>OU612023.1:15000-10015000 GCA_914767945.1 Eilema depressum
TAGATTTTGTCCACCTGATCCCTTCCCTTCCTATGCGGGGTCGTACAAGATTACTCTACAAGGTATCATTCGCAAGTCCTAATCAAATGCGTTTATTAACTACACAATGCCACGTAATTTCAAATTTTCAACATTTTAGTGGGAAAAATGGCATGTAGAATTTTAGTGTCTTTAAGAACTCGAGAAAAAATATTTCTTTCTGTTCCACACAATTTGTCTCCATTTTGATATGTAAAACAATCGAAATTGTAAACTTAATCACAAATTACCATAAAACACCCGATCATCGAAAAAAGCGAATAAAACACCAAAACAACGAAAAGTGCGTACAGATGAAGTGCTGTTTACATGCCAATGACGTCACCCGCACTCTGAACAATCACAGAGCGTTCTTGCCATAGACAATAAATCAACAAAATACTACATTTTTATATTTGAAATTCTCATAAAATACACATATTTGTGATGTTGTGTTGATGATGGAAAACGTTGATAAACAATCGTTACAGAAGTGATCTACTAGAGGTGAGTGGAAAATCAAACAATTATTGTGTATAAAAGGTATAAAACATAATTTTATTACTTAAAATATTACGAAAAATATATAATCACAGATTTTGACTTACAGGTTGACTCAGAAATGTTTAGGTACATCTATATAATAATAACATGCATCATTGTAACTCTTACAATGTTATAGAAAACTAAAGGAGATTCACCGCAATTCGCCGTGACAAGAGGCTAGTGGCTACAGTGCATTATATTAGTTAAGTGAGATTCAGTTTGATCACATTTTAAAGTTATTAATATGCTAACTTTTCAGATAGTTCCGCCGCGCGTGGACGTTTACTGTTATCCGATGTAGAAAAATGTGTTAGATTCAGTTGTTTAGTTCGGTCCAAGAATATGTTTCTTCTCGCCACTCGCCACTCGCCACTAGCAAAGCGACAGACTCTAACTAAACTAGCACTGACAGAACTACTAACTAGAGTTATGCAAGTACTATGGCTCGGGTTTATGTAAACCGGGATCTAGTTTTTGTAATATAAGTAATTTATAGTGTAATATAAAGTGGGATAGGTATAAGACTGGGGTTTAAGTTCTGTGAGAAGTCAGCGATCGCCCGTGCCGCGAGGCAGTCGGGACTGTGATTTATTCAAAAGGTATACAATTTCATGTGTAGGTACTTATAAGTGTAATAAACACCAGGAAGGTTTTCAACGGATAAAGCGATTATAGTCGAATTAACAAGCGGGATCCCAACGATGCGCCTCGGTTCGCGAATCGAATTTCAACAATAAACGTATATAATTCGAATCACTCACTAAATTCAGTGGAGTTTAAAACCGACGCGCCATCGTTTCCTTCCCGCATCACATCGCCATACCTCTCGGCGGTAGGTCCGCGGCGCGGGTGCACCGGTACGACAGAACTCACAGACCTTAACTATAATAGTGGCACCGAATTCTTAAGTAAACTTAGTTAAACGTATGTACAAGTACACGGGGGCGAATGGCACACGTCGCGACGTCGTGCACGTCGGACGAGAGGAGCGGCGCGGTGGCCATCGAGCTAATGAGCAGTTTTCCAGTAGGTATAATAATCAGTAGGTTTTTATATCATCAGGAGATGGTATTATAATAGATAAAATATAATAAAACGCTTAATTCTTTTCGCGTCACTGTCTGTAATTTAAAATAATAATATTATAGGTATTCAAAATAATCGTATCAGAAAAAAATGACAAAATATTTATGTAAAGTAGGTAAATCATTACAAAACCGAAGAACATTTTTTCTATAAATTAGGGAACATTAAATGTGACACCACACTCTTCTCACCAAAAGTGTCGGCTGCGCCATCTAGCGCGTTTTTAGGAACCCTAACAATACCTACTGGAGAACTGTCACTAGAGTGCGGCGCGCGGCGACACGCGCACGAGCACTGCTCCCCCCCCCCCCCCCCCCCACGCACAGCGGACACGAGTATCGTTATAATTACATACTTATAAATACTATTAGTATCCGATTTCATTTGTAGCCCGTCTCGCACCTCATCGTCGCCGCCGTGAAGTCGTAGGTTTCTCGTTGGACGTATTTCACCGATCCCGACCGGAACTAGCGATCCTAGCGCGCTAGGCGGCGGCGCCGGACAGAGCGGGCGCGGGCGGCAGCTCCAGCAGCTCGCCGGGCGCGGCCGGTAGTGTGGCGCCGGGCGCTAGGCGGCGGCGCCGGACAGAGCGGGCGCGGGCGGCAGCTCCAGCAGCTCGCCGGGCGCGGCCGGTAGTGTGGCGCCGGGCGCTAGGCGGCGGCGCCGGACAGAGCGGGCGCGGGCGGCAGCTCCAGCAGCTCGCCGGGCGCGGCCGGTAGTGTGGCGCCGGGCGCTAGGCGGCGGCGCCGGACAGAGCGGGCGCGGGCGGCAGCTCCAGCAGCTCGCCGGGCGCGGCCGGTAGTGTGGCGCCGGGCGCTAGGCGGCGGCGCCGGACAGAGCGGGCGCGGGCGGCAGCTCCAGCAGCTCGCCGGGCGCGGCCGGTAGTGTGGCGCCGGGCGCTAGGCGGCGGCGCCGGACAGAGCGGGCGCGGGCGGCAGCTCCAGCAGCTCGCCGGGCGCGGCGGGCGCGCGCGGGCGGGGCAGCGCCGCGCGCAGCTTCTGCCAGAACCACTTGTCGCCCCAGCGCACGTACGTGTTGGCGGCCAGGTAGCGGCGCAGCTCCGCGTCCAGCGGCAGCGCGCCCGGCTCGTCCAGCAGCACCACCACCAGGCGCGGGGCCGCGTCCCGCAGCGCCGCGCCGTGCGCCTCGCGGAACTCGGCGCGCGCCCACGCCGAGCGCAGGTAGTGCGCCGACACCAGCGCCAGCGTGCGCCGCGAGCGCGCCACGGACGCCGCGATCTGCGCCGGGATCCACGCGCCCGGCGCCCAGTCGCGCCAGTGCACGCACACGCGGTAGCGCGGCTCCAGCTCGGCCAGCAGGCGCTCGGCCACGGCGCCGTCCGCGTGCGAGAACGACACGAACACGTCGTACGGCCGCCCGTCGTCCTCCTCGCGCGCCGGCGCCAGTAGCCCGACGCGCCGCAGCGCCGTCTTCAGGCGCTCGCGCACGTCGCGCCGCGCCAGCGCGCCGCCCAGCAGCAGCGCCAGCAGCGCCAGCGGCGCCAGCACCGCGCCCAGCAGCGCGCCCACGCGCTCGCAGCGCGGCACGCGCAGCGGCCCGCCGCCGACGCAGCGCAACGCGTTAAAGTCGCGCACTATAGTGCGACGCGCGAGCAGGGCGACGATCGTGGACTCGTGCTCGCAGTCGCAGGCGAGCGCGTTGCCGGCGAGCCACAGCCCGCCCTCGGACGGCAGCGCCGTCACGATGTCGGGGTCGAGCGTCCGCAGCTTGTTGTGACGAAGGTCCAGCGACTGTAACGATAGTGTTGCACCTGTACTCTCCGTCGAGGACTCCCCTCTCGGAGCGGCCGAGAGTCGATCGCTCCCGGGAGAGACGAATCGAGGGAAACGGTAGGGGACGAAAATCACCGTATTCGAACTGAGTAAACGCGTCTATAAGCAGATCGAGGAGAAGGGAGAAGGCCCGCTGGGATACCCCCGGGTGACTAAACGAGTCGTCGTTATTTTTATTGTTTTCTCGGACGATACCCGCAGTGCAACGGTCCGCAGCTATGCGGAGCGAACGATTCTCGATTCTAACTTTAAGGGACCCGGGGTTCCGGCCGGCCGCCAGCGCGCCGCCGTACGGAACACACTCGCACTCACCAGCAGGCCGGGCGGCAGGTCGGCGCGCCGCAGCACCGCGATGGAGTTGTTGGCGAGCGCCAGCTGCCAGCGCACGCTGCGCCGGGGCGCCAGGCGAGGCGGCGCGCGCAGCCCCGCGCCCGCGCACTCCACGCGCACCACGCGGGCGCGCTCCGCGGCCGCGCCCGCTCCCTCCAGCTCGGCGTCGGCGCGCTCGGCGCAGCGGCAGGGCGGCGGCGCGGCGCAGGCGGGCTGCGCGCACAGCAGCGCGTCGAGCGGCTCGGCGGCGAGCGCTTGGCCGGCGCCACACTGCGCGGGCAGGCGCGCATGCGCGGGGCAGCGCCGCAGCGCCAGCGCCGCCCACACGTGGCGGCAGTCGCACGGCAGCGGCGCCGACAGCACGAAGGAGGCGCGCGACGCGTGCGACGCGCCGTCCGCGCAGTACAGCGCGCGGTTGTCCACGAGCAGGCGGTACTCGTCGCGCGTGTACGCCAGCTCCGTCACGTTGTTGCCGCTCAGGTCCACGGTGGCGTTCGCGCGGAACTGCAGGTCCGAGAACTGCGGGGCGACGGTCCGTTAGGTGCGAGTGACTAAATTTCCTCTCATCCGAGTTATTGAAGTGAGAATATTTTGCGTTGTGCACTTTTCATAGAAAATTTTGGGTGAGAAAATCGTGAAACTCGTATCGTCACCTCCGGTCCGGTCCAGTGACGCCGACGAACGATTTGTGGCAATTCTAGTGAAATTCTAACAGGAATTTTACCTTGATTAAGTATACGTCCGTGTCGTGCGGACTGCAGATGGTATTATGACACTGAGAGCGTTTTCACATTGTCCGATATCGGTGTCGGACGACGATAGCAGATATCCAATAGCCGACACTTGTGCTGTTTTCACACATATCCGATAAAATCGGTCAAATTCGGCCATTTGCTCAATAGACTAGTGTTAGGGAAGCTAGGGATGAAAAAACCCTAGTGCAAACAATTGTCGACCTTATCGACATGACATTGTATCGAGATTTTTAAGCTATTGCATAGCTTCTATCGCGGGCCTTGAGCGTGGAGACCGAATCCAGAAATTCCGTAACGAAAAAACCTAAGCTGACACTCCGAGCTCGCACGAATCAAGCCGGCTCGATTCGTGCGAGCTCGGAGTGGGGGGATAATTACATAAATTGATAAAAAATGCTACCTATGCAATAGCTTTACCGCGGCAGTCCCCGAGTGCCACACGTCTTTTTTTTTATATTCCTGATCAGTATAATCTATTAACGCGAAAAGACAAGTATTTAGAAAAAATGTCATTAAAGTCGCTTGCAGTCGCTGTTTTAGTCTATGTGTGAATCATGTAGTTGGCTCGAGGTTATATTCAACAGTCCGATATCGGGTCAATACAGCGGTGTCGGGCCGGATAATGTGACAGACAGATAGGTACATATATGTCATACCTAAGAAAAAAAACTGGCGTCATAGACGCACTCAGCCAGGCCCAGAAACTGAAATGGAAATGGGCTGGCCATGTTGCAAGGCTTCAGGACGAGAGATGGACAAGCCGAGCCACAATGTGGAAGGGCCCAACTGGCAACAGAAGGAGAGGCAGACCACTGTCACGCTGGATGGACGACATAACTGGCGTAGCTGGGCCTAACTGGGCTTGGAGGGCTCAAGATAGAGACGTTTGGCAGTCTCTGGAAGAGGCCTATACCTCATAGGAGGGTTCTGGTGTGACAAATAAAATAGATTAAGTAAAAACTGTATTTTAACCAGGAATAAAAGGCTTTTTTATTTATTTTATTTATTTATATGTCATACCTATGTTAACTAATGATTACCGTATAAGATAATTATGGCTCGTTTTGGGCTCTGAAAAATGAGTGAGTCGTCACTCACGTTTCTCTCGGTCGAGCGGCGGACGAGTGCGCCATTACCTTAAGGGACGTGATGTTGTTTCTGGTAAGATTGAGAGTTTTCAGATGAAACATGGTGTCCATGAGCACGCGACAGATCCAGCGCGCGCCCGTGGCGCTGAGGTCGAGCTCCTCCAGACTCTTGAGCTCCTGCAGCGGCGACAAGTCTGCAACACGAGCACACGGTCGGTACCGCGGTCGGCGTCGCGCGCTCTAGCGCTCTACCGACCGACCGACAGCGACACGTATGACGTACCGTAGGCCGAGGGGCAGGCGTCGCCCAGGCGCGCGTTGCGCTGCAGGCGCAGCTCGCGCAGTGACGTCAGCGTGCCGAGGCGGGCCAGCGCGCCGTTGGCCAACTCGTTGTGCGACAGGTCCAGCACCAGCAGCCGCTTGGTGTTGCCGAACAGGCCGCTGCGGGCACACGAGCGCGAGTCACTACCGAGTACCGAGGTGGCCACACTGGCAACGCTCCTACTCCACCGCGACCACTACTCGGTGTCAGAAGGCACCTACGATAGGGACTTGTACCTACTCCACTCGCCTCTCTACTCGACGCTGCTATACTCGACTTCACTACTAAAGTACGACTCGCGACTATAGTATGAGGTACTTCAAGAAGGTATTTTTAATTATTCGTTTTAATGTAATTTGGAAGAATAAACATTCGTCATGATTTATGACTTTCGGGTAAGTACTTATAACTATCGTGTTTTTGAATACTCAAAGTTTTGGGTTTGTATCTTATGAATTATAATGTCCGGCATTTTGAAAATTGGAATATTGAAATTCAGGATCAAATATTTTGGAGCCGGGAAGTGGTAGTGCCGGCACTACCTTAATAGTTATTTGTTATACAAGAGTGCAAAGTTGCTTTTTAACCGCGTGCTCAGTTTTGATGACCGAGCAAGCGAAAGATTCTAAATTTGAGTCACGAGCGCAGCGAGTGATTCACAAATTAGAATCTTGAGCTTTAGCGAGGGAATCAAAAGAGCACAAGGTGAAAAATCTTTGCACTCGAGTGCAACACGTAACTTTTCATCCCACCTCAGCGAGGAAATAATGAAATGCTTCTTTTCATCCTAGCGTTAATTCCCAGTCGCATCCGAGCTTTCACCTCGGAGTCTGGGGTCCGCTTTAGGTACCAGTCTTAACTGCGGATTTGACTGGACCTCGATATTTTCCGTAAAGCGACTGCCGTGCCATTTGACCTCCATAACCCAATGGTGACATTAGGCGATATTGAAGCATTGCAGCTAGAATGTTGTTGTTAAACTGTTTTAGGGCTCCAACTGCCCGTAACGACTGCTATAGATGTTCGTATGGCAACCGGGACCGACGGTTTAACGTGCTCTCTGAGGCACGACCAGAGCACCAAATACCCATATTCATGCAAACAAATATTTGCACTGAGCGGGAATCGAACCCGCGCCTTCTGCGTAGCGGTCGCGATGACTACCGCTACGCCACGGACACAGAGGCTGTATATGTGTAATAATGAAATGCAAAAAAAAAATCAACAACAATTTTCAACAATATGACGTGAAAGAAAATGATGTGCGCAGAGCAAATTGAAAAAAAAAGTACACCAAGGAGGTTCCGAGTCTGAGGTTTTCATAAATTAAAAAAAAGTTGTATGATAAATTCGGCACCATAGAGGTAGAAGTAAAGGTTTAATGATGTTTTGAATTCACAAACCTAGTGCACACGATGTTCTAAATTCAAATTTACTTTATCCTCTAGAGGATAAAAACGACTTTTACACTCAGACAGCCCTCGGAAACTTCACTACATAGTGGTGTGGTAGTTTAAAAGGGACATCTACAAAAATTCTTCCTATACTAAACGGATAAAACAGACCAGCTGTCATTATAAATTGTGGCTCTGGTTCCAAAGATCGATAGATGGCGCCGCATGTTGAGTCGGTAAAACAGACCTGCTGTCATTTACACAAAATGTCAGTTAGTATGTCATAACTCATAACTTAAAACCGGCGCGGCCTTTACGTTGAATTTTAATGAATTCAACGTAAAAGAACAGGCCTAACGGTTTTGGGTTATATATCCATATATCCAATGCATGCAGTATGTATGTAGGTATGCACAATATAGGTATGTATGGTATAATAACAGCAGTTGTCGGAATATGATTAATAGATGGCGGTAGATTCTGAAAGAAGTTGGGTGGGTGACATAGAAAACTCACAAGAGGGCCCTCTATTTCCGATGTATTACTTTCCTCTATGCACTCAGATATCGAAGAGCAAAATACGCTTTCCGAGGTGGTGGGATGAAAATTAAATTATTCCCCATGACACCACACCGGTAGTGCCAAAGGCAACTTTTTTTTATTTTAAAGTAATATCTATACATAAAGATTTCGTAGATCTTAAGTTGATGGTCAGGCCCAAAACTGGGTTTCTCCTTTGTTTCTTTTTGTGTTATTATCCCTGGTTTAGTATACAAGGTGGTTTATTTTTTGGTATTTTTTGTCCCAAAAGTCGGTTTAATTTTTTTGAGTAAATATTTTTTAAGGAATTTACTCTAGTCAAAGTAATGACACGTTCCGATCTAAATGAATTAATAAGCTTAAATAAGCTTCAAATAGTAACACTTTTATTAACTTTAGTATCTACTACAATAGTTAGGTACTACTTCCTGGAACTGGGCAGGCAAGCCGGCCTACGCTCGCACTCACCTCGGCAGGTCCCGCAGGCGGTTGCCCGACAGGTTCAGGAGCGTCAGCTGCCGCGCGTCGTCCAGCAGCGCGCTCGGCAGCGCCTCCAGCGCGCAGCCGCTCAGCGTCACGCGCTCCAGCGCCGACGCGCCGCGCAGCGCGTGCTCGCCCAGCGCGCGCAGGCGCCCGGCGTCCTTCACGGACAGATTGCGCAGCACCGCGCAGTCCGCTAGCCAGCCGTCCGGCAGCGCCTGCGCCTCCGCGCCCTTGATGTCGAGCTTGGCGAGCGCTCGGCAGTGCGTCCAGGGCGCGGGCGCGGGCTCGGCCCAGTTGTACAGCGCGAGCGCGCGCAGGCCGGGCGCCAGCGCCGGCGCCAGCCACACGCGCTCGGCGTCCAGCGCCAGCTCCTCCAGCGCGCCCGCCGCCGCCGCCTCCACGCGCACCGAGCCCTCGTCGCGCACGGTGAGCTTGCGCAGCCTCGGCAGGCGCGCGAGCGAGGCGCGCCCAAGCGAGCGCACGCCCATGTTCACGAGGTGCAGGTGCCGCAGCGACGCGGGCAGCTGCTCGAGGACCGAGGCCGCCGTCGCGTTGACGCTGTCGAGCAGCAGGCTCGTGGCGTTGAAGGCGGCGAGCGCGTCCGCGTCGAGCCGCAGCCTCTGAAGCACCAGGTCGGTGACGTCGGTGGCGCCCAGCCCGGCGAGATGGTCGCGGCTCAGCGTGCCACCGGCGTTGTGGATCTCGAGCTTGCGCAGGGCCTTCACGTTGAGCTGGCGCAGCAGGCGCGCGTACGACGCGGCCGGCGGCGGACAGTTGCGGAAGAACACGTTGGTGACGCGCGCCTCGTCGGCGAAGCGCGGCATGGCCGGGCTGTCGAGGGTCGCGGTCGGCCCGCACTTGACTGCGAAGTAACCGCTATCCTTAAAGAAGATGGTGAGCGATTCACCTGGGAAAGAAAGAACTTTGTGTACAAAATTGTTATTACTTATTATTGTATACTATACTTACGACGACTATAATTATGTTGAAAAATGAATAGTTCAGAACTGCAATCCCAGTCAAAGTCAAAGTCAAAGTCAAAGTCAAAGTCAAAAATCATTTATTCTGTATAGACCATCAAAACGGCACTTACAAAACGTCAATAATATACATATATGTACTAAAGACTAGCTTAGCAAATGGACCACCGGTTCGAAACGCGGCCCCGGCCTGAGAAGACTCCGGCAAGAAACTCAGCGGGCTTTTTTTTTTTGGTCTATTTACAAAAAATGCTTAGTCTACTTAGTCTAAATACAATCATTTGTTTGAGAAGCATGCATGAGTGAACAGCTCAATTCCAAGCAAGTTTATCATCTAAATATTCTTGTATTTTATAATAGCCTTTTTGGCACAATTTCCTCTTAACTTCATTTTTAAATTTATTTATAGGTAAATCCCTAATTTCATTAGGGAGCTTGTTAAAAAAGCGTATACAGTTACCCTGGAAAGAATTACTAATTTTTTGAAGTCTGCTATCACAGACTACAAGATTGTTTTTATGTCTCGTATTTACGTTATGCCTGTCACAAATTTTTGGAAATTTGGAAATATTTTTCCTTACATACATTAGGTTCTCGAAAATGTATTGTGACACTACGGTCAGAATGTCTATTTCTTTAAACTTTTCTCTGAGGGAGACTCTTGGGCCCAAATTATAAATAGCTCGCACAGCCCGCTTTTGTAATATAAATATTGTATTCAAATCCGCGGAATTACCCCAAAGGAGAATTCCGTAGCTCAAAATACTATGAAAATAACTGAAATAAACTATTCTAGCCGTATCCACATCTGTCAGAGTCCTAATCTTTTTTACAGCGTAGGAAGCTGAACTTAATCTACTGGCTATTTTATCAATATGTGATCCCCACTGCAGTTTGGCATCAATACTTAAACCCAAGAACACTGTTGATTCCACAAGGTTCAACACCTGACCATTGAGTTGTACATTGGTTTCCACCTGTTCAACATTAGGTAGGGTAAATTTAATACATTTAGTTTTATTCCCATTAAGGCAAAGATTATTTGTACTAAACCAATGGACCACTCTTGTTAGTGCACTATTCACTTCGTCATAATTGTTTAGTTGCCTCTTAATTTTAAATATTAACGAAGTATCGTCAGCAAAATCCATGACATAAGTTGATTAATACTAAAATACATTTATTGAAATTGGTATACATGTATTCTTTTGTTAGATATACCCGAGGTAATGACAGCACACAGGCAAAACCCATACCTGTAAAGAGCATACTGTACAAACAATGTGGTGTGGTATGTCCTAACTATGTATTCCATACGAGTCTCAACAAGCTCAAAAGAACTCTGTGCGATACCTTTTTCACTGGGTCTTGTTTTTTTTTGTTGGATTGATTTATATAATGGTGAAAACTTGTAATTGGACTTGTGCATGCTATTTTTCCTTATTTATTTGTGTATCTAGCTGTCAGTTTTAAAGAATAATAACATTTTGTGGTCAACAGAGGACAAAGTTTATTATATACAATGCAACCTGCAACAAATCGGAAAGGAAAAGGGTAAATATTCGTTATATCAAGTAATTTGGTAAACTGAGGTTTTATAAATTGAGGATCGGTGGGGCTAAATTTTTTTTAAATTTATTTATTATCATAATAATACACAACTATACAAATGAACACATCAAAAACCACTAAGGGTGCGGCCACATGAGCGGTGTGGCGCCGCCCGTGTGGCCGCCGATTCGCCGAAATTTTTGCGGTGCGGCGCCGCACCGCGCCGTGTGGCCGCACTGGGTTTGTTCAGAATGCCGTGCATTGTTTAGGCAACTATATTATTTTGTGAAGCCACATAGATTACAAACATAAACATACACGTTTATACACGTTTTTAGTTCTATAGAGGTACATTCCTGTTTTACCAAAAAAATGGGTTAAAATTAAATACATAATGAAGTAATGAACCAACAATACAATATGGGATTCAAGAATCATTGATGGGTGTGTATGTATGAAGGTTTTGGGTTCGTTAATTACAGGTAATTTACACTTTTTTTGGTAGTTGAAAATTCGTTTTACCTATAGGGTTTGTAGTTGTTATAAGTATGTAGTGAACATTTTTTTGCAAACAACCCCTATCCATGTCCATAAGAGTATTGACTCTTATGGACATGGATATCCCATCAAAAACAATACTTGTAAAAAAATGCCAAGCCTCGCCGCCTTCGATTCTTCTACCGCAAAAAGTTGTGAGATCCATGTTATACCAAGTCAGTTAATTTATTCAGTCCCTACTTCAGAGACTTTCTGTCCTAAGTTATTGCGTAATAAGCTTTTAAGTTTTAAATATAATAAATTGACTTGGCAATCGCACTAAACAAAATCTTATTTAATGTAATTATTGTGATGTGCGATACATTGTGTTTTCATGCGATGGCCAAGTCAATTTATTATATTCAAAACATAAAAGCTTATTACGTAATAACTTAGGACAGAAAGTCTCTGAAGTAGGGACTGAATAAATTAACCGACTTGGTATAACATGGATCTCACAACTTTTTGCGGTAGAAGAATCGAAGGCGGCGAGGCTTGGCATTTTTTTACAAGTATTGTTTTTGATGGGATTTCAGTTCTTTTTGTAGATTACCTTTCCGGTTTCTCTGTGTCGGACAGTCCCAGTCCCGGTCCCGGTCCCGGTCTCGGTCCCTGTCCCGGTTCCGGTCCCGGTCCCAGTCCCAGTCCTAGTCCCAGTCCCAATCCCAGTCCCACTCCCACTCCCACGCGCACTCGCGCTCCTGCTCTCACTCCCATTCCCACTCCCACTCCCACTCTCACTTCTCCCACTTCTTCACTTTTCATCATCATCAAGTTTATTTAGTTAGTATTTTAGGTGTGAAAGCGTAATACTAATTATTAACAGACGCTCAGATAATTATTTTCGCATTTATTACAATACTTCCTTAGACTGATATTAGTATGGATGGATTCATGTACACCGAAATGTTCACTGCAAATGTAACTTTGTAATCCCATATATTTATATGAGATTACAAAGTTATTTATGCAGTTGGTGAAATTGCTGAAACTGAAGAATATTTTAATTTTCCCTTGAGTTGTACACTAAACACTACTTATCTTCTAAATTTGAGGCGTCTACGTCTGCTAGAAGTGCCTTAGAGTTTTGATGATCGGTCAGTCAGTGAGTGACAAAATTTGCGAAATTTGCAAACTTTGACTAGTTATAATTCCTAAACTACTGGTTCAAATTGAATGAAATTTGAAATATAAAGTGTTTTTACAGTGCCTACTTGGTAACCGAAGATTCAGGCTTCTAGGTTTATCCACAACGAAGTTCTAGGGGGTCGAAAATGGCCTGAAGTGCTTCGAGAAAATAGTGTTACGGCCGTGCCGCTCTTTTTTGCTCGACTTGGCGGGGGCACGGCCGTGCCCCCAGATACTTATATTATTTTACATTGGTAAAATAATATCGTCGTTATTCTGCGACAACCCAGTAAATCGATAGTTTACTATTTTGAGTTATAGGCGAATGAAAATTAGGAAAAGAATATTAATAATAAGAAACAGAGTAAATTATACTTGTGTGTAACGAAACAATTCTTTGTCTCATATTTTGATAGAACTATTTATTATAATAGTATTTTACCCTCAGAATTTTATTAAAATAGTAATTTTAGACAAAAGGGTACCTATTTACTTAGTTTTCCTTGAAGATATTTATTTTTCTTAGGTAATACAATTGTAGACTCCCTAGCCAGGACTGCTTCCACTAGTGGATCTCGTGACCAATTCAGAGCCTTCTCTCAGGACTTACTTTCACTCGCCAAAACATGTCTAACATCTCAGTGGAATGTGCATTGGTCCCAGTCCAGCTCTACTAAGGGAAGACATTATGCTGCAATCCAAAATGGTATACCCTGCAAACCTTGGTTTTTTAAATTCCGCAAAGCTTCTAAGAAGGCAACCTCGGTTATTTGCCGTCTTCGTTTAGGCCATGCCTGTACAAATGTCTTTTTGTCAAAGATTCGGATAAGGGATAGCTCTCTTTGTGAGTGCGGTTTGGACGAAGGAACAGCTGACCACATGTTTTTCTCATGTTCTAGGATGAATGGATCCCTGTATGACCTCCTACCCTCAAACGACATCCCTCTTCCCTCCAACATTAACACCCTCCTGACGTATGTCAACTGCCCACTAATCTATATGTTATGTCACTTCATAGATCTTAACAATATAACTTATAAAACTGTGTTCGTTTGCTCTACCACATAACACTTTGTTTGCTTTAATGTTGTCTCTCCTTTTCAGGTACTTCAACACACTATAAACCTTTTGGCCGCTTTTCCAAATTCACTGTTTGTATGGATAATTTTACACTTGTACTTACTTTCACACGTTAAGGTAACTGTACCAATGCTCGACACTGTACCAATGCTAGACACTTTCGAACAAAACCCAGTATTTTGAGAAAATTATCCATTTGTTTTATAAGACTATTGACTTAAAAGATGCCTAATGGTATCTATAAGATATGTTCAAATATTCGCAACACCATCCGAAGTAAATTTAGAAAGACTGTTGACAGCAAATAATGTGACTCCGTGAACACGGTCGTGTTATTTCTTAAGATTTTTGCCAAGGGTACTGATTTTTATAGGTGTGATTTTTTTGTTTATAAGTTATGATTATTACTAATTTTAGTATAAACGTTATAAATATTGAAGTTATTGACATACTTGGACCATTGGGACAATGATGTCTAGCATTGGTGTTTTCGACCAAGTGCATAATAATTTAATTTAAAGTAAAAGTATGATAGATTTTAAAGATTTTATGGGCAAAAGTTAATGTCTAATTGTTGCTGTAACAGTTAAAAAAGAATGTAACGACCATTACATACTGTAATTAATTTGTTAAATTTTTTAGATTGAAATTTCTGAGTTGTTAGCGGAATCGTTGGGATCGACATAGAAAAAAAAAAAAAAAAAAAAAGATATTTATTTGTCATTTATTTGGTGATTCTTTAATGAGCAGTTTTCCAGTAGGTATAATAATCAGTTGGTTTTTAAGTCATCAGGAGATGGCGCTAGCATAGCTTTTGGTAATTTTAATGTACTCTGTGGTTTGTTAGTGGTATTTTCATTGTATCAGAAAAAATTACAGAATATTTAAGTAAAGTAAATCATTACAAAACCGAAGAACATTTTTTCCATAAATTACACTAGATGTGATACCACACTCTTCTTACCAAAAGTGCCGGCTGCGCCATCTAGCGCGTCTTTAGGAACCCTTTAAATACCTACTGGAAAACTGCTCATTAAATCAAAACAAGCTAATTAAAAAAACTGAGTTTATTGCTGTTAATACTGATTAACATTTATTAATTTTGGATGCAGAGTGTATTTTTTCAGTAATAATAAAAAAATAAAATATTTACTGGGTTTTCCTTGCCGTGAAAATATTTAAGAAAACTTACTTTACTTTAGACCTTGCATTGGATAGCAAAAAATAATAACGACGGTGGAAAGGCAGAACACTTCAAGCGACACTTTGGTCGAAAATGACTTAAATACATAACTGGAATCCACATTAAATTCTGCGTCGATTGGTCTTAGTTTCATAACGATCTGAACACTTTGATGTCGCTTAATGTATTGCAATTTGGTATGGCATTTTTTTTTTTGCTATGATTGAACCGACTCAAAATTTTATCTATTTTGATGTTATTTTCCTTGATTTAATATACAAAATGTATGTTTGGCATTTAGGTTATTTAAGCTTTCTTAGTTCAACTTATAACAAGTACTTAATTTGTTTTTGCGTACCCGATAATGCCCCTACATGACCACTTAATGCGTTTTTCTATGGTTGCCTAGTCTGTCGATTTGTCGTATAAATTGTTTTCCCGTTAAACATTATATTCACAGTATGGATATAATGTGTTTTGCTAATATCTCGATACAACTGTCATGAGATTTAATTGGTTTTGGCAGTCATCTAATAATACACAAGTGTCGCTTAATTTACCTATGTTAAAAAGAACACGAATATTTTAAAATTAACCGACAGTACTTTTTTCAAATAAAATGTCGCTTAATTTATAATTTGAACCATTTCGAATGTATAAATAGAAGTGACAAACAAATGGCGCTTCATTCATTGACGACACGCGCTTTCATGAATAGACCGAGCGTAAGATATTTTCTTATTATTTTGTTAAACCTAGTTTTAAATTGTTGGGTAACTGGGTAATTAATTAGTATGATTAATACGAGTATGATAACTGTGTAGCTAATAATAAATTTGATGCTTATTGATTTTGTTTAAATTGTATGTTACAGTTTTAAAATGGATCGTAAAACTTACTTTAAACGAAAAATATTCGAAATGACTGAATCAGTCAGTTATGAAAAAATCATGCCGACGTAAAATAACATTCGAAAATGAATTAATCAATCAATTAGCCTACTCTGCAGTAGGCTACTGCTGCAGTACTCCACTGCTGGACATAGGCCTCTCCCAATACACGCCACGTTTGTCGATCCTCCGCCTTCCGCATCCAGTCCGTCCCAGCCACCTTTCGCAGGTCATCAGTCCACCTAGCTAGGGGGTGTCCCACCTTCCGTTTACCTTCGCGCGGTCTCCACTCTAGGACTCGTTTGCTCCAACGGCCATCAGTCCTTCGGCAGATGTGGCCAGCCCACCGTTGATGTTGATGCCCAGTCCAATCCAGAGTCTTGAAGACGTCCTCCAATGCGTTGGTGAATAGTTTGGGAGATATAACGGGTACACCTCATATAGTAGAACTTTTTAAGTAATAATTTTATATTGCATAACAACTAATAGCATAAACCTCTTTTCGCAGAATATCGTTTGGCATAAACTCATTTTGCATACATTGAAACCCATAATTTTGTAAGTCAGAATCATCTGTACGCATAATTTTTGTATCCATAATAATCACAATGTATAACCATCACATCGCAGAAAGTTCAAAACCAGATTCATCTTTTGGTATATATTTCTTATCCATAACTATTTAAAAGTATCATTTTTACTATTGCTATTAGTTGGAGGTAGTAATCACATGAATCATTATTAGTTGTCGGGTACCCTTAGTTGTCATATCGATATTGTGTTATTGTGTTGATCAAAATTGTGTATCAGAAAGCAATAGGAGCTAATTTAAGATTAGTTTAATTTTGTTTTCTGATTAATTTAATTGTTTTTTTTAGTAATATGTAATAAATAAAAGTTGATTTAATGATAATTATTTGGTTTTTATATCCTTGCCTATGAGAGCATGCTCGTTTCTGGCACTCGCCGGCCGCTGCCGCGGCACGCTCGCTTGGCTCGTGCATAAGAGGTCACAGTTCTAACCTAACCTAACCTATCCGAGTCGGGGTACTCTGTGTCGGGGTGTTAACAACTATCTATTCTGGCGCTTCGCCGGCCGCTGCCGCGGCACGCTCGCTTCTGTTGAATGTTCACTCTTCTGTGTCTATACTGTCTAGTAGATATAAGATAGACTTTTATACTCTGTGAGTGTTTACTTACTCTGTGGTCTGCTAATAAAATGGCGTACAAGCTAATACGTGTTTTTATTCAATTATTACAACATAATTACCAGCAAACGCTTCCACTGCGCTAATAGACGCAAATTGGTGCTAAAATATCATTTACTACAAGAATATTATCATATTTTGTAAAAATAAACGAAATATGAGCGACCACGTGCGAGAGCAACGAGAGGTGTGGCCGCGTCTTGGCGCCGGTGAAATAAATTTCAACAACTGGAAATTTCGCATAAAGCTTCTTCTAGAAGAAAGAGGTGTATGGAGCGTGATGGAAGACAAAAAAGGTGAGCAAAAGGATGAAAATTATTCTAAGTTGGATGCAAAAGCTAAGAGCTTGATAGTACAATGTCTGACCGACAAGTACTTAGAAATTGTTAAGAAGTGTAACACTGCACGAGAAATGATACATCAACTTGAAAGCACTTTCGAAAGGAAGAGTATACTCAACAAATTACATTTAAAACGTAGACTCATCACCCAAAAGTGCGGTGCGAATGAAAAACTTCAAGATTATTTTCTCAAATTTGATAGTCTGTTGACTGAACTGTCAGCAACAGGGTGCACTATAGAGGAAATTGATAAAGTATGCTACCTTCTGTCGTCGATGCCACCGCAATATGACAATGTCATCACTAGTATAGAGACAATGGCAACGGAGAAAGCAATTGACATTGAATTTGTGAAGACCAGACTCTTGGATGCAGAGGTAAAGGAAAAAGATGTAAATGGAGAGCATACTCAGTCACAAGGAGCATTTCTGAGCTGTTACAAATGTGGAATCCGAGGACATAAAGCAGCAAATTGCAGAGGAAAAGGATACCGAGGTTCCCGAGGACAAGCACAAAAACATACAACATTGCGAGGGAGAGGACAGTCAAGAAGACATGAACAAGGTTCCAGTGCTGTAACAGAATCTGAGAGCAAGGTATCATTTATTGCTAGTGAGTATGTATTATCTGTAAATTCATCAAATAACATTATGTTTATGGTAGACTCAGGAGCATCACAACATTTAATTATGAAAGAATATGAGAAATTTATGGTAAATGTTCAACAATTAGAAAGTCATGTGAAAATATATGTGGCCAACGGCCAATACATAATAGCTGAGAAAAGAGGTACTTTAATTGTAAAGTATGATAACATAAAAATAGATATAAATGCACTTATTATTACTAAGGGCTTATCCCACAACCTTTTATCAGTAAAACAGTTGATATTAAAGGGTAATTCTGTAACTTTTTTAAAGAATTCTGTTAAAATTGTAAACAAAAATAATGTAATGTATGGTAAAGCATTAGGTAACCTGTATGGAATAAATCTGACACATTCTACAGAGAAATGTTATTCTGTTAATAATGAAGAAGACCTTTGGCACTTGCGGCTAGGTCATGCTAACCGAAAACATTTAGGAATTTTACAGCTACCGAGTTCGGACAAGCAGTGTGGTCCATGTATGGAAGGAAAAGCAACAAGGCTTCCCTTTCACTCAGTACAAAAGTCAAGATCAAGCTACATTGGTGAGATGCTGCACACAGATTTATCTGGGCCTGTGACTACACCCACATCCAATGGTGAGGTATACTATCATACTATAATAGATGATTATTCGCATTTTACCGAAATTTATTTATTAAAAAGGAAGAATGAAGCCACAAACAACATTATAGAGTATGTACAGAGGATTGAAAAGCAGACAGGAAACAAAGTGAAGAAAATAAGGTGTGACAACGGTGGAGAATTTAAAAATGAAAAAATGTATGAGTACACAAGAAACAAAGGAATAATAGTTCAGTATACACAACCATACTCGCCACAGTCTAATGGTATCGCTGAGAGGATGAATCGATCTATATATAATAAGGCAAGGACAATATTGAATGAAACAGGACTCCCAAAACACTTATGGGGAGAGGCTGTGCGTTGTGCTGTATATCAAATAAACAGATGTCCATCATCAGCAATAATGAATAAGATACCAGCAGCTATAAGGTTTGGAAACTTAGATTTAACAAAGCTGCGAGTATTTGGATCAAAAGCATGGGTAACCACTGTCCCCAAGCAAGGAAAGTTTGACAAAAGAGCAATCGAAATGAGAATGGTTGGCTATGCAATGAATGGATGGAGACTATGGAATCCTGAAGAAAATATAATAGTATGTTCACGAGATGTGAGATTTGATGAAAATGATATAAAATACAATGAAAAGAAGAAAGAAAATGAACAAGTAATATACAGATATGAAAATGAAGAAACCTACAATGAAGATGAAGATACAATGTGCAAAAGAGCAGAACCTGAAAAAGAAGCAGAAAAGGAAATAAGCAAAGAAACGGAAAGCAAAAATCAAGAAAGCAGTGATACATATACAACAAGATCGGGAAGACAAGTACAAAGACCAAAAGTATTAGAAGAATATGATCTAAATATAGCATATTGCTTATGTGCTGGAGAACCATCAAAATATGAAGAGGCTATAAAAGAAGAAGAATGGCAACAAGCAATAAAGAAAGAGCTTGACTCACTACAAAATTTGGAAACCTGGGTAGAGGCTGAACTACCAAAAGAAAGCAAAGCCATTGACACCAAGTGGATATTTAGACAAAAACAAGACGGAACAAAGAAAGCTAGATTAGTGGCTAAAGGTTTTCAACAAACAGGACAAGAGGGATACTATGCACCAGTAGCAAGAATACCTACTATAAGAACCATGTTGAGTCATGCAATACAAGAAGGATTAATTGTGAAACAATTAGATGTACCAACAGCATTCTTGAATGGAGAATTAAAGGACAATGTATATATAAAATGCCCAAAAGGAGTTGACTTGCCTACGGGCAAAGTATTAAAACTCAAGAAGTCACTCTATGGACTTAAGGAAGCACCAAGGTGTTGGAATGAAAAATTTCATGAATTCATGACTACCAATGGATTTACACAATCAAAAAGCGACTTTTGTCTATACAAAAATGAAGACACATGGATATTGATATTTGTTGACGATATATTATTGCTTGGAAATCAAAACATACTAAAGAAACTGAAAGAAGAATTTAATATCAAGGATTTAGGAGAAGTTCAAAACTACTTAGGCTTGGAAATTACAAGAAAGAATGATATATTGGAAATAAGACAGACAGAAATTATAAAAAGAATTGTGGAAAGATTCAATATGAAAGAAAGTAAAGGAATTAGTACACCTATGGAGGCAAATTATAATGCTACAGAAAATGAAGAAATAATCAATGTTCCTTATAAAGAACTTGTTGGATCATTACTTTTTATCTCAATGAATAGTAGACCAGATATTTGTTATTCTGTTGCTTATTTGAGTAGATTTTTGGACAAACCAACTACATCATTATGGAAAGCTGGAAAGAGAGTACTTCGTTATTTAAAAGATACACAAAATAAAGCCCTAATTTACAGAAGAAACAAAGAAGATAGAAAACTGACAGCATATGCAGATGCTGACTGGGCTGCTGACAAAACAGACAGAAAGAGCACGAGTGGATGTGCAATATTCTATAGTGGAAACCTCGTGCAATGGTTTTCGAAGAAACAAACAGCTGTTTCTTTATCAACTGCAGAAGCTGAGTATGTCGCTGCTGCACAGTCTGTATCAGAATTGATTTACCTGAAAGGAATTGTAAAGGATTTTACATCCACACTGGAAGTCCCTACTCAACTATTTTTGGATAACCAAAGTGCAATAAAAATGATTAATAGTTTTGACAATGGGAAACGATCAAAACATATAGATATCAAAGTTCATTTCATTAAAGATGTAGTACAAAAGAAATTGTTAACGGTAGATTACATTCCTACTGATGAGAACGTGTCAGATATATTCACAAAAGCCTTACCTAAAATTAAACATGAATATTTTGTAGAAAAGCTACATTTATTGTAGATGTTATACTCAAACTTTGCTTGAGTTACATTCAGTGGAGGGAAGTATGGTCTGTCCCTCCGATCCCAAGACAATCGTCGTAGGGCTGAATTAAACTGTGTAAACCTGAATTAAATTGTGTAAACCTGAATTAAATTGTGTAAACCTGAATTAAATTGTGTAAACCTGAATTAAATTGTGTAAACCTGAATTAAATTGTGTAAACCTAACTGTGTAAACCTGAATTAAAATGTGTAAACCTAACTGTGTAAACCTGAATTAAATTGTGTAAACCTAACTGTGTAAACCTGAATTAAAATGTGTAAACCTAACTGTGTAAACTTGAAATGTGTAAACTTAAAATGTATAATCATAAATATGTAAACATTGGCTTACTTAAATTTACATGAGACTAGAATCTCTTTATTTCATTCTGTTTATTGTGTATTTCTATTATTGTAGAGAGTTGTAAGTTCGGTTCTATTTTGTTAAATAAAATTGCTAAAACTAGTGTTATATTCAAGACTTAAGAACTGATAGAGCTGAGCAGTATTAGATACAGAATATAACATCATGTAGATTATTGTTTTCAATTTAGGAGTTTTGTATTACAAATGCAAAATTGAGGGGTGGTGTTGAATGTTCACTCTTCTGTATCTATACTGTCTAGTAGATATAAGATAGACTTTTATACTCTGTGAGTGTTTACTTACTCTGTGGTCTGCTAATAAAATGGCGTACAAGCTAATACGTGTTTTTATTCAATTATTACAACATAATTACCAGCAGCTTCGCTCGCTCGGCTCGCGCTGTTGAGGTCACAGTTCTAACCTAACCTAACCTATCCGAGTCGGGGTACTCTGTGTCGGGGTGTTAACAACTATCTATTCTGGCGCTTCGCCGGCCGCTGCCGCGGCACGCTCGCTTCGCTCGCTCGGCTCGCGCTGTTGGGGTCACAGTTCTAACCTAACCTAACCTATCCGAGTCGGGGTACTCTGTGTCGGGGTGTTAACAACTATCTATTCTGGCGCTTCGCCGGCCGCTGCCGCGGCACGCTCGCTTCGCTCGCTCGGCTCGCGCTGTTGGGGTCACAGTTCTAACCTAACCTAACCTATCCGAGTCGGGGTACTCTGTGTCGGGGTGTAAACAACTATCTATTCTGGCATAAGAGGTCACAGTTCTAACCTAACCTAACCTACCCATTTTTAAAGAAGAAAGTAACCCAATCTATATTATTCTAATTGAAATTCTATGCTCTTTATAGTATGCCTAGTCAAATTATGCCAAATAATCTGTACTCTAAATGAACGTTATGCTAAATGAAGTTATACAAAATTTTAACTATGCCAAAGGTAATTATGCCAAATAAAATTCTACTATCTTAAATGTATGCCATTCTAAATTCGGTCATAAGCACATTTTGCCTAAAAATATTTATGTCAAATATTTTTAATGCCTAATAAATGATCGATTAAAGAAGTTTCTGCGAAGTGAGTTATCCCAAATAGGTTTCGGAGTATCAAGTTTCTACCAAATAGACGGCACCCAGATATAACATCTCTCTGTCTCACTCCACGTTGGAGGCTAATGGGTTTCGTCTTCTGGTCTTGGAGCTGGACGGACATTGTGGCAGTATCATACAGGCATCTCAGCGCCTCGATGTATCGCCAATCAACACGGCACCGCTGCAGGGTATCCAGCACAGCCCAGGTTTCGATAGAGTCGAAGGCTTTTTCGTAGTCCACAAACGCCATACACAGCGGCTGGTTGTACTCCTGCGTCTTTTCTATAATCTGCCGAACAGTATGGATGTGGTCCACGGTACTATAGCCTTTTCAAAACCCGGTTTGCTCAGGTAGCTGGAACTCGTCGAGCTTAGCCGCGAGGCGATTTGTGACAACTCTCGAGAACAACTTGTAGACATGACTCAGGAGTGAGATGGGCCTTTTTTGAAAACAGTACCACTGCACTCCCACTCCATGCCCTAGGTGTTAGCCCTTGCTGGATGACGGAATTAAAGAGGCTTGCTAGCTCTTTCAGAATTGGAGCGCTACCTGCTTTCAGCAGCTCAGTAGTAATTCCGTCATCACCAGGACACCTGTTGTTCTTCAGTTGCCTGAGAGCCGCCTCTACCTCGCACTGTTCAACATCTGGAAAATCCTCGGTGTAATGGCGCGTGAGGGGCTCTGTGGTCCTCATCGCTGTGTTCCGTCGGTTTACTCGTCCATGATGCATATAGCTGTCCATAGAAGTTCTCGATCTCTTCGAGTATCTCGAACTTCGAGGTAATCGTTTTGCCATCCCCAGTTTTAAGTTTCGTCAGATGGGGCCTCCCCAACTGCTGAGCGAACACTTTCGACCCTCTATTACGCTCAATTGCCTCCTGTATGGTGCGAGTGTTGGAGCGAAGATGAAATGTCTGACATATCCCAGGAGCCGAAAAAGCAATATGACGTACTTGGAAAACACTATTGGTCGGGGGTTGAAGTTAATAGGTCCGTGCATTGTATAATAACGCATTATTGGACATGCAATGATTGTATTGATAAATTATCATTAGCAGTGCATTTTAGTTTCTAAAAATGAGGAACTCCTTAGTGCCTGTGCCTACCTAAAATAGAGTAGATGACTGATATGATATCGCACCTCTCGTCATAGGCGGGGAGTTCATCCTCACACATTGCGACCGGAAACGGTGCGCACTGTGCGGTATGAAAGGAACTTCATCCCTCGCACACTCAAGCTGTGGAATGAACTCCCCGCGATGGTTTTCCCAAGCGACTACAATATGGGGTTCTTCAAGAAGGGCATTAGAGGGTTTCTTCAGGGTCGGCAGCACGAGTGTGACGCCCCTGGTGTTGCATACGTCCATATGCCACGGTAACCACTTTCCATCAGGTGGGCCGTGTACTTGTCTGCCACCTAAGTGGCATAAAAAAAAAACTAGAGTTAAGTTATAGAAGAGATAATAGTGTTAAGTTTAAAAAAATATGTTCTGTTGATATCCTAAAACAAAAAATTACCATGAATGTTCCTGGTTAGTTAGTAAGCGAAACGTAAGTTTTCTTAATAAAAAGAGTGAATTTTGAAATTTGTTTATTTTCACTGCCTTAATAAAAAAATATTAGGAGCTTAAATTATTTCGTTGGTTTTACATTCTAATTTCTCAAGCACTTAAATGGTTTACCCTAAGTTAACCATACAGACATTGTGACACTTAATTTGTTTTGCCCATAAAATATTAATCTAAATTAATGTTGTTAAATTCTATTGCTTGTATTTTATAAACCAAAATAGTGGCGGTTAAAGTATTTTCCCGTGATCGTTTATCGCAGCTCGGATTGCGTTAATGTGTTTTGCCGTAAACTATTATATCGGCAAAAAACATTAAGCGCCTCCTATTTTTATAAATCTTTTAGGCTTTGTTTCATTAGTAGATTGAAATTATGGACTTTTAAAAAATAAAACAACTGCTATTTTTGATATTCTTTTAGAAGTAATATTTTTTTTTTATGATCATTTTACCTCAAATTACAAAGTTTTTTGGGTCTGCTGTAAAGTTTGAAAAATGGCGCTTACTTTAATTTGCTTTTCCACCGTCGATAATGACTGTTTATGTACTAAAAGTGAATTTTATTTAAAGATAAAGAAAAACGACATTACTTTGACTTTGAAAAACTATATCTTAGACTAGATTAAATCCCTCATGAAAAATTATTTAAATATCGATAATGCATTATACCTGGTGACTTTTATCATAAATCTTGTAAAATAGACAATTAAATCCAACTAAATTTTTTATTTCTGAGGAAAAATAGGTAGTAACAAAAACCGTCCTGCAAACAAACCAAGTTAAATATTTTTAATGCGTTTTATCGGAGAGAAACCCGAGAAAATATGGAATTAAGTCAGGTTACATTTTTGTAGCTGCGAGTTTTACTCACAATCGTTTAGATAATTGTTTTTCTCATTCAGTATCTCCGAAAGTACCTAACTAATAGTGGGTTTTCGCAGGCGAAAGAGAATGAAAAACTGAGTCGATTGGTAGTGTTAACTCATTTTATGAAAAAAGTTGATTTACTAGGTTTTCGCAGAATAACGACGATATAAGTATATCATTTTACATTGACTCTTATGGACAACTTTTTTTATACTATTTAGTAGTACTTAGGTTGCAGACAAGCACACGGCCCTCCTGATGGTAAGTGGTTACCTTGGACTATGGGCGAGTGCAACATCAGGGAAGTCACACTCGTAGTGCCGACCCTGTAAGAACAGAGATTCTGTGCAGTCAGCACAAAAGATAAGTAGGACAAAGTCTTTGGTTTTCCCACTGATGATGACACAAAACCTCTCCAGTGAGCTCTGGCTACCCTACTCACCATCGGAAACACAACACAAGGTTGCAATTAAGCCGCGGTCTTCTGTAGGGTGAAGGATATCCTCCACCCTACAGAAGGTATATACCGTTGTGTCCTACCTCTCCAACTGCATTAACAAAATTCAAGGGGATTACGAAAAAATTGTTAAATCAAGAAATTCGTTTCATCAAGGGTCGTTAATCAAGGTGGCACTGTATTTCATGTTTCCCTCAGTGTTTTATGAGAGATTTAGGAGCTAATTATTGTGATTAATAAATTGGAATTCATCATCATCATCATCATTTCAGCCATAGGAAGTCCACTGCTGGACATAGGCCTCCCCTATAGATCTCCAATAGGACCGGTTGGAAGCGTCTCGCATCCAGCGCGTTCCCGCGGCCTTAATGAGGTCGTCTGTCCACCTTGTGGGTGGATGTCCTACGCTGCGCTTGCCGATACGTGGCCTCCACTCGAGGACTTTTCGACCCCATCGGTCATCAGTCCTCCGTGCTATGTGCCCTGCCCACTGCCATTTCAACTTGCTAATCCGCTGGGCTGGCAAATTGGAATTGACTGTACTCAAATCAGGTGGGTTCACACAATAGATTTATGATAAGATAAGATAAGATTCGTTTATTTGTGAGAATATTGTATAAAGTTGTATAGGAGAGAAAGTTAGTAAAGTATAAGGATAGAAGAGGACTGCAGGCTATCGTTTCGTCTTGCCTTTGAGTATACATATTACTAGTTGTTGCCCGCGGCTCCGCCCGCGTGGAATTCGGATTCCAATCCCGCTTTTTTTTCGTGCTAAAGTTCCCTCGAATATGGTCAGGCAGGAGTGATCATGTCCCACCCACTAAAAACGCATGCCGTCGCGGGTCTTTAGTTGCTGGGGTGTAAGATTGCCTAGGGCATATTGCGCGCTCCCTGGCACACCCTGGGCACTCTACAATTTTAAGATGGCCCCTCAGGAGCGGGAAGCATGGTGCCCCTATCGAATCCCGGCACGGGGGAGGCGGGCGTGAAGGGGTGACAGGCGGCCACACCTGTAATCCGCACGCTTGCACTCGATGACCAGCCCTCACCTTGCCTGCTCTCCACTGTGCCCTCTGACAGTCAGAGGGACATTTGGGAAGCCTCTACACTCAGAGCCGCTCCCGTTGCGGTAGGTATTTGCCGTAGGCGGCATGGCTTCCCCTGGGTGAGAGGCGCTACCGCCTCCGTTGCCACATGGATCTTGTTCCCGTTGCATCTTCTGTTCAGCTGACCCTCCCCGTCTTCACTCGTGACATACTTCGAACGCCAGCGCCCGTTGTACCTTTTTAGCCCATACCCGTAATTTAATAGTTTTCAAATTTATAATTTTGTAATATTTTTTGAATAGAACGTCCGATTTCAATCATTCAAATGTAATCAACAGGTATTGAAACAATGTTTAATACCAAATAATTTATTTATATAACAAATAAGAAAAAGGTATAGATTCCGTGGTCTGACTTTGAGCGGCATTTCTGTTGAATTTATTTCGCCTTAATATTTTTTCATATTGCGATAACTCTTCAATTATTCATGGTAAGTAAAATGGCAATTTTGATCTACATTAAATATACAACGTATCTAACGTATTTAATTATTGGATAAGGAATAACACTGTATTGTTAAAAATAGCTTCGAAAATGACACATTTTTCTTTTGTAATTCGTAAAAGATAAAAATGGTTACTGTGGGCTACCCTTATTAGATAGACATATGCTATAGCGGACTTTTATATAGACCTTTTTAAATTATACATTTCCACAGTACATCATTTTGTTATATATTCAATAGTTTTCGGAGCGCACGCGATGTAAGGAATTTTTTAGGTCATTTTTTTACACCTTGGGTTACATTATTGAAGTTTTAGTAAGGATCCCTAACTTTTTTGAAAATGTAATATACCTTTATTAGTTAGTGATAGTGCAGCTTTCTAACGGTAAAAGAATTTTTGAAATCAGTTAAGTAGTTCTTGAGTTTACTCGAATACAAAAATTGAAATCTTATAATATTAGTAAAGATGTATAGAAATCTGCCCGATTTAGTGACATTTATGTTCACTGCTCCGCTCCCTTTTGTGGTAGCGTGATTTTATATAGCCTATGTTACTCCCAGATAATGTAGCTTTCTATAGGTGAAAGAATTATTGAAATCGGTCCAGTAGTTTCGGAGCCTATTCGTTACAAACAAACAAAAAAAGAAACAAATCTTTCCTCTTCATAATATTAGTGTAGATGTAATGTTTACTTCATTATCAGTGACTTTTTGTAAAACTACAAAATAAATATGAAGAATCACACTCTAAAAAGTCCCAACACCCACCCCCGTCCGCATAGGCGATGATTTGGTCGAGCGCACGGACCAGGTTAAGTACCTAGGATCTGTACTTCATGTGACCGGTGAGATCGACCGCGACGTCAAGGCACGCATTGCTGCCGCGTGGGCCAAGTGGCGAGAAATGACTGGCGTGACCTGTGATCCTAAAATGCCAGTCAGGTTGAAGGGGCAGGTCTATAAGACGATCATTAGGCCTGTTCTCTTGTATGGTTGTGAGGCGTGGCCGCTGCTCGAGCGACACAAGCAAGAGCTGCGTGTCACGGAGATGAAAATGTTGCGGTGGATGTGCGGCGTTACGCGTAAAGATCGCGTACGGAACTCTCGCATCCGCGGCAGCCTCCATGTCCGTGACATCGCGGATAAAATGCAAGAGAGCCGCCTTCGCTGGTGCGGCCACGTCTTGCGGCAACCGCCAGGCTACGTGGGGAACAAATGCCTGGCAATGGTACCCCCGCCGGGTCCAGGTAAAAGGGGTAGGCCAAAGAAGTCCTGGCTTGACGTCGTGGAGGGTGATATGCGTGCAAATGGTCTCACTACCATGGACGCCCAAGATCGTGCGAAGTGGAGAAGGAGGAGCCGGAAGGCGGACCCTGAGCTCCGGGGTCATCTTGGCCACGGATGCAATCGGGAGAATACGTCTATATGCAGATGATGACTCTAAAAAGTATTAAACAGAAAATTAACAAGGAAAGCCATGGTTGTATGCCACTTACTCTAACAAAACAATACATTCTAAGGGAAAGTGGCATACCTACCCATGCAACCACAGCTATCCTTGATATTTTTTTGTTTAATATATTTGGAGCATGATTTTTCAGTGGTCAGTTTTTAGTTTATAAACTTAATTTTCTATTTATATTATTTTGGGGCAAGCAACAGCTAATAATTAATACATATTTGAAGGTATGATTCCATAGCCGACCGCATACGACAACTGCCGACGCACGCAGCACATGCACATAATTCATTGCGGCTTCTCAATGGTCCCCTTTATCCGTATCGGAGTTTGACAAGTAATGGATATGCTGTATGTGCTGCAAGAGTCGGCAGTTGTCGTATGCGGTCGGCTACGGAATCATATCTTGAAATATGCAAATTGAGGCCTTTCATTTGATACTAAACACGGCATATTTATCTCAAATTAATTTTTTAACATAGGTAGTCTTTATGACCACTATATTAGATCTAGTGACATGTCATATAGCCGATAACCAGCGGACAACCAAGACACTTCTAACTATACCTCACACATCCAGTACTAATAGGTAGTCTAGGAGCTACGAGGGAACAGAAGAACTATTGAGATGAACGACTGAACTATACTCCAACACTGTGAAGCGAACATATCTATCAGCAACTCGGTGCTCGTCCATATCTAAATAATAATAATTCATACATAGCCCGACAAACTCATAACCCTCCTCATGCTTTGCAGTATAGCGAGTACTGGGAATATCCTCACATCGCTTCATCCTCCTCGTGGGATATTGGCTATGGGGATCTCCACTCGATTACATACCGTTTACCCCCAGTGTACTTAGAGGAGGGTGAATACTGAACACTGCGCTCACCGTCGACGCGGAAGGTGTACTCGTCCACGGCGGCGCCTAGCAGCTCGCAGGCGCGCGCCGCGCTCGCCGCGCGCGCCGCGCTCGCTGCGCACGCCGGCGCCGCCGCGCGCGCCGAGCGCCACGTCACGCACAGCAGCAGCAGGGCCCAGCCGAGCGCTGCCATCTCCACGCACTGTGTTCGGCGATGAGGTCACGACGCCTGCCGATGCATTTCACTGTTTCTGTCCGCTCGATACGCGTATATTGCGATTGGGCGTGACCTGCGCTTGCGCATCCGGATCGCGAATCGATTTTGGTCCCGTTTTATCTTTACTTTCTATATACTTATTTATAGGCGAAGATAAAAGTAACACGTAAGTCTACTGCGAACTCGATAGGGAAAACCAGCGGAAAACCCCGTCTTGTTATTGCTTTTATTTTAAACTGACATGACATCTTGACATCTGACACTGACGTCACGTCACTAGTGACACTGACAGAACTGTAGACTGACAGACGTTTTTTTTTTGGATGATTTTGGCTTGGTTACAAAGACTTTTGAGCCATGTCTTCATTTGATATTTTATTATCTTATTTTGGTGTTGGATGACGATGAAGATGAGGATGATGATGATGAGTTGATGATGATGATGACGGTGATGATGATTGCTGCCTTAGTAAAGTGTTAGAATCCCGTACCCCTCTAAAATCCTGGTACAAGATGTATAACTCGCACTAATTCCTACTATAATACTGCATACAGACAGCCTCTGTGGCGTAGCGGTAGTAAAAGCGGCCGCTACGCAGGTTCGATCCCAGCTCAGTGCAAATATTTGTATGCATATTTGCATTGGTCTAGTCGTGCCTCGGAGAGCACAATAAGCTGTCCGTCCCGGTTGCCATACGAACATCTATGGCAGTCGTTACGGGTAGTTGGAGTTCTAAAAATTCCAACAACAACGGTTTAGCTGCAATGCTTCGATATCGCCTAATGTCACCATTGGGTTGTGGAGGTCAGATGGCAGTCGCTTCACGGAAAATATCAAGGTCTAGCCAAATCTGCAGTTAAGACTGGTAAAGAGGACCCCAGACTCCGAGGCGAAAAGCATCGGTTGCGACTGGGAATTAACGCTAAGAAGAGGAAGAAGAAGACTGCATAATCAAAATATAATCGGACGACAATGCATTAATATGGTGCCATGGAGCTGTCTGAGGCTGTAGGATGGAATAGGGAGGTGGCCATTGAAACTGAACCAGATATATCCATCTAGTTTGTGCTCATTTTTTTTTAATACACTTAGGTGGCAGACAAGCACACGGCCCACCTGATGGAAACAAACACTCTAATATTACATGGTAAACAGGGACTGAAAATGGAATCGGGCGATGGCTATGATATGTAGCCCCGATCTTCAATTTGTTTTAGGCCATTACTCCTTCAATACTCCTTGTTTGTTCATTATATAGATCCGGCTCGAAGGACCATGTCTTTTTGGTAATCTTCAAGGTGGATGGTGGAATAAAACTCCAGATTCTCGTTTGCAACAAGAGAGGTTTAATGCTTATGCTTAAAGACGCCATCTTTTCACCGACAAAGTGCCCCGCCAAAGAACCTACCATAGATCTATATTTTAAACAGGACACCAAAAACATGGATGTATAAAAAATTTAATTTGTCCGAACAGGGGTAATAACTGAAAGTGCCGCCCCCGCCCACTTTTTTTCCCGTGTTGGATACAGGAGTGGGGGGGGGGGGTTCTATCCGATAGGATTTTATTTTGATATGACTCAAAATAATATCATGTATAACCGGCACATCGTGCTATGCCATTCGGTGGCCTCCCACGCGCTCACTTCTCAGAGGGCCCGTATCAGTCCGTGACCTTCCACACCGGGCTCCCCACCAGTGTGAGCCTTGAGTCCTCGCTCACATCACAGTGACGAGAGATGATAATATACAGACGTGGACTCCTTTCTGATCCGAAACAGGTGGTTATTGTACGCCAATTACAATATTCATGATACAGAAATTAAGAAGACAAGAGCAGTACAAAGGGCGGCCTTATCTCTTTACGCAATTTCTTCCAGGCAACCTTTGGATGGAAATATGTTGGTTGGAGTATTTGGTAGTTGTTGGCGTTCATTTAAAGTTATACCTATCATATACATACTTATATAAATACATAATTATATTAATACATATTTAAATATGTTTATACATATATACATATACACAAAATATACATACATACTCAAAAATACTTTTTCATCCCACCATCTCGGAAAGAGTACTTTTTTTCTTCGATATCTGAGTGTAAAAGTCGCTTTTATCCTCTAGAGTGGTAAAGTAAATTTGAATTTAGAACATCGTGTGTACTAGGTTTGTGAACTCAAAACATCATTAAACCTATTTACTTCTACCTCTATGGTGCCGATTTATCATACAACTTTTTTTTAATTTATGAAAAACTCAACTCGGAACCTCCTTGGTGTACCTACTTTTTTTTTTAAATTTGCTTTGCGCGCATAATTTTTTTTTCACGTCCTATGGTTGAACATTGTTGTTGAATTTTATTTGTTGATATTTTATTATTAGTATTATTACACATAATTATTATACAGCCTCCGTGGCGTAGTGGTAGTGAACGTGGCCGCAACGCAGGAGGCGCGGGTCCGATCCCCGCTCAGTGCAAATATTTGTATGCATAAAAAGTTCAACAACAACGGTCTAGCTGCAATGCTTCGATATCGCCTAATGTCACCATTGGGTTGTGGAGGTCACATGGCAGTCGCTTTACGGAAAATATCGAGGTCCAGCCAAATCCGCAGTTAAGACTGGTAAAGCGGACCCCGAACTCCGAGGTGAAAGCTTCGGATGCGACTGGGAAATTAACGCTAGGAAGAAGAAGCATTTCATTATTTCCTCGCTGAGGTGGGATGAAAAGTTACGTGTTGCACTCGAGTGCAAAGATTTTACACCTTGTGCTCTTTTGATTCCCTCGCTAACGCTCAAGATTCTAATTTATGAATCACTCGCTATGCTCGTGATTCAAATTTAGAATCTTTCGCTTGCTCGGTCATCAAAACTGAGCACGCGGTTAAAAAGCAACTTTGCACTCTTGTATAACAAATAACTAATATAAATACCTACTTACATTACTATTAAAGAGACAGATAGATGTGATGAAAATATACTTATCCGTGCTTGTCTAAGTTACATGAGTGAGACACACTAGACAAGTAGTGCTCCTTGACCATTCTTTTAAACATCATTAATGTCTGAGCTCGTCTTATTTCCACTGGCAGATCATTCCACAGGCGTACCGCTGTGACGGCAAAGGAACTATCGTAGAAGCCTGTGGAATGCCTTGGCATCTTTAGGACTAGTCTAACCGATGATCTTAAACATTTCTCATGCGTCTCGGAAAGGAAGTGAAAGCGTTCCTTTAAGTAGGAAGGTGTGGAAGGGTTAAACAAGATGTTGTATAGCAGGGAGAGGATATGTGCGTTCCGACGCAATCTAATGGCTAACCACTGTAGCTGGGTACGGAACTGTGACACGTGATCAAACTTGCGCAGGCCATATATAAACCGTATACAGACGTTTTGTAGACGCTCAAGTTTGTCAAGTTGGTTTTCGGTCAGATCCAAATAGCTGACATCCCCATAATCTAAAATAGGAAGGAGCAAGGAGTTTGCAAGTGCAGTGCAGTGATCACCTGCATCAGCCGGTACGGCAGGCTCTGTCCATGTCGCCTCTCTAGCCAGTCCTCCATGTTGGGTCTTACCGCCGATAACACGGCTTGCCCTGCGCTCGGTCGCCCAAGTCGTTCCTTTTACTCCACCATGATGTCCTGGGAGCTGGATTTCTCGAGGCTCGGGTTCCCGTCCCTGCTCCCACGTCAACTTTCACCACTAATATAAAAATTTGGAGACCAGACTTCGGAGATGCACCCTGAAGCCTTACACCTTATTACGAACCGAACTTATTGCGAAGCACCCAGTCGTATTCGATGTTCCACAGGAGTTGACAGAATTGACCTCAAGACCGATCTCTGCGGAGTACCGCATGACATTTGATGACGACCAAGACCGATCACTGTTAGGTAAATGATGGCTCTCTCGGTCAGATACGCCCCGACTAGGCGGCGAAGGTAGAGATGCACTTCATGACTGCCTCTGTGGCGTAGCGGTAGTGAACGCGGCTGCTACGCAGGAGGCGCGGGTTCGATCCCCGCTCAGTGCCAATATTTGTATGCATGAATATAAATATTTGCATTGGTCTGGGTGTTTCTATGTATAATATGTATGTATTTACAAAAAAAAAAAAAAAAGTATTTAAGTATGTATATCCGCATTCTAGATTCCATAACACAAGCTGATTAAGCTTACCATGGGTCTAGATAGCGTTGTGTAGAATGTTGTAGAATATTATTATTATGATACACTCGGCGCCTCCCTGAGGTAAGTCTAGGGCTAGGTGTTGAACGCATTGGGGTGTTTCTTTGAAACCGAGTGTATTTGCCTCATTGATATGGCTCAATTTTTTTTTAACTTTTAGACTTTAACTCACATAAAATCGTGACCAGGTACATTATATGTTATATCATATTTCGAAGGCACTGATTTGTACCCAGTAGTTTAGGAAATAGACAGTGCTGATAAATTGGTCAACCAGATTAATGATGACCAAGGCAGATGAATGGACTTTTGCACCATATTAATTAGAAGCATGCAGATAAATGAGAATAACATATTATATTCAATCGACTTTATTATAAAATATCTGGCAATCATCATCACCATCTGCATAAAGACGCATTTTCCTGATTGCATCCGTGGCCAAGATGACCTCGGAGCTCAGGGTCCGCCTTCCGGCTCTTCCTCCTCCACTTCGCACGATCTTGGGCGTCAATGGCAGTGAGACCATTTGCACGCATATCACCCTCCATGGCGTCAAGCCAGAACTTCTTGGGCCTACCCCTTTTACCTGGACCCGGTGGAGGCACCCACGTAGCCTGGCGGATGCCGCAAGACGTGGCCGCACCAGCGAAGGCGGCTCTCTTGCATTTTATTCGCGAAGGTTGCGGATGCGAGAGTTCCTCACGCGATCTTTACGCGTGACGCCACACATCCATCGCAGCATTTTCATCACCGTGACACGTAGTTCTTGCTTGTGTCGCTCCAGCAGCGGCCACGCCTCGCAACCATGTAAGAGAACAGGTCTAATGATCGTCTTATAGACCTGCCTCTTCAACCTAACTGGCATTTTGGGATCACGCGTGACGCCAGTCATTTCTCGCCACTTGGCCCACGCGGTAGCAATCCATGCCCTGACGTCGTAGTTGATTTCACCAGTCACATGAAGTACAGATCCCAGGTACTTAACCTGGTCCGTGCGCTCGACCAAGTCATCGCCTATGCGAATGGGTATGGGATCTGTGGAGTTTAACGCTAAGTATTCTGTCTTCGCTACATTTAGCTTCAGACCGCCGCCGTTCTCAAGCACTTCCTTCCACCCTTTCACGCGTCGCACCAATCTGCTCCTGTCCACGTCCATCAGCGCAATATCATCAGCATACATGAGCAACCACGGGGGCTGCTCATGCGAGTTTCTGATGCTGTCCGACAAAATGTCTAATACTACGCTGAACAGGTAAGGACTAAGGACGGATCCTTGGTGTACCCCAACGGTGATAGGGAAGGCTTTCGAGTCACCAACAGCAGTCCGAACCACAGAACCGGAATCGTAGTACAAGTCTCGGATGGTGTCAATGTAAGTTTCTGGGACTCCCTTGGCCCGCAATGCCCATCAGATCACTGCGCGAGGAACACGGTCGAAGGCCTTTCTGTATGTCTAAGAATAGGCAGTGCAAAGGCGTGTTCTTCGCCCTGTGTTTCCCCGCCACAATCCTTAGGGCGAACACCGGGTCCATAGTTCCGTGCCTGGGACGAAACCCGTACTGACAACCCGAGAGTGTACTTTCCTGTCGGATCTGGGAGTCGGTTATCCGCGGTAACTGCCACTCTCCTGCACCGATTCCTTGCCTTTGAAGATTGGTGTGATGATGCTTAGCCTCCACTGGCTCGGGATCTCACCGGGTATGCGGTTATAGAGATTTGCTAGAATGCTCACACCATGGGCACCCATTGCCTTCCAAGCCTCGATAGGGACTTCGTCGGGTCCTACAGCTTTCTGGTTCTTCATGCGGCGAATGGCAGTCTCGACTTCAGCAGGCGTAATCGGTGGCACTAGTCCTTGATTCGGAGGGAGGTCTGGTGGCTGCACCTCTTTATGCTGCTTATTCAGCAGCTGGTGGTAGATGGGCGCCATCTCTCCTTCACCGCGACTTTCTCGTACAACAGATTGCCCCCAGGGTCTTGAATGCAGCGGCACTTGGATAGACCCTGTGCCGCTTTGGCCCTGGACCGCGCCAACTTTTGCCCCTCAGACGATTCCACTTGTAAACATCATTTTTGTTCCATATTCAACAAATAAAGGACATTGAACTTTGAACTTTGAACTTTGAACTTGAACTTTGAACTTTAACTTTTAACTTTAAACTTTGGTATATAGCCGTTGCAAGGCGGCGAATTTGCATCTTTGTACGCATCGCGGTCTTCGGAAGATTTGGACGCTTGCTACTTTTTATAGAGGGCTTTCTTCGCCCTGATCTCTTTCTGGACTGTGTCGTTCCACCAACAAGTGTCCCTGTCACACTTGCATCCACCCTTAGACATACCGAGTGCCGCCCTCCCCGCTTCAAGAATAGCTGCCTGAATCCTGTCCCAGCAAACCTGTACTGGTTCGTCTACACTGTCTACAGCATCAGCGCACTTGTCACTGATGGCTGAGACGAGACTTTGGGACTTGACTTCATCAAGCAGCCACCACTTGATTCTGCGTTGGGCACGCTCAGCACGTTTGCCTTTGGGTTTCACGCGGAGGTCCATGACAAGGAGACGGTGTTGGCTAGTGAGACTCGCCCCGGGTATAACCTTGCAGTTAGCCACCTAGCTGATGCTGTGCCTCCTAGTGAGTAGGAAATAGACCTGTGTAGAGCGCCCCCCGCTCTTGTAGGTGTTAAGATGTTTGGATTTCTTTTTGAACTACGTGTTCACGATGGCATGAACGGCAGTTGCCCATGTTCTGAAGATGTGCTCACCCTCTGGGTTGCAACTTGCGACTACCGTATCCAAAGCCACCGTAAACACGCTGAAACTCCTCACACCCACCACCCACATGACCGTTCAGGTCACCACCCAGGACACCCTGCGACAGTGGGATGTCACGACGCACTTCCCCGAATTGGTCCCAAAATGAGATCTTTTCGGCTTCGCTACGCCTAGCCTGTGGCGCGTAGGCACTTATCAGGTGGGCTACAATTCCATTGATAAGCACCCTCACGACCATAAGTCGCAACGTTCGAGAGAGCACCACAAATCAGGTGCACCTGTGTACATCAGCTGGTAGCCGTCCCCAATGTGCATGGAGCTACTGCCACCCCAACGAGTCTCCTGCAGGAATGCCACGGCCACTCTCTGCCTGCAGAGTACGTCAGCCAACTCCCTCGTGCGACCGGTCAACGTGCCAATGTTCCACGTTGCGAAGCAGAGTTTTTGGGAACTACAATGTTGGCCTAACATCTTTAGCCGTGCCCGGCTCAGGCACGGTGGCCCTAGCCGACTTGCGACACAAGGCGGGCGGCCCTCGTGCGCACCGTTTTGCGGCGGTGCCCTACCCTCATCGTATTCCCTTATTCTTATTGCCATTTATGTTGTGATTTGGCATTTTTTGGCCTTTCCGGGGGCAATTGCCAACCTCCAACCCCGAAGGGAAAGCCAGCGCCAGAGCCTCGTCCGTTCTTCAGCAGGTGCACCGACTTGCAGGTGAGGTTGGCCTGGGGCCCAAGATCTTGGTGGACCACCTTGCACCTAAAAATTATTTTTCATTAAAGCTCATAAAAACGTAAAAAAACTGGTCATAAGTTGAGATTATGGTTGTTATTTTTAATTAATCCTAATTTATCTGGCCCGGTCAAATTCATCTGGGCATTAGAGCCAGATAAAACCAGACTAATGGGAGCCAGACAAATTAGAAAGTTATAGTTAATCGAACCTTGCACCTTTATTCATGAACAGATAGAATTAAAGGCGTAATTAACATGAATAGATAACATTATGACAGACCTTGGTTAAGTTTCAAAACATAACTAAAAACCCGCAATCCATGAAAGAATACAGATTAATTATGCGACATGCGTGACAAACTCCCAAATAACAACTTTCAGTCGTATTTTTTAACAAAATATAACATTTGAACGTGCAAGTCTTCGATAGGTAGCTCGCTACTGATTGACGCGACCAATCACGAGTCGGTATTCATTAAGCAAATATTTTGTGTTTACATTGAAATTATGCTTGAACAAGATGCGCCAGTTGAATTATCATTTTCATCGGGGACATTTTTTAAAGTAATGTAATTACGAAGATATCCAATTATTTTGAATTTCAGTTATAACATATCAAAAAACATATATTCAAATATCGATGCAACATTCTAATTTTAATATAATTGCTTCTTAAGATCGCAAAAAATCTAATAATTCAACAAAAAGCGGCATGGGGACACACCAGATTAATTAGTTTTTACTGTTTTCTGTTAGTAAAATTATTGCTTGTACTGGGTGGCGCAAAAGTAAAGACCCTATTTGGTTCGGCTATAACATTTTTTCTAAATTAGAAAACTAGATTTAGGTTTTTTTAAATGTATATTTGTACCATTAAATTTCGTACCATTAGGATTTAAAGATGATGTCTTTTAAATGGTGACCTCCAGAGTTGATACATTTGAGCCCTATTTATGACATTTTGCATAACTTGCCGTAACACTTCCTGCGATATGTTCGTTATTTCTTGACGAATGTTTTCTTTTAGAGCTGCGAGAGTCTGTGGCTTGTTCACATACACCCGAGATTTCAAAAAACCCCAAAGAAAGAAGTCTGGACTGGTCAGATCGGGTGATCTTGCAGGCCAAGGCAAATCGCCAAAACGAGAGATAACTCGGCCTGGAAAAGCGTTTGACACAATTATTCCACGTTCTTGGGGAGTAAAACGGTCCATGTTTATTTTCAGTGTATTTTACATTTGTTCACTACACAATTTTCAACAACAGAATGACAGAAAATTTCATATAAAAAAAATAAAGGTATTTTCTTTAGTGCCACTACTTTTGCGCCACCCAGTATTAAATAATCCCAATTAATTAATATACCTATGCGTCGATAGACATTTTTATCTACTATGTAACCTGAAATTTTTGTGATAATTGGAGAATAAATTGATGTGTTCTTCAGTCAAAAACATGTCTAATCTGGTTTACAAAGAATCACCCATTGGCGATGTCCAAGGACACCGCTAACATTAACTTGCCCCGGGCAACCGCATCCTTCACCAGAGCCATCATGCGAATGATGGCATCTACGGCGGAGCGCCTCGGGCTGAAGCGATATTGGCCATTCGCCATCTCCGGCCACAACCTGGAGAGGTGTCCGATGAGGCACTTCCCTATAACTCTTTCAAAGAGGTTGCGCACCTCGTCAAGCCACTATGGGTCGGTAGGCGAACGGTGAGCCCACCGGACGCCCTTTCCAACGGGGACCATTTACCTCGTCTTCCACGATTGCGGAAATTGGCTCCGCTACAAACATGCGTTATGAAGCTCTGTCAGTTGGGGACTTGGAGATCTTCGACTAAAGCAAAGACCCACTCTCATCCTGGAATGGCGTCGGGTTCCGGGCGGTTTTGTAACTTCTTGGCTTTGAGCTTTGCACCGCCAGCTCTAGTTCTACCCAAGTGACCTCGAGTCGTTGCGTCATCCACACTGGGTGCCATAGGCGACCGAGGCTCAGTAGTCTGCGGTGGAACGTGTTTCGTCGGCTGTGCTAAGAACAGGGAGCTATCAACTCCTCTGAATAGCACTGGTGGTGACACCGAGTCAATGGGGACCAGGGGCGAAGCTTGCTGCTTACCAAAAGGCAAGGCTACCCCCAAGGGGGCGGCCTTTGATCTGCAAAGTTTGATTTTGCCACCCCCTGAAGCTGCCGCCCGGGGCACGTGCCCCGGTTTGCCCCCCCCCCTCCCTAGATCCGGCCCTGATGATATCACGCTCCTGATCCTGATCTTGTGCGTCCATAGTAGTTAGACCATTCGCACGCGCATGTCACCAACCACGATGTAAATCCAGGACTTCTTGGGCCTACCCGTTCTACCTGGACCCGGCGGAAGCGCGATTGCCATTGCCAATAGTTTGGCAATGGCAATCGTGCCCGCAACAGCGAAGGCGAATTTTTGCATTTTATCTGCGATGTCACGGACATGAGGGCTCCAGTGGATGCGAGAGTTCCTCTCGCGATCTTTACGCGTATCTCCGCACATCCACTGCAGCATTTTCATGTCCGTTACACGTCACGCTTCACAGCCGTGTAAAAGACATCGTAATCGATTTCACCAGTCACGCACGTGAAGTAAGGTAGGCAGTCCCAGACAGTCAACTTAGTTCGTGCATTCGACTAAGTCATCGCCTATGCGGGTGTGGGATCCATTGAGTTTGACGCCAAGTATTGTATCTTCGACCCATTATACATCACCATTGAGGATGCTCATGTGAGTTTCTGATGCTTTCTAACAGAACGTTTAATACTACGCTGAATAAGTTCGGACTAAAGACGGATCCTTGGTGTGCCACGACAGTTATGTAGCCGGTTTTCATGTCGCCGACAGTGGTCCGAACCACGGAACTGGAATCGTAGCACATGTCTCGGATGATGTCAACGTAAGCCTGGAACTCCTTTAAACCGCAGTGCCAACTAAATCATCGCGCGAGGAACAGTCAAAAGCCTTCCGCATGTCCAGGAACAGGTAATGCATAGGCGCATTCTTCGCCATATTATTTCTCCGCAAATCCTTAGGGCAAACACTGGATCCATGGTCTCGTGACCGGGACGAAACTCACACTGATACTCCTAGAGTGCACTCTCCTGTCGGATCCAGGAGTCGATTATCCTCTGGTAGAGTTTGATGGTGTGTAATATAACATTAATAGCGCGGTAGCTACCATACTACTGCGCCGATTTCTTGCCTTTGAAGATTGGCGGATAATAGGCACTCAGCCTCCACTAACTCGGTATCTTAAGGAACTCCTAAACTAAAGTAAATAAATCCATCGAGTTTGGGCTCATTTGTGTTGTCTTGGCAAACACTCTTGTATGTACTTATGTATGTGGGTGAATTTCAACAAATGCCATTTTTTTTATCATATCGGTGAACTTTTTCATTTATATGTTTTTTGTATCTTTTTCAGGTTTTATGTAATCTTTATGATATCATGTATCCCCAAATTTAATATCATCAACGTATCATTTAAGATGATGGAGAAAATTTAGTTTGAATTTTGGTTTCCACCGACATGACAAACCAGCACCGATTTATTTTTCTGTACACCGATATGACAAGTTTATCCACCGAAATGATATACATATCCACCAATATGATAAAATATCCACCGAAATGATATAATCTATCCACCTTTGAACATTAAAAAGGAAATAGTTAGTAGGTACCTTATTTTTACAAGTGTGACTTAAAACTGAGTACCTGACCTGAAGAAGATCATATCCAACGAGAACTGAGTTCTTGGAGATCCAATTAAAATATATTTTTTTGGAATTATATAGGTACTTATTTTATTATATTTACTTTTTTTTTTATAATACATAATTAATTTAAAAAAAGAACGTTTATAAGCTGGTAACACAAATCAATCAATTAGCCTATTGCAGTCCACTGCTGGTCATAGGCCTCTTCCAATATGCGCCACGTTTGCTGATACTCCGCCTTCCGCATCCAGTCCGTACCAGCCACCTTTCGTAGGTCGTCAGTCCACCTGTCGTCAGTCCGTCCACCAAACGGAAGGTGGGACACCCCCTGTCCCACCTTCCGTTTTCCTCCTCGCAGTCTCCACTCTAGGACTCGTCTGCTCCATTCAAGCTGTGCATCATTTCGCCCAGTTGTTCCAGCGACTCCGCAACTATGATGATGTCGTCGGCGAACCGATGGTGCGAGATGTACTCACTGTTGATGTTGATACCCCGCCCAGTCCAGCCCAGAGTCTTGAAGACGTCCTCCAATGCGTTGTATACTATAGTCTTTTCAAAACCCGACTTGCTCAGGTGGCTGGAACTCGTCGAGCTTACCTGCGAGGCGATTTGTGACGACTCTTGAGAACAACTTGTAGACATGACTCAGGAGTGAGATGGCCTGCATTCTTCAGCAAGGTCTTGTCACCTTTTTTGAAGAACAGTACCACCGCACTTTCGCTCCATGCCCTAGGTGTTAGCCCTTGCGGGATGACGGAATTAAAGAGGCTTGCTAGCTCTTGCAGGATTGGAGCCCCACCTGCTTTCAGCAGCTCAGTAGTAATTCCGTCATCAACAGGGTACCTGATGTTCTTTAGTTGCCTGAGAGCCACATCCTACCCGCACTGCTCGAAATCTGGCATATCCTCGGTGTAGTGGCGCGTAAGTGGGGCTCTGTGGTTTTCATCGCTGTGTCCCGTCGGTTTACTCGTCGAATTAGAATTTTACTCATAGAATTTCTCGATCTCTTTGAGTATCTCGAACTTTGAGGTATTCGTTTTGCCATTCCCAGTTTCAAGTTTCGTCAGATGGGGCCTCCTCAACTGCTGAGCGAACACTTTCGACCCCCTATTACGCTCCTATTACGCTCTATTGCCTCCTGAATGGTGCGAGTGTTGAAGCGGCGGAGGTCACGTCATATCAGCTTTTTGATTCGCTGGTTTAAGGCTCTCCCATCTGACGAAGACGACTGTGTGGATGGTTGTTTACGCCTCTTTCTCATAAGTTCGAGAGTCTCAGGAGACAGCTTGAACTCTTGCTGTTTGCGTTTCACGGGAAACATCTTTCGAGACACTACCTGCAATGGTTTGACCACTATGTCGGCCTTCTCGTCAATGCCTCCCTAGAGGTTTCCAGTATTGCGAAACGATTTTGAAGTTCCAGTTGAAACTTTTCGGACCCTAGAGCTACTTGGAGCGGCGTGGGTGCGAGGGTTGACCTTATCATTCGGAATCTTTCAGCCTTGATGTTGATATTTAGAGAGCCTCTTATAAGTCGGTGATCGCTTCCAGTATTAAACTTGTTGATCACACTTGTTGATTTCTAAATATGTGCTTAGGTACCGTTATGAAAAAAGTCTATATCGTTCCTTATCATAGTCCACTGCCTGTGGGGATTTTTCTTAAAGAAACTATTTATTAAGAAGAGCCCCTGTGACTCTGGGAAGCTGACTAGCATTTGCCCCCTGCGATTTCTGCATCCCACTCCATAAGATCCGATTTTCATCTCGTCACGTTCTCGTACTTCCACTTTGGCATTGAAGTCTACCATATGTATGTATGTGTTTATATGTTCCATTTTTTTCTTTGTATACTTAACTGAATCTCACGGGATCAACCGATATGATAAAACGACTCACCGAGATGATAAAATATCTACCGATATGATAAAGCAATCCACCGATGTGACAAAACTGTGCATTGATCATGAATCAAAACACCGATATTAGATGTAAGACACCGATTCGTCTTTTCTTATCATTTTCGGTGTAAATTATCATATCCGTGGTAATAAAGACCACCGATTACACCGATATGCGAACACCGACGTGAGAAATTACACACTTTTTAGAAAATTAGTAAAAATGCATAGTATCTAGGTTAAATTCAATAACAATCAATGAAGCTAATTCACTTGCTACCTCTATTAGAACCAAACAACAATAATAAAACTGCTTATTACACTAGAAAGATGGAACCACCGATAGTATAAAATAATTGTCCGGGAGCAACTAAAATGGCATACTTACGTTATTGGCGGGAATATGCAACGATTTGACATACGTCCGTCCTGACTGCGTACTAGCAGGCACTAACGAGAGAAATAAAATTGGGGTGGGGACACTGTCGGACTCGTCGATATAAAGTTATGTGTAAATTACTTTTGGTCACCGATTTGAGAACATTTTGCAGGACAAGTACGTTTGTGTCTCTCAGTAATAATAATCGTTAATTATGTAATAAAATATGCCTTAGATTAATAATAAAACTAATATTCTATGAAATAGAATAATTTATATACTTAACTTACTTATTTTTATTAGTGTATAAGCTTTTTTGTTTGTAAAAAAAGTAGAGGGACAGCACCGATTTGAAAAAAATAGAGGTTTATGTATTTATTTCTACCTTTATATATAGTCCTAGCCAAAATATATTTTTGCCACAACCCATTAACAACCTATTGAATACTAAAAAAAATAATTCAGAACAATATTCCTTTTTTCAAATACTAATTTCACCGAAGACAAAAAAAAAAGCCATTTGGGAAATTCACCCATGTATGTATGTATGGCCACCTTGAATCGCAAGGTGGCCATAGGAACTCCTAAACTACACAAGATAAATTAACTCAATTTGGGCTCATTTTGTTTTGTCTTAGAAAACTGTCTTGTGTTACATCATAGTCAGGTTTCAAAGATTGAGTAGGAGATAGATAGAGTAGATAGATATCTTATCGAGATCGGGCTTATTTGTGATATCTTAGCAAATTATTTGATGTTACTATGGCACCTTGGAGCTGGTCTGATGATGCAGAACGAAGGTGGCCACGGCAATTCCTAAGCTAAGCAAAATAAATCCATCGAGCTTGAACTTATTTCTTTTGGTAAAAACTCTTGTGCTACATAGTATAAATTTAGGGTCTAAAGATGGAGTAGAAAGGTGGCCAATGTGGCCATACATTAGTGCGTAATATGAGGACTGTTGTCCTGTTTTTCTTGTTATTTTAGAGTGCGGATAACGCATCTAAAGTTTATATATCACTGCACTGCATTTAGATGTATTTGTGTAGTATCTTTCCCTTACAGGGGGAATGCTCTGAACACTAAGCCACCGAGGCCTTTTCTCTTTCTAAATCGATTTGAATAGTTAGCATAATAAATGCTTCAAAATTTCATTTGGTTGAATGAAATTAATATTATATTATCTAATGATTGTTTAGAAACCCATTACTTTATTAGGTATATTAACATTGTAAGTATTTTGTTCAGACGTAGAAGATCTGGGGATTTCCCATAAACATCTAGAGTAGAGTTCTCGCCTCACCCCGCCTCACCCAGAGCTCATGGTTCAACAGTCTACTTCTACTTTCTTTATGGAGCTACTACTCAGGTCGCAGACAAACACACGGCCGTGGTTACCGCGGCCTATGGGCGAGTGAACACCAGGGAGTCATACTCGTGCTGCCGACCCTGTAAGAATAGAGAGATTCTGTGCAGTCAGCGCAAAAGATAAGTAGGATAAGCCTTTGGTTTTCCCACTGACAGCACAAAGAGCCCATTGGAGATCAATGAGCTCTGGCTACCCTACTCACCGCCGGGAACAAATCACGAGGGTTATTAAGCCGCGGTATTATGTAGGGCGGAGGTACCTACTGCCCCAGTCGGACTGCTCGATTGGGATAACACTAAATAAACAATAATATATCTATTTCTTTTTATTTCCTATTCTTATCCTCGTTATCCTTTTAAATTATAGTTGTATCACAGGGAATGTTTTTAGTTGTTCCACCGTACGGTTGATCCATCGGAAAAAAAGCCCTGTGGTACAACCAGTTGTATCAATGGGTGTACCACAGGTAATACATGATGGATATACCGTCGTATCCTACCTCCTGAGAAAAGTGTGTACTCTGCAGTGCTGTGTACATCTCTACATGTTTTCTTGAGTGTTTTAGTGAAAATGTTGCGAAAAACATGAGATGTACCCGACAAATTGTGCTAAATTAGATATGAACGTAATTATAATACCTATACATACATACATACAATCACGCCTTTATCCCCGGAGGGTTAGGCAGAGGTGAATTAACACCCACATTTCACCAATCATTGTATTAGGTCCCACGTAATAGGGGGTGAGCCTATTGCCTAAATATATATAATATGAGAAATAAAAATAAACTTGCCAGAACTCAGGCTTCTTATGCTTGGTATTTCGTTTGTACGCAACTGTATAAAAATCCATACTATAAAAATATTATAAATGCGAAAGTAAATGTCTGTCTTTCTATCGCGTTTTCACGCACAAATCAACGAACCGATTGACAGGAGTAGATGAGATCTTGGGAAAGAACATAGGCTATGTTTGGTCGCGATAACCGACATCCGAGCGGGCGGAGCCGCGGGCAACAACTAGTATTTAATAAAATTCCTCAGGATTTGATTGACGTGCTGTAATAAGTTTAAAATAGAAGTAAAAAAGTGTTTAATGAAAAAAGGTTAGGTCTCATCTAAAGGTGGATTTAGACCAAAAAATGAACATAAGTAGAGCCAGAGCTAGAACAAGAGCATTCTTTCTTTATATTTTAGTGTAAACGAAACCATGTTTTCAGCGTTTACACTAGAAAGTAACGAACGAATGTTCTGTCACTGTTTACACCACGGAGGGCAGAATAATAATATGATTAGTAAAGTTAACACTAATAGAATTGGACGTAGAGAGGATAGAAGAGCATTTGCTCGTCTGACGTGCTGGATTTTACTATGGGCGTGCTGGATTGTCTAGGCTTAACAACACGATCCTAAGAGGCCCCAGTAGGTACGACGTAGATGCCCCCGCCCTTGTCTGAGGGGATCTCTGCACGAAACAGTGGTACCTTGACCAGCAGGACCTACTCGTAAGGCTCGGCTTGATGAGTTCGTCACTGCATTAAGCACAGGACTGCAACTAGGAGTTTTATAAATGTAAATAAGCATACCTACCTAGGACTTTATTAAGTACATTGCACATGACCTAGGGCAGTAGATCACGTTCATCGTCTCGGCAGTGTGCGCCCATTGCATCCGAGAGCTCCACCTCCACCTCCCTCACCTGGCATGGAGGTAAACATAGGTAGTGCTTGGGGTTTGTGATCAAATAAAACTTTTGAGATTTGTTCAAGTTTTAATTACATAGTTGCTAGTAGAGACACTTTGTACATCGAACCATATCTATTACACTTAGAAGCTATCAACATTGATTCAGTCGACGTAACGTAACTAACTACCTAAAGTATAAGTATACGTACAAAAGTTATGTCATTTAATTAAATATTTATAGTGTAGATACAAAATGTACAAATGAACATTTGCATTTTAGAGATGAAAACGAGCGCATACGCACTTTATTTTTATTTTTTATTAACTCATAGAATACGTCAATGTTAATTATTAGTAAGCTGAAGGCAAATCTCAGAAAAAAAGGGCCATCATTAGGTACAGACACCTAAGATTTAATTTTTCACGCCCCGCTCAAGGGACCAGAGCGTGTAGGAAGAAGGAGACACGTATGCTGGGAAAGAATTCCATGACTATATTGTGCGGTGAAGCGCACCATGATAGAGACGGTGAATTCCGCCAAGAATGCAACATCTGTACATCTCAGGATTCCCAATAACGCGCACCACACATCGCAGCAACCTGTCGAGAGCGTCTAGCAGCAAGTAAGTACCTTGCGGAGCCATAGTAGATATGAGAGCAGTATTCCACTCCGGAACGAAATTGTGTCTTCTGCAGAAGACACCGCTGCTCCGGCGTACAAAACCTTCTCACCTTGTTCAGGACTACGAGTTTACCTGAAGCCTTTTTGATGATACTCTGGATGTAGTTTGTGTTATCCAGATTGCGGCAGACATCCATACCGAGTATATCGAAACTACCCTGCAGTTGGCAATGGCGTTTCCCAAAAAGCAGGAAGGGGAAGGAAAGAAGATATCTTTTCAACACACTTGCTTATAAACAGGCTTTTATTTCACCGCAATTAAGCACGGGATGACACCTATTATAAAACTGTGACTTTTTCATTATTATTATTCACGTCGTGAGTTATAGACTTCTTTTTTTGTTTTGTTGTTCTTAAAAAAGTTTCGATACAAAAAGATCGTGTCCATTATTACAAACGAATTAATATACCTATTGCTTGCTCATTTCATGCAACTTCGTATTTTAAAAGATAATTTCTACTTGTAATACGTGTTTAATAAATAAAACTTTCACTGAAATGTATTTTTTTTTTCTGTATTTACTTACAGAGAAAAAAAAACATAATTCAAATAAGTAAGTAGATGACAAGGCAGAATGGTGATAGCACCTTAGCCTGTTCCGAAAGGAACAAATAAAAAAAATATAAGTTGCGCGCGCATATGAAAACAAATAGATTTTTACTATTGTGTTTTGATTGTGTTATGTAGTATTTTTAGTATAATTTTATTCGCAAGTATGTTGAAAATAGTCGTATGGCACTCGCGTGTATGGTGATTACCGTCCTTGGCTCTCTTAAGACCCTCGCTTTACGGCTCGGGTCTCAATGTCGCCTCAGCGGTAATCACCAACTTTACACGCTTGTACCATAATGTACTATTACTGTAAATTACCATTACACTACCGACGCGAACCCACTCCTAACACAAGCAATTTAGCTTAGCTGGAGGGGTTAACGGGAATATCAGTAATTTCAATTTAATTTCAGTTAAAAAACACACACATGCCTGCGTCTTCATGCCTTTAAAATGGGGTTCCCAGAGCCCCATTGAGAAATGTGATCCAGGACTCGGTCTAGCTCAGTGACAAGTTGGCGGCAGGGTGTCCGTGACAACGTATCAAAGGTGTTACATTGCTATCGTCTGTACAGTAGGTATGGCAATGAATGCTGCCAGCGAAAAGTATGTCATTGATATGCAGAAGAAAGAGAGTGGGTGATAAGACTGATAAGACAGGCCCCTGCGACGCACAAGCAATGAAGGAAATACAGCGCTCCTGCAGGAAGCTGGCAACCCAGTAGCACAGTGTATGAGGCAGACCAAAGACTGGCAGCTTGGAAAGAAGTAACTTGTGCCAGACTCTGTCGAAGGCTTTGGCGATGTCAGGAAGTCAGGACTTATTGGCAGTGACTCGCTATGCTCGTCCATAGCATGCCTTGCTCCAAAGAGGCGAGAGAAGCGAGTAGTTTCATGTGATGTATCAATGTTTGTGTTCAAGCGAGGGACGGGGCGCACTAACTTTATGGTATACACTCATCCATTACTAAAAACTAACAAATCTAACAATTCTGCTATACTTAGTACTTATTCTCTAATGATCTTAACATAAATATTTACAGATGAAATAATTGCTAATGGACACTTAATTAAGCATTAACTAGTGGTAATTTCAATTCATAAATATACAGTGTGTCTAAATATATTAACTGGGAAAGTTTGAGGAGACCTAAAAACCATAGTAGATAGAAGAAACGAGTCTGAAGAACCGTTAGTTTTTTTTTAAACAATTGTGGCTGTGTATGGTGTAGGTAGCTACTTTTATTTTTGGTCAAGAGTAAACTCTTGACCATCGGATCGACTGAGTATTACCACAGAACAGTTAATAGTAGGCAGGTACCTACTGTTTCACGTCAGGATCATTTTATTGTACTAGGTACCTATCTGAATAAATAATCCGAACAGTAGGAGCTACTTAGTACAATTTAACAACATTGTTTATTTTTGCATACAACAGACTGATGCAAATACGAAACAACAAAAAGTAACAATTTTAGGCACTATTGGCTCTTTTTAGGATTCCGTACCCAAAGCCTATTGCTAAGACTCCGCTGTCAGATATTTAAGGTGGGCGGCCATACAGTGCGATTCCTTTGGCACACAGCAACAGCTAGATGTGTGCCTGTGGCTCGATATTAATAGGGACAGGTGAAACTAAAAAAAGTTATAGTAATATTATAGTGTCTTTATGTTGTAATAGATTATGGTACGGAACCATTGGTGCGCGAGTCCGACTTGCATTGGCCCATTTTATTTAAAAAAAAAAAACAATTAGAACATTCGAGGTTAGTCAAATTAAATACAATGTTTTATTATTATGGAGAACTTCCGCTTGAGCAAACAATATTAAAAAAAAATTGGTACAAAAATATACCTAAACAGTTTTTTAAAAATAAACGTTTGCTTGCACGTACCTAACTTCAATAGTTTCGGAAATTCTCATACTGTTAGAAAAGCACATAGTGTACCTACCTACATGTGTTTTTAAGTATCTAAATAATTCATAGTTGGTACCTACGTACCTAATTACATTATTTTTCAATTAATTTGAATATTTGTTGACGATGAGATAAACATAGGCTTGGACAACGCAAGAACCCAATCGCATTCCACAGCCGGTCCACAACCCACAACGTGTACGCGAGTACACGAGCGGCTAACACGTCCGGAAGCGTAGCACAGTAGCACCTGCTTCGCGACCGGCGACCGGTGGCACGCGACACACTCGGGCACACTGATAGGCACGGGAAGTAACGATACCCACGACGCCACGCCACGACGCGGTGCCGGTAGTGGCACGGGCTAGTCCGCCCAAGCCTGCCCTTGTAGGTAGATATCTATTCATTGGGTTACACCACACACTGTGGAAGTGGATCACCTCATTACATTCTTCATTTTATACTTGAGCCATAATAAGCATTGATTAAAACAGTGTGAATTTGACATCGTAATGTCGATGCGCTCCCGCGGCACTAGTGCAACGATGCGCGATGGTCGGTAGACTAACTATTTCGACAGTCTTAACGAAAAAAATAAAATTAAGTATGGCCTTTGAACAATAATCGACTAACTTAACATACTTTGTACTACACGTATATCGACATTGGACTGCAGCGAGAGACAACTATCGAACTACAACTACATAAAGTATATATAAGAATAAATAAACGCGTTGATGTCTCGCACTTAACAGCTAGCACTTATTTTACGCTATGTACATCATTATACAGCTGTCAACTAACTAGAATCAGTACACGTCGTTCACTTACACTACATTCAGCGTTCAGCGCTAACACCCTGTATACGCGGCGTCGCGTCGCGTCGAGGCACTACTCGCTACGCTACTCGCTACTCGCTACTCGCGCCATAGCTAGGCCACGGGTTAGTTGAGCGATACAGCGCGCAGCGCATGAACAAATAAATAATACGAGCACAGAGGGGACCCCGAGGTCCCCGAGTGCCACTACTATGGCGCTACTGTGGCGCCGCTCGCGGATGTTCAACATTATTACGAGTGTCAGATAACGCGGATCTAAATAAAATGTAATAATGACACACACAGGATCAATTCTAATTCCCGACCGCTCAAGAGGCGGCTCAGGCGGCTCACTAATACACAACTCTCTACTCAATAGATTAAGTTAAAAATCCGCCTCTTTGATATTTCTTTCCCTCGTGTGTAGTTTGAGCTAAGTATCTAATATGAGGACATTTGAGTTTATAGCACGAATCAACTATCGTAATCCAGCTAGCCGTTTGGACGATACCTACGAGTTACGTGGTATCACCACAGGTACTACCTCCGTACAAAGTACGCGCGAAAATATTACCCTTCCTTTGTAGTCCGGGTAATAATAACGAGGATATACTTTTAATATTTGTTTTTTGTTTTTTATACGATCTGCGATCTCATACGACCTTGTAGGGCGCCAATTTGGACACACGTAACGGAGATTCGGTTCTATACTCGTTTTATTTATTATATTCTTATGACGATGCCTAGCATGAGTAGGTCGCAATCGCGCAAAGATAACGAGAATATACCTATTACTTATTAACTACATTAAATTTAACGAAGCAACCACACCGAACCACGTCAACTTGGAGTAATTTCTGCTCCTTTTAATTGCAAAGTTTCCAATGCATCGAACACGTCGCGTACACATACGCACAAAGTAGTATCTCACATATTCACTACAATGTCGAAGAAACGTTCCACGTTTGAAGACGGAATGGCCCAGTCCACGGAGCGCCGCGCGCGGTCTGCTCGGCGCGGTCGAGGGCGCGGGTCGCGGGTCGCGCGGCTCACAGCGGCGGCAGGTCGTTGTCGACGTCGAGTCGCCGCCGCACCCACTGCAGCACTGCCTCCTGCGCACGACGCACACACAACACATACATACATACATATTATATCAACAGGTCAAACAGACTCCACGGACTGCGACTATAAAAAAATCTCAAGAGAAAACTACATGATCAACGAACTATGTTAGGTATAGGTTAGTCATGCATACAATACAGGAAGCTTTTTACCAACACACGGACTTCCAATGCTACCCTTAACATGGATTATTTACCCTTAACGACCATTCCATACATTGTTTAGATACCTTAGTACTACGAGCAGGTAGGTCGCCGTACACCAGCCGTACAGCGGACGAGATTCGGCACAGACTTTCGTCATGGAGTTGGAAGATCAGACGCCAGTGGCTCCCGTAATAGACTAATTTAAATAACAAGCGATCTCTCTAAGAATAGGGCACCGTCGCTGCGTGCCGAAGCCTCGCTCGACTCTTGTGGCGAGAGGGTAGGGGCTGTTGGGTCTGGTCCCCTGAACCCACGGCTAAAGATGTTACACCCAACGCGAGAACCCTATAGAGTCCACTACGAGGGTCCATTAGGGTGCCATGTGCCAGGTTAACTAGCTGATAATATATGAGAGCAGCCAGTTTAGTACAGAGAACACGAACAACACGTTAGTAAACACTCACAGCAAGTCTTCGCAGGCCATCACCATCACCATCACCCATCTGAACTACGGTTAGTGGTGGACGGACGCGTGCGGGGGAGGGGGGAGGGGGTGCTCGAGTACTCGAGAGCCATCTCTGAATTAGCTTTCAGCATTTTATACGAAGGCATATCATTTCAGTCTTATAATATATTATACAGAGGCTGGTCAAGCAAACGTTACTCGCTGAGTGACATCAGTTGCCGTTAGTTTAGAAATAACCGATAATTGAATATTCCATTTAAATGTTTGTATGTATTTTTTGGAAATATGGAAAACCTTTAAGTATAGGTTTTCCATATTTCCAAAAAATACATAAACAGTATCTTTTGATTCAAAGTTTAGATGAACAGTATCATTCCGAGCAGTTTAATTAAACGGTGTGGCAAGACGTACACGGTAGGTACAGACTACGTACGCCTTGCCGATGTGTGCTACAGGCGCGAGGCGCCTCGAGTCTCGAGTGACAGATGGACACGCGGCGGGAGGCGGGAGAGGACGGAGGGAGGCGGCGGTCAGTCGTGGTGGTGCGAGTGGTGCGCGTTGTCGGTGTAGTCGTCGTAGTCGCGCGGCGCGTCGAGCTCGTCGCCCGCCTCGTACTCGTCGCCCGCGTCCGCCTCGGCCGAGTCCTCCGCCTCGTCCGGCGACGCCTCCGCCTCGGGCGAGGCGCCGCGCCCCAGCGCCGGCACCGACTCCTACGCATCACACGTCCTTTCTACTAGCTGTGCTGTGGTTAGTGATCTGGTTAGTATGTTACTACGCTCCATTACACCCCCACACCACCGATGAAAGCATACACAGCAACCGGAAAGCATTAGATTCGTTATAACGTTTCTGTTAAAAATGACATCATTCCAAGATTGACCTCCTCGTCAGTTATTTTCAATGTACGTGAATGTTAGTAGCAAGTCGCTCTGAGCGGCACACGGGCGCACCGCGCGTGTGGCCGGCGTACCTTGGTGGGCCGCCAGCCGCAGCCCGGCAGCGGCAGGCCGTCGGGCCCGAGCGGGCAGGGCGCGTCGAGGCCGGGCACGCCCTGGTCGCCCTTGTCGCCCTTGTCGCCCTTGCGGCCGCGCTTACCCACGGGACCCTGCGAAGTGCGCGCACACTGTCATACGAAAATAACACTAGCGCCTCGACTGTGCCGATACTGGCCGTGGAACGATATCTCATGCGCGACTCGTCCGATTATAATTTATATTTTAAATATCACATTACCTCGCCATAAATAGATATAGGTTGAGTTCAGATTATGCAACATGCCGTGTTTTGTTGGAATACGTGAAAGTTCCTGTGAGCCGAGTGCCTGGTGCAGTGGTGCTGCCGCTCTCGTTCTTTATCTCATATCTATACCGATTTCTCAAGTGCATAAGGTATACACAAAACTTTTCGACTGCATTTGGACACCACGCGCCATAAGGCTAACTTGTTGTCGACAAGTTATGATAGCACAAGTCAGCAATGTCAGTATTGTCACCAGGCAATCAACGCTCACAAGTGCTTCCTCAAGATTTCTCTCTTGCTAAGGTTGACACTAGAGTGTCACGTTACAGTACACAGTAGGTGTGCCGTGGTTAGTAGCGCATACGTTAGGATGCAGGAGCGTTAGGGAGCGTTAAACAGCTGCCGCATGCGTCGGCGCTCAGCGCGCGGGCGTACGGTGTGGCGATGGACGGCCGGCACTTACAGGTTCTCCCTTGTAGCCCTTGTCACCCTTGGGGCCCTAGCGAGCGAAATAGCACCGTTATAATAGAACACATGGAGCGACACGTACAACAACACTAAGCACGGTAACGTAACTAACCTCTTGTCCGGGAATGCCGTCGGTGCCCTGAAACGTGTCAACGGGTATTAGTGCAAGTCCACTCGCGCGACGGTCTGGCGTCTATCGCGACTCGCGGATCACGCGCGCGCACGCGCCGCGGGCCGCAGAAAGGTGCGCGGACGGTACGAACGTCGTACACCTGTTTGTACGTTTAGTAATACGGCGAGCATGTGTCGTTTTATTTAGGTCGCAAACCTTCCCGCGGCGGCCGCGCGTGTGCACGCGTGGTATAGTATACGGTGTAAGTAGTAAGTGTAAGAAGTAAGTGAGCAGGACACGTACTGGCAGTCCGGGGTCGCCTCGCTCGCCCTTGGAGCCCGGCTCGCCCTGCGCGCCCTGCACCACACACACCACAGCACATTATAGCACACAATAAATGTTCCATGTACCTATGTGTAGTTAACAGCTTGATAGACCTAGTTAGAGTCCATCTAGGTGTTTATACGACTAGTATTATAAAGCCAAAATAACTCTGTCTGTCTATATGTTACACTTTCACGCCTAAACTACTGAACACATTTCGATGAAACGTATAGAATGTACTAGAGTCTGGGAAAGGAATGGGCTATTTTCGATCGCAATAACCGACACCTACGCGGGCGAAGCCGCGGGTAACGGCTACTGCGTTCATCAAGCGAGAGTCAACAACAACAATCTATATAAGAATGACTGCGCCTAGCTGCACTCAGCGGTGAGCTCCGATTGTACATCAGGACACATATCTTGGACCTAAGTCGCGAGACCAACTAGGCCATGGCGCGCGCAGCTTGTTTTATAATCTATGCTTGGTGAATTTAGAAACGCGCTATCCTCAAAAGACACCCAAGAAACGTGTACTGCGCTTATAGGTCACATAGGTACAAAATATGTATGTCCCGAGGTACCTATAACAAACTTCAAATTCGAGCGAGTGACAGAACGGTAATAGTATAGCGTAAATTGTGGCACTGACCTTCATGCCGTCCAGTCCGGGCGGGCCCTGCAACAAGTACTCGTCAGCCGCGCCACGCGCCACGCGCCACACGCCACACGCGGCCGCACCACGCGCCACGCGCCACGCGCCACGCGCCCCGCGCGGGCGCGCGACACGCCGCGCGTGCCACCTCTCGGTGTGCGCTCGGTGCACACTCTTCGTGCAGATACTGACTCACGCGCGCACTAGCGTTATGCGCTACTGTCACAGTTACTATTATATGGACGTGACGCGCTCGTGAGCCCACAATCACCGGGGTATACTTTACAATTTCAGTGATTGTTCTGGCGTTCGCATGCAATAGAAGTCTTTTCATTAAATTAAAAAAGAAATTCTATTTCCAGTCATCATAATATCAATCTGAATATACGAAGAGGCTGAATGCAAAAAACAGGCGGAAACTATAATGCACAGAAGTAATAATAACAATTATTAGTTCCGTGCTATAATATGTGGGCACAGTACCTCATGAATAGATCCAAACATGAATAGGACAGACCAAAAAGGCATGAACGAGCTGCCGTCACACGAACACTAACACACCACTCGACCACACCAGTTCATTGAATGGAAACATACCATTAGGTGAATACTTGCGCATGGGAACAAATGGGCTTCTGTTGATCTGTTTACGGGTCTGAGTGATGTATCGTACCGTGAGGCGGCGGTAACAAGTCTATTGTAGGGAGGGGAGGAGGGGGGGGGGGGGTACAAGCGACAGAGCCATCAGCGGAAACCAGCGACTGAAGACTTAAGGGAAGAAAACACGACAATGCACAGCATGCAAATATTTATTTTCTTCAAAATAATTTTTAAACAACAATATTTTAGGCTCTCGTGACGTATATGGTACAAATGACAACTTTCGATTTCATAAAAAAACTAAATCCTTAATTTACACTTACGAGTACACAACGATACAAAGACGAGAGATACGTTACGCTAACCCTTAGGGCGCGCTCGCCGCGGGGAGCGGGGCTCCTACCGCTATATGTACAGGCGCCGGGGCTCCCCGCGCGCGGCGCTGCTGCTCGTGGCCGTTATGCAAATAGTTCATTTAATGTACGTAGAAGGTATATGACAGAACAGCGAACAAAAAGGAGTGTCTTACAGTATAGCATCGGAAAAGTATCAGAAAGTAAATTACAAGTTTAGGTTTAGTATGAAAAAACAGAACGTGTGGGTACATAGTGAGTTTGCGCCCGCGCACCGTACAGTGCCCGCCGCGCGACACGTGTGGCGTGTCGCGCGGCGGGGCGGCCGGCGGCGCGGGCCCTTTACAATATTGTAAGTACATAAAGTAGCGAAACAGTCTATCGACTAAGTTTAATAGTACATTAAGCGAATGTCATAGTTACAAGAATGGAATATATAAATACGCACAAGTCAACATTGATAACATTAAGTGATTAAGTTGGGACGGTAACACACCGGAGCGGGCGCGGCCACCGCGCGGCGCCGCCACACGCGCCTGCTCTACACGATGTGTGTGGCGTGGCGTGTGGCGCGGGGCGGCGCGGCGCGGTGCCAGCTCACTAATCGTACGATACATTATGCTATACATACGATACAACGTCACTATTGTTATATTCACAATAGGTACAACTGGGTAAGTTAGGCCTACGCCTACCTAAGAACTTGGGCGTCATGTAAATGATTACATCACATTGATGTAAGGAAGATATGATAGATACGGTCAGGATCCCGGCCCCGGCCGCCTTTTGTTTTGTTAACTTTGTGCGACGTCTTTTAGGCTCGTATTCTAGGACGACAGTGAACTCAGTCCTGAATCTCAATTTATATCGAGACTTCGATTCGACCAATGAAATCGCTGAAAAAAAAAACGATGTCACGTGATCAAAACGTGTGATGCAGGTATAAAAGTTCATTAACCTCATTGGTCGAAGAGAATCGAAGAGATATGTCTAGTCTTCGCCGCCGCCATGCCAAGGCTGATTTGAGAGATTGTCTACTATACAGTCTGTCCTCAGATAAATCAACATACAGGATTACTGAGTAGTAGCGAACAATTATGTCATTTGTATTTTGTACGCGTGAGAATTTGTTACTATAATAGTGTAGTACACTGGTCTTATTGGGATTTCGAGCAGAAACTATTCAGGGTCACAACAACGCAGGCACACGCGACTAGTAGGCCGACTTGGTCCGAGATCCTTGTACGCCTTGTACGTAATGTACGTATCTTCTGTGTGCGTTCATTGCTCTCGCTGGTTATATGAAACCGATATTCTGGACCCTATAAACATAATTTTATGCTCATAGGCGATGGCGGAACACACTTGTGACTGCATCAAGAATGTATGACACGCGGTCGAGCACTTGTACGAATGTGTTATTGTATGAATATCATGTTAATGATACCTGTGCTCGGCCGCGGGACAGCAGCCCATGGTAACAATATTAGATATGCTATAAGTATACTATATTTAGACTAGTGTTGAGTCGCGTGCTTACATACTGAGGTAACACTTACATGTACTTGGCACCCGATCTTTTGTAACGCTACAGCGCGCGAACGTCGCCCACAAATATTCGTATTACATAATTATAGTATCTGGTACACCTTATACATATTAAAAATATTAACTCTGAGTATCAGTAGTAGGCATCATCGTTCAAATAAATAAATTTATCACTTATAAAATATGACTGGAATATGTTTCGGTCGAGGAACGTAACGCCTACCGCGGTTCTCGCATTCTATGTAACGTACTCATTACACACCCGACAAGTTTACATTATATACAGCACAGCACACGGAGGTCTGTGAGAAACAACAACCCGACTTACAGACGAACTCGTCAATATATTACAAGGAAACGGAATGTGAGGGAGGATCAAGTACAACAACAAGACAAGTGCGGCGCGTCGGCGTCGTCTGCGGCGCCGCAGTAGCCGCACTTACCGCGGGGCCCTGGGGCCCTGGGCCCCGTGGGCCGGGCACAGGGACGAGCGCGCGGCGCGGGCGCGCCGGCCGCTATCGGCACTACGTGAAGGCGAAGTCTGGCGGCCACCGGTTGTCCTGCACCACACCACCACACCGCGGGTTAGTACGCACACGCCACGCGCCACACGCCACACGCGGGGCTGCCAACGCGCCACTATCATTAATAGTATTATGCATTTTTGTTATAACTTACAGCGAAATGAACACCGTATGTGAGTTAGCTGGCAGCCCTACGTCGGAATAATTAGTAAACTAAACAACTAATCTACCCTTCACTCGACCGTTAGTATAGCTAGCGACAGTCCGCTCCTGTCACCTTGATGCCGACGCTGTCGCTATAGTCATTCTCACACAGCACGGGAGGTTACGGTATACGTTGGAATTTGTATTTCAAAAATATATGCTTTTATTAAAAAAAAAACCTCTATTTTATTTTAGGCGATGGAGCTATTGTATCTCGGCCTCGGCACACGATCTACGAAAGATTGTGTGAGGTGCCTGTGGTACGGTTTGTGACAGGGCCGGGGGGCTGAGCTCCTTTTCCCCATTTCCTGATTCTGATTATTTTATTCATCACTTTTTACTTTTTACTGTGTTTCAAAACCAAAATCTTTGTTATAAGAATGTAGAGACTTGCACTTTGTACACAAGCCGTTTGTTTTGTTTGCTGTAGCGTGCTTTAGAATCAAGACATACCAGGTACACTACACACCCGTGCTGTTTGAAAAGGATTACAGTCGTGGTTAGGGAGGAGGTGGTGCAGACTGTCGCCGTCGCCCTGACGGAGCGTCGCGTCGGCGTCAGGGCGTCTTAGTAAGCGAGCACACGCTGGTGCCATCACACGTGCCTGGGACTGACTGCCGACACAAGTTCTAGCTTCCAGTTCAATGTGCGCTGTGGCCGACCGGCGCGCGGCGTCGCTGGCTGGCAACGTCGCGTCGACTGGCTGCTTCAAGTTGTATAGTTTTTATAGATAAGTATCCATTGTAACTCGTTGTTGAAAACGTGGAAAATGGTTGATTACCGCATATTGCGAGTGCTCGCGTGTAAAACTTGTACCGGCAGTAGTACCTTACGGACTCATCCGTTCATCCATATACACAAAAATCACTCATGAAGTCATGATATCCGACGTACTTTGTGAGTGGGGCAATATTTGTGAGCCCCTCGCGAGGCAGGGTTGCTCCTTTGGGTAGTTACTTACTGGCTGACTCGGAAAAAAAATATCTTGCCGTTGTTCAAAAATGGCGGTTGCTAGGATTGTTGTTGATGAATAGGGATAGGGGGTTGTAGAATCTGGCTCGAATAGGGTGACCTTACTAGGAACTTAACCTAAATTTTGTGAATACATTCAGCCTTGTAGGGAGGAAGGAATCTGTCCATAGTTCAGAGCAATGTTTGTGCATACGGATGTACAAGTAGCGAGGCGTGGCTCACCCGCGGGCCCAGCTCGCCGCGCCCCGGCTCGCCCGGCAGCCCCACCGGCCCCTGTGCGCAGACATAGGCTTCGGTTATCCAACATATATGTGACTCAGTTCAATTACACACAAAAGGTAAATCATGGGCGGCTCGGGGGGAGGGGGTGGTTGATTCCCCCACTATAAAAAATAGGTGAACCACGTAACTTATTTAGAACCATAAATTACTTATTGCTTGTTGTACATACAAAGATCAGACTGAAACCTGTAGGATACTAACCGGTAGTCCCATCGGCCCCGCGTCGCCGTTCTCGCCCTTTTCGCCCTGAAACATAACGGTACATTCATTGTGTTGATGGACGTAATATTGCGCGGTAGAGCACTGTGTGAACAGTTCGGGGCAGTGTTCGTCAGCTTGTCGCCAAACGGCAGTCACGTCACTTAGGTACGGTTGGCCGCGAGTCAACCGAAGGTGATTTTTGCTGGGGCGGCCCAGTTAGTTTAGTATGATCGGCCGCAATTCTCTGTGTTGCGCGGGCGGGCTCGCTCGGTCACAGCGTCCGTTGCAAACATAGGTACGTACCGTCAAATCTATCAAGTTAGTGAAATAAATAAGGTATACGTACCGCTTTCCCTCTCACGCCGGGATCACCCTTGTCGCCCTTGATGCCGGGGGGGCCCGCCACGCCGGGGGGCCCCGCGGGGCCCGGCGCGCCCGGCGGCCCCATCATCTGTGAACACGCGGGCATCACACATATTACTTGAACATCTGAACGAAATTACTTTGAGGTTAACATTATCAAATATTCGTGGCTGCCCCATTGACCCAAAGTATTGCCACAGTCCACTGGGTCACAGAATTTCTGTGAAATAATGACTGTTCACATTTGTATGTTGGTCCATAATTATGTGAACAGCCGACCGTAAGAAAATCGATGAACTGCAGCTGCGCCGAGAGCTTCGGTAACTCTCTACAGTAGGTATCTTGAGGACTGCCAGGAAGCAACCTCCTTTGAAGTTTTAATGAAAAAAAATCGTTAGGCAAATAAAGACATTAATGGTAATGGTAAATAGGTATGTACGAAAATCAAAATAAAATAAGTGATAATATTTATACTAGTGAACGGATCCTTTATGCGCAAAATACCAGATTCGCAAAATACCAGATTCTCAAAATACCAGATTCTCAATATACCAGATTCTCAATATACCAGAAGTACACTTAAATGCATAACTTGTACTACAGGCAAGAAAAGAGAAGGAACAAAATCTTGGTGTGGTTTTTGTTTGAAAGGTTTTGGTTAGACTTTTTTTATACCACTTGTGTTAGACAAGCACACGGCCCACCTGATGGAAAGTGGTTACCGTGGCCTATGGACGTATGCAACACTAGGAGCGTCACACCCGCGCTGCCGACCCCGTAAAAACCTTCTGATGACTTTCTTGAAGAACCCCATAGGTAGTCGCTTGCAAGAACTACGGCACACTCTTACGTTTGCTTGATCGCCATTGGTTGAACCGGAGATATGAGTCATTGATGCATTCTTCTTCTTTCATGTCAATGAACCTCTTTTTCACTGCTTTAAAACATCTGTATGCCAACTTAATATACGCTACACAGACACTGTGGGTACTCGCCATTCAAACATTCTTATATTATTATTCAGTTAATAGCGCAATTGCCAATGGATATTACAAGAAAATGATTAAAGGTTACTTACAATTTCGTGTCCGTACAGCTCGTAGCCGGTGCCGTCTCCCTGCAAGTTCAACAGTGGGCATAAAGATTAACAGTTCTACACCACTATGCAGCTGTGCACTGTGCACTGTGCAGGCGAGGATATCTCGTTAGCATCGCGTTGAGTACTGCGAAAGTACATCTAAACTGTGCGGCATGCATACACACATACGACCAGCTTGACACGTTCTGGGTCAACAAATCCTCAATGCGTCGTCTCTAACTGTTTTACGGGCTTCGTAGTGTGTATTAACTTTATTCAACAGAGAGGAATGGTAGCGTGAAGTGGATAGATACCTGTCTCCTCCGCAGCTTCCTGTACTTCTGTGGGAGCGCGCCGCCGCACATGCAACAGAACGACACACGTTATATATCTATATGGAGCTGTTTGGTCAACTATCATTGTTAAGTAAAATAAAAATATTTGAAAACTTGTGGGCCTGGTAGTTGAAAATATCAAAAGGGGGACCGAATTACTATTAATACAGTTGATTGATGGCACTTGGTGGAAATTATTGTTACACATATTGATCGTAACACACTTGTTCTTTACCACGATATTTATTATTGAACCTGACCGGTTTCACCTTACAGCATTTCCGAGGATTTTTTTTTAAGACCCCAAGTCAATAAAAAAAAAATATTTTTCTTTTTTTTTCTCAAGTAGTCATAAGCAGGACCAGCCTCTCTTGCCGGTTTATCCTTGAATTTTGGGACACCCTGTATACAGTGATCAAAAACCAAAATAGCACAAATGGTCTGTTACCGAGTCCCCCTTGTCTCCCTTGTCGCCCTTGAGGCCCGGGTAGCCGGGCGGGCCGGGCAGGCCGGGCGCGCCCAGCATGCCGGGGGACCCCATGTCGCCGTACTCGCCCTTCGCTCCCTTCGGACCCATCTCACCCTGAAACAAAAAAGGTTATTGCATTGGAATCTACCATATACTATGTAAGACTGAATGAAGAGGCGAGGAAGTAGTTCTTTATACCACTTAAGTGGCTTAAGTGACAAGCACACTGCCCACTTGACGGAAACGGGTTACCGGGGCCTATGTACTTAACTATATCTACAACATCTAGGGCCATAATCTAGTGCCCCGGCCAAAAGGTAACAGCAGTAGCTACTCCATGTGGGGCCCTACTTGTGACTTATAAACATGAAGTCTTGGCCCCGTAGTGAAGTACTGCTTCGCCCTGTTCAACAATCCAAGTTTTTTAGATGCCTACTTGACCCCGTCTTCCAGGTGACGTCACTGGAGTAATCGACACCAGAGTGGAATATCTCGTAAAGTAATTCCTTTTGCACTCAAAACTCCACAGCAATCTAAGGATAGTAAGCCTTTACCCGCAGCCTCCAGTCCACAGCGCTTCCATGGTTGGAACAGAGCAGACGTAGATTTGTTAAATCTTCAATCAATCACTTTAGGTGGTAACTAGTCCATGAGAGGGCTTTCCTTTCCGCTCAATCACAGCTGAGTTGGAAACAGACCAGTTGAAATGTACAGATAGGAATAAGCATACTAACCGGTTTCCCGGGCGGTCCTTGAACTCCAGGCGTGCCGGGCGAGCCGTCCAGGCCAGCGGGTCCACGCGGCCCTACCTCGCCCGTGCGACCTGCGCCATACACACAGGTTAGTCATTCCACTGATATTTACATATAAATATAAGGTATATCATAGTATTGGAAGTGATAGAAAGTAGGACATGGAGAGGAGTAATAAGAAAGAGTAAATATTAAAAATCGCAACGGTGTGAGTAGCCATGAACTTGATATTATAGTGTGGAACACTAGATAGAATTGAAAGAGACTTACCTCGTGGTCGGGCCGGAGCGGCCGAGCGGCCGAGCGGCGCGGGGTGCGGCGGGTTAGCTCCTAGTGTCGTTAGTTATCACTTGTACCACTACCACCACGCGTCCGCGACAGGGTCGCACTACACGCGAGAGTCAACATGCAACATGCAACGTGCAACGCGCAACATGCGGCGTGCGGCGTGCGGCGTGCCGGAGGAGCATCGATTCATTCATGATTGAGCCAAAACCATAGCCGCGTTGGAACCGACAGAAACTTCCCCGGTCTACCTTTGGGACGATGACAGCTTCACCCCGCGCTTTCCCCCGCGTAAGTTTTGATCTTATTGAGATACGTTGTTACGATATGGAATAATAAATTCATTTTTAACAAAAAAGTTTAACCGACTTCAAGAAACGAAAAACAGGCACTGAAAAGCGAAAAATAACTTAATACAGACTTACTGATTTATTAGAAGTCGGTACCTAGCCCAAGAGAGGCCATATTTCAATTGATTGCATCATAGTAGTTCAGACACAACAAACAAAGTTGGCTGGCACCGACTTCTAATAACTCAGTAAGTCTGTATTAAGTTATTTTTCGCTTTTCAGTGCCTGTTTTTCGTTTCTTGAAGTCGGTTAAACTTTTTTGTTAAAAATGAATTTATTTTTCTCTTTTTAGTGAGTTTGTACAGTCTCACGACTGTACATCGCATGTATAGTGACCTGACTGTACATGCGCTGCTGACGCTGCAATACAGATCGAACCGGCCACAGTACAAAAAAAAATATTAAATCATTATTCAAAAAGAATTTTTAAAATCAATGCATATACACCGGAGATATAGCTGAATATTCTGAACACTTCTGCGTACCCCTTCAAAGGACTCAGGCGTGATGTTATGATGTGTAATGGCAGAAACATTGCAATAATATGCCATTGCAGCAATCGCGGCTGATTTCCTGGTACTTTTTGAAGAAAATGGGACCACTTCGGAATAATCTACTTACGAATACAAGAAGAATTTTCAAAATCCGTCTAGAATTGGCTTCACAATCGCGTAACAAACATACAAAAAAATAAAAATAAAAATAAAAAAAAATATTGGGTACGAATTGAGAACCTCCTTTTTTGAAGTCGGTTAAAAAGTACTTTATATTACTCAGGGATGAAATAGCATTCTATTGGTGAAAGATTTTAAAACTCGGACTTGTAGTTTTTCAGTTGATTGAAACAAGATTCGTGTAGATGACACGTCATCATCGTAAGTTGTGAGTGTAAATGATGCTGGTCCTCACAGTCACAATGGACAATAGTGAAATTTTCGCTGTCTGAGCCTGACACACTGCAGTGACAAAGTGTCTCTCTATAACTATGTACAGTAGACATCGTACATTCAAACCGCACGTTGACTACTACTAACTTAATGGTTTTGGTCACAAAATAAAATAAAGCATTGCATGCCCTAGTACAATTCATGGTTGCATTGTACCGCGTTTTGAGAACAGCTGCCAGGAGCATGCCGAGAGTAAGCGTCGAGATCAGTGATCTGTAGCAACTACTCGACCACCACAATGAGGCAATTGAGACGTCACAGACTGTATAGCCAGGCAGTCTGGAGGGCCGCAGTCTTTGTTCTAAATAGTCGCCCTGAGTCTGGCAGCACCGACGAACGGTTAGGCGTCGTCCTATTGGACCGCGATTACCTCAGTGCGTTCATCGCTAACAACGCATTTCGTACGACGACCAAACAGATCCGTGTGTAATAGTAACACGTAATATCTAGGACAGCCGACGGCCGCCGTGGCGCACTCGCACCACCACGACGCTCGTCTAGGCAGGCGATGGGACGATCGCGTAATCGCGCTCCCTCAGAGCGACGTCACGTTGCCTCATGGCGGCGGACGGAGGTGTTTACCCGCTTGCCGCGCTTGCCGCGCGCGCCCTTGTCGCCGGGCGCGCCCGTGGGGCCCGTCGCGCCGCCCTCGCCGCGCTCGCCGCGCGCGCCCGCCGCGCCTTCGCACACAACACGCCACTACACACCCGCGCCACGCCACGCCACCCGCGCCGCGCGCTCGGCCGGCGCCGCTCGGGTGAGTCCGACGAGGCGGCGCCGGCCGAGCGCCGGGCGGTGGGCGACAGTGACTACTAATGTGCAAATGTACCATCTATCCAACTACGAGAGAAGCCGGGCGAATAAATTAAAATGTTAATAGTATTAGCGTGAAATTTGTTTGTGGACACAACTAGCGGTGCGCGGCGCGCCGTGCGACCAGCTCTGCGGGTGAGGGACAGGTACACGACACACATCTAATTAACGTATCGATACAACGTAACCACATGTTTCCCGCTCCCGCAAAACTCTCCGCGCGGCGCTCGTGAGTGCTCTCAACTACAGCTTCACTGTGGAACTTGTGCATTTACTATTATTTAGTACGTAGCGTAGCAGTAGTTCTATAATACAAACGTCAAAACATGACATATTCTACGCTGTTATAGTGCTACGGTCTACGACAACAGCCATGCCTACGCTGCTACGCGACGTAGAGTGCCCGCTCGAGCCGTACGTACCGGGCGGGCCGGGGGGCCCTGGTGGGCCCTCGATGATGCCGGTAGGGAACGCGTCGCCCTTCAGAGTCGTCGTGAAGCCGCGCTCGCCCTTGTCGCCCTTATCACCCTGAAAATATCAAAAGAAGCTCATGAATCAATTGTGTAACAATGTAAAAAGTTGCTATTTGTTCACAGAATAATAACATTCCGTGGAAGCAGGAACATACGAAAACATACTGGGGTTAGCTTACCTTGAAACCTGCTGGTCCTATTGAGCCCGGGGGCCCCACAAGGCCGGGTGGCCCGACGGGCCCGACCGGCCCAGGCGGCCCCGCGGCCCCGGCGGGCCCCGCGCGGCCCTCATGTCCCGGGAGCCCCTCGCCGCCCTGCGGGCCCGGCGCGCCAGGTGGCCCGGGTTCGCCAGGCTCGCCCTACGCAAGGGAACACACATTATTTATTGTGTTTGCCGTCAGTTTGAGGAAATTTCCAATTGTTGAAATAATAAATATAGAGATTGTGTTTAGACTTAGTAATTTCTCGTGCAATCGATCTACACTAAATATAAGCCCGTAACTACAGTGAACTTGTCAACTACGACTCGAGATTACATCTTCAAACTTACTGTTGTCAAAGAGAGCATGCAGGAACATTGAAACATGCCACACGTACAAAGCACATCTATAATAACTACTAAAGAACGAGTAGCTCGGTATCAATATCAGTCTATTTATTATCAACTAGCTGACCCCGCGAACTCCGTACCGCGTCCGCCTAACAGTCGATTCTTTATCTTTTTAACAACTAGACGTACGTAATTACTATACTGTCGGTGTTAGGTCTCGGAGCAGCCGAATTCTGCGCTGAATAATTTAATTTGATATGGTCGGCGCATGCGTGTGACTTACCTTCAGTTGTATGACAGTTTGCGCGGAGATGTTGTGGCCGGCCGCCTGCAGTCCCTACGTACACACACAAACATACAGCACGGGGTGTGAGCCACATGAGTAGAATCTACTCATGTGGTGTGAGCGGCGCGGGGCGCGCACACCACACACACACACACCACCGTGCGCGACACGCGGCGTATGTCGATCGTAAACAATAATACACGTGGTGAAGCGAATACGAACACGACTTTCACTTGAAGTGAGTATTGTTAAATGATAGCAATTTGGACAGTTGTGGATCATTTTTTACCATCGACATATATGTACAGTAAGCATAATAAAAGTAGTAAAACAAATCAACACTGGACTACAACAGCGGCGTACGAACAGACAAAGCACAACAACAGGTGACGCTGACGTCACCAACTCTAGCGGCGGTAGGTACCTTGACGGCTATGATCTCCGCGCTCGTGTACGGACTGATCTTAAAACTGTCCACGGAGCGCTTCACCCCCTGCAAGCACCAACCAACGAGGTCGTCATCGTCGCACTACACTACTATTACATATTATTATTCTGTGGCAGTGGCCAGTACCGCGGACGTATACTTACACTTATTTTATTTAGTCATAGTCGTCCATCACGACTCACTGGACGCCGCACGCGTGGTGCGTCTCATCGTCTTAACGTTACACTTTATTGAACATAGCACGTTGATCTGAGGGCAAGCTTGGGTGGAGCCCCCATGTAGAGGCTACCCTTATACCATATTGAGAAGTTGACTATATGAGAGTGGTTGCTATTTTGTGAATTTGGTTTTACGCTAGTTCTATGCTAGCCTATTGAAATCGGCCGTCTATTCACGTTGCGACTGGGATTAAAAACTCATTGTCCAGTAGAATAATGCCCCTGAACCCTTTCAATTTGCTAGCCTTTCAAAAATGGTGTTCTTATAATAATAGTATTTTAGAATGCGGCTTTAGTTTCAAACCAGCCTAAGAACAGTGACAGTGACTGGGCTCAGCAATAATACGCGGTGCTATCAGTGACAAACAACGCGGGGCGCAATATGTGAGCAGTGAGCAGTGGCGGTACCTTGACGGCGGAGAACACGTCGAAGCCGGGGCTGCCGTGCTCGCCCTTCTGCCCCTTGTCGCCGGGCCGGCCCTGCAACACAACAGCGCACCCCCGGTTAGTCAGCTTCTTCTACTTAGGGATGTGACATTGAAGGAAAAGAATCGATTAAATAAAAATCGATTTTTTCATTACTCAATATAAATCGATTTTTTAAAAATCGATTTAAAAAAATAAATAATCGATTTCTGTGAAAAAATCGATTTTTTTCCTAATTTTTAAAAATCTGCATGCTTTTCGTATTCTAATAATAAACCTATTGACATTACGAAATTATCAGATTAAAAATAAATAAAATAATAACCAATTCAAAACTAAATCTCAAAGAAAATGTTCTTATAAACTTTCAAGGTATTTCAATCCATTCTTCCTTTCTTTCTTCTTTCTAATATTATAAATGCGAAAGTAACTCTGTCTGTCTGTCTGTCTGTCTGTCTGTCTGTCTGTTACGCTTTCACGCCTAAACCACTTAACCGATTTTGATGAAATTTGGTATAGAGGTAGATTAGACCTTGAGAACGGATATAGGCTATGTTTGGTCGCGATAACCGACATCCACGCGGGCGGAGCCGCGGGCAAAAGCTAGTTTCTTATAAATGTAGAAATTGATTTCCGCAAAACATATTTTTTTACTGGCAACACTAAAAGAAACGACGACCCACTAACCGTCCGTAACACCACTGTGTCACACTGGCACTGGTGTGATGGTTAGGGAAGAAAATTATAATCGTCACACTATTCGCTGTCATTTTTATAATGACACAGGCAGCGGTGTAACTGTTAGTTGGTCGTCAAAGAAACATCAACAAAGTCAATTTTGTCTGTATCATATTTTCATTGTCACAACAATATGAACATACTACTTCGTAACTTCTTTTAGAAAATTATAAATTAAATAAAACTATAAACTGAACAGATAATAGTACTAGCGTAACCATAGTGTGTGTGAGTGATTCGAGAACTGAGAAGTCATATATTATACAAAGTGTTCATGAATGTTACGAAAATTTCACATTTATGAAAATCGATTTAAACGCGTAAGTTAAAAAAATCGATTTATTAAAAATCGATTAATATTACTATAAAAATCGCTAATAAAAAATCGATTATTAGAAAAAAATAATCGATTTTTTTAAAAATCGATTATTTTTTAACATCCCTATTCTACTTAACATTTTAACTTGATATATTAGTTAACATGTGCTTAGCTCACGCATACTGCATATTTGTTTTTTTTAATGTTCTGCTGTGGACAAAATAAATAAGCGCCTGGCACCGTTCCTGGCGAGGCGGTGTATGTCGGGGAGTCATCATCTCCTGCCCTTGTCCTATTCTTCGGTCGGTGCAACATTCCTCCATACATTCCAGTCAGATGTCATTTACTCAGTCACTCCCTTCTTTGCCTCTTTCACGCAATCTTATATAATATCCGTCCTTTCTTTCTTGGGCCAACCTACTCCTAAATACCCGAACCTTTTACTCGACCATTTTTACAATATTACTTTCATCTCTTCTTTATGTAGTATATCCATATCGCGACCGTCGCTCGCATCTCAATTCCTCAATATCGGGAAGTGTTGTGAAGAAATTGTTGCAGTTCACCGAGACTTTCAGGAATTTGCTTTTTCTTTTATGATTCAACGACATAATGGATTTATAATCTTATAATCTAGACATAGTTTTGCTAACAAAATGCATGGCAAACAATTTCGGCTCGAAATACACGTCATTATAAGCTAATGTCAATATTGCCTGTAAATTGTCAATTTATGCATGTTATGGGATGTATAGTATGTGTCAAACTTGTACCAAAGTAGTAGCAATTTTTTGAGTGCGTTGTAGTGGCCATGACTGTGTCTATTGAGTTTGTATGTATATACGCTAAGCTTACAATGAAATGAAGCACTCACCGGATCTCCTTTGGGCCCGTCCAGTCCGATCGGCCCCTGCAAGTGACAGAGAGGCGTCAATAACTTTACATGTGAAGCAGTCCACAGTCGCGCAGATCGCGTCACACGATTCCTATGTCCGTCTGTTTGTAAGTTGAACACCGCGGGCCCGTGATACCACCCAATGACAACTCCAGTAATGTCAGGGGTTGAATTATACCACCGGTAGTGTCAAGGGTATTACTTCATGTAGATAAAACTGTTTATTGTAAATCAAATATAATGCAAAGGTATGCTTCCTTGTGCGAAGGTATTTAATAAACAAACAATAGATGGACGTAGAAATGGTGCGACGCGTGCGCAGTCCGTGTGGACGCTACAGTACTGCCCCCACAACATGCGCTCGACAACGCAACTGCCAAGAGTAGATAATAAGTATTGTAAGTATTTGACAAATTGTTTATTATATGTACTTCTACACTATTATGTTAGCTACTTGTACTATTCTAAACGACACAGTCACACCTAAGGAAGCGTGTTATTGGGAGCATCGAGCCGGTCGCGTCGTCGCACTTCACTGACACGTCCGACTCAACAGCGGCTCAGTGGCGGGTGGTGGGTGGTGGGTGGTAGGTGGTAGGTGGTAGGTGGTAGGTGGTAGGTGGTAGGCCGGTTACAAACACCAATAGCAATAAGTAGTGGCACTAGCGGCAGTTAGAGGAGCGACAGTGGCGGACACCAGCACGGCGGCGCTCCAGTCCCGTCGACTGGCACGTTGTTCAACTGACATGACGTTCGAATGACAACGCAGATATAGCAGAAGTAAACAGGCCAGTTCTGGAGACGATCAGAGTTGAGTTGGACGGACTTGGGTCGCAAAGCAAAGGGTTTAGTCGTCAATTGTATAGGTTTAGAGGTATCACAACGTAACTAGCAATGCTATTTTATAAAGCGTAGAATTACGACTAAGTGCCCCTTAGCGTAGTGGTGTTACTATTGAGCGCCTGCGCACGGAACTTTTCGTATCGCAGAGTGTGATATAGGCCGATGTGAACCATCTGGTGTGGGTGTCAGGATTAGCGCCAAGCTTTAGGAGTAGTGCCAAGCTCGTGGGCAGTGACCCACCACGCGCTCCTCTAACGGCCGCTGGTAGTGAGCGGGTCGGGTTAGTGGGCGAGGCGCGGGTGCGGGAGCGCTACGGGGCGGCGGCGCGTCTTACCATGAAGCCTCGCTCGCCCTTCTCGCCCTTGCTACCCTGAAACGTGACACGCGTGTAGTTTGTGGACAGGCGACCGCGCTAGTGCTGTGCGGCGGGCGGCGGCTCAGTCGGAGCGCACTTGTGTTTGATACAGTTAGGTACTAATATTATTTAAGTGAACTTGGTGATACAGAAATAATACATTATATAAAAGAATAAAAATACTTCGAGTTTTAATGGAAAAAGACTATTAGAGTAAGTTGGTTATAGTAATGGCCTTCAATTCAAATGTTAGAAAGATTTCATCATTACTGCATTCTTAATAAGAGTTACTGAGTATTAAAGACTTTGTAAGTTTGTGACAAAATGCAGAAGTGTGTAACTAGGTAGATTATAGATTTGTAACGGTATTAAAGTCATACTAATATGTTTGCTTGATTATAAGATGCAATAATCTCCACCGGTCGCAATTAGCGACGTGCCCAAGGGCACATCGTGGGAACCAGCAACAGTGACAGGGGGTGTGACATGTAGTATCAAGGTATTTACAAAAGAAAGGATGAACTGATCATAAAGTCTTAATAAGTAAGCAAATAAAGAAAAACAAGTACCGGGAATCCATTCTTCCCTGGCGCCCCCGTCAACCCCTGCAAGTGAAATAAACAAAACAATAAGAAGCGAACTAAGGCGGCAGGTGGCGCGGCGCTCGGCGGCGGCGGTACTCACCGGCGGCCCCGCCTCCCCGGAGTCGCCCTTCTTGCCCTTCTTGCCGCGCTTGCCCGGCGGCCCCGGCGGGCCTGCAACAAACAAGCTTTGGTTACCTCACTGGTTCGTCTCTCCGAAGCACCTGGGAATGGGAGTAGTCACACATCGGTGGCAGTCTCAGCGCGCGCCCAGAGGAGGCCTCAAATACGCCTTAACCTTACAGGCTTAGGTTCGGGGTAGTCTTTCAAAATTCAGTCTTTCAAAGAAACAAACATATATAAACATATACCCAAAATGCCTGTAAATCCTGTAAATCCCCGAAGGACTAGGCAGAGGTGTATTAACACCCACACTTTTAGAGGATACTTTGTCAGGTAAAGAAATTTCAAGTTAAATAAAATGTTGATTCATATTTACATTTGCCGTTTTCTAAAGTAAAAGCTGCGGTGCTCAGCCAGACATTTTTGTACTGACATTTGTTTCAGTAGTCTGGTTGAATGAAGTATTTTGTGACGCGTAATTACGTGGGAATGACGACACTCATCAGTGCTTGAAACAAGAAGTAAAATAAAATCTGACTGAGAAGACGCCGGGTGGGGGAGGGGGATGGCCCGCGGCGGGGGCGGGGAGGGCGGCAGGCGCGTACGTCTTTTAAAATAAATTAAAACATGCTAAAGAGTGCGCTCGAGGCGGCGCGCCGCCTTTGATCTAGCCCCCTTCCCGCGGAACATTGAATTCATTTCACATTCAATTAGGTCGGTGAACACTTGTTGTTAGTTAACTACTGCGGTGCGCGCGCACGTCCGCACACCGCCTGCGCCTGCGCCGCGCTCGCCTCGCAGTGCGCGCGTGCGCGTGTCGCCAGCGGACTGGCGCGGGCGCGATGGCACATATTGTATTAGTTCGAGCGACTCTTAGTCATGTAATGGTCAAAAATTTACTTAATTATATTTATATCATAGTAGTGGAGTCGCTCGGGCGGCTCGGGTCTCGGTTTCGTGTATAGATCTATCGTCCCGGGAATAGCTCGTAGTTAGTTCTTATTAATATCACGTTCTACTTAACCGAAGTATACCACCGCTTCCTAGGAGCTAGTGAAGAAGAAACGGCGCCGCAAACGCCACACAAATTATTTAGGGAACAGTTTGAACAGACTCAGTAGCTTTAATAAAGATGTCGGTATGATTTTAGTTAAATCTGCGAAATGCATGACGTATATGTGCGAGTAGTAAATATGACTAAAATCGTGAGGTTTATCGCTCAGGCCCGTCGCGCGTCGTGGCTACGAGCTACGGGCTACGCGCTACGAGCTACGGGCTACGAGCTACGAGTGCCGTAGCAGCGTAGATAAGATAAATGAAGGAAGGTTACAAAGTTGTGAATGGGCAGATGCGGTGTGCGCTCCCTGCGGTGGTTTTCCCAAGCGACTACAATATGGGGTTCTTCAAGAAGGGCATTAGAAGGTTTCTTCAGGGTCGGCAGCGCGAGTGTGACGCCCCTGGTGTTGCATACGTCCATAGGCCACGGTGACCGCTTCCCATCAGGTGGGCCGTGTGCTTGTCTGCCAACTAAGTGGTATAAAAAAAAAGTGAGTTCTGACATCAACGGAGGATAAAAAAATGGAGTTGGTTTGCCACAACACCAACAACATACAGGCAAGCGAGTGAACGGAACGGACAAATACCTGCGTATATAGATAGAGGTGAGACGTGGGCTTCACTTTCGATTAGCTCCAATCAAATTTAATTGCAACTGGCTCGCGGTGGCTAGTTGGGGGCTACTGACTGTAACTCTAATGTGGAGATGGCAAAAACGAGGTGCTTTAATTAAATATCGCACATTCCTGACGCCGCGTGCCCTCCCTCAGTCCGAGAACTGCGACATTGCGTACATTATATATATATTTTTTTATATAGGACACGTCAATTTCACTTCGCCTCGCCTGATGGTAAGCTGAAGGCAGTCTCTGAAAAGAGGGTCACCATTACAGACACGTATCATGTTACAATGGTGGCACTCAGCTTGACGGCCTCATCAGATGCTTTTTCACGCCCCACTTAAAGGACCCGGAACGCCGGAGGATTTGCTCTTCTACCTCCTTTCAAGCAAACTACCAGTTATAAGTTCGTTAATTTTTTTCTTAATTGGTTTACTACTAAGCAAGTCTGAACGTGAACGTTGAATCTGTGTAGTCGAACTTGCGTGGCTGTCGTGTCAGCACACTACTCAGTACGAAGCTGATCATTAGTTATTAGTCGGTATTTTGTATCAGCGCAGTAGCCAGTCCTTCCTTGCCGCGCGCCCTCGCCGCTCGCCAGGTGTACTCAACAAATCAGCACCAGATTACGATGCCATTACAGCCGCTCTCTGAATTTTGGTAATCGAGTTATTCGCCAGCGTAGGGCAAAAAATATGACGCTCACTATGCCCTTCGAGCGAGAGGAATTGCGCGCAAATTGAGTTAACCTTGTTTAAGCGTCATTTCGCTTCAAACTTCAGAAAGTAATCTTGTTTTTAGAAGGGTCCGACCGAAAGTCATCGCGACAATACGAGTGGCGGGTCCGACCCCGCCCCCGCCCCCGCCCCCGCCACGTACTCCGCGATGATTACGACAAATTCTATGATGACGTCACGCGTGGGGACTACGTGTGAAGGTCTTGCAATTGACTTACGATCGAATATAAATGATACTAGCTGATGCAAATACTATGCAAAAAATTGTGTAAATAAACAGCACTGTCCGCAGTCACAATATATCTACTGTAGATATAGACGCGTGTAGCGCAGTGCAAGTGTCCAAGCCACCGCCGCACAGTGGGACGAAAGTACGATTTGAGTGACTTAGGACCCAATGTTTTTTATTTACTTTTTTCTTTGTGCCGATGGATAGAGCTCGTTGAGCCCAATAATAATTTCTACGGACGTTTTTCTCTAAACTTTATACTTTGGGCAGAATAATACTTTTTATTTTTTTTTGTATGGAACGAATCAAATAAACTTAAATTTCTGGTAAGTCTCTTTTGATCCCGCTTTGAAACTACATTTTTCTTATACCTTGTCTAGTCTAATGTCATATGATACTATAAACATGTACCTAAAGTTGCAATTCTGCGAAATAAATGGATCGGTAAAAATGAAAAATCACATAGAATAAAGAGTTGTAATTTTGTTTTTGAAAGTTCTTTTAAGTTGAATTTAATATGAAATAGTAAGTTAAACGACGTTATAATACACATAATTACTTAACAAGTAACAACAAAACAGTTAAAGGTCCCTATTTCGCTATTACTTAAAAATATAGGTAAGTAATTCTATTTATTTTCGTAATGACTGTAATTAGTTTATCCTTTTTACTTGTTAAAATTACAGCGCTCTCACCTTTACCTATTACTATAATGTTAAATCGGATAATTAGTTAATGAGGGTAGTAAAAAAATAATTTATATTTATTGTATGTTATCAAGTATTCGTTTAATTACATTACTACTAACATCTCGTGATTTTGATCGTCCCTATCTATACTATTATAAAATTGTAAAGTGGTCGTGTCTGTACATTGGAGATATTTAAAAAAAAATACTTGGGTTATGTTATATTAACGATACTGAACACAAAAATATATTTTTTTCATTTCCTGTCTGTTTGTCTGTTTGTCTGTTTGTCTGTTTGTCTGTTTGTCCGCGATGGACGCAAAAACTACTGAACGGATTTTGATGCGGTTTTTTTTGTTAGATAGGGCTTGGTCAGACTTAAAATCTTACGTTTGTTTGATCGCAATCGGTTGAGTAGAACCGGAGTTGTGAACAATATTGATATTATACGGAATATGAGCGGAAATATAGATGGCGCTTTTTTATTCTTATGGATGAAATTTTATATCTTATTACATCCGAGCAAGTATGTAAATAAATAGACTTTAATTTACATTTACAGTTGTGTAAACAAATGCGATTTTAATCATGAAATTATTATTTTTTTGTCAATGAATTTATTTCCACCTGCGTAACTAGATGGCGTTAACGCGGTTTTGAACTTACTATGGTTTCGTTCCAACTGGACGTATATAAGCATTTTTAATCATTTTTTTTTTTAATTTTCTAATTTTGTCAGTATGAAATAGATGTCGGTACTGTCTTAAGAACAGTTACAAAATCGTTTTCCATTCCACACAAAGACAGCAGTGAGCAGACAGATTACTTAGAGTTTGGTGAACAGGTGAACTGGTGAAGGATATAGTGGAGTAGACAAGAGATACAACGGGGAAGCGAAGGAGTAGGGGAGAGGGTAGGGGAAGGGCAAAGGTATTGGGAGTAGAGAGTCGAGTAGATATTATGCAGGTAGAACATTTTTTTTATACCACTTAGGTGGCAGACAAGTACACGGCCCACCTGATGGAAAGTGGTTACTGTGCCCTATGAACGTATGCAATACCAGGGGCGTCACACTCGCCCTTCTTGAAGTACCCCATACTATAGTCGGGAGTCGTACTGTAGTCATGAGGTCGCAAACAAGCACGCGGCCCTCCTGATGGTAAGTGGTTACCTTGGCCTATGGGTGAGTGCAACACTAAGGGAGTCACACTTGTGCTGCCTACCCTGTAAGAACTAAGAGCAGGGATGGCGAACCTTTTTTGTGGCTATCGTATAACACGGGCGCATCTAAATACCTAGGTACTTTGTGGTGGCACTGCTGGCGTGCCCAAAAAATTGTGCCGCGTGCCACCTTTGGCACGCGTGCCATTGGTTCGCCATTCCTGGATTAGAGCGTGGTGAGGGATATAGTGGAGTAGACAAGAGATACAACGGGGAAGGGGAAGGAGTAGGGGAGAGGGTGGGGTAAGGGCAAAGGTATGGGAAGTAGAGACTCGAGTAAATAATGCAGGTAGAACTTTATTTTTTATACCACTTAGGTGGTAGACAAGCACACGGCCCACTTGATGGTAAGTGGTTACCGTGGCCTATGGGTGAGTGCAACACCAGGGGAGTCACACTCGTGCTGCCTACTCTGTAAGAACTTAGAGAATCTGTGCCGTCAGCGCAAAAGGTAAGTCGGACAATGCCTTTGGTTTTCCCACTGATAGCACAAAGCACAAGCTACTCTCCAGTGAGCTTTGGCTACCCTACTCACCGTCGGAAACACAACATGAGGTTATTAAGCCGCGGCCTTCTGTAGGGCGGAGATACTTCCCCAGTCGGACTGCTCCATTAGGACGAATATACCGTGGTGTACCTACCTCCTCGACTTCCTCGAGTCGAATAGAGAGGCGAGTACAATGTCTAATCAGCGTTCAACGCTCAACTTTCAGCACTATTTACAACACCACGTGATAAACGACATCCACGCGGGCGGAGCCGCGGGCAACAGCTAGTATTTTATATAATGGAGAGTTTAGTTAACAATTTAGATTTATTTATGATTTTAAGAGATCATCTGAATTCATTGTCGGATAGTAAAAAAAAATTCCAATTCCTACTACATAAAATAGATGTGACCGAAGAGAACAGTGCTCAACTCCAAAAATTCTGTACGCGATTTTGTTCAAATATATAAGTGCAAGGTGGGAACGAAGTAGTCGTACATTAGCACAATTTATAAGAAAAAATGGTGATTGGTTACACCGTGCTATAAACTGGCCCGAAGGAGTAATATTTTTGCTTGTTTTATTTTATAATAAGAAGGGTATAAGTCAGATCCGTTTTCACTTGCTGCTTCTCTTATGCTTACATATTGCCACTTACTTAATTTAAGTGAAATTATTAAAGACAAAGCTTTATCGGGTGAATACGTACTTTTAGCTTTAGTTTTGCTTAAACACTGTTTAAATTTTTCAACATCTTCTAGGTTATTGAGCAACTGATCTATTATTTTTCTTAAATTTCCAATCATAGAAGCTTTCAGTTCATCCGGGGACAACGAAAGCGATTTATTGATTTCCTCTACGCGTCTTCGTTTTTGTCTGGAACCCAGTTCTTCAAAAGGTTTTCTAGGTGTAAATGTAGATGTCGAAGCTTTTCTTGTTGATGGTGGTAGAAGATTTTCAACATCTTCAGTATTACAAATTTCGAGCTCTTCTTGTTCCACATTCACAGGTATTACTCCTTCGGGCCAGTTTATAGCACGGTGTAACCAATCACCGTTTTTTCTTATGAATTGTGCTAATGTACGACTACCTACTTCGTTCCCACCTTGCACTTATATTTGAACAAAATCGCGTACAGAATTTTTGGAGTTGAGCACTGTTCTCTTCGGTCACATCTATTTTATGTAGTAGGAATTGGAATTTTTTTTTACTATCCGACAATGAATTCAGATGATCTCTTAAAATCATAAATAAATCTAAATTGTTAACTAAACTCTCCATTATATAAAATATAGGGACGATCAAAATCACGAAATGTTAGTAGTAATGTAATTAAACGAATACTTGATAACATACAATACATATAAATTATTTTTTTACTACCCTCATTAACTAATTATCCGATTTAACATTATAGTAATAGGTAAAGGTGAGAGCGCTGTAATTTTAACAAGTAAAAAGGATAAACTAATTACAGTCATTACGAAAATAAATAGAATTACTTACCTATATTTTTAAGTAATAGCGAAATAGGGACCTTTAACTGTTTTGTTGTTACTTGTTAAGTAATTATGTGTATTATAACGTGGTTTAACTTACTATTTCATATTAAATTCAACTTAAAAGAACTTTCAAAAACCAAATTACAACTCTTTATTCTATGTGATTTTTCATTTTTACCGATCCATTTATTTCGCAGAATTGCAACTTTAGGTACATGTTTATAGTATCATATGATATTAGACTAGACAGGGTATAAGAAAAATGTAGTTTCAAAGCGGGATCAAAAGAGACTTACCAGAAATTTAAGTTTATTTGATTCGCTCCATACAAAAAAAAATAAAAAGTATTATTCTGCCCAAAGTATAAAGTTTAGAGAAAAACGTCCATAGAAATTATTATTGGGCTCAACGAGCTCTATCCATCGGCACAAAGAAAAAAGTAAATAAAAAACATTGGGTCCTAAGTCACTCAAATCGTACTTTCGTCCCACTGTGCGCCGGTGGGCCGACGAGACAGAACAAATAAAAATATGCAAATGGTTCAAGTTTATGCTGTTATTGTCGCTAAACCGTTGTTTATCGCGGGACGGCGACTTGGTTGGTATTCTCCACGCGTCGGCGGAGCGCGCGGCCGCTCCGTAATATTCATCGGCAGTAAAGCGAAGTGTTCATTATTAAATACTAATTATGGGCCACTTAAATAGCGTCATGAAACTCTACACAATTACGATAAAAGCTCCAAAATTCGTTTGTAATTTCCCACCGAATAAATGAGGGGTAATTTACGTTTAGATACGCGTCCGCGCCCCGCCCCGCATGCACTGCACTGTGCGGTAAGCGGTCACCCACCGCTATTCGAACATGTCTCAAGTGTATTTAATTTGGACATTCACTGGTCTGGTTCATTGGTCTGGTTAGTATGATTATAAACACCATACGACGAAACAGCAATGAAATACACTCAATTGACGTTTCCGTTGTCTTGAGCTCGTTGCCCATCATCATCTTTATGTTATTTCTAATTTCTACTAAAAATATCAGTTAAACTTGAACAATTTTCTATCGATTTGTCATAGGCCTAACTGACGTAGACATTATACAGGGCAACAGTGTTACTCGTTTGGGTGTTACGAGATGAGAATATACCGTCCTGTCCTGACCTACCCGGACTGATCGATCGTGCCTACGAGTGGTTGTGACACCACTTACACAGAAAGGGTAAGAGAGGAGGAAAGTGAAAGTATACCCAGTATGAAATGCAACTCACTGCGGGTGCCTGGAAGTCGATTCTAAGCGATACGGCGGTACTTCCCCGGACAAGGCGCCAGTACTTAACAGTTGCCACCATCCAACACATGTGTTCTGTCATTCATTACAGCTTCTTACTTTAGGTTTACTTATTAGTTGATATGGTGCGTGCTGTTTTTAAAAACTTACAGAATGGCACAAAAGAATGCTACGGGGGATGCGGTTAAGCTGCGTTTGAAATATTTCATTTATCATGTATTTAGTTCAAGGCGCAACAAATTGAGCGTGTTTACAGTTTGCACACCGCGTCTAACTCATGTTGTAGTGCTCGTAATAATTAGAGTGGCGGCCGAGGGCGCGCTCTCGCGCTGAGCCTCTCGAGCCCACGACGACTGTTCCGTAAACATCGCGACCACGACCCGCCACGCTAATAATAGCTAACACAAAACGTTCCGTGTTCTTTTTTCGGGTTCCGTATCCGAGAAGTCCATCCGCCTGTCAGTGGGCTGTACCTCACTGTACAGGACTTGATAGAGTTTGATTGCTTGAATTGATATATTGATACTTAAGACTAAAAATGATAATGGGAACGCGTTGACCATGTTTCGGATGCGAACGAGAATTGATGCGATGTGAAGTGCATATGATTTACGCGTACCTACTCTGATGATACATTACACAATACCCACAATTATTGCCGACTGAGCGGTTGGTCCGTACACTCATGAACCACAATAGCTAGATAGCTGAATTCTTGACAGACTGAGTTGTGTGACCGCAGTATTATTAAACCTCTTTTATCTTGCCACTCCGTTCCGTCCTTCACTAAGGGCTGTGCTATAGACACGGGTCAGGCTTCGTTTCTTTCTTTCTCTTTCTTTTTTCTTTCTTTTCTTGATACTTTCAGGTGGTATCATTCGTCTACGGATTCATTAAGTATTTTGTTTTGCCCAAAATTGTGGCATAGGATGGTGTACCTCGACTCGTCTCATTTCAGCTTCAGCTGTGATGTCGATGCGAGTACCGTGGGTATTTAGAATGTCCGATAATCAAATCAAATCAAATCAAATCAAATCAAAACATTTATTGCTCACTAAGTGTAGATACATTGTATAATAAATATTTATATAATAAATACATTGTATAAAAAATGATAAAAGTAGCTTTGTTAAAAATGGTAATGTGAAGGGGATCTCGTTGCATCATTGCTTGGGCTGGGCACTCGACCAGAGTACTGTAGGATGTCGCGGTACTCGGCGGGATCAGCGGAGGCGAGCGCGCGGTCCTGTGTGACGTCACGGTGCCAAGCGCTCAGCACTGCACCCGCCGCGCCGCCATCCAGCGCCGCGAGCGCTGCGAGTGCGCGCGACAGGTGCGGGTGACGGCCGCGACCCTCCTCCTTGCCGCGAGAGGGAGCGCGCATTGTCATGCTAATGGAGCGCACTCTGCATAGCGCCGCCGCATCACTGAACGTCTTCACCAATTTCATTAAATACCTCGTTATCGACGCCAAGCGATTGGTATATCTACTGGGGGAGGCTTCGTCCATAGCGCAGGTGGCTGACTCTCTGCATGTTCCGACAGATGACTGTGTGTATATTGGGTTCATGTAACCGTGATCATGCATGTTTGTTTGGGATACTTTCCTGTGTAATTTGTAACAATAAAATAAACATTGGCACTTAAGTACTAACATACTACATAGCGGTGTGTTGGCAGTGCCGCCCGCTGCACCATTATGGTGCCAAATGTTTCGAATTAGAAATAACTTTGCGTTTCGCCCCAAGTATTGGATTTTAAGGCAAAATGTTATCTGAATTTAATTTGTAACACAACGGTATTCCGTAATTAGTAGTGATGTGCCGACTAGTCGCCGACTAGTCGGTAAAGCCGACTATCCGGCCACTTTTGTAGTCGCCGATTAGTCGGCGACTAGTCGGCAAAGAGCGCCGACTATCCGGCTTCATACCGGTTTACTGGTTTGTGTACCTTAGATTCTTAGATAATAATGCATTTTAGTAGTATCCAATTTCTAGCAGTCTAGTAGCTATCCAATTTTAAGCGGCTGAAGTTCTGAAGCTATGAATGTCACAGCCACTTTCCTCCGAAACTATAAGGCCTATGCTGTTGAAACTTGGTAAGAAGATGTATTCTATGAACCGCATTAAGAATTTCACACAAAAATAAAAAAAAATTGGGGGTCCCCTTTAGAACTTAAACTCAAAAATTTTTTTTTCATCAAACCCATACGTGTGGGGTATCTATAGATAGGTCTTTAAAAATGCTATTGAGGTTTCTAACATATTTTTTTCTAAACTGAATAGTTTGCGCGAGAGACACTTCCGAAGTGGAAAAATTTGTGTCCCCCCTCCCCCCCCCCTCTAACTTCTAAAATAAGAGAATGATAAATCTAAAAAAAATATATGATGTAAATTGCCATGCAAACTTCCACTAAAAATTGGTTCGAACGAGATTCAGTCAGTAGTTAGTTTTTGTTTTTAATACGTCATCATAAACCGCAATTTTCGCCTTTGCTACTACGGAACCCTTCATGGGCGAGTCCGACTCGCACTTGGCTGATTTTATTTATTGAATCTCTCAGTAAACAACTTAAACTACAAGAGACAATCAACTGCACTAGATACATTTCGTAAAGAGAAATTTTATCTACACAACTTGCGGAGTCGGTACCTTTGAGCTTTATTATCTGATGAAACAAATAATTTATTGAAATAACAAATTGTAGCATAACGTATCAGAATATTCCTAAGCACGTATCGATCGAGCTTACCTAAACACTTGAAAATTGATCAGCATGTGCGGCTCGCGCGAACGATCTGTAAACGAAACGTTCCCGAAATACCCGTAACCATGATCGGCTTTGCCGACTAGTCGGCCGATTAGTCGGCTGTTTAGAAACCGATTAGTCGGCTAGTCGGCTAGTCGGCCAAAGTTATGATCGGCACATCACTAGTAATTAGGTTTATTTCACGGGGCCCGGACGTCTGCGGAATTTTTATTATCGTTATTCGTTGGCAAATTATTGGAGATACGGGAAATGCCCCCGGAGGCAATCCGACCGGACGAGGGGCGCCTTCAGTTTGTGCGTCGAGCGCGGCGAGCGACTGCGGGCGGCGTCGCGCATCGCTCGATACCGTAGCAGACAAGCGCACGGCTCATCTGATGGAAAGTGGTTACCGTGGCCTATCGTATGGATACACTCGCGCTGCCGACCCTGAAGAATCGAATTGAGTGTGATGTGCAGTATTATAGAATAATTCGATATTAAATTGTAATTCTTGTTTTTTTAATATCTACTTTGTGCGCCAATTCTGCTGCACTCCGTTTGATGGCAAAAAGCTGAGGTGCAGTCCAGAAGATAGGGGCCACTACCATCGTTTATCTCAGATTAATAAAAGAGCTCGGTGCATAGCGAGACGAGGTCAGGGGCGTCCACCTGCGGCACACATTATAATTACTCCCCTGATTTTGCTGCCCCATATACGTCAAGTTTATGACCGACACCAGTCACAAGGAACGACCAAGTTAACTGTCATGGCATGTCCACCTTCAGCTATGTCGATTACAACTAGTACGATGGTTAGAAGCAGTCGTGTAGCGAGCGCAATTATATTATTGCAGTGTGGCGACTATGGGGAGTTACACTAAAGTGCATAAGAAATTATCAAACTGTGCTAACTCGGACTTTAGAGCACAATTGACCGTGCCATGCGCGTCGTGCTTACATTCATGTTGCTCATTAGGTACTCGTTGATGAGCTATAACTATACTGTGGCGCTATTCCGTCGTCGTGCGTGTTTTGCTTTGTTTCTCTATCTTAGATTCCGCTAAGTAGGTACCTATCTACATTAGTTTGGTGATTATGTGCCTAAGTGCATATAGGAAAATATTACGTCCGAAGAGTAGTAAACGCTTTCCTAAAACATTCAATAAAATTTTGTAAACCGAGAATAAAATTTGACGTGTCATGCAGAGGTGCCTGACATGTGAACCTCCTCTATTTTTTAAGTTATCTACTATATCGATACTATTTATATATTGGCGTGTAAGTGATGACCAAACTTATACTAAACCATTGTAGGTCAACAGTATATTTATTGTGATACCCTGCGTCACCAGTGTCACCACAATCGTGCGTCAGTCGTCCAACGGCGGGCGAGCGCTGAGCGCACAGCCCGCACGCTACCGTCCAACTTATTGAACTACACTTCTTTAAATTCTTCAATGCTTTGCAAAAATTTTATATGTTATCAACCCCCGGGTAATTGAGCGCATGGTGATGTACCTGTAACAAACAAACGATTGGTTAATAAAATCACTCTCAAAGTTGCAGACAATTTAGAACTTGTGATAGCGCACTATAAGTTTGTCGAGTTACAATGTGTGCGTTGCCGTTGACGCGGAGCGAATGATTCAGGTGAACAATGAGAACAAATAATTTCCCGTAGTTCACCCAGGTGGACTACGCAGGTGGACCATGGAGGGGAAGCGGGGCGAAGTGGAGCTGAGCTGCTAATAAACACAGTTACTTTCGCATTTACAATATGATTAGTATGGATTTTCACTAATGCTCGATGGAGATTTCGAGCACTGTAATTGCTTTTCTTCACTTCTCGTTACCTAACTTCGCGTCCGTGGAAACGTACCCTTAAGCTAACCACCAAAAATGCGTCGTCGGTGGGTAGCTCTCATGGAGTTGTTACAAACCCTGCAGTGGCCGCAGCGCCGCGCGTGCCACCGGGCTACTCGTCTTGTATACCTTGCATTTACATATTTATTTTGTATGTGATAAATGTTAATTTTGCCTAAAAAAACACACCGAGCTCGCTGTTATTACAGTCGACTGTAATACGTTACCTAAATGAAGCAATAAGTAGAGCTATCTGTATTCATGGATATATTTTTCTTTGCCCCCACTTGCGCAATATTATGTTAACTGCGAGCGCGATGTGGGCCGCGAAGGATAGTAGTAGAATCTCATGGTACTTTTATTTTATAAATAGGAATAAGATTAACTAGTAAACAAGTAGCTCAACAGCACAGGCACTAGAGCGTGCGGTGATGCAGTGGCGAGTGGCGAGTGGCGAGTGGTGCGTTGTCGTGAGAGCGCCACATAAGCGCGCCCCTCGTCCGCCGCCGGCTGAGCCCCGAGCACGATAGCTGCCTCAACTGCCAACTGCTGGTTTATTGTAAAGGAAGCTTGTTTGTTTTACCTGGCGATAGCATTCAGAAGGGGGCCCTGGACACTGATAACGAACTGCACTTAATATTTACAAACGTGACAATGTTGTTTGCGTACCTGCGGCCTAAACTAAGGGCTGCTTCCCCCAACGCTACTAAACAACCAGGCATAAAGTTATTCCTACGTTTTCTTTTTATCGACTTTGACAGAGAGAACCGCTTGTGGTCACAAACGGGCGCACAAACAGCTAGTTCACAGTTCACAGCATTAGAGATAAGCCCTTCTTTCCGGTTCGTAGTCGTAAATCTTTAGCCTCCACTTTGTTTAAAAGAGGCTATACTTAATAAGTACATTTGATGCAAAAACACAATCACTCCTACATTCTGTGGAATATTCTAAGAATGCTCGCTCCCTTTATGTGAACGTCACTTAACTAGAGCGCCCGAATAGTAACTTAGAGTGTTCTTACGCTGATCTAAACAACCAAACAAACAAAAAATTTACAAACTTCTAAGTAGTTCTTCTTCTCATTCTTGCTCGTTGATGACGAGGTTTCGTTTACACTAGATTAAACAACTAAAAGGAAGCCTGCTCTTGTTCTAGCTCTATGTTCGTTTGGTCCAAATCCACATTTCGGATATGCCGGAACAATAACTGAAAACCACATAAATCGTCGCAGTCGTAGAACAAAGACGGATGTGACTTTTGCTAACTTTACAGGAGAGCACTTTAAAGTTTTTGATCCATAGATGTTGTCATATTTTGAAAACTATTTATTCAATCTTTCTAAAATTTTGATATGTTGCTATGAATTAAATACTTTATAATATGACATACGCAAGATATTTTAAATATTGCGTTATTTATTAAAAAAGTCACATGCGTCGTTGTTCTGTGGACACTAAGGTGACGAATAATCTGATACGTCGTTATTTTACGGACTATCTTTGTTTAAAAAGTGGCGTACAGTACATACCGTCACTTTTTACGGGAATCCTTTCAAAATTTTCTGACGGATTTGGACTAAGAAATGAAAAAGAAGCTAACTTTGAATAGTTTTACTTACGAAATTATAAGTACAAAATTACTAAAAAAAAATGCATCAAAATTGCAATAATTACTGCTTAATTAGAAAGATAACCCACAGACTAAGATCAATTACTTTAAAACAGTAATAAATTCTTCAAACCTCTAATTTAAAATTAATAAACTTAACTCTTATAAATGCAATAAATTTATTTGAATTTGAATTTGAATAAGAACTTCATAAAAATCGATCAGATCTTGACTAAAATCTGTTTTTGGCATTTAATCAATAAACCTAGGTAACATAAGCAGGTTGCAGAAACCCAAACTATGAATCAATAATAATTATACTTATTCATAATAATTAAAAGTCTCAAGATAAAGACAGAAAATAAAAAAGTAAATAGAGTAAACAATGAATTACTTATATACTCGTAAAAGTATTTATTTGGTATTATTAACACGATTTTTTTTATTCCACTTAGGTGGCAGACACGGCCCACCTAATGGGAAGTGGTTACCATGGCCTATGGACGTATGCAACACCAGAGGCGTCACACTAGTGCTGCCGACCCCGAAGAAACCTTCTAATGCCCTTCTTGAAGAACCCCATATTGTCGTCGCTTGGGAATACCACCGCGGGGAGTTCATTCCACAGCTTGAGTGTGCGAGGGATGAAGTTCCTTTCATACCACACAGTGCGCTCCGTTTCCGGACGCAATGTGTGAGGATGAATTCCCTGCCTGTAGCGAGAAGTGCGATGATAGAATGTAGCTGTGGGCATCATGTCAAACAGTTCATCTGAGCACAAACCAATTTAGGTATAGGCGGTAGAACATACACAGTGAGGCAAAGTCTCTTCTGAGACTGAGAGATTCCACATTGCCTGTGAGTATGGGATTGCCGACGAGCCTTAACGCCCGTCTTTGCACCGAGTCGAAAGGGTCAAACTGGCACACAGGCGCTCCGGCAATAAGGTGTCAGCAGTACTCTGTGTGCTGCCGAATAAAGGAGGAGTTGTTGCCCCGCACTGAAGTACTGCTTCGCCCTGTTGAGCACCCCAAGTTTCTTTGATGCCAGCTTGACCTTGTCTTCCAAATGACTACGGTGTTGGACGTCACTGGAGATATCGATACCAAGGATCCCGATACTCGAGGAAATGGTAAGCGGTGTGCCCAGGAATTGCGGCGCTACAATGAATGGAGTTTTCTTAGCGGTGAATACACATACTTGTGTCTTAGTAGGGTTGAATTGGACTAAGTTTAGTCGTCCCTAATCGGATACTCCAGAGAGAGTAGTCTCGATTTGAGAAACAAGTTGTTCGCAACTTTCCTCCACTTCTGACTTAGGGATATTTGCACGGCCCGTGTAATACGTGTCCCCGGTGCTGTCATCCACATAGCATTAAACGGAACCATCAGACAGCATTGATGTGCAGCAGAAACAGGGTCAGGGACCACACGGAGCCTTGTGAAACACTAGCGTTTATGTTCATGCGATCCGAGTAGCTGCCATCGACGACGACTTGGATACTTCTATTAGATAAAAAGCTGGCAGTCCATTCGCATGGTCCCTCGGGGAGTCCATAGCGTGGTAACTTCACAAGAAGACCTCTGTGCCAGACCTGATCGAGAGCCTTCGCTACATCTAGGCTGACCGCTAGTGCGTACTGTCGGTTGCTCAAGAGATCGTTTCCCTCAAGGTATCTCAGGAGCTGTGTATTAATCACACGCTCCATCACACAATCTGTACCAATAGTGTTCACTGATAGACATTCCAACTCATCTGGTTCATGTTGGGAGCAAAATGGATCATTACAATTAGCATGTCTGTTGATTGGCTGAACGATGTTCGTCGCACACCAATGGGTACCATACTGCTGTGCGACGAACATTGTTCAGGTGTAAAAAAACACCTTAATTAAAATAAAACTATAGAATAAGGTTTCTAGGAACAATTATATCATTGTATAATCTAAGGTAATGTAAGTATTTTGGCAAATTAATGTAACATTTTTGAAATATGAAATAGAATAAAGACGTATATTATAATCTATACGACGAATAACGTCGGTTCAGTATATTCGTCGTCCGCTTATCCCTAGAAAAATGACGGTTTATAGCATACGCCTGCTGTAGGTACGTAAAACATCGACGTATTTTATTATGCGTCACCGAAAAAAATCATATTAAAAACAAAAAAATTTAATCATGGATGAACTGAATGATGTTATTTTAAAAGATAAAAGGTAAAAACTAAGACATAAAAAAATATATTTTAGTATCCCAAGGACAACGACGGATTTGACAAACCGCTGTTCTAAGACGTTAAAATTTATATTTACTTAAATATATAAAAAATTATGTAATTTATAGTAAATTGTGACAAAACTTATCCGTTGACGACTGTTCCTCCTGACGTGACCTTATCCTAGAACATCGACGGTAATGCCAATGCGTCGAGAGCGGAAAGGGCGCGGGGGGCAGGGGACAGCGACAGACAACGGTGCAATTATCAATCCGTCATTGTTTTACGTTAATTAATCAAAACCGTCAGTATTCAACTCAGTATTTGGTTCATTTGTAATGAAATTTGATAATTTTTTTCATTTTTTTTATAAAGTAGTATATTTTAAGTTAATTAGAGTAAAAAAAAAAAATTTTGCAAAAAGTCAAATCCGTCGTTGTTCTAGGACTGCGACGAAATATTTTCGCGATACTCCAGGCGAGAGCGGATATAAGTATAAATGTGCCCGAAAGGCTTGCAGTGAACGCAAATCACCAAAGGTTGTGGGTATACGCGGCGACAGTTGCATAATGGAACAGGTGGAACAATAAGGTTTACAATAACATGTAAACAAGGCGAGGGCCTGCGGCGGCGGCGGCTGACCGATTGTCGGAGGCCTGAATATTTAGTTAATACATAATACGCTACATGTGGTGTATCTTTGCAGGCGTCAATGGATAAAATATTCAAGAAAGCTACGTTTAGATGAATTTATATCGGTTTCCTAAATGTTACTTTCGGTAACTTCCATGTACTTAATCGGAAGACGACGCCAGCGCCCAGGCCGCCCGCGCCCTACTCTCGCCACTGGCCACCGCTCCCCGGCTCTCACGACGCTCATAAACTTGTCTGAGAAGAAGCCCAAGTAATCCTCACTATAAGATAATCGATGGCTCGTCACGCGCCCGGCCGAGGGTCGCGCTATTACACTTGTTCGCAAGTCGGTCCCCGGTGCGTGCGGCGATTGACAAGTAAGCTAAACGATATTTTGTGGATTATTTACTTTCACTTGCAAACTGGATTACCACTTATTGTTCTTATTAATGGCAAAAATGGCTGTTGGAGTCAACTGATCTGAGTATTTCTTCGTATATAAGTATAAATATTTTACGAACCTAAAACTTATCTTCGTAATGATCCGCATCATTGGACCCATATTACCGGCTATGCTTGTTTTGAGCAAGCTTGGGTCGGACTGGATGCGGAAGGCGGAGGATTGGCAAACTTGGCGCTCATTGGGAGAGGCCTATGTCCAGCAGTGGACTGCAGTAGGCTAATTGTTTGTTTGTTTTGAGTGTAGGTATATGGTGCTATTAAATAAAGTAAAATACTTCTGCAGTATCAGTAAAGTAAAACACTGAGCTATACTCTCGCTCTCTCTACACAACATACACGCACACACATACACATACACATGTGCGCCAATGATACTTTATATTTGATCGACGTGTTATTTGCCGTGAAACGGGATTTTCGATCGCCATCCAAGAAAGCCTCGACAACGCTACACGTTAGCGATATTTTCCGAGAGCCGCCGCACAATGCCCGCGGGAATCGAATCCACCTGTCAATAACAGCCACTGCGGAGAGGCACGCGGTGCGATCCTAACACCTTGCCGTTTAATGAGAACAGAGTTGAAAGTCGTGTGGCAGGGGGAGGGGGCCGCACTCACGACGTGTTTGCTGGAGTGTGCATACATTTGCATCTGCGGATGATACGCAGCACTTCATTTTGCAGGTTTACTCACTTTACGTCGCGTAGTTCTGGCGCTCGCGAGTGGTGCGCTACTTTGGTTAGGGACTTATTTCTGTTATTTGTTCAATATTGATATGAAGTTTATAGTTAATAGCGTATTAAGTTTGAAGTAAGTCCGATTGGCTAGTTTATACTATAAATATCTAGGGAGGAAGCCCGTGAAGTATGTAAGATGAAGTCAAATGGTGGGTCGTTAGCTCTGCCTACCCCGGAGGGAAATAGGCGTGAGCGTATGTATGTATGTAACTTTATCTGAAGTACAAAGTATACCTACTGATGGATTTCAGCAGATAGCAAAGTTTTTGTGATTGGCGCACTTAGGTACAAATTACAAGCTATAATCACACTAATCAGATCCACCCCTCTAGACAAGTGGCAATTCGTTGCTCGGCGTATGATGGAATAGAATGCCAAATGTATGGGATTTGACGTATATGACAGGTGTCAACGAATGTCAAAAACATCAAATTGTCATTCTATTCCATCATACGCCGAGCAACGAATTGCCACTTGTCTAGGGGGGCAGATCCCTAAATACTTACAATAAAATACATATAACCATTAAAAATATACAGAAAATAAACATATTTGAAGATATTAATGCATAAGCTGCTAGTAGAGAAATGTGACTAACTACACTATTGGCGCATTTTTAGAACACAAACCTCTCCATTAAATAATAGCCATGATTTCATGTCTGTGTACCTTTAGTACATACAATTAAGTAAAGTAAATACATAATTTGTTATTAGTGTAACCTATGTTTCACGATCAAGTAGGTAAGTACTGGAATTGAATTCGTGAAGTGAACGCAACAAGTGAGTACTCCCGGCACCAACGGACCTGTGCTGTCGCTCATCTCTAAGTGTCCAAACCAACAATGCTAGCTGATGGGCTACGGGCTGAGCATTATCTACTTCTTTCGTTTACTTTAGATGGAGGTACTTTGCCAGACGGACGGCTCCTAATTTGAACCACCAAAATGATCAGTGTTATTGTGCAAGAACTACACAATACACACCTTACAGTCATTTGTTTCAACTTAATATTGAAATGTGTAACAAAAGAAATTATTATAACAGAGATTCACGTGGTAACTTACAAACAATTGCATGTTATGTAGAAGTAGTGAAACTCTGATTCAAAGTTTCTAAAAATATGCTAGAGACGAGCATCGCCACTTCGCGCCAGATATAGAACTCGCGTTAACACTACTGAAACTGAACTCCTCGCTCCTTGTGAGCGCCCCGCGACCGCCGGCGACCGGCGCGCGCCGGACACGAACCGATTTATGACCACAAAAATATTCTTTCAATATATTGTTCCATATTTAAATCTGTCATACTCCATGTTCGAAACAACATTGGCTTATGCGTCTTCCGGCATTATAGAGGATTCAATCCCAATCATTTAGTTTTTGAAGCTCGCCGTAACTTTCTATTATATTATACCTAGGATCTCCTCATAAGTGGAGGTGGAAATTGAAAATAAGTAATATTTTAAATTTTTGCTAATCTATTCCCAGATTGGTAAGTAATTTTGAAATATCTTTCCAATGCTGCGGGCTCCCTGAGGAGAGTATCGTGGTCCTGGTGTCGTGGTGCCGTGGTGTCGAAGGCGCTGGTTTGTTCTCCTCACGGGTAAATAAGCGGCAAATGAAATGGAGATTGTGTTAGCTATGCATCGCTTGCAATTCAATTTGAATTGTGTCGTGTGCTCGGGATCAAACAAAATTTATGATAAAGGGCTGTCATGTTCCATCTGTGGGTGTATTTTGTTTAAGATGGCATTCTTAAAGTAAAATTGTGATTTATTAATTGAATAAATAATGATTCTTAAAGTTAAAAGTTATTTAATTAAGTTGACTAGCGACAGTAGCGACATCGACAGAGGCACCGCACGAGTCGCGGGCGCTCTCTAGAGCCGACTCCTCACTTTGACTAACCCTGTCGTCGTCTAATGAGCTCTGCACACTTTACTAGTTCCACGTCCTCAGCGCACGAGACCGCGACTTGTAAACATTTTGGTTTATGTTATTCGCACAAGCATTTATTCAGACTTCTCCAGTGTACAGTCAGCATCAGATCGATCTTGACTAGCAAAATAAGCTCTCAATATGATCTTAATACCTACTAATGAAGTTAATACCAAACTGCCTTATAGATTTAAATTGTATTATCGTTCAAAATAAAAATGCGTAGGTACCAAATATCAGAGCAATCAGTCAACAGGAAGGGGGGAATATTACTGCTAGTCAAGATCGATTTGATGCTGACTTTACAAAGTAAGATATTTCAAAGTTTTCAAAAATGTAGTCTAAGTTAGAAATGTTTTCTTTTTAAATTGAGAACAATGTGACTGTTAGTAGGCCACACACAAAGTTGCAGACAGAGTCGGCAGGTACGTACGTGCCCTCGCTTGTGCAGTGTGCAGTGAGGCGAGCGGAGAGTGAGCCCAGGACTGAACTCCCAGCAACGCAGCGGTGCAGAGAAAGTTTGGGTAGCCACCCGTTATCTCACAGGACGGAGTTAGCGTCTCGCCGCGGGCCATCTTGTGAGTTGTGCAGGTTGTGCTCAACGCACGACGCGACGTGGAAACTGATATCGACGTCTATGTAATGAAATAGTAAAATGTCTACATAGCCTCGGGGTCGGGAGGTTACACGGCAGTCGCTGTCATAAATGTCGAACTTATAAGTCACTCAAATGAGGAGCCGAGATGGCAGCGTCAGGTGATGACACCCAGCAGGTTTCAGTGATCGGAAATAACTAAATTTGATCACATAATGAGTAACGTCGCGTCCCTTCAATAACTTAAGATTACCCTCCTCGTGTGGTTCAATACGCCGCATACTCACATAGTCGCCCAACGGCGCTCACATGTGTTGCTTACATTTCTACACAGGAAGGAATATTTCATATTAATTAATGACTGTTTGGGTAATGAGGATTTATTTGTTCACATATAGAGAGTAATCACTATAAGGAAATAGGGAGAGTGATGTAATTGGGAATAAGTACTTATTCATGCAGCAGGCAAGCAGCCTCGTAGAAGCGAGTCTCTCGCGCAGGCTGTGTGTACATAACGCGCTAGCGTGTGCCCTGTCACAAAGTTTTCCTATCACATAAATCTGTCAGTACGTACGAGTTTTTTTCATTACGATGATTGCGTCCCGCACCGCGCCGCACTCACTCGCACACCTCTTTATATTTTATTGTCTTACAACGTCCTGAAATGGAACCATTTAAATTGAATTTCATACTCAACCCTCGTATACAAAGAAGTATATTATAACGCGATACACTACTTTGCATATGAAGGAGAGTTGAGTGCAAATCTGTGGAGTAGTTGCAGTCGTCGGTCGTCTCCACGTGATAAATGAATATTATCCATTTATAGAGATGAAGTGAAATAAATGACGCCGTAAAGTACAGCGACGGAATCGAGGCTTTCGCAAAACGTTTTAGGTACCACCGAGTGTAATGTGATTGTGCGCCCGCCGCCCGCACCGCGCGCCTAATGACGCGCTGGCGACGACAGCTCACTTAGCTCCCGCGTACTGTGACGTGTTATAAGAATTCTCGTTTGTATACATACGCTTTTGAGCAGGTCTATGTAGCGTGTATTGAAACTGACAACTTTTCCGTAATCCATACTCCATAGAGTCAACACTACTTACTTAATATTATAAATGTGAAAGTAGCTCTGCGTATCTGTCTGTTCTGTTACGCTTTCAAGCCAAAAATTTAGGAGAAAGATATAGTAGAGCTTGGGAAATGAGTAATGACACAGACTATGCCTGGTCGCTACGACCGACATCGACAGTGACGCGCTCGGAGCCGTGGGCAACACAGCTGCCAGCCAGTAGCCTTCAATGATTGACTGGAAGTGGCTGTATATAAAATGGCAATGTGTATTTATGTATAATCCGGTGTTTTATACAATGTCTAAGCAATGTAGCGTAGTGTGCAGCCAGTAATGTATGAAATGGGTAGGTAGTAGTACACTAAAGTTACAATCACGAATTAAAAAATTTCGAATTTAATTTACGAATGATTCGAAATTCTGAAAGTATAAATTAATTTAAAAAATCACTAATTATCTACTTCTAAACCTCTTCATGCGCAACATGGCAAACCAATTTTAACTTTTACCTATGTTTTTTACATAATTATATATTTTCAATTTAAGCAATGAATTTTCGGAAATTTGAAGTTCGGAATAACGTTTTTCCGGCCAATATCACTAAGGATTTTTATTTTTTCATACAAATATATTTATTTATGACTTTCGGATAAATAACTATCGTGTTTTTGTTTCTTAGGAATTATAATAATATATTCGTAATTTTGAAAATCGAAATATTGAAATTCGGTATTTAATATTTCGGAATTTTTGGGTGTGATTTGGGTTTACAAAAAAAAAACGAAGGCGAACCATCTTGGCGCGATGGTTGTAAGTAAGATGGTGTATCAGGAGAATTTCGAATGTGCAAGACGTACCTATTCATGTAGCTCAGGTGGTCAGAGTATTCGCCCTGTAAGTAACTGGTCGCGGGTTCAAGTCCCGTCCTGGACATTCACTTTTTCCAATTTAACGGTAATCACTTTCTATCAGGTGGGCCGTGTGCTTGTCTGCCACCAATAATTAAATCGACAGCGAGTATTTTGGCACAACATAAAAATGTAGGTGATATTTTTTTCCAATTTAACGCCAACTTAATATTCACCGCGTGCCATATTGTTTCACACACCACGCCAACATTACAAGTGGTAGGTACAAGCAGATTGCGTTCGCAGCAACACTCGATCCGAACAGATCGCTGCGGCGCGCGGCGTGTCGCGCGCGACGTCGCGTCGCGTCGGTGCGCGCACATAATGAAAGGGACTTATTGCGGTGTCGGTAAACATTAGCATTAAGTATTGGCAAAAATTACTTTCCGGGGTTGTGGCGGCGCGGTATCTTAATACCGGCACCCCGCGCCCGCGCCCGCGTCCTCGCTGTCGTGCGGTTGTAAGGTCGTGCGATCGTACGGTCACGCGGTCCCGCGGTCGCGGTGTATAGCACCTATACACTATACGGCTGCGATGCATTCCGAACTGCTGAGCGGTTCCTGAATGCTCTCGCTCTTAGCTTTTGTTTAACGCTAACGCACGTGTGGAACGTCGCGCGTCGGTGCTCGTAGTCGGCATCACTCAACTAAGCGTAGCTTCTTATTTTTATATCGCCTGAACATTATTAGGATTTCTGATGTTTTAATCTAAACTTGACTTACTTTTCCATTTGCATAATTCGTGTTCCAAATATCTTGTTATCTTTAACTCTTATTTTATGCTAACTTCTTAAAGGGGTTCCAGACCATTTTACGTGCATTAATAATATATTCACAATAGGAAGCGCTGGAATCGAATTCTTTCATTATATTTGTACAGTATTGTGTGGACAGTATAATTTAAATTTTAATACTGTCTATCAAATAATAATCTTATATTAGTTGTTGTTTATCATATCACAGAGTAAGTTAAGTACAGATAGGTACTTACTGCAAAATCATTAGGTACCTACCTATTAAATTTGAAATCAAACAGTCAAGTGGAGTGGGTTCTTACTATTAATATTCAAGATTACTTCAGGGATCGTCTTTACGTACCCAGATAGATATGCGAATCTGAAAGTACTCCATTTTTGAAGTAAGTTTGAAGACTCGATAATCGTTTTAAACAAAACCTGTGAGTTACGTATTATTGCGTATTATGATGTGTTTAGCCATTGTGTACCCCGCGGGGGGGCTGCAGTCACGTGCGGCTTGTCGCACTACAAACAGATCGGAGCTGCATTAGCATACATTTACATTTTCTTAAACTGTTGAAAACAATGTCCTGCCCCCGCCCGCCGCCGCCGCCGCCGCCGCCGCCGCCAGCGCTCAGCGCGGAGCGTAGATAATTGCGTCGGCGTTATTGTGCGCACACCCTTATTTACGAGTGCCAAGTAGTCAGTGTGGAGAATCACAAACAAGCAGTCAGAATATTAAGTAGCGCCGGGGAGCGTCTTCATGCGACGCGCGGCAGACGGCGCGGCCGCCCAACTTCGATGCTGACGACGTAATTCCCCCGGCCGGCCGGCGCGGTGGACTGAAGATATTAAGTGTCGATACCTTTCCTAAGTATAACGTAATCTTTTCTTGTATCGCGTTTTGACAAATGTCTCTTTCAATTTGCTTCAATAGTGGACGGCAATTAGGAAGAGTAAACTCGGTGTAGTGAAGCTCAAGCCGACCGTCTGTAGTCGTTCCCGGAATAACCAGTCGGTTATTAATCAAACAATAATAAATAACAATAAACAGGCCCCGGCCTCCAGTGGGCAAACTATGGACTCACCCGGCAGATTGCTATGATAACGAAATCGGATTTTAAGAAGCAGGGTACGTGCGAGAGCGATAGCAAGATTAAACAACGCAAAACGACCTGCAGACAGACAAGCTTTGTGATTCTTTTGAGGCGATGTAATTAGATAAGAACAAACAGGGTGCCAGCCGGGCCGGCCTCGGGGCGCGCCCGGTGCGTCAGGGCCGCGGCGGCTCGCGGGGCCGGCCGGCGCGCGGCTCTGGGCTGAGGCGGCTCAGGGGCTCTTTGTTGTAGGTAACCATCACTAAAAAGTATTCTTTTTTTGTGGCTGTTTGTATGATTTGGTTTGAAGTAAAAGTAAACTGCAATGCTCTTCTCTTCTTCTTATTGAGTGCCGGTAAGGGAGACTTGAATCGCAGTTAAGTACATAGAGAACTAATTTAAATTCACCAACATTTACCAACGCCCTACAATATATAGATTTAGAAGGATCTGTCTGTTGGTACAACATTAACGTCTAAGTAGTTTCTGCTCACGTCACTCTTACTCATTGGCTAAGGTGGGTAGGATTCGAAGAGAAAGTCAGACTAGAATTTACACACAAGCCTATATACGCCATGATCAGAGTTAGAGAGTCAGGTCATGGCGTGTAGAGTTAGAAGCTTGACTCTCCATAGGATTTGATGATACCTTCGAATACCAAATAACATAAATCAAATACTTTTCATCAAATTCGTCATAGAGTCAAAGTCTTATAAAATGAAACTAGGTGGTCACTGACCGCAATATCCCAGACAGGTTAGCGCGCAGTCCCCGGCACTGTACACTGTACACACATTCATTACCGCCGCCGTAATACCTCTGTGCAGGGAACATAAAATCCACTTGTAATGTGCCTGTAACACATCTCCGCCGCCGCCGCCTCCTGCAGCTCGTCAGTGTTACATTTTAACAAGCAACTTTCAGAGTCGTAAACAGACTGCACTATCATACCCACAAGTCAAGTAACCTTAATTACGCAGAGGTTTGCAAGCGCTTGGAAATATAATTAAATTAAATATTAGAAGTATTTACACAAATAGCAGTGAATAATGAAGGGGATGCACATTTTATAGGTTGGTGTTGCTCGTGACTTTGTGAGCGTTTTTCTTTAGCGTCCTCTGAGCTGGGGTAAAAGTAAGCACCTGACTACTGCACAGCACTTTGTTTCAATTATTCTTAAAATCTCTGCAAGGTTTGAAAGGTACCAGTACCGGCATCAGTAATTTCTGCCACCACGTTAACTAAGTCTTATGAAGAAATTTTGAGTATTATTGCAGTTGCAAACATACGCTTTAGTTTCAATGTCCATTTTGTCTATATAGTTCGATAAAATATTGGAGCAGCGATTGTACCTGTACAATACAAAGTATACGTGCGACGCATTAATTTAACGAAATGTGGACGAATGTTCTTAATATCATAAGACCGTGATCAAATAAAACAAAAATGTGGAGCCGGGCGATGCGTCTTCCACTTTTAGAAGCTATTTAATGCCGGTGACAAATAGCCGCGCGGTTGTAACAGCGCCGGTTATTAATTAACGTCATGCACGCGCCCTATTAATATTATTAAGTGAGGCGACAGATCGCGGAGGTGCGAGACACATGGCGTTCTTTACACTATAACATACTGGAGATCATCCAGGGCGTGCGTGAGAGAGAGCGGCGCGCGGGAGACTCACGCGCCTAATTGCAGCAAAGTTTTTTGCGTCCAAACATATTATTGTCGTACGTTCAGCTCTATCTCAGCTAGCTCACTGCAACTGGACGTCCGGCTTTACCCTGGTGTTGACTTGATATCGTGTGGATTTTTTATACTTTAGTCCATATATAAAGGTTGTCCTAGGGTTTAAACAAATAATAAAAAAGAGTCGTCCAATTCAATGAAGCCATTCTCAAGGTTTACGTTTAGAAAAAAAAAATACGATTCATTTTAGAACAAACACGGTTGTTTTTTTATATCTCAGGAGGACACAAATCGCAATAAAACTGAGATATGGTGCAATAATCCCCCACCGGCGATATGAAAGACCGCGCCAATATCTTACAATATCGGTGTTTGTACAGTTTCGGAAACGAGCACCGCACCACCTCTTCATTCGATTAAAATGGTTGCTTGACCGTAAAGTCTCAGTAACTGATTCAATTACTTTTTAGGTCATAATATGGATATCTTTAAAAAAAGTTACCGCAAACCACTACGGGCTATAACCGCCAGCTGCTCGTGACATTAAAGTTTGAAGCGTTACTTGCGCTGTTAAAATGTAGCTAGCTGTCTTGCCGCGGTATTTTTAAACATAACAATAATGAGTCTTTTTATGTTGAAAACTCAACAACACAACGTTTATAGATGGAGTTCTGCGAACAGACAAATGAAATAAGTTTCGTTGTTCGCGTCGCCCGTTGCACGGCGGGCGGCGCGGCGACGAGTGAGCCGCGGCGGCCGGCGACTAATCGCAGGCCGCGTGTGTCGTCGCGCGTCGGTGTCGGGTCGCGACGCGCTGACACGTATGCAAATAAAACGATCTGATGATGGCGTCTTCTGAGGTGAGGGAACCTGTGTGAAGCTGACGATGACACACGCCACTCAATGTGTTGTACGCATTGTTTGTGGACGATTTGATTGGAAGCTATTTAAAACTGTGCTCACAGAGCATAAAATCTACCATTGTGTACCTATTTATGATATTGCCGGTAGCAGGTAGCATCTGGGGGTGGCGGCACGGCAGTGAACGCGGCCGCTACGCAGAAAACACGGGTTTGATCCCCGTTCAGTGCAGATATTTGTGAATATTTGTCGTATATATATTTGCATTGATCAGGTCGTGCCTCAGAGGGCACGTTAAGACTTAAGACTATACGAAAAATAAAAATGTGTATTAAATATTTATCATGAGTTCAGTTATTACTTCGTATCGTACCTACTACGTACATACTTAATTCTAGTAAATAAATAATTTGAATCTATCTATCTATATCTATACTATTATATAATTGTAAAATGGTCGTGTCTGTACATTGGAGATATTTAAAAACGATACTGAACACGAAAATATTTTTTTTGAATTTCCTGTCTGTGTGTCTGTTTGTCCGCGATGGACGTAAAAACTACTGGACGGATTTTGATGCGGCTTTTTTTGTTAGAAAGGGCTTGCTCAGACTTAAAATCTTACGTTTGTTTGATTGCAACCGGTTGAATAGAACCGAAGATATGAGCAAAGGTCGCGTTAACCGAGATGCACGCGGGCGGAGCCGCGTGCGGAAGGCTAGTTAAGAATAAGCTTAAACAATGATTCACGCTACACCGTGTCGCGACCGGGCCGTGCCCCGGCCGGGACACGTCCACCGTGCGCCGACCGGGCCAGTCATTCATGTCACTTTTAACTATTTGCGAATCATAAACACACTAAAATGAACCGCACTCTGAATATGGTCGCTGGTCGCCCCGCACCGCACCGCGATAAAGATCAACTCAACTACGCACCTGTGCGATTGTGAACTGACCGAAACGTACAGTCTGAGCGTGTCTCATTTGTGTAATTATGGCGTACGTAATTAGAGGATCATCAAGTCGAATTACAGTGTAACCGTTGAACGGACACATTTCTGTTATACTCGTAGCATGCTAAATAGAATGACTCTTTGAAGAAGCTATTTTAGAATCATTATGTTCATTTTAATTTTATCGTTTTGACGCTCTAGTGTGCCACGAGCCTTGGTATATTTACAGGGGCTTTAGATTGAAGACAGTAGTTACATCCACACATACGAGTGCGGGCACACGTCTAGCATATTAGGTAAGTGGAGCGTGGTAATTGTCTCCGCGAGGACGCGAGACAAGCGTCCCTCCGGCGACTAATGTGAGCGATCCGTCACGAGCCCCTCGCCGCCGCGTCGTCAGGCGTCACTCACTACTCACTCGCTCTCCACACAGGATCAGCTTTTAGCGTTAAGTAAGCTTTTAGAGCCGGCAATAAGTAACAGAGCCATGGTTGAACCAGTACACAAATTGGATGAGTTACTGCTGTACAGCCTTGCTTTAACGGCTATGAGTAGGCCAGCTGGACTGGAGAAGTGACATCCTGTTACTTGATATGGATGGAGGGTAGTAAGCAAAATAGTGATAATGTTTTGTTACTGTGCTACATATTTACTAAAGCTGTGTAAGTACACACATACCTAATTATTACAGTAGATACTATGAATTCCAGAAGTACCTAGTAAAACTATAATTTTAAAAAAGCAATTTCCTATAAACAGCTAAAATAGTTTCTGCGCTTATGGCAATATTGCAGAGCGCGAGTTTGTCTTGTGTGTGTTTTATTGTGTCTCTTGTAGTTCCGAGTGAAGTGGACACTACTCGCGTAATGAGCAAATTGCTGGCCCCGAGGAATTTAATATAGCGTCCGCGGCTAGCGGGAGTGTCCTCGCGCGGAGACAGGACAGCACGCACTTCTATTCACAATGTAAGTAGGTACATGAAGTTTTATGGTATTTTACAAAACACTGTATACAAAGTAACACTATATACAAAGTATTTAATAAACTATTTATATATTCGTGTGTATTTGTTAGTTATTGAATGAGTAATTTAATGGTTGTGATTAAATAAAAATAACAACACCAGCATTCCAGCCGGGGCCGGCCACGCCGCGTCGCGCCATCGACGACAAACGTAATAAATGAAACAGATCCCATTTAATTTGTCATCGATAACACGTTTACAGCTGAAACCCAACTTTATTAATCGGACATGATCGATCGGGCGATCGCCGCGATCACATTAATGGAGCGGACAATTAAACAAAGGGCGCCTGGGAAAATATCAACATGTCGGAGGTATCTTCATTGAGTCGCGGCTCGCCCCGGGCTACGTCCGTGACGCCGCGCTGTCCAATTACGCGCGGCGGAGGCACAGATTACCTAATGGCGGAGGTTTTAATATAAAATGCAACGCGATTGTAACAATCCCGCGCGATATAATGCAACACGCACACCGACACCAATCGACTTTTGCGCGTTTCGTTATTGTTATACATTTTGAAGTTTTAAATCGTACAATAATACAGATAAGTATAGGTACGAACCAAAATAGTGTCTAGACTTCTAGACATCTAGGACCTAACCTAGTAGTCTAGAATAATAGTCTAGAGTAATATAATATTATTATGTATAATGAATGGTTAATTAGGGCGGCCACACATCGCGCGTGTGTCGCGGCGCGCACCCTCGTCGCGCGACAAAAACTTTTTCAATTAGTTGACCAAACCGCGCGCCACACTAGCTGCGGCGCTCGGCCTGTCCGACTCCAGCCACTTTTATACTCTAAATTAAATTAGTTTCCCACATACCCATACATATACAGGTCTACTTCATTGGTTTTGCTCGTACCTATTTGATCTGCTAAAAGCATTTTAAACTTTACGTCGGCACCTGCCAGCTACTTGGATGTATTGTGGAGGACGGTCCAGGGTAACGTTGGGCTGTACGCACCGTGTGTGTATACCTACGCGTGGAAATAACTAGTGGTGAGTGGTGAGAGATTCTCGGATGACGTGAGTTTTCTTAACACTTTCGACGGTTTTGAGTTATTGTAAAAAACCTGTTTCAGAAAGTGAGTGTTGCATGAGTCCTTATCTTTTCCGAGACGCAAAGTCTTCAGTTTATCAGGTGAGGCGAAGTCAAATTGACGTGTCCTACAAAAAAAAAACAACGTCCCTACAAATAATGTTACAGGTATATTAAAAACTACCTATCTATATTCCATACACGTATGTGAGACGTCAAAGAGAGCGCTAGAGAGGATGTAAACATGACGAGAGTCATTCCCCGCAATCCTCACACGCCGTCAGATAAAGTCGCGAGAGACCCGCTGGGGCGCCGCTGGGCCCAGGCTCCTCTGGGGCGATCTGATCAGCTATCAGATGTGACGTATGGGTGTGGAACGTGCCAACTCGCACTTGACCGACGCACATTGTCACATTATGAACTGCGCTGCCAGGCTCGGGTCGCACCTGATAGCATCATCATCGTATATACTTATACAAACCTACTCATTTTATTTATTTGAACTTTCATTGTTATTAAAAAGATAAAGAGGCGAGTTTCGATCAAGTGCTTGCTCGAACGCCTAAACTAACAAACTTTAAAAGAAAAGCCAGGACGCATATTGAAACAGGCCAGCAGTGGATTGCAATATGTTGATTAATTATTTAATCTTTCATTGTGTGATAGAAATTCAAACGTTCTATACGACTTAATTCGGCTTCTATTTTCTATTACTGATTTACCTTAATCGAGTAAAGTACACTAAAAACATTAAAACTAAAATTCCATCTCTATTACCTGTATCTCTGGTAGGTATCTCATATTATGTTAATTTAATCGATTTATTTCAAGTAAAATTAACATTCTACGTCGATGGCCTTAGTTTGTTTTCCCTCGCACCCGACCAAACCTCCGATAGATAAATTTTCAATATAGCTTCATTTGAGAAAGCTATTAAGATTATAATCGCGGTCGCGCGCATCTTTAATGCGTCAATTTGTATGCGCGCGTGTGATCACCTCTTAATAGATAAGGCCGCCTACACGCGGCGCAACTTCAGCTATTACGATAATTACAAGCGCTATTTCTTCGTAATTGACATTCGAAGACAAAACAATCAAGGACCGATTTGAAGTTGTATGTTTACACGACCGCCAGGCGGACGCCCCGCGGCGCCGCCCGCCGATAGTGTTGTAACTTGTACGCAAGTTATTATCAAGCTGGCTATTGACCAATAATGTCACGCGATATACCGCTTGTGTGGTACAACGGCTAAAACTAGATGACGCCTACAGATTTTCCGATTAAAGAAATATTTTTATGTTGTCTGTTTGCTTTGAGTGTACTGAGTGTAGTTACTTTCATTACAGCCATAGATGCGTGGATAAACAAATAAACTAACTAACTAATGTGCGAAGAATAACGTTGAATGACAGTAAGTTGTAACTACTAACTCTCTACATTCACAAAAATACAAACAACACAAAAGCTGTCGCTTAAGTTGATGGCATTTTTGTAGTTGTTAATCTGAAAATAGAAATTAATATTTGTAAAGCTGGTCCAGCTATCGTTGGGTAGCGAGAGTGTACGACGTCATAGGAACTAGTGGTTAGAGCGAGGCGGCGCGGCGCGTTCATAGCTCGCTGTGATGTATTATAATTCATTACTGGTATAAATGACTGCGCGGCCCGTGTTATTACTGGCTTACAATAATTCGTCAAGTGTGGTCCGCGCCGCCCACGCGTCAGCTCAAATTAAATAATAAACCGGAGCGAAGCGGGACCCGCGCGCTGGTGATTGAGTGGCGCTGGCTCGACCTGTTCACGGAGTAGGTACAGCATTTTATGTCCTGTTGCAAACCGGCGTGCATCGACTGCTATGAGTATAGACGCGGGTTAATATGTCTTGTATATTATACACAACACTGAACAAAGAACTTCTAACCGTTAGTCTATCTTTCGTTTGATTTGCTGAAGCGCTACGCCCACACTGGTGCAGCGCGCCAGGCACCTTGCGACTATCACATCAGCGCGCTACATGTGCTAAATTTATTTACGATTCTTTATTATCATTGTGCATTATTACTGAATGGCTCGCACAACACTCTCGGTTGCCGTTCTATTAAATAGGCGTTAACTAGCTTATGATGTGAGAGTACACCTAGTTACGATATCACATCACGTGAAAGCCACACAAGTAGGTACGGAACCATAGCATCTACGATACGACAAGTGGAAACTTATCCGATGGCTTGTCTAACTACTGCTACAGTATAGGACGAGATTGGGGAATAAACCACCGGTAGGCGCGGGGGAGGGGGAGGGGAGGGGTACCGGAAATTAATATGTTCGCTAGGAATGTAAGTTAATATTAGCGAGTGAGCTATACACGCGCACCTACCCGATGGGGCGAGTGCCATAACATATTACTATACGATATAATTTAATTTCCAATAATACGTACCTATACACGCACCTGAATACCTACGCATGGTGAACATCGTGTTGAAATTCATATTGTTTACTGTTTGAACAGTTTCAGGCATTCCCAGCTCAAGATTTTGACGTTATCACGCAATTTTTATTTTTCTTACTTCGATAGATAGTTTTTAACCTACGCCTTATTACTGTGTGCCTACAAGACTTTGGTTACCACACTACACCTATTGTGTATTGCAGAATTGTACATGTTACCTCAAGCGATATGATCAACGTGCTCCTACAAACAGTTAAAAAAGAAGTTTCGTGTGTATATTGGTCCAAGATGCGCGTGCGCCGGTTGATTGATGTTCCACCTCTAGCGTGTCTTATTGCGCACACATAAGCAACTGGCGCACACACGCACAGTGCTCTCACACACACACGCACACACGTTACGTTACGTACCCTCCAACACGGCACTCCTGCACACTCGGATAGATTCTCGCGATGATTACCTGGAATGATAAAATGCTGACATTATTTTTCTTGTGTCAAGATAACTACACAGTGCTTGGTTATCTTTGATCACGATACGTAGTACGTCTGTGGTACCAGGAAAGGGTTCAATGAATATGTTCTACAAAGTGAGATATCACAATCAGTGCGTAGGTAGGTGCGTAGTGTGAGTTCCTGTTACAGACGTTGGATACATTTTAAACAAAAATATATTTCTTTTTAAAAAACCTACGACCGACGATCACGGCTTGCAACACCTTCTTACCAGGATGAAACTTCTAACGTTCTCATATGTCTAACGATCCAAGACCAATCGCCAAATAAATTTACAACTAGTTATTTCCTCAGAGTGGACAGACGCGTGTCGGTGGCGCTACAGTCACAACACAATCACTCGCGAGTAGCGTCGCCGTCGCGCGACGGAGGCTGCACCGCGCCGCTAATTGTGGCACTCGTTAACTATTGTCACTACGTACGAGAATATTTCAGATTAGCATAAATATTATAAAATAAATAAATAAATATTCTACAACATTATGTTCAGGACTTACGTATTAATTTATTTTTAAAGCACTAAAGTGACAAATAGACATACAATACCCATATGATGATAAATGGCCGCCGTCCTCTATGAATGTCTGACTGAACCAACATGGGTATTATTTACCGCACGAAACTTTTCCTGTAGCCTTTATTGTGATAATTGTTCTTATATTACTAGGTTGCTCAGAATTAAAATGGTTGTCGGTGCCTATATAAACGCACTAGCACAGTACTAGACCTGAACTAAAGAAATGTTTAATAAGTGGTGTGATGTCGGCACTATTTCCCATTATAATCCGTAGAGCCATAGATGCCTCACGCCAGGCTGGTCGCGCGATGTGTGGCGGCGTGGGGTCATTAGTCAAGAATCAAGAGGCTCCGATACGTCAGCTGTCTGTTGGACCAGTGCCCCAGTGCCCTGCTGTGGCGTGGACGGATGGCTCTGACTGCTTATAGCAGATAACAGTCTGTAATCACTAGAGTCAGTTGTTCTGAGTTCTGAAATTTAAATGAAATTTAAATGGAAGGCCTGGATTCGGGAACGACAACAAAGAAGCTATGTAATAATTATATAAATGTTACTTGTATTAAAACGTTTTTAATCACAATGGCGACAATCGATCATTCAATATAATAGGAAAACTAATAACAGTCTTTAGGCATAATATATTATGTATAAAAACTATTCGTATTTATTACATTGATATAAATTGTTACTTAAATTGATTTATTAACACACTATATCAAGTACAAATTGCTCTATCAATAGCTTTGTTCTAGTCTGTCTCTATATTAACCATCGTATGTCTGTTTAAAAAACGCACAGTTTAAAAAATATCGAAGTTGCTATAAGGCGTAACCACAAACACCAATCGTACATAGTGAGACCAAACCGCTACCGTCACGCCTATATATAGCCCAGAGTACGTCGCTAACGTCCGGTATAGTTTCAATTCAAGTGTATCTATTGCGGAGAGGTGCATTATTGAGGAGCGCTATGCTACACGCGACATGTCGCGTTGGCCGCCGCGCATGCCTCGCGCGCCTCGCGCGCCTCGCGTGCCTCGCCGCATACCGGTACGCACTGCACTAGGTACTGGCATATAGATAGGTGACATGATGCATTTGCCGTTTTGGTCCTATATTATGTATTATGATATTTGAATATCCAAGAATGTTATGTCTATTTTCTACGAAGCGCCAGACATGTGACTGCCTGGCAACAGTAGATAGTCGCTACGACAAGTATCTAGTGCCCTCAAAGTAAGTACATTGTGCTCCCCTGCGTGGAATTCTGATCCGGTTCCCACAGTCCGTGGGAACCTATTCCAGAACCTAAAAAGTAGTCTATGTGTTATTCCAAGCTATAAACAAAAACAGGCATAAACTCCTCCCACAGTTCACAGCTAAATGTTAATAACTTAATAACAAGTTTGTGTCAGCTTTAGTAAAACGCGGTGATGAATATGTACGAGCCGCCGCGTAGTGGCCGGCCAAGGTCGGCGCGTTGCACACCTACACCCACACTCGCGCGGGATGCAGGTGTGCGCCGACGCCTAATGGTGACAAATTGAGCATCCGCTCACCCCCGGGCTAAGGGTATCCGCACACGCGCCGACTACTCTAACTCTCATGTTTATGTAGGTACTCTAGACCGTACAGGGTCGCCCTAATACAAAACTATGATCACCAAGATTTGCTGAATACGTCAATTTAGAAACTGTGACTCTTGGGATTCGTAACTTACTTTGTTATTATAAAAAATAAAAATAAAATTCATTTAATTCAGGCCACAAAACCCATATAAATTCCAGTCATTTGGTGAAGAAAAATACCTTATGTTATTCAGCTTTTCACAATTTAAAATATTATTAATTAATTAATTGAAAATTGGGATTAATTATAGGAATACAAAATAATATAAAATAAAATAAAATACAAAATAAAATAATTCCAGAGACCGCCTATACAATGGTTTGTGCTCAGATGAATTGCTTGACATGATGCCCACAGCTACATTCTATCATCGCACTTCTCGTCATAGACGGGGAGTTCATCCTCACGCATTGCGACCGGAAACGGTGCGCACTGTACGGTATGAAAGGAACTACATCCCTCGCACACTCAAGCTGTGGAATGAACTCCCCGCGATGGTTTTCCCAAGCGACTACAATATGGGGTTCTTCAAGAAGGGCATTAGAAGGTTTCTTCAGGGTCGGCAGCACGAGTGTGACGCCCCTGGTGTTGCATACGTCCATAGGCCACGGTAACCACTTTCCATCAGGTGGGCCGTGTGCTTGTCTGCCACCTAAGTGGTATAAAAAAAAAAAAAAAAAGATGGATATGGACAATCAGTCAGTCAATAAAACAATAGGTATCAGTCAATAAAATTTTCGTCAACTTTTTAGTCGCCCTTCCACCCGGCAATGCAGAACGTGTCTTTGACAGCAATGCCTGATGTAAGGGCAGTCCAGCCTATCGGCAATCATTGCCAGGATAATGTTGGAGCTATCTCGTGCCCTGCGCACCATAGAGGCTCCTCCGCCGCAAACATGCCCGATTATATAATTTGATTCATATTTTAAAAAATATAGGCTGAGATTTGACTCAAATTAGATGGGAGCTCTGTAGATCACCGTAGCATAGCCGTAGACAGTAAACACATTTTAGAGTCAGGTAAATATTTTTTGTTCAATGTATGTAAAGCAAATAAATCTTTTATTTATTTAGTTGATGCAGTCCTGCACATCGACCAACGAAAAGTGATTAAACATGTTGTACTATACACACACTTTCGGACAAAACTACGCCTGTGACAGTGCCTGTGATAGGGTACTTCCCCGAGGAGGTCTTACACAAAAGGGATATTTTATGCTTCCAAGTTTTGCTTCGAGTGGCTATTATTTGTTTCCATGTAGGTAGTGAGTGAGCCTATCGTCATCAACCGTATTTTTTATTTAAATCTTTCACTTAATAACTTAATTACGGTTTTTCCAAAAGTTACCTCCTCGGTACGGTAGCACTAGCACGTGCGGTGTTACGAGGCAACGTTTCCATCAGTGAGTGCGGCCGGTCCATCCACCCTGGCCGCGTCATCAGTGCAGATAATCTCTGCGCGCCCCGTGACAGGCGCTCCGGCGGCGTGATGGATTAAACACGGCCAACCCTCCCCCCCTGCGTCCCGCAACGGTGCATCTTGTCGCACTCCTGCTCCTGTCATTATTAGCCTGTCACATTGTACACGGAATCGGCTTGCGTATGCATGACGCGGCGAAACGTCTGCACGAGGTGCGAGGTACGTCGGAGATGATTTGCTGCGTCGTTAATATTTCAAACCAGATATCTAACAATATGCAATCTCCAATACAACATTATACATGAACTATGAGTAGGTACATACATGTTGAGGTACCGCGGTGGTTTTCCGGCACATGGGAAGTAGAAATGGGTTCGTCCCATTAGCAATTCGCCATAAAAGTAACTCTTTGACGTCCCGTGTGACGTAGTAGTAGACCGTTCGACTGCTACGTAGTGAGCGCGGGGTCGATTCCCGCTCCGTGTAAGTATATTTGCAGTGGTCTGGGGTATTTCCATATAATGATGTGTAGGAATTTAAAACAAAAATATGTACCTAATATAAATATGTTTATCCAGATTCTAGATCCCATAACACCAGCTAGCTAAGCTATGCTTTACTTGCGTCTAGATGTAGGTATGCCTAATTGGTAGTACGGTAGTAATCGCTTTGGGTAGACGGCAATAAAGAGATGAGAATAAAAACCAACGTTATCGTACAGTTAATGGTTCAATTATTTTGTAGGTACAGCAATGTTGCTACCGAGTCGTGCAAACTACACTAATAAAATAACGCAAAAGAGAAACATCTACTTAACGAATGTGCATGATCCTGGAGCACACAAGAGCGCGTACCGAGATATATCTATAGAATAGACACAGTCGTGTCGTGACACGCGACTGCCGGCGAGTGAAACTGGAGCGCATTACCGCACGGTCTAAATATTTAGGAGCAGGACGTCCGGCCGTCCGCGCGGACTGGACGTGCGGATTGCGGATACTCCGCGCGCACCGCTCCGCACCGCTAAATGTTCAAATATTTCAAACGTAACTGTCGTATAATCGTTGGCAGCATTTTGCATAAGCTTAAAGCGAGGGAGGCCCACTCGGTACATCGCGACAAAAACATTAAACGTAAATAACGGCACAACTTGTGACAATTTATTATGTTAATTGTCGAGAGGATTATGCACCAATTATTTGGTATTTACGCCCAACGACCAAGCTGCGCACAATGAACAGTCAAAGGAAAGTCTGTGTCCTATTAGGTGAGGTCCTTTGTCAAATATTTGAAAATTACTAACTAAAACCTACTATTATTTATTCTGTGCTAACACTAAGCCGGCGTCGGTAATGGATCCCCGGTCACAGATAATATAACATGTACTCTAGCCCCAGTGCATATTATTTAGATGCTATGCTAAAGCATTATGCTGTATCCGTTCAGTTGATAAGATTCCACATGCCTTGCTATTCTGTTTCCCATCTTGTCTCCCCTCTTGCAAGCTTCACAGGACACAGTAATCTCTTAGCATTGGGTGGGTTGGATGGTTTACAATTTATTTTACAAAATTGCAGGTTTAAACTTCAAACACTCAAAGAATTAATAGTAGCTAGTGAGCAAGAACGTCGCGGACAAAATAAAGCGCGACGCCCGTTAATCATTTCCATTAATGCATTTTCGCGGCGGATCCCTAGCGGCGGGAAACAAATGATCTTTTCGCACATTAATCATAAACAAATGGGCGAGCTCCACTCTCAACTGAAAAGTCAATAAAACTATTTGACCCGCTCCTAATGCAGTGCCACCACCCGCCCCCGCGCCCTCGGCCCCGCGCCGTGTAATCTAAATAATATCCGAGTCAATGCCGTGCGAATACCGCCAAACAACAAGGATTATAATGTAAATGTATGCAAATGTCGGAGGGTGGCCCCGCGCGCCGCGGCTCGGTGCGGCGAGGTGCGGCGAGGTGCCGCGCGACAATATTCCGCGCGCCTCTCGGCGACGCTCATCTGAAAAAATGGCGTCCGCGACCGACAGATAACGACAGCTTATGTCGTGAAAACGTGAGGCTTTGCGCTAAATTGTTGAAACATGACTTGTTTGGAAAATTTCCGTAGACTTAGCCGCCGAAATGTAAATGATATAATAACAAGGGATGTTTTGATGACTCCCGAAAATTTCAAATTATAGTAACGTTTTATATCGTCCCGGGCAATTTAAATGCAACACAGAATTGGTAATGATCATCTAAACAGGAACAATTTTTATGATCAATAGAGACTTGAGCGGTCCTCTTAACGCAGCGTTTGTTGTTTTAGAACAATTTTTTTCTATAGGTAATGTACTTTATTATTAGAAAAAGTTATTCATCAATTGTTGCATAAATTAAATTTTATAACTAAGTATGTTTTACGTAATGTATAATTTGATTTAAATTCGGAGCCGCCCGACTGGGCAATTGACTATAGGGAACTGAGGTGAAACTATTACCTATTGAAGGCTTCAGTTGAGTGCCGAGTTGCCGCATCGCCGTCGTACGCACATGCCATATCCATCTTTCGGTAGTGCTCAGTTTGCTTCGTAGCGAGGGGGCAGACCGAATCAGAATATAAATGTGTGCGGCGCGAATCTTCGGCCATTAAGCAAAAACCGGCCCAATCCGCAGCTTTTCATACAATTTAAATGGACAATTTGCCGCTTCACTTATTTACGCCTACGCAACCAGCTGGCATTCGTCCACCCCTCTGTTATTTCTTTCCGAAAAGTTTCTTCAAGCTGGTTTGCGTACATCATTTGTGGAACGCTTTCCTAAGAACAGCGAAACGTCTGCATTATTAATTTCTTTAAAAAAGTAAATGAGGCGGTGAACTCGTCTCAGCAAACTGCCGGTAGCTCAAATGATGAAGTTCGTCGAGGTTATAAAAGATTTTTCGCAGTGCGAGGGTGAAGGAGAGGTGAAGCATATTTCTGGATATTGTCTAATGTTGTAGGTAGGTATTTGGACGCAAAATAGAGCACTAAAGTGCGCGGCCGGTAGTACCATTAATTATTAGAGCTCATTGTCGTGGCGCGACCCTCAGGCTTCGCCGGACCGCTGCAGACGACGAATTAATTTGAATAGCCTGCTAACTTCTAAACAACAAGTCACCACTATTAGCGTCCATCGGTGGAGGAGCCCCGCGTGCCCTCAGTACTGCCACTACTCATACTGCCGCTACTGTCGACACTGTAGCAGCTGGGAACACATTCTGTAATTTTATTCTTGATGTCAAATTTGTGTGCGAATACAATAAAAGTAAAGATTTTTATTGTATTCTGTGTTGTAGAAACACCGGAAATTAATTCGTTATATGAGACTAGACTATATATTAGATCCAAAATATGTTTTCAAATAACAATATCTAATTTTGACAGAGATCGACTAAATGAGATAATAATGTATTTATATTAAGTCCTGGAACATCACTCCACAACACTTTGGTTCACCTACTGGTGCAATTTCTGACGATTTGCATACGAGTGCAGAATATCTCCACCGACTACCTAGCAATAGTAATCTAGAACACCAGATATCGTCATACAGTAAGATAAGTATGTCACCATATTCTCCAAGCAATTGTTTTTTTGAATATCTCTTATATCGTATCGTATCGCAACAGAGCAAAATGTACCTCTTATGTGATTTTTCTGGGCTACAAATATAAAATTTGACCACCGTAGAGTGATTCTAATAAAACTAGATAATAAAACATATAGTGTACAATATATCAGATAATATATGAATGCACTGTGTGCGGCGAGGCGCGGCGCGCTGCACGCATTGCGGTGGCGCACTGCGTCCGCCGCGAGCCGCAGCCGCCACCGAGCCGCGAGGACGAGCAGCGACGACTCCGTGACACGACTACTACCTATCTAATGACCGCACTCAGCTCCTGTACTCTTGGCTTTATCACGACACGCATAGAGCCGCGACGCGTGCCTCCATGATCAGCCGTGAGTGATTCATAGTCATTCCCAAGAGATCAGCTTTCTCCTTAGCGCCTGGGGCCAGACTACCGTCGCGTTTTTGCAGCGGCGGAAGGTAAGACTGACAGAAGTTTCCCTCGGCAGCTTTGGCGAGCGACCAAAATGCACGAATACTGCCAGATGGGTTCCGCGCAAGCCGCTAGCCGATTGTGCCGATACTTTTTAAGTGGACCCCGTGGCGGTATTCAATGTCCACTTCACTACAGCTAAGTTCGTTACATTATAACCATACAATACTTGTACACAAAAAAAAATCGGAATTTCGACATAAACTACAGGGAGGGAGGATGGATTCTGTGGAAGGACAATAACTTAGTTCGTTGCGTACTTGTCAATTAAACATAAAGTTGTGATGAAAACCAGGGGTAAAAGCTAGTCTATTAACAGTTTATCATGTTGCATAACTAACTAGGTGCGGTCCAGATATACAAGTTAGAGCACGTGACATAATATCTACTACTTTACGATTATGACTGCGGCGATAATATCAACTCAACGTGGACAGCGTGACCGCCGACCGCCAACCGCCTGACCGCAGATAAACAGCTGGTGTGACTACTAAGTATGCGGTTTTAGTTTCAATCTTAATAGCAATTAATTAAAGCTTTTAAGAGTAGCCCTGGGTGTATCATGATATACCAGTAACATGTACCTACATATCAGATTTTTCCGTTAGGTATAGGTACGTATTAAAGGGATAGGACCTTAGAGTATACATTATATAGGACACTCTAGGTTAAACATTCCAGCTATCATGAATTGTTTACTTACACAACGACAAAGTAAAGTCTTTCCACTTTACTAAACGGTTACGCTATTTACTTATCAGCTTAACCTCCAAACGGTGCTGTCTAAAGTCGCGCTGGGCAATACATTCAAGCTGAGAGCTTCACGTGCGCCCCCTGAGAGCAGTCCCGTGTCGAACGCACAGGTTAATATGATGAGTGATTTCCATTTACGTCGGGGTGACACACGGTAGCGTCTTCGGGCGTCGTTTTGTCCCAGCGTGCAGCGCGCTGACGTCGCGTCGTGGCCTTCCTCGGTAGTTTACGAGCGGCGCGCGCTGATTTACGCGCGCTAAAAGAGTAAAGTGACCACCGCTTTATGTCTGCAACTGTGAACGCAAATAAACTCGTCCAGTCGAGCGTCTCCGCGTCATACGGTAATACACAGTTTCAAGGAATCGGTAATAATAACATTCAGAGCTTAACGAGAACAAGTCGCCGAAGCTAATCCGACAACAAATCTGCGCTCGATTAGCTCTACAGCCGAGATTTATCGATACAACTTATTGCGGCGGTAACTTGTTGCGATCATTTATTCGATTGTGTTCGACAACTGCGGGGAAAGTTCGCTCACGCTAACGCTTTCAGGCGACATTTATTTAATGTAATGTAACAGATGTAGCCTGTGGAGTATGGAGGGCATGCCGTTCGTTCTTAATATCAGAGATCTTATTAAATCACAGCTTTCGATCTTCAATGTTATTAGAACAGTATTTTACATACATAAGAGAAGTGTTTGTAATAGTGTCCTTATTTCATTGTCTTCAGCATTCCATCAGGCGAGGTGATATAAGTATACCCTTTTTTTTTTTCTCAATTTACAGTTCACGTTCTGACATGTCGCATTTGATAAGAATTAAGCTGGATTAATATAATCTCAGTTAACTCCGAGCTAATGTGTCGCAGACTCCCCAAATAATGTGTGACAGCTGGATTTGTTAGCAGTTCAGCGCTCACCGCGCCCAGGGCTGCGAGGAACGCCACCAGGAAAGCAAACAATATTATTTGATTGGAATATGATTTGAAGAATGTAATTCAAAGATGTTTACCAGAAAGAAGCGGCATGCAGTGAGTGGAGGCAGTCACTCATTGAGTATGTAGGTACGTATTATGTATGCATTCTGGTGTTAATCAAATAATATAATATTAGAATGAAAACGAAACAGCCTCTTTTAGATGTCGAAAATGTCATTAAACAGTAGTTTCTAGACTCTTGGAACTTATACAAACTCAGGCAAACACAAGTGTAAGGTAACCCTGACTGAAATGCAAATAAAATAACAGGTCGGTAATAAAATAAGTAAAAGTGTGTTGTGAGCGATGTATTCGTTAGCGCACGCGCACGCGCACGTCGTGATATATAATCGGAGTGAATGCGATCCATTAGTCTTCTTGTCGAGATTGTCGACCCGAATTATTTGCTGCGAAAATATCTTCGGCTCACTCTCGAGCAAAAAGTAAAAACATTACCATTTGGAGTTAGCGTTCACAGTATTAATCAAAACAACTTCTCATATTGTTCCAGTAAAATTCCCAGAATTCCGTATATTTACTATAAGGGTTTTCCTCTGACTGCAATGAATAAGTTTCGATCCTCTATAAAAGAAATGTAGTATCACAACAATGAACTGAAATTGGTTCCAAGCAGTGTACCTATTGGAACTCTCACTGTGCTCTTACCGATAGAGAGTACTGCCAACACCGCCGCGCGACGTCGCTGTGCAGCCTGTGTGAGCCGCTGTTTAGTGTGGAGCGCAATATCGTCGATGGCACATTATCGTCGCAGCAGCGCGCCGCGTCGCGCGTCGGTACACACGCGCTCATGAATTTGGAAATCACCAACTGTAGCCTCGCGCGCTGCCGCGTCTATTTGCGATATACGAGCACATTCTGCAACGATACCATCAGGTAGCAGTGTATTTCCACAAAACGTCCAAATTTTGCAGATTTTAGCTTTAATAATTTCAAGATCTGATAGAATTCGCATTGGAGGTACTAAGACTATTTCGTTCAATTTACTTTTAGTAGATCGTTAAAAGTAAAAGCCTGTCAAGTCGTTTTAGGACTAAAGAAGATTTACGACAAAAAACGGAAGTTTTATATTCATATACGTACTTTCAGGAAGGTGACTTGGTTCCAAATAAAAAGAAAACATTTATTGTGAACCCAAACCTAGAATTCGATAGAATGTTGTACTTCTGAAGCCAGGTCCATAAAAGTAAGTCTGCATTCCAAGGACTGATGCCCCTGAGGGTTCAGTAGTGATAGCAAATATCGTGACTCAAACAAGTTATCTCTTCACTCTCTTGCACACTCCATCTCGTTCTTGTTGGTCAAGGAATTTTAAAGATATTATTGTTATCGTCATAAGAACGTTATCAGTGTAAGTACTTACAACAGTAACAATTGGATAGTGTTATCGACTAGTAAGTATCTAGTATTTACTCAGTTCATGATGCAGTGCGAGATGGCGATCGTGAGCGTTACGTTAAGATCATTATGTTGCCTTATCGCTGTACACTCACGTGAACGTGAGCTTTCTAATCTTAAATATTAACTTTTTGTTATCACAATTTGAATTTTACGCAGAGAGACAATTAAAATGTTATAGTAATGGTAGTTATCAAAAGATAATGACTCGTCTTGTCTTGATGTTGCAGTGCAGAACTTTTGTGATCTTTCGAGCTTATTTTGTAAAGTTTTTATTGTCAAATTAATATAATTTATCGCTTTCCGAAAGGTTTGAGAACCCAGAGGATCTATAAATTGGTATGCGTACTGCCATCATTGTCGCTGATAAGAGATATGGCTAGGGGTATCTGTCTTCATGGCGGCCGAGAAACATAATGATCTAGAGAGCATTCACAGATCGCAGTGGCCGAGAGGTACGACTTGCGTCCACGTCGTAATGAGAATATCCATGACTCACAATCGAAGACAGCTGTATGAACGACACTCAGATATTCAAAGTGTGGGAGATGGCGCGTGCGGGGGCAGGGGAGGGGGGTGCGGAGGGCGCGCGTGATCCGACTGCAGACGCCCCCCGATGAAGACGCGTTATTTACTCCACTGACCCCCATAAAAACAAACGTTCCTCCAGCACTGCGCCGCGCCGGCCCTCGCGCGGCTTTCTCTTGAATTTTAAGGAAAAACACACCGACGACGCTAGTTTACTGATTTCCGCAACGGGCCTCATGTCGAGGGGCGCCGGGTGCCTTGCGTAGTATGTGGCGCGACAACTCGCCGCGACGACGCACGACTCGCAGATACTATCTGTGTCTGAGTGTTTAGCGTGACAGGCCACCCTCCCGACGTCCTGCATACTAAGTATGATAATAATGTGTTACTCAATATCCAGACATACCCACAAGGGCTAACCATAAGGAACGCAGTTCACAAGGATCCAATTTTCTATTTTACAATCGTCGAAAGATAAAGATATACTTAGATTGAAAAGGAGGAGGAGCATTGAGGAAAATAAAGGCACTAAGTAAGGTTTCAGCCTCTCCTACTACCATCGTAGAGGCTAGTGTCCGATAGGTAGCAATAGCTAGCGCTCTATTACGTAGAATTAACAGTATAACTCAACTACCACAAATAGACTCTTTTATACCCCCAATAGTGTACTTTTATTAACTTTTGGCGACATAAATACGCAAGTACAAAAATGCATATCGTTGTTCACACCAAACATACGTGAGATGCATGTCGGGTGCGCCGATCTGATCCGCTATCAATATTTAAAGATTATAGTGACACGTCCGAAAGGCGATGTACCCACTAGTGCTACGAGGCCTCTACGACACCACCGCTCCACCTATCCGCTACATTTAATTAGTTTCCGTCACGTATTGAAACCGTTCGCCGCAGTCGTCGACGAGTCAAGGCAGATTTGTAGCCGATGTGCCGTGAATTTCGAGCGACGGCTACGAGCCTTCTACGAGCGAGCGGTGCTATTGAATCAAGCGCGTTATCTCTGAGCGTTGCCTGTGGGCGTAGCGGCGTAGCAGCGTAGCACGTCGGTGGAGTCAATTTGATGGCCGAATGACGCGACACCTCTCATATTGGCTTTTAGGTTCTGAAATGCCTGTGGATAAGTGAGTGTTGGTTGTTCCACTGAAACCTTTCATTGTGAAACTAAACTGGGCAGCTGTAATACTGAATTTTCAAATTGTATTAGCGGAAAGGGATAGTAGGTTTTTTATATAACTAAAATAGTTAACAGACGTGGTGGACTTCATTGTATACCTACATATTTTTCTATATACACTTAATTCACGCCTGTGAATGTGAGAAACAGTCGCTCTGTGACCAATATCCACGTTAGACTAGCTGTATTTTGGTTACGTTACGTTTAACGAACACGTCAATTTGATTTCACCTTGCCTGATAGTAATTAGTAAGCTTTATGCAGTCTTTTTTTATACCACTTAGTTGGCAGACAAGGACACGGCCCACCTGATGGAAAGTGGTTACCGTGGCCTAAGGACCCTGAAGAAACCTTCTAATGCCCTTCTTGAAGGACCTCATGTTGTAGTCGCTTGAAACCATTATAGACACGTACTTACTCTGCTACAATGATAGCACTCAGTTTGACAGCCTCATCAGATGCTTTTTCACGCCTCGCATAATAGATTATCGACACCTCTGGGTTCAATTGGCGTATAAACCAAAATACGACTTTTCAGGAGAGCAAAAAAACGATTTTATTTTTAGAAAAAAAATCATAACTTTTTTATTTTAGAAGCTACATAAAAAATTCCAAGGAGAAAGATTCTTAGAATTTGGGTTTGGGGATGAAGAAGGCTAAATCATTCAATCATATCTATCTTCTTTGGTTTGGAAGTTAGCATGGATATACGTCTTAGAAAATACCAATTTATGGTGTATACACCCCATGAAAATTGGATGAAAAACCAAATATGGATATAAGCTGTACTTATATCCATATTTGATAAAATTAAGTTCACATTTACTGATGTAAAAGCACGTAACTGTAGATTTTTTTGCTGTAAAAACTATTTACTTTGCACATCAATAGAATTATAATTAATAAAAACAATCTCGATACTGTTAGAATATGGTAGAATTACATTAATATTAGTCTTACTACATAATTGTGGTCGATATATACGAAATTAAACTACCAGAAACGAAATTAACTTAGTTTTATTAAATAAAACAGATAATTATGGCACACATTATCAGTCATGATCAGATTACCAAACTAATAAAGGCAATTATTTAAATCTGTAGCTCTTCCACAGCCATCTCCTCTTCACCGTGACTTCCTCGTACAACAGATTGTCCTCAGGGTCTTTGTCTTTAATTCAGCGGCACTTGAACAGAGCCTGCGCCATTTTGGCCGTGGAACGCGCCAACTTATAGATAAGCTTTTGCCCCTCAAACGATTCCAACTTGTTATATAGCGGTTGCAAGTGGTCTCGTTTGGCCCTGGCTACCGCTCCCCTGGTGGCGCGTTTTGCATCTTTGTACGCGTCGCGGTCATCGAAAGATTTGGACGCTTGCCACTTTCTTAAGGAGGGCTTTCTTCACCCTGATCTCTCTCTGCACTGTGTCGTTCCACCACCAAGTGTCCCTGTCATAGATGCGCCCACCCTTAGACGTACCGAGCACCACCCTCCCCGCCTCAAGGATAGCTGCCTGAATCCTGTCCCAGCAAACCTGTACTGGTTCGTCTACAGCATCAGCGCACTTGTCACCGATAGTTGAGATGAGACTTTGGGACTTGGCTTCACCACCACCTGATTCTGCGTTGGCCACGCTCGGCACGTTTGTCTTTGAGTTTCACGCGGAGGTCCATGACAAGGAGACGGTGTTGGCTAGTGAGACTCTCTCCGGGTATTACCTTGCAGTTGGCCACCCTGCTGATGCTATGCCTCTTGTGTCGTAGGAAATCGATCTGGGTAACGTGCTCTCCGCTCTTGCAGGTGACAAGAAGTTCGGCTTTCTTTTTGAAGAACCTGTTCACGACGGCAGTTCGGTGGCCGTGCACGTTTGGAGGATGTGCTCACCCTCTGGGTTACGGCTACCGTGTCCAAAACCGCCGTGGGCATGTCCAAACTCCTCACACCTGTCACCCACATGACTGTTCGTGCAGTGGTTTTACTTTAGCAGAATCGAGGGCCAGGGCCTCGATTCTGCTAAAGCAAAACCACCGTCATAACACTAATAATTTTTTTGAATTTTTACCATTTAATTTGAGACTTTAAAGCAATGTATGTAAAATCTAAAATTAAATGACCTATTGTAGAGTGAACGAAAGCGTGTAGTAAAAATATTGTCATTTAATTTTGGACTTTAATTCTATAGCAATAAAGTCTAAAATTGAATACCATTTTTTGCAATGGATATGGTTTATACGTCCATATGTTATTTAAATGTTTGGATTTACGACCTCAATTTTAAATTACGTTTAAGAAATATATTCATTCGTCACGGCGTAAAAACCATTTACAATCAAGGCAGATCTTACGCTCCGGGTTGGTAAAAATCTTGGTCATAACGTCTTACTAAAAATTTAAAAAAGAAAAATTTGGCTGTTACATTAACATTTTATCTTTTTTGTGGTAGGATGATCTAAATTTTTTAGGTCGTAAAAGCATTTTTTTTGCGAATTTGAACATTTTAAATATACAGATCGATAGAGAAAAAAAATCTGAACTAAACGGTGTATATAACTCATTTTAGCCAAAATGGTTTATACGCCAATTGAACCCAGAGGTGTCGATATGAAAGTCGTCATATAGATTATTAAATGTTCTTGGGAATGTGGACTCTTCAGCCGCGCCCGTTTTTGAAAGAGGAAAAATCTTCACATCTAACACGGGATCAACAAAGCCTACGACGCCAATCTTTACTCACAAACTATGACAGGTGACACAACCACCTGTAACGTTCGAACGGTAACGCGCGTGAGTTGCTCGCATAAATCATGTTACCCACCAACCACCCAGGTAAATACTACCAACAGTTACAACGTATTAAATAACTCGTAATCATAATTAGCGCGTTTATGTAAATCCTGTAATATGGCCGCCCGTCCGCTACAAGCTACGAGTCATTTACAACATGACACACGCAAATCGCGATATAATATTATGTAAATCTGCTAAGGAGGTTAAGCAGAGCGCTTGTACCGCGCCCGGCGGCGGCGGCCGGTGACGGGCGTCGCGTGCGAGCGCGTTGTCCATTCGCCAATAAACATGACATAAAATACTGCACAGCTACTGAATGTACGCACTTAACAGTAAGTAAGTAGTTAACTATTTACCGGCCGTGTTGTGATTACTGTGGGCGTGTTCATTACACCCGAGTAACGAGTAAAGGTACAAATGTTATTCAGTTATTCACCGAACAGACTAAAATGTTACCACGAGCGGAGCTGTAGACAGTGTTTTATTTTTATTTGCCCTTGGTCAATAACCTTGAACTATATGGGAAAATTTTGTTGTTTGTCGTGGTTTAAAACAATGCAAGTCTTGACGCAGAGCTGATCGCAGGGTCTCTAAGATAATATTACCGTGTCTAAGTGATTGTGTTCCAAATGATTTGTTAGGGATCTTGTGAACTCAGCAACTGAGCTTACACATCAGACAATACAATACAGTGTTGCGGGCTGAGTGCTCGTTTGCCACGTATTCGTATGGTAACTGTCTGTAGTGTTCGCGTTAGCTGTGTGAGCCACAGATCGCTGTGTGTACCAGCGGTACTGTAGGCACATGCTGTAAGCACGTTTCGAACGATCGAACGAACTCGAAAGCTGGGGCCTTACTCCCAAAAACGAACATGAACGTTTCGGATCGAAACGAACGGTCGCCGAACACGGACCATTAAAGTTACTCTGAAAACCTTTCGGTGACGACTGACGGATGCCGCCGTCTTCGGAATCATAGACTAACGATCGAGTCTAGATGAATAGTGTGGACCAATATATTATAAACATCTAAAAACCGTTAACAAATGAAAAATCAACAAATATAGTTGTATTCTCATGAAAAGAGCGTCAAATTCAAAAATATTATGAGATTTCTATTACAAAGGTACTGTTAGATCACTAAAATGTAATTTTTCAAGAATTTACGTATATTTAATGTGAACGATCCTAAAAACCCTCGTGCCATAATATTGTTCTGTGTTTTTAATACGTACTTTGACAGTTTGACAATTTCAAATTTGAAACTTTGATACCCGTATGCACTATCTCTATTAAGATAATAGAGATGAGTGCCTGTCATGGTGCCCGTATGTGTGTAGCGCCATCTACTGGGGTCATCAAATACTTCCGTAATGGATAATGTTAAAGGTTGTTGGTTCAATGCCCCTTTGCCAAAATATTGTTTTTTTGAGGAAGTAGAGGAATGATTTCCTCGCATAGCTCCTCTGAAAGTACCCTCGTCAATCTATAAAATTAGAGACAAATTCCATGTCCGGAATTTGCCTCAAAAAGTTGTTTTTCACGAAGCCGGTGACGATTTTGGCTTCGCTCAACCGCTTCTTCCCTCATCATATCGTCCAACAATAAAAATCTCGCCATTTTCTTAGATAAAAATTCAACTTCGAAAGTCTTACGAAAGGTATATAGCTTTCGTTGAATTTTCAGTAATAATCCGCAAAATTACTTGTCAAACAACGACAACGAAAACGTCATATGTATTTTGGGAGTAGGTGCACCGACAATGATCGACCACCTCAATGTCAAACGATCGAAGACGGATACGAAATACGACTCGAAACTCTTTCGGGGTAGCTAAATGGCCGAAACGTCAACGAATACGATAGTTTTCGATTTTCGGAGTAAGGCCCAAGGGGCCTTACTCCCAAAAACGAACATGAACGTTTCGGATCGAAACGAACGGTCGCCGAACACGGACCATTAAAGTTACTCTGAAAACCTTTCGGTGACGACTGACGGATGCCGCCGTCTTCGGAATCATAGACTAATGATCGAATCTAGATGAATAGTGTGGACCAATATATTATAAACATCTAAAAACCGTTAACAAATGAAAAATCAACAAATATAGTTGTATTCTCATGAAAAGAGCGTCAAATTAAAAAATATTATGAGATTTCTATTACAAAGGTACTGTTAGATCACTAAAATGTAATTTTTCAAGAATTTACGTATATTTAATGTGAACGATCCTAAAAACCCTCGCGCCATAATATTGTTCTATGTTTTTAATACGTACTTTGACAGTTTGACAATTTCAAATTTGAAACTTTGATACCCGTATGCACTATCTCTATTAAGATAATAGAGATGAGTGCCAGTGTCATGGTGCCCGTATGTGTGTAGCGCCATCTACTGGGGTCATCAAATACTTCCGTAATGGATAATGTTAATGGTTGTTGGTTCAATGCCCCTTTGCCAAAATATTGTTTTTTTGAGGAAGTAGAGGAATGATTTCCTCGCATAGCTCCTCTGAAAGTACCCTCGTCAATCTATAATTAGAGACAAATTCCATGTCCGGAATTTGCCTCAAAAAGTTTTTTTCACGAAGCCGGTGACGATTTTCGCTCAACCGCTTCTTCCCTCATCATATCGTCCAACAATAAAAATCTCGCCATTTTCTTAGATAAAAATTCAACTTCGAAAGTCTTACGAAAGGTATATAGCTTTCGTTGAATTTTAAGTAATAATCCGCAAAATTACTTGTCAAACAACGACAACGAAAACGTCAAATGTATTTTGGGAGTAGGTGCACCGACAATGATCGACAACCTCAATATCAAACGATCGAAGACGGATACGAAATACGACACGAAACACTTTCGGGGTAGCTAAATGGCCGAAACGTCAACGAATACGATAGTTTTCGATTTTCGGAGTAAGGCCCCAGGTTCGCGGCCGGACGCGGACGGCGCGCGTCACGGGCTGGCGGCGCTCGGGACTGACACTCGATGATATGACGACTTCATTATTAATGTTCTTGGGTATATCCATGATTATACTCTGCTATGAATGACTGATTAATGATAGCGTTAATTATTTATCGTTAGAGGTCTGTCTAGTTTCGATTGATACGCGGGGATAATCAAGAATAACCCCAAGGCCAGTCGTTAGTTCCATTTCAGATCTCCATTTCTACAAAATCCGTAATTATAAACAAGCGCAACACCGTGGCCGTGCCGGTTTCCGTGAGTGTCGTAGAAGGTGACTACAGAGAGCTGTTCTCCATCCGACAGCAAACATACAGTTCATAGAAGTGTCCGCTTGAGACTCGCCCCCTATGACGTGGGGCTGAAATGTGGGTGTTAATATACCTGCTTTGCCTACTTCTTCGGGGATTTACGGGTGTGAATATTTGTATGCTACACCACTACAAACGCGACATTGATGCTGTTTCGCTCGTGTAAAATGTAGGATTATTTCCTTCACCTCGCTTAAAGCTTATACTCTAAATGTTAATGCAAAACTCTGTCTGCTAAACTAAAAGCGATCGTTCCTCAGAACCAAAGCTCCAGCTCCAACAATGGCGGGTGTATTGAGTTAAACATCATCTGGTTTCAAAGCAGAGCTCGGTTGCCGGCGTACGTCACGAGCTCACGAGTCGAGGTGAGACGGACGTTAACGCAATTAACGCGCCGTACCGTACCACCCCGCACCACGCCGTACCGCACCGCACCGCGCCGCGCCGTGCATAAACGCATTAGGGTGACGGTAGACGCGCAGGTGTCGCGGGTTCACGGCCGACGGCGACCGGCGTTCGGCGGGTGTGACGTCACACACGGTTATTTAGCGCCTGAACTAGCGGTAATTGAGTACGATGCTCCGAAATGCCAATCAAATAGATCGCCAGTGATTGGTGAACTAATCTGTGCCCTGTCAAATTCACAATCCTACGAATCTTCCACGGGAAACTGACTAGACTTAAATCTTGTTCACGGTGTTACATTAGCCAGTGAGAATCATAATAATTATGTAAACCTTTTGCTATCACTACACAGAAGTTCAATTCAATTATCTCTACCAGGGCTTCCCTTTGCAGAGCAAGCCGACAGAAATCGGTTTATAGGGACCCCCTGACACTGCTACTCAGTTTAATATTTCATCATCCACTAATGAAAAAATAGAAAAGAAAGGTAGGAGACTCAGCTCATACGAATAAATGGCATCGGCAATTGCAGATGTTAAAGCACAGTATAACCCGCGCCACGTATCTTGGACCTAAAATGTGCTCAAAATGTGCCCTATACGCGCAGTACACATTTCTTGGGTGTCTTTTGAGGAAAGCACGGTATGTACTGCGGTAGACGAACTCAAATTCAAATTGTTATTACAAATGTTATTACAAAGCAATCCGGGGCACCAGAGCCTCGTATGTCGTACGATTTAGGTCCAAGATATGTGGCGCGGGTTATAAGTACGGTATGTTACAGGGAGAGCCTAGTCGAGCTCTAGTCGCAAGCAACAACTGTTGGATAAGGTTAATACTGATCGAGTCGCGAGGCGGTTAATCTTTGCGCCGATGATTAGAAACTGTCGGTAACGTGCTGTGACCGACAAGGCGTATTTATCATAACGTGCCAGCGCGGCAGCGTTGAGATTGTAAATTGTGCTTTAATAGGCCATTGCAGTGAAATATTAATGATACCCAAACTCCTTCATAAGTAACTCAGACATTAGGTTAAGATTAGATAAATCAAATCAAATATCACGTTAGTCGTAAGTCGCGAAGTAACAGAAACTGTACATGTTTACACTACTAGAACACATCGTTCATCGTCATACATTTTCTTTGTAAATGATAGGTACATAGAGTTATTATTATGTATAAATATTTTTTTAATTCAAAGTTTTTTTAACAGTCCGTAACTCTTTGTCAATGTCCCACGACTCGCGCCCTCAAGAGGTGTACCCAGACACATACGAAGTGTATTCATGAATTGTAATAACTCGAATCAATAGAACCTTTTAATTCTGTATGTAAATGTAAATCGACAGATGGAATAAATTCTTGCATTGTTCTTAATACGAAGTGCGTTGACTTATAAATTGTCAATGCTATTATGGACTCGCGGACGTGCCGAGACGTGCCCACAGCAATGAAACAACATCTCAGCCGTCGAGAATGACAATTGAACCAATCATTGACACCCGCCTATAATGCGCAGATGATGTGGATATCCTCCTCCCACGAAGTTTGTCACAGGCCGCTACCTATGAACCTAGAATTGCCTAATTGAGAATGCAGACACCTAGCCCGCGCCGCTATCTCGAGGTCTCGACTCGCGTTATAACTCTGTACATGTTTAGTATCCATTACTCGCGAAGTGCACGTAGCTATCTCCAATTACCTTTCACGGGCGGCTAGGTACGTGAATTGAACGTAGTATCGCTGTCTGAAGCGCACCGGTGTGGGGGTGCCAGTAATTGAAATAGCGCGAGTGAGGAGGTGCGCTGAATTCATTAGACGGCTATGCTATGATCGGGCGACGCGGCGCTCTGCTGTCGGCACTGCTCGGCGGTGGGCAGGCAGCAGGTAATCAGCTCGTTTTGTAGTCTAGTTGCCATTGTTTACGCGCGCCGCGATATGTACTTAGGAACCTATCGTATACACGCGACATGAGGCGAGTTGCTCTAACTAGGTACAGTTAGAAATGGCTTAAGGGCAGACACTAACGAGAGAAATCGCATTCCAACGTGCCGGACGATTGTATGATACAGTTCTAAAACAAATAAAATTGAATAACAAATCTTTTATTGCATTCCAAGTTATGTGTGTGCCACTTTATATGCAGTGTGCGTGTGTGCGGTGCGTGGTCGTGTTGGATGTCCCTCGGCGGCGCGGCGCAAGGTGTGAACCCTAATGATGATGAGCAACTATTACATTTACAACATAATGTGAGACTCACAAAAATTGAGTTATAAAAACAGTTGAAATTGTGTTATAATAGCGTGTAATCAGTATAATATGAGACAGCTCACACATAAAACGTAATCAAATGTGGATTAGGGCGTGTGCACACTAGTGGGGCGCCTGAGGCAGCGCGGCCTCTGCGACTGCGACGCGCGACGGAACGTTGCGGGTTAAGGAGAAGTTATACGGATTAAGATTAAGTATGAACTTGCGCAAGTTGCCACGAGACTTCTAATACGCGCACCGCGAGCTCCGCGATCGCATTCACTTAGTCGTTATTAGAGTTCCCGGGTAAGTTTCCTAAATTATTATCGTGAGAACGAGTATTTAACACCGCATATGCGCCACATAAATATATAAGCGGGATTATTACAAATTATTCAACAAATAAGAGCTGGCCAGTCATTTCTGGTTCAACGACGTGGGTGCGAGGTTCATTCAATGTCTAAGTTCGAATATACTACGAGTATTAAACAAAACTGTGATGTAGTACCTTCATGACGTGGCGTAGGTGTAATCTTTCACTAGGTACTTTGATCGACAAATCTAACGAAATGGTAGACTGAAATAGAAAAAATACTATCATAAATGATTCTAAAATAGCACGTCTGACTTTGTAAGTTAACTAACACGCCACTCACGTGTTAAGTGGGGCAGCATGTACTATTTAACCCGCTGTTTTTTTTCGCGGAGGAAGCTCGTCTCTCGCGTCGCGGAGTGGCACAGCGTGACGCGTCGCGCGTGTAATCGCCTCGTAAATCATCGCTCTCGCGACACTTTATATTAAAATCCTTCGCGGTGACATATTACACGCGCATCTACACGGCGTATGATAGCGTCATCAAGAAATCTGAATCAACGCCACCCGCCGCACATGGGCGTAGGTAATTGTTATGAAGGCTCTGTATACATCGCTTTAACAGCTCACGAGATTGCGTTAATTCCCGTGAGCGTCATTATGTGTAAGTGTATCGTGGAACACGAAATCCTAGAAGTCATTATAAGAAATAACTATCAACGGCTAGATTTTGTGTAATTTGGTTTATAATTATTTGTTGTAAATATGTACTACGCTGTTATGCGTGACTCATGTGCACAGGATATAACTTTGACGACAACGGTCTCCAGCTTAGCGGCGATCTTTCAAACCATATTAAAATCATAGGTCAAAAAGTCAATCTGCGGGCTAAATTAGCCTTTTTAAGCCAATAAAGATCACATGTACACCAATCAGTATCTCGTTAGCATTAATTAGACAGATAGATTCAAATAGGACTAATAAACAGGAAGTTCCTCGTAGCAATGCTCTGCACCTAGTGTTATTCCTAATGTCCGGAGGAGCTGACTTAGAAATCATAGCGAACACGTAACCCAGTGGTACGATTGAATCACTTCTATAGAAGACTATTGAACCAGTTCTGTTACGAATACAGGTAGATTTTTTTGTAAGTACTAATTGGACATTCTCACTATCAATAATTTCAATTGTTATTTTTGTATGACCATCAGGCAAAGCTGTGCATATCTTTAATTGGTGTAGCACATGCCCATTATAACATCTTGTCAATGTTACTTAGGAAAATGCTTGTGTATATACTGTTGATATGCCTTTTTTAAATAAATAGATTACCAGAAGCTCAACAGACGAAGTTTTTCACCTCCTCCCCTTCTCACTTAATGTGAATTTAGGACTAGTATATATTTTGGGGCCAAAGCTGCAAAAGTGCTCGAGCCATCTCTGGTGTGGCGAGCGTTACACTTGCGGTGTGCTTGTTTGCTATATCAGTAAACACCACCTAACAAAGTGTTATTCAGTTCGCAGTATCGTAACCAATCGTAACTCTTCAGCGGCGCGCTCGCACGTGTGGGCTGACGTCATAAATCGCGAGGACGCGCGGTGGCGCGGTGCGGCGCGCGCCGCTCGTCAGTATTCATTACGCGCACGTGTTACGACCTGCGGTAATTGAAATATCTGAAAACGTGACGCCCCGCGCGGCGGCTACATTGATAGCGCGGCCTCGCCGGCTACCGGACCACTACCTAATGGTCCGTAATTCTCTATGTTGTCACAAGCCTTTGTTACGTTTGTATGAGCCATCTACAGGCAGCTTGGTCTATAGTTTCATATGTGAGTCATATTATATCTTAGTGTAGATATGTATATGTTATGTACAATTGTACATGTCCATATTATACAAATTGTCAATCAATTCATTACTTATTCGTGCAGTTTGTTTATCTGCGAGTTCCAAAATTCTGAAGTCGAAATGGATTATATTATTTTATTCCCATAAAATACGTAATTTGGGGTATTTAAAAACGTGAATGTGTTATAGTACGGTAGTTTCATATTTTAAGGAGGTACCTGAGAGCCCGAGAAATGGTCAAGGCGCAACAGAGCCGCATCTACAACTTAATCAGTGTGGTTTTATGATCCGAATGGCGGCTCTTTGCAACAATGGCTTTACAGTGTAAGCCTGCGAGACTAAGGGCTTGTTCACGCTGGACACACTGTCTATGTTAGGGTAAGATGACAAATAGTACAGGGTTACTAAGTGTAACTTTAGCATTTAGCGTAACATTAATATTTTATATTTAGAAGGTAGCAAACATGCACACAACCCGCAGCACAAAGCAGTTAGCTTAGTTTGGCTAATTAAAGCTTGCAACAATAAACTACGCTAGTGTTTCTTACCTACTTGCTTTGCTTTCTACAGACATGTAGTAGAAAAAGAAAAAGAGGATAACCCGGGATACTGCTATTTGAAGTCAATATTAAGTGAGAGGTGACATTTCATTTGTTTGACCAGGCACTCGTGGACCAAAGTGTGAATATGGCCATAGAGGCTAGGCTCAGTGGCAGCTCGATATATTCTGTATTCTTGCTACGACCTGTGACTTACATACGGTCAACAGTCGAAACTCGAGCTCGACCGCTGAACAAAATTCATTAGTTTTCATACGGTTTGCCCTGTACCTGGCGATAATAAGCACATTAAGAGCTAATAGATATTTAGTTACGATTAAGGCTGGGCCAGCGCTTATGAGCGCTGGTGTTAATCGAACTTTATAAGCGCAGAACCTGTTAATTGAAGTTGCGAGGAGATTATAAAGTAGTTAGCCGACGGCACTGCGCGAAGCTAGCTAATGTATCGATGTAATAGCTTACTATGCTCCCACAATTGTATCGAGGTAGGTATTAATGCTTTACATTCTCAAATCATGGCGTGAATGCAATTACCGCTTTGTAATATATACCAAGTACAATTACCAGTTCTTCCATCTTTATTGTTGCTCTGCAAAATCTGTCACTAAAGAAGAATAAAATTGTGCGCCATCTAAGGAAAAGAGCTCCCGCGCTGAGACTGTTTCCGGAAAGTCTTTACTAATGTTGATATCCTATATGGGACCGTTTTTTTGCATTTTAAAGACTTCTAAACTAAAAACTTTAAACATAGAAACTTAACGCTCTTACAGTGGAACTTTTGTAGATTTCAACAAGTACCGAACTGTGCCCCAATTCTCCCAAATAGGTAAACTACATTACAACAACCGACGAAGAGTGGTAGCGAGTAGCTTCCTCAGTGGAGCGGTGAGTCTCGCACATGATATTGTTGTAGAGTATCACCCTAAACGAGTTACAGTTGCAGACGGGTGGCGCGTCTGCGACACTTGCCTAAGTAGTTGCCGAGCGCGCGCGGAAACTTAACTAGTGCAGAAGTGAGCTGCGCACCGATTGTTGCCGCACTTGGAGTTGGACCGCGCTGTTGTTGTGTTGGCGGCGTGTTGGCTGAGATTGGAGCACACCTCATTTATTGTTTAGAATTAGCTAGGAGAGTGTACTTGAATAGGTGCAACTGTGTTCATTGTGGCTGTCATAGATTTTAGTCTGATCGAGTAGTATTTAATAAGTTATTGTCAGTTATGTTCACGATTTAAGGTTCAAATATGCGCACTTGTTATACTGGGTGTATTACTCATGACACACGCTGCAATTTATTGACATTGTAGGTAGGTACCCTCATGCACAACAGAAGCTTGCAAGCTACCTTTACATAGAAGCAAGAACAGAATTATATAAACTACCACTGAGTTACCAGGCGCTGTGTCACAACACTAAAATCTTGAAATAGGTAGATAGGTACCTACAGAATATAGAAAACAATAGTTCACCCGAAAGTGAAAGTAATTGACTCTTGCAGTGCAGGCTTTTCGCAGTCTAGTGTCGGCGATATGCTTCAAGTTATTGAGCTCACCGTGTATTAAAATAAGCTAGAATCATCAACAGACCGTTGCCGTGACATCGCAGTAGATCCTCGTGCTCTGCGGACTGCGCGTGTCATTTTACGAACACAATATTGTTCTCCTTCTCGGTAAATACTTCAGATTATAATTTCCCTGCCATTACAGCCAAATTATAATTTCCCTAGACGTGCTGGAGTAATTACTTTGTAATTCAATCACATAAAGCTTAGCTGCGTGTAAACGTGGTACAGTATTCGTCGTAGGTAGGTACGAATAGGTATTAAATATTATTATTTGTTGTATTTGAGTAATGTAAAGTAAAAGACTTACTATATTATTAACGATTGGAAAGCCCGCTTCATATAGAATTGAACGTGGACTCGATAAAACGTTGTAACTTTAGTGGTAGCCGTTGCAGAATTCCCCGTGACTGCAAAAGTAAGAGCAGTAAAACAGACGAGAAGGCAAGTGCAGTGCACAATACATAAAGTGCTGACAGTGTGCAGTGATCATCGGCAGAAACGCGCCGGTCGTCGCGACGCGTGACGCGTACGAAATTAGAAATCAGGACTCACCCTATCGACGACGCGCGATGCGCCCTACACAGTAAGCTGTCCCTACGCACATCCCTACGGACAGGGTACGCTTATTGATGGTTCGAATTGCTCCTACGAACGTGGTTACCTGATTATCTATCGTCCACGTACGATGTGCGTGATGTGACGTGTCGTAAAATATATTGGGTTAAAAGAGTTGTGAAAAAGGTAAAAAATATTATACCTACAGATTTTTCTAAATACCCAGAAGTGATTTTGTTACATTTTTATGTAAAAACACCTGAAATCGGTGTTGACTGAGACCCATAATTCAGACTAGGTTACTGATCAGAATAGTTTTGTAAAAAAAACCTTCTACTTAACAAAAATAGATCTTTTCACAATATGGTTTTGACTAGATTTCTTAAACACCACACTAAAAATATACGTACATAATATCGTTTGACATTAAAGGCTCTGTACCTAAGGAAATGAAGTCGGAAGGCGGAAAAATAATAAGCCTCTTAAAACCCCAAGTGAAATGCTAAGGTGAATACTCCAATTCATATCCGACACATTTTGTTTTCGAGTATGAATGAGTGTTCCGTATGTGAATGGTATCTAATACGCAGTAAGCTGGCGAGGGCCGGGCGCGTGATGGATCGCGCGTCGCCGACTGCACCCGCCACCCGCGTGTGTGCGAGCTATTTTATTAAAAAAGTAAATAAATTGCTGCCATTCGATCGACTGAAGTTCTTTCGCTAAATGAAATTGCAATTCGCAATTCTGATTTTCTCGCGTTCTCGTTTAAAGGAATTGGCGACTGATCGATACCGGCGAGTATTTACATGGTGTTCGTGATATTTGTTATAATCAAGGCGTGTCAATAGTGGAGCTGTCCTGTGCAAACTAAGGCGACATCGGTCATAAACCGTCGGGCCCGTGGACCGCGCCGTCCGGAGCCGCCGCCGCCGGACCGGCATCGAACACACGGCCAACACACGCGCCACTTCCTTGTACATACCGTGGTTATGTTGCCATCAGCTAAATAATTATGGATGTTTTATGATTGACACAAATAAAGTTCAGCCTGTTATTTTCGAAGTGACAATGGAATTTAATTTAGAACAAAGTGTTCCTCACATATCGACACCTCTGTGTTCAATTGGCGTATAAACCAAAATACGACTTTTCAGGAGAGCAAAAAAACGATTTTATTTTCAGAAAAAAAATCATAACTTTTTTATTTTAGAAGCTACATAAAAAATTCCAAGGAGAAAGATTCTTAGAATTTGGGGATGAAAAAGGCTAAATCATTCAATCATATCTATCTCCTTTGGTTTGGAAGTTAGCATGGATATACGTCTTAGAAAATACCAACTTATGGTTTATACACCCCATGAAAATTGGATAAAAATTAACAGCTCACAGCTTATATCCAAATTTGGTAAAAAAAAATCACATTTACTGATGTAAAAGCACGTAGCTGTAGATTTTTTTGCTGTAAAAACTATTTACTTGGCACATCAATAGAATTATAATTAATAAAAACAATCTCTATACTGTTAGAATGTGCCAGAATTACATTAATATTAGTCTTACTACAGAATTATGGTCGATATACACGAAATGAAACTACCAGAAACGAAATTAACTTAGTTTTATTAAATAAAACAGATAATTATGTGTATTATAATTATGGCACATCATTATCAGTCCTGATCAGATTATCAAACTAAAAAGGCAATTATTTAAATCTTTTGTAGCTCAATACACAGCCATCTCTCCTTCACCGCAACTTCCTCGTACAACAGATTGTCCTCAGGGTCTTTAATTCAGCGGCACTTGTACAGAGCCTGCACCGTTTTGGCCCTGGAACGCGCTAACTTATAGATAAGCTTTTGCCCCTCAGACGATTCCAACTTGTTATTTAATGGTTGCAAGTGGTCTCGTTTGACCCTGGCTACCGCTCTCCTGGTGGCGCGTTTTGCATCTTTGTACGCGTCGCGGTCTTCGGAAGATTTAGACGCTTGCCATTTTTTAAGGAGAGCTTTCTTTACCCTGATCTCTCTCTGGACTGTGTCGTTCCACCACCAAGGTGTCCCTGTCATACTTGCGTCTACCCTTAGGGGCAGGCCAGACAGAAGAGACGTAAGACGTGTGTCGCGTCGCTTCTATACATTTTGTATAGAAGGGACGCAGTAAAACAAAGGTCCGCGTCCCGTCCGCGTCTTACGTCTCTTCTGTCTGGTCTGCGCCTTAGACGTACCGAGCACCACCCTCCCCGCCTCAAGGATAGCTGCCTGAATCTTGTCTCAGCAAACCTGTACTGGTTCGTCTACAGCATCAGCGCACTTGTCATCGATGGCTGAGACGAGACTTTGGGACTTGTCTTCAACGAGCAACCACCACCTGATTCTGCGTTGGCCACGCTCGGCGCTGTTGTCTTTGGGTTTCACGCGGAGGTCCATGACAAGGAGATGGTGTTGGCTAGTGAAACTCTCTCCGGGTATTACCTTGCAGTTGGCCACCCTGCTGATGCTGTGCCTCATAGTGAGTAGGAAATCGATCTGGGTAGCGTGTTCTCCGCTCTTGGAAGTGGCAAGTTCGGCTTTCTTTTTGAAGAACCTGTTCACGACGGCAAGTTCGGTGCCCGTACATGTTCTGAGGATGTGCTCACCCTCTGGGTTACGGCTACCGTATCCAAAACCGCCGTGGACATGTCCAAACTCCCCGCACCTGTTACCCACATGACCGTTCGTGCAATGGTTATACTTTAGGAAAACCACCGTCATAACACGGACACAGTAATTATTTTTTAAAATTTTACCATTTAATTTTAGACTTTATTAAAGCAATGTCTGTAAAATCTAAAATAAATGGATTTTTGTAGAGTGAACGAAAGCGTGCAGTAAAAATATTGTCATTTAATTTTGGACTTTAATACTATAGCAATAAAGTCTAAAATTGAATACCATTTTTTACAATGGATATGGTTTATACGTCCATATGTTATTTAAATGTTTGGATTTACGACCTCAATTTTAAATTACCTTTAAGAAATACATTTACTCGTCATGGCGTAAAATCCATTTACAGTCAACCCAGATCTTACGCCCCGGGTTGGTAAAAATCTTGGTCATAACGTCTTACTAAAAATTTAAAAAAGAAAAATTTGGCTGTTACATTAACATTTTATGTTTTTTGTGGTAGGATGATCTAAATTTTTTGGGTCGTAAAAGCATTTTTTTTGCGAATTTGAACATTTTAAATATACAGATCGATAGAGAAAAAAATTCCGAACTAAACGGTGTATATAACTCATTTTGGCCAAAATGGTTTATACGCCAATTGAACCCAGAGGTGTCGATATAATATTATTTCAGCCATAGAAAAATGTTGAAATAAAAGCTTTGGTACACTTGCTTTAAAAATGCAACCCAGTTTTTTTTAAAGACCTCCTAGTATTTAAGTAGTAGCCTCAATAGTAGCCGGCTCGTGTTCCACAAGACATCGTTTGTCTGGCTTAGGCCCCGCTCGCCCCCTGAATCTCGACCCTTGCGATTAAAATGCTTCACTCGCCCCTTTTTATTATTATTTTGGTGTAGTGACTCGCCCCTTGCCACGGGGCGAGTTAAAAATTGACATTTAAATAAATATTCTGGTCCAGCCGCCCACGAGGGCGAGTGTGTGTGTGTGTGCAGTGCACTCCTAAATAGGATTAACTAATAAAACGTCCTATTACTTACGGGCGTGTAACACAGACAAATGCTTCTAAATATTTTGTGAGCGTACCTGCAACAAATAGACAATTTATTAGTTTAGCTATTAGACACGGGAATAAATTTAAATAAAGGCTTTTAAGGATAGCATTTTTTGTTCAGAAATTATGTTACCATGACAGATAAGAAATTTGTTTACAGAGAGCAAAACATATACCTCATAATGGCGTACTTTAATCTAAGCTTATTGCCTGGTTTTTTGGAGGAGTAATTTGAAACAACTCAGTGTGTCAACCTATCTGTACCAAATAATGTACCTTATGGTCAGGCTCTGTTATAGAGACCTAGCTTTGAATTTCTATTGGCAACCAATTAACCACACCTCTCTCTCACATTGCGATAAAACTGTAGGAAGTGAGGCAGGAGCTCCTGCTAATGGCACAGTTTGCTCGAGTCTCAATAATGTATCCGCGGCGCGGGGTAGTGCGCGGCGGCAACAAGTGCAGCTACCCGCTCATTACACGCTCGCTTGCCGCGCGCCACCTGCCGCGCACCTTCCGCACTCAAACACCTTATTTCAGTCTATCATTGTCTAGATACTCTTACACACCGGTAGGAACGTGAGTGACGACTTCCCGATATCTAACAATAAAACTGATTCGTCACTGAAACATTACTTTCTATCGATGTTTGTGTTTCGCCTGTTTGTTAAATGTTGTTCGTTTAGTTAACAGCCTAGGCGGTTAGTTGACCAGCTGATCGAGCTAGTTTGCGGCGACATACACAGTTACACACTGCGCTGCGTGTTCGTGCACAATGCTCCATTTCTAATGGTTATTCACGTAAATGATCAGTTCAACTTGTGTAGCGTACATAGCGCCTAAAGTTCGATTTACACGTTTATATACGAACAGCTCAAGAATGATCAAAAATTATTTTTATAACATTAGATTGGGCAGGTAACTTCTCGGACTTTCTTCAACCGCTAGGTGTAAGAAATCATCAAAGGTATAGAACATTTTTTCAGCTTTTTTGTTTCTTTTGTAATTCCAGAATTAGCCACGTCGATGGGCCGTGAAACAAAGCTTATTAGACTAAGGTTTCAGTAATAAAGTTGCGTGGGCGCCGGGCGCCATTCGTTACAAAGAATCTAACGTGAGCACAATTAATTATTTCTTCTAAAAGTTAGCCAAACTAAATCCTTTGCTAGATATAATTTCTCGGCGGACGAGCTCTATCTAATGGAAACATTTAATCCTTTGAAATCTCTTTGGGTGCTTTGTCGCAAGGTCCTAATTGCGCTCGGCAAAAAGTACGGCCAAGTCTAGATTAAAATGTGCATCCTCTATGCACACTGCTCCGTTAATTTTAAACTCTAATTAAAGCGCTGTAAGGCTCGTTTTTGCAAAAAGACGGTAATAACAGACAGCGCTTCTTAATGTGCGGTGCTTCTAAGAGCAATTAAACGTGGAGGTCATATTACGAGGGAGATATTAAAAAATGTACGGAACGAGGGCTCACAGACTTAGTGTGGATTCTAAATTGTTGTTCTGTAACGGACAATTGTTATAACGTAGGCCTGCTTGTAGAACTAGCAAATAATGCTAGATTATAAGAGCTCGACGGCGATTGAGATATTATGAGGCCTAATAATATTAAGCGCTTACCTGAACTCGAATAAACCATAACAAACGCGATAGAACGTCACTAAAATATGTTGTACATTGATGCATCGACTCCATCCGTACTCCGCAAAGAGCGCCATATAAATAAATGGCTTCGATGAACAACCCCGCGCGCGAGCGGCCCTTTTCAGCTTGACCAAGCGTGACGTAACTACGCGCGGTTGTATTAACCGATACATTTAAGGTGATTTAGTTTTACGCCAGTTCTACCTTCTATTTAATCTATTGAAATACTCCGTCCTCTCATTGTGAAGTAGAATGATGCCCCTGCAGCGACGGGATGGAGCGTTTCATTCCGGCCCGGTGTGGATCAGAGCACCAATCACGACTTTATGTGGCGTGCGACCGCGCGCGTAAATAACGCAAATCATTTTATTGTCGGTGGCTGAAAAGTTGACGTCGTAAAGTTTAATGGTCGCTGAAATATATTCTGCGATAGATGCAGGCGGGCCCGCGGTGCGCGGTGGGAGCGCTATAAAATGAAGCCCACTTGATCCGCACTGTCTGCCCGAGTTTGCCGCGCGCGCCAATATGCGGGGAATACTACACTTGATGTATTTAGTTGCTAACTTGATTCAGTATTATTTGACGTATTATTTGTATTTAACAGTAAAACTGATTACCTATATTACAACTCTGAATGAAACTATATTCGGCATCTTAATGTCCGATTTTTGTTAAAAGTATAATGAGAATTCAATGTCCGTCACTGACTAAATAACATTTTGAATAGTTATATAAGTATGACGTGTTAAGATGCATTAATACAAAGATTAAAATGCGGGTTCTTCATTTGTTCCCTTCGGCTCGGGCAGGGAAGGGCCCACTTTTGAGCAGCTTTACTTAATTTCAGTTCAGTTTGTTAGTGGACATGTAAACATTCCAGGCGAAACACACTTATCGGCATTGTATTACCATAAAGTTAATATTATTAAGTAAACAGTCTGCACTCCAGCGATTTCAACTGGCCTCTATTGAATTTACTACACGACATCCCATAAATTAACTAGATCAGTGTCTTTATGTGAGCAATATACAGTAAAATGGATAAAATTATGCAAAACTAATGGAAAGTGTATCATTTATCAAAATACGAGGAATGTGCTTAGCTTTTAGAGGCGGACAGGCGCCGTTTTGTAAATGAGTTTAATATTAACACGATTCAGATCAGCAATAACTCAAAGTGTAAAGTTACAGCGTCCAAGTTGTAAACGGGATAAATCCATTATCATTAATAATTACGAGCTGTGTAATAATTGAGGCAGGTGAAGGAAAATGGCGGGTTTTATTTGTACATGCTATGGTGAGTTAGATAGACTTGTTGATTTTTCTTTACTTGATTAGTCTGTAGTAATTGTATGTGTTGAACTGTGTGGCTAAGGCATTTTGAATGAATGTCTACCTGCCATAATACAAATTTCTTCTTGTAAATGAAAATTAGACGAGCGTAAAATCCAGATGTTAAACTTTCCAATTTATATTTATTAGATGGTGGTCTGGCTACGTGGAGCGTATGAACATGGACGAATCAAACTGAATGATATTGATAGGTATAGGCTGTGTGCGCACTGGGCACCCGCGAATGACGTTTAAAGAAAGATCAAATGGTTCATAGTCGCGTAAAAACTGGGGTGCGCAGTGAGAGGATCAAATAAGGGAGGCAGGAGCTGATTGTAAGAATCGTATGTGTTGCTTACATGAAAGAATAATCAAACATGTTTTTTTTTAAATAAAAAGAAAGAATACTTTAAATATGAGTTACTGTGGTTTCAAGGTACGGTAGTACTTACTTATTTCAGGAGACGAATTTTAGGAGGCCAGTGGTTTCGTCGTCCTACAGTAATGTCGTTATATTTTTCACACTTTACCTACGAGTACTAACACTACACATTTTTGTCATTGTTTTCATTGAAACTCTTTCCTGCTGAGCTTTGTACTCTCTATAATCTCTCTCTCTAAAACCACAGAATCAATTACAATATTGGATTACAACCTATCAAGATACCTCACACGCATAATTTAGGCATCGCGTCCAGCTCTATCCATCACCGGTAATACCTCGCAACAATTACAGCTAGCAGCTGCCATAGATAACAGTTCCGTGGAGGCGCACGCACTGGCTAGTTAATGTCCCGCGGCTCCGCGCGTCCCGCGTCACGCCGCGAGGATCATCCTTATTAATGGTCGGTGTAGTTAGTGCCGCTTGTTGTGTCTGTCACAAACACTACGCTTATCTACTCCTCACTATTCTTTTCTTACATGTCAAACTATGCAATAGTGAACATGTTAGGTACTTCCATTTTCCAGAATATTATAATAATTACTTTTATTTCTAGATATGTATACGAGTAGGTACTATACAAGAACGGTAGAGGAATAATAAGTCCTTATTTTGCATGCCGTGTCGCACACACCTTCTGCGTAAAGCTACCTACCTAATGACAGCATATCGAGATAGTGGCTGAGATTTTGATAATCAGTCTTCGGTTTTCAATACTAACGAACACTGATATTCCAAATTCATTACATTTTGCTCATTAATTCGTTCCGCTAATCAGAAACCTCGGTGCAACAAACAAGTGAAGCTACTCGAGGAACAACACGGCGCGGCGGGTGTGTTTGCGTTGGGCTGGCTGCTGCTGGCTGTTATTAAACCAAATAATACAGTTAATGATGAAAGGCACTGAAAATGAACAACAACGCGCGCCGTCACTATTTATTTACAAAGCAAACAGTGAGATGTCAGTTCTATCGCGATACAAACGCGGACGTACTACAGTCGGCGCGGTGCGGTGCGCGCTACGATGACGACATTATGAAGCTGTCTTAATTATATTTCATTATTTGTGTAGTTTCTAACGTAACTTCTGTTGTTATACATTGGTTATACATTGGTTATCTATACTATTCATCTCATTCTAGTAATCACTTCGCCGTTGGGGTTTTACTGCCGCATGCTTGCATTCAGGGAATATTATGTAAATAGTTTTTTTTGTTTAGTTTAGCATACTGAATGCTTTAAAATTATCTCAATAATTATGTTGTATTGTAGTGTATATGAGGCTTTGTGAATTAAGTTCAAATTCTAATTCAAATTCAAAGTTCATGAAAGATTGTATTACTGCTAACTGTTCGTGCTCTTAGTGAATCATCTTTTCATTATAAGTGATTTAATCTTTTGCAGTAAGCATGGAAGTAGAATCAGGTTTTGGTAGATGATCGTTCTCTGCTGCGTTTATCCATGTATCCTGTGGTGGTGTTACGGTGTTTGACCTTAGAGTGCACGATAAACGTGACTTACACACTTCAAACTGTCACCGCAAACTTCTGATTCATGATAAACTTTACACACTTACTCCTAGCTGTGACATCTACTGACTATTTTGCAAGACAACTAAACACTTGACGTGGAGGATGATGGAACTTCAATATTACAATTCGAAAAACAAAACGAAAGTACTTTAGCGAAAGACATTACGATAACAATGCAATAAAAATAATAAGCAACTTGAAATCTGCACAATAAAATCCAACTTATCTCAAAAGTGCTCCAAATGGCTCCTGTTTCATAAAATATGCCGCAATTAGAACAAAACGCATAATGTGTTCGTTGTCTAAGACCCCTCCTCCCCCCTCCTCATCCCCCCCGGCGCCTGCCCGGGTCTGTGCCGGTGTCGTCAGTGGCGGGCCCTGCACTTAATTGCTGTGAAAAGCACCACTTGATAATAAGCAGCGACGGACAAAAGACGCGGTCCCACTCGATTATGACGCGACGAGCGCCGCGCACCGCCGCGAGTCAGCGACGGGCGCGGGCTTGTTCTCACACCTGCAGGCACATGCTGTAAGAAACATCTCGAATGATCGAAGTGAGCTCGATAGCTGAATCGGCGGTGATTGGTCAATTTCGCGAAATTGACAAATCACCGCGGATTCAGCTATCGAGCTCACTTCGATCATTCGAGATGCAAGTTACAGCATGTGCCTACAGTAGGATAGCTGAATCCGCGGTGATTTGTCAATTTCGCGAAATTGACCAATCACCGCCGATTCAGCTATCGAGCTCACTTCGATCATTCGAGATGTTTGTTACAGCATGTGCCTGCTGCACGGGCAACGCGCCTCACTAGACAGGGATGATTCTAGTCACTAGACGAATAGCGTGGATAGTTACACGTTAGTGATATTCATTTGGGAAAGAAAGTGATATATTCATTTAGAACATAATACTTCAGGGTGGATTACTCCAATCAAAGTAATCATGATCAAACTAAACTAGGTTATCATATCATCTTTATAATATTGAGTAAAACATGAGAATCCAGTTGAGTTTGATTTGACCGTCCCAATTTACATTGATGAAATTCAACCTTAGTGCTAGAGTTTACCTTCATTCGATTGAGAAAGATGAACTTCTTAGTGGCATATTTCGTCCAGTTATTTGATATGGTAGGAGACAAGTGAAAAACTGGAACCGCTCTTTTGATTTTCGATATGAAAGGGATATGAATAATAATAAATAATTGTTTATTGACTCAAAAAGAAACAAATTAGGTAAGTACACAAATAATTATGGTCTTGAAGTTAAGGTACATTTTGATTTTCACATTTAAGTGTACATAATACTGGTTCCCAAACTAAGCTGAAGCTTGTATTTCGAAATATAAGTACATTAATAATTTAATGGATTTACACACTTGTCCTATCATAATTAAATTTTCCACTTTCAAGGGGAGGACGCGATAATTGAATAAGTCCTTTCGAGTCAGTGCAAACAGAATTTTAGGAAACGGTAGCAGTAAATAGAAACGAATTATCCCAGGACCAAGCACCAAGCTTTAACGCGTAGGTAGGTATACAAAACATGGAACTACTTTATCTAAAAAGAAGCCCTAATTAAGTATGAAATGAAATAGTTTAGTGGTTGACAAGTATGTTGATTGTGCGCCGCGCGCACCGCCCACCGGAACAGTTCGTTTGTACAAGTTGCCACCGACAACGAGGAACCACATTATATTTGTGACTAATTAAGGTTATTTATTATTGCTTTGAAGTAATCTCTTCATTTATTTTTAGCCAGAGGCATTTTAATGTGAAGTCTCACTTTGTATCGACGAGAAGTAGCAGTGCGCTGTTTCCGTACAGTGCAGACCTTTCCTCCTGTCTTTCTCGTAAATACTCTTTTTCATTTTCTTGTTCCTCATCAGGTAGCGATATACATACGTTACATTTCTAGTTGTGTGAGCTTTTACAAGTCACGGAAATAGCTATATGTATGGTAGTATATGTACTCACTTGCTAACTAAGCAGTGACTAAGTAGGAATTACTTTTTCCCACCTTCACTCATGTTGCTGTAAAACATTCAACTATGGAATTTCAACCAATGGACGAACACAAAAAGTGTTAAGTACATAAATATAATCTGTTGCTGAATATGGCTACCAAAGCAAGACGAGTAGTAGTGACAAGAATAGACAATATTATTTCATCGCTCGCTGACACCCATGATTTGCGCCACAGTCGGCTCACGTCTCGTCCCATTGTGAGGTGATGTGCTGCCGGCGAAGCAAGGATCTAATTATAAAATTATTTAGTACACTATCGGGACCGACCGAGTCGCAGGACGATCTCGTCATCCTCAGGACACGCGCGTCTGTGACGAACACAATCTCGTTAGGTGAGATTACAAACACTTTGACACGATTATGAATAAAAACCAACTTTGTATTTGAACATTTTCTTTTCACTCGTGATTGGCAAATGTTTAATAATTTTACTAAAGAAACGATTTCTATTCACTTTCTTACAAACTCATTTTCCAAACCAATATAATAACATCACATTACGAGACTTCTAAAGCATTATCAACAAAAGCCCCGCTAAGCATATTGATTCGGAAACATGTTTGAAGTGGAATCCCCATTCGATCTTCAACGACTTCAATATAAATAAAAGTGTCACGGAAGGAAGATGGCTCGGGGAAGTCTCCGGGGCGGGAGTCGCGCGACACCGAGCGACCCGCGCTCAAACAGTAAACAGTAGGAGACGAGAGCTCGGCGTCACTCTCGCGCGTGATCGGCCCGCGCGCCGTGATTCACCGCACGCGTCACTCCGACAGCGATATACGCGAGTTCACTTCGCAAATAAAACATGTAACTTGTAGTCTTTCACGGGAATACAATTTATATGTTTATTTGCGCATTGGATGCAGAATAACGATCCTCGCGGCGCGCGGCGGAGGACAGAGCCACGTCGTAAAAAGCAATTAAGATAAAACGGACGGAGCAATTGCAGCGGTGCATTATTACTGGCTATTGCTCTACAACATTATTTCAATACACGTCCGAAGTTTCGATAAGATAGTTTGGGTACCGGTGGTTCAATCTACTAGACGTGGTAATTTACGGGTACCCGAAACGAAACAGATTACTGTACATTTATGAATGGTCCGAGTTGGAAATTAATAGTCTCATTGGTCTTAATTGAAACTTATCTCGCCATTTTAACTGAAGTTTTCATTCAGATAATATTTATGCAAGTCTATAAAATTCCAGACGTTGGCATACTAGTGGGACTAATAGTTAATGTTGTGTGTTATGATGTGGAAAGGCTTGCTGTCGCGTCTTATGACATTTTTGGGTGAACTTCTTACAAAGGCAGCAAACAAGCTGCTAGTCCACACGTTGCTACATTTATATTATATCTAAAGACAATAAGATCGAATTTACGCCTGTGACAATTACGTTCAATGAAAAATAATCAAGGATATTCAGAGCTCCTATAAAGATTTCGAATGAGATACTTTTTTAACTATTCTTTGAGTCTAGAACACTAAGTTTTATTCCTAAGACACCCATCTCACTTTTCTATCAAGCTTCAAGAGGCGGGGTGAAGTCAACTTGACCAGTTTAAAAAAGTAACAACATTTGTGGCGAGTCCCCTAACTACCTACTTCTAGACGCTAGTCATCAGCGTAAAAAGCTGAGTGAAGTAATGCAGCACGTAGCGCTCATATCTCCGCCGCGCGCCGCGCTCGCCGGCGGCAGTCGGCGCACGTTCTGAGACTAGTATGCTTAAAGAAACAACTTCATAGTTTTCCACACATTAAATATTCATAGAATTTTTAAATTTCAAATCGTACATGTATAAAATATACGAATACATGGCGTATGTATGCAATTTATGTGAACTAGATTCCGTGTGCCATGAGTCAGAGGCTGCGAAACTAAAATGGGTTAAGATATTTTGGTGTCAATCAGATTTGTAATCTTTGCAGTTTAAATTGACAACTCTCAATTTGCATGCATATCGCATACCATCGCCCTAAGGTGAACAAAAGTGTTTCAATAAACAGCACAGCAAGCAGTACTTATTGGATCCCGGCGGTATTGAACCTATTACCTACTGTGGATTTGAGCGTTGTCATTTGTATTGACTTTTCCAATCTCTTATACTCTTGAATAAATGTATTCATAAGGTTGAGCAGACAGCTCCAGGCTTCTCTCATCTCTCCCTCCAATGGAACCCTCCCTTTCCCTCTGCAGATAGCGTGAGTGTAGCCTCAGGTATTCGGATTCTGTTCTGTTTCACCAGAGTCCCAAGAAGAGTAATGAATATTTGTCTTCACTACAAGACACAAATTCGCTCTTGCGTGGAATACTGCTCGCATCTCTGAGATGGCTCCGCAAAGTACTTACTAGATGCTCTCGACAGGTTGCAGCGACGTGCGGTCCGCATTATTGGGAATCCTGAGGTCACTAACACCCTTGAGCCTTTGCAGTTGCGTAGAGATGTGGCATCTTTGGCGGTTTTTTTACCGTCTCTACCATGGTGAATGTTCTGATGAGCTCTTCCAAGTAATCCCACCCTCTCCTTTCCTATATAGGACAACACGTGCAGGACTCAGATGCCACCCGCATACGGTGCAGAATATTCCATCAAGAACCAAGCGATTCGGCGACTCCTTCTTCTGCCGCACTATTAAGACTTGGAATTCCTTGCCAGCTCACGTGTTTCCTTCTTCCTATAGTCCCGGGTTCTTTAAGCGGGGCGTGAAAAAGCATCTGATGAGGCCGTCAGGCTGAGTGCCACCATTGTAACATGTACCCTATTTATATATTTCATCTATGGTACGAGTTGTGATGGTGGCCCTCTTTTCAGAGACTTTGCCTTCAGCTTACCATCAGGCGAGGCGAAGTCAAATTGACGTGTCCTATATAAAAAAAAAAAAAAACACTACTAATCGCTCTGGTGTGTTGGTACTTTCGATATATCGGTCAAAGAAGTTTGTAACTACTTAGCTATCTAAATTGAATCTACTGTGGTTTTTTAATAAGACAAAATAAAGATTTCAGAAAAACCTGTAACCTTATATACCAAACATAGAGCTAATGATTATCATCAGGTCTTTTCACGTTGTTGTGATCAACATAAAATATTTTGAGGGAACATTCTTGCAAAGAATTTGTTTGATTAATGCCCCAAATATTCCGTCTGTTCGTAACTTCGTTCAACAATGTCAACTTAATCTGTTATTCTAATAGCAAACTTTGTAATTGACGTCTGCGATAGGACAAGCCGAGCGAAAGCTACTCCAATTACGATTGACTGTTGCTCGATTACAACGATTAATGTCTACATTGGACTGGTTTCGTCTATTGGTTAGTACCTGTAGAGATATGGATTCAAATGTAGATCTACCACAGCATCTGTTTGTAAAATTCTCTCGTCTCTGCAACTTTTCTGATATGATTAAGAACATTAAAAAGCGCGCTTTTCGCAACTCGTCTACGCAACCGAGCCCTGAGTAAGCGCACATCGCCGCACACGGCGCGGCGGGCGGCGGGCGGCGACGCGCGACGCTCCAGGGCGTCGCTCGCGATTTATTGCCGAATTATAATACATCCGCGCGGTGGCACATTCCGAAACTAATAAAAGTTGAGGTGATTTGTCAGCGCCTGCGAACGACAACTAGGCGATAATAATATAGGAGCCGATGTGCGAGCAAGCGCGAGATCTGCCAGGCGCCGAGACGAAAGAAAGATGGAGATATATTGGCAGGAAGCAGTATTTTGGTGTACCTCAGCCGTCGTGCCAAGTGATGCGCCATTTTTATTAGGCCAATATTAAACGACAGAAGCAGAGTCACATGAAAACACTTGATTGCAGCGATAAACTTTCTATTTCTTGTTTAATTTCTTTTGTTAGATCAGCACAGATAAATACAGTACAGCTACAAATATTTTCTTAAAGAAGAATACAGAAATGAATGATGCTTTGTATATATAAATGTAGTTTTTGCGAATTGGAAAAAGTAGATGTGATGTGTGTGTTATTAGTGTTATTACAGGTAATGTTCGTTTTCACTGGATCCATTTATTGTATTTTATTGGAAATCAATTTTGTTCCATTTAACGCTCACAAGTAACCATAAAAAGGTACATGGATTTAACGAACTGACATGCGCATGATCGAACAAGAACAGTCGGCTTGAGACGTCGTCGGTGGCGACACGACGTCGCTATTACTGCTTATCACCACATCGTTCAGTATTTTGTAATCAAAGTCCCAATCGTATCTACTATAAATTAGCCGCCGGACGGTATCTCCAATCAGTCAGTACTATCAATGATGCATCGCCCTTGTTCCTATTAAATATTTAACTGCTACGACGATGTCTGTAGGCGGCCGACACACTGGCGGAGCGTGGGGCGTGGGCGCACGCGCAAGCAAACAAATGTAGTCGTAAAATAAATGAATGCACGGTAAACATAAGGCGACCAAAACCTTAATTACACGCAACATACTCAGCTATTAGCTAGCTACTTACATATTTGAAATAAATAATTTAGTATTTACGTTTCCAAACATCTCCTTTTGTTATGTCTAAATTCATAAATATAGAGAATATTTTATTCATGTGCTTTCTTGCTATTTTAATGATAAAAAATAAAGTGATATAACAAACGAAATTGTAGACATTTTTTTGAGGTCTCAGACGGTCGTAGCGCGTAGCAAGCCCCTGATAAACGCTACGCAGCTCAAGCTTGCTGGTGTAGCAATTTTTGCTCGCTCTAGTAAAAGCCCCAAAGGATTATATTATTGATATCATCCGCTTCTCAGAAAGTACCTTTAAATGTTAGCAGCAGAAGTCGTCTCAGCACTCACTTCAATACACGGGAAACGTTTAGTTTTTTGAGTACATACGAGTACTCGTATATGGAGGGCTGATGCTTGTGTACATAAGGCAGACGACACGATGATATAGTTCTTTAAGTTCTATAACTTTGCAAATCTTGATGTCTTTTATCTATATAAGATATGATCAAAGCAATGTGTTTTCGAATACGAACCAACACCTAATTAAGTAACTAACTGACATAGTGTGAATTGTAGTGAGGTGGCCAAACGCTACTTAGTACGTAAATAGTCGGTGCAAACCTCGCTAATCCGGCTAACTAGCGGCGACCGGCGACGACACGACACACGGCACCGCGCGGTCCGGCTAGCTCCGGCACGGGCCGCGCCAGACAATTAATTCAATACAAAAAACACAAAAAGTTTTATAGAAAGATTATATAATGCAGATCTTGTACTTTTGAGCTCGCATTTCGTTCTAGTGTATCTTCCCTTGATTTGGTTTAGGCGGTGAGGTTGACTTGGACACTACGATCATGGTGTAGTTCGTAAGTAAGTAAGCAACTAATAGGGTAATTTCACGATGCCTAATTTTTTGCTAATTTCGGTGGTATTTTTCAATCAAAGGTTTTCCGATGAAAAAATTTAATGGAGTTCTTTTAGAATACCTAGAATACTGATGTGTTCTAAAAGAACTACATTAAATTGTTTCATCGTGAAATTACCCAATATTAGAAATGCAAAAGTGAGTTTGTGTGGCAATTCAAACACAAATACAGCTAGATGAATCTGTTGGATATTTGGAACAAAAGTTGAGTACAACCGGAAAAGGTACTTTGACTCAGGAATCAAGATATACCACTTTTGTCCGTGGGTTCATGAACGGGATACTACGAATAAGAAACTTATAAGAATAAATAAATAAATAAACTACTGCTTCTTCTTCACACGGGCGAATCTGCGGCCATAGGCTTACACTAGAATCCTTTCGTACAAGCCTGTGGCCATGCACTAGAAATTACCAGAGTGCATCACAACTGGTCATAAAAATTGGTATGTTCTCGTGATCATAGAATTGGAATTTCCAATTCTGTCTATGATCGTGATGAATGGCCGTCGCACTACCGACGACGACGCGACGCGACGTTGTATTCATGCGCGCCTCATTTATTAACTTATTCACATCGTATGCTGTTTCAACAAATTCCAAAATGTAAAATATTTTCTGACGACAACTTTCAGTTTGTTTTGTGTTCTTTATTTACCAATAAAAGTAAAAAAAAAATCTTCTTAGGCAAGTATCTGCTCATAAAAAAATATAATACGAGTAGCTTCCGCTGAAATTTGCTTAGTAATTTTGTTAGTTAAACTGTAGTGTCAAGCCAAATTATGAGTTAAACAACTGCGAGAGCGTCGATTAATTTGATTCCACCGGGCGGCAGGGGAGGGGGGGGGGGGGGGGGTCGCTAATCGCTACGTGACCCGGAATCCAATGACCACGGCCTCACATAAATAACCCACGAGCAGATATGATAATTCCCGAACACCCTCAGCTTTTAATAAATTAAAAATCTATAGAGAATTTAATAAAAGTTGTCCTCTGCCCGCGGCGGGCGCCGGGAAATATCGACGTGGAAAATGTAACCGCAAGCGAATTTATTTTATTTCAAACCGAATAAGAGAACTGGCGGAATCTTCACATTTTATCCGGATAAATTATTATCCCACGTTTCATCACTTTTGTACTTTTTATTTTGACGTCGGCTGAGGTTAACTCGTGTGAATGAGTACCTCGTCGTTATTTTATACGACTTAGCGTGGAAATATCCTCTGTGAGACTGCCATCGCAACCGTAACTTAGGATTTTTTGTTCTTTTGATTGTGGATGCATTAATAGTTTAAATAGTCGCAAATTAAATGTGCTTAGCCTAGTTCCTGCATCTGTTGCGCTATCACTTTCGATTAAAATACCAGTTACCAGTTCTAATTTATGTACTCGTATAGTTCTGGCCAAATATAAGGCCTTGTTTTGTGTTTTGTAACGTGTGTGCAAGTATACGAGTGTCTAAAAATATTATTATTAATAGCCGCTTTAAGAAGGCGTCCATACTCTGCAATAGTAGATACTATTGGTAAGATAATTTGCAACTTTTTTCCTTTCTACCACTTGATCGTTTTCCTACTGATTTATTATGTGCACATGGTCGTGTGGTTAGTTGACCTGCGTAGTGTAAGAAGTATACTGTAAAAATTCGGCCAAGATCGAGTTCAACTCGTGAGGATTTCGTTTTAATTTTTAATGGTCTACACAGAATATATGACTTTTGACTTTAACTTATTCAGAAAAGTAAAGCCGTGATCATGATGTAAAAACAATAATGCTCAATAGCTTTGATAGCACTATGTTATATTTTGTTACTGTATGAAAATGGCACATAAAATTTTACGCGACCCATCCACCCGCCGACCGCGCCAGCACCAACGTTCAACCGCTCGTAAAAATTATATCTATTCAGACACCGGAAGCCGGCAACCGGCGACATACCGGAACCGGCGCGATTGCACGATCACGTTACAATTAAAACATAACTTTATTACAAATACCCGTGACTTTTTCAGTAAATGTAAATTCATAATTTGAGTGATAATTATAGATGTTTAAGTGTTTCCCTTTCAATGATTAAACGTTAAGAAAATCTTATAGTCTTCATGTTAAAGATGTGGTTGGTTAGCAAATTCCTGCGAGGGTGGCGAACTGTATAATTGCAATTAAAGCCCAATAGACGTGTAGGCAGACGACCGCAGTACTTAGTATTCCATAGTGTCCTCACAATAGGTGTGAGATTATTATATGAGAGTAATAAACGGAGTCAATTGATATTCATAGTGTCAGGTGTAAAAGCACTTAACAATAGAACTTAATTTATTTCTCAAATGTTCTATTTAGTGAGCGATACGGTTGCTAAATTGCTTCTAGCCATTTCCACTGAATGCGATTATATAAATTTGATCGTTTTATCTTCAGTTAAATTAGAAATAAATAGAAGTGCGTAAGTACAGTCGGGGCTAGATTAATGCGGCCGACGGCGGCGAGACCGGCCCGGCCCGGCGCGCGGCGCTCAGGCTTGTCTCTAATGTGCTTCTAACTTAATCTCTTATTTATTTCAGTATGCCTAAAGTCTAAGCTATTACTTTAAAGTGTTTCTTGTTAAGAAACAGCTCAATTGTCCAAAGTTAGGAACGGAGACGGGAAAATGGTGAATAAAATGTAATAAACCTTATTGCGGAGAAAGCTTTTGTGGTAAATTAAATTGTATTTAAAAATTAAATTGTATTTAATTGTTAGTTGTAGACATTATCCAAATCCAAACTAATATTATAAATGCGAAAGTAACTCTGTCTGTCTGTCTGTCTGTCTTTCTGTCTGTCTGTCTTTGCTTCACGCCTAAACTACTGAACCGATTTGTGTGAAATTTGGTACAGACATAGTTTGGAACTTGAGAAAGGACATAGGATAGTTTTTATTACAAAAAATAAAATAAAAAATAAAATTTAATCCGCACATACAGCGCCATCTATTGGTCAAGAGTCGGCATCAATTCAGTACTAAAAATTCATCGGAAAAAGGCTATGTTTGGTCGCGATAACCGACATCCACGCGGGCGGAGCCGCGGGCAAAAGCTAGTGTCCCATAAAACTTGCCCTCTTCTTTATGAATATGAGTGCGTCTGCGGTCTGAGTCAGCGCTCCGTACCTTCGTCGGAATAAAAAGTGAGTAACCGTGAAATGACGTCGGTGACGACGACCGACACGACGACACGGCGACGACGCCGCGACGCACGAGAGCTTGGACAACATTTTCTTCTATTGTTTTATGGTAGTAAATAAACGAATTATATGATAAAAATGTTATGGGACGTATATTGCAGAAATTTTATGACACCATGTGAAGTTTCATTTTAAACCTTACTCAAAATTTAGAGACTTATTATCGTGATAATATTAATAAAAATAATTAACTAACCTACGCTCTCTATAAGGATGTATGTAACACGTCACTGAGTGATGGGCGGTACCTGAATTTCTCACGAGCTATGCTAACTGTCATTGTATCAGTTTACAAGACCGAACAACTTAGCCGGACAGTCCGGCTAAGTTGTTCGGTCTTGTAAACTGAGTCCGGCCCGGACTCTTACTCTTCTACTATCTCTAAATGTTCGTAGACACCTTGTTCTTACCTGTTGTGCGTGTAATTCAGTTTCACAGTATTAGAAACAGAATAATTCCCGGACCTGAGCTGTATCGCGCGCTCGGTGCAAAAGATCAGCGCGATCTAAGCTGCCTAGGAAGCAGTGTGGTGCAAGTAAAGAACGATGGGCCATTAATATTTTATATTACTGAAGTGATAAATCAGTGCACGGGCTACTTTATAGTAAGCGGTTACTGTGGCTTATGATCGTTTACAACCCTAAAGCTGTTGGTGCAACAAAGTCAAATTTAAGAATATTTCAGGACCTTATACCAACATTTTGATGATACTACCAAATTCACTATGACTATGATTAGTAGTTATCTACTGCCTTTATAATATGGTCGTTAACTTTCAGGGAAACAGCATTTTTAAAATTCCCGTGTAAAGGCATTTACGTTATTCGAAATTGGTTTATCCTTTTAAAAAAAGTTTTCAGTTTTTAATCACTACAGTAAAATTTAATCACAAGTAAATATCTTTTAACTTTTGTAGTAATTTTGGAAGAGTCTTGTGTTCGACAAGATATTCAATTTAAAATTATAACGAAGATGAAGTATGTAACTAATAAAATTTAATTTTTTACGAAGTTTATGACTTAGACGGAGACATCGCGACGGGCAGGAGTGATAGCCGCCCCATAACTCGGCCGTATCGGGTGCGAGCCGCGATAAATAGCCGCCGCTCGCTAATTATTACCGCGCGCGCGTTATCGCGCAAAAAAACGTTCGCGATCTACCCTTAGATAACGCTCATGGTGCGATCGCACCGCGATGAACACTAAACCATTACAATCCATCAACAGACCGACGCGCGACGGTTCTAGAACAATAAATAAAATGGTTCGATTTACGAGAGTCATAGCCAAAGTTTTAGGAAAATCATAAAGTGGATTAATTAGGAGGCTGATCATAATTGTTTTCGAATCATAAACATTTATTTTTCAAAACGCTATCACTTGCGATAGATCCTTTAATTAAAGCAATCACAGCGTGTAAGTACCTATACAGGCAATTCTCTTCGAAAACACAACAATTAGAACTATTGTAAAACTGTCTTTTGTTTATGGGAAGAGCTATAATTTAAGCCACGGGAGCCAAGTCGCGACTGCGAGGAGGATGACTCATTTGTTAACTGGCTATATGTAAGTAGGTACCTACTATCGGTAAAAATATCTTAATTAGCCACAATAGCCACCTGTGGTTCTTACAATAGTTCTAATTGCTGTGTTTTAATTAATTGGCCTCGCTCACGGTAGGGAGCGCTGAGTACTTAATGTTGGTAAAGAAAGTGGTCAAAGAATTAGTAATCATGTGTTCACAATTTTATTGCAGTTGAATATTGATTTTGACTCCCAAAGACATTTTCCTTATTCAAGCTATTTTAGTATACATTACTAAACATGTTTAGGTATGTAGGTAAACCTTACGTTAATAAACAATGACTAAAATCACTCAAACAATTCTAAAGTTATTATTTAGCATCAACTGGCCACAGTGAGCAAAACGTGTTCAACTACTTCAACAATCGGCGAGCGCGCATGACGCGACAGACACTGGTTTATCAGTGAACTGCGTAACGTCTTCACTACCAGTGAGCACACTTTGTACAAGACTCGTTCCACTGGCTCTGCCCCTGTCTGCACGGTAGCATCGGGAATGTGTTTTCTAATGACACTGTTGCATATTCATAAAGTCTTCGGTTGAGAGTTGAAATCGGATAAAACCGGAATATAGGACAATTGCTTGAGACTGTGTCAGCCGTGTATAATAATACGTGTGTGGTTGAATTAATAATATTATTCAGTTTACCTGTCGGCGGTAGACGCAAAGAGTGAAAGAATTGAACTTTAACATTTCAATAGCCGTGCAGCTGTTTGAGATTGTCACCAAGATACAGTCGCTGCACCCTTTTTTTGAACCTCACACGATGTTTTTGTATCCAGCTTTTTCATGTTTACATAACTACTAAGGGATCCTCCATGTTTTACCTGTTGTGGCTATATAATAAATATTTTTTCCTTGTATGTGTCAGTGTAGGTATGTATGTTCAACATCAGTAGAAACTGAGTGCGAATTCCATTGGAATAACTTTGTAGTATCGAATCAATATCAATGTGAATCAATGCTCATACATTTTCACGAATGTGTGGGCAAGTGCTGCTGGTCAAATATAACAGATCACACTTTGCTTGCTCGTAATCGAATCAGCAAATAACTGGCACTAGGCACTCAGCTGCAATTAAATTATTCTACCTGTCGCCAATTCACTGTACCGTTGCATTACTACATGCATTATGTATGTTGCAAATATGTCAATTTATTCATTATTATTTTATACATATACGTTTTGGTGTGGTTTTGGATAGAATAAACAGCCTTTAGTAGCAAACTGATTGGTAACTCGATGGCTGCAGAGATGAATAAGACTAGATACTATTCAGATTAGCTTCTGAGGACATGGTGTTTATTGGCGTTTAAAAACAGCGTGAAATAGCTCGACACATAAGTCGATGAAGTTAAGTAAAGTTTGTCTATAAAGAACATGGAGGTAAAGAATAAGAGATTGACTATGGAAGAATCGGGAGTATAGGTAAGGCCTCTTGATTGAGCTGTCGCGTACTATAATATATGAGGTAAAGCACACTTACTGCTAGTTTAAAGTCAATATTGAGTGAGAGGGTGGTGCCTGCTACCTGGCGGTGTTGGGCCACTGTCAGGGGCGAGCGGTCACCTCCATCACGACTAATAGCATTAGGTACGGCTGTGATCGTGTTACGCCCGCGCCACCGTGAGCAAACAGCGCCGACTGTACCGCGCTGGGGGAGCCCCGCAACGCGCCGGGGGTGCCCCGGCCCCGACGAGCTCTGCTTGTTTTATAATTAGCCGAGTGTACTTTGTGACATCCACCACCGCGAGGGGCTGACGCTGCAATACGGTAATGGCAATGTTTTGATAACATTAACACTGTTTATTTATACGGATCAGGTGTGCATTTAATAATTACATTAGGTACCTATATAATCCCTTTCACAGTAGGTATCACACTGCCATTGACTCTGAAACTGACGGTTGAGGAACACCTCTTTACTGCTCTATAAAGACTTGGAATTATATTCCAACACATAATGCCAACTTCCTATAAGGCTATAACCGAGCTTTTTAAGTGTGTAGTGAACAATTGGAGACCCCTATTTATAACTAGTATTATTGGCCTTTATAATTACAGCATTCATTCTGTAGACTTAAATAAAAGCTTACCAGCAGGCGGGACAGCTCATATTGGCTTATAAAAGAAAACAAAATAGAATTCACCTCGTGAGAAATATAATGCCATTTGGCAAGTATTATGAAACAAAAGAGAATAATTTAAATCTGTGCTGCCTGAGTCAGATGAATTCAATGTAATTAAATCAATGTAATGGAACCAAATAAAGTAGAAGTTCATTATCTCAGACAATGTCGGAGCCCGAGACGGCGACGGGCGACGGTAAACACTAAAACTTTACACTTAGGACTCCACAACTGCACTGCTCCAATTATATTCTATGAGACGAGGCTCCCGCCAACTCGAAGGTAGTTTATTAAGGAGTTAGCTCATTAACAGTGATACAAATGCTACTTATTTAAGGTGATATAGTCAAATTACCTGAGAGGACACCAACTTGCATATTCTCTTCTATTCTGATGAATAGAAAGATGGGATTTGTAACCCAAAACCTCAGAACAGCAATCAAGATGATATTTGGAAGAAGACACACAGAGAAAGAACAGCACATTTGTTACTTCTTATCCTGTGAATAGGCCTGAAGACTGGAAAGAACACCGGGAGATGTGTGTTGTGTAGTTAATAATGACAGGTGTAAGTCTATAAAACTAAGAGATGAACAGAAGTTACAAGTAAGTACCTACAATAAAACGATTTTAGTAAACGAGCCGCGAGGTGAGAGGGTTAACTAAGACAATAAATTAAACTGCGTTAAATAATTACATTCCAGAAGAGATTAGCTAACAATTAAAAGCAAGCTTGTTTTATACTTTATATCTCCGCTAAGGACTTTCCAAATGCTGTTGGAGTTGCTTGAGTTTAAACATTCACTTCATTTATTAACGTATGCCACACAAGTTAGCAAAGTTCTACGTAATGCGTTAATTGACAAATAATTAGTAATAATAACTTAATTTTGTGCCATTGCACGTGTCCTTAATGACTTCACCGTGAAGTGCAATGAAGTCATATCTATGTAGTTGAATTAGCTATCCACATTACCCTAGCTAGAATACCTACAGTCGTCGTACAACACAGACAGACATAAGATACAGTTGTACAATTTGATGTAAATTATAATTTTCCTTTGAGTTAGCTGTATTTGTTAATTGATCACGCGTTTGTTGTTTATGGGAGGTTTCCACATCGTTTGGAAATGAAGGCACAATAAAGAAACGAATTTATTGTTACAATAATTTGCGTGTGGTGCGGTGGAAGTTGTGGGCTGTGAAATGAGTAAAATACAATGATTTACTGCGACATTAAACGTTTATATTGGATGTAAATGTTTAATTTACCTGTGGACTGGACAGCCAGTGGAATCGATACATTTAGTTATTAATATGATAGTTATAGCATAATATAACATCTGATTATAGAACAAATTTATTCAAAGACATAACTTCATGACCCTTATATTTACTAAAAAATGCAATCAGAAAATCAGTATACGAGTACATAATATTATATTATCGTGATCCAATATCCCAGGTATACCGGCTTGCAGGCTTGTACACCGAAGACCTCACATACACTCGATTCGATATAGCTTCGATATATGTAGGTACTTGTAACAGACAGAGTTAGTTTCGCACTAATAATATTAGTACGGATGAATACTACAGAAAATACCAAGAAAGTCCTAGCGCTTTGCAAATGTGCGAAAACCTTTGTAAAGTTCCATGTAACAAGGTTTAATGAACATCGCTTGTATTATATTACGTGCGGCGGTGAATCGGGGGATTAATCACGATTTATGGTCAAGAGCGACGCACTCGTATGAATGAGTCGGAGGAAAACCGCTGACCTTTATGTTTCACTGGCGCGCGGGACGCGGCCGGGGCCGGGGCGAGTGAGCGACGTGAACATTGTATTATTTCATTTAGAGGACTCTTCGTTTGTTGAGCTTATGAAATATATATTTTTTGTTAAATACCTGCTAGGTTTTTATCGTATAAATTATAATATCTTTTGAAGATTAATAGTTAAGTAATTGCTGTAATTCAGATCTCTAGAGTCTAGACTCCAAGTTGACTAAGCCAACCTCATCTAACTAGCCGGTATATTTACCGAATAACGGACGAAACCTGGCGCAGAGTCGCTTTTCGTTGTGGGGTCGGAGGGTCAGAAGGCAGCCACATAATGGACTAGAAAAGCTGGTCCCGGGTCCCAAAGTGGGAGCTCTGGAGGCAACAACGTTATGACGAAAAAGACGGATAGGTAAACAAACCAACGCACGTTCATTACATACTACTGCTAGGGTATACCAAGTAGGTACAAAGCATACTTCCAATAGTATACGGTTTGTGAACACCCTTGAAACGGTATAATCATTTAACTCCTTTGGGGTTTAAGACTCAACTTTCTGTTAGCACATGTATAAAATCAGTAATGACGTCGAATGTAGGAGGCATAGTTATTATCTGCAGGCTCTGGCGCGGCCCGCGGGCGGAAGGACCCGAGAGCGCCGGGCGAGGTGCACGCTGTTCCGAGGCCGCGTCGTCCGTAATCTGCGGGTCGCGAGCTCCGCCTCACATCTCTATTCAGCTGCAAGGGCTGCCACATGGCCGTACTGTTATGGGTTATAACATCTCTTCATGAATCCTGGTGAAGTAAGTACAATTCAGGGGCCGCTCTGTGCTTGGCCATGGCTATCATCCAAGGTGACTTATGGATAGAATTCTAGAATACCTACATCATCCATATCAAAGGCTTGAAATAAGTTACAGACATACTCGAGACAACAATATTTATATGGAATAGTTTACGCTATTGCAATATTAGGAAACACAATTTAACAGAGGTTTCTACTCTCCACGGTGCAGTTAGCACCGCTGGGGGCTAAGACGGGGCTGGAGCACGTCATAAGCGCCAGACAACTCAGTAATTATAGCTTGTGGCTCTAGCTCGCCCCGCCATACTGCTCGCGTGCGGGGCAGCAGGGACAAGTTATGTGACAAATAAACCTGCTTTATTATCTTGTGTCAACTATGTTGAATGTCCCCGCGGTTAACTGTTACTGCTGCACATATTATATACATATTATATTGAACTCAAAGCTCTCAAGTCTGTGGTGTTTTCTTTGTTCTGTGTAGATTGGTTATTTGTGAATGTATTAAGTACCTATACGAAACCGAGGCTTGGCATACGTTAAAAAATGTATATTAGCATTATTTTAATCAAGTTCTGCATTAATGAACGATACTTGTGGCTAAGAAAAACCTTCCAAACATAATTTGCAGACATTAAGGACTAAGAACTTGTGGTCTGAGTAATTGTAATATGATGAAACACTGTTACTTATAAGTAAATAAGGGATTATTGCGCACAACGCAAACCCAGACGTGGGAGCCCTATGTTTGCAGTTAAATGATTAACGCCCGGTGCGCGAGCGGGCCGGGGTTTGTCCACTGGCCGCCATCGCGCCATCGCGCCATCGCGCCCTGCCATCAGGTATCATTACACGTGATCTACTGCCTGCGCGGTTATCATTACCATTTGTTTACATTGGGCGAGCCCGCAGCCTCCCTCCGGAGCCAAGCCCCATAATCTACTGCCACAGTTTTATGAACGGTGTCGGCATTACCAGGATATGATGAACAGGGAGATTGACGAGCAATTAAGTAACTCAACAGTTAAATAATAATGTCACTAAGTTTTTACTTCTAAATGTTTTGGCAGTTGCTAGTTTGTAAATAATTAGAGTTTTGACATACTGTGTAATGAAATATTTTTTGACCCCATACATAAGGTAGCTATCTTTTCAATAAGAAGCTGTCCACAAAAAGAAAACAAATATTTAAGTTTCATAACTGTAGCTCCACACTACAGGAATATATACTAAGCTATTATACAGATAGAGCTCCTATCAAGTTGCTGCCTAGTTTATATCCTCCAACTCGAAGCTCACAAGTCACAGTTCTATAGTCACGATCACCAGCTCCTCATACGTGCACTCGGAGCAATACCGTATTGTGACGCACGTGTGCCCGGGACGGGTCAAAGTTCAGCTATGAACTTACTTGTATCTACATAATCGTGATGCACTCACAGACATCTGCAAATACTAATATCGAGTGCCAGATGCGTCATGCGTCAAAGGCTTAGCGTTATTTGAGGTGTTGTAACTTGTGTGTTATGTAATACCTTCATTATTGAAGCAATAATTGGTAAGTAACCTACCTGCGGAATAAAGGTGCGACGTGAGGTTTTGTTCGCGCGCACGTTCACCTAACGTGTCAGTAATAACTTTGTTGAGTAGTTTATAATATATTAACTAATGTTCAGTATTAGTATCCCATTCTCCCGATCCCATTCCTGCGCCTCAAAAGAACTTCTTCCTGGGATAGCAGTAGTGGTTCCGTATTATAATAACTACAGTTATTTTAACTATTTTCAAGACAACTACGGTCAAAAGAACAGTAGTTTAAAACACCTAAAGATCGTTTCCTATATTTTTGTAATAACTATTGGTCGAAACAAATAATGGACGATTCACCTACGGTTTATTCAACTACAATTAATTGTCCTAAGGTTTATTGAACTATGTTTGAAATACCTAATGGTCGATTCACCTACGGTTTATTGATACTACTACTTTGTGACAGAAATTTACGTTGTTGCAAAACCGACTTCACGTAGTCTTGTCTGCCCTACCCCTAGAGTGTAATTTAAGCCCGCGAAGGCGCGGAGGGGCGAGGCGGCTCGCGAGCTGAGGAGCAGGTGGTTCTAACGAGCACTGCCGCGGCTGAGGCTGACCGGCGCAGCCGGCCAGCAAGCCGAAGCTGCGGTAGTGATCGTCAGATCCATCTGCGACGATAAGGTCGCGTGGGACCGCCGGAGCCCCGCAGCGCCGGAGCCGTTACAGAAGCCATGTATGCTGCATGATTGCTTGCATGCTGCATGCCTGCTTGCATGCTTGCTTGCATGCATGCCTGCTTGCATGATTGCTTGCATGCTGCTTACAGCATGCATGGCATCTGTAACGAGTAGTCGAGTCGACCAATATGCGTTATGACCATATGTGAATCAACCGTAGTTATCTTGAACATAGTTGAAATAACTTTAGATATTATGATACGGAACCGCAGTAGTCTATGTGCTATTCTAAACTATAATCTTAAGTCATGTTAATGTATCATGTGCCAAATTTCATTCAGGAAGCGGTAATTTGTCGTCATTCAATAATATGTATACCTAATGAAGGAAACCGTCAATGACACAGCCTGCACCATGAATTGACAACGCATGGAGAAAGCGATCTCGGTTCATGATGAAGCTATCGAATCTCGTATAACTGTCGACGTCGACGTCGGCGGTGATATACAACTCAATCGCAGCGCCACAGCAGATGCTTGTAGCAATCAACGCTCTCCATACATTACCGTAGGGCAGCCACTCCGAGGCGATTAGGACGCGACGTTCATAATAATATTATACTCTATACGTGTAACCGTTCGTACAATATTAATAGTTTACTAGCGATGAAAGAAATAGTAACTGACGATGTCTTGGTTTTTAGGTGGATGGTCTGTGTCACAAGCAAGAGCAGTTTTATCACGTAATTCAGAAAAGAGTTATGGTTCGTTATTATAGACACTTAGCGATTTATGTAACTATATTGTTTTAATTGCGTATCATCGATCTTACCCAATTCGTTTCTCAGTCGCTTTCGATATTCAGTTTACTGAGAAAAAAAAGGGGTGGTTATTCTTGTGAAACAACGGCTAGTAACTTGCGCGCGTTTGCACTTAGCCGCGATGGACTCCCCGCAATGTGCACTGGGTGGAACGGTGTAGGTGGAGGTACCCTAATCTTATACGGCCAAGGTCTAACCAAGGTCAACACGTGAAATGTACTAATCCAATGTTATGGGATAGCAACATCATTCACACTTTATGAAAGTTTCATATTCATCCATTATAAGAAAACTAAAAATATTGATCATTGTTATTGTTTCCATATTTCATTCACGAAGTGCGTAGGTACGACTTTATGTGGATATTCATAAAAACCAATTGGTATTTTTGTTACACTGAAATCGAATAGAATGTATTTTTCCAATGTAGCAACTTTGCGAACACGCCCTCACAAGTGAAGATTGAGTGACCTTTATATGTCAGTCATTTTTATATATTACTTACACTAGATTTATTTTAGTTAGCTCATGTGCTCACGATAATGCCCTGACAAGAGTCGATAATGGAGAGAGATTTGGACACCACGGGGCGTGAATGGTGGTGGCACAGATGTTAGGCGAAGAGAACACGAAGAGCGAGATGTAGTAATAGTAATAGTTTGATGAAATATTATATATTCGGATTCGCCCGCTGAGATAGAAGTTTCTAGAAAGTATTCTACTCTTTCTTCACTTTGCAGTAATCCCTGATTGAATATACATAAGCAGTATAAAAGGATAAATAGTAGATAAATAGATTCATTTATCGTTACTTATGATGTTATAGTTTTATTTTCTATATGAAACAAATAATACATTTTAAGTGTACTTTATTGTGATTCTGCGTGCTTATAAGGCTATTTCTAGGATTTTCGTTCGTTACAAGGTTTTATTTTTGCAGCATTTTCTAGTGAGAAAGATATCAAATAAATGAGCACTGGTAGGTATAAAATGTTTCATTATCTTTTTTGCTTTGTTAGTCATAAGTTTGTTATAAAGTTTATAACACCAACATCGACAACCGGGCCATTATGATACTCTAATAATACAATTTAAAGTGACTGTTTTATTAATGTCATTAGTGTTAGCTTGTATTACAATAATTATTTAAATAACGATCGTAGTTGTGACGCCAAGCTACCTAGTACCTACTATTAACACAACATGAACTGTTAAAATGAATGTTGAATGAATTTATGTTATGATATTAACATTGTTAACACTTGTTTAATATGACTCTTTTGCATAATGAGGCGGTTTGCATTGTAGGACATCATTAACATTAATACACAAATTGAATAAACTACATTGTAGCGTTTATTGCACAAGGACTGTACACTGTACATGTACCTACAACACGTTTAGTGACATTACCCAGATAACAATAAAACTGCCAAATTCAAGGTAGTAATATGATTTGTCTGTTGTGTCAGTTTTAGTTCAACATTGTTATTATTCAGTGTCTACGAATAGTAAAAGATAAATGTGGAAAGAGAAAATGAGTCGACAGACACGTCCGCTGCCCGTATAGGATTGTCCGAACAAGCGGATAAGCATCTTTATTCCCGAAGTGGCTGAATTGAATTTACTTTCACCTGTCTATCTGTTTGTACACGTGTACCTACTGTGTACAGCAGCTGTGCAGGGTCGTTTCAACTATTCCTGGCGAAACATGATAATAAAAGGTCGTAGAATCGGTCAATATATTTTAAGATGCTGTCGATTTTTTGTGGAAAATCAGGTATTCTTGATTTATTGAATTTGAAATATTTATTGGCTCTTCGATTGTCGGTTACTAAGGGTTTAATTGGATCTATATTCTCTGTCAACACATTGAAAGAATGTTGCGTCTTTCATTAATGGCCTAGACGCATAAAAGGTCGTCTGACTCTCAACATTATCAGTACAAGTAATCATATTACAATTAACGACCGCAGGAATCATCTGCTTTTAGTGCCCGTGTGAGAACTTTATGGCCGACATAAAATCACGGATGCTGTCTGGGGAAATAAGTGGTAAATAACTAAATAATTAATTAAAAAGCTCTCGGTGCGTGCAGTCATATGTAGTAATTTTATTAATATCTAAATGAAATGCATCGTTAATTTGTGAACCATAAATGTTCTCGCTGTAATTATTTATTGGTGATTCCTTTATTACTGTAAGGCGATGTGCTCATGTGGTAATATATTATCTTTGGAATAAATTAAGTATATCATTCATTACTTATCTTATGTTCTGTTCGCAAATCAAAAATAATAAACGAAGTGCCTCTTATTATTTTTAATTCCAAGCAAGTAGTCATTTATATTGTATGTTTATGCCTTGGTACATACTTTTTCGATTCGTAAAATTTTAATCTTGCGACGAGAATCAAAATCTAAAATACGTTTTGTGTTTTAAATATTTTTTGTGTATCATCACATCCCACAATACCAACAATACTCTCAATATGTTATAGGTAGCAGCAATCCTGTTTGTATTCGCATACCTGAATGTTTCTACCAACGTTCTATGTAATTATTTACGTTGTTAGAAATTATATTACTGTATTAAATTTAGTCCTCCGGTGCTACGTCTGGACTAATAATACCTCCCAAGCCTCATAATTACACTCTCGTCTGTAGTGGAATGAATAAGTCTACTCTGTTATGAGCGGAGGTGTGTCATATCACCACCTCAGTGTAAATATATGTTTCCAATCAAGATAGCGAGGGCAAGTGCCCCATCTATACCAGCAAACACTTTTCACGCCATGAATTGAGCTCATGGTGTTACCAGTGTTCGCTGGCATGTCACTACAAGAGGTCTTTACGAAGTAATATTCAGTTATACCTATTCTTAGTGTACATTTCATTCTTTCCTCTGATCACAGCAAAACATCATTTTCGATCTCTTTTTTTTCAAGGTCTATATTACGCGGATATTATTCTTAATGTAGTTAGAAGTTATTATATTATATACTAGCTGTCCCGGCGAACTTCGTACCGCCATATTTTTCCCGTTCCCGCTGCACCTATTTTCTTATCCTTTAAACCACCCACGAATATTTCAAGACGAAAATTAGCCAAATCGGTTCAGCCGTTCTTGAGTTATAAAATAACAACGAAAAGTGGTATTGATTTTTATATACACCTTTTAGTGTACCTTCCTTAGTCAGTAAATTAACTTTTTCTAATAAATCATAATCATGTAAAGAAACGATATTGTAACGAATTTCAGACTTCATAAAACAGCAAATAAACGTTTAAAAAAACAGAAGGTAATAACTAATAAGCATGTAGGTTTGAAGATTAAATAGTTGTACCACTTCCCTTAACTCGAGGCGATATCGAAGCTTAATCATGCTACAGTAACCGTTCAGATTTGTCACATCCACACTCATTACTCACTCGGAGATACCATCTACGTCTGCCCTATAAACTAACTTTATCACAGCTAATGGATAGTATTCAAGACTAGCCTGAATATACTGCCACAATACATATAACTCCCGAAGGTTTAAAACTGCCAGTGAACCTGTTGATTATATTACACTGGAGCGCTTAAATTCTGACAATTGTAAATGAATATCTCTTGAAATTTTCGCAAATAGGTACTCATAAGTTAGACAAAACTTTTTAAAAGATGAGTATCATTGTTTTTGGAGTTTCGCACGAATTTCGCGAAATTCGTCGTACGCTAACATCTATTTTTGGTTGGAAGAAGTATAGGCAGTAGGTAACCACAATCGGATTTACTGTTAACATCTTAAAATGCCCTTACGATAGCTCTTCGAGAATTCCCATTTGGGTGGTCGAGTACTGTTATTTTATTACTAATTTTAATTAAATACAAGTAAAATTGTTAACGTAGTCCGCGAGTCCAACCCGTAATCTAAAATGTTTTATGTGTACAAATCATAAAGCTTGGAGTAATTTACTGCAGCTACTGTATTATTACTGTTGCAAGCAATACAGGTATGCTAATAAATTCTGTAAACTGTCAAATTAAAGTTAGAAACGTGCATAGTCCAGAGGTGAATATCATCTATAATTTGGTCTATCTAATGGCAAAACAGTAATCTAATCCGCTTTCGAGTGATTACGTATTCGAGGGAAAAGATAGGCTAGGCTTCTACGTTATAACCCAGAGGCCTTACGTAAGCTTAGCTAAGCCTAGGCTCCGGAAAAGTTCGGTCAGCAAGACGCCCCCGCTGACAATAAAATATTTACGTTGCTAAATACAGTACCAATTTATGTGCCAATTGTTTGGGACTTCCATATAACTTTATAGCGAAAGATACGAAACAATTGTTCTTCAGAACTTGACGGAATTACGTTTATGAAGCAAACATGACATCAATCTTAATAATATTAAGGAGTAGAACAAAGCGGCATTGTGTTACAGTGATAAGTGGCAGACGTAGATTGGAAGCAACGTTAATATAGCGATGATAGCTACACACACAGAGCTTGCCAGCGATCAACAGGGGGACGACAAAAAGACGTCAATAATAACATACACTAATACCCATTCATTACTGATGAATGAAGGAACGAGACATACATATACATTCAGGTAGTTGGCGAGAAAGGAACGGAGTTAATTGTTATATCATAAAAGAGAGGTTTAGCGGGGAAGTAGTTGCTGGTACGAGTATTCAGTAATGAAGTCGCTCCTTCCAGGGAGGTTTCTGCACATTGTTACTGTCTGCAGTTCAACGAGGCTCGTTTCGGTTCATATTTTCGTTATGTGGATTTTATGTATAGGTACCTATCATGCGATAACATGTTGATACTATATCACCAGATTTTCCTTCTATATGATTTCAACTGCGACATAGTGTGATTCCAAATTTAGACGAATGTAACTTCTAGTACAGACTTACAATAAATAGCGTTCTATACATGCCATGTTTGTGAAAACACCAACATTTTTACGTGAATATTCAAATTTATTCAGTCTCAACATTGCCATGCGGTGTTTTATATAAAAATGTAAAAAAATGCGATTTTTTTGGAATCCAAAATATATTTGCCTATCTACTGTTAATAGAGACCATCTGAACATTTATAAGTAGGTAGATAAGTGAACATTTATGAGTATAAATAAGTAGTCTGGATAATTCAAAAGTTATTACTAAATTATCAAAATTTCCTTTTAGGGATAAACCCAGACATCTGAAGGGATTTCTAAGAAAATTTCCCAAATAATATCTACTTAATAAGTTCTTATATATTCTGTTCTCGATTGAAGTACATTAAGATATTTAGGTTTATATAAATTTGTTGAATACTGTTAATTTCTGTTTACTGAATTATTAATATTTCAATATTTCTTGCAAGTTAATCTTTTATTAACGTGTTCAATTTTGAACTAAATAGACATATCCGTATACGGACTGATAATAGTGTCTAACGAAACGACTCGGCGTTCTACTTTTGGGTATATTCTATCAATCACTTTAGTAATTGTCATGTGTGTAATCGAACCTGAACCACATCAACACTGGAAACAACGGCAATTGCACCACTCGTCCGATCTTAGCCGTTACTCATTATTGAGTGTTCCTCTCAGTAAATAATTATATTGTCTAAATGCGTAGGCAAGTGTTGCCAGCGCGTTCATCTTTCAGCGGGGCTCATTATAAGTTGCGATGTCGATACGTTCTCATAAATCAATTTGATAAATGTTCCCAACTGATGTCTTATTATTTATGAGCTCAGAGGTTCTTTCTGTACACCATGTTTTATCTGAACGTCTGAGATCGTTACTAAGTTCATATTATATTGCTATTTTTTATAACTTTATAACATTTCCTAGTGTAGGCAGAGATGATAATTGTGGAAAAGTACAAGTGTGTTATCTATAATGTCTCGCTTTGTTTCTATATTTACATACCTTTCTAGCTTCCCTTTCTATTACTATTAATGCATTAACTAACTAGTTAATCTTGGTACTTTATTATTCCACACAAATACAAGTAAATAAATAAATACAGTTCATATAGTTCGCATTTGAATTTTATAGCGACTATTTAATCCCGAGATTACGTTCATAATCCACAACAGTATTCACCACTCCTTACCCCGTGAACACAATAGGAGCGAGTGTCACATTCGCAACGAACGATCCGTGCCACAATTGCTGCAATAACACAATACGAGCCTTGTAGAATGGCCCTGTGCACTGTGCAGCCACCGACGATGTGCGGCTGCTCCGGCATTGCTCCGGGAATTAGCCTCCGCCTGGTAATCTGCGCCTGGTGTCACACCGGTGTTGTGACGTGACATCGCGCAATGTTGCATAAAGCCCTGAATGTACACATTGTGCCTTCTGATGGTACAGGCTATGGCTTAAATGCGTCAAAGTGTCAACCGTCCAAGGCCTTTGTAAAAGTTCCTAAGGTTGCTCAGAAAAATATGTAGGTAGGTGTTGCAGTATTCGAATATATTTAGGTTTGGATTGGAAGTTGGAACATTTACAAAATAATTATTAGAATTTTGTAGACTTATATCATTAAATCGTTTCGCAGTGTGGATGGTGGACACGCGTAGATGTGCAAGTTACGTGTGTGTGTGTAAAGCAACTAATTCTTCCACCTTTCACTCATATTCCCAGTAATGTGACACTTGGTCACATTACCCAGAATATTCGTATTGTAGAGAGACAATTGTCGCGCGGCCGGTCGGCGGCGGTCGGCCTGTCGGCATTACGGAGGTAATCCGCGCGAGCTGTCACAACACGGCTGCCATTGTGCCGCAGATTAACAAAACACTGACATTATCAGACTTGTCTAAAGCCTTTGTAAGTTCGAACCTATGTCGTGTCGTGGCGGTGCTTTCGAACAATTTAATGGAGCTACATAGAAGTAGCTCCTGGTGATTTTTCTGATGAGATAAAAATATCTGAGGAATTTTATAAAAAATCATGCAGACACTAATTAGTACTGTAATTACCTCAAAAAACTTTATATAAGGCTTATCCTCAGTAGTTCATTTGGAAGTTACTTTGACAGAGGCACGGAAACTACACGTCACTTTCTTTAAACTCACACTTTTCCGTGATTAGTATTCGTCAGATAGAAAACTATTTTAATTGACCTACAACTACATTACTTGAGCTATATTAATTGAAAATCGACAAACCATTTCACATTTTGCATCGGTACCTCCTAATTTTATTTATGTACGTTTTTACAGGATACAAAAATATACGCAATTCCTTTGCTGTATACATCTTCGGAGTTCCATCCACGAGGAGGCTTACCTGTAACAAAGAAAATAACAGAACATTAGTCCATTTATTAGTATCGGCCGCCGCAACAATAGCATTCTGCTGTTAACACGATAATGGCAGTTCGTCCAACAAAGGCGAACTTCGTAATGTATCGAACGGCCATTGTTTGTTACACGTGTCTTCGTTTACTCACAAAAATAGTGCGTCTCTGACATGAACGTGTTCGTTAGCGATGAACAGAGAACTAAAGTGACGTTGTGGACGCGGGCAGCTGAGAGCCGCGAACTGATTACCTACCACATTACAGATGGAAACAAAAGTTCTGTTACAGAAGTTACCTTTATATGGTCTTAAAGTCTAGTGTATTACCTGTAGGAAGGTAGCTATATGCAGTTAAAACTTTTGCTGTCACTGCATACGAGTCGGTTTCGATGTAATTTTTATCAAAAAGCTACTAATATAATATGAATAGAATAACTAAATCTAATTTCTCTTAGAGTTTATTGCTGATTCTGAATCAGTGATTTATCAAGTGCGGTTGCGACACTTGCGACTTTGGATTAAGTGCTCTTTATGGAAATATATTTTTAACTCGTTTAAATGCATTCATCTAGAAGAGATTTAAAAATTTAGTTGAAAGAAATGCAGATTATGAAACCCGCTGAGTGAGTTCTTGCTGCACTCTCTAAAGCTCTGGCTCCAATTTCCAAACTATCACTTGGTACAGAAAGAAGTCGCATCGCGCTCGATGCATGAATCTACTATCATGATGACACTCATGATCATCCTCTGAGCCTTTTTCCCAACTCAGTAGGGGTCGACTTCTAACTGTGATGCCGCTGATCTGAATCTACTGCTATTAAATGCAATGTATAGTAGACAGTAGTAGTATAGCGCACTGCATCCCAACGTTCTGTAATGTCACCTTAGTCTATAATTTTTGTTACTGCTCGCTTCATACTCTTACGGTTATTATTGTTTTATTAGGAGAACACTATTAACCATACTAAAGAATATAAACAATAATAAAATGATTGTTAACTTTATGTGTTGAATAATTCAGTTGATGATTCTATTAGTATAAAATGTATAAGAACTGGCTTGTGTGTATGTGTATTAGAGTGGACAAAGGGCGTGCGGCTGCGATCTGGTGATAAATGACAGCGAGTGGTGCGTGGCGCGTGGCGAGATGCGGCTCATGCTTTTATCTGCAACGTACCGACGACGACGCGACGACGTAGGCGCGCGGCCAAATCTTCGCGACACGACACTTGACGCGTAGACTGAGGACTTGGTTATAAAAAGGGCACTCCTATTTTATTAAAATCAACTTGTCTTGATGACTCGATTATTTAAAGACTACTTTATTAATTTGAGAAACGAAACATTGTGAATTTGATTCTATAAATTCACAATGACACTAACTTGCTTTGATGGCGATGTGAGATTCCATAATGTAGTACCTATTTGGCTTTAAATGAACACACATAATTTTATCGTAATTATGACTAAAAGTCATATTACTAAACTAGCCTTCCGCCCGCGTGCATCTCGGTTAACGCGACCTTTGCTCATATCTTCGGTTCTACTCAACCGATTGCGATCAAACAAATGTAAGATTTTAAGTCTGAGTAAGCTCTCTCTAACAAAAAAAAACCGCATCAAAATCCGTCCAGTAGTTTTTGCGTCCATCGCGGACAAACAGACAAACAGACAAACAGACAACAAACACGAAATGAAAAAAAAATATTTTCGTGTTCAGTATCATTAATATAACATAACCCAAGTGTTTTTTTTTAAATATCTCCAATGTACAGACACGACCACTTTACAATTATATAATAGTATATAGATTGCATATATTTATTAAACATTAGACAATACATCGTATTGACAATGCTTCCGTGAAACAATAAGCGCCAAAGCCTGAATCATTTAGAAACTTTCCAGTGATTCGTATGTGAATATGACTCATAGGTACATAACAGAACTGCAGGTTCAACACGCGAGGTTTTAATAGTCACGGGTTGTCAAATCGAATTAATTACCAAGCATATGAACAAAAAAGATGGAATATACGATGTAATAGGTATAAGATAGATGGTAATAAAAGCAGGCAAACAGATGAATTCTGTGATATTGATACCAACGTATTCGTAAAACTTGACTAAGACGCCTGATGCGTCTCGAAGTACCTAAGGTACCTACTCAGGTAGCTAGTTTTCTATGTTTATGATCTGAGGTGGCAAGTATCGCGCACAGGAGCAAGTTCGCAGCTTCCGTGGCTCAGTTATAGCCTTACAATAAAGGAGCAGCGGGTCGGATTACCCCGACTTAGCCCCGAGTGGCCCGCAATATGTTTAGTTACACCCCCGCCCCCGCCCCCCTGGACCCCACACACACCCCGCACCGCTCCGCAAATTGTCTTCGTCTTGAGTTCGTAATTGAATTTATAATAGGTTAGTTTAAGAGGTATTTAGTGTTTTGCGCAAGATGTACGGGCGTCAGTAGGTGCCAGTATAAACTGCTCGTTATTCGGACGCGTTAACGTTCGAGGAACCCTGGTTTGTGAGATAAACGTGTTTGGCAGGATTGTAGTCATTATACAACAAACAAAACTATTAAATGTAGATTCCAAGTCAACACCGGGATGACGACTTAAGCTGGATTACCTACACACGTGAAAATCCGTTTACGTTTTACTTAATGAGTTTTATTGAGTTACTATAGGTAATGCAGTTTACTTCGACTTAATACAGGTTCCTATAATTGACATAGACACTAATCGCACTGAGTGTTTCCCTCCATATTTATCACACAGGGTATTCGTAGCAACTCTTTTTGTCCCAGCACCACCGACGGCATTCAAAGCTTGTACTTTGAAGCACTGGTCCACTTTCCTACTCTTCCTTTTTAGTTGGTTTAATTTTTGTATTTAATTAAGGGAGGGGAGAGGAGGGGACTGCCAGCGCCAGAGCCATGAAGAAAGCCTCGTCTGTCATTCAGTGGATGTACTGGCTTACAGGTGAGATTGGCTTGTGCCCAACGATCTTGGTGGATCACCCTTTTGTGGGCAGTCAGGGTTTGACTTTATCTTTACGTTCAGTATTCAGTGCTAACTATACACAGTATAATACGCACTAACTATACCCGAACAGCGCAAGGAAGTTCCGTTGCACGGTTTGTTTATGTTCTCACCTTTGTTCCAAGCACAACATGTTCTGCGCACACCACCGTCGACCGCACTAACACAACATCCCGGTCCGGTCATTTCGCCGGATCGCTGTTGTTCGCACTGGGACACCGAACTAAAGTTAAATAAACTCTCGGTAATGAAGTTTAGTTAATTAGTTTTCTTCCGTGAGTAGTGCGGAGCGACGAGCGCGGAGCGGGGAGAGACGAGCGAATACAAAACATTCCGGCGGATTGAAGGCACATCTACGAAATGACTGATACTCTTGGGGCGGGAGTGCACATTTTGTTGTACGCTACTCGTCGGATAGCTACGATTTCTCGGAGTCCTAGATAAAGAATATAATTCATACTCATACATATACATATTCCCTAACGTAGTGTAGGTTTATGGGTTCTAGCACGGCGGAACATTTGTTAGACATATTCATGTTGAATCCATATCCAACCTAATATTATAAATGCGAAAGTAACTCTGTCTGTTACGCTTTCACACCGAGAAAACTACTGAACCGATTTTGATGAAATTTGGTATAAGGGTAGATTAGACCTTGAGAAAGGACATAGGCTATATTTGGTCGCGATAACCAATATCCACGCGGACGGTGCCGCGGGCAAAAGCTAGTATACAATATAGGCATACATGTTGGTCACATATTCTTTTATGTTCAATGTTTATATTGTGTTCCTGGATTATGCGGTTTTTTTTCACCTGCAATACTAATTTGTTATCACTTGGAATAATATGACAATAGTTGAATAATGGTTTCTCGCCCTATTAAATTTATTAATTTCATTTCTAATTAGTTACATGCTTCCCCTAGCATATTATAATAGGTAAGTAATGAAGTATACCGGCAGTGCATTTCGCTGTACTAATAGTATCTAGTGTAGTACAATAAGAATAGCACTGCGGACGTTCTCAGCTCGTCCGTAATTCTATAACAGTATTAGCAAGTGGCAATATGCTAAGATATTCATCAGGCCGCCCGCGCCCGCCGCGCCGGAGCGGAGCGGAGCGGGGCGGCCTCTCCGCTTAATTGCGTTATGAAACGAGGCGCTGCTGCCATTAGCTTTATACTGATCATCCAGTTCTCGTATTCGTTTTGAACTTCCTTTTATTGAGAATTTCTTGCATTTTTTATTAGTGATATATCGTCGCAGTCGTAGAACAAAGACGGATGTGACTTTTGCTAACTTTACAGGAGAGCACTTTAAAGTTTTTCATCTATAGATGTTGTCATATTTTGAAAACTACTTATTCAATCTTTCTAAAATTTTGATATGTTGCTATGAATTAAATACGTTATAACACGACATACACAACATATTTTAAATATTGCGTTAATTAGTAAAAAAGTCACATGCGTCGTTGTTCTGTGGACACTAAGGTGACGAATAATCTGATACGTCGTTTATCTACGGACTATCTTTGTTTAAAAAGTGGCGTACAGTACATACCGTCACTTTTTAAGGGAATCCTTTCAAAATTTTGTGACGGATTTGGACTAAGAAATGAAAAAGAAGCTAACTTTGAAATGTTTTACTTACGAAATTATTAGTACAAAATTACTAAAAAAAAATGCATCAAAATTGCAATAATTACTGCTAATTCTACTTAATAAGAAGACAACCTACAGACTAAGATCAATCACTTTAAAACAGTAATTAATTCTTCAAACCTTTAATTTAAAATTAATAAACTTAACTCTCATAATTGCAATAAATTTATTTGAATTTGAATTTGAATAAGAATAAGAACTTTATAAAAAAACAATCAGATCTTGACTAAAATCTGTTTTTGGCATTTTTAATCAATAAACCTAGATAACATAAGCATAACCAGGTAGCAGAAACCCAAACTATTAATCAATAATTCTCAAGATAAAGACAGAAAATAAAAAAGTAAATAGAGTAAACAATGAATTACTTATATACTCGTAAAAGTATTTATTTGGTATTATTAATACGATTTTTTTTATTACACTTGGGTGGCAGACACGGCCCACCTAATGGGAAGTGGTTACCGTGACCTATGGACGTATGCAACACCAGAGGCGTCACACTCATGCTGCCGACCTCGAAGAAACCTTCTAAGAACCCCATATTGTCGTCGCTTGGGAAAACCACCGCGGGAAGTTCATTCCACAGCTTGAGTGTGCGAGGAATGAAAATGTTGAAAATGTGTTCCTTTCATACCGCACAGTGCGCTCCGTTTCCGGACGCAATGTGTGAGGATGAATTCTCTGCCTGTGGCGAGAAGTGCCATGATAGAATGTAGCTGTGGGCATCATGTCAAACAGTTCATCTGAGCACAAACCATTTTAGGTATAGGCGGTAGAACACACACAGTGAGGCAAAGTCTCTTCTGAGAGTGAGAGGTTCCACATTGCCTGTGAGTATGGGATTGCCGACGAGCCTTAACGCCCATCTTTGCACCGAGTCGAAAGGGTCAAGCTCACGCAGGCGCTCCGGCAAAAAGGTGACAGCAGTACTTCATGTGGTACCGAAAGGAGGAGTTGTTGCCCCGCACTGAAGTACTGCTTCGCCCTGTTGAGCACCCCAAGTTTCTTTGATGCCAGCTTGACCTTGTCTTCCAAATGACTACGGTGTTGGACGTCGCTGGAGATATCGACACCAAGGATCCCGATACTCGAGGAAATGGTAAGCGGTGTGCCCAGGAATTGCGGCGCTACAATGAATGGAGTTTTCTTAGCGGTGAATACACATACTTGTGTCTTAGTAGGGTTGAATTGGACTAAGTTTAGTCGTCCCAAATCGGATACTCCAGAGAGAGTAGTCTCGATTTGGGAAACAAGTTGTTCGCAACTTTCCTCCACTTCTGACTTAGGGATATTTGCACGGCCCATGTAATACGTGTCCCCGGTGCTGTCATCCACATAGCAATGAACGGAGTCATCAGACAGCATGTCATTGATATGCAGCAGAAACAGGTCGGGGACAACAAGGAACCTTGTGAAACACTAGCGTTTATGTTCATGCGGTCCGAGTAGCTGCCATCGACGACGACTTGGATACTTCTGTTAGATAAAAAGCTGGCAATCCATTCGCATAGTCCCTCGGGGAGTCCATAGCGTGGCAACTTCACAAGAAGAACTCTGTGTGAGACCCGATCGAGGGCCTTCGCTACATCTAGGCTGACCGCTAGTGCCTCACCCCGACTCTCGATGGCTTGCGCTCTGCGGTCAGTGAGATACACCAGGAGGTCACCGGTAGAGCGACTGTGACGAAAATCGTACTGTCGGTCGCTCAGGAGATCGTTTCCCTCAAGGTATCTCAGGAGCTGTGTATTAATCACACGCTCCATCACAGAATCTGTACCAATAGTGTTCACTGATAGACATTTCAACTCATCTGGTTAATGTTGGGAGCAAAATGGATCATTACAAAGTAGCATGTCTGTTGATTGGCTGAACGATGTTCGTTGCACACCAGTAGGTACCATACTGCTGTGCGACGAACATCGTTCAGGTGAAAAAAAAACCTTAATTAAAATAAAACTACAGAATAAGGTTTCTAGGAACAATTTATCATTGTATAATCTAAGGTAATGTAAGTATTTTGGCAAATTAATATAACATTTTTTAAATATGAAATAGAATAAAGACGTATATTATAATCTATACGACGAACAACGTCGGTTCAGTATATTCGTCCTCCGCTTATCCCTAGAAAAATGACGGTTTATAGCATACGCCTACTATAGGTACGTAAAACATCGACGTATTTTATTATGCGTCACTGAAAAAAATCATAATAAAAACAAACAATTTTAATCATGGATGAACTGAATGATGTTATTTTAAAAGATAAAAGGTAAAAACAAAGACATAAAAAAAAATATTTTAGTATCCCAAGGACAACGACGGATTTGACAAACCGCTGTTCTAAGACGTCAAAATTTATATTTACTTAAAATAAACAAAAAATTATGTAAATTATAGTACATTGTGACCAAACTTATCCGTTGACGACTGTTCCTCCTGACGTGACCTTATCCTAGAACATCGACGGTAATGCCAATGCGTCGGGAGCGGAAAGGGCGCGGGGGGCAGGAGACAGCGACAGACAACGGTGCAAGTATCAATCCGTCATTGTTTTACGTTAATTAATCAAAACCGTCAGTATTCAACTCTGTATTTGGTTCATTTGTAATGAAATTTGATAAAATGTTTTATTTTTTTTATAAAGTACCATATTTTAAGTTAATTAGAGTAAAAAAAAAAATTTTGCAAAAAGTCAAATCCGTCGTTGTTCTAGGACTGCGACGATATCTTGCAGCCCATAGTTACCCTAGTGGTTGAAATAATATACACATATAAAGTCGTTAATTCAGAACGTATTGCTTGTTTTACGTAGCACGTAAAACACAAATATTATGCAGGGGTGGTTAACACCAGAAATACCATACAGTCACTTTGCTTAATCGATAGGTAAACTTTGTTTAATTTTATACAAGACATAAGTATGACTAACGTTTAATAAATAAATAATTATTTATGATTCCATTCGAAATTATTGCAGTCAAGTGCATTTACGCCATGCTATACGAGCATAAGCAGAGCCATGAAACGTTAGCAAGTCGACGAATGCGCACAGTGAACAACTTTAGCATTAACTGCTGTATTCAGAAACATTCAAGATCAGCTACTTGGCACTTACCGAAGTAATATTCCATGTTTCCTAAATTATATTTGGAACAAAATGCAAATCAGAGCATCGCAAAGTCGGAAACGAATGCTATTAAGTGAACAAAAGGCTACAAACTTGTAGAGTCTGGATGCGTCCTCGAGTTGTCGCGCAACATGGCGCCCGCGCGCCTCGCACACTTGAATAAGTTATCGGACTTAACAAGGATTAATACGTCTCGGGAGCGTTACAATATCATCCTGAGGGTATTCGCTAAATGAAACGCGCCTCCACAGATCAAAGCACGGCGATATCGCGTATCCCATCGACATTCATTACGCACATTCTTCACACGAGTGGATTGCGATGAAGGGTTGACGTTCTCGTCTCTACAGTAGCTTATGTTATTCTCGCGAGTTAAGTACTGACGCTCAAATACCTAGGTACTTATAAAAGTGTCATGTCTCAAAACATATTTAGGTTACAATATCTATAAATTAATATGCATAGGTGTATTTTATTGCCACTTCAAATGAAATTTACTATGATTTATTTGGATACTTACAACAGTCAATAAAATTTGTAGTGTCATTATTTTTTATTGCCACTATAAATAACGTTTAATATAACTTACATGTAGTGCTTAATTCAACACGAAGTAATTCAATATAACATTCGTACTCGTTTCTCAAGAAATATAAAAGTTGACCGAGTGTATATCCACTCGCACTAATTTTAAACGGTCAGTTAAAATTTCACAAGTGTCACGTTACGCGAGGCAGAAAATAAGATTATAAAATAAAATCTTACGAAATTTCCTCCAAGTTCCCGTTCGATTTAAAATCATTTCGAAGTTGAATGTCCAAGCGTGAAATCTGTCGGCGAGGTCGGAGGCTGCGGGCGCGGGCGGCGTCGCAGGGCGCGGCGAGTTCGACGTGACGTTATCAGTTTCCCCGAGCGCCGAGTGACGCCGAACGGAAATGTTAACGCAAAATACACAATATTTTTGTAGAAACGTGTCGAAGGTAACTTCTGGAGCGCGACGGAGTTAGGAGCCGGTGCCGGTAATAGACTGCCATATTTTTGATGTCCGCAACAGCGGTATTTGATTGTTAGTAGGTAGCTACTACGGTTGAAGGTTTGGCATTTTAACAAAAAGATGTGCCGTTGATATTTTGAAATATTTTTATACGACTGTACCTGCTTTGGTACAGAGTTGTACATAAATCATTTATTTAGTTGTTATCCAATTCAACTAAGTATAATTATTATGTTAGAAGTGGATTCTCGCCAGGGTAGGGGTATGGAGTATGAAGTGGTGGTGGTGTACCGGCGTGAATTCATTCCTGGGCATAATTCTAAAGTCCATGATGAATGTACTATGTTAAAGCCGGTAGCAAAACTAATATATAAATATAATATCCGCAGATATCTACTTTGACTGACTGATTGACTGAAAGAATAAAAAAAATAAAAAATAAAAAAAAAATGAATAATCTTTAGCTATTTATTTAAACAATCATAGTGATTAAGAAAGCTTGTTCACGTTTAGATTGTGTTTACTTTACATATTACTTAGGTACATTCCTAAACTACGAGTATCCGAATTATAAACCTGTCATAAGAAATATCCAACTCGTCGTCTATGTCAACTAAAGGTCCATGGTCGTATAAATATAAAGATTACCATCTGGTAGCGACGAATAACGACGTACAAGGATTTTAAGCGCAGGTGTTAAGAGGCATTCCCGGCCGTCTGCGCGTTTTTGTAATGTATCGTACGTGCGATGCGACTCGGCCTGTCGTGTCGTGTGCGGTGAGGCCCTTTGCACATTATAAGATACGTACGCCAGACAAGAAAAAATTCGTGTCTAATGAAGAGTACACCTTGCACATTGTAAGAAATTTTCGTGTGTCTGACAAGAAATTTCTTACGTAGCCATAAACATTTCTGTTTGTTCACAAACATTTTTGTTTGTTACAAACATGTTTTGTTTATAATTCTGTATAGAATGATAAAACATGTTTGTAACAAAAAATATATTATACATAAATACATATACTATACTTTGGGATTTATAGGCGTGCTGTAAATCCCCGAAGGGGTAAGCATAGGTGTATAATATTAACACCCACATTTCACCAAATTATTTTCGGTACCACGTAGGTAACGTATTTGTGGCCACGGGGCAAGCCTATTGCCGTCAAGCGGGCACTTACCCAATGTAGCTTAACGTCGTAATGTTAAGAACGACCACCCATCAAGAAACTGACCTAGCCAATATGACTTAACCTTGTAAAGTACAGAACGAAGTAATTTCTTCTTCCTTTTCTTCATTCATTAGTAACCATAATTTCGCGGAGGATACACATACAAAATAGGCAGATGACAGCGACTTTTATTGATTGCATACCTACGAGTAGGTAGGTATATCATAGACGGCACATAAGCACCCTTTAAATATATTAATATACCTACCGCGGTAGCCTAGTGGTATGGGTAATGGACTGCTGAGACCGAGGTCTCGGGTTCGATCCCAGGTTTTACCATGGCACACACCAATGACTTTTCGATGCTTTTCAAAGTTAAGTGTGTATTTATCGCAGGTCTATAAGTGCCCGGTTAATGGCAATAGGCTCGCCACCTATTACATTGGGACCTAAACATAAACGGCGAAATGTGGGTGCTAGCACCTCTGCCTACCCCTTCGGGGATAAAGGTGTGAGTTTATGTTATGTATTAATATACCTACCTACCTATATATATATCTATGCTTTAAATATGACGAGAATCAACGATGGGGTATATACGAAGCTGGAACCAGAATTAATGCGAGACGAAAGAAAGTTTTATACTTACCTAATAACTTCCGTATGTCCCAAACAACTTTTGACGAGTTGTTAGAACACTTGAAGATTTCATTACATCGTCAAAATACGCAATTTAGAGGAGCTATATGACCATGTGAAATGCTAGCTTTAACTCTCAGGTAAGGATTTTTAATAGGTACCTACCTATTTAGTTCATCGAGACGTCACAACACAACACAACCGAAACTACATTTATGATTTAAATTAAACTGAAGGTCATTTTGCAAAAAAAAAAACCTATCGAATTGAGAACCTCCTCCTTTTTGAAGTCGGTTAAAAAGGGCCGCGCCGCGCGCCGCCCGGCACGTGTAGTGTAGTGAGGTGCGGTATGTGGGGGGAGGGGGACCACGCGCCGCGCCGCCGCCGAGCCGCCGCCGCGCCGGCCACCGCACAATGAAATAGGTACCTACCGAGTGGGCCACTCAATAAATTTTGCGAGTTTTGTGTAGGTACTGGTTAAGTACTTGTTATTTATGTATTTTGAAAACTTTGCTTATTTAAAAGTAAAAATACCATTGTTCCAATCTCCACAATTTTTTGAGAGCCAAATTAACTAAATTATTGTTTCATTTAAAAATGGATCTGCATCGAGAACATTTTCGTACGATGATTGTGCGAAAATTGGTTCAGACGCATGAAACTTTGTGTAGAGGCTGGTGGTATGACAAACTAGTATGACCACGAGGAAACGGCCTGGTGGAGAGTCCATAGAAAAGATTTAATAAAAATATTTTATACATCGAAGTTAATTTTATAATTTCTCAAAATAAAACTTGATGTAATTGAGTGTCCCACGTACGTAAGAAATTTCTGGTCTAGATCCGTCAAAATGCGTGTGTCTTATCAGACACAAGAAAAAATTTCTTACAATGTGCACGGTCTCATATAACAACAAAGGCGACTGCATTTCTTATAAGAAATTTCTTGTCAAGCACCAGAAATTTTCTTACAATGTGCAAAGGCACTAATGTTGCCCACTCGTGTTTGTCTATGAAACGTTTGTCCCGGCCGCACTGTGCGCACTGTGCGCACTGTGGGCGCGGACAGGTGGAATGTTTATGCTCTGTTTATATTTGCATATCGGGACGTGCCACTTCACTTGTGAGAGTTTTGATTATTCAAACATTTGGCGCGTGTTTCAGTGATGTATGACGAATAGTTAAATACCATAAAGAAGCTGTCGGAGCAAATGTTGACTCAAGTGGTTTAATCCATCTAGAGTCTCATAGAATATTATACCTATTAAATAAAGTAAACGTCGAAGAAGTGTGAGTCTGGAACGTGAAATGAGAGTTCCATACATTTTTTTATAGCAGTATTACATGGGTACGAAGACTAAAGGAATAAATTAACATAAATGAAGTTCATAAACTATGAAAGCACTGAACATTGCTCTAACGAAAAGATAAGTTGTAGTGTAGCCTCAGACTAGAAGTTGAAGCTTATAGTAAATAGACAGATAGACAAATGAACATAAAGTCAAACAATTGTATAAGGGTTCCCTTTAATACATTTCCGGTACGGATCTCTAAAATATAATCTTCTTGTTATAGATTCACATCGCGTCAACAAAATAAATAAATCCTTGTTTAATATTTGACAACACGTGCGAATATTTGCGAAGTGAATGAAGTTATTCAAAGCAATGCGACGCGACGCGTGGTGGACAGCAGCCAAGGCCGCCATTGCCAACGAACAGTCGCGGGCAGTGAGTGCGGTAACGAGCGCTGCAGATGTGTGGACCGGCGCGGCGCGATAAAATTTAACGACGATGACCGCCGCCGCCACCGCCGCCGCCGCGCCACCGCGCGCGCTATGTGACAATTATAATATCTATACTAGATGATGTCCATGGCTCCACGCACAAGGATATCGGTTATCGTGGCTTTGCTCATATAGGCCGAGTCTAGTCAACCAACGGCGATCAAACATTAATAAGATTTTAAGTTTAATAAAAAATCAGAAAAACATGAAAATTTGCGTCTAGAAAGCTTGTAAAAAAGGGGTTCAGTGAACAGACATGAAGATTTTATAATAATACGGTTTGTAGAGTGATAATGTGCACACAACCTTGCCCATTGTTCACAGGATAAAGCGGAATTTAATGGACTTTTGTGCACTAAAATATCTGATTAGCTAAGCTTTAAAAGAGAAGAAAGATTTTATGTCAATATTCGCTGGATGCAAACGACTACATGGATACTGTTTATGACGTGAATACGGGATACGGTGCAGTAAACAATGAGCAAATACTGCGTAAGCTCTTCCTTGAGAAAAATACTACTTGAACAAAATAATTATTATTACCGTTATTTAAATATTTAGGGACGCATTTTTTAAATTATCAAATATTACTATCAACTTTGTAATAAATTTTAACAGACAACGCCTACTAAAATTAAATACTGCTTTATGCTAACGTTTTGAGGACGTGTTGAAATACCTCCGCTCACCTCTATTCTCATCACCACACTAAATCTGTCAGTGGCATCAATCAAGGCAATTTATTATAAACAGTCGCGCGAGTCAAGTGGCGAGTGGCAAGACGCGTCGTCCGAACGAGGCTCCGACACTTCGCTTGTCACTCAAGTGGCCGTAAACATTTTAGGGCTAATTCATACCAAGTTATTACTTCCAGTGTCATAATTTGTGAGACGATACCTTTTGTGAACAGCTTAGCATATTGGCCGGCGGGCGACGTCCGAGGGTGTTATGTACTGCTTTTGTAGGTTTCAATGAAACTGTTTACGAGTCACTAAAGTGCTTTCTATGAGCACTTAACTCCGTATTGTGCAAATATCTTTGCATGCGTTTAACTACTAGCATGTTCTTCCTGTGTTTGACAATGGATGTAACTGTAATGTGAGAGACGACATCTTGCAGGTAACTGTAGTTGTTTATACAAGCAGAGTGAACTATTTGTAAGTGCCTAGAAAGTCCGAGGGAACGTATCTGAAACTGAATGTAGCAGAAATGGTCAAATGTCACAGGCCGATGCACTTGGCGGCGGACATCAGTCCGCGATACATCGTCCACCACGCGCTCGACCGTGTAAATGACTAGCCTAGAAATGTGTTGCGGAAAATCACGCTATATTTTTAGCTAAGCGAGTATGGGACTCTCAGATAAAAGATTATTTCCAGTATTTCCAAGCAAGCTTTCCTAAAACAACACCTGTGTCAGTATTCGCAAGTGTGAAATATATGAGACCGTATGTGTATGTGTATTTCTACAAGAATGTTGTATCGGGTGCTGTTATAGAAGTACTCAAGTATAAATCGAGGTGTTCCACATTTCAATCAATGCATCAAGTCGGTGCCGTTTGTGTTATGAATCGAGTTTATAAAGTTATATTAAAATGGCGTCGGGGTCGGGAGAGCGCGTTATTTACTTTCCTCACACGTTTGGGGAACATCAATTGCTGGTAGACAATTTCAATCAAATTGCTAACCCCCGTATGTGTGGAAATATTTTGCGGTGTATGGTTTTTTTTTATCTTAACTTCTTCGATTTATACCTATGTTGTTACCTCAGACTAAAAGAATAATATTATTATTCTGCTAGTCTAAGGTTGATATTTCTATAATTGTTTTCTTTCTGTTTATATTATCGTAGATATCTGCATATTTATTTTGTACTTGTCCATGGCAGATACCACTAAGAAAATCTTAATAGAACTAAATCGCTCTAAAAGTTATCCAACTTGAAGATCGAACCTTAGACTTTATATTACAACAGCTGAACTGGCTACCTACCGCAGTATCCAAGAATTTAGGTAGATATAATTACAATCTTTTTGACAATTGTAACGAATGTGAATATATCGACTGCCACGAACAGTATCGAAACGGAAAAAAATCTAATCTTACGATAGGTACCTACTGTTCATGACAGCAATCGATTTGTGTGTACAATGCATGTTTGTAAGATACTTACTTAGTATGTATCTTAAGTATCACTACCTCAATAAATCATATTGATTGTTCGTAAAACAATTACGAACAATAGGAACCGAGATCAATTCAAACCAAACTAGGTTATCACATTTCATTCAATGAATTTCATTCAGTAAAACTTGAGAGACCAGTATGACTTGAATTGAACTTGAGCACAATTATTGTTACTGGTGAAATCCGACCTTAATCGCGTCATTTGTGTTAAACAAATAACAACAGATAAAAAGTAACGCGACACCAAAAGTTACAGCGAGTGCCATCATCGGACGACACAACGTCACGAGACATCGTACCATCTAATTTACGACCGACACATTTTTTGATGTAATTTAATAAAATTCTTTCTTTCTATTGTCATCCAGTGCACAACAATGACAGTTTATAACTGTCAAGAGACAGAGTCAACAAAATCCAAAACATCCCGTTAGTAACCGATAGGGGTGATCACGACCGTCTCTTTCCCGAAATACACCCGGAGCGACAAGTCGTAAATTAGCGCGACAGATTGACGCGCCGCGACACCGCGACACCGCGACATCGCCTGTCAAGTACTGACAAACTTTATTTTTGTCACACGCCGCCGCCATATGCCCAAGTAATCGCATTGTCTCGTGATGCGGGAAGAGAACGCGTCGAGCTACCTAAACAGGTTACTGTGATACACGTATATTATGAACACACTACTAAAGTTTGCAGTAACTAACTGTTCTAATTCCATATTCCATTAATTATTGTTGTTGGCGGTTATTTGATAAAGCGGAGTTATTTAAATGTTAGTTCGCTCACAAACTTCTTAATTCGATTATCTCAGCTACATTGAAATTAAGATAAGTAATTTACAGTTTCCGCTGCGACACAAGTATCTATTGCAAAATCGCTAACGAAGTCAGAAGGGAAACGCCGCAACATCGTGTGTGGGTCGACCCTTACTCATAAGTGCATAAACATTAAGATTAAGTAAAAGTTTTTCTCGCATTTTTTGTGCATTAACATTAGCACATTAGCAACCATCTGCCGCTCAGAATAACTCGGTGTTACACAAACACGTGGGGCGCAAACAGGAATGCTTTTAAACACCCCATTGAATGCGTTGACGTATGTAATTTCAGATTCTTTACAAAAAGTAAGTGTACGTCATCGACAACGCCTGTTCTGCCGTGTCACACTCGCAGCTCTCGCGCCAGCGTGTTGCCCGACACTTTCAGGGGAGATGTTATCGAAAGAACGGCTTTTGATAAGTTTAGAAAGGTAATAATACTCTAAAAGAGGCATGGAATTGGAAGTAGATTTAATCAAAACTACCCAGCTGCTCCCTGAGTGGAGTGATTTATTTACACTTCAAAAGTTTTAGCCGAGTTTAGCGCGTCGAGGAACGACGTTGTTTATACAGGCGATAAAACTATTACAGTATGAGCCCATTAAAATAGATTTGCTTATTTGTTCGTTCTGATTCGTGATTGTTTTACTCGTGAGTTAATTTATCAAATTTACACAAATAGAAAGGCTAATGATGCAAAAGGTGTTTAGTGTTATCTTGCTACTTGCTTGCTTGAACTACTTACTCTCTTCCCTTTTCACTTGTGTATATTTTCTTGAATACGTAAACTAAAGATGATGTAAGATCAAAGCGCGGAGGTGTCGCACTCCCCGCGGTTACAATCATAAAGCAATTGTATTCCAGTCGGTTTCTCCACGTTTGATGTCGAGTGCCAGCCCTCTGTGCCCTGACGTTTATTTGTTTGCCCTCCTTCCGATTTGAGTTATTTTATGGCGAGTTTCAAACTGACATCTTTAACCATTTAAAGCTGGACTACCTCATGATTTCACGTTTGATTTACGGTGACTACTGATGACCCACATAATTGTATATTAAATATGTCCAAATTTAGAGGCGACATAAACGCTGTACAGTAATAAAGTTTGATTTGTCGCGCTGTCGTGGCCACTAAACACATAGCTTACGAGCGTCTTTATCGATATCGACACCAGACCACGTGGGAAGGTCATTAAAAATGGGATGAAGTTTAAATGAAGCCTCGCCAGGAAATTATTGTGGACGTCTTATCCCTAAGAATAATTTTCTTCGCAATCGGAATCTCTACACAATTGTTCTTTTGTTGGAAGGGCACTTTTATCTTCCACCGTTGCGCCGGTAACCAACGGAAAGAAGTGAGGAAGCTCGTGAAATAATGTTAGGAAAGAAGCAAACTATAGCCGGGTCTCTCCTGCGGGGGTAATAAAGCGAGAGCATGTAATTTAATACTTAAATTTAAATATTGCTCACCTTTACACTACCTACAATAAACTTAAACTCGTGTTCTTTTCCGTACCAATTTAAACATTTTGCGACACAAAGTTAATTTGAACTATATTGCAGAATAAGCTGATAGAGCGAGATTAACAATGACAGCAGTATTATCTACAAATGCAAATGTTGAGATTGGCACAGACTAAGCAATATTCAAAGTCAGCAGTCCCGAGTCTGAAGTCAATCCTGATGCTCAAGGCAATGCAACAGTTCATAATGTAATAAGTGATTACCATTTAGATGGAGCGGCAGAACACTTCACTGAGCGAAACCTCAGATTTCATCATATACATGTAAATTTACCTTCATCTGATATTTAAGCAAATACAAGTAACAATATTACGAGTATAACGCACATTCTAGCTGTAATTACTGTGATGGTTTGATTGAGAGCTACGAAAAGCGAGAATAAATACTCCTAAATAAAGTTATTATTGTTGGTGCAAAGCTGGGTTAAGAGAATAAGATTTACTTGGAAAGCGGCAAAAAGCCGATATAAGCCTAGAGAGTAGGAAAATATTGGTTATTTTTACGTGAAAGCCTCTAAGCAGTTGCAGAAATATGCGATATTGAGTCTTATTGTGTACTTTCAATAGAACGAAACACGATCAATTACTTTGACGTAAAACGTTTTTGAACTTAATTGTTACAGTGTTTGTACGTTTTAATTTAATTAAATAGGAACAAACATAGCAGAAAGTTGCTTCCTTTGCTGATTAGCAAAGAAAATTTCTCTCGCCAACTCTCATAATTAATAGTTCAAGAACAACATCAGGATCTTCAAAAATAGTATGAAATATTTTTAAGTTGCTCTTGTATTCATTCAGCATTGTTAGGTTTAAAAATAGAAGGCTATAATAATAACAAAATCAAAAACGCCTGAAAATCTATGTCCGTATGGATTGAGGAGCCACTTCAGATTTAAAAAGGAAACTTGCCCCCTTATTTAGTAGGGAAGTAAATAATTTTGTAGGCCGAATTCTGAAATTTGTAGTACAATATGTCTAAAGTTATATCAATGTGAATGTGGCTCCTCAATCCAAACATCTGAATTGAGGAGCCACCTGAAACACGGAAAGTATTTCATGTACATATTTGAAAATTTTGTATCATTTAGTAGCAATTGTGTATAGTGTCTACTAAAAATCTGAGCCCATTACTGTTTATATTCAAGAATATACAATACTTTTAATGTGGCTCCTCAATCTATACATAAGAGCGTGAATTGCCATGAAAGTTATTGGTCAATTTATATTCCACTGTAAAGACATTTAGTAGCAAGTGTGTTCGAATTTGTAGCATATGGACAAAGTAGTAGAACTGAGTAAATTTAATAAATAAACGCATTTCATTTGGCTCCTCAATCCTGACGTCTGCATAATAAATAATTGACTGTACCTACCTGAGATCAAAACGGAATAAAATACCAGAGACACTAACATTTAGTATAAATGTCTACTAAATACATATTTATGCACAGATCAACATTGTATATGTTCGGTATCTGAAAATTAAATTACTTCTGAATATTCCTTACAAATTCGCTATTAAGGGTGACCATGTTATATGAATTAAACTAGGATGAAGTAGTATTCAGAAGTAATTTAATTTTCAGATACCGAACATATACAATGTTGATCTGTGCATAAATATGTATTTAGTAGACATTTATACTAAATGTTAGTGTCTCTGGTATTTTATTCCGTTTTGATCTCAGGTAGGTACAGTCAATTATTTATTATGCAGACGTCAGGATTGAGGAGCCAAATGAAATGCGTTTATTTATTAAATTTACTCAGTTCTACTACTTTGTCCTATGCTACAAATTCGAACACACTTGCTACTAAATGTCTTTACAGTGGAATATAAATTGACCAATAACTTTCATGGCAATTCACGCTCTTATGTATAGATTGAGGAGCCACATTAAAAGTATTGTATATTCTTGAATATAAACAGTAATGGGCTCAGATTTTTAGTAGACACTATACACAATTGCTACTAAATGATACAAAATTTTCAAATATGTACATGAAATACTTTCCGTGTTTCAGGTGGCTCCTCAATTCAGATGTTTGGATTGAGGAGCCACATTCACATTGATATAACTTTAGACATATTTTACTACAAATTTCAGAATTCGGCCTACAAAATTATTCACTTCCCTACTAAATAAGGGGGCAAGTTTCCTTTTTAAATCTGAAGTGGCTCCTCAATCCATACGGACATGAAAATCTTAGGTGGCTTTTTCCTTAATATAGAAACCGAAAGAAACTAATTCGTTATATTAATGAGCAAAATATACACGACACGTGTAATTTAGTCGGGTACAAGAGTCCGGTCCCTAAGGGGTTATAGCAAGTTGTCCTTTCTGCTGGCTACCGACACCCCTGAGAACGCTAAATTCTGTGACTCTATTGTGCAATATGCAAAACGTGCGGCTGCAATCTTTATCGTGTGGTAAGTTTGCAAAACTCTTTATGAAAATAACGTACAGCCAGATGGGAATTCGCTTGGTCTCTCCATACTCCATACTCTGTTATTCTTTTTATTTTGTTGCTTGCATAAAAATTCAATGTTGCGTGAACGTTTTTAAGTAGGCATATAGACTAACACATCAAAAGGTAGTTAACAAAGCCTACCTTTAAGTAACAGGCGAAGCATACAAAACCGTTCTGTTATTTTCTACATTTTTTAACATAAACATGAATTACAAAAACTAACAAGAAGACATTTTTATATAAGAAGTGATATTATTGAATATTTTAGCACTCTTCACGAGATGAAGAGAAGCATATGATCCATGGCGGTTGGCGGTGTTAAAACGTAGATAATTACGTAGATAATTGAAGGACATCCTGCGGTCGGTCAGTTGGCGTGGAACGTGTTCTGCACCCAATTGTATCGGCTACAGTAATGTGCAGTCACAGAACGCATCCTGCGAAGGAGTCGTAAAAGCAGCGCGTAAAACATAATATATTGGGCTTACATTAATATTTGCGGCATAATGTGTTTATTCCAAAATGAAATGTATTCCTGTGAATGAGATAGCTGTTTGGTATTCATGGAAGACTTTAATGCCGCGGGTTTATAGCGATATTTAATGGTAAGCTCTTAATGGTGAAGCGCCATGTCAATAATGGTTGGCTCTTTCACAGGAAACGATGATGGCAGGGCTACACTTGAACATTACGTCTTTATTTATTTACGAGGGCAGGCACCTACTGGAGTTGCTACAATACCAGTAACATTGAACGCATTTCTATAACCAGGGCTTAATCTTCTTCTGTACTGTGGATTTATGTCCGTGTTCGTTATGTTGTGTTGGATGCTGTCTCGAAGTGCACCCACGTTTAGAGGTTCCGTGTCCACAGTTAGGTCAGTATAATGCGAATCCTACAAAAATTAGTCACGTGCGAGGATCGACCCACAATACTCGACGTAGTGCTGATGCACGCATTATATTCGGGCATAACTATGTATGACATCCATATCCATATCCGTTTGACTTGCTGTAGGATAGGCATTCGTTCAAGTTTTAATATTTCCCCCTGTAAGGGAAAGATCGCGGGTTCGAGTCCCGCCCGAGGTCTATTGTCTTTTCTCTTTCATAATAAACTAAATAGTAGTACTCACTAGAGCTGTAATAGTATGTTCCAAAACTAACGATATCGACAACCCACACGTAGAAGCGCGCAGTTCTCCGCTTTGTGTTCGTTCAACGCGCACTATTGTAAATGATTAAATACGTGACTTGGACGCCATTAGATTTATCACTTGCTATAGCCTACATATACTACAGTTATAAAGATTTCTTTATAGAGGGTAAGAACATCCCTAAGTTCCATAAATGAGAAAGTAAAAAAAGTAAATGTAAAAAAGTTGTAAGACACAGCATCAGGCAGTAGCTAGTTAATCAAAAGAAAAGTCTTGAATATAATACCACTCGATTCTAAGTGAACATACGTATGTATATGATGTGTTTAAATCTATAAAACGTGTTAAAACCCATCTATACCAAGAACTTATTGAACGTTCCGTAAAGCGTTCAAAAAGTAATTATTATTTTACGTTTATTGTAATTGCCGTTGCGCTATCTAAAGACAGCACAAAGGCAGGTATAGGCACAAATTACAGGTTAGACGCTAACTCACCGGGGAAGTGGTGTTCAATAACATATGAAGCGTGAGTGCCTATTGACAACGCTTTCATCGACCCTCTTGACAAGGGTAGCTAGGACGTGTGGCATCGCCCAAATGTCCGGTTATTTTTCATATGAAAAATGTTTTGATTCATGGCCCCAAGAGTTTTGATCTCTGTCACTTCTGTTCTTATACTGGAGTACCGTGATATGGATGTGTCAGGCCTGAATATCGATTTATATGAGGGCAGATTCACGGATTTGACAGGTTGTCTATACAATCTGCACTCAAATAAATCGAGACTCAAAATTGAGTACCATTCTAGAATATGTGCCTGAGCGTCCGATACTTGAGGGTCTTTCAATTGGACACGCATTAAATAGCTAGTCAAGGAATTATTCAGACATCTATAAGAAATCTATAAGAAATACAAGACAAATATAAATTTGAATTTTAATTTGAAAATGGTTGGACATGGCACAAATGGTGCATATTGCGAGAAGCCTATGTCCAGTAGTGGACTGCAATAGGCTAATTGATTGATATAAGAAATAGTCATATTACCTTTTGAGGTAGGTGCTTAGACTTATAATTTCAGACTTTAGTACTGCTACTGCCATTAAAGCCACATAAGTCAAGTTTATAGGAAGAGAAGAAGTATGCAGAAGCTATGAAAACATGTGTAGTTGGCAATAAGATCGTCTTCTATGATGTGGGATTACTTCGGGGTTTTACAGGCTTTAATGACAAGCATAGCAAAGAAAATCCAGAAATTTAAATCAGGCTTATAAGGATGGTCACCCGACTCATGAATGGAAGTCACCGTCGCGTGGAAGGTTTGTGCTAACGTAGTAATGAGGTGGGCGGGGCGCGGCGCAGTTCGTCATAAGCACAGCTTTGTTGTACGTTTTGTGTTGAGTGAATTGCTGGTACACGCCATTGCTCAAGCTTCGAGTACTAAACCCGTACCTAGTATAATTATTTTGTAGTATTTTGAACCGAATTTGTATTGCTGATACACAGAATTTTGTTGGAAGCATATTTGCGGAAGGTGAAAGATCGGGTACAACAGCGCATTTTTGCCCAGAAGTGGACTGCAATAGGTTTGTTTGCTATTTATATTACGGTTCCGGTTTTCTTAAAATTCCAATATTTTTGACGACGCACAAAAAAGCTTTAGTGCTGCAGCCATATAACGTAGGTATGTAGGTAACTATTTATTTGCGATGGTTAATGGTTCCTGTGGGCTATGAAAGCTAGCAATACTTACTAAAAGTTTCACTATCTTCGAGACTTTTATTAATGGCAGGTTATAGCGTAGGAACTGTGTAAGTAGGCTGAGGGCTTCAAATTGATTGAGGCCTATTCTATTTCAATTTACGCGTAGCACCCGGAACCTCCTTAATGACCAGTCATTCATTAAAGTTTCTAATCGAATACCATCGGCAGCACCGCGCGTTTCTGTCGTGCATTATATTTATCAGTTTCGACTCCATAATTATATTCACAGGTAGGTCACATGATATAGCTATGAACCACTGGACTTTAGACCAAGTTGCACGGCCCCTGGTTATAGACTAACTCCTTCTCGTTTATTTCCATTTTATGGAAAAATAAATGTATGCATGGAACACAAAAGTGTTAAAGAAACCAATTGTAAATGAATGCCGGCAATAAATAAGAGAGGTATTGTTAATATATTAGCTATTCATTTAAATATATTCATCTTCTTTTCAGGATTACCTATATTATTCTCATGTGTCGAACACGTCGTGTCTTCCATATGAGAATACGAGCGGAGTTGTGTCATATTTACAATATTATGTATAGGTTCATGTTTGAAATACTCAAGTTCAAATTTGAGAAAAAAAAATACCCCATCATCCGACCTGTTTTAACAAGAGACAATAAACAAGATAAGTCCACTCGAAACGGCACTGATTCGCCATGACACCCGCTACAATCTGACGAAGCTGTTGAAAAATTCATCAGCGGGCTCCTCCTGGAGCACCGGCCTCGTAAACTTACAGCGTCCGACGACGCTGCACTTAAAAACACGCGTTTTTTGAAAGGTTATAACACGTCAGCGTTGAATTTTTCATGTGAATAATAATGTACGTCTTCGAACGCCTTCACACGCTCGTAAAAACATTTAAAAGGGTCATTGGTTGAGTTGCCTTGGAGTCTTAAGACTTTTGTCTTGCTCACTTGTTTTTATTTTACAATTCCTGTTTGGTCATCTATCACTGGGAAAGTAAAAATCAATTAACGAGTTCTCAACACACACTTCATATGTATACATAATATTATCTAATCAGCTTCTTGTACCAGAATTTTATTGTTCACAATTTTTGTAATTTGTATAAAACCTTAAAAAGCTAAGAGTCAATACACTAACAAAACAAGGAACAAAGCTAATGAATGAAATCTGCAAGGTTACATTCGCTTTGTGGGAAGAGGCTCGAAGGACCGTGTAAAGCCTAAAAGCTAGCTTGCTCTTTATTATCACAGCTAAAAGTCGGAAATAGTGTACGAAAATAACACAAACCAAATCCATTAAATTTATTTTTATAGGTATGTAATATTCGCATAACCTCCGACGATATCATCATCGGCCATGCTACAATCCTAATGCAGATGTATCGATAAGCCTTTTATGTGACTAGCGTGACCGGTCTATTTTTAGAAAATGCATCATCTTTCATACGAAATGGTTATAAAATATTTACAATTTAAGTGATACAACTTTTGATTTACAACCGGAGGGTAAAACTAGTAGAAAGGAACTTTAACATTGATTCAAGGGGTTAAAAGTTGATGTTTCGATTTGATAGTTGTATGTAAATGTGTGGCGGTGGAATCGGCAATCACGTCAAACGCGTACGGGTCTACGGGGGGAGGGGAGAAATGGTCGCGAAATATACGTCCCTCGGGATCTCCGTACCCTCGGAATCGTGACCAACATTTTACTTCGTATTCTGAGTCCCGGGCAGCCGAGGATAACACACAGCTGTCTATATTGCTCTCCAGTCAAATTTTTTAAAAGTCCCTTGTTGATAAAAGGAATCACTGTCTCAGATATCAAAAAAGTTACAACGAATAACAAATTGAAATGTCAAGTACAAATGGCACTCACCATTTTTAATTAGCGAACTGTAGGGCGAGTACACTGCAGTAATTAGAAACGAGAAAAATGATTAAAACATCAGAAGTGCATTTATAATATTGTCTGCAGAGAATGCACCTATAACACCTTAAGATACCACTAATCTTACTGGATTACATCGCTATTCATTGTTTATGCAATTACAGACATTCGGCAAATAAGAAACACATTTGGAATGTAAAAATAACACACAAAAATAGCTTTATTTCGAAGAGTGTGGTGCTTTTACTAATGATAGGTTTATCGAAAATGCTGAAAGAAATGCTGTAACAAAATTAGTAGCCTTATCACTAAACCATCAATACCCAAAGCGTCACTCGCGCTTCATCCACGACCACGTACGGTACGGCCGGAACTTCGCAAGCGGCCATTCAGTCTGTTATAAAAACTTTTCTTTGTTTCAGTGGCGCGGCTCGTCTCTCATGGCGGGTAGCGTCTGGACTCCCAAATCGTTTTCCGATACTATTTTATATGTAATGGACAATAACACATGCTCCAGGGCCTATTGTTACTCCAAAGTTTGGGACTCTGATTTTATTTTATGTATTTTTAGGCGACAGATATACTGACTTTTAAAGTTTCTCGTTCCATGATTATAATAATGTTAACGGGAATATGCACATTTGAATTGCTTGACGTTTCATCGTGGTCACAAACAGAACAGCCATATTGGTTATGGAAACAACACAAGAAAATGCAAATAAACAAGTAAGCAAACAATGTTGTGATATTTCAAATTCGTAACAAAACTCTACTTTGCAAATTCCGAAGTCACCCAGTCTCCTTGAATATTGTTGTTACCCTCACATTCTGTCAAGATACATACGAGCACGCGCAGAAATGGAACAACATTCAATTCATATCACAAAACGTGAGTAATGTGTCACTAAAAGAGCTTCTAATATTTCCCCATTGAATCCAAAAGCCATGAAAGTATGTAATACAATTCCAATATTCAACTGCGGCTTTTATCGACAAACAAGCTTTCAGTGAGTACCGCGAGCAGAGCCACGGGGGAGCGCTCCACACATTCGTAAACATGTTATTATGATTGTTCGTGAACTATTATTTGCTGGGCCTTCACCCGTTCACCGTGGCAACGTGGCCCTATAAATAGTCGCAGGTCGGCGCCACGCACTCGCCGCTCTGACTGACAGACAGTAATTTCCCAACAGTCAGACATCATATAACATTCATAATAGACTCCGGAAGGATTTTAAAATGCACGTCGAGGAAATGCACCGCCCCCAACGGTTTAGGTCTGCTTCTGAAATGCGCTTTATATAAATGTTTTTAAAAGTAATTTGCAACAATAGTCCCCTTGTATATTAAGCTTTTACCATAAAACCCCGTACCCTAAATTAAGAAAGAGTAAAAATAACGTTCCCAAAGGAAATTCGGTTCGAAAAATTCCAACTCGTATTTTAGTAGCCTTTGCACAACGCTAACAGCCAACTAACTTTTACCTGGAAATCTGTAACCAACGCTTCACCTACTCGCTTCAGCTGTATTGGCAATTTATTTTAGATATTCATGTTACTATTACTAGCGTTAAACAAAGTTAGTGTTCAGTCTGGATTTCGTAGAATGATGTTGAAATAGAAATTACTGTTTTCTATCAGTATCGAATACTTGACCACCAGACCTATGGTAATGATTAAAGAACAAAGACTACCAATACAAATGCATTGATCAGTGTTGCTCGGTGACGCTTGTGTTCCTTTCAATCCAATAGCGTAATTTCCACTAAAGCAGCAAACTATTTTTATCAATAAAGTTGCAATGCGGCAATAATAACCTCGGTCCAAAGCGTATAGCACGAAAGCGTTAACCCCACCGAAGCTCGGAGTACAGCTCTGACGTTAACTGCATTAGAAAATTGATAGCGGTGAAGGGTTATGGTGGTTTTATTGTCTGTAAAGCGCAGCCAGTGTTGGCCTGCAGTATTCTTAATTCAGAATGTTCCGTAGGTACATGTTCGGTTGTGTGCCGCAATTCAGTTCACGTAGTTTTGGAATTGTTTTGTTCAAAATGGGCTTGTTCTGTTCTATGCAGGGTACGAAACAGAATTGTAAAATGTCATGTACTTCAAGGTATTAATAGGACTGCAATGTCTGGTAATACTTCAGACTACTAATAATGTATTTATAATATTGCTTGTTAATATACGAACTGAGGTAATGTTGTGCGAGCAGTCTGGGTTCTTAATTAGAGGTTCAAAATTATGTATTGCATTGTCACGATACGTCATTTGGAAAGCTAAATTTCTTCGAAACTTAATTATCCTAGCCATCAATCAAGTCGTCGACATCGTTGTCAAGTACGAAAATGAAGTTTTTCAAGTTTTATAAATTTTAAAGTTATTAAAGCAACTCGGCTACTTCAACATCACTATAGAGGTACCAAAAAGTTGTAGCCAAGAATATCCAATCACACGCTGATTGACGTTTACGGTCGCCCGCCATAAACATTAGTAGTTTTATGTGGTGCTTTATGTGTTTGTACCACTACTGGCACTATTTCCACCGCGTTACTCTGCTCTGGGCTGCGTCTACAGCCGTTACTGCACGTTGCTCAAACGTCAATTAATTTCAATGATTAATTATAATTAACAGGCATGAAAATCGTATCCCTAATTAGAAGCAACGGTTAGCTCCGGCCACTCGATCGACCGATTCGGTCTGCCACTCAAAAGTTTAGTCTAAGCTTATTAAGAGCTTTGCATAAGCGTGAGTCATAAAATAATACTGTTTGAGAATGCACTGTCGAGATTGTTTGCGGGGGTCCACAAATACTATCCTAATGGGTGCTTTAACGACGTCCCATTTGAGTATAAAGCAGTGCTAATTAGGCACCCCTGACATAAAGTGATGGTTCCCGGCGCAACGTTATTCGGCAAGGGTAGCCGGGCCGGTAACGCATCGGAACCGATGGATCGATCGATTGAAGGGTCGTGGGTTCGGACTTGTGTCCTCCCTACACATACAGATACACACACGTCCCTATTACTTAAGCTGGGAACTTAGGACATTAAAACGTAATATATTGTCATTAACAGAGATTACATTTTTATGGTTACAGCTCATGGGGAAACAATGATTTGGACGTATCTTTCAATGGTAATACAGTAAAGAGTCAGTTAACGGGACCAACATTGACTTTGACGTTTATTGCCATAGGTTAGTTTAAGCGCCGCAATATTCATAATTTTCTGGACATCAAAGTCTTATAATTTGAATTACATTTAGATATAGGCACACAAATTAATGCATGATCTAGAAACATCGAAACTACAAGTTAAGTTTTTATATATGCACTAGCTTTTGTCGGTTATCGCGACCAAACATAGCCTATGTCCTTTCTCGAGGTCTAATCTACCCCTATACCAAATTTCATCAAAATCGGTTCAGTGGTTTGGGCGTGAAAGCGAGACAAACAGACAGACAGACAGACAGACAGACAGACAGACAGAGTTACTTTCACATTTATAATATTAGTAGGGATAGGGATTTCATTTAGTAATTATTGGAATGAATCTATCTAGTCTAGGGTTGCCATAAGTGTGAGGACCCAGACCGGGACATTTGAAGAAAAAATAGTAAAGGTAGAAATTTTTTAAATTTTATTACAACAATAGGTAACTTTCAAAGTTTTAAAACAACTTTTAACACTGCCATTGAATACCAGCGGGCAGCGACTCGGGCTTTCTGTTTTTTCTGAAAGGCGAAAAATTATCAGAATTAACTTCTGATCATTTTACAAAATATTTTGACGAAATCAACATTAACTTAAACATCATCTTCATGTAGACGTTTTCTCCCGATTGCATCCGTGGCCAAAATGACCTCAGAGCATCAGACCATTTGCACGCATATCACTCTCCACGACGTCAAGCCAGGGGTAGGTCAGTAGGTCTTCTTGGTTCTACCCCTTCTACCTGGACCCGGCGGGGGTGCCATTGTTAGGTATTTGCTACCCACGTAGCCTGGCGGTTGCCGCAAGACGTGACTGCACCAGCGAAGGTGGCTCTTTTGCATTTTACCTGCGATGTCACGGACATGAGGGCTGCCGCGGAGTTCTTCCCACGATCTTTACGCGTGACGCCGCACATCCACCGCAGCATGTTCATCTCCGTGACCCGCAGCTCTTGCTTGTGTCGCTCCAGCAGCGGGCACGCCTCACAACCATGTAAGAGGACATGCCTAATGATCGTCTTATGACCTTCAACCTAACTGGCATTTTGGGATCACACGTGACGCCAGTCATTTCTCACCGCCTGGCCCACGCGGCAGTAATGCGTGCCCTGACGTCGTAGTCGATTTCACCGGTCACATGAAGTACAGATCCCAGGTACTTAAACCGAATCATCGCCTATGCGGTCGGCTGTGGAATCTGTCGAATTTAACGCTAAGCTTTCTGTCTTCGCTACATTTAGCTTCAGACCACCGTTCTCAAGCACGTCCTTCCACACTTTCACGTGTCGCACCAATCTGCTCCTGTCCGCGTCCATCAGCGCAATATCATCAGCATACATGAGCAACCACGGAGGCTGCTCATGTGGGTTTCTGATACTGTCCGACAAGACGTTTAATACCACGCTGAACAAGTAAGGACGGATCTTTCGTGTACTCCGACTGTGATGGGGAAGGCTTTCGAGTCACCAACAGCAGTCGAAAAGCGAACCACGGAACCAGAATCATGATACATGTCTTGGATGGTGTCAATGTAGGTCTCTGGAACTCTCTCAGCCCGCAGTGCCCACCAGATCACCGCGCGAGGAACACAGTTGAAGGCCCTCACCATGTCTAAGAATAGGCAGTGCAGGAGCGTGTTCTTCGACCTGTATTTCCCCACCACAATCCTTAGGGCGAACACCGGATCCATGGTTCCGTGCCCAGGACGAAACCCGTACTGACATTCCGAGGATGTACTCTCCTGTCGGATTCAGGAGTCGATCGCGGTTACTGCCACACTTTTGCACCGATCCCTTGCCTTTGAATACTGGCGCAATGATGCTCAGTCTCCACTGGCTCAGGATCTCACCGGTGAGGAGTACGTGGTTATACAGATTTGTTAGAATGCACACCACGACCACCCATTGCCTACCAAGCCTCGATGGGGACATCATTGTGTCCGACAGCTTTCCGGTTCTTCATGCGGTGAATGGCAGTACTTCTGCAGGCATCAACGGTGGCACTAGTCCTTGATTATTCGGAAAGAGGTCTGGTGGTTGCAACTCTTTAAGCTGCTTATTCAACAGGTCGTGGAAGTATGAGCGCCATCTCTCCGGCACCGCTTCTTCCTCGTACAACAGATTGCTCCCAGGGTCTTTATTACTCATTAACTTAATCGTGTACGGAAAAATGTCATCGCTTACATCGCTTAATCCAGAATGAAGAAAGAAAGAAGTAGTAAGTCGCGTTTATTGTAGGTATATTACTGTTTACCAAGTCCAGCTCTCTAATATAATACTATGATTTTTAAACCGGGACAATTTGCTAATCGGCCGGGACGCCGGGACGCCATGCTTCAGACCGGGACATGTCCCGGCGTACGGGGACGTATGGCAACCCTAATCTAGTCAGAAGTTCAAGAGTGTAAAATCCGTTACATCATACTGAGTTTAGTAAGTAAGGTCTATAAATCTTGCTCTAAGTCTGAAACTGGAATGAAATAATTTTAGTAAACACGCCTCACGGATCACTTGTTGGCCCACCACATTTAGGAGGCCTTGATTATTATTCTACGTAACCACCAGATAATTTATTATTATTGGTTGTGATTATACTGCTCTTCTGCTTCAGCTGTTGACTTCAGATTGATTATTATCGCATCTGAAGTGGCTTCACCTCCGCCACGACAACAGATTATTTACCTTAATAGGCCATAACTGTTACTGTGATTATTATTTCGCCGGTGTTAACTACTGTAGTGATTGTTTGTCTAACTCGTAACTACGTTTAGTGGTTCTGTGAACAACGTGTGGTGTAAACAGTTACTGTCGAGTAAATAAACAGTGCAACGAGTATCTTTATCAGGCTCTGAAATGTGAACCTTATTGAGCTTTCGATTTAGTGCAAGGACTGTCAGCACTCACACATCTGTGAGGTTGGTACACATAACACACACAGTGAACGACCTAAGATTATACACTTTTGTATACTAGCATCGCCCACGGTTTTACTCACTTTATCAGGATCACGTGGGAATATCGGGATAAAAAGTAGCTTGTTTCTCACTGATAATGTTGCTTTGTAATAGGTGAAAGAATTTTTGAAATCGATGCTGTTGAATTCTTTCTTATTCCCTTCATCAACATTTTTTTATGTGTACCTATATTTTTATGTCCTATTCTTACACTATAAGCATTGTCTCTTGTGTTTATGGTATGGTATATGTAAATCTCCAAAGCGAAGTCAGTTGAAATTATGTTAATCCAAAAATAACTTTGGAAAATTCCTAAGCAAAAGGGGTTAAATTTATTTTGTTAGTTAAACAACACCACTTGAGTTATAAACATTGTAGCAATAACAATACGATGGCGAGAGCCTAGGGGAGCCCTAGCCCTAGGCTTATTACGGTCCCTCCGCCGGCGCGCTCATCGCGGCACGCGCCTTTATAGACCTCCAGGGACTCACTGTTTCGTGATTTCTGCGATCTCCTTAATCGATACAGTCTTGACTACTCAAGAGGGTGTAAATGTAGCATTCATTCTTAACATCAAGATGTTTTATGGTACTTAGGAGAAAAAGTGGAACACAGGGAAAAGAAAAGTAACGGCTACCAATGGCAGCTGCAATAGTTATATGAATACAACATATTGCTACATACTTAAAATCGGTTTTAAGGAAGAGAGTGGGCCACCTACATCTACCTGCTGCTCTACTTTAACTAATGATAATTTAGAAGGATCTTGTTAGAGGGTGAACATTTAATAAAATTGATTTTGCCAAAAATAGTGAAAGATACATTAATATTAAGTTGTTAGTTTCTGTTGGAAATGTACCATTATACAGTTCGAAATTTACCATTGCTTTGTCATATTTCTACCAAAACATGACAAAGAACTATCCAATTAAGTACTAAATTCTATTAAGTAGAACGTATGGATATGTCTACTACAACATGAAACAAATCTTGTAACTCCAAATAAAATATCAAACAACATAAATGAGAAAGCCGTGGGGCATTATTCAACGTAAAATTTAAAATTACCTTCACACACGGGTCGATTTGAGTCATAACTTCAAAGCTCAAATGTCTCATGACCGTCCATTCAATCCATTCCGTAATTTTCCAGTTAACAACTCACACTTGAAATCAATGCAATTTATGATATTGGTGTACAGGGGTTAATAAGTAATAAGACTTTAATGGCGATGAGATGAGAGTGTGTACAGGCAATAATTCACGAGTTGTGACCTCTTTAGAACGTGATTCAATTACGCCGTGACATTTAAGACGCAATAACTTCAAATTAATAAGAAAACTGAGCACTTATTCATCGATCTGATTAAGCGGAGTGAGTGACTCACACTGACCGTGACCATCGCAAGGGGTTTAATGATTTATTCTTTCGTTTGTTGGTTGGGCAGGTAGTGTAGAACGACAGACCAAATCTAAGCAAAGTTGGCTAAATATGGCTTGCCTTACTTGAATGAAAAATATGGTCAAAATAGGGGGATCCGGAGCTCTTGAAGCTGGTAAATTTAAGTAGCTTGCACTGTTTCTAAAGTGGTCACTAATTTGTCGCAATAAACATGATAACTTAATGTTAATGAATAAAATAAATAATCTCTAAAAATTATACCTATGAGTAAGTAGTAGGTTTGGAGTTGCCCGTATACCTGCACATGCGGTCAAGCGAGGTCTGTGTGCGTCGTCTGTCGAAGTTCTGGCTTTATGACAGAAGGGTATAAAACCACGTCATAATAAAGCGTCTCATCAACACGAGCTCAAGACGCGCAAATAAAAGTTTATAAGCTGTAAAAATATAGCAAAGTGCCTCCACCGCGATAAACGCCGCGCCATAGAAATCAGACGCAGTGGAAAGTTGGAAATGTGAAACACGCCGTACCTACCTACCTCCTCCTACCTACCTCTGCGCTGGACAGTTTCATTCGAACCGCACAGTACCAATAAATGCAAGGAAATGCTTTTCATAACACAAAAGATCCCCAGTCTTTCCGATGTTGATTATAAAAACAACTTATCGCCTGTATTTTTCTACTCGTTGAATTTTAAAGTTTGCTCGCTTGCCCCGCTAAAAATGTCGCACGCAATCAATCTGAAGAAACCTTAAATGATGAGAGAATCATAACTCTTGAACTAAAACGCCTAAGTTCTTCCAAGATGACTGATGAGGTAAGTCCATTTTCAGATAGGCAGGGTTAGCAACACGTTACTTTTGCGGTTTGTATACTGTTCGATGGAGAACAGCCTATGAATGACACTCCCGTGAGTCTGTACACATATCGGGAAACTCGTAGTAAACCCTAACCAAATAGACGAAGGAACTTTGTTTGTTATTTAGTATATACTTATTTAAGCTAGGCTTTACTTACATAAGAAGAACGTAATTCACTTTATACTGACACATTACACAAACTACTGAAAGTTGTTAAGTTAATGGAACAGCCAGTGAGTAAAAGTTTGTAAGGACACAAAAACGGGTAAAAAGTCGTTAATAGAACAAGTTTGTTTCGTGAGGATACGAGCAGAGGCGCTGGGGACACAAAGGATACGACACAATACACGGGGCACAACGTTAAAGGATCTGATAACTTCACTGACTTATCGACAAACAAAACAAAAACTTCCTCATAACTCAGTTCTGTAGTTTAACTACAAATGTTTTTAAAATTGCATTGACTTTCAATCAGGTTAATAACTATTGGAAACACTGCGGGAATAACTTGTCAAGGATAACCATACTTATCTCTATTTTAAATTATTGGTAATAGGTAATATTATGTTTAATAATGTAATTCACCATTAGATCTAAGTATGGCAATATTAATTAGATACTCGATTTGGTTACACGGATGGGATTTGGATACAATGATCACCATCATGGAGGGAAATGATTTATGAGATATTTTATGCATCTAAGTAACTTTTAGTAGATTATAAATCATTAATACACTACACAATAATTTAGTGATAGCAGCCATATAGAATTACAGGGTGTGATATATTTTGTTTATCCGACGCGCGACGTGTCGATTACCTTACAGTTGCACTACCGGGTTTTATCGTACTTGGAGTTTGTGAACACTCGTTTCCTCCCTAACGCCCGGTTAATATCTAAAATGTGTGCGAACGAAAGATTAAAAACAGTTATATGTATTTTTATAGGTCTGTTTCCTGTGTAAATTTGCGTTTTTTCGTTTTGTTGAACGTATTCGTGAAAAGAACGAAAGTTACAAAAACATCAAAAGGCCGCCTCACAGAAAAATATAAACGAAATCCGTATTTTTTAAATATTGCCTTTGAACATTCAATACTCGTAAAAGCGACAATGTTATGTGCTTTAAGTAACACGATACCGGGAGCTCTGAACCCGAAATTTTTAATGTTACCCGTGATTTTATGCCAGCGTTTGTCATGAGATTAAAAGATTTAAAAAGGTAACTGGATCCACATCCCGTGGCTCAGTCCACTCATTTACAACGTGTTGAGGCCTCGCGGTTTCGTCCACAAATATTGATTCGTAGCACCCGCCCTTCAACCGTTATGTTGACAATGATCGTGCCACAATGGACACAAGCACACACGTGCACAACAAAGCTAGCTCAAGATATTCCATTAACAGTATTGTACGTACGTTTTGGTAGAACCCGTTTGATTTGCTCAGAAAACATCGATGGAACTTTGAAATGTAGGTATCACAATAGTATTAATTCTTTACTCAAACATTGGTATTAAATACACATTCGTAGTAAATATGCCGTATTGATATAAGTTTAGAGTAAACTTCAAGTATTCGGATCGTTGAGTGTAAGTGCCAGCGATCCAGTTAATGTAAGCAAAGGTGATGGGTACGATTAACAGCTTAGGGTAAGATGCAGAACTTTCCTCGGAGGTCTTAATTTTGTAGCCGTTGTTTTGAATAGCGACATTGTGCTTAGAATTAACTTCTCACACAAAGTGTTAACGAGGATGAAACTGACTAAGATAGTTAAAATGAATTTAGTTGTTTATTATCCATCAAATATTTCCATGTGACATCCGGATGACAATCCTATTTACCATCGAGTTCAACTGAAGACGAGGCCTGAATTTCGATAGTGTTTAGTTTAGATTTAGTTTGCTAGCTAGTTTCTAGTTCTAGGATTGAATCTGACAATCCTATTATCACAATGGCTCGATCATTGTCATTTGTTGGTTAGTATGTTTTAGGAACTAGTGTATATTTTGGTTTTAGAAATGTTTTAAATTTTATTGTATACTATAAAGCGACTTTAGTGTCGGCAGGACGTACTTGTTAGTACATGTTTATAACATGTAGTTTAGAGATTGTTCTAGGTACGTAGGAGTGTTTATTGAAGTTATATGTTCGCGTGCGACGTCAGTGAACAAGTGGCGTGTTCGCACCTTTTTACAGGCGGTAAGCTGTAATTGAATTAGGTCTTTGTAATAAACGTTGATGAAGTCCAGCGCTTCAGCAAACTGTTCGGCACCTAAATTGTAAACTCTACGTGAGCCTAACGTTGGAAAGCATGCGACCACTGTGAGGCTATTAACAAATTCTTCATTCAAGCTGAAAGACAAATTCGTCGACGTAGCCTGATGCCCCTGGGATTACAAATTTGAAATTTTGTCACTTTATGCCTTAATGTATTGTAAGCATCCACTAAGGAAGGATTTTTGCACATTTTAAATCTTAGGGGGTTAATAGGTAATAAACGATGAACAATTTTTTGCATGGGCAATTTTAATTCCTTCTGTTCCTCCAAAAGCTGTCTCTAGCTAAAAGTTAGTTTTTTCTAGATCTTGGGTTAGCTATCATAGGTATTGGTCAATTTCAATCTCTCTAAAGATATACGAAATGAACTGTATCATCTCTGAACGAGATTATACATAAGATTTGCAAGAATAAATTAGCATTACATGTATGAATATAGTATCTGTTTGCTATTCAGTTATTAATCTTATAAGATATTGCGATTGTTATTGGGTATTATCCGTACTTTTAGGAAATTACAACCATCCACAACATTTAGATATTTTTTTGTAATATTTAAGTATATAATACTAGCTTTTGCCCGCGGCTCCGCCCGCGTGGATGTCGGTTATCGCGACCAAACATAGCCTATGTCCTTTCTCAAGGTCTAACCTACCTCTATACCAAATTTCATCAAAATCGGTTCTGCGGTTTAGTCGTAAAAGTGAGACAGACAGACAGACAGACAGACAGACAGAGTTACTTTAGCATTTATAATATTAGTAGGGATGACTCTCTCGTTGGTTTGCCCTTTTGAAATACTTTGTATCCATTTTGTTTGTCCATAGGAGATTGCCTCGAGCGGTACGACCGTTGTTTGTAGTGCAGCGTTATATGAGTTTTCAGTAGGTATTTATCTAAATTTCCTTTTTGGAAATTGAAAAGCATGCAATGTTATATTTTGTTAAAATCCTCGGCAATAAAATTCTGAAATAAAATCTACTAAAATTATAAAATATAAAACAGGCCATGTTCCTATTGTTCCACTGAGGAAATGGTGACATAATTGTGAAGCGACGGTAACCGCTGGACGACAAAGCCGTACAACAGCACAACAGAGTACAAAGTGACAAAATAAATTTTCGTCCTTTGACGAAAGACGGAAACGAGTATTGATTACGTCATTTCCCTGCGCCGTATTGTGTTGCTGCAATTTCCTTGGGATCCTGTTTGTATTATGTACAAAACATTTTTGTTACAAAAACATTGTTTCGTACACCCCCGAGAGCAGGGTGGTAACTGCTAACTTATTCATGGTGCTGAGAATCATCGATGCGTACAAACTGTTTCATACTATCCGATTCTCACTACACTCCATCTTGAAACCACAATGCATTCTAACCCTTGCATCAACTGATATAAGGACCATAAACGCATCGGTACTGCCGTGAATATATTTGCAACACTACATGAGGGAAAGCCTCCACCTGCGTCGCTTACATCAATGTAAAATATACGCGGATTTAAAAAAAGAACTTAAACGTGATGCGGAAGGTAAGCAGAAGCGAACAAAATATTACACATGTAGCTTTTGTGCGCGCGTACAGGCTCGTGGGGTATTTTGTTTCTATCCCTTATTTAAATCATCTTCCTAAACTTTTTACATCTGGAAAGTAGCTGCGCCAAAACAATCCTGATCTCTGCACACTGCAGATATCGATAACAATAATGATTTGCTAAAAAAAATTTCAACTTTAAAAAAGTTCAAGTGTGCCCCATCTCATGTAGAATGTGAATAAAGTATACCTAGGGCTATTATGACAGTAAAAATACGCTTCAAGTTGTGTTCCTTTAAATAGTGCATAGGGTACGTTACCGGGTTATGAATATGATAGATGGGACTGACAAAAATTTTACCTAGATACTTGGCAAAATATGAGTGTCCATACGCCTTAACCTTCCTTCCTTGGGTATTTAAAGCATAATAATGTTTAAACTATCTTACTTTGTGATTAAATAAATTACAAGTTTTTAGTTCCCATAAAAAAAACGCGAGTAAAGCCAGTTCCACAAACTGTAGCTCCCCAAAACTCCCATATTTTCCTGTCAATATTACAAGTAAATTGGATACCCAAAATCCACTAAGGAAGTATTGTGCAACGTAAAACTTTAATATGAGACGTTTTTAGGGTATCATCCCGCAGACGGGGACGACCCGCATTCGACGGGAGACCCTCGGTAACGACGCGCATATGAAGGTTTTATATCGCTCATCATATAATATATTGTATATGTATGCACGTAAAACATGAATAAAGAACCTCTGTGACTTGTGGTGGAAGCACGCGCGAGCGCCACATTATGTGGTCACCCATCGTGTTTATATACGAGTATCTCGATAGTGTGTAGAGTCAAGAGGAAATTTACATGTTTATTTGCACCCACGTCTGTATGCGGATAAGGTTTTTATTGCTAATTATAAATAACTATAGCGAGTGACGGAGTCTTTTATTGCCAGACACCGGACTCACATTTGAACTCAAATTTTCCCAAAAGTCATAAAAACTTTAACAGTTATTTTTGGTGCACAATTACTAAAGTTGTTTTATTAATGACATCGTTAACTAAACCTTAAAAGTCGAGCAGGTCCACGAGGAGATAGATATGGATCGGAGGTATCAAAATTCGTAATATATGGAGTCTGAAGTTATGGAAGTGTCTACCTATTAAAAGTTGTTTTAATGTGGTCCGGGTCCTATTCGGTGCCAGTACACTCTATTTATTTGAATTAAATTACAACTCACTTTATCACTTAAATTCATTTATAACTTTGATATAACGATAAGTGATACATATTTGATAAACAATTAAAGCAATTTCTGTTTCTATCGTTTTAAGTCAAGACGTATTCCTCAATGCGAATATAATGATCCCTATCAAACTTGGTTAGTTAAACTTTTGTAACAACTGAATCGACACCAATGTTTGTTACTATAGCACAGAATAGATATTAGTAGGTACTGACATCATCTTTTCATCATCAGTAGTAATTTAATGTACGCACTTCTTTAACTTATTTATTGCATTGAATACGATATGAACTGAACAGGAACATTTTGGTCCATAAACAGTACATATTTACCTCCTGTTTTATTTTGCTTCCCTGGTACTTGATATTACCAAATAATCATTCCAAGTTCCTAAGGATATTTCTTTTTCATATCATCACGGTATGATGTCGGAATGAAACAAAAACATGGGGTGCGTCAGCTGCGCTGTCCCACGACTTGTGCACTAACGACTAATTTATGGGCTGAGCGTGGAATCTCAAATAGGAAAAAACATATAAGTAGAGGAAATGTTTTTATTAAGTTTTTGTTGTGAAAGAAAAAAAATGTACCCTCTTTATATAGAGAGAGTTAGAATTAGTGACATGTCACAATTGAATATAGCAGGTGTTGTTTTAGTGAATGAACTCGTGTGTTGAAATAACCGTTGGATAAAATGACCGAATTAGAAACCAAATAAAACATTGATAATATACATGGAATATAGCTTCGTTCGATATGTTTATTTAAATGTAAACGTAAATGTACGATGAGCTTTTTAACAACAAAGCATACAAAGTGTAGAAATCCTATCCTACTAATATCCTACTAATATTATAAATGTGAAAGTTTGTGAGAATGGATGTGTGGATGTGTGGATGTTTGTTACTCTTTCACGCATAAACGGCTGGACCGATTTGGTTGAAATTTAGTATGTATATAGGTTATACCCTGGATTAACATATAGGCTATATATCAGCGATGAACGGGATCAGAATTCCACGCGGGCGGAGCCGCGGGCAACAGCTAGTGAATGTTAATCGAGAAACAAGAGAACGGCTCAAACGTGAAATACTATTCAACCCTGAAGACTCAAGTCAAGACACTGTGAAGCACCGCTGTAAAAACTTATCCTAAGGATAAAGTATTCACCGATCAGAGCAGTGTGAATTATGCCTTACAGTAGCTACTGCCTTGAACTTTTTAATGTCGTGACTTCGGACAAGGCTCACTTTTACTGCACTTTTATATTTATAAGCAAGTTAATAACAGTGTACTTTACAGGGTAATAGACACTTACGATTTTTTCCAGAATTTTAGAGGGTTCTAATTTAGTTTAGTAGTCATAAAATTGTTCTGGCAACGCGACAACTTCTTGAGGAATGGTTGGGTTGTTCAGTAAAGTGTTCTAAGATGAAGGGAAGCGATACTCGCACGCAACAAATCCCAATTTTCTTAGTAATAACCAGTACCTAACAGATATGCCGTAGGTACTAAATCAAAATGAATCGTGTACTAAAATAATTATGGTAACATTAAAACTGCTATCCATCATCATACCAAATTCAACACGACCCAGTAATTAGCTAAGTCAGTTTCTCTGTACTATTTGCCGCTTTGCCGTCGCCCACGCAGTTCGCGTAGTGCGCATGCCAACAGCGCCCACGCGTGGGCGCGACCGTGGTATAGTGCTGGCGCGAACTTAGTCATGTGCAATTAACTTTACCGCGTCTAACCTTTTTTGGATGGCAGTCTATCTAGTACTCCAATGAAGGCAAGCTTGGATCCAAAGGTAGTTATTTTACACATTAAATTAGTCTAAAAAAGGAACTTTAACTACTGATATAACCAATTCCTATTAGAGGAGGCTATGTTCGGCAGTTGATGAATCGACCAATGGCTGACAACTGACCTCAGCATATAAAGATCTACTGGTTTACGTTTTAGTGATCAAGTGGCAGCTACTTCCATTTCCATGAGCATCATTGATAGACGATTATTCCCTTCACTCATCCATATCTAACTCCATTTGGTAAGATTAGTACTTAGCTATAGCCAAGTAGCCTTGAAGCCTTAAAGTTGAAAGATACCCATTATCTATAAAATATCAAAAAGAATCTAAAATTTGGTAGGTATTATAATTTTAAACTTTCGGATCATAAAATTAAAGGAAATATAACTAAGCTGTGTGGTGATTGGTTCTTTTTGATGTTTTGTAGGTAATGGGTATCTTTCAACTTTAAGGCCTGAAAACATTTTTTTTTCTTATACCACTTAGGTGGCAGACAAGCACACGGTCAATCTGATGGAAAGTGGTTACCGTGGCCTATGGACGTATGCAACACCAGGGGCGACACACTCGTGCTGCCGACCCTGAAGAAACCTTCTAATGCCTTTCTTGAATAAATAAATAAATCGAGAAATAAATCAACTTCACATAACCGTTTTAAAAATTTTATGGATGTTATATTTTCCACTGTAAGAAAAACTTTTTTAAATAATAAGTGTTCAAAAGTTGTTTTAGAGCCTCCAAAGTAAATGGGATCTTAAATACGTTTGAAGTAGCTAATAACATGTACCCTCGCCTCGAATATCAACTTGTGTATGTGAAACAACTTAACTCCCGTAAACTCTTGAACACGCCTCTAAGTATTATACAAACAGAATTCTATTCACTGTCCCTTTTTGACTAAAGTTTGACGAAGTTCGACGACACAAACTGTACAGATATTGTTGGAGGAGATCTTTCGGAAGGTTTAGAGAGCTCCACAAATAACATTTTGGTGGTACGTAATGTACAGGGATGTCATTTTTCCATGTAAAAGGATGTTCCGGACAGTACTCCACACTAGGCCACAAAGACGACAGTCACTCATGTGGATATAGGACAAGAGGATACTTTAAACGTTACTATTCGTACATTTGAAACTTTCTTCTTAACAAATATCTCTTAAGTTTAAGTTTATTTCAAAGACATTAAAACTTTTATAACTAAAAGTGTTAACGTGAGCTTTGAATATTAATATGTAATTAAAACTTATGAGTATGAGTGAGGCAGTAAAATTCTTTAAAATAATGTGTTAAGTTTCAGATTGAGTCGCAGCGACGTGATATTTGCGACAGCTGACATTATAGCACCAGCACAAGTTTTATAATATAAAACTTGTTGTCGAGTTAATGTTGCTTTGTGCGGTTTTACTGCGACGACAGAAACTCATAAAACCAAAAAGATATCAGCAACGTGTCCAAGAACAAAGACGGAATGTAACTCAAGTTAATCAGGGAGCCATAAACTTGAAATTTCCCAATTTGCACGGCAGTAAACTTTTCTTAAGCTTTAACGGGAAAAATTACTCGAGGGACATAAAATAAGGTTAATTGTCGAAATAAGAAAAAACCCTGGAGCGGAGAGAACGCGTATTTCATGGTAGCGAATCCAATAAACTGCCACAATTCAAAGTATGTACAACTGTTACAAAACTCAGCTATTTCTTATAACTTATGAACGTCGGCACATTTAAAATTATTACCAAGGAAATACCGAAGCTATTATGCTATCCGTGCCTTCAACTTGTCCAATACCATTTCAAAAACCACTCAACTAAATACAGTTTAGTTCAAGTAAAGTTCAAGGTTAGGTTAGTTGAAAAACTTTCAGTATAGTCTCGCACGCGAGCTTAACCTTTCAGGTGGAGATCACTTTACACGAAACACGATTCTCGGAGCGTTCACCCCGGCACCAATAGGTTCGTAACTTAGTACACTTCCTGCCTTCGCAAACTGATGTTTATGAGAACGATGCGCTATACAGGAGTCTTTGTTAGTTCTTAGCGTTCAAATACTTCCAACGTCGTGATTTATGAAAAGGCTTGTATGTACAATTTTATATTGCTTCATGAAGCGACAATGTTGCCACGCGCACGGATATGTTTACTAACCTTTATCTACTCGCAGAATATTAAGAGCTGGTGGTTATATCATGACCGGAATATGGTGTAGGTGTAAATGCATTTGTGTACAAAAAGATTAGCTTAACAAAACTAGTAGCAAAGCGATATCTAATGCTCCTACAATATTCTAATCAAGACGGTAGAGTTTCGTCTCCCCCTATCCTCAACTGGTATGAAAGTGTTACATTAATCTTTTGTTACAATTCCATTTTGAAACTCCATTGAAAGTTATGGAATATAAAGACAACTCTCGCTTTGGGGGATTTCCTGTATCACGGAGGCTTATAACCATAAATATAATGAATGAGTGGGACGGGAAGTAATTATCCTGTTTGGAAGTGGAGATCAAACTAACAATACAATGATAGTTGGTAATCACCACTGCTCCTCTCGAATGAATAGTATCTAATCCTAAGAAATATTATACATATATGCAACCCTAACAGAAAAAAATTAAGTACCTATAAGAATTTTTTATGAAATTCATAAACGCGAGCAAAGCCGCGAACAAGGAAAGTAAGACCACTAGCAATAGAACCACAATATTATTACGGTTTACTGCAATTCAACGTTTTACATTGTCAGAATCAGATATCTGGAGCTAATTCCAAGTGCCAAATAAGAAATAAACAACTAATATTACGTACCACTAAAAAGGAGAATCAAGTTGATATATTCACCTATATTGCATTTGACATGATAGACCATAAAGCAGTCATAATTTCTACCTAAAAATGGTAAAGACAATTTATGTGTGTAACTTATTACAGCAAGTGGGAAGTGATAAATAGGTAGCAAGAAAAACGAGACGACAAGTGGCCGACCGCGGCGCACTACGAGCGGTGTTCCCCAGGGCAATGTTCACGGTCCACTCCTATTTCTCTTTTCTGTCTGAATCAATTGTATATTATGTTACTTTTTGTAAGCAACCTTTTTCATATGATACAATGAAATAATTAGAATATAAAAAAAGGGTTTAATAAAAAGGGAGAAAGTAAATTGATAAATAAATTAAAGGTAAGTAAGTACTAATTCCGTATGTTAGTAGGTGACAGGAGAGTTATTTGAGATGATCTGCTGAATTTTGATATATTATTATTTTAAAGAAGACAACAAACTAATCACCCTTTATTTTTATTCTTTGGGAGGTAGAATTCGTCTTCGCTATAATGTCTATAATATTTATAACAGGAGTTTGATTTTATATGAGTTGTGGTAGTTCGTATATTGTAGGCATGTAGTATTACGAGTAATATCATAATACATACATGGCATCTTGGATACTAAACTTTTCTTTAATTTTATTTGTGAAATATTTATATGAGCGTTCAAAAGCAGTTGATCTTACATTGTGTTCATTGAACTGCGAATGTCACTTTGTGATTCATACGACTTAAATGTTTTGATATTAACGCGCGTACATAATGTTGTCATGTAAAACGATTGTTTTGCTGAGGTTCTAATTGTATTGTAGCCATATTCACTAACAATATAACACAGTGATATTCATGAACAAGATAATTCAAATTGTTGCTTCAATTGAAATATTCGTGAGGAAATAAACATGTCCGGACCTTCGAACGGTGTTCGACAAGTTTTCGACACATTTGTCTTTTTTGTTCAACACCAATAATCAAATAACAAAACTTGTAACAAACTAAACATATTCCGATACCTGTCTAACACTTAAACAAGCATTTTTACAAAGTAGAGATGAAACTTATCTCTATTAAAGTCCTTATTTTGTACGACATAAAGTTCAATATTAACGATATGGACGTAAGCTATAAATAGTATTGAATCATTTGTAGCTCGCTGTCTCATTTGAATGGAAACAACAAGTTGTAATATGTTGAACGCATCTCAGTTAGGCACGATGTTCCCGTACATAAAGAGCTAAACATGTCGAAACAATACCTCGTCGGCCGACGCGACGTCGTGTATCGTCAGCACATACCTGCAATAAGAAAAGGAACGTTATTATTTTAGGATAAAGTATTGATGATTAAAATAAAGTATAGCTTGTGATGTTTGTAAGGGTAGAAGGCAATAGTTAGTTATTGGTTGTTTACTTTAAAGAAAACGCTATGGGAGCATAGTAAGTGAGGCTTTTTTTACACCACTTTGGTGGCAGACAAGCACACGGCCCACCTGATGGAAAGTGGTTACCGTGGCCTATGGACGTATAGCACACCATATTTCAATATGTTTTATGATGTGGACACTGACAGTATTGGCAACAAGTCACAATAACGTTTAAAATCTATATCGTGAATGAAAACCTGTCCCAGGCTTATCCCCAAACGAGCGAGCAATGATATGACCCACATTTTGTCAACTAAGAGTTTTGGTCCCACAAGATTCAAGGCGCAGCTATTGCCGTCTAATAGGCACTTCTTCATGGTCTGCATATAATAGCGTAGGGAACAGATCTACCTTTTTAGATATGAGCAAAGCATTTGACTTCGTCCCACACAACCGCCTACTAAACAAACTGGAAAGATACGGAATAAGAGGTAACGCTTATAATTGGTTGGAAAGTTATCTCTCAAATCGTCAACAGTGCACTACGATTACAAAAATAGTTAAAAACATAGAGGTAACTTTTACATCAACATTAAAAATAAATAGTTGCGGTGTTCCTCAAGGGAGTGTATTGGGGACCTTGCTGTTCCTCATTTACATAAATGACTTCAGCAAAAATATCGTGCATGACTGTATTCTCTTTGCTGATGACACAACACTCATGATTAAGTGTAAAAATAAATCTGACATAGAAAATGAAACTAATCAGGAGTTAAATAGGGCAATACAATGGCTACAAAACAACAACTTACAGATCAATGTCGATAAAACTAAAATAGTTAAGTTTGAAACATATAATTCTAAATGCGCTTCACCAAATATTAATATTAACAATACATTTATTAAACCTGTCAACTCAACTCTGTTCCTTGGAATAACAATAGATAAGTATTTAAATTTTACTTTGTACTGTAAAAATAATCCTATGCTGTGTTTCACAATAAACATTTTTCTTTCTTTCTTTCTTTCTTTCTTTCTTAAATTGGAAAGAACATGTTGGAAACGTATGTACAAAATTAGACAAGTTTGTGTTCGCTCTAAGGCAACTGAGACAGATAGCTTCCAGAGAGACAGCTCTGTCAGCGTATCATGGATACATCTCATCAGTGCTACGATACGGCATCGTTGTATGGGGTAACTCGGTAGAAGTAGAGAATGTATTTATAGCACAGAAGAAGTGTGTTAGAGCTCTGTATGGAGCTGGATACCGAGAACACTGCAAACCAATCTTCAAGGAACTAAAGATTTTGCCACTTCCTTGCCTTTATATTTACGAAATGTGCCTATTTGTGAAAAAATATCCACAAGTGTTTCCGTTACATGATGACATATTAAAAAAGACAAATAGTAGAGATCCGTATAAAATTTTAGTGCCCCAGCAAAGACTACATTTATATTCCTCAAATGCATACTGTATGGCTATAAAAATATACAATAAACTGCCAGTTGGTGTGCGAGCGCTACCTATGACTAAATTTAAATTTAACGTGTTTAATTTCTTATTAGATAAATGTTTTTATTCAGTGAGGGAATATATGGATAACAAATTTAATGTTAAAGATGTTATATTGACTGATGTAAAAATTAAAGAAATGACTAATGAAATAATTAATTGATTGCATGTGTGACATAAGCTGTAAATTTGACATTATTCTCTATATTTTTAATTATTATTGGGTATATTTGACATCATTATCTATATTATTAATAAAATTTATTATTGTAAAACTTAATATTTCTACACCTATTATGGTAGAATATGTTGGAACCATTGTATTGACATGAAGACCTCGATGTACCATATTCTTGGAAATAAATAAATATTATTATTATTATTAACCCTTTTTTGCTTTGTACAATACCTGCAAGAAAATATAGGGCTGGTCCGTGCATTCTCCTGCTTCGTAGAAATAAAATAAATCACTGCAACCTTTCCGAGTAACTGGCAATCTCGGTCAGAGCAAATCAAACAGACACAAGCAGTCGGTAGTATCGATTCATTAATAATGCCAAGTGTCGGACACTTCTCACGCCATGAGGAGATTGACGCGTGTCTCCGAACTCTCGTGAATAATTCACGTGGAACGGTTTATCTGTGTGTCGTGAGTGTCGGCACTGCTGAAAGTGTCCGGGACTTGAGCTCAGAGCCCTCAAGAGGTGAGCTCGGAAGTGATAGCATCTGTAATGGGAATAGTGGAACACTATCATTATGTCTAGAAAGTAACAAATCTTGTGATTATTGATTAATTGCTTTTGTCTTGGTTATTGACGATGGATTTAGTATCGATGACGTTGATCGTAATAACCCTAAATATGGTTTATTTCCTATGGATACGCAAATAGAAATTCAATTTCAATAAGTGTACGCCTTGGTCACGTAGAAAAGTTTCAGTCTTATTGAAAGTATAGTCGTTTACTGCGTCGCTCGTGCAAACGTCTAAAAGTTCTTAGCGAGAGATTTAAATCGTATTTATCAACGTGACACGTGAATACGAACTGCCTTTTCATTAAATTGAAGCGGCTGGTTTATAATAATATCCGATTAAATTTACACTTTTTATTCGTAACTGTCAATAAATAAGCTATTTAAATCTTTTTATATACAAGCAATGTGTTACTTGATTGAATTATTTTATGATTAAACAACCATTACAAATAAAAAAAAATATAATAATCCTTTTAAAAAATAAACTTTGATACTAAAAAAACATCTTATCAGACTGTTATTTAGATTGCACATCTCACCCGAGTAACGTGATACTTCGACGATCTAACGTAATATGATTTATCTTTAATCAGCACGTAACATTATACTAGCAAAACTCAAATATAATTCAATTTACTGTATCGTGTGCGGAAGACTCTCGAAGAAGCAAAATAATAAATATGGAGCGGATCCGGATGATCCTACGTGATTGATGTATTGTCTGAAGTCGGAGGCCTCAGCCACTCTCCACTGAACCTCGCGCCGAGGAGGCGTTCTATCAACACATGCGCTCACTCGATGATATCACTGAATTAACTTCCAGGTAACAGGCTTGATCTACTCTTATACGTATTTATTTTTTGCGTTTACGATTAATTTTCTTGATAAAAGGGGATTCCAATAATAAATAGAATGAATAGATAATACCAGATTCTCTTTTGTTATTCAATTACTAGCAATTTAATTAAATAAGTTGACATTTTCTGTTTCTGGCATAAATTTATTATAATATTACATATTGTGATAGTAGGCAACATTATTAATAGTTAATTTTGTATCTATAGGCGGGCAACCGACTTTGACTTTGACAAAGGTCGGACAGGATACTTAGGAAGATCACGTTCTACGGGATTTACTCCCACAGTAACTGAATGTATCACAATCAAACCTCTCGGGGCCACATGGATGATATTTTTCAATACTTACTTCAGCTGAATTTATACATGTCTTGTTATTTTTCTCGTCCCTCTCACAATTTTCTGAATATTCTTTTGAACCAGTAATTTTGTTTTTAAAATGTTGCATTGCTGGTTTTGTAGAATACATTCTTATAAAAATGCTTATCTTATTAGTTGTAATCTAAAATCTACTGACGCAAAAGCATTTTTCAATGTAAATTTATGTTAACACAAGGGTGTGGAAACGATCGCTTATACAGGCAAACATGTCGTAGGTTATACAAGTTTCATCGGACCAAATTGTCGCAGTGGATCAATAAAATCGTATAGCCCACGTCCTTTGCGAGAAAACTTTGACAGAACTTATAAAACTAGCAGCGAGCCGGACGAGAGAGAAGAACAAACAGATAATCATCCTGGATGTGGATTGTCATGCAAGGCGAGTGCGGGGTTTTGGGGAAGTGAAGGCAATTAACTAATTGTGTGTACGTCGAGCGAGTTATAACTGCGCTGTAATTGCACTCAACGCACTGATAACCTATTGGTCGTAATTACTCGATTGAGCCTAGCGCCGGGCTCGTTAGCCGGCGGATAAATGTGGGAGCCCGCGGTGACACGCCGACCACGAGGGCACTCCAGCTGATGGAGTGACGGCTGACGACTTGACGGGTTTAGTACTTAGATTTTATGATTATTAGATCGAATTCATTGAATAATGAAAATCTTGATTAATGGACCGAATGATTTAGAGAGAATTGTTAAAAATAACCCGAGAAAATTCACTAACAATCATAATTTATAAATGAGTGATATACGAGAAAATACACTTGGTATTATCTCGTATATCACTCTTAAGGTTGTAAAAGCAGATACATAATATTATTCAGCTATTAATATTCAATCTTCCTAATTTATGTCAATGTCAATCATAAAATATCCATCTTATTATTATAATATTAGCAACTGCTAAGCAATGAGTTATGGTTTTTTTATACATTACTATTTTTATTACCTTTTTACTAAAAGGTAAAGAGCTGATGCATAGCCTCCCGAGATTCTCGGTCCTGAGTAAAAGTGTAAAGTTAATAAATAGATAGAAGGTATTGAAATGTATTAATTAAAATAATGCTTTAATTCTTCTTTATCTAACAACACAGTGCTCATAGAATATGAATGTGCAATTAATACCCAATTATCAGCAGTGTGAATAATTAACAATGTAGCTAATGAAGTAATTAGCCCGCGGAACAACGTGTCATTGTGCACCGCCATGACGCCAACCAACGACTCCCTCTCATTAAATACTTGCGGCATATCATCACATGACGGTTCATCACCAATATTTACAGGTCACTGTACATCTGTTCAAATAATGACATGTTCAATTAAAACGTCATAATTCTTGGTTGCAGATAAGAATTGTCTAATAGATTCTGCGATGTGAAATATGATCCAGTAATATTCATATTTCAAATCGATAACCAACCGTACAAAAGTCCCTTTAATAATAAATCGATGATGCCAATGAATAGCTTAGAAGCTGTGATGGATGAGTTTAGAACAAAAAAAAAATCAATGATGCATAGCATGTATTCAAAATTGAATGAAAAAGTTAACGAATCAAATCGTCCATCGCCGGACACACATTTGTCACAGGTTTTAAGGGTAACGTCCGGATTGGTTTCCAATAAAGATTGCCTCGAGTCTTTTTTTTGCTAATAGCGATGGTGCACGCGTATAAAAGTCGCGAGTCGATGTAGCGCTCCGTGATGTATGTGCGGACTGCGGAGCGGCCCCCCGCGGCCCGGACCACCCGAGTGGACCTCTCGCTGGGCGCAGCGGACCTCAAATCGCGTTTCCCTATCAAATAATCTTTATTTTTTCTTATTTCCCTTTTATTAAGACAAAGAGTCGATAAAGAAAATTGAATCGAGATATGATTGAAAAATTGGTCCATCTCCCTTGATTTGTTGTTGATCGAACTCGTGAATGGGCCCAATCATCTGGATAATTGAGATATTTATTTAACTGCGTGGGTCGGCCAAGTAAATAACAATACTAATGAAATATATTCAACAACAAACGCTTTTCATCGTTTTTTTATTATTGGACGCGAATGAAGAATTTATTCTATTACATACTTGAATCTAATCGTCTAAAGAAACAAAAGAGTGTTTCAGTTATTGATTGTTAAGATTTGTTTTCAAACTATTTAAATGTTCATAGGTACGATGAATGATAGCGACATTCAATGGACACAATATCTTTTGGTGACAACTGTGACAAGTTTTTTTTTAGTAAGGAGCTAGAATGTTCACAGTATTACGTCTTTCATTCACCCCGGGGTGTCAGCCAGCTGCACTCTATTCAATACAATTAAGCGCTACAATTTTGACACAATCTATTGCGCGTTTAGTCAAATAACGCAGCTACCCTATAATTTGGCTACAATTACGCATACGTCAGAATTCTTAAACATAAGTGCGATAATATCTCACCATTGTGTGCCTCGCCGGTGCGCTACAATACAGGCACACCCGCGGGGCTCCCTGGTCCCAGCCCTTCATAACGACTTAAAAAAATTGTTCATAGAGCGTGTTTCCTTTGCCTCGTGATTTATAATGTTTGGCTGAGTTCCGGGAGTCAATGGTGTTTTTATTAGCTGCGACGTTATTGTGACAGCTACACAAGTGTCACGTCGGGCTTTGTGTCTGCGCCAGGAGCGCGATGTGGAGCCACGGTTTAAAGGTTATGATGACTGCGATGAGTGATGTGGGAGTCGACATAAATTATAAGTACCTACGTATGAATGAAGATTATACTTTGATATTTATTATTATTTATGAAATCCCTACTAATATTATCCCTACTATCCCTACTAATATTATAAATGCGAAAGTAACTCTGTCTGTCTGTCTGTCTGTCTCGCTTTTACGACTGAACCACTGAACCGATTTTGATGAAATTTGGTATAGGGGTAGATTAGACCTTGAGAAAGGACATAGGCTATGTTTGGTCGCGATAACCGACATCCACGCGGGCGGAGCCGCGGGCAAAAGCTAGTAATATTATAAATGCGAAAGTAACTCTGTCTGTCTGGGTACGTATTTGAATACCTAAAATTATAATACCTAAAGTTAAATAACCTAAGTTCAAAATACCTAAAATCTAAATACCAAATGGTTTAAAATACCTAAACCACTAATACCTAAGTACTTAATACCTAAATTTGAAATACCTATTGGACTAATTACCTAATGTTTAAAATGCTAAAATTTAATATACCAAATGGTCAAAATACCTAAAAATAATGCACCACACACCACATAGGCCTCTCCCATAGACTTCCAGAATGACCGATCTAAAGCAGCCCGCATCCAGCGCTTTAAAAAAAGGGACACTGCCCACCCCGACTCGGATAGGTTAGGTTAGAAGGCTAAGGCGGGAGCGGAGCGGAGCGGAGCTCCCGCATTAGCCTTCGTGGTTATTTTTTTTATAACCACACATAGGTACAAGGATTTGGAACTTCAGGATTGGAGCAGATAATCCTTGTATGAGTGGTTATAAAAAAAAAATAACCACGAAGGCTAAGGCGGGAGCTCCGCTCCGCTCCGCTCCCGCCTTAGCCTTCTAACCTAACCTATCCGAGTCGGGGTGAGCAGTGTCCCTTTTTCTTTAAGCCGTACCACATATTATTTCTTAAATTGTCGGTATTTTAATTTTCGGTATTTAGAACTTTCGATCATATAAACATTCGGGATTTTAATATTCGGCCTTCCGTTCGTAGGGCTTATGAAATTCGATAATTTCAAATTAGGCATTGTAATACGTACTCACTATAATATCAATCTGTCATTTAAAGCTTTGGGTATTTTAAAAGTAAGTAACCATTAGGTATTTAGATTTTAGGTATTTTGAACTTAGGTTATTTAACTTTAGGTATTATAATTTTAGGTATTCAAATACTTAGCCATTTTAAACTTTCGGTATTTTAAATTTAGGTCAACCCACCATTAGGTATTTAGATTTTAGGTATTTTGAACTTAGGTTATTTAACTTTAGGTATTATAATTTTAGGTATTCAAATACGTACCCGTCTGTCTGTCTGTCTGTCTCACTTTTACGACTAAACCGTTTCGTTAATAAATTCTTTTTAACAAAAAAGTTTAACCGACTTCAAGAAATGGCAAAGAGGCACTGAAAAGTGAAAAATAACGTAATTTACAGACTTACTGATTTATTAGAAGTCGGTGCCAAGCCCGAGAGGCAATATTTCAATTGATTGCATCATAGTACGAGTAGTTTAGACACAACAAACAAAGTTGGCTGGCACCGACTTCTAATAAATCAGTAAGTCTGTAAATTACGTTATTTTTCACTTTTCAGTGCCTCTTTGCCATTTCTTGAAGTCGGTTAAACTTTTTTGTTAAAAAGAATTTATTTTCCTCTTTTTAGTGAGTTATAATCCCACCCTCTGCTTAGGTTCCTATCATCAGCAGCTTAAAAATCACGTGAAGATAATTTTAAAAGGCAATTATTGAAATTAAATATGTTAAAGCAGCAGAAACAGTGTTTTGTCATCATTTTGAGGATTTCCCTAGATCCCATAATCCAATCCTGACTTCCTGAATCCTGTCATACGATTCTGGCTCCCTGAACCACCTTTCTCTCTCCAACAAAACAAAGATCATAAAATCCGTTTCACAAAATACGGATTTTACATACAACGGTTCGTCACCTATTTTACCCCCATAGTATCAAAATTTTGGAAAATGCTGGTACACATAGGTATTCATCTATGACTCTACTATTACTCGTACTACTATAATATATTATATTATAGATACTCCCTAGCATAGCCATGTAGAACGCGTACTTATGACTATTAAGTCACTGTATTTCATAAATATTGATTATTACATACGTACTGTAAAGTATCATTAATAAAGTTGTATTTTTTATATTATTTTCGCTATACTGTAATTTTAAGAGCAACGCCTGCATGTTCTTTGAAAATAAAACAACATTCTCTCTCATTCATCTGATTGCTAATATAAAAGAGTAGGCACTTGAAGGCGCATCAGTCTGGTTTCGGAGGATTTCCCTTGATTTCTCCAGGATCATAGCATTAGATCCGGACATCTTGGATATGGGACCACTCTGAAAGTATCCTCTATCAAACAAAAAAAGAATTTTCAAAATCCGTCCAGGATTGGCTTCACAATCGCGTAACAAACATACAAAAAAAAAAAAAAAAAAAAAAAAAAAATTGCGTACGAATTGAGAACCTCCTTTTTTGAAGTCGGTTAAAAAAAATAACAACGAACGTTCACCGTTAATTTGATCCAAACCTATTGTCGTCACATTATTATAAGTGTAAATCTGAAGTAAAGTGGATCTTTCACCATAGTAATGATAGCGTTTTATTATCTTAATATAACTATATAAAATTTGATACGCAACAAATATTACAAGTTGACCATTCCTTCACGCGGAGACTGTTGCGGTGTCCATTTCAAAACGTTAAGATGTCCGTACTATTGTTGATAATTTAACTTTTTATTGCAACAAAACTCTCAGACCTCAGTTGGCTCAGTGTTCGTATATCGTCGGATAATCTCGTCTTATCTGAATTTTATTACACACAACGCACGGACATATATCTGTATCGGGAATCAAAAAGCGAAACTGTGTTTGTACCGCAGTTTTCGATAACGGTCGACCCGACTAACAAAAACAAAGTGATTTGTTGCTCCGATGAAGACCTCACTTTGTTTTTATTTACAATACCAATAAGGACCCGCTTTTTGTTTGTGTTTGGACTCATATTTGTTTGTGTTGCGGCTGAGCATTCCGAGAACGATTAAAATGTTTGTTTGGTATCATTCGCTACTCGATAAGGGTCCAATGAAAATATTATAATAAGCTATTCAATGTGAAGGGTTTGTAGCAATAACAGAGAAGAATGCCCAGACCACACGCGAGAGGGAATGATATCCTGGGGAGCGAAGGGAATTGTAAAAACAGGATCATAGACATGTCCAATTTCCGAAACTAGGTGTAGGTATGGATGTTAACCTTTTTTTGTTCCGGGCACGACATCGTGGCACCCCAAATAACGGTTACGTCGAAATCGACTAAAACTATCTGGTGTATCCAATATTCAGGTCTCTCGTCAGCTATTGAGAGCAAACCGTATATGAACCATCTTATCCTCCTGAGGTGAACCGTGGTGATTCTGCAACGAGCAATTTAGATTTGCTTGTTGCAGTATCGCACAGCGTAACGCAATGTCTACAGCAACGTCTGTCTATGATTGTGTAGTCAGTGCTATAATTATTATGATTTTGATTTAAAAAGGAAACAGATAAAGAATCAGTCGAAATGTCACATAATATGAAAATTCTGTAGGTTTGACGACAAGAGATAAGTACTAATACAGTCTAACATGTTAACAATGTATCAGTATACTAGGCTACACGTACAAACTATGTTTCAATGAATATTTCCAGTTCGCGGCTCATTACCTATTTACGTCCATGTCCATCACATGTGAACTAAAATTAGAATGCAAGCATGTGGCACTGATAGGTACTTATATTATACTAGCTTTTGCCCGCGGCTCCGCCCGCGTGGATGTCGGTTATCGCGACCAAACATAGCCTATGTCCTTTCTCGAGGTCTAATCTACCCCTATACCAAATTTCATCAAATTCGGTTCAGTGGTTTGGGCGTGACAGACAGACAGACAGACAGACAGACAGAGTTACTTTCACATTTATAATATTAGTAGGGATTGCTAGGTTTTCTCGTTGTTTCACTGTTCAAGTTATTTTTCTGAAAGTATTCTCAATTTAATGTTGACAGGTTGAGTAATTATGTAGGTACATCGTTAAACAATAAAAAATTACTGTTGCTTGCGGTTCCGTCCGCGAGAAATACTGACCCAGTAGTCTAAGTACAAGCACTGATTACCCGTACAAGTACAAGTCAGACAATTACCTTTTAAGTACCTCTAACACGAAAACAGAATGCACACCACACCTCAACAGGTGTGGTCTACATTTTTATTGCATTGCATTTGCATTTCCTCTTGCAATGTAATTGTTAAAAGTCACTAATTCAAGTACTGGATTGGAATAGATAATAAGAACTACAAGTTTTATCTACGAAATCACTGTTTCTTAAACGAGCAGTATGTTTCTTAGTTTGAATTATTAGTAAAAGTTCCCACAATATCGCCAAGTGCCCGCGCTCGCCGCTCACCGCGCCGCGCCGGTGTAGTTCGGTGGCGAACAAATTAAGATTAATTCGCTCCGTATCGGGGACTAGATCTACGGAGTAATTAACGCTAATACAATTTCATAGCCGATACGATCGCTGGATAAGGCAGCGTGCGGCTTTTTATATCGATACTTCGATAACTCGCCTAACTCGGTTAAGATGGGGCGTTCTTTTATACGCGGGTCATAAATTATGCTTAGATACTACGAAGTTCGCGCAACCTTGTCAACGCGCAAACTTTGTTATAGAAAAATGAGATAAAAAATGTAGTACCTAATTCGTGGTTTATGAAGCTTATGAAGTAGTGCTTTTGGGTTCAGATTCGTTAATTTAAGAAAACCTAAGTATAGATAGATATACAATCAAATAATGTCATCATTATCAACTTTCAATCTTAAAAGTCAAGCACCATCTAGGTATACTATACCTAAAGAAATCATCACATGTATTAAAACGAGACATGTATGGATATCGAAAGCTATGTATGTGCCTACCTACTTATGTGCAGCTAGTACCTACCCATAACATAAGTCCTAGACATAACAAGCCGATCAGCCGAGCACACAACGCGTCAGTGATAAAACTTGATTACTTCAGCAACACGATGTATGGATTGCATCAACTAACAGTAGCAGCAGGTCTGAGCACAGCATGTGGCCTTACCGCAACCTACCTCTGGTCCACGGCGCGGTGAAAGCCTAGTTTTGTTTCGTGGGAACCGACCAGTCGCACCGCACCACGAGTACGATAGGGTTACCAAGCGTCTAGGCTTTTTAGGAATATGTACCGACTAGTTAGTAGCAGTTTGCTTCTAGATAGTGAAGGATTGATAGCGCTTTGATGATACCTGTTTTAATAGAGGCCTAGAGTTATGGGGGCAATCTCTCACTTAGTGCACAAATGATAAAACGCTTCATCAAATCGCTTAATTTTAGACATTAATAGTTTTCTGGAGACCAGTGTAGCTGGTATATGCGTCAACTATTGCTGCTATGATTACAATTTTATTACCTTTACAAATTATTACGAAAAGAAATAGTTCGCAATAAGTGTTGCCGATAACAGTGAGTATATTTTTTATTATTATGCTTAACCGAACAAGCCAGGAGGCGACTGTGAGTAACTTACAAATAGATATTATGGTTTTCAAAATAGGTACGGTTCTGATTAACAGGTGGTGTTTATATTAGATGATATTAAGCTTGTTATGGCCTGATGGCCATGACAACTGATGTATTATCATGGGTGATTTGAAGTACAGGATCCATTCCGTGGAAGTTGCAATAGGTGCCTGACAGTGAAAATTTTTCTCCCATTAAAATGCGGCAGTTATTGAATAATTTTGATAAATGAGTGACTAAATAAATAGCCATTGTACCTATGCGACTACTGTAAGATGTCTAATCTATCAATTACTATTTTATTCTTTCAGGAGTATTATTGATTAGTGTTCAAATACACACAACACTAGCGCTCAAGCCTTGCGTATGCCCCCTTGAATATAAGCCTGTTTGTGGTTCTAATACAATAACTTACATGAACGAGTGCAGACTTAAATGCGCACGTGAAGAAACGAAGACGAAAATTGTGAAGAAACTAGACCGTGCGTGTTCGATATGCCAATGTGAGGATACTTATGCACCGATTTGTGGCTCGGATGACGTCACTCATGACAACAAGTGCTCATTTGACTGCGCGAGGAAAGACAATCCGGAGTTGGTGATCCGTTTTGAGGGAGATTGTGAAATTGGCAGTACTAAGAGAGCACTCTTCGCTATTTTTGTATAATTTGTAGATAATATTTAACTGTGAAGATGTTTCATTTCAGTTGTTCATCTTCATAATGATCCATAGTTGATAGGTGATAGGTGGATTAAGTTAAATTCCTGTCAACTAAAGAACAACTGCACGTTGTAAGGTGATGTTGTAAGCCTGTTTTGTTGTGTAATTTTATGCATAATAACCTATTCAATGTACTTTTATCTTAATGGCTTACAATCAAAGACCATCTTCAATTTTTTTTTTCTGTGTTGTAGCTACACTTTAAAGTTCCAATTCGCTCCTAATGAGCAGTTTTCCAGTAGGTATTTATGTCGTTCCTAAAGACGCGCTAGATGGCGCAGCCGGCACTTTTGGTAAGAAGAGTGTGGTGTCACATCTAGTGTTCCCTAATTTATGGAAAAAATGTTCTTCGGTTTTGTAATGATTTACTTTACATAAATATTTTGTCATTTTTTCCTAATAAAATTATTTTAAATTTAATATAATTATTTTCAATTACAGACAGTGACGCGAGAAGAATTAAGCGTTTTATGATATTTTATCTATTATAATATGGGTAAATGAAATTAAACTTTGGCAACATCGCAAATTCATGCAAAAATACTACAAACAAACCACAGAGTACATTAAAATTACCAAAAGCTATGCTAGCGCCATCTCCTGATGACATAAAAACCAACTGATTATTATACCTACTGGAAAACTGCTCATTGATAACAAACAAACATGTACCTCTGTCTATACGGCTTTAATACTAGAATGTTCAAAGCAACAAGACAATCAAATAGGACTTAAAGGTAAATAACGGTTCGCAGCACTGAGAGATGTCTCGTTATTATTGTTGGAATATGAACAAGTATCATTTACAAATGTGTACTACACTACGACAATAATTATGTATACTTGATAGATAAATAGTACTCCAGCATAGTAATATTTCTCTCAATTACAAGCAAGTATTTTTATAGTACAATATACGGTTAATTATTAAACTTCGTCCACCTGATTGATATTTCGGATGAATTTCGTTTTTTTTTTCGTTCACCTAGGCGATGTTACTCAGGTGAACAGTGAACTATTGTGTTTCGTTAACGGTACAGTTCGACCCCGGTAACATGGGCCCCGTTGAAAACTTTTTTATTATTTTTATAAATGTTATTCATCCATATAAATATTTTATACTTAAAAACAAAGACAAATAGATGGTCTAATATTACCGTATTGTCCGCGAGTTGTTCCAAAAGATGGTGTCCCCACAATAAACATATCGGACACATTCGCAGACAGGTGAATATTTGATATTGATAAGTAATGGCCACTGGTATCTTGTTACGATACTGGTTCCGCACAATTTATGTGGGATATTATCTCCGATATGACAGAAATTATCATTGATATGACAGCCTCGCGAGCGGTGCTAACCGTGGGTGTCTCGATAGGGGCTCGAGTGGCTGCCGTCAGACAGATACTGCTTGTTACGATACGTGTTACAGACTTCGATAACATGAAAGTCGTTAGTGGTGGTTACGGAAAGAACACGTCACGATTTGTTGTTTGAAAAAATAAAGAGGAAAAATTCATTCATTGAACATATAATTCATGAAAGTTCTACTTCTAATGCAAGGTACACACGATGATGAAATGAGAAACAAATAAATTGGAATGGATGTAATAGTTAATATGGGCAAAGTGCAGCAGGGTATTTCTATGATGAAATCACAACAAAATTGCGAGGTGTAGGTCGGTTTATAAATAGATAAAATATTACAGATTCGGTACATCAATTATTATGTTGCATCGTAAGGAATTGAACCTGATTAAACGTAATAAACTACACTTGTTTATGCAAAGGGATATGACATTGTCTTTAAAAATAAGTATACCGTAAACACGTAGTTTTAGACTTTAGAAAAAATGAAAAACATAAACGAACACCCCAAAATACTGTCTCAACTTGTAGACTAAAATACGCAGATTGCTATTTAGATATTCTATTAAAATTCAAAACTACGTACGTAATACTGTACCTACTTGCGAAGTTGAGCGCACCCTTTCGGCGAAGTGAATGACAAAACGAACAAGTTGCGCCAAGTTGAGCTTATCTCGCTAATTGTTTTAGGGCAAGTTGGCGGATTACGTTTCGTAACTTTTTACGGAGCTAATACGCGTTTTTCATTCTAAAGTTTCGTTAATTATTGAACTAACAAGAAAAGATTAAATACTCGAGCCTTTCTACCAACTTTCGTGAAGATGAAATTTTGTAGAATTTTTCTTACACGATGTAAACAAATCTTCCACTTTTAACTTAGTTTACTAATTGTTTTATTCGAAGGTATAAAGTAAAGCTTTGTATGCGACATTCGGATGAAAATATTATTAATCTGACACCATGGAGTTGATCTGATGATATACTCACGAACTCTTCAACAGGGTTACCAGGGTTGCCTGTTGAAGAGTTCGTAAACCCTCTAATTGAAAATGAACCCTCGTATTTAATTTTTGATACCTTCCATGAATTTAGTAACGAGCGTACATTTTAGGATTCTGTACTTATATCTTTTTTTATGATTTGAAAACATGATATTAGATGTGGAAATGTGTGAAGTACATAAAGTTGTATGTACAAAGTTGTAACATGCGAGCTGCAAGGAGCGCGGTTGACGCACTAGTTTAAGTGGCAGGTAGGTGCTCTCATCATAGCGCCTACGGCCGATGTGCATATCTGAACTCACTTGGATGTAAGTACATATAAATAATCCGGACTGTATATTTCGAAATAACTAACCCATAAATTGTATTAATATGTACATGGCTGGATTTTTTAGTATAGTATAGGTATCCGCGAGAGGTGGAGGTGTATCAAACACATTTCCCTTCTGTTTTCGGGACCCACATAAAAGGGGGTACCGACTCCGAACTGTTGCTAAGAAAAAAAGCAATAGCAGACCCGGTATTACAAGCCCATTATCTCATCATCTAAGTAGATCTCAACATTTTCCTACTCAGCACTACCACAGACATACATAGAAGTGCACGTTGCCTGTACCTTGTAGACTTTACAAAGTTATTACATGCCGAAACAGAATCATGTTTAATATTCCAATATAAGCTTAATATGAAAATATATCATATTATTAGCCTATTATTATGATACAAGCGCTCGATACATGTATGCCTACTGTTATCGATATTCATAAACAAGAACTAGTACTCGCATAGGCGCATGTAGCGTCGAACATATTAATAGCAGTACATTGTAATTAAAGATAAAGGCGGCACTGAGGAGTACATTATTCATGAAGCCACCATGAACATATTTAATCAACCAGAATAAGGCGTGGCCACACCGAACACTAATAATATAAATAAATTTAATAAATATTTAAGTTCCTTCAGTATTGAATCGATTCTAGAATAGGTAAGAATGTTACAAGATTTATTTATTAATAAATGGGTCAGTAGCAAATAGTCTGCAAATGACTGCAGTTAAAAAGTTCCATAGAATGTGTGTTAAAGGATAAAAATAATTTGTTTCTTGACTCACCTTTATTCATGAACAAAAAAGGAATAAAAAGAGATGTAAGGCCTCCGGCACAAATTCATTGATATTAAGTGAGTGGGTGGTACATATCAGTGGTGTCAGTTGATTCAGGCTGTAAAACTCCTCTGGCTTATTAATATGCCAATTTGGCAAATTAATATCTGGCAAGGCAATTTGGCAAAACATTACTTAACTTATTAAGTAATGTTTTGCCAAATTGTTTCAATGCGTAGAGTCAACTGCCCGATACAGGATAAAATAAAGGTTTGATTGATTATATAGGTAAAGACTTAGACTAAAAATAACATAGTTGCCTATCGTCTAGAAAAAAGGTTACCTAGACCTTCAGCTAAAGATATATTACAAGAAGCTAAAACCGGATTTTATAACAGTTTTAATGATATGGAACTAATCGTGAAAGACAGCCGGATAATTGGCTACTACGCAAATGAAATGATTTACGCGACCGAGCCTTGAATGAGTCTCAGTGGTTTGCATATTAAAATCCTCCGCTTCTTCCAAGAATATTCAATTATAAGATGTCGGACTCGGTTGTCTTGAAGGCATTTATACCATTTGAATCTGTCAAAAAGAAGTTACTCTAACAAATCTAAATTTTACAATATGAATGTACTAGTAAATTATCATAGATTCAAGACGTTGAATCTATGATAATTTACTAGAAAACAAAAGCATTTTTGTAAAAAATGTAGTAGGTACCTATCCTACTTCTTCTTCCTCTTAGCGTTAATTCCCAGTCGCATCCGAAGCTTTCAGCTCGGAGTCTGGGGTCCGCTTTTTGCCAGTCTTAACTACGGATTTGGCTAGACCTCGATATTTTCTGTGAAGCGATTGCCATCTGACCTCCACATCCCAATGGTAACATTAGGCGATATCGAAGCTTTGCAGCTAGACTGTTGTTTTTGGATTTTTGAGGGCTCCAACTACCCGTAACGACTGCCATAGATGTTTTTATGGCAACCGGGACCGACGGCTTAACGTGCTCTCCGAGGCACGACCAGACCAATGCAAATACCCATATTTCATGAACACAAATATTTGCACTGAGCGGGGATCGAACCCACGCCTCCTGCGTAGCGGCCGCGTTCACTACCGCTACGCCACGGAGGCTGTCAACCTGTGTACCTATCCTACTCTGTACTGTTTAATTGCTGGAAATCATTTTTCTTTTGGTGTAAGCGAAGTTCAGCTTAGACAGTATATTGCTGATTATTGAAATCATTGTTAAAATAAATATCGGACAGGACGGCAAGTTGGAGGAAATCTATATCAATATATGACCATCGCTGCAAAATATTTCAAGTAGCGCCAAAGGCCCCGCCCTCCACTGAATTCCCCCCGTATTTCCTAAAACACGCGCAACACGGGGCACTCAGGTTGCAAGTTGTGTTTGGGAGCATCAAAACAAAAAAAAAACGTTTTCTTGTATAGTCAAAGCACGCCACGAGGTTTTCTACACAAACGCCCCAGGTGGTCCTGCAGCTCGCATAACATTAACGAGCCAGCCTTCTATTTCCCTCACTATTCCTTGGGGCTCCATAATTTTACTTCAAAGTTTATTCTGAATGATGAACCTGTACCACTGATTTAAATATCAATAAACTTTTATATGAATATCGATAACATTCTCAATCTGTTCCTATAAAGTTGATAGGAGAACCCAAATTGATTTTTATTGGAATATGTTCAACTTAAATGGGTATTTAAATAAACGATACATGAATCCGCCCACTGACTCAATCTGTTATTAAAATGGAACTATGCAAACTGCAATATTATTCATTGCCTAATAGTAATAACATTTTAATAAATCGTCCATTTCGATGTCGCTTGCATCTAAATAACTTCTCATTGTCGGACACGTTCACTGACTTACTGAGTTATATCTCTTAAGTCTTTATTCACACACCATGCTCGTAAATTCACACAAATATACAATAACCTGATCGTATTTATGGCCCAGTGTCGAGCTTTTCGACGTCATTTATTCAAAATTCAATGGTATACGCAGACCGTGCGTTTAGACGCGCGGCGCGGGCGAGTCTGAGACTATCAGTAGAGGTGTTTTGACAATCGATGTCTATTGTGGTTCGATTAAAGTCCATTATCGTTAATAAATTTGTTTTTACGATTCATAGACTTCCAAAATCATCGTTTTCTATTGTTAAAATATAATAATCATAAACAACGCTGTTAAGTCTGTATAGAATACGACCATTGTAGTATACCTACTTTGTTTTCAATAAACCGAATTTATTATTTACCATATCTCGTAGGATTAGGAAAGATTACGCAAATACTCGTACTATATTAAAAGCCAGTACTCAAAATACCGTTAGATTAACATGTTATTACAGCAGTATTTAACCTATCTGCCTAGACATATCGCAATCCTAACGCTAAAAGCAGTGCACTATGACTATCTTTAGACTTCGAAGTGTATCTAAACGCAGCACAATAAATGTGCGAACATCTTTGCAGGCGCGTGGGCGCTCGTCTGCGCGCCGTCTGACGGCATTGGCACAGCGCCAGAACTTGCCAGTATTCGGCACTCTCAGGCCGGAAGGAAAAAATCTCCTCGCCTTATTGTGCAGACAGTTATGATAATAGAATGGCCTCTTCATACGCTATGTCCGGTCATAATCTTTTGAAAAGGTCTATTCTATACCGTAATTGTGAACTTTGAGCGAGCTTTGCATAAAACTAAGTCTGTTTGAAATTAATTTTGTATTCTTTAGGCTGAGTTACACAAACTGTGTAAAAATATACTCTCATAGTTGAAGAATATTTATTTCAGGCACACAACTACTTTAATAAAACTTTATCTCTTGTTACAATGCGAAAATATATTTTAGAATTGCGTACAAAGATATATCCAGATTTGGCTGGCGATGTTAGTCTATATGGCCCATTTAATTCGAAATGAGACCATGGACTGTATCCAAACCTGAAAATCTCGTGAAAATATAAAATTCTATGCAAAGCAATAATTTACTGGAACTTTTTGTCCATACTGCAGTCCAGTGTATGGAAAAGAGGAAGTTAATCCAATAATTTCACAGCAATTAATTGTAAAATTCTGGGCTATGGATGCGATCTTGTATAGAATTTAGATGATTCCTAAGGCAAGACTCTACGTTGCGGCGGGTGGTGTAGCTGACTGCACTGCGCCAAGGTATATAAATATACATCAAGTGTCAAATTATTATTAATAAGAATAAGGTTCGAACATAATTTGGATCCATTCCTTCACAGCCGTGGGTCGATCCTATTAATCCCAATGAAGCCATTACGGCTCTTTACGAGACAAGATTCTATCACATAAAATTAACAGCAATCATTTTCTTTTAAGCAATTAACACAAAAATGAAAAGGACGTAAATCACGGGTTCGGAGCCATCAATATTTAATGGAATTTTAATATTTCACTTTTATTGTGAGCGGTTCTCACCGACGCTTGTCACCGATAAATTATTCAGTTACACAACTCGGCTCAATTAGTTTCAAGTATAAAATCGGGTAAGTGATTAAAGCAGCGTGTTCGACATATTGTGGGACTGCAGCACACGCACAGGGCACAGGGCAGCGGTACTCGCTTGACTTTACTGCGTGAGTGTTAGTTAATTGAAAACAGTAATGATATAGAACTGATAGAATTAAACTTTCTCGGAGTAAGTGAGCGATGACTTTCTTATCAGCTTCCGTTCGACGACTACTAAACAGTTTGTCATGGTCTCGTTATCTGTCTATCATTATTTTCTCTAGCGGACTAAAGGTAGTTATTAGATGGAATCACTTCACGGAAACCGTTGCAGACTGATAAAATGTTAGAAGAAAGTATTACATAACAGGATCCCGTTCGAATGTGGAGTCGTCAACCTGACTTGGAAAGCAAAACTAATTTTATTAAGGCCCTACTAAATTAATGTTGCCCGTAATTTCCAGTCAAGTGACATACAACAGGCAGGCTCCGCATGAGGTGACTAAGAGATAGGCAAATAAACAAAAACTTATAGCCCATGAAAAGTCTCCTGCTGATGGCAATAGAACAGCCCCCAATAGTGATAATGCGAATAATAGTAAAATGAGAATAATCAATTCATTCGCGGAAATGGTTACGTTAATATTCCTCTACCTCTGGGAATGTACAGGCAAGTGTATAGTTATGAATAGAATATAATGTTCAGCGAGGCATTATTTACACGATTCTGATAAACCGGAGATAGAATCTGGATTTATTTAATAGCAATATCTGCACAGTAATATTGAACAACAAAGCGGGTCCGTATCTAAAGCGGCATTTAAACAATAGTATATGGCGAACAATAGCGATATAGTGTATCGTAGGTGGACAAATTATGGACAGTGTTTAGTGAAACGATTCGCTTTCTACGTAGGTGGGTAAGCATTATGGCCTGTGCTATCCCTTTAACTGGGGATCGTTTACAACATCCTGAGAGACGGGCTTGAAAGAGCAGGCATTATAACGATCTCATGCTGATTTAGAAATGTAATAACAGCTTGGACGGCACTAGTTATTCTTTGAAGTAACACACGACTCACCTGACAAAGATAGAGAAGGGATATTATGAGATAAATGGGAAAAAGTTAAGGCAGATAAAACTATCCGAAACCATTACGAAATGTAATAGACGACAAACAAGCTGGGAAATAAGCTGTTTGCTCAATTAAGCTACTTAAACAAATTATTGTATTTAGACTAAGTAAATAATTATGTTTGTAAACAGATCAAAAAAACCCCAGTCAGTTTTTTGTTGGAGCTCTCAGGTTGGAGCTAAGTTTCGAACCGATGCACGGTGCTGGTTCATTTAACTGGTGTTTATATTTTTTTATGTTTGACGTTTTGCTAAACTGTCAGTCACAGCTACACCATATATTATGATCAGCTGGTTACAAGGAAAGGTTAACAAAAAATTATCTGGTAAGTATTTTATATTCGTGATAGGCGATTCAAAGAAATGAATGGCAATAAGGCAGGTGTTCTGATAAATAGAGGGAAATGCAGCAAAGAAATAGTCGAAGATGGTTACGTACTTCTCTGATTCATGGAATGTTGATTCATAAAAGTTAATGTTAAGTGGTTTGATTTCAATAATGTCCATAACAACTTATAAAACATTCTGCTCGGAGGGTTGCATACATATATTATCATACTAATCATTGCTTGCATTGCTCTTGCAAATTGCATGCAAGTGAAAACAGACAGCGAGAGTGTACAATTTGCATGCGTTGCAGTAGAGTAGTGGACAGGTGAACAGATTGGTATGGTCTGCAGGACCATGTTCAGTTGAGCAATAGTGCTGAGCTTGTAAACTAGTAAGGCGGATAGCAGAAATAACATACCATCATTTCCTTGCTTCCTTATCAAGAACTTATAAAGATCTCCCTATACCTGTTATCATTAAACTTTTCAAACGTTTCTATTGTTGTCGGCTTAAAAATTTCCATAATTTTCAATTTAATTCGCACGTCTGAATACGGGTGACATTGTCCTTTTACAGAATGATCTGCTATATGTATATAAAGTTTATTCATTAGGCACTCCTGGGATTGGGCTACACGTTAACTTCTTATCTTCCCGATTCAACTCACCACCTTTTGATTGCATGCCTAAGTGGTATCTCTTGAACTCAACCTACATATTCTGCTTACAAATTGCAGTAATTCAATTCACAAAATTTTAGAAAATAGTAGACAAAGATGCTTGTAACGAAATCAGTTTATGTACAACTAATAGAATTTCTGAGACAAGAAGGAGCTTGTTAATTTAAAGTGAAAGTGAAATATATCAACTTATCTATATCTACTCAATTTACCATACAATTTCAAATCTAGGTGTTGTAATGAAGCTTTGAGTCATCGTTCATGAATGCTACTTCTACGAATATTGTAGATACTTTATCGTTTGTTAAGTATTAACTATTTGTCTTCCAATTTCTTTCAAAGTTGCTACTCCAAGAACCTTTGAGTTGTGTGAAATGATCCACGTATTTAATTTATTTACGAGCCAGAACCATTATTATAAATTATTTTCTAGAATTACGCTTAAATTGGTCATAATATTGCACTGGAATTCCACCCACACGAGGAGATATATAAAACACACCCATTGATGCTGTGCTGCAGTCAATGTCTTGCGATTGCAATTGCAAGCGAACAAATGCCGCGATAGGGACTGTGAACGTTTCTGTCGTTTATCGAGACCCGTGCTTATTTATTAAACATTTATGCTATCAATGCATTTTGTTATCAAGTAATGTATGCAAGTGGTGGTGGCGGCAGATAGGCTTCAAGATGGAGAACTTTCGCGAAATGTATTTTTAAGGCTGTCCTCTGCTTTAGATACTACCTAATTATTAGCTCATGCCTGTTAATATGCCTAGTTACCACTAAGGTCGCAGACAAGCAGACGGCCCACCTGATGTTAAGTGGTTACCGTGACGAGTGCAAACCCAAAATAATCACACTCGTGCTGCTAACCCTGTAAAAACAGAGAGATTCTGGGCCGTCAGCGCAAAACCCAAGTAGGAGAAGCCTTTGGTCTTCACACTGACACCACAAAACCTGAGGTTATTATACCCGCGGTCTTCTGTAGGGCGGAGGTACTTCCCCAGTTGGACTGCTTAATTGACACGGAAGTACCGTCGTGTCCTACCTCCTAAATACCCCACCTCATATATTGTTGAATGAGTTAATTTAATCTAGATTCCAAAGATATCGGTAAAAATAAAGTAAAGAACGATCGATATCAATCAATGATATCAATTACTCTTTGGTCACTGTGGACGATATATATTTGCACATATTACAGAAGAAAAGTATCCTCATAGTATCCCACCTTATATGTATGTGCACATATTGTACCCACATGTTAGCATACACTCAATAAATTACCGCCGAGTTAAGGGATGCATAGTAATGTGTTTACAGGCGATGGCCGTTTCAGCTAAGCCTTAAGTGATTGCGGTTTGTGCACACAGAGAGCAGACAGTTCAATATTTACCAGTGACTCGTAATATTAATAGGTTTTTAATAAAGGTTAGCAATAGCAAGTGTTACTGTGTGAACATTTGAGAAACTGCATTTGAGTTGCTTGAAGACGCTCTCTACAGCTTGTAGTAAAAATTTACCATGAATCTTCGTGATATTTTTATGCCAATTGAAAACAGGTTTATTGTTTCTTTGATGAAATGTTTTTTGTCATGTTACAGTACAATTTCAATACAGTTTAATTAATAATTTTGTCGAATTGAACCAACGGACTAGACACACTTTCAAAATGCGAAAAATTGCGAAAATTGGGCACACGGCACACCTGAACATTATGCTTGCAATAGTATTTTCTTGATTACTAGCTGTTAACCACGGCTCCGCCCGCGTGGAATTCTGATCCCGTTCATCGCTGATATATAGCTTATATGTTAATCCAGGGTATAACCTATATACATACCTTCAACCAAATCGGTCCAGCCGTTTATGCGTGAAAGAGTAACAAACATCCACACATCCACACATCCATTCTCACAAACTTTCACATTTATAATATTAGTAGGACTAGCTGACCCCGCGAACTTCGTACCGCCTAACAGTCAATTCTTTTTTTTTTAATTTTTCTCTCCGTAAGAACCATCCCCGTACTTTAAGGAATGTTCTAAAAAAAGAATTAGCGAAATCGGTCCAGCCGTCCACGCGTGATGGCGTGACCAAGGGAAATAGAGATTCATTTTTATATATAGAGATTATTACCAATGAAATTGGCTGATATTATTTTCCTCATAAAAATAACGATCTCAGGTGAAACTGTCCGTCTCTACTGAACCATTACCGTCCCTGGTGTCCACCCCACGGCCCGGTCCGTCGTGCCGCGTGAACAGGCATTCATAATCTCCTAAACACTTAATATTATGCACCCCTTGACCTAATTAAAAGATAAAGTAGCCACGTTCCAAACGAATTATAGTCTCTACTGCGTTAAGAGCTTCTCTGGCGCGGGGCTCAGGTTCAATAAAAAGATGACAAGCTTAGCATATTGAATGTTTCATAAATCTAATTATTATTTCGTTTTCAACTTGATTATGTTTTTATAATACTCATGTTACTCTTCATTTGGGTAACTCGTAATCCACGTTTCGCGAGTCATATTTATTGTACACTCTACCGGAGATTTTTTTTAACTCCGTCTTGCTACTGAAATGAATGTAATATACCTATCATGGAATGACAATTTTCATTATCTTCATCATAATCACAAATCTTCAAATACCGATTGTAGTTTTCTTTTACATTTTTTTTTTATATAGGAGACGTCAATTTGACTTCGCCTCGCCTGATGGTAAACTGAAGGCAAAGTCTCTGAAAAGAGGGTCACCATCACGTGAACTGGTAAGGAATTCCAATACTTAATGGCGCTGCAGAAGGAGTCGCCGAACCGCTTGGTTCTTATATATTTTATTTATTTATTTATTATACACTATATTGTACGCCAAATTACAATATTGTGATACAGGAATTATGAAAACAGGAGCAGTACAAAGGGCGGCCTTATCGCTTTTATTTTAACTTTTACAGGAGTGACTTTAAACCTTTTAACTCCGAGAGGAAGCCTCAGAACCTCAATCAGCAGGGGCTCTTACTAATCTGTGTCCTTACATCTTAGTGAATTCACTCTACTTGATTCCAGAAACATAATTAAGACTTCACAGTCGCACTCAACCGTAAGCGCAATGGCCCGGCACTCGTTAGTGTTCAATCCATTAACAAAACGGTTCAAAATAAATCTCGTTTAAAACACTATAATCCACAGTCATTTGGGTAATCAACGGGACGGTGCACGGTGGAGCGAGTGGCGAGTGGCGAGTGGCGAGTCGCCAACTGTCTGTTATTAACAACTTTATTAACTGCGTATTGATAAATAGAAACATTCAATTATCTCGCAGCGAACTAAAATAAAGGCTGGAATACCGAACAGCGAGAATCGTTATCGTTCAACGAGATCTCTGTAATTATATACTAGTTAGCAAGGTGTACTATGTAAGGACTCGTTCGCACTGAATAGACCAGTCGTTCGTTTATATTGATGCGGACGTTCTGCGAAGAATTGCACAATATTGCAAAACATTATTGTTCGCTACACAGTAAATATACTAAATGGCTTTAGTTGTAACTTAATCTGATCACAAGTTAGTATACAAAATGATTGTCGTCTCTTATATTTTATCGGCTATGTTTATTATATCTTTAATTCTTATTCTTATTTGATGTTTATTATTTTTCGAATATTGGGTACCTGCCTTTTGCGATATTGAAATTATTGCATACATTTTATTATCCCAAACAGTTGCCTTAGTAAGAACAAACCTTAATGATGCAATTTATTGACCTGTAATGTTTACATTATCGAATGCAAAATCAGTCCCGGATGGTTCCGTAATTAATTGTCAGCGCGACGTCCGGGGTTCCACTTCCGGGTGGAAATGGTTAATTTAGGGTTAGCGATAAGGGCTCGTTGACTTCCGCTGCAAGTCACTCGTCACACGAGCGTGCAGCGCCACCTACTGGGGTACGTCACGTTATTTTATCTTTCTACATTTCCGCAGGGCACAGTTGAACATTTTAGGGTATAATTTGGGGTTACGAAGGTGGAACGTTATCTGTCATTCAGAGTAAATACAATTTTGACGTAATCATACTTCAACTGCTAAACATTCAGTTCATTTAGATTTTAAATGTTATTATGTCAAGAGGGCGCCACTCTTTTAAAAATAATTTTGTAGTTACCATGGAGGAACAGTTTAGACAAGAAATTCTCCATAGTTCCTCACTCAAGTTCCTTTTCAACTAAATTAAGGAACCTCGTTTATATTTGGTAATGTTATAGGACTTAAGAAATGTTTGCTATAAATAAGTGAAAGTTAATCATCTCTCCCGTTTGACCTTTAGAACGGGCGGATCTTGAGTCACCAATTCAATAGCGCTCTGTGACTGAATACGTTTTAGGTCCTTCTGTTTACAAAACAAACAATTCTGTTCATTTAGGGGTTTAACGACCAGCATTCAGCGCCTCAGAGCTCACAAGTTGCCTAAATATACATTAAAAATAGAATAAATTCGACAAAAAAGGAATTTCGTGTGAAAGCATCATTTCGTCAAGCTTTGTCAAACTCGTAACAATTTACATTCCTTTTAAAACGTCTCGTCTCAAGGGACCTTCGACATTCACTCGGGAGTATTCGGCAGTCGTCGGCGCCGGGACTCGCTCGTTACGCGTCAATTGTTGATGGTTATCATCACGCCAACTCATTTGGGGGCGATTGCTCCAACATCGCGCTTAACTCAATAACAGGCGACAAATTTAGTCGAGATTAAACGCGACGCCGACCGAACGGATATTGAAATTTTACGATCGTCTACGATCCTCGCCCTTTTTGAAGTTTATTTTTAGACAATAATGCATTAGGGTTATCGAACGTCCCTGTTTAAGACTCCTAAGTTGCACATAAGCTAATTAAACGTCCAAGTATAAAGTAATACAGTTTTAAGGAATAGGCACTAGACCGAATCTTATAATTTCCACTAAAGGTAGCAGGTAAGGGATAATGGTGGACCCATTAGTTAGCAAGTTTCCCTAATGTATTGGACTCAATGAACCCATTCACATGACCATACACCCGAAGTGTTTAATAGCAACCATTGAAGAGTTTCCTTCTCGTTTTCCCTACCACATTAACGTATTGTCAATGTATTGTATTTTAACTCAGGTTATCGACTTTCAAGATTTATTATAATAGAACAGTTTTAGACCTCAAAAAAACTTTTGAGGGACTTGTGTTCATCATTGGAGAATAATGATGAAAGAGGATGTAACCTCGTGCAAATGACACTTTGAAAAAAAAAGTTAGTTAATCGTCAAAAAATACGACATAAAAAGTCGGGTAGCCCTAGTAGTGCGTAACTTTTGTTTGACAGATAATGCTGGGAGTTATATCGGGGCGACAATTATACGTAAACAGAGAATCCCTTTGTTACTTTCTTCGGAACGCTGATGAAAAAGTTTGGATGTTTAATTAATTATGTGACGCTGGCGAGCCGCAGTTTCTACCGCACCACCTCACTGGAGTTCAGTGTCAAATATATTTTGTTACTGATCTTTGGTAAGATATTTCTACGATAGCAAATAAACAAATGGCTCACCTTTAGGTAAGCTTTCGAATGCTTGCTAACTGTAGAGAGATTTTGGACAGTTGGAAAACAAGTTGGACGAGAATGAGTAATAAGTAAATGATTGAACGAATGAACAAAAGCTTCTGGTAAATTCATTAAAGGGATCAATCTGGCATGCTGCTATACATTTCATCGATATTAAGAGCGGGAAATTATGGTGGAGATAGTGAAGCCGGCCTTTTCGTAGTGCGTATTTATTTTTAATGTATTGCAACTGCCTTTTGTTAATATTGAGTGAATGTTTCTTGAGGCGATTGGTACCTATATTTATGTATATATAGGTAGGTTTAATGAAATAATATCTCATCTTCTACTTTAAAAGCTGCGTGGTATACAACCTATCCCGAATATTCATCAGTCTAAAGTTCAGAGGTAGCTACAGACCTGTACAGATATTTCTATTTATAAATTCAACCCGCACGCTGTAGGGGAATCTCTATATCTTTTCATACTTATCTTAAAATTTCGCCATCCATTACATTTATGAACACATAACTGGGCACATAAATAACTTGCGATAAGCAAATTTTAATTCAGTAGATAAGTGCGATCCCGTGGGCTTGTGGAGCGCACGGGCCCCGTATCTCACTGCGCGGTTTATTGCGCCTGCCTGAGGAACCCTAGGGCGGCGGGCGACCCCCGCGCCCTATACGTTACGTTCTGTTTGTTCTACACGAGATTGAGCTATAATTTAAGAGAATTTTCGCGAAGAATTCGGTCCGTACGTTACTCACTTCTGTTGACTTTTAAGAATATGTTTGCTTTATGTTCGGGACGATGTTGTTTTTAGAAATTCATTGTATTTACCTTTGTTCTATAGTTTGGCAGTGGTTTCATTACGATGAGCTGAGTCGTTATATTTACCTATAACAGAGAAGAAAAAAGTTAATGAATTAAAGTAACATTACAATTGTTTCATGTATTATATAAATTATATTGAAAAAAAGTGGTTTTATTTTATTGGCACCAAAAGCCAGCCAAGTTCAATTTTAAATTCCACGATTCGGCAAATTTCAGCTAAGTCCATAACTTGACTTTTATTAGGTTTTAACTTTTAAATACCTAGAATTTAACTTAACTTAACCGTAAACTCAATTTCCAAACATAACCATACAATCCATACGAAAAAACAGAAATACAATTCGAAAAGAAGAAAAGGCTCAGTCAGGCTGTAGATAGTGTGGGTGTTGTACTCACAATAACAAATGATACGACGAAAGTAACTCAATATAAAGCTACGGACGGAAGGAAGAAAGAAGGCGCAGTATTGAACACAAACATCTGTTGCGAGGCGACAAATTAGAAACGTTGTAGTGCCAACAGTGTGACGTCACGCAGCGAGTGACCTTGGAACCGTACAGTGAGCGACAAAACTTACTGCTCTTATTTGTTATGATCTCGATAATTTGACTACCCACGCCTGTGGGAAGCTTGGACAAAGTCCAAGAGCAAAGGCCACCATTTCTAAAGCAATCGATACCACAATGGTAGTATTTAGTTTGTTGACCTAGATAGATGCTATTTCCTCCCCCTGCTGCCTAAAAATAACTGATAGATATGTGAGTATTTTTGTAATTTTCAGAGAACATGAAAAATAATTTATTTTAGAGTTAAGGTAATCTATTAAGCTACTTTTGCAGTCGATTGTACATACATTTTCCGGGATGCGACCCTGTGCTTTTGATAAATGATAGTGTTGATATTGCGTTATGAATTGGGAACATCCCTTAACCATTGCTTGCTTCAAACTCGTTAAACATTACACTAGTTTATACGTTCATGCTACATATTTGCAACTTAACATACTAAGAGGAAAAAAGATTTGATATTTTTAAAATTTACGTTCATCATCATCTGCATATAGACGTATTCTCCTGATTGCATCCGTGGCCAAGATGACCCCGAAGCTCAGGGTCCGCCTTCCGGCTCTTCCTTCTCCACTTCGCACGATCTTGGGCGTCCATGGTAGTGAGACCATTAGCACGCATATCACCCTCCACGACGTCAAGCCAGGACTTCTTTGGCCTACCCCTTTTACCTGGACCCGGCGGGGGTACCATTGCCAGGCATTTGTTCCCCACGTAGCCTGGCGGTTGCCGCAAGACGTGGCCGCACCAGCGAAGGCGGCTCTCTTGCATTTTATCCGCGATGTCATGGACATGGAGGCTGCCGCGGATGCGAGAGTTCCGTACGCGATCTTTACGCGTAACGCCACACATCCACCGCAACATTTTCATCTCCGTGACCCGCAGCTCTTGCTTGTGTCGCTCGAGCAGCGGCCACGCCTCACAACCATACAAGAGAACAGGCCTAATGATCGTCTTATAGACCTGCCCCTTCAACCTGACTGGCATTTTAGGATCACAGGTGACGCCAGTCATTTCTCGCCACTTGGCCCACGCGGCAGCAATGCGTGCCTTGACGTCGTGGTCGATCTCACCGGTCACATGAAGTACAGATCCCAGGTACTTAACCTGGTCCGTGCGCTCGACCAAATCATTGCCTATGCGGACGGGTGTGGGATCTGTGGAGTTTAACGCTAAGTATTCTGTCTTCGCTACATTTAGCTTCAGACCGCCGTTCTCAAGCGCTTCTTTCCATCCTTTCACGCGTCGCACCAATCTGCTCCTGTCCGCGTCCATCAGCGCAATATCATCAGCATACATGAGCAACCACGGAGGCTGCTCATGTGAGTTTCTAATGCTGTCCGACAAAACATCTAATACCACGCTGAACAGGTAAGGACTAAGGACGGATCCTTGGTGTACCCCGACGGTGATGGGGAAGGCTTTCGAGTCGCCAACAGCAGTCCGAACCACGGAACCGGAATCGTAGTACATGTCTCGGATGGTGTCAATGTAAGTTTCTGGAACACCCTTGGCCCGCAGTGCCCAGCAGATCACCGCGCGAGGAACACAGTCGAAGGCCTTCTGCATGTCTAAGAATAGGCAGTGCAGGGGCGTGTTCTTCGCCCTGTATTTCCCCGCCACAACCCTTAGGGCGAACACTGGGTCCATGGTTCCGTGTCCGGGACGGAACCCGTACTGGCACTCCGAGAGTGTACTTTCCTGTCGGATCCTAGAGTCGATTATCCGCTCATAGAGCTTCATGGTGTGGGACATTATCTTTACACCACGGTAACTACCACACTCCTGCACCGATCCCTTGCCTTTGAAGACTGGCGTGATGATGCTCAGCCTCCACTGGCTCGGGATCTCACCGGTGAGGAGTACGTGGTTATAAAGATTTGCTAGAATGCCCACACCACGGGCGCCCATTGCCTTCCAAGCCTCGATGGAGATCTCGTCGGATCCGACAGCTTTCCGGTTCTTCATGCGGCGAATGGCAGTCTGGACTTCCGCAGGCGTTATCGGTGGCACTAGTCCTTGATTTGGAGGGAGGTCTGGTGGCTGCACCTCTTTATGCTGCTTATTCAGCAGCTCGTGGAAGTATGATTTTAAAATTTACGTTATTACAACTATATTTTTGAAGCATTAAAATTAAAACTAAAATTAAATTTTATATGTATTTACTCCCTGTCTGTACATTTTTGTATACAAAGTACGATCATATTATAGGTAGCACAAATAGATAACTGACACTCAGCGTTGTTATGGATATGCTAATGCTTTTTCATGCTGGTGTGACGAACTAGCATACAGAATCCCTGATAATAAGTGGTTACCGGCACCTATAAATATTCGGAGCACTAAAAGTGTCACTTGCACGTTGCTAACCTATCCTTATTCCCAAGGAGCTCTCGTTCGCTGCATACGAGAGGACATCCTTAGATATAAAATAAATCTGCTTTTTATGTTAGACTGCAGACAAATTATATTTAGGAGTAAAGCATAAACAATGATAAATACCTAAATACTTTAGGATAAAATAGTCCCAAGTCCCAAGCTCTACATTACCCGAAAACTCATGTGCATGCCGGGGGTACACCGCCTGATTGACAGACGAAATCATGGATAGAAGGAGCAGTGAGTAGACTATTTAGGAGATCTGACATGTGCCTTCATATTGCATGATTTGACTCCATATTCATCGATTATTTGATTCATGCTTTGGTTGTAACAAGTGTAGGCCTGCTATAAAACATCCTCAGTTGTGGATCAAAATTTCGGGTCATCGTTCCATGGAATACATTTATCCCGAAATCGGATTCGAAAACAGTACGTGACACTTCAATGCATCTGAAATCATACCGGAAGAAAACCGAAGTGACTTCATTGCACCAATATGACTAAATTCACGTCTTCCGTTCGTGGTTCGTGCGAATCCGAACGAACTTTCGGATGTTTTGGATGTTGAAGAAGGAGAATTTAGAATAAAACATAAAAATACGTTGTTAATAGACACAGACGTACGGAGAACGCGAGTCTCGTCATCGTCATTAATGAAACTGTCGCCACGCTCTAACGTTGATTGACGCTCGGGACACTTCGGACGTTTCTCGTCCACTACTTATTGGCTCGAGTGCTTGACAGACGTACAAGCAACTTCATTAATATAATTATTTTGTGAAAGTAGGAATATTATGACATGTAGAATGTTAAGCTGACCATGCCAGATTGAAACCTAGTGCGAAGTCTCTCTTTATCGAACGACATTAGAAACTGCCATGTCCTTCGGAGTGATTCGATTTCAGTTGCCTTTTAATTTAATTTAATTGCCGTTGAATATACTCGATATTCGTAAAGTAAGTCAAGAATCACGCCCGCAAAGGCGTATACAGAAATCACGGACATTCCGGCAACCTTGGTTTTTTCTCATAGCTTAGAGCCATTTGTGAGTTTGTGAGGCGGGCATAAGTTTTCAAATTCCCAAAAACATAAGTTTTGTCAAGTTGTGTTTTGACAAACCATACTGAATACCATGCTAATACGTTATCGAAATGGAAATCACGCGTTTAAGAAACGTGGCGTTAGTGAATCGAGCCTCAGGTGAGACTATTAATTAAATTAGTCTGAATTGCTATTTTTGTAAAGGATAAAATAATATAAGTTTTGACAGTCTCTGTGGCGTAGCGGTAGTGAACGCGGCCGCTCGTTACGGGTAGTTGGAGCCCTAAAAAGTTCAACAACAACGGTCTAGCTAGACCTAGATGAAGGCAATATAGAAGCATTGCAGTCGCTTCACGGAAAATATCGAGATCCAGCCAATTTCTCAGTCAAGACTGGTAAAGTGGACCCCAGACTCCCAGGTGAAAGCTTCGGGTGCGACGGGGAATTAACGCTAGGATGAAGAAGTAGAAGAAAATAATCTAAGTTTGTAAATAGTGACACATAAGTCGAGAAAGTGTATATAAATATTCATGTGAAGATTAAGAAACCTCTAATTCTTCTATGAGGCAAATAAATGTTGATACAATAAATCAATAAACCGGCCGGCGAGTATATCGCGACGCCCGCCGTGATACGAGCGGAACCAGTTATGAACTGTTTCTAATTGCCTCCAGATAACTGCCGCTCTCGTGCAAGCCATAAAATGCTCTGCACTAGGGTCACCACATGTACAGTAAGAAAAAAAAACAGACGTGAAATAAAGTATTTCATCGAAGAGATGTCGGAAGAGAAATATAAAAAATAATAAATATATCGAGGTCTAGCCAAATCCGTAGTTAAGACTGGTAAAGCGGACCCCAGACTCCGAGCTAAAAGCTTCGGATGCGACTGGGAATCAACGCTAGGATGAAGAAGATGTTGGAAGAGAAGACAGAAGAGGGTTGGTATTAGTATTTTTTGCAAATTAATATTCTTTAAAATTCATAATTATCAACCCAGCGGTTTGCCCAATCTGCTACACTTTCGCCTCCCGTAAAAGCCGAAGTAAGCCACATTGGGTTTATTCTAGCTTTTACGAGACCGACTTTCTACCATCTAACTGGAAGGATTGGGTTGGATAAGGTTAGGAAACCTGGAGAGGAAAGTCAGTCGGTGTATCGGCTTACAAGTGAGATTGGCTCGGGTCCTGAAGATGGTAAAGCCCTATACATCCCATAGAGATTATTTCAATGGAAAAATCAGAATATTACAATAATATTTTATACAAAGACTGCATCATACATTATATTTCACAAATAAAAGCAATCTCAAAGTCTGTCTGTAATCAATTTAATACCTAATAATAATAATTCGACAACCCTATTAGAGTCTCAAATTGTAACGTAATTTTGCTCTCATTTGCCCTACTGTGACCATCGATAATGAACCTCGCGATAATCCAAGGGTGGCTAAAGGACGCTAGCGGACGTTAATGTGCCGGCGGGTTCGAACCCCCTACCCCCTCCCCCCTCGCTACAAGATTACAACACTATTTAATTTAGGGACGAAAAATGAGAAGTATATTTGATTTTGATTCAAGCACAAATGGAACTATTTATTCTGAGATTAAAGGGTTTGATGTCGGATTGAGGTTGTTATTTATTTCTGATTGAAATGAAAGTTTTAAAGAGGGTTGTGTCACTTGGTAATCTCGTGACTAATTGCATCGCTGGGTAATCACTGCAGCTAATGGACATTTTATTTGATTATTTTTGGTTCTTATCCATAGTGAAAGGGATATTTTTTTAGATCAACAACCCTGTGTTGTTTATATTATATCTTCGATAAAGAAATAAAATTATTAAAATTTTCTTTTAACTTTTAATTCTATAAAAATATCTTAAAAACTGGTTGATACTATTCTAAATCCTTTGGGTGTTTGGCACATTTCTTTACCAAACTAACCGAGTTAATGCAACATGGCCTGGGTGACTTTTAGCACGCTATGACAGTAACTCCCTAAATAACATTATTCACACAGAACAATGAGGGCTGGTATTAACACATGACGTGAATGTCTGTATAAAAATGTCAGTTCAAAAATAAAACCGACACAAAAGGGCGAAACAAAAGTATTATAAATTAACTGAAGCCTTTAAAAGACACCTCGTCGTAAATCATGAGACAAAGAATGTTGTGTGTGCTTGTGTGTGGGAGAAAAAAATATTTTGACGCGCCCTGGCGACCAAATATGACGAACTATTACGATTTACCCGAGAGAACCCTTCGCTGAAATTGCTGTTTGGTTAGCTCACACGTCCTCCTAGTAACTACAAGAAGCAAGATTTCACTTACTCCTCCATGTTAGTTATAATTTTAAAACAATTGAGGAAGAGTTTACATGTCTATAATTTCACATCTGGAGATACACTTTAGTGAGTTGACGAAGAATCCAGATGTCCTGATGTCATCTGATTCTCCATAGTTTTAGTTATACATATTTTGAAGTCAAGAACAATCTACTTGATGACAATAGAATATTATTCATTAGTTTTTTAGCATAAAGTCTAAAAGAATATCTGAAAATAATGTACATATTTCTAAATGGGTCAAAAGATTTTGATTTAATTAATTCATCCATACTTGAGCCACAGCTTCCAAGTTGACCAAGAAGTGTAGTTAGACCTTTTTAATTAAAGGCTTAATTACTTAACCTCACACGAACGGAACATTGCAGTAGGTACTATATCCACAAAATAAGCCAAAGTTCCTTCACAACAACCATTAATCCTATCCAGGGGATCACAATGAAGCCCTAACATTACACCTCAAGTAAACTAACTTTATATCGCAAATTCCAGCTTACGACCTTCCATTGTGCCCTAAGATCTTTCACAAAAGCCGTAATAAAAAAGAGACAGTGGGGCTGAGAGGTTTTAGTGGCAAGCGTCAAGGAGCTCGCGCCATCGGCGACATTGTGCGGCGACAATACCGCGGTAATGTAAGCCGCCTAATGTCGCCGCGACAATACCGCGCCCGGGCTAGGACGTGACTTAAGATGAAACAGTCGTTAGGATTTATTTGCGAGTGTGATGGAGGTTTAATATACTTATAATAAAGATAGTCTGGCTTAGAGAAATGATCCTATTCAAAATACTTCGTATATAGTCACCAATTTCAGAAAAGCTGCCCTCATCCAAAGCAGGTAGTATATAAGTACAAATAGTATAGTTTGTTTGATATTTAAAGCGTTGTATATTCAACTACTTATACGAAGATATTATGTAAGCACCTATAGAGTGAATACAATTTTGCCGTTTTAGTATTTTGAGTGTGAAATTTAACATAATCCTGAAGAGGATGACGAATTATAACTCCTTTTAAATTTAACAATAAAACAAAGCAACAAGTCGTAAACTTTCAATAAGTGTGACGAACAAGAGTGTTGACGAGGTGCGGTGCATTAATAGGAACATAAAATTACGTTTATTACATTGAGGCTTCGCATAGCGCAGGCGGCGCGGCGCGCGGAGCGTGACATGCGACGTACGGCGCACGGCTCGTTGAGTACGCTGCGGAACGAATTGCGTTTCTGTTGTGAGGTTCTTGAATATAGAGAGACAGTTTTGAATATGGAAAAAATGTGCGCTTAAAATGCAGCCAGACCGCAGGCTGCGGGGACGCTGCTACGGTTATATGTATAGCATTTATATATTTTGCTTTTTATTAATTAAATCTTGTAGTTTTTACGTTCTGCAATGCGGGATTTTGTATTTCACTGCAATCTGTATATCTCTGAACGCAGATGCTTAATCTCTACTGATTCATAAACAATGTTCGCCGGTCCGACGTAAGAGGACTTATTGGGCATTTTTTCATATATTGTAGGTATATTTACTGTTGAATGGAGAATCTAACCTTAGTTATTTGTATTACTACCGCGGGAAGATGTGTGGTTCCTTGTTCTACTTCGCTGGGAACCAAAAGAGAAAGAGTAAGAGATAACGCTGAAATTGAATTTGGACACAAACACTCTACACTCTACACCATTATTGAAAGCGTAATATCTAACGTATCAGTCTTGCAATCGAGAATTCGAGGGTTCGAACCCTACAACCACCCAGTATATTAAACCGACCGAACCGACCGTTGAACGGGTTAACGAGGATACTAGTAATAAGACCCGGTGTTATTTGTATAAATAGAGTAGGAACCTATTAGATACACGAATGTAAATTATATTGGGATAATAATATGCAATAGCAAGTTTAATGTGAAATCTGAAAATTCTTTTTTTTTATTTTAACTCCTTCATATTAAATAGGCGTAAGCAATACTTCCCGTATTGTTTACCAACATTCATTGAAGTAATATTTCACCTACTAAGTTTTCAGTGTCATGTATGTATCGTTGACAATACTCTTTTTTACCCGACTGCGGCAAAGTCAAAGAAGGGTTATGATTTGACAGACTATGTATAAAATAGACCAGACGACCTCTGGTCTATTTTATACAGTGTATTTTATACAGTAGTGGGCACCTTAAAATTATGAAAGGACGAATGGGCACTGGGGACGAATTCCAGGGGACCAGTGGGTATCAACCTTGTAGGAGGTATTTTTTGCAGATTTCGCAATGCTACTGAAACTTTTCTAATGGAAAAATCTAACTCAGACATTGAATATGCGTAGACGCACCCGCTACCACTGCATCATTAAGGTGTGAAGGTACCATTTAAACACTAACAATTCAATATCAAATTACACACGTACTTACAATAAAGCTGTCTACAAACAGTGCTCATGACGACTTTAGTCATTATTCGCACCACCATCCCACGGCTATGCACGTCTACAGCAATAAAGGGTTTTGCACAAGCGCCATATAAAACCGTTTCGAAACGCTCCCTGTCAACACAGATTAAATTAACTGTTAGTCTGTATCCAAAGGTCCATTTGCATGAAATAAGGTCTGGGATATTGCAACAAAGGGTGGACTGCAGATATGTAAATTTTCCGCAAGGACTTTCAAATGCTAGACTATAGACTTGTGATATAATGCAGTAGTTTCTAAAGGACTTAGTACATTGAGTGTGACTTATTCATGTAAATCATTTTTGTTTCATAATATAATAATTAATTTAAATGAATTCGATTTTCTTTTTACAAGACACGTCAATTTGTCTTCACCTCGCCTGATGGTAAGCGGAAGGCAGTGTCAGGAAAGATGGTTATCATTACAGACACGTACCTACCATGTTACAACGGTGGCACTCAGCTTGGCCTGAATCGTGGCCTGAATAGATGCTTTTTCACGCCCCGCTTATAGGACCCGGGACTATAGGAAGATGGAAACACGTGAGTTGATAAGGAAATCTAGATTTAATTAATAATAATCTCAATTTTAATGATAATATCGTTTAAAAGATTACTAGTAAGTTCAGTTGAGATAAATTGCTTGTGTTAGGAGAGGTTTACGTCAGTGGTATTATGTAGTATTATGTTCGGGGTAAGAACCCATAACCTCTCAATCACGAGTCGAGAACTCAACTACTATCTAGTCCTACATACGAAATTTATGAAAGCGATTCACTTCCCTCGCCTAGCAAGTTACGGTCCCATGAATGGTATGACAGACAATTCCATTTATTTTTACGATTGAAATCCGATAGAAACTACAATATATTGATGACTTAGACAGTAGCTTATGATCTCTTATAATGTTTACAACTTTATGCTTAGAGCAAGCAATATTTTTACTACATTCTGTTATAATTATTTAATGTTATCTACTGTACCATTTAAAAAAATGGTTTTATTAGAGACCTCATGGTCATTTCTGATATCTTTGTTGAATGCCATTGCAGTTGCTGTAGCAAATTGAACAACATACGATACAGATGCAGAGGTTTCACAGTGTATGTCGCTTTGTTTCAACTAAATAGATATTTAACTATAAAATCAAAACTAAAAACATAATGAAATAGAATTCATGATAATTCAATCTTTTGAATTACAAGGCAATAACACAATATGTAACAGAATAAAACTAATAAAAAAGGAACGGTTCTCTTCATTACTTTCACAATAACACGAACCCCACTAAAAGGTTACAAATGCATTATTTAAACGTAAGTCACAAACGAGTAGCCCAATGAATGAATAACGAAATTCGAATACCAAAACAACAAAAACCTGCATTGTTGTGTACACATACTGGACGTATTATTGTTGCAAATGTGTGCAGCTCATGCACAAAAGATACACAAAATGTGTGCAACCCATTCGACTGTGTGTGGCTCATGTAATGAGTATGCAGCTGCGCGTGAGCACGCGCCGTGATGCATGATGCGATGGAGCGAGACCAAACGTACACCTTGTTTCCTATTTATTATCTGACACAGGTGCTGATAAATGAACCTATTGAAAATAGACAGAGTTGTTGAAAATGTATTACTCATGAAGGTTCTATGACATTAGCAAGTGACTGACTTTGATAATAATTGCCGTCAAAACTATGTATATTGTACTTTTATTCTTCCGTTATACAAAATTCTTGCTAACCCGTTTAATTAAACTAAAAAACAAAAGTAGGTTTACGTTATTAGTGCATATGGTTCAGTCAATTCTTGTAGACGAAGCTTGAAAAAACAATTGTATCCTTATTCATTTTGTTCTACGTATTAAGTACAGTATAATTTGGCGCTCAAACGCTACATTCCAAACTCAAAAACTACAAGTGATGCTAAAGAAATGAAAAATAATCAACTTAAATTCTGTAACGGGTGATAGGTTACCAAACAATGTTATTACCGCTATTGATACCCATCAAACCATGCAATTCAAAATACATACACATTTAAAAACACAAAACTATTGACACAAAGAGCGATCAAAACAAAACCACCCTCAGTTGAAGGGTTAAAGTGTCCGGACGCACCCCTGCAGGCTTGCAGCCTTTTTTAAAAGGGCGTGATTGGAGGTCATTGTGCGCATTGCACTGTGGGGCACTGTGGGGCTGGGGAGGCCGCAGGACGATCGCCAAACATTAGTAATCGCACAATGTGCTCAAACCAGTTAGCATTCAGAATAAAAGGTGACCAGAGATGTGGTTTCATTTGTTTAATCAAAATTCAAATTAATGTTTGTGGGTATGTACAATTTACATAATTATTCAAAATATAAGAAAGCAAGTGGCTCCATCTGCTAGCTGAACCCTTGTGGGGATTAATAATATTATTATTCACGTGTAAACCATCTGTAATAACTTATATAATATTAGCTAGAAGTATAAGAGATATTTTTTCAGCTTAACTGTCTTCATTCATCTTACTTTTTCAAGAACATGTGACGAGGATTTTGATGGATAAATAATAAGTTCTACTGACTAAATACTACTATATCAAAAAGTAATCTCGCCATTAACGGTAGTATTACTGTGTTATAGTATACACAGTCGTTAACAATGAAATACAAGTCGCAAACATCCATCTTCATTATTCTGTGATTGAAATGCTGAGATAGTTTTCTTCAGAATTGTTTGCGGTAAAAGCAACTTTACATTCATACAATGATTTATATAAGATGAGGTTTTATGTTCCAGAATTCTCATCTACAAAGGGTAATCACTAATTGAAAAATATCATTAACACAGCAGCCTCCGTGGCGTAGCGGTAGTGAACGCGGCCGCTACGCAGGAGGCGTGGGTTCGATCCCCGCTCAGTGCAAATATTTGTGTTCATGAAATATGGGTATTTGCATTGGTCTGGTCGTGCCTTGGAGAGCACGTTAAGCCGTCGGTCCCGGTTGCCATAAGAACATCTATGGCAGTCGTTACGGGTAGTTGGAGCCCTCAAAAATCCAAAAACAGCAGTCTAGCTGCAAAGCTTCGATATCGCCTAATGTTACCATTGGGATGTGGAGGTCAGATGGCAATCGCTTCACAGAAAATATCGAGGTCTAGCCAAATCCGTAGTTAAGACTGGCAAAAGCGGACCCCAGACTCCGAGCGGAAAGCTTCGGATGCGACCGGGAATTAACGCTAAGCGGAAGAAGAAGAAGAAAAATATCATTAACCTTAATACAATAGCACTCTGGTTAAAACATATTGCAATTAATTCAGAAATAGTGTAATAAAGAAAATCATATCTCTTTATCAATCGCAGCGAATTAAAACGTTTATCTTAACAATCTAAAGTGGTAAGTGCTTATAGCCAACACACAATTAGAACATGTTAAGGTTCGCTCCAACAAAATGTAATTTACTCAGACGTTTTAGAGTTTTACAGCCATATTTTCACTTTGGAACCTGTCCCAAAGTGAAAATATGGCTGTAAAACTCTTATGATAAATGCACATGCAGGCTTTAAAATATTACAAGTCTATCCCAACCCAGGTGATCATGGTAGAAAAAAGGAAATCTATAATCGAATTATCCAAATAGTCTCACGACACAATTACCAATAAAGTAATCTGTAACCATTGCGCAGTTACATAGACGTCGTTAGCAGAATCGCTGTGCAAACAAGCAATCAGCGCGCAAAAATAAAACAAACACATGTGGTCGAGCGTGTCGCGCCTATCAATGTTCCACTGGACAACTTTCATTAGGGTTGCTACCGCGCAGAAAAAGTTTTGAAAATTTGCCAAAATGTTTTAGGTCTGATTAAAACGATGTTATTAAGATGACTGGTTATATTATAGGAGTAGGAAGGCTATACCCGATTTCGCCAGAGGATGCGAGTGGTTTTTAGGATTGGAAAGGTTAGCAAAGACTTGTGACAGCCCTGATGTTTAATTGTTTTCATACATTCGTTCGCACGTATGGCTCAATTTATTCTTGTTTTCTCTAGTTGCATTTTTATTCTCTAAAACGTTGCGTGTCTAAACTGTCCATACTGTGGCAGAATCCGTTACAGTTATAAGTTGCTCTTGCATAATAATCTCCACCAAATTCCAAAGAAAATTTATACAGTATCATTTTCAAAATAACTCTATTAACTTCTGACTATAAAAGAGATTACAGATGACTCAACATTTTTAAAGTCGTTAGAACAATTTGGGACAACCCTGGGCCTGATAGCGTATGGTTTGTTTTGTTTTATGATCGTTTTACTGCGCTGGAAGGATTGGTGGTCCGTGATAAATGTCCCATTGGGATTGAGTATCGCTTGGTTACCCGTAACATCAATGTTACTCGCTCCGGTTACCCTGTAAGGGCCGAGGCTGTGTCAATGATAAGTGCCTATGAATCCTACATATTCAGCTTAATTTCAAGGAATAGTTTCATAAATTCTGTATGCACTAGACATTAGAAGAGAACGACAGTTATACTGGCGACACAATCATGATGACACTCAGAAATTTGAATAAGCATAGATAAGATAATACATTTCTTTACAACACACCTGCTCATAACAGTGATATTATTTTACCGCAATTAAGCACGGAATGACACCTATTATAAAACTGTGACTTTTTCATTACTATTATTCACAAAAGTGAGTTATAAATTCTTTTTTAAATTTTATAGGAAGTGTCTATAATTGTCTATGTTCTTAAAAAAGTTTTGATACAAAAAATAACGTGTTTAATAGTACGAATAAATTAATACGCCTATTGTATGGTCATTTGATGCATTTTCGTATTTAAATAAATAATTTCAACTTGTAATACTTGTGTAATAAACAAAACTTTCGCTCAAATTTAACTTTTTTTTTTCTCTAAGTACAGAAAAAAAAACAGTAAAAAAAAGTTAAGTTCAAACCTCTTTTTTTTTTTAATATGGTCGACCGCCATTGTTAAATGCGCGCGCATAGGAAAACGAATTAATTTGTAGTATTGTTTATTTAGTATTTGTAGTATTATTTTATTCGCAAGTGTGTTGTAAAACGTCGTATGGCACGTGTGAGCATGATGATTACCGTCCTCGGCTGTCTTATGACCCTCGCCTGGCGGCTCGGGTCTCAATGGCGCCTCGGCGGTAATCACCAACGTTGCTCACTTGTACCATAATGTACTATTACATTTTGAATAACGCAGAGCTTCAATCAAATCGTTATCCATACTAATATTATAAATGCGAAAGTAAGTCTGTCTGTCTGTCTGTTACGCTTTCACGCATAAACCACTGAACCGATTTTGATGAAATTTGGTATAGGGGTAGATTAGTCCTTGAGAAAGGACATAGGCTATGTTTGGTCGCGATAATCGACATCCACGCGGGCGGAGCCGCAGGCAAAAGCTAGTATTGAATAAAACCTTGATAATTTAAAATAATATTATTAGACACGTCATGACGACCTGCGATTCTCAAATAAAACAGTATAGTTAGTAGTAATAGGTAGTATGTTGTTTTTTAAATATTAGCGCGTACAGATTATACTAATTAGATTTCATAAATGTACAGGTATTCCTGATAAGTATGTAAAATATATTTGAACTGAAAAAATAAACACGGAACTTTCGTGTGTTACTTGTGATTAGGTATACCAGTTTCAACACTAGCCTGCACGTGGCAAACTGGTAATATCCGCACCACGTGCAGGCCGTTTAGACCCCAAGATAGCTGCTAACACTATCGTAAATTAATTAATTGAATCTAACAGAAGGTTATCTGAGGTAGATTTAGTGCCAATAAAATTATACGGTTGAGCTATTAATTACTTGTGTCCGAATGACAGGTTAGACTATCTGACAAAATCTACGCATTGTGGCATAGTGAATTGTGCTAACATAGCCGCAGTGTTGAGTCGCAGTCGCAGGTTCATATGTATTATATATCCTAGTTTGAGTATGAATCTTGCGAACGTCACTATCGCTCCCATATCGGACTTTGCAGTCATTCTAAAATCTAGCTTATATTGTACAAATACTGTTTGAATCATCTATTTCAGATGCAAAGACTATTATATTCTACATGGGATCGAGAAAACTATCCAAAATTCAATTTGAGCGATTCATATTAATATTCTCTGTTCTTGAGTTTAATTTAGTATGTTTCTTATTTAATTATCTGTACTTTGTGCCATAGGAATAATTATATTACCTAGCGTAAGAGTAAGTAAGTACATTAAGGCAAATACACAAGTTTGTATCTACTTAGTTAATTAATAAATACATGATGAAGCTTTCCAGCTGCTAAGCTAAGCTACACTAATCACTTTGAAGTTTAATCAAGTTACAATGAAATATAATTAGTAAAAGCAAACAAGTTTTTAATACAATTACAGAAGCAAATAATGTGAGTTGACTGTAACCGCAAAAGGCGCGGGTACTTTATTTCAGTTAGTGTAAAGTGGTGCCGCGCGCTTCATGGCATTATTTTTAATTCATTTTTTTTGTATTTCTTTTAAAAATTTGGTTGTTTCAAAGCGAGTGAAAATTTAATTGAGTTTTTATTACTGGTATACCTACTTATGTAAATGAAACAAGCAAACAGTAAATTGTAAAATGGTGATATTAATGGCTAACTCCTCTGCCTACCCATTCAGGTACACAAGCGTTTATGCGTATTTGTCATTTAAAATTGTACTGCACCAATGAAGTAGATATAACATGGCTCTACCATTCAAAATTAAAGTAAGTACCCTAATTACAAGCTGGCTAGCCCAAAATTTGGGTATAAATATGAAATCTAAACACATCTTACGAAATCAAACATCTAAATGTACTGACAGATGTAGACGTGATAGACATTATATCTGTAACCTCAGTTATTTGCAATACTGTGGTTAAGCGCTGCGGGCACATATCGCAATTTGCATCGATGTAGGTAGGCAGGTCCTGAACCTAGTGTACAATGATCATTTAGTCTTTATTACCCACTGCGGTTTGTGGACGTTGGAAGGCTTTTACATACTATAGATTTAAGGGACATGTAGATACCTACGTTGTACTTAAAACTAAGATATAAATAAATAATACAAAGAGTAATAGCTAGTCCTTTTTTATTAAAGTAAATATTATTTTATTAAAGTAATACTCTCGAGCATTATATAGAAACGAACCAGTTAATTGTTGTTTACTCCGCAAATATCAGTTTCAATCAGTAAAAGCCTCTACGTAAGTTGAATATTACTTTCAATTAACTCCCGGTGTTGGTAAACACACGCACAATTCCATAACAAGCATTAACAGCTTTCCCTTAGAACCCATAACCACTAGCTTCTAACAACTTACACCAATATCTAAGGGGTTAATGTGTCTATCGATACCTGAGCCACCTAACGAGCGTTCCTTTCATTAGCATCAATTTGCTCTTCATACATATCCCTCAATGTATTGCATACTTTGGTGGGTCAACAACATGATTACGATGTTTGCTCTCTTGTTTAGGTGCTCACTAGAACGGAGCGAGGCTCTTGTTTGGAGGATGGAGGATATCCGTTCGTGTTGTTATTCTATCGCTGAAAACCAATACAACGCACAGTGGTTCGAAATTTGAGCTCCATTGACATAGAAACTAAAAGTGAGGAAATTAAAAAAAAAAAATTGTAATGGCTCTGGCATACCTCGCTATATTATTATGTCATATTAACGTATGAATGGTATAAGTAGCTCCACGCGTGAGAAAAAAAAGTTTTGTGTTTTTTTTGTATGGGAGAAAACACTTAAAGTGCTTTTTCTTTCAACTGAATGGAACTGAAGGGCTGGTGCTCACACCAGCTATTGTACCACACACGGCGATCAAGATGACATCAAATTCACGCACCTTTACGCACCACTCCGCACGTAGTAACATTTTGAAATATTGAATTTTCGATATGTGATTTTTCAAATCTTTGACGTAGTTAAATGTAGTTGCCGGTCCATTTACTTATAATGTCATTAGTTTTTAGCCTATTAGTGACTTTTAGGATGACAATAATTAAAAATAATATTGATTATACGCATAAGTTTTTTACAAAATTGCATTCCGAGAGCTAAGTAGCTCATTTGTTAATCACCGTGATTATGGTTGTTTATGATTAAATATGATTGACGTGAGATTAACCAATTAGGCTCTGGCATATTTCGCTTTATGTCATATTAACGTATGAATGGTATAAGTAGCCCCACGCGTGAGAAAAAAAAGATTTGTTTTTTTTTTTTGTATGGGAGTAAACACTTAAAGTGCTTTTTCTTTCAACTGAATGGAACTGAAGGCCTGGTGCTCACACCAGCTATTGTACCGCACACGGCGATCAAGATGACATCAAATTCACGCACCTTTACGCACCACTCCGCACGTAGTAACATTTTGAAATATTGAATTTTCGATATGTGATTTTTCAAATCTTTGACGTAGTTAAATGTAGTTGCCGGTCCATTTACTTATAATGTCATTAGTTTTTAGCCTATTAGTGACTTTTAGGATGACAATAATTAAAAATAATATTGATTATACGCATAAGTTTTTTACAAAATTGCATTCCGAGAGCTAAGTAGCTCATTTGTTAATCACCGTGATTATGGTTGTTTATGATTAAATATGATTGACGTGAGATTAACCAATTAGGCTCTGGCATATTTCGCTTTATGTCATATTAACGTATGAATGGTATAAGTAGCCCCACGCGTGAGAAAAAAAAGATTTGTTTTTTTTTTTGTATGGGAGTAAACACTTAAAGTGCTTTTTCTTTCAACTGAATGGAACTAAAGGCCTGGTGCTCACACCAGCTATTGTACCACACACGGCGATCAAGATGACATCAAATTCACGCACCTTTACGCGCCACTCCGCACGTAGTAAAATTTTGAAATGTTGAATTTCTGATATGTGATTTTTAAAATCTTTGACGTAGTTAAATGTAGTTGCCAATCCAATTACTTATAATGTCAATAGTTTTTAGCCTATTAGTGACTTTTATGATGACAATAATTAGAAATAATATTGATTATATGCATAAGTTTCTTACATAATTGCATTCCGAGAGCTAAGTAGCTCATTTGTTAATCACCGTGATTATGGTTGTTTATGATTAAATATGATTGACGTGAGATTAACCAATTAGGCTCTGGCATATCTCGCTTTATGTCATATTAACGTATGAATGGTATAAGTAACCCCACGCGTGAGAAAAAAAGATTTGTGTTTTTTTTTTGTATGGGAGTTAACACTTAAAGTGCTTTTTCTTACAACTGAATGGAACTGAAGGGCTGGTGCTCACACCAGCTATTGTACCACACACGGCGATCAAGATGACATCAAATTCATGCACCTTTACGCGCCACTCCGCACGTAGTAAAATTTTGAAATGTTGAATTTCTGATATGTGATTTTTAAAATCTTTGACGTAGTTAAATGTAGTTGCCGATCCAATTACTTATAATGTCAATAGTTTTTAGCCTATTAGTGACTTTTATGATGACAATAATTAAAAATAATATTGATTATATGCATAAGTTTCTTACAAAATTGCATTCCGAGAGCTAAGTAGCTCATTTGTTAATCACCGTGATTATGGTTGTTCATGATTAAATATTATTGACATGAGATTAGCCAATTAGGCTCTAGCGGAGCCAAATAGGTCCTTTCAGTGCTATGCGTTAGGAGCTCTTCCACTCTCCTTCTCTTTTGTCACGCACTTAGCTCCATGAAAGGTTTTCTTGGACTCACAACTAATGTTGACGTTCCAACATTGCATGTCTCCGGTCCACAGGATGTGGATGCACCCTCATTTAAACTAGAGTCAAAACTGGTACATGGTTGCTCCTCTACTGACACTGAAGAGGAGTTCATTTTTCCCCTCACGACCTCAAGTCATTTTATATCCTACGTCTAATAAGCGAGATATGCCAGAGCCTAATTGGTTAATCTCACGTCAATCATATTTAATCATAAACAACCATAATCACGGTGATTAACAAATGAGCTACTTAGCTCTCGGAATGCAATTTTGTAAAAAACTTATGCATATAATCAATATTATTTCTCATTATTGTCATCGTAAAAGTCACTAATAGGCTAAAAACTATTGACATTATAAGTAATTGGATCGGCAACTACATTTAACTACGTCAAAGATTTTAAAAATCCCATATCAGAAATTCAACATTTCAAAATTTTACTACGTGCGGAGTGGCGCGTAAAGGTGCATGAATTTGATGTCATCTTGATCGCCGTGTGTGGTACAATAGCTGGTGTGAGCACCAGCCCTTCAGTTCCATTCAGTTGAAAGAAAAAGCACTTTAAGTGTTTACTCCCATACAAAAAAAAACAAATCTTTTTTTTCTCACGCGTGGGGCTACTTATACCATTCATACGTTAATATGACATAAAGCGAGATATGCCAGAGCCTAATTGGTTAATCTCACTTCAATCATATTTAATCATAAACAACCATAATCAGGGTGATTAACAAATGAGCTACTTAGCTCTCGGAATGCAATTTTGTAAAAAACTTATGCGTATAATCAATATTATTTTTAATTATTGTCATCCTAAAAGTCACTAATAGGCTAAAAACTAATGACATTATAAGTAAATGGACCGGCAACTACATTTAACTACGTCAAAGATTTTAAAAATCACATATCGAAAATTCAATATTTCAAAATATTACTACGTGCGGAGTGGTGCGTAAAGGTGCGTGAATTTGATGTCATCTTGATCGCCGTGTGTGGTACAATAGCTGGTGTGAGCACCAGCCCTTCAGTTCCATTCAGTTGAAAGAAAAAGCACTTTAAGTGTTTTCTCCCATACAAAAAAAACACAAAACTTTTTTTTCTCACGCGTGGAGCCACTTATACCATTCATACGTTAATATGACATATAGCGAGGTATGCCAGAGCCATTACAATTTTTTTTTTTTAATTTCCTCACTTTTGGTTTCTATGTCAATGGAGCTCAAATTTCGAACCACTGTGCAACGGTCGCAATTCTTATCTCCGATGTCATTACTTTTTTATAACGCTTTTATTAGTTTCACTGTTTATGTGGCACATCTTAAGAGTCGAATTTAACAACTTCTAAAATTGTCGTATCAATTGGAAAACTTCGTAAAGCTTTTTGAAACAAGCATGTATTAGGTTTGCCAGCTATTTAAAATCAATTGAATTGAATTGAAAAATGTGTATGTGGTAATTTGTTGTAGTTTACATTTTAACACAATGTTGTAGATGTGAAAGGAAAAGATACAAGTTGTTGAAAGAAGTTGGTTCCTGATTCTCCCACAACTTATATTTGTTTAGGACGATAGAAAATCAGCACTGAAACGAACACTAAGATATTCCAAACGCATTGTTGCAGAAGCGTGGCAGGAGTTAAAAGAGGAATGAGAGAAAAGTGACAACAGAAGGCTTATAGTAGTAACTCCAATCGTTAGAAAGGCGGAAAGAGAGATCTGATCAAGAAAGTGATTGATCTGTGAAGCACCACTGCTGTGATTTTGCTACATCAGCTTTCCAATCCCAAATATTTTGTTGACCAAATTGCCCAAAAACCGATCAAATAAACGAAGTTTACCGGGCGCCAAAGAACTAAAATACTCCATTAAACTATTAAGCACATTACCATACGCATATAATTAAATAAGAAAACGAATCAAGAACAACAGCGATGTTACAAAGTCAACAGAAGAGTTTAAAGTGAAGACACACAACGCATTAATTACAGACTCACGGAGTCACGACTCACTCGCGAGCGCCGAGAGCCGAGCGCTCAATCACCCGCCAGCGCTCAGCCACCGGAGTTGGGCTCAAGAAGTGACTGACTCAACAATAACTACATTTTCATAGTGTGTGAGACTTATTATGAACTGTTTGATTGTTAAGCACTTTATCTATCCTTTTTTTGCTCTTCTGAGAGAGAAAATGTGGAAATCAAGATAGAAATTTACACTAGATGACAAATGGAATTGCACAATATTTTTTTTTTTTTTTTTAAAAGAATATTAGCAACCGAAATTACTAATATTCCCGTTAACCCCTCCAACTAAGCTAAATTGCTTGTGTTAGGAGTGGGTTCACGTCGGTAGTGTAATGGCCAGGATTCGAACCCGGGACCTCTCGATCGTAAGGCCGACTCCTTAACCACTAAGCTACCGACGCTTTTTTTTTATTTATTTTCTGAAGGATTTCTTTTCAATTATATCAGAGTTTTGTTTTTACAATGTAATATTTTCATAGTTTTTTTAGAATATTTGCACGCTTGTTGATAACCGGCAAGATGTGTGCAAGTGACACTCGATGTGAGTAAGCTACGTTGACCACTCAGTATCCGGAGCCTCACGATTTATTGCCACTCTAGCGGCTTACAAAAATGTATGCAATAGTCACGTAACTATTTAAATTAATGAAAGTGTTCTGTCTATAGTCTAATCTAACTATTTAAGGCTACATAATACCAGTGAGAATACAGTTTTCTGAATTAAGTCCACGACGGTTTCACAAGATGCAATGAGATAAAGCCGCACAGACTCCATTAGCGCCGACCTGACGACGGAATCAGTCCCGACATCGCCACACCGCGCGGCCACGTCCACCTAACACTGCTTTATAATACGAGTGTAATCAACGGCTTATTATCTCACGAGCTGGAATAAGGTAAGGTGTTCCAACTATGACTGTGTGTGTGTGTTACAAAGTTCTTAAAAGTATCCCCACACTTTACGTTTTGAATCTACTACTTTGTGATAGCGGTTATAAAGCCGAGATTCTCATAGCTTTTTGTTATTAGTTTAGGTTACTAGTAGTAACCAGATACCATAAAACGCAATATAGCAAGATATGGAAAGGAGTAGCAAACGAGTGTACTCTAGGCTCTAAAGTGTAAACATTGGTTACAACCAGTATTGGCAGTCATTAATATGGAGCAAACGAGTCCTAGAGTGGAGACCGCGCGAAGGTAAACGGAAGGTGGGACACCCCCCAGCTAGGTGGACTGATAACCTGCGAAAGGTGGCTGGGACGGACTGGATGCGGAAGGCGGAGGATCGGCAAACGTGGCGCGTATTGGGAGAGGCCTATGTCCAGCAGTGGACTGCAGTAGGCTAATTGATAATAATATGGAAACGCGAATTTGGTCATGATATTTTTCTGTTCTCCTCCAGTGAATTCAGTTAAAATATAACCTATCACCCTGTATTTATCAAAATGTTAAGCATCAAAGTACAATTTATGAACGTTGTCTTATCTAGACTGCAATGGGGTAAGTGTGGGTAAGTCTTTAGCACTAGAGCACAGTAAGGCACGGTGTGTCGGTGTGCCGCTGCCGGGTGCGCGGACGAATCAATTAGTTCGACACCGCGGCTCCATTAACACCGCCTGGAGACTCATGACTCCGTGTACAAAGACACAAGTCACAAGAAATGAGCGATTTCACTGAAATGCTTATTTCAGTGGTCTTTATGAAAAAGGTGTGGTTTTGTATTAAAAGACATGAATGGGCGACTTTTTTGCTGTTTTCATCCTCATAACGATTTTCTAATTGCTTCCAAAGTTTGCACTTGTAAAAATAATAAAGGCACTCCCCCTTTATTATTTTTTATTTGTATTGTCCTCCTAACCCCGAGAGGTTGGCCTTTACCAGAGCCTCGTTTGTTATTTAGCAGGATTCTGTACACCTCAGTTATATTGTATATCGTATTGACACTCTTGTACCTACAATATTTACAGTGCAATAAAAATACTAATTTCAGGAACCCCAGGAAGTACGTTTCAGAAATTGCAGTTTTAGCACAAAATTGTAGGGTAGATTACTGCAACATCCTATGACTTAAAGATAAATGAAAATGGGATATCTTTAGCCGGTTTCACTTGCGCCACCTCCGTAAATGTAGTATCAACCTCATCGCGAATAACTCAAGCCGCACAAGGCGTTCCGGCGGGAATCGCGGTTCGGTTCCCACTCGCTACCAGGGCGGACCAAATTCGTTGCACGTGTAATCAACAGGCAGGACTTATTAATTAATGAAGTACGTCCGCTGTACCACGTATTCGTATCATACCTACAGTACGTACGTTCGTACCTACCGTACCAGTGTCGTTCGCCGAGGGATTAAAGTACGTTAGAATTAAATTTAGAATGAGTTAAATCACTGTTTACACAAAAGATTTATAGAGGTTTGAATTTGTTCGCTTGTTGTTAGACTTAACGATATTTATAACTTTGCAGCGTAATTAATTTAAACAATCCTGTTGTCTTTGTAACAATATCATTAGCGGCTTAGGCCTCGCTCGCCCCGTGGATCTTGCCCCCGACTGCTTTAATGTTGCAACTCGCCCCCTTGAACATTAGATACCCCAAATCGCCCCCGATTGTTAGTAAGTTAAAAGTACTGTCAGCAATAAAGAGTTTTACAACACACCTGCTCATAACATTGCTATTATTTCACCGCAATCAGGTATGTAATGACAGCTATTATCAAACTGTGACTTTTTCATTGCTATTATTCACAAGTGAGTTATAGATTCTTTTTTAAATTTTATAGGTTAAGTTTCTATGTTTATAAAAAAGTTTCGATACAAAAAATAACGTGTTTAAATAGTACGAATAAATTAATATGCCTATTGTATGGTCATTTGATGCATTTTCGTATTTAAATAAATAATTTCAACTTGTAATACTTATATAATAAATAAAATTTTCACTCAAATTTAACTTTTTTTTTCTCTAAGTACAGAAAAAAAACCAGTGTAAAACAAACCTCATTCTTTTAAATATGGCCGATCGCCATTGTTATATGCACGCGCATAGGAAAACGAATTAATTTGTAGTATTGTTTATCCTTTTTTTAACGTCACGTTTTTCAACGTTAACATTATTTCAATCTATCAATACCAACAAGATACTATTGTTTTAGTAGTCAGAATACGATTTTGTTTGCCGACTAAAGAAATATTTAATTCAAAAATTAGATTATTCATGAATAAATTCGTGAATAAAGCGGGAAGCGATATTAAAACGACTACTAAATAAAAGCCAAACAAAAAGTAAAGAATAAAACTATTTTGCAAATTTAATTTACATAAAATATCTAATACGATTGTAATACAAACTTACCTGACTTTCAATCCAAAATTTATATATGTTATAGGCAATGTGTATAATCCGGCATTGTATAGAATGCCTAGGCATTCTATACATTGCCTAAAACGTTCAGGCAATGTGTATAATACGATTAATTTCATACATTGCCTAGGTGTTGTATTAAATGCCCGAAGCGCATCAGGCAATGTGTATAATGGACGGGTTGTTGTAAATTCGTCTCTTTAAAATGATATTTCATGTGCGATAATTCGTCTCACCTTGATAAATAAGTACTGTTAGCAAACAAAGTAATAGATTAACAAAGCGTCATTTATTTGCGATCCTTTAAGAAGCCCTCTATGGATTTGAAAAATGGATATTACTGCTGAAAGAAAACCTGTTCATTCCAACTTGGATAGATTAGGTTAGAAGGCGGAGCGGAGCTCTAGCATTAGCCTTCGTGGTTATTTTTTTTAACCATGCAGAACTTCTATAGGCCACGGTAACAACTCTCTTTCCATCAGGTTAGGTGGTTGACAAGCACAGGGATGGTGGTAAGAGAGTGGTTGCCGTGGCCAATAGAAATTCACTGCTATGTGAGAAACATTCTACGCAAAAAACACGTAGGTACTTAGGCATACCTACCAATAGAACACAAATGTCTTATCAGCACTGCCTGCTGGTGGAAGTTGAAATTAGGATTAGCTCTCAAAAGATTAGTATCTAGGTATCTAATTAAATCATAGAGAAGAAAAATAGATTACCTATGCTTCAACCGGCATTCTATACAATGCCTAGGTGTTCTATACATTTCCTAGGCAAAGTGTAAAATAGCTTAAACATTGAATATCATTTCATACATTGCCTGAACGACCCCAGCATTCTATACATTTCCTAGGTATTGTATAGAATGCCTGCATTATACACATTGCCTATAACATATACACAATATCACAATACTCTTAAATATTGTGCATATTCTGTTGCACTTAGATGTCACTAATCACTACTATAGCCCGTTTTTTAATCTCAGATACTAATTTGAAATTACCTGTTGTCGGTTTTTTGCAATTAAAAAATAGTCATGTGCCACCAGTATCGAAATTTATCGATAAATTAAATTTAGTACAAATATTTGTAGGTTAATCTATAAAATTTATAAAATACTAATTTAAATTCGGTATGCAAGTTACCTAAATGAAACAAAACTTAAATAGGTATATTGTCATTGAAACAAAATGGCGTCCATTTTGCGTCACTTGGGTTGTCATTGTAAAAATCTAACTTAAGGCTTCATAAGTTTCATTTAATCGATTTGCAGAGACTATCGATAAAGATGACGCTATACTAGTCTTAGAATCTGAAAATTGTAGGTATGTAAATTACGGTATTTAAAATTTTTTGGTACTCTAATTTAAATTTAAATTCAAAATAAAAACAAGAATTCGACTGATACTAAAAAGATCAACACAAGTTTCAATAATTTATTTTATTTAAAACTTTTTAGTTAAGTATATATTTTTGTAATCGTTTTCAATTTTCTTCCATACAGTCATGCGAAGTTTTCGTCTTTTCATCGTAAATTTCTACTGTCTAAATTAATATGTTAGAATAGTTGACACCATCCGAGACATGTACTACGATTCCGGTTCCGTGGTTCGGACTGCTGCAGCTACAGCTGTTGGCGACTCGAGAGCCTTCCCCATCACCGTCGGGGTACACCAAGGATCCGTCCTTAGTCCTTACCTGTTCAGCGTGGTATTAGATGTTTTGTCGGACAGCATTAGAAACTCACATGAGCAGCCTCCGTGGTTGCTCATGTATGCTGATGATATTGCGCTGATGGACGCGGACAGGAGCAGATTGGTGTGACGCGTGAAAGGATGGAAAGAAACGCTTGAGAACGGTGGTCTGAAGCTAAATGTAGCGAAGACAGAATACTTAACGTTAAACTCCACAGATCCCACACCCGTCCGCATAGGCGATGATTTGGTCGAGCGCACGGACCAGGTTAAGTACCTGGGATCTGTACTTCGTGTGACCGGTGAGATCGACCACGACGTCAAGGCACGCATTGCTGCCGCGTGGGCCAAGTGGTGAGAAATGACTGGCGTCACTTGTGATCCCAAAATGCCAGTCCGGTTAGTTTATAAGACGATCATTAGGCCTGTCCTCTTGCATGGTTGTGAGGCGTGGCCGCTGCTCGAGCGACACAAGCAAGAGCTGCATGTCATGGAGATGAAAATGTTGCGATGGATATGCGACGTTACGCGTAAAGATCGCGTACGGAGCTCTCGCATCCGCGGCAGCCTCCATGTCCGTGACATCGGGGATAAAATGCAAGAGAGCCGCCTTCGCTGGTGCGGCCACGGCTTGCGGCAACCGCCAGGCTACGTGGGGAACAAATGCCTGGCAATGGTACCCCCGCCGGGTCCAGGTGAAAGGGGTAGGCCAAAGAAGTCCTGGCTTGACGTCGTGGAGGGTGATATGCGTGCTAATGGTCTCACTACCATGGACGCCCAAGATCGTGCGAAGTAGAGAAGGAAGAGCCGGAAGACGGACCCTGAGCTTCGAGGTCATCTTGGCCACGGATGCAATAAGGAGATGCAGATGATGACGATGAGTTGTAGCGCAACTTTAAATCGATATAGATCCTAAACGGTAAGTCAAATCGAAAAATGGTGAGAAAAAACTGAAATGATTTTTAAATACCTATTCAACGATACCCCACTTGACATAGTTTGTTGACATTAATGTGTGAATCTTAAAAATCGGGCCAGGCGTTTGGTATGTATAGAGTTTAATAAAGGAACATACAATTAAACACATTACTATTCCTTTGCGTCGCGCAGTCGGATAAAAAACTAATAAACATTTTATATTTAACTTTTCTCTTAAAATACATTATAGCTAAACCACCTGTATCTAGGCAGCAAACATTGTCGATAGTTTCGACTTTCGAGTACACCACTAAATACAAAGCTGGTATCATTATTTCACAATTTGACATTTGCACTTGTCAATTTAGTATCTGAGATAAAAAAAAACAGACTATAAACCACTACGCAAATATCGCAAAACATATCCCTTCCACATTATAATACGAACTTAGAAAGAGAAAGCATTATATATATGACTCTCTCCGACCTATTTTAACAAAGCTTTTGTTTATTGGACCCTTGAAAACGTTCCTTTTGTTCTACCTAATAGGTAAGCCAGGTAGCAAAAACTTAGTGTACGTATTTGATGATAATAATATTACAGACATTAAACATGGTAATTTTCATTTAAGTGTACATTTTTCTGTCTGACTGTACCATTTCACGGCTTATTTCAAAAGAAATACCTCAAGGGGCGATTCACACCACCAAAATATTTATTTAAATGTCAATTTTTAACTCGCCCCGTGGCAAGGGGCGATTCACTACACCAAAATAATAAAAAAAGGGGCGAGTGAAGCATTTTAATCGCAAGGGTCGAGATTCAGGGGGCGAGCCAGGCCTAAGCCTCATTAGCGAAGATATTATTCAATTTTATGTATTTTAGCTGTACTAACAGTAAAAATAAATTAGAATTGAAACAATAAATGTTTTTATTTTATAGGCGTCTACAAAAAAACTAGGTACCTACCAATATTATAATATAGTACACACGTTACTAGTATTTTCACTAACCCCTTCAGTGCAGCCAAGTTGTATTTGGATTCGGTTCACAAATACGGCACACCTACTAACTGAATAAGGTTTGAACCCACAACCTCTTTATTTTAAACTCCGACACTTTACTACCCATCCCTATTTTTAATTTATATTCTTTACTGTGTGATGCTTAAAAAAACGATATTCAATTACAAAGGCTATCACTTTAGAGCGAACATAAATTAAATAAAATATCGAAGTAAGATTTGAAATGATTCATCTGGTTAAACAAAATAAATACAACAAGCGTTGATTTTACTAGCTTTTATTGTATTTTATTTCAAAAATATGTCCCAATATTCTACCCCTATCTTTCTAAATATCTATCATGGCCGCGAGGGGACACTCCAGCTTCACGTATAATATTCAGGTAAACGTTACAAACCGTACGGTTGTTCTCCTATCATATTTTTCGGAAACATCGCTGTGGGAACAATTGTGTAGAAGAACAAGTATTCCAAAGAGCGGCATTCACATCCCCATACGCTCACTTATCAGAGGAAACTTTTATAATAAAACACACAAGAGCAGTCTGAAGCACCTCTCTTGCGTAGGTTACGAACATTTCTGGTGTTTAAACTTCACGTTTGGTGTACCAAATGGTATTCTCTCCAAAATTTCGTTGCTAGTGTTAACCACCTCCGTACGGCTATTTCCGTACGGAAATAAATTTGAATTGGACTTTCGAATTTCAGTCTAAAACACGAGGTTGCCTCTGTACAATTTTGGTTTTCGAAATTTGGAATATGGGCAGTGTTACTAGCTTTTAGGTGGTTGAAACTTGGACAGTGCCTTCCTTAAAACTGGTTTAGCCAGTTTTGCTCTTTCTACTCCATAAAAAAAGTATATACAGGTCATATTATGGTACTCTTAAGTGATAACAGGAGTACCTACTCGTATATATGAATACTTGCTATATTAGAAGCGTTAGTGACGGTTTGCTACCTGTAAAAGAATGGAAAATAGGAGAAGACGAAAAAGGAAGACCGAAAAGGCAGCAAACTGCTACTTAAGGTCAATCAGATGAGAGAGTGATACTTTCCGACAAAGTCAGCCCAGTCTGCTCTCTGGCAATCGTTTATTGGTATTTGTTATGTACTTATCTAAACACACTTATTTTACTACAAGCTTGTCTATGTTACCGTCATATTCAGGAAATAAAATTTATATCACAACGTTTTATGGAAGTATAACTAAGCTGTGCGTGTAGTTAACTGACGCCTTCTATCCCTAGAGGCGGTCGCTTTGCCACATATCGTCAGATTTCGATGTAGATAACTCGTGACGTTTTAATTAATAAGTAGAAAGGCTCATTTGACAGAAAGTGAGGGGTCTGTGGGAGCTCAAGTGGCGATAATTGTGTGGCATATATTTGTGCCCGTATTTGAACAATTCGTCTCGCTTCGTTGGCCGCACTCAGGCGGGTGATTAGAGGTTAACTCGCCACGTCTCTTTCATTGCTCAGGAGCCTTCTAATCACAGGATTTATTACGTAAGTACAACTGTCATATCGTACTTGAAATTTTGCAATAGTCGAATGGAGACGAGTTTATTTTTTGGAATAGAATTCATTGTTTTACATCGGTAAGACTACTTCATTGGTCTCGGAGGCTCAAGTGCTTAGGCGCCTAAGTTTACGGGCGGTCGCGAACTCCTGGCCAGCCCAAACCAAATATCATGAAAACAAGGCCTCATACTTAACGTCGTTCTAAAATAAATTAGATCTGATCTTTTGATAAAAAAGCATTTGAAGGTTTTATAAGACAGATAGAAGTAACCTCTGAGCAGTACCTAATACAATTTTACTGATTACTTAAACCATCACATAGGTAATCATAAATTATTAAAAAAAAATTGCCTTTTCTACTGAAGATTACAAAAAATCTACACGTTATTTAATATATAAATCGCTATTCATAGACATAGCTCGAGGCAACTGAGAGCTAATTGTACCACATTATGAAAAACAACGTCTCGACGTTAACAGGGATTCATGTTTCTTATCCGACGACACACGCTCAATAAAATACCGCTGACGTTCGCGAAAGTTTAATCATGTAATATTTACGCAGGAAATCAAATAGAAATCGAGTTGATTAGAGCTCAAACATTTCCTACACGCGAGGGAGTACCTGGAGGTGCTCGGGGTAATTTCCTTGATGTCAATTCGCGTGTAATGCTATCGTATGGCTGTGTAAATATTCAATTAGATGCGTCTGAACCGAATAGTGAATGGCAGGGGGTTAAACTGGTGACGTCATTATATGTAACTAGCTTGGTAATGATATTAGGTTCAAATCGCTTAGTTGTCTTTATGTAGAGCGTAAGGAAGGAAAGGCTGAAAAATTACCACTGGATAGAGATAATTTTCAGGCATTTAGTATGCTAAACTAAACAAATTATTTTAAATTGGAAAAAAGCGAAATCAATACTCGGGCTGGATTCGAACCCGCGATCTTTCCCTTACAGGACGAAGCTCGGTGGCTCAGTGGTCAGAGCATTCCCCCTCTAAGGGAAAGATCGCGGGTTTGAGTCCTGCCCTAGTATTGATTTCGCTTTTTCCAATTAAAAAAAAAAAATAATAATAATTTACCACTGGATAGTTAGTGAGGGCTGTAAAATCACGATTAAATACTGTGTATGAATCTAAAATGTCATGATTTTATGTCAAAAAATATCTTCTATCACTAACCAACCATTCATTACTATAGCGTTTACTGTAATTTCTTGTGTCGCTAGAAAATTGTTACCGACTATTTTCTCTTATTTCAACAAAATTAAAACAAAAAAACATGATTACTTTTTTCGTCAGTCGTATTTTCATAAACGGGGAGGCAGATTCCCAAAACCTCAAATTACTGGGAAAACCGAGTGGGCTGAGGTTTTTTCTACATTATAAAACGTTGGGATTGTGTGACTAAAACAAAATATGTATTATTAAATATACATGTGGGTGGAACATTTTGTATAGTTAATGATACACACGGTGCCAAGGGTGTTAAAAAATAAGTTGCAGGAAAAGAGGGCACGGTATTTATAGTTAATTATATGGTACATCAACGAAATAAAGACGTTTGTTGGTTGAAAAAAAGTGATATTGTTGGGGTCGAAAGTAACCGTATAACAGAATAGACAGGTAAAAGAAACAAAGCAGATTGCTGAAGCTTAGAAACGGTAGCGGACCTTGTTACCGGCACAGGCGCACTAATGAGACAACAGGAAATAAACATGAGTGCTACTGAACTGGAGACACCATAGTTAATAACGTGGTCTGACATTGAAATATACTCAGTTATACAATCAATTAAAATTTTAGTATTATTAGCTAGAATATTGATAAGAAAGTTTAACTTAACTATCACCTTTAGAATAACCTAATAACCTGGTTAGAAGAATTTTGAATCGAAAAGGGAGTGGAATTGGACTAAACCTGTACTTCTAAACAAAGGAGAAACTCATCAGTTCCTTCTTAGTAGTTTATTTCCTTTCCAGTCCCCTCTTCTTAGAAATATGGTAGCTACTAACCGTATCGTAAATAGTCCGTTCCTAGTGTAACGCGGTCAAAACGTCAGGCAATTCAAGGAATGTAACTATCTATACCTTGATCGCGCTAATTCCCGATAGCATAATTGTACAAGTATATTAGCAGAAAATGATCGAGTCATTGTCGAGGACGACCTTTGTAGAGCAACTGAAGACGCTATTGCTGTGATCAAGTTTTGGGCCGACAAAATTTTAAAATCCAGATCTAGCCATTGTTTCGAAGTAGAAGAAGACAAGTATATTACGAAACGCGAAAGTTTAAAAAATTGGAATCAAGACTCGAACCCGCGATCTTTCCCTTACAGCTTGCCTTGTCCTTGAAGAATCAGCATAAAAAATGCATCAAAAATTCATTCAATAAACATCTTAATTTATCTAAACAATACTACTTCATATTCAAGAGAGTCTCCGTCTCACAAAGTGTCAAGCCAACCTCTCAATCTAAAAAGGCAAGTTTAAAATATCTCATTCAGTAGAACCAAGGTCTTTGTTTCCACGGTCAGAGATATAACGGTAACAATCAATTGTATTGCAATGTCGGTTGAGGTAAATGAAAAGTGACAGGATGGAAACGCCCCCTGTCTCGGTGGTCTCGCGGCTGGGACTTGCCGCTGACGATTTTGTTATTTAATTTTGTATGTCACGTCACGTCATGTATGAGAAATAGCTGAACTTCTGTACGATTATTTTAAGTATGGTTTGAAGTTGATAGATCACTCACGAGCGAGATGAGCAAGTTAATACAACTTTGATGTCTCTTGGTGTGAACTGTTATTATTATTATAGTAATATGCTATAATTTTTATTAAGGCAAAGGGCAAAGGCTTCATTTCTTCTTCTTCATTTCAAGGTATAAGTTATAGTCCATCCTATAGTAATATTACGAGCTATTAAAAAAATAAGTTTAGAACTGAAACCTGAAAAATCACGCTCTAAAAAGTATTAAACAAGAATATATCAAGAATAACTGTGATCGTATGCCACTTTTCCCTAGAATATATTATTTTGTTAAAGTAGAGAGAGTGGCATACATATTTTTTATAAAAAAAATCTGTAGCCCCATACATTTTTTATAAAACATGTGTATGACATTAACAAACTTAACAATAATATTTTTTTTACTTTGCAACGCAATTTAGTGTTTTCACAGATTGAATTTTTTTATTGAAATCTTCTCGGAACTTACAATATCCGCAGGAAGCAGGAAGTAATTGGGGAATATCGCTTGAATTCGGGACCAAATAACATATTGCATGCACAATAATAATAAATTTATTCATTATGCACGTACGCAGCTGCGAATTCTATATTACAAAGATGATTAAATAATAAAAAGCCCGTAAGACCACCGGCTGCGAACTCCATTACCTTCTCCTCAATGGATTTACGCGAGCATAATCAATCATTATAATTTCTTCTTCAATAAGTCGACAGGGAATCAGCTATTTGAGATCTTTATCGAGGAGGTTAGTTCACTTGCGTGTATGTAAAAGGCTTGTAAGCCCGTGATGGACGTTAAACTATCGACCGGTTGTGCAACCGGTTGCCGCCACCGGCTCCGACCGAGATGCGATAACACAGTAATTGCGAGATTATCGTTAATTTCAATTATCTAATAAGATTACTACTAATTTCTTGTCGGTCATTTTCCTCGGACACGGCTAAGTGCGCCACCTATAATAATTTTATTACATGTTGTGGGTATCATTATCGAATGGTTTATTCAAAATGCCAAGTTATTACTTATAGCTTTCTTTTGCAGTAATGTTTACAAGCCTTATTATAATATCATGGATATTTTCATTGTATGACGGGCTGACTGTTATTATATTTTCCGTTTAATATAGGGGTACGGCATTTTTAAATGGTTGTCCTATCATTGAAGGTAATCCATCATATATCTTAAGTCGTTGAAGATGGACAATATTTCTTAGTGTGATTGAATCGTCTTTATTGCAATTTGCAAGTCGATGGGTGGTGGAAGGCGCTAGGAAGGTCAGTGCCCATCTACAGGACAACTAACAATACTATGTAAGTACTGTTTATTGACTGAGGGTTTTTGTAGCGTGGACATAACGTTAACGGGCCAGTTTATTCAATAGGTAGTAAAATCAGTTCGATCAGGAAGTACCGCCTCTCTTCCTTCATATTAATATTTATGTGTAAGTAGCACTATAGGTACCGCATTGAGTATGGAAGAAAATATGCTGACTACTTTGTCTCTCCCTTCCTTTGCTTTCTCCTGCTCTACTACTTTCTATTTTCTTCTACTACTTTCTTTCTGTTCTTTTTTTTCTCATTGCGAATACCAGTATTCCTTTAAAAAAAGACTACTTGTGTATTAAAACAGGTACTTTTCGTTCAGCACCTATGTGTCCATAGATGACGGCAGCAACTTATTATTAGATGAGCTTTTAGTTTCGTTGTTACCTTAGTAGGTACTATTAAAACCACTACTCGAGTATAAAACTAACATAAATACCTATAATACACTATACCTTTAAAAAAATAAAGAATAAACACGACTATCTTGAAAACGTACCTACGAGTACTATAATAAGACTGTTATAGGCGAATACATAGGTATGTGCCTCATTGTGGGGGTGTCTCACACCCTCAGACAATGACAGCGACCGCGGGACTAACCGCTCGCTTATAGGAGCGCTCATTCCGAGTGCATTCAGCCTAACAACTTGGCACAATGGAGTCCCGACTTAAACGGATTAGCCGTGCGATTGCGACCGGCGACCGGCGCAAAAACTGCGTTAATTGTGCTAGCGACCGTTGCCAACTAGTCGCTGACGGTATATGCTAACTAGAAGCTAGTTTTTACTAGGTCCTAGAGGATGTGGAGTTAACTGGTGGACATAATGATGTTAGTACATAGAGAGTAGAGTTTAAAGGGACGGAGGTAGACGTCTATTACCTACGTGATATTATTTTGTAAATTATTTTTGTGATGTAATGTCTGTAGTGTGTAAAAAGTATTGGCAAGTGGGTATCTAAATTTTACCAACATATTTGAGGCCCGAGCCAACCTCACTTATCACCTGCTGGACGATAAGGCTTTGGCGCAGGATCTCAATGTTTGGAGGAGAAGACTTGAGTCTAGATGCATACAGAATCACTATTAAGCAGATATAAAGCTGGAAGTATATTTGTAGGAATCGATCAGTCACATTTATAACCCACGTCTCATTTGTAATTTTATTATCCGAGCGATTGGGCCATTTCCGCGCGTTTACTTTCCGCTCCGCTCGGCTCCGCTTCAGATGCACCCTTGGCGCACATATTTACGAGTGTATCACTTCCCCTCACATCATTTCATATACATAGTTAGGTATTCTTTTTTACAATCCTAAAGAATTCCTATTTGTTATTAATCAACGTTTCTATAGATATTTTTAGTACAATTTCCACTAATTATAAAACTATGATATAGCGAGCGTCCCTGTTATTACCCCACTTCAAAACTCGTTAAAGCTAACCTTTCATAAATATTGTACTACCAGACAATACCGCAATTCGCAACCTAAAGTTCCAATCCATAATAAATTTCGCCTAAAGCTCTCATTATTACGGTTAACTAGATATTTATGTGGCTTGTGTAAATCGCTGTGTGGATTAAACTCAACAATACAATGTTGACACGAGCTCCACTAAACGCCCCCGGTTTATTTAAGAGTTAGAGAATGCTATGCATCGAATCTATAATCTGCTCATTCTAGCGTTGTCATTGTTTCACACCATTGGACATGGAAACATGATATTATTAGACACGAATATGTTTGTTAATCCCTGTAAAGGGTTTCATAATCTGATGTTAGATAATTGATGATATTTGAATACCATTACTTCTTGTTTTGTTGCTATATAGCTTGAACCACTTGAGTCAATTATGAAATGGACCAATAATATCATTAAGAAGCGCACAGTTGAGACAAATTTCAGAGGTTTGAATATCAATTGAGAGCTGCAAGCCGAATTTTAATGTATTTAGTTGAGTCAATCAATCAATCAATCAATTAGCCTATTGCAGTCCACTGCTGGACATTTTGCCTGTCCCAATATGCGCCACGTTTGCCATTTGGGTAAGTATGCCTTGTAGTTATAATAGGTAACTGTAATCTTTATCATCATAAGAAATTGTAATCACCGTATTGATGTCAAAATAACGATTGTAATAGTCACCATTTGTGACAGTAATAGTAGATTACCCAACAAGTGAAAAAAAGGTGAATTATTTTCGAGGCACCAAGTTGTATCCCGAGAGGAGTGAAGGTTTCTCTGGTAGAATCCCGAGCGTAGCGAGGGGTTCTAGAGAGAAACCTGAGTGGATCGAGGGATACAAAAGCCGAGATGAATTCTTTTTTCACGTGTTAGGTACTTAACTTTTCACCATTGACTACGAGAAAACGATTACTCTGTGATTATAATAATAATAATAATAAATCTTTATTGCAGGCAACATGAGTAAAGTTACAGATGTTATAAACTTATACTACGGGCCATAGACATATACCTTAAAACTAGAAATACATACAAGTAGTAGTAGTTGTTAGTAAATAACAGTTAACCTATGTACCATCGAATACTACCATCGCCACACATTCATAACGATTTGGTTTTTGATATTTTTAATTAGAATATTATTGGCGGAAATTACTAATATTTCTGTTAACGGAGGGGTTAAGCGAAATTGTTTGTGTTCATGTCGGTAGTATAACAGCCAGGATTTTGTTTGCCCAATTGCCACCTTTTCCAAAAACCTTTTCTCTTCAAAACTTAATATTGAACAATACTATTATAGTACCTACTAATTATAAAATATAATTCCGAAATACAATCCTGAAAACAATAGGTCTAACAATTACGGAGACCGCGTTCATTATTTTCAAACAATAACTTGTTCAAACGCTAACTACCTATACATACGTATGCTATGCTATGCTATAAGTTGACCAAATTCTCTTGCAGATATTAATTATATGTGACGCATCTGTGATTTATGCTACGAAACAATGGTGTCATGCAGGGCAGATTGACTTCGAGCCGATGTTTAGTGAGGGAATTGTCCAACTGAGCTTGCTGTTCCGTGGTGAACTACTCATAGAATATGTCTATTACTTGGTCTAGATGATTCTATGACATTTAGGAGAGGCGCTTCATTATTAGCTTAGAATTTAAGTGCCTAATGTTCACTTGTGCAATATTCGTGGATACTTCTGTGTTAACTCCTTCAATTGTCCTCCTGTTAAATATTAATTGTACAACAATTAGAGCTCAATGCAATCGTCGCTTAATCCATAATATGGATCCATAATATGGATAATATTATTATAGCTGAAATCAGCAAATCTGTTCCGTTTGCTGAAAATAATTCAAAGTTTTCTGCAATTAACTACAATGATGTAAGGGTTGAAAAATTACAGCAATAGGTCCCAAGCGTATAATATGGTATCCGTAATATAATGATATGCGTTTAAACGCAGTGGGACACGTCACGGTGGATACACAAACGTAATGGTACTAATGGTACCTTTTGATTAACAGGAGTCGACATCTCTGCTATCTGCAATAAGTAATTACAGTTTATAAATATCACTAAAGTACAGAATATGTCCACCCGATTTGATTCTTAAAGCAACAAACAAAATTAATGAATCAGAATTGGTAGTAAAATGGCCTATGTTTTAAGAATCTAAGCTTTAACATGATATTAATTTCAGTAAATATACTCGTAATTGTATGCCTTGGAATGCGAAAGTTTCAAAACACAACAAAAGTTATTTAACACGCAACGAGTCTCTTCCTCATCCGAGCGCCAATCCCAGTTGTATCCAGAGCTTAACTTGAACTCCCCAACTCGAGAAGAAAGCCTGCGTCAAAGGCTCGCCTATTGAGGGAATTTTATTATCGACCGATTTCTTTGTGCATCTTTTCCCTAATGACTTATAAGTCTTTTCTTTTTCGTGAGTTAATAATAACCGTGTTTCCCGTATTCAGCATTATGAATACAGCTCTAGATTGGTGTCCCGTGCCCTTTACTCTCAACGAGGAGTAAATATGCCGCTAACAATATTCTCAATTTTCCAACCATTGCACAATATGTAAACGAGTCCAATCTAATCAATTACGTATACCAACTGGCGTACAACAAAGGCATGATCACAATACGAGTGCCGCCCAACAACAAGCATCCTACGGCAGACCGGACCATTGGACCGTCAATGACCGTCCACTCGACACCACCCAATAATCCAAATAAACACGGAGTTAGCTGTCACAGGCACGCGACACTTTTATCGCTCTGCTCCACTCCGCTCCGCCACCCCCGGCGATGTTTTATTGATTGGACCATCGGTTGTTGGGCCCCACATTACAGGCTAACTCACCAAAATTACGGGTTCCGACGCGTAGGCACAAATATTGTTCATACGCCTCATTGCTCTCTATTATAAAGCAAAACCGTGTCCACACACCATCCCGCTTTATATATATTTACTGAACTTTTATGATATCTCACGTTCTTATTAATATAAATATTTGCGGAAAAAGCTAAATTTTCTCAATGTAAATTATGCGATATGAAAACAAATAACAAGATATTTGTAATCATCAAAACAAACTGGCCGCACGCTGCCGGAATGCTAACGACATAATTCAAATTCAACAGCAATATCGGGCCAAACAACAACTTGTAATAAAAGCTCAACTCCTTTATTATCCGAGTTTTGGGAACCCCCGGCTGAGCTGTCGCCCGGACACGCATTCGCACCATCCGGCGTTTATCATTTTTTACATCTCGAGCGCCGCAGATCTTGATAACCATGGGGTTAGTGACAGCTTTCAGCTCCGGATTAACTTCGTATTGCGGGAGAAAAAATTTAATAGCTTCGAGAAGATTGCCTCGTATCCCTCTTTATGAAGTGTTAGTTATTGCGGACCCTACCCTACAGACCCTGCAATTTAAAAACTATAGGAATAATTGGTTGTCTCTATAACTAAATATGATTATCCACCTAATGTACCTACTTGCTTATTATTTTATTGAGGAACGGCTCTTCTAAAAAATGATCGTTTATGTTTAGATTGAGATCTATAAAGTTAGTTTAGTTTGAGACGTAATTAAGGAGTCAATTGTTTCAACCGAGTAGCTATGATGGACAAAATTGCTATTTGCAGACCTATGGCACAGAATAAGTAATAGTAATACGTATACTGCCTATGGTGCATTCTGCCTATTCATTGCGACTAAGGTCATCATCTAAAAGTTTATAAAAATTAATCAAAGATTAAACAAGAGCTGTTTTGTTTGAGTTAATATTTGTGTATTTGTGAAGTTCATCAGTTTTAAAAGTAATAGAAATGACGTAAATACAATCAGTGCTTGACAAACAATCGAACTTGTTGATTACATTATTAATATTTTAGCCCATAGTGATGGCTGACAGTTACTTGATTCAGTTCGAGTTGATGAACGCCTACCTACCGAGGTTAAGTTTTCGTTTGGAAGTTTTTTTAATGATATTTCTTTGAACGCTGTATTTATCTTGCCTTCTGAAAATATTTTTGTAGAGACTGTTACCGCTTTTATATTACAGTAGTTGCCGAGGGCTTTTCGGTAATTAAAATTTCTTGTACTTATCGTTTTGTTATTTTCTAGAAAACTTTCAAGAGACGTGAAAATAGTAAATCAGACCCGGGACCAGGCTGTTGCTGTTCTCCCTTTACTTGTTTAGATGTTTACATAGTCAAGTTTTAAAAGTAGGTACCTATGATATAAACCACCGAGTTTAATGTTATTTTTTTCTCTAATAAACTGACCTGGTGGACAACCGCAGTCTCCGTAATCCCTGATGCTCCTTCGTGGCCTCCAGTACATGGGCGGCCGGGCGAGCACCTCACGCCGGAGCCGCTCGACAAGTGGCTGCTGCGGTTCTAGCACCGCACTCCGCAGCGCCAGGTGCTGTTCCTCCAGCAGCGACAGTCGGTCCTGCAGCCCCTGCTGCTTGTACAGACTGTACCCGCTCGAGATTAGGCTCATGGCACACGCACACCATAACACCACACAATAAGCCCAAGGATCTCCAGGACATCTCTCGTCGCATTTCTCCCATTTCTTTTTTAATTCCTTCTTCTCTTCTTTTCTATTCTCTTGATTTTGATTCTTCTCCATCTGCCCGCTCGGAGGCGATTTGCCTCCCATTTTCAAAATCATATTTCTGTTCTCATGAACGGTATTTATCTACCGAATGGAGCGAGAGCGGCATCATCTTCGATCTAAACATCGTTAATGTTCAACCCGATCTGTGTCAAAACGATACATTGTACTCACAATAGAGCGTCCGGTCCCAAGCTTTTCACGGTAACAACCTTCTCTATTCTTATTAAAATTGCATTGAAGGTATCAAAAATACTAAAGAGAAACACAAATAAATTAAAACTAAAAACGCATTTGAAGAAACACAAAAATTCTGAAATCGTAATGTGGCGGACGTAGTTGTCAACGTTGCGATCGTGTTTGAATTCGTTGTCGGGGCGCGCGCGGAGCGTAGGGACGTGCCGTCGCGTGGACAGGCGGGCCGCCACTGACTCCGGCTGGCTGTGGCTGATCGGAGGATCAAGTCGCTGCGGCTCCACGAGACAACGAGGCGTGCGCTGCGCCGCGTCCTGTGTCCCCACATTACCGGCATTTGGGAATTTCTCCCTTCAATGTAGTAAAGATGTTAGTCCATCGCCGTTTATTTTCTGTAATTTAACAAGATATCGTCTTTTTCTGACTTTTTGATACTTCTCAGTCTGGATAAAACTTCAGGAAGGAAAGAAATTATCTCTAAATATCAGCCATCGGCCAAGTGGTCAACGTTGGTAAATTTTTTGGTGCTCTGAAATTGACTCTCATTTTTTGGTTTGGTGATCTGTAATTTCTATAAAAGTCATACCTACATGAATTTGTCACAATTATTGCATTTGAAAAATATTCGTATGTGGAATCAAATAAAGATTAATTTTGTGTTTATCACTCTTTTATAAAGGACAAATCGGTATAGGTAGTATTTATAGCCTTTTGGAAACGAAAAGGCATACCTAATGGAATGAACATTAACTTTTACTGTACAAAAAATATACTGTAAATAAATTTAATTAACGGTACTGAAAGGACAACTGAACAGAAAGTTGTAGATCGTTAACCTTCCCATGGTTCGGAAACGATTGCGAGAATCGAACCGGCGCTTTTATTGGCGAAGTTTTTTTCATTGCAATCAAGTTACACGGCATGCCGATGCTGGGCCATGTTTTATAGCTAGGAGTTCGACGGAAGGTCCATATTAAGGGGATGCGTGCAAAAACGTGCAGGGCCGAGCGAGCCGGAGAGCCGCCAAATTGGGCGCCAGCTCGCGCGGAAGAACCGTGGGGGGACGCCAATCCAGTTAGGCGCTCACCCCCGTCCTCAGATACTGAATCGTCGAGCGACACCGGTTTAACTTCAACTTACGCTGTCTCATCTTTTAATACGACAAAAGTTCAAGCTAACGATGAATTTACATTCCCAGTACGGAGACAAAGTATTGTACTGCGTAATTCAAACTAAACAAATGTAAATTGATGCAAGAGAGCTTTCAATTTGTAGACGTGATACTGTTTGTTAATGTAATTTTGATAAAACGCTGAGCGTTGTTAATGTTGAGAGATGACTGTTTATCATTCTGTAACGATGTTATATTTTAAACGTTGCTGGAATTGCTGTCTGATATGAATTTAACGTTTTGAGTCTTACTGAGATAAATCGTATCTATGTGACTAATATACATAGTTATGCAGTAAGAAATTTGAAACCTGTTTAGTTTTTTCTAACGCGTTATTAAGTTTTTTGGACATGTTTATGTTACCGGTATGTATATTATACTTACAGTATATACTTAAATTCTCAATAAGATAAAGCTACTACGATAAATTGTGATACAAAAAGAAGATCCCAATTTAAACTATCATAATCCCAGCAGGTTTATCTTAATCCTTAGCAGAGATCTATATCGACATTAATTAAATTTGTAAAGAATGAAAAAAGCACGAATGTTTTTTAAGCGATAGACGCTATTAATCTCTTTAATAGAGTCATTAAAAGCGGAGTGGCGGCCGCAAGCGCCGACTGCCACAAAAAACGCCACGCCACTTGAGCCCTGACATGCATTACGATCCTTTGTAATAAAGCACTCATAATAACATTAAAAGATAATCCAGATAACGACTCATCCGCACATACCGATCTAATAAGACACAGTGCCACTAATGTCCGGCCTTATCAATACGCGAAACATCTAAATGGTCATTACAAAATTTTTATTAATGTTATTTACGACACCATTACAGTTCGGTTTAAAGTTACGACTCCATAATTGTGTTTCATAAAATTTAAACAATATTTACAGGATTGGAAAGGCGTTTTCAAATTTAATGATGGTATTATTTTTGATGCCGTCGTTCGAGAGCTTTTAAATGCTCAATCTCAAGTCACCTTTGTGAATATTTAAGCACTTATCTCGGAAGTGCAAGCTACGTAACGATTTCATAAATCACAAGTTGATGTTGATCATTTAAAAGGTTGAACCGCTTTGATGAATTTTTCCTAAGTGTTTAAGTTCGTACATTAAGGACATGCAAAATTGTTCCATCGACGACGCAATCTGCAACATTCAAGCGGAGACAAATAGCTGCAATTAAAACTAGATTGTCGTTATTTTGCAGAAACGCTACAGCAGCGCCGCATCGGACGAGTATGCCGTGGCACTGTGCCGAATGACGCGCGGCAATCCATCTCGCAGCTCTTGACATTACAAACTTAATTTAAACTTTTGTGCTCCGTCAAAATGTTGAGTTTAATACACCCTCCGCGTAGACAGTTTATATTTTTTTAATTTAATCACGTATTCTTTTGAATAATTGAGTAACACGATGGCAGCTTTGCAGTAGAGAGAATGTTCTCGGCGAACTAAGTTTCTCTAATCATTACAGTCGACGTGAGTCGAGGGAAATCTTCGGCGGTGAATTAAAATTGTGTTTGTTTCCAACTTGGCCCCGAATTGTCAAAGTTTAACTCTTCCGTAATATTTAATATGAAAGTTATAAATAGGTAACGGTGCAGCTAAAGAACAACTTTAAGGGCTTACCCTAACCGAGTTAAGGTTAAGTTGGCCAACTTGACTTCACTAACAACTGATTTTACACTTCTGCTGGGAACAAACTTCGTGAAGAAACTTTGCACAGTTTGTTTTCGTGTTTTGTCATATTTCTCACAGTTTATGTGATATTATCTTGTTGAAGTAATTTGCATCTATCCAAATTACCTGACTTGAATTAACGGTATTAAATAGTATAAGTATTAAATGGGTTATGGGAGCCGAAAAGGATTTCTAAAATGGTATACCTTTACTATACACTTGGAGATAGAAGTGAATGTGTAAAAATCAATTTCAGTATACATAGGAATTTTACAACTTAAAGTATGTATAATTTTTGATTTATGCTTGAAAGAAGAGCAAGCAATTTTCTCTGTAAATTCAAGAATTTATATCTTCAACTCTGATTTGAAAGACCCTAACTCAGATTTTATCGTTTATGGCTGACAGATTGCGTAATCAATTGGAACTGATCAATCAGTGTAGCGGGTACTCTCACAGGGCCTTATAATTGTTTGTAGGAACATTCAATTTCCTCCAGCCAATCAGAAGCGCCGTGACCTTGTTAAATCCATTCCAATTTCGAACGAAGGCGTAAATATTACCAGTGGCGCGAAATGTAAATAGCTCAGTATCGCCGAAACGAAAGTGAAATATCCCTTCGCCCGTGCACCAAATTGAGGCAGCCACGTTATCGGATCGTTTGCTTTATTTACAGTTTGTGGTAGAATTGGGAAAAGTTGTGAAGGGGCGAGGTGTGCGAGGGCGCCAGGGGTGTGAAACCAACCACTTCCTCCATTTTATGAATTGTCGAGCGGTCACCTACTTGCGAGTTGGCGACACCAATACCGAGTCCGGATGTTTCGCGCTCGTAAATATTGAACTTGGAAAAATCGCAGCCGCACTGCGGTCGTGGCTATTTACTGTTATTACTTCTTTGTTTGTGCTGCTGATTACAACTCTCATTTAAGTTTATATCGCACCGGTGTACCCATTAGGGGTTGTTTTATTTTCTTTATTGGTTGGTGTTAAGAAAATACTTAACCGCCAAAAGAGAAGACCAAGATAAGCGAGATTAATATAACTTGGCACCTACTATATTCCTGCATTGTATCAAGCCTCCGGGGCATACGCAGGAATGGAAATATCTAAAGCTTGAAAGTTTCTCACTAGCTGCAGCTGGTAGTATAGATATGAAAATGAAACTCGCAAAGTTTTTCCTGCTTGCTTCATACATACAACAGATTTACGAGAAACTATTCTACTTTAGCTACTAATATCAATAGTGTGAAAGATTTTATAATATATTTCTTTGTTTGTTACTTACGTTCCGTAATAATGATTAGTTCAGTAGCATATAGCCAAAATGTGAACAGGATAAGACAGAATAATTTTAATTATATTAGTAGAGTAGGACAAGGTTCCCGTGAGAAATGTTCACGATTTTAAACGTGATGTCCATGAGAACGAATTACCATTACCTGCTTCTTCCTCCTAGCGTTAATTCCCAGTCGCATCCGAAGCTTTCAGTTCGGAGTCTGGGGTCCGCTTTTACCAGTCATAGCTACAGATTTGGCTAGACCTCGATATTTTCCGTGAAGCGATTGCCATCTGACCTCCACGACCCAATGTTAACATTAGGCGATATCGAAGCTTTGCAGCTAGACCGTTGTTTTTGGACTTTTTAGGGCACCAACTACCCGTAACGACTGCCATAGATGTTCTTATGGCAACCGGGACCGACGGATTAACGTGCTCTCCGAGGCACGACCAGACCAATGCAAATACCCATATTTAATGCACACAAATATTTGCACTGAGCGGGGATCGAACCCGCGCCTCCTGGGTAGCGGCCGCGTTCACTACCGCTACGCCACGGAGGCTGTCAATTATCATTACCAGCTATGTGGTCATAATTCTCTTAATGTTTCAGAAGTCTATAAGGTAGCACTATATGGCAGGACGAATGCTCGTTTAATTCTGATTCAGAAATAAGTTTATACTGCCTTTCTTCCTTTTACAGCTAAAGTCGTCGACCTGACAATGACAGTCGTAAAATGGGACTTCACGTATGCATTATGCGAGAGAAGATGACAATACTACAAATTCTATATAGAGCGGCCCACCGCAGCCACAGATTAGTATGCGAAGAGCTGAACCGAAAGCAATTAGACGTTTCGATTCCATCTGAATTCGAAATGGGTTTCGATTGGGACAAATAGTTTGGACCCTTCAAATTGGTGTCGAGGTGACGCGTGATGTTCTAATGTAATCACTCCGGTCAGAGGTTCGCTCCAATTTGCAGCTTACGACCAAACTTCGATCTGTGTGATTTTGCGAATCGTAATTGTAGAATATAAGGGGTCATCAACCGGTGTTATGCAGGATTTTATTTGAGCACCGTAGTCATTCCAACGTTAATCCCGGTTGTATCCAAAGGTTGCTTTTTAGGAGCTTGTTGAACTCTTCAACGCTTTCCCCTCCTGATGTGGCTTATCTTGGCCTCTATAAAAGTGGCTGCTATCTAACCCCAACCTCCAGAGGGAAACTTGCGCCATAGTCTGGTAATCAGCAATTGTAGTGGCTCACAGGCGAGGTTGACTTCTATTTATTTTAACTGAGCATCTCGTAAATGTGATAATTTTGCAATCACATAACATAACTCTTGCTAAACAATAACCCTTAATTGGGGTTTGCACAACCCAGGGAGAGTGAAAGTATATGACTTAATCGTTAATTAAGGTGTATCAAGCGGTGTCGCAGCGACCTGATTATCATATTTTATAACGTTTGTAGTCACGAACAGTTGTCGACACAACTACTACTACGAGTATTGTTGAATTATTTCCTTTTACAAACTGATTTAGAAACAGCTATGAAACTTTAAAAGCTGCCATAAAGTTGAGATTTATCAAGAAAACTTGATATTTATGAGAAAGATACGAAAGACGGAATACAATCTACGAAAATTACAGTTTTAAAATGGAACAATAGTTTGTGAACAGCAAAGCGGTAAAGGGGCGGGAAACGTTTAGCTGTAAATCACACACATCGCTGTTGTTCTATGTACATTAAGATAAATAAGTAAGAACTTAATAATGATATAACTTAAAACCATACATGAGAGGAATAATCTATTACTATTTCGTTAATCTAGGTCTATTTCGTTACTCTACCATTCTAACAGTAGAAGGGGCTTACAAATTGCGAAAGTTTTTGCCGCGTACTTTGTCAATTAATTACCAAAGGTCCCACTTTACATAAAGTTAAAGTTCTTGTCCGGCACACACTGAAAACTTTCCATACAACGTGTAAATTCACAACAGATTAACAACTACAGGCAAAATAAGCGTTGGAACAAGTTATGTAATAAAATTATTCAGCGACCAGTACTAGGGGATATAAACGAAGTAACTTCGGTTTCATGTCAATTCCCACGAAATAGTGCGGCGAGCATAGTTCTAGCCAGTGCGGGATTGTGGGCGCGTTGCATTGCTGCTCGTGATACAATGCCGCACTGTTTATTACTATTTTATTGACGCGTCGTTGATCTGACTTACGTGGTTTCACAGTTTTTTAATGATCTAGGTGGTTTCGATGGTTCATTTAAGCGTTCGTCGGTAACTTAGTGGTTATGGAATCGGCCTTACGATCTAGAGGTCACGGGTTCGAATCCTGACCATTACACTACCGACGTGAAACCCACTCCTAGCACAAGCAATTTGGCTTAGTTGGAGAGAATATTAGTAATTTCAGGCATGAAGATATAAAATCTTGTACCTAACATTTGTCCATTTAATTCTGGAGCCTGCAATCTTATTCTTGGCATAACATAACATAAACTCACGCCTATATCCCCGAAGGGGTAGGCAGAGGTGCTAGCACCCACATTTCGCCGTTTATGTTTAGGTCCCAATGTAATAGGTGGCGAGCCTATTGCCATTAACCGGGCACTTATAAACCTATATATAGTATATCTCTAGATAAACAAACTAGGTATACAGAACATATCCCTTATACCTTTGTAATGATTTAAGTAGCCGTAACAGTTTCAATAACAATGGAAATCGTTGTAAACAATAATACAGAGCCAACCTTCCCCCAGTTCGTCAACTACTAAACTCGGGCTGTGATATAAACTGATAAAGAAACTATGCAAGCGGAAACTTTAACACCGCCGAAGTTTGGACAAATTATCTGTCCGCAGCGAGGGGTGTGTGTGTTTAGGACGAGGCGTGTGGCAACAACTGGGCTGTTAAGAAAATCTACCTCAACCAATCTCAAAGGACCCCCAACCGTTCATTACGTACACCCACTTATAGCTGACGTCGTTGAAATATGAAGATGTGTGAGGGATCAAGCAAGAGCGGTCCTGTCAACACTTGCACGCGACATTTGCGAGGCGGCCTTTAATTTCCCTGAGTCGCTTGTTGTCGTTTGCGGAATTTCTACACGCATATGTTTTGATGATTTTGTGTTTCACGATTGCGTTAACTTTGCTGTGGTAACGAATTTCAAAGTGGACCATATGCAGCCCTTGTAATGGTGCCCATTTGAATACACACTTTGTTGGTAAATTACGGTTTCGGGAAAATTTCTACATATTTAGAAAATTCATGCAGTACATTTTATCTTTGTGGAGCGCATAATATTTTGCATACAAAAGTAGTTTTCAACAGATTTTGTTTTATCGTAACATTTTTGTATAATATTTGAGTCTCAACTATTTCATCTCAATTTCTTTACTAATTCAATGCTAAGTCCACAAATTTATTCAAAATAGAATTAGATTATAATCTAAAGTATTCATAGATTTAACATCTTCACTACTACAAATCTTATTTCGAAATTGAATTATTTTATCAATGTTGTCAATCTTGTTTTAAGTTTGATTGAAACGCAATTATGGAATTATTGATCTTGAAAAGTGGGCACGCTTCGTTGACTCATTTAGATAAATTTATCATTAAGTCTGTTATTGTCGATTTGTAGCACCTCGCCTTCATAAACTGTCTCCTTTACAAAACGTGATATAATTTGATTTAATATTATTCACTTTCATTGTTCCACAAATTTATTGCTTTTTGATGTAACAAGTGGTATTTGGTTGCTGTTTAACATCACGACTGTTTAGACTTAATATATTATCATGCACTCTTAATTATTAAGTCACGGTTATTAGTTTATGATTTTGAGACAAGGAACCGAGGTATGGTCCAGTATTGTCAAAAATTACACAAATTAAGTGGGAGGGTGGTCTTGCCTCTCTGTCTGTTCCGCAACATTATTATAATTTAGTTTATTTTATCACAAAGTTTGTCCACGAATCCATATAATTCCGTGGTAAATAGTACACAGTAGAGCAATAAATATTAGCAGAGAAAATGAATCAAGATAAGGAGGCAAAGGGGACGGACGCTGGTGGCTGGCGGCTCGCGTCGCGCGGACCGGCCGGCCGCCTGCCTCGCGCATATCACCGCACTTTGTTCGCACTCATTGAGCTGTGTAAAAAGATACAGCTCCCCTATTTCATTTATACTAGCCTGTTTATGTAGCTAAATAAATTGCTTTCATTTCACTAGTAATCTTCTTTTCTGCTTTGATCTCAGTCTGTTCATTTCTTTTTAAAATTTAATTTGTTTCAGTCGCTTCCCGTTCGTAACACTTGTGCTAAAACGCGTCTGACTGAATAATTTATAAAATAGGTATTTCCAAATTTCATTCTCTCTTGTAAAGTTAAGTAAGGAATTTCGTAGATAGTGAAATGTATTATTGGCTAGGTTAGTTATCTGGACAGCAATTATCTAGATACTGCTGTCGTGATTACAGCAATAAACTGTTTAGCTTGTAATTAATGCTACAAGATTTATTTAAATTAAGTCTACTTGACTTATTTCCTTTGTAGGTACTCCTGTACCTATATCAATACTTATACAGATAAACTTTCAACGTTCACAAAAATATATTCCGGCAAAAACCAACTTGAACATTTTTTGCCAATAGACAATACATATTGTAACATTAATCCAACTAGCTTCATTTTGTCTCGGGTGAAACGAGTAGAGCAAAACTTCGAAGCTAGCAAAAAAAAAACTGATATAAAATACAGTGATAAAAAGCGTGGAAGCCGATACCGCTTCGTTCGTGGTGACAATGACAAATAAAGTAGCGAAGGCAGCGGTAACAAATGTCATCGCGGAGCGACAAATCCGCGGACCGATCCGATTTAGCGAACGATTCCTTGTTCCCACCGCCCGACCACATTTATTTCCCGCCGTTTGATCTCTACAGGTATTTCCTTTTATCAGGTAGACTCATTCACGATAGCGAAACCCTTCAAACCATTCTTTAAACGACCGATGTTGGATCAGCAATCGATACTTATAATAAAACTTTACGGGACATTTTCTCTGTGATTTCTTAGGGTTCGGAAATACGGCTGAATCTTCAACCGGCATTAAGCCTACTCTCTATCAAACCAAATGTTCGGTACCATTAAACATGATTAATGCTTCACGAAACGTATTTGGTGGACAAACTTCGTTACATAATTCTGTCAACGTTACATGGGCATATCCTAAATTACAGCTATCAACGGGTTCTATGACAAATTACGAGGGACAAACTAATAAACATGAGAACATCTAAATAGCATCTGGTGTTAAACCGGGACGTCTCAATAATTCAGCAAAAGCTGGGGTGTGTCGTGAAGGTACAGGCGGGTAATGCTTGGGCAAATGTTTGCATATGACCCATCCCGGCCCCTAATACAGGGGAAATTGTATGCGAATAGCGAGAAGCGGTCCGTTCACAATGCTCGGCTATGAACTTTTCCGGTCACAGCATAAAATATTATAGAAAATCATGCCAATGTCGAATCCAGTAGGTAAAATTTGTATCGCAATTTCTTTTAGTCTATGACCAGGTTTATTTCTAGTTGCTATATACAATTTAGTATAAAAAACGGAGATTACTTTAAGCTGCAAATATAACTGTGGGTGTCAACTTCTTTCAGAACATTCGTATCTTTCTGATATTGATATTGCTCCGTCGCCGTCGTAGATCTAAATTGTAGGCTCTGTGCTTGTTTTTTGTAATTTATGAAGTGTTTCTGTTGAATTGATGTTACTACATTGGACTTTGAATATATACGTTTGGTTGATGTCTCTATTTTTCTATTTTATTTCTTTAACTTATTTCAGAACATAATATGTGCTACTCAGAGGTCACCATCGTAGCTACTTATTACAAATATTTTGTATTTACAACAATAATAACCTATATGTTTATCCACATTTTAGCAGCCATAAAACAAGTAGTATTTACTCGTAAAGCTATACCTACTTTGGGTCTAGATAGCGTTGTATAGAATGTCCTACAAAAAAAATATCTATGGTAATTAAGTGCAATTTCGCGTGAACGGACAATAGGTACAATCGTTTTTACAGACCAATTTAATATTCTAGCTTTTAAAAAGTCATTTAAAAAACAAACGAAAATCATAAGTATTATTATTAACTGGATACTCGTACACTATAAAATCTGACATTCAGTGAACGATCTGGTGATCGCTGTGCGTTGAAAAAGTAGACAGGTGGATTGGACTTATCCTTAGGATTATCCCTTTGGCACAGGGGACACCCACGCTGCATGTATTCTATTTTTAATCGTCAGCTTGATATGAAATAGTAGGGAGTCTAAATGTATTTCCAGATGGTTAATTTTACGAAACTCAAAGTACCTAATACAAAAATAGATACCAGTACTTATTATAATGATTCTTATGTTAACATATAAAATTGTTAAGTTGGTTTGTGTATACTTCAAAAACTCAAAAAAGTTCTGTATCGATGGAGCTCATGATACAACATACAACCCGTTTCAGACATTGGTAGACGGCGCTGTAATCTTGATTTTTTTACTAACGCTACAAATATCTTTGTCCTATGTTTACTTTACCCCGCTACGAGTTATAGTGCACTGTATGAATTTTAAAGTCAATTCGTTATTGCTGTCCAATGCTGGATGGCTATCCAGCTCCATTCGTGACCGCAATACACACGCGACTCACAACAAGATAAATTCCCGTGTCTGCTTCAAGATAGATACGAATATAACCTTTTTTAGTCAGATTAGGACATTTATAGATAAGTAAAATGTGTAACATTCGAAGTTGTGTTGGTTACGAAACTTACTAATAGGTATATGATGTGTTAGAATCAATAGAAATGCATCTATTTTTTAAAAGTTAAACAAAGAAAAAGTAAGTTAAGTCTGCGTAACCAAGGTTAAAACCAAAGTAAAATGTAAACATATCGTAGAATTTCTCCCCATCGATATCGACTAGTAACGTATATTCAAACGACCGACGGCACTGAAGTTAACATTATACCTAATTGTCATATTCAATATAATACATGCAAGTATATTTATTGAAAACAAACATCTCATTTGTCAATTCATCCTTACGTGTAAACAAAACTTCCCCAAAATTAATACATACATAGTTAACCGCTTTGAAACAGTCAACAAAAACAGTCCAAAGTTGTTGACTACCCAAACACAATACGGTTACCAACCGATGGCCACAGTGGGTGCTGTACAGTGTACATCCCCGTCACACAACTGATCTCGAACAATGGAATAGAAACACAAACAACTGGATATTGAGACGTTTGTCTTCGAATCTACATTACTTACTACAAACACGATACAACCCCTCAAGTTAAATAGGGTGAGTTATAGTTTTCGTAAGGTTTCTGTTTACATGCCACGATGCGATGTTATTTTACGTGAACATTATTCGACGGGGCACGACAGCGATACGATATTTTATTGCGACTACCACTTGGGTGGGTAAGCCATTTTTAACTATATTCTATTATATTACATTCATGATTACAGCGTTAAAATTTCCTTACAATATACGACAACAACAACATATTTATGAGTCTTTGCTTTAGACAAGGCGTGTTTAGGTATTTCTTGGTAAAACAACAATTTAATGAACTTTTTCACTCGTTACACTCTGATTGTACGCTACTAAGGGCTTGCTAAAATTTCTTTAGTTAAATAAGACATTTTATGTTCTAAGTAAAAAAAACAACTGCAAAAAATGCGTAAGAAAATGACATTTTAATAAGAACGTTTGGCAGGTAAATAACACAACTAGTGTAATTTAGTGTAGTACATAGTTAAAATATGCGCTGTAATTTTTATTGTCAGACAGAATTATATAAAAATCGTGTCGTATAATATCAATAGTCCTCCTTCCATAGTTATTGGCAGAGGTTATCCCTTCATTTCCTTTTGCCCGTGGATAATACGCACGGCTCACGCACACAGTTTGATTGATTTTCGCCTGATTAGCCTGCGTAGTTGTGTGCACACGATTGAAAATCTTCAAACATTTTGAATAGCTTGTTATCGGAAATTTCAATCTTAATGGTATTTAGTACTATAAATATCTAAGTGAGTACATACATATTATGTGTACCTACACATACATTTCGAATAGGTACCTGAAAACTGTGGTTTTAAAGTTTCATCTCTCTGATAGAAGTCTCATCATCGGATGATGATGAGACTTATCTATCAGAGGAGGAGCAGGAGGATTCCTGCCCTTATCCCATGTTTATTTGAGGCGGCGCAACATGTGTGTTTTTCCATTCATCTCGGGTTGCAGTCACTCAACAATCACTCCCTTCTTAACCATATCATCTTTCACACAGTCCATCCATCTCCTTTTAGGTCTTCCTCTCCACAGACCCATCCATCCTCCTTGTCACACCACACATCCATCTCAACATTCGCATCTCGGCTACTCATGCAACCGTCTTTCATCCGTCACCTTTACGGGCGGCTCTCCGATCCATACAGGACAGCAGGTTGAATCATGCTTTTGTAGATAGATAAGTCTACAGAGCAGAATAGATTTCTTGTAGGTACAGAATACTGAGAAGGAGACGAGAAAAGAGACCTAAAATACTTCATAGCATTCTATTCAACAAGTATTTCATCGGTTTCCAGTGCTAAACAAAATGATCTCGTAAGTCTTATAAAGCTTAAAAATTAATTGTTTCCTGATATCGAGTCAGTGGAGAGAAACAATTAAATGATAAATGATATAATCGTTGTAAGCTTCCTTCGTCAAAAGTTCTCCATCTTTAATATTTTTATTTTCATTTTTATATCATTCACGTTCACCAAGAATATCTTAGTTATTTTAAAATAATAGTCTGAAAAATAAAAGTAAGGAAATAATAATATTAATTAATGTGCGACCCACGTTACTTTGTGTGTTAAATATTAATCATGTTCAAACCCAAATCTTCAGTAATTAAATAAATCAATATTGACCCTTATTAAACCATGGGTTTGTCATTCATGATTGAAAATTCGTTGATAATGGCCCTACAAAATTCATTGAGTAAAATGTGATATTGTTTGGGACATAGATAGATAGTGTATATCTTGAATCAAAAATGTATAGAGCACATTTTTGCTCCGGTACACCTTTCTTGGGTGTCTTCTGAGGATGTATCTACAGGGTGCTACTGCGGTGGAAGAGGTCAAATTCACCAAGCGACGATTACTACAAAACAATCCGCGTGCGCCAGAGCCTCGTTTGTCTTGTGATTTAGGTTCAAGATACGAGTCCCGAGGTATAACGCAGTTTAGTTATAAGGCATCTCGGAATTAACTGGGCGTGTTAATCTCCAGTCCCCTTTCTACTGCCGTTTAGTGTCCCTCATTTCCCAGCAACTAATGCTACGCAATGCAGGCACTCTCAAGTCATAGATATTTATTTCACTGTTATTTTGCACGATGGCCGCTGCGTAATTTGTTCCAAATTTGAACTCCCGCGCTAGTAAATTTACTTCGTGTACACTTTAAAATCATACAATACTGACTGCCTCTGTGACGTAGCGGTTGTGAACTCGGCCGCTACGCAGGAGGCGCAGGATCGATCCCCGCTCAGTGCAAATATTTGTATGCACGAATATGAAGAATATATGAACGTATTTACTAAAAAAAATATATCATAGTATGTTTATCCGCATTCTAGAATGCATAACACAAGTTAGTTAAGCTATGCTTACTTTGGATCTAGATAGCGTTCTGTAGAATGTCCTACAATATTTATTTAATTTAAAAAAAAATAAAGGAAATTCTGAGGCCAAATTAGACTTGAAGTAAAATATTTACATAAATAGTTATTGCACGAGATGATTAAGTCTACTATATTAAATATCCAGGTATTTGGCAAGAAGCACTTTCCAAGAAGTTAATTTACCAGTGCAGATACATAGGTATTTTGTGAAGCATATTTTAGTCCATTGTCTCAGCAGGAAGTTAGCCACAATGCGCGGTCCATGCTGTGCGAGTGGCGTATTTATTATGCGGCACAAATTAGCAAACATTTATCTATCAAATCGTATCTAATAAATCTGCATTGTATGTACATTTCCTGACCAATGTTCTTAGCATGTTGTACATTTAAATGTACAAGTCGTACTGTTGAGGTACCTACCAAATGAAGTTAGGCTAAACGAGGTGATAGACAAGTACAACCATCACCATAGTCATTGAACATGATTAGATTTTGATGTTATCACTCTTTGATTTATATTGTGATGTCACTCACCCGTTTCTAGTTTTAGTTTAACAGTAGAAACACAATACCTACTAACTTGTTTGATTTAGCTTTTATTTTTTAGTCGTTACGGTTCTCTAGAAAGAGCCATTTTAATACAAATGGTAGGTACTATAGTCGAATACTTGACAGAAAAATTTCTACATCGCACAGGTAAATCAAAAGGGAGTCCATCATGACATATTCAAAAAATATAACAGTATTTCCACACGGTGGCCTTATGAGCAAGCTCCCATCAATCGTTCGAAGTTTTTGAAGTAATGCCTGACACACTCTGATCTTCCATGCCTCTGCCATTTATTGCCAATTAACCTTACGAGTTGTAACTCGTCAGGTTAATTGGCAATTAATAACAGACTTCCCTAGGAGGCAGTAGGTATACCATTCGCAACGCATGCTGTATCGCGAGAGTTACGCACTTGAAAGTAATTAACAGAAAGGACTTCGGAGAAACTTCTTTAAAAGTGAGTTTCTGAAAACTTATTGGAACCTTGGAACCTAATGAACACTAAAACGATACGATTCAGTGATAATCAAGAATTCTATATCAAGTAGCAAAAATATCAGTCAAATATTAAAATAACGAAAAATATTGCATACAAACGAAACTTAATATGAAGTTAACGATATAACATAGGCAAATATGTACGTAGTTCATACATATAATGGAATTTCTCGAAGCGAGCAATCTAAGGCCCGGATCAGACGCGCGATCGTCGGCGACGATAGGGCACGCATTGCGACTGTTCCCACCGCGAGTCGCCCGTCTGTTGTCGCACCGATCGAAGATAGATATACCGTGCCTTGTTCCGCAGCGATTGTTAAAATTGTTACATAATTGTGCCCAAGATGCCTCGTAGACGAATATTTATTAACCTAAAGTGAATTACTGACAAGGCTTTGTTGTGAACTGCTGTGATTGCTTTATTTGTAGCCGCTACGCGAGGGCCAGGAACGCGGACGACGTCACAATCTGATAAATTGATTCTGTATTTTGTTAAACTGCTTGCTGGCAAACAGGATAACAATTGATTCAATCTTCGAGCAAAGATCATTTTGAAATTATGTTGTTAAACATTATTGTTGAGTAGAATCTGTCATATGGCACAATTTATAACTTAGTGACTAACGTTACAAAAATTACCTATATCGAAGTGACCAAAACATATTTTTGGTGCTTCCCATGGTACAAATCTTCCAAGAAAAATATCTGTAGCTGTCTTAATTATTTAACATTCTTTATCAGGTTGCGATATTAAGTATAGCTCTATTGAACAAACAGTGTAGATTCCCCTTTATGATACAAATAGATGGTTTATACAACATTAATAGAGCATCGTACAAAATATAATATCAGACATAATTTATTCCTAAAATACACAAAAAATATTATGAATGAAGCGTAATATGAAATTTGTAAAGAAACGCTAGAAATGTAGGCGATGAGATAGAACGTAAACATTCCAGTCTCAGACGGGGTCTGTCCATTGAATTGTGTACTTTTTACCGTTTGATATCCACAGCGGTAAACAAGAAGCCTTTTCTTTGTTGAAGGAATATCCATTATCATATGTATGAACGATGTTTATTGTGCCAGCCCACTCAATCCGCTTAAGTACTCAATACGATCTAAATAAAATATAAGTTACTGAATTTCCCTCGTGGTTTTTACCCTTCTAAAATTTCGGTACTATCATCTACGATACACCAATTAATAGGGTAATTTCAACTTGCCTAATTTTTTGCTAATTTCGATGGTATTTTTCAATCATCGGAAAACCTATGATTTAAAAATACCACCGAAATTAGCAAAAAATTAGGCAAATTGAAATTACCCAATAAGATTATGGATGTAATGGAAAATAATACGGCATGTAGCTACGGTGAGATCTTTACACATACAAACTTACGTACAATCACGACTTGCCATTGAATATCCTAAACTAGTGACTTCGGTAAATGGAAGTGGATTGACCAACAAAATGACCAGTGCCGGAGGTGAGATTATCTTACACATAACCCTCGCACCCCATCCGACTCAGGGCCATCTCTCTAGATTTGGCCCTCTTCGGGTATGGGGATCACATTGCTATAGAGCACCTTACAAGTATGAACTGCTATCACGGGTATGAACAATACCGAGGCTCCTGGGTCAACCTCAATCAGTAGCAAAACAATACCCGTCAAAATGATTCCGCAATTAATATTTAATTCGATATGTTAAATCAAAATTTTATACAATATCGTATATTTGTAGTATTAATGACGCAAAAATAACGCAAAATGACGCCATTTTTTTGTATTTTGGCTTTAATTTTATCCATGCATATCAAATCGAACAAAAACTTTCATAACAACAAACTACATTAATAAGTGCATCTATTGATATTTTCAGTAATGCATGAAACGCCACTATAGGTGCGCTATACCATCGCAAAGTATCTGCTAACACTCGGCGCTAAAGACCTGAGTGATACGCGCTCTTTATATAATAATGTATACTCTAAGACTAGTACTATATATACAACTCACAAAAAGGACTAAATAACTATAATAATACTGGGTCAGAACACCGATAAAGTTTCACCTTTTTAATATCAGAGCAACCTAACCAGGACTCACAATAAAAACAGGATTCTTCTTAGTATCATAATAATGTAAAGCTGCTTACGGTAAAGGCAAATGGCGACAATAAATTTATTAGACTAAAGCGAGCAGTAAAAAGTTAGGTACACGCATTCATTTAATTCCGCGCGTGAATTTGCAGGCAACAGCCAAGGGAGATTTGTGCTAACAAATAAGTACGAGCAAAAGGTCGTGAACTTGGCGTAAGCCTCCGCTAGCGGCTGTGGGCCGATTACATTACACCCAACATATTACACTGTTCACCACGGATAGAGGACAAGACATATTTTCTCATTGTAATGTGTTATAATATCATTTCATACATGTACTCAGATCAGAAGAGGTTCCCGGTTCGAGTAAAATTTTGTTAAGGGAAAATGTCAGTATTGCTACGGCCTCTGGAAATAGTCCCTGGTTGGCGTGATACCCAGCGAAGTTAAATACAAAGGCCCAGCGGTAAGGGGTGCAAATTTTGGAAAGCCGATGAAAAAAAAAATATCTAGATCTAGTTGTCATGCACCATGCGACCTGTTGGCAAGCCGGTTTATAGGGACCCTTCAATACTGCAAAAGCTACCTCTTCCTTTCCCGGGGAATCGCATCCGGGCTGTTCTGTATTCAACAGTAAATACGACCCGTAAAAAGCAGTTGATGACAAAAGGCACGACCGCTATAAAATCGGTGAGAAAACCAAGCGGAGAAATATTGGAAATACCTACCCCTTTGAGAATAAACAGACAATTTATCTTGTCTATCATGTTTGACAGAAACCATAATATTGTAGAGCAGTGTCCAACCGCCATTATTATCCCATGGCACCCAACATTGGTCCAATCAATTGTAAACCGCACGATTGTCAATCAATTAGTCGCGTTGTGAGGCCAATTAACTACCGACTGTGGCTATACTCCGTGGCTAGATGAAAAGATTAATGCCAGCAGCCGCAGGACACAATTATGGCCAAATTATTATCGGCAATGAATTGTTGTAACAAAATAGAGTCACAATTAAAGTGTCAACAGTAAGACAAGTTTGTTTTTTCTTGGTTTCTTTTCAGGGTCAATGATGCTAGTCTACTTGGCAATGCTTACTCCCGTACCCATTGCCGTCGCAACATAATAATGGTGGATGACTTAAGTGCTAATGTAAATAAAAGATAATGTTCTTTGATCATCAAAGTATTCAGGTCAACTTAAAGCGTTGGAATTGATGATAACCTAGATTTCGATATCAAATAAACGTGAACGGAAGAGAGACAGTAAGATCACCATACTCCACGACAACTTGCAATAAATTCACAGGAGAGTATTGTCAAAATCTTTATAAGTGATTTTATTACTAGCCAGTTAAAAAACCTTCAAACTGCCACAACAGACTCATCATCGCCGTAGAGCGTCATTGCCAGTCGCATCCACAGCTAAGCCCAAAATATTATACAAGTGGCAATATAAAAATGTAAGTGTCGAAAGCTTTAAAAAAGCGCAGGTGGAACTAACAAAAACACAAGTTTACAGTCGATTATTATAAACCATAGTTCCATCAACGTTCTTCACAGGCACTTACACTTTAAATATGTAAAATTGAAACCTCTTTGCATAAGTGATGCCGCTAACACTTCCGAACTACGAGTACATCGCGTGGCGTTGAGTGGAGCTCTACAAACTTTGTAATACAGCCAACTTTTAGATTATTTGATGCCTGTTGTTCACTTGCTGCTGATTTATACGTACTTCAAACGACGCGAGAGAGTTATACAACGATATACCCATCTACTTTAACTGAAAAACAAAACATTGGTATTTTCACCGCGTTGTAAATTTATTGCAACGTTGGCGGTCATTTTCAAAGACAAACTAGACTTGATATACTGCCCATGACGTGTACTACGCACGGTATTTCGAATCGAAGCAGTCGTAAATAAATTCGTGTGTAGATAAGTGCCGTGACACCCGCATCCAATCGAGATGTCGCACGATCGGTGATCGTTATCACTTGATTGTCACTCGAATAGATTATAATTTGAAATTTGGAATACAATAGAATCGATGTTTATGTTATAACGAGTCGTGTTGTATCTCGAATACATAATTGGAAGTGATTGGCTGGATCGAAATTGTAGTCGATTTATTGTGATGTTTTTTTGGGATCCTATTCATAAAAAGATGATTGATGTTATCCTTGTTTGAGTGTTGTAAGTAAATTATAGGGTAGGAAATGGATATATTACTACTTGTGCTTTCTAGTTTTTATGAACGATCAAAATAAATGGTCAAGTTAATTGACTTACAACATTCTCTTTACAATCGTTTTTAGTTATATTTAAGGTGTTAAAATATTTAGTTATTTTAAGTTAAAAATTCAATTAGGTACCAATTTCAAACAACATTAATCTACGCCTAGCGTTACTTAAACTTATAAAAACATAAAAATTTTACTGTTCAGTTTATGAAGGCATAACTATTTTACGGTCACATGAACTCTTCATCATAGCATAGTCTTCTGATCCCACTAATTCGAGCATCAACCTATTGATCACACATTAAGCACATAAGCCTCACCCCTATCCTCTCCCAGACTCCGCCAGCCTCCAGTCATAGCCGATAACCGAACGTTGGCGATAATTGCGTGGACATAAACAACCTGTCGGTAATGGGTGTTATCCGCGCGATGCCGTACTGCAGCAGTGGAGGGTGGACATTGCGACGTTTGGCACCGCGCCGACCATTACTGTTACCAATACCTACGACCACTAACACTACAAATGTGGATTGGAGTTGTCGCAGACGAGCCACTTTTTGCAGATGCATGATTGTTAGAAATTGGAGACTATACATTTTTAAGAGATGTTTTTCTGTCATTTAGCCGATATTGAGGTGTCTCTTCTTCTTCGAGTGAATCAAAGTCAAAGTCAAAGTCTTTATTTCTCAAAATAGTGCAACATTGTTACAACTTTTTGACGTCAAAAACTCCTTAAAACTAAGTTTACCACCGCTTCCTAAGCGCTAATGGAGAAGAAACGGCGCAACAAACTCCACTGCGGCATTTTAAGGACGTCAGTTTACAAAAAAAAATAAAAGGGTTTCTTAAGACTAAATATGAACGTATGTACATTTGTCTCGCGTCAAGTAGGTATATAAAAAATAAAAATAAAACCTTATATAAAATAAAAATAAGACAACTTCAAGAGGGGCCTGCACCATGCTCAAGCCATACATCTAGTATATCTAGTATATAGTGATTAGATTTTTAAAGTTTATAGGCCTAAAACTTGGCCACAACAACAGCGTGGTGTCATGGTGTATGGTAACAAATAGATGAGGGTTTTTTATTCAATCGTCATAAAACTCCTCGTTTGATTATTATCATCGATATTTACAAATAATATCCATCTATATTAAAAAAATCTAAAATCTCAAGATAATCGAAAGAAATGGAACGTGAATGGAAAATGAACTGAACTATGTTACGACTGAGCTGGACTATAATTTGTGTCCCATCAAAATCCATTCTTCCTATGCAATTAAAGGCAGTTAAATCGATTTTTTTAAATAATTTCCTTTTTCGTGGTCCTCAATAAATTTCAATCACATAACTTACCTACGATCAAGATTTATATAACAAAAATTTATTGTAATAAAAACGCTGCAATTCATTTAATGCAGCTAACAAAAACCTGATCAATAACTCGAAACGCTATATCTGTGCGCAGCGGCAAACTGGGCGAGTTTGTTTTTGTGATAAAACTGGTGACACAAATTATTGCTAGCGCAACAAAAAGTGGCCAGTCTACAACAGGTCAACAGGGTTTGTCTTTATTTACGCAATAAACCTACGCTGCTTTATTACACACTAACGTGAAGGCTGTATTTTTATCTGTGCTCTTGTTGCTAGCTTTTATGGAACAGTATGAAGAAGTTTGTGGCCAAGTTACTGACTCGAGAAATGAGGTGCTCTGAATAAACATGTATTAGGTTGTAAAAGGGGTAGCTTAGTAAGCTGAAGCTATACTTTTCTAGTACAAATTCGTGGCCTACCAAGGCAGTACGGTGGTTCTGACCTAACATATTTAAGTAGTAATTTCCAGCATTCCATATGATTTGATTGAGAGTGCCTTGTTTTTGTTTCCTTTTTTTATACCACATAGGTGGCAAACAAGCACACGGCCCACGGCCCACCTGATGGGAAGTGGTCACCGTAGCCTATGGACGTGTGCAACACCAGGGGCGTCAGACTCGCGCTGCTGACCCTGAAGAAACCTTCTAATGCCCTTCTTGAAGAACCTCATATTGTAGTCGCTTTGGAAAACCACCTTCTCTTATTTTCCTCACTAGGAGAACAGTGAAAACGCATGGGTTCTCTTTGGTGTTGCAAGCGTTGGTAGTAAGCCATCAGGTGAGCCCTGTGGAAGCTTAGGAATAAATAGGGGGTCCCAATGATATAAGATAAAGCTAAAGTAAGAGAGAGAACTGCATTCCATGAATGATGCTTCTAGGAATACCTACTACCGACCAGTCCATGAATGTGAGACACACCAATGAAATCAAATAATAATGATAATAATCTTCTGATCTTTAATCTGTTCTGACTGACAGGTCTATCAGAAAAATGCCCCTTTAATTTGTTCTGACAGTTGATAAAGTGAAACTATTACTAATAATGACCGCGTCTATCAATTTTCTCTTCACATTACTGTAACTGCTGCCATTCAACCGAGGCGCGTCAAGCAAATTGCTGACGTCGACTGAAAAACGGGTAACTCCGACCCACTATCTAAACAGTCGATCTCATTTCCTCCATGTACCACTTTAAGCCAATATGGCATCTATTTCAAACAAACCGATCGCGCTACAAAGCCAGCCATTAACTTAATACTCATATAAATAGTGTGATTTCCGGCAAACTGTGTATCGTTCCTTAAACCCGGGATTGTCGGTGATGGGATCAATTTGTATAGCTTCTCGTGTAACCGACCAAGGGCACAATTTACGACCTTAATGTCACTACTTAAGGGTAAATTTAGCTTAAAAAGTTAGTGATAGCGGTCTCGAGTCACAATAAACTGGATGGAGTTTCAAAACGACCATTACAGTTTGATCCTTAATTCGTCTAGAGGAGCTAAGTGCGGTCAGTTTTCATGTGTTCAAGGCGACAGAGGGGGAGAGGTAAGCGAGGAAGGGGGTTGTAGTAGTTATTTCTGCACATGAGATTTACTGAGCAAAGGTATTTGCGAAATTTATGAGTTGGGACAGGCTAATGGGTACCTATATTAAATGTCTTGCAGACGATATGACGTTGTTTATTTTGGTACTTTTTTATACGTACCAGTTTCCAAACAAATTGCAGAACCTTACGTGTTATTAACTTTGCCTATAAAGGTAGGAGTTATCAGAAATGTACGGAAGATGAAAAGGGTATTTCCTGATCCCATCAATAACATACCGTATACAACAACATAATTTTAACCCATACCTTCATGTAACAAAAAGAAAAGTACAGCACATCATAATTGTTTTAGTATTATAAAGATCAATACGTCTGTTTCATCGACTATCATCGAATATTCGACTTTGGAAGTAAGTTGCCGACGGCAAAAACATTAAAAATATGGTTTACCTTATTTCTGAATTGTTCTTAAGTAGGTATCATATCTTCATATCTTGGTCACAAAAATATACTCATCTTGTGGTCTTACCTGAAAACAAAAACATTGAATTAGTTAATATCGAACTGGAATATTGCATCTGACCTGACTGAAGTATTATGATAAGATAACTAATAAATTCTAAACCGATAGCACGGAAACTGCACTTGAATTATTTTAAACTAGCTGTTGCCCGCGGCTCCACCCGCGTGGAATTCTGATCCCGTTCATCGCTGATATATAGCCTATATGTTAATCCAGGGTATAACCTATATACATACCAAATTTCAACCAAATCGGTTCAGCCTTTTATGCGTGAAAGAGTAACAAACATCCACACATCCACACATCCATTCTCACAAACTTTCACACTTATAATATTAGTAGGATAGTAGGATAGGATATAATATGAACATCTTGTTTTCAATATTGAAACAAACGAATTAAAAGATTGAATACATAAACTCATGCTTTTTTGACAGCAGAAATCCCAGTGCACATTCCATCTACATTTTGTTTTATACGGCGCATTTTAAAAACCTAATCCCGCCCTATGCTGGCAAGAAACTGCAAGTGCAGTCTTCATACTGAAGGCCATCAACACCAAAAACACCACCGATTCCAAGATCAATGTTAAAATGGGGATCATCAGTTTAAAGGGGTGACCCGTTTAAAGCCTCGATCTTTTCACGCCCCGTTTGAAGGGACAGGACCCTATTAAAGAGACTGCATCAGTCCCTTATAATCCTCAATTTGAAATTGACGACATTCTAATATTAATCTGTTTCAAACCAATTCACTTGGCACATTTTGCTTGGATTCTGATGATTACGCAATATGAGCTTAATATCTCCAGTATGCCGGTGGTCATTTGACCAGGAGGTGGGTAGACGTGCTTAATTTGAAATATAATAAAAGATACTAAAGGTGTGATTCCCAAGATGACCGCATACGACAATTACTGCAGACGCACTCAGCAGTTACGCGCAATTTGCTGCGGCTTCTCAATGGTCCCCTTTATCCGTATCGAAATTTAACAAGTAGGCAATGGGTACCCTGTATCTGCTGCATGCGTCTGCAGTTGTCGTATGCGGTCGACTCCGGAATCATACCTTTAAGCTAACAATAACATTCTATGCAAATTAACTTGCAAAGAACTCCAATCATTATCCTATTTAAAAACATCGCTAATGATCGAATCGATCACGGCGCGATACTTAGCCAAGTTCTATTAGCCGGAGGACTCAATAGACTATGAACTTTGTGACTTTTGCAAATAGCTCTCATTACGGCAACCTCGCTTATCAACCATCGCTGCATTCTTTAGCAAGTTATGTCAATTCATTTTCGACTACCCTAGCTAGCATGGTCTATGAAACTTTTGTATGGATAATTACATAGAAAAGGAGATATTTGATATTATAGATGACACTTGACTTCATCATGAGGTGCTTATTAGTGAGAGTTTTAAAATTATATACAAGGACTATTTGTGATGTTGTTTGTTCATTCACAAAAAAAATAGAAGTAATATCGCAACAAAAATAAACGTTTTCAGATAGTGCTGCAACACAGCGTCTGCTGAAGGGTCTCTAAATTGTTTTGTAAATTCTCTTTATATCACAGGTGCACAGCCTGTGCACCTGTGATATAAAGAGAATAATAAAACAGGTGACTTTTTTTAATAGTTTACTTTATTCCATATCAGTAATAAAGTATTTTTATTGAGATTAATTGCCTTAAATAATACTAAATACAATTGAATAGGTAAATGAAATAAGTATGTCACATCGTCAACAAAGCATTGCATTACATAAATTATTAAACAAATTGATAATTTAAAAGATTGACTTTCAGAAATATTTTATAATCAAGTCAATTTCAAATTCATAGTCATTGTAACTATAAAAATAGAAAACCTAACAATGGGTGAGCACCCACTGGTCCCCTGGAATTCGTCCCCAGTGCCCATTCGTACGAGATTATAAACTTGACAGTTTTAATCATAATTAAGTTTATGCCACAGCCGTAACAGTAAATGCGCCATAGTTGTGGGCAGTTGGCACTTTCAGTACGTCCAGTTTAAGTTTTTAGAAGTTAATAGTATGGGATGTTTACCTTGTCACGGTTACAGGTCGTGATTTTGAAGTTCAGTCATTACAGACCTACTCTCTAATTCGGAACTACGCCAAATGGACGAGGGCAAAGTTGGGCAGGGATTTTCACTATACGGCTTTAGAATAGTGGGGTATAAACCTTTATGGGTACAGACCAGACTACAACTACGAGTATTTCACCGCAGGGAATGTCACAATAAACGTATTTTTTATCACTGCCGGTTTGAACATTACGAATTCAAATTCAAATTTATTTATTTCGTGAAACATAGTATGTTGTAAAAAACAATAGTAGGTGCAAGCTATGTTCCGGCAAAAGCATACAAAATATTGAAAAATGATGAGATCATCACAATTCATAAGATTATTATTATTATTTGAATGTTTTTAAACGACTTCCAAAAAGCTGTATTTTTTATGTCGTCACAGAATACCTTCCTTAAGACTTTGCTTCCTGTTAAATTTCCTGATTTTAGCTCAACAGAATAAGTACGCTATAGGTTTCGATTCCATTGCGTTTCTCTAAATATGCTACATAAACGATTATACCTTCTAATTTCCTTGACTTAGAAGTTTATTCCTATAAGGCCCACTTGCACGTACCTGGGTTAGCTATTCTAACTCGAGTTAACCGCTAACCAAGGGTTAAATAAATAATTTGTCATTGACAAATATCAGTGTCAATGACAAATTATTTATTTAACCCTGGGTTAGCAGCTAACCCAGGTACGCGCAAGTGGGCCTAAGGATCACAAATCCAAAGTAACCTAACATCCAACCAAGCTGTGTGGTGTCATTACACATGTTCTACCTAATAATAGTAGAGTATTTGTCTGACTAATGAATGTTTCTATTCCATTCCACATCCCTCGAGGCTAGCTACATACGCTAAGTGAATAACCGAACGCTCTGGTAGGAACATCACCACTACATTATTAATTCAGAAGCATATTAGTTTTAATGAGAAATTAATTATATAATTTTACGCTAGCGGTTGATTTATTAAATGTTAATTTGAAGATTCAGAATCATTAGCTTAGCATCACTTACCGTCTTCACTTCTCAGTCAGGATAGTCAATTTCTTGATCGAGTGGTTTACTAGCTTTAACTTTAACTATTAGTTTGCGTTAAAACTGTTATAGCCTAGCCTTTGCCACTACTGCTTGTACTCAAACAACTGCAGTAGTTTACTTTCTTCAATACAATATTGACTCATTTTACGTATTATTTAAATTCTACCAAATAAAGATACCTTATAATGTCATCTTGTCTTCTAAATGAAACATTACTTTCAAGTTATTTTATCTGTAATAGCTTCTAAATCTGAAACTATGATAAAGTTATTGTATGCCTCAACGTGACAAGATTGCCTAAAACAATCTATTTCACTCTCATTGCGCAGATAGCATAATCTTTATTTAGAAAAAACGCACCAAAAATGCGTTTTCTATCCGAAAATACACTTCAATGGTCATAAAAAAGAATCTCATACATCTTATTACACTTAATATGTGTACATTGTTATTCAACCCATCTCGCTGTGTTGTCCATTAAACTAGTTTATTAGCTATAAATTACATTTTATTTTAGTATCGCATCAAGTAGTCTGCGGGTTCAAAACAATATACTGTCTGGTTTTATGTGTCTACCGTCATTATAATAAAGAAATATTCATAAGAGATGGTTCGTTACCTTCATAGTGACAGACTAATTGCATCCTGCATTTTAGTATGTTATATCCTTAGAGTATACATTATAAATATAGAGCGCGCCTAGCACTCAGGTCTTGGGTGCCGAGTGTTAGCAGATACTTTGAGATGGCATAGCGCACCTATAGTGACGTTACATGCATTACCGAAAATATCAATAGATGCACTCATTAATGTAGTTTGTTTTTATGAAGTTTTTTGTTCGATTTGATATGCATGGCTAAAATTAAAGCCAAAATACAAAAAAATGGCGTCATTTTGCGGTATTTTTGCGTCATTATTACTACAAATATACGATGTTGTATAAAATTTTGATTTAACATATCGAATCAAATATTATTTGCAAAGTCATTTTGATGGGTATTGTTTTGCTACTGATTGAGGTAGAGCCAGGAGCCTCGGTACTGTTCATACCCGTGATAGCAGTTCATACTTGTAAGACGCGCTCTATAGCAGTGTATACTCTAAGGTTATATCTATTTGGTTTCAGTTTGATTTTAGTGTTATCGTTGAGAATAATTATCCGCGTTGCACTTTATATTTTTATCATCAATGAAATGTTTTCAGCGAAGACTTATTTCAAGAGGCAAAACAGAATCATCGGAGCAAAATCATATCTTTCTTTTCCTTTCATAAGTACAGAATAATTCATACTTCTATCCTCTTAGCGTTAATTCCCAGTCGCATCCGAAGCTTTCAGCTCGGAGTCTGGGGTCCGCTTTTACCAGTCTTAACCACGGATTTGACTAGACCTCGATATTTTCCGTGAAGCGATTGTCATCTGCACTGCAATTCACTAAGCGAGCACAACGATGCGAGGCGCAACGTAGATTGTCATTGGCCAGATTGTATCACGTCATTGGAAATCGACCAATGACAGTGTCTATCGCGCACATCGTTGCGACTCGCATCGTTGTCGCATCGTTGTGCTTGTTAGTGAATTGCACAGCTGACCTCCACAACCCAATGTTAACATTAGGCGATATCGAAGCTTTGCTGTTAGACCGTTGATTTTTGAGGGCTCCAACTACCCCGTAACGACTGCCATAGATGTTCTCATGGCAACCGGGACTGACGGCTTAACGTGCTCTCCGAGGCACGACCAGACCAATACAAATACTCATAATATTTGCACTGAGCGGGGATCGAACCCGCGCCTCCTGCGTAGCGGCCGCGTTCACTACCGCTACGCCACGGAGGCCGTCTGCGAGGTAGAAGGTTCAGCAGTAAAGAAAACCGCACCACCAATACATGGAATTCTTTATCAACACATATTTGTCCCTCCTAGAAATGACACGAATTCAATCAATTCAAAAACAAATCAGGAGATATACTAGATATGTTATTATATTATACTAATACATATTTTTAAGTGATAAGGCAGCATACAAATCGTTGACACACATTATTAACTGTCATACTCATATATTACATAACATAACATAAACTCACGCCTATATCCCCGAAGGGGTAGGCAGAGGTGTAAATTGTCTTATTATCATATTTATTTCATATTTAACAGCTACTTCGAGTTAGTTGGTGTACCAAGTTGTCTGCGGTGCATTTTATTACTATATTATGTTTTATGCTTTACCGTTAAACACGGTTTAACTAGTTTTTAATTTGTGTTGGAGCGATAGCACGTCGCTGTTAGTGGAGTCGCGCCCGTTAGCGTAGCTTTACGACGTCATCGGTGCCTGCGCAGTCATTTGTTTATTGCTAGAAAGTTCTTTTATTATCCAGTGGGGATTGCTTTGAACTTTACTGTATAAGTATGTTATTATCAGGTTATTAAGGCAGAGCTTTAGGATTTTTCTCTTTTGATAGGTATCAGATGTCTGAAAATTTATAGATAACTCCCATAAATGTAATGAGAGACATATGACGTATGCTTCTAAAAAACAAGTAGAAAAGTGAACCCTAGACTCCAGCAACCGGGTCAATACTACGATTTAGAAGAAAATAATTTTTATTATTTTAAGTAAATGAATTTAATTTTCGTCTTTTTATGTCTCTTCCCTAAAATAAAACTAAAATTGATGCCAAAATTTACTAATACCGCAATATTAGATCTAGAGTATATTGCCGTGTGAAATAAATTTCAGAACAGATCACACAATCCTTGCTGAATTTTGATTAAGAAACAGCTATAAATCAGTAAAATAGATAAATTAAATACCTTCATTATCATTGCGCATAATTTAGCAATAAAGGCAGGGAGCCTAACAAAACACAATACCATTGGAAATCACCTGATGAAGTTATATTCTCACCGTTCAATACAAGTAATCAGAACCAGTGATTTACAGCGAAGCGTTAAATCAAGAGTTTAACATAATCCGAGACAGACCTTACCTTACTAATTGATAATTTCTACTATAAAACATTTACATAATAAAGACGTAATCTTATAATTTATAAAGGTATACGTTCTTCTCTCTAATTAATATTGAGATAATTGTTATTTATTGCTTATATTTACGGGGCTTTAGTATTTAGATGTATTGAAACGTATCGTTTAAATCCTCTATGTCTATGACCATAAATATTAAGCCATTACCGAGTCACTTCTCTGCATGAGATTTCCGGAGAGAACTAGTCTCGATATGAAGCATCGGTGGCATAATAGTTAAGGAGTTGGTCTTACGATCAAGGGGTCTCGGGATCATATACTAGCCATTACTCTACCAACGTGAACCCACTCCTAACATAGCCACAAACCATTTTAGCTTTGCTGGAGGCGTTAGGGTGAATACTGGTAATTTTGTATTCTATATACCTGTACGAATCTGAACAGGTAGTACCTTCAGGAATCCCATAATTCTTCTCCCATATTCCATACTACCTTACTCAAAAGTGTGAACAAAACGAAATCTTGCTCGAAACGAAATCCAAAGATAACGTACCTATGTAAGTGTTGCTATATACGTCAGCACATGTCATTGAAAGGAAGAGGTGCCTCATGTGCGAACATGAAAAGTGGTGAATTTTATTCACTGTTCAAACGTTTCGACCCAGTAAACTATGATACCTCCTTTGGGCCTTCTTCCATGTTTTCGTTTTTAATAGGTCGCCTCAGGCAATGTCAGCTTTTATATACGAGTTTGTTTTTGTAATTCATTTAATGGAGTGTTGTTCAGGGAAATTTTGTAATTGATTTAATATTCGCGACGAGAGATTTGTGACAAACGGGCGGACTAACCGCTCGACAGCCTGTTGTATAGGTTCCGTAGCGAAGATGTACGATGACAGAACATGTTGAGAAACTTGAAGCGCATGCTTAAACCAAACACCAGCTTGCATTTCTATTTGCAAGTTTGAACACTTGAACATTACTTTGCTGTAGCTATTTCAGTTAGAGACTTTACACATCTAACAAACTTATTGAGAGAAATACATTTTCTGTTATACATACATACACATAATCATGAAACTTTCAGATAACCTAACCTGATATTACTGATGTCGGGCATTTTGAAAACCTGCGTAAAGACCAGAGGACTATAAAGCTTGTCAATAGATAATAAACTGAAAACATAAATCGGTTGACAAACAGGAAAAAAGGTACTAAACTGTTTTAACTCCGCCTTTTATATAGATATCTCACTAATATACAAACAGAAGGCCTAAAGTTTGGGGACCATAGATCTATTACTCTGTGACCTAAACAAACATGAACATAAATTACAGCTAAGGAAATATTTGGAGCGAATCTTTTTACCCATGTAATGTGGTGGTTAGTACAGACTATGTATGGGAAGTTCTCCTAATAAAATAAAATAAAAAGTAAATATTTACCATAGAATTCGGGCGCCAAGGAGAATCCCTAAATAAAAGAAATGCAACGGATAAACTTAGCGGCTATTGGAACCTTTAATCTTTAGGGGAGTGGCTAAATAAAATCCCTGTATGAGGTTTGTTGGATTTAATTTTAGTCCCAGTGTGCATGTACGTACATTAAGGTCTTACAATGTACTAGATCTTAGGTATTAGTATAAATGTTCGTGTCACTCATCACTTATGCATTCTTATGAAGTAAAATTTAAAATAGAAAGGTTATAATGTTATTTAATTTAAAAGGAACGCTCTCACGACATCCTTGGGCGTGGACAGGAATCCTCGCAGCCAAAATACATCACAAGGCTTCACTCGTTCATGAAAACCATGAGGTCTTCATGAGGTCAAATTAAAGTTGAGTTTGAAACATGAGATTACAATGAGTAAAATAAAGTTAAATTGAGGTAAAATGAGTAGAATGAGATAAAGAGATAAGATGAGTTATAAAGAGGCGATCCAATAGGAATCTGCAACAAATACAAGTACGATTAATTCCCGGAACCTAACCAGACGACGCGGAGTGCAATTTATAGGAAATATGTGCGACTTACCGCCTCATCAGTTAAAACGGTGATTGGTCCAGCAATTACACGTTCAAAATGTAAAAAATACTGTAACAAAACACAATCCGTAAGATTTTACGATCACGATGTCTGAGGGAAATCAATCACAGCGAATCGCAGTAAAAAATCAAAACTTACCGAAAATATAGGGTTAACCCCTCTTGAGATTACATGGGCTAGCTTAAGGAAGCTCCTCCATCAAAAATAATTAAGATCCCATCGGGATTTAAGAAGATGGTTATTAAAAAGTCATTTATCGTGACATCTCCATCGGTGTAGGAAAGAAAGTGCCGCGGAAGTTCTAAGTTTTTGACAGGTGACGAAGACGTCAAACAGAAATGTCACTAAAAATTCGTTCAGAAACAGTTGTAACGACGCTTTAAAATCGTGACGTTACATTACATCCCTCCCCAAAAAAAAAAGAAAAAGAAAGGAACTTTCTTTTCTTTTGTTCAAAAAAAGAACAAAGACAAAATTCAAAAACCTCAAAAGAAAAATAAAGGTCTGGCAACATTTTGCCAAAAAAAAAAGCAAATAAAGCAAAACAAGTTGCAAGAAGAATTGCAGAAACAATTAAAAAAAATTAAAGAATGTGAAAACATTCTAAGAAAGGAATTAAGTTAGGAAAATAATTTCCTTACCAAAAGGTAATAAAGGATATTTTCCAACTTAATGGAATAACCAAAAAGAAAAACAAACTCTGAAAAGAGTGAAAATCAATCCAACACCAAAGTAGGGTGAAAATAAATTTTCAATAAAAAGAAACAAATCCAACTCTATCCTATACCAGATAACGATTAAGCAACCAACGCCATCGAATCTTATCCTTGATCTTAACCAGCCTTCGAGCATAAATACAAAAGTGCGGTTGAGCACCTACGCCACCGACTCTATACCAGCAAATCCTGAAATAAAAGAAAAAAAGAAACAAAGATACCGGTTAAGCACCAACGCTGCCGAATCTGAATCAAAATTGGGTAAAACTATGAAGTTTTCCCATTATCGGTTAGGTTGAAAGCCGCCGACTTCAAATCAAAACTCCCAAATCTAAACGTCAAAAACCACAACAAAAGTGAGGTGAAAATATAAAGCATTGTGATCGGCATAACACCACCAATTTTCCGGGCACAAGCAAAATATTAAGAAAATATGACAATTGTGACCAGTACAACACCACTGACTTTCTGAGCACAACCGCATAAAAAAGTATGACATTTGCGACCGGCTCAACACCACCGACATTCCGTGCGCAAAGCATAAAAAATGTAACTATGTGTATGGAAACACAAGTACAAAAAGAAAAACGACAATTGCGACCGGCACAACACCACCGACATTCCGTGCGCAATGCGTAAAAAGGGTGTGACTATGTGAATAGAAACACAATAGCACAAAAAGTTGTAAAGTCAAGGTAAATCCAAGTTTCCCAAAAATGGTACTGCAAGGTATAAGGTAAATGCATAAAAATATGCGTCAAATCCGAGAATCTTAATACTAAGAAAATAACTCAGAACTACACAAAAATAAGTTCAAGAAACTTAATTTCCATTCCCAGAGTGAGTGGAAATAAGTCAAGTGAATTTAAACAAAAAAGTGAATATTAAATTTCGCTCCAAAGAAAGAGTAGAAACTAAATTCTTAAATTTGTACAAAATATACAAGTGTAAACAATATTTACAGGACAATAATCCTATAATACAAAATAAAATATAAGATCTTTTGACGTGGAAAAATTTGTTAATATGGAGTAGAATGTGAGAATAAACAAGACCTAAAATGACCTAAGTTATTTTTAAAAGTATCCAAAATTGAAATTAATAAATTGTAGTGAAGTTCCTTGCATACATCTCCTTTCAAGATCCCTAACCTTTCAAACATCACCTTATATGGGATCATACTTCAAACAAAGTACCAAAAACAAAAATAGATATTGGCAAAACCAATATTAGTTTTTAATATTTAATAATATCCTTAATGTGATAACGACCAGTGTAGTTTTTATGAAGGTCTTTTAAAACATAAACATTAGAGGAAACTTTATCTAATATTTCACACTTAACAAACTTAGGTGCTAACTTAGCAGAAAAGAATGCAGGAGCATTAGACTGCACAAAACTTCTTCTCCACACTATATCTCCCACTTCAAAAGAAATGACTTTCCTCCCTATATTATAATAACGCGCATTACGCTTATAAGCTTTAAGCAAAGAAGCTTGAACTTTAATAAAAATATCACTAAGTGATTTAAGTGAAAAAGCAAAAGAAGACCTATCAACAACATCAAGTTGATCCAGGTTATCAAAAGAATTGCTAAAACGGTGCAATGAAGCATCAAAAATAAGTTCTCTACCGAACATGAGAAAATTAGGTGTGAAATCTGTGGCTAGATTCACACTATTATTCAAAGCTAATTGAACATGAGGCAAATATTTTGACCAAGTTCTATGATCATCTTTAACAAAACAAGAAATACATGTTTCGACTGTTTTGTTATATCTCTCTACAGGATTATTTTGAGGGGTATATAAAGTATTATAAAATATTTTATTAATGTTATAACTTTTTAGAAAATCAACGAACTGCTTCGCTGTAAATTGGCTTCCGTTATCACAAACAAGAATTTTAGGCGTTCCAAACCTAAGAAAAATTTCTTTTTCAAGAATCCTACAAATTACTATAGTAGTAGCACTAGTCATGGGAAATATCCAACAATATTTAGTAAAAACGTCTACAATTGAAAGTATATACTTATGGCCAGAATAAGCTTTTGGAAGAGTTCCAATAATATCAATAGAAAGCATTAACATTGGTTTATCAACTTTTTTAGGATTAACCATAATTCCATGAGGTGGATTAGTAGAAGATTTATAAGCTTTACAAGTATCACAAGAAGAAATGTATTTTTGCACATCAATAAACATACCTTTCCAAAAATAATGTATTTTTAATTTATTTAAAGTTTTATGAATTCCTAAATGTCCTGAATTAACATCATCATGATTAGATTTAATTGTGTCTATGATGTGTTCTTTAGGTATGACAATTTTCCAATTTAAACGATTATTAGGATTATATTTATCTTTACAAAATCTATATAAAGTATCACTTTCAACTTTGAAATTTTTATATTTTCTAGGAAACTTTTGACAATTAACAAATATTTTTCTATACCAAGGATCAACGATATCCTCATTTGGCAATACGATATTATTATTTAAAGGAACATTAATAGCAGAAATTTCTATTCTAGATAAACAATCTGGAACTAAATGTAAGGAACCTTTTTTATATTTAACATCAAAAGTAAATTGAGAAATTCTAGCAGCCCAACGAGCAAGACGACCACTAGGATTATTAAGTTTAAGAAGCCAAGTTAAACTAGCATGATCAGTGATAACTGTAAATTTCATTCCTTCAATATAAGGTCTGAAATGTTCAATGGAATCTAATATTGATAACAACTCTCTCTCAGTTGTGCTATAATTACGTTCACATTTATTTAATGATCTAGAATAATAAGCTACGGGATGTTGATCTCCATTATCATCATCTTGGCTCAGGACACTACCTATTCCAACAGAACTAGCATCACAATGTAAAAAGAATGGTTTCTCAAAATTTGGACAATGTAAAACGGGTGCAGAAATTAATGCAAGTTTTAAATTATGAAAAGCAACATCAGCTTCTTCATTCCAGGAAAGAGATTTTTTAGAATTCTTGCTTCCTGCCGTTAATTTTGTTAGTGGCGAAGCAATATCAGCAAATTTATCAATGAATCTACGGTAATAAGAACATAACCCAAGAAAACTTCTTAATTGTCTAACGCTTTCTGGGCGAGGAAAACTTTCAATAGACTCTAATTTAGCAGGGTCTGTATGTAAACCACTACTATCAACAATATAACCAAGATAACGAAGTCTATCTTTACAAAAATTACACTTCTTTAAGTTAATAGTTAACCCGGCATCTTTAAGAATTTTATAAATTTTATTTAAATAATCTAGGTGATCAGAGAATGTAGAATTTACCAATATAAGATCATCTAAGTAACAGAAAGCTACATTATCAAATTCTGGTCCAAACAACTTATCTACAAGTCTTTGTAACTCAGCAGGTGCATTAGTCAAACCGTACACCATCCGGGTGAAATGAAATAACCCTTTCCCAGGAACAACGAAAGCAGTCTTCTCTCTAGAAGATTCTTCTAAAGCGATTTGCAAAAATGCTTTAGACAAGTCAATAGTAGTTATATAATTGGCACCCCGAAGGTTATCTAAAATTCTAGAAGGGTAAGGCAAAGGGTAAGAATCTTTAATAGTTACTGAATTTAATTTTCTAGAATCCAAACATAATCTGGTTCCACCATCGCGTTTTTCAACGGCTAACACTGGAGAACACCAAGGAGATTTAGAAGGTTCAATAATATTTTCTTTCAATAAAACTTCTACTTCATCATAAAGTTCTTTTTGTTTAGCAGGACTAAGTGGCCAATAACGTTGCTTAAAAGGTTCACCAGAAACATTAATTTTATGTTGAACTAAATGAGTAAGACCTAAGCCTCTCTTTTCATAAGAAATATCTTCAAAGAGTGAAATAATTTCATTTAAACTATGTTTCTCAGAAGGAGAAAGTTCAGAAACAGAAGTAACTGCACTGATACAAGTTTTGGGTTCATTTTCAAAAGTAATATTATCCCACAAATCTTTAGCAAGGTTAAATTTCAACCAAAAGTCGAATCCTAAAATAATTGAAGGTTTAAAAGAGGGAATTATCAAAAAATCTACATTTTTAGTTACATTATCACAAGTGATAGGTAAAACCATAGTTCCAATAACATTGTGTGGAGAACCATCAGCAGTAACAGCATTACCTTGAGAAGGTTTAAATTTAAATCCTAATTGCAAAAATGTTTGATGAATATTAGAACCAAGTACACAACTACAAGCTCCACTATCTAACAAACCTGAATAAATTTTATTTTTAATATTAAATTTCAAATAAGGTCTAGTGTCTTTATGTTTAACAAACAAAACAGGGGCAGCCCTGATATTGCTAAAGAAAACTTTCAAATAACCTAACCAATCATTAAATTCTTTCTTACAAGTGGCTTCATCCGGAGGATTGCTAAATTTTTTCAACATCGAGTCACCAGAAGTTTTATCAAAAACTAGGGCTCGATGGGGCCTGATACGTTTTTTGACTGAACAGTATTTGCCTTACAAACGTCGCAATTCTTCGTAGTGACACCAACTTTGTGACACTTAAAACAAATTACACCAGGAAATTTAGGGCAATTTTTATAAGAATGTCCAGGGGACTTACATTTTAAACAATTTAAACTGTCTGTTTCAACAGCACTAATTTGAGCAGAATGTTTTTCTTTTTTAATGATTTTATTCTCACTCAAATTCTTTCTTGACACAAAATTCTCTAATTCTCTGCTGAGGTTAATAAATTGGTCAATAGAAGAAATAGTTCTACCAAACACAAAAGGTGTGTAAATATTTAACATATTATGTTTAATAATAGTTATAAGAGTATATTCAGAGATAGGCATAGACAAACGGCTTGCCATATCCATTATTTCAGTAATAAAGTCTGGCAACGACTCACTAAACTTTTGTTTACGAGTACGGAGCTCATGTTCCAAATGATAATCAAATTCAATCCTATCAAAACGTTTCAACAACGCAGCCTTCAAATCCTGCCAAGAAGCAATACGAATACGCACACTACGAAACCATTTGAGGGCAGTGCCTGACAAAAGATCAGAAAATGAACTAACTAAAAAATGTTCATTAAAATTTTTAAACAAGAAATATTCTTCCACTTGAGTAATAAATTCCCTAACACAAGATTTACCATCATACAAAAGCTTACTTCGTTTTAAATCCGGTAACTTCGAAACAGAAGGCAAGTTCTTCTTCAGATTTTCATTCAACAAAACATTCATCATATTGAACGAAGATGCAGCTTGAGGACTATAATCACCAGCACCCCTGCTATTTGAAAACGGATCAGCAACTTCAGTCAAGTCATTCATGACATGCGGCAACTCATGAGTAGAAGTACCAACTGGAACAACATTGTCAAACAAAGGCGGGACCTGTATTTCCTTATCCATGTTTAGTTTATAAAAGGATGTGAAATCTAATGAAAAGTAGTATAAAACACACTAACTGTCCTATGAAAGAAGCTATAAAAGTTTAAAAATAGTTAAATTGTTAAAGAAATTTAATTGTTTTGAATGAAAATGTTCAATTCAAAAGTAGGTCAAAGTCATTAAATGGAATGTTATTATTGTTAAAGTTATATAGGTCAAATACCTACAAAGAAAAAGAATGCATTTGTGATTTACAAAAGAAATTGTTTATGTTTACATAAGGTAAACAGCAAAGATTCAAATATTATTATGTTTTCACACAAAGTTCAAAGGTTATTAACCTATAATTACCTATTATTACTAAGTGGATAATCTTACTTGTTATTTGTAATAAACTAAGGTTATACAATATAAAACAATGTTAACAATAACAGTAAATGTTATACAAATTGAAATATTCACCTGTAAATGAGATATATCAACAATAGTACCAACCTGTAGTAGGATTAGTTTTGCAAAGTAAACAATAACAAATATTTACTGAAACACACAGTTATACAGTAATATACATGAAGAAAACTATGTTCCTAACATGTTAAAATAAATAAACAATGCATAGGTGAAGGTGACAAGGTATACCGTAGTTGCACACTATCAGTCCCTGTTCGGGCGCCAAATTGTAATGTGGTGGTTAGTACAGACTATGTATGGGAAGTTCTCCTAATAAAATAAAATAAAAAGTAAATATTTACCATAGAATTCGGGCGCCAAGGAGAATCCCTAAATAAAAGAAATGCAACGGATAAACTTAGCGGCTATTGGAACCTTTAATCTTTAGGGGAGTGGCTAAATAAAATCCCTGTATGAGGTTTGTTGGATTTAATTTTAGTCCCAGTGTGCATGTACGTACATTAAGGTCTTACAATGTACTAGATCTTAGGTATTAGTATAAATGTTCGTGTCACTCATCACTTATGCATTCTTATGAAGTAAAATTTAAAATAGAAAGGTTATAATGTTATTTAATTTAAAAGGAACGCTCTCACGACATCCTTGGGCGTGGACAGGAATCCTCGCAGCCAAAATACATCACAAGGCTTCACTCGTTCATGAAAACCATGAGGTCTTCATGAGGTCAAATTAAAGTTGAGTTTGAAACATGAGATTACAATGAGTAAAATAAAGTTAAATTGAGGTAAAATGAGTAGAATGAGATAAAGAGATAAGATGAGTTATAAAGAGGCGATCCAATAGGAATCTGCAACAAATACAAGTACGATTAATTCCCGGAACCTAACCAGACGACGCGGAGTGCAATTTATAGGAAATATGTGCGACTTACCGCCTCATCAGTTAAAACGGTGATTGGTCCAGCAATTACACGTTCAAAATGTAAAAAATACTGTAACAAAACACAATCCGTAAGATTTTACGATCACGATGTCTGAGGGAAATCAATCACAGCGAATCGCAGTAAAAAATCAAAACTTACCGAAAATATAGGGTTAACCCCTCTTGAGATTACATGGGCTAGCTTAAGGAAGCTCCTCCATCAAAAATAATTAAGATCCCATCGGGATTTAAGAAGATGGTTATTAAAAAGTCATTTATCGTGACATCTCCATCGGTGTAGGAAAGAAAGTGCCGCGGAAGTTCTAAGTTTTTGACAGGTGACGAAGACGTCAAACAGAAATGTCACTAAAAATTCGTTCAGAAACAGTTGTAACGACGCTTTAAAATCGTGACGTTACACCCATCATAACTTTCCATCCAAAGCCTCAGACGCACAGCACATAATAGACACATGGGTGTTCTCAAAAGCCATTCTTTGTTGAACCCTTGGCTTCTATGGTTCCATGCCTCTATGGGTGTTGGTGCATTAATCATCGGAAGGCGGATCCGGATGCTGAGTTTTTATTACCACTGGAGGGCTCTGGGGATCAATGAGGATGACACTGTACAGAGCAAGGACAGTAGTTCAAAAATTATATGGAGGTACGCCCGCTTTTACGAGTAAAGAAGTGACTGATTTCCACTAAAACTAGAGGAACGATTCAATTGAATTTATTTGTAAAAACAAAGTATTATATTTACTGAAATATAGTGTTGTACTTAACAGTCTGGTATAGTACATCAGATGAAACTGGTAATACTATTTTTATTTATAATCTGTTTGTGTAGAGTACACACACACACTATAATATTTATGCGAACGATAGTACGCTAATGTCACTTCCCTTCTTGAAATAGATATGGTAACGACAACACGTTGTTTTATTTAATTCATATATAGCACTATATTGTGTGAGTTTATTATCGTCAAGACATATCCCTTATTTTATAATTTGATAAAAAAAAACTATGTGCAAGAGTTATGTCTGCTACCTGTACTTTTCGAGAATTTAGCTGTGCAAACTATTTATGCTGTTGATTGATTGGCACTTGTGTGTTATCTTGTACTTCTCTACAATATTTATTATTGAACCTAACCAGTTTCATTTATTTGGTTTTGTTGCACAGCACGACATTTTCTAAACGACTGCAAAAACCAGACTTGGGTCTCTGTTCCGTGCCTGTCTATTGTCCTCAGCCAAGGGGTGTTATTCGGTCGAGTGAAGATAGCCTCCGGGCGCGGATGATTTAGTGTTCCCGTGACGTGTGATGAAACCACCATGATCTGCAGCCTACGCACAAAACATACAAAACCTCTGATAACAAGTATGAAAGCCCCACGAGATTTCCTTTTAAATTCATTGTATTTGATTGATGGTGTTGAATTATACGTGTCTAGTATAGTGAATATTGAATGTAAACAGTTTATCATGTCAGTCTGGAGTTTTTAGCTAATCGCGTAAATAATAGCGTCGTAGCTTAGTGGTTAAGGAGTCGGCCTTGCTATCGAGAGTCCCGAGTTCGAATCCTGGCCATTACACTACCGACGTGAATCCACTCCTAGCACAAGCAATTTATAACTTAGTTGGAGGGGTTAAAGGGAATATGTATTAGTAATTTCGGTTGCTAATATTCTTTAAAAAAATAGTCAAGCTAATAAAATGGAAAACAATTTAGGTTTAAGTGTTATTCCAAAGTTTTATTCGAAGGTACATGCGGCACGTGTTATGACAAATTGCATAATTCGTTTTAACGGTCTTTACAAAATAAATGACTTTTACGAACTAGTCTGTCGATCGTGACTGGCACATCAGGCTGTTGACCGCAATTACTGCGTAAACGGGGCTAATCAGTTAGATTAATTTAATATAACTACCACTAATTACCTAATCCATATTAATCTGTTGATGATGTTTGTTATCAATTATTAATAATACTAGCTGTTGCCCGCGGCCCCGCCCAAGTGGATGTCGGTTATCGCGGCCAAATATAGCCTATGTGCTTTCCCAAGGTCTAATCTATTTCTGTACCGAATTTCATCAAAATCGGTTCAGGGGTTTAGCCGTGAAAGCGTAATAGACAGAAAGACAGACAGACAGAGTTACTTTCGCATTTGTAATAGGTGTTAGTATGAGTATGGATTCTTTAACCAAATCTTTGCTTCTATGAAGTAAGTAAGCGATTCCAGTGTCATTCAAGTTTCATATTTTTGCATAGAAAACATCACGTTCGTATTCATTCTAAAAATAAATTACACGTCTAATCGAAACGTTATGTAAAAAAAAGCATCAAAACAAGCAACCATCCACTACATTTATCATATTAGTGAGGATTGGCTACAAACGATAACAGGAACACGCCACACGTATCTCGCAGTAGGTACGTTTTATCCATTACAATGATAATAATAAAATATTATGAAGCCACCCTGCCTCAAATCTTACGAAGGAATCTCCCGACAGATCGAGTATATCCTCCCTACGGTAAAGTTCTACTAAAAAACCTTGTCTTGAGATATTGTGGTGAGTAAGTATAATTCCATACATACATACTTTTAGTTACCAGTGTTGTGGACAACGTGTGAGTGATATCCTAGGTTTGCAAGCTCCTAAAGGTCTGCTGAATACCATACTAAATGAGTGAACTGCTGGAATTACAGCGTAAATCGATTAAGAAACTTCCCCTTTTTTCCTAAGAAAATTCCCTTACAGGGGGAAAGATCGCGGGTTGGAGTCCCGTCCGAGGTCGATTCTCTTTTCTCTTTCTTAATCGATTTGAACAGTTAGCATAATAAATGCTTCAAAATTTCATTCAATTACAGTGTAAGTCATCAACTGCCAACTCAGTTCCTAGACTGCAAGGATGTTTTCTGTCTGGATAACATAAAAGTACTTTTAGGTCACGGTAAACACCATTTAAGGGCGAACCTAAGTTTATTGCATTAATGTTATTGAAAAAAAAAACATGCACATGATAACCATAATGCATAATTTTTTGTATCGTCGAGATTTCGAGATTTGACAAAGTCAAAAAAGTACTGTATAGACAGATTCCGCTAAATCTACTCGCTGAAATCAAAGCCAACTCCCAAACTGAAATATACGATACGAGCATATATGTACTGACAATATATCTAACATACATGTGGCTGTAATATGCAGTATGTATTTTGAACGTGACGTGAACCACTCTCGCCGCAAATCCGCCGACTGACTGAATTAATAGCATCAGCACATATCTGTAGGGAAATGCTCAAAGCTAGAGGGATTTCACACACCGCTGTGATTTGTTATGTAGTTAGTTAGTTATTGAATGAATAGTGGTAGGTTACTGCTAATCATTGAGTTAACATTATTAACCGACTTCAAAAAGCGGAGGTTCTCAATTAGATTGGTATTTTTTTTATGTATGTACACCGATTACTCTGAGATTCAAAATAGGTGATTCTTTTAGCGACACCAGACGCTTGAGTTGTCATTTGAAAATTGCAATGAATTAAGGGAATCAATCTCATCATGTTCTGTGACTCATCGCATCTCCATTTGCTTTTTACCCAAACAAAAATGAATGCTTTTGATATTTACATATAGCTTAATCACTATTGCGGTTGGTAGCCTTTTATTTTATTTGTAGTGCTATCTATCTATCATTTTCTATTATCTATTATTATACTTACATGTTACTATTTTTCTTATCACTGAAAGAAAAGCCAAATATATCATAAGCCAAACAATCCAATCACTAGGCCAGTTTCCCGGGCGCACTCGGCGGCCAGTGGCCGGGAAGGGCACGTCCCTTATCTCGACAGGCACAAGAGTAGCCGTTAACCCTTTCCTTGTACCTTTCCCTTGTACATTTTTCCTCTGTCTTGTTTTATCGTAAATTGACTTTGAACCTAAGCATACATGAGCTTACGAGACTCTGAAGTACTTTACTTTTATAATAAGTTTTCCTTGTTTTTACTAAGAATACAACTACGCACGAAAATTTCTACATATCGAAGTATTATAATAATATGTTAGGTACCCAATGGATAAATTAAAATTCGTTTCTCCTTTGAATTAATTGCCTCATATCATAATAGTCAAAATAGACGAAATAAAATGGTAAACTTACATAAATTCGCATAAAGCAGAAAATTGGTGATGGTTTTAAATACACCATAATGAAAGAAATATCAAAAGTCCCCTTCGATTGTCGATAACAATCATAACATACTGAAGTGGCTGCTTGCAAATTAGAAAAAAGTTTAGCGAAACATATAACAGTTAAGTGTTATGTGCGTGTGAATTTTTGCACTTCCGTCCAGCCTCGTGCGAAAGAGTAATCTAAATAAAACAAATAAACTCGTATAAGCCAGATTTCCCGTACCACCAGCCGGGTCATATATCAGCTCGTATGAGTTGAGTCGATAAGAGAATCCTCAAGGGATGAGAGGGGAAATAAATCGCCCTTACCCCGCCCCTGTAACCCTCCGCTGTTGACCGCGTGGCGTTTTTTGTGGGAAATCAGCGAAAAAGCCTAATGTTCATTTTTCTTCAGTAGTCGGCAAGAAATCGGTAATTAGCGAGAGCAGCCCTGCAGATAATATCTTAATGTTATTCGAAAGATTGATAAGTGTTGATGGTAGTTGGTTCTTTTAGTAAACACCGATTATTATTAAACAACGATACTCGTCACACTCGTTTTGGGTCACGATTTCGAGTTTAGTTTGCTCCAATTGTATCTATTCAGTTCGACAATTATTCCGTCCAAAGGATAGATGACTTAGTTACGATGTCGAAATATTTTATTACGATACATTACTTGTCGACGAGCTATCGACTTTTTGCGAATGCGATAAATTTCGTAAATCGATATTTTGGTATAGGCATTTTGGTAGAAGTAGTTTTCATATACTTAGGTACCTCGTCACAGGAACTTTTTAAGCAGTGAAGGTTCTGTTAGCTTCCTGAGCATGGTTTCCTATTATGTTTAATCTCATGACGGTCACTATTGCTATACGCGATTATTATTACATAAGAATTATAGAGACAAGTTAACAGGTTCTTACTTTTCCAAACTATTGATACAACATTTTGAACAACATTTCTAAAACACAGGTTGCTTCTCAAAAACCTCTCACAAGAACCGCAGTCTCTGTCTAACACCACAGAATAAGCTTCTTTGAGCAGGAAAAAACTTTAATGAAAGTAGTAACAAGACTAGATAAGAAAGGCTAACGGGTATTATAGACAAGAGAACATATTACGCCGAGCTCGGTATCTTGTTAGATAAAGTTTTTGCTACCCGGAATATAGATGGTGCTGCATTCGCTGTAGTGGTTTCACGAGTTAACTGTTACAGTTTTCCTGTGATACAAAAAGCGATGTTATTAGATAAAGGCTTCGTCTGTTGGTGAGTTGAAGAAGCTATATTCAGTTCTGTTGGTGTTGTTTGAATGTTTGTATATTTGTATTATTATTTCTCGACGATTTATTTGTGATTAAGACGTGTTACTCTTTGCTATCTTGTAAACTTTCACGTTCCTGTTAAAATGTTTTAGGGCAATATTTATATCTATTTTTCTATTGTTTATATTCGAGCAAACATTTTCTAAGTTAAAACTTACTTTAACATTGCACTAAACAATGACAAAAATATCGATAAAATATATCCGCGAACATTTGAATAATTTTAACATCTGTTCATGTTGTGTATAGATCTGTCAACTTTCACATTATTCTGAACCATATAATTTCTTATTCTACTTCTATCAGCAAGTAGGTACGCACTTCAATTTTTCCTTTCGCTCTCCAATCTACTTAGCTTAAAATAATTAAGGCGCATCTATGTAGCAGCAGTTTCATAAATATACGGTGTTTTTCCACGGGACTGCTTCGCAAACGGCGTGCTAAGAGTTTTCGCTTAAGCCAAATTGCGCGGCCTACGACACGCCTCCATTTGCAAATTAGACATTTGCGAAACTCCAAAATGCACTCTCCCACCTCAAATTCAACCTTAAGGTAACCAAAATAAGGTATGAATTAGTTTTGAGGTATACCCAGAACTGTTTGGCGTGTTGGCAAATGATATTAACGGACACTTAAGTTTTTATTTGAAGGCTAAAGGAGTTATGAGTTTAAGTAATTCAATTATTGAGACGAGAATCTCTGTGCAGTGAGATGTCAGGCGTAGATCATTATTTTTTAGGAAAAAGGTGATTCAATATTTTATTTATAGTTAGCACACGATTATGTAAAAAAGACAAAACAAATGAAACTTAGATATACTAACTGGACTAGTAAAGATTGGTGGTCACCGGTATTAAACTAAGTTGATAATTTTTTTATTCGGTCTTACCCTATAGTAGGTAGTGGCCGACCCTTTTCTGCGATATTAGGATACTCTTGCGATATTAAGACGATCCTATATAATAATATCCTTTACTTCAAACTACCGTAGCAATAATAAGAAGGCTGTTAATTAATACCTAATATAGAAAATACTTATTTATATTTTTACAACGGTTCTTAATCGGTAACTTAATCTTCTTTACAACGCTTTGAGACCATGTTTATAACAAATCAGATTATAAGCAAATAAACAGGTGGCTACTGAAAGCTATTAAATGCTTACCGAGAAGTATTTAAATATGAACTAAAATTTGCAAGAAAGTTATACCCTATTAACTGAGGAAATTCATAATTTAAAACGTTACTAAAAGCAACAGCGTTCGTGAAAGAAAGTCAGCAAACGTCGTAGTTTAAACTGATGCCAAATATTTACTTAGCCAATGCAAATGCTGGGAGGTTGCAGCCAGCCTTCGAGGCAATAAATTCTAAAGACAAGATTAAACTTGTCATGGGACCCCATTTACTTAACGCAAATTTATGCAAATACCGACTCGTCTTGTTAAGACCTCTGCAAATCGCTAAGATGTTTTTGTTTCGGTGCGATAAGGGCCCCTGAATAGTTCAGTAAATAGTTGATATATTCTATCATCGATCACTGTAGTGGCTCGCTTTGTCGATTCGTTTGTCGCAAGAGTAATTTACTGTCGTGTTTGTGGTGCTCATTGTGTTCACACACAGTCGTTTCACTACGCACCACATTACGCTTCGGTATCAATGGAACGCGGCTAAGGTTTAGTAAACAAATCCTACAATATATGGAGGCGTTTGTTTATATGGCGTGTAACGAGTTCTTGATGTTGTGTGCTCAGATTCGCATTCAAGATGTATTTGAGAGCAAATAAAATATTTGAATTACGACATAAACATTACTTGTAAAGTCCGACCAATAAAATAAAAAACCCGTACTGGGGGCGCCAAAAACATCTATGATATGACAACACCAAGTATAGTGATACACATGTAAAATGCCAAGTGTACAAATATTTTTTCAACACACTTGCTTATGAACAGGCTTTTATTTCCCCGCAATTAAGCACGGAATGACACCTAATATAAAACTGTGACTTTTTCATTGCTTCTTCTTCCTCCTAGCGTTATTCCCAGTCGCATCCGAACTTTCAGCTTGGAGTCTGGGGTCCGCTTTTACCAGTCATAGCTACAGATTTGGCTAGACCTCGATATTTTCCGTGAAGCGATTGCCACCTGACCTCCACGACCCAATGTTAACATTAGGCGATATCGAAGCTTTGCAGCTAGACCGTTGTTTTTGGACTTTTTAGGGCACCAACTACCCGTAACGACTGCCATAGATGTTCTTATGGCAACCGGGACCGACGGCTTAACGTGCTGTCCGAGGCACGACCAGACCAATGCAAATACCCATATTTAATGCACACAAATATTTGCACTGAGCGGGGATCGAACCCGCGCCTCCTGCGTAGCGGCCGCGTTCACTACCGCTACGCCACGGAGGCTGTCATGTTTTTCATTGCTATTATTCACAAAAGTGAGTTATAGACTTCTTTTTTTTAATTTCATTGATTAAGTTGCTTTGTTCTTATATAAGGTTTTATATAAGGTTTTATTTTTATTTTTTATATACCTACTTGACGCGAGACAAATGTTCATACGTTCATATTTAGTCTTAAGAAACCCTTTTATTTTTTGTAAACTGACGTCCTTAAAATGCCGCAGTGGAGTTTGTTGCGCCGTTTCTTCTCCATTAGCGCTTAGGAAGCGGTGGTAAACTTAGTTTTAAGGAGTTTTTGACGTCAAAAAGCTGTAACAGTGTTGCACTATTTTGAGAAATAAAGACTTTGACTTTGACTTAAAAAAGTTTCGATACAAAAAAGATCGTGTCCAATATTACAAACGAATTAATATACCTATTGCTTGCTCATTTCATGCAGCTTCGTATTTTAAAAGATAATTTCAACTTGTAGTACGTGTTTAATATACAAAACTTTCACTAAAATGTATTTTTTTTTCTCTGTTAAAAAGTTAAGTTTTTCTCTGTTAAGTTTTCTGGTTAAAATAGAAAAATAGACGCGGCGTGTTATACTGGTTACAAGGACTGGGCACAAATCAAAACACAGTAGTATCCGTATAATAGTTTACTGCTTGGAATGGTAAATACAAGTTAGACATACAGTTACATTACACTATGTATAGAACAGGGACCACGCGATATTGGTTTTCGGACTGCATAAAATTCTTGTATTTTATGCCTAACAGCACAGAGATCAAAATAATCGAGCATGATTTTCTTTTTTGCGTTAGGCTTATTTTTCTTAGGCGTAGAAAATACATTTGACGTTTGACCTTCTCTTCGTATTTTTATTACAGAAGATCGGGATATACCTAAAAATGTGAATAATAATTAGTCACAGTAAAATCAGTAGTTTAGGCCAATTTCATTGCACGTACTCTATGATGTACCTATCCGTCATGTTGACAACAAGGTCTGTGATGTTATTTAGAGGAACAGAGTCCAATCCTTCCTACTTTTTATCCGACAAATACTTTGTTATATTATAAATTACTTTTCTTAACTGGCTTTTAATAGTTTTCGGCATATTACTATAGTTTTGTAGTTTTGTAGCGCTCTCAAACTCAACAACACGCACAATTGACACCACACTGACAGATGACCATAATGACATTGTATAGATTGTTACCATATGAAGAAATTAGTTCCAATAGTTTACCGCAATATGGCGAGGTATTTTATTTTACTGGTCGGGCTTTACAGAGTAATATACCCTAGAAATATTTATCCGTCCGGGAATTTTGCAAGATCCCTTTTAGACTTAGTATTTTTTTAAACTGCAAAGTTATTTTCTAATTTAAATTCTAGCATAATCATGCTTAAATGTAGCTTCAACGTCTTGAACTGTAGCTTAACTAGCCCGACATAAGTTCAGCGTCTGAACACTTACAAAAACCTTCCAGACATGTTGTAGGAAGAAACTGTACACAAAATTTAAACAGGAAGAGGGAAATAATTTGAGCAAAGTCTGGATACCGCCGCTTATTTTTCACATAAAAACACAAAGAACCAACACTGGATTACGACGAGGAAACATTTGTTTCTAATGAGCATTACTTCTTAGAACTGAAGGCTTTATTTCGCATTTGTCTTATCGTTAAGTTTTTGTTCTGTATTATCTTACATAGAATTACAGTCTACACCATCTTCTCCAAAGAGAATACTCACTGGTCCTTTCTTTTTCGGCGCTATTATTTCAGCTAATTCATCAATGTTCCGATTAAACACCTCTTGATGTACATTGAGATCTATTTCATTAATCACGTCACTACGAGCACCAAATGTATATTTGTCTATTATTGTAAAGTATTCTTTAATTGTTTATTCATAGAGTTTATTATCATCTGGTACCAGAAGGTTAGGTTTTACGTTATAGTGCGTGGTATTCAGAGGGATCCAGTTGATTGATTGGCAGCGGTCAGGTCAGAGAGCATTGTGTGTGTGTAGGAGTGTAGGACTCATACGTTTGTTTCGAGTATTATGATTGATGGTAATGTGACTATTTTTATCATTAACTGACTGTTACAATCTTATAAAATCTTGCTGCTACACTGATCTAGGCAATTTGTTTAAATAAACTTATAATAAGTCAACATCAATGTTGTTTGAACTAAATAAACTAAACACGTGAAGTTTAAATTAGCTGAAACTTGCTGCGAATTCCTAGGTCTTAATGGAATTTACTGTAAGTAGGAAGTCTTTAAAATCTACTGACCGCTAAGCTAAGAATGTTGAACGATTCCAAGTCACAAGCAATCGTCCGTTTCATACCGCTTGAGAATCTCTTCACCTTTATTTACACACGTGCTTTAATAATTAATATCCGTGACTCTTTTTGGTAAACTGTAGAATAACAGAACTATATAAGATTGTGTATAATTTTATGGCACTTGAGGCAAGCGGAGATGCATTATGTAAAATATCTAAGTATGTTAAGAATTCCTTAGGGTCTTTTTTTAAACTTCTTTAATTACTAATAAGTTATTATAACTCATGTAAGAAGAACCTTGATTTAGTATAGACCGGTAAATATAATGTCCTCTTAAATAAATACTAAAACGTGTAAAACAATTTCAAAATTTCAACATTAGAGCAGAGTTACTTCACCATAATAGGTATGTGACTCAAATAGAATATTCAAAAAGGAACTATATTTTTCAAACGTCCAACATTTGTAGCAGAGTGTGTACCATATGTGACCCAAATAAATAAAATATCCCTCTATGGCTTGCACCATTCATCTCCGGTACAATCTCAATTGTATCCGAGCTCAACCCCGCGATCTCTAAACTGAAAACTAACAATGTCTAGCGAACTCCCGCAGTCGTATCTTTGAAATGTGAAAAGTTCAAACCAGCCATTTATTTTCAGTAGACAATTGCTTAAACGTTTCTAGAGAGGAATTTCAAGGATAACCTTGTGGATTGTGGGTGAAATGTATGTGGTGGTAATTCTTACGTTGTTGTCGCGTACGAAACTTGCATGGGTGCATTTAATTGCGTGCTGTCGGCATATAACTTTGTTGGTCTTTAATTTTAACCATTGTGTGGTTTAAAATTAGTTGTAATGCGCTGTTTACGTGACCATTTTTTACTATGGCGTCTAACTGACTTTCAGCTAAAACTGTTACACAGTTATTTCCATACATGTACAGTACATACATTATACTCATTATATGCTCAAAAGAATAAGCAGAATTGAATTAGAACCCGCTTAACGGTATCTTTCTTGCTCGATCCGGGATTCTATAGGGAGCCCATTGCCGTCAACCGGGTACGTTCTCATATATTGCGTTAATTTTGGAAGGAAGAGTCGTATACGTTAGTCATGTTGTTCAACGCCTACAGGAAGAGCTGGGGTGGCTTTCGATTCACCGGGAACGTAAAAGGCAGAATTAAGTGATTTACTCTTGTAAAATAGATATATTTTTAATTGTATTGTCCTATAAATACCATAGATAATATATTCCCCTCTGGGGTAGGCAAGGACAATAGCCTACCATCTGCTTACTTCTTTAAAAGCTTCCTTAAACCTTTCCTTCAAAAATCTTCACTCCAAATACAAATACAATCTTCACGCTTCTAATAATATAATCTATTAGTATGTGCACCTCTAAGTTCTGAATAAAGGTCAGAGCAGTGTGGACAGATGTATTCATCGCGTGAAATGCGTGAGAGGCCGCCTCTCCCAGGTCAATCAGCTGCTAAGTGGCTAACGAAATAAACTGTCACTTCCATATTCATTCACGTTTCGTTAGGGTTGCCAGTTCATAGAAGTGAGCTTGAGCCCTTTTAGTTAAAGAACAGGGGAATTCAGAGATTTCCAAAGCAGATCATTCATGGTTGTACAAGAATCCTGCGATATTTTAGCAGAATATCTTCAGTTAATAAAACTAAATAGAATATTTTTTATACCACTTAGGTCGCAGACAAGCACACGGCTCACCTGATGGAAAGTGGTTACCGTGGCCTATGGACGAGTGCAACACCAGGGGAGTTACACCCGTGCTGCCGACTCTTTAAAAAAAGAGAGATTTTGTGCCGTCAGCGAAGAAGACACGCACGCCTTTGGTCTTCCCACTGATAGCACAAAACATCTCCAGCGAGCTCTGGCCACCGTACTCACCGCCGTTATTATAGCTGTGGTAGGTATTCTGTAGGGTTGAGGTACTTCCCCATTCGGACAGCTCGATTGGGACGAAAATACCGTCATGTGCGTCCAATATTATAAGTGATATTGTGGAATAAATCAAATCAGGACGATTACTTTTCTAAGAAAAGCAATAAGTATGAACTTGTATCCACATGTATCTAAATTAAACCGGTTTCTTTGCAGAGAATGTCTCAATATTTTCAGTTTCTTTACTCATATCGTTTATTGTTGGCTGAAATTAAATGGCAAACGAAAGTTACTCGAGAATAAATCGTTTATTTTTATTGTAAACACGGTAAATAACAGAGGGAGAAATGTGAGTGCTTGTTCATAAAATGATAAAATCTAATTTATGGCCAGTTTCAGACGAAGGTAAGTAATCCTCCAAGGGATTAAAATAAGTGGGAGAATTCGTGTTTTAAGAAATTTTTGTAATGGATTTGAATCTAGATCTGGAAGACTTCATAATGGAATCTCAGCCGGTCTGCTCGAAGTGTCACATCGAGTTATACAAAAAACGTTCTAACGTTTCCACTTGGCGTAATGAAAGGAAGATAGTAGTTCTATGTGGCACATCTTAAGTGTTTTAGCTTTTATTTGATTATCTTTTAAGCCTCGAGTAATTTTGTAGTTGTTACATAAATTAACAAGCCGTTTCGAGAAATTTTTGTAATGGATTTGAATCTAGATCTGGAAGACTTCATAATGGAATCTCAGCCGGTCTGCTCGAAGTGTCACATCGAGTTATACAAAAAACGTTCTAACGTTTCCACTTGGCGTAATGAAAGGAAGATAGTAGTTCTATGTGGCACATCTTAAGTGTTTTAGCTTTTATTTGATTATCTTTTAAGCCTCGAGTAATTTTGTAGTTGTTACATAAATTAACAAGCAGATTTACGATCTATTTTCGACTGATAAAGCACGTTCATCTTCAATTTTAATGTGATAGGAATAGGAAAACCAGAACTATACTCTCTTCAAGCATAAAATAATTTTATATTTTTACCTTAGAGCACTTATAATTAAATACCCGCTATACCTTATATCTATAGTTATTTCAAGAAAGTCTCATAATTAAGCGATAAGATATTTAACAATTCATTAACTAAGTTATTATTCGTAGGAAAATTTGTTTGTTATAATTTTAACGAAATCCCCACTAAACTGTTCTATTACTGTGTACTGTCACATCAGGCTTCAGTGTAAGTACAGCACAAGCACGGATAAGATCGTCGCGTCAGCCCGCGGCAACGGGGACTCCAGAGGGGGTTGGACCCCCGAACCCCGCGGAGACGAGACACGGGCCCCGACGCGTTACAAACGAATTAATATTATTTAAATGCTGCTTCCTCTCTCATAATTTATTCTTATCTCAGAAAGTTAAAAAAAAAGTATTCTCCATGAATTTTCAAGACGTATTTAGCAAAAAAAAATTATGTACGTTTGAATAATGTAGTACATCGCATGCGATTTATTGGCGTATAAATTCATTTTATAGCGTAAAAAGGTTTTATCTGCGGGGAATAAATCTTGGCGCGTTGTTAATAAGATTCAAGAAATATTATCTCCTTAGATCATAACGTTGCTATCTCGCTCAGTACTCTTTATTATCTGCTCGGTAAAGGATCGCGGCTACATTTGATCCAGGAGACAAAGAGCAAGGACAGACGTCAGACTACGTACTTTGTTGCATCTAGAAGGATTGTAGTTTATTCTGATATCTAGACTTAGTTTAAAAGTCATCTTTGCCTTATTGTTCATCAACCTCATATCACTGTTCACGATTACATTGGAACCTAGGAGCCGAGGCCTACTCATTCCTCCTTCTCGTTTCTTTGGTTTGGATTTTACAGCTTTTAAGGAAATGACTGCCGCCTGACCTCTAAACCCTGACCTCGTAGCCTCATCTTCAAGTTAGTTATGCACAAGTGTTCGCGCAATTTTCTTAAAAATGGCAAAATAAATTCTTGCTTTTTTTAAAAAAAAACTCTTTAAGTTATTGTATTTAAGATAATTATTTATTTTAACTTTGGGCTCCCTGATATTTATCGCGGCACGTTACAGGCAAGTCTTTTTGAATACAAAGCGTACCGCGGTAGGTTTAGTAAGGTCAGTATTATAAATATTGCATTTATAAATTCAAATTTGAAAAACGTAGCATAAAATGGGACAACCCTAACCAAAGTACTTAAGAGATGTTTCCTATGCCAAAACACTTCCTATTCCGGAGGTGGAGTGGGGACAGCAGTCACTTCCCGGATCAAGCTTTCCAATATAAGCTGACCTGCCCAGCGTATCACTTTCACAGTAAAGAAGAACATCGCAGGGGAAATGGTGGATCTAATTATACTGGTAATTATATGAAGTGGGAAAAAATGTATATGTATAATTTTACATGTGTAGGATCACAATAGAATGGTTTAGTTGTTTCTAGGAACGAAAGTAATACAGCATTATTAGTATCTTACTCCGTTTTGGTTAGTTACTTGTGCTTAATGTTGGCGTGTTCGTGAGCTTTTGGATTCGATTCCTGCATGGAGGCAGGAAAACACCCGTAGGCAGGATTAGGCTAATACATAACACTTCTTATGCTTGTATATCTGCAAAGGGATAGGCATAGGTATTGGCACCGACAATTTGAAAACTTCCGGAAATTCTAACTCGGAGGCATAGCGGTAGCGAAAACAACGACTGTGGCACCCCTGGTGTTGCATACGTCCATAGGCCAGGCTCTAATATAATTACAATAATTGCTAACCTAATAATTATGATAAGTGAGCTTCCCAGTTGTATCCAAAAGCTTCCACCCGAAATCCATTATTGGGTTATCTGACTTTTACCGGGGCAACTCCTGTTGGACCTCTTAATTCCGAGAGAAAAGCCTACTCCGCCAATCAGCAGATGCGCCCCAAGATCTTGGCTACATACACAAGATACCACATCCCATACATTACATTTAAAATTTGGTGTTAATCAATCAACCTATTGCAGTCCATAGATACACGTCTCTCCCAATATGCCTCTTGGTCCCCAATCTTCTTATCAAAGTTAGTATAACATGCAATAATTATAACTAAATGCAAATAAAAGTGAGCGTTTCTTTGATGAATCAACGAGTAAATAAGGCGGTAATGTTATTATTTTGGTTGCGCCGTGTCGCGTGGAGTGCCGCTGGGGCTCACGGCATGTGACGCGACCGCGGGGCTTCATTAGCGACGGCTTTGATCCCACCAACACTTTAATGCACTACTTGTGTTTTCTTAAAAACATTTACGCACTTACACACACTTGTGCACTTCTTTATGTACTGGGTGTCCCCAAAGAAGTTGTGTTGATCAATATTTTTATTCTTTTACCTGACTGCGAAGAAGGGCTATTTGTTTTTTGGTTCCACGACATATAATACCTTATTATTTTTTTCTTGATTTGAATTAGTTTTGTTACTTTAACCTTTTTACCTATTGGTAGTCGGGGCCTGAGAGGCTTAAAAGAAAAAAATCCAAATAAGTATGTTCAACCACTCCCAACTGAAACCGTTCCACCCAACGACAGCATTTAATTTTCATTTCCATTATACAATTGTTCATGTCTTAACACTCCGCTTTGTTTCCACACACAGATTAAGTTTGTACACACATTCTAATGTGCACTTAATTCTACAGAATGTGTGCAACAACTTAATGCGTTTATGTGTGCATAATTGCAGTTTATGAGATGTGTATGGTAATGCGACCAACAAATTAAGTTATGAGGTGGCTTGTAACTTTTTGCTTGTTGTCTGTTCGTGGTACTCGTATTTGTGCAATATTATTTTACAGACAATGGCTTAGCTTCGTACCAGTGTAGTTTATTAGTAATTTTATTGTTGGTCCGACAATTGTCACTGTCTCGCTGTGGGTTTAACCCGCTCCTGTGAGGTTTATGATGGTTTTGGGTCTGAATCTGTAAATATCTTTGTAGTCATGTAATTACCGTGGAAAGTAGTTACCGTGGCCTATGGACGTATGCAACACCAGGGGCGTTATAAAATTGGAAAGAGCTGAGAATAACCTGCAATGCTTCGATATTGCCCAATATTGGGTTGTGGAGGTACGATAGCAGTCGCTTCACGAAAAATATCGAAGTCCAGCCACATCCGCAGTTACTTAACGCTAGGATGAAGAAGAAACGAATATTATTCTCAAATATTATCTACGGTGATATTATTAGGTGACCAAAACAATCATATAGTGGTTGCAGTTTTACCACGCGAGCGAGGATTCGGCGCTACACACGCTCACCGAGTGTCCGGCGTGGGAGACGCCGAGACGGGAGCTAGTGGCGACCCTGGGAGTGAGAGTTCTCACGCTCGCAACTTTGCTCGCAGCGATGGTTCGCTGCGCGGATGCGTGGGCCGCCGGCGCCTCCTTCTGCGAGCAAGTAATGCTCGTGAAGGAGGTGGCGGAGCGGGAGCGAAGGAGAATCGCAGACCTTGCGGCTCGCGAGGAGCGAAGGAGAATCGCAAACCGCGTGGCCCGCGAAGAGCGGCGGCAACTCGGGCGTCGGAGGTCGCAGAATGACCTCCGTCCCCCATGAGCGCGGGCCTGGGGGTGACGGGTGGAGCCGCCTGTCACCCTAGCAGAAGCAGGCCGCGGCGGCAGCGCGCATTGCGTGCCTCCCCACACCCGGGGGCGAGTTGGGGACTCTGTGGTCCCTACACCGGAAGAGGGCCAGATCGAGAGATATGGCCCTGGGTCGGCCGGGGTGCGAGGGATATGGCTACGACAATCTCACCTCCGGCAACTGACGGCCCACAGATGGCGTGCGTTTTAGTCGGTTCGAGTCCGACATAACCTCCTCCTCCGGTTCCGGCGGGGGAGGTATCCGTGGGGATTTTTCGCACGATAAAAAAAAAAAAAAAAAAAGGTTGCAGTTTTACCATAATATACAGCCTTTTTGTAGCTATTGACGATTCAATCACAATTTGTCCAGTCCAGCCACTCTAGACAAGTGGCAATTCGTTGCTCGGCGTATGATGAAATAGAATGCCAAATGTATGGAATTTGACGTAGGATATGACAGGCGTCAACGGGGGCAGGTATCTAGATCATGACCTCATAATCGCAGGCAATATTATTCCACAGGACCAATAAAGAAATGAAAAAAAGAGACTGAATCAAAAGTCAGCTTACAGTGTTGGTAATATGGCGGGCAGTGCAAAGTCGCATTGATCGTTCCCGGCGCGGTAATGTCACGGCAAATATTTGCGGCACCCGCCATCCACGCGGAGAACACACTCTGAAGTAATAGCCAGTAAGATAACTGTGTTTTGTCCCTCGGAAGAATTCGGCTGAGAAGAATTTCATTTAGTATTTAAATTAAAAAGAAATGAAAAGGTCGTTAATATCGATAGTTTTTTTTATTGTCTTTCTTTTCTCAATAGAGAAACCAATGAATTACATGAACGTCAATAGTAAAAAGTATGAATAATGAATGTCAATACTAAAGATTTTGCCTACCAACCTTACCTGTTCTTCTTACTTCTTCTTACTTCTTGACTCTAACTTCTTCTACTGCTTCACTTCTTACTTTAACAGTACAACAGTTCCGGCTTTTTCGGAGCGTGCAAAAGCATCTGTCGAAGTCGTCAAGCTGAGTGCCACCATTGTAACATCGTTGATGTTTCTAATGGTATTTCATAAGAGTTTGTCTACAGCTTACCATCAGGTGAGGTGAAGCCATATTTAAACCTGTTCTTAACAAACACCTGGGGCTGCGAAAGTATTATGTCTCTTACGGAATACATCTCAGTGGTTTTACTGATGGCTAATTCAATACCGATATTGGCTAGCAGACGGGCCGCGGTCAGCCGACTGACTGCGTCTGTTTGGCCAATGCGCCCACTACAACTATACCACTAAATAGGTAGGTATATACAAAGCGCCGGCTTCACAAATAAACAGAAAAACTGGCGCTACTTAACCTTCTGTGTATGATTTGTTAAAGTTTGAATCAAGTACACAATTTTCATGAATTCAATAAGAAGAAATACTTGACAGAGGTTCATTGTTTGATATAATTTACTAACATGTAAAAAACAAATCGTGATATTTTAAAGAACATTATAACATAACATAACATAAACTCACGCCTATATCCCCGAAGGGGTAGGCAGAGGTGCTAGCACCCACATTTCGCCGTTTATGTTTAGGTCCCAATGTAATAGGTGGCGAGCCTACTGCCATTAACCGGGCACTTATAAACGTGCGATAAATACACACATAACATCGAAAAGTCATTGGTGTGTGCCATGGTAAAACCTGGGATCGAACCCGAGACCTCGTCTCAGCAGTCCATTACCCATACCACTAGGCAAAGAACATTATTTCGAATACAAATATTATTTATTGATTTTAGTACTTACACCTCTATAACCACGATGCACATTTCACTAGGTCTGTTTTTTAGGTAATAGATAAAGAAATAGTTTATTACTATCCCTTAGGGATATTTTCAATATCACACTGGGAGAACACAATTTGAGAGTCGAGGCGCCATCGGCACGATAGAAGCCGCTAAGTACATACGCTACGCTGCCATTTAACCCAATTGAAAAGATTCATAAAACATAAATACATATTATGAAACCAAAGTGGATTTCGAAACTAGGACCTCAAGATTATCTATAAGTACAATAGCTATAGTTGTACCACAGAAGCAACGAGACAATTGAAAATTCAGATGCATAGTAAAATTAAACTATCAGGATTTGTTCCACAAATCAAAGCAAAACTTCTACATTCAAATTGCATCCTATCGAACTCAAACGCAAATATTTCCCTCAAGCACGGCTCACTGAACACCGAATTAGCTCAATACCGGCATTGGCAAAGTTTTCTCACATGCAGAACATGTCAATTGAACGAGTACAAACAGTCTTGATCCACCGAGCGAGCATTCCGCAAACTCATGTGCCCCCATAAATTGCACCACCCCCTAATTAAAGCATCCCGCTCATGGTACCCCTCTATAGGTCATTAACGATCCGTGTATTTACACAATGTGGAACATGCTGTACACCTATCACAGCTACTGCAGAACTAAAACGGCGCATATAAAGTTAATTAGGCGACAAATTTTAGACCTTATTAATATGGTAATTTTAGATTTATGATAATTGTGAATAATGAAAAGGAACTTCTGACATTTTAAGAAATATGGGAGCTAATTCTCGAGCAGCTCTATTCACAATATTGTTCACCAAGTATTTTTGTAAACTTCGTTCATACTAATATTACTAACGCGAAGGTATCTGTCTGTATGTCTATCTATTACGGCTTTCGGGCCTAAACCACTGCATCAATTTAGATGACATTTCTTTACAGAGACAGTCTAGAGCTTGTCGTCTCATAAACATGTAGATGTTTTTATGATTAAGATTAAAAGACATGTATCTTTCTGGCGCGTTCCTCTGACGCACTAGGGAGTAGCCGAGAGCCCTCTATTTCCGTCCCTGTCGTTATTTACACGGACAGATTAACGAGATTGATGGAATAGTTTAAAGAAACGTTTAATCTTTGGCTTTTTTACTGAATTCTCGGGGATTTTCGGCTTCGGTTGCCACTTTGATTTAGTTTCAAAGGAACGCTCCGAAATAGTAACGTTTGAGCGGTGAAAGGTTTTTAAGTACTATTTAATGTATTTTTTAATGTGATAAAATAAAAAGTCTTCCAATCCTTGAAATCTTAAAAATCATTGCAGGCAAACATTTTCACTAATGAAAGAAACGGCTACAAATTCTCTTCGGTTAACATATTCTTGTCTCCTGTGTGACATTGATCAGAAGGGTTTTTTAAGAGACGATTGTTTTCTTTGTAATGGTATATGTTTCCTTATGACGCTGTGTATGTTTGTAGTATATTGCTGGTAGGTATACATTTAATAATCGAAAATTCATTGAACATAGAAACATTGAGAGATAAAAATTATCGAATGTTTATTTTCGATCCAGCGTTCAACAGAATTAATATTCTGTTGAATAATAATAACATGATACCTTTAATACATGTCTAATAGTTTTAGTCGCTATTATATGTACCATAAACCTCAGAACATTTCCAACTGCAGAGTGGAGAAGAGAACGAAGTGATAGGCACTGGTAATTTCGGGCAAGGTAATACAAATATAAGCAATAACTTAGTTGGAAATAAACAAAAACTTTTTAACCAGTCGATCGTGAGCGACCAATTTGATCGAAAGCTCTCTGAGTAGTAAGTTACAGCTTGACTTCGAATAAATTGAAACTGAAAGTAAGCTAACCGTATTTCCTCGCCGCCTTGTCGCCAACGGTGTCGAAGTTCACTCTCGTAAAGACATTCAATTTACTGATACTGTACCGCTTGATGACAGTAATGATCTCGCGATGTAAATCGTGTATACGTTACAAAATATTTGTTACATGTAAATTATGAGTAGACTTTATCGTGAAATCTGCGAACTTAATAAACATTTTGTTGTTAAATGAGGTAACAGTGGTATCGTGTGAAACGATACCATTGTTACCTTATATTTCAAAGCATCGTTACTATCATCGCTGGATTTATCCAGATTACATTCAATATCTGATCCGAAAATCTATTTTCCTACTCTTTCTCTTGATTTCTCGTATCTTGGCTTTTCACGAGGGTGACTGCTGTTTGACTCCTTTCCCCGGGAGAAAAACCTGAATCAAAGCCCTGTTTGATAAATATTAATAGCAGGGGGAGGGGGGGGGGGGGGCAACCTTTATACCTACTAGTAGATGAAGTTTACTTGAATCCTGAAGATCTTTAGTAGGAACTCATAACCCGTAATACGATGGAAAGTTCGCCTGTTAATGGAAAGCTAGACTTCAGTTAACTGGATAAAATAAAAATAATCAGATTGAACAATTGATTGATAGCAAACTCATTGCGTCGTGCTTTCGGTTGGCACTCAGTAATTGGCTGCCTTACTGTTTGTTCGTGTTTAAATATTCATGGCAAATACGCATGTCATGGCATAATATTCCAGCAAACGTAATATACGATCGTTTAATTGGAATTTAAACATGTATGTTCGAAAATGAACTTTTCTCTTATTTGTTAATTTACCGTGGTAAAATTTTACAGGCAGTCATTTGCTATTTAAATTATCATTACAATTACACAAAGACCGATACATATTTCATTTTCTGTTATTTAAATGAAAGAATTTTTAATTGAGTCTATCGCGATTTATTTGGTACATTTTTTTTTATACCACTTAGGTGGCAGACAAGCACACGGCCCACCTGATGGGCAGTGGTCACCGTGGCCTATGGATGTATGCAACACCAGGGGCGTCACACTCGCGCTGCCGACCCTGAAGAAACCTTCTAATGCCCTTCTTGAAGAACCCCATATTGTAGTCGCTTGGGAAAACCACTGCGGGGAATTCATTCCACAGCTTGAGTGTGCGAGGGATGAAGTTCCTTTCATACCGCACAGTGCGCACCATTACCGGTCGCAATGTGTGAGGATGAACTCCCCGCCTATGGCGAGAAGTGCGATGATAGAATGTAGCTGTGGGCATCATGACCAGCTAACCAAGTGGTTAAAGTTAAAAGTGGTTTTATTATAATGAGTGATGTTTGTGATGTTTGCGTAAACTTCTGACAGTATGATAATATTTTTGTTACTTTAACTTCAAGAACCATGTGTTTTCGTTGATGTTCTACGAGTATTAACATAGCGTCATCTCTACAAAAGTGCTTTTCATACATATACTCACGTCTGTAATTCCCCGAAGGGGTAGACAGAGGCGCATTAATACCCACATTTCGTCAACTATGATTTTCGGTACCACGTAACAGGGGGCGAGCCTATTGCCGTCTAGCGGGCACTTTTTCATGGGCTGTATGTTTACTATCAGATGGAGAACAGCCCTATCCATAAGTCAAATCACTCACAGTGGGGTGGCCTTATTCTACTCCACCGGGAACCAACACAGCAATTAAGTCATTTTTGCATTTATATTAATAGTTTGGAAGTTAAGTTATGAATGAATGAATTCGAAATTCTATTTTCACAAAATGTGAGACTTAAACCTTGTGGTTTAAGTCTCACATTTTGTGAAAATAGAATTTAGAATTCGAATTGGTATTGTTACCAAGATGTACAAAACGAAAATAAAGTAATGAAAATTACAACGAAAATAAATTAAATGGAAATGCCAGAAATAAACGTGTAGTTTAATTCGGCCCAGTTCCGGGCCGCTGGGCGCGGGCCAGTGAGCGACGGTATAGGTTACACAGTTCCAATGATTCGTGTGTGCCATTAACAGTGTACTGCCGGGAACTGCGGAACTTCCTGCCCGGAGGACCACGTCCGTACACTGGTAGCATTCGGAGCTACCACCGCTGTAGGTATACTAGATGAGCTAAATTCCGCTTCGGGTTTGTGAAATACTACTTATGTCTCTGCGTGTGAGCAAGTTTTTTATATAGTCAAGCACACGGTCCATCTGATGAAAGAAGTTTCTGTGGCCTATGGACGTGTGCAACACAGGGGTATCATACTCGTGCTACCGACTCTGAAAGAACCTTCTAATAAAAGTATGGGTTTGTTCAGTCCAGGAAATTTTTAGTGGCCATTAACTAGTTTTATTTTTATTAACATAAAATTAGAATGAGTTTTTTCTTGCCCATCTTGACTCATATAATATTTTCCTCTGATAAGCAGTTATTAACAGGGTATAGTAATTTACATAGAATCCATAGGTACTAATATTATAAATGCGAAAGTAACTCTGTCTTCACTGAACGGATTTTGATGAAATATGGTACAGAGCTAGATTAAACCTTAAGAAAGAACATAGATTTGCTCGCGATAACCGACACCCACGCGGACAACAGCTAGTTTTTAATAGAAAAATGAATCCCTAAATATGTTGCTAAGCGCAAATCTCGAGAACGGCTAAACTGATTTTACTAATTCTTTTTTTAGAATATTTCTTGAAGTACGAGGATGGTTCTTACGGAGAGAAAGATTTCAAAAAATCTACTGTTAGGCGGTACGAAGTTCGTAGGGTCAGCTTGTTTGAAATAAAAGTGAATAAAACTCAAACTAATCAGGCCTCTAAATCAGGCTATTCTACTACTGCACAGTACGAGTACTTCTAGATCAATCATTGTGACAGTAAATGTCCTGGTACGGTAATAAACTAGTTGTTCAGGACATTTCTACATTTCCACAATCTTTGACTTACGACGGCGCAGAGGATATCTGACAAAAGGGCACGAATTACCGGAGGATTAAATTATCACGAAAGGGTGCTGAGTTATGGCCGACTCGACGGAAACTCGCCTAGAGGGCGCAACACTCGACGCGATATTTGTTCTACACTGTACCTATTATTTTTATTACTATATGGAATTTGGAGGAAACGAGACAAAGACCGATGGTTGATTATTTATTATTATCAGATTATATTAATCAGAACATAATTTGGAAAGAAAGGTTTGGTAATTTGGTCAAGATGACCTTGGAGCTCAGGAAAAAATGTAGCGTATTTGAAAAAAAAAAAAAAAAAAAACAAACTATCCTATATTTTGACAACATTTTATATGTTTTCAATATCAATTTATTATAAGCAAAAGAAATTGAGCAATGAAATAATTCTTTCATATATTTATAACACTATATTTTATTTTTATCATGTATTTATTACTTAATAACACAATAATATAGTATTAACTAGGATGAGCCTTTGTTTCTATTTACACCATGGCAGGCATTTTAACTAACTAGTGCCTAAATAAATAGTCTTTTCCACTGAAAAAAAATCCAAATTATCATTTTCATTACATCTACTAAACGATAAATTGAAATCTTTTCTCTATTGAACTAAATACTATCTTCAAGAAATGAAACTCATTTGAATGGCCGAGACACCATTTCTCTGAAATCTCTACCGCATTGAATTTTACAATGGCGTATTTCACCGAATCTCATAAAATCTTATTATTAACTTATTTATTATTATATTACTCGTAATAAGTTTTCCTTTTGAGATTGTCTTTTTGATAACTTCTTGTGTTATTATAAATGTCTTGAAATTGCTTTTCTTACACGATGTACGTACTACTGATACGATTGTTACAAAGATTTCGTTTCCTTTCATAGAAATTTCACCATCTTATTTATTAACCTAATTATAATGAACTATGGTATAGTACGCGCCAGTTAGTGTGGCAATACGAGTGGAACAAAGTCTTACGAATCCGAAGTAACAAGAAAGGTAGGTAAATCAAAAATATTAAGAATTAAGAATTATTACATTATCTTTTAACATTGAAACTGTCGTTTTTGCAAATTTCGTATACCTACACCACTGTATGGGGGAATGTAAATGACTCGTATTGCCACACTAACTGGCGCGTACTATAGAATACTCTCCTTATTTTAGTAGTACACCATTGTACGTTGTCTATTCTATTGTTAGAACACGGATTTTCGTAGTACCTATAATAATATATTTGTAGGTATATTTGTGCTAAGAAAACGATCTCTCTCTCATCCTAGCGTTAATTCCCAGTCGCATCCGAAGCTTTCAGCTCGGAGTCTGGGGTCCGCATTAGTCTTAACTACAGATTTGGCTAGACATCGATATTTTTTCGTGAAGCGATTGCCATCTGACCTCCACAGCCCAATGTTAACATTAGGCGATATCGAAGCTTTGCACCTAGACCGTTGTTTTTGGATTTTTTAGGGCTCCAACTACCCGTAACGACTGCCATAGATGTTCTTATGGCAACCGGGACCGACGCCGACGGCTTAACGTGCTCTCCGAGGCACGACAAGACCAATGCAAATACCCATATTTCATGAACACAAATATTTGCACTGAGCGGGGATCGAACCCGCGCCTCCTGCGTAGCGGCCGCGTTCACTACCGTTACGCCACGGAGGTAGTCGAAAACTGCTAAGATACAATGTCTACTGCCAAATACAATAATGGACCGTTATTTAGCAAATTGAATGCTTCTGAATAAAGAAGCATTCAATTCACTGTGACAGTGACTGTGAAGTGAGACACTACTGACACTAGTCTCAGTTATTTGATGGGTTCTCAGTTGCTTGGTGCAAGAATATAGCTACCGGTTTTAAAAATATTGAAAATGACTAGTCAAGCCCTACCTCTTCCAATAACTAACAAAAACAGAACATGTTTTGCTAATAATCTTGACCACTTTACTAGAGCTACGTAATTTTCTAAGACACTGCGTTTAACAAGGTAATTCATTGTACTTCATTCCTAGACAAACAATGCGGAAACTGACGTAATTTCAAATTAAAGTCACCCACTCACAAGCTAATTTTACTCTATACGTGAAGTATAAGCTGATGACATAGTTGCCCAATTGCGGCATTAAGCCAGTGTGGCAGCCGCACGCAATGGTGAGCTTCCTCTCAGGATTAATCCCGGAAACCCGGGACAGTTTACTCCACTATTTTTGTAATGGACTCTGTCCATTAGCAATAAATCGTCGGTGACGGGAGTGTGGGTGCGTCTAGACGTATGAGCACCATCCTTTGTTTGGAACTGTCTTTTGCGTTGCAAATTCTCACTCTGTGCGTACCATGGGTTTTGCTTATTCTATGGGATTATTTTTTGTTGTTATAGCTAAATACATTTGGGTTACTTTTGCAGAACCTCGAAGTCGTATTACTTGCTATCAAGATCTTAAATACGATCGTAAATAGAAACTACCTCATCTTATTATGTATACATATTTACATATATTATTTAATGTGATTTGGTGTTTTCTTTGGTTTGCTGTCCCCAGTATCTCTATATTGTTTGGAGTCGGTGAATACCGTCTGTTATTCACCTGACCTGACAGATTGCTTCCCTAATCCTGGCGGACAATGGACAAGTACGTGACTCCCTAAATTCTTAGTTTTACCACAAACATTCGATAACTCATAGTAGTGGTGAAAATCCAAGCAGAGAAGGTAAACAATTCGTCAATGCAAATATATGGTCGTGTCGAGTTATACCCCCTTGTAGTTTAGTTTTTGCTGCTAAATGAACATCGAATAGGCGTTCTTTATCCCTCAATTGATATATTGATGTCAACAATTCTTTGGTGAAAACAAAAGCTTTAGTGGTACTTCAATGTTCAAAAATTGTTCCACTAAAAGTTGGGCGTATGAAACATTTTCATCAAATTAATAGGCTTAAAACATACAAAGCAAAATTTTCAACATCATGAAAAAGTTTACACAGTGTACTAAAGAGAATAAATATCTTGATTTATTGTATGTAACATTGATGTGTGAGCATAGAAAAGTACCGTAAGCATTTAATTAATCAATTATTTTGTTTGTACATTATCGGGCTCATCTATAATATCACCTGCCATCGTTTTGATATGTGGTCTGTCATTATCGTTAGCAGTGTTTCATTAAGATCTTTATTTGGTTCTGATGACGTGTTACATCAATCATTAGGATCAAATAATTATCGATAATACATATTTATTTTGTTTTCTATATCTATTCTTGAATCTACCAGACTCATTTTGTCTCTCTAAGGTATAGGTTTATCTATATCTTGTCTATAATCTACATCTATACCTACGTTTTATTATAAAAATGAAGAGTTTGTTTGTTTGAACGCGCTAATTTCAGGAACTGAGTCAAAGGCAAGGGGGAGGAGCAAAAATCATAAATGTCAACAAATCTGGCAGATTCTCATACATTATTTGAAAAATACTAAATTGCGGGCATTCATAATCTGGCATCATGGCTAAGGGGGTTTCGAAATATGTCACGGGCGAATCCGGGTGTGTCGGATAGTACCAACATAAAGAAAATAAGTGTTCAATCTAGGTGGTCTCTTAATGTTTTATTTCTTTTTTATTACATAAAATAATATTTAGGTCGTCATATAACCACAGAGATTGCCACCCACATCGGAAGAATGCAGAAGTAATGAGGGGCTATTATTTCAGCACGTACCTTCGGCTAACATCGGGTTTCGTCGTGACCTGTCGGCTTTCGACGCACACGATCGACACGAATGGAAAATTAGCAGTTTCTTGTTTCTAATTATATTACTGGTTTGGTGGTGTGAAATCGTGAGATATTGAGATACTACCTATAAATTGTTACTGAATTAAGACATTTTCACTTTTGTTTATTTATTTTTTTCTTTTGGGTATAGATATCGTTTGGTATAGATGAAACATTTTATGATAAAATAAATATATTTCAAATAATTACTTACTATTCTACATTTAGATACAATTTGGGTTGTAATTAGGAATATTTATATATACTCATACTCGCATATCCCTGAGAGGATAGGCAGAAGTGTGTAACCCACATTTTGCTCGTTATTGTTGTCTCTATATAGGGGGTGGGTGAGCTAATGGCGACTCACTCTACTAATACTGTAGAACTGAAAATTGCATCAGCACTGTGTGTATGAGTGCTAACTACGCTATATTATTAAAACATGTTATATTAATAAATATTGAAACAAAAGAAAGATGTGGTTTCTGTCAAACTAAATTTACTAAAATTCTCTGCGATATAAACTTTTTACTGTATGCCATTTGCGTAGTGCACAGTTCTCCCACGGTATTTGAAAAGCTAAGCCATCTATAGCCAACAACAGCGCAGGTATTACCCGCCTGGCTACAACTCTCTGATACGATCGGTCGGCTCGCAAACAATCGAACGCGAACAAAGGCCGGCTACACACGACGCAACAACGTACTCGCTGCGGTGCTGCATTGTATCTGTATCAAGTACTCGTGTGTGGGGGATGAGAAGTGATACATGTCTCAGTTTGATTGGCTTTCAATGACATTATTTGTGATGCAAAAATACGATGGAGACTTAAGTTTGGACACATGATGAGAGTAGTTGATATGCCTGTTTAACATGTGGCACAATAGACGATGTCCAAAATTTGCTCTTGGAGTGTGAACGAGATCGTAATGCTAGGGAACAATTTTTTTAGATTCTAATATAAGAATAGAGAATATAGGCTAATTCCACAGTATTTTGCCTGCACCTCGTTTGGACGCTGCAAGGTGTGTTTATGAGATGTGTAAAAATACAATACATGGTAAAATAGTTGTACCTAGGTCAAGATTAGTTTGTAGTTAATGTAATTTGTTACGATAGGACTGACATGTCGTTCGATAAAAGTTCTGTAAATAAATAAAAATTTGAAAAAAATAAGAAGGATAGAGACTTAGAAATAAACGGTCACAGAGATACTCTTCAGGGCTGCGAAAAAGCAAAAGAGTAACACCGATAGAATCCTTAGTTTTTTTTTTATTCCTGTAACTTCCATCTTTGTATATTTTTTTATAACTGACTTTAGGAGGTTTTCCTTTAATAGCAATCCGTTTTACCCAATAAAGAGTAGGTTTTGCTCACAAAATAAACATATTTTAAAGGTTTAACGAGAAATTCAATATTTTACCACAATGTGAACCTGGTAAATCCTCAGTGATATAACGCTGCGAACTATTTAACCCATTACCACTCTCATTCAACACCAAATTAAGACTTAAGCGAAATGAATAGTGTCCGCTGTCCGAGCAATTTGTCCGCGATAGCAATCAGTGTCCACCACCAGTGTACATGGACACTTCGGTGTACAATGTACAACGGTGTTCGGTGTACAGTGTACACTCAATAATGCGTTACAACGGACAGTGCGATTCGACGGTTCAATACGATACTTGGCAGTTAATACTCGCTTTATTACTTATGGGATAGTACAAGTCATAAGATGAGCGATTTTGGAGTGCTTTTATGTCTTGTAATCTCTTGAGCTCCTCTGTTTTAGGATATTTAACTTCTCTAAATCTTTATTTTGTCATCTAATCCGCCTTATTCCCTGATAGGAAGCATATTCCAAATAAATGAATTTGAATTTAGAATTTCTTTTTTTTTGTAGTTTTTGCACACGACACAAAACTCAAAAAGCTACAAACGTAGTAAAAATGGACGTTGGCAACACCAATGGTTTATAATTCTGCCTTCAGTTATAAAATACTGCTCCGTGTTTTTCATGAAAAGTTAGAAAATATACATTCTATTATTTTCAATACATCCACGTTCCCCTAATCCTACTTCCTATCCTACTAATTAGATTATAGTCCTTAACAACACATAGCCTACTTTTCCCATGGGTAGCGAGAACTCAGCTCAAGCGAAATTTCACTTTCAGGCATCGGTTAGTAATCCACAAAATCGCTGTCGCTCATACTTTCACCCATAGGTACGTGTAATTTAAGTCGGAACTAAGTTATCAAATATCGGAGTGCATTAAGTTTTAGTGGCTGTTCGTGAATGGGTCGCCACTCGTTAACTCCACTACTACAGATTGCCTTGTAGTAGTGGAACACTGCCTTGTGCCAACGTGTTTATGGAGGGTAATTACAACATTAATTGTAACACTTCAAGTATTCTTTATAGAGCCTAATATAAAAAAGCTTATTGTAAAATTATTCTCGTGTACAATGTACATTACATAATATTATTTGTATTCTGTTTATATTTTGACTGTCTCTGTGGTGTAGTGGTAGTGAACGCGACCGCTACGCAGGAGGCGCGGGTTCGATCCCCGCTCAGTGCAAATATATTTATGCATGAACATGAAGCGGAACATGGAGCGTAATTATATCGCGCATTGTGCCCCGCATTGTGTGGAGGCAGCTCTCAGCTGCAGAAGGCTGTGTTTGTGCATTGTGATATTATAATGTTGCCTTTACCATGTGTAAGAAATGTTACCTACCTTGTGTACGAAACTTTCAGCAAGTTTGTTAACACAACTTAATACGAAATCGCTGTTATTTTTAGTTACTTCGAATTTTGAAATAGGTATAACTGTTTTTAATGAATTCTAGCGCGATTTAAGTGTTTGGTGTTATTTTTTTTTAAACACAGATCCGCAAAGTTCCTAAATATATTACGTTTTTCTCTGATCTTGTAATGGTGTCTTTTTGGCGCAAAGATTATATATATTATACGATATGTGTTCTCAAATTACCTACTATAATAGTTCGACCGCGTACGGAACCGCGTTTCGAAACCAGTTTCGAAAGAAGAAATATTTATTCTTCATAACCGTGGCCGAAGAGTAGTTAGATTCACTAACTACGCTTCGGCCACAGTTATGGAGACAAATAACCTAAATGGGATTGACAACTTTTCTTTTTTCAACATTCCCTTTATTAAAACAAAAAGAATAACGATATTAGCACTTCATCCCTCCAGACTGAACATTATAATGTATGTAAAAAAGATGGGTAGGTGCTGGGAATGTGTGTGAAGTAGTCAATCTACTTCAACTCCTAAAGCAAAAAACTTAAAAAACTGACTTCTCTGAATACACCAACGTAAGATAAGATATCTCTGTCATATGAAGGCAAGCGAGGCTCCAAAATGAGTTTAATAATGTATATTTCAGAATTTCATGAGCTAATATGTATGTATACATTGGTAGGTGCTTACTTTTTTCGCTCAAATTATTATTTTTTTCATTATGCTGACATATTTTGGCAAGGTAGCTTATAAAAAATTGTGACGGTACAGAATAAGAGAATGTATACAGAACAATAGGTAGGTACTATAAAATAATTATGACGTTAGAGCATATATTATATTTCTTGAATTAAACATATAGAAAAACTATTAACTCACTGTTCTTACAGGGTCGGCAGCACGAGTGTGACTCCCCTGGTGTTGCACTCGTCCATAGGCCACGGTAATCACTTTCCATCAGGAGTGCCGTGTATCTGTCTGCCACCGAAGTGGTTTTTAAAACAAATCAAAAAACTGTTATCGAATAAAGAACCGTTTAAAGTTTAACTTAACCTAATTTCATAACTTACTTTTGCACCGGCTTTTGAGTTTATATTCAATGTTGCATACCTGCAAATGAGAGAAATATCTTTAAGTAAATATCGGTGGTGTTACCAACAATGCAAATATGAAATAACTGGTTCATATAATACAATCAGTGTGGCAGGCTATTGTGGTGCGGAGGCGGGCTGTGCTGATATCTCCTTCTATATACAAATAGAGGAATATTCTGCGTTAGAGGAACCTTCAGAAGCTACTAAGAACTTTAGCATGTTATTTTTGTTATGTGTGATATAATAATTGAAGCCTCAGTCTCACATCCAGGTATCGAAGAATCAAATCTTAGTAAGTAGTAGGTACTATGTTTAATATCTCATTCAACTAAATTACATTATACCTACCATAGTGATGAGTCTATGATCTAGTGATGTCTTATAATAGTCCAGTCTGGATAAACAAAACTAGAAGAATTTTCTTTTAATTTTAATGTATTCTTTTAAAATGGATATTAATTACAGAAATTACTAACATTCCCCCTAACCCCCCAGCTTTGAAAGTATCATGGCAGTTACTTTCTGTAGGGGAACCTCTATCAAATGAACTACCCTTATAGTGGTTAATAATGAGTATTTAAGTGGTTTATCATTACATAGATCACAATAAAACATATTTAGAATAGGTATTGTTGATAGATATCTATACGTACCAATAACGTAAGTATAAAAATATGCCGAAAATTTTCAAAAATCTTCTTCCAACTCAGTTAAAAACCCACATTCATACAAATTGTCGCTTGTCTTCAAATCTCTTTTGCCTTATCTTTCATATTATTTCATCGCCCCGGTAGGTGACATTCAGTTAGCATGGGCATATAATTTAAAAATATAGCCTGGTAACATTTAAATACACCACTCAAGAAAATTAAACCAGCTCAAATCAATACAACAGAAGCGACAAACATGTTAAATTATTCAACGAAAAAAACCAAGATCAACCATTTGCATACGAATACGAACACTTCATAAACTGTTCTGCCCACGTGTTGCAGCTAAAAAGAGTATTATGATAATACTAACAAGAATTATAATCCTTTGACGGGCAACTAAAGCAAACTTGTGGAAGAGGAACTCAAAATACAAAATTATGAGAAACATTTTGAAATTAATAGTCTGACGAAATTGAGCTCTAATCAGTTGGGTTAAGTAACAATGACTTTCATATTTTAGTTTTTCAATGGTAGATGGATGTTGGTAATTTTGTATGGGAGAAATAGTTAGTGTAGCGGAGTGCAGTGTAAATTTGGCGATCTCCTTGTGTGGCTGGCTCGTTTATTTTGTAGGGAAGCTTTGTGATTTGTTTTATTGATATTGCTTTATATTTCAGAAGGTTTGTTGGAGGAAGGCTTCATTGTTGAACTGTTTTGTCATCTTTTATTTTCAAGAGAAATTTATTAAGGTGTTTAGATGTTTCTTGCTATCGGGATTGACGAAAAACTCTTCAACTGTAACACAAATTAGTAACTCGAGGATATTCAACTCAACTCTATCTAGACGCAAAGTAAGCATAGCTTAACTAGCTTGTGTTATGGGTTCTAGAATTAGCATTCTTGAGATTAAGATATTTTTTTTGTTCTGAATATTTTACATAATTATTATACATAAAAACACCCACTAATGCTAATATACCTGTTCATGTATACAAATATTTGCACAGAGCGGGAATAGAACCCCTGACCGTTGACTTAATAGTCGAACGCTCGACTGCTACCCCAGAGGTCATCCAAATCAAACATGACCGGTTCCACCTCACGGCTTTATAAATAATCCAAGTAGAAATCGTCAATAGTCTAGCCAAAATTATGGTGTAATCGAGAGTATAAATCTTTAAATTTCGGTCCAGAAATTCTACCGAAATTCAGCCCGATAGTATCGCAGCTGTCCATTGTACGTTTAAGACCCACTCAAATTATAAATAACATAATTTTCAAAGATTCCTATGAAAAGCCTTGTCATTTATTTCGCTGCTAAAAATGTACTCGAGGAATAAATTAATTTTCCTCACCGCCCTAAATTGACTTCGTTATCTTGTCTAGGTGAGACATCTCCAGTCGGGGAGCTCTTTTAATTAGAATTTAGGATTCCCACGCACTTGCTTCTGATGTTTTAGGTAGTACTATAGACCTGAACGACCCATAGGTATGTAAAGCCCCTGCACTCTGGGTATAATGTTATGTTACGAATTGGCCTGATTGCTGTAAATCTGTGTTAAAATTGAAGAAAAATCTTAAAAAATAATGAAATGTAGAATTGTACCAGATATTAATTTTTAATTTTTTTCCACATGGCTTTCGCAAAAGTTTACTTAGGAATAGAGCTGGTCTCTATCTAACAGTTAACATGTAGCCAACGAAAATATGCTTGCTTAATGGCAATTGGCTCGCGCCCGCGGGTACGCAAAACCGAAAACCATAGGTAGTTTTTTTTAGAAAGGTTATTAGCAACCGAAATCCATATCCATATCCATCCATATCCATACTAATAATATTATAAATGCGAAAGTAGCTCTGTCTGTCTGTCTGTTACGCGTTCACGCCTAAACCACTGAATCGATTTCAATGAAAATTGGTAGGGGTAGATTAGACCTTGAGAAAGGACATAGGCTATGTTTGGTCGCGATAACCAACGTCCACGCGGGCGGTTTCGCGGGCAAAAGCTAGTTATTAATATTCCCTTTGCCCCCTCCAACTGGGCTAAATTGCTTGTGCTAGGAGTGGGTTCACGTCGGTAGTGTAATGGTCAGCATTCGAACCCGGGACCTCTCGATCGTAAGGCCGAGTTCTTAACCACTAAGGTACCGACCAGCGACTATACAACCATATAGTCGCTGGTACCGACGCTTTATAATATTGTGGGTATTAATACCCTTCGGGGATTAATTTGCAGACGTGAGCAGGTGGGTACACTTATGACAGTAAATCGAATTGTTATAAAGCACCACCATCTAAAAATAATTAGTGGTCATAAATTCTTAGAGATAAGTAGATACAAAAGAGACCAGTATATTACCGGATACTAAATCAACCGTAAAAAAATTAATATCACTCAATTTTCCCACCCTCCCACCAAGTTTCACTAGCTCTGCATATAAATAAAGAGCCTCGGTTTATTACATAATAAAGGTTACCCCAAAAAAAACTTCGTCTCCCCAAAACTTACCAAATTACTTTCCGTTAACAGCTCACCGACAAAGCAGTTTTAAGAACAAACTCCGTTACCAATATCAGTGGGAACAAGTTGCAAACTGCTAACGTAATTGTTTCCAGCCTTGGGACTTGGGGGGGAGACCACACCACGCATAGCCACGTACAGGATCCTTAACTATTTTACCTGATTCTATTGTATTTGATACAATATTTTGTATCCATTTTTCGAAATCTATGACATATCATATCACATAATCCTAAGTGATTTAAAAAAAATCGAATACCTGATACTGTCTAAAACCTACTTAAATCTCACTCATTAAAATAAAATTACTTTTTAACGGATTCTATCGCGAAAGTAAATAAATAAATAAATAAATAAAAATAAATAATTATTTGTTAATCAAATACAATAAACGTTGGTGCCTCGGTTAAGGAGCCGATTGAGATGTCCTGGGTTCAAATTCTTGCCACTATTATATACTACCGACGTAAACCCACACCACGAGAGGTTAACGGGAATAGTTATTTCAGTTTTTTTTTTCAGATATTTTTAAAGTGTTTTGTACTACAAATGTGGCTCAGTGTAAACCAGTCTCAATTCTCTAACCTTTACACTAATTTAGGATGTAACTTGTAAGTAAACATCTCTTTGAGCACAAACACAATTTTCTAACCTAATGTTAGTTTTAGACCGTTGTAAACAAAAGGATAACGAAACAAACGATTGTAGAATTGTTCTAATATTTATCCAGCTTGATAACTTCTAAAATAATAATTTTGTCTTGGGAGAATTGCATCTGAATTATTGAAGAGCCTTAGACAATTGTGGTGGTTCTGAGAAAAAATCATAAAAGGTCAATATTGGCTGTGTAAATCATCTGCGAGTCAGAAAATAATGATAGTAGTGATGGGATATTAATTGTGCCCCGCAGCCATCGGTTGTACCACGACGTGGTACTGAGGTTGAACATTATTGGAAACACGATCTTACCGATATTTAGGTATGTTGTACATCTTGTCACTGTTCTGTGTCAGGTCATAATATGACAATGTGTGGGTTATACTAGTAAGTTTGGCAACACTACTTTCCAAATTAACAAAATTTAAGACGGTCCCCACATCGGGAGAGGGCCAGATCGAGAGATATGGCCCTGGGTCGGCCGGGGTGCGAGGGATATGGCTACAACAATCTCACCTCCGGCAACTGACGGCCCACAGTCGGCGTGCGTTTTAGTCGGTTCGAGTCCGACATAACCTCCTCCTCCGGCTCCGGCGGGGGAAGTATCCGCGGGGATTTTTCGCACGATAAAAAAAAAAAAAACAAAAAAAAAGGGTAATTTCTCTTGACTGTATTATTACCCAGTTTGACCAAAAAGTTTGACTACGAGGAAGCACCGTTATTTAGTGATGTTTATTGTTAGTAATTCACAAGTGTATTAATATTTTCGGACTTTAACGTGATTTACCTCTTCTTTATTTACTTTTCCCCAAGCGTCCGTTGCTTTTTAACGGTCACGAGAAAACCGACCGATATAATCTAAAACATGCAGTCCTTACTAATATTATTGCCAAAACTGTGAGTCTGTTCGTTTGGCGTCAATAGCATCTCAAATAACTTCGCTAAGCTAGTATCTCCAATACACGGTGCAATCAAATCAAACCTATATACATAACTAGCTGTCCCGGCGAACTTCGTACCGCCATATTTTTCCCGTTCCCGCTGCCCCTATTTTCTCATCCTTTAAACCTTCCCTGGACACCCACGAATATTTCAAGACTAAAATTAGCCAAATCGGTTCAGCCGTTCTTGAGTTATAAACTAACAACGAAAAGTGGCCTTGATTTTTATATATTAGAAGATTTAGATTTGCAGTCATTTTCAATTTCATTCACTGTCATTGTGAGATGTGTGAAATAGCAGTGGCGAAGGCTGAAATTTTTTAAAAGGGAAGTCAGTAGGAAAAAGCCTAGTTTATCATGAACCATACTACCTATTGGGAAGTCGTCAGAAATTGGGTTATAAGAACCCCTCGCCACTGGAAATACACGATTCTGTACACTTTATCTGGAAACACTATGAACAATTTTTATTCTAGAAAATATAGGATACGGTCTAGATAATAATATGGTAATTGCGTCGTAGCTATAGGTAGTTACGTTATGAAGCCAGTATTTTCATTACACCTTTTCATTACACCATTACACATATTTCGTATTTCATTACACCATTACACATTGTACTTACCTCACGACCTTATACATAAACATACGTCTTTGTATGGAAAACTATCACCTGTCTACTTATGATATGAAATAAAATGCAACCTGATTCAAAGCAAGGCAGACATGATTAAAATTTTATATCAAGGAGTTGTCTGTCAGTTTTTCAGAACGTAGAAATCGATTCTAGAAACAAAGCAAGCTTCAAGTGGTATTTACTCCGCAGCTGTTTAGTTTCCGTACGTCTAGGAATTATTAAGAGGATAGGTACCTATTACTGCCTTGAAAGAAACTAGACAAGTACCTATGTGACTGAACTCAGCTTATGGATGTCAAAATTATGTAGGTACTACTACTATTTTAAAAGTTATACTGGTATTGATTACTGGCTTTGTATTTGGTCGGCAGCGCGAGTGTGACGCCCCTGGTGTTGCATACGTCCATAGGCCACGGTGACCACTTCCTATCAGGTGGGCCATGTGCTTGTCTGCCGGCTGAGTGGTATAAAAAAATAATATGAAAAATACTTTTCTAAGTTATTATAACAACCCCTAGACAAGTGGCAAATCGTTGACCGGCTTTATTGGGTTCGATATTGTAGAAAAGAATAGGTAATAATTACATGGGATTGACATGTATTTTGAGGTTTTTTTTTTTGTAAAGAATATTAGCAACCGAAATAACTAATATTCCCTCTAACCCCTCCAACTAAGTTCAATTGCTTGTGCTAGGTGTGGGTTCGTGTCGGTATTGTAATGGCCAGGATTCAAACCGGGAACCTCACGATCGTAAGGCCGACTCCTTAACCACTAAGATACCGACGCTTTTTGTTTATGACAGTTGTCAACGCAGATATGTGATAAACGTCAAAAACGTGTCATTGCACTTGTCTAGAGGGGCAGGAACAATAAGAAATTACTTCAATATCTCGTCTGTGGCGTAACACCAAAATTCTTTACAAAGCGGTACAAATCATGTCATGCGAGAGCGCATTGTCCGCGGTGCGTGGGCGCAGCGTGTCAAGTCCGTCACCGCCCCAACATGCCTTTACTAATGACACCGGGACATTTGTATAAGACAGCGGGCGACGGCGGGCGGCGCCGGGGGAATTGTTTTAGCGTTGTGTGAAATGAACTAGTAATATTGTAACAGTAGAATGGTAGTTGGGAAATGATTGGCTTGAGATTGGTTCCCTACATCTGGTCTGATAGACCATGGTTGAGGTTTATAGAAGATTTTTGTTAATGGTTTCTTTAATGCGAATAATAAAATCTATATTAGGTACTCGTATTACCAATGCAAATAGGATGCATACAAATATTAGTGCTGAACGTGTATCGAACCCACGATCTCTGACAGCAACAGTCGAATTGGCAATGCTTTTTTTTAATTTTTCTTGTTTTTTTTTTGCACAAGTAAATAATAACTTTGTCCCAGCTGGTGGTAAACTGTAAGTGAAGTCTACTGCGAACTATGTTAATTTCCTTTGCACCCTCAATATACCATAAAATCTAACCGTTCACCGTCCAGTGGGTCGTATATCTATTTGCTACCTTAGTAGTATAAATAACTGTTCACAGGTCACTTCAGAGTTCAGAGGTTAATTTCATATGTATCGGAAGTGTACTAGAACATATTTGTACGGTTCAAATGTGTGTATGAATATCAATTGATCTCCCAAGTCATTAATACGACACCTCAGGGCGGGGACGTGCTTGACACGCGTTGCGCCCACGCAGACAAGACGCGCATGCACTCCAACTTGTCGCATTTGGCTCAAGACATTTGTGTAGATGATTTTGCTCTTTGTAATGCCAAGTATTTTTTGGTTAATGTATGTGTAAGAAGTTTTGGACATAACCTTTCCCCTTTGGACCTACGACCTACGACTACGACCACAGTAGTTCACAGACACACAGACCACATTATTGTTTTTCTATAGGAATACTCAGAATGGCGATTATAATCGCCGACGAGGTAAATCTGTCTTTTGAAAAATTAATTATGTATCTAAACGTGCTTAGTAGGTACTTGTCTTGTTGATTTTTGAACCTAATTAATAATTATTATTTGTCCAATAGCGGAGGTTAATGTTAACATTGGATTGTGGAGGTCAGATGACAATCGCTTCACGGAAAATATCGAGGTCTAGTCAAATCCGTAGTTAAGACTGGTAAAGCGGACCCCAGACTCCGAGCTGAAAGGTTCGGATGCGACTGGGAACTAAGGCTAAGAGGAAGAGGAAGAAGATCCAATAGTGCAGGTGTAGGGGGAATGTATTTCATACTGTTCATGCGGTTCTCTTCAGTAGGTATAGGCAACCTATCTGGTTCCATAATTGTTATACTTGGTTACAGGAAACCAAGTTCAACAAAGGCTCCTTAAACTTAAAATAATACCTATAGGATATCCTCGTAGACGCAAAGCATTGAAGGCCTGATAATGCAATAGAAAGTAAAAGGAAGTTAATGTTACGAGGCTATTATGAATACCACGACCGTCGGATAAGCCTTAAATCACCTTAATATTCGCTGACCTATGACAACAAGGAAAGTAAATTTCACCACGAATTCAAAGAAAATATCTTTCGCGTTTAAAATTATTTTGAGAAGGAAATGAAACCTTCATAAAAATTTATACGATATCCTTTTCTAAAGCGATTATTCCTGTCCGTTCACAGTAGGGCCGGTATGTACAGACCCTCGTGGAGACCTGTAGATCTAAGCCAATCTGACGTGCAAGTCGGGACACGTGTTAATTGATGGACTGGGTACGGGTGAAGGATTTCCTCTCAGAACTGAGAGGTCAGACTGATGATAGTCATTTAAAAAAGACCCTATTAGGTTGTTAAACCATAAAGTAGAGAAGGAGTGAACTGATTGAGCAAACCTGGGATACAATCGGGAATAACACAAAGATGATAGGTTGACTGGTAGAGAATGCCTATGGCATTAAGTCCGCCTATGTACATATGTGCATGAAGTTCAAATAAAAAAAATAAAAAAAAAATGATCCTGCAAGGGTACGCAGGAGATCATTTTTACCAATATTTTATCAGTTTTGCAACTAAGCATTGATCGAATGGAGGACAGACCTACTCCTTAGTTCTTGTCTAAATGACTAAAAAATATCCATCACTTTGTTCACGAGCGACCGATCAATCACTCCACCTATCAATAAGTACTTTACTGCAAGTGCAGACTTCGAGCAAACTTTCCAGACAGCTCACTTGTATTTTAAATCAAAGGAAAACATTTTAAAATAGTTATTGACGGGGTGGCGGGTGGTGAAAATAAACTTCCCAAGATATTTATGATTAATGTTTGCTCACTTCTATCGATCGGAGGATTGGTCAAGTAAGAGTCCGGCTCGTATGTATAGGGTTCCGTACTGTAAATAATAGTTGATTGGAATTTCCTTTAGACAGGAATTCTTTTTAAACAGTCACGATCTGTGCTCAGCTATGGTTCAGCTAATAAAAGTTACGATACTTACGGCCGTTCCTTCGTAGTTCCTTTGGCAAATCCTATTGTTATTTTGCTACTATGAATTGTGTTACCATAGAGATTGATGACGTTTTTATCCTTTCTTATGTCAAAACGGGCGATAGATAGGTTATTAGGAACAGCCGTTAATTTCTCAAGATAGGCAACCTTGTTTGTTGATTTAATTCAGAAAAAAACACCCTTGCCGACACAAAATGGATCCATACTCTTCATCGTAGCATTAATCCCAGCTCCGAAGCTTTCATCTCGGAGTTTGAGGTCCGCTTGTTGCAGTTTAACTGTGGGATTGATTGAACTTCGATATTTTCCGTGTAGCGGTTGCTATCTGATCTCCACAACCCAATAAACCACGTTCGCATCGAATCAGAGAAAAACGTTGGCTCAAAGGTAATCCTCACTTTATATGCTGTTTTATAGCATCTCCAAGATTGTAAAGTTCTTTTGTGCAAAAATATAGTAATCACGACATTTGACTAGAAGAGTAAAATGGTCCAACCAATGTTGCTAAACGGTCGTGAGACACATTAAGTTTCAAAGACCTCGTGGAGATACTCCAAGTAACTCATAAAAGAGTCTGCAGAGTATTACGAGATCGAAAGATAAGTGATTGAGGGGAACCAATAGAAAATAATGATATCTATTATTATCTAAAGTACTAAGTTGAGAAATGCATAGCTCCTTTGGGTTTTGATAACTGCATTCTTTCACGCAAGTATCTATTTTGTTTCTAAATATATTCATTAAAACTGTACAGCTGTACATATACTACATAATTGAGTAGCTTAACATGCGAATTCTTAGGTAAGGTTAGGTTAGGTTAAAGTGTTCATTTCCAGAAGGAAAGACAATCCTTCTGGAAATGAACACTGTATGCATTATCCAAATGATGCTGTAGTACATTGTTACATTCTTTAACGCTTTAACTTTAATAACGATGAGGATTACTAAGAACTTTGTGTTCATTGAAAGTAGAAGAAAAATGTACTGTCTTAATATTTTACAGAAAACTCTAAAGATGCTGTGTATAGCAGATTTTCATCGAAGCAATATTCCCAACACACTGCCTTCAATCCCAACAGACAACAAATGCCACACTACGCCTGCAGCAATACATCAGCGCGTTCGTAAACCAAAACGACGCTAAAATATTATTGAGACTGACTGCTGACTTCTATAAGCAGATAGAATGTTTTATGATAACAGAATATAGTGGATCTTTGAGATTTTATATAGAGTCAATAGTACGTTCAAATACATTGTAAATGTTCACTGTCTCTCAGTGAATCGGGTAATTGCGCCTACTTCCAAATTCTTTAATTGCTACCTACTTATAGTCAAATCGTTTCCCACTATGTGCAAAGATTGTGAATACAGAGCGTTAATTTATATTAAGTATATTTTCTGCAAGAGTACCTACAGTATTGTTAGCAACACACTTTAAACAAGTTTTATTTTTAAAGTTTGTAACAACAGTACTTATGTGGCAACCCAGTAAATCTAATCCTCCAAGTTTAGTGCAAATTAAAGTCTCGTGAGTATGCTTGTGTTTACAAAACACAATGCTTATTATAAATCAAGACAAGACTAGGGGCATAAAAATAATACAGCCCACATAAAGTCTTGTTCGTCGAATGAATAATAATTAAAATGTAAGTATTTTTTCAAAGTATTGACTGAGATTAGACTAAGATAAGATAAGATAAGATAAATACTCTTTATTGCACACCAAACATAGGATACATACATAAGATACGTACATGACAGAGAGTTGTACAATGGGCGGTCTTATCGCAAGTCTGCGATCTCTTCCAGACAACCAGTATGGACTATATTGCCAGAACAGGTAGTTTTAGGTGTACACAAGACATTAATACTTAATATTATCTATTACCTACTTAATAAATACCTACATACATAAAAATTTTAGTGATAAAAACAGTTGATAGTTAAAAAATAACTTAACATAGGTACTTTTTCATGTCATATAATATTCTGTGTATTTTGAGTTGTTCTATTAACATTCCATCCTGTCCGATTTCTGTTCAGCCGGCAATGCTACGGGGAGATCATTCTGGATTTTGCAACGTTCTTTCCTTCAAGTTAAAGACGTTTAACTTTCAATTAACTAGGAGTGAAGTTAGTCAGCATTAAATGTTAATAACCAGCACAAATGCGCGCCGCAGTGGCGAGCGATACATCACCGCCCCCGGCTGCCGGGCCCCCACGGCGCTTTAATTACTAGCAGCAATGTACTAGCACTACTAACGGAAGCACATCACCTCCAATCATTGTAAAATGTAAACCTTGCCTTTGTATAAACAATCAATATTTGACTGTGACTCCCACACGTTTGGTTCGGACGACCACGATTTCGGATTAGGAAATACAAACGCTTTTCCTAAACATATCACTTCGTGGCAGACAAGCATATGGTCCAACTGACGGAAAGAGGTTACTGTGGCATATGGATGAGTGCAACACCAGGGCAGTCACACTCGTGCTGCCCACCCTCTAAGAATAGAGATATTTCTGTGCCGTCACAGCGCAGAAGACATTGTATGTATTTGTAGTCATAAACATTCCTAAAAGGGTAGGCAGAAGCTACAGGTTTCCACTTGCTATGATCGCAGCATACTTGCAGACCGGTTAACTGTTTGTATGTATGTAAATACTTCTCAATAAACAAACAATAATAGGTACCTACTTATACCTAGCAAAATTCAATTTCACCGCATTCGAATTCACGAGAACAAATGAACATTCAGTTTTATACAATTAGTATAACCCAGTCGAGCAGAGCCTCTCGCTTTTCCTCGTTGGTTGCTTATGTTCCATGCCATACAATAAACATCACCGGGTGTCTGTTTATCTTCAATTTTCCTATTATGTCTGGCATGGTCTATATTATCGTAACAATATGAAGGAAAAAACACTATCGGTGTTGTGGGTTTGGATATATTACGCTAAGTAATATGTATTATAGTCCACGAGACACAACACAATACTTACTCTGCTACAGATATATTAATTAAAAGATTCAGTACTCATAATTGTTTGGAGATTTTTTTATTAAAACTTATCACGAAAACTAACTTTTTAATTTTTAAACTCCCTTGTTTCATGATGATTTTGTTTTCCTATTCAATATTTCAAGGCCACAAAGAACTACTCTTAAATGAAAAACAAATTTTCTATAACTCTATATTTTTATTTTCATTAAAAAAATATATAATTTTCTAATAAATGGATGTTCAGTATTATTTTCAGTGACATTGTATGAATAAAGTATTCTAGTCCCATTCGAATACGACATTATCTTGAATTGTATTTTAAAGAGTGTTTATGCATTATAATTAAATTATAATAATCACACCATGATCGTGTTTTTTGCATTAGGTACTTCTTCTACCCATGGTATGAATCGCCCAAAAACATTTTTTAGTGTTTTTAGCGATTTATACCGTAGTTTGAAGGGTATTTGTTGCTCAACAAATTCTTTATTACTATATAACAAGAAAAGTAAACATTGAAGTAATCAGTTAGAGAGCAGTTCTACTGAAACTAATAGTAGACGGAAGGCAAACAATAGACGGAGTTCTTCAAACGTTCAAACTGTTTTAGCTTGATTGCTGCAGTCTGATGGAGTCGGCTATTTACTTCTATCTTATAGCTGAATTTGTAATTTGAGAATGTAAATTAATTCCTTTAGAGTAACAGTCTATCTCGACTACTAAGAAAGCTAACAGTGATGAAGATCGCAGAGAAATAGCATCATATTAACGATACAAAGATTAATCTCATCATAATTACGCCGAGATATTGATAAGTTTTAATGGTTGTGTTATTCAATGATATAATAATAATGTTGTGAATCCATTGCTTGGTTATCGGTCGATTACAACTATACTATTAGAGCTATCGGGATATTTACCATGAATTGTTTGGAGTTTCTGATATTTCAGCGCTGTTGCAAGCACCATGATCACGGAGGAACTGGAGTACTGGCGGTAAATGGTGAAAAAGTTTTTAGAAGCAAATATATCGATCTCAAATACTTTGACAGCCTCCGTGGCGTAGCGGTAGTGAACGCGGCCGCTACGCAGGAGGCGCGGGTTCGATCCCCGCTCAGTGCAAATATTTGTGTGAATGAAATATATGTATTTGCATTGGTCTGGTCGTGCCTCGGAGAGCACGTTAAGCCGTTGGTCCCGGTTGCCATGAGAACATCTATGGCAGTCGTCACGGGTAGTTGGAGCCCTCAAAAATCAAAAAAAAACAACGGTCTAACTGCAAAACTTCGATATCACCTAATGTTAACATTGGGTTGTGGAGGTCAGATGACAATCGCTTCACGGAAAATATCGAGGTCTAGCCAAAAATCCGTGGTTAAGACTGGTAAAGCGGACCCCAGACTCCGAGCTGAAAGCTTCGGATGCGACTGGGAATTAACGCTAAGAGGAAGAAGAAGATATCGATCTAAAATACTCTTTCGAGTTATCTTACTACGCGTATGAAAACTACCACTGACTTCACTTTCACTACATTATAACTATAACTTATACAGTCTAGCAACTTTCGCAACAAGTTATTTTTGACCATAGCCTCATTAATTGGCAAATATTTAGCATGTAAGATCTGGTGTTTTTGAAGCACCTCATAACCGTATCATTGAAAGAATAATATGGTAAATAATTTTAGTAATTATCAAGTACCCACCTCAATCTGTCAATCATCATGAATACCGCTCAAACATTTGTGGTAACACTCTATAGACTCTGTTTATAACTAATATTATTTATATTGTGGCACGGTTTAGCCTCTCAGTGGAATGCAGGGGAAAAACTAATATCAATTGGAAAACTACGAGAATACAGAAATGTATCTGCATTCAATTTACTATGTTTAAAGTCGTAAGGAATAATATTTGTTCATCAGTGGCTATAAAAACAATAGCTTGATATCGAGTAGTCTCCGACTCTCGAGGTGACAAGACGACTCGAGAATCACTTGTGGTGGGCCATGAGAACTACGATTCTTACATTTGATTTAAATATTTACTGAACTAGATTATATAGACACAAAATATTGATTTTGTGTCTATAAAAAATAGTTTATTATTATCTATATTATCTGTTTATTATCACCTACATTGGATATCTTTGAATTTAGCACATGTCATTTATTGAAAGTAAAGATAGTTACATTTGGTGTATAGTGTAGTCATAGATTATTTGGATTTATCTGTTTAACTGAACAGCGTTTGTTTCACATCTCTCCTAAACGGTATATAATTACCCATAATAGTTAAACACCTTTGTTTTACACCTTTGTTTAAAGTACGAAACCTGTATGACAAACAACACTATTTATTGTAATGAGAATATCAAAATTTAACAATATAAAAGCAGTGACGTAACAGCCACAAATACTGTAAGTAGCCTTAGAGTATATATAAATACATCTCGCAAAGAGTGAGTTTTTATGTGTATAAATTTGTAACGGACACATTCATTGATAAAACGCGATTATCAGGCGAAGGATGGAAGATTGGTGAGAACATAAATAACAACGTCTTTATAAATTTTATTATTTGGTAAACTTTATTTTTACTTACGTTATTATTTTTAGCTCATCAATATTTAGAGTAACACCTAACAAAAATAATTTCAAATCTTCTCAGAAAACGAACAAGGCTATATTACTCTCTAATCAATATCCAAGAAAAACATTTTCCCTATAAACAGAATAATTTAGTAAAAATACCGGACGTAAATAGTAAACAGATTACTTGTTTTCGTAAATTATTAAAGTATGCAATTGAATTTTTCCCCAAAATATTTTCCTGAAATTTAGAAATAATAAATACACCAGTGTGTCTATAGAACAAAGTAAAACAAAAATTACTTTCCAACTCTACAAGTTAAGGTTAATTTTTCTTTTACATTCAAAATATTGAAAAGATAATTTTGGTATTATTACTTATAACAAAATACGAATATAAATGAGCTTCGTTAGTATTTGTTGAATTGAATGTTGTGTATTTATATTATTAATGTAATGAGTAAAGACTTGTATGAAAGAAATTAGGAAAGAAATTTCTTTTCTTTATATTTATCTTTATTTTCTTTATTTAAGCGGGTCACTCCGCTTAGCCTAATGGTTAAAGAGTCGGCCTTACGACGAGAGGTCTCGAATTCGAATTCTATCCATTGCATTACCAACGTGAACATATTCATATCAAATGCAATTTAGCGTAACTGGAGGGGTTATTTCGGATACTGAATTCAGGGTATCTTGATAGGTATGTAAAAGTTAGCAGAAGTTAGGCTTGCCAAGTATTACGTTGTAACATTATAATTGGTATATCTTAGCAAACATTCTACAGAATATAGACTATACTACAGAATATAGAGTACCGCGATATTATCGCAATGCGTCCGTAGGCCACGGTGACCGCTTCCCATCAGGTGGTCCGTGTGCTTGTCTGCCAACTAAGTGGTATAAAAAAAAATACTACCTGACAGAAATTAACTACAGCATCTTTCAAAAACAATCACAGATGTAAATAGATGTTAATGAATGGGAGAAGTAATTTCGTGTCCGCGTATTGCGTGGCCTCTCGCACAGCAGACTCGCCTCGCTTCTCGCGGTAAGCAAATATTTGGTTTGCACACAACGATTGGAAATAAACTGTAGCAGGTACTGTTAACGGGAGCCCTCTGCAGCTTCTGTATTGATCAGTTTAATGCTATACGTTTCGTATTTACCATTGTGAGGCGAGGTAGGAGTTTAGTTGAAGATAATTAAGATCTCTCATCCTAGCGTTAATTCCCAGTCGCATCCGAAGCTTTTTAGCTCGGAGTCTGGGGTCCGCTTTTACCAGTCTTAACTACAGATTTGGCTAGACCTCGATATTTTTTCGTGAAGCGATTGCCATCTGACCTCCACAGCCCAATGGTAACATTAGGCGATATCGAAGCTTTGCAGCTAGACCGTTGTTTTTGGATTTTTTAGGGCTCCCAACTACCCGTAACGACTGCCATAGATGTTCTTATGGCAACCGGGACCGACGGCTTAACGTGCTCTCCGAGGCACGACCAGACCAATGCAAATACCCATATTTCATGAACACAAATATTTGCACTGCGCGGGGATCGAACCCGCGCCTCCTGCGTAGCGGCCGCGTTCACTACCGCTACGCCACGGAGGCTGTCAAAGAAAAAATTAAGATAAATACCGTCAAGCTGAGTGCCACCATTGTAACATGGTACGTGTTGTAATGGTGGCCCTCTTTTCAGAGACTTTGCCTTCAGCTTACCATCAGGCGAGGCGAAGTCAAATTGACGTGTCCTATATAAAAAAAATAAAATAAAAATAAAGGCTTTCTATGTGGATAGAATTCCACCCTCATTGCCACTACTGTAACTCCAGAAGGTACACTAGAATCAACAGTAGGCAGTGACCGGCGAACGTGCCGAATAATGACATTCAAAAATTAACAAGAAAAGTTAAAACTATTTTAGAGCCCTTTTTTTAAAGGCGGAAAACCTCACTGATACCCTCCGTCGGAACCAGAGGGTGTGTTTATGTTAGACTCAAACCCACGTAAACTCACGTCCGTCTTGAGTCATTGCGTTGAAGATCAGAAGCAAATTGGAGAAATTAGGAAAATAATAAATCCGCTTATCACGTTAGCAAACTTTAGCTTATAAATGAAATCTGATTGTCGAAGTGAATCTTTATCTATTGTTGAAAATACAGTTGAATGAAAGCGATCCACTGTTTAATTCACTTATTTACAAACCCTCTGGTCGGCTTTCTCCTATCACCAATAATATATCTGTTGTCTGCAATGCGGGTAGAGTCGGACGGTTACAGCGTGACAATTATTTTAGGGTTAAACCCTTACAGACTCTTAGTGCGGCAATTAACGCATTGCGGAAGATGTCGAGTTTATAAAATAGGCACTAGTTAATGATCCAAGTACAGTCGACAAAGAAGATACGGTTGCACCATTACATACAACTTTAAAATAATGAAAAAATGCAACCGTATCTTCTTTGTCAACTGTACTTGGATCATTTATGATTCAAAGTCTTTTTAATACAGATACTAACATAATACTAACTCGTTTCAGAAAAAATAGAATGACAGTAACTTTCTTTAGAAATTGGGGATAATAAAAGTAACCGAAAGCCATTAAATGTTTTTGTAGATCACCCAAAGGAAAATGTCCCCAAGAAAAGCACAATACCGCTAGACGGAACGCACACTAGCAACATACTGTCTCAAAATTATCATATTGGTTGTTCCCGCAGGACAACAAGAGCGCTCCTTGTACCGTCTCCGCTACAACAACAACTCTTGTATATCTATTTTGTATCATCATTAAACGTTCTTGAATGTAGGTATTTTACAAGGTTTTATTTGAATTGGAATGTATGGAATTTGTCCGGGTCGAAAATCTTGCAACTCGATTTTGAAGCAGATAATTATCCTTAACCGTATACTGTGTAGCGTAAACTGTGTACTATATATATTAGTGAATACCAATGTGAATCCAGGCATTAAAGAGTAAAAAACAAATTATTGTATTTTTTTTTCTTTTGCCCGTGGGCGTGTACTGTGTAGCGTAAACTGTGTACTATATATAAGTGAATACCATTGTGAATCCAGGCATTAAAGAGTAAAAAACAAATTATTGTATTTTTTTTTCTTTTGCCCGTTGGCGTGTACTGTTTAGCGTAAACTGTGTAATATATGTGAATCCAGGCATTAAAGAGTCAACTTCCATACAATAAGTGTTTCCTTTAATCGCACCGACGTTCCAACCTCACAACCGATTTTGATGAAATTTTGCTTACACATTTTAATGATATGATGAAGATATATGGATGACAACGATAATGCATTAATATGGTGCCATCGAGTTGGTATGATGATGAATGGGAAGAGGAATAGTAATATTAAGAACTCGTAAACTCAATAAGAAAAAAATATCGAGTTTGAGCTCATTTGTTTTGTCCTAACCATATCTCTGGTATTACTGGGTATTTGGGGTCTGAAACGGAAGTACCGCCTCATGTGGCGGTTATGAGAATTACTGCACTAAACAAGATAGGCTATTTTATGTAAGTTCTGTGCTAATTTACACAACTTGTAGCGTGAACAGAGAAAGAATACATTCATACATTTTTCCTGGCGTACTGTATCATGGTAAAAGGGTTGCATTGCTGTAATTATAGAGATATATCTATATATCTTAGGTAACAAACTAATTGTCTGCTGTCAACAAGTTGTCTACTGTACAATTATCATTGTTTACATAATATTTTTTAAACATAACAACTGCATGATAGCCAATTACATTTCGCATCACAGATGAATTAAAACAAAGCACAATATAATATCACTACTCACTACATGAACCACTGTCCCTTACATTTAAGGAAGGCTCAACTCCCTAGGGACTGCTGACGGCTATATCAATCAGAGTGTCAATCATTCCACGAGTGATGTTTTCTCACACAGAGATATGACACTGAAAGATCTCCTACCAATTATAGATATTTCGTTTTAGATCAATAGTTTGGGACACTGCAGTTGACATACGATGAGTTCAGATTTGGTTATAAAATTATTTTGTTTTATGCTATTAATTGAACGGGCGGGTTTTACGAGATGTGCATCTACAATCTCAGTCGACGAGAGCTGAATGATGATTTTAAATCTTCTTTTTAAATAATCGTGCTGAATTTACGTGCCAATATTGCAGTAAGCGAAGACACTTAGTCACCTAATAATTGCTTCCAAACGAGTACACATGTTTGTATTACTTGGAATATTATTATGGAACACTCGAATATTTAGTCACATATCCACAGCAATACACTTTTATATGTATGTCTATAGTAAATTTTGTATCTTGAACTATAAAGTCCCAAAGATATAACCCTCCAATAACTCAATAATCAGGAGCCAATAAGTCTTGTCGTGGGTGGCTAGAACAAAGCTTGGATAACTAGCAATGCCCCCGGGTGCCGCTCATAAATCGGTTATAGCACGCCGTCGGCTACGATTTCACCGAGATGGCTTCGACACGCCCCTCGTCCCAACTCGCCGTTAGGGTCAACTGCCACTGAAAGAACAGCGGTCAGCTGCCGCTTTTGAGACAAAATAATACAAACCGTTTGAATCTCATTTACAGGAGAAAAAATTATAGTCATTTGAGATGGGATGGTGCCTCCACCCTATAGAATACCGCGGTTATAATAGCCTCGTGTCGCCGGTGGTGACTAAGGTAGCCAGAGTTCACTGGAGAGGTTTTGTGCTGCCTGGGAGAAAACCTAAGGCTTGTCGTGTATATCTTCTGCGCTGACAGCATAGAATCTATATGTTGTTACAGGGCCGGCAGCACGAGTGTGACTCCCCTGATGATGCACGCGTACGATAACCGGCCACGGTAACCACTTTCCATCAGGTGGGCCATGTGCTTGTCTGCCACCTAAGTGGTATAGAAAAGCGCTACCGCAGAACCTCCAGTGGCTGCATGAGCCTTCTCGCAACTATTTCTAATAATAAATTCCGGCCACTGATGGCCGCGGCTCGGTCAGTGGGAATTGACCCTTAGATGGGATATGCTATAGAACAAATAGTCAGAACCTTTGCGGTTTTGAAAGAGCTGAATTGACTGGAACAAATTGTGACGATTGAACGAGCTTATTATGAGAACGTTTCGGTCATTCCAGTTCAAGTTTATGTATTTAAGGGCTGTTTTTATTGTAAGGGTATCTTACTGACTTTATTTAGTAATACAAACAAAATTGGAATCATTGGGGATGGGGCGTATTAAACAAAAGTTTGAACAGAATCAGAAAAATTTTAGCAATCGTAGGGACAATAAAGATATTATAATACGGTGTCATGAGGATTCTTCAAATTCACGTTTATTTCAACATCCTACTAACTAACTACATATTAAATTAACATGTGAAATCTATGCGTTATACAGAAAATTTTAATGAAGTTCACTATATTATCACCATACCATAAACTCCTATCTTGCAATATGTCCTTGGACCTTCGGCATTAAAGCTACCACTAACAAAACAACACCCAATTAGTAAGATTCTTCTCGTCGTATTTTCTATAATATTTCCCTTTTTCGATAAGCCATTTTAGCAAAACTTTACAGAACTCATATTTCCTTAATTTGATTTCTATTTGGATCATTTAGCTTTATAACATGAAAAGTACCTAACTTCCACACGTTATGTTTTCATACTATGCAGTCAATTACTTTCAAATAAATATCATTGATTAAATCGTCTATACAAGTTCTCCACAATTCGCAGTGGCCGAGAAATCGATGCTTCATAGAGGGCGCGGAAGCGATATCACGCGTCATAAATCTACGCCGCGCCAGCGCTGGACTGGCCAATGAATAAATTGTACTGCGCTTCAGCGCATTGTAAACTCACTTGAGTGCGTCCAAATGAAGAATGGTTTGTTAATATGCCGCTATTGCTTTAAGTCTTAATCTTCATTGGATTATTACTTAGGCTTAAAGGTTAGTGAAATTAATCTTATGGAATGTCAAGGATGAAGACAATGCGGCCGGGGTGCGGCTACAACAATCGCACCTACGGCAACCGACGGCCCACAGACGGCGTGCGTTTTAGTCGGTTCGAGTCCGACATAACCGAGTATGCGTAGGGATTTTTCGCACGATAAAAAAAGGATGAAAACAATGCAAAGGAAAATCATCAATAGGCCAGTACGACTGGTTAAGTACAACTAAGTAGTACGTTTTTTTTTTCATATTAATATTGTTGATGAAATTATAAGACGCATGTTTTTTTTTGTTTCTTCTTCAACTCTTGTTCATCTCGTTTTCTAACCCGTTGGCAGTCGTAACAGGTAGTTGGAGCTCTAAAAAGTTCAACAACTGGTCTAATTTCTTCTTCTGGCTTCGATATCGTCAATGGGTTGGGAGGTCAGTAGCAGTCGCTTTACGAAAAATATTGAAGTTCAGCCGAAACAATTAGACTGGCAAAAGCGCTCCCCAGAGTCTGTGGTGAAAGATTTGGAAGTGACTGGGCTTAACGCTAGGAAGTGGTAAAATAGTTCTCATATAATTTGTCAAAAATATAGCGTTTCTTTAGTACGCTGTATATTTTCCAAAATACCTGCTAGTCCAAACCATTGTGATAACATATACTAATAGCTCGCATACACTATATAGATCTTATATTTTCGCTGCCACGTCTTATGGATGGTCTATACTACATATCTCCTTACCTCATATCAATATTCAAGTCAAATCTTTCTGAGCACTCTCCTCGCGTCTAAAAAGAGTAACATACGAAAGCACTGATGCATTTCAGTTGGTGCACATTTCGGCGGAAGGCGCACATTTCAACCGCGCGCATATTTGATCTACGTACTCCGCCTCTACATATTTGAGAAGCAAATGGAGAGCGCTTAGGTTGAAATACATTGTTTGTTAGTTATTACTTTGAGTGAGGTAAAACTATTTTTGAAGTGTATTTGTGTGGTTCCGAAAATATAAAATGTTCTATCAAGCATTTTTAAGGTTTTAACAATGGATTTCGGGACATTGCGGTGGTTATAGTAATAATGATAAGGTAAATAATGTATTTCGAGTTACAAAGACTCAAATTTCATAAAAAAAATACAGTTTTATTAATGATTTATGTCAATTTCATACTACAATTAGCGATTCCACTAGCGTTTTCGCCAATAGAATGTCACTTTGTCTAGGCCCCCTGGCTTGTTTTAGCTAGATTTAGGTTCGGTAAGTAGTGTCACTTCTCTATTATTTACTTCAAAAAAAGGAGGTTCTCAATTCAGAAGTCGGTGCCAGCCAACTTTGTAGGTTGTGTCTAAACTACTATGATGCGGTCAATTGAAATATGGCCTCTTGGGCTAGGCACCAACTTCTAATAAATCAGTAACGCCCAGTTTCCGAAAGGCTGATCAACGTCAAATTAACTAATCGGCTGTCAAATCTCTTGTCAAGTAGGAAAAGTTATTTTTCGCTTTTCAGTGCCTCTGTTTCGTTTCTTGAAGTCGGTTAAACTTTTTTGTTAAAATAAATATATAATATTGGTATTCTGAGACATATTACACAATTTTTAGGTTATAGCTACTCGTCGTGTTTTGTGATGTAGGTTTTTGGTATTGGGTGAGTATAGTGTTTCTTTACCCACCAAAGACCGGCCTGTGGGAGCACGTATAACGTTGGTTTTATTGTTATCAGTATCAATTTTATCTGTGTGGTGACGGAGAAAGAATACTAGTATCACTATCCCGTCTCTTTTGAAGAGTGTCGTAAGAGGCGACAAACGGAAAAAGACGCAGACGATATCACTGCGAGAGAAGAAAAACTCGAAATAAGGCCCTGTACGGTTGGTACAGGGCCTTATTTCGAGTTTTCGTCTGGCCAGCGTGGAAACAGTAGGCCTTCCAACATTGGGAGAGGCCTTTGTCCAGCAGTGGACTGCGATAGGCTAATTGATTAATTTTATTGATTAATTTATTTATATATTTCGTTTTATCTTGCGGTACAAAATTTTGATGAGGATAATTTGAAGTATCCTTAACGCAACGATAGTTATTAAACCACTTTAAAATAACGAATGATTTTTTAATTAATATGTCTGAATTTTATTGTTTTAGTAATGGACATATATTATTTCAACAAACTTTTTAGACTAATCAAATTATACTTTTGGACCCCAATGACGTCTGGCCCTCAATAGATCGCTTCAATACTTGATAATTAATAGTCAACTTCAAAGCATTCGTTCACAATCAGAGCTAACTCAAAATTGATTACTTTAAAACTGTAATCAACTGGCATTTTGCAGAAGAGCCCGTTAATTAAAAATTGCGTATATTTCTCTGAGGGTTGGCACCCCTGTCCCCTGCTGCAAGGATCTGAATTAATGTCATTGTAGTTAACGTTCGAAATTTCTGGATATTTAAAGCTCATCGACTGTTTATTTTCACTAAAACCTACTTAAAAGTATGACCTAGTGTTTATATCTTATACATTGTCTGAAAGAATATCGCCTATCAAATATAAAAACTTGGTATTTTTTATGAACTCACATGGTTTCGTCTCTTTCCATCGATTATGGTGGCCTTCTTTCATTAGACTTGATTTATAGCTAACCATTAGGCATGATGTAGTTACAGAAAAAAAATAACATAAGATAATTTTATTCTATCTAGAACACACCACAATATCCCCGATAAACTCCTTCATGAAACTTTAGCTGGATTATCATTACTAGGGAGCCTGAAGATCGCAATTACCGACGAAAAAGTCCTCGCTACGTTAACATCAGCAGAAGTTTCTGTGAGAAATAGTTTTTTTTTTGCGAAATTCGTAAAAAATATACCTTTACATCATTTAATTTGCAAGTCTAACTATTTAACCCTCGATCTATTCAGCAAAACGTATTTATAACGGACATGAATCGAGTCAGTAAATCACCATGGGCATTCATTGAAGCTTTTATATGTAGACAGAGTATATCGTACAATGGGTAGCGGGCAATGGATCGCGGACCCGGAGTACTAGCGTCATGATTTATGATCGCAGGCGAGCTTCGATACAGGCTTATCCTCTAATGGACTGTAGGAAGTGCAGATATTGCTCGAACTTTATTATTGAGCTGAATATTTATTTTGATCCAATAAATGTTGAGAATTTATGACACGTTTTGAGTTTTCAACCGTTGTTGCTTTGAATAGATTTTTATGACTACAATTTTTAATTTTTGAGTGTATTTTATAGTTAATAGTTAGATTGGTAAGCGTGACATTAGGAAAAAACTGGGAATTACTACTAGACTTGTTATGTCTTAAACTGCTATAATTCTAAGAAAGTAACATTGGAACACCTAGATGAAACATAGACACGAATAAGTTCCCGTGAAACATCCAGGGGCCCTAGACAAAGTGACATTCTATTGATGGAATCGCGCTGAAGCGAACCGTTTTTAATTTTTAATAGTCTATTACGCGACATTGCGGTGATTATAGTAATAATGATATGTGAAATAATGGATTTCGAGTTACAAAGACATAAATTTCATTAAAAAATAATAGTTATATTAATTATATATGTCAATTTCATACTACAATTAGCGATTCCACTGGCGTTTTCGCCAATAGAATGTCACTTTGTCTAGGGCCCCAGGTGATCCACTAGATGTTCCACGGGAAAGCCCCCATAAAATACCTTATCTAACCAAATACCTAATGAAAGAGGAAGAAAAGACGAAAATAATAAAATCTGTGCTAGTAATACAAAAACTTTCAGAATATCATAGAACGTGTTTATATTCCCAAAAGGCAATAACCTAGCACAACATAGCTGAAACAAAACATTTACAAAATAGCGGCAGTAAGAAATCCGGAAGCGTAATATTGGAGGCAACACACTCAACATTCAAATATGAGATCAACATAACTCCATATAAAATTGTGTCAGAGTAAATTGAGCAGAGAAACGAACGAGTTGGTAGTAGTTTCTGTAGTCGTATTGATAGCTTTTTATAGATGTTAAGTATATCGTTATTCAGTATGGTTTTATGGAGGACCACTAAGATCTTCCAGGTTCAAGCCAACCTAGCTGCAAGCACCACTTAGGTGGCTGACAAGCACACGACCAACCTGATCCTGATGGAAATTGGTTACCGTGACCTATAGATGTATGCAATGTCAGGAGCATTACACTCGTGCTGCCGACCCTGAAGAAACCTTTTAATACCCTTCTTGAAGAACCCTTTATAGTAATCGCTTGGGAAAACCACAGCGGGGTTTTAATTATGGTGATAAATTGTTCACCATATTTGAAACAAAAGAAGTTAATTTCATTCACTTTTTTATATGACATAGCAAGGAAAGGTGTGATTGAAGAAACATCGTTCAACAGGTAAATATTGAGAGAATGACATGTTGCGATTGGGATAAAATGAACAAAATGTTCTGAAGTACCAATAAAATGTTAGTAGTAGCTGTAACTTATACATAATACCACCTACTAAGAATATATGCCCCAAATATTATACAAACATTCACCGCCAGAAGCCTTGTTTCATAAACACCAATTGTTCCATTTCTGCGATCTGTTTACGTTATGCCCTGAGGGATGTTATGGCAGGAACCATTGACTCGAGCACAAAGTACCGGATATTGCCAACTTCGCGACGACAAGGGTCGGCTAAATTAAAAAATACATTAAAAAAATGTTGAAAATACAGGTTACGATCAGATTTCTTCTATTTTTACAAGCATTTAGTTCTAGGTTATTAGTACTATTTTCTTGACAATAGCAATGAGAATTTAATTTCCAACCCAACCTGTCCATCATCTTCTGACCATCTGGTTAGTTCTCCCCGTCCTTCCCCAATACCAAATTTTTAACACTGTTAGGCGGTTTCAGACTCGTTGTGTCGATTATTTCTCACATCTTCAGATTCGTCATGTTTCACATCCATCTATATAACTATACTTTGATCATAATGTAGTTTATTCATACATGTTCTTTATTGTTATATTCATGTTTTTGGATCTTATTACATCCAATAACATCGGCAAGAGTGTTTTGCAAGCCGTTTGCAAGTACCTATATCATAAAATAACTGAGATATTTATGTATTTTAATAATACTGTATTTCGACGTTATTACTGAAACTTGCAATATCTTCCAAAACAACAAGTTGAATAGTTAGTAACACCTGCTTCTAAAGATTTAGAATTTTCTGCAATACTAAAGGCCAGTGAGAAATGAAATATAAATGACTAGTTAGGCTGTGTATAAAAGTTTTCACAAAAATAAAGTATGAGCGAGAGCCGTTATCATAGAACCTTGTATGGCATATTCAGTCACGCATGATTATTTGATAACTAAACTGAAAATTAAATGTTGTATATAACCTGCACCTATTACGTAAGACCGAAAATATAGTTGCCGAAGTGTGTTTGTTAAAACTATCTTGCCTCACCTTCAGTGACATTCAGACGAGAAAATATTATAAATGTTGTCGCGATATTATGATCACCTCGTAAAATAAGGCAAACACAGGTAAGGTATAAGATAACTTACAAAGAATATTTTATTTTATTTCAAGCCTTTTTCGCAAAAAATTCTCATCTTATTTCGAAGTTAAATTGATCGCACTTTATGTAAATGACTTTCGAAATTTCGTTTGAACTTTTCCGTTGACAATTTTTCATCGTTTCGAGATATATTTTTAATCACTTCTTCATTCGTCTTAAAATTAGAAGAAAGCTGCATTTACCTTTTAATAAGGGAGCACAGAATACCGAAATTCATAAATTTGGAGACGAAACCATAGCGTTCGCCGCTTTCCAGATGTCAGGAATTGTGAAAAATGTGATTTGAATTTCAAATTTTATGAATGTGTAATGTCAAAATATATTATGCTGATTCCTATAATGATAACGAAGTCACCATTTATTAATTTATTTTATTATTAATACATATTCAGATGAGAAGATACCAAGATGAATAAAGTGAAACAACATTACAAGCGGATTTTTTAACTTTAGACAGACTACTCTGCGACTCTTAAGCATTATGTCCTATGACCTATACAAACACTGCAAAACGGAATGCTAACTTTCTATAATTTAATTTATTTTGCATAATGAGAATATTTATAACACATACTTAGAATATTTTACATACCTTTGTTTTTTTTTACTAGTAATTTTCAAAAAATTATAAACTGGATCTCTCTGGATATAATATTATGGATTATAATCTTGATTCCTATTACCAGTCTGCCGAATTACTCATTATGTTTATATCTAAATATTCTTGACATGAAAAACATTATGGTATAATAATGTCGGACCATAAGCTAAGCATTTATTTACTCCCCGAGATGTCCGGGTTGACTGCTCATCAGAATATTAATACCATTCATGTGTGACGTCAGCTGGAGCCAGCATCAGCCATTTATCATAACGTAACCCTCTTATTATTCCGATGAAAAAAAGGAACCCAACACCGTGGAGGTATGTACATCGTATTTTATTTTACCGACTTCCTAAAATGAGGAGTTACTCTTCCTACTAGACTTTTTTATAAATTATCAACGGTAAATTGTTCTTGTGACAAACTTCGCTTGTTTCGTTTAAGAGCCACCTGTGGTTGCAAAGTATCGATTGCCTTGTCAGAGATAGCCAGTTTGATTCGCACTTTATGAAACTATTTAAATGCATGAGTTGATATTAGGAGTGGTTCTGGTGTTCCCATGTGTAAAACAAGAAACTGATAATAATGCAACTGTGAATCTAGCACCTCTATTCAACCCTTTACTTTTATTTAATGAGGATAATATTTACCCTCCTAGGGAAGAAGGGGAAGTGAAGCACATGCAGCTAATAGGATTTCACATAAGAGAGAACATTGTTCAGAATTGCTACGCGGATTTGTGACGCTGTGGAAATAATTGGACAATGGTTGTTGAGCGACATAATATTTTGATATACCTACATACATTTGCTAAGGAAGTAAACTTACTATTGCCAAGTCCTTTTTTCTTTGGCTCTATCTATCTATTGCCAGATACGGATATCGTAGTAAGTTTTAACGTAGAAGCAATAATTTGGAACGTTCAGAAGTGTTACCTTCTTTATGACCTAGGTATAAAATAATATTTAGATTTTGACTTAACCCTTTAATGGCATAAATATCAGCTGTCAGCCTAGTGGTAGGTATCACATGTCTAACATGTAATATATTTGTGCTGTTCATATCACTTAACTGTATAAACGTGTCTGACATAAGTTACATCTAATACAGATAAGAGAATAATATATGAAGTCACAGAAAAGAACTGTGCATAGTCTCATTTAATAGAGTAGGACATGAAAGAACCGAATATGATGATATAAGAAGGTAAGCTTGTCTTACACCCGTAGCAATTACATAATTTACTACCGGTTATGTTTATGAATGACTAAAGAAATACGAGGATATACCATTAATATTTATTATGTTTTATTAGACAGACTGTAGGCCATTACATCAGGCTGGAAGACAAATTGCTATTATTAGTAGATGGCTAATCTTGAAGGATTGCTGAGTTACTGCCGATCTTGATACCGCTAATCCCGTGTGAGGAAGACAGATTCTCTGCCAATCGTTTGAATGTAAATCTGATAATAGCGAAGTTTGCTTCGCATCAGAGATATCACTATACGAAGCATTTGGTGGATTACGAAGTTTGGTACATTATATAAATTTAAATTATTCGCATACCATCGTAATAAGTTATATGTTTCCCTCCTTTTGTTTTAGTAGAAAATGCAAGCGTTCTGTGATCCTTGGTAGCTAAATATTGCAGTACTGGCGAGTGTCGAGAATAATATATCACTCAACATTACTATAAGATATTATTAGCATTTAAGCAACACAACAAGAAAATGTCGAACAAACTAGCTTTAAATGATCTTTAGTACCTACACAACAAGTACCTTGAGAGCGAAAAGAAAACATCAATATCTAAAATAAAGTCAATTCAGGAAAGCACATCTGAAGTCCCCTCAAGCTACAGAAATATATCCATATAAAACACCGGTGAATTGGTTCACGAACAATTTGAGTCGCTTTTGAGGCGAGTCGACGACGCGCGACACGCGCGACCGATGGAGCGGCAAATAACATAAATATTGTGTTTAAGATAACCACTGGCTTGGATTAGACACGTAAATTGACAGAGTACTCGATATCTTGTAAAAATTGAAAGGTATGTAAATGTAATACCTACAGTTTTATTGATTGTAGCTGCTTTCTATGGCAATATGTCTTCGAACACCAGTGTTATAGAACTCTCGTAGTAAATTATTAACAGCAGGCCCCTGTAAATGTAACCAGTTGACGTTAATTTCCTTATTCTAGAATAAAATCGACCTTTATTATATATCTTGTACTGTTTGAAATCAGTGTAAAGACGAGAGTGTAAGATCGGCCGAGACCATAATGGAATATTCCTAGACGTTCAAATTTATCCAGAGCTAATCCAGCGTTCTGGTGTGTTCCGTTATCTTGACTCTAATAGCGAAATTAGTGGTTTGTTTTGTAAATTAAACGCAGACAATAATAATAATACATCACAAATTTTTGAATTAATATTTATATTTCCATTGCCGTGTGTCAGTGTGATAGTGTTATTCACATCTGACCAATTTGTCAGAGAGTAATCATTATTTCTATTTTATAAACCATTATATTTCATGGTATACCAAGCGCTTTTTACTGTATTTTTATACAAATTCGTGCGATATTTCAGTGAGAGCCATAAACATGTCAAACATCCCGATCCGCTGAAAAACGTCGTTTCAAATTTACATTTGAACGATCGCCGGTCCTCAGTTTCACAGTTCATATAAGCGAGGGATTTCGACCGAAGTTACCTGTGAGTTATTTGGTGTCTGATCTTTTTGAATACACCACCACCGAGAATGTAGTACTTTTATACTTTACCTATAGATATTTTTACGTTTTGGTAACTAAAGGTAAAGTACAAAAACGTGACCAGAATTTTGCATATTGCTTGAACCGAGAGTACATATCTCATTCTCTTCACCTGACTAATTACGATGAAGCCCTTACCTTGACTCTCATAATATAGTAAAAAAGATTTATTATCAATCAATCAAATTAACCTATCACAGTCCACTGCTGCACATAGGTTGGGAGACTTTGGCCTATTGTTTCCACGCTGGCTGGGTTGGTACAGGGTTTTATTTCGAATTTTCCTTCTCTCATAGTGATATCGTCTGTAAATTTTTCCGTTAGTCACCTCTTACGACACCTTTCGGATGAAATGGGGTGGTGATACTTGTATTCTTGCTTCGACACCACACGGGTTAAACAAACAAATAAGGAACAATAAAAACAACTGGTATCGATATAATCCACGTCACAAATATTATTTATAAAATCAGAAACATCTATATTTTCATTTTGAATCCGATAAGCCCGAAAGCGCCGCCGCCGAGTGCAACCGTGCTCTCGTATCGGAAATGGCCATCGGAACGTGTCCGAACAATATAACAATTCGTTTGTGAACTGATGCTTTGTTTCGACGCAACACTTGCTAATAGCTGGGAGACAATGGCGGCGGTGGACAGTCGGCAATGACAACGGCAAAATCGTCTGTCATGAATTACAGATGTAGGCAAAATATAATTATGAACTTAAATTACATTTAAACGTGAAATATGTAATAACCTACCTCAAGAGCTTAAAATCAAACCGTCAACATACTAATGCTATGACTTTTGTCACTATTTTCAAAGACGTTTACCCATTATGTCCCAAGGATGTAATTTAGGGTTCTATCTACTTCCTATTTTATTTGCCATTCTTAGATCCTTGCTGGTATAACTATTACAGAGCAGTTTTCAGTCTTACAGCTTGTAGTTTCCAATGTGAATTTTCAAAGGAAGTTTATAGATGCTTTATTCATCTTCACTTTTTTTGAAAATTCATATTGTAATGGTAATTTTTCGTTAATCTGTGTAATACGAATGCAATATTAGTTATTATTATTGGTTAGCTGTGTAGTTCTGGGAACAATTTCAGAAAACGACCTATTTGCGCGATCAACTCAACCAAGAGGTCAACTGTATAATATAAACTCACGAGCAGCCTTTTAGCGTAACTAGCAGGCTATTATCGGAATAATGAGCAAGCTTTATCGAATACCTAGTTAATAAATAAGTGTTTCGATGCTGTGGTAACCAAGGCTTGGCACCTATTTCTAATAATACGTGGGTTTAATAAAATGCTAAAGTTTCTTATTAGTATGGAAACTTTTTCTATAGATTTAGAACGGCAAAAGTGAACGTCCAAGACGAATATACAAGAGACTTTCAAATATCAATGTGTCCATATTCAGTTTTGCAGAGTATTCCCCCCGTAAGGAACTGGTAGCGAGTTCAAGTCCCGTCTTGGGTGTTCACTTTTGCCGACCTAAATTAATACGTGAGCTATCTCAAAAAGTTTATTTGCAGTTTTATTCAAAACATTATCAAAAAATCCCAATGCACTTGTGTGTTCTTATAAAATAATACCCTTACTTCTTCTTTTTCCGTACAAAATGTCACTAAGTCGACCATCTCAATTCTACAAATAAACATTTTTTCTTATAGAATCGACTCCAAATCCATGATCCTTACCACGGGTAAGAATGACCGCAGTCTGAATGGACGCCCGTCCAATTTTGACCCAACTTCTAAGTTATTGACGTGTACAGGAGCGTGAAACCTCTGCTATTAATATTTACATATATTTTGACGAACTCAAGACGGAATATACGATCTAGGTATTTCTTATTTTGATGATGTTGTGTTGTCTAGAAAGTGTCATCTTAATATTTTACTGAAGGATTTTATCTCAAGGTAAAAATATGAAGTTTCGTCCGCTGCCTGCGGCTATATTTTTTTGTTTCTATTTTTCTCTCGTTTATAAATAGTATTTCTGCAACAGCTGTTCCTAGTTTTAAGCTTCTTTACCGTGATGTAGATAAAAAATGGACAGCGTGATTTTAGATTTTACGTACATGTAAACAACTATATACAACTTCTAGCTTCGCCTTCACCTACTCTGTTCAGACAAATCTTATCATGAGAGTTTGTGAACCATGTTTCTTACAAAATATGCACCAGTTTGCTCTCTACTTCATTTAATAGTACCGTACGCTGAATGAACATTTTCCGTAATGAGTTTCACCTAGTTTCTGAATACTTCGGCTTAGCATTCAGTATTTTAGTATTTTTCTTTCACGTGTGACCTCTATTTACTTCTATTGCATCTGGTTCACACTTTCATTATATGTAATTAACTTTTGAGATTAAATCTGTTCATACTGAGAGTTATCCTGTATTGAGAAAATTCAATACATTTTCCATGATATCTATTAACAAAAAAATAGTCAATCTCATTCAGTACTAGTTTGAGTTTCATTCATTACTGATTTATAAAAGGAAGAAATTTAATAATTTGCGTTTAGCGATTTGGACAAAATCGTTTAGATCTTTCATCAATTTTAGATTTCGAGAATGTTATCCATCAATTAAAACAGGAACATGATCGGAAATACGATAATTGTTCTGAAAGTCCATGATTCTAATTTTCAAAACTTCCATTTTACACTAAAGCTACAAATGTGTCGGTAAATCTGTAAGAATTTTACATTGGATGCAAAATAAATACAGCAAAGACGGATGACTTGGGTCAGGTTACGGAACTAATGCATTGTGGACTCAAGTCGCCTTGTAGTCTTGAGATAGCATTATCAAACGAGAATGCATCAATCATTACGTCATTGGACTTTGACTTAGCGTGTCCCGAGGGGTGATAATTCACGGAGGGTCGTTATTTTTTGGAAGTAAAGAATTTCCGTGGAGCCTCTTGATCCCAGGGAGGGAGATAAAGAATTTATCGAAATTCTCGTGTTCCCTCAATGAAAACAATATAATGTATTGATATATGGACATACCTACTACTTATTGTAATTAGTTTCTATCAAGGGCCCTAAAAGACAAAAGGAATAAAAATAATATTACAAGTTTATAGCGTTTTCGTAAATTTTTACAAGTTTGTATGAATTGTTTGTATACGTATGAACTACACGGCACTAACCAAAAATAACTACTTAAATAAATCAAAACGAAAAGCAAAAGGATTTTATTAAAAAGGTTTCAGTTTTGCCAACTTAACGTTTGTCAGCGCGATAAAACGGTAAGTGAATGGCTAGTTTCTATCCTCCTATTTGCTGTTTTAGCTGTTTCATGTTAAACCTGAACAATCTCACCTACATCTCGAAATTATTCTCCAGATTTTAGAACCCAAATGGTAATTTAAACCAGACAAAGGTTTAATACAATCTCAATGTTTTTTCACACACAAGTGAAGGTAGGCGCCCTTATTACAGAGTATTAATTCTTCCCATTTCGGTAATACGATCGCGATTGCGGCTCAAGCCCAAATTGGCTGTAAGCAGCTTAGTGCAACTAATTCTGTCGCGATCTGCCTCGCCCCAATTATTGGTAACGAGATTATCAGTTTAATGTCACTCTACGATGCGCTTGCCAACTTGTTAATCGACGAAAATGACATTGACATTGGAGAAGTTAATGTGCGTTATAGATTGGCTCAATTTTAAGGTACTTAATTTTTTGCATCAGCGCTCTTTGATTTTTATTAACGTCAGATATAAATTGTGATTAAGTACATGAAATAAAAAAAATATCTGCAACATTTTAGGCTGAGATTAGGTTATTTTGGATTAACTCACTGACTTATTTTTTTTCTTTGAGTTATGTTTCTAACACATAATCCTTAATTTATTACACTGCAGATGTAAATATTATATCTCTTCGACGTTAATTCAAATGACGTACCTACCTAATATAAATCCAATCCAGATGTATTTGGGGCTTCCACAAAAACAATTAGGGACAGTTTGAATTCATAAATTCCTCTGTTCCCGAAATTTAAATTTATTTAATTTTGGAGACAATTCGATTTTGATTAAACGGATACCTACTTTGTAACCATAGATATAAATGTGCTGCATTTCGTAAAGGCACTTATAATTGTGATCGAATATCTTCAGTTCGTAAATTGCTATTCTATCTGAAGAGGTTGTACTTGTTGAAAACGTTGTTATTATATAGAATTTATGAGGCTTCTGGGGGACGCTTGTAATCTTGGTTTTCTGTTATGTAAATTAAAATGGGTACGTGTTATGATGATGAAATGGGGTTGAGGTCATTATAGGGAATAAGTGAGTCTGAATGTGAAGGCTCGAGGACGTTATAAGGGAGATGTTTAGCATACTGAATTATACGGTACAATGAAATGTTTAGAGAAATATTTTTACATCTAAATAAATAAAAATTCTTATTTCTGCAATTTTAATTTTTAGCTGGATAATAAAATTTATACAATATCCAACAATGCCCAATTAAGGATGTCATGCTAAACAGGTTAAAGGCTTAATCGATTTTATCATAAATTCAGTTTTTGTTTAACTATAATGAAAACAGATTCTTCGAGAAGTTCAATTTACATCATACTCATACATTAAGTATAATAATCAAACTAAGATTGAAGGTTCGAGTAATAACATATCCTTCGCTTCTCTGGGTATACAATCTACCAAATAACCCATCCCAAACATCACGCACACCATATCATTACTTGACGCCAATATTTTGCCGAATATAGCGTCTAACAACACGTTCTCGTTTACTGCGGTTCTTTAATATAAATGGAAAGATTTTTTCTCCTGCGACATGCAGTACTCGTCAAATATTTAGCATAAAAACGGATAAAATATTCACGTGGAGAGGGGACCGTAACGAAGTAAGTGAGTGACAAGGGGACAGATATCCTCTATTTCTTGAATCTGTTTACTCTTTGTACGACGCGGTGGTTTTTGAGGTCAGTAGTCGTATTGTTTTATTTTTATCAATAAACGGTAACCGATACGTACGGATATTCGCAAACCAATGTGAAGAAGTCTGAAAAAGTATTATTTTTTGCATATTTTTTATTTGAAATCACTTTTTATAAGCAGTTGAAAAAGCCGTGCCACCTTAGAGTATACATTGTGCCACACATTATGCGACTGGTTTTAAAGAAAGTGAAGAGAGTGAGTATCCCTACTAATATTATAAATGTGAAAGTAACTCTGTCTGTCTGTCTGTCTCGCTTTCACGCCCAAGCCACTGAACCGATTTTGATGAAATTTGGTATAGGGGTAGATTAGACCTCGAGAAAGGACATAGGCTATGTTTGGTCGCGATAACCGACATCCACGCGGGCGGAGCCGCGGGCAAAAGCTAGTTATTATTATAAATGTTACGTTACGTTTTATAGTCAGGTATTTGAAGAACCCTTACTTTTTCGTACCAGTAAACATGTTTACCACTGACTACACTGAAATTAACAACAGTTACTTTTCATTGCCTACATTCCAAGACTATTCGAACAGTTGTAAACTAAAGACATGCAAAACCACAATCCTTCGAAATAAACAGTGAACAATAAAGACGCCAGACGTCCCGGGCGCGCCGGCCCATCACGTTGTTCTTGACAACATTTACCGATTTTACCCTAAAGCCTAACAAAATATTTCACGCATGTTTGCAACAATGCGTGTTCGTCAGTAGCCTTTTTTTTTTTTTTTTTTTTTTTACCGTGCGAAAAATCCCCGCGGATACCTCCCCCGCCGGAGCCGGAGGAGGAGGTTATGTCGGACTCGAACCGACTAAAACGCACGCCGACTGTGGGCCGTCAGTTGCCGGAGGTGAGATTGTTGTAGCCATATCCCTCGCACCCCGGCCGACTCAGGGCCATATCTCTCGATCTGGCCCTCTCCCAATGTGGGGACCGTAGAGTCCCCAACTCGCCCCCGGGTATGGGGAGGCACGCAATGCGCACCGCCGCCGTGGCCTGCTTCTGCTAGGGTGACAGGCGGCTCCACCCGTCACCCCCAGGCCCGCGCTCATGGGGGACGGAGGTCGTTCTGCGACCTCCGACGCCCGAGTTGCCGTCGCTCGTTACGGGCCGCGCGGTTAGCGATTCTCCTACGCTCTTCGCGGGCCGCAAGGTCTGCGATTCTCCTTCGCTCCCGCTCCACCTCCCATTTCACGAGCATTATTTGCTCGCAGAAGGAGGCGCCGGCGGCCCACGCATCCGCGCAGCGAACCATCGCTGCGAGCAAAGTAGCGAGCGTGAGAACTCTGACTCCCAAGGTCGCCACCAGCTCCCGTCTCGGCGTCTCCCAAGCCGGACACTCGGTGAGCGTGTGCAGCGCCGAGTCCTCGCTCGCGTCGCAGTGATGGCACTCGGACGTGTTCGTCAGTAGCCTCACGTTATCATTTCCCTTTACAAGAGCATCCCGGGAAATTTAATAAAAATCCTAGGGACCTAACGGAGCAAGAAAATTTTCGCTGAATCGCAGCCCTTTAGGACGAAATCGAGGTATTTGTCGGATCGGCGGGTCTAAGCCAGCGGGGGCGCGGGGCGACGGATATTCGTCGCGAAACGAATTCAATTTGGATCATTCTTCTATACTATTATCCCGATTGAAGGTCTTTCCTCGCTGTCCCCCGTTCGAAATTGGATCGTCTTTTGCATAAAATGAAAATCGAATCGGAACTAACGAAATATCCTCGGAAAGGTTTCGTCACCCCGCGTTTTGATGGACGAGACCTTTTATAGAATTATGAGCTGGCGCTACATAGTCGGGTCCGAGCAGGCGAATCTGGGACACAACATTTATATTGTTACGAGCGGGGCGGGGGTGCAGCTGGAAGCGTGTAGATAGAGCCAGCGCTATTACTTAGGTACTGGGACAAATTTTATTGACACCAACATTTTGACGTTTAATTTAGTCAGGAGTCAGTCATATATTATAGATAATAAACTTCCATAGATAAAAACTTCCATTACTATTTATATGATATTCTAAAATACAATATTAAAAAAAATATCAGTTCAAATAACAGAAGCTGTACCTTTAGGTTTTTTATTCTTAGATTATCGGTTACAAGATACTGAGGGGGATGTTCAATGTGGATCGCATTATGCCATAAATTTTGCTCGAACTTGGTCTACAATAATACATTTTGGCTTCAAAGTTATTATTCCAGCATATATTATTCCGAGAGATTGGTTCGAGTTGCCTGTATCAAGTTTTCGCTCAATAAATTAATCCATACATAGAACCTTTCTGATTCGATGAGCAATAAACAGCCTTTATACGTATTCGGTTAAAGATCGTAAAGTGTAAAGACGTTTTCATAGAGCGATATAATAAATAATATAAGGCCTTGTTTGCAACAAGCCAAATGTTAGTAGCTAACTACATTGTCGTCATGCTTATGAGCACGGTAATACGCGCACTAATATAATATTCAAACCTATATCATAATAAACTTTAACTTTTGATTGCATCGTGTGGCATATATGCATTGCATGGAACAATTCTTCATGGATCAATTTCTTTTAAGAGTTCCATAATTCGAAAAGAAAAACGAAATATGGAAGTTACAAGAACATACGCTAAAAAAATCATTTTTTTTATTCAACCAGCATGTTTCCTACATTATGCCTAACGCGTATTTGACCTAAAGTTTGGTTTAGATGAAGCAACAGTTCGTATGTAAAGCTCCAATGAGGTGGGAGCGGATAACACGCGTTGTTTGTTCCACAAACACGAGCGTGGAGCGCATAATATCTGACAAATTCGCGACCCGAGGCTGTTTAGCAATTGCTTCGATAACAAAATTCAATGGAAATTGATTTTCCGGAAAATATTGACATTTGTTTGCGTAAAACGGAAGTAGCAAAACTGATGATACTCTCAAATATATTATTTATACCAGTATAAAAAATGGAGGAAATCCTAAGTTGAAACAAGATTTAATGAAAAGACATGCATTTTTGCATCAATGGAAATATTTAAAGCAATGCAAATATAAAAACTTAGAAAAATATATTTTTTTAGATTTAAAATTGACTATAGGCCCGAATCCTAAAGCTATTTTGATCGCCATTTATATAAAAAAGCTGATTATTTATTTTATGTCTAAACAGGAAGTATATAAAATTGAATTGGATGTATAAGAATAACAGTCTAGGAGTTCATTTTCATTTCGGAATAAAGTTATTTGGCTGTATTTATCCAATCCCTTCGCTTATAAACGTTTTCGATTTGTATAATTGTATATTTGGACGTAGAAAGCATTGAGCTGTTTGAATTGAGTAAATGTACTCGTATTTAATTTGATTTTGTGGAATGTGTTGCAAGTAATACAAAATAGAATACCAAGTCTCGTATTGCTTTCATGTATCAATTTCAAGATTTACAGTAATATTTAAATTGAACGTCTATAGTACGCGCCATTAGTGTGGCAATAATACGAGTCATTTACATTCCTCCATACAGTGGTTTAGGTATACGAAATTTGCAAAAACGACAGTTTCAATGTTAAAAGATAATGTAATAATTCTTAATTCTTAATATTTTTGATTTACCTTTCTTGTTACTTCGTATTCATAAGACTTTGTTCCACTCGTATTGCCACACTAACTGGCGCGTACTATAGCTATTGTATTTTGTTTGTACAGTGTTTTCGCCGTCAAATAGCAATCGAGTGGGCAGTATATTCGTGTTGGTAGTCTAACGACCGTGATTATAACCTGTTACTTCTCGACCCCAGTTCAAAACCTTTTCCACTAAACGTGACATCATAATTATGTTTGCGGCGAACCCCTTACCTCAAGAATCAACCCTCTTCAAACAACAATAAAACAAAACCATATCAATCCCTCAGCGACACTTAATTAGGCCATTTTATTTCTACGATTGCTTCCCTTCCGTAACATAAAACAAGAATAAAAGAACAAAATAAAATTATTTATTGCATTGTGTTTAATTTACGGCCCTTTATAACGACATAAGAGAAGTATTCTGTTCTAATTTCCTCTGTAACCGCCTTGGGCGAGAAATGAAACTGCGGGTTAGTAGATCGTGCAAAGATACCAGTGACAAGTAATATAAGATATAATACTAGTGACAAATAACAGTGATTTCTGTATCGTTAATCATTGGTAATATGAGAACAACAGCAATTTTTTTCTCAAATGACTTGAAGAAATTCGATAATAGTACTTTTTATCGTTAGCAATAAACTCTTTGCAAGCCCTGTGAGTTAAAAATTGATGATTCTATAGTGGATTGCAAAAATGTAATCCGTCTTTGACAGCATATAACGGGCTTAAGGAGCTTTGGAAATGCTTGTCATACGAATAAGAAGATAGTAGACTATTTTAGAGGCCATATTTGTTCAGCGGTTAAAGTTTACAGTGGATATAATATGTGAAATTGTATGATTATTTCCATACCTAATAAATACTAATTACCTAAATAATACTCCTTAACGTGTTAAGGAATATGTAAATTTGATATTTGGGATCTGAAGTGTCTGAATTTCAGATGTTGTCAAACCCTATAGAACCTTTTGGAATAACCATAATGAAGAAATAACATCATAAATCATACACTAGAACCGTTCCTGACCAAATCACATAAGTAATAACATAACAGATCGTTTGCCCCTCCCTACCCGCGATCATCCAAAACGTAATTCCGTACAACAAAACGCGTAATTACGGTGTGTTGTGTGTTTTCCTCATTCACTTCATTCGTTCATTCGTGCCGCACATCCCTGCTCCCCGCGGTTTGATTCGATCTCAAAACATGCGCTCGTCATTTAGGAACGTTCTGGAAAATTCTTTTTTGTGATTGTGTCTATTTAGGTGATGGGTGAGAATGCGTGTTAGATTATGTACTTTTAGCAAGGTTTATTATTTGTGTTTCGACTGGTTACGAATAAGGAATTTTATAAGAAAAAACAGAGCAGCTACGCAGGTTTAGCAAATACATAGGAAATGTGTTCTATTTATTACTTTGTCACGATAAGGATCAGGAAATAAAGTTTAAATTAAATCGATATACACATAATTAAAAGAAAAATAAGACTTATTTATAAGAATAGAAAACTAGATTACATCACCTGCTGCATTTTATTTTGTAAAGGTTACTTGGAATATTTAAGGTAACGGACCGCAAAAACTGAAAATGACATTCCTTAATATGTGCCGAATAATGACCAACTGGATTTGTTTGGATTAACTTGATTGACTAACAAAGTATACAACCAGCAACTAATTTATTCATTAATAGGATTTAACACTTTAGTTATATCGCAAAGAGATCTGCTTCATATATTTATAATGAAAGACTATTAACTGATAAATTATGTAACATGAGAGCCGGGAGCGATCATTACAGGCCATTAACGGGTCCCATGGGATCAGTATCGGCGAATCTGATATAAACTCCCATAATAAAAAGTACCTACTTAATAAGCAATAAATGTAATGGTAACAATATTTTTTTGCATATAATGGATACGCGGACTTAAAAAGAACTCTTATCGTAAGCTCTTTTTGTGGGAACAAAATTAATTGCATCCCGTTTTAGGTATTAAATGATCAATTTCAATCGGATGAAATAACCTGTTTCATTGGACACTGTCGTTCAGAAACTCAACCGATTTTAAACATCAATTTGCATGTTCTGTAACAATTTCATTATGGTTAATGACGTTCTTTTTTGCAAACACTAATGCAAAAAATGTAATTTAATTTTTTTATAAGAGCAGTGTTATGCCAATTTTTTCAACATCATCCTCCTAGCATGAATTCTGCTTCTGCCTCTATAGGTACTGCTGTAGCTGCTTCTGCCTCAGAGCCCGGGAAATAGCATAGGAGTGGGTATTTTATGTAGCGTACATTGAGGCTAATAATGAATTAAAATTTACAAACACACTCGTTTGTTTCCTCCGCCACTCGCGTCTTCTTCAATCTATCATTTTCAAATTGTTGATCGAGGCTTTCATTCTTTAGACTTGTAATTTATCATTGAGTAGGATTATTTCATCTTATGTCTTTAATATGGTTCTGCATTTTTCATTTATTCCAAGTAAATATTATATTTTTGGTCCTTCGACGGGTCTTCGATTGTGTACTAAATAATACTCTTTACATCACTTTCGAAGGAACAAAAACACGATGGCTTGAATTGCTACTATAATAATCTCAGGAATTTCTTACGAATTGCCTAATTTGGTAGTAGACCTAAATATCAAGTTGTTGGTGCTCCGGTTGACCTAGCAAATTTTCTTTGTGTAACTCTGCTACAGATTTCTTTAGCTTTCAAATATTTAAACACCTAACTGAAAAAATATTCTTCATGAAGACCTTCCACTTCAGCGTACCTTTTCCCACGTGTGACTCCGTACCGACTTAATGTTGTATAAACTGTGGCAGATACCCTGGGCTGAGTGACAAGAGGCTAATGGTGCGTGAACGTCGCGATACTGGCCCATACAATTTTGTTACCGTCTCTAGGTGGGCGCTAAAGATTTATTTTCCATTGACATTTTTATACTGGGTTTTATAAATATTTTGTTATACCACTTAGGTGGCAGACAAGCACACGGCCCACCTGATTCAAAGTGGTTACCGAGGCCTATGGACGCGTGCAACACCAGGGGCGTCACACTCGTGCTGCCGTCCCTGAAGAAACCTTCTAATGCCCTTCTTGAAGTGCCTCATATTTTGTAGTCGCTTGGGAAAACCACAGTAGGATAATATCCATTACACGTTTTCCTGTGCTAATCATAATGTTCTAATTTATACATCACTAGTGCTCTCTTTAACCCTTCTAGGTTAGATTCTTTTGTTCCAAGTATTTTCATCCCAGTAATATTCTAGGTAGAGCTTGAACTCTCAACATTGTTACCACAAGTCTGACTATCCTACGGCAAGGGGCGGATTTTCACTAATGATAGTAACGTTCTACTCAATTTAATGTTATCGAGCAACATGTGAGAATTTGAACGCAGTTATTTAAACTGCTTAAAATTCGGTCAACCAGTCACTCGATACTAAAATAAATATCCATTTATCATTTGCTTGACAGTATCGCAACAACATTGCTATCGGTTTAAGTAAAAACGTCTATTCAGCTAAACTTCTTCTCGGATAAACAACAAAATTTTCTCTCAGTCTGTTTCCTGCTGATAAACTTTTATCACAATACATTAGAACACCTCTTGATTCGATATAAAGTAAACTTCATAATACAGCCATACAGGTCAGATGACCATCTCTGCATAACTTACTAACGATGCTATCTCATCAGTACCATCTTTATTTTGCCACCCTGTTATGCAATTTTCACCCTTTTCACTCAAGCAACAAATTTAAAATTAAATGTAAAAGATACCGCTGCGGAATGCACAGCTTATCTGGTTTAGGGTTCAAGCGTTCTCGCTAATTATCGAGTAGAAACACTTGGGAATTCAATGATTATGCTACAGAGGGGTAAATGGGTACCTACTTAGTTACATGATACTCATAGCATAGCCAGTAACTACCAACAAATACTTGCTTTGACTGCTTTAGAGTAATTCTAAGATTGTATATATTATTATCTATAATAAATTAATATTTTAGGTGATAGGATTTCGTAGTGGATTCCTTTCTTTCTATTCTTAAAAGCTCGCTGAAAAAAGTATGTCAGCTGTCATAACCACGCTATAAAATGTTATTTATAAAATTTTCAAAATCTATGAACAGAATTTATCTGGGTATTTATTTTACGGTGTTTTTGACATCAAGCTCGTGTTTTTCAAATGCAAATTTTAATGTCAGTAGAGGAACCTCGTGAAGTATGTAATGATGGAAATGATGGCGGGCTGTCTCTGTCTACCTCGAAGAAGAAAAGGTGCAAGTATGTATGTATTGCCTACTTCCTGCCTAGTTCCTACCTACTTGCTGCCTACTTCCTGCCTACTTCCTGCCTTCTCCCTGCCTACTTCCTGCCTACTTCCTGCCTTCTCCCTGCCTACTTCCTGCCTACTTCCTGCCTTCTCCCTGCCTACTTCCTGCCTACTTCCTGCCTTCTCCCTGCCTACTTCCTGCCTACTTCCTGCCTTCTCCCTGCCTACTTCCTGCCTACTTCCTGCCTTCTCCCTGCCTACTTCCTGCCTACTTCCTGCCTTCTCCCTGCCTACTTCCTGCCTACTTCCTGCCTTCTCCCTGCCTACTTCCTGCCTACTTCCTGCCTTCTCCCTGCCTACTTCCTGACTACTTCCTGCCTACTTCCTGCTTACTTCCTGCCTACTGACTACATTTTACCAATCTGAAAGTCACTGTCTACCTATTACATTTTTGTACATCTTCTATATTCGCTACCTAGTCTTTGATCGGTGTAATGCAATCTTTGTCGTTATTCGTACTAACGAAGCGACTCAGGCGGCAGCGGGTGGCTATCTCCAGCGTGAGGGACGGCAGCAGCAGCGGAGGAGGGTCGTGGAACACAGGTAATTAAAGGCGTTTATCTGCTTCAGGTGGAGCTAATTCGCGCACAGATATGAAGCTGAATGTAAAAGCAATTTTACTTCCGTGTTTTTACTTTCTGTCGGAATTTTAAGTAGGTACAGTTATGTTATATTCTTGGTCGGATTTTATTGTAAAATGTAGTTTAAAGTATGTCGAGGAAGAAAATCTATTCGTGTGAGTGGTTTTATTCTAATCAGCAAGCGTTAAAATGGAGATTTTATGATTTTCTACCATAATATAGTCGGGAGTCTGATCCTCCAACTATTGTTTTACTGTAAAATAGTTAGTAGGTTTATGCCAAAAAAAGCAATTTAGATGAACAGGATATGTTATTCCGCTCAGCGAAATTGCTTTTCTTTGGCATAGATTTCCCGTTAATGGTGCACTGTGGCTTGGAACGTGCAACCTTACTGACAAAGTTTCCACCTTAGCCATCACCTATTATTCTCAAATCTTCAATTTACTCTTTCCCCACACGGGCGATGCCACAGCTAGTTCTATTATCACTACACAAATCACCAAATAAACCGTAGTTACATTTATTTTGTGCAATTTAAAATATAGCTAAGATTTTACGGATAAGCACAACTATTTTTAAGTAAAAACGAAAAACTTTAAGCTTTTTAAGCCTCCTAATATATCTTTACAACCTTTCGAGTTACCAGGCTCGTAGCAGTTGCAAGGAGGTAACAAATGTAATTAACGGCATTTATCTAGTAGCGCGTCTGCGGGCCAGGTGTTCAACTAATTCTATGGCACTCTTCCAGCAAGGGAAAAATATTGTCTACAACACGTTTAAAATTAAAACTAGATACTTTGCAAGGCATTTTTCGTTTGTTAAGAATTATGGAGCTTGTTTTAAATGCGTACTGAGGATAAAATAATTGTTGAATTTATTTTGAAGAAAAATGGCTTGTTTCAATTTCAGTCTGTTTATTTTATGATTAACGATATCTTTAGAGATTATTAGTAACTGTAAAGAGTAAACTAGATAAAAAACGTGACTATTTATAGGTAAATGCTATTGTGGGAGTCCAAGAGGTGTACTTACCATCATTTTCTAACCATCCTCGTTTATCTGCCCTAATCTCATATTAATTTGATTAGATCGATTTCCCTCAATCATCGCCCCTCGTCTCGTCCATATCTTTTTCTGTTTCCGTTATTCTCTGCTTCTCTGTTTGCAGTTGCAATATTTAATCCCTTCTTTCATATTATCTTTCACGTAGTCTATCCATCTCCTTTTAGCTGTTCCTCTTGTATCCGTTCATATACACAACTTAACGCATCCCATATTTATTTTCAACCCTTCGTATCACATAAACTACTCGGAATATTACTTTAGTACTTACCATTATTATATAAATATATTTCAATGCCCTGTCTACTCCAGTCAGTAATTCCCCTAAACTTAATTATAGTATAATATCATGGAACGCTAAATATTAAAGGTTATTATCACAATGGAAGGTGTTAAAATCGGAGTAAATTTTAATAATCCTACTTTCGCCTTAAAATAATTTTGGGAAGTGGTACCTACGCAGATAATAAACTTCTAGACTTAATATAAGAACCGTAATTCTTCCGAAAGGTTCCCCTGCCTCGGTAGGTATACATGAATATGCTCGCCTAGATCGGCTCGTTTGTTTTTACGTGGGAGGCTCTCGGTTATTATAAAATTAGGTTTGGGCTAAGCCTGTAGACCTAAAGGTAAATTTATTTGATCTCAGCAGCAGCTGCCTTTTGGGCAGGTAAAAAAATAGCGCTAGCAGGATTAAATATTTTTTTGCGTAATAATTTTTATTTGACTGCCCCAATTATCTTTCTAATTTTGTTATAACTTTTATCTGAATTTATTTCAGTAGAACTAGAAACCATGTATTGATTATTTTGCAAGAATCAGGTAAATCTTTCTCTGTTCTTATGTAAGTAATATCTTTCTTTCTTTGTTGAGGTCGATAAATAATAACAAAAATACCGCAATAGGATCCGTTAAAAAGTAGTTTATTTCATTAAGTGAGGTTCGCGTAAGCTTAAGACAGTATCAAGTAATATGCTATAATAGCGAGATTGAAAATATGTTCTTTATTACATACGTGATTGTTTTTTTTTTGCTTGAATTTGCGTCAATTTCAACAAAACCGATTAAGAAAGAGAAAAGAGAAAGAAAAAAGAGAAGAAAGGTTAATCGATTTGAATGGTTAGCATAATAAATGCTTCAAAATTTCATTCAAATTTCAATATAATTTTTTATGCTACTTATAAGTGGGACAAGCACACATTTTAAAGATATATAAAAATATCCACTTACCCGAAACTAAATCGTACTGACACCGTAGTAGGCACAATTTAGTTTAAATTCTAAGGCCTTGAGAATCATTTTCAGTCGTTAAAATGAATGTAGTGTTAATTCAGAGCCGAGAGTAACTTTATACTGTACAGCCATGAGCATTTTCCACACGTCGCGACGGCCATTTTGATTCGCCGGCACGTACATTACGAGCAGTTATCTATCGCTCCAGAAGAAACGAAAAATCATTTTCAGCTTATGTGATACATAAACCTAATTTTATGGTAATTACTGTCATCAAAAAGCGATATCAGTGTGTCGTGTGCGGCATGGAAAAGCCGAATATGTTATTATTTGAATACAAATGACGTTCGCGCCGATTAGGATGTCTGCGTATACAGGAAAGTCTGGACAATATCTGAGGTCCTTTTCATGCTAGCGTTAATCGTAGTTGCATCCGAAGCTTTCATCTTGGAGTCTGGGGTCCGATTTTTCCATTCTAACTGCGGGTTTGACTGAATTTCTATATTTTCTGTGACGATGAAGAAGAAGAAGTATTTGAGGAGACTTTTTGTGAATTGCATATTTTGATGTAATGAAATCTACGTATTTTCACTATCATCGTGACTAACTTAACTATTAGAATTATCGGGATATTTACCATTTGTTTTGAGTGTCCAATATTTTTACACTGTTGCAAGCCATGATCACGGCCACTGAAATTTTTATTTGGTAAAAGTTTGTGCACACAGATAACAAAAAAGTACACCATCAAACAGTAACCATGTGTCAGGAAATCCTTACAGCATCAAAGGCATGATATGCACACATATATGTATTCAGACTCCTTTCTGCTATTGAGAATTCTCAAACCCCCTCACGACCACATACAATAAAAATGCAGTCTTTCCAACTCATAAATTTTGTCCTAAGTTTACCAGCTGCGTGGTCGCCGTAAGCGCGTCAAGAGTTTAGTATTCAGTGTAAGCCCGGGCCTCGAAGTGAAAGGGATTGGTATCATATTCTCAACGTGCTCTCATCTCTGTTCCGCATTATAACTGTTTTATTGGTCATATTAATCACCGGTAGGTATATTGACGTCTTGCGACTTGATATACTTACAGATAATTATTATTTGAATTGATTTTTACTTAAAAATCTCTGTGATTACTAAGGCTACATATAAATATTCTTTTTTTTTTTCATTTTGTACTTTACTCAGTCGTCAGTACCGGTTGCCATACAAACATCTATGGTAATTGGTATGGGTAGTTGAAACCCTGAGATGTCTAACAACTGGTCTAACTGCAATGCTTTGATACCGCCAATAGTTTGTGGAGGTCAGATGGCAGTCGCTTCACGGCAAATATTGAAGTTCAGCCACACTCGCTGTTATACTGGAACAATTGAATCCCCGACTCTGAAGCTTCGGATGCGACCGGGATAATCGCTAGGATCAAGAATACTTCACTTACTCTAATAGGGTGATTTTAGGGTCCACCAAAATCTTCGGGACTCAAGTCATTTAGTTGAAACCTGTAGGTAGGCACTAATTTAACTTAATTCTTGTAGGAAACAGGCGAACTCAACAGACATTTAATTCGTCCTAATAATCATTGCCTCCCCTTGGAAAAATAAACCCATTCAATAATAAAAATACTATGAAAATTAATAAGAAATACAAACTCTTAAAAACCGGATTGAAGTGCTATTACTATAGAGGTTTGTGAGCAGTCGGAAAGTAATTGGAAACCTAAATCTATCTTGTAATCTGAAATTAATTATACATAGGTATATTCAGAAAAATTGGAACATAATAAATCTACTCTCACCTTCAGCAAGCAGGAGACAAAAGATACCACGTAAAATTAATTGTTAAATACAAATATGTATCTGTCATTTGTAATGTACACAACATTAAATTTAATTAAAACCATCAACCAATCAAAGCTCGAATTACAACCGCACATCGTCGGCCCCACAGCTCATAGTTTATTCATCTGAAGCTAAATGGTGACGCTTACAGAGCATAACTCTGCTTGACAATAAGTTTCAAACGTTGTCGTAACGTGATAACACTATGATTTTCGATTGGTTTACATAGAAGACAGAACTGGCTTATAACTAAACCAACTTAAATTTGTCGGATAATACGAACGTGCACGGTTGGGTAAGCTGTATAAGGGTCCAGTACTAGTAAGGAATAGGTTAATTTATATCCTTTAATATTAAAGTAGTTTATATTGCGACATAGCTTTAGGTTACATTATGGTTGACGGATCACTTAATTCAGTTTGAGGAATTTCTTGAGCGGTTCTATTGCGTCCGCCGAAGGGTGCTATGGTTGTTATAAGTTATCCGCGGGGTGGCATCGTTTGTGAATAATATGTGAGCGAGGGTTTACTGAAGTTAGATTAAAGTAAATATAATATTCTCGTAATAATATTCTAGATTCGAACTAAGATTACCTTATAATTTGGGTTCTGGTAATTGGTATAATACCGAGTAGGTACAAATCTATCTGCGACGTATTTAAGTCCTATCACGGTTAATCTTGGCTTTCATGGAATTGACTGACTAACTGACAAACCCGAAAGGAGATCAGATGAGGTTAGCTTGAGTCCGTAGTACTTTATGGGGCTCCTGACACACAATCAATCAATCGATCAATTAGCCTATTGCAGTCCACTGCTGGACATAGGCCTCTCCCAATATACGCCACGTTTGCCGATCCTCCGCCTTCCAGTCCGTCCCAGCCACCCTTCGTAGGTCGTCAGTCCAGACACACGTTATAGATTATTTAATAAAATAATTTTCTACCACTTAGATATTAGATCAGCAATTAATCATAATATGGCCCATTCTGATGGGTAGTGCTTAACTTGACCTATGGTCATATAATACACTAGCGGTGTCAACTCTGTAGAATCTTCTAATGCCTTAATTTAACCTTAATTTTAAAGTAATGAAATGTTCAGTTGTAAGTGTATGACGTGTTCCACACACAACTGCAGCTAGCACTCAATTCCTAATGAAATATTACGTTATTATAAACCGGGCCGCGCCGGGGCCGGACTGTTGCGGTTATGCATATCTAACGAGCAGATATTTGTCATCGCGATATCTTTGAGATTTCTCAATCACATCTGGTGTAGGGTCGCCATGTGCAAACAGATGAAAATCAGGAATATTCGGATAAGGTAACTACAAAAATAATCACAAAACAAACATCATTACAACTGTTAAGTTGACACCCTCTGTGGCGTAGCGGTAGAACGTTCGACTGCTGCGCAGAGAACCCGGGGTACGATTCTCGCTCAGTTTTAATGATTGTATACATGAATTTATAATATATTTGCATTGGTCTGGGCGTTTACCTATATGTATAATATGTATGTATTTAAAAATGTATCTATACTATATTCATTTTGCTGTAAGACAAAACAATAACAAAGAACAGTAGTTGTCAAACTTTAGGATAGGAATCTTTGGGCCAAGTCTGCTACGTGTTAGTATATATTGATAACAGTCTCCTTATCCGTAAAACGCATTGGAGTATGCTTGGGACGGTCTTTCTTCGGCGAAGTAAAAGTGCAAGCACCGCTTGGACAGGTTCATTCATTTTCTCCAAAATTAACGTTCAAATAACAGAAACTTAACAATAACTGAACATAAAAAGTTAACATTATAATAATATGGTGAAAGAGCCCAAAACATTTTTCTTTTTTCATTGTTGTGACAATATTACTTTGTAATAACAAACGCAAAATATCCTCCAAAAGTCGTAATATTTGGGGTCACTATTTATAAAATATTAATGATTTATTTTCACATAGAACTACACGTCTAGTTTATGACTACATTGTTTCCGACAGTTATGTGTTTCTCTACAAATGGAATAGCATTTTGATCAAAGGCCGAGATTGTAAGATTGTTGAACACCCATTACCTTTAGATATTACCATATCGATCCCACTAATGTCGAATGATTTGTAAAGTATCGATTGAACAGTTATTTGGTTTTACCTTGAAGTTATACACGACAGATTTAAGTTCATAAAGTGAGTTAAGGAATATTTTGTCCTTCAAAACAGAAATCTTTTTCGTGTAACATTTACTGAAGCTAACAACAAAGTGGTGCCATTTTTTTTTTCATTCTACACAACGCTATCTAGACCCAAAGTAAGCATAGCTTAACTAGCTTGTGTTATGGGTTCTAGAATGCGGATAAAATTACTTAAATACATTTTTTTTTATAAATACATACATATTATACATAGAAAACACCCAGACCATCATTGGAATCGAATTGGCTAAAACCATAGGATATTTTGTCATTGGATGTTTTCAAAATATTGGGAAGTCCTCAGTGCACACTTTGTAGGCTGGAGGAACTATCAAGTTTTGGCTGGTCGAGACTTAAAGGAAGAACCCATTGTATCCCGTAGTGGTGTAGTCAATATTCTTTTGAGCTTAAGGAATGAATAATAAGTCTACTTAGTTATTTAAATATTACCTACAAGAAAGATTATTAGGCCATTTTTGAACTTCTACATTTATTTTAGTCACGAGTTAAAGCTACATATTTCCTAGTAGATTCCAAAGTTAGCGAGTTCCGTTTATTATTTTTTATTTGTCTATGGTTTTTTTCGAGAGCGACTGCCATTTGATCTCCCTTGACCTGGAAAGGATCTTGAGAGGAAAACCTGCACCATCTACTATTGTGTATAACAGCTATACTTGTTCGTCTGTAATTTACATCCTAGCATTTCTAATTTAGTTGAACAAACGCCGTTCCTTTCGACACTAATACTTTAGTATAATTGACTTACAAATTCATTCCATTAACAGGGTTCCACGCGAAATTATTGTTCCACATAAATAGAGAACTTGGTTGGTTCCATCTTCGTTTAATCCCTGCTTACTGTCAGAACCTTGGAGCTCGCTGTGATCCCGATAAACTCAAGATTAACCGAACTTTCGTATAAGTTACTTAATCTTACTGTTGTGTGTATACGTTTCAGACTAGCTTCTTAGACATAATTATTTTAAAGCCAGCTATAATCATTGTGCTTTTGGTGGACCCTGAAAATGTATGAGCCTTAGGAAGGGATCTGGCGATGAGGCGTGTAGCGAGTTACAGCGAAATTCAAAAAACTATCTATTAAAAATCGTATTTTTGTGAACATATCGAGTGTCAAAAAGTCAACCTAAGAAGATTTTGATCGTCTAATAAGAAAAAGTAAATATGTATCAACATTGTCTGAAGATGTTTTTGCGTATATAAAAGGTTTATTGCTAGCCCGACCCGACATGTTAAATTTTTACGTTTTTGATATGAGCCAAGGATGTCTGTGAACTAGGCATCCTAGCAGAAGTTTATAGATATAATACGGTCTACGTTCACCTGTTTATCTCGCCTGGGGATATAATATATAGATAATAGTCCACTAGTGCATAGGGGTTTAGGCTAGGCCAGAAAGTGAATGTCAAAAATCTCAGTACAGTGTGAGATGAACGGTTAGCGTGTCGTATAACCACTTGTAATATCACAGGTCGCGTATGACCATCAAAGACTGAAAATAGATTAACTATGTAGTAAATACTAGATAAAATAAGGTTCTACTGTCCATCGCTGTCACTACCGACCCACGACAAATCAACCGGCGGAACCGCGGCGGTCATTAGGGCCAATCAAATAAAGTGGTCGACGTCCCTCGGGCCGCCCTGCGCGGTGCCCACGGAAACTTATTGTTGCTTACATGTCGCTAGTATATCGGTCGGAAGTAACTTGACCCAAGTATATTAAAGTTAAACTTTCACAAAATATTTTCACCAAATTATTTTGGTGAAAATATTTTGTGAAAGTTAACGCTAATATTTACATGTCTGGCGTATTAGTTGAAGGCGTATCGTTATACTCATGTCACGCAAGTCTTAAATCTCGGCTTTAGATATTTAACTTTAATAATATTCAGTATTCTGTGGCGTAACACAGAATACTGGGTATCTCACGTTTCGTTACCCAATTATCTTTACTGTGTTACATTTTATGTTAATTAGACGTTAATAGTATTACTCTGTGCTTTGTTTAGCCAAAAGTTGTATGTTTTTTTTCTGTTCTTTTCTCATTACCAATTTCGTTAAAAAATTCATGCGTGGGGTAGGTACCTTTTAATTGTAGGTATATAGCTAACGCTGTCATGATTCTGTGCTTTATAATTATACAAAGGTTTTAATTTAACACACGATTGTGAGAGTGACACATGACGTCATTAAAAAATCCGCTCTCTGACGTTGACTGGATGAAATTGTGTCATCGATCCTCACACGAACACGTACTTGAATTATTTGAAGAGTGTGTACGACACATTATTGCCAAACTAAAAGTCTTCTAGACTTGAGAGGAACGGAGTCTATAGTCCTTGATACTTGTAAGAGCCTATCCTCTATACCAGCATCGAGGACTTCTGCTTTTCCAACAGATCAAAGATAATTAGAAGACCCCAAAGATGGAAGTATAGATGAATTTGAATTGTCTTCGTGCGGTCTTGGTGGCTTAGTGGTCAGAGCATTCCCCATGTAAGGGAAAGATCGCGGGTTCGAGTCCCGCCCGAGGTCGATTCTCTTTTCTCTTTTTAAATCGATAAAAATGATTAGAAGGTTCAATTACGGAATTACCTGAGTGACAACCGACATAAGTAAGCATTCTTGAAAAGATAGAGGGGCCGATCCTGGGCTTCAAGGTGCGAGCTTTGGATGCTCGGATGAAGAAAACCATATCTCCTGTATAGTCCAATTAGAATAAAAACGCATTTCTTTAAACCATCTTTTGCCTCTCGCACAAGCAGCATAATAAATACCTCTTATCCAAATTAATAAAGTCACAAACTAAAACGAAAATTTGTACTCTCAAATTATGAAGTTAGTTTCAATTAACATTAAACTAATCCAACAGAAAGTTCACTTACCCGCGGTTAGGGGAGGGGTAACCGCCTACCAAACGAATACGAATTTCACTTACGCTAAAAATACTTTATGAAAATGAAGATTGCGCTCCCACGGGACGCTTCCCGGCTAATTTGATGTCACAAATTGGGTTTCCCGTTACGATCAAGCTGAAGGATTTATATAAACCGCACGCGATATTTTTACGAGAACTGACGAGGCACGAGATTTTGTATGTACCTACCTACCTATACTTATAGGTACTACAGGTACCCGACTTTTGCTTTCGTGTTGCCACATCGGGAAGAATTTTGGATTGGTTTTATTTCGGTTTATAAAGCGTCCTCTCTATATCACAGAGGATATCTATGGCTCAAGATATTCCTAAGTAATTGAAACCGTAGTCATTTTTTAAATATTTTCTGAACTGGAACGGTTTTATCTACTCTATGAAGGTATCAAACGCAGTTGCAGTTGATTAGAGAGAGCGATCTACAAAACTGAAGAAAGTCGATTTTAGTTAGTAGATCTGTCTCTTGTTTTGTCTGTTGTCTTGTCTAACATTGAGAGCTTTCACTAGAGATACGTAGATAGAGTATTCTTTTTGTGCTTCTTAAATAATAAGGTTTCAAAAGAAACTTAAACTTAGATAATCACAGTCTTAGCGCTCGCTGTGAGCGATCGCTGTCAGACAGCCTTGAGATGGAAATTACAGTAAGATTAAACATACTGCGTAACTTGATGGAGTATTATACTTCGTAATAATTTACAAAGAAATATTAACGGTGGTGGTTGTTATATTGTACTAGTAGTTTGGTTTGACTTGCATGAAATATTGAATCTGTTTCCGCATTAATATTTAATTACCTACCTCAAAAAATCTTCTCGGAAATTTTCCTTTCATGGGTTTTTTTTTGTAAATTTTGTAGGACATTCTATACAGCGCTATCTGAACCCAAAGTAAGCATAGCTTAACTAGCCTGTGTAACGGCTACTAGAATGCGAATCAACATAATTAGAACCACTTTTTTCATACATACATACATTTTATACATAGAAATGCAAGCCAATGTAAATATTCCTAATCATGTGTACAAATATTTGCACTGAGCGGGGATCGAATCGGCGCCTTCTGCGTAGCAGCTGCGTTCACTATCGCTACGCCACAGACGCTACGTCTCTTACGATGAGTGATAAGTTAAATATTGTTTAATACACATAATATAATTATGTTTTTCTTTCTCTTTTAGAACCTCTGCTATTTTATATACAATTACACTAATTAACCTACAGATATTGAGTATTACCTAACTATTTTCTAAATGTTCGCACACAAATCCTTAGTTTTTAGCAATAACTCAAGAATACCGCGACGGTCTGAGTGACCTGTGCCCATGTTCGGCTTGCCCACGATTTCTAATTCAAGCAGGTGTACATGACACTTTGGCGTCAGGTTACATGCCTCCGGATTTATTACCTGTTGCTGCCTTTCGATTGAGACCTCTTTAATTACAGTACTTCACACACTTTACATTACTACACATCTTGGACCCTGGAATACATATTATCTTAGACCTACGTCGCGAGACAAACGAGCCCCTAGCGCGAGTGGTTCTTTAGTAATAATCTATGCTTGGTGAATTTGAGGTTATCCACCTTCGTACTATCCTCAAAAGACACCCAAGAAACGTGTACTGCATAGCACATTTTACGTCCAAGATAAATATGTCCTCTAAGAGAGAGAGAGAAGAGAGAACTAATGTAAGTCCTCTAAGTAGTTTGTTCAGAATCTCACCCGTGACTTTAAGTACGCAGTATGATACATTTCATGCGCGTTTTACGAATACTCCATTCTTGTCCGCAGTTCGCAATGCGCAACACCAGACAGTCAGCTTCGCAAGGGAACAGATAAATCATATCCCACTAATATTAAAAATATGAAAATTTGTAAAGATGTTCATACTTAAACTTATATTAGTCACTCAATCACGCTCAAACAATGGATCTGGCTGTTACAGGAATAAATTATTATAGTTTGAATAACTCATAGACTGTTTTTGATCCCAGTCAAAAGTTTCCATGGCTTGCGGAAAGGCTAATAGCAATATAAGCTCACAACCAATCTTTATAAAGTGCCAATAATTAAGTTAACAAATTATATCAGCAAGTAAGATATTATAGCTAATACACAATATACATTCTATACTGATAGCCACTCTATACTGTTACATTAACAGAAAAAATCAGCCAAGTGCGAGTCGGTCTCGCCCATGAAGGGTTCCGTAGTAGCAAAGGCGAAAATTGCGGTTTATGACGTATTAAAAAAAAACTACTGACTGGATCTCGTTCGAACTAATTTTTAGTGGAAGTTTGTATGGCAATTTACATCATATATTTTTTTTAGATTTATCATTCTCTTATTTTAGAAGTTAGAGGGGGGGGGGGACATTTTTCCACTTTGGAAGTGTCGCGCAAACTATTCAGTTTAGAAAAAAAATATGATAGAAACCTCAAGAGCATTTTTAAAGACCTATCTATAGATACCCCACACGTATGGGTTTGATGAAAAAAAAAATTTAAGTTTCAGTTCTAAGTATGGGGACCCCCAAAATTTAATGCTTTTTTTTAAATTTTTTATGAAATTCCTAATGCGGTTCACAGAATACATCTACTTATCAAGTTTCAACAGCATAGGCCCTATAATTTCGGAGAAAAGTGGCTGTGACATACGGTCGGACAGACAGACAGACGGACGGACAGACATAACGAATCTATAAGGGTTCCGTTTTTTGCCATTTGGCTACGGAACCCTAAAAAATGGTAGTCAAATAGTAGCGAAACGTAATAAAGTTTCCCTTATAGCTTAACAGTCAGTGTTTCATTAATTTATGAGCACGTATAGGCACAGAATTAATTAATAATAGTACTACCTAGTACTACGTAGTATAAGTATATCAAAATGCCCCATCATATCTCCTTAATATCAATAAAACGGAGTCCCAAATCCTTTCCACACATTACCCCGTTTTATAAATCAACATGTTTCACAATCGCGTCCAGCCAGCGCGTTATTTATCGCGACAAATATTGTTCGTTAATGCCCAATTAATTGCGACACCCGACTCAAAATATTACACGCACGCGACCGATGTACGCAAAAATATTACGTGAAAGCGCTGGGAATTGGAATGCAAAGCGTATTTTGTTTTGTTATGATTCATAATTTTTGTACTTTACAGCTGTTCTGTTTTGCTTTTATTGGGAAAATGGCAGTTAATATTGTTTTATGGTATGGTTAACATTTCTATATTACCAATTGGAGGTGATTACATTTTCAAATTATAAATTCAATACTCTACGGTAAAATATTGCTGCAGTTTTATTATTATGCAGTGCAGTGGTGAAGGATGAATAGTTTTAAATGGAAAAACGGTGGAATAAAAATCTTACCTATTATAGAATGACCATTGCAAATTAGTATGGAATCCTCTTAATAATAGATACAGAATTTCAGATAAGTACATTCAGTTTTAGATAATACATTGTGTATCTCTACCACGAATCTACCCTTTACAGAGCAAGCACCACTGATTACAAATTATACTGATTGATTTTATTTAAACTAAGTTTTCCTCTTTTCTCCTTGTAAAGTTTGTACAGATGGAAATTCCTATAATAATGTAATGTTCCAGACGTTTATAGACCATGATGAGTACTAACTTTAAGTTCACTGGTATTCTCATTTGCTTTCTTAGTAATAGGAAAAATCACAAATCAACCAATTTATCCAAAAAACACTGCATCCACCCCGAGTTTACAAGACTTTCCCTAAAGTTTCATTAAACAAGAAATCTTTTTCCACGAAGTCCTCGTAAAAGAGTTAACCGTTTCTTTAAAACTTATTAAAACACCAAATTGCTATTTCTTTTGCGAAAAAGAAAACTAAACTCGATTAACAAAATACCCATAGATACGAAATAACTTGTCCAAGGCGAGTTGGATTCGTGTACTTCGGGTTCAGTACATAATTAGATTAAGGGACTAACTTAGTGCTGTTTTTGGGAAGAAGATATACTACTGTAACTTATAGCAAACAGATGTAACAATGGCCAAGTCTGCTGGAAACCCCAAGGCTACTTACGTATCCTTGAGTGCAGACTGCAAATTAATAAATGGATGATAAGACCCATTTTGGTTCACTGCTTAACGAAGGCTACGTTCCTCTTTCTCGTTATCATATCTTCACTAATATAATAATCAAAAAGTTACCATACATAAATTAAGTGGTAGAAGTAAAATTCCAATCGTATGATACGAAAAATTTTGTAGATCACAATGTCTCACTGTTTGATTTGATGTTCTTACTCTTCCTAAATATTCAATGATTTATAAATCGCATGTGCCTCGAGCCCCGATACGGTATTGAATATTCTACCATATTTCCTGACGGTTTATATAAGGCATGTATAAAATATGAGCAAGGAATTTCCTATCACGATTTTCATGTACTGACTTTTCAAACGACTCCATCAAATCACAACGCATGAATATATATTTATTGCAGTAGCAGTTTTTCTTTCCTTATATTCTAAGATTTGTCCGAATCAATGATTCGGTGGACGGAGTCCATACAAGCGATATCGGCCGACGCACACTACGACTCGTATAATCCGCACTATTTACTTGCGAATCGAGAAAAGGCGGGCCTGAAACAAATTTCCGCGGGGTCCTAACGACCCCGACCGTCATTTAATCAGACTCAAGTGTTGATGCGATAGCCACAACCGACGTTTTTCGACGTATCGGAATCTATCATGAAATAACTATTAGCTATCTCTTTCTAACACTTGAAGGATTGTATTCGGAGTGTGATGGCATGATAGGGTCGGCCATCTTAATCTAAAGACAGGAAATAACCAGTTCCGAGCGGCTTGCTCCGGATGGATCTGGATTTTTCCGGATTGAGCCGGTTTAGTGAGCTCCAGTTAATGTAAAGTGGGGCAGATGCGATGCTCTGCGCCGAGAGGCTGGCTGTAGTGTTATTTAAGCTAAAGTGGTGGAAAAGTCCGTAATTGTGATGGAGTGGCGGACTTTTCGCCTTGTTGTTTTGTTCGTTAAGTACGTAGTCACGTTCACAAACTATTATGTGAACTTTAATTGTGTGTTTGTAACTATTATTATCGGCCTAAAAGAACTTGTGGCTATGTAGTTTGGTGTAACTTCGACAAACAAAATACATTCAATATCATTCTCTGAATAGATATCATTTGCTTATTCAACATTTTAATCCATGGAACAATAATTTTGTATATCGTGTGACACTATCTCCTTTGTCGACTGTACAAAGACAGTATCGACTATATTCTGTGGCATAGGTTTAATCGTTTACTATCGCGTGTTTGCACTCAATAATCGATATTAAATTTAATCAGCAAAGTGACTTACTTCAAGGGACATGGCAGAAGGAATTAAATTCATTCACTAACCACTAGCAATTAAATATTTAAATGAGCGTCGAATGAGTTTTAATTAGACACTACTGTACTGAAAATTAGGACGGGGACACAACAAGAAGGTACACTATTTTTTTAATATTGAAAATTATATCCCGTAGCTTAATACAACTTCTCTTTTAAATAAATTAGCTAATAATGCAATAATTAATGCATGATTTTTTTTACAATGGGGGTTGTGATGTGACACGGATAATGTCCCATACCTGGTTATAAGGGAGTGTGGAACATCTGTGGTTCAAGTGTATGTAGAGGTAACTGCTTGCTATTACGCGAGACGTGAGTTAGTTTGAAACTTTAGGCAATATAATAGCTCATATTATTTTATTGTATTAGAATAGAATACGACCTTCTCCGTAATCAAAAGAAAAGTCTCTTGGATTAACAACTTTGTAATACAGTTAGAGTTAATTACCATGAACTTAATGAACTTGGATAATCTCATTTCGGTAATTAGAAAGATTAATGCGAATTACAGTAGTTACTATTTAAAAACTTCTGAAACTCTGCATAATAAACTACTAAAGTCGCAAACAATTATCAATCACATTTCTTAGTTAATGCTAAATGTTCACTGCAACGCTAGGGGTGCCTCGCACACGTTATGTATGAGCAAACGGAGAGAGAGGAGGGATTTAGGGAGAATGTGAAAAAAAGGTAGGAAAAGGTACCTTTCTGGTTCTAATATGCCGTACAATATACATTCATCTTGTAATACAGTTTAGTGTCATTTAATTGATCCGTTTTTGAAGTCTTTAGTGCTCAGTTAAAACCTCAAATAAATCTAAACGCCTACTGAGAATGGGGGATAAGTCCCTTTATCTGAAAAACGGAAAATTCCTTTTTCAGAAGCCTTTGTTAATATTATCAAGAAATGAAACAATACTAGGTCATTATTTATCATAATGGCCAAAACTTAATGCTTACTATTATTCACACTGATGTCTACAGCTGAGTTGATAAAAAGGACGATTACGGATTATTAATGCTTGTAATTTTGCAAGAGAATACCTTTTCATAATATTCTTTTTTTTTACTAAAGTTTAATTAATATTAAAAGATTTTACTCTCACAAGCGCTGTAAATAAAATTTACTCTGCAGTAGACAGGGTGAAAATTGTACTATAAAAGAAACTGTAAGTAATTCACAAGCAACCTATTTAGTCGGGCAGAGATTATTAGCTCAAACAAATCACTACACATGATCAACAGAAACGTAAACTAATATCACCTTACGCAAGCTGTTCAGCTTTTTTTTCGGTTGTTTCGCATCCATACAAATATGTTTTTGGTGGTTTTAGGATCATTTTCAAAGGTCAGTACTTATACAAATCAGTAATTTTGATTAATGAATGTACTAAAGCAAAAACACATATTCATTACACACAAGTATACAAGATACATAATACTCCAAAGCTCGTTCCATAATCACACATTCAAGTCGCTCTCAGTGTGCCCCGCACTCGCTCGTTAGGCCGTGTGCAGCGGTCACTAGATTAATCACTGCACTCCATGTTTTTGCACCACCACTCGCAAGAACTTTGGGCCGCTGGCACACACTCCCTTATGGTGGAATATTTCATAAGGCAACTTGTACTGGACATTTCTTTTTTGCACAGAATATTTGGTAGAAAGTATTGATATTGCGTTCTTGAGAAAGGAGATTTAAAAACATAAAAATTGTTTTTAGAAAGTTATTGGAATACTATGGAAACAATATTACGATACATTTAAAGAGGTTAAGACAAAAAAACAACAGAAACAGAACAGCTTCATTCGAGATATTAATTACTAAAATAGATGTCTAACGATTTAAGCTATGTTATAAAAATAATTGTATCAAAAGTGAGTTATTGTATTTCACGAAAAAGCAAATTATTTCCTTAAACGTTCATTTTGTGTCCCTTTGTTTTAAAGGGATTATTTCGTATTTAAAAGCTGCTAAATAGGATTACCGCCCGTCTACACCTGTCCATTGGGTCGGGCCATTAAGGGGGCGATATATCTACTAATGAATTGTCAGCGTGGTTTTTTTTTTTAAATACGAATATAGTATACACGGCCACGTGTTCAATATAATGAACACGTACTGGAGAGGAGAAAGAAAAAGATAAGAAGTGTAAAAAGCAAGGTAGGCTTTCGGCACTAACTTAATTGACTACTGCTATTGAAATATTGGTTTTTCCCAGTTGACAGTGTGCTGGAAAATGATTCCATACATTCAAGAAGCACCGGTAGTGAGTACGTTCTACAGACAATGAATTCGATCTTTTAATACTACTTAGGTCGCAGACAAACACACGGCTCTCCTGATGGTAAGTGGGACTCCAGGTCATGCAAAGTATTACTGAGTAATCTGTTAAAACTATTTCAGTTGTGCACGATAACTGAAACTGACTAAAACTGATGTTAGAATTGGGTTTCTTTTTACTGCAATATAATAAATATAAACATAAAAAAAATAAAATTCGTCCAAGTGCGAGTCGGACTCGCCCATGAAGGGTTCCGTAGCAGCAAAGGCGAAAATTGCGACTTATGACGTATTAAAAAAAACTACTTAATGGATCTCGTTCAAACCAATTTTCGTTGGTAGTTTGCATGGCAATTTACATAATATATTTTTTTTAGATTTATCATTCTCTTATTTTAGAAGTGAGAGGGGGGGGGGACACATTTTTCACTTTGGAAGTGTCTCTCGCGCAAACTATTCAGTTTAGAAAAAAAAATTGTTAGAAACCTCAATAGCATTTTTAAAGACCTATCTATAGATATCCCACACGTATGGGTTTGATGAAGAAAAAAAAATATGTTGAGTTTCAGTTCTATGGTGATGGTGACCCCCAATATTTAATGCTTTTTTTTATTTTTGTCTGAAATTCTTAATGCGGTTCACAGAATACATCTTCTTACCAAGTTTAAACAGCATAGGCCTTATAGTTTCGGAGAAAAGTGGCTGTGACATACGGACGGACAGACAGACAGACAGACGGACGGACAGACATGACGAATCTATAAGGGTTCCGTTTTTTGCCATTTGGCTAAGGAACCCTAAAAACGGCTCGTTCGCAATATAAACATGTTACAAACGTAACTTTAACTTGTAACTTAAAGCCTAACCACGCTAATAAGAAAAATAAAAAGTCAAATTTTCTAGCCAACGTCATGGCCCAACTCTTATGCTATATCGAAAAATAATCTGCTTTTATCAAATAAAGCACCAAGTAATCCTTTGTATCCTCTCCGTGTGTAATAAAATAAATTACAGATTATCGTAAAGGTCTCTACTGTAGCTTGTGTTTTAGTTTTAAATAAGATTGGGATTTAGTTTGGGCCTTATAGTTAAAGTCAGTTAGGTTTACAAAGCTCGAAAACTGTCACATCCTTTTATTGGAATATATTAGATTTGTTCCTTAAAACAAAATCGATGTTACATGTACAATATTGTGTAAGGTAGATATACGTTATCACATGATCTCATAAGGCATACATGTATAAGTATGTTAGGTACTATATATAACAAAATATACGTAGTAAACCTTCCCATGAGTATTGGTAGGTACACTTACAATTGCGTTCCATTATACAAATAATAATAGAATTGTGAATAGTTTGCAGAATCACAGACCCAGTAAATTACTTTATATGAAATTTTGAAGCATTTATAATGCTAACTATTCAAATCGATTAAGAAAGAGAAGAGAATCGAACTCGGGCGGGACTTGAACCCGCGATCTTTCCCTTACAGAGAGAATGCTCTGACCACTAAGCCACCGAGACCCGCACGAAGCCAAATCAAATTCCTCTATTTTTTTTATACCACTTAGGTGGCAGACAAGCACACGGCCCCACCTGATGGAAAGTGGTTACCGTGGCCTATGGACGTATGCTCTATACATCCTCTATACATTCGTCTTAAGGGCGACGGTTTATAATTTAAAAATATTAAATTTATTTTAGAATCGCTGAAATCTCTACAATGGTCGTGTTTCCCAGTACAGAAATAAATTAACAGAAATGAGTAACCACGAGGTGCCATCTAAATATTGTGTGGTTCCCTTGCGGGTTGCAAAGCTGGGTCGACTCAATCAAACCAACGGTTGACTATTAACAGCTGATGACAAACAGATCGACTGCACGTCTGCGGCCTGCGGCACATGAATTAGTAGCATTGGCCCCGTGTGACTGGAGCGGGCTTTTTATTGTTTTTTTGGAAATGAGTGGCTTCATAATTCAAATTCGAATCAAATAATGTGTGACACTGTATCTGCTCAATTTGGTCATCATAGTTTACCTATATGAAACACTGGTCGGACTAACAACTAACAATGATATCCCATCCATAGAGGTTGATCAGTTGTTGTTCGATTATTTGGAGTTCGATATGGCGTAGTATACAGTGGGGAGGGGTCCCTATAACTCGATTCCTGCCGGCTTGCTCTGCAAAGGGAAGCTGTGGTAGACATTTAAATTTATACTCTACTAAATAACGCACATAATGCCTTATTTAAAATATAATGTATCTGAAATTCAGTATCTAAAATTGGGAGAATTACAAACAAAATTACTACGATCGCTCTATAACAGGTAAGGGTTTTCCCACCGGCTTCCCTTGTGGAAATTCTCACCCTTCAATCTATCTATGTACAACCAATTCTGTCAAGTAACCGTCTAACAGTGATTACAAAATGGTTATATCGCAAAACACATTCATGAAATGGAAGATTTTAATAGTTTCCTCCGTGAGTACAGCATACAACAGAACTCAAAAGTTATACATTTTGGAGACCTTATTCAACGAATTTCAAGAATTCACTGAAACACACCCCCCACTCCAATCGCGGCAGACGCATTCACCGCCATTATTATTTCACACCACAGTTCAGAAATCCATCAAAGTGTCATCAGCGAACTTGTCGCCAACACGTGTACACAGTGGTATATTCAGAAAAAAAAGTTTTAAATAGGTGCCGAGAAAGTTGGCCAAAGTTCGTCCAGAGTTTGTATGAAGTTCGGAATTGTTCGCCGTTGGCATCGCGAATAGACGAGGCTGTAAATCGATTAAAGATTTCATTACGAAACTTGCTGATGTCTGTGCGAATATGGAGTTGGGTTATCGTTCCAAGTTAGTAACGACCCATTCACTTTCTACTGCCGACAAAGACTTATCGATAAATTTCATAACTCAAGTGAAAGTTATTCAGTTAGCTTGTTTAACCTAATTATGTTAGGATTATCATAGATGGAATAATCCTTTTTTTTTCACTTCTCAATTTATTATATCTTAATTAGAAAAATGCACACAAAATTGTCTGTGGGTTTTTATAATATATTTTTAAATTAACATAGCTACTTGAATCTTACTTCTTTGGAAAGGCGATCATTCAGATTGGGCTAATTTTGAAAGTGCCGGCCAAAGAAAAAAAATACGATATTCTATTAGAGCTTGTTCTTACTAGCATTTTTTATTACTGCGTCAAAGTTGAGAGATCACTTCCAACGGTTTTATTTGAGTTTAAAAATCTTAAAAATATACACTTTTTAAGATACGAACTATTAAAAATAAATGAAAAATATTGTTCTACATTGGAAGAATAGTTAATAAAAGCAATATAAAATAAACCCTATACTGCATATTGTTGTTTTTCGTCCATTCATTTAGATCCAAAATTGAAAGTGCCGGTCAAAGAAAACAAATATGATATTCCGCTAGAGCTTGTCCTCATCAGCACTTTTTATTACGTCGTCAAAGCTGAGAGACCACTGCCCTCGGTTTTATTGGCGTTCAAAAATCTTAGAAACATATAATTTTTATGATACGATATATTGAAAATGAATGAAAAATATTGTTCTATATTGGAAGAATAGTTATTAAACGCAATAACATAAACCCCATACTGCATATCGCTGTTTTTCGTTAGTTTATTTAGGTCTAAAATTGAAAGTGCCGGCCAAAAAAAAATGATATTCCGTTAGCGCTTGTCCTTATTGGCATAAGCATATAAAAATAAAATACACGAGCAATAATACTGTTTCATTGCACTTCACCCTTCTTGTTTTATCTATGATAATGTATGTATAATGTTGACGAACCTGGACATGACGTGACTGCTATCGTCCACGAATCATCCATAAGGCATTGCCATTAGTGCCTTGTAACTGTGGAATATGATGAACTCATTTACTAAGTTCAATTGGAAATGCACTTTTAACCAATATAAATCAATATTTCTCATCGATTGGCGATCATTCAGATTGGGCTAATTTTTATTTTGCCGGCCACTAAAAAAAAGTGCTTGATTTTGATAGAACACAACATTGTAAGCATTTTTTATTACTACACCAAAGTTCTAAATCGATTCCTTGAGATTTTATTTAGGGTTCAATATTTAGTATAAAGTGTGACTATTTAATTACTTAGTTCAAAAATTGAAAGTGCCGGTCAAAGAAAACAAATAGATATGATATTCCGCTAGAGCTTGTCCTCATTAGCATTTTTTTATGGTGTCAAAGCTGAAGGATAACTTCCCTCGGTTTTATTTGAGTTCAAAAATCTTGGATATATACATTTTTTTTTACGAATTATTGAAAATGAATGAGAAATATTGATTTATATTGGTTAAAAGTGCATTTCCAATTGAACTTAGTAAATGAGTTCATCATATTCCACAGTTACAAGGCACTAATGGCAATGCCTTATGGATGATTCGTGGACGATAGCAGTCACGTCATGTCCAGGTTCGTCAACATTATACATACATTATCATAGATAAAACAAGAAGGGTGAAGTGCAATGAAACAGTATTATTGCTCGTGTATTTTATTTTTATATGCTTATGCCAATAAGGACAAGCGCTAACGGAATATCATTTTTTTTTGGCCGGCACTTTCAATTTTAGACCTAAATAAACTAACGAAAAACAGCGATATGCAGTATGGGGTTTATGTTATTGCGTTTAATAACTATTCTTCCAATATAGAACAATATTTTTCATTCATTTTCAATATATCGTATCATAAAAATTATATGTTTCTAAGATTTTTGAACGCCAATAAAACCGAGGGCAGTGGTCTCTCAGCTTTGACGACGTAATAAAAAGTGCTGATGAGGACAAGCTCTAGCGGAATATCATATTTGTTTTCTTTGACCGGCACTTTCAATTTTGGATCTAAATGAATGGACGAAAAACAACAATATGCAGTATAGGGTTTATTTTATATTGCTTTTATTAACTATTCTTCCAATGTAGAACAATATTTTTCATTTATTTTTAATAGTTCGTATCTTAAAAAGTGTATATTTTTAAGATTTTTAAACTCAAATAAAACCGTTGGAAGTGATCTCTCAACTTTGACGCAGTAATAAAAAATGCTAGTAAGAACAAGCTCTAACAGAATATCGTATTTTTTTTCTTTGGCCGGCACTTTCAAAATTAGCCCAGATATGTATGGAGAGTGAATGTTCTCCTTTGCAATACCAGATAATGCATTGTCCTGGATTGTAACCCTGCAATGTTTAAAGTAAAATCATAAAAAAATATGTTTAAAAATATTATATATCACCATGAAGTTATGATTTCCTATAGAACCCCTATCAGTCTGCAAAGGTCATACGAAAATTTATTCTTTCATAAAATAATATATTCGCAAAAACATCCTCGTTAATATCTTACAAAATGTGCACCAGCCAAGTGCAAAGAAATCACGTTTAGACGTTTTAACTTAGCAAGTACGGCGTGACTTCAGGACTTTGTCGCCATATTCATAAAGGTAGTGAGGGGAAAAAATGGTGGTCTCGTCCCGTCCATAAAGTGCACGTGCGGCCGCATCGTCGCCTCAGCGCAACTTTCATATCACGCTAGTTTTTCCTTGAACGTTTGAAACCTTCGCAGATGCGCTACGTTGCGGCAGGTGATTTGAGTACTGTGGTGACCAGCTTATTGATATTATTATTTTTTATACAGGATACGTCAATTTGACTTCACCTCGCCTAATGGTAAACTAAAGGCAAAGTCTCGGAACTTTAAATTTTGTCATAATTGAAACGAAATAAGATGAAACGGCTTGATAAACAGAGGCAAAATAGCTTCACAGAATTACGTATTTTGTATTCATCAAAATTATCCAATGAAATAGTTTATTTTGGACCGCTGAACTGTATTTAGTTAGTTTATTCTGTTTCACTTGTTTCACAACCAATTATGCTAAATAAAATTATCACCTGTAGCTCCTACCTACTCCAGTAGCTCAGTTAACTTTGTTGGAATGTTTTTAAGTAAAAGAGATCTAAGAATCTTGTAGCATTCTATAGTCTACTAAAATATAATAGTAAAATCTAATCATTGTATTAGATTTTACTATTATTTTACTATACACCTGCCAACCATTTACGTAGGTACTTAAAACAGCTTAATCTCCCTAGGCAAGAGGCAATTCGTTGGCAAAATGGTCAAATCCCATACATTCGTCATTCCGTTCTACAATACGCTGACCACAGAATCTAGACAGAAATCGGAAAAATTGCTCCGCGGTGGGGCAAACACAACGTCTTTACCGCGAGTGCGGCTCGTAACTTAGCCCCACATGTTGTGACAATTTGTATCCACTACAACACAGGAGCATTAGCCAACAAAATGTGTTACTGCGCTGATGTATCATATCATCCTTATTTGTTTTCTTGCCACTGTGTAATACAATCACAACTAACAAGACTTATTTTCTTTGAGAATGTATGGTAGGTACATTACATATTTACACTTTACTCTCTTAGTAGGTTTCTATATTTGAAATGATAAGTCATTTTATTAACTCTTCTTGTTCGATTTTGGGGCCTGGTTCACTTAGCTACCATGTTGGCCATTACGTTAGGACCAGAGCAAGTGAGAGAGGCAATGTTCTTACACAACCCGGCTCTTAATATGCTCTAATAACATTTGCGACACCGCCATTTTTCAGACCTGGTGTAAGAATTGAGACGGAAATGCATTAATTCGGATGTGAAAAACCACCAAAACGACTTTTTGTCACCACTAGAAATCCAATATCACCTGGGTCAACTCAGAAATTCAACTAAGGACATGGGGATTAGCTCTGCTATTTATTAACCAAATGCAAAAAAGGAAAGAAGTTTTCAATTCTTTTTTTAAGGTAAAATTTCCCTCACAGTATTCATCCTAACATCATTATATTCAAGGTTCCGTGGAATTCGACAATATTTTAGACTTATCCAAAATTCATGCTGCTAAGGCTTTGTAAGGTGAACGGCGAAATATCGGCTGTTACTTTACATAACTTCTAGGCTTATGATCTTGTTGAAACTTTACGCGAATATTACCTACATATTGTAACAAACTTATAAACATAATTTCATTGATGTAATATCGCTATTTATTATACACAATTTCGATATTATTTACTTACACAATACCCGATATTTCAAAGGAAACCACATATCATGGTTTCTTTTAATACTAACTTTTGTTTACTAAAACTAACTTATATATTATGTACTTAGGTATGTAAGCATATATTTATATTGTTATTAATGTATGGAAGGATCCTACCAACATCTCAGATCTTCAGGGTTAACTAGAACTTTCGTAGTTTGTTTCTACTAATGAGAAGGCTCGTCAGACAACACGTATGAAAAAATGAAGAAATCGAAAATGAAACGGATCCCAGCAATGCGGATATTCCGATATTGCGGCATATGCATAATGTTGTGTGAAATCCGCAGGAGTTCCGTAAAGCCCAATGGAGCGATCTTGTTGATGTGAATGCGCATTAGGAATAAGGAGATAGCCGTGACGGTAGATGGCGTGACGCTCATAACCTGTTACTGTTTTAAATATTTAGGTGTCATATTTATTGCGACTAGGATTAACCCTAGGATGAAAAAAAAAGATAATATAATTATATAAAAACACGAATAAAGTTGATGTGGCACATCCACACCATACGGCCCCAAAACACATACAAAAAAGTTTTCTTTAACGATGAAATTAATACATTAACTTTTCCTGCATTAAGAAAAATTATTTAGTGAAGTAGAACATAATTCTGTTTGTCATCGTTATAAACCCTTTTTTGTTAAAATGTATGTCATTTACTTAACACTTTTTCTTTCAGTACTATACAATACACGGCACAGCAAACTTACTAAATTGGTTCCAGCTCTCAATTCCTTACCTGCAAAAGAAAAGAAAAAGAATTTGAATTTAGAGCAATAAAGGTAGAACAGAGTAAACAACTTCATTCAACAGTTTACACGAAACATCTTAACAACACGAAGGAAAAAGTTAAAACACCTGCCTAAATATTCATTTCCCAAAAGTACTAAAACAACACAAATTTATGAAAAAATAACGAAGGGCTTACACCACTTTAAATAAACAGAGATCTTTTGAAAAAAAAAATCTTAAATACTCTAAGTAACCCTGCGCCCGCTTGCGATAAAAAGATTCCCGGGTAAAAAGTATAACAGAGCAGACTGGGGCCCCGCTACTCAGTCTATTTAGAATGGAAACAGCGAAATGGTGCAGATTCAACCCTTCTTACAGTTAAAAAGATTGGATGGTATTTCCCAGACGCTAACATTTATGTCTGGGATAGTGCTCTTTGTGTCCGACTTATAAACGAGATAGTCTACTTATTTAGGAATTATGTAAATAGTCTGTTGTGATTGTGTTTATTTTAGCTTTTCTTTGTTGTTTTGAAAAATGTATTAATTCTATGGAGTACATACATAGTCTTAAACCTAGCTTAGTTTATTATTTCATAAATAGTTTGTAATTTCACTACAACAAAATATATTAATAGTAAAAGAAAATAATCTTTGGTTTTCTTAATCGGGTTAATTTATTAGTTATGAAAAACTTATATCTCTTGGACAACTACATGCTTTTTTTTCTTTATCCTATTTAGACTTACTGGTAAGCAATTATTATGATGGACCAAATAGAAGACAGCAAAGTAATAACTTATTTACTATCGATTTTATTACTTTTCTTATTTTTGTATTTCGAACTATGTTCTCTCATAATTATTTCTTTTGGATAATGAGTTTTCTAGCTTTGTAACTATTATTTGGTTCACTCATATTGCTGTTCTCATCAAGTACCTATTCAATATTTTTTCTTAGCGACTAGTCAAAAATAATAAATCAGGCATCCACACTCCCAACTGATATGACTCAACACACAATACCACGTAATACATTTTTAAACTTGAATTTAATCAACAATGAGATCGTGGCATTAACAGTACATAATTTGGAGTAAAGCCGACAGCGTGTCTAATACGTGACAGTATCGGGGAGATCGGAGACACAGTAACGCCCAAACCGTGTCGGGATGAACCGGGGAGTCTCGCGGGCCCCGGGTGGCCGACCGGTCGCGACGGGGGGTTACACAAATTAAATTAGGAAAAACGGTCGAATCAATGTCTGCCGTTTATGTTGGGCACCGACACACTGACGAATGCGGAATGTGTAAGGAATTAAATTGTTGCGATTCCTTTTGTTTTAAAACGCGCGGATTAAGCGTTGGCACTGTGTATTTTTACCCTTAAAATGTAGTGAAATTAAGGATTTATTAAGTTAATTGTTATGGCTATTTTCTACGAATGAACTTATGTATACTGTATGATCGAGTGGTGTTCCAATATCACATTCCTCTTACGTCAACACTACATACCTGCTACCTAAAAAGCCTAGATTAAGTCTAGGCTTTTTCATTCATTTTTAAATTTTTTCAATTTCAGATTCATATATTTTTGGATATTTTTAATGCATGCAAATAAATCATTTTATGTTTCTACCTAATATTCAAATTCAAATCTTTACTAATACAAACTTTGACATCGGAAAACATCAAGCAAATTCTGTAGGGGAGACAGAAACTTATATGAAGTAATGTCAATAAAAAACATTGACACCATAAGCCCATTACCGCAGATTCACAAAGAAAAACAAATGAATCGTCTCTCAAAACACTTCGTAACTACTTAATGACACAATCATAAACATGATCACAAGGAAATAACCCATCGCTTTGCCGTATGCGAAATTTCCACTCCAGAAGCGCGGGGCCCCATCCAATCTTACAAGGTTGTATAAAATATGGGGTGCAAGCGCCCGGGGCCGCGGTATAAAATAATATCGGATATGAAGGGAAAATGGCTGATAAAGCTGCGATCGGTTGATGCTATCGGGACTGACGATGTAGGCTGAGAGTGGGGAACTTTAAACAGCATCTAATTTTTTATCAGTGTGTGTGACTAAAACTTTTAAGAATTTATCTATATCTTTATCTAATCACCCATCCTAAGATTGACCTAGTATTACTTCTCTTTTACCTACTCTGTTGTCTCTTAGCTTCTCTTTTCTGCTGACCGTATCCAAATCAAATTTTGGTATTCGCTTGGAATAGATTAAAATAGTGGCATCGATCTGAAATACAAAATAAATATACCTACTAGGCTACTAGGACAAAAAAAAATACTAATGGTCGATTAATGCTTCAAATAAATAAATGCTTCAAAATTTCATTCAAATACTAATGGTATTGGAATCCGAGAATGGCATAGATCCATTTGCATTCAAAAGTAGTTAATTGTTTCCACTAATTTAATTTTCTTGTTTATTTATTCTACAAGTGTATTAAATCGACAACTTTCAAACTGTCAGCTGTAAGCACAGAACAGTTTCTAAAGCCGCAGCGTACTTCTCAAGCAAGAGTACGTGTTATATTTCTGAAATAAATTCAGCGTCAAGTTTTAACCCTCGTGTCGAAAACTTTTATAATATATTTTAAAGTTGCCGAATAAATAACATTTTCTTTTAAAATCTAGAAACTTAAAGCCAGTACACAAGCAAAAAAATATTTCCAAGAAAACAAATTTGCAGTAGATAAAATTTAAAATGGTGATTTGGCTCCCGGCCTAAAGTAGTGTTACGTATGAGTAAGTTTTGTTCAAAACAAGGGGCGTCGCGCGGCGAGCTATATCGCGACGGGCACATTCACTATATGCCCCATTTATTTCGTTAAGATACAATAATTCTGCTTTCCTTTCTTATCTTTTGTCTGGAGAAATACTTGCGTTGCGTCAGTACTTTGCTGTGCAATAAAAACGAACTACGACTATTAGTCGGGTGGAAGTGTGTTGGTCTGAGACGTTTTATAACTATTCAAGGAGTCATATTCTTAATATGTTCTATATTTGCTACAGTTAATGTTTAACTGGACAGTTTTTATGGAATAGCGGTACTTAGTGAGTGGGTGAAATTGTTATTAGGTCTTTCTGTAAGAAATGTTCAGTGGGTATACAAAGTCTAAAAAGTGTCCGTTTAAAAGCAATGGACGAGCCCTTATTACATACATAGGACTTTATAAAAAAATAATATATAATTTAAAATATATGCATTTTCTTTCTTTCAACATAATAATAAGGGATATTTTTAAATGCACATCTGTATAATTTTGCAGCAAACTACGTAACTCCACTAATTTACTGAATGCATACCAGAAACATGAATGCTGTGCAAAAAACTGACTTGCACACTAATTACGCACACTAACTAAATGAAATGATAGGATTATTGAAAAGTTACGCAATCCGACTTGGATAGATTAGGTTAGAAGGCTAATGCGAGAGCGGAGCGAAGCGGAGCTCCCGCTTTTGCCTTCGTGGTTATTTTTTTTATGTAACCAAAGGAATTGTTCTGCAAATTTCATTAAACAGTATATTTAATTTGATTTAGTTAGTGTGCATAATTAGTGTGCAAGTCAGTATTTTTGATATAACTTTGAAATATTTTGTTAGAAAAAAGGGAATATATAAATATCGATTTAAATACATGCCTAATAATATAGCTGATTTGCTCTCATAGTAATAAAATACTCCATGTATTTTCATATGAAACAGTAGCTGATACCTATAATATCAAACGATAGGCAGAACACTATAAATATTTGCATAGTAAAGCAATAATTGGCACACAACGGGAATACCTATCTTATTTGTCCTAATAATAACCTTAACGTTTGAATTTGGAATATAAACTACGTCATTACTCGAATCCTGAAATCACGGCGCGAATTATAAACGAAATAAGTTCCATATTTAAATTTCAAATCTAGTTATTCAGGTAATAAAACCTGACTATATTTTTATTATGTCGTAAAATGCATTCGTTGCTCCTATACTACAATTGTGACGTCATTCTTGGAGATTGGCATATTTTTATTATTGCAAAAATGTTGTCATAAAGACGCAACAACGTATCTGTGGTTTTGTTATTCTTGAAATGTACAAGTAATTTGTTTATGACATACTTTAATTTTTTTTATTGGGGTATCATAATTTAAGGTTGGTTATAAACCTGTCCAAAGCTAAAGGATGATTTTAATTCTAATCTAGCACGTACTAGTATACATGCTCACTAACTGAGTATTTTAATATGTTTTGGACTTGCTGTATATAAAACTTAAAAATTATAGGTACCTACTCATAGGTTCTTAAAAATATCAAAGTCCATAACAGATATGTAATGCCAAATAATCACGTCATGCCTTTATTTGGTCAAAAGTGACCCTTATAAACAGCAAGATTATGGCTCCTACATTTATATTTATTTTACTGCCAGATTCGATCACCCTGAGAAAAGTATCTGGCAATAAAAACGCCGGGCCACCTCAATTGCCAGTAAAGCTAGTAAGATGTTCCACCAATCATAAAGGAATGACGTCACAATGAAAATTAAATGGACAAAATTTGTAAAAAATTGTGGCTCTTCACTGAGAAGTGTTTACTGTTAAAATAAGCCTTGTACCACTTAATTGAGACCTCGGAAATTAATTAACTTCAACCACCGGATGGAAAATAATTGACTGATATTTTTTTCAACAGTGGTCATGCAATAAATATTGTTTTCGTTTAAAGCATCCTGTAGTTACAATGTTACGTACAGGAATTTGGAATAATAATGTACCAATTTTCTTTTTTTCTTTAATTTTTCGCTTTGCTTATATTGGTGTGGTTCCCGGCAGAGTAGAATTTGGGCCACCCCATGTCTTCGCATGCGATACAAGGCGACTAAGGGATAGGGTTGTTTAACATCAGACAGATATATACAGATACAGCCGAGACTCAGCCTAAGATGCATGGTTCCAATCAAAAATCTCACCTCCTATTACGCGGGACCGAATACATTGATTGGCGAAATGTGGGCGAAAATCGAAATGTGCCAACCCGCAGAATTTGGCGAGTTTTCTTTTAGCGAGTTGACGAATGACCCTTACCTATGCCTAACCCTCCGGGACAAAGGCGTAATTATAAGTATGTGGTACAAAGAATAAGTAGGTAGTTTAGGTATAATCACATCACTTTCCTCAATTGAAAATATTTTCCATGTCAGTAAGTCCTCACACATAAATAACCAAGAACCGTTTCATAATACGAAACTATTAACGGTTGCTAGGGTGAAAACGTGAACTTTCCCCGGCGATCCCCCACGCAATTTGGCGTGAAGTTGGCTATGGTGGCTCCTGGACATTTATGGCCCGCTCTGCTTTATTGGACCATATATCGTGGCCCTAGCCCCTCGATTTTACAGCATATATAAAAAACATGTGTGATATTGGTTTAGTACCGTTTACCGGCCAACGATGTTTTTAATATATTTTCTTGCTTAGGAAAGGAAATATTTTGGTGTTTATTATATCATATTTTTGGCCCGTTACGACTATGTTGTAGACGTAAGTACTGTGAGTAATGTGTTTATTTACATATCGATGTTATGATGTACTGTGTGGCGTGGCGGTAAAACGTTCGACTGCTATATAAGAAGTCCATAGTTTGATTCACGCTCAGTGCAAATATTTGATGTTTACTGATATTGGTTTAGATATTTCGATACGTATCTATACGTATTATTTACTTAGGCATTCACATAAAAACCTCTTTTTTAAGCGGGGCATGAAAAAATATCTGATGACCCCGTCAAGCTGAGTGCCACCATTTTATGGTCCGTGTCTGTAATGGTGACCCACTTGCCTGAGACTTTGCTTTCAACTTAGCATCAAATTGACGTGTCCTATATATGTATAGAAAAACCTATCAAAAGTGAGTTGTTCTTGCACACCAGAACATTTAGATGTATCATTATAAATATCACAAGTAGGCACTAACTCCCAAGCACAGACTCGTTCAGCTATATATAGGTAGTAAGTGTCGTGCAAGCAAACTTTTTGCACTTCATACCATAATAAACAAGAGTAGGTATTTGTGTCAATGTACATAAAGGCTAAACTTGAGTACTTCTTGTACACAACATTACGTTAAATCTGGCAATAGAACTGTATTCTGAAATAAAAATAAACGATGAAAAGTATTACTTACTGCGCAATGGCGTACGAGTAGCAAAAAATGTGAAAAATTCTCCTTAGTTAACGATTACTTCTGCTTTCCTACTAACCTCCTACCTGGTTGAGTATTATCTAGTAGGTGTCATATTTGCTTCGCCCAAGAATTCCTGGCTTGACGTCGCGAAGGATGACATGCGTGCAAATGGACTCACTACCATGATCGCCCAAGATCGTGCGAAGTGGAGGAGGAAGAGCCGGAAGGCGGACCCTGAGCTTCGAGGTTATCTTGGCCACGGATGCGATCAGGAAAACACGTCTCCATGATGATGGTAATGTCATACTTGCTGCTAAATCATCTTGCAAATTTAATAGATATTTAATAATTGTTCTTATAATAAAATATTTTTTCCACTAATGAGCACTGAGTTTTGAAAGTTACTGTAACGTATAAAAATGTTGTAAGAAAAAAGAGCAATGTAAGTGTACATCCTACCTACCATGATCAAAAACTAAATTATTAACACTTCCCAAAAATGTTTTGTGAAGATAGTGTTGGGCCGGGCAGGCGATAGAAATAGGCGATTTTGAGGATGGATGTTTATAGCCAATATTATGTGATTTATAGTGCGGAGGCGAGTAATTTCAACGGTAAACGATGTTCTCCTGTGCGTGTACTTCACTCCAGATTGCTTACTTTTTTAGAACATTTCTTTTTTTTCCGTATGGACAGAATACAAGGTTGTTTCATTGTGTATTCCACTACTCAGAGTTTCTTCGGTAACGTGACTAGATACTCCTTTGACTTGCGGTGCAAGTTATTATATACCTACTAAATGAAGATTCAGATGCCTCTAAATCATCATCCAAGCGCAAAACGCGTTTGCAACTAAGGAGAAGTATCCACTTATGAGCCAGGGCGGTGTACTGTAATATTCTGCCTTCAAATAATATGAAAAAGTTGAATATCCCTAAAATGCCGGTTCATGACGGCAGTGTAATGTCCAGGATACGAACCCGGTATCTCTCGATTGTAAGACTAGTCCTGTAACAACTAAGCTTCCGACGACGATGAATACAATATTCTGTAATATAACTCGTTGGTATAAAAGAAGCTACCTTGTTATTTCTATGCTAAAGTAGACAGCTGTTCCCACTGCACATTTCCAAGGACGGACCTTTTAAATATATTTCCTTAATGTATTTGATTCCCGAGTGAATCGTGTCGTACTTTAGTTGTAGCACTTTGCTGTTTTGTAAGATTTGTGAAGGATTGTAATTAATGGCGCCTGAAAAAGTTCCGGTGTGTTGCCGTTAATCAGCCAGTTAGGTTGGTTTGTACACGAAAATCTAAGTAGGCCCCATATACCGAAAGATAAATAGAATGAAATGAATGGCAAATAATACCAAGGCTCTACCATAACTCTTTCAAAGTCAATGCTACCCAGTGTAAATTATTATCCATAATTGATACGCAGATTTTTTAAAAAATTGTAAGTAATAAATAGTTAGATAGGAATGTAGCCCACAGTTTTTTCAGACCACAAATTCTTTGGTATTCCTATATTATTTACCATAAAATTGTACCTCTTTTTATTTAAATATTTATCATAAAAATATACAAATACGATTTTATTATTATCGGTTTCGAAGCCCCGACTCCCGCAATCCACGTTTTACAAGTGTTTTCGAAAGTACACACTTCAAGAGTCAGACCTTCGGAATAAGGCTAAATAAACATCTACAAAGAGGTTGTACAAATCGTAAGGGTAGGTATAAAAATTCAGAAAGGGTTCCATAGAGGTATCGACCCGCGACACGTGCCGCCAGCGTGACGGAAATGTAAACTGCTGTATTGTACCACAGGAGAGGCACAGCAGTGCGGGTTTCGGTTTTAGAGAGGGTTTTATCGTTAGGTTCTGTCGTTTGTACAGGTCAGAGCCCTTTTTGCACAGAATTATTTGAATTAACTGGATAGCAACGGTTGAAATCATTCGTTGTGGTCAAGTTTGATAAATATTTCTTGAAGTATTTGAAGAATTGAGTCATAACTTTGATAATTGAAAGGCTATCAATATTTCATTATGATGTTCCTGATTGCATCCGTGGTCAAGATGACCTCGGAGCTCAGGGTCCGCCTTCAGGCTCTTCCTCCTTCACTTCGCACGATCTTGGGCGTCCATGGTAGTGACCATGTCACCCTCCACGACGTTAAGCCAGGACTTCTTGGGCCTACCCTTTCTACCTGTACCCGGCGAGGGCGCGTAAGGCCAACAATAATTGTTTATACTTTAAGACTACACGGGGTTTAACAAAAATCTTCAGGATAAAGTCCACGGGAATAATCGGTACCCTGATTACGCGGGCGAATAGCTAATTTTGCCCTAAATATATTTTCTCTCTTTATTTCAAGTTTTATTATTCAACCCTTTATTCATTCTATCACAATAGGTATACAGAATGTTGTTTGAATCAGACCTACTGTTCTCTGTATATCGTGGCCCGCGCCTGCCATAACCGTAAGTGTCGCAATAGCAGTGCACCCGAGATCCGAGGTACCGCCAGAAGGAACTTTTTAATTACTTCATTCGTTCCTAACTGCCGTTACGTCTGTCGTTTTTACCAGAACATCTTCCTTATCTTAGTTCTGCACAATGAGGACTCATTTGAAGTTGAACAGAAATTGATAAATCTTTTCAATGTAAGTTGAGAGTATTAAAATAGATAAAGGTATTTCTAAGTTCAAGGTTTCTAAGTTTGTAATATTCATGTTATAAAGATAAAGGCAAAAAAATTTGAATACTGCCTGATATTTGAAGGAAGAGTCTAAAATTTAGCTAACCAACAAGGATTATAAGCACACCCATACAAATATTTTTTTTTAATTGTAAGCATTATAAAACAGGAGAAAAGATCTCATGGCTCCCTTTACAATCTTTTCACTCTTTTTCTTTTTCTCATAATCTCTTGTTGAGGTGAAATAACTAAACAAAGCCTCTGCACTACTATCAACGCTAAAATGTTAGTATGTACAAACACATAAATAGAATGATAAGCAGTAACTCATGGAGTTGTAACTAAGTTACAGTCAAATCACGCTTGGGTTTTCATTGGGTGATATTATTTTTACGAGCAGATACAATTCTTGTAATAAGATACGAACTGAATCGTGTGTCGTTGGCAAAGAGTGTGCCAACTACAAAGTTGTTTTTTTTTTCGATGTAGAAACCCTTGAAATTCGTTTTCGAGTTTTTTAGACCACTTAGGTCGCAGATCTGATGTCAGATGAATTCTTTAAAATTTCTCCAAAAAAGATCTTGAAATAGAATTAATAGTATTCTAACTTGGTATTAAACCAAGTTTATGATTTTTGAAGAGGTTTTGAAGACAATGAATATTGGTAAACTAAACCTAAATCTGAAATAAGTTTTATTTCTTGGAACTCTGAAAAGATGAGAACACACGCAATATTTTTTGTCCAAGCACATAAAACTGTGTCATAAAAGGACAAAGACAGTTTGTCATTTCAGAGACAATTCACGATAAACTGAAATACGTTCAGTAAAATATTGGGTCGAAACAAAACCAGGCTTATCTAATCTCAAATTCATGGGAAAAGTTTCCGTAATCAACAAATATTAACCGCACAATAAGTTAAAGTTATAACCCGGCTAATCTACTAACCTGAGGGACCAATTTTAATACAGTTACTGAGCCACCTGCTCAATATAATAACAGTGGAATAATGAATGCCAAGTGACCGCAAACCGCTCAGGTAGACCCTGGATTAGGTGGTATTATGCATTAATTTACTACTTGTTCTAAGTGTGATAGTTGACATTTCTAGGCATAAGTAGGCATGGGTCTGAACTATAAACTCTCATAAGTCTCTCAGTTTAATGGCAGTAGAAGAAGTTCATGAGATAAATAAATATTTCTGAAGCCTTTGTTTAGACCGAGCTCATAACCATTAATCTTTTTTCTTAATATATTCAACCAATCAATCAATTAGCCTATTGCAGTCCACTGCCTTTCCTAATGTTTACCATACCACCCGATCCTTCGCCTTGCGTATCTAGCCTATCCCAGCCACCTATCAAACATAATAGTAATTATCAATATCCAATAGTGATTCACTATTGGTTTTCCCCTTTCAACAATATCATTGCACCAGTATACTTATATCTGCCATTTAGAATTGTATGAACAGACTATTATCTTGTTTCTGTCTGTCGGTTTTATTTTAATTAATAATGTCTGCTGCAAATAAGTGATATTAAACATTGACTTTCAGTTTTGTTTGTCAGCGGCCCAACCGACTTAATTCTCTTCCTTTCAGCAGATTAATAATTTATGGATTCTGTGGCTTCGGCTCAGTTATTTAGACGTGCTGGATTTATGTTTGTTTGTTGGTATCAGAGGGATTTACATAGTCTCCTTAATTATTTTCTAAAACTTTTCATTGTTTATTAAGTTAATTTTGTAATATTTTCTAGTTTTTCAATTAAATTGGGTTTTCTATTTTATTGTATTTTACTCATATATGTTAATTATGTTCAATAAAAAATTCAGTTGAACCAATGTTGAATTGATTGAAAGAATATTGAGTTTATTATTGATTTGTAAGTGTTGTAGGTACAAACCTCAATATTTAGGCAGTTTCAGGTGCAATTCTGTAACGGGCTACATTTTGTTCTATTTTTCTGTTAGAAATAACCACCCAGTTGGACTGAACTTAAAAATATTTCTGATAGACAACCAGTGGGCGTATTCTTCATTATTTTTACAGTACGTTTAACAAATATCTCTGTATGATACAATATAATCCACATTAACGTCTTGCCTTTTATAAATATATAGTATTATAGTTTCTAAGTTAAAGATACATCATCTAGCAAAATGTATGAATCTATCGACAAAATAATAAATATCAAGCAATTCATCACTACCTCTCGTAAATATCATGATATAAGAATGGCAACGTGCCAGCCTAGCACAATAATGTACTCCCTGAAGCTCGGCCTAGGACATCCATTACTGTTAAGACAGTACCTAATGGTATTACCAACTGTCAACTATGATAAGTTGGTACTGTAAAGACCGTTGATTGATGTCTTCTATTGAAAATTAGAGTGCTCAGTACGAATATTGTGTCACCTATACGATCGCGACTGAGTGAGTAGACTATGATTTATATGATATTGCATTAGCGCCATCTGCAGGGAAATTTGTGAAACATTTTTTAGTCTTTATTTTGGTAACGGTTGCCAATTATATTATACGGACATTTTTGTCAAACCCGTATTTGGCATTACGTACATTTTTAACTACCTATAGTTATTTAATTGCATAGAGACAAATATGTACATTTAATAATATGATAAGAGTATAATAAAATTACGTGTAGGTACAGTCAGCGTCAAAGTAGATGATTACTTTTAGATTTTTAAAATGGATATTGAGTAAGGTAAAATAAAATTCTTATGATAACGTTGTAACTAATTAGCAGATTCTAAAAATTGTGATTAAAATGTTACGATTTACAATGAGATTATTAATTTTGAAATCTGAGCAATTATCATCGTCATACTTTTGATGCTAACCTTACATTTTAGCAGAATAAAATGGAAAGTGAAATTGGCAAGTACAATTGTTTAAGTTCTTTAATCCCATTTGAATACCTAAAATATGATTTATAAAGATGAAATTGAAAAATATTTAAATGTAAAAAAAGAGGTATCTACTTGTAGCCATAATTTGATTTTTCATCCCTACGGATCCTTTCCAATTTAAAAGGCTTTAGGTTTCTCCAGTATCACAAAATGTGAAAATATGTTAATTTTAAAGACATGGATTTGTTTTCTTTTATTGGCAATGGAGCAGATGTTTTTTTAGAACCTTGTGAACTTAAGACAAACGCTGTTAGACCTACTATTTGAGATCTACTTTCATATATTTATCTATAAAACCCCTATGTAATTTATGAGTGTGAACGTTTAAGAAAATAGATAGATGGATATTTGCTCTTTCACCTTAAAACGAATGAACAAATCTGGATGATTCTTGCACAGAGATAGATTAGTTATAGATAATCTGAAATAGCATATGGGCTTGTAGGTGAAATTACCTTTTAGCCTGGATACCTTAGTAGGCCTCCACATATGAACCAAAATGTCTATCCAACATGTTATATTTTCTAGAATAACAATATATTACATGGTGAAACTACAAAGCATACAATATATTCACTATATTCCAAGAACAGACTCAGGTAGCACAACCATAAGTCAGCCACAGAGGTAAGATTACAAGGTATTTCAGACGATTTGTATATAGGTACCTGGTACATGTACATAAATATGTCTGCCTAATGAGGGCATTCTGGTGTAACAATATAACACTAAGATTTAGGTCTCCAGGTTGCCACACAACCTGAATTTATACAACGTTCTGTAATCCTGTTGTGATCTACCTTTACAATTTACTAACTTTACATTTACATTACACATTCTTGAAATAATCATTTAGGCCATTACGAGTTGAGATAATGTACTGTATGTTCAGTTTAGATGGTACCTCTTTATTTACAAGAATTTCGGCGTGGTACCACCAGTACGACCCATTGGAACCACGGGGATTTTTCACCGTAACACTATTAGTACTTATTTATTCTGTACCCGTAGAACCACTGCAATGCAGAGCCCAGACTTGTAGTGCTGTGCTTATTAAGGACGTTGCGCAAAGAGAATGAAAACCAGTGTACCTATATACCGTCTACAGATCTCAAGGCTAAGCGAATATTACATACATATATAATTTGATATTTAATAAGCTTTAGTGAATAATTCTATCGTTTACACTGCGCTGTTGGCGACGCGCGTCCGTAAATTTTAAACAACAACTCGAATTGAGAAACACCTCCATTTTTAAAGTCAGTTAAAGATTTAGGTAGCTTAGGGGTTGAGGATCGACTCTCTCAATCTAGAAGTCGCGGGTTCAAATCTTGGTCATTAATTAAGTTGAATTGCTTGTGTTAGAAGCAGATTCCCAACAGTAGTGCAATGTCAAATTCGCGACCACTATTATATGATTGAAGGCGCTGTTTTAGCAACCATTCGGTGATAAATCTATTGCATAATTTTATTAAATATAATACTGAAGGAAATGTTCGAACAATACTAGCTCTATTTTAGACCTATGCACAATATGCAAAGCATAATGCTCGCATATCTTATCTGCATACACCGCACTCTCAACGGAATTAACTTGCAACTAAAAACAAAATAACTTGCCTTAATTAGTATGCACTGTGAGAGCTTATCTCGAACAATGCTCTTATACTAGTTAATATTATACTAGATACTAATACTTGGGTTTCCTTTGCTGTAGTTTGAAAGCAAACTTTAGTTATATGAATATATTATTATTCTGTTTCTACCAAGTAGCTTTGCAGCTATGTGTGGTATATATTGAACAACTTCTAGTATTGTTATAGAGATCTGTTTCGAACAATTGCATTTGCAGATGGCACTATCTACGCAAAAAAAGTAGCTAAGAACCGTCTCTGAAGCCAATCGTGTCAAAATTTGAGCTCAATTGTTTCAGAATGGAATTCTGGAGTTCAAAATGTACAAACTATAAATAAAATACAATAATACTATTGTTTTTCCGATTACGTAAAATAGGTAGGTATTTTTATAGTTTTTTTTAATTTAGAGCTTGTCAATTAACTACACGGACGGTTCCAGCAAATAAGAGAAGTTAGTGTATGCATATTCCTACTCACATCAGAAACAACAGACCTGCGGTCTTATCATGAACTCTTAAAACAGGTCAATAATTGAACGGCTGTCATACTATCAACTGCAAATGTAACTTTGTAATTATTTATAAATATGAGATTACAAAGTCATTAATGCAGTTGGAAGTATGACAGCCTCTCAATTATTGACCTGTTGTAAAAGTTCATGGTACGGGCTCTGTCTTATTTCGAGGTTTACTCTCGTCTAGATAACGGTCGTATACGTTCGTCTATATAACGGAACCTCTAAGCCATAATTAAAATTATGGCTTAGAGGTTCCCTCACAAAACTTTGGTCCAACATCAAAAGTAACAAGTCAATTGTACGAGTCACTTCCTTAATCAAGCTCAAACTAAAAATTATTCAGATTTCTACGCATTACCAAAACACCAGCTCAAAACTAAGCATCTTAGAAACATCACATATAAACCTAATTTGATAGCAAATAAGGTATAAATTCGCACATTTTCTTGGAATTTAATTTAAAACTGCGGTGTGCACTTATATCTCGGGGGATTTAGCGTCAAATTGGATTGCTTTTCTACAAGTTGTGCATTTGCATAAGGACAAAAGATGTTACCGACTCGCTTGTGTTCGTACGGTGCAGTGAACCGACTGTGCACAGACTACGGAGGCAATACCCGATGAATGTCCTGTGTTAGCACTGTACACTGCGTGTTTGGTACATGGAGAAATGTAAAGCTCACTTACTTTAAAAGCAATGTATTGTGAAATTTTTATGGACCATGTGCTTTTATGACGGTAAGCTGTGATACATCCTACCACCAGTATTTAAAAAAAACAACGGAATAAATCAATTATTTTAAACATAAGTCCTTAATTATGAAAACAGCGCATTGCGCATCGCCTTCAGCGATAAGTAAGCAGCTTCATGTGATTTTCCATTCCTGGCCATGAAAGAGACAGCATGGGAATGAGGTAACAAATTAAAATTAAATATTACATTAAAAATAAACGCCCTTATGTTTTAATTAACAATACAACGTGATACATGCGTAGGCCTTAAGGCTGTATATTTTTGGTGGGTACTGGACAGAGTGGTTAGTGACGACAGGACAAAATATATGCACCTGGACACATTTATTTTTCAGTGGATTATGAGGTGAGTTTTCATTAGCCCCACCAAAAAATTTTCAATACCCGTATTGAAAAAAAATGGTGGAGTTATTAAAAATTCACCACACAAGGCTACAATTATAGTCAACTTAACTTTAATTCTATCTAACATGATACGAAGCGTAGGAACATACTCTATTATATAGTCATTTTAAAAAGCCACATTTGACATAAGCTTCATAGTGAGGTGACATGTTTGAAAACCCAATTCTGTTGGATAAATCGATAAGAATTTCAAACATCTCTGAATCGAATAAACTGAAATTTATTCCTAAAAATATTTATAGATTAGGTATGTACTATAATTTTAACTGAAGATTGAAATTCAAATTAAAAATTGATACAAATCCGTCTTTTATTTTTTTTCTATCGTGTTATAAATTTAGGAAACAATAAGACACGTACATTTTATCCGGTAAATTTACACAATCCAAGGTTATAATAATTCATACCCACCTGAAATCACAATTCATCAAATCACTTTTACCTAGGACACCAGTGACAGGCCAGTATCCATAGCATTAAGAACAGGGGACAAGACTGTGTGCGAAATTCTAAAAGAAAAATATGGACCCCATGGCTAAACAAGAATATCCTACACGGAAAAGCTATCGGGTTCCTTATATGAAGCAGGTTATTTTCTGGTTGTCAGTTATCTCTGCCAATGGTTTTGAAATCAATTGGCTTTAGATACAAACAATCTGACAAGCGGTAAATCCTACTGAAACGCTACGATATTATTTTGAAGAGAGTTTGAAGAGAATTACTGATTTTTTCAAGGATAATGCCACGTTCTTTTCCCTGTAAGTTGACAGGAATGGAGTGGAAGCAAGAAGTCCAATCTTACTGAAAGTGGACTTATTGCACTTTGTAAATGCAACTAAGTCGTCCAATCCACGCTATGTAATTCATGAACTAGCTTTAGAATATGGGCACAAAGTCATAAGTTTGCCTCCCTACCACTGCCAATATAACGCTATTAAGCTAATTTGGGCACAAATAAAAGGAAATGCAGCGCGCAACAATACTGAGCCACCCTTCAGCACTGGAAAGGTGCTGAAACTGCTAGAAACTGCGTGTGAAGATGTTATTGTATAGGACTTCAGAAAATTCGTCGAGAAAACGAAAAACATTATATTGAACGACTTTCAATGTGATATAAGCATAGGCAATACTATTGAAAATGATTTAATCATAATGTTTGAGGGCGGATAGCAGTGATGACAATGATTATGACACTGATAGTGTTCATCAGAATAAATACTTATTTTGTCAAATTATTGACATTGACACGTGACCAGCGGTGCTTTGGGGTCCACCAAGATATTCGGGCACTAAGCCAACCTCACCTGCAAGCCGGTGCACCCGCTGAACAACAAACGTGACTCTGGCGCTGGCTTTCCTTTCGGGGTAGGGGGGTCGGACGGCAGTCGCCCTCGGAAAGGCCAAAAACACCACATCAGAAAATTAATGGCTATATTATTGGAACATGGGAAGGGTAGGACGCCGCCGCCCTATAGATAATTGTATGATCCTTAAATTTTTATTAAGTATAGATTATCGTGGATAACTTCATCCCTGAATTAGGTTAAACATTCCTTCGCAAGTAATCATAGCATTTAATTTAAATTAACCGTTCATCAATCTTTTAATGTATTTGCATAATTTGTATTAAATACAAATTTTATAAATTCTTAGTTTTGATCATAAATTTATAGAAGAAAGGTTTTTATGTATAAAAAAAACCGGTTCTGGGTATCATCCCTAGTGTCAATGAAGAAAACAGGGGCACTAACGTAACCTTGTAATGACGACTGTGCGACATGAGGAATAAATATACGATATTTTCTATATTTTACGCGAATGTCACTCATTGAAATAAAACTATAACCCGCGCCATGTAACTTGGACCTAAAATGTGCTCTATACGCGCAGTACACATTGCTTGGGTGTCTTTTGAGGATAGCACGGGATGGTACTGCGGTAGATGAACTCAAATTCACCAAGCATAGACTATTACAAAGCAACCCGCGGGCGCCAGAGCCTCGTGTCTTACGATTTAGGTCCAAGATACGTAGCGCGGGTTATACTTTTTAATGGATTCTATCGCGATTTATTTGTTAGTTGTCGGACTAAAAGTAACTGATAACAAATAAATCGCGATAGAATCCGTTAAAAAGTAGTTTTATTTTCATTTTCTTTCCCTATTTTCTTCTCCTATTTTCTCTCTCCATCCTCTTAAGGCTTTATCCCCGGGGAGGCAGAGGTGAATCAACACCCACATTGCCACCAGTCATTGTATTCGGTCCCACGTAATAGAGGGTGAGCCTATTACCGTATACTGGGCACTATTGGGCACTACGTATACACTCGAGCCATCTGAGGCTGAGTTTGAGCTGTCTGGTGTTGAACAGCCCTATCTCTTAGTCGCCTTGTACTACACCGCATGGGAAGAGATGGGGTGGCCCAAACTCTACTGTTTACGAACTATAATAAATTGGAAAAAGCGAAATCAATTCTCGGGCGGGACTCGAACCCGCGATCTTGCGTTCCCCCTGTAAGGGAAAGATCGCGGGTTCGAGTCCCGCCCGAGAATTGATTTCGCTTTTTCCAATTTATTATAATTTGTTTAGTTTAGCAAACTAATTGCTTTAAAATTATCTCAATTGTTTACGAACTGTCGGACACTTTTTATATAGGTACTTTGTAAGGAATGCCGTTGGGGTCTGGGCAGATTTGGAAGTTCTCTTTTTAATTTAACAGTTTATTTCATCTTCGTTGGGTGGAGTACTTTGAAGATTAATCTGAAGATCATACGTCTTTGGATGTTTGGATCTACGTATGGGCTCGCGCGTTTAGCCATTTCGTATGGCTTCAGTCAAATATAGCTTTCCCATTTCAATACTCGCAATATATTTTCAAGGCTGTTCCTTGGAAATATTTTTCGTGTATTGAAATGGGTTTTTAACCGACTTCAAAAAAGGAGGTTCTCAATTCGTACGCAATTTTTTTTTTTTTTTTTGTATGTTTGTTACGCGATTGTGAAGCCAATTCTTGACGGATTTTGAAAATTCTTTTTCTGTTCGTAAGTAGATTATTCCGAAGTGGTCCCATTTAAATTTCGTAAAGATCTGATGATGGGTTTCCGAGATTAGACCAAGGAACTCTTCAAAAAGTACCAGGAAATCAGCCGCGATTGCTGCAATGGCATATTATTGCAATGTTTCTGCCATTACACATCATAACATCACACCTGAGTCCTTTGAAGGGGTACGCAGAGGTGTTCAGAATATTCAGCTATATTTCCGGTGCTTTGCTTTTAAAAATTATTTTTGAATAATGCTTTAATATTTTTTTTATTTAGCGTGGCCGGTTCGATCTGTAGTGTAGCGTCAGCAGCGCATGTACACTTGTACAGTCAGGTACTATACATGCGATGTACAGTCGTGAGACTGTACAAACTCACTAAAAAGAGAAAAATAAATTCATTTTTAACAAAAAAGTTTAACCGACTTCACGACACGAAAAAGAGGCACTGAAAAGCGAAAAATAACTTAATTTACAGACTTACTGATTTATTAGAAGTCGGTGCCAGCCAACTTTGTTTGTTGTGTCTGAACTACATTACTATGATGCAATCAATTGAAATATTGCCTCCCTTGGGTTAGGCAACCTTGGGTTATTTTTCGCTTTTCAGTGCCTCTTTTTCGTGTCTTGAAGTCGGTTAAACTTTTTTGTTAAAAATGAATTTATTATTGAAGTCTACTTACTTCATGTTTGACTCTGTTGAAATTATCACGACTGAACCGTAAAATTGCCTCATTTGGTCCCTAATGCAATAAATATGCATTTTGAGCTATACAATATTTTGTTCCTCCGTTACAAGGTTACGTTGTCAAATTTTGATGAAACTTCAAAAGGGGCATATTAAAATGATTCAATAATAGTAAGGTTTTTTGGTCCTACCACTAGGTATACACCAATAACTATCATGTTTCATTAGCGAATAGTGTGTACAAATAGTAGTAATATTTAACCAAACCCATGCACACTGCACAAAATGAAGCGTTGAAATGTGTTCAAAACTGCTTCAGGTTAGTTTTAATTTCAACCTTTAGGAAAAGGAATAAAGATCATTATTGCGTGTTTGATTTTAGAAGTATGTTTGAGTCGTGTTTCTGTCACTGGCTGTGACGCTTGTGTCCTGGTGTTATTCAGTCTTCGTTGTGAAGAAATATTCACATATATTATGATGTGAGCTTTGACTATCAGTACTCTGGCGTTTTATATAGGTAACTTTCAGTACCATCATGTTAAAGTTTCGCGTTACCGAAGCTTTTCGCTTTTGTAAAAATATATAAAAATAAAACAGAAATTTCAATAATGAAACAAAACATAGACATGCTTTAATGCTTATAGTTGCCGTTTTGACACGACTGGTATTGCTTGTTTTCTTTGTTTTGGTGCGCTTAATATTTGACAACGAACTGTTAGACGAATATGTAAAGAAAAATATGGTGAGACTGGCACAGAAGAAAATAAACTTCATACACCAAAAAAGAGAAAATGTGCAAAACCAGTTACCACCACCAAAGTTAAGTTTCTTGCAGCTTTTTTAAACCGCACAATAATCATAATACATATATACGAGTATTTCTGCGACTACAGCGCAACTTAGTGAGAAATCGCTCTTATATTGAAAAATAAATAAATAAATAATAAATAAATAAATATTCCACAACATTCTACACAACGCTTTCTAGACCCATGGTAAGCTTAATTAGCTTGTGTTATGGAATCTAGAATGCGGATATACATACTTAGATACTTTTTTTTTTTGTAAATACATACATATTATACATAGAAACACCCAGACCAATGCAAATATTTATATTCATGCATACAAATATTGGCACTGAGCGGGGATCGAACCCGCGCCTCCTGCGTAGCAGCCGCGTTCACTACCGCTACGCCACAGACTTTATTACTTATACACCCGCGTACGTCTGCAGCCGTAAACAAATTGCTCGCTTACTGTGATTTGTGAATACGCGTCGTACATCACTGCATTTTATTGATTTATGATAAGACATAGCGTTATTAATACTGACATGTAGAGTGAATTACAACTTTTGTGATTAATTTGATTAGTTACTTAAAATAGTTCCATCCATTCTCAAGTTCTACAGGGCTACGTACCTACTGGACCCTCAAAATTCGACCTTATCTATAAATATGATCCATTGGACCTCCATGTTAGAATTGTACCCTCAATCTTGAATTTCATTTTTACTTTAGTGCCCATTAGACCCTCTGTCAAACAACGTGTTCCATTCGACCTCATTTGTACATCTTCATTTGAAAAAGTTAAAATACAATCACGCACAAAAGTGATACACTTTCGAAAATAAAACACTAAAATGTAATAATCAATATTTTAATCAAAAATATAAAATCACAATATAAACACAACCGGCGAACTTCGTACCGCCATATTGTCCGCCCGCGTGTATTCAGATCCCGTTCCCGCTGTACCTTCTAGCCAAATTTCTATGTTAGATTCTGATCCCGTTCCCGCTGCATCGTTCCCGACCCGTGAAAATGCCACATTTAATTGACCATGGGAAAAACATAGATTTTCTCCATTCAGACCCGTTCCCGCTGTACCTTCTATTCAAACTTCTATGTTAGATTCCGATCCCGTTCCCGTTGCACCGTTCCCGACCCGTGACCATGCCACAATAATTGACCATGGGAAAAACATGGATTTTCTAGATTCAGACCACAAACTTTTAAGGATTGGCCTTGTGATTTGTTTATGGTCATGGCGAAAGCAAGACGGATCGGAAATTGAAGTCCTTTAAATTCAAACGGCATGTCGGTTGGGATCATCGGGATCCTTGAAATGAGAACTACCTCACCTTCGAATTTTCCTTTAAGTAAAAAAAATAAATAAAAAACATCTTAAAGTATTCTATGTCCTTCTCCTGGTTCTAAGCTATCTCCCCGCCATTTTTCAGCCAAATCAGTTCAGCCGTTCTTGAGTTATAAAAAATGGTGTAACTAACGCGACTTTCTTTTAAAATAGGTCTTTACCTATGAAATTGCCGTTCTGCAGTACTGGCCATTTCAAATCAAAATATTTTTTGTTTGGCTAAGAATTCTAATTTCAAATTAATTTTATTTCAAAAAACATAGTATTCTTTTTCCAAAAGTAGTCATTTGTTGACATGATTAGTGTTACATTTTCATCGCATTTCAATCTTTTTAAAAATTCGAGTAATTATGGAATATGAGTACCGTCGTGGCAGCAACGCGGCACAAGCGGCCACGCAACATCAACGACGTTTACGGAGCTAACACTACAAACCAACGCACCACCTGTTATTGGTTTGCTCGCTTCCTTTCTGGAAATTTCGACCTGAAAAATGAACCTCGCGGTCGTCCGAAGACTCTGGTCGACAATGAAGGAATTTTGAACCGCATTGTTGCCTGCGATGAAAAATTGGTCTAGCGCCGGTGTGATTCAACACAGCTTCTTACCAAACGGGGTGAGCATTACTGCAGATATGTACTGTGAAGAACTGAACACAATGATGGAGAAACTGGCACATCTCCAACCAGCATTGGTCAATCGCTCGTCTCCGATGCTCCTACACGACAACGCGCGACCTCATACATACTACACAGCAGACGGTCTCCACGTTGGAAGAACTGGCTCTCCGTCATCCGCGCTACTCACCAGACGCTCCGCTATAACTCTTTCAAAGAGATTGCACACCTCATCAAGCAACACAATGGTTCGGTAGGCGAACGGCGAGTCTAGTTCCAATTGAAAAAAAATGTTTCCCCGTCTTACACAATTGCAAAATCGAAAGCCGAAGCTTTAATTTTTTTTTTTATTATTATTGATACTTATATTTGGTTACTCAAATTTATAATACCAGCAGATATAGTCAGTTCATACGCGTCAATGCTGAGATTAGGAAAATTAGTACTTAGATAGGGTTGCCATACGTCCCCGTACGCCGGGACATATCCCCGTTTGAGGCCTGGTGTCCCGGCGTCCCGGCCAATAAGCAAATTGTCCCGGTTAAACATTTTTAGTATTATATTAGAGAGCTGGACTTGGTTGGTAATCAGTAATATACCTACAATAAACACGACTAAGTAGCTAGGCTATTAATACGTAGATAGAACGACGAAAGCGCTGATATTTTTCCATACATGAATATGTTAATGAGTAATAAAGACCCCGGGGCCAATGATTTTACGAGAAAAACGCGATGAAGGACAGATGGCGCTCATACTTCCAACGACATGCTAAATAAGCAGCAAGAGGTGCATCCACCAGACCTCTTTCCAACAAGGACAAGGACTATATAGTGCCACCGATAACGCCTGCAGAAGTACAGACTCGGCCTCGACGAAATCCCCATCGAGGCTTGGAAGGCAATGGGTGCATTGGGTGCTCGTGGAGTGAGCATTCTAACAAATCTGTATAACCGCGTACTTCTCACCGTGAGATCCTGAGCCAGTGGAGACTGAGCTTCATTACGCCAGTATTCAAAGGCAAGGGATCGGTGCAGGAGTGTGGTAGTAACCGCGGTATAAAGATAATGACCCACACCATGAAGCTCTATGAGCAGATAATCGACTCCTGGATCCGACAGGAGAGTACACTCTCGGAGTGTCAGTATGGGTTTCGTCCCGGGCACGGGATCATTGATCCGGTGTTCTCCCTAAGGATTGTGGTGCGGAAATACAGGGCGAAGAACACGCCCCTGTACTGCCTATTCTTAGACATGCAGAAGGCCTTCGACTGTGTTCCTCGCGCGGTGATCTGGTGGGTACTGTGGGCTAAGGGAGTTCCAGAGACCTACATTGACACCATCCAAGATATGTATCATGATTCTGGTTCCGTGGTTCGGAGTGCTTTTGGTGACTCAAAAGCCTTCCCCATCACCATCGGAGTACACCAAGGATCCGTCCTTAGTCCTTACTTGTTCAGCTCGGTGTTAGACGTCTTGTTGGACAGTATCAGAAAACCACATAAGCAGCCTCCGTGGTTGCTCATGTATGCTGATGATATTGCGCTGAAGGACGCGGACAGGAGCTGATTGGTGCAACACGTGAAAGTGTGGAAGGAAGCGCTTGAGAACGGTGGTATGAAGCTAAATGTAGCGATGACAGAAAGTTTAGCGTTAAACTCGACAGATTTCACACCGGTCCGCATAGGCGATGATTCGGTTTAAGTACCTGGGATCTGTACTTCATATGACCAGTGAAATCGACTACGACATCAGGGCACGCATTGCTTCCGCGTGGGCCAGGTGGTGAGAAATGACTGGTGTGACGGGTGATCCCAAAATGCCAGTCAGGTTGAAGGAGCAGGTCTATAAGACGATCATTAAGCCTGTCCTCTTACATGGTTGTGAGAGCAAGAGCGTAAGCACGTAAGAGCTGCATGTCACGGAGATAAAAATGCTGCGTGAGGAACTCTTGCAGCCGCGGCAGCCTTCATGTCCATGACATCGCAGATAAAAATAATGCTAGAGAACCGCCTTCGCTGGTGCGGCCACGTCTTGCGGCAACCGCCAGGATACGTTGGTAGCAAATGCCTGACAATGGCGCCCCCAGCGGGTCCAGGTAGAAGGGATAGGCCCAAGAAGTCCTGGCTTGACGTTATGGAGAGTGATATGCGTGCAAATGATCTCACTACCATGGACGCCCAAGATCGTGTCAAGTGGAGGAGGAAGAGCCGGAAGGCGGACCCTGAGCTCCGGGGTCATCTTGGCCAGGGATGCAATCGGGAGAAAACGTCTACATGAAGATGATGTTTAACTTAATGTTGATTTCGTCAAAATATTTTGTACAATTATCAGAAGTTAATTCTGATAATTTTTCGCCTTTCAGAAAACATAGGAAGCCCGGGTCGCTGCCCGCTTGTTTAACGCTTGTTTAATGGCAGTGTTAAAAGTTGTTGTAATAAAAGTCCCTATTTTTCTACCTCTACTAATTTTTCTTCAAATGTCCCCGTCTGAGTCCCCACACTTATGGCAACCCTATACTTAGATGACCAGCCCAGGGGGAGGGTGGGTCATGACCCCATGACCCCTCCTCCCCCCCTGGATCCGCCCTGGCATGAAGGCTGCCGCAGTTGCGAGAGTTTCACACGCGATCTTTACGCGCCGCACATCCACCGCAGCATTTTCATTTCCATGACACGCAGCTCGTGCTTGTGTCGCTCCAGCAGCGGCCGCGCTTCACACCCACGTAAGAGGACAGGCCTAATGATCGTCTTATAGACCTGCCCCTTTAACCTGACAAGCATTTTGGGATCACACGTGACGCCAGTCATTTTTCTCGCCACTTGGCCCACGCGGCAGCAATGTGTACCCTGACGTCGTAGTCGATTTCACCAGTCACATGAAGTGCTGTCCGACAAAATGTCTAATACCACGCTGAACAGGTAAGGATTAAGGACGGATCCTTCGAGTACCCCGACGGTGATGGGGAAGGCTTTCGAGTCGCCAACAGCAGTCCGAATCACAGAACCGGAACGTAGTACATACATGTCTCGAATGGTGTCAATGTAAGTCTCTGGGATTCTCTTGGCGCACAGTTGAAGGCCTTCTGCATGTCTAAGAGAATGTCATGTCTGTGAGTATGGAAATGCCGACGAGTCACAACGCCCGTCTTTGCACCGAGTCGAAAGGGTCAAGCTGGCACGCAGGTGCTCCGGCAAAAAGGTGACAGCAGTACTCCATGTGGGGCTGAACCTATGCCTTATAAAGGAGGAGTCGTTACCCCGCAGTAAAGTACTTCTTCGGCCTGAAGTACTTAGGTAAGTTTCTTTGATGCCAGCTTGACCTTGTCTTCTAAATGACTACGGTATTGGACGTCGCTGGAGATATCGACACCGCTGCGTCTGCGACCAAAGCTTTTTTGATAAAGTTAGACTGCCTTTCTACGTAAAAAAAATCAGAAGTTACTTATGGGTGAATATCCCGACACCATTTTTGGAGTGTCCAGGGTGAGAATCGTAGTGTAACGTTGATATTTCGTTACAATTTTTTTTTGGCGTATACTTCAGCAAAACACACGTTTGTTTATATGCTTATATTTCAGTTCATGTTCTTATTTATATTTAAAAAATATATATATATGCTCGATTTAAGCGCTTGGTGGCCTGTCCCGAGCCTACCTCAGGTTAAACTTACGGTCGTCAAGAGTAGGTTTTAAAGTTCGAAGGAATAAAAGTTATGACATTAAAAACTTAAAAAGTTGGAGCATCCTAATGTGTAGAATATTTGTGAATTGATCCATTAGAACATAAAAAAAATTAGGCTTACATTTTGTCCCAGCAAAAAGGCAAGTTTTGGTGGTCGAATTTCAAAATGTCCTACATCGTTCCCGAATACCGCGAGACGTATCGTTTTGTTTGTACCTGGTACCTTTAGTCCCGCTCTAGTGCTTACGCAGTCTGCTGGTTTGACAGTGTGCAGCATTTCCCGCCAAAATTTAAGTAAACACGTTGGGTGGCGTTTTGTCCAACTATTTTTAAGTAATGGTGGATCGAAATTCTTGCTTCCTTTTTGCTTTATTTACTGGAATAATGGATCATTAAAGAGGTATATTTTCTGTTGTTTACCTATATTGTTATAGTAAGATTTAACTAATTCATTCAACTCCAGTAGACCTTTTTGTCTAAATTTTCAGTGTTGGTGGCTTAGTCTTGGTGGCTTTGGTGGCGAATAATGTTAAATATTCCTTTTTTTCTATACAATTTTATTAATTTAGACTACATTTTTGTATTATTTGTGTTCAGCTAAGTTCTAAACATTAATTGATGTTATATAGTAAACAAAAATAATTGAAAATTAAAATTACGCCGGGTCGTTGACCTCAGCTGTGCGTAAAGGTCAGCGTAAAGGTCATGCAAAAAAAATCTTAAATATGAGACTTACTATAGTGGTTATCGTAAAATTATAACTGTTTAGTATATTTACAGTAAATATTTGCATATTAACTTGTTTTATTTTGGACATATTTACCATTTCATATGATTTTCAGCTTCGGTGGACCAAAATTCAATTTTGGTGGCTGGGACAACTTCAATTAGTTATATCTCTGTAACTACTGTTGTGATTGTTGGCAAATTTACAAAATATGTTATAGTTTGTTGTGCTAATGAAGATTTTAATTAGTAATTTCTGATAAAACCTAAAAAAAAATGCGCCACCGAAACTAAAAAAAAATTGTTCGTGTTGATATTCACCCTTATGTATGTTTGTACACTGTGGTTTCCAAAATATAATATAAACTAGCTGACCCGGCCAACTTCGTGCCGCTTATTTTCTGATCCCGCTGCATATCTCTAAATTTATCAGTGTTTCTCTACAGTGTTATGCATGTATTATACATAATAAACCTTCCTCTTGAATCACTCTATCTATTAAAAAAACCGCTTCAAAATCCGTTACGTAGTTTTGAAGATTTAAGCATACATAGGAACGGACAGACAGCGACTTTGTTTTATAATGTAGTGATGATATAAGAACTTACCTATCTAAGTTTTATAATTATTGGACTTCCGATTAACAATTTTCTACGTAACTGTACCCTTTCTCATTAAAATAGCACCGCACGAATAACAAATGAACACATATTTTTTAGAGGTCCAATAAGCACTACAAAAGAGGTCCAATGGAGCCTTTTTTATTTGATTTAATTTTGAAGGTCCAATGGGCACTGAAAAAGCGGTCGAGTGGGCACATTAATTATTATATTTTGAAGGAGGTCCAGTGGGACTTAAAAATGAGGTCGAGTGGGTACTTTTGTGAGAGGGTCGAATCTTGGAGGTCGAACGGGTACGTAGCCTTCTACAGTGCTGGAAGAGATTTCTAATAGAAATAAGCAGAGCCTCTGTACAACTTTTTCCATCTATATGTATTTCTGTATTTGTTCGTGTGTGTACATAAATAAAAATAAATAAATAAGATGTTCTATGATAGATTGGGTTGGGACTCTTTGTAAATAATGTATTGAGTACAAAAAATAAAAAGTATTAGGTACGAGGTAGGTATGGTTACAGACGTAGCCTTAACAATGATATATTATGGACTCTCTTAATACAATTTATTTTCGTTAACAGTCATGCAATACCTAATATCGATATTGTATCTCATAACAGCCTCATATCTCATATCTCATGACAGCCTCCGTGGAGGCGTGGGTTCGATCCCCGTTCAGTGCAAATATTTGTGTTCATAAAATATGGATATTTGCATTGGTCTGGTCGTGCCTCGGAGAGCATGTTAAGCCGTCGGTCCCGGTTGCCACAAGAACATCTATTTGGAGCCCTAAAAAGTCCAAAAACAACGGTCTAACTGCAAAGCTTCGATATCTCCTAATGTTACCATTGGGTCGTGGAGGTCAGATGGCAATCGCTTCACGAAAAATATCGAGGTCTAGCCAAATCTGTAGTTAAGACTGGTAAAGCGGACCCCAGACTCCGAGCTGAAAAGCTTCGGATGCGACTGGGAATTAACGCTAGGATGAAGAAGATCTCATAAATTTCCTGATTCTAAACAAGATTCTTATAAACAAAAATCAACAGCTATTACCGTTTTAACAGGGCACTTTAGCTCCCCTAACTATTACGACATTCCCGAGTTCATGAATATTTAATTAAAATAACATTACAAAGTTCGCATGCACTAAGTTTAACGAGCCGCAGTTCATCACAGATTATAACTTCAATACAAGTGCACCCTCACCCCTGTAAGTTATTACTTGAAAATTCTAATCAAATAACATTCCTAGACTATAAATCTAAACATTTTGCTCAACTTTAGAGTGGAAAAATTCTATGCGAAGTTTTCAAAGGCGCCTTTTCAAACTTGGGTGAAGTAAACGGAGTCAATTTATTTCTGAAATATAACTTTCTACACGTGAATGTGTTGCAGATCTCGACTTGCGCTGGCCTGACTAAGATAAATATGAATAAGTACGTGACCATGGGTTGAGACAGTTATGATTTATTCAGATACAAGGAAGACTTAGCTGAATCATGAATTAGTACAAATATAACTCCGGACACGGATCTTGGACCTAAAATGTGCTCAAAATGTGCCCTATACGCGCAGTACACAATTCTTGGGTGTCTTTTGAGGATAGCACGGGCTGCTACTGCGGTGAACGAACTCAAATTCACCAAGCATAGATTATTACAAAGCAATCCGCGGGCGCCAGAGCCTCGTTTGTCTTGCGATTTAGGTCCAAGATACGTGTCCGGAGTTATACCTAGTGACAAAGAGCACGTATTCCTCTCAGATATACCTAATAGAAAAGAAACAGAATAGAAAAAAAACAATCTGAGATCTCCGAGAGTATAATTTAGTCTAGATATCAGGCAATTTAAAGGTATGTTATCGGTATGTTACTGGTAATTTGAACCATACTTAAGTTCCACAACGTGTATGCCTATAGTTCAATGATAACAATAGATTTTGTGATCTTCTTGAATCATTAGTTTGTACGAACAAAGTACGACAATTGAATCTTGCACTCGACTTACGTAATCGTTTATCTATTACGTAACTTGAGATATTTGTACAACGAATCAATAAGTCGTATTTATGTTTGTGTGTGCGTGTGTGTGTACGCGACTCACATTCGATAGGATAGTCTTTATATTTAAACTCTCTGAGGAATATGTTTGATATTCTGGTAATATGCTCCAACTTTGTAAAGGAACATTTTCCTAAAGCCAGTGCAAAGTTTTCTCTAAAACTTTGTCGGTTTAAAAAAGAAAAAGGTATAAGTTTCGTTTTTGCATCGATATTTTTACTAATTTTAGAATTTTGCTTGTAAACGTCTGACATTATTTTTGTATGTAAAACCTTTGTAATTGGCAGAGCCATGCTTTTCTTCACGCGAATGGGATAAGTTAAAGTTTGTTACTCGATCATGCCAGAATGGCCCAACGGAATTGGATGAAATTTGACACGGAGATAGGCTATTAGGAATAGCATGAAGGCCGCTTCTTATTCTGGGAATAGGTTCCTATGGATTGTGGAAATGAAATCAGTATTTTGCACGAGAGGAGTCGTTGGCAACAGCGATTCCTCTATGTACTCGTATTAACTACCAAACTAACTCTGTACTAACTGTGATTATGTTTCTTCTAGTCAAACTGAGTCCAATAGAAGAAAGGTAATAAAAAGGCTGCTTGTCAGCGACACGTAGTAACACCCTCTGAATCCGTAATAAAACTAAAATCAGGTAGTAAAGAGGGCCTGACCAATTCGTCACTCACTATATTGTATCACTTCATATACCTACACATTATAAGTGCTATAGTAATCTGCTGCTTGGGGTTTTTTTTTTCTATGACTTTTGAACCGTTTCAATTGGCTGACAAACTACATGTACTATCCAAGGGATAATAGAAATGGATTTTTTGATGATTGACGTTTTCCTTCCAAAATGAAAATGTATCCATCGTACTATAATATGGACATCTATACTTCTATCTATCTATACTTTATATAATTGTAAATTGGAAATGTTTGTCCGCGATGGACGCAAAAACTACTGAACGGATTTTGATGCGGTTTTTTTTGTTAGAAAGGGCTTTTTTGTCAGATTTAAAATCTTACGTTTGTTTGATCGCAATTGGTTGAGTAGAACCGGAGATATGAACAAAGGTCGCGTTAATCGAGATGCACGCGGGCGGACCCGGGGCCAGAAGGCTAGTGCTTTTATATAGTAGTCAAATTCAATATTTAGTTATTAGATTGTTCATTAATTTACAGAACACATAGCTACTGAAAAAAACATACACACACCCATAATAAGTACAACAAAAGCAACTACAATACGACTGTTATCATCATTTAGTGCAATACAAATCATACTCAACAAAAAACACTTGGCATATAAATTTACAAAACTGACTCAACAATAATCCCGCGTACAACAAAACACACTTCCAGGATTGAGCCGTAAAAAGACTTGCCCTAATGATTGCCCGCCGATTCATTACTCGAGCTGACAGATGAATTTATAAGAGCGTGCACGGCGCATCTCATTTGTCACAGAGGCTGTAAATCTGTCCACGTGCAGGAGGGAGGGGGGGGGGGGGGGACTGCGACAGTTTCAACCTTGCCAACTAATATTCTTTATTGCGCAGTAGATTCTGGAAGGACTTGTGTGTAATCTGCTCGCGTCAATTTTGTGTTGTCGTATTGTTGGCAGATGATTTAGAACGACATTTAGCTCCCGGGCTTTAGTATTCAACGTCGATTTTGTTGAGAAATTGTTTTAGTGTGTCAGTTTAAAGTCATCATTTTTGAACAATTGATGCGTCGGTGGCTTAGTGGTTAGCAAGTTGACCTTTCGATCGAAAGGTAACGTGTTCGAATCTTAGCTATTACACTATGGACGGGAACTAGGTGGCAGACCTGTATCCAATGCGGTGCAAAGGTACTTCCTCAGTCCGAATTGGGACGCATATATCATTGTGTCCTACCTCCCTAGGTGTAGCTAAGCTAGAGGGGCTAGCGGAAATACTAGTCCACTTTAAAAAAGAAATATTGCAGATAGAGAAATAATTTACACCATCTTCCTCACAGGCCCTAAGAGCCACCGCTCCCGGCAGTTGCTGGTCAGAATTACGGAATAGTAATAATAAATAATAATAAATAAATATTCTACAACATTCTACACTACGCTATCTAGACCCATGGTAGTAGACAGTGGTCTGTGAAAAATCAGGTCATGTATTTTCAGAGCCAGCATAAAAATATGTTGTCAACGTTCCAAGTACCTAATAAAGAACAGCCAACTTCAAAAAGGCTCCTTTTTCATATAATAACGCATAAAAAATACATACTGAAAGGAAGCCGTTTGATATTTCCCACAAAGCCCGGGTTTAATTTAAAAACATGTTGGCATTTGAATCTTACGGAGGTACAACCATCCACAAACAGTAATTAACATATTTTCCAACGAAATCAAACGTCAAGTTTAAATAAATTACACGCTCGTTTACTTCACAACTTTCATCTGCACAAATAACCCGGATATCCGGGTACATACCCGGGTATAACCGACCCATTCACACGCGGGTAAAAACAGACCTTTGACCGGGAATTTATTGAGCGAATAATTTTATGTTACTGTGGTTTTCTACATAAAGTAGCGATGAATAAATTGTAATTTAAACAAAAATTCCGGTTAAGTACGAGTCGAACCCGCGGTGACTGAAAAGAATATAAATAAGTATGTGTTTGAACAGCACAAAAAATAATGCAGTGTTGGGTAGAACATCAGTTTAACTTATAACACGGATTAAATTTAGATTCACTTCTAATAATGTTTAGGGAAAATTCTGTCCCCTTTGAATGGCTCTGATTCTAAAATGACATTTACTGTGTTCACCACCATTAAAGCTCTGTATATTATTGAAAACTGTTCCCTTAAGCTACAGTTGCAGATCAAACGACTATGTTTGTAAATTATCTTTTCCTGATTCTGGTAATACTTTCACCATTAACTTGACTTCTTACTGGCTCACTCAGATTAAGTATAACGCTTAATTTCTTTTAAGCAAGAATATTCTAGTGTTAGTGATTTAGCTTTAAATGATATAATGATAATGATTTTCATCAAATTATACAGGCTCCTCTAAAAATAGAGAAAATAACACATTCATATCAAAGCAAAAACTCTGGACTTTTTAAGTGGTAATCGTAAATTCAAAATTCACAATATAACAGGCAAAACTACAAGCAATACCTAGTGCATAGAAATATTATATTAAGAGGCAAGTATCTCGGTCAAGAAAATTTATATTACTCAAGTTAACATACAATGTATACTTCCCCAAGAATCGTCCATCAGAATCTGAAACCCACAGGGAAAATGTCGTTGAAAAAGAAAATGTATATTTTTTATATTCTATTACAAGTTTTTCTGTGTAAGTTCTCTGCAATGTCGACGTAGCCAGTATATTTTTGCTATAACTTTATTTAATATGACCTTCATATAAATTGCGATACATTTTTAGCTTTTCGCTTTAATAAAAGTTTGAGCATTGTGGTTAAAAATACCCGAACAACATTTTAGTGCAAAAATTTTGAACATTTGGTAGCAAAACCGTCCCTAATCGGCAATAGAACGAAACTTCAGCACAAAAATCGAATATAAACTGAGCAAATACGAAAGTACCAATAATGTTTTGCAAAGTTTAGGAGATTGAGGCGAAAGAACAAACACTTAACTAATATTACGAAAGTAAAGCAATAAAGGGGCGCATAACGCTTCATGTAACAATTATGTATATCCCGGCAGAGTTGTATCGGAGGGAACAACTGTTGGAGTTGGACCGTGAGGCCAAGTGCTCCTTCGAGTGTGCTTTGGTAAGACGGATTCACGGTGACAGAAGACCGCGGGTAAAACATATTCTACTTATTTACTCAAGGAACCCGTGATAAACATAGATTCCACTTTTTTGTTACGATAATAGTCTTTATTGCTGTTGTAATAACGTTTATTCTCGGTCCAGTAATTATTTGGATAGGTCTTTCTTTTTTCATCAATAGGCATTTGATGTGAGGTACTAATGATTTTACCGTATTTTCAGTTTTCTAAGCGTACCTATAAAATAATTCTAAGGGTTTTGCACCCTTGGTAATGAGAGCGTAAGCGAGGCGGTCGTATCGATAGTGGCTCACGGTGTGGCAACTTAATTACATATATCTTCGTGGGTTGGTTTGTTTAGAAGATGATAGGTAGTAAATTACGAGTACAAGTACGAGTACTTTAAAGCATTTTTAAGCGGAGTGATCGATAGAATCTGTAAAGATCTGTATAAAAGATCTGGAAAATCTATATAAAAATATCATAACCAGATGAGATTTGTCACCAGTAATGATGGCCAAGACCTGTCAGGGATATTCCAAACCACTTCCCCGAGAATAATATATTGTTCATTGTGTGCTCTCTACAAAAAATCCTAGTGAAACACAATTAGTTGATTTTTTGATCGCGGTTTGATACAGTGTATTCAAACAGCGGAAGAAAATTTTACACCTATTTATAGAAAACCACTTGCTGCACCCAGGTTGAGAACCTAGGTGAAGCACGAGTCTGGGCCCATAGGAAGGGTCTGGACCCCTTCCTATGATGAAATATATAAGGCTACCATTTCTTATAAGTTTGAAAATTTGTACGCCAACGTCGGACTTTCGGTACGGTGCTCTGTAATCTTAAGTTACTATAAAATAATCCTGATAACTAACTAGATTGAATATTCATTAATGTGTTATCTCTCTTGTTGAGAATTTATTTGGATTCCTACTGAATAACTGTGTAAATCCATGAATATGCTAAATCCAGATAATTATTTCCGATAATGAAAAAGGTAGAATAGAACTTATTATAATTGTAAAAAAAAACTCAGTTAATATTTCTCCTTCAGTATGTACTTAGTTTCAATTTTAGAATAAAACAATACTTACTATTGATTAATACGAGTATATTACTAAATATGACCCACTAGTGATATTTTAAAACCCCCAAATTCACTAAGTCTCGCCAACTCCATATCGCTCCACTGCACTTTCGAAGTTATTTTCTCCGTGGGGAGTTCCCTCGCCAGGACTTCTTCAACGCCGGTTTATGTTGCCTCAGATAACAAGCGGATCTAAGTAACTTTCCGATGCGAGAACTTCAAACAATTAAGCCTTTCTTTCTCGCTCCCAACAATGAGAAGTAATTAGCGAAGTGCTTGACGTTTCCAGAATTTTTCCAAATGAACTTTTCGAAAATCTCTTCCTCGACCTATTGTTCGTAAATTCTCATCAAACTCATAACGTCTCGAGGAATCTTATTAACGGGCGCTCCAATGTTTTATTGAACCTATTGAATTTACTTTCGTACCGAAGGCTCGACGGAAACAACCAATATGCCGTAGATAACAAATCTTTGAAGCAATTTAAAGGGCCATTTTTAATATCCGCTCGAGGTCAACATCCTTCCCTTCGCACGGCCTTTCCCCGCAGCTCTATGTATCATATTAAATTGAATAAAGGTTGATTTGTAGGCCTGAAAGAACGTTTTCAATACTCCTTATTGAACCATTATGTCTAATGGCTGTGACAATAGAGCATTACAAATTTGTCTCGTCGAGCTTCACTCTAGTATTGAACTAGCATAAGAAGGAGCCCTGTGAGAAAAGACAATGTGGATCTTATCGTTATTGTGGGAAGGTTGGTTTTCGAACGGGCGTGTGAGATGCTCCAATTGAGTTTATCACCGGATATTGTAAAATGGTCGTAGTTACTCGGCACAATGTGTCGGTAGGCATTGACGGCTCTGCGGCACGCTTGCGGGCTCCGATTGTGTTCGGGACTGTACTGAAATTAATTTGATGGGTATACGCCACAGCTTATGGTATTATGTTTAAAGCGATTGAGGCATAATTAAATTTCCTCAAAATGAAGCAACCACGACAGCCCAACACAAAAGTTAACTAAAAACAGACGCTCTGGGACGAATTTTGCTTGTGTAATAACAGGGAATTTTGACGCAGCTGCTGTAATTAGTTTGCACGCAGGGACTTTATTTATATAAAACGTTTACTTTTGTTTAGTATTGTACACTTAGGACACAGTACAATTATAAAGTAATAAAAATAGCTGCAACCAAAACTATAAAAGCTATATAATTCTACTTACCTGGTGGACATATACAATCTCCTACATCCCGCTCCTTCCGTGTCAGCTCCGGTCCCTGTAAACCGAGCACCGGCTCCTCACTCTGCATTCCCCTTCTCAACTCCTGGAACTGCTGCTCCAACACTATCACCCTCTGCTCCAAACAATGTTGACGGTACAAACCGTAACCACAAATGATAAAAAAAAATCCACAGCAACACCATAGCACTATTGTATTCAGGATATTTTTGTCACTATTCGGTCTGAAATTTGGATTCGCCATTTTTGTTTCCACTATTGAGATCTCATTGTCAAGACCAGTGTTGGCGTTAAGGTCAGATGTTCTAGAAAGAACGAGCAGTAGCACGGTGCTGTCTGGCTGATCGGCAGACGGGCACTGGGGCCTGGTCGGGCTCGGCGCTCCCTCGGGAAAGGAAGCGGCTTGTCCACAGTTAACCGCCCTTCTAGTTGTGTCGATTACCGCTCGAGTACCCTACCAAACTTTGATGGACGTGGTACATTGTTATAGCGTGTTCCGGATGCTATCGGTTTGAGATTGTTGGCTACATCTCTTGTACCTATCATTGGAGAGCTCTGGATGAATGAAACGTTTGCATGATGATTTGGTTGCATTTGCATGTGTGTGTGCAACTGTGAATGATATTTGATGGACGAGTAGGACTGTAAGGTACCTCTAGCGATGTTAATAAAATTGGAAATAAGGAATGATAAAAACGTGTGATTTATTTTTACGTCATATTTATCGAACTCATACTCGCGACATTAGATTTATATTGATCAAAGGTCTCTTCAAATCTTTAGCATACAAGTAACTTATATATTATAACTTATACCTAGAAGTAATTTATCATGCGATGAGGGTTTGTTATTCAATTTTATAGTTGATATCCTGTTCTGTAGGTGGCAAAATCTGTCTAACGTTAGATGGTGACTTGTCGCAAAATTTATGCAGTTACAAAATTGAAATTCACATAAATAATAACACCTAAATTGTGTTCGTTGGTAATAAATGTCGAGAGGTAGTTGCCAGACCTCAGAGGTGCACCATATTGGGTGGGACCTCTTTGAATTAACAAATGATATTTTGTTATTATTCCGATACCAAATCTTACTATTATTTACGCCTGTATATCTTTTGATGGGCAGGCAGACGTATATTTCCATAGTTATAGAAGAAACATTTAAACAAGATGTGATTTATAGAATTGAGAGACTAAATCTAGTAGACACCAGGCAGAGTTCCAAAATATTGCTATTAAATAAAAAAAAGAATGAGAGTATACAAATTGTGTACTAGTTTATTTACCCTAAAAGGTTTCAGTTCCGTCCATATCGGCGTTCATTATCATCGTTGTAGATTCTATTTGGGTTTTGGGTGTTGACCTAAAAAGCGACATACTAAGTACTTTACAATTTATTCCTTCCTATCTCCATGACAATAACATTTACATTTAAATTGGCCTCTGCTAGCAATTAGGGACATTTTTACGGTTGTTTTACACTAAGATTGATGTTAGGGGGTGGACCAGATAAAAATGTAAATTTTAAGTTAACCTACGGCGCGTATTAGTCGCAACTCGCACCAACTGTCAGGGGACATGGAATGTTTCATCCCCCTCACTAGGAAAAGAATAAATCTCTGGGATCAAGGTAGCGAGGGTAGTTTTACTTCGCAAATAGTTTGCGACTGATTATCAGCGAGAACAAGATTCTTTTAGCATTTATCAATAAATAAGGAAATATTGTATGTGGTTATAAATACAAATGAAAGCAATTATGTGATTCGTAACCATAAATTGTAGTCTTTATATTTTGGATGTTTATCTCGAATAGGTTCTGAAACGACCACGTGTTAAGTAGTTGATCTACTCATACTAAATATTCAGTGGTTAGTTGCCCTGAAAATAATTTGTCTGTGTAAAATATACTCCTTGAACAGTTTTAGGGAATAAATCCCAAAAACATAGTACGAATAGCCCTTAACTTGACGCTGAATCGCATTCAATTTACTTTAGAAAAAAGTTCATACTGATCACAAAATATCCGACATAGGTATCCGTCATAGTAACATACGGGAGAAAAAGGTGTCTTTCTTCAAGGTCAGTAACAAATTACTTCTAACATAAATAAAAAAAACTAACAAAAGGGCTTCCAAATAGCCAAATTCTCCTAAGAAACTGAAGATATTTATAAAAAGTTCAAGCGTTTAGTGCATACGCGTCCAAGATTTTCCCTAAAAAGTAGATGTCAGCCAGCCGACTGTATACTCTTAGAGCGCGCCTTACAAGTATGAACTGCTATCACGGGTATGAACAGTACCGAGGCTCGTGGCTCAACCTCAATCAGTAGCAAAACAATACCCGTCAAAATGACTTCGCAAATAATATTTCATTCGATATCTTAAATCAAAATTTTATACAACATCGTATATTTGTAGTAATAATGACGCAAAAATAACGCAAAATGACGCCATTTTTTTTGTATTTTGGCTTTAATTTTATCCATGCATATCAAATCGAACAAAAAACTTCATAACAACAAATTACATGAATAAATGCATCTATTGATATTTTCGGTAATGCATTAAACGTCACTATAGGTGCGCTATACCATCGCAAAGTATCTGCTAACACTCGGCGCCAAAGACCTGAGTGATAGGCGCGCTCTATATATTAATGTATACTCTAAGCAGCCGACAAACTATTTGCCTCATACACCCGTGACCTGCGGAGTTCCTCCACCCCGATAGTGTTTGGAATAGGCAAGTGATAAATGGCTCAGCGACAGGTGAATCTCTGTGCGTTTACGGCGGCCCAATCTTGGCTCGCGGATTTAGATGTAAAATATGGAAGTCCAGATGATAAAACGGTCTCGCAAATGAAGGTTTGCATTTCTGGAATTCCGTTTTTACTTTTGTACCTGTCGCTTGCTTGAGGTAAATGACTTTCGCCCAGTTTCTGAAAGGCTGATCAACGTCAAATTAACTAATCGGCTGTTAAAGTATTTTCAAGTAGCAATTGGGTTACTAAAAGCATGCTTAAATAGTTTAATTTGATCGTGTTGGTTAACCAGCTATTTTAACCAACACGATGATCGAATTAAACTATTTAACCATGCTTCTAGCAACCCAATTGCTACTTGACAAGACTTTAACAGCCGATTAGTAAAGTACGTACGTACAGTCAGCATCAAAAGTTGATTTTCATTTTCAGATTTTTAGGTTTGAAATCTGTGTGATCTTCATCTACTTTTATAGTCAACGCTACGAGTAATTGTAAAAGTATATAGACAAGTACATAACGAGCAACAGAATTATGTATAGTATCCTAGAGAAAATCACGGCCATATAACCTTAAATACTATCCCTGTTGTACCTAATTAGGGTTCCCCGAGCTTATTAACGAACTATTTTACTTAATTGATAGTGTAAATCTTATACCTTTTTGGGGTACTTATGGGTGAGTGACCTGAAAAGGTATGGGTAGATAAAAAGGATCAGAGCCGTATGGGTATTATTACATCCGTTCAAATATTTTATGTCATTCAGCTACTTTGAAGATGTATAATATTACGTTTGCCACCTCTTTTACTGTATAATAACTCACTATAAAAATAATTGTGACAATTATTTTTACTCTTCTCTTAGGTAATTCACTTGCTATAACAATAATAATAATAACAATTTATTAAAACCATAAATTACACTATTATACAGAATCTAATGTCTAATTAAATTGTCTCCTGAACTAAGTTGTTAACCTGTATCTCAGGAGACAGTTCCTTCTTCCTTCCCTTATTACATGTTATGCAATATAGTTTCAACAATAGTTATATAAAACAGTATACAAAGCAGATATAACCCTTTAATAACCCTAAATATATTTATTTGTTTCACATTTTATAAAGCGAATATAATATTGTAGTCCACTATATTAATTTTCAGCTTTCCTGTGCTCCTGAGAATATCCGAATAGAATAATACCCCCAATCTATTTAACCTAGCTCAACTAGTACTGTTGCAGAATATTTTCTTTCTACTTTTAAAAACACCTCACAGTAAATAACAGTTTCATTCGTAATTTAATTCTGTACTATTTACAGACACACCGAGCCTGAGCGTGCTCCGCATTCCTCTGTCACTGCTACCTATTAATGAAAAACGCATAAAGAACTACAGTTGGGCAAAACAAAATGTAAGAATTCCCTGGATTCCTTGGGACAAACTGCCGACAATCCGGACATTATGGCGGCACATTATACCGGTATATACCGGTAACTCGACGTATAGGGTGTCACCAAACATGTCCCTAACAAGGGTAAATTAAAATTCCTTCCTCGTTTTATACGCAGTGGGGTCACCCTTGTTTTGAGACAAATACCTGCACTGAAAACTCCACTATTTCTCCTTCATTGTCCTAATTAACATACATTGCTGGTTTCCTTAGTGAATTTATATTTGTCTTGAGTAGAAGGTTATCAATGTATGAGGAACAATTCAATATAGTGTTTCAGAATTTGGTGTTGTTGACAGAGCGTGAGGTGTACATGTAATTTATCGGTCACCTGGGACGGTCGGGAACAAGATTTTATTACACACTTGTTTAATTTCCTAAACATCTCAGAAGGTTTATGTTTATAACTAGCTTTTCGCCCGCAGCTCCGCCTGCGTGGATATCGGCTACCGCCACATTAGTATTTGTTCTAAACTGACGGACTTGTTGTTATAAACTTTCAACGCCTATTTCACCCTCTCAGTAGTGAATTTTTCAAAATGTAAACTGTAAGAAACATTGGCCCTGTCATACAAAAAAGTGGTAGGTTTTAAGAACATTATATCAGAATAAAAATATTGTTAGCATCTTTTTATTAATATTTTATCTTACCAGGTAGGTAGTGAACGCGGTCGCTACGCAGTAGGCGCGGGTTCGATCCCCGCTCACTGCAAATATTTATATGCATGAATATGTGTATTTGCACTGGTCTGGTCTTGCCTCGGAGAGCACGTTAATCCGTTGGAGCACTAAAAAGTTTAACAACAACGGTGTAGCTGCAGTGCTTTGATATCGCCTAATGTCACCATTGGGTTGCGGAGGTCAGAATATGGCAGTCGCTTCACGAAAATATCGAGGCTTAGCCAAATCCGCATTTAAGACTGGTAAAGCGGACCCCAGACTCCGAGATATAAGCTTCGGATGCGAATGAGAATTAACGCTGAAACAGAAGAAATAAGAAACATCGGCCCTGTCATACAGACACAGTAGACTGTAAGACATTGGTATCTTTACATGAATAGTAAATGGCAAGAAAAGACTGGTAGGAAAAAATTTGAATACGTAAAATTATACTATTTCGTTCATATCAATCAATCAATTAGCCTATTGCAGTCCACTGTTGTCCAATGTGTGAAACAGCACCCAATCCTCCACCCAATTTCTCTGGTTGTATGTCCCCATTGTCGGTTTTCACGTTACGGCCCCGTAAGTCATAATATGGAGTAAACTCGGCGAACTCAACCCAATTGGATCCTTATGGTAATCTAAGGTAGACCTATTCTTGAACAACCTCGGGTGTCGACCTTGCGGTGGGTATCTCCGTTGTTTCATTCCACTTTGTAGGCTTTTAAGGCTTCGTCTTATGAGCTTGGAGCTGGACGGACATTATGGCGGTATCATGTAGGCATCTCAGCACTGATACGTCATATCAGCACGATACCTTAGTAGAGAATCTAGAAATACCCAGGTCTCGATGAAGGGTTTCTTGTAATCTACAAAAACCGTACACAGCGGCTGATTGTACTCTCAGGTCCTTTGTATGATCTGCTGGACAATGTTGGCTACAATACTATAACCCTTTCAAAATCCGGTTTGCCCCCGTTGGTTGGAACTCATCGAGCTTACTCGTGAGACAATTCATGAACCAGCGTCCCTTGTGTTGCCATTTATATTGTATCAGCGTCAATAGGTTTAAATTCACATACCTTGCTGTTTCAAGGCCTGTAAGTGAGTATTCAACTGGATGATAACGTGTTGTAGCATTGCTTTTAGGCCGTGGAACTTACTGAAGATTCTATTTCTTTTAGATTGTTTTTCTATTTCTAATCAATTAAATAAAGAAACTGCAGTACATACATAATATTTTTCACGTTCTTGCTTATTATACGTGACAGAGAGTGACGTTTTAAGAATATTATCATTTGACAGATCAAAATGTGACACCATCACTTTAGTTCCGTTGTCATGGTAACAATTTTGCTAGCGATATTAGCGCCATAATATTTCGTATTTTCTTTAATATTACATTATTTCGTGAATTTGCCACATTTTAATTGTGATAATTGCTATTCGGCGACAAAGCCAAATTAAAAAAACCAAAGATCATAAAAATCTGTTCAGCCGTTCTTGAGTTATAAGAAAGTACGTTTTTGGCACTTTTTAGGCACTTAGGGACCGAATTTCGAAAAATCGTTTCTTAGTACACCTCCACGCATCAAAACATACATTCTCTATAAATTTCAAGTCTCTAGGACCAGCGGTTTAGGCTGTGCGTTGTCTCTAAGTCAATCAGTCAGTCAGGACTAAGAGTTTTATATATAAGATTAAGTGTGATGTAGGGCGGAACACCTTAGAGCAACTTGGGGATGCCGCAAGCCTTGATTGTACCGTTTTTAGTACCCTTGGAGTTAATTTTGTTGAAACATTTTAACCTGAAACGTCTGTATTGTTATAAAAGCTGGAATTGCTAATATTGTAAATCTACTTCTTTTACGCTAGTGAGAGTACTTTGATAAGTACCATCAATCAGTGACAAGTGACAAACGAATGAAATACCTAAAGAAACATGAAAGCAATGTTAAAAGTCGTCATTTACACAGGAATAAATAAGTAATATAGCTGACCTGGCCCGGCTTTGCACGAGAAATTTTCAGAAAAAATCTATCTAATTGCAGCACAACCCATGGAGTTCAAACTATATCTGTAGGTATAGTTCAAATTATACCTCTAGGTATAGTTGGAACTCAAACTTCAAACTATACCTTGTCGACAAAGTTTCAAATGAACGTAAGTATAGATTAGATACTATATGTAGCAATACTTCCAGTTATTTCAAAATATAAAAAATAATTCGACATCACTAAAAGCGAAAGCAAAACGTAATAAAACCGAGTCGCTTGTTTAAAAATTCAATTACTGACTTTTAGCCCGAGTTGAAGGGAGACGAGGGATAATGAGTAACAAACACCCAAGAGCAGAGCTCAAACCGATCCGATTAAAAAAGAGAATGAATAAATGGGAAAAACCGGGTAAAAAAGCGCCGGCTAATCGGCATTAGCCGGTCTGGTGGACACTGGCAGACACCTGTAGTGGTTGTATATGCCTATAGCTGTAGGTATGTGTCAAAGTGCGCTTTATCGGCGGTAAATTAAAAAAGTGCAGAGTTGGATGTGATGGAATATGGTGCTATAGAGTTTGTTAGAATATGGTTATCCATCTATTGTGTACTATTATAAAACTGTAGATAAAAAGGAAAATGTAAGAATGGAATCTGCTAAATCGAGCAAGGCAAATAAACAAAAACTCGCATAACTATTATTTTGTAGGAAATGTCTGTACATGGTAGATATTTAAAGAGAAACCTGGGTTGTGTTAAATTAACATTTCTTACCTTAGCTAGCTAGACAATTTTTAGGATTATTGTATTATATTATTTGTAGTTACTCATTTTCCAAGTTCTGCATTTCATTATTTAATTTTTTGTTATAATATATACTTGGTAATTCACAGATTATATCGACTAGCCAACCAGCAGTCGGGTTGCGTTGGGTAAAATATGGTTCTATCATCTCTGTGGTGTGGCTACCTCCACACAGCGTTCAACAGTGCAAGTATTGGTAGTCATGAATATATTTGTTTCCATTGGTCTGGGTGTTTCTATACACAATTTATGTTATGTATGTTTTTACAAAAAAAAGTGTCTATGTATACCTATGTTTATTTGCATTCTAGACTCCATATTACGAACCTGGGGATTGGGTAATCTAGTATGGACAGTGGCGTCCTTAATTTTTTCAGCGGCCATCAATAATTTGGATACCACTTCATTGTACTGTGTTAAACACACGTACAAATGTCATTATTTTCATTGTAAGTAATATCGGAGCTGCGATATACAGGGTGCAACATTTCGACTTTACCTTGAAGGAAAGTACCCTCATACTAAAGATAGCGAATTTTACTTAAAGGAAACATTACCTTATTTTTAAAAAGAAACAAAACTGCATTCAAAGACTTTTGAAAATGCCACACCCGGTAGTCGAACCGACTAATATCTTACAAAACCTTCTCTGTCATGGATTTCCTTTTATTTAATATACCAAGTTTGTTAAAGAGATTTGATCCTTATGACCGACCCTATCGATTGATGCAATAAAAATACAGGGTGTTATTTTTTCGAATTATAGTCGGTTCGATTATAAGGCGTGGCAAACGATTTTTCAGCATTCCTTAAATGCAGTGCTGTTTCTTTTTTTAAAACACACTAAACTGTATTCAAAGTTTTCTGAAAATGCCACACCCGGTAGTCGAACCGACTAAAATCTTTCTAAATCTTCTATTTCATGGATTTCCTTTTATTTAATTTACCAAGTTTGTTAAAGACATTTGATCGTTGTGATCGACTCTATCGATTGATGCAATAAAAATATAGGGTGTTATTTTTTCGAATTGTTCGATTGTGAGACGTGGCAAACGATTTTTCAGCATTCCTTAAATGCAGTTCTGTTTCTTTTTTAAAAACATACTAAACTGTATTCAAAGTTTTCTGAAAATGCCACACCCGGTAGTCGAACAGACTAAAATCTTTCTAAATCTTCTATTTCATGGATTTCCTTTTATTTAATTTACAAAGTTTGTTAGAGAGATTTGATCCTTATGATCGATCCTATCGATTGATGCAATAAAAATACAGGGTGTTATTTTTATAATTTTAGTCGGTTCGATTACAGGGCGTGGCAAGCGATTTTTCGAAATTCCTTAAATGCAGCTTTGTATTTTTTTAAATAAGAGAGTGTTTCCCTTGAATGAAATTAGCTATTTCCGGTAGTAAGAGTAGGTACTTTTCCTACATATTAACATCCAAGAAGTAATGATTGTAATCAATTAGCCTATTGCAGACTACTGCTAGACATAGGCCTCTACCAATGTGCGCCATTTCAGTCCATCTGGCTAGGGGGGGGGGGGGGGGGGGGGGGGGGAGGAGCTACTTTCCGTTTTCCTTCTCGCTAGGATAGGAATAGTACCTACTCTAAATACTGGAGATAGCGAATTTCATTCAAAGGAAATGTTTCATTGTTTAAAAAAAGAAACAGAACTGCATTTAAGGAATGCCGAAAAATCGCTTGCCACACCCTATAATCGAACAATTCGAAAAAATAACACCCTATATTTTTATTGCATCAATCGATAGGGTCGATCATTAGGATCAAATCTCTCTAACAAACTTGGTAAATTAAATAAAAGGAAATTCATGAAATAGAAGATTTAGAAAGATTTCAGTCGGTTCGACTACCGGGTGTGGCATTTTCAGAAAACTTTGAATACAGTTTAGTATGTTTATAAAAAAGAAACAGAACTGCATTTAAGGAATGCTGAAAAAATGATTGCCACGCCTTATAATCGAACAGACTACAATTCGAAAAAATAACACCCTGTATTTTTATTGCATCAATCGATAGGGTCGATCATAAGGATCAAATCTCTCTAACAAACTTGGTAAATTAAATAAAAGGAAATCCATGAAATAGAAGGTTTAGAAAGATTTTAGTCGGTTCGACTACCGGGTGTGGCATTTTCAGAAAACATTGAATGCAGTTTTGTTTCTTTTAAAAAATAAGGGAATGTTTCCTTTCAGTGGAATTCGCTATCTCCAGTATTTAGAGTACTTCTATCTAAGTAAAGTTAAAAAATACCACCCTGTATAGCTAAGTCCCGATATAGTTTAGAGAAGTTTGTCCATAGTAACTTTTGATCACTTTATACTGTACTTTCATATTATACCAATTTCATTGATGGCCGCTCAATTCCAACACGACGCCAACATTACCCAACCCCCTTTCTTCACAATGTAATTTTTTTTAAACTAATTTAAAAAATAGGTACACAATTTTGCAACAATTCAATAATATATGTAGCATGAATAATAATATCACAACACAAAACTTGCTGTCTAAATTAATTTACTAACTTCTAGTTGACGCAAGTAGGTAGTAATAAAACGGTAATACATCAAGCAACAAAATAAGATATGACTTATCTACGATCTACAAATTACAGCAGCCATAACTCAGCCACAAATCAGAACTATATTATTTATCACCTGTATTTGCATCATTTAATCTCCTACGCAGAGGTTGCAAAACTATTCGCTGTACATACGTCTTTCAAGATATACTACTTCGAAAGACATACAAAATAGCCATATCCCCATATGGCCCATATATTGATCTACCTAACTAACTACTCTAACATACTATTTCGTATAGTCGGTGGCAGAGTAATGTTTCTCTAAGTACAAATATATTACACTCGAGAAGTAATACCATTAACATAAATATTTACAAGTAATACTCTCTCACCTAATATCGACGTAAAGTACATAAACAGTCGCCCGTATATCGGAAAGTGTAAAAGAGAAATGGTATATACATTTAACTGCTGTACAGCTATAGAGTCCTAAGAAAATAAATCAGAAAATTGAAAGTAAATGATAAAGAAAATGTAAGAACAAAATCTGGGGTCCCGCCCCGTCCACCTGCTACAATCAACAAAATAATAAATAAAAACTATGTAACTCTTGCAAAGTTACTGGATACAATTTTTTATAAAACGAATATCATCATCAAAAGTCTGGGTTTAAACTTCGCGATGACCAAATCCTGAATGCGCAAATGCAACTAATTAATGGACATTATTATAAGCGTTGACCATTTTTTAGAAAAGATTCGTTAGATTATAAGTATATTACATATTTGATTTTTTGTTAGATTTATTCAGACGGAGAATTTGTGTTTGTATTTTAGAAGAATTTGTTTTTGTATCCTAGAAGAATTTGTGTTTGTATCTTAGAAGAATTTGTGTTTGTATCTTAGAATGAAAACTTGTGTTCATTAAAATGAAAACAAAATAAATTTAACAATTAAATAATGTTGATATAAACTATCAACTACTTATATCAACATTATTTAATTGTTATTGTTTATTTATTTTATTTTTTTATTATTTTTTTATGCAAAATAAATTTTAAAATTTATCGATAACTTATACTTATTTCGGTACACACTTGCATGGTGGTTGGAGGGGTAATCGTAAATTACCCCTCCACCCACCAGTGGGAAACTCCAGTGGGTGGACGGGGCGGGACCCGAAATCTGTTAAGTCGAACATCATCTATGCTTGGTCAAATTGAGCTCGTTCACACCGCAGCACCCCGTGCTATCCTCAAAAGACACCCAAGAAACGTGTACTGCGCGTGTAGAGCACATTTTAGGTCCAATATATCTCTCGAGCAGTATAAAGTATCAACCTATGTAGTGGTACTTAACGTGGCCGGTGTTAGTCCAAATCGTAACGTAGATTTAATAAAGATTTATAGCGTGTTAAAAGCGAGTGTAACGTGTAAATAGGCTGAGTGCCTGTGGCTGTGCCCAGTGCTGGACATGGATCCAACACAATTGTGAGTTATTAGCGGGGTCCGGCAGATAATTGGCTACCTCGTTTGGCACTAGTTACAATTTGTATAACTAGCTCAAATGTGCGTGTCTGATTTGCATGTTAACTGTATCCAGTATCAGTGAAACATCCTATTGTAAACACTAGTTAATGTGTATTAACATACCAAATTGCAAATGTATTTTAACTACAAATGGCAAAATTAAGTATAATCAGAGTAGCAGCTAGCAAATATTATTGGAGGTAGTATTTAATTCTTTGATATTTACAGTTACAACTCTTCGCAGATCTCTTTAGATTGTTTATTAAAAATACCTCAGAAGTGAGAGCAAGATTATGTATTCTTAGAAGACATTATAAAATTTTACTTTAAAACTTAAGAAATGAGCCAATTTCGCGTAGTCCACCCATGTAGGTAAACCACGGGAAAAAAATTATTCCCCGCATCCACCCAGGTGAACTATATAGGTGAACAACGGGCAATAAAGGTAAAATAACGAAACTACTATGTCATGACTCATTATGAAACAGTCCTGAATATCGTATACATAAAATATATCTTCAGTGTATCTGAACTCTCGACCTTCTACCTCCGCACCATCTTCGTCACCTCAGTATAATCCGGAGCACTCTACAAAATGGATCTTATTACGAAGAGCCCGTTACTGCCTAATATCCGTCGCCTACTCAATTAATAGCCTAATTAGGCGATTGAGAGGAACTGCCACGGTAATGGCATTTCGCTCTAAGATTACATTATCTTAACACATTTATGCTATGCTTCTACTTTGATAAGCCAATAAATTTGTTAAGAGCAGATTGGGGCTTAAAATTCTGCCATAAAAGATCAATGGCTTGGAAATGAAGTCATATTAATTTATTACTGCCAGGTTCGGTACCTGGCAGTTAAGTCAAAAATTATTATAATGGAGATATTTATCAAGTTTATGATTTCTTTAAACCCCGAATATCTGGAATTTCTAAGGAGATAATCTACTTTCTGACGTTTCTTAGACGCACTAGTATCACTCTTGCTACTGTCTCTAAAAAACCTATTAAACAAGTTTCCTTCCTTTCAGGATATTGCTATCTGTAATAATAGGGAAAAAGAAATACAAGATAAGGGAGAAAGCTGAGAAGGTGAAAGAGAGTCACGACTACCAGCGCCACCACAAACCGTAAAGAATATTAAGCTATCGTACTTTGCTATCTGTAATAATAGGGAAAAAGAAATACAAGATAAGGGAGAAAGCTGAGAAGGTGAAAGAGAGTCACGACTACCAGCGCCACCACAAACCGTAAAGAATATTAAGCTATCGTACTTTGCTATCTGTAATAATAGGGAAAAAGAAATACAAGATAAGGGAGAAAGCTGAGAAGGTGAAAGAGAGTCACGACTACCAGCGCCACCACAAACCGTAAAGAATATTAAGCTATCGTACTACAATTCGATAAAACAGTTAACTTCCAAATTACAAGTAAATAAAGTCACCAAACAATCAACAGTGTACCTGACAAAGACAAGCAAGCCAGTCCTCACTATAACAATAATCGCGAGTTCATTTTCCGTTCATTTGCTTACTTTATTACCGCCGGCGCTGGAGCTGAAGTGACATCCATTTGTTAGAGTGCTCTGGATTATGCACAAGTACCACTCTGCGGTTCTTAGGACGCGCAGGGAAAGTACGTTTATTTTATATCGTAGGTAGAAGCTAAGTCTATTAACGAACTCCTTCGTTTCAAATACATTTGAATTTTTGAATTTGAAATGAGAATGCGTAATCCTGATTATTTTTATAAATGCGAAAGTGAGTTCCTTTGTTTGTGCCAAAATCCCTGAATCGATTTGGTCGCTGAAACGAGAAATAATAGCAAACAGGCGAGATTTTTATTCTAAGAACAAATTCTCGCGCGAACGGTATCAGTATTCCACACGGGCATGGACGGGTCTATTTACAGATAAACTTTCAATGTCTTGTGAAAGGAGACGGTGGGATTAATTGAAAAAACTCATCCGGACATTTGCCACGGTAGATGCGGTAAAAAGGACATCGACTGTAAGCAACTGCAAATGCTTCAAGACTCTATAAAACCAGACCATAGTCTGAACTCATCTCTATACTAAATTTTAGCCAAATTCAGATAATCGTTAAAGCTTGCTTATGTAACAAACAACCAAGCATCTTCACAAACTTTCACATTTTATAAATATAATGTAGTACCATCGATTTTATTTGTTACTAAAAATACATAACTTAACGAAACAGCTCATAACAATGATTAAAATAAGGAAGCCGAAGAGTTTCTAAATTATGTACAACAAAATATTTACGAGGAGAAAAAAGCCAAATAAGAAAGTATTAGCGTTAAATTTGAATTTTATGAGAGAACTTATCCGACCCTCTCGGAGGTCCGGAGGCCCTCTCTAAAGAATAAACCTGGCTAATGAGTAATGATATAAAAAATCTTAATCAAAAATCCCCATTGAATATTTATAGGGTAAATGTTAAAGACAGGCTTTTAAATGTAAACGCAAATAGCTACAACAGATTACGAGTTGTAGGAAGGAATGGGCGCTTTGAATAAAATAATCATGTTTCAAAAGAAATATTGTTGCCTTTTGCTGTTTTAAATTAAGCTGAGGTACTTGTAGAATCTTTGTTTGAGTTAATGAACATTATTATGATTTTGAGAAGTATTTATTTAGTCGATACTCTTTAAATTTATATGGATGATATACATTTGAAGCATATTTAAATTACCAACAATTTTCAATATCGTCCATACTTACTGTTTTTAAGTTATCTGTATGTTTAGCAAGCCTACATATGGAACTTTTTATTCGAACAAGTTTTCATTCGAAATATTATTCCTCATTTACGTTTTTATCAAAAAATGCATACACTTTTAAGAATTGATAAACTCATACTTTAAATATTTATGATCTATTTTGGATCCTTAAATTATTGTATGTTGTCAGTTGAAATTTTCGTAACTTCAACATTATATAGCTTATCATAAAATACATTTACTTTTCAAACTTCATCTACACAATGTCCCTAGTCCCCAGGGGCGAATGGACAGGCGTGCAGGATGAAGTTATAAGGGTTTCATTCCTACGTAATTTCCGTTTTTACTACGGTACCCGAAACAACACAAAAAGCTATACCGACTCAAACTACACTTCCCGGCACGTGTTGTGTCTCCAACACAGTTTATGTTACATTTCGTGTTACGTATGTTATGTTACTTATGTTATATAGAAATAGTCCAGTGTTTATATAACTTAATATTTTTATGAAGCAGGTTTATACTTGAGTAAAAAATTGTATAACTTGTCATACAGTAAGACAAGTTAAACATTTTTTTACTAATGATTATCATAGATTTCGATTTTCACTTTATTAGAGATTAATTTATTAGGATGTAAGAAGTACCTACCTATTAACTTTTCTTTGATATAGGCATCTAAATTTTGCAACTTATAGTGATATATTTTTTGTCACCTTCTGTTTTTATATCTCTCTAGAAGATTCTAACGTTAATTTTACGGTGAATGTATGGAATAACTAAAATGTTTAAATAAAATAGAGTGAGTTCTTCTTATGAATATTCAAATGGATTGATTGATTGTGTGATTTAACAGAATTGTAAAGACAAACATTTCTCCTTTATGTATTACGTGTTTCCAAGTAAAGTTATCTGTCAGTGTTTAGAAACTTTATCCTTGACACTATTCGCTTATAAAAATATTGAACATCTAAAAAAGCACCAAACAATAGCACCAGCCTAGTCAAATAGTCCTTTAGAGGTTGAATACATTTGAGCGAGTAGGCATTCGGTGCACGTCGCTAACATTTGCAAAGTCCCGCCATTTGTCAAGCGTAATGTAAGACATTTGTATGATGTATCATCTTACAACGACTGTATGATGTGATGGCGGAATGTTACATTAACGTTGGATAATTTTACTAACTTTAAATATATGAAAACTACTCTCTAAAATCTATGTTATTTTATTTTATTTTTTTCGGCAAACATAGAGCAACATTTTTCGGAAAACTTACAGCTAAAAGATAACATTAAGTAAATTCATATTACATAATGAAGCCACATAAAAGTTTTCGCCGATTACAAGTCTTTTTAAAGCTTCAAAAGAATTTACAACACAAGAATTATAAAAATAATTTTGTCATGCATATTATTTTACACTGGTTTGATTGTTTGTACGTTAACATCTGTAATTACAAACAATAATGTTTCTAAACATGTTAAACGAGGTACATTAATTGATGCTTAGTTTGGATCTTGTTCAATCAATCATATAATTAGCCTATTGCAGTCTACATAGGCTTCTCGCAATATTGGGAGGCTTTGGCCTACTGTTTCCACTGGTCAGACGGATTGGCACAAGGTATTATTTCGAGTTTTCTTTCTCTCACAGTGACATCGTCCGCGTATTTTTCCATTAATCGCCTCTTACGACACCCTTCGGATCAGATCGGGTGGTGATACTTACATTCTTTCTCCGCCACCATGCGTTGGATCTAGCTGGTTCTCTCTAATAACACCCTGGAATATTAAGAAAAAAAAGACGTGTATACCTGTAGGAAATATAATAAGTTATTTCGTTTCAAATATTCCTAAGTAGATCAAAACTCCAGAAAAGTTCCCAGTTAGTTAGTGTAAGTATTGACTCCATCGCGTACTTGTACTTAGTGTTATTAAGTATGAACGATTCATCAGGCTCATTAAAGTCCGCAACCAAGTTCCCCTGCAAAATAAAAAGGACCAAATCCAAAGTTTTCACATTGGGAAAAGCAATAAGTTTGTGTTTGTGGTCCAAGATATGAGATGAAGCGACAACTACGGATTTTACCCACCCACAGAATGCTATATTTTAGAAGTAATTTTTCTTCAAAAAGATCGTTACGAGTAGATACTCGAGAAAAATAAATTTAATTATGGGGCCATACAAACATACTGAGTGATTATCTTTTGCCTTAGCATTGCATAATATTTATCATAACTGCTGGAAGAAAAAAAAAAGATCCCTACAAGAATAACGACATAGGCCTCTCTCCTAATGTACGCCATTGCTTTCATCAGTTGTTTATAGATACATTTCTGCTAGTTTATATGCATAATTTACTTTACTATAGCCCCCTATTACGTGGAACCGAAAATCACAGTTGAGGAAATTTGGGCGTAAATACACCTCTGCCTACCCCTTCGGGGATTTACAGGCGCGAGTATAATATGTATGTAAATTCTCCAATTTACAATTCCACGTTATAGCAACAAGTTTTCCAATTCAATTCCACCTTATAGCAACACCATAAAAGTATGAAAGGTATTCGTTACAAAAAAGTTAAAATCCCACTCCTTGCACCACAAAATACGTTCACAGAACAAAGTGTGTCCGCCACCGCTCGAGCTTTATCAACAGTTTATTGAGAATGGGCGCGTTTCCAACGTGATAAATAAACCGCAATGTATTACGATACATACGATACGACCCACCTATGACTTCCTCTTGAGAATTACTTACTTGATTAGTTTATAATATAGCTAAGTCGGTAATGAGTTTGTAGTAACAGAAGTTTAGTGATTTGATGTAATAATTGAATCTGAAATTTAATTATTAGTACTAACTTAGCAAGGATTCACTCTCACGGGGATAACCCTTATGTTAACAGAATTCATGAACTGAAGTACATTCAGTCCCGGAAAGTGAACTGGAACTATAATTCAAAACTTTAGAAACCTGCTGTTGTATAAGTTTGTATGCGCATTAATAAATTTGACAAGAAACTGCACCGTCTTCTTAAATTATATGACTATACATATGCAACTACAAACAGCTTGCCATGAGCTTGCACTAATATGAATAATACCAGATTGTACATGGTCTTTTCAGCATCCTGCAACACTAAGGGGATCTCGGAGTTGCGCCACAGACTATGTCCCACCTGTTAACTTGTGCTGCCTGTCCAAGCACGTGCACTCCGGAGGAACTTATGAGTGCCTCTGAGAACGCTATCGGAGTGGCTACATACTGGGCAAACAAAATATGACATGATATGCCGTCGACTCGACAGAAGAAGAAGAAGGGGATCTCGAGTTCCGAAGTGCAAACTTTGGAAGCAGCTAAGAAATCACTATGAGTATGATGACGATGATAATATAGATCAATCAATCAATCAATAAATTAGCCTATTGCAGTCCACTGCTAGACATAAGCCTCTCCCAATGTGCGCCACATCTGATAATATGGATAATACCTATTTATCTTTTCTTTTGGCCCACGTGCTGGGAAGCGGTTATCGTGGCCCATGGACGTGTGCAACGCCAGGGTCTGTATAAACCCCATATTGAAGATAAAATAACCCCCATCTTGAAAAACCCCGTATTGTAGTCGCTTCGAAAAACAGCAGGCAGATCGTTCCACAGCTTAACTGTGCGTGGTTGAAATTTCTTTCATACCTCACAGTGGGCACCGTTTCCGTTCACAACGTGTGAGGATGCCTGTAGCGAGTTATTTCAACTGTTTAATTACTGATAAATAATACAGAACTAAATACGAAACAGATAAAATAATGTTTCCTTAAACTTATATCATAACAAGCGCATCATACAGACAAATCAAAAGGTCCACTTATCATATTTCGGTCGTTGCCAATATCCAAACGAACAATACCGCTCATGTCGGGGGCATAACTCTTCGAATATTCGAATATTGCTGTACACTGAGTTAGCAAACAGACGCTGGATGCACTCCAAGGCTATAAAGTATGGCGAACAAGATTTGTGATAAAACAATGCAAAGGAATATGGAATACAAAGGACATGGAAGTATTAGTTTCGACGGTGTGAATTTCGTTTGTCACTGTTTAATTTTTGATACATACATCCATACTAATATTATAAATGCAAAAGTGACTCTGTCTGCGTCTGTCTAAAGTCTAAACTGATTTTGATGAAAATTGGTATTGGGGTAGATTAGACCTCGAGAAAGGGCATAGGCTATGTTTGGTCGCAATAGCCGACATCCACGCGAGCGGAGCCGCGGGCAACAGCTAGTAATAATATATAATATTCATGCCTGTTAATCCCGGAAGGGGTAGGCAGAGGTGTGTTCACACAGATTTTTCGGCAAATATGATTTTCGGTCATGAAACGGGCAAGCCTATTGCCGTCATACGGGCATCATTTATAATCGGATGGAGAGAAATTACACAGTAAAGTGTTCCATATTGGATTTTCCTAATTATTTCCTTTTTTTCACAGGCTACAGTCATCAACTACTGCCGTTTCCCGTAACAATGCCGATTCCCATCGGTAGTGCAATAGCCAGGATTTGAACCCGCGACCAGACCAAATCATAAAATTCAACACGATCATGGATATTACCAATTTAGGTCATAATCATCCTATTTTCGACACCTGAGCATACCGGGAATTTAATTAAACTAGTATTCCTGATATCTTAAGTAGGTTGATAGTTGTTCCTAGAAGTTATACTAATCTCCATGTTCACGTAGAAATATGTCAGAAGTATTTACGATTTATATGAGTATCTCCTCGCCAGGCTGCGAGGTGTGAAACATGTTTAACTGAGTGTATGAGCCCTGATTGCGATCGAATCGCTGATGAGCGCTTGTTCCGTTTTCCTTGTAAGTATGCTACATTTAGCTATGTTAAATATACTAGAAAAATATTTCTTTTGACAGTCTCCTTGGCGTGGTGGTAATGAACGCGGCCTCTACGCAGTAGGCGCGGGTTCGATCCCAGCTCAGTGCTCTGGTCCTACGTCGGAGAGCACGTTAACCGGTCGGTCCCGGTTGCCATACGAACTTCTATAACAATTGTTACGGTAAGTTGGAGCCCTGAAAAGTTCAACAAATGGTCAAACTGCAATGCTTCGATATCGCCCATTATCACTATTAGGTTGTGGAGGTCATATGGCAGTCGCTGCACGACCTGCTGCTTTTCTAATTCCATGCAAACAGTAGTACTTACATACCTATGATGGGACCAAGTGATTCAAATATGTTAGTGGTAATGTTAGTATACGTGGCGATATTTTGAGGAAATATAATAAGAATAAACAGAGAAAATGTCAGGGAAACCAGGAATAAATTTAATTGAAACACTACACACACCGGACAGTTGGCTTGCGGAATAGGGACACAGTGAGTGTAGTATGTGACGGTACATGGCGACAACAAAATGTGAAAAATCTCGAAGATGTGCGGGTAGATGAAGAACCTACTACCTCACGGATTCGAAGACGGCGGGCGTGCACCGCTGAGCCAGTCAGCCTGTGACCACGGCCGGTGTAACCTGGTCGAAACGTCAGGCAAATCAAAGGTATGTATGTACCTATACCAGGATCGCGTTAATTCCCGTTAACATTATTGTATATCATGGAACGCGAGAGTTTAAAAGTTAGTTTAACAATATGGTCATTCGGACTACAAATGTGCAAAGTTTAACATATCCTGAAAACTCAACAAAACCACAATAATTCACTATAACACACTCAACAAACTGATACAATCCAAAATTAAGAAGATTTAAAGTATTATAAACAAAATCCGGGTACGTTTAAAGAGCAAAAACTGATCAAAAAGAGTTCGAAAAACGACTCAAACTGGATCTCGTACAATGGCAACTTTTCACTCCTAGCTATGAAACTGTCACGGCTGTGGCCGTTGGAACAACTCCAAGCCATGCCGCAGCTCCTATCCACCATCACACAAACGAATCACACATTTATCATCTTGGAAATAAGGTACATTGTTCGATAGACAGGATACTGCAGTTGATGCGGCTATACCGTTTCGTTTAAAAAAGACTGTCCTGTTGCCAATTTTTGTTACTCTTAATCAGTGGGTCTTAGGGTCTAGAAGTACAGTTTATTTTATTGCATGGTTATTACAAGGAATTCAGCTAGATATAGTTGGGGCTCTCTGCCTTTTGTGAAATGAATGCCGCGATACAGACTAATTTATATAATAATTTCCCGAATGATTTCTTAAATGTGATAAAGTAATATCCTACAAAAGTTAAAAAGTCAACATGTAATTTCTATCAATACCGAAAACAGATAACAAACCAATAGGTAGTTTACAAACAACTTGAATCAGAACTAATATTATATTAACAATAGGTCAAGAAACTTTCACCAGAATATTATTACAGTATATTTGTACAAGAACAAAATTGCACGACTTGCTGAAAATTTAACAAACTGAAATTAATTTCAGAAATAATAGAACTAAACCAAAACAGAACAAACTAATTCCATGAATCTGTGTCGGAGAATACTTTATACAAACCAAACGGTCTATTATTGTGAATGTTGTTAGAAGCCAGATAACCGTACAAATTATTATAATTAGATTTCATACCGTATAAGTTTGGAAAGTAGAACCCATAGTTTGATAGAAAAACAGCGAGCAGAGGGTCGACGGGCAAATGATTTAAGTTGTTATATCTATACGGATGTAATATTCTTGAAAAGTTTGGTACACCAGGCTTAGTTTTAATTTGCCGTGATAAGTCATAATTTTTTAGAGTGTCATCATGTTTAATATTATATTTAGACAAAATGTTCATCAATGTAGTACTAAAGCTTTGTTTGTTTGTATTAGGTGGTGTATAATCATATCCAATAACTTCTTTGAAATTATTATTTTCTACTTCTCGTGAATCAAGGCCTTCTTCTACTTCATAAGTATTTGACCTTTCCCAAACTGATGTTATTTTATTATCATTATCTTCAAATATATCCTTGTTTTTCTTTATATTTTCATCATCAGTGTCTTCGATATTTTTTTCAGTAAACAAGCCATTTATTTGCTTTGCTTTTCTTGTTATATCTGTAGTATTATCTGCATGTTTAATATCTTCATGAGCTCTTTGATCACTTATTTTAGCATAATTATCATGAGAAAAAATTGAGTTCCCCACGATATCAACATCTTTATGCGTGTTATTGTCCTTTTCTTGATTAGCTGGAGTCTTGTTGATTTTATTAACATTACTTGTAATAATATGAGATTTCAAAGGCAAATTAACATCATTTCCTGTCCATTTTTTGGCCGTTGGATTATATACCTGATCACTTGTTATCGGTACCCAGCCATTAGAAAAAATTGTATATTCTGCAGAAATATACTTAATGCCAATCTGGAAAATATACTTTAGATTAGTATGACGACAAATCAGTTTTTTTATGCGAAATTAATCCTAAACCTAACAAATAAGTAGGTAGGTACTATGTACGACTTATCCATACTAACATTATAAGCGAGAGTAATTATCTGTCTATCTGTTACGCTTTCACACCTAAACCACTGAACCGATTTTGATGAAATTTGGTACAGGGGTAGATTAAACCTTGCGAAAGGCTATGTTTGGTTGCGATATCCGACATCCACGCTAGCGGAGCACGAGCGATGGCTTGTTAACTATAATATTAAAGTATCCACTATTGACTAAAATAGAAGTTAATGATTAAATAAAAGTAACTGAGGGAAATATTATTACGTACATTACCAAGACATCTGATTTCAAGAACAAAGGAAAAATTAAAACAGCCTCAAATAAATACCCAGTCCACTGAGTCCACACCCTAACAGCTTGGAGCCGCCAGTTTTTATTGTGGTCTCGTTTATACAATTTACGCAAACACCACATGTACAGTAAAAACCACACGAACAAATTAAAAGATAATACAGTCTGTGGCTTAAAATTATGGTAAGGCACTATACTAAGATTGTTCCTTTGTGGGTTTGAAATTTAGCACACAGAAATCATTGCAAAGGATAATAGTCGTACCGTACCGTACCCGTACCTAATAAAAATGTAATGTGTATATATGACCAATCAAGACCTCGGGCCAAACTAACTGCAAGTCGGTACACCTGAGTTGAATGATGATGTCTCTTGGAGTTCGGAAGTCAGGTGGCAGTTACTCCCATAACAGGTGTATAAGCCAAATCAAAATCAAAAAGATAAGGAGTAAACGGATCCTAGGATCTGAAGTGAAAGCCTTGGATGCAACCAGCACTAAGATATTATTGAATGGAGTGAATAACATACAGGGACCTATTAGTTACCAAACTAATAATAGTTATCTGTATGTCACGACATGATTGAGACCAAAAGTGGAAGAAGGGATGTGCCACACTAAGATAAAATACAAATTACATAATTATGTACTCATTTTAAATCTTAATTGACGTCTCGATGATTCAAGTTAAGCATCTTCAAGTCAAAAAGCGAATGAAACAACTTTGATTGAAGAGCGTAAAACAAAATCCTTCAAAATAGTCCAAAGGTACTTACAGCAAGTAGGACGAAGCTCCTAGTGTCTAGCATGTCACCACTTAAGACGAGTGCTCACGAGCGACTCCTGTACAGGTGTGACGCTTTGCATGCATTCAGAGCATGCCGTGTAAGGGCTAAGGTACACGAGAAAGTGCAGGATGTTATTAGCCATTGTTGGGTTTTGGTTTAAGTTAAGGCTCAGTTTCTGTGGTGATTGAAATATAATAATATGATTTCGTTGCTTTCTTTGTATATAAGTTATCTCTATGCGAAATGTATCCCGATATTCTCGATACATTACACGTTCTCACGTGATAGAGTACCTAACAGACATTCATTAATCCACATAAAAAAAAACATTTATAAATTAATACCTAAAATAAGAAGTAAGCTGATGCTCATAATTTTCTCCTTCGAACTTGTAAACTGACATTTTATAACGCCGATATGATGATAAAGGCTAGCGTAGCAGAGCACCATAGTATAAATAAACACTAGCAACACTAAAAACTTTATACGCTTGGTATTCTTTTTCACAATCGTAACTCTACCTACTTGTTCGGCAGCTCTCTACTACTATTTTGATTTACCTCTATATTGCTACCCAAAATTTGAAGCTACACACTCATACAGTGTTGTCACAACTACTCATAATTACCGGTGTTAAAATGTACATAATTTTGAACTAGTCGGTCTACCTTTAGCCTTGCCTAGATATTCTAATTCTACTAATATCCAGGTACTAAGCACGTCAACCCTGTATCGCCACGTGAACGCCGCTTAACCCTTCCACAAACGCTCTCGGTGTACAAGCATTTTCTCATCTTAATTGCTTCTTTGCACCACTCAGCGGGACAAGGAATTGCTTTCAACCGCTTGCCACAATCGCATCTACGCTTACATTCTCGCTTTGTTTGCTTTTGTACTATAATTGCGTTTAGTACTTTTTTGCATTCTTAGTGATAAATAGTTAGTGATATTCGATTGTAGGTTTGAGATTAACTTTTGGCGTGATAAAAATAAGAAAACCACTTAATTGTAATCAAAATTAATAGAACAGAGATATCAATACCTAAATTCAAAGTATGCTAAGCTAATCAATCAATTAGCCTATCGCAGTCCACTGCTGGACATAGGCTCTCCCAACATTGGGAGAGGCCTATGTCCAATATGTCAAATATGTATCTTGTTTATTTTGAACATTCTGATTTATTTTATTTCAGTCTATGCGTCATTCTAGATTATATAATCTATCCCTCCCTGTGCCACAGCCAGATCCGTCCAGTCGTTTGAGTGTGATTGAACAACAAACATCCAAAAATCTTCACAAACTTCTCATTCATAATATTATTAGGATACATTTTAGTTAGATTTCTTTTCAAAAATGGTCTGATAAAATTATTTAGGTATGTTATTACTACTAGTTCTGCAGAACATAATATTAATGATATACCTACTACATAATACCTAACCTTTGACTGGTGAATCATGTATCAGTTTCACAAGACGTGGGCCTACGTCCGCTGAGTCAGCTTAGATATCATCTACTTATATCTAATATTATTTTGTTCCATAGCCTCCTATCACTGAGAACATTCACCACCTCTCTATTAACTTATTAGCTTCATCACACATTCCAGACATTTCTAAACTTACATATAAAAGTTGCTAAAAGTGTTGCAGAGTGCGGCCTCGGTGTTCGTGCCTTTGCACAAATTTACCTAATGAAGCACCGTTAAAACTGTGCCGACATCAATTATATCCACGTTCAACAGATCTGAGCGAAATCTCTTAATTTGCACAAGTTATTAGTACCTGTTTTAAGTGGAGGAGGAGGCTTTGGGAGTTGTCGTGTGTCTTGTTAGAGCGAGATATTCTTTTGTGACTTTTTTGAGAAATTTATGTTACGTTCGTTAAAATTTTGCTCCCTTGCAAATTTTTGATTAATTTGTCTGACTATGTTTTGTTAGGTACTTATTTCTCTATCATTAACTTCCGCTTCGGCCGTGTACGTAATTGTAGTTTCGTAATTGATTTCGAAGTAAGAATAATTATTTTTTGTACGAAATTGACTTCGAACAGAGAAGTATTATTCCGTATTTGTAATCGCGGTTTTTAGTTTTTTAGTTTCGTAATTGATTTCAAAGTAATAATTATTATTCTTTGGACGAAATTGAAAGAGAAACAAAAAATCTGTTGTTTTGTCAATTATAATTGAATATAACAGACAAAATAAAATTACAAAATAAAACAAACAATCCTATTCTGAACTTAAAATACAAACTTAAAATTAAATTAAAATTTAAATGAAAATGGGGAAATTATTTCTAGGCAATGCCCTAATGTGATTTTTTTGTCTTTTAAATCTTTAATGGCACCATCAATTTCAGAGTCAATCTCTAAATAATTTTGACTTTTTTTAGTTTGCTTTTTGAAAATATCAATCACTTTAGTTTCTTTGACCAAAGTATCGAGTAGCTGGGCTAAAGTGGGATTTCTACGTCCAACAAATCGGTTGATCCTACTGTGCCAGCCTTCAAGATTATTAGTCGTGCGGATTTTTTCTTTTTCGCAACAACATACTTTTGTAAAATCAGTTTTTTCCATCCACTGTTCAGTGAAATACTTATTAATTTTTTTTACATTATTGCCATTAGGACTTCTGTTCATAATATACTTGTACCCTCTTTGAACGTATTCTTTAGGTAATCGAGCCAATCCTGCACACCTTGCCACGTGCCTTCGTTTTACTGTTGTGTTCATCTTTAATAACTTTGCTTTTCGTATTAGACATCTGTTGTAATGAAAAAAACAACCTTTTACGGTAATGTTCGGAAAAACTCTTTTGATACCTTTCATTGCAGCCAACTCAAAATCTATAGTCACTTTTACTGGTCGCCAGTTCGGGAAAAGTGATTCAATCAGTCTAAAAAGTGTTTCATAAGTTTTTGCACTTTTATTGGGTAGAAAACAATAAATTAAGGGATAAACTGCCGATGTTGTATCGTCAAATCCGTGAATTGTATACAATTGATTAAATGAACACGGGCAAGACGAAAATGTCCCATCGCATAAAATATGCTTGAATCCTGCTACTAATTTTTTAGCCTTTTTGTTGCAAAATAGAATTATTCTTGTATCATTCTCTTCATCATTAAAATCAGCTAAAAGGAAATCTTGAAACTTTCCAGGGATAACAACTGAAGATGCCGATGTGTATCGTAGCTTTGGAGCACCTAATACTTTATTACGTGCATTATATAGGCCAGTTTTTATATTGTTAAATTGGGGAATTTGTTGAACGAAGTTAAAACCAACACTTTCAAGATTAAAAACCATTGCTTCATATTGCTTCTGGATAGATTCGAAGTTGGTACTGGTCTTGGTTTTTAAAGAGTCAAGTTCCCTTAGTATATTGTTTTGTGCAAAATCTTGTTTGCAAGTTGAATCGTGTGATTTGCTTTTCACTATTACATTTCTTTCGTTTAATGTAATACTTCCTTTACAACCACATCTGGTATTATTGTAGCACAGCCAAAATGTATTTTTATTTTTATAAATATTTTTTCGATGATATCGCCGACCATCGCACAACACAGAAACCCCTCCACGACGAGTATCTACAAAAGCCATTTCCGTCGCACTCATTTTCGGAAAATAATCAAATATTAAATCAATTTAAAATTCAAAGAGCATATAATAACTACGTTTTTAAAATTAAATCTGATAAATTATGATGACAACCTAGTGCCAGAATCAAAGAGAATACAAAATCCTTGTACTGGGTGGCGCAAAAGTAAAGACCCTATTTGGTTCGGCTATAACATTTTTTCTAAATTAGAAAACTAGATTTAGGTTTTTTTAAATGTATATTTGTACCATTAAATTTCGTACCATTAGGATTTAAAGATGATGTCTTTTAAATGGTGACCTCCAGAGTTGATACATTTGAGCCCTATTTATGACATTTTGCATAACTTGCCGTAACACTTCCTGCGATATGTTCGTTATTTCTTGACGAATGTTTTCTTTTAGAGCTGCGAGAGTCTGTGGCTTGTTCACATACACCCGAGATTTCAAAAAACCCCAAAGAAAGAAGTCTGGACTGGTCAGATCGGGTGATCTTGCAGGCCAAGGCAAATCGCCAAAACGAGAGATAACTCGGCCTGGAAAAGCGTTTGACACAATTATTCCACGTTCTTGGGGAGTAAAACGGTCCATGTTTATTTTCAGTGTATTTTACATTTGTTCACTACACAATTTTCAACAACAGAATGACAGAAAATTTCATATAAAAAAAATAAAGGTATTTTCTTTAGTGCCACTACTTTTGCGCCACCCAGTACAATATACTTGGTAAGAATGAGAAAACAAAACACTCTGACAATTTAATACATTAAATGGCTATTTGACTGAAGTGTTTCATGAAGGTTTCATATCAAGCATTCAGTCTTTTTCAACAAGTACATACTTCGTTATATAGTTACGTGTAAAGAATAGAAATTCCGCTTTCGAAATTATGTACTTCAGCAAAAGTTTTTTCCTGCTACGAAACCGCGATTACAAATACGGAAAAATACTTCTCTGTTCGAAATCAGTTTCGTACAAAGAATAATTATTCTTACTTCGAAATCAATTACGAAACTACAATTACGTACACGGCCGAAATCTTAACTTCGTTTATATTTCGGTGAATCATCGTTTTTGGAGTATGTGTTTTATAACTTGCTGACCCTGTAAACGTTCCGCTAGTGTGTAATAGGAAGGTGAAATACCACGGTTCGTAGTCGTGGTTGGAAACTGAAGGAATGACAAAGAGGCACAAGCAGCCTTCGACATTCTTTTAAGTTTTATTTATATATTTATTTATTTACATTGCAAATGCAGGTAGAGGGTTGTTTTTATTTAGGTCGTCAAATTCACTGCACCCTGTCTGATGGTACGCTGCCATGCAATGAAGAATAGTGGCCACCATTAAAAGTGCTGTCTCTAGAATGGGAGTCATTCACCATCTACCTTCATCCAGAAAATTGAACCCGAAACCTTTTGTATAAAATTCCCTGTCACTACCGCTGAAGACGCAGTATTTTTAAGCATAAAAACCTTTCTAAGATCACGTGATATTAAAAAATATGGTACTTATATAGGCGTAATACTTATAACTCAATAATAAAACGAATTCTGCGCGTTCCCGAACATGACACCTGGATATCTTGATGTCTTATAATCGCCCCTCATTTCGTCACCTCGCGCGTCACCGTCACCGCCATCAATCATGCCCGACAATGATTAATGACGCCAATAATATTCACTTTTCATAATATTTTTCACTTTACCTACCTACTTGAGTCATGACAACAAGAAAACAGAAGTTTTACGGCAACACCGTGCCTACCACAGAATAAAATATCGTGCTTCCAGCTTCCATCACCGTACTGATATCTACATGATAGGACTACCAAAGAAAACCATAATCATCACCATCCCCATAGCCATTGCGATTTCTTAGTTGCGTCCAAAGTTTGCAACTTGGCTGGTGTTTGAAATAATATTAATTCAGTCTGGAATAGTGCATCCTTTTTATTCTGGGAATAGGTTCGTAGAGGGTTGCGGAAACTAGATCAGTACCTATACCTAGGTACTTCACGCGGGTGGAGCCGCGGGCTACAATTAGTTTTTAATCAAATTAATATTCTGTTACTACTAATTTTATTCAAACAGAACATGCTTTCAGAGATCTTAATGGAAGAAAATCGTACTAAGGTTGCACGTATTAAAAATACTTAACTTACCTGATAATAAAAATAATTAACAGTGAAAATATTTTATTTGTTAAAGAACTATATTTATTTTAAGATTCACGCCATCTATTATTTTATACTAGAACTAATGCGTTTATCTGCTTCCCAACCTACCAGCTTATCCAATTACTTTCCAAATATAAATATAGGTGTCAGCACTATCTGGTTTTAAAATGGTTTGGTGTGGTTATAGTAGTTATTAGTGCTACTCTAGATGGCAGCACAGTAGGCATTAAAATTATTTTCTTCTCAGTATAATTTTATAATTCGCTGACTTTGTTTCAATATTAAAAGGAGATGGGGAGGCTTTCATACATTCTTGGGCCAAAAATGTAATAAGATGAGGGTGGTATCAATTAAGAGCATATAAATTATTAAACCATCCCTGAAAATTCTGCAGATTTTGGATATCTGAGAGCAGAGTTATAAGAGATTTAGTAAAAGTGAGGTTATGCAAGAAATTGACATTTTAGAACTGTGATTTCTGTGGTGTTTTAATAGAAAGTGGTCATTTTTCTTATCTTAAAATACTTTTAAATTGTACTGTATTATATTTTACTCAGGGATAATGTACGAAAACTTACAAAGAGATTTTAAAGATATGGAGTACAAGGATGTTATGTTAAAAAAAAACACTTTAAATAATAATGATCTTTTATTCTTCTTCAATAATAATTAGAGTATTGTCTAAGAAGTGCGCAGGTGGAAATATATTACCTTATTTACTTCATTTTCTATGCCACAATTCACACAGAGATCCATGTCAAAATCCAAAATACCGAGCAAAACTCAAACAAGTAAACAAGTTTATCATTGTACTTTAAGGTAACCAGGAGCAAGCTGAGAAGTCCGTAAAGAGAAATCACTGTTAAGGGAATATAATCAAGAAATCAACTGGAAATACTCAAAACGCAGAAGTCAATTGATCATTGGATTTAAACCAATAAACTGATACAGCATACTGATATAGCATACTTTTGTACATATTTTATAAACAATTGTATGTATATCCCATAAGCCGTGTAAATATACAATTTTTCGATAAAATAATTAATTTTGAAGATTGAATAAATAAACTGATTGACTGAAAATGGAGCTGTCAGCTGTCACAGCTTAAAAATACTGTTGATAAACACAAGAAATAATTAATCGATTAACGGCAAATCGATTCAGAATTTATTTTTATTACACTATTATTTGGTATTTTAAATGGATATTATTATTATTATGATTAAGTTTTGTTCACTCTGATTGATTTAATAACAAATTGTGATGCAAGTGTTTAAATACGCAATATTGTTTAAATAATTTTTAGTAATCGATATTTTATTTTGCTAGTGGAATAAACTTAGTTTTAAGATTTCTCGTCTTCCAGACTTTCAATTGAGCTGGTTTTTTAATATTTTGAAATAGAAAAAAATACCGCTTTTTTTAAGTCATATCTCAACTCATTACAATTTTGGCCCAGAAGTCCCCGTCTCCTTTAATGATTATATTGATGACATTAACATTTTCGTGTCTTGTTTGTTTAATGAAAAATGTAAATTTTTTGTCTGTCTCTTTGCAGTTGTCCTGTGTTACCTTACCAGTCTTTCATTGCAAGCTACACTAGTTTGAACGCTCTAAACTCCGGAACTAGAGATAGGTGATTTAAAAAGGCATTACTCGTATAGGTATTACTTATAGCCCAGTTCTTGAAAAAGGCATAGAAAAATATAAATTACAAATTACCTCGCTACTTAGGGTACACACAAATTTTAATTTAAAATGTTACATGGTTTCTTCAAAGTTATTTGTAGCGTTAAACACTCACATAAAGTGACCTCTTGGCCATAACAGTTAATATTATCTAGTTAAGTGATAGTAATAGGACGATAATGGTTGTAGTCAAGATAATCACCGGGTACAAGCAGAACCACAGACATAGAGTAGGCTAGATACCACATTAGTGTGGCACACAGGTGGCAATTCGAGACATTTCACAGCTACCAATGATATGAAACGAGCCAAACCCGCGGTTTCTTCCCTGTAGAATTCTGATCCCGGTCCCGCAAGCCACAGGTGCCCACCGGACCCTATTCCAGGCTTAAAAAGTAGCCCGTATTATTTCAGACTATTAATGTAGCCCTGTACCAAATCTTCACAAACTTTCAAATGTCTATTATTAGTAAGAATAGACTACCTATTCACCGTGGGATATATTTTATGGGGCCCACCGAAATCTTCAAACCGAAGCAAGGTTAAACTTAACCTTAACTTAACTATACTGATAAACCGACGAGGTCCTTCCACGGGAGTTCAGACAGCAGTTTAGTCTCTTGTAATACTGCACCCCATATAGATGATGAAGGTTTGGCTTGCGGTATCTAGCGTACTCTAAGTCTATGACCAGAACTATGCTTAGGAGAATTAAGTGTATAATTGAGGCAGTTATTTTCACTATTCTAGTAGGCATTTCTCTTTCTAGCGATTAACCTTCCTACCCGCCTGCAATAGCGTAATACGTATAAGTACCTCCATGCCTATGCACGGGTATTTGAGACCGGAACTGCTCATGATGAAGACGAAATGGATGACCCATTTAATGTGTGCCACCGACGTGACGTCACAAAAAAAAGCTATACAAAAGTTGCGATAGCAGAAAGAGGTCACGAGAGGCACTCTATCGAGAGGTCGAGTCGAAGACGTTTGGGACACAAATTCTACGGACACTGTGTCCCTAAGTGTACTTTCAAATTTATTTATTTTTTCAAAGACGTTACGGACACCAATATAAAACGATAGTTTTGTACAGTCGGATGGAAAACTTATTCAATATTGGATAGGTTGTACAAAAGAAAGTGTTAATACTCGTATGTTGTTGGAGGAAGTGCCTGGAATAAGGGAAATTCGGAGGGGCCCATTGGGCTTCTGGTGGTTTTATTAAAACTAAGGACAGGTGATTCTGATGAAAGAATATATACATTTTAGTTAATGTGCCTAGGCGAACTTTAGAAGTTCTTTAACAGGATTTGTGCCAGCCCAGCTTGGGATTAGCCATATTCAGTGATGCCAACTTAGGGGTTTACCCCCTAAATTTAGGGGGAAAGAACATGTTTAGGGGATTTTCTAGGGGGTAAATTTATTTAGGGGGATTTTTAGGGGTAGATTATTCAAGGATTATCGTTGTTTTTTTTAAGTGTCCGCCATTGGTGCTTTACTATTAATTTGTTTAATCATCCAAATAATGTTGTGACGTATCTTAGTCACGAAATAAAAAATCACGAAATCTCACCACGGGGGAGGTATAATAAGATATCACGTGTATTTATTTCTTCTTATAATGCGCGATTTTTAGGATAGATAGATAGATAACACTTTATTTTACACCAATAGATGTACAGTAGAGACAAGTAGGTATCATGTATACAAGGACCATCAGGGGGTACCGCACGATATCCTTTGAAGCGGCGAGTCTCCTCGCCGGATCGCTACCGTGGATCCTGGAAGCGAGATCCCTTTCGGCGCTATACCGCTTCCGAAAGGCGGCGCGGGAGCGGGGACACGATCCTGAGCCTGAAGAAATTCGGGCCGTGAGATCCCGGCTCCACAGGTACATGGTGGCGGAGTGGGAGCTACAACTTGGGCAACCACGCGCAGGGCACGCCGTAGTAGCGGCGGTAAGACCCATCATGGGGGAGTGGCTAGAGAGGCCACACGGCGGCCTCTCGTTCTGGCTGACGCAGATCATCACCAATCATGGGTGTTTTGGGCGGTATCTGCATCGGATCGCGCAGAAAGAGCCAACGTCCGAGTGCCATCACTGCGACGACTCGGCGCTGCACACGCTCACTGAGTGTCAGGCGTGGGTGACGCCGAGACGGGAGCTGGTGGCGACCCTAGGAGTGAGAGTTCTCACGCTCGCCACTTTGCTCGCAGCGATGGTTCGCTGCGCAGATTCGTGGGCCGCCGGCGACTCCTTCTGCGAGCAAGTAATGCTCGTGAAGGAGGCGGCGGAGCGGGAGCGCGAGGAGCGAAGGAGAATCGCTAACCACGCGGCTCGCAACGAGCAGTGGCAACTCGGGCGTCGGAGGTCGCAGAATGACCTCCGTCCCCCATGAGCGCGGGCCTGGGGGTGACGGGTAGAGCCGCCTGTCACCCTAGCAGAAGCAGGCCGCGGCGGTGGCACGCATTGCGTGCCTTCCCATACCCGGGGGCGGGTTGGGGACTCTGTGGTCCCCTCACCGGAAGAGGGCCAGATCGAGAGATATGGTCCTGGGTCGGCCGGGGTGCGAGGGATATGGCTACGACAATCTCACCTCCGGTAACTGACGGCCCTCAGACGGCATGCATTTTAGTCGGTTCTAGTCCGACATAACCTCCTCCTCCGGCTACGGTGGGGGAGGTATCCGTGGGGATTTTGCGCACGATAAAAAAAAAGAAAAAAAAAAGGTATCATGTATACAGCTAGATTCGATTTTTATCATGTTTCTTAATTATCAAGCATTCAAAAAAATATTAAAAAATACACATGATCTTGGTTAAGGGATAGGGGGAGGGGGGGTAGTCTAAAATCTCACCAGGTATCACCATGGGGGAGGGAGGGTTAAAAAATTGGTAAAAAAGTTTAGGGGTAAAAACCCCTGTTTCTGTACTTGCATAAGTACTTGCACAATTGATTAATTGTTCCCTGGCCATATTGCCAGGGAACAAGTAGTAATCAATCGTACTTTGTTAATACCTAATGGGCTGTATGGTAAAAGACATAATAGTATAGTTATCTGTGATGGCAGATGTATTAATATTAATAAAAGCGCAAACTATAATGTTTCAAAAACAAACATCATGTCTCTCTCCAATCGCTACAATCATGAATGGTTTTAATGCGTCCGGTCCATAAGAGCTTAATCCCAAAATGTCTAGCTAATCAATAGGACTGCATCTCATAATGCCGTAAATTGAATACGCATGAATTTTGTAACAACTGAAGGTCATTCAAGTGCAGAAACAGGGGTTTTTACCCCTAAACTTTTTTACTAATTTTTTAACCCTCCCTCCCCCATGGTGATACCTGGTGAGATTTTAGACTCCCTATCCCTTAACCAAGATCATGTGTATTTTTTAATATTTTTTTGAATGCTAGATAATTAAGAAACATGATAAAAATCGAATCTAGCTGTATACATGATACCTACTTGTCTCTACTGTACATCTATTGGTGTAAAATAAAGTGTTATCTATCTATCTATCCTAAAAATCGCGCATTATAAGAAGAAATAAATACACGTGATATCTTATTATACCTCCCCCGTGGTGAGATTTCGTGATTTTTTATTTCGTGACTAAGATACGTCACAACATTATTTGGATGATTAAACAAATTAATAGTAAAGCACCAATGGCGGACACTTAAAAAAAACAACGATAATCCTTGAATAATCTACCCCTAAAAATCCCCCTAAATAAATTTACCCCCTAGAAAATCCCCTAAACATGTTCTTTCCCCCTAAATTTAGGGGGAAAACCCCTAAGTTGGCATCACTGAATATGGCTAATCCCAAGCTGGGCTGGCACAAATCCTGTTAAAGAACTTCTAATGTTCGCCTAGGCACATTAACTAAAATGTATATATTCTTTCATCAGAATCACCTGTCCTTAGTTTTAATAAAACCACCAGAAGCCCAATGGGCCCCTCCGAATTTCCCTTATTCCAGGCACTTCCTCCAACAACATATTAACACTTTCTTTTGTACAACCTATCCAATATTGAATAAGTTTTCCATGTCGACTGTACAAAACTATCGTTTTATATTTTGTGTCCGTAACGTCTTCGAAAAAATAAATAAATTTGAAAGTACACTTAGGGACACAGTGTCCGTAGAATTTGTGTCCCAAACGTCTTCGACTCGAGAGGTCAGGGTTTGAATTCTGCCCATTACCGTACCGATGTGTTTTTAAAAAGAATATTAACGAAATTACTAATTTTCCCTCTGATCCCTCCAGCTAAACTAAATTGCTTGTGTTAGGAATAAGTTCACGTTGGTAGGGTAATGGCCAAGATTCGAACCCGGAACCTCTTGATCGTAAAGTCTTAACCACTAAGCTGCCGAGCCTACAATTTGCTCCATTATACTTACTCCTGATGTGAATCCACCTTTAAAACAAGGAATGAAGCTTATTTGGTCCACTAGTAATCATAGCGAAAAAAGGATACAACTAATATATACTGAGTGCCACCATTGTAACATGGTACGTGTCTGTAATGGTGACCCTCTTTTCAGAGACTTTGCCTTCAGCTTACCATCAGGCGAGGTGAAGTCAAATTGACGTCTCCTTTAAAAAAAACTAATAAAAATATTAAGAGTATAAATTACAAAAATAACTCAATTCAAAAGAAGGAGGATCCAGCGACCTCCGCGCTCCGTGGTGAAAGCATCAGGTACAACAACTTTGAAATGATGAGAGGGCTTACAACATAGCTCTTAACACCTCTAACCTCTGCATACCTAATTCATATTAATTTATCAACTTATTTAAAATAATAACTGATAGTTTTTTTATTTACCACTTAGGTCGCAGACAAGCACACGGCCCACATAATGGAATGTGGTCACCGTGGCCTATGTGTACGAGTGCAACACCAGGGGAGTCACACTCGTGCTGCCGAACCTTTAAGAACAGAGAGATTCTGTGCCGTCAGCGAAGAAGACATGCATGACAAGTCTTTGATCTTCCGACTGATAGCACAAAACCTCTTCAGTGAGCTCTGGCTAACATACTCACCGCCGGAAACACATCACGAGGTTATTGTACCAGTGGTATTCTGTAGATATTTAATAAATAGCCTCATCCATTACCAGCAGCCATATTCTAGCTCCATTACCAGTGAAAGTAAAGACGCTTGCACGCCTAGATCGCTCGGCATGTGAACTAGCAACCGGTCGAGTGTGCACGTCACCTTATGTTTATTACCTTACCTATTACTATAACTGGTGTAATTCGTGACTAAGGATTAAGAAAAAGTGGAGATTTATTTTTAATTTATCTAGTTGAGGTTTTTTTGTCGTTGATAGGCTCACGTTTGACCTCTATCTCACCTGATGATGAATGATGATGTGGTAGGTATACCATGAAACATAATTATTATCTTGAGTAACAAACTCAGGCAGAGAGTCCCGCTACTTAGCTGTACGCATATACGTTGGGGTTTCTAGTTGAAATAAAAACACTTTTTGTCCCGATTAACATCGCAAAATATTGATTTTGCGATGTTAATCGGGACAAAAAGTGTTGCATCCAGTAACACCTGTGACTCTTTGGGATTTTTTTCCCAACCTGTAACAGTGTTACTCGTTTATGGGAATATACCGAATGTTTCATGTGCATTGTGAAGAATTTATTTTCATCCCTTCTATTCGAAAAGTGTCACTTTGTTCCTCTATAAGTAGGAGCAAAGTAGCACTTTTCTGTTCAGAGCTTTTTAGCGGGCGGAAAAGTGATTTGAATTCGGAACATCATATTATTCATAGAAATCGAACCAATTTTTTTTTATTAGTGGTTGGTTCGTGTTGGCTGCACGTAAAAAAAAAACAAGCGCGCGTATGCCGTCTCTGTTCTTGTATTATGGAATCAAAGAATCAATTTCGTTTATTCAGTTTAGGCACAAAAAGAGCACATGAACGTCAAAATATCACAATTATGTCAAGAATTATGACAACAATACATAAAGTAAAATAAATCATTTGAGAATGATTCTCTGATTACAGATTACAGTACCTATGTATTTTTCTCATAGAAAGGGGATGAAAAGTAGAGTATATAACTCGAGAGCAAATTATTTTTCCCTCGGGCGATATACTTTGAACCCCTCGCTGTGCTCAGGTTTCTACGTTAGAACCCCTCGCTAAAGCTCGGGGTTCTATTTTAGAAACCTTCGCTACACTCGTGGTTCAAAGTGCACCCTCACCGTAATAATACTATTTTGCTCCCTTGTTATACAATCTACTATTTCATACTAGTTGACTCGCCCCGGCTTCGCCTTTTGAAACCTCATGTCACCCCTTTGAGCAAGTAATTTTTTTGGCTTCAAATAATGTATGGATATCTGCCAGATTTGTTGATATTCATAATAACTGCTCCGCTCCCTTGTTTAGTAGCGTGATGATATATAACCTTCGTCGATAAATGGAATATTCAACACAAGAAGAATTTTGAACCTGTAGTTCCTGTGATTCGTTCAAATAAATTATAGTATATCTCTGTACCAAAGTTCAACAAAATCGGTTTAGTGGTTTAGGCGTCAAAGCGTATCAGACACATTACTACTCTCGCATTTATAACATTAGTATGGATATATACTGTGATACGATTATACTTAAGTTTTCAATTTTTTTTTCAAAGTCCGCATCTATACAAACAAACAAATAATATTTCTATTCTGTGTCTCTACGCCCACCACAATAGCTCTGTTCAGATCCGAAAATAGTGACATTTAATTAAAAAATTTCGCCAATAGTCATTCATACAGAATCACTTTCACTCTTTGTTACAAGAATCCGTCTGATTAATATCTCACGACTAGTATCATAGCTAGTATGTAAATAAGAATTTCTAAAATATTAAGTTCTTTGACCCGACCCGCCTTCCGTGAGTCCTTGAGAATCAAGTATACCTATTATTTATGGTTATACCATTGAATCGTAGAATTTATGATAAGTACTAGTATTTTGTATAGTTTAGCAAGCTCTATATTATAAATTTTATGATCTAAGTACTATTGTTTTCTCCCGATATCGCAGGAAAAAAATGGTAAACAAAGTTTTAACATACATACAATTACGCCTTTATCCTCGAAAGGTTATGCAGAGGTGAATTTACACCCACATTTCACCAATCATTGTATTCGGTCCCACTTAATAGGGGGTGAACCTATTGCCGTATTCCGAGCACTTTTGATCCATGCATCTGAGGCTGAGTCTGAGCTGCATATACTCGTATCTGATAGATGTTAAACAGCATGGGATGGCCCAAATTCTACTTTTCCGGGAACCGTGATTATGTCGTCCCCACTGTGATGGTTCTTCGTTCAAAAGAGACGAACTTTTTATACAAACTTTTAACCTTCACCTTCTTAGCGAAAAAATCCCTTAGAAGAGAAAGATTCGCTAAGAAAGGTGAATTGGAAAATATTACCTAACCTATCCATCGTTTAATCATTTAAGAACTATAATATTAGAATTAGGTAATTTTAATTTTGGCAACAATAATATAAACTTGCCTGTTACCAAACGTCCAAGAAAATTTTCATTAATAATCGCGGGATTTTTGTTTGTAAAAATCTCAATAGCAGTCTTAAGAGAAGCGAATGGCTCCATAGGTCCCGCAATAGATTGCAACTTCGGTAGAGGTTAGCAAGAATTGGAAAGGGAATATCTCAAGTGATTTGTGCGTTTGTTTATTGAGGTCAAGTGGACAAGTCATCTAACTTAACTGTCTGCCTATTGTAAACCTCTTACCTTCCTCTTACATATTTTATGTAAACTGTAATAGGCATGAAATACTTATCAATAGATTGGAAAAATAAAGAAATTCTAAGACTATGTTTACATACTATGTATTTGCAACTAAAGCGCTACATAAGCCATTATAAGTAACGTACACATTTACGCGATTTACGATATTGCAATGATGATAGCTTGTATCTTACTCTACGTAAGTAATGACAATATTTTGTATTTTATACTAAAAATAAACAAGATTCTTGGATAGGTCGTATCGACCTAGAAATTTAAAGATCATGATAATCTTATTTCGTCTAGATTTGGCCCAGAAATTAATTCAGATTCTTACGAAATGTCGTTCAGTATGTTTCAAAGTTCGGTAGAAGCAGATTTTGGACTTTTTTTATTCCCTGCTACCTAATTATTCATATTACTTGCATCTAAGGGCCCAGTTCCATATTTTTTTTGAATTAAGATTGTAACCATTACCTCTCACTCATACGCAACAATTTTAATAATATTACAGTACAGAATCACGACCAAATAATTCAAGATTTAATTTATTTATGAATGTAGATATAACTTAAATCATTTCAAAAGCAACTTGTAATTATTTTTACGTCACCGTTGACTGGAGCGCCATTATAAATCAACTTGATAATTCAACCAATTATTATTCAATTGGTATGTAACACGAATACTATTTAGCAACTCTAGTAAAAAGTAGTCATGTTTGCAGTGAAACGAAAATAATAGTAATAGTTCTATTACAGTGATTGAGAAAATTATATTGATCATGCAAAGACATTACTCGATTAACTATGAGGCCTTCAGAAGCAAATAAAAATATGTTTAACTGAAAGATAACAGACATTTATTGGGCCATTCGTCAACTCACCAAAAAAAAAACTCGCTAAATTCCGCGGGTTGGCACCTACCTACGAATATATCCTTATCTATTTCGACACTCTCGACCTCTCGACACCACGAGTATGACTCCACTGGTGTTGCATACGTCCATAAGGCCACGGTAACCACTCTCCTTCAGATGGGTCGTGTGCTTGTCTGCCACTTTAGTAGTATAAAAGCTATACCTGAAAAAGTTAAGGATATAGGTACTATAATAACAGTAGGTATTTTTGTATGTATTGCATCAGACTATTATTTTAACGGCTTTAATATCTTTCGGTATTTTATTATTACCTGACTACGGCAAAGCCAAATTTGAATTAAATTGTAAATTTTAAACCATTTATAATCCATATCCATACTAATATTATAAATGTGAAAGTAACTCTGTCTGTTACGCTTTCACGCCTAAACCACTGAACCGATTTTGATGAAATTTAGTATAGTGGTAGATTAAACCTCGAGAAAGGACATAGGCTATGTTTGGTCGCGATAACCGACATCCACGCGGGCGGAGCCGCGGACAAAAGCTAGTTATTTATAATTTCCCTTTGACTTCATACAAGTAACTTCCGTTGTGGTCAATCTTCTGGGAGATATTAGTATTATAAAGCTAGACTAAAGAAGACTAATAAAATATTGGTCCCTGCAGATCCATAAATAATTTCAATATTCCTATAACATTTACATTGTAGTCCAAACGATCTCGGGAAGTGAGCACCGGTTGCAAAGCATGGAAATGGATATGTCGGCATATCCGGGAAAGCGCGATTATACTCCGGAACGGTCAACTAACTCGCCTAGTATTATATTAAATTGAGAACTAAATCTAATTCTAGATAACTTAGGACCACGGAAGTTATAGCCTGGCCTGAGAGTGGAAGTAATTACTCTTGGTTAGATAGATAAATGACGTGGCTGTTGATTACGACTGGTTATATCCGATATGATATGAAACTTAATTTTTCACTTAGTTTTATCTGACCGCAAATATATTTAATGGCAGTAATTGAGTGCTGTCCAAAGAACTAAATATGAATTCTGCTTTTAGTTTCATTCATCGGGCTTAATCAGGTAAGTATTTTTTATTTTTATTTTGACTTTTAAGTGCGTTGTTGGTCTCATGGCAAGTCATGAATTTCTGGGACGGATAAATTGTGCTTTTTGGGCAATTTTCCGTAGGATGTAAGAATTTAGGTTGCTAATATTCTATTAAAAAAGGGAAAAAAAAACGAATAAGAATAAGATTAACACCTAAGCACTCTATGAAGTAGCACTGTGTCTTGTGTGTGTGCCCTTTGTATTGTTTCCTTCTCTTCACATTCATCTCCTGTCTTTCAGCAAGTTGCAAAATATTCCTCAAGTATACAAAATACTCTATTGCACATTACTATAATTAGAAAACTATAATTAAACGACCGATCTATCTTGACGGTTCTGCAAGTGATCTACTATTGATAATAGAAGATTGTCCAATAGTAAATATAACAACCATCGATTGTCATGGTGACGTAACACCAAACACTCTATAACTTGAGAATGGTGTAATATACCGAATATAATTACAATATTGGGAAAGAATTGACAGGCGCTGGCTGAGGACCGTGGAAATTGCCCTGTGATGATAAGGAAAGCTGATGGAAAGCGTCGGCAGCTTAGTGGTTGACAAGTTAACCTTACCATCGACAGGTCCCGGGTTCAAATCCTAGTCATAACACAACCGATGCCGCGATGTGAACCCACTCTTATCACCAGCATTTTAGCGTAGCTGGGGGGGTTAGCGGAATTATTAGTAATGGTTATTGGAGATAGACCTCTCCCAATGTTGGAAGGCTTTGGTCTACTGTTTCTGCACTAGCCAGACGGGTTGGTACAGACTTTTTATTTCGGGTATTCCTTCTCTTGCAATAATATAGTCTGGGTATTTTTTCATATAAGTCCCCTCTTACGACACACTTCGGATGAGATGGGGTGGTGATACTTTACATTCTTTTTCCGTCACTACCCGGATAAGTAATAAGTTAATAACGGTTCCTAATATTCAAATAAAAACAATAAAAGGACTGAACAACCAATGACGGGAGCCCGTACGACCGTGGTAATCTATGATTGGTTGATTAGTGTGCCTCCATTTGGAATACAATTTGAATTGATATCGCAGCTTCCGAATCTGTACCGTATTCTCCACAGTGGGCCCGGAACAAAGGGTGCTAGAAAGCATCGCGAATTGTTACGCAACAGCCCATAGTGTGCAAGATTACCTCGTTAATGATACTGTTATGGCGAATTTTGCCATAACATTTACAGTAATTAGATTTTAGCCACTTGTCTGTCTTGGTGGTACAGCGAAAGCAACTGCTGTACCTGAGTAGCTACCATGAAGGAGTTGAAACGGTATTTTTCAGGTAGGGCTTAAGCCCAATCGAGGTGACTCTTCGGTTCCCATTTCGGGATAAATACGATCGATTGCTCGAAACTTCTCTCCTCCACTGCAGCCTACTGAGGTTCCGGGTAAATCGTTTTCATAATAATATTTTATTGGTAGAAGAAAAACGATTTAATCAAGATATTACTTTTAGTATTGGAGATTGTGAAGCCAGTTCTGCAGTTTTTATCATTTTAATCTTAAAAACAAATCTCAGAAAAAATTGAAAATTTGTGATACTTTTTGCCCTCGCAGCACACACTACCTCTACCTATACTTAGAGAGATTTTCTAGTTGCGTCTAAAATATGCACTTTGTCAGCAATGCAGCGATCCGGACACTACTCATATCATTTACATTACTCTCTTTTATTCTGTTTTAGGTCATCCCGCAGCCCTGTAATCTAAAATAAAAATATTTCAACGAACTGAGACCTCCTTTATAAAAAGTTGGTTCGACGTTTTTTTATTGCTCAAATATTATTACAGATTACTATCATAATACATTTGATTACCATGGTCAGACTTGAGACGTCCGCTGCGAAATAGAGCATGAACAAATCAACAATAAATCATTACACGCAAAAGAGTACAGCCATTGAGGTTAGCAAACGGGATCACTTAAATTAGATGAAATGTAAACTAAGGGACAGCTGATTTTTATGACCGGTGGATATTATTTGTTCCTGGGTAAAAATCCTAAGATACAATGTATCGATACTTACGTGAATAAGCAAACCCAGGGCTCTGAGATGAAAGCCTTGTATGCAATCGCGAACAACGCAAAGATGATGATGATGATGATGACGAATTGATTAGCCTGGAGGTTATGATGTTGGACTTGCAATCAAGTGGTTTCAAATATATACAAGCTACATATTTTGATCATAATTATGTATTGAAGATACCGACGTTATAGATTCGCACAGGCTTCTAAAATTTAAAATTCAGCTTCTAATTTTTCTTAATCTAAGACTATTTTTGATGATTTCATTTAGATTACTTGAAAGTTGGCGATAATTCCTTACTTTCATCTATAAACACGTTTCAACTAATAAACTATAGAATATTTTTCATACGAATACACACTTTAAAATACAATTTAGATACGATCTGAATAAATAGTAAACATGAATAGTGAAATAATTGAAATATTCAGGAAGCTTATAGGCTTGGTTATCGAAACATCAATTTTAAACTTACATAGCACTTTCAAACAAATTTCTCTACTGATACTAAAAATTATTTTAAAAATATTAATTACGTAGAAAAGTAGATTAATATAATCATTTTGATTCTTGAAGCTGTGAATTTGATAATAAAAACAAAATGTTGTGGGAAATATGAAATTAGCATACTGCATACTACACCCTACCGTGGGTATTAGGTAAGAAGGTCAGAAGGATTCGAAACAATTAAAAAACACGGTTACATAATTTACCTAGACAAAGATTAAATATGAACTTGACACATTAACCAAATTTACGATACGACGATACAGCACTCACAAGTATTGTCTCTATAGAGGTGCAAGAGATTATAAGTAATTATGTCTACGATAATCTCAACTCCGGCAGCCGCCGCCGGACTGACGACAGACGGCGCGCGTTTTAGTCAGTTTGAGTCCGACATAACCTCCTTCACCGACTCCGGCAGGATATCCGTGGGGAATTTTTGCACAATAAAAGAAAAGTACTGTCCCAATAGAGGTTAGCAGAGATGTATAAACGCCTTCATGTCACCTACTATAGTTACGGCCCCCAAGGAGGTGAACCTGTAACTTACGTCCTCTGTATGTATGGCACTCCTCCTGATAAAAGGACCTCGGGTTTCGAAGTAGCATTGGATAATTATATCCAGAAATGGTGGTTGGCTCCCCCTCCCCCTCCCCCTCTGGACAAGTGGCAATTCGTTGGCCGGTGTAATGTAGAATAGAACGACGGATGTATGGGATTTCACGTATATGAAAATCGGCAACGTACCTATATCATAAATAATCAAACCCTATACCTACATTCGTCATTCTGTTCTACAATGAAGGCAGATGACGAAGAAGAAGATACAGCATCTACTAAATGCATAATATTATGTATTATCATCCCATCAATACGCATGGCGGAATTGATCGAGACTACCTGTGAAAAATAAATAATTATTAATAATAATGCTTATCTAAACTATTATGTAACATCTTAACATTTTATATTATGTCTTAAGTAAAAAAGGTATCGTATCAAGATGAACTCTGCACTATGTAGGTCTGTAATATTTTAGCATCAAATTTGAAAAAATTCGTATAGAAAGTGCACAAAATGTATACAAGTTCTGCTAATATTTATTGCGTTGGCATCTCATTATATTAGTGCGTATCGCTCATTTATAACATAAATATGCAACTCAATTGATTTAGCCAACGATAGTCGAAATGTGGTCATCACTGAGCTTGATAAAGATCTATGAAACTTTTTTCTCAAAAATTTCGCTATAACCAGTTTAATCCCTGTAGATTTAACATAATATAATCATTTTCGTTACAGATGGTGATAGTGATGTGGGAGTGTCATACTCTAGTTCGAATGACGTTTCCTCGATGGTCGTTACCTCGATGTCTCTAGCTCGATTGTACACTTCACCGATGGGTCGATTCATTGGTTGGGTTACAAAAAAAACTTGAATGCTTGAATATCTCGGATAAGGAAATATGTAGTTAAAATGTGCACTCTAATTCAAAAAGCTTTATAATAATATGAAGTTACATTCATAATGAAGAAAAGACATTAAACCTAGATACAGGCACTTATATTATTATCTTCTCACTATCACAGTGACAATAATTCAATTAATAAAGAAAAATATAAAATCATCCTTCATTCATTACAAAAAAAAAAAAAGCATTCTCAAAATATTTTATAAAACGCTACAAGTTATTTCATGTTACGAAAGCTACAGAGTGGATCAAATATCAATATTTGATCAATCTTCAGATAGTATGTATTGCAAATGTCGATGCAAGGTGTGGTTTCACATGCAACGATACACTAGTAAATCAAAATGCGCGATTATATAGACAGCCAAACGATATTTTAGCTGCTACAGCGTGTAAAATAGATTACAAAACGTTACACATTTATTTTAATCGTTGCAAAAGATGCGATCCAATTTGATGCGTTTATTTTGAAATTCACTGATGATGTTTTTCGAAGAATTTTGCAATGATGTATGGCCGTATGTAGATTTAAAAAAAAAATTAAGTATAAATCTGATTTTGACTACAATTTTGTCGTCATCTTATAGTTGAGCCTCCTGAAGTCCGCTTACGCCTTCTCCTCCCTTCTACTATTGTATCGACGGCATATCGTTTGTCATATTCTGTTCTCCTCCCTTTGATTTGGTGATTGCTGTCTGACCTCCTAATCTCGAGAGGAAAGCCTGCCCCATTGCTTCTGCCTTCATTCTACAAGTGCACGGGCTTGCAATCTTGATGTGGTTTTGATGGCGTCCTATACACCAATGACTATAAATTTTTAAAGTCATAAATCAAATGATCTTCCTTTTATCTTCAATGCTTTGCTTATTATCATGGCAGATGATTTACGTAGTATCTCTCTCTAACAGTGAAACAACGTCGCGCCAAAAGTAACAAAGTAAGCAAAGGAGATGGGTAGGCTTTCATACATTCTTGGGCCAAAAATGTAATAAGATGAGGGTGGTATCAATTAAGAGCATATAAATTATTAAACCATCCCTGAAAATTCTGCAGATTTTGGATATCTGAGAGCAGAGTTATAAGAGATTTAGTAAAAGTGAGGTTATGCAAGAAATTGACATTTTAGAACTGTGATTTCTGTGGTGTTTTAATAGAAAGTGGTCATTGTTTTTATTGTAAAATACTTTTACATTGTACTGTATTATATTTTACTTAGGGATAATGTACGAAAACTTACAAAGAGATTTTAAAGATATGGAGTACAAGGATGTTATGTTAATAATGATAAAACTCTTTAAATATTAATTAACTTTTATTCTGCTACAATAATAATTAGAGTATTGTCTAAGAAGTGCGCAGGTGGAAATATATTACCTTATTTACTTCATTTTCTATGCCACAATTCACACAGAGATCCATGTCAAAATCCAAAATACCGAGCAAAACTCAAACAAGTAAACAAGTTTATCATTGTACTTCAAGGTAACCAGGAGCAAGCTAGAAGTCCGTAAAAAAAAATCACTGTTAAGGGAATATAATCAAGAAATCAACTGGAAATACTCAAAACGCAGAAGTCAATTGATCATTGGATTTAAACCAATAAACTGATACAGCATACTGATATAGCATACTTTTGTACATATTTTATAAACAATTGTATATCCCATAAGCCGTGTAAATATACAATTTTTCGATAAAATAATTAATTTTGAAGATTGAATAAATAAACTGATTGACTGAAAATGGAGCTGTCAGCTGTCACAGCTTAAAAATACAGTTGATAAACACAAGAAATAATTAATCGATTAACGGAAATCGATTCAGAATTTATTTTTATTACACTATTATTTGGTATTTTAAATGGTTATTATTATTATTATGATTAAGTTTTGTTCACTCTGATTGATTTAATATCAAATTGTGATGCAAGTGTTTTAATACGCAATATTGTTTAAATAATTTTTAGTAATCGATATTTTATTTTGCTAGTGGAATAAACTTAGTTTTAAGATTTCTCGTCTTCCAGACTTTCAATTGAGCTGGTTTTTTAATATTTTGAAATAGAAAAAAATACCGCTTTTTTTAAGTCATATCTCAACTCATTACAATTTTGGCCCAGAAGTCCCCGTCTCCTTTATTATAGTTTGTCGCAACGGATCTCGCGATCCGCCAAAGAAACTGAATAATATATTTCTAAATTACATATTGACAAGTTTGTGATGAATCAGGATTAAAAAGATAATATAGAAACATGTTGTAATAATAAGTTTCACGTATTACGAGAGGTCTCTGGAGTGATCTTTGACTTTTGAAACTGTTGATGAAGAAGAAGATGGATATTGTTAAAATAATTAAAATATTCGAAATTTGTACATAACTTAGATAATATTATGTATCTTCGGAGTAGAATTTCTTTGGCAGAGAAATAGTCTGACGTTTCAGTCTTATAAAATGTTATCGCCAATGCACAAAATATCTTTAGATGATAGTTATACTCAAGCTTTGGTTGTGTATTTAATGCCTTTTATAATGTTAAGTCCGTTATTTCACTAAAGCCCGAAATAATTTATTGAAGTCCCAATTCATGTAATCTATCATTCAGTCACTCAAACGCTTATTAATTTACAACCACTTCAGCTCTTTATATGGAATATTTTACATAAAATAGATCTGCCGAGATTAAAAAAACAGTAGTCGCAGGCAACGGAATAATCGATCAACTTTATCTTCATACTATATTATAGTTACTCGTATTATATCACAATTTTTGATCACTTCCAAAAAATATTTCCGATAATCCTCGGCGATGCGCTGTGAGTAGCGCTCTAAACATTATTGATATTTAAACATTCTGTTTATTAACATAATTATCACAAGCTGCCATTTTAATTTCACAGCTTATAATTTATTAAAGAAATTTGTTATTTTTAAATAATATATTACGAAGGGGTTCATTACATGATAGTTAATTTGTTAGGCCCACCTCCAACTCTAATAGCTGCGTTAATTAATCTGCCGGATGAAGAGGTACCGAATTGTATAAATGAAAGTGTTTTTGCAATTATTGTGAAAGTTGATTAGCGCGATGAGCGATTGTTTGTTGTATAATTTGATAAGAAACCAATGATTTGGAGAACTTTTACTGACGAACACGTTGCGATCAGATTGAACAAATTCTGTGAAATTGCATAGTTTAAGAGACGGCAAAGTCGAAGGCCTGAAGGCACGATTAAGACATGAAATATACAGAAAAAGAAGGCAGCATAAGGCGAGTTTAAGGCGTGCAAGGAGATGGTGGAATCTACTTGCTGGGACCAAGAAAAGATTAAGAGGCATGCCACCATCACGCCTGTTCTGTGTAAGCGTCGTTTTCGTACATTTGGTGTGAAAACGTTTTAACGTGTAGGCGTTCCTCACGCAAATGGAACAAGCCCTAAGCTCCCCTTGTGCCTCTTGCCTTTTCTGTTCAATGTATCAGAGTGTCTGTTTAGACACGCTTCGAGATAGAACACCTATGTGGTGTCCGAAATAATCAATTAAAATGATTTTACAGGATTACAAAATTGTATCAAATGTAACCGGTGCATTTATAAATTACGTAAAACACCCTACGCAAACCACTTATTTTATTCAGTATATTTCTTTAATAGCATGATGAAACCACTCATATGAATTAAGAGCCGCAGCCACCCAAAGAGCAGCAATAACTATCAGATGGCTCTCAGATATCAACGAGAGCAACCAGCTATGAACACGTAAAGCGTCCTGTTCACTAGGAAACATATGACGCGCAACATATAGCACAACATGTTACTCGCGGCAACATGGAACTTGGTTGTCTCACCATGCTGTAGAGAACGTCGTCTGTTTATACAACATGATCAGCCGACGAACAAAAAAAGGAGTCTCGCGCCAACTGTCGCGCAAGGTCGCGCGTTGTCGCACAACGTTGCTCATTGTTGAGTGTCACGTGTTGTAGGCCAATTGTCGCCCAGTGGATACGAAGCTTAAAGCAATTCATGTTGAAATTTCATCTTTGATATGAATGTTCTGAAGTTCACAATTTTGCGGCAGAAATACGTAACTAACCAATTAACACAGATTTAGGACACTGATAGATGGAGATAATTGCATTCGTTATTCAAACCTTTAACGAAGTGTTGCGGAATGATCCATATGTACCGCTCTATAACAACGTAAGTCTGTATTTTCTAAAGCGTTTGGTAATAGTAATTGGTTGGACCACGGAGTATCAAATCTAGATGAACAACCCTGCAGCTATCGCTTTTGTACCACATCAGTGTAAAGATATTCAATATAATACGCAACGCAATGCTTGGTGTGATATTGACTTTTTTATCCGTTGGATGTTATAACCAATCATGTCACTCTATTGTGTGAGGTCATTGGTTAGTATGCGAGATAGGTATAGGTAAGTCAATGACATAAGTTTTTGGAGACCTTCGATCGAAAAATGCATTCAATGATTGAAGTGGGAAATTAACATTTATGTACTACTGAACTTCTTTGTGCAAATTAAAAAGAACCTACTGAGAGGCGGCCGTTGTTATGTATGGCTATGTGCAAGATAGAAAATATTTAAAAAGACATATTTTTTTTTTCTGTATGCCTATTGTTCGTGCATCTCTGTACATAATAATAAACTTTTCTTTCTTCTTTCTTTCTTTCTACTGCAGCCTTTAAAAGACCGTGGGCACAAATAGGATGGATCCCAAGTGAACTATATGTATGATTCTAATAATATTATCTACAAAGTAAAAAGAAGATTTTTTTTAGTTTTTTTTAAATAATCTACAACATTCTACACAACCCACGGCAAGCATAGCTTTACTAGCTTGTGTTATTGAATCTAGAATGCAGATAAACATACTTAGTGTTTTTTTTTTGTAAATACATACATATGCATAGAAACAATATAAGTATACTATACATATTCATGCATACAAATATTTGCACTAAGTGGGAATCGAACCCGTTCGACTACGCCACAGAGACCGTCATAGCCAGTACAGTCACAGCATACAGCTCATCATTGTAAACAAACCCAGTACACCACCAAGCACCATTCCCGTTAGTCCCCCGGCGCGGGCAGGTTGTCTCACGTAGTGCTGTAATCACCGAGCCTCCGTCGCCTGCGGTCGCGGTTTGCCACTACACCGACCCAACGGGGGTTTTAACGGGGATTTTATCGATTTATATCGAATATTCGGTGAAGGGTAAGCGTTGGGACAGATGAGTAATGGATAAGTGTTAGATTGAGATTAGATTATCTTTTTAGGGTTCCGTATTCGAAGGGTGAATGGTATTATGTTACTAACTACATTCATTCTGCTGCATAGGTAGTCGTCTAACAGCGGACTGTACCGTCCTATTATCCCACCAATATTACTTAGGGAAAGTTAATGAAGACGCGAAATAATAATGGCTGAAAGGATTTGGCTGAAAGATACAAGGGTAAATGAAATTATCTGGAATAACACATCGACTACTTTTCATCCTGGGAATGGACTCCCAGGTTACAGGGACTGGATCAAAACTCCACACGGGTGCAGCCGTGGACATCAGTTTTTATGACCTGAAACAACAGACAACACATGAACGCAACTAAAGACTTTGACTTAACACGAAGTTATACGAAGGATACGAAGGATACGAAGTGCGTATCACTGCCGTTACTTTTACTTAGAAAACCTTTAAACTGCGAACTAATTGTCCAAAATAAGTTCAAAAATAGATATTTCCGTACTACAAAGTACAACTAACAATTACTTTCCCAAGTCCAGTAATAGAACTAGGTCGAGCGATTTTAGTCATCATACTTACAACCGATCAGTATGAAAAATGGCTCGTCTTGTACAAACACACATGCAAGAAAGCTTTGCGTACGTAATACTGTTGATTCAGCGCAATGCGTGTTACGCATGTACCGCTGACTTGTCATAATATCTGCATAGAGGTGTTAGCACGCGTCCGCAAATATTTGTGTGTAAATACTCGGTGTTGATCTTGAAGAGAGCGCGAACTTTAGAATGAATCGATGAATGAGATGAATAGTGATGAGTGTTTGTGTGTAGATAATTTTCTGTATGAAATAGTGGCTAGTATGCGGCAGTTGTTAGTGCTACTGCTGTATTAGTAGCTTACTTTGAGGTTTGGACTACGGGTCAAGTGAAGTGTTTTCGGTCTGCCTACTAAAAAATTTGGACAGGAGTAGATGGCAGGCTGTTGTCTCTAGCTACCTTGGCAGGAGGAATAAAATATGTATGTAAGTATAAAATTCTTAGTACTTAGTAGTGGGTATATGTTCTCACTAAGGTCCTTGTTGCTGGTAACAGATTTACATTCTAATGTATGGGGCTACAAACAAAAAGTAATACTGTTATATACCTACGTAATACATTACAGGTGAAATTTTTTTTAAATAGTGGAGAAAATAAAACAAATTTTATTTTTTGTTTTAGATAGAATGAAAAATAGTTTTCTTTATACTACTTAGGTGGCAGACAAGCAAACGGCCCACCTGACGAAAAGTGGTTACGGTTAGCTGTGGATGTGTTCAACACCAGGCGTTTATATTTTTATAACTAAAACTTCATGATGCACAGCTCTATATAAATCCAAAGTAGGCAATATGCACAATGAAGTCATATCGTTAAAGAATAATGTTGTAAGATAGTATTAGCATGAGGGATGTCACTGGCGCATGAAATTGTCCATCACACACGACTTCCTACATGCATCGCACGGGCTACACCAGAAACTTACTTACATAAAGTAACCGAATTGACAAGAACATTATCGCATTATGTAAGAGAAGTACTTCCTGGATTTTAATACATTTAATTATGGTAGCATACGTTACTCGAATTTGATATACAAATGTTAGAAGAAGCTTGAAAGACTGTCATTACAAAAATCTAATAATGGTCGATACAATACAATGGAATATGTTTTGCTGACTCAGCAGTACGTTATAGTCGTATTCACTGCGCAGTGGCATCAATCTTTTACGGACAGCATATCACGTGCACTTGTACAAGCTGTCGCAATTATCTAATGAACTTTGAAGCTAGTGTTCGCCTTTCTTCATTTACCAGCTTATATATAACTAATTGACCGATAATTTTAAACTCTGTCGACACTACCTAGGTTATGTTTTTTTTGTCAAAGTAGCAGATAAGCATAATTATGCGCTGGTGATGATTATCTGAGGACGTATCTATTACCGTCAATCGTTGCAGCCCCCCTAGACAAGTGGCAATTCGTTGCTCGGCGTATGATGGAATGGAATGACAAATTGCTGAACAGACGGAATAGCTGAACAGCTAAAACTTAGTCAAAGTCAAAAGTTTTTTACAGCTAGACACAAGGCAACACAAACAAACAACGACGGTGGTACAAATAATGCAAATTGTATCAACCTATGACACCAACCAGTAGGAAAACGAATACATATTAATTTAAGAATCGCAATAAAAATACAAATCTATTTACTACATTAATTTTTATTAATTTGACTAATGAAGCTGTTTCATTTATTTGAATTAAAACATTTACAAATAGTTTGTAAATGTTTACGACGAATGGACGAATTTCATTATCAATTATTATATTATTGATTCCTTATTGATTCAATGTTTTGATACCAGTTTGATGAATTAGAGATCATTAAAATGACACGTTCTGTGATATGAATGCAATGGCCTATTATAAATTAAAGTCAGCACAGAATTCTAGATCTACCTTTACATTACCTTTATGCTATGCTATGCTAACCTATATGCTATGCTATGCTATGCTAAGTAGCTGTCCTATCTGAGTCCCATCTATTTAATTGAGATGGATAGATGGATGTTGATAGTCTCTTTGGTGTGGCGGTAGTGAACGCGACTGCTACGCAAGGTGTACGGGTTCTATACCCGCTCAGTCCAAATATGGACTGGGTATTTCTGTGCCTCAGAGAACACGTTATGCCATCGGTCCCAGTGGTCATACGAACACATATGACTATGACAGTCGTTTCGGATAGTTGGAGCCCTAAAAAGTCCAACAACTGGTCTAAATGCAATACTTCTATTTCGCGAATTGGTTGTGGAGGTGTATTTAGTATTTAGCGGGTGAGGCAGCGGGCAAGGCCGAGGGTAAGTATATATCATAAATATCAATAAAATATTACTGATTATAAACTGATTTTACATAATAAATTATTATAACACAAAAACTTGATCTTCACAAGTAAACAAGATAATAAAATTACCTACTGTTGTATGTATTTTCTATGATATGACCAACTTGTTTGATTTCATAAGTTATGAAGTAAAAGAAAAGCTTCTGAATGCTTAGAAAGCCACTTTGCTGATCGTAAACAATGTTTTGTCATTTATCGAATTCTAAACACAACATCCGGCCAGAGCCAGAGCTTGAGACGAAATAGTTAAGGAGTGCCGCAGTACCATCCTGAATAAAACAAAAATGTTGTAATAAATTGACTATCCTGAACACAGTTTTCTTAATGGAGTTCACGTCTATTTGTTCGCGATGGATGCAAAAACTATTAAATTTTAATTTTGAAATTCAATTCCAGACAATGTTTGCTATATAAATCATATAGTTTTAAACTAATTATAATTATAAAGTAGTAGGTATCTAAATAATATTAATTTTAAAAAGCCTAGCATGATTAATTAAAAAGTTAAATTAAATTAAATTTACTTTCTGGGTCTTGGTGATATCAGTAGATTAGGCGTAATGTTTAATCTTTACTTTTTTCTGATTCCGATTGTAAGTTTGCTACTTCACTAGTATAAAACGACTTAGGTCTTCGTGACAGATGTAAAATCGTGCCCTCTCTACAGTCACGTCACACAGAAGATAATCATCTAAACTTAAATGAACATAATTATTATACAACGGTACTTCAATCAATAAGAGTGCACAAGAAAAAGTTTCATAAAGTTATAATAATTTTACTTTCCTTTAACAAGGCAGAGGCCGTCTGCTTGTCTGCCACCTAAGAAGTCGTATAAAAAAAATTAGAACAAAAACGGACATGCGGCAAACGGAAAACTAAGGGTGCTTGTACACGGTGCATGTAGCTGGAGCAAGTAAAGATGCGGGTTGCACGCGTGAGTAATATGCGCAAGTTACTTGTTCAAGTTACCCGCTTCTACTTGTACATAGTACAAATAACTGGAGCAAGTGAAGACACGGGCTACTTGCGCAAGCAGTATGCACAAGTTATTTGCTCGTGGTGAAGAGCTACATGTGTATCAGCTATTCGCGCGGTAGTTTTATTACTTGAATCGCGTCAAAATGTCTCGACGAACAAAAATTCTTGTAAAATCATTTGTTAAAAATGTAACTTGCGCACGTCTGAACCTGTTCAAGTTAACATTAACCTACCCGCAAACTACCCGCGCAAGTGACCCGCCGCACGTCACGCGGGTCACTTGCGCGAGTAGTTTGCTTTGGTACATGCGCGAGTCGCTATACCCGCACATGTTTTTAAACGGTAAGTTTACGATGCATATAACCACAGATTAATAAATAGTTACTACGTACCCGCGCATGTGCATCGACATGCTCCAGCTACTTGCACCGTGTACAAGCACCCTAAGTACCTAACTTGTGACGCGTTCGGTGACGGCCCAAGTATTCAAGTATGGTGACAATGCCGCGATTCCCATCATTTTTATTCACCCTAAAAGGGCTTACCCTTCTAAAATAGTTTTCACTTCAAAAAGTTAATATCCATAACGTGATTTCTATGACCTGAGGCTAAAAACCATTTGCTTAATTCTAAACAAAATGGTGGCATACATATTAGGCAAACAATTAATAAGTTTAGTATTGGCCTTATATGCCTATTTGACAAAAATATAGCCAATACCAAAATAGCGAAAAGGAACAGAAGACTTCCTGCTAGCAAATGTTTATGTATTTGTTATTTGAATTCCATGTGTCGGTCGTATTTGCGTTTACTTGCCAGTTAAGCGTGTATTCAAATATTTTGCCAAATATAACAAGCGCATTAGCGAACACAAATAGCCAATAGTGGCATCATTATAACTACATATATCCTCGTGGTTCCCGGTAGAGTAGATTTTGGACCACCCCATCACATCCCATGTGGTGTCGTACAAGGCGACTAACGGATAGGGCTGTTTAACATCAGACAGATATACCACCCAGACTCAGCCTCAGATACATGACTCGTGTCAACAATAGTTCCCGGAATACGGCTATAGGCTCACCCCCAATAACGTAGGATAATCACGTGGGACCTAATACAATGATTGGTGAAATGTGGGTGTTAATAATTCATCTCTGAACATGTATTCTGTATAATACACATCGTTCTTGCACGTAAAGTGCAACACACTAATGTTCACGTGTAATAGTGTAATAAGTAAATTAGTTGCGTGTATCTGTCTAATCGCCGTTAATTAACTACTTCTGCGTTTTGCTACTATAATTTATAGCTCATTTTATTATCTAGAAAGCAAGGTCGCGATTATAAAATTAGTATGCCAGTTCTCACACCAACATCTTGCGAACACGTTTGTAAACTTTTAGTCAGACGTTTTGTGCGAATCGCGAAGATCCGTAGTCATAAGTATGTGTGTGTTCAATGGAAAGCTGTTTATAGTGATGATAGAAAAAGTCACGATTATGTGATATGCTTACAAGGAATTTTGTGTTTAGATGAATTGGTCAGACATAATGGGTGTCGTATGATAAGGAATGTAAATGACCACAGTTAAAAAAAATATTGTTAGGTCATATTTAAAGGAGGAGAAGGAGTATGCAGACCCCAGACTCTATGGTGAAAGCCTTGAAAGCAACCGGGAACCATGGTGATGATGATTTCCGTAGTATTAGATGTATGGAAGAATGGGTTGTGATTTTCCTTCAACACATAAAGAGTATCCTCAAAGTGACCAGTACTAGGTTGACTTGCCCATCCCTTGCGGGTTTACATGCTGTAAATAAAATAAATAGTCAGCAAAGTGGTTCACGCCTACATAACCAGCCCGTACTTCAATCAATCAATTAATCAAGTAGCCTATCGCAGTCCACAGCTGGACATAGGCCTCTCCCAATGTGCGTCATTTCTCCCAATACTCCACCTTCCACCAGTACTTACTACGAGTATAAAGGCTATACTATTATGATATAGTCTACTGTTTATTTGCATAAAGTTTTATAACATAGTTTACAGTTGTATAATTTAATTTCTCCTAATGATCATTACGCATAATATTCAGTCAGCATAAATTTGAGGGCATAATTTTGTTTGCCATAACTGTTAGCATAACGATTAAGTAGCATAATGTTATGCTTAAGCGTAATATTATAAACGCATAATGATGTTAGCAGAACAAACAACACCAAAATATATTAACTGAGTTGAAACAATTGGATATGCATGTGAAGTAGTTGGGGTTAAACCCTGATTATGGTTTCACCATAATCATCACAGCTCCCGTTTGCATCTGGGGCTTTCGCCTCAGAGCACACTTTCTTATTCTTCTCCTTTTGGTGGTTTTTATGAAAGCGACTGTTATCAAACCTCCTAACCACGAGAAGAAAATCTGCACGAATTTTTTATTATTATTAATTGTGTAAAATTATTAACATAGTTCACTTAAACCTTTTCAAGAAAATTTTAATCTAGCATTATTGTTGATTAGGTGTTACGTCTTAAAAAAAAATAAGATTATTATAGAAATACATATTACTATTCTAGACACTTTTCTACTTACCACACGATAGTGAAAAACTGGGCGTGCGTGTAAAATATGTTATATTATCCAAGTACGAAATATTTACGGTCTCTGACTTACGGTCGTAACACTTAGGAGAAATTACTTCATGAGGTGTTTAGTATTCAAATTAAATATTATACTTGGGAGTTCCAGTTACATAAGATTATCTTAGACTGTCGGGCCGCTTAGAGAGATACACACCAAGAGATTCAAATGTTGGATTCTATTCTGCTGTTTAGGTGGTGCAATGTATTCTACAACTACACAGTCCTACACTACACAGTTTAAAGCTCAATTTCTAGGGTAGTACAAAATGTAAGGTAGGACATCCCCTAGCCAGATGGACCGACGACCTGCGAAAGGTGGCTGGGACGGACTGGATGCGGAAGGCGGAGGATCGGCAAACGTGGCGCACATTGGGGGAGGCCTATGTCCAGCAGTGGACTGCAGTAGGCTAATTGATTGATTATTTTTAATACGGCTTATTTTTTTTCCATGAAACACAGATTATATGATCGCCCTTTATTTGCCAAAGGATAGAAAAGTGAAAATTACAATTACGTTCTAACTGCTAAGGGCAGCTCACATGTGGGAGATTGCAAACTAGACCCAAGATCCATATCGGTGTTAGACACAGCAAAATTGTAAATAACATTTCTACATAATCAGTCTAGAATTTCAAAGAAGATAACATCAGTATAAATCGCAATTCAACTGAAATATTAATGAATAATTGAATTAATAACAATATTTCGTACAAAGTCAAATCCTTATTAACTGCCATGATTAAAATAACAAATTCTCAATACAAAAAAACCATGTTCAAGTCATTACATTACAAATACTGCAACGTATTCACGTATTATTCACATTGGACAATCAACAATTCAATTTTCGAATACCTTTTCAAATTATAACTAAAATTACACCATTATTAATTTAGCACATTACATAACGTAACATATTCCAATTATTGAAATTAAAATCTATTTGATTCAGATGGTATTGTTGTTTTGTGAATAGAAGACCAGAGTTATTAAATCTTATGCAGGTAACCAAATTGCCATAGGCGTTGGTACAGATCCGTTTTAAACCGTATCAATCAGTGGTTGCCATTATTTAAGAATATTTCTTCCTCATTTCATGACATACTTTCAATCGATTGTGGTTTAGTATACTTAACTCCAGGTTTCGAAAGACAATATAAAGCAATTTGGATATACAGAACCTATTATCATGTATGTCTATGAATTTGGCGCTTTGTGCAACTACCTAATTCAGTCACTATTTTATATCTGAAATGCTGGTACTGAGTACACCCAAGAATGCCCGAAATATTTATGTGTGTAGTTAACATTACCTTAAACAAAATGTTTAACTTTAGTCAAAGTATGGCATCTGCTTATCTTATCTTACAATTACTTATAGCAGCGGCAAGTACAAAAAAAATTGTAACATAACATTCCCAAACTGGACTCGAAAAGTGAAACTCTCATCCTCAGAACCGCTTGAGTGGTCACCGTACGGGCATTCAATCGTAATAAAAATGATATTCGTGAGTCGTGAGGCACTAAACCCAAATAAATGGCATATTGAGTACAACAATACGTTGGAACTTTTGTGTGTCAACTGTTGGTAACAGCTCAAAAATGAAGTAGGGTAAGTACCCGCTACTGTTGGTTTTTAGGACTTACTTGCCTTTGTTGGTCTAAGCCTAATTTAGATTTTTTTTTTTATATAGGACACGTCAAATTGACTTCGCCTCGCCTGATGGTAAGCTGAAGTCAAAGTCTCTGAAAAGAGGGTCACCATTACAGACATGTACCATGTTACAATGGTGGCACTCAGCTTGACGGCCTCATCAGATGCTTTTTCACGCCCCGCTTAAAGGACCCGGGACTGAAGGGGGAGGGAAACACGTGAACTGGTAAGGAATTCCAAGTCTTAATAGTGCGGCAGAAGAAGTCGCCGAACCGCTTGGTTCTTGATGGAATATTCTGCACCGTATTCGGGTGGCATCTAAGTCCTGCACGTTAGATTAACATAAAATAAATGATGATAGATAGATGGATATGTTCTGCTTCTCTGGCGATCGACTACAGTTTATCCGATATCAAATCTTATTCAGATAACTTACTCCGAGTATGTTAAAGGAGTCCGCTATTGGCACCATCAGATTTCTATTACCCGGTGACGAAAGTCTGGGCTAATTTGTTATTCTTCTACCATCTTCAAGTGTTTCACCACGTAATCTCACACCTTGATTTCCATACTATTATGTAGGGATTTACATGAGCCCTATGGTTAATTCCGTATTTTATTAACCACTAATGACTTCCAAGTCATTATTTCCCTACTATAATATTATAAATGTGGAAGTAACTCAGTCTGTCTGTCTGTCCGTCTGTCTGTCTGTTACGCCTAAACCACTGAACCGATTTTGATGAAATTTGGTATAGGGGTAGATTAGACCTTGAGAAAGGACATAGGCTATGTTTGGTCGCCATAACCGACATCCACGCGGGCGGAGCCGCGGGCAAAAGCTAGTCTATATATAACAATCAATTGCTGTTCGTTAGTCTCGCTAAAACTCGAGAACGGCTGAACGGATTTATCGTATCTTGGTCTTGAAATGTTCGTGGATGTCCTGGGAAGGATTAACGGGTGAGAAAATGGGTGCAGCGGGAACGGGAAAAATATGGCGGTACGAAGTTCGCTTTCAGCTTTAATGAAAAAAGACCCTAAGTACATGACTCTGATTTTTTTTTATAAATAAATAAATATTGTAGGACATTCTACTCTCTACCCATAATTTACTTGATTCAAGTATACCAAGGTATCATAACGGAAAGGATAGATTCGCATCATTCTAAGAGTAGCGTCTTTACCACCACCACGGTGGTAAAGAAACGTTTTAGTTTATAACGTTAGCCGCGGTAGCCTAGTGGTATGGGTAATGGACTGCTGACACGAGGTCTCGGGTTCGATCCCAGGTTTTACCATGGCACACACCAATAACTTTTCGATGCTTTTCGAAGTTATGTGTGTTGTATGTTGTTAATACTAAAAACCGGTTTCAAAACACTTTTACAAGTTAATTAAATTAGTTATACCTATGCTAATTTTAGATATTTGCATATCCTTCTAGATAATAATCTAGAATTATTACTTCAAAAATTATGTACTTCGAGATTAAGTATATATAGAAAATTTAAAAAAAAAGTGAATATAATATCAGTCATAAAAAGTTTCATGTAAATCTTTACAAACGACAACAAAATTATAGATATAAAACCACAAATAAAAATTCTATTAATGTTTTTACTGCTATATAAATCAAAACATCAAAAATATATAGTAGTCACAAAAGCAAAAGTTAGAAATTCATATTTCACTTCGTAACCGATACATATGAATAACTTAACGCTTTTAAAAATAACTTTCTAATTATGTTTCGCAATATTTTTGAAAACTTATCTACTTATCGAGTTGTACTCATTTGTTAAAGTCTAGTGATAGAAACTTGAGTGCAATTAATATCTCGGATTAGTTCAAATATGATTAAATACGGAACCGATCGAGCTTTTCAATTAATTTTATTTTTTAACGGTTAAGTTGTTTCGGTGAACAATAGTTGGTAGTTAATTGATGTGGATATTGTACTGTAAAGTTTATTTTGATCAGTAAGTAATGTTTACTGAAATTTGCAATTTATTTTGTGGTAGATTTTTAAGGTTAATTGATTATTATTAATTGCGTTAAGTTAAAAATTAATTACACCTACGGGAATATACAGGTGTAATGAATAACAATAATTATTATTTATATTTTTAAATATATTTAATTTTTTTATGGATGTATTTAAAAATGTAATTTATATGGATTTTAATGAATTTATAAAGAGGAATGATAATAATAATGTTTATTGTCACAAAAAAAACAGGTTATATGGTACAAATATAAAAATACACAGTATAATAAATAGTATACAAGTATAATATACAGGCGAAATTTTTAACCATACAATTAAAAAATTAAAATCAAAAATCCTTGGATAAAATTCGTAAATTCTTTTTTGTATTAAATCTTATAATTTATCAATACAGTATTATTCCTCATTCAATTTTTCTCTCATAAAATAGGTAAGAATCATTTTATTCAATTTATTCTAATAGGTATAATTTTAGTTTCTTATAATTTTAAGTATATTATTTTATTATTTTTATAAACTGTCCTTACATAAAATGCGTGAACAAAGAATTCAATTGTATAATCCTTACATAAAATGCGTGCTCTAAAAAAACTCAAAAATCCTTACATAAAATACGTTTGTCTAAATTTGAAATTCAGAATTCCTTACGTAAAGTGCGTTGACTAAAACCCAAATGTTTTAATCCTACATATATCACCTTTCATTGTTACATAAAAATCGCTAATAATATGTAATATGACATTCAAGAGTTACATCAGATGTATTGGTTTTGCTGCAGCGGTCAGCAACCCAGTCGCGTTCCGTACCACGCCGAGGCATGTCGTGTTTGTGAAGTTCGCTATCAAACAGATTTGACGCTTTCTGTTCGCGGAAATTTTATGTCAAATTTTTGAGAGTGTAACGTGTTGTGTTTACGCATTTCTTATTATTGGATGTGCTTTAACATTGAGGTGAGATTTTTGTTTCAACTTCTTTATTATTATAATTGTCGTTTATTGACAACGCACTTAGTGTTTATTTTTATTGCTAGCTAAGCAAAAAAATGACTTTTTAAAAATGAAAATAAGGACAACAATAAATTACCAAAAAACTAATAATTATTAGCTTGTGTTCAAAAAGAAGCTACAGTACTCGTAGTAGGTATTTACATTCAGAGATATTTCAATGTAATTTAATTATTCAACTTTTATAATATTTGAATTTATATACAGTTAAATAACATTTAAATTTAAATAATTTCTTTTTATCACACTACATTAGTATTAATAAAATAAAGATTTAAATATTTTTTTGCATATTTTTGCGAAGCGGCAGACAGAGGTATATTATAATGGTGACATTTCGCCAGCTATTGCGGATTTGTTATAATAGGACATGAGCCTAATACCGTCAATAGGTTATATTCTAATTGCTGACTATCCTGGTCAAACTAGAAGCATAAGGTATAACACTTTTCGTATATGTTTTGAATCTTGAAGTGGTTGGTGGGAGTCCCGTTTCGGGTAAACTAATTATTGGTTCTGAAAACACTGAGTTTAAAACCATGCCAGTTAAATGGCAATGGACCCAAATAATGAAACCAGGAAATATTTGGTCAAATTCCGATATAATACAAAACATCATTGAAAAACTTAACGTCTTTACTATTTTCCTAAATGATTATGCAGAGGATCTTTTTAGATGAGAGAGGAAGGAAAACTATGTTCATACTCGTTGTTGCTCTCGGATCTGCTTGTGTAGAATTGGTACTAATTCAATCCGTGCCAGCGACCTATTATAAACTTTTCACGGGATAAAGAGGAATACAAAATTATCTGAGGATCCCATGGGAGTAAAAAGGCGTAAAAGTTATCTGTGGGTCCCATGGGAGCGGCGTCGTGGGATCCTAGTGTCCGGAGGCATAAAAAGTAGCCAATGTGCTATTCAACACTATCTAATATATATCTGTTATCAAATTTCTCATCATTATCATCCAGATTCTTACAGTCGTTTGTGGTGACACGTGAATTTAGCGCCTATTTTTCTTTACAAAAAAAATAGTAACCAAAATTACTGTACCCATTACTATACCCCCTAAGCTATCCAGCTAAGCTAAATTGCTTGTGTTAGGAGCGGATTCTAATAGCTAGGATTCAGAACCTAGGACCTCTCGATCGTAAAGCTGTCTCGTTAATTCTAAGCGACTGACCTCTTCTTCTTCAGGAAAATATTTACATTTAAAATATTCAGAAATAAGAAAACGCTTCATTGTGATGTAGAGCATCTATTTTTTTTAATATATTACCTTTACTAGCCTATACGAGCTTACCATCAGGCGAGGTGAAGTCAAATTTAAGTGTCCAATTTAAAAAAATCTAAATAGTACCTATCCAGATTTTTTCTTCTAATGATCACAGTAAAAGTAGTTACGAGACGTGTCGTACACCCTCCATGTACCCGGTGCGCGGCGCCTGCGCAGACATCGTAATACGCGCACGCGGTAACTGTATCTGCAATTAAAATGTTCATCTCGGCACGTGGCTCGATACGTCTGCAATCATAACAAATAGCACTGCTACTTTGTTTAATAGTTGCTCTCATTACCTATTTTGTATGGCGTGGCTTTTAATTACAAGCTAGTCTTAACAGTATCAGACTGAGTAAGCGTTTAAAAGTTTATGTCAGGGTAGGAATTGTCTAAAAATTTGCCACGCGTTTCCCGCTCACATAGTTTTTCTATCCTAATATATTACTGTAGACACGATAATATAAAAATGACCAAGAAGTAGAAGGACTATGTATGGGCAAGCACATACCTATTAATGCCCACAACGTTGTAGTCATCATCATTTACGTCTACTACATCTACGAGCTTTGTCCAGTTTTTGATTTTCGACAAGCTAAATCGCGTTTTGTTTTATTTCCCCCCATACCCACGCCGTTTCGACTGCTTTTCAGCAACCTACTCGTGTATAAATCACAGAAAAAATTCATCATAAGTTTGTAATTTTAATGACTAATATTCGCGTAAACTTTAGTACCTATCATACAGGATAAATGGATATTTTAAATACTGAGAGTCAGTAATCAATGTGATCATAAATTCCTAGATACATACACGCACTGGCAAACAATACATCATAGACAATACCTCCTTTCTAATAGTGTCTTGTTATTGTCAAGTGCTTGCAAGAAATCAATTTCAATACACACGATCACACACTTGCCTCACGCTTCCCTTAAACAATGATTTTAATTAAGTAATATTCATACTTCGTTCATTTGTCTACTGATGTTAAATAATTGTTGTTTGATGTCATCTTTTGACTATTGTTTCATTCAAGGCATATAGTATGTCTAGTTGCGTAAATGACGCTTGTGTCTATATAAAATAATGTGTTCTCTTATACATTGGTAATTTACGTAAGTTTGACTTTAGTAGTTGCCTGTAAAGGCGCAAAAATATTTATAGACTTCAGACCATAGTTTGTGTTTGTTGTTGTTTGAAAATTGGACTTAGGTGATTATTTTTTGTAGGTACGTATTTTATTAATTATCTGTATTTAGGAGTTCGTCCGGCGGCCATCCGTCAAACTCAGAATTGTGACATAATTATTTTTCTATAAAGAATATACTGATTGTTCCTTTAGGGCCATCTCGTTCACTCTATAGACGTTGTTATGTAAATATTATAGATTAGACGTGGCTTGAACATATTTATTTTGCATCATTTTGTATAATAGATGCCTGATAGAGGTGAAATGTCAAAGTTATTTACAGTTTTAAATTGAAATGTTAAGAAATTCAAACGCAACAAAAATCTCAGTAATATTTAAGAAAAAGTCACGTACAGTAGTCTATATCTACATTAACTTTTGAGTGATTAGTTTTGAATTCTAGAAATTGATAAACGCTTATCAATTTAATTGAAATTTATTACGTTACAAGGAAACAATGTCATTATTTATACTATACTTTAGATGGAAATTAAAAGAGCCGAAGATGCCTCAATGTTAAAGGAGAAAACCGCCCGATGTGGTAAACCTGCATACATTTACATGCTCCTTGTAAAGTATTTTATAATAGAAACTTTTCTTTTAAAGCGGGGAGTCCACTTTAAGAATCAGCAATCGTAATAAGAAGAAAACACGTGTGTAGGTAGAGCATGTTATTTATGATACGACATAAAACAAAGTACTTCCTATATTGAACCTTTTGAACCACTAGCTTTTCGCCCGCAGCTCCGCCTGCGTGGATGTCGACTACCACCACCAATAGTATTTTTTCTAAACTGACGGACTTGTTGTACTAATATAGGTATCCCGATAGTTCTAATAGTAATTGTTGTATAAACCTCAGTAGTGTGTTTTTCAAAATATTAAATGAAAACTGTAAGAAACATCGGCCTTGTCTTACAAAAAAGTGGTAGATTTTTAGAATATTACCTACATACATCAAAACAAAAATAATATTAATATCTTTATATCAATAGCTAGTAAATGGCTAGAAAAAGACTGGTAAGAAAAAAATACTATTACCTAACATTTCATTCTTATCAATCAATCAATTAGCCTATTTCAGTCCACTGTTGGACTTAGGCCTCACCCAATGTATGCCGTAGCACTCGATCCTCCACCGTATGTCTCCACAGTCAGTTTGCACATTTCGGCCCCATGAGTCATAACAGGGGAGTAGAAACCTCGACGAATTTTCCCAATGTTGCCCAACCCTTGTCGACCCTTCGACGTATATCTCCTTCTAGGTTTTGTTTTCTAATCTACATTTAGCATCTCAGCAAAGAAAATATCGTATCAGCACGACACCGTCGTAGACAATCCAAAAATGCCCAGGTCTAGATGATGTCAGAAGGCTTCTTTTAATATACAAATGCCATACATAGCGGCTGATATACTCTCAGGTATTTTGTATAATGTGCTGAACGGTATTGGCTGCAATACTATAACCCTTTTAAAACTCGGCTTGCTCCGGTGGCTGGAACTCACAGCTATTCAAGACGATTCTCAAGAACAACTTCTATCGAGATATGACTCAGGAGTCTTATAATTCTTCAGCAAGACCTTTTAGCCTTTTTTGGAGAACAGTACCACCGCACTACAGTTCCATATCCTAAATGTTAAGTTCTGCTGGATGACGGAATCAAAGAGGTTCGCAAGCTCTGTTAGACTGGGATTCCACCTGCTTTTAAGAGACCTGTCTACCAGTGCGATATCATCAGTATACCATAACTATGAAGGTTGCTGTTGTATGCTAAGGATACAATAAATCATCAATTGGTCTATTGCAGTCTACTGCTGGACATAGGCCTCTCCTAATATGCGCCATGATTGCCGATCCACCGCCTTCCGCATCCAGTACGTCCCAGCCACCTTACGCAGATCGTCGGTCCAGCTGGCTAGGAGATGTCCCACCTTCCGTATTCCTTATCGCGGTATCCACTCTAGGACTCGTCTGCTCCAACGGCCATCAGTCCTTCGGCAGATGTGGCCAGCCCACTGCCACATTAGCTTGCTTATTCTGCGACCCTACGGCCAGATTGGAAACCAAGGTTTGGAAACCGGTTTCCATAGCAGAATTATTTTTCTTTAAGCGAACCTGGTTTCCAAGAAAGAATAATAATTCTGTTTTCGAAACTGATTTGAAAAAACAGAAAGTTGGAACTTTGGTTCTATGTCGGATGACCTCGTTTCGAATTCTATCCTTCAAAGAAACTCCAAGCATAGCTCGCTACATAGCCCGCTGCGCGACTTTTAGGTCACAGACTACCCTACCTTCAGTGGCCACGTTTCGTCACCGTAGGTCATAGGTAAACATAACAGGCAGGACGCACTGTTCGAAAACCTTTGTTTTGAGGCATTGCGGTAGGGGGGAGGAGAAGACCCGACGTACTTTGCCAAATGCTGCCCACCCCAGTTGAATTCTTCTGGCTATAACTTTCTCGAAATTGGTTTTACCAAGCTGGATAACCTGCCCCAGGTAGATAATATTTTTGAACTTCGAGTGTCGCTCCTTCGATGGCAATCGGTCTTAGTACAACATGTTCGTTGAACATAATCTTGGTTTTATCCAAGTTTACACCGAGGCTGACTTGTCGAGAAGCTCCATTCAGGCTGTGCAGCATTTCGCCCAGTTGTTCTAGTGACTCCGCAACTATGATGATGTCGTCGGCGAACCGAAGGTGCGAGATGTACCTACTCCAGCGTCTTGAAGACGTCCTCCAATGCGTTGGTAAATGCTGAGGATACATAAATTACTATGTGATACATCAAAAATGAATATAAATAAAACAACATACTTAAAAGTGGAGGTTTAATGTTTTATAATTATCTAAAAATAATATTAAGAAAATAAACATTTTGTCATCTTAATCAGAAGTGCTCTGTGCTTGAGTAATTGAGCCCACAGCTGATAAGTGGAAGTTATTGAATTGTGTTCTGCCATCTCTAATCATTGTTGCCCTATTATACTTCTCGTCAAGAAAGAAAGTGAAGTTTTCTAGAAGCCAGGCGTTCGTCTATTTGGTGAAACGTTTCTAGCCATTGATATAAATTGTTATTTTGTTTCTAGCTATGAAGCCGCCCCTTGTGTTATATCGGCGGCGTCAATAGATTTAAATTCACATACCTTACTGTTTGGGGGCTTGTAAATGAGGATTAATCTGGATGATAATGTGCTGTATTACTTTTCTTTTATATAGCTCTAGATAGCTATCATCGCTGCTATCATTTGTATTTTTTCTATTTCCAATCAATTAAATAAAGAAACTGCAGTACATAACTCTTAAACAAAGCTCTTAAATAATATTTTTCACATTCTTGCATATTATACGTGGTACAGAGTGACATTTTTATAATATTATCATTTGACAGATCAAAATGTGACTTAACGTCGTTGACACCATCACTTTAGTTCCGTTGCATAGAGTAAAGTAATACATCGGAAATTCCGTTGTCATGGTAACAATTTTGCTAGCGATATTAGCGCCATAATATTTCGTATTTTCGTTAATATTACATTATTTCGTGAATTTGCCACATTTTAATTATGATAATTGTTATTCGGCGACAAAGCCAAATTCAATAAACCAAACATCATAAAAATCTTTTCAGCCGTTCTTGAGTTATAAGAAAGTACGTTTTTGGCACTTTTTAGGCACTTAGGGTCTGAATTTCGAAAAAACGTTTCTTAGTACACCTCCACGCATCAAAACATACACTCTCTATAAATTTCAAGTCTCTAGCACCAGCGGTTTAGGCTGTGCGTTGTCTCTAAGTGAGTCAGTCAGTCAGTCAGTCAGGACTAAGAGTTTTATATATGAAGATTAGAAGTTTTCCTTCAAAATCACCTACACTGCAAGTTAATCACCGACTCAATCTAAAATTCGTTACGTAATAATATGTTCACTTTATCACTGAATAGAACTGAGGTGGTCTTCGCGGAGTAATAGAACGCGTTGACTGCCGCGTGTGCAGCCTCATTAATGAACTGGTTGCTTGCAATCGTTGCAATGTATACGCATGTACGTTTGTGCAGATGAAATCGTAATCACCGCGGATAACAGTATTGTAGCAAACTATAAGAAGATGCAGCAGTATGTTCAGCGGGTCTAAAAAGGCTACATTGAGCGATTCCGGTAAAAACGAGTAACTTTATGAATTCCCAGTAGATCTCAACAGATTCCTATCATCATCATCATGTCGTATGGCTTTTGCTTGAGTCCTCATTATGTCAACGTCCAGTTGGCGAAGCCAGTCTATTGCTGCCGGTGTGAGGTCGTGTCGTCCTATAAAATTCGTATAATGGATGATCCATTATTATCAGTATTATCAGAATCACAATAATTCATTTATTAAGCAGATTCCAATTTCGTATAATCGCCGTATAATAAAATATTATAATGATTCGATTCCAATAACGTGGCCTTTTTTAGACTAGCAGTTTATTTTACTCTTTTAGGTACTATTCACAATAAAATTACTACTCTTGCTTTTGTTGTGTACAGTCACAGATGCGAAGAAGGGTTTAACAGGGTAGCGCTTGCTTATTTTTCAAATTAAAAAGTACGAAGTTAGATTAGGTACCTACATATGTATAGGTATTAAAATATACTCGTCACAGTAGATATTAGGTACATATGTATAGCATAATTTTGCCAAGAGACTACATTATGGGTCGGCAGCATGAAGTGACCCCTGGTGTTGCACACGTCCAAAGGCCACGGTTGCTACTTTCGATCAGGTGGGCCGTGTGCTTGTCACCTATGTAACTTTTACAACAAAAAATTGTTTCGCCGCATCACTGTCAACTGTTATCATTCCTAGAAGACCGGCGGCCTTGCCTCGGTAAGGTTCAAATTATCGCAGTTGCGAGCGCGCAGTCTAATATAATTTACTAGCTTTTGCCCGCGGCTCGGCCCGCGTGGATGTCGGTTGTCGCGACCAAACATAGCCTATGTCCTTTCTCAAGATCTAATCTACCCCTATACTAAATTTCAGCAAAATCGGTTCAGTGGTTTAGGCGTGAAAGCGTAACAGACAGACAGACAGAGTTACTTTCGCATTTATAATATTAGTATGGATGGATATGGATTAGTATGGATATGGATGAAACAGTTGTTCGTGTGAAAGTATCTCATTTAAACTATAAACCTCAAGATATGCATTATTGCGATAGGTACTTGTTTTATAAGGAAAGATGGTAAAGAATGTAAAATGACTTTATTATCTCTACCTAACCCTATGGAAATATGATGTGGTGGTAGTCTTGTAGTATAGGGTAATTAAAACTTGCATTGAATAAATTTTTCTTAGTTATCGAGTATAACATTATTTTGTAATCGACACTACTATTGCGGATGTAATTATTAGATTAAAGATAAAAAAAGAAAAATCGAAAAGATTTAAGATAACTAATGTTTTTTTTAATATTTAGTGCTTCATAATAAACTTTCAATAAAAAATACGTATCAATAGATAACTTCTGCAAATCTTCAGATACTTGTACTAGAATTTTAATTACATTTTTGTAAATTAATATGTAAATAAGCTTCAAAAACGAAAGTTTATTCTAACGTATTAGAAGCTTATCTTACTTATCAAAAAGTCCAAAGAAATAAATTTGATTTTGGAAAGGCAGACTAAGATCTTTATCACAAGTCCAAAATATACAAACTAGTCTGCGGACAACAAATACCTGCTTATTGACCAAATCTAACTTTCTAAGGAATTAGTAAATACATAGTTTTGTACCATGTACCTTTAGTAACAATATAGTAATATGTACCAACTAATTCAGCTATTCGATTAATATGGTGACTGCCCCGTGGCACTACCCCAATGGGTTATTCCCAGTAGCCCCCACTGTCGACGCCACCACTGGTGACAAATGGGTTTTGTTTCCAAAAAATGTCCCACTTGCCACCAGTGGTGGCGTCTGGCACTAAAAAATAGAAAAATAAATCATCTTTTATAACTGACTATGACAGTTGGTTTATGGAAACGACAATTCAATTATATTTTCATAACTGGTTATGGAGACAAGAAAAAAAATCCACATTGGTAGCTGGTTATGAAAATGAAAGTTATGAAAATGGACGAAGCCAACTAAACGGTACCGTCCAATTAACGGGTTGAATGATATTCAGCCATATGATTAAACAGCTAGGCAAATGACTTGGATCGATGACGTTTTTTTTTTTATATAGGACACGTCAACTTGACTTCGCCTTGCCTGATGGTAAGCTGAGGGCAAAGTCTTGGAAAGAGGGTCACCATTATAGACACGTACCATGCTACAATGGTGGCGTTCAGCTTGACGGCCTCATCAGATGCTTTTTCACGCCCCGCGTAAAGGACCCGGGACTGTAGGAGGAGGGAAACACGTGAGCTGGTAAAGAATTCCAGGTCTTAATTGTGCGGCACAAGAAGGAGTCACCGAACCGCTTGGTTTATAATGGAATATTCTGCACCGTATCACAGATTAATAAATAGTTACTACCGTATGCGGGTGGCATCTAAGTCCTGCACGTGTTGTCCTGTATAGGAAAGGGGAGGTGTTTAGTTACTTGCCTAGCCATTTAATCAAACAGCGTTATAAAAACCTATCACCAATTGTCTGTCTTATTTCTGGGTCGCACCCCATCGTACGACTGACCTAAGCCAGCCAGCCCCCCTAGACAAGTGGCAATTCGTTGCTCGGCGTATGATGGAATAGAATGCCAAATTTGACGTTTTTGACATTCGTTGACTCCTGTCATATACGTCAAATCCCATACATTTGGCATTCTATTCCATTATACGCCGAGCAACGAATTGCCACTTGTCTAGGGGGGCAGTTTGCTAAATATTGTAACAAATGATACGGCTGAATATCATTCAGGCCGTTAGTTGAACGGCGCCGTTTATTTAATAGCCTAGGCAGTTAATTAAACGACTGATATGCTACTTGACTGCGACATACACACAGTAAAGGAAATAAGTAGTAGTGTCATACATAACTTACATACACTTTACTTGAAAAGTTGTACACTGATCTTCTTGGTGTATATACATTAAAGTTGTCAGCAAAAGAAAATAGTTAAGCAATCACCGTAAAACCTAAGAAAGTTGTCTGTTCAATGGTTTTGCGTAATTACGATAATTGAGAACAAATAAACTACTGATAAAGTAATTCCATCGTGAAAGTCAGTGCCAAGGTAAGTGCGCTGCAAAATCTATAAAACTTAGAGCTACACAATTTTATTGGTAAAAGCTATAGTGAAATTCCTTTGAAAGGTTTCTGTAAGCACTAGTTGTACTGGTCAGTCGAATAAGTATACGTAGGTATATTTTTAACGTAATCTGCACGGTAGACGTATTACACTAACTGTTAGTAACTGATGGATGAGATGAGTATATCTATCTATACTATTATATTATAATTGTAAAGTGGTCGTGTCTGTACATTGGAGATATTTTAAAAAAAAATCTTAATATATTGTTTGATCGCAATCGGTTGAGTAGAACCGAAGATATGAGCAAAGGTCGCGTTATCCGAGATGCACGCGGGCGGAGCCGCGGGCGGAAGGCTAGTGGTGAATATTATAAATAGGTATTATATTGTTCATACGTCTGGAATTTTTTTTAATGACTTTTAGTAAACGAACTTACTAAGCTCTCTAGTTAAGCTAAATTAGTTGTGTTAAGAGTGAGTTTATATCGACCAGGATTCGAACCTGGGACCTCACTATTGTAAGCCCGACTCATTAACCACTAAGCTACCGACGCTTATGTTTAGGTCCTAGGTTCAGTTTCCGTTTTGGTCATAAAACTATTATCGTTACAACTACTTGGTTCTAATTATCCGAACCTAGATTTCCAAGCAACATTCATCACTATTTCTTTCACGAATATCAGAATATATTAAAAAAAGCACTTACGGTATATGCCGTACTTTATTAATTAGCGTAGACTGGTTTATAGGTGCTACCGTGTCAGTAGGCGTATTATTCTACTTGACAACGGCTTTCAAACGCAGTCATTACGTGATTAGGCGGTGGATTTCAGTTGGTTAACTTAAATGATAGAACTGGTAAAAAACTAAACCAACTTAAACATGCCAGGTAATACGAACATGCATAGTTTAAGTTAAGGTTGGTCAAGCTCAATAAGAGTCCAGGTTGCTTTGCTATACATCGCTCGTACGTCAACTGTTAACTATTAAATTTAATGAGCGGAGCAATACTTAAATAACAATTACTATCAGTCATTGCCACGGACCAGTGATCCGCGGATCACTTTTCATTTGATCTTCTCTGTGTTTCCCTATTTAGGTCAACACGTGTCGTAGTAAAATTCTTTAATACGAGTACATAATTTGATGTAGAGTCTCATTCGGATGGGAGAACACACTTCAGCTGCAATTACCAATCACGAACTGTTTTCTGTTATCGTATAAACACACACAGTATAAACACACACAGGCACTCTTTGCGGATTCGATACTGCTATTCAACATCCTGAATAACCTACTCACCTTTAGTCCAAACTTATTCCAAGCAACTACATGGGTTCTTAAAGAAGGGCATTAAAAGGTTCTTGCGGGTTCGGTAGCACCAGTGTGACGCTGCTACTGCTGCATACGCCCATAGGCCGCAGTAGCCACTTTCCATCAGGTGGGCCGTGTGCTTGTCTGCCACCTAAGTTATATAATAAAACAACTATTCGTGTTTGCATCTCCTAGGCAGTCAAACTTTATAAAGATCTAACGAAAGCTCCAAGTCTTTGGTGTTAAATTAGTCACCGGTAAAGTCCGGTCGTAATAATTGCGTCACAATATTCAAATAGGATTTTCTCCACACGAATAAGAGTCACGAAACAACCGATTAAAGTGAAAATAAAAACTACGAAACGAAAGAAAACCACGTAATTTATTCGTCGTTAAAATAGTTACAATTGTAGAACTCGATAAATTGCATAGTTTTAGTGTATATGTGCAAGTTTAGTGTAGTTATTAGCGGACAGTTACACCGATATGTGAATAATTCATTTGCTTGCGCAATCTCAACTATTCGTAATTAACATAAGACTTTTTACACGTACACAGTAACGTTCTATCGCACGGGTCCGAGACGTCGGGTTCCGCGTTCGCGGTTTTTTAGTTCGGCATTTTTGTTGCGGTTGTCAATCTTCATTTACTTTCTAGCGCCGTATTGTGCAGCTATATTCGTATTTGAAAGATTACTTTATGATTGTACTGTAATTCGCGTAATTATATACCGGTTTTATTGTGTCTTAGATATTACTACGTACAATACTTTTTTTCGGGATTGAACATTGATTGATCTATTTTGTCGATATTGTATCGTTCACTTTAAAAAAATCTTAGTAGTAGCAAGTAGTAGTACGTCATGTATGATATAAAACTTCCAAATTGAAAATATTGCATTGTCTCCCTCAAATCCATTCTCTTTTTAGTTCTAATTTACCTTCATTCGATTCATTATCTGCCTGCTCTTGTCCTAATTATTTGAATTAAATTATAATTAAGTTATTCTCTTCCATACTTCTCTGTGAGACAAAAATGATAAGAATATTCATAGTATTTAGTAATGTAACAGAGTTCAGCTGTTTATGTCAGTCAGAGTTGACTTTAGCGATAAAGTCTCATTATCACTATCATCATCATCACTTCACTACATATTATAAAACAAAGTCGCTGTCGCTGTCTGTCCTTCCCTATGTATGCTTAAATCTTCAAAACTACGCAACGGATTTTAAAGCGTTTTTTTTAATAGATAGAGTGATTCAAGAGGAAGGTTTATATGTATAATACATGCATAATATTATAGAAAAACATTGATAAATTTCGAGATAATACCACGCGGGCGGAGAATATGGCGGTACGAAGTTCGCCGGGTCAGCGAGTACAGAATATAGCATTCTTGAAAGGTTGAATGCGCAGTCTATTAACTACTGCAGCAAATGAACTCAGTTAAAATGTCAAAGAAAGTGACACACCTATTTATTAGTATTTCTTCAATTAACTGTTGAACTGGTCATATATCACTCATGCTATATAGCTTTCGTTAACAATGGTTCTGGTAAGAATTTTCCTATAGAATATTCTGGTAAGAATATTCCTCCCTCTGGGATAAGCAGAGATAATTACTCGCCATCTGCATCTATCCTTACATACTTCACGAGCTTCTTCTACTATCATTATAACTTTCATGTAAGGTTGCCGGTTTCGAATACTTCTCACCTACCCTTGAATCTAGTAACTGGATACTAATTTGGCTTACAGATAACTATCTACTGTCTAAGTCAGAATTTCAATCAGCGCAGTTGGAAATAGCTTAAGCGTATCGTACCAGAGCGTTTTCATTTCATCAATAGGACAGCATATTTTGAATGAAATTTTAAAGCATTTAATAAGGTAACTATTCCAATCGATTAAGAAAGAGAAAAGAGGATCGACCTCGGGCGGGACTCGAACCCGCGATCTTTCCCTTACAGGGAGAAAGCTCTGACCACTAAAGGTACTTAAAGGACAGCATATTGTCGTCAACGGACCAATAGATGGATAAATTGGGACTACAAATAAGGGAAGGTAGGAGGATAGCTGATTTGTAATTTGTACGGAAGGAATTGTGAGTGGGATCAATAAGGAATACGCATTTGGGGTCAATTAAGAATGGGATCAATCGTCGTGGGATCAATACGGAATAACCCAATAATTTCAAAGTAAGAAAATAGTTACAAATAAATTACCCTGGAATACGAATGGACTTAAAGTGTTTGAAAATAATAACATCCACACACCTAATGTACCTACCATAAAAAGCGTCTAATATTTCCGTCCACACATTAGCAGACATCACCGAGGTACCACAGTAGTGCGGTGGCCGCAACCACATCCTGAGCTTAATGTTGTACTGCTCAAGGTAAAGGAACACCGTTAGGTTTAACTCAACCACACAAAAACAACGATAACTTGAAGACTGAAGTTCACACCAGCTTCTTTGGCTCAGCTAGCAATATTCTACTCTCATCTCTACATACACAACATATTCACAACATAAATACAATAATATATCATGGAACGTGGAGGTTTAAAAGTTAGAATATTCTACTCTTTCAAGATCTGTATCGTCTCTGCAATATTCATTTATTCATTCTAATTTAATGCATACATACATTTAATTACGTCTTTATCCAGAGGTAAATTACCATCCACATTTCACGAATCATTGTATTCAGTCCCACGTAATAAGGGGAGTGCCTATTGCCGTATTTCGGGCACTAATATAAACAAATGCATCATAATACATTCTGGGTTGTATCATTCTGGATTTATTGCCTTTCGTCAATGGGCAAGAATGAATTTCAATCCCTTTCCAAAGTATGTGCGTTACGTATAATAATATGTTGGAGTTGTACCGGCTAAAAGCAGTCCATCATTCTGTCAAAACCGACAATTTTGCGGACAGATTACTTTTCTCTTATTCTTAGCAGCGTGTACGAGACTAGTTAGTAGTTTTATTATTTTAAATATAAATTCTCATGAGATATTGAGCCTCACTCGCAAGAGGACTCATTCCAGTAGGCACATGCTCTGAGAACGTTTCGAAAACAATCGGACGCACTCGACACTTCGATCGTTCTAAACGTTCTTACCTACAGATAATGTTAAAGGTACCTACTAGGGTGCTAACTATTGACGAAAGTCCCACGCACACTCAAGCTGTGGAATGAACTCCCTGCGGTGGTTTTCCCAAGCGACTACAATATGGGGTTCTTCAAGAAGGGCATTAGAAGGTTTCTTCAGGATCGGCAGCGCGAGTGTGACGCCCCTGGTGTTGCATACGTCCATAGGCCACGGTAACCACTTCCCATCAGGTGGGCCGTGCGCTTGTCTGCCAACTAAGTGGTATAAAAAAAAAAGTAGCTGGGTACTTGTCGGGCATAATTATGGCAGAGAGGTCAGGCAGCAGTCCTGATTACTCTGATTAGGCAAGAAACTACCACCTGACCTCTCAAGTCTTTAAAATAAGGCACAAATAGAATGAAAAACATTGGATGCAACCGGGAACAGATATATGATAACAAAGAAGATGATAAAGACAAGACAGAAATTAGTGCTAAATCAAATTTAGCAGCATCCAGGGTCGGTGTACCTACCACCGTTTCTCCACTAGACCTTCTATGTGGGCCAACAAACAATTATTTCACATCAACGGATATCTGAACAGCCAGGCTTATCAAATAACGCGTGGCTATTGTTCTGCGCTATCCATTGCGTTAGTGCGTAATATTTTTTGTGAAATAAATGTGTCAGTGGCGAGCAATCATTTCCGCCAGGCGGAGGAACCGCGCGGAGGTGCGGACGAGTTTGGTTACGCTTTTGGCAATTGTGTTTGTAGGTTGGGTTGAGTACCTCCATAATTATAACATTTTTATTAAACTTGTATGCAATTGGAAAAGAAAAAAAGAAAATAGAGGTGTCCTATCATTTGACAAAAAACAAATGACAAATTTTCATTTGACAAACAACGTTTAACAAAATTATACTTGATAAATGTTTCATTTGACAAACTATTAAATAACTAAAAATCGTTATATAAAACATCATTTCAAAAATTGATTATTTTAAAAACATGTTAGTTGACAAACACACAGTTAGTGATAGATTATTGAAATAACTGCTCAATCCGACTTGGATAGAATAGGTTAGGAGGCTAATGCGGGAGCGGAGCGGAGCGAAGCTCCCGCATGTAGGTTCAGTACAATAAATATAGTACTTAAATACATTTTTGTTTTGGTATTACATCATACATTTAAATTCCCTACTCAATGAAAATAGACTTATGAATATAGATTTCTTGAACATTGAGCGGGAATCGAATCCGCGCCCTCTGTCGCAATTGTCGAACGCTCTACAACTGCTAACACCATGTAGATAACATAATGGTCGTGATATCTTTTTATTTTTTTATAAAACAATTACGTGAAATTTTTAGTAGCGGTAACATTAAAAAAAACCCCGTCATTTTAAGATTCTGTCGCAAATAAAACTCTTGTATACAGTCTCACGGCTGTACATCGCATGTATGGTGTCATGCATGACTTCTTTCGTAACATTTCTATTTATAGACACTACAAACAATTAAACTTAGAGACTATCAGTACAACTTTTACCTACTACACACTATCAAGAAAAGATTAGCCACATATTTAGCTAGCAATTTAGCTTAGTTGGAGAGGTTAACGGGAATATTAGTAATTTCGGTTGCTAATATTCTTTAAAAAAAAAAAAAAACATGATATTTACCAACACACATATTTACCAACACACATTTATTCTGTTAACTTTTTTTTATACCACTTAGGTGGCAGACAACCACACGGCCCACCTGATGGAAAGTGGTTACCGTGGCCTATGGACGTATGCAACACCAGGGGCGTCACACGTACATACAATATACGTTTTAACGTTTCTTTCTGGCTATCTTTCCTTTCTCTCCACACAACTACCACAACAGCATACTCCACAACAGGAGTTAATGTACAAAGGTAACCGTCCCGTATACTTGACTTTTACTTATTTTTAAACCTGATTAATTTGAACCGAAGAAAAATAAAATGAATGAAGAAAATGAAAAAGAGATTAAACACCGCGTGATTGAACTTGGCCACTCCTTCCATACAGTGTCGTACAAAGCGGCTAAGGGATATGGCTGTTTAATATTAGACAGATATATACAGCCCAGACTCAGCCTCAGATACATGGCTAAAGTTAACAATAGCGCCCGGCATACGGCAATAGGCTCACCCCCATTTACGTAGAACCTAATATAATGATTGGTGAAATGTGAATGTAAACCTCGGTCGGTATGTATGTTTAAACATATCCTACAGAGAAATAAATAGTCTTAACTATAACTCGATCTTCTAAGCCATAACTCACCGCTCAGTGAACCGTCATACCACAGTAGATATAAGTTATAACAATATGTAGCAAAGCTCGCACGAGGTAATGAATCTCCAATGAACCGCGGCGCATGTACCGGTGCGCGCGCCGTTACACCTCCCCGGGCTGCGTCTGCGCATCTGCGAATCCATACATAGGTATAAAATTAGAATGTTTGCTTGTTATGTTAAATTAACAGTTTAGTAATGAATGTGTGCAGGATACCTATAGCAAAAAGCAATAATAAATATTAATTCAGTGTAGAAAAAAAATTGTCGGACATTCTACACAACGCTATCTAGATCAATGAATACAACAGAAAAATCTAGTTCTATTAGTTCTAATTTCGATGAAGTATTAGGGTTCCGGAAAAAAAATTAAAACCCAGATTATCCTATACGATCCTTACCTGTGTGATGTACAACTTAATTAATATAGGTACCTTGAGTGTTGTGTTATGAGAAAGCATTACAAGATAGTTTTAGATATGATTTATTATAAGACTTGGTAGCTGTCATGTTCAGATCTGATGTGCTATCAAAAGGCTGCGTTTGCATTACAGCTTGTTAGCAGTGTAGTGGAATTATTAATAATGATGGTAGTGAATAAAAGAAAGTTACTAAAATGTGAATAATCGATTAAATAGAACCTTACTTGAGGATAATTTGACCGATATGGGTTGGTGTTAGTTTTTTGGAGCCTTTGTAAGATATAAAAATGATGTCGTATATGTGCGACATTTATCCTACCCTCCTAGACAAGAGGAAATTCGTCGGCCGGCGGCGTATTGTAGAATAGACTGATGAATGCGTGGGATTTGACGTATATGACACGTATTTTGACGTATATGATACACATTGACAACTGTCATAATTATACGTCAAATCCCATACATTCATCGTTCTATTCTATCATCATGATGATCTGCCTTGGAGGGTCTGATATTTTCAAAATTTACAAAAAAAGTAACAAAATTCACTGCTATCGTTCTTACTACATTCATTTGGCTATTAATTTTCATTCGTACAGATTCGGATTATGAAAGCAACTTAGCGATGGTATATTATTCTTTAGCAAATCACTGAATACTATTAAATTTACTATCTAAAATTGCAAATTGTCATTGGTAAATTTCAATTTCTTATCAAACTATTTTCCTTTTATAAATGTAACTATAACAGCTGCAACAACTAATGAATAATACTACAACAGAGCCAGCCAAGCTGTTCACCACACCTACCTGTAATGACAGTGGCCCTGATCACAGCACTAGTCCCGGTATGATCTACCGGCGGTTCCGTTATAATGAACCACTGCTATGTAACATGCACCTTGCATAATTATACTAACTTAGCCCTTAGCTCTGGCTTCCCTATGGTTCCCTACAATAGACGGAACTAAAATTGTAAGAGATTGAAGTGTAAGCTTCGTCTTTCGAACCGCAAGTGATACCAGCTAACAGCTGATCTTGACTTGGGTGCTGAAGATTCTGTTTGGGCCTCCACATACCCTATATCTAGTTTATATGATAACTACACCATATCTTTTGTGTTGTCTCATTACTGTCCATCCCACGGTTGCCTGGAAGAAATCGCTTCTAGCGATAAGGTCGCCCATTGTACATTAAACTGTATACATGATACCTACTTGTCTATACTGTAAATTTATTGGTGTACAATAAAGTATTATCTATCTACCTATCTATCTATATACCTATGAAATGATTTTATTAGTCAAAATTCATTATCTCATTGATCCTAGCGTCCAAATTCCGATTTGAAAAATACTTTTTTACCTCATCTAGGAAGCGTGACATAATGTTTGTACTAAACAGCTTGTCTCGTGCACATAGTACTCATTGTTCTAAAAAGAAATAACCATTTAGTATTATTGCTTAATTGTTTTGAGTTTTTAGTATTATTACGATCCTTTTAGTTGAAAAAATATTTGAATAAGAAAGTATGAATATGTTGAAATGTTTCAGCTGTTCTCACAATGATTCACTGGATTGTTTTTTTTTAATAGTAGGTACTTATGTGAAGTGAAGTTTTTAGCAAATATTACATTACTATGTTACATAAAGCGCAGTATTATCTAAACAAAAATGTTGAACATTTTTGTAATCTTTTAAGTATTTTATCAATTAGTAATTCTGATTTAAAATTAGTAAAAGTAAAAAATACAATACAGTTTTTTTAGATTAAAATAATTATAATTATCTATTAGTTATATCACTCACATTGTGGAACACGCACCTACAGATGAATCTAACAACATAATAATATCATTTATACAAATTACATAGTTCATCCGTTTGGTAATTATGTGGAAAGATAGAGACATACATACATAATGTATGTTATTTGTATGTATGATAATAATTATCTGAGGGTCAAAGTCAAGTCATCTGCTAACTAGTAGGTATACCTGCTGATTGACAAACAAGGCTCTAGCGCAGGCTCTCCTCTCTAGGCTGGGTAAATCAATACATAAATGGAGGAGAAACGAGACCTACTGTAAATTTTTTAACGATTTGAACTAATTTGAACAACTATTTAATCATGTCATCAGTACTAAATACAGGTTTATATTTTCTGCCATCATTATTAAATATTACACTTACTTCTCTTCATACAGTGTATTTATGGCATATACTTTATAAATTACAAGAAAATCGCATACACACGCAATAAAAAAATCATAACTCTACATTACTTTGGATCGAATAAAAGACTTCAACGCGCTACGCTGTTCTAACACAACTCTACCTACGATAATGTATTGTAATAACTATTTTAAGAATGTTATTATATTAGGTAAATTATAATTAATTCATAATGTATAATCTACAGTGTTGTAACTTTCCGTCCACTTGTGTGCAGATGTCTGGCGTGCAGTGACGTAGACGCAGTGTCGCGACTCGTGACGTCATCAGCGCAACATGTCCGCAGGGCGCCAGTGACCGAGTGCCCCAACATGTCGCGCCACAGAGCTTTGTTGCTCTTACTCCTCAGTACCCTCGCGAGGGAGGCTCTATGTAAGTACAAACATACATAGATAGGTACATTATTATGCATAAGTTAAGTAAAATATGACGTCAATAGAGTGATGATTGTAAATTTTCAGATTATATGCTTTGTTATAATGTATAAGTAGAGCTAAGATGAAACATACTAACATAAAACATACACTCACACATACGAAAAATACACATATATTATTACGCATATTTACACACAAAGAGAGGGTGGATAGCGTCCCTATAATGTATTAATATGTACCACTTTTGTTTCATTTGTACTAAAATAATGTAGAGTTCAAGATCTTTTAACAATAGTGACGCTTATATTTTTAAATCTCTCATATTACCCGATCTTTTCCTTTAAAGATAACACTAAAGACACAAAGACATACTATCATTCAAACAATGGTACAACATTGTCTCTACATTTATTATGTCGCTCGTATTTCCCGATCTTTTCCTTTAAAGATAACGCTAAAGACACACAAACATGCAATCGTTCAAACAATAAACATCGGTAGAGTAGCGTCTCTACATTTATCGCAAAACAAATCGTATTTAAAACGCACCGCAGTGAAAGCGGGGAAAGCGGCCAAACTTATTTATAATTAAGCGAATAAGCGAAATAAGCGAATAATATTGTCATAAAATAACTATTTCGGTTCAGTTACGTGCTCTATCATGTAATGTTGGTTTTTTAAATTGTAGAGTCGCGGTCTCTTAATATGGTTATAATGTTCTGTTAGAACATAATTTGATGTTTTATTTCCGTTTGTCATTTTTATTGTCTATTTATTGATATGTTTTTCATATTATTGAGGTAATAAACTAATGTCGTGATGGTTCATGACCAACCACAAAAAAATATTATAAACCGGGAGTCTTTTTTGAAGAGTTACTCTCTACAAATGAGACTCCTTGTTTGCAATTTTTTGAAAAAAAAGCTACTGAAAAGTAGAATTAGGTTAGGTTGGTATTAAGACCATCAGACGGGTCCTGTCAACACTTCTAGTATTTTTTTCATAACTTCCCAATTAGCACTAAACAGCTTACTCATACAAGAAACCAAACTTCAAACTAATATTTTGTTATATTATAAATCATCCAATTTGGCTTCCATTTTTTATTTCCCTTTTAAAATCGTATGGCAACACAGTTAGACCAATTAAGCAGCGCGTTTACAGTTCTGCGTAATCCGCAGGCGGTGAGTTCGATCCTCGGTCATGCACCTCTTACGTCATGTTGGTATTGAAAATTAATTATGAAATTAAAGTCGTATTATTTAATTCTCAAATATTTTTCTTCTTCAAATTAATTTGAAATTGTATGATACATTATCTCCATACACAAATTCGTAAAATATAGAAAAATACCTATACATTATAGCAAATTATTATTTCCATAGGAGGATCTCTATCGACAGGTCATTGAACTCTAACATACCTACTACAAATTAAATTTAACTCAATTCAAATATTCCATTAACAGTTTGAATAAAAGCTCTATCCACCTAAAACTCTACATTGAGTATTACTGTTAACACATTAGCCATTACACTGATTGAGAGTAAATTGCTCAAATTATCTCTCTATTACTGGTAGAGTCGTTATCAGCTCTACGTCTTCTGCCATGTAGAGCGCGACCAGATCCGACGGCGATCGCCGTATCTGGGGTACCTTGTCAAGGTGAAAACGAAAGTTTGTAGAGTTGTACAGTCGGTAGAGTCACTAACAATGTTTTGGGTAGCCGTGTTGTTTATAAAACGTGGGTACGGGGTTTTAAATCTCACGGTTAAGTGTGAGTTAGTGGATAAGGGCCTTTGTTGTGTATGCAAATTGTGCGACTCTATGAAATGTTGTGAGCTCGATAGAGTTGTGCTTGATTTACTTTTTCATACTACTTATGTGAGCTATTTAATTATAATACTCTTTCTTTCATTCGTTCTGTATATAAATTATTGCTGACACATCCAACTTTACTTCATAAACAAATCATCATCATCTTCATGGAGACGTATTTTCCTGATTGTATCCGAGGACCAGATGACCTTGGGAGCTCAGGGTCCGACTTCCGGCTCTTGAACGTACATGGTAGTAAGGTCATTGACACGCATGTCACCTTCCACAAGCAGGACTTTTTGGGACTTCCCGTTCTACCCGGACCAAGCGCGGGGGGGCCATTGCCAGGCTTCTAAAAATAAATATGTCTGTATAAAGTGTGAATTTCACATAAATGTTAACGATTTCAAGGCGTTTAGTCATTACAACGGTAGTCAGTCACGGCGGTGCGCTGCCTTTGAAGACCTGCCATAATAGCGCATGCCTAAGGCTACATACAATAATATTGTCAATACAAGATTGACAGTAAATTGTGAAAATATTTATAACTAGCTTTTGCCCGCGGCTCCGCCCGCGTGGATGTCGGTTATCGCGACCAAACATAGCCTATGTCCTTTCTCAAGGTCTAACCTACCTCTATACCAAATTTCATCAAAATCGGTTCAGCGGTTTAGTCGTAAAAGTGAGACAGACAGACAGACAGACAGATAGACATACAGACAGACAGAGTTACTTTCGCATTTATAATATTAGTAGGGAAGTAGGGATCAATACCGCAATACGCGGCGCGCACCGCAACCAATATTATTGAGAGCACTTATTTTATTCTTTAATAATTATTGTGTATCTGTATGGTTGGAAAGGCAAGGGGACTCTTTTGTCCGCACTTAGCCTCCTTTTTGGGCCATTGTGCGTGGATGTGTGTGTATTCTATGTACTTCTATTTAACAATTACGTATCGACTACACTAAGCAATGCTCAGAATACTTTAATGACATTATTTAATTCTGTCTAATCTTGGCCATATAATATAGTCTGTAGCGATACTCGCAACTACTGCTATGCTGAGGAGGTAAATAATATAATATTACATTATTATTATGTAGTTCTCTCTTAATAATTTATCTCTATAACGCAGTTAATTTATATGTAATGCAACATAATACAAAATTAGATTAGAGAAGGAATAAACATGAGAGACTGGACGATATTACACTCTATTTAAATTAATTTGAATTTGCAATGTGTACATCTAAAATATTACTTTTACTGTAAGAAATTATTGCGTAACCCAACAAAATTGTATTACGTTCAACATTGTATATTAATTACAGTTGCATTTTACAAAAAGTTATTAGAAAAGTAATTTACAAACGAAAAAACATACCGAATTGTTACACCAGTTCTTATATTATAATGTTAATAGAAGATATTGCGATGTATGAATCAGATTAAAGAAATTTGTGTGAGCGATAAATAATGTTACATAACAATGAAGTTTATCTGCTTGTGGGTTTGTATCTTGAGAGGGAAGTTGATTGTGAAATCAAATTAGTTTCTTTTTGTCAAATTTCAGAAAAAGTTTCTTTGGCAACTTATATGAAACAGTAGCAAGGTGTGTCGCGACACTGTACTATTATATTATACCATTAGTGATTGAGATAATTATTGAAAATTAATCAATAACATCGATTTATTGACATGACTTAATTTTATTGTGACTCAATGTATAATTTTATATTTAAATAAATGATATTCCATCAATATTATTATTTAAAAAGGAACGTAATTTTTTCGGCTCTTTTCCGATTCTTTTTTTTTAATATTAGCTACTGCCTGTTGATCTTGCTATTAAACTTATGTAAGAACTTAGGTCCTGATCTTCCTTTAAAAAAAACCGCATCGAAATTCGTTCAGTATAATAATTTTTACGTCCATCGTGAACAAACAAAACAGACCAACCATATAAGAATTAAAAGAAAATGTGTTCAGAATCGTTAATGTAACGTAGCCCAAAGGTTTAAGGTGATTACATACGCGAATGACTTTGACCATACAAATGCTCAAGGTCATTCGTTCGTTTTTCAGCCGTAAAAATCAGTAAAACTAAGTTTAATAGATAATTTTATAGGGGACGATTACAAACTAAGAAGGTCACGTCATGCTAATACACTCATTTAACATATATCTGAAATTTTAGATTATTTGGATACATATTGTAGAAAATATTTGGTTTCATAAGAAAGAGTAGAGTGATGTTCAGAGCCTCTTTTCAACTATTTCTTTCTTTTTTATTGAATATATGAAAAGGTGATGTTACTCTGTATATCCTGTAGTATGCAGGGATGTAAATTCCAGATCTTTAGGTTTTATAGTTAAAAAGAAAAACGGTTTCGAAAATACCGATTTTTCGATGCTAATCTGATTCGGGGCCTTAAACGTAAATTTTGGTTTAACGTAACCCAAGTGTTCAATATGATGATACAACTCATGTACAATTAAAAATAATAGTACAGAAGCTCAATTGAATAAACTGTTACCCTGTTATCTAGGTCACACAAATTTTTTGACATACATTAAATACACACCGATAAAAATTGATCCCATTTCGAAAAACGTATCTGTGAGAAGCTGCACTTCTAGTTATTCAATTTAATTGTTATATTATGTTTTAACACCTTAGCAGCCATTTAAAAGTATACCGTGGGTGGTAGTCAATTTGATGGGGAACTTTTTTGCTCATTTCCCATGACTTTCGTTGCGGTCTGAATCAACAACAAAACTAAGGTAGGCTTCGACTGTCACTTTGTCATAGCCCCCATCATCTGTCACTGTTAAATTGAAAGTTAAATGACGATTTGATGATTCGGATGAAGGTCATCCTTCTACTGCGAAATCTTAAGGTATTATTCCGAAGTCAACCGCATACAGCGTAACCATTACTTGTTAAACTCCGATACGGATAAAGGGGACCATTGAGAAGCTGCAATGAATTACGCGCATCTGCTGCGTGCGTCGGCACTTGCCGTATGCGGTCGGCTTCGTAATCATACCTTTAGGGTAAATGCTGAAAACTGGGAATATTGTTAGATTTTTGAATATAACAGGGCTGTGCAGGCTCGCACAAAAGGGGTTATGATTGAAACTATTGTTGTTTCCTTTGGATAAAGCTGTACTTGCAAAGAAATAAAATTAATCCGGTATTAATTTTATTTCTTTGCAAGTACAGCTATAAGAGCGCTGTCCTAGTGTCCGTAAGAGAGAGAACAATGGGGGACGAGCGCGAACCCCTGACCAATCACAGGCGAGTTACGAATGCTCCTTTGAGGGAGGTTCGCCAAGTGTGATATTGTCTTATTATAACAATGTTTTCAAACTATGAATATTAATTTAATTTATATAACACTATTAATCAAGCACTCCAATGCAATGATGCGGCGTAGACAAGGGCTATTGACTAGTTATGTATATAAGTATCACATCTTGCTTCTTTTCACTTTTTTCAGTATCTCATTCTTTCATAGCTATTACTGTTAACATGGTAGGTACCTTGATTTACAACGGAACAACTAGTAAAAGTGCCTAAACAACTATTTAGTAATTTCCTTTTTGATCTTTACTCACAATCGATCTATTACACAGATTTTTTGTATATATAACAATCATTAATTCCACTTACCGTCTGAACAAACATGTGACATCATTACCTACTTGCCTGTGCGTAATGTATATTCATATGAGTGCTAAAGAGGAGGCTCTACAAACATTTTTTATGCATTAAAGTTAATTACACATTTACTTCCTCAGTGTTATGAAAGATAATGTGATCATTTTTCCAGTGCGTATTCTTACATCACAGTTCTTCAGGAATTCCTGAATTAGTAATACTGGTCTTGTTTAAGAAACATGTTATATTCATAAACTAACATTTAACATGCTCACCGGAACATGACATTTTTTAATAAGTTATTTTTATTAATTGTTTAAGTTTTTTCGAAGTCATAGTAGTGAAAATAAATATTTATGTACGATTTAGCTTTTCATTATTAAGTATAACAAAAATATTTCATGTAATGTGAATACTGACTAGTTTTATTTTATATATAGGTAGGACACGTCAATTTAACTTCGCCTCGCCTGATGGTAAGCTGAAGGCAAAGTTTCGGTGTGTAGTGTACAAAAAAGTCTATTTCTATTATATTCTATTCAAAAGTTATTTTAATAATAATTATAGTCTGACAATATTGATCAATCGGGCGTAAACTAACTTATCCGAATCAGTAAAAACCATTCTGAAACAAAAAACAATCCCATTGGATAAGCACGCTTCTACTAAATACCTACAAAGCAGATTGAATTGCCTAAGGAGGTAATTAAATTGGACTCACTTCAAATATTGCCTAAATTATCTTTTCTCCTTTTTCATTGTAGTGAAGTGAAGCGAGACCGACTTCTAGCTGTAGTAGTAAGGCTGATGGTGGTTACAGTAAAGCAAAGCATTATACTATGAAGCAACTTCTCATATTATACTGGGATTTACACTAATTTCGAATTTGTTATACATATTATGTAACATTTCTTTTTAACACTATTCTGCAAACAAAATATTACATTACTGAAACTTAAACGCGTAGGACATCTTAGAAGCAGAGTTCAACATTTTATTTGCATAATATCAATAGACAGTTTGAGATTTACTACCAAGATATTTTGCTAAATTGTCATACTTTTTATAATATTAAGCCTATCATTGGCTACACCCGCTGAATGGTAAGAACCTAGGGTGAAGTATAGTCAGCATCACATCAAGCTTGACTAGTAAAGTCATAAAGTACTCAAAATAGTCTAAAAATCTACTAAATTATGATGATATAATACCAAACTATTGTATCATCGTCAGAACTAAAGGTGTGTACCAAATATCAGAACAATCAGTCAACAGGAAGGGGAGGGGGGGGGGGGGGGAACCAAGGTATTAACATTATTTGAAGTACTTTCAATAGTCAAGATCGATCTGATGCTGGCTGTACAGATATTATGGATCACCATGCCAGATGCCCTTTCTAAGACGGTCTCGATCCAATTAGGTAGTTTCAAGTCTTAATAAAGGTAAATATTAATTTATTATTTTACAAAAAGGTATACAACACAATGAGAACATAGTGATTGAGCGGGCCTATTGAAGGGTACTTCTTAAGAAGTATTTATGGTTTATTACCTATAATGTATTGTTTTAAAGTGTCTTAACCTATAGTACAACTTATATTGTTCTATTGTTCGCATACATAGATCTAGTGGTGTCTTTTAAACATTTGTGTCTAAAACTTGAGAGGTCAACCCATCGATGCTCACCAAGGTCGTACCTTCATTACTTTTAATCCCTTTTTTGTCATTCTGTTGAAAAGTAAACAAGCTTTGTTTCACCATCCGGTAATTATTTATGTTTTCTACTGTCGACAGCCCTTGTGTAAGAATTTGTTATGAAATCTTCATCGCTGATCTTGACAAAAATGTTTACTAGTTCGGTTATTTAGTTTAGGCGGTGATGATCTATGACACACCTGTCTGTCAACAAAATGAACTTGTTCCTAAATAGTGCTAAGAACTTGTGACTTAATATTGTCTTAATTAGATGGATTTAATTTAAGTATTTGCTACGCTTTTGTTGCTATAAATAAATCAACCGTTAAATTGTTTGAAGTCTTCTTTCCTAGTTGAGTTTAGTTGTGCATTAAGATTTACTTCATTTTAGGCGTTTTTTTAAGTTGTTTAGGGCTGTTTAACATCAGAACGATATATTATACGGCCCAGACTCAGCTACAGATGCATGACTCGAGTCAACAATAGTGCCTGGAATACGGCAATAGGCTCATTCCCTATTACGTGGGACCGAATACAATGATTGGTGAAACGTGGGTGTTAATTCACCTCTGCCTAACCCTCCGGCGATAAAGGCGTGATTATATTTATGTATCTTTTTAATCTCGATCTCGACTTATGAATTCTGGTTATTACTGGTTGTAGATTTTAAATGATCACGCTGTGCATGTCCATATCAATTTAAATGATTCCAAATGTGTTAAGTATGCTATGTGCAGGTCGAATCCACAACTATTATTCCAGAAACAATTGAGCAATGTAACCATTGAAACAACAAAACAAAGCTACCAAGTCTATTCTTATCCTTATCTGAACATGACACGAACTGTACATTAACCCACATACAAACAATGAAAAAAAAAACCAAGTTTATTCCGCCTGGTCTTTCATACTTAGAAATAATCCTATGACCAAGGTAATACCGAAAATACTCCCATCCTCCAATAAGATTAAATTTCCATTGTATAAAGTGCGACTTCCCTTGACGATACCATAAAAGTGTTCACCATAAATCATAAAAAAATAACTTGCAGCTCCCATGGATTTCTCTGAGCTGAGCAAATTAATTAGCGAAGAAAGGAGGTGGCGTGTCATCGCCATTACAGCATAAGCTAAACAAAAGTGGGCTATGAGCAGACCACTTTATTAGCAAACCTAAATCAAGCAATATTGAACCTTAACACAATTAGATAGCAGCGATATCATCCGCAAATGACATTGTCCGACGACCACGATAATCAGTGCTGTTATCCCAAGCGAATTTAAATCTTATCTAGTTGACATAAAAGTGTAATGACTGGTATGTGAGCTGTGGTTTCCACGTCGTGAGACATGGCTTACTTAGCCAGAACAATAAAGAAATGGCAACTAGTTTTATATTGTTCCGTTTTCATTCAATTACTATACGTTTGCGTTGTGCATTCATTTCCTCGGGAAGTGCAAAGTGGTTATAGATCATTAGTTATAAAATTATTGGTCATTGTGTTCGAATCCTAGCCTAATCTCTTCCTACTGATACTGATATAGCATGGTCTACATATGCTACCGTTCTTACCGTACTACTGGAGTAGCAAAAAACACACAGTCCAGTTGTTGGTAAGTTGTTACCTATGAGCGTTTGCAACAACAAAAGAGGCGTTGTTTTCTGCACATAGAAAAGGGTATGAAACAAATAAGGCTAGCCGAAAGGAAAAGAAAGTAGTCCTTAAAAGCTCTCTCTAAAATACTCGCTTATAATCGATAGCACTTAATTTACTTTACACTATAATTAACTAGTTTAAAAAACACTATTCTTACAATAAAGAAGCAACCAAAACGTATTCAATTAAAAACGAAAAAAAAAGCACTAACGTGACTGAAATCTCAACGTTGCGTTCTTTTAATTACCTTATTGCGTTAGTAATTTATTTTTTAGTGACGTGAGACGTGAGGCACATCGTGGTATATCAAATAATAGTGACTAATAATAATATACATAACATTATTAAGTATGGAGTCTCCCTCAGGATTAATCTCACCGACATGATACCTATTAGTAGTATGAGTATGATACTTTTCATATAAAGTTGTATGCAAAAGTACAACCGTAATCTCCTTTGTCAACTATACATGAAGTTAAACTAATATATTGGGAGCCTAAGCATTACCGACGTAAGTATCTTAAGTCCTGGTAAAGCTATATTTGTTCCTAATAATAAGATGGCAGTAACATAAAAACTACCTATGTGCAGTTATATAATATAAGGTTATTCTAATTCATTCTTTTATAGAACTTTCCCTATCAAGTGATACGATTCAGGCCAGCATTCCACCGTGCGCTACCTCTGTCATCATTTAATTATTATCTTTTCTTAGAAAGTGTAGCCAGAGTTACAAAACACTCAATGGTGTTGCATATATGGTGTGGTGACAGAAAACATTGAATTTTCATAACGGACACATAGCAATAAAATATATTGTTTGGAAAGTTTGTCTTAAGCACTGAATAAAACATATATTTCTAAGCGATCTTTAAATATTTATGAAATATTATATTTTGAAAAGTCAATCTTTACGATATGGTTGACCAATTAATATTGATACTAAACTGCTCGTGACGGGTACTAAAACGTATGTTATATACAATATATCACGTATAGTAATGATTACGTATAATAATGGTTCTCCGCCAAGACCCATAAACCTCAGCTGCACGCGGTTATACCTCCTGAGTGACGGACTAGGGTCTGATGCAGGCGTTCTGCTTGGGGTTGGGAGGTTATATGACCGTCACTCCAAAAAAAGTCAATACAAAGAAGGGCAGGAGACCCCGGGGTCCAAAATGCGAACTTTTATTCAAAATTCTGGAAGCTTCTGGAATTAGAGAAAATTGTCACTTGTGGTGTTATCATTGTCATAATACTGAAAACTTAGTTCAAACTATTATTTAGATACAACGTAATCACACACACATAAAGGTATCCACTTTCTATCTCATTCAAATATACACACGCACATCCACACACGCATACACATTAAGAAAAGTTGCACTGCCAACTCGCTTTTGCATGTTGAAACTTAATAATTTCTCATTACAATACATTTAATTCCATTTGTAAATTAAATCATAAATTATTTCAATTGTAGTTTACAAATTACTTTTAAATCTAAATTAATTTATGCGAGTGACTGCGACTGCTCAAATTTGCAATCGCATCAATGGAAGGTTCTGGCAACTGTAATACTGAATACAATGTCCTAAATTAGTACATGTGCCAATATTAAATAGCATTTTGAAATATAATAAATTAATTTGTATCATGCTGACTTGAATTGAGATATTTTGTACGTGATTAAATAAATAACATGAATGTCCTTGCACTCTATAAGTCAAATCAAATTAAATAAAAGTATGTCTGTATAGCAGATACAGTTCCCAGAGATTATGTTGAACAGTGGTCACCTCTGGGATTAATCTTTCTTGATACTTCATTACTTGTACTTACACTTTTTACTTTTTAAACCATCATTTAAAAAACTAGTCGGCCCTTCCCGGCTTCGCTCTTGGTATACATAAGCATACCTATTACAAGCCCTTTATGCAAATCGGTTAGATTAGTTGTCATTTTTATGACTGCTCCGCTCCTTTGGATAGTAGCATGATTATTTAATAGCCTATGACTTTCCTCGATTAACGGACTATTCAACACAAAAGTCATTTTTCGAAATCCGAACCTTTCTGAGATTAGCGCTTCAAAAAAAAAACAAACAATCTCTTCATCTTTAAACGATAGTAATAAGAGGATGGATTAATTGAGAGAATACAGGTTCCAACTTGTGGATACTTACATTTAAATTAACTGCATGTATTGCCAAGGATTTCTTTCTTGTCAATCTCACCTCCGGCAACTGACGGCCCACAGAAGGCGTGCGTTTTAGTCGGTTCGAGTCCGACATAACCTCCTCCTCCGACTCCGGCGGGGGAGGTATCCGTGGGGATTTTTCGCACGATAAAAAAAAAAAAAAAAAAAAGGATTTCTTTCTTGTACTTTATCATAGTGTACCAAAATATGTCTCCCTATTTAATTTCAACTTCATCCTCTGCTTCCTCATTCTTAAGTGTCGTCATCAAGCATGCATCAAGCAGCAGATACGCATGAAAAATTCATGGTTTAAGGAAAACAACTTGAAAAATTATAATAATTATTAATAATTACCTAAGTTTAATTACCTAACAAGTTTTACCTCTTACGATGATATTTAACCAGAAATTATTGGTAAACTATGACTTAATAATAAACCAATGTACGCAAAATGACACAAATCACTTTCTCAGCATGGCGGCACCAAATTAGCGAAACAGATATTGCTAAGCTATGTCATAACAATATACTGTAATACAGTTAAAACCAATCTCTTTCTGCGAATACCAATATTAAATGACATTCAAATGATAATCAAATATTATGTAACTTATTATGCATCGAGCTTAATATCAAGCTCATATTAGAATTGACTAAATGTCTTCAATTGATTTCAACTGAAGTAGACCAGCAATTAGAGTTTATTAAAATTTGAAATTGGGCTTACTTAACCTGTTGCAATTTTAGTTTTGATAATATTAATACGTTTAATAGCAGCCGCATGCAGTTAAGTTGATGTGTTTTTGTGCAATCCTCTATTACTTCGGTTTTATGGTTTATGATTTTGCAACGCTGAAAATACGGTGACTGTGAGGTTTACTAGATGTGTTAATGATATCCAGTTCGTATTAATCACCATACGAGGATACAGATCAATAAAGTGTTTCCTCTCTTTAATTATAAGTGATTGAATATGGCTGTATTCGATTTTTCTATCATAAAATGATTTGAATATGGTTAGCTAGTAATATATTACCGCACTCAGCTTCTAAAATAATTGGTTTAGGTGAAGAAATTAATTTGATTTATTGATCAATCAATCAATCATTCAATTAGCCTATTACAGTCCCCTGAATTTATTGATCACTTATCTTTATTTAGGATGATTTTCCCAAGTGAAACACACTAATAGTAACTAGGTCTGAAAACGTAGGATCAATTGCTATTTTTTAAATAAAGAGTCTATTTCCCTTATGTCTTTCGGAAGAGGATGGCCTTTATCCTTAACAGTAAACATAAAAAACCGTAAACTCTATAGTTTTTGTTAAGCCTATCAAAACAATACGACAAATCAGAATAAATCAATTAGTAGGTACATTTTAGAAGGTCTGATTTGATCTCAGCATCTTTGAATTACTTCCAAACAATAATAATAATAATAATAAAACGTCTTTATTGTACACCAAGGATTTCAAAATGTTACATAATGTTACAGGTTCGTGGTAAGTACAGTTGGCGGCCTTATCGCTCGGTGGCAATCTCTTACAGGCAACCATAGGATGGATCGACAAAAATAGGAAAAAGAAAGTTTTCGGGCAGTTTGGTGCACTTTGATAATATATATAAAGAAAGTAAAGTACCTAATAGTAATGATGAAGAAAAAAACACATAACATAATACATAGCTACCTACCTGAGTAGGTCTAGGTATATAAGCAAACATACATAAACATACATACCATACATATCACAGAAGATGTCACAATATAATATATATACACATGAGAATGCTAACGTTTAGCAATTTAACCAAAAGGCAACAGTAGGATCTTTGTTATTCTTCTTTTGTCAGAGAGATAGATAGTACTCTTTGACAAGTCTTTTGAATACAGACAAGGACTGAGCTTGCCTGGCAGTCACTGGCAGAGCATTCCACAACCGAACGGCTTGAACTGAAAAGGATTTGTCGGCAAAGTTAGTGGAATGGCTCGGCATTTTCAATCTCAGATTCTCTGATGATCTCAAAACTCTCGAGTGCGTGTTTTGCAAGAATTCAAAGCGCTGTTTTAGATAAAAAGGAGTTAGTGGGTTAAATAAGATGTTGTACAGTAAGGAGAGAATATGAGCATTCCGGCGAAGGCGAATAGGTAACCACTTGAGCTTTCTTCGAAATTCAGAAACATGATCATATTTACGTATTCCAAATATGAATCGTATACAAAGATTTTGGAGTCTCTCAAGCTTATTAAGTTGGTCTTCAGTGAGATCTAGATAGCTGACATCAGCATAGTCGAGAATAGGAAAAAGAAGAGATTGTGCAAGCGCAGTCTTAGTGACAATGGGTAGGAAATTTTGAAGCCTACGCAGGGACCCCGCCGTGGCAAATACTTTACGTCTTAGTTCTAGTAGTTGTGGCCCCCAAGAAAAACGACTGTCGATAATAATTCCTAGGTTTCTGACTCTTTCACTATACGGGACAATTATACCGTTGCAACTTACCTGCGGCAGGATTGACCAGTCAATTTTGTCAATCAACCTGGAACTACCGACAACAGCGACTTGTGTCTTGCATGGATTAACCTTTAAACCGTACGAGGCACTCCAGCTGCATATAGATGTTAGGTCAGTATTTATTGCATTGACCGCTTCCGCCAGTTTGTCCAGCGGGGCCCGAGAGTATATTTGCAGATCATCCGCATACAGGTGGTAGGAAGAAGATAGTTCATTGGTGATTGAGTTAATAAAAACTGCGAAGAGTAAGGGAGATAAAACGCCGCCCTGTGGGACACCAGCAGTTGTTGTACACCAAGAGGAGATAGCCTCTTTGATACATACACGTTGCCGGCGACCAAACAGGTAACTACGAAACCAGTCAATCACCGTTGGAGATATGTTAAGAGTGCTCAATATGCCAAGTAACACGTCGAAATCTACGGTATTAAACGCATTGCTGAAGTCTAATAGAGTTAATACTGTCAGCTCACCGTTTTCCATACCCGATCTGATATCTTCTGTAACATGTACCAATGTAGTCGTAGTGCTGTGACCAGGACGGAATCCGGACTGGAGAGGATTCAGCAGTGCGTTTTTAGAAAGGAAGCTGGAAAGTTGAGTGTGAATTAGACGTTCGAGAACTTTAGAAAGAAAGGGCAAGATGGAAATCGGGCGATAATCAGAAAAGGAGGAAGGATTTTTCTTTTTAGGAATAGGAATTATTTGTGCCTCTTTCCACGTCTTTGGAAACACGTTACTAGTTGTTGAGAAATTTAAGATATGACAGATGACAGGTAGGATTTCATCGATGATAGGGTGGATCATTTTACGGCTGATACAGTCTGTACCCATCGCGTTGGACGTGATTGACATTATGCTCCTCCTGACATCACAAGCCGAGAATTGACTAAAAAAGTAGGGAACGCAGTTGGGAGTTGAGAGAGATGAAAGATGCTGTAGTGTATTTTGTTTAGTCGTTTCCTCAAATTTCGACGAAGAAGAGAAATGTTCATTAAGTGAATCTAAATTTACGTTGTTAGGGATCGAATCTTGACGAGATTTCCCAACTCCCAATGTCCTTAGAAATTTCCAGACTTTTGCTGGATCCTCATTTTCCACAGAGTTGTGTATATAACGGCGTTGCGCATTCCTACACACCCGATTGCAGTGATTTCTAATGGTGATGTAGTTATCCCGGTTTAAATCCGAAGGACGCCTTTTATATTTCGACTTGGCTGTCGCTTTTTTATTTATGAGTGATTTAATTTCCTCCGTAAGCCAAGGCGATGGAAGATGTTTCACCCTTATCCTGCGAACTGGAGCATGTACATCATACAATTTGATTATATTGGTGTTAAATATTCTCACTTGCTCGTCAATACATCCTGAAATGTAAAGCGGACCCCAGTCCAGGCCATCGGCATCCCTGCGCAAGTTGTCGAGGTTCATGCCTCTAAAGTTACGCTGCAGAAGAAATTTAGATTTAAGTTTAGGAGGACGAAGCTGATAAGATAAGAATAGTAAGTCATGGTAGGAGAACTGATCAGCAGTATACTTACCATGCTTAGCTACATGCTGAAGAGAGGAAACTATAATCAGGTCGAGCAGAGATGGTGCAAGGTGAGGAGCATGATGAGTAGTGTCTGTAGGCAGAATTGACAGATTACATGATTGGACAATGGACTGAAGAGTTGAGGAACGAGAGTCGTTTTTAATGAGACAAGTATTAAAATCGCCCATGATTATGCTTTGACTGTACGCAGGTAGAAAGGTATCAAGGAGAAGTTCAAATGAAGAAAAGTAGTTTATATTAGAAGAAGGACAATAAAAAACGCCAAGTAGAAGTTTAGAGCGCAGGAGTTCAACCTCCAGAAGGATATGTTCACCAGCGTGTGGTGGCTGTGGCGACATAGTGAGAACAGTATATGTTATGTGCGTGCGCAGATAGATTGCCACACCACCCGCCCGACGCTCCACACGATCGTTTCTGATGAGGTTGAATCCTGGTAGAGAATATTGCGAAGTGGGTAAACAAGGCTTTAGCCATGATTCTGAAATAAGGATTGCATGTATATGCGCACAGTCAAAACTTGCCAGCATATCGGGGAAATGAGCCGGAATGCTTTGTGCATTTATATGAACCACGTTAAAGTTATTGGGAACATCAGAGAATTGAGACGAGAGAGATTCAGCAAGTGAAGTTTTCCTCTGGTGGCTTGCATTACCGTTGAAAGAAACATTGCTGTAATCTACAAGAGGCATTCACACAACACAAATACTAATAATAAATAATTTAGAGGTGCACAAATATGAGATGAGATTGTTTGTAATACTTGAATAATTTATATATAATATATATGAATACTACTACAGTATAATGTTGTATACTAATATGTATATATGCAATATAGATAGTTATAATTATAATAAAATTTGGAATATATATTTATGATAAAAAAATAAAAAAAAATAAAAATAATTGAACGAAACAATAACTAAAACTTGTCTAGTGCAATAACAAAACGCTATTGTTCCATCTGCCGGTTTGTTGACAGAGCTCATCAAATCAAATATAAATTTATACTACACAAAAATAAAATCTTTGGGTCCAGGCATTCAAAATGTGTCTTAATATTAAAATTATGAAAACAAATATATAGGAAAATAATAAAAACTAAATAAAATAAAAATGAAAAGAAGCCGAAAAATTCACTACCATAGATAAATAAATACGTTTATACAAGAGAATCCTAAAATGGAACGCATCCTAGTGACAACCGCGTGACAGCTGTGACAAATGTCATTGTCATTGTTGTTGACGAGTGCGATGTTGTAATAAAATTGTGGTTAGATCGAAAATAAAAGATTAAACAAAGTCAGAAGTAAAATTTGGTAGTGCAGTTTAAGAAAGATAGTGGGTAAACTTAACATTTATCTACCTGGACCCAGCGTACATAGAGAACCAATGCAATTACTTTTTGGTAACCGCAGCTCGTCGGGCTTTCGTCGCCGCAGGCACCGTCGCCGTCTTCGTCGCAGCAGCAGGCCTCTCAGGCCTCTCAGGCTCCGTGCAGATCCGGCTGAAGTGGCTAAGTGAAGTGACTCGCTGTGGGCCGTCCGCAACCAGCACGTAAACACTACCCTCCCTGGTCCAGCATTTGGAGACGCCTAGTTTCTCACGCGCTGTCAAGAACAGGTCATGCCGTGTCTTAGTGAGAAATTCAGACATTGTGACTCCAGAACCTTTCAGCTTCGTCTTACTGTACCACACCCTGTCGCGGATGTCCACAGCCTGCAGCTTGACAAGAATGGGTCTTGGCTTCTTGCCTGACGGACGACCCATTCTGTGGCACCGTCGTACAGCCCCCGCACCGAAGTCCGAGATGCCCAATTGCTGATTGACAATGCCAACTATGATGTCAGCGGTGTTCTCCTCAGCTTGTTCGTTGACACCATGAAACAGCAATATTTTACGTCGCCTTTGAGTTTCCATGGAGTCCACCGTCTGTGTCAGGGCCTCAATTTGTTGCTGCAGCAGACACAGCGACTTTGTGACATCAGCCCGGTAAGCAGCAAACTCAGTCGCCAGAGATGAGACCGTACCCGGTGTGTTAGCTGTCCTCTGGAGTGCCTCTTCGAATGCCGCCATTCTTTTGTGGAAGTCAGTCTTCATTTCCGCAACAGCCTTCTCCATAGTGAAGATTCAAAATATGATAGATAACAGTGTGTAGTATTAAAAAGTGTAGCGTGGAGATTGAAGAAGGAAAACAATATAACCGGCAGATAGTTACTTTAGCTTTGTGATGAATGCATAAAATAGGTAAATAGTACTGTAATTTAATTAAAATAAAATAATTAATTGGGAGCAGAAAAAATAATGTGTTGTTCACTACCCTGTTTTTTTTTTTTGTACAACCATCACCGTATCGAATGATGAAACAAAATGTTGTACTTCGCAGGCAATACTTGATGCTTTTAAAAATCTCGTGAACTAAATAATAATAACAAAATAGTTTACGATTCCTCACGCCAGTTAACCGCGAAATCAGAATTAAATTTTTCAATAATAGTAGAAACCTATTGATGTTAAGTAAGAATCCTTTCATGGTGCATTAGAAGTAGATTAAAAAGAAGCCTTTTATCCCGAAAATTGTATTCTATTGTAGCATGGTGAACATGCAATCCATAGTAAGTACTTTATCAATACCAAAGATAACTATATAAGCTGTAAAAACCGTAGCCATTGCAAATTGTATCCACTCAACAAATCAATTTGATGTGTATTTTAGAATATCATATTGAATAATGTGATAAAATACAATGTAACGATGATAATGTAACATCAGTTGCATTACTTAATCATTTTTTATACCAATAAGCTGATTTTATATCACTAACATATACGAGTATACCATGTCTGATAAAAAGCGCTCACTGTAACGTACAAATGTTTACCGCATCAGATATGTCATTAACCCATGAGCCACTTCTGAGAACTATGGAAGAATAGTACATTATGGTACAAGTGAGCAACGTTGGTGATTACCGCCGAGGCGCCATTGAGACCCAAACCGCCAGGCGAGGGTCTTAAGACAGGCGAGGACGGTGATCATCATGCTCACACGTGCCATACGACGTTTTACAACACACTTGCGAATAAAATAATACTACAAATACTAAATAAACAATACTAAAAATTAATTCGTTTTCCTATGCGCGCGCATTTAACAATGGCGGTCGACCATATTTAAAAAAAAATGAGGTTTGAACTTAACTTTTTTTTACTCTGTTTTTTTTTCTGTTCTTAGAGAAAAAAAAAAGTTAAATTTGAGTGAAAATTTTGTTTATTACACAAGTATTACAAGTTGAAATTATTTATTTAAATACGAAAATGCATCAAATGACCATACAATAGGCGTATTAATTTATTCGTACTATTAAACACGTTATTTTTTGTATCAAAACTTTTTTAAGAATATAGACAATTATAGACACTTCCTATAAAATTTAAAAAAGAATCTATAACTCACTTTTGTGAATAATAGCAATGAAAAAGTCACAGTTTTATAATAGGTGTCATTCCGTGCTTAATTGCGGTAAAATAATATCACTTTTATGAGCAGGTGTGTTGTAAAGTATTTTACAGTTTACGAGGCATGTGCTTAATAACTGCATAAAAAGTGAGCATTTAAAATGTTCAAAGTAAGGATGAGGTAATAGAAGGCTTCATCATCTTTGTTTTGATCAATATTTCGAAACAGAAACTATCATATAATTTAATTAATAGAAAACACATCTCTTCAATAGTTTTAGATTCTGCGCGCGAGTCCACAATATCAACAATCTGCAAATCTTGTGTGGTTTATTTATTCGTATTGCGTCTGAGTAGAATACCATCCGATATTTCTGTCAGACTGTTTATATCTACATTGTTATATACTTTACGAGATTCTAGATAAACAAGAAGTAGTTTACTTGCCTTTAGAAGGAACACATCATCTAAATCGAATGCTTCAATTGTGATCAAAATGTTCTTCGTCCAAGTCTATTTCGTTGAATGCTTCCGTGTGGTTGTGATGTGGAGCATCAATCATGATGACAGCCGCTCGTAACTTTGCTTTTACCATCGTTGTATGTTGGAAGTTATGATAGGCATTGTATGTACTTGTTCTGTTATTTTTATCTATTTGCAATTAGGCTAAATTTCACTTAAAATTCGCTTTATTAAACTTGGTTCTCCTGTTTTTTCTAATCATTATTCAATTATTTTGTATTGAATCAAATACTTTGTGCTTTTCCACAATATTTTTATTTTTGAACCTGACCCATTTCACCTCTATATGTGTAGCAAGTTCCCCCAAGCGCCATCAATCTCTAGTATAAACAGTCATTTATTTAGCATTAATTTAATTTAATAAAAAATAAAACGTTCTTAGAATTCTCGGTCGGTCAGGATCCTGATATTAATTCATAATTTAAGAGATAAATTAATTTCCAACAGCAAAATATTTCCAAAATGCTTTCTTTGTAAATTGTATACCTACCTACTAACTTTCTTCTTAACCCTTATATAACCCTCAAGTTTCCAATGAAAAACTTCAATCCTTTCTATAGTTGACCACAAGTTTGTTTCCTATTCATAGTTCTGTATGATGTGTGTTTAGTTTAGGATCATTAGCCCACTTCCACCTCACTTTAACGGACGTTTGAGTAATATCCGTTGCTTTACTGTTGTGGGTTAGTGTATTAATTAGTAACGTTTAGACTCTTTACAACACTTTCATTTCTTCTTTACTTGTCTGTCTGCACTTTCCTCGTTGAATGTTGTGTTTGACATGATTCGACATAGTTGACGGACGTGGACGAGAACCTTATGTGGTGATACAGCGTTTGACTACAATGTCAGGGGTCGCGCGTTCGCTTTCCGGTCTTTGTAAATATTTTTATGGATGAATGTGTATTTTTTTATAGGACACGTCAATATGACTCCACCTCGCCTGACGATGACGTGATCTCATCTGTACTTAATATTCTAAAGCTGAAGATTTTTTTGTTTGTACACGCTAATCTCAGAGACTGCTGGATACAATTGAAAAATTGTTTCTATTAAATAGTCCTTTTTTTTTCAAGAAAAGTTATAGGCTAAATTTCATGGCGCTACTACTTAAGGGAGCGGAGCTGTAATCATAAATGTCAATAAATCCGGCAGATTTCCATACTTTTATATGTAGCAAGTGCTAACAAGTGCTAATGATCAACAGTATAAATATTTTTCATACTTAGTACTGAACCTATTTCAAAACATAGAATAAAGCATTTCAATATTGAATTCATCTTATGATAAGCACATCAAGATGATCACGCATAGCTTCATGTTGAGATAATGACCTACCATATGGAATAAAAAGAACATAAGAAAAAAGATTCTCTATAAAGTTCTAAGTGCTTCTAACCATACGTGTAGTGTGAATAAAATCTCTATAAGCTGCAAGGTTGATTGCACACAGGTCGTTGCCTTCGGCAAAAACTAAGGAAGCAATACTCGGAGCGCTTAGACTATGTCGACCACAACTACGCATAAGGTCGAAACGCTAAAAAACTGTTTTTTCAGGAGAGCCGTTTAAAGATATTTTCTTGTCTAATTCGGTTTTTGAAATCTTTTTCACCGATGTTTTTGTGTAATGTTATGAATAATTGACATAATAATATTGTGCCGAAATATGTATTTCATAAAAGTCATATTTACAAAAATATAGCCTTATTTAATGAATTACGACCCTATACGAGTAGTCCAAAGGTCGTATGTCATTGTTACAACCATATGCCGCTATTCAGACCAATTTAGACAACATGAATAAGGTCGTGTTTTTAAGTAACGCCGGTATTCCGCATATTATTTCACGCGGCATACCGTTATACATCTAAGAAAAACAGTCGTATCAGGGCATCACACAACACAAAACTGCAATAATGCTTGTTCAAATCATACACAATGTTTATTCTCGATAAACATCCATGTAATATTGTTTTTTTATTGATATAAAACATAAAATTTAACGGGACTTTTCTGTGAGTCTTTGCTTGAAAAATAAAGATTAATTAATAATAAATGATAATGTAGTACTTATGATATGAGAATAACTTTATTCCAATTTATTAAAAATTTTACTCAAATAAATGCACTTTCCTCAACTATTCAAATATTTTAATTTCAAATTTTTGCAATCTTTACGTTGATTCACTGTTATTAGACAAACAAACTAAAGTATTCTGATTCAAAACAGTAGTGAACTGTGTACTGGCTCTCCTAACACTGATTGATGATTAAAATCTGAAACTCAGTTTCAAGTACCACCGGTACTTCGAACACATAGGGATATAGGTATTTAAACTTTCATGGTCGTTCACATTATTATTAGAACTATCGGGATATTTACCATGTATTGTTTGGAGTTTCCGATATTTCGACGCTGTTGCAAGCACCATGATCACGGAGGAACTGTAGTACTGGCGGTAAACGGTGAAAAAGTTTTTAGGAGAACATATATCGATCTACCCTCTTTCGAGTTCTTTTGTTACGCGTATGGACACTACCACTGGTTTCACTCTCACTACAAACTCGAACTCGATCTCGATCACGTTCACGACACACTATACTTACTGTATCCACTCGCGATTTTGTTTTGGCTTGCTCCCGATTGTTTGTACATAGACGGACCACTGGATGCCAGACGTTCGGCAGTTGAAACCCATCCTCACGATTGAAATTGTTGTACTTTTTTATTTCAATCGCTTCCCTAACCAATCTTGGTATGTAGTGGCGTTCTATCGAGAGCATCTGAGGGTTATGTAACTCGATCCAGTGGTCAGTACCGGACTCCAATAAATGTTGAGCGATAGCAGATTTATGCGGTTCGTTGTTTTTGACTGCCCTGATGTGTTCCTTGATTCGGCATGTAACCGTTATTTTGGTCTGACCTATATAGGAACTGCCACAGCTGCAGTCAATTTTGTATACTCCGGGCTTATCCAGTGGAGAACCATCTTTGGGTGAACGCAGGCATTGTGACAGCAACAGCGCCGAGATATCGGAAACTCCAAACAATACATGGTAAATATCCCGATAGTTCTAATAATAACATAGGGATATAATGATTATTGACATAAAATTGTACAATATCTACGAAAAAGTAAAATTTTAATAGTATTTATGTGAATTATTAAAAAACAAATAGCAGTATCTTTAGTACGTAACATAGCATACAGTCTTATTTTTGTGATACGCCTATATACGCTTGTATAATTTTAAATTACAACAGCGCATATGGCCGTAAGTATAAGTTACGACCCCAGGTGTAATATTTTTGAAGAGTATAAAGTCGTAACTAACCACAAAATATGCTAATAGACTGTCACATAGAGTCGTAACATGCATGTTACGACGTTGTGCGTTGGAACCATGTGTCATACGACGTCGGAACTCTGTTGAGTTTGACCCATGTGCAATCAACTGATCGGCGCTTATGATTGTAACTTGCAATGCGACTGTATGCGCGGGTGTGTTTAAAAGTTACAACTGTTATCGATTAAAAATCTCCTTATTTATTGAGTTTTTTAAAATTCTGTCTTCATGCAAAGTTAGTATGATATAATATTGTTCTGATGGCACAAAAATCTCAATTTGTGAAAAAATCGCGTTACGACCTAATGCGTAGGCGTGGTCGATGTGTCTGTGCACCTCAGTAGACACCTATAACGTTTATTTATATCTGTAATCACATACGGGAATAGTTCATAGGAGAAAAAAGTGCCAAGTGCAATTCAACCGAGAATGCACATATTCTCGGTTGAATCGCCTGCGTGAGGTATGTGTTTTTATAGATGCCTGATACCATTGAAGTGAGCTGGACAAGTATGGTTTGATTCAATGTAAAAAATTGTTTGAAAAATTTGTACCATTGCCAAGTTTTCCTAATGCCAAGGTTTTGTTCTTAACCCTAGCCTGCTATAATATTAATTTTTTGGTGTACTTGTTGATTTTTTCAATTGAATTACAGCATTATAATCGTGGTAGCTAGTAGACAAAGAAGTTTTAAATGCATATAATTAGAGGCGCTGCAGAAGAAACTATACATAGATTAACGTGCGAACTATTCGTTCATTTGTTTTAGAAACATTTTAGTTCTCAGGACATTTAATGATTATTTAATCAAAGTCAAACCAAGGTAAATTAAGTCTATAATTAATTAATCTAACCTTCGGCACGTCTAGAAGTGCATGGTTTACAAATAACTTCCAAATTCAAATCAATTAATAAAATTATGGCAAAAATTAAAAATGTAATTAACACAAATATACTAAAATTGCTATACATACATACATGCATATACTCGCGCCTACAAATCCCCGAAGGGGTAAGCAGAGATGTATTAACATTCACAATTCGCTAACTATGATTTACTATGATTTTCCAAAATTGCTATATTAAGCTAAAACTACTAATACCCTGACAATAATACTAGAATTGAACCCATTATAACATTTGTCTTCTATCATCGTATCGACATACGAAGCGATATAATAAACTTAATGTTGCAAACATAAAAATGTACAAAAATATGTTGAACATTTCATTTCTATGTAACACTTAGTATTGAGTGAAACAGACCATCATAACGTTCAACACAACGGAATTTGGGGTATACACCGTATCACACATACACTTTGTCACTTGGGGACCTAGAATTTTATTACATAGGTACCTAACTGTTGCTTACGAGCTTAATGTCGTAAGCCGGATACATTTTTTAATATTTCAAACTGTTGTTTATAAATTCTTGGTAGCTGTATCTGCAACAACATATTATGCTCGTCTCTTGTCTCGGGAATTGAACCCGAGATCTCATGCGCAGCAATCGTATACACTGCCACTGCATTACCGAAACCACAACACCGGTATGGTAACCCCTCACATCTCTTGAAAAAAGAAACATGTATAATACTTAGGCAGCATCGGTAGCTTAGTGGTTAAGGAGTCGGCCTTATGATCGCGAAGTCCCGGGTTCGAATCCTGGCTATTACACTACCGACGTGAACCCACTCCTAGCATAAGCAATTTAGCTTAATTGGAGGGGTTAGAGGGACTATTCTAGATTCCATAACACAAGCTAATTAAGCTTACCATGGGTCTAGAAAGCGTTGTGTAGAATGTTGTGAAATATTTATTATTATTATTTGTTTCTCTGCTCCTTAGCTCTCGGGACTATGGAGTCCCGGGCATTTGGAAGGCGTGCGTCGGGCCGAAGCCAAGACGTAGAGGCCCTTTCAAGAGAGTTTAATATGCTAGGGATACACACATGACGGATACCATCCCCGAGTGCACAATATGATACACTCGGAGATGGTCCCCGCCAGGTGCAGAGACTATTGCTGTACGATGGAAACTAGGTATTGGGCTATGGGGTTGAGTATTGGATGGACTGGTAAATGGGCTATGGGGGGAGACTAACGGACACCTGCCATGACAATAAGTCTCAAAATTGTAAAAAGGCAGGCGGTGACTTGCCAACTCATTGCATGGGCCCCATTAAATTAGCCACACATAGTGCGGCCATGGAGCAACACCCGTTGAGCGGCTGGGTGATTCTTTGTAAACCAGATTAGACATGTTTTTGACTGAAGAACACATCAATTTATTCTCCAATTTTCACAAAAATTTCAGGTTACATAGTAAATAAAAATGTCTATCGACGCATATATTAATTAATTGGGATTATTTAATAAAATCAATAATTTAACTAACAGAAAACAGTAAAAACTAATTAATCTGGTGTGTCCCCATGCCGCTTTTTGTTGAATTATTAGATTTTTTGCGATCTTAAGAAGCAATTATATTAAAATAAGAATGTTGCATCGATATTTGAATATATGTTTCTTGATATGTTATAACTGAAATTCAAAATAATTGGATATCTTCGTAATTACATTACTTTAAAAAATGTCCCCGATGAAAATGATAATTTAACTGGCGCATCTTGTTCAAGCATAATTTTAATGTAAACACAAAATATTTGCTTAATGAATACCGACTCGTGATTGGTAGCGTCAGTCAGTAGCGAGCTATCGAACAATTGCACGTTCAAGTGTTATATTTTGTTAAAAAATACGACTGAAAGTTGTTATTTGGGAGTTTGTCACGCATGTCGCATAATTAATCTGTATTCTTTCATGGATTGCGGGTTTTTAGTTATGTTTTGAAACTTAACCAAGGTCTGTCATAATGTTATCTATTCATGTTAATTACACCTTTAATTCTATCTGTTCATAAATAAAGGTGCAGGGTTCGATTAACTATAACTTTCTAATTTGTCTGGCTCCCATTAGTCTGGTTTTATCTGGCTCTTATGCCCAGATGAATTTGACCGGGCCAGATAAATTAGGATTAATTAAAAATAACAACAATAATCTCAACTTATGACCAGTTTTTTTTACGTTTTTATGAGCTTTAATGAAAAAGAATTTTTAGGTGCAAGGGGGTCCACCAAGATCTTGGGCTCCAGGCCAACCTCACCTGCAAGCCGGTGCACCTGCTGAAGAACGGACGAGGCTCTGGCGCTGGCTTTCTCTTCGGGGTTGGAGGTTGGCAATTGCCCCCGGAAAGGCCAAAAAATGGCTGACGTACTCTGCAGGCAGAGAGTGGCCGTGGCGTTCCTGCAGGAAACTTGTTGGGGTGGCAGTAGCTCCATGCACATTGGGGACGGCTACCAGCTTATGTACACAGGTGCACCTGATTCGTGGTGCTCTCCCGGACGTTGCGACTTATGGTCGTGAGGGTGCTTATCAATGGAATTGTAACCCACCTGATAAGTGCCTACGTGCCACAGGCTAGGCGTAGCGAAGCCGAAAAGATCGTTCTGGGACCAACTCGGGGAAGTGCAGGCTTCGTGACATCCCGCTATGGGATGTGGGTGGCGGGTGTGAGGAGTTTGAGCGTGTCCACGGTGGTTTTCGATACGGTAGTCGCAAGTTGCAACCCTATGCGACTGCCGTTCATACCATCGTGAACACGTACTTCAATAACAATGATGATGAAATGTAGGTGTTAATTCCCCTCCGGACTCGTGGTCCCCCTGTGATGTTCCCCTGGGGGGACTACGAGTAAATCGCATTCGCTCGTGGTCCCTCCGATTCACTCTTGACCAATTTTAACGGATAAGAAGTAATGTGGTATGTTACTGGCAGACTTCTTAAACTTTTCTCCCCGGACTCGTGGTTCTCCTTGTCAGTTCTATTTCAATATAATCACCAAATTAAAAATTTAAAAAACCGACTTCAACCGATTTTTGTTGATATTTCATAAATTGCTTGACCGATTTTGATAAAATTTACCTGGGAAGTATAACCTATCAAACAAAAAAATAATTTTGCAAATCGGTCCAGGCGTCTTTGAGTAATCGGTGAACATACATAAAATAATACAGGACTACCTCAAAAGTAAACCAAAACCAAATTGAAAATCAACGCATATACAACGGAAATATAGCTGAATATTCTGAACACTTCTGCATACCCTTTCAAAGGATTCAGGCGTGATGTTATGATGTGTAATGGCAGAGACATTGCAATAATATGCGATTGCAGCAATCGCGGCTGATTTCCTGGTATTTTTTGAAGAGTTCCTTGGTCTAATCTCGGAAACCCATCATCAGATCTTTACGAAATTTAAATGGGACCATTTCGGAATAATCTACTTTCGAACAAAAAAAGAATTTTGCAAATCCGTCTACGCATGGCGGAGCTATGAGCGAACAAACATAAAAAAAAAAAAAAACATATAAACATCCGAATTGAGAACCTCCTCCTTTTTTGAAGTCGGTTAAAAAGAAATCCGAACATTTTAACACCTACTCGTACAAGAGCGGAGGGCGCTCTACCCAGGTAGATTTCCTACTTACTAGGAGGCACAGGATCAGCTAGGTGGCCAACTGCAAGGTTACACCCGGGGCGACTCTCACTAGCCAACACCGTCTCCTTGTCATGGACCTCCGCGTGAAACCCAAAGGCAAACGTGCTGAGCGTGCCCAACGTAGAATTAAGTGTTGGCTGTTTGATGAAGTCAAGTCCCAAAGTCTCGTCTCAGCCATCAATGACAAGTACGCTGATGCTGTAGACGAACCAGTACAGGTTTGCTGGGACAGGATTCAGGCAGCTATTCTTGAAGCGGGGAGGCCGCGCTCGGTATGTCTATGGGTGGACGAAAGTGTGACAGGGACACTTGTAGGTGGAACGACACAGTCCAGAAAGAGATCAGGGCGAAGAAAGCCCTCTTTAAAAAGTAGCAAGCGTCCAAATCTTCCGAAGACCGCGATGCGTACAAAGATGCAAATTCACCCCCAGGAGAGCCGTAGCCAGGGCTAAACGAGACCACTTGCAACGGCTATATACCAAAGTTCAAAGTTCAAGTTCAAAGGTCAAAGTTCAAAGTTTAAAGTTCAAAGTTCAAAGTTCAAAGTTCAATGTCCTTTATTTGTTGAATAATATGGTACAAAAATGTTGTTTACATTATAGTGGAATCGTCTGAGGGGCAAAAGTTGACGCGGTCCAGGGCCAAAGCGGCACAGGGTCTATACAAGTGCCGCTGCACTCAAGACCCTGGGGGCAATCTGTTGTACGAGAAAGTCGCGGTGAGGAGAGATGGCGCCCATCTACCACGAGCTGCTTAATAAGCAGCATATAAAGGTGCAGCCACCAGACCTTCCTCCGAATCAAGGACTAGTGCCACCGATAACGCCTGCAGAATTCGAGACTGCCATTCGCCGCATGAATAACCGGAAAGCTGTAGGACCCGACGAAGTCCCTATCGAAGCTTGGAAGGCAAAGTGTGCCCATGGTGTAAGCATTCTAGCAAATCTCTATAACCGCGTACCCGGTGAGATCCCAAGCCAGTGGAGGCTGAGCATCATCACACCAATCTTCAAAGGAATCGGTGCAGGAGAGTGGCAGTTACCGCAGATAACCGACTCCCGGATCCGACAGGAAAGTACACTCTCGGGTTGTCAGTACGGGTTTCGTCCCAGGCACGGAACCATGGACCCGGTGTTCGCCCTAAGGATTGTGGTGGGGAAACACAGGGCGAAGAACACGCCTCTGCACTGCCTATTCTTAGACATACAGAAGGTCTTCGACTGTGTTCCTCGCGCGGTGATCTGATGGGCATTGCGGGCCAAGGGAGTCCCAGAAACTTACATTGACACCATCCGAGACATTCCGGTTCTGTGGTTCGGACTGCTGTTGGTGACTCCAAAGCCTTCCCCATCACCGTCGGGGTACACAAAGGATCCGTCCTTAGTCCTTACCTGTTCAGCGTAGTATTATACGTTTTGTTGGACAGCATCAGAAACTCGCATGAGCAGCCCCTGTGGTTGCTCATGTATGCTGATGATATTGCGCTGATGGACGTGGACAGGAGCAGATTGATGCGACGCGTGAAAGGGTGGAAGGAAGTGCTTGAGAACGGCGGCGGTCTGAAGCTAAATGTAGCGAAGACAGAATACTTAGCGTTAAACTCCACAGATCCCATACCCATTCGCATAGGCGATGACTTGGTCGAGCGCATGGACCAGGTTAAGTACCTGGGATCAGTACTTCATGTGACTGGTAAAATCAACTACGACGTCAGGGCATGGATTGCTACTGCGTGGGCCAAGTGGCGAGAAATGACTGGCGTCACGCGTGATCCCAAAATGCCAGTTAGGTTGAAGAGGCAGGTCTATAAGACGATCATTAGACCTGTCCTCTCTTACATGGTTGAGAGGTGTGGCCGCTCCTGGAGCGACACAAGCAAGAACTACGTGTCACGGTGATGAAAATGCTGCGATGGATGTGTGGACTCTCCCATCCGCGGCAGTCTTCACGTCCGTGACATCGCGGATAAAATGCAAGAGAGCCGCCTTCGCTGGTGCGGCCACGTCTTGCGGTAACCGCCAGGCTACGTGGGTAACAAATGCCTAGCAATGGCGCGGATGGTGCCCCCGCCGAGTCCTGGCTTGATGCCATAGAGGGTGACATGCGTGCAAATGGTCTCACTGCCATTGACGCCCAAGATCGTGCGAAGTGGAGGAGGAAGAGCCGGAAGGCGGACCCTGAGCTCCGAGGTCATCTTAGCCACGGATGCAATCAGGAAAATGGGTCTTTATGCAGATGGTGATGGTGATTGCCAGATATTTTATAGTAAAGTTGATTGAAGATAATATGTTGTTCTCATTTATCTGCATGCTTCTAATTAATATGGTGCAAAAGCCCATTCATCTGCCTTGGTCATCATTAATCTGGTTGACCAATTTATCAGCACAGTCTATATCCTAAACTACTGGGTACAAATCAGTGCCTTCGAAATATGATATAACATATAATGATCTGGTCACGGTTTTATGTGAGTTAAAGTCTAAAAGTGAAAAAAAAATTGAGCCATATCAATGAGGCAAATACACTCGGTTTCAAAGAATTGCCCGGCTAAGGTTGTCGAGAGGTGAGTCTGCGGGGCGCGTCCCCGGCGTTATGACATTTTACACTTCCAACCTGGAGCATAGGTTCCGCTCTTGCGACTCCACTCATGGCCGGCCAATAAAGGCAAGCACATGAGGCGAGGGGGAATAAATCCGAGCCTCAGGAGAATCAGGGTACGTGGTGTCGCCACTCACCAACAGCTCGCCACAAGCTGCCCCTGCGGGGTTATTATTATTATTATTAGTGATTTCGGTTGCTAATATTCTGTTTAAAAAAATATAAATATCACGTATGCTCACGCCTGTTAGGCAGGGACAACCGCCTGCCATCTATTTCTATCCTTAGATTCCTCACGAGCTTCCTATATTGTCATTTAACTTGCAAGCTCGCTTATTTCCAGTGCTCCTTGTAGTTAAGTAATACCTACTCAAAGTTTTGCCTCTCAATTTTTGTCTACTCCACCGTAGTTCAATTATGTAACTTTATGGAACTAAATGAACCTTTCCCATAAGTTATTCGAACGAAAGCGTTGAAAGTGGCGAGGTTAAGTTCATTCACGTAACATAATGGTTTGACGATTAATATTCTTAATAGAAGTAACTCGGAGCAATTATTTAAATGTATTCAAATGTATTTATATTACTGTCACTTAAAGGTACGATAGTAATAAACTAAACCTCATCGCGATGCTCTGTGCCTCAGCTGCGGTAAAGCGTTTATTTTCTTTACAGGTGTTACTGCTTTCAAAACAAATCAAATCAATTAAATGCAGAATATATACATTATATTAATCACCGATCGGAAACGGTGCGCACTTTCGCACTGTGCGGTATGAAAGGAACTTCATCCCACGCACACTCAAGCTGTGGAATGAACTCCCTGTGGTAGTTCTCCCAAGCGACGACAATATGGGGTTCTTCAAGAAGGGCATCATTAGGTTTCTTCAGGGTACACTGTCCTGGTCACGGTAACCACATTCCATTTGGTGGGTGGGTTTCCGTGTACTTGTCTGCCACCTAAGTCGTATAAAAAGTCATCTAGAGTCAATATGTTCTGCCAAGGGGCATACAAATATAAGGTAATATACATACCGATAATATTCATAACTCTTCATTTTTATCATCCCAGTGTTGATCTAGGTTGCATCGGAAATTTTCACCTCAATCCTCTGAGCTTTTCTGAGGTCTACTTACTATTTTTCCTTCTTTAGATTTACCTTATCTTGCTTTTATCAGGAGTGACTGCCATTTAATGAAGAGCCTCACCCAAAACGCATCATTTGATTTCTATATAGGCACAGTCATATGGATCCACGAAACATAGTTGACGAAATATGGCTTGAATACGTTTCTGTCTATCCCTTCACATAAACAGTTACGTGAAGCTTTAGATAGGCAATTATCTATTGACTAAGAGTTATATTCATACCCACTGATGTTCTGTGAAGAATCGATCACAGACAAGGTCAATGCTTAAGCTTGATCCTCACCAGCTGTTATTCAATCAATACTCATAAGAAACAGTGATTAGAAATTTAAACGCGTCGGCTACCTAATCAAAGCCTATAAAATGTAAACATTATGTTTTTAATTATTCGAAATGGAAATAGCCTGGAGAAAGTGAGTGGAGTCGCGGTGTACAGCGAAGCAAATTTGTAGAGAATCGATTATCTGCGGAAAGGAATTTTCGGGACTGTATACAATGTGTGACTAATAAATAATAATATATTAATAGATGGCAAGTTTTTTTTAGTTTACCGTTTGCGTTGACTTCCTATATCCTAGATATTAATCATCGTCAACGTCTTCGATGCCCGCTCAGTACAAATATTTGTATTCATGAATATGCGCATTTGCATTGGTCTGGTCGTGCTTCGGAGAGCACGTTAGGCCGTCTGTCGTCCGTACTTATTGCAGTTAAATATTATTATTATTTATTAAATCGTTCCCAAGGGCTCCTAAGATCGTTTGTAAATTAATTTTCTTGAAGATTTTGATGACCATACACTTATTCCCAGGAGCTAAAGCTGAAAAAATTTGCAGCGACATAGAAATTAAAATTGGAGATGCTACCACCAAATATTGCAGTTAAATAGTCGAGTTAATAGTTCATTAGATTTAAATCAGTTAACACTTATGTTTTTTTAACAAAATACAATAGGTACTGCATGTTTCTAGCACGTTCTCGATACGGTTGCTCAATCCGAATAAGGGCGAAGACAAGTTTGTAAACACGTGAATGGTTTTAATTGGAGTGCAAGCATCCATCGTATTGACCACGTTTTTTACTATCAAAATTGTAGTACGTAGTAAGATTATTAGTATATGGTTCACTTGTTAAGCGGTCACCGTGCTCTATATAGGTACGTTAAGATATTTTTAGTATTCTTCAGCTAAGCTAATTTGTTTAGCTGGAGGAGTTAGTTAATGCTACGGATAGCAAGATTCTATCGCGATTTATTTGTCGTACTATTAGTAAATAATTACAAATAAATCGTGATAGAATCGGTTAAAAAGTGGTTTTATTTCAATTGGCCTAAATATTTATTTTATTCTGTTTTAAGTGCTTGTCATTGCGGCTACAGAAATACATCATCTGCGAGAATATTGTCTATCCAATAACTATCACGGTTCACGAGACGCAGCCGAGTGACAGACAGATAGTAAATGGAACAGTGCAGTCTTAGTGACAGGATTCTGATTTTACCCTTTGAGTCCGGAACCCTAAAAACTGAAAGTTAATAAACAAAACTTGATTGTACGTTGCGTACATTAACTAAAACTATATAATGAATGAGATAAGTGAAAAAATTTCACTCTCTTTTATGTATGCAAACTAAACTCTCACTGATAACAATATTTTTTTAGAAGAACCTTATCTAAAGTTATGCGAAGGCACATCTGGTGCCTATGTCAACGGCAACCAAGCAATATATAACGTAATTTATGCATCGATAGTTATTTAATTAAACACTGATATACTTTCCCTATGCCCTGCCCATGTAATAGCTATATATCAGCTGTCAATATGCCATTTCTCTAATTTTAAGTCACAAGATAGGCAGCTTTCCAAATTATGCTAGGTATAATATGAATTAGGTAAGATTATGTCATACTCTGTTACCGATGGCTCCGCCCACGTGGATGTTGGTTATCATGACCAAATGTAGCCTATGTCCTTTTCAAGGTCTCATCTATCTCTGCACCAAATTTCACCATAATCGGTTCAGTGGTTTAAGCGTGATAGCATAATAGACCGACCGACTGACAAGAGTTACTTTCGCATTTACAATTTATTAGGTAAGGAATTTTCAATTATGGTAAAATGTGTTCAAAACGAAAGTCAACGAAGTCAATCTGAAAACGCACAATTTGGTCCTTTGCCCTTATGTTTTGTAACAACATGTTATTCTTTCAACATTGTTGTCACCAAAAGAGGGTGTTGAAACTTTGTTGAACATATTTTGTTCTTTTAGGATAAGCTTAAAAGAAATGAAGAGAATTCTTCTTAGTAGAGTAGTATAGGGGCAATACTGTGTGATCAAGCTTCTGCCTTTTGGAAAACAAGACAAGAATTAGGTAGGGTAGAAAGGATTTTATTTTCTTCACGTAGCTACTAACTACCACACATTTCTACTGATAATATTGAAGGGAAAATGGCGCCTCCTTCAGTTCACGGATTTGTTGGTTTTACTAAATTAGAAATTAACAAGTTAAAATACTCTCACCTTATGTAAATGTATGTATTATGTACACAAGACAGTAAAAAGCTCGTTACAAACCTGTCAATTCCGCAAACCGATCGTTGATTAACATACCTGGCCCTTTCCCACTAGGAAGTCTCTAGAGGAGGAAGTAATAAAGTCATGTAATGAAACATCTAACGATTCACATTGTAAAAACATTACATCGTCAACACTTCTCCGTAAGAACTCTCCCATTCCTTTTAGCCAGTATGATAATTATAATGCTTTAGAGTGTCTTGACTTGTGACTTATTTGTTTCAAACATCAAGAACCCAGCGGTTCTGTGACTCTTTTTTTACGGTAACTTAAAATCTTGGAATGCTTTACCAGCTTTGCTTTACTTTAAACGGGGCGTGAAAAAAACATTCTATCGGGTCCGTCAAGTTAGGGACAGAATCTGTGATGGTGACTATTATTCTTCGGGTTGCACCCCAGCTTACCACCAATAGGAATGCAGTTAATTTCACGACCTATAGATAAAAAATAGGGTACGAATTGAGAACCTCCTTTTTTGAATTTAAAAACAGAATCATTTTTTACTTTTTTGTCGTTGCAATCACAACCGAGGGGCAAGTAGACAAGTGGTAATTCGCTGGCCGGTCTATTGTAGATTAGAATGACGAATATATGGAATTGACACGAATTTTTTAACCGACTTCAAAAAGGAGGAGGTTCTCAGTTCGATGGGTTTTTTTTACGTTTATGACATAGGTAGGTACGTTGACAACTGTTATAACTGTCAAAACGTGTCAATTCCATAAAATCATCATTCTATTGTACAATAAACCAGCCAGCGAATTCCTGCTGGTCTAGGTGGTGGGTGTGATATTGATCAAACGAAAACCGCTCAACTGACAAAAAGCATCTTCAAATCTAATCTACAAACTCAAGAGTTCAGAAAATAAACAGCCTACATTAGTTCTTATTATCACCCCAAACCTGTTTATATATTTGAATAGAAAAAGTAAAAGTGTATCTCTGATGACGGACTCCCAAAGCGCCGAAAGGTCAACGCCTCAAGATGAGATGAGAGACCTGACCTATGATTTCGATTTCTACCGGAACCCGTTATCTGACGGTATCAAGCCTTGATTACTTTTCATTTCTTGGAGATTCTTTACTCTTAGCACGATTATAGTCACAGTTTGCTGCATAATAAGTACAGTTATGTGAACAAGGAAACGGCTGTAGGTACCACTCGTTATAATTGTGTGTGTTTATGAGTTATTTATGCATCTGAGCGTCGCGTCGGCGTCGTTTGTCTTAGATTTTTTATCATATTGTTATACAGTCTTCTGTAAAATAGTAGTTATAATGAATAATCAGTATCGTATCTATTTATAGTCTGCTATTTTTGGAATCATCATACTTGCCCTTGTTTCAATTATTTGGGGTCAGCCGTTGTAGAAAATATTGTACGGTTTTAATAAAATCAAAATCAAATCAGAACAAAAGTTTAACTTAATTATACTTGGCTGTTGTTAAGCATTTATAAACCTAATCATCACTATTTTATCAATTTCTAATCACACCATAAAAATAATCATAAAAGTGAGACCTTGAAATGAAATGAAATTACTTAATACTCTTTAATACTTTATATATTTACAAGAAGCGATTATTTATAACAACATCATAGGGTCCTAACGGAAATGACTACTTATTTAAAGCTATGACATAATAACAGGTATTAGCACCGGAATTAACGTGCGTTGGAGAAAAAGAAACGAAAGTGGTGAGGCAATATCCAGTCCGTTCCACGTATTAGATATTAAACATGTATTTAAATGAGTAGGGCTGTCAAACGGAGCTAAATTTTCTTTTCGAAGTTTTTAATATGAAATTATATTTCGAACCATGACGTATAACATCGATAAGATTACTATCATAGCAGTTACATTTGCGCATACAATCATTTACATACAATCAGGCAGAGGTGAATTACCACCCACATTTCACCAATCATTGTATTAAGTCCCACATGATAGGAGTTGAGCCTGGATTTTTATATTTTAGTCGCAAATTCATCTGTAGGGCTCTACAGATGAATTTGAACGTCCTAGCTATATGGCCCTTACTTTAGGTTAGCCTTTGATGTTAGCCTCAAAATCATCTTTGGGAACTACGCATTGTTCCTCGTAGTTTTAATTAATATTTCTATTAATTAATTTGACCTTGTTGTTATCAAATATTTTTATTACAATGACATAACAAGTTGAACTTACTGTACAGTCTAATGTCCTTTTTGTGGTAGAATCAATCAATAACGCTTTGCAATCGCAACTAGCCTGCCAACACTTTTAAGTCCAGTTATTGATTGTTTCAAAGTGACAGCCCTAATCGCTTGTCCAGTTCAGTCGAGAAAGATATTATGTAGATAATACTACGCATAACTATTTAAATGTTTGGTAGAAATTGTTTATAAAATCAGTGCTAGCATATTCGATTGGTTTTAATTGACTTGAAAGTTATTGTTACAACTTGCCATAAATGTTTATAATATGTTTAAGTGGTTGTGTTGAAGCCCTAGTGTAATAACACTACACGTTATTTCTAAAGATTTATGTAGTTATTAATAAAGTTGTAGACAAAAATATTATTGGTTCTAATATAAATTGTCTAGGTACCGTATTATTGTAACTTTTCTTTTCTTTTTCTTTATTTTTATAATTTTTTTTTAACTTCAATTTGACTTCACCTCGCCTGAAGGCAAACTGAAGGCAAAGTCTCAGAAAAGGGGGTCACCATTACAGACACGTACCATGTTACAATGATGACACTCAGCTTGACGGCCTCATCAGATTTTTTTTTCACGCCCCGGGACTGTAGGACGAGGGAACCCGGCTGTTGCTAAAGATATGATTTTGTCTACTAAATGTTTAGTTTATATTTTATTGTTTATTGATATAACTGTTTCCAATGCGTCCAGATTAAAATCTTCAACCATAAAACATACTGTCATTGGTACTGACGTCTCTAGACCAAAGATGCAGTCCAGTAGATAAAATCTTGATAAATGAGAGAAAGCCTCCCCTAGCCGTCCGTTAGCGACCTGGATAAGCCGTGGTCTACGTAAAGCCTTTATTTGAACAGATTATAGAGCGACTTTATAATATCGGACATCAAGTACTGATAGCGGATGAATAATGATGGGCTTTGTGGAGAAACGTTGACAATGTAGACGAGAACTTTAGTTGTTTGAATTTCAATTTATACTAGCATCGCCCCGGAGAATACCAATATATATTACTCCGGGATAATGCAGCATTATATTGGTGCAAAAACTTTTAAAATCGGCCCAGTAGTTCATAAGTTTATCGAATACAACCTAGGAGTATGTATATCAATCAGATTGAGGTCGTTTTAATGAAGAGCCAGGTCCAGAGTACCCACTAAGAAATGTATGCCATGGTCAGAGCAAATGAAAAAGTTATCTCTGCCTGCCTAATGAAAAAAATAGAATGAACGTATATTTATATACAAATAATATTGACACCATCAACACAAGTTCTCTTCACAACCAGTACGACTCTCCCATGCATTCACTTTCATTAAAAGATGCATTTTGACAAAATACAATTACAAATTAGATTGGTTGTCCTTCGAGTTAGATTTACTAAGATTATCGTAATTCACACATTCCTAATTTAGCAAAGTAGCATATTAGTACACTTTAGTAGTTACTATAATACTATGTTTACATTCTGTTTTCTATGCAGTGTATGCACTTCTTGAATACCAACCTTACTTGCTGTCCTGCACACACCCATCTCCGCATGGGTTGTTCTTTGTATAATACTCCATTTTTTATAATACTTAGGTGTTAGACAAGCACACAGCCCCCGTGACCCCATTACGTAGTTATCGTGTGCTCTGGACGTCTGCAACATCATGGCCATCACACTCGTGCTTCCGAACCTTTCAAAACCTTCTGATACTTGAAGAACCGTTGTAGTCGCTTAGGAAAACTGATACTTCTTCCTCCTAGCGTTAATTCCCAGTCGCATCCGAAGCTTTCAGCTCGGAGTCTGGGGTCCGCTTTTACCAGTCATAGCTACAGATTTGGCTAGACCTCGATATTTTCCGTGAAGCGATTGCCATCTGACCTCCACGACCCAATGTCAACATTAGGCGATATCGAAGCTTTGCAGCTAGACCGTTGTTTTTGGACTTTTTAGGGCACCAACTACCCGTAACGACTGTCATAGGTGTTCTTATGGCAACCGGGACCGACGGCTTAACGTGCTCTCCGAGGCACGACCAGACCAATGCAAATACCCATATTTAATGCACACAAATATTTGCACTGAGCGGGGATCGAACCCACGCCTCCTGCGTAGCGGCCGCGTTCACTACCGCTACGCCACGGAGGCTGTCTTAGGAAAAATGATACTAGCGTGCGTGTTCGTGCATGAACGAGGTTCCTTTCATACCTCATTCATAAAAGTTTTATTTTAAACAATATCTGCAACGTTTATTGCAAAGAGCACTAAGTAGTATTGCAGAGCTCGTATCTCGTTGACACGAATCACCAATACACTATCGGATCGTCAGATGATTTTGAAACAACACGTCTAACTTATACTTTGTGTTATTAATTTAATATTACCACATCTGCCAGTGAGCACAAGCTTTGTTTATTCTGCAAAAAGTAAAAGAATCTTTACCTTCACTTTTGTAACCAACTTAAATGAGTTACATCACATCTACACTAAAATCTGATTACCTGACCTGACAGCTACCTACACGTACTTTATGCGAAGACGACTTCTATTATCGCAATGGTATACAGGTGGGTGTGACCCAGGTCTTTGAATTATTAACAGAAATAGAATGCATCGGATCAAACCATTGACCACCTACGAACAAAAACCAAATTTGACTTCGCAAGTCGCACTCGAGCTAGACAAGGTAGGTTGGTAGGCAAACCCATTCTAGGTTGTCCTATTCAGACACGACTCGCTGTTGTTAGATACGGTGAAGAATCCTCCTCGTTGCACAATACAGTCTTGTGTGTATTGTGAAACGGAATACAAAAAAATGTTCTTAAAATTTAGGGTTCCTGCCATATCGAGTTGTATGTTACTAGTGTTTGTGCGTCGAATACCGGTCTAACTGAAGGGTCTACGATCCTTGTAATTGATAACCTTCACCTCTGCCTAACCCTCCGGGGATAAAGGCGTGATTATATGTATGTATGTATGTAGTAACCCGGTTACACTACGTACCATTATCTTTTGTGTTGTCTCATCACTTTCCATCCCAAGGTTGCCTGGAAGAGATCGCTTCCAGCGATAAGGCCGCCCATTGTACATTAAACTGTATACATGATACCTACTTGTCTCTATTGTAAATTTATTGGTGTACAATAAAGTATTATCTATCTATCTATCTACAAATTAGCATAAAAAATAGGATTTGGTAATTTATTGTCGTTAATTTATTCGTATGTGAATTATATTGTATTTGTATGCCATTATGTAGTGGTATCAGGTGACTTCAGCTTCGGCGTTTTCTTAACACCCTGTACACCTACAAGGAACTATTCATAAACTGATTACCCGACGCACCTACCAGTTTTCAGTAGGTTCAAAAAAATAGATTCGTGATAACATGCAAATTTTTCACATAATACCATAGTATTACATACAATTTCGTAATCGGATTATATTATCGATGGCGCACGCGAGCGTTGTACAAATTGATAAACATTGCATGGCGCACGCGCACCTCAGGTCGGCCTCCGTGACCGCGCGTCACGGATCTTCAGCCAGATAGGCAGTTGTAATAAATACGATACTCATATCGATTTCAGGTATTGAAGTAAGACATAATCATCTGGCGGGTTTTGTCTTGTATGAAGTCGGTGTTGTGGCATAATGAGTTATAGCAAGGAGGTTTTCCCTGCCTGATTTTTAAAGATCTAAACTATCGGTCTATACCCTCCCTACAATGAAATTCTATGATTGCCGCGCTACGCAGGAGGAGCGGGTTCAATCCCAGCTCAGTGCAAATATTTGTATGCATGTAGGTATTATTTGCATTGGTCTGGTCGTGCCTCGGAGAGCACGTTGAGCCGTCGTTCCCGGTTGCCATACGAAGATCCATGGCAGTCGTTACGGGTAGTTGGAGCTCTAAAAATTCCAACAACAACTGTCTAGCTGCAAAGCTTCATAGGTCATATGGAAGTCGTTTCACGGAAAATATCGAGGTCCAGCCAAATCCGTAGTTAAGACTGGTAAAGCGGACCCCAGACTCCGAAGTGTAAGCTTCGGATGCGACTGGGAATTAACGCCAGGATGAAGAAGATTCCCAAGAGGTTGAGATAAAAGTTGCAACTCTGTAGTGTAATATAGTTTCTTTTGCTTCCAGGCCAGCGTGAAAGTATCAGAGAAGATTTTTTTTTAATTCTTAGGTTACTATTCAAATTTGACAATACATAATTAACCAAATTATATTTTACAAAAATGGTGTTTAATAAAACTAAGATTTATCTTCGAGGAATGTAATAATACTGATACCATGTATGTACAGTATGTACACTTAGATTACTTATGTAAGTACACAATATTTATTGCTATTTTGTCATACTTACAGCACAGATGTGAACAGTAATAGATCTACCCTATATGATGCGGCATCATAAAATATAACGAACGAAATATGGAGTCACAGTATACTTCTGCCTACAAGCGTAACATAAGTGTGTACAGTTAAATTATTGCTTACGTACTTGTGGTGTAATGGTTACAGCACCATATCTACCCATAGCTATGTTTGTAATCATAAATACCATAATTAATGGCAATAGAAATAGAGTGTTCATGAGTTTTATTGCCAGCCTTGCTTTTTCTTAGTCTCTTTATTGCGATTTTTTGTTACACTTAAATGAAAACATATCATTATGTTAATTATTTCTATATTCTATAGATTAACAATGTCCTTAACATTGGTTTTAAAGTATACCTTCTACTTTGAACTACCTAATCTATTCACACGCGTAATATTTTACCACATTCCAACACGTCACGTTTGGTTTCAAAATTGTAACACTATTTTCTGACCGGTAACCTTTATTACATTAATGAACCTATGTTTTTATTATATAAAATAGCAGATAACGTCGTTTCTTGTAGAGATGACTCAGTTATACTAGTTATACTCCATTATGTTATTGCGTGAAGAATCTGAGTGGCACGCGATGATTTGACCACGGCTGTTAACATTGTTAACCCGTTAGGGTAAATCACTATAGAACATATTTATAGATCAGAATTCGATCAACGTTGCAGTTCGGAGGTTATTCGAGAAAAACTGTGGAACGGAAGATTTGAACTTTCAAGAGGTAGTTGTAACTGAATAATTAGAAGAATCAGAAACGTAATTGTAATTTTCATCATTTCAGTTTTCGTCAAGGCAACCTTACGGTGGGTTCTAAAGAAGGGTCCGCTTCCCTTCTCCTCCATTTTGTACGGTATTCATGTAACATCCTGAACAAGTAGATTATATTTGACGGAGACTTGGTCATCCTAAATGCAATTTGGTTAAAAATTTATAAAACGCGAAAATAAATGTCTGTTACGCTTCCCGACTAAACCATTGAAAAGATTTTGATGTAATTTGGTACATACGGAGATAGACACGCGAGTAAAGCCGCGGGTAACAGCTAGTATATTAAATAATTATTCATATAGGTCACATAGTAACACAAACGTTAAGACTAAAGCTCCTACATTTGCATTAACAGTCGCATTCGGAAGGCTGTGAGAATAGAATCTAGCAACAAATACTCACAGCCACTCTTTATGAATCTCTAATAAATTACAATGACTGTTTACAAAATTTTATTGGTGAATAAGATGCTACAATTAATACGGTATTCATTAAAAACAAAGGTCTTTGCTCCCTAGTTCCCATTGATCTCAAATCCATATCCATACTAATATTATAAATGCAAAAGTAACTCATATTGAATAAATCACTTGTACTTTTCCACAATTATTCATTTATTTGAACCTTACCGGTTTCACCTTACGGCATTATCAAAGGTTTACAATGTTTTAAACTAAAAAACTACAATATTTTATGTGTGGGTACTTTTAAAAAAGAGTATACCAGCTTCAACTTTTTTCCCCAAAATTTGGGGAAATTTAAATTTTCATAAACGTAATTATGTTTTGTAAAATAATTTATATATTATAAAATTAATTGTATTACAGTGAAATGTCAAATATAAAATGTCAAGGAATTATAATTAAATTAAATTAAAGTAATTGTCAAATCAATGATGTCAAATGGATTAGATACTTAGATTACAATATATAAAATGTCAGTTACAACAATAAATTAAGATTACAACGAATTAATAACAAAAAAAGTTGAAGCTGGTATACTCTTTTTTAAAAGTACCCACACATAAAATATTGTAGTTTTTTAGTTTAAAACATTGTAAACCTTTGATAATGCCGTAAGGTGAAACCGGTAAGGTTCAAATAAATAAATAATTGTGGAAAAGTACAAGTGATTTATTCAATATGTGTAGCAAGTTCCACCAAGTGCCATCAATCTCCAGTATAAACAGGCAAAAGTAACTCCTGCCAGTCTTTTAGGCTTTCAGGCCTAAGCTATAATACTGAAACATATTGATAAATTTGGTACAGGGATAGATTGGACCTTGGGAAAGGACATAGACTATATTTGGTCGCGATAACTGACATCCACGCGAGCTAAATCGTGGGCAACAGTCTAGGTATATAAATATTCAATTCAATATATTCTAGGTTGAACAGACTTCCTTGTGTCTTTACTCTCTTTTAATACCTATAGTTTTTGATGATTACTTATCTTTATTGGTGCACTAATAAGAAAGGATATGTTAACGAATACGCTATAGTACAAAGTTCTAAAAACCACAAGTTATGATCTTCTCATTCATGACAAATGTACAAAAAGATAATTTTGACTGCGATATTCTCACCAGCATCATCATCTTAAGGTTGCTCCCAATTGTGTTCAAGACTTTCACTTGATATTCACCTGGGCAGTCGGAGTCTACCCGCTCCTCCTTTTGGCTTGGTTTTTATAGTTTTTTTAGAATGACTGCCGTTTGACCTCTCAACTCTGGGAGGAAAGCCTGCGCTAGAATCAGGTTGATCTTCTAGCGTACTTTTTAGAGAGTTTTAAGTCGTGTTGATTCCAATATGGCGTAACAAAATAGTATCATAGAACTTGTATGAAACCTAAAGCTTACGTTTCAAGTATGATTCTATCTCAAAAGATAAAACTAATGCGAATGTTAGATATCACATCAAGATCCATAGAAGATAACCTGACGGCGATAAAGTCTAGATCAATCAGTTCTAAGAGGAACTTAACACCGACGTCCGCTATTTGGAGCCATTATTACGCGTTACCTTACATTACTTCACACAGTGAGCAACAGGAAGTGAGTGCTTTGCAGCCTTGTGGCTGACTATGATGTACAGTCAGCAGCAAAATAACTATTATTTATTTAAAAAAATACTGAAACTGATATTAGTGTGATTGTATTTAATCAGACATCTTAGAGAAGAATGGTAGTGTCAGTAACTTACACGAATATCACTCATTGAAAGCATCGGGCTATGTGTGATTAATAAAATAATTTAAATAAATCGCGATAGAATCTGCATCGATTCGCACTTAATCAAAATGAAAAACATGCTTGTGATGAAAAGTATCTTATAGAACTCGTAATAAATTGTGTAACAAAAAAAAAATCTGGATGTCATAATGTGTCAAAGTTACAGCAAAAACTTATAAATGGGTGCTTCCCCTTTGTCCACCAAGCATCCCCACTAGCGGGGCATAGTGGGATGTTAAAAAAAATATATGTTCACTTTGCCCCACTAAATTCATTCTGATGGGGTACTTTATACCCATACACATTCTCGGCGCAACAAATCAAATGTTACGTAGATTTTTCTACAGACCGTACATAGTATATGACTATTCAGTCATAACTATTTTCCCACACCTCACATTCAGATCGGGATCTAGATCTTCATGTTATTGTTTGATTTTCCACCAGTTAAGAGTTCAGTACCCAGTCATAATGGGTATAAATTACAATGTTTGTAGACGGAGCATCAAAAAAATAACGAGGTATTCATTGCCTTAATACGACAGATTTACACTATTGTGTTATTGTATACCACTAAAATAACAAGAAAAATGTACCGGCCATTTGATAGTATGAAGAATATTACCGCTTGCGCTACCAGTGCGCTTAAAAAGGAATGGAGCTGACTAATAATTACGTTAAGTTCAAAAATATATTGTCAGTCCCGTCCCTCCGACTGGGAAAGTACCTCCACCCTACATAATACCGCGGCCATAATAACCTTGTGTTGTGTTCCCGGACGGCGCGGCGGTGAGTAGGGTAGCCAGAGCTCACTAGAGAGTTTTTGTGCTGTCAGTGGGAGGAACAAAGGCTTATCCTACTCTGTTTTCTGCACTGACGCTACGATTAGTCAGTTAGTTAAATATACACTATTTACGTATTTTCTAACTCCAATGTTTATCTTTTACCTGACCTCAGTAACAATTTTTCAGTATCTTTTACAAGAAGATCAATGAATATTATCTTATTATCAATTAAAATTTGAATACGGTTTATCCATCAACATGCGTAAACGAAAAAAATAAACATTCAAACAAATTATGCAATAGGTATATCAATTTAATCTTCTATAATATGATATAGGCAGGTAACATTAATGCCATGTATGATACATGTTGGTTTAGCTAAAGTATTAAGTACTTAATGTTAATGTCAAATGTTTGCCGACGGGCATCTATGCAGTTCTAAATAACAGCTAAATGGCAAAGCGCTTAGGAAAGCATCTTCTTAGCTTTGAACGTGTCCCTATTTAACTTGCCCTCTTCAGTGAGATAGAAATTGCGAGACCGTGGTGTATTTACTGTTTACAAAGATAATGGCTATATTCCAATACGTTACTATTATAATTAAATATATAGATATGGCAGCGTATCAGTCAATTTCGTTAAAAAGTCGGTACACCAATTGCTTGAAATGTTTGAAATCATTTGTAAAGAAATATAGGTATGTTTCTTTCTGATTCTTCTTCTTCTGATTTCAAACATTTTTTGATTCCTCCGTAATATATTAAAGAAACTAACACCTTCTATATCCGTGTAATTACGTATGTTTATTTAAACCTATACATTTATGAGGTAGGACGCGACGGTATTTCCGCATCAATCAAGCAGTCTGACTGGGGAAGTACCTCTGCCCTACAGAATACCACGGCTAAATAACCTTGTGTTGTGTTTCTGGCGGTGAGTAGGGAACCCAGAGCTTACTGGAGAGGTTTTGTGCTGTCAGTGGGAAGACCAAAGGCTTGTCTTACGTATCTTCTGCGCTGACAGCACAGAACCTCTCTGCTCTTACAGGGTTGGCAGCGCGAGAGTGACTCCCCTGATGTTGCACTCGTTTATAGGCCATGGTAACCATTTTGCATCAGGTGGGCCTTCAATACAAGATATTTCAATGTTATAATTATAAACATTTTATCTACATACCAACCTATTTTAGGTGAGTTACTAATTTGACATACATTGAAAACTTCTTAAAAAATACCGACAACGCACTTTGACATCGGTCATCTTTTTTAATAACAGCAAGTACAAACAACGTGAGTCATTCTTGACATGACACTGAAGAGAAATCTGTTGACCGACTTTTTCTGATATAGTTATAAATCAGAGGTTCATAGGAACTCATACATTGTTTGGTGTCTAATTGCAGCTTGCTAGCCATCCCATGGTGTACGGTATTTTATCTGCGATCGACACGCTATGATTGGTGAGAACGCGTGGTATCGCGTCGATCACACGCCTCAATGGATACAGTGTGGTTAGCTAGGGACTCAATGTCGTGGAAGCTTGGAAATTGTGAATTAATTTCGTAAAATTATATTTGACTTTGAATTGATCTACTCAAATTGTATTGTTTTGTCTATTTTGTATAATTATATTATAATATTTGATACTTTGATTTAGCTAGGAATATTTTAAAATTGCATGGTTTATAGGCCAGCCCATCTCTTCCCATGTGGTGTCGTACAAGGCGACTACGGGATAGGGTTAATTAATTAACATAACATAACATTCAGCTTCAGATAGTGCCCGGAATACGGCAAGTGGCTCACCCCCCCCCAGCCCATCTCTTCCCATGTGGTGTCGTACAAGGCGACTAAGGGATAGGGCTAATTAACATATCATTCAGCTTCAGATAGTGCCCGGAATACGGCAAGAGGCTCACCCCCTATTACGGGGGACCTAATACAATGATTGGTGAATGCGTGATTATTATGCATGTCCTTATAGTAGTTGATACTGGCAAATTACTTTGGTTCAGCTAGAAGTATTTTTAAAGTTTATACAGATAGATCGATTTTGAAGTTTTAATCGTGATATACTCATATTTTAGGTTCCCTTTCAGGTGTTAATACTTTCGCCTTTCACTTATGTATAAGAATAAAACAAATCATTATAAATCTTTGCTATCAATGTTTAATTCCCTTAAGTCACAACTAGGTACTTAATGCTGAAGTTTCCTGCCATAAAATCGTTTTCACTACTTGGGGAAACGTTGAATGGGTCGTCTATTCTTCCATTGAAACTTGAACATTATTTTGCCACTGTTGTTACTATTATTGCCTTTTAAGATGCCAGTGCATTATTTCTATTGCTGTAGTAAATTCATAAAATTGTAAGAGTTTTTATTACTTAACACAACGTTCATTATGCCAGGTTAATAAGTTCTGTTGAGGTATCCACATCTTTGACATAGTTAACTTATTGTTGCCCGCGGTTCCACCCGCGTGGATGTCGGTTATCTTGGCCAAACATAGTCTATGTCCTTTCCTAAGGTCTAATCTATCTCTGTACCAAATTTCATCAAAATCGGTTCAGTGGTTTAGGCGTGAGAGCGTAACAGACAGACAGACATACATGCAGACATACAGAAAGACAGACAGAAGGAAAGAAAGACAGAAGGACAGACAGAGTTACTTTCGCATTTATATTACCTATTAAGTATGGATATTTATACTTTGATAACTTTAGGAAAAAAGAAGAAGAAAGAAAACACATTTATTGCAAAACACAACGCACATTACACAATACACAATACACAATTTAGAATAAAAAACAACAGTAAAAATAAAACGCAACTACCCAAAAGACGCATACCCACTCTGGTTACACCATTTGTCATTTATAGTCGCATCCATCTATCCGCAACCATAGATATCAAATGGCGACGTGTGGTGGTTTTAAGTTTCGTGCTGATTTAAACTTTTTATGTTAATTCAATTTTTGTCTAGTTTATCTACAACATCAGATTGCTAATGTATGTAGCTTCTTAATTAATATAAGTTGCCTGATGTTATCTCTCCATTGTCTTTTTTCCCATTTCAATATGATTCTTTGTCTAGTTTGTTGTTAGTTTAAACAGTTTTTTAGCATTCCATTTTATCAGCCTTTGATCTTACTTACCACTGTTTAACTGAATCTGTTGAAGTTGGGATTGTGCTTAAGATTTGCAAATAAATCTCATAAGCTTAAGGTGATTGACCTTAACCGAATATTTTAACATTATTACCATTGTAAAAAAGTTATACCTCATTTTTATTTCTGTTAAAACAAAGAATTTTTAATCAAACATTTAGATTCTTATTTGTTTTTTCCGTGTGAATACGGTTACCTAAGAGGTTGTACACTGTTTCTCTTACGCATTTTATTGGAAGAGGCGAAGGTATGATTCCGAAAGCAGTATGTTTTGGTCTCCGTTCTTTTGAAGAAAGTCCCCTGCCCTCTTGAAAATTGTGCGCAAAATACGATCACATCACTGAATTGACCAACGAGTTAACCAAAAACGGCTACGTGATTAAACTCTACGCCGTAGAAGTCCAGCAAGGGGAATTCCAGTTCCAATTCCTGTTCAACTTACTTAAAGACCTCGGATTGCCAAGAGCTTCAGTAAGCTCTTTACTAAATCGAATATCAAAAGCGGCATTGATAGGATCTTACCAAATTTGGATAGGTAGGGGGGGGGGGAATACTACTGACGGTGGAGGTGAGCGCTGATGCATCACAAGGTGGCCACCCTAAACCTACATCTGGGTCGCAAGTCCCAGTCGCCGTCACGGTGTTCCTCTCTGTATCACGCTATGGACCCGACGACCGCACGGTGAATCCATGGAGTGCTGAGAATCGGATCTCTTAGTACATTATTATAATCTAATCAGTATATTTTTTAACTGAATACAATCAATTATCAAAACATTTTATGGCTATTACATCTTTCCACCAAACTTCAATCAGGTAAATAATGAAACTAATTAATAAACATAATATTCTTTAGCCGTGAGATTTCCTTTTTTGGCATTGGCGAAGTGAAATGCCAGTCGTGTCAACTTGATTTATATGAGATCGAATAGTTGATCTTAATTTTTAGAGTGCCATATTATACGAACAGCGTTAAGTGGTATTTTAAAAAAAATGTTATACGATGTTTTAAGAGAAGATGAAGATCACGAAACAGAATAATTAACTTTTGGTAAAAAATATATCGACGTTGAATCACAAGGCTGACTTCACGAAAATGCAATAGAAACTAAACGTTCTGAAGATTACATGATTTAATACAGATAAACCCGCAGGTCATAACTAACACATGAATACCTTATTACCCTCAAATTAATCGATAACCTTGTAAAATAATTAGGCATTGTACACATTACTTACCTCAAAGCATTTCAGCTTAAAATCAAACTATGTCCAAATGAAATAGGTATAAAGTCGTATATAACAAGTGCCCGCCGGCTGTCTCAAGTCACTCAAGTTTCACAATACAAAAGATACTCAAATCATATATATACGACAAAAGATTGTGAATTTCTCGCTTCGATCAACCGCCATCAATTTCCACTCAAGCGTTACGATTGTGAAACTGTCAATCTTCGATGGGAAAATACACCATGGCAGCTGCAAGATGCGATTGGTTGCGGAGAGTAGACGCAACATTCTTGGCGCATTGAAATCAAGGAAGCCTCGGTTTCGGGCTCTTTAGTTACAGGTTGGGCAACAATATTATCGAAATATGCAGTTTTAAATAGTTTTTATGAATATAAACGTAGCATTAAGGTACAATGCCGTCCGTTTGGTGGGGTTGGACCTTTAATGTTACTAATATATTAAGTTCTAAGGATCTAAAGCTACATCCTTAAAAGAAGAACGAACATTTTAATTTGCAAAAGCTCTAAACTCTAAATATTATTACCGTTTTTGCCGTTTATTTTTATGATTACGTAAAACTAAGTAATAATAGTTGCTCTACGATATTCTACACAAAAAAAATCTACTGAAATATTCTATACTCAAATAGGTTTAATAGCTCGAATTACCAAACAAAACACACACTTGTTTTGTTGATTTTTAATTTCAAAATGTTCAACAATTTCATTTACCTCGATGGTTTTGGTTTATTAAGACCGGCTTATTTACGATTCAAGTAATAATTCAAGAAAGTTTAGCAAATTTGTTAAACAATAACAATAACTCACTCGTTAAAGACATAAAAGTAATAGTATCCTTCTAAAACCTAGTTTCCCAACACAACACTACTGCACTGTTATCCGGTCTAATGTTTTTCTCTTCACTACAAACTACACTATACATTCTGAATATTCATACACATACTGTATTTGTCAAACGGTGTCGAAATGTTCTCAATTACTTACCTATTTATCATCCCGTTTATGTTCTTAGCCTTTTTATAACTATCAACATCATCTATTCATTCAGATTCACGCTGTTGTTCTGGCCTGATAGATTATCAAGCATACGCCAACCTAAAATACATAGTAGGTAAATAAATTGTAAGATATAATAAACACTTCCTAACAAAATTATCATAATTCAGTCTTATTTTCATTTGTTTCAGGTTGCAACTTCTATCCAGTGGGTGAATACCTCAGATTTGTCAGGATACCAGAAAACCTAAGAATCGGCGATGAAGTTCTCAAAGTGGAAGTACATCCAAGGTATGTATTGAACTATACAATAAAATACTGTAATCATATTTATTATTAGGTAGATGTCATCTCTTCTTCTTAATCCTAGCTTTAATGCCAGTCGCATCCGTTCTTCCGTACCTACTAAAGGTTTGCCAAATATCAGAACAATCTGTATACGGGTAGAGGGAAATACCATGGTATTAAGAACATTTAACAACATTGAGTACTTTGCTAGTCAAGATCGATCTGATACTGACTGTACTGGTAGCCATATTTATTCTCCACAGAGACGTATCTTTCGTTGAACAACATACAATTTAAAAGTGTGTAGACACTGGGTTCGGCACTATCAGAAGACGAGGACCATTGTTTCCATTAGCAACATACTTTAAAGACACAACATCACATTCGCGTGATATTTCTTGTCTTCAGACAATACGTTTATTACAACATGCAAACGCATCTTATTAGCTGACTTAAGTTTGCCATGTATAAGAACCTTATTGTCTTGTAACAGAACATATTTTGCTATGATCCAGCTGTATGTTTAGTATGGTGAATGTAATTCTCTTATAAGGGATATATTTTGAAACTGCGTGTGAATAGAGCCACACGGGATTGAATGACATAGATATATTTTCTTACCAAATTTACATCGTTTTGGAAGTGTGTAGTAAATGTATGACCATCAAATTGTCGATTGCGGACTCGTAGTTAGGGTGCTTGTACACGGTGCAAGTAGCTGGAGCATGTCGATGCACATGCGCGGGTTATATGCATCGTAAACTTACCGTTTAAAAACATGTGCGGGTATAGCGACTCGCGCATGTACCAAAGCAAACTACCCGCGCAAGTGACCCGCGCGACGTGTTACAATTTTTGTTCGTCGAGACATTTTGACGCGATTCAAGTAACAAAGCTACCGCGCGAATAGCTGATACACATGTAGCTCTTCACCACGAGCAAATAACTTGTGGATACTGCTTGCGCAAGTAGCCCGTGTCTTCACTTGCTCCAGTTATTTGTACCATGTACAAGTAGAAGCGGGTAACTTGAACAAGTAACTTGCGCATATTACTCACGCGTGTAACCCGCATCTTTACTTGCTCCAGCTACATGCACCGTGTACAAGCACCCTTACATTCATATTACGTTGTCAGTGCGTTTGTTTACCGTGGTACCATTAGAGAGTACCATTGATGGTACTGTGGCAATTTTGATTTGCCGTGGTACCATTAGGTCGATGGTACCTACACTTACGGTTCTACTATTCCAAGTTCGTTTTTTTTTTCATTTTGGCACTCTCTCGTTAAGCAACCATCGCATCGTGAAGATGTGACAACCTCGTCATCATTATAATATATCACTTGGTTACCTCTATTTATAACCCTAAATATTGCTAAACATTATCATTTAAATTGACACGTTGAATTATAAATACATTAATCACTCTATTAGGAAAGATTGTGTGTGGTTAAAAAAAGGTATGTCGATTTCAGACTGATTAATTGAAAAATCTATTAGACTTATAGACTAAAGGCCGTTACGATAGAAACCACTAGTTTAACTTTGTTAGGATAGTATTAGCCTTTATTCTTTAGAGTTCATCTTCATTTATTATAGCTTTGCACCAGCCAGGTTGAAATCAACTAAACGATTAATCAAGTAAAACATAAAAGCTCTTGCTTTAATCCTAGAACGTGTAGCTATAATATTACACTACAAAGAATATTGCGGTCACTCAGTCTCACAGACTTTTCAGAGACTTTGCCTTCAGCTTACCATCAGGCGAGGCAAAGTCAAATTGACGTGTCCTATATAAAAAATAAAAAAAAAAACTTCTGCGGACAAAGTTTGAGTTCAATTTAGGTAGGAAATAGTGAATGTTCAGGCGGGATTTAAACCCATGACCTGTCCTTTACAGGAGGAATGCTCTGATCTAGCTACTGAGCTACACTGGTCAGAATATTCCCCCTGTAAGAGACTGATTACAGATTCAAGTCCCGTCTGAGTATTTACTTCTTGTAATCGATTTGAATAGTTATCATACTATTTGCTTTAAAATTTAGTTTCTAGTTAAAAAAAATGTTGTAGCTTAACTATTTGATTCAACCTTAGATGTTTGGATTGTAGCTACTCAGTAAGACAAATAGGTAGTTACGACAATGAGTATACATATCACATTCTTAAATCTCAACATTACCCTATCATCACAGTAAACAGAAACACCTTGCAATTGCAGACAGCCACGGCTGTGGAGGTATTGAACGTTCCCATGCATTAGCACACAATGCACGAATCAACAATAGACATGGTTCTGCAATTTACGAGCTATAAAACTTTGAACACCAAATATGATCATTTATGATAGGTATGCCTACCTCTTCGGGGATTTACAGGCGGAAGTATATGAGAAAATATTTGTGATTATAAAAAGTAGTGAATAAAGAGAGTGTGAGGGGAGAAAGTAATATAATATTTGAATCTTTGTACCATCGAGGAAATTAAATGTTTAGCAATTTAATCGTCTTCATAATTAATTAGTAAAGGAATTACTATTTATATTGACAGGAAAAATTGTAACCTGAACAATTTCAATATGATGTCAAACTGATACACGTTCAGATTCCTCGATACTACAAAAAAATTATAAAAATACCTGAAAAAAGCAGATACCTGTAATAGACTGGACGTGCGGTGTAGAGAATCGTTTGCTATGGAGTAAATAAAACAGGAAGAGGCTAACTGATAGACTTATCAATTTTTCAAAACATGATGATGATAAACCTCCTGCCTACCCCTCCGGGGATATAGGCGTGAGTTTATGTTATGTTATCTTATGATAATGATGAAAAAGAAACATAGGTAATGTCAGTAATGTATGCATTAAATGAGATTGCAAACGTAGGCAGTGTTACTAACATTTTACCGAGTGATAATGACGCGCATCATTTCTCAAAGTGTTACAATGCAGTTGTAAATTGTTAAACGCAATAAACGTAAGTCTCGCGCTAGAAACACTATCATTGTACGTCAGTCACTCACTCATACACATCTCATACATTGTTGAATGTCAGCGCAATGCTGACGTGCGATTCCGTGACATCATTTTCTGACCGACAAAATTATCACTTTAGTATTCTCATTATCTAGTAATTATTGTGAGAAAACTGCCTTGCATCACTTCCTGAGCCCCTCCTGATTTGTTAACAGGTACAACGTTAATATCATCATCATTATCATAATCCTGACCATATTTATTTGAAATCGGAGCAAAATGTGTATTGTGTGCTTTTCCATTTATGTTTGATTGCAGTCATCTCAATATTTTACTTCGTTGATACTGTCTGAAGCTTACTTTTTAACGTTCTGTTGCGATATATTTGTTGTTATTTAAATTTAGCCCGACGTTTCGGCTACTTTTTAGCAGCCATGGTCGCAATGTGACCCAAAACATTGCTTCATTTTACTTCCTTTCTATATCATCTTACATACTGTCTAACTTTTTTCTGTTAACGGCCGTTCCCAATAACATATCTACAGATGAAGTAAAAGGTAGAGATAGTTCTTTTGTCAAATCCTATTGTTATTTTGCTACTATGAATTGCGTTACCATAGAGATTCTAATGTCAAAACTGGCGATAGATACCTATCTTTGATAATAACCTTATTGGGAACGGCCGTAGTCTGTCTTGTCTCTCATAAACATCCACATCCATACTAAGCGCTTTACACCATAACCTTAATTTCTCTCTATACACCATGTCAAAACCAAAACAACGTCACGTTTGTGCTCACAGAAAATTGATTCATTTTTTATGAGAAAAAAAATGATAAATCGACTATGAAAATAAATTCATAGTCCTGTTATATTGCATGCCTTATCGCTAGTATGCATTGTATTATATACTTTCACGCCTTTTCCCCTCTAGGGTAGGCATCCATCAACTGGAAGTAATTTAAAAAAAATATTAAGTGTAAGTAAGTGTAACACCTGCATCCTTGAGTGAAAATTAAGAAAGTGCGTACTCCACATTAACGCATCTCACTAAGTTTACCCCGTCAAACAAGATTTCTCGCACAATCCAAGATAAGGATAAAATTGTGACAGAAAATGTTTTAATGTAAATATGTGTAAAATGTCTGTTTATTACACTACAACTGGAACTTGCTCGACCAGTTAAAGATAACTAAATGTGTAAGTAAGATGTAGGAGGTGAAACTTTTTAAACAATTATAGCAGACCTGTTTAGAGTAGGAATTTGGCGTTTGAATTCAACGCCTGAGTTCCCGGATTCAGTTCCTAATGCAAGTACATTATCTGGTGTTTTACGTATTACCTATCAATATACCTTTTATATCAAGAACAACACGTGCAGGAATTTGGTAGGAATCTCATCCCTCGCACACTCAAGCTGTGGAATGAACTCCCCGTGGTGGTTTTCCCAAGCGACTACAATATGGGGTTCTTCAAGAAGGGCATTAGAAGGTTTCTTCAGGGTCGGCAGCACGAGTGTGACGCCCCTGGTGTTACATAAGTACATAGGCCAGGTAACCACTTTCCATCAGTTGGGCCGTGTGCTTGTCTGCCACCTAAGTGGTATAAAAAGAAAATCCTCATTACGGTGCACCCAATTTCATTCAAGCCCAAACGCTTTGGCACATCACCAACCACCACTAGCACCAACACTTAGAATCTCTTCTCAACACTTGTGTTTTCATCTTCCTACAGTCCTGGATCCTTCCAGGTCCTTCCAGGTTAAACGAGGTATGAAAAGGTATCTGATGATTCCATCAAACGGAGTCTTGAATGCATTTGCAATGATGACACATGAATAACGCTTCCTTTTAAGCTCTCCATCAGGTAAAGGGAAGTCATATTGACGTGCCCTGCATAAAAAAATTATTACCGTAGAGGCGAAATATTAACGAACTTACTCTTATTTCAAATTGTCTACGCAATTCGATCGTTTGAGGTTATGAACCCATTTATGTGTGCGATGTGCGGACACGATTGCCCCAGAAGTCACGAGTGTGTGTTAAATAGTGCAGTACGAGCATCCATACTAATATTATGCGAAAGTAACTCTGTCTGTCTGTCTGTCTGTCTATCTGTCTATCTGTCTTTATGTGTATCTGTCTGTCTTTCTGTCTATCTCTCTTTCTGTCCGTTACGCTTTCACGCTTAAACCACTGGACCGATTTTAATGAAATTTGGTAAAGAGACAGAGACCATCTATTATCTGTTCTGTGCCTTGGGGAAGGAAATAGGCTATCTTTGCTCGCGATAACCGACATCCACGCGGGCGGAGCCGCGGGCAATAGCTAGTATTACTAATAACTTATTGAAAGTTGCGCAACACACCTGTTTCATTTTCATTTACATTTGAAACCATAAGTAACATATAATCGCTAACGTGTAAGTAACGCAAGTGTAAACGATACGAGTTAATAGGTATCCTTTTCATTGAAGTCGTTGTCAGGCTTACTTATGAATGAGACTTAAAACCTGTCGAGAGATTATTGAAATATAGCATCATTGACATTAAGTATGTATTAAGAAATATATAAATAACTAGCTGATCCCGCGGCTTCGCCCGCGTGGTTGTAGATTATCGTGACCAAAAGTAACCTTGATGATCCCATTTTCGGTCGTATCTCCGGTTCCACGCAACCATTGAAATAAAACCTATAACGGATTCTATCGTGATTTATCAAAATCGGTTCAGTGTTTTAGACGTTTCATGTCACATTACAGGAACAGACAGACAGACAGATAGATAGACAGACAGGCAGAGTTACTTTCCCATTTATTAAATTAGTATGGATTATTTCAAAGTGGTTTTATGTCAATGAGTGATATTCGCGTAAATTTCAGACAGTTTCTACTCAACCAATTCCAATCAAAATATACGCCTATTCTTAAGTCAGACCTTTTTAATAAACCGAATCAAAATCCGTTCAGTAGAACGTTCGTCCAATAAAAAACTATTTTTGGGTTCAGAATCGTTGATAGTAGGTAGTAGGTATTTATTGTTGTGGTAGAAATATGTCTACCTAGTCACTAAGTCCTATCCTAAGCTCCTTCCAATATAATATAGTTAAATTTACGCCAGAAGTAGGACAGTAATTTGTCAATGATGATGATGATGGTACGACCACCATTACTTTATATTATTAAGGGCCATTTACTTCAGGTTCTGTGGTTAACGCGCAACTAGCTCACCATGTCCATTAAAGCACATATTTGAAATTTGTCAAGAGGTTGTGGTCTAGTTACCTGGTATCAGACTTGCCATCGAGCGGTTATGGATTCGAATCTCTTGAAACAACGACGTTGACACACTGTTTACGGGAATTAGCGCGATCATACTAGTACACTAATAGTAGTTTATGAAACTGTTGCATAATAAGGGTTCTTAAAACACGAGCGTGAATTAAAAAAACGAGCCGTAGGTGAGTATTTTTATAGTGTCTCACGAGTGTTTTAAGACCAAATGATGTGCAGTTAAGTACATACACTATCTAATTTCATGAAATAGTTAATATCAATCAATCAATCAATCAATTAGCCTATTGCAGTCCACTGCTGGACATAGACCTCTCCCAATACGCGCCACGTTTGCCGATCCTCCGCCTTCCGCATCCAGTTAATATAATTTGTGTAAAATGACAGAACTGTTGGGCGCCAAAATCCTAAAAAAAAATTTGCTCATCGCGCATGAGCGGCCACAGATTAAAAAGAAACAAACTGCACAGAAACCTACTTGATCTAGCTGAAGCTGTACTGTAATAGAAAATGTATGCTGTATTATAATGTAATTTTTTAAATTTATTTTAATACTCTGTGCGTAAAGTCTATCATTATAGTTCTGTTTTTAATATTTTAATGTGTGCATTTAAGTATAAGATTAGATAAAGAAATTAATGATGTATTGAGAAAAGGGCATGTCAGAAGTACCCTAAGCTAGCAGCAGAATTGAATGATTTTTTTATGACAGTAGGGGAAGCCCGTAAACTGTGCAAGAAGCAAACGGCACGTGGCGGGTTGTTGATTCTGCCTACCCCAAAGGCAAAAAGGCAATGTACAATATTAGTATACAGCAAGCTTATAATCTGTGTGAAGTTTCGACCAGGTTGCAGTAACCGTGACCACATTATAAGCATCATCATTATGAGATGTAGGTAACGTATCCACGCTATGATGATTTCATTGTTATTCATCTTAAATATGTGAATTTATGTAGTTCATACTAACTGGGGATTATTGTTCTCACATTACAAGCAAATTATAGCATAATTTTTCATTTAAACATTTTCCGTACCTACGACGTGTATTGTTGCTGAAATCGAGTCGGTACACCTGCCAAACAACCTTTTCGTTTCAGGATTGGAAGGTCAGACGTCTGTCGCATCCGTAAAAGCAGACATACCTACCAATCAAAATATGTTTTAAGTGGAGTGGTGCAACTGAGAAATTACTAAGAGAATGATGATGAAATAATGATTATGGTAACTTAATGACATCGAAATCCAGACACAATAGATTAAGGTAGCAAAACATCAGATTTCTACTCACTTAAATATTTAAATGTTAAAATGTACAATAAATTGTATTTTTTATATATTTAATACTTTATTGTACACTGGAAATTATACTCTTAGAATCATAGCAAATACATTTTGATGTAGATACAAAGGCGAGCTTAACTCATTGTTGTTGAAATGTACAATAAAATTGTAGTTGTTGAAATGTACAATAAAATTGTAGTTGTTGAAATGTACAATAAAATCTAACATTGTTGATTTATTCAAACTGTTGTTGAAGTTATCAAATGGCGCATCAGATTCTTGTGCAAAAGTTTACAGTTTATTTTTAGACGCTAAGTAGTTTCTTTTAAATGTTAGCTTCATGTTTTATACAGTACGTTTCATAATATACTCGTTTTTAAATTACTTCCCTACAAACCCACAGAGCGATTAGCTATCTTGTTTTAGAGATAACGGATGCTGGGTAACATTGTCTGTATGTATTTTTATCATTGAACTAAATGTAGTCTATTTTAATAATTATATTGTGTTAATTTTCTTTTGAAATCCAATAGTTCTGCTTATGATACGGCTTTTAAGTCATTGGCATCACTGATAAAATAAATATCATTATTCATTTCACTAACAACAATAAATTGGGTTAATATTGTACTTGAACCTAATGTGTTTAAAAAGCTATGATATGAATGACCATGACCATTATACAAATATTATAGGAATCTATTGAGATCTACTGGGAATTTATAGAGTTACTCGTATTTAACGAAATCTCTCAATGTGGTCTTTTTAGACCTGCTGGGCGATGGGGAAGTAGCTGATAATAAGGGTGACATGGTAGATCAGGTGAACATAGAGTAGTTACACTAAAAGTATAGACATTTGCATAACTAAATACGTAGATGCGGTAAAGCAGACCCCAGACACCGATGTGAAAACTTCAGATGCAACTGGCATTAACGCTAGGATGAAGAAGAAGATACGTATATTGTAGATATATTTTGCAAGATACTTTGATGCCCATGCATAATATATCTTGAAAACAGAATCGTTACATACTAGCTGTAAGTTAATAACTCCCTGATTTTAAGAACATAATTGCTTAATCGTGTACTGTGTCATGTATCGGCCAGAATGCTCTATTGTTACACAAGGTTTTTAACTCTCCAGGCAACTATTAATTAAAGATGGCACCGGACCGTACTCTTACTGCATTGCGCAATTCACAGATTAAGTGTTTATAAAATGCACCCAATAAATTCCTCGTCGTATTGCGTAAGGTGTGTTAGAAGGTGATTTGTGAATTCTTCGCTTCTGATCTGGGTCAAAATCATTAGCCAGTATGTAGATGCTAAAGAGGCATCTTGGGCCTGACAGGTTGTGTGACTTCTGAGACTGAGGTGATTGATCGAACAATGTTTGTTAAGAAACTGAATATTTTTTGCGAACTTTGTTCTTGCGAGCTAATGTAATCCTACTATTTGTTTAAGTTCTGCTAAAATTCATGCAATTTCGGAAATAACTTTTTGCTTTATTTTATTTAATTCTTGCTTTATCCCAGTGTCAATTCCGGTTTCATCCAAAGCTTGCCCTTTGGAGCGCGAGTTGAGGTCTTCTACTTCTCCGTCACATTATTAGGTTCTTCTTCTTCTTCTATCGAGTCGACGGCATATCTTGTCATATTTTGTTTGCCCAGCATGTAGCATGTAGTATTATTAGGTCTGTTACTGTTTTTACGGAAGCGTCTACCAAATATCCTCAAAGTTGCCTCAGCCACGTTGCCTCAAAGTTGTTTAATGGAAAAAGGATACTATAAAGTAGATGAATATCTTAATGATAAAAATGCATGGTCATCCTAATCACTGATTGCTCGCACATTATAAATTGTATAAAAACTATATTTAAAAAATAAAATAAAAAGGATACCAGCAAGAAACTCAGAGAACTCAATTGTTCTCTGAGTTTCTTGCTGGTATCTTCTCAGTGGAACCAACTACCGAACCAGCGAAAGAATCATTTTCAAATGATTTATTAATTTACCTTATTTTAACTTGACATGATTGTAATATTTTGTCGTTCATATGTGCTCTTTATGTGCCTAAATTGAATAAATGAAATTGATTCTTTGATTCTTTGATTCCACGGTCTCGTCTGTCAATCAATAGACATGTAAGTGAGATTGAGTTGGGTCTTGAAAATTTTGTTCGAACCTCATACACTCATTCCCCCAACCATACCTTTTTATTCATTTACGCCAAATATATTATCACAATTTGTTTAGAACTTTCTTCCCTAAAATAATATCTGTGGCACTGAGTACGGGACTCAGTGCCACAGATAGGTTTCATGTTGGTAGAGGTAGCACGCACTGGGTATAGAGATAGAATTCAGTTAAGTGTGTTAGCCTAGCGTGCCTATCTATCTTAGAGAGCAGTGCGTGAGTATATGTAGTTAGGTATACAGTAAATTGTATCTTTGTGTATATCTGTCGAGGTGAGGCTCTGCCTAGAGCATCATATGAATTACGTCGTCGGCAGTATATCGAGGGGGATTCTAACCCGTAACCTTTCAATTGCGAATCCGATGTCTTAACAATCGACAAAGCATCCTCAAATTCACACTAAAGAGGATGATTCAACTATTTTTAAATAAGTATACAAAAGAGAATATAGAATGCCGTTGAACTGTTTTATTGCGTAACAAAAACTATTGTACGAGGAGCAATTCTCATTCAGATTATAATTTTAAGTGACACAGCTAAATGATAATATCTTAAACGCGTGTCTAGATATTAATTGCAGTTAAAGAAAAAAGCAAAAGCACTTCGTTTAAATGTTGCCCATCTAAATTAACAATGGCGTAATTGCAATAAAGTAGAAATTAACTTTTTGATGTTTAGATAAGTTACACTTACTTACACTTCTCAGAAAATATTATCAAAATTATTCGGAAGGAAATATTATCAAATTATACCAATTAGATTGCTCGCTGCTCTACAGATATCATCTAAACGAAAACATACATACATACAATCACGCCTTTATCCCCGGAGCGTTAAGCAGAGGTGAATTAAAACCCACATTTCATCAATCATTGTATTAGGAGGTGAGCTTATTGCGGCATTCCGGGCACTATTGACTCAAGCCATGTATCTGAGGCTGAGTCTGGGCTGTATATATCAATCTGATGTTATGTATCTGACAAACGAAAACCAACTCAGAAAAATCAACTAAATATAACTGTTGAGTAGTTTCGCCAATGGTCAATGGGTTGTGGAAGTCAGATGGGAGTCATTTCATAGAAAATATCGATGCTCAGCCACCTCACTGTTTGACTAGAAAAATTAACTCCGGACTCCGGACGGAGGCTTCAGATGCGATTGAGACTAACGTAAGAATGATAATAAAAGCCGTAAAAGCCAAGATACGCCAAATTAAGTAAAAGAGTATAAGTAAGAGTAGAGAAGTAAGGGTTTTGGATGCAGCCGCGACTAATACTATGATGATGATGATGGATGAACAACTTTACAAAATCGGGGACACATTGATGACCCTGAATCAATACAGGTCACATGTAATTGAATGCAATGAATCATTAAAACGACAGCAATCAATATGCATTACAAGGAAATTAATGATTGAACTCTGTATAATAATGATAGGTCATGCCGAAAAAACATTATGTAAATATACGTGGTATATTCACTTAACTGAATACGGATATATAGTTACGTAGTGATATTTAGTGTGTTGTAAGTTGACGTTGATATAACTGGAATATAATAATATAGACAATTATGAGGAAGAAAAGAAAATTTTGCTTACGCCACTAGCAAAAAAACAATTAAATATTTTCGGTGATCTAAAAGGTGGATGTCATTTTCCAGTTATACCACTCAAATAAGACGTAACAAAAATTTACTTCAATGAATTAGATAGAACTAGAATATTATGTCTTAACCTCGATAGAAAAAGAGATGGACTTGAGGTACGATTCTAATTTTCAAAATATGCCAATTCCGCTGTTACATAAATCAATAGAAACGGCATTATCATCATAAATATAAGAATAATAATGTTGCAATTGCTAAGTAATATTAAGTTTCAAAATGATATATTGTATTAAATGTTACTATCATTGATACTATTATTATGATGATCATAAAATTATATGTGAATCATTATAATAATGGTTATTATTATTCATGAAATAATATTAATAACGTCAGTTAGAGTGGTATTCAACCTGGTATAAGGTCAAGCCTTTAGATTATTTATGTAGGATTCTATAACAGATAAAAATTGAATGAAACTTTATGAATTATGACGTGATTGAAAATTCGCTGAAATGTTTTGTGCACTAGTATACTTCCGAGTGTATAAAGATACATAATGTAGTAAAGATAGTGTAGCAGTGTATAAAAATCCTCGATATTTGGATTAATTTATACACTCGGAAGTATACTAGTAGCACTTCCGTGTGTATATTTTGACCGAAATCTCCAGGAATTTTATTCGCTCTGTATACAACATGTTGTAAGTTAAGATTCAGTATACTTATTATAAGTGGGTTCAGCCTTATCTGTTAGATTATCACCACTTACCAGTTTGATTTATATAAACAGATTAGTATGTAATTATTTGACTTGTAAATTATATTAATTTTCATTGTAAGTATTTAAAGCATGATTTTTTATTTTATATTATCTACAATTATGTCATATTCATAAAAAAGAGTGTTGTGTTTTCATAATTTTATACATTACCTAACAAATAGAACAATTATTTCATTCACAAGACGAGACGGCACTAATTGCTTAAAGCTAGTGTGTGTTAAATGGATAATTGTTTGAGCTATATTATATAATCTAGGCCTATTCCCCCACAGAATGTAGTTAAAATTAAACGTTATTTGCAAGAGTAAAAACTTAAATTGACAAAACTGTCTAACTATTAAGTTGACAAAACTACTCAATCAATCTTAATTAGCCTATTGCAGTTCACTACTGGAAATACGCTTCTTCCAATGTGTGCCACCTCTGCCGATCCTCCGCTTTCCACATCTAGTCTGCCCCAACCACCTTTTTCAGGTCGTCGTCGGTCCACCTGGCTAGGGGGCGTCCCACCTTCAATTTTCCTTTTCACGGTCTCTACTCCAGGACTCATCTACTCTAAAGGCCATCAGACCTGCGACAGATGTGGCCAGCCCACTGCCACTTCAGCTTGCTTATTTTGCGAGCTATGTCGGTAACTTTGGTTCGATATCAGAAGACAAAACTACTAAGTTGATAAATGTCATTTTATAAACTAACTACTAAGTAGACGTCAGGCTTTTCCCTGTATAAAGAAATAGAAAGAAAGAAAGTTGTTGATCATCTAGCGTGCAATGGATAGTCAATTGACAGACTACTTAATCACAAAAAGTAAAAACATAATAGCCATAATTACAATGATTGCGTTTTAGAAATTATATTGACAAAATATCATCGCTAGATCTGTTTTGTTATACCATTTAGGTCGCAGACAAGACAGATAAGAACAAGATCTCGGTTGCTTCAGACTCTGTTTCCCATTTTGCGTGTTACTTATTTTAACTATCACGAGGGACTGACTTGCCGCCTGCAGCATTATGACCTTCAAACCTCGAGAGGAAAGCCTACATTAGAACCACATCCGTTGATCTGCAGATGTAATTAACAGCTTGCATTTTAGGTTTTTTTATATATCATTTACGTCGAAGAGAAGCATACGGCTCATTTTCTGGAAAGTGGTTATATATTAAACCAAATAAGTTAAAAAATTATTATTCGTCAAGGTGGGTTATAGAAAAAATTGAGTTGACTTTCATCGTTCAAAAAGACAAAATAATAATTTTTTTTTCACAGATTACCATCGAAGATGGTGGTAATTGTCTATTTACCTAGAAACAAGGTTTCTCTTTTTTCGATTTAGTATTCAAATTGTACTGTGGTTTTACTTAGTAATTTCCTGAAGATAATCTTTTAGCTATATTGGTATTCAAATAACTTAGGTCTTACTTTCTATTCAATATTGTTATGTAAGGTTACGATTGTTAAGTAATAACTTTCATGTTATTTGAGAATTTAATTAAGTGGCAATTTACGTGTAAATACTTTGTAATCGATTCGTGAAGCGGTGATTACACCTTAGATATTTTTGGACGCAACTTTTACGGATAGGTAAATTCTAACTTTGAGTAATTTTGAAAAAAAGGATAATAATACCTAACGGAACTGAATTTTCAGATCATTAAATATTTTTGTATTTTTTGTCTACTATTATTTACTACTACAAATAGTAAAAAATCGTGTCCATACTTGTGACTGGCTGACTTCAACATTGAGTCGTATTGTTAAGATATGAGAAGCACCTCTCGAGACCTTATAATTCTAAATCTAAAAAAAGGCAGAAATAAGTTAAGTAAATGCAAAACTTTGCCATTTTTCGGAGCATTATTATCATTGTAAAATTAGTACTGTACCGAGGATTCATTGCTATAGTCTATCAAATGTTTTCCGTATTAACCTCACCACGAAAATTTTATTTGAAGCCTCTTGCACAGAATAAGTAATAGTACTACGTGTACGTACTGCCTCTTGTTTATTCTTTTATTTTCAACACGTTGTGTCAATTTAAATGTCACAAACATAATTATATATTTATTATTTTGCAAAATCCCAGCTATATAGCTTTATAGACAATTCAAATTCAACTTAACGGCCTCCTAAAAATTCTTATTAATTATTTTAAAATGTTTACTATCAGAATCATTCTCGTTTTGCAACAAACTATTGTAAACCACTATAAAATTCAAGCTAATTGCCGCCAATCCTATTATTGATTTTCACAATAACCATTAGAACACTAAATCGTTTCTAAAAACTACTACTCATGTTTAGTTTAGTAAATCTTTAGTTTAATGCGTTAATAAAAATCTAAATGACTGTTTTGTTCTGTTAACATTTAGTGATTTTGCAAGATATTGCGTGATCTGATGATATATCGCATAGTGATCTAAGAAATGGCGGGACTATTAAATAGATATATGAAAATATTTACGTAAACTTAACACTTGTTACGGTTGCAGTATAAATTATTTTTAGTATTCAAAAATGCTCATCTAAAATGTCAAACAATGCTATGCGATATAATCATGAAAAATTGACAGGCGGGGGGCAGTGCAAATATTTGTGTGCATGAATATGGGTAAATACCCATATTCATGCACACAAATATTTGCACTGCTACTCGCCGGGACATGACCAAACCAATACAAATGTATTGGTTTGATCACGCCCCGGCGAGTACGTAAAGCCGTCGTCGTCGTGGACATAGGTATATGGCAGTCGTTAAGGGTGGTTGGAACTCTTAAAACTCCAACAACTGGTCTATCTGCAATGCCAATGGGTTGTGGAAGTCAGATAGCAGTCACTTCACGGAAAATATCCAAGTTCAGCCAAACCCGCAGTTTAACTGGCAAAAGCAGACCCCAGATATCAATGTGAGAGCATGATAGATTACCTAGCTATTTTTTTGGAAAATCTTGGCATTCGGGTAATACCAGCTACGAGCACGTAACCTAATTAATAATACCACAATAATATGCTAGTACTTAAAAATTGCAACAAAATTCATTAATGAAGTCAGTAAATCTTTCATTACCTATTGAATAGAAAACGATTGGCTCCAACAGCTCTCTGCTCGTAAATCTCGATAAGAACTACTTAATCGTAACACTAGCACAATATTTTAGTTTCTAACGAGCGGAAAGATTGAGGCTAACCGCTGCATGTCATGGCCGATGCAACTAAGTCTGACTTGCAGACTGCATCTCCGGGGTTTCAACCAACGGGAAACACCCATCTCCAACGGTCAGTACAGTTCCCGGCATACATCTTGAGCTCAGGGAAAGAGAAACGAATGAGAAACGCCCTGTGCGCGCGGATTGGTTAGATATTCTACAATTTTACAATATTCTATACAACGCTATGACCTATGATGCTATGCCGATATAGACTCATGGTAAGCATAGCTTAACTATAGTACGCGCCAGTTAGTGTGGCAATACGAGTGGAACAAAGTCTTACGAATACGAAGTAACAAGAAAGGTAAATCAAAAATTATTAAGAAATAAGAATTATTATATTATCTTCTAACATTGAAACTGTCGTTTTTGCAAATTTCGTATACCTACACCACTGTATGGGGGAATGTAAATGACTCGTATTGCCACACTAACTGGCGCGTACTGTAGCCTGTGTTATGGATTCACCTCCGCCCCTTCAGCCCTCGAACGCGAGCTGTCGAACGTTCTACTGCTACGCTACATAATCTATATATATATATAAAAGGCTTTGTCCTGAATGATGAGGTTGATACCTCATCATTCAGGACAAAGCCTCATCATTCAGGACGATCAGCGGTTTAGGCTGTGCGTTGATACGCACAGCCTAAACCGCTGATCGTAGAGACCTGAAACTTGGAGGGTGTGTTCTCTGTATGACGGAGGCATCCGATAAGAAGGGATTTTCCAAAATTCCACCCCTAAGTGGGGGAAAAAGGGGGGCAAAGTTTGTATGGGACAACGTGATTCCGTGGTCCAATCTACTTGAAAGGAGAACGGGCACTTTTGTATGAGCTGCGTCCCAACCCTTGTAACAAGTTGCGACTAGTGTAAACATGTACATTTAGTCTATTTATATGTAAAAATGAAAGATTTTTATCAGAAATTCGTGCAGGTCCAAAGTTATAAGGGTGTAAGTAAAAAATATTTTTTGTGCAAATAGGCTTTGCAGTATAGTTCTACGGTTTTGTATCATTTCGCCGACGGTCATTACAACTACGGTTGACTCAACTAGGGTTAATTCACCTACTGGTTGACATGGTTCATGGTTGTACCGATCACATATTTTTAACAAAAAAAGAGGGGTGTTATAAGTTTGACGTGTGAGTGTGTGTGTGTGTGTGTGTATGTATGTGCGTGTGTGTCAGTCTGTCTGTGGCATCGTAGCTCCCAAACGGCTGAACCGAATTCAATTCTGTTTCTTTTGATCGAAAGATGGTTTAGTCGAGAGTATTCTTAGCTATGTTTCATAAAAATCGGTTCAACCATTTGAAATATATTATGAGGAATGAAAATCAATCCAAAATCTAATCTATTTTCAAATATACCCGTATTGGGTATCAAATGAAAGGTCATAATTTATACATCGGTGATAACCGCTGAACCGATTTCCATAAAACCTGCTATTATTATAGGTATATAAAAAGCATGAAACAAAAAAAATTAAAAGCAGAAACCAATATTTTAATTTTCTCTTTCTAAATCGATTTGAATAGTTAGCATAATAAATGCTTCAAAAGAACATTATTCACGCTGCATACATTTTTGGTCCAAAATTGAAAGTGCTGGCCAAATACGATATTTCGTTAGAACTTGTTCTTATTGGGGCGTCAAAGTTGAGGTACCACTTCCTTCGGTTTTATTTGAGTTCGAAAATCTTGAAAACATACATTTTTTATGACACAAACTATTGAAAATGGATAAAAAATGTCGTGCTACATTGGAAGAATAGTTAATAAAACTAATAAAAAATAAACCCCATACTGCACACCGTTGTTTTTCGTCTATTTATTTAGGTGCTAAATTGAAAATAAGTAGCGGCCAAAGAATACAAATATGACATTCCGTAAGTCGGGCAGTGGACCCTCAGCTTTGACGCCATAATAAAAAATGCTAATGAGGACAAGCTCTAACAGAATATCATACTCGTATTCTTTGGCCGGCACTTTCAATTTTGGACCTAAATAAATGGGTGAAAAACAACGGTGTGCAGAATGGGGTTTATTTATTATTGATTTTATTGACTATTCTTCCAATATAGAACAATGATTTTTATTCGTTTTTAATCATTCATATCATAAAAATGTATGGTTCCAAGATATTTGAACTCAAATAAAACTGAGAGCTGGACTATGGCGTCAAAGCTGAGAGAGTGGTCTCTCAGCTTTGACGCCATAGTAAAAAATGCTAACGAGGACAAGCTCTAACGGAATTTCATATTTGTATAGGTACTTTGGCCAGCACTTTCCATTATGGACCTAAATAAATGGACTAAATACAACGATATGCAATATGGGGTTATTTTTTATTGCTTTTATTAACTATTGTTCCAATATAGAATAAAGTTTTTCATTTATTTTTAATAATTCGTATCATAAAAAATGTATGTTTCCAAGATTTTTAAATTCAAATAAAACCAAGCGCAGTGGTCCCTCAACTTTGACGTGGTAATAGAAAATGCTAGCGAGGACAAGTTCTAACGGAATATCGTATTTATTTTCTTTGGCCGGCACTTTCAATTTTGGACTAAAAGGGGTGATGTCCTTTCATTCAAAAATCCCCATAATTTATACATATTTGAAATGTACTAATTAAGGCCTTTAATTTGATATCAAACACGGTATATTTACCTCAATTTTATTTTTTAACGCAGTACTTTATGACCGCTAGAGGGCGCCTCATTAAATTCAGTGACACATTATATAGCCTATAATAAGTGGACGATCAAGACACTTCTAACAATACCTTACTTGTCCAGTTCTAATTAGTAGTTGAAGAGCTATGAGGGAATTAGTGAATATACATACATAGTTCATACATACATACATAGCCTGTCAAAATCATAATCCTCCTTTGGCTTTAATATAGTCGGGTAAAAATAGCATAAATAAATAAGTATTTTGTCATAAAAACACTAATTATTTAAAATAAATTAAATACTTTCTTAGTAACTGAAACCCCCCACAACTTTTACCCTGCACGAAATACAGATTTATGTCCATACAAAAAAATAATACACTCATTGAGACCTTTCATTTGATATAGGTCAAAAAGTGTTACACCATATGGGACGAAACGCCCATTCGCCTTTGGCATAAAGTATTTAGAACAGAATTGATGTAGAACCTCATTTTTACTTTATTGAAATTCTTCCCTTATTTGGGTTAAAAAGGGATAGAAAGTTATTTTGGGGGTGATTTGCTTCGAAGTTGATATCAATTGTTTTTGTGTGAGTGTTCTTAATTTAAATTTTATTCTTTTGGTGACGTGAGGTGACGTGTATTATTTTGACGCAATGTTAAAAAACTTACTCTGATTTTATTCAAAGAAGGTTGAGCTCACATAAAGGCTTCATGCTCTTTAAATATTAAATGTTGCGTTGATTTTTTTTTTTTTTTTTTACAAAAGAGGAAAAGCGAGTTCTTTCTAGGAGTAATATAATTTTATATCAATATTGCTGCTTTTTATTTCAATGTTCGCGCATCACTTGAAAACCGCTGAATAGGTTTAGCTGAAATGTGGCATGAACATTATTCTAGGTGCGATAGGAGTAGTCGCAAACTCGATCTAAATTTTAAATATTGAACATAATTTTGAAAGGTAGATCTTTAAGTATTCTCGCAGATCGGAGATAAAGAAGGTGAACTCGCACGCCCGATAAGTCCTGAAGTTCAATCACCCTCTTAAAATGGAAAAGAGGCCTGTCTGTCTAGACACCGTGTGTTTTTTTTATTAACGCGCGGAAATTCACTCGGATACCCCCCTTCCGTAGCCAGTGAGAGTGCTTATGTCGGACTCGAACAGAGCAAAACCGTACGGCCGACTCGGGCCAGCAGTTGCCGGGGTTGAAGTAGCCTCTGATATATTCCTCGCGCACTCCGACTGATCCAGGGCCATAGAAGGCCCCATCGGGTGTGAGACCATGGCGTCCCCATCTTTCCCCAGAAAAAAAGGAGATGGGGGTGCATCGCGTCGCCGACTCGGCTTACTAGGATGGCAGGTGGCTCCACCTGTCATCCTCAGGCCTGCGCCCATGGAGGACTAAGGTCTCTTAAAGGTCATCTGACGCCAGACCGCCAGAGTGACCTACGCACATTGCGGACTATGCGGGACGGAAGGAACCTAGGTCTTCTCCGGATACGCTCCCCCGCCTCCTATTCGAGCATTACTTGCTCGCAAAAGAAATCGGCGGCAGCCCACACGCTCGCGCTCTGCACCATCACTGCGAGTAACGTGCTGAGCGAAATAACTCCCACCCACCAGGGCCGCCATAAGGACCCGCCTCGGCGTCTCCTACGCTGGGTATATCCTCGCTTGCGTCACAGTGATGACACTCAGGCGTTGGCTCCTTCCTGATCCGATGCAGGTAACTGCCAAAACACTCGCTAACCAGTCCCCCATGATGGGTCTTACAGCCGCTATCACGGCATGCCCTCCGCAAGGTTGTCGTAGTTTTCACTGCTTCACCATGTCGCGGAGGAGCAGGAACCTCATGGCTCGGGTTCCCATCCCCGCTGCCGTGCTGTTACCAGGTCCGGTTCCGGTGAGGTTCCGGCAAGGAAACTCGCCGCCTCGAAAGAGATCGTACAGTACCCCCTTATATACCTGATCGCCATCGTCCACTGTGGTTGTCGCAGCGGTTGTCCACTGCTGGCCTTCAGGGTCTTCACCCAGATTGGGCACTTGCGGTTATGTCGGAACGGAACCGACTGAAAATATCACAGCAATTATTGTATGTGAGGAGAGGGGGGGGCGACAGCCATAGAGGCAGCGACTCTACGCATCTAAGGACTCTCAACTCAATAGATAATACTGAAATCTTATTAATTGAGTCTATGTAAATGCGAATACGAACCATTCCAGTTATGAGAACAGAATGCTACGATGAGCGAACCTGTGTCTTATACAAAAGAATTCAGTTCGCAACGAGCATCTATTCTAAGCATGTTAACGTTGTAGGTACTGTAGTGATGTGTTCTGAAGAGTTGGAAACATTAATAAATCTGGTTATATGGTTATGTTTAGGACAAGGGCTTTTCAACAAAAGGTTGAATATTCCAGAACCCTTTCTCAGCAAGAAGTCTGTCTAATTTCACAGTTTTCAGTAGTTTAAAGGTGAACGCAGATCTGGCCGCACCGACGTGCTGCAGTCGCCGCATTCCGAATTCTTTATATGAAACCTCGCACACCTAGCCGCGCCGCAGTCGGGTGGCGGTCGCCGCAATACTCGAAGCGGTCGAATTCCCCAAGGCGCAGCTGATGACGTCAACAACGTCGGCCCGCGCGAATCGACGCTGCGGCCGGCGGGCTACTAATATTTTGTGTTTCTACAATTTATATGGGAACAAGAATTGATGATTCTATTTTAATTAGGTTGGTTCAACAATACAATGAGCTTTTCACGTCCACTTCTGATTTAAATTAGAAACTAAATAAAAGAAATTCAGTGCGATGCGTGCGGCGACGGGAACGACTGCGGTGCGGACAGAATATGTGCGAGGCTATTTACAAAAGCTTTGACTGCAGCGACTGCGGTGCGGCTAGGTCTGCGTTCACCTCGAAAAGCACTTTCTTCAAAATATAATTAAGTGAAAATATAACGTAATAACGAGGTACTAACTTACCATCATATAGGTTCGAATTACAGAAGTAACCATACTGTTCCAAACTTAACGCGGACGAAGTCGCGGGCAAAAGCTAGTAATCTATGATTAGTGGACGCCGTGCTATCCTCAAAAGACCCAAAAAGAACGCGTACTGCGCAAGGAGAACATTTTATGATGTGTTTGTCGAGAACTCTAGATGCCGGCAACTATAACGAAGCCAAGTCAGCCCCCCTAGACAAGTGGCAATTCGTTGCTCGGCGTATGATGGAATAGAATGACATATGTATAGGATTTGACGTTTTTGACATTCGTTGAGGCCAGCCATATACGTCAAATCCCATACATTTGTCATTCTATTCCATCATACGCCGAGCAACGAATTGCCACTTGTCTCGAGGGGCTGAACAATAAACTCGCTTGTAAACAGAACTGTAAATAAAACGGAAAGCTAAGCTTTGCTAAGTTATGTAATAACCAATACTCCACCTGTCTGTTTCTTTTATTTATTTTATGCGTTTGATCACTATCCACCGAATTGCGAAGATGTAATTATCGATTGATCATTCTCAGAAAATTGCAACAATATTTTTGTATTAGTTGAACAAAAGTATTGCCGGAAAGGTAAACGTAGAAACATTGTTAGATAATACCTAGTTTTTTTGTGTGTATAGCGAAATCGGTAGATGGCTCCCACCATCGCCCTAAGATGGATGTATTGGAAAATTGGGATCAATCTCGGGCGAAGCTCGGTGGCTCAGTGGTCAGAGCATTCCCCAGTGCTCAGTTCCTACTGTTGTGCGCGTTTTCCAAGATGTTATGTCTAAAATTCCACCATATTTACACTTAAAAACTCGAACTCACACTAATTTTGGAAAATAAAGTACAACCACTATTGTTTCTTTGATCGTGTTCGCGCCAAAACTCCAATTTTTTGATTAAAATTTTGACTCGAGTTAACTCGAGTTGAATTTCCTCCTCATGGCGTGCCTCTTATGATAACGTTCCCAGAAGACTAGTAGCAATGTCACGTTGTATGACAATGCTTCCTATCTGACCTAGTAATTAATAATATATTAATTAATAGACAGTTAACACTGTAGTAGGGGGCTTAGTAAGGTCAGTGATAGGTATAGGATGTTTCAAGATCATCTAAACATAAAATAGGTTCATAAAAACAAATTAATATTGCTAATGAAATGAACTAGAATCCATTTAATAAATGTTGAAGATTTAATTGCTTTAAATCTATCTTTTCACAATTATTTAGTTATGAGTTCATTTATTAGCTGATTTATTTTGATATGATTACATCTATAGGTCAAGGTGTCTATCTAAAATAATAATGATTGTGAAATCATTGTGTTGGTTGATGATTTATATAATTATGACAGAAAAGTCAGAAGCGTCGGTAGCTTAGTGGTTAAGGAGTCGGCCTTACATTACCATTACACTACCGACGTGAACCCACTCCTACCTAACACAAGCAATTTAGCTTATCTGGAGGGGTTAATGGGAATATTAGTAATTTCGGCTGCTAATATTCTTTAAAAAAAAAAAATAATTTACAACACACCTGCTCATAAATGTGATATTATTTTACCGCAATTAAGCACGGAATGACACCTATTATAAAACTGTGACTTTTTCATTGCTATTATTCACAAAAGTGAGTTATAGATTCTTTTTTAAATTTCATAGGAAGTGTCTATACTTAATTGTCTATGTTTTTAAAAAAGTTTTGATACAAAAAATAACGTGTTTAATAGCACGAATAAATTAATACGCCTATTGTATGGTCATTTGATGCATTTTGCACATTTAATAGTAGATTACCCAACAAGTGAAAAAAAGGTGAATTCTTTTCGAGGCACCAAGTTGTATCCCGAGAGGAGTGAAGGTTTCTCCGGTAGAATCCCGAGCGTAGCGAGGGGTTCTAGAGAGAAACCTGAGTGGATCGAGGGATACAAGAGCCGAGATGAATTCTTTTTTCACGTGTTAGGTACTCAACTTTTCACCATTGACTACGAGAAAACGATTACTCTGTGATTATGAATTACATTTTGTTATGGATAGTACACAAAAGAAGCAGCAAATTATCAGTAATAGCTACCGCTTTAGCGCGAAAAGACTCAGGAGTCTTTTCGCGTTCGAGAATATGAGTTTCATTTTCATCACTAGATGAAGTCATTTTATGATTATGAGACAAACATAAACTTTTACAAGGAAAATTACACAGAAAATGGCGGCATTTTTTTTTCTTAATTTAAACTGAGCCACATTCCATCCAGCCAGTGATTACATTTAGGTGGCTTTTAGTACGTTTTTATAGTGAGAGTGTGCAACCTCTTTGTATGTTTCACTAGGATCCGTACATTCGCGCATGTTCCAAATTCAAATTTTTTTATTCACTCGGTGAAACAAAGAGCGTTTTATTCACTGTTTTTGATGAATCACGGGCCCTTTTTCGAGTGTCAATGGTGAAAATAAATAATTTCAACTTGTAATACTTGTGTAATAAACAAAATTTTCACTCAAATTTAACTTTTTTTTTCTCTAAGTACAGAAAAAAAACAGAGTAAAAAAAAGTTAAGTTCAAACCTCATTTTTTTTTTTAAATATGGTCGACCGCCATTGTTAAATGCGCACGCATAGGAAAACGAATTAATTTGTAGTATTGTTTATTTAGTATTTGTAGTATTATTTTATTCGCAAGTGTGTTGTAAAACGTCGTATGGCACGTGTGAGCATGATGATTACCGTCCTCGGCTGTCTTAAGACCAATGGCGCCTCGGCGGTAATCACCAACGTTGCTCACTTGTACCATAATGTACTATTAATCACAGAAATATGTAGGTACACTGATTAAATTAATAAAATATTAAAAAAGTGTTGGTCCCGGTGAATTAGTTTGGGGTCTCGGAATTTATACCAACTTATACAGTTCAATACAGCCGAGCAGACGTTAGCATCCCCATTCTTAGTTTTTCTTGAGGTCAACGACCGATAGCCCTTCGACATCGCCGCGAATAGGTAGGTATATACCTACCTACATAGAAGATTATTTTACTACTAACTTATCAATCATCTACTAACACCTGAATAGCAAATTGTTCAAGTACAGTTTTAGATACCTTCTCACGATACTCTATCTGATACACTCAACATGAATATCGATTGCATCACTAATTATAGCAAATAACATTAAAACAATGGATGGTTCATTTTAAATAAGATATTTATCTACCTTTGTTAGCTTCCGGGCATGCACCGTGTGAGTTGCCACGAATTGTGCAGTAATAACACAAATAATTATTATTTTCTCACTTATTATGTCATTATAACACTTTAAAAGTGCTCGCTCAATGCGGAAATGTTACATTAACGGACATTACCGTTTCTACGACATTTGAAATTATAAAAATTGGTCTTAATTACTTTTGTAAAGATAATAATTGTGATAAGTAGAGTAAAAATGGTTTATTGGCGTTTTATTATAATAATATTTTACTACAAGTGACATCTAGTTGTAATTTTATTACTTGTCATAAGTTTATGTTATTCTGTAAGGTACAACGTGGTAACATTACCAATGGAAAGATGGCGCTGTTACAAGTTTTAATAAAAGACCTAAATGATGTCAATATAAAGTCAGTTGGAAATAAATAATGTCATTATAGTCAGTTAGAAATAATCTCTTGAATTCTAATCGAAAGATCATTAAATATTGTAGATTGTTATAATTTGCTGTATCATACAATCTACCATGATGTGAGCGCCAGTATAATAGTGGTGGCCTGTAATATGTACAGATGTCGCTATTTTGAGTTGAGTTTAATTTATGAACATTTTGATCTTTTCATAAAGTTTTCTATCTGACATTATGTTAAGGAACTTTAACTCATATTAAATTTCATAATTATGGCACCACAGAAAAAAATGAACATTACATTTCCAGTACCCTTAATGGCGGCGAAAACTTCAAAACTTAGAAAAATACTTATAGTGGAGAATTTCAAACTAATATATTACAGACGTTAAAGTTACTCTAAGTTATACCTAAGTACCTAATACCTACTGACATGTACCAGTATTGCCAGTATCTAATAAGTATCTAATAATAAATGCATAAATGGTAAGTTGGCAAAGTAAGCTTTGCAACTATCGCTATCAGTCAAATTGAAGTTATAATAAATGTAACTTAGGTCCAAAAGTTACATATAACTTCAATTTGACTGAGCTATTACATTGGGACCTAAACATAAACGGCGAAATGTGGGTGCTAGCACCTCTGCCTACCCCTTCGGGGATATAGGCGTGAGTTTATGTATGTTATGTTGACTGAGCTAAAATTGAACTAAAATAAATATACCTACATAAACCCTGACACCTAAGCTAAGTGGTATATATAAGACGGAACTAAAATTGGACTAATATACAACCACCTTCATACCATAATATAACTGCGGACACGAATCTTGGACTTAAAATTTGCTCAAAATGTGCCCTATACACGCAGTACACAATTCTTGGGTGTCTTATGAGGATAGCACGGGGTGTTATTGCGGTGGACGAACTCAATTTCACCAAGCATAGATTTGTCTTGCGATTTAGGTCCAAGATACAAGTCCGAAACTTTATAAGGTTCTGTCCACACGTGTGTTGTTGTTTTGTCCAATAGCGCGTTCCAGAACTTAACAGAGCCATCTAGTGAGCAGTATCAAAACAACTAATTGGAAATACAGTTTACAGGTTCAAAAGTTAAAACGAAATATGCTTTGTTGACAGAAAAAACCTCAGCCTCCAGCCAGTAGACCGCGAGGAGGACTCGCACTTGTTCACCTACCGGGACGTGAACCGCACACACGTGTCCGTCGTGCTGGCGCAGAGCGTCGATGAGCTGGTGGACAGTGACTCACCACAGAACGTCGTGAAGTTCCGACTTGGGTGTGACTTTGATGCCGGAGATGATCTTGTGAGTATGACATACCTACTAGACCTAGACTAACACCCGTATTCACAAACAATACTGTGAGGTCTCATAGTGTGCTCGAGCGCATAGGGCTGGTAAAATTAATTCACAAACATCACGGAGCAGTATCTAACGCAGTGCGTTCTCTCAACGAAGTATTACTTAAGTATTATAAATGAATAAAAAGGCTTGCCAAAACGAACGCACTGAGAATTTGTCGTTCTTTGCACAGTTTTGGTAGTACGTATAGCGAAGTATTGTTTGTGAATACGAGTGTAACTCAGACTAATAGAATAGTGTTAATTAGCTTGAATTGCTAACAGAACATTTTGGGATTCGATTCCCGCTAGTCACGGCTTCGAGTCTCGCTCAGTGCTCACCTTGGGTCAAGATAGCACTGTATAGAATCTCTTAGATGTTTTTTTTATTATTTACTAGCTGACCCGGCGAACTTCGTACCGCTATATTTTCCGCCCGCGTGGTATTTTGACCCCGATTTATCAGTATTTCTCTACAATATTTGCATGTATTATACATAATACCTATATACCTTCCTCTTGAATCACTCTATCTATTAAAAAAGCCGCTTCGAACTCCGTTGCGTAGTTTTGAAGATTTAAGCATACATAGGGACGGACAGACAGCGACAGCGACTTTGTTTTATAATATGTAGTGAAGTGATTAGTACCTAACATTTAAGGACCTGGTAAAGAAACTCCTATATTATATTCAATTTCACAAATGTCACTCTCGTTACCTAACCTACGCCACAGAATAAATAATAGTAGGTACTACGTCCTACGCCTATCTATCACGTCATTACAAAACAAAAGGTTACGAAATATTTCGTAACAGATAAAATGCACAATGCTATACTTTTCCTAAAGAAAATATGTCACCTACTTAGAAGAAAGAAGGGTATTATTTTTCAAAACTCCAAGATTGAGGGAACGAGCTCACTGAACCGAGATATCCTGTTGATCTCGTTTAGGAATTTTAAGCTGTTATAAACTTGGGTTTGACTGGTTTCAATTGAATTTTAATATTAAAATACGTAGGTAGCTAAAATCCAGAGATTTCAATAAGTAGGACGTACTTTGTTGATACATGCATCCTAATTAAACTGGATAATTTTTCAACTGGACGTGGATGACTAAATCCTGAACTATGAAGAATAGCGAAAAATGCTCAAAGGAGCACTTTTTGAATTTTGATGAAAACTAAAACTGCATCATTGAATTGAAAAAATATTTTTTCCAGTCAGGTATCTAACCCATGAATTAAAAAAACCCTCGTTGTATTATTACGCCATTCGATAGTGTCACTAATAAGAAACGAAGTACCTATACCTAAACCATAAAGTTAAGGTACAGCCGATGATTAATGGTTCTGGCGCAGCCTTACCTCTCGAAGTTTGGGAGGTCAGAAGTCAATCGCTATCATAGAAGGCAAGATGATGTCAATAAGCTCACATCCTTTAGGATGTTTACATGTGGGTGTTATAAACTTCTACCTTAATTATGTGAACTCTCCTATACTTTGAGATAATTAAAAATTAGGAGATAATACTACTAGTTACTAAGATTATTCTCAAAGTTATTGAGTTGTTAGATACTTTCTTTGTTCCTGCATCTAAAATTTATTAACAGGAAAATTTATTGGTGCAACTTTTGCATTTATTTTTTCCTTATTTTCATAAATATCAAGGCTAAAAATTAATAAGATGCGATTAACCTTGCAAACAGTCAATTCGAATGAGATATTAGAAACAAAATTACTTGTGAGATTTATGCCCTACTTAAGATTTAAATACAAACTTGCAAGGATTTTGGAAAGATTTGCAGCGTTATCGCCAACTTATACATACCAACGAATCACGAAAAAACACACCTTATTTTGTTACAGTTAAGAGTTATTTAGAATGTAAAATAAAAATGTTTGTAAAACAATGCGGCAGAAATTTTGAGCCAGTCACCTCAGATAGCCGTCGTCCTTCACCCAGTTACAACAACCATTTGCCTTATTTTTTAAAGCACAAGGGATCGCAGCCCTCTTTAATTCACCCACAGAATAAAACAACATTTTTAATCTTATATTCACCGTTTAGGCATTCATCTGGGTCGTTGAAGGGTTGTGTTTGTTCAACTGTTCACGTTGATTGTCGTTGCTGGTGTACACTTGCCCTAATTTTTTTGTGAATGTTTCTACTTGGTTTGTCTTAGATTTTTTTGGGGTAAAAAGGAATATTTCGTCTTAAATCATAATATATAGTATTTGAATCTCTATAGGTCGTTGTCATTTCGAACGAGGTTTTGGGTTCGATTTCTATGTCATGTAAATTGTTAAAGGGTTTGGAAAGAAATCCAAATTTGATTATGGAATTTGGAAGAAATTTAGGATCCATGCCAACCTCGCAGTGGCAAAATTTGCATAAAGGGAAGCCGGTGACATAAAAGCTTAAGTTTGTCATGCACCATGCGAACCGTAGCGAAGCCGGCAGGAATTGGATAATAGGGACCCCTTGCTACTGCAACTTCGCCTGATAGTGTATACATCTGCTGATTAACAGACGTGGCTTTCCTCTCGAGTTTGGGAGGTCAGAGCTCTATAGTAAAGCTATGGATGCAACTAGGACAGCTGTGATAGAAAGGAGTCTCGAAGAATAGTTGCCTGTAGTAGCACTAAGTACAGTGATACCAATACATTTTAGTAGAATAAGGTCATCAATAAAGATTGAGATTTGGGTGATTGAGATAAGGTCGAGACTAAATTTTGAACATATTTATTATTGGACCTAAAATGTGCTCAAAATGTCGCTATGCTCGCTACGGGAAGCTACGGCGGTGGACGAGCTCTTTACCAATCATAGATTCTTCTTCCTCTTAGCGTTAATTCCCAGTCGCATCCGAAGCTTTCACCTCGGAGTCTGGGGTCCGCTTTACCAGTCTTAACTACGGATTTGGCTAGACCTCGATATTTTCCGTGAAGCGATTGTCATCTGACCTCCACAACCCCTTTACCAATAGATTATTACAATACAATCCGCCGCGCCAGAACCTCATTTGTCTCGCGAATTAGGTCCATAATGTAGTTATCCCGAGGTATAGGGGAATTAGATGATATCAGCTTGAAAGCATTAGGTACTATTTTCCAATAAGTAGTTAATTATAAAAAGTCATTTATTCAGGATCTTGTCGTAAGCGGCTACAAGAACCTACCTGTGTAGTAAAAAAATCCACATTTCGTATTCTCTACTTATAGTATAACCAGTACTATTATTATTAACGTAGTACTATAAATTTATTCTGTGAAACTAAATAGTATAATGACATAATAGCAAAAGGCATACTATTTCAAAGTTACAGTAGCAAGCCTTAATATAACATTCTCGGTTCAAATACCGTTTAAATTAAATTATGAATCTCAAGTCTTTTGTAATGTGTACACAAAAGGCTAGAGGCTTAGTTTTTATACTGTCTTTGCGGTAGGCTCGTCAAAACGATAACAATTTTGTCTCCCCTCTTCGTAAAGGCTATTGTAACAAACGCCCTGAAGGGAAAAATATCCTTTAGCAAAACACAAACATTAGGAATGATTGAGAGCCTGTCGGGAGGGTTAATGAACTAACCTATAAGGTAACAATATGATATACAACGCCTGGTAATAACGCTAGTAAATCTGAACAAAGAATTGTTGATACATTACATTAAATATAATATGACTCAAAGGTGACTGACTGACTGACTGACTGACATAGTGATCTATCAACGCACAGCCCAAACTACTGAACGGATCGGGCTGAATTTTGGTATGCAGGTAGATGTTATGACGTAGGCATCCGCTATGAAAGGATTTTGATTAATTCCACCCCCAAGGGGATAAAATAGGGGCTGTAAATTTGTATGAAACTTTGTCAATTTTAAACCGATCAGGCTGAGACTTTGTATGCATAAAGCTACTATGACGTAGGCATCAGCCACGAAAGGATTTTGATTAATTCTACCCCCAAGGGGATAAAATAGGGGATGAACAACATTCCGAACTAACGCGGACGAAGTCGCGGGCAACAGCTAGTTAAATAAATATATGCCGTGTTTGTCCCGGTGGAGTAAAATAGGGTCACCCTATCTCGTTCTGTGGTGGTCGTAGAAGGTGACTAAAGGATAGGGCTGTTCTCCATCCGACAGTAAACATACAGCTCATGATTAAGTGGCCGCTTGACGGCAATAGACTCAAAAATCAGCTGGAGCAATGTGGGTGTTAATATAACTCTGCTTACGCCTTCGGGGGTTCACAGGTGTGAGTATATATAAATAGGTGTATTACATACATATACTCACGTTTCTGTATCTCCGAAGCGGTAGGCAGAGGTGTACGTGTCTAATTACCCACATTTCGCCAAATGTTTTATTTTTTAGTTTTTAGTATTAGTAAATTAATAGCAAACAAAAGTTTGAATATTGGGACAATCTTTTTTATTAATTTTCATATAGGTAATAGATAGAATACGCGAATACAGGGGTTCGTCCATTTTCGTAACTTAACCAGCTACAAACGTGGAATTTTTTTTTGCATTCATAACCAGTTACGAAAATAGAATTAAATTGTCGTTTTCATAACCAACTGTCATAACCAGTTACGAAAGAAGATTTTTTTTTCTAGTATGGGGTTCTTCAAGATGGGCATTAGAAGGTTCTTACGGGGTCGGCAGCGCGAATGTGACACCCGTGGTGCTGCACACGTCCATGGGCCGCGGTAGCCACTTTCCATCAGGTGGGCCGTGTGCTTGTCTACCGCCGTTTCCGTGGATTTATTTAGGGTGATTCCACATAAAACCACCAGACCAAGGATTTCTTTTTCCGAAATTACTCTCTAGTATTCCTTCTAATCTGGAGGGGGCTAAGCTAAATTGCTCATATTAGGAGTCAGTTCACGTGGTAGTGTAATGTCCAGGATTCCAAGCCGGAATCTCTCGATTGTGAGTCTGACTACATAAGCGTCGCTTCAAATATTAATCAAATGGGAATACCTAATGAGAAAAGCATATAGCTCTATCACTCCGTCTACAATGCACCGGTGAATTTGAATATCCTTATAGTACATACCTAAAATACATCCTTAAGGCTGCGTAACCACCGGAGATGTGCTATGCAGCTATGATTCGAAGATGAAAAAGTTATGAAACTGTGTGACCTCTTCCACTGTGCTATGATATGTAGCGCAGCGAGTAAAATGTGCATTGAAACTTCCTACAAATGTTCAAAATTCGAATCTATTCTCCATCCATAGCACACATTCGTAGCACTTACCTATCTTCTTGAAAATGAATTCCAAATTCTGTTAGTCTCGCTAAAACTCGAGAACGGCTGAACTGATTTGGCTACTTTTAGTCTTGAAATATTTATGGATGTCCAGGGAAGGTTTTAACGGTGAGAAAATATGTAAAAAGTTTCTGAATTCCACGCGGGCGAAAAAAAATATGGGGTACAAAATTGGCCGGATCAGCTAGTCTTACTATGTAACGAACATAGCTTAGCTCAACTCCTTTCCGCCAGTGTTGTGTGTTGTGCATGTGGATCCATATCCACATGCACAACACACAACACTCCGCATAGCACATCTCCAGTAGAAAGGCAGCCTCATTCTAAATCATTCAATTACATTCTCAATCCATCTCGAAATTCACTCCGAATGAACGTTAGAATGTTCGCCAAAGGAGCTGTCCCGTGCGAGTACATACGTAGGTACAGTTCAATGACATTTGTAGACGTATTTTTACGATAGCGTAAAAAATGTTGTATAAGCGACACTGTGTCGTTTGGACACATAATAACTCCATAGTTAACGTTGTAATTCTAGATTTATTTTATTTATAGAGCAGGTTTATGGGTCGAGAGGGACTGCGGTGTTCGTCTTACTGGCTTTTGTCCAGAAGTCGTTAATATAAATATATTGTTGGGTAGGAAGTATTGAAGGAGTCGTGGCTAAGTGATAACCGGATAGGTTAACATATTGCAAAGTTGAGTATACTAGCCAAGTTATTTTAGGGATGGGTGATCATTCTTAACACATTCGAGACCCTTTCTGAGCCTCTGATTCTGTCATTGGTTCCGATTGCCATAAAAACATCTGTGATAGGTATAAGTAAGTAAGAAGTCAGAGTCCTAAAAAGGCCGACAATCTGATCTTACTACAGAACTTTGAAATCGCTATGATTTGTGGAATCGCTTGATAGAAAAGAGATCCGATTCTCAGCACTCCATGGATTCACCGTGCGGTCGCCGGGTCCATAGCTTGATACAGAGAGGAACACCGTGACGGCGACTGGGGCTTGCGACCCAGATGTAGGTTTTGGGTGGCCACCTTGTGATGCATCAGCGCTCACCTCCACCGTCAGTAGTGTCCCCTCCCCCCCCTACCTATCCAAATTTGGTAAGATTCTATCAATGCCGCTTTGGGTATTCGATTTAGTAAAGAGCTTACTGAAGCTCTTGGCAGTCCGAGGTCTTTTAGGCAAGTTGTACAGGGATTTAGCTGGAATTCCCCTTGCTCCTACTTCTACGGCGTAGAGTTCAATCACGTAGCCATTTTTGGTTTACTCGTCAAGTCAAAGTATTTTGTTCGCCTTTATAGCGTGATCTTTAGGTTGATTTTATATTTATTGAAAGCTGACCTGACTTTTGAAAAGGCTTGTATCTTCATAATAATGTTTCTACATTTAGTTCTATTTAATAGGGGCTGTCATATTTATGGTGAGCCTGTTACCGTTAATTAATGAATAAAATTAGTATTAAAAGTATTCATATACTAGTGACATTACCAGTGACCGGTACTTATAAGGTGATTGCAATGCTTCCAGATCTCTGCCTACCTGTCGGTGACGGTGTACATCGAGGATGTGAACGACAACATCCCGCAGTTCCAGGACACGCCATATCACGTCGCGGTGGATGAACTGACTCCTACAGGTAACACATGCAAATTCAAATAATACATACATCCATCCATGTTCATCCATTTTCATACTTACATACTAATCTCACTGTATAACAAGTATGAAAGAGGTCGTTAGACTGTGCTAATTTAGTAACAATATAAATCAATAGTGCTAATATTATAAATGCGAAAGTACTGTCTGTCTGTTTCGCTTGCGCGCCTAAACCACTGAACTGATTTTGATGAAATTTGGTACAAAGATGGACTAGAACTTAGCTAAAGATATAGGTTATGTTAAGTCGTGTTAGGACTACAGCAAAATGTTTATTATAGTTAACATAACCCAAGTTCTAGCCGTAGCCAAATGGCAAAAAACCGGAACCCTTATAGATTCGTCATGTCTGTCCGGCCGTCTGTCTGTCTGTCTGTCTGTCCGTCCGTATGTCACAGCCACTTTTCTCCGAAACTATAATGCCTATGCTGTTGAAACTTGGTAAAAAGATGTATTCTGTGAACCGCATTAAGAATTTCACACAAAAATAAAAAAAAGCATTAAATTTTGGGGGTCATACTTAGAACTGAAACTCAAAATTTTTTTTTTCATCAAACCCATACGTGTGGGGTATCTATAGATAGGTCTTTAAAAATTCTATTGAGGTTTCTAACATATTTTTTTTCTAAACCTAATAGTTTGCGCGAGAGACACTTCCAAAGTGGAAAAATGTGTCCCCCCCCCCCTCCCCCCCCCTCTAACTTCTAAAATAAGAGAATGATAAATCAAAAAAAAAAAAAATTGGTTCGAACGAGATCCAGTCAGAGTAGTTTTTTTTTAATACGTCATAAACCGCAATTTTCGCCTTTGCTACTACGGAACCCTTCATGGGCGAGTCCGACTCGCACTTGGCCGATTTTATTTAAATATCTCCAATGTACAGACAGAACTGATTTACAATTGTATAATATTTATTACAAGGTAAATCTATCGGCGTTGGTACAAAATACATTCTTCAAAGAAGTTAGGCATTCATCGCAATATTAATAAAGTTCCAAAGCATTAAGTTGTCTGTGAAGTTCGTCTGAATTGTTACATTTTATCACTGTTCCCTAACACAAACAATTAGGGCGGATTAATGAAAATTGTTTCGTAGAGACGAACGAAACAATTTTTATAAAGAATATTAGTAACCGAAATTACTAATGTTCCCCTTTAGCTAACCTATACTGCATGTGCTAGAAGTGGGTTCACATCAGTCCAGCCAAGATTCGAACATGGGACCTATCGATTTAAAGGCCGAATCCTTAATCTCTTCTACCGACTCTTCATCCTGCATAGGAGAAAATAATAAGCCTATACTTCATGTTCCAGGTCTAACAATCTTCAAAGGCATCCGCGCCTTCGACCGAGACAAGCCCAACACCCCTAATTCGGACGTCCAGTACAGCATCATCCTGGGCGACGACGCCGGGCACTTCGCTTTGGAGAGCTCTCACAAGCCGGCCCTGGTGCTGAAGAAGCCCTTGGATTATGATGCGGGAGACAAAGAGTTTTGGCTGGTGATTGCTGCTTCGGTAAGAGTTTGATATAAATTCTATTTTAGCTTTTGCCTCGTAGTTTGTGGTGAGATGAAGGCATAATTTTTACGTAACACGTATCAGTCTTTTGAGAAATATTTGTTAGAAAACTGTTACGTTCTTTTTATTTTGTTATAAACATTATCATAGAGACGTATTTTTCTGATTGCATCTGAGGCCAAAGTGAACTCAGGTTCCGCCTTCTGGCTATTCCTCCTCCATTTCACACGATCTTGGGCGTGCATGTTAGTGAGACCATTTGCACGTATGTCACTCTCCACGATGTCAAGCCAGGACTTCTAGGACCTACCCCCTTTACCGGGACCGGGGGGCGCCATTGCCAGGAAAATAATTACCACATTTACCCATCGTTGTTGGTTTCTTATAATGGTAACAAAACAGTGAGATGAAAATATTTCGTATTTCTCAGAAAAATGTTACGTTCTTGTTGAGTTCTTGTCAATGTTAAGCGTGTACACATTGTTCACAGCCCTACTATAAGACATACAGTCAGAGAAAATAGTAGACGATCATTTTCCAGATTAAAATATTATATTTTTCGAGCACTGTAATTTTCTTAGTGAAAATGCAGTTAAATATTTAGTAGACTCTACTATAATATTTTAAAATTTTGGTTAAATTGGCGTTTTATATAGGTTACATTGTTATGATATTTTATTTCTGTAATATTATTTAAAGTTAATTTTTAAGTTTAATGCGTTCAATCATACAAACTTTTCATCTATATTTCTCAGGGCGCACATAGTGATGTGAAGTAGTTTGCACAGCCAATTATCCGGTAGACTTGTCCCGCAGTTGGCGAACTTGTAATTAGTCTATCGCAAACTTTAATCGCACGATGAGTGTTAATTTATATCGCACAAACTTCTAGACTCGCGGTAGGTGGAGTTCACAGTATCGATTTAGGTAATGCGGGTTGAATTACATCGATTTACATAACACTTTGAGATATATATATTGCGAGACCCCGTTAAGATTTTTATCAATTCTTATGAATTTTTGTGTGTTACTTACTGTTACTACTGTACTTATGTGATAAGGGTGGCCAACCCCAAATATGTTTTTTTTTTCAAGATGTATTAATAGATACTGAAATAATCCTTAATTGTCACCCTTCTAGCGCCAACCCTAATTTTTATATTGCGAAACAATGTTTACTGGTCCAGCTAGTATGTATAATTTTTTTTTTTTTTTTTTTTTAAATAAATTAAATATGATATGATAGGTATGATGATCAGATGACTCCTATAAAAAGATGATGGTGATTCTATAATTTTATGTATCTGAGTAGAAATCGTGATGATGATTCTATTCGTCCCTTCCCCAGGACCGCGGGTCTCCACCTCGCAGCACCAACGCGACAGTTCGTATCACCGTCATGGACAATGATGACCTGCCTCCCAAGTTCACAGCAGACCTGTACAAGACGCAGATACCGGAGTTCTATCCTCTTATGGTAAGCTCATTATATATAATATATATTTTCTACAAAAGTTTAGAAAACTGCATGGAATATACTTATATATTCCATGCAAAAAAATTAAGATAAACGATGGAGATTTCATGTCATTTAAGTGAAGTGAGAATTTTTGGAATATCTTTAAGGTTACCTAAATAATCGCTTGGATACACTAAACGTTTTCAAGTACAACAAATAGAAAAATACCTTGAACTTAAAATTATTTTAATAACCCTGATATTGTCATGACAGTCGGGTAAATAGTCACATTTAATTTTAGTTTTTATTGTAGTAAAAAATTAAAGCACAATAAAATTCGTATTGATATTTTAATTATAATTATTATTTATTTAATTATTAATCATTTTATTGCAAGTACTTAATTTAATTATGAAAATAAAATTCAGGATTACATTTCATATTCAACATAAATACCTACATAAAGACAGGCTATTTTAAAATTGTTACTTCACTTTCCTCTGTAAAAATTAGTATTAGGTACTACGAGTAATAGTCTATTTAATTTTTAAGAAAACCAAACGAAAGTTGCACCCAAAATAAACGAATGCTACTTCACAAGTTTTCAACTTATTCAGCTTCACGTTTTACTACTTTCTCAAGTGAGAAGTTAAGAAGCAACAATAGAAAACTACATCCACATGTTTCACGAGCTCACTTGTCATAAAAGTTTGTCAAGTGGCGTATGCCGAATGGGGAACTATTGTTATTACCATATAAATAACTTTTGTGATAACCTATCGAATATTGATGACGCATCCAATTGACTTACATGTCCATCAGTGACTGTTTCTACTGTATTGTAACAAGTATACTTCGGGACGTATGTATCTTGGACCTAAAATGGACCATGGTTGCCTGGTAGAGATTCATGGTTGCCTGGTAGAGATTGCCTTGTGCGATAATGCCGCCAATTGTATTTACCTACTGTTATTTTATCTAATTTTTATTTTCTGTATTTTTCTGTATTTGTGTACATGCAATAAAGAGATATCTTATCTTATCTTATCTAAAATGTGCTCAAAATATGCTCTATACGCGCAGTGCACGTTTCTTGAGTGTCTTTTGAGAATAGCACGGGGTGCTACTGCAGTAGACGAACTCAAATTCAACAAGCATAGATTATTACAAAACAAAGCTTAGGTCCAAGAGACGAGTCCCGGGGTATAGTATACGGAAGACTATGTATCCACTGTAGACATAAGTGGTAATCATGTAGCTATGTAATTATTTAAAGTTTTATATAAGTTTTTATGGTGTGCTTCTCAGAAGTCCGCTTGTGTAGCAATTTCTTTTGACATTATTACTTCCTATTCAGACTCAAACTAAGCAGAGCTAGTCATATATTTACATTATACCTTCACGCTTCCTTCTCAATGGGGTAGGTAGAGACCATAATTATTGCCACTTGCTACGATCTTTGCATACTAAAACTCTCACTTAAGGTCCAACCCCACCAAACGGACGACAACGGCCCGGATTTTACAATCTTTAAACAAAATTAAATCATATTATCACAGTGTTTGAAGTTTATATTACCAAGTCACGCACAACAGCAGACAGCGATGTGCGGTGGCATGACGCACGTCAAGCTGTCATGCGTGACTTGGTAATATAAACTTGAAATGCTGTGATATAAGATTTATTTTGTTTAAAGATTGTAAAATCCGTTCCGATGCCGTCCGTTTGGTGGGGTTGAACCTTTATTCTACCTTCAGAATTCTTGTCATTTGAGTTCTAGAATGCGGATAAACATAGGTATACTTACTTTTTTTTGTTATATATGTACATATTTCTATACAGAACGCACTGAGCTGAATATACCTGTACTGAGTGGGAATCGAATTCGTGACCTTTAGAGTCGAACGCTCTACCGCTACACTATCCATGGAGATTGTCGAATTAATATTAGTGCTATCACAATACCTTCTCAGTATTTCTTTTAATAAGAGAATGCTTAATCATTTCAGGGTAAAAAGATTCACAAGGAGCTTCTATTCGCTGAGCCAATCAGAGCGTTCGATCAAGATCTTGGAGTTAATGCCGCATTGAAGTACGAGCTAGTGGCGGGAAACGAGAGAAAGCTGTTCTTCTTAGACCCTCGGAACGGCACCCTGTACCTCGAGAAGGAGATTGACCTGGACGCAGAAACTGGCTTATCTGGTATTTTCTTTTGAATATTTTATGAAGCACAAAATTTTGAATACTACTCGTAATTCTAAGAATAGAGATTTTCCTACAGTCCCGGATCCTTTATCGGGGCGTGAAAAAGCATCTCATGAGGCAGTCAAGCTGAGTGCCACCATTGTAACATGGTACGTGTCTGTAATGGTGACCCTCTTTCCTGACACTGTGCCTTCAGGCAAGGTGAAGTCAAATTGACGTATCCTAAATAAAAAAAAATCTCTTAAGTATGTTGCTTTAAGTCTAAACTGAGAACAACATAACATGGAAATAGGAACAAGAAAACATAACGTTCAGTCGAATCGAGATCCTCCTCCTTTTTTCAAGTCGGTTAAATAATGTGTCTAACTTTTTATCGTATAACTAACACAGATAATTTTCAGGGAACACCTTCGTACTGCAAGTGCAAGCAGCTCAACAAGACAATCCTCTGAAGTCAGCGCAGGCCAGAGTTGAAATTGAGCTCATTGATTTGAATGACAACCTTCCGGAATTTGAAGTTGATTTCTATAACATTAGTATTGTTGAAAATTTGCCCAATGGTAAGTATGCATGTCTTGCAATTAAGAGTTTTTCATCCTGAATATAAATGTGAAAGTGTTTGCATTTGTTACTTTTTCACGCAAAAACGACCGAACGAATCTGGTTGAAAATTGGTATAGGGATAATCGTACTACGTACTAACTGTTACCCGCGGATTCATAGGCGTGGTAACCTTTGTCAAGTGCTAGTCTATCTCTACACCAAATTTCATCAGAATTGATTGAGTGGCTTGGGCGTGAAAGCGTAACAGACAAAGTCACTTTCACATTTCTAATATGATTATAGCTTTACTTACTTATGAAGTATAATACCAAGTTTCCTTGACCAGGTTTCAGTGTACTTCAAGTGATGGCGACAGACAGAGACCAGGGGGACAATGGCGAGTTCACATATCAGCTGGATGCCCCCGAGGGGGCTTTTGTTATTGACCCCAGAACCGGTTGGCTCACTGTCAGGAACCAGGTAAGTTAGCATTACTTAAGTTTGACCTATACGGTTTTTTTGGAAGCAATTACGGTCTGACCACTGAATTTCAAGAGGAAAATCTGTGCTAAAGCCGATGTACCTACTCGCTTCAATCCCAAAGAACTTGATGGAGCTCCAAAAACACGCTAAAGAAAGCTAAAAGCATGTATTCATTTAGGTATTTTGATATTATTTTCTTTCATTTATTTTACAGACAGTTCTAGATAGAGAGCAACACGCATCACTCAAAATGAAAGTATACGCCAAAGAGAAAAACCCGAGCGTGGTGGGAACTTTCATGGACAAGCAACGCCTCTCGAAATGGCGAAGAAACCCTACAACCCCAAGGAGCCCAACATTCAAAGACCGTACCACATACATATTTCCCGATAAATTGGGAACTAAGAATGAAAACATAGAATATGTAGATGACCAACTAATGTCCTATGTCAATGTCGAAGTAACTCTTCTAGATGCGAATGATAACAATCCAGTATTCATGCCAAGTAATTTATATGAGTTCATCATTAAATCCAATGCTAAAATTGGTACTTCGATAGGCAGAGTAAAAGCTATAGATCCGGATTTAGGAAGGAACGGAATTGTATTATATGATTTACAAAGAACAAGTAATTTGACTGTAACTTCACCTTTCCAAGTGGATGCTAAGACAGGAGTCATCAGTGTGGCGGAGTCACCGATTATTGAAGGTAGACACGCTCTATTCATAGAGGCGTCGGATCAGCCAACAAACCCCAGCGAAAGAAGATATTCTTTAGCTGTGGTTACTATCGACGTAACTAGAGCTACCAAAGGTAATTCTGAAAACTCGTATTAAAATAAAGAATATTTTTAGCTAAGCTAAAGTGGTTGTGCTAGTAGTGACTTCAAGTCCGTAGTGTAATGACCAGGATTCGATATTTATTGCGATAATGCGTCCCTGTTCCTTACACATGTTTGCGTCATTATTATCGCAGCAGTGTGTCCTTGTAGTCGTCGTTCTAACACAAAATATGCTTGAAATAGGTATCGCGATATCACGTCCAGTATTATTATCAACCGATAATATTACGTACCTGTGTAGAGGAGGCTTAAACCATTGTAGATCACGACAACGCGAAAAAAGAAACATTTTTGTATTGTGACATTTTATTATTTCCAGGTTCTAAAGCAGATAAACCAGATTTCATTGGAGCACCATACGAGTTTTGGGTTGGTTCAAACGTTGGTATTGGGACAAGTGTTGGTCAAATCAGAATCAACGATGGAATGGAAAAGAAAGATGTTTCGTACGACTTGTTACATAGTTATGAGGATGGAGGTAATATGGATGATAGTTAAAATAGTAATACTGGAGCTATTGATGAACACCTTAATATAATTTCTATTTTTCTTGCAGTACCTTTCGCAGTGGAAGAGCGTTCTGGAGTTATTACGGTGATAGATGAATTGACAAAATACTCCCGACCTATATACGACTTTGAGGCCGTTGCGATACAAGAAAACGCGAATCTGAGCATCACTACTAACGCCACCGTTCACGTTGTAGATGTTAATGACGAGAGAGGAGTTTTATTAAAGTATTTTATTTCAACTTTTGTTATTGCCCGGTTCACATATTTTATTTTAGTAACATTTCAGTCTAGCGACCGAATGTTACTGGACTGTAATGTTACTGAAATTATATAAACCAGTATCGGCACTGGAATGTTTGCATTGTCGGCATATATTGTGTCCAGTGACTGGATTGACAGAATATTTTTTAATCCAGCTCACCCATTCTGGAAAACAAAAACTGATAGTGTCGACGAAGTGGTTTAATCCAGTACTGGACTAGATTGATTCACCAGATTACTAGACTGGAATAATGTGAACCGGGTATAAGAGTGATATAGTTATTAGGTTAGCTGCCTACTAATTTGAAACTCTTTTTATTTTTAGAGGGGCTCATTCACCATTAGTGTTTAACGTTAAGGAAAACATTGCTGGTGCTACAATCGGACAGATCTTCCATCTTAACGTGAGCACACTGCCTGTTAATAGCACTGGAAATATCAGATTCATAATCGCTAACCAACAAGACGTTACTGATGACATCGCCATAGGTTAGTTTCATATCATCACTGTATCTTATTAAATGTATTATAGCTAATTGAATAATTATTCAAAAATCCTCTTTATTTTTAGGACAAGACGGTACAATATACGCACAGAAACCTTTAGATAGAGAAAAACGAAGTATTTACCGTATGACAGTCATAGCTGAATTTACAAAAGGCATGATATCTGGGGCAGGTATATACCAAGTAACCATAAATGTGGAAGATGAAAATGATAATCCTCCAGTATTTGAGTTACCCGCGTATGAAGGTTTTATCACTGAAAATTCTCCAAAAGATACAGAGGTTAAAATGACAACCAAAATTATAGCTAGAGATGCTGACGTCGGACCGAACGCTTCATTTATGTATACTCTTTTTGGTGATGGTAGAGAAATGTTCCATGTCCATGAAAGAAGTGGTGTCGTTACATTTATAGGAAAAAAACTTGATAGAGAAGAAAAAAGTTCATATGTATTAAGAATTGTTGCAAGAGACAGAGGTGGCCTTAGCTCTGAAGCAAAATTAACAATTTCAGTCTTAGATGAAAATGACAACTTACCGAAATTTAACCAGATTATTATACCATTTGGTGAAAACATAGAATTAATTGAATCAGATCTAAAATCTGTAGTCCACGTTTACCGTGAAATGAAGAGCAATTCTTCATCTGGATTGATAAATATTGAAGCAAAGCCGAAAAATAAATTTGCTATGAATGTTGTCTCATCGGGTCCACTATTTTTGATACCAGAAAATGTTGCTATAGGATCAGTTATACTAAAACTAAACGCAATAGATATGGACAGTGGAGTCAATGGTCAACTTAGATATGAATTTAGTTCAGAATTGTTCACTCCACCAAATGATACGCCCTCAAACAGTTTGCAACTCAAAAGATATTTTGTAATCAATGAAAGGCACGGTCATATTATAGTAGCACGGACATTGCCACCAGAAGCAGAATTTACGCTTAACATATCGGCTCTCGATGGTGGTGAACTAAGCGATAACATTTCTGTTAGATTCTTCATTAAAGATATTAATGATCATTTTCCGATGTTTAAAAAAAGTTGGTATAGTTTTAATGTAGAAGAAGCTCAATACTCAAGAAGAGTTCTTGGTAAAGTGGATGCTACTGATGCAGATTTTGGACAAAATGCCAATTTAACGTATTTTATACAACCTGCAACCAAAGATTTACCATTTGAAATATCCCCACTAACAGGGGTATTTAGTGTAAATGGAGAATTAGATAGAGAAAAAGAAGACAAATATGTGTTAACAGTAGTAGCCCGAGACAATGGGCACGACAAGAAACTTTCCTCGTCAGTAAGTGTTGAAGTACTAGTACTAGACGTGAATGACAATGCACCAAGGTTCTTTGCCTACGATGAAATAATAGAATGGAAACACCCCGAGGCTGAAGAAATTTCTAATCACAATTTTGAATCTGTAATGATGATGCCAATATACAAAGCTACAATAGAAGAAAACACGCCTATAGGAACAATTGTAGCAAAAGTTTACGCAAACGACTCTGATTTTATTGGAAATGGTAATGGTTTGATTTTATATAGTCTACCGCAAAGGAAAAATCAGTTGAACCCTTTTGTTATTGACTCAAAAGAAGGTATTATTACAACTACGGGAAGACTGGATTATGAAAATCAAGTTGTTCACAATGTTACAATTATAGCGTCTGATCTAGGATCACCTAGTCTGAGTTCAACCGCCATACTGATGCTCACAGTGTCTGATGTACCTGATGATGTTGAAGTATCAGATAAACCTGTATTCATATCAAGATATTACGAACTTGAAATAGAAGAGAACGTTCACACCCCAGTTGAGTTAATAACACTAAATCTGACCGAACATTATGAGAATTTCAAAATGAAATATTTTATATACAATGATAATGATATTGATGTGAAGAAAGCTTTTGTTATTGATCCTAGAAATGGTACATTATATTTAGTAAGAAGTCCAGACAGGGAGATTAAGGATGTATATGAAATTATAGTAAGAGCTGAAAGGCAGAAGATAAGTAGAGAATTGCCACATATGATATATCCTGTAGCAGATGATGTTATGGAAGGCTTGACGAAATTTGACGTGAAAGTGATAGTTAGAATTAGAGATGTGAATGACAATGCACCAAAGTTTACGAATGGTGGAAGGCCATTGGTTACGGCGATACCAACTGCTGCACCATTTGGATATCAAGTGATACAGTTGAAGGTATTGAAACATTATTTTTAAATAGTTTTATATTGAAAAATTTGCTTTCGATTCTTTGCGAAGTATTTTTTTTATCAAGGATTACTTCAAATGTTTTCATGCAAGCTACCATGTTTAATTTATATTAAAAACTAGACTTAAAAACGAGAAAGTTTTTATTAAGTCCAATAAATGTTTACTAACTTACAAAGTTTGACTCAGGTTTTCAATAGATTTCCACCAATGAAAAATCATTGAAATTCTTTCACAATTGGTAATACTGCTGCATCAAAGTTGAAATTATGAGAAAAGATCCTTTTGAGCATCGAAATTCAGTATGACAATCATTATAATGTTTAAAATCCTAAAATTGTAATACAACTAACATAAATTCCGTCAGGCGACAGATGCGGATGTGGGCACGAACGCGGACATCCGCTATCAGATCATCAACGAGCAGGCGCCCCGGTTCGCCATCGACCCGGTGTCGGGTCGTGTCCGTGTCGTCGCCTCGCTCGCCAGAGACGCGGGCAGAGTGTTCGGGTTTGACGTGAAGGCGACTGACAAGAAGGGAGCGGATGATGGCAAGTCAGCGATTGCTAATGTTTTTGTGAGTATTTAATTTAATTAATTAAAGCCCGTATTCCATAACAACACTTAGTTGTGAATCGACTCTCACAATAACATTAGAACTGTCATCCAGAATATAATCAGTCCTCAGATTTAGTTATAAATCGAGATTCAGGACTAACACGGGCCTTATTTTGTAAAAAAAATATTATAAAAAATTCACTCAATGTAACGTACCCGAACAAATTAAATAAATACGATCTATGGACTTCTTGAAAATGTACAAGTATGTAGTTAGAAACATAAGTAAATGGTCGACAAGATCCCTGCTGCGTATTTCGCGCTGGTTATGGATGTTTCAAAGAGTTCGAAAGTTATAGTGTTAACTTCAGCTAAATGCGAAATGACAAATTCTAATTAAAATTTGCAAAAATATGGTACAGAATGGTTACAATATAATAAGGTTCATTTATATTCTGCCATGAATGATCATCGACAACTGTGTCTTCTCCCTTAATTATTACAAAATGGAATTCAATAAAACTGCCTGCTAGATTCTAACTTCTGTCCCATAAAAAAACCCACATATAAGTAACAAAATACTATATTTTTCTCAAGGTATACGTGCTAGATGAGAACAAACAGCTAGTACTCACAGTTGGAGCCAAGCCGATGCAAGTGGAAAAGAATCTGGACAATATTACCGGGATTTTAACCAACATGACGGGCTTCGACATCCGGGTGAGGAGGCTGGAGGCTAACATGAAGGCTTCACCGGACGGATTGGCGTAAGTTTTACAAAGTTAACCCAACTCACCAGATACTACACATTCACCATAATTTAAAACAGAACAAGAATGGAATGATTCCCGGTGGAGTAGAAATTAGAATACGGCCACCCTGATTTTTGAACCTGACCGATGTCGCCTCACGGCATTCTCATAGGTTGAGTTTTGAGAATGCCAGCTGAGAGGCGAAATCAGTCAGGTTCAAAAATAAAAAAATTGTGGAAAAGCACAAGTGCTTTATTCAATATAGGTTTTAATATACTTTTTGTGTATGTTCATTTCAGGACTGACATGTACATTTATGGAGTTGACCCATTGTCGAATGCCATTATTGACATGGAAGTATTGCAAAAGTACGTCATTTTACTATTTACTAAAATATTTAATTAAAATCTTCAAGTAAATTTTACCTTACATATTCAGCCATAGAATCTACTAGGTATATTATAACTAATTTTCTTCACCAGATCTTTATTGAAACGTGAGACTGACCTCCGCCACGATTTGGCTGGTTTCCGAGTCCTAGAAGTGGGTGACACCACTATGGTCCAAGCCAGGAGTGGCAAACTCCTCAGTACGATGGAGATCAGCGTGGTGGCCTTAGGATGTATTGTCTTCGTTGGAGCTTGTACCACAGCTATCTGTATACTGTGTGTCAGGAGAAGCAGAAGGTGAGATTTGACTGGGTTTTATTCTTTTGGTAGGGTTTATAAAAAAGAAAAATAAAAAGGAAGACGAAGAAAAAGTCTTTTTAAAAAATCCACCGTCGGCCACATCGTCACTTACCAATGTGAGATAGTGGTCAAACGTGAGCCTATCAGTCATGAAAAAATCTAACGGGGAGACCAGATTAAAAATAAATCCAAAACCAGGTATCTTAGCTGAAAGAGAAATTACTAGTATTTCTGTTATACTCTCCAACTAAGCTAAATTGCTTGTGTAAGGAGTGGGTTCACATCGTCAGGACTCAAACTGGAACCTCTCGATCGTAAGATTGACTCCTTAACCACTAAGTTACCGACGTTTATTACAGATAAATAATTGAATTTTGAGTTTCAAAGCATTCTTGAACTAGGAACAGTTTGATTATCATATTATTTTTAAGAAGCAGTACCAAAATATATAATTTGATGGTAAGCAATATGTTTCGCTTATCATTTTCAGACACCATCACCATCACAGACGAAAGCATGTGAAACACTATTTTATATGAGGCTTCCTTTGTTGCATGATGTAGTTTTACTCTTAGGCGTTATTAAAAGTTCTATAGAAATAGTAGTTTTTCCTATCACTTAGCTTTAAAGATCTTTTTTAAGTTTATTGTAAGTATCTACAATATATACTGTATATTCTACTTTATTTTCGATTGCCGCTGCTTTTGGTATATAAAAATGTATCTTAGAGTATTATTTTTAAGTGGAGAGATTTTTTTTTGTTTAGAGTTTAAAAGTATTAGGGGTGAGTTCACGTCGGTAGTGTAAGGGCCAGGAAAGGCCGGTTCGCTATCCATTATGTCACTAAATAATTGTTCATTCAATTTATAAAATAAACTACATAGGTCCCTTATAATTAGAGACAGTTGCTCTTTATTTTTAACTGTTTCCTAAGATTCTAAATACTTTTTATCTAAAAGTTGTCAAGCCTAGCGCTTAAAGTTATCAAAGCTTCCTCTTTTTGTTCATTTTCTTTTATAGGGCACCCTTATTTAAAAGTTTCTAAAAATAGTAGAGCGGAAAATTGGGCTTTTGTTTTGTTTAAAGAGCAGACTAAAATTACTGTTAGGTATTCCCGTAACTCCTAAAGTAAATTGCTTGTATTAGGAGTGGGTTCACCTTGGTAGTGTAATGGCCAGGTTTCGAACCCAAAACCTCACGATCATAAGGTCAAATCTATAACTAAGCTACCGACGCTTGTATCTCTCTTTTTGTCTCTCTAATTTCTTATGAAAAAAATATTACGACGAATTTTAGAGTTAGATTAATAAAATCCTTAAATTAAAATACCCTCTGATGGAAAATTACTACGACGAAGAATTTTAGAGTTGACCAATAAAATCCTTAAATTAAAATACCCAGTTATGCCTATAGGTAGTAATGCCAGATACAGCGGCACCTCGCTTCACAAAGTAACTCTTCACTTCTTCTTTTGCCCTAACAGACGCCACCACAAACCATACTCTCAGAAACGTCTTAATGCTTTCTCGACTGAGCACCTAACAAAATTCGGAGGTCTCTTCCCGTCTGGAGGGAACCAGTGTCAGGAACTCAACCAGTCCTACAGCGAGGCCGACTCTTATATAGACGTAATCAACCACAATTCTAAGAAGATATGTCCTCATGGGAACACTGTTGAAGAGTTCGGCAAGGCTCATCAGAAGTGCGTGAAGAATCAGTTCGGAGATGACATGTTCAATCAGAAGCATGAAAGGATGTGTATAAAGTTTAATCAGCGCCCTTTGCAAAAGAGGTATGTTGTCACAGTTTTTTTAATTGTTGTCAATGTAATTTGATAAATTACATTTCGTCGCTCTAAAAATCTCAAATAGTTATAAAAATTTTAAAGGTACTTCTGGGGTAGAAGTGCTTCTTACTATCCAGCGGTGTGTACTCAATTAGATTAGATAAATCTTTATTGTACACAAATAAATTATAGTACATATTATATGAACAACATTATTATGAAATATTTACAAACGACTGCCTTATCGTTACAAGCGATCTCTTATAGGCCACCTAAATTTACGGGCTGTGAAAGTAAAAAAAAACTAGTATACCTAAGATTTTACCCCTTTAGTCAAGCTAAAATGCTTGTGTTAGAATTGGTTCATATCAGCAGAGTAATGACCTGGATTCCAACCCGGAACCTCACGTTTAGCTGGAGGGATTCTAGAGAATTAGTAATTTCAGTTACTAATATCGTTTAAAAAAATAATTGATTTGATTTTACTAGCGACAACAACAAGTTGTTTATATTAGTATGTTCAAGATCTCGATCTTTTATCACTGAAATTACTATTTGTGCCAGTATTATATTCGACACCTCTGGGTTCAATTGGCGTATAAACCAAAACACGACTTTTCAGGAGAGCAAAAAAACGATTTTATTCTTAGAAAAAAAATCATAACTTTTTTATTTTAGAAGCTACATAAAAAATTCCAAGGGGAAAGATTCTTAGAATTTGGGGATGAAAAAGGCTAAATCATTCAATCATATCTATCCCCTTTGGTTTGGAAGTTAGCATGGATATACGTCTTAGAAAATATCAATTTATGGTTTATACACCCCATGAAAATTGGATAACAATTGACAGCTTACAGCTTATATCCATATTTGGTAAAATTATGTTCAAATTTACTGATGTAAAAGCATGTAGCTGTAGATTTTTTGGCTGTAAAAACTATTAATTTGCACATCAATAGAATTATAATTAAAAAAAAACAATCTCGATACTGTTAGAATTTGTCAGAATTACATTAGTATTACTCTTACTACAGAATTATGGTCGATATACACGAAATTAAACTACCAGAAACAAAATTAACTTAGTTTTATTAAATAAAACAGATAATTATGTCTATTATAATTATGACATAACATTATCAGTCATGATAATGTTATGTCATAGTCGTGCGAAGTGGAGAAGGAAGAGCCGGAAGGCGGACCCTGAGCTTCGAGGTCATCTTGGCCACGGATGCAATCAGGAGAATACGTCTATATGCAGATGATGATGATGTTTATCAGTCATGATCAGATTATCAAACTTAAAAAGGCAATTATTTAAATCTTTAGTAACTCAACAAACAGTCATCTCTCCTTCACCGCGACTTCCTCGTACAACAGATTGTCCTCAGGGTCTTTGCCTTTAATTCAGCGGCACTTGGACAGAGCCTTCGCCGTTTTGGCCCTGGAACGCACCCACTTATAGATAAGCTTTTGCCCCTCAGACGATTCCAAGTTGTTATATAGCGGTTGCAAGTGGTCTCGATGGCTAAAAACCATCCCACCACTCTGTTAGTCCACACTCAAAGTCAGCGCTCTGCGCTCTGCGCATCATCTCCATTAACAGTTTCTCTCGGGACAAGGCAGATACGTTCTAGTCCCTGCCAGAACACCCGCTGTGATATCCTGTGTGTGCAGGAAACTCACAGGGATGCTTGCCAGAGTAGACCATACATCTCTGGACTATCCTTATCGCCGTCGACACGATAGAAGAAGAAGAAGTGGTCTTGTTTGGCCCTGGCTACTACTCACCTGGTGGCGCGTTTTGCATCTTTGTACGCGTCGCAGTCTTCGGCAGATTTGGACGCTTGCCACTTTTTAAGGAGGGTTTTCTTCGCCCTGATCTCTCTCTGGACTGTGTCGTTCCACCACCAAGTGTCCCTGTCATACTTGCATCCACCCTTAGACGTACCGAGAATTGCCCTCCCCGCCTCAAGGATAGCTGCCTGAATCCTGTCCCAGCAAACCTGTACTGCTTCGTCTATAACATCAGCACTCTTGTCACCGATGACTTTGAATGAATTCTGCGTTGGCCACGCTTGGCGCGTTTGTCTTTGGGTTTCACGCGAAGGTCCATGACAAGGAGACGGTGTTGGCTAGTGCGACTCTCTCGGGGTATTACCTTGCAGTTGGCCACCCTGCTGATGCTGTGCCTCCTAGTGAGTAGGAAATCGAACTTTCTTCTTGAAGAATCTGTTCACGACGGAAAGTTCGGTGACCGTACACTTTCTAAGGATGTGCTCATCCTCTGGGTTACGGCTACCGTATCCAAAACCGCCGTGCACATGTCCAAACTCCTCACACCTGTCACCCACATGACCGTTCGTGCAGTGGTTTTAGCTAAAGCAAAACCACCGTCATAACACGGACACTGTAATTGGTTTTTGAATTTTTAACATTTAATTTTAGACTTTAAAGCAATGTCTGTAAAATTTAAAATTAAATGGCTTTTTGTAGAGTGAACGCAAGCGTGTAGTAAAAATATTATCATTTAATTTTGAACTTTAATTGTATAGCAGTAAAGTCTAAAATTGAATACCATTTTTTGCAATGGATATGGTTTATACGTCCATGTTATTTAAATGTTTGGATTTACGACGTCAATTTTAAATTACGTTTAAGAAATATATTTACTCGTCATGGCGTAAAATCCATTTACAATCAACGCAGACCTTACGCCCCGGGTTGGTAAAAATCTTGGTCATAACGTCTTACTAAAAATTGAAAAAAGAAAAATTTGGCTGTTACATTAATATTTTATCTTTTTTGTGGTAGGATGATCTAAATTTTTTGGGTCGTAAAAGCATTTTTTTTGCGAATTTGAACATTTTAAATATACAGATTGATAGAGAAAAAAAATCTGAATTGAACGGTGTATATAACTCATTTTGGCCAAAATGGTTTATACGCCAATTGAACCCAGAGGTGTCGAATTATCTCAGAATTTTACAACATAATCATCTTTATACATTCTCTCGTAAACTTAAGTACCATTATTATATTTACAACGCTATATTCAACTAGCCCATTTCCAAGCATTTAAAAAGATTTAACATCTCACGGTTTACTGAACCATAAACAATAGTCTTTTAAACAACTTTATGACCGGCCATTGCTCACTTCAAAATACAATAAAAATGGAGTAGGTCAAAGTATCTGTGTAGAGTACCTAATCTGATAATAAAACTGGATCAATTTAAGGACACAGAAAAATACGAAAATATTGATAGATACATAGATTTTATAGATACGAGTAAGATAGACTCAGATATAGCAATGGTTTCAAAATATTCCCCTTTGTTCGGTAGGCTTAGGATTTATATAAAACCTACAGTTTTGTGATTACTTACTACCATTTATGATAAAATAGACAGTGACACCCGTAGTTCCTATTTTCGCCATTTCACGGAATCGTTAATTTTGCAATACTTGTATTGCTTTCCAATCAATTATTAATGCATTTCTTCGTTCATATCATTTAGATATTTCAAATATAAGTCCAATTCAAATGATGTAAACCTATTTCTGTATCTACAAATGACTAAATAACTGAACTTTGAATCACAAGTACATTGCAACAGTTAACGCGCTGAAGTATAATTGTCTCAATTCTCAATACATTGCTGGATTTATTGTATTTCCGAACTATCCTTTTCTCTTATCGGAAGCCATATAGATTGTGAAAAATGGTTGTATATTGGAGGGTATCCAATAAACAAGCAACAAGTAACGCAAGGGTCGACGCGAAAAGGTTTATTTAGCATGTATTGTAGGTTGTAAACATATCATTTGTTACAAAAAGTCTATGATGGACAATGTTACAAGATATTGCATGAATCACATGTTTTTTAAAGCGGTGAAAATTGTATTGTTATGAATAAAGGCGAATAAAACTAAAATAGACATTCAGAGAAAACCTTTTTATGTCATTATTATCTGGCACAAAAGCGCGCTATTATATTGCTTCTATTATTATATGCTTCCTTTTATATTAAATATGTGAGTAGAAGAGACACTGATCTTTTTTGTCACCAATATTTTGTATGACATAATATATTTGAAGAAATTATTTAGTCTTATCTTATCTTTTATCTTCATACAAAATAGATATTATTCTAGGCAAACTTTCTTTTTTCAACTCAGTTAGGCACACCCTTATAATAATATATGTCAAATATTTATGCTTGTTATAAAAAAGCTACCTATCTATTTTTAAGTTAGGTATTTAAATCTCTTTTCTTTGACAAGAAAGTCTTATTAGGCTTACTTGTTCAAAGTTCCTTTCAAGCATATCAAGCAGTTTCATTGCTGCTGTTTTACAAATAACGTTGTTACCTTGTGACATTACTGTATTATCCTCCTCATGAGTCACTGACCATGACATATTTTTGATCGCACAAAATGATTCATCAACATTCCTTAACAATCTAACTCTGTTTTGGTGTTAAACCTCACTCTGGACCGAAGTGACTAACAAACTAACTCCACATTAGTGACACGTACAGAGTAACATGACCAAAACACTTTACCTAGGAAAGGGCAGGACACTTCGATAACGTCAGTGAATTCCAGCGGTCAAGACTCCGGCATCGCGGAGGCGCCGACCCGGTGTCCCTGTGGCCAGTCCAGCCTGCACACTTCTGAGGAGAGCAGCGGGTGGGTAATACAAATATGATAAAATTCAATGTTATATCATGACAGAAACAACGTTTCTATATTTAGCACCTTAACATAAAAAAATGTACTGGTGCTTGTTATATTATCATCATCGTTATCACCGTCAGCACCATTATCATTAGCGTCATCATCAGCATCATCAGCGTTATCATCCTTTTCCAAATTCAATACAAAAATTAAGTAATTTGAAACTTGAAGTTATTTCATCGCCTTTTATGCTTATGAACTTGCTAGTCAAGCATAATATATCTCATATTTTTCCCAACACGCATAAAGTATTCACGTAGGATTTAAAACTGCGGTTGAACCCAGTTGTTGACTAGTAAATTATGAAAACAGTTTTCTATTATGTTTCAGTTATTTGAATTACCATTATCTATATGTATAGATTTAGCTACATAATAAAATGTAGAATTTTTCATTCTTCTTCTTCTTCTGCTGTGTCGATGGCGTCTCGTCTCCCAAATTATGTTTTCCCAGTGTGTTTTTATCTGGATATACCTGGAATTTTTCATTTGTATTATTGGAAAATATCAAAAAATAAATTTGATTGTATATAACTCATCCGTAAATAAATCATAATAAATCATTCACATCACAACTTAACCAGTCACCCGCATCACCTACTAACAAAATTTACCAAATGCATTTCAAATTCATCTACAATTCCTAGGTGCAGTTACGAGGATTCATTGAAGTCCACCAACAACCGAGACGGCCGTACAAAGTCTTTTCGAGGAGAAAATGAGACTCGTTTCGCAAGAAGAGCCTCTTTCTGCCACCAGCCTTTAGACTCAAGACAATTTAATTACAGACGTCAGTCTTTCTCTGAAAACATGCAAAGACATTTCCCCCCTTTTGAGAGAATCGGTTCTGGTGGAAGGATGATCAGAAATATCTCCACGCCAAACGTTTCGAATCTCACACAGTCTTATTTTTTAAGCGGAAAGAAGAGATTGGAAACTAGACGGAAAGAGGTTTTGAATGAGCCTATGGTGGACTATGACCATAGTGAGGGAGAAGACGTATTTGATACATCACACAGGATGGAGAGGAGAGCCAGTGGGAAGAATAATAAGAGAGGAAAGTTCATGGAGTTAGGAGGACAGCCTGCGTTGTTTGTCGCCACTCCAGCCACTGCAGAAATAATGAGAAGACAAGGAAGTGAAAGGCTCATGTTTGCTAGGCCGTTATAGTAGAAGCCATTTTTGACGTACCTAAATGTTACATAATAATTTGGAATATGTACAGTCGGCAAAAGAGATTAGTATACACCTTATCATATAAAGTTGTGTATGAAGGTGTATATTTATCTACTTTGCCGTCTGTAAATTGTGTGCTTATTTTATAACCAAGCTGAATGCATTCTTTTAAGAATAATATCGAGTATTATGATTGCTTTTGTGTTCAAATTGTGGTTGTAATAATAGAATGGCATGATCCAGACTCTATCCTATAGTAATGCCGTTATAATAAACCTATTCGTTATTTGTCTCACTTGCTATCATTGTTTATAGATTCATAATGATGCGCCTTGTGATTTTAAGGCTGGCACAGAATCCAATGAACGCAACAGCTGATTTTGTTTTACACGGCAATTTTTTGTAGTTTCAATACTTATAGGCACCTGTAATGCTCAATTTTGTTACTATACGTTATTATTTATCATGCTATTCGCACATCTCTTTTATGAGAATTCTGTTCCAATATTATAGTTATTGGCAATCTTTGTGATATTGTACTCAATGCGCGTTGTTAGGTCTCTTTGGTGGGAAGCGCGGGGCGCGGAGGGGTCCAATTAACCGATCATAGATTATATTAAACTAACAACGGGCTCAAAGGGCTCGTATCATTGGTTGATTATTCCTTCATTGACTTTTTGACTGGCCAATTAGATACATGAACGAATATTTTGACATTTGTTCACAATGTTTGCCTATAACTATTGCTAACTAATATAATATAAAAAAATACTCACAAAGTTAACTTATGATTGTGCAATTTGTATTTATATGTAATTAGGTTGTATATAGTGTGTAAATAGAGTTATTGTGGCGACTTTGGACATATTAATATAATAGTCTCTGCCTTCATCAGCTTTACAATTTGGTTGTGTCCAAAGAAATACATTGCTAAGTGCCATTTGGATAATGTCTTTATCACGAGATGTATAATCAAGAAGAAAGGCCTAGTTCATGGCTATTTTTCGAAAATCTTTTGCATTATCCACAATATTGATTGACAGTAAACTAATGGGTCTGCAACACACACAAGCTTCACTACAGTTTTGCCGATACTGGCTGGTGTATTAGATGTTGGCCGGTGTGTTTGGTATTGTCAGGTGTTTCGAGTACAAACCGAACTGCGCAGGCAAAACTGTGGTGAAGCTTGAGCGTGTGGTAGGCTTATAACATTTGGTCTCTCACAAGTGTTGGTAGCTTAAAGAGTCAACCTTACGATCAAGAGGTCCCAGGTTCGAAACTTGGCCATTACACTACCGACGTGAACACACTCCTAACACAAGCAATATAGCTTAGCTGGATGTGTTAGGGGGAATATTTATAATTTCGAGCCTTTAAAAGACATTTGGATTTGTTTTGGTCATAATATGTACCAGTTTGGCGACATTTGTTGCCTTACTATTGATGTTTAAGGCTATTTCTTCTTGATTCTATATTCCGTGGTTTTTATGTAGGATCCGAGTCCTACAAGTTTTTGTTACTGTCTGTTAGGTATAATTAATATTTAACCACCTGAATATGAAGATGTGTGGATGTGAAGATTTGTATTTTTGTAAATAGATTATATTTAAGAAATAAATTAGTTAATTATATATTTCGCTAGTTTTATTTTCTGGAAAATAGCTAGACTAGCAAAGCAGATGTGGTTTAAATTACCTAAAATGGATTATTAAAGAAAACCATGGCGAATTTCATAATTATCTGTAACTGAGAGATAACCTAACTATATGGTTTGATTCCGTTCTGAGAATAAGAGAAATAAACAGCTGTGTCTTGTGATTGCGTTGATATAGAAGTTTAATTTTACACAGTTCATAATTTATGTATAGATAACCCCAAATGTTCCTTAGGTAAAATTCTTGACAGACATACAGACAACGGAGTGATCCTTTAAGGGTTCCCATTTTCCTTTTGAAGTACGGATTTCTGCCGAGGGAATTACCTTATTGGACCACCCTATACCCTCGCATATAAGCCAGCATAAGGATTTTCGCGCTAAAAATAAAGGTAAGGAATCCTAAAAAAATATAACAAGGTATATAAGAGCTATCAAATGGGCATTAACCCTGAAGAAACGATTGTAATGCCTACAGTTTAGGTAGTAGGATCACTAACATTGAACAATATGTCAATAGATAAACAAATAATAAAGGGGCTTACTCTGTAAATGGATCCTCCTTGGGAAACGGCGCAAATATGTATTCTCATAAATAAAAAAGAAAGAAAACAAAAGGAAACATATTGCAGGTTATTGTTTACTGAGCCTACCTATATTTTGGGAATGTGGTGACTATGAGATGTGATGGTTTGAGGACTATTCTAGTTCTTGGTAGCAATGCTAAAGGTTATTTATTGTCACACAATGCACAAACATTCCTCGGAAATAGTTGTAGTAGCGCTAATTATTTTTTTTAATTTTTCTGGGTACGGTCAGCATTTCATCGAAGTTGACTAGTAAAGCAAGTACTTTGCTACTTAATACAATTTTAATGCTATAACACCAAGGTATTAAAATCATTTTGAATAATTTTCCAGTCAATATCAATCTGATACTGACTGTACTTACATTACGAACATGAGTGACGTACACGTTAACCCTGTCAAACCATGGAATAAGATCGTAAGATTTGACGATGTAATAATGATCACAGATCTCCCTGATAGTCAGATAGATCAGTGATAATATATTTGTAATAATCAAAAAGAATTTAGAAAGCATTTTGAAGCGAAGTACTCAGAACAAATTATTACTGACATTGAAAAGTAGGCATAGGGCGTTAGTTCAAAATATTTTTTATAACTCCCAGGTCGTTTTGCACAAACGACTTAAAAGTTATAATGATTTACATAAAGTAAGTACACTGCCAAACTTTTCTGCACGTGTGACCTCTTGGTGAAGTTAACGTAGAGGGCCTGTAACACTTATGTGCACGGTGCACGTTTGCCTACTAAAATAAACTAGGGTAGGTAGATATGGATTCTTCGTCATCCTAACGTTAATTTCGGTCGCATCCGAAGCTTTAATCTCGGAGTCCAGGGACCGTTTTTTCCAGTCTAACTGCGGGTTTAGCTGAATTTCGATATTTGTCCTTGTCCATCTGTCCTCCACAACCCATTGGCGATATCGAAGCAACCCACGCCTCTTGCATAGCAGTGTCACTACCGCCACGGTACAGAGGTAGATATATTAATTATTAAATATATTTGAGCATGTTATTGAGATTTCATTCGCCCTAATATATTATTAATAAACCCATTTACCTACAGTTTAAGCTCTGAGTAGTCTGAGTACCCTTTAAAACGTGTGACATAGGCAGTAAATTAATCCCTGTCCCAAATTTAATACCTTCACTGAACGTAGGCCGAGAAGTGTCCTGGAAAATGTAGCTACATGGTCACTGTACACCATTCATAGATGAATGAGTCGGCCAATGAACTTTTTAGGTATAAGATAGGTACCTATAGGTATTTAAGGTTTTACCAAGATTTCTTCGTGAAAATTTTCTTCTTCTTCATCCTAGCGCTAATTCCCAGTCGCATCTCAATGGTGACATTAGACGATATCGAAGCATTGCAAGACCGTTGTTGTTGGACTTTTTAGGGCTCCAACTACCCGTAACGACGGCCATAGATGTTCGCATGGCAACTGGGACCGACCAATGCAAATACTCATATAACTAACTAACAGTGGATAATATTATTTGTACAATGATTATTTTTCAAAATATACTACGGTGCTTTTTATAATAATATAGAACAATGTACGTACATACGGCAATTGCCCGTAACAAAAATGAAGAATGAACATTGTAAAATGGTATACGATCCATATCTCCATGACTGTGGGGCTAAGGGTAAAGGGTAAAGTAAGGGCAGGTCGACAGTCCCGGAAGTAAGTATGAAACTGCAACGTGGCCTATTCTCCACCCGCCTGCCTATCCAGTCTTCCTATGTTATTTCTGAAGTTCTTGTCTATAGCTCTAAAGTCTAGGTACTTACAAAACACTGTGTAGGTTTTAGTTTGCTTTGATAGAGCCGATAATTAAGAAGTCAGGTCAAGATGACTCAAGTTTTTAAAGTAAAGGTTTTAACAAAAAATCAGAAAGCATGAACGAAATTGAAATAGATATGAATCAAAATTGAATGGAAGCAAAATAAATGACAATTTACCTATTTCTTACTTTAATTTACGTACGGTACAACACATTACATTTCAAAACTGATGAGCTTTAATGATATGAATACGAAACAACACGTTATTCCCAGAAAGAGGTCCACAATTCTTTAGTAGATCTTTTGACATTGGGTTCTTATCCTGCTTGTCTTCTATGCTGACGACACGGAATCTCTCTGTTCTTACAAGGTTGGCAGCACGAGTGTGACTCCCCTGGTATGGCACTCGTCTATAGGCCACAGTAGCCACTTTCCATCAGGTGGGCCGTGTGCTTACTGCAACCTTAGTGGTATAAAAAAAAATGAAAAACTAATTACCTTTAAACTTATTTCAATGCAGTCCATTGACAAAAAAAATCACACAATTTATTATTTCCCTACCAGATATTAGCCATTGATTGCCAATAAAACAGTCAAAGCCCCGTAAAGGTTATTAAATAGGCGATAAAAGAAGCCACTCTACACCGCGGTCCTTCATTAGCTATCAATTAATTAGCCCAGTGGAGTTCCAGGTTGCTGTAATTATGAGTGATTTTTCTGAGTTCAATGAAACAAAGCTATGTCAATAATTAATTTGATTTATTAGTGACATAGTTTTTAATATCACTTAGGTTGCAGACAAGCACACGGTGGGCCATGTGCACTTTTTCATTTACTTTACAAAAGGTCATTTTATTTTAGACTTTACAGCATTACTTTTAAATCACAAATTAAATTACATTTTTTGCAGTGTCGGTGGAGTATGACTGAATACTTTTGCTTTTCTAGCATTTCTTCACTGTGGGTATTGCGTTTTCTTAAAGAAATCAGAAGGAAAAAATATTCAAGGAAATGCCCCGAGTTATTTGTATGGTAAAAGGTCGTTTATTTAATGAATCCTCAATGTATTGACCGGCCTACGAGTCAACAATATAAGGGTTTAATACTCCAAAAAATATTCGCAAACTATTGAAAAAGTCCGAGTGTGTTGTGTCAAAAGACATACTGCCCTGTAATCACTTTCTGAGATTGAAATGTATATGGGATCATATACAGTTATAATTATTTAAGAGATACGATTTGACGTTTAAGTCTAGGGTTGGAGTGTCTCAAATCAATTGTCAGAATAATCGATTCAGGTAACAAAAGATTAATCGCAACGTTGCCCGAATGTAACTTTTGTAACATTGTAATTTGTAAATAAATAAAACTATTCGTCATGTCATAACTACCCCACCGCGCTATATAATTATCCGACAGGATTTTCATACCATAAAAAAACCTTACTTTTTCCCCGATATGTAACTTTTTAAGCTATCTTGTTTACATTTACATTAGACTATCTGGCCCTGGCAACACTGATTAATCATTTAATATACCTATCTAGTATTGATATTAGGATTAGTACCTCTATGTGTTAGGCTTAATAAAAACATGGGTATCATTATTATACCTCTTTATTCCTTGAAAAATCTAGTAAGATACTATATTTTTAAATTCATATACCTACTTACAATAAAAAACATATATTTAAAAATATAAAATACAATGCCCAACGGTACCTATAGGGTACAGGGACCACGCCTCACAATACGTGCCGTGTCAAAGAATACCGCCTTCTGCATCAAGGTTCTCAATACGGATGTTTAAATTTTTTTTTTATGTTTGTACGGTCATAGCTCCGTCTTGCGCAGACGGATTTGCAAAATTCTTTTTTTGTTCAGCAGTACAGTATTCCGAAATGGTCCCATTTAAATTTCGTAAAGATCTGATGATGGGTTTCCGAGATTAGATCAAGGAACTCTTAAAAAAATACCAGGAAATCAGCCGCGATTGAACATCATGCCTGAATCCTTCGAGGGGGTTCGCAGAATTGTTCAGAATATTCAGCTATAATAATACATAATAAGCTATTGAAGTTTGTAACGATAAAACTTAAATAATTTAAAGAGATTTTTTAGATTTGTACAAAATCTATTAAGACAGAAAAGCGAATCCACCTTTTTTATTGGCAACTGGCAATTTAAAATGAAGATTTTTAATGGTTCGTGCGAAAAATGTTAAAAACGAAAAATACAGAATAATATGGTTACATTTTTTTTGTCCGATAGTGCACATGCGCGAACATTTCCCTCCACGCCGGTTTAGGTTCAAGACATGTGTCCAGCCAGTACTATAATTACTATACCATAAACGCAACGAATAGAGGAGAACATAATGGAGGTTCCATACGATCAAAATGTAATAACAAAAGTTCTACTCTGCCGGGAACCGCGCGGCTCCTGCCGGGAACCACGCGGCTCAGTAAAAATTGAAACATAAAAATTTGCCTTGCCTTGCCTTGGCCTCAGATGCAATTAGGAAAATACATCTCCATGCGCATGATGATGATGATAGGCAAAATAATCTAAGAGGTGCATTTTCACAATCAATCTAATATAATCTAGTATTGTTGTCTCTAGTAGATATGCGATACGGCAAAAGTAAAATCTAAACAATATTTTGATTTGTATTACTTAGAAGAAACATGAGAGGATAAAAAGAAATAGGTACAAAATATTACAAAAGTTACATTCTTGCAACGCCGACCATAAACGTAACGAGTTGACATAAACTCCATACGATTAAAATGTAACAACCATAGAGAACACAGCCGCAACACTCAAATGAAAAAATAAGAACGATATGACGTAGCTGTCACACGAGATTTCGAAAAATGATGAATCACGTCTTATTTTAAATTATTTGTAGCAATTCTTAAAATATTTGTAGTAATTTAAAGTGAAATATGTCACACCATATTTTTTACATTTACTATTATAAGTTATTACGTATTTAGAAATGGTTCAACTTAATTTATAACAGTTTCATGTATCGTTTCAATAGTGCCTAGTTACCATCCATGAATCCAGAGATCTGTCAAATCGTATCTCTTAAATAATTTCAAGTGTAATATGAAGTATGCCTCGTTTATTATTGAAAACGAAGATCCTTATACGCTCAGAGACCTCAAAAAACTCAAAGTGTTGTGTTTTTTCGTTCGCACTAAGAAGTTTCGTCTATCTATCGCAGTCCACTGCTGAGCATAGACAAAGGCCAATATACGTCGTAGCACCCGATCCTCTGCCTTTTGTATCCAGTCTATCCCAGCTGCCTTTTTAGTTCATCAGTATATTACGTCAAGCAGAAAACGTCCCAACTTCTGTTTGCCGTATGCGTCCCATGTTATATTTTTTTTCCTCAACAATCACTGATAAATTAGTAGTATTATTTGTTAGGATGTTTAAGTATTTGTTACTCAATCACGTTTGCAGGGATCTAGCTGAAACTTAGTACAGGGCTAAGATAAGATAAGATAAGATAAGATAAGATAAGATAAGATAAGATAAGATAAGATAAGATAAGATAAGATAAGATAAGATAAGATAAGATAAGATAAGATAAGATAAGATAAGATAAGATAAGATATCTCTTTTTTGCATGTACACAAATACAGAAAAATACAGAAAATAAAAATAAGATAAAAAATATAGTAAATACAATTGGCGGCCTTATCACACAAGGCAATCTCTACTAGGCAACCATGGGATGGAGTCAGTTTAATTTAATAGATAGATATAGCGGGCAGTTTCCGGTGTACATACGAGTATATTACTAACTTTTATATAGTTATTTAAGCTCTGATATATTATTATATAGTTATAGATTATAAGATAGATCATTATTAGTTAGATTACGGGATAGATCATACTCTGGAATAACACTTAGACTTTTTATCCCGAGAATACCTTCGAATGAATTGCACGAAATCGCGGGAAAACGTATTGAATTTGGAACCTATTCCTCCTGCCTTCGTCATAGCATGCCCTGAAGATTTTATCGTGGTCCAGTCTTTTGATTCACTAAATTAGCACAACAGAGACTGAAAGGTGCGTCACAGTAAAGTTTGGATAACAATGAACAACTGTCTACAAACTGCGGAGAAGTTCACAACATCCAAAAGGTATTTTGTTTCTCAAACTGATAATGACACCTTACTTCGTCGCACAAAACTTTCTAGGCTATATTTATTTATAATATTTTGCGTTGTTTACTGTCATTGTGAAGGTGAAATGGTTAGGTGAAACGTAATTCGAGTATAAGGCTCTTTACTAAGAAAAAAATACACAGGGTGTATACAGTTATATCAATATAAATCCCAGTTGCGTCCGAAGTTTGCACATTGAAACCAACGCAAGGATCCGCAAATTATTTTTAATTGATGCAAATTTTGATATAATAGCTGTATTTACCCTTTGTAATTTTGTTTAGTAAGGGCCTAATTTAGCAAACACACACACACACAAAGGGTAAGTAAAGCACGATAAGCTAAGTGTTCTCGACGTCATGGACTGCACATAAGAAATGTCTTCTAGTTGGACTATTGTACTATTGTCTACCACTTCAATACCTACCTACATACAATAAAAATACCTACTGTATGTTTTTGCAGTGATAGTGAATAAACAGTGTCGAAATATTTTGTCTCGAAAGTATAGTTTATGATGACCTTACTGGTAGTTATAAACTTTGTTTGGAAGAGTTCAGCGGTACATTTGTGCAGAAAAACGCGCTGGCCTTCGTAGATATCAGTTTGTTCAATATTGCGTACTATAAGATTTTACATAATATTATAATTTGTGAACCGTGACGGTCTCCACTGAAATATTGAAGCCCCTAAATATATAGCAGTTCAATGCAATAAACCTTTTAAGAAGGAAGAAAAGTTATAACGGCATAATGCTTACCCATTGGAAATGGAAGGAAATATAGAGAAAACTACGGTAGAAATGAAATAGAATAATATGATATTGTGTTACTTTTATGTGATGGTCAGCTTTTTGGTCACCCTAATCATAACTACTGAAATGCACGGAAGCATAGGGAAAGTGTTAATAAACATAGTATTTTTTTTCAAATACGTGTTACCTACTTATTCTATCCTATCTATAAGTAAAACTATGGTGACCCTACTGAGTAGTACCTAAATGTTTACATTAAAATTAACGCAGTTACATCGTGGAATGACCCTAAACTTAAATATAATCCTCCAGTATTATTATGTATGACACAAACTAACTCAATTTACTAATGTATTCGTACAAATAAATACGAAAGGACATCATCTCCGTAATTTTGTTAATTACACAATAAAGTTCAAAAAAGGTCAACTTCGACAAGCAATAAACTCTGTCAACTTAATTCAGAGGTCATTACTGTGTGGTACTTTAGCACAGATACATACAGATAATACGAGAAATGTTGACACTAACCACCTCATTAATGAATACGGTAGCATAAAAGGTTGTATGAGGTTGTATGTATCTGTGATCTTCAGATAAAAGCCTAATCCTGTCGCTCAAAGCGGATGTACGAGACGTCGAACCCGTCGCAATCTCGCAGTTTATTACACCCTCTCTCTGTTTTAAGGGTTTTTGTCTACGTACACATCATTCACCCAGCTGCAGGGTGAATGGGGCTATGAACTCAGTTGATGACACTTCGTTAATCCGGTTAAAAACATCGATGAACTTTTAGAAGTGATTTGTATCTTCGTTACCTGTGCATAGTGTGTATGTAGCTTGACGATCATATGGGATAGTGTTTGTGTACGACCACTAAGTCGGAGATCGTGGCTTCGATTCCTGCTCAATGCAAATATTTTTGTGCATGAATGTAAATATTTGCATTGGTCTGGCGTTTCTATGTATAAATATTTATTTTTACAAAAAGATCTATCTAAATATCTTCACTCGCATTCTAGAATCCATAACACAAGCTGGTTAAGCTATGCTTACTATGGATCTAGATAGAGTTGTTTAGAATGTTTTAGAATATTCAAAAAAAGATATGCGTCTGATATATTTCCGCCACTGTTTGTATATTTAGGAGCAGTAAGAGCAATGTGAAAGTAGTTTTAGAAATATATTAGTTTACAGAGCACTTGAGGATTGCGAACTTCATTCTTATGAATATCTATAGATGTATATAATATATATGTATAAATATTTAGTTAAAGGACCATTTTTATACTTTTTTAGAACTCAGTTAACTTTTTGACAATTTATGGTAAAAAATCGAATCCAAATTCTTGAACAGAGTAAAAGTTTTTACATCTTAAGAGGATTCACAGATGCAAATATGTTGGAATATTTAATAGAACTTAATAGTATTTCTATGTAGTTATAAAAAGTTTTTATTTCTTCTTAGTTCTTCTGTGATAGGTAGGTATGTTTTTCGGTAGTATAATTTTAATTTGCGTATAAATCAAATATTACAGGTTTTATCTATTTTAAAATAGGTGTACAGAAATCTGTCATGTTATTTAGATCACAATAAAATTAAGTTTAATAACAAAAATCTTGTTAAAAATAATTTCAAATTGGAAAAAATGCTGATACTTTTCTAATCCTACAAAATGCTGACTGTTACGGATATTTGTATACTATAGCAGCCTGCGTAGTGGTTTCCTACATTCATTCTTTACGATGATGACTTTTTAGCGATAAAATGTGTTTTGAAAAGCATTTTTACTGCTACAGAGAGCAATAACGTTCAGTTTCACAGTATACAAGCGAACAAAACTGTATTGTAAACATTTCTGAGAACTTTTAAAAGCAAGTATTTTTGTATAACATAATACAATTTTTTTTTAAAGTTTATATACCTTATTTCTGTAGATCTTTTAAGTTGTTAGGTATACTTTTGCCAAGTTCCTTCTTCCTACAGCCCGGGTTTTATGCGGGATGTGAAAAAGCATTTGATGAGGCCGTCAAGATGATTGCCTGCATTGTAACATGGTACGTGTCTGTAATGGTGACCCCCTTTCCTGAGACATTGCGTTCAGCTTACTATCAGGCGAGGTGACGTCAAATTGACGTGTCCTATGTAAAAAAAGACTTATATTTCCAAAGGGCTAATCGTCTTTATGTTTCTAGGATCCCTAAACAACGAGTTATAACTATTTGAGTCTTGATAAATAAATAAATAAATATTGTACGATAATCTACAGAACGCTTTCAAGACCCAAAGTAAGCATAGCTTAACTAGCTTGTGTTATGGGCTCTAGAATGCGGATAAACATACATAGATACACTTTTTTATGTAAATACATACATATTACGTATACATAGAAAACACCCAGACCAATTATTCAAATATTCTTATTCATGCATACAAATATTTGCACTGAGCGGGGATCGAATTTGGTAGCGCTATAGTATGTCTCAAAATATTGTATAAACTTTTACTCTAAAAATAAAAGTCGTGGTCAAATATGCAAAATGCCTCTGGGCAGATAATAAATTCATCTTAATATTAAATTGTACTACAAACCCCGGCTAATCTAATAGGCGACCTGAATTTAACCACTGGGGACGTCGACTAATCGCCAGCCCTTCCTAATTGCTGTCTAGATGGATGGGTGGGCAATCTGACATGTAAACAGACACGAACATTGTCATTAGTAAACAGTTGTATCTTATAGGTAGACAATAATAACGTATATATGTATGTATATTATAATATTAAGTATATAAGATAGTCATGTAAGTGTATGTTTAGATTGCCTACTCTGTCGTATTAGGATATATCCTGTAAAGATAGATGTAGAAGAGATAAATAAATAAATAAATAAATTTGCCCAACTAAACGGTAGACCACTGACCTGAATATTTGAAGATACGGCAGTGATACTCCTGTATGAGCCTCACTTCTGGGGAAAGATTCTGACTACTGAGATACCGAGCCACGTCTTTAGCATTCCGAATTCTCCTATACAACCATCTTGGAGCGACGGTGGAGGGTCGATGGCAGGTAAAGTACTGGTAGGTTCAAATTCTATCTGAGCGTTTCACTATTTCTAATCTTAATCGGCTTGAATTCTATTAAAATGATATAATAATAACTTTACCGCTGTAATTACCTTTCATTACTTATTGTAAAAATAAAACGGCAATTCGAATCCATTTCATATTACCGAGATTAGTGTGCCTATATAAACTAACATCCTGGCTACGTTCAAGTTTAGCATTCGTTAACGGCTGCCATAGGTAATTCAGCAGACGACAAACACAACAAAATAATATATCTTATGTTACTTGCAACACATGGAATTCGGCCTTTTGGAAAAAGTATGTTCCATACTAATACTTCTTTATGTATCTATAAATAGACTAGCTATTAGAAATAAAAATGTTCATCTATTTGATGGTAATTGCGGTCAACTAATCCGCAACTATTGTTGCTCCCATTCCCTCTTTAAATAAATGAATATGGTAGATATATCAGCGTCTCTCAAAATTTAATTGGGACAAAAATTGCAGGGAATTTTATTCTTATATAAAAAGCGAAAAATCCATCTGCGACCTTTGAATCACACCTAACCATAATGTAGGTTTTGAAAAACTTTTAGGATGTCAAAATAAAAGTTTATACAAGTTTACAGCTGGTTCAAATTTCTAGGCGAATTCTTAAGATGACTGGAGTATTAAATTTGTAAAATACCCTTACACAAAGGCGAATCTAACCGATCGCATCGTATGACAATAGTATCTTCCCTCAATCAATCAATTATTAGCCTAGACATAGGCCCCTCCCAATATATGCCACGTTTGCCGATCCTCCGCCTTCCGCATCTAGTCCGCAACTTCCCTAATAGATACCTTACAATAATCAATGTTTCTTATACATTTCCAGACGGTTCTCAAAACAATATTCTTCCCAAAAAGCCTGCGACATTTGAATCCATCTGGAAGGTTCGTTGTCCGGAACTTCGAAGAAAAGTCACGACTTTCTAAAAATATCGTAACCTCGGGAGGGTGTATGTACATTTTGGTGCAATATTATAACAGATGCTAAGCATATTGCATGTTTTGAAAAATCTCTTGAGATACCAAAACCTACTTATGTTACACTATTCAAAATGAGTACTTATCAAAGGAAAACGATAGGTATATTGCTTTTTATGCCGGACGGCTGTTTAATCCCCACTAAGACTTTGGAGCTGACTGGGCTCCGTAGGTCTCACCTGCAAGCCGGTATACCTGTTGATTAACGGACGAGGTTTTAGCGCAAGATTTCTTCTCAAGGTTGGAAGTTCAAACGGTAGTTGCTTTCTTAACAACCGTATAAGCCAAACCAAAGGGGTAGGCGTAGTACCGTTTACTACACTAAGATGATGATGATTATGTTAGGCAAAGGAACATGCGGGTTGAGGAAACAGGAAAAACTAACAAATACACTTTCATATTTTAAATTTCAGTATGGAGATAATGTAAGTATAATAACGGAACTGTCTAAAGTAAAACTTCTCTTTTACTTGAGAATGTATAAATTTAAATCAAAATTAATGTAGATATGCTAAAACTTAGTAAAAGCTTTTAAACCTAAAAGATTCAGTCTGTATTCATTTTAGAAAAATCAAATAATTTCACAATAGAATACTCATTAATAGAGAAGTTATTCCTAAGTGGTTCTGCGGTAGCTAGTCACTGTCGGAATTTAGGTTCCGGCTTTTATTTCTGAGTCGGGGAAGTAACAACACAGAATCTTCCAAAAATATTCCAATACGTGACCGAAAGCATTATAGGAACATTGCGTATGTTATTTTCGTATTTACCTGTAAAAGAAGGCATAAAAATATTCTGTTCTCGTGCTATTTTTGGATATTTCTTAAAAATTTCATCACATTTTTGGAGTGTATTCATTTTTCAATTACTTGAGTGTGAGTCATTTTGATGGTGTTTTGATTAGATGATTTAGAGGAGGAAAGTTACTACAGAATCGCATTGTACGTGACGGTCTGTTGTAGGAAACTTTTGTAAAAAGAAAGTAACCGTTGGCATCAGCTCCAGCAAGAACGGGAACACCCAACAATTCCGAAATACTTTATTCCGAATTTCAATATTCCGATTTTCAAAATTCCGAATATTATAATTCCTAAGAAACAAAACTCCGAGTATTCAAAAACACGATAGTTATTTATCCGAAAGTTATAAATACGAATGTTCATTCTTCCGAATTTCATTTTTACGAATAATTAAAAATCCGTAGTATTATTGGCCCGAAAAACGTTATTCCGAATTTCAAATTTCCGAAAATTCATTGCTCAAATTGAAAATTTGTATTAAAAATAGGTAAAAGTTAAAATTGATTTGACATGTTGCGCATTTTAGAGTGCCGTGGTACTTGTTTGCCCTACACTAGAGAGTCCTCGCCCGCAGTAACGAAGCTCAGGCGCCCGGGCGAGCTGGAGCGGCTGAGGCTGGTCGCCGGAGGCGACCAGCAAGCCGAAGCTGCGGAAGCGAGCATGGGTGCCCGAACTTTGTTACGCAAGGGCGGAAGGACTGCACATCCCGTAGCGCCGGAGAAGAGCGAAACTAATGCATGCCTGCATGCTTGCCTGCATGCATGCTTGCCTGCATGCATGCTTGCCTGCATGCTTGCCTGCATGCATGCTTGCCTGCATGCATGCTTGCCTGCATGCTTGCTTGCCTGCATGCTTGCCTGCATGCTTGCCTGCATGCTTGACTGCATGCATGCTTGTTACTGAAAGTTGTATGGCAACGTGTATTTTGTAATCATTAGCGTAAATAAATGAAAATAATAGTTCAATAATTCTATTTCCTGTTTATCTCGTGTACCCCGAAAATAGCAACTATCCTACTTACCTAATGCAGGTTTACAAGGCGCTTGATTTTCGGGTTTGTGTTGTTTCGGAGTTTTGATAATCGGAATTCGTATTTATGATATTTCGGATTATTAATAATTCGGAATTGTAATGGTTCGGTATCTTCAAATTCGGAATTATAATATTCGCAGTTATAATCGTTAGGAATTTTGAAATCCGGGTTTTCAATAAATAGGATTTATGATACATCGGATATCTGACTTTCGGAATTTTGAAATTCTTGATTGTAACTTTCGGAATTAGGCTTTTCGTATTTATGTAGTGTACCCAGCAAGAACAAAACTTTGTAGGTATTATATACTTAGTTAAGAAGTTGTTAATTATCTACTGTTCTGTTATTTTTTATTGCATTTTTTTTAATAAAATAATATTTTTATTAAGTATGTCATAACTAAAATGTCAAATACAGCAATGTCAAGTAGCCAGCCAAGGTTTTTTTTGTCATGTAAATAACCCGCCACGGGTCGTATCCGATGCAAAGGAGCCCAGAACTCCGGCCGCATTTTCTCGTTGGATGACAATGACTAGCCTTTGCACCAAGTACCTACGAGCCGGAGCGAGAGTCATCAGTTTTTTCACTTATTTACTTTGTGGCCTTATATCCGCCACCGCCACATTGCTAATGGGTACTTACCCATTAGCAATGTGGCTTATATATGTAGGAAAAAGAAGAGGGGACTGCCTAATACTATTCCTAAAAACCTAATAAAATATGTCAAATTGATTTATGTATTTTATTTATCCCTACTATCCCTACTTCCCTACTAATATTATAAATGCGAAAGTAACTCTGTCTGTCTGTCTGTCTGTCTGTCTGTCTGTCTGTCTGTCTGTCTGTCTGTCTGTCTGTCTGTCTGTCTCGCTTTTACGACTAAACCGCTGAACCGATTTTGATGAAATTTGGTATAGGGGTAGATTAGACCTTGAGAAAGGACATAGGCTATGTTTGGTCGCGATAACCGACATCCACATGGGCGGAGCCGCGGGCAAAAGCTAGTTTTTCTATATACGGGAAAACAAACAGTTACAAAATGTAACATTAACACAGTTGCAATTATGCAACCTACTAAGTTATCCACATGTTGAATGTATGCTCATATATTTTGAAAGACATAAAAACTGCCGTATGTTTTCATTTAGAAAGGAAAAAGAATCGCGAAGTCGATTCTTTTCGATCGATCGAGTCGGGGCTCGACATAAAGACGGTAGTATAGAAGAATTTGAGTCGGCTTCGTGCAGGTTTCGGTGGCTTAGCGGTCAGAGCATTCCCCCTGTAAGGGAAAGATCACGGGTTCGAGTCCCGCTCGAAGTCGATTCTTTTTCCTTTCTAAATCGATTTGAAAAGTTAGCATAATAAATGCTTCAAAATTTCATTCAAATGCCATTATGATTGATCGCAATTGGTTGAGTAGAATCGGAGATACGACTAAACATTTTTAGTCGAAAAATCCATTACTGATTCCATTGAATCAGTATTTTTTGATACTTTTTTTATACTACTCAGGTGGCAGAATTTGTAGTGGTACCATAATCTATTCCGAACTTAATGCAGTCAAGGGAACAGCTAGAGTGTTAGTTTTTCAGGTAGCTATTGATATTGGGTATGTACCTATACCTAAGTGGCATTTAGATATATCAAAGAAAACGTCTTTATCTCCTGTCTATCAAATTAATCACAGTCTGGTTAGCAAATATTATAATGAAGTGAGTAGGTAACTGATCTTGATATTAAATACAGTTTACAAAATAGGTTACTTGTTCTAATATCTTAAAATTATAATTCACTTAGAAGTATTTTTGTTTCGAAGCACAATTTATTTAAGCTGTTTTCGTTCATAAATTAATTCTAATAACATTCTAACTGGAATGAAGTTATTTTAGGTCCCTAGGTATAACTAATTAACAATTAAAAAATTATATTCTGCACCAATTACATCTGTTAGCCGACACAACTTTGATTAAAAGACAGAGCTTTGGTACAGGCTTTCCATTCGAGATTTGGAGGTCAGGCGGCAGTTACCCCACGAAAGTAAAGATCGGATCGACGAGACTTTAATCCCCTTCGGCCACGTACGAAACCAAGTTTCGAAACTAGTTTCTAAATAAGAATAATATTTCTTCTTCTGAAACTGATTTCCAAATAAGAATAAACAATCTGTTTTCGAAACTCGTTACCAATTAAGAAAAGTTATTATTCTCCCGAAACCGGGCTTTTTACTGTTTTTGAAACCAGCTTCCAATTAAGAAAAAAATCTTCTTTTGAAATAATGTACCAAATTGATTTTAGGAGGAAGTTCTTAACTTAAAACTTAAATTACATTAGTGAAATAATTTTAAAATTTTAAAGAGTTAAAAAGGGGATAGGTATACTAAAAGTTAAACGAAAATGGCGAAATAATTTCTATGCAATGACCGACTGATATCTTTTTTTTTAAAAGAAGATCTAGTGATAAATTAATTTCTTCATCAATAGCTTCATAATTTTTACTTTTTTTGTTTACTTTTTCCCTACACCCGTTTCATTTTTTAAAACATCGAGAACATTTGCAAGAGTGGGATTTCTACGTCCAATATACCTATTAATTTTGGAATGCCATCCCTCAAGGTGGTTTGTAGTTCGAATTGTTTCGCTGCTACAACAGCAAAAATTGGAAAACTCAGTTTGATCAAACCACTGTTTCTTAAAATACGTATTAAATTTTTCATTTTGTTTTCCTAGTGGGCTCTTGTTCATCACGTAAGTATGTGAAGCCTTTGTTTATAAAGGCTGGTGGTAAGCGTGCTAGACCAGTACAACGCGCTACGTGTCTCTTCTCGACACTGAAATTTAATTTCAAGGATTTCGAATAAAATAAAAAAATAATTATTTATTATTATTATATTTTAATTATTTTATTCCTTACAATCTAGTGACATTTTGGTAAAGTTTATTTTTCCCGAAACGGCAACACTGACTTTTTTATTTTTCCCGAAACGGCAACACTTGTCGGCTTGCGGAAGCGGTTGGGTGGTTGACTTGGACCCGACCGAATTGGAGCGTCTGTAGCGGGCATTATTTGAACCAGGTTTTAGCGTCCATAGTTTGTGCCGCAATATACAGACGAGAGCGTTTTCGAGTCTTCATTCAGTATTACTACTAGCATTTTATTATTTGACTTTTATAATTTTTGAATACGTTTGTTATTGAGTAATAATATTATATTTCGAAAATGATATGACACAGCTCATATTTGCTGCAAGGCGAAATCATCTGTTCTATACATTTTCTAGATCTAAGATCCTAAAGGTATGATGCCGAAGTCGACCGCATACGACAACTGCAGCAGATTCAGCGTACTCATTACATAGAAAGACCCAGAGCAATGCAAATAGGTATACATTATTTATGCATACAAATATTTGCACTGAGTGGCAATCGAACCCCTGCGTAGCAGTACTAACTGGGGTATCCAACCGGAATATAATATTTAAATTTATTTGTTATACCCTGCACGGTGGATCCAAGCGGAATAGAAAATATTATAAAAATAAAATGATCCCCCAGGGTATCAAATACAGGGTATCCAACCGTAATAACTCGAGCGTTCTACTGCTACACCACAAAGGCCGTCCACATGTTTTAATGAACAATAATTTATTTTTCTCTCAATAAAATTCATCAAGTTTCGTAACAACTTACAACTTACACCACACAATATATTGACAAAAATGCCATCGACACCCAAGCGAAATTTGGCGGAGATTGGTAAAAATATACTTTAAATTTCCCAGCTTGCATCCGTCCAATCATTGTTTTCGAGATGTGAATGAACGACGAGCTTACACAGCCGCTTGTGTCCATAAAAATCAAGTACAAAGTTAAATTGCTTTACTCTGAAAGTATTTGTTTAAGCCCTGGGGATATTGATGAGGTTATATTATGAATTGATGTTTTGTTAGCTTTATTATAATTCAACTTTGAATCTATGAATAAATTAAATAGTTAACTATAACGTGTATTTAAACTATTTATAGTAGGTATACTTACAGTTTGTTCAAAATAAATAAAGAAAATGAAGTTCAAAGTATTCCTTCATTAAAAATTCATTAGTGTAGTTGTCTGTCTATTTATTAAAAAAAAATTTCTTTATAAAAATAAATATTTAGGTACTTGGTATTCTCAAAGCGCCTACGTCAATGTCAGTTCATAAGACAAAAATCATGGTTCAATAGTTTTAGAAAATAAATTCGACGACTTTTCTTGGAATCAGTACGATTTAATTTAAATACGTCTGCGATGTTTTCTTAAAAAAAAAGGAGATGTCTCGGACTGTGGCAACTATAGAGGAATTAAGCTCACCTCTCACACCCTGAAGATCTGGGAAGGCATCCTCGTAAAAAGGTTGACAGACATCACGACAATTTCACCAAACCAATGTGGATTTACCAGGGGTGTGGGCACTATAGATGCTATTCACTCGGTTAAAATACTTATGGAAAAGTACAAATCTCGCAAAAAAGATCTTCACTTGGTCTTTATCGATCTTGAAAAGGCCTTCGATCGAGTCCCGAGAGAGCTTATCTGGCAAGCACTGAGAGCTCAACAAGTACAAGAGCATTATGTGAAGCTTCTAAAAGATCTGTACCATAATATAACCACAAGAGTGATTAGCCCAGCTGGTATATGTGAGTCAATCGAGGTCCGAGTGGGTGTCCATCAAGGCTCTACCTTGAGCCCTCTACTGTTCAACCTTGTCATGCACTATATAACGGCAGACATACAAAAACCAGCACCGTGGTCTATACTGTATGCCGACGATGTAGTTCTTATAGCCGAATCGTCGGAGGAAGCACAATCGGACCTCACAGCATGGCAGGAGTCTTTGGAGAGGGGAGGGCTGAGGGTCAATAGGCAGAAGACCGAATATATGTATTGCAACTTTTCGGGTGCCAATACGGGGGCCGTCCCATGCCCATCCATAGAAAATAGACCACTCAACAGAGTTGAAGAATACAAGTACCTCGGATCCATTATAGCACCCAAATTTTGTATAGAAAGAGATATGCAGAATAGGATACAGACTGCTTGGCTGAAATGGAGATCACTGTCTGGTGTCCTGTGCGACTCTCGTGTGCCGATTAAAGTCAAGGGCAATGTATACAAGAGAGCAATAAGACCTGCTCTAATATATGGTTCTGAGTGCTGGCCAATAAGAAAAGTGGATGAACAGAGGGTCCATGTTACCGAGATGAAAATGTTACGTTGGTCAGGCGGAGTTACTAGGGAAGATAAAATCAGAAATGAGTATATCCGTGGTACGTTTAAAGTTGCGCCGATACAAGATAAACTACGCGAAAACCGTCTGCGCTGGTACGGACACGTGATGAGACGGGATGATGACCACATGACCAAGAAAGTGTTGACCATTGACGAGGAAAAAAGAGGCCGGGGACGACCAACAATGACTTGGTTACAGACATTGAAAAGGGATATGACTAGTACTAATACAAAGGAAGAGACAACCCGCAACCGCACGGTGTGGCGCAGGAGTACTAGGAGAGCTGACCCCAACTGACCTGGGATAATAGCTAGGAGAAAGAAGAAGATGTTTTCTTAAAAAACTTAAAAAAAATATTTTCCATGAAACGACTGCCACCTGAAATTCACAACCCATTGGCGATATCGAAGCATTGCAGTTGGACCAGTTGTAGGACTTTTTAGGGCTCCAACTACCCATAACGACTGCTATAGATGTTTGTATGGCAACCCGGGCCGACGACTTAACGTGCAGCCCACAGAGGCTGTCCAGGAGAATCCATATCCATACAAATTTAATGCGAAAGTAACTCTTTCTGTAACCACTAAACCTATTTTGATGAAATTTGGTGCAGGGATAGATGTTTGGTCGCGATAACCGACATCCACGCGGACGAAGCCGTGGGCAACAGCTAGTTCTCTATAACCATCCATGAATCGAACTTACTAGCTATATTGTCACTTAAGCTACTGTACCAAACGTAAGAAATCAAATTTCCTACAAAATAATTCGTCGTTCCCATACGTCACTATCGTCGTTTCGTTCAATTATTACCTAAATCTTTGTCAGAACTGTTCTACTCGTATAAAAACAATGTTCATATCAAATAAATTTATCTGAGTCATATAAAAATGTCCATCTCAGTTCACTTAAGTTCTGTTACACGCTGTTTGTTCAGCAAGTCGGTCAATAGTAAAATGCGGGTGTTCAAACTGAGAGGTCGACGAACTCATCGATATGAATGTTTCTTTTTTCCGTTTCACACTTTTTCCCTTTGCTACAGACTCATTACAGCTGATTCATCAGTAAAAAACGGATATACTGATTGACGGATTTCTTTGGACGTCGGAAGTCGCGGGTTCAATACCGGTTCAGTGCAAAATATTTTGTATGCATCAATCGATCTGGGTGTTGTTTTGTTCCAGCATTTAGTTTCATTCTATAGTGCGCATTTGCACCCGGTCTTCTGTCTTCCGCATCAAGTCCATCTCAGCGGGTGTCCTTTCTCACGTTTGCCTCCCCTCTAGGTTTCGTTTGCTCCAGCTCATTTCTTCGGTAGATCTAGCCAGTCTTGAATTCAGTTATGAATTCTGCGAGCTATGTTGGTACCTAATAACTAATAACATATTATTAACTAGCCTTCCGCCCGCGGCTCCGCCCACTTGCATCTCGGTTAACGCGACTTTTGCTCATATCTTCGGTTCTACTGAACCGATTGCGATCAAACAAACGTAAGATTTTAAGTCTGAGTAAGCCCTTTCTCACAAAAAAACCGCATCAAAATCCGTCCAGTAGTTTTTGCGTCCATCGCGGACAAACAGACAAACAGACAGGAAATTCAAAAAAAATATTTTCGTGTTCAGTATCGTTAACATAACATAACCCAAGTTTTTTTTTTAAATATCTCCAATGTACAGACACGACCACTTTACAATTATATAATAGATATAAGATATACACTGTATAAAAAAAACATTAATAGTTTTGTAAAAGGAATTCAGAAATGTAGACGCTTATGAAACAAAAACTTGAAAAATTATTTTGATAAGTTAAACTTTTGCGAGGTTCGTGCATGTGAATACGAAATTCCTCCGTACGGTCGTCACCCCCACTGTATGGAAATAGGGTATGTTCAAGGGATGTTTTTGTTTTGATAGGCGAATATATGTAACGGCGATAATTTGACAGATATGAGTTTAGGCACAGACAATCTTAAATAACAGATATTTATTGTATATCTGCCTGAGGTTAATGAGTTAGAACGTTTGTTGGAACACGGTTTTATAGTTTCAGGAATATACCTATGACTATTACATTTAGGGCCGTTTTCTAGAACGATACTCTAACCCTGATTCTCGATTTATCTAAGGACAGATTGTATAGACAGATTGAGACATTTTATAGATTTATCTGTACAATCTGTCCTTAGATATATCGAGATTCAGAACTAAACACCACTCTAGAATAAGTACAGGCTTATACTGTCTGTTGACCACCACTACGTTGTGTATAATGTACTCGTAGCTGCCTGAAAAATATTTCATCCTGTACGCATTAGTGGATTCTGTTCCTCAGATCTATAAGAAATAAGATTTTAGCAAGGTTAAAGAAAGAATTTGAGTAATAATAATCTTTGCGGAGAAACATTTCTTTACAAATCATTTCTTACACGAAATTTTAATCAACAGGCTGTTTTTTGTAAAACTCCTACAGAAAACAGAACTAAAACAAACTTTCGTTTTAACTAATCCATTATGATGAATTTGAAATGCAAGGGCCATTAAGAGGCGATGGTAATTAACAAAAACAGTAGGCAAAGTGCTTCCCTTGTTTTAAGTTGGAAAGGTTAACGACTGACTCCATTCAAATCGCCGATGGCCTACACAGGCATGGACTTAGACATCAAGCACTTAAGTAATTTTACTGTAATTAACTTTCTCTGAAATATTTAAGTTTATGTACATACTAATAACAAACTTTAGATGTTTGAAATAAAGAACTGCTGATCACAATCAAACAGTCTAGAATCTTATTAGCTAGTAATGCTAATATTGCTATAGTGTATTGAGAAAGAAGGGAGCCCCCCTGCATTTTTTACCTGAGGTATGTATGTAGTTTCCTAATTCCCCTTTATAGGCCTAATGGCTGGACGAATTTCCATGAGTGGGGTCTCAAATAAAAGGTCTTTTGCATCTCCAGAGTGCTATAGGGGCGTTATACATATTATATAAAATGTCAACAAAACTATACGGTGGATTTTTGGTACTAAATTGTGTGTTGATAAAAAACAAATTACTCAAGTTTATTTAGTTTGATATCAAAATGAAGGGAATCAGATATGTAGGTTACGAAAATATGTCATAATATCATACATATCTAAAAAAATAAAAATAAAAACACTGTCGTTTAGATCTAAAAACAACACTGTAGTCGCTAAGTGACAGGAAACTTCTGCCTGTACCCACTAGAACTTAAGAAAATAATTTAATTTACGCCTTCTCGTTGTACGAGTATAACAATTACTTAAACACCGATCACTCAAATGACGTCACAAATTTTATGATTCTAATTCCGTGTCTGTACGTCAACAGATTCGCGGATATCCCACGGGGGCGTTGACCCCGGTGACGTCATCAACCTATGATGGATGGGACAGGGCACGTCTGATTCCACTGTTCGATGTGATGCCAATCGTAATCTGCAGAGTTAAAAGTGATTGGTTTTTGCAGGTAGGCAATGTTATATTGAATTTGGTATTTGTATTCAGTGATCGCTATTACTTTATATATTAAGTTTATCGCTAAAGAGATTAAAAATATCCAATTTCAGATATATTTTTTGTTTATTTTGGGGTTGGCAGTATATGTATGACACCCTTGGTGTTGCATACGTTCATAGGATACGGAAATCACTTTACATCTGGTGAACCATGTGCTTACCGGCCACCTAAATGGTATAAAAAAAATAAGCTCAAAATGAAATCGTGACATTTACATTTACGTTTAAATGTTATGAACATACGTTGCCGACTAAAAAAATAAAGACTGTCATATACTTGAAAATCTTATACGTTCGTCATTCAACAATACGCCAGCTAACGATTTGATACTTCTCCAGGGAGACTGGTACCCTGGTACAGTCCCGGGTCCTTTAAGCGGGGCGTGAAAAAGCATCTGATGAGGCCGTCAAGCTGAGTGCCACCATGGTGACATGATACGTGTCTGTAATGGTGACCCTCTTTTCAGAGAATTTGCCTTCAGCTTACCATCAGGTGAGGCTAAGTCAAATTGACGTGTCCTATATAAAAAAAAGAAGGCGGTGATAAGGAGGAAATGATCTACTACCTACCATAAATACAGAGTTCTTCAGAATTGAATCAGGACTGTTTAGTATATTATATTACTTATTTCCCTATAAGTTTGCGCTAATATTGAGAATTGATTGCGTAGGAGGGTAGGTAGGATTGCGTAATATTTCATCGATTTTGAAGAAACTTCTTCAAAGTCAAAAGAGTTTTCCAGTTTTTCATTAATAAAGGTTTCCAATAATATTTTTCTTGACCGTGAAAAAGGTAATTTATTTCACCCAAAATATTATGCGTGGGACTAAGGTCTTCCGGCGAATAAATTGTTAATCTTCACCAATATATTATTTATTATGAACGTTAATAAAGATATTAAAAAGCAATAATAAAAGTATGTAAAACATAAGGTAGTTTTCGCGGAGTCTTTTTTTTTTCATTTTTTCGTGGATGTCGGCTTTTGCGAGTGTTGGTCATAATATCTCCATTTCTACTCAACCGGTTGGATTTATCTCACAATGTTTTTAAACACATAATATTTTAAGTTTACCCAATACCTTTTAGTCAAAAAAAACCGCATCAAAATCCAATCAGTAGTTTTTGCGTCCACCGCAAACAAACAGATAAACACAAGAAATTAAAAAAAAAAGATTGGGTTCAGTATCGTTACTCTAACATAATCCAAGTTTTTTATTTAAATATCTACAATACACAGACACGACCACTTTACATTAATATAATATTACTTGCCTAAAGCTAATAGATAGATTAAATAAATACCAGAACATTCACCTCCATAACTTATATCCTTAGCCAATGAAATTACCAAACTACCTGACCTCTGGTACCAAACTGAATGTCCTAAAGAACAGTTTTATTTATATTGGGTGATATAATTTGAGATAATGCTTGTAATATTATAGGTGAAAATGAACTCTGACATTAGTATAGAGCAATGAAATCTCCATTGTTTACTGCGTCAATATTTTAAGATCCTACTGCCTACGTATTACTCTGTTAAGTTAAAGTTGGAGCTACTAAAACAGCTTATACAGATGCTGAATATTTCACAAAACCTACAAAATGAAGCATGCCTGCTTGTAATGTTGGAATAACAGCTTTAAAGTGATTGCAATGCACATAATGCACGGTAAGTAAAATTTGTTTGTGTAAAAATAGACAAAAAAAATTCAGTCTTTGAAGTGGATTGACTTCTAAGAATATTTGAAGCATACACAAAGCAATTTTATCTAATATTTCTATAGTAGGCACAGATAGCTTTGACGATAAATCGCTGATTTCCTGGACACACTTTAATTTTTTTTTTAACTTTTTTATTAACTTTTTAGCACAGCACAATTCAGTGTGTAGGTACAATAAAATTGTACACCCCAAAAAACACACACTTGTACAATTTGTACTTCTCTCAAGAAAGAGGCGAAGAATAATTTTAATTTTATTTTTTCCCTTTCTTTGCTTTTTTTTTTCTAAAGTTGACCAACCCCTTTAGGTATACTGAGAAATACAAAATCCTTCCACCATTAAAGTTAAGCCACTTGTCCACCATAAAAGTCGTTAGCGACAATTTATCGCCATAACACCCCGGTAAGCCAACTAGTTCAGTAGTTACTTTATTTATGCCTGCCTATGCCCAGTCGGTATTAGCGTGAACGTAAATATCTCACGCTCCACTTCCACAACGTGGGAAGCAAATATTTATGACGTTTCTAAAAGGCCATTAAATGTCCCATTATTAGGAAAACGTTCCCCACAGTACGTTTTCCTACGAAATGATATAGTGCGTCGTGGATCTCACTAGAAATATCAAAGAGGCCTTTAACCGATATTAGGAGAAGTATCTCATAGTAGGTTTTATTATTATAACTATTATTTGCTGCTTAAAAGATCAGCGACTTATGCTCCCTTTTAGTCGCATTGTTGAGGATGCTTTTTATCGTACTAAGGTAGTAAATAAACATGCAATTTCAGTGGCATACGGATGCTTGTAAGGTAGATCATGATCGCGCCATCACCTGAAAAGGAAGCTGGTCATCCAAATCTTGCCCTTTGTAGCCCGGGGTCTGGTCTGCTACTCGGACAGCGAACCCTAGACTCCTTTTCAGGAATAGATTATCTTGAGAACTCTCCGAATTCGAGAGGAGAACCTGTACCAGAGTCTTGACCATGGAGCAGGAATACCTACTGGCTTACAGGTGAAGTTGCCTTGGGGCCTGAAGTTCCAAGTAGGCCCTATTGTAAACAGCCGGGCTCTTACTCCTGCAAGCGAGCGGAGCAAGCTTGATATACAATCAGAATTGGCGCTCAAATGCAGTGTGGTGCTAGTGGCAATGCACCCGCGCCTCTCATTCTCGATTTTGCATTCAATTAAATCTCCTAAATGCTGCAGATAAAAAAATAGGAGTGCAATAATTACGAATAAATTCATAAACATGCAAAAACGTTATAAGTTGTTTTTGTACAATCATTCAACTTGAACGTTATTTTGTATAAATGAAGTTCAACCATCCACTCTGTGGTTTTAAGTAAAAACGGAATACTTTGCCCACGGATGAGTTCGAAACGAAATACATTGCCTTGAGGGTGGTTACAAACCCTTTGAACGGCTCATTGGGTTTTAATTATTATTCATTTGAAGTAAACCAGCTTTGTTACCGATGTTGTATTTTGAAAACGTATGTACTGAAATTTTTATTAGTAGGTACAAAGAAAAATTCAAATGTATCTCTTTTTCATGTGAGCACCAATCCAATGCTTTTTTTTATACCACTTAAGTGGCAGACAAGCACACGGCCCACCTGATGGAGAGTGGTTACCGTGGCCTATGGACGTATGCAACACCAGGGGCGTCACACTCGTGTTGCCGACCCTGAAGAAACCTTCTATGCTTATGTTGGGTTCACGTTGTTACTGTAATAGCCAAGATTCGAATCCGGAACCTTCCAATCTTAAGACCGACTGTTTAACCTCTATACTACCGCTGTATTGATTCACTATTCAAATTAATTCAAATCTAGAACACAGATACCTTACTAATATGGGTCAGTCGGGTCAGAACCCACATACCAACGGAATTCAGGAAATAACCTGTGATATGTCTGTTGTGTGCTATCTGCCACCGGAACACATGGTGCCACTTGGCACATACTCGGGTCTCGGCGGCCCCCGGCAGTTTATGTATGGAGAACGGTAGTAGTAAATTCAATCCAAAATATGCATCAAATGTCTTAAAAACTTACCTACATAGAAAAATGTATCAATTTTGAGGCTTAGGGGGTAACTCGGACCTAAAATATCTGATCTCTGGCCGAGTTTACTATTTTCAAAAATTGATGTAGGCTTTTCATCCGAATGTTATTTTACAGTGCCCGAGATTACTTCCTTTACAATTTGATGTAGTCAATTCGGGCAATGATTATTTTTAGAGGAATAGCTAAAACTTAACAAATTGTAGATCATCATCACCCTCTGAGCCTTTTCCCCAACTCAGTTGGGGTGCGCTTTCTCGTCTAACTGGGAAGCGGCTGAACTTCGATATTTTCCATCTGACCGACACAAAAAAATAAAAACCAAAGATATATGACGAACTGCTTTTATTCCCAGTATTATCAAAAAGAAAATACATTACTAATTGAAAAAAATGTCAAAATAAAGAATCTCTAAATATTTCTTGTATTTTAAGTGGTAACTCTGGTAATCAACCTTATTCTATTAAGTCAAAGCTTGAAATACTTAAGTTGAGTATACATTGCTTACTCTAAGTTGAAAATATGTACTAAGCTAAAATGCGCTGCTGTCTTATCTAATCAGATTTAGTTCTGCATATTATTTATCAGCCTTATCCGTATGAAATTAGGTTGGTATTTAATTGACCGTTAAAACTGCTTGATTGAATTGCCCCATAATTAGATTTTTTTTAGAATCATAATTTTTATTACATTGACAAATTATCTTAAATTATTGATTGAAATTGCACCATCATGAGACTTATTGATAGCCTATATACGGCAAGTTGAATAGTTTAAGCTACCCAAATCAATTCCATTCCAAATCCAAACTCAAACATTTCAAAATCAAAGCTATACTTGAAAATATTTAAGAGATACGATTTGACAGATCTCTGGATTCATGGCAGGTAACTAGGCACTATTGAAACGATACATGAAACTGTTATAAATTAAGTTAAACCATTTCTAAATACGTAATAACTTATAATAGTAAAATATAAAAAATATGGTGTGACATATTTCACTTTAAATTACTACAAATATTTTAAGAATTGCTACAAATAATTTAAAATAAGACGTGATTCTTCATTTTTCGAAATCTCGTGTGACAGCTACGTCATATCGTTCTTATTTTTTCATTCGAGTGTTGCGGCTGTGTTCTCTATGGTTGTTACATTTTAATCGTATGGAGTTTATGTCAACTCGTTACGTTTATGGTCGAAGTTGCCAGAATGTAACTTTTGTAATATTTTGTATTTCTTTTTATCCTCTCATGTTTCTTCTAAGTAATACAAATCAAAATATTGTTTAGATTTTACTTTTGCCGTATCGCATACTAGAGACAACAATACTAGATTATATTAGATTGATTGTGAAAATGCACCTCTTAGATTATTTTGCCTATCATCATCATCATGCGCATGGAGATGTATTTTCCTAATTGCATCTGAGGCCAAGGCAAAGCAAGGCAAATTTTTATGTTTCAATTTTTACTGAGCCGCGTGGTTCCCGGTAGGAGCCGCGCGGTTCCCGGCAGAGTAGAACTTGGGTCACCCCATCTCTTCCTATGCGGTGTCGTACCAGGCGACTAAGGGATAGGGCTGTTTAACACCAGACAGATATATACAGTCATGACTCAGCCTCAGATGCATAGGCTCGAGTCAATAGTGCCAGGAATATGGCCATAGGCTCACTCCCTATTACGTGGGACCGAATAACTACAAGTACCTACCTATATAACTATTATTTTTTGTTATTACATTTTGATCGTATGGAACCTCCATTATGTTCTCCTCTATTCGTTGCGTTTATGGTATAGTATAGTACTGGCTGGACACATGTCTTGAACCTAAACCGGCGTGGAGGGAAATGTTCGCGCATGTGCACTATCGGACCAAAAAAATGTAACCATAATATTCTGTATTTTTCGTTTCTAACATTTTTCGCACGAACCATTTAAAATCTTCATATTAAATTGCCAGTTGCCAATAAAAAAGGTGGATTCGCTTTTCTGTCTTAATAGATTTGTACAATTTAAATTATTTAAGTTTTATTGTTACAAACTTCAATAGCTTATGTATTATTATAGCTGAATATTCTGAACAATTCTGCGAACCCCCTCAAAGGATTCAGGCATGATGTTCAATCGCGGCTGATTTCCTGGTATTTTTTTAAGAGTTCCTTGGTCTAATCTCGGAAACCCATCATCAGATCTTTATGAAATTTAAATGAGACCATTTCGGAATACTGCACTGCCGAACAAAAAAAGAATTTTGCAAATCCGTCTACGCAAGACGGAGCTATGACCGTACAAACATTTAAAAAATATTTAAACATCCGTATTGAGAACCTTGATGCAGAAGGCGGTATTCTTCGACACGGCACGTATTGTGAGGCGTGGTCCCTGTACCCTATAGGTACCGGTGGTGCATTGTATTTAATATTTTTAAATATATGTTTTTTGTAAGTAGGTATATGAATTTAAAAATATAGTATCTTACTAGATTTTTCAAGGAATAAAGAGGTATAATAATGATACCCATGTTTTCATTAAGCCTAACACATAGTGTGAGGTACTAATCCTAATATCAATACTAGATAGGTATATTAAATGATTAATCAGTGTTGCCAGGGCCAGATAGTCTAATGTAAATGTAAACAAGATAGCTTAAAAAGTTACATATCGGGGAAAAAGTAAGGTTTTTTTATGGTATGAAAATCCTGTCGGATAATTATATAGCGCGGTGGGGTAGTTATGACGAATAGTTTTATTTATTTACAAATTACAATGTTACAAAAGTTACATTCGGGCAACGTTGCGATTAATCTTTTGTTACCTGAATCGATTATTCTGACAATTGATTTGAGACACTCCAACCCTAGACTATAAACGTCAAATCGTATCTTTTAAATAATTATAACTGTTACAAAACATTATTATAATTTATATTTTTTAACATGCGAAAAAAGCACAAAAAAGGCAAAAACATTGAAACCATTTAAACGGAATTTATAAAACGTCAAAGTTAAAAAATATTAGACCTGTGGGGTGAGCACGAACTACTATCGTAATCGTATCGTGAACGTAACGATAGCACGGAGCTTTGCGATTGGCAGGCTTCAGGCAGGCGGCCAATCGCAATGCTCCGTGGTCTCGTTACGTTCACGATACGATTACGATAGTTGTTCGTGCTCACCCCACTGTATCTCCATAAGTAAGCCACATATTGTATTAATTTTCAAATAATGTACGGTTGGATCGGTCGGATTTGTTTGACATTCATGATTACTACTCCGCTCCCTTAAGAAGTAGCGTGATGATATATAATCTACCAAATGGACCACCGTGTCGGTTGTGGTGGTTATATGGTAGTTGTTTCACGGAAATATCGAAGTTCAGTCGCTCCCAGTTAGACTAAACCCCAACTGAGTTGGGGAAAAGGCTCAGAGGATGATGATGATCTACAATTTGTTAAGTTTTAGCTATTCCTCTAAAAATAATCATTGCCCGAATTGACTACATCAAATTGTAAAGGAAGTAATCTCGGGCACTGTAAAATAACATTCGGATGAAAAGCCTACATCAATTTTTGAAAATAGTAAACTCGGCCAGGGATCAGATATTTTAGGTCCGAGTTACCCCCTAAGCCATTTTGAATGGGTTCTAAAAGGTTATGCAAATATCTATATCTCTATATATAAAAATGAATCCCTATTTCACTGTTAATAATCTCTATATATAAAAATGAATCCCTATTTCCCTTGGTCACGCCATCACGCGTGAATAGCTGGACCGATTTCGCTAATTATTTTTTTAGAACATTCCTTAAAGTACGGGGATGGTTCTTACGGAAAGAAAAATTGAAAAAAAAAAAAGAATTGACTGTTAGGCGGTACCAAGTTCGCGGGGTCAGCTAGTATATAAAAATCAATGCCACTTTTCATTGTTAGTTTATAACTCAAGAACGGCTGAACCGATTTGGCTTATTTTAGTCTTGAAATATTCGTGGATGTCCAGGTAAAGTTTAAAGGGTGAGAAAATAGGTGCAGCGGGAGCGGGATTAAAAATTCACGCGGGCGGAAAAAAATATGGCGGTACGAAGTTTGCCGGGACAGCTAGTACTTTATAGTATTACATATAGATGGTGCAAAGCTTTTGTTCGTATACCTCGGGACACGTATCTTGGACCTAAATCCCGAGACAAATGAGGCCCTGGCGCGCGCGGAAATTTTTTGTAATAATCTGTGATTGGTGAATTTGAGATTGCCCAAGAAACATGAACTGCGCAAATTTTAGGTCCAAGATATATCTATAGCCCGAGCAATATTTATATACTAATCGTCTAGACTCAAAACTAAGACCTGGAAATCCTTATTACCTTATTTACCTTTGCAATCCTTTGCTGCACCATTAAGACCTGCCCCTCTAGACAAGTGTCAATTAAGTTTATGTTTGAAAGATTATGTTGACCAACGGTTCATGGACCAATCGACTGTTGGTAAACCGTTTCAGACTCCTCGGCGTATCATGGAATAGAATGACGAATGTATAGGATTTGACGTTTTTGACATTCGTTGACGCCTGTCATATACGTCAAATCCCATACATTTGGCATTCTATTCTACAAAACGCCGGCCGACGAATTGCCACTTGTCTAGAGGGGCTGGAATTCTTTAACAGCTCTCGTTTTTCCTACCTCCTACAATCCTGGATATTTAAGCGAGGTGTGAAAAAGCATCTGAAGAGAGTGCCACAATTATAACATTGTACATTGCTTGTAATGGTGACCCTCTTTATTAAAAATTTGCTTTCAGTGTCGTGATTGAAATATGTGAGGCGGAAATCTAACTGATAGATACGCACCTAGGTCTGTGCCTAGGTCTTATACAGGAAAACTTTAATAAGACCAGCGGTCTACCACTGGAACTTGAAGTATTTGTAGAGAAGCCTTTGTACCGAGTTCGCTCTGAACTTTCAAAGGGGCTGATGAACTCCTTGGCTCTATCGGCTGTATCGATACTCATTAATTGCTATCTAGGAACTTGCTAATGAAACTGCTAAGGACAGCGTTTGTGAATGTTGAATGAGGTGTGAGTAAGTGGTGTGTGAGACACGTGTTACACGTGTAATCAACTAATCAACATATTCACTACAAACATGGTATACTACTACTTGCTGACCCTTTTCTTTATTCTGTTATATTTTTAATGATAGCACTTCACATAACTATTTGTATTTGTGTATTTGACATATTTGACCAACAATTAGTATGTGTAGACTAGACAGTGACGAGGTCACGAGGCATTATTTTAATTGCCTATTTGACAAAGCATTGGTCTTATTGCCTATTTGACAAAAATAGCCAATACAATTTACCAATTATTAAGTATTTTTTTAAATTCTGAACGTCCAGTACTTTGTACTTAAATGTGTGTGAAACCTCTATGAAGTGAATATTATTTTTGTGAAGTAAATTGTATATAATAAATATTTTACCAAATATAACAAACGCCCAATAGCAAAGACAAATAGCTATGTGGAGTGCCACCATAACATATCAAAGAAATTCAACGTAAGTACAAAAATGCAGATTGAAATGTCAAAGTGTCACGGGTCACGACACTTCATTTAATTACTTCACGTCAATGAACGATGTGACAGTCAAATTATATTTTTCGTACAAAAATATTAAAATTGTGATTAAAAATGGAAAATGTGGCCGCAGGAAAAGTGTGCAACATTTAAAAGTGTGCAACATTTAAAATCTATACATTTATAGGCCCTTACTCATAAACAATACCGGTCAAGTGCTAGTCAACTTGCACTTCGAGGGTTCCGCATAGACTTAGAAATGCGATTTTTGCACAGTTTTGAGACCTTCAACTACATATCTCTAAATATTCCTGAGAAAACAATCTTGACAGACAGACAACGAAATGATTCTATAAAAGTTCCGTTTTTTCTTTTTGAGGTACTGAACCTTAATAATGACGAAATTTTGTACAGAAATTTTGACATAACTTCTATATAATATATGAACCCTGTGTAAATTTCATTAGTAAGGGTCATAGTCTATGTTTTCGAGATGTTTTCGAGATTTGCGATCACAAAAACATAGATACTTACAGGCAGCCTACATTTCCCATTTTCCGTTAAACCTTGGAATCTCCAAGGACACTAGTTAAGCAACTTCGTATCTTATTTGCCCTACATCGAGGTTATGTGTTCGATTAATTAATGATACTGATAAATTAATGAATTGGGTACTTTTGTTGGTGGTACTACTATGGAAATGAGAGATGTGAACACTAGACTATTTTTAGGGTTCCGTAGCCAAATGGCAAAAAACGGAACTCTTATAGCTTCGTCATGTCTGTCCGTCCGTCTGTCTGTCTGTCTGTCCGTCCGTATGTCACAGCCACTTTTCTCCGAAACTATAAGGCCTATGATGTTGAAACTTGATAAGGAGATGTATTCTGTGAACCGCATTAAGAATTTCACACAAAAATAGAAAAAAAGAATTAAATTTTGGGGGTCCCCATACTTAGAACTGAAACTCAATTTTTTTTTTATCAAACCCATACGTGTGGGGTATCTATAGATAGGTCTTTAAAAATGCTATTGAGAATCCTAACATAATTTTTTTCTAAACTGAATAGTTTGCGCGAGAGACACTTCCAAAGTGGAAAAAAGTGTGTGTGTGTGTGTGTGTGTGTGTGTGTCCCCTCTAACTTCTAAAATAACAGAATGATAAATCTAAAAAAAATATATAATGTAAATTGCCATGCAAACTTCCACTGAAAATTGGTTCGAACGAGATCCAGTCAGTAGTTTTTTTTTATTCGTCATAAACCGCAATTTTCGCCTTTGCTACTACGGAACCCCTCATGGGCGAGTCCGACTCGCACTTGGCCGGTTTTATTTATGTTTTAAAATTCATATTACATATTGCAGCCGTAGTGTCATTCTCACCTGTTAGTTGATGGTTTTGCTAAACAATGGGCGATGCCCTGACGCATGTTTTCTTCTGTGACACTGCTATCTGACCTCTCGAAAAGACAAGATCAAGAAGACAAGAGAATCAATAAGCAAACGTCAGGGTCCAAAGCGAAAATTTTGGACGCAACACTGGCAAATCACTATGATGATGATGAGGTTCCAAGTCTGTGTCACTCGACGCCTACGAAGTTTACTATAGCGAGTTTCAATTGAACTAGTAGTAGGGGTCCAGGTCTTGTGGGTATTTTTTTGCCGACCTAATTAGGAACTCAATACTTTGTTGATGGAACGAGAAGTTAGTTACTTGAGCTTAAGGCAAGTTCGGCCTTTAGTACAATGAAGAATTGGTAAGGAAATGGGGCGTGATGTATCTCCGACGAAGGGAGGAATATCCAACCAGGTTTGGTGATCATACCTGACCAGCTGCCATGTTGGTTTCCGGTGGAGTAGAATAGGGCAACCCCATCACTTGCTGTGGGTGTCGTAGAAGGCGACTAAAGGATAGGACTGTTCTCCATCCGACAGTAAATATACAGCCAATGACTAGGTACCCGCTTGACCGCAATAGGCTCGCCCTCTATTTCATGAGACCGAAAATGATAGTTGGCGAAATGTGGGTGATAATACACCTCTGCCTACCCCTTCGAGGATTTACATGCATACCAGCTAATGGTTGATGTTAGGGTACTGTAGAAGACCATTGTGGCATGGTACGTGTCTGTAATGGTGACCCTCTTTTCAGAGACTGCTTTCAGCTTACCATCAGGCGAGGCGAAGTCAAATTGACGTGTCCTATATAAAAAAAAAAAAAAAAAAACAAACTAGTCAGTGTGAGAACTGTTTCCGCAACAGTTGTATTTTCGTAAGTTTAGTAAGTTCAGCTTGAATTCGGCGGTATGTCAAAGGTCGCAGGTTTTATTCCCGCCCAATATTCAACGGAAATTGAACTAGATGCATTTGAATTGTACGGGAATCGAACACATGAAATACAATCAATCAATCAATCAATTAGCCTATTGCAGTCCACTGCTGGACATAGGCCTCTCCCAATATGCGCCACGTTTGCAGATCCTCCGCCTTAAGTACAAATAATTACATATTTTGTAACCATAACCGTTTTTAAGCATGAAATTTCATATGTATGTGTTTGTCTAAGCCTGCTGTAGTTTATCTAAGTAAGTAAGTAAGTAAATTCAAATTAGGTCAGGGTATAAAGGTGTTGACATAATAATGGTGCACAGCATGTCTCACAGAAATTACCGCATGCAACATTGTTTATCAAATCAAACTATATAGGCGTTTTCGACAATTGTTATGCCCAAGAAATTGAATAAATATAAAAATTAATGTAAACATGTCAAGGTCAAAATGAGTCTAAAATCAAAAATGACAAAATTTCATATTATGCCGAACATTAATTTATTTCATATTAATTTATTCATTAATTAGCGACTACATTAGGGGGTTCTTCAAGAAGGGCATGGTGTTGCATACGTCCATAAGCCACGGTAACCAATTCCAGCCGTGTACTTGTTTGCCACTTAAGTGGCATAAAAAAATAAAAAGTACTTTTATTTAAAAAGTGTTCCTATTCACAAATTCAATTTAGTCCTTACCTAAATGAACTCATCTCCGCACCTCCACACCTGTATATATACATTATCTCCCGTCGTATGAGACGCACTGATTTATTACCTTGTTAGTTGGGCAATAAGATATATTAAAGGAAATCGGGTCAGCCAATAAAGCTAAAAGTTAGTTCGAAGGCACTGATGTTAACAGTGCGTGGCAATTCGTCTCAATACATAAGTAATAAGTTGGAAGTCAGTGATACTATGTCATGTACTCGTAATTCATGCCAAATGTACAGTTAACGACAAAACTAGATGAATAAATTCTAATTTTATTGATCATCTCAGGTCTCTTAAGCTCTTCACGAAATCCTATATCCCAACTCTATTGGGGTCTCCTTACCAGTCTACCTGGGATGTGGCTGAATTTCAATATTTTCCATGAAGCGACTGTCATCTGACCTCCACGACCAATTGGCGATATCGAAGTTCTGTAGTTAGACTAGTTGGACTTTTGAAAGCTCCAACTACCCGTAACGACTGCCATAAATGTTCGTATTATAACCGGGACCAACGGCTTAACGTGCTGTCTGAGGCACGTCCAGATCAATGCAAATAGCCATATTCATGCATATTTGCACTGAGCAGGAATCGAATCCACGCTCCCTGCGTAGCAATCACAGAGCTTTCTGAACATATCTTGACAAGTCTAAAATTCTTCCTATATACGAGTACGTCTTGGAGCGACACTGGAGCCATCTACCGAACTAACAGATATTCAGCGTCACTCCAAGAATGTGAATGCGAATTTGGATGCTAATATACATCTGTTTATACTGGAGATTGATGGCACTTGGTGGAACTTGCTACACATATTGAATAAATAAATTTCCCCCAAATTTTGGGGAAAAAAGTTGAAGCTAATATACTCTTTTTTAAAAGTACCCACACATAAAATATTGTAGTTTTTTAGTTTAAACCATTGTAAACCTTTGATAATGCCGTAAGGTGAAACCGGTAAGGTTCAAATAAATAAATAATTGTGGAAAAGTACAAGTGATTTATTCAATATGTAATATACATCTGCCTACCTCTCCGAGGTTATGCAGTCGCGAGCAAATTGCGATTAAATAAGACAGGCAGATTTAATGCGTGTCCTTCGGGGCAAATGTTGTTCCAATATTGGTCAGAGTTCAATCCGGTAGGGGAACTACAATTCTGTTATTATGTGTACTTTAAAAGAAAACTATTTTTAATGGACTCTGGATGGAATAATAGAAAGTCCAAGATGGTGTCTTATATTAATTTGAAGAGTAAATTATAGCAGAATTTCGGCAGACTGGTAGTGGGTTCAATTCCCATCCTGGATGTTGGCTTAGGAAAAAGTTAGCATTTAAAGTTCATACTAATTGCGTTAAAATTTTACTTAATCATTATTATTAATGCTTAAGACACGGGAGTAGTTTTACTGATCGAGTGCAATGATTATTGATGCATTGATTGCAGTTTTATTTTAAGTACATTCTCCATTTTGATATGGACGCTATAAAAAAACCAGTCTTTATTCATAGCAAGCGAAGTAATTAAGTTGCCCTTAGCATATCCACGCACGTCAAAAACAAAACTCTCCTCTTTTTTCTTAACCGCAATCGAGTAAAAAATTAAATGGCAGTCCACAAAGCCTAACAAATTGTGGGTCCCCGAGGCACCTATGACCTGATTACCCAGTTCCGTCGGAGGCTGCGGCCTTGATCGTCCTCTCCACATTGTTTACGGGCGCTGCGAATGCAGCAATTATAAGTTTATGCATTATGGGCACAACATGCACACCTCACGCCTTGTTTACTACTGTTTTGAGGAACAATGTTTTGTACACTGATATGAAGAGTTTTTAGGGTACCGTACCTCTAAAATGTGCATACATTCACACCTATAAATCTACAACAGGAGTAAGCAGAGGTGTATTGTCGCCCACATTTTGCCAACAAAGATTTTCAGTTCCTTGTAATAGGGGACTATGTGGTCCCCACACCGGAAGAGGGCCAGATCGAGAGATATGGCTCTGGGTCGGCCGGGGTGCGAGGGATATGGCTACGACAATCTTACCTCCGGCAACTGTCGGCCCACAGACGGCGTGCGTTTTAGTCGGTTCGAGTCCGACATAACCTCCTCCTCCGGCTCCGGCGGGGGAGGTATGGGTCCTTCGCTGTTTGACACCACGAATTATTGGGGATATTTCGCACGATAAAAAAAAAAAAAGGGGCCGAGCCTATTGCTGCCGAACGTGTAGTTTGTCACTAGCCGTAAGTAACAGCCCTATCCCTTAATCGCCCTCTATGATGCTCACAGTAACAGATCAGGTGCCCTATTCTGCTCCACCGAGAATCACCATAGCAACCCTTATAGTATCACGAAGGCGTCAGTAGGTACTCTATCGGTCTATCAGGCAAGCTCTCGCTCTGAACAACGCCAGAAAGTATTAAATTAAAATTAACATCAAATAATCAGATCTGTCTGGTTTGTGGAAAACAAACTTCAAAGTAAATGCATCAAAAGATACGTCCGTGTAGGGAGATATTTAGACAATCGCGAGGAAGTCAAAGCTATCAAAGAGTAAGCTTTGCGTTGATAAATCACTCAGAATACCTATGCCTATACTAGTAAGTGCACTACTGGTAGTAGGTTATAAAAATCTAAAGATTCTCTACTTTAAGATTGTGATGAACAGCTCGAAATCGGTCGGCCATTGAATTTAGGCCAAGTGCGCTCTGTGACCCGGAGCATAAATTGCCGCTCTTCTTAGTATAGTCTAGGAGCGTTTAAATTTCAATCTTCATGTTTAGTAAAGGATATTACAGTTCCATTACAGTAATATTGTCCCAATTGAGTTTCAAATATTGAGAATTTGGTCCAGATAGATGGTACTACAATCAGATACTACCTCTTTTTTAAAACTAGATAATATGTAAAAAATATTTAGACAGGGCAACCTTCGTCATCCGTCAGATTTGATAGGTAGACAGAGAGACAACAACCGCCATCTGCTTCTACAAGTATCCTTGCATTACACGAGCTTCCTCGAGCATCTGTCTTTTAAACCTTTTATACACTTCTACCAGTTTCGAGGGCATTTATCCTGCCCTTTTTCAGTACAATACATTATTAATTTGATCTTTTTTTTTTAAATTTATTCATAAACAATTGTTACATTGTGTTTGAAAATTTTACAATACAAATACAGTAAAACAATAATAGACATAGACATTATTTAAGATCCAAGAACCACTGCCTCACTCATCACCGATCAGTGTTGTTGTTACAGAATGTAAAATTAACTTAAACCTATCAAGTGTGTAAATTCCCTTCAAAATCATGTATATAATTATACAATAACCAGATTTATATCGACAGTACATTATATACGCAGTCCCGTTGTTCAATGACAGGGCTCAAGGCCCCGAAGCCACAGCCGCGCGGTCTTTTATTAAAGACTCTGCAAGTAAGGCGAAGTTAAAATCGTGGCGCAAGTAGAAAGCGACAAGCGGAATGTAAATAATAACGTTAGATAGTTAAAAAAAATTGAAATCCGTATCTTCTTAGCTTTGTATCCCGACTTCTTCCAAGATCCTAACCTTGGAGCTGGGATCTTTTTCAGAATTTTCCTTCTCAACTGCGCACAATTGTGAGATCAGATAAAAATATAATTGTAACGATCAGTAAATATCGAATTAAACTTTACTTTAGTTTGTTAACAATTATTTTTATACTTACCTATACTTTTTGTCATTAACTTTTTAAAGTAATATCCAAGAATTACATTACATCAACCAACTTGAAATAAAGAGTATTTCCATTAGTAAACCATGATTAAATTAATAAAGTATACCTTTTTTTTACGTGCGAACAATCCCCATGGATACCTCCCCCTTATGTGAGGTTATGTCGGACTCGAACCGACTAAAACGCACGCCGTCGGTGGGCCGTCGGTTGCCGGAGGTGAGGTTGTCGTAGCCATATCTCTCGCACCCCGGCCGACCCAGGGCCATATATATCTCTCGATCTGGCCCTCTTCCGGTGTGGGGACCACAGAGTCCCCTAAAGTATTTATTTATAAGTATTTATTTCATTTATTTTTCATTTAAGTAGGTATACCTACTATTCGATGACAGAATTCAAATAGATTTTTCACCTGGGTGAAATTCTTCACCTAGATAGAGAACCTAGGTGAAACATGGGTTCGCCTTATTAACTCCAATAATATTATAAGATCTCCAAAGCCTATACCTTGCACCAAACCATAAATATTGGAAGAAGCGATAGCCACCGAGTTTCAATTAGAATTTAATTTTCAATCAGCCAATTATAATTTGTTGTGACTTTCTATATTTTTTATTTTAGAATTGCGTAGTAAATCCAATTAGGAACCATTTGTTTTAATGTTACGTACTGTAATGGCGAAGGTGGAAATGCCTGACAATGGCGCCCCCGCCGGATCCAGGTAGAAGGGGTAGGCCCAAGAAGTCCTGTCTTGACGTCGTGGATGACATGCGTGCAAATGATCTCACTACCGCAATCAGGAAAATGCGTCAACGTGAAGATAATGACTGCTGGCAATGGCGAAGGTGTTGGCCCCATTCAGAACCCACAAGACCAAGCCAACCTCAACTGCAAGAACCCCGGGCATCCGTTTGCATCCAAGGTTAAATATACAGAACCCTCCTTCCCTCCCAGACGTCCGTATTGTATTTGTTATTGCTGTTTTGAATACCTTTGACAAAGTTCGCTGATTCGTAACTGAATAAAGAGAATATAAAAGGTTGAGTAAGAGAACGTTTCATTGTGTAGTTGATAAAAACATTGTTTTTCTTTGAAAAGTTTGGAAATTAATAATTTGTTATTATTGTTTGACATCTCGTCGATTGATTTTAGAAACTATTTGGTAGAAATTTAAACTATCGTGGTCATTCACATTGTTATTAGAACTGTCAGGATGTTCATGGAAATATCGAAAATTCCAAACAATACAATATTATATCCCGATAGTTCTGATAGTAATATTTGGTAGAAAGTTATGCAGGCGACAAGGATATAAGGCAACCTTTTGTTTCAAAGGAAACGACAGATAGGTAACATGTTGGCAGAACTATGCTTTGCCCAGTAACGAAGGCTGTCTCATCAGGTAAGGTTTATCCTCTTTAAATATGTAATGTATTTGTATGCAAATACTTCTTAAGGGGTTGGAGAGTATCAAGCTCCACTTTTTCTTCCTTTCCTATTCTTACTAGCTGATTGCAAGTGTTACTAGCTAGATGCACTAAGTTGGTCGTATATTTTATTGTCTACTAGCTGACCCCGCAAACTTCGTACCGCCTTTTTTTAAAAAATTTCTCGCCGTTAGAACCATCCTGGTACTTCAGGGAATATTCTAAAAAAAGAATTAGCGAAATCGGTTCAGCCGTTTTCGAGATTTGCGCTTAGCAACACATTTAGGGATTCATTTTTATACGATATGGATACGACATTATGTGCAAATACTGAAACCGCGAAGCGTCCTGGTCCGTAGGAATAGAACCAAATTAAATTTAAACTTAAATTCCCTGATTTATAAAATCCGAAATTTTCTAACAAAATAATTATTAAAATAAATGTAGAAAATGCAACCACTTGTATAAGTCATTAAATAGTTTCATCCATTGCTTTAAAGTCATTGACTGTGTCATAAGTCATTAATAAATACGCACACACCTTCACACACACACACAACAACTTCACACACACACACAACAATAGGCATAGTAGGTAACTTACTTGAACAGCTAAGCGGCAACATGCGATTCTACAGAGTGCTCAAAGTTGTTCAAATTCTATAAAATTAAAACTCTAGTTTCTGCCCTTAATACTGGACCAATTTTGTTCAAACTTTTCCTGCTTGAAGCTTAGGGGGTACCAAGTATATGGTTTCAATTATTGCCTATATGTCGTATCCATATTGTATAATAGAAGATATACGTACTTATACTGCTTTTAGTAATCATTTAATTCTGCGAAATAAAATAACGCTTATAAATAAATGTATGTAAATTTACAGCTATTTAGAAATATACAACTTTCCTCATAATAAAGTTTTATGTGCTTGGCACAAGGCTTTCAAGACAATCGACGTGGGCGTTTATCGGTATCATATAAATATTCCAACAGCCATTTCATTTGTATAGAGAAATCTAAGGAAAGGCATCACTTTGTTCCCGGGGCAGATCAAACAGCGCGAGCTTCGAAATTGTCTGAAGTTGACGTGAAACTATTTTTAATAGATCACCACGAAACGTCGACGTCTGAGTAAATATAAAACAATCCAAAATAAATCGCGATTGAATCTGTTGGAAATTGTTTTATTTCAAATCATGAATTTCAATCATGTCTGTCTTTGGCGACTACCAGTTTTAGTGAGTTGGATTTACAATTATTTATTTTCATTTAACATTAACATAGGGTTATAGTCTAAATATATACTTACAGATAAAAAAAAAACTAAATTAATAAATAAAAAAAAATTACAAGATTAAAAAAGAAAGGGAAAGGAAAAAGGGGTCAGGTGTCGAAGAATTCCTGCCCATCGATGTCGACTTGGATTATTTGTGAGTTGGATAATTTATACTGTTTACTGAACTGTTTTCTATGGTGTATGAATTCTGTTTGAAAAATATATTAGACTAGCTGGCATGTCCCGGATTGACACGAGAAAATTTTAATTTGTCGCAATTAAAACAGCAGCATGTAACATACCAACAAACAAATATTCACTTTTGTATATTTGATTATAAAATTGTCCCCTGATTAGTGTCTGCCAGTCTGTGATACAAAAATTTAATGAGCTATACCATAAAATCGAAAGGAAAAAAAGGAAATCTTTATATCTATTTAGCATTCACTCCTTTCCATAAACTCGTAAATTATTTACGTCGTCGGTTACTATACGTCTCCGGAATCGCTTCCCTTACGATCGTTTGGTTTTGGCATCTCCCTAAAAACGGGTAAAATATGTGCCGTCGGAGATAAACATACATTCACTAAAAATATTCTCGCCAATATACACTTTACAGCTTTGGGTATTGTTTGACACCTTTATATGGAGTTTATCTTTAGTTCAAATTGAAATATCGTCAGTAAAAAGTCTGGTGGGCCAACCCAAATAATGTCAATGTTCTTCTCAATCACAGGTTTCAAAATAAGTGAGTCACTTGTTTCTGAGTAAGTGAACTGCTTTTTGTTGATTAGGTTGGGTCCAGTTCATCTAATAATAGTGAAAAGTAGTCATGGGGTATATTTTTCATTATACCTATAGTAATAATACTTCTGCTATTTCATATATTGTGTTTTTTACCTCAATTACACGCGATGGTATTAAGTGATGATGTATTTTAAGATGGTGCACGTTTGCTTAGTCATGCTCGCTTGCTGACTTCACTTGAGACTTGATGACTCCCAGGTTATTAGTTAATATTATTATTAGTAGTATTTTTAAGTCATTTGTTTCAATTTCTTTACTATTTCAATATATTATGTATTTTTTTTTCTATAGTCTCATGTTAAGATTTATTAGTTAACAATACTAAACTTTAACATAAGTGCGAGACACTTAAACATATTCTCCTTATATTCCAGAAACACTTGAGAAGTTATTCTGTCCGCCATTATTGCCATATTATTATGTCATTTTAGCAATTTTATTTTTCTTTGCATTCTCAAATAGCTAGCTATATTATAACTTTTATCCGTTGTTTCATCTTTTCATAAGTTTTTATAGGTGAAATTCACAAAAATTTACGTAACAAGTTTTACCAAAAATGCGTATTCATTGCAAGTAAATGAAATTTACAAAAAACGCGATTCCGCCAAATGGTAAAAGTTCTCTGATGTTACAAGAATAGCATACAAATAATTATCTCAAAGGTTAGCGCCTACGTGCTGGAACAATGACTCTGTATCTTTGTTCAACATTAAACGCAAACATCTCTGTACGAACATACGAACAATAGGGAAGACGAAAATAGATAAGTATTCTGATAATTTCATTAATGAAAATACGTGCTCTGGGAGCGATGGAGAGAGTCAAAGGTAACTGATGTAATACAAAAATAAATCTAGTCGAGTATCAAATATTTCATTTTCAATGTAAAGTAAATATTTTACTCACTCACAGGAGCCTGCTCCCGGGATAAGCATAGTCCAAATGTATAAAAAATTTAAACAACAAATTCATCCAAGTGTTTTATAAGTGAAAGAGTTACCGAAATCACTAATATCCTGTTAACCTCTCCATCCGAGGTAATTTCTTGTTTAAGGAGTGAGTCGTTAGTATCATGTCCAGATTTCGTACTCATATTCCTGTTAACATCTCCGTCCAAGTTGGCATGCTGGTTTAAGAAGTGAGTCTAATGTAGTGGATTCAAGATTCCAGGATTCAAACCCAGGACCTCTTGATCATAAAGTCGACTCCCTAAACATTCACCTTTCAAAAAGTTATTTTGAGTGAAAGAATTTTATAATTAAAAAACATTAACTAAGAGTTGAAAATTTAAACTAAAAAATCTGATTATTAAGCCGAACCCCTTAAAATTCACGTACAACAAATCCACGTAAAACGCACCTTGAAATCCTCAGGAACCAAACATCCGCGCCAGATGCACAGTCTGCCCCAACCTAGTTTCTGCAGGCCGAAAACAGTTCAAGGCCACTGCAACTGCGCCGCTCCCTGCGGCGTTGACACGCGGAATCGATACGGAATTTACTGCCCGAATTCACACACCATCCCTGAACTTTCGGTGCACCAGGAATTGGGTCGTTCAAGGTTAGCTCACTAATTTACTTTTTTGCCTATGTGCGAAAGAGAATCCTGTGTATGATGGAATCAATAGACTTAACAAAATACTGAATAACATTTTATTTGAAAATTTCGGTGATTTTGGAGACGTTTCATTTCAAGGGCAAGTTTGTGAATTGTGAACGATGGGTAGTTGATCTTAGAATTTAAACACGTTATTCCTTAGAGTAGCCGTGAAATCTCAGAAGTGTTTAATTTAAAACGAGGAATAAGCTGATTCAAGGACATCGACAACTTTGCTCTAATTATAGATTTCTGATCAGACTGGTTCAAGAAAACGTTTCGAAGGCTAGTTTTGGAATAAGTGTTTAGTAGTTTAAATGACAACTATTGGTACCCAAACTTTGGATATTATTAACCATCCTTTTCATAGTAATTAATACTACTATGTATACCTAACCTAAATAATCTAGTTTACCATTTTGATGGGTAAACGTGTACCTTTCACCAAACGAATTTACCTCCAGTTCATTTTCCTTCCTTAAGCCATGAGAGATATATGACATCTAAGGAGGCCAAAACCATTCGATTAAGCAGAATCCCATAGAGGAACATTAGGCATATTATTGGAGAGGATATGAAAATTGGACGATTTTGTTCGAGGACAACACTGCCTTATCTTGGCGATAATGAAATGAGTTAAGGAATCAATTTATATCTAAGTGCCGATTTATCGATTAGGATAGAATGTGTAGTCATGTATTAAATATCCCTATAAAGTATAAATTAGGTTATTTTTCTACAAATCCAAATATTTATAGACTAAAAGTTCCAAATTAACATCATTTGCAACTTTTGGAACATAAGTTAAAAAAAAAACATTTAACTGTCTGCTTTTCGCTTCTAAACTATAGAAAACAATTTTTATACTTTAAGTACAGTATTAACCCATATCTGTATATGTATAACTATTTTTGGATAGAAGATTAATAAAATCAATCATGGTATCTATTGAAAAAAAAAACCAAATTGATGCTGAGTGTGTAATAAAAAATGACGACAGAAATGTACCGTGTAATTCAGAAATTACATGGCCGGAATAAGGACATGACATTAATATTGACATCCAGATCTGGAATTAAAGGATGCTATGGTTCCATAATAAACTATTATTTCCCATACACCAAAATAAGATCCAGACTTGTAAAATCATAACCGTATTATTACGTCTGGGAATCTAACTTTAGGTCATCGACATCTAAGTATTAGGAATGGAATCCAATGTCAGGGTGTTCGTTAATATGCTAAACATGATCCTTAAGGCCGCGCCGGGAAGAGTGGGCAAGCCCCGCGGGGAGGGAGGATTTGAATGGATATTAGCAGTCAGCGCAGGAACGAACAGTTCATATACCTTGTGAACCCGTAAACATCACTCATCTGAAAGTCAAAGCTCAAAACGGGGCTAGTCTCGTGTGCTAAAGTCAAAAGGATCTATTCTGTGGTACTTATAGCATAATTTAAATACGAGTTGAAACTTTTGGTTGAGTTTTTAAAATATCATATTGAAAAAAACCAGAGCAGAAAATAAATACGTTTTATTAGTGAATGTCCACAGATTAGTGAATGACCGCCGTCCGAAGGTGACGATCCGCGGACTCCCACCGTGTCGTCGTCGCCCTAAGACGGATGTACAGAAAAATTTGGATCAGCTTCGGGCGAGGCTCGGTGGTTCAGTAGTTAGAGCATTCTCCCTGTAAGGGAAAGATCGCGGGTTCGAGTGCCGCCTGAGCTGGATTCGCTCTTTTCGATTCAATAGTTAGCATAGTAAGTGCTTTAAAATTCCATTCAAAAGAATTACGTGTTTCATATCTGCCGGATGTCCCCGAAACGATATCAATGGCCACCATAAAGTTTTAGTATCGTGGAGGTGGTTGCGTTGTTGATCCTTCAACACAGGGAAGATCCTCCGACCAGGTAAGGAGATCACGCCTGGCGGGCCGGCCCCAATGGTTATCGTTGGGATGTTGTATATTTATATATTGTATCACCGCGAGAACTTCACTTTCGCGATGCAGGATTTATAGTGACGTAGTGGTTCGGCATTGCCAGACAGTATTCTGGGAAAATGTTTTAATGTTATTTTAGCAAACTAGTGAGTTGAGTGTTAGCAGACAGAATCAATACCACGACGCATATAACTGAAACTCCACAAACACACAAACACTATCCGATATTGAATCACATTGAAATGCCAAGTCTACGGCCCCACGCCCAAACTAAATAAAACTTTTTGGATGACATGTCTAAAAGTTAATGTGCCCAAGTTTGGTTGAGATTTAATTTTTCTCGGCGTATAATATAATGAAAAATATAGAGCTCTCTCAAACAGATCCAATCTTCGGAAGTAATTAAAAGTTATCATAATTTACCTTCCATATAATTAATGGATAGGAAGCCCTCGGGGAAAAATGGTAGAGATATACCTAATTATTAGAGATCAGAGATCCACATCTTATGTGGATGTAAAAGGGGCGGACCTAAGATTTGAAGACGTTGAACTATGTCCATGAATCAGATTGAGCAATCTTATTGATGTCAAGAGAGATTAAGTAAAAGTTGTGACTAATCCTCTGTCTACAGATAAGAACAAAATAGAAATATTTCGTCATGGTTTCATTATGAACCAATCTCAGTTTATTATAGCAGTTGATTTGGGACCTAAGCGTTATAAACGAACCGGGCCAGGAAAAATATTTTAGCAAAGAGTAAAGTTACTTACGCAAAAAAAGTAAGGGATTACAGCAGCATATCAATAGCTCCTAAACTTAACAAAAACAGCAAATTGTCCGGAACAGAAGAGACAAAAATGTACCGAACTATTTTGTTTTTAGCTGTTTACACTGCTTTCACCTGTGTCCTACGGTTTTACCTGCCGTCATACCTAATCCACATGTTCGGGCATTTGTCCTCTAGCTAGTGTTTTTCTAAAGTTTTTATTATTACTTAAATCTAAAATATCATAGCATATTATTAAATAGCCTATGACCTTCCCCAAGAACTGTACAATTCGCAACAAAAAAATCAAATTAGGCAGTTATTTTTGAAGATAAGCGCGTTCAAACAAACAATACTCCCCATAATATTTATGTAGATTATGGAATAATTCCACAATAAATTCCGTACATTTCCTATCCCGCTGTACAAACGGGGGCAGGTATGCAAGCCGGGGTGCGGCCGTGGCCGCACTGACCTAAAACCGTTAGTTCAAGGCTCCCACCCAGATGCACCTCCCTGTTGCACTGTGGCGGTAATGACTATTATTGTTATTTGTTCGTGTATTATTAAAATTTGTCTGTTTATCCTTTTTATTGTAGTTATTTTTTCAATGCTCACACCTGTCCTGCTCAGAAGGGATAGAAAGTTTCATATTTGCAGATCACTGTTGAGACTCTGGTACCATGTTTGTCCTATTTAGATCACTTTACATTCTCTGTGATAACTAAGAAGTTCTTGATTTCTTTTTCATGCTAACTGGTGGCATGGCGGCGAAACGTTCAACTACGAAGGTTCGATTCCCGCTCAGTGTAAGTATTTATATGTTGTATGAATATCTATTTGTATCGGTCAAGGTATTTCTACATTTGATAAATTCCCTAAATTAAATAAATTATTATTGTATTACAAAATATTATGTTCAGTTTGGGTCTAGATGACATTATAAACTGTCATAAAATACAAAAATCGTAAGTATAGCACTTTTGCAAATCAAACCTAAATTCTCAAACATACAACCACTACGCCATCTGCGATTACATGATGCGCAATTTAGCAATGGAACATGATTTATAGCAATAATGATATCTAAGTCATCCCCTAATGCTCAGCCCATAAGTCTCTCCTCCAGGCTTCCAGGGAGATCATAATTCTCCGGCGAGGATTGCCGCCTAGGGCAGTAGGTAGTGGCTTCCTCTGCGGGTCAACGACCGCGTGCCCTTGCGAGTCTGGGTGGGTAATTGATGTCATAACAACACGGTTCGAACAACCCACTCATTTTACTTCACTCACAGCTTTTGTTTTTGGGTGAGAGTCCCAAAATTTTAACATAGCTTGCATTGAAAATAGGGTGAGTTTTGGGTCGTAAACTTAATTGATTACAAAGGACTGTATAATAATAGTCAAAGTACCATCATTGCTGCTCCGCATACAGTTTGTTAGAGTAGGTACCTACCTGAAATGAAGGCCTTTTTTTTGTCAAAGATGGGTAACTGGGTATCGTATAAGAAGATAGGGAGTTTACAGTAAACACACAGACAACGAAAAAACACCAGTTTGGCAATATTGACACATCTCTGCCTATACTTTCTTAGATTTGGTATGAATTTGAAAAAAAAATACTGATACCATTTGTGTTTTATATTTAAAAAAAACATTTCAATTTCACAAAATTATAGGAACGAGTCCGGCCAGTAGGGTCCCATTCCCAGGCCGGAACGCACCCACAGTGAAAAACTTAGTATTCCACTTTGCCCGCGGCCGAGACGCAATACCATTTGAATTTCGCAATAAAAAGGACTTAATTTTAATTTAACGATGAAAAGAAAATTATTAGGTACAATCTTACTAAATAAAAAAATAAAAAACTTTTACAACACACCTGCTCATAACAGTGATATTATTTTACCGCAATTAAGCACGGAATGACACCTATTATAAAACTGTGACTTTTTCATTGCTATTATTCACAAAAGTGAGTTATAGATTCTTTTTTAAATTTTATAGAAAGTGTCTATAATTGTCTATGTTCTTAAAAAAGTTTTGATACAAAAAATAACGTGTTTAATAGTACGAATAAATTAATACGCCTATTGTATGGTCATTTGATGCATTTTCGTATTTAAATAAATAATTTCAACTTGTAATACTTGTGTAATAAACAAAATTTTCGCTCAAATTTAACTTTTTTTTTTCTCTAAGTACAGAAAAAAACAGAGTAAAAAAAAGTTAAGTTCAAACCTCATTTTTTTTTAAATATGGTCGACCGCCATTGTTAAATGCGCGCGCATAGGAAAACGAATTAATTTGTAGTATTGTTTATTTAGTATTTGTAGTATTATTTTATTCGCAAGTGTGTTGTAAAACGTCGTATGGCACGTGTGAGCATGATGATTACCGTCCTCGGCTGTCTTAAGACCCTCGCCTGGCGGCTCGGGTCTCAATGGCGCCTCGGCGGTAATCACCAACGTTGCTCACTTGTACCATAATGTACTATTTTAATATTCCTCTGTGCACTTCCGAAGGTTGCCTGAAGAAATCTCAACTATGCGTTAAGCTCGCCTTTGTGCGTTATAATTTCATTAGATTGCTCAAGAAATGAAGTCAAGTATAAAAAGGTGAATAAGTAATATTCCTCCTAGTAATTTCTCGGTTGCATACAAAATTTGTTGCCTGGGTCCGCTTATTATAATTTGTAGGTTTGTTCTTCTTCTTCTGTCGAATTTAAGGTATCTCTTATTATATTTTGTTCCCATTGTCCAGCCACTTTTATATAGTGGTCTCAGAGGCACTCCTGAGTTTCTTCGGACTACACGTGCATGGCCAGGCAGCACACGTTAGCAGGGGGGTCACAGTCTGCGGTGTAGCTCCGTATCCACATCGTGGATCCACCTCATCTGAAAAACAGCACCTAATCCGGTTTTCGTTACTTCGGCCGACCTGCGTCTGAAGTCCATTTTAGGACTTCTAGGTGGTCCAGGAAAGGTCCCACCCAGAGGGAAGGTTTTCTGATAGCGGGACAAAGGGGATGGGTCGCCTCTGTGCTCCCCATTGATCAACTCTGGCTAAAGAGGGTTAACGGCGCTCTGTCCACTTCGATCCATTGAATGAATCCATTTATGGATCCAAGGACACTTTTTCCTCCTCTTGAATCCATCGTACCAGTCAATCGGGCTCTTGTGACTTTTCAGTCTCTGTGTTACGCCAGTGATTATGCATAGTTAGGTTTGTTGACTTTTACCCTAGAACCGTACCCATCTTGGACATACACTAACGGTACCATGGGGTACTGGGTAACCCCATTAATAATAACAGTTTTTTGGAATATCAATAAACTTTTATTATGAAATCAACTTACATAAGGGTTAACACAATAATTTAAGACATATTAATCATAAACATATCAAAATAATAAGGAACTACAAACAATTTTGGCATATTTTGTTCTTATGTTCAACACACCTATATGTTTTGCATTTCACACATTGTGTGTGTGATTTGTGGTCTTTGGACCTCGGACAGAAAAAAACACCTTCCAGTTTTTAAACTAGAAGGGTTTACCGCTGGTATCTCCCGTTTTTTTTTTTCAATATATCCCCAATACTTATTTGGAGAGGGGTTGAACCCAGGGGTACTGGTGTACCCCAAAAGCAGCGTATCGCGTCCAATCACCAGCAAGACCGTCGGCCGACTAAGGAATCGGTGCGTCCCTCCACCTCACGTAAATACAAGGACGCGCAACACAAACCGTATAACAATAAAAAAGTTATAAACTATTTTCGAATTTTTTTATTGATTGTACCCCAGGGTACGGTTCTAGGGTTTATAATAGCGACTATAGTCTGACCCCCAACCCCGGGAGCCTCGTCTGTGTGCACCGACAAGTACATGAGGTTGCCTTGGATTCCGAAAGCATTGACGTGTCCTGCACACACGGCAATAGACATCATTCTAATTTTGAATTTCGAAGAGATCCGATTCCCAGCACTCCATAGATTCACCGTCGGTCGCCGGGTCCATAGCGTGATACAGAGAGGAACACCGTGACGGCGACTGGGACTTGCGACCCAGATGTAGGTTTAGGGTTGCCACATTGTTATGGTAGTGTGTCCCCCCCCCCTCCTTACCTATCTAAAGATAGGATCCTATCAATGCCGCTTTGGATATTCGATTTAATAAAGAGCTTACTGAAGCTCTTAGCAATCCGAGGTCTTTAAGCAAGTTTTACAGCGATTAAGCTGGAATTCCCCTTGCTCCTACTACTACGGCGTAGAGTTTAACCACATGGCAACTTTTGGTTAACTCGTTAGCCAAGTCGAAGTATTAATTGTTCGTCTTTATACGGTCTTTAGGTATGTTAATTTCCCACAGTATAACTTCAATCCGATAACCGAGAGCCAACCCAATTTATTAGGTGAGTGAATCTATTAACCGCAAGTTAGGTTTATCCTCGGCAAATAAAAGTGCAGCCTACCGCACTGTCCTCGCGCCGCTGACCCAAAAACTACAGTTCAAGATCACTTTCCAGGGGCATTATTCTGGACACTTAGTCCGCTTGACCACTCGTAACGCACCTGCGCTCGATTTTTTTTTATATACGACACGTCAATTTGACTTCGCCTCGCCTGATGGTAAGCTGAAGGCAAAGTCTCAGAAAAGAGGGTCACCATTATAGGCACATACCAAGTTACAATGGTGGCACTCAGCTTGACGGCCTCATCAGATGCTTCTTCCGCTTGAAGGACCCGGGATAGTAGGATGAGGAAAACACACAATACACATTTAATTTGGTTTAATTTTACATCAGTTTTTTATACCACTTAGGTGGAGAATGAGCACACCACACGGCCTTCCTGATAGCAAGTGGTTATCGTGGCCTATGGACGTATACAACACCAGAGGCGTCATACTCATGCTGCCAATCCTGTAGAAATTTTCTAATGCCCTTCTTGAAGAACCCCATATAGTAGCCGTTTCTTCTATCTTTTATTATTATTATTATAAGTTAATAGACGAGCAGCATTTGTTTGCTGATGTGTCTATGTCACAGTTCACATTTGTCGAAGAACAGTTCAGTTCATGTAGATCACTACACTTGATTGTGTCCAGAGTTAAGTTTGCTAGTACGTAACCAGTTGTCCAGTCTGTTCTTAAAGTTGTTAACTGAAGTGGCAGTCACAACTTCCTCAGGTAGTCTATTCCAGTTGTGGACTACCCGGTTGCTAAGAAAGTGATGAGCGGTGTTGGTGTTTGCTGGTGCACGGGTCAGTCTCAGGCTGTGTCCTCTAGATGACTTAGTAGCAACTTTTGGCGTGTAAATTGTATGCATATCAGGTAGGTTATACTGATGGGTAATGATCTTATACGTCTCTATAAGGTCACCTCGAAGGCGTCTTTCTTGCAGGGTGGTGAGGTGTAACGCTTCCAGTCTCTCTGCATACGATTTACGGCGTAGGCCAGTAGGAAGTTTCGTGGCTTTCCTTTGCACACTCTCCAAGAGGTCAATATCTTTTTGGAAGTATGGGCTCCAAATTTGGAATCCATACTCCAAGAGAGGTCTTATGTAGGTCTTGTAGATTTTCTGGAAGACTTCCACGGTTAACGTCTGGAATGCTTTTCTGATGACATATACAAAGGAGTTGGCTCTTTTCACAATTCCTGTGATGTGTTAGTCCCACTTCAAGTTCGAGGTTATCACTACCCCCAGATCTCTTTGTTGGTTAACTGAGTTAATAGGCGTGCCGTCCAAGGTATATATGAGTTTTGGGTTAGTTTGCCCAAGGTGGAGTACACTACACTTCGATTGGTTCAACTGGATAATCCACTCCTTGGTCCATTCGTGAACTCGATTTAAGTCACTTTGTAGCTGGCCGGAGTGGATGAGCGGGTTTGCATAGAATTTTCCATCATCAGCGAAGAAGGATGACTCGGATTCGATGCGTTCTATCAGGTCTGTCACATATATACCGAATAGATGAGCAGAGAGGACGGATCCTTGAGGGACACCACTCAGTACTTGTTTCTTGCTAGATAATGTGTCACCTATCCTTACCTGGAATGATCTATTGGAGAGGTAGGTTTCAATCCAGTTCAGCAGTTTTCCTCGAATTCCATACTGATTTAGTTTTATTAGCAAACGCCTATTGGGAACCTTGTCAAAGGCACGTTCAAAGTCAAGGTAAAGGACGTCAAGTGGCCTCTTGTTGTCAAGATCGTTTGTCCATGTATGCAAACAAGAAAGTAGGTTAGTGACCGTCGATCTCCTTTCAACAAATCCATGTTGGTTTGTGGATATTATGTTTTCGTTGTTTAGATGTTGTGTTAGGTTTTTGCTGATAATTTTCTCCATGATCTTGATAAAAGTCGACGTGAGGCTGATCGGCCGAAAATTCCCAGGAGCAGTTTTTTCACCCTTCTTGTAGACAGGCGTCACCACTGCATGCTTCCAATCTTGAGGTATGTATCCGTTTTGAAAGGATTTATTCATTAATGCAGTGAGAGGCCCCACAAGGCTTGGTGCGCAATTTTTGAGAACACAGTTCGGGATACCATCGGGTCCGGGGGAGGACTGGACGTTCAGTTTGCCGAGTACTTTAGTTACATCATCCACAGTAAAATCAATCTCGGACAGATCATTTTTAACATGTGTAACATAGTGCTGTCCAGTCAGAGCAGGTTCCTTAGAGTATGCCTTCTCAAATTCTTCAGCAAATGCATTGGCAATGTCATAAGGATCCGTCACCAGGTCACCATTTCCATTCCTTATTGCAGGTGGAATGCAGACTTTAGATGAGGTGCTACGGCGAATATGTGAGTAGAATGCTTTGTCACCATTTTCTAGTATTTTTTTTTCAAATAAGCTTCTTGACCTTCTGGTCAGTGCCACGCATTTGTTACTGACCTCTCTAAAGTTTGTGTAGTGTGCTGCTGTCCCGCTTCTTTTGTAGATATCCCACTGCTTTTTCTTGTCTACCACCAATTTGAGGACATCATTGTTTATCCACGGCTTATTGTAAGTTCTGCCCTTAGTGATCCTTTCTGGTGCGTGTTTATCGGTTGCAGAGCCAATCGCATGTACGATACCTTGCCACAATTCTTCAGGTTCTGATGAGGGGTTCAAAGTGTCTATATATTTGTCTAAATCATTGTTATAGTCAGTGTAGTTAATTAAATGGTAGTTTCTTTTAACCTTGGGTCTTGCCTTTGTATTTTGAATCAGGCATTGAACACTAAATTCCAATACACAGTGATCACTTTTGCCTATGGGTGCCCTGTGTTTAATATTGTTAACGAAAGTCTCGTCGTTCACCATTACTAAGTCAAGGAGTGATGGTTTATTGCCTTCCCTAAATCTCGTAGGTTCAGATACTAATAAATAAATAAATAAATAAATAAATATTCTACAACTTTCTACACAACGCTGGTACAGGTTACTTTCAAGAAATTTGTTAGCGAATAGTTCAGCTGGTCCTGAGTGATTTTGGTCTGCGTGGATTGGCCATTCTATAGTGGGATAGTTGAAGTCACCAACCACAATCAAGGGGTTCCTATCAGAGGCTGCGGTCAGTTTTGTCAGTAAGTTTATATCGTGAGGTCTCCACAAGCGCTCATTCTCATTTTCCGAACGGTACACACCTGCAATAAGAAAATGTTGGGTGCCTAATTGTACATCTACATATAGTGCTTCAACATCCTCACACATATAAGTCTTGTTTACTCTGGCAATAATAGGGGTACCATTTACGCTGTTCCTGATATACATAGCAACACCTCCGCCTCGAGTCTTACCTTCTACTTTATTATTCTTGTGTTTACGGTCAAGTCTGTACAGAGTATATTCTGGAATACTGTAGGCACTGCTGCGGTCCTTGTAGTTTAGCCAGGTCTCCGTCAATATCACTATGCATGGTTTGTTTGTGTTTATGTACAGGAGAAGTAAATCAAACTTGGCCGATAGGGAGCATAAGTTGGTATAGCAAAATGTAAGGTCTGTGTATGGGTTAGCAATCTGGTCATTTAGTTTTTTTGGTGTACAATTTTGGGGCTGCCTTTAATATACTTAATGGTTAAGCTAGTTTCTCCCTTTTCGGTCCTAGTCTTTAGCGTCTCCCGAAGTTTGTTGAGTTCCTCGCGCTGTAAGGGTGTCCTATCATTGTATATTCTTACCTCTTTACTGGCCTTACTCTTGTTTTTGTGTATCCAGACAGCATCTTCTCGGGTCTTGAGGACCACCTTCATAGGCCGAGGCTTCTGGCTATCAGGGTCACGTCGGCCTAGACGTTGTATCACTAACACTTTGTTGGAGTAGTCATTACCACTGTTTATTTCTCTTAATATCTGCTTGACAGCTGATTCGTCGTGTGATTTTCGGTCTACACCCATCTCGGCATCACTCTCCTTGATACCCACAAGGATAATGTTGCTTGCCCTCTGCTCTCGCTCCGCAATTTCCTCGAGAAGTGCATTTGTATCGCCAGAAGCTATCGACGCCGATGCTATCGCTGGTAGCTCGGTTGCCGTTTCAGATGTTGCGGCCGCGGTTTTCAGCGATTCGGATATGTGCTGCTTAACTTCGTTTAGTTCCTCGCGGAGACTATCATATGATTTAATAAGCTTTGGTACCTGGAACAAAGCCTCCCGACACTGCGGGCATAGGTATAGCAACGTACGTTTGCCCTTGAGACCCATTACGCGCGCTTCGCTACTCGTCAAGTTACTACATGGCTGGCAGATATTTCTCTTACAGCCATCACACTGCACCATGTTCTCATCACTATGCTCGTTGTCGCACTTGAAGCACTTCATTTTCTTATTATTGTTAAAGACCGGTACTGGTACGTCTAGACTAGTAATTACGACACAATTTTTTTCACAGTTGTTTTTTCCCGAATAATTTTATATCACAGTTATTAGTTAGGGCACAATCTGTGGTTTTTCACTGTTTTCGGACTTATTTACGCACAATATATATTTTAATTGTAAAAATTCAGACACTGCAAAGTTTTAGAGCTGTTACTTCAACTGAGGGTAGAAGCGAAAAAATTTTATCTTAACCAATTAAAATTCTAAGTCTATATTAAAAGTCTATTCAAGACACGACTGCGTTTAAAACTGATTGTTAAGAAGAATAATGCCGCTGCGTGATAGTTGGTGAATATGTCCGCTAATACGAACGCGCGTTTACGTTACGGTTGGTCAAGTCGAATAAGGGCCCAGGTGCGATTGTTTTACCATTACGGTGATGAAATTCCAGGATGCATTATTTCAAATCTAGGGAATTTAATAAACATTTTGAAGTTTAGCTTTACTTTTCTGTAAGATAGAAACTCTCACTACAAATACTGCATACTACCTCTACTCTACTTCCATCTACCTTTGACATAATCTCAGCATCATCCAAACGTTGACTGGCAGTAAATGCCTATGGCAATAAATATTTGCAATTCACCTTTGTGCAAAAAGTTTAAATGAATAAAAAATAAAAAGATTAAAAAATAAATGTGACCGGAAATGACTCAATATATTGACGATGATATTATGAGAAAAGTCAATATCCGAACGAACCCGCGACGAGTCTGTTTCAGACCGACTGAGCTACCTAAGGGTTTTTTTTATAAAGAAATAGGTTACCAATATTGGCTACCTATCGGTTGCCATCAACTCAATTCGTCGTTTGTTAAAAAGATTACAAAGTATTCTCGCCCTTGTGTTGATAAACATACGGGCGAGAATGCGTTGCGATTATTTTTTACCATATGTGGTGTTAGAATGTAAACGACGAACTATCATCATTTTTGTTGCTATGAAAACTTGTTGGGATAGCTAGCCGATACCAGTAACATCTTTCTTTATATAAGCACCCTAAATAAAATATCATCCATACTATTATATAATTGTAAATTGTCGTGTCTGTACATTGGAGATATTTAAAAAAAAATACTTGGGTTATGTTATGTTAACGATACTGAACACGAAAATATTTCTTTTGAATTTCCTGTCTGTTTGTCTGTTTGTCTGTTTGTCTGTTTGTCTGTTTGTCTGTTTGTCTGTTTGTCTGTTTGTCTGTTTGTCTGTTTGTCTGTTTGTCTGTTTGTCTGTTTGTCTGTTTGTCTGTTTGTCTGTTTGTCTGTTTGTCTGTTTGTCTGTTTGTCTGTTTGTCTGTTTGTCTGTTTGTCTGTTTGTCTGTTTGTCTGTTTGTCTGTTTGTCTGTTTGTCTGTTTGTCTGTTTGTCTGTTTGTCTGTTTGTCTGTTTGTCTGTTTGTCTGTTTGTCTGTTTGTCTGTTTGTCTGTTTGTCTGTTTGTCTGTTTGTCTGTTTGTCTGTTTGTCTGTTTGTCTGTTTGTCTGTTTGTCTGTTTGTCTGTTTGTCTGTTTGTCTGTTTGTCTGTTTGTCTGTTTGTCTGTTTGTCTGTTTGTCTGTTTGTCTGTTTGTCTGTTTGTCTGTTTGTCTGTTTGTCTGTTTGTCTGTTTGTCTGTTTGTCTGTTTGTCTGTTTGTCTGTTTGTCTGTTTGTCTGTTTGTCTGTTTGTCTGTTTGTCTGTTTGTCTGTTTGTCTGTTTGTCTGTTTGTCTGTTTGTCTGTTTGTCTGTTTGTCTGTTTGTCTGTTTGTCTGTTTGTCTGTTTGTCTGTTTGTCTGTTTGTCTGTTTGTCTGTTTGTCTGTTTGTCTGTTTGTCTGTTTGTCTGTTTGTCTGTTTGTCTGTTTGTCTGTTTGTCTGTTTGTCTGTTTGTCTGTTTGTCTGTTTGTCTGTTTGTCTGTTTGTCTGTTTGTCTGTTTGTCTGTTTGTCTGTTTGTCTGTTTGTCCGCGATGGACGCAAAAACTACTGGACGGATTTTGATGCGGTTTTTTTTATTAGAAGGCTTACTCAGACTTAAAATCTTACGTTTGTTTGATCGCAATCGGTTAAGTAGAACCGAAGATATGAGCAAAGGTCGCGTTAACCGAAATGCACGCGGGCGGAGCCGCGGGCGGAAGGCTAGTAAATGAATAAAACATCAAACAAAAGGCATTGTTAAATTAATATAATATAATTATTATGTTAACATCTTTTACACGGCCTGCTCACAGCAACAACTCATGAACATAATATTACTTAAGCCTGCTTAGGTAATTAGGTGAATTCGTAGAGAGGTTTAATTTGAGAGGAGGTGTGTTTCATAATAATGTATTAAGAATATTTGTTCTACTGTAAATGATTACAAGATATTATAATTTTCTACGAACAAATGTAACAAAGTTCGAATGTCGAAACAGTATGTTCTGTGGAACAATGTATGACGTCATAATATATCTTCGGTATAGCGATGGTAGCTTAGTGGTTAAGGAGTCGGTCTTACGATCAAGAGGTCCCGGGTTCAAATCATGACCATCACTGCCGACATAAATCTACTTCTAACAGGTTATTTGTAAAGGTTAACGGAAATAAGAATATCGCGCTATTATCAAATAATTTACAAATCCCATAATTAATAGTGACCATTATATGAGCCAGATGGTGATTTACATAATAATTATTATGTGGTGGTTATCCTACCTGCCATCAACTACCTACTCACATCTTTCTAGCTGTGCCTCGAGACGGACCTCATACGTAACAGTAGCACTCAATAAATTACCCTATCGCAGTCCACTGCTGGACATAGACCTCTCCCAATGTGCGTATAACTCAGGACACCATATCCTGCCCCCGAAGTGGCAATTCGTCGGCCGGTGTTTGGTGGAATAAAATTACGACTATATAGGATTTGACGTTTTTGACATTCGTTGACGCCTGTCATATACGTCAAATCCCATACATTTGTCATTCTATTCTACAAAACGCCGGCCGACGAATTGCCACTTGTCTAGAGGGCCTGGACCTAAATTGCGAGACAAACGAAGCCCTGACGCGCGCGGATTGTTTTATAATAATCTATATTTGGTAAATTTGAGTCCACGGCTGTACTATGAGTATACGGCACATTTTGAGCACATTTTAGGTCCAAGATACACGTATCTTGGACGTCCTGAGTTATACTATGAAATCATTCGACACAATCTAGAACATTCTAACTGACTACAGTTATTCATCACTTAAGTGCAATTGTCGGTGTAACAATTTTCTTGTTAGTTGACTTTTCCGGTGCTCGGCAATACAAAGTGCTTGTTTCCTCCTGTATACACTGCAGTAACATTGACCTTTTGAGTCTTTTAAGTCCTACAAACTTGTGACATAAAAACTACCCTATACCTACCTAATATTTATAAGATAAGGAGTTGTTCAACAATTGAACATTAGCGACTGGCCTACAGACGGTCCATTCCCAGTAGTACTACCGTATAGTCTTACCAGTAGTACTATCTATTGGGAATATCCATTCCATTAGACTTATTTCCTATCAGACACACGTCCTCATAGTGAGATTTGAATCAAATCACTGTTATATATTATGTTATCCCGTAGGACATATTTTTCAGTAAATCTTTTACGCTAATGGCACAAAATCTCTGTTCTTACAGTGTCGGCAGCACGAGTGTGACTCCCCTGGTGTTGCACTCGCCCATAGGCCACGGTAACCTCTTACCATCAGGAGGGCCGCGTGCTTGACTGCGACCTAAGTAGTAAAAATACCTTTTTCTATTCATTATTATCCTTTGAGTCTGGGTCTGAATCAAACTCCCATCTGAAGCACTGATCATTGATCAACTGTCTTGGTAGAGACATGGTTCGGAAAGCGACAGCATACGTCAACTGCAGACGCACACAGCTGATACGCGTACCGTGAAATCAACTAGAATATGGTAATTTTGTTTATTGAATGACTTACAGGGGAATGCTCTGACCACTAAGCCACTGAGACCCATACGAATTCGATCCAAATTCCTCTATACATCCGTCTTAGGGCGACGGTGGGAGCCATCTATCCCTGCTCGAGGTCGATTCTCTTTTCTCTTTCTTAATCGATTTTGTTTATTGTTTTAATTAGGTAATTGTGGCGTATCGATGTTTAACTAGTACTCGTAACTAGCACATGCATTACTTGTTCTGGGCAGATCAGATTTTACAAACTAGTTGGGGTGAGAGTAAGGGTTTATCGTAGATTACCGATTTCGTAGTTCAAAACAAGTTCTTTAAGAATTAAATTTGAAATATACCTCACTACTAACATTTTAAAGGAGCGCACAAGCGTCTTAACTTTCACTTAACTATCTCAGATCGTGAGAACTTCATCGGCTTTTGAAAAACGATATTAAAGGATAATCCGTCTGAGCCGATATCTATCAAAGTCCGTTTCCTCACAATAGCTGACAATAGTGTCGCGCAGGATGGAATCACCTTCAATGAAATTGACGGTGCGCCAGGTAAATGAGCTAGTTCGTCCATTGAACTGCTTTAAGAGGTTACACTATCTCTTATTTTATTAAGTACTTTACTTCTATTAGAAAAGAAACGTAGATAATAATATTATCCATACTAATATCATAAATGTGAAAGTAACTCTGTCTGTCTGTTACTTTCACACCTAAACTACTGAACCGATTTTGATGAAAGGTACAGAGATAGATTGGACCTTTGAAAAGGACGAAGGCCATGTTTGGTTGCGGTAATCGACTTCCAAACAGGTGGAGGAGGAGTAGTAATTCATATAAATAATGAAATATTTCGGACTATCAAACAAACCTATGCCATGTCACAGGCACTTATATACTGTAATTAAAACATAAGAGTTATTTAGCTGAAAAAGTGTATAATATACTATCTCACAATTGGTGTCTCAAACAGTACTATTCTTTATTCTATTCTTAAAATTTTACAACTTGTTAAAAAAGCTATTTACAAATTGAATTTTAGAAGTCTTCTTGTTTTATTTGGGTTTCACACATTTTATTGCATTTGGTTCTTGTAATCACTTATACTTTTGGTCAGGATCTGTCTTAATACAAGAAGTAGTACTTAAGTGTTACTTAAGTTTTTTTAAATTGTGATGCCTGCTTTTTATGAGTTATGGGCTATTTACGACTAGTCTGCATCAGAGCCACGTCCTTTAATTTGCGGGTGTTATAGCGGCTTGCAGGTCAACTCACCTGCACTTAGCTCCATAGGTCTAGATCAGAATACCCTCAAATGGTGATGATATAATAGAAAAGTGCTTTTGGAAAAGTTTTAAGGACACATTTCCAAAGTCATTCTCAGACAGTCTATAGGTATATTTATTTGAACAATTCAATATTTCATTTCTCTGGAAGGAAATAATAAAACTCCTTTCAAGTTTAAAGCATCTTTATTAAAGTGAGACGTCGCGGTCGGCACAAAGAGACAGGAATTGTACGAAACACATAAAGTATTGAAACTATAAAAGTTTTAGCAAGTTTTATTGCCCGAGGTTCCGAAAATAACTTTCAGTCTTATTTAAACTTTAAAGTAAGTGCAAATAAAAGCATAGGGTTTCGTGGGGTGAGAACTGTGTAGTTTTTGGTGTACTGGTATATTTCGAGAGATATAACTCCGGACACATATCATGGACCTAAAATGTGCTCAAAATGTGCCCTATACGCGCAGTACCTACACATTTCTTGGGTGTCTTTTGATGCACGGGGTGCTCATATTCATCAAGCATAGATAGAGCTTTGTAATAACAAAGCAATCTGCGGGCGCCAGAAGCTCGTTTGTCTTGCGATTTAGGTCTAAGATACGTGTCCGGAGTTATACCTCTTTATTCCCGCGGGAATAGGAGATTTTTAGTTAATATGGTATGGTAAGTAAGAAGAAAATTAGTTGATCGCGTACAAATTATATTCAAGATCTTCACAGCGTTGGAACTTCCGCACAGAAAAACCCGCACCTTGCCGGTGTATTATCAGGACGAGGCTGTGTCGTGAAGCGGTGTGGTCCAGTTGCTAAACTAGATTAGAATGTAAGATTAGGTCTTTGACGTTTTGTAAGTGCGGTTGATAGTTATTTAGTCGTAATTACCTATTTTTGATTTTATTTTCATATTCCATGTCTACATCGACTTATTATCGTAGTAGCATACCTATAATTTTCTATTATTCATCTTCATGGCGGCTTATCATAATCCTACAAATTTGATAAAATGTTAATCAAAATTTGCAGCTGTTACTAAAGATATTTTATCTTCAAACCGCAATTTTAAGGCTGTCCAATATCACATTACTTGCTGATCAATTTAGTTATTTTTGCCGACCACTAGAAACAGATCAATTCACTTTGTTTGCTGACAAAACATTCTGGAGTCGATCAAAACTTCTTAGATTCGCAGACGATTGATTGATAGCCGTATATATATAGCAATGTTTGTGATCAATGATTTATAGTTTTGTTGCTAGCTGATTTCCATTGGGTTGGAGAAGTTATTTTATAGGACTGCCTAGTGCCTATGTGGCGTAGCGGTAGTGAACACCGCTGCTACGCAGTAGGTGCGGGTTCGATCCCCGCCCAGTGCACATATTAATAAAATTGTATGCATGAATATGAATATTTGCATTGGTCTGGGTGTTTTCTCGGATAATATGTATATATTTACAAAAAAAAATCTAAGTATGTTTATTCGCATTCTCGAACTCATAACACAAGCTAGGTAAGCTATGCTTACTTTGAGTCTAGATAGCGTTGTGTAGAAAGTCCTACAATATTTATTTATTTATTTATTCTTACTTCGCAACAGAAATCTTTGGTTATTAGATTGGTAGGTACCTACTGAATTTTTCTTGATTTGCTTTTTTTTGTTTTTGGTGCTTTCTCGAGGTTGCAGCTCCTTGCATTGTGACTCACTTGATTAACTTATTAACCATTTTTTGATCTTTATTCGAAACCCATAGTACAGGGAGTTCACGTATATGTCACCTTTAAAACTGCTGATAATGATTCTTACCCCTCTTCCAACTGCACTGTACCTCCATCTTACAGGAACTACTGTTAATCAGTAGGTACTTTTTTTTTTTTTTTTATACCACTTAGTTGGCAGACAAGCACACGGCCCACCTGATGGGAAGCGGACACCGTGGCCTATGGACGCATGCAACACCAGGGGCGTCACACTCGCGCTGCCGACCCTGAAGAAACTTGCTCTTACTATAGCCCTGCTGATGAGCAGGGTCACCAGAGGCCCTAGAAGAACGGAAACACGAGATTCCATTCATTTTTTATATGAGACACGTCAATTTGACTTCACCTTGCCGGAAAGTAAGCTGAAGGCAGTCTCAAGAATGATTTGATTGCAAAGTGAAATAAAATACCAAGATTTATTTATTATGCTTCGATATCGCCCAATATCGCTATTGGGTTGTGGAGGTCAGTTGGCAGCCGCTTCACGGAAATTTTTGAAGTACAGCTAAATCCGCAGTTAGACTGCTGAAGGCGGACCCCAGACTCCGAGGTGAAAACTTCGGATGCGACTGGGATTAACGCTAGGTTGAAGATGAATAAATACCAAGAATAATTTTTACAATATTTTTATTTACTTTACATACATAGTGTCTGCATGTTAGGTTAATATTATTCATTATGAATTTATCTAAGCTTTAACAGCAAAAACAACTATCTTTCCAAACACGGCTAGGAAACACACAGATTTATTTTTGTTTATTCAGAACATTATTTGTTAAAAAATGTAAATATAATTTACAACAAACCGCAGTCTTCAAACAAAATAATTTTATCATTTAAAAAGGTAAATGAAATTATTAGTATTTCTCCTAAATAAGTCAGTTGAGCTAAGTTGGTTCACGTGGTTAGTGTAATGGCCAGGATTTGAACCTGGGATCCCTCGATCGTAACGTTGACTTCATCATCACACAACTGATTGAACTGTTAATAAAGTTTGTGGTATATTATTATTATTATTAAATAAATAAGTTAAATTATTGTAAGTGTAAAAGGTACATACATACCTACCTACATTTAATAAATATAATAGGTATATATTTACGTATTCATTTGTCTTACTTCGCATAGCATAATTTGTATTCTTATGTATAATTTTGTGGGCTGCGGTCTGTTGTATACAGATTCATTGATTTTTTGTATAAATTGTATTATAATGAAATTAATACTTTTAATGCTACAGATACATGTAATTTGTTTTAATATTTAAACGTATTGAAACAAATCAATGTAAATATGATTAAAAATATTAATGCCACTAAAAATATAATGACATAATAATGTTTGCAATTACTCAAGTAGTGCTAACATGCTAAAATCGGCACTATTATATTATTGTAAAATATAATCATATGTTATTATTATTATTTTCATTTAAAATATTTATATCTAATTTCAAACTAAAACATCAGAACTACTAGTCAGTTAATATGAAAAAATTATTTTAAAAATAACAGCATAACAATAACAAAATTTATAAATATAAACAACTGATATAATAACCAATAAATAAACATATTTTTTAACAATAACACAAAACTAATGATTTGTTAATTTTATGCTTATTTTATTCGTATTGTTACTAACACACATTGAAAAGGATATTTTGTTTTTATTAATTTATTAGTTAATGTAAAATTCTATAGTATTGAGTAACAATGACTGAAACTTCAATACAGTTAGGAGAAGAACGTATCATGTCAAATGCTAAGACAGCCACTACGGCCCTTGGGTATACCCATTTACAGAGTGTGAGCTATCAATGCTGCATAAGGACTAAAAGGGACTAATCTATTTCAGCAAAGTAGTGCAAAAAACAATATACCTATCTGGGATATAAATTATAAATTAATGTATAATATATGTATCTAAAGATTTTAGTGTGGTGTTTTATTAAAAAGTTCACTTATCTTTTATTGTTACAAAATATAAATATATTTCGTATTATTAATATTATAATTAGATCTTTCATATATTATTAAAAGAAATAAAATCTAACTGACGTAATAATTTACAGAAAATGTATAAATGGAAGTTTTATAAAAATGGTTGCTGTTGATTAAAAAATATGGAGGTACTTTTAAAATTGCAAATTCTAAAAACTGTTTCAGAAAAATGTTTCGAACATTTTATAATCGTCTTCGAAACTAAGAGGTTCCTTTATTTTGATATGTTGGTAAATTGTACGGCGTAGAATCAAAGTTTCATATGTCCAAAATTGCTTTTGTTTACATTATATAGGAATCTTGTGTTTATTGATTAGATGAAACTAATTATTTGATTTATAAGCATTCTATAAATATCTATTCATAGACAAAGTATGAAAAGATCTTTTTAATTTGTATTATGTTCATAAACCAAATTAGTAGTCCTTTTTAAAAAGCTTACTAAACTCTAAAACTCGTCTAACATTGCTTAGTACATCAACTACTTTTATACATAAATTTACAGTATGACTTATACATTTACAAATATCTGTAAACAGCTATACTAAAAGCATATTTATATATATTATACACTAAATGTCTAAACCATTCTTAATGAAAAATGTACTACATTTTTGTCGTAACATTAAACAGTTTACGATTACATGAAGAAATATATTATTTCGTTAAATGAAATTTAATAAATTTAGTGTCTAAAATCAGGTCTCACATTATTATTAAAATTAATATTTATTAACCACTATTATATCTAACACCAAACACGGCAAATAAATAACAGCAATATGGTACAGAAATGCATTTATTATTATTATTTAAATAAATGAAATAGTTACTACATTATTATTGTTCTATTCAAAATGCGTATTTATGTATACTTAGTATTTATTTACAAATTTTAATTATTTTGACAAAAACACCAATTGTTTTTTGTATAAATATATGTATAATAGAACAATTTTTATTATAAAACAACAATGTCATCGACATTTTAATAGAAGTATAAAACTATGACAGTATGGATAGGATAGGTATATTATATAATATGATTTAGTTTATTGTGAAACACGCGTTTTACTAGAGGCTTACCATTCGTTTTTTGGTATAGGTATCTTTCATAGCAAGTGGGGTAGGAAATTTAAAAAAAACACCTATGAAAGTAAGGTAAATCACTGTGCTGACTAAGCGAGCAATCGATATACCTAGCCTTTTGGATACAGCCCCCTAGGCAAGTGGCAATTCGTTGACTGTATGGCCATGGCATGGCAATACGTATTAAGACAGTCATAAACTTAAGTCATAAATGTCAAATCTCATACATTCGTCATTCAATCATACAATACGCCGGCCAATGAATTGCCATTTGTCTAGGGGACTAAAGGAGCATTTTTTAGTGGCGTTATAAAGGACGGTAGTAATAAGTGGGTTAAACTCTACTCTCTGCAGAAGTGGGGGGTTACTATATTATGCAATCTGTGATTCATGTCACTAACATTTGAGGAGATGCATTAACGAAATAAATTAATCTGCAATGTATCTTCACACGTAGTTAACTAGAAAAAATTTCGGCTATGTGAAAAAACATGTAAAAAAATTTTTGGGATGACTAAGTTTTTTTTTTTCAATTATGCATGGTAATGCCCCGGGTAAAAATAGTATTACCAATATTATATTAGTATTCCTTAAAAATATTTTTCAATAATAATATTATTTTTATTTCATAATGCCTACATGTAAGTATGAGAACTATTTATGTACTAAGTATACAGCCACTCAATAAAAAATCTACCTAATCATTAATCTCTTTTACATAAACTAATAACATATCTTAAAAACTGCGGGCTCATAGACATTTTATTCATTTTGAAGGCCTATATGGTAATCCCAATTTTTGTACATTTGACTTAAATACGGCATAATTAACTTTTATATTAAAAACATAATACTATAAGGTAGTTTAGAAATTTTCAGATTTTTTTTATACAGGACACATCAATTTGACTTCACATCGCCTAATTATAAGCTGAAGGCAGTCTCAAGAAAGAGGATCACCATTACAGACACATACCATGTTACAATGGTGGCACTCAGCTTGACGGCCTCATTAGATGCTTTTTCATGCCCCGCTTAAAGAACCCGGGACTGTAGAAAGAAGAAAACAGGTGAGCAGGTAAGAAATTCCAGGTCTTAATGGTCCTGGAAAGACACTGAATTGTATGGTTCCTGATGGAATATTCTGCACTGTATTAAATATAATTAATTGTTTATAATAAAAAATCTATTAAGTACTGTAGGTACAGTCAAATCCTCAAAGGAGATGGGGAGGCTTTCATACATTCTTGGGCCAAAAATGTAATAAGATAAGGGTGGTATCAATTAACAGCATATAAATTATTAAACCATCCCTGAAAATTCTGCAGATTTTGGATATCTGAGAGCAGAGTTATAAGAGATTTAGTAAAAGTGAGGTTATGCAAGAAATTGACATTTTAGAACTGTGATTTCTGTGGTGTTTTAATAGAAAGTGGTCATTTTTTTTATCTTAAAATACTTTTAAATTGTACTGTATTATATTTCACTCAGGGATAATGTACGAAAACTTACAAAGAGATTTTAAAGATATGGAGTACAAGGATGTTATGTTAAAAAAACACTTTAAATAATAATTATATTTTATTCTTCTTCAATAATAATTAAAGTATTGTCTAAGAAGTGCGCAGGTGGAAATATATTACCTTATTTACTTCATTTTCTATGCCACAATTCACACAGAGATCCATGTCAAAATCCAAAATACCGAGCAAAACTCAAACAAGTAAACAAGTTTATCATTGTACTTTAAGGTAACCAGGAGCAAGCTAGAAGTCCGTAAAGAGAAATCACTGTTAAGGGAATATATAATCAAGAAATCAACTGGAAATACTCAAAACGCAGAAGTCAATTGATCATTGGATTTAAACCAATAAACTGATACAGCATACTGATATAGCATACTTTTGTACATATTTTATAAACAATTGTATATCCCATAAGCCGTGTAAATATACAATTTTTCGATAAAATAATTAATTTTGAAGATTGAATAAATAAACTGATTGACTGAAAATGGAGCTGTCAGCTGTCACAGCTTAAAAATACAGTTGATAAACATAAGAAATAATTAATCGATTAACTGAAATCGATTCAGAATTTATTTTTATTACACTATTATTTGGTATTTTAAATGGTTATTATTATTATAATGATTAAGTTTTGTTCACTCTGATTGATTTAATATCAAATTGTGATGCAAGTGTTTTAATACGCAATATTGTTTAAATATTTTTTAGTAATCGATATTTTATTTTGCTAGTGGAATAAACTTAGTTTTAAGATTACTCGTCTTCCAGACTTTCAATTGAGCTGTTTTTTTAATATTTTGAAATAGAAAAAAATACCGCTTTTTTTAAGTCATATCTCAACTCATTACAATTTTGGCCCAGAAGTCCCCGTCTCCTTTGGGTAAAAGTGCTGAAATATTTGATTATAAAATCCTGGCAAATTTACAGTTTTTAGTCTCAAATATCGGCTGCCTGCAGCTATAAAAGATCAAAACTATACATTCACTAGATTCTTATCCAACATGACATGCTCAGCATGATTCTACACTATAATACTATATACATATTGCCTTGTTCTGGTTCACTATATGTTGCATATTTAGAGATTAAACTACGAAGACATACAATATACATCTCTGAAAGTTTTCATGATTAAGATCTTCTAGTGGAAACAATTAATTTTAACTATACACACAAAATTATAGGAAGCTTAAAATAACAGGCAGGTTACAAAAATAATTCGATAAGCTAGGGTTAAGCTTAAAATTACAAAAATAGTCGAATTCAAAATCCTTTTCAATTATCACACGAATTACCCTTTTGAAGGAGTTTCACGCAATGTTTATCAGTCTTGCAAGCTTCGACTTTGTCATGATATACTACTCGAACGAAAGACGTGTGTAATACTTACCGCAGTGACTATTACAAAATCAATCTTATTGAAATGCGTGAAAGTTTGAAATTCTAAAATATCGTATTTGGCGTTAGCAGTAGAAAAATACATTTATTTTCCTGTACAACCAACGACAAACGCTTCTAGACATTTCTAAATGATCTTTATAGTGAATTGCATCAATAAATATAAATTTATGTAGGAATAGTCTGGTACTTAATATTTTGTCCATTATTTTATGAATGTGTAGGTAGCTAACCCTTGTCGTTGATTGTACTTTTTGTTAAAATAAAAATTATTATGATCTATTTCTATTATATATGAGGTGGTATTGATGAGACTTAAATATTAATAAATATACATAAGATTTAGAGTGGTAGGACCACCACTTTAAATCGAATACTATCCCTTCGAGATACTTTTCGATCTGGAGCGATGTATAGATGATGAAATTTTTGATGGAGTTCAGGCACAGACAGACACTCATTTAGGAAGTATTTTATAAGAATACAATATTTTATGAGTGTCACCACTCATAAAATATAATATATATATAACGAATATAATATAATATTACATATTATTATTAATTGATAGAAAGCCAAATTAAGTATCGATGATAAGCTGTAAATATCCAAATATATATTAAGTTATAATATGATATGAAGATGATAAATTTTACTGAATATTTATAACATGAATATAATATTGTTATTATTTCAATTGTCCTACGTACGTTTTAGAATACTTATTTAATTTTTCCCAAAATATTGTTATTCATGTACTTAACTAATTTATCTATAACTATTATTATTATTATTTATTTGTTGCTTTGTGCATTATAAGCGGCTATTGGCCTGTGCTGTGCGCAGTCACCGTTTTAATAACGAAGGCCCACTAAAATTGAGACTATTATTATTATTATTTATGAATTATCACTTAACAAAATAATTGCTATAATAATAGGACACTAAAAAGCGCTTTCTACTTTTTTATTGAAAACTTAAAACACATTTCGAAAATAAATTACGGTATATTTAAAAAAAAAATAAGTAATCAAGTTGGACAAGACACCTGGTACATAATATGTCGATCATACTAATAAACGTATTAAGATAAAGAAGGAACACAATACATATTTTTAGAACATTTTTACATGAAACTTTTTTTTTCAGAACCCTTTCAGAGAAAAGCATCCACGGGTGCAGAGCAAAAATTAATTAACTGGAAGGCGTACCCTCACCCTTAAATAATGGTTAACCCTTAATTGCACGACGATATATTAAAACATGCGCGTATATTTACATACGCACATATTTAAAAAAAAAGTTAAAAAAAATGCTGCCGTATCCAAATAATTTCCTTGAAAATTTATAGCCTGTTTCACTTTGGGGAAAGCAACGAATATTATTGCATTCCTATAAAACTACTGAGGAATTTTTAGTGAATAAAAGAAACTGACAATATAGTCATATAAACTCTGAAAATACTTTTTTGTGCAATCAATGCAATCATATAAAAAGCAGTTAAATATAAATTGCAGCAGCTTTTGCTGATAAGTTTAGTTTCAACAACACGACAAAATTTTTCGTGTAGTTATTCTGAGTAGTATGGTCAATAATACAATCGTTAGTTATACATAAAATCTAAATAGGAATGCAATAACCAAATGATACGGTATAATGGCATCAATTAGAACTTAACTGCGTTATCATGTTTAGCACAAGTGAACTTTAGTCGTAAAACATTAAGAGTCCATTTTAGTTGTACTGATTTTCACTGGGGAAATTCAGCCTAGGAGATTTGTCAACAATTCTAGTCTCATTTTTAGTGAACCTTAAAACAAAAGGTATTGCTCTCGCAATAATTGTATTAAGTAACCTTATCTCTATAGTTAGCAGATTACAGATGTTCTAAATTCGCTATTATTGTATCAAACCAACATCAGATATATTATATAACCTTATATATTATATATGTATATAATTTTATTGTTTAAATGGAAATTCAGATAATTTCGAAGTACCTATTACAAAATTTCTCATTGAACGGGAATTTTTGAGAAAAAATACTGTAACGAGGAAAAAATAAATGGGTAAATGATTTTTGCAATATGATTCAAAATAAGAATATAATGTAATAAACTGAGAGCAAAGTTTGAAAACTTATTTTCTATTATTTTTTGTTTTACATTTTTGTACTGTAGTTTTCAATTTCATGTAAAAAGTAAATTAATTTATAAAAATGCATTTTTTTCTCGTTTTATTTTATTATTTTTGTTAGAAACATTAATAATTTAAATATTTATTGCTTTAAAATAGATATGGAGATTTCAATAAAAAAATAAATATTATTATGTAATAATGTTGACATAATGAAAATTAATTTGTAAAATAAATGTACATACTTCAATAATCACATATATAAAGATTAATAAATTAAAATCTTCTTATCTTTACAAAAACTTTGTGCTCGATGTGCGCTTTCTCGGTACGCTCCTAATTATTACAGTCAGTGTAAAAATAAAATTTCCTTAAAACATTTTAACCAACTTACGTATAAAAGTTACAAGTTATTACTACTAGCATAATAAAAACACTGATTATGTTCACTTATGTATCCTATACCTTATTTTGAGGGTTGCAAAATTTTGTTCTCGCACAAGACAACACCAAACTGTCGAAATAAAAACGTACAATAGAAAATGTCGTATCATGTCGATATGCTGAGACGCGTCGCTAGGCACCAGCGCCTGACGCAAGGCCGCCCACGGCTCTGAGACAGAATCCAAACAGTGCCTCCAACACCATTACACTCCCGTGTGGTTGAAGATAAACGACACCGCGTTCTTATCCATGGGTGGTGACCGCCGAGTGATTGATGGATGGTTATTATTATTATAATGCCATGATTTTCTCGTCGAAGTACTTGAAGATTGTAAGGCAATAGTTTCGTAGTATCGCAGCCTTCCGCAGCACTTTCTACTCTTTACAATAGCCACGAATCCTTTGCGATACTTCTTGTTGAAGAATGCGTATAGAATTGGATTTATGCATGAGTTGGACGACCCCAGCCATTGCGCTATGGGTGTTACAATAGGAAATAAGTCCTCTTCCCACTTTTGGATTGGTCCTCCAAGCTTTATTCTTGCGAAGATGAGATATAATGGTAACCAAGAAATTACGAAAAGTATTACGACAGCTACTAACATCTTGACTACCTTGACTTTTGACTTTTGTTGCATTCTTTCCATTTGCGCATCTTGTGTGTCAGTAGGAATATTTCTTCTCCAGACTTTGATCCAGATAAAGAAGTAGCACATGGATATGAGTAGCATGGGTAGTATGTAGCAGAAAACTAGATTTCCAATCACGAAATATAAGATTTCACTCAAGGGATTCGGCCATACATCCAAGCAGAGCCGGACGTTGGGGTTATCGTCAAAGACGACAACCAGGTCGAAGAAGAAGACCCAAGGCGTGGTGACTACGATGGCGAAGATCCAGATGAAGACTATCAGCATTCTGGCGCGGCGTTTCGTGATTTGACACTTCAACGGCCACCAAATAGCCAGGAACCTGTAACAAAGAAAACATAGTGTTAATATCATTGCTAATGCTAATATTAATTCCGCTTTTACACAGAATCGGTTAACCCTAAATTTGAATTTGAAAGGTATCTCTTTTTTTTTAAGAATATTAGAAATCTTGTCAAAACATAATATATTATAAAAAAACCTTTTCAAGAGTCTTCAACCTGTAAAACCAATATAAGAAATTAAATTGTTAAAGGGTTAATTCTATTAACGTTATTACATCTAAAGAAAACCACTATAATGGAAGGGTCTTTTAAAAATTTAAGTTAGTTTAAAAATATATTCCGTTTAAAATCACATGGTATAAGCCAACTGCGATTTTTTAACGAAAATGGCATCTTGGTAGTTTTTATGTATATACGTTTCAATCAAATATACACAGACAAAATATTACAGATCTAATATGCTTAACAACATAGGTACTTAAAATTATTATGCGTGATAAAGTTTAATCACGCCAGACTGGCTAAACGGATCTAGATAAAATGCACAGAAATAGATTATAGTCTCTGATTTACCAGTCGATTCCACGTAACATAGGCTTCTTTGTATTCTACGTCAAGATTCGGAGACAAACAGAGAAAAAATTAAAAGAAAAGCAAACATTTGGAATATAAAGTATTCTACATGTTACAATGTTACATGATCTACAGTTTACAATATAGTATTTTGAAGTTGTGAACTCCTCAAAAACAATGAAAATTTCGAAAACAGTATTATACTGAGGGTTCGTGGCTTACGCCCCCTGAACCGTTACTTTTGAAGCAAGAGCTGAGTCAAAAAAACAAGAGAAAGTAACGTTTCGTCGTAATTACGGGAAGCGGGGAGATATCATGCGGATGATGGGAAGCCACTCAAGTGCGGGCAAGTTAACCGTCTGATAGATTAATTGGCTAACGGTAAAAACAGGGTTGTTATGGAAATTAGGAGTCTGAGAATTTCTGAGATATTTTTCCTGCTCTGTTAATACGCGAAATATTTTTGTTTGAAACCGAGAATCATTTCCGGATTACCAGATCTTAGTATTTTTCAAATTCACAATGTCTACTAATTCGATTTTTTGATCTTGTATTTTGGTTACTTTAGTAACAATAATATAAATCAATGGGTCGTCTTATAGTCAAAAAAAGTGTTTCAGTTGGTGATTATGTGTAAAATTTTATATCTCCACTAGCTGCCCCGGCGAACTTCGTACCGCCATATTTTCGGCCCGCGTGGTATTCAAATCCCGTTCCCACTGCACCCTTATCACTTAGGGGGATGAAAAAAAGATGTTGGCCGATTCTCATAGATACCGGATAAGCACAAAAAATTTCATCAAAATCGGTCGAGCCGTTTCGGAGGAGTTCTATTACGCACCCCGTGACAGAAGAATTTTATATATTAGATAAATATAGACACAGATGAGTAGACATACATACATATACTCACGGTCTCACGACTTTAAATGCCCGAAGGGGTAGGTACCTATAATTTATCACCCACATTTCATCTACTATAATTTTCGGTCCATATAATAGGGGCAAGCCTATCGCTCTCAAGTGAATAGAATATTGTAGATAAAGGTAAAATATATCTCCAATCACCTCTTCGCTGAAATACGCGCAAAAATAAAACAACAAATAATATACTTGTATTATTTACTCTCTGTTCAAAATATAACAAAAAAGGTCTGTTACGATTATGTTTCCATTTTTGTCATCCATTTACCTAATCAAGGTCACAATTCATACGCAAGCCAGAATAAAAATGAGTGTGATAAATGACTCCCAGTGCTCTAAGGCAATTAAGAAGTTGTTTTCACAAAGCTTAATGTTTGGTGAAGCTGTATTTGTTTCCATGTCACTTGATTTAGTTTCCATGTCACTTGTTCCGATTTAAATAATGTTATGATAAATATTGAGCACAGTATCTGGAGAAATAAGGGCAGAGGGATTTTCCGTCCGAAATTAGAAATCGTCCGACTAGAAAACTACATACAGTCTTCGATAAATCAGAGACAAAATATTACTTATTTTTTGTAGTGTTTTGGTAGACTTTTCTCTAAGGTATTCTATATCGACACCTCTGGGTTCAATTGGCGTATAAACCAAAACACGACTTTTCAGGAGAGCAAAAAAACGATTTTATTTTTAGAAAAAAAATCATAACTTTTTTATTTTAGAAGCTACATAAAAAATTCCAAAGAGAAAGATTCTTAGAATTTGGGGATGAAGAAGGCTAAATCATTCAATCATATCTATCTTCTTTGGTTTGGAAGTTAGCATGGATATACGTCTTAGAAAATACCAATTTATGGTGTATACACCCCATGAAAATTGGATGAAAAACCAAATATGGATATAAGCTGTACTTATATCCATATTTGGTAAAATTATGTTCACATTTACTGATGTAAAAGCACGTAACTGTAGATTTTTTTGCTGTAAAAAGTATTTACTTTGCACATCAATAGAATTATAATTAATAAAAACAATCTCGATACTGTTAGAATGTGGCAGAATTACATTAATATTAGTCTTACTACAGAATTGTGGTCGATATATACGAAATTAAACTACCAGAAACGAAATTAACTTAGTTTTATTAAATAAAACAAATAATTATGGCACACATTATCAGTCATGATCAGATTACCAAACTAATAAAGGCAATTATTTAAATCTGTAGCTCTTCCACAGCCATCTCTCCTTCACCGCGACTTCCTCGTACAACAGATTGTCCTCAGGGTCTTTGTCTTTAATTCAGCGGCACTTGAACAGAGCCTGCGCCATTTTGGCCGTGGAACGCGCCAACTTATAGATAACCTTTTGCCCCTCAGACGATTCCAACTTGTTATATAGCGGTTGCAAGTGGTCTCGTTTGGCCCTGGCTACCGCTCTCCTGGTGGCGCGTTTTGCATCTTTGTACGCGTCGCGGTCATCGAAAGATTTGGACGCCTGCCACTTTTTTAAGGAGGGCTTTCTTCACCCTGATCTCTCTCTGCACTGTGTCGTTCCACCACCAAGAGCCCCTGTCATAGATGCGTCCACCCTTAGACGTACCGAGCACAGCCCGCCCCGTCTCAAGGATAGCTGCCTGAATCCTGTCCCAGCAAACCTGTACTGGTTCGTCTACAGCATCAGCGCACTTGTCACCGATAGCTGAGACGAGACTTTGGGACTTGGCTTCACCACCACCTGATTCTGCGTTGGCCACGCTCGGCGCGTTTGTCTTTGAGTTTCACGCGGAGGTCCATGACAAGGAGACGGTGTTGGCTAGTGAGACTCTCTCCGGGTATTACCTTGCAGTTGGCCACCCTGCTGATGCTATGCCTCTTAGTGAGTAGGAAATCGATCTGGGTAGCGTGCTCTCCGCTCTTGCAGGTGACAAGAAGTTCGGCTTTTTTTTTGAAGAACCTGTTCACGACGGCAAGTTCGGTGGCCGTACACGTTTTGAGGATGTGCTCACCCTCTGGGTTACGGCGTGTCCAAAACCGCCGTGGGCATGTCCAAACTCCTCTCACCTGTCACCCACATGACTGTTCGTGCAGTGGTTTTACTTTAGCAGAATTGAGGGCCAGGACCTCGATTCTGCTAAAGCAAAACCACCGTTATAACACGGACACTAATAATTTTTTTTGAATTTTTACCATTTAATTTGAGACTTTAAAGCAATGTATGTAAAATCTAAAATTAAATGGCCTATTGTAGAGTGAACGAAAGCGTGTAGTAAAAATATTGTCATTTAATTTTGGACTTTAAGTCTATAGCAATAAAGTCTAAAATTGAATACCATTTTTTGCAATGGATATGGTTTATACGTCCATATGTTATTTAAATCTTTGGATTTACGACCTCAATTTTAAATTACGTTTAAGAAATATATTCATTCGTCACGGTGTAAAAACCATTTACAATCAAGGCAGATCTTACGCCCCGGGTTGGTAAAAATCTTGGTCATAACGTCTTACTAAAAATTTAAAAAAGAAAAATTTGGCTGTTACATTAACATTTTATCTTTTTTGTGGTAGGATGATCTAAATTTTTTGGGTCGTAAAAGCATTTTTTTTGCGAATTTGCACATTTTAAATATACAGATCGATAGAGAAAAAAAATCTGAACTAAACGGTGTATATAACTCATTTTGGCCAAAATGGTTTATACGCCAATTGAACCCAGAGGTGTCGATATATACTGACGCCTATATATCTCCAAGAGGCAGGTGAATACATATATAATTATGTCTACAGTTTCGGTATGTATTAAAAACTGGACTTTTGACCTAACAGATAAATGGAATAAACCTTCTTTAGAGAATAATACACTAGGGATTTTTAGGAATTGGTTCCACAAATACGTAGTTTCGATAAAATTGCTAATTTTTGAGGCATTTAGTATTTAAATAGAACCTATCCTAGAGATATTGATACCTTCCCTCAGGTACCTTTGATAATGCCGTAAGGTGAAACCGGTAAGGTTCAAATAAATAAATAATTGTGGAAAAGTACAAGTGATTTATTCAATTGTGTAGCAAGTTCCACCAAGTGCCATCAATCTCCAGTATAAACTATCCTAGAGAGTTGAAATTTTGAAGTCCCATCATCGTCAACATCATCTTTGGGTTGGAAATGAAATGTTCCATCTTGGATGGTTACTTATCTATATCCCTTTACGATAATAGTACTGATTTTTTAATATATCAGATACTTTTGCAACTATCATTAAAACAGTGTTTTCCTCCATTCTTCAATTCTAGCTGGTTTGTTTCATCGTCGTATCTACTATCATAGTAAACCTTAAGTACCTTTCATTCTCGCAAACACATTACCATAATGTAAATTATTTATTACGAATCTAAGGTCAAATTTAAACTTATAGTAACCTCAGGCACGTGACCTCGATTGTAGTAATCTTTAATTGACAGAAACGACCTCTATGCCCAATCATCAGGAACTATCGGAAGGTTCAAGTTTTGAAGGACATGTATTATTATGGCTGGCTCAATTTAGTTAAGATTTCTAGTTTCCGTTAGTTAAAGATGAACATCACTTCCTGGTACCTACTAGGTCGAAGATCAAGGCCAATGTCATGGGATATATTGTACAAGATTATGGTTTTAATTTATTATTTATTTTAACATACTGGTAGTAATTTGATAATAAGGAAAACAAAAAATAAATAAATACCAATAATGTTTCCCGTGACCCCGGAAATAAACTCATAACGGGTTTTTAAGAATTACTTTTAAAATAATGTCAGTTTGTAGGCAAGTCGGCCTAAAATTGTCTTCAACCATCAAGAAAGCGACTATAGCATGTGTATAATATAGTACATACTCATATCGACACCTCTGGGTTCAATTGGCGTATAAACCAAAACACGACTTTTCAGGAGAGCAAAAAAACGATTTTATTTTTAGAAAAAAAATCATAACTTTTTTATTTTAGAAGCTACATAAAAAAATCCAAAGAGAAAGATTCTTAGAATTTGAGGATGAAGAAGGCTAAATCATTCAATCATATCTATCTTCTTTGGTTTAGAAGTTAGCATGGATATACGTCTTAGAAAATACCAATTTATGGTGTATACACCCCATGAAAATTGGATGAAAAACCAAATATGGATATAAGCTGTACTTATATCCATATTTGGTAAAATTAAGTTCACATTTACTGATGTAAAAGCACGTAACTGTAGATTTTTTTGCTGTAAAAAGTATTTACTTTGCACATCAATAGAATTATAATTAATAAAAACAATCTCGATACTGTTAGAATGTGGCAGAATTACATTAATATTAGTCTAACTACAGAATTGTGGTCGATATATACGAAATTAAACTACCAGAAACGAAATTAACTTAGTTTTATTAAATAAAACAGATAATTATGGCACACATTATCAGTCATGATCAGATTACCAAACTAATAAAGGCAATTATTTAAATCTGTAGCTCTTCCACAGCCATCTCTCCTTTACCGCGACTTCCTCGTACAACAGATTGTCCTCAGGGTCTTTGTCTTTAATTCAGCGGCACTTGAACAGAGCCTGCGCCATTTTGACCGTGGAACGCGTCAACTTATAGATAAGCTTTTGCCCCTCAGAAGATTCCAACATGTTATATAGCGGTTGCAAGTGGTCTCGTTTGGCCCTGGCTACCGCTGTCCTGGTGGCGCGTTTTGCATCTTTGTACGCGTCGCGGTCATCGAAAGATTTGGACGCTTGCCACTTTTTTAAGGAGGGCTTTCTTCACCCTGATCTCTCTCTGCACTGTGTCGTTCCACCACCAAGTGTCCCTGTCATAGATGCGTCCACCCTTAGACGTACCGATCACCGCCCTCCCCGCCTCAAGGATAGCTGCCTGAATCCTGTCCCAGCAAACCTGTACTGGTTCGTCTACAGCATCAGCGCACTTGTCACCGATAGCTGAGACGAGACTTTCGGACTTGGCTTCACCACCACCTGATTCTGTATTGGCCACGCTTGGCGCGTTTGTCTTTGAGTTTCACGCGGAGGTCCATGACAAGGAGACGGTGTTGGCTAGTGAGACTCTCTCTGGGTATTACCTTGCAGTTGGCCACCCTGCTGATGCTATGCCTCTTAGTGAGTAGGAAATCGATCTGGGTAGCGTGCTCTCCGCTCTTGCAGGTGACAAGAAGTTCGGCTTTCTTTTTGAAGAACCTGTTCACAACGGCAAGTTCGTTTTGAGGATGTGCTCACCCTCTGGGTTACGGCTACCGTGTGCAAAACCGCCGTGGGCAGGTCCAAACTCCTCACACTTGTCACCCACATGACTGTTCGTGCAGTGGTTTTACTTTAGCAGAATCGAGGGCCAGGGATTCTGCTAAAGCAAAACCACCGTCATAACACTGACACTGTAATATTTTTTTGAATTTTAACCATTTCATTTAAAACTTTAAAGCAATGTTTGTAAAATCTAAAATTAAATGGCCTATTGTAGAGTGAACGAAAGCGTGTAGTAAAAATATTGTCATTTAATTTTGGACTTTAATTCTATAGCAATAAAGTCTAAAATTGAATACCATTTTTTGCAATGGATATGGTTTATACGTCCATATATTATTTAAATGTTTGGATTTACGACCTCAATTTTAAATTACGTTAAAGAAATATATTTATTCGTCACGGCGTAGAAACCATTTACAATCAAGGCAGATCTTACGCCCCGGGTTGGTAGAAATCTTGGTCATAACGTCTTACTAAAAATTTAAAAAAGAAAAATTTGGCTGTTACATTAACATTTTATCTTTTTTGTGGTAGGATGATCTAAATTTTTTGAGTCGTAAAAGCATTTTTTTTGCGAATTTGAACATTTTAAATATACAGATCGATAGAGAAAAAAATTCTGAACTAAACGGTGTATATAACTCATTTTGGCCAAAATGGTTTATACGCCAATTGAACCCAGAGGTGTCGATATGTATCTATTCTTTGATATCCAAGTATATTATCCGTATTCTAGAACCCATAACACAAGCTAGTTACTTTGGGTCTAGATGGCGTCGTGTAGAATGTCTTATGATATTTATTTATTATTATTATTATTCTAAAAATATTCATATTGACGGTCATCGAAAACATGATTAAAACCAAGCTTATTGACATTTAACTTAAAAACGTATATTATATATCAGTAGGTTATTGAACTTTAATGCGTTTAAGAACATTGGTAGGTTGTTACAAAAACATATTATCTATTAAGTTTATCCGTATTCTGGAATTTTTTGATGCTCTGTACTTAGTTTAAATCTAGATGTGTGAGTGTGCAATTGTATGTGAAGAATATTATTTAGGTACTTTTTATACCACTTAGGTGGTAGACAAGCACACGGCCCACCTGATGGAAAGTGGTCATCATGACCTATGGACGAGTTCCACACCAGGGGACACTCGTGCTGCCCACCCTTTAAGAACAGAGAGATTCTGTGCCGTCAGCGAAGAAGTCAAGCAGAACAATCCTTTAGTTTTCCCACTGACAGCACAAAACCTCTTTAGTGAACTCTGGCTACCCTACTCACCGTCGGGAACACAACACGAGGTTATTAAAGACGCGTACTTAATCATATTTGTCTTAGTTTATTACCTACGGAATTACTTTAATACACTGATAAGTTTATTGACATAAAATATTACTTTGTTGTTACAATATCAAACCTAAAATTAAGTCTTCTTTTTCATTAAAACTTTTTACAATATTCTAACAGTGAAGATGAAACATCAAAAAAAAATCCTCAAATTCCTTTTATTTTTTTAATTTAGAACGTTGAAGGCGACCTTTTTTCTCGGAATAATAAATCTTTCCTACCACTGTAGATTCAAACAATTAATATTTTCTGAATAATCTTTAAAGCAAAGTCTCAAGTAGAAATTGTCTTCACTAAAAACCAATTTTCTTTTGAAAAATAATCTTGATTTAACAAGCCGAGTGTAATACGATTAAGGTAGTCTTTTTTTGTCTGATTATATCGACTCTTGTAACGAAGCTCTAGACAGGGCACTTTCTTGTGTTTTAATTTATACTGTTGACTAAGATAAAGCACTATAGCAAATTAATATACTCCCGATAGTGCAATGATATTTGAATTTGAAGAAACAAGATTGAACTGTCTACTAAAAATATACACTTCAAAATCTTTTTGTTAGACTGAAAATTAGTAGTGATTCTAAAATAAATAAAAGACAACTATTCAAATATACAAATTAGATGCAAAAAAGATTTCATTTTCTTGCCAATTTGCATCCGAAACTTCGTATTAAACTTGGGCAATTTTGTGATCGGTTTAAAACTATTTTGTACGGTCTATTTTTTATTCAAAAATTGCTGAAAATAATGATAAGAAGAACGCTAGGTATGCATATAGTACCTAATGATTGGTACATTCATAAACAAAATAATAAAAACTGTTCCGCAAATATAACGTCATAAAAATCGTACGATAGATTACGTGGTTCAAGGTACTTTGAACTTAACAAAACAAAAAAAAAATGCCGGAACAAAAGATAGTTTGATGATCAAATATTTAAAAAAAACCAGTACGAGAACCAAAAATTCATACAAATTAACTAAGCGTAGAGAACTCAAGAGATGCAACTCCAAATAATACTTTACTTTGAAAAAGGAACGGACAAAAACTAATGGAAGATAAGTGCATTTAACCAGTTAGTGCAAATGACACCAAAAGCATCACATGTCGCAGTTTGCAGTCACATGACTTCAATGTCTGATGCCTTTCTTGTTACCTTGGATCGCGTAACTACTACAACTACACACGTAGGCAGTAGTACGAGTACTTTAATTTATGCAAATCCATATAGTATAATATGTACGCAGTTAAATATCTATAGGTAACTATTATAAAATAGTAAATTGATTATGTCTGTACATTAGAGATATTAAAAAATAATAGGTTATCTTAAATTAACGAACCATACCCAACTTAATTTTTTTTGGATTTGTTTTTGATGCTGTCTGAAGTAATACGTGAAAATCATTCATTAAAATAAGTTAAGTCTAAATAGTAAATTTATGTCAATTATACTGCAATAAAATCCATTAAAATTAAGTCCATTGCATTAAGTCCGCCTTTGTACAATCATTTTGTATTTGTGCAAAAAGTTTGAATAAATAAATAAATAAAAAGTAGTTTAAATTTAATTTTTGTCTATTTGTTTGTTGGCGATGGACGTCAAAACTACTGAACGGAATTTGATGCGATATTTTATTTAGAAAGGTCTTTGGCGAAACTTAAAATTTGCCGTATGTTTGATCGCAATTGAGTCGAACCAGAGCCATGACCTAAAGTCATGATAACCGATATTCATGCAGGCGGAGCCGCAGACATTAACAAACTAATGCTCATTGTGGAGCAGGTTTAGGCCGGCAGCATCTATGGCTAGTTTACAACGCGGGTGTGTCTCGTTCATGGCCGCTGTTTCGTCACAATGCTTATCATTCACTATAGCATATCGAGACAAAAGTTTGTTGAGGTTATAATAATGCGTATTGCTAGCAAAGCTGTCAATCCTAGACATGACTTTAATGGTACAGCTTGCCTATAGCAAAATAACGCCTTCATCACATTCACATCGTCTGTGTAAAAACGATAATTCTCTAATGAACTTAACAATAATTTTCTTGAGTGTGTAAGACGGTAGGTCAAAGATATTATATAAAAAGAAGTAGATATGTTATTGCGCGAAAATCGTGAAGATCCGAAAACGAGTCAATTGGAACGTTTGCCTCTAGTACCGCGTGCCGAGCGGCGCCGGTCGGACGTTGAGCGGAAGCATCAGTGACTTAAAAAAATAACGAAAATGCCATTGTGTGTTTATAGACACTGCACGAACTATTACTCTAAAGTTAATACACCAAAAGTGTAGATGAATTAAAAATGTGTGTGTGTGAGTTCGGCACATTTTTCTACGTTGATTTGTAAGCATATGACATGTCTATGTTATGAAATGTCATTGCGGTAGGTGGTAATTTCGGCTTAGACAGATCTGTTCAAAACTACTTTTTTTTACATAAGACACGTCAATTTGACTTCGCCTCGCCTGATGGTAAACTAAAGGCAAAGTCTTGAAAAAAGAGGGTCACCATTATAGACACGTACCATGTTACAATGGTGGCACTCACTTCACGGCCTCATCAGATGCTTTTTCACACCCCACTTAAAGGACCCGGGACTGTAGGAAGAGGGAAACACATGGACTGGTAAGGAATTCCAGGACTTAATGGTGCGGCAGAAGAAGGAGTCGCCGAACTGCTTGGTTCTTGATGAAATATTCTGCACCGTATGCGGGTGGCATAAGTTCTGCACGTGTTGTCCTATAAAGGAATTAAAATTTATTTACCTGCTTTTTCTTTTTTGCGTAATTAATACCTAGTGAATTTCTATGTGTTTTCTTTGGTATTTAGTAAAATCATAAGATACTAATTACTAAAAACAATCTTATTAACTACAATTATTTAAAGATTTCGCATTTTTTCGCAAGTTAAAATTCTGTTTCTCAAGACACTCCCAGAAAAACTCGGCTTGAAAATGTGAGATAAGTCACTCATAGCCAAATGTTAAGGATCATTGTACTCCTTGAAATTGATATTAGGAATACTTTGATAAGGAATTCAATCCTTTGGGAAACGAACTGTATTCTATTTCCAAACGTCATTGATCATTATTTCAATTTATTGTTGTATTATTTTGTCTTGCAACTCGTTTGAACTTTTAGAAAATGCTATGAAATAAAAATAATATCAAAGCTAGGCCTTTAACCTACGATTGTCCTTTTGTCAATTGAATTACCTGAACTTGGGTTCTGAATGAAGACTAATTTTCTTTTTAATTTATAGGAAAACTTAGTATAGGTGTTAATTTGTCCACAAAAAAAAAAAAAAAAAAATTGCTTCGAAATTTTATACTCCTTAAAATGTTTTTTTAGTGTTTTCATCTTAACAGTTTCCGTCAAAGCAATTATAGTCTTTCAGTCCATTCTATGTTATTATTCTATTCCATATTCTATATACAGGGTGGAAAATTTTAACCTTACCTGGAGGGCAAGTGCTTTAAATACTGGAGATAGCGAATTTCACTCAAAAGAAACATTCCTTTATTTTTTAAAAGAAACAAAACTGCGTTCATAGATTTTTGAAAATTGGCTTGCCACACCCGGTAATCGAACCGACTAAATTACGAAAAAATAACATCCTGTATTTTTATAGCATCAATCGATAGTGTCAATTATGAGGATCAAATCTCTCTAAGAAACATGGTAAATTAAATGAAAGGAAGTCCATAAAATCTTAACTTATAAATTCCATTCCGACAGACATACAGTACTTTTGGTCAAGGAGCCATCACATACCTTATCAACAATAAAGTTATCTTTGACGCCATTTATTTATTAAAATAAGTACTAAATGACTGAACTTTGATTCCGATTTAGAATCTAACGTTATTGGGTAACTCCATAAAGTACTTAGGTCTCCCGATTTAGGTCCAAGATACGTGTCTCGAGGTATACTTGGTTCGGCTTGGAAACCTCTGCGTGGTACACCGTATGGCACCCTGGGCAACGGAGATGGCGAGAGAATTGCTTTATTGGTTCACCTTATAATACGTTAATTGAGACTTGAATTAACCTGACGGCATGCGGTTTTAGTCGGTTCGAATGCGACATAAACAGGTTTTCCTTAAATACCACTGCTGGCCAGTGGGGATATCCGTATGAAGAAGAGGGACAAGTAATTTTGGAATTTTATTGTTGATATGATATCTGATGGATGCTTAAGTTAAGTTCCCAAAGGATCCATCAGATATCATAAATATCAACCATAAAATTCCATATTTAAATTACTTGTTCCTCTTCTTCATACGAATACCCCCACTGGCCAGCAGGGGTAATAATGTGGCATTCGAACTGACTAAAACCGCACGCCGCCGTCAGGTTAATTCAAGTCTCAATTAACGTATTATAAGGCGAAGGCAATTCTCTCGCCATCTCAGCCCAGAGTGCGATGCGGTCCTACCACGCAGAGGTTGTTCCCAAGCCCAACCAAGTATACCTCGAGACACGTATCTTGGACCTAAACCGGGAGACCTGAGTACTTTAAGGAGTTACCCAATAACGTTACATTCTAAATCGGAATCAAAGTTACTTATTTTAATAAATAAATGGCGTCAAAGATAACTTTATTGTTGATAAGGTATGTGATGGCTCTTTGACCAAAAGTACTGTGTCTGCTAGAATTGAATTTATAAGTTAAGATTTTATGGACTTCCTTTCATTTAATTTACCATGTTTATTAGAGAGATTTGATCCTCATAAGTGACACTATCGATTGATGTTATAAAAATACAGGATGTTATTTTTTCGTATTTTAGTCGGTTCGATTACCGGGTGTGGCAAGCGAATTTTCAAAAATCTATGAATGCAGTTTTGTTTCTTTTTAAAAATAAAGGAATGTTTCTTTTGAGTGAAATTCGCTATCACCAGTATTTAAAGCACTTGCCCTCCAGGTAAGGTTAAAATCTTCCACCCTGTATATAGAACTGCTTCATCATAATGATACTACATTTATCTCAATAACCTTGTTAAATATCGAAGTCCAACCAAAGCCGCAGTTAGACTGATAAAAGCGGACCCAGACTCCAAGGTGAAAGCTTTGGATGCGACAGGGATTAACGCTAGAATGAAGAAGACGAGAAAGAAGCTTGTTAAAAATACCCGAATCAACACATTACCATCCTTCCTTTAATCAAATACTCGACTTGAACCACAAGAAGCCCATAACACCCAAACCAGGACTTCATTGTGCAACTACATAAATTTCCCCAAAACTTGCATCACTCCGATAATAATGAATAATGAACTGCTTGCATGCATTGTAATCCTCTCATTGACATTTGCGATTCATAATTTAGGTTATTCTTCACTGCACGGCCACTTATGCGCCTTGAGATATAATGTGCGATTTCAACATAAGATACTAAATCGATGTGTGACAAGTTGAATCGTAAAAATTAAAGCTTTCCTTAAATAGCACAGGAGCTGAACATTGTTTATTTAATAGAAGTGGGCAAATTAGTTCCAGGTGATTCTTAATTGCAGGAGAAGTAGGCTCTGAAAGATACAATATACAAAAATAAAGATAATATGGTAGTATAAAGAAGTCATAGAATCCTAACTTCTAGAGGCCAAGTACAAATCCTTGGGGACAGCAGGAAAATGTAATGAAAAAATTGTCTGGAAATTTTAATTTCAGTGATAGCGTTGTCGAAAGCAGATGTTTTAAGAATTACTTTGGATGTATTATAATATTTTACAGTAAATTTTTCTAAGCGATATAGTAGAATTTATATTAAATTTATTTAACTTGTAGGAAACGTTTATTTAAATATAGTTGCAGCGTAATTCAAAAAGTTTTAATTTCTACTGAATATTACCATTGTTTTTGTGATTGTTCGTTAAATCCCTTGCTTAGCTATTGAGTCATTAACTATGAAGGTTTCCACCCATTTCTTCCTTGTTTCTTTACTTTATCTTTAGGAACCTAAATATGCAGACTACTACACTTACTAACAACATAAAATGTTCTTGTTTTATAGTTTCATCTGGATGTATATATGTAAATATATAACAGTATTCATGTGTATGAGCAGATTGAGAATCAGAATCGTGTCATTGATTATATTATTCGAATCGCAATAAAAAGACCCATGTTCTGAATAGCAGCATCCAGCTCCTTAACTACATAGCATATAAAACCTATAACTCACCGATAACTCTGCGAATTTTGCATAAACATTGACCAAGAGACGCATAATTGTCGCCAATAAATCACAGATGTACCTACAGACCATTTCATTCGCTTATGGGTAACTGGTATGGGTACTCCGTCGCTTTTCCTTTTACCTAATAACGGATGTTGGTTTCTTTAAAATTTACGTATGTAATTCGCAAATTTGGTTCAATAGTCTAATATTGATTTGACTTTAGTAGGTATAATAAAATATTACTAGAATTTCTACAGCACCGCCAATAATTCTTTAATAAAGAATTACAAGTAGGTACTACTTTCATTTTATCCAATTTTTTTTATTGAAACATCAATAGTTCTGTCAATTGTTGACATTTATAATCTGTAACAATTTTTGTTTTCGATGAATGCTTTTGTTCAATAATAAAATTGAAAACTCAAAACCAATCACTTGACATGTCGTGATTTACGCAATTATATATGTATGTATCGGTAATTATAAACGCTTTAACACAGTAAATAAATCAATATAATTATATTTAAACTGTTAATTTACCAGCACTTCTTATAGTAATAGCCATTTTTTTGATTCGTTCAATCCGTCAAATTTGGCGCCATTACAAATAAAGCTGCCATGGTGACATTGACATGGATTTATTTTAATTATATAATTATAGACTTCAGATAATTAAGTTACCAAAAAACATTTTTGTGCCTTTATTTATATCTGTGTAAGAGCGAAAGTCGCAAATTATTATATTGGTCGAATGTTAAGATTACTTTGGATTTCATGTCAAATATTGATAAATACACTTGCACTATGTAATGTGTAATGCGATATACCAGCATTGATATCATTATTAAATGATTATTGTAAATATAATATGTAATGTGATATGATAATTACGTCTTCAGCTGAACAGAACACAATCATACTCGTACAATGTTCACTTCATTAATAATATTATGCACATCATCTATGTGCATAATATTATTAATAAAGTTTGGAAGCATTAATTCGAAAATTAATAGTTTGGCATTGCATATATTACGTCTAATCGAATGTAATAACCCTTCCTTGACCATCCATCCCATCACTTTTTCACCGGGAATACTAATAGTAGGTATGTACTAGTTCTGATAAAAAAATTCTTAATGTACTGGGATTTAGAAAAGATTCATTTACGTACGCAATATATTATTTCCAAGTGAACACGCAATAAATATCCAACTAAGAAAAACATCCAATACTACACTACAACATATTACAGTGAATTCCTAATGTTTTTCTTGATTCACTTAATGTCTATAAACTACATTATTGCTTCCTTTCGTTCGAGCAAAGTTTACAAGAAGATACATTAATTAGTGTTCAACCGATCGTTCACTTCTAGCTTAGTGGAAGTTGTTACACTTATGGCGAGGTGTAACTAATTTAATTAATTATAGTTTCATGGACTAATTTTGCTAATAAAATAGCTAAATGGAAATCGGAAAAGAAAAATAGGCTTTGAAACATATTTTACCAATATAAATATGAGTAAATTGAATAAGGCAGTGAGCCTAAGATCGAATACTGAGGTTATGAGTGCTTGTAACATCAGAGGACTCGCAAAAAGGAAAATCTATGGCACATGAATTCTGGTGTTCTAAAGTTCAAATTAGATTTAAATAAACAAAAGGATATTAATCCCTCGGTTAAGGAATGACAAGAAAAGATTCAGTCATTGACCCCATTAATCTTTTAGTTATGGATATTGGAAATATGAACAAGAACGTCGATTTACATCATTTATACTTCATAGATCATAAAGATGAAGATGATGATGGAGCTAGAGGAAATAATCATAGACCAGGTAATAAGTTACTCTTTAGCTCCTTCAAAACTCTTCCAATTCAGAATAAAGCTGCACGTGCCAAGCATCAATCATCGTTGAACTTTCAAACTACCACATAAATAATTTTCAACAGTAATCCATAATTTTATATTATTATCAGCAATCTTAAAAACCTTTTAATGATATCAGATGAGTGGCTGGAGAATTAATTACACGGTAATAATGTCCCGATAAATGGACTGTGAACATGGACTTTTGGTTTACTGCTTAGGTGCACGATTTTGAATCTTATTTCTGAGGTCATAGATACGAATGAACAAGCATACTAAATTAAGAGTCTGTTGGAAAAAAGGAGATTTTCATAAATTTTTTCGACGTCTTAGTTTTGGTTGGTATAATGAAAAATGCCTCTTTAGGCAAGTGATAATCAAAGAGATTTATTAATTTCAAGTATCACTCAAAACAAGACAAGGTATTCGGCGGACTTACTTATGCCCTAAAAGAAGGAAATACTATGAGAGTTCTTTTCGATTTATTTGTTGCCCGTTCTTCATCAGGTAAATGCGAAGAATTACATAGAATCGATGCATCATGGTCTAAACATGAAGACTTTATACCGTATAATATTTTCATTTTGGTTCATACAACCAATTCTGCAAGCACTACGAAATATTTTTATCTTTTGTTTATACATTTTATTACTTGTATATAGTATATTAGCAATAAGATTTACCATAAAATGACGTCATCATGGAATGCAACAAGGCAAACTACTACCATTGTTCAAAGTAGTTATGGCGATGAATGAGATATTTTGCAATTGCCAATTGTTTAGCTATCTACCATTAAAAGTAGTGATGTCAATGGAAGATTTTATTACAATAATAAATGTAAAGACTGGCGAAGGCTACAAACCTTCCGAAGAATTGACTTTTTCTATTAAAACTTCTAGAACCTCACTCCCACCTATCTATTTTTAACAAATAACATCACTGATAATGAGCGAGGAGTCTCTTTAGATGTTATTTAAAACAAAAAACATTAATAAAATTACTTAAACGTTTAAAAATCTTATAGAGAAGAGGAAAAAGGAAAAATATAATGGGTTAAGGACAGTAAGATAGAAAAAAATATTAAGCAATGAACACTGACTGAAGTACAGTAAATGAATTATGTAAAAAGATCGCAGTTGTGTAGATTTTAAGTAACATTACGAAGTATTAACAAATGATAATGTAAATTGCGCTCATAAAGCAAAAGTTTACATTCGCAGTTCAATAAAACAAAAAGAAATAATTCGCACCGTCATAAATTTAAAGCGTTGAATTAAGAAATATCTGATATCATCTACACCATGAGTTGGAGTTGAAGAACTTAATATGAAAAGAACTACAGTACGTGATATGTTTCATTCAAATATAAACCTTGTGAACATATCAAAAAATTGCTTTTACAATATCTCAAATCTTTAAAATAAATCTTACAGCAAACGTGTTGGGAGTTCTTTGATGCATATCAGGAAAGTTGCATACAAAGTTGGAGTCATGTCTGTGATATGACAGATAAACAAATAAACGCCATTTATGAACTGCCTTAAGTTGATGTTTGGTTAGGTGCTTTGATTATGTACCGACTTTTTTGATGTTATTGTAGTGTAGATCAACGATTGACCATGCATACCTTTATATTAAATTATTACTAAACTACACTTTTTAAAGGATTCTATCGCGATTTATTTGGTACTGTATACATTTAGCCCGATGCTTTGGCTACATACTAAACATTCCATTGTAATGTAAATTTTAATACCGATGATACATACGAACGATTACGATGTCATTAATCTAGCTCAAATTATACTTTGAAAACTTAATTAAGCGCTCTGTATTTAAGTAATAAAATATAATTATTATACCCTACTAATATTTGCCGAATGGATCACTGTACGCGTTGTAATGTACATAGTTAGTGAAAAGTTTAAATTTTCTGAAACTATGACGTTTGAACAATCTAGGTAAACCTTGTAATAGAAATAGAGTGTCGAAAGTTATTAAAAGTAAAAATATTCATAAAATGTGTAGCTCGCAAATTTTGAATTTATGACAGCTGTATAAGTGATCTCTGATCGTAATCAGCTGTGTAAGTGAGTGAGATGAGATCTGTTGAAAAGTTTTCAATTTCATGATTTAATATAACATTTTGACAAGTACGTATTTTTTCGTTCGCTAAAATTAGAAGCTTTTTATATTACGATTTCGTTTCTTTGTTTTTAATCAAATGCTATCCTGAAACGATCTATAATCTCAAAGTACGACAATTGTGACGTAATTCAATGGGAGAGTTTATGTCCAGCATTGGACTGCGATAGGATAATTGATTGATTGATTGAATCCAAACTTATTTATGAACTGTGTTACAATGTTGGTAAACTTATCGTTGGTTAAAATGTCAGACTTAGGATCGAGAGGACGCGAATTTGAATGTCGAACATTAAGCTACCGACATGCTTCCAGAACCCGTACCATGAACTCTTACAACAGGTCAATACATAATTGAACGGCTGTCGTGCTACTAGCTGCAAATGTTCCTTTGTAATCCTTTGTATTTATAAGCGGATACAAAGTTATTTATGCAGTTGGTAGTATGCCAGCCGTTCAATTATTGACCTGTTTTAAGAATTCATGCTGCTAACATAAGACATTTAGCCTAACTGGTGAATTGACAAAAACCAAGGAATTTTATGATTGCATTTGTAGTCAAAATATTTAAACTTCAACACCGGGTCCCGGGTAGATTTTGTCTTTTAAAGATACTGTAATTAGTACTCAAAATATAAAAATTACTTAATTTGCAAAGGGAATATTTTTCTACGGACAATGCAATAAGAAAAAAAAACTAAACATGAGTTTACACATACTTACAATTACGTATGTACCTACATGTATGTCTATGTCGACCGACAAATTTCCAATACGCTTAGATCTTATCTCGTTGTATTTAATGAACTGTAAATAGTTCGCTAATCAATAAAGACAAATTTGCTTACATACCATACTTACGCAAGAATAGGGACTGAATGTTTCGACGACAATATCCGCTGTAACTTGACCATTTAATTTGTCACACGACACTGTGTGTATGCAGCCTTACTCGCAAAACAAGATCAAAATAAAAACGCATATATGTGACATAATTTTCGCAATGTGAGGCAATAACTAACTATTGACTTCGTATATAAAGGTACTTTCGGTGGCAGTACTCATCAGTCAGTGAACAGACTTCGAGAATGCAGATTATCGTAAGTTCATTTTCTGGATATGGGTCATTCAAGCGACAATTTTGGAAAGATTTCATTCGTTGATTATATTCCACAAACTGAATCTACTCTTATGTCTAAAAAAAGTGAAGCTACCATTAAATATACCAACAAAGATTTACAGTAAATGACCTCGATACCTTAACAATGCTTTTACACACTCCGGTTAAAGGACCCGAGATTGTATGAAGAAACGGAAACACATTATGTTAATTTTAAGTAGAAAAAAGATCCCGAACCCATATAACTTTATTTGCATCGTTTAGCGGTGACAACTCAGTTCTGCATGGTGTTGTTTTGGATTAGGAAACAAATAATGGGATTTATTGGTAGGATTATCGAAACATTCACCATTGTAAAAGCAATAATATATTGCCAGTAGTATTGATACTAACGATAAAATAATTTTACTTTTTACAGATCATCATCAGTGCCATCATGGCCACCGTAGCTGCAGCACCAGCATATTATTTGGCTGAAGCACCTCAAGTCTACCATACAGTACCATTGCATTCCAAGTCTACTTTAACTCACAGCAGCCAAGTTATAGATCATGGAAGCACATTTGTACATACACCTATCGTGCATGCACCTATCGTCCACACCCCCGTTGTTTCTTTAGCCCACACAAAGACTACAGTCACAAAAGCCAACCAGATTGTAAACCACGGTGGTTCTACAGTCTACCATCCAGTCCATGCTTATGAAGTTATGCCTGTGCATGAAGTATACCATGTCCCATCCAAGACTACAGTAACCAATAGCAACCAGATAGTAAATCACGGTGGAACTACTGTCGTACATGCTCCTGTGGTTCCTGTAGTCCACGCTCCTGTGGTACATGCTCCTGTGGTCTATCACTCATCACCTCTTGTGACTCTGAAGACTGGTGATTCAGCTATCACCCATCAGAGCTCTACTGTTCATGAAACTGTACCTGTAGTTAAGTCATTGCCTTATGTTGTACATCATTGATTGTTGAAGTTGTTGAATATTATGTAAATTTTGTACTGTTTCGTTTGTTTTCTCAAATATATTTTATGGTATAATTTCAATCTATGTTTTTCTAAACTGCCCAAATTAACCTAAATAAACAATCTTTATCTTTGAATTATAATCAAGAAGATTAAAAAAGTGATCTTTATTAGAATCTTAATTAAAAGGAGTATAAACATGAAAAGCTACACTTCTGTGTACAAGGGATAATGATTAAAAATTATAAAAATACCGAAGGTAGCCCGTGAGTCAATGCCCTTTATATTAACGTACTCTCGTGAGTAGGATCAGCCATATTTAGAATTTTCATTCATCTCATAGAACATCAATTTATTATTACGAAGGTTCCTTCGTAATAATAAATAAATAACCAACATATTTACGACACTAGCAAAAGGCCCATGGATTTATGATTAGGTTTTATAAAATTAAAATGACTGTAGACACGACACGAGATAAGAATACTAAGAATGTAATAACCTACAAGATCTGCTATAATAGTCATGGCTATTTTGACTATGTTAAATGATTTACGTGGGAAAATATGGAAGCAAACAAAGGTTCTATATGATACTGCCTGAAGTTTACACGAACATCAGGTATTCAAAGAATACCACTCTTAACAGCATCTATTGCGTCGGGCCAAATAAATTGCGATAGATCCGTTAAAAAGTGGTTTTATTTTAATAAAATTATATGATTTTACAGCCTCTGATGCATATTTTGGGTGAAACGGTGACAATTTTACATGAGAAGATAAATTTTATGTAGAGGTAACTTAATTAGCTCAATCATATTTCTTGAAATAATTCGAAATTTCGTTGCTACGCGATAACTTGAATTAGAGAGGTAGTTTTAAATGTATTTGTAGGTCAGAATCAGGGTTTTTTTTTGAGTATAGAAAGCTCACAAAAAAGGCATCCTGTACCGCCTAGCATAAACAGTTAGTGGTAATAATGAAAATTAAATATTTCTAGAAATAAACAATTTTGATAAGCCACATTTCTTCAATGTTATAGATGAAATTTATTACAATGACGAGTATTAATTTGTCCTTTTTTAGTTTATTACCATCAAATTCAATACTTACATACTATCTAAGTTAAACTATATCAGTTTTAACAAATATATGTTTTGTAATTATACCCACTGCTTTCAATAATGCTTCATCTCCATCGTAATTAATCACAATCTCTTTCTCTACCAATTCATCTTGTTACCTTATATTGTCGTAATGTTCCAAAGAAGCTTTATCATCATCATAACCTGGCAGTTAGCCAACAGTCCTTGGTACACGAGCTAATTGTCTGATCGCATGACATTACAAAATGATATCAAATTGTTGTATTATTTACACAAGGCTATTGAGTAAGGCATGGGCTTCGAGTTAATCTGATAAGAGTGCAGATCTATTCATTATATTGCATCAAGTAGTATCGGAGGCTGCGGGATCGTTGGAATTATACGATTTATCGGTTGGATGTACATCTTAATATCAACTAACAATAATAATGCTAAACTATGAGAACTAAAGGTGTGTACCAAATATCAGAACAATCAGTCAATTTATAGGATATATAATATTATACAATATTTTAATCAACGCTATCTAGATCCATGGTAAGCATAGCTGAACTAGCTTTGTGTTATGGAATCTAGAATGTGGATAAACATACTTATATAGATACTTTTTATTTGTCAATCCCTACTAATATTATAAATGCGAAAGTAACTGTCTGTCTGTCTGTCTGTCTGTCTGTCTGTCTGTCTCACTTTTACGACTAAACCGCTGAACCGATTTTGATGAAATTTGGTATAGAGGTAGGTTAGACCTTGAGAAAGGACATAGGCTATATTTGGTCGCGATAACCGACATCCACGCGGGCGGAGCCGCGGGCATAAGCTAGTACATACATATATTAAACACAGAAACAGCCATGCCAATGCAAATATGTATATTATCTATTCATATATACAAATATTTGCACAGAGCGGTAATCGAACCCGTTCCCCCTGCGTAGCAGTCGAACATTCTACCACCATGCCACAGAGGCCGGCCGTCGAGATTTTGAGCACTTGACGTTGAAAACTTTTTAAGTAGATACTTTGCTAGTCAAAATCGATATAATGCTGACTATACAATGGCTCTGTCATATGCTACGCATTTGAAAATAAAACATGTGGAAAAGGGTCTCTTAAAGTTATCACATTTCCACACACCACATTAAGAGGAATTTCCTCTTCAAAATACTCTCATTTTTCCATTAATTAGGAGTATTTGCAAATTTTATTGCTGCAACATCATTCAATGACAGTTCGTGACAGTTTGATTTAGTTGTCTTTGCCTATATTTAGTAGTAAACAACTGTCACTGTCATTTGAGTGATTTAATGCAAATGATACTTAGGTAGATATGTTATTACGCGCGATTATATCGTGTGCTTATAAAAAAAACCTGTGCAAATATATGTCATTGAGATTTGATATACTACAGTATATATTTTTATTAACTAGAATGACAATATTTTATTATTTAGGTGCCACTAACCAGTTTCAATTAGTTAGTAACTAGCTAATACCCGTAGCTCCACCCGCATGGCATTATGTACCTATTCTAAGGATGAAAAGTACGCTTTGTTTTATTCTAGACTATAATCTATCCCTGTAACAAATTTCAGCCATATTCGTTTACCGGTTTGAGCGTGATTGAGTAGCAAACATTCAAAAATTTTCATAAACTTTGACATTTATAATATTAAGTAGAAAGTAGAATTTTACTAATTATATTTTTAGACTATATATTATATGCTGTAGTTTATATCGTAGTAGTAGTTCAAATTAATTAGTTAGTCAATTTAATTAGTTAAATTGTCCACTAAAAAAATCTTTTGCAGTAAATAAAATTGCGAGTCTTGTAGACAAAGAACAACGAACATTGTTGTCGTGTTAAGAACTAATACTATCATATCACAGCTTGAAAAGAATTGTTATGTTTTCCTTTCCCTATTAACTAACATCGGACTGACTTCCTGATTTTAAATTATAAAAATAATTATCAAGATGAGTCATATTTTCCTTCCGTAAACACTAGCGTCATCTTTTATAATATAGTTTATAAGTGATAAGGAAAAATTATAGTTGATCTCATAATAATTTAAGAATACAGTTAGTGACATTTTCATTACATAGTCTATAGTAGGTACGTCATCATCATTCTCCTATTGATTAGCCAGTTGCCAAAATCGTCCAAAGTCCTCACTTTGGAGCCTGAGATTCACTTATTGTCTATGATTGGATCTTCACAAACTTTTGCAGTTATAATAATTATTACCAGTTCTGGCCCGCGGCTCCACAGGCACGGAAGTCGGTTATCGCAACCAAACATAGCATTATGTCCTTTCCCAAGGTCTCATCTACCCCAGTACCAAATTTCATCAAAATCGATTCATTTATTCGTAAAGCGCAACAGACAGACAGAGTTACTTTCGCATTTATAACATTAAGTATAGATAGTAGGATAGTTATACTCAATAGTCAGATATTTAATGAGTTAAACAAACAAGATGAACCGCGTGATAATCAATAAAACAGCGCGTTAATCACTACAACGTGCGTGAACTTGGCATTCAGAGCCAACAGTGACTGTTGCGAAACGTCTCGTCAATTACTCAGTGAATAATTTATGTTACTGTTAGAACGTAACACGTAACATGCAAATAACTTAGCTTTGAGAATTAGCTATAGGAGAGTTGTTAAACCATTATGATGCGGGATGCCGGATGTCGTCAAAAGAGCTTTTGTAATCAAGTTAAACATTTTTGTGGGACCTAATAAAATTGTATGAACTAACAATTTTTGGGATGTGTGATGATTACGTATGTCTAAATTTTTTATTGGACACGTTAATATGACTTCACCTCGCCTGATGGTAAGCTGAAGATGACCATTAACCATGAAGATGTTCACTATTACAGAATTACTACTTAAGATTACTAATAGGTCATTCAATGGTGGCCTGTCGGCCTTGTCAAATGATTTTTCACGTGCCGCTTAAATAATCCGGGACTGTGGGAAAAAGGAATAGTCGTTATAGTGTGGCAAATAAAAATATGGCAACGACTACTTACAATATTATGGGGTTCAAGGCATTAGAAGGTTTCTTCAGAGTCGGCAGCGCGAGTGTGACGCCCCTGGTGTTGCAAACGTCCATAGGCCACGGTGATCGCTTCCCATCAGGTGGGCCGTATGCTTGTCTGCCAACTAAGTGGTATAAAAGAAAAAGGTGCTTGGTTCTCGGTAGAATTGTTTGCACCGTATGAGACACCTAAGCCCTGCACGCCTTGTTCTGTATAGAAAAGGTTGGGTGGCACTAATATAACTGAAAGCGTTCTCCAGAACATTCGCTTTGGTATAGGCGGTAGAAAACTACAAAAGATACAAATTCTCTCAATTGTTCCTAAATTGACCTTAAACTTATAAACAATTGCATTAATTATTATCAACGAACCTTGGTTTAAAAATGTTTCCTTGAATTGACGGACGATGTAAGTCAGTATCATAAATCCAAAATATTTTTTGTAACGGCTGTCAATTGATGATTGACTTATGCATTTGTGATTTGACAGGTAAGCCTTGTACCTTAAAGTGATATGTAAATGAATAAACCAATGAAAAATAACTTCGACAAATAGTTTTCTATATGAATGAAAGTTAGTGACTAAAATGTGCATTTTATTAGTAAAAGTGTCAATAGATCAACTGCACTAACCTAAAAGAAGAACTTGGAAAGAGGAGCGAATTAGAATCGGATTATAAGGACCCGTTACCACCACAAACAAGAAACTGAAATTAAATATGAAGTTTCTTCACACCGCACGGCGGTCTAAAGAAATACATCAACGTCATTCATTTCATTCCTTCTGATATTCGCTTTAAGCCATCACTAGTGACATTTCAACTGTAATTAAACGCATGCTTAATTTTTAACACCTCGCAATAATATTAATTGGTAGCATATAACTTTGTAATGCCGACGATTGGAATAATGATAAGAAAAAGTAGTTTATGAATGTCGTTAATTCACGAAATGGCGTTTAAGTAATATTGATGGGCAACATAAAGTCAACAGCTGTTTTAATTTATTGTTTCTACTGTTATGGCAAGTCCGACGGTAAGTAGGGTAGCCAGAGCTCACTGGAGAGTATTGTGCTCTCAGTAGGAAAACCAAAGGCTTTGACCTACTTATCTTTTGCGCTGACTGCACAGAATCTCTTTGTTCTTAAAGGGTCGACAGCGCGAGTGTGACTCCCCTGGTGTTGCACTCGCCCATAGGCCTCGGTAACCTCTTATCATCAGGAGGGATTGTTTGCGACCTAAGCAGTATAAAAAAAAATGTCCGATGAATACGAATAAGTGCTGCATATCTCAGTACTAGTATTTGCAGTTCATTCGTTTGACTACTCTTCCACAAAAAAATTTGCGTTGAATCAATGATCCATGATTCAGCTTCTTCGATTTGAACGAATTCTGCTAGCAACTCTTGTGTATTACGAGTATAATACAATTATAATCGACCATTTAAAATGGTTTTATATTTCTCGAAAAAAAAAACCGTAATTTACGTCCATCTTGAACAAACAGACAAGAATTCCAAAAATGCTTTTCATTTTCATCTTGCAGTAAAACATATCCCAAAATAAATGGTATATATTAAGAACTCAGATAACAGCGGTTTTATTTAACAAATTTATTTTTTTATTCTTCCAATACAAATACAATTTCGTATTCATTTTGATTAAATCATTTACCATTGACCTACACAGAATATATGTGACCTGACCACTACCATCTTCATGTCAAAAGGCCAGTGTTTACGCTCCTATAAAAATAAATTCAGATTAAACCGTCAAAAATAATTACGCGTTCAGGTTTTTGTGACACTTTAAGAGTAAACAACTATAAAGTAATGGCCTCAGGTGCATTCCACGAAATTATTAAAAAATGTTTACGTTTATGTATTCCTTGGTATAGTTATCTTGACCTCAAATACGTCAAATAGACACGAATTCCTCCCCCGCCGGAGCCGGTGGGGAGGAGGGTATGTTGGACTCAAAGCGCCTAAAACGCTTGCCATCTGTGGGCCGTCGGTTGCCGGAGCTGAGATTATCGTAGGCATATCCCTCGCACCACGGCCGGCCCAGGGCCATATCTCTCGATCTGGCCATTTTCAGGTGTGGAGACCACGGAATCCCCAACTCGCCCTCGGGTATGGGGAGGCGCGCCACTGCCGTCACAAAATGTACTTTTTATGCGCTCTGTGCGGCTTCTTTAAGGATAGCAAAGGGTGTTATGGCGGTGGACGAGCTCAAATTCATCAATCATAGGTTATATCCAACTAATCCGTGCACACCAAGACCTCGTTTGTCTCGTGAATGAAGATATATTATATCTTATGTCGGCTACTATACTTCTGAGTGAAACACGTTCAATGGTGAACCTTGACATCCTACTAATATCCTACTAATATTATAAATGTGAAAGTTTGTGAGAATGGATGTGTGGATGTGTGGATGTTTGTTACTCTTTCACGCATAAACGGCTGGACCGATTTGGTTGAAATTTGGTATGTATATAGGTTATACCCTGGATTAACATATAGGCTATATATCAGCGATGAACGGGATCAGAATTCCACGCGGGCGGAGCCGCGGGCAACAGCTAGTTGACAATATAGCTTTACGGTGATGAGGCTATTTGTCACAATTCATTTATATTTTATATTGATATACTTATTAAGAATACTGGTTATCGAAATTATCTCCTTTACAAAGACGACCTATCCATTTAGCACTTCATGGCATCATGGCAATCATCATTCTCCTAGCGATTTCCCGGCTACCCGATTTCTCAGTTTAACTAAAGCTTCCATTATGGAGCCTGAGATTCGCATAATGTTTTTGATTTTCCACGAGCGACTGTCGTCTGACCACTAAAGCTTCGTCCGTTGTATGGCACTTACTTACAGGTAGGTTGGCGTGGGTCCTATGGAGGTTCTTCCTCTCTCTGTTACAGATGCTAGATAGAACTGAAAAGATCTCTTTTCTCGTGTCAATGATTCACTTTTAATTTTATAATTCGTGAATAAAATTCTGCAATTTCGACCGTGATGTCAGTGGCTTTATTCAGATCATCTTTAGTGCCGAAGGCAGGACAAAATGGACACAAAATCAAGTGTACCATGGACTGCACAGGGGCTCCGGAGCCACACACAGTTAAGCCCGGACACATTCCCCACTTGCATAAATTTTGTATAATAGACCAGCTGACTAGTGTGGTAAGATGATGATTTTCTTACCGGCTATGGGATTTCATGTCGGAGAGGTAGTTTTTCTATGGTAGGTAGCAAGAAAATATGAACCAAAGATTTAAAAGTGTTGGTCCTGGTGGACCAGAATAGGGCCATCCCATCTTTTCCCGTGGGGGTCGTAAAAGGCGACTAAGGAATAGGGCTGTTCTCCATCCGACAGTAAACATATAGCCCACAACTAAGTACCCACTTGATGACTATAGGCTCGCCCCCTATCACGTGGGACCGAAAACCGCAGTGGCGAAATGTAAGTATTAATATTAACACCCCCATTTCTATTACATGTCTACCCCTTCGGTAATTTACAGACGTGAATATACAGGGTACCGAATTTCGAAGTATTTTAAAAAAGTTTGAGTAATGAGATATATATTTTTTTCTTTTTTTTTCCTGAGCAGCCATTTAGTAGGACCACCCTCTGTTGCTGGTTTATCCTTGAATTTTGGGACATCCTGTATGTATGTAGATTCAACGAACAACACGTCTATGAACAGATCTGTATTACAGTAATAGCATGTAAGTGTTAGTACATTAATAAATAAAATGAACTTGTACATAACTCGGTAGCACTAACATCAACATCTGTCAACTTAACCGCGCATAAGTAGTTCAAGTTACAAAAGTAGGTACGTAATTGGCATCTGAACTTGGCATCAACCTAAATACATAGCGATGTCAATGTTTGTATTTATGCATTCATTAATCTCAACAAGTTTAAGTGGCCCGGCATGTGAGTAACAAGTGACAAGTGAAAGTTACAGATGTGGTACTTTAGGTAGGTACTAAACCTACGTGTGTAATACTTGTGAATCGTAATTTTAGTAGAGATTATTATGTAATGAATAATTTATTAACAGATAATAGAAGAACGACGCCACGTGTTTCCCGGCAGAGTAGAATATGGGCCACCCCATCTCCTCCCATGCGGTGTCGTACAAGGCGACTAAGGGATAGGACTGTTTAACGTCAGACAGTATACAACCCAGACTCCGCCTCAGATACAGGACCCGAGTCAACAATATTGCTCAAAATACGGCAATAGGCTCACCCCCTATTACGTGGGACCTAATACAATGATTGGTGAAATGTGGGTGTTAATGCACCTCTGTGTGTGTATGTATGTATAATAGAAGAAAAAATATACTGATAATTAATATTTAACCGCGGATGTCGACCAAATACAGCCTACATCATTTTCCAAGCTCTAGTTTATCTCTGTAGTAGATTTAATTCAAATTGATTCAGTAGTTTAGACCTCAAGCATAATAAATAGGCAGACAGACACACCGACCGACAGAGTTACTTTTGTATTTTTAATATAAGTATGGATAACAGACAGAGAATGGAAAGAGAAATTAGAGAATGAAAGTAGAGACGATATCACTATCGTCTCTACTTTTAAGTTCAATTGTTATCTTTCCCATTCAATTCACCATCTTATAACGCCATAGTCTCGGTTGCATCAACTTGTACTCTGGGTAGGGCTCCCCTTTCTCTTATTTAAGTTATCTTGGCTTTTACTGGAGCGACTGCAATCTGACTCCAACCCCGAGAAGAAGGCCTCGACCGTAAATCAGTACGTGTGCCAGGTAGCAGGTTGATTTGAGCCAAGAAGACCTTGATGGGGCCTTGAATTCGATATACCTACCCCTAATTTCTCTATTCTTCTTCCTCCGTTAATTCTCAGTCGCATCCGAAGTTTTTTCAGCTCGGAGTCTAGGGTCCGCTTTACCAGTCTTAACTACAGATTTGGTTAGACCTCGATATTTTCCGTGAAGCGATTGCCGTCTGACCTCCACAACCCAATGGTAACATTAGGCGATATCCAAGCTTTGCAGCTATTTCGTTGTTTTTAGACTTTTTAGGGCTCCAACTACTCGTAACTATTATCATAGATGTTCTTATGGCAACTGAGACCGACGGCTTAATGTGCTCTCCGAGACACGACATTAATTTCTCTATCATAATTATAGTCCCAAAGATAGCAATAGGGAAATATTCTATTAAGTAGGTACATGCGACCAAAAATTTATTTGACAAACTGTCTTATAATTTTCTGAAATATCTTTAACCCTTTAAATGTCATTCTGAAATTAAGGAAACACTTCTAAGCTGTTACATTACAATAGGTCCTATGTATATCTTAACCCATCGAATGCCGCCGTACGTCACCTTATCAAAAGTGTTATCAAAGTCGGCGAGGCTCCTTCACGAAAGCTCGCGTAATTTATGCACGTTTCAAGTACGCGTTGCGTCCGTTCATTGTCGGTATTCGGCAGTTCACTATATAAGCCGGGGTGGGCCGCCACTTCGTTAGATAACTCGACCTCACAGTCAAGACAACACACAAACCAACAATAACCATGAAGACCTTTGTAAGTGTAGCTTTTATAAAAGCATGTTTCGAAAATAAATAATTTTGTTTCAGTTCCAAATACAAAATTAAATATTGTAACATTTTTTGAGTGTTATTTAAAGATGAGTGTAACATTTTTGAACATTATGTAGTATTAATTGGGTTAAAAGTTACCTTAAATTTCATTATTATGCCTATATTTATAAATTGACAGTCAAAAAATAGTTTTTTAAAATATGCTTTCTTGACCTTTGAAGGGTTTTGTGGAGCTAACCCTAGGTCTAAATTCAGGTCATGCTCAGTGCATAAACGCAATAGCACGCAAACACGAAGTGGTTCTGACTAAGCTTGTAAGATTTATCCTTAACATACTAACATACAAACATTGCAAGTTAAATAAGAGCTTGTAAAAAACTCTTAAGTAACACAGTTAGTTATATTTTTCCTTAAACAAGATACATGGTTCCATTAATCATTCAATAATTGTTACATCAACAATAATTTTAAGCAACTTTCTTTTCTTAACTCTTTTTTTAACTATTTTTTATTTATATATATATAGAACACGTGAATTTGATACGCCTGATGGTAAGCTGAAGGCAAGGTCTCTGAAAAGAGGGTCACCATTATAGATACGTACCATGCTACAATGGTGGCACTCAGCTTGACGGCCTCATCAAATGCTTTTTGACTCCCAGCTTAAACTTAGCTTTAACTTAACTTTTGAATGACCCTCTATTTTGCTAACATTTATGCAGCAGAAAAATACACAGCCCACCTGATGGTAAATGGCTACCGTGGCCTAAGGACGTGTGCAACGTCAGTTTTCTAAATATTTATTTTATTTTATTCAGGTTGCTTTCGCCGCCATCCTGGCCTGCGCTGCCGCCGCCCCCGGCCTCCTGGTCGCCCACGAGCCCGTAGTCGCCCACTACTCCGCCCCTGTGGTCCACACCGTCCCCGTGATTGGCTCCAAGACCACCATCACTAAGAGCAGCCAGGTCGTCAACCATGGCTCTCCTGTTCACACTGTGCACGCCGTGCACGCCGCACCTATCGTGCACGCTGCTCCCATCGTGCATGCCGCTCCTATCGTGCACGCTGCTCCCGTAGTGCACTCTGTTCACACTCCAGTCGTTCACGCTTCCCCAATCATCGTCAAGACCGCCCCTGCTGCCTACACTCACAGCAGCTCAGTCGTTCATCATGGGCATGTCGTCAAGTCCGTCCCACTTATCGCCGTCCATCATTGATGTAAATAATTTATTACGATCGCCTAATAAACAAATTTTAAGTTTATTTTATTGTTTTATTATACGGAAGTTATTTGTTGTTTGTCTTAGAATAATTAAACTGTTACATCTTTAATTATTCTAGATACAAATACCCATATTTGTATTTTATAGATAAAACTTTTAACGTAATAAAAAAGGGCTCTTTCTTTTATGCGCAGCCTCGTTTTTGGAGCCATTGTGCGTGAAACTTTAAACCTTTTTTTTTTTTTTTTACGACGAAGCCGCAGTTTGAACTTATGACCTCTTGATCCCAATTTATTTTTAAACTTAAACCCAATAAAAGCTGGTGACTTTGGGATCAACAGGTCCTATATTCAAACCGAGGTCACATCGTAAAAACCATCCTAACTCAAGCAATTTTAAAATCCGTTTATGTTTCGGTTATTTTACGTTATGTTAAATTAAAGTTTACTAAATTTAATAAAGTCGTTAAACAATTCCGACTCATGTCGTAACCATAATCGCGTTGACACAAATGAGCAAGTTTAAACTTTTAATTTAATTATTATCTAGAATTCATTCAAGTCTCAGCATCAAGATAAAATTTAACTTGCAAAACAAACACTTCAACGCACTAACAAAAATTAACACTTAATAAAAGTGACTGTGGTGACACAGTGACTTTTATGTCAGTCGGAGATTTAAAAAGACGAATTAAGGTTTATAAGGAGTAATCTCTCTCGACGAAAATATCGCGAATGAGGCTATCTGATGCATCTTATATACCTACTTCCAACTTAAATATGTGCATGTATCCTTACGTAACTATAAAATAATTTCAGATTTTAGACTTTGTAATGTAGATAGATTGATTGAAAGATTTTTTTTTTCAAGAATTACACATGTTCTGTCTTCTAGGAGATTTTTTCAAACTCAGTTGGAGATGGTTTGATCTTATGATTGATCCAAGATGGGAACAGATAAACAGTTCAGCAGCGAATAGGTAGTGATAAACTCTTCGTATTAGGTCGTATTTGGTTTATTTACAGTATTTAGTATTAACTTAGTAAATGTAATAAATAAAAATCTTAGAACCTTCTACACAGTGCTGTCTAGACTCGAGGTAAGCGTAGCTTATTTAGCTTGTGTTAAGGGATTTAAAATGCGGATAAACATACCTAGATACATTTTTTTTTGTAAGTACAGTCATACATAATTATACATAGCAACAGAAAATTGTTCCAATACATTAACTTTAAACTTTAGTAAAGATTGTGAATTAAATTTTACTTAAGTTCATGAGACTATCGCAAAATTCAAAGTAGATCTCGGATTTATTTCCTTTAAATCAACATGACATTGATGTGAGGGTGATTTGATTTACTTAAGCTGACAGCACCTTGTTTACTATTGCCGTAGTAACAACATATAAACAAGATAACTTCGGATCTACTCAAGTTAACACTATGGTGTTTTGTATTTTGACGTTTCTACATAGGTATTAGTAAACAACATAGAGACTGATATACCTAATGGTCTTTATTATCTTCTCTTAATTCCTGTAATTTACAAATGTGAAATAATTTTAAAGAGTGAAAGTGAATGAATAGGCATGTAAAAGTTCGTGAAGATGTTTGAATGTTTGGATATTTTTACAAATTCAGGCTATAGCAGCTGAACGGACTTAGGTGAAATTTGGTTTCACGCGGGTGAAGCCACAGTTGCCAGCTAGTATGCTATATACTACATATATAGGATTATAGGCCTTATATATCACATAGGATACTTTTTTAATGACACCATTTCGGTCAAAAAAAACCAACCACAGTTTGATAAGGTTTCTTGAATAGTTCGAATATAAATCGATTACTGCACAGTATCACAGATATAATTACGAAACTTCATCTATCATTAAGTAATTACCAATAGCCCTAGAATTCCGATAACATCTTCAAGTTTATAGATACTCGAGATTAAATAGGTACAGTCAGCATCAGATTGATCTTGACTATCAAAGTCCAAAAGACAGTCAAAAAGACCAACCAAGGTTGTTCACAACTGTACTAAATCAACGGATTTTATGTAAAAAATATAGCTGTTTGTGTATGAGGGGACCTATGGGCACCTGAATAGGGGTCGAATCTCTTAATTAAAATTTATTTAATTCCAGGGGACGAATGGGTACCTTAAAAATAAATAATATTATTGGTCTCCTACCGAGGGACCAATGGGCACGTAAAAAGGAGTCGAATTTACAACTTTTATGTACAATTGTATTACCGTCCATGTATAATGTAACAAAAGTTGTGCACCAAATCAGAATTATTCAGTCAAAGGGAAGGGCGAAATACTAAGGTATTAAGATCATTACCCGGGGACGAGTTGAGGACTACGTGGTCCCCATAGCGGAAGAGGGCCAGATCGAGAGGTATGGCCCTGGGCCGGCCGGTGTACGAGGGATATGTCTACGACAGTCTCACCTCCGGCAACCGATGGCCCACAGACGGCGTGCGTTTTAGTCGGTTCGAATCCGACATAACCTCCTCCTCCGGCTCCGGCGGGGGAGGTATCCGTGAGAATTTTTCGCACAATAAAAAAAGGTAATTAGATTATTTTGAGTACTTTACCAGTAAAAATCAATCTGATGCTGACTGTACATAAATACCTACTAAATACCTATGGGCAGACTGGGTCAGACATGCATGGTACACAAGTTGTGCAATTTTCCATAAGTGTGCCGGTCATGGCTTTGACGCATCGTTGGAATTATTTACAACTAGCTTATGCATGCGGTTTCGCCGTTATTTTTTTTTATTAATTCATGTCTTATTTAATAAAAAAATAATGTAAACGGCTTATTAAAATTTTATGCATGTTTGATAGATCTATAAATTATGAGAGTGGCCCATTTTTTGGGCAAATTTTATTATTTTAATTTTATTATCAATTGGCATTGAAAAATCCATAGGTGAAATCCTAAATTGTCACTTTTAAATTGTTAATTAGTGAAAGAACAACGTTTGATAAGTCAGCTAGTTTTTAGATTGTTGTGCAATTTCTGAGTCTCAATAATAATATTTCCGTATCTCAATTTACTCTGTGTAGCAACTGAACACAAGCCACATTTGACAAGTCAGCTAGTGTTTTGATTAAATTGTAATTTCTGTGTCTCAATAATAATATTGCTGTCTCTCAATTAATCTGTGTAGCAACTGAACATGAACACAAGCCAAGCCGCGGGGCGCCGCGCACCATCGAATTTGAACTGTCGTAGATACATATCCACTCCAACGTACTATTAAGATAAGATGTACAAAACAGCCATGTTTATTTATAAACACGTATCGCCTATTTTGTGTAGATGCGTGAATATACTGTTTTTATTCGCATGCGTATATAATCGATACTAATATTATAAATGAGAAAGTAACTCTATCTGTCTGTCGGATACGCTTTCACGCCTAAACGCCCAGTGAACCGATTTTGATGAAATTTAGTACAAAGATACATTAGGCCTTAGGAAAAGACTTAAGCTATGTTTGGTTGCGATAACCGACATCTACGCGGGCGGTGCCACAAGCAACCGCTAGTATACTTTATTGCTATTCTAAATTATAAATGCGAATGTAGTTCTGTCTGCTCGTCTGTCTGTTTGTTTGCTGTCACGCCTAACCCACTGAACTGGTCTACATGAAATTTAGTACAGATACGGACTAGGGCTTAGAAAAGGATATAGCCTACCTTTTATTGCAAAATATGAACTTAAAGGGGTTCAAATAGGGGATGAAAATTTGTAGGAAAATTCTTCTGGTATAGTCTGGAATAACAAATGGGTAATTTCACGATGCCAAATTTTTTGCTAATTTCGGTGGCAGTTTTCAATCATAGGTTTTCCGATGAAAAAATTTAATGGAGTTCTTTTAGAATATCTAGTAGTATATAGTGTTCTAAAAGAACATTGAAAATTTTTTTCATCGGAAAACCTATGATTGAAAACTGCCACCGAAATTAGCAAAAAATTTGGCATCGTGAAATTACCCAAATAGGCTACTTTTATCCCTAGAATAGGTTTCTATGAGTTGCGAAAACGCGATAAGAATAACAAGCGGGCGGACCCGTCCGTAACAACCCAGCATCACACATATTTTCTTAGGTAGTCTTTCAGCAAAAATATACATAGGTACAGAAATTAAAAAAATAATATACCTACTTAGTGTTAACCTGTCCTAATCGAAAACCCTACCCCTAATTCCGGTGCTCGGTATTATAGACACGTTACACCAAAATTTTGCACAAGCTCAATAATTCAAATTATTCAGTATTATTAATGAATTGCAGTACTATTAGCGAGCAAGTATGTGTCCTTACCTAACTTGACGCATCTGTGGCATGCCTCAACTCGTCAGCCGAATTCCTGGCCATTTGTGGAGTGGACTGCGAAATTAACTTAAGGCTATATAAATTGTCGCACCGCCAGGATGCAGCAGTCGACGAGACGAGCTTTTGAACGACGGATATTTGAGGAAATGTTCCGTTTGGTGAGTTTTAGAGAATCTTTTTGTCTTACGATTTTGTTAAACTTTAGTTGAGTTTCACTATGTTTCGAACAGATTTTCTGTTCGTTGGCCGGCATATTGTAGAGTAGAATGACAAATATTATGGGCTTTGACGTAATATGACAGTCATCAGCGTATGTCATAAATGGCTGGTATAACAACGGATTTTTATTGGCGGGCAAAATTAAAAAACGGGCTTTAACTGGGTTTAAAGGACAATTTCAATTTCTAATTTGAAAGCAAATGAAAATCATTTCAAAATTTGAAGCAGTGTAGTTAGTAATAATTACTGTATGTCAACTTTCCCTTAATATTTAAACACAGGGTCAAGTACCGTTCTACTACAACTTTTATATTTAAATTGGCCGAATTTAAGCAGAATGGAATCGCATTGTAGAAATTCATTAAAATCATTGGTTCAAAAATAATGTAGTTAGTAGCTTAGTTTGCAAGCATTATTTTGTTCATACCTACTTAATATGTTTCTTTACTGTTAATGCCATTGTGATTGCACTTGCGCGAAAGTAACAGTCATTATAAATAATACAGTAATTATATTATTATACTAGACAGGTGACGATCCAATCGGCTTATAGGAACTTTTAGTTAATTAATTGATTGGCTGAAATACGGCACTAGGTTCACTCTCTATTACGTGGGACTGGGACTGGATACTGACTAATTCTCCTCTGCCTAACCCTCCAGGGATAAAGGCGTGATTATATGTATGTATGTATATAATGTATGTATGTATGTATGTATATAATGTATGTATGTATGTATGTATATAATGTATGTATGTATGTAGGGTAAGTTATTGAGTTTGTAATCTATTTTTATAATCTATTGTAATAGGGTGTAGGGTGTGTTTTCGTGGGATCGTAATCTTGTGTAAGTTTTTGGGTTTGATCTCATCGTAGCATACTATGACGATCGGTCGAGATCGACGGGATTCATCAGGAACGACTAGGTACTGATCTTTAAAAGAGACTCTGAGGGCATCGGACAGTTATATTTTTACGTGTCTATCGTGATTACTAATCTAAACTCTGAGAACATTTTATTCTAATGATTAGAAGTAAAAATTGAAAATGGATTTGATGTATTTTAATACCCAGTCATAAATATTTTTGTAAGTTTAGGCCACTTGATTAACTCAGAGTGACATAACAAAAAAGACATCTAAAACGATCGAGCTACGAGTATTTCGAGTGTTATTTAGATTATCCATACTTTTAAATTTTCAGATATCAATCCTACTACTCCTGGCTGCAGCGGAGGCTGCGCCAGCTCCGGCTCCGATAGTAGTGTACCACTCAGTGCCATCGGTGTACCATGCCCCAGTGGTGGCCCACAGCCCACTGGTGCACCACGTGTCGCTCACCCATCATCCTGTATACCACGGCTTTCACTCACCATACTACTTCAAGTAGTGATTATTGATTCAAATGTAATGTGTAATGTATAAGAATTACATTGCGGTATTATTTTTAACTATTTTTAAGGCATGTATAAAATATATCTTTATATTTAAATGTAGATAACTAATTATATTGTAACTGTGCTATGATATAACCATGTTACGAGTACCATTTATATTATGTTTTGTTTTTTCACAATAATTCACTCAGAAAAAGTCACATGGCACTAACAAAATACATATTATTATCGGCTTTTAATTGCTGTCATCGTTGGAAATTATATGATTAAAGGAAATTATCATGAATTCATAATACTTCATTTATTTTTCATTTTTGAATATCATTTACCGTCTGAACCTATTCCCAAATCAGTTGAAGTAGATCGATTTCAGTTCAGTCTAACTAGAAAGCGCCCGAACTTTGATAGTTTCCATTAAGCTACTGCCACCTGATCCCACAACCAGAGATTCCACGAACTGGCGATTTCAAAGTTCTGTACCCATTTGTTGCTTTTTTGGGATCTCAACAACCCGCAGCGATTGCCATAGATATTTCTATGGCAAGCGGTACCGATGACGTAATGCCCTGACGGGTCTCAACTTACAAAGAATGGTCACATTGCTGGTCCCCCATCCGGAGGCTAGCCTAGCTAGTCTTGCCTTACTGTCTACACGGTTAACATTTTTTTTTGCATTTATTTACCACTAGCTATTGCCCGCGGCTCCGCTTGCGTGGATGTCGTTTATCGCGACCAGCCTATGTCCTTTCTCAAGGTCTAATCTACTCTTACACAAAATTTCATCAAAATCGGTTCAGTGGTTTAGTCTTGAAAGCGTAACAGTCAGACAGACAGAGTTACTTTCGCATGTATAATATTAGCATAGATTAATTGGACGTAAAAAGACAAAACAGTAATGACCTTAGTTGGAAAACCAAATTAAGTTCGTTGCTACATAAATACTGTCACGTCTTTCTCCCTGTGAGGTAAGCAGGGACGAGGAGACATGTCGCTTTATATGGCTGCTTAATCGTTTAGGTAAATAAAGAGTACTCTTAATTGCTGTTGTAGCTGTCTGCCGGCAGATTTATGACCTGTGTGAAATTAATGTTTGTAATTGAGTTTCATCTGAGCGATAAATTACAATCTCATTCAAGTCTTAAGTGGTTAACTTTTAACTAAAACTGCTTGTAAATATTGTGTATAAAATGCTATTAAAAATATATTATCCGTATTCATATTCGTCCATATACAGACTGCATATACAATTTAAAAAAAAAAATACTAAACTGTCCTGTGGCATTATTTTGAGTGACATAAAGTTTCAAACGCAGTGAGAAGACGAAGAAGAGAAATGGCGTAACACTAGACTTACCCTCCTAGACATTAGTGACAATTCATTGGCCAGCATATAGTAGATTAAAATGACGAATGTATGGGATTTGACGTTTATGACATGCGTAACGACAGTCATATACGCCAGCCAACGAATTTCCGCTTGTCTAGGGGGACTCACCAAAATAAAATGTGTCGGCTCTTACGAACCCGAGTAGTTACGAAACGGTTTGTCAATCAGAATAAGGGTCTTGAGAAGACTCTGACAAGAGTCACTTCTACTTTTAGACTAAATTTAACCAAATAATCGTCTTGAAAACTTTTACGTAGCTGATTTTCATACGAATATATTCTAAGTAGGAAACATACCTCTCTAGGACGTATAAGGGCGTAATGTTTGCCAACAATGCAGATAGTTTGTAAAGATTGTACGCGTCAGATAGCGATCGAAATTCGTTTCCATTGAATTCTTACGGTATTTCCTTTCTATAATAATAAAGGCAAAAGAATTGTCCTGGCCTTGACCCTGTTTACGTCAGGGTTACGATGCTAAGGGTAGGTTTTCATTGTAGCGGAGATGAGATGTGTACAATAGACGCTTGTTAGGTGGTGCAGACAAAACTAGTCTTTATAAAAACTGTGTTTATTTGAATTATAGAAATAGTAAATTATAACTAGACTTATACTAGATTTAGTTACTAAGAGATATAGATACAGCGAATGTAGGAAATAGAATGTGTCGTGAGAGCCAGGATTTGGGTACTTAAAGGAATCGAATCAGAGTGGGGACGTGTTGGGGATGTTTACATTTGTGTTAGTGGGTCAAAGAGGGACAAAAAAAGGGTAGCGAGATAAAGTGTGTTAAAATATTGCCAATAGATATGAAACAAGTGGTAAGGTAAATCATGATAAAAGATAATAAGCTAAACTAAAGGATACAAGTGGTAGATAAATTATGTCAAGTTATTATACAATTAATAATATAATTATGCTTATGGGTAACAATAATGTAATTAGTAATATGTACATGTACGAGTATGCTTATAGATATGTAACACGCTATTGTCTGCGTGAGTAAACTAGAGTACTCACAAAGTTAGAAGGAAAATTGGGTTTATTTGTATGCGCATATCTTACTAACTGTCCTAAAAAGTCTTTAGGTACATATATGAATTTTGAAACATCATCATCGGAAGCCCGTGAAGTATGTAAGGATAGAGTCAAAAGGCGGTTTGTTATCTCAGCCTACCCCGGAGTGAAATAGGCGTGAGCTTATTTACGTATGTATGAATTTTGATGTATTTGTACCTTGTGGTTAAGTTATTTTTCGATTTTTTTTTGTTTTTATTTTAAACTAGCTGACCCGGCGAACTTTGTACCGCCATATTTTTTTAGTCCGTTTAAATCTTCCCTGGACATCCACAAACATTTCAAGACCAAGATAAGATAAACCCGTTCAGCCGTTCTCGAGTTTTAGCGAGACTAACGAACAGCAATTGATTTTCATAAATACCTTATAGATAACAACAAAAACTTCAGAATGTGTACCACTAATTATTCGGCAAATTATATTACCTATTAAATAATCGGTTATTTACCAATAGAAATACGAATGTTCCAATTTCAAAATTCTGTGCACATTTTGCCACGAGAAAATTGTAAAATGATATCTCGACGCTTGCCACCGGATATTACCAATCACGAGATGGAATTTTAAGATTCCAGACGAACGATTTTTAAAATTGTACGAATTGGGTATTTTCCCCTACTTAAAATAAATCATTTCGGTAACTGAGCTTGTAAGAATGGCAAAAAAGTGTTAGAAGATACTGTTCTTATTTTATCGTTTTTATTTATTTTTAATCATCCACCCAACCAATAATAGCAAGGTATTTGGCCATTGAAATTATGACGTTACAATTATTTATTTCACACATAAGACGTTTAGTAAAAAGTAACTAATTTGACTATTTATACTATATTACACTAGGATTTTTTGCTTTTAACGCTAACAAAAATATTAATAATGCAACGGACCTACGAAACGACTATTTTTTCTCTTTGTAAAATTTTATATGGCAACACAGCGCTAACCTGAAACAGCGTTTTTTTTCTTCTTCAGGAAATACAGCTATATCACAATAAAGTTATCTTACAAATAAACATAAGAACTAGGTAGTTTTGTAGGTTCCCAATGCAGATAAACATAGGTATTTAAGACATATATTCACACCCCTTTCGCATTGGAGTAGGCAGAGAAAACATTTGATGAGGAAACACTTGCTACGATTTTCATATTTATGCATACAAATATTTGCACAGTTCGGGAATCGAACTTAGAACCTCGGAAATATTAATCGAATGCTCTATCACTTCACACGTCACATTGATCGCTCAAACTCTTTGTTCCAATTGTCTCCTACGACATTATCAGGAAATATTTTTTTATAGGCGTTTCGAAATCTATTGTTATAATCGCAAACCTATGTATATAAATGCTAGGAAATGATGGTTTCAGGCATCAATCAGCTGCATCAACACAGCAGGCATCAAGATGAACAGACATATTCTTGTGGTGAGCATTTATTATACTATAATCATCATCATCATCAAAACTTTAGTCCCGGTAGCATCGAAAGCTTGCACATTTAAAGTCGATCGATTTATCGGTGCAGTTTGAATGGTAGATACATTGCGATCTTAATGATTTCTCGTAGCGTATGTCAATCAATCAACAATTAGCTATTGCAGTCTACTGATGGACATAGGTCTCTGCCCATGTATAATATTACTCCCGATCCTCCACCTTCCGCATCCACAGTGAAATTTTTGATTTTGGTAATGTGGTAGTATCGTGAATTCCCATCGTATTTCTTCTCGTGCATACCCACATCGTATTTCTTCCCGTGTATGTAACACTCGACACCCACGGGAAACTAATAGTTCTACTGGGTTCTAACTATTCGATAGTAAGTAATAGTACAAGAAAAAATACCCAACACACGTCTACAGGCTCAATATTATGTGAAGTAGATACAGTGATACCTTACAGACATGAATATAACAAAAAAGTATGTGTTTTTTGTCATACCACTTAGGTGGTATAGTAATGTATGCATAGGTACTTCATTTTAATCTTGTAACAATATCAAAGAGGGTCATGAATAAAGTGACACATCGCACTACTTTTAGGCCTATTAGGTCACTACCTACTGACCTCTGCACGGTACAGTCTTGTGAGTAAGTATTGTAGAATAGCACTTACTTACATATTTTTCAAAAATGTTACATAACGTCATATAATTTGAATTCAAGAAAATAAATAAAACACCTAAAGCATAGCCTACCTCTGACAAGCTACGACCCACAGACGGTGTGTGTTTTAGTCGGTTCGAGTCCGACATAACCAGCCCCAGGGGAGGGGCTGACTAGACTTTAATTAATACACACATACCTACTTACATTCACGCCTTTATCCCCGGAGGGTTGGGCAGAGGTGCATTAACACCCACATTCATCAATCATTGTATAGGTCCCATGTAATAGGGGGTGAGCCTATTGCCTTATTCCGGGCACTAGTGTTTTTTTCTTTTTTTTTACTTTACTATATTTTACTTTTTTTTAACTTTACACTTTAATTAATTCAGCAATACTTTCTTATTAGGTATTTAAAATATCATGATCATTCACATTTACTATCACTCAAACAATACAGTACTTAGCCTAACCTCTAATAGTATCTAATCTAACAGTTACTACCTAAGAAAATTATTTAAATAAAGAAAGCATATAAAATGCTAGCAGAATCTCAAATATATCCATGATCATAAAATCCAATAATCTCCAACTTTTGTCCCCGATTGTACAAAGCGAAGTCTGAGAGGATAATGCTAAGTACATTTTCGTGTGCTTGTCATCTGTATTCGGTGTCCATCTTCGTTTGTCGTCAGCTGTACAGACGCGTACGTCACTCAGTTGGATTCCTTTTGGGTAGAAATCAAGATGACGGCAACAGTTCAGTGTCAGTGACATGAGGGGACTGATTGAATCAAGTGTACACACTGTACATATTTAAGGTTTCCTATTCAAACCTTAATCCGTGTGATGACGGGGAAAGAATAGAAATATCACAATCCCATCTCATCCGTTTGGCTTTTTAAACCACTTAGGTCGCAGACAAGCACACGTCCCACCTGATGGAAAACGGTTACCATGGCCTATAGACAAGTGCAACGTCAAAGTCTCACTACGAAACGGCTGGACTTCGATAGTTCGCTAGATTTTCGAGAGATTCTAGATTTCCCCCAAGACAAGTAGAAATATGTTGGAAATATAATGATGAATGTAAGGGATTGATAAGTATTTTGACGTTTATGACATACGTTGACAACTGTCATAAACATTAAAATACGTGCCAATCCCATACATTCATCATCATCTATCCAATCAACGAATTACCACTTGTCTAGAGGGCTTGTCTCATACACTATTTCATTCTATTCTATGACAGGTATATTATTAAATATTACTTGAACATAGTGCATTGTTATCTCAATAGTCAGCTATTGTGACATCTTAAGTGGGTAAACGTCAACTAATCAGACTTAATTAATTGCTTAAATGATAGACAATGTGAATGATATTAAGTGCAAATAGACTAATTATAATTCTACTTATTCTACAATAGGTACTTCAGGGTCTAAGTTAATCTTTACAGTTTAAGTCAAAATTAAGTTAAAGTCATTAAGTTTTAAGTTGAATGAAAATTTTAGCTTAGTGTTGAAGTTGAAGTCATAATTTGGAATTTGGTTAATTTTGAACCAAATTAAGGGAAGGAGGAGCATGGTAGGCACCCTAAACATTAGGCAAGGTTTATTGCCGTTTTGTAAATGTCATTTTAATGGTCTTTACTATTCTAGTGCACCGGGAACCACCACGACTGTAGTAGTTATGAGGAAGAGAGAATGTGACGCCCCTGGTGTTGCATACGTCCATAGGCCACGGCAACCACTTTCCATCAGGTGGGCCGTGTGCTTGTCTGCCACCAACCAAAAAAAAAAACATTATGACAGGATCGATACAGACATATAACTGTTTAAACTCATAACCCTTCTTTTTTTCTTCACGATGGCTAACAAGAATATCTCCTTACAGGTTCTTACTGTAGCAGTGCTGCTGTTAGTGCAGATAATGGCAGTCTACAACCAGATGCCATTTCAAGACCAGAATCTGCAGCATCATATGCCTTTGTACGGCCATAATATGGTCCCCCATCACATGCCTTACAAATATGTGGTACCCGTGCATATTGTACCACACCATAATATACAACAGCATGTACCATACATGTACCAACACCACGGCATGTAAATAATATTCGTTTGTGGTTCGATTTCCAGTCAGTGCCAGTCCGAAAATTCAGTATGAATATCTGTATTTGCATTGATCTGGATATTTCTGTGTATAATGTAAAACAAAAAATGTGTTAATTCGCATTCTAGAACCTTAATAGAAGTTAGTTAAGCTTACTTTGGGTCTAGATAGCGCTCTATAGTGTGTTGTACAATATTATTGTTGTAGTTTTAGATGCAATGATTAAAATTTTAAATAAAAAAAATAAGTTTTTTCAATTATCAAATCACATAATATAATATCATCATTGCATTGTATCATATATCATACATACATATATAGCAAATCAAAGATACAGTAGATTTAATTCTTAACTAAGACCTGTCACATAAAAAACTGCCTCAAAATCTATTCAATAGTTTTTGCGTAAATCGCGAACAAACACACAAACAGACAATCATTTTATAATCGCTAATATAACATAGTGTACCTACTAATCTTCAAAAAAAGTCACAAGGCCTTGCTAAAGAATTAGGTACAGGCCTATCTCGCTCATGAGTCCTGAGTCATATCTACAAGTTTCTCTCAAGAGTAGGTAATCACGAATCATTTCACGAGGAAACTCGACGAGTTAATTTTTTTAATGTCCCCAATGCACAGATAAAACTAATTTAGAATTTCCTTCGTGCCAAACAAAACTCCGGAAACAAACCAGTTCCTCAATTGTTATGGAATGAGGGTCGCATGATATGGAACAAACGTCCTACTTTGCTATCAAGGAGCAGATGATTGATCCTCACTTGTTTCGCTGTGCCTATAAAGTAGGGTCGGACCGCACGACACACGTTATAGGTCGTAACGTTCGAGAAATTGGTTTGCGGAGATGCTTGTGAATATACCTACTTGATTTTGGAGAGTAAATGGAAATAAGCTGTTGGTAAAATGTACATAAATTCCTGAACAGTACCAAAATCCCTTTACAACTTGCTTAAAGACCTCGGATTGCCAAGAGCTTCAGTAAGCTCTTTATTAAATCGAATATCCAAAGCGGCACTGATAGGATCCTACCAAATTTGGATAGGTAGGGGGGGGGGGGGGCACTACCATCACAAGGTGGCCACCCTCAACCTACATCTGGGTCGCAAGTCCCAATCGCCGTCACGGTGTTCCTCTCTGTATCACGCTATGGATCCGGCGGCGACCGCAATCTGTTGTTATTGTTTGTTATCAGTATACACTACTGCATTTGTACGCCATATGGCATAACACATTATATTTAACTCTGTCAACTGTAACCTATACCTATGTTAACAAATGAATAAATGATTTATTTATGATTCAGGTATATTAGAAGAGTTGAATAGAGATGCATTTAACATTGGCTTACTTGTATTTTCCAACTATACATTTTCCAACTATATTTTTGATCCTAAGTAATAAAGATCCTGACTATTACCGTCTACCGGGTGCCGGCTTATTACTGAAAGTCATTTGTTAAAATGGGAATAAAATAACCAACTCTTTTGCAGCTTGTATTTAGTTACTAAAATTTTAACCCCACTACCCTGAGTTAACCTACACCATCAAGTCTCCAGCGGATGCTGTCCTTTTCAATACATTGTTACTATAAGCACAGAATAAATAATACTACTACGTCCCGATTTAGATAGAAAAAAGCGAATACAGCTCAGGCGGGACTCGAACCCGCAATCTTTCCTTTACGGGAGTAATACTCTGACCACTGACACCCGTATTCACAAACGATACTGTGAGGTGTGCTCATAGTGTGCTCGAGCGCATAGGGCTGGTTTAATAATTCACAAACATCACAGAGCAGTATCTAACGCAGTGCGTTCCCTCAACGACGTATTACTTAGTGTTATCAATGAATAAAAAGGCTTTCCAAAACGAATGCACTGAGAATTTGTCATTCTTTGCACAGTTTTGGTAGTACGCATAGCGAAGTATTGTTTGTGAATACGGGTGTGAGACACCGAGCCTCACCGAATCTGATCCAAATTTTTCTACATTTCTGTGACGGTAACTACGTCTATAAGTGAAAATAGACAGATGAGTTTCCCAACACCACCAAATAAAGTGAAAAATAAAATAATAAAATTACCAATTAAAAAACGTAGGGTAAGGTTGCCGATATTGTACCAGTTAACGAACTTTACAAGATATCACAAAAACTATATCACTTAAAAGGATTATATTATAAGAAATAAAAAGGTTGTTCTATTGATATCCATATTTTATAACTAGAAAATGCGGAGATATAACCCAATCAGGGACAATAAAAGTTTTTCAAAAGGTTTAAAAAAGCACAATTAAGGAAACCGGTTTCCTTAATTGTACCATAGGTATCTTAAATTGTACTTTACGGTCTAAATAAGATTCTAGTGTCTCCTACAAATTGAAATTTGCCTTACCGTTATACATCTTTATAAAAATGATCCTACATAAAGTTTTAAATATTAATAATGTATATGTTTAAACATCAAGCTAAAGAATCACCATATATCCAAATTGTACCGGTACATTTTAGGATTACACTACCTAGTATGTACAAATTAGGCAACACCAAGTTTTATTTTTATGCGAGCCGCCATTATAACCTCGAAATACCAAACATTAAAATTAAATTCTCAAAAAAGTGTACTAATATGCTTACTTTCCAAAAACATACATAACAGCTGCTGTGTACCTACCACTGCCACAAGAAACCCTTAGGTAAATAGCTCTAAAATTATATCAGAACACCGAAATCATGATTTTTGTTTACTACATCTACCTCAGTTGTGATATCGAATCCAAACTGACAGCGATTGCGTAATGTTGGTAGCTCTACTTTTTAGTGTTGTCACATCAAACCTAAGCATTGCAGTTTGGTAGATAATGAGGTGGTACAAATTACGAGCTGGTACAACTTATGCGACTCCACCCTACATTGAAATTGTGGAATCGTCCGTAGCCCCCTAATTGAGACACATGTAGCCTACGACATTCGGGCATTCGCATCGTTAGGTCGAATGGCACACTTGTAACAACGACAACGGATCGGCGACCGGAGGGGGGGGGGGAAGGGAGGGGGGGGGGGGTTAAAGGGTTTAGCACTTTTAGAAAATTGTGTTAATAGCTTTAACCTGGTTTGCCTTATGTTTAGTAAGCGTTCTGTGGTCGTTTTGGTGCAATTGTTTCAGTTATGCCAGGATGGAAGGATATATTGTATGTTTATATTTTTTTCTCGGTTCTCGGTTGATGACCTGGACAAAATGAAATTTGGTTGAGTTCATCAAATTTTTGGCTACCCGTAAGACCGCATATAAGACACATTTTTAGATGAGGTCCAATAATTGAGATCTCTTACTAATAAAAAAATTAAATTAATGTTAATATTCTGTATGAAAATTTTGTCATACCAGCTGTATACACCCCGTGTAATATTTTATTAGTAGGAGCAATTAAAAAAAACATTCTCTGATCCCTATCTCGCATATGAATTTCAATAATATTATGTTAAACGATGTGTACAATTTGTACCATTATAGCGTCTCGCCTCTTCCCGATTGGAGTTGTTAGAAATAATATCTTTCCTCTTAAGTAATATGATCCTGGCATATTATGCATATCGTTTCTTTTAATTTCGTATTTAACCATCCAAAGAAATAATATTAAGTAACACAAATTATATTCTTAGAGTCTACTTTTATATGTTCATTACCCGATCATGTAAATAGCCAGTTATTTTTGTAATATGTTCTCTTGATACATACTTGGCTTGTTATTTTACTGTACACAACCCTCTCAAAGCAAAGTATCAGTCATTATTTATAACGATGTTATTTATAGAAAAGTATTCTAAAGAAATGAAAGAATGACTTTTTTTTTCCAGTAATATTTTAGTGGGTTTATGATCGTGAGGTCCAGAATTCAAATTCTGATTCAGGAAAATGAATTCAGATTTTTTGTCAGGATTTTCTTTTGGATCGAGGGTCTTGCTGGGGTCCCATACACCCAATAAAATAGGTAAATACCTACTTTTAGCAGTAAATTGCACTGAACAGTAAGCGAACCCCCTTACGAAGCAGTCGAAACACTACCACCACACAACTAAAACCGCTTTTAACAACCATTTATAACAATAAATACGGGAATAGGTACGTTCCATCTCCCCAAACATACCCGAGTCCCCACAGAACAAAAACCAAATAAAAACGAGCTCACAGAATGTCCACTCGTCTGGTCATCGCACCCTCCTCCCACCAACTCAGATAACATGTAAATCGAACCGCATATATCATTACTTAATCGCTTCTCTATCCCTGATGTCAGCAACAGTAATGAAATCAAAGCTAAAGCGGCCATTCCGCCATAGTTTACGATGTAGAGGAACGACCTATTAAGTGTTTAAATATCGTTAATTGAAATTTCAAGTGCTTTTTATGGTGTTGGAGATGAAAGGCTTTCAGGAGTCTTCAGAAGAGTGGTACAGCGGTGGTTGTTCGGCTGAAATCGTGTTTAAGGGAACAACTTTGAGAAGCACAAGATCGCTTTTAAGTAATCTTCATAATTAAGAAGATAGGACATTCCAGAATTTCCCTTTTCAACTAATTATTTAGATATTGAGATAATTTTAAAGCATTTAGTATGCTAAACTAAACAAATTATTTTAAATTGGAAAAGTGAAATCAATACTCGGGCAGGACTCGAACCCGCGATCTTTCCCTTACAGGGGGAATGCTCTGACCACTGAGCCACCGAGCTTCGCCCGAGATTGATCCAAATTTTCCAATACATCCATCTTAGGGCGATGGTGGGAGCATGCTTTAAAACTATCTCAATTGGTTGGGCGGAGTTATCAAAAATCAATGTTTAAAAATGATTACAACATCATTCATTGATTCCGATAGTTCGTACGAATATCGGTAGATTGCTCCCACCATCGCTGTAAGATGGATGTATTGGAAAATTTGGATCAATCTCGGGCGAAGCTCGGTGGCTCAGTGGTCAGAGCATTCCCCCTGTAAGGGAAAGATCGCGGGTTCGAGTCCTGCCCGAGTATTGATTTCGCTTTTTCCAATTTAAAATAATTTATTTAGATATTTCTATAAGTTGAAGTCTTTTGGGTACGTTAGGTACCTACCAGTCGAGATCGATGGGAAGGCATTGTTTCGACGCCTGACCTTTTGACCCCTCTAATAATATTCTTGTAAATATTTTAGTTTATTACGTTAGTTTTAGTTTATGATTAAAAGAAATTTGAATCTATTATTAAAAGAAAAGATTCGTTTCACCTTTGCATCTAACCGATTTATTGACATACTAGCTTTTGCCCGCGGCTCCGCCCGCGTGGATGTCGGTTATCGCGACCAAACATAGCCTATGTCCTTTCCCAAGGTCTAATCTACCTCTATATCAAATTTCATCAAAATCGGTTCAGCGGCTTAGTCGTAAAAGTGAGACAGACAGACAGACAGACAGACAGACAGACCGACAGACAGACAGAGTTACTTTCGCATTTATAATATTAGTAGGGATAATTTTTCCTATGTCAAATTCTATTTTAATTGGGCTAATATCCTCTTAAGTTGAATGTATATGTAGTGTTCCCTATTATTACAATATTATTAGCCAGTATTCGTGTAGTTTTTCTGATATTTTCTGCTGCTGCTGAAAAGTGGCCGAAACGTCGGGCTAAAAGTAAATAATAACAAATAAATCGCGATAGAATCCGTTAAAAAGTGGTTTTATTTCAATAGCTTTTTATCCTCAATGTCAAAATTCCTGCGATTGAAAATCGTTAACATTTGTTGTTAACACTCAACAGATATACCTACATAACTTCTGTATTCAAGAACCAGCTGGAGGCAAGTCCTATCGAACTTAAGTTAACTTTCTGAACCTTTTATCACTCTGATAATAAAAAATAAATATCTTGGGCATTATCACAACCAATATATTTTTCAGAATATAAAATACCACTACATAGACGATACAACAATATTATAAGCTCAGGTTCACTGGTCAGGACTCATTGGTCTTCTACAGTATATATGCAGTTGGTCGATATTAGTATCTTTTCAAAAAAAAATATCCAAGTCTACTCATTTTAAAGGTTCAACGTCCTTTATAAAACCCTCACAATGCCTACCTTCCTTTCTCTCGCCGTACATTCACCTGGTCTATATATTTTACCGAGTCATCACTTTTTTTCCCTTTACATTTTACTGCCTAAACATTTTCCGACAATAAGTAGGAAATTGTCACACTTCCGCAGTGTTCCGCAGCCGGTAACCATACTCCTTTGTGTTGGAACTGACGGATTTCGCATGCGGAATTTATTGGCAACTGGGTAACGGATTGATATTTATGATAATATTGGGAGATATACGATAGGTCTTGTCTTTTACCATGAAAATGTCGACTGAAATATCTCAAAATGTATATATGGATTAGAGAGAAATTGCACGCATCTGGGCATTTGCCATGAGGGTGATAATATGAGCTCTTGCAATTATTATGACTCTACTCAAACAAAACTGATACGAAACTAAGTTAGCCTAACTGAACTCACAAAGAAATCAAGTATAGCTATTGTAAGTACCTACCTACAATCCCCAACGCAACCAGGAAACAATAATCTCCCGAATCGAAGTACAAAGTCGACACCCATAATTGGGTATGGTTTACATTTCAGACAATAATAAATGCGTAGTGTCTTACCGCAAGTTTTTTCATTAGCAGCCATTATTTTCATGAACGATCACTTCAAGAACTTGTGAAAATAATCTTATAATGAATTTAAAAAGCTTGTCTAAGCATAATTAGATAATAAATCATAATTACTGAAAATAAAGAGGACGCCATGATGAAAAACAGATGCGAAGGCGGGAGGTTCTCATCGTAAACACTTTCTTGGTCGGCCTTAATTATTAAACTCGGTTTTAGGAAAAAAGGAAAAAAGGGCAATTACTGAATGATTGATCTGAATCAAATTTATATTGTACGATAAATTAGATTAAAGTAAAATATCTTTTAGTGAAGGATAGTATAGCTTGTGAAGTTTGTAAGCATAGAAGCAGGGAGTGTGCTGCTGTCTACCCTAGAGGAAAATAGGCGTGAGCATATGCAGGTACATCGGAACATAATTATATCTTAGACCTAAAATGTGCTCAATAGCTGTATACACGCAGTACGCGTTTCATGAGTGTCTTTTGAGGATAGCACGGGATACCACGGCACGGCGATGGATGAGTTCCTTTGACGGCCTCGGTTGTCTCGCGACTTTGGTACAAGATATGTGCTCCGAGGTATACTTTTATATCTCACCCCCTATCTCATCTGAAGGGTAAGAGGCGACTAACGGAAAAATACGCCAAGGATATCACTGCGAGAGAAGGAAATCTTGAAATAAAACCCGGTACCAACCCTTCTGGCCAGCGTGGAATCAGTAGGCCAAAGCCTCTCAACATTGGGAGCAGCCTATGTACAGCAGTAGACTGCGACAGGCTAATTGATTAATTAATTATATCACGAGAATCAAGTACAAGTCTGTTGCATGGTTACGAAGGCCAATGAAACAAATGAATACTCATAAAATTTATTCAGAAAGAAGAAAAAGAAAGAAAGATTTATAGTGGATTACATTGACGTATACAGGTTAAGTCCATTATATCGTTGTGCTGAATGCCAAATCCCAAATTTAAATCTATATCAGCTGAGTGAGAGCCCCAAGTCCTAGGGGTAACTGTTGTAAGGGGAGGAGGGAGGTGACACGCGGCAGGAGACTGCCGACAACTGGGAGTGATGACACCGTGTCTGTTAGTCCTGATAATGGTGATTGTCCGGATTGTGCTGATCCTCCTCCGAGCAAGCCTCCTCCGAGCAAGCCTGCGTGCGCAATCGCGACTACGGCGAACAAAACAATTGTCTGCAAAAAATTATAAGATACGATAAGTTAAGTAATTATTCATTGCACACCAATAGATTTACAGTTGAGACAAGTAGGTAGCATGTATATAGATTAAGGTACAATAAACGTCATAGTTGCTGGAAGCGATGCCTTCAAGGTAACCTTATTATAGACATTATTATATTTTTTATACCACTTAGGTGGCAGACAAGCCCACGGCCACCTTATGGAAAGTGGTTAACGTGGCAACACCAGGGGTGTTACACTCGTGCTGCTGACCCTAAAGAAACCTTCTTATGCCCTTCTTGAAGAACCCCATATTGTTGTCGCTTGGGAAAACATGTTATGCTGAAGTTGGTGTAATTGAAATTAAATTATTATTAATAACAGTAGTATCTCTCTTACCAGCTTGAACATGATGATGAGGAGTTGTTCTGTTTGTTTGTTGATCTACTGAAGGAAGACGACTGATACATACATCACCTAGGTACTGTCCTTATATAGAGCTACATGTGCATGCATATGCATGACTGAAATTGGTAATTCTTACCGTTTAATGATCTGCATTTTGAGCACAACAGTTGTTTAGCGCATGTATGTATAGATAGTTTAAATAGGTTTATTTCCATACATACATATATACTCACGCCTGTAAGTCTCCGAAGGGGTAGCCAGGTGTGTCTTATTACCCACATTTCGCCAGCTATGATTTTCGGTTTGATGGGATAATATTCCCGTCCAGCGGGTACTTATTCATGGGCTCTATGTTTACTGTCGAATGGAGAATAGCTCCATCACTTATTCGCCTTCCACGAAACCTACAGGAAGGGATGGGGTGGCCCTGTGGAGGTAATGTTCCTCCAACCAAAGGGAGGATCCTCCGACCAGGCAAGGGCCGCGGCCCAACGATTGTCGTTGGGATGTTGTAGATATATTGTACAAGCGCTGGAACATCGCTTTCGCGATGCAGGAACTGTAGCGACGTAGTAGTGCGGCTTGCTGTCGCTAGATGGCGCTGGGTACATGTGGTATCGCCACAACCCTATTCTACTCCACCAGGAACCAACACGGCCAACAGGGTTACTTGCGATACTTGAAATATTTTTTATTAATTGAAATAAAACTATTTTTAACAGATTCTATTTTGGTTTTTTTGCAACCGGGACTAACATTAAAAGAAACATTAAACTAATGTCGAACTCGAACCGATTAAAACCGCACGGTGTTTCGTACCATTGTCGTCGGCCTGTGCTAATTCTGGTTTGCCCTGCGTATTAATAGCTGCTGCTATCACATAGAAAACGTTGAATTACATTTTTTATATAGGACACGTCAAAAAGACTACACCTTCGGCAAAGTTTCGGGAAAGAGGGTCACCATTACAGACACTAACAATGTTACAATGATGGCACTCAGCTTGACAGCCTCATCGGGAGAATTCTCACGCACCGTTAAAAGGACTCGGGACTATAGGAAGAAGGAAACACGTGTGATGGAAAAGAATCCAAGATTTTATGGTGCGGCAAAGAAAAGAGTCACCGAACCGCTTGAAACTTTGCTTTAAAAATGTTTGTGCCACTATTTTAATAAGAAAATGGTTTGAAATATTGAATCTAAAATATTTAAAAGTGAAATAACACTCACTAATTAGTGACGAAATCTCAGAAACCATAACAATCAATCAATCAATCAATTAGCCTACTGCAGTCCACTGCTGGATATAGGCCTCTCCCAATACGCACCACGTTTGCCGATCCTCCGCCTTCCACATCCAGTTCGTCCCAGCCAACTTTCGCAGGTCATCAGTCCACCATAACACCTACAAACTTTAAATTTCGCAGGTAGTTTTCTTAAAGGGTGTAGACATCCCTAGGAACAAACCACCCCTAAGATGTGGGGGTAAAACGAACACCACGCATACGAATTCGCGGGTTGCCGCTAGCGTGTAATATATTTTATTACTATATCATTCAGAAAAACAAAAACGTTACTGTAAATTCATGTAAAACTACCATTGCGTTTTATACACCCTTAGTTGATTGTATAGTACCTATAATAGCTTCGTGTATTTTGTAACTAGATTCAACAGTCATTACATTATTTTTACTATAGGAGTTGAAGTACGAGCTTGTTATCGTGGTGGCACTTTGAATTAAATTTGAACCTACTTGCTTCAAGATTCATGATTATAACTTTTTTGAAAAAGCTGTAACATTCTAAATTGGAAAACTTTGACATTAGCTGTCAATTGTTTTTATTCGATATTTGAGTTGGATATGAAGACCTCAAAAGTTATTTTCATTCACTTGTATCTTTAATATTTAAAAATTGTGAATTAGTGGGGTCTGTACTTTGGAGATAACACAAGCTAGTTAAGCTATGCGTAGTTACTTTGGTTTTAGGTAGCGCTGTGTAGAATATTTATTTAAAAAAAATTATTGATTATGTTAGAATAACCATAATTTGACTGCACCCCGTCTCATGATAAGCTAAGGTGAAGTTCAAAAAAAGTTGCATAACGTAGCCAGTCTCGTAAAATAAATTAACTGACGTAGTTAGTTTGTCAATGGTGATGCTAATGCTGATTTAATTAATCACCAATTTATGTTGATAAGGAGCAATTACCACTATTGTGTTGATCTTTATTTATTAAGGCACCTGGCCTTCGGGTATATCCGTTTGCCTCGTGATTCATACGTGAAGGCAAATTTTCATTAAAAGGGATACACATATTGATAATATTGACAACTAGTGAATGCCTCCGGCACCACCCGCGTAGATGTCGGTTATCATGATTGAGATCATAAATCTCTGATTCTAGTAAACCAATTGCGATTAAACAATATGAGATTTAAAGTCTACTCAAGACCATTACAAACCGCATTGAACAAACAAAGAAGAATGCTAAAGAATATTTTTGTGTTCAGAATCATTAACTTATTGTAGCCTATTCTTAGACACAGGTAAACATTTTATTTTCCCCTCTTCCAGAAACAGCTTTATGAAATTTCATAAATGACGAATTTCTTTTTTATCATCATTTTTTTATACCACTTAGGTGGCAGACAAGCACACGGCCCACCTGATGGAAAGTGGTTACCGTGGCCTATGGACGCGTGCAACACCAGAGGCGCCACACGTCAAACAACGTCATCGCCTGTTTTACTCCTTTTATAGCGAAATCTCCAGAAATCCCTTCTTGTTTATCCTATAAAATCCCTTTTATAGAGTGCCACCTGCCAAAAGTTTGTCGGGACAAGTAATTTCATGTGTATGGATTGTACTTCAGGGAAGACTTCAACTCAATCTACTTCTAATTACTGCAAACCTAGTACTAATATGCATATTACCGAACAGTAAGAATTATTTCAGTACATGCATATGCATGCACATGTAGCACTATATAAGGACAGTACCTAGGTGATGTAGGTATCAGTCGTCTTCCTTCAGTAGATCAACAAACAAACAAAACAACTCCTCATCATCATGTTCAAGCTGGTAAGAGATATAACACTACTTGTACATATTCATTTTTATTTTTTCTTCATCCTGTTTAACATCCATACTTAGTCTTAACCGGTGCGCACTGTGCGGTATGAAAGGCACTTCATCTCACGCACACTCAAGCTGTGGAATGAACTCCCTGCGGTGGTTTTCCCAAGCGACTACAATATGGGGTTCTTCAAGAAGGGCATTAGAAGGTTTTTTCAGGGTCGGAAGAATCCGTCGGTCAGAATCGCATAACGCAGGAGACTTTGTTATTCCTCTTTTCTCAGCAACTTTTGATATCGCAAATACCTATTTACAGCTGGCGATCACTGCTTAACATCAGATCGCTCAGTAAAAAAACAAATGATCATGAAATCTAAGAACACTCACATTTTTTTTCCAGGCAATTGTTCTGTTCGCCGTCCTTGCGATCGCACACGCAGGGCTGCTCGGAGTCGGAGTCGAGACGGCACTCACTGGATTATCAGGACTAGCCAATCTAGCGGGACTAGGAGGACTAACCAATCAGGTCGCAACGCTGCCAGTTGCCACCCGCACGGTGCTGCTCCCCGGCCAGGTAGTCTCCGGCCAGGTAATACCCGGCCAGGTAGTGCCACGCACGTCAGTCCTCCCCTTCCAACAGTTACCTGTAGGACTTGGGGGCTTTTCTCAGCTAATATAGATTTTATTGGATTTGGTTTTCAACATAACAATATAACTAATATGATACTTAGGTACTACTAACTAATACATCGATGTAATCCACTACAAAATATTCCTGTCTTTATTTCTTCTTTCTGAATAAAATCATTCTTTGTATTTTTTTTTTTTAACTTTGCATTGCTATTGCATGCAATACCATGCATTGATAGATTTGATTGTCAACTTGCGATAGCGAAAATTTGCCACAAAAAGCTTCCTAGTAAATTTACTAAAGTGGCTGTCTTTTTTAGCGTTGAGTTCAATAGATATATAACTTCGATAATGGCAGTAGGTTGTGGAGGTCAGATAGCATACATACAAACTGAAAAGACTGAAAAACCAACCCCGATGGTTCTGGGAAGGGCTCGAGGGATGATGAGCTCTTGATAGCTATGCTTTACAGTTCATGGCAAAGTCTTATGACCACCCCTTGTTACCACGTGGGACCGAAAACTAAGTTTGCTGAAATGTGGACCTTTATCCACCTCTGCTTAATCAATCTGTGTTAATAAAAACAACTGTTACGTATAATCTGATAAAATATTTAACGCCCTAACCTTTGGTATAAAACTTAGACATAGAATTCGACCAGATACCATAAAATATTATTCCAATATCGCATTATGAAAATAGGCTCGCAGTACATCACAGGGGATAATAAAACAGATTTATGTCGCCTCAGCCACAGCCGGTGTCACTGACACCAAATGTAAATAGTCTAGAGTCATTTGCAGCCTCCCTGCTTAGCATAAACACCTTTGTCAAACAGCTATGGAACGAAAATAAGATCAAAAAGGGTTAGCTACCACTAGAGGCTTTGGTTGATATTACAATCACAGTGGAGCCTTGAAGTAATTTGAAGTTGAAGTTAGATTTGTACTTCAAACCAAATAGTTAGGAAACAAAATGTGTCTGCTTCAGTCGGAAATTATAAGGATGTGGTTGATTGGGCTTGTTAGGTCTTCTTTTTCGAGTCAATGACTCATCAACTTTACTAAATTCGTAATATTTGACCACAGATACAGCATTGTCTATTGCCCTACACTGGTCCTCTATATAACAGGTGAGAGGGTACAGTGGGCAAGAGAGCAAATTCATCATGGACTGAGATAGAGTCCCGCAGTCGCAGGACGCTTGTGACTAGTGTGACAACATTACGTCATATATCAAGGGATCTGACTGAAATAATGTAATCATTATCTTTGCATTAATCATGGTCGCATTCGAAGTATTCACATCGAAGTCTGGGGTTCACTTAAATAATGATGGCTTGGTTTTTTAGCTATATTGTGAGTGACTACCGCTGACCTCCCTGCCTAATTTGTGATTAGTGGTAAAACATTGACGTGTTGTTCAGGTCATCCATATAATATGTCTTATCGTACTGACACTACTGACTATTGACAGCCGGGACCGACCCCTTTTAACATGTACTCCAAAGCACGGAAGCGGTCAAATGAAAAACCACTAAGTGGTCATCCATTCAAATGGTAACCGCGTCTAGGGAGCTTAACCCAATGATTGTATACCGTATTGTGAGCGCACATGACTACAAGCGTTGAAAGAGGTGAAATTTGATACATGCATAGATAGTTAATGGTCTAAAATGATACATACACGGGAACTAGCATAGTCTGATACCCTATGTGTCAGACTGTGCTAGCTCCCGTTAAAGTTATGGCAAACCAAACCAATACAGATTGTAGAAGAGTGGACCTTCGGCTCGAAGATGCAGGCTATGATTGCAACCGGGACTGGTACTGGTACTGGATTGGAATAGACCGATGAAAGTAGCATTTAAATAATTATAAAGCAGGCAAATAACTTTAGAAGTAATAGGTATAAATTTATCAGAATAAATTAGTTATAAATTAATTATAAAGCAAGCAGATAACTTTAGAAATGATAAGTATAAATTTATCAGAATAAATCCACATACCTTCTAGTCCCAAACCGAAAACACGCAACGATAAATCCAAATAACGGTAATGGATAATAAAAAGGCAATAAAACAACTTTATACACATCCCACAATCTTTGGAACCTTGAGAGGATGCAGTGGAACCCTCTTGAGGCCCCTCCTAATAAACTGTACAAGGATAATTACTGAGGGTGACGGGGAAAAGCTTATTGGCATTAATCCGCCTTTTGTAATAGGCTTCTTTATAGCAGGCCCTGGGCAGTAATGACTCGTTAAAAGTGGTTTTGATTTTGAGAAAAGCAGGGCCTTTTAGATTGTGAGTTCTGTTTGATAGTTGGATACTAGTTGAGATTTTAAGATTTAAAGGGATAATCTTGTAAAACGCGAGGTTATCAGACCTCGCAAAGGCCTTTACAACGTAAATAAGTAGATTAGATGTAACTTCAAGTAATATAAAGTCAAAATTATTTTGTTAACTCATATTTTGTAGAAAAAATTGTCAAAAATAGACACTAACGAGCTGGTATGTACCAATGATCTGCACTAGTTTCTTAGATGGCTCTATAAGTAAAAATAAATGTTCATAAGAAAAATGAATCTAAGTATATCGGCTTTCTAGAACCGATTTCAAAAGCTATGCTTAGATTGATCTGGATAGCCTTAAACTTAAGCGTATCTTGTTGGTAATATTGGTTCTAGAATGCGGATTATTTTAGGATAATAATTATGTAATTGCTTATATTTTTTGTCAAGTGTAGTGTATGTTACATAGCAATCTTTTAATAACATTTACTACGAACAGGCGGTCCTCAAGTTTTCCTCAAACTTATAAAAAGTGGTTTTAATATTCTTTACCACTTAAGTCTTGGTAATTAAAATGACTACACGTTAGACCCAAACATAGCCGTGGCATACCTAACGCTAGTTAGGCTACATGGCTGATCTAAATAGCTTCAAGGGCCAATTGATGCGTCGAGTCCAGTTCAAACAAGATTGCAATGTGTGTAAAAAAGTTGGGAATAACATTTTATCGTATAGTATACTAGCTGACCCGGCGAACTTCGTATCGCCATATATATTATCAGTGTTTCTCTACAATATTATGCATGTATTATACATATAACCCTTCCTCTTGAATCACTCTATCTATTAAAAAAACCGCTTCAAAAACCGTTGCGTAGTTTTGAAGATTTAAGCATACATAGGGACGGACAGACAGCGACAGCAACTTTGTTTTATAATATGTAGCGATGATTTCAGATGATTGACAGCCTACGTGGCGTAGTGGTAGTGAACGCGGGTTCGATCCCCGCTCAGTGCAAATATTTGTGTGCATGAAATATGAGTATTTGCATTGGTCTGGTCGTGCCTCGTAGAGCACGTTAAGCCATCGGTCCCGGTTGCCATGAGAACATCTATGGCAATCGTTACGGGTAGTTGGGAGCCCTAAAAAATTCCAAAAAACAACGGTCTAACTGCAGAGCTTCGATATCGCCTAATGTTAACATTGGATTGTGGAGGTCAGATGACAATCGCTTCACGGAAAATATCGAAGTCTAGCCAATCCGTAGTTAAGACTGGTAAAAGCGGACCCCAGACTCCGAGCTGAAAGCTTCGGATGCGACTGGGAATTAACGCTAAGAGGAAGAAGAAGCGATGATTTCAGAGCAAGGAGGAGTAAGAAAGTCTATTCATAATAATTCACGACGTACAGTTGAGAGCAAAAGTCATCATCAGAGTGTTAGGTCTCAATTGATCAGTGGTCTTCATTTAGGAAACCCGGATGTAAGTGAAGGGGGATCCGGTTTCAATTGGTACGGTCTTGGCTATCCCTGGCAGTAAGATCATGGGCACATATTATGTTTTTTTGTTATTTCTTGTTGAAATTATAATAGTAGTAGTAGTAGGTAGTTTACTATTCCCCACTGCAATGTCAAACTAGTGAAACGTTACGAAATGTAAACGCATTACTGTTGATACAAAATAAATTGTAACAGAATTCATAAAAAATATTTTCTGTTAACCTTGTCTTCTGTGGATTGTAAACGTATCATCAATTTTATTTATTTATGTATTTCAATATAAAGTTCTTTTATAAAATTTTCATTGATTGATGTTGAGATTACTTTGAGAGAGAGAATAATTTATTACTCAGTTAAGAATTTTTAAAGAGCGATGCAGGGTTAGTCGTTTTGAAGTAGCTCGAAGTATCTGTACTAGATGGCGCTAGTTATATGCCCCATCACAGTAATGAAAGTTGACTGATAAAAGTTGCAGTAGATATTTATATACGTACCTACTGCTAACACAAAAGATATCCCGTGTACAATCTTCCTAAAGAAGGTACTTACTCACTGTTAGAAACTTCAAACAAGTTCATTAAAACTTTGTTGTGCTATAAAATACGCTAGATATATTTGCTAAGGTAGGGAGCTTTAAGTTTATTTTTACTTCAATACCTAAAATAGTGTCAAAGGTTTATAATAGATTCCTGTAACTCAATAAAAATAATCACCGATCGTGAGGTCCTGGCATAATTTCATGATTTTGGCAAAATGGTAAAAAAAATAATTCCCTCAAGCCAACTAATGAGCCTGAAAAAGGTGGTTAAGATAGACTGCATGTGAAAAGTGGAGGATCAGGAGCTATTATACCATTAGGTGAACCCTATGTTTAAAAGTGAACTGTAATAAGTAAAATTGATTGATTAGACAATTCGTGATATTAGCAGAAAAATAGGGTTATTGGACGATTTGCACGAATTGAACTCGCACGACGACTCCTTTATTTTTTTATTTTATTTCTGTAGGCGATTCGCACTAAGTTAATTTATTGGTGTGCGAATCGGTCAGCTTTGAAAAGACTTTTACTCCCGATCATAATAGGACGAAAAAAATAACTTGAAAAAGTGGTTACAGTGTAGCTTTACCTATCCTTTACAGGAGTAAATACACTTATAATAAACCACTATAATAAGGTCACAGAATGCATGCAGCCTTGCAAAATGGCTCTCAAACATTTGCCCTTGTCCTACTATAGAATCCCTAAAGGCAATACATTACACTCACCCGTGGATAAAGCAATAATATTGAATGCCTCCGATGCCTTTTGAAGGTCAAAGGGAAATGTTATCGGAGGATAATCGTCGGATTTTGTGGACCGTCGAGGATTAGTGCGTCGTACGGAGGTAATATGGGTCTCGGTATTATTCAATTAAGTCTGTCTGTATAGTTTCTAGTGTCGCCTCTTCAGAACGTTTCAATGTGCTTTCGATTCAATCATGTGGGTTGATAATAATATACTTTCTTTTGTAGCAATTTTGGAAGTGGACTGTATTTTGTGATGTAATATGTAGTGTATTTATTTAAAGAAAAGTACTGCTGAGTTTTTATATAGGACAAGTCAATATGATTTCACCTCGCCTGAGCTGAAGGCAAAGTCTCAGAAAAGAGGGTCACCATCACAAACATCAACAATGTTAGCGTAGTGGACCTCAGCTTGGCGGCCTCATCAGAAGCTTTCATGCCCCGCTTAAAGGACCCGCATTTTTTTTTATTAGGTGTAGATCCTGGCTAGAATTCGAATCCTGGACCTATCACTTGTAAGACCAACTCATTAATTACTAAGCTACCACTTGTAATGATGTAAATGTCTGGTATTTTTCTCAGAAAAAATTAGGCTGACAGATTCTGCCTTGTGTACAAATAAAACTATCAAATACCTATATCACAGAGCAACTATCACTAGATATAATCTTTACTGGTACCTATTAAGCGACTGTCTGAACAAATCGAAGGTCTCACTTGCCATCAGCTGGACGATATATCTTCACTCCAAGGCTCGGCGTTAATGGCGGATGTTATCGATGAACCTTGAAAGACGGATCCTTACACATTTGTACTCATTCCTTTCTTAATCGGGTGAAGGTGGTCTTAGAGCTAAATGTCAATGATGTCACATTAAGAACTGTATTTCAACTGTTCAGAGACATCTTGAACTAATTGTTGATACCACTAATATACATCAGAAAGTTTGAGAAGTGTTTGAATGTTTGTTACAGCTCGATCACGCACAAATGGCTGAATAGATCTGGCTGAAATATAAGATAGATAAGATTGTAGTCTATAATAACACAGAAATTCTTTTTTGTCCTGAAATACCTAGTTTCCTATGGGTTGCAAGAAGTTTTCAGATTACCATGCAGAAGGAAAATAGGACAAAAGCTTGTAGTAACATAAATCAAGAGAGTTATTAAAATTACACACTTTGAAGTGCATACTTTGAATCTCTCAAAAACGAATGGTTATTTTTGCAAAAAAAACACTGACCGCGCTTTTATGGCATCTAACATACTTACTGGTAAATTCGTATCACTAACCAAAACAAGAATGTTTTTAACATCTTCTCCACAGCCCAATAAGAAAGTAAGGCTATCAATCTCGAATCAACATGGACCGACAACTTCACCCACTTAAAAAGCACCTCATCCTAACTTTTATTGCCAAGGAAATCACATAAACAAAGGAATAGTAGGTCAAAAGATAGGATCTATCTCGTCTCCAAGGACAACATGACTGACTAGCCCACTTCCTTAATAGCCTACGTTAAATCTTAGACAGTATGATTTAGGACGTTCTTGATATCAATCGTAATAAACTAGAGTACCTAGTAGGTACTTGCGGAATAAAAATATTCTTATTCCAGACTAGCTTTTGCCCGCGGCTCCGCCCGCGTGGATGTCGTTTATCGCGACCAAACATAGCCTATGTCCTTTCTCGAGGTCTAATCTACCCCTATACCAAATTTCATCAAAATCGGTTCAGTGGTTTGGGCGTGAAAGCGAGACAGACAGACAGACAGACAGACAGACAGACAGACAGAGTTACTTTCACATTTATAATATTAGTAGGGATGTACATAAGTAAGTGGCAATCCTTCATTTCGTGTTTTGCCGAAACATGGAGAATAAATTGGTCTTATAATGGAACATACACTGTTCAAGGTCTTTATGTTTTCAGGTTATGATGTAAATAATAAACTAAATCTAAGATTTTTATACAAAGTTAGGAATAAAACTAATATTTTTATACGTTTTTATATTTCTTGACCTGCTATAGTGTTTTGCCACCATGCTATTCACTTGCTCGTCTGCAGGTGGCAAAGCGATACCGGTAGGTACCTAATCAGGAATATTATGACAAAAAAAAAAGAAAATTGTAGTAGCACTTCTGTCGTCGAATACGTCAATACTGTATCGTCGTTGTTGATAGCTACAAACATTTTAATTCATGCCAAGATTTTAGAAAACCTCCATCCCATATCTATGAAAGAAATTAAAGTAGAAATAAAAGCATTTTTATGTACTAGCCAGACATTTGTAGATTCTAGATGGCAATCAGAGGATTGATGTGTGCGGAAGTGGTGGAATAGAACTATCTCCTCACCGTGGTTGAGAATTTATGTTGGTAATAAGTTTATGTCTTTGCTATATAGTACCAAATCACCAAACATATGTATTATACTCGACTAGTTCGTACTTCCAGAGAGCAATACTGAAGGATATATAAGAAACTATATCTTTACATGTTTATTTACCAACAGAATTACTACAAAAGTTGTGATTTGATTCAGCATCAAAATAAAATCAGTATTGAGAGGATTTAGGTTGGAAAAAGTTAATGTCGAGGACGGGAATTGAACACGTGATAATCAGTACCTTGCAGGGGAATAAAAATCTGAGATTATTACACTAGCGTGGTAATTGAAGGTAACTTTATGGATTTTGCTCGTGAACGGCTACTTTAAATAACTATACGGACTTGACATAATGGTCTTATAAATTCAGTAGAAGTATTATTATTCGTGGTTTATGAAAAATGAATTTCATTTAAGGACCATGCCTACTTTTTTTCTTCACAAAGGGATCCTTTAACAGAAACATACATATGCACTTTTTTCTCCAATAGTTCAGGACTGAATATCCTTCCTTCATGGTTCAAGTATTTGTTCTAGCTTCTGACTTACCAAAGTTTTAATTGCATATTTTTTTCTCATGACCTTACATCTATATATGAGTTTCATCTCATTTAATTTTCATATCAGTGAACACCTAAGCGAGTAGTTTGCCTTCTCAATTGTATTCAGCAGTAACATTACAATCAGATACATAATAATTTGCTAGCACACAAGATTAGGAACCATGCTCATTAATATTCGGAATCAGATGCACAACGTTATTGGAAACCGTCCCCATTTGATTGGATTGTACCTAGAGAGAGCAACGACCTCAGAATCTATTATTGTAATAATAACGAAATGTTTATTCCCAATCTATATTCAAGTTCAAAATCAAATTAATTTAAACACAAATAAGATGCTTCCTGCCATAAAATATTTGAGAGTAAACAACCGCTTTGTGAAATCAATTTATTTTGCTAACGTGAGAGCAATGATCGTTTAAAAGATGTTTACCTCTTGTAGTTTGGGTTCGAAGGCACTACTCTTTACTGTTTACACAAACAGTTTAAAATATTTGCCTTTTTTGTACTTATGACTTCTTTAGCCACGCCTTTGTTGTTGAGAAGGGTCATGGGGGTCTCGACAATGTTTGGAACTTGAGACAACATCACCTGCTGGCCAGTACACATGCCAATTGACAGTGTAGACTCTAGTGCAGGATTTACTCTACTTTTTGGGGGATAAGACGGTTGCTGCTACCGTAAAAATCAAGAGAAAACACTAGTGGTGAAGTAGAAGAGCAGACCCCGGACTTCAAAGTGAAAAAATTAATTTGCACTTGGATGGTGATGATGGCTATAAGTCATTTGGGGCCATTATTTCTGTATCAATCAATATTGCTGCTAATTACTTATCTATAGGATGTTATTTTTAGAAACAAGTAAACTGTTAACAGTCAAATTTAGCAACAAAACACGATACACGTGCGTTCCATTTAGTATTTTAGTATGCCCAGGGGTTCCAATCCCGAATAGTAATTGAATGACACAATTACTTTTTTATTGGTTAGATAAAAAAATAACAGTTCTGTGGCCGTTGGGACACCATTTCATCACAATTGAATTATTCTCGGCGTCGCGTTTGCACAAGAATCGAAAGAGATATCATCGATTTATGTCACGTATTTCGAACGCTTAATTGAAAAGCGATTTTTGTCCTCCAAATTTTTGAATTTTGTGGATCGTTATGATTTTCAGTGACTATAAATCTGTTATACGTTTATTATATTTTATACAATTCGTGGAAATAAAACGTGAGTGGATAACAAAAACTGTAAATGAAAGTAAATAGCCGTTTTAGGGAGTATAATATTGTAGTAAATTTTTTTTCGAACTGTTTGAGGAAATTATATAAGAATCTCAATTCATTGTTAAATAGTGAAAAAAAAAAAATACAATGTGACTTAAGATTTTCTTCTACGAATGATTCGAATTTGAAAGATATTTTTTTTCCGTGCGGTAAGTCCCACGGACTTTACAACACCGGCCCCGTGTGCTATCGGGAGTAAGTATATCGTGTTTCGTCTAGGAAATCTGAAGGGCGCTAAAGAAAATATCCTAGAGGCCCCGAACGGTTTTGATTACCAACATAGGCAATTGAAAACTGCCATTATTTTTTGAGATCAGCATTACTCGTCTGCTACGAGAACATAACACTTCAGTAAAAGTTCCATATTTAAGGGCTAGACGTGGCTAACCATAAACAGATACGACTTGTGGTATAATATCGTAGAATGCAAAAAGAACTTAATTTTGTACGATGCTAAAAATTTACTGAGCGAAACAATCGCGCTTAGCCGAACGGCAGTGACCCATATCATTTCAAGACAGCGGACTTACAAAAGCTTACAAAAATAGCTACAATGCATATTAAATCTCAGTACCTCCATCTTCCTTCATGTTGAAGTAAAATGAACACCCTTTTTTGTACAGGACACGTCAATTTGACTTAACCTCGCCTGATGGTAAGCTGAAGGCAAAGTCTCGGAAAAGAGGGTCACCATTATAGACACGTACCATGTTACAATGGTGGCACTCAGCTTGACGGCCTCATCAGATGGTTTTTCACGCCCCATTTAAAGGACCTGGGTACAGTCCCAGAAAGAGGAAAACACGTGTATTGGTACGGAATTCCAGGTCTTAATGGTGCGGCAAAAGGATAAGTTACTGAACCGCTGCCGCTGGTTCTACATATAAAAGTTTGCCAGAATATTTCATTCTGATTTTCATGAAGATAGATGATTAGGTTAAAGCTCGAAATAAATTTAAATTGAAGGCATTTTGTCTCTGTTTGCAGTGAATTATTAAATTCGTGCAAGATTTGCAGGCTCTTTTATTTAGTTAGAAGTTATAATAATTATGTTTATTGGGAGTAAACATAGCATAAGTTACATCAAGTTTTGTATGACTTCGTTAACTAAATTACTCGATTCATAAAGGAACACTAATATTCAGGCATGATGTATGTTTGTTAAGATAATTATGGCTTAGACGCAAATTTTAAAGTGTTCATAAGATTATTTTATCCAAGACTCGCGAATTTCTAATAAAATAATGACAATTGAATTGTACTCCCGTGTGTAGTACAATGAATAGGGAGTTCGTGTGCCAGTTTACATTACACAATGAATGTGTTGTTTGACTTAGGTACATTATTACGTATGTTACCATTTGAAATTATAAAATAATAATCTGAAAATGTGCCTCGCGCAACATATTTATTCTGCTTAAACGAAAGGATATTGAAAACTGTAAAATTAATATTACCAAAAACTTTTAAAAGGGTCTAAGCCTTAGTAAGCTAGCTAAAATATTCTCTCAAGGTTCACCCTGGACTGTCTCTTATAGGTAGAATTTATTTTGTACTTGCGACTATCCTGCTTTAGAAGGACTCTCTTCGTGGTTGCTACGAAGAAAACTTATGGTTTAATAATTACTAAATACCCTAATTAGAGGATATAATATTACCACAGAGGACAGATTCCTTATTTTCCTTCTCCATGATACATACTGAAATTTTCTACCACCGAATGATATTGACATTGTTCTATAGTTTTGACATAATTACCACAATTTTGATATTGACATTGTTCTATAGATTTGACATAATTAATTTCATTTATTTCTTATTTTGTAAATCAGTTTGAGTGACTTAAATACTTCTATTTATTTATATTGTAATTTCATTGAAAATTTGCATACCAATTAGGTGGAATATGGAATGAACAAACTTAAAAATCTATGTAATAACTCACTGTACCTGTCTTCGCAAATAAAGATTATGATTATGATTATTATGAGCATCTTGCTGGGCCGAGAAGGCGGCGCTTTCGTGACTCACACACGCTATCCAGGATAAAAATGGGTTCCCTTTTATTCAAAAAGATTACGATTGTCAGAAACAGTAACATACCCTTCAGGTGCTGTTGGCTACTTCCATTTATCGCTCCTATCAATATTTTTTATTTCAGACATCGTATGACTATACCTAGGTGCATATCAATACAATACTGACCGATAAAGTGGTTTTCCAATTAGAAAATTTTGAGTTTTTAACAAAAATATTAAGGTTCACATTTTACAGTTGGCGTTGCAGACACCAGACACTAGAAAAATACTGAAAAATGAAAAGAACCTACGAACATGCTAGCTCTCGCCCCATTTTATGTAGGTACGAGTGGATATAAATTTGATTTATGATGGATTCTGAGGCTTTTTGTGTGGATATCTAAAATGTAAATATCTAAGTTCATTGCTCTCGGCGAAGGCTTGAATGGCGAGCGTCCGTTAGGTTCAAATTTAGGTATTTCAATTAAGGATTCTGCTTCTATTAAGCAGAATTGATTACATTACAACCCCTAACTGGTATCCGCAGGTTTTCAATCATTTAAATATTAATCTAGAATTTCCTTTTCAAGTGGGTTTTAGGTAATTTTTTTAAGTAATCTGGGCTAATCTGTAAGTTAGCTACTTCGTTTGAAGTGTTTGAACTTTGTTTAACATTACTTATAAGAAATGTTAAAAAAAAATGAATAATTTAAAATTAAATTTAAAGTTTACAATACAGCGTCGGTAGCATACTGGTTAAGGAGTCGGCCTAACGGTCGAGAGGTCCCGGGTTAGAATCCTGGCCATTACACCACTAAAGTGAACCTCTCCAGCTAAGTTTTTTTTATGCCACTTAGTTGGCAGACAATCACACGGCTCACCTGATGGGAAGCGGTCACCGTGGCCTATGGACGTATGCAACACCAGCCGACCCTGAAGAAACCTTCCAATGCCCTTCTTGACGACCCCATATTGTAGTCGCTTGGGAAAACCACCACAGGAGTGCCTAATACAAGCAATTTAGCTTAGTTGGAGAGGTTAATGAACATCTAGGTAATCTATGTTAGGATATTGTTCTGTATAATTCAGATTTAATAACTAATAAATAAATTACTGAACAGCCTCTGTGACGTGGCGGTAGTGAACGCGGCCGCTACGCAGGAGGCGCGGGTTCGATCCTCGCTCAGTGCAAATTTTTGTATGCACGAGTATGGGTAAGTATTTGCATTGATCTGGTCGTGCCTCGGAGAACGCGTAAGCCGTACAGACGGCTTAACGTGTTTGGGTACCTAGACAGGACAACGGGTAGTTGGAGCCCTGAAAAAACAAATCCAACAAGTGGTCTACCTGCAATGCTTCTATATCGCCCAATATTGCCATTGGGCTGTGGACTGGTAAAGCGGACCCCAGCCCCTCTAGACAAGTGGCAATTCATTGCTCGGCGTATGATGGAATAGAATGCCAAATGTATGGGATTTGACGTATATGGCAGGCGTCAACGAATGTCAAAAACGTCAAATCCTATACATTTGTCATTCTATTCCATCATAGGCCGAGCAATGAATTGCCACTTGTCTAGGGGGCCAGATTCCGAGGTGAAAGCTTCGAATGTGACTGGAATTAACGCTAGGTTAAATAAGAAAAAACAAACTGAACAAATAAACAACAAAATGATAGAGAATTCTTTACCCCAGGCGGAGTCACCGAACAATTTCACTTTTAGTATTGCACTAAAATAGACAATATTGCTATTTGTCATTGCATTATAAAATAATAATGGAAGAAGGGTCCTTGGGTGTTATATTTGAACCAGATGCTTCGCCCCAGGTGGGATAACTTCTAAAGCGAATATTTATATAGAAATAAGAAAATGTGTGTGGGCGTTTGTGTTTGACACGACATGTAAGTATAGTGATAAATATTTATTTTTTCGTGTTATTTACGGGCAAAAGATAGTTTATGATGAAGAAAACATGAGTTTTTTTGTAATCCTCTTTGTGAGCTTAGCAGGTACTGTTTTTTTCGCAAGGAAAAGGTTCAATAAACATAAATACTTAGGTCCTTATTATTATCTATTTACGTCGTAACGAATCACTAAGCAGCTTACCTTAAGAACATTTTCGTAGGTAAACTACCTATTGTAAAAAATATTCTATCTAGTTCAGCAACTTATTGACCACAGGTTGAAATACATCTAAATTAACCTATTTTGTAATCATTATTAATGATAAATTTATGTGTATGTGTTTCTATGTTTATTTTATTACATGAGTACTGTATGAAACAAGAAATAATATTTACATACCCAAGCCTTTACCGAGAACTTATGTGATTTGTTACTACTACTAGCTATACATAAAACGTGAATTAACTAAGTACTTTAAAAAATACATAGTTTTATATTTAACATTCTATAGTTTAATATTATCTACAGAGTATAATTCCAGAGCCGTTTTCGCCATTTGATTAACACAACAGATTGCACTAGAGGCACTTTCCAAGTGAACATTTTCCCCAAACAACCCTGGCTCACCAGGGATGCAAATCATGTTATAGAGAACGGCCCACCAATCAGAATTCCTCCCATATTTTTTGTCACTTAGGGTATTATTGACTGATTTTGGTTCCAAGGGCCTTGTCGGAATGTTGGGATCCCATCCAAGTCCTTTTTAATAGACCTCACTGCCGGACTCCCGGGTCAAGGTTCAGCCTCAGGTATTTTTGGGTCACATTTTTTGAAATTTTTTGCATTGGACGCCTTAATTTATTGTGTAGGGAGCGGCCCTGTGGAATAGAATGACAAATGTACGGGATTAAAACGTTTATAACATGCATACACTATACGCGCAGTGCACGTTTCTTAGGTGTCTTTTGAGGATAGCACGGGGTGCTACTGCCGTGGACGAGCTCAAAATCACCAAGCATAGATTATTACAAAACACAGCCTCCGTGGCGTAGCGGTAGTGAACGCGGCCGCTACGCAGGAGGCGCGGGTTCGATCCCCGCTCAGTGCAAATATTTGTGTGCATTAAATATGGGTATTTGCATTGGTCTGGTCGTGCCTCGGAGAGCACGTTAAGCCGTTGGTCCCGGTTGCCATAAGAACATCTATGGCAGTCGTTACGGGTAGTTGGTGCCCTAAAAAGTCCAAAAACAACGGTCTAGCTGCAAAGCTTCGATATCGCCTAATGTTAACATTGGGTCGTGGAGGTCAGATGGCAATCGCTTCACGGAAAATATCGAGGTCTAGCCAAATCTGTAGCTATGACTGGTAAAAGCGGACCCCAGACTCCGAGCTGAAAGTTTCGGATGCGACTGGGAATTAACGCTAGGAGGAAGAAGAAGATTATTACAAAACAATCTGCGCGCGCCAGGGCTTCGTTTGTTTCGCTATTTAGGTCCAAGATACGTGTCCCGAGCTTCCCATTAGGTTGATTACATAACACATACTTAGTACCTAATCTATCTAATGGTCTTACCTGTCTAGTGAGACTGCCACGAGGCTGTAGACTGACGCGGCCACCGACAGCCCCTGCACGTAGGGCACACACTTGCACATCAGCCAGCCGAGCACCCACGCTGTAACAAAAATATACATCATCAATATACTTAGTACGTCGTTTTTAAGCTTTTTAGAGGTTGTGACAAAGGTGGTGGGACAAAAACAAGTTTGTTTTTTTAGATAGATATAGATTTTTAGATGACATTATTATCAGTAACCGAAATTACTAATATTCACCCTAACGCCTCCAGTTAATCTAAATTGTTTGTGTTAGGAGTGGGTTCACGTCGGACCTATTTAGTTTTTCTTTTTTTATACCACTTAGGTGGCAGACAAGCACACGGCCCACCTGATGGAAAGTGGTTACCGTGGCCTATGGACGTATGCAACACCCGGGGCATCACACTCGTGCTGCCGACCCTGAAGAAACCTTCTAATGCCCTTCTTGAAGAACCCCATAATGTAGTCGCTTGGGAAAACCATCGCGGGGAGGTTTGGCGTTCGAACCCGGGAACTCTCAATCGCAAAACCAATGCCTTCGTTACCGCCTCCGCTACCAACATTACACCTTACATCTACCTAGATGTAAGGTGTAATGTTGCATTTATGTGCATTATGTCTTTCATCCTATCGTGAATTTGCAAAAGTATTTTACTTTGAAGAATTTTAATGAACCGGATGAAATAAATCAGGACATCAAATTAATCTCTACAGTAAAATCTTTCCGATTATTATTAAATACATTAAACACTGTCATACTTCAAAGTAATCCTCCCCAGTTAAAAGTAACATGACTATTAATTTCAGGAAATTAATTCTAAGATGGCACAGTTACGGGACGCTGAACAATACGAATGCATTTGAATACATTTTGTTAATAAATAGTGTTATTACAATTTTATTGTGATCTATTACTAGGCTAATCCATACTGGAAACTGAAATAATGGTGTAGTCCAGTAGGAGCACCTAACCGAAAATCTGTTAATCTGTCTATCACCTTTTTCCAAATGAATCTTTGGCAAAGCAGAAGGGGTTATCCTATCTTTTACCTTAAAAATGAATATTTTACAATACACTCCAAGAAAAAAAAAACTGTTTGACGGCAGTAATTTCGCCCCATAAGTCGAAACACAGTTGAGCTGGAAAATTCTGGAAAACGAAGTGGGCAAAATGCATAAGCTAAACCGAAGGGTCCGTTCTAACCCCACAAATGTGAATTTATGTTTGTACCAACGTACATATGAGTACATCTGTCTATAAGATGGCAAAAGTTATGAGTTGTAAAATTTGTGTTCCGAACCCCTCAGTTTAATGTGCGCCATAAGTTCGCCAATCCCATAAATGATGGAGCACCCTAGCAACTTCTTGGAACATAAAGCAACAAGTAAGAAAGGTCACCAAATCAATATTTACACGGCACCCTGCACCCGAATGTAGGTCGCCCAGGTCACTGTACTACCTGTGACCTCTTAGCCTTGCATTCCTCTCTACCCATCTCTTTCCAACATTAACAATACCCCATCTACCCATCTTCCTCCCTCTGGCCTTGTACCGCATTACAATACAAAAGTTGGAAATGTCTGAAGAACTTACAATTAAATTTGAATCGTATTATTTGGATACCAAGTATCAATTTCGTTTAAAGCTTTGTAGGAAGTTGCATTTGTTTCGGATTGATATAAACGGTTATAACTGATTTGAAATTAATGATACCTCTGTTTTTCTTAACCTATATTTGAAGCCTTGGCCCGGAAAATGGATTTCGATTATTTTGATAGTCAGGCAAATGATAAGACAGTAGTAATAAATCATTGATATTGTAGGTATTTAATATTTATGTTAAAAGTGTATCTTTTCATGATATATGGATAGGTTCAGTTTCATGGTAATAATTTATTATCAGTAGTGTTAAGGATTGGAACTCTACCATTTTAAACACGAGAGAGAGTATGGACGAAAGATGATTGATCGTCATCTCAGCCTTCGGTCTCATTTTGAAGTTTGGAGTCCATTGGATGGTAGAATACTGACGCAACAGATTTGGAAAAAAAAGTGATATTCGCGTAAACTTCAGAAAGTATCATGGAGAAACATTTTTTTTTATACCACTTAGGTGGCAGACAAGCACACGGCCCACCTGATGGAAAGTGGTTACCGTGGCCTATGGACGTATGCAACACCAGGGGCGTCACACTCGTGCTGCCAACCCTGAAGAAACCTTCTAATGCCCTTCTTGAAGAACCCCATATTGTAGTCGCTTGGGAAAATTATTGAATTCAGACTGTGAATGGGAAATCTAGTAAGGGCGTATATGTCAAACATATCAGTAATATCTCAAGGGCGTACATAATATCAATCATATTATCAACGGCATTGAATTTAAGGACGTTAGAGGAAGGCAAAAGGGCACCAGAAGGTAATCCGTAAAGCACTATTAACTTTAAAACTAATAACTCCATGTAAGAGTTCTTTTGGCAACCCCAATCTCCTTATAAGTAAAGTGGTTCCCGGTAGAGTACAATTTGGGCCACCCCATCTCCTCCCATGCGTTGTCGTACAAGGCGACTAAGGGATAGGACTGTTTAACAACAGACAGATAAAATATAGTCCAGGATCAGCCTATATATGACTCGAGTCAACAATAGTGCCCGGAAAATGACAATAGATTGGCTCACTCCCTATTACGTGGGACCTAATACAATGATTGGTAAAATGTGGGTGTTAATTCACATCTGCCTAACCCACCGGGGATAAAGGCGTGATTGTATGTATGTATGTATGTATAACAATAAAGGACGAGTAGGATCGAGCGGACTTCAAGCTATAAAATGCAAATGATGATGAATTATATTTGGGGATTAAACGAACTTACCTGTAAGTGAAGTTCTATCCTAATTATACGAGTGCTTCGTCCGAAGAGATTAGCATAATAGACTAATGTAGTAACGCAGTTAGTAGCCGCCATCCACACTATTTTGAGATTTTTTATTTTTTATTTTTTATTTTGTGGGTAACCCGATGTTTCATATAGACGCAGACCCTATCTAAGCTCATTCGGTTTAGTGTAGAGCCGTTCGTATTGACATATTTTACGAGTAAATTGGGTAATCGTATGTGTAATCGTAGTTAGACAAACGATTGGGTGGGAGGGATGCTAATCTCTTCGGACGAAGCACTCGTATAATTAGGATAGAACTTCACTTACAGGTAAGTTCGTTTAATCCCCAATTATACTTCGTGCTTCGTCCTCGAGATTAGCATAATAGACTAATGTAGATATTTAGAACCAACTTTCGTAAAATATGATGTATTTAAATTTGAAACCCGTTCTGTTGATATTGCTACTGTATTGTAACGATGACAAAGCAAAAGTAGGTATTCCTTTCGAATTATCCTTTCAATGAATGATTGAGAATTTTTCGTTCATTAAATATATCATCAGGGGCCATGATCAAATGGCCCACTTTTAACTTTACTAAATGTATGAGGGCCGAGGTTAATCCTTTGGTTTTCTCATAATTATGTGCATAATGGCATTATGTGAGCCGTTGATGCGAAGTCAGTTTAAACCCTGGAAGGACTCAATCCCCCAGGATGTCTAGATATCGTTTGCGCAGACACAGGTTCACTCATAAGTACTCATAACTAATAAAACGATCGTCAGAGTACCTACTCTAAATATGCGCGATGCGCGACCCATATCGAGATAGGAGTCTTTGCGGGTCGGAACTCTGGTCATTGAAAATATACAACAGCGTTTGTGTTATTTGTTCCCTTTAGATACCTAAATTAAGTATGTTATGTTTTATTAATTTCTGACGGGTATCTATTTGTAACTTAATTTTTCAATGTTTGTACCTACTCTGAACAGATAATAAGCTGCAAAGCGTAATAATATTTGTTTACTATATAGGTTTCTCATAACAATTACTTTTATACCTTAAGGCAAACTCAAGGTATGCAACCGTATCTGTTATTTAACTTCAACTTAATTTGTTAAAACCTATATAGGTATGTAGTTAAAAATGTATCTAATATTATCATTTTTCTAGGCAACAGAGAAATCTGGGTTAAGGATTAGATTAGATTTGATCCTTAACCCACAGAAGAAATATTTTAATAGAAGGAATATTTCAACGCAAGAAATATTTGAACTTACACTGTTTCATAATTTTGATAACTTTGCTCTGTAACATGTGAAAAATTGTATATAGAACAAATCGATACCTATTAGGTATGAGAGTAACTCATAGTGGAGTCTATAGTTCTGTATAGCCCTTAGAAGGGGGGTAACTTATGAGAATTTGGTTTATAAGAAATGCTGTTGTTTATGCTAGGAACGTAATTTAATTTAATCCTGTAAAAGGAAAGCATTCATAAAGTTTAACTCTGAAATAGTTAAAATATGCATACTGCGTTTGCGTTATATATATTCTATAATATATATCTTATTACAAACCGTAAGTATTTTTACAAAAAACAATTGTTAAGTTAAACAGAAAAGGTTATGAGACATTTGAACCTTGTAGACTATAATTATTGTCTGTGGACTTGATGTATTATGCAAACGCATTTATCTTTGTATGTTCACACAAGAAAGGTTGCGTGAAAAGTTTAACGACAGCAGAAGAGCCCGCAAAGCGCGTGGAAGCAGATAGCGGGCCCCTGTGTCCGCCCCGGAGGGAAAACATGAATATTTCTTAGTATCTTCTATGTCTAGATGTCTAGTAACATTATTCAAATGTAATGTAATGTATTATTCAAATACAGGACATCTCCCATAAGCTGATTAATATAAAGTAAGATGATGACGGGAAATCTGAGAATTTAGACAATCTTTAGCAAATATTTGCGTTAAGACCATTAAACGCTACCATTATTGCCAGCAATTTTAGGTAGGTATATTTTAAATTCATCAATACTGCATGAACTAGCTCGTTAGCTCACCGATTGCTGCCTATTACCTGTACCCCACCCCGTAGTTGAGAATTGTCTGAAAAAGTTAAGTACAGGCCACTATAATCATCTATCTATAATCTTATAGGTACGATAGTGATGATGATGGATCCTATAGGGCATAGGCTATGTATTGAATTGAACGACCCTCACCGGTGAGTAGGTATTTTGTTTGTTACAAAATCATTACACGCTCACGCGTGCATGCACCTATGGTCAGTTCTACAAATACTATTGAAGATAGGTATATTTATTTTATATTGTCAACATGTATTCACATAATTAGTTTAAGTTAAAACTAACTTGTTATTTTGTATTTATTATGTATTCGTTAAATCGATCTTTTTATACAATTTAGGTGGCAGATAAGCACACGGCCCACCTGATGTGATGTGAAGTAAATCCATTCACATCTTTCTTAGCAACACTACGACTGGTTTCATAACCTTAGTTAATACAGGTTAATACATAAGTTGTGTACTGCAAAGGGTAGGTAAATGCAATAAATAGATATAATATATCTTACATTGGAGTCGTAAAGTGAGTTGCGCTTGTTCAGAATGTACCTATTATAGGCATCCTTCTTTAGTTCTACCTTACATTGGTAAGTTATATTATTTTAAAATCATGTCTTCCAATATAAGAATTTGTTTCTACATTTATTTTATTTATAAAAGGATTTAAGTACTTAATATACGTATATACGTATTCATGCCTGTAAGTCCCGAAGGGATAGGCAAAGTTGTATTATCACTAAGGTACATTTCGTCAACTATGATTTTCGGTCCCACGTGATAGTGGGGGAAACCCATCGCCACCAATCGAGCACTTGTCATGCGCTATATGGGCAATTTCAAAATTCAAAGTTATCTTTTATTGAATTTTTAAATTACTTCTACTATCAGCCTTAACACTATTATTATAGGATGTTGTATACCTAATGCGATAGTATGGGTATTTATTACAACTGTATATATATATATATATTATACTAAAAATATAACATGCGATGTTATATTTAAGTAGGTATGATGAAAATATACTTGATGAAAATTTGACTCTGCAAGATTTCGAAACAGCATCTTTATAACGAATTGGTCACTTGCCTTAGCAAAAGAAACAATACATGATGTGTACTGTGCCCGTTCACTTCCGGATATGGTGCTGGATGGATTCTGAATATGCTATTTAGAAGAGAGTTTTATAAAATGGTGTTTTATAACCCTCCATATTATGAGAGGATTACCAGATCGTCACTCACTGGTTTAACCACTGCCTGTCTAGTCTAGTCTAGTTGCAGATTTTTCCTTAATAAATTAAGGATAGCAGTGCCACGCTGCTACACGCATAGCTGCTGGGGATTGTGCAACTTTTTCAATAAGCAATTGAGTGAAGTTTGATGCTGTCTGTCTTATCCTTAATGGCCCCCGCAGCCTACGAATCGGACTCGGATGCTTCCAGTTGACATCTTTTGAATAAAGCCTTCCATTTTTAATCAACGCTTCGTTGCTGATACTTTCATACCATTTTTGGTATATTTTCTTGACACATTTGAGAATGCCGGCTTAAAACTAACATTTAACCTGGCATAGATCATAGCTCTCAGGCATGCAAAAAACAGGACATTCAGTCCCTTGATTAATACTTTTAGCATGCACAGTTCGCAGTCTTACTTGAAGTATTCGAATATCCGAGTGAAGGATATAAGTAGGCAGGGACAGTTCCTAGTTATAGAAATAACACGTACTGTTCACAAATCATGGATTTAAACACTGTTCAACAGTCCCAAACTGTACTGTTCGAAGTGTCAGAATAATTTTATATTAGTAGGTAAGAGACAGTCCCTAGTTATAGAAATAACACGTACTGTCCGCAAACCCTGGATTAAACACTGTACAACAGTTATAAACTATAGTGTTCGAAATTTCAGAATATTTGTATATTAGTAGGTAAGAGACAGTCCCTAGTTATATACATAACACGTACTGTCCGCAAACCCTGGATTAAACACTGTACAACAGTTATAAACTGTAGTGTTAACTGTAGTGTTCGAAATTTCAGAATATTTGTATATTAGTAGGTAAGAGACAGTCCCTAGTTATAAATAACACGTACTGTCCGCAAACCCTGAATTTAAACACTATACTATATAGTCCCAAGCTGTGGTGTCCGAAGTGTCAGAATATTTGTATATTAGAAGGTAAGAGACAGTCCCTAGTTATAGAAATAACATGTACTGTCCGCAAACCCTGAATTTAAGCACTATACAACAGTCTCAAACTGTAGTGTTCGAAGTGTCAGAATATTTGTATGTTAGTAGGTAAGAGACAGTCCCTGGTTATAGAAATAAACTGGACTGTCCGCAAACCTCGAATTTAAACACTATACAACAGTCCCAAACTGTAGTGTTCGAAGAGTCAGAATATTTGTATATTAGTAGGTAAGAGACAGTCCCTAGTTATCGAAATAACCGTACAGTCCACAAACCATGGATTTAACCACTGTATAACAGTCATAGACTGTATTTTTTGCAATGTTAGAATATTTTTATATTAGTGGGTAGGTAAAAGATATGTATAGAAATAGCGCGTACTGTCTGCACATCTGTTCGAAGTGTCGGAATAATGCTTCAGTAAGAGATGCTTTTTAATAAAATTATCTATTCGTAAACCATGTTACTCAAACACCATTCAAGTTTTATTAATATAATATCATAAATGATATAACCAGAAATGCCCACCTGCAGTGCTATAAGATAATAATTATTTTTATTATATATCTATCTCTACCATTGTACAGTCTCACGCCTGTACATCGCATGTTTATTGGTCTGACTGTACATCCATTCTTTTCTAGTTTCCACAACTATGACAACTACAACAAACTCCATTACAGGACTCGATGTGTACAAGGATAACGTCCATACAACCATAGATATAAATCAGCATCTTATAGTGAGGAAGTAAGGGATAGCCCAAGTTAATAAAATTAACACGTAGGTAGGTACTACCGGCAAACTATGTTATTGACACTCAACAGTAATATATTATAAAAGATTTCATCCTTCTTTCTTTCTATGGTAGGAAAAAAGATAGCATTAGCGATATGGAAATTTAATATGAATTCAATTCATTTATTTGCATACAAGTTGTTTGCTGACCCTTGGCTCGAAGGTCACCTTGCCTCAGACGCAAACAGGAAAATACGTCTCCATGAGGATGATGATGATGTGCATATAAGTATAATGTCAATCTATAATTTGTGATATTGCTATCGACCTGGGGTACCATCACCTATTATAAGTATATTTCCATTTCACTCTACCCACATAGTGTGAATCGAATTCGGACCGTTGTCGACGGTCGATATTTGTGTAAGGCAAATGTAAAATCTATTTAAGCAAATAAATATATCCACTTCAGTAAAATACTGTTTGACCCAGTTTTACCATAATATATTAGTATATATTAAAATAATACTGCTAGAGATGGTCCCTAGGTATTGTTTTACACTGTAATACCTTTTATCTACAAAATCATGAAATGTTTTTCTCAGTTAGTGGTAACGTTTGTGGAAGATTATTATACTATACCACTAATACGCATGTCACCTTTAGGTTGAAATCAGTAATTATAGTTATTTATTATTTTCATACCCTTAGAAAAAGAAATAATAAGTAGGCGGTCGACGCGCAAAAAAGTTGGTCACTGATTTATAACCTTTCTTGAAATATTGTAACATAGGCATACCTTATATACAATAATGTTAACGGGAATTAACGCGATCATGGTATTGTATATCATGGAACGCGAGAGTTTAAAAGTTAGGATAGGCATACCTTGTTTATCCAGATCCTCTCGATGCCGACAATCTGAAGTTATAACTCACCCGAGGAACAGCCGGTGACGATGAAGGCAAGCACCATCACACTTCTTAACAATTTCCTAATTTTTCTTTCTATACGATCACTATTATTAGCCTTAACGTGTAGGCATATTAAAGTATTAAAAGTTCGCTATTTTTGGCGAACGAGATGTGGACGGCGAGACACTAAAAATGCGAATGAGCTTAGATAGGGTCTGCGTCTATATGAAACATCGGGTTACCCACAAAATAAAAAATAAAAAATAAAAAATCTCAAAATAGTGTGGATGGCGGCTACTAACTGCGTTACTACATTAGTCTATTATGCTAATCTCGAGGACGAAGCACGAAGTATAATGATTATTATCTCCGAGAATACATTACAAGTATGAGTAACCCTTAAATGACCTTTATCAATTGTCGTGACTGCGCTATCGTGATTATAAAACAAACACTCCCGTGAAGGTCTAAAGTCAATAGGCAACTCCATAACTCAAAGGTAAGCAGGTCAAATACATAATCATTTATACACATAGTGAAGACAAGATTGATTGACCGCACTCAGGCTTATTTTCTAGAAATGTCTTTGAGGAAAAGCAATACTAAGCCATTTGTCTCGACTTGAAACAAGTTTTAAGTACAGATTGTATTGTAGAACGAAACTTGAGTGTGGATTTTACGAACAAATCATCTGAGCGTTTTAAAATCCTCACTCATGTTGCAGCTTCAAGTCGAGATTCATTCGAGTGTGACGCCCCTGGTGTTGCACACATCCAAATGCCACTTTCCACCAAAAATATTAAATAAATATAACTTTTCCTAAAAGCCTCAACCATATTATTTTCATCATTTTCTGGCTTACTTGGATCTTTACCGGAATTCTACTTTTTCAGTCAAAATAGTCTTTAATGATCATTTTGCAAATTCCTCGAATTCACAATATGTGCCAAAAATTACGGTGCGCATGACCTCACTCGGCGTCCCACAGATGCGTGCCGATGCGAATAAGCGATGCCTTAAATTATGTAATTGGGCCACGAAAAGAAATCGACCTCAGTTTTTATGCAAGGTATCTTCGCTCCTCGGGAATAGCGATGGAAACTAAGAACTGTATATTGAGATATTCAAAGAAATGTGCCTAAGCAATCTGAAAGAAATAGATATTTCATTACTAGAATCATACAGACCCAAAGAAAGCCTCACTTCATTTGCAAGCCGCTACACCTGCTGATTGATGGAAGAGGCTCTGGCATAGGCTTCTCTCTCAGGAATGGGAGATCGGATGGCATTCGCTCCCACAAAACCCGAATAAGCCTAATTAAAAGAAGTAAGCATACCCTAGTCTTCAAGGTCTTGGGTGTAACCGGGTGCAAACGATCTTAGATGATGATCTTAACTAAAAATATCTCGTAAAAGATTCTCAGAAATTTGGTCAATATGAAATGTTTCATTCATAAGCAACTTCATATTATGAATCTTTCTCGAAAAAATACACCTTTTTGTAAAAATTTTCAAACTTTTTCATCATTTTATCAACGTTAATCTCTGTTGCATATAAACCTTCAACTTTGTAGCATATTTCAAATTCATGATCCATGTGAACCGGACAAACTATAAAACTGTACATAAACTCAACGACCGAGAAAGTCTTAGTTCAAAAATGTTTTCGATTCACCACATGCTTTATGTCTGCGAGTGAACAATACTGCCCGCCCCAACTCCCAGAGGAGCCACGACCCTACTCAGCTACAGAAACAACACGGAGTAAGTAGTAAGCTGCGGTTTGTATACAAGTGAAGCATCTATCTATTTACTCTCGAACTAGAGGACATGTTTCAAAATAGGCCAGGTCATTGTACGGTGACGGTACTTCAATAAATCGAAATAAGTTGTCCGATATTGGGGGCATGTTTCCTTCACAGATAAAATTGATTTAAATGAAGGTATACTGTAGTGAGAGGTGAAGAAGCGAAAAGTGTTTGCCAGGATCTTATCAAGGATGTTGTATCTAATCTACAATAGGTAAAAGGTGTGACTTTACGTATGTAGGTAGTGATATTTAAAAGAATCTTCCAATTATATAACTAAAATAAAACTAGTTGAAAAATATTCGCCAAAATAACCTATTAAAGTTCGTTTTATATATTATATTCCAAGACCTAATTTATAATTCCCGAATTTCGCATTTTCATGTTTCAAAACTGTTATTATAAAACCAAAGTTCTAACGGGAAAATCTAAACATTCCTTCAATTTAAATATTGAAACTGGCAACTTTCACAACAGACACAGATGCTTCTTCGAACTTCACACAGTTTGAGTAACTAATAACAGTATTCTAATTATTAATTTCGCATAACGTCTAAAATGTTAGTTGTGCATTTGGTATAACTGGTATAATTTTAATTGCGGAATAAACTTTATTTCAATTTACACAACAGTAGTTACGGAATATCTGAGAGTGGCTCGACCGCGCTGTGTATAATGCATACGAGGGTTGGCCAGTGTAGGAAGACCCCGGACGTCGCGGCCTTGGGAACCCTCATTTTATTGTCTGCACCGTCTTGGATTGAAATCACTGCCTTTCTTTGCCTTTGTTTCCATAATAAGAGTATATTAAGGTCATTTCAACGATTGCATTCGTATTCTTAAAGTTTATTGGAAAATGTATTGCGAAGTATTCTATTTTTAAAAGTATTATTTTTTTATGGCAACATTGTGAAGTATTTGTGAAGTATTTGAACATTGATCATTCGTTATTGGAGTATTTTATATGGTAATTGTTATTAAAATGAATTTAGAAATTACCTCGACTATTATTATTTTAGTTGTGATTTTGATATTCATTACTATTTCAGGCACCTGTCCGTTCTCTTTAACAATGAATTAATTATTTTAACAATTTACAATTAATTTTATTGTTATTATTTTGTGTTAATGAAATCTTAAAGCTTAGTAAGGTAACCTTTCATATCAATTTGAGTCGATTGTTTACTTATAAGACTAGGCTTTCCAGCTCAATTATCCAGAGCCAGAGTATTCCCCCTAAAAAAATGGTCACGCGTTGAAGTCCTGTCTTGTATGTTGACTTTCTATAATCTTCTCTTCTTCGCACTAGACCTTTTCCCATCGTTTGGGGTCAGTCTTCCTTGTTCTCATCTTCCATTTAGCACGGCCTTGTGCTTCATCTCTATTTAGCTGATTATCTTTTAGGTCTTTTAGGACCTTCGTCTGCCATGTGGAAGGTGGTCTTTCAGCGCGCGTTTCGTCGTAGGCAAATCCAGGGCAAGTTTCAAAATGGACTTGACTTTTTTCATTCAAATTTATAATTTGTTGTAGATCCTGTATATTTACAAATTATACCGTAAACCTACTGCCTCCTATAGCTTTCTTCACCTGACGTATATATTGTAAAAGTTGCATATAAATTATTCAAAAAATTATCTAACTGTATTCACAAAACTTTTGTCTCAATTCAGTTACTGCAAAGACATTACCAAACAGTTCTTCGACAAAATAATGCAGTAAAATTTATATTACCACATGGCATGCAAGATATCGCTAAAACACCCAAATACAGTCGTAAGACACGTCAGAAGCCACCTTCCACTTCCTTTTTCATTATATTGGTCCGGGTTCCAGTGTGGCTGGGTGGTCGCGGGTCGGGGGGGTGCAGGGACCGCGGGGGCGCGGGGCGCTGGCAAAAACTGGGTCAGGCCGATGAACTAGGCCGCTAGGGCGGGCTCCCCGAGACTTGTTGCGAGTTGAACAGGTGCGTCGGAGGATCATACAGGATTATATACGAGTTTGTTATTAAGTAGATAAGTATGGGGATTTTTTTCGAGGGTTTTAAGTAGACGGGCTTTTGGATCTTAGACGAGTTTGTGATTTTAAAAGTGGTTGAATGTTTTTGAGTATGTTTTTCTTGGGTGGGCAAGTAGAGTGGTGGCGGATAGGTTCTGCAAAGAAGAGGCTATGCGTTCGTAATAAGTAAGCATTTTTGCATCATTTGAGATGTTTTTAAGTGCACCAAGCTATGAGTTTCAGTCTCATTTAGTGCTCTAAAAAGTAACGTCATTCGTAATAAGTAAGCATTTTTGCATCATTGAAGATGACATGTTCTTGAATATATCAACAGTAGTTGCCTTTAGCTGCATCAATGTCCCAATAATATGCAAATTTATTTAGATTTAAATGATGAATGCTGGTTAAAATGGAGAAACACCTAATCTTTCAATTTATAAGTACTTTTTTGTGACAGTTTTTCCTCTGTACTGTAAAATGACTATCTTTCCTTTTATAAAACGCTCGTGTTAGGAGTGGGTTCATGTCGATAGTTTAACGGCCTCGGATCTGAGCCTGGGACCTCTCAATCGAAAGTCCTATTTCTTAACTACTAGCCAAAGCAATAAAAGTCCAAGTTTTCTCAAACAACTAACTTTAATACAGCCTAGTATGAAGTTAATTTTTCAAATAAATTAATTCCAATCACGTACCTACTTTATAACTTTCAAAATTAATTATTAATTTATTATTCCCAATATCATAGCGAAAAGTCAAAAGGGCATTAGTTACTGAAATAAATAAGAAATTTAACTTCAATTTGGGACTAACTAAGCGTATTGAAACTATTGCAGACTATTCAATAAATTCTACATCTATTATATTGAGTTGATAACTTTAAACATTAAAGTATGACTAGAATAATGATTTGTTAATTAAAGTATTATAATTGATGGACTAGTTGTTGCCTGTGGCTCTGCCTACGTGGAATTTGTTACCGCAACCCATGGAAACTTTGGGCGCTACTCGAAATAAGAACGAAAAACGTAGCATTTTGCGATGTACTGTACCATGAAGTTCTAAAAAACTTCGATATGCAACTGCAGATGTTTCATGGTAGGCGACTGTTAGGGACTCGAGAATTTTCACAGAGCAAAAATACTGCTTATCTATATAAAAAAAAAACATTTGTTTCTTACATACTTTTTATATTTAGATTTTTATATAGTAAAACAATACGTTTTTAGGTTGACTACTTAACAATATTAAAAAATAATTTCTCCAATGTCAGGCATAATTAATTTACTATTTCAAGTTTTAGTTTTAGTTTTAATTTAATTTCTTTTTTAGTAGTGTAATGTTTAATGTAATTTTATTTGAATTGTTCAATAATAAATTTAATACAAAACACAAGGTAAAAAAATAAATAAAGATTGGATGTCATGAACAGAAAGATTTATCTCTTTTCCATTCTATCCACTAAAATCTATTATAAAGATCCATTGATGGATCTTTTTACCCTCTGATATCCACTTTAATCCTTGATGCAGGATTTTTAGCGAAGTCCATTCCTTTTTCAAATATTTTTGTAACCCTCTTTTCACTTCATCCTTATTTATTTCCTATAGCCCAATCCACACTCGTCCTCATTTAAAACGCATGAACAACACAATTTATTCGGATGTCCCTGGATAGTTTTCCGGCTGGTTAGGTGAGCTCGCCCCACAAATGGACCGAGCGCGTTCCTCTAAAATACAAGAGAATACGTTGCCCCATTTCTAACACCTACTTTAGGCGGCTCAAAGTACGGTCAGCAAAGAAATTCATCTTGTATTGTAAATAAATATTTTGAATGTCTTGTGTGGTTTAGCGGTAGAGTGGTCCACTGCTAAGTCAAGGGTTGTAGTTTCGATTCTCGCTCGGTGGGTCGCGGATTTCGCGCAGCCTAAGTATGTGATTGAATAACAAACAACTAAAGAAAACTTTACAAACTATTAAATTTAACTACTAATAGAATTAGATTAAATTGCTCAATCACTAAAAAATACTATTTTAATTTGAAATAACCGAGTAATAAATATGGGTACTATCCAGAGCTGCACTATCTATTCAACAGTAGAGTAAAAAGGTAAATTATCAAGAATCGCATTATGTTAACCAATAATCAGGCACTGTTTATACTGGAGATTGATGGCGTTTGGTGAAACTTTATACATACATTATATTGAATAAAGCACTTGTATTTTTCCATATTTTTTTTTATTTTTCATCCTGGCCGGTTCCGGCTCACGGCATTCTCAAAGGTTATTAATTAAATTACAAAACTCAGGTAGTTTTATGAACAGATTTCTTTGCACACTGTACCTAGGAAACTCAAACCTCACTGCGATGAGCAATTTCCCGGATTTATGTAATACCTTTAGGAGGGTAAACTGGCCTGAGTCTGGACATGTAACGGCCTTATTTGGGGCAAAAGGCCTGGATTGAAATTAGCTTACTTTTACTTTCAAAATAGGGTCCCTTTTCAAGAGGTACGCAGCGCAAATTGATCTGTTTGAGATCGTAAGTAAACTAAACAAGGTATTAGGATTTATAAAACTATTTAGAATATCCACTGCCGATCTCGAGTGGGATTTTCAGACATTTCCCTCTCAAATTAACTATTTTCGTACCTTTACATTAAATTGAGCGTATGGGGCCTTACCAGGTCAGTCAACCCTACCAGCAAGGAAGCTCCTAATTGACAGACAAAGCTCTACCATAGTTATTTCTCTGAGCCTGTAAGGTCAGATGAAGTCGCTTTCATAAAAGTCGTAAAAGTCATACCAGAAGAGTAATGAAAGAATAATGAGTAAGTGAACCCCAGACTATGAAGTGAAAGCCTACATACAGCCGTTACCTTTATGATTTTTTTTATGAATTGAATCTTATTAGATAAAAATCAATGCCACTTTTCGTTGTTATTTTATAACTCAAGAACGGCTGAACCGATTTGGCTAATTTTAGTCTTGAAATATTTGTGGGTGTCCAGGGAAGGTTAAAAGGATGAGAAAATTGGTGCAGCGGGAACGGGAAAATATGGCGGTACGAAGTTCGCCGGGACAGCTAGTATTTTATATATTGAATATATTGCCGTATTAATATTAGAACTATCGGGATATTTACCATGTATTGTTTGGAGTTTCCGATATTTCGGCGCTGTTGCAAGCACCATGATCACGGAGGAACTGTAGTACTGGCGGTAAACGGTGAAAAAGTTTTTAGGAGAAATATCGGAAACTCCAAACAATACATGGTAAATATCCCGATAGTTCTAATATTAATGTGAACGACCATGAAAGTTTAAATACCTATATTGCCGTATTGTTTCCCGGTGGAGTAGAATAGCACCACCCCACCTCTTCCTGTGGGTGTCGTAGAAGACGACTAAGGGATAGGGCTGTTCTCCATCCGACAGTAAACATACAGCCCATGATAAAGTACCCGCTAGACGGCAATAGGCTCGCCCCCTATTACGTGGGACCGGACCCATAATCATGTGGGTATTATTACACCTCTGCCTACCCTTCGAGGACTTACAGGCGTGATTCAATGTATGTATCTATGTTAATACCTATATTGACTAGTTTTTTATTAGTGTTCTTGCTAATACATACAAGGATAATGAATTTGTCCATTAATTCTTTGCGAGCTGACTGATATCTACATAATCTCTTTGGAGTTGACCGTCATTTCGTACAAAAAAGTCTGAATCTAGTCAAGGTCAAGATTGATGAAACCAGTCAGTCACCTAGTTAATGAAAATGGCGACGATTTGTTCCAACGCACCGGTTCTACGTGAAATTAGACTTTAGTCCAACTATTGTTTAAATTGTGTCATTGTCTGAACTGCCCAGTAGCTGAAGGTAGACTTGCAAAAGAGAAAGTGTGGGTTCGAACACCTGAAATAACACTATTGACATGAATCCATTCTTAGGGTGCGCCAAAGTTCACCTAAATTTTCAACTCCGAAAATTGGAACTCCGAAAATGTTCTTCCTAACATTTTTCATCCTAACAATCACAATTCCTAACTACTCTGTCTCTAATGTTTTAATTCCGAATCATTCAACTTCATAATGTCGGTAGCAATAAACATCTATTATACTATTATTTCTTTTCCTATATTTTGTCAACATAACCATCTTTTACACTATTATTGAAAGTCATACCTTTTTTGTTTAGATTTATTTTTATTAATAATAATCAGTATTATTTACATTAATTTTGCGTAACTTTTACAGTTTTAGTTATTTACACATAACATGATAAGAAATAAGAATACCAGTACCCTGGTACAAGTTTTCTAATATTGAATAGCTGTTGAATTAAAATATTGAAAATTGAAATAAAATTGGAAAAATATTGAATAACTTGATAAATATAGGTATCACTGTACAAAGTATTGTTTATATAAGGCTTCATTTCACAAATTAATTATTTTTAAACATTTTATTTGGCAAACAGACAGTTAGTAATAGATTCATTGAGAAAGCTGCTCATTCCGACTTGGATAGATTAGGTTAGAAGGCTAATGCGGGAGCGGAGCGGAGCGAAGCTCCCGCATTAGCCTTCGTGGTTATTTTTTTATAACCATGCAGAACTATATTTAATCCAAAACTATATTTAATCCATGTACGTACGTAATGATAATAAAACACTGACATGAACTTAGCAATGGACACAACTCAGTACGTTATTAAAGCATACCCGAAAATAAAAATCATACCCTCGAATTAAAACTATAAATAAAATATAATTCTACCGACATACATTTTTATTACATTTGGTAGATAAATGTTTCTTTCTAAGTATGAGTGACAATATTATGGTAATTATGTTTAGGGATAAAAACGTTAGGATAAAAAACAGTAGGAGCTTTAATATTGTATGTTAACGATTTTATTGATAACAATTTTCGGAAACATGAGTGTTATGAACATCGACGGTAGCACTACAAATAGTATGAATAAAAACTTTAGGATGAAAAATTTTAGGAGGAGTGATCATTCGGATTACAAATCGTTAGGAAGAACAATTTCGGATAAAGAACTTTAGGTGAGTCAATATGGACCCCCATTCTTAACATCACATTCATTCTTCACAAACAGTCAATACGAAGGCATCATTATTGTAGAAAATAAAACCTAAGTGGTATAAAAAAAAAAAAAAAATATCTAGGCTGTATTGTTTGCCTATGAATACAAACAAATGATTTGCAAAATTGGATTAAAAAAATGCATCGCTCAACATTAAAATCTGTGATAGATGATCATTTCAATAAATAACCACTTTCCATTAGGTGGACCGAGTGACCGAGTTTTCTCATTGACTGTATACCTTGATAAAACGCCAATATTATCAAGGTATACAAATCGCTAATATTAATAAGCTGATAAATTTTCGGGGGAATCGGTAAAAATCTAACTAATATTAATAATTTTAAAGTTCACAAACTGTTAAGAAAATATGATTACCGTTCCAATTTTCTACGAGAACGCGTCTTCGACGAGCATCGCCTTGCGATTTAGTCCACTTCATTGGTTTCATTCGAGTTTAGGCTTGGATCTTTAGGTGTGTATATAGACTAAAGCGTCTGTTGACTTCATATAACATGAATTAGCAATCGTTCACACCTCTGTGCAAGTACATTGGACTACACATAAAAGGTTTTAAACCATAGGGATGGATATATCGATAAAAGTTTTAAAATTGTTAATTGTTTTAACTATATTCTTCTATCTATATGCAATATTTTATCCAAAAAAATTATTGAATAAACATCCAATCAATGTCAATCAATCAAATTGACTATCGCAGCCCACTGCAAGACATAGGCCTCTCCCAATGTGTTGCACCAAACATCATTTACACATTAAATAAAATTGGTTGAACAAAATAGGAACCAAAATAAATTTCAGAAAATGTATCTATCACATAATTTATAGCCAAGAGCCCACGGATTACCTTGCTGTGAAGGTCAGTGTAAAATAGCACCAATTTTCTTGTCATAAAGCCTTATAATTTCGATAATTTCAAAGAAAACCTTTGTGGTTTAATAAAATGAGAGGCCGATGGTTTCTTCTAAATATAAACTACTTTGTAATTGAACAAGGCGATTACAAGGTCTTCTGAAACGTCGCGAAGGCTGATAAAGTCACCACATAAAAAAGAACTCTATTTTCAGAAAACAGAATATTTTAAACAATTTTAAAGAATAGAATAAAATTGTTTTTTTATTGGAAACACATACATAGTACCTACATAATATTATATCTTCTTTCAAAAACAGAATTTTTTAACAATTTTGAATTTTAGAATTATATTCTTCATTAGAAACATGTAAGGTAACTGTACCAATGCTCGACACTGTACCAATGCTAGACACTTTCGAACAAAACCCAGTATTTTGAGAAAATTATCCATTTGTTTTATAAGACTATTGACTTAAAAGATGCCTAATGGTATCTATAAGATATGTTCAAATATTCGCAACACCATCCGAAGTAAATTTAGAAAGACTGTTGACAGCAAATATAGTGACTCCGTGAACACGGTCGTGTTATTTCTTAAGATTTTTGCCAAGGGTACTGATTTTTATAGGTGTGATTTTTTTGTTTATAAGTTATGATTATTACTAATTTTAGTATAAACGTTATAAATATTGAAGTTATTGACATACTTGGACCATTGGGACAATGATGTCTAGCATTGGTGTTTTCGACCAAGTGCATAATAATTTAATTTAAAGTAAAAGTATGATAGATTTTAAAGATTTTATGGGCAAAAGTTAATGTCTAATTGTTGCTGTAACAGTTAAAAAAGAATGTAACGACCATGCTGTAATTAATTTGTTAAATTTTTTAGATTGAAATTTTATTTTTCCTTAAAGTGTCGAGCATTGGTACAGTTACCTTACACATTTGAAAAAATAATGTTCTTTTTAAAAAAAAAAACAGAATATTTTATACAATTTTTAACACTAGAATAGTACAGTTTTTTTTTATTAAAAACTTATACACATTTAAAAAAAGAATGTTCTTTTGGTCTCAAGTTGTTCCATTTCTAAGTAATTTGTTTTTCTAAGCAATACGTTTAAGGATTTATATCACGACTTCACGTTATAAGCTTCATATTAAAAACTGAACAAAGATTTGATTGTTGATACAGTTTTCAAAACATGTTAAGTCCATATAACCTATATTCATCATTTACACGAACTGCAGTGAACCTGTGACCTCATGTGACGCAAATCAATAGACTTCACACTGAATGTCAGTCACCGAGTCATTTTTATGTATTCAGTGAGTGTAATATGCAAATATTTGAAAGTTTCTGATAATAAGTAGGCGTTGGAAAGTTTTCATATCATTCAGCCATCAGTATCGGCGCACTTGCGTGTCAACAAAAGCTTTGTGAGACATATCTTTCATTTAAATTCAATTCAGAGAACCTTTTGTAAGTTTTATCAACTACGTGATTATAATTTAGGATATATAAATTGTATAATCATATTACCAGGTGTAAAGACATGCTTTTCATTAAGGATTTTTTTTCTATCAATATAAAGTTCTTCAATAAGGGCATTAGAAGGTTTTTACGGGACCTGTAGCACGAATGAAATGCTCCTGGTGTTTCACACGTCCATAGGTCATGGTAACCATTTCCCATCAAGTTTACCGTGTGCTTGTCCATCACATAAAACACACTGTCTACAAAAATTAATTACCATTGGGTAGTATGAAACACAGTACATGCTGACCATTTTCTTCTATCGTAGTGTCAAAAAAGGTAATTATTACAGACCTGTGACTTAAAAATAATTTTCAGAAGCCATTCACTCTCATTCACACGGGTTAGCCTCACTGACAATCCTGTCAGTAGCATTTCCTCTTATCGTTTTAATTTTTCTCTTTCTCTTCGCCATTTTTCATACAATTCATCCTTTACAGACGTCAGCATGCGACTGACACCTCTGATGTTGCCAGGGTACAAAAGACGCGATAATTAAAAAAAATCTGAATGAACTCAGAGATTTGTTTTGTATCACGATGAAAGAACTTTAGAGTTTGAGCATATTAAAAGTTTTGCAATATGCCATAATCATAATTTTATGATTAGCTACGAAGGCTACGCGTGCCTCAATTCACAACTTGCAGAAGGTCTTGAGTAAAATTTCCAGTGAAAATAATTGCGATCGACTATAACAGGTTCTAGCGTTTTATTGACTGCAATAAAAGTCATCTAATAAAACCGCAGTGCGCTGTTGGTATTCAAAACTAAAATAGTTCATCGGTTCTAATATGAAAAATGTCATTACTTATACTTACTCGTTAGTAGCTGCAGATTTCCATATAAATATTCTACAAATAATAAACAGTAACTATATAAAATTCTCCACGTCCGCGTCGCCAGCTAGACCCATGGCACAGCCCATGGCCCATGATTATGAAATCTAGAATGCGGATAAATATACTTAGGTAGGTACTTTTTTGTAAATACGGACATGACACCCAGACCAATGCAAATATACATAATTCATGCATACAAATATTTGCACTGAGCAGGAATCGGGCCCGCACCCCTTGCGTGGCAGTCGAACATTCAACCGCCACGCAACAGAAGATGTCAAATGAACTTATTTAATAATATTTTTGGTGTTCTTAAAAGAGTTTGACTAACATACATTTTCTGTCAACTTCTAATCGTGTGATGTGAGCTCTAAAGACTGTGGGTGGAAGATAATTTAGGTAAAATGTAAATTTGTTCCTGATGTACAAACATCAAATACGTCCTAACTTCGTAACGAAACAGTCGTAATTGGTATATTTGAATCTCTAAGGACTTGTTTACATTATTTGTTTTGTTGGAAAATTTTGGTGACAGGGAATGTTCTAGTGTAATTTAATATACATAATTGTATACCTTATATAATGTACATCTTGTTAGTCCGTTATGTTTTGACATTTTTGACAATATTTTACAATTATGTGTATAATATCAGACAGATATATACAGCCCAGACTCATCCTCAAATGCATACCTCGAGTCAACAATAGTGCCCGGAATACGGCAATAGACTCACCCCCTATTAATACGTGAGAACTAATACAATGATTGGTGAAATAATGTGCGTGTTAATACTGTTAATTCACCTCTGCCTAGCCCTCCGCGGATAAAGGCGTGAATATATGTATGTATGTATTTTACAAATACAGAGTAGGTAATACAGTTGTACCTACATTCTGCAAAGAATCTCCTTTGCAGGATGTACACTTTATATAAAAAGGTATATACTTATCTTCTTTGCCGACTGTACCTTTTCTACATCATTTAACTTTCGTTACTAAAAGCAGATAATATACATATAATTATATACATCCTCGTAAAAATCATTTTCAATTTTACGACAGCGCGTTAACTATATAAATATGCGAATTTTACGACATTTTTCTTTACGGTCTTGTTATTTAGTACACGCCATTTAAAACTCCGTTTGTGTGTTACGACGTAATCGAGATGTATTTTATATTATACATTATACACACCAGTGCTAAGTGTTTAAAAAGATATGAATTTTATTGTCAATATAAAGTAAGATACTTTTATTTCAATATAAGAACAATAATACATTTTTTTATGCTACTTAGGTCACCGACAAGCACAAGGCCCACCTGATGGTAAGTGGTTACCGTGGCCTATGGGCGAGTGCAAAACGAGGGGAGTCGCATTTGTGCCACCCTATAAGAACAGAGAGATTCTGTGCCGTCAGGCGCTTCACAATTCAATCAATTTACACACACACAAAACACAAAAAAATATTACAAGACAATGAACACTAAGTTGTTATAGTGCATTGATATAGGTAGGTACTAGTACTATAGACTGTCGAGGCTTTGGTTAAATAGTGTTGTTATAGAAATATTCTATCAGGTAGTTCTCAGCAGCGGCAGATAGCTAGGAAAGGGTTTGTTAAAAAAATTACGTCATTAAGTGCCCAAATTCTTTGAGGCCGGTAGATGGCTCTAGCGTTGCTTTAGGACGTATCCAGGCAGTCGGTCAGATCATGGATCCAGAAAGTCTGGATGTTGATTAAAAAAAATTAAACTTACACATCCTGTATTGTATCAAAATATTCCTTTCTTACATACATACATACATAATAATCACGCATTTATCCCCGAAGGGTTAGGCAGAGGTGAATTAACACCCACATTTCACCAATCATTATATTAGGTCCCACGTAATAGGGGGTGAGCCTATTGCCATATTCCGGGCACTATGTTGACTCGAACCATGTATCTGCGGCTGAGTCTGGGCTGTATCTGTCTGATGTTAAACATCCCTATCCCTTAGTCGCCTTGTACGACACCGCATGGGAGGAGATGGGGTGGTCCAAATTCTACTCTGCCGGGTACCACGCGGTCCTCTCTTATATGGTCAAAAAACCACACATACCCTTGAAACATCTCGTCAAATAAACCGAACTGTAACACAACCCTAAAAATCAAACAGTAATACGAGCTGTCAAAACATCACGCCCAACGTCTTCGCATCTATAACCTTGAAGCAAAGATAAATCCAAAATGTTGGATACAAGAAGACGGATACACAATAGTGGATGCAACCTTCGAACTGTCAAATACTGCACAAGATTAATTCTGTAGGCCTTGGATGTCGGCGCAATATGGCAGACAAGCTAGTGGAAATAATACGGATTTTATTGTGTGTGATACATTTATGAAATTGGGTTTTGGAGATAATATTTAGATAGGTTCGTCTACTTAACATGTTCAAGGCTTAAGCTCTTTCGCTAAAAAGGGTTCTCGTGAAATATCAGTAAATGTAGTTTCGTTCTTGCAACTACTTTAGTTGATTGAACGTTTTATTAACAACTTGGGAGTTCTTTAGCACGCTATTTAACCCAGATAAAGCACTCCAGTGTATCGGAGAGCACGTAAAGGCTTCGGTCCCGGTTGCCCATTCGAACATCTATGGCAGTCGTTACGGGTACTTGGAGCCTTAAAAAGTCCAACAACAACGGAATAGCTGCAATGCTTCGATATCGCCTAATGTCACCATTGGGTTGTGGAGGTCATGATAGTCGCTTCACGGACAATATCGAGGTCTAGCCAAATCCGCAGTTAAGACTGGTAAAGCGGACCCCAGACTCCGAGGTGAAAGCTTCGGATACGACTGGAAATTAACGCTAGGATGAAGAAGAAACCATTCCAGTAGATGGAATAGTGCATACAGTTATCAGACTTTTGATTCAGCATGCAGTGTCCCTAGCAAGAAGAATATTCAAATCCGTGATGTAAACGTATCGAGAGAATATAGAATTGTGACTGGCAGACTTCGCACACACACAGGATCACAGCTAGCAGCAGCCAATCACAATGCTCCGTTCTATCAATACCTTTACGTTACGAATTTGAATGTTTTTTATATTCCGTGCACTGATCTTAACTGGACTTTAAAAAAAATAACCGTAAAACTGTAACCGAAATTATTAATATTCCCGTTAACCCTTATTATTGACGTGTATTGTATACGAGTATACGTGTATAATAGTAGTATTGACATGTCCTATATAAAAAAGAATCTCGTACGCTATGAATGAATGAATGAATGAATGAATGAATGAATTAATGAATGAATGAATTAATAATAGAATGATTGAATGAATGTATGAATGAATGAATGAATGAATGAATGAATGAATGAATGAATGAATGAATGAATGAATGAATGAATGATAATTTATTCGCACGAAATACGGTACATTATAGTTATAATGGTATTCGGTATTACAGTAAATTTAGTAGCAAAATTTTTTGGTCGTATTAGTTCCAACATTCAAACCTAATTAGCCTACTACGAGTATGTAGACCCTATGAATGAATGTTGGTATAATATTATAACTGCCTTACATTATATTAATGAAAACAAAAGTCGAGTCACCCATTCGAGTGTTAGATTTGGCCGCGTCTCACACCGTGAAGATCTTTGTTGGTCATTTATCAGGAAGTACGGATTACACTTTGGTTTTTGCTTGTCATCTTTATAACCTTCGGTGTAAGTGATAAATGGTTGAGATTGATTTCCTATCATGATTTTTTCATTAAGTGATAACTATTTATCAATATTTTTTATAGGTAGAGATGTGTTTTTCCAGGACTAGGGACTTTTTCCTTAACTAGATCTTTGCATTGAAACGTTGCAGCTAACTATCCTATGATAGTGTTAAAACCATACCTACTGTTGCTTTGACTCTCGTATTTCTTGGTATCTTTAACTATGTATAATAGGTACGTTACCCGATTTTCATAAATGCTAGGTATTATAATTTACAGTCGCCATCCGAGTTATATTAACAACGTATACCAAGTTCCTGACCGCCTTAGTTCTAAAACTTTTCAAAAATAATAAACAAAAATTGAAAAATGTTAAATTTATATATCCTCCAATGTAAAGATCGTTTGTAAACTTCTGAAGGTGATTGTACCTTAGATATGGTTTCGCGTTAATGAATACATTTTTTTTTCGGAAGGCTTATTTTATTAAAATACAATGTGTGCTCCCATTGATATAAATAAACGTTACAATACATAATAATAAGACATAATTTGTACTCCATATTTATATTTCAGTATCCAAAAATACCTTTTAGATACATACTAAAATGTATTCAGTAGGTACATTGAACTTAGGGTGATAAATATAGATCAACAAAAAAAGTGTAATTTAAAAAGTTTTCCTTTCTGACAGGTCTGTAGCGGGGCTCATAAATACAATCTTGATAAAATGGAATGCTCTTTTTAGCCCTGTACGGCTTACGGAAATCTATTGTTGGGTATATAATATAACTTACGGCCCGTCATGGTTACGCGGGAAAGTTCGCAAAAAGTTTTTTTTTTAACTCGATGGAACGCCATCTCACTCTTTAAGGGAAAATTAAAATAATGACTTGTCAGTATTTCAAGTCGCAAACATAAAGTAATCCTGCATTACCTACCTACTTACATACAGTTGCGCCTCTTTCCCAGTGGGAAATGCAGGGATCACATACCACTTGCTGCGATCCTGGCTTTTATGGGAGTAACTAAAGTCTTCAAGAGGCAAGCCTACGATAACCCTTGATCATCAATTAGCAGGTGGGATTGGTTCGGGTACCTAAAATCTAAGTGACCGCATACATGATGTCGTGATAAAAAGTTATCCTTTCTGACCCGTGGTACACCTGTGTGGTTCACCTAGGTGTTCCACGGTTAACTTTTTGTACCCTTTCTCTTTTCAGAAAACCCCTAAAACCGACACTGACGTCATCATGACGTTATAACAGGTCCATTGTGTAGGTTTTCTGCAATTTTCTACGAGCTTTACCTTCAAATATAAAAAAAATATCTCGAAAGAATACATCGTTCAAACGAATTTCTCAATCAAGTATAGTGACAGGCCATTTTCTAGGGTTGATTGAAAATTGTCAATTCCTGTGTCAAAATAAGACACAAAGTACATTTCAATATACTTAGGCATCCCGTCCTCTTCAAACCTAAGTGCTTTCTCTTCAGCTATTTTAGAAAGGTTGTTATTTTTTGGTTATTTTCAGGTAACTTAAAGTTTCATTTTACAAAATAATTTTATGTTCAAAAGCGTGGTGCTTTAAACTATACAAAATATAATAATTCTACTTTTATATTTAAATAGGTACTTAACAAAATTATTTATTAGCAACTTAATAGTGATCAATGTGATCATGCTTACTTTTTAATTTTTGATTAAATTGCGTAATTATTAATCTAGTAGACTTTATGACTGTAAAAGAAGCGGGTGCGCATATTCTTACATAACTTCTTATGTTGCCTTGTTATTTAAACTCACAATTGAAAGTAACATAAATTAGGTATTAATTACTTTAACTAAAGTTCTAGAATAAATACCTCATTTCTTAGAATATTAATCTTCATTTAATATAAATTCTGTTCAGTTCTGTAGTTAAGGCTCAGAAAATAAGTCGAATATTATTTTGTACTCAAGACTTACACCGTCTGGTGTACAGATAAGTGCAAAAGTACGAACTATCATTTATCACGCCATTTCAATCAACGATGAAATATACAAAAAATGCATGTTGAAGGTCCAAGGATTCGCACTCCATCAGGCAGCTATTTATCTTGCTCGAACCTCTGGCCTTCGATCCTTAACTCAAGGCTGACTGATACTTGAAATATGTGGATATTTGAGTAGTTTCTCTAAGAGATAGTTGACATTCCTGACAGGATAATACAGTTTACCGTGATCGAGATCAAAGTGACGGCGGAGTTGTGTAATATCAACTTTGAGTTGGAATGTGTTTGACAATTAATATTTTGTTATTGAGCATACCGTTATTAAGGCGATAAATGGTTTTGAGGAATCCTATCCTACTTATAATATTATAAATGTGAAAGTTTGTGAGAATGGATGTGTGGATGTTTGTTACTCTTTCACGCATAAACGGCTGGACCGATTTGGTTGAAATTTGGTATGTATATAGGTTATACCCTGGATTAACATAATAGTCTATATATCAGCGATGAACGGGATCAGAATTCCACGCGGGCGGAGCCGCGGGCAACAGCTAGTATATTATAACCTACAGTGAAGAAAATCATTTCAATAACGGTTCTCACTTACAGATGGATATTATTGCCAGAGTTTTTTCGGGAGATGAGTAGAGTCTGGGAGTGAGTTATACACTGTTGCTAAGTACATGTTGAAGTGTAATTGCAAGAAGATTTTAATAATTATTTAAAGCATATTAGTGTTGTTGGTGTGTGAACGCCTGATGTGTTTATGGTATCTTTATACTCGTATTGTCTATAATTTTATGTAGGCTCGCTCTCTCCCGGTGCGCGGTGACATGTATCAATGTGCTAATTCTTATTTGTGTATTTAAATATAATAAAACCAGTCATAATAATAATCACATATTTTATTTCTATACAACAAGTGTGTTACATTCGGGGTTCGTTTGCAGGTTTATCCTTCTCTAAAATTCTGAAAATACTAGTGTCATAGAACATAAATAAAAACGCCTACAAACAGCATAATTTATACCTGCCAATTCTTGAACTAAATTCATCATAAAAATCTACTTGTATATAGCAAAAGTAGTTGAGTAGTTGTTGTTAAATCTATATTTTATTACATTGTGTATCAGCCAGTGCACCGTCGAGATTAGAACCCAAACACCAGACAACACAGCCTGCATATATTTACGAGTCTCCAAACTTGGAAAATTTACCAAGATTTAATGAGGCTAGTATATTATAACCTACAGTGAAGAAAATCATTTCAATAACGGTTCTCACTTACAGATGGATATTATTGCCAGAGTTTTTTCGGGAGATGAGTAGAGTCTGGGAGTGAGTTATACACTGTTGCTAAGTACATGTTGAAGTGTAATTGCAAGAAGATTTTAATAATTATTTAAAGCATATTAGTGTTGTTGGTGTGTGAACGCCTGATGTGTTTATGGTATCTTTATACTCGTATTGTCTATAATTTTATGTAGGCTCGCTCTCTCCCGGTGCGCGGTGACATGTATCAATGTGCTAATTCTTATTTGTGTATTTAAATATAATAAAACCAGTCATAATAATAATCACATATTTTATTTCTATACAACAAGTGTGTTACATTCGGGGTTCGTTTGCAGGTTTATCCTTCTCTAAAATTCTGAAAATACTAGTGTCATAGAACATAAATAAAAACGCCTACAAACAGCATAATTTATACCTGCCAATTCTTGAACTAAATTCATCATAAAAATCTACTTGTATATAGCAAAAGTAGTTGAGTAGTTGTTGTTAAATCTATATTTTATTACATTGTGTATCAGCCAGTGCACCGTCGAGATTAGAACCCAAACACCAGACAACACAGCCTGCATATATTTACGAGTCTCCAAACTTGGAAAATTTACCAAGATTTAATTATAAAAGGTGTTGCTGATCCCTCGGCACAGCTTGTGAAACTGAATTATGACAAAGTTTTCTTATAAGATTATGAGAAACGTCCACTGTTTGTATGCAGTTGGTAGGTAAACATTTTGTTTATGAGTGTACTCGTTTAATCTGATTGTACTCATGTGTACCTACAAGCAAAGGATGGCACTTATGTACAATCAGGTTCATAATGCCCTCCCTACTTTACGGTCTATAATCCGACAACAATCTACGTCTACTTTAGTTACTAATAGCTTTTGCCCGCGGCTTCTTCCACGTGGATGTCGGTTATCGCGACCAAATATAACCTATCTCAAGGTCTAATCTAACTCTATTCTAAATTTCATCAATATCGGTTCAGTGGTTTAGTTAAGGCGTGAAAGCGTGACAGACAGACAGACAGGGTTACTTTCGCATTTATAATATTATTATTAGTATGGATTGGCAGGTTTATAATATAGGTACAGCGGCCTTACCATAAACCTTAAAACAGGTCAATAATTGAACTGCTGTCATTCTACCAACTGCAAATGTCACTTTGTAATGTCATAATAAATATATAGGATTACAAAGGGATTACAAAGTGACATTTGCAGTTGGTAGAATGACAGCAGTTCAATTATTGACCTGTTTTAAGATTTCATGGTAAGGGCCCAGTACTTCGCAGTTAGACAGAAAAAAAGCGAAGCTTCTTGGACTCCTAGGTAAAGGCTTTGGATGCGACTGAAACAAATACAGAGTGACGGTAGTCTACAAAAATTACAATAGGTAATCCTAGTGTAACGTCCTGTCCCTGTAGATGGAGGTGAAGTGTGACCGATGTTGAAGTGACACAAGCAGAAGCAGCCTGTCACGAAGATGAATATTCAGTCATAGCAGCGTGGAGTGAAGGACAGCACGTGGCAGCACTGCGTTCATGCCCGTGATTGCCGCCAAACTGCAGTAGTGTCGCCTTCGCAGCTACGGTCACGTTTTGCGGCGACTGCTTAGTCACATGGACAATAGATGACTGCCTAGAGAGGCAGACACGTTTGTAGACTAGAATGGATCATAAGAGATTAACACCCGTATTCACAAACAATACTTCGCTATGCGTACTACCAAAACTGTGCAAAGAACGACAAATTCTCAGTGCGTTCGATTTGGCAAGCCTTTTTATTCATTGATAACACTTAAGTAATACTTCGTTGAGGTAACGCACTGCGTCAGATACTGCTCCGTGATGTTTGTGAATTAATTTTACCAGCCCTATGCGCTCGAGCACACTATGAGACCTCACAGTGTTGTTTGTGAATACGGGTGTAACTTACGTTGTTGAAGACTGTCTTATACGAACGTAAAAATACTTATCAATACTACACATTCATCACTCGATACTATAAATACGCTGGTCAACGAATTGCCACTTGGCTATGGAGGCAGGACTGGCCGCTTTTAACACAGTCTTATTATCGTCAGATGCATGGCTTGGATCAACAGTAGCGCCCAGAATACGGCAATAGACTCACCCCCATTACGTGGGACCGAATACAATGATTGGTGAAATGTGGGTGTTAATTCACCTCTGCCTAACCCCCCCGGGGATAAAAAGGTGAGTATGTTTGATACGGGGTTTCGAAATATGCCACGAGCGAAGCCGGGCGGGTAATTTATTCAACAAAATAAAGTACGTTTGATACAATATACCTATTGAATTACACTCCAAGCTTTATTTCGACGAGTGTTTGAAAAGGCTTCGGGTTGAGACCTTCGTAGAGACCTAACGATATTGTTTTTGTTTTATTCTTTGTTCTAAACAGCCTCCGTGGCGTAGCGGTAGTGAACGCGGCCGCTACGCAGGAGGCGCGGGTTCGATCCCCGCTCAGTGCAAATATTTGTGTGAATTAAATATGAGTATTTGCATTGGTCTGGTCGTGCCTCGGAGAGCACGTTAAGCCGTCGGTCCCGGTTGCCATGAGAACATCTATGGCAGTCGTTACGGGGTAGTTGGAGCCCTCAAAAATCCAAAAAAACAACGGTCTAACTGCAAAGCTTCGATATCGCCTAATGTTAACATTGGGTTGTGGAGGTCAGATGACAATCGCTTCACGGAAAATATCGAGGTCTAGTCAAATCCGTGGTTAAGACTGGTAAAAGCGGACCCCAGACTCCGAGCTGAAAGCTTCGGATGCGACTGGGAATTAACGCTAAGAGGATATTTTTGTTCTAAACGTACCTACTCAGTAAATTGCCTAGGGAGTATGTTTGGTCAGGGGACCTAAATTTATTCAACACAAACTTAAGATGATTACATACGCGAATGACTTTGACCATACAAATGCTCAAGGTCATTGGCTCAGATTTGAACCGTAAAAATCAGTAAAACCAATTTTAATAGATAACTTATAGGCGACGATTACAAACTAAGAAGGTCACATCATGCTAATACACTTATTTGACATATAATGTGAAATTTTAGATTATTTGAATACAGATTGTAGAAAATATTTGGTTTCATAAGAAAGAGTAGAGTGATGTTCAGAGCCTCTTTTCTACTATTTTCTCGTTTTTTATTTAATTTATGAATAGGATAAGTTACTTTGTATATCCTGTAGTATCCAGGTATGTAAATTACGGATCTGTAGGTTTCATAGTTAATAAGAAAAACGGTTTCGAAAATACCGATTTTTAGATGCTCATCTGATTCGGGGCCTTAATCTGGTTGGTATGGCAGTGCCCTGATAACTAATCCTCTAATAAAACAAATAGTGGTATATCTATCGATGTGGTAACGGAGATAGAATACAAGTATCGCCACTTCATTTCATCCGAAGGTGACTAACGGTAAAATACGCAGATGATATCACTGCGAGAGGAAGAAAAACTCGAAATAAAACCCTGTACCAACCCGTCTGCTCAGCGTGGAAACAGTAGTCCCAAGCCCCCAACATCGAGATCCTATGTCTGGCTGTGGACTGCGCTAGGCTAATTGATTGATATCTTATAAACGCAAAACTCGAGGACGACTTGATCTCCGCTGGTACCGGCGAAGGGGTATCCGTGTGAAAATCCGCACTTAAAAAAGATCCAAAATGGTATGCGGTTTATATACATACCTATATATTTTTCCAGACAATAATAACATTCCTGGATCAAATTTCAACGAGAAATTTAAGTCTGATTGAGTACGTTAGGTACCCAAATATCTAAACATCTTCACAGACTTCCACATCTATCTATCTTCTATCTATCTATACTATTATATAATTGTAAAGTGGTCGTGTGACAGCCTCCGTGGCGTAGCGGTAGTGAACGCGGCCGCTACGCAGGAGGCGTGGGTTCGATCCCCGCTCAGTGCAAATATTTGTGTTCATGAAATATGGGTATTTGCATTGGTCTGGTCGTGCCTCGGAGAGCACGTTAAGCCGTCGGTCCCGGTTGCCATAAGAATATCTATGGCAGTCGTTACGGGTAGTTGGAGCCCTCAAAAATCCAAAAACAACAGTCTAGCTGCAAAGCTTCGATATCGCCTAATGTTACCATTGGGATGTGGAGGTCAGATGGCAATCGCTTCACAGAAAATATCGAGGTCTAGCCAAATCCGTAGTTAAGACTGGCAAAAAGCGGACCCCAGACTCCGAGCTGAAAGCTTCGGATGCGACTGGGAATTAACGCTAAGAGGAAGAAGGAGAGAATTGTAAAGTGGTCGTGTCTGTACATTGGAGATATTTAAAAAAAAATACTTGGGTTATGTTATGTTGACGATACTGGACACGAAAATATTTTTTTTGAATTTCCTGTCTGTTTGTCTGTTTGTCCGCGATGGACGCAAAAACTACTGGACGGATTTTGATGCGGTTTTTTTTTGTTAGAAAGGGCTTGCTCAGACTTAAAATCTTACGTTCGTTTGATCGCAATCGGTTGAGTAGAACCGAAGATATGAGTAAAGGTCACGTTAACCGAGATGCACACGGGCGGAGCCGCGGGCGGAAGGCTAATTTATAATATAAGTAGGATATCTTAATTAAACCAGGATCAATATTCCCTTTGAAATTTCACACAAACGATACATAATACTGTGCCTAAGCTGTTTTGTAACACAATACACTTGTCGTAAGCCTATGATTGGGAGATTATGCAAATGGAAGTAATACCAGATTCCGTGAAATGTAAACAAATTAATGAAATGTAAACAAACACTTCTTGTGAGCACATAAGTATTAAAGTGTTACACGTTCATTAATTATTATAATAAATTGATAGTGTTACAAGATTGATGAAGGTTTAGTATTATGGAAGAGATGGGAGGAAAAGATGAAAAATATTAATAATTTTAGTAACGATATTTACATTTTACATTAGAAGAAGAATTACATAATCTTATTAACACTATAAATGTGAAATTTTGTGAAGATATTTGGATGTTTGCCACTCAATCATACTCAAAAAATGGTTGGACGGATGTGTTTGAAATTTCGTACAGGGATTGTTTATAGTCTGGAATACTAATGAATTTACTAGTAATATTAAAACCAAAGAGATTGTTTTATTTTTTTATGCCACTTTGTCGCAGACGAGCGCACGGCTTACCTGATGGAAAGTAGTTACACCATGGGAGTCACACTCGCGCTGCCGACAACATAAGAACAGAGAGATTCTGTGCCGTCAGCGCAGAAAATATCAAGTAGGACAAAGCTTTGGTTTTCCCACTGACAGCACAAAACCTCTCCAATGAGCTCCAGCGAGCATTGTTTGAGATACATATTGATAGTACCTGCAGGATTTGAAAAACTTGGTAATGTCCAGTTCTTAGTGAAGGATATTTAACAGCACCTCCTGGGTTTAGTAACATCCCACACAACTGTTACACCTTATTTATTTTACCATTGTAAACAGTCTTTCTAAATAATAGGAGAATATTCAAATTACATTACAACCTAAAATATAATTTGTCTGAATTAAAATTTATGTAAGTCTAGTTAAACCTACATAGTAATGAAGATATTATCACTAATGAGGATCAAATAACAACATTTTGCTATCGACTGTACTTCTATGCCAGTGCCGAGTTGACCAATGAAAAATAAATTAAAATAATTCGGGGCAACTCGCCACCGAGTGGCGGGTTTTCAAGTGGCGAGCTGACCAATAAGTCACAGATTCAACGTTGATGCTTCAGATTATATATTTTACCTATGTGCCTGGAATATTCACTACTTCTGTGGCCTAGCGGACTCTTCCACCCTAGATCGCCCCTGCGGCAGGTGTGTGTGTAGCGCGTTTTAGAGGTCCCGTGTTCGGATGCCTACGCAGTACAAACCACAAAAAAATAAAAATAGTATTTTTAACCTGTACTGGTGTTACACTCGTTCATAGGCCACGGTAACCACTTTGCATCAGGTGGGCCGTGTGCTTGTCAGTGACCTAAGTACCTAGTATAAAAAAATACCTCTTTTTGAGAGACTCTTGAGACCTCTTTACTGTTGTGTTGTGCAATCTTAGTGTCAGACTTGAAGGAGACATCACTATACCTATCTTTTACTAACGTTCAGACTCTCGCGTACCATGATAGCGTTAAAAACAGACTTGTACCCACATCTTAGATTCACGTTCCTACATCCTAGAGGGTTGACACATATTGTGGCGACGATATTTTGATCGAGCACCAGAACGGTGAAGGTATTTCTGGATACAGTTCAAACTGCAAATTATAAATTAGAGTCATAATTCCTGTAACTTTATTATTTGTACGGGCAAACCCGAACATTTCGCTAGCGTAGCTTTTGTGCTGCGTTAGCACCGGCCGTGTCGCATCATATTATTCATTTTATTACATAATTATGTACTTTAACTTAGTGCCAATAAATGCGTCATTCTGAACACATGTGTTTCAATCAAAGAAACCTCGGCGCGGTACTCACTAGCAGTCATCCCAGTAAAGATCATAATATCATTTAAAAGGTGTTAGGTCTATGACCGTACATTATTGTATATCCCTATATTCCTGTATGTCCTTTCATCTGATTTTGGGTCAATCTCTAGACATTTGGCCTTTGAAAAGTTAGAATATTAATTGCTTATTTTTCGTTCTACAAGCTTTAACCGTCATCTTTTAAAAAAAAAACTATATAAAACCTAGCAGAAATAACTTGTGTTTGCCCAGCTAAATTATTAACATAAATTAAAATTATCTTTCATTTATCAAAATAAAACTTTTTATACGGATTCGTAGAAGCGTTGCCAGGAGAAAAAATATTTTGTTAATTTATAAAAGAAAGAAGATCTTTAAAAATAGAAGGCCAAAGTTCAGATCCAAAAAGACTGCCTCGCTTGTGTGAAAAGCTGAAAAAAAAAACAATTGGGTTGATTACGTAACATTTTTTTTAATAAGGACATTAGTAAACATAGTAGGTACCTACTCAACTTAGTTAAGTCCTTCCAAAAAACTAAACAGCGTGATTAGAAGGCTTCTGGACAATAATTAGGTCATTTCAGTAGTAATTAGAGATAAAAGTCGTAGGCGAGGCTCGTTCAAGGATCTAACCAGATTAAAGGTCTTTAGGTCTCGGTCAAACGGCAAGAAATTGTATACAGGGGGTGGTCAAATGGTTTTATGGCGTCAATTCAATTAAGTGTAAATGTTTTGTTCTATTCTGTAATTATTAGAGCAGTCAGCATTTTTTTATTCACGCCCGTAGCACATCTCCGCTGTTTCGCGGCGGACAGCGGAACTGCTAGTTGAGTTTCGCTGTGTTCAAGTGTAGCTGGAGCAGCGAAACATGAGCGGAACTTGACACTTGTTATCTAATATGGAGCGCGTACCCGAATCTAACTGGTCCGTTTAGAACGCATGCGCCAACTACCTGACTTCTGATTGCTCCGTTCAACATGATAACGTCTTTTTCGCATGCGCGAACTTGATACCGTGCGTCAAGAACTTTCAAAATCAACAGGGCCGAAATTGGGTAATTGGCTGTCTAGTTAAATTATTAGTTACTTTATGGTGAGTGATAGGGAAAGGAGATGTTCACTTTTTGTATGGACAATGGGGACACTAATTTGCACAAATATAATATATATAAATTAGTTTTATATTTGGTACCATTATACGTTAACATTACATTTAGATAAATATAATATTAATACAATTAAAAGTCTATTATTATAATAAAAAGCGTACCTTCCACATTTAATTCTCTCTGAATTTCTAGCCATGCTTGCAATTTTTTCACGTTATTTTTATAATGTGGATGGCTTATTAAATAAATAACGGGTCTATTTCTGATCTCTATGAGAAGCTTTTCGGTATATTCCACGTCCATCATTTAAAAAAACGTAGTTATGCTCAGTAGCTTTACCATGAATTGACACCAAAATTTGACAACTTCGTTACCAAATCGAATTGTGTATGCGAATCTGATTGGTCTTTTTAGAACGCATGCGCGAATTTTCTGACTTCTGATTGCTCCGTTTAAAATGACAACGTGATTTCGCATGCGCGATCCTTCGCAACCGTGTGTAGATTTCGAATCGTCGTCGCCTGTCAAAATCCAGGGCCGTATAGGGTATTTGGCTGTCAAGTCAAATTAAATACTTTTTACTAAACGTAACAGTAAGTTATAAATATGTATACTAATATAATCGATGATTAATAATTATTAATTATATTGACCAATTATTATTTATATTATGATTGGACAATTTCTATGGTTGGACAATTAAAGAGTGATTGTCATTTTTCATAATTGGACATATAAGTCGTGCAAAGGACACATTTGACGTTATTGCTGGACTGGTCGCCGAGTGCAGACCGAGGGTTCAGATTCAGCCACCTGTCACCGCTTCACCCCGCTGGTGAAGTGGTGTGACATTCATATCCTTCCTTTTCGGAGTACAATGGGGACACCGTGCTTTTCACACCTGAGGGCTCTTAAATGATGGCCTAGAATCAGTCGGGGAGTGCGTAATAGGAGGCGTGCGGTTTTGAGTAGGTGCGATGGCCGACCGGAGTGGTATTTGAAGGGACTACCGAAAAAAAGTAGGAGCGTGATCAGAATTCGACGTGTGTGGAGCCGTGGGCAGCAGCTATGTATAATACTAGCAGTTGCCCGCGGCTCCGCCCGCGTGGAATTCGGATTCCGTTCCCACTTTTTTTTCGTGCTAAAGTTCCCTCGGATATGGTCAGGAGTGATTGTCGAACTGAACTGAACTCTGAACCACTAAAAACGCATGCCATCACGGGTCTTTATTTGCTAGCCTATGTTACTCCCATTATTGAAATCAGTCAACAACAAACAAAAAAAAACAAGAAAAGGACTTTCCTCTTTAGAATATTTAATTAGTGTACCTAGATGTAGGTAATACCATCCTGTACAAAAAACTTTAGACGGCGAAAAAATAATCAAAGTAAAACTTTTTTACTGATCTTGATTCATTTGGAATTTAAAAGACCCCTAATGCGGCCCTGCAATTTACGTGTTACGTAAAATTGTCACGTGATAACACTGACAAAATAGCGGACGAAGCGCGGAGGTGTGAACGGCAAAGGCGAAACTGCGCGGCGAAAGAGATAGAAGATAGGTAAATCTATGCATTACAACATGCCGTTTCGCTAGAGTTTCGCTCCTCGTACAACTGACAGAACATGGCGAAACAACCGCGGTTCCGCTATACGCGGTTTCGCGGCGGAGATGTGCTACAGGCGTCAAGTTCAATGTTGTTCAATTGCGTGTCAGCGAAATAGAATTATAAAGTGAACGAGATAACAGTTAGGTAATTTGTCTATAAAACCTATCTATATAAAGATATTTGCATATATGTCAAGTTGTACCTAAAATAAAATTTTATGGATTGTTTTAACGCAATTTTTTAATTGAGGTTTACAGTCATACACTTTTGTGTTTTTATTCTACATAACATAACATAACATAACCTCACGCCTATATTCCCCAAAGGGGTAGGCAGAGGTGCTAGCACCCACATTTCGCCGTTATGTTTAGGTCCCAATGTAATAGGTGGCGAGCCTATTGCGATTAACCGGGCACTTATAAACCTGCGATAATTTTATTGAGATTATTTTACAATAATTCCTATATAACCTATAGGTAAGCAGAAGTCACATTTTGTCCATTCCGTTGGTGCTGGATGATCGACAGGAACCTATTGCCGTCGTATTGTCTAACAAAAAAAACTGATCACTAAACCTAAGAATCGAACCTTACATAGAACTATCACGCTCACTAATTTTATCTTAAACTGTAAATAAATTTTCATCTTATGTTTTCCACTAGACACAGGATACTGTGTCGTGATAACGACAAAACAATACAAAAACAGCACATACAAAATCAATTACCGTGTCTCGAGATGTCGCAAAAACGTGACGACCCTGTATAAGTGGGTCTATGTCAGTAAGCTTGGTTAGCTACAGTATGTAGGTTAGTCGGATCTTTCTTGCTACCTATTAGTTTGGAAGACAGCCAGTGTCGAGAGGACTTTATAAGTATAAGTAACTTTGCATATTTTAGGTCTACACACACGTTTTCTTAAAATAAAACTTTCACACTTTTTTGACGAATTCTGTCACTTTGATTCCGTTACTTTTCAGCAGCCAGCGGGATGACTAAAGATGGTATTTATCACACAGTTTGAAGTTTAAGTTTTATTTCAATAAGTGATATTCGCGTAAAGTTCAGACACTCTTTGTTTTGCTCGGGTGGCAAGCAAGTACTTAATCCACCTGACGGTTGGTGGTTAGGTTAAGGAAAAGTGTAGGAAGAGTTACTACATAAAGTAAAAACATGAAATAAAATATTCTACGACATTCTACACAGCTTTTGTTATGGAATCTAGCTAGATAGAGAAAAAATACAAAAATACGTATGAACATTTTTGTATTTATGTATTTTGTAGATACACTTTCCTTTTTTCTAAATACATACATACTATACATATAGAATACATACATACAGGAGAATGAGATAAACCAAAGAGTATAATAAATACAGCGTTGCTATCAAAATTGGATATTAAATAAAAGGTGACGTCGTGTCTGATGCACAGCTTTGACCAATAGAGTAGTTTCGTATATAGTGGTAATAAATGATTTTAGTGCGCGTCATTTAATAGAGAATAGTAAAATATCGGTAAACTGACGTTCATTTTTATTTTATAGCTTTTGTTCCTGTTTTTTTTAAACATTTTTTGTAAAGTTTTTTTTTTATTCTACTTAGATCGCAGACAAGCACATGGCCCACCTGATGAAAATTAATTCCCAGTACTATTTTTGACTCGAGCCACGCATCTGAGTCTGAGTCTGGGCTGTAAATTATGTCTGATGTAAAACAGCCCTATCCCTTAGTCGCCTTGTACGACACCGCATGGGAAGAGATGGGGTGGCCCAGATTCTACTCTGCCGGGAACCACGCGGCTATTATAACGTAAAAAATAGTAGGTGATCCATCACACTGAACTTGTTGGCAAATTAATTTCAGTTGATATAAAAATTATTCAACGTTGAAAATTTCGCGATTCTGTTACGTAAGATAATAAATAACTCGAAGTTTGTTAGTGTTGCCAGAACTTAAATATTACATGGCTTACATCATCGCTGTCAAAGAATCCCTCAGTTAAGATTAATATTTCTCGGAAGAAGGGCGTGACATTGCGTGGGAATCTGAAATAAAATGGCTCGCTGATTTTGTAAAGTATATAATAATATTATTGATGTTTTAGCCTCCTACGCAAAAGAAGGCTGTTATAATTTGAACTTGTGTAGGCATGGCCGTGGTAGCAGGTGTCTATTTCTCCAAACACATGTTTTTTTTTGTTTGATAGCTGATGTGATAGATAGATATTAGGTAGTTATAATTCATTAGGTGTTTCAAAATCATCAGCTACGGTTTTTCGATAACATTTTACATATATATGGTACTATTTAGCTCTTGCCCGCGGCTCCGCCCGCGTGGATGTCGGTTATCACGACCAAACAATTTCAAGACAATACAACCAGTTTTTTTTTCTTCTTCGAGTCTGTGGCTAGATCTGAATTTTAAATTTTCTAGGCCCAAAACTTGGCCACAACAATAGCGTCTTCAGTTGCTCTACAAAGGTCGTCGGTAGTACAAGTGACGGGGCACAACGAGCAGGAGAGCAAAATGTGACATGGAGCAAACGTGAAAGTAACAGACATACATACAGACAGAGTTACTTTCCCATTCATAATATTAGTATGGATAAAGAAAGGTGCACTTACGTAACACTTAACCTTTAAATAGGTCAACAGGACCTCTCCGAAGTGAGAAAAACATTTACTTTTAAACAAAGATTAAAAGGTGTTCCATCTAAATTCTATTTGTTAACCGAAAACACATCTTTAGAAATGTTTAGATTATCTCTTTGAAATAGCATTCAGGCAATAAATTACATATTGTAAATTGCTGGGATCACAACTTCAATTCCACTCAGTGCAAATATTTGTATTTCTGAATATACTGGGTGATTTTATTGTCGTAACCGTCTTTATCCGAATAAAAAGATTTTGTACACAGTTGTGATAGGTAGCAAAAGTAAAAGTGGGATCAAACAAGAATTTTCGAATTCGGGACAACTTTTGTGGGATCAATACGGAACAACCCGCAAAATCGTCTGAAAGTATTAAGTTGGCGGAAAAAAAACTGTTTTTTTTTTATAATGTATGAGAAAAATATACAGCCTATACAGGTGAACGGTACAATACACTATTTATGGGGATTGTAAAAAAAATAATATTTTTCACCAAAATCATACTTCCAGACGATTTTACTAACGAAACTGTGGCCAAAATCTTTTTATCCGAAATGACTACGAAATCACCCAGAATATCATCTTATACCCTACTAGCTGTCCCGGCGAACTTCGTACCACCATATTTTTCCCGTTCCCGCTGCACCTATTTTCTCATCCTTTAATTCTTGCCTGGACACCCACGAATATTTCAAGACCAAAATTAGCCAAATCGGTTCGTCCGTTCTTGAGTTATAAAATAACAACGAAAAGTGGCATTGATTTTTATATATTAGAAGATCCTGTACAGGCTTTGATAACAAAATGCATCGCCAGTCACCGCAAAAACGGGTTTTGTATAAGTAGGTAAGCTAATGTCAATATTTTTTTTTTATCTGTCAATGTGTAGGTACATGTCATGGGATGTATGTATATCTCAACTTATACCGAAGTAGTAGTCATTTTTACGCCATGTTGAAATGACACTTGCTGCGCCGAGGTATAGAGATTGTATCTAGAGAGTATAGAGTACCTACATATTATACTCATCGTTTTTGTGTCCATCGTGTACATTTTTTTTATACCACTTAGGTGGCAGACAAGCACACGGCCCACCTGATGGAAAGTAGTTACCGTGGCCTATGGCCGCGTGCAACACCAGGGACGTCACACTTGTGCTGCCTGAAGAAACCTTCTAATGCCCTTCTTGAAGTGCCCCATATTGTAGTACATATTATAGTCCAAAAATATTTGTCATGTATTTGCATTTCCCTGAGTGTATCTGTATAATATTTTGTTTTTTTGTAATTCCCACTTGAATATCCCGAAGGCATTGGTAGAATAAATAACATTTATAATTCGCCAGCTACAAAACTATCATTCGCCCTGTCTATTATAGTATTCCGGGCCAATATACCCATGCGCATTTCAAAAAGTGGACATTTGGCCCGCGGATCAGTTTTTACGTGGGTGATATGTCCCATAACCCATTTTTACAGCACCATGAACAACCTTCACTAATACACAACCGTAACGTTATCTTAAAACCCAAGAATTTATAACCAAACCAGCATTTAACTGCTCCCTCAGAAACAAATCCGAGAACGCCATATTAAATTCTAGAACATTAACTTGCACAGTCGATACGAAGTCCAAGCAAAATTGGATTTTTACTACTATAGCATAATAAAAACCTAAGTGCCGCCCAATCTCGCATCAACAATATGTCAAATAAGATACGGATACGTTTTATGACGTTAATGTGGGGAAAAATAAACAACAGTGGGCAAACACAAACAACGGTGGGCAAACACTATCAGTATGGGCTGTGGCGTGTGTTGGCAAGTGGTGTTTGGTTACTTCGGCGGCGGTGGCGGGGTTGACAACCCCTGCATTAAGTCAAAGAGATTAGTACGTTTTGTTTTTAGAAAACTTTGCTAAAAAAGGGTAGGTCTTAAAGTTTGTAAGGGGATTTATAGATGAACCCAGGTAGGTATCTCGATTCATTTAAACTCGTTTTGTAGAGTTGAATGTGATTGTTGTTTTAAAAATGACAAGACAATTGATTTTAATACTGCAATTTTTTACAGGCCACATTATTTTGTAATCATTTTGAAAGTGCCTACATGCCTACATACTCGTACAGTACATTATATGAACGAACTTTGACGTATTTTCTATGCAATTTTTTTTTGTAACTTTAAATTAGAGGGATAAGATCATATTTTCAGGACGAAAATTAAAAAATAACAATGTTATCGAGCAAAAACTGTCGGTAGGTATTCTTGCAACCCATAGTTTGTCAAACTATAAAAGTAATTGTTTTGTCCTACCCAGGTATGAACCTCACTCATAAACACCAGCTATCGCTACCGCTTAGTTTTACCACCGATATCTAATAATTTTCTACTTACTCAATATAAAAATCACCGACAGTTTAGTTTATTATACGCCAATCTGCCCTGGCTATCCTTGGATAGGATGATCTAACAGCAGTAAAATGAAAAGGCTAGAATTAAGTACCGAAAACGGATTACCTAAAGCCTTATGAGAAGACCTTACACTAAGAGTTACGCAATGCTCAGACATTATGCAACGAGTGAGATAAGATATATTACTCGGTTTAATAGAGATCGTCATTATCTTTTTGTCCAATCAAGAATTCAAGCATACAGAGCTGGAGTTACCAGAGTGATAAACTACAAAACCCGAGTTACTATCGCATGCATTGAGAAGAAATAGTCTAAATACTGTGTATTAGGTATTTTTTGCCCACCATCACCTTACTGGGTTCGAATCCTGGAAAGTACAATGGGGAGAACCTGGACACTAAGATGAGAGCCTCGATGCGACCGTATCTAACACAATTTTTTTTTAATGATTATAGGAATTCTCTGATTTGACTAACTTATCTGCCCCTCTAGACAAGTGGCAATTCGTCAGGCCATTTTTTTTATACCACTTAGTTGGCAGACAAGCACACGGCCCACCTGATGGGAAGCGGTCACCGTGGCCTATGGACGTATGCAACACCAGGCCATATTCAGAATTAGAATTCCACTAGGCTATTTAGAATTAGAATTGCGAGTGGAGCCGCAAGCAATATCTAGTAGTTTATAAAGTCGTTGCTTTTGTCTCGAGGTAGTATTTGCCTCTCAAAAACTTGTTTCTTTTTTACATTATACTTGATAAATGCATAATATTCAATTCTACATAAAAGCAATCTAATGAATAAATTGAATGGTCCTGTCAGCTATCCATCTTCTGTAAGTATCCACCAATTATAGAAGTAATGAATAGGACTAGTAAACGAGTATTATTTTGGAACAAAATATTTGAATTATGTTTTATTCATTGAAACTTTTTTTCTCAAACCATAAACCTTTATATGTCAGCCATTACCATCTGCGTGTCTTATCCTAATTATTTAGGGTCGGTGCAAAATATCATTCTCTGTCACACATTCCTATCAAATGTTATCTCCACATTCACACCTGTGGAGACCGTGTCTTCTTTCAAGCGATTCATCTATCTTCTCGTAGACTTATCAATAATGCTGTCTAAATAAAAAAAGTTATTCTTATTTCTATTACCATCTAAAGGTGCGTACAGATCATGTAACATGTTGTATAACTTGTGTTATATAACACGTCCACATTATCTAACATTGTTTTATAACTTTGCAACATTGTACTAATTTCAGTGTCTACATTACTGAAACATGTTATATAACATGTTATGCTATATAATGTGTACGCACCGTAACATTAATGTACTTAAATTGCCCGCCTGACGACAATGGGCTAAACCCCAACGTGATCCCACGTCAAACTATAGTTAGCAAAATATGGGTACTTATACACCTCTGCCTAACCCTTCGAGGATTTACAAGCATGTATACGAATAAACCAATAATCACCAAATAAAAATTTTTAAACCCCACTTTAACCGATTGTTGTTGATATTTCATAAACTGCTTGACCAATTTTGATAAAATTTACATGGAACCATGGTTGACTTGTAGAAAATGCCCATGGCATTAAGTCCGCCTTTGTACATTTGTTTCATTTGTGCAAAATATTTAAATAAATAAATAAAATAAACCACCTGGAAAGTATATAATATAACCTATCAAACAAAAAAATAATTTTGCAAATCGGTCCAAGAGTAGATAATCGGTGAACATACATAAAAAAAATATATTCTGACGAATTGAGAACCGCCTCCTTTTTTGAAGTCGGTTAATAAAAGAAAATAAATCAAAAACATTTTATCTTTCATTGAAGAGGATACAGCCATGGGAAGTGGCACTTGTCGATAAGGATCAAAACAAATAGGACGGTAAGAAGGCTTTTGAGGGTAAGTAATTCTGAAAAATATTAACGAATTTCTCAATAACAAGAATACCCATAAAATGTACCTTTATAGCAAGAAATTCATCCAAACAAATCAGATCCCATACCCTTACATATCCACCCCTAACATCCGTACGTACAATACAAGAAAATTCAAATGAACCAGGTCAAGTGTTGATTCGTTCCCTTAGTCCTGAAAATCACGTGAAAATGAAAATTTTATATTAAAATATACTTTTGTTTGTTCATGAAAATATGAGCGGTATTGATAAATTTTTTATGATCAACGTTATGCTTTAATAATCAAAGAAATCTTCGACGAGGATCGCACTCCAGTTTTACCCGCATAAGTCCTGATACTGTGGGAATATCGGGATAAAAGTAGCATGGGATACTCAGGGATAATGTAGCATTCCAATGGTGAAGAAATTTTTGAAATTGGTGTGTTAGTTTCGGAGTTTATCGATTAAAAACAACCAAATCTTTTTTTTTTATAACATAAATAAATAAACTGTAAACAGAATGATTTTTATTAAAGTTTAAAACTAACTTATTTGTAATTCTTAACATTAGAAGTTTTAAGTTAAAATTGTTTGTTTTATATCTCCTTAGAGCGTTGTTTATGTTAAGAAACTGTTTATATTAAAATACTTCATAGACTTAGTACAATTTCTTACTGTAAAATAAAATTAGTTTTTTGTTTTATTCTGTGATAACAACTTCAATGATTGTTATGTCAAGTAATTTTACAACATATGTCCAATTTCTAAAATTACCAATATAACAACGTTAAATATCTTTAAAAAACGCCATTCCCACTCCCACAACTACAATTTCTGGAGACCAGAACCAAAATTGTTGAACTATTAAAACACCAAACGTAAGATTTGGTGGGTCCAAGGCTAACTTAAACTATCTAGCAACCCTTACGAATTTAATCAGAAGTAAATTGACGGAGTTTGAAGGCAATAAGGAGGGCCTTGAGGAAGTGGGCTACTAGACCTAAGACTTGGGGGTTCTGTAAATGAGCTGTATTTTGATTCCCGCCGCTTGGGAAAACCACAACAGGGAATTCATTCCACAATTTGAGCTTGCGTGGGATGAAGTTTCTTTCATATCGCACAGTGAGCATTCATTATCGAAAGTTCAAAATCTTATTGAACATTAATACTATGATTCTGTTATTACAATCTTTTTTGACAAAAAAATCCTGAAATGTCTACTTAAATAGAGTGTTTTACAAAAGTTATTGTTCAACTCAAAACTTAATCGTTTTCACGACGTAATTCTTATCCAGTTCAGTCCTCCGACCTTAAGTACGATACTTCCTATTTCCTCGTCACATGTCTGAAACACTTTCCAACTATCACGTGTGCCACATACAAAGTACTCAGTTGTTCCTAAAACCTTTGACCGGATCGCGACAAATCTCCGGGCACGTGACCGGGTGCACGCAGTCTGTGCCCCATTCTCAGAAACTATGTTAAAAGATTCAAAGTATGTTGATGTTAGACTAAAAGAGTAAACTCAATTTTACTTTTTATTTTACAGGTCAAGAAAGTTTGTGTGAGTGAAGATTGTTTAGCAATTGAATTTTGAATTTTTGCTCAGTAAAAAATCTATATTTAGGTGAAAATTTTAGTTATTTTTTATAATGGTAACGTCAATATCACATCTCAACTGATAGTAAGTTGAAGATAAAGTCTTGGGTAAAAAGGTCACCATTACAATGACTACGATTGTACAATGGTGGCCTTCAACTTGACGGTGGTTTTATTAATATTAGAGAAGTGAATGGGTAGTATAAAATTGAAGTTTAAACTATGGTTTATGGGGAGATCTTTGGGGACCAACCCAACCTTATCCACTGGTTGACAGGCGATTTTCTGGTGCTGGTTTTCCTCTTTTTGATTTTGATATCAAATGATTAATTAATCAATTCCAGTCCACTACTGGACATAGGCCCCTCCCTATGTGCACTATTGCTCCCGTCCTCCGCTTTACGCATTCAGTCTGTCCCAGCTTTTTTCAGCCCACCTGGCTATTTTATTAATACCATTTAAAACTTAGATCTTAACACGCTCAACGCCAGTGTATCATTTTTGATACACACTGTCCAATTATGTGTGTATCATTTTTGATACACAAGCAACTTTTTGGTTTTATCATTGTGTATCAATAATACGCATGATTTCTATACATTTGCTTAGTAAAAATAAATGCTCTGGCCTGGGTGAAGGTTTTGGTAGCTTTGGGGTGTAAATCGGGCAAATGGTTAATAGTCTACAAGCAGATGAAAAAAAAAAAATTACTAGGTATATAAGTTATTTTATTACAAAAAAAAGACGAATTTGAAATCAGAAACCAGCTAATATTTACGAAAAAAATTGTTAGTGATGGGTATTGAAGCATTGCTGACACATAAAGTTATTACACTCAGTGCACTTTGTTGACACTTGCGCCGCTCTGATCCTCTGACCATCGACAAGTTTGCCGTCCCTCCCGTACTTTTTGTAGCACTCTGAGCATCGTCCACGTGTAATTTTTTCCCCATTCTTTATTTTTATAAGATAGTGCTTCACTACGGATGCCCTTGGTGCTAAAATGGAAGTACTTTGCTCGATTTCAATTGTTTGAGAAGCCTTTTCAATCATATCAATAATTACTTGTTCCCTAAATTCTGTGATTGTAAGCTTCTTCTGAACCGTGTTTTGATTGTATAGAAAATGAGCATTCACTAAAGAGGTTCCCCATAAGATATTTATAAATAATTTGCGATACCATTTCGTACATCGTCTTCCGCAAGTGCCATTACTGTTTTCTCAGATACCTCTGTTTCTCTGTCCCTTGATTTGCCACAATAGACGGAGAAATTCCAAGTGTAACCCTTTTGGGTACACAACTTGAAGATTTTGATCCCGTATTTGGCTACTTTGTTGGGGATATATTGGCGAATTATCAATCGGCAGTGTGTATCAAAATTGATACACATGGCCTGTGAAATAAGAATCGCTATGAATCTTTTTCACAGGCCACGTGTATCAAAAATTAATGATACACATCGAAAAAGAGGGGAAGGAGCACAGTGGGAGGGATGAAAATAGAAGTAGTGTATTTTAACATAAGAAAAAACGCAAAAATAACAGAAATAAGGTTTGGTTAAATTTTAAGGGAATTGGCTAAAACGGCTTGGCGCTGGGCGTGTTAAACATCGTTCTTTCCCCTTTCAAAATTCTAGCCAATATACCTGTCCTATTTAGGACAGGGATCAACGCCCAGATCAGTCGTATGTAAAACCTTTATCAATCTTAGTTACAAAGGACAAGGGACAACGCGCCGTGATGTTATGTACTACATCTGGGCTTATAGGGCTAAATCTTTGAAATCGTTCTCAGAAGACTATGAATGAGGTGATGGATAGACATGACCAACGATTTTGTTGACGATATAACTCCTGGTGAATGTGTTTCTAGTATCTAGGACATATTGAAATTATTTATAAAGTTTTTATTTTAGTATGACAAAGGCTTGATTTTACTTAGCCTTGGTGAAAGCCATACAACTAAACGAGGTTCTCATATTTTTATTTACAAAGAAATAATACTGTGTTCACAAATAAATAAAATTAGAGTAGGTACCTATCTGTTTATAACATCAAAATAACACATTTTTATTGATTGCATATGAATGTAGAATAATAAAATTATACGGTATTTCTGAAAATTGGCAAAAATTTTGTAGGTACTCATTCTGATGCAGCTTTTACTGCAAATGTCATAAGGCGTAACTGAGGCTACTTTCACTTTAGAATAAATATTCAGATCTATTAAAAAATCACAAAACATTTATCGAAGTCATGGACACAACAAGTCATTAATAAATGACTGTATGTCTATTTTAAATATTGAGGTACAGACGAGCTCTCATACGTCAGAGGCCTTCACGCGACACCTAATTGAACAGCTTAATGAATCAATATGTCACTTCAATACGCCTTATACCTACTATTGGATTAGAGCCCCTTCACACTAGCGATTTCCATCGTGGGTATTCGATGAACGTATGCGGCAAATTTTTTCAACTGCAACTGCTAATTAACTGCCAGGGAAACGCCACAATACGTTACGTACGGCAGGTCTAAGAAGGCCATTTTATTGGAATAGTATTAGAATAATATTTTGCAATGCGGCGATATTCACTTGAAATTGGAATATGCTTAGTAAATAATTATTGTGATTCTGCTCAAATGAGTGGACCATTATACAAATTTTATAGGAACCTATTGAGATCTACTGGGAATTCATAAAGTTATTCGTTTTTAGCGGAATCGCTCAATGTGGCCTTTTTAGACACGCGGCGTCTACGCGTCTCACCGAATGCCTACGCTGGATCATGGATCATCATCATCATCATCATCAGTGTGAAGGGGCCTTTAAACTGCAGATCACTACAGATGTCAATAACCATACGCACTTTAAGAAGACAGTCGACCTTCAAACTATTTAGTCTCAAAAGGGGCGCGAGTCAGGATAGTGTTACCTAAAGCATCGTGTTGAGTGGGTTACAAGGTTACAAGCTAATTCAAGTGATTGAGGGGCGTGATTGGGTGACCTATGTAAATTTAGCTTGACAAATTGTTATGAGTAGACGCATCAAATGTATATTGCTGAAGTGGCAAACAAGGTGCAGTTATTTAGTTTGCTAATACTAAATTCTACATAATATTTTAAATGTGAAAGTTTGTGAAGAAGAAGATGAAAAAGATTGATGTTTGAACTGCAAATAGTCGAATCTATATATTTTATAGAACTTATTTTTATTTTTATTTTTTTATACCCCCTGGGTGGCAGACAAGAACATGGCCCACCCGATGGATAGTAGTTACCGTGGCCTATGAACGTATGCAATACCAGGGGTATCACAATCGCGCTGCCCCTGTAAAGTCCTTTTTGAAGAACTCCAAAGAAAACTCCAAGCGATTACAATGTTTTATAGATTACATCTGTCTAAAAGTTTCATAACTCTTCATTTCAAAGCCATCCCCCATTACATAATACACAACACTACACATTTGACATTATACGCCATTGTTGCGAAATATCTGAACTTGACACTTGATAACAGATTACAAACTCAAATAGTACAAACGATTCACTTGAAATGGGATCACCCAGATTATAGGGCGTAATTAATTTTGTATTTCGAGGAAACAAACGATCGTATCACTAGTACACAGAGCTATTATAATACCAGAGATGAAAAGCCTGCCGCCCTAGACAAGTGGTAATTGGTTATTGTAAAATAGAATGAAGAAGACAGCCTCCGAGGCGTAGCGGTAGTGAACGCGACCGCTACGCAGGAGGCGCGAGTTCGAGCCCCGCTCAGTGCAAATATATGTGTGCATGAAATATGAGTATTTGCATTAGTCTGGTTGTGCCTCGGAGAGCACGTTAAGCCGTCGGTCCCGGTTGCCATAAGAACATCTCCTATGGCAGTCGTTACGGGTAGTTCTGTTGGAGCCCTAAAAAATCCAAAAACAACGGTCTAACTGCAAAACTTCGATATCGCCTAATGTTAACATTGGGTTGTGGAGGTCAGATGACAATCGCTCCACGGAAAATAACGAGGTCTAGCCAAATCTGTAGTTAAGACTGGTAAAGCGGACGCCATACTCCGAGCTGAAAACTTCGGATGCGACTGGGAATTAACGCTAAGAGGAAGAAGAATGACGAATGTATGGGATTTGACGTATATGACAGTCATCAACGCATGTTGGGCTGATCATAATACCTAAAGATCAAATTGACTATGAAGTAAAATGCCTAAAGAATGTCTGTTTCGCTCTAAGTCCGAAAGTGCTCATTAAGTAAAAGATTGACAGTACGAGTGTGACACCGCTGTTGTTGCACACGGCCATTATGCTAGGAAAATTTCGCGATCTGGATATTTGACAAAATGTACATGAATGTAATTGTTACGTGGTGCTTCAGCAGACCTATTTTTATGAAAATTATGAATTATGCAGTAAAAATATTTGCAAGTACAGAAGTAAAATACTTTTACTAGTTTTATGACTTACAAACACAACAAGCCTTGAAACTCTTACTGGAACTTCAGGAAAGTTTAACCGTTCCTTTTTGACCTGAATCAGACAACTTAACCTTGAGTTACAAAAAGCATCTACAAATAAAGGAACCAATAACTTGTATCGTCTTCTGACTATTTTTAGTGCGAAAGAGTCATAATACAATAAATAAAACAAGGCTTTTCCTTTATTATCATAACAAGAACAGTAAAATAAGATATTACGCGCTAAGTTAGATGAAGTTTACTAAAGGCTCATTTAGACGAGGCGAGTTTCTCGCATGTTTCGGTTCGAGAAATGGTACCTACGAGACTATCACTAACAATAATCGCCATAACATTATTGTACCAAAGTTGTTACACACTGACAGGCAAACACTAAATTCTCGCCTACATTTATGTCATAGGACGAGATTCGCAAGTGACATTATCGCCTATATTAAATTACGATTATTGCTTAAAAATTCTGTTCAGACGGACACTACCGATATCCAATTGCGAGACAATTCTCGCCAGTGTGGACGAGCGAGCGGCTATTCTTTCTGCGAATGGTTAAGGTATGATTCCGAAGGTGACCGCATACGACAACTACAGATGCACGCAGCACATATCTACGCGTTATTCATTGCGACTCCTCAATGGTCCCCTTTAACCGTATCGGAGTTTAGCAAGTAATGGGTACGCTGTATCTGCTGCATACGTCGGCAGTTGTCGTATGCCGTCGGCTTCGGAATCATACCTTTAGACTAAGCTACTTTTTCCTGTTCTTTCGATAATTGTATCTTGCGGGCGAGAAACTCTCTTCTCTTCGTCGGTTGTCTATTGTTTAACCGAAGATTATATGCCATAATCATCATATTCCCGAATTTCATTTACCCGAATTTCATTTGCCCGAATGTTTTGTTTGACCTAAAAGACATATGACATACTTTTAATTGCCCGAAACTTAGATACCATAACATACGAGTGCCATACGTATTGTTTTACATATTTTTATTTGCCATAATAATTATTAGACATAATAATTATTTAAACGCCATAATGGTTATTAGACATAATATTTATACGCCATAATGATTATTAGACATAATATTTGAACGCCATAATGATTATTAGACATAATATTTTCTTCTTGCTCTTTCTGGCTGTCGATGTCGATGGGTGTGATGGGTGGATGGGTTAATGGTCACAGTTCTAACCTAACTCAAATGGCATCTAACCAAACTACTTCTGGGTGGTTTATAAAAAAATAACCACGAAGGGGATAGCGGGGTCTATTCGCTCGCTTCGCTCGCTCAAACGACCCCGCCATCCCCTTCTAACCTAACCTATCCGAGTCGGGGTGCCCTAAAGTCCCGATTGCATCCAGTTTCACCTGATATAACCGTTACACACTGTCACTGTTACACAATGTCGATGGCAGTTGATGTTATGGCATATGATAATTATGACATGTGATAATTATGGCATGTGAAAATTATGGCATGTGATAGTTAGGGCATGTGATAATTATGGCATGTGATAATTATGGCATGTGATAATTAGGGCTTACAATGATTCTGAAAAATGATGTTATGGTAAGTGATTTTATGGGAAACAAAGATTCTAGCACGTGATTAATATAGCAAATAAGAGTAGGGCAAATGAATATTATGTCTGTTAATATTATGGCTGTTGACTATTATAGCTAATGATATTAGGGTAAATAAAATTCGGGCAAACGGCGGTATACCCTCTTCGTCTAAATGAACCTTTAAGCATCAACTTTTTTATTAGCTGTTTTTAACTGTTTCGTTTTGTCGGTATTGGAAAGAGACAGCACATCATTTATTTTCATTACTTTGGATACGACCTAAGGGGCGATAGCTCATGAATTTTTAGAAGTAAGTAGAGTTTAGTATTCCTGGCAATCTGCCTTAAAGTTAATGGTCTACTATTTTGAAAAAATATTACATTTAAGTTGTCACACAAGTCTGTTTATTTATATATTATCTAGGCACATCATTGCTTTTAATGCCTTTTGGTGACAGACAAGCCCACGGCCCACCTGATGGGAAGCGGTTACCGCAGCTTATGTGCAATTATGCATGTTCACTCGCGGTGCTGACCCCGAAGGCCACTTGCCCACTACAAACCTACACAGACCATCTAGGTGAACCGTGGTAAAAAAATACAACGGTTCACCTTGCTAGCCAAATTCAAACAATCATCACAGAACCCATTAAAATTAAATAGCACTAAACAATTTAACACTAAAAAGCTATGAATGTGCATGAACATACCGTAGCACTTGCTAGAGACAATTATTTTAATGAAAATACAGTTAGCAATAGCGTGTCTAACTAAATGTGAATGTGACTGCAGGTGCAGAGAGTATGATAATGATAATGGTGTCAATTCTGTTCAAAATTTACACAAAACTAAATTTTGTAAATTTAAATTTCGATTTTATTTATCTGATTTGCTGGTTTTAGAACTTTTATATTATTATCTATCGTTTACGGCATCATGCACATGTTGTTTTTTTTAATTTTGAAAAAAAGTTATCAATAAAATTGTTGTTTTAGAAGTGATATATATTTCATCAGATAATTAAAATCATATATGACTAGTATAATTTTTTCACATAACTAAATCTTCATTAGTAGGTAGGTACTTATATTTCACAAAAGATTTATACGTATGAAAGACGTGCCTTAGTATGTTATGTGGCATTCATGATTTCTGTCTAAACGTACTATAAGCATACTGTAACTTTAAAATCAAACAAAAATGTCGAGATTTATTTTAGTTTAGTGTAAACATACTACAGAATCGACACCACTTTCATCTCGGGAGGTGAAAACGCTTGAATTTAATTTCAGAAACGGTTATGTTCTCAATGCAGCGATAGAACGTACACGTACACGTTCTGAGTGACACTTGTTTGTTCTACAAATATAAAGACTACGTAACTGAACATTTGTTTGTAGAGACGACACGTGAATGAGAATACTGATATAATATTTCGGGGTATTTGAATCATAACTGCGTATTCATAGATTTTTCTGAATTTATAACAATGAAGATGAAAATGCAAAGAAGAGTTCTTAAAGCCCATTAGTGATGGACCCCATGGAAACCAGTGTCACCAAACCTTCATATTAATGACCAAACATGTCATACAAGACAACAACATCACGTTGTATTCTTACAATAATTAAGTAAGATAAAAAAGAAAAAAAATAAAGAAAAATAAAATATGAGCAGAACAAAAAAGCCCTAGCAATTTAGCTTGGCCGGTATGCTTACGGGGAATATTAGTAATTTCAGTACCTATTTTTTTATGATTAGCATATGTGCGAACTGACGTTCGTTCAAGTAATTTGCCGGCATTTATAAGGCAATTTACACCCCTATACAATATTGTTTTTCCTACAAACAAATAACGAAGTACTTTACCCAGACAGCGTGCAAGAAATTCTAAAAATAAAAGCCAAAAACTGATAATTTCATTGACGGGAATACAATTTGATAAAAGTATCTTTTCATTACACTCGAGGTGTCTAATACTAAAAGATTAGAAGATTTGAGTTCGTTCGGTAATTGAAAATTGTATTAAATTATTTCGTTACATACAGACAGTGAAATATTAATTAAATGATAGGGTTGAGGGAACGACAGATCGGTAATGGAGATATAGAGTTTATTCCCAATGGGATAAACAGATACAACCTAATTCTATAGGTGCTTTATATGTAGTAGTAGTCTAGTATGTATAATGAATGTATCAGTGGTGAATGCCTTCAGTTTACCATCAGGCGAGGGGAAGTCATATTATAAGGTCCTATAAAAAATGTACCCAACTCTTAAACAGTCTTCCCCTCTAGCATTTTTCATTTAGAGTCCCACCACAAGAATGATACATCGTTGGTCAGTCAGTCTACCTACACCCTCATCATAATATAGATAGATAGATAGATAAAGATACGAGCCAAGAGGCTCATCAATAACGAGGAGTTGAGAATATACTTCAGAGCCTGGAACATGGGCGAAGAGTTGCCTGTCTCTCGGTATATTATCGGAGGTACTTCAGGGAGTGCGCGCAGGATTTGCACAACCTATTTCCGCCAAGCCCTTTCCACCATCGAACGACCAGATGCATGGAGACCCGCAGCCGCCGATACATCGTGTTTATTTACGTACCAAACGATTCGGTGCTATAACTCCGGACACGTATCTTGGACCTAAATCGCAAGACAAACGAAGCTCTGGCGCCCGCAGATTGCTTTGTAATAATCTATGCTTGGTGAATTTGAGTTCGTCCACCGCAGTAGCACCCCGTGCTATCCTCAAAAGACACCCAAGAAATGTGTACTGCGCGTATAGGGCACATTTTGAGCACAGTTTAGGAGTTATACTTTTGGGCAAGCGTGCTTCACTTTCGGCCACATCGTCACTTACCAACCAGGTGAGACAGTATTCAAACGCGATCCTATAAGCCATAAAACAAATCAATTAGTTTGTCTATTACATTCTCCTAAATAGTCCAAAGCACTTAACCCACTTATAATCTACTAAACCATAACTATCTCACAGATATAACTGGACCAATTTAGGGAACTCAATTATCCGAAAAACGTTAAAGAACTTATAACGTATTGACTTGTAATAAAATAATATTGATATCTTAGTCAATATTACGTTATATTAATCAAGGTTATCGTATAAAACGAAGTCAATAATATTTGACCAAGGGAGCCTGAGAAATTCCGATGTCTATAATATGGTTCCTGATCTGCTGTTATTATATTTATACAGGCTTCAACCCACAATTATGCAAGGGTTGTGTTATTCAACAATGTTCAAAGCGATCATTGTATAGTGTGCACACATACCTTTGTCTCGTTAATTCCCGTTAACATTGTTGTATAACATGTAACGCGAAAATTCAAAAGGGTTGTAATGATTTGAACAGCTTGCATCGTGCAAAAAGTTTAAATATTTAGTTTAAGGTCTTCATTGTTTTGTAAAGTTTTTAAAATCCGTTTTAATAATTTGCTTGTGTCAGTAATGGGTTCCCGTTGGTAATGTAATGGCCAGGATTCGAAGCTGGGAGTGGGACCTCCAACCAATGTTTCTGTTGATATATCTCTGCCTTCGCTTACGTAAAGCATGAGTATATTGATGAGTACATTACATGAATAACGTTAAAATTTATAGTTATACCACACCACAGCCTGCAGTAGCACTTCCAATTTGAGCATAAATCACTCCACTTTCACATTACTAAGAAGATAAGCATTGCAACAGATACTAACATGATCTAAAACTAAATTATGTATATCCAGGCCTGCTGAATATTTCAGGTCTAGTCTCGTTAGGCTGCCTAGTTATTCAGTCAGTTACGGAGTTATTACGACTGGACTGCGTTCTTAGATCAATATTTTATTAATGAATTTTATTGATGCTGCATTGGTTAATGTATTTTACTTAATTTGAAGAAAAAAATTTGTTAAACGAGAAGCTATAGAATAGCTGTTGCCCGCGGCTCCACCCGCGTGGAATTTCAGTCCCATTTTCACAACACATGGTAACCTAATAGTGTTTTAAGGTTAAAAATTAGCAGTAGGAAGCAGCCAGACCTTACCCATTTAGAACGAAAATAATTAATATGGATCGGCACTCAACTAGTTGATAGTTAAAATATGCAGTAAGCGGTGAAGAGCGGCTGGATAAATATGACATGCAACATGCAAATTCCTATAATCTTGTCTCTAGTGGTTACATCCATCTTTTGAAATTGTTGTATCTCCATTTGTTATTGCATTTGTTTCTTGTATATGCAAAAACTGCTCCCTATATTTAGTTATGGGCATAGGCAATTGTAGTGATAGTCGTGCTAATTTTAATTTATTAGCTTCTTTTTATTCCAGGAATAGGTTCTAATGGGTTATGGGCACAGGATCGAATTTCCACAAGGGCGGAGCCGTGGGCAACAGCTAGTATACAATTTAATCAGGTAGGTAGGCACACTTCATTACCTTAAAAATATGATTTAAAAAACATGTCGAAATATGTGCGTAGGAGTATCTTTTTTACGGAGGAGGTCGAAACGAACAGTTCAAAATAAAAAGTAATTTTCTTAAAATATTTAATACCAAGTGCCAGCATGATATTACATATTTTAAAAGGTTTTTAGACATCATAAACTCGAACTGCGTGGGTTCTGTACACAGAATACATAAATTAATAATATTTTTGTATAATAAAATAAGTCGCGTGGTTCCCGGCAGAGTAGAATTTGGGCCACCCCATCTTTTTCATGCGGTGTCGTACAAGGCGACTAAGGGGTATAGCTTTGATTATCTTAATCAGCTGTTCAGCGTACAGCGCAGACTCACCTCAGATGCTCGAGTCAACAGTAGTGCCCTATTACGTGAGACCGAATACAATGATTAGTGAAATGTAGGTGTTAATTCACCTCATTTCCATGGTGGGGGCCCTCTTTTACCTAAGTGCACTTTCACTTGATTTTATATCCCGTTGTACCTTACCGCTTCACCAAAAAATCTGAATACAATGCAAAAATATCATATTTTTATACTGAGTTGACAATTTTCTTTGAAATTTAATTTTCACCCAAAATTTATGAGTAACAAGAAAATGGATTGAACGTATGAATTTTTGATTGGCGCGGATTCGAGTCACGTCTCAAATGTTGACTTTTACCAATTAAATTTTAAAGAAAAAGTTAGCATACCAAATGCTTTAATAATATAGTTGAAGAAATTATAACATATTTTGTAAAATTAATGTGAAAAATTGTTCCATAGTTCGTAAAGTAGGTACCGAAAGGAAAGGCCTGAATTGCCAGCACACGTGTTTCCCTCTTCCTACAATCCCGAGCCCTTCAATCCGGCCGTGAAAAAGCATCTTCCGACCGTCAAGGTAGGGACCGGACTAGGAATGTCAGCATCTGGAATGGTGGTTCATATCTGGAATTCACCCTAGCTTCTCACCATCTAGCAGGGTGTAGTCAATTGACGGGAAGGATTTAAGAAAAACTGCCTGCCGTGGTTTTTCCAACAGACTACAGATGAAAAATGGTTACCGTGGCCTATGGATATATGCAACACTAGGGGCATAAACACACGTGCTGCCGACCCTAAAGAAACCTTCTAATGCCCTTCTTGAAGAACCCCATATTGTAATCGCTTGGGAAAACCATAACAAGGAGTTCATCTCACAGCTTGATAGCGGATGCCTTATGCCTTTAGGCGGCGCACAGAAGAAATATTTTTATTGTAACTAACATAATTATATAAAATTTTATTTCTTTCATTTGATTAACGACTACAAAAAATATTAAAGAATCTTAAAATTCTATACTACATACAATATATCAAACACATTCCTTTGTCCTTGAATTTTTATTATTTTCAACGCAAAATAAAACCCAGACAAAACAATTATGTTCAGTTTGACATATTCAATCAAACGTAGTCCATAAAGCGATTTACCAAACGCCTATAGAATATCGAAGCACCTTATTAAGACATCAATATTATTGTTTCGTACACCAAACGCCACAATTTTCAGCCTGGGGCATTATTCTGCTTGACAATAAGTTTTAATCGCAGTCGACGGGGGTAGAATACGATAGTGTGACACGACGGTATTCCAGTACCAACTGAGTAGCTCGACAGGGGAAGTACCTCCACTCTAAAGAATACCGCGGTCATTATAACCACGCGTTGTGTTCCCGGCGGTAAGTAGGGTAGCCAGAGCTCACTGGAGAGTTTTTGTACTGTCAGTGGGAAGACCAGAGGCTTCTCCTGCTCTGTCTTCTGCGCACAGAAACTGTCTTTTTTCAAAGGGTCGGCAGCACGAATGTGACCACTTTTCATTACGTGGGCTGCCGGGTGTGCTTGTCTACCACCTAAGTTATATAAAAAAGAGTATAGTGCCGTGACTATACGATTAATTTCAATTAGTTTACTTAGAAGATAGAACTGGCGTAAAATTAAACCAACTTGAAAGTGTCGGTTAAAACGAACGCGCGTAGTTACGGTACGGTTGGTCAAGTCTAATAAGGGTATTGATTGATACAGTATTTGATTAGGTTTGAAATAATTCGTTCAAGGTTGTGAAATAAAACACATGTTAAGTTTTGAGCGTCCTTGTTTTGATTGGATTTATGTGGCGTATTTACAATGTATACTCGCCTTTACACCCGCTTAGGGAATAAAGATTCTAATTTCTTCGCCGGAAGGCGGGCCCTGAGCTCCAAGGTCATTTTGTCCACGGATGCAATCAGGAAAATACGTCTACATGAAGATGATGAGGGAATAAAGATTCTACTACATTCTACACAGCGCTATTCAGATCAAAAGTGATTATAACTACGTAGGTAGCTTGAATACTGAATTTCAGAATGGGAGAAAACAGACTAATTGTAAGATATTTTTTTTATAAATACCAAGTTACATACCTACTTAGATTTTTTTTTTTATACCACTTAGTTGGCAGACAAGCACACGGCCCACTTGATGGGAAGCGGTCACCGTGGCCTATGGACGCATGCAACACCAGGGGCGTCACACTCGCGCTGCCGACCCTGAAGAAACCTTCTAATGCCCTTCTTGAAGAACCCCATATTGTAGTCGCTTGGGAAAACCACCGCAAAAAATGTAAATTATTTAATTATCTTCTAATCATAGATACATATAGTTGCGGGAATCAACTCGATTATATCAGTCGAACGTTCTACACTACACCTTAGAGCGGAAACACACGATGCGTTGCGGCGACGCACCGCAGAAATTTCGCCGCAGTACTTTTCGACGCCGCTGCGTTGTTATGACGCAGCGGCGCCGCGTGCGCCCCAGCTGCGTTGTAATGTAGTGCAAGCGCTAGAGGTAGTTGAGTATGCAAAATCCGAGTGACGGCAACTATGACCGAATTCTTATACCTGATCCTCTAAATAATGACAAAGAAATCTTGCCGCCGGGTGTGATGGTCCCTTCCCGCTCCCTTCACATCCCCTCTGCGCCCTTAAAGTAAGCATAGCGCGCGTATGCGTTTAGTGTGTTTCTACTATTGACGTAAAGAAGTTGCTTTATTAAGTCGTGTTTTTGTATCCATTTTTATTTTATACTACTTAGGTGGCAAACAAGCACACGGCCCATCTGATGGGAAGTGGTCACCGTGGCCTATGGACGTATGCAACACCAGGGGCATCACACTCGTGCTGCCGACTGCCAACCCTGAATCCATATTTCCATACTAATATTATAAATGCGAAAGTAACTGTCTGTCTGTCAGTCACGCTTTCACGCCTTAACCACTGAACCGATTTTGATGAAATTTAGTATAGGGGTAGATTAGACCTTGAGAAAGGACATAGGCTATGTTTGGTCGCGATAACCGATCCACGCGGGCGGAGCCGCGGGCAAAAGCTAATATAATATATATCGATGATTAAATATAATAACATTTTGCTGACAACATTAGTATCATTAATGTTACAAAATATAGGTAGGTATCTACCTAGGCATAGACCAGAAAATAGACCGGCAAGATCCACATTATCATTCTTGGACCTTTTCTTCACTTAAATCCGTTGGCGAAATTCGGTACTCACATTTTGCATACTCATACCTCTAGCGCCCGGTCTATAAATCATAAACAACTACGCGGCGGCGGTGCGGCGCGCGCCGGAGCGGTGCCGCTCCGGCGTCGCAACGCATTCACCCCTCCCCGCCTCGTCTCGGTGGTTGCAAGTCCGGTGCGGCGACGCAGCGCATCGTGTGACATGCTACAGATATTTCTATGTAAAACGACGCAGCGACACCGCTCCGGGGCGTCGCGCCGCCGCCGCAACGCATCGTGTGTTTCCGCTCTTAGAGAAAAGCGACATCATTACGTTTTTCTTTCTGTGACAAAGAATTTGTATTTCTATCTAAAACCATGTTAGAGTCCCTATGTAACATTATAATGGTAGGGTTGAAATAAAAACAAATCCATTATGTGTACCAACACCCCGTACCTAACGCTGAGTGCAATGGTTTCAAAACACGCTATCTTACCAGAATTCATTTTACTATTGATTTTTTCAAAAAGAAATACAGGCACCTAATTCTTTATAGGTAATGCAGTATTTTTTATTTACACTCCTTAGGTCGCGGACAAGCACACGGTCCTCCTGATGATAAGCGGTTACCGTGGCTTATGGGCGAGTGCAACACCAGAGGAGTCACACTCGTGCTGCTGATCCTATAAGAACAGAGTGTACGTAAATTATACTCTTTAAGATTTGAGATTGACATGGTCAGATCATATATACCTACATTAATACAAAAACATGCTAAGGTACAAGGGGTAGGCCCAAGAAGTCCTGGCTTGACGTCGTGGAGGGTGAAATGTGTGCAAATGGTCGCACTACTATGGACGCCCAAGATCGTGCGAAGTGGAGGAGGAAGAGCCAGAAGGTGGACCCTGAGATCCGAGGTCATCTTGGCCACGGATGCAATCAGGAAAATACCTCTACATGAAGATGATGATGACAAAAACATGCTAAATATTCCAGTAAAAACACAATAAACTCAAGTTACATTACGTACTATGCTTTTTCAGCCCATTAAGCTAAATTCGCCCTTATTGCAATGTCCTCATTTAATGTTCCTGCATAGCACCCGACAAGTAATCGTAGGGTTAATCTTCTGTGACACTTGACACGGTGACCGGACCGTCGAGAGCTATCGAGATGGCTCCCGCATCTGGGTTATTAGTCGGAGCCTAGATTAGTATTACCATGCGCATATACGATTGCAGGGTAGGCAGCGCTAAACGATGACCTGCCATGATCATATGACGTCATAATCATATCATATCTCGGGAGGTATTTCAACCTCTAATTTTACTGATATACCATCGACTTTGATCAAATAAAAGGAGTGGATTTTTTCAGCGTTGTAATGAACCACAAACTCGTTTGAGTTCATTTGCACTTCATTCAGTAGGGTGTACCGGGTTTATGAAAAAAGTTATTATAAAAAAATGAGGGGGTGTCAGATGTAAATTATTATGTGTAAATTTGCTTTAGACACCCTTTCCAATACAACACTTTCTTCGTAGATACTCTTTCATCCCACACACAAAAACCAAATTATCAAAGCCAGCAAAATTTCAATCATAAATTCAAAGTAAAACATACCTATCTATATACAATATACATATACCGAGTCAATACGAGTATACCTTCGCCCTACGACTTACACTTAGTATGAGAGCTGACGTCATTAACTTTGGTCTGATCAGATTCCTGAATGAGATGTACATCATTAGACGCGCCTTTAATTGGAGAACACGAAAAGGCAATGCTGGAAAGCTAAAAACCTGGTGGTGATACCAAAAATCCGTTTGGAAAAACTGAAAAAAATCCGAAACTGATTTACCAGAAATCCTACTAATATTATAAATGTGAAAGTTTGTGAGAATGGATGTGTGGATGTTTGTTACTCTTTCACGCATAAACGGCTGGACCGATTTGGTTGAAATTTGGTATGTATATAGGTTATACCCTGGATTAACATATAGGCTATATATCAGTGATGAACGGGATCAGAATTCCACGCGGGCGGAGCCGCGGGCAACAGCTAGTAACAAATAAAAAATACGACTGCTGCCTAAAAGATCGAAACAAATTTAATAGTAGGTGGTACTCATTTGCCAATCATAAACCGGAAGAAAATTAAAGAGGACCGTCTGCTATCAAACTTGTTTCCTCCAGATACAAAAAATATAAGTCGATTAAGAAAGGGAAAAGAATCGACCTCGGACGGGACTCGAACCCGCGATCTTTCCCTTACAGGGGGAACGCTTTGACCACTAAGCCACCGAGACACGTACGAAATCAATCCAAATTCCCTTATACAACCGTCTTAAGGGCGACGGTGAAGCCATCTACCGACATTCATACGAACTTATCGGCATCAATGAATGATGTTACAATCATTTTTAAACATTGATTTTTGATGACCGAGTCCCGTCCGAGGTCGATTCTTTTTCCCTTTCTTAATCGATTTGAACAGTTAGCGTAATAAATGCTTCAAAATTTCATTCAACAAATATAAGGTTCTATGTATCAGCTAACATCGATCGTTAGTATGCCCTAGGGATGCTTGTTAATATCGGCAGCAAGTATTAAGTAATCTGTGATATTATAGTAAGCTATCCAAATATTAGTTGTGGGTTTGAAAGTTATAATACTGTTATATAATATTGTAACACGTTTTAGATAGTTTTGTTGACGCCGATAACATTGTAACTTGGAGATGAAATATAAGCTTCTAAAACACTTTTGGGAATATGATCTACTAGGTATAAGTATTGGAATTAACGGCATTATGTCTTTAATAGAATATTTGAATTACACAGATTTGTCAGAAGAATCTCTTGCTAAAAATCAACTTTAAATCTAGATTTTGCCGAAGAATTATTATGACGAACGCTGATAAAATCAATTTAAACTGCGTTATATGCATTGTAATTTGTAATCAATGTATTTGGACACTTTTCAAATTTACAGGCAAAACATATTATGTAATTACTTATTTTTTTCTAATAAAATACTTAAAACAAATATTAAAAATGAATATCCATCATAACTGTTTGGAAAAGTATCTAAATGCCTCACAAGCACACGGCCCACCTGATGGTTGCCGTGGCCTGTGGACGTATGCAACACCAGGGGCGTTACACTCGCGCTGCCGACCCCGTAAGAACCTTATAATGCCCTTCTTTTAGAACCCCATATTGTAATCGCTTGGGAAAACCAAGGCAGGGAGTACATTTGCATCCTGAGATAGAAAAATTGATTAATAAACACAATATTCCTCTTACAGTATTTTTTAATCTGAATTACTAACCCCCCAAACCTATCTACAAAATAAGAAAAACCCACCCCTTCCAGTACATAGCCACGCAAGAAAACTATCGATCCCGCGGGCGTGCATGCATTGATCTGCGAGAACCGGGTCAGTTGGTCATTCACCGGCTGTGACCTCGCTTGTAATGCATGTTGGCGAGAATTGCCAACGTTGGCCAATGTTGGTTACGGTGTGCTCAGGTGCGCGACTTTTTGTAGCTCGCTATTGTTTTAGTTCTAATAAACTGCGGTTTAATTGTCTTCGCCTAAGTATCAATTCTAGTTGCATCTAAATCTGATATATTGCAATCCACTCTTTTACTTCTCTTCTTTATGATTTGGTTTATTTTGGGTTAGACCAGCCTTATTCCTTTTTTTATACCAGTCTTAGGTAGCAGACAAGTACATGGCCACAGATTAATAAATAGTTACTACGTACATGGCTCACATGATGAAAAGTGATTACCGTGGCCTATGGACGTATGCAACACCAGGGACGTCGCGTACACTGTCGACTACGTAAAAACCTTCCAATGCCCTTCTTGAAGAACCTGATACTGTAGTCCTTAGTTATTTTGTACGATTTAACCGCAAAAAATTGGTTGACACTTTTTCTACATAACCAGAAACCACGGACCTACAATACTGCGGCTACCTACTATAGAAGATGGGAGTAGTAATACCTGCTTCTGTTAAGAATCTTTGCTACTTTAGTTAATCGAAAATCTTGAATGACTTATGAATAGGTTTAGAACGAGTGCACTGACGACCTACCCTAACAAACAATTATCTGGTCTCGCCCGCTGCATTAATATAAGCTAAAGAATATTCACATCGTATAGGTAACCCGTTGAGATTCATTAAATAGTCAAGATTAAATGTCAATCACACAGTCAGACGCACAACCAGTGTCTTTGACGCTGGAGACCATTGCAGAACACTCCAATTACCATTAAAATTTTCAAACTGATTGCTTAGGTACTGCAGAAACATACAATAATATGCACTGTTTATCTGAATTTCTTCGTTAAGATCAGATAAAGAATGTGAGAGGTAAATATTTTGATTTAAAGCTTTGATATTTATACCACTGAGGTGGCAACTAAGTAGGTATACGAGTCATTAAATGGTGAACAGTCATGGTAGTCTATGAGTAGCACCAGGAGATAGGACCAAGAGACATTGTCAGTGGATCTGTAGCAGCGTAACAGTTGTACTTATTTTAGAAGCATGAAAGACATATGAAGGAATTTAGATATTTGTTACTCAATCATGCGTAAACCGTTGAACAGATTTGGATGAATTTTGCTATTTTTTTTAAAGATATTAGCAGCCGAAATTACTAATATTCCCTCTAACCCCCTCCAGCTAAGCTAAATTGCTTGTGTTAGGTGTGAGTTCACGTCGCTAGTGTAATGGCCAGGATTCGAACCCGGGACTCCTTAACACTTAACTACTAAGCTACAGACGCTTTAGATAAAATCAATTCCTGGCTTAACATCTAGGATACTTTTCATCCCTTAAACAGTTTTGTGGAGATTGTGGCAAACGCGGACATCATCTAGTATTACTTAAATTGTGCACGTCATTACTTCATCTGAATGAAATTTGGAAGCATTTATTATGCCAACTATTCAAATCGATTTAGAAAGAGAAAAGAAAATCGACCTCGGGCGGGACTCGAACCCGCGATTTTTCCCTTACAGGGGGAATGCTATGACCACTAAGCCACCGAGACTGCACGAAGCCAATCCAAGTTTCTATATACTTCCGTCTTTGGGGCGACGGTGGAGCCATCTACCGATATTCGTACGAGCTATCGGAACTATTGAATGATGTTACAATAATTTTTAAACATTGATTTTTGATGACTCCCTTACAGGGGGTAATGCTCTGACCACTAAGCCAGCGAGACCGCCTAGCCAAAGCCTAAGGCTTAGTGGTTAGAACATTCCCCCTGTAAGGGAAAGATCGCGGGTTCGAGTCCCGCCCGAGCTCGATTCTCTTTTCTCTTTCTAAATCAAGTATTATCATCGTCAAGTCTAGCAACACTAGGACAAACAGCACACTGTAGCCCCGTGTGGACCCACCATTACTGCAGCACACAACCAACCTTCGGTTTGCATTCAAGGAAATGAAGCAACATAAATTATTTGAGCACCATTTGCAGCGAGGTCGCGGGATAATGTTCACAAATCACATTATATCCCCACATTTTGATTCAATTGGAATTTAAAATTTGATTTTCTTGGTATTCGGTATTCTAATACAATTAACAACTGATTAAGAATAGTCCTTTTTTTTTAATAGTACAGACATATTACGTAATAGATTTATTTCAGAAAACCGCGTTTTACTCAGGATGGCTTTTCCGGGAGAGACTATCCTCTGACCTCTTAACCCTGAGAGGAAGGCCTGTACCAGAGCGTCCTCCGTTGTTTAACAGGTGACTGCAGCTGAGGTTGGCTTGGACCTCAAGCATGTACCTACATGTACACGTAAAAAATGAAGTATCTACCGCTATATTGTTCATCCGAACGCTGTAACTACTTCTACCTTAATAACGACAGTTACACCCGTATTCACAAACAATACTGTGAGGTCTCATAGTGTGCTCGAACGCATAGGGCTGGTAAAATTAATTCATAAACATCACGGAGCAGTATCTAACGCAGTGCGTTACCTCAACGAAGTATTACTTAAGTGTTGTCTATGAATAAAAAGGCTTGCCAGAACGAACGCACTGAGAATTTGTCGTTCTTTGCACAGTTTTGGTAGTACGCATAGCGAAGTATTGTTTGTGAATACGGGTGTTAGTTGAGATCGTTTCTAACGAACAATAAACTAGAATTGAAGTATAACATACAAAGTTTAGTTATTAGTGCTCCGAAAACTTATAGAATCATTAAATGAAATATATTATCATTGACAGTTTCTCAACTATCGTAACTAACAAGAATTTCTGAGAACTCCGTGCGATCTTCAAAAGTACATTCTCAACTTCTGCAATAACTCTAGAATGTTTGTCAATCATAATATTGTAGATTTAAAAGTTAATACTCTTTGTTGAACTCACTGTGAAGTCAAACTTTAATTATTTTCGAATGTTATATTACATATTTGAGTGACACCAGTGGTAATAAGTCTACTAATACCATCGTATATTTAAGTTGGTCCTCCTCCCCGGAGCCGGTGGGGGAGGATAAATCGGGCTCGAACCGACTATAACGCACGCCGTCTGTGGGCCGTCGGATGCCGAAGGTGAGATTTTCGTAGTCATATCCCTCGCACCCCGGCCGAGCAAGTTAGAATACCTACATCATTATTCATCAGAAGGTGTGTTAATAGTCAAACATTGTGCCGATAAATAATAAAAAATGATAGGTATCTGAAGTCCCACGGAAAAAAATTATACTCAGACTTACAACACGTAACGTTATGTCAAAAATTAATGTCAGTTGTCATTCAATCAATGAATTACGTTTGACACGGCAAAGAAACGAAAGTTGAACGTGACAGCTGACAGGCCACTTGAATTAATTTACAATTCACTGTCAATGTTTCACTTTAAGAACAGTGTTTAAGTGATTACCTATATGTCAAAAATTACGGACAGTGTAAGACAGTAGTTCTGCACTTTACATAATTATATTGAGTGAACGACATTTTGAAATATATATGATTGTATGTATTATCTTTATTTAGAAAAGCGAAATACCACTCACTGATTAATCACGAAATTACAGAAACTATACCACCGACAAACTTGAAAGGAGATGGATACGCTTTCATACTTTCTTGGGCCAAGATGTAAAAAGATGAGAGTGGTTGAGAGCTTACATATTATTAAACCATCCCTGAAAATTCTGCAGATTTTGGTAATCTGAGAGCAGAATTTTAAGAGATTAAATAAGTGAGGTTATGCAAGGCATGAACGTTTTTGAACTGTCACTTGATTTAAACCAATAAACTCATACAGCACACTGATAGGTACACTTTTGTACATATTTTATAAACAATTGTATATATTTTATCTCGATAATTAATTGATTTGGAAGATTGAATAAATAAACGGATTGACTGAAAGTCAGGGAGCTGTCAGCTATCATAGCACAGATAAAAAATACAGCTGATACACATGAGAAATAATTAATCGATCAACGAAAATCGATTCATAATTTATTTTTATTAAATTATTATTATGATTTTAAATGGTTATTATTATTATTATTATTATTCTATTTGTTCAATCAGATTGAAATAATACTGCGATGCAAGTGTTTTTATAGACAATAATGTTTAAATCATTCATAGTAATCGATACCTATTTTATTTTATTAGTGGAATAAACTTAGTTTTAAGAGTTCTCGTCTTACAGATTATTATCAATTGAGCGGGTTTTTTATATTTAGAAATAGAAAAATATAACGCTTTTTTGAGCCATATCTCAACTCATTACATTTTGGCCCAGAAATCCCTGTCTCCTTTGGCAGGTATGTTATGAAACTATATGGATAGGGTCAAATACTGGCCACTACACTACCGACGACGTGAACCTACTCCTAACACAAGCAACTTAGCTGAAGGGGTTAGAGGGAACATAGCGGTCACGGTAACAATAACAGTTGCACTTGCAATGACTTTTCCATCTCAAAATGAAAACGTCATGTCAATGTCAAAAAAGCCCAATGCGGCCTATACAAAATTTCACTTCAAAAACCTACACCAACCTAAAAAACTGACGCACCGTAAAAGGTACAGGTTGATAAACAGACGATTGCTGACGAACCTCGCAAACAAAACAGGGGCCTGACAGGGTTGGCCTAATTTTCCACTCGATGAGTTAATCCCAATCTCGCTTGAAGCAGTGACACTTAATAGGAAATGAAAATGCTTTTTTTTTTTTCAATTTCCTTCGCTTGCCTTAACGGTTGTGGAAAAACCGTTGTTACCTCACTCCCTGGATCAAATTGCTTATTTACCTGACTGGATTTGTTTGTTAGTAAAAAGTATGAGTAATTTTACTACTGCCCCTGTAGTTAACTGGCGATTCGTTGGCCGGCGTATTGTAGAATGGAATGACGAATGTATGGGATTTGATGTATATGACAGTCGTGAACGTATGTCACAAACGTCTAGGGGGGCGTAAATTTAGATGAATGTCTGTTATTCAGTCACGTCAGAATAGCTGAATAAGATCTGGTCGAAATATGTAGAGATAGATTACAGTCTGGAAGTTCACATAGGCTTTATTTGGACCTGGGAAAGGCTCCCATAAATCGTGGGGACAAGATCAGCAATCCATGCAGAAGACCACTTTGCTATGTAATGAAATTTTAGTATAAGTCGTCTTATATTATATGACACTTATGAATATAATATTCCATTCTACTAACTGTTCTTGAATTCTAATAACTGTCGAGATAACCTCGTAATTTAAGACCTATAATTTTAACTTTATTTATTTAGCAAAAAGAATGAGTTACATTTAAATTAGGCGAATTTAGACATTTCGTGATGTAATACTATTAGCCTTTCAATTAGGCTATTTAAGTACCTACTCAAGTAACTTAATGGAAGATCTAAATGAGGCTGACAAACTAAACGCTTTTTGTTTTAGTTTTTTTTTATATATGCTCGCCTGATGGCAAGCTGAAGGCAAAGTCTAAAGAAAGTCACCATTACAGACGCCTACGGCTTCATCACATGCTTTTTCACGCCCCGCTTAAAGAAAGAAGAAGAAAACACCATGAGCTGGTAAGGAATTCCAGGTCACAATAGTGCGGCAAAGGAAGGAGTCACCGAACTACTTGGTTCTTCACAAATTTTATAAGTTACAATTAGTATTGCATTCACAAAATTTTCGCGGGCAGAACCGGGTCTTTTGATTAGTCAAATACAGTGAAAAACTGTATTACATTGATTAAATCTAACATTTATTCGTGCTCAATAAAACAGACATATTATATTCATGTTTTATTCATAAGCCACTGTAGAAGTTAAAACACAACAAACTAAATGACATAACACAACTACAAAGCGAGCGCTTTATCTAGAAGGCGAGGAATTTGTCACGACACCGTTCCCGAGCATGATGCGTGGGCATAGCATGATGTACGTACTTAATATACAAATGCTTTGAGTTTCGAAGAATGTCTGGAACTTAAATGAGTTGTAGACATTCCCTATTCATCTCAATATATTTATTTTGTTCGTATAATGGATTTGGACGGTTTTGAACTTTCTTTGAACCTTTCAACAGTTTTTTTTCATTAAAGACCTGAATGACGTCACTGCGCCTGATGGTGAAATTTTGATTGAAGTCCGAAGAATGGAGACCACCGTTATAGATGCTAACAATGATCAATATTGAAAAGGTCAGTTTGGAATAGTCTAGATTAAAATAAAATCAGAGCATAAAGTCGATTCTATGTACAGTCAGCAGAAAAACTTGATAGTAACAGTGTTCTCGGTGTCAGATTGAACTAAAGTACTCAACTATATCGGCACATCTATAGTCAAATTATCCGCAAACTATCCGATTTGTATGGATCAATAATTTGAACTAGATGAATGCACCGATATGTTCGATACGGATTATACCTTTTAAATTAATATATAAATGGACCCATATTTCATTTAAAAAAAGAATTTTTCAAAGTGAAATAATTTCGAGAATTTATAGAAATTTTTATGAAAATATTTTAATTTGTATCAACTTTTGTTACCGACTGTACTAAACAATACAACCTACCTTACAATACTTACAATACTATCGCATTCGCAAAATAACAAAAAAAAAACACAAATCAAAAATATGACTGGCTAAACACAATGAAAATCCAATCCAGTTAGTTCACTTCATCAGAGTACAAAAGCAATATAATAAATAAAATGTATATCATAATTATAATTGCTTCTACAAACAATTTCAAGCAAAAAATAAGTTATATTTATTTTGCTATTCATCATAGTTTTGCACTCACGGGACTCTGACTAACTTGATTTGGCAGCTAAACTTCATGTCCTCACAGAACCCACCTGAACTTTTTTTCCATTCAACGTACCTGACATTTATGAGTTTACGTATAAGAAACGTATATTGACGCGTTCTGTGAAATCTTCTCCAGTTCAATGGACGAGTGATATCATTATGTCAAAGTATGGAATATCATACTGTATGCTCTGTAAAGGATATATCTAAGTTTATAGACACCATGATAAAAAAATTACCCAATAAACTTATAATCTATCTGAGAAAATAGACGTCTTGGTCTTTATAAATTGTAAGTTCTTTTTGAAGGCATTTGGCACTTTTGTTCAAAAATAAATCATTACTTTTAATCAGGTATTATAACCTGCCCACGTGCCACGTGGGCCTATTCTCCTTCCCATAACCCATGGGAACCTACTCCAGGAAAGCAGAACTTCCATTATCAGCATGTTTGAGTAATAAACATCTTCACAAGCTTTTACATTCTTTATTAGCAGGATATATCCAGCAGTGGATGTAACAGGCTAAACTGATTAAGACCTAGGCATGTGGGTTTTCACATTTCGCCAATAGTACTTTTGATACCTACCTTTTTTTTTTTATCCTGCGAAAAATCCCCACGGATACCTCCCCCGCCGGGGCCGGAGGAGGAGGTTATGTCGGACTCGAACCGACTAAAACGCACGCCTTCTGTGGGTCGTCAGTTGCCGGAAGTACTTTTGATACCTTGTAATTTGATATCGAGGTTATTGTGGCCAATCAAAAGTGTACTCTTTCCAATATTTGTGATATTCCTGAGAATTTCCCTACTGAGACAGTCAAAAACACTAAGTTCCAACTTGGCTCCAATAAAGTTTGTAAAGAAACAAATATTGGGCCAATGCCTCCTTTTGGCAAAAGCTATTTCCAGTGTTTATATTTGCATTCCAGCAAGTCGACACTTGACCGGAGTTTCACCTGCTTTCACAGACCTTACTGGGAGTACGTTTAGAACTTTTGAATGAAATGTTTCTTGAAGGGTATCTATCTATCTGCGAGTATGTATATCTGTCTGTCTTACTTATCGTTGTGTTTTGCTGAAATAAATTGAGGTAAAGGGCCAGTGTATTGTAATGATGGGGCTAAAAGAACATAGGGTATCTATATTTAATCTAAATCGATCGAGGAGCACCAGGCGATAGTACCTAAGTAAGCCTTATATTTATTATCTACACATTTTGTTGGATAAAAACTCGTACTGAAAATATTATAAATCCAATGAACATAATAATTTTAATTTTATCTGTTCTAAACTAATCAAATTCTTACGGAATCTAATATTCTTTTTACAAGCTCAAAAATATTCATAAAAAGCAATTTTATTCTAGATAAATTCTCGACAGCGTTACTAAACACTTGAATTTCGTCTAAAACTGGACTAGTTTGTCAGTAATGAATTTTGTTATTTCCATTAAAGTTACAATTAAGGTTAAAATATTTGCACTAACCTGTTGCTAGAGTCAACACTTAGGCACAAAGTTTAGTGACCTATTCGGGAGCAGTCAGTGCTCCCGCTGTCAAAGATTCACGATTTACTGGAAACTTCTTATTAATTCGGTAGTAATTTAGTATTCAAGTTATTCAATACCTGATGAAAAATATTAGTAAGTACGTAGTGTTTTACCTTCGCATACCCGCGTATTGGTCTGTCAGACCTGTTAACATACATTGGTCTTTTTTTTAATGGAAAACTCTAAAATTTTGTTGCAAGTATTTAACGTTTCCTATAGATTTATATTCGATTGCTCCGAAACTAATTTATAGGAGAATCTACAGTCCCGGGTTCTTCAAATGGGGGATGAAAAATCATCTATCAAGGCCGTCAAGTTAGGGACCACCATTTTAAGGTCAATAGCATCAGAAATGGTGGGTCGTATCGTCTGGACTGCACCTCAGCTTTATCAGCATATAAAAAAACTAACTGTTGCCCGCGGTTGCGCCCGCGTGGATGTCGGTTATCGCGACGAAATATAGCCTATGTCCTTTCCCAAGGTCTGTACCAAATGTCATCAAAATCGGTTTATTGGCGTAAGAGACAGACTGATAGACAGACAGACAGAGTTACTTTCGCATCCATACTAATATTATAAATGCGAAAGTACCTCTGTCTGTCTGTCTGTCTGTTACACTTTCACGCCTAAACCACTGAACCGATTTTGATGAAATTTGGTATAGGGGTAGATTAGACCTTGAGAAACAACATAGGCTATGTTTGGTCGCGATAACCGATATCCATGCGGGCGGAGCCGCGGGCAAAAGCTAGTTTATAATATTAGTATGGATTCTAATATCCAAGACGTAACCAACTAGCTCAGTTAGTTAGAGCAGTTCTTTTGTAATGGAATGGTCGCGGGTTCAAATCTCGACTTTGATGTTAAGTTTTTTCAATCTAAATCTATCATATACAAGTTATAAGCAAATATATTTCACAACCAAAACAATACTTCTCACAACAATATAAAACCCTTCAGTGAAGCCTTTTTACTGAAGAGCCGAAACAAAAAGGCCTATTTCCTTTTATGTCTGAATTTGCCAACGTTTAAACCTCTTAGAATTGACCTAGGAATGAAAGTTCAAACAGGTCAAATCAGGGTCAAATCAGTTCAGCTTGTCAATTTTATAGGAAATATGAATAACCTATCCGTTATCATATTATAGTTGATATTTGCTCGAAATATTTGCTATATACAAACATGAGTATCAATCTTTATTTACATTCATTGCAATAAAATTTGATACTAATAATATAGGAAGAAAAGTAAGATAAAGATAGTTTACTTGTGAAAACATGTGTAAATACTAATAATAACTAAAATAATTCTCAGCAACCAAGACGGTTAATTCATATTTGTTCATCATTTTCTGAACCTTTTCTCAATTCAGTTATCAGTCAGTAACCGGTACCACTAAGATGACTGTGATGATGATGATGACGGTAAAACAGAAAGTAAACGAGCCGTGAGACTTATTTATCCTTAGGTTTAAACCCCATCTCAAATTTAGCTTAAGCTTCACAAGTAAAAACTAAACTTCCTAACAATTTCGGTTCCTAGCGTTATTTATTCAAAAAATACCACTATTTCATTCCTCCCATTTAATTCTTCGTCCATTAAAACACAAAACCATTTCATAGAAAAATAATCATCTCAATTAGACTTCCGTGTTTTAATGGGGTTAGCTAAATAACAGACGGTGCGCTGTAGGAAAATGTGAACATAATATTATTATAGGGTTACGTAAGTGTAGAGGTAATAAGTTTGACTGTTGTGAGGTGTTGACTTCAATTTACAGCGCAGGTCAATTTTATTTTGTTAAAGAAACTATCCTGTAGGTATAGTCAGCGTCAAAACGGTCTTGACTGCAAAATCTCAAAATGATCTTAATACCAAAGTATTAAACGCAGTACGCAGAGGGCTATGCTTAGAGTTTCTTTGAAGGATAGAATTCGCAACGAGATCATCCGACATAGATCCAAAGTTACCGACATAGCTCGCTGAAGAGGCAGTGGGCTGGCCACATCTGTCGAAGGACTGATAGTCGTTGAAGCAGACGAGTCTTAGAGTGGAGACCGCGAGAAGGAAAACGGAAGGTGGGACACCCCCTAGCCAGGTGGACTGACGACCTACGAAGGATGGTTGGGACGGACTGGATGCGGAAGGCGAAAGATCAGCAAACGTGGCGCATATTGGGAGAGGCCTATGTCCAGCAGTGGACTGCAGTAGGCTAATTGATTGATAAGAAACTCTCCTGTTACATAATCAAGAACAAATACCCAATGGTCCACACTGTTAATAAGTCCGTGACGATAGTTCTTCAACGAAATAATAGGTATACCTCTACCTATCACTGAAATTACAGGCAGGAGTATAAAAAGACGAGCAAGGAAGTATTTAGAAAATATAACAATGATTCAACTTACCAGGCACGTTGCAATGATACTTGAACTATGTAAATGAAAGCATCTACTTACCTGTAACAAACAATAAATAAATTTGAATTTCAATATCATCTTACTTTCCAGATCTTCATAAAATCTTTTCACACACATTCTAAACAACGTACTACAAAAGTGTACACAGAAACCAGAATGACCTTAAACTTCCGACCTCGATCTGAATTCCACACAGGTGTGCAAGTGCTCCACATGTCAAAGGCCCGGCTCTCAAAAGGTGAAAAAACCGTGAAGACTCCAGTGAGAAATGTTTGAGCGCCGAGTGATGTAGACCGACATAACGAATAGAGGCTTCTTTGTATCGTTGTTTTGTGGAATTCAGCTTGTCTGAGTTTTTATGAGAAGTGATTATTTATGTCAACTTTTTTGGAATAAAAAGGATTCTGTATTTGGGTTGATTTTTAGATTGTAGGTACGGATAACACCAAAACCTTCTGGGCCAAGCCAGCGCTGGTTTAGGTTCTGGTCCAGGATTTTTTTTAATAAATTAAACGCCATTATTTCTACTGCAGAAATTTGTTGACTGGCGTATTGTATAAAGAATGACGAATGTATGGAATTTGACTTTTATGACATGCGTTGACAACTGTCATTTTATATTATAGATCCCACCTGTTTGGGGGGGCAGTACATTAATGGACAAACTAAGAAATAATATAATAATTAAATCACTTCAACATTTCAGTAAAAAATATAGACGTAAAATAATTTTATGATTCCTTATCTAAAGAGTAATAACTCTGTTATGTTCTGTGAAAGCGTTCGCAACGTTCGTCGCGTAGTCGAGCTTCATTTGTTTACGACAAGAAAGATTTTATTCAAATTTTTAAGTCTTTGTTAAGACATTCTACTTTTGAATAATTTAAAATTTTGTCTTTTACTTTTGATTCAGCCATGTTTGTTTTTTATTGCCATTGTTTCTGTAATTTTTTTTACATTTTTTAATGGCTTAGATGGGTTGATTTATTTCAATTTGCATTTACAAGAAAAGATATACTTCAAAGGTTCATTCACACAAAGTGGCTGAAGCGATCAATCATAGAGTTAATATAACGATTACAATATTTTTAATTATTCTTATTAATTTTTTATCTATCAGAATTATTAATTCCTACATCATCCGAACACGTAGTACTTATGTAGAAGAACTGTTTACTATCCATACCGCATATTAATGAAAATAAAATTTGATTTGATTTGAACTCTAGAAAATAATTGGCTTTTTAGAATTTAAATTTTCAAAATGATTTAAAAAATGTATTCCAGGAAAGTCTTTAGATACTTAATTTGTCATGCATAGTGCATTTTGTATAAAATACTTTTTTATCTCAAGCATTTCTTCGATTCGGAATTCAATCGCGTCACATTAATATACAAAACAGAATATTTCATTGATATTCGTCTTTTCATTCATATTTGAACTTTGAAGCGCAAATGTTGCAGATTATTAACGATATCCTCTGATAAAAAGAACTGAGAACTGATCTTGCATGCCAATTGAATCTGGAGACTACTGTAGTTTTTTTTAATACATAAAATGCATTATGATTGTCTTCTACATGTGTATTTATTTCGATCTACATATTAAATCGTATCCAAATTTCCATACTAATATTATAAATGCGAAAGTAACTCTGTCTGTTCCTCTTTCTGTCTGTCTGTCTGTTACTCTTTCACGCATAAACCACTTAACCGATTTTGATGAAATATGAATTTGGTACAGAGATAGATTAGACCTTGAGAAATGACATAGGCTATGTTTGGTCGCGATAACCAACATCCACGGTGGCGAACAGCTAGTAGATTTTAATATATTAAGTATTTATTGTTGTTAAAAAAAACTATTATGATCTGGTCTATAAAAACATTAGTCTGTATAAATATCACTGTGACCAAAAATAGAATCTAAACATAAAAGGGTTTCATTTAAACTGCGCCGTCATCGCATTTGAATACAATGTATGCTAGGAGTGTGTTGTTCCATGTTCATTATTCAATGTAAATGGGCACTTAGAGTTAATTAATTCAATATAGGATGGTGGTAAGGCAGTGCGTCGGGTGATATCACCCCACTAAAGCATTTTGTAAACATACGTTCTTCATGGTGAATTTATTTTCAGGATTATTGCCTTACTCGTTTATAAAGATAAATTTTCTTTAATTTTTTGTATACCTACTATGTTATTATTTTTTTATACCACTTAGGTTGCAGACAAGCACACGGCCTACCTGATGGAAAGTGGTTACCGTGGCCTATGGACGAGTGTAAAACCAGGGGGGTCATACTCGTGCTGCCGACCCAAGAACAAAGAGATTCTGTGCCGTCTGCGAAGAAGATAAGCAGGACAAGCCTTTGGTCTTCTCACTGACAGCACAAAACCTCTCCAGTGAGCTCTGCCTACCCTAGTCACTTCACAAGTGAAAGTAGGTGCCTACGACGAAAAGGAAGCTATGTGATGTCTTTTTTTTTTTTGATAATTTTTATAGCGAGTGCCGCCTAGCCAGTAGGCTCCGAAAGTAAAGCCTACGCTAGGACCCCGTTCATCTCGAGGAGGCCATCTTGAAACCAAAGCCAGCTCTGGGTCAGCTGAGCGCGAGGTATATACCTTAGGCAATCTCATACCCTGGCATCTGAAGACCCAAGAGGGCGTGCGGTTTTAGTCGATTCGAGTCCGACATAACCGGCCCCGTCCGGTGGCAGGCGGTATCCGAGAGGTAAAAGTACATTGTCCGTTATTCAGCATGGTATAAGATCACCCTCAAAGATCTGACTTATAGAAAACATCTGAGCAGAAAGTCTTATGAATGACATGCTCATTTTGCAATCATATACTTACTCCGCATTAACATGTGCGTTTGTTTTATAGCCCATATATCCGAGCCTCCAAATATTTACGTAAAAGATTACAAAAATGGAAGAACCCACTTCAATCTAAAAGGTTTCCCGAAGGTGACACTTGCCCGCCAATAACTACGTTCAAGTAGCCAAGTTGTATTCCCATCTGCACAATCTGAGATCATTTATCATACGGCCCCCGACTAAAAGGCTGTCTATAAGTAGACCGTGATGTAATACATTCTGGAACGGATGAAATTATATAACTTTTATATTACTCCGCTATGGTATGGTAGTAATCGTTATGACAACAAAAAAATATACGATTTTACTGATGGTAGGCGATTGTACAAATTATACAACTCTGTTGCGTTGCAACTGTTAGGACTTAGGACATACATAAAGACAGAGTGAGGGTATTAAGATATTAGGAAAAATAAAGGGTCAGGAGTAAAACCTCCAGTACTTTTAAAAATCTGTAAAAAATAATGTTGTAGATAAACTCGCTCGTAAGTCTCTCTACACCTCTTTCAAATTCATCTACGTGTCTCTTCAGTCTTTAAAGCTGGCAGCTAACTTCCTGTGCTTCTCCCTATCAGCGGATATCGATGACAATATAGGTAGTTCAACGGAGACAATGTCGGTCCACTCCTGGAAATTCCACAATCACGACTATCTACGACATCTGGCCTGTTTCTAACTATCAAGTTTGCCTATCATAATAATCAATTGATGCAGTGTATATATTTTAAATTCAATAACCATTGCGCCGGGTCATACCTAATGCAAAGGCTGGCCATTGCCATCCGAACTGGCGTCGCTGCCAGCGTGATGGGCACCTTTGCACCGGGTTTGTTCCTTTGCCTGAGCGCATCACACTTAGGACGAACCGGATAGTTGGGGATCATATTATTGACGAAACTAAAACATAACTACTATTATTTTCACGTATAACGGTCTATCTGCATAACATATACCAAAACGGCACTCTATAATACATTATTTAGGCACATCTTCAGGCCTACAACCCTCCTAAACCTACTGCGTCTCAAAAGATTTATCACAAAGAGATAAAGTGGGTACATTAGTCGCGCTGGCCATTACCTCAGAGCTGTAATAAACAAAGGACAAAACATATCACGGACGCCATGATGGTCAGGTTCTTCACATAAATACGGGATAATACAAATCTTTTTTTAGGGTTCCGTACTACAAGGCCGTTTTATGGAAATTGTTAGGTTTTGTTGGTAATAAATGTCCTGGTCATGCACTCATGCCACTCCTACCGGGACCCGGTAGAAGAAAAACCAAAAAATGCCGGCTTCACATTGCTTCATAAGGAATGAAATGCGTTTTAACGATGCTGAAGATTGTGAGAAGTGGACCACACGTTTACTATTTTTTTAATTGCACCTTTAAGGTGAACGCAGACCTAGCTGCACTGCACTCACCGCAGTCGCCGCAGTCATCGCTTTTGTATTGGACCGTTTCTGGTACTGCGGCGACTGCATTGCTGCTAGGTGTGCGAGGTTGCATAGAACTTCATACAAAGAATTCGGAATGCGGGGATTGCGGTAAGTGCGGTGCGGCTAAGTTTGCGTTCACCTTTAACTTACTATTCGACAAAGTGAAGTCCTGTGAAGTCATATAGACGCACTTTACATGAAAGAAGAAAATAACCTAAAAGTAATGTTTGTTCACCACTACTGTCGCTTTTACAAAAGTAGTTAACAATTACGTCTTGTACTATGTTGCGGAACCCAACGCGTACGAGTCTAACTAGCACTTTAGCGGTTTTTCATATCCAGGCAATATACCAAGATATTCTTTGATGTTCCGTTGCTAGGCGACATAGGAAGAACGTGAAAGGGATCAGAAAATAATGATAACAATAATATAAGTTTGAGACTTCTTTTATATACAATTGTGTGTGTCAAAGGAGAAAGATTTTTTAAGAAAAAATATACTGACAATACATTACATAATAGAGTTGGAACGAACATACACACTTCATCGGTTCGTAGAACGACGAATCTCATGCATAGTGTCGAAACTGCTTTGACCAAAACTGTACTGTAAAACTAACGAATCTAATACAATATTTTAGTTGGTTTTTTAGACTATTTTAATTTTTAGGTTAGTAACCGTGCGTGTGTGTTGCGTGTAATGGTGTTAAAAACATCACACGATATGATAAATAATATCATGGTTTACCATCTTAAAAAAAAATATTTCTTGTAAGTTAGGTTATTAAGGCCCCGAATCAGATTAGCATCGAAAAATCAGTATTTTCGAAACCGTTTTTCTTTTTAACTACAAAACCTAAAGATCTGGAATTTATATCCCTGCATACTACAGGATATACAGAGTAACTTCACCTTTTCATAAATTCAATAAAAAAGGAGGAAATAGTTGAAAAGAGGCTCCGAACATCACTCTACTCTTTCTTATGAAACCAAATATTTTCTACAATAAGTATCCAAATAATCTAAAATTTCAGATATATGTTAAATGAGTGTATTAACATGACGTGACCTTCTTAGTTTGTAATCGTCCCCTATAAAATTATCTATTAAAATTAGTTTTACTGATTTTTACGGCTGAAAAACGAGCGAATGACCTTGAGCATTTGTATGGTCAAAGTCATTCGCGTATGTAATCACCTTAATTTAATTTTTTTATACATCATCAGTTCCTAAATATTGGCGTATACTTTTCTAAGTAACAACAACAAATAATTTTACATACCCGAATGCTTTTACTTTCCACACACAATATAAAATAAAGATATCTACCATTACCGACAGATTTTAAAACTTCAGAAATGGAACTTCGTTTGAATTTTACAGTAAATATGATAACATCTCAAATTCCTATTTGCACGAAAGAAATTTTACTGCGTTCATTGAAATGGAACCTTTTAAGGCTATAAACTGGAGTGCGAAAACCGATAGCAAGAGATGCACAAAATTTAAATTGTGACTGTTTGCACACGATTAGTGATACGTCATCATTTGTTAACTTCGTTATAAAATCAAACGCCCAGTTTCTGAAAGGCTGATTAATGTCAAATTAACTAATCGACTGTTAATTTTTTTTCAAGTAGCAATTGGGTTGCTAAAAGCTTGGATAAATAATATAATTTGATCATCGTGTTGGTTAATCAGCGACCTATATAACCGACACGATGATCAAATTAAACTATTTAACCATGATTCTAGTAACCCAATGCTACTTGACAAGAGATTTGACAGCCGATTAGTTAATTTGACGTTGATCAGCCTTTCGGAAACTGGGTGTTAGTCAAAGCTGAAACTACTGAAGCACGAACTAAAGTCGGATGTCACACGTGTGGTCTACTAATTGAGTTTTGAGTTAACGAACACAATCTTCAAAACGTAGGCGCATTTCATCAATGAAAGTAATTGCAATCAGATCAAACTAAATGCTCGACTTAATTCCTAACTGTCCTTATTACAACGACTGATGCCTTATACAGGATGTACCTATAGGTACTTATAATAATAATATTATAAAGAGGAAAGATTTGTATTTTTATATGTAACGAATAAACTCAAAAACTACTGGACCGATTCCAAAAACTATTTCACCATTAGAAAGCTACATTATTAAGTACCAACATCCATAGATCCATACCTAATATTATAAATGCGAAAGTAACTCTGTCTGTCTGTCTGTTACGTTTTCACGACTAAACCACTGAACCGATTTGGCTGAAATTTGGTTTAGGGATAGATTAAACCTTGAGAAAGCACATACGCTATGTGTGATCGCGATAACCGAAATCCACGCGGGCGGAGCCGCGGGAAAAAGCTAGTAGGCTATATATATCATCACACTGCTCTCAGCGATGGACAGGATCAGAATTGCACGCGGGCGGAGTCGCGTGCGATATTTCAGAAGCAGTATTATCAAATTCAATTGTGAAGTTTAGCAGAAGAAAACGGAGATACAGACAAACGTCACCTACGTTAGTGTTTTTTTCACTTCCACTTTTAACTTCCTTAACATTGATCACTAGGTATATGCACTATGTAACGGCTTTAGTGATACGCTTACCCATTATAATTCTTGCAAATAAAGATTTCAAGGTTTCATTTCATTTCATTTCATTTTGAACGAATTCTGCCGCGATTCATGTTATAATATTTTTATTAATGTGCGCATTCGTGTAAACTTCGTACAGTATCAATGCTTTCATGGACAACAATTTTCACCAAGTAGCATCTACGAGGAGCTCTTTTCCTTGATTTGCAGGGAAATTGAAATAAATGTAGAGAATACCAAATTAAATGTGCTGAAATTTGTATAAAAGGCGGCCTTGTAGCTAATAGCATTGTGTTACAGATAACCTTCAAATGGACTACGACGACTATAAACTTTATATAATCCGTTTTTAGTGTGAGAAATGGTCCAGGAGATGCTGTAAGCGTAATAAAATCGAAAGATTCTAGGTACTTAAGACAAATTATACTAAATACTCTTTTTTTATCGTGCGAAATATCCCCACGGATACCCCTCCGCCGGAGCCGGTGGAGGAGGTATGTCGGACTTGAACCGACTAAAACGCACACTGTTTGTGGACTGTCGGTTGCCGTAGGTGAGATTGTCTAGCTTGCAACAGCGCCGAAATATTGGAAACTCCAAACACGGTAAATATCCTGTTAGCTCTAATAGTAAATAGAAACAGATATTTTCATGCATAATTATTATTCTGCGCAGAAATTGAACCACGACCAACACGAAACAGATCCTCAAAACCGATTCACGGCTACACACGACCCATCTATCTTCGAGTTCAGTTCATTATAAGTATAAAAGTATCCAACAAGTGGAGAACCTTCCTCCTTTTTTGAAGTTGATTAAAAAAATGGAAAGTAGCAGACCAATTAGTAGAACAATGGCGGTAATAAACTAGACAGATGGACAAGTTCAGACAACTGTCACTTAAGCCATTTATTAGTGTTTGGCACGACAAGGTCTTAAAGTCGTCTTCCATCGTAGTACCATTTCGTTTTTAGTGCCGAAAACTACTGAAGCACGAACCGAAGATAGTGCATACATACATACCTATACACACGCCTGTAAATTTGTGTAATTTGTAAATATTGGTGTTTGGGAAAGAAAGTCATATCTCACTTTTCCTCGTAAGTTAAAATCACATTTTTTCAACTTTGAATACTTTGTCTGAGAAACTTTTTTTGTCCAACACAGAATTTGAATTACAACTTTTACTTCGGCGTTGTACGTCTCCCTTTTGTTAATTGACCTCAGGCTACAAGTTGTTGCCAATTTCAATTAAAGGATCAATGGACCGAATTCGTCCATTTAAATTAACTATCCCTGGTGCCCAAATAAGATATTTGAGATACTGTACGACTTTTCGAGTGCTAAACTTATTATTTTATTTTTGTTTATAAGTGAATTGTCTAATACTATGAAACATTACAATAAGTACTCTGAGAGAGATTGTAAAATAATCAAGGTGTAGGCATAATGTCGCAGCCTTAGCTTAATTTTAACTCCCTAGGCGGTTAACTAAACAGCATCGTTCAACTATAATAATGGCCTGAATTATATTCAGCCATTAAATTAAACCGCATTAAAAGGATGCAATTGGCAATTTTTTTAAGGCCCACTAGGTCTTCGGAACTCCAATCTCACTTATAAGTTGGCACACCTGCTGATCTGGTAGGTACTGATTTTCTCTTAGGGTTGGACAGTCAAACGACATTCACTCCGGCAAAAGTCAAGACAAGCTCTAATAATATAAAATCATTACAGATATTATTTTGAAACCAAAATGACAGTTACATTTGCATACAGATTTTACAGACACTTGAATATATTTTTTGAGTATGCTTGCAACGACAAAAGCATTTCTTGAAGCATTTTCCACGAGTGCACATAATATTTACAAGCACTATGTACTCAGTACCGAGTACTTTAAAAGACCTTGATACTTAATATCGATGTTCACTTTGCAAGTACTTGTGCGACCAAAGACATTTTTATTGACAATCCCTTTTTAGGGTTCCGTAGCCAAATGGCAAAAAACGGTACCCTTATTATATTCGTCATGTCTGTCTGTCTGTCTGTCTGTCCGTCCGTATGTCACAGGCACTTTTCTCCGAAACCATAAGGCCCAAGCTGTTGAAACTTGGTAAGAAGATGTATTCTGTGAACCGCATTAAGAATTTCACACAAAAATAAAAAAAAGCATTAAATTTTGTGGGTCCCCATACTTAGAACTGAAACTCAATTTTTTTTTTATCAAACCCACACGTGTGGGATATCTATAGATAGGTCTTTAAAAATGCTATTGAGGTTTCTAACATATTTTTTTTCTAAACTGAATAGTTTGCGCAAGAGACACTTCCAAAGTGGAAAAATGTGCCCCCCCCCCCCCCCCTCTAACTTCTAAAATAAGAGAATGATAAATCTAAAAAAAAAATATGATGTAAATTACCATGCAAACTACCACAAAAAATTTGTTGGAACGAGAGCCAGTCAGTAGTTTTTTTTAATACGTCATAAACCGCAATTTTCGCCTATGCTACTACGGAACCCTTCATGGACGAGTACGACTCGCACTTGGCCGATTTTTCTATTGTGTTTTTGTTTACACTTCAGTAAGTTTCTCTGCATAGGTATTTAAACCAGTAAGTACCATTTTCATTTACTTTACAAATAGAACTATGGGGATATAATATTTACTAAACCATGTATTGTTTGAAGTTTCCAATATTTCGGCGCTTTTGCAAGCACCATGATCACGAAGTTTTTAAGGAGTTAATAATATATCGATCTACCTTTACTTTTGAGTTCTTGCAAAGTCAAGTCAAACAACCGGCAACAAGCCAAAACAAAAATGCGAGTGTGTCGTCGAGATCAAATTCGAGTTTATAGTGAGAGTGAAACCAGTGGTAGTTTTATATATTGGTCTGTAGTTGTGAACAAGTGGCAGGTAAAAATTAGGACGTAAGGCCTTTTCTGATATTATTTGGAAGTTTTACCGCCCCACATTCCGGTACTATATTTTTATTAGGTACCTAATAAAAGTGACTTCTGAGTTCGTATATTGAATAAGAAATAAATGGATATGAATGAGTTATTATCTGTGTCAGTAGAATTTATACAGAAACGAGAATTTTATAAATCTAATTCGCAATATATAAAGTAGCTTGCGAGGAAACAGGACAGTCAGAGAAAACAGGTAAAAATGGCCTTATTTTCATTATGAACAAAGATATTTGCAAAGACAAAGTTACAAATTTGTTTTATGTTATATTCAAATAATGTATGAGGATTTGCTGATTTTTTTGACATTTACGGTTACTGCTCCGCTCCCTCAAGTAGCGTGATGATACTCGTATTTAGCCTATACCTAACCTTTCTCGATAAACGGGTTATTCAACACAAAAGATTTGTTCAATTCGAACCAGTAGTTCCTGAGATTGGTTACTTTGGTTGGTGGAGAAGGTGTCGCATTTGCCCATAGGCCACGGTAACCACTTACCACTAGGTGGACCGTGTGCTTGTCCGCGACCTTTGTAGTATAAAAAAAAGATTAGCGCTTCAACCAAACAAACAAACTCTTCAGCTTTATAATACATATTAAGTATAGAAGATTCAGATGCTTGTTTTTGGTTCTCTTTCCTAAGTGGCTAGTATACAAATAACGAATAACCCCGCGACCATAGCTGCTGAAAAGTAACCGAAACGTCGGGTTAAAAGTAAATAATAACAAATAAATCGCGATAGAATCTGTTAAAAAGTGATTTTATTTCAACGAACGAATAATATTTTAAACTTGCCGAAAACACTTACGTATTTCAATGTAGAGATGTTTGTAAATCTACTAGTTTTCCACAACTACTAAGAGCGACTGTATATCAAATTATATTTATGAATACACACTTCATGTCAACCCCCGTGTCACAAGTCTCTAGATCTCTCTCTGCCACACAGCGAACCGGCCACCCACACAGTGAATCAATGGAAAGCCAAGAATTTCATCTCATACTATGTTCAATAATGAATTAAAACGATCACATACTGTAGACTCGATCAAACGAATAAACTACCGAAGCAATAGCCCTTAGCTTTAATCCTAATGTAGTTTTCATTAAAGAGAAAATGCAATATGAGATAGGACCGACTGTAGATAATCTTCATCACAGTCAGATTCAACGTATACAGCGTAAACATTCTTTGGAGCAATATCAACAGTTACATCTTAATACGAAAGCAATTGAGACTGTATTGATACATTCATACGACCCTTTCAAATTTCTATTCGTAGAATAAGAATGTTTTGATAGTTCAGATGCATCCAAGCAATTCTCACTATTTCATCTTTAAAAGGAACATGTTGGTCTATCATATTTCTCAAAAGAAAAACTTTATTTTCAACTAGCAACTACCTAAGCTTTTTATCTCGAGATTTCAAATCAGATTTGTATTTGCGAAAATGGAGTACATAGAAATAAAAGTTTAGTTATCTAAGCACTCCAAAAATAACTTTATACGCACAAGTTAAAGTTCAATTTCGTATGAAATATATTTTGCACCTTTCCCTGTTCGTTCACATCCCTAGCTCGTCGCAATTAACTTGCTAAGTGCCCAACTTGACTAAACGGAACCGAAGTTTGTACAATCGCTGACAGAAGTGAAAGAAAAACTTTTAAGCGAATCTTTAGTTGCGATAGTTGAAGGACCATCAAGGTGCCCGACCTCTGAAAGTTTTATGTCCCATAAAATAACCCTTAAGTATAAAATGATTTTGCTTGTACCACCTGCGGTTTTGGTTGTTAGAAATAGTTTATTTATACTTTTTCTTTTTAAGTAAACCTTCTCAACCGTTTCGACTGCATATTTTTATGTCCATGCTTAGTCAACCACAATAAAATAATAAAGAGCGAGTTTAATAAAGTAATCTTTATTTAACAAGGGGAAATTTGGTATGAATTATTCCTTGTAACTTTTGTAACTATGTGGAATGTTTGACTATGTTTACGATACACTTCAAATTACGGGAGACGAAGCCGCAATTAACTAAAAGTTTCGATGTTGCCAGATATGTGGTTTTAATGTGGTTGTCACATAAATTATAAGCAGCAAAGTTACATGTGTGTGGGTACACTCTATTTATACTCATAGTATGATATCTAACATGCTGTAAATGGTACAAACTTTGTCATTTCTTTGTACTAAATCTCATAATATTACTACTAAATGTGCGAATATGAAGAAGCCATTTCCTATCTAATAAATGCGAACGAAATGATTTTATAAAGCCTCGTAGACTAAGTGCTTGCTTTATCGTTTTATCATCTCAATATGTTTGAAACCATATTGCATACACTACTAAATTTTCCAAAGTACCTCAGTTTTATCACTTCCATGCAATTTTTTCACGCCATTAATCGTGATTCAACAGTCAGCATAATTTAGACCACGTTTTCGCATAGTGCAGTGAGGTCGTTGACCGCATGCCGCTCGATACCGGCGCAGTCTAGTGTTGCGTTGCATGCACACACACACACACATTCACAAAATTTACGACATCTTTAAGTACACATTGGTGTGTCTAACCCTTGCGATGCTAAGGTTTATTGGAAGTTGATGAAAGTGTAACATTTGTGTCATAATAATAAACGGCTTGATGTAAATTTTACCTCTAGGTACCACTATTTAAATAAATTCAATCAATCAATCAATTAGCCTTTATTATTGCAGTCTACTGCTGGACATAGCCCTCTCCCACGTTTGCCGATCCTCCGCCTTCCAGATACAGTCCGTCCCAGCCCCGTCCGGTCAAATAAATTAGTCATTTTGCCCAATAAAAGACATGTTTTCTGATTTTACTATTCTATTAAGTACCTACTTGTGATTTCAAGACTTATGTAATGAAGCTGTATTATTGAAGTTTTATATAAAATTTGTTTAGAACATAGTTTTTTATTCAGTTTTTTTTTAAAGCTATCCGAGTCTGTCGTCATATTTCTTTATACGATTGCGTTCTTTTTAAGGTACTCGTAGTAATAGACAATCTACAAACTGACATCCGTCTCATAGAATGAATTTCTACAAGACTGCAGCTCTGATAGTTCTGAAATAAATTAACATTTTAATAACACCTAATGTTTTTGCATTCTCTTAAATCACTGCCCTGATGGTGAAAAGTTAATTATTAATAGCTTAGTCTTGTAATTGAATATAACATACATACATGCAGTCACCTCTCTTTCCCAGTGGGGTAGGCTGAGACAAAATGTTTCCACTTGCTGGTTGCTATGATCCTGGCATCACTTCTTCACATTTCTTCACATTTCACTTCTTCTACTTTCATAATTGTTTTCATACATGCTCGCCGGTTTCGGGTACTCTTGACATGACGCTTCTTTATAATGCCTTCGATCTAATGGATATACGTCTGCCTAGATCGTTCCATACCAGGCTGCCTATTCACTCTCACTTCATGAATCTCTATCGTCAGTCTTCTTTCCTCCATCTTCTCCATCGAAAAATAAAGATAACTATAAAATAGATATTACCTAAATTATCATAAACTATCTAGATTAATTAAACAGATAGATAATCTATTTCGATCAGACTACCATGAACGAAGATACCTTTACATAAATTTTCGTTTTAAAATCTAATGAATAAATGCAACAAAAAAATGGCTGCTATGATTTTCTATCCTCAGACGTTCGTAATATATACAGTGAGCGCTCAAACGCTTGAGATATGCTTCATGATTAGTTCGAGTTTAGTTTGTCGCTCTTGACGGGAAGATTGAATTCCAGTTGACTTGCTTTATGTTTACCGTTGGGGTGCCAGTGCGAGCGGAAAGATTAGCGAACCGCGGCACTCGTAGTATTGTTAATAATACTCAACACGAATTAAATATTAAAAAATCATGAAGCCCATGGAAAGGTTTAACTCTTATGGTCATTCATATTGTAGAACTTACTGAGATAATTACATACATTATACAACAAATAATAGTAATATCACACTCACTCACACATAACATACTTCAGGAGAGTAATATCACACTAACAACAGAACGAATTACATCCATATTACAGTAAACTCTTTTAGGCCCATATTCTAGAACGACACTCAATCCTGAATTTCGATTTATTTGAGAATAAAATTGTATAGACAGATTGACAGATTTTACAGATTGTCTATTCAATCTGTCGTCAGATAAATCGAGATTCAGGACTGAATGTCGTTCTTTAATACAGGCCTAGTCTCACAGTAAAATGCTACAAGCGCATTACCGAACACTAATGAACTTTTAGCTTTCAATTTAATTTGTAAACGGAAAATAAAATATAATTATATTATAGCTCTTATTTGGTTCATTTAATAGGATACCTTGAGTAAATAGCGATTCATGAGATAACTTCAAGAATCGCTTTTCACTGAGGACAAACCTTTGCACAGTATCAAAGTTTTTGTTTAAATCTTATTAGTAGAACATGTCTTCACTATTGTGTACTGAAATTGAAAAAGTTAATCCTCATCTACACTCGAAGTCTGTAAGACTTCAAGTTTCGACATTTGTTAGAGATTTTTGAAAGCAGAGTATCAACAAAATCCCGTATTTACAGATATAAAGACAGGACTTTGTTGATTGCTATCTTCATTAAGAAAAGTATAGAATAGAAACTCAAAGTATAGTCAAAACATCCGTATACATATCAAACGAATAAAATACTCATTAGCAATCAAATATACATTAAGCCCTTTTGAATAGAAATTGTTAGAAGTAGTTAGAAATTCGTGAAACGACTTTAGTTTGCGACTGTCCTCAGCGACTAAGCACCGGGCCCGCGTATGATAAGCGGTTGACGGAGCTCACAAACACTCGTTACATTCTCCGGTGTCATTCACACGTAGCCGATGCTACCTCACAAAGAATCTCTGGCACTTCTAAAGCTCTTCAATAGAAACCAAGAGGTGAATTTTAAACTGTAATTCTATGCCACTCAAATACCTACCACTTTATGTATCTTTACTTGCTATAAAGTTTCAATTGTGTGGTACTTTGGTTCTTTGGTGGTAATTTATATAATTTACTTTATCTACGGTCCCTGAATATTTTTTTGATAGTCCTATTGAGCTCTGCGTGACTGGGTTCCTTTGGGTCTAGCTCCTTTTAAAGGGAATGCTTGAGCATGCACTTTTTCCAATCTAAAGGTCAAATTCCGAAGCTGACTGCAGACGCATGCAGCAGAAACAGCGTACCCATTACTAGTTAAACTCCGATACGGATAAAGAGGACCATTGAGAAGCCGCAATGAATTACGCGCATCTGCTACGTGCGTCTGCAGTTGTCGTTTGCGGTCACCTTCGGAATCAAACCTTAAATCGTTTTGGAATTCAATAATGTTTAGATAATTTATTTGCCAGCTATATGACAACTACAGCAAAAGATATAAACTCTAGGCAAGATATTCCAGAAAGTGCATTATTGAGCCGTTTGCTTTTGCTGATATCGAACATCTTAGCTTTAGTAGAGAGTTCACCTCACGTGTGTTTTATCGTTTGTACATAATCGGTTGTGTTCCGAGACATTATATGCACACGGTTGTATTCAGACTCATGTTATCTTTGCTATTGTGTCTCTATTCATGCCTATTTTCCTGTGGGGTAGGCAGAGACAGCCCGCAGTCTGCTTCTATCCTTTAAGATACTTCACGGGCTTCCTCTACGGTTATTAAGCACAACATGGGGGGCCGCACCGCAAGTACTGCGAACAACAGGGCTAGCTCTGTGTTATTCTGCGGGTGAATATGCCTGTCCCGTATGGGGTCGTTCCGCACATGCTGGGCTGGTGGATGTAGCACTAAATGAGACCTGCCGGATAATAACTGGTTGTCTCAAGCCGACTCCGGTACGGATGCTATATCCACTAGCTGGCATAGCACCTCCCAGCGTACGCAGAGACGTGGCGTCATCAATGGAGAGAGGCAAGCTGGAGCTGGATCAGCGACATCCCATGCACGGCCATTATCACGTGCCTAGAAGATTGAAAAGCCGAAAGAGTTTCTGGGCATGCGTTGCTCCCGCTGATGGCGATCCCACCAGGGCCAGAGTAAGAATTTGGAAATCGCGGAGCCCGCCACCAACCCCTTTCGTCCCGCTGTCGGAGAGTCTCCCCCCCGGACATCAACTCCCCTGGATCAGGTGGAAGTCCCTAAATAGACTTCGAACACAAGTCGGCCGAAGCAGGGAGAATCGGTCTAGGTGGGGTTACTCAGATGACGTGGACCTGGGGTGTGAGTGTGGAGTAGCTCCACAGACCATGGCCCACCTGCTGACGTGTGCTGCATGTCCATCTACCTGTACTCCGGAGGACCTAATGTGTGCCTCCGAGAATGCGATTCAGGTAGCAGCATACTGGGAAAATAGAATTTGAGAGTAGAAGCACCATCGATTCGACTGAATGAATGAAGCCGTTCATGCTAACCCCTCGTTTTCTAGTGGTTCTGCCCTGCCATTTTTTTAATAACTTATTAATTTGGTCAGTGTATGAAGTGCAAGATCGACCCCGATTGGCCTGCCCATTTACTTTGATGCATCATTTGCTCAGTACTCATTCATAATATTTTATTAACATGCATCATATTTTTCTTAGGATTAAATTAAAAGTCAGAAATAAGATGAAGGTAGGTATGTGATGCAGAAGAATTTCACTACGTATTTTAATTTTTAAGTTTAATTTGGATAATAGTTATTTTAGTTTTAGTCTTATTTGAATCCTTTTCTCAGTATTATATATAGCAATAACTACGTATACGAATAAATTACTTATGGTAATAAAAAAATCATGACCTAGTTCCTACATAAGATTTCAATCTATTTAAATCAATTTAAGTACTTTTTTTATTCCGCTCCCTGCTCATACGAGTTCTTTGATCGTGTAAGCCACATATTTCGGAATATTCGGTTTAGTTTTTATATGAGCGTGTTTCTTTACCGACTTCTTTAGATGTACAATTCTTCACATTACTTTCATAAATCTTGAGAGCTTAGGCGGCGGACGCACAAATCCTCCACGACCCGTTTTTTCCTTTCGTCTGAGATTTACAAAAACCTTTGTTTGTGGTCAGTGTTTCATCGAGAGTACTTATATTTATTATGTTTTGTATTTCAAAAACTATAAGAGATATATACCTAGTTATCGAAATATTTATCTTGTCCTCAAGTTTCGAGTGAAACGCGTCCCTAGCGCGTTTTGATATAATCTATGCGAATTTGAACTCCTCCGCCGCCGTAGTTTCCCCGTAGTCTTTAAAATATAGGTACCCAAAAAACGCGTACAGCGCGTGTATAGTACATATTATGACGTGACTGAGGTCGAAATATATGCCGGGAACTGTATGACAGACCGTGAAGATAAGAAGAGAATGTGTGATGTTTTTAATTCTATGTAAGGTATGATTTTAGCTGACCGCATACGATAACTGCCGACGCACGCAGCACATGCGCGTAATTCATTGCGGCTTCTCAATGATCCCCTTTATCCTTATTGGAGTTTGACAAGTAATGGGTACGTTGTATCCGCTGCATGCGTCTGGCGTTGTCGTATGCAGTTGGCTTTGGAAGCACACCTTCTATCATTATACGAAGTGTGTGAAAATATTTAGAAGTTTGTTACTCAATCACGCCCAATCTTACTCTACGCCACCCCCTGTACAGTAGTGTAAGTATTTCAGGTACTACGAAGACCGGTTACCATCAAGTGGGTCATTCACTTCCTGCTACTTTAACAATATGCAAATCTTGTATAACCTGTAATCGCTTTCAATAGTGTAAAGTCAGCATGGTGACCGAGATACCCAGTGCTTCGTCCTCAATAAAAACGCAAATCATCCCTCAAATGGAGGCTCGGTGGGACAGTTGATTTGTAGGCTAGGCTAGGAGTATTGACACACTGTCATGAGGTCAGGTCATGTATCAAGTCTAAGCCGCCTAGTAAGCATTTAATAATATTTCAGAATTTGAAATTTTAGTTCTTATTGGACTTTTTCTTTATAAAAAAATGAAAAAAGAGCGTGTCGTGTTCCTTCATCACCGCACGTTCGCATGATACATAACCCTAAAATAGTGGATGTGTTCACCAGTATATAGTATAGTACTCTGTGGTGTTCACCGTAAATAGATTCGATTTAATTTCTATAAAATTAACATTAGTATCATGTTTTTACTTAGATCTTAGACGACTACCGCTTGGCATTCATTTTTATTTTATTTTATTAGGTACAAAACATATAACATAACATAACATAAACTCACGCCTATATCCCCGAAGGGGTAGGCAGAGGTGCTAGCACCTACATTTCGCCGTTTATGTTTAGGTGCCAATGTAATAGGTGGCGAGCCTATTGCCATTAACCGGGCACTTATAAACCTGCGATAAATACACACATAACTTCGAAAAGCATCGAAAAGTCATTGGTTTGTGCCATGGTAAAACCTGGGATCGAACCCGAGACCTCGTCTCAGCAGTCCATTACCCATACCACTAGGCTACCGCGGCTAGTAGGTACAAAAACAGATATCAAATTACATAATACCAACACAACATTTTTGAATACACTTTTTAAACCTGATATCCAATTACATTTGTACACAACGTACGTACCTACCTACTTATTCTAATTTGGTAGGTACCCTAGCTACCTGTTTGGTAGGTATACTTAGGCTAATTTGGTAGGTAGGTACCTACCTACCTACCTATTCTAATTTAGTAGGTAGAGGTACCTACCTACCTACCAAATTAAAATAGGTAGGTAGGTAAATTAGGCTAATTTGGTAAGTAGGTTACCTACCAAATTAGAATAGGTAGGTAGGTAGGTACCTACCTACCAAATTAGCCTAATTACCTACCAAATTAAAATAGGTAGGTAGGTAGGTAGTACCTACCAAATTAGCCTGATTACCTACCAAATAGGTAGGTAGGTAGGTACCTACCTACCTATTCTAGTTTGGTAGGTAGGTACCTACCTACCTACCTATTCTAATTTGGTAGGTACCCTAGCTACCTGTTTGGTCGGTATACTTAGGCTAATTTGGTAGGTAGGTACCTACCTACCTACCTATTCTAATTTAGTAGGTAGAGGTACCTACCTACCTACCAAATTAAAATAGGTAGGTAGGTAATTAGGCTAATTTGGTAAGTAGGTTACCTACCAAATTAGAATAGGTAGGTAGGTAGGTACCTACCTACCAAATTAGCCTAATTACCTACCAAATTAAAAAAGGTAGGTAGGTAGGTAGTACCTACCAAATTAGCCTGATTACCTACCAAATAGGTTGGTAGGTAGGTACCTACCTATTCTAGTTTGGTAGGTAGGTACCTACCTACCTACCTATTCTAATTTGGTAGGTACCCTACCTACCTATTTGGTAGGTATAATTAGGCTAATTTGGTAGGTAGGTAGGTACCTACCTACCTACCTATTTGGTAGGTAATCAGGCTAATTTGGTAGGTACTACCTACCTACCTATTCTAGTTTGGTACCTACCTACCTATCTTTTATATACATATTATGTATTACCTATATTATTTAATTAGATCCGTAGCAAGCATTTCAATAAATTCTATTGATTTTTCGTTGGACCATTCGATTGGTTGCGTCATTGTCATGATAATAAATTCGAAGTAATCCTGTGACTGTGACACGCGCGTACACAACGAGCGCTCGATGCGAAGTGTGCGCCATATATTAATCTATGGTGTGCGCGACGCGAGTATGTGAATGCTTCATCGCGCTAGTATTGCCGCTCCTTCTCGCGCCGCCAAGCCGACACTCGCAGCAACATACGCGGCAGTACTCGCGGCATGACGAATATACCATTCACACCACGTCCCTGCCCACTTCTCTCGCCACTTCCCTCGCTCTGCCGCGAGTCTGTAAACGAAGCATAACACTACAACATAAGTAAACAATAAACGGCCTACACCAGTAGCCTACTCAAACCACGAATTTTTTTCTTCAACTCTGAGTACTTAGCTTAATTCTAGCATTCACAAGCTCAGTCGTTGGTGTTTAAAACCATATGCACTCCGAAAAATCAGTTTCAAAGATTTAAATTCAATTGTTTCACAGTACCTAGGCACTGCCGAGAGCATGTTTCAATGTAGATTTTTTTTTTTTATATAGGACACGTTAATTTGACTTTGCCTCGCCTGATGGTAAGCTGAAGGCAAAGTCTCTGAAAAGAGGGTCACCATTACAGACATGTACCATGTTACAATGGTGGCACTCAGTTTGACGGCCTCATCAGATGCTTTTTCACGCCCCGCTTAAAGGACCCGGGACTATAGGAGGAGGGAAACACGTGAGCTGGTAAGGAATTCCAAGTCTTAATAGTGCGGCAGAAGAAGGAGTCGCCGAATCGCTTGGTTCTTGATAATGAAGTTTCATTTCTTAGGTTTTTCTACTTGTTTCTTTAAAGGTTTTTTTATATTTATTGTACTAACACTTGCCATCAGAAGGGCCGTGTGCTTGTCTGCCCCCTAAGTCTTCCTGCTGGCAGTGCCTACATTTATCATTGAAATAAAGAATATCGTAACTAAAAATGAAGGTAAAGAAAGAATGCCTTAACTTCTAAATCACAAGCTACTTTTAAAAAGGAATTCGACATGTAATGTCACACTTAAAAATAGGTCTATACTTAAATATTAAGAGCCCTAAGTGGAAACTCTTGTCACGTTAAAGTGTGTTTTATTAGAAACTAAGATTTTACAAACCATTTTACCTTTTTTAAAAGGCACTCAGAATGAAACGTTACCGAACCGGAATGAAGGGAGAGTCAAGTTTAAAATGTAGGGTTAAACCCACTTTCAGGTGCTGTCAAGTGGCAGTCATTGACAGGTTAACAAGTAATATGTAAACTTTTCGGTTAGATCGATAAGTTGGTGATTCCCAGATGGATGAAAAGTGAGGTAGTTGAAAGATACAAAGTGAACATAGTTTATCTAGCTTATATTTATCGATTCCAGATTGCGGATGAATATTATACTGGGATATTTTTATATTGTGCGTAATATTAAGCGTCGGTAGCTTAGTGGTTAAGGAGTCGGGTTTACGATCGAAAAGTCCCAGATTCAAATCCTGGCCATTACACTACCGACGTGAACCCACTCTTATTAGAAGCAATTTAACTTAGCTGGAGGGTTTCATTGACATACTGGAATTCGGTTGCTCATAGGTACTCTTAAATAAATGCAAATAAACATATTTCATAACATAATATACCTACCTACTAATATTTTCACTGTACGGGACTCGAACCTACACCCTGTCACTACCGTTACGTACCTATTTGTTTATTAAAAATCTCCGATTGAAGTGTGTCTAATGTAATGACTAATGAGCCCTTGAAGTGCGACTGAGTGACATACAAGCAAATTAACACTTGACGTGTCTCCTTACTTTGTCCTTTGTTTCTAAATTAACATTGCATATAAACATTAGCAGTCTAAATGTTAAAGTTTTTGACCCAAAATTGTTTGTAGGCACAATGAACCTGAAGCTTTAATTCGAGAACAAATTCACGAAATATGTAGATTAGATACTTATATTTAATTACAATTTGTGAACAAATTGCACTCGAGACGATAATTATGTCGATTGATATCCACAGTGCACCTGCACACAGGCGATTTTTAATTATGTCAGTACTAGCTTATGCCCATGGCTTCACCCCCCATGGTACCTACTACCAGTAGTGCAGCCTCGAAGTGCGGTAGGCCAGGAGTAAAAAAATCCTTTAAAGCAAATAAAACCAATGTGAAATGACACATGCGATATCAAGGTCACTTTACACATATTTCAGTGCATTGACAGGTTCTTAAAAACGCAGTCTGTCAAGAGATTGTCTGTAAATAATCGCAGTCAGCGATAAGACGTCCCATTGTATTATTTTCTTTCATTCATACAATAAAGTGTATTCTATTCTAGTCTGTTCTACAGCATACAAAGATTATGACGTTTGTCTGAACGTCTACGAAGTATGTTTATTTTGAGCGAGAGAAATGGCGTGCGCTGATGTAGCATACAATTGAGTTAGTTGTTTAAATATAGAACTTCTCGTTCCATAGTATAATTAGGCCTCCAGCGAGCTTTCATGTACAAGTATGAGCTATAGGAATCATAGAGTAATTAATATAAGATGATAAAAAAGTGGTTTTTATCATCTTATATTAATTACTCTATACCGTTGCGACCGTGCGTAGGTCGTGCATTTTAATATTACTCATCAATTTGCGGAATAAATTAATCGAAAGAAATCTGAGAGCACTGCAGGGATAGTCTAAAGACCACATTTTGCGTTTCATTCATTGAAAGATCAATCATAATCAACATCACAGCCTCTTATCATCGTAGACAAAGTATTCTATACTGTGATCTGACAAACGTCATTCCCTGTGTAGCCCGAGTTATGCTGTACTATTCTATTGATTTGACTTCTGTTTTTTTATAAACTACTTAGGTGGCAGACAAACACACGGCCCACCTGCTGGAAAGCGATTACCGTGGCCTATAGACGTATGCAACACCAGGGGCGTCACACTCCTGCTGCCGACCCTGAAGAAACCTTCTAATGCCCTTCTTGAAGAACCCCATATTGTAGTCGCTTTGGAAAACCATCGCGAGGAGTTCATTCCACAGCTTGAGTGTGCGAGGGATGAAGTTCCTTTCATACCGCACAATGCGCACCATTTCCGGTCGCAATGTGTGAGGATGAATTCCCTGCCTATGGCGAGAAGTGCGATGTTAGAATGTAGCTGTGGGCATCATGTCAAACTGTTGACTGTTTTTACAGAAGCGACAGCTGCCCGACCTTCCTAATCCCGAGAGAAAAGTCAATGCCAGAGCCTCGTTCGTTTATTAGCAGATATACACAAGCTCGAATCCGGAAAATTTTGATAGGACCGTTAACACCGTTGTTCAAGATCAGTAAATATATACTACACTAGCTGTTGCCCGCGACTTCGTCCGCGTTAAGTTCGAAATGTTGTTCATCCCCTATTTTATCCCCTTGGGGGTAGAATTAATCCAAATCCTTTCTAGTGGATGCCTACGTCGTAACATCTACCTGCATACCAAATTTCAGCCCGATCCGTCCAGTGGTTTGGGCTGTGTGTTGATAGATCACTATGTCAGTCAGTCAGTCACCTTTGAGTTCTATATATTTAGATTAAGATTAAGATGAAGGCACAGTCGAAGGAAAGGAAATACGATAGCACCTTTACATACACCTTTATATGAAAAAGTGCGACCGTATCTTATTTGCCGACTGTACATGATGTATTCTTATATGTAGGCAATACAAGTAAACTGATTAAGCCTAACTTATTATCTGTAGGTACGTTTGCCAGCAGTAGCCAGGTTGTTAGAAGACAGGCAATTAATAAGGCTTTGTACTGCAATATATCGAGTGGTCTACTTTCCCGCGGCTGGGGTGTTCACCCCACGAAATTCATTTGCCGATATTTTGACGCACTTTGTTATAAAGGTGTAATTTATTGTCTTAGTTTAACCCTGTATTTGAATGTTTTTGTTTTGGTTTGGATTAATTTTTGTAGGAAATAATTTGTTCTCACTAATTCGTAGTCGGTATTAACTTAACCGGAGAAATGCCGTCTTGTACGGAATAAAATGTACACTAAAATAAATAAATAAATAATTGTTTATTGACTTAAAATAACAAATCACAAATAATGGTTTCAAAGTTAGGGTACATTTTGATTTTCACATATTTAAGAGTAAAACTGGTGCCACATTTAATTGGCTTCGATTGATTCAAAATTTAATGAAAACAACTCTAGTATCATACCTTTAAGTTAAACACGTGGTACAAAGGGACTAGAATCGCAAATTAGTGTTGAACAACATGCTCCGCCCCGGGCAGACCAAACTGGGTCATGGGGTTGTGATACTTTGTACCTGGTATACTTGCATTGATTACAGTCACTACTGTGGTAGTACAATATATGTGAGTTATAGGTAGAATTGGGTAGAATGCTTCAAAAAATCCTTCGAATACTTCAAAATATTTTATATAGATACGGTTGATCGATGGCACTCTCTAGTATATACATTAATCTACTAGCTTTTGCCCGCGGCTCCGCCCGCGTCGATGTCGGTTATCGCGACCAAATATAGCCTATGTCCTTTCTCAAGGTCTAATCTACCCCTATACCAAATTTCATCAAAATCGGTTCAGTGGTTTGGACGTGAAAGCGAGACAGACAGACAGACAGACAGAGTTACTTTCACATTTATAATATTAGTAGGGATGGAAGGCACTTAATGGATTTAGTTACACAACATATTGAATCAAACACTTGAGCTTTATACACTTTCGTTTTCCACGCTATAACGGCTTATATTGACAAAATTTAGTCAAAAACTGTCATTGTAAGCCTTTTAGAATGCCGTGAGGTGAAACTGGTAAAGTTTCATCTTACCACCAAATACTGCTTATCGGTGGTGAGGGGAGAAAGATGACAAAAGGGAAGTTGTTGAAAAAAAAACCTCAATCTAGTTTATCATGGAATCCAGTAGGAATCGATTCATATGGACCCCTGGCCGCTGCTGCTTATATCCATATCTACATATTCCTTTACTAGATCGTCTAAAACTCACAAACATCCTTAGCAATAAGCAGCCAGTTATTTGCCCCTATATGTGTCAGGGTGCACATCAATCTGGCTTGTCGTGTCTCTGCGGATGTCGTCGTTAATTGGACATCTGTCTCCGGTATTGCAGGTTTATTGCTAACAAATATAAAGGTACAGTCTGCGAAGCTGTATTTTGAAGATTTAAGCTGGATTTGGAGTTTGTGATCCTAATCTGATTTCTTTGAACTTTGTTCTAAAAGTCTCGGAAAAGAACACGAATTCTAGCTTACAAAAGACTCTCCTTTAGAGGGTGACCTGTTCATAAAATAATTTACAAAGTTTTTGTTGACATTTCAACCTAAAGATAGTTTTTCAAATATATTACGTGTTCAAACAATTCTGTCACTCGTCACTGATACAGTTAGCGATAAAAGTAACTGAACACTTATGAAACTTCTTTAAATAGTTTTTATAATTTTAAGGATCATTATATATCATAATAAACGGCAAAAATAAAAAAAATATATAATAATATCACTTAAGTGATATATAAATATATTTTGTTTTGTAATTTTATTGTAAGTTTTCTTAAGATTATAATATAAGTTGTATAGTACCTAAAGTACTATATCCGGTACGTGGAGGTAGCAAAATGTGTCTCAAACCTAAATAATGCCGCCAAGCAAATTGTAATAAAGATCTTTTCAAAAACAGTAAGAGAAATAAAATCATATGTCTTTTAACAACAACAAAGACCACATATTTCTCAGAAATATTTCAATGTAAAGCAAAACTAAAGCCCTTTAAACACACAAACTAACCACATAATCCAAAGTTGAATACTCAAACATGAACTAAAACTAACAAAATAAAAGGCAAACATGGCCCACATATTGCCAGGGGCATTATCGATTTGAGGGCTTAAGGCACCTGGTTTTGTGTACTTCTTGCCCTAAGCAAGCATAGGTACTATGAAGTAACTTCATACTGAAAGTTGTGACCTATTAAACTAGTTAAACCTGATGTAATATGTATAAGTCTGACCGGCAGACTATTTGATAATGTTGATAGTGTGAAGTAATCCCTTACTGTTATCTCACTCATAGTTCGATAATTTATTACATCACGAGAGAATAGCTGAACGGAAGTGGATGAATTTTGAAAGAATAGAAACTTTTAAACAAGTTACCGTTAAAATTTTTTTTTACTTTTTGTACAAATACGAAATGATTGTACAAAGGCGGACTTAATACCCGAGGCATTTTCTGCCAGTCAACCTAGGGTGATGCATTATTGTAGGTATAAGAACTTTTTCATTGTTTTCTTTTTCAATCATTCATTCAATCAATCATTTTTAAAGACCAAGCCAATTTTATCTGCGAACCGCTATATCTACTGACTGATAGCTTTGATGAAGGGTTTTTTTTTCAGGGTAGGGAGTTCAGACGGCAGTCGCTTTTATAAAAGACGTAAAAGCAAACTAAAAAGAGAAGAAGGTGTAAATTAACCCCGGGCTCCGAGATGAAAGCCTCGGATGCAACCAGAAAAAACGCTAAGAAAACGATGATGATTAAATTGAAAATATGTGACATTAGACGGTACTGATCTATCCATATCAACCCATACATGACTTCTTATCATCGCCCTACATCTACGAATCGCCTCGTAGCTATATTGATTATAGTAACTATGATAGTGACTTTGATCCGCGCGATCCATTACATCTCTAACTCCCTAATAACACTAATGTACAATGATGATAATCTAATTTATTTGTCTGACTCATTGTTAAGTTCTGAACTAATGCCAGACTAGACTTAATTAGACTAAAAGCTAGATAATAATTGTAATTTAATATACGTACATATTATTAAATTACCAAAGTAATAAATGGCCAGGGAACTCATTAGACTTGACCAACCATAATATAACTAACGCGTTTGAATTCCCCCACACATGTTGGTTGGTGGTTCGTTGTTCTGCTGCTGTGGCGGGCCAACCCGAGGTGGCTCACGGAAAATGCGCCCGCTCCAGTCAACATGAAAGCCTACCATCCGGGCATAAACTGAAATAGACCACCTGAAAGTCCCTAAACAGGTTGGGCACTCAGGTTGGCTGCTGTGGGGCAAAGCGGCTAAAATAGGGTTGCTTGGACGCGGCGAGTGTGCTGCACCTTCGCAGTCGTTAGACAATTACCGATCTGTATAAGGCGACGGAGGACGCGGTGAATGTCACTGAGTTTTAGGCTGGACGCATCTAGATATTTTAAAGTGTAACACTGACTATTTTAAGTTAATTAATGGAAATCACCTGTCTACTCAAGTTACGACTGCGTTTAAAACACATTGTCAAGTAGACTAATGCCCCAGGTACGGTATTAACGAAACCACTGTAATAGGTCGTTGAACGAATATCATAAATAGTCCGTCATTAGGGACAGCTTTATGTTAGATAAGCCGATTGGATATTCAATGCGACTCGTTATTTGAACGTATTTACGAAAATAAAACGCGTACAGGGTTGTCACATGTCCGGTTTTTTACTGTCTTGTTTCGCCAAATATACACAAGTTCGACCTCTGAGGCTTTTGGTCCACCCCGCTTTGTCAAAATATACTACACGATGCTCACGTCACCTTCCGTCACGGGTACTAATACCGTGTATATAGGATATAAAGGAGTAATTTTATCCATGCATATCAAATCGAACAAAAAACTTCATAACAACAAAGTAAGGTAGGCCTTAGAGTATACAGATACTTTGCGATGGTATAGCGCACCTATAGTGACGTTTCATGCATTACCGAAAATAACAATAGATACAATTATTAATGTACTTTGTTGTTATGAAGTTTTTTGTTCGATTTGATATGCATGGATAAAATTAAAGCCAAAATACAAAAAAATGGCGTCATTTTGCGTTATTTTTGCGTCATTATTACTACAAATATACGATGTTGTATAAAATTTTGATTTAACATATCGAATTAAATACTATTTGCGAAGTCATTTTGATGGGTATAGTTTTGCTACTGATTGAGGTTGAGCCAGGAGCCTCGGTACTGTGCATACCCGTGATAGCAGTTCATACTTGTAAGGCGCGCTCTATAGCAATGTATACTCTAAGATATCCTACGAATAAGATTCCCCAGGTACACTACTAGACATTGGCCATCTGTCGTAACGTGACATTCGTGACTGTGCCACCGTGGCGGGCAGACTAACATCATTGAGAGAGGCACGCGTGAAGCACGCAAGAGTGTTCCTTTTTAGTGTATCCGTGTACCAAATTTCATTTTAATTCGCTGCGCCATTTTTACGGCATAACATCCCTCTTCCTACAGTTCCGGGTCCTTTAAGCGGTCCCGGTGAGACCGTCAAGATGAGTACCACCATTGTAACATGGTACGTGTCTATAGTGGTGTCCCTCTTTTCTGAGATTTTGCCTTCAGCTTACCATCAGGCGACTCGATGTCAAATAAACGTGTCCTATATTTATCCAAACGCCCATCCAACTTTCTCAATAATTTGTAGGATTTTTCTATTCAAAACGTCTGTAAAGTTTTCCGGCCAAAACGTCTGGTTAAATAATCAGTACCTACCTAATTCTATTTTTGGGTTTGACAGCCCTAAACGCGTACAGTACATACTCAATTATTTGTAGGTTATTAAGACAAAAGGAGTTGACCTGGATTGATGATCAGCGTATGTTGAATATTCAACTTGACTGTTAGTATATCATTAGCCTGAAACCTGAAAGAATCATGAACAATATTTCCTTTTATTTAACTAAGTACCTATGTTGTACGAGTATACGATCATAATATAAGTACCTTTACTTAGTAGATAACAATCAATGTCTGGAAAGTTATTAAAGCGACTGTCATCTGACCTCAAGTTTACCAGTTAGCAGATGAGGTTGGCTCGGGCTCCGAAGATTTAGTAGGACCCTATAAAGGGTGTTACATAACCGCGTGGTTCCCGGCAGAGTAGAATTTGGGCCACCCCATCTCCTCCCAGGCGGTGTTGTACAAGGCGACTAAGGGATAGGGTTGTTTAACAACAGACAGATATATACAGCCCAGACTCAGCCTATACATGGCTCGAGCCAACAATAGTGCCCGGAAAACGGCAATAGGCTCACCCCCTATTACGTGGGACCTAATACAATGATTGGTGAAATGTGGGTGTTAATTCACCTCTGCCTAACCCTCCGGGGATGAAGGCGTGATTGTATGTATGTATGTATGTATGTATGTACATAAAAAAAATATCACTGCTAAAATTAGATACATTACACTGCTACCTACCCTGGAATCTTCCTAGATTCCATCAAACGAAAATTCATTTCATAAAGTCTTACATGTTAATACTGAAATTCATTTTCAAATTCGTGTTGAGGTAATTCAGTAATCACATTTACGCAATGTCAGCGACCTGGTATCTTTACGACATCTCGGGGTAAACAGACTGGTAAACTCAGATTAATTAACGCCTAACTAAGGTCACGTACACACTACGGGTCATGGGATAATTCCTTCCGTACTAATTTCTGTGACCTGACACTGAACTCTTTACATGTTATGTTGATGTAAAAGTGTAATTGTAATTACTATTAGAACTATCGGGATATTTACCATGTATTGTCTGGAGTTTCCGATATTTCGGCGCTGCGCGCTGTTGCAAGCACCATGATCACGGAGGAACTGTAGTACTGACGGTAAACGGTGAAAAAGTTTTTAGTTCTAATAGTAATGTGAACGACCATGAAAGTTTAAATACTTGTAATTGTAATGTTCATATTTGTAATATTTACATTCTTATTAGCTTTAGGATGCGGTTTCACTTGCGTTTATGCTATTTCTCGACCAAATGTTTGATATATTGTATTTTTATACCACTAAAATGGCAAATAAGCCTATGGATGCCAGATATCATGTTCTTTTTTCAAACTATATTCCCGGTTGCATCCTAAGCATGCATGAGCTCGGGGTCTCTCCTACGCACTCTCTTCAGTTGGCTTATCTTGACCTTTACTGGGACAAATATTTTATTTCAATAATACAACGAATTAACCGAAAATACTAGTAAATCTTTTGTGGTATAGATGGGTTCCCTCCGCACATCGGTGACAGTCGTATGTGCACTGACCGTTAATCGAATCCGGGCCCTCTGGTGCAACATTCCAACTGGAACTAATCTGTTCCGGTCGAATCTACCTTTTCATGTGCAGAAAAGTGTTGCACTATAAAGTGTTGCACTATCTGTTCCGGTCGAATCTACCTATTCATGTGCAGAAAAGTGTTGCACTAAAGGAAGATGTTGACGCGCCCTAAGTGCTTCCTACAGCACCGCCGGCCGAACATTTTATGTTCAAAGTTTGTTTCTGACTACTTTTTATAAAGTGTTATTTATTCTGAAGTACTTAAAACTTAGTTTGATCCCATCTCATCGTTCCATTTAATTTTGGTGAGGAAACTGCCTACGGAAAGGGTTAAGATGGAGCAGATATGAGATGTAAGTAGCTATGTTCATATAGATAAGATAGGAAATGGCGAAGTCTCCTAGTAACAGCCATATTTACCTTACATACGGTACGGTACATATGAAAAGCTCGGTCAGACTCGGAGGAAAGAAAGGCGAAGTGTCGGTAGCTTAGTGGTTTTAGGGAGTCGGCCTTACGATCGAGAGGTCCCGGGTTCGAATCCTGGCCATTACACTTCCGACGAACGGGTTAAAGGGAATAATTTAAAAAAAAAAAAATAGGGTACAAATTGAGAACCTACTTTTTTGAAGTCGGTTAAAAAGGCTCTATATTACGCTCTTTATTAGGCTCTGAAAACTCACTGCTGTGGTTTTCCCAAGCGACTTCAATTTGGGGATCTTCATGAAGGGTTTTTACAAAATCGGCAGTGTGAATTTAACGCCCCTAGCATTGCATGCGATTACCATGGGCGTAATAAGGGGCACTAATACCACCCTGCTCTGCTCTGCCCGAAGTTAAGGATTTTAAAGCACACGCCAATGCCATAGATCTTGACTTTTACCCCATTAAACGCACATGACGACTACACTCGTAAAGAGTGTGGAAACCGTGTTCCATCAACTGCTTATCTGCCACTAAGTAATAAAGTTACAATCATCATCATCATCATCATACAATCACGCTTTAATCCTCTGAGGGTAAGGCAGAAGGGAATTAACACCCACATTTTACTATTGTATTAGGTCCCATGTAGGTAATAGGGGATGAGTCTATTGCCGTATTCCGGGCATGGCTGACTGGAGCCATGTATCTGAGGCTGAATTACAAGCAAGCGCCACAAAAGGTATATGAATAATATAAATATCCAAGTTATTAATTTTAATAATAATGAAAGAAAATAATCATCTGGTTTTCATCTAAGCCTAAATTTAACAAGAACTCCAGTATTTTTGAGACAGGAAAGCCGCTCTATTGTCGTCTTCGGTAATGAGATGTCTAAAGGTCTCTGTACATTTATATTAGACTCGCAAGACTGCTTCCTAATTCTACTTGCGATACCTACTTCTGCTTATACCTACCTACATCAACCTATGGTAACTTTACAAAGGTGAAAGTTCGTATAGAGTGCCTGAAATTTCATATAGATAATCTGGAGAACATAATAGGCTATTTTTTGTTCCTAGAATCTTTTTTCCCATTGTGGCAACGAGACCAGAATTCCACGTAGGCAAAGATTCGCAGAAAACAGCGAGTTATAGTTGGATAATATTCTATCTGTATATTTCCCAAATTCTAAGTTAAGAAATAAATAAAGGGGTTTATGAGGTCTGGCTCATTTTAACACGCCATTTAATTTAAATTTTGACGATTATTTTACGTTATAGACGCATTCTCTAAAGCAGAGAGAGAGCAAATTAGGTATGTAATACATTATGTAATACATTATGGTGTTTAAGAGGTAATATGAGTTATATACATCAAAATGTTTTTAAAGTCTTCTACATAAAATGCAAAATGTGTGGGCAGCTGTATAAAAAATAAGTATAACATGAAGATACGTTGACCACCCACAAGTCAACCTTTATCAAGGCTATAATGCCAAGTCTGTACTCCACGTGACAACAGCAGATACTCCCAAACGAGCCCCACTCCTAAGACCTAAGACTTTTTCTTAACAAGGCCCCCAAATTTTCGCGGTTAGCACATTTCAATTGCTGGCCAGCGATCCGTGCGAAATCTTACAAAGCTCGGATCTCTCATCACTGCCTCTTTGAGATTATGTACGAAATTGAAACCTTTAATGGTTTACTTGAAATTTAATAATATTTTTCACATAAACGCACTTTATTCTGCACAGAACTGGGAGTATTTTCAAGATTTTAGTTCCTTTTAGCGTAGCAGAATTTGAAAATATCCCACATCAATTAAATCTAGCAAGTGAATGATCCAGAATCTAAACATAGTGATTCATATTTACAAAAAATTGTATTTATGTCTCGACTAAAAACTGTAATATGTATTGCATTTCAAGTTTTATCTGTTCTAACAAACATTTAAACACACTCAATAACATTATTGAATTCACGGATAGCACAGGCTGCTACGGCGTTGGACGAGTTCAAATCCACCAATCATGAATTATATTAAAACAATCTGCGCGCGCCTTTCTCTCACGACTTGGGTCCAAGATTTGCGCCTCAAGGTACAAGCATAGCAATCATCGGCAGGAAAGCCTAGGATAGAGCCTCATTTGTTAATCAGCAGGTGTACTGGCTTGCTGATAAGGTTTTTTTATTCCACTTAGACGGCAGGCAAACACACGGCCCACCTGATAGAAAGGTTGACTCGAACTTCGAAGATCTTGAGGGGGAGGGGGAGTCCTAAAGCCCCCTATAGACAGATATTGTCATTTCTAACAGGGTCACGAATCCGTCCAAATTAACCCAAACAAAAATGTAGGCACAACAATGTTACTAATAATTTTGTACAAAAAGTTAAGAAAAACAGAATTACTTCCGCCCTATTTACCGCCGTTTGTTTGTTCCAAGTTACCTTAAGGTGAATTTTCCACTCACTGACCCTCGACACTTCTAGAACAGATGTGCCAATCTAAAAGTTAAACAAGATCTGAAGCGAAGTTAATCATTAATAGCAGACTAATGGCGCAACGTGCTTCTCATTAATAATTCTTTTATATTACCATAGACTTTCACACGTGGTTTCACTCGCGTTTATATACTACAATCTATTAGTTATTTTTCTAATCCTTTTGCTGTACCTCTATTCGAAGAAAAATCAAAAATTAGGCTATTGCAGTCCACTTCTGGACATAGGCTTCTCCTGATATGCCCCTAGAAATATCTTTAAAAATGGCTAGTTCATTTCGTAGCTCCCAATACTGATTTGATAAAGGCCTTAGTGAAAGATTTAAAGAGGTCTGATAATTATGAAATCTTCTTCCTCCTAGCGTTAATTCCCAGTCGCATCCGAAGCTTTCAACTCGGAGTCTGGGGTCCGCTTTTACCAGTCATAGCTACAGATTTGGCTAGACCTCGATATTTTCCGTGAAGCGATTGCCATCTGACCTCCACGACCCAATGTTAACATTAGGCGATATCGAAGCTTTGCAGCTAGACCGTTGTTTTTGGACTTTTAGGGCACCAACTACCCGTAACGACTGCCATTAGATGCCTGCCTCCTGCGTAGCGGCCGCGTTCACTACCGCTACGCCACAGTGGTTGTCAAGATCAAACACATAACCCTTTTGGCTTATCCACAGTAGGGAAAAAGTCATGGCTTTCTTATTACAAGGAAAAAAAGGCTTTCATAACATTCGACGGTTATTAAATCAGTTTCTTTGAACGAATACAGTTGTTGTTATTGGGTTCCGTATGAATGGCGAGTTCGTCGAACCCCCTGTATATTGCCTACTTCAGGTTATAGACGTACTTCAATCCTTTTATGTATTCCTTAGAAGCAATAACCCTTATTTTTATTACGAATAAAAAAAAACATAAATAAAAGTCTTTATTGAAGATAATGTTGAAATTTTTTGTTTTATAAAATTACGTGTCGGTTCCCGGTAGAGTAGAACAGTGACCCCATCTCAATCATAAAAATGAGGATGATGAAACCAATCGTACATGGATTTTTGAACACGTAGGTGAGCTACAGGTCCAAGAAAGTTACAGTGGAATATCTAGGTAAACTACAGGGCCAAGAAAGTTACTGTGGAACATCTAGGTAAACTACAGGGCCAAGAAAGTTACTGTGGAACAACTAGGTAAACTACAGGGCCAAGAAAGTTACTGTGGAACATCCAGGTGCACTATAGGTCCAAGAAAATTACCGTGGAACACGTAGGTGAGCTAAGGTTCAAGAAAGTTACCGTGGAACACCTAGGGGAACTACAGGTACCTACAAGAAAGTTAACGTAGAACTTAGTATGTAAATATCGATATCTATACTATTATATAATTGTAAAGTGGTTGTGTCTGTACATTGGAGATATTTAAAAAAAATACTTGGGTTATGTTATGTTAACGATACTGAACACGAAAATATTTTTTTTGAATTTCCTGTCTGTTTGTCTGTTTGTCCGCGATGGACGCAAAAACTACTGGACGGATTTTGATGCGGTTTTTTTGTTAGAAAGGGCTTACTCAGACTTAAAATCTTACGTTTGTTTGATCGCAATCGGTTGAGTAGAACCGAAGATTATGAGCAAAGGTTACGTTAACCGAGATGCACGCGGGCGGAGCCGCGGGCGGAAGGCTAGTCATAATATATAATACCCCAGCGAATGATCAATGCGAATGTTACATTTTTATATTGTGTAACACCTGTTAGATCGTAACAAGTGTCAAGTATGTAATCAGCACGTGTGACGACGCGATAACATAATATAAAAAGTTAAACAAATTTATTTTACAAATAATAAATGTATTCTCAAACGGATTCAATATGGCCTCAAGACGTAATTGCGTCGTATTTCGAATAATTCACGAATTTCTATTGTGGCTCGACACCTTTGATGGTTTATGCATAAAAGTAACAAGAAAATTGAACAAGAATTCAATGGATTTTCTTTTTCGAACCTGAATAGAAAATGTAACAATGTTGTTATATTTATGTAATCACAGGAGGTCAATGTCAATTGGAACTTTCAGGGATAAAGTTCTGTTTTTTGTACCTACCACTGAGGTGGCAGACACGCACATGGCCCACCTGTTGGAAAGCGAAGTTGAACCGAAGCGTGGTGTAGCACTCACCCATAGTTCACGGTAACCACTTACGATCAGGGGTGGGCCGTGTGCTTTTCTGCGACCTAAGTAGTATAAAAAAGCGTATGAATGTGTGCAACACACCAGAGGGGCGTTGTGCTACCGACCCTTTAAGAACTTTTATAGACTTTTTAATATCAAGCACACACGCATCTATTTATCGATGCAGTTTAAGCAGCACAGTGTGGTCGTAACGATTTCTCGTAGCCATAAATATTTCTGTACTCTAGGTACACCTAATTTTAAACCACTTAGGCTCCCATTACTTATGTCAAGTTTCATTTGTCAGGATTTATCAAATGTTCAGCAGAGCATTATTATGTTAATCTAAACAATTGTCCCATAACTAAATCGCAAGAATACGCCGGGAGCGTTTTAGCGAGACATTAATACCCTTTCTTGGGACCGCAAAATTTTATTTAATCATGTATCACTGAAATCGTGTAAGAATTTTTTGTAAAAAAAAGGAATTTTGAAGTGAGAATTTATTACATTTATTTAAATATCTTTAGGTGGGACCTAATACAATGACTGGTGAAATGTGATTGTTAATTCACCTCTGCCTAACCCTCCGGGGATAAAGGCATGATTGTATGTATGTATGTATTATTGTATTAGAATTGTTTTTAAATCTTTATTTAAAAAAAAAAAAAAAATCTTCATAAAGTGTTACTATTTATATAAATATTAACGAGTGAAGTACACTACCATGTGTATTAGCATGCGAAGTAGCAAAATTAATAATGGCACTATAGCGAACGAAAAGAAAAAGACACAACCAAATATTGGACAAAACAACTCCCAATAAATTTTATTACAACCATTACTTATTCAGTAAACTTAAATGAAGACTCCAATTGATTTATAAAAGCAATAATTGTTCCAGTAAATATCTCAAAAGGCCTGTAAACCTATCAATAGAATGTTGAACTGCGCAATACGGTGCCGAAACTTGAAATTGTTCCTCCAATAAATAACAACAGTTTACTTAATTTTTCAAAACTCCGCTTCTTTCTAAGAACACGATGGGAAGTAACAAAAAAATTGGCACGATAATTTAATATTTATTTACAGTTCGGTTTTTGTGATATCGGGACTTTTCGCGACAAATGCTCAAGGTCATTGACTCATATTTGAACCGTAAAAATCAGTAAAACCAATTTTAATAGATAACTTTATAGGCGACGATTACAAACTAAGAAGGTCACGTCATGCTAATACACTTATTTAACATCTATGTGAAATTTTAGATTATTTGGATTCATATTGTAGGAAATATTTGGTTTCATAAGAAAGAGTAGAGTGATGTTCAGAGCCTCTTTTCTACTATTTTCTCCTTTTTTATTTAATTTATGAAAAGAAGAAGTTACTTTGTATATCCTGTAGTAGTATCCAGGTATGTGAATTTCAGATCTGTAGGTTTCATAGTGAATAAGAAAATCGGTCATGGGCGTCATGGCACTCATGACATGACTGGTCTGCGAGCGTCGAGAGGTGTGAGAGATTTTTTGTGCACCTAGGTTTCCTCCACCTACTTATTAGTGAATAGTGTAAGGCTGGTGACATTCCACACTTACTACGTCCGTTTTTAATGGCACTATATTTTTCAGTGAGCAATCACTAGACTCGGTTTTGTTTTGTATAGACGACCAATGGGTTAGCTGGGTAGGGCACAGTATCAATTAACATGTAATTATCTGTACAGCTATTCTGGGTGCCTAATATGACTAAAAAGAGACGTTTGAGAGTGCATGATCTTTTTATTGTCCGAGTTACAAACTTATATTGGTAATTGGAAATTTACCTTGAACTTGTAATAAACAGAATAAAACTTTTTCAACAGCGAAGTTAATTTTGTTTTATAATTCGAGCTAGGAATAACAACGGTCTAGCTAGCTGCAATGCTTCGATATCGCCTAATGTTGCCATTGGATTGTGGAGGTCAGATGGCAGTCGTTTCTAGGAAAATATCGAGGTCCAGCCAAAATCGCAGTTAAGACTGGTAAAGCGGACCCCAGACTCCGAGGTGAAAGCTTTGGATGCGACTGGGAATTAACGCTAGGATGAAGAATAATTCGACTTAGGATTCTGTTAGATTCCTAGAATAGTCTACCTACATGAAAGTTTATAAGGAACCGTCAGAAACTTGTTGAATTTTTTAGTTTCGAACATCGAACTATGCCAAACAAATCGCATTATCTCGACATAGTTTTTTGCTATCCGATCTTGTTGAAAAGTGATTGAACTGTCAACTATCGTAAAACCTACTTCAGGAAGTCCTCACGACTGAATGTCTTTAATACCTACTTAATCAGCTTCTTTGTGAAACAATGCTTTATATGGGTTACTGAACTCATCAATTATCTAGGATTGGAAAGCAGTTTCAGTGAAGAAAGGTTCACTTAACCGAAGGAATTTTGTAGCCTGTGGAGAGCGGAACATCAAAGGTAATGAATGAGAAAAGTATTAGGACGAGTTTGAATTTTTGAGATTATTTCAAGCACTTTTTACAAGAAAAGAAATTGCTGAAATTTTTTTACGAAAATCTTGAGGGATCGTTGAAATATTTTTATTATACTAATTTTCGGTGCCTGGACTCTACAAAGTATTTAAAGGCATGTAAAACTACTGTATAAGAAAATTTTTCTAACTTTTAACCATTGAATAAAAAAAAACTAAATGACGTGTCTTTGTAATGAATTATTAGGTACTAGCTGTTGCTCGCGGCTCCGCCCGCGTGGGATTCTGATCCCGTTCATCGCTGATATACAGGTAGCCTATGTGTTATTCTGATGTATAAGGTATATTATTGTAAAGTTTCATTAAAATCTATTCAGTAGTTTTTACGTGAAAGAGTAACAAACCTCCATACAACTATACTTCCATCCATCCATATTTACAAAATTTCGCGTTTATAATCAATCAAAGAATCAAAGAATCAATTTCATTTATTCAATTTAGGCACATAAAGAGCACATATGAACGTCAAAATATTACAATATCATGTCAAGTTAAAATAAAGTAAATTAATAAATCATTTGAAAATGATTCTTTCGCTGGTTCGGTAGTTGGTTCTACTGAGAAGATACCAGCAAGAAACTCAGAGAACTCAATTATCCTTTTTATTTTATTTTTTAAATATAGTTTTTATACAATTTATAATGTGCGAGCAATCAGTGATTAGGATGACCATGCATTTTTATCATTAAGATATTCATCTACTTTATAGTATCCTTTTTCCATTAAACAATTTTTTATTTTAATTTTAAACTTATTAAGAGGCATGTCAACCAAATCCTGAGGAATTTTATTAAATATTTTTATACAATTGCCTACAAACGAATTACCAACCTTATGAAGCCTGAGTATTGGTACTGCAAGTTTATCTTTATTTCTTGTATTATAATTATGTGCATCAGAGTTTTTTTTGAACAGATTTAGGTTCTTCCGCACATATAAAATGTTATCATAGATATATTGTGAAGCAACCGTTAATATGTTAATTTCTTTAAAAAGTTCTCTCAGCGAGTCACGGGGTCTGAGGCTGTAGATTGCTCGTATCGCTCGTTTCTGTAATATGAAAACAGTCTCAATATCGGCAGCTGAGCCCCACAGCAGCAGACCATATGACATAACGCTATGAAAGTAGCTAAAATAAACTAATGTAAGTAGGATGTGAGTAACTTAAAAAAACTGCGTCCAAAAGCATAGCTGTAATATTAATAATTGTTATTCATCTGTTCACTATTCCTAACTATTTACTCGTAGGTAAGAACAATTCAAACATTTAATTACTTACAATAACTATAAAAACTATTATATTTCCCCAAGTACAAAGAAAGCCACCAAACGAACCCGAAAATATTCCCAAACCTGACTTAATTTTCCTCAAATAGACTATTTGAATGATAAATAAGATTATAGACAGTCTTTCAAAGCAATTTATGCTCAAAATATTATGAAAAAATCCCATTTCGTAAACATTTTTATTCCCTTTCACCCGGAAAATCCATCAACCAATATTTTATATTTCCCTAAAAACCCGTGACCACAAAGAACTGTCGGTTTTCATATTTCTGAATCAATTTTGTAGACAGCTAGCTCTATTATTGGTACGGAATTCAATAAATTAGACATTCTGCCGATGCTACCGGATCTATGTAGAAAACATATTTGTACATAATTCGGACCTAAATCATGTTTCAGAATATTTTGAGTAGCTCTATAAGAACCTAGATAAGGATGTGTGGTAAAACTTTCTACTCTTTTAGTTAAAGGGCTTTGGAAAGGTATACGTGTTGGATGAATTGTTTTGATTGTCTTCCTAAGCACATTATTTAATAGACACAAGCTGTCCATTGTTACTTTACACGCCTTTCTTAAGTTTCTACTTTGTTCTACCTTGCCCATCGATAGTTAGCATAAAAATTGCCGTATTGCAATTGAAATGATTCTTGCAGAGTGAAACAAGCACATGACCCACCTGATGGGAAGTGGTTACTGTGGCCTATGGACGTATGCAACACCAGGGGCGTTACACTCGTGCTGCCGACCTTGAAGAAACCTTCTAATGTCCTTCTTGAAGAACCCCATATTAAAGTCGTCGCTTGGGAAAACCACCGCAGGAGTTCAATCCACAGCTTGAGTGTGCGTGGGATGAAGTTACATGTATTATTTTTAACTACGTCACGGCATTTATCTACGGAAAAGCAAATACCAGTCATAAAGTAGGTAAATACAAAGATTTATTATGCCAGTTAGGCGGCAGATAAGTTAAGCACTATTAACTTAATAACTATGCGACAAGTCAAACACCCCTAAAATGAAAAGATTCCGGTTGTACTTTCAGACTAAACACGAATAAGTATTAGGATGGTAAAACGTCTGAGTGGTAGCAATAAAAATGCTTGTAGGCTATAAAATGCAGACTTTGGCTAAGACATAAGCTATTTTTAAAGCTAAGTATGTTTTATAAAATGAATTCACACCCGGGAGTACAGACAGCAAAAGTAAATCGTTCGTCCACAATCTCAGTATGTAGATAGATTTGATTTGTTCGACTGCAATAAAAAATGGAAGGGTTTTACAGATGGCATTGCAACAATAATATAATCAATCACAAATGTATTGAAAGTTATATCGATTATTTGATGAATGGATAACGATTGTTACTATTGGCAGTATTTATTATCTATTCTGCGCTATTGGAAAGAGAGGGGTCAAGATATAACTTTTAATATTTTATGTATTGAATAAACTGAATAAAACTACTCATTAAATAAAAACAAAATTAAGAGCAGAACTAACTGAAAACTAACAACAAAAGTAATATTTCCTGAAAATTCAACACAATTTTGCTGTCGGTACGGACTACGTGACTACAATAGCGAGATACCTAATTATGCAATATTCTATAAGGTCGCACGCATTTACTGGTCGTACGCATTCACTGTTTGCACGCGTTCACTGGTTAGGCACACGCATTCATTGGTTAGGCGCACGCATTCACTGAATTCATTGTGATGCGATGCGTGCAATGCAGCCAGTGATAATTTGTGGAGTACATTTCATGAAATTGAGCAATTGGTGTGTGAAACTATTTGTAGTGTGCTTATTATTTTTCAAATATAAGGAGATGAATATTTCAGCGATAGTACGTGCATGTATGCGACATCATAATGTTATGCTTATGATATGAGAAAATGTATTTGGTCTGGATTGTTGATAAGCAGAAATGTTTGTGTGGTGATAGCACGTCTCGTCTGTGTATAATTTTGTATTCTAATTTTTAGACTGATACTTAATTAGCGAAACCTGAAAAATTATGATCTAAACTGGGGCGATATTCTACTTGACAATCTGTTTCCAACGGTTAACCCTGCGGGGCGGTTGCAACTTGCAACAATTTTTAAAATGTAGAATGTGAGTTAAGTGGTGGCCGTTGGGTATAAGCCGTAAAAACAATCGTATCGGATCGGTTGACATATAAATAGAACTGTCTTAAAATTAAACCAATTTACGGTTGGTTAAGGCGAATAAAGGTCCAGGTGATACCTATCACCTGGACCAATGATCCAATGGACCAATGGATCAATTTACATACGAATGTACCTACATGCATATGTAAATTGATTAATTTTTATTTTATTTTACAGTTTTAAATACCAAATCTATAGTTACAAACCAGTAAGTACTCATAACGTATAAAGTTCGTTGACCTCATGCGTTTCCTGGCACTGAGAGAACATAATAATGTCTATTAATATACGTATCAGATAGTGACGTATTATCATAATCCTATATGATTTATTCTGCTGCTCTCTGAACCCAACGGTTTATGGAATAACACGTAGGTATGTTTGTTACTTTGTACATGACAATATGTAATGAATGGAAAGTAACTTGCAGAAGACCTTTTTTACGTGTGGCAACCTCTTCAGGTACAGTCAACGACAAAAGTTGTTTAACATTAAATTATTTTCAATTTTTTGTTAATGTGATAATGTTAATGTGATAGTTTTATAAAGGTACCACTTAGGTGGCAGATAAGCACACGGCCCACCTGATGGAAAATAGCTACCGTGTGCAAGACCAGGGGTGTCACGCTTGTGGTGCCGATTCTGTAAAATCAGAGAATGTCTGTGCCGTCAGCGCAGAAGTTAAAGCAGGACAAGCCTTTGGTTTGGTTGCAGTGATCCATTGGCTACTTTAACCATCAGGTGGTCCGAGTGCTTGTTGGAGTGGTATAAAAAACAGAAGTCACCACTGAGATACTGATACTCTCTTCTTTCATATATTGTCGAAATATATCTAGTTGTCATTGCTTAACCATTTTTTAAACGTAGACACTACATATTGATATATTGCGCACTTTTTGAGGCGTGCTTCACTCACAGACTTTGAGCTTATTCAATTTATCTTCATGAGATTGTTCTTTAAAAAATGTTTGGCCGAAGGCGAATACTTATTGTGTAGAATACATTTTTTGGACTGCATATCATTTAACTTTTTTATATGAATTACTAGCTGATCCACCCTGACTTTGCCTGTGCCATATTTCTATATATACCTATTTTTTATACTACTTAGGTCGCAGACAAACACGGCCCACCTGATGGTAAGTGGTTACCGACCTACCACTCGTGCTGCCGACCCTGTAAGAACAGAGAGATTCTGTGCCGTCAGCGCAAATGATAAGTAGGACAAGCCTGCTCGTGCAAACCTATGCCGCAGTTTATTAATATTCAAATAACGTATGGTAATCTGCCGGATTTGTTGACATTTATGATTACTGCTCCGCTCCCTTTTGTAGTAGCGTGATTTTATATAGCCTAAAACCTTCCTCGATAAACAGACTATTCAATAAAAAAAGAATTTTGCAATTCGATCTAGTAATTTCTGAGATAAGCATGTTCAAACAAACAAACCTTTCAGCTTTATATTATTACTTGTTTTAACGAGCTACAAAGGATGGTTCTTTGTATGGAATAGTTTGTCCCTATAAATTACAAGTGTCAGTCCAGAGAAATGAATCGAAAAATGGAAGAGATGGGATAGCGTTTACTTGAGTCTCTTGTTTTGACATTCTTATTGATTAAACTAACTGGTCTGCACTTTGGTTATCAGAAAATGTTTGGCTGTCTAAAGGTGCGTACAGATTATGTAACATTGTTTTATAACTTTGCAATATTTAACAATATTGTACACATTAGATTTAACAATGTCATATAACAATGTTGTATAACAATTTCGTTGGACTTTGCAGTGCTTTTAAAACAAAAATAACGTGTTATATAACTCACTAACATGTTTTATAACTTCAGTGTCTACATTACTGAAACATGTTATATAACATTGTTTTATAACATGTTATGCTATATAATTCGTACGCACCTTAAGAAATAATGGTGTGTTCTCGAAAGAATTGATTCAAGGTTGATTAAAAAGTTTTCACAGGCAGGAAATTCTTTTTTTTTTTAAATAGGACACGTCAATTTGACTTCACCTCGCCTGATTGTAAGCTGAAGGCAAAGTCGTTGGAAAGAGGCAATGTTTACAAATCCGTCAGATTTGTACCTACACTTTATTTGAAAATTAATAAATCTACGGGCCTATAGATACGGACTGAAAGGAGTGATACGTTTTCGAAATGTAGGTACCACGAGCGAAGCCGTCATCTTATGATATGTTAAGAATCAAAAATAAATAAGTACCTACATCTAATAAATTGTCACTTTTATCCTAAGCCCGACATTCTTAACCAGTACAAATTTCAATGTGAAACATTGCTCATGCCTTTAAAGATAAATTGTAGGCGTTGGCAAAAGGCTTTGTTTCATATCATTCAGGTATTATTCCCTCGTAACAAATTGAAGACGTGTATTCATTTATTGTTTCGTATTGTCGGAGATATAGGTACAAATTTAATACTTGTTTATGAATATACCTACATAAAAATGGAAAATTTAACCTGTGTGACGTCAGTGACGTGATGATTGTATGATGGTAGAGATCACGGGTTCGATTCCTGTTCGTATCGAATATTATATTCTGAATGTTTCTATGTATTTACTAAACAACAATAATTATGAAGCGTGTTTCAGAATGATGGTGAAGCCACAAAGTGTAACTGTGTAATTTATTTATTACTGTGATTTATACAGCACCGATTGTGGCAGTCTACTTGTACTAAAAACAGTTATATTTCTGGTACCTATTTAATAATTTACTACCTTAGTAACATTAAATTATTTAAGTAGTATCTATTTAGTAAAGTTTTCAAGAAATCAGTATGCTAAATATTCAAATCGATTAAAATCAGAACAAGTGAAATACTGAAATGGGATTTGAACCAGCGAACAGTCCCTTAATCCTCATCATCTCCGCTAGAAGTAGTAACCCACGCTGTAACAATCATTATCAAAATTAAAACACACTGCAAAATATGGACACCATAGCATAACGTGAATTCAGAAGAATTTCGTGAAAAAATATAAAATTTCAGTCCCGTTTTTAATAGACCACAGTAATATCCATTTCGTCCTGTTATCACTATCACCTGCCATCAGGCTGACTACTGAAGTGTTAAATATTTATATACTAACTGTAACGGTAATGGCGTCTAGACACACAGGAATGCCTAACGTCGTGTTCTTTTAATAAAGTCGTACGCAAAATGCTCTCCACTGTTTATACGGTAGCTGTTAACTAGGGTTAAGGTTAAGGGTTAACTTTGGAATAGGTTTAAAAACAATTAAGAAAATTTTTGAAATTCCAATTTAGAACAATTCTGAACAAACTTCAATATCGCCAGTTTTTAACCCTCTCACATGAGAAGGGTTTAAAGTTTCTTTTTCGATAGGATAGGTATACCCACGGATATCTCCTGTTACCGTTTCGGATCTCAAATACTGAGGTGTAAGATAGCCCAAAAAGGCCTTTCGCTCGCACCGCGGCTAACACTGGCTCATCTACGGCTTTACATATCAAGTATCTTAGTTAATTAGTTTTTGTAACCTTATTAGTATGAAAACATTTCTTCTAAAAGTACATTTCCACCATTGTGTTTTATGAAATAGCAAATAATAATGAATCAAATAATCACACATCATTCAAATATATATTTAGTGGTAAGAATAACAGCAAATTGTCTTCCTCATAAGTTAAACTCGAGTACGGAAGTACAAGAGATATGAATATAAACTCGTCTTGTTAGTCACAAGCAAAGATATTATATAAAAAGAAGTAGATATGTTATTGCGCGAAAATCGTGAAGATCCGAAAAAGAGTCAATTGGAACGTTTGCCTCTAGTACCGTGTGCCGAGCGGCGCCGGTCGGACGTTGAGTGGAAGCATCAGTGACTTAAAAAAATAACGAAAATGCCATCGTATGTTTATAGACACTGCACGAACTATTACTCTAAAGTTAATACACCAAAAGTGTAGATGAATTAAAAATGTGTGTGTGTGGGTTCGGCACATTTTTCTACGTTGATTTGTAAGCATATGACATGTCTGTCTATGTTATGAAATGTCATTGGTCACAAGTAAGTTATTACAAAGAACTTTAAGTTTGATAAAGTTGAACTGACGACAACTACGAGTATGTTCACAGGGAAATAACTATGCACTTCATCTTTATAAGATGGCAGTAGATAATGCTCGAGGCGTTAAGTCTGTGAACATGTTTGCATGAAGTTTTAAAACTGAAGAGGTAGAGAACTCATCCTCACGCATTACCTACGACCGGAAACGGTGCGCACTGTGCGGTATGAAAGGAACTTCATCCCACGCACGCCCAAGCTGTGGAATAGAGTCGTGATTTTTCCAAGCGCCTACTAAGGATTTCTTCAAAAAGATTAGGTTTCTACGGGGTTGACGGTACGAGTGTGAAGCCCCTAATGTAGCACTCGTCCATATGCCACGGTAATCACTTTTCATCAGGTAGATTGTGTGCTTATTATTTGTCACAGAAGTGGCATAAAAAGTAGAATAAATGCGGTTGTGATGCGGTCATTGCTCAACGTAGGTATATGGAGTAAGGCTGGCTGAAGAGGAATACAGAGATATGGGAATAGTGTGGCTTGAAAAATAATGTTATAATAAGAATAAAAAAGGATATGGTAAAGTGGTTGCTGCGTCGATCTCATATGATTGAGTACCATCAATCTATCTATTCATTTATAAAAAAATCACATTTATTTTAAAAACTTTTAAGAATCTTCCAAAGCTGACAGAGCTAGGAGCCCATCTTTAATTTTACAATTAGCTGAAATAAAAATCACATTATATAAATGTATTTTTTATGACATGGGAATTTTAAAATCCCAGCAGAGAAATGAACCACCCTCTCCTCTCCTCCCATGCGGTGTCTTACAAGGCGACTAGGATAGGGCTGTTTAACATCAGACAGATATAAAAGGTACAGATGCTTAAACAGCGTCTAACTTATAATTTCAATTGATATGCATTCAAGTTTTGTCGTACTACTACGACTCACTACAAACACGAAAGTACTTAAACCGTAGTTATACCAAAACAACATTAACTTATGGGTGAATTTCAACAGGTCCATTAAAATCTTCATTCCGTGGATTTTTTTTACCTTAAGTTTTGTAGTTAAAACAAATCGCGTTTATTATAGGTTTTGATACTATATGTATTCTTGCTTAATATCTAGCAGATAAATAAAAAAGCTAACGAGATATACAAGATCAAAAATTACGCGCCACGGCGATGACACATGCGTGCGCGGCAATGAAACAAGCATCCACGGGCATGAAATAAATATACCAAGGGAATGAAAAAATCAACCATGGAAATGAAAATACATAATATAAAACAATATTTTATGTACCTACTTACATGAGAAATTATACTTACATACAATAAAAATACAAAGGGGATTAGGCAATTGTGTATGGACATTGGCGTCATTTATTTTTTCAGTGGCACTGTGTTAAACACGCGTATGAGTGTCGTTATTTTTATTGTAAGTAATATCGGAGCTGCGATATACAGGGTGGAACATTTCGACTTTACCTGGAGGGAAAGTACCCTCATACTAGAGATAGCGAATTTTACATAAGTTAAACATAACCTTATTTTTAAAGGGAAACAAACCTGCATTCAAAGATTTCTAAAAATAACACACCTGATGATCAAACCGCCTAAAATCTTCCTATACCTTCTCTTTTATGGGTTTCCTTTTACTTATTTTACCAAGTTTGTTAGAGATATTTGATCCCTAAGATTGACCCTATCGATTGATGCAATTAAAATATAGCTTCATCCGGATTTTATTCGGTTCGATTACCGGGTGTGGCAAGCGATTTTTTTGGAAATCCTTAAGCGCAGTGTATTTTTTAAGATTAAGAGAGTGTTTCCTTTGCTGCTGCCCAACCTAGGTGGATCCTGGCTAGTTTTTTCTAGGAGTTGTTTTTACCAAGCTGGATAACTTATCCCAGGCAGATTTTTTCTTGAACAACTTCGAGTGTAACCCCATCGATGGCTGTCTGTCTGTCCCTGTGCAACGGATTTAGAATCGGTTTTTTAATAGATAGAGTAATTCAAGAGGAAGATTTATATGCATAATACATGCATAATATTGTAGAGAAATATTGATAAATTTAGAGATATGCAGCGGGAATGGGATCTGAAAATATGGCGGTACGAAGTTCGCTGGGTCAGCTAGTATTAGATAAACGATACCGCGTTTGCATTGGAGATGTGGAGGGAAAGTACTCTAAATACTGGAGATAGCTAATTTCATTCAGAAGAAACATTTCCTCATTTTTAAAAAGAAAAAAAAACTGCGTTTAACGAATGCTGAAAAATCGCTTGCCACATCCTGTACTTGAACCGACTAAAATCGGAAAAAATAACAGCCAGTATTTTTATTGCTTTAATCGATAGGATTAATTATAAGACTCGAATCTCTCTAAGAAACCTGGTAAACTGCAGGTACTTTCATATTATACCATTTTCATTCATGGCTGCTCAATTCCAAAACGACGCCAATTCTTTTACACGAAAAAGAAAATAAATGGGAAATTAAAAAATTAATATGATATACTTTTGTCAATATGCTATGGCGATGAGAACATAAGTTACGGAAATGAAACATCTGGTCATGGCAATGAGACTAAATTGTTTTACAAGGCATGGCAATGATTTTTTTTTCATTGCCGCGTTTTTTTCTTCATTACCATAGCAAATTTTGACCACGGAAACCATGGAAATGAAAGCACGGTGGTGAAAAACGAGCCAAAAATATAATGTAAGAAAAAATCTATTAATTATTCGAAGTAATAAACACTTCACTAAAATAAACAAGATAAATTTCGTTCTATTGAATGTATAATCAAGAGGATAAACTTATTGGAATAGACAGTTATACCTATCCACAGTAATGAAAGAAAAAATGTCCAGTAACATAAAAATGATATACTTTTATTTATGGTGCCGAAACGCAGGTACGTGTGTACGTCCTTCCATGTCGAGCACTTAGGCGGCACCAATATGCAACGTTTAGCGGATATGAGGGAGGATACAAGTCGTTAGATAAAACGATATTCTAAAATATGTTTAGAACATGGCGATTAAAGGTAACTCTAGGACAGATGAACTTTTATTAACCATTCGTTGTATTGTCTAAATATTTGAATAAATGTATTTCGTAACAATACTTTAACTATTCACGTATCAAATAAAACTAGGTTTTAATTAAAAAAACCAATAGATTTTTATCAATGAGGTATCACAACACAATAGGTGATGTGTGGACAAACACGGCAATGAAAAATTTCGAGGTTTAAATTTTTTTTTTGGCGAATCTATAATCCTATTTAATAAAATATTTAGTGCTCCACATAGATCACTATATCGCCTAACCAGAAAAAAATGTTAGAGTACTGTAAAAATGATTTTTAGTACCGATTTCATCGATGCCACGCAATTTTTGGCCCCGGGAAATTCACCCTTATCTGTCTTTCATATCTGTAATATGCAACATATATAACAATGGCAATGAACCGCCTGTTTGTTTGGCAAACGGAGCAAAGGGGATGAGAGACTCGCTAAAATGTCTATATTTATTTCACGTATCCTCGCGCAGGCTGGCTCGCGTTGATTTGTGAGGTTTTGCGTCATATTGAAGATGTTTGGGTGATATTGGGTTGTTCACTTTTATTTCTATTCCTTCTTAACGTCGGGCACGTTGATTCAGTGAGTATAAATCTCTTCTTACATTAGGAAACTTTCAGACGACGCGAGTAGCGAACGAGGATCACCGCGATTCCACCAATGAGTCTCTCACAGACATTTTGAATGGCGACTCGTACACTGTGAAACCAGTGTCGTAAGTTACCGCAACCAATTTCGCGAAACCCACAGAGTCAGGCGCATGCGATACCCGTCACCCGATGTACGCGACTCGCGTCTCAGCAAGTGTTGACAAGATGGTGGAACAACAATTAAATATTTAATTTTTAGAAAAATTTAAGAATATTCTTAGGTTCCAGTAGCGTAATGTACGAGCCTCGAGTAGCGATCCAATTTCCAGTCGCGTTTCCATAATGCGTGAGCGTGACTAAAATCTCGTCACTTTCTAGTTTCCTTAAGTAGAGCCTTAGTTTCTTCAATGATAAATAGTGACAAAACTAACCACTAGTATATTGTTCCGTAATCACACAGTAGGTACATGACTATTCTTGTTTTAGAGCATGAGAGTGAATCCTCTGCCTCAGACGTTTGTCTGGATTTATGACATTTTTACGGTAAGCAGAGCCAATAAATTAAATGCGGAAAATTTAATTTCACAGATGGTTTTAAACCCCTGTCCATGCTGTGCGGGCGGTCTGCCAGCGAGGACATTATTCAGCTTCTAAGAATTATGTTTTGGCACTATCTATCGGCATTATAATTTTTATAGATATCTTGTGCCAAAATATAGTATCGACCGGAAACGGTGCGCACTGTGCGGTATGTAAGGAACTTCATCCCTCGCACGCTCAAGCTGTGGAATGAACTCCCCGCGGTGGTTTTCCAAAGCGACTACAATATGGGGTTCTTCAAAAAGTGCATTAGAAGGTTTCTTCAGGGTCGGCAGCACGAGTGTGACGCCCCTGGTGTTGCAGAAGTCCATAGGCCACGGTAACCATTTTCCATCAGGTGGGCCGTGTGCTTGTCTGCCACCTAAGTGGTATAAAAAATTCTGCATAACAGTGGCTTCGTCTGTGTCTGCAAGAAGCCACACACAAAACCGGAAACGGTACAAACGGTAAGGTATGAAAGGAAGTTCATTCCGGGCGAAATCAAGCTGTGGTATGATCTCCTTGCTATGGTTTTACCAAGCAACTTCAATATGGGGTCCTTCAAGAATGGTATTAGAAGGTTCTTATTGGATCGACCGCAAGAGAGAAGGCTTTTTGACGTAACTCATCAGCGCACAGCCTAAACAAATGAAACTAGAACTATGAATGCCAGCAGGCAAGTAATAATAAAAAAAATATGGGGGACCTCATTTTAAACTTCACATAAGCTTATCATTTAGAAGAGTGATACCACATTACACCTACACATATCCTACAAATGAAAAACGAGGAGACATAAAAACTATACCGTTCCGCCTTTTTTGCTATTATTCCTTCAAATTGAGCAACTTCAAAGAAACAAATCAACTACAACCCTCAATACATATAAATCAATCTCAATACTCATTTGTCTCCATAATTTATGTAGCAACAGCCTAGGTTCGCAAACTTGGTCGGATGGCCGCTAGCAGAACTAGTGACAACTGTGCGGGTTGAACTAGCGAGATAGTGAGTTTTGATTACATCGCACAAACTTGGGGAATGACGTTAATTACTTGTAGAATAATATTCTGCTTGGAGTTAAGTAATAGAGAATAAGTAGAAATGAACTTTATTGTACATCAATTGAAGATGTATTTGCATGGAATAATCAGTCAATCGGGAGGGAGGACTATCGTATTATACAAAGTTCAAAATTGCAATGAACAGTTGCCTTAAAGTACGGGAACGCGACTGACGTTATTGCGAAAGTTTTTCAAATCAATACACAATTTCGAATATTTGCCACCGCAACGCATATTAGTGCGAAAGTATTCCACATCGATCCACACTTTGTGGGATGCATTCCCGTGCGATGCACAGCAGTGCGAAAGTATTCAACATCGATTCACACATCGCAGATAGTTCAGTTAAAGCAAAGGCATGTACTTGTTGCTTTACACGGCGATATTAAAATAAGAAAGTTATAAAGTTACTGGTACTTTAATTAATTTCAAAATTTAGGTTTTTAGTGCTGAATAAAATTTTATGATTACTTAACTGAACTAAACTTTCGCACTTGCGTGCATATCGTTGGAATACATTCGGCAATTATGTGAATCGATGTGAATTTTTTTCGCACTAATGTGCATATCGTTGGAATACATTCGACAAAGTGCGAATTTACTCGTACGTGCTAACGTGAATCTTTCGTTCTCATTCATCGCGATTTTGAACTTCGAAATTCAGTATGATGGTAAATCGGCTTGCTGATAAAAACAGCTTGGGCTCTGAAGATCTTGTCAGCTAGATTATGAGATTGAAAGTAAGTACTAATAAAAGCATGGTAATTAAATAAGTCTACTCTCAATAGTTAAATAGCTCTTGTCAATGTCAACTTGAGTTACATCACTGTCTGGCTGTGACGTCAATCCTTGGGATTTAAACAAAAGGATCACGTAATGTTTGTAGAGAATTAAATGTTTTATTGGTGTCACCGACAGGTGCACTTAGGGACCTACATTAGAAAGGGCAATGCCCACCTGCTGCGCTCGTGTTATGGAGAACGATAGGTTTTATCTAGGCTAGATCTTTCTATGTGCTTTTTCAACAGAGAAAAAGCACATAGAAAGAAATATTAAAGCAATTGAAATATTGATACAATGTTAATGAGTTCGAATTTTGGTCATTATAATACAGACGTGAACTTACTAACATAAGCAATTCGGAAGGCTGGAAAGCTGAAAGAGTTATTGTGAATATTAGTAATTTCGGGTACTATTTTTTAAGAATAACTTACAGCTAATATTGGTACCTACATCATTTTATAAATCAATGGTATGAGAAGGCCACTTAAAAGTTTTCACATTTCTTTTAATAAAAATAAAAGAAAAATGTGCCCACGTTTACTTTTCCTAATACTTTAAATCGAAAGGAATCAACATCCAAGGGCCCAATTCAATAAAATGCGTTTTTAAACGTGTGCCTTTGAAACTTACGAACGTTTTATAATAATTTATCACACATAGAAATAAAACTATGTCTTAAGGAGCATACCTACTTGACGTTAGATTAAGCCGTCTTAAACCGTTGCTTTATGTAGGTACACTTTGTATCGCGGTACCGTCGCGTACACTTGCGTTAATACTTAATTATTACGTCAACCGTCGGCCCTTGTAGGGCGACAATACACAAGGCGGTTAACACCTATTAGTATAATCTCGGTGGATCAAGCGTTGTTTGTTCTAAGGATTTAGTTTCTGTGCCAAAATATATAACAAATACGTTTAAAATATTTTATAAGCAGCTAACATTTGAGCGGTTAACACTTTCGAAAAGATTGGTGTAACAATGTCACTTTTAGACTGAGTACCTTTAAGGTCATTCACTGGTGTATTTTTTGAGTCGGGGGTCTTTCGGAACCGGAAGTACAGTACAGTCCCAGATTCCCCTAATAAAAACAATTATTATTATTGAGGAGTATTTTGGGACCACAAATAAAATAAACAAAGTTATGTCTTAAGGAAGTAGGTACAGGTAACCAAAAAATTAAGAAATTTTTAGTGCCTTACTTATCAGTATTTTGATTGTTATGAACCAACTACTAAATTGACGTACTTAATACGTTCATCATTTTACTTCACTTCGCCTAATGGTAAGCTGAAGGCACAATCTCAGGGAAGAGGGGCACTATTACAGACAGATTACAGACACAGAAATAAAACGAATTTAACATTTTATACACCGCCATTCATTATTTCTATGAAAACAACTGAAAGTCTGTTTTAGTGAAAGTAACTTTGGAAGACGTTCACGTTAACTTTTGCTATATCAAATAGTTATCAATTCAAATATGTAAACCTTATTAAAAAGTTGCAGAATTCGGAAATATTCTAGCAAAATTAATATTTTCAAATTTTAACCTTATCAGCGACGGCTTAACGAAGCTGATCGGGAAAAGCCGCCGAGAATCAGCGAAGTGTGCCGAAGTCTCAGGACGCGGGCGGTGTCGTCGCTAACGAGGTACACTCGACAACATAAAGCTAAATTGTTATAATTGCAACGGAAGGGCGGCCTTTGAGTGTTCTTGGAATAATTTTGACGAGTCTGTGTACTAAGATTTATTTTGTTTTTGACGATTCCTACCAATTTTACAGTTTAATTCTTCTTCCTCTTAGCGTTAATTCCCAGTCGCATCCGAAGCTTTCAGCTCGGAGTCTGGGGTCCGCTTTTACCAGTCTTAACCACGGATTTGACTAGACCTCGATATTTTCCGTGAAGCGATTGTCATCTGACCTCCACAACCCAATGTTGACATTAGGCGATATCGAAGTTTAGCAGTTAGACCGTTGTTTTTGGATTTTTGACTACCCATAACGACTGCCATAGATGTTCTCATGGCAACCGGGACCGACGGCTTAACGTGCTCTCCGAGGCACGACCAGACCAATGCAAATACTCATATTTCATTCACACAAATATTTGCACTGAGCGGGGATCGAACCCGCGCCTCCTGCGTAGCGGCCGCGTTCACTACCGCTACGCCACGGAGGCTGTAGTTATGGGCTGTTTAATATAATGTAACAAATATATATTTTTAAAGTGCAAAATGTGAAGCCGTGTTTTGGTTCCCGGTAGAGTTGAATGGGGTGGCCCATCAGTTCCTGTGGGTGTCGTAGAAGGCGACTAAGGAATAGGGCTGTCCTCCATCCGACAGTAAATATACAGCCCATAACTAACTGCCCGCTTGCCGGCAATAGGTTCGCTCCCTATTACGTGGGACCGAAAATCATAGTTGGCGAAATGTGGGTGTCAATACACCTCTGCCTACCCCTTCGGGGATTTACTGGCGTGAGTATATGTATGTATATATTTAAAACTAGCCTTCCGCCCGCGGCTCCGCCCGCGTGCATCTCGGTTAACGCGACCTTTGCTCATATCTTCGGTTCTACTCAACCGATTGCGATCAAGCAAACGTAAGATTTTAAGTCTGAGTAAGCCCTTTCTAACAAAAAAAACCGCATCAAAATCCGTCCAGTAGTTTTTGCGTCCATCGCGGACAAACAGACAAACAGACAAACAGATAAACAGACAAACAGATAAACAGACAAACAGACAGGAAATTCAAAAAAAATATTTTCGTGTTCAGTATCGTTAACATAACATAACCCAAGTTTTTTTTTTTAAATATCTCCAATGTACAGACACGACTACTTTACAATTATATAATAGTATAGATGTGATATTTACACCTTATTTCTTTTAGATGGCTTTATTTCCAGTTCAAGGTAATATTATAATTTAGAAAATAATGTGAATAAATTACTAACTTTTTAACTATTACACTCATGGTGTAATACAACACACAAAAAACTAAAGATATTTAAGCTCACTACCAGACCAGCGCGCAGCGGCAGCGCAATGAACCTGCATTGAGTAATTGTTTTGACATTACAAGACTAATTTATTGCCCAAACCTTTTAAATGAAAATTGTCTTTATTTTATGCTTTGTCAAAAGTGACGCACTGATTTATTGTCTAATATCTTTGTTTAATTTATCGATACACTCGTATCTGTAACCGATGCAATATCTCAATGAGAGATATTGAAGGGATTGGAGCGGAAATCACCTAAAGTGTTGAACATAAATTTCAAACATAGATTTATTGCTACTATTTCAAAACACTATCTTTTCATTTTAGCAAAAACCACTTTGCATTACTCGTATACATCATTGACTCATTGTAATATAGTGATCACAAAATGTTTTAGTAGAAATAAGTTAGCATGATTACAAACTAGACTGGGTATAATTGAATGCTAAAAATATTTGAACTGAAGGCATTAATTATGTAATTTGAATCATAATGAGACATGGGCGAGCATAAATTTATTTGTAATTTATACAGACCCTTGTCTATGAAAATAATTACAGAACAAATATTACGATTTACCTACAGTTAGCAGATTGATTAAATATTTTTCTCTGTAGCAAAATTTACCTTATATTAAAAAATATTGGATCTTTTTAAATCACAATTATAGGTTCATCATTTAATGCCCAAAAGTTTCATGTAGCATCTAACATGCAAAAAAATGCCGCGCTTTTTCATCTCACTGTACCTGCCTACATTTCGATTCTATAATTTATTTTTGACACCCAAAAATTTATTTAATCACAAAAAGAAATGATTTTAAGTGCTGAAGTCGTTTGGGACGTCAGAAGCAAAAATAGGCAATTTGACTAATGTTCAAAAACCACTTTAAATGATTGCTTATTACAGTATAAACATATCACATTAATATTTATGTAAAAAAACAATGCATTATGTTAAAAAATCAATGATAAAATTTAAATTTTCAAAAGTGCGCGAAAAACGCTATATTTAATCAAAATGGCGATGCGTGTGAGTATTGACGTCACTGTAAGTTGCTGTTATCATCAGCTCGCACAAAATTTGTATCCATTTCGAACTTAATCACAAAATATGTCCATAAAACTCGCGATAATCAAGGAGAAAGCAAATAATAACACCGAAACAAACAATAATAGCTCATACAACTAGAGATATTTTGTAGCAATGACGTCACCCAGAGCTCTGACCAATCACGAGCGTTTTCGCCATAGACAATAAAAATTGTAGTCTCGTAGGTCTTTTAACGTTATTTTCTAATAGGATGACCAAAATTTGTAGTATATTTTTAATGTTGTCAAATAGCCTATTGTTGTGGTGAAGTAGGTAATATCTTAACACGACCAAGTTTGTCTAAAATTTCAAGCCAGGCTGAACGATTCAAGTTGCAAACTTTTGTGCACGGCTTTGAAATTATAAGTTGATGAAATTGTTTCACTATACTGGAATTGAAAAATGAGGAAAATTTGTGATTTTATGATAAAGAAACTTTTCTCATAATGAGAATTGTAATGCGGCTCTTGTTATTCTAGCCGCGTGGGTGTTATTTTTAAAGTGTGGCTGGGGATTTTTTTACAGCGATTACTTTGTTAAACTTTCAACTGGTTCAAACTATTTTATATTGACTTATAAATATAATATCATAATTTTCAGTCACACCATCTAAGTAATTATCATCAATTGCACCTATTACAGTCCAATGCTGGACATAGGCCTCTCCCAATATTCGCCATGTGTACTGATCCTCCGCCTTCCGCATCCAGTCCGTGCCAGTTTGCTCTAACGGCCATCAGTTCTTCGACAGATGTGGCCAGCCCACTGCCTCTTAAGCTTGCTTATTCTGCGAGCTATGTCGGTAACTTTGGTTTTATGTCGGATGACCTCGTTGCGAATTCTATTCTTCAAAGAAACCAAGCATAGCTCCAAACTAAGTAATTAATTAAGATAAAATAAACATCATCATTGCTTTGACGAAGGGAATTTGAAATCGTCTTGAAATCTATTAAACAGCTATTAAATTCATTCCTGTTTTTATTGTCAAATAAAAACATGTTTTTCATTTCCTAAATAGATTTCAATTCCACGAAAGATCATTAAAACTTTTGAAATGTTTTAAAAGAAAAACATTTTACATACATTTATACAATATTATTATATACTAGCCTTCCGCCCGCGGCTCCACCCGCGTGCATCTCGGTTAACGCGACCTTTGCTCATATCTTCGGTTCTACTCAACCGATTGCGATCAAACAAACGTAAGATTTTAAGTCTGAGTAAGCCCTTTCTAACAAAAAAACCGCATCCAAATCCGTCCAGTAGTTTTTGCGTCCATCGCGGACAAACAGATAAACAGACAAGAAATTCAAAAAAAATATTTTCGTGTTCAGTATCGTTATTATAACTTAACGCAAGTATTTTTTTTTTAATATCTCCAATGTACAGACACGACCACTTTACAATTATACAATAGTATAGATAGAAGTTTTCACTCAATTTCCGGCACCATTTAGGGGTAATAGCTACAATACCCGAAAGTTTTGGGTCACTTTGGGTTCATTTCCTATCAAGAAAATATTATCGTATTATGTTTTTGTAAGGACCCAACCCTCGGTATTACAACCCAATATCTTTAAAAAATATAATTTCGGCTTGTCTTGGGTTCGATTACGGTATCAGACAAGGTCTTATCGGGTTTCTTTGTTAAGATTAGTTTTCTTTTCCCTAAGTAGATAGCAACACAATGTGAATGATAAATCGTAGAGACCGCTTATCATCAAATCATTAAGGAGTAGGTACCTACTTATCCTGACCACACCATAAAGATTTAATTTTTTTTACCAGCTCACACTGTCTGATAAGCTCTTTCACAAATCAATCGAAGAATCCGGTTTTTAATTGGTGCATGAACAAGGATCTGATGACGCAGGTCGCTACCATCATTCCTGAAAATTTACTTTGAAGTTAACATTAGGAAAGGTGAAGTGATATTGACGTGATCATTATTTAAAAAAAACTTATGTAAGTAGATACGTTTAAATTATAACATTTCAGTCAGATTCACAAATCAATAAATCGTATATCAGAAAAAATTCAGGCAATAAATCCAATTATACAAATCAAAATTCAGGTAGCGTGTCCTTATTTGCTACCTCAGCAGTATAAAATGTAACCACTTAGCACAGCTTTGGCAGTCGTTCCCCTGACAGTATGCAGTGTTGTAGTAAAGCAAGTGACACGTTAATTGGGACTAAAGTGTCTGGTTTCAGTCCAAATTGGTATTAATTGTGGCGAGGCTATTGACATTGGTAGGTACTAACTCTTAAATGTACAGTTTATTTATGTATAAATGTGAATTTTGATGTGAGTTAGAGCTTTTTGTATTAGATGGCACTACAATATTGCGATAGGAGTCATTGTACAACATTATATGTTAAGCCATTGTTTAGTATCTACTTCTTTTTTACTAAATCTTGACTTGACAACTTTTTGAAATAAAACTACTTTCTACCAGACTGCGCGACGCCAAGTAATTGGTATGTGTTTATCAGCCTATGTATGTATGTTTGTATGTTCCTTTGAAGCACTATACAGACCAAACGCCTGGGCCGATTTTTATGATTCACATTTCATTCGATTCCTCGGCGAGTGTCATTAAAGACATGACGTTAGTGAAAATTCAATATTGCGATCACTGGACGCCATATTGTGAAAATGAAAAAAAATAAAGTCAACAAACTACGTCAAGTGGGGTATCGTTGACTGGTATTTAAAAATCATTTTTAGTTTTCTCACAACATTTTTTAACGGATTCTATTGCAATATATTTGTTTTATTTACTTCATCTGATTGCATACGAATGAGATTGGTTTGTGCTCTGAAGTTCTTAGTGGGGCCTGATTTACGCTACCCTATCCCTCATATCCATAATCCTGTTATTTTTTCCTTGCCTGTTAATAGGTATATTTATTTATTTATTAGGTCTACCAACAATGTTTTACATCAAAGCATACAATATCAGTAATTGAGTTAATTATTAATCTTTTTGTTTCAGAATCTTTGAACCAAACAATTCTATTCGAAGTATTATTATTATTTCAAAGGGTCTATAAAGAGGTTTGAAATTCCACTATGATATAATCCGACTATATATTTTATCCGGAGTGTATACAATGTGGTCTTGTGGGGGTGACCTAACAGACCACATTGTCAGTAAATTATAAGATATCATTTTAGCACAATATGGAATGGAATGTGATTACGTAAGTTTCTAAACTACGTACTAGCAAATAAGGTTATTAGGTATGAAGTTATGTTTTATATTATTGTATAATTAGATACATATCAAAATTTACTTGTAAAATATTTCATATGTTAGTACAGTAAGCGTCATAACGATCTTGACTGCAAAGTCTCAAATATGATCTTAAAACTAAGGTTTAATAGCAAATCAAACTGTTTCACTGATTTAAATTATTGTGTTCTTATCCTGACTAAAGGTGTTTACGAAATATCAGAACAATCAGTCCACAGGAAGGGGGGAAACCATGGTATTAATATCATTTTGAGTACTTAGTTCGTCAAGATCGATATGATGCTGACTGTACATAGTATGAAAAATATTGGCAATACAAAATCTATTGTATGAATGAGGAGTGGCTTTGAATATGCTTGTGTACAATTCCGGAAATATTTCTGCATGTAATCTTGTCTAGAAACGTGCTGCGTAGACGGCAATAAAACGTAGGTTCACCTACATAAACTAATAGTAAGTTGGAAAACATGTCTCTGCTTACCCCTGAGCTATGAACCTGTATAACAAGAAAATGAGAACATGTCGAGTGTCGGCCGTGGCCGTGAACTGATAAAATACATGTGATTGACATATAATGACCTACAAAATAATTCTACATGATCAACTGTGCGGTTGGCACGTACATATTTATACATTGGCCTAGTTATATAGCGTGATGTACACTCTATCCCTTCGTTGTACACACAACCTTAATATCGAGCAGAATGATCTGAACATCTGTCAATATCAGTAACAGACCGTTCAGCAGTTATTGCAATTGTAACAATCAAAGACATTAGAGGATCTAGGTAAAAGGTGTCAGTGTTATGTAAGTATATACAAAAATATAGGATCTTTGTGATTAAAAGTATGTTTTTAAGGTGTGTGTCTGAAATCTGGTTATTTTTTATGTCCTTAGTTATTTTATAAAGATACCAGCCGACCCACCCCGCCTTAGCCCGTGCAATACTTCAAAAACCCCGTATCGATTGACGTATGGGAAATTACTGAATTCATCGACATTTATGATTACTGCTTTGCGCTCTTGAATAGTAACATGATGATATATGACCTTCTTTGATAAACGGACTATTCAACAGAAAAACATTTTCAATTCAATTCGTAGGTACCAATAACTTTCGAGATTAGCCAACTTTAAAATTTAACCAAACAATCTCTTCAGGTTTCGTTCGTCGTATCGTTCGTATCATTTCGTATCGTTATACTGTGATATTAGTATAGACAGACATGTAATTATTATTATACAAATATCCCGCATAAACCCACTATCCTATCTGCACAACAAATGACTGCAAATAATCAAACCGCTATTATTGAGAGCTTGCCTTCTGGTTTTAGTCCTTCAGCAAATTACTAACGAAATTTTTTGTGCCAGCTGACGACACCAGAGATATGGACGTTTCGCAATGAGACAGATCGTACTACAGATGACAAATGAGACAATACTTGCTTAGAACATGATTATGCTAAACTATTGTCTTTGCAGACATCTAAAATTATAATTTTGTGCCTACTATCAACAAATATAGATTTTCAAGGAGTTCTACTAGCAGGTACCTAAATATTCAAGTTGTGAGTATATTCACTTGTAAGATAACGCCTTTATTTATCCAAAAAGATGGGGGAGATAGATCAAAACTGATATCAAACTCCTACACTATCTTTTATGTCAAGAAAACAATCAGCTGCTATCTCGTACATAGGAATATCTATACCAAATTATAAAGAATTAAAAAGATTTGTATTTTTGTATTTAAAGAATAAATTCAAAAACTACTGGATCGATTTTTTAAATTCTTTCGCCATTAGATAGCTATATTATCCACCAACATAGCCTATGTATCATCACGCTACTATTAGCACTGAACGGGATCAGAATTCGACGCGGGTGGAACCACGAGCAACAGCTAGTCATCAATAAAAAGATCTGTAAATTATGAAAATCTTCAATCTATTGAGATAATTTTAAAGCAATTAGTTTGCTAGACTAAACAAATTATAATAAATTGGAAAAAGCGAAATCAATTCTCGGGCGGGACTCGAACCCGCGATCTTTCCCTTACAGGGGGAACGCTCTGACCACTGAGCCACCGAGCTTCGCCCGAGAGTGACCCAATTTTTCCAATACATCCATCTTACGGCGATGGTGAGAGTAATCTACCGATATTCGTACGAACTATCGGAATCAATGAATGATGTTGCAATCATTTTTAAACATTGATTTTTGATAACTCCGCCCAATCAATCCCGAGAATTGATTTCGCTTTTTCCAATTTATTATAATCTTCAATCTATTATTTCTTTAGATTTTTATGCCTTTTTGTATTAGAAAAATGTGTGAATGTTCGATAGCTGAAGAATTTATTTTATGGTAACCCAAAGATATAAATTGTCACTCACTGGGTTATATTTGAAATCCAAATTCAGGTCTCCTACCTTTGATCGGCACGACCTCATTGCTAGTACTTACTATTCTCATGAAACATTTCATAAAGTTATGATATTATTAAATTCACACCTACAAACGTTATAGTGTTTATAAAGGTTTGTAGGTCCAAAGTAATAGTTCATAGGGCAATAGGTCTCATCCATTGCCATCTATGAACTCATTTCCATAGCCTGTACTAAGGGTTTTACTCTACCGAGGAATTGAACTAAGAACTCTACGATCATACGCACTAAATAATCGCCACTGTTAGTAATCATAATCGTTAAATAGTCACATATTCTGTACGATTATTAAGGGATAAACAGGACTGGGCTATCCCTTACCCCTTGAAAAGTGATAGGGTAGCCCTTGTCTTCTAATACACCAAGAAGTCGTTAATGATATATTTTAGCTATATAGTAAGTATACCTACTAGCCAATTGCTGCCATTTCGCTCGAAAAAATCGTATTGTACCCTCTTAGGGCCTAGGGGAAAAACACCCTAAAATCTTTCATGGTTGCTCACAATATAAAAGACGTAATCTTCAAATTTATAGCCTCAGCCCATATATCAGTCATTCAAGACAACTAATTATATTTGTATAGCTTAAAATAATCTTATAAAAGTTATTAGAACTTGCTGAAAAAAGTTAACATTATCGAACGTAAGTATAAAATTTATCTCATCAATCACAAAGGTAATCAAACTATTACATAAAACCTCAAACTTGATTATCCTAATTCTCGTAAATCATAACTTCGATAACAATATTAAATAATAACAGTATTATGAAACTACGCCTTAAGTGTCTGCTAATAAAAACTGATTTATAAACAATTGTGAAACGATCAGCCACTTAACAAAATGTATGTACTTTCGTAATAGATTACTCCAGAGGTTCTCAAACTTTTTAGAATTATTGGCACTCTCCGAAAAGGATCAAAATTTAGAGTACTTAACGTAGTCGTGTAGTGTTACAGAATTTGATCGTTTGTATAGAATAACGAATTTAATCCAAATTTGAATATTATGCATGAAAATAATCAGAAACATCAACCAGGTATTTCAAATTAGTTCAAACTGTAATAAAATATTTAAATAAACTACTGGACATAATAAACATTTTAGAATAAAATGAAAATACTTAATGTTTGTGGTTGCAGGCTTGAAATTTTGCCAGGTTGTTACTTATATCCAAAACTGTTAATACATACCTGGCTAAGCTAAAAACGAGTGTATAGTTTACAGTGTAATTTATTATAAAAGGTTCAATGCTGGCGTATATCATAGTATGTGTATCTATTAGCTGGCTGAACTACCAGCCAGCCTGTAATTGGTTACACTGCCTGTATGCCAGTGTAACCTCCATGTTGAGAAACAGTTGCCTAAGTCTTCAAATATTCAATGTCACCTTAACGACCTTTCTAGACAAGTAAACATCGTTAAGAGTGCTGAGAAGGTGGGAAGATCTGTAAAGGGATACTATGTCCACTAATCGGGTTGCATCACAGATTTACAGTTGATTTTATCGTATGAACAGAATTTTCATCGCTTAAACCATTGAAAATAGTGACTAAAAATACCTGCCTACACCAACAAGTAAAAAAGAAAAAATAACGTTAGATTTTGGTAATATACAAAAGAAATTAAAAAATATATTCGTCGGTCTTATTTTTTTTTTAACCAACCAGTTATACCTTACCTACAGATGCAAAAAAAAAAGAATTGTTTGAATTTTAGACAAAGAACTCTTTGAGAATCTACAGATGTAAATTGAATTCATTTGTCATTATAAATTAGCGGCAATTTAAGAAGTACGTGTGTTGCATCGAAATAACTTTGACAAGTGATTTTCGAACCATGATTTGTGCTCGACATTTATTGGCATTGCACGATAAAGAATCAGTCAGTGTTGCTATTTAGAACGGGTTTAATTTGTGACTTCTAATTATCCAAAAATAAAACTTTGAGATATTCGACCAATTAAACCTAAAGATGTAATTAGTGACGTATTTTTTTAAATAGATAACCTAACTGACCTTAAACTAATGTTATAACATCTGTAGGTAATTTAAATAAAATTGAAATAAAACACCAAGTAAACAGCGATTGTCACAAATGCCCTCAAAAATTAGTAAAAACGGCATATAGGCCTTGGGGCCGAAAATCATAGTTGGCGTAATGTGGGTTATGATACACCTCTGCCTACCCCTGCAGGGTTTACAGGCGTGAGTATATGTATGAATATGTCATATAGACATTTACTATGAAATAGCTGTAAGCTCGTCTCTTACAGATATTTCTGTAAACCATTGAGTTGCTTCGATCAAAAATATTGTCGAAATTGAGTCGTATCGGAGTTTCATGTTGTCGAAGTAAAATCTTGTCATAAAAGTATTTGTCGGAATTCAGTTTGGGAGTCATATATAAGGCACTATCGCCGTACTCCATATCAACGAATACTTAGTTTATTTCTTCTTATATCAATGGTCCAGTAGACATCTAAATTGGCTTTGCATAAGAGTCCTGCTCAAAATAATGGCCGCTCGGTCAACCGACGCAATCCTTAATCGAGTCCACATCGCCCACAGACTTATAAAGGTCCACAGATTATATAATAGGGATCACACAATTTGATTTACTTGTTTTATTAGTCCTGTAGTTAAAATAAATTGTTTGACTGGGCTTATTAAATAAAGAAAACGATGGCAATAGACTTGTGGGACCGAAAATCATAGCGAAATATGGGTGTTAATACCACCCTGCCTACCCTACAGGTGTTAATATTTTTATATTATATGGTCTGTCCATCAATTGACTGCACCCCGCTAGATGGTAAAAAGCTGAGGGGCAGACCAGAAGATACGGACCACTATTTCTGATGATACTAAATCTAAAGTAAGCATAGCTTAACTAACTTGTGATATGGGTTCTAGAATGTGGATATACATTACTTATGTATTTTTTTTAACTAAACACATATTATACATATAAATAGAAATACTCAGACCGACGGAATGCAATAGCCAATATTCTTGCTGAAATATTTTACTTTTTTTTTATATAGGACACGTCAATTTGACCTCGTCTCGCCTGATGGTAAGCTGAAGGCAAAGTCTCTGAAAAGAGGGTAACCATTATAGACACGTACCATGTTACAATGGTTGCACTCAGCTTGACGGCCACGGGTACAAATCAAGTTACGATAACCAACATCCACGCGCGTAGAGCCGCGGGTATGAACTAGTTTACAATATAATATCTTCATATATTATTGACTCCCATTCAATATTAAACCATAAAACAAAATGAAGTGCACTATTACAGATGACATATTCAGCATATTCTATCTCTCTATGGCAGTGAATCAACTTTATATGGTTCAATAACTGACCCATCCCACCTATGGGAAAGTTTCGTGCAAAAAACCTGTAACTGGATTGCAATGATTCTTAGTGGGACCAATAAATTGTACGAAGCCTTCGTTCAAGTGCACATAATAACTATGTATATAGTTTTACCGTAATCCAATGAATGGTATGGGAGTGTATAAAATACGAATATAGTACAAACATTGATATTTTGTTAGTTTTTTTTTAAGTTTCAAACATCAAAAATTTCTTAAGTGACAGCAAGACTCCAATTAAATGAAATTTTGAAGCATTTATTATGCTAACTATTCACATCGATTTAGAAAGAGAAAAGAGAATCGACCTCGGGCGGGACTCGACCCCGCGATCTTTCCCTTACAGGGGGAATGCTCTGACCACTAAGCCACTGAGACCGCACGAAGCCAATCAAAATTCCTCTAAACTTCCGTATTTGGGGCGACGCTGGCGCCATCTACCGATACTCGTACGAGCAAGACTCCAATGTTTATTTTTAATGATTTTTTATGTCAACACGATAGTACCGAAAGCCCAATCCATGATGCACGTACATAGGCTATTTCATTTCGTAGTTGGAAGAACGCCAACAGATCTGTGATAATCAATCAGACAAAGCTTTATATGTAGGGTTATAAAACCTTCTGTGTATAAAAGTGCGTGTAGAAGATCTGAACTTTTCCTAACTAGATGGACGGATGTGTTTGAATAGGTTCCTTCAGTGGCAAACAAGCACACGGCCCACCTGATGGGAACCGATCACCGTGGCCTTATGGACGTGTGCAGTACCAGGAGCATCGCACTCGCGCTGCCGAGCCTGTAGGAACTCTCTAATGCCCGTTTTGAAGAACCCCATATTATCGCATAAAAATATTATTATACACTTAATTGATTGACTGTACCCATTTTTAACTAAACAGCTATACAGGGAGTGTCGTTAAACAAGTTTGACCACGACGAAACGTAATTCCTCATAGTCAAACCAGTTTGACGAAAAAGTTTGACTACGAGGAAGCACCGAAAAAACAGAGCTCATCTTGGGATAAAGTTCCTTTTATAACTGACTGTGTGTACTGTTTCCAATAGCAACGTGTTAGGATGTATTCCCTGTCTATAATGAGCGGTGTGATAATATAATGTAGCCTTGGGCATCATGTCGAACAATTTAATTCATCTGTTTTTTTTTTTTGGATTTTATTATTCAGATACAGAATTGAGCCATTGTATTAAGTGGCGTTGTTCTTTTTTCTTTGGCAGGCGACAATAAATGTGAGGCTCGTGGCTAAGTAGTCACAGGTTACCACGTGGCAAGGTGAACACTAGCCAGGCCGGTCTTAAGACATAGACTGACACCCCTCTGTACCTCGGAGAGCTTGTTCAGTTGTTGGTCCCGGTTGCCATACAAACATCTATGGCACTCATTACGGGTAGTTGGAGTAAAAATTTAAGTACAAAACTTCGTAATCACCCATAGACTGTGGAGGTCAGATGAGAGTCACTACTTATACGGCAAAGATCGGGAAATGTGGAAGGGACAGTGATGAGATGGGTTATTGCTTGTCTGCTACCTCAGTCATATAACAATCTGTTACGTAATCTTATTATGTGATATAGAGATTCTAGTGTGTATGAATGTATGAACTACAATCATTTAAAATGTTAGCATACATGATCCTATGAACATAGTGATTATCGATCTCTGAGCCTAGACATTTAGGTGAAGGCACGCAATGCATATCAAACTAACCTCGTGATAGTGTGTTTGCAATGTCGTAGTACAAAATTATTGTATATTATTGTTTGACTAGAGCTATTTTTAACGGATGTTTATTATTTACACTGAAAAGGAAGCGAGACGTCGTGGCCAGTATATTATATCTTATATTCTACCTCTTTGTTATTATATTACAGTATATTATATTTTATTTCTCTCTCTTATTACGTATCTATTATATATTCTCTATATTATATATTATTCTCTATCTATTATATTACCTACTCAGGCCTGTAAATTGTAATTATGTTGTATTATTTTGTATAGATAGATTGACACTTTTGATAGATTGTTAATACAATCTATCCTCAGATAAATCGAGATTCAGAACCGAGTACCTACCATTCTAGAATATGGGGCTAACTCTAGATAGCGTTTTGTAAATGTTCTAGAAAATAACACACTTAATGAATTCCATTGACAGAAACACGAGAATCCAGTTTAACAATCGTCCATTCTGTCATTCAGAAATTTCCAAGAGAAAACTTCTTTTGTACGTTTTCATCGCATTATTAAAAAGTGGGGTCAAAATTCAAACTTAGTTTTATTCATCCAGATTACAATATAGAAGGTACATTAATATTTACGTCAGGATCGCAATTCTGTAAGGTAGAACGATCCAGAATAAAACGCGGTAAAATTTCACGAGCACTTTTTTTCAATAGCTAAATTATATCAGTGAAGTCCCTTGAGCTCTTTTAAGACGCGCTGGATTGCCAGCGGGGGTAATACCTGTTATGCTTGTATTGAATTTAAACCCTTTTTTAACCGACTACAGAAAAAGGAGGTGTTCAGATCTTTGAGAATTTTTATATTGTATTTAGCTATACTGCAGTGGCGAGCTGTCCATATTTTTTTCATGTATGGTCCTTCAATTATCTGCACTCCGCTAGATACGGACCACCATTTCTAATACTATTGGCATTAAATGGTGGTCCCTAACTTGACGGCCTTGACTAGATGCTTTTTTAGGCCCCGGCCCCGCTTGTAGGAGCAGGGCTATGGACCCGAAACTGTAGGAAGACTTTACGTTTCCAAATCTGGCCCAGCAATTTATGTGATACGATGACAGTGCCGTGTGTACCGTATTATTTGTAACTTCTATTTATGCTGTTGATCGATGTCACTGGGTGGAATTTGCTAGTCGGGACGATTGCACAAGGAATTTAAAGACGTCTATTCCTAGTAAACCGTCAACGGGTATAATTTTCCCCACCAGAATGAATTTGGTGGGGAAAAGTGGATACACATTTTTTTAACATTCCACTTTGCCCCACCAGTGGGGACGCTTGGTGGGGCAAACTGGAAAAGAAAGAAAGAAAGAAAACATTTTATTTAAGTACCCAACTACTGAACAAAAGCCGATAAGGTTCAAAAATAAAATAGGTATTGTAGAAAAGTACAAGCGTCTATTCAATACCTGTACCTAAATATAGAACTCGCAACAAGATTGACATGACCTATAAGCACTTTAAAAGCATTAACTCCAGACAATGCCTGAAATCCTCCACGTTCAACCCCACAACACATTAACCTACACTTCTACACTGGTCTTCAATAGAATCAGAAGGCATTCACAAAGAAAACAATGCTTTTCAACCCAGCTTTGTTATCAGAGCCTTTTAGTGCCTATATAACCTATATTCCCAATTATATCAAACTCATTTACCGATCGTTAGGATGCGAAGTTCCAATAAGTTATTGACCTGGCATAGAAAGGTTTAATAATATTCTAGGATATTCTGTACAAGATAGATAGATAGATAATTCTTTATTGTCACCAATAGATTTACAGAAGGTAGCATGTAAGCAGTTCAATGTACAATGGGCGGCTTTACCTATCGCTGGAATTTCTTCCAGGCAAGTTGACAGTAATGTGATAAAAACAAAAGATGTGGTGTAGTTATCTAGTCTCAGTTAAACGAGGGTTTGGTTCTAGAATGCGGTTAAATATTTGTAATTTTTTTTTAAATACTTACTTAAATATTATAAATAGAAACACCCAGAAAATGCAAATAGATACATTCACGCAACACATAATATTTGCACTAAACGGGAATCAAAGCCGTGATGGCTTCTCGACGTGAAATCGAACTCACTACCTTCTCACCACGGAAGTCGTCAAAAGCACTATTTTTTCCAATCTATATTAATTTTAGCACTACATTTTTTCTTAGTTATTTTATTACGTATTTACAAAATATTTAACTTAAATTATAATAGTTTTATGGCAGCATGGTAACACGGGACGTGATTTCCCTAAGATAACTGCATTGCATAAATAATCACCCGAGATCACGTCCTGTGCCATAACAAGGAAATGGCTACTCAGCGGATATAGACGAACATCACAAGACGTGACCGCGAGAGCCAACCCCACTATTTATTAGAATTAAGATATAGTATATAAGCTTATGTAAATAGATAATAAAGGTGAATCAATACAAGTAAACATCTTTTACTAATCCGCAATATTGGTGACCCGCATTGGTGATCTGCATTATGTTTCATGTTTCGTTCTAATCGTGCCAGGTTACCTTCTATGACTTAGGGCATCTATCATTTTTTTCTTTGAAGTTTTTTCTTTTTTTTTGTAAGAAATTCTATACTTATTATCACATATTATTATTATTACATATTATATTAATATACGAGTATATTCAATAAATAAATCATTTATTTTCTCATCAAACTCAAATTACATACACAAGAAAATCATAGTATCATTATCCACGCTTTGTTTAGCAAGTCAAAGTATGTTTATCTATTAACCTACACTAGAAGCTATTTTTAGTTTCAGCCTAGAAAGTACTATTTAATATGTGCTAGACTAATATCACCCTACTATAATATTCAAAGTGTGGCAACTAAATGATAGGAATGTCGTCTATCCGACAGTAAACTTACAGCTCAAGATAAAGTGTCCGATAGACGAAAATAGACTTCACTTTTATTACGTGGAACCACGATATTTTTTTGTTAATTGCTTGAGTGGGTTCGAGGGACAGGTGACAGTTGCCTCAGTAAAAGTCTTACTAAAGGTCCAACCCCACCAAACGGACGGCATCGGAACGGATTTTACAATCTTTAAACAAAATAAATCTTATATGCATGACAGCTTGACGTGCGTCATGCCGCCGCACGTCGCTGTCAAGCTGTTGTGCGTGACTTGGTAATATAAACTTCAAACACTGTGATAATAAGATTTAATTTTGTTTAAAGATTGTAAAATCCGGGCCGATGCCGTCCGTTTTGGTGGGAGTAAGAGAGCGGACCCCTTTACTCCAAAAAAACAACTTTGAATACAATCGGGATTGGATCTCGGATAAAAAATATACCTCTGACTACCACTTTTAGAATACATAGGCATGAGTATATACAGCCCAGACTCAGCCTCAGATACATGACTCGAGTCAACAATAGTACCCGGCATATGGTAATAGGTTCACCCCTTATTACGTAGGACGTAATGCAATGATTGGTGAAATCTGGGTGTTCATTCACCTCTGCCTAACCCTCCGGAAATAAAGGCGTGATTGTATGTATGAGTATATTAATTTTCTATCAATTATGTTCAAAAGCTATCTCACATCAGATATATTCTATTCAATGACATTGAATGCTGAATTACTTTGAAGATTAAAGTGAAGTAAGATACGCTTGACCGAGATTTGAGGCTGTATGGGTATAGCCAGTCAACAACAAAAGTAGCTCAACAAATCTTAATTTATTAATCACCTTAGTTTTCGCTATTGGGTATTATTACGCTACTCAAATCAAAAAATTGTAACAGATAAAGTTTACATTTTTTTTAACCAAAAAAGTCTTCTCAGTCTTTCTCTCTTCTCTATTTCCTAAAATGAGTTTAGTCTATTTATTTTCTTTTGACGTTTTGTAAGTACCCATTTAATCCATACTTCCATACTAATATTATAAATGCGAAAGTAACTGTGGTTGTCCGTCCTCCTGTCTGTATGTTACGCTTTTATGCCTAAACCACTGAACCGATTTAGATGAAATTTGATACAGAGATAGATTAGACCTTGAGAAAGGATATAAGCTATGTTCGGTCGCAACAACCAACGAACGCAACAGCTAGTAGTCTATATAGAAGAGAATAAAGTATTTTTGACCTTGAAAAAAAATTGTTTAACAAAACAATAAACAGGACATAAAGTATAATTAACTTATCATCTATGGATTATAAAACCACTTATTGATTACCACTTTATTAGCACATATCTTCCTACATAAAAAAAAAATTAAAAATATGTTAACGCTAAGTCAATTTTGTCCTTGACTATATCTACTTTGTAGATAATAAAAATCCCTACTAATATTATAAATGCGAAAGTAACTCTGTCTGTCTGTCTGTCTGTCACGCTTTCGCGCCAAAACCACTGAACCCATTTTGATGAAATTTGGTATAGGGGTAGATTAGACCTTGGGAAAGGACATAGGCTATGTTTGGTCGCGATAACCGACATCCACGCGGGCGGAGCCGCGGGCAAAAGCTAGTTATGTATATAATTAAAATACCGCAGAGCTCTTAAATTAATTAACAAACCGGAGATTGGGATTAATATTGATAAGCCTACATTGAATAAACCTCTCTGTGGGTATAATCATATCGAAATATCTGGAGATCTTTGTGTTCATATAGAGTACATAATACCGTTTCGTTAAAATTGAAATCCGTTAAAATGATTAATTTTAATCTGTAATAATATCAGTTAAATAATATTACATTATTAGTATCCTCGTTAACCTCGGTACATATTGGCAGTGTATTAGCCAGGTATCGAACAAGTGACCTCTCGATCGCAAGTCTATCACCTTAGCCACTAGAGTATCACCGCTAAAATTTATTGAAACCAATCGAAACATAATTTTCGAGTTAATCGTAAAGTTAAATATAAATGGAATCTAATATGTCCGACAAATACGGAACTCCGTTTGAAACTGTTAAGCACATCACTAAAATAGAACGCCGGTAATACTGTTGGGAATATAATGGTAACTGGAAATTTCCCACCACACTACTTGTTGTAATAATGATAATGCCAGGAAAAATTTAATGAAAAACAGTGTTATAAAATTTCAAATTGAAATTACGTTTTAATTAAATGTAACTTTAAACTTTAAAAACTTAAAAAAAAATAACTTTAAAATTGTATTTCGGGAAGTGCTTAAATGTGTCATTCTTATTTATTATATGACATTTTAGTGAAAATATACATAGGTACAATCAGCAAAAAAATAAATATGTTTAAATTACTATTTTTTTCTTTTTGTTCCACAAATGCTTTGCTATTATTAAATGTAAATTAAATCCGTAATTTTAAATAAGGGAATGTTAAAATTAATTTAAAAATATCTATCTTTATGGTATTACCACTTTTAAATAATATTAATAGTTAATTTTAGGCTCTTAGTATACTGCATCGGAAAATACAACGCATTTTAACGAAAAGTCAACTAATTATTAGTTCTTGAATAATGAAAATATATGTTAGCACGTTAGATTAACTCAAAAAATAATTATTGCTGGCAACGAGAAATAGCACATTATTTACGGAACATTGAATAACCTTCTGTCAACGGTAAAATATAGTAAGGTCAAAAAGGGTAGAGCATCTGTCGTGTCAAACAAAAGCATTTGATTTATAACAACACTGTTTTTAATTGCCGCAGTCCACAAACCCACGTTCTATATTTAAATTTTAAAAAATATATTTATGCCGTTTAAAAAAATATTCTAGAACGAATAAAATTATGAATAGAATCATAATTTTATTCGTTCTAATTTTCGCTGGACCTTTCTCTGAAAACAATCAGATCTTAAATAATATACCGTTAGCGTCACATTACTCTAGCCAACTTGACTCGCAGCCAAAAAAATTCGTTGACGCTGCAAATATCGAAACGACACTTATAAAATACAGTACTAAATACTCACGGACAAATATGTTGGACATGAGGGTCGCCGGGAGACAAAACACGATCACCAGAATGTCCGCCACAGCCAAGTTCACTATGAAAAAGTTCGTTACAGTTCTCATTCGCGGAGACCGATACACCACAGCGATCACAAAACAGTTGCCAACTAATCCCACTATGAAGACCAGTAAGTAAGCTGCACAGTAGACCGCCGTCATCGCACCTCCGTGCCTGTACATAAACTCGTCTGTGATGACACCCAGGTCTGACCTATTCATGGTCTCGTTCATCTTCATCGGATGCTGACGGTCTAACGAACCCTCTATATGTGTTGATAGTGGCTCCAAGTCTGGGAGCACACTGTTATCAGGCACAAACCTGGTATTCATCGCTTCCATGATGGTATTCGAAAGCATATCCACCACACTATGCTTGTGAGCTTCCCTCATATGGGAATGGTTGTGGTGTCTCCAATGATGACGCGTCTCATGACTCGGTGGTTGAGTCGATGAATTATAAGACGCATCCTCCGTGAAGAAGTCATTCGATGGAATCCTAAGAGGTGCCATTTTTATTTTTCAAAAATAATACGACATTTTCGCAAAATTTAAAAAAATATGCACACTAAACTGAATTTCTAATCGTAAATTAAATTCTAAGCACACATCACTATGAATAAAATAATTCTAGTGTCACACATCAAAAGTTTGCAAAGTAATATTTATCACAAGCTCACAAGAAAATTAATTTTAATGTTCCGTTAGAAAAGTATGAAAAGTTCCGTAGCTGTGGCGCGACGCGACGCGACAGTTCGTAGCGGGTGTTTAGGAACGCGTGGTTGTAGCGGCGTTCGCGCGCCGTCTGATCGTAGCGACGCTACGGCTACGAGCGGCGTAGGCCCTACGTGTCGACGCATGTGCAATTGTGCATTTTGAGTAAGGACACGCGAAGCTCGCACACGTTAGATTTTCAATCATATCCTATATTAAACTTACACGTGCTGTTTGTAATTTCAATCTCTATATCAAGGCACATTTAAAGCACGTGTATTTTCTACTTAACCTGGGACACACAATACTAAGCACTGCTGTTGTTTTCTATGGGGACTGAAATAAAAAGCATAATTATTGTTGTATTTTATGTTTTATAGTAAAAATAAAGTTATTTTCAGGCTACTAAAATATAAAAAAAGGAAAGTATAAACAATGTTCTATATTATTTAATAAAAAATTACACAATGTACTTGTTGAAGTTATACCTTGAGATTGTACAAAAATACTACGTCATTGGTTCTATAGCATAAGTTTGTGCTTATCTTCTTCTTCTAATATACAGGGCGTCCCTCGGCGATGCCACATGGAGGGAAAGTACCTTAAATCCTTAAGTTAGCTCATTTTACTTAAAGGAGACATCATTTTTTTTTTAAAAAGAAACAAAACTGCATTCAAAGATTTTTAAAAATTCGCTTGCCACACCCGGTAATCGAACTGACTAAAATACGAAAAGGTAAAATCCTGTATTTTTATGGCGTCAATCAATAGTGTCAATCATAAGGATCAAATCTGTCTAAGAAACATGGTAAATTAAATGAAAGGAAGTCCTTGAAACCTACAATCTTAAATTCAATTTGGTAAAATAAAACACTTTCTTATAAGGTACCTATCAACACTAGAGATATCTTTGATGAAATTTATTTAGTAAAATGAGTATTATATGAATGAACTTTGTTACCTGTTTAGAATGTAACTTTATTGGGCAACTGCATGAGGTATGTAGGTAGGGTAGGGAGAGTACCTAGGTAGTTATTTTTGGGTGCTTGATTAGAAACCTGCACGCGGTATACCCTGGGCAACGAAAATGGCGAGAGAATTGCCCTATTGGATCAACTTATAACCTGTTAATTGAGACGGCGTGCGGTTTTAGTCGGTTTGAGTTCGACATACCTAAATAATACTGCTGACCAGGAGCGGTCTCAGCACGATAAAAAAATAAAAGTAATTTAAATATGGAATTTTATTGTTAATATGGTATCAGATGGATGGGATGAACTTTGAGTTAAAGTGTTTTATTTTGTCAAATTGAATTTATAATTTTAGGTTTCAAGGACTCCCTTTCGTTTAATTTACCATGTTCCTTAGACAGATTTGATCCTTGACACTATCGATTGACGCCATAAAAATACAGGATGTCACTTTTTCGGATTTTAGTCGGTTCGATTACAGGGTGTGGCAAGTGAATTTTTAAAAATCTTTGAATGCAGTTTTGTTTCTTTTTAAAAATAAAATGATGTCTCCTTTAAACGAAATGAGCTAACTTAAGGATTTAAGGTACTTTCCCTCCATGTGGCATCGCCGTGGGACGCCCTGTATAAAAATCAATGCCACTTTTCGTTGTTATTTTATAACTCAAGAACGGCTGAACCGATTTGGCTAATTTTAGTCTTGAAATATTCGTGGGTGTCCAGGGAAGGTTTAAAGGATGAGAAAATAGGTGCAGCGGGAACGGGAAAAATATGGCGGTACGAAGTTCACCGGGACAGCTAGTATTTTATATGCAAGAGTTCTGGGATTTGACCTCCGGGTCGAGCAAGGTTTCAGTCAGCCTATAGCCTCCAACCAAACTTTTCTTAACCATTCAAATGACATCCACCTAAATTTTAGCTTAGTGGTTAAGGAGTCGGCCTTTCGATCGAGAGGTCCCAGGTTCGAATTCTGGCTATTACACTACCGAGGTGAACCCACACCTAGCACAAGCAATTAAGCTGGAGGGTTTAGAGGGAATATAAGCTATTTCAGTTGCAAAATTCTTAAAAAAAATTCAATAATCGAACCCGGAAACTCACAATAGCTCGTAAACATAAGCGTAAATCTATACTAAACCACTGAACCGATTTTGGTACGGCGATAGTTTTGATGTTGGGGAAGGACAAACGCTACGCTTCGCGATAGCCGACATCCATGCTGGCGGACCTGGGGCGACAGCTAGTAAAAATAAATTCTAATCCCTACTAATATTATAAATGTGAAAGTAACTCTGTCTGTCTGTCTCTCTGTCTGTCTGTCTCGCTTTCACGCCCAAACCACTGAACCGATTTGATGAAATTTGGTATAGGGGTAGATTAGACCTTGAGAAAGGACATAGGCTATATTAAGTCGCGATAACCGACATCCACGGGGGCGGAGCCGCGGGCAAAAGCTAGTAAATAATAAATACACAAACTTAAGGTCAATAAACTAAAAAAAAACGACAAAACAACGGCAATCGCGATCGCGAAGTATTTCAAATTATTGTAAAACATTATTAGCTCTCATCACCAAGTGGCTAGGTTCAAAGCTCTTCAACAAATCAATTGTAATAAGTCCAAGTCAGCCATGTTTTAATTGGAATAACGTTTGTTTTGAAAACTATATTTTATTGCTATTTGATGTTTGTTGTGGCGTTTTTGTTGACTAGCTGTGCCGCGCGGTTTCACCTGACTAACTTAGCTTATTTTAATTCAACGCATTGTGAATTACTCATTTGTAGACAGTATACATTTAGCGCGATCTTTGTGCCTCGGTGGCGTAATGGTGGAACGTTCGACTGCTACGCACCGGGCACGGGTTCGATTCCCACTCAGTGCAAACATTATGTATGCATGAATATGTATATCTGCATAACCAAAAAAAATGTGTATGTATTTACCAAAACCAAAATGTTCTAAATTAGTTTATCCGGTTTCTAGATTCCAAAACACAAAGTACCTAGGTAAGCTGTGCTTACTTCGGGTCTAGATAGTGTTGTATAGAATGTTGTAGAATATTTACCAATATTCGATTTAGAAAGGAATTTGAATGAAAAGAAAAAAAATGAAGAAAGGAATAAAAAAAAATAAAAAATAAAATATAATTTATTTTCTCACCAACAACCATAATTACATAATATAGTGTTTACACAAACTTAGGGTATACATAATTTGGTTGTGGATCGCTGGTGCCTGTTGTAGGTAAAAGATTACCTGTATTACTGGTCACCAGGAGAGTGGAAATTAGAAAGGAAATGAAGAAAGAAATAGAAGAAAGGAAAGGAAAAAAGAGAGAAATTTGAATAGTTAGCATAATAAATGCTTCAAGAATTTAATACACTTTACAAATTTTTTTTTTTTTTTTTTAGTTGAATTTAGTAGGTTTATTTATTAAGAAATATTACATAACATAACATAACATAAACTCACGCCTTTATCCCCGAAGGGGTAGGCAGAGGTGCTAGCACCCACATTTCGCCGTATATGTTTAGGTCCCAATGTAATAGGTGGCGAGCCCATTGAAATATTATACTAATAGTATTTATTTATTTATCACGATCACGATATTTAATGACTGACGAATTACTGTCACATCCATTTTGAGCAACCCCGAGTACTAAACTATAAAGTCCAAAAAGATTCAATTCTAATCACACTGATGATTCCAGACGAAGATAAACAAACGAACAGATTTTATTATATTAGTATTATTATAGATTCCTAGTGTTTGAAGTACCTTTGAATACTGGCATTTTATATAAGGAGTTGTAGAATTTGATTGATTTCTTTGAAACGGCTTCCGAAGTAATGAACATTGAACTTTCATTTGAGTGCCAATAAAATATTTTACTCTTTTACATTTTTATTCACAATTTTACGTTTTATCTTTCGTGTTTAAATTTTAATACTTCATTTAAACTAGCTAGTATAACTAGCTTGTATAAACTTTGCAAGTAATAAATTTATATTTTCGACAGGAACTTACTGCTGAAATATAAAGAAAATATCAATAATATTTGCGTCATATTTATAGCTCTCTATGCAAATTATAGCGTCGGTAGCTTAGTGGTTAAGGAGTCGGCCTTACGATCGAGAGGTCCCGGGTTCGAATCCTGGCCATTACACTACCGACGTGAACCCACTCCTAGCACAAGCAATTTAGCTTAGTTGGAGGGGTTAGTGGGAATATTAGTAATTTCGGTTGCTAATATTCTTTTTAAAAAAAAATAAAAAATATTTATCATCATTATTTTAACGTTGTTCCGGTTGCATCAGAGGCATTCGATGAGAGAGAGAGAAATCTGCGGATGAGCCTCGTTCTTCAATCAGCGTCTGATTAATGAGGTTGACGTGGACGTGAGATCCTTGGTACTATCATCATAATCATCATCATTCTCCTACCCTTATACCAAGTTTATTTTCAGTCGGCGCAACATGTGTGCTTTTTCCATTCATCTCTATTTGCAGTCATCTCAACATTCACTCCTTTCTTAACCATATCATCTTTCACACGGTCCATCCACCTCCTTTTAGGTCTTCCTCTCCCCTTGTAGCCATCCACTTCCATAGTTAATGCCTTTACTTACGATATTACTTTCATTCCCTTCAACCTTGGTACTATATACCCAACTTTTTATGTTGACTTTACCCTAGGAGGAAAACCACCCGGGGTAAAGTCAAACTAAAAATTAAACGTAAATCAGTTGACGGTCAGTAGGCATAGCTTACACGTGTTGATTGATTTCGGTCCTAAAGAATGATGTTACCAGGAACTCATACATTCAATAAATAAGCAAAATGTTAAGAATATTATTATGTCGAAAGGTTAAATGAATAAACATTTAAACAAAAATAATGCCAAATAAATAGGCCACGGTAACCTCTTACCATCAGGAGGGCCGTGTGCTTGTCTGCGACCTGAGTCATATCAAATACTTTCAATAATATTTTCTCTAACAATATTATCTCGTTCAGTTGTTATTTCTAATACCATAACGCATCGTGAATCAAATCTATAAAACTAATATTATTATTGGGTATGTTTCTGAAGATGTTTAGATATTTATTCTTCAATCACGCTAAAACGACTGATCGTATCTGGCTGAAATTCGGTACAGGAAACGTCTAGAATAATACATAGGCTTCTTGGAAAAGGGTTAATATATGAGTTACGGAAGGAATATGGTAGAGCCAGTGTCAACTGCTAGTAATTTATATTACAAACCATATTGCTGAACATTTAAAATGGGATTAATTTTAGTACCTAGGAACTAGCTTTTCGCCAGCGGCTCCGCCCGCGTGCATCTCGGTTAACGCGACCTTTGCTCATATCTCCGGTTCTACTCAACTCAACGGTTTTAAGTCTGACTAAACCGCATCAAAATCAGTTCAATAGTTTTTATGTCCATCATCGTGAACAATCAGACAAACAAACAGGAAATTAGAAAAATATATTTTCGTGTTGAGTATCGATAACATAACATAACCCAAGTATATTTTTTAAATATCTCCATTGTACATACACTATCACTTTACAACTATATAATAGTATAGATAGATTTGAAACTGACACGACTTTAATCGGTGCTAACTTGATCGTGAAACGCGAATAATATTCAAGTTGTTTGATCAAACGCAGTGCGTGGGACGACCGTCTGAACACTACTAACTTGCCCTTTGAAACTTAAACCCCAAATTGAGACAGTCTCAATTTGATCTCAATCGAAAAGGAATGTATAATTTCACGAACTCTCTGTGATATACTTCTGGTTTGTCTTCAAGACTAGAAGTCAAGTTGATGATTAATGAAATCCTGAAGCAATTAAGTAGTATGCTGACCTTTGCTATAAATATAAATTTGAATACCGTGTTGGTTCCCGTTAGAGAGCCACCCCATCTCTTCCTGTGGGTGTCTTTTTTTTTTATAGGACATGTCATTTTGCCTCGCCTGATGTTAAGCTGAAGGCAAAGTCTCTGAAAAGAGAGTCACCATTACAGACACGTACCATGTTACAATGGTGGCACTCAGCTTGACGGCCTCATCAGATGCTTTTTCACGCTCCGCCTAAAGGACCCGGGACTGTAGGAGGAGGGAAACACGTGAAATGGTAAGGAATTCCAAGACTTAATGGTGCGGCAGAAGAAGGAGTCGCCGAACCGCTTGGTTCTTGATCTAAGCCCGTAAAAAGTGACTAAGGGATAGGACTGTTCTTCATTCGACAGTAAACCTACAGCCCATAACAAAGTGCCGGCTAAACGGCGATAGGCTCGCCCCCTATTACGTGGGACCAAACATCATAGTTGATGAAATGTGGGTGTTAACACACCTCTGCCGGGGTAGGCAGGTAAAGTATTAGTGCAGTATATATATCATCACTACATGTTATAAAACAAAGTCGCTGTCTGTCCGTCCCTATTTATGCCTAAATCTTTAAAACTACGCAACGAATTTTGAAGCTGTTTTTTTAATAGTTAGAGTGATTCAAGATGAAGGTTTATATGTATAATACATGCATAACACATAAACACTGAAAAATCGGGATCAGAATACCACGCGGGCGGAAAATATGGCGGTACGAAGTTCGCCGGGTCAGCTAGTATCTAATAAATCAAATAATTACCAAACAGGACTGTTTGATATTTGTCACATCCATAGGTTATAACGTTAGTTAGTAGGTATTTGCCCAATGCCGTGTACCGCGAGGTTCCCGGCAGAGTAGAATTTGGGCCACCCCATCTCCTCCCTTGCGGTGTCGTACAAGGCGACTAAGGGATAGAGCTGTTTAACAACAGACAGATATATACAGCCCAGGCTCAGCCTCAGATACATGGCTCGAGTGAATTCAACAATAGCGCCCGGAATACGGCAATAGGCTCACCCCCTAGTACGTGGGACCTAATACAATTATTGGTGAAATAAGGGTGATAATTCACCTCTGCCTAACCCTCCGGGGATAAAGGCGTGATTGTATGTATGTTAGATAACCAGTTACAGTTCCCGATCGATTGGTATACTTTACTGTATTCTAAGAATCAAAGACCCCATGATTATGCACATGACATACTTTCGGCAGATCAATACTGGTGCTTTAAAATTTTTATATCAAATCGACTGCATGGAGGGTTGAACATATTGCTTTGAGAATTCTACTGTAAAATTTAAAGCTATCATAGCGAAGGTTGGTCAATAAAGAAGGTTGGCTTTGAAAATCTATATTTTTAAAGCCTTTATTCACCAACCTTGGCTATGATAGCTTCTAGAACTGTAATCTATTTTATGCTGTAGGGAGAACCGGGTAAAATGGGGTTACCTGGACGCGGAGAGTGGTGGTTGCGACTGTGGTGCACCTCTGCAGTCAATGGATCACCTCCTGTCGTGCCCGTTGTGTCCCTACACCTGCACAACTACCGACCTAAATTAAGCGACGGAAGGTGCAGTCAATGTCGCCGAGTTCTGGGCTGGGCGCATCTAATTTCTATTTAAATTAATTTTAATTTGCTGCCAATGACACGATGAAGAAGAAGATCTATTTTATTTTTATTTTAGTCCGTCAATTGTCTGCATCCTACTACTCGTAGATTGTAAAAATCAGGTGCCGTCCAGAAGATACGGACCACCATTCCTGCTTGTTTCTGCAAATTCCGTTGATCTTGAAATGATGCTCCGTAACTTGAAGGCCTCGAGAGATGCTCGATAGATGCAACTGACCGAGTTGTTCTGGTCGCACCACATAGACCTATATTGGGTCTATGTCATCTTGACGGAGGCACGGAAGCGCTCAAAGGAAATACCACTAACGGCCGTTCCCAATAACTCACCTGCATTAGATCTATCTATCTGGCTATCCAAAAGAGATTGATGACGTTTTTGTTCTTTAGAATGTCAAAACTGGCAGTAGATACGTTACTTTCGCATTTATAATATTACTAGCTGACCCGGCGTACTTCGTACCGCCATATTTTCTGCCAGCGTGGTATTCTGATCCCGATTTATCAGTGTTTCTCCACAATATTATGCATGTATTATACATATAAACCTTTCTCTTGAATAACTCTATCTATTAAAAAAAACCGCTTCAAAATCCGCTGCGTAGTTTTGAAGATTTAAGCGTACATAGGGACGGACAGACAGCGACAGCGACTTTGTTTTATAATATGTAGTGAAGTGATAGTGAAGTACGGATTACTAATTACCTGTGACCATATTATGCAGTCTAATAACTAAATTATTTAAGTCGGGTTCTCGTATAATTATGTATTTGTCATTTTTCTCTGTTTAATTTTCGGCTCGGCAAAGAAATTATTTATGTATCTTCGATCTCGAACAGAGAGACGTTCGTGCTTCCAGTTCGAAGACCTCTGACCTGACTACCACTAGAACATTACCTAGGCTATAATCTGTTTGTTTCGTCCGCAAAGCTGTGTTATTTGCCGACATAGAATAAAGATTTAGTAATGAAATACCGTGCGATTGTTACAACTACAGACTATTTAGGGATGCTACCATACATGTCTAATGCTAGGGATGTGCCACTAGCGAAAATATAATGAGATCACACATTCGATTTCAAACAAAAGTACTGTCATACAATAATGTTAACGGGAGTAGGTAAATGCATTATGATATAGGTACATATATACTTTAAATTGCCTCACGTATCGACCAGCCCTCCTAGACAAGTGGCAATTCGTTGCTCGGCGTATGATGGAATAGAATGACGAATGTATATTAGGATTTGACGTTTTTGACATTCGTTGACGCCTGTCATATGCGTCAAAGCCCATATATTTGGCATTCTATTCTACAAAACGCCGGCCGACGAATTGCCACTTGTCTAGGGGGGCAGGTTACCTATTCCTATATCATGATCGCGTTAATTCTCGTTAACTTTATAGTATACTAGCTGTTGCCCGCGACTCCGCCCGCGTGGATGTCGGTTCAAGTTCAAATTCAATCATAGATAGCCTATGTCCGTTCCCGAGGTCTAATATATCTCTACCTAATATGAATAAGTGACGAAATGGCAATGCAATTTTTTGGTAACTAGTTGTTTTTACCAGTGTCTTATCTCTTCTTACATTCATATATTCACGCTTGTAAATCCCCGAAAGGGTAGGCAGAGGTGTATTAGCAGCCAAATTTCCGACAAGTGGGCGCGCTACTACTAAAGTGGAGATGGGCCGGACACATCTCACGATACCCAGACAAAAGATGGACCATCGAAGCTACACAGTGGCAAGGACCAATAGGGAAAAGGAAGGTTGGTCGACAATTGAGACGGTGGGCTGATGACCTAACACAAGTCGCAGGAAAAGACTGGATGAAGTCAGGCAAGGACAGGGAGTCATGGGAAAGGATGGAGGAGGCCTTTACCCAGATAGGGGTTCAGATTTCGTAAACTTAAACTAAAATGATAACATTAATTACAAGTAACTTTTTTAAATTTAAGCAATAATCTAACAAATATTGTAATAAGTAGAGAGATCTGAAATAAATGGCTTTATTATTATTATTATTACATGTTTATCGTGGGGTAGAACACTCCTATCCCAAAGTCGCATTCTAAGACACCCACAATGACCTGAAAGCTTACTCATGTGGTATGAATACATTTTATGTATCTCTGAAGTATATGGCACCCACCTATTTGTTATCAGATCCGGTAATAACATCAACAGTTTATTAAAGACGAGATTCTCTTTATTAATACTGTCCGTGGAAAGCTCGTAAAATTTTACTGTTCAAATACTGACGGCTTTAGGATTCGCAGACGAAGATATAGTTCTTAGGAGTGAGACACTCGTTCATAAATGTAAACATATAATCGGATATAAAATTACTATTGAATTTAAATTATTTTTTCTATTTTTAAACCACTTAGGTCGCAGACAAGCACACGGCCCACCTGATGGGAAGTGGTATACGTGGCCTATGGACGAGCGCAACACCAGGGGAGTCGTACTCGTGCTGCCGATCCTGTAAGAACAGAAGAATTCTGTGCCGTCAGCGAAGAAGACAACCAAGACAAGCCTTTGGTCTTCCCATTGACAGCACAACTCCTCTCCGGTGAGCTCTGGCTACCCTACTCACCGCTGGGAACACAATACGAGGTTATTAAAGCCGCTGTATCCTGTAGGGCGGAGGTACTTCCCTAGACGGACTGCTCAATGCTCAATTGGGATAGCCGGACCGTTGTGACCTATCTCCTTCTCTTATAGAACTCGTGAAGGAATATCTACTGATGTTGATGGATTGTGTAAGGTCATGCCTATATTACATCTTTTTTTTCATGCTAGAATTTTGAAAAGATCACTGTAACAAAGCAAAGGAAATACGCACAGTTGGCAAAGGAGAAACATATTATACAGTTATATTTCCCTACCTTCTTTATCAAAACTGTACGTTTACATGAAATGTGATGCAAATGTGCTTAATAATTCCTTGACCGAGTGAACAATTGTACATAGGTACCAATAGGTGTAAGCATTCGTTCTTAAGCATAATAATTATAGATAACTTTTCCAAATTGAATGAAATTTTGAAGCATTTATTATGTTAGCTATTTTTTCTCTTTCTTAATCGATTTGAACTTTTCCAAATATTAAAACAAATGTTTGGAACAGGATTTTAAACTATCAGAGCCAAACTTATGTTTGTTATATTAAGCATGTTCTGTACATATCATATTAAAAAAGAAAAATTTACAATATTAAAAAAGTTCAAGTTCAATGCTCCCTGGATGGCCTTCTCAGCAAGCTGCCTGTTGAAAGGGAACAGATTTCGGTTAGTTATATTTCAATAAAAATACTATTAAAATATCTGAAGGGGCTAGAGTTTAAGAGCTATTCAGAAACATTAAGTACTAGAAAACGACCTGGGAATGGGAATCGACATCATCGCTTCTCGGAAACTCGAAGCTATCCTCGAAGGTACTACTTTTTAGCCAATGGTATCACTGACAAGAATGCCAAAGGTATAGGTACCAGCTTTCCTAGACGGGAACGTGTCACCTGGGAATTAGCGGTTGATCGCGTGAGGAACTCTCGCATTCGCGGCAGCCTTCATTTTATCTGTGACCGCAGATAAAATTCAAGAGAGCCGCCTTCGTAGGTGCGGCCACGTCTGGCAATGGCGCCCCCACCGGGTCCGAGTAGTAGGGGTAGGCCCAAGAAGCCCAAGATCGTGCGAAGTGGAGGAGAAAGAGCCGGAAGGCGGACCCTGAGCGCCGAGGTCATCTTAGCCTCAGATGCAATCAGGAAAATGTGTCTCCACGAAGATGATGACGAAATAGAAGGTTTTACCGCGCATATCTATGAAACGTTTAACAATTATCGTACACCTTACTAAATTGCCCATCTTATCTACATCGAAGTTCGCTATAAGATATCACCTTCAACGGTACCAATGTACTCTATACTTACAGAATTTCAATGAAGTGCATTCAAATGAACCCATTTTACTACAATACAGTTGTATTATGGTATCAATTCTTGGCAATCTTAGGTCTGTGGCAGAATAATAAAACATGTTATAAATAGGAGATAGTAAATCGTCAAGTGGCAGTCGTATTATGTCGCGTATAAAATGATGACGCATTCGTATTACCTACATGTAAGCTTCGTTAATTGGGTTTACAGTAAAATGGATTTTTATTTAATTCGAACGAACGAACGTTCGAACGAACTCAAATTCACCAAGCATAGACTATTACAAAGCAATCCGCGGGCGCCAGAGCCTCATTTGTCCTGCGATTTAGGTCCAAGATCCGTGTCCGGAGTTATACCGGATATTTACACCTATTTATTTTTTGGCGTGTAAAAAATAATTATTATTATCTCAGCTTGATCCCCAATTTCACAGTTCTTTTCAGGAACAATGACCACTTGCTTCTATAGCATGAAGCATGAACTCTCATAGTTGGGTACATATTTCATGCCTTACATTTTCTTATCCAATGCTAGTTCTTTACTCTTTTATTTATCCCATTAACAGTATGACAATATTTTAAAACTTTCACTACAAGCCGAGCTTCCAACAAAATATATTAGAACATTAATCAAAAAGATAAACGTATAAAGCAAACTGTAGTATAACAAAGTTTGAAGCAACATTGGTACTAGTAACGCCATCTATACAACAACATGAGAACTCTAGATACTAAAAATGAAACTATTCCAACCTAGAAAAGACGATATTGCTTTTCATTTTACGCCACAATGTTTGTCGCTGCGGTGTCCAGCGTACCACGCTAAAAGTTTTTCGCCACAACGACCTATCGCTGCAACGTCATTCGAAACTACGTACGGGACCCCTACAAGGTCCCATAAGGGAAGTGGTTACCGTGGGCTATAGACGTATGCAACACCAGAGGTGTCACACTCGCGCTGCCAACCCTGTACGAACCTTCTTATTATTGAAAAACCCCATATTACTTGGAAAAATCACTGTATGAAGTTCATTCGCCAGTTCAAGCGTGCGAGGGATGAAGTTCCTTTCATACCTGACTGCGTACTGTTTTCAGTCGCAACGTGTGCGGATGGATAGCCTGTCTCTGGAGAGAGGTGCGATGTTATGCCGTGTGCGCACGTACGAACTAATTTATTGCGTTGCGTGATTCGCAACAACTTGGTTCGCACGTGTGTACCACTAACGAACATCGAACACTCTGTTCGTCAAACATGTTTGCGGCGATCCCATTTGTGTGCTCCGTATGGACGGTATTCGATCGAATTCTTTACCAGCTCACGTGTTTCCGTCCTCCTACAGTCCCGGGTCCTTTAGGCGGGGCGTGAAAAAGCATCTAATGAGGCCGTCAAGCTGAGTGCCACCATTGTAGCATGGTCCGTGTCTATAATGGTGACAAGACTTTCCAAGACTTTGCCCTCAGCTTACCATCAGGCAAGGCGAAGTCAAGTTGACGTGTCCTATAAAAAAAAAAATTAAAAAAAAATAGCTTTAATAAAAGTTACGTAATAAAAGTGGTCGTATAGAACTTGGCGGAGTACAGGCTTTTCTGTTTTTTGTACAAAACTGTTTCCTACCATCTAGGATCCGCTTTAAACAATATCACATGAATCAAATCACTGCGAACAACAAAAGCTGTCCGTTACTACTTCAAAATCGACCATTTTCAACAGTGCAATGGCAATTGAGATAGAGTTTTCGGAACTCGATTCGAACTACGTTCGCGTTCGTGTTTATACGTAGGTACAAACAAATGTTCATGTTTGATGTTTGTGTTCATTAAGTTCGTGTTCGTACGTGCGTACACGGCTTAAGAATGTAGCCGTGGGCATTATGTCGAACAATTCATCTGAACACACATTATATTTCAAAATTTCTGCTACAATATAATCTACTTGTGCCTTGGGTGTCATTGTTTGGGTCACGCATAACTTTGTAGGGCTTAAAAACACCCACAGCAGTATTTTTAATATGACGCTCTACTCTACTGGATTGTACTAATTTACAATTTAATAATATTTTTATTAGTCGTTCAATGATGTTAACTCTTGATAAAGAACTTACGACATGCGGACTAAATTTGCAACACAAACGATCGTAACACAAGTATATGAAAGCTTGCATATAATTTACATACATATTAGGAAGTTCATTGCCCTGTCGGCGATACGTCATATTAATATGTTGTACTCTGGGGATCTCATATAAATTGTTTGTTGCTCGTACTTGTACTAATATATAAATTGAGACATTTTTATAGCTACCTTTATAATATGCTAACAGCCCGTCTCGACATCATACGAAAATAACAAATATAATACTACTAGCTAACCCACCCCGGTTTCATTTATATATTATGCCCGTGATTTATAAATTTTCAAATAACATAAATATGGGTATCTGACAGATTTGTTGACATTTTGATCACTGCTCCGCTCCCTTGAGTAGTAGCGTGATGATATATGTAGCCTATAACCTGCGTCGATAAACGGACTTTTCAAGGCAAAAATACATTTTCAATTCGAACTAGTAGTTTCTGAGATTCAACCAAACAAACAAATTCTTCAGCTTCATAATAATATTATTTATTCCTACAAAATTCCTTTATTCCGGCCTCACCATCATCATTGTTCCCAGTCCCACCCGAGGCTTTCACCTCGAACTTCGGCCTCTGTTTACTTTGATTTAGCTTATATGTCTTTTACGGGAGCGACTGCGACGTGATCCCCCAACCTCGATAGTAAAGCCTTCAGAGCATCATCCGTTAATCAGCAGGTATACCGGCTAACAGATAAGGAGCATTGTTCTAAGTGACATCAAATTTCAAACGCAGTCGTAACGTGAGATCACGTGTGGATTACTTTTGGTTAAGATAGCAGAGAGAGAGAGAGAAACTATAATAAGCCTCAGAGCCTAGAATCTAGCTAGAAGATCGGCGAAGAGTAGCTTGTCTCTCCATGTTTTATTTATTTATTTAACCAACTTTTTTAGATGCACTTCGGGTAGTGTGCGCTGGAGTTACAAACCTAATTTCTCCAAGCCCCTTCCATCACCGATCGGTCGAACGAACGTGGACATTCCATTTACAATACGTTCATCATGCGTACTGCCAAGGAGTGGAATGCCTTGCCCGAATCTGTCTCCGAATAGCTACAACTTGGATGTCTTCAAGACTAGAGTGTATAAGTTACTTCTAGGCAAGCGTGTTTCACCGACCACTTTGTCACTTACCACCAGGTGAGGTAGTGATTAGACGCGAGCCTATCAACCATTAAAAAAGAGCGAAATGGCGTAAAACTAGACCAACTTAAATGTATCGGTTTTCACGAACGCGCGTGGTTACGAATCGGTTTGTCACTCAGAATAAGAGAGAGATTGTTGACCCCAAATGCCTAAAATAAAGTTTTAAATACGTATTTATTTACGTTTTAAAATCATTTTGCTAATAAAATTAGTCTATCTCCCAAAAGACAGGAGGTCATTGACTTGCAACGTATTGACTTACTGAACCCTCAGCCTATGACGAGTATGACCGTCCCGGGGTTCATTGAGAAGGCTATATTTAGAATAGGTTTTGTGAGTGTTATATTTGATACGGATAAAACTTTATTATTAATGAATGAGTTTTCTAATAAACTATGTTTTTCAAATGTAGGAAGTGGGTGTTAAATAGGGGTTAAAGGCTAACTAGGGTCAATGATGTTTTGAGTGGAATATTATGTGTAGACTTTTACATACGTAAATATAATCAGGCCTTTATCCCTTGAGAGTTAGGCAGAGGTGAATAAAAAGTAACACTCACATTTCACCAATCTTATTAGGTCTCACGTAATAGGGAGTGTGCCTTTTGCCGTATTTTGAGCACTATTATTGACTCGAGCCATGCATCTGATGCTAAGTCTGGGCTGTATATATCTGTCTGAATTTAAACAACCCTGTCTTTTAGTCGCCATGTACAACACCGCATAGAAAGAGATGTCGACAGTGGGATTCGCTATAAAAAAACTGTTTTTGTGATGAGATTCAATAAGATTGTGTCTGTGTGAACTCTAAAAGTAATCAATTGTATGTTGTTCATTTACAGAAAAAATAACTAGGCATTAGAAAGAAAAGCCTTTAAACTTTTACGTTCCATGATATACAAAAATGATTATGGAAACGAAAATATTTAGATAATGCACCTTAAGTTTCTCTTCTGCACTTTGATTATTGGAAGATAGTGTTTTCATTCGATTTTATTGACTAACTTAAAAACGAATTATAATACCATTAACGAAAGAAAAGAAATCTTTATGTTTCACTACTAAGTATTACCTGCAAACGTAAGCAATAGTCTACTGTATAGCTTCATTGGTCGTTCCACCTTTATGGCCGATAGATATTCAATAATTGCCACTGGAAAAGATTAGCTAGGGATATTAAATGGATATGAAAAAATACGCAAACCGACAATTTCTACTGCATATCAATTTATAGGTACTGTAGTAGACAGAATCTGAGTCTGCTGGAGGTATTCATTGCTAAGCGGAATGACAATACCTACTAGACATGCTTACATCAGCAGTCAGACAGCCGCTGTGGCACGCGTAGTTAACGCGTCCGCAGGAGGCGCAGGTGCGATCCCCGCTGTGCTAATATTTGTATGCATGACTATGGTTATTTGCATTGGCCTGGTCGTGCGTCGGAGAGCACGTTAAGCCGTTGGTCCCGGTTCCCATACGAACATCTATAGCAGTCGTTATTTAGGGTAAATGGGTGAAATGGCCCACTCAGAGGTGCAAGGCCCATACCATGAACTCTTAAAACAGGTCAACAATTGAACTGCTGTCATTCTACCAACTGCAAATGTCTCTTTGGAATCCCTTTGTAATCCTATATATTTATATGACAGTACAAAGTGACATTTACAGTTGGTAGAATGACAGCAGTTCAATTATTGACCTGTTTTAAGGTTTATGGTAAGGCAGCTGATCACCCGTGCGTTCAACGGCTTCCCCAATGGAAGTAGTGATAGGGATGCTTACAATACGGGACATGCCCATTAACATATCTATTTTCATTGGTAGGGGTGTTTTCTATAAATAAAATTCAGTCCACTGCTGGACATAGGCCTCTCCCAGTATTGGGAGGTAGTGGCCTGCTGTTTCCACGCGGCCGGGTTGGGTTTTATTTCAAGTTTTCCTTCTCTCGCAGTGATATCGTTTGTGTATTTTTTCTGTTAGTCGCCTTTTATGACACCCTTCGGATGAGAGGGGGTGTGTTGTACTGTACATACTTGTGTTCTTTCTTCGCCACCACAAGGATATTAGACATGTGTGTATTTTATTTTCAAAATTAAATTTAAATATAGTACCTATATCTATGCGTATTCTAAAACAATTTAAGCACACAAGTACATTACTTGTCGCCCCAAAGAAGGTAGTTTATAGGAATTTGGATCTGCTTCGTGCGGGCTTCGGTGGCTTAGCGGTCAGAGCATTCCCCCTGTAAGGGAAAGATCGCGGGTTCGAGTCCCACCCGAAGTCGTTTCTTTGTCCTTTCTGAATCGATACATTACTTGTGTTTAAATTTAAGCACACATGTAATGTAATTACTTGTACAAAATCGGTCGAGCGGTTCTTCATTTAGGCGGTACGAAGTTCGCGGAGTCAGCTAGTAAACTATAAATTGTAAGTATTGTGCAAGTTTCGTTTTGGTCTAGGTAGCAATATTTAGTAAGTACATATATCCTAGAACATTATTATAACAATTTTAGTAAAAAAAGACCTCCCCTACAAGGCACTAACGAAAAAAGTTTCAAAACTTGTCAGAACACCACTAATTTATTACAAAAGCATCAAGAACCATTGGACCGTCAAAGATAGCAGTGGTCAACAACCTTCGAAACTTTTTAAAGAGCATTTTTCAGAGCTTTGTGCAACAATATAGGGGTAGATGAATTTAATTAGTTTTCGCGTCGCATGGCGGGCCACGGGTGCGGTTGAATGTTCGCGTTTCTATATTTCCTATCGATTCAGTAACTAATTGAGATGTTAGGGTGCGTTGTAAGGAGGTTTAGTTGTTCATTTTTTAATTAAACTTCAAGTACAGTTCACTTTATTCCTATGTGATCGAGGCGCAATATTTCTCGGGTAATCCCAGCTTCAAGATCTTCGAGGCTAAAATAACCACCTGCAAGTCGCTAAGTGCAAGTAAAAAAAACGCATAATTGATTAGAGAATTCGTTAAATCTTTCAAAATAATAATAATATGCAATTATAATGCCTATCTGTACATTTATAAAATCAATATATTCATAACAATATAAATTTACACCATTTAATGTAATAGAAACATACCGTTAATCCATTAAAGTATTAAGACTACGTATTCATCAAAACAAATCTCTCAGACTTCTCAGACCTCGATGAATGCACAATTTTGCAAGCACGTAATTTTGTTATTGACATCAAATGATTCCATCAATGAATTTTTGAAGGACTAACCACTTAATTTTATGATTTTCTTTTTGACATTTATTAAAAGAAATATTTTGACTTTCAATTGGAATTTACATCTTTTAACTTTGTGTTTATTGTATTATGCGCGAACAACTAATATTGATGGACATCTTTTTTATGCTATTTTTACTATGAATTTTTGTTTTTAAAGTAATTTCTTAATTCCGTTTTTATGGTTAGGAATATAATTTCGCCATTTTTTTATAGTTCACTTCTGAAACTGTCTTAGACTTCTCTAGTACCTACCCTCAATACTTAAATGTGTTGCAGCGGAAAATATGAAGGCTGTCGTAGGGGCTGCTGTTGCCTCTCTATAACCCTTAGCTACCTGTTACACCCTCTATGTACTCCTGCGGCTGAGAACTCATCGTGGTGGAACCTAAGAGCCTGAAACTTATGGACTTATGGCTTTACTGTGTACTTTACACCCCGCTTTACTGTGATCGTTTCCGTGCATTTTTTGGACATCACACTTCTCTTAACCGCCTAACCGTGGCGCAGACTGATATACATATTAACCCCAAATAATTAATATTCGACAGTGCAAATATTTGTGTGAATAAAATATGAGTATTTGTATTGGTCTGGTCGGAGAGCACGTTAAGCCGTCGGTCCCAGTTGCCATGAGAACATCTATGGCAGTCGTTACGGGTAGTTGGAGCCCTCAAAAATCCAAAAACAACGGTCTAACTGCAAAACTTCGATATCGCCTAATGTTAACATTGGGTTGTGGAGGTCAGATGACAATCGCTTCACGGAAAATATCGAGGTCTAGCCAAATCCGTGGTTAAGACTGGTAAAAGCGGACCCCAGACTCCAAGCTGAAAGCTTCGGATGCGACTGGGAATTAACGCTAAGACGAAGAAGAATTAATATTCGACAAATCGGTAACGTTTGTCAACATCTTTCATTAATCAAGTACAAGAAGTGGATTAATTTCACAAATTAAAGAATGGCCGCTAGAAAATATTTTAACTAATGAATCCGGAATCCCGTGGAGTGACGCGCCCTAAGGACAGTCACGCGGCGTGTCGTGCTCCAGTAACCACTCACGCCCCGTCACGCTGTCGTCACGTAAACTATTTTTCGCAGAATCACGGTATTTATTTATGTTTGCCCTTGAAACTAAAGGATTAACTGAAACCTAGCAATTGAATGAAGGCGATATATAAACAACTTGGACTGATGACCTGAAGAAGGTGGCTGGGACAGACTAGATGCGGAACCAGGATCGGCACAAATGACGGAATTTGGGTAACCTATTGAAATATCGAATTTCTGTTACCCGAATCTTAAAACCCCGAAAACGGTTGGTAGAACTTTTAAAAGACAGATGTAATGAATGACAACTTTCTATAATTCCGTTTTTCATTTCCCAGATAAATCAATTACCAGGTGCACTAAAACCAAATTTTCAAATAGCTTTTTTTTGTTTTCCATATTGTCATAATCCAAATATAGTTATACCAGATTCTCAAAATATTTTTTTTTGTTTCCCATCGTACCATTTACCAAATTTTCATAATCGTTTTATTTGGTTCCCATACAATCGTATTCCAGCTAAACTATATACAAGTATAGTAAAATTCAGTAAATTTATATGATTCATTTATTAGGTACAGTAAGTAATTTAGAAATTAAGGTACATTAATTTAGAAATTTCAATGTCGAAATTATTAAAATTATCGTTAACACCCCGACTCAGTGCAATCCGATTCGGATAGGTTAGGTTTTTTTTTTATTTTTTATTTATCCCTCTACGGAATTTTATACGGAAAAATTAACAGTTTAACCCTTAAATTATTGGTTTGAAAAGTCAAAAATTGTCACAAAAAAGTTAGTGAAAGAAATGAATTGCCGCAAATCCGACTTCACGTAGTCTTGTTTGCCCTACCCCTAGAGTGTTATTTAAGCCCGCGTAGGCGCGGAGGGGCGAGGCGGCCCACGAGCTGAGGAGCAGGTGGTTACAATGGCCGCCGCCGCGGCTGAGGCTGGCCGGCGCAGCCGGCCAGCAAGCCGAAGCTGCGGTGGTGGGCGTTACAACCATCTGCGACGATAAGCTCGTGTGGGGCCGCTGGAGCCCCGCAGCACCGGAGCTGTGACAGAAACGATGCTTGCTGCATGCTGCATGCCTGATACTTGCTGCATGGTAAATGCCTGATGTTTGCTGCATGCTAAATGCCTGATGCTTGCTGCATGCTAAATGCCTGATGCTTGCTGCATGGTAAATGCCTGATGCATGCTGCATGCCTGATGCATGCTGCATGCCTGATGCTTGCTGCATGCTAAATGCTTAATGCTTGCTGCATGTTGCATGCCTGATGCTTGCTGCATGCTGTATGCCTGATGCTAGCTGGTTTTAAAAATCTGGATATTGTTTGTCTGGTTATCAATTAAATGCATTTCAAAAAATTGTGTTTTAAAATTTGGGCATTCATGCATATGGATTACGGTCATCTGGATTTTGTGCATTTAGATTTCGTGTGTCTGGAACTCGTTCGTCTGGATTATAAAACGTCGTACAAATGAATAATTGGGCAAATGAAATTCGGAGTTGCGATTATATGGCAAATAAAACTTCGGAATTTGAAAAAACGGGATTATGAAAAAATGGCCAAACGTTTTCGGGATTATGATATTCGGAATATTAAAATTCGGGATTAAGATAGGTAACCCGGAATTTGGGAGAGGCCTGTGTCCAGCACTGGACTGCAATAGGCTTATTGATTGATATATAAACAATAAGTCTGGTTTAGTTTTATACGCTTTTATTTTTAAGTTATTTCCTACCCGTATTCAAGAACGATACTTACTGTTGGATCTGGATTATAACTAGTACTAAGGACTGTCAATAAAAATCAATCAATGATTCAGGATTGAACATCGTTTTAGAATACAAGCTGAAGACCCACTACCTTCAAAGAAAGAATAAGTAATTTACCTACCTATTTGGAGATAGACTTATTTAATCGATTGAGAGTTTGCAATTGCAAACAATACATTAATCTTCTTCTTCCTCTTAGCGTTAATTCCCAGTCGCATCCGAAGCTTTCAGCTCGGAGTCTGGGGTCCGCTTTTGCCAGTCTTAACTACGGATTTGGCTAGACCTCGATATTTTCTGTGAAGCGATTGCCATCTGACCTCCACATCCCAATGGTAACATTAGGCGATATCGAAGCTTTGCAGCTAGACTGTTGTTTTTGGATTTTTGAGGCTCCAACTACCCGTAACGACTGCCATAGATGTTCTTATGGCAACCGGGACCGACGGCTTAACGTGCTCTCCGAGGCACGACCAGACCAATGCAAATACCCATATTTCATGAACACAAATATTTGCACTGAGCGGGGATCGAACCCACGCCTCCTGCGTAGCGGCCGCGTTCACTACCGCTACGCCACGGAGGCTGTCAAACAATACATTAATATCTCTCAGAAACAATTCTTCAGTTCAATTCATTCAATTGTTTATTTTCACAGACTGTTTACATAACATCATATGTATTTGGATTCTATTTTAGACATTTTATTACAAAAAGGCTGTAATAAACCAATGCAATTACAATAAAAGCATCTATTAAAATGAAAGCCTTCAATTTGAAGTATTCGTTTCGTACTGACCTTCAGTAGCACTGGAATTTTAATAATGGTTTTTTTTATACCACATAAGTGGTAGACAAGCGCACGGCCCACCTGATGGAAAGTGCCAATTCTGTAAGAACAAAGCATTTCCGTCAGCGCAGAAGACAAAGCAGGACAAGCCTTTGGTCTTCCCACTGACAGCACAAAAACTTTCCAGTGAGCTCTGGCTACCCTACTCTCCGCCGGGAACATAACACGTGGTTATTATGGGCGCGGTATTCTGTAGTCGGTTTCTGTCTTACGGTAACGCGTGGGAGCCATCCGCTTGCAGTCATCTCAACATTCACTCCCTTCTCGAACTATCCTATCATCTTTCACGCAGTCTAGTCTATCCATCTCTTAGGTTTCTCCCTTCTATCCGTCTACTTTCATACTTACTAATGCATTCGCAGCCACAGTATATTCTTGCCTATTCATACATATCCGAACCAAGAGAAGCGATTTTTCTTTAACCTCTCTGTGATGAATACTGTCTGAAGTATACGCGAATCTCACTCATTGAAATAATACTAGTTTTTTACAGATTCTATCGCGATATATTTGTCATTATTTACTTTTCGCCCGATGTTTCGGCTAGTTTTCAGCAACCATGCCATTCTTTTTGATTGGTGCTAGGTAGCTAGCTTAAAGTTTTTTTTTTTTTTACATAAGACCCGTCAATTTGACTTCGCCTTGCCTGATGGTAAGCTGAGGGCAAAGTCTTGGAAAGAGGGTCACCATTATAGACACGTACCATGCTACAATGGTGGCACTCAGCTTGACGGCCTCATCAGATGCTTTTTCACGCCCCGCTTAAAGGACCCGGGACTGTAGGAAGAGGGAAACACGTGAGCTGGTAAAGAATTCCAGGTCTTAATTGTGCGGCACAAGAAGGAGTCACCGAACCGCTTGGTTCTTGATGGAATATTCTGCACCGTATGCGGGTGGCACCTAAGTCCTGCACGTGTTGTCCTGTACATATATAGGAAAGGGGAGGGTGGGATTAATTTTATTAAGTTTAGTTTATTAATATAGTAATATTATTAAGTTTAGTTTGCTAACTTTTGGAAAAATTCAACATCCAAGACGTCTAATGTATTAATTTCAAATCTCTTTCACTCGACTCACCCCCAGAACTCCATATAAATACTTGCATCTTGATTATTTCCCTCCATTATCAACGATATTCCATATAAAACATAATCGTCAATAGTTATTAGAAATGGAATTCACTCTTGCATTTCTAATCAACGTGACAATGAAAACTAATTTACTTTGAACATGATTTCCTCGTGTGAGCATTCGTACTAATGACGTAGTGGCCATGACATGAGCATAACTCTCACACCGTTTACAGCTTCACGAGGACACAGGTAAACTTAGGTCTAGGAATTTTGGACCCGGTGGAGCAGAATATGGCTCTATTCTGCTCCATTTCTTCCTGTAGGTGTCGTAGAAGGCGGCTAAGGGATAGGGCTGTTCTCCATTCGACAATAAAAATACAGCCCATGACTAAGTGCCCGCTTGGTGGCAATAGGCTCGCCCCCTATTACGCGGGACCGAAAATCATAGCTGGCGAAATGTGGGTGTTACCCCTCTGCCTACCCCTTCGGGGATTTACTAGCGTCAGTATATATATGTATGTATGTGCGTTTAGTATTTAATTTTACATTTCAAGGCTACGGTGGCTTTACTTCTAATGGGTACTTGGGTACACGTACACCTGCAAATTAACATACAAGGCTCTGGTGTAGGCATTTGTTTCTTCGAGCACAGGTGTGGGGATGACAGGGGTGGCCGCTTGTACAGCAGGCTTGGTCGCGCTGGCTGCCGTGGCTGTCGTGGCTGGTGTGGCCCGCGTGGTTGTCGTGGCTGGTGTGGCCCGCGTGGTTGTCGTGACTGGTGTGGCCCGCGTGGCTAGCGTGGCCAGCGTCGCGGCAGTCACGTCACTCCCGTAGAAGTAAAAAGAAATCTGTTACAAATTAATTTAAACCGAACGGTATCACAACTAGTTGAAATCAATATTACCAGCTTTCATTACCCGGGTAAACAAAGTGAAATAAAGCATTTTAATTATGATAATAACTACTCTACTATTAGTAGTAATTCTTATTAGTTTATTAGTAGAGATTAGTCTCCACTAATAAACTAATAAGAATTAGAACAATAAGTGAATCAACTTGATTACTTAGCTAAAAAGCGTACAGTCTTAAGAACTAATGAATAGAATATAAGATAGGTTTTTAAGAAAGCTTTAGTTAGATAATCTCGTCATCACTCTTACAATAAAACAAAGACTTACGTTTCTGCAGATATCTTTTGAACCTTTTAGCATTCAAAAATGTATTGTTACCAAAGAAGCAGATAATAGGTATTAATAGCTCTGTCAAAAGCACAGCATCTGACTATATATTTAATCAAACTTTAGTCAACTTTTTTTAGATCAATAAAAAGTTTGCGTGGTTCTCACTTGAGGTGCAAGTGCAAACCGCGCAAGAAGCTAGAGTTCTAGAGTCTCTATGTACAAGTGTTGAGATCCCACTTTTACTTAAGGATTCTTTGAAGGGAGAGCCCTTCACTAAAACAACCTACAATCATTAAAAGTTGTGGATCGAAGTTTCGGGCAATCGTTACGATGAAACGCATTTATCCTGCAATCGGACCCTATGATGATACGTGAAACTTCGTTCGGCATAAATCCACTGAGAGAAATCCAAAGTTTGTTGTTCCAAAGCTTTCAATTCGTGCTGCTTTGGTAACACATCAAGGGATTTATTCTCTGTCAGATGTATTTCTGTAGGTGGTACTACAAAGAAGCCTATGTCCAGCAGTGGATTGTAAGAGGCCAATGGTTTGAGCCACCACGAGGACAGTCCATTCGGTGTGCATGCTTCGTCTACTAGCTGAACGATGTCCAGGCACATAAGGATATATCCCTCGCTCGACTCTATGGACGCTTCAAATCCACCTAAATGGAATAAAAAAAATCCTGGCCATTACACCACTGACTTGAATGCATTCCTAAACCAACTTACCTTAAAGTTTTGTGGGAACACTTGTAATGTCGGTTTATTAATATTCTTATTCGAAAAAAATAAATTAATAGTTCTATTAAAAGCACTACTACCATTATCAAACTCTAACGTAACACTTCTAATTACCCTTAAGGCTAGACTGAGTGCCGACCCACACTCGCCGAAGTGTAACGAAGAGCCCTTCGTTCACCAAAAAAAAATAGGAAGCTCGTAACAAGGTTGGACGTTAACCTACGTCAGGATAGGCGAGAAAGGTCAAAATCTGTAATTAGTAGTACGGCAATGTTAACTGGTAAACGTTCAATGTTCACTGAACGCGAGATAAAAGGGACAACTTAATGTTTTAAGTCTCCAGTTACCGGATATAACCAACTAATCACCTGATTTATCGGCACTAGTATATATTAGTGCCGATTAACAGGTGATACAACCAACAGTTGGTACAATTTACTTACCTGTAGGCCATCGAGACTCTGAAATCATAGTAAACTCAAACTAGACAAATATTTTTTCCATCTTTTGCTTAATTTGTAGACGAATAGACAGTCAGATGATTGTATGAGACATTGTATCAAAAAAGTAAACAACTGATAAAAATCTGTTGATTCGTATCGTTGATTCGATCGCTACTAAACTATTCAAGCGGAGCTGAAGCTAATCAGAACATGTGAAAATTTCATCCAAAGTCGAGCTGTTATGGATTCCATAACACATACCTACACAAGAAACTCACCACATCCAAGAATATATTACAAGAACTGAAAAAATCCAGATCGGGACCCGATCTGACGATTGTCCCGATATTCCAGTCGTGCCGATCGCTAAAATCTCGGATTTTGTACGTTTTATCAGTGTGTCCCACCGGACACTATCGGATAATCGCTCTTGGGGACAACGAACCCCAGGGCACTTATTTTGTTTGTTTTTTATTGACGCATTTAGCTATTAGGCTTTAGGCTCGGAAGAGGCTCGGCTAGGAAATCGATTCTTAATTATTCACTTTAGGCTAAGCTCGTTAAGACAGGTCCTAATATTGTTTATTAAAGTACCTAAGTATTTGTAATTATGAATTAATTATTGGTTTCATTTTCATAAGTGTCGTTGTTATTTCTAAATCGACTGTTCAACATTTTCGTTTCTTATTTTATTTATTACTACTTAAATTAGTGTTTTCTTATTGTAATCTATATTGAGGATAGGTTTAGTATCATGTATTGTAATAGTGGAAAGTGAATCGTCGTCAACACTGGTCTTTATCTTAGCTCAGATTTCACCACTTAAAATAATTTGGGTTGCATTTCAACTTTTTTTTATATACCATTTAGATGGCAGACAAGCACACGGCCCACCTGATGGCCCAACTAAACTCGGTTCTCACATTTTACATAAAGTTCATTGATAACAGTTTAGTCCGACTTGATCGCGGTTCTTATCATTGGTGATTGGAAGTTCCCTCTTCTTAGTTAACTGCCAATAAAAGTATTCCGCTTCACCAGATCTGAGGACTATACAGCATATCTAGTAGTACAATCTTATATTTTTTTAAATATTCTCTTAATCTAGAAAGAAAACTTAAAGACCCCATCATATAAATATATCGACGCTGGAAAGCAAACACGTAGTAACCCACACAAGTTCGAATTTTTTTTATTGCATTTTTGGAATCACCGTATTTTTCTGCGTCGATAGGTCGAATCCACGTGCCGATACAATGAAAAATGCGGAAAATAGGAACAAGTAATTTTCTCGTTTTTTTTTAATGTGCACCGCAAACACGTAGTAAATGGCAAGCCACGGCCCAGGGGCGAGTTGCCTCCTAACTCAAAAAAACTCGCGGAAAAAGCGGTTATCTTTTGTCAAATTCACGTGGGTTACTGCGTTTTTGGTGGCCACAAAAAAATTATCATACATTTGGCAATGCGTCTACTACGTGTTTGCTTACTGTGAAAAAAAATCAAAACGTAGTAACCTACACAATATCCACTACAAATTTTGTTTATTGTATCCAATTTTGAAAAAGTTAGCTTCATAATCACGAAAGTTATGATTTTTTTTTCAAAACTCGGAGGGTTTTCGTCTCTGGTGAACAATTTCGTTTTTGTGGGTTACTACGTGTTTGCTTTCCAGCGTCGATATACACTACCAAAAAAAATATTAAAATCTCATAAAAATATTTTCGTCCTCCCTTACACCCATAATAAATTTTATCAAATAAAATCGGGCCCAATGATTTTGAATGAAACGTAGTTATTCCAGGCGCAATAAAAGCTAGGTCGCTGTACCCCGCACAATGGGACATTACGGGCTGTATTTCAAGCGGGCCATTTATTGCGACACCCCTGACCGCCTATGAAGATTGTGTAGGTACCTGCAGTTTTTATATAGGTTTCCGCTATCACGGCTTTTATTGGAATTTCATAGATAACGGCTGCTAATAGAGTTTTATGTGATGTCTTATTTCGCAACAATACTCGAGCTATTGATAGGTCGTTGACTGTATCAAGGTCGTGACCTTGTGACAGCCATCGGTGAGAACAGCCTCTCGCTTGAGACTGTGATTCTAACTGTGGCCCGGGGTGAATATTCAGCAGTCTTTCTTTAAGAGAAGGTACTTAAAAGAGGTGGTGAATGTGGCAAAACAAGGCAAGGAAGAAAATCAGCACTCACACGGACGCATCGGGTACTGGAGAATACTGAACGATGTCCTAGCTACTGATTCAAATTCAAATCAAAAAACTTATTATTATATCCATCAGTCATACAGTTTCAATCGATTTATGAACACTGTCCTACCAAAATCAACCTGAAGAGCACAAAACCCGCTACCGATTCTTTTCGCTGCGCTTTGACAGCTCTCTCATCTCTCTCCCCTGGAATTAATTATCTTTCCCCTGTCGGAGCAGGGTTTCTCAGGCTCGGCAATCTTTGGCCCATCTATTAACTTAAACTGCAGTATCTAGATACGTATTAAATTTAGTCATTGATACTGCTATACTGCAATCATCTTTAAAAATAAACCTCTTTAAATGCTTCGTTCTGCCAAATTCTCCTTCATTTTCTGATTTCTAATTCTTCTTTAGCGGTAGTCTTACATAAACACGTGACTCCCTCGGCCCCTTTAATAGCAGTTATGAATGTCAATACAAAATACAAGCCGCCTTCCACCACCGTCAAATAAAACGTTATGTAACAACTCCAATAAAACACGAGTACCTACATTCGTTGTAAAATACAATCGTAAACGTGAAAGTATAATTCTAACTCATTTTGAGGTTATTTACAGCAATGAAAATTATAATAAAAACAAAAATATTTAATGTCGTCGTGTAGAGAGGCGTCGTCGCTTAGTTAACGACGGCGCGACATGTCGTTTATGCAATTAAGTAACTTTTATTTTATCTGTTGTCGGTAACTGTGTTTGTCTTAAGTGTTAAGCTGGGTACTCACCTAGTCATGAAGCATGTACATAATGTTGTAGCATGTAATATCCAACCTGCTAGTATGTAGGGCTCGTTTACGAATGTAGCATGTAATATCCAACCTGCAAGTATGTAGGGCTCGTCTACGGTCTCTACGTATTTAGCTGTGAGTTCCCAGATGCCGCTTTCATTAAATAGTGGCAGTGATACCGCCCACTCGATAAGTAGATATACGTTATCTACTGTTCAATTAAAGCTTAGTTCCCTTAAAAGTACAACTACTATTAATTTGCATTGTTTGCAAAATTTCAAATATTCTCGTCAACTCATTCATCATTACTTTAGATTTAGGTCAGGTCAATTGGCGTGAACATTATAAAATAAATTCGGCCAAGTGCGAGTCGGACTCGCTCATGAAGGGTTCCGTAGCAGGAAAGGCGAAAATTGCGGTTTATGACGTATTAAAAAAAAACTACTTACTGGATCTTGTTCAAACCAATTTTCGGTGGCAGTTTGCATGACAATGTACATCATATATTTTTTTAGATTTATCATTCTCTTATTATAGAAGTTAGAGGGGGGGGGACACATTTTTCCACTTTGGAAGTGTCTCTCACGCAAACTATTCAGTTTAGAAAAAAATTATGTTAGAAATCTCAACAGCATTTTTAAAGACCTATCTATAGATACCCCAAACGTATGGGTTTGATGAAAAAAAAAATTGAGTTCTTAGTCCCATACTAAGAACTGAAACTCAAAATTTTATGCTTTTTTTTCTATTTTTGTGTAAAGTTCTTAATGCGGTTCACAGAATACATCTACTTACCAAGTTTCAACAGCATAGGCCTTATAGTTTCGGAGAAAATTGGCTGTGACATACGGATGGACAGACAGACAGACGGACGGACAGACATGACGAATCTATAGAGGTTCCGTTTTTTGCCATTTGGCTACAGAACCCTAAAAAGGATTTGGTTAGGTTTAAAATTCCCAACCTCTCTATTCTAAGTCATTATCAAGTATTGCCATTCTGTAAAATAACATCATCTTAAATCATTCCCCAAATGAAGCTTTACAATTGTTATGAATTAATTCAGTTAGCCGTCTACAAACAAAAACGAATATATTTCTGGAAGTTTCTGGAAGAAACAAAATGAAAAGTCGATCACCTGGTCATAAAGTACTCCTATATACATCGAAAACATAATCTTCTTAATGGGAATGAACCAATTATTCAAACTTATGCCCGACTTAATTGCGATCACTCACGTTGTACAAACTATTAAATAACAAAACTTGGCTGATAAATTTGATCTCGATTAGTTTAGAAGAGTAAACTCTAGTGCCTTGAGTTTAGGTTCTAATTTGATTGAAGATATTTTCATTGTTAGTGCAGAAAAGTTTTCTTAAATTGTTTTATTAGAGACAGTTTATGTGTTAGTTACTCTAATTTTAGATGTATATCCTAGAGCATAGACCTATCTGATTTGTTCCGAGTTTAATTTAGTATTTATTGATAGTATGGCAGAGATAAATTCCAAAGTACATAGTACCTATGTTAACTTGAAACGTCGGTAGCTAAGTGGTTAAGGAGTCAGCCTTACGATAGAGAGGTCCCGGGCTAGCTGTTGCCAGGGGCTCCGAAACGTAAATGTCGGGTCTTCCTTGAACACCAAAATACACAAATGAACAGTACATCTAATAATTTACAATGCCTTATTGTACACAACAATCTCTTCCAGGTAACTTTTGTATGGACACTATGGACAGGAGTACCTATGTTAACTTGAAACTTCGTTGGTAGCTAAGTGGTTAAGGAGTCAGCCTTACGATAGAGAGGTCCCGGGTTAGCTGTTGCCAGGGGCTCCGAAACGTAAATGTCGGGTCTTCCTTGAACACCAAAATACACAAATGAACAGTACATCTAATAATTTACAATGCCTTATTGTACACAACAATCTCTTCCAGGTAACTTTTGTATGGACACTATGGACAGGAGTACCTATGTTAACTTGAAACTTCGTTGGTAGCTAAGTGGTTAAGGAGTCAGCCTTACGATAGAGAGGTCCCGGGTTAGCTGTTGCCAGGGGCTCCGAAACGTAAATGTCGCGTCTTCATTGAACACCAAAATACACAAATGAACAGTACATCTAATAATGTACAATGCCTTATTGTACACAACAATCTCTTCCAGGCAACTTTTGTATGGACACTATGGACAGGAGTACCTATCTCTGTACTAAACTTCATCAAAATTGGTTCAATGGTTTAGGCGTGAAAACGTAACAGACAGACTGAGTTACTCTCGATGGATGTATGAATGTATGTAATTAATAAAAAAATTACATGATAACATAATACAACTGTATATGAAACAAGTATAGTTGTTTCATAGGTGACAGTGAATCAAAGTTCTTTGACATATGAATAAATTTTGATTACATCTAGTTTTACTGACGACACGCCGTCTTACTAGGAGCTTAGGGTAATGAATTCCAAGAGCCTACTTATTTGTTTAACAAATATATCTTTTATTTTATTTGTTCTCTCGCTTTCAAAAGAAAATTGATTAAAAATATCATCTACTTATTTTTCTTTGGAAAATCGTGAAAGAGAAAGGAAATCAAAACCCTTTTCAGAGCTTCAGCTTACCATCAGGCGAGGCGAAAACAAATTAACGTGTCCTATTTAAAAAAAAATATTTTCTTGAAATAGTAAAAAGATACTCGTAGATATTTGTATAACTCGGTCTGTTGTTACCTTGAATTTAAACCAACAAACTCGATAAGTGGAACTAAAACGTGACGTAAAAAAGATCTACTTTAATACAAGTTTGCACTGAGCGAGGATCGAACCCGCGCCTCCTGCAATACTTATGTATGTCAATACGTATTTAACACTGGCCTTAATTTTGTGGGTTACGACTGAACTTGTTACTCGAACAGTTAATAAAATAATCATATCCCGAGGGAACAGCGCTGAAGCTTCCAATACTGATATTCAACAAAGTTCTGGAATTGATACCTCTCTATAATGCAAAGGGCGATCTGAAATGTTTTATTAGCTGGGCTAATTTAGACTGGCTTCAATATGTTACATGGTTTAACTTAAATCCCTTCTACTCAGAAAAATATATTAGGGTTTCATCCGAAAAACTAACTAGAAGCACACTACAAAATAAATGTGTGTAAATGCCAAATATTTTATTGTACACTACAAAATAAATGTGTGTAAATGCCAAATATTTTACTGTTGAGCTATAATTATGATACTAGTTAAATTCTTACAATATCTTGGCATGTAATAGAACCTTACTGCAATACTTGTGAGGGAAATCCTATTGGCTAAAAGCGCTTAAGTTATGATACCTACTCATATAGTCCAAGAGCCGAACACAGTATTAATGCCAAAGTCGAACAAATGTGACAGTCTTCTATCATGGTGGAGATAGGTACTGAGTAGGTGATTATTGTTACTCAGCCACGTGTGTTTTTCAGCTTTAAGGAAAATAAACTAATAGAATAGATTACTACTGACCGTTACCTTCTGTTACTACCTCCAGCGCTAAACTTAACTGTTTGTTTTAGGAGTGGGTTAATGTCAGTAGTGTTCAGATGACCAGAATCCAACTTCCAGTCATAAGATCCTTAACAATGTATTTTATTTAGAATATTAGAACAGCCATATCCTCTTTCACATTTAGAGTAGCAAAACGATAGTTTGCTGCTCTCTTTTCACAAGGTTTAATGATTGCAGAGGAAGCGAAAGAGAAGTATGTAAAGATAGAAGCAGATGGCGGGGCAGGTGTGAGCATAATATATTTGTTATCAGCCAGTAGCATTATAGCTTACCTTCAACTTTGAACAATCGACGAAGTAAATATGCCGAGTTCTTTCACTCTCAATCGCTGCAAATCTTCTTCAAACATATCTAAGGAACCCAGCTCCTAGACTATTCCGTTTTTAGCCTAGTCGTAAATCACGTCACACAGCGGGAGGCCGTCGACCTGTCACTTCGTAGCACTTCACAATTATCTTGAGCGACGTCAAGGCGCTTTTATAACACCCTCAGAACGTTTGCTGAGCTAATCTGTTTGCGTGATAACGTCTCAATTGGCGATTTGATATTGGATTTGTAAAGGATTGATAGTTTTATGACTTGTTTTATAGGAAACATCTTCTCTTCTTCATCTTAGCTTTAATCCCAGTCGCATCCGAAGCTTTCACCTCGTAGTCTGGGGTCCGCTTTATTAGTCTAACTGCGGATTTGGTTGAACTTCGATACTTTCCGTGAAGCGACCTCTACAACCCAATGGCGATAGCGAAGCATTGCAGCTAGACCAGTGAACTTTTTAGTAAAGGCTGTCATAGATGTCTTGGCAACCGGGACCGACGGCATAACGTGCATTCCGAGGCACGACCAGACCAATGCGAATAGCCATATTCATGCAAACAAATATTTGCACTGAGCGGGGATCGAACCCGCGCCTCTTACGTAGGTACGGTGTGTCTGCGTCTTAAAGGAAACATATTGCGACTTGATGTTCTGATCCATAGCCGAATCTTAGAGAGTGATACATGGCGTTAGGTAATTTACACAATGACGTCAGGGGTTCTTTTTATACTTATGTAATGTTATTTTTCGTTATGTTATTATATTAGTTACTTATTTATACCTTTTTTATAACATACGACTCTTCTAATTGGCACTTGTTCAGGCAGAAGGGGTTTGCATTGTTTGTAGAATTGAATTCCAGGTTCTTTATCGTGCGACAAACAAAGACCAGCCCACCTAGACAAGTGGCAAATCGTTGCTCGGCGTATGATGGAATAGAATGCCAAATGTATGGGATTTGACGTATATGACAGGCGTCAACGAATGTCAAAAACGTCAAATCCTATACATTTGTCATTCTATTCCATCATACGCCGAGCAACGAATTGCCACTTGTCTAGAGGGGCAGGGACCAGGAAAAGGTTTGTTTCTACTCTAAAGAAAAAGTGAATAGGTACGAAATTACGAAATTTAATGGTGAAATTGATATAACTGGTAGGTACCTTTTACTGCCTGTACCTACTATATTCTACCCTTATCATTAGCCACGACATCAAGAGACCCTAAAACCGTTCTTGTGTTCCGTTAACCAGTTTACTTACAAAATAACCCCAAAACTAGGCGAATGGAGATTGAATACATTAGCAATCTAGACTGACCTATCGTAAAGGACGCTACGGTAATAACTATAAAAGTAGATCATGCCTCTTATTACTATGATGCTCTTAGACCTCTATAATTTGGTTGGGTATTAGTTAGACTGTTATTGGATAATTGTGCTGAAGTATCAAGTATTTAACACAGTTTGAGAGTAGTTGCAGTGCTTGGATTTTAATTTGTTTATTGCTTAGAGTATACATTATAAATATAGAGCGCGCCTATCACTCAGGTCTTTGGCGCCGAGTGATAGCAGATACTTTGCGATGGTATAGCGCACATCCATTACCGAAAATATCAATAGACGCACTTATTAATGTAGTTTGTTGTTATGAAGTTTTTTGTTCGATTTGATATGCATGGATAAAATTAAAGCCAAAATACAAAAAAATGGCGTCATTTTGCGGTATTTTTGCGTCATTATTACTACAAATATACGATGTTGTATAAAATTTTGATTTAACATACATACATACAGTCACGCCTCTTTCCCAGTGGGGTAGGCAGAGACCACAGTTTTTCACTTGCTACGATCCTGACATACATCTTCCGCTTCTTCTACTTTCATAAATTGTTTTCATACATGTACTCTTGACATGTCCCTTCTTTAATATGTCTTCAATCTGTCTGACATACATATGTCTAGGTCGACCTCTACCGGGTTGCCCATTCACCCTCGCTTCATAAATCTGTTTCGTCAGTCTTCTTTCTTTTATTTAACATATCGAATTAAATATCATTTGCAAAGTAATTTTGATGGGCATTGTTCTGCTACTGATTGAGGTTAAGCCAGGAGCCTCGGTACTGTTCATTCCCGTGATAGCAGTTCAAAGAAACAAAACTGCATTCAAAGACTTTTGAAAATGCCACACCCGGTAGTCGAACCGACTAATATTTTACAAAACCTTCTTTTTCATGGACTTCCTTTTATTTAATTTACCAAGTTTGTTAGAGAGATTTAATCCCTATGATTGACCCTATCGATTGATGTAATAAAAATACAGGGTGTTATTTTTTCGAATTGTAGTCGGTTCGATTATAAGGCGTGGCAAACGATTTTTCAGCATTCCTTAAATGCAGTGCTGTTTCTTTTTTAAAAACACACTAAACTGTATTTAAAGTTTTCTGAAAATGCCACACACGGTAGTCGAACCGGGTACGAGTACCTACTCTTACTACCGGAGATAGTTAATTTCATTCAAAGGAAACACTCTCTTATTTAAAAAAGAATACAAAGCTGCATTTAAGGAATTTCGAAAGATCGCTTGCCACGCCCTGTAATCGAACCGACTAAAATTCTAAAAAATAACACCCTATATTTTTATTGCATCAATCGATAGGGTTGATCATAAGGATCTAATCTCTCTAACAAACTTGGTAAATTAAATGAAAGGAAATCCATGAAATAGAAGATTTAGAAAGATTTTATTCGGTTCGACTACTAGGTGTGGCATTTTCAGAAAACTTTGAATACAGTTTAGTGTGTTTTTGAAAAAGAAACAGCCCTGCATTGAAGGAATGCTGAAAAATAATTTGCCACGCCTCATAATCGAACCGACTACAATTTGAAAAAATAACACCCTGTATTTTTATTGCATCAATCGATAGGGTCAATTATAAGGATCAAATCTCTTTAACAAACTTGGTAAATTAAATAAAAGGAAATCCATGAAATAGAAGATTTAGAAAGATTTTAGTCGGTTCGACTATCGGGTGTGGCATTTTCGGAAAACTTTGAATACAGTTTAGTATGTTTTTAAAAAAGAAATAGAACTGCATTTAAGGAATGCTGAAAAATCGTTTGCCCCGCCCTATAATCGAACAATTCGAAAAAATAACACCCTATATTTTTATTGCATCAATCGATAGGGTCGATCATAAGGATCAAATCTTTCTAACAAACTTGGTAAATTAAATAAAAGGAAATCCATGAAATAGAAGATTTAAGAAGATTTAGGAAGATTTTAGTCGGTTCGACTACCGGGTGTGGCATTTTCAGAAAACTTTGCATACAGTTTAGTATGTTTTTAAAAAAGAAACAGAACTGCATTTAAGGAATGCTGAAAACTCGTTTACCACGCCTTATAATCGAACCGACTACAATTCGAAAAAATAACACCCTGTATTTTTATTACATCAATCTGTAGGGTCGATCATAAGGTTCAAATCTCTCTAACAAACTTGGTAAATTAAGTAAAAGGAAATCTATGAAATAGAAGGTTATAGGAAGATTTTAGTCGGTTCGACTACCGGGTGTGGCATTTTCAGAAAACTAGGAATGCAGTTTTGATTCTTTTTAAAAATAAGGGAATGTTTCTTTTCAGTGGAATTCGCTATCTTCAGTATTTAGAGTACTTCCATCTAAGTAAAGTTGAAAAATACCACCCTGTATAGCTAAGTCCCGATATAGTTTAGAGAAGTTTGTCCATAGTAACTTTTGATCACTTTATACTGTACTTTCATATTATACCAATTTCATTGATGGCCGCTCAATTCCGACACGACGCCAACATTACCCAACCCCCTTTCACTCAAAGGAAACATTCCTTTATTTTTAAAAAGAATAAAACTGCATTCATAATTTTTTGAAATTTCGCTTGCCACACCCGGTAATCGAACCAACTAAAATCCGAAAAAATAACATCCTGTATTTTTATAACATCAGTCAATAGTGTAAATCATTAGGATCAAATCTGTCTAATAAACATGGTTAATTAAATGAAAGGCTTTTTTAATGTGACTGATAAAATTTGCATGCCGCAGTCTGCAGCTAAACATGTTGTGCCGTGTGCGTACACTTAACTATTGTAAGATCCAATGTTACCATGTTTAAAGGCAAATAAATTATTCTTATTCTTATTCTTATTCTAAGGAAATCCCTGAAAACTATTTTTTAAAATTCGATTTAACAAAATAAAGAACTTAACTCAAGGATCCATCAAATATCATATATAAAGTACTTTCCCTCCAGGTAAGGTTAAAATATTCCTCAGTATATTGTACAATACCCCGGAATTGGAAATGCCACTTGTCTTTCAATCTTTCTTTTTTCTCTGCAGTGTCCCCCTAGACAAGTATGAATTCGTTAACCGTTAATAGAATGATGAATGTATAGGTTTGACACGTATTTTTATGTTTATGACGTTTATGGCAGTCGTCAACGTATGTCAATCCCATACATTGATCAATAATATTCTATTTTATTATACAAACGTATTGCCACTTGTCTAAAAGGACTACTCTACCCTGCCTTCTGAGAAACCTTGTAATATCCTCATAGGAGACACAAATAGACTTACACCCGTATTCACAAACAATGCTTATGCGTACTACCAAAACTGTGCAAAGAACGACAAATTCTCAGTGCGTTCGTTCTGGCAAGCCTTTTAATTCATAGGCATAGGCAACACTTAAGTAAATACTTCGTTGAGGGAACGCACTGCGTTAGATACTGCTCCGTGATGTTTGTGAATTAATTTTACCAGCCCTATGCGCTCGAGCACACTATGAGACCTCACAGTATTGTTTGTGAATACGGGTGTTATACTGTTAGCGTCTATTTCTGAAAATTATACCGCTGAATACAGGGAGTTTTAGAATAATATCTCTTATAGGTAACATTAAAAATTTGCCGAGAGCAAAAAGACACTTCATAGCAGAGCGTGGTTTCGATCCACGGACCTCTGGGTTATGGGCCCAGCACGCTTCCACTGCGCCACTCTGCTGATGCATCAGGACTGTGAAATAGCAGCTCACTTTAATTTCACAAGACCACTACAAAAAAGTCTACAATAAAGATCATTCATAAATTACATCACGTGTTAGAGCGGAAACACACGATGCGTTGCGGCGGCGGCGCGACGCCGGAGCGGTGTCGCTGCGTCGTTTTACATAGAAATATCTGTAGCATGTCACACGATGCGCTGCGTCGCCGCGCCGGACTTGCAACCACCGAGACGAGGCGGGGAGGGGTGAATGCGTTGCGAGTTGCGACGCCGGAGCGGCACCGCCGCCTCGTAGTTGTTTATGATTTATAGACCGGGCGCTAGAGGTATGAGTATGCAAAATGTGAGTACCGAATTTCGCCAACGGATTTAAGTGAAGAAAAGGTCCAAGAATGATAATGTGGATCTTGCCGGTCTATTTTCTGGTCCATTTTTTTTACCCCCTCTTGTCTTATTCGTAAAGGAAATGTATTGAGTAGGTACATGATATAAAATCATTTTAATGAATATTTCCGTTATAATTTATAGTTTGTTCTAATGGTAAAAGTAAGGATGGATTCTTAAATAGGTACTTAATAAAAAAAAACGAAAATAAAAGTAATATTTAAAAAAAAAAAAGTTATTCGAACAACCAGCGAATTCAAGCATAAATTTTCTTAAAGTAGGTAAAAAATACTTAATTTTAATTTTGACATTTGTTATTGATGCATTTACATAATGAAATACAAACCAATTCAGATTTATTGCAATTACAACCCCTTGTGCGACAATTTACAGTTGATTTACATGGGGGGAATTAATAACTCTGGTAAAGACGGCTTGTATAGTCATTTTGTCGTGGACGTAAGTCACTGTTGAGCTTTTCGTAAAAGTGTACTTTTATATATGCCTAGGTAGGTACCTACCTATATTTTGTAGCATTAATGATACTAATGTTGTCAGCAAAATGTTATTATATTTAATCATCGATATATATTATATTAGCTTTTGCCCGCGGCTCCGCCCGCGTGGATGTCGGTTATCGCGACCAAACATAGCCTATGTCCTTTCTCAAGGTCTAATCTACCCCTATACTAAATTTCATCAAAATCGGTTCAGTGGTTAAGGCGTGAAAGCGTGACTGACAGACAGACAGTTACTTTCGCATTTATAATATTAGTATGGAAATATGGATTCAGGGTTGGCAGTCGGCAGCACGAGTGTGATGCCCCTGGTGTTGCATACGTCCATAGGCCACGGTGACCACTTCCCATCAGGTGGGCCGTGTGCTTGTTTGCCACCTAAGTAGTATAAAATAAAAATGGATACAAAAACACGACTTAATAAAGCAACTTCTTTACGTCATAGATGTAGAAACACACTAAACGCATACGCGCGCTATGCTTACTTTAAGGGCGCAGAGGGGATGTGAAGGGAGCGGGAAGGGACCATCACACCCGGCGGCAAGATTTCTTTGTCATTATTTAGAGGATCAGGTATAAGAATCCGGTCATAGTTGCCGTCACTCGGATTTTGCATACTCAACTACCTCTAGCGCAACTTGCACTATTATTAACAGACATTACAACGCAGCTGGGACGCACGCGGCGCCGCTGCGTCATAACAACGCAGCGGCGTCGCACCGCTCGTGTGCCCGCTACTGCGGCGAAATTTCTGCGTTGCGTCGCCGCAACGCATCGTGTGTTTCCGCTCTTAAGGGGTGGGAGGGTATATTGTTGCACATCGGGATACGTATCTTGGACCTAAGTCGCAGATTGTTTTGTAGTAATCTATGCTTAGTGAATTTCGGCTCATCCACCATACGTAGCACCCCGTGATATCCTCATATAAAACACCCAAGAAATGTGTACTACGCGTATAGAGCACATTTTCTATTTCTATTTCTATTTTTATTATGGCAATCTTTGCCGATGTGGGTATCGACAATTCTGCCAAAATCCAACGTGCGTAGGAAGAGACAGAGCACATTTTGAACAAATTTTAGGTCCGAGATATCCTGACATATACAGTTGAAAGAAAAAGGTAAGTATTATATTTTTTTTTTTTTAAAGAATATTAGCAACCGAAATTACCTACTAATATTCCCGTTAACCCCTCCAACTAAGCTAAATTGCTTGTGCCAGGAGTGGGCTCACGTCGGTAGTGTAATGGCCAGGATTCGAACCCGGGACCTCTCGATCGTAAGGCCGACTCCTTAACCACTAAGCTACCGGTCTAAGCTAAGGTCTTTCTACTCGAAGAATTAAGTGTGAGACTGATCAATATTATCTGGGAAGAACACACATCGTTTGTTTTTGTTTTGAGCACGTGTGAAAAAACTCCTGGTTTCTTGTGACCTTGAATTTCTATAACTTGACGGTAAAGAGAGTAACTACTTTTTTCGAGAAAGATATACAAGCAAGAGCAAATACATAACATAAAATGATCTACCAAAATACACAAAGATCCTTACGTAACTCTATTGAGTAACAACCCAAAACAAACTCAAAAATAATTCTGTAGAACACACAAAGAACAAACTTAAGGTTACATAAACTTCACACAAATGCCAGTAGACGTACCCCCGCACCCCCGCACCCCCGCATCATTAATATTCATTACAAATTATTTCGGTGTGGGAAGTCGTGTAAAAATAATGCTATTTATTCTAGGTTAAACTATTATTTGTTCTGTAAAACACAGAATTTTGAACTGATGGTGTGTATTATGCAGTTGTTTCTAACAAAGACAAAGAAATTGTTGCAGGGTCGCCAGTACGAGTGTGACTCCCCTGGTGTTGCATTCTTCCATAGGCCACGGTAATCACTTTCCATCAGGTATGTGTGCTTGTCCGCGACGTAAGTAATATAGAAGAAATTAATTTTAATATTTTCGCGCAATGAACGACCGCCATTTTTTAAATTTCACCTATTCAAAATGGCGGCCGATAGTAACTCGACGAGTTTTGTTATATTTCACTATTTCTGGCGGGTATAATTTAAATAGTACCCAACATTTAAGTCTGGATGAACTATTATTGCTGTGCTACAAAATCTGTTTGCCTCCACGAAATTTCCAACAATATGAAGCCAAACGACCACAATGAGGGCGAACAGTGGCCAAAACTATTAACCCTTTACAAACTGCGACCAAAATTAGGTAATCGCTTCACTTACCAAAAGATTTCCCCACTTCACAACAATTAGGTCAGGAGCCAGGAGTCAGGCCATCTCAACCGAAAATATTTTACCCTACAATTATCGCTGGTTCCCTTGAGTAAGTACCTATTCTGTGTTAAGAGAGCTGTTGACCGGAAAACATAGGCGATAGAGCATTATATTTACGTACTTTGTGGTAAAAATACTTGGGGCAGTAAAATGTTAGTATACCTATCTCGGGATGGCATTTCCTTAGTAGAAATAAATCAGCCCCGTCGACCGGCGTATTATCGATTAAAATTACGAATGTATGGGATTTGACGTTAATGATTTTTTTTAATCGAATGACTCTGTGCTTTTAGCATCGATTCCGCCAATGTCCCGTAGTAGAGCTACTGGACGTTCATAATATAGGTACGTTGACGATTGTTTGTATACCTACCTACGTCAAATCCCATACATTTGTCATTCTAGGTATTTCTATTTTTTTAATTAATTAATAGAGCAGTATCAATTAATTTGACTGCACCCCGTCTGATCTTCAGCGTCACTGCGTTAGTCGCGAATGTATTGATTATTTTAAAGCCTGCACTTGAAATGGTTCCTTTGATTACATTCCCTGGATTTGGAATTTGCAGGAGATATTGCCGTCTGACCTGTAACGCCGAGAGGAAAACTTGCGCCAAAGTATAATAAAGTCTCATCTGTTTTTGAAACAACGTATTGTATTATTTATTTTGCGTTCAATATCTATTTACAGCGAAACTATTTTCATCCTGCAAAGTTTTAGATACTACGCGTTTAAAGTACAATAAATAATAATAAGTAATCGATTATTGTTATCTGTGAACCAATCATGGAGAAGGAAAATCATATTCTGTCCTTCGTGGAACCAATACTACAATAGAATAGCCATCATGTAAAACTGAATTGAACTGTTATTTCGCGGTGGTGTTGCATAAGCAGAGTGGCGCAGTGGAAGCGTGCTGGGCCCATAACCCAGAGGTCCGTGGATCGAAACCACGCTCTGCTATAAATACTTTTTGGGGTTTTATTATTATTTTATTTTATATTAAAATGTATAAGCTCAAGTATTTTTTTTATTATAATAGTACATCGTTCTGGAATTGATAATTTTGAACGGGGAAGTATAAAACGTTTTTTTTTTAATTGCAATAATCCCCTCGGATATTTGTAACTGTCAAACGTTTTATGCTTCCCTATTTCCTATTGCTAATTTTAGATTCATGTATAGACTGCGGTAGTAACGAGGAGTCCTTATTAGTCGATTCCTATTGGCTTACTCTACAAAGAATTCCATACAAGATTGCTATGATCGTTTTATACTTATTAGATAAGATTTTTTCCACCAACTTACTTTTGAAAATTTTCACCATTCTTCACTGGACTGCGGTAACCGCTTAAATCAGACAGACCATGCGCTAATTTACTAACATAGTATCAAAAAAATATTCTGTTTCACCGATAGGCGTACAAAATATCATACCGTATTAGTTAGCTTATATACTTGTTTACTACTTATCCTTAATTAACTCTAGGGACCTTGGGAGCTAGGAAAATTAACTGGACATCAAAATTATCACATATTTATTCACCATTCGGTAATAAGAAACAGCAGTAATATTACCTAACCACTGACCTATTCCTGCCAAATGAAGGACAAAAACATTTTATTTGTAGACCAGTAGGGAATTTGTGTTACAGCGCTGATCACTGATGCTGAAAATAATCTGATAATGAAGATTTTTCTGTACCTACTAGTTAAGTGACAAATTACTAACTAATAGCCTGCTGTTGCCAGTAGATGTCGGTTCTCGTGACTAAACATAACCTCAAGGTCTAATCTACATCTATACCACATCAAAATTGGTTCAGTGGTTTAGACATGAAAGCTTAACAGACGAGTTTATTAGTATGGATGCTCTGCTTGCTATACTTTCAAGGAAACCACTCACAGGATCACAATACTCCACTTTTAGTCGTGTCCGCTGTGCCCCTATGCACAGTTGAGGACTTGAACAACTCATCTGTGGGCGCTAGTGGCGAAGGGTCCCTTTAAACTGATACCTGCCGGCTTGCTCTGTAAAGGTAAGCCGTGGTAGATCAGAATTCCATACATGCTATGGTCGTTCTATAAAAGAAAAAAATATTTTCCACCGTTCCCCTTTCTATAATTTTTACCCATAGCCACTGGCGGGAATACTGTGGGCGGGGGTCATCAATGTCGCCGAATTTTGGGCTAGACAAATCTAATACCTAACTACCACTGAAAATTGCTATCGACTCGACGAAGATGGAGACTCCTTAAATGGGAGGTTCCTAAAAAGGGTCTGTTGAGAAAATAAAACTACTGGTAAATGACAAAAGAGTCATGATTATCGCAAGAACATATCACGATAAATATTACCTACTTTAATCTTTCTCTGAGGAAGCTGTAATTTAGCATAGGTATACTTACCTAATACATATTCATTCAAAAACATACGAAGCAAATACCAAATCTAGTTCAATGGATCCGGTTTCCATACTCCTAAATCAATTTGACATCCTTAACCCATTTCCGAACGAGGACCATAGTAAGAAAAGGCTTCAATGCTGAAGCAAATCCAAGGGCATCGCAGATTTAGGACAAAATTAGGTGCCTAAACGGTGGCAGACCATTTGATATGTGGGTCACGTTCCGGCTAGACATCAGACAGTTTGACAGCTGACCACTTGGGGAAGGTGCTTACGGAATTGCAGATTGAGTTCAATTGTCACTATCGTTATTAGATTACGTCAGAAAGACTTGGGATTGCTCAATATGAGAAAGGCTAACTAGCTTAGGACTCTAACTGATTCGTAGATACTTCTTTATAGGTATTATTCCGTTGGTACTATCCTATTTACCTACAGTGAAAACTAGTACAAATTTTGGTGTTTAAACACGGGGGCCTATACCGACGTGACGTCTTCTGCATGTCGGTATACCTACCTGCTGAGTGATGGGTGAGGCTCGAACGTAGGATTGCTTCTTCCGATTTCTGAGTCAGATTGCAGACGCTTCCATAAAAGCCTATAAACTAAGTCATGGCATGAACATACCCCATGGAAGTGGTATGCTTTAAGTTGAAACGGGATTGGCATTCGGGATGACCACGCTGCGCTGTTACATTTCGACTAATGATTGAAAAAAAAATGCAGGATACCTATTGGTATATAATATTGTTCCGACAGCGCATAAAAAGGATATCACGCCTATGTTTCATTCTAATATATTACAGAATCAAATTACCTTACAATACATCATTGTTCGTATTTGGCGATGCTAAAATCGAAAACTGTTTCAGATTATGCTGCAAACAATACGCCGAGTGTTCATAATCTCTTATTTTGAGGCAGTTAAGTGAGTTAACCCGGTTAGAAGATGTAAAGTTTCAAGGTTAATGGCAGTTAGAGAGATCCTTTCGGTGAATGATGATTATTAGTTGTTACACAGTGCGGTTAATCCGCAAAATATTCTTGAGTGAAGTACTTACTTACTCAAGTCGCGTAAACACTTTATAAAGCAATACATTACATTTTTTAAATACCTAATGGCTTTGAATATGAAAGCTTAGGTCGCTCATTCAGATAAAATCGATATTCATGCATACAAACTAAATAGGTAAAAGAATGTATGGAGGAATTCCGGGCCAAGTCAACCTCAAAGGCAAGCCGGTACATCCCTGATTAATGGATGACACCCTGGGTCAGGCCTTCCTCTCGGGGATGAGAGGTCAGATGGAGACATACTGCAAAAGCCGTATAGGAGTACTTACAATGCAACCGGAACAGTTTCGTGATTAAGGAGTCGACCTTACAAAAGAAAGGTCGCGGATTCGAATCCTGGCTGATACACAACGTGGACCCACTTCTATTAAAATAAATACAAATTACAGAACTAAGAGAGAATTGAACCTGTGACACCTGCCATCGCAATCGAGAACTCCACTGCTTCGTACACTTCGTCAAGTTTCCAAGATGCATAGCGGAAACCATAACACAACTTTTATTTCCGATTAACTGACTCAACCTTCATCCCCAGTGACCATGAGGCACTCATCCACTCCCACCCATAAACATTTGAGTACGGCAAGTACTTTGTAAGCAAACGGTCTAAAGCTTATCGATGGAAATAAAACGACCATTGGCCTTCAATACTCGAGGTAGCGATTAACTCAATCGGCCATTTTGCAATGTTCCAAGGATTCGCAGAGTACAAGGCATAAACCCTACGAAATATGGGAATCATTTTGCAGATCTATGTTTGCAATCTGGGAGACGGGGCGTAGGTAGGCAGAAAAATCTCGTGAAGGTGATCGAAAGGCGAGCTATAGTCATGCAAGAGACATTATATGTCAGCCTGTGTCTTGGCGCATCGTACCGTCTCCTCACTTTTAGGTCGTACTGTTTGACAGCTTACGGCCGAACCAAATATACGATCCGTGTTTTGAGATTGCAGTCAAACCAAGATTGAACACGATCCTCAGATCGATCTCCGATCTGCGTCCACATACGCAGTTGCCACGTTCGGAATCCAGATTGCACGGTGGATCGGCGTTGATCTTTTTCCTCCCTATCGTTCCGTTATAGGCATACATTTTGTGCAACGTACTTATTGTACGTAATGTACGTGGGATTGATATCGCAATATAAATTATAACTGAACTAGAATATGGTTAAAAACCTTAAATTATGATTTTTTGAGGTAAATGAAATCTCCTTTTTAACTTGATTTTAACATAGAACATTTTTTTTTAAGTCGGAATTGTAAATCCTGCAGAGTACGAAACGTTTAACACATCTGCCACACATCTGTTTTGGGTCTTTGTTTGAATTTGAATACAGTTCAGTTTCAAATTCTCTTTGTCTTTGTTTTTTTTTGAGTTTGAACTTGTGAAGTGAACAACCAGTACCGACGCATGAATGATTTATATTAAGAAACCGTGTGTTAAAGAAACGCTCTTCATCTTCAGAATCAATATCTCCATAATACTTTATGGCGCGGGTTCGATCCCCGCTCATGCCAATATTTGTATGCATGAATATAAATATTTGCATTGGTCTGGGTGTTTCTATGTACCTATAATATGTATGTATTTACAAAAAAAAAAAGTATCTAAGTATGTATGTATATTCGCATTCTAGATTCCATAACACAAGCTAATTAATTAAGCTTACCATGCTAGATATTTAAAAAAAAAATACTTCCATATCCATTAGCCATCCTATTAGCCATAATTAGCAGCCAAATTCTAACACATCAACAAATTTACTGCAAATCCTTTATTAGAATCCAACGAATTCAGGAGATCGTAAACAAAGATTACCAACAATCCAAAATGTAACGTCAAAATTACAAGATCGAATACGTGGACCGAACAACTCTGGAGCGTCAGTGAAAAGTGATACATTTCGAGTTATATTATTTATTTTATTTTTTGATATAGAAGATCTATAAAAAATTATCTATCTTTGACTCTTATCCCCGTATCTTTAGGGTTTAAAATGAGCGACTTAATTTGGAGCATAATGATATAACTGAACGTTTTTTTACCATTTCAATTGTGTAAAATAATACTTTTAAAATCATATCAAATTGAACTAAACAATATTTTTATTTCTGTACTGTATAATGATACAAATTGAATCAACGAGTTTAACACAATGTAAATGTATGAATTAGAATTAGTACATTGTAATATAAGTACACTTCCATTAATATACATTTTAAAACTTACTTTAGATTATTTCGTGAAAAGTGATACAATTATATTTATGACCTTAAAAAAACAAATACATTTTAATAAAGTTATGTGTAAAATGATACAATTCTTAAAGAATCAATTAACACCATGATATATTACAATTGTTAAAATGTGTCGAGTGATATAACTAAATTAGTATCAATATAAACACAGTGTCGGTATAAGTGTCTAATAATACAATTATCATCATCATCATCATTTCAGCCATAGGAAGTCCACTGCTGGACATAGGCCTCCCCTATAGATCTCCAATAAGACCGGTTGGAAGCGGCTCGCATCCAGCGCGTTCCCGCGGCCTTGATAAGGTCGTCTGTCCACCTTGTGGGTGGATGTCCTACGCTGCGTTTGCCGATACGTGGCCTCCACTCGAGAACTTTTCGACCCTCCGAGCTCAGTCCTCCGAGCTATGTGCCCTGCCCACTGCCATTTCAAGTTGCTAATCCTCTGGGTTATGTCGGTAATCTTGGTTCTTCTACGGATCTCCTCGTTTCTGATTCGATCTCGCAGAGAGACTCCGAGCATAGCCCTCTCCATAGCTCATTGGGCTACTTTGAGCTTACTCATAAGGCCCATAGTGAGGGACCACGTTTAAGTGCCATAAGTCATCACTGGCAACACACACTGGTCGAAAACTTTCGACTTGAGACACTGAGGTATGTCGGACGAGAAGATATTACGCAATTTTCCGAACGCTGCCCAGCCGAGTTGGATTCGGCGACTGACCTCTTTCTTGAAGTCGGACCTACCTAACTGGACTACTTGTCCTAGGTAGACGTACGAGTCAACAACTTCAAGAACCGAGCTCTCAACAGATATTGGGGTGGGTACAACATGGGCATTACACATAACCTTCGTCTTGTCCATGTTCATTTTAAGACCCACCTGTTGAGAAACTCGGTTGAGGCCATCGAGCATTGTGTTGAGATCTTCCATCGATTCTGCCATGACTACAATATCGTCAGCAAACCGGAGGTGAGTGATGTATTCGCCATTACTATTGATGCCGAATCCTTTCCATTCCAGGAGCTTGAAGGCGTTCTCCAAAGTGGCCGTAAACAGTTTCGGAGATATCACGTCTCCCTGTCTTACTCCTCTTTTCAAAGGGATCGCCTTCGAACTCTGTTCCTGTACTCGGACCGACATGTTGGCGTTATTATACAAACACTTCAACACTTCGATGTACCGATAGTCAATACGGCACCGCTGGAGAGACTCAAGCACAGCCCATGTCTCGACCGAATCAAAGGCTTTCTCATAGTCCATAAACTCTAAGCAAAGTGGCAAATTATACTCTTCGGTCTTCTGTATAACCTGCCGCAGCGTATGGATGTGGTCTATGGTACTGTAGCCTCGGAAACCGGCTTGTTCGGAAGGCTGGAAGTCATCAAGCCTGCGCTCGAGACGGTTCGTAATGACCCTTGAAAACAGCTTGTAAACAACGCTGATATGTTCAGTTGTATCATCTTAACCACACTTTGTATCAAAAAAACACATCATATTTTTATAGACTCTAGAGGTGTCTAATGATATGAATGTGTTTTTTCTGACAAATTTATAATTAAACGCTCAATACAACTCACATTTACTTAAATGAATAATATTTATTTCAACACTTTCTATTTTTTCATTTGTCTAGAGCACAACAATAGAATTTTAAAAAATTGTACCATTTGTCATGAAACCTATATACTATGTGTAAAGTAAGTCAAATTAATTTGTATTAATGGTCACAAAATTGGTTAATAAATGTTTGATGTGTTTATTGATTCAACTGTATATTTTCATAAATTATAAAAAAACTATACATATTAATCCTCAAATTCAACCATAAAAACCTTCGTTATTATAGTGTTTATTAATCGCAGTAGCATGTTTTTATTTTAATTCACTGTAAAATAAATGACAATTTTTTAAAACTTTAAACTGGATTTTCTCAAAACTATGATTCTCGAGTTATATCACTTTTCACTGACACTCCAGAACTGTCACTTTCGAACAAGTTTCAATCTAAAAACACGGATTGACCCTCCCATGGATCGATCGTGAAAAAGGATTGTCAATGCGATCCATCGATTGAATATATGGACGCTTTACGCAACGAATCGATTGAAATTCGGGTTTCAGATTGGCATATTTGGATTGAGATTGCATATTAGGTTCGGCCGTTAATCAGATGTCCTAAGTTGGATTACCGCTCAGTGCAAATATTATCTAGTATCCATGGAATAACCCAATAAGGTGAGGCCTTGGTTTAAACATCTCTGTGAACTATTTTTAACGGGACGTAACTTACAGAAGCTGATCTTCTTCATCATATCGGTAATCCCATTCGCATCCAAAGCTTTTACTTCGGAGCCCGGGGTCCGCTTTCTCTTGTCTAACTGCGGGTTTGACTGATTCACAACCCATTAACGATATCGAAGTTGAGGCCAGTTGTTGGACCTTTTAGAACGCCAACTACACGTAACGACTGCCATAGATGTTCGTATGAGAATCGGAACCGACGGCTTAACATGCGCAGCAATCGCGTTCACTACCACCACGCCACAGAAGCTGATAGCTGATACTAAATTTCATAATTCTTATTTTGAGATCGACGAGATGTTACTCCAAACATACCGATTACCCCTAAAATGAACACCCGGTGATATTTCAGAAAAGTATTCCTTAGTTGGATGCTTTCAACATATTGCATGGACTGAAAATGTTTCACTTTTGTAACCTCAGCGGTTTAGGCTGTACAGCCTTGTTTACTTCAATAATAACAAAAAAAAAAATCTTAACCATGGCAATGGAAGTTTTACAATAAATCCAAGTCAAGCACAACTCATTCTTTAACCAAGCAACAAGGAAACAAAAGTTTTGAATCTCAGCAATACTAAACTTGGAAGTTGAACAGAATTTAGGGATTTTCCCTCGTAGGTAGTCCGTTACATGTTCGTACCTAAGATACGAGAGTTCCGGTAAAGAGTTACCCCGTTCGGTAAGTGGGCCAAGGCCGCTTGCAACTGTAAAGATTTAATGCCGGTCTGCTTTTGGCCGCATTTTAGGCTCGGTCCGACAGACCGAAGACAGCGGATAGCGGGTGACCCACATGCTCAAAACGGTTAATTTACATGGTTATCAACAACATTTCATCACCTGGCGCACCATTAAGATCTGGAATTCCTTACCAGTTCACGTGTTTCCCTCCTCTTACAGTCCCGGGTCCTTTAAGCGGGGCGTGAAAAAGCATCTGTTAAAGCCGTCAAGCTGAGTGCCACCATCTGTAATGGTGACCCTCTTTTCAGAGACTTTGCCTGCAGCTTACCATCAGGCGAGGCGAAGTCAAATTGACGTGTCCTATATAAAAAACATCCTTTTAGCGTTTGGCTTCTACATTTGAAGCTCAGGGTCCGCTACCGCTTATTGTTTCTGTAAAGTTTGTTGACTGTTACGAGAGCGATTGTAATCTGCGGGTCTAAAATGGCCACATTGAGCGACTCCGCTAAAAACGGATAACTTTATGAATGTGATAAAATCTCAAAGATTCCTGTGTAACTTGGTCTGCTTGGTCACTCATATGAGCAGAATCACAACCAATTCAATTTACTAAGCAAGCAGATTCTTATTTCGTGTAAATAACGATTTCCAATTAGAACTTTGTCCGTTTTTGAACAAGCACCGACTAGCCGGTTGACTTGGGCTCCAAAGAAGGAAGAGGGGTAGACTGATCGATTAATTTGTTCAAAATCAGAACGACCCTATAAGCTGACTGAATAAATAAAAGTTTTGATCAAAAGTTCAAAGTAATTATTCGCTTATCGCTTACTGTCGGACCTCCAGCGTCCACCCGTTGCCCGGGACACTCTTTGTACTGATATTACGTAGTTTATTTAAGAGAGCCGTGCGCCTGAACCCCATGGGCATAATTAATGATGTGTAGCGAACGTGCGCGGTACGATAGGGACTATAGGTCCGGGTCCGGACGCAAGGTAATTAGCGAGTAGGGTTTATTTGAGAAAATAATATGTTGAAACCCTTTCTATATTACAATAGAGTACCGTAATAATGCTCTGTAGGTGCTACCTATTGTGAATGCAGCCGCAAGGTCAGATGAAGGAACCATCGCTCTGAAAAATCAAAAGTAGCTTCACACATACGATTAAAGAGCTGTAAAATTTTCATAAAATAATAAACAATTAAGTAGGTATAATTACAAATGGTTCCCGGTGGAGTAGAATAAGGCCATACCTACCGTTTTTTGCCTTGGGTGTCGTAGAAGGCGAAAGCGAAACCATAGTTGACGAAATGTGGTTATTAATAGGTACCTACATTTCGCCAACTAGATATGGTATTCGGGCAGAGATCTGCCTACCCCTTCATAGATTTACAGGCATTAAAATATATTTATATGTACCTACTCATGTAGGTTACAAATAATATTATAGTAGACTAGCGGACCCGGCGAACTTCGTACCGCCATATTTTCTGATCCCGTGCACGCTGCATATCTCTTAATTTACCAGTGTTTCTCTATAATATTATGCATGTATTATACTTATAAAACTTCCTTATAAAACTTCCTCTTGAATCACTCTATCTATTAAAAAAAATCGCTTCAAAATCCGTTGCGTAGTTTTGAAGATTTAAGCATACATAGGGACAAAACTAGGAGAGTGGACTCCATGCTTCAAAATTTTGGACGCCCTACATTCTAGATAATGATGATGATTCTTACCAGAATAGTACCATAATCTTCTTTATCCTAACGTTAATCCTAGTCGCATCCGAAGCTTTCACCTCGGAGCCTGGGGTCCGCTTTTTCCACTCTAACTGGGGATTTCGGTGAACTTCGATATTTTCCGTGAAGCGACCACTTGGACCATTTGTTGAACTTTTTAAGAGTCCAACTACCCGTAACGCCTACCTTATAATGTTTGTATGGTAACCGGGACCGACGACGGCGTAATACGCCCCTCGAGGCATGACTGGACATGAACCAATGCAAATGCCCATATTCATGCATACCCCCAAATATTAGCACTGAGCGGGAATCGAACCCGCGCCGTAGTGGCTGAGTTCACCACTCCCACGCCACAGAGTCTATCAGTCCTAATAACCTAACCTAACTTAAGTAGTAGGTATACTTAAATACCTAATGACTACAGCCTACTTATTGTGAGATAATGAGTGGTCGTCTGTTTGTACCAGGGAGATTACATTAATAGGCAGGTACCTAGCTAGTCAGAAAAGAAAAGACAATAAGACAAAAATGTACCTAAGTTGTATAATATCTTTCTAAATAGGTACCACTAGCAAAATATTTCTGTCTGGTAGTAGGTACTTAAAATATTTTTTGGTGTTTTATGAAATGAATTCCTCTATCCTATCCTAATCTAAAGGTGCTTCTAAACGGGCGATGTTTTACTGCAATTAGTAGCTGCAACACTGTGGCCCGGCAACATTGCAACTATTGCAAGCAATACCGGCCAGTATTGCAGTAATGTCCCGGCCATACTTATAGCCAAACATGTTTTGTGTTGCCACATATGGCCGATGTTGCCTCGATGGGTTGCCGGACGATCGCTAGGCGGTCGATTTTACTGCAATATTGCTCGGCCAGTTCTATTGTTGTTTCAGTCGCTCTCTTTGGTAAAGCACAGATAACCTTTTCTACGCGAATTGTTAAATAATTTACTATCAAGGCTTATTTCTAGCCTTAAATTATCTAAAGTTTCACGCCTATATAAGTAAGGTCGAATCCACAATCTCTTCTTTTTCTGTTTATTTTTTAATAAAACAATATAAGCTGCTGTAACAAGTGTGATTTCGTCAGCCATTGTTGCCGGTTTGTATAGCCCGTTTATGAATCTGCATCAAGAGCCATACTATATTTGCAACACATTGCCCAGCCATTGATTGTTCGGCCATCAGTTGCAAGTTGCAATGAAATATTTTTGAGATTGCCGGGCAATCAGTTGCCAATAGTGCAGCCCAAAGATATTATATATAAAAAGAAGTAGATACGTTATTGCGCGAAAATCGTGAAGATTCGAAAACGAGTCAATTGGAACGTTTGCCTCTAGTACCGCGTGCCGAGCGGCGCCGGCCGGACGTTGAGCGGAAGCATCAGTGACTTAAAAAAATAACGAAAATGCCATCGTATGTTTATTGACACTGCACGAACTATTACTCTAAAGTTAACACATCAAAAGGGATTTCATATCACATGGAAATAATACATATTTCGACTGAAAAAGACAAAATTTCTTACTTTCATAATTTTCAAGTTAAAATTGTCAGCACGAAATAAAAAGAGACAGTATGATATAATTTGGTGCGTGAGCGACAAGGACGTGTGTGCTCCGAACATAGATTAAAGTACAGATGAGAATATCGTAGGCATTAAACTCACTACATACTACCTCCCAATTTTAATTTGTTGTTTTTTATTGGGAATAACCCATACTATGTGGTTCAAGTAAGTTAATAAGTGCGAACTTCACTTCACTGGCAAGTATCTACTTAGGTAAGTACCTACTTGTTAAAATTTGTACTATTGGCAGCAACAAAATAATGAAATATAATAAACATACCTAGCTTTTTTATACCTAACTAGCTGCCCCGGCGAACTTCGTACCGCCATATTTTCGGCCCGCGTGGTATTCAAATCCCGTTCCCGCTGCACCCTTATCACTTAGGGGGATGAAAAATAGATGTTGGCCGATTCTCATAGATACCGGATAAGCACAAAAAATTTCATCAAAATCGGTCGAGCCGTTTCGGAGGAGTTCGATTACGCACCCCGTGACACGAGAATTTTATATATTAGAAGATACAATAACAATGACAAACAAACATCTTTGTCTAAACAAAATTAGGCAATTATCTCAAACTTCACTTTACTGGCAAGTACCTACTTAGGTAGGTACTTGTTAAAATTGTACTATTGACAGCAACAAAATAATGAAATTTAAAAAATATACCTAGCTTTTTTTATAATACACTAACAAAGTGAAACAAACATCTTTGTCTAAACAAAATTAGGCAATAACCTCAATTCATAGAGCTCTGTACCTTTTTTTTCAATAATTTTGTTAGCCTATGTCACCTACGGAGCAACCGCACTGTGATTGGTACATTGTTATCATTAAGTCCAAGTGACAAACAATAGCTTTCTTCTTCTTTTATATGGTATTTTTCATGTCATCTCTTTTCAATTCATTGGTTATGTAGGGAAGTGTAGATGAATTAAAAATGTGTGTGTGTGAGTTCGGCACATTTTTCTACGTTGATTTGTAAGCATATGACATGTCTATGTTATGAAATGTCTTTGGTGCAGCCACATACTTATTGCAGAAAAACATGACCCGTTTAGAAGACACTAAAAGTAATACTTGCGTGTTGCGTAAAATTGTGTATCTACATTGTAAATCATAATTAAAATTTTACTGTGTAGTTGTGTAATGTGTAGAGAACATTATAACCCCACTCCTCAGAATACAGAACAAACCAGAAGCCGCATTCGCTAATAGCTGCATATCCCGCTCTGTGTCCAAAAACGATACTCTGTCTCGCTCTATAGTGAAACTTCCCGCTCGCGTAATGTTACTAGGCTAAGGTGCGGTTCCCAACTTTAGGGTAGTCATAAAACACTAGATAAGAGATGTAACACTAGATATTTAATATCTGTATTATACAGAGAGGTGATCAGTGTAAGTTAAAGCTATTAAATATAATATATAAATTTAATGAAACACGTTATTATTAGAACTATCGGGATATTTACCATGTATTTCGGCGCTGTTGCAAGCACCAAGTAAATATCCCGATAGTTCTAATAATAATGTGAACGACCATGAAAGTTTAAATACCTATATTAATGAAACACGGTAATAAGGTAAGTACATATTTTTTTAATGGTATAATGATATACAAAGTCTATAGACGCAGTGTCACTCCAATGCGGCGTAAATAATACTTACTACTACTCTGGTACATGTTGACAATATAGGTACATACTTATATCTCCTATTTCATCCATTTCAACTTTTCTCTTCATGCATCGGTAGGGAAACTAAAATTAGAAACATTTTATAGAAAACAAAGTACCCACCTACATTATACATAATATTGCTACTGTGCGATAAAACCACCAATTGTATATAGGTACCCACATAATAGCGTGTTTAATGATGTCTGTGGTGTACCTACATATATTATCGATTCAAAATGAATGACGATTCCGAAGTTTGTGCGTAACGATGCACGCGCCTGCGAGACTCGCAGCATATGCAGTATGTACCTACACGCAATGATTGTTGAAATTGTTGTTTGCTATTTATTATGTTAAGTTTGTTATTGTCCTTCCACAAGCAGAGAAGGGGCTATGTAGGGTATACAGCCCTACAAGCCGGACAGCCAGTAAATTGTCGCTGTTGGTACAATAAATGGTATTTCTTCAAATTACTGAAGACAAACTCCTATGGTCATCTTCAGACACCATCTACAGATCCTGTATACTAAGAATACCAGAGAATTAGCTAAGACAAAACAAATGAGCTCAAACTCGATAGGTTTTTCTTGTTTAGTTTAGTATTTCTTAAGGCCATCATCAGACCAGCTCCATGGTACCATACTAATGCATTATCCCCTAAACTAACATGTATACAAAAGGGGGTTGGGTAATGTTGGCGTCGTGTCGGAATTGAGCGGCCATCAATGAAATTGGTATAATATGAAAGTACAGTATAAAGTGATCAAAAGTTACTATGGACAAACTTCTCTAAACTATATCGGGACTTAGCTATACAGGGTGGTATTTTTCAACTTTACTTAGATGGAAGTACTATAAATACTGAAGATAGCGAATTCCACTGAAAAGAAACATTCCCTTATTTTTAAAAAGAATCAAAACTGCATTCATAGTTTTCTGAAAATGCCACGCCCGGTAGTCGAACCGACTAAAATCTTTCTATAACCTTCTATTTCATAGATTTCCTTTTACTTAATTTACCAAGTTTGTTAGAGAGATTTGAACCTTATGATCGACCCTATAGATTGATGTAATAAAAATACAGGGTGTTATTTTTTCGAATTGTAGTCGGTTCGATTATAACGCGTGGTAAACGAGTTTTCAGCATTCCTTAAATGCAGTTCTGTTTCTTTTTTAAAAACATACTAAACTGTATGCAAAGTTTTCTGAAAATGCCACACCCGGTAGTCGAACCGACTAAAATCTTCCTAAATCTTCTTAAATCTTCTATTTCATAGATTTCCTTTTATTTAATTTACCAAGTTTGTTAGAGAGATTTGATCCTTATGATCGACCCTATCGATTGATGCAATAAAAATATAGGGTGCTATTTTTTCGAATTGTTCGATTATAGGGCGGGGCAAACGATTTTTCAGCATTCCTTAAATGCAGTTCTATTTCTTTTTTAAAAACATACTAAACTGTATTCAAAGTTTTCCGAAAATGCCACACCCGATAGTCGAACCGACTAAAATCTTTCTAAATCTTGTATTTCATGGATTTCCTTTTATTTAATTTACCAAGTTTGTTAAAGAGATTTGATCCTTATAATTGAACCTATCGATTGATGCAATAAAAATACAGGATGTTATTTTTTCAAATTGTAGTCGGTTCGATTATGAGGCGTGGAAATGATTTTTCAGCATTCCTTCAATGCAGGGCTGTTTCTTTTTCAAAAACACACTAAACTGTATTCAAAGTTTTCTGAAAATGCCTCACCTAGTAGTCGAACCGAATAAAATCTTTCTAAATCTTCTGTTTCATGGATTTCCTTTCATTTAATTTACCAAGTTTGTTAGAGAGATTAGATCCTTATGATCAACCCTATCGATTGATGCAATAAAAATATAGGGTGTTATTTTTTAGAATTTTAGTCGGTTCGATTACAGGGCGTGGCAAGCGATCTTTCGAAATTCCTTAAATGCAGCTTTGTATTCTTTTTTAAATAAGAGAGTGTTTCCTTTGAATGAAATTAACTATCTCCGGTAGTAAGACTACCGTGTGTGGCATTTTCAGAAAACTTTGAATACAGTTTAGTGTGTTTTTAAAAAAGAAACAGCACTGCATTTAAGGAATGCTGAAAAATTGTTTGCCACGCCTTATAATCGAACCGACTACAATTCGAAAAAATAACACCCTGTATTTTTATTACATCAATCGATAGGGTCGATCATAGGGATCAAATCTCTCTAACAAACTTGGCAAATTAAATAAAAGGAAGTCCATGAAAAAGGTTTTGTAAAATATTAGTCGGTTCGACTACCGGGTGTGGCATTTTCAAAAGTCTTTGAATGCAGTTTTGTTTCTTTTAAAAAATAAGGTAAAGTTTCCTTTAAGTAAAATTCGCTATCTTTAGTATGAGGGTACTTTCCTTCAAGGTAAAGTCGAAATGTTCCACCCTGTATATCGCAGCTCCGATATTACTTACAATCAAAATAATGACATTTGTACGTGTGTTTAACACAGTACAATGAAGTGGTATCAAAATTAATTATGGCCGCTGAAAAAATTAAGAACGCCACTGTCCATACTAGATTACCCAATCCCCTTTCATCAAAATCGGTTAAGGATATCTGCTTCAAAATCGAGTTGCAAGATTTCTTTTCGAACAAATTAAGTAGGTACCATACCTACATCCTACATACAGTGAAAGTAGGTAATGAAAAGATTTTTATAATAATATCATTTACCGACTTGTTTGCAATGCAACAAGGAATAATGCTTGGACGAGTAAAGTGAACAGAATATTTTTGTACCTACCTGCGCATGGCACTCGTACATACTACCGAGCCATTTAGTTTGATTTGAACCGTATTGTACAATAAAGAGACCTATCTAAGTATATATCAGTTTAAATTTCATAAAAATAGGTGGGTAAAATTTTCAATTGACATGGCAACACACAAGATGGCAGCGTCTTCGTCTAAATCAATCACAATTAAATTCAATAATTAAATAACTATGCATTTGTATACGCTACTTACAGATGAAATGTGATCCCATCCTGTTTTTTTGTAATCCTAGATGTATTTTTACATGAAGGAACAACTAAAACCGACATTTTAAAATTAAAATTGACACTGATGTAATACGTCTGACGCGCTACGTGCATACGAGTTACCCCGTGTTTACATACTGCCGCTCGCATTGCTCATCGTGTTGCCAGAAATATTCGCGCGATTAATGCCCTAGCATTCACACACTCCAATCATCGCGTTGGTCCGCATTACAGTATTCGCCCTGCAACGGAGACGGACGTAAACGTATGGAGGACAACGCTGTAGCAGTGTACGCAATAAGCTTTTACAGCATAGCGAATTAATTAAATAGATTATTAATAAAAACTATCACTTTCAACTACTATACACTTTCCGTAGATCGATATAAATATTTTTAAAAGTAAATATTCGAGGAGCAATAACGAAAGTCGTGTTTTATTTAGCTTAGCGCCATCTAGCGGTCTCGTATAGTTCATCGCGCTAGTATTTGCGCAACATACGCGGCAGTACTCGTGGCATTACGAATATACCATTCACACCACGTCTCTGCCCACTTCTCTCGCCACTTCCCTCGCTCTGCCGCGAGTATGTAAACGCAGCTTTACGAGTGAATGCGAGTGACAATATTCAAATCAAGCCAATTTGTCTTGATTTGTGTGTCTTCACTTTTGAGCGCGCTTGCGGTTTCTGGTTTGTTCTGTATTCTGAGCCCCACTCGAATTTCGTATCTTTGACAAAAACATGATGGCATTCTAAATTTCATTAATCACTACTGGCAACACCAACCAAAAACTGTCACTGGAACGTCAAATCGAGTACGTCCGACCTCCATTCATCCTTTGCTAAAACACCAAACCAAAACGATTTTATAACAGAATTCAAAAGAAGAGATAAACACAAGTCGCCAGAAAAGCCTAAAAAAATAGTATACATATATTTTTAGTGTTAAAATTTCATATACTATTAAATAATGGCGTTAAAATCTTCGCCGGTGGTGTTCAGCTGGTTGTCGCGGGTATCATGTCGTAACTTCTCAACATCTGGCTCTCTGGCTTCCAAACCTATGACAGTCCGTGATGCCTTGAACAGTGCTATGGATGAGGAGATGGAAAGGGATGAGAAGGTCTTTCTACTGGGTGAAGAAGTAGCTCAATATGATGGTGCATACAAAGTGTCAAGGTATTCAGCCTTTTATATATTTTTCTGATCTGATACACTACAACTATATACCCTATTGTACGTATTTGTTTTTCAGTTATTATTCTCTAAAAGATTTATAATATTTCTTGAAGAAAACTGTCTTACAATGTTACATAACCAAAAAGTTTGTTGACAATGGATTTAAGTCTGTACACATCTAGGTTATCACTATGGAATGCAATAAAAAAATTAGATTTAACCTTCAGGATAATAGTAGGCTGTATAGCTAAATGAAAGTTGTTGCCTTTTCCTGAATAATATTACCTGTGGTTATAAAGCATTGAATAAAATACAGAAGAAAGTTATTTATAGCTTTGTTTATGGCAATACTTTTCATTTAGTAAAAGTTTTTGGTTAATTTTGTGAGTGTTGCAGTACGCATAAAACTTTAAAAAGACAACCAATAAGTGCCTTTAACATGATTTTTTTTTCATTTTACTGAAATATTAGGCAAAATAATATACTTCTCAAGTATTGATATGGTATGGTATATCACAGGCAGACAACTCCATGTCAAGTTGCGGTTTTTGCTTGGTTCTCATGTATTAATATTAACTGTTTAATAACAGTAAAAAACAATTATAATATACTCCACTCAGTGTATAACTCTGGACACGTATCTTGGACCCAAAATGTGCTCAAAATGTGCCTTATACGCGCAGTACACATTTCTTGGGTGTCTTTTGAGGATAGCATGGGCGCTACTGCGGTGGACGAACTCAAATTCACCAAGCATAGATTATTACATAGCAATCCGTGGGCACCAGAGCCTTGATTGTCTTGCGATTTAGGTCCAAGATTTGTGTCCGAAGTTATAACTGGTATGACCTAATATTGCACTGATCATATATTATTATCAGTGGTATCAGATATTATGTTATAAAATAAATGACAGATAACTAGAGATATTGACATTGTAAACCTGAATTAAGGTCAATATTGTAGTTAAATCAATCATTTCATGTTACAAACTTCCTTCCTTACTTCTTGTACTTACTTTTTATCCCTATATTGCCATGGGATCGGGACTTATACGGGTGATGCTAGTGTTTTATAAATTATTCTCTGTTGCGACTTGCGTGCAGTAATAAATTTGAGATAGAAGAAAATTATAATGAAGACCCCAAAACAAACAACTTTTATACTACTATTCATCATCATCATCACCATCATCATCATTTCAGCCATAGGAAGACCCAAAACAAACAATTTCTATTAGAGTTTAAAAAACAATTAATGAAATCTTCATCAAAAAACACATTACCCTCGCTGGCGCAGTCGGGTAAAAAAAATCAAATTCTTCATTCAAAACAGACAGAAAATTGTTATAGTGAAGACCCAAAACAAAAACTAATTGCGTACTATGACAACCAATGAAAATTATTATGTTGACCAGAAACAAACAATTTCTGTACTATTACAATCTAAATAAATAAAAATGAATTATAATTCTGTTAGTCTCGCTAAAACTTGAGATTGGCTGAACCCATTTGGCTAATTTTAGTCTTGAAATATTTATGGATGTCCAGGGAAGGTTTAAGAAATGGTGAGAAAATATGGAAAAAGGATCAGTATTCCAAGTGGGCTGAAAAAAATATGGCGGTATAAAGTTTGCCGGGTCAGCTAGTTATTAAAAATTGTAATGAAGACCCAAATCAATTTCTGTACTATTAAAATTAATAAAAAATTATAATGAAGACCCGAAACAATTTCTGTACCTAACTTTTCAGTCTTTAGTCATCAGTGTCATCACAGATAGTTGTGAAAATGGTTCCTTAGAAACCTCTGTAACTGTAGATATTGTTCAACTTTCAGTTCTATATCAACATGGAGCCCATGTTTTTATGAGAATCAGGTTTCTCCTTTGTGATATTGAATTCTAATGGACCTGAGTCATAATGTTTTTCCTCTATGTTGAAAGTTTTATGTTAAGATTCATAGACACATTCTAAGGAAAAGAATGGTTCCATACAAATTGTGAATATTTTAGTAAAATCAGTCTGTGAATTCATGAGATATTTACAGAATGCACTCAGACGTCCAAGACAGCCTCATATATGCAAAGACTTCCCAAGAAAGCTTAAGAGCCCAAGCCAAGCTAAAGCCAGTGTACCCGCTGATTGACCAGGCTTTTGGCTGGCAAAATGGAAGCACTCTGCGAGTCTTCTAACACCACTATACATCAATTTATTATAAATAATAAATATTTTAGGACATTCTACAAGACGCCATCTAGACCCAAAGTAAGCATAGTTTAACTAGCTTGTGTTATGGGTTCTAGAATGCGGATAAACATATTTATATACTTTTTTTTTTGTAAATACATACATTTATTATACATAGAAACACCCAGACCAATGCAAATATTCATATTCATGCACACAAATATTTGCACTGAGCGGGGATCGAACCCGCGCCTCCTGCGTAGCGGCCGCGTTCACTACCGCTACGCCAAAGAGGCAGTCATATTGAAAATGAAAAATGTAAATGGACTTGATGGAAAGTCGCTAACATGGCCTATGAACGTGTGCAACATTTGAGGCGTCATACTCGTACTGCCAACCCAGCAGGAGCCTTCTGCCCTGCATGTAGGACATGCCCTTCCTGAAGTTGTTTGGAAAGTTCATACAGCAGTTGTGCCTGTAACAACCGATACAAAGCAATCAGGAGTATTAGGAGAGCGGACCGAGGTTTGGTGTTGCGGGCTAGTATCCGCAACTCCACGTCATTTCGCGGCTTTTGCGTGAAAGAACGGACTTAGCGCTCCAAACTGCATGCTTTGGAGGTAACCACGATTACCGCTCAGTTGATGACTAGGGTACAACTACGATCATTTACCATCTTGGTATATCAGGCTCAGTAATTATAACTTTAGCACTAGAGCTTCAATTATTTTTTCTTTTCAGAGGCCTATGGAAAAAATATGGCGACAAAAGAGTAATTGACACTCCAATCACAGAGTCAGGTTTCACGGGTATAGCGGTCGGCGCCGCCATGGCGGGGCTTCGACCCATCTGTGAGTTCATGACTTGGAACTTCTCCATGCAGGCTATTGATCAAGTGAGTTGGAATATGGTCCATTTGAATTTTGGAAAACTTTTGTCTATTAAAATTATACTTACCTATATATTTTGACCCATATTGCGAGAGAAACGAGCCCCTAGGGCGCGAGGATTCCTTTGATGTAATATATGATTGGTGGATTCGAGGTCCTCCGCTGCCGTAGCTCCCCTTGCTATCCTCAAAAGATATCCAGAAATCAGTAGAAAAAAGAGTAGATAGAAGAAACACCGACCCGAATTGGTTAAAGTATTGTTGTTCAAAAACCACAGAATCCCAGTCCTACTGTGACGACCAAAAAAACTTTGCTGGTGGAATATGAGATACAGCTCCGCCTTGCTCTTTGGAAATATACTGCCATAAGCAACTTTCGCTGACTGCCTGTCACAGCAGACCAGCCAGCCATTACTTTAGATTTAATAAACCACAGATTACTAGCTTCAGAATATCGGCTCCCACCCAAGATCATCATGTCTATCATACAGTTTCGCGTAATAGGGAACGAAGCTTCATCCACTTGGTTCCAGTCCCCATAAAAATAGTGGTAAATAAAAGTAAAAAAGAACTGCACCTTCGCAGATAATAAACTCAGCAGCAAAGACCTTCTACATGTCAGCCGGGCTAGTGAACGTGCCCATCGTGTTCCGCGGGACCAACGGTGCGGCCGCCGGCGTGGCCGCGCAGCACTCGCAGTGCTTCGCGGCCTGGTACAGCCACTGCCCCGGCCTCAAGGTGGTCATGCCATACTCCTCGGAAGATGCTAGAGGTTTGTACTGTAATTATTTAAGTTTTTAGCGGTATATTTCGAATCTGTAGGACGTGGGCAATAAGTATGGAATCGATCAGAATAGCCGTGAGACTCAATTTTATCCTTCGCCAAAACCAGGTGGATGATCAGAACAGCTCCCCAGTATCTTGTGACGTGGCGATATCTCTTGGAATATTGTGTCAAATATAGGTATAGAAGGGGGCTTTATATATATATGGTTAGTCAACAATTTTGGCATAGCCTGATAATCTAATCGCATTGCTGCCCTGTACAGCAGAATAAGTTGCTTAAGGGTTTCGCCCTCTGATGCCTGCGGCTCCGCCTCCGCCCTTGTGGACATCGGTTATCGCAATCGTACATAGCCTATGTTTACTGTGTACTACTCCACAAATTCTAAACTCTAAATCTATCTCTACTAAATTCCATCAAAGTCGGTTCAGTATTTAAGGCGTAATATCAGTACTAATTGAACCGAGTTTGAACCTCATCCTCCGCGCTGACTACACCTTTCTCCTGGGCTGAAAGGCACGTCAAATATGCCTTTAAAATTGAACTTATTGCACCAAATTATAGATTTACATACACATTTCTACCACACCTGCACGTCACCGAAGGCGTGGTTAGTAGTAATAGATATTGAATCTTTCTCATGTAAGGACGTCATTCATACCTACGCTACAATCACTGACTCATGCGTCATTTGGCTGAAGACCAATAGACGTAAATAACATTAAAAAAACAATTCCCAAACATCGCTTACTAAATTGAAATTGTTGATTTACTGTCTACTGTAATTGAATAAAACTAGTTGTCTTAGTATTAACCTTACAAAATATGTTAAATCAATATGAATAAAACTAGCAATCTTTATAATGGGAATTCCGCAAATGTCTTGAAAGATACAATCGCGAGGTGATTGAATACTGCCGTCCAAAAGTGCCTATAGATACTGTTGCTCTTGTTCTAACTGTAATTGATCGGACGAGCGCGCTGTGACGCACTAAACCATTTGATCGTTTGCTTATTGTTAGATATAACAGGAAGACGATGATTTGTAATCTATTGAATGCTACCGGTCGGTGAATGAATTTCATTTGTTTGTTTTAATCTTTTTTTTCCATCGTGGAGTTGTTTGTGCGGGCATGCAAGTTACGTCGCGAAAAATATTCGATTAATTCAAACATAATCATCAATAAGCGATTAGGTACTTAACTAAAGCTAAACAACCCTGTAGGGTCTTTTAAACAAAACACATATGAAACAAATAAACTAGACTAAATAACTGATCGAAGTATAGTTTTGGATATGTAAGTAACGGTACAAGACAGCTGAACCGATTTTTTGGACATTTAAAGCTACTAGATAAGCCCAGCGAGTAGCTAATGCTCTAAAGTTTGGTAGCGGTATCGAATCAACATACATTGGTATAAGAGGAATATAAGACCTGAGACGGAAGGTGGGACGCCCGCCAGCAAGGGTAAACGAACTGAAAAAGGGGGCTGGCATAAACTGGATGTGCAATGCAGACGATTCGGTGTTATTGCGAGAGGCATATCTATGTCTCGCAGTGGACTGCAGTAGACTAATTGATTGATTGAAGAACCGGGATGGTGTGCAGTTTTAGTCGGTTCGAGTCCGACATAACTATCCCCGCTGGCTGACAGGGTAGTCATCTGTGGGAATTTCCGAAAATGCCAATTTATATTTTCTTGCAAACTTACAATTTTGACCGATTGTTGGTTATCCCCAGTCAAAAGTCTTCATTATAATTGCAGGACTTCTCAAAGCTGCCATCAGGGACCCAGATCCAGTTGTTGTTCTTGAAAATGAAATCCTGTACGGTGTTGCGTTCCCAGTGAGTGACGAGGCACGCGATAAGGACTTCCTGCTGCCTATTGGTATGTATACTTCCATATTGAACTAGAATTAAGCCTCAGTCGGAATTGGCCGTGGGGGGTAGCGTCCCTCCCGAAGTGGAGGAACGTTGGGAGAAAGGCGCTGCCGTCGTCGATGCCCAGGGTTGCCGACCAAGCACCCCACATTACCTTCGAAACTCGTTGCCTTTAGGTACCCGAGTTCCATACAGTTTTATAGAAACTTTTTTTGTACTTTTTCCTATCGATCGGAAAAAGGAAACATCCAAGACGGGACTTGAATCCGCGACCAGGGCATTCGTCTTGGCGGCGACGGTGGTGCCTATTACCGAGATCATAAAACGAATGTATGGATAGAATTTCTGCTGTCCAAGACGTGTCCGAGTAGCTCAATTGGTCAGAGCATTACCCCTGTAAAAGACTGGTCGCGGCAGCAAATCCCGTCTTGGAAGTTCACTTTTTCAGATCCAAATCTATAGCAAAAATTAGCATACTAATTGCTTTAAAATTTTATTAAATTGATCTAACTAACAACATTGAACATCAAAAACATATACGGAAAACATGACCTAAAAAAAATATTTTTACTAATATTAATTTATGTATCTCAGTTCAAAACCCATTCTAATATCATGGAATAACTTATCAGATAAAGATAATTAGATTTTTTATTACCTTTTGTAGGCAGGCTCAGATTTATCATATAACAAACATAAGTACTGAGGTCTTTGTTATATGGTATGCAATACATTTCCTCATTACAAGATTATAAAATATAGCATGGCAACACCGTGACAGAAGTTAATTTAAATACTCATTGTCACTACAATACCTTATGCCTTCAAATATAACAGTCAGATTCTTTAAACCATTGTATTGAGGACATTTTTTGTAGAAAGGATATACTTTTCTGGGATTCACTGCTAAGAGAGGCAGACTGTTATCAAAACTATAGAGCGAGAGATGCTAGCTCTCCAGCCATGAACAAAAATACGAATTATATTGTGCAAAAATTTTACTCTTTAGAAAGAAAGACATTATGAGTAAACCACCTTGACTGTGTAAATATCTACAAGCGACGATACTCGCTTAGAATCGATAATTTTTTTTTATTCGAATGACACATAGCGTATTTGTAAAGTTTAATTTTCCCTGGGACTTCCTGAGTTGATGTACTTTGTACTAGATGTTTTGAGGCGTTGTGTCAGAATGTCAACTTCCCAAAATGCCCCCTGGTACCAAAATGTCAACTTCCCATTCGTTAAATCATGTTTATTTACGTAAAAAAAATAATCACGAAGGCTAATGCGGGAGCTCGGCTCCGCTCCGCTCCCGCCTTAGCCTTCTAACCTAACCTATCCGAGTCGTAGTGGGCAGTGTCCATTTTTGCGAAAGGGACATTTTGGGAAGTTGACATTCTGAGCCACAACCTTTTGAGGGTCCCAACTGTTGATCCTGGTTTACTGGTCACTGGAATCCTACAAGCATTTCCATTACTATAACTCCACAAACACGGACATTGGTCGTATGCTTATTCACCACCTTGGTGCTATAATCCTGATGTGTGGTGACACTGGTGACTCCTCTCGTCTCACTCGCACCTACACTTCCAGGTAAGGCGAAAATAGAGAGAGAGGGCGGTCACGTGACGCTGGTGTGCGCCGGCCGCGCCACCGAGACGGCGCTGGCGGCCGCCAACGACCTCGCAGGGAAAGGTAACAGCTGTACACACACACACGTCTTGTAATGCCCTTGATGTTTCAATTTGCTAACTGCTAAACTGATGCTAATTCTGTTGTTACCATCTCTAAACTTAAATTTCTGTAAAATTTTCCTATTTTAGTTAATCTGAGAACACACGATCAACCTAAAATCAGTTTAAAACACGACCAAAAGTAGCTGAGTTACTGAACTTATTGCTTTTTTAGAGAATTTGTATTCTGTTGTATGTTTTAAATGTCAAAGATTCATTAAACTGCATTGACGGCTATGAACATTTCAATCATTGTTAGACAGGTCTTTAACAATGATTGAAATGTTTATAACCGTCAATGTAAACCTTTGAGAGTGCCGTAAGGCGAAACCGGTTAGGTCAATAATAAATATCGTGGAAAAGTACAAGAGTGTGTTATAAATATGTCAAAGTCAAAGTCAAAAATCATTTATTCTGTATAGACCATCAAAACGGCACTTACAAAACGTCAATAATATACATATATGTACTAAAGACTAGCTTAGCAAATGGACCACCGGTTCGAAACGCGGCCCCGGCCTGAGAAGACTCCGGCAAGAAACTCAGCGGGCTTTTTTTTTTTGGTCTATTTAAAAAAAATGCTTAGTCTACTTAGTCTAAATACAATCATTTGTTTGAGAAGCATGCATGAGTGAACAGCTCAATTCCAAGCAAATTTATCATCTAAATATTCTTGTATTTTATAATAGCCTTTTTGGCACAATTTTCTCTTAACTTCATTTTTAAATTTATTTATAGGTAAATCCTTAATTTCATTAGGTAGCAACAAGTTCCACCAAGTGCCATCAATCAACAGTATAAATAATTATCTATTACTAGTTGCTGCACTTGGTTCCGCCCGCGTGGATGTTGGTTATCGCGACCAAACTTAGCCTATGTCCTTTCCCAAAATCTAATCTACCCCTGTACCAAATTTTATCAAAATCGATTCAGTGGTTTATGCGTGAAAGCGTAACAGACAGACAGAGTTATTTCGCATCTATAATATTAGTATGCATTCCTTAAAGTTACTGTGAGCCTAGTAGTTACTGTGAGCCTAGTACTTCATGCAAAAAATCCCAGGCCCACAGAAGTACTGATCTTATGACTGCGGCTCACAGGAGCCTATTCCCGGGATAAAATAGCCTATGTGGTACTCCGGACTATAATCTATCTCTGGACCAAATTTCATCCAGATTCGTTTGATCTATCCATCTAAATAAACTTCGACATATTTTATAAGATTAGTCTATCTTTCTTCTTTCTATATAATACAAAAATGAAATGTGTTGCTAAGCGCAAATTTCGAGGACGGCTGAACCAATTTCGCTAATTCTTTTTTTAGAATATTCCTTGAAGTACGACGATGGTTCTTACGGGTAGAAAAATTTAAAAAAACAAGAATTGACTGTTAGGCGCTACGAAGTTCGCAGGGTCAGCTAGTAGGATATAAAAAATAATCTAGTATTTGTATACGAATTGCAGGAGTGGAATGCGAGATAATCAATCTGCGATCAATTAGACCGCTGGACTTCGAAACTATAGCGCGCTCCATCGCCAAGACTCACCACCTCGTCACCGTGGAACAGGGCTGGCCACACTGTGGTAAGTGAACTCGCTAATATGATATTGTGTTGCCCTGGTATACTCCCCAAAGATCAGTGGAAGTTGGTGAAATGGTCCAACACAGAAGGGCATATTACCTGCCTGATCGTAGGCCAGCTGGAAGTAAACGTAACGGTAACATAATTATGTGCCCTGGAGGCGAATTTGTAGAAAAACATTATTGTTTTAGGTTTTCAGAGATTATTATTGATGTTATGTCCACATTTTTTATATACAGTTCTGTTCTACCAAATTGGATTGGATTTCCAGTCTGAATTTGGTTGGTTTATCTCACTACGAATAGTATGGAATATAGGTAGATAGAATCAAGGAGAAATTAGCTATGACGTTTTGCATAATTCATTACGATCTCAATCAATCAATTAGCTTATCGCAGTCCACTGCTAGATATAGGCCTCTCCCAATGTCGGAAGGCTTTGGCCTACTGTTTCTACGCTGGCCAGACGGGTTGGCACAGGGTTTTATTTGGATTTTTCCTTTTCTCACTGTGATATCGTCTGCGTATAAGTCACCTCTTACGATACCCTTCGGAGGAGATAGGGTGGTGATACTTGTTTTCTTGATTCTTTCTCCGTCACCACACGGTTACCATTACGATCTGATCCTCCTCAAAACCCGCCATGGCTCGTATGTTTAGTTAGTCCGACCCTATAGTTATAAGGGCACTTTGCAAATAGGTGGGAGCTGGTCTCCTCGCCATCTATGCACTCCAGGATTCTGGGTTCGGTTTCCCAACTATTAATGTCAGGTGCTTGTTTAATCTCCAATATCCGGTTATGGCTTCCATGCTTCATGCTTCCAGTTGACTCGCCTAGTGGTAGTTTGGGCTTCGGTCTCTCAAGCTTCATTCTGATACTTCCTGCAGCGGCGTTATCGATGGCATTAGTCTTCGATTCTGAGGGAGATCTAACCGAGCTACAAAATACGTCATGCATTACCAGCGTCGAATGCCTATGGGCTTCAGGTCTGTGGTAAGAAGAGCTGCACCTCTTCACGTTGCTTCTTCAGCAGCTCGTGGAAGTACAAGCGTCATGGCTCCTTCACTGCGCCTTTCTCATATGAGATCTCAAGGTCTTTGATGCAGTGGTATTTGACAGTATCCTGAACTAATTTGGCCCTGGAACGTGTCAACTTATAGATCTTTTTCTGCCCCTCTGACAATTCCAATTAGTCGTATAGCGGTTGTAAGTGGTCTCATCTGGCTCTGAGTATAGCTCTCTTAGCTTTGCGGTTCTGTACTCGTAGCTGTCTTCACGAAATTTTGATACTTGTAACTTTTTAAAGAGGGCTTTCTTCATCCTAGTGTCTATTTGCCATTTGGATCGTTTCATTCACCATCAAGTGCCCTTGTGACACTTGCATACATTCACTGTTGCAATTATAGCAGCCTGAACCTGGTCCCAGTAATTTTGAACACGCTGGCTTTCACAGAGCGAAGTCACGTCCTAGAAGCTCGACTTGACGAGCTTCCAGCACTACGTAATTCGGCGCTGGTTACGCTCGACCTATTTACCTTTGGTCTTCATGTCTCTTGCAAGGAGACGATGTCGTTTAGTGAGACTACCTCCAGAGTTTCCCTGAGGTCGATAATCCGCCGGTATGTAACCAAATACCTCTACTTACTTACTCGTGTTCCAGGTATCGGGTCCGAGATCTGCGCCCGAGTAATGGAATCTCCGTCGTTCTTCGAGCTGGACGCGCCGGCGTGGCGCGTGACGGGCGCCGACATCCCCATGCCGTACGCCACCTCGCTGGAGCAGCGCGCCCTGCCCGCCGCGCAAGACGTGGTGGACGCCGTCACCGCCGTGCTGTCCAACAGGTACACCTGATACCACCACCCACTGCCTCAGTACACGTGCTGTCCAACAGGTACACCTGACACCATCACCCACTGCCTCAGTACACGTGCTGTCCAACAGGTACACCTGACGCCACCACCCACTGCCTCAGTACACGTGCTGTCCAACAGGTACACCTGACGCCACCACCCACTGCCTCAGTACACGTGCTGTCCAACAGGTACACCTGACGCCACCACCCACTGCCTCAGTACACGTGCTGTCCAACAGGTACACCTGACGCCACCACCCACTGCCTCAGTACACGTGCTGTCCAACAGGTACACCTGACGCCACCACCCACTGCCTCAGTACACGTGCTGTCCAACAGGTACACCTGACGCCACCACCCACTGCCTCAGTACACGTGCTGTCCAACAGGTACACCTGACGCCACCACCCACTGCCTCAGTACACGTGCTGTCCAACAGGTACACCTGACACCACCACCCACTGCCTCAGTACACGTGCTGTCCAATAGGTACACCTGACGCCACCACCCACTGCCTCAGTACACGTGCTGTCCAACAGTTACACCTGACGCCACCACCCACTGCCTCAGTACACGTGCTGTCCAACAGGTACACCTGACACCACCACCCCCTGCCTCAGTACACGTGCTGTCCAACAGGTACACCTGACACCATCACCCCCTGCCTCAGTACACGTGCTGTCCAACAGGTACACCTGACACCACCACCCACTGCCGCAGTACACGTGCTGTCCAACAGGTACACCTGACACCACCACCCACTGCCGCAGTACACGTGCTGTCCAACAGGTATACCTGACACCCCCCTGGGGGTGACGGGTGGGGTCGCCTGTCACCCTAGCAGAAGCAGGCCACGGCGGTGGCACGCATTGCGTGCCAAGATATTGATACTAACAAATAACATATTTGTTTCAGAATCAGTCAGGTCAGCGCCAAGTAATGGAATCTCTTAAAAGTCTAGAACTTTTACACATGTAAATATTTTTATTTATTTTGTAAATGTATAATATTACGAGATTCCTGTCCGGGTGATCCCGTTCAAGCGATGAGGCCTAGACAAATCCAACTTTGTTATTATGTACACGCATATTTTAATTACGTTTATTTCTTGTCTAAGTAGAAATTTAAATAGTGTATAAAAAAGAACGAAAAGAGATAAGATTGTCGAAATTTGAAATTTTATTTACATTTTGTTAGCAAATTATTTGTTATACACTTAAAATTGTATAAAAAAATGACAATCAAGAATCAGTATAAGCTTGTACTCTGATACAGGGTATCGCATTATTAAAAAAAATAGAAATTAACGAATAAAGTTATATCATATTAAATGTTTTATTTTTAATCTTTTACCTATCACTCCTGCCCTACTCCACTACTAGTAGTAGTGCCGTCTGATTTCTTTTTCCTTCTACACTACCAGCCCAGTGGTGTCGTCGGTAATTGGGTAGTGTCCTGGGTCATCAGATCCTTACCAATACTGCTTAGTATCTTAGTTTTTTCTCAAAAAATATACATAGTAAACTAAGATATTGCCCAATTAAACTGAAACTATGACTTTTCATTATTTTCAATTTCCGAAATAGGTCAAACAATCGAATTAAGTCACAATTTATAACTTTTTAGATTCCTTATTAAATTTCAAATCGATCTTATTATGCATTGTACACGTGTAAACGCTACGTGTACCGAGATAAATGCGATATTCTCTTGCACTCCATACATTTTGCACTACACACTAACACGCTGTGACGTCACCACTTGTATGGAGCGTTTTCGGGCGGCTCGAGAAATTGTATTTTCAAATTCAAATATTCTTAAAACTATTTGTCGTAAGAATATTTCACTTTAGCAGTTAATTATATTATTGAAAAATGTACAGATTACGATAATAATAAAAAAATAGGACACAAGCCTATTGCATAAAAGTGACCCAACGCAGACGGCACACGCTTAACAATAATAATGTACCAATCTTTGCATTTCCATAACGTGTAAGCCATAGCATAGTAGGGTAGCCAGAGGTCACTGGAAAGGTTTTTTGCTGTCAAAGGCTTGTTCTGCTTACATATTGCGCTGACGGTACTGAATCTCTCTGTTCTTTCTGGGTCGGTAGCACGAGTGTGACTCCCCAGGTGTTGCCCTCGTTCATAGGCCACGGTGGTAAACCACTTTCCATCAGGTGAGTCGTGTGCTTTGACCGAAGTACTATAAAAAACCATAGCCCTTGGAGAACAAATATTCCCCTATTACCCGTGGTCCCACCGGAACGTCCCACTGGTGGGTCTACGGGGATTTTTTTTTACCCGTAGTCCCACTGCCTTGTGGTGGTACTATAGGTCGTTAGTGATCCTCACGCTATCTTTACGAGACACCCAGTACTCCACTCCACAGTCACAACCATAGATTAATTTTTATAGTAGAGAATCACAACAGAACTGTCCTCAACGAAAGTTATGAAGCTTAGCAAACAGATGGCGCTAAATTGAATAATTATAGTTAACAAAACATCTGGTAGATGGCGGTATTAGTACCAAGCACGATTACGATCGCTAATAATTCATTGGTGATGGTCACCAATGAATATAAACGCGCTTAATTCAATCGAAACAGGGTTTCCGAGTTTCACTCAATTGATTTCATTCAATAAAACATAAGAACCTCGCTAAGTTAAACGGATATTCATGAAATCCAGCCTTAATGAAATTCAAGTTGAACGTTTTGTGAAAGAATCGATTACCATACAAATATTGAAAACTAAAAATAAGACGATAACTGTAGCAGTTGGAAAGGTTTCTAAAGATTTATTTGAACATTTAGCATTAGCATTTTTGTTATGTACAGTGAGTAGGCACACAACAAAAATGCTATAAAAAATAATCTAAGTACCTATGTGATTTTTTTTTTGCCGCACTCTATTGCCTGGAATGCCTTACACGCGTTTCCCTTTTCCTACACCTTTCCCGGGCCCTTTAAATGGGGCGTGAAAAAGCATCTGATGAGGCCGTCAAGCTGAGTGCCACCATTGTAACATGGTATGTGTCTATTGGTGACCCTATCTTCCGAGACTTTGCCTTCAGCTTACCATCAGGCAGGTAAAATCAAATTAACGTGCCCTGTATAAAAAAAAAGATAAGCTAGGTATATGTTGTTCCCCACGTTGGGCGCCAATGTAATGAATGATAAGTTATTTAGGTACTTGGTTTTTAATTATTAAATAAAGTGACTATTATGAGCCTGTAAAAAGTAATTAACATTGTGATTGTGAATAAGTATTATTATTTATGTGAAATCCACAACGTTACAATGTATAAGCAATAAAATTGAAAAATTATGTCGGAATCATCAGCCCGATACTGGGTTTCTTCTTTGCAGCCTGTCAAGTGTCAACCGATCTACAACAACAATGTAAGTAGGTAGGTATAATACGTTATTCCTCGATGTCTATAACATCACTTTCAAGTAACAAATCAATACGAATGCATAGAATCCGTCACGATTGAACGATAAATCCACACAATAGTTGGATTTGGTGCGATTTCTCCAACAAATGTACAAAATGTATTGTGGAGCGTCGGGACGTCCGCGCCGGGGGACGGCCGATGACAGCTTGATGGATCGTTCGAGCCACATAATACCTAGTGTACACAGGCTATGTACGCCAATTGTGCCGGGAGTGTTTCTCTGTATGTATATAAATGTAAGGCCGCTACATATTGCCTAAAGAAATTGATATAATAGCTATGCTATCAACGTATACCTATCTATCAACTACATAGCTAGTGTAGTGACTAAGGCGGTAAACTTGTGATGGAGAGATTCAGAATAGAACGCACAACGACAGACTACAACCACAGTACCTAAGTAAGTATAACGAATAGACTGCGCGATAATGATAACACTACAATAATTTGTACCTACTTAGACCTGTTCTGCTTGTAGTTGAAAAAACAATATTCCACTATTCTAGCTTATGTTTAAAAAACAAATTCAAGCTACAACATCAACCTCATGATCTTGTGCCCGGTTGCAATCGAGACCACGGCTTTTTTAGGGGCAACTGCTAACCTCCCAACCCCGAGAGGTAAGCCTACGTCAGAGCCTTGTCCGTACAGCGACTAGTTTGACTTGGGCTTCGAAGATTTTGGCGGGGCGCCAAAAATACCAAACTTTCAAGGTATGTAACGACATTATCTCTGCAAAAAGAAGCACTTCTTGTCCCACGTTCGTCAAGCTGGCCCGACCCTATGGAATCTGGGACACTCCAGACTGGACTGGGGGTAAGTCTTATGTTTGTTGCTCGAGCACGCATTTCCTTCTGTACCTATCTCATTATTATACAGTATAACGGTAACTAGCTAGGTAGCTACCCACACAACCCATATCCTCCACGGCCGACGTAATAACATCTCAATTTCTATATTGTGGATATTTTCGCAAAAAAAGCTTCGCTAACGAACGTGTCAATCGTAGCGCGCTGTATAATTCGAGCACAATGTGTGCTTCGGTGATCGATCACAGACAGGACAGACAGATTTTTGTGAATAAACCTCTAAAAGCGACGGCAGAAATTCAAAATTTAAGTAATATGTTATAACAACAATACTCGCATTTTTTTTTCTCCATATAATATAATCGTAAAGTAGAAAACAAGCTCAGGGTGTACAGGAGTATAGGGCCTACAAAGACATTCGGTCCAACTTGACCGCAACTGCCGGTAAACCTACTATTTACGGGCGAGGCTCGCTGGAGTCACTCTCGTAAAAGCCAAGATGAAACTTCAAACTGGATTCTGTTTGTTGTTTTCCTGTAGTGAAAGATAATGTGCGAGTGCAAGCATTCATAGCTCACAGCAAACCGTTTACATAAAAATCTAGGATAAAAAAACCATTGAATTCCTATTGCCTTGGATAATTTTATCTATTTCGCAACCGTATCGGTATCACCCCATTCAGTCTTCTATTAGGCACGCAGTCTATTAATTTTAAAATATAGTATGGAAAGCTACCGAGTTTTTTTAAACATTTATGATTACTGCTCCACTCCCTTGGATAGTAGCGTAATAAAATTTTGACTAAGTATAACCTTTTTCTATAAATGTACTTTTCAACACAAAAAAAAATTCAATGTGCCTGAAATTAGCGCGTTCAACCAACCATACAAACAAACAAATTAATATCATCAATATCTCCTTAAACATAGGTACCTACCTACTTGCCTAATCTAGATGAGAACTAACTCACATGAAAACTAAATGTTTGTTTACGATGATGATAAGTTGTTACCTAGTGCACCAACGAATCAGTATTTCTCCAGGGCTCGGCTCCCGAGCTATGGTGATCCATCAAGGTGGGGAAGTTTGGACGTGAACAGAACACGAGCGACGGGAACAGACGTGTCCAAGTATTTAGTGAGCGACACCCGTGTTCCCGGGGGAAAAGTTTTGAGTTAACAAGCGAACTAGACGTGGCGTAAATGTTCATGCAAAGTTTTGAGTTTGAGGGCATCGTAAATTAGGTTCCCACCTACTAGTTCGCCGTTTTCTTAAAGTTACTTGTAGACTGGAAGGAATTGTAACGTCACGTCACGAGTCACGACACACACGACACGTTAATTTGACTTCACGTCGCCTGATGTTAAGCTAAAGGCAAAGTCTCTAGGAAGAACACGTACCATTTTACAATGGTGGCATACAGCTTGATGACCTCATCAGATGCTTTTTCACGCCCCGCTTAAAGGACCCGGGACTGTAGGGAGAGGGATACACGCGTGTGAACTGGTAAGGAAATCCAAGTCTTAATGGTGCGGCAGAAGAAGAAGTCACGTACCGAACCGCTTGGTTCTTGATGAAACATTCTGCACCTTATGCGAGTGACATCTAAGTGCTGCACGTGTAGTGACGAAAGCTGAATATCTGAAAAGGGCAAGACGACCACACCTTGGTACAATTTTTCAAATCTGACTACTATTAATACAATTTTGCTCCAATCTCATCTTCAAAAGGGATGCCGTTAGGATTCCTCATCACTGGTTTAAGGTTAGCCTATTAGCTTACTTCATCATCGTCCTATAGCACGTATCCTGGGTTATACTATTACCCTAAGCTTCCACCTTTGACTACAGGGACCGCTTAAGAGATGCCATCATCATTAGCATTGGTTCCTTTTTGTAGCTGTCACTTCGGAGCCTGTGGGGGTCCCTTTACCTCTTATCGTCCTTTTGGTTTGTTTTTTTACAGCTTTTATAGGAGCAACTACCGTCTGCCCTCTCAACCTCGACGGAAAATCTGTAACAGAGCCTCGTGTTACAATAGATATATCCACCAGCTTGCGCAATACCCACTCACGAGAAGCTTTTTACGTTTTATTAAAAAAACAACTCAACCCCAACACAACCGGGTGTAACTTGTTTCAAAGTTATTAAACGCCCTATTTGACTTGAAAGGGTGATTTTAATTCAATAGAGTGGTTCGGCTTTATGAGGGTCAATGCTGTTTAAAACTGGGGTGGGATGCTGAAAGACGATTCACTTACCAATCTTCAGATCATCACAATCAATTAGGTTCATTTGTTGACTGGTGAGTATATTTTCAAGGAATGGTTAATAACCGCAGTTACTAGTCTTCTCGGTAACCTCTCCAGTTAAGCTAAATTGATTCTGTTATTATAGAAGTAGGTTCCATTGGTAATAAAATGATCGAGACGAGAACCCGAAATCTCTCCATCGTAGGTCTATCTCCTTGGTTACTAGGCTACCGTCTTCATAGGTGAAGTCCAAAATACTTAGGTGGATTTTAAGAATATTTGGAAGTAAATTTAGACTATGCTAAACACGAATAAAGTCATGTCGATCCCAATTACATCCAAAGCATGCACTACGGAGTCAGCGGTCCATTCTCGTACTACTAAGACTGGTTTTAGAGTCACGCAGACCGCACGCTGACCATCGGCGCTGACTGCTCAGCGCGTAGCTTGTCAGGCCAACGCACGCGCTGATAGCTACGCGTTATTCTAAAACGCTTCCTAGAAGTTCATATGTTTCGGCTGTCAGCGCCGACGGTCAGCGCGACTCTAAAACCAGCCTAACTTGGTTTTTCTGGGCTTTTACGGTAGTAACTGCCATCTAAGGCACCGACCCCGGCAAGAACCCGGTCAGATCAGTCTCTTTTTCCTACTTCTTCATTGGATTATACTGCAGGAGTACTTCTTCTTCTTCCTCTTAGCGTTAATTCCCAGTCGCATCCGAAGCTTTTCAGCTCGGAGTCTGGGGTCCGCTTTTACCAGTCTTAACCACGGATTTGGCTAGACCTCGATATTTTCCGTGAAGCGATTGTCATCTGACCTCCACAACCCAGTGTTAACATTAGGCGATTTTGCAGTTAGACCGTTGTTTTTTTTGATTTTTTGAGGGCTCCAACTACCCGTAACGACTGCCATAGATGTTCTCATGGCAACCGGGACCGACGGCTTAACGTGCTCTCCGAGGCACGACCAGACCAATGCAAATACTCATATTTCATTCACACAAATATTTGCACTGAGTGGGGATCGAACCCGCGCCTCCTGCGTAGCGGCCGCGTTCACTACCGCTACACCACGGAGGCTGTCGAATTGGATTATAGGTACTGCAGGAGTACTTATTATACATATAGGCAGGTCGAGTACAAAATATATAATATACATTTTATACAAATAGGTAGCTATGTATAAATTGCGCGAGGCTAAGCCCGAGTCGAATGGATATATTTGCTGTTTACGTGTTTATTTGTTAGAAATTTAGCGTGAGTACGACGTGTCAGAAAGTACTGCACCGCCGCGAATATTAAGATTAATATAATTGCGGTAGCTCGTTTCGTTTGTTATAAATACTAAGTAGGTACTGCATTCAATAATAACATATTCCCCCTGATGGTACGTGGGTAGGTTACTTGTAGTGCAGTTACTGTAGCCAGCGTACAGTCAGCATCAGATCGATCTTGACGAACAAAGTACGCAAAATAATGATGATGCCTTGATTTTCTCCCCCTTCCTGTTAGCTGATTGTTCGAACAATTACAATAATCCCTACTAATATTATAAATGCGAAAGTAACTCTATCTGCCTGTCTGTCTGTCTGTCTGTCTGTCTCACTTTTACGAATAACCGGTGAACCGATTTTGATGAAATTTGGTATAGAGGTAGATTAGACCTTGAGAAAGGACATAGGCTACCTATGTTTGGTCGCGATAACCGACATCCACGCGGGCGGAGCCGCGGGCAAAAGCTAGTACAATATAAATGTAAATCAATAAAACAGTTTGATTTGCTCCTAATACATCCATACTCTTCATACCAGGGCCGGTCGCAGCTTGAAGTTTTGGGGGGGGTCACTTTGGAAATTTCTTAAGAAATTTAACCCACCTCCCTCTTTTAAAACCTAATTTTCACAGCACCTTTTCGAAAGAAATGTCTAGAATATGTAGCTAGCTAGTAATAATATAAATATAAAAATTGGTTATACCGACCCCGTACTTCCCAGCATCCGATCCCCATAGGCCTGGCTAATGGCATGTGACAGCGGCCGTGATGGATCGGACCGCCCCTCCCCCGCCCCCCACATCGCCCCCTGCAGCCCCCGTCTACATCTAGCGATAAAATTAGACAATTTTTTTCCCCAAATGAGACATTCTTGCGAAATATTTTTGGGATACAATATTGTGTGATATTAAAGTGCCGTAATAATATTAACATTCGGTGACATAGGTAGCACTACATAGACAGAAAGTAACCATAGCTTGACTGTGAACTAGCTTGTGGTGATGTGGGTTTTAGAATGCTGATGAACATGTACTTACTTACCTACACCCATACCATCACATATTCATGACAGGCGCGGATCCAGGCGCGGAATTAGGTTGTGGGCACAGGTACCCGAAAATGTGTGAAAAGTGCGAACTCATGTCAAGCATGTTAAATACGCCCGTGGGGGGGGGGGGGGTGTCTTTGGCGGAGTTGGTCTCACATTGACCTGTTGAATTGAACGCGGCGAGACGAAAATCAAACCTTATGGAGTAGGGTGTAGAAATCGCAGGGGCAAATGCTAGTCAGCTTCCTCGAGTCAAGGGCACAGGGCCTCTTTTTCATTAATAGTTCCTTTAAGAAAAACCCCAACAGGAAGTGGACTTGGCAACGCCGGGACTCTGCGATAAAGAACAAGATTTAATAAATTATTTAGAGATGTCTTTGTGATCAACAAGTTTCAAACTGAAAGCGATCACTGACTTATCCGATGCTCTCTAAATATCAACATCAAGGCTGAAAGATTCCGAATGATAAGGTCAACCGACCTACGCCGCTCCAAGTAGCTCTAAGGTCCGAAAAGTTCCAATTGGAACTTCAAAATCGTTTCGCAATGCTGGAAACCTAGCGGCATTGACGAGAAGGCCGACATTGTGGTCAAAATATTGCAGGAAGTGTCTCGAAAGTTGTTTCCCGGAAAACGCATACAGCAAAAGTCCAAGCTCTCTCCTGAGACTCTCGAACTTATGAGGAAGAAGCGTGAACACTGAACAACCATACACACAGTCGTCTTCGTCAGATGGGAGAGCCTTAATCCAATAAATCAAAAAGCCGATACGACGCGACCTTAAACGCTCCAACACTCACTCCATCCAGGAGGCAATCGAGCGATATAGGGGGTCAAAAGTGTTCGCTCAGCAGTTGGGAAGGCCCCATCTGACGAAACTTACAACTGAGCTATATGCAGCACGGATGAGTAAACCGACGGGACACAGCGACGAAGACCACAGATCCCCACTCACGCGCCATTACACCGAGGAGATACCAAATGTCGAGTAGTGCGAGGTAGAGGCGGCTCTCTGGCAACTGAAGAACAACAGATGCCCTGGTGATGATGGAAATTACTACTGAGGTGCTGAAAACAGGTGGCGCTCCAATACTGAAAGAGCTAGCGAGTCTCTTTAATTCCATCATCCGGCAAGAGCTAACACCTAGGGCACAGAGCGGGAGTGCGGTGGTACTGTTCTTCAAAAAAGGTGATAAGACTCTCTCACTCCTGAGCCATGTCTACAAGTTGTTCTCAAGAGTCGTCACAAATCACCTCGCGGATAAGCTCGACGAGTTCCAGCCACCTGAGCAAGCCGGGTTTCGAAAAGGCTATAGTACCGTGGCGTGGACCACATCTATACTGTTCGGCAGATTGTAGAAAAGTCGCAGGAGTACAATCAGCCGCTGTGTATGGCGTTTGTGGACAACGAAAAAGCCTTCGACTCTATCGAAACTTGGGCAGTGCTGGATGCCCTGCAGCAGTGTCGTGCAGATTGGCGATACATCAAGATGCTGAGATGTTTGTATGACACTGCCACAATGTCCGTCCTGCTCCAAGACCAGAAGACGAAACCCATTAGCCTCCAGCGTGGAGTGAGATAGGGAGATGTTATATCTCCCAAACTATTCACCAACGCATTGGAGGACGTTTTCAAGACTCTGGATTGGACTTTGGCGGGGTACCAACATCCACGGTGAGTACATCTCCCATCTTCGGTTCGACGACGACTTCGTCATAGTTGCTTAGTAGTGACTAAGCAACTATGACGAAGTCGTCGTCGAACCTTATGAGACCTTATGGAGTAGGGTGCAGAAATCGCAGGGGCAAATGCTAGTCAGCTTCCTCGAGTCAGGGGCACAGGACCTCTCAAGCTGTGCAGCATTTCGCCCAGTTGTTCCAGTGGGAACACCATGATTATGTTCAACAAACATGTTGTATCGAGTCGATTTCCATCGAAGGGGTGACACTCAGAGTTGTTAAAAAATATATCTCCTGGGGCAGGTTATCCAGCTCGGTAAAAACAACTTCGAGAAAGAATTAGCCAGATCCAACTGGGGTGTGCAGCATTTGGCAAACTACGTCGGGCTTTCTCCTCCCCCCTACCACAATGCCTCAAAGGTTTTCAACCAGTGCGTCCTGCCTGCTATGACCTACGGTGCTGGATGGACTGGATGCGGAAGACGGAGGATCGGCAGACGTGGCGCATTTTCGGAGAAGCAGTGGACTGCAATATACTAACTGATTGATTGATTGACTGTACACCTCAGACCTGTGTGTGCTCCTTATAAAGGTGTACATAAAAGCCGCAATAATAGTGTGTAATTTCTGATATTGTAACAGTGTGAACAAATGCTGGTATATCGTCTATTGCACTATACACTGTGTTCCAAATGACGCGTGATTCATGATTAATTTTGGTTTTTTTTTTCAATAAACCATAAAAAAAGTGACGTCACAGGTCTATTAAGGTGGTGGGCATGCCCATATTGCCCACCCTAGTGGATCCGCGCCTGATTCATGAACACAAAATATTGTTCATGAACACATAGTTACTAAACGGGAATCGAACCCACGATCGTCACTTATGCCTTCAGAGGTAAACAGATGCGACTATGCCACAGATGCTTGTCATTTCCACATACCTAATTCCTAAGTGATCCCGAAGTGATACTTTTGTAGTCATCTGGAAAACATTTTAATAGTTTATTGTCGTCCGAATATTATTCCTATTATTTACTATCCTTGTATGACACCTACGTGAAGTGAAAAAAATTAAATGTTCTTTGCATCCTACTTCACTGACAGTTATGGTGAAATGTTAAACTTAACCCTGAAATACCAATACTAATCCAATCATTACGGACGTATAGGCACACTTCCTACAATAAAAAATAACCAAACACTTACACGGAAAACAAAAACACATACCTAGTTGTATGAGTAGAAATCAATCACTCAACAATACAAGGTTATGGTCAAGCTGAAGTCGTGTGCCAAATAAGTCCGTTAGCGGTAACATTTATTGAAATAACAACCTTATGCTATCACAATAGAACATAGTTTTAGTTGGTACGTAGAAAAGTGAATCAAATAGTTGGTTTTTCGTAAGATTTCATTACGATAATCGTGGCCCAGTAAGCAGGTTAAGCAATTTCATTCAAGTCAGTGATTGGATTGGCCACGTGTGCACTCACGTGGAACGGCCGGCTCTGTGCCATAGTGTGGGATAACAAATGTCTTCCTTAGTTTGGCAAGCAGTTCACCATCCGTTGATTCATTTTATAAAAGGTACTTTTTTCGTGACGAAATATGTTGAACTCGAACCGACTAAAACTGCCCGCCGTCTCGGGACTTTAGATATTATGCTTCAGGGTGATTTGTCTAAGACATATCTCTTGCATGTGGTTGACCTAGGGTTATATCCATCTTCAAAATGCCCCATTTGGATGAAGCCTGAGAGACCACGGACCCTCATTGCCCCTAATGAAAATTGGGGTTAGTACCCACTGGTCCCCTGGAATTCGTCACCAGTGCCCATTAGTCCCTTCATAATTTAAAGTTGTAATGGCAAGTCATCAATTCCAAAATCTTCTTACTTATTATAAATCTATAATAACCTTTAATTAATATTTATACTCGTACTTAATTTACTTATAAAATGTCATGCTAACAAAATGTCAAGATGTTTAATGCAAATACATTAATGCAATAGCTGAGTGCAATCGTTATAGGTTATAAGCTTGACAACTAACCATTTATTTTTTATTACGCTAATTGGGTGTCATATTTGAAATTGGAACAAAAAATGCTTCAAATAGGAACCTACCTACAATTAAGAACGCTGAAGTTACAGAATAAATATCGCGCTTCTGAAGCATTGCTTATTAAAAACTATAGGTATATTTACAGGTTAAGCATAGTGACTGCTTCAATGGTTCCGTGGCATTATTTCATTTAGGTATATAGGTATATTACCTATGCGTGTTTGTAAACTGTAAACCCGCGCTCAGAGTTCGCGTCATGGTTGATCAGTCCTTGCATTGGTTATTTATCTGTACTAGATTACACACTCTCATAACAATTTTCAAGCACCTACCTCAACTATTCTCTGCATCACCCTAAGGTTGACTGGTAGAAAATGCCTATGGCATTAAGTCCGCCTTTGTACATTTTATTTGTGCAATAAAGTTTAAGATAAATAAATAAATAAATATCTGCTGGCACATCATATATGTTACGTCACGTCTCTATCAACTTGAATTTACTGAATGATTTTTCACAGGAAGCTATCGTCACTGGGCCAATAAAAAAATATTACGTTTACCTAAATGGTTGGTAAACATTTCCTTTAATTCCAAGCTCTACTAAATATAATGTCATAAAATGACAGAGAGAGAATAGCATAGAATAGAATAAACATTTATTTTCTCACCACATATTTGGAATATACAATATTTTACCCCGCGTTTACATACTGCCGCTCGCATTGCTCATCGTGTTGCCAGAAATATTCGCGCGATTAATGCCCTAGCATTCACACACTCCCATCATCGCGTTGGTCCGCATTACAGTATTCGCCCTGCAACGGAGACGGACGTAAACGTATGGAGGACAACGCTGTAGCAGTGTACGCAATAAGCTTTTACAGCATAGCGAATTAATTAAATAGATTATTAATAAAAACTATCACTTTCAACTACTATACACTTTCCGTAGATCGATATAAATATTTTTAAAAATAAATATTCGAGGAGCAATAACGAAAGTCGTTTTTTATTTAGCTTAGCGCCATCTAGCGGTCTCGTATAGTTCATCGCGCTAGTATTTGCGCAACATACGCGGCAGTACTCGCGGCATGACGAATATACCATTCACACCACGTCTCTGCCCACTTCTCTCGCCACTTCCCTCGCTCTGCCGCGAGTATGTAAACGTAGCATTAGAGTTGACTTAATCTATCTATATAATATACATATTTTTCTATGTGGGAGATTGGTGCCTAAACTGAGAGAGACATAGTGGGAGAATACTGGGAGAGACAAACGAGGCCCTGGAGCCCGCGGATTGCTTTCTAATAATCTATGCTTGGTGAATTTGAGTTCGTCCACCGCAGTAGCACCCCGCGCTATCCTCAAAAGACACCCAAGAAATGTGTACTGCTAGGGCACATTTTGAGCACATTTTAAGTCCAAGATACGTGTCCGGAGTCATACTCATAAGTGTTACTTTGTGACCTACATTATACCTACACAGGTACCTAATATACCTACATACGATTGATGAACACCCAGACTTGATTAATATTCTATGAAGCTAACTAATGTAATCGCTTCTGTAATGCTTCAAGGTTTTTTTATTTCAGGTCAATATTCTGTGGTATTTATTTCTGCAGGATATCACTATTTGGTTCACAAATCAGTTACATGTGCATAGATACTTAATTCTTCAACTGAATATGTTACTGATAAATAGCTATGTAATTTAATATAAGTGCTCAGAGCAATCACTACTTGAATACCCAATTTGAAGCGATTTGTGGTTAGTAGGTAGGTAGTAACCTAGTTAGTTTTAGCGCCTTTAGCGATTTGACGCTTCTAACTTCAGATGCTTAATCTATAATTCGTGCCAAATCAATTGGGAATAAAGTTCATTGACCGCAAAAACAAATTTAAACTAAAAGAGCAACCATAAAACCTAAAATTTAGAGGCAAAAAGTAATTAAAAATAATATTATTTCTATGATGTTACATAATAGCAAAAATTTGACTAATTTCGGTATTTGTATGTTTATTTTTGTCAATGTAAGTATATTATAATACAATTTTAATGATTAATAAACTTTCTGAAATCGTAAATCATGTAACGACGTACTCTCTACGCTCAAAAAATATATTCATTTTGGACGATTCCAAAATAGATTTATTAGCCAAATAGGTATCATACCACTTACCAGTCTCGTATTATGAACGCTAGATAACTGGAATAGTTATGAAAATTATTTCCTGTACGGAAAAAGATTATATCACTGCACACTTTTGAAATATCTCGACTTTCTATTTTAATAATTGTATAAATAATTGTCTTTCGTAAAGATGCATCGAATGTCTTATTATTTGACGTTTGAGTATTTTCTCCTCTTCATTAGGTTGAGCCTGTGGAACTGTGATCGTTTGTACTGTACTTAAATTCAAAAAAAATATTTTTGTGTTCAGTATCGTTAACATAACATAACCCAACTATTTTTTTTAAATATCTCCAATGTACAGACACGACCACTTTACAATTATATAATAGTACTAGCTTTTCGCCCGCAGCTGCGCCTGCGTGGATGTCGACTACTGCCACCAAAAATATTTTTTCTATGATGGACTTGTTGTATAAACTTTCGACGCCTTATTTTCACTCTTTCAGTAGTGAGTTTTTTAAAATATTAAATTCGGCCCCATGAGTCATAACAGGGGAGTAGAAACCTCGACGAATTTGTCCAATGTTGCCCAACCCTTGTCGACCTTTCGACGTATATCTCCTACTGGGCTTCGTCTTCTAATCTAAAATTAGAAACACAGCAATGAAAAATCGTATTAGCACGACACCGTCGTAGACAATCCAGAAATGCTCAGGTCTAGATAATGTCAGAAGGCTTCTCGTAAATCACAAATGCCAAACATAGCGGCTGATTATACTCTCAGGTCTTTTGTATAATCTGCTGAACAGTACAACTACAATACTATATAGGTAACCCTTTTAAAACTGAACTCGCAACTATTCATGACGACTCTCAAGAACAACTTGTATAGAGATATGACTCAGGAGTGATTGATCTATAATTCTTCAGCAAGGCCTTAAAGCCTTTTTTGGAGAACAGTACCACCGCACTCCAGTTCCGTATCCTAGATGTTAAGTTCTGCTGGATGACGGAATCAAACAGGTTCGCAAACTTTGTTAGAACTGGGATTCCACCTGCTTTAAAGAGCCCTGTCCGCCAGTGCGATATCATCAGTATACCATAACTATGAAGGTTGCTGTTGTATGCTGAGGATATAATAATCATCAATTGGCCTATTGCTGTCCACTGCTGGACATAGGCCTCTCCTAATATGCGCCACGTTTGCCGATCTTCCGCCTTTCACAGGTCGTCGGTCCACCTGGCTAAGGGGTGTCCCACCTTCCGTTTTCCTTCTCACGGTCTCCACTCTAGGACTTGTCTGCTCCAACGGCCATCAGTCCTTCGGCAGACGCGGCCAGCCCACTGCCACTTTGGCTTGCTTATTCTGCGAGCTATGTCGGTAACTTAACTTTGGTTCTATGTCGGATGACCTCGTTTCAAATTCTATCTTTTAAAGATACTCCAAGCATAGCTCGCTCCATAGCCCGCTGCGCGACTTTTAGGTCACGGAATAACCCCACCTTCAGTGGCCACATTTCGGCACCGTAGGTCATAACAGGCAGGACGCACTGGTCAAAAACCTTTGTTTTGATGCATTGCGGCAGGGGGGAGGAGAAGACCCGACGTAGTTTGCCAAATGCTGCCCACCCCAGTTGGATTCTTCTGGCTATTTCTTTCTCGAAGTTGGTTTTACCAAGAGCTGGATAACCTGCCCCAGGTAGATAATATTTTTGAACAACTTCGAGTGTCGCTCCTTCGATGGCAATCGGTCTCGGTACAACATGTTCGTTGAACATAATCTTGGTTTTATCCAAGTTTACACCGAGGCCGACTTGTCGGGAAGCACCATTCAGGCTGTGCTGCATTTTGCCCAGTTGTTCCAGCGACTCCGCAACTATGATGATGTCGTCAGCGAACCGAAGGTGCGAGATATACCTACTCTAGAGTCTTGAAGACGTCCTTCAATGCGCTGGTAAATGCTGAGGATACATTAATTACTATGTGATATGTCAAAAATGAATATAAATAAAACAACTTATAATTTGTGGTGGTTTAGTTTTTCTTATTGATCTAAAAATAATAGTAAGAAAATAAACATTTTGTATTATATTCTTTGTCATCTTAATCAGAAGTGCACTGTGCTTGACTAATTGAGCCCACAGCTGATAAGTGGAAGTTATTGAATGGTGTTCTGCCATCTCTAATAATTGTTGCCTTAGTATACTTCTCAATAGGCGTTCGCCTATTTGGTGAAACGTTTCTAGCCGCCCCTTGTGTTATATCTGCGTATAGATTTAAATTCACGTACCTTACTGTGTGAGGGCTTATAAGTTAGTATTCATCTGAATGATAACGTGCTGTATTACTTTTAGGCTTTCTTTCATATACGGTACATCTATAGCTATAATCGCTGTGCTATCATGTCGTGTAGTCAATGTGATGAAATACTATGGTATCATGGTAGCTGGTAGCTGATGCAGTATATGCTCTAGTATATTATTTAATGCTCGATGCCAATACTACCAATAATGGGTCTGATATGTAGTTCCGAATGTTGTCCTCGCGACGCACGCTGCTATTCTACTATAATACCACTCGCAGTCCGTGGAACTTAACTGAAGATTGGATACTCCATCGAAGTGAGCCAGTCTCAAAAACTTCTTTTCTATTTCCAATCAATTAAATAAAGAAACCGCAGTACATAACACTCTTACATAGTACATAAATTAATATTTTTCACATTCTTTGTAATTATAGGTGACAGAGAGTGACGTTTTATGAATATTATCATTTGACAGATCAAAATGTGACCTAGCGTTGACACCATCACTTTAGTACCCGTTGTCATGGTAACAAATTTGCTAGCGATATTAGCGCCATAATATTTCGTATTTTCTTTAATATTACATTATTTCGTGGATTTGCCACATTTTTATTGTGATAATTACTATTCGGCCACAAAGCCAAATTCAAAAAACCAAAGATCATAAAAATCTGTTCAGCCGTTCTTGAGTTATAAGAAAGTACGTTTTTGGCACTTTTTAGGCACTTAGGGTCTGAATTTCGAAAAATCGTTTCTTAGTACACCTCCACGCTTCTAAACAAACACTCTCTATAAATTTCAAGTCTCTAGGACCAGCGGTTTAGGCTGTACGTTGTCTCTAAGTCAATCAGTCAGTCAGTCAGTCAGTCAGGACTAAGAGTTTTATATATAAGATAGATGTTATGCATGATCTAGCAACTCGTACCGACACATCTTCTTGAAACTTTATAGGTGCGGTAGGTACTACTAGGTACCTGAACTAAGAATCATTAGACATCAACTAATATGTGCAACCAGCTGCTAAATCTATCGCAAAATACGTTTCAACATTTGCTATTAATCATAATCAACCGAACGGTTATTAGAAGGCCATTTACTCCGAAGAAGTGCAAAACTTGATGAATATGCCGCTGGTTGCAAAACTGTCTAGTAAGTCGGTAGCTAGTCAAGCCTGCTGTCTTAACCAATTAATTAGGTAGGTGTAATTCAAATAGAAATAATGTTCATATACCAGTTCTAAGGAAATATTTTAAAACTAGCTGTTGCTCGTGGTCCGCCCTTGTGGAATTCTGATCCAGTGCCAGCAACCCATGGGAACCTAGGTAGTAGGTAGGTACTACATAAATAAAAAGTTTAGGTGTTGTTCCAGAATACAATCTATCCCTGTACCAAATTTCAGTGAAATCTGTTAAACCATTTGAGCGTATTTGAGCAACAAACACAGCAAACACTCAAACAACTAAACATGTTCACAAACTTTCACATTTGTAAGAAGGATAATTTGGAGCCAAAGTCTCCAACTCTTTCTCATAATTAGGCTTATCTTAGTTAATGCGGAAGCGACAGCCATCTGATTCCCCAACCCCGAGAGGAAAACCTACGTCAGAGCCTCTTCCATTTATTAGCTGGCATCGGCTAGTTAGTGAGCTTCATCAAATCAAACATTCAATTAGTCTACTGCAGTCCACTGCTCGACATAGGCCCCTCCCAATGTGCGCCATTTCTCCTGATCCTCCGCATCCAGTCTGTCCCAGCCGCCAGTCCATTTTCAGGTCACCAGTCCATCTGGCTAGGGGATGCTACCTTCCGTTTACTTTCTCGTCGCAGTCTCCACTCTAGAACTCATCTGCTCCAACGGCCATCAGTCCTTCGGCAGATGTGTCCAACCCACTGCCACTTCAGCTTACTTATTCTGCGAGCTATGTCACTAACTTTAGTCATGTCGGATGACCTCGTTGCGATTTCTATCCCTCAAAGAGATTCCAAGCATAGCTCGCTCCATAGCCCGCTGCGGGGCTTTTAGGTCATCAGTGTCATCACTAACCCCACTGTCAGTGTCCACGTTTCGACACCGTAAGGCCCTTTGCACATTTTAAGAAAATTTCTGGTGTCTGACAAGAAATTTCTTACAAGAAATGCAGTCGCCTTTGTTGTTATATGAGACCGTGCACGTAAGTCATACGAGCCTCCCTAAACAAGTGACAATTCGTTATCGCGTATTGAGGAATAGAATGACGAATGTATGCGATTTTAGGTACTATGACAGTTGACAACGTATTGCCAACCAACGAATTGCCACTTATCTAGGCAGATATACTTTAATAATAAACTACAAAATTTAAATAGAAATGTCGATCTTATGAAATCTTTCTTCTAACCTAACCTTCTAAACACTGGCCTTAATTTAGTTTACAAGCCAATAGAAATGATCAAAGCATACTTAATAATTAGGACATATATCATAAATATCAAAAGTTACATCATAGTGATCTGATACAAGTACGGAGTACTACGACCAGTGGACTGTGCTCTCAGGTATATCAAGTAACATTTAGATTTCATCATCATCATCTGCTTGGCCTTGTCCCAATGTGATAGGTAGAGCGCTATAGCTGCGTTAGAGGTCGCGGGTTCGATTCCTACTCTGTGCATATGTACCTACGTATATTTGGTCTGGATGTGTCCAGGTATACCTGACACGTATTTTGGATCTAAATCTTCAGACAAACGAGGCCCTGGTGCAAAAGAATTTTCTAATGCCTTTCTTCAATAATCCAATACTGCCCCCCTAGACAAGCGGCAATTCGTTGCTCGGCGTATGATGGAATAGAATGACAAATGTACCTATAGGATTTGACGTTTTTGACATTCGTTGACGCCTGTCATATACGTTTTTTTTTTTTTGTTCTATGGCGATCCCAATAATTCCGCCAACAACTCAGTTTTTATACTGATCAAAATAACGTGTGAAAGCACAAGTGTAAAATTATCCATACAAACAGTGAATTTGGAAAAGCGGCCAAAAGGTTTATACCTAGTGTGTTGAAGTACCTGAAAAGAAGAGACATTATTAAAGCAAACAAAGTGTTATGTGGTAGAGCAAACGAACACAGTTTTACAAGTTAATATTGTTAAGATCTATAAAATGACATAACATATAAATTAGTGGGGAGTTGACATACGTCAGGAGGGTGTTAATATTGGCAGGAAGAGGGACATCATTTGGGGGTAGGAGGTCGTACAGGGAACCATTCACCCTAGTACACGAGAAAAACATGTGGTCAGCTGTTCCTGTCATATACGTTAAATCCCATACATTTGGCATTCTATTCCATCATACGCCGAGCAACGAATTGCCACTTGTCTAGAGGGGCTATAGTCGCTTGGAAAAACCGCGGCAGAGAGTTCAAACCACAGTTTAGGCGTGTGTGGGATGAAGTTTCTTTGATATTTCCAATCGCAACGTGCACTTATGCTACCGACCATATCATTACTTTGTCAAAAAATCACACTTAATTTGCATACGCTAAGTCTAAAGTCATTATCAGAGTTTAGGAACAGTGAAATCCGCGAGTTCCAAGTCATCGTCATTCCGTATCGTGCGCGTGCGCCGGCCACTCGCGTCATTATTCAAACTTCGAACGGTTGGTTTCCGATTTACGAGTATTCGAATCGCGTTAATGTATATATGAAATTAAGTAACTTTTAATTGGTGCGTGAATAAAGTGTGAATTATATAAAAATGTTACGATATTTGGTGAGTAATATGTTGATTAATAATGCAAAATAATAATAAAAGAGTAATTGAATGAGATTCGTTGAATGGAAGACTTTTGTTTACTTTTTTTTAATCACAACGCAATGTGCCAGCTCCATTGTGTTCTTATTTATCTTTTTCTCAAAAAGGTAGAGATGTGTTCAGTTGTTTCTTGTTCTTCCAGTACCTATAGGTTTCTACTTTAGTCTTTTTTGATGCTGCTCACCAGCAGCATTTACCTACTTAATTTAAACATATTGAACTTTATATTTACAGTTTTATTCTTACTTATACTTATATTCTTACTAATGAAAAATTACAAAGACAATTATTAGGTATACGCTGCTATTTCCAAAATTTTGACATACCTAACATCTGTATTTACTCCGTAATTTTTTTTATTAGTAAGGGCCTTAGAGTTAACCAATGAATCAATCAACCTATCGCAATGTACAACTAGACATAGGCCTCTCCAATGGGCGTCATATCACCCGATCCTCCAACTCTCACCTCCCCTTGCGCATCCAATTTTATTGCAGAAATCACCAAAATCCTTACTCATACATTTTGTAATGCCACCAATAACTATCAGAATTATTATACACGCTAACTGTATTAGTATTTATAAATGTTGAGCTAATATATCTAGGACAATCACGCCTTGGCACTTCTGGGGTAGATAGAGACAATAATCTGCAAGACTACACCTCACTTCCTATAAACATATTCGGGTGTGCGTTGTTTTATAGCTAATTGCTTTATAGAATTTCGATTCACATAAAATTTTTGTGTCCCTTCGCCCAGCATACTCACCATGGAATCTTGATATTTCATGAATGCCAAAAAATAGTTCTGAAATAGTTTTAAATAGTTGCGAAAGGAAAAAAATAGTTCTCTTATACTTACGAAATTACAGCCATAGTTCTATGAGTATGCTGGGCGAAGGTTTCGTCCAGCATACTCACCTCCGTTTGGGGAATCTGCGTACGCTTCAAACATAATTTATACTTCAAAAAATAGTTCATAATGGTGTCCAAAAAGAAAAAATAGTGCTCTAATAACTCCGGAGTTATAGGCTTTGTTCACTGAGTATGCTGGGCGTAGATTCTACGCCCAGCATACTCACCTCACTGCGCAAATACCGAACGAGCTATAGGTACAATTTATGTCTCAAAAAATAGATCTTGAAATAGTTGTTAATATCAGTCTAATTTTCGCTTAAATTCGCTTATAATTTTCGTTTACAACCAAATTTAATGGTTTTCTACCATTAAATTTGGTTGTAAACTTCTACATACATTCGATTTTAGTACAGTCGGATACAAAACTTTCTAATAACTTAGGTACATTTTGTACTATAACAATTTTTTAACCCCCGATGCAAAAACGGACGGAAGCTTGACGTGTCTGTGTGTATGTCTGTGTACATCGTAGCTCCCGAACCGATTTTGTTTTTTTTTGTTTGAAAGGTGAATTAGTTGGGAGTGTTCTTAGCTATGTTTGATGAAAATTGGTTCAGTTGTTTAACCACGGTGTATATTATACGACAATCTACACAACGCTATCCAGACCGAAAGTAAGTATAGCTTAACTAGCTTGTGTTATGGGTTCTAGAAAGCCTATAAACATACTTGATACAATTTTTTTTTGTAAATATATACAATTATACAGCGGCTTTTGCCCGCGGCTCCCACCCGCGTGAAATTCTGATCCCATTCATCGCTTAATATAGCCAATACGTTATTCTGATGTACAAGCTATATTATCGTAAAGTTTCATCAACATCCATTCAGTAGTTTTTACGTGAAAGAGTAACAAACATCCTCACATACTTACGAACTTTCACGTTTATAATATTAGTAGGATAGAAACCAGACCAATGCAAATATTCATATTCATGCATACAAATATTTGCACTGAGCAGGAATCGAACCTCCGCCTCCAGCTTAGCGGCCGCCTTCACTACCGACAAAGAGGCAGTCAAACGGAATGTGGCACGTCGCGGCCTGCCGCGGCATCGTTTGACGAAATAAAGTAAAATGAATACTAAAGTCACTAAAATAAGATTCAAAATAACTTGATTAGTAATAAAATCCTTTACCATGCCGGCAATGGGCGCCGGCCCTTACGACCGACCCCCTCAAGCATGCAAGGGGAGGCGACAATGTATTCTTAGGCTGTCGCCTTCTCGGCAGGCTGCAATAGACTTTAGTGTCCAGACAATTTTTTTGGCAAATAGTTCACCCTACAAGCAATGAAGTACTTAATAGGATTTATTTACGCTTACAGTTTCATTTATTTTATTATTATTAAAAAATATATACTTACTAGCTAAATGCTAATTTTTTTTTTCGCCTGTTTTTGAATGTGAGATAATACCACAATATTATTCCCAATCACAACGCCCACCATTAGAATGTTTAATATTTTTATATTATAAAAACATGTGTGGACGACTGTACCTCATTCAACGTTAGTATGTAGAAGTTTACAACCAAATTTAATGGTTTTCTAGGTCAAAAGTCACGCGAAAATTAGACTGATATTGACAACTATTTCAAGAACTATTTTTTGAGACATAAATTGTACCTATAGCTCGTTCGGTATTTGCGCAGTGAGGTGAGTATGCTGGGCGTAGAACCTACGCCCAGCATACTCAGTGAAAAAAGCCTATAACTCCGGAGTTATTAGACCACTATTTTTTCTTTTTGGACACCATTATGAACTATTTATGAACTATTTTTTGAAGTATGAATTATATTTGAAGCGTACACAGATTCCCCAAACGGAGGTGAGTATGCTGGACGAAACCTTCGCCCAGCATACTCATAGAACTATGGCTGTAATTTCGTAAGTATAAGAGAACTATTTTTTTCCTTTCGCAACTATTTAAAACTATTTCAGAACTATTTTTTGGCATTCATGAAATATCAAGATTCCATGGTGAGTATGCTGGGCGAAGGGACACAAATTTTTCTCATATTTTCGTTTCATAGAATAATCAATACACAGAATACTTACTTTGAAGATTTTTAAATCATTGATTTTTGTTTCACATAAAGTTTAATGTTAGAATAATCATATCATAGCATAACAAATCAAATATTCTTTATTATCATAACATACATTAAATATAAAATCGTTTGACATACCACTCAAAAGATATAAAACTTATTTGCGCTAAGATAATTCGACGGAGCCCCGCGCGGGGCTCCTATTTCTGGGTGGTTTTAAAAAAAAATAACCACGAAGGCCTAAGGCGGGAGCTCCGCTCCGCTTCGCTCCCGCCTTAGCCTTCTAACCTAACCTATCCAAGTCGGGGTACTCTGAGTCGGGGTGTAAACTATAATGACGTGTTCTAATTTATTAAACGTTAGACCAAATTATTTTCAATTATGGTGGTGGTTTAATATTCCTTAAAAAATAATTCTACTGTTTGATAAGTTTATTAAAGAAAAAAATGTGAATAAAAATTCATTAAATTGTTTTTCTGTGAAATATGTTTCATTCTGGTAAATTGTCTTTGAAACAATAATATTCGAAATAAAAATATAAGTACCAAATATTATGTGAAACATATTCTGTGAAACGAAATTCTATGAAATTTCTGTCTGCGAAACAAGGGGCTCCCAACATATTCTTATAATATTAAGATATCGCAAAAAGGAAACATTTCACTTTCCTTGACATTTTAATGAAATGTTTTCTAGTCGTTTATTTATAAGTGAATGTTTTATATTTTTTTAATGACTTAATAGGTTGTTAATTTTTAATGACGTACATAATATTATATTATAACATAATATTTTATATAACATTTGATAGAGATAGACAATTAAAAGTAGATAGGTATTAGTAGTAGTTATACTTACTAGCTGATTTATTCCGGTATCGCACAGGAAATTTTTACACTCTCCGGAGAGTCCGAAGGGACTATGAACACATACCAAGACAAACCATAAATTGGAATCCCAAGGAAGGCGTTTACGTGGCCTAAGCAGATTTCAGTGTTACCGTTTCAAATAAAATAAAGTCTCCAGATCTCGATGAAAAAGTCCCTAGAAATTGAAAAAACTGTATTTAAAAAATCTGCTAGAAGTCGCTAAATATTTCAATTGATTCAGTGGTTAGAAAGAAGAATCGTTTCACTTCCGCGTTGGAATGTGGTAACGACAGAACTGTCATAGCTAATCTGCTATTCTTTGTAGGTATTATAACCTGCAGCGTCCCTATATCCTAATACCTGGGCCAAAATTCTACAGTATCTTTGCGTGTGCTTATATCCCATGCTACTTTATACTCTAAGATCCCAAGCTATGTTATAATGTTTTCAATCTTGTCTTCCTCAAAACCAAGTTCAATAGCAAAAAAAATGTTTCATTTCTTCTAAGTAATTTAAGCTTTGAATACAATAAATCGCTAGAAGTCGCTAAAAAAAATTAAGTCGCTAGATGGTAATAAATAGTCTCTAAACTAATCCAAAATCCGCTAGATCTAAACAAAGTCGCTAAAGCGGCATCACTGGCAGACTTGGAGACGGACTATTAATGCACAGGCGGAAGGCTTAAGAAAGACAGAGCTAAACAAAAGGCGAAACTCAAGACCTACCATGAAAACATCCGCAGTTTTTAGATCGTCGGGTTCCATGGAACACATTTATCCCGATATCGGATCCGAAGTTTCAGGGTCAAAATGTCCAATTCTCAAAATGTCCAATTCCCAGAATGTCCAATTCTCAAAATGTTCAATTCCCAGAATGCCTTCATTCATTCAAGTTCAAATTCAAATTCAAATTAATTTATTCGCAAGAATATGGTAGGTACAATAGGTGTTACATTGCCTTCTAACCTAACCTCTCCAAGTCGGGGTTTTTCATAAGTATTAATAAAGCGTTGTGATGTGTTATTGAACAAATTTACCACATTATCAAAGATTGGACATTCTGGGAATTGGACATTTTGAGAATTGGACATTCTGGGAATTGAACATTTTGAGAATTGGTCATTTTGGGATTTGGACATTTTGACACCGTTGGACATTTTGAGAATTGGACATTTTGACCCAGAACGGATCCGAAGATGGTTTATGAGACACATCGGTTCGTCTTACACAACACTCCATCGAAAGAATCATGGTGACAGCCTCTGTGGCGTAGCGGTAGTGAACGCGACCGCTACGCAGGAGGCGCGGGTTCGATCGCCGCTCAGTGCAAATATTTGTATGCATGAATATGGGTATTTGCATCGGTCTGGTCGTACCTCGGAGAGCACGTTAAGCCGTCAGTCCCGGTTGCCATACTAACATCTATAGCAGTCGTTATGGGTAGTTGGAGCCCTAAAAAGTCCAACAACAATGGTCTAGCTGCAATGCTTCGATATCGCCTAATGGCATCATTGGGTTGTGGAAGTCAGATGGCAGTCGCTTCACAGGTTTTACCGGACTAGGACCGATCAAAACCGCACGCCGTCTCGGGTTTCCAGATGCTGGGATGTAAGTTTACCTAGAGCATATCACTCGCACCCCGGTCGACAGACTTAAGAGGACTCCTCTCATGTGTGGGAAGCACAGTGTCCCTATCGAACCCCTTTCCATCTCTCGATAAGGTAGCTACGTCTTTTGTTCGTGTTTCTTGCAGGCCCGAAGTTTCGAGTATTAGGTACATGGTAGCCCACCACGACTTGATTCTGAAATCAAAACAGACGAAGTCGCAAACATAAAACATAACTAGTAACATAATAAACGTTATTCAATAACGTGTTTAGTGCGTTTTTACATTTACTACTGTTTATTGAGAATTACTTACGTTATAAGAACGTGAATGTTACGTCTATTACTATCATGATTTATGATAATATAAAATTACGCATTATTTTTGCGTTGTTATTTTTCTGGTCAAGATTATCCAGTTCATTTAATTTTTTGATTATAATTTGTTGATAAATTTTATTTCATGTTTTATGTTTGACAAAAGACTCGAAAAGACCGCTACGATCAAGAATGACAAGTTAAATGACAAACTTGCTGTAACGATTGTGAATGATATATAACGCGTAATCATTAACATTATCCTTATGAATAAATGAGTTATGAGTGAACCTTCTTAAAATTACTTATAAACTGATCCCCCAGGGTATCAAATACAGGGTATCCAACTAGAATAACTCTTTCTGTGATAGGTACCTACGTAAATAGTTACGTGTCACAGAAAATAATTTGAAGAATGATTTCCCTACTCCAAGATAAAGTCCTCGGATGCATCCAGCCAGGACTATAAACTGACCGTGACCGTTGTACTGCGTCCTAGATACGAAGGGAGTGGCGGGGGACGGGGTAAAGAAAGGGAAAGAAAGATCATGAGTCGAGAGGTCGAGACTCGAGAGTCGAGAGCGAGCATATCACAGTGAGCGTTGACAGCGGGCTGAGCAAATCATGGACTTTGTAACAACTGGCATATAAGTAGTGCAGGGCAGTGTTGCCTTTGTCAATATTATTCTGTTTTTTTTTTGTTTCTCTCTTTTATATCCGAATGAATGGTCTGTAACTCTGTATAGTTAATGTGTACATTTGTGATAGTTGCTTTGATTGTATTGTGTGCTGCGGGTCAGAATAAATATATTTTTCTTTCTTTCTTTTCTTTCTTTCAAATCTGAAGGTCGATTGGTCGATACTCCCCCAATCTCACAGCGCAGAGATATTATATTTTTTTTTCTTTTTCTTTTTTTCTTTCTTTCTAGATAGATATACCTTGGGACTCATATCTTGGATCTAAATCGCGAGACAAAACGGAGCTTACCGGCTTACACTATGCTTGGTTTTTTTTAGCTCATCCACCGATGTAGCTGCCGTGCTATCCTCAAAAGACAACCAAGAAACGTGTACCGCGCGTATACTTAGAGTACATTTTAGGTCCAAGATAGAATTATGTCCCCATCAATACCTTTGAAGGATAGAATTCGCAACGAGGTTATCCGACAATTCCGACATAGAACCAAAGTTACCGACATAGCTCGCAGAATAAGTAAGCTGAAGTGGCAGTGGGCTGGCCACATCTGCCGAAGGACCGATGGCCGTTGGAGCAAACGAGTCCTAGAGTGGAGACCACGCGTAGGAAAACGGAAGGTGGGACATCCCCTAGCCAGGTGGACCGACGACCTGCGAAACGTGGCTGGGACGGACTGGATGCGGAAGGCGGAGGATCGGCAAACGTGGCGCACATTGGGAGAGGCCTATGTCCAGCAGTGGACTGCAGTAGGCTAATTGATTGACAATACCTAAGGCACGCTACAGCAGTTACGGTCAGTCTATGTACCGCCAGTATGGTAATGATGACATATTCTCACTTCCCTGACACTTCGATATTTTGTCACTACAATATCATCTCAATCGGTACAACTTCTCGCCGTTTCGAGTGAGGCAACACCAAGTAATAGTATCCAATGTTAACATCCGCACCTTGAGCCACATCGACCAATTCTCGGTCGTTACGACGACGTGGTCGACCCTTATAATGTAATTAAACACATAAAAACTGGTGTACAGAGATGTTCTGAGGCTAACTTGTTACGAAAATGTGTATGTAAATATATGATATGATACTATCTATATGTGGAATGAGGTCTTGCCTGTGGCGTTATTTACTTAGAGGCACTTACCGCTTTGTAATTAAGTACCATTCTTTACCAATCTGTCTATATACCTACTATTATATAATTGTAAAGTGGTCGTGTCTGTACATTGGAGATATTAAAAAAAAATACTTGGGTTATGTTATGTTAACTTACGAACACGAAAATATTTTTTTTTAATTTCCTGTCTGTTTGTCTGTTTGTCCGCGATGGACGCAAAAACTACTGGACGGATTTTGATGCGTTTTTTTTTGTTAGAAAGGGCTTACTCAGACTTAAAATCTTACGTTTGTTTGATCGCAATCGGTTGAGTAGAACCGAAGATATGAGCAAAGGTCGCGTTAACCGAGATGCACGCGGGCGGAGCCGCGGGCGGAAGGCTAGTTTGATTATATAATCAAAACATATACGGTCCTATTGGAGGGGAAGGGCGAATATCACTAATAAGTTATGGAGGTCAGTGGCAGTCGCTTCACGGATAATATCGGAGTACAGTACCATCACAGTTAAAATGGAAGAGTGAACCCCGGACTACGAGTTGATTGCCTAGGATGCGACCGGTACCAACACGGAGAATATTTAATCTAAATGACTCCCAGTGATGGTCATTTGGGTGGTTGGGAATAAGCCGATGATGATTAGTAAACGAATTTTTTATGATCTAATCCAATGGAGTGGTAGTGATGTCATATACCTACTTAAAGACAGGATCCCTAAGCAATTAGACAAATGATGCCTTATATCCGAATACCGAAGACCAAATTTTATTAAATTGGGGCCCTCAGCGCCCTTGACTTCATCTGCGTGAACATTGAACTACTACTTAGGTAGGTACTAATACTTTTCCCTAAATAATAATTCATGCTTTCAAACATCATCTTTATGCAGCAAACAAAACAATCCGCGCGCCTCGTTTGTCTCGCGATTTGGGTGCAAAATACGTGTCTTAGCGCCTTCGCTGCGTTTAGCGGGCGCACGGCGCGGACGTCCGCTTCGCGTGCTTGTTTCATGTTATTTCAAGAGCAGCGCTGCGTGAGGCGGATACCTGTCACACGCGACGGACAGGCGGACGCACTGCGCGCGCATCCGCGACCCGCACCCGCTTAACGCAACGAAGGCGCTGGGTATACGCAACACATCGGTACACGGTTTCATTCAACCTTATTTAGCCGATAACTGTAGGCTACATACAATGTAGTACATGTTCTAATGATATCGATCAGTGTCAGTGATTTACTAACACTTCACATAGCAGTGTTACATTTCTTAACCACAATGCGTCGTAAACTGTCGGTAATGATACTAATGATAGGGTAGAACGTCTCACCTTCACACACCACAATGGTCCATTTCGCCCAATTCTGCTTGCACCATCATTAACTGAGAAATACCTTGACACTTGACTAGGGCTTTTATTAGACTTGACCCACCGTAACGTTACTACGCGCGTTCCTTACCCGAAACTGTTAAATTGGTGCAGTTGTTTCTTCTATGCTGATTTAAAAAGGATGTCTTTGATAGATTTCTGGGCAGATAGACAGGAAGGTCCAACTCTCACGCAAAGTAGTGAATTGTTTTACCATTTGATACAATGTATTATCTGAGTGTGTTGTAGCACCTGATCGTGATAAAAACGAAATACAGAAATCGACTTGATACTGGGGGGAGGGTGGAGGGCTTAATTCATTAAAGGGTTCGCTGTCATCTAGAGACTTTAACAGGGGTTCGTGAAGCCCAAAGTTTAAGAAATCCTATTCTATGTGTATCCACCGTCTAGATACCTACTCACGTTACGTCTACTTGTAATTCATTGTCAAGTGGAATAATACGCCAGTAAGGTAATAAAGCAAAAACAATTGATGATTAAGGTAGCCCTGGCCTCGCCATCAAGTAAACAATGTGTCCTACTAATAATAATTGTGAAAGTTAGTATGATATCTGTAACTCAGTAATGAAAAAAACCCGACTGATACTAAAAAGATCGAAACAAGCTTGATAGCAGGCGGTACCCATTATTTTCCATTTGGCTTGTGATTTGCAAATGGGAATTTGAATTTCTTTACAGAGACTTCGACCAGGTTCGATTCCTGGTTATGTATGATATGAGAGTTCCTAAGCCATGGTTCCTAAGAATAGATCTCGCTATCTCGTATAGTTTCTGACTTCTCCCTACTGACCCATTTGGATTGATCACCCTGTATAAATATAGTTAAAAGTAATTATAGGTAGAAAGGTTATAAATAGAGCAATAAGTTTCTGTCGATAGCAAAAACCTAAATCACAGTCGCAAGCCGCATATTAATTAGTTTGTTTTGTGTGATATACCTACCTACACAAAAAATATTGATTGAACGCAAATAAGTCAGCATCAGATCGATTAACAAGGTACTCAAAATGATCTTAAAACCTTGGTATTCCCCCCTTCCTGTTAACTGATTATTCTGATATTTGTTAGGTAGGATCAGTTCGCCGGTTAGCGATCACATAATTGAGTTGCTCACTTTAGATGTCCGACATCCGTTAATTAGCTGTCTCGAAGGGGATCCCATTTTTTCTCATAATGGTTTTTGTCCTAATTTAAATTGTCATAACAAGTTAGGCATAATTTTCTTTGTCATAATAATAGTGTGCCATAATTGGTTTTTAGCATAGGTACTATGTTATTAAGCATAAATATGTCAATAAGTATAATTTGTATGCTAGTTATGGTTACGCGTCGTTACGCTTAAGTAAACTTATGCTTTGGGACAGCTGTATGCTTATAAAATATTATGCTTATAGTAAATAGGATTTAAAAAATTATGATTAAAAAGTTATGGCAAATGAGTATTATGCGTAAATAATGTTAGGACAAGTAACATTATGTAATGTTAAATTATGACATAAAATTGTAGGAATAAAAATAGAGAACCGTCTCGAAGATTCTGGCTTGGTGCCATGCACCATGCAGGAAATACATACACACATTCACGCCTGTAAATCTCCAAAGGGGTAGGCAGAGGTGTATAAACACCTACATTTCGGCATCTATGATTTTCTGTCCCACCCCACGTAATAGGGGCAAACCTATTCCCATCAAGCGCCCACTATCTCATGGACTGTATATTTACTGTAGGATGAAGAACAGCCCTATCCCTTAGTCACGTTCTACGACACCTACAAGAAAAGATGGGATGACCCTATTCTATTCCTCCGGGAACCAATACGGCGGGAAATCAAGAAAGAAAGAAAAAAGTAAAAAAAAAACGATGAAGTTATATGTGCGAATTCTTGAACATGTCCGTTGAACTAGTTTTAATAAGACAATGATCAAGTAAACCGTACGTAAACTTTCACGTAACACTCGCACGAACGTGACGTGTTACGACACGGTCACGATTACCTAAAGACAATTTGTGAGACGTGCGACTCGCAGAAACGTGCCGCTAAATAAGACAAACATCTTAATTGTTGATCTAATGGTGGCACTTCACGTGGCTATAATATGTACTCGCTATTTTAATACACACAGTATACAAGTTGCATCTAAAGTTAGCACTTAGCTGTAGGTGCTAGTCTAATCTTTTTCATAGTTTTATTTAGTAACTAGCTTTTCGCCCGCAGCTTCGCCTGCGTGGATGTCGACTACCATCACCAATAGTATTTTTTTCTAAACTGACGGACTTGTTGTATAAATATAAGTATCCCGATAGTTCTAATAGTAATTGTTGTATAAACTTTCGACACCTTATTTCGCTCTCTCAGTAGTGTTTTTTTCAAAATATTAAATGAAAACTGTAAGAAACATCGGCCTTGTCTTACAAAAAAGTGGTAGATTTTTAGAATATTACAACAAAATAAAAATACTATTAGTATCTTTATACCAATAGCTAGTAAATGGCTAGAAAAAGACTGGTAAGAAAAAATTACTATTGCCTAACATTTCGTTCTTATCAATCAATCAATCAATAGCCTATTTCAGTCCACTGTTGGACTTAGGCCTCACCCAAAGTATGCCATAGCACTCGATCCTCCACCGTATGTTGGGGACATAATGCTGTCAGTTTGCACATTTGGGCCCCATGAGTCATAACAGGGGAGTAGAAACCTCGACGAATTTTCCCAATGTTGCCCAACCCTTGTCGACCCTTCGACGTACCTATATCTCTTTCTGGGTTTCGTCTTCTAATCTAAAATTACCATCTCAGCAATGAAAATATCGTATCAGCACGACACTGTCGTAGACAATCCAGAAATGCCCAGGTCTAGATGATGTCAGAAGGCTTCTCGTAATCTACAAATGCCATACATATCGGCTGATTATACTCTCAGGTCTTTTGTATAATCTGCTCAACAGTATTGGCTGCAATACTATAACCCTTTTAAAACCCGGCTTGCTCCAGTGGCTGGAATTCACAACTATTCAAGACGATTCTCAAGAACAAAACTTCTATAGAGATATGACTCAGGAGTCTTATAATTCTTCAGCAAGACCTTATAGCCTTTTTTGGAGAACAGTACCACCGCACTACAGTTCCATGTTAAGTTCTGCTGGATGACGGAATCAAAGAGGTTCGTAAGCTCTTTTAGAACTGAGATTCCACCTGCTTTTAAGAGCCCTGTCAACCAGTGCGATATCATCAGTATACCATAACTATGAAGGTTGCTGTTGTGTGCTAAGGATACAAAAAAACATCAATTGGCCTATTGCAGTCAACTGCTGGACATAGGCCTCTCCTAATATGCACCACGTTTGCCGATCCTCCGCCTTCCGCTTCCAGTACGTCCCAGCCACCTTTCGCAGATCGTCGGTCCAGCTGGCTAGGAGGTGTCCCACCTTCCGTATTCCTTCTCACGGTATCCACTCTAGGACTCGTCTGGTCTAACGGCCATCAGTCCTTCGGCAGATGTGGCCAGCCCACTGCCACTTTAGCTTGCTTATTCTGCAACCCTACGGCCAGATTGGAAACGAAGGTTTGGAAACCGGTTTCCATAGCAGAATTATTTTTCTTTTAACGAACCTGGTTTCCAAGAAAGAATAATAATTCTGTTTACGAAACTAATTTCCAAAACAGAAAGTTGGATCTTCGCTATGTCGGTAACTTTGGTTCTATGTCGGATGACCTCGTTTCGAATTCTATCCTTCAAAGAAACTCCAAGCATAGCTCACTACATAGCCCGCTGCACGACTTTTACCTAAAAGTCACCTTCAGTGGCCACGTTTCGTCACCGTAGGTCATAGGTAACATAACAGGCAGGACGCACTGGTCGAAAACCTTTGTTTTGAGGCATTGCGGCAGGGGGGAGGAGAAGACCCGACGTAGTTTGCCAAATGCTGCCCACCCCAGTTGAATTCTTCTGGCTATTTCTTTCTCGAAGTTGGTTTTACCGAGCTGGATAACCTGCCTGATACGTCAAAAATGAATACAAATAAAACAACATACTTGAAATTTGTGGTGGTTTAATTTTTTTATAATTATCTGAAAATAATATTAAGAAAATAAACATTTTGTATTATATTCTTTGTCATCTTAATCAGAAGTGCTCTGTGCTTGAGTAATTGAGCCCACAGCTGATAAGTGGAAGTTATTGAATTGTGTTCTGCCATCTTTATTATTGTTGCCTTAGTATACTTCTCATCAAGAAAGAAAGTGAAGTTTTCTAGAAGCCAGGCGTTCGTCTATTTGGTGAAACGTTTCTAGCCATTGATATAAATTGTTATTTTGTTTCTAGCTATGAAGCCGCCCCTTGTGTTATATCGGCGGCGTCAATAGATTTAAATTCACATACCTTACTGTTTGAGAGCTTGTAAATGAGGATTGATCTGGATGATAATGTGCTGTATTACTTTTAGGCTTTTTTTTATATACAGGTATATTCTTTTATATAGCTCTAGATAGCTATCATCGCTGCTATCATATGTTTTTTTTCTGTTTCCAATCAATTAAATAAATAAACTGCAGTACATAACTCTTACACAATATTTTTCACATTCTTGCATATTATATCGACGTGACAGAGAGACAGAGAGTGACATTTTTATAAATATTATCATTTGACAGATCAAAATGTGACTTAACGTTGACACCATCACTTTAGTTCCGTTGTCATGGTAACAATTTTGCTAGCGATATTAGCGCCATAATATTTCGTATTTTCTTTAATATTACATTATTTCGTGAATTTGCGACATTTTAATTGTGATAATTGCTATTCGGCGACAAAGCCAAATTCAATAAACCAAAGATCATGAAAATCTGTTCAGCCATTCTTGAGTTATAAGAAAGTACGTTTTTGGCACTTTTTAGGCACTTAGGGTCTGAATTTCGAAAAATCGTTTCTTAGTACACCTCCACGCATCAAAACATACACTCTCTATAAATTTCAAGTCTCTAGGACCAGCGGTTTAGGCTGTGCGTTGTCTCTAAGTCAATCAGTCAGTCAGTCAGTCAGGACTAAGAGTTTTATATATAAGACTAGCTGACCCGGCGAACTTCGTAACGCTTATTTTCTGATCCCGCTGCATATATCTAAATTTATCAGTGTTTTTCTACAGTATTATGCATGTATTGTACATATATAAACCTTCCTCTTGAATCACTCTATCTATTGAAAAAAAACCCTTGAAAATCCGTTGCGTAGTTTTGAAGATTTAAGCATAATAAGGACGGACAGACAGCGACAGCGACTTTGTTTTATAATATGTAGTGATTTACGGAATGCGCTGCTAGCTGCTATCCTGCCATCACCTCATCATCATTACAGCATTAGTACCGGTTGCATTCATAGTTTTTTAAAGATCTGCGTCCGCTTTCCTATTATTTATTTTGATTATCTAGTTTGGCTAATCACCAAGATATTCAGGGCTTGGACACGGTATGAAAAACATATCATTTTTGTTTATTGCCATAAATTATTGTTTTTATGACATGAGACGCTTAAAATCTAATATGAAAATAACCAGTCATCATTGATTTGAAAATTCAAATATGACTGCCTCTGTGGCGTAGCGGTAGTGAACGCGGCTGCTACGCAGGAGGCGCGGGTTCGATCCCCGCTCAGTGCCAATATTTGTATGCATGAATATAAATATTTGCATTGGTCTGGGTGTTTCTATGTATAATATGTATGTATTTACAAAGAAAAAAAAAAGTATCTAAGTATGTATATCCGCATTCTAGATTCCATAACACAAGCTAATTAAGCTTACTATGGGTCTTGAAAGCGTTGTGTAGAATGTTGTGGAATATTTATTATTATTATTATTATTAAAATATAAATAAAACTCAAACTGCATACTTCATTATGCAAGTCCTTACATAACAAGGTCCTGGAACTGACACAATCATGGGAATACTTTAGTATTTTAAAAAGTTTATTGCGATATTGAAACTTATATACGTGAGAAATAAAATAATTATTAATTGTGTGTTTAAATTAATGTGTAGTACCTATCTATATATTTTATACGCGCGATTCCCCCTGAAAAATGTTATTTTATAAAACGCTATTTTATAACAGATTTTTTCGGGGGAAATTGAGAACGGGGGAATCACGACCAATCAATTAACATAACATAACATAACATAACATAAATATAGCGTAACATAATATAGCCTATATTCCCCGAAGGGGTAGGCAGAGGTGCTAGCACCCACATTTCGCCGTTTATGTTTAGGTCCCAATGTAATAGGTGGCGAGCCTATTGCCATTAACCGGGCACTTATAAACCTGCGATAAATACACACATAACTTCGAAAAGCATCGAGAAGTCATTGGTGTGTGCCATGGTAAAACCTGGGATCGAACCCGAGACCTTGTCTCAGCAGTCCATTACCCATACCACTAGGCTATCGCGGTTCTATTCCAATCAATTAATTTAAAAATATTTATGTAACGAAATCTTTTACCCAATTTACTCTCAGTGTTGCTTCTTGTTGCATCCGAGATTTCCGCTGAGAACCCGGGGCATGCTTTCCGAGATTTCCTGCTCCACTAGACCCAGTAATCGACATCCCAACCCAACCTGTTTTCCAGGACTGTCATAAATAATGCGTGAGACAGTAGTTCCACCGTTTCCCAGCATAAAAATCTTGTATAATTATCATATAATATGTATATACAATCCATAATTTCTGCAGGAGTAAAGTATTTCCTTAATGATAATCAAACGTGTTTTGTCTGCAGGTACCTCTCCTATTCACACTATCAACAGTGACGTCATACCAATCCATACAGCCATACGCCCGAGATGCGACCCCCTCAGCAGCGTCACCCGCACAGATCAGATTCGCGCAAGAAAACAAATACGATGACACAGGCCCTGGAGCCAAGAAGCCAGACTTTGCTTACAGCACGTACAAGACTTTAGAAGAAGCATTAGTAGCATACCTGGATGACCCAGACACAAAGCTCCCAGAATTTGAAAGAGCGAAAGCTGTCCAAAAACTATTACAAACACACGCGTACCAGAACTCAGCATATTACCCTAAGACAAGGAATTTCTCTCCGCGACCATTCCACCAACCTCAGCAGGGTCTCAGAAATCCATTCCCTAGTCTCAGCAGTAAGACTTACTACCCAACAGACAGTCACCTTGGTTTTATCCAGCGAGATAAGCCGTTCAGCGAGAAGTTTGAGAAGAAACCTGAAACGTTCAAGTTTCAGAAGCTGCACACAGTGAAAGGCAACCCTATTAGTCTAGCACACTACACGAGGGATCCGGACTCGGGGAAGCCGTTTGAAGATTTCAACCCGTTCCCGAAGTATACGTTTGCATATGGAGTTCATGTGAGTACTATAAATTAATCATATCATATCACTACTGTATGACTCGTTATACTGTGGCATAGTAGGCAGTGGCGAAGGGAGAAAATTATCAAAACGGAAACTACGGATCTAGTTTGTCATGCACCATGCAATTTATATAAATTGGTCTCTACCATAAATAATCTTCTACTTCTTCATCCTAGCGTTAATTCCCAGTCGCATCCGAAGCTATCAGCTCGAAGTCTGTGGTCAGCTTTACCAGCCTTAACTACGGATTTGGCTAGACCTCGATATTTTCCGTGAAGCGATTGCCATCTGACCTCCACAACCCAATGGTTATATTAGGGGATATCGAAGCTTTGCAGCTCTACCATAATTATATCTGCAAAAACAAGTTTATCAGAATCGTGTTATTATTATACTTCGACGTTGCATCCTCGAGATTTAATATTCACTTGGTAGTCCACTTCTCATTCTACTAGGCATCGCACAATATTTTAGAGATCTGGAAAAAAAAGTTTTAGTACCTACCCCCCGCCTACGCCCCAGCTGGCGGCGGCGTTCCCGTCTTATGTCATTCGCTTTTCTTGTGCGGGCATCGCAACACCTATTAAATCAAATTAAATATTTTTCTGTGAATTCTTATATACTTTGCCAGTTTTTTAGTGTGTATTAAGCAAAGTGAATATGGGGAAACGTAAACAATGCAAAAGTAAACACATTCGTAAGAAAATTAGGCGATTAGAAAATCAATTACGAAATTATTCTTCAGACACTCGGATGAGGGTAAGTCGTGAACTTTTTTACCACTTTGTTCCAAGTAATACGGTCGGGTTACACATGTAACTTTACTATGGTATATTATAAATTATAAATATGAAAGTCTATTATAGTCTTACAAACTAGCTTGTCGTACCTACATGGTACAGCGCAATACGATGATAAGAAAACACATGTAACTTTACTATGGTATATTATAAAATTATAAATATGAAAGTCTATTATACTCTTACAAACTAGCTTGTCGTACCTACATGGTACAGCGCAATACGATGATAAGAAAACACATGTAACTTTACTATGGTATATTATAAATTATAAATATGAAAGTCTACTATACTCTTACAAACTAGCTTGTCGTACCTACATGGTACAGCGCAATACGATGATAAGAAAACCTAACGTTCTTCTCCGTTGCTCCATGTTATTTTGGGAATAAACAGGTACTTTTGTGTACATAACCTGGCGAGATCCTACTATCGGTGATGTAATCACAGTCGATAATTACGGATACTTACCCTTTACGGGTACCTAGTGAAGGTGGTCATACTGCGTGACGCGATCACAGCTGATAACCCATATATTTATTTCCGCTCAAGCGGTACACTACTCGCTATACTCCGTGACGTGATCACGGCTGATAGTGATAACTAACAGTCTCGTGTCGTAACGTGATTACGCCCAATGACTCAAAAATACAAAAATGACCTAGATGTCATTGAAAATACACTACTACGAAAGTAGTAAGAGAGGTAACGCAATCGTTCCTGTTTTGTACTAACAGAATTGCATAACGTGGATAACACTTACATAAGTGACGCGAGGCGGCCGTGGGGCGACTCAGCCGCAACTATTCAAAGCTGGGAACTGCACTCCGATTCTGACGGTAGCTTACCATCCCTAGTGTTCCCCGCTCCTACACAAAATGTCAATAAAGACAATCCAGGTCCTTGCCTGAGCCGGCCCTTCAATATCTTCTGACCCAACTCCTACGGAGCCAACACTATCGGGGTTCGACCCAATGGAAGCAGCCGAAAATTCTAGCTCCGACTTGGCTAATGCGACAGTACCTCTTTCCAATGATATCTTAGAGGCCCTTGGGGATCCAAAGAGGAAAGATGAGGTCCTTGGTCCTGCTATTCCCGATGAAATTGCTAAACGTTGGGGGCGTATCTTAACGGATGGCCTTACTAAGAAGCAAAACAGGAGATAACTGACAGGACCTTCATTCCAGACAACTCTCGCCTGGCTAAAGCCCCTTTATTAAATCCCGAAATCACACCAGCATTGGGTGATCCAATTAGAAAGAGAGATAAACTTTCACAAAAAGCCCAAGACCATCTCGGATTAGGAATTGCAGGACTGACAAACTGGTACTCCGGAAGAAAGTCTCTGAGATTAGTCAAATCTTCTTAGATTTACATCATGATAATACAAAGACCAGGAGGAGACTAGTTATACCCTCCTCTGATTAAAAAAAAAAAAAAAAAAAAGAAATATTACCTGAATGATCGCGGACGTTAAAAGAGACACATTTATTTTCGGAGAACTTCTAATTGAGAAGATAAAGGCGTCAAAAACTGCCGAAAAGACAGGACTCCAAATAAAGCGTACTGACGCGACGGTACCACATTAACCTGCAAGTATCCACAGGGCCGAGGGACCGATACACTGGCCCAGGGAGCAAACGAACCGCCCCGTCAGCGGACCGCCCGCCAACGGCAGGGAAGACCAGCGGGCCAGCCAACAAGACGCGTAAGTTATAGATCAGGTAATATCCCATGCAGGTCGTCTTCGCCACTTCCTACAGGAGTGGAAAAACATTACCGACGATCCTATTGTACTTACAGTAAATTCAAGGTATTCATATCCTGTTCAAAAATTCAGTGGTACAACATTATGTACCCGAAAACATTAACTTAATTTTGCCTTACCGAGAAACAAATAGTTCTAGAAATATCTAAATTACAGGTACTCGGGGCAATTATAAAGTGTGATTATAAACCTGGTCAATTTTTATCAAAAAAAAAAAAAATAAAAATTCCTAACTATTAAAGGTGACGGTACATTTAGATTTATTCTTAATTCAAAAAACTTTTTGCGGAGGTAATATATAAACCACTGATGATTATCTCTGTTTATTTACCGACCATTGTTGTATGAAGTAATATCTAATTAATTAAATAAAAGTGCTTGTATACTATTAGTTTCTACTGTATGTAGTAAGTACTATACAAAAAGTAAGTTAATACCAAAACAGGCATAGATATTTTTAGGATTTGAATTAGATTCACGTGGTACGTGTTTGAAATTACCGAAAACGTACAAAATTAACGGATTACATCGAAAAGATTTCTAAACGACACTTCATGCCAATATTTAGGACTCTTGTGCTCCGCCTGTCCTGCAGTGTCGTACGGTTGGTCATATACCAAACGATCCGAACACGAGAAATTCTTTAGTATTAAGAGAATGCAATGACGTCTATGACCTCCCTTATTTTTATTTTTTATTTTTTTTATTTTAAACTTTATGCATTATTGATAATAACACACTGGTTTTTTTTTTTCCAAGATATTTATTGTTAGCCTAACCGGTTTTGCCTCACGGCATTCTCAAAGGTTTAAATTGACGATTATGAACATTTGGCTTATTAAAGACTACAATATAATAATATTTCATTTACGTAGGTAGTTTTTAAAAAGTAGTATCAACTTTTTCCCCATAATCAATTTTTTAGTTCAGCCTTACATTATTTTTGTAAAAATTAACATATTAAACATTTAATATTATAAAAATAAATTAAATTTAGAGATAAAATAAATTAATTTTAACTGGAGCGTTAGATACCTACTCTATCATTCCAAAAAATAGTTGACACGTATTATGGCTGTCCTGAAATAGACCTCTTTGCAACTAAAAATAACGCCAAATGCTTAATATACATCTCATGACATCGAGATCCCGAAGCCTATAATATAGATGCATTTACTATAGACTGGAGTGGGGAATAAGTATTTCTTTACTCTTTCCTCCCTTTTCATTGATCTTGAAATGCTTACGGAAAATTGTTAACGATAATACCACGGGCTTAATCGTAGTTCCATACTGGCCAAGCCAGCCGTGATATCCCCTTTTTTCTTTTCTTTTCTTAAATTGTCCAAATTAAAGCCTGTACACTTTAAACCTAAGCCAGGTTTGCTACTGCCTCCTTCCAGGACCCGCCACCACCTTTGGAGGCGACTTACCCTGGTGTCATCTCTATTATCAGGGGAGCGTACGCAAGACAATCTCTGAGTGCCGAGACAACAGATATTATGATTGCATCATTGTCTACAAATTCGATTAAACAATACGATAGTGCTATTAAAAATGGTGGCAATTCTGCACTGATAGAAATTTGAGGGTCCGTAGACTTAATTCACTTTGGCTTATTCACCCAGGGTAAATTAAGTATACTATTTAGTAGACTTAATTCACATGAACTATTATGTAATAGATATCCCTGTAATATTAACGTCTCCAACATCACAGTTTGCAGCAAGTGCTAGCTATTCTACTTTAAATACTCTCCGACCAGCCTTGGCTCTGTTTTTAGGCAAACAAGTAGGTAATAATGATGAAATAGATAGATTTTTAAGGGTATATTTGAGATTAGACCCAACTTTCCTAAATACAAGTCAACCTGGGAACCGAATTTAGTACTGGACCTATTGGCCACATGGTACCCAAATGACACATTGAGTATAGACAAACTGTCTAAGAAATTGACGGCTCTTCGCGCGTTGTCAACTGCACGACGAGTGCAGACGCTATCTTTGATTCGTTTGACTAATGTCAATGTCACCACCGATATTAATTAATTAAGCAATTAAAACGTTTGCACCAGGCCGCGCAATGCCGACATTATTCATTATTTTTTTTCCTAATAAGCAACAAATATGTCCCGCGAGGACATTACTATCCTACATTGAAGCTACTAAAGGTTACCGGGACCATCCACAAACCGATAGGTTATTACTAACCGTTAAAAGACCCGTCCATAACACAACCGCTCCAACTATCAGCCGTTGGATTGAAAATGTAACGACGGAGGGTGGAGTCAATACCACTGTTTTCTGGGCGCACAGCACGCGCCATGCCACTATCTCAGCAGCTGCTCGGAGGGGCATATCCGTCGATATTATAAAGAAAACCGCGGGATGGACCGGAAACTCCCTTGTAATTGCAAGGTTTTATAACAGACCTTTGGCCATGGAGGATGGTAATAGCTTCGCAATAATGGTATGTGATTCTGACTTAATATTTCATGTTAGTCCTTGTTAGTTACAACACTAATAGTGTAAGATTAAATCTATCTCCTTTGCACAAATTTTCTTTCGGTTTCCCACCTATTTCACACCATCGCTAAACATCTACCAAGTGAATATTAAATCTCGAGGATGCAACGTCGAAGTATAATTGATGGTTAAACAAACTTACCTGTAAATGAAGTTTGACCATAATTATACGAGACGTTGCATCCGAAGGGATTTATTACCCGCCCAATCCCCGGCATGCTTATTACCAAAAGGCAAGCCTCCCGATTGCGTGAAATAGGAAATAGCTCTAAAATGAATGACATAAGACGGGAACGCCGCCGCCAGCTGGGGCGTAGGCGGGGGGTAGGTACTAAAACTTTTTTTTCCAGATCTCTAAAATATTGTGCGATGCCTAGTAGAATGAGAAGTGGACTACCAAGTGAATATTAAATCCCTTCGGATGCAACGTCTCGTATAATTATGGTCAAACTTCATTTACAGGTAAGTTTGTTTAACCATCAATTATAATCCCTACGCCACTTATAACCCTACTATCAGTAGGTGAACTTGAATTAAAAATTTTGTCCCTGGGGAACTGAGGCAAAGAGACCAAAAGCCTTGTAAAGGTATGACGCATGCAGCAGATACAGCGTACCCATTGCTTGTTAAACTCCGATACGGATAAAGGGGACCATTGAGAAGCCGCAATGAATTACGCGCATCTGCTACGTGCGTCGGCAGTTGTCGTATGCGGTCAGATCACCTTCGGAATCATACCTAAGAATATAAAACAGCTGTAGAGCGGTAGTATAGTTTGAACAAAATGTAGTACCTATTTCAATTCCAAGAGATTACAAATTTGATCGTAAATGTGTTGTTACAGCGCATCACAATAATTAACCTTTAGAAATATCATAATCGGAATGCAGCTTGACGAATTGAACATTACTACTGAGCTTTGTTTATGCCCAGTTCTGTGGGATAACCTTTACATTATATAGTCACAGTTGTAGTGCCTACAGGTACGTAGGTATAAGTACTTTTAGGTCCTTTTTTAGTGTAATACTCAGTTCTGAATCTCGATTTATCTGAAGACAGATTGTATAGACTCTGTCTGTGAGATCTGTCTATGCAATCACAAACAAAAAATCAAAAAAGAGTTACGTCAACAAAAGAGTTAGACATACAATATAAAATAAAGTAAGTAATTAAATAAAAGGTAAAACAAATAGCACAGGTACTTCTTAAATTGTAACCATCATAATGAATCAAATACTTTCTACGGTTAAGATGTTTATTCAAATTATAATAGATGAAAGGAAAAACATTTTCATCGCGGGAATTTGAGAACAATATTATGTTTGTAGTAGGTATATTGTAGCATTAGGAATTGTTTTATGTTGAGCGTGTGGCCTCTAGCCGTGTTTTGAAAACAACCCAATGTTTAGTGCCACTGTGTTAGAAAGAATACCGCGACAAAGTCATAATATGTTTTGTATAAGTCATGCGATACGGTTGTGGAAGCCATTCGATCACCCGTGCCGTTTTGCTACAAACATATTAAGAAGCTGTTTATGATTATTTTTTACCCGACTACGGCAAATACCGTTTATCGTTTATGGTATATGCGCATCTAGCAACACCCAAAAAACGAGTAACCCTGTTACTGGTTGGGAAAAAAATTCCCAACGAGTCACAGGTGTTACTGGATGCAACATTTTTGTCCCAACGGATCACAGAGGTGTTACTGGGTGCAACAGGAGGGTTAGATTATGTACTTTTTCACAGGCTATGACGTGTGTATGTACGTTCATATGTTCCCTCATAGTCCTTTATTATTAACCCCAATGCTACCAGGCTAAACTGCTTGAGAAAGTGCACGTCGATAACTGGAATTTGAAGTTGGGACTTTTCGATCACAATGCTGGCTGGCAAGGTTTTCTTGTTTGTTTTTGTAATAAGGATCATATTTTGTTCTACGATGTTTCTCTTTACTTAAAAATGTAGGCCATACAATCAGTTCACGCTCGTGACGTGATATTCGTGAAAAGTCAAGGTATTTCCCTGTTGAACCACATAACGCTCATCCGTGATCTCACGGTTATGGGTAGGTATAAAGTGCGAAGTGGATGATTTTCTTTCTCTATTGACGGCTCAGAACCCACTGGTTCCTTAATATTTGTCTCTTAAAATAACAGATGGGCCGTGGTATGAAGAAAAAAGCCTTCTCTTTCTCCTTATGTTGTTATAAAAATAACATTATGTGTAGAGCACTGACAGTGAGTGATATGTCACTTGGGTGAATAGATGTGTAGGTATTACAGGCGCAATCGCACCCTGAGATTGGGAAGGGGGGCTGTCTCAGTCCACTGCTGGATCTCTTCCAATATGCGCCATTGCTTGCGATCTGCCGCCTTCCGCATCAATTTCACCTCAATCACCTTTACCAGGTCGTCAATCCATTTGTCTAGGAGGCGCCCACCTTCTGTATCCACTCTAGAACTCGCCTGCTCCAACGGACATCGGTCTTTTAATTTGTCAACTAACCCCACCATCAGTGTCCACTGTCCACATTTCGGCATCTTCGACAAATTCAACTATAACTACACTTAATTATACTTTAGCTACAGTGAATATTATTGTCATCCAATGTTTCCATCTTCATTCAAAATTAAGAAAGTTAGTCGCTGGACTGGTCCCGCATGCGCGTACGCACGTGTGTTGCGACACTGGCCTTGTTTCTCTGTTCGTTTGTCGCTCGACATTCCGCCGACGATATTACGATTAAATAACTCACACACGTTTTTGGGAGCGGAATTTTTCCTTACGTAATGAGCTAAAAAAGTTTTATTAAGTTTATACATTATACTCACGCTTTTTTCCCTGCGGGGTAGGCAGATACAACAGCCCGCCATCTCTTTCCATCGCTTGAGCTTCCTCATCATCATCTTCATGGAGACGTATTCTCAGGATTGCATCCGAGGCCATGGTGACCTCTGCCTTCTGGCTCTTCCTTCTCCACTTCGCACCATTTTGGGCGTTCATGGTAGTGAGACTATTTACACACATGTCACCGTCCAGACGTCAAGCTAAGACTTCTTGGGCCTACCCCTTCTACCTGAACCCGGTGGGGGCGTCATTGCCAGGCATTTGTTACCCACGTAGCCTGGCCGTCGCTTGAGCTTCCTCTACTATCAAAAAACCATTCATGCAAGTGTATTAACACCCATAACTTGCCAACATTGATTTTGGGGTCGAGCCTATTGCCGTCAAGCGGGAGCTTTGTCATGGGCAGTATATTTACGTTTGGATGGAGAACAGCCCTATCCTTCTAAGACACCCACGGGAAGAGATGAGGTAGCTTCTTCTACTCCACCAGGAACCTGTATCTGTTATCTATCGTCGCCAGAGATTCTCTCACACATTACCCTGTATAGTGTATACCCCTCTCCTCAAGAAGCTTATGCTTTAATAGTAAACATTCAATTCTAAACTAACTGGTTTTATAGGCCATACAAAAAGTTCTGAACTCCTTGATAACATCAGCTACTTAATGTTTTAATAACAAGCACTATCATTAAAAACCTTGATACATTTAAGTGCCAGTTAACTCTCAAAGAAAATAGATCCTAAACAGCATCACATTCTTAAATATCGCAGTCATTGTTTTCTACAGTTCGATGTCACTTAGAACCTTTTGTCATTAACCGTTGTATTTCTTAGGAGTAAAAAGTGACAGTTCCGCTCTGTTTTTACGCGCTTTTTTGCATCGTTCTGAAACTGGATTCCATTAATTAATGTACTTGTCAGTAATGTATTCAATATTTGTTGCTTAATATGTTGCCTGTTATGAAACCACTTTCGATTTCGTTGTAGTTAAGTAAGTAAAAGGTTTTCTGCAATCATTTTTGCACAATCTTCTTTTTTAATAGCCGCCTTATAATGTTTTACAGATTAAAAAAAGTAAGGTCAATATAAAGAATTTAAGAAAAATAAATGTCAAACATTCTAAATTCAAATTTCTAAGGTTGTACTGGAACCTCGTTTATAGATTGCTTTTGTTAATGAATCAAGAATGTCGTATTTTTCGTTCGTTCATTCGGTTGCTTTGAATGAAAACCCCAGTTTCCATTCAAATCCTGTATATTAGAACCCGCCATTTTCCACTTCTCCTTTCACTTTTGACTTTTTAAGGAAACTTTGTCATCACCCCAGAGGCCTACGCCAGAGCATAGTCTATAAAACAGCTGCAGGTGTACAGACTTGTATTGTATGTGGGATTGATCTTAATTTGGCCCCATTCTATTGAGCGCGAAAACCTTATGACCTTCTTAATTGCACTATTATGTGCCTAATCAAAGCTATCGTTTCTCACTAGAGAACTCGACTCCTATCCGTAACCTTGTCAGTTACCGGCACACAATACTTATTTAATTGCACCTTTACTTAAAAAAGCGAGCACTCCTTAATGCAATAGCGGTCTAAAAGGCGCGTATTAATTTTGTATGAAACTAGTAATTAAGCCATTGTTTCTTAGTTTTAATTTAGTAACGAAGTGCATGATTTTAGATAGACATGGTCATTCACATAACGGTGTATTCCCATTCAGTAATACCCAAACGAGTAACATTGTGACTCGTTGGGAAAAAAATTCCCAAGGAGTCACAGGTGTTACTGGTTGCAACACTTTTTGTACCAACTAGTAGCACCAATATTTTGCAGTCTTTGCCTCAGACAGATATTGAACAGCTGTTCATGGCAAAGGCCAAAGAAGAATGATGGGATTCCCTGCTTGAATATGAAAGAAACAAAGCCATTGAAATAAAACCATTTTTAAACCAATTCTATCACAATTCATTTGGAATTTCACGTGGGCCCGACATTTCACATACTTCAATTAATGATATTCACGTAAACTTCCGTTAATATCATAAAAAGCGTGTACCTACTTAATGCTTAGGAACTTGCTACAATCAGTCAAGAAAGTAACAACAGCACCATCGTGTTTTGCAAAAAGCGATTAAAAAAATCAGGCCGACATGAGCTTGCTTCATTAAACTCTCAATACAAATTGAACCGTGAAGCCAAATTTGGACTAGGTCAAGGGCGTGGCTAGAATGTGAGAACACAGCACTAACACTTGCAAATTTCGCATCAAAAAAATTATTACGCGTCATGACGCACCGCTTTTAAGAGCATTGATATGATATTTTTACTAAGAGCTTTGTTTTTGGCGTGTGAATTTTTCTCAACCCACCGAGGGCTCCGTTTAGTGGTTATTATTATTTACGTTATTCAAAAGCTAATTACTTTGTATTCACTATCTGTTTATTCATCCGAACGCTAGTCTCAGTTGGAATCTAACCTTAATTTTATAGCCAGAACCAACCAACTGCTGAACGAATTTGGTTGAAATTTGGCGCAAAAATAAAAAGTCACTTTTATCTTCATCACCGCCGCAGCTCTAGTCCTGGTTGTCTCCAAAAAATATACTTTGCTTTCCTTCTTATCAAAGGTAAGAAAATGAAAAGAAATAGGTACAATAAGAAAACCATACTCGCGAAAATCTGTCGAAGGATCGATAGCCGTTGGACCGAACGAGTCCTAATTGTGGAGACCGCGAAGGCAAACCAAAGGTGGAACGCCCCCTAGCCAGATAGACTAATGACCTGAAAAGGGTGGCTGAGACGAACTGGATGCGAAGGGTGGAGAATCGGGAGCCATGGCGCATATTGGGACAGGCAGCAGTCGACTGCGATAGACGAATTGATAGATTGACTCGCAATAACTCACAGTTAGTTTACACTTTCCCTAACCCTCATATTAAACAGTACTGTACCTTCAATACAACAAAAAACATGTATTTAGTAATAGTACCGGTTAATTACCGCAATAGTTTGTCCACTGCATCGAAACCGGCCTAACAATGCATTGTGCGATCAACTGTGACGCGCGCTTTCCATACAATAATACGAGTATCTACTAAGGACTGAATTTTGACACGTTTCCCGGATTCGTATTGCAGTAATACAAACTATTTCTTGTACAACTAACTAGGTACAGTAGCAAAGAAGTATACGTCATTTAATAGCAAGGTTATGGCTATAGAAATATCTCATGGGACAGGTTCAATAGAACGGCCATATGAACGGCTGAAACATTTGGATCATCAGAGAAGTACGTTACGCTATTTTATGCTACTTCGATGGCAGACAAGCACACGGCAACACGCATTTAGTGCACATGCGTTGTAGGGTTACGTATTATAATAACTACAGTTATTTTGACTATTTTCAAGACAACTACGGTCAAAAGAACTACTGTTTAAAACACCTAAAGATCGTTTCACATATTTTTGTAATAACTACTGGTCGAAACAAATAATACGTTTCACCTACGGTTTATTGATACTACTACTTTGTGACAGAAATTTACGTTGTTGCAAAACCGACTTCACGTAGTCTTGTCTGCCCTACCCCTAGAGTGTAATTTAAGCCCGCGAAGGCGCGGAGGGGTGAAACAAGCAAGCATGCAAGCAATCATGCAAGCAGGCATGCATGCAAGCAAGCATGCAATGTAACGCGGCTCCGGCGCTGCGGGCTTAAATTACACTCTAGGGGTAGGGCAGACAAGACTACGTGAAGTCGGTTTTGCAACAACGTAAATTTCTGTCACAAAGTAGTAGTATCAATAAACCGTAGACGAATCGACCATTAGGTATTTCAAACATAGTCAACATGTCCAATATCTTAAATGAACATTATATTAATCGTCCGTTAGTTCAAATAATTTTAGTTTATTCGAAATTATGTGTATGAACCAGTAGTCGAGTCGACCAATATGCGTTATGACCATATGTGAATCAACCGTAGTTATCTTGAACATAGTTGAAATAACTTTAGATATTATGATACGTAACCCGTTGTAGACTAAACCATAGTACTAAGACTAAACAGCCTGATTCAGTGTCTAAATCTTAACACCGCGTTTTACAAAATACATCCATTCGTACAACGCCATCTATTGATAAACTTTCAAAACTTTAACAAACTTATCGTGTAAGTGTAAGTATCATGTAAACATTGTTTGTTATTACATTACAACACTAGTTTAAACAATTGAATGCTTATTGCCTCGCGAAATGTCAAGTTCAAGCATCTGAATCGGCATTGAACCACATTAGGACTTACACAGACATATATCAGCGTGTTATACGTCGTTATGGAGTTGTGGCGTAACCTTGGGTATTTTGTGGAGATCATGATGTTACAGGGAGAGTCGTGAGGCGTGCTCGTGACTCGGGATTAAGGTCGACGTGGGTAATGATTAGGTTTTGATTTCTTTGTTCTTATCGTGAGAGTTCTGTAATTTATTTTTCGGACATTTATGAAGACTGTTCTAAACTAGACAGAAAGTAGGCCTTGTTAAGGGAAGACTCATTCATAGATGTCATAATACTTTCTCATCACAGTACCTACAGTAATCAGAAGTTACTTCGTGCGACTGCGCCTTTGTAGGTACGCTTTTTCCGACCATCCATATATTTTTTTCCGGTTAGATCATACGGCGACCGATCCGTAGTCAAACCAAATTGCCACACTGCCACTGGTGTGACTATGGTTAAATTTATTTATCCGTAATCACTAATCAAACTGTGTGACTACGTATACTGCATGCATATTGTTTGAAAAATATAGAATTTTGGACACTTTTAGTGCTACTCTATAACCTAACCCAACCTAACCTTGTGGTGAAAAAGATGACGAGGAAAATAGAGTAGTAGTCCGCTACAAGAGAAAAGCGAGAGACCCGAACCTCCACCACGTAGTTATTAGTGTCGCACCGGCGGTGTGGGCGAGGGCGATTGATGAAGGTCGAGTATACATCGACCTCCAGCGTATAGTGGTGGAGGATCAGTCGCCCCTCGTCCAGTGCACCCGGTGCTTGGGCTACGGGCATGGCAAGAAATACTGCACAAGTGAGAAGACAGCGGACATTTGCTCTAACTGCGGGCCACTCTCCCACCCCAGAGATGAGGAGTGCCCGAGGACTGGCCTCCACCCCACTTGCGTAAACTGCTTCAGGGAGACAGGGGAGAAGGCATATCACCACGCCTTCTCCGAAGACTGCCCAGTACGCAAGAAGTGGGACGCAGTGGCCAGGGCATCGGTGGCATATAGTTAGCGATGCCCTGGAAACTGTGCCATCCACCCACATCTGAACCTAGCAAACCCAAAAATAAACTACACAAAAAACTCTATACAAACGAATCAGGACATACATCTCACAACCTACACACGCATACCACACCAAAATTATCTTTCACACATCGGGCGTTCTGCTTTTTATACCAGTATAAATAGCAGAATAAACCGAGTACACAATCACACTTACAACACAAACTTACACAGCTAATTAGTATAACAAGACAGATCACCCGAATTATATAGTCCTACATTCTTAAAACAGTCAAATAATTAACAAAACCAAGGGTGAATTGAAAACATATTAAATTAAATTACCCCAATCGAATCAATATATATATTATACCCTCTTCATATAATTTATAATATTTTATCCATTCCTTCTTTTATACTTCTATGCTATATTGTTATAACTACTCAATAAACTCTTTCTTAAAGCAAAACACTTGAGAAAAATTTTCCTTGGGAAAATTGCACCAAGATGCATTGTACTAAAAAATTCTTACTCCTATGCTATCAACCATTAACTATTATAAACACATATATGATACTTACTTATATATATACTCACTTTATACTTCTCTTGATTGGTTGTTTGGCTAAACTCTGAACAACTTAGTATTATTATATGATAAATAATTCTTACTTTTCTATGCTATTAACTATTATTCTAATCATTACTCATCAATCATTATAAATATACTTATAACACTATAAATATACATCTACACTTTATTTATCCACTTGCCTGGTTGTTTAGATAATCCTGAACAACTAGGTATTATTATATAATATATAAATCTTTACAAACAATCTATGTGATGGGAATATGTGCCTTTACCCTATGTAAACATGCATGGGGTGGAGGCGCATGTTTCCACCACCCTACTTTAATATACTTATATATTAAATGATAACCTGTTTGATATTGATAAGAAATGTTGAACAGTTAAACATGCTTATAAAACTTATATATATAATATACACTTACTTTATCTTATATAACAAGCTGATATTATTCTAAAAATTTTTTTACAAGCATCTGTGTGTCGAGAATATGTGCCTTTACCCTATGTAAACATGCATGGGGTGGAGGCGCATGTTTCCGCCACATTAATTTGAGATAATTATACATTAAATGATAACCTGTTTGATGTTAATAAGAAATGTTGAACAATTAAACATGCTTGTAGAACTTATATACATAATATATACTTAATATCTATCTATATAACATGTCTGATATTATTCTCATAGAATTTTTATAAACATCTATGTGTTGGGAATATGTGCCTCTACCCTATGTAAACATGCATGGGGTGGAGGCGCATGTTTCCGCCACCTTACTTTAATATACTTATTTTCAATGATGACCTTTTGATGTTGATAAGAGGTGTTGAACAGTTGGACATGCTTATAAAACTTATATACATAATATATACTTAATATCTATCTATATAACATGTCTGATATTATTCTAATAAAATTTTTATAAACATCTATGTGTTGGGAATGTGTGCCTCTACCCTATGTAAACATGCATGGGGTGGAGGCGCATATTTCCGCCACCTTACTTTAATATATTTATTTTCAATGATGACCTTTTGATGTTGATAAGAGGTGTTGAACAGTTGGACATGCTTATAAAACTTATATACATATATATACTTAATATCTATCTTATATAACATATCTGATATTATTCTAATAAAATACATATTTAATGTTTACTTATACTCATAAATACTTATATAAATACCACTTCCTAACTAACTAAACTCCTTAAACAGCAAATAAGGTGTATATTTATCATATGAAAATTATATTCATGTAATGATGCATATGCATACTTATGCTGTTGAAATAAACTTACTACTGAAACTTCCCATCTAATACATACATTTATATATATAATTAATAAATAATTAACTTCTAATCATCTATCTACCCTATTTCTAATACTTTTTAACTGATATGATTTTGTAACAAGGTCCCCACATCATCGATGTAGTGGGGGAACTCCTGAGAGGTCTCATTGGTATGCAGTACCCTCGGGTGCTGTATACTGGTGGGACTTTATAAAAAAAAAAAAAAAAAAAAAAACCTTGTCTTACGAGTTTATGATATTGATGCGTCAACTTAGCTAGATAGATAGATACTCTTCATTACAAACCAAACATAGGATACATAGCTTGTATACTCTAAGGATACGTACAGAGGACAGTACAGGGTATTGCGTTGCATAAATAATGGGCAGCAGTACTATAAAAGATCCAAAGAATATTTCTAAGTCTCTGAATTCACAATGAATTTTAAGGTTCAAAAGGTTACAACAACTATGCAGAATAATTATACTTCATGTCTGAAGCATACCTAAACAAAAGATACATTCCTGAGAATAACAAATCTATCACGACACAATAAAATAGAGCCACAAAACACTGGTTTAGTACTAACACATAATTATAGTAATGTTCTGTCAGCCCTAACTGCGCTGTCGTGAGCGACTCGAACACGAATCGTGCAGACAAACACAGTAAATCAAGTGAGTTATTGAGATGGCAAATGTGACATTTTGCAAAACATTTAGGTAACATATTTTTGCTATTGATGTTATCATGAAAATAATTTCCTCGGACAAGAGCTCTGTTCCTCCTGGATAAAGGAAGACAGAAAAGGCAAAAAAAACACGATGTATTTCTGTTCTGAGCTCGTTCTACCGTTGGTATTACCTAAGTCAGATGATGTTTTCCCTGTCAGACCGACTTATTAGGAAATCATACTTATTCCCTTATGTAAAATCTGAAAAAGGAACTTTAGCTAACGAGCTAGCTGGTATTAATAACAAGAATATTATGACCTTCTAATTACTATAATATTACGACTAAAAAACCTTTGCTTATGGAACTGCTCGCATCTCTGGGATGGCTCCGCAAAGTACTTACTAGATGCTCTCGACAGGTTGCAGCGACGTGCGGTCCGCATTATTGGGAATCCTGAGGTCACTAACACCCTCGAGCCTTTGCAGTTGCGTAGAGATGTGGCATCTTTGGCGGTTTTCTACCGTCTCTACCATGGTGAATGTTCTGATGAGCTCTTCCAAGTAATCCCACCCTCTCCTTTCCTATATAGGACAACACGTGCAGGACTTAGATGCCACCCGCATACGGTGCAGAATATTCCATCAAGAACCAAGCGATTCGGCGACTCCTTCTTCTGCCGCACTATTAAGACTTGGAATTCCTTGCCAGCTCACGTGTTTCCTTCCTCTTATAGTCCCGGGTCCTTTAAGCGGGGCGTGAAAAAGCATCTGATGAGGCCGTCAAGCTGAGTGCCACCATTGTAACATGGTACGTGTTGTAATGGTGGCCCTCTTTTCAGAGACTTTGCCTTCAGCTTACCATCAGGCGAGGCGAAGTCAAATTGACGTGTCCTATATAAAAATAAAAAAAAATAAAAAACATTAAATTAAAACATAAAACATTAAATAATATTGTATTATTTCCTACGTTACAATATCGATTCTGCATGTAACATAATATTTCGTAGTTTTTTTTAATACTACCTACTTAGGTCGCAGACAAGCACACGGCCCTTCTGATGGTTAGTGGTAACCGTGGCCTATGAATGAGTGCAACACCAGGGGAGTCACACTCATGCTGCCGACCCTGTAAGAACAGCTAAGAGATTCTGTAGTTGGAGTAGATTCTCACAACCCACGATGCATTTATTCTGAACTTTTGAGTTCAGTTGATTTTCTGCTCATTTCACTTTACTGTACCAGATACTAGACAATCACGTTGTTTGCGATCAACATAAGCTGTAGGCGTACAAACAATTTGTTAAACATTTTAATGGTCTAGTAATCATATGATTGTAGGTATTGGACGGTGATGGCTTGAGGCAATGGTGTATTGTCCCTGAAATTAATAGCCGTTGCACCACTAAGATTAATTAATGGTGAAAATCCTTGAGACACATAATCGACATAGTAATTTATGATACACACAATATAGTCACACCTTTTTTTTCTATTTGAGTAGGCATAGACAACATTTTTTCACTTGCTAAGAACCTACTAACCTTCTTCGTAATTTATGTGCAAGTAATTAATCATGAGCAATAGCATACACACAATATAGTCACGCCTTTTTTCCCATTTGGGTAGGCAGAGATAAGCTTTTTTCACTTGCTAAGAAATAATCTGATTTTTTTTTATTTGGTTTGATTTGATTTGAACCTTGTTCGAAATCTCTACTAATATTATCCCTACTAATATTATAAATGCGAAAGTAACTCTGTCTGTCTGTCTGTCTGCCTGTCTGTCTGTCTGTCTGTCTGTCTCGCTTTTACGACTAAACCGCTGAACCGATTTTGATGAAATTTGGTATAGGGGTAGATTAGACCTTGAGAAAGGACATAGGCTATGTTTGGTCGCGATAACCGACATCCACGCGGGCGGAGCCGCGGGCAAAAGCTAGTTCATAATAAAATTGTTTTCATCAGTGTTAGAACGTGAAAATTTTCAAAATGGAAGCCGATGGACAAATCTTACCTCTAGGTCTAGAACGATCATAGTATAAATTTAAACATCTCTAACACGGCTTCCCTTTGCAGAGCAAGCCGGCAGGAATTGATTTATAGGAATCTCACACATGCATGGCAGCAGCAGATACACTTGACCTGTCCTTTTCATAATGCGTCCTCGATCTGATTGACATACGCACGCCTAGATCGACTTTTACCGGGTTGCTAATGCAATTAATTAATAATTTTAATAGCAAATAATTATACGAGGTCTAATATCTAGGTCTATGCAGCCCCGGATCTACAATTTTTTTTTGGCGGGGCAAAAGCTTAAAATGCCGCCCCCACCCACGTTTTTGTAGTGTGTAAATTCCTTCGGATATAGGGGGGGGGGGGGGGGGAGGGTGTCCCGAATGGATTGGACATACATGTGCTGCACATCGCGCCATGCCGCTTTTACTAGGATGACCGGCGTCCTGTCACCCCCAGACCAGCCCTCATAAAGCTTGGAGTCGAAGGTTTCTACCTTCGACTCTCTCGCCCCATCGCTGTGAGCAAAGGGTTGAGCGAGAAGACTCCTCTGAGGGCCCGTGTCAGCGTCTTCCATACCGGGCACCCCACCAGCGTGTGCAACCCTGACTCCTCGCTCGCATCAGTGGCTATACACAGACATTGAATCCTTCCTGATCCGAAACAGGGACGTGGACCACCATGAAACTCCAACTCTCGGAGATCACCTGCATAAGCCAGTACGGCAGGCTCCCGTGTCACCTCTCTAGCCAGCCCTCCATGATGGGTCTTACTGCCGATAACACGGCGTGCCCTGCGCTCAGTTATCCAAGTCGTTCCCTCTACTTCACCATGATGTCCTAGCGGAGCTCGAACTTCACAGCCTTGATTTCTCGAGGCTCGGTTCCCGTCCCTGTTCCTGCGTCAACTTTCACGACTAATACAGCAATTGGGAGAATAACCCTGAAGTCCCATTGGCCGTCGAGTACGAGCTTCAAATATTTCATTCAGAGCTTGATGCTGATAGAAATTGCTTCCACTATGAGGCACCATCCCTAATGTGGCACGCTCCATGGCCCATGGAAGAACAGAGTCACGGTTTTATGCAGATCCACCTCGAGACCCAACTACCAAATCTGCTCCACGACTTGGGATTCTACGCTTCACGACTTAGGATACCGAAGTACCGGCCAGCTTCAGGGTCGTTTCGTGGTGGTAGCGCCGCACGCCGTAACGAATCTGTCATCCACATAACACGTGGTGTCAGTACCGTCTGTGAACTCATTGCGGAACACCCAGCTATCCGATGTTCCACAGGAGCGACGACAAGACCGATTCCTGCGGAATACCGCATGACATTTCATGCCATGCGGATGTCATCTAGCCAACAGTGATGGCTAGGTATGTCATCTAGCCAACAGTGATGGCTAAGGCCGGTCACTGTTTGGTAGATGACGGCTCACTCCGTTAAATACGCCCCAAACATGCGATGAACACGACGAACAACACCGCTAACATTATCTCGCCCCGGGCCACCGTATCCTTCACCCCATCATGTGCATGATGGTATCTATGGTGGAGTGCAGCCAGCTGAAGCCATATTGGCCATCCGCCAGCTCCGGCGGCACTCGAGAGTGGTACCCGATGAGGCACTTAGGATGAAAATCTTTCAAAGAAGCAACACTATGGGTCAGTAGGCGGACGTTGAGTCCGCAGGGCGCCCTTTCGGACGAGGATCAGTCTCCCTGTCTTCCACAGTTGCGGAAACTAGCTCCGCTGCAAACATGCGCTAAGAAGCTCTGTCAGTTGGGGCTCGAGAACTTCTTCGTCTAGAGGATGCCGGGCTGGTTTTATTACTTCTGGCTCTGAGCATTGCACTGCCGGCTCTAGTTCTACCGAAGTAAGGCGCCCCCAAGGGGGCGGCCTTTCCAAGTCCAGGGCGGTTTTGCCGCCCCCTGATGTTGCCGCCCGGGGCACGTGCCCCGGCTTGCCCCCCCCTAGATCCGGCCCTGGGTCTATGAGGAAAATAACGAGGTCATCCGACAAAGAAATCAAGTTATCGAAATAGCTCGCAGAATATGCAAGCTAAAACGGCAATGGGCTGGCCTCATCTCAGGATGAAGAAGGTTAGGAAGACCTGCACCAAAACCTCGTTCGACAATCAGTGGCTTTGGCCCCAAAGATCTTAGTGGGCTTCATACATTGGTCTCGCAATTTAGGTCAAAAAAATGTGTTCAGATGAATTAAATTAGTAGTCTACTCTTAGTAGATACTCTTTACAATTCTGGTAATCGTAATGTAATATTATTCATTAATGTTATCATAATTATTATACAATTATATTATTCTGCATGATTATGTAATTAATATATATCTAATACGGATATGAGGTATATTTTATTTATTTTGAAATAAATTATTTTAACAGATTTTATCGCGATTTGTTAAGTGTTATTCGTTATCGTTGAGGTTTAAGACTTAATTTAGACATGAATTCCTCATTTAGGCTTCTTTTCATGTACTTCATTTTATAATATGTAAGTGTTCAGTAACTTCTGACGCCAACTGTGTCACATATTTAGGTATGCCACTACTCTACAATCACTTCCCAAGACAACTGAAATGCGGAAACATGACAGCATTTTTCACCTTTGTACTGTCAACTCTAAATAAATTAAAAAGCTGGTCAGATTGTCTTTTTTTTTGTATAAAGGGCAGGCTTCATAGGTCGATCGTGACACATATCTTAGACCTAAAATAATAATAAATGCTCAAAATGGGCTCAATAAGTAGCTACGCGCCAAACACATTTTTCGGGTGTCTTTTGTGGATAGCGCGAGGTGCTATGGCAATGGCATGCAGTGGACGAGGTCAAATTCACCAGCCGTGGACATAAAATCATAGCTGGCGAAATGTGGGTGTTAATACACCTCTGCCTACCCCTTCCGAGATTTATAGACGTGAAAATATAATGTTAGTTAGTTAGTCTGCAATAATTTAGATTTAATGTAGATATCACTAAGACTAAAAGGTGCACTTATGCATATTTTTTTATACTTAATGCAAAATGTATTATACAATAATATGCAATTCTATATACCTACTGTAGTAATTAGTAGGTATTATAATATAAATATTTAAATTTAGAGATACCTAATCGTATGATCCAAATACTTAATTACTAAACTAGCTAATAGATATAGCGTGATTTTATTCAAATATTAAAAAAGGTCATTACTATTTCAAGTTTCAAGATTTGCGGTATTGTACAAATTGTCTGTATAATAATCGTGATGTAGTAAACGGACTCACGCCGCTTTGTCTGGCTATAGAGAACTGACTCAAAGTGTCGAAAACTTTAGATAAGTCAAGGATAATACCAGCCAGAGCCTAGATGCCTTGATTTTTTTCTTTGATCTACTGACCAGGGTCCTGACAACAGTTGGAGTCAAATCTAATAGAGCATGATTACGGGCGCCATAGTGGTAATTGTGTAGGAAACTCTTTCGATTTTTATTTAATATCTTTTTCAGAACTCTTAGAAGCGTTAGTAATACCGAAATGGGTTTATTTGTCAACACAGGCTCTGCTTCTACTTTTATACACAGGACAGAGTGAACAACAATCGAAGCTCAGCTAAATCCGCAGTTAGACTGGTAAAGCGGACTCCAGGCTCCGAGGTGAAAGCTTCGGTTGCGACTGGGATTACCGCTATGATGATGAAGAAAGGTGAGCAACATAGAAGTAACTAAATACAAAATTTCGCGTGTTACAAATAATTAAAATTACATGATTTAACTGCAAAATGACTTATCTATCAAAGCCCTGGGTAATGGGTGCCTTTATTCAGTTTGTAGAATTCCTTGGAATATATTTTCTTATTTACCAAAATGATTGGTATCTGCCGGTAATTGCCTTCAATAGAAATCCGAACTAAACTTCCGGATTGTTAGAATAATTGAATAAACGTACTAACAAAAAATAATCTAGGTATAAGAACGGAACGTTTTTTTTTTCGTATTGTTCAGTTTATCGAACTAATAGATATTAGTTCGATAAACGAAATAGAAATAGACGTACTTGATAGGCAGGTAGCTACTATCGGAAGTTTCTCGTCGGAAGTCGGAAGAACTGAAAAGCCAACAAACGTCGGAATCAGTGCAGATAACAAAATAATACCAAAAATAAATTACGATCGTCTTCTGCTTCTTCTGCCTAGCGTTAAGTCCCAGTCGCATCCGAAGCTTTCACCTCGGAGTCTGGGGTCCGCTTTACCAGTCATTCTTTCGCGTTCCCAATGGTGACATTAGGCGATAACGAAGCATTGCAGCTAATAAAAAATATAAAAACTAGCTGACCCAGCGAACTTCATACCGCCTAACCGTCGATTCTTTATTTTTTATTTTTTTCTCTCCGAAAGAACCATCCCCGTACTTCAAGGAATATTCTAAAAAAAGAATTAGCGAAATCGGTTCAGCCGTTCTCGAGATTTGCGCTTAGCAACACATTTAGGGATTCATATTTATATTATGGAAGATAGAGATAGAGATATTGAGATAAAATCCTTTAAAAAAGTTTTATTTCAATATACGCACACTTTCTCACTTTAGGTACCCTATCTGGGAACCCTTCTACAGACCTCAAACATCAATCGTATTGTCTGTCACTGCGCTATTACAAGACAATTTCTTGTGTCTGAATGTCCAGTGTGTTTGTTCGATAACTTTCTCGATGTCAGTATTCTAGGACACGTTCTCACTTTCGCTAAACTGTATATAAAATGGTAAACGTCAATAAATATACATTAAAAACAAATTAATTCATTGCATAACACAATGTCATATGTAACATACTTCCTTGACTCGTTCGTTGAAATATCATTGACAATCTGAATGTTAATAAGGACTTAAAAATTCACTACATTTGTTAATATCATGTGATTAAAATTTATGTTCGTAATACCTCTGAGCCTTTTCTCAACGTAGAGTCGATTTTCAGTCTAATTACGGCATTTACGGCCCTATATTTTTCGATTTCTCCGATTATCTAACATCTATATTCTACGTTCGCAACGCATTAGCGATATCGACTTTTTTGGGGCTTCAAGTACCCGAACTTCAAGTAACGAATGCAACCCTGACCGACGGTTTAACGTACTCTCTAAGGCACAAAGCAGACTCAATGTACTAAAAACGCGAATCTATAAATTAATCTTCAGTTATTTTTCACACCTCATCAACCTATCGCTGTTTTATATTGGTAAACTACCAGATCCTGCCAACATCTAAAAATGTCAACACAACCTGTCAATAATTAAAACTGAAGGCCAAAACAGCCAAAATGGCAGGATCCTACCAAATATGGTAACACTGCTCGATAGTTATCACTCAACTACCCTACATTTAGTCGAATCTTTAAGTAGGTAATTCCGATATGAGTCAAACTTTCGCATTTATAATGCGATAAGGATAATACCGAATCAATTGAAATTCATTGACAGTAGAGCGCACTTGCTTTTTTTTACGCCACCAGATATTTTTAATTTCCACCGGTAGTGTCGTAATCTGAGGTCGAAATTATAATTCAAATTTGTTCAAATGTATCTACATAATTACAGCTCCAACATATTTCTAAATATTAAATTGATTTATAGGCTGGAGACAACTTAGTAAATAAAATTAATAGATCTATAAATATTCTAGGACAGTCTACACAGGGATATTTCTAGATCACTTATGCTTTCTTAGTTTCTCGTGTTGTGTGTTCTAGAATGCGGATGAACATACTCAGATTTTAATTTCACATGGAAAAAGCACAGACTGATGCTAATCTAATATATAAAATTCTCGTGTCACAGTTTTCGTTGCCATACTCCTCCGAAACGGCTTGACCGATTTTGATGAAATTTTTTGTGCTTATCCGGTATCTATGAGAATCGGCCAACATCTACATCATACCCCTAAGTGATAAGGGTGCAGCGGGAACGGGATTTGAATACCACGCGGGCCGAATATATCGCGGTACGAAGTTCGCCGGGGCATAATTAGCGAGAATATACGTTACGACACTTATTAGAAGTCATTGATTTTAATTTTAAAAAGTATAATATAGTTTAGATTATATTCATATAGTTGAGTAGGTGGTAACGGAGAAAGAATAGAAGTATCACCACCCCATCTCATCCGAAGGGAACATCCAAAATTGGGAGAAACCAGCAGTGGACTGGATAGGCTAATTTGATTGATAATCGTATAACTTTCAATTTTGTTCTAGCTAGTCAACTGTTGTTCAAATTCTAGTGCAATTATCTTTTAAATTCATACCTATTATCAATTTTTTACTTCTCTATACTACTGTACAAGTGCCAAGGCCGAAATGGTACAATAACTATCGATAATTACGTACTAAATTACTTGATTATTGATTGAATTAACTTTGTAAGTTATTTTTTATTTATTTGTAATTTTACTATCTCAGCGGCTCAGTGGCTGCGACCGCATGTTTGTACATGACATTCTCAATTCCTAATCAACGTGCGCTTTCGATTCCCGGGTCGGAAAAATGTACGATCGGTCTGTATCTGGCATTATACATGCGTATCTGAGTTTCTGTTGTCCTAATAATGCAAGTCATACTAGAAAAGCCAACGAGATTATAATATGAAAAAAAAAAGTGTGAAATCGCACTTTTAATCCATATTTTTGTTAGTTTGCGATGGTTTGGGTCTAGATACTTATCATAAGATCTTAGAATAAATAAAAATATTGTATAAATTTCATGCAATATTTCATTCTGGTGTGATTCCCGGGGAAGTATAATACAAAAGATGCTAATAATTTAATATAATAGATAGTAAAATATAAACTGCAAGGACTGTGTATAAAAAAATCATAGGTATATAATGAACATGTAAGAGTAAAAAAACATTATCGGCCAGTATCCGCCGCGCGGTTATTCAAGAAATAGACATTCCATTGTTTCTACCTTCCGCATTGACCTCTAAAAAAATTAATCAGATCATGAGTTGTGAATTAATTATCGAAAAAGATATTTTAATGCCAAGTTTTTCTTGTAAGATTACGAGTATTGACCGGCGTAATATTATTATTATGGAACTTAGGTACACTTCTTTCTATCTATATATACCTATATAAAAATGAGAAAGAAGAATGTATGGAATTTGACGTATATGACAGTCGTCAACGTACCTATTCATACACGTCAAATCCTATACATTCGTTATTCTATTTTACAATACGCCAGCCAACGAATTTCCATTTGTCTAGGCCCTAGAGGGTCAGAGGGGCTGGATACCTAGTGGAAACGCAAACCAAAGAAACTATGAACCTGAAAGTAGTCGTAAAATGTGAGCCTGCATACGCTTAAAAGTACATTGATCAACCTTATCAATGTTAATTGCAAAGTGAAAAATACACGTTTATTTACAAAACAACTTGTACCAAACCACTTTTACTACTTCCACTTAATATTCGCGAGCAGAGTGTGTGTCAGTGAATACATTATCCATTGCTTCTTTAATACCGTTATTAAAATTGGGACTGCGTATGAAGCATTCAATGTACCTAATGGTATTAATAGGAATGGAGGCGTAATCGTTGCGACAGGAAGTAGAGCGAAGGCGTGGTTGTTACGTCATAGGCTTATACTGGTTTGTCTTAAAGCCTATTTTTATTAATATTGTGTAATTGTAACTTAAGCTTATCATATTTTTATTAATTTACAAGCGGCCTCTCGCGACTTCGTACGCTTGGAGTTACCCCCTAAGGGGTGGCATTTCATAAAATCCGTTCCTAGCGGATGTCTACACCCTATAAGGAACCTATCTGCGAAATTTCAAGTTGATAAATATACTTTCTGGAATTTCGTGATTAATCAGTGCGTAGCATTTCGCTTTTCTATAGGTAATGGAAACATTGAAAAGTAAGAAAGAAATAAAAATATAAGAAGAAAAATCTACACACATTTTTTGTACCCCAAAAAATATGCGAAAATTATGGAAAATTATGGATGTCCACTATATGAAATACATGATGTATGAAACAGGTTATGAAAGGAAAATTTTGAGTGGTTATTTTTCAGGGTTGTGAAACGGGAAGTTGCCCAAACGGGATGCAGATTTTTTTAAATAGGTAAAAGGAAACGATATAGTTACGCATATTATAATTTTTTAATAAATGGAAGTAATAATAGACGATTATGGAAGTAATTATTATTCAGCGTCATTCAAAAAATGCAATAATTCATGCCTATTATCTATTATTATTATACGTTATATAAATAATTTTTCACTAAGATATAATATAAGCAGTTAATATATTTTGTAAAAATAAAATATTTGAACAAAATAATAATTATAAAATACAATAAGGAACTGGATAACGTAATGAGCGTCATGTATATTATTTAATTTAATTATGTGTATATTATATTACATTTATTTATTATAAGAATATTAGATTATATTATGTCAATAATTGTTTAATTTTGACTATATGTTTAATTTAATTTTAAATTTTAGACCTGAAGTCAGATAGGCTTTAGACATATTGTAGACAATGTATGTTCACTATGTTCATGATAAAGTTCCCGCTTGAAGGCAACAGGCTCGCTTCCTATTAAGTGGGGATCGAAAACCATAGGTGGCAAAATGTGGGTGTTAATACTCCTCTGCCTACCTCATTCGCGATTACAGGCGTAATAAATTAACAACGCCTAACACAACACGTACTTCACTAAACAGTCAGGTATACCCTTCTGAGTATACACTATTGCAACCTTGTACTTGTCCGTCACACATCCGCACATGACAAACTGAACCTTATTTCTAACAGGTTAGAGCATACTCTTCAATACTTCGACCAGCAAAGCCTTCAGAGTGGAAAAATCGTTGCAATTTTTTTACACATGTTAAAATTAGGACAATTTGTAATGCTCTCATAACAATTATATTTAATAAGTAATACTGGGCGTCACGTTTTGAAATTATGTAAATTGATCTTAGTACGTAGGTATATTTATTACAATACTTGTAACTATGATTATTAATTTCAGTCAGTAAAATGACATTTCCAGTGTTGCAGGTTTTTTGTCTCAAATAAATAGTGATGTGGTTGAATGAATAAGAATGACTAAAATGTTTAAGTCTATTGATTGCCGAACATCACTATTGTAGCGGGTCACACGTTTTCAGTGATAGTTGCTGTTTAGTACTGTCGGCGACAAAAGTAGTTAAGTAGAATAATGTTAAGGTATGATTCCGAAGCCGACCCCATACGACAATAAAATTGCAGACGCATGCAGGCATGCAGCAGATTCGTTCCTGGGCGATACGCGCGCTCTGTATATCCATATCCATACTGATATTATAAATGCGAAACTCTGTAACTCTGTCTGTGCCTGTCTGTTACGCTTTCACGCCTAAATCACTGAACCGATTTTGATGAAATTCGGTACAGAGATAGATTAGACCTTGGGCGAGGACATAGGCTATGTTTGGTTGCGTTGACCGATATCCACGCGTGCGGAGCCGCGGGCAAAAATCTAGTAATGTGTACTTTAAGGAAACCACTATTTCCAGTGTATCGGGTAGATAACCTCGGTCACCCACCCGTCAACCTACAGTTTACACCTTTCTAACAAAATCATTAAAAAGTTTGGCCTTCCCTGTCTATTCAACAGCTTTTAGCGAATAGCCGTATGCTAAATCATAATTATAATTTTAATTAATTCATTTTTAGCACCTCATAATACGCGCACTTGATTTTTATAATTAATGACTTAATAGTAAGTTTTATTGTACATTCTTTAATTTTATTCATAGTTTATAATTATGAAATTAATATATTCAATCCTACTAACGTTGTTTCTTTTTGCAAACTAATAAATATATATTTTTTATAGTAGGTACAGTCAACATAGGAGATACGGTTGCACTTCACTACATATTATAAAACAACTAGCTTTTGCCCGCGGCTCCGCCCGCGTGGATGTCGGTTATCGCGACCAATATAGCCTATGTCCTTTCTCAAGGTCTAATCTACCCCTATACCAAATTTCATCAAAATCGGTTCAGTGGTTTGGGCGTGAAAGCGAGACAGACAGACAGACAGACAGACAGAGTTACTTTCACATTTATAATATTAGTAGGGATGTCGCTGTCTGTCCGTCCCTATGTATGCTTAAATCTTCAAAACTACGCAACGGATTTTGAAGCGGTTTTTTTAATAGATAGAGTGATTCAAGAGGAAGGTTTATATGTATAATATAATATACGTAATATTGTAGAAAAACACTGATAAATCGGGATCAGAATACCACGCGGACGGAAAATATGACGGTACGAAGTTCGCCGGGTCAACTGGTATTCATATAAAGTTGTATTTAAACGTGTCCTATACCTACATTAACTCATGCGTTTTGCCCCATGCCATGGTGTAAGCCAGAGACAACATATTTTCCTTACTTACCTTTCGCTTGTTCTTCTTGTGTTTTCAGACATATACGTTCATTTTCAGTCATATCCTGCATTGTTAATGGTAGGTATAAGCACAATTATATAGATGAATATAGGTTAAGTGACAGTTTTTTAGGTGAGTTCGTTTCCGGTAGAGTAAAATTAGGCCACCCCGTCTGTCTTCGCGGGTGTCGTAGAAGCTGGCTGGGAAAGAGTTGTTCTACATCCAACAAGAACCATACAGCTCATGAAAAAGAGCTCGCTTGAGCCATCAAATCTACCTATGTACTATCAGTCGGTCTATTTCAATTCGTCCTGTCCTGTCGTCAAGTCCTACAATGGATTTTTGCTAGTATTAACGAGTCGAGCTGTCGTTCTTATCGATTTTGACTGTTACCACAATAAAGACAACGATCTACTTGAACCATGATAGTGAACTATGATGGTGAGCTACGATAGTGCCAATCGGTATCAAGGTGAACTTTGATCAAGGCTGCTACCTACGGTGGCTGCTCAACTACCGTTACCCTTTATGGTAGCAGTACCGTAGCCTATATAGTGTTGCAAGATCAGTGATGTCACTTACGTTTTGTTACATTTTTCCCATAAAAGAACTGGTTCTTTTTGACATTCTACACAACGCTATCTAGACTACCGAAATTACTAATATTCGCCCTAATCCCTCCAGTTAAGCTAATAATATTATGAATGTTAGGGTTCGGTCAGATATATAGTGCAGGGACCAGAAACCCGGAACCTCATGATCGCAAGGGCGACTCCTTAAACATTAAGTTACCGAGGCTTACGGAGGTAAAAGGGGAGGGATGACGTTGCAATAAATATTAAAATCCATAGGAATTAAGGGAGGAATGGATTCTGGGAGGCTCGCTAAACAAGCGAATAAAACTTTCTATTGAGTCAAAAATCGCTTATTAGTATTGTAAACCATATTAATACCACATGCAAATTTGGCATAAAGCTCCTATAGAATATCACATATATAATATATATATGATATTCTATAGGACCCACTGTAACCTTTGCCCGGGATATAAAGTACATATTATGTACTTTATATCCCGGGCAAAGGTTACAGTAGGTTGTGGTTTCGCGCAGACGAAGCCACGGGTAACAGCTAATATATGTAATTCGTGGAACTTAAACGCCCTTGAAGCATGAACTTTGAAAGTGTTCCGATAAAAAAACTAATTTGACATTAATTACATATCACTTTGTTTAAACACAGGCTTTTTAGCTAAACCTTTTTATACGAGTCGCGGTTATGATCCGGTTAGCGAAGTGAAATGTCAGCGATATGTAATTATCAAATACCTCGCAATAAATATGCCTAGAAGGCTATCTGGAGGTTGCCAGCCACCGACAATAGATCTTTATCTGCCTCAATTGAGGGTGAAACCACAGACAGAGAATAAGCATTTGAAATTATACGGGTAAAACTAAATTTATTAGGGTGGTGTACGGGACCCCACTAATATCTTCGGGACCAAAGGATGAGGCTCTAGCGCAGGATATATTTTCGGGGTGGTAGGGTCAAACGGTAGTTGATCCCATAAAACTCAAAATCCTCCATACTAATATTATAAATGCGAAAATAACTCTGTCTGTCTGTCTGTCTGTCTGTCTGTCTGTTACGCTTTCACGCCTAAACTACTGAACCGATTTTGAGGAAATTTGGTATAGGGGTAGGTTAGACCTTGAGAAAGGACATAGGCTATGTTTGGTCGCGATAACCAACATCCACGCAGGCGAAGCCGCGGGCAAAAGCTAGTAAACCATAAAATGAGAAAGAAGAGGGCGGACCCTGGGCTCCGAAATTCAAGCTTTTTTTGCTCTTCTTTCGTAGATAGGTAGGTCCTTTATGGGATTTTGCAACCCCTCTCCTTTTCAACAATGGTTATCACCTTTTAAAGTAAGATTCTGTCGTTATATTATCTATATCAATCCACAAATGTTTAAAAAAAATAGTGACCGAAATTACTAGTATTACCCTTAACCCCTCCAGCTAAGCTAAACTGCTTGCATTAGGTAGGAGTGGGTTCTAGTCTTATAGTGTAATGGCCATGATTCGAACTCGGGACCTTTCGATCGCAAGGCCGACTCCTAAACTAAGCTACCTAACATTTAATATTTCCTGAAACAAATTAGTTACGATGTTATAAATCGTCTAAACGTGAATAGGTACTATGACCTGATCCGACCTTCGCTCAGATAGCTGTACCAAGTGAACCAAGCAGATCTTTGTTATTTGGAGTAATAACTGTTATTATTAAACTGAATATTAAGTTCAATTCCGTGCTAGAACACGCAGCAGCCATTAAAATCTAGACAATAAAGGGTAAATATTTTAAACGTGTGCAATTTTAAAAGAGCACACGATTAGTATCTTGAATTAATAAATAGAAACTAATATTAATGCGCTCATGCCTGAATCACTGAACTAATTTTGTTGAAATTTGGTTCAAAGATGGACTAGAGCTGGAAAAAAAGGACATAGGACCGAAAATGATCGCATCCTCAAGTCCCAGGTTCAAGACCCAGTCAGAAAAAAAGTCGCATCCGAAGCTTTCACTTCGGAGTCGGGGCCCGGGGGTCCGCTTTACCAGTATAACTGCGGATTTGGCTGGACTGACTGACCTTCGCAACCCAATGGTGACATTAGGCGATATCGAAACATTGCAGCTCGACCAGTTGTTGGACCTTTATTTAAAGCTCCAACTCAAGTTATGTAACGCAATATATATCCTGCTACTTGGTGGCTCAAGTAGCAGGATATATATTTCCGAACATTTATCACCCGAAGCAAAGGAATTACACAGTGAAGCGCGTAAATTTTGTAAAGATATGAAGTATAGATTTGTTTGGGTACGTTATGGTCAAATTTATATTCGTAAGGATGAAACAAGCCCTGCCATATTAGTGAAAAATACTGAAACGCTTAAAAAGCTCCTGTAATTTGTCTCTCGCTAGTTCTTCTGTAATAAACATTGTTTGTATATTTTATATTTAATTATAAGTTTCAACCATGTTTAGTATATACTATCAGAATGTAAACAGAATGCGAAGTAAGTTATCTCAATTCAGTTTGAATCTGTTAAATGCCAACTATGACATCATATGCCTTACGGAAACTAACCTTAACAGGGGCGTGTTTGATGGCGAAATTGTTGATATGCGGTACAATGTTTTCAGAAGGGATCGCGAAGATTCTTCCTCCACTAAAGAGGAAGGAGGTGGGGTTTTGATAGCTATTCGTAAGGAATACAGGGTGATTCGTCAGGCATCATGGGATAGTCATTTGGAGGATGTCTGGATAACTATTGTACCCGATAAACACGGTGCTCCATCACTTAACTTATGCGTCTGCTATTTGCCCCCGTACATATCTCATCATGACTTGGATGTGTTCTATAGCCACTGCCAACATTTGATGCTTAACATCTCTCCGTCGGATGATTTCCTTTTGATTGGGGATTTTAATACTCCTGATTACTACGATTATTATATTGCCACCTGTAATTCTCCCTCGGATTCCGTATCTTTTGTCCAAAGTAAAAAGCTTCAACTACTGAACGAGTCACTCTCACTATGTAACTTAAAACAATTTAACTATGTCACAAATATTAATAACCGCTTGTTGGATTTAGTACTCTCGAACACGTATTCTATAACTGTTCGTGAGACACAGGAACTGTGCCGAAAGGATAACCAGCATCCTGCTATTGCTATAACCCTACTCATTTCATGTGTATCAAAGGGGCTTAAAAGAAGCACTTCAAAACGGCTTAATTTTGCTAAATGTAATTACGAGAAAATTAAAGCTGAATTAAACACGATTAAATGGCATGAAATTTTACTGTCCTCTGATGCTGACTTGTGCACGGAAATTTTTTACGATATTTTACTTCAAATAATAAAAAAACACACGCCGACCACTTCCTTTAAACTTTCTTCTTATCCATTTTGGTATAGTAAATCATTAATCAAATGTAATCAAGAAAAAAATAAATACCACACAATGTACAAAAAATACGGTAATCCTCGTGATTACGACGTTTTTTCATTACTTCGAGAAAGATGCAAAACTCTAACAAAAAATTGTTACAAAAGTTACATTTCAGCTACTGAAGACTCGTTGAAGAAGGACATTAAGTTTTTCTGGAGATTTATTAATAATCGAAAGGGTCAAACTTCGGTGCCCGATACTATGATATTCAGAGATGCCTCATCATCTGATGGTCAAGGGATTTGCGACCTCTTCTCTAATTACTTTGGCTCAGTCTTTGAGAGACATTCTATTATAGGCGCTAGTTCGGCCGATTGTAGCCTGCCCTCTGAAGAATGGTCTCCAAACACACTGTCTCAGATTCCAGTAGAGACAAGTGATGTATTGAATAAAATAAAAAGGCTTGATGTTAACAAGGGTGCTGGCCCTGATCTTCTACCTCCCTCATTTATTAGATGCTGTGGGAAAGAGTTGGCCGCTCCTTTGTGTATTATTTTTAATAAGTCGTTGACTGCTGGCGTATTTCCTATGCGTTGGAAAACCGCTCACATCATCCCCATATATAAGAGTGGTGATAAGTCTCACTGTGAAAATTATCGACCAATCAGTATCCTATCTTGCTTCGCCAAAATATTCGAGTCAGTGGTTTATACTCATCTCTACAATCATTTTAAACCCATCATATCAGAACATCAACATGGTTTTGTCAAGAACAGGTCAACTGTTACTAATTTGCTCGAATACAAAAATTACCTTTGTCAGGCGTTTGCCGTTGGCGGACAAGTTGATTCCGTATATACCGACTTTTCGAAAGCATTTGATAAGGTCAATCATCAATTGCTTTGTCTTAAGCTTGCGTCATATGGTGTTCACGGCAGTTTGTTTCGTTGGATTTGTTCATACCTAGACAGTAGAACCCAGTTGGTTGCATTGAAAGGTTTTGTATCTTCACCTATCGTGGTAACTTCTGGTGTCCCTCAAGGCTCCCATTTGGGGCCCTTATTCTTCGTTATTTTTATTAACGATCTCGTTCAACAATTGTCATGTAATTGCCTGTTATATGCGGACGATCTGAAGATTTTTACGTTGATTTCTAAACCAGAAGACTGTCTAGCCCTTCAATGCGACATTAATACATTGTCACAGTGGTGTCACACTAATCGCATGTACTTAAATATTAAGAAATGTTTTGTTATATCATTCACCAACAAGCATAATAAGATTACGTGGTCCTATGATATTGAAGGCGAAACGCTTACTCGGTCGGTGGTTGCCAGGGATCTCGGTGTTATATTTGATGACAAGCTCTCATTTCGTGCTCATTATAGTTGCATCATCTCTAAAGCCAATCAACTTCTAGGGTTTGTCTTGCGATCTACCAAGGAATTCAGAAGGCCTCTTAGTGGTTTGTACCTGTACTATGCTCTGGTGAGAAGTATCTTAGAATATGGCAGTCCTGTATGGTCACCAAACTACAGGGTACATGTGGACGAAATTGAGCGTATACAGAAGAAAGCACTTAGAATTCTAAGCTATCGTCAGGACCCTGGGCGGTCGAATATTGATTACCAGGGTAGACTCAGCAAATTCAACGCACAACAATTGGAAACCCGACGCACATATTTTGATCTGCTTTATTTGTACAAGATTATACACTATCTCATAGATTCGCCAGGATTAATTTCTCAACTCACTTTTAATATAAAGTTTAGCGCCCGTAGGTCTAAAGAGACAAATCTATTTTCCCTCCAGGTTTATAAGAATAACATATCTTTCTTTAACCCTTTAACAAGGATGGCGCGCCAATATAACGAGTTGGCAAAGCAGAACAAACACCTAGACATATTTGATTCCAATCATAACAGATTTGTTAAAATTCTGAAAGACATCCTCCATAACAGTTCGGCCTTGTAAGTGATAATAACACGTCATCATTATTATACTCTTTCCAATTTGTTTGATGAAGAGGTTTTACTGTATTTAAATATTGTTTTAACTGTGTACACATGTAGTTATGTTACAATCCAGAACGGAACTGTATTTTAATCTTATTATTTTTATATGATTGTAATGTGTTTTGTGTACCTGAATAAATAAAATAAAAAATAAAATAAAAAATTAACCTTCACCCTTTTCTGTCTTCCAGGATAAATCTACAGGGGATCTAAAGCAAGTGTCGGAGAGCCGTGACGCAGGCAACGTCCGCGGCTTCTACAGCTTCATCGACGCGAACGGCAAGCAGCACACCGTGCACTACACCTCTGATGACACCAAGGGCTTCAGGGCTGCCGTGGGACAATTCCCCACGACCACGTAGACTAAAGATAGCTAGAGTAGTTAAATGAAACTTCACACGAATATTAAACATTGGAAAAAAGAACAAATTTTAACGGAATTCATCACATCATTATCTCACAGCTCAGTCTGAGGTCCGCCTGCCAGTTTTTACTCCTCCACTTCACACGGTCATGGACATCATAGCGATACTACAATCTACATACAGATCAAATAGGATGTCGAGCCAGCACTTCTTGATTCTTCCCCTCTTACCGAGGCCCTGTTTATTGCGATCCATTATAGTTGTTATTATTTAGTTAGCACACGGACCCACGCCCACGGTGGTAAGTGATGTCCTGAAAGGTTGAGAGAGAACGCATCAGAACACGTGCACTGATAGAGCCGACAAAATTCTTCCAAAGAGGTAACGTCTGTTTGACACTGTCTGAATGATTCGAATTGCATGCCACGCCACTCTACAGAGCCCAGAGATGAGAACAGTATACCACATGAGAACATTCTAGAACATAAAGTCAGATGATAGTTGCAAAGAGCAAATTGTGCAGGGCTTAGTTGTCACCCGCATACGGTGCAGAATATTCTACCAAGAACCAAGTGATTCGGCGACTCTTTCCTTTGCCGCACCATTAAGATCTGACATTCCTCACCAGTACACGTGTTTCCTTCTTCCTACAGTCCCGGGTCCTTCAAGCGGGGCGTGAAAAAGCATCTGATGAGGCCGTCAAGCTGAGTGCCACCATTGTAACATGGTACGTGTCTGTAATGACCCTCTTGCCCGACACTTTGCCTTCAGCTAACTATCAGGCGAAGTCAAATTGACGTGTTCTATATAAAAAAAAAAACAGCAAAGATATCTAATTGAAATTACAGAAAGGAGAAGTAGAAAAGCGGACCAACTTTGGATGTTACCGGTATTAACGTTCAGAGATGATGATGGTGATAGTCAGACAGACAGATAGATACTCAATCTATGGAATCCGTTAAAATTAGTTTTATTTCCATCCATAGTTAGGGTAATCTCATATAACGCAACTGTAAACACGATTATTGTACGTGGCGGGTTTAGCATCGTTACCTAGTTTTGGTTGCGCTGTACCAGATGACTTCTTATGAAAGGTGTAGACTGCTGGGAGTGCGAGATTTAAATTAATGTTTTATATTGATTTAAAGTTCAGTTTAAAGTTAATTCATTAGGTTAATCATTCGATATTATTATTATGTTTTAAGGATATATATTAAGTATTAGTAGTTAAATATAGTTATGACCATTGTAATACAGATATACCTAGTTAATTTTGTTCAATGATCTGTCTAATGACGACTACATACCAACGGAACGAGGTGATATGAACGTAAAACAGTGGGATTCATCAATATTACAGGTAGTCGAGCGATTGTTGGATGAACAAAATCTCACTAGCTTGTAAGTCCCTTTGTTTACCGTGGTCACTACCATCAGACAGTACCAGTGATAGTACTTCCAGTGACGTTCATACTGCTTCTTTCGTATACGTTAGGTGTAGTTCGCCATCATTGACTTGGTGTGTACACTGTATTCAATATTAAGTATTTTAGGAAAAAATAGTCATTTATAAATATGTTATGATAAAGACACGAAACCCCTTGTTACAATCTGAGGACTACAAAACCGCAAACTGCAAGCTTTGGACGCGACCGGGATAGGTGGACTTCCAAAATCTAGATTTTAGCATCACATTACATTTTTTTTTCCGTTTCTACTTTGAACCTAGTTTATGGTTAGATACTTCAAATTTTGTAACAAGGGAAATGAATCTAGTAGCCTTAACGGGGGTTAACCCACCAAAAACTTAATATTTAATAGTTTATTTGCTAAAAAAATACCTAATTTTAATTTCACGTTCTCTTAACTCTATTGAAGATTACTGTAACTATCCTATACCTATTGATATTTACCATTATAAAAAGGGTAATGTTTATATGATAGTTAACTATCAATCACATATTATTATAGTTTGTGGAATATAAATGTTACTTATACGAGTTAAGTTTAGTTTTGTGACCAAGAAGAATGTAGAAGTGAAAAGATTTACGAGTATTTCTTTCTTTTCTCTCCTTTTGTTTATAAACATACATATACCTACGCCTGTAAATCCCCGAAGGGACAAAGTTGTCTTATCAACTTCTGATCGGAATTATTATTATATTGTAGTTAATTACAAATTTCAAAGTTTTAAGGCACCTATGATTTTATCAGTGGCGTAGCTAGGTGACCAAGGGCCCCGGTGCGAAACGAAACAGGGGCCCCCCTATTCCTCTCTCCCTCTTTTTCGTACGGAAGTCCCCTCAGATACCACCCCCGTTGTCAGCCATCGGGGTGGTTAAGTCGGACTCGGACCGATTAGAACCACGCGCCGTCTCGGATCTTCAGATACAAGAGCTGCCGGGGTGTACAGTTACAGTCCTGAGGGCTCAGAGGACCCCCAAGCTAGCTGCAAATGTGATGGTGAATCTTTCAACGAGACTTTTCACTGATTAGAGTTGTGTTACAACCCATTTTCGCATTCCAAAAGTAAGACTTATTTTGGTAGTTCAATATGAGATTTGCTAGTTCAGGCTCGAGGGGCCCCTGACCTAGAGGGCCCCCTGAGCCTGGGGGCCCTGGTGCACCGCACCACCTTGCCCACCCATAGCTACGCCAGTGGATTTTATTATTTCGCGGAACTAGCTCAACCATAAACTCAAAAATATTTGTCTCGTTCCCAAAGTAACAGCCTCGAAAGTTAAACATATTTATCAATTAAGTATATCGATATCTTCTATCTTCTAATATAATTATAAAAATCAATGCCACTTTTCGTTGTTATTTTATAACTCAAGAACGGCTGAACCGATTTGTCTAATTTTAGTCTTGTAATATTCGTGGGTGTCCAGGGAAGATTCAAAGGATGAGAAAATAGGTGCAGCGGGAACGGGAAAAATATGGCGGTACGAAGTTCGCCGGGACAGCTAGTTTTATATACTTCTTCCTTAAATCTTTTATAATGTTCTTTGTTAGTTGACTGCTTTATACATACAGTCGTCAATGTCATAAATGTCAAAATACGTGTCAATTCCATTCATTAATCTATCCTACAATACGACGGTCAACGGATTGCCACTTGTCTAAGAGGGCTGCCCCCTAGACAAGTGGATAGGATTTGACGTTTTTGACATTCGTTGAAGCCTGTCATATACGTCAAAACCCATACATTTGGCATTCTATTCCATCATACGCCGAGCAACGAATTGCCACTTGTCTAGGGGGGCTGTTACCCTTATGCTTAGGTGGATGTAAGTGAATTCGCCTGTTTTTAAGTTATAGTTGTTAAACGCCGGTGTTTGCCTCTTAAGGATAATAAATCATTGTATAAACTATCTTAATAGCACAATAAAATAATGGGTAACTCAAATAAAAAAAATTGCAAGATATATGGATTATGTATGAAAAATATACCAGTAGGTACGCCCAGCGGTCTACACATTCTATACTGTGTATATAGTCGTAATGTATATAATACTGTATTTTGTATACCTCATTTTTAAGTTAATAATTTTAATTTTAATATAACAATTTTAGATTATTTTTCTTTTCTTTATTCTACATGTAAGCGCTCTTCCTTGTTGCATATAAAGCGAGCTCTTTGCCTGGGGTTCGCACTCCTTCTATTTCCTTCGTTGTCCTTTCCATAAGTACAACTCCAATATATTTTTTAATACCACTTAGGTGTTAGACAAATACACGGCCCACATGATGGAAAGTAGTTACCGTGGTAAACAATGTGGGTTAAGATCTTTAAAAAATAAACGCTCGACTTGAGAACAAAATCCTTTCTTCCCCCTGACAAAATCTTAGAAGCAATGAAATACAATCTAACCGAAGCACCTGAGAGTCCGTATTCATAAACATCATAATGTCGGGACCAACTCTTGTATTTGAAAGATTCTCCCACGTATATTTAGCACCCATTTAGTTTTATTTTGTACCTGTCCTGAAATTTTGTACCTTACATGGCATAAACGGAATTTCACGATAACACTGGCCCCGCCATTATGATGCGTCATAATGGCGGGACCATGCCTGTCATGATATGTAGCAACGCCTGTGATATTATTATAGCACGACACAATCTGTAGGCTATAATATTGGTATCAAAATGCTGTGCAAAAACGGCCTGAAATAAGTGTTGTGTGAATGTCAATATTATTCTTTAAACTGTCAAGGTGTGTCCGTTATGGGATGTAGGTATGTATGTCAACTTGTCCCAAAGTAGTAGATCTTTTTACACCACTTTGTAGTACACTCTATATAGAGTGTGTGTGTACCTATAGTCTCAGAAAACAGAATTACCACTTCCGTAGCCTATAACGCACTGGAACAAAGTTCACAGCATTCCATTCATACAACACCCACACAACAATAAAATGTATAACCAAATCAAGAATATCCTCTTTTAAATATCATTGTTGATCAAAACATATCTACCTGTACGCGCACAAAAAGTTAAGAGCCATTTAAACGGACTACCGATTCTCGGCTTAGCCATTGTTGTGGCTAATATTGTTAGCTTAGGCCGGATTACAGCCATTGATACACCTTTGTGGGTCCATCGGACACCGTACGCGCTGTCACTGATACACATCACGGACCGACTCATGTGACGTTTGAAAGGAATAAAAAACTACAATGTCAAAGTTATTTGTCGAATGATTTAGTTTTGCACTTTTAGAGAACGATGGAATTATGGTTTACATAGGTACTTACTCACTTTTATTTCTCTCCAGAGTAAGCAGTAACACGCTATCTGTTGCTATTGGTTTCCATCCTTAGAGAGGTATATTCGAGATATAATAAGCAGCAGCCTCTGTGGCGTAGCGGTAATGAACACTGCCGCTACGCAAGAGGCGCGGGTTCGATCCCCAATCAGTGCAAATATTTGTATCATGAATGGGTATTTGCATTGGTCTGGTCGTGCCTTGGAGGGCACGTTAAGCCATATATCCCAGTTGCTATACGAACATCTATGGGAGTCGTTATAGGTAGTTGTAGCACTAAAAACTGGCACTTTGTCATGCTGCTGGACTAGCTGCAATGCTTCAATATCGCCCAATATCGTTACTAAGTTGTGGAGGTCAGATGGCAGTCGCATCACGAAGAATATAATTGTACAGTCAAATACGCAGTTAGACTGGTAAAGCGGACCCCAGACTCCGAGGTGAGAAGCTTTCAGATGCGACTGGGATTAACGCTAGATTCTAGAATGAAGAACCGAGATAATATAATAAAGTTTGCGCCCCGTTCCAAATTTAAAATACATTCCCGCATCATCCAAGAATCGAGACACAACGACATCTTGTCTAGCTTACATATAAGTAATTTCAAACCACTAATAAGTTTTTGACGTCTTGGGTCCCCGTTGGAGTAGAATAGGGTAGGGCTACCCCATCTCTTCCTGTGGGCGTTGTAAAAGGCGAAAAGAGGATAGGCTGTTCTCCATCCGACAATAAATATACAGCCCATGAAAAAGTTCCTACTTGATGGCAATTAGGCTCGCCCCCTATTGCGTGGGACCGAAAGTAACTGACGAAATGTGGGTGCTAATACACCTCTGCCTACCCCTTCGGGGATTTACAGGCGGGCGTTATTATATGATAAGTTTTGAGACAGCCTCCGTGGCGTAGCGGTAGTGAACGCGGCCGCTACGCAGGAGGCGCGGGTTCGATCCCCGCTCAGTGCAAATATTTGTGTGCATTAAATATGGGTATTTGCATTGGTCTGGTCGTGCCTCGGAGAGCACGTTAAGCCGTCGGTCCCGGTTGCCATAAGAACATCTATGGCAGTCGTTACGGGTAGTTGGTGCCCTAAAAAGTCCAAAAACAACGGTCTAGCTGCAAAGCTTCGATATCGCCTAATGTTAACATTGGGTCGTGGAGGTCAGATGGCAATCGCTTCACGGAAAATATCGAGGTCTAGCCAAATATGTAGCTATGACTGGTAAAGCGGACCCCAGACTCTAGAGCTGAAAGTTTCGGATGCGACTGGGAATTAACGCTAGGATGAAGAAGAAGTTTTGAGACCTTTGCCCAAAATATGTTTTGTTGATCGTAGAAACCTGCAACCCCGGCTTGCGTAACCGTGACACAGTTAATCAGAAATCATTGCAAGTTTATCGCGCGGTTCTGCCCGTGTAATCCCCTTATCTGCTATCAGCGATACCAACTGCCATCACTATCATAATTTATTAGCAATTAATCAATTTTACTTTAGGCACTTTTGTTTTAGAATTCCTTTGAAAAAATATGTGGAAAATATTCTCAGTACGGTATTTATTGTTATAGTAGAGCCAAGATTTTTCGACCTAGAGACGTTGTTCGTCGCATACTCTGAATTTCACCAGCAAAAATCCGTTCTGCTAATCTGAGTTCTTAAATTTTATGAAAAGCATTTTTTTTAAAGAATATTAGCAACCAATATTAATAATATTCCCTTCAAACCTCCAACTAAGCTAAATTTCTTGTGCTAGGAGTGGTTTCACGTCAGTAGCGTAATGGCCAGGTTTTGAACCCAGGACCTCTCGATCGTAACGCCGACTTTATTAAGCTATCGATGCTTTAATTCATTGAGTAACCAGAAGAGGAACCTAATGTGCATTGGCAAAGTTGTCGGACCTAGACAAGTGGTAATTCGTTGCTTGGCGTTTAATGGAATAGAATGACAAATGTATAGGATTTGACGTTTTTGACATTCGTTGACGCCTGTCATATACGTCAAATCGTCTGTCATATACCATACATTTGGCATTATATTCCATCATACGCCGAGCAACGAATTGCCACTTGTCTAGGGGGGCTGCTCTCCATACACCATACAGATATCTATGGCATTCGTTACGGATAGTTTGAGCCCCGAAAAGTTCGATAATCTGTTCTAACTACAGAAGATGATTATAGCTCATAGTGAACACATTGAATAGTAGTGGACACACCGTGTTGGTCCTGGTGGAGTAGAAGTGGTCCTAGCCATCTCTTCCTGAGGGTGTCGTAAAAGGCGACTAAGGGATAGGGCTGTTTTCCATCCGAAAGTAAACATACAGTCCGTGACAAAGTGCCGGCTAGACGGCAATAGGCTCGACCTCTATTACGTGGGACCGAAATAATTAATATAACATAACATAACATAACATAACATAACATAACATAACATAACATAACATAACATAACATAACATAACATAACATAACATAACATAACATAACATAACATAACATAACATAACATAACATAACATAACATAACATAACATAAAACATATATTATATAAACTCACGCCTATATCCCCGAAGGGGTAGGCAGAGGTGCTAGCACCCACATTTCGCCGTTTATGTTTAGGTCCCAATGTAATAGGTGGCGAGCCTATTATTAACCGGGCACTTATAAACCTGCGATAAATACACACATAACTTCGAAAAGCATCGAAAAGTCATTGGTGTGTGCCATGGTTAAAACCTGGGATCGAACCCGAGACCTCGTCTCAGTAGTCCATTACCCATACCACTAGGCTACTGCGACTAATTTCTTAGTGGAATTCTTAGTTGGCGAAATGTGGGTGTGGGTGTGTGGGTGTCTGTACCTACACCTTCGGGGATTTACAGGCGTGAATATTTATGTAGGTATATATAATAGTATGCTACCAACATGCAGTTAATTATACGGAATCTATTCTTCACTATCATGATTTTGAAAACCGATATTGTCGCATTGCGTATCGTGGTAGCATTGATGTTATTTTTGTTTGATTTATACAATAGATATTGCTTCTACATACCTACAAGTATGCAATCTTACTGCCCGCGCCGGCGTCGATACAATACCTTGATATACATCTAGCTATCTGCTATGAAATCGTATCCGGGTGGGTGGAGGTTTTAAGGAATTTATTCAACGTAATATAAAGGTGTGGAGCCTACTAAAACTCGAAGGACAAAGGATACATACACCTGCTGGATCTGCTGCTGAGGTTTCGGCGCAGGCTTTCCTCCACTCCTAAAATCAAATCTAAAGAAACTGAAGCGGGGTGAAGATGAGAGCGTCGGATACATTAAAAACCACACGAAGATGATAATAATAATAAAAAAATGTTTATTTCTAATCTTCTTCATCCTAGCGTTAATTCCCAGTCGCATCCGAAGCTTATCAGCTCGGAGTCTGGGGTCCGCTTTACCAGTCTTAACTACGGATTTGGCTGGACCTCGATGTTTTTCCGTAAAGTGATTGCCATCTGACTGACCTCCACAACCCAATGGTAACATTATTGTTTATGTCTTATATTAGGTAGGATCTATTGGCTATTGAAAAACAATAGAAATTTTACCATCGGAAACATTGAAATAGACTGTATAACTACCTGAGAATTGTTTGAAAGTCTTTGCAGTTATGCTGCAAGTGAGCATTGACCAGGATAACCATTTACCATTGTACCTTATTCTGTCAATAAGAATCCAAAGTAATACCTACTTATCATAAATATTTTAAAACTACTCTAGATAACAGAAGTTGAATTCGCTAAGGTGCTTTATTCCCCGAAGCCCTTAGTCCGGACGGACGGACAGACAGACAAAAGAATATAATGTTGTTGTTAGAGGGCGTCCCGGTGAGCTGTCACAACACAGCCTGTCGCGCTTCAGCGGATGTAGAGCGGTTCTCAACGTTTTTATTCGGACATCACATAACACATATATATGTAGGTACCTACTTACCAACCTTATGGGTAATCTGATACTGATATGGAATGGTCCTAGTTATCGTTTTTATCTCTGTCTAATTTGGTATTTTTACCAACTATATTTTAAAAGTCTCAAGAGTAACTCCAAAAGAAAAATAAAAACGTATAAAGAAGAACTTTCCTTCTACCCTAAAAGGCTGTAAACTTTTTGGTACAATTAATTATTATTACTAATTGCTCATATTTAATACGTAATTTGATATGCGCTTTAATTATAGCAGTTATCTTCTAGATACATAAACATATCACATATTTCACGTAATAGCAAAAAAAGTTGATATTTTCATTTTGTAAACTTTCGTAGTAAACAAAATTTCCTTCTCGTTTTATCTACGGAAACAACATTTTAGTATTTCCTTCAATCAATTAGCCTACTGCAGTCCACTGCTGGACATAGACCATCATCAGTAGCCTTCTGCCCACAGTTGGGGTGGTAAAAAAAAAAAAAAAAAAAAAAAAAAAAGACCTCCCCCAATGTGCGCCACGTTTGCCGATCCTCCGCCTTATATAAGTATTTCCTTATATAAAATTAATAGACACAGAATCATCGATCGTTTTCAGTTGTAACAGTAAATTCTGCAAGCAAAAACCGTTACAAAAAACACCACAGAGGCATATTTTCCACATAAAGAAAGCTTCAAAGATGAAAAAACATAACATTTTTAATTTTTCCCAAACACACAATGAATTAAACAATAGTGTAAACTTTGAGCACCGCAGGGTCCACTGTCAATCGCTCAATGAATCGGAACGAGCTGAGTTTTTTACGCTCACCTCAGTCGAGCACTCAGGCCACTCGGCCAGTCGAGCGCCGTGTCCGAACCCCTCAGGTAGAAGCCTTCGGAGTACAAGATAACATATTGACATCTACATGTAATCGTCATATTCTCGAGCCGTACCTACTCAGGCAGAAAAACATTAGCTCGTGGTGTTGTGAGGTACACAGTTTGTGATTCGTAGTGACTAACAACAGCTATTGTTATTGTATACAGTCACGCCTTCGATACCCTTAGGTCTGTCGTGATAGATTATTCATGTTTTCACGCTCTAGATTGCAGCTGATTATTTTGCAGCAGATAGCATAATTAAATAATTAGAATAGGGCCACCCTATCTCTACCTGTGTGTGTCATAAAAGGCGACTAAGAGATAGGGCTGTTCTCCCTCCGATAGTAAACATACAGCCTATGATAAAGTGCCCGCTAGACGGCAATAGGCTCGCCCCTATTACGTGAGAGCGAAAATCATAGTTCGCGAAATGTGGGCGTTAATACATCTCTGCCTACCCTTTCGGGAATTTACAGGCGTGAGTAATGTATGTACAGTACTAACCTAAAAACTGACTTTTTTTTGGCTGGACAAACTTGGTTGGGACTAGCTATTATTATTTAGGTCCTGGTTGCCAACATCTGTGGCAGTCGTTACGTGTATTTGGAGCCTTCAAAAGTCCGACAACCAGGTCAACTATAGAACTTCAATATGGCCAGGAATATAAAGGTCAGATGGCAGTACCTTTACAGAAAACTAGACTGAAACCCGACCTCGACTGAATAGACTGGAGAATAGGTTTTCCGAACCTCCCGTCCTCCTCCGAGCCTATAATATTTTTTCTTTATTATTCTGTTGTTATGATTTTCCTATTGTGTTGAAGGAAAGTACGTAGAAACACAAACTTAAATACCCTTATGTCATTATTAGAAGTGAGTAAAACCTGCAAATAGAGCAGCTCTAAGGTCTAGGAAACATCTACGAAAAAATGTACTTTGATAGTATCTCCCGTTTCTTTGCAGTTTTCAAAACATCTGCTGACTAAAACCAAAAAGGGCATACCTATCTACCTTAATGCACTCAATTGATACGCCGTTTCTGACGCACGTAGTATCACAAACTATTCCATAGATACAGGTGTACCTAGATCAGGCGTGTGTGTTAGCCGCTGACTGCAATTTCCTGGCCGGCCGGTGAACGCGCGTTATCGGTCCATCGCAACACCTCGCTATCAGACACCTCACTAAACTTACTGGTGGCTACTGTAAAGGGAAGTCGGGATGTGTGGGAAGGATAGTGTGAACGTTCATTTTCAAAAATGAATTGGGTTTTCCTTTAAGGGAAATTGGTAAGGTATGAATAAGAGAGAAACATGAAATGTATAAGACATTTAAATTAGAAAGAGTTAACATGGACTTGAACTCTCGACCATTCCCTATTATGGAGAATACTTTGATCACCTGAGCTACTTGAAGACGCCCTGGATACTCGGAACGGGTGTAAAGACTATGGCCGTAACGTGAACGGTGTGAAAGGAAATATAGATGCCTTCATAATTAAGAGTACAATAATTAATTAAACAGAAGGTGGGACACCCCTTAGCCAGATGGACTGACAACCTGGGACAGACTGGATACGGAAGGCGGAGGATTGGGAGAAATGGCGTACATTGGGAGAGGCCTATCTCCAGCAGTGGCGATATGCTAATTGATTGAATAAATTAATTTGAGTTATGACTTTCATTTATTCTGTGAATAAAGTTCATTGAGTAAACCTTGAGAGCTCAGTTTAGTTGACTTAATTGTTACTATTATTACTAGTGAAATTTGATCTAAAGGGGAAGGTAACCAAAGTAGGTAAGATCCGATTCTCAGCACTCCATGGATTCACCGTGCGGTCGCCGGGTCCATAGCGTGATACAGAGAGGAACACCGGGGCGGCGACTGGGACTTGCGACCCAGATGTAGGTTTAGGCTAAAACTCTTGGCAATCCGAGGTCTTTAAGTAAGTTGTACGGGGATATAGCAGGAATTCCCCTTGCTCCTACTTCTACGGCGTAGAGTTTAACCACGTAGCCATTTTTGGATCTACATGGATCTAGATAGCGTTGTGTAGAATGTTGTAGAATATTTATTATTTATTATTATTAGAATAGAATAGAATAGAATAGAATAGAATAGAATAGAATAGAATAGAATAGAATAGAATAGAATAGAATAGAATAGAATAGAATAGAATAGAATAGAATAGAATAGAATAGAATAGAATAGAATAGAATAGAATAGAATAGAATAGAATAGAATAGAATAGAATAGAATAGAATAGAATAGAATAGAATAGAATAGAATAGAATAGAATAGAATAGAATAGAATAGAATAGAATAGAATAGAATAGAATAGAATAGAATAGAATAGAATAGAATAGAATAGAATAGAATAGAATAGAATAGAATAGAATAGAATAGAATAGAATAGAATAGAATAGAATAGAATAGAATAGAATAGAATAGAATAGAATAGAATAGAATAGAATAGAATAGAATAGAATAGAATAGAATAGAATAGAATAGAATAGAATAGAATAGAATAGAATAGAATAGAATAGAATAGAATAGAATAGAATAGAATAGAATAGAATAGAATAGAATAGAATAGAATAGAATAGAATAGAATAGAATAGAATAGAATAGAATAGAATAGAATAGAATAGAATAGAATAGAATAGAATAGAATAGAATAGAATAGAATAGAATAGAATAGAATAGAATAGAATAGAATAGAATAGAATAGAATAGAATAGAATAGAATAGAATAGAATAGAATAGAATAGAATAGAATAGAATAGAATAGAATAGAATAGAATAGAATAGAATAGAATAGAATAGAATAGAATAGAATAGAATAGAATAGAATAGAATAGAATAGAATAGAATAGAATAGAATAGAATAGAATAGAATAGAATAGAATAGAATAGAATAGAATAGAATAGAATAGAATAGAATAGAATAGAATAGAATAGAATAGAATAGAATAGAATAGAATAGAATAGAATAGAATAGAATAGAATAGAATAGAATAGAATAGAATAGAATAGAATAGAATAGAATAGAATAGAATAGAATAGAATAGAATAGAATAGAATAGAATAGAATAGAATAGAATAGAATAGAATAGAATAGAATAGAATAGAATAGAATAGAATAGAATAGAATAGAATAGAATAGAATAGAATAGAATAGAATAGAATAGAATAGAATAGAATAGAATAGAATAGAATAGAATAGAAATAAACTTTATTGTACACCAAACAAAAAGAAAAGTACCTATACATAAAATAAATGGCAAACATAATTAGGAAATGTACAAATGGCGGCCTTATCGCTAAAAGCAATATCTTACAGGCAACCTTTTTTTATTTTTTATTGTTTATTTTATTTATTGGTCAAGTCAAAGTATTTGTTCCTCTTTAGGTATGTTAGTTTCCCACGGTACTGTGAGTTCTACAAGCACTGCACGCCTATAAATCTTGAAAAAGCGACTACTTGAAACAATTCTGTTATAACATCATAAAGTATTTCTTACCCATTAAAAAAAAGAGGAGGTTCTTATTGGACTGTTTTTTTCTTTTTTTTTTCAGTTATATCTGGTCATGTCACCTAAGAAAGTTATTTCCATTGATACTTGGAACAAATATCAGGTGTGCTAAACAAAATGCATAAACCCACAAATATACCATTCAAACAATGCCTTATTTGATACTTTTAAATCCTTTACAGTTATACACCAAATATTGCTGACCACCTACTGAGAGCGCGTGTCGCGAACAATACAATCATGACTTACAAATAACCACATACAAACACATCATCAAACTCATATACCGAGCTTTATTGCCATTGAAATAAGATTCAATTTCGAAAGATTTTTAGTTTCAGACTAGAATATTTAAGTTGGTTTTTCACCTCTCAATAATTTGTAGATAGTACAGGAGTTTGACGAATTTAGGAAAGAATCTCTTATTCCTACGGGAATTGAGGTATTTTTATAAATATATGGTGGTCCTGCTGCGTTGTCTGTAGTTTGCTTTTGAAATGCCAAAGAAGATATAATCCTAAATTTAAAAAAAGATTATATTATATTATTACCATTCCCCTAACCCCTCCATCCTAAATTGCAGGATGGAGGGGTAATGATCCTGGGTTCTTTAAGCATGCTGTGAAAAACTCTAGAAAAACTCTATCTAATGAGTCCGTTAAACTCAGGGCGATAATTTTTTTTTAAATTTTTTATGAACACACGAATCGATCATAGAATACACTTTTGGAAATAGTACTGGTATGTGACATGTCATATGCTTACAAATCAACGTAGAAAAATGTGCCGAACTCACACACACACATTTTTAATTCATCTACACTTTTGGTGTATTAACTTTAGAGTAATAGTTCGTGCAGTGTCTATAAACATACGATGGCATTTTCGTTATTTTTTTAAGTCACTGATGCTTCCGCTCAACGTCCGACCGGCGCCGCTCGGCACGCGGTACTAGAGGCAAACGTTCCAATTGACTCGTTTTCGGATCTTCACGATTTTCGCGCAATAACATATCTACTTCTTTTTATATAATATCTTTGGTACTGGTAGTACCACGGAGGACAGAATATCATTTCCTTCTCCATGAGTAGTACCTACTGAGGCTCTGCTCATTTATTAGTATCTGCAATGGTGAATTTATTTCTGAGACTTCCTTTATTTTACCATCAGGCGAGGAAAAGTCATATTGACATGCCCTGCATAAAAAATAATAATGTGTTTTAAAATACATGGATAAGACTCGCTAGGCAAATATTTAACGAACCTAAGTAATAGATTATTTCTCAAAAATCAGAAACACATTCACCTAACCACAAGCTGCCCTGTAGATTGTACGCTTCTCAACAAAAAAGAGGTATATTTTACTATAAATTATTATCAATATTTACTAATACTGTTAATTTGATCATTTAGACCACTGAACCTCACATGTTAAAAGAACCACCAACAAATACAAAATAATTAATTTGATCCTCGGACGCGTGTCGTGGTTACCCGCACATTCGTCGCTTTACATGTTCAACAAAAGCTTGTCAACCACATCAGTATCGTGTTACATTCGACTGTTACTAGGCTCGTAATAACCTCTTCCTTTTTTAAGTCGGTTAAAATATGTCACGCCTTTAGTGCGTTGGAGCACTATTAAAAAGTCTGTAAAAAAATTGATAGTTAAAATTGTGATAAAAAATATAACTAACCTATATTGAAAAACCTCATAAGTCCTCATAGAGGTCAATTCAACTTATTAGAAGTACGGGGACCGAAATTTTTTATGGGAACTTTTTATAAGATCAATCAATATTAAACCTTCTTATATAAATTTCTTTCAGATGGCTTATGTAAACAACTCTACCTATCTCTTCTGAGATAACAGGCGTGCAGCGAAGGAAACAAGCAGGACAAGCCTTTGGTCTTCCCACTGACAGCACAAAACCTCTCCAGTGAGCTCTGGCTATTCTGCTCACCGCCGGGAACACAACAGGAGGTTATTATAGCCGCGATATTCTGTAGGGTGGAGGTACTTCCCCAGTCGGACTGCTCGATTGGAATGAAAATACAGTCGTGTCCTACGTCCTACAAGTTTAACACCCGTATTCACAAACAACACTGTGAGGTCTCATAGTGTGCTCGAGCGCATAGGGCTGGTAAAATTAATTCACAAACATCACGGAGCAGTATCTAACACAGTGCGTTCCCTCAACGAAGTATTACATAAGTGTTGTCTATGAATAAAAAGGCTTGCCAAAACGAACGCACTGAGAATTTGTCGTTCTTTGCACAGTTTTTGTAGTACGCATAGCGAAGTATTGTTTGTGAATACGGGTGTAAGACATTTCGGTTATCTGTGTGGGCTATTCACAGTTTGATCCGATAAGTGATACTGCACTCGAGATGTAGGTTTATTAATGTAATTTTTTTTTAAGTTCGAAGTTTCGGACTTTTACAATTCCTCTTCTAACAAATACTCAAAAGTAAGTAGGTAATGTGCGTGTCAAAGTCAGATAGTACCTAACCGATAAGGCCTGTTGTGATTGTCCTCATCACGTCGGCTATTGATAAATCAATTCACGACTAGTGACATCTTCTGTCTATTTGTAATCCTTTCGAAGACACTGTGACTCTGCCGCCTACAGAAGGCTATCATATTATGGGTGCCCTGTGCCTTTATCACTCCTAATCTGGTGTGATAAATTAATACTTGTTCAGTTTTCTACACTTCCTTGCGAGATGCTTAATTTACTTATATTTATATACTAGCTGTTGCCCGCGGCTCCGCCCGCGTGGATGTCGTTAATCGCGCGGTGTTATAAATTTTGTGCAGAAAATTGCGCGTTGAACGCTGATTAGAGGACCTTTATTTTTTAGAGGAGGTAGGACACGACGGTATATCCGTCCCAATCGAGCAGTCCGACTGGGGAAGTACCTCCGCCCTTCAGAAGATCGTGGCTTAATAACCTCGTGTTATGTTTCCGACGGTGAGTAGGGTAGCCAGAGCTCATTGGACAGATTTTGTGCTGTCAGTGGGAAAACCAAAGGCTTTGTCCTACTTATCTTCTGCGCTGACGGCACAGAATCTCTCTGTTCTTAGAGCACAGCACGAGTGTGACGCCCCTGGTGTTGCACTCGACCATAGGCCACGGTAACCTCTTACCATCAGGTGGGCCGTGTGCTTGTCTGCGACCTAAGTAGTATATATAAAAAAAAAGGTTAGATACTGTGCTCGCCTCTCTATTCGGCTGTCTACTTCACTCTGTATTCCACTCTCTACTCGACGTATTACTTCACTCTGTATTCGCCTCTCTACTCGATGCCACTATACTCGACTTCACTATTACAGTATGGGATGGGGTACTTCAAGAAAGGCGAGTGTGACGCCCCTGGTGTTGCATACGTCCATAGGCCACAGTAACCACTTTCCATCTGGTGCGCCGTGTGCTTGTTTGCCACTTAAGTGGTATAAAATAATCTTTCTACCTGGATATCTACTCGACTCTCTAGTCTCTAGTCCCCATACCTTAAGAAGGGCAAAGGTATGGCGACTTCTTCCACCCTCTCCTCCTTTCCCGTTGTATCTCTTGTCTACTCAACTATAAACTTCACCAAGCTCTTACTTATCTTTGCGTGAAAAACGATTTTGTAACGGATCTTAAGACTACTGTACCGACATCTAATTGCACAAAATTCACAATGACAAATTAGAAATTAAAAAATTAAGTACAATATACCGGTTCGGGTATATCGGGAGTTTGAAACCAAACGATAGCTTGAATTTAAACGCGAGAACGCCATCTAGTTATGATTCTGGTACTAAATCATTAGAATTCAAATTTTAATTTCATGATCAAAAACGTATTGGTTTACACAATTGTGTATGTAAACATAAAATCTATAAATTTACATACTTGCTTGGATGTAATAAGCTATAAAAATTGACCAATAATATTATAAAGCGCCATCTATATTGCCGCTCATATTCCGTGTAATATCAATATTGTTCACAACTCCGGTTCTACTCAACCGATTGCGATGAAACAAACGTAAGATTTTAAGTCTGATCAAGCCCTTTCTAACAAAAAAAACTGCATCAAAATCCGTTCAGTAGTTTTTGCGTCCATCGCGGACAAACAGACAAACAGACAAACAGACAAACAGACAAACAGACAAACAGACAAACAGACAAACAGACAGGAAATGAAAAAAATATATTTTCGTGTTCAGTATCGTTAATATAACATAACCCAAGTATTTTTTTTTAAATATCTCCAATGTACAGACACGACCACTTTACAATTATATAATAGTATAGATAGATTTGAATGACGTTAATCAATCAAATACAATAAAGTTTAATGGCCGTGGGGTACCGGCAGAGTAGAATAGTACCCCCCTCTAGTACCAGGTGTCGTAGGAGCCGACTGAGGTACAACGGAACCGACCAATGGCGGTATAACCATTTCAAATCGGCGTAGCTAAAATGGCACAGGGCGAGGATGGGCAGCAGCATCCTCGCCGCGAAGCTACGTCCTGCGATTGCCAACACGCCTGCCCAGCGTGGCGATTATGGGCAAACTCCCCCAATGATAGGCACAAATAGGACCAGGCCCCTAGTCCCCGGCAGCTCCGCTAGACCTGGCTCCGGTAGCGGCCAGGGTAACGGCGGAGCAGGGGGTGCTAAGAATCCCCGGCAGAGATCCGGCTACCACCCCAAACGACGACTGGCCCTGGTAACACACAACGTACGCACGATGAGGACTGACGAGAGGATTGCTGAGCTGGAAGAAGAGTTGAGTAGGTTGCACTGGGATATTGTGGGGTTGTCTGAAGTCCGTAGAGAGGGTGAGGACACGATAACCCTAGGATCCGGCAACCTGCTCTACTACCGAGAAGGCGACCAGCAGTCGCAAGGTGGTGTCGGCTTTCTCGTTCACAGATCCCTCATTAACAACATCATTACCATCGAAAGTGTGTCGAGCAGGGTTGTATACCTAATACTCAGAATATCCAAGAGGTATTCGCTGAAGGTCATTCAGGTATACGCACCGACCTCGGCACGCCCAGATGATGAAGTGGAGACTGTGTATGAGGACGTAAGTAGGGCCATACATACGTCTAAGACCCACTTCACAGTTGTTATGGGGGACTTCAACGCAAAGTTGGGTAAGAAAAGCGATGATTAGTTGAGAGTGGGGCAATTTGGACATGGACAACGGAATCCGCGGGGACAGAGGCTGGCTGACTTTCTGGAGAAAGAGGGACTCTTTATGATGAACTCTTTCTTTCAGAAGCCGCCGCACAGGAAATGGACCTGGATGAGCCCTGATGGTTCCACGAGGAATGAGATAGACTTCATCATGACCAACGAGAAACGAATATTCAGTGATGTCTCCGTGATCCACAGGGTGAAAACCGGTAGTGATCACAGAATCGTAAGAGGCACATTGGGTATTAACGTTAAACTCGAAAGGTCCCGCCTGATGAAGTCTACACTCCGACCTACTCGTGCCCAAATCCAAAACCCCGAGAACTTTCAACTTGAGCTTTCGAATCGCTTTGATTGCCTAGAAAACTTTGCGTCGGTGGACGAGATCAACAACAGGCTCGTAGAAACTGTCCAAACGGTGGGCTCTAAGCACTTCAGACCCCGCCGTTCAAATAGACCTCAGAAACTCTCCGATCACACCCAAAAACTCATGGCTAAACGACGCTCACTTCGACTGCAGTCTTCCGATGATGCAGAGTCATATAGGCAGCTCAACAGACAGATTTCCAAATCTCTGCGACACGACATACGTCTCTTTAATACTGAACATATTAAAGAGACAATCGAGCGGAACAAAGGCTCCAAAGTGTTCACAAGAAACCTGTCTGTTGGGCAAAGCCAGTTGACTAAGCTGAAGAGAGAAGATGGCAGTATAGCATCGACCAAGGCTGAGGTTTTGGAGGAGATCGAAAGGTTCTATGGACAGCTATACGCTTCGGTCGCTAATCCTGCTGGCAACATGGCGACCGACCCAAGAGCCAAGTTGACCCGACACTTCACCGAGGATATCCCGGACATCAGCCTGTACGAGATTAGAATGGCCCTGAATCAGCTTAAGAACAACAAGGCACCGGGTGACGACGGAATCACTTCAGAGCTTCTGAAAGCGGGTGGAACACCGGTACTTAAAGTCCTTCAGAGGCTTTTTAACACTGTCGTCTTCGAGGGCATAACGCCAGAAGCGTGGAACAGAGGCGTGGTGGTGCTGTTCTTTAAGAAAGGTGACAATACCTTATTGAAGAATTACAGACCCATCTCGCTTCTGAGCCATGTTTACAAGCTGTTTTCAAGGGTCATTACGAACCGTCTCGAGCGCAGGCTTGATGACTTCCAGCCTTCCGAACAAGCCGGTTTCCGAAGAGGCTACAGTACCATAGACCACATCCATACGCTGCGGCAAGTTATACAGAAGACCGAAGAGTATAATTTACCACTTTGCCTGGGCCTGGGTCTTTAAAATGAACATGGACAAGACAAAGGTGATGTGCAATGCCCATCTTGTACCTACGCCAATATCTGTTGAGAGCTCGGTTCTTGAAGTTGTTGACTCGTACGTCTACCTAGGACAAGTAGTCCAGTTAGGTAGGTCCGACTTCAAGAAAGAGGTCAATCGCCGAATCCAACTCGGCTGGGCAGCGTTCGGAAAATTGCGCAATGTCTTCTCGTCCGACATACCTCAGTGTCTCAAGTCGAAGGTTTTCGACCAGTGTGTGTTACCAGTGATGACTTATGGCACTGAAACGTGGTCCCTCACTATGGGCCTTATGAGTAAGCTCAAAGTAGCCCAACGAGCTATGGAGAGGGCTATACTCGGAGTCTCTCTGCGAGATCGAATCAGAAATGAGGAGATCCGTAGAAGAACCAAGGTTACCGACATAGCCCAGCGGATTAGCAAGTTGAAATGGCAGTGGGCAGGGCACATAGCACGGAGGACTGATGACCGATGGGGTCGAAAAGTCCTCGAGTGGAGGCCACGTATCGGCAAGCGCAGCGTAGGATGTCCACCCACAAGGTGGACAGACGACCTCATTAAGGCCGCGGGAACGCGCTGGATGCGAGCCGCTTCCAACCGGTCCTATTGGAGATCTATAGGGGAGGCCTATGTCCAGCAGTGGACTTCCTTTGGCTGAAATGATGATGATGATGAAAGTTTAATGAAAAATAATACTAAATTCAATTACAAAGTACAAAGGTGGTTTTCCCAAGCGACTACAATATGGGGTTCTTCAAGAAGGGCATTAGAAGGTTTCTTCAGGGTCGGCAGCGCGAGTGTGACGCCCCTGGTGTTGCATGCGTCCATAGGCCACGGTGACCGCGTCCCATCAGGTGGGCCGTGTGCTTGTCTGCCAACTAAGTGGTATGAAAAAAAAAAAAACTAAAAAACTATGTACATTAGAAATAACTAAATACGTAAAAATGTAGCGTCCAGGTTTCTGGTCACAAAACTAGAAAAGCATGAATTGACTTGAATGGCCATCCTTGTACCTACTATGTGTGTTACATAATTTTGTAACCTAAAGTTCCCATGGCAACATGACATATTGCTATGCGAAGCTAGAATGGTTGCGATTGCGAAGCGGGAATAGCAAATTAGTGAACCCAAAACAGAATCATAATGATGGAGAATTCTCAACATCCAAACAAACTATTTGTATAGGGGTCATTTTGGGTCTAGATAGGGCTGTATTATTGTATATCGTACAACATTTATTCATTAGTAAACTAGGTGTAAGATATGTTTTTCACAGTAACAAATGGATGTACTCAATTAATTAGGCGTAAAATTTAGGGCCAGTCGTATTTCCTCCCGTTCTTGATTGCCCTGAATTTGCCTTCTAATGTTATTTTACTAAAAAACTTCAAAGAATAAAGATTAACCCAAAGTTTTAAAATGAGTAATTGTTAAACCTCCTACTTAATACCTCCATACCTTCTATTTTAATTACATTGGTAAAAATTCCACATCGTCAAAACCTCTCTGTTAACTTGTGATACCAAATCATTCGACGCATTTCAACCCGATAATCACCTGTCAAAAATGGCGATGTCCGATAATTTTTTAATGTCCGAAACCGGAAAGTATCATCTTATTCTGTTATTTGTTTATCTCTTGCTTTTTTGACAGCCATCACCACGTAATTAGGGAGACAAGGTAACTTCATCGAACATAATTGGAATGACAGGGAGAATTGCCAAGTCAACATCCACCATATTTTAATATCCACAGAATTGAAAGTCTAATGAAGCTTGGGTCTCGTAAGCGAGAGTGTCAACCTTTTTTAGAAGTATTGTTTTGGTCGACTCTGCCATTTTTATTGAGTTCGTTATGGTTTTGTTTTGTTTGGGTCTCTTGGAGGTTTTTTAGTTTGGTGCTTTGACCTACATGAAAAAACTTATGAACAACTATCTTCCTGTCTGTAGTCCTTACTTCAAAGAAAATATGAAATTAGTTATAAGCGTAGGATTCTAAAATTAGAGTCCTGAGCGTCAGCGAGTGAATCAAACGAGCACAAGATGAAAAAACTTTTCACTCGAATGAAACAAGTAGCTTTTCATCCCATCTCAGCGAGGAAATAACTTAATGCAAAAAAACGGCTCAGGCGTAAAACGTCTCTTTCGCAAAATGTCTCTTTCGCAGAATGTCTCTTTCGCAAAATGTCTCTTTCGCACAAAAGACTCTGCGAAAGAGACGTTTTACGACCAGGGGACATTTTGCGAAAGAGACGTTTTGCGCCTGAGCCAAAAAAACATTTAACAATGTGACGTGAAAAGAAAATGGCGCGCGCAAAGCAAATTATCTAAAAGTACAACAAGCGTTCCGTGTCCGAGTTTTTCGCAAATTTAAAAAGTTGTATGATAAATTTGGACATAGCGGTAGAAGTAAATATGTTTTGTAGTTATTCACAAACTTAGTGCACACGATGGTCTATCTTCTTCCTCCTAGCGTTAATTCCCAGTCGCATCCGAAGCTTTCAGCTCGGCGTCTGGGGTCCGCTTTTACCAGTCATAGCTACAGATTTGGCTAGACCTCGATATTTTCCGTGAAGCGATTGCCATCTGACCTCCACGACCCAATGTTAACATTAGGCGATATCGAAGCTTTGCAGCTAGACCGTTGTTTTTGGACTTTTTAGGGCACCAACTACCCGTAACGACTGCCATAGATGTTCTTATGGCAACCGGGACCGACTGCTTAACGTGCTCTCCGAGGCACGACCAGACCAATGCAATGGGTATTTGCATTGGTCTGGTCGTGCACTGAGCGGGGATCGAACCCGCGCCTCCTGCGTAGCGGCCGCGTTCACTACCGCTACGCCACGGAGGCTGTCACGATGGTCTATATTCAATTTAAAGAGATAAAAACGATTTTTGACTCAGATATCAAAGAGCAAAAATACTCTTTCCGAGAGGGGGGATGACAATGAGTTTTGTATCTTTTCTCCTGCACTATTATTCTAGCTACCTCGATACGTTGAATCAGTATAGGTATATTTTTGCTAAATCAAAACATTAACTAAAATTTTCGACACTTTGGTCTATTTCACTTCACACGGACTTAACAAATCCGTGGTACTTTTTCAACATTATCTTATCTTGTCATAGTTGTCCTAGCAAATACCCTTAAGCCGTTTAATCCAGTAATACCGGCAGACAGATAGTATTACTTTTGCACGGGATTGTTGTCACAGCAGGCTGGTACGGACGGACATACAGTGATAGATGTGTATCACCTGATTTATTGGTCAATATAATAATATACAACATTATTATGGCTAGCAAATTAATAGATAAATGTAATTGTTTGCTCTATCATTAAAGGGTTATGATTTAAAACTATACCTTTCTTTTTCGATACGTCATCAGCGGTTAATAGGAGGTTAGAATAATTTTTGTGGTTCTGAAAGTGGCATCCGAAGATCACATAGCGACGACAACGCGCCACTATTTGTAGCTCTTGAGATTTTGCGCGTTAGTTATTTTTTGTAGCTTTTAAACAAAAATATTATCTGCAATAAGTCATTGTAAGTTGTAGATAGCAACCCAATAAGCAAGGAGACACAAAAATAGACCAAAACTTTAAGTATAGAATCTGATGATTCAAATCATTATTAAAATACCTATTCAAGAATCACGTTGTAGTGTAGCTATACCACACCAGTTATCGTAACAATTCAATTTAATCCACAACATACCTACACTCTATACGAAAATATCTACCCATAGATAAGAGATAACTCGCCCAAAATCCGTGGAGGCGACGAAATCTAAAATAATTGCTGGCTACCGAGTTTGTTCGTAGATAAACATGATATATGATGTGAACACAATTCATATCAGGACCAACTTATCTATACACACGTTATATAACTTATTTGGCTTCAGTTAAGGTTGAATTTGGTGTAGCATGTTTATAGAATATGTTTGTACACTTGATAGAAATGTTGACACTAGACAGTAATTATTTCGACACGGTATTGTAATTGCAAGAGTTTGATACTTGGCTGTCAATTATATTAGGTGCTCTCAATCATCAATATTTGGTGGCAGTGTCAGGTCATTGATTTTTTTTATACTGCTTAGGTGGCAGACAAGCACACGGTTCACTTGATAGGAAGACATTACCGTGTGGAAGTGTGCAACATCATGGTAGTCGCACTCGTGCTGTCGACCCTGTTAGAACCTTCTAATGCCCTTCTTGAAGAACCCTATATTGTTGCTCACATATACCATAAAATTAGAAATATGATGAAGTTAGTTTATTCTATTCTAGAAGTAGCTCAATAAACCGCTATTTGACAATATTAGGGATTAAAAACTTATTAAAAACACATGAGTACATAGAACTATTCCGTTAAAATTTTCTTTACTGCTATGATATCGAGATAGTTCAGGGGTTTAGGCGTGAAAGCCTCACACACAGACAGACAGAGTTACTTTCGCATTTATAATATTAAATATGGAAGTATGGATAGTAAGGATGCAAGCAGTTGAGTCAATGACGGCTAAGCTGGTTCTTGTCAAAGTCAAAGTCAAAGTCAAAGTCAAAAATCATTTATTCTGTATAGACCATCAAAACGGCACTTACAAAACGTCAATAATATACATATATGTACTAAAGACTAGCTTAGCAAATGGACCACCGGTTCGAAACGCGGCCCCGGCCTGAGAAGACTCCGGCAAGAAACTCAGCGGGCTTTTTTTTTTTTTGGTCTATTTACAAAAAATGCTTAGTCTACTTAGTCTAAATACAATCATTTGTTTGAGAAGCATGCATGAGTGAACAGCTCAATTCCAAGCAAGTTTATCATCTAAATATTCTTGTATTTTATAATAGCCTGACCAGCTTAACCAGGTTCATCTAAATCCGGTTACAAATAAAAACTGGGAAATACCCACACCGATTATAAGGAAACAGTCAAAACTAGACTTTATCAGTTCAGGGCAGATAGGCCTAACACCCACTTTCACCATATCGACAGTGTCATAATAAACAGATCTTAGAAGTCATAAAATTAATCCAAAATTAATTCTAAAATATACTTGAGGCTTAACTAGGGAATAATATTTCAGTACTCCTGCCGATAACGATATTGATAAGTTTGATAAAAAAATCGACTTATGAGATACCTAATGTTATCAGCAACTGGTATGACGTCAGCAATGTTTATTTTTAACAGCGAACTGTTATTTTTACGAATGTCACATAATACTTGAAAGTTATGAAAGATAAATAAAGTTGTTCATTTTATTGGTTTTCATGAAGTTGAATGTGATGAAAATGAAAACCCTTATTTACCTAAATAACAAAATTTTCTTCTTGCGAATTCTTGCTTTTGCTGAATTTAAGGACGGGTGTCCATAATAGACAAGTTCCCGCAGAAAGTAAATCTAGAAAATATTTCCGTGTGGTAGGAATAGGCATTATAACGTTTATACCACCATCGAAACTACCAAGCCAACCTTATTTACTAGCCGGTATACATATAACTGCTAATTATTAGGTAATTTGCTTTGATCGCTAAATGCCGAAAATGAACCACATTGTGGAAATAAGGAAAATTCACCCGAACCCTAAAGTGCATGATTTGAATTAGCACTTCAATAGAAGTGCGAGTGGACGTCATTTCTTTTTCTTGATATTTTTTGCCTTATATCATCTAAATTATGCGGTGGCGGTGAGTAGAGTAGCCAGAGCTCACTGAGAGGTTTTGTGCTGTCCAAAGGGCTTATTCTACTTGTTTTCTGCGCTGACGACACAATGACATAATCTCTCAGCACGAGTATGACTTCCCTGGTGTCGCCCTCGTGTCGGCCACGGTAACCACTTTCTATCAGGTGCGCCGTGTGCTTTTCTGCGATTTTTTTTCTATCACTTAGTAGGAAAAAGTAACACGTTGGCCTCAAGAATTAACTATCGTCAAAGAACCAATAAATATGAACAATAACACATTTTACAATCCATATCGCCATCGAGCGCTACCTAAACATCGAACTTGGAAGATTAAGATAGTGAATCTGATAAGATTGAGCGCACGGACATGTTATAAAAATCAAAATTCTAATCTATATGTGTCTATAATGTTACACCTATCCTGTTCTTTGATAACAGTACTAGAATTAGATTGTATCGGCGCTCGGAACTTACGAAAAAATACTTTACTAACTTATAAGTATGGTTTCGTCCGCATTCGTGCCGTAAAGTCGTGCAACGGGCTATGGAGCGAGCTATGCTTGGAGTCTCTTTAAAGGATAGAATTCGCAACTAGGTCATCCGAACTAAAGTTACTGATATAGCTCGAGAATAAAAAAAACTGAAGGGGCAAAGGGCTGGCCACATCTGTCGAAGGATCGATAGCCATTGGAGTGAACGAGTCCTTGAGTGGAGACCGCGAGAAGGCAAAAGGAAGATGGGATGCTCCCAGCCAGATGTACAGACAACCTGAAAAAAGGGGCTAGGACAGACTGTATGGATGGCAGAGGATCGGGCGACATGGCGCACATTGGGAGAGACCTATGTCCATGGCGTGGCGTGCAGAGATAACAAAATTGAATTTGCATTTTATTCAATCACATAAAAACAGCTGCATAGATTTAACTGAAATGTTGCACATATAGTCTGTTACGATTTCACGCCTCAACCCCTGAACCGATTTTGATGTAATTTGGTACCCTGATAGATGAGACCTTGGAAAAGGACATATATGCTATTTTTGGTCGCGATAACCGACATCTAAGCGGGCAGAGCTGCGGACAAAAGCCATTATATATATTGCACCCATAGCACTTATAGAGCGTCATCTCTTACTAAAAATATCCAGTACAGCAGTTATCAAGCGCCTATTTTCGACAGCACACATGCCGCCATTGTTCGGTGGCAGCCGTGGCGCAACACAAACAGACAGACGGAAGTACGTCACCCGATAGCACGGCGAGCTGATAACGGAGCCGCGTACGCGTGACAAACGGACCAAAAGTGTTATTTTTAAGCCCTTAGGATTTCTGTGTTATTAGATATCCTACTAAACCTATATTGTGAAGGTGATAGTTTGTAAGGATGAATGGTTTGTTGGTCTTTCATACAAAAACGGCTGAATGGATTTGGGTGAAATTTGGCGTATAGATAGATTATAGTCACACCTGTCTCGCATTAGGGGTAGGCAGAGATCAGATGTTTCCACTTGCTAAAATCCTGGCATATATACACTTTTCGCTTCTTATACCTACTTTCATTTAATTTTTCATGCATGCCTCCATGCATAGCCGGTTGCGGACGCTATTGAATTAACCTTTTTTAGTATGTCCTGAAATTTAGGCTAGATACTGGGCTAGGAATAGTGATGTACAAGTCTCGAGGCGTCCGAGTCCCTTTGCCTAGAGCTCGGTGTCATTTACAAGGCTCGCCTCGTTTGTACGGCGCCCGACGACTCGGGAGTCTTTTTCAGAGCTCGAGCTTTTTTGAAGTCACGAGTCCTTTTTGAAGGCTCGAGCTCTTTTTGAAGGCTCGAGCTCTTTTGAAGGTTCGAGTTCTTTTGAAGACTCGAGCCTTTTTTAAAGGCACGAGCTCTTTTGAGCGCTCGGTCGATCTCGAAGCATTTCTCTTAAGCGCACTAGTCCTTTTCTGCCCAGATGTTCACTGTTGTGAATCCTGTCTCCTAAACCAGGCGGGAAGGCCTGTCTCAGGAAACAGTGAGTAGATAAAAATTATAATATTTCAGGTTATTGTTACGAAATGAACTAATGTATTATGTATATTATATTATGTAAGGCCCCGGCTACATCTCTACGGCACGGCACCGTCCGCCGTCGCCGTCGACGGCGACGGCGCCGCGCCGTAGAAATTCGCGGCGCCGCCGTGCTACGGCGCCGTGGAAAGTGTGACATAAGGGAGGGCAATTCCCCAATTAGAGTAGTCGACTTCATAGTTCGACGTCAAAAAAACTGTAACCTGAAAACGAAACTTTACGAAGCTTTACGAACGTAAAAATTCTGAAGTAAACATTTATATTTTATCCCTTTCACACTAGTCGCGAGCTTGACGGATGACGTCTCGGTTTGATTGATATGGCGATATTAATTCAGAGAAAAATTCAGTGTGGCGTAGCATATGAAAATTTTCCCTAAATAATTATTGTTAAATTACATCTGAAATGTCTTTCACGATTAATTCTTTTTCGGATAAAATAACGCAAATGTGAGAAGAAAGTGAAGCTATACCAAAAAATAAGGATAAGAATAAAAACCAAATTGCAATTTGAACTTAAATTAGAATAAAAAACGAATTGTAACGGATTCTATTATTATTTCTATTTTATGTAAATATTATAACAAGACGTTGACCATGGCTCCGCTTGCATGAAATAAAAGAGATCCTATTTCCGCAATCCCCAAGAATCTAATTTCGGGATACCTAAATTGTATTATTTCAAATTAAGAGGGTGTTACATACCTCCAAAGGCCACGGTAACCACTTCCCATCAGGTGGACCGTGTGCTAGTCTGCCACCTAAATCGTATAGAAAAAAGATCTATCTCCCTGCCTAGCGATTATGTCCTTTTTTATGGGGTATCTGAGAGGATTTTCGCTCAACAAAAAGGACAGATTTATAGTTTGGATGACAATATAGGCTACATTTTATCCCTGTATAGGTTCCTCTAGATAGTTTTTATAATGACTATCGCATTGAGATTAAAAAACCCGACCGCAAGGTACTTTCGACCTTAATGACATTTCTTAAAAAATATGTTTTTTGACATCTATAGATGACGCTGATCTCGAATATGAAAAAAAAACTGGGTATTAGTTGCCGTCGATAAGGTCGAAAATGGCTTGCGCCTATTTTTTACATTGACTATAACCCAGAGACTCCAAAAATACGTGCAAGCCATTTTCAACCTTATCGACGGTAACTAATACCCAGTTTTTTTTTCATATTCGTGATCAACGTCATCTATACATGTCAAAAAACGCATTTTTTAAGAAATGTCATTAAGGTCGAAAGTAGCTTGCAGTCGGGTTTTTTAATCTCAATGCGATAGTCATTATAAAAACTATCTAGAGGAACCTATACAGGGATAAAATGTAGCCTATAATGTCATCCAAACTATAAGTCTGTTATTTCTTTATCGTGTGGGTACACGCCACCCACAAAAAATATGTTTTTAATCATGAATTCGTAATTTTATGAAATATTATTTATTAATATATCACTGAAATATTAAAGTAAAATGTTGTAATATAAATAATAATATAATTCATGTAAATTAATAACATTGACGTATTTTTAGTAAGACACTATTATGTCATTGCGCGCTCGCCAACTGAGAAATTTCGATTGAGAATCGCCCCCTGCAACACACCGTCCACGGCGCCGTAGTACGGCGCCGTGAATTTCGACGGCGCCGTGCCGTGGAGTTGTGGCCGGGGCCTAAACTGTTAAAATAAGAAGAATAAGAATAAAAAGAATATATAAATAAGTTTCAAGAGCAAGATAAGATAAATATAGATAGATAGATATTTTAAGACTCGAGCTTGTTTTACGACTCTTTTGAAGACTCGAGTTGTTTGAAGGCTCGAGCTCTTTTGAAAGGCTCGAGCTCTTTTGAAGTATCGAGCTCTTTTGATAGGTTCAAGCTCTTTTGAAGGCTCGAACTCTTTTGAAGCCTCGAGCCAAGGCTCATAAAACTCGCGGCTTGGCTAGGCTCGGGACTCCGAGCTTACCGAGCTCACTGAGTCTTGCCATTCCGCCTCGAGGCTTCAGAAATAGGACTCGACGCCTCGAGGCTTGTACATCACTAGCTAGGAAACATAGGCTAATCCCGAGATTAGATTACGAAGTAAGAAATAAATCAATTTTCTTTATTTCCCTCTTTAAAAGTGAATTAGGTATCTTCTCATTATGAATGCTAGTTCATCTGCAGAAGTATCTACTTCTTTAGAAGCATGAATTTAAAGAAGATCAATACCACCACAGCAGCAGCGAAGGATGAGAATACATTATTTTCAATAAGGAAGCCGGTGGACTTTCCTTTACCGTGATCTAGTTTGTCAAGTACCATGCGATACAAATTAGTCTCTACCATCTCTGCAAAGACAAGCCGGTCCGAAACGTGTTGTGAGGTCGCCACTGCACCACAGTAAGCTTTTATATTCAGACACTAGATTATAAGTATTACATTCTAAATTCTAAACTCAGCCAAAAAAAAACAAATTTAAAACATTATCGTAAACCAAAATGTGGTTTACCTTACTACCAAACGACGTCGCATTCGCTAAAACGGTTGCCAAATATAGGACCAGTTTACCTGTAGCCCTGTAGGCACGTCCCCAGGGATGTGCCGCAGCGGGACCATCCGTCTTGTCCCGGGCAACTCGCTCCTAGCAACCGGAAATAATTCATATTATACCTTGTGTTTAGAGTTTGTTCTATTCAGAAAGGAGAGATATTTTTTATTATGAATGCTATAGATAGACTGATAAGAGAATTTATAGAGAACGCCAAATCTACCTTATACTGCTGATTGACGGACAAGAATTTGGTGCAGGCTTTCTTTGGGCCTCATACTAAAGGATTATGTGCAGGTGTGCCTGGACATCTTCCAACCAGAAGGCGGGCCCGCACCGGACCTTTGCGGGCTAGTGATGGGTGATCCGTCGATGAGAGCGCAGTGTTCCCGACGGTTCACTCACTAACTAACTAAGGCATATGGCACATGAAAGGTTATTTTAATGAGATGAGAACCCTACATCCCCGCCAAGCATCCCCCAGCTGCGTGACATGCTAAATTAAGCCTGCCTGAATTAAGTAGAAAGGCTTTCAGCGGGAGGGAGTCAGCTCCAAAACACAATAATGCGCTTGGATGGACAAAAGAGATAAAAGGAAGAAAATTGTATCCATCGACAGTAACTTTGTCCACATTCCTACATTTTTACATTCACTTCATCGTTTAACTAAAGTAGACGAATAGTTTGCTCTTCATACCTAAAGAGTTAAGTTGTATTTCTCGTCCTAGCGTTAATTCCCAGTCGCATCCGAAGCTTTGCAGCTCGGAGTCTGGGGTCCGCTTTACCAGTCTTAACTACAGATTGATTGCCATCTGTCCTCCACAGCCCAATGATAACATTAGGCGATATCGAAGCTTTGCAGCTAGACCGTTGTTTTTTGGTTTATTAGGGCTCCAACTACCCGTAACGACTGCCATAGATGTTCTTGCAACCGGGACCGACGGCTTAACGTGCTCTCCGAGGCACGACCAGACTAATGCAAATACCCATATTTCATGAACATAAACATTTACACTGAGCGGGGATCGAACCCGCGCCTCCTGCGTAGCGGCCGCGTTCACTACCGCTACGTCACGGAGGCTGTCACGTTAAGTTAAGTTGTATTCTCTGGTTTTTAATTCCCCAAATATAATGTTTCAATGAACTATCACCCACTCACTGACGAAACCATGAATGAACTCCAATCTGTACGATACGCATTTACGGTGATACCCTCGTAAACAGCATCCAATCCAAACAAGACGTCAGTCTCACTCCTCAATCATCCACCAGAACGATCTCACGGGGCAGTTAAACTGTCTTCCCACGGCCACACTTTATAGTGTCGTCGTAATTAGAAGACGCCGCTGATAAGAGATAGCGTGGCTCAATATTTGATATTGATCCCGGAAACAATCGGCCCTTTGTTGAGAGGTAGGGCATGGTAGTAAGTAACATTGTAGATGAGGTGAAGTTCAACAGGCAATGACCTTAGATGAAACATTCTCACCTGGATTTCCTATAATAACCTGCCCCCCTAGACAAGTGGCAATTCGTTGCTCGGCGTTTGATGGAATAGAATGCCAAATGTATGAGATTTGATGTATATGACAGGCGTCAACGAATGTCAAAAACGTCAAATCCTATTTATTTGTTATTCTATTCCATCATACGCCGAGCAACGAATTGCCACTTGTCTAGAGGGGCAGAGAATCTTCAAGTCTGGAGAAGATATTGTGTTTTCCTAGATTTAAATCGGAAAAAATCAACATGCAGGACGGGATATGAAGCCGTAAACAATGTCTTTCAGGGGGAATTACTCTGAGTTAACTGTAACTGCGGAAAAATTAAATAGACTGTGGTCAATAGGCAATGCATTGAACGTGCATTAGACATTTATAAGGTTGGCTACATTTCATAAATTCTCCCTTCGTGTGTCGTGCTGTGGCACATTTCCATACACTCAATAGCTACTGTTACTGTCTGTATGGTGGGCTTGGTGGGGTGGTTCCGTAGGGTAAGATACCTTCATCATAAGACCCTAATCGGAAGACTTCAAATTTTAGAATCACGTTGTGATCCAAAAGTGGTCTTACTATGGTTTGCATATTAACGTAAACACATAAAAAAGGAACTAAATATCTATTAATAGCATAATATTAATCTCTTCCTAATAGTTTCACCCTTGAACTGCACCTAGACCTTGAACCGTCAGTTTGACAGCTGTCTAAGTGACAGCTCTCGATGACAGCGCCTGTCGCCGCCTTGTGACAGAGCGGCGCGTGATTAATTAACAGCTAATTGGTTTGACAGTGGATTAGCATTAAGCCGGTTACAAACGAGCAGTTATTGTAATTAATGTAATCCGGCTTAGGTGCAATAAGAGTATAACTTTAGATACGTACCTATACATAAAGTAATACATATTACTGGCTCTTTTTATGTCTTAAGGATATTTTTATATATATTATAGGAGTTCTTACTAGGGTGTATGAGATAGCATCTTGGTTTGCCCACGATCTTTCTCGAGGACTATTGCATAACATATTAACTGGCCTGGAACTTGAAAAGGAAAGCCTGCACCAGAGCCACGTCCATTAAACAGCAGGTGTACTGACTTGCAGGTGAGGTTGGCATGAGCCATAGACCTACACCATCCAACTTTGACTGAAACAGTAGTGAGAGCCTAATAAGATCAATATTTATCTAAATCGAGAGTTTGTGGCCGCCCTATCGTCCAATAACTAGTTGCCTCTTGAAACTGGTTACATCATAATAATAATATGAATTACACAATAATGTTCTATTAGATACCTGCTCGTTGCGTAGCAAATAAATACAAGATATGGTTTAGTTTTCGAATGTTTTGAATTCGGTTCAAATTTTTATCGCCGCCATATTAGATTTTTGTTTTCGATGTGAAAAACATCTTGCTGAGGCCAAAAGGAAGAAGTTATTTAGGAGTACAATTGAGTCCAATATAATCCAGGGCTCCTTTAATACATATACATACATACAATCCCGCTTTATCCCCGGAGGGTTAGGCAGAGGTGAATTAACACCCACATTTCACCAATCATTGTATTAGGTTCCATGTAATAGGGGGTGAGCCTATTGCCTCCTTTTATAATCAACAAATTACAGTCCTGCACAGTATTTCAGCCAATTTGTTACTCAAGACCATATTTCACTTCTAACTATTCATCAGCAGCGTGTATGACACCTCTCTGGTGTTAAAAGCGACTGCAGATCATGGTAACCACTTGGCATCAGGTGTATGGCATGCTTGTTTATTGTAATACATTATAGAAGATGCGAAAATTTTCGGAGTCGTTTTCATCATCAGAGTAGACTTCTAAGAATTCATGGGTGTTATCTAAAATATTTGAAATATTTGACAGCCTCCGTGGCGTAGCGGTAGTGAACGCGGCCGCTACGCAGGAGGCGCGGGTTCGATCCCCGCTCAGTGCAAATATTTGTGTGCATTAAATATGAGTATTTGCATTGGTCTGGTCGTGCCTCGGAGAGCACGTTAAGCCGTCGGTCCCGGTTGCCATAAGAACATCAATGGCAGTCGTTACGGGTAGTTGGTGCCCTAAAAAAAGTCCAAAAACAACGGTCTAGCTGCAAAGATTCGATATCGCCTAATGTTAACATTGGGTCGTGGAGGTCAGATGGCAATCGCTTCACGGAAAATATCGAGGTCTAGCCAAATCTGTAGCTATGACTGGTAAAAGCGGACCCCAGACTCCGAACTGAAAGCTTCGGATGCGACTGGGAATTAACGCTAGGAGGATCGATCTAAATTTGAAATTATAATTATAATTGAATTCTTAAAAGACTTGTCTGGGGATCAGGGGAGGAAAAAAGGTCTCGATTTGCCATGTCAAAATTATTGTTAGGTAGGTAGGTAGGACGCATCATAAATTTAAGACCGAGATCCACTCTACAGAACCAACGATGTCTTTTACAGTAGTTTCCCTTAATTTTATCGAAGCATCACGTCACTTACCCGATACGCCGGCACTGCCTTTCATACGCCTTCACAAATACATTAATAATTACCTTAATCGTCAGATTTAGGCCACTTTCGTCAACAAGATGACCGTTCTCGATACTGTACAGTCAGCACAAAATGTGGTCTTAGTTTTGGTAAAATTTTCGAGGCAATAGTATCGTTATGGTTAACTTTTTTCCTAGCTAAGCTCACGCCTATTTCGCTCCGGGGTATGCAGAGACAAAAATCCGCCATTTGACTCTATCCTTACATACTTAACGAGCATCCTCTACTGACTTTTTTGGAGTAAAAGAATTGCAGCAGTTAAAACTAAATACTTAAGAGGGGGTATAAAGCTAAATTGCCGATCGTAGATTTTGATTTTCATACCCGAAAGTAAGCCACAAATGAGCTGGGTTTTTTTAATAGAAAATACGTTATATGTGAAAGGGACTGGTCATGGTGAAAACATAAAATATTAATATTTTATCGATAGAATAAAATCACAAAGTTGTGCCTAATTTACTACTAAAATCAATTTATTTCCAATATTATGCATACAACTGAGTCAATATTTGAATACAAAGTGTAAAATTATATAACCAAGTGACTCAACATTCACTTTGAAAAAATTATGTGGATTTTACGAGTAATTAAAAAAAAACTAATTTGTAGCTTACGATGTTCTTATTCCGCGCTTAAAGCTCTCTTTGTATCGCACCTGACGCGAGGTGTCGGCCATCTGTTGTTTCATCAACTAGTCGGGCTCGCCCCGTTGAGACGGGAGGACTGTATTTCTGTTTTCCGTGTCAAGAAAGTTCATTGAAAATGAGCCAAATAAAAAAATATAAAAGAAACACTCTAAAAGAGAACATAAGAAACTAAGAATTCAACTTATGGCTAATTTTCGAAGGTACGTATATCTATATTATTTTACTTTCTTTAGTTTGTTACTAAATATCCACCGTTGCTAGGTAACTCTGGAGTAATGTCGGCTCGGGTATAGTATATGCAAATCAAATAGATGTTTTTGACCACTCGCGTGTTTATTGTGGGATCCCATTTTTTCTCATAATGGTTTTTGTCCTAATTTAAATTGTCATAACAAGTTAGGCATAATTTTCTTTGTCATAATAATAGTGTGCCATAATTGGTTTTTAGCATACTATGTTATTAAGCATAAATAAATCAGCATATAAGCATCAGCATCATAAGCATAAATAAATAAATCGATGGAAGAAATTCTGAAATAAACGTATATTATTATAAATATTGTATATCCTAATGTTTTTATTCATAACTTTGACATGCATAAAGTTGTAAAGCATATTGTTTATTTGTCTAATAGTTATTTGGCATAATGATCAAAAAGAAATAATAATTTCTTAACAGACAGTGATAGATTTATTGAGAAAGCCCCTGATTCCGACTTGGATAGATTAGGTTAGAAGGCTAATGCGGGAGCGGAGCGGAGCGAAGCTCCCGCAATAGGCCTTCGTGGTTATTTTTTTTTATAACCATGTAGAACTTTATTTAGTCAATTTAATTTGTATGCTTAAAATAGTTATGGTTACGCGTCGTTATGCTTAAGTAAACTTATGCTTTGAGACAGTATGCTTATAAAATATTATGCTTATAGTAAATAGGATTAAAAAAATTATGATTAAAAAGTTATGGTAAATGAGTATTATGCGTATATAATGTTAGGACAAGTAACATTATGCAATGTTAAATTATGACATAAAATTGTAGGAATAAAAATAGAGAACCGTTTATTGTATGTAATGTTATTTTTATAGCACTAATATAATTATATATTGCGAAAGTATTTATACATTTTTCAATTTTATAAATTTTAATGCATTTCAGAGTTGCTTCAGCTCGTAATATCACACAAGCTGATGAATCCGATCCGGTCGAATCGCGTAAAAGACTTTCATCAACTTTGTTAGTTTATTGCAATTGTTTTTTCTCACATTCAGAAAACATTTCAGTAAAATATGCAACTTAGTATGAACATGTACAAGTAGAATGATATGATTTGAGATTAACATGGTCATTCACATTAGTACCAAATGTTCACAAACTCAAACAGCATGGTAAGTATCCAAAATTGACCACACGGAACGCGGAAGACCGCCCGTGGAAGGATAGCTCAGAGTAAGAGCGCTGGAACGCCAATGTCCGCGTCTCTGGCATTCAAGTCCCTTTTTTGTCAATTTAGCATTTATATCAAATTATCTACAAGTAGATTAAAATAGCAATGCAATGCTTATGTGATTGATTTGTCATTAATTTGCAATTATTTTTACAGATCTCCCATTAAACCTTTAGAGAAAGTTGAAGTTTTGAGAGAACTAGATCCAAATTATTGTGATGGAAATTTTGCACGAAAGCGGTATGAGCGGTACATTTTAGCCAGCCTTGATTCATTATGTCAGGGATCATTACTCTCAGGCAGCCCTAGCTTCTTATACGTACGTGTAATGATAAAATAGGGCAACCATATATTATACACAATGTTCGTCAGTAATATTGAACCAAATTTATGTATAATTGGCCAAAGACAGATAAAAAGAAAAAACCAAAGAAGCAATAGATTGCACGAGAGTAAACCACTATACGATTTAAAATAGTTTTCTGTTATTGAATTCACACATAATTTCTATTTTATAATAAATTAAAAAGAGCTGTGCTTACTGCAAAGTTAAAGATTGTATTTTTTGTATGGTGTAATCAGCAAAACAGATGTATCCTGGGTCGTTCTATAAGGATTGATTATTTCCAGAAAATACTGTATGTTTTAAAAGTATATTGCAGTATTTTAGAAAAAAAAGCTTTACCTGCATACTTATCTGTTTTGCTAACTGTACATGAAATAAAACTTCGCAAGTTTATTGCCAATCTTTTATATAAATTTTATCTTATATCCTTTTCGCTCGTCAGCGTTCATCTCGTTCCATTCCGTTTTCTACATATAACATAATATTGTTTGTTTTTAAGAAGTATCTATAAGTCAGAGATGGTATCTGAAAAACAAAATAACCATAATAAATAATGTAAACCAAGCAATTCTCGCCCGAAGTCGATTATCTTTTCTCTTTGTAAATCGATTTGAGCAATCAGCATAATAAATGAATGCTTCAAAATTTCATTCAATTGTTTGGGCGGAGTCATCAAAAATCAATGTTTAAAAAATTTGTGAAAACATTCATCGGTTCCGATAGCTCGTATGAGTATCGGTAGATGGCTCCACCGTCACCCCAAAGACAGAAAGTATAGAGGAATTTGAGTCGGCTTCGTGCGGGCTTCGGTGGCTTAGCGGTCAGAGCATTCCCCCTGTAAGGGAAAGATCGCGGGTTCGAATCCACCCGAAGTCGATTTTTTTTTCTCATTGTAAATCTTCAAAATTTCATCCAAAAGCAATTCTTATCCACCTATAACAAAATTGATAGTATATAATATAAGTAAGAATTTTTAATTATTATTGAAATAAATATTTCTATAATTTACTTTTTTATATTATTTCTGCACTACCTGTAAAATTATTCAGCGAATCGTTACAGCACTTAGGGAGATTTATTTTTATCTAAAAAAAAAAACAAATTAAAACTAACAACACAGTGAAAATGTATTAAAATTTTATTTTATTACTTACCTCTCCATTTTATTTGCTTCTAACAAAAGTAATGTTTCAGTTTGAAGTATAGTTGGATGACCCGACTCGGGATTAGTATTAAAGTAATTGAATTCGCAAAAAAAAAATCTGGGTATATATAAATATCACTTATAGAGGCACATCGCTAGATGTGATGATAAACAAAAACCAAAAGCATTGTTTTTCCCAAATCGTCAAATACTCCTTATACCAAAAAATATTAATAGGATTATTTTCTATCGTATTAAAAATGTCTTAATATGAATATAATTTGACGATTTCAAAAAATATGCATTCAATTTTTGATGAACCACCACTATATTTTAAGCCAGTATGATTATTTTACTTACCTTTAAATTTTATCTATCACTAAAAATTATAAATTTATTGTGTTTTCAAAGTATAAGTAGATTGTTAATGATGCAACTCGTATTTTGACAATTTTATCTGATTATTTTGGGCATACTGTACGCCTTCGTACAAGAATGGCGGGTCGCTGCCACACAAAATAGGTGGCGGACTTGCCGGAGCGACGACATGCGAGAGCGGGACGTGTGAGGGGTGCGGGTGAAATCTGATTTTTTTCTAGCTTTATACGCACTCTTAACTAAAATAAAGGGAGCATTAATCACTGTCATAATATTATGGAGTAAGAAAATACATACATACAGTCACGCCTCTTTCCCAATGGGGTAAGCAGAGAAGGGAAAGAATTATTTTATTATTTTATACTAGCTTTTGCCCGCGGCTCCGCCCGCGTGGATGTCGGTTATCGCGACCAAACATAGCCTATGTCCTTTCTCAAGGTCTACTCTACAGTCTACCACCAAATAAATAATACCAAATTTCATCAAAAACGGTTCAGTGGTTTAGGCGTGAAAGCGTAACAGACAGACAGAGTTACTTTCGCATTTATAATATTAGTTTGGATTAACGACCAAATGAACTTTCGTAGGACTTTCCGCGGTCATTTTTGGCCGACAGTACATTCTTAATGACAGAATTTATCGTAAAAACCCAGTGAGAGGCGCATTAAAGCAATCTTTATCGACTTGAGACAAAGCCAGACCCCCGACTCGACGTCTTCATATTAACAACACAAAAACAATACCCCTATCGCTTGACACGCTATTAAAATTCACCAATTTTATTTCATACAAATATCAACCGTATCCCACACTACATAAAGTAGAATTTCCTTTGAAAGAAAATGTGTGTAGAAATTCATAACGTCGTATTTCCCAAAATTTTGCTAAACGAAATTGTATTCTTTTTTGTGGATGCTATGGTTGAAATTTAAATAAAATGTGGTAGTGAAAAGAAAGTTATACCTAATTGAATAACGATATCATAGTGTTGTGACGTGTCATTTGATTAATAATGGAAGTGGCTTGTCCACTCGGGACAGTTTTTTATAATAATGTTGATACGAAGCGAACATGTTCTGCTTTTAACGCGAGCTTATGATGACGTAGAATTTTTATTTGTTTTTTTTTTAGTCAGTACCTAATTGGTACTTCGGTTAATCCTATTATTCGATGATTTACTACTTCATATAAAAGTAAGAAACGTGGTTATGAGTCCCTACGAAGATGTTTGAGGTATCAAGAGTGTAACGCCCCTAGAGTTGCATACGTCCATAAGCCACGTACTTAGATAATTTTTTTGTAAATACATAGTTACATAGTTACTATGTATACAATGTATACATAGAAAACACTCAGATTAATGCAAATATTCATTCATTCATGCATACAAATATTTACACGGAGCGGGAATAGAACACGCGCCTCCTGCGTAGCGGCCGCGTTCACAACCGCCGCGCAACATGGGCAGTCAATTCTGTAAGTACACCTCATTTACACCTTACCATCAGGTGTAGTGAACTCATTCTGTCATACTATACATAGAAAAGCTATAAGTTCCAAGTAACAAATCTATTATAAACCCAACCGCCCACTAGCTCATAATAATGACCACACAATGGACAACACAGCGAATAAACCCTTATGCCATTAATCTCCTGATCAACTGGCCTGCTTCCGTTACCACGACAGATAGAGAGGGCCGTATAGGCTCTATGTGTGTGCGAAAAAGAGGTGAACACTCGATAACTTAATTGAAAGCTAGGGATGGGAAGGGAAGCGTATTGATAGTCGATAAATTGTGTTTTAAAATCAATATACTTTTTTATATTACTTGGTCATAAACGAGCACCCAATCCGCCTGATGGTTAGAGTCTCCGGATATTCTATGATAGGTAATGGGGATGGGATCCCATTATCGTAATATGTCCAAGGCTTCTGATGAGAGACTTTAATGATATGACAAAATAATATTTTACTAAAGTATCTTGACTTCCATTCCATGCCAAAAACTTAATAAGTATTTACCTATATCTGACAGGAATAGGAAAAAGTATAGAGAATTAACATATTAATAAAACACTTGTACTTCTGCATAATATTAATTGTTGAAGCTAACCGGTTTCGCCTTATCTACAACATTCTCAAATATTTACATTGATAGTTATGAACACTCCAATTAGGTATCTACCTATTGTTAAACACTAAGATATAACCATTTATTATGTATAACAACAATTTCCACCAAGTGCTATTGTACGGGACGTTATCCTGTACATCGACTCCAGTTGTGGAGTATGTGGTTGTGGTGTTTGTTGTGGAGACCCGAAGGAAAGATAGCCGAAAGTAAACGAGTAAACGTATATTGTAATGTTGAGGTTAACAGAACTACTAAGTGGCCGATCTTTCCTGGATAGAGTTCACTGGTGGTCGTGATGATAGTCTCTAAGATTATTGGTTTGTGGTCGATATAAATACACATTATTGTGCAACAAATAGTGACGCGCGTCGCCGGTTCGGCCTGTAGTACAGCGTCAGCAGCGCATGTACAGTCAGGTCACTATACATGCGATGTACAGTCGTGAGACTGTACAGCTATAAATAGAAATAGAATTATGGTCTCATTAAGTGAGATGGTACTTCTGATGGTTGATGACTCCTTTCATTATTCTATCTATTTATTACTTTTCAAACTATCGACATGTCCCATCCCTACGTGTTCCCCGTTACACCCATAGCGCGTTATCTGTCTCGTCTTGTGCATTAACACGTCCAACCTCATTATAATAACCGTTCATACATCATTCACAGGCACATTCGAATATCACCTCTATTATAAAGCAGTTAAAGTCTGTACGAAACGCAAGGGATATGTTGGTAGATCACTTTCAACAGACAACTGTCGCCAAGCTTTTGTTTTTAAAAAAGAAAAACAATACTCACAGATTTAGTTATAAATATTGAAGAGAATTTAAGGCTAGATAGCCTCCGTGGCGTAGCGGTAGTGAAGGCGGCCACTACGCAGGAGGCTACGGTCTAGCTGCAAAGCTTCGATATAGACTAATGTTACCATTGGGTTGTGGAGGTCAGATAGCAATCGCTTCACGGAAAATATTGAGGTCTTGCCAAATCTGTAGTTAAGACTGGGTACACTACATAAATACGAAAAGCCTTATTCCGAAAGTTACAATCACGAATTTCAAAATTCCGAATTTCATAATTCCGAATCATTCAAAATTCCGAAAGTCAGATATCCGATGTATCATAAATCCTATTTATTGAAAACCCGAATTTCAAAATTCCTAACGATTATAACTGCGAATATTAAAATTCCGAATTTGAAGATACCGAACTATTACAATTCCGAATTATTAATAATCCGAAATATCATAAATACGAATTCCGATTATCAAACAACAACACAAACCCGACAATCAAGCGCCTTGTAAACCTGCATTAGGTAAGTAGGATAGTTGCTATTTTCGGGGTACACGAGATAAACAGGAAATAGAATTATTGAACTATTATTTTAATTTATTAATGCTAATGATTACAAAATACAGGTTGCCATACAACTTTCAGTAACAAGCATGCATGCAGGCAAGCATGCTCGCAAGCATGCATGCAGGCAAGCATGCATGCAGGCAAGCATGCAGGCATGCATTAGTTTCGCTCTTCTCCGGCGCTACGGGATGTGCAGTCCTTCCGCCCTTGCGTAACAAAGTTCGGGCACCCATGCTCGCTTCCGCAGCTTCGGCTTGCTGGTCGCCTCCGGCGACCAGCCTCAGCCGCTCCAGCTCGCCCGGGCGCCTGAGCTTCGTTACTGCGGGCGAGGACTGCCCTCCCTCCGCGCCTCCGGTTTTTAAATAACACTTTAGTGTAGGGCAAACAAGTACCACGGCAGTAGGACCACGGCAAGTCGGGTTTGGCTTAATTTTTATACATAATAATTGGCGAGAAAATTAATTTATTATTATAAAATGCGCAACATGTCAAATCAATTTTAACTTTTACCTATTTTTGATACAAATTTTCAATTAGAGCAATGAATTTTCGGAAATTTGAAATTCGGAATAACGTTGTTCGGGCTAATAATACTACGGATTTTTAATTATTCGTAAAAATGAAATTCGGAAGAATGAACATTCGTATTTATAACTTTCGGATAAATAACTATCGTGTTTTTGAATACTCGGAGTTTTGTTTCTTAGGAATTATAATATTCGGAATTTTGAAAATCGGAATATTGAAATTCGGAATTAAGTATTTCGGAATTGTTGGGTGTTCCCGTTAAGACTAGTAAAGCGGACCCCAGACTCCGAGCTGAAAAGCTTCGGATGCGACTGGGAATTAACGCTAGGATGAAGAAGATTGAAGATAATTTAAGGCAAATGCAAGTGGATATGCTGGGGTGTATGGTTGTTCCACTAAGGTCTTTAGGGCCTAAGCCAATTCTGTCTGCAAACTGGTACATATACTGCTGTTTGACTGACAAGACTCTGGTGTAGTCGGTCGTTGATTGCCGGAAGTGAGACTATCTGAGACATATCTCTCGTACCCTGGCCGGCCCAAGGGAACTATTTATTGCTGTATTTTTTAAGTAGCAGGTTCGTTTCTTATTCATACTAACTTTATATACCTTATTGATTTAGGTACAGCGTTGCCAATGTGTTGGGAATTCCCCAAATTGGGGAAGTTATGGGGATTGCGCTTAGGGGAAGGAAATGCGGGGAATTTATACATTTACGCTAGACCCGAACTCAGAAGTAATAAATGGTAACTGGTAAGTAACTATTATAAGTATTTATAATTTTTAAAGTAACATGTCCGTGAACAAAAAAGCAAACATGCTTTTTCGCGCAAAGATTTTTGTAATAAATATGTTTAATTTTATACTTTTTTCTTTAATGAAATTTTGTGGGGAACGTGTGGGGGATATTGATTTTAAGAACCCCCAAATTGGGGATTTTCAGTCGGGTTTGTGGGGAATTCAAATCGTGGTCTTTGGCAACACTGTATTACGTATGCTGCACGTAAAAATGTCTTGGGGAGCAGTCTTTATGTCCATAACATCGCAGAAAAAATGCAGGAGAATCGCTGCGTGAGACGCTGGTGCGGTCATATATTTCGGGGCAACAGTCAAGATACGTGGGTAATACAATTAAATATCTGGTCATGTTTCTTCCGTCGGGCACGAGTAGTAGTAACTGGACCAGTGGCGAACGATCTCTTTAACACAATTCTTGCCGGTTTACCAATGGATCGCATGGTGCATGACAGACTAGATCGTGGTAAGTTTTTCTTTCCACCGGCTTCCTTTTTGATAATTTACACTCTTCGCCAATGAGGAGGACAACCTGAAAATGCTGCCTTGATGTCGCGTTGTAGGGGATACACCCGTATTCACAAACGATACTGTGAGGTCTCATAGTGTGCTCGAGCGCATAGGGCTGGTAAAATTAATTCACAAACATCACGGAGCAGTATCTGACGCAGTGCGTTCCCTCAACGAAGTATTACTTAAGTGTTATCAATGAATAAAAAGGCTTGCCAAAACGAACGCACTGAGAATTTGTCGTTCTTTGCACAGTTTTGGTGGTACGCATAGCGAAGTATTGTTTGTGAATACGGGTGTTAGATAAATTCGACATACCCACACTTTAGAAGAAAGATGATGATGGAAGTCAGAGATTTACCAAAGAATTCTATTCAGTTCAATTAGCCTATCGCAGTTCACTGTTGGACATAAGCCTTTCCCAAGGTTTAGGCTTTGGCCTACTGTTTCCTTGCTGGATAGGCGGGTTGGTACAGGTTTTAATTCGAGTTCTCCTTCTCTCGCAGTGATATCGTCTACATACCTACGTATTTTTCCGTTAGTCGCCACTTTCGACACCCTTCGGATGAGATGGGGTGGTGATACTTGTATTCATTCTCTGTTACTCCACGGATGAAGTTAATACAGGCTAATTAATTAATTATAAGGGCCTAATAAGTCATCCTATAGCAATAACAGGTCACAATAAGAATTGATAACGATAAGATATATCTACTTAATGTAATGTTGTTTCGCAAAGATCGATACTGCTACTCAGCAATTTCAAAAACGTTATAATAATTTGCTAATTATTGCATAACTAACTGGCTATTGCCATTTCAGCTTGATTATGGTATGAGATTTTTTTTTTTTCAGTGTGATATTGCGGAAAAGTGAGGAGAAACCTCGATGCAGAATTTGGCAAATAGATGAGGATTTATCATAATATACTTAGGTCTATTGGTAATTTTTGATCTAAGTATATAAAAAAAAAGATTTTAGAAAAATGTAGAGTGAACCTTTCTCAGCAAAGATCCAGCGCAACTGTAGACATTCAGCTTTAACTTCCTATTTACCCAAGAGTGCCACTCAGAATGATGTGTACCTACCTAAGAATTCTAGCAATGCCATCTACCACCAACCAACCTTCTACCTCTTCTTCATCCTAGCGTGAATCCCAGTCGCATCCGAAACTTTCATCTCATAGTCTGGGGTCCGCTTTACCAGTCTAACTGCGGATTTTACTGAATTTCTATATTTTTTCGGGAAGCTACTGCCATCTAACCTCCACAACCCAATGGCAATATTGGGCAATATCAAAGCATTGCAGCTAGACCAGTTGTTGAACTTTTTAGGGCTCTAACTACCTGTAACGACTGCCATTCGAATGGCAACCGGAACCGACGGCTTAACATGCTCTCCGATGCACGGAACCTTCTACCTATATAGGTACCTACTAGTTCTATTCAGGCACTTAGAAGTCTAATGATGGATGAAGAAATCCACAAAACTATGGAAACCTTAATTTAACAATTTTTTGGGGCAGTCATTGTAGATAGGGAATATGTACCATTAATCTCTTTCTTTATTTCTAGCATCTACTTAATAATAGGTAAAATCTATATATATATATCTACTTGAGCTTTTTTTCCGCAGGAATACAAGAAACAATAATAGCATCTTGTAATAATTTCACGCGATCCTAAAACCAGAAAGCAATACATGAGACAGCTGCACACCTACCTACCTACCTACCTAACAAAAACGAACAAAACATACATTTCACACCTTGGAATGGGTTTACGTCAGAGGGATAAATTAAACCGTTCCAAGTGCCGAGGACCATTCACGGCGACACGCGCCAAATAAAATATAAAGAGCGTCCCAGCCTCCCAGTTTCGCACTATCATCTCCGCACGACCAATCCAACATGGACACTTTATACTCGCACGCCGATTGGTCGCCACGAACGCTCTGGCCCCTCCTACTCGCAGACTCCACCCCTGCCACAAAAAGTTTCCAGACTCCGACGACCTGCCCACGGCCACGTCCAGTCCACATCTGACAACCAACACGCTCATTATCTCAATCATCGCGACTATTCCTTCTTTCCATTAAATCCACATTTTTACTCGCTTATCACTCCACGATACGATCAAAAACTTCTAAGATAACTCCGTCTTTGTCAACTCGATATATTTCTTACGCGATAGACAGGGACAGTGAATTAAAGTTTTAGGTGTGGTTCAGAAAAAATATGCCGTGGTGTTCAGTGTTCGTCGGTACACCTGACGCGCGGGCGTGCGCTCGGTAGGCGCAGCACTAGTCGGACGATAGTGATGTGTGTGACGTAAAAGTTCGACATCGATAGTTGTTGGCCCACAAACATGATGACTATGGACGTCGGGATGTACAACAACCAGCAAAACGGTTACGGCGGGGCTGAGTACTACCAGCAGGGCGCTGGCTACCAGCCCCCTTACGAGGGCTACCACGAGTACTACGAACCTGCTTCTCACTACTACGAGCCTTTAATCCACGGGCAGACGAGCCACGAGCATCCTACAACCCCTGTCATAAGCACTGATACTGGTTTATGTTACACAAACCTGGATTATGGAGACTTACAGACTAACTACCCTGTTCATACTCTACCACCGCATGCTGAAGCTTTTAAGCATAGAGAGGAAGTCCCACGGCATGAAGACATGCATATGCATGAACATAAGCTCGATAATCACTACTTGGAGACGAAATACAACATGCATTTTGTCGATGAGACGACAATGCAGTACAACCAGGGGTCTCCGTTGCCGTGTGCGGAATTCGAGCATTATCAGCCAAAGGATGAGTTCGCTGGTCTCCGGGACGGGTTCCCTAGGGAGGGGGAGTGTGTGGGTCCTCACGGGCACCTGCAGGGGCACCAGGCTCATGCGTCACATGCGGCTGTTCCTACTTATAAGTGGATGCAAGTGAAGAGAAACGTTCCTAAGCCGACCGGTAAGTTTATTTTATTGTTTTTCTTTTATGTTATTTTTTGTATGTTAGGATGTTTTGTTTTTATGTTTGATATACTTAATGGCAATTTATTTTAGGTTAATTATTTAAAACAGAGAATTTGAAACGTATTACTGGTATTACACTGGATTTTATTTAGATATAAACCAAATATACCTAGTTTGTTATTTAGACATAACCCAAATAAAAATACTACAATATATTTATACTGTCAATCCTAATAGACATATACTTGTATAAACATATTTACACCAGGTTAGCGAGGATTGAACCTGTGACCCCTCGCTGCTGTCGAAGGCACGTCCGCCAAGTCAAACAGGTTGTCAAATATCTAGTTAGGATATAGACATGTTGCAGTTTATGTTTGTTTATTGAATTGTATGTTTTTTTTCTTCTATGCTTTTTCAAGCAAAAGAAAAAAATACTATTTAAGAAATTCTTTTGAAGTGTTCAGATGATTCATTACTAAGGCAGCAAAAACCTGCCTACTCCACAAATAGCTGTAACCAAAAAATGTTACCAAATTACAAACTTTTACAATACCATAACCCTTTTTTTTCGTAGTAAAATCCCCACGTATACCGGTTATGTCGGACTCGAACCTACTAAAACCGCACGCTGATGCCGTTAGTAGCCTTCTACGACACCCAAACGGGAAGAAATGGGGTAGCCCTATAGGTACTACTCCATCACACGGCACATTATCTAGTCTAAAAATGCGTGGAGTGCACTATAAAGTGAGCATGTGTCACTGGTACTTCAAACAAATCGTGTGACACAAAACGTGTCGTTATGTTACGGTTTAATTGGCTCACTGACACTACCAATTAAAAATGTACCACGAGACGTTTGATTATATCATGTACCATGTTGTTGCTTAGTGTTATGTAATTAATTAAAACAACAGTAATTCTATTTATGGGTAGTTCCACAAAAGTTGGGTAAAATTCGTCCAAATCTTGCCATACGTGTTTTTAGATACCGAATCAAAAACTTTTTAGTAAATACAGCGTATATAATAATATACTTTTAGTACCTAAAGGGGCCAGTCACTTTACTAGGTATTTAAAGAGAAATTTGTGTTTTTCTGAAATCTGTGTTCTAGGGACTGACGGGTTGTGCTAGGGACTGATGCCTTACTTTTATTATACAATAAAACCACCATGTTTGTCTTATATAATTAGTATTTATTTGTTAAATCTCACTCTTATCTTATTCATACACATATTTATGCCAAAATGCAATCAAATTAGAGACAAATCAGTCTTTAGGTAAATTATCTTAGATAAATCTCTCTTGAAGCTCTACGAGGGGATAATCGACTCCTGGATCCGACAGGCAAGTACACTCCCGGAGTGTCAGTATGGGTTTCGTCCCGGGCACGGGACCATGGACCCGGTGTTCGCCCTAAGGATTGTGGCGGGGAAATACAGGGCGAAGAATACGCCCGCGCACTGCGTATTCTTAGACATTCAGAAGACCTTCGACTGTGTTCCTCGCGAGGTGATCTGGTGGGCATTGCGGGTCAAGGAAGTCACAGAAACTTACATTGACACCATCCGAGACATGTACTACGATTCCGATTCTGTGGTTCGGACTACCGTTGGCGACTCGAAAGCTTTACCCATCACCGTCGGGGTACACCAAGGATTCGTCCTTACCTGTTCAGCGTGATATTAGACGTTCTGTCAAACTGTATCAGAAACTCACATGAGCAACCACCGTGGTTGCACGCGAGAAAGGGTGGAAGGAAGCGCTTGAGAACGGTGTTCTGAAGCTAAATGTAGAGAAGTACGTACGAAGTACTTAGCGTTAAACTCCACAGATCCCACACCCGTTCGTATAGGCGATGATTTGATCGAGCGTACGGATCAGGTTAAGTACCTGGGATCTGTACTTCATGTGACTGGTGAAATCGACTGAGACGTCAGGGCACGAATTGCTGCCGCGTGGGCTAAGTGGCGAGAAATGACTGGTGTCACGTGTGATCCCAAAATGCCAGTCCGGTTGAAGGGGCAGGTCTATAAGACGATCATTAAACCTTTCCTCTTGCACGGTTGTGAGGCGTGGCCGCTGCTGGAGCGACACAAGCAAGAGCTGCGTGTCACGGAGATGAAAATGCGGTGGATGTGCGGCGTCATGCGTAAAGATCGCGTAAGGAACTCTCGCTTCCGCGGCAGCCTTCATATCCGTGACATCGCGGTTATAATGCAAGAAACCACCTTCGCAGCCAAGTCTTGCGGCTTGCGGCAACCGCCAGACTGTGTGGGTAACAAATACCTGGCAATGACGCCCCCGCCGGGCTCAGGTAAAAGGGGTAAGCCCAAGAAATCCTGGCTTGACGTCGTAGAGGGTGACATTCGTGCGAATGGTCTCACTACCATGGACACCCAAGATCGTGCGAAGTGAAGGAGGAAGATCCGGAAGGCAGACCTTTAACCGGAAGGCGGACCCTGAGCTGCGAGATCATCTTGGCCACGGATGCAATCAAGAAAATGCGTCTATATGCAGATGATGAATCTCTCTTACTAACAATAATAACAGTTTTCATAAAACTTGTGAAAAATTAAATGATCTGACTTTTTTTTTTGCTTTTTCTTCTTTAGACAACGGTATTTTTCTTCGCGGCGGCATATTCTACAACAAACAAAAGTTTCTGAATGATGAATCTATGTGAAAGAGTATGACTGTCAGTCCCTAGCCTTTGAATCAGTCCCTAGTCACATTAACAGCCAGGGCCTGATGGTCTAGGGACTGACGAATCAGAACAAAATCACTCGTAATTTTTTTTATAAAACAAATACCGAGACTTGTAGATAACAACAACATCAGAACAAACAAATCACATGTACACACAAACAAGAGAGAATAATAACTAATTTACTTTACATAAAATAACTCACCTAGGGCCTGAGAGATTGACTGGCCCAGCGCGTGTTTCCTCAGCATCGACACCGATCGCACTAATGTCAAGATAGCTGACGCGGAACGGTCCCCGCGTATGGCTAACTTCACGTTGTTACTTTTGAATGTGTTCATTTTAGAATGGCCGCTTATTTCGATTGCCGCGTATTTTTAAATTTACTGAGTGGCTAGGGCCTGACTAATATTATCGATGACGCTACTTTTCTTACAAATAAAATATGAACAATATTTAACTTTGTCTACTAAATAGATCCAATGGACAAGGTAATGTAATTTTTAGTGTATTTAAGTTAAATAAAGATCAAATATCATCAAGGCGTACTAAAATCATTCGAACGAAAACATTATTTTGGAAATGTGACATGGCTAGGGACTGATATTGAGGATAGAAAAGGACATTTTTTTTTATAAAAAAAATATATGATTGTAATAAAAGTGAGTGACATAGTAAAAAATTAATTATTTAATACGGCAGACAATTTTATTACTGGATATTTTATAAAAAATGTATAAAATAATACTGAAACACAAAGTTACCCAACTTTTGTGGAACTACCCTTATAATCCCTACTTTCTCTACTAATATTATAAATGCGAAAGTAACTCTGTCTGTCTGTCTGTCTGTCTGTCTGTCTGTCTGTCTGTCTCACTTTTACGACTAAACCGCTGAACCGATTTTGATGAAATTTGGTATAGAGGTAGGTTAGACCTTGAGAAAGGACATAGGCTATGTTTGGTCGCGATAACCGACATCCATGCGGGCGGAGCCGCGGGCAAAAGCTAGTATTCTATAACAAATGAACTTTTGGAACAGTATATGTATTAAGTTTTCCAATACAATTCAAATAGACAATACATATACATGCAAACAAAGATTTGTATTGAACGAGAATCGAACCCGGTTGTTGCTTAGTGTTATGTAATTAATTAAAACAACAGTAATATGTATTTATAATATTCTATAACAAATGAACTTTTGGAACAGTATATGTATTAAGTTTTCCAATACCAATTCAAATAGACAATACATATACCTACATACAAACAAATATTAGCATTGAATAAGAATCAAACCCGTAAAGTCCGATGTAGCAGTCGAACACTCTACCGCTACCCTACAGAAATCGTCTACAGAGCTTAAGGTGATTACATACGCGAATGACTTTGATCATACAAATACTCAAGGTCATTCGCTCGTTTTTCAGCCGTAAAAATCAGTAAAACTTTTTATATAGGACACGTCAATTTGACTTTGCCTCGCCTGATGGTAAGCTGAAGGCAAAGTCTCTGAAAAGAGGGTCACCATTACAGACATGTACCATGTTACAATGGTGGCACTCAGCTTGACGGCCTCGTCAGATGCTTTTTCACGCCCCGCTTAAAGGACCCGGGACTATAGGAGGAGGGAAACACGTGAGCTGGTAAGGAATTCCAAGTCTTAATAGTGCGGCAGAAGAAGGAGTCGCCGAATCGCTTAGTTCTAATTTTAATAGATAATTTTATAGGAGACGATTACAAACCAAGAAGGTCACGTCATGCTAATACATTCATTCAACATATATCTGAAATTTTAGACTATTTGGATACGTATTGTAGAAAATATTTGGTTTCATAAGAAAAAGTAGAGTGATGTTCAGAGCCTCTTTTCAACTATTTCCTCCTTTTTTATTGAATTTATGAAAAGGTGAAGTTACTCTGTATATCCTGTAGTATGCAGGGATGTAAATTCCAGATCTTTAGGTTTTATAGTTAAAAAGAAAAACGGTTTCGAAAATACCGATTTTTCGATGCTAATCTGATTCGGGGCCTTAAATTATCCCGAGCAAGTAAGAGACTCAATTCTAAAAATTACGCATAATTTGAAAACTAACGAAATCTTCTATAATTAAAGTTTAAAATTGAATTAAAAACTAATTAAGCTATGATTAAAACTTTCAGGTTTCATTATCTTACGAAAACGTACGGAATATATAAAACATTTTTTCTTTTTTTTATCGCGCGAAAAATCCCCACAGATACCCCTCCGCCGGAGCCGGTGGAAGAGGTTATGTCGGACTTGAACCGACTACAACGCACGCCATCTGTGGGCCTTCGGTTGTCTACGTTTCTCCTTGTTATCGAATTGAAATCAAGCATTTTGTAAATATAAAACTAAACTGACTTTTGCTGGGAATCGAAGTCATCTAACTGATATTAATACCCAATAAATAATTCCGCGGATGTGAGGTGCCAAGCCACCTGCCTCTGACCATCCGAGACGCCAATCATTTATCAACATTGACATATGATTATATCTGTACGCGCCGTACGGCTAAGGATGAGCCACAGATACTCATAAGATATTTATTTACTTTTTTTATTACACACGTTAATAATGACTTCACCTCACCTGATGGTAAGCTGAAGGCAAAGTCTCAAGAAAGAAGGTCACAATAATAGACACGTACCATGTTACAATGGTGGCACTCACCTTGACGGCCTCATCAGATGCTTTTTCACGCCTCGCTTAAACGAAAAAATAGAGAGACGTTAATAATGACTTCACCTCACCTCATGGTAAGCTGAAGGCAAAGTCTCAAGAAATAGTCACTATTACACCATTATAGACACCAATAATGTTACACTTACAATGGTGGCTATTGCACGTGTTTCCTTATTCCTACAGTCCCGGGTCCTCTAAGCGAGGCGTGAAAAAGCGCCTATCAAGGCCGTCAAGTATTACCATCTAGCGGAGTGCAGTCAATTTACGGACTAGCCTTTACCGGGGCTTGAAAAAGCATCTGATGAGGCCGTCAAGCTGAGTGCCACCATTGTAACTCTTTTTCGAGACTTTTCCTCCAGCCTACCATCAAGCGAGGTGAAGTCAAATTGATAATAATAAAAAAATGGCAAAACATTGTTACACTGAAGTTGACTAGGTGTTTACACATTTTTTTATTTTCTCTAAAAAGTAAGACTTTATTTTTTTTGTAACATTATCATGTAAAAATTCGAAGGTCTCTACACCAGCTCCTACATTAGATATCTTCTCTAATAACACAACTCCCGTCAGTGTTGTGACGTATGCCGTCACTCCAAGAGTCAGGGTTCGCGACCTGACCTGCGTCATTCACTCGCTCAGAGCAAATAATTTGACAGTCCGCGCCTGACAGCTGTCAGGGAACAACACCACGTGTTCGAAATTTGAAATAAGTAGTGACGTGTGCGTTAGAAAAATAAAATCATTATATTTTTTATGTACTACTGAGATGACAGCCAGTATGGTATAGTACCATACGGTACCTGCCTTTAGATTTTGTACAGCGGAGAAGAGTGAGAAGGCTAAAGTTTTACAGTATGATCTCTCTCTGGCACTACCGATGCCTAGATTATCCTAGCCTAGCCTAACCTAGATATCTTTTTAGAGTACTTAAAACTCATATAAGAAGTCATAGTTTTGATATTTTATCAAAATAAATGGTTTCAACAACTCTAAATAGGTACCAAATTGTCAGTCCGAAGTGCGATAGAGACAACACTATAAAAGAAAAAAAAATCTGATTTTAGCCGGACGTTCACTCCTCTTCAAAAACCGGGTAGGTTAACTACTGTAAATAATTCACGTTTTTGGATAATACCATTGACTATATGCAAATGTTACCTACGGCTCCATCCGCGTGAAACCCTAATCCAATCCCTATGAGCCACAGAAACCTATTACCGCGATAATAAAATTAATTATTAAAAAATAAAAATACCCGACTGCTGTCTAAAAGATCGAAACAAGCTTGATAGCAGGCGGTACCCATTTGCCAATCATAAACCGAAAGAAATTTAATGACCGGACTTATGATTTATGGACCGGAAGCTTATTTTTTAATAATTAATTTTATTTTAACCTTTTTAGTTAAGATATTATGACATCTGTATATTTTTGTATTCTCCTTTTAATTCTCTTCATTTTGATACCCTACTCGATAAATTCGAATGAAAAAAAATTTTTGACGACACATATTTTAGCATCAAAAATCTACCGTATAGTTTTTGTTGGAATTTTATGTACCCTATGACACTCGGGAGATAAATACCTTTCATTTGAGACCCTATTCATCAAAATCCGTCCAGGCGTTAGGCCTGTAGAGGGGAACAAAGAAAACTACATACATACATAGACACATACATACATACATACGCACGAAACACATTACCCTCTCGCTGGCGCAGTCGGACGACACATATTTTAGCATCAAAAATCTACCGTATAGTTTTTGTTGGAATTTTATGTACCCTATGACACTCGGGAGATGAATACCTTTCATTTGAGACCCTATTCATCAAAATCCGTCCAGGCGTTAGGCCTGTAGAGGGGAACAAAGAAAACTACATACATACATAGACACATACATACATACATACGCACGAAACACATTACCCTCTCGCTGGCGCAGTCGGGTAAAAAGTAGCCTATAGCCAATTCCAAATCACAATCTTTCCCTGTGCCAAATTTTATCCAGAACCATTCAACCGTTTTTGTGTGAAAGTATAACAAACATTCATACATCCAAACAAACACGTGCGTTTATAATAGGCTAAAACCGGGATAGATGCCCCAGTTGGATATTGTTTAATTCTCACTGTGGCCATTTATCCTTTTTAGTATTTTCATGGTGGGGCAACTATCCATATAGTGAGGCATCTATCCTAAAAATAAAGGGTCTACAAAAAGCTGAAATTTCCAAAATCTGTAATTGATAGGTAAAAGAAAACAATTAATAATTGAAGAGGAATAATTGAACTAGTAAAATTTATAGAAATTATTCATATAAAATAATTAGTTTTAGAATGATGAGCGTATTGCAAAAAGTGGGGCATCTATCCCGGTTTTACCCTATTAGTAATGACGATAGTACTTAGAAGTTTCGAGTTTGAACTGAAGCAAGCTGCAAGTGTCATACGCCGTGAAGTGCAGTATCTGAGCGTCAGATCTTCGCTGCGTCTGCAGCCGCGATATTTATGTTGGACACGACTGCTGCAATTAACGGGTTTGGTTACTTATAAGTAATACCGGCTATCGCGACCAAACATAGCCTATACTTTCCCAAGCTTAAATCTATCAGATTTCATCGTATTATTCTTAAAAATTACAAACTTTTATACAAGGTCTCAACCCCTATTGAAACCGCTTATCCCTATTTTTCGCGATAAAAGTTATAATATAATTCATCAAGATCGGCTCAGTGGTTTAGGCGTGAAAGCGTAACAGACAAAAAGACAGAGTGTAAGTATGGATATTCAAATATAATAATGTTTACGAACGATATGTTAAAGACAGATGTTTTTTATAACACTTACCTAGCCCCTACCTATTACTTACCTAGTGCCTACCTAGATAAATAGGGTAAATACTATGAAATAGGTAATATGTACAAATGGCGGCCTTATCGCTAAGCGTTTTCTTACAAGCAAAGTTTGGATGGACATATTTTAGTTTTAATGGAAACCCATCGTTATATTATAAATTTTACAATTTCAATTAAAAAGTGGAACAACAATTACCTTATCTATTAATTTGTATAATTAGGTATAATATTTTTTAGTTTTTTACCACATAAGAGAGAGAAGGAGAAAGAAAAATCCAGGAATCGAAACCAAGGCCTTAATCACACGCCCACATAAACCTTAAAAAGGTATTTAACCCATCAATGCCGTGACCAGGGCTCCAAAACAATTAGCACCATTTAAAAGTCAAACACTTCTGTCAGTGTAATAGCTTAATCCCATAATCCGCTTTCAGACGCCAGGGCGGTGGGCCTTGTACTTTCTACAAAGTTTTTACCCGACTACCGAAGGGTTATTATGGGTGTTACGCGCTACGAGAAATTGTGACGATTTCACGGTAGCGATAACTGCACAGATAAATGTATGAGCGTGTGTAGTGAAAACTGTAGAGATTTTAGTTTATACAAACAAATTAGCGTTAATTTATTGGTGCTATTTAAACAGTAAGATATTGGCAACCAAACTTACTAGTACCTATTGCCCCTAACCCCTCTAGCAGCTGAGCTAAATTGTTTGTACCTATTAGAAGTGGGGTTCACGTCGGCAGTATAGTATTCAGGATTCAAACCCGGGACCTCACGATCGCAAAACCGACTCCTCAACCACTAACCCACCGATTTATGCTAACCTACCGATTTATGTACCTATATTATGCTTTTTATTAATTTTACAAGCAAAACAATAGCGAAAGAGTTGTACGAAATACCGTCCATATTTGACTAATAAGGTACAATCTACGAACAGCACAAGCGACACATGACATCAGCCGGCGGCACGCGACTCGCTTACAATCCGCCTAATCCCCGTGTACGATATCTGTGTTTGTTTGTGCGCACGCAACACGCACAGGGGGAGGTTTTGGGGACACCACTGACCACTGCTAAAAATATAAGTCGAACTACGTTTTCTTGGACATGGAAATTAATTAAAAGACTTCTTGAGAAGTTCTAGAGACAACATTATTATCATCACTACATATTATAAAACAAAGTCGCTGTCGCTGTCTGTCCGTCCCTATGTATACTTAAATCTTCAAAACTATACAACGGATTTTAAAGCAGTTTTTTTTAATAGATAGAGCGATTCAAGAGGAAGGTTTATATGTATAATACATACATAATATTGTAGAGAAACACTGAAAAATTTTGAAATATGCAGCAGGACGGGGATCAGAATACCACACGGGCGGAAAATATGAATATGAGAAAAGAATATACGAACACCTATAGCAGACGTTACGGGTAGTTGGAGCCCTAAGAAGTTCAACAACTGCAGTGCAATTCTGTAAGCGCACAACGTTGCGACAGCCTTGCTATAGATTGTCATTGGTCAATCTCCAGTGACGTCACCCAGTCCGGCCAATGACAATCTCTATCTAGGTTGTCGCAACGTTGTGCTCGTCGTTGTGCGCTTACAGAATTGCATTGCTGGTTTAACTGCAATGCTTCGATATCATCAATGGGTTGTGGATGTCATTATGGTAGTTGCTTCAACGAAAATTTTCGAAGTTCTGCCAAATCCGCAGTTAGACAGGAAAAAGCGGATCCCAGGCTCCGAGGTGAAAGCTTCGGATGTGACTGGGATTAACGCTAGGATGAAGAATGAAGTGGAACAAACTATGGGGGTATATGGGACCTCATCAAGATCACCAGTGCTCTATAAGCCAGCACAACAGCTGATTGAGGAACGAAGTTCTTTAACAGGTTTTCCTCTGGAGCACTTTTGAGGTTATGCACCACGAAGAGCCCGAGTCATATGTCATATCCATACTCTGGTGAAGGCTTTCCTCTCGAGAATAAGAAGTAAAAAGGTAGTCTTCCTCATAAAGGGCAAAACAAATCAATAAAAGAATGAGCTGGGGAGCAGCCCCCCCTAGACAAGTGGCAATTCGTTGCTCGGCGTATCATGGAATAGAATGACGAATGTATAGGATTTGACGTTTTTGACATTCGTTGACGCCTGTCATATACCTACGTCAAATCAAATCCCATACATTTGGCATTCTATTCTACAAAACGGCGGCCGACGAATTGCCACTTGTCTAGAGGGGCAGGTCCTAGACTCCAATTTACGCTCGGATGAAGAGGTAGGTATCTATTACCTACTCTTTCTACTAGTAGGTAGGTACCAGGCGAACAAAAATTCTGTGATACAAAACACACTCGAAAACTGGATACCTTAAAATACAATTTCGTGAATGCCAATAATGATAGGTTTATCTGAAGAACAATGATGCTATCAGAAAATATCTTGTACTCTGATTGTACGAGATAAAGCGCAGCTTCGAGTGCAATATGTCGAGATAACCTGCGATATTACACGAATCTTGTCTTGTTCGCACTCTGCCGTATCTGATGGGATTTCAGATTTACTGCTGAATCTTTAAATTAGAGCTTACCTGAGCTGTGATTCAGATTTGAAATAATTTTGTAAACGAGGACTCCGTTTTTTTCCGATTCGATTTTTGGAGCTCAGGTCAACCCCACCAGTCAAGCCGCTAGTCGGCCGGTAGATACACTTACTGACGTACGAAGCTTCTTTGGTTAGGGGATCAGCTGGCCACCGCTCCCATAACTGGTCTAACTAACCAAACCAAACCAAAATAACAAAAATAATGAAACGGAGGAATAGGAGAAGAGGACCCCAGATTTCAAAGTGCAATGGTGCAGAATTTGAACACAAACATTGAATGAATTCCTAAAAAGGAATATTTTTAATAATTATTCATAATGCTCACTTTAATCACTTGGTCCATAAAGTCCATATGATATAGAAATATAGATAGACCTTAGAGTATCCATCTTACTAGATACTCTAAGAGATAGACAAACCTCGCAAAACCTAAAACCATAGCCAATTACCATCTTTTTTTCTTCACTCTGGTACGGGATTCGTATACTTCACAATCGTCCACAGCGTCCACAAGTTAAATTTGGATTAGGATTACAATAATATTCATACTTGCATCATCTTCTTCTTCACTGTCTTATGTCATTGCACTAATTAGTGTTCAAAGACTTTTGTTTCTGAGGACTATTCCATTATCGCGTTCAGTTCGTTACCCCTCTATTAAATATTTATAGGTTGAAGGGAAATGAGTAGGCATTAGGAAGCCAGGCTTTGAGAATGAACCTATGTCATTTGCAAACGAGCCTTTACTTTTACTTGTGAAGTGAAGAAGAACGTTGGTAAGAGAAGGTGCCATAGGTATTTTATTTACACTGTAACACTCATCGCCATCTTAGCCTGTAGTTGCTCTCAGTTGCGTGCGAGGCTTTCAGAGCCCGTGGTCCGATTGCTCCTTTTCCTCGATTTGGCATATGTATACGATTTGCATGGGACCGACTGAGAAAGTATTATTTTCAGTGTCGTGATCCTATTCACCATTCTGGTCACAGGAGTGAATGCAGACTATAACCACTAGGGTTGCAATGGAGACCAAGGTTACAATAACCACTAGGGTTACACTACCACGTGACAGTTACCATTTATTGTTTTTGAACCAAAAGATGACGTCATCTAGTCACATCTCTTAGCTATCTTTTCAAAAGGCTATCTTTGAAACGTGTAGTGTCAATCTGCGTTTGACACATACACGTAACTTTTGTTTTCAGATTAAAATAAAGATTTTGCGGCAAGATCAAAAGGTGCAGAATAACTGCGGTGTACTTGAAAGATATCTTAACTATGCTATAAATACGAATTTCAGATTGTTTGTTTATTACTCCATCGCGCGACTTTTGAACAAAATTTTGGCAGAATACCTTTTTCCCTTCTACCCAAGAACTGCTTGTAAAGATGACATGTTCACATTACCAACTCCTTGACCTTGAACTCTGTACTCGGAGGAGTAATTCTAATTGTAAAAAGTAAGTGTAAGTGTAAAACGGTGGAGGTGAGCGCTGATGCATCACGCGGTGGCCACCCTAAACCTACATCTGGGTCGCAAGTCCCAGTCGCCGTCACGGTGTTCCTCTCTGTATCACGCTATGGAACCGGCGACCGCACGGTGAATCCATGGAGTGCTGAGAATCGGATCTCTAATTCTAATAATTATGTATTTTAATGGTGTACAATAAAGTGTATAAATAAAGATAGCCTCGGATGAAACTGTAATTAACACTAAGATGAAGAAGAGAAGACATTTTGTAAATAGAAACAAGATGCAACCAATGCCACAGAATGCTTTGGCCTTACTAGTACTATTATTATCTGCTCTGTGACCTTACAATTAGAATTATTTATAGGACAAACATCGTTAACCACTTACCATAACATATACCGTGTATTTACTACCTTAGCAATAAAAAAAAGACCACCAAGCCCCCAATATTAGACACGTCACAGAAGAGCCAAGTCATCGTCGTCACAGCGTCAGCTAATAAAATCACCACAATGTAATTCGGTGGGTAATTGATCGAACACATGTTGTACCGCGACACTGTCCGACTTTATTGGACGACAGTGCCAGTCATCGTGAGAAGACGGTTTGGGAGCTTGGGACTACGTACCTAGCTATAGAGCCCACAGTTGTATCAACTTTGCAACGACCTCTGTAGCGCAGCGGAGGAGCTTTCGATTGCTACGTCGTAGGTCACGGATTCAATTCCTGCTTTATGCAAATATGTATTTATCTGTATGTCTATTTGCATTAGTCTAGGTGTTTCTATGTATAATATAATGTTTATTTACAGAAGAAAATATATCTAATTATGGTATATCCGCAATCTCCTAGCCATGACACAAGTTAGTTAAGCTATACTTACTTTGGGCCTAGATAGCGCTGTGCAGAATGTCGTTACCGCCAGCAGGGGACGCTGTTGAACGGACGGTTGATATACTCTTCGAAACAGAATATCCTACAGTATTATTTCTTTGATTAAAACTTATTAAAACTAGGGCGTTCAAAAGACAAGTCTACTCTGTACTACTAACTTCTCGATAATAGCGTCAAAATCGGTATGTTCAAAAATGTTCTCTTCAATATTATTTTCAAAAAAAAATCGGTATGTAAATATTCAGTGGAAACAAATCCATCGCTGGATTTGTTTAGTGGATTAAAGTGGAATACAGCAAACTGCTGAACGCCTACCCACATAACAAACACAAATACATACAAAACATGCCAAAAGTAGACCACACGTGAAGTCTGTCAAACGGCGAATATAATCGTATGTATGTAGAATTGTAGATGCTATCTATTGCTCGCCTCACAATGCGGCCCTGTGCCCAGATATCAAACCTCGCGGGATTACCCCTACCAACTACATTTTACCACCTCTAAAATACACGCCACACGAATTCAAACTCTAAATCCAGGTAATAAGGATTTCGATTTCAAAAACCTGGTCCTTCTGACGGTAAAATTATTTTTGCAGAAAAAAGGATAGGTATCTCACGTTGTCATTTTCCGCTTGCAACCCGACTGTCCCATGACATTTGGATCTTCGAAGATATTGATATTTGACAGTCGATGTTGAACTCTGTTGAGTCTCGTAATGATTTATTTTGCATTGATAGTAGAAAAGGTAAAGTTTTTATTTGCATTTTTGAAGAATGCACAATGCTATGTTGTTGTGATCGGCAGAATCATTGACAGTCGATGCGGTTGCTTTAGGACGATGACGTCGCATAAAATGAATGCGTATAATATCGCTTATATAAAATATTAACTAATTACTTTTAGCAATATCTATGGGAACTTGGGAAAATACCTACTGAGTCTATAGATTAAAATCGGAAAAGTGAACATCCAAGATGGGACATGAACTTACAAGGGGAATGCTGTACGACTGCTCCATATATCTTGCGATTTGTCTTGGAGCAGGGAGAAAATACTGAATCTGCTTTAAGAAGTCCCTTAAATATAGAAAGTCACAATTTTTCACTAGCTTTCGGCACTGGCAATCATGAATATCAGTGCCGAAAATTTTATTATTAAAAAAAAAGAAAACATGTTGCCAGTTAAAATAATATCTACGTACCTACTACCATTCTGATACCATGGTTTCACTTTTCATAACAGACTCTGAAATCTGAATTAAGCTAGGCAATAATCTGACACATTTAGTAAATTCTCGTTATTATACAGGCAACACCTTTAGATATTAAAATTAACACCTTAACAATAGAAAAGCTACCCCTCAGGCAATTCTGGCATTAAATTACCTATGAATTGGCGATAGAGCGGCCGGGTTAGAGCGTGCCTTATGCCTGAAATTCTGAATGTAATGCCCAGTCCCATTACATTCAGAATTCCAGGCATTATGCCACGCAAATCCAGATAATAATGTCCAAAGAAAATAATAACCCTTGAACAAAAAGGTCCTTAAAAGCTGTATAGGGTTTACGTCAGCTCAATGAATTTGAGTAAGTGCAGTAATAACACAATTTTAGCCAGAGTTGATGGTTCCCACCTGATTGCGGAGCGCCGCCGCCTCCGAAGGGGTTATTAGGAATCAGCTGAAAGTGGTACAAGTGGCATATTAAACGTGGCTTGCAAGTCACCTGCATTAGTCGAGACGTGGGTGGTGGCGCAATTTGAGAACGATGGCGATTTTACACATTAGTCACATTGCAAATAATAGTCGTTATTTTAAGTTGGGCATGTAAATGACACCTGGTAATTGAAGAGTGTAGTCTCTAGAATAAATCAATGCTAAAACGGTGGCGCATCTAATTATACAATTATATTCAGCAATTCATTTATAGTTGTAAACTAGGTTTTGAAAGACGGTATGTAATTGAGCCATGTGTGTTTTTACATGAGATATTATGGTAACTGTTTACGGGGAACATAGGCATTCGTCTTATTCTTCCATATTTAAATTGTCCTACATTTTTTTTATGAACGTGGGACTCTGGATTGTGCCTTCTTTCTTCCTAACACTCGTGCCTATTTCCTTCAGGCAGAGGTAAGGCATTTACGGCAAGTGTACTTTACGAGCTTCCTCTAGTCATTCCGAGTACTTTTTAAGTGTCATATTTTCAATAAATCATCAATTTGATCAGCGTATATCCTGCAAGGTTGTTCTCGGCATACCTGACTCACGTATTTGATCAACGTGTCCCATCCCAATCTATTTGCTACCAAACCCGCTGCCTCTTATAACTTGCCCCACACCTCTTGCTAGGCCCAGTAAACCGATTACGACCGGCGTCCAGTGCGGGGGAGACTATCGCACAATCTCACACGCGACTAGTCCGCTTCGCCCCTCGTGGGTTCACCCCCTACCCCCGTCCGGCCGTCACGTGACGCACTTTCCAATACAAACCTTTGTCCTGGTAATGACCCCGTGACTTGTTTTATATCAATAATAATATTATAAGTGCGGCAATGAAAGCTTGTTAAGATTTGTGAGATAGCCGAATTCGGACATGGATTTAAGGTTATTTGTGTGATAAGTGAAAACATGGTTTTTATTAGTTCTAGAAACTTCTTTTTTACCACTTAGGTGGCAGTATTCTTGGAATTCCATTAAAGTAGGTCGAACAAACGGTTTAAATTGACCGCTTGCCATTTAAACCTTCTTCTACTTCATCCTAGCATTAATTCCCAGTCGCATCCGGAGCTTTCACCTCGGAGTCTGGGGTCCGCTTTACCAGTCTAACTGCGGATTTTGGCTTGCAAAGCGAAAATTTATCTTATTACACATAGTGTAAAACTAATGTTTTCAGCAGCCCTGATCACCAGGGGTGGTTGTCTGGAGCAAAATCTAGAAAAAAGCTTCACCTCAACCATTTCCTCTCTTAAAAATTAGCGTATATCCCTCCTCCTGGACAGAAATATTGATATTATGAAGACAAAAGCGACTGTGGGTCCCGCGGTCGATACCCTATTCCTTGTCGTTTGATTGATTTTAAAAGGATCCTTCCTAGTAGGTAGGATGTAGAGAGGTAGAGAAATCTAAATTCTGTCACATATTGCACAGTTATTACAGCACTAAGCAAAGTTTTTTAACTTACTCGTACATAGAAACACTAATTTTTAACTAATTGAAAAACCGATTACGACTGCAGATGTCCTCTATACCAAAATTTGTCCACTACTAAGAACTTCCTAACAACAAACCAATATTACTATAGATCAAAAATCGAACTAAAGACCTCACGAAAGAGTAATGAACATAATATACATCTCTCTCTCTCTCTTTCCCTAGACCATTTCCCATCATATGGGGTCGGCCTTCCTGGTCTTCATACTCCACTTAGCACGGTCTTGTGCTTCGTCCGTATTGAGTTGGGCGTCCGTCAGGTCTCTCAGGACCGTCGTCTGCCATGTGGAGGGTGGTCTTCTACGCGCGTAACAGATTTGAGACGTTATACTGAAAGTAAAAGTGTATATATAGTCAGGAATTACTGTATATTGCCTCAGAATTACTAGTATCTTGTTATATAGCTAGAAAATCTATTTGTAACCACTGCTCTGAACCAAGGAAACACAAATTAAACAACCAGTTAGTCTGTTATATAGGTCTCTTTTATTCTATTATACCCACTACGTTAGTTCCAAAGGCTATTATAGACAGGAAAGAACTAACAAGAAAACCTGTCCGCCTTCTATCTCAATACAGTCACAAAACTTTATCGTATACTGGGCTAGTAGCCAAACATTAAACATAATAGAACCCTGGTATCATACTAGCTAAACAGGTTAATAGCCAACACTATAACATTTGTATCAGACAGCCTGGTGTCGAACCAGATCTCACAAAGCCTTAGTGGCACAGTACTTGTATAGTCATAACTACTCACTATCATGATATTATTGTACCATCTGATATTATATTATTATCAATAAAACAAATCAATAGCCGCCGCTATAAAAGGTACATGTATAGGAACCTATGTATCACTTTGCTATCTATACAATTCTTATAAACATTGGTATCACGGTACATACACAACCATTATATGGTATTACCGCCAAGGAATATAGCACCACGAGTAACACAAATAATAATATCAAGTTAATAGCATTTATACAAAGCTAGTCTTACAAATACGTTTTAGATAAACCAATTGTTACTTCTAATATCACACCCGAAGTGGGTACTATTGTTGGATAATATTTTCATACATTTACTGTAACGCCAATGATAGCCATAATTGTTCTCTGTAGATATTCGATACCACACAATTATTACACAAGTAAGTACACAGCAATATATCAACCAGTAAGTACACAGTATATAACAAATAAATGTAACAGGGGTATAATCGTACCTTACTCTTCGAAGACTCGGGATAACTAAGTTCCCATTCTGTCTCTGCCAGCCCTTTTATAACCTGGGCCTCGTCGCAATGCATCACATGATTTTCACCTACCTACTTATAAAATTATTGTACAAAATAGTTTTCATAAATACCAACAAATAATATAATACTGCTTTATCGCAACATATATATCATATTGTCATTTTAACACTTCAAAATAAAAATAAATCTAACACGGCCATACTGACAAGTACTTCGCTCTCGAAGTACCTACAACTAATTGAAAGTTGCGAATGACTTGCTGTACCGGCACCAAACTCAAATATGATTCTCACGGATCACAAACCCACCTATAAAACTATGGTACAAAACTGTTTTATAAATACCAAAATTACACTATTTTACATCTTGTCATTATAACACTCCAAAATAAAACATTATCTCACACAGCCTTACTGACAAGTACCTACTACAATTTAGTTGCAAGTTGCGACTGCTGGTACAATCAAAGTCAAAAGACGTCATTTGTATATTCTAGCAATTTGCTATGCCTTTTCTGGTCTGCTCCACCCGCGGTAAATGGCAAGGACTGCACGACCAAAAGGTCACCCAACGGAAATATAGTTCTATCATAAATCTGCAATCTCAATGTTTCCCTTAAAAAAAATGCTTAAACGTATTTAAACAAAAGGCGGCCTACATAGTCTTTGCCCTCTAACTATACCTCAGCAATCACACACCACAACCTCCAATATATTCGCCACATCTTACATATCAGCTTCATAAAGCATTTTAACTAAGATTTGTATTCCAAGTTCTACCGCAAGGTACAAAGTGAGAAGACCACTTGGTCTACCTGAATCAATCAGAGTACCATTGAAAGTACTACACTAACAACATTGAACCAAAGTTGATTTCGATAACTAATTTTGAAACAAAGATAATCACTGTCGCTTGATCGAAGTTCACATGGCCCAATCTCTTGTCGTCCATTCACTGCTAATGAACTGACGGTCGCAGCATGTTTTATATTGTAACATCAATGTTTCAAAACCAAAAACCTTTAATGATAAAAATTTTGATGAATCAACAACATCAACAATCACTGTCTCAATCACTATTTTTTTTAAATAGGACACGCCAATTTGACTTCGCCTCGCCTGATCGTAAGGGGCAAAGTCAAAATTTACATACTTCAGATTTAAAACTTTCATTTATGAAATCTTAGCATAATAGAAGGGAAAAAAAAACAATTTTATAAAATGTCCACTGGTTCAGTTATCTAAGAATACCATCAATAGTAGTCTCGCCTTTTACCCGAGACATAGCAGTCTCGCCTTTTACCCGAGACATAGCAGTCTCGCCTTTTATCCCGAGACGTAACAGTCTCGCCTTTTATCCCGAGACGTAACAGTCTCGCCTTTTATCCCGAGACGTAACAGTCTCGTCTTTTATCCCGAGACGTAACAGTCTCGCCTTTTATCCTGAGACGTAACAGTCTCGCCTTTTACCCCGAGACGTAACAGTCTCGCCTTTTATCCCGAGACGTAACAGTCTCGCCTTTTATCCCGAGACGTAACAGTCTCGTCTTTTATCCCGAGACGTAACAGTCTCGTCTTTTATCCCGAGACGTAACAGTCTCGCCTTTTATCCTGAGACGTAACAGTCTCGCCTTTTACCCCGAGACGTAACAGTCTCGCCTTTTATCCCGAGACGTAACAGTCTCGCCTTTTATCCCGAGACGTAACAGTCTCGTCTTTTATCCCGAGACGTAACAGTCTCGTCTTTTATCCCGAGACGTAACAGTCTCGCCTTTTATCCTGAGACGTAACAGTCTCGCCTTTTACCCCGAGACATAACAGTCTCGCCTTTTATCCCGAGACGTAACAGTCTCGCCTTTTATCCCGAGACGTAACAGTCTCGCCTTTTATCCCGAGACGTAACAGTCTCGCCTTTTATCCCGAGACGTAACAGTCTCGTCTTTTATCCCGAGACGTAACAGTCTCGCCTTTTATCCCGAGACGTAACAGTCTCGTCTTTTATCCTATCTTTTTACTTACAACCACTACTAATGCCAAACGCCATTATCTAGTTACATCAATTTGCCACGGCCATTCTGAACTACACTTTGTTCTCAAAGTGTTAGTTAGTCAAGGATAAAATAACGGCTGTTATATTGTTTGTAAAATACTTTTGACTTTTACTTTAGCTGCCTTTACTTAAAGTCAGCTACTTTGACTTAATACTTTGACTTTATACTTTGACTTTATACTTTGTTGGCTTCACTTTACTGGCTTTACTTGGCTTGGTAACCTTTACTTGAATAAGTGCCAATATATTCACATAACAAGAATTAAGGTGACAATATTTAAACCACCTATTGATCGGTATCAACAAACTATTACATTTCAAGTGATGAATCAACATTATGAACTAAGACGGTGTTTTTCAATCTTTCTATCACTATGTATATCGACATCATTCTCTATTATAGTAATCATAAATGAGCAACTGTTCGGCCAACCTGATACATCTTTATAATAAGTTACTTAACGGGTACCAAAAGTAACAACAATAATCATAGCATCACCACATTTTCTGATCATTGAACTATTTCAGGTCACCACAAAGGCTAACTTGCTATAGATAGCAGCCACACAAGTATTTCATAAAAACCGTTTGACCATTACTTAACTTACATTTTTTTTTTTTACAGTAGGTAGTTACAAATATGAAATCCAATAATATTCAACAATATAATTGAATGATTAGAATACGTAATGTTATTACGTCACTTTTAGATTCGTTATCATTTGTGATCAGCCCAAGTGGTTTGTCAATTATACTATTATGAGGTTACATTATCCAACTCAATTTTTAATAAACACAAAATTCAGAATACCGTCCTTCTGCACATTTTTTTATCGATGGTGGACAACCTCGCAGTACCTCTGCAGACTAATACTGTAACTCGCTGCCTCGTAAACAGCCCAGTCGTCATTCATTGTTCCAGAGGGTAGAACTATTGCGGAAGGCTTTGGCAAACCTTCCCAGATGTAGATCCAATCTGAAACTTGTACAATATGTATTAGAACATTGTCTTTTCGTATCCCACTTCTGATAACAGATTTGGGACGTTTTACTGAAGGTAAAAGTGTATATATAGTCAGGAATTACTGTATATTGCCTCAGAATTACTAGTATCTTGTTATATAGCTAGAAAATCTATTTGTAACCACTGCTCTGAACCAAGGAAACACAAATTAAACAACCAGTTAGTCTGTTATATAGGTCTCTTTTATTCTATTATACCCACTACGTTAGTTCCAAAGGCTATTATAGACAGGAAAGAACTAACAAGAAAACCTGTCCGCCTTCTATCTCAATACAGTCACAAAACTTTATCGTATACTGGGCTAGTAGCCAAACATTAAACATAATAGAACCCTGGTATCATACTAGCTAAACAGGTTAATAGCCAACACTATAACATTTGTATCAGACAGCCTGGTGTCGAACCAGATCTCACAAAGCCTTAGTGGCACAGTACTTGTATAGTCATAACTACTCACTATCATGATATTATTGTACCATCTGATATTATATTATTATCAATAAAACAAATCAATAGCCGCCGCTATAAAAGGTACATGTATAGGAACCTATGTATCACTTTGCTATCTATACAATTCTTATAATCATTGGTATCACGGTACATACACAACCATTATATGGTATTACCGCCAAGGAATATAGCACCACGAGTAACACAAATAATAATATCAAGTTAATAGCATTTATACAAAGCTAGTCTTACAAATACGTTTTAGATAAACCAATTGTTACTTCTAATATCACACCCGAAGTGGGTACTATTGTTGGATAATATTTTCATACATTTACTGTAACGCCAATGATAGCCATAATTGTTCTCTGTAGATATTCGATACCACACAATTATTACACAAGTAAGTACACAGCAATATATCAACCAGTAAGTACACAGTATATAACAAATAAATGTAACAGGGGTATAATCGTACCTTACTCTTCGAAGACTCGGGATAACTAAGTTCCCATTCTGTCTCTGCCAGCCCTTTTATAACCTGGGCCTCGTCGCAATGCATCACATGATTTTCACCTACCTACTTATAAAATTATTGTACAAAATAGTTTTCATAAATACCAACAAATAATATAATACTGCTTTATCGCAACATATATATCATATTGTCATTTTAACACTTCAAAATAAAAATAAATCTAACACGCGCGTTTCGTTGTAGGCAAATCTAGGGCAAGCTTCACCATATGGTCGGCTGGGCGTCTTTATACATTGTATTTTAACATATTGAAACATAATATACCACGGAACCAATATGGCCGTCGTTTTCCTATCAACAGCATAACGGTGGCGTATGCCAGCCAACTTTCTATCAACGAAATTAATGAGTTCCCGGACCATTTTAACTTATGTTTAACGAAGAGATACCAGATACGGTGCATTCCACCAAGATACGGAGTCCATTGTGTTCGACTCAGTTTTGTAGATAGAGTCACGCAGACGGACAGATTAGTAAGCGTGGGATGACGGCGAAAGGCTGTATCAATATTTTTTGTATAAATTATCTCTCAATGACATTATTGGGGTACCGTAGGGAATGGTTTTGTCATTCGCTTCTTCTGTTTGGGCAAAAGATTGGCATAAGTTAAGATTAGAATAAGTTAAGTTACTATTATTATTTACTGTGTACATTTTCCAGAAATTTCCAAAGAAAGAAGTTCTATAAAACTTAGCCCAACCTTGCTTGTTTAATAATAATAATAATATAATAATATTGTAGGACATTCTACACAACGCTATCTAGACCCAAAGTAAGTATAGTTTAACTAGCTTGTGTTATGGAATCTAGAATGCGGATAAACATACTTATATACATAAGTTGAGCATCTTAGTTGTGCAGTGGGTCAGGAAGGATATTTTTTTTCCTAAATACTTACATATTATACATAGAAACAGGTAAGTTTGATATATTAATTGTTAAGATAAGAAAAAAAAAGGTGACCAAAGATATTTTGGTACAAAATATAACACAGATCGCTAAATTACAGAGGTCAATTACGGAAACGTAACATACATACAGACAGTTATAATTACTTCTATATTTACATCATAAAAGTCATAAAACTAAAATACATACAGGCCCTTTGAAGTTAAACCCTTTTCTAACGTGTTTATTGAAGTTTGGAGTGGAATGGCGGTCGGTCAATTAATGTCGTATCAGATTAAGCTTTAATAGAGGATTATTTGTCAAATAATAATGTACGCTAATCACTGTTAAGCGTACCGTTATAAGTGCACTGATTTAGTTATTATTCACTTTAATGTACGACAAGCTGCTTAGTGAAACTACTGTGTGAGTCTTATAAAAAAAACCGGCCAAGTGCGAGTCGGACTCGCCCATGAAGGGTTCCGTAGTAGCAAAGGCGAAAATTGCGGTTTATGACGTACTAGCTTTTGCCCGCGGCTCCGCCCGCGTGGATGTCGGTTATCGCGACCAAACATAGCCTATGTCCTTTCTAAAGGTCTAACCTACCTCTATACCAAATTTCATCAAAATCGGTTCAGCGGTTTAGTCGTAAAAGTGAGACAGACAGACAGACAGACAGACAGAGTTACTTTCGCATTTATAATATTAGTAGGGATTAAAAAAAACTACTGTCTGGATCTCGTTCGAACCAATTTTTAGTGGAAGTTTGCATGGCAATTTACATCATATATTTTTTTTAGATTTATCATTCTCTTATTTTAGAAGTTAGAGGGGGGGGGGACTCTTTTTTCCACTTTGGAAGTGTCTCTCGCGCAAACTATTCAGTTTAGAAAAAAAATATGTTCGAAACCTCAATAGCATTTTTAATACCTATCTATAGATAACCCCACACGTATGGGTTTGATGAAAAAAAAAAATTGAGTTTCAGTTCTAAGTATGGGGACCCCCAAAATTTAATGCTTTTTTTCTATTTTTGTGTGAAATTCTTAATTTGGTTCACAGAATAAATCTACTTACCAAGTTTCAACATCATAGGCCTTATAGTTTCGGAGAAAAGTGGCTGTGACATACGGACGGACAGACAGACAGACAGACGGACAGACATGACGAATCTATAAGGGTTCCGTTTTTTGCCATTTGGCTACGGAACCCTAATTAGGCAAATATTGTTTGGGACATAATTATCTTGGACCTAAAATGTGTACTATACGCGCAGTACACGGTCTGGGGTGTCTTTTGAGAATAACACGGGGTGCACTGCGGTGGACGAGCTCAAATTCACCAAGCATAGATTATTACAAAACAATCCGCGGACGCCAAAGCCTCGTTGCCTCGCGATTTAGTAGTCCAAGATACGTGTCCCGAGGTATACAGGGCTTCAACCATCAACCATCACTTTATAAGGGAAATTCTCTGAAAACTAAGCTGGTCGTGTTGAGCTATAACATGGTATGAGATGACAGCCTCCGTGGCGTAGCGGTAGTGAACGCGGCCGCTACGCAGGAGGCGCGGGTTCGATCCCCGCTCAGTGCAAATATTTGTGTGCATAAAATATGGATATTTGCATTGGTCTGGTCGTGCCTCGGAGAGCACGTTAAGCCGTCGGTCCCGGTTGCTATAAAAACAACTATGGCAGTTGTTACGGGTAGTTAGTGCCCTAAAAAGTCCAAAAAACAACGGTCTAGCTGCAAAGCTTCGATATCGCCTAATGTTAACATTGGGTTGTGGAGGTCAGATGATAATCGCTTCACGGAAAATATCGAGGTCTAGTCAAATCTGTAGTTACGACTGGTTAAGCGGACCCCAGACTCCGAGCTGAAAGCTTCGGATGCGACTGGGAATTAACGCTAGGAGGAGATGTGATTTATAAATATATTCACGCCTGTAAGGCAGAACTGTACTAATACCTACATTTCGCTAATATTTCGGTTTGACAATCATATTCTGTCATATCATATGCTATGATTGTTCTTCAAGTGGTAAGATTATCAAGAACCGAGTGGTTTGACGACTCCTTCTCCAGCCGCACCATTAAGTCCTGGAATTCCTTACCAGTGCACGTGTTTCCCTCCTCCTACAGTCCCGGGCCCTTTAAGCGGGGCGTGTAAAAGCATCTGATGAGGCCATCAAGCTGAATGCCATCATTGTAGCATGCTACGTGTCTGTAATGGTGACCCTCTTTTCCAAGACTTCGCCTTCAGCTTACCCTCAGTGAAGTCAAATTGTCGTGTCCTATATAAAAAAAAAGATTTATTTCCACCGGCTTTTCTTTAGAAAATTTATACCATTCACCGCAGATATTGTGCGACAAAGAAATATCTACCAAACTGTAGAGTTCTAAAGAAAATTTTCTTTCTAGTCATTACTTGTACCGCACCAAATCGGGGTTATCACCAATTTCGATAGGTACCTAATGAGTTATCGTATGGCGATTTGCGTCATTGGAATTAGGCGCTATCAGTGCTGATGGTGGGATAGCGCTGGTCGAGATTGTTAACTGCATCTAATCTTATCTGTGGCGCCGCGGCTACCGAGAATTAATAACATTTTAACTAAAATTTGATGACTTATGGTGAGTTGAGCAATATTTGTGTGAAAAATAAGGGTACGACTAGCGCCGTATACAATCCGTGTGGTGACGGTGAAAGAATACAAGTATCACCACCCCATCTCCTTCGAAGAGTTTTTTTTATACTTACTACTTAGGTCACAGACAACACAGGGCCCTCCTGATGGTAAGAGGTTACCGTGGCCTATGGGCGAGTGCAACACCAGGGGAGTCACACTCGTGCTGCCGACCCTGTAAGAACATTCTGTGCCGTCAACGCAAAAGATAAGAAAGACAAAGCCTTTGATTTTCCCACTGACAGCACAAAATCTCTCCAGTGAGCTCTGGCTACCCTACACACCGTGGGGAACACAACACGAGGTTATTAAGCTGCGGTCTTCTGTAGGGCGGAGGTACTTCCCTAGTCGGATTGCTCGATTGGGACGGATATACCGTCGTGTGTGCGTGCGTTGTAGGTAAGAGGCGACTAAGAAAAGATACGCAGATTATATGAACGCGAGAGCAGGAAAACTCGAAATAAAAACCCTGTACCAACCCGTTTTGTCAGCGTGGAAACAGTATTGGGAGAGGCCTATGTCCAGCAGTGGACTGTGATAGGCTAATAGATTGGCTGGCTAACGCAATGTCATCTAAACCATCCTCACGTTAGTCCCAGTCACATAATAGGAGTCCGGGGAATCCGAGGTCACACGCATGTCGTCTTCTTTTATTATTATTTTATTTATACCACTTAGGTGGCAGACAAGCACACGGCTTACCTGATGGAAAGTGGTTACCGTGGCCTATGGACGTATGCAACACCAGGGGCGTCCCACTCGTGCTGCCGATCCTGAAGAAACCTTCTAATGCCCTTCTTGAAGAACCCCATGACCTTCTATGACGTCAAGTCAGCGCTTCGTGGACCTGCTTCTCCCACCGGGGTCTAGCTGGGCGACATGGCTATTGCAGTGTATTTTGAGTCTTAATATTACTTCGTGAAAGGGCTTCTTTTAGTTTGATCAACGTATTTAGAGTTGGCATTGAATGATTGTGCATAGGTAGAGTTCCTATACCAAAGGTACTATTAGGAAAACAAGCTTTCGGCCCATCATTATCTAGGCAGAAGCGACAGGACAATAAAATTAAAACTCTGCAAAAAAAAAAGTAGGGGGAATGGAAAAAAATAAGAGTAAAATGAGGAAGTGAAGGATAAGTGCATGCATCACAGACTCTGTAATCTATACAAATATTGTAAAGAGGCAAGATTTGTATTTTTGTATACAGTAACGAATAAACTCAAAAACTACTCGACCGATTTACAAACTTTTTTCGTCATTAGAAAGCTACATTATCAGGTACCAGGCTATACCTGTATCATCACGCTACTATCAACGATGAATGCAGCATACTTCCATTTAAAACCGATTTTCTCCATCCCATTACTGTTGGGAAAAGCAAAGCTCTAACTCCATTAAAATGTAGTTGTTTGTTCTGCTTACTCCAATGGGATAAAGGCGTGATTATCCATCCATATCCATATCCATACTCCATACTAATATTATAAATGCGAAAGCAACTCTGTCTGTCTGTCTGTCTGTCTGTTACACTTTCACGCCTAAATTACCGAACCGATTTTGATGAAATTTGGTATAGGGGTAGATTAGACCTTGAGATAGGACATAGGCTATGTTTGGGCGCGATAACCGACATCCACGTGGGCGAAGCCGCGGGTAAAAGCTAGTTTATGTATATACACACATTAGTAAGTAGGTGCATACATTTGTTAGTGGTGCGACATGATTTATGATCGATTATGGCCGATGCGAGTCGATCGATTCCCACTGTCCGAGATTACCCTAATGGAGTCAGGTACGATGATGATGACTTCATTGTTCGTCGATAACATTGTTTTTTTTAATTAACTTTCTTGTTATACAGTTGTAAATACTGATAAAGTGACAATACAAAATAATCTATTAGGTACATTATTTGTTTGGAAGGCATTGTTGCTGTTTCAAATAATATAATAATATGATTGGTAGGTATCTATTTGTTTTATTATTTCTAAAGCTAAGTAGGTATATTACGCGTGAATTATTTTACTAATTTATTCATCAGAATCATAAAATAAATAAGCACAGAATGCCTACTTCATACAACATAGGCAGATGGTCTCATAGGCAGTAGGTATTATACATATAGATACATTTTGTTTCTAGTACTCTCATAATTATTGTATCCATGCGTTATCTTAAAATGACTAATTAAGCACAATACAGTTGTACTAACACTATGATAGCGTCGTTTCGATAAAATTAATTCAAACAAACACAGTAACGGTAATCCAAACGCAAAGCTACCGAAACAATGAAGCGATCAACGCACGGCGGCCATATTGGATGCGCTGAATCGATCGATTAAGCAGCGCTCGCAATCGATCAAACTCGACATCAGCTATCACGTGTTGGTATTCAGTAATTTATTATATTTGGAGTGGGCTTCCGGACTGTGGCGACATTTTATACTGTCAACACTCAATAAATCAATTAAAGAAGTTAACATCTCAGTCTGATAGCGATGTTTGGTCTACGGCCGAGACGCGTGCCTCGGTAAATATCATAATATCTCTATGCTAGATATTATCGGTTTGTCTGTGTGTACGCATGATTGTCTGCTTCCTAAATAAGTACCTATAAATTCATCGCAATTCTGTTATATTATTATTGATTTATCAATATTCTATTTTAAACATGATATTGAAATAATATACTATTTAAAGTTGCTTTTATCGCGATTTATCGAAAACGAACTACTTAAACGCAACGCAGACTCGTGCGCATACACCTACTACGGCATTTATGAGATCGATCTTATGATGCAGTGGTAAGATGCGCATGAGTTTGACCCCAATCGTGGGATCCTACATTCGATTCACGGGGGCATATTTTCATTAAGTTTTTTTGTTAGGAACTCTTCAATTCGGATGCAAGTTAGTTGTATAATGTATTTGACTGTATTTTATGAGACGAGAACGAGAGTTGGTAGGGTAATTCGGTATTTCAAATTTAAATATAACATTTTTATAGGTAGATATTATATAGATATATTAATATAATACAACCGGATATAATATGTACCCTCTGTGGGTCTATGAACTTAGTAGCTAACTAATTACGCCGATTAATTAATACAGTTTGAGTAGCGGAAAAACTGATTTAATTAAAAATTCTCGTCCACGTAACTAATATTTTTTATAAGTAGGTATACAGGACGTCCCACGGCGATGCCACATGGAGGGAAAGTACATTAAATCCTTAAGTTAGCTCATTTTACTTAAAGGAGACATCATTTTATTTTTAAAAAGAAACAAAACTGCATTCAAAGATTTTTAAAAATTCGCTTGCCACCCCCGGTAATCGAACCGACTAAAATCCGAAAAAGTAACATCCTGTATTTTTATGGCATCAATCGATAGTGTCAATCATAAGGATCAAATTTCTCTAAGAAACATGGTAAATTAAACGAAAGGAAGTCCTTGAAACCTAAAATTATGAATTCAATTTGGTAACATAAAACACTTTCTTATAAGGTAGCTAATCAACACTAGAGATATCTGCCTCCATCAGCGCAATATCATCAGCATACATGAGCAACCACGGAGGCTGCTCATGTGAGTTTCTAATGCTGTCCGACAAAACATCTAATACCACGCTGAACAGGTAAGGACTAAGGACGGATCCTTGGTGTACCCCGACGGTGATGGGGAAGGCTTTCGAGTCGCCAACAGCAGTCCGAACCACGGAACCGGAATCGTAGTACATGACTCGGATGGTGTCAATGTAAGTCTCTGGAACACCCTTGGCCCGCAGTGCCCACCAGATCACCGCGCGAGGAACACAGTCGAAGGCCTTCTGCATGTCTAAGAATAGGCAGTGCAGGGGCGTGTTCTTCGCCCTGTATTTCCCCGCCACAACCCTTAGGGCGAACAATTGAACAATTGGGCTCAATTGTATTGTCAAAAATTCAAAAAACTTCAGTTATTTTGTAACCGTAACGTTTTGATTTAATCGAGAAAAATTTACGCCATTTAAATACTTAGGTGCTTCTTATATTTTTATCAACCATTATTTTTATTTACTCCTATAAAGTTTAATTGCATAATTACTTAAGTATTTACATTTTGTAACAAATTAATCATGTCAAAACATTGTTATTACCTAGTGAATCCAAAGACAGCTAAAACTGGCGGTAATAGGAGCATTTACGTTAATTGCTTCAAAACCTTTATAAATATGTATGTTATACATATTTATAAAGGTTTTGAAGCAATTAACTATCTACTTCAAGGTTAACTGTAACGTTTTCTCATAAAATGTACAGTAGAAAAGTCAACATCGACCATTCGAACCTCCGGCATCCCCTTTTCTATAGTGAATATAATACAACATAAGCTACCTGAACCTGCGCTGGATATCTGAATTCTGAAATTATCATACCTGTGTCATAAGGCATAACATTTATACAATTTAATCCCAGTTAGACAAATGCTGCGACAGCCATGATGTTATGAAATAAAGGAAAAAAATCTTTATTATTCTGTACACTATAAGTAAAATAAACATATGTATTTAATAAAACTAAAGCCACAAACTATGGAACTTCTCGCACTATTATACCTCGGGGCACGTATCTTGGACCTAAATCATGAGATAATAGTCTTGTAATAATCTATGATTGGTGAATTTGAGCTCGTCCAGCGCAGTAGCACCCTGTGCTATCCTCGAAAGACACCTAAGAAACGTGTACTGCCTGTATACAGCACATTTTGAGCACATTTTATGCTTCGTTTACATACTCGCGGCAGAGCGAGGGAAGTGGTGAGAGAAGTGGGCAGAGACGTGGTGTGAATGGTATATTCGTCATGGCGCGAGTACTGCCGCGATGTTGCTGCGAATGTCAGCGGCAATACTAGCGCGATGAACTATACGAGACCGCTAGATGGCGCTAATCAGTAAACGTTATTGCTCCTCGAATATTTACTTTTAAAAATATTTATATCCATCTACGGACAGTGTACCTATAGGTAGTTGAAAGTGATAGTTTTTATTATTAATCTATTTAATCAATTTGCTATGCTGTAAAAGCATAATGCGTACACTGCTACAGCGTTGTTCTCCATACGTTTACGTCCGTCTCCGTTGCAGGGCGAATACTGTAATGCGGACCAACACGATGATGCGTACGTGTGAATGCTAGGGCATTATTCGTGGGAATACTTCTGGCAACACGATGAGCAATGCGATGGGCAGCGTGTAAACGCGGGGTTAGGTTCAAGATATAGGGTAAGTAAACCTACTGTCTTCATAGTGGCACAGGCAGACAGCGCTGATTTTCAGAGGTGGTCAGACGGTGGGACAGATAGCGCTATTTTCATAAAATGCGAGTATCAGCCTTATGGAAGACCTCCCTAGCTCACCTAATGGAGAACATTCCTGGCATATTTAAATTTAATTTGTTTGTTAGTAAACACGCTTTATCGGATACCTTCCACCAAAGTTTATCCACTTCTAATATCTTGAGTAAGCTTATCATCTGCCTGTCTTGTGACGCATTTCGCGCGAATATTACAAATATGCAAGTCCTTATCAGTTAAGATATTCTTGTTGCTACTTATATAACGTATTTCTGCACAGTACAAAGTCGTGATTTCCCTGTTTATCAGTCAATATAGATATTTCTGTAAAATATTCAGTTGTAGTGACGTTGTTCAGTTCACAGACTAAGTACCTAATGTTTCAGAAGGAATATATCTGGTTCTTCTTTTTCTATAATTAAGTATTAAAATTAATAAATACTTTACAAAATCTTCTATAGTTAAAAGGGAAATCGAGGACCAAAGTAACATTACATTTATGAACGATTCTGCTAAAAACGAGTAACATTATGAATTTCCAGGAGATCTTAATAGATTCCTATAAAATTCGTTAAATGGTCACTCATATGAGCAGAATCACAAAATAATTCATTTACTAAACAGATTCTAATTTTGTATAAATATCGCCACATGACAAAATATTATTTTAGAACGATTCTAATAAAGTGACCTTTTTAGGGCTTATTCCCGTCCGCTCCACGATTTTGCTCCCAAGCGCTCCAAGACTAAAATTAAAATAAATATTATTGTTATTTTATAAAATCGTTCCCAAGAGCTCCAAAAACTTATGAAAGCTTTTTCCTTCATAACTTCTTATCTCTATACATCAATTCCCAGGAACTCCAAATTATACTACTTAAATTAAAAAAGACTCATATAATACCTACTGTGTTCCCAACAGCTCTAAAACAAAGTATACGGTTAGCAGAATTAAAACAATTAATACTATAATATTACCTTTTTATTAGATAACGGTAAACATGGTTTTATAAAAAAAAATAACCACGAACTACTTATCTAACCTAATCTATCCAAGTCGGAATGAGCAGCTTTGGGAACGATTTTTATATTGAAGAATTGGCTTTTTCTTGGAGCTGCTGGGAATAATATCTCAAAGTACCTAGACAATATTTTGGAGCTCTAGGGAATGAAAGTGGTAAATGTGGCTTTGTTTATTATTTTAATACAAACATCCTTGGAGCTCCTGGTAATCAATGTATGAAATATGAATTTTAGAGAACAATAGATTTGGAGCGCACGGGAATAAGCCCTTTTTAGCAGTGCAGATCTAAAACGTTTCATAAAAATTGTTTATAAATTGAAATTAGTTAGAGTTTATCCGTATTCTAGTACCCATATTAAGTATAAGCTAGTTAGACTATGCCTACTTTAGATCCAAAGTGCTATGTAGTTAAATGGACTATATTTTCGAAGCACTCGCTGTACGTATAGAAAAATCTGTGGACTCGAATAAGCTCACAAATCAAAAGGTTCATTCAGTTTGGTGGAGGTGAAATCTATGTCTCTTAACAGTATAAATCCATATAACAACTATAACAAGCATAGCCTATCAAACCTTATCGTTCACAAGCCGATCTTCGCTATCAAAGTGAAGGCTAGATACGCATCTGGTAACAAAGTATGTTATAAACGAATTTACCAAAATCTGTGAATCAAATCTCTTCGCCGATAACGCGCAGTACAGTGTACGTGTTATTCGTGCGATAAGTTCTTGGTTGTGTTACTTGCGATAGTGTAATCAGTGCTAAATGCTGTGGGAGATATGCTGGAGTCAATCTGTGCGATGTTAGTAGCGATTGTGGATCGCAGAGGGAAGGAGAACCGTCTCATAGACAAGTTTTCCTAATATTCTACTAGACCCACACAGAAGAAAAAAATACTAATATTAATAAAAAAAAAAAAATATTCATAAAAAAAATACTAGTAATTTCACCCCCTATTCAACCCCTCCAGCTAAGCTGAATTGCTTTTGTTAGGAATGGATTGATGTTGATAATGTAAGGCAGGATTCGAATCCTACGCCAGTTGAAAATGTATCCTGTGTAAGTAGCACAAAAAATAGTTTAAAAACTTAGTACCTAAATATAATAGTGTAACAAAGGTCTACTAAAAAAAAGAAAGCGTCGGTAGCTTAGTGGTTAAAGAGTCGGGCTTACGATGAGAGGGAAGAGGTCCCAGGTTCGAATCCTGACCATTACACTACCGACGTAAACCCACTCCTAGCACAAGTAATTTAGCTTAGTTTAGTGATTTCGGTTGCTAATATTCTCAGTAAAAGAAGATGCATGATATAAATTTTGCAGTTGTTTTGTGTTGTTTCAAATTGAAACAATACCTCAATTTACATCAACTTTTTTTGATAAAGGGTGAGAATAATTTGATGATGACAAAAAGGCGAAATTTTTGGCAGCTTTTATTTTAGTTTGAATGTTGTATGTTGATTTTTTAGGTTATCAAAGGCTATCAAATAGAACTTGTAATGAGGTATTGTTTCAACAACCCTTTATCAAAAAAAAGTTATTTATATTATACTATGATACACAAATAACAAACATTTCATCACAATAGACGGATTATCGTAATAGATTCTCAGAACGCAGTGTTATTTCCAATCAATGAGCATTGTCAATGATACGTGAAGGCTACAAGACAGTTTAGTCCCTTATCAGTGCTTAGATACTGTAGATTACTGATAACCACCTCTAATCTCAAAACGATTCTTCCGGCAAGCGCTGTAAGACCATCGAACTTGTACCTACCTATGTTGTTTGTTTATCTCGCATAGAATTTTATATTCAATCTTATACAGAGGTTAATAAACATATTAGTAGCTATCAATCTATCAATCATTTAACAATTTATATAATAACTGACATCTCTTGATATCCAGTTCTAGAGATTAGGTATAGGTATGCTCGTACTTATATATTTGCGTCACAGTGTCACTCACTCAATTTCCAACAAATAGTTTAGCACATTTTTCATTTCACACTTGAAATTATATCACTTAGTTTATTTGATCTATATCTATAACGAATATTATATATATATACGGTATATTGGTTATTCATGTAGATTATGGAAAACGTTGGGCCCATTGACACTTCCCTGTACGACGCCGAAGTTAATTGCATGAAGTTCACTTTTATCATTTATTTGTTTTAATGTATTACAAAAAGAAACGCAAAAACATCGGATACATTATTTCCTTTCCTACCCTTAAACCATATTATCGCTACACCACGTATGCTAAATTATTTTTCCAGTATCACAAATTAGAATTAAAACGGTATCAAAAGCCTCAGTCAAAACTAAAATTGCGCCCATGCTAAACCATTTCCTGTCGAAACATTAATGTAGCCAGTGTTACTACACTGCGGCTGCCTCAGCCACAAATAAACATAATCCACTAGATAGTAAGCGGGTACCATCAAGTAACACTCTCACCTTACCTGCATAAAGAAAAGATGATGATGAAAAGTCTTTTCAAAACTTGTTATTTTTTGTTAAAAGAAAAGACAAAACCGGGCAGTTTCAAAATAATAAATTATTGTGGAAAAGTACAAGTATTTTATTCAATATGTGTAACAAGTTCCACCAAGCGCCATCAATCTCCAGTATAAACAAACAGTCTTTTCAATTTGTTAAATATTGTATTGATTTATTAGTAGATAATAAAGTAATCCATCATTTAATCACCTTTCACATTTCCGTCATTAAACTCATTGCTAACACTGTCGTAATTTCTGTTTTTTTTACCACCGCACCCAAAATAAATCTTGTTAAATCCTGCACTATCGGGGCCCGTGTCAATAACATAATTAATCTTATCAATGTTATATCTTTAGATTTGGGGTAAGGCCGTATTTTGATTTATGTGCTGAATTTCATCTAATCATTTGACAAATGTAAGCGTAGCATAAGCAGAGTGCACTCCAAACGTCATAGTTAAAATCTTTAGTTGTCACATTTGATTTTGTAGTATGTAAACTGTTCTGTGGCATAGGGTTCGACTACTGAGTCAAAGGTCGTGGCTTCAGTTCCTGCTAATTGAAAATATCTATCTATTTATATAAATCAATCAATCAATCAATTAGCAGTCCACTGCTTGACATAGACCTCTCCCAATATGCGCCATGTTTGCCGTTTATATAAAACTAGCTGACCCGGCGAACTTCGTACCGCCATATTTTCCGCCTGCGTGGTATTATCTCTAAATTTATCAGTGTTTCTCTGCAATATTATGCATGTTTTATACATAAAAACCTTCCTCTTGAATCACTCTATCTATTAAAAAAACCGCTTCAAAATCCGTTGCGTAGTTTTAAAGATTTAAGCATACATAGGGACGGACAGACAGCGACTTTGTTTTATAATATGTAGTGATGATGTAGGTAAAGTGGTTTTTCGATAAATAATAATCTATCTTTGTACCTTCAATCAAAATCGGTTGAACAGTCTAGGCGCGTGTAATGGTAACACAGGCAGACAAATCACTCTTACACTTAATAATATAAACTAATATGTAAGCTAGCACACCTACTTAATAACCCCCCTATTCTGTAGTCGGTTATTCACACTCTAACATAACTTTAAACCACACCTATCAACAACTAAACAAGTTATTTATTTGTTAAATAAATACTACTTATAGCGGGATAAGTTCTGTTGGTCCCTGCCAGGGAGGGGAGGGAGGGCGCGTCACTCCACACGATTGATCACCTCCCTAGGGACGTGTTGCTTGTACCGCTACTTTATTTTTTCTTTTTTTTCCCTCTGAAAGGACAACCGGAAGTTCGTTATACGAAGGCCATATATGTCTATACGCTAATATCGTTGTACCTATGTGACGAACATTTATAGTTTTTTTAAGAACGCCTTTATTATATAACAGCGTTGGACTTGTAACTGGGGGTCGTTAGTTCGAAGCCGATTAGACTGCCGACGTGAATTCACAAGTTCAGTGGAACTTGCTTGAAACTATTTGCGTGTGTCAGTAGTAACTGACACAGTTTAAATTAGCTGGAAAGGTTGTTGAAAATACTCTAGTATCTAACATTTTTAACGTGCAGTCGACGAAGGAAATAAGTATAAGTACACATTTACAAAAAACTTTATAAGACAAGGTGTGTAGTGTACTTACTCCTTTACCAACTGTACTAACATTACTTTTAACACTGTATACGTGTTCTTTAAATATGTATTTAAATTATTCCCAGTCGCATCCGAAGCTTTCACCTCGGAGTCTGGGGTCCGCTTTACTAGTCTTAACTTCGGATTTGGCTGTAATTCGATCTTTTCCCGCAAAGCGACTGCCATCTGACTTCCACAACCGAATGATGACAATCTTTAAACATTTAAATTACTTATGCAGATTAAATCGTAAATAATTTTTAACACCGCAGTCAGTCTACACATCTACAGTCGTAGTACAGATTAAAAAGAAAATAAATATGTTAATAATTAAATTTCTTACATCTTGACATACCTTACTTTTTTTTTATATATTCAACAGTACCACTATATAAAAAGCACCCTAATTCATTAAAACCCCGACATTATCTAACGTATCATCGTATAGAAAAAAAATTAAAAAGGTTGCCTTTACGCGTTGATGTCTAAAATTGCGGCGGCTTACGCAAATTTACCGAACAAATATTAGGGCTCCACGGCCCTTCGTGAAGACACCCTTTGGTACAGACAGACATATTTTGGATTATGTGTTGAAATAACTTTGGTTAGTGAAATAAAATATTACTACTTCTCTTCAACGATAGTGCCGGTTGCTTCTATAACTTGTAATTTGAAGGTACGTTCATTCTTCATTATTCGGTTTATTTTTATGAGAGTGACTGCCATCTGACCCTCCAAGCCTTAAGAAAAGTCCGCAGTTACAGTCCGTCTGTCAATCAACAGGTGTATCGGCTTGGGCTACGAAGTTCTAGATAGGGCATACAAATAAATGATTCTAAAAAAAAATATATAGGTAGGTACAAATTACAATCGTCAAAAGATATACGGTTGCACCTTTACATACAACGTTACCTATATGAAGAAGTGCTCCTTTGTTGACCTATGGCCGCGTCGTAAATGTGTGACAGAAGTGCGGTTGTATGATAGTTGTGGTGTTGTTGTGTTGTATCGATTGTGTGCGCCACTATTGTATCTTGATAAACATAATGAATTATTTTGAAAGGAAAATTACTATATTTGGTTTTATTATTCTGTAATTAATTATTAATATTGTGTGAGAATTATTATTTAGTTTTTGAAGCATGATGAATATTGTGAATTAAAGTATTATAATTATGTTGCTACTCTGTCGCATTGGGTTCGCCTGTAATGACATTGTATGTATGAAATAAATAAATAAAAATAAATAAATAAATAAAAGCCTTTGATAGTTAGATATAATAATAGCTTAATTATGGTTCTAGGATATCACAGCGCCACCCAGCCCAGCTTAAAATATATTTTTTGAAAAAAAAAAAGTTTAACTTATTTGTTATTTCATTGATCAAACATACAAAAACAGCAGAATTGACACATTGGATATGACTGGAATTAGCCACACAGACTACGTATAACCTAGAAAAGGTATTAAACTAGGTCGAATACCAGTACATCTTCAAATATATAAAAATCAATGCCACTTTTCGTTGTTATTTTATAACTCAAGAACGGCTGAACCGATTTGGCTAATTTTAGTCTTGAAATATTTGTGGGTGTCCAGGGAAGGTTCAAAGGATGAGAAAATAGGTGCAGCGGCAACGGGAAAAATTAACTTTAATTAAAAAAGTTCGCTGGGACAGCAGTATTGTATAAATTTCCAACTCCACAACTAAATTTGGAAACCAAATACCTCTTCAGTTTCACCAAACAATAATTCCATTCTTATGGGATAAGCGCCCCATAGAACGTTAATAATTTGGTACTAGTATCGTGCATTATGGGCCGAGACAGCTCACATGACGGATCACCCGCACGGGGTACGGGGTTCGGCTACCGGAGGAGAAAAAATTGCCATAATAAAACTCTGAGAACTGGCTTAATTTTAATGCGTGTGGAAATATGAATTTTGGAAATTTTTTTCATTAAATCAGTAGGGCCAGAAGGGTGGCAACATTTTTTTTAGATATCGGTAAAACGGGGTAAATGCCACTATGAATTATCTATTGCAATACTTATAGTAATAAAACTGCTTTTTAACGGATATTTTTAGACACCCCGCGACAATGGCTGCTGAAAAGAGTGAGATTCGCGTAAACTTCAGCTACTTAGTTAAATAATGTACGGAAACATCGAATATCTGGTTAGGTACTTAGGTGGTAGGTAGGTACTGGGGGGCTACCATGAAACTGTTTAATATTAAGGTTAAAATAAACAGACGTATGCAAATGTTACCCACAACTTGAGGCATCGAGTAAATAGCTTAATAAAATTTCAGACTGGCAATGTTAAATATTCATGTGACAGTAAATTCTACGAACAGTTTTTATGTAGGTACTGAACTTTCGCTATAACATGTATAGCGCTGAAATACATTCGACGATGTGTGAATAATTGATGTGGAATACAATACACATTCACATACATTCATACAAATATTTATACTGAACGGGAATCGAACCCGAAACCTTCGAAGAACAGTCCTACACTCAACCACCACGAGACATGATACCAAAATAATTCAATTAATAAAGCAAAAATAACGTAACTACGCCATTTTACGAACACCAAGTGGGCCATAAACCCTTTCCCTACGCACAAATTTTAATAAAACCATAACAACTAAAGTGGTTACGTTATCGTCCCCAAATTGTACAGCAAAACAAACAATATAGTGCAATACACTTGATCCCGTAATCCTTCGGCTCCCGAAACTGTTATCTATGTTAAACTAGAATATTTATTATTTTATCTGTGGTCTGTGGTTATACGCGCGAAATTATTTTTTTTTTAATAAAATGCGAAACCAGAAACTAAAGTGCAAATTTTGTACTTATTTTGTTCAAATATCAAGTTGAATTGGGCACTTTCCCAAGAATAAATAAAATTTTAAGTTAGTATTTGAAATAAACGATAGAATCTGTTAAAAAAGTTTTCTTTCTTTAAGTAATATTCGCGTAGGTACTTACCTACATTTCATTTATAATCTAAAATTTGAGTTTTTAATTCTGGACGGGACTCTGGACCCTGGCTCCTTAAAACCGTCCTGATCGTGGGTGTTGAATTTACCTACCAATTATAAATTTGCAAGAAATATTTAGCCTCTCAAATTCATATAAATAATTGAGATATCAACCTTTTCAATTAAGGCTCGTCAAGGAGATTACCGGGTATCCGATTATCCGAGGGAATTACCGCACGAAAAAAAATAGGATCTTCAAGTTTTAGTTTTCCACTTACGAAGTTAGGACAACTGTTTACAGTATCTATAGAGAGCTGCAAATATCTTAGCAGCTACGAACTCATCACCTTTCAATTACTTACAAGTAGACGATCATTTCATTAGTACGAAGTACGAACTGACAGGAAAGTTATCAAGCCCATCACTGCTGTTTTAACACTAGTGAAGCGGCCATACATCATCCAGCAGACGTATCACAACGCACTACATAATTAATATAATTCAAACGGATCCTCGTTACAACCTTATTTATATTCCCTCACCTACTTTATATGTATGATTTAATTATCCACTCGCATCTCCTGTCGTCTCCGCCATGAATTAAAATGTCAGCTGCATATTTTTTTCTCTGTAATACACACCCATTTTTCGGTGAAGAATTTTAAGCAAACATGGCGGTGTTTAAAAAAAAAGTTTTATTCGTGAACGCATCTGCCGCATTGTCCAATATTCGGCCAATAGCATCGTCGTTCGCTCCCCTAGCTGTCAGTTGACTGTCAATTGTTTGAAATTCGAATGTTATTTTTTTCTGTCGGTAGGGCGTTGACGCGGCGGTACACAGGCAGTCGTGTAGTACAATTGAATTGATTGAATTACGGTTAATTTGGGCCGCGGCGTAACGTTATGAATTGCCACCCGCATTGTGTCCGGTAAATAAAGGGTCTGTTACATATGTTATGTGAATTAACAATAGATATGTTTGCTGGGAAAATGCGCAGCGTCCTCCGACGGCCTTCACACTCACACCAATCTACTAGGTATACACAGTTGAAGAAAGTTTGTATGACGGAGATGATTTATGAATCTTTTGCCATCGCATCACATCAAATAGCTTCATCAGAGCCACCCGGTAAGGAAATTGCACTTAAGTATGTCAGGATCCATGATAGGACAGCCTCCGTGGCGTAGCGGTAGTGAACGCGGCCGCTACGCAGGAGGCGCGGCATTCATTCCCCGCTCAGTGAAAATATTTGTATGCATGAATATGGATATTTGCATTGGTCCGGTCGTGCCTCGGAGAGCACCTTAAGCCGTCGGTCCCGGTTGCCATACGAACATCTATGGCAGTCGTTACGGGTAGTTAAGCCTTAAAAAGTCCAACAACAACGGTCTAGCTGCAATCCTTCGATATCGCCTAATATCACAATTGAGTTGTGGAGGTCAGATGGCAGTCGCTTCACGGAAAACATCGAGGTCTAGCCAAATCCGCAGTTAAGACTGGTACCTAAATCGGACCCCAGACTCCGAGGTGAAAGCTTCGGATGCGACTGGGAATTAACGCTAAGAAGAAGAAGAAGGTTAAGATCCATGATACCCCCTACTATTCCATGAGCCTCTGGCGGAGAACCATTGTACTCCTCCTAACCTACCTCTATATCCTACCTAAGGCAGATATGTCAGATTCTGTCAGCGCCATCTTAAGCCGAGGCTACCGTTTAATTTGTTATTATTCACTTTCAAAAAATCTTCCGTTTGGTGGTCTTAAACTGGCCATCACCAGATGTTGGCATCGATATTGCCGCCTTTGACAGTTTCAAATCATAATGCAAGAACAAAAGCTCGCTCTCCAAAACGACAAAGGGTATATTTATACACGTCGTCATTGATTGCACAATCCCCGCAAACTCCAATTCCAATCGTCCCATTTCAAATCTAAACAGTCCCCAAACAAAAAACGGTAAACATGGCATAATCGTACGCAAGCAGTGCGGGCAAACATTGGCGAGCGCGTAATGGATTAGCGGTGTCGCGCCGACCGGTGTTCGGTTACTGGCTGCTTGCCTCGCCCGGGCAAACAACCAGCGGCGGTGCCTTTGAGCTCGTACTCACTGTGGGACTGGCCGACGAACCTTCGACGGGAAAAGATTAGGATTTTGAACCGATTTTCGTATAAAGAAGGAGCTTGAGTCATCGTTCCGAATTTTTTGTCTGCCAAACCTAACGTACTAAGGATATCATAGGTGTAGAGGAACCAGTACTTCTCAAAACCACCAATTTAACCTTTTCAATGACGTTCGATGTTTGTTTCGCAAATCTGGGTGCAAATATTAAACCAGTGTACACGCCTAAATTTTCAACAATCGAGTGAAAAACTGTTTCCATTTTTTTGTAGATTGCATTAAAACTCATCAAAGGCTATATCAGTTGACAAACAGAGGAGAAACAAGTTCCCTACAGGACAATAACTAGGACTAAGATAACTACTAAGGCTAAGATGACTTATCGACTCAAAAAAAAAAATCATTATGCTCAGCTTATTTTTTCTGAAGCTCAGCACATTTTCCTGAAGTTCAGCACATTTTCATGCAATTCATTCTCACCAGTTAATAGATATAGTCAAGGGAAAACTCAACCTCTAGAAAAGGGAAACCTGCGGGCTCACGTCAAATTTACGAAGGAAAAAATTAGTACAGTATAATGTCTCCCGAGTTCACTCATCATTTCTCCTCATCATCATGATTCACATACCTATTTTAAAATTCAATTGCGCTTGCACTACAATGGTCACAATGCTTTCAGTGTGAAGTCGGTAAACTCTAGCCAAATAAACTTAAAAAAAGGTCTATTTAACTCACAAATGAGGACCTATAGACGCGTAATACGTCGATAGTCAATTCTCATCAACGTAAGTCATAGACAAACTAGAGGAGTTTGTCTGTGAGCTCTGCTGTCAATATTGTCATAGGCTGCGTGCGCGCCGACAAGTGTAGCGTGGCCATTTATTTAGACGATACGATAATATTTGCACTTCTGGTTTTGTTTCTAATACAAATTTGTTTTATAATTAAGTAGGATTTATTCTTCATTTTGTAATGCATATATTGTTTTTACTCACTGATTTTATTCCGATAATTTAACGCTAAAAAACACATGCAAATACACTCACACTGCCTACTCCACCCGTACTACCTGTATTTCTTTCAGTCATCCCTTGTAATAAGGGGTGGGGCCTATCATCATCCATCGGCCACATTTTCAAGGACTGTAGACTGTACTATGTGATGCCTTCACCTCGCCTGATAATAAGCTGAAGGCAAAGTCTCTGGCAAGTGGGTCACCATTACAGACACGTATGACGTACCATGTTACAATGGTGGCTTGCTGTACAATGCATACTGTTCGATGGAGAAGTAAATTTGAAATATAAGCGAGAGTTCCTGAACTCGAATCCTGGCCATTACACAATCGAAGTAAACCCGCTCCTATTCCAGAAAGCTGGAGAAGAAATTTCGGTTATGTACCTACTAAGTAAATATTCTTGTAGATAATAGTTCCAATTAACTTGAGGGCCTAATAAAAATCCTTTCAATATTCTGTCTCGATCTTTCAAAATCAAATGAAATGTCAAAAACGGTTTTTTCGAACATTTTTCAAGAAATCTCAATCGTTTTTGACGTTTCAATTGATTTTGACAGATCGAGACTGAATTTTGAACAGATGTTTATACGAGAATTCTGATATCAAAGATTATAAACGTCATATAGCTCTCCTCAAGTAACCTTTCTCGTAAAACAATGGGAACGAACCCATCCAGTTTGCCCGCGGTCCGGCGTTGCGCAAACATACAGACGGACAAACACCCGGCACTGTTTGATGTGCCAACGGGTTGCCGCATCACCAGGGGTAGTACCCAGCTGCTAGTTTAATGTATTACAGATGAGTACCTATCTGAAGTTTTCTGCTATGCGATAGGAATGTAATTTAACCTGTATCTGGGGTAATAAACATTATTTTCAAAAGTCTTAACTTTTTATTCATGCTACCTGCATCATGTCAAGATGTCACACAGCAGCCACTCTCATAATAATCAACACAAACCAATAAAAGAAGGTAAAGAATAACAGACGTCTAGCTCCAAAATGCGAGCTGGTGCGAGTGGAACTGAACTCAGCGCTCGGGTGAAGAGTAGGTCAAGTACCTATGTAACTGAATGGGTGCTAAAAAATAATAAGTGGCAAATCTCGCGGGGTGTTTGGACTTATAGCTCTCTATACCTATTCTTACCAGACTTGTTAAAACAATCACTAGCAGGTATATACCCACAAGTAATTGTTATCTGATGTCCAGTAGCCATCAACAGCAACTGTACCCGATCGTCCACCAAATGATATCGGAAATATATTAAATTGCCATATTAGCTCGCCCCCTCGGCTTCTGTTAATAAGTAACAAGTGTTGAAGGTATTATCTGGACACGCGGACAGCGGGACAGACCGAAAGGGGTCAGATTTATTATTAGATACCGTATCAATTGTACTTCGCCACTTGTATTCGGGTATCGTGGCAATATCGTGAACAAACGAAAAATGCAAGTGTGTGTTTCGAAAATTATTACTTTTCACTAACAATTTTGTAAGTAAACAAAGCATAGACGTTCTTCTTGGAATTGATTTGAGGAAAAAGCCCTTGTAAAAAAAATCGGCCAAGTGCGAGTTGGACTCGCCCATGAAGGGTTCCGTAGTAGCAAAGGCGAAAATTGCGGTTTATAACGTATTAAAAAAAAACTACCGACTGGATCTCGTTCGAACCAATTTTTAGTGGAAGTTTGTATGGCAATTTACATCATATATTTTTTTTAGATTTATCATTCTCTTATTTTAGAAATTAGAGGGGGGGGGGGGGGCACATTTTTCCACTTTGGAAGTGTCTCTCGCGCAAACTATTCAGTTTAGAAAAAAATATGTTAGAAACCTCAATAGCATTTTTAAAGATCCATCTATAGATACCCCACACGTATGGGTTTGATGAAAAAAAAAAATTAGTTTCAGTTCTAAGTATGGGAACCCCCAACATTTAATGCTTTTTTTTATTTTTGTGTGAAATTCTTAAGGCGGTTCACAGAATACATCTTCTTACCAAGTTTCAACAGCATAGGCCTTATAGTTTCGGAGAAAAATGGCTGTGACATACGGACGGACAGACAGGCAGACGGACGGAAAGACATGACGAATCTATAAGGGTTACGTTTTTTGCCAATTGGCTACGGAACCCTAACAACCTTCCTACACCAAAGTTTGTTAACACGCCTGAAGAACCCTTAAAAACGCTGTCAAAAGTGATATGAATTCATAGCCAGTGATTTAATGGTGACAAACATTTCATTAGTAATTAGCGTCAAGGCTATCGACTGATGTTCAAGGTCGTCTCCGGAATCAAAACGTCTAAAACAAACTAAAGCAATACGTGCGCATACGACGTTATTTGTTTTTAAATCAAATAGAGCTGAACGTGGCTTTGGGTTTGTGTTCACAAACGCGTTTAAAAGTATTGTCAACAATAAAAAAAATTGAAAAAGGAGGAAAAAAACAGATGAAATACCTACTTAGGAATAATTTTCTTGAACATAGATCTTTTGGGATACATAATGGTAGTCCACGTTTTTTTAATATAGCTAAAAGGGCTAAAACATGTAGCGCGTAAGCTAAAGCATACCTGCCTGTTTTTTTTTAACAGAATATAGAATTTAGCATTCTTTATAACTCCATGAATCAGTCACGCTTAAACCACTGAACGGATTTTGATAAAATTTGGTACAGAGATAGATTAGACGTTGGGAAAGAAGTCCTTTCTAAGGACATAGGCTATGGTTGGTCGTGATCAGCGACATCCACGCGAGTGGATCTGCGGGCAACAACTAGTTAGCCAATAGGTGTTTTTTAGATAATTTCTGTGTGGGTGCATCTGTGACGTTACCTGAATGCACTCCGCATTAGTTATTTATAGTTTCTACTCTGTAAATTGTGACCAAGCGTCTTTTACATTAATGAAAACCATGAGATGGCTATTTAAGTGATATAACTGTACTAAAGACCTGTTTACACAACAACAATGTCCATCAACCTGAGGTTTACCGTGAAACAAGTATAAGTCGCACACTAGCGCCCAGCGGGGTGCCTTCTATAAGCTAATATTGAAATATCTTTTATCTCTCTCTTTTTGTCCAGATGAATTAGAAAAAAGTGACACCTGTCAGAAACGGACTTGGCTGCGTGGCTCCCACGAGCTTTCTTTGCTTCGATTTATAAAAAAAAAATAATGCAATGAGTTAGGGTAAACAAACCTGTGTGTAATGTTTGCAAATTGAAAAAAAGCGACGTGTCTCTATGGTCGAATAACGTCTATAAATGACAATGTTTACAAAACTTTTTTTTTTCGAATAATAATGCGTGTCATTGCAATTTTGGTTTGTAATGAAACAGACCAAGGTAAAAACTATTAGTAACGTTAAACACATGTCTATAGAAATAGCACATTAAATTTAGAGAAAGTACAGCTATTGCAAAGATGTTCAATATAATTCGTAATGCGATTTCGCTATTACACACCGTCGTACTCGTAAAGATAAAAAATACTATTCATAACCCACAATATTATTATTATCAAGACAAATCTACTTTTCACTAAAGCTATCCTGATGATGATACCTATAGCAAGCACAAGATTTTTAGACCACGGACCACGCTTACCATCTGATGGGACGAATTTATATAATGTTTCTCCCTCGTGCTAAATTAGAAGCCGGAGCAACAGCGGCACACCCTACCTACTCCGAAACACGTGTCTTTTTTATTCTTTCAGAGACTTCATCCAACGCAATAAAGTCTTTGATCCTTCAGCTAACAAGTGGTGTATGATACATAAAATGTAGCTGCATCTGGTCTTCCCGAATCTCTTCAAAACATTGCCTTTTATTCTTCTCATAAACTTTTTCTCTGTTGTTACAGCACCGAAACTGATGATCCCGCCTACCGAGTTCGTCACTCAAGGCGGAATCAGCAGTCCCCAGGAAGGGCTCCGAACACCCACTGGCAACCAGATGCTGGCCAACCCTCTCCTAAACCTCAACAACACAGGCAGAACCAACTTCACCAACAAGCAACTCACAGAACTAGAAAAAGAGTTCCATTTCAACAAATACCTTACACGAGCGAGAAGGATAGAGATAGCGTCAGCCCTGCAACTGAATGAGACGCAAGTAAAAATTTGGTTTCAAAATCGACGGATGAAGCAAAAGAAACGAATCAAAGAGGGACTTATTGTTGCCCCTGAAGCGCCGCCCAGTTCCACGTCACAGACTAGTGTAGTTGGATCGAGTGAGAACAGTCGCGAATCGAGTTAAATCGATCGGAATCGATTCCAAAGACAATTGTGAACTGTTTGTTGTGTGGACGATTCGGGCTTAACTGAGCGGAGTTCGAGACGTGATAGATACAAGAATTGATTTATATCGTAGGTCGTATTGGATGTATAACATATTTTCTAATGAAGAAGTAGTTACCTATCAAATCCTGCAGCCTGATGATAAAGGGGAAGGTTCGTGTCTATTGAGTCTCTTCGACCAAAACGCCTATTTATTTATTTTTTTAGGAAGAGTAACTGAAATTACCAATAGATAGTATTCCAGTTTACCCCATCCGCTAAGCTAAATTGCTTGTGTTAGGTTAGGTTAGGTCTCCCGTTCGTATTCTGGCACCGACGTGAACTCATCACGTCGCTGCCAGAATACGAACGGGAGATCTCTCGATCATAAGGCCAGTAAGTTATCGAAATTTACTGCTTTCAAATAAAATTGGGCTCAGACCAGCCCCCCTAGACAAGTGGCAATTCATTGGCCGGCATAATGTAAATTATCATGATAAATGTATGGGATTTGACGTGTATGACTCGTCAACGTATGTATGTCATAAACGTCAAAGTATATCTCATATACGTCAAATTCCATAAATTCATCACTCTATTCTACAATACGCCGGCTAACTAATTGCCACTTGCCTAGTGGGGCAGTTGATCAAAGAGACTACAGAAACATGAGTCATGTTATCAGGCTGCTCACAAGTACACTCTATGACCCGAACTCAGCTAGGATAAGTATCAATCAGCCTTCAGCAATTAAAAAGTATACGTATTACAGTTTAAAAGTACTCTTACAGATTATATTAGTCTTGTTAACTCCTGTTTCGTGTGTTTAAGTTAATGTTCTTGGCCTAATAGTATGTTTTAATAGTGTTTGGATTTGTGCTGATATATCGGATAAATTATTTACTATTTTATTCACAAAAAGGCGTTGCTGCCTGTAGTCATTTTGTAACTTTTAACAACGTTAGAATTGTATGGACTTAGCCTATGGTTGGAGAGTCCTTATCCTTACTAATTTTTTTCGCCTTGAAGTTGAATTCTAAAAATTATTTCGTGGCCTGCACTTACGGCTAGCCGCACATACTTACGGTCTGCTGTAAGTGCAAGCAGCGCGTTATTAAACAGCAACACCTACAAGTCATGTCAGTGTGATCAGAAGTGAATAAGGATTCTAATAGTACCTACCACAGTTGATATCATAAAAGCACTCTTTATGAGCTTTGGAACTGGTGTTAACATAAAAGTCGTAAAGATGTGCTAAAATGGTGAAAAAATATACCTAGGTATTCTATACTAATATTATAAAGAGGAAAGATTTGTTTGTTTGTTTGTTTGTTTGTTTTTTTGTTTGTAACGAATAGGCTCCGAAACTACTGGACCGATTTCAATAATTCTTTCACCTATAGAAAGCTACACTATCTGGGAGTAACATAGGCTATATAACATCACGCTACTACTTAAGGGAGCGGAGCAGTGAGCATAAATGTCAATAAATCGGGCAGATTTCCATACATTCTTTACTAATATTAGATTTGTATTTTTGTATTCGAGTAAACTCAAGAACTACTGAACCGATTTCAAAAATTCTTTTACCATTAGAAAGCTGCACTATCACTGACTAACATAGGCTATAATTAATTTTCAAAAAAATAGGGATCCTGGATAAAACTTCAATAATGTAACCCAAGGTGTAAAAAAAATGACCTAAAAAATTCCTTACATCGCGTACGCTGCGAAAACTATTGAAGATAGAACAAAATAATGTACTGTAGAAATGTATAACTTAAAAAGGTCTACATAAAAGTCCGCGACAGCATATGTCTATCTAATAAGGGTAGCTCACAATAACCATTTTTATCTTTTACAAATTATAAAAAAAATATGTGTCATTTTCGAAGCTATTTTTAACAATATAGTGTTAAGCCTTATCTGACTAAATACGTTAGATACATTGTACATTTAATGTAGATCAAAATTGCCCTTTACACTGTATAATTATAATGAATATTTTAAAATCTATTGCAGTATGAAAGTAACGCGCGACGATATAAATTCAAGCCGAAATGCCGATCAAAGTCAGACCACGGAATCTATACCTTTATATTAATTCTTATCTAAATAAATCGTTTGGTATTTAAGATTGTTTCAATACCTGTTGATTACTTTTTGAATTATTGAAATCGGACGTTCTATTCAAAAGATATTACGAAATTATATTGTCAATAAATCCGGTAAATTACCATACATTATTTGAAAACTAATTATTATTACGGGCATGGGCTAAAAGGGTGCAACCACGGGTGTTCGAAGTATTTCACGAGCGAAGACAGGGAAGGTCAGCTGAACACAAGATGCAACGGTAACGGGATCCGAATGCGGGATTGGAACCTCCATGTGATGCATCCTGGGTAACGGAGGCATTAACGCCCCTCACCTACGGGAGGCGCTACCGCCTACGGCAAATACATACAGCAACGGGAGCAGCTCTATAGAGGGCTGCTCAAAGGCTTCCCACATGTCCCTCTGACTACGAGGAGGCCCAGTAGAGAGCAGGAAAGGGAAGGGCTGGTCACCGAGCGCGGACGTGAGGATTATAGGTCCGGCCTCCTGTCATCCCTTCACGCCCGTCTCCTCCCTTTCCGGAATTCGATGGGACATCGTGCTTCCTACTTCTGAGAGGGCCATCTTAAAATTGTAGATGGCCCAGGGTCAGCCGGGGGGTGCAGAAAATGCCCTAGACAATTTTACACTCCAGCAACTGAAGACCCGCGACGGCATGCTGTTTAGTGGGTCCGAATTCCACATGGCACTCCTGATGGCTGACGGGGATGGTATCCGAGGCAATTTTAGCACGAAAGAAAAGTTTGTACGGAATCCGAATTCCACGCGGGCGGAGCCGCGGGCAACAGCTAGTATGTTATAAAAATGGAATGGGACATGATAAAAATATCATAAGGGCGAGATTCGAAGACTTCATTGTACTAAGCAAATGTTATATGTCTTTAGGGTATGATTTGGAACTCTGCAGCATGTAGTGTTGTACAGCAGTGCTGCATCACAATGCTGCACAGCAATACTGCATAGCAATGCTGCTCAGCAGTGTGTAGCTGTGCTGCTGCTTACTGCAGAGCTCGGAATCATACCTGTCATTTACGATCGGGATTAAACTCGCTCGTTAATGGCAGGTTCATACACTGCACTAAGACTTGATTATAATATACCGACATAATACCTACTCGCAATCATGTAAATGATCTTGCATAATAGTCTTGTGCAGTCTACGAATCTCGCCCTAAGCTGCCGTTCAAAAAATTGCTCTAAAAAAGTAAAGCATAATATTGTCACTTTTTGTTTTAATATTTCAGAAAACAAACTTGTGTTTAACAAAAGAGTTTATAGTAATATTAATATACATTTGTAAAGGCTCAATTAACCTGATTAGTGTATACCAAGGATGTGTCAACGTAAAATGAAATTTTCTTAGATTAAAATGTACATTTGAAATTAATAGGCTAGCGTTAAAATGAGCTGTTTTATTAAATGCTTCTAGAAATATTTGATAAGAAATATTTAACAATATAATATCAGTAGGATTTGTATTTTTTTAATTTATTTTTTTAAACTCCCTATTGTTAGACCAAAGCTTTTTTTATTTATTACGGATGGTAACATTACTAAGAGGACTTACGACTTTCTGGAGATTTGGCACTAACACGTAAAAGGGTGCATCGCGGTTTTATTTCATTTTCTGAGATTGATGAAAATTCGTGTTTTTATGTGTTAAAATGGTGGCTTCTGTGAAATCTGAGACAACGCATGTTTTAGCGTAAATTGTGAATATTCGTATAGATTCCAAAACTCCATAGAAGCCTCACAATTTACTGGTGTGTTATGAAGAATAGTGGTGTGAATAATGTGAATTAAAACTAAAATAAATGATTCTAATGAGGACATGGCTTAAAGGTCTTGTAACCAAGCCAAAAAACTCTCGAAAAATATGGACTTCCTGTTTTCAAAAACTAGGCATGTTGTCTGACTGTAAAATCCATAAAAAATAAAAAGAAATATCCATTGTTCAGTTTTGCTGGCTGTAGCCCAGGCCGCTAGGCTATTCTGTAATGTATTTTTACTTTCATTATAGGTAACAACGATTGAATGTTTTTTAAAAGAGTATTTAAAAAGAATTGACATTATTTATGGAGCATATTCAGAACAGTAGATAGAAACTTAGTGTAAAATATAACTTGGTGTAAATTTTACCGAAAATCTGTAATTCAGCCCCATAAGACAAGTGGCAATTCGTTGGCCGGAGTATTGTAGAATACATACAATGACGAATGTATGGGATTTGACGTATATACCAGTCAGACAACGTATGTCATATCATAAACGTCAAATCCCATACATTATTCATTATATTCTACAATACGCCGGCCAACAAACTTGTCTAGGGGGGCAGGTGTTCTATAGAATGCCTAGGCAATGTACGCTATTACATATATACTTAGATTGCCTGCTGCTCCACCGGCAATATGTAAAATAAATAGATTCTGCGCCCATACCATGAATTCTTAAAAAAGGTCAATAATTGAACTGCTATCATTCTACCAACTGCAAATGTCACTTTGTAATGTCACAATAGGATTACAAAGTGACATTTGCAGTTGGTAGAATGACAGCAGTTCAATTATTGACCTGTTTTAAGAGTTTATGGTAAGGCCACTGTTCTGGTCTATATTTGCGATGGCTTTGAGAAACTTCTATTTCTGGATGCATAAAAAAAATAACCACGCAAAAATTAGCCTTCTAACCTTATCTATTACGCGGAGTGGACACCGCGCCCCGTCTTGGATAGATATAGGTTAGAAGGGTAAGGCGAGAGTTGAGCTCTCGAAAATTTTTTTACCACCGTTTTTGTTTTTGATAAAATTATTTTCATACAATCAATCAATTAGCCTACTGCAGTCCACTGCTGGACATAGGCCTCTCCTCTCTCCCAATGTGTTTACCGGCTATATACATATTGCCGGTAACATAAATACAATGTGTGAGCGATATGTTCGTTCAAATACCTATAATATAATCTACTTCATTTGGTATATTGTTGTCTAATAATACCAATTCTATGTAATTAGTATTTCTATTTTCCGTTCGTTAGAAATTAAGTTTTCCTTTAGCATGTTGATACTAGTCTTAATTTTGTAACTATATTGTGTACAAATGATACTGTATATATCGGTCGTGTGGTAGGTCAGTTTCGGTGTATATTATGTACTAAGATAGCGACTACTACTTTATCATTAAATTAATTGTAACTATTTTCATTAATTGAAGTTTTATTACCTTAAACAAAATCCTCGGCGAACAACTTCCTCTCTGAATTGCAGCCTCGGTGAATGACTTCCTCCACGAATTGCAGCCGCGATAAACTTCCTCGGTGAACAACTTCCTTCCTGAATTTCAGCCTCGGTGAACAATTTGCTCGCTGAATTACAGTCTCGGTGAACAACTGCCTCCCTGAATTGCAGCCTTGGTAAACTTTCTCAATCAACAACTGCCTCCCTGAATTTCAGCCTGGGTAAATTTCCATAGTGAAAAATTTTCTTGGTGAACCACTTTCTAGGTGTACAACTTCCTTGGTGAACAACTACTTACCACGTTGGCACAGCGACTATAGCAGCCGTTATGAAGGACTCCGGGTAGATTACCGGGTCGAGCAAAATATTCTTTCACGAAATTTGCAGTAGGAACACCGCATCAATAATAAATGCCCGGCTGAAGCTAATAGGTTTGTTTTTATGGGTAAACATTCATTTGAGCAAATAAAAAAGGTAAGGGAAACTACACCTGGCGGACGAGGCTCTAGCGCATGCTTTTTTCTGGGTTTAAGAGGTCAGCGACCGTCGCTCCCTTATAACCATGTAAACAAAAAATATTCTGACCCTGGGATTCGAGGTGGAAGTCTTGGATCATGAATGCAAACAAGGCTAACGCTAAGATGATCAATGTGTAGTTAATCCTAGACCATCGTAAAATATTGATATTATAATTGAATTGGAGAAGTTACCCAGAACAGATAATTTGAAATCAAAAGTCAAATGAAACATTTTTTATAACTGGAATATTTTATTTAAAAAATAAATGCTACATTTATTGATAACAATATATAGGCTGTATTGTGCAGACTTTTATATCACAAATATTACTAGTACAAATATTAATTTAACGCATTAGATTACATTACATGTAATTTAAATAATTATTAATTAAAACACACACGTGTGCACTAACTCCATCTGTTATACAGATTTGGAAATAACTAAGTAACCACTAGCGACATCTATGTGACGGAAATGCAAATATTGGTAACAAGTAACAACTATACACTAATAGATGGCCACAGTAACTATAGTACCACCACAGAATATAAAAACAAGAGTAAGTACCCAGCAGTTATTATGTACCACAATGCTGAACAAATGTCCAACGTAACTCGTAACGCGATTGGTTCCTAATGTGTGTGTAATGGACCCCCCATTACACACACGGTAGGTTTTGCTGTCAGTTTAACCATCAATCACGCCGTGATTGACCAATAACATAACGTCTAATAACCGATTGACCAATAACAATCATGATTGACGGCATGATGCATGACGCTTGCATAAGCGTGTAATGGACCCCTAAGTAACATTTACTTTACCAATAGAGGGATAATACACAAAGATGGGCTGAGGGCGCCACTAGCACATACAGTATTTCTATTTTTATTATGACAATCTTTGCCGATGTGGGTATAGCAATTCTGCCAAAGTCAAACGTGCGAAGGAGACTTGTGTGCTGTCCAAATTTTGACAATATTGGACTGATTATAAATCTTCTTTCTTGGGGTAAGTAAGCACACTGAAATAAAATGTTACAGATACCACGTACAGTAAACTGAGTGAACAAACTTTATCTTGTCACTTGTCAGTTGCTGTTAGAACTGTCAAAAAATTGTTTATGGTTTACGCTAGTGTTGCCAGACGCTAGAACATTGCAGTATTATCTCTCATTTGAGTTTGTTAATACTAATTTCTATATTAACACGCTTTATGGGTACTCCATCTCGACTTTACATCCCATGGTAAGGTAATTAAATGTGTTACATACTTTTTAAATGCGACGTATAATGAGGTAGTAATCTTGACTGCAAAATCTACTATAATAAGGTAATACGAAGAAGTGCTGGCTTAGGAAATGTGCAGGATTTGACAGCCGTACCTTATTATATACTACCTTGGTACAGTTGACAAACGACATAAGTATACACCTCTTCATATAAAGTTGAATGAAAAGGTATACTATACTTACATCTTTTGTCGACTGTAAAAAATATTGCCTTGCTTATAGAAATGTATATATAAATAAAACTGTAGCCTGAATGTCGATGAAATTATTGAAACAAAACAAAAAACGCATTCAGTAAGTCCGATCTGATTAACATTAAAATTTTATTTTAAAGAAGAATAATAATAATATAATCGACTTTTACATCGATTAAGATAGAACAAAGCGAATCTTAATCGATTTGTATATTTAGCATACTAGATGCTTCAAATCTACTTTTAGTCGTTGCATTATTGCTCAACCATAAGTATGTTAGGGTCCCTCGATACTAAGAATGTTATTGACAAAGGCGAATGGGCGTTTCGTCCCATATGGTGTAACACTTTTTGACCTATATCAAATGAAAGGTCTCAATGAGTGTATTATTTTTTTGTATGGACATAAATCTGTATTTCGTGCAGGGTAAAAGTTGTGGGGGTTTCAGTAACTAAGAAAGTATTTAATTTATTTTAAATAATTAGTGTTTTTATGACAAAATACTTATTTATTTATGCTATTTTTACCCGACTATGTTAAAGCCAAAGGAGGATTATGATTTTGATAGGCTATGTATGTATGTATGAACTATGTATGTATATTCACTAATTCCCTCATAGCTCTTCAACTACTAATTAGAACTGGACAAGTAAGGTATTGTTAGAAGTGTCTTGATCGTCCACTTATTATAGGCTATATAATGTGTCACTGAATTTAATGTGGCGCCCTCTAGCGGTCATAAAGTACTGTGTTAAAAAATAAAATTGAGGTAAATATACCGTGTTTGATATCAAATTAAAGGCCTTAATTAGTACATTTCAAATATGTATACATTATTGGGATTTTTGAATGAAAGGACATCACCCATTTTAGTCCAAAATTGAAAGTGCCGGCCAAAGAAAATAAATACGATATTCCGTTAGAACTTGTCCTCGCTAGCATTTTCTATTACCACGTCAAAGTTGAGGGACCTCTGCGCTTGGTTTTATTTGAATTTAAAAATCTTGGAAACATACATTTTTTATGATACGAATTATTAAAAATAAATGAAAAACTTTATTCTATATTGGAACAATAGTTAATAAAAGCAATAAAAAATAACCCCATATTGCACATCGTTGTATTTCGTCCATTTATTTAGGTCCATAATGGAAAGTGCTGGCCAAAGTACCTATACAAATATGAAATTCCGTTAGAGCTTGTCCTCGTTAGCATTTTTTACTATGGCGTCAAAGCTGAGGGACCACTGCTCTCAGTTTTATTTGAGTTCAAATATCTTGGAACCATACATTTTTATGATATGAATGATTAAAAACGAATAAAAATCATTGTTCTATATTGGAAGAATAGTCAATAAAATCAATAATAAATAAACCCCATTCTGCACACCGTTGTTTTTCACCCATTTATTTAGGTCCAAAATTGAAAGTGCCGGCCAAAGAATACGAGTATGATATTCTGTTAGAGCTTGTTCTCATTAGCATTTTTTATTATGGCGTCAAAGCTGAGGGTCCACTGCCCGACTAACGGAATGTCATATTTGTATTCTTTGGCCGCTACTTATTTTCAATTTAGCACCTAAATAAATAGACGAAAAACAACGGTGTGCAGTATGGGGTTTATTTTTTATTCGTTTTATTAACTATTCTTCCAATGTAGCACGACATTTTTTATCCATTTTCAATAGTTTGTGTCATAAAAAATGTATGTTTTCAAGATTTTCGAACTCAAATAAAACCGAAGGAAGTGGTCCCTCAACTTTGACGCCCCAATAAGAACAAGTTCTAACGAAATATCGTATTTGGCCAGCACTTTCAATTTTGGACCAAAAATGTATGCAGCGTGAATAATGTTCTTTTGAAGCATTTATTATGCTAACTATTCAAATCGATTTAGAAAGAGAAAATTAAAATATTGGTTTCTGCTTTTAATTTTTTTTGTTTCATGCTTTTTATATACCTATAATAATAGCAGGTTTTATGGAATTGTATATATATAATAATATGGGCCGATTTCCATAAAACCTGTATCGTGATGTATAAATTATGACCTTTCATTTGATACCCAATACGGGTATATTTGAAAATAGATTAGATTTTGGATTGATTTTCATTCCTCATAATATATTTCAAATGGTTGAACCGATTTTTATGAAACATAGCTAAGAATACTCTCGACTAAACCATCTTTCGATCAAAAGAAACGGAATTGAATTCGGTTCAGCCGTTTGGGAGCTACGATGCTACAGACAGACTGACACACACGCACACACATACACACACACACACTCACACGTCAAACTTATAACACCCCTCTTTTTTTGTTAAAAATATGTGATCGGTACAACCATGGACCACGTCAACCAGTAGGTGAATTAACCCTAGTTGAGTCAACCGTAGTTGTAATGACCGTCGGCGAAATGATACAAAACCGTAGAACTATACTGCAAAGCCTAATTGCACAAAAAATATTTTTTACTTACACCCTTATAACTTTGGACCTGCACGAATTTCTGATAAAAATCTTTCATTTTTACACATAAATAGACTAAATGAACATGTTTACACTAGTCGCAACTTGTTACAAGGGTTGGGACGCAGCTCATACAAAAGTGCCCGTTCTCCTTTAGAGTATAAACTACGATATTATCAAGAAAGTATTTTATACTTTACTACTCGCGATGATTTCATACTTGAGGTTGTTCTCGTTCAGTTTCGTGATGATGCTGGTGTTTCTGAAGGCTGCTGCCGTGGTGAGGATACCACTGAAATAGAAAAATTACTTGTCATTTGTTCGTACAACTTTTATATGGAAGAATAGTTAACGTATAGATAGTTTAAATAGAGTATGTTACACAGGTGGCGCCACCTAGTAGAGGGTTTGATAACTACTAACTAATCTAGAGTAAGATAAGATAAGATAAGATAAATACGCTTTATTGCACACCAAACATAGGATACATACAGTGATTTAATGTGATAGAGAGTTGCACAATGGGCGGTCTTATCGCAGATCTGCGATCTCTTCCAGACAACCAGATGTATAGTAAACATTGTCATGGTTGCAGCATCGCCAGCAAAGGCTGCGAGATGGTAAGGATATTTTAAGCAGATACTACAACCGTGTGGTGACGGAGAAAGACAATTATCACCACCTCATCTCATCCAAAGGGTGTCATAAGAGGCGCCACAGTACATTTTCGAGAACCTAATGTATGTTAAGAAAAATATTTCCAAATTTCCAAAAATATGTGACAGGCATAACATAAATACGAGACATAAAAACAATCTTGTAGTCTGTGATACCAGACTCCAAAAAATTAGCAGTTCTTTCCAGGGTAACTGTATACGCTTTTTTAACAAACTTCCTAAGGAAATTAGGGATTTACCTATAAATAAATTTAAAAATGTAGTTAAGAGGAAATTGTGCCAAAAGGGCTATTATAAAATACAAGAATATTTAGATGATAAACTAGCTTGGAAATGAGCTGTTCACTCATGCATGCTTCTCAAACAAATTATTGTATTTAGACTAAGTAGACTAAGCATTATTTGTAAATAGACCAAAAAAAAAAAAAGCCCGCTGAGTTTCTTGCCGGAGTCTTCTCAGGCCAGGGCCGCGTTTCGAACCGGTGGTCCATTTGCTAACCTAGTCTTTAGTACATAATTATATATTTTTGACGTTTTGTAAGTGCCGTTTTAATGGTCTATACAGAATAAATGATTTTTGACTTTGACTTTGACTTTGCCTAACGGAAAAATCAACAGACGATATATCACAGTGAGAGTAGGAAAACTCGAAATAAAACCCTGTACTAACCTATCTGGTCAGCGTGGAAACAGTAGGCCAAAGCCTCCCAACATTGGGAGAGGCCTGAGTCCAGCAGTGGACTGAGATTTTTTTATACCACTAAGGGTGGCAAACAAGCACACGGTCCACCTGATGGGAATCGATTACCGAGGCCTATAGACGTATGTAACACCAGGGGCATCACACTAGTGCTGCCGACCTTGAAGAAACCTTTTAATGCCCTTCTTGAAGAACTCCATATTGTAGTCGCTTGGGAAACCCACCACAGAGTTCATTCCACAGCTTAAGTGTGCGTATGGTGAAGTTCCTTTCATACCGCAAATTGGCTATTTGATTTATACATACATACATACATACAATCACGCCCCCATCCCGGGGGGGGGGGATAGGGAGAGGTGAATTAACACCCACATTTCACCAATCATTGTATTAGGTCCCACGTAATAGGGGGTGAGCCTATTGCCGCTTCCCGGGCACCATTGTTGACTCGAGCCATGTATCTGAGGCTGAGTCTGGGCTGTATATTATCTGTCTGATGTACAACAGCCATATCCCTTAGTCGCCTTGTACGACACCGCAAGGGAGGAGATGGGGTGGTCCAAATTCTACTCTGCCGGGAACCACGCGGCGTTTCTCTATGTATTTGATTGTTATATTGCTGATGTTGATGTGATGAATGAAAATAGGCTGATTGATAGATAAATTGATCGACTACACCATAGAACTGGAGAGGTATACTCACGGCGCGGGCAGTTTCTCGCTCTCCTGTAGTATGGTGGTGGCGGCAGACAGGAGCGCTACACACGTGGCGCCGTAGCCCGGGTTTACTCCGCTCACCTGGGGATAGCTCCTTTTATCAGCAGCTTCTCATACAAATATAGTTTTTTATACTACTTAGGTCGCAGACAAGCACACGGCCCTCCTTCTGATGGTAAGAGGTTACCGTGGCCTATGAGCGAGTGCAACACCAGGGGAGTCACACTCGTGCTGTCGGAATATACTTCAATACACGTCATGGGAGCGATTTTTATCTGACCTCGCAAGAAGAACCTCAGAAGTCACTGATTAACGGAGTGTCCCTTCGCCCAGCATACTCACCATGGAATCTTGATATTTCATGAATGCCAAAAAATAGTTCTGAAATAGTTTTAAATAGTTGCGAAAGGAAAAAAATAGTTCTCTTATACTTACGAAATTACAGCCATATTTCTATGAGTATGCTGGGCGAAGGTTTCGTCCAGCATACTCACCTCCGTTTGGGGAATCTGCGTACGCTTCAAACATAATTCATACTTCAAAAAATAGTTCATAAATAGTTCATAATGGTGTCCAAAAAGAAAAAATAGTGCTCTAATAACTCCGGAGTTATAGGCTTTGTTCACTGAGTATGCTGGGCGTAGGTTCTACGCCCAGCATACTCACCTCACTGCGCAAATACCGAACGAGCTATAGGTACAATTTATGTCTCAAAAAATAGTTCTTGAAATAGTTGTCAATATCAGTCTAATTTTCGCTTGACTTTTGACCTAGAAAACCATTAAATTTGGTAGTAAACTTCTACATACTAACGTTAAATGAGGTACAGTCGTCCACACATGTTTTTATAATATAAAAATATTAAACATTCTAATGGTGGGCGTTGTGATTGGGAATAATATTGTGGTATTATCTCACATTCAAAAACAGTCGAAAAAAATATATTAGCATTTATCTAGTACCTAAGTATATATTTTTTAAAAATAATAAAATAAATGAAACTGTAAGCGTAAATAAATCCTATTACTTCATTGCTTTTAGGGTGAACTATTTGCCAAAAAAATTGTCTGGACACTAAAGTCTATTGCAGCCTGCCGAGAAGGCGACGGCCTAAGAATACATTGTCGCCTCCCCTTACATGCTTGAGGGGGTCGTAAGGGCCGGCGCCCACTGCCGGCATGGCAAAGGATTTTATTACTAATCAAGTTATTTTGAATCTTATTTCAGTGGCTTTAGAATTCATTTTACTTTATTTCGTCAAACGATGCCGCGGCAGGCCGCAACGTGCCACATTCCGTTTGACTGCCTCTTTGTCGGTAGTGAAGGCAGCCGCTAAGCTGGAGGCGCGGGTTCGATTCCTGCTCAGTGCGAATATTTGTATGTATGAATATGAATATTTACATTGGTCTGGTTTCTATCCTACTAATATTATAAACGTGAAAGTTTGTAAGTATGTGAGGATGTTTGTTTCACTTTCACGTAAAAACTACTGAATGGATGTTGATGAAACTTTACGATAATATAGCTTGTACATCAGAATAACGTATTGGCTATATTAAGCGATGAACGGGATCAGAATTTCACGCGGGCGGAGCCGCGGGCAACAGCTGCTGTATAATATGTATATATTTACAAAAAAAAATTGTATCAAGTCCCAGTCGCCGTCACGGTGTTCCTCTCTGTATCACGCTATGGACCCGGCGACCGCACGGTGAATCCATGGAGTGCTGAGAATCGGATCTCTTTATAGGCTTTCTAGAACCCATAACACAAGCTAGTTAAGCTATACTTACTTTGGGTCTGGATAGCGTTGTGTAGATTGTCGTATAATATATACCGTGGTTAAACAACTGAACTAATTTTCATCAAACATACCTAAGAACACTCCCGACTAATTATTCGCCTTTCAAACAAAAAAAAAACAAAATCGGTTCGGGAGCTACGATGTACACAGACATACACACAGACACGTCAAACTTCCGTCCGTTTTTGCATCGGGCGTTAAAAATTGTTATACCTAGTACAAAATGTACCTAAGTTATTAGAAAGTTTTGTATCCGACTGTACTAAAATCGAATGTATGTAGAAGTTTACAACCAAATTTAATGGTTTTCTAGGTAAAAATTCAAGCGAAAATTAGACTGATATTAACAACTATTTTAAGAACTATTTTTTGAGACATAAATTGTACCTATAGCTCGTTCGGTATTTGCGCAGTGAGGTGAGTATGCTGGGCGTAGAACCTACGCCCAGCATACTCAGTGAACAAAGCCTATAACTCCGGAGTTATTAGAGCACTATTTTTTCTTTTTGGACACCATTATGAACTATTTATGAACTATTTTTTGAAGTATGAATTATGTTTGAAGCGTACGCAGATTCCCCAAACGGAGGTGAGTATGCTGGACGAAACCTTCGCCCAGCATACTCATAGAAATATGGCTGTAATTTCGTAAGTATAAGAGAACTATTTTTTTCCTTTCGCAACTATTTAAAACTATTTCAGAACTATTTTTTGGCATTCATGAAATATCAAGATTCCATGGTGAGTATGCTGGGCGAAGGGACACTTAACGGACGACACTTCTTACGGGTTTTCCTTTCGATGATGGGAAGTCAAACGGCAGTCGATCGCACAGAAGAAACAATAAAGTAAATCAAAAGAAGACGCACAAGAGTGAACTTTAAAGATCTTCGCAGAGCTAGCTTCGGGTGTAACCAAGACTCAATACTATGATAATGATTATGTTGATTAGAGCGACAATATACGCGCACAGTTGTGGACTATAATGCCATAACTGTGAACTACTTAGAAGAAAAAATACAAATTAAATTAAAACTTAGAGCGTTGTCCTTGGTTGTATCCAAGACTTTCACATAGGAGCCCATGGGCTTACTCCTTAGCCTCCTTTTGATCTTGCTTATTAGCCTTGTGTGAGAGGAACTGCCGTCTGAACTTCCAACCTCGATAGGAAAGCTTGCGACAAGTGCTTACAGGTCAGATTGGCTTGGTTCTAAAGATCTTAGAACCCCATACACTTCTATAAAATTAAAAGAATTCAACACATCAAACTAATACGAACCTTCGCCACAACCTTCTTATTAAGCTTCTTCTCCACATCAGTGCCCTCCTCCCACCCCTCACCAATAAGCTCAAAACTAAAATGATAGTTATTCATCACAGCTTCAGTAGGTCCCTCTTTACTGATGGCTCCGAAGGAGAACAGCTTCGGATACTTGAGCAGGAGGTTCCTCGTGAATGAGAATTTGGACATCGCGAAGAGTATGACGGCTCCGACGATGATGAGACCGGTCTGGAGGAGACTGCCGGCCTTGAAATAGGCCTTGAACTGTACTGGCCGTTGTTGTTCCTTCTCGTACAGGTAGCGCTGTGAGCGGTACACTATGGACTCGTCGGCGCCGAGGAATGGGAGGTAGTATTTGTTTTGTCCTTCCTTTTTGTGAATCAGTCTGTAATAGAAGGTAGGGTACAGTCAGTATTAGATCGATCTTGAGTAGCAAAGTAGTCAAAATGATCTTAATAACTTGGTATTAGAATCATTTTAAGTACTTTGCATCGATCTGATGCGGGCTGTATATGGACGGTGGTTTTGATGTGTGAAAAAATTATCTTAATACCTTCGTAATACGAGTGGTATGGTTATTTTGAGTTCTTGCTAGTTAACGTCGATCTGATGCTGACTACAAAACTGAAGAAATTAGCGCTAGTAATATTAAAAACCAGTAGTTTTTGATAACATACATTTTAGCGTCAAAAATCATTGGAATTTTTTTTAGATCTAGTTTTTTTCGGGGAACAATAATCGAACATACTTCCTATAACACCAGCTACCTGCTAGCGAAGGCAGGTCAAAATTGGCCCAGCCGTTTTGGAGATTAGCCAGTGAAACAAACAGAAAGGCAGACAAATAGACGAACAATAATGTAATGCAATAATGCTTCTTTTATATGTACACGTGTATTTACTAAAAACCTGGTACTTTGATATTATAAACAGACACTTCAATATTATTTATTTGTATAGAAAATACGTCACAGATATATATAAATCCAGCAACTTACTGCCTGCACAGTTTGGGCTTGAAGGTGGGCATGCGCTCAGGATACAGTTGCTTGCGTAGTGGGCCCAGCTCATTGCTGTGAGCGAGGCTGCAAACAAACATACAGTCCTACAATATACATCTATCTATACTAGTTAATATAGAGATTAGTAATCTTCCGAGTCACTGCACTTATATTCTTTCAGCTGTTAAAAGATTTGACAGCCTCTGTATGGGATGCGGGCTCAGTTGACCATGAAAGGGTGGTAGAGAACGAGAAAGCTCACTGGCAATTTTTAAGCTGTGAGTGGGAAAACCAAAGGCTTGTCCAGGCCCTCGATTCTACTGAAGAACAACCACTGTTACACCACAGAAACTGCAAAAAATGACATTAAATTTTAGACCTTATTTCATTAGACTTACAGTCACAAAATTACATGAAGAGTTTCATTACACTCTTTCATTCACTCTACAAAAAGTCATTTTATTTTAAACTTTAAGAAAATTCCATTTGATGTTAGCCTAAGTGGTATTACTTTAAAGGCTAACATCAAATAGAATTTTCTTGCAGTTATTGTGGTGTGAACCACTGGGTTGTGCTTTAGCAGAATTGAGGCCCTGCTTGTCTTCTGCGCTGACGGCACAGAAATCTGTTCTTACAGGATCAGCAGTATAAGTGTGACTCTCCTGGTGTTGCACTCGCCCATAGGCCACGGTAAGAACTTATCATGAAATTTTGAGGGGGTGAGGGGGAGGGGGGGGGGGGGGGGCTTTTTTAAGTGCGGAAATTCCTTCAAAAAATACCTTTTAGAAGACTTTTCAGTTAGACGTGCACGATTTTGGGGGGTCGTGTCCCCTGTGAGACCCCCGCCCTACCTTGACCACGCATGTTTCCATCAGGTGGATCGTGAGCTTGTCTGCCACCCAAGAGGTAAGTATAAAATAAATGTGCTTACCCGTATACCAGCGACTCCCAGGTGCCATAGTTGATGGAGCCACGGCCCTCAGCCTTGGCTTTAGCTTCTGGCGGCAGGTATGAACTCAGGTAAGACCGCACCGAGTTCAGAGTACCTAGGACATAATAACAATGTTATATTGCCCCAGATATATATCTAGGATCTAAAAATGTGGTCTATACGATCAGTACACGTTTCTTGTGTGTCTTTCGAGGATGTCACGGGGTGCTACTGCGATAAGAACCCTAAAAAGACCAAGAACAACGTTCTAGCTGCAATACTTCGATAGCGCTTACTGTCACCATTGGTTTACTGATGTTTGGCAAAAAACGTTTTCCAAAGTGTCATATGCCAAAGTATGTTTCCCAAATTTTCGTTTGGCAAAAAAACATTTGGCAAAACAACTTTTCGCAATTTTACAGTTAGCAATACTATTTTTGGCAAATTATTGTTTACCAAATAATTACATGGCAAAGTTTCATTTTACCAAGTATTAGGTAGTCAAATATGGTTTGGCATATGATTTACTTAGAGTCTAAATTCACTGCATTAAGTTTTCGCGATTTAGGTCCAAGATACGTGTCCCGAGGTATAGGTACACTGCTATAATAGTACATTATGGTACAAGCGTGTAAACTTGGTGATTACCGCTGAGGCGACATTGAGTCAACATTGGTCTTAAGAGAGCCGAGGACGGTAATCACCATACACGCGAGTGCCATACGATTATTTTCAACACACTTGTGAATAAAATAATACTAAAAATACTACATAACACAATCAAAACACAATAGTAAAAATCTATTTGTTGTCATACTTGTCATAAATATGCGCGCGCATTTAACATTTTTTTTATTTGTTCCTTTCGGAACAGGCTAAGGTGCTATCACCATGCTGCCTTGTCATCTACTTACTTATTTGAATTATGATTTTTTTTTCTCTTTAAATACAGTGAAAAAAAATACCTCTTAGTGAAAGTTTTGTTTATTAAACACGTACTACAAGTTGAAATTGTCTTTTAAAATACGAAGTTGCATGAAATGAGCAAGCAATAGGTATATTAATTCGTTTGTAATATTGGACACGATCTTTTTTGTATCAAAACTTTTTTAAGAACAAAGCAACTTAATCAATGAAATTAAAATAAAGAAGTCTATAACGCACTTTTGTGAATAATAGCAATGAAAAAGTCACAGTTTTATAATAGGTGTCATTCCGTGCTTATTTGCGGTGAAATCAAAGCCTGTTTATAAGCAAGTGTGTTGAAAAATGAATTTTATCTGATAACGTTGGGATTCAATGTGTCATGTGAGCACTGGATATTTACATTGGAGATATTAAAAATATCTTAGATTAGTTATACTGGATTAACGATTCTGAACATAAATATATTGGAATTAATTTACTTAGTTTTGTTTGCGATGTACGCATAAACTAAGAAACGGATTTCGATACGGTTTTTTTAATTACAAAGGTCTTGGCCAGACTTAAAATCTGCCGTATGATCGCAATTGATGAAGTATAAAACTAGAGATATGACTGAAAGTTACGCTAACCGACGTCCACTCGGGCAGAGCCGGGGGCTCAGCTAGTTTATGCTATTAGTAGGCAGGATAGGAAGTAGTGTTTCGTTACCGGAGAAGTTCTGGCCCAGGAACACGACGCCGAGGTCGCAGGGGATGCTGTCGAACCCGCACGCACCCACCACGTACACGCCCGCCTCCCTGGCCGCCTCGCCGTAGCGTAACTGCATACGCTCCATGAACTGCACGACCGAGGAGCGGGAGATATTACTTGTTTATATGAATGGAAGAACGAACGAATGAATGAACGAATGAATGAACGAACTAATGAATGACTGAATGAGTGGCTGAATGAATGAATGAATGATAGAATGGATAATTTGAACTGCCGCTGTTCTATCCCCGCTCAGTGTAAATATTTGTATGCATGAATTTACATTGATTTGGTCGTGCCTCGGAGACCACGTTAGGCTGTCGGTCCCGCTTGCTATACGAACATCTATGGTAGTCGTTACGGGTAGTGGAAGCCCTAAAAAGTTCAACAACTGGACTAATTGCAATACTTCGATATCGCCAATGGGTTGTGGAGGTCATTGGTTGTCGCTTCAAGGAAAATATCGAAGATCAGCCAAACTCGCAGTTAGACAGGAAAAAGCGGACCCCAGACTCTGATGAGAGCTTCGGATGCGCTAGGATGAAGAAGATGTGGCAGGCAATCATAAGCTACTTGTGCCATAAGTATGAATTTATTATTCAGTAACAGACAAATATACACGGTGATTTTGTAGTCGTTTCGGAGCGAAAGATTTTGGGCACAGTTTCGATAGCGAAAGCCTCTGGAAGTATTAATTTGGCGAAAAAAAAAACTTTTTTTTTCTTTAATGTATGGGAATAATGTACAGGTGGAAGGCAAAATGTATGACGGATGTAAAAAAAAAAGTTTTTTTTTCGCCAAAATTATACTTCCAGACGATTTTGGTAACGAAACTGTGCCCAAAATCTTTCGCTCCGAAACGACTAAAAAATCACCCAGTATAGGTAGTTAGTTTATTCATTTATTTCCTTATTAACTACCATTACATAGTTAAGAATATTAACTACGCAATATTAGTTAAGAATATTAACTAATTGTGTGTTAAGTCTAATTATACTATTATTATGTCTGTCTATAATTATGTAGGTACTTATTGTTCTACAATCCCATTGTCTGCAGGTCACGTCCATGTATAGTGATCAAAGATCTTTTTTTTTTATTTGAGTGAGCAAACAGTCAACATAATACAATAAGTATATTTTGTTCAAAATAAAGTAAGTAAAATTATATAATATATCCTTCCTTTTTAGGGTTCCGTAGCCAAATGGCAAAAAACGGAACCCTTATAGATTCGTCATGTCTGTCCGTCTGTTTGTCTGTCTGTTTGTCTGTCCGTCCGTATGTCACAGCCACTTTTCTCCGAAACTATAAGACCTATGCTGTTGAAACTTGGTAAGAAGATGTATTCTGTGAACCGCATTAAGAATTTCAAACAAAAATAAAAAAAAGCATTAAATTTTGGGGGTCCTCATACTTAGAACTGAAACTCAAAATTTTTTTTTTCATCATACCCATACGTGTGGGGTATCTATAGATAGGTCTTTAAAAATGCTATTTAGGTTTCTAACATAATTTTTTTCTAATCTGAATAGTTTGCGCGAGAGACACTTCCAAAGTGGAAAAATGTGTGTCCCCCCCTCCCCCCTCTAACTTCTAAAATAAGAGAATGATGAATCTAAAAAAAATATATGATGTAAATTGCCATGAAAACTACCACAAAAAATTGGTTCGAACGAGATCCAGTCAGTAGCTTTTTTTTAATACGTCATAAACCGAAATTTTCGACTTTGCTACTACGGAACCCTACATAGGCGAGTCCGACTCGCACTTGGCCGATTTTTTTTTATACCACTTACGGCACACCTGGTGGAATGTCGTTACCGTGGCCTATGGACGTATGCAACACCAGGGCCGGGTGTCACACTCGTGCTGCCGACCCTGAAGAAACCTTCTAATGCCCTTCTTGAAGAACCCCATATTGTAGTCGCTTGGGAAAACTAAACTAAGTACTTAATATAATAAATGCGAAAGTAACTCTGTCGGTCTGTCTGTCTGTAAAGACAGAAAGCTGTCTGTTACGCTTTCACGCCTAAACCACAGAACTGATTTTGATGAAATCTGTTACAGAGATAGATTAGACCTTTGGGCAAGGACATAGGCTATGGTTATGGCGATAACCGACATCCACGCGGGCGGAGCTACGGGGAACAGCTAGTAGGGAGCTGTCCATTAATCACGTGAGGCTCAATAGGGGAGGGGGGTTCGGAAAAAATCACGAAATATCACCAGGGGGAGGGACGGGTATCTATTTTTTCTTATAACCCGCGATTTTGTCATGATTCTTAGTTTTCTAGCATTAAATAATAGATAAAAAAATACACGTGATTCTGGCTAAGGGGGGGGGGGGGGGGGTAGTCTAAACCTCACCACGTATCACCATGGAGGAGGGGGGGTTAGAAAATTGCTAAAAAAAGCATCACGTGATTAATGGACAGCGCCTAGCTTATAATTGTTACTAACGACATTCACCAAAGCTTACGTACGAGAAGTAGTACTACCAACAGAAAAAAAAACGAATGGATGAAGAAGAATAAGGGTTAATTTGACAAAAAAGGGTTAAGTCAAGAACCCTCACCTGTGGTTCCCCACTGACGTCCACATAATGTGCCTTCTTATCGATAGCAGCCTTCACGACGGGCTCGCCGTAGAACCGGTAGGGGCCGCAGCAGTTGACCACCACTTTAGCCTGAGCGCACATCTCCTGCAGCGATTTCTCGTCACCAACATCTGCTATTATGAGCTTGACACCTGCTAGATCTGTGCCTGGAAGAGAAAGTTACGATTTTTGATGATAATGTTCTTCTGGAAATAAAACTATTTGGGGTTTTACATGCTGAAAAGTTAGCGAAACGTTGGGAATAAAAATGTGTCGAGTTAAGACTCGGTTCAAATTCCGCACAGCTCAAGGTCCGTCCATGGAAGTCAAAGTTTAATATTTCACAATACAGGTTGATTAGTATTGATCGCGATTTCATTCTAATACACAAAACAAGCAATTAGCCTGAATATAAATACAAATTGGGTAGTTTTACGTATCTAGTCACAAAGTTGTAAAAAAGTGTACAATAAAGAATTATCTATCTATCTAACATTCCAGGACACTTCCTGGAATGTTAGATAGATAGATAATTCTATCAATAGATTTACAGTGTGCAATTGCCAGCCTTATCGCTGGAAACAATTTCTTCCAGGCAACCTTAGGAAAAATGTTAATAAGCACTGTTGTGGCGGGTGCTTATCGATCCGATAGTTTGTCCGAGCGAAACTTATGGAATATGAGGGTACTTGCGACGACATGGTATGCGGGTATTTCGAGAAAGAGAGATTGGCAGTGCCGCGCGCGCCACCTCTCGACCGCACCAATCTCGCTTCGACATTCGTATTAATTGGAGGTCTCAGCAGCTCACCGCATCACATCTCATTACACATTGCCACCCCAAGCACAATTACTCACCAGTTTTCTGACTGGCTTCTTTTATAACATCGTTGAGTTTCTTCTCCGATCGTCCAGCGATCCCCCACGAGCCAATCTTGTACTTTTTGGCAAAGTCTACCATGTGTATCACGGTCTGTTTGCCTGTGAACCCCGTCGCACCGAATATCACCAAATCTAAACGTGACATCTGTAAAAAAAAACTGTATTGTAGATTACAAAATTTATTAGTACGGATTAATGTAATTTTTCAGTCGTATTTGAAAATAAAGAACATACATATAGTCAAGCCTTCATCCCCGGAGGGTTAGCCAGAGGTGAATTATCGCCTACTTTTCATCAATCATTGTATTCGGTTCCACCTCCACGTAATAGGGGGTGAGCTTTGCCGTCATCCGGGCACTATTGTTGACTCGAGCCTTGCAACTGAGTCTGAGCCTTGGCTGTATATATCTGTCTGTGGGTGAGCACGAACAACTATCGTAATCGTATCGTATACGTAACGAGAGCACGGATCACGTATTGCGATTGGCAGGCTTCACCCGCACACACGCTCACAGTTGGCAGTCGGCCAATCGTAATGCTCTCGTTACGTTTACGATACGATAATGATAGTTGCTCGTGCCTACCCCACTGATGTTAAAATCTCTGAGTCGCCTTGTATGACACCGTATGGGAAGAGACCATTAAGTCTTGGAATTCCTTACCAGTTCACGTGTTTCCCTCCTCCTACAGTCCCGGGTCCTTTAAGCGGGGCGTGAAAAAGCATCTGATGAGGCCGTCAAGCTGAGTGCCACCATTGTAACATGATACGTGTCTGTAATGGTGACGCTCTTTTCAGAGACTTTGCCTTCAGCTTACCATCAGGCGAGGCGAAGTCGTGTCGTAACGTGTCGTAACGTGTCATGTAAAAAAAAAATTTAAAAAACATCTCTTATCTCTTCCCATGCCGACCTAAATTCTACTCTACCGGGAACCACGCGGCTTGAAAATAAAAGAAAAGTCCTGATTGCATCTATGTTTTGAGCTCGAAATCCGTTCCTCTTATTTTTCTCTTGATTTAGCATATTTGGTTTCATATGCCTCTGTGCCGACTGCCTCTGTGGCGTAGCGGTAGTGAACGCGGCTGCTACGCAGGAGGCGCGGGTTCGATCCCCGCTCAGTGCCAATATTTGTATGCATGAATATGAATATTTGCATTGGTCTGGGTGTTTCTATGTATAATATGTATGTATTTACAAAAAAAAAAAAAAAGTATCTAAGTATGTATATCCGCATTCTAGATTCCATAACACAAGCTAATTAAGCTTACCATGGGTCTAGAAAGCGTTGTGTAGAATGTTGTGGAATATTTATTATTTATTATTATTTATTATATATTCTAGAATTTATTACCTAGAATCTGAGTCATACAGACGGAGAATAGTAGGTATGTTAAGTGTCTTGGTGACACAGCTATTTTCAAAGCAAACCAAGAATAAATTACCAGTAAATGAATAATTTTATTTTGCATACAATTTGCATATACTATTAGAAGTACATACCTATACGCGAATATCACTCACGCAAAGTAAATAATAAAAAATCTATCGCGATGTCATAAAATCCGGTAATAGTGGTTTCATTTCAATTTGCATTTAATTGTCGTTGTAATTCACAATTTTTATTAATTCTGTTAAGATCCATACTAATATCATACGATAATATTATCAATACGAAAGTAACTACATATGTATGTCTGTCTTGTGTCGTGTCTGTCTGTCTCTCACACTTTCACGCCTAAACCACTGAACCGATCTTGATGAAACATGGTACAGAGATTGACTATACTCACTAGCTAGACCTTTGGAAAGGACATAGGCTACCTTTTATCGGGAAATAGGGGGTTTAAGGTGTTCAAATAGGGGGTGAAATTTGTATGTATTCGTCATTTTCAAAGATAACCTGATGAAATTTGTTACACAGACCGAATACGAGCTTGGAAAAAATCAAGTGACAACCAGTGCTAAAGTGGTGACTAATATACGAGTATGAGGTAAATCCGAATTAATTACCAAGCTTACATAAACACGCATCATGGGCATATCAAAAACAACGAGTAGGTTGATATATTTAATACTGTTTGTTTATCCTTTATGATGTTACCATGTTACTAACTATTGCTCGAGGCTGTCGCGACCAAACATAGCCTATGTACTGTCTAACCTACCTCTGAACCAAATTTCATCAAAATCGGTTCTCTGATTTACGCGTGAAAGCGTAAGGTATGATTCCGTAACCGACTGCATACGACAACGACAGACGCATGCAGCACAAACAGCGTACCCATTACTTGTTAAACTCCGATACGGATAAAGGAGACCATTGAGAAGCCGCAATGAATTACGCGCATGTTCTGCGTGCGTCGTCGGCAGTTGTATGCGGTCGGCTACAGAAACATACCTTAACAGACAGTGATACTGGTGATACAAAAGTTGCTTTCGCATTCATAACGCCAGGGTTGGCAAACTAAAAGTTCTAGCTAAAATCTAGTTCAGCAAACTGGCATTGCAGGACATACATATACCAAATATTTTTTTATTATTTTTTTTATTCCACTTAGTTGGCACTGTTGGCGGACAAGCACACGGCCCACCTGATGGGAAGCGGTTACCGTGGCCTATGGACGTATGCAACACCAGGGGCGTCACACTCGCGCAGTGGCGGATCCAGGGGGGGGGTCGTGGGGGTCATGACCCCCCCCTGGGCGGGTCACCTACTAAAAAATATCCCAATGTCACTGATAAATTTTAAAAAATACCACGCATAAGAAGACTGTCTCTTTGCACCTAATAGTATTATAATTTTATGAGGCACCAAACTTCAGTATTCGCACGATTGGAAATTTCAATTTATCGTGCAGCGCAGCCGATCAACCGATGGACTCAATAGTTTTCGGACCTGACACCCTGTCCGCTGTGTTAAAGAAATAAGCGCGAATGACTAACCAGGCCGGCAGTCGAAGGTCTGGAGCTGACAGCCATGAGGTCCTTTTTCGATTCGGGCAACAATTTGACTTGGGCTCAGCTTCAAAGGCCCCGTATTTATGTTACTGTTTGCTTACAAAAACTTTTTGTGAACTTGGAAGAAGCCTTCCTTTCTGGATCCGACGTAGGTAGTCACCAAAGCACCCGTGCCCGGTAATAACCTGCGTCAGCCGGTACGAGAGGCAGCCATGTGGCCTCTCTAGCCACTCCCCCATAGGATGGGATCGGCCTTACTACCGCTATTACCGCGGGCCCAGCGGTTGTGGCCAGTGGCCATCTTCTGCTGCGGATGACGCAGCTGGCTCATATGCCTGGTCCTTTTTTTTTATCGTGCGAAAAATTCCCGCGGATACCTCCCTCGCCGGAGCTGGAGGAGGAGGTTATGTCGGACTCGAACCGACTAAAACGTACGCCGTCTGTGGGCCGTCAGTTGCCAGAGTTCTCACGCTCGCCACTTTGCTCGCAGCGATGGTTCGTTGCGCGGATGCGTGGGCCACCGGCGCCTCCTTCTGCGAGCAAATAATGCTCGTGAAGTGGGTGGCGGAGCGGGAGCGAAGGAGAATCGCAGACCTTGGGCCCGCGAGGAGCGTAGGAGAATCGCTAACCGCGCGGCCCGCAACGAGCATCGGCAATTTGGGCGTTGGAGGTCGCAGAATGACCTCCGTCCCTCATGAGCGCGGGCCTGGGGGTGACGGGTGGAGCCGCCTGTCACCCTAGCAGAAGCAGGCCGCGGCGGCGACGCGCATTGCGTGCCTCCCCATACCCGGGGGTGAGTTGGGGACTCTATGGTCACCACACCGGAAGAGGGCCAGATCGAGAGATATGGCTCTGGGTCGGCCGGGGTGCTAGGGATATGGCTACGACAATCTCACCTCCGGCAACTGACGGCCCACAGACGGCGTGCGTTTTAGTCGGTTCGAGTCCGACATAACCACCTCCTCCGGCTCCGGCGGGGGAGGTATCCGTGGGGATTTTTCGCACGATAAAAAAAAAAGTACCTGGGATCTGTACTTCACGTGACTGGTCACATCAACCGCGACGTTTGCGAAGGCACGAATTGCCGCCATGTGGGCCAAGGGGCGGGAAATGATTGGCGTCACATTTGAACCTAAAATGCCGGTCTGGTTGACGGGGTAGGTCTATAAAACGATCATTAGGCCTGTCTTTTTACACGGTTGTAAGGCGTGGCCGTTGACAGCCTCCGTGGCGTAGCGGTAGTGAACGCGGCCGCTACGCAGGAGGCGCGGGTTCGATCCCCGCTCAGTGCAAATATTTGTGTGCATTAAATATGGGTATTTGCATTGGTCTGGTCGTGCCTCGGAGAGCACGTTAAGCCGTCGTTCCCGGTTGCCATAAGAACATCTATGGCAGTCGTTACGGGTAGTTGGTGCCCTAAAAAGTCCAAAAACAACGGTCTAGCTGCAAGGCTTCGATATCGCCTAATGTTAACATTGGGTTGTGGAGGTCAGATGGCAATCGCTTCACGGAAAATATCGAGGTCTAGCCAAATCTGTAGCTATGACTGGTAAAAGCGGACCCCAGACTCCGAGCTGAAAGCTTCGGATGCGACTGGGAATTAACGCTAGGAGGAAGAAGAAGTAAGGCGTGGCCGCTGCTCGAGCGACATAAGCAGGAGCTACGTGTCACGGAGATGAAAATGCTGCGGTGGATGTGCGGCGTCACACGTAAAGATCGCATGAGGAACTCTCAGATCCGCGGCAGCCTTCATGTCCGCGACACCACACATAAAATGCAAGAGAGCCGCCTTCACTGGTGTGGCCACGTCTTGCAGCAACCGCCAGGCTACGTGGGTAACAAATGGCTGGCAGTAGCACAGCCACCGGGACCAGGTGGAAAGGATAGGCCCAAGAAGTCTTGGCTTGAAGTCGTGAAGAGTGACATGCGTACAAATGGTCTCATTTCACCACCATGGACGCCCAACGTCGTGCGAAGTGGAGGAGGAAGTGATGGAAGGCGGCGACTAGACAAACTCCCCCCCCGAAACTATGTCTCGGCTACACCATGACCCCCCCCTGAATTGAAAGCTGGATCCGCCCCTGCACTCGCGCTGCCGACCTTGAAGAAACCTTCTAATGCCCTTCTTGAAGAACCCCATATTGTAGTCCCTTGGGAAAACACCGCAGGGAGTTCATTCCACAGCTTGAGTGTGCGTGGGATGAAGTGCCTTACTAACACACACAGGTCAGAATCACTCGAAACCGGCGGGCTTGCATGACAGGACCAGTGTGAACTGACAGTAGGGGTAGGTCGTGAAGTATGTTTGGATAACTTTGGATAGAACCAGCTGATGGTGGGCTATTGTCTCTGCCTACCTCGGAAGGAAAGAGGCGTGAATATGTATGTTGTATAGCAAAATTACCCTTCTACGTTCTACGTTTGCCGCCAGAAGTAAATGATAGGGTAATTTTTTACATTAAGTCCGTGTGCCGAGAACCCTCTTATTACAGTCATTGTAATTTTGTTATTTAGGCAAAAAGTGGATAAGAATACATATTTAAACCGGTTCCTAGTCTGTTCATAACATGTTTTATCAGCAAACAAACTAAGACAACCACGTCTGTGGGGTGAGCACGAACAACTATTGTATTCGTATCGTGAACGTAACGAGAGCACGAAGCATTGCGATTGGCCGCCTGCCTGAAGCCTGCCAATCGCAATGCTCCGTGCTATCGTTACGTTCACGATACGATTACGATAGTTGTTCATGCTCACCCCACTGCTAGCCGGTCACCTTCGGACCAGCGGAAGAGCATCTGCCGCAGGTATTCCTCTCAGAATCAGAGCCAAGATAAGAAACAATAAAATTGGCGGTCAGAGCCAAACCAAAACAAGGAGAGAGATTCTTTCTGTTTGCTTGGCTAATCTTCGAATTGGCTGGGCCGATTTTGAAGGGGGTTTGCACTGGCAGATAGTTGATGTTATAAAATACTAGCTTTTGTCCGCGGCGCCGCCCGCGTGGATGTCGGGTATCGCGACCAAACTAGCCTATGTCCCTTCTCAAAGTCTAATCTATCCCTATACCAAATTTCATCAAAATCGGTTCAGTGGTTAACAGGACAGACAGACAGACTTTTTATAGTTACTGTCGCATTTATATTATTAGTATGAATAACTTAGGTTACTTTAAAAAAAAACGAGTTTCATTATAATACATACGAACGTTTTGTACATTTTTTTATCTTCTATTCGTCTCTTTAGCCGAGATAGTAAGATTACTATTTCAGCATTAATTTTTTACTGTGCTCTAAAGTTACATTTAACTTCATCATTAACACTAACTACAAAAGCCATCTGTAAAACGATACAATACAAACAAACAAGTTCTTTCGACCTTGAACTAACTACAGCTTAAAATATACGCCTTCCGCCTAGATACCTATCCATTAATTATCTTTTGAGAGCTAGCGACGCCTGCGCATTGAAATATCATAAACGTATGCAAATTGCTCTAATCATTCTAGAATGATTTACAGAAAACGTGGTTGTGCCAATAAGGTTTAATGTTTACTACTGAGAATTTTTTTACAAGTACCATAGGTGGCAGACAAGCGCACGGCCCATCGCCCACCTGATGGTTACGGCTATGAACGTGTGCAACACCAGGGGAGTCACACTCGTGCTGCCGACCCTGTATGAACCTTCTTATGCCCTTCTTGAAGAACCCCATATTGCAGTCGCTGGGAAGAACCACAGAAGGGAGTTTATTCCACAGCTTGAGTTGGAGTTGAATGAAGTTCCTGCTGAAGTTTCCAGATGAAGTTAATGTGGATCTGACATACATACATACAGACATATACTCACGCCTGTAAATCCCAGAAGAGGTAAGCAGAGGAGTATTAACACCCACATTTCGCCAACTGATTTTCGGTCCCACGTAATAAATAAATAGGAAATAATAAATAAATAAATATTGTAGGACATTCTACACAACGCTATCTAGACCCATAGTAAGCATAGCTTAACTAGCTTGTGTTATGGAATCTAGAATGCGGATAAACATACTTAGATACATTTTTTTTTTCGTAAATACATACATATTATACATAGAAACACCCAGACCAATGCAAATATTCATATTCATGCACATAAATATTTGCACTGAGCGTAAGGAGCGAACATATTGCCGTCAAGCGGGGATCTGACATACAAACCTATAATATTATACCCACTAACAATATACCTAGCTTATCACTTAAGGAAATGAAGCCTAAACTGTTCTGACCTCGGTACTTTGCACCTGAGCCGAGTAGGTACCTATTAGTGTTTCAATATCAGGTTTAATTAGCAAATCTTTATAACAATAGTGACTTGCTAAACATTGACGTTTAGATGCATGCAATAATATAGGTATCACGCTGTTGCAATAAGTACAAATGGGAAACAACTACAAAATAATGCGATAGAATTTTTTTCAAATTCGCAGTAATTGAAAATGTTACCTAAGTCAACTGTACACTTTTGGCCAAGATGTTGGCCAGCATGTTAAACAAATTATAGGGTTCCAAAAGACGATAATTATAGGTAAGTACCTACTGCCTATCCTGGCGCAGCCCTTGGCCCAATGTGTACAGTACGCGTTAGACTAGAGATCTTCTTCATCCTAACGTTAATACCAGGCCTATCCGAAGCTTTGACCTAAGAATCTGGGGTCCGCTTTTTCTAGTCTAACTGCTGATTTGGCTGAACTTCGACATTTTCCGTGAAGTGACTGCCATCTGACCTCCACAACCCATTGGGGACAAGTATTGCAGTTAGATTAGTTGTTGGACTTTTTAGGGCTCCAACTACGCGTAACGACTGCCATGTTGCGTTGCCATGTTTGAATGGTAACCGGAATCTACCAATGCAAATACCTACCCTTATTCATGCATACAAATATTTGCACTGAGCGGGGATCGAGCACAGAGGCTCTCAGACTAGACTTATAATAACATGACGATTCTCATTTTGCTACCTACATATTAGTGCTTAGTGACGCGAATTTACATCACAATACATTAATCATACTTCTAAAATTAATAGCACTAGAATAATTAAAATGCGATAACATCATACGTATTTTTACTTTATTTTGAAGGTTAGATATTTTAGGTAGCCTATCATACGACAATAGATTGCGTCCCGCGCCGATGGCACAGCGATAGGGATCGCGAACATGTCCCAGACTTATTGATCGTAAAGCCCTGATTCGATTCCTGGGTCATGTGCATGTGATATCTGGCAAAACTGTGGATTTTTAACAATAATGTTTTTCAACTGATACAACACATTCCTGAAAAATAAAATCGGCCAAGTGCGAGTCGGACTCGCCCATGAAGGGTTCCGTAGTAGCAAAGGCGAAAATTGCGGTTTATGACGTATTAAAAAAAAACTACTGACTGGATCTCGTTCGAACCAATTTTTAGTGGTAGTTTGCATGGCAATTTACATCATATTTTTTTTTTAGATTTATCATTCTCTTATTTTAGAAGTTAGAGAGGGGGGGACATACATTTTTCCACTTTGGAAGTGTCTCTCACGCAAACTATTCAGTTTAGAAAAAAATTATGTCAGAAACCTCAATAGCATTTTTAAAGACCTATCTATAGATACCCCACACGTATGGGTTTGATGAAAAAAAACATTTTGAGTTTCAGTTCTAAGTATGGGGACCCCCAAAATTTAATGCTTTTTTTTTTATTTTTGTGTGAAATTCTTAATGCGGTTCACAGAATACATCTTCTTACCAAGTTTCAAAAGCATAGGCCTTATAGTTTCGGAGAAAAGTGGCTGTGACATACGGACGGACAGACAGACAGACAGACAGACTGACAGACAGACAGACAGATGGACGGACAGACATGACGAATCTATAAGGGTTCCATTTTTTGCCATTTCGCTACGGAACTCTAAAAACGGTCTTAGCAGGCAGACTGATTAAGAAGTTACTAAGTGTCTCAGTGGTCATTCCTCCTGTAAGGGAAAGATCGTGGGTTTCTATCTTAATTGATAACAAGTGATTCTATAATAATGTTTACATTTCGAAATTAAGTATGAAACCCTGAAAATAATTTAATTCAATATTGAAGCTCTTTAGAGCGTGAGTTTAATCGCTTCATTGTCTAGAAAATGCTTAAAAACAGTAGATACGCTCTGATAGTGATACGGACAATACGTAACCTTGACCAGACCAGACTCCTTGTCTATTTTTTGTTATTCAATTAAACAGTGGAAACTAAATACGCGGTCTACTAATCATCACGGTACGTGAATTTGACTTGCCTAGACTTAGAGCCTACGGTATCATTCATTGTTTGGATGGCAAGGCAAATATGTTCAGGAACTGTATTACAGTTGTGAGGGGTCCTTGTAATTCTAACCTGCTTGACATTACAGAGAGATGATAGAAGAGGTCTGCATGGTGCGTGACTCTAAGTCGTGGTAAAAAATAATCCAGCTTTCCTATTGAAAATGCTGACCGTTCGCTACTGCTTTATAATGGAAATAGAATAGAAGGCCAGTTATATACAGGGCCCTACAAACTTACTAGAGACCCTAGCCTCACCTGAAACCCCAGTGCACCTGTTAAACAACAGATGAAGCTCTGGAGCAGGCTTTTCAACAAAAAACTTCCCATAATCACACATTCAGGATCAAGGTGGGTCAAAGGGTATGTAGTCAAGGGGTCAGCAGTAGGGGTTAGAGGGTCAAAGGGGGTTCATGAGTGTCAAGGAGGATCAAAAGGGTCAAGGGGGTCAAAAGGGTCAAGGGGGTCAAAAGGGTCAAGAGGGGTCAAAAAAATAAGGGAGTCAAGGGGGTAAAAAGAGCCAATGCTCAAGGGTGGTCCAAAGGGTTGAGGGGGTCAAAATGGTCAAGGTCAAGCGGGTGTCAAAAAATAGAAAGGTAATAGGGTCCAAATGGTCAAAGGGACCCAAAGGGTCAAGGGGTCAAAATGGTTAACAATGTCTAGCGGCGTCAAGAGGGTCCAAAGAGTCAAGGGAGTCAATAGGTTCAAAAGGGTCAAGGGAGTCAAAAGGGTCAAGAGAGTCAAGTAATCGGGGGTCTCCAAGGTCAAGGTCATTGGGGTCAAGGTCACGCAGTAAAGTCCATGACCCGGGGTCATTGAACCCCCAAGGTCAATGACCTGGTAATGCGCCCTCGTGGTTCCCACCCTTATGGGTCAATAGGAGGCGAAGTTTTTTGGTCCAAAATCCCAAGTTTTTTTCACACCGCCCTGTTACGTGTCAACTGACCGCGTATTAACAAAAATAATAATGTGGGTAGACACAGTTGTGAAATCGTGAATATGTATTTTTTAATACTTTAAATTTTGGGTATATACTATGGTAGCAAACCAGTATACAGACCATCTGTTTGTGAACGAATGAACATAATATATATCGTTGCGACCTTATCAAAATCGGCGACCTTTGCACAGGATCAGTCTTTCACGTTGGAAGAATCGGCCTGTAGTCGGATAGGCGCATCGCAACGAACTATAAATGTAATAATGGCTTTAAAGATCGATAAATTCTTATCAAAACAGTAAAGACTAACAGAAATAATAAATTCTGGCATACTTATTAAATTACGTAAAAGACACGTTATTTTAATCATAGAAAATGAAATATTTTACCTTAGCAATATGTAAAGTCAGCAACCAAATACAACCAGAAAAAGTATATAAAATAACAAATATTTCCTTCAATTAAAACCCGGCGCGCACAGAGACCAACGACACGGATCAAGACTACAAAATAAACTAGAAAACTGAATTGAATTCAATTATCTTATTTTTCAATTCAATTCAATAATGAACTGAGTCTGACTGACAAGTGACAGCTGACAGTGACAGAGTGACACAGGTGACAACTTCACTTGACAGTTGACAGAGTTGACAATCACATGAATCATAGACTTTCGCTTCGGAAGCGTAAACTTGGCGTAAACGTAGACAGAGACAATGAGCTATATAACCTGTATGTGCAAAAAAAACACGAATGACATTATTGACATTTCCTTTTCGAGTTGACGTCAGGTTGTCAGGTTGACGCTTTGAGTATGGAAGTATATGGAGATGAAATACCTACGAAAAAAAACTGTATACCTAAACTTGGATGAGAACGGAAAATGGCGTCTATAATAGGGAAGCCCAGTAAACTGTCGATAACCACCTTATCGATATAAAAGAAGCACAGACTAAAAATGTAAACAAGGGTTTAAACTATTAATCTATCTTCTATCTATCTATACTATTATATAATTGTAAATTGAAAATGTTTGTCCGCGATGGACGCAAAAACTACTAAATGGATTTTGATGCAGTTTTTCTGTTAAAAAGGTCTTGTTGGAATTTAAAATCTTACGTCTGTTTTACTGCAATCGGTTGAGTAGAACCGAAGATAAGAGATCCACGCGGGCGGAGCCGCGGGCGAAAGGCTAGTATTTAGCATATATTTGCTAAATATAATAGTTTGAACCATTGTAAACCTTTGAGAATGCCGTCCTTTATATTAATATATATCCATCAACAAAGGAGAACGGGCAGTTCGTTACATAATATTGTAATACTTTTTACCTATATTATCACAATTGTTTCGTTAAAATGATAATTATTGTATGTTTAAATACATATTTTTCAGTGCATGGTTATTAATACTGTCTGAAAATAATTATTACTGTTATTATAATAAATGTAACATTCAGTAATGTAACATTTATTAAATGTAGAGCTTATTTTTGCTAAAATATATTTTTCAACACACTCATAATGTAGCTTCATCATCATACTGAAATGTACACATTAAAAAATTAAAAATAAAACTTTAATGAAGGATAATAATATGATCTTTATGCCCAGAGTATCAAAATAAATTTAAAAATAGTACATTATGGTACAAGTGAGTAAAGTTGGTAATTATCATACTCATGCGTGGCATACGACATTTTACAACACACTTGCGAATAAAATAAAACTAAATAAACAATACTACAATTCGTTTTCCTATGCGCGCGCATCTAACAATGGCGATCGGCCATATTTAAAAGTGAGGTTTGAATTTGACTTTTTTTTACTCTGTTTTTTTCTGTACTTGAGAAAAAAAAAGTTAAATTTGAGTGATAATTTTGTTTATTATACAAGTATTACAAGTTGGTTTTCGTTCTATTAAACACGTTCTTTTTTGTATCGAAACTTTTTTAAGAACATAGAAACTTAACCTGTAAGATTTAAAAAAGAATCTATAACTCACTTGTGAATAATAGCAATGAAAAAGTCACAGTTTGATAAAAAACCGGACAAGTGCGAGTCAGACTCGCGCACTGTACAGAACTAAATTAAAGAACAAACTCATAATACATATAATAATAAAAAATTCAACTTATCCGTCCACACATTCCCGAAAAAAAGGTCTTACAGACAGACAAACAGACAAACGGACAACAAAGTGATCCTATAAGGGTTCTAGTTTTTCATATTACTGTACGGAACCCTAAAAAGGAATATCTAACGCCGCTCGGCGAGTTATTGTCTAAATCTTATAGTATGAGAGCCGATGAAATTAACTTTAGTCTGATCAAATTCGTGGATGATATGCGTATCATAATCGTGGAACCTATAAAAAACTTTGAAAAAGTTTCAATATTCAAGTCGCCGACACCAACACGAAATAGAATCCATGACACTTAACACATTCATTAATTTCATTCAGAACACATAATTCCATCACATACGTTGTAGGTAGGCCATTCACTTCGTCATAATTATTTAGTTGTCTTTTAATTTTAAATATTAACAAAGTACCATCACACAAAAATCGTGAGGAAAACACGAGATTAGAATAAAAAAAATTATGCATGTCAATATGGACCCTTGCCTTGTACTACAAAATTTAAATTACGTTCCAATCTACTAATATCAGAACCCATGACACTCAACTTAGTTGGCAGATGGCAGCCGCTTCACGGAAAATATCGAGGTCCAGTCAAATCCGCTGTTAAGACTGGTAAAGCGGACAGACTCCGAGGTGAAAGCTTCAGATGCGACGGGGAGTTAACACTAGGATGAAGAAGAAATAAATATACTTCGTTTATGGTATATAAATGATACTAACCATACAAAATTCCCTCCTACAGTCCCGGGTCCTTTAAGCGGGGCATAAAAAGCATCTGATGAGGCCTTCTTAGTTCTTAGATATTAAATTTTATTATCAATCATATTTAGAAATAATCATTTATTTTATTGTCGCTTTATCTCACATAAACCATAAAATTATCATTATCATTTATCATAATATCATGAGCTTAGCATTTTTCCGCTCCCTTTTGGTTAATACACATTAGATGACAGGATAGATAGATATCGACAAATATTACGATAATAGAGATACATGATACATCCCTAACATAGTAACCGTCTACAATCTAAGTCTATGGTCTACACACGTTCATTCATGAAAATAGAAGTATATGAGAACGAAAGATGGCGATTTGGCGTCAAGCTTGATTCGATTTTATGAATGAAATCGTAGTTGTTGCTACTCTTTAATACTCTAAGGGTTGACGTGACGTTGAGCTATTTTTTTTAATAGTTAACATAACCTAAAATTTGGTGAAATAAATATTAATATTAATAATAAATAAAATGGAATTAAACGAAAGAATTCTTCATTACCTAGACAAATGTGATAAAGTAGATACTCTAAAATTAGCTAGTGAATTCAATGAAGAACACCAAAAAGTGGTTGGTGCAGTAAAAAGTTTAGAGGCACTTGAAATGGTCGTGTCTGAAGCTACGAAAAGTACTAAATGGGAACTAACAGGCGAAGGCGAGGAGGTTGCAAACAAAGGTAGCCATGAAGCTGTCCTTTATAACACTATTCCTGAAGATGGCTTACCTCAAGCTGAAGTTATGAAGGTATATTACAGTTGAAATGGAAGATAATGTAGATATCATTATCAGTCATTCTACATTTATACTTTATGAGTTACAGGTGGCTAAGGTTAAAATAATATTAGTGATATCAAGTTTTATTATCTATTCTCATAAAATCTTAAAATATATACCAAACATTCGAAGATAGTTTTTTGTAGATCTACAAAATATCATTCAACTAGCTTTTGCCCGCGGCTCCGCCCGCGTGGATGTCTATTATCGCGACCAAACATAGCCTATGTCCTTTCTCAAGGTCTAATCTACGCCTATACCAAATTTCATCAAAATCGGTGCAGTGGTTTCGTTGTGAAAGTGTAACAGACAGACAGACCGAGTTACTTTCGCATTTATAATATTAGTATGGATGTAATGCCATGTACTGCCTAGCACAAATGACTGACTCATATACAGCCCTTAGTAATTTAATAATGATTTTAAATAACAATCTTGACAGTACCAGTGGCCAACTTCCACTTCGTAATCACACTTTTACTTTAGACATTTTCCCTTCCTATGTTGATAGTGTATATTATATTATAACTTAATAGTTTTGAAGTGATGAGAATCAGTAGTAAGTAGTATCATACTGGAAGTCTATTTATATATTTCATCTATGCTGGAAGTAGTCTTAAGCAGGAAAATATTCACACATTCAGCAAACTCTCAGTAACAATGTAGTTTGAATCTCTGCCTACCCCTTCAAGTATAAAATATAAAAAAAATATTTCTTTTGTTTTCCATACATGTACTATTATTTTTTATTATAGTTGCGGCGCCTTATAATGGGCATTTTGACACAACTGGTTTTGTTCATTGTCTCTTTTTTAATTTTGATTCTATTCCCTTTCAGAAAGTACCAAATGCTAAAGTTGGTTTTAGCAAAGCCATGTCTGCTGGTTGGATATCAATCGACAAATCTGGTGGTGCACCCATCGTCAAGCGTAAAGTAGACAGTATCATGGACACAGTGCAAGAACATTTGAACGAAATCAAAAAAGGAATAGACAATTTAGCAGACAACGTTAGGAATGACTACAAGAAACGGAAGCTTCTTCAGACAGTGACGTTGACGAGCTTCCTGTTGTCAAAGGGCCCTCAGTTTGCAACAACGATTAAGAAACTAGAGACTGATTTAACTAGTGAAATGTTATTGACGGGCTCGTGGAAAACATTACAGTTCAAGCCGTATAACTTTGATGCTCTAGGTAAGAAAATATAAATTGTATCACCACACTTTTCTTAGTTGTGTTGGTTCCTGGTGGAGAAGAATAGGGCTACGCTTTCCTGTGGGTTTCATAATAGGCGAAAGGACGGATAGGGCGGTTCTCTATCCGACGATGCCAACCTCTACCTACCCTTTCGGGAATTTCCAGGCCTGGATATATGCATATGGGAAAGGAGGGCTTTACCATTAGGGGATAGCAACAAAACAAGTGAGATATATTTCGTTACTTAAAATCCTTAAGGTCGAGCTGCTCTCATTGATATGAGTGTTTGGCGCTTAGATCCCCTTGCTGATCCTTTCTCACACATATTACTGAAGGTATTATTCGGTAGCTGACCGCATACGACAACTGCGACGCACGCAGCACATGCGCGTAATTCATTGCGGCTTCTCAATGGTACCTTTTATCAGCATAAGGGTTTAACAAGTAATCGTTCTGTCGTTCGTAAATCTGTCGTTGTCGTATGCGGTTGGCTTCGGAATCATACCTTTACGTCGAGCTTTCACAAAATTACCGACGAAAAATTACTGCCATCTAGCAGTATATCTATGTACTAATTTTTCAATATTAATCTTATGTATTGTCGCGTCGACAGGCCAACCTCCAGAATGCGGTCACCTCCACCCGCTACTCAAAGTCCGTTCAGAGTTCCGTGAGATCTTCTTAGAGATGGGTTTCACGGAGATGCCAACCAACCGATACGTTGAGAGCTCCTTCTGGAACTTCGACGCTCTCTTCCAGCCACAACAGCATCCTGCCAGAGATGCCCATGACACATTCTTCATATCGTCACCAGCTAGTACTACAGAGTTCCCCATTGAGTACCTGGAAAGGGTCAAGAAAGTTCATAGTGAAGGTGGATATGGCTCCCAGGTCTGTAGTTTTAGAAATTTAGTCGCACTTACTTTCATTCTGCACTGCTACAAATATTTCGAGGTTCGTGCTATAGGATGTACGACGCGGATCGAGCTTAGGTGGCCGACATGCACACGGCCCTCCTGATGGGTAGTGGTTACCGTGGCCTATGGATGTATACATTAAACTCGAAAGGTCCCGCCTGATGAAGTCTACACTCCGACCTACTCGTGTCCAAATCCAAAACCCCGAGAACTTTCAGCTGGAGCTTTCAAGTCGCTTTGATTGCCTAGAGAACTTTGCGTCGGTGGACGAGATAAACAACAGGCTCGTAGAGACTGTCCAAACGGTGGGCTCTAAGCACTTCAGACCCCGCCGTTCAAATAGACCTCAGAAACTCTCCGATCACACCCAAAAACTCACGACGCTCACTTCGACTGCAGTGATGCAGAGTCATATAGGCAGCTCAACAGACAGATTTCCAAATCTCTGCGACACGACATACGTCTCTTTAATACTGAACATATTAAAGAGACAATCGAGCGGAACAAAGGCTCCAAAGTGTTCGCAAGAAATCTGTCTGTTGGGCAAAGCCGGTTGACTAAGCTGAAGAGGGAAGATGGCAGTATAGCGTCGACCAAGGCTGAGGTTTTGGAGGAGATCGAAAGGTTCTATGGACAGCTATACGCTTCGGTCGCTAATCCTGCTGGCAACATGGCGACCGACCCAAGAGCCAAGTTGACCCGACACTTCACCGAGGATATCCCGGACATCAGCCTGTACGAGATTAGAATGGCCCTAAATCAGCTTAAGAACAACAAGGCACCGGGTGAAGACGGAATCACTTCAGAGCTTCTGAAAGCGGGTGGAACACCGGTACTTAAAGTCCTTCAGAGGCTTTTTAACACCGTCGTCCTCGAGGGCATAACGCCAGAAGCGTGGAACAGAGGCGTGGTGGTGCTGTTCTTTAAGAAAGGTGACAATACCTTACTGAAGAATTACAGACCCATCTCGCTTCTGAGCCATGTTTACAAGCTGTTTCCAAGGGTCATTACGAACCGTCTCGAGCGCAGGCTTGATGACTTCCAGCCTCCCGAACAAGCCGGTTTCCGTAGAGGCTACAGTACCATAGACCACATCCATACGCTGCGGCAAGTTATACAGAAGACCGAAGAGTATAATTTACCACTTTGCTTAGCGTTTGTGGACTATGAGAAAGCCTTTGATTCGGTCGAGACATGGGCTGTGCTTGAGTCTCTCCAGCGGTGCCGTATTGACTATCGGTACATCGAAGTGTTGAAGTGTTTGTATAATAACGCCACCATGTCGGTTCGAGTACAGGAACAGAGTTCGAGGGCGATCCCTTTGAAAAGAGGCGTAAGACAGGGAGACGTGATATCTCCGAAACTGTTTACGGCCACTTTGGAGAATGCCTTCAAGCTCCTGGAATGGAAAGGATTCGGCATCAATATTAATGGCGAATACATCAATCACCTCCGGTTTGCCGACGATATTGTAGTCATGGCAGAATCGATGGAAGATCTCAACACGATGCTCGAAGGCCTCAACCGAGTTTCTCAACAGGTGGGTCTTAAAATGAACATGGACAAGACAAAGGTGCTGTGCAATGCCCATGTTGTACCTACCCCGATATCTGTTGAGAGCTCGGTTCTTGAAGTTGTTGACTCGTACGTCTACCTAGGACAAGTAGTCCAGTTAGGTAGGTCCAACTTCAAGAAAGAGGTCAATCGCCGAATCCAACTCGGCTGGGCAGCGGTCGGAAAATTACGCAATGTCTTCTCGTCCGACATACCTCAGTGTCTCAAGTCGAAGGTTTTCGACCAGTGTGTGTTACCAGTGATGACTTATGGCACTGAAACGTGGTCCCTCACTATGGGCCTTATGAGTAAGCTCAAAGTAGCCCAACGAGCTATGGAGAGGGCTATGCTCGGAGTCTCTCTGCGAGATCGAATCAGAAATGAGGAGATCCGTAGAAGGTTACCGACATAGCCCAGCGGATTAGCAAGTTGAAATGGCAGTGGGCAGGGCACATAGCACGGAGGACTGATGACCGATGGGGTCGAAAAGTCCTCGAGTGGAGGCCACGTATCGGCAAACGCAGCGTGGGACATCCACCCACAAGGTGGACAGACGACCTCATAAAGGCCGCGGGAACGCGCTGGATGCGAAACGCTTCCAACCGGTCCTATTGGAGATCTATAGGGGAGGCCTATGTCCAGCAGTGGACTTCCTATGGCTGAAATGATGAAATGATGATGATGATGGATGTATACATATACAACACCAGGGGCGTTACACTCTTGCTGCCGATCCTGAAGAAACCTTCCAATCCAATGCCGTTATTAAAGAACCCCATATTGTAGACGCTTGGGAAAACTTCAGCAGGGAGTTCATGATAGTCAGGACCGCTTAACGTGCTCTACGAGGCACGGTAACACCCATAGACATATAACATATTCATGCATACAAATACTTGCACTGAGCGGGAATCGAACGCCTCTGTTAGCGGTCGAATGCTCTACCGCCTTGCCACAGAGGCTATCATCAGATGCTATATTACTTGTATAGTATACTTACGAAAAACTATGTACAGGGCTACAGGTACGACTGGAAGATCGAGGAGGCTCAGAAGAATCTTCTCCGTACGCACACCACCGCGGTGAGCGCGCGGATGCTGTACCAACTGGCGCAGCAAAAAACGTTCACACCCCAGAAGTACTTCAGTATCGACAAGGTAACTACTTGAGCTATTTTAGCATACCTACTTGTTTTTTCGGTCATAATTCGGCGATTCGACTGTAGTTCATAAAAAAAGTTTGAATACTTAGAACTTTTTTCAAATAGTGTACTTTTTTTTTCGTGCGGCAATCACAGTGTCCCCATTTGCCACGAAAGCGGGAGGGTGGAGGCATCGTGCCGCCGCCGTCCTGCAGGAAGCAGGCCGCTTCTGGTGTGGCAGGCGGGCTTGCCTTTCACCCCCAGGCCTCTCATGAATGATGTTTCTCGGTCATTCCTAGCCGCGTCCTCGAGCATTACTTGCACGCAGAAGGAGGCAGCTTTTGCACAGACGGCACAGAATCTCTCTGTTCTTACAGTGTCGGCAGCATGAGTGTTACTCCTCTGGTGTTGCACTCGCCCATAGGCCACGGTAACCACTTACCATCAGGTGGACTGTGTGCTTGTCTGCGACCTGTCTTCGATTTCCACAAATAATTTTCTTTACCAATTCCTACCCAAGGTGTTCCGGAACGAAACTCTAGACGCCACGCACTTGGCCGAGTTCCACCAGGTGGAAGGTGTCGTCGCAGACCGCGGCCTGGGCCTGGCCGACCTGATCAGTGTGCTAGACGCCTTCTTCAAACGGCTCGGCTTTGACAAACTACAGTTCAAGCCTGCTTACAACCCGTACACTGAGCCTAGCATGGAGATCTTCGCGTATCATAATGGTGAATATTTTTTAGTCGATATTAGTGTGGGAAAAGGGGTAGGCCTAAGAAGTCCTGGCTTGACGTCGTGGAGGGTGACATGCGTGCAAATGGTCTCACTACTATGGATGCCCAAGATCGTGCGAAGTGGAGGAGGAAGAGCCGGAAGGCGGACCCTGAGCTCCGAGGTCATCTTGGCCACGGATGCAATCAGGATAATGCGTCTACATGAGGATGATGAGTGTGGGAAAATTAACTTACTTAACTGACGATCAGACCAAATGCTTCGCTTTAATATTTACTCGCTTTATATACGGTACCTATGCTATGAGTTGCTAGACCATCGACTTTACACACAACTTAGTTCATGATTTGCCAATTTGGCGTTATTCAACTTTGTACCGTTATGCAATTTTATGTCATATTATTCAACTTTATGGCAAGTTATTCAACTGTATGCCAAGTTATTGACCTTTATAACAAGGTATTCAACTTTATGCCAAGTTATTCAACTTTATGCCAAGTTATTCAACTTTATGCCAAGTTATTCAACTTTATGCCAATTAATTAAACTTAAAAAAATAAAAATAAAACATTACTTAATAATTTTGTATGAATTGCATTTAGTTAGCACATTATAAAATAGGTGGTTTATATTGAGCGGTAATCGAATTCGCTATCCTTGAGGCAGTAGTTAAATACTCCCGGCATACTGCAAACTATCGCCACACCGTATAGACTAAATTACCCCAAAACGTCAACAATAATAAACCAAAACTTTAAATAATTACGTTTTTTTTCCACAGGTTTGGGGAAATGGATCGAAATTGGCAACTCCGGTTTGTTCAGACCGGAAATGTTGCTCCCAATGGGGTTGCCAGAGGATATCAGCGTGATCGCTTGGGGCCTGTCCCTTGAGCGACCCACCATGATAAAATATGGGTTTAACAACATCAGGGATTTGGTGGGACCAAAAGTGGACTTGCATTTGGTGCAAACCAACCCTATATGCAGACTTGATAAGTGAAATTGGAATTTATATTGATTAATATATTTAAAGAAGTAAATTTCTGTGTTTTCTTTGCTATATTACATACTAGGTTTGCCCGCGGCTCCGCCCGCGTGGAAGTCGGTTATCGCAACCAAACATATCGCAGCCTATGTCCTTTCTCAAGGTCTAAACTACCCCTGTATCAAATTTCATAAAAATCGGTTCAGTGGTTTAGGCGTGAAAGCGTAACAGACAGACATAGTTACTTTCTCATTTATAATATTAGTATGGATAGTATGGATATGGAAGTATGGATGGATATTCCTATGGAATTAGTGCGTACTTTTGTTTGCGTGCGATACAGGGTTCCTTTTCCGGGTAAGGTTATTTAAATAAACAGGTAACCGGTATCGGCGGTATCGGCTAGCTACCCCGACAAGTTGCCATGGTAACAAAAATGATGATAGTTCGTCTTTTATGTTCTAACACCACATATGGTAAAAAAATAACGCAACGCATTCACGCCCATATGTTTATAAACACATGGGTGCGAATACTTTGTGATTTTTATTAAGTAACGACCAATTGACATCTACTTTATATCATTTACCTAAGAGTGAACGCACTATTGGGGCCTTATAGTATTATGCGATTATGTCGGAATTGAACCGACTAAAACCGCACCGTCTTGGATCTTCGGGTACAAGGTGGTCCTAAGGCATTTCTCTCGCACCCCGCCTCACCCAGGGCCCCATCGGGTTCATTCAGTGCACCTGCATGCAGTTTCCAATCACTTATCATACTGGATCGTATAGGATAGGCTAACAAATAAGTATTAAAAAAATGACAGAAACTTCAAACGGTACACAATCCGCTGCACAATCAGGCATGATTCGGGCTGGCATGTAATAAGATGTGCCGTGAAATCCCACCTTTTCTTCTGAAATGACAGATAAGGGCTGAGAGCTAAGAGCGAAGAGTGTTGCATACGTCCATAGGCCATGGTAACCACTTTCCATTAGGTGGGCCGTGTGGGACCCACCAAACTCTTCGGCCGGATTGAACCAACCCCACTTTGGTAGGCATATCTTCTGATTGACGGAGAAGGCTTTCTTCTCGGGGTTAGAAGATCACACGGTTACAGTCACACCCGTAAAAGCCAAATAATGTTTCTACCGCTCAAATGTATACCGGCCGGCACAACGTAATAAAACCTCCACACTAAAAGAACAAAGTCACAATTCAAAAATTAAAAACAAAATCGCTTTTGTCATTTATCTGGACGTTACTGTTCCAAACGTTCTTGTATTAAAATATTTTTATTAGAAAAAATACGAATATGTTTCCTTCTACTATAAATATATTAAAATGCAAGACCAAGGTGTTAAGTCCTTGGAAAATCATCGTCCGGTATTACGAAATACCGGAGCATTTGAAGAGTGTGATCACTGAACCGAACCCGATGTTCTTTAGAATGGTTCAGTACTTTTACCACCACGCAGTGTCTGTCTGTGAGTCTGCGTTGATGGACCATCTGAATAAACATGCTCATATGTCTGAGAAGAAGAGAAAGCAGAGATTGGATGGTATCTTAAAGGTAAGGTTGATATATTATGTTGCTGTCACTTGTAGACATTGCAGTGGCGGTCGGAAAGGCCAGTGTGGAAAGGTCCTAAAAACTGATTCCTAATGGGTTGCATAGTACATGTCAAACTATATCGACGAAAGTTTTTTCCCACCGGCTTCCCTTTTGAGCATTTTCACCCTCCGCCACTGGACCTTTGCGATTTGCCGACTGAAACCAACTTACTTTTTTTTCGTGTGGCAATGCCCTCGGATTCCATACCGTCTGACTCGGACCGACTAAAACAGCACACAGTCTGGAGTCTCCCAGTTATTCCATTAAGAGGTTCATCTACGGTTATAAGATTTTCTCGTTGGGTGGGGGACGCACGGTGCCCCTATAAAACCCCTGGAAAGGTGACAGATGCCTGCACCTGTAACTCCTCGGAAGTATAACCCCCGGGACGAAATTGTGGCAAGCCATTAAAGCATTGTAACACCGAATAATACCCACCTTCCCTCATATTTGCAGGTTATGGGCTCCTGCAACAGTTCCCTGCAGTTTGAGTTTCCGTTACAAAGAAAGAGCGGCGATTATGAAATCATACACGCTTATAGATCGCAACACAGTGTCCACCGATTGCCTTGTAAAGGAGGTATGTGACGCACATTTTAAACACTCGTCAAGTAAAGCTAGATGGCGTGTAGGTAGAGATATGAACTGCGAGGAGTATAACTACGACTACCTCACCTCCGGCAATCGACGGCCCACAGATGGCCAGATGCGGTCGCAGCTTGAAGTTTTGGAGGGGTCACTGCGGAAATTCCTTAAGAAATTTAACCCCCCTCCCCTCGTACTGGGACTTTTCAATATGAAGTGCATGGTTTTGGGGGGGGGGGGGGGGGGTCATGTCCCCTGTGACCCCCCCCCCCCCCCCCCTCGGACCGCGCCTGCTGAACAGATGCTTTTTCACGTCCCGCCTAAAGAACCCGGGATTGTAGGAAGAAGGAAACGCGCGTTACATTTCTGTTCTTTATTGTCCGACAAACAAATGAAGTATCGAGCCGATTCGTTTTGCGGATATCATTTCAAAGTCAATGAAATTCATTCGTTCAGGTATCCGGTTCTCCACTGCGGTCGATCTCCAGGAGGTGAAGGCTCTGGCTTCGTTGATGACTTACAAGTGCGCCTGCTCCAATATTCCTTATGGTGGTGCTAAAGGAGGTGAGTCATAAATCATCCTTACTAAATATTATAAAAAATGCAAAAATGCCTGAACGACTAAACCGATTTTGATGAAATTTTGTACAAAGATAGACTAGAACTGGGAACGGGCATAGGTATATTTGGTTGCGATAGCAGACATACAGGACGAAATATCATTTCACACACACCTTATTTCCATCTGATCGATTGACCCAAACCTAGGTACACCTACCTACTTGTATTATAGCTGCCAAAAGTCCATAATATGCTTAACTGGTAATAAAACATCGTGATTATTTCTAGGCATTTCAATAGACCCTAAGAAGTATACTGTAGCCGAACTACAAAGAATTACGAGAAGATATACTCTAGAACTGGCGAAGAAAAACTACATCGGTAAGCTGATCTATAATATCAGTTCTATCGAACATATTCAAACTTTTTACTCGTAGATACTTAAATTCTCGTTCGGTTTAAAGGTGCCGGAATTGATGTTCCTGCACCCGACATGGCTACTTCAGGCAGGGAAATGTCTTGGATTGTGGACACTTACATAAAAACCCTCGGTAAGGTACCTTGCTTCTCCTTATTTCAGCTAACACTCCGAGCCTGTGATGTGAGTTAGAATGACTGGTTTATTTCAAAATGGCGCATTTTACTTGACCATGACGCTCATCCGCAGTTGTAACGTGATTAGAACGCGCGTAATTACCTTATCATTCATCTATCATCAGATAATGCTCCTGTCACCAAGACAAAAGACCTAGTAGGTAAATTAACTTCTTCTTCATCTTCATTCTAGCGTTAATTCCCAATCGCATCCGAAGCTTTCAGTCTGGGGTCCGCTTTACCAGTCTTAACTGCGGATTTGGCTGGACCTCGAGATTTCCCGTGAAGCGACTGCCATCTGACCTCCACATCCCAACCCAATGGTGACGTGCCAGCTCACGTGTTTCCTTCCTCCTATAGTCCCGGGTCCTTTAAGCGGGGCGTGAAAAAGCGTCAAGCTGAGTGCCACCATTGTAACATGGTACGTGTTGTAATGGTGGCCCTCTTTTCAGAGACTTTGCCTTCAGCTTACCATCAGGCGAGGCGAAGTCAAATTGACGTGTCCTATAAAAAAAAAAAAAAAAATATCGAAGCATTGCAGCTATACCGTTATTGTTGGATTTTTAGGGCTCCAATTACCCGTAACGACTGCCATAGATGTTCGTATGGCAACCGAGACCGACAGCTTAACGTGCTCTCCGAGACACGAACGGACCAATGCGAATACCCATATTTGCACTGAGCGGGGATCGAAAATGCGCCAAACTCATGTAAATTAACATTATTCCTATTTACATCAAGGCTACAAGGACCTGAATGCTGCTGCTTGCGTGACCGGGAAGCCTATCAATGGTGGAGGCATCCACGGACGGGTGGAGGCGACGGGCCGCGGCGCCTGCATAGCGCTGGAGAACTTCATGAACAGGAAGGACTATATGGCAGCCGTCGGAATCGAACCTGGCTTAAATGTAAACCATACTAATATTGTAACATTCTATAAAATTTTACCTCGATTTCCTTGGGATCCCATCATCAGACCCCGAATTGATCGGGACTCCATCATCATTAGTAAAGTAAACCAACTTCAATGATGTCTTCTAATACGATATCCAGCTTTCTTTAGGGATGGGGCGTCAAGATCGGGGGAGGGGAAGTTATGAATTTTAAAACTTCAGGGAGAGCAGAGTAGGGTGGGGCAGACGCCCCCTTCAAGTCCAAGATTTTAGGTTCGAGCTCAATTGACCAACAGTAGGTAACGTAACTAGATATATATGTAACCAGATTATCGCTGATCAATTCAGGTGCTTAGATCCTACCTACTGATAGTAAACTGTTTGAATATTTACGGCAATAACCGTACCGGCGATATTTAACATTAAGACGGTCATGCCATATTCATTCGAGAAGGGGGTAAAGAACGTATGTCTTTTCTCAGGGTAAGACCGCAATAATACAAGGCTTCGGTAACGTGGGCTCGTTCGCTGGTATGTACCTGGCGAAGAAAGGGGTGAAGGTCATCGGTGTGATGGAGCATGACGTCAACCTCAAGAGCAGTGAAGGGTTGAACTGTACTGTGAGTGAATTACAATACTACCAGTACCTATCTATATTACGAACACTCTTTGGAACGGTTGGTGGTACAGGAAAGAGTGGAGGGTCAGCGTTCTCGTGGCAAATGACCCAGTAGATGGACAGACCTTCTTTAGTCTTCTATAAAGTGTTCCCTTAGGCTGGGCCACGAATAGAGAGAAGTCTCGCAAAAGCTGCGACCAACCTACCTGATGATCCATGACCACGATCACTCCGTCAAGAGTGTACGACTAAGAAGAAGACGTATCTATATTATTACATAGGTACTTAATTGTAAAGAAGCTGTCTTTACATTAGAGGTATTTTAAAAAAAAATACTATTATGTTATATAGTTTCGAATCTGAGCATAAAAATATTTTTTTCGGAATTCTTGTCTGCCACCACAGTGGTATAGAAAGAAATCGTGCGTCGGTAGCTTAGTGGTTAAGGAGAGTCGGCTTCACGATCGCGAGGTCCCGGGTTCGAATCCTGGCGATTACACTACCAACGTGAACCCACTCCTAACACAAGCAATTTAGCTTAACTGGAGGGGTTAAAGAGAATATTAGTAATTTCGGTTACTACCTAATATTCTTTCTGAACTCTGTTGGGGTCTTCTTTCCTGCCTGTTTGCCTACCCCAAAGGGAAATAGGCGTGAGGATAATATCTACATATCTATAGACGATAGGTCTATTCTTCAGGAACTGTTAAACTACATGAAGAAAAACAAAGGCAGCGCTAAAGGGTACCCCGGCGCGCAGGAGGCGACCAAAGACATAATGTTCGAGAAGTGCGATATATTCATAGCAGCTGCCACAGAGAAGGCCATCACTAACGAGATCGCCCCCAAAATGAATTGTAAAGTATGTCTTTCTATTTGTTGTTACCCCGCGTTTACATACTGCCGCTCGCATTGCTCATCGTGTTGCCGGAAATATTCGCGCGATTAATGCCCTAGTGTTCACACACTCCCATCATCGCGTTGGTTCGCATTACAGTATTCGCCCTGCAACGGAGACGGACGTAAACGTATAGAGGACAACGCTGTAGCAGTGTACGCATTATGCTTTTACAGCATAGCGAATTAATTAAATAGATTATTAATAAAAACTATCACTTTCAACTACCATACACTTTCCGTAGATCGATATAAATAATTTTAAAAGTAAATATTCGAGGAGCAATAACGAAAGCCGTGTTTACTGATTAGCGCCATCTAGCGGTCTCGTATAAGTCATCGCGCTAGTATTGTCGCTCCTTTGACTCGCGCCGCCAAGCCGATATTCGCAGCAACATACGCGGCAATACTCGCGGCATGACGAATATACCATTCACACAACGTCTCTGCCCACTTCCCTCGCTCTGCCGCGAGTATGTAAACGCAGCATTATACACAGGATAAAGTGGTTTTTTGCTAGAAAATATCTAGTCATTTTGCGATGCAGTCTTTCAGCTAATTAGGCATTCTGCTATGTAGACAACGTAGGACCTAAGTCATTATGCTATCTTGACAACCAATAGGATCTTACCCACCCAAAAAGTCAGATCAGACTAAAATCTTGGTTTGGCTTATTAGGACGATTTCCATCTGACCACCTCACTCTCAGAGTATAAAAAGTAGATAACTATATTTTCAGGGTTCAGGGCTCCGGACTAGAACTTTCAAATTTCATTAAATTGATTAGGCGGAGTAATAAAAAAACATATTCCATTCCATAGACCCAGTAAGTGGCTCTCGGACGCTTCGTCTTTCTTTCCTCCTAACGTTATTCCCAGTCGCATCCGAAGCTTTCAGCTCGGAGTCTGGGGTCCGCTTTACCAGTCTTAACTACGGATTTGGCTAGACTTCGATATTTTTCGTGAAGCGATTGCCATCTGACCTCCACAACCCAATGTTAACGTTAGGCGATATCGAAGCTTTGCAACTAGACCGTTGTTTTTGGACTTTTTAGGGCTTCAACTACCCGTAACGACCGCCATAGACGTTTTTATGGCAACCGGGACCGACGGCTGCTCTCCGAGGCACGACCAGACTAATGCAAATATCCATATTTCATGCACACAAATACTTGCACTGAACGGGGATCGAACCCGCGCCTCTTGCGTAGCGGCCGCGTTCACTACCGCTACGCCACGGAGGTTGTCTAAGCATCACTGTGGACGCTTTGTTTGAAACAATTTGTTTCCGATAGTTCATAAGGATATCGCTAGATGACTCCACCGTCGCCCCAAGACTAATGTATAGGAGGATTTGCACGTGCCCATATAGCTCACTGGCATAGCATTCCCTCTGTAAGGGACTTGTCGCAGGTTCAATAAGTCTTAAGTACCGTAAAATGGGGTGAATAGGGATAAAATGGTCGTTCGATTTTTTAATAATTTCTCTCCCGAATTCCAAGTATCTGACCAGATATTATTGATAACTCTGCTCATTATCACATTGAACTAATCCATAATTTCACTTATAAGAAAATAACTACAGAATTCAGCTGACCATTTAATCCCTATTCACCCCATAGTACCGGTACATGTTCACTTTTGCCGATCAAAATTTTAAATTGTTTTGTTTTTCATAATGTTTCAGGTAATAGCAGAAGGCGCGAACGGTCCCACGGTGCCCTCGGCTGACAAGACCTTACAGGAGAGGAAGATCCTGGTCATCCCAGACCTGCTGGTCAACTCTGGGGGGGTCACCGTGTCTTACTTCGAGTTCCTGAAGAACCTCAACCACGTGAGCTTTGGCAAGCTGAGCATCAAGTTCTGGAGAGATTCTAACACTGCACTGTTAGGTATGGTATACCCTATAAATTATTAGAAATCCAGGTCATTCTGTTTGTAACGCTTTCATACTTAAACCATTGAACCGATTTGGATGAAATTTAGTACAGAGATATATAGACTTTGGGAACCGACATAGACTATGTTTGGTCGCAATAACCGACATAAACACGGTCGGAGTCGCGGGCAACAGCTAGTGTTCAATATTTTTTAGTTATACCACTTAGGTCGCAGACAAGCACACGGCCCACCTGATGGAAAGTGCTTACCGTGGCCTGTGGACGAGTGCGATACCAGGGGAGTCACGCTCGTGCTGCCGATCCTTTAAGAACAGAGAGATTCTGTGCCGTCAGCGCAAGAGACAGATAGGATAAGCCTTTGGTCTTCCCATAACTGACAGCACATAACCTCTCCAGTGAGCTCTGGCTACCCTACTCACCGCCGGGAACACAACACGAATAAATATTATCTACAGATTCGGTGGAGCAATCGCTGAAGAAGGCGAAAGTGAACGCCAAGATCGAGGCGTCGCCGTTATTCAAGACCATGATGTGTGGCGCCAACGAGAAGCTCCTCGTCAACTCCGGACTGGAGTACTCCATGAACAATGCTTGTCAGGTAGGTCTACGATGTCTTAACCTTCGAAGAATTAATGGAGATCATACCTTTTTTTTCTTCCTAGTGCGGAAATCCCTTCGAACATCAAGAGACCCCGGCGAAGGAAAGACCCGAGCCTACTAAAACCGCACACCAGTTTTGTTCTCTAGATGTGTGACATTGCTTAAGATATATCCCTCGCAATCCCAGATAACACGGAGCCATCTCTCGCTTTGAGATGGCCCCTTCGGGACGGGATCATACCTAATCGAAACCCTGGGAAGAACTGGAAATCTTTGATCCTTTACGAAGGAAAGATCTGGCCCAATAAACTAGATAACTCTCGAGTCTCGACTGAACCCTCCCATGACTGAATGAGTCAATGAAACAAGTAGATTCCCGGCAAAGGTTATGTTGGATTCGAGCCGACTAAAACCGCACACTAGTTTTGGTCTTCTAATGCCGGGGTGTGAGACTGCCTACGACATATCCCTCGCATCCTTGGCTGACCATCTTCCGTTTTGAGACTGAGCCTTCGGGTGGAGACCATGCCCTATTGAGCCCTGCGGAGAACTGGAAATTTTTGATCCTTTACGAAGGAAGGCTGGGCAGATAAACTCGACAACTGTTAGGACTGAACCTACCAGAGTTTTGTTTTCACCAATGGAACACGTAGATTTAGTCATGCGACAGATTTTTCTGCTATTTTAATGCTGAGCTTACAGATGAACTCCATGCAGAGGGTGACTTTTTTTCTTCTTCTGGAGGAGGATTCTTCTTTCTTCTCATTTCTCACTCTCCATTTTCAGAACATTGATGCAGCGAATAAGAAACACAAGCTAGGTCTGGATCTGAGGACATCAGCGTACATAACCGCCATTGAGAAGATATTTGTGACGTACGATGAACACGGTTTAGCTATATAATTACGTTATATAGGTTTAGAATATCACTAAGGAATTATTTCGCACGAGGTGCTTTTAATATTCGTGTTGGTACAGTCGATAACAATGGCCGCTGAAGGCGATACTTATTAGAAGAATTGCTATATGACGAGTTAATTGACGCTTGCGAAGTCAAGAGACTCTTTTGAACTCGTAAACATTGGAAGTAGTTATTAATAGAAATATCGGTAAAAATTCCACAAAATGTACTAAGGTGTAAATAATATCTAATATGAACGTATTTTTAACCCCCGACAAAAAATAGGGATAAGTTTTCATTTGTGTGGACTATTGAAAACCTTGGCGCATATTTGTTTTTAACATTTAGAAATATTAGGAATTCCATATTACAAATCTCTCTCTCTCTCTCTCTCTCTCTCTTTCTCTCTCTCTCTCTCTCTCTCTCTTTCTCTCTCTCTCTCTCTCTCTCTTTCACTAGTGACTAGACCATTTCCCATCATTTGGGGTCGGCCATATTACAAATCTATCCATTTTAAAATTCGAATAACTTCAACAAGAATTTCACATTTAATTCAAAATTTAGGGAACTGATCGACCTATTACTTATCCCGTAAGTGGGGCAACCTTTTACTAATGCGTTAACTTTACAAGTTCATAAGGCTTTTGTTACCGACTGTACTTAATACAGGCGAATGAATATAATTATAGTACTAAAGTCACGTATCGCAACTGGGCCCCGATTCTGCTAATTTTGTCATAGCTAAACTAGTTATACAACTGGCACTGCAAAAAATCCTTCCGGACCGCAATGTTGAATTTGCAAAATGTTGAATGGGGTTGGCAACTGTCAAAGTGGCGCTAGCATAGCTTGTTCCCAAAACATTGCATTTATAAATGAATAATTTCAGAAAATAATTCCAAACAGCTACAATGACGCGCTGTATTGTTTCTAAATGCTCTAATTTCGGCACGCACCAAATGCCGAAGGATATAAAAATACGAAAGCTTTGGTTAAAAGCCATCCGTCGTGAAAAATTGATTATTAGGTACAAAAAGTACGAGATTATGTGGTAAGCACTTTGTTGAAAGTTATTATGAATTAATAATAAGTAAAATACACAGGTAAGCTACTTATGAATAAATGTTTGACCTCCTATTATCTTTTTAATAATTAGATAAGATTCTTAGCGTATTGTCAAGCACATTTCGCCTGCTTTCTTATGTCCCATGTAAGGGAGCAAGGATATTCTTAAACTTCACAATAAGTCGTACATGCCTATTTAAAATGTTAAAAATCACTTGTTCTAGAAGTTACACACCAACACAGATTCTTGAACAAAGTTGCTATACCATCTATTTTTCCATAGAATACACAAGCAATTTCTGGGAACGCTCAGGCTAGAGAAGAAAGATTAGTAAACTGCAACTGCAGGCAAAGGTAGCTTTTTGATCTGCCTAGTACAAGTATAATATCTTGTAAAGATATATTGCCATTAGAAAGAGATAATGGAGTGTCTCAAGACTGCAATGTATCTCAAGACCTACTGATAGAATGTAGTAAATCACAGCACTTGTGGAACACAAACATCTAATATATATGATTGTTCTCTACAGAACTATTACTCGCAGATTATGATACAATGCATTTTTATACAGGGTTAGAAACATTGGGTAAATTTTATGCTGTCCATAACTGTACTGTAATTTATTTATGTACAATAAAGAATTATCTATCTATCTATCTATGTACCTATGCATTATCATTTCTGTACTGATAAGGATGTTGTAAATAAAACTAACATAATACCATGCTGTTTTATTTTGTTTCAAAGTTCTCATTGTAGTTGAAGTAACTGTTTGTACTGTAGATTCTTCATCGTTTTTCTGCAATATCCTCTAATGTAAGTATTTTTGAACGATGACTGAAGATCTTGTCATCAGTAGGTGTTGTCTCATATAGAATAGAATTCAACATTATGGGTTCAACATTTTGAAAAGTCAACATTGCGGTCCGGAAGGCAAAAAAAAACATTTAATTTTTGACTTTACTGTGCTGATAGTCTAAAATAAAATAACTGATTTTCTTTCATTTCATTTTAATCATTAAGTCTATACCAATAGACTCATTCAATTTCATGACATTTTTGCAATGTGAGTGGAATTAGTGTTTTGCTAGGAAATAAAATTAGCTAAATCGGGACCCTGTGGGGTGAGCACGAACAACTATTGTATTCGTATCGTGAACGTAACGAGAGCACGGAGCATTGCGATTGGCCGCCTGCTGAAGCCTGCCAATTGCAATGCTCCGTGCTATCGTTACGTTCACGATACGATTACGATACCTAGTTGTTCATGCTTACCCCACTGATCAGTGTTACGTTTAGACGTTTACGTATCACGTTTAGATTCATCGGTATACTTTAGTACGTAACTTAGCTCACTTAAGTGCGAAAGAAACTATTTGTGTTATTTGTTAATCTTATGTTTGTAATTTTGTAATTTTCTATCAGTTATTCGTTTAAGATTTGTCTAAACATGTTAAATCATGTTATGTACGTATTTTCAAAAAGTCTGTCAGGTAATTTATATAGTCTATTATATTATAAAATAAAGGAATGTGGATAGTAAATTGGCGTTTAATTTATTTTAGTTCTATTGCAAGTCTTCTCTCATCAGACGATGCTTTCGTGGTGTCACAGAAGCATCCATTCTCAATGACACCCCTAGTGGTGTCACGAGTAAGCTACTATTCCTAATGACATTTCAGTGGTGTCATGGGGAAGCATCTATTCCCAATGAAATTTCTGTGGTGTCACGGAGAAGCGTCTATCCCCAATGACATTTCAGTGGTGTCACGGGGAGGCATCTACTCCCAATGACACTTCAGTGGGTCACGGGGACGCATCTATTCTCAATGACACTCTTAGCGGTGTCACGGGGATGCATCTATTCCCAATGACACTATCAGTGGTGTCACGGGGAAGCGTCTATTCCCCATGACATCCCCAGTGGTGTCACGGGGAAACATCTATACCTAAAGACATCCCCATGTGTGACTCTGGGGATCATCTATTCCTATCATTTCCCATTGCCATCAGGAATCGTAATATTCCCAATACCTATCAGCGGCGTCACGGCGAATCATCCATTCCCAAGAAATTACTTTTCGGCCGAGAAAGGACTGAGGCTAAAGAAACTAAAATAGTTGTTTAACATTTATTTATAAGAATAACAATAATAAGTGGATTTATTACATTTTGACTTCCCGAACAGCTTACTTCCCTCGGGGCTCGCGATTACAATCCCTCAAGACAAGTGGCAATTCATTAACCGGCGTATTGTAGAATAAAATGATGAATGTATGGGATTTGACGTATATGACAGTTGTCAACGTACGTCATAAACGTCAAGATAAGTGTCAATTCTAAACATTCATCATTCTATTTTACGATACGGCGCGGCGGCAACGAATTGCCACTTGTCTAGAGGGACTGACGTTTTATAGGAGTCTCGCTTGTGGAATGTTGGTGGAGCTGATAGACACCATTTAAAAATATATCTCGATAGCATTTCACAGCTTATATTAATATCTGAACGTAAAAAGTTAGTTGAATATTATTATGCAGTGCATAAAGCGCTTCCCCATATTACCCTATTACTCGTAGGTCGTAGTCGAACACGAGGGAGTCTTACTTCCATGTAATGCATCGTTTACCATGTATCTGAATCACATTTGTGCTATAAATAGTTACGTTTATTTAAGTTTAGCGCTTATGTACAAGATGAAGTCAGTAGAAAATACTACCAGCGCGCAGTGTCGTCATAAGAGTTTTTAAAATTAATTACAGATAGATTATAAGTACGATATGTTATTTTATTACACTTATTACATAATACAAATCGTTTTAACTTTAGAAAGCGTGCTCGGCAAAGAAAAATATTTTTAAATGGAAATTCCATCTTACCCCAAATTCTATTTTACCCCAAGTATGGGGTAAGCTCACTAAATAACAATACAAACAGCACTACGTCCGAGCATGTTCCTTATTCTTCTTATACCAGGATACAGTATCGTGTATAGCTACTTCGAAAGGTGTGAACTTGAAGTCTTTGTATAGGCTCCGCAGTTTACTGTTAGAAGCTGTCTTCTTGTACTGTCCGTCTGCTTTCGTGGTGTCGTACACGATCTCGCCGGGGAAGTCGTGCGCTTTCTTGATCATCTCTGCCACTGTGCTGATGGTTACTTCGTCTGCCTCATCCACTGGAATGAAGAGATTTTGTTGAAGATGACGAGGAGAAAAAGTAAGACAAGAAAAACTAACAGTGCAAGAGATTGTAAAAGATTAGGTACTTCTGGGCAGGGTGTTCGGTCGGCAATCTCCACGCAGTGTACCTTGAGTAACGGAGAGTGGACGAGATAATGTCACCTACTGCCAATTCCCACCGAGGCGAGAACGGCCCTGTGGGGGTTGTCGGATGCTTTTCACGTATCCCTCTGACTGCCACAGGATACAGTGGATAGCAGGCATATTAGCTGGCATAGACTGGGGTTGATAGAGCAGCCGCCTGTCACCCCAGTAGAAGGGCGCCGCATCGCCAACCACCCCCGGGGCAAGATGGTGATACCGTAGTTGCCTCACCCGAGCAGCTGATCTCGAAGATGACCTAGGGTCATAATTACCCCCAGTGGCTGACGGGAGGTATTCGCGGGGATTTCTACACGAAGTAGAAAAGAGGTACACCTTCTTAGGAGAAGAAAGTCTTACCTGATAATATAATAGGCTCGATGCTCTCATAGTTCCTGAGCACCCAGACGAACAGTTTGGCCAGATCCAAGGAGTAGATGAACTGCCGCAGCGGCTTGCCGCTACCCATCACTGTGAACGTTGTATCACCTGCAATTGTTATTTTATTTGAGGACTACGTTCAAAAATGCAGGTAGGGTCATCATCATTCTCTGAGCCTTTTCGCAAGCTTTCTAGTGTTATGTGGTTGAACCTCGATATTTTTCGTGAAGCGACTGCCATCTGACCTCCGCAATTGGCTATATCGAAGTTCTGTAGTAAAGACTAGTCGAACTTTTGAGGGCTCCAACTACCCGATGCAAAGACAAGATTTTATATTGAAACTAGCACCCAGATCCAGATTTCGCCCGGGAATCAATTTGCAAAAAAATCCTGTAACTCGAATCTTTGAAGTGTATACCTAATATGACCCCAATCGTAGGTAGTATACTATTGAGCTGCAAAAACTCACAAAGGTTTGCAATGGTTAGATAAACCAAGTAACATTTTTATACAGCAAATAAAGATCTATTCTATTCTATACACAAGCATATTATTCATTTACCTACTCGTAGTTACCCCAATTGTGAATATACTTCCACCTTAAAACTTAAAATAAACTCTTAGCAAATAAAGAAATTAAACAGCTGTTACCTTTCTCCATAGCATCGTCCATCCTCCTGATGAGTGCGGGTATGACGTGGCTGGACTTTAAGTTGAAGTTGTCATTCGGACCGAACACGTTGCACGGGATCACTGACGTGAACATACAATCGTGCATCTCATGGTACCCTCTGGAACGTCACAGTGGAAACTTTCTTAAATGAGACTATTCAAATAATAGTATACCGCGGGACACATCTTGGACCTAAGTCGCTAGACAAACGAGGCCCTGGGGCCCTAGACAAAGTGACATTCTATTTATGGAATCGCGCTGAAGCGAACCATTTTTAAGGTTTTAACCATGGGTTTCGGGACATTGAGGGGGTTATAGTAATAATGATAAGTTAATAGTACATTATGGTACAAGTGAGCAACGTTGGTGATTACCGCCGAGGCGCCATTGAGACCCGAGCCGCCAGGCGAGGGTCTTAAGACAGCCGAGGACGGTAATCATCATGCTCACACGTGCCATACGACGTTTTACAACACACTTGCGAATAAAATAATACTACAAATACTAAATAAACAATACTACAGATTAATTCATTTTCCTATGTGCGCGCATTTAACAATGGCGGTCGACCATATTTAAAAAAAAATGAGGTTTGAACTTAACTTTTTTTTACTCTGTTTTTTTTTCTGTACTTAGAGAAAAAAAAAATGTTAAATTTGAGTGAAAATTTTGTTTATTACACAAGTATTACAAGTTGAAATTATTTATTTAAATACGAAAATGCATCAAATGACCATACAATAGGAGTATTAATTTATTCGTACTCTTAAACACGTTATTTTTTGTATCAAAACTTTTTTAAGAACATAGACAATTATAGACACTTCCTATAAAATTTAAAAAAGAATCTATAACTCACTTTTGTGAATAATAGCAATGAAAAAGTCACAGTTTTATAATAGGTGTCATTCCGTGCTTAATTGCGGTAAAATAATATGACTTTTATGAGCAGGTGTGTTGTAAAAAATGTATTTCGAGTTACAAAGACTCAAATTTCATACAAAAAATATAGTTATATTAATGATTTATGTCAATTTCATACTACAATTAACGACTCCACTGGCGTTTTCGCCAATAGAATGTCACTTTGTCTAAGGCCCCTGGCGCAGATTATTTTGTCATGCGTCCACTACAGTAGCACGGGTAGCACCCCGTGCTATCCTCAAAAGACACCCAAGAAACGTGTACTGCACGTATAAAGTATATTTTGAGGACATTTTAGGTCCAAGATGTGTCTCCAGGTATACAATAAGCAGTAGGGAGGGCAGAAGCACTAGAAACCGGCAAGCTTGCATGAAAGGTTTAATGGCAGTAGCGGAAGCTTGTGAAGTATGTAAGAAGCAGACGCGGGCGAGGCGAGCTGTTGTCTACTTACCCCAGAGGAAGGAAGTCATGTAGATGTTTTTCGAACACGAATCTACCAGCTGGAGAGGTAAGGTTATGTACCTTACCTCTCGAGCTGGTAGATTCATACAATCAGTGACCAAAAGTAGCTGAACACTAACAAGTTTACAAACACATCAATTATTAATAAATGTATGTATAGTCAGTGTCAAGAAAAATAATGATTGCACAGATTTCAAAACAAAAAATGGAAAATACAAATTACTAATTTTAAATTGCAGCTAATCTAACCTTTATGCTGACTATAACTGGTTTCTTTGTTCCCTAAAATGTTGCTGCAATGTGTTTAGCTACTACTTACCCACTATACTTTTCGCAGAAGTACTTCCACCATTCGACTTTTGCCTTTGCTACTTCAGATTTAAACAGCTCTTTTTCTTCCAGATACTGCCCCACCACATAATCTCTTCGGATTGGCGCTGCATTTCTGATGCGACGCCTTTTGGTGCGGACGGACTTTTTCAATGTGCTGAGCCTTGTGATGAAGACGCTTGGATTTTTAGACTGGGATACTTTTCCCACACACATCCTGGATCGCTCTCGTATACGCTTCTACTAAGACATCCAGCTTTTTGCTGTGTCTTGTTTCACCTATCCGAGAGCGACCGAGTGAGCCTGGCTTTCAAAGCATCCCAGTGACATTCCAGTATTTTGAATACTGGTCTGCGTAAAGCAGGACAGAGAGGCCCTCTGAGAGGGTATCTATCGGGTCATTAGCATGGCCACGGTAAGGTAGGAAGACATTCCGCTTGCTGTCTGGTCGCGGCAAACGTAGCCAACGTTTGGCATATTCAACGAAATCAGAGCCGTCACACCTTTCACCTTCTGACAGTTGAAATCAGCCATCAAGGGGGCATAACCCTGAAGAAAGGAAATTTTCTTCTTCTGGATCAGGACTCACCGCCCACGTAGGGTCGGAAGGCATTGAGCGGGTTGACCAACTTGCCAATAAGGCGGTTCTAAAGATATTATTCCGTAGCCGACCGCATATGACAACTGCCGACGCACGCAGCACATCCACGTGCGGCCTCTCCATGGTCTCCTTTATCCGTATCGGAGTTTGACAAGTAATGAGTACGCTGTATCTGCCGCATGCGTCTGTCGTTGTCGTTGCATACCTTAAAGGTTCAACCCCACCAAACGGACGGCATCGGCCCGGATTTTACAATCTTTAAACAAAATTAAATGTTATTATCACAGTGTTTGAAGTTTATATTACCAAGTCACGCACAACAGCTTGACAGCGACGTGCGGCGGCATGACGCACGTCAAGCTGTCATGCGTGACTTGGTAATATAAACTTTAAATTCTGTGACATAAGATTTATTTTGTTTAAAGATTGTAAAATCCGTTCCGATGCCGTCCGTTTGGTGGGGTTGGACCTTTAGGCTGAACTAGTACAGTCTGTGCCTGTTTTCATTCACGAAGTGAGTTCTGTGACAGATCTCGCTTGACGAATGGAAAGAAAGGTACGGAGTGGATGAAACCACTTGTATGCTTGGTGATTGCGTAAAGCTTCGTCGGCTAGGTTTAGGTCAGTAGTCCGGCATTACAATGCAGGCTACTGAAAGGGCATGGTGGATTTTCCGTATACTTGACCCGGTCCAAGTTTAAAAAAGACCGGTCAGGTCATATACTTGCGAATCGGGCATCCTTCTCAAACAAACGGTTGCTCATCTCACCCAATATACGCGAAGGACATACGCAACTTAATTAAAATTCTATCCGATAACTTACCAATTTTGTCAAGAAACATAGAGTAGATTTTTTTGCATTTGAAGAAAAAAGAAATAAATCTTAAGCAGACATTATGTGCAATCTTGCGAGTAGATTAGGAAATGTAAAGTAAATAATAAGTAGTAAATGTAAGCATGCCAAATTAAATACTAATAAAATAAATGCTATAACATAAGTTAAATATGCAACGAATAAACAAAGAAAATTGCCTCCCAATGTATGCAAGGAACGGTATGAAAGTGCAAGAGGTATGAAAGCGAGAACTAGTGTGTTACTAGAGGATCTGAATGAAAGCGTGAATGACTACAAGAACGTATTATAGTTATCGGCAAACTTCATGAACAAATGATAAAAAGTTCGCGCATGTGCACGAACTGGCCAATCAAAAAACCAATGAAAGGACTGCCCCCTCGACAAGTGGCATTTCGTTGACTGGCGTATTGTAGAATAGATGAATGTATGGGATGAATATATTGACGTATATGACAGTCGCCAACATAATGTCATAAAAATTCTTTCACACATTCTTCATTCTATTTTACAATATGCCGACTAACGAATTGCCACTTGTCCAGGCGAGCTGATCAACCAATATCGCGAGCCTCAAAGGGCTCGCGTTATTGGTTGATCAGTTTTAAGTTTAATAAGCCCGTGATAAGTTTAATATAATCTATGATTGGTTAATTGGCGCGCCCCGCATTCCTCACCAGAGAGACCTAAAAACGCGCTTTGCGAAGTCTAAGTACACATTGCCATCAAGTTTGCCGAACACTGTAAGCATAAAATAGGTAAAACCTGAGACGGTTTTATTGCAAAACATACTAGCAGGCTAGAAAAGTTGCTGTAAAAAACCTCATCTACCTATTTAATACGTCTATCATTCTCTTCGCATAACTGTAGCCATAATTTGACGTGTGCGGTGGACCGTTGTGTACCTGGAATCATTCAAAAGTAGATAGTCTACAGGCTTAGTGGTCCTCATTTCACTAACGACAGCCTTGTCCAAAATACCCACGGATAGCTGGAGTCGGAAGAGGTGGTTTGTCGGACTCGAACTGACAACAACGCAACCGACTAAAACGCAGACCTTTGTAGGTCCTGGGTTGCTGGAGGCGAGGTTGCTAAAGACATATCTCTCACACCACACCCCGTCCGACCCAGGGCCATTTCTGTCGAGCTGGCCCTCTTGGGGTGTAGGCATCACGGAGTCCCCGTTTAACCCACATATATGGGGAGGCGCGTATTGCGCTGCCCCCTCGGCCTGCTAAGGTGACAGGCGGCCCCAGGCCCGCGCTCATGGGGGACTGAGGTCGTTCCAAGTATTTATAGTGCGGTGACTCTTTAGCAGCAATAGCAGATAATAATATATGTGAAGTTTATTTGACCAGTGACGTCTAATATAAAAACAATCTTCAATACATAAATCACAATAAAAGTAATTTTAACGAAAATGTACTTTTATCCTTCAAAACATTTGAACAAACAATATATGCTAGACACCTGTTAAACCTTTCAAGGGTGGCTGTAGAGCATAATTTACACACATTACTACACGCCGTAAACCCCTGAAGAGGTAGACAGAGAAGACTATGATTTTCAGTCCCACGTAATAGGGTGACGAACAGCTCTTTCCCGGAATCGCCTTCTACGACACACAAGCGAAGAGATGGGTTCTACTCCACCGGGAACCGATACGGCAATATTACAGAATATAGCTGTTATGTAACTCACCATTGTTTCGTCAATAGGATACGTAGTTTTGTCAGGAAATATACAAGTGGACAGGCAAGACACGACTTTCTTCACGTTATTTTTATAACTAGCACTTAAAACATTATCATTCATAGCCATATTATCTCTCTGAAAAGAAAGGACAAATGTTTATGACTTGCGAGTATTTTACTCACTGTTAAACATCTATTTATAGCTTTTTTTTGTGCAGAAATACCCTCCGGATACCCCCTGCCGCCCGGAAAGGACGGTTATGTTGGACTCAGACCGACTAAAACCACACGCCGTCTTGGGTCTTCAGTGTGTCTTAAGGCATATCCCTCACACTCCGGCTGACTCAAAGTCATCTCCAGTTTCAAGATGCCCTCTCTGGGAGTCTGTCAGCAGGTAAAAGTGGTTCCCGTGTCTCTAGCAGTCTTCCATGAGAGGTCTTACCGCCGCCGGTAGATCTATTAAGTACCTAATGTACCTATATTAAGTAAAGAATCAGAACTTACAAAGAAATCTAAATTATGAGCCATATTGTGGAACAGGCCTCCCACCATAGCAGCCAAGTGTATAACATGCGTGGGCTTGTGTTTTTCAAACAATGCGTCTGTTTGGGCTTTGTCTCTGGAAAGAGAAAATATAGTTGAATATATTACGAGTATTATTTAACTATAGCATGCTGCAGCTAAATCAAAATATTAGTAAGAGTAGGAATTTTATAAGTCAATAAGTGTTGCCCGATGTCGATGCCGATTTGTACTGCCAGTGTAATGCAACAGGCAGTTTGTGAAAAAAAGAGCCAGGCCTTATACCTCAAGCGACTCTTTTGCAGTCGCCATATCGCCTGGGAAACTACAAACTATAGGTATTCATGAGATCAACTTTACATTGGCAACATAAAAGTGTTATGACAACATCCTTCGTAAGAAGGTCTAATTGCAGTCAAACAAGTTCCGTCATAGGCCTCTCCCAATATGCGCTACGTTTGTCGATCCTCCGCCTTCCGCATCCAGTCCGTCCCAGCCACCTTTCTCAGGTCGGCGGTCCACCTGGTCCGCCTGTCCAACGTCACACTCAAAACATAACACAAAAATTGCACGCGCGCTGCTGCACACAATTGAAGAATGCCCAGAGAGTCCTTGTAGTAGTCCTTGGAGCGGATAACCTCGCGTTGCAGACCCTGGTTCGTGGTCATGTTTGGCAGCGAATGTGTGGAATACTGCCCTTTTCGAGGCAGTGATACCTCCAAAGGCGGTGGCAGAAAAGGAATGAAAGAGGTCTAGCATTATGCCGTGCTGTAAAAGGTGCACCGGCCGGTGGAGATCACAGAACGATCTCCGTCATCAATGCGCGACTGCCTCTGTGGCGTAGCGGTAGTGAACGCGGCCGCTACGCAGGAGGCGCGGGTTCGATCCTCGCTCAGTGCAAATATTTGTGTGCATGAATATGAATATTTGCATTGGTCTGGGTGTTTCTATGTACAATATGTATGTATTTACAAAAAAAAATGTATCTAAGTATTTTTATCCGCATTCTAGAACCCATAACACAAGCTAGTTAAGCTATGCTTACTTTGGGTCTAGATAGCGTTGTGTAGAATGTCCTACAATATTTACTTATTTATTTATTAATGAGCGACCTTATAATGCCCTTCTTGAAGAACCCTCATATTGTAGTCGCTTGGGAAAACCACAGCGGGAGTTCATTACACAGTTTCCGGCCGCAATGTGTGAGGATGAATTCCTTGCCTATGGCGAGCGGTGCGATGATAGAATGTAGCTGCGGGCATCATGTCAAACAATTCATCTGAACACAAACCATTGTATAGGCGCATGTGATGAAACACCGTGCGGTGCGGTTAGAGTCCAACATACCCGTCTCATCGTACGTTCCGGTGAGGGAAAGCCAGGGGTTTGGAACGGAAATGGTGAAAAAAACCTAGTAAGTGAGATTGATATTATCTTTCTTTAAACAGTCGATAGGGTTATCGTGTTTATTATTAATCAATCTTCGAATCGCCAACATAACAACTGCATAATATAATTTTTATCGGTAATTTTATCGGCGTATGCGATGCATGCGCCCGATAAACAACTGGGGCTACAATTTACATATTTCTGTCGTTACAATATTATGCACAAAGAGCTTGAATACGATTTCTTCTTTATGGCTTCTGTTATGGCGTATTTAATGACGTTAGTCCTAGTCGTATTTATGATCCTTAATGGCTGACCGCTTATTGGTATTCCGTGCTTCGGAGGGCACATTAAGTCAGTCCCGGCTGTCAATCCTCGTTAAGGTATAATTCCGTAACCGACCGCACACGACAACTGCCGACGCACGCAGCACATGCGCGTGATTCATTGCGACTTCTCAATTCTCAACGATATGGATATAGGGGACTATATCCGTATCGGAGTTTAACAAGTAATGGGTACGCTGTATGTGCTGCATGCGTCTGTCGTTGTCGTATGCGGTCGGCTACGGAATCATACCTTTAGATCAAGATGGAAGCCTATAGGTCCAACCCCATTAAACGGACGGCATCGGCCCGGATTTTACAATCTTTAAACAAAATTAAATCTTATTATCACAGTGTTTGAAGTTTATATTACCAAGTCACGCACAACAGCTTGACAGCGACCTGCGGCGGCATGACGCACGTCAAGCTGTCATGCGTGACTTGGTAATATAAACTTTAAATGCTGTGATATAAGATTTATTTTGTTTAAAGATTGTAAAATCCGTTCCGATGCCGTCCGTTTGGTGGGGTTGGACTCTATATGGGCGATTTGAACAGCTGTCAGTTGGGCACTAAACACAACTCAGGCTGAGGAGGCCAGAGCAGTTGCTCCCAATATAGCCTTTCTCTTCAGCCGCATTATGATGCAGCTGAAAAGAAAGGGTCCGCTTAATTGTGATTAAGCGAACCCTGAACTCTGAGGTGATGGCCTCGGATGCGACCAGGAGTGACGCAAGAATCTTCATCATCATAGCGTTAATCCCAGTCGCATCCGAAGCTTTCACCTCGGAGTCTGGGGTCCGCTTTACCAGTCTAACTACGGATTTGGCTGGACTTCGATATTTTACGTGAAGCGGGGCTAACGTAAGAATGATGATGAATTTTTATTTCTTAAAATTATTACATGCTTATTATGTAAGAATTTAAATCAATGATTAATGATTACATGCATCAAAATCATCGCCAGTATGCATGTTTGAAAACAATAACTAGGAACTCTATTTCTAATTTAATCTACAATGGATATGTGTATACGAATAGACTTTACGGCTTACAAAACATTGCTGCACCTATAGGCCGACCGCATACATTATGCAATGCAAAAGAACGAAAATGTGTAGTTATCGGCCAATGAACGGATTGCGAGACTGATACTCTGATCTATGGACCATTCTGCGGTTGGATGACGTGTCGTCTCGTCACACACATTATTTGATAAATTTCGATACGGTTAATGACATCATTAATATGCCTCAACGAATTAAATTAACACAATAATAGCCATTATCACATTCAAGTCTATTTCACGGTAGGTACCTACGTTGGACGCTGTATCGGCTGCTGCGGTCTGCGGTCGGCTACGAATTTGTTACCTTATCTTATCGTAAGAAGAACGTTTTGTACAATGTTGCCGCAACAGTTAGGGTGTTAGAGTAAACAATATATTATATTGTATAGAGCGCACAATACCAAGTATGAAGGAGTATGAACAGTACCGAGAACCCTGACTTAACCTCGTGCCAACGCACGGCACAACGGACCACTCTACATATACCGTATACTCTTAGGTTAGGGTCAACTGCAACCTTGTTTAGTCCAGTTTTGACAATTTGAGGGTGCGAGGGCTTACCATAACGTGGGGTATAATAACACGATCCTGCCAGCTTGCTCCGCAAAGGGGAGCCGTGATAGAGATGCTCAAGTTTATACTCTAATACAAGGCCGCTCAACCTTTTGAACCGAAGTGACGGGCCAAACTTATGATTCGGACCTTGTTGGCGGGCTACTTTTACGTGCGAATCTCTACGAATACACCAATATGTTGCCTGATGTAGGTTGGTTGATGAAATTGGTTGACACATCTCTTTCGAGCTGGCCCTCTTCGGATGTGGTGACCGCGCAGTCCCCATCTAGCCCCCGGGAATGAGGAGACACAACCCGTCAGCCCCGGCTCAGACAGACCCGGGACTGAGGTCGTTTTGCGACCTCCGGATTTCGGATCACACCACGCCCGAGCCGCACAGCTCGTCGCGGACTGTGCGGCCTTTCTTCGAGTTTCCTCCGTTCCCACCTTCCCACCCCGTCGCCGTCTCCTTCTCAAGAATTCCAGCTCGAAGAAGGAGCGCCGTGAGCAAGGTGGTAAGCGAGAGAACCCCTAGGACGCCACTAGCTCCCGCGTTATAGCGATGGCATTTGCCGCATCCGACGCAGGAAATCCCCAAAGCATTCGTGCCCGGTTATAACCTGCGTCAGCCGGTACGAGAGGCCGCCATGTGGCCTCTCTAGTCAGTCCCCCATGATGGGTCTTATCGCCGCTAATACGGCGTCCCCTGCGCGTGGTCACCCAGGTCGTCACTCCCACTATGCTACTATGTCCCTGCAGAGCTGGAACTTCACGGCTCGAATTTCTTCAGGCTCGGGTTAGTGTCTCCGCTCCCGCGCGGCGCCTCCTTTCGGTACCGGTAAAGCACCGAAAGAGCTCTCCGAAATCCGGCGAGGACACTTGCCGTGTTAAAGGATATCGTGCGGTACCCCCTGATGGCCATCGTGTGCTGCGGGGCACGCAGTAGGTGCATGTGCCTAGACTTCAGAGTGTACAGGATACCCCATATAAAGGGCAATAGAGCGCACGATTCCCGCAGCCTTCTGCCTCGGTTCTGGCCCCCTCATATTGGGTTGCAGCTACACCAGAGCTTTAGCTGTGCTTTTTAATTAGGGAGCCAGATTGAGCACGAGCCACAGATGTGCCATCTGGGGCCTAGTATCGATGGAGTGTCGCCCACTGTGAGGCTGGATCCCTCCATTGGCGCAAGCCGAGGCCCATGAAAGGACATGGCCTCTTTTTTTTACAGAGGTAGGTACCTCAAGACCCAGCCACCGGATCCGTTTTACTCCAGTGACAGGTCCTACTTTAGCACATTTTACGCATATAAATGACGAATTTCGCAAATTTATAGGTCTTCTTCTTCGAGTCAATGGCTAGATCTGGATTTTTAAATTTTGTCGGCCCAAAACTTGGCCACAGCAATAGCGTCCTCAGTTGCTCTGTTAAGTTCATCAGTAGTACAAGTGACGGGGCACAGCGAGCAAGAAAGCAAATCCGACATGGACTGGGATTGATCCCCGCAATCGCAGCACTCTTGCGACCGGTCGATAAAGCCCCATTTTGCCATATTTTCCCTGCAGCGGCCAACCTGAGTCCGCAGGCGGTTTAAAGACTTCCAAGTTGGCCACTGGAGATGATGATTCATATCTGGCTTGAAGGACCATTGGTTGCAAGAAGGAGCCTCCCCGCGGCGCAACTGGAAGCAGCTAGACCCGGTAACGCAGGGTCTAGGCTGACCAATTCTATTCACCACAATGGCTCGATCATTTCCTGGCAATGGTCATCTCCCCACTACAGCAATTTATAGGTGCAACAAAGGTAGGTATAGGTAATACAAAGTACAACAACTTAAAACAGCCAGTCTCAACTCCACACACCATCTTAGGCCATCAAGTACAGAATTTGAAATTAAATTCATTTGTTCTTAAAACAAGTTTCAATTGGAGACTCATGACTGAGTATTGCTTTAGTATACTTTTTTTACATAAAGAGTTCTACATAAAAAACTCATTTGATCAACAAGCCCTGTAGGGCTTGTTGATCAAATGAATTTTATTTTTAAGCCGAACTTATATCTGATAAGAAAAAAAATTGCTCTTACCTGAGGTCTCCATCTTTAGAGCCACAGAATATCCATGTTTCGTTTTCAGACTCAACAGCACTGTTTTGTTTTTCTTCTTCTATTACAGTTTTTATTGCTTGGCCAACCAAACCAGACCCTCCAGTTACTATTATAGTCCTTCGTTCTTCAGTCATCTAAAGATATTGCAAAACATGTTAAACATTAATTCAATGTTTCAAATCAACTGCAACTTAAAACTAAACATTTTTTAAACTAAACTAAACAAAATACGTACTTTATCAAAATAAAAGTAATCACAGAAACAATTTATGAATTTGAATAATTGCAGCAATTTGCACTATATTGCACCGCTTGCACCACTGTTGCAATGAGCGTGTAATGTAAGTAGTCTAGCGAATATTAAATGAAGGCGCAATCACTGAATCACCGCTGCACAAAATTTTACTAATCACAAAAAAATATAAAATGAGAAATAAAATGACACGATCGACGAATTTGACAGGATACGTCATTCAAACGTCAATAAACGTCAAAAAATGACAACAAACTCTCGACATGGCAACACTGCCTATTTTTTTTTTGCATGATTTTTGGCTATAAGTACTTACTTCTTTACTCAAAGTTTTTGGCTGGTACATCCCTAGAAAGTGTTGCCATCCTATAATATTAGAATATATTGATATTTATCTAAAAATAATCGATTTCATCATCATCATCATCATTATGATACAACGTAAGCCCCGCTTGCTTGCTCTTGATTTAGCTTATTTTGCCTTTTGCTGTTGCGGGAGCTACATAATGCCATGTGCCCATTTACAAAATTTGCAGCGTAAAGAAACACGCGTTAGTGGAGAGTGTGACTGTAGTAGATAATCTGCCCAGTTTGATTAATTAATAACTCCACCGCCCTGGCGGTGGGGCAAGTGGCTGCCTGAGGCACGCGCGGCGCGCCATGCCGGTGGCGCTACGAAAAGGCGATGCTGTCGACGCCCAGTGGCACGCATATAATTATTTGGGACAAAGAGATTAATGCATGCCAAGACGGATGGGTTATCTACCTTATTATTTAGTAATAGGTAATAATGCATTACATGTAAACAATTACGTCTCAGCTCTAAGGTTTCTAGACCTATCATCCCTGTGACAAATAGGGAGGGATGAAAATTTGTTTGAAAGTTCATGATGAAATCTGGTACAAAGATGAATTATAGCTTGAAAACGAAAATAGGTTACCTTTTATTACGAAAGAGGGAGTTGAAGGAGGGGGAGTGGGTAATACGGGGATGAAAGTTAATTTTTGAAGATATCTTGATGAAATATGGTAAGTACAGAATTGAATACTTGGATAGTTCAATATACATAGTCCGTACTATATCCATACTTCTTCTTCTTTCGAGTCAATGATCCTCTTTTTTTAAATTATTCGAGAATAAAATCTCGCCATCTCGACCGCGCTGTCAGTGGCATTATTGAGATCTTCTTTAGTGCAGGAGGTAGGACATAAGGGACACGAAACCAAGTGCGCCATGGACTGCACGGGGGCTCCGCAGTCACATGCGATTACGTCCGGGTCTCGCATTCCCCACCTGCATAGATTTTGTCTCGACCGGCCGACTAGTGTACGTAAACGATTCAGAGACCTCCATATTGGCCATGGCAGGTTCTGTCCGGGAGGTAGTTTTTCCTGGGGTGGTAGGAAGTCCAAAGGTGGTGGGAATTTCTCTTCCCATAGGGAAATTCTCATCGCAGCAGGGTCTTCGTGTGCGGCTTTCGTGGTTTGCATGAAACTTTTACGACTTTTTAAGCGGGCTCTAGGCGGTTGATGTCCTTATAGGCAGTGTCGGGAGTCGGTTTCTCGCTTTGCCTTTTCTAGTCTGCATGCAACGGCTCGTCGTACAGCAGGTGGTGCGATACCTATCAGTGGGTAGAGCATGCTGAGAGGAGTGGGCTTCAGACAGCCGGTAATCATACGGCAGGTGTCGTTCAGGGCGATATCCACCTGCCCAGCATGTGCTGACTGGTGCCATACAGGACACGAAAATTCGCCCGCTGTAAAGCATAGAGCCAATGCAGTTGTACGAAGGACGTTTGGTTCTGCTCCCCAGGTCGTACTTGTAAGGCGGCGCAGCAGGTTGTTTCGAGCACCTACTTTGACTTTAGTGTTGATACAGTGCGTTTTAAAGCTTAGGGTCCGATCTAAGGTGACACCTAAATACTTTGGGTGAAAACAGTGCTCCAACTCAGACTCCAACCAAGTGACCTTAAGTTGACGTTTAGCATCCCGGTTGCGCAGATGGAAGGCGCACACTTGAGTTTTCGATGGGTTAGGTTCCATACTTCCATACTAATATTATCCATACTTCCATACCTACTAATATTTTAAATGCAAAAGTAGCTCTGTCTGTCTGTCTGTCTGTCTGTCTGTCTGTCTGTTACGCTTTCACGCCTAAATCACTGAACCGATCTTGATAAAGTTTGGTACAGAGATAGATTGAAGCATGGGAATGGACATAGGTTACCTTTTTTTACGAAATTGGGGGTCAAAGGGGGGGAAATAGGGGATGAAAGTTTGTATGAAAGTTCGTAATTTTTCAAAATATCCTGATGCAATTTGGTACAGAGATAGATTAAAGCTTGGAAACGGACAAATGCTAACTTTTACGAGAAAAAAAGTGTTAAGGCCCTCCCCCCTCCCCTCAAACATGTATTTTTTTTAATTTTTAATATTTCAGGGGTTGATTTAGCCCCCATACCCACCAGCCAGGTCTGCAGCTTTGTGTTGGGGTATAACAGGAGAGTTATGTGACAAGTTTTCAGCTTGCCTCAAGAATGTAGGTACGAGTACTCAAAAAATCGTATTATACCAGCTCTCGGACTATTATGTTAGCGCGGCATATAAGTAAGCGGTGATGTTGCTACTCTGTTCAGTCGTTCTCGTTTGCTCAAATTGTGTTAAACATAAGTGTTTGTTTAATAGTAATCAATAGTTTGTTTATTATACGTAATTTATTTACGTTTACGTTAAATTACCTACTCATAATTAAAAACTTGGAATAAATGAAATCTTTATCTTTCGGATATCGATTTTTCACTTCACCAAGGAGTTGACTACGATTATACAAGAGAAGAAAAAGAAACTTTACCCTTTTTAGCTGTCGCAGCCGGATAATAATTAACCGTTAATAACAGCATTTTATCGGTATCTAACCATAAATTTGGTTAATTAACGTTAGCTAACGGGTTTTTTACAAATAAGTATAGTTGTGGAGGGTGGTGGAAAAATATCGAAGTCCATCAAAATCCGCAGTTAAGACTGGCAAGGTGGACCCCAGACTCCAAGGTGAAAGCTTCGGATGCGACTGGGAATAGCGCTTTTTTTTTGTAGTGTGAAGAACATTTCTTTCGACGAATCCCTGTGTCATCCATAGACATAAAGGAATAAGGCCGCCCATTGTACATTAAACTTTGTACCAACATGCTACCTACTTGTTCTACTGTAAATGTATTGGTATACAATAAATAATTATCTATCAGCCTTTTAAAGTAACTATAACCGAGAAAGCATTTACTTATTGAACTATTTTTTTAGAATCGTTTAATAATATAACTAAGGGTAATCGAGAATGTCGGTTTATGCCTGTCCTGCTTCATAAAATCGTCATTTTTAGATATGGTGTTCAAATTCAAAATATAAAACTGCAAAATTAGGACAGCCTCGAAATGTGGAAATCCGTCTACTTTCGTGACTACACTGATTTTTTTTTGTCAGAGTATTCCAAATTCAAATATGTCGATGACTCACTAAAGTAACCATAGCATAGTTATACTTTTTAAAAAAGCTAATTATTATTGTCTATGCAGGAATACTTGATAACGATTGGCTAGCCAGTTCTCTCCGAACATTCGTTCTCGCTCCGAAAACGCCAAATACGCTTTCAAACCAAAATGGAGGATTTGTCGGTCGAGGTGTACGGTGATAATGGTGCTTATTATAAGGTTTGTAAATTGTGAAGTACGATAAAATTGCGTACAACAAGAACTATTTCGATTAGTGTTATATTTATCTAATTATTTTCAACCATCAATACCTTGGTAATACTTATACTTACAAAAATATTTTTCCGGGAAGATCATCACGGCTGGAATGGACGCCATGTCCGCCTGTCAGGGCGTGATTTTTCCATGTGTTGTAATAATTATGCTGCATATAGTATTTTTAGCCGCAGTGCCAGTGTTATGAAATTGGAACGACACATGACGCCTTTTTAAATTTGCGGATATATACATAAATGACCTAGATATCTTATTTCTAGCGCATCACCAAGTTTCTGTATCGTTGGAATGTTCTAAAAATCTCTTTATTTTTAGGCCATTGTCACCGACGTGCTCGACAACGAGGTTCTTGTAGCCTTTGAAAATGAGTGAGTATCACAATCATAACTCAAATAAATTCAGGATATATAAATATATATCGAAATGGCGTAGTGCAGGTATTTTTATTTACATGATTTTTTGTTTGTAGCTGGCAGCCGGAGTCCAAATTCCCGTTCTCCCAAGTGTTCTTACCACCTAAAGATACCGGCAAACACACAGAGTTCGTGGAAAACCAAGAGGTGGAGGTATACGCGAGGTCCAATGAGAAAGAAGCATGTGGGTGGTGGACTGCAAATATTAAGGTATTGAATTACACTCAATCACAACATAGCAAATGTATTGATATTCTAGAATATTTTTTGTTTTCACTACCCTCAGAATATATTTTGAGCCGCATATCTCAAGAAACAGTTTTAAATATGAGATTTTATGCAATGAAGCTTTCTAAATTACAGTAATATTGCATTCAGACTAGACTGGTCCTTCCTGTCACTGGAAACACATCTGTCTGTGAATAATAACAGTGCTGGTTAGGTTCTTTGTTGCTGAGATTTACCCTCAGACAGTGCATAATGAAGTTTGTCATTGAACTTCACCCTTTTGTGCTTAGACCTGTTATGGTGACCTTTCTCAACCCTAGTTAATGTGTAGCATATCTTGATACTATCCACAGTTGATTGACAGCAACTGCTGAAATTATTCATTTATAAATAACATCCAGCTACTTTCTTTTATCAAATATTTCATTAAATAATAGTACATAACCAAATATACTATTTCCTTATGTTTATTTTGTGCTGACAATAAACATTAATTTATGTAAATAAACAAATTGATTGTTTGTCACTAATGTCAACAATTGTAATTCTATTTTACAATTTGAACTCAATTGAAACTGCTTTAGTTATAAAATATATGGATTATTACAGCAAATTTTATGAAATAATGGGATCATATTGATGAATAGCAGCCATTATCATTATAATTTGAGTGTAATGATATGCATGTATCCTACTTTTAAGTTGCACTTTCACTCATGCGGAACCAGTAATGTGCTGAGACCCATTTAATTGAATGCATTATACAGTACTTTTGTTTTCAACCATTGTAGACATGAATCATTACAATCTTCATATAAATTCCTGAGTTATTTTCTCTCTATTATTAGATATTCTGAGAATGTGTTCCGATAATCATTTACTTTCATAAATTTATGAAAGATAGAGACTACCTAGCACTTCTGCCTAATGCAGCTGTTTTGGATTTCATCTAATTCATACTTGCTATAGTATATCACTAAGGTAGCATATAAGCATACAGCATACTAGTTACAGCAGCATAACAATGCTTGCAACACCAGAAATAACACTTACACCTGTAGAAGGGAAGGGGAGAGAAGAGAGATGATTGGGATAGGGAATAAGTAGAGAAGAGGCCTTCAGTGTTGGTACAGACCAGCATTTTATGGCAGCTCACTGAGAGTACTGTAAGGAATAATTGCAGACCTTTCTATTTACTCTGAAAATAGAATAATAGTCCTTAGAGTATGCTAATATTTCAGGACAATCATAAAATTTATGATAATTTTTGGAATACATAGAATTATTGATAATTTTTTGATTAAATTTATGATCAGTCAAACTCCTAACATTTATTTCTGAGATCAGAGAATTCCTTTTGCTTATACTAAACATTCAATAGTTATTAAACTTAATATCCTTTGCATAATTTCCAATATTTGTATTCGATTCTTAAGGGTTACTCAGAAAATTTTCACTATAACATGTGCCAGCCATTACATTGTCTGGACCTTAGTAATTACATTTTACCATTGCAGTAGACCCATAAATATGTCTAGATAGATCTCTTCTTCATTAGAACACCAATTGTTCATCCAAGCTACCTCCAACTCCTTTATATTTTTTTTTATTTTACTTTTTTAAATATATTTAGTTTACTTGGCCTTTATGGGAGTGACTACCATCTGACCCATCAACCCTAAGACAAGCCTGCACCAGAACCTCGTCTATCAATCAGCAGGTGTTATCGGGTTGCAGATGATGTTGTCATGGTCTAGTGACTAGACTAGACCATGATAACCTCTTCTGCAACCGATTTAGACAAAATTTGGGAGAGGTAAACTAGACTCTAGTGTACCTATACAGAATTTCATTAAAATCGGTTTAGTTTTTTAGGCGTAAAATGCGAAAGTAACTATTTGTTACGCACAAATAGAGTTACTTTCGCATTTATAATATTAGTACAGATGTCGTATGTCGCATTGCGTTTTTTCGGCTAACAACTCAAGATCAATAATGCATAATATGTACAGTGTACACATTCTATGTAGGTGGAGTTTCACCTAACTAGCTGATATTAGGGTTAGGTGAATTAACTTCAGTTTATATTTATCTTACCATGGTTGCCATGGGGATGTTTGGTACCTTACTGAATGACTAAAGGATATTTTTAGATGGTCTATTTTTGTATCTGTTCATAAATGGGGATGTTTACGATTGTATTCTGTTTTCTTTATTTACTGACAATTTAGTCAGTATTTCAGTAATTTGACTGAGTTTTGAAAATTTTTCAATATATTTTTTCATCACAATTTTTCGTATTCTGTTACCCTTCTCGGGTCCCTCTCGATATATTGCTTTCGCACTGCGCGAGCTGTTGTCCCTGCATTTGTACCACTCAGGAGGCAGACAAGCACGCGACCCACCTAATGGAAAGTGATTACCGTGGCATATGTACGTGTGCGACACCAATCGAGTCACACTCGTGTTGCCGACCCTGTAAGAACAGAGAGTTTCAGTGCAATCAGTGCAGAAGACAAAGCAGGACAAGCCTTCGGTCTTCTCACTGACAGCACAAGAACTCTTCAGTGAAAACCTGAGAAATTAATGAGTATGGAATAGAATGGAAAGGGGACTCTTTTGTCCGCACTTAGCTTCTTTATTGTGCCATTGTGCGTGAAAGTTATGAGCATATGAAAATAATAAAATGAAATACCTATTTGAAGATAAGGGACAAGCAGGCATAAGATTAATTTCTCATAGATGTAGGTCGTATATTACACACCTCTGCATAGTCATTCGGGGATTTGTAAGCGTATCTGTAAAATCAAGTAATAATTTCCCGAAAGTAACTACAGAACAGGTCAATGACCTTCCTCTTTTACAGAAACTCGTATTTCAACGCCTCTCCTCACGAATCCGATATTATGAAGGTTATTTGCTTTTATATTTGAAAATTCTAAGTATGTAGCATATAATAGCTGATGTCTATGGCTCCGACGTCAGTTACAGTCTATATTTTTGGTCATATCTCCAATTCTAGTCAACCAATTGCAATCGGCATATTATGGCCGAATTCAGCCTATCTATTCAGGAAATATATCGAAGTCCAGCCAAATCCGCAGTTAGCTGATAAAGCGGACCCCAGACTCCGAGGCTGAAGCTTTGAATATGACTGGGATTAATATTAATCCTAGCGTTAACGCTAGGATGAAGAAGTCTGACCAAAACCTTTATTAATAAAAAAATCGCATCAAAATCTGTTCCAAAGTTGTCGCGCCTATTACAAAAAAGTAGATAAAAGTTCCAAAAAAATATTTTAGTGTTCTCAATCATTAATTTAACTTATCCAAGTTTTTTATTTAATATTCCCGATGTACGGATACAACTTATTTACAACTAGCTTCTACCGGCGGCTCTGCCCGCGTGGATGTCGGTTATCGCTACCAAACATAGCCTATGTCCTTTCCCAAGGTCTAATCGTTTGGCGTGAAAACGTAACAAACAGACAGGCAGAGTTACTTTCGCATTTATGATATTATTTCCATGTTTAATACACTTGCCTCTAGGGTAGGCAGAGTTTGTATAAGTAACAAACCTATTATGTTATCAGACTATTTGCATTTTTCCAGATGATGAGGGGCGATTTCCTGGTAATAGAATACCTCGAGTGGGACAACTGTTACACAGAAATTGTGCCAAAAGACCGTCTCCGGGTGAAGACCACCAAAACACCTATAGACAAGACCACCTTCCACAAATTTGAAATACCTGTACCTGATGATCTCAAGGACTAGTAAGTATTCACATTTCATATTAATCTAAGTCTAAAAATGCCAACATTCAGGACAAGACTTACCGTGACCAGACTGACCAACTGAGCCAACTGAACTGGGTAGCTTTTTTCTTTTTTTTATCGTGCGAAAAATTTCCACGGGTACCTCCCCTGCCGGAGCCGGTGGAAGAGGTTATGTCGGACTCGAACCAACTAAAACGCACGCCGTCTGTGGGCCGTCGGTTGCCGGAGGTGAGATTGTCGTAGCCATATCCTTCGCACTCCGGCCGACCCAGAGCCATATCTCTCGATCTGGCCCTCTTCTGGTGTAGGGAACTTGCCCCCGGGTATGGGGAGGCACGCGATGCGTGCCGCGGCCTGGGCCATCCTGGGTAGCTGGAATTCTAGTATAAATACCTCCTAGGGCAACATTGAAGCAATCTAATAATTCTTACGAACCGACATTGTTCATTATTACAAACTTTGTTGTGTTAATAAACTACAGAAGGCCAATTGTAATGGGTCAGTGACCTCTATATTTACTGTTTTGAATAAAAACACCTTTGATTTTTTTTCTTTTTAAATCTGGGTGACTATTGACAGATGTTTAAAATTATAACCATAATAGGCTTTTGAGGTATATATTGTAAAAATTTAATTTTGTTGTAACTGTAATCTGCTAAAAGGTAGGCAGTGTGGTGATTTTGTACCTATATTTCGTTAGCTATATTTATGGTTTCGCGTAATAATGAGGAACGCTGTTTCCATCAATCTGGCACTTTGTATTTGATAATTTCAATCACCACCTACCTAGTCCAATATCTAAGGGACTTCCCACGATATAAGCAATCACGTACAGCATACAACCTGTAGGTACATAACATATACTTCAGGGATTCCCCCGACATGAACTCATGTTTCTTTCGAGTCATTTGTGATTGATTAGATAGTGTCACTACAGCAATATTACCGGGAACGAACAGATTACGCATAGAAATAGGCTGTACACTGTAATAAATTAGAAAAAAGCAACATTGTCAAAACGCATGGACGCAACTGGGGAAGTACCTACAGAATACCGCAGCTAAATAGCTTTGTTTTGTGTTCCCGGCGGTAAGTAGAGTAGCCAGAGCTCACTGGAGAGGTTTTGTACTGTCAGTGGGAAGACCAAAGGCTTGTCGTACTTATCTTCTGCGCCGACGGCAATATCTCTGTTCTTACAGGGTCGGCAGCACGAGTGTGCCTCTGGTGTTGCACTCGTCCGTAGGCCACGGTAACCACTTTCCATCGGCAGGCCGTGTGCTTGTCTACAACCTAAGTGGTGATATTCATTCAGTCTGCAATCTGTGCAGTCCCCTGCTAGGGAAATAAAAACTTATTATCTCTTATTCTAGTATCATTTTGTTATCTTTCTCCTCTACATACGTTTCAGGTGATCAATTTGCATGAAATTATAAATTTGCATAATAAATCTTAGTGTTGCTTCAATTACTAGAAAAAAAGAACTGTCATTTAATTTCTTTTGCCTGCACCTACCTCAATGTATCTCTGCATCACCCTGAGCTTGGCTGGTAGATAATGCCTTTGGTATTAAGTCCCCCTTTGTACAATTCTTATGTGCATAAAGTTTAAATAAATTAAAAATAAAAGTTTTTTTAAACATTATGGGAATCATCATAAAAGTTTAATACTATAACCTAAGATCACAATCTGCCTGTATTTTAATTAATTGATCAACACTGCATCTCTTATTCTTCCAAACTTTTAAAAGCCGTTGTTACTGATCTTGCCATAAAAATCCTTTCATACGTAAAATCATTATCATCCTCTTCCCGACTCCACTGAGTTGGATCGGTCGATATTTCCATGTAGAGACAACCATCTGACGTCTATAAGCATCTGGCGATGTCAAGTTCCGAAGATATACTTGGTATCGTGGATGGGTTGTGGGATTCTTTATGGTTCCAACAACCCATAACGAATGTCGTAGATGTTCGTATGGCAACAGGGACTGACGACTGGTCTCCGAGCCACAGAGACATGGTCTTGGCTAGTATTGCTTATCCTTTCAATACGCACAAAACCTTTCAATACATGATTTAAAATATATGTGATTATCCCCCAAAATAACAGCAAGTTCAGAAACCCAATCCTTCAACATCTTTTCATCTGTCTGTCACAAATCCAGGTCGTATCTTTAGAACCGTAACAACTACTTTCACACAATACGCATAAATAATTATAAGCTATCATAACAAATAATAATAAAAACTGAAACCCAAAAAGGCCTCCATACAACTAACACCGTAAATCAAATGCGTTTTTTAACATACTTTGTGAAAAAAAAAAAAGAAATGATTTCGTAGATAACAGTTCTTACTCATTTGAATAGTGTTTCAGTATCCTAGCCACTTGAAATTTACATATTGTTGGCGTTTATAGAATAACTAGCTGACCCGGCGAACTTCGTACCGCCATATTTTCCGCCCGCGTGGTATTATTTCTAAATTTATTAGTGTTTCTCTACAATATTATGCATGTTTTATACATATAAACCTTCCTCTTGAATCACTCTATCTATCTTAAAAATAAACCGCTTCAAAATCCGTTGCGTAGTTTTGAAGATTTAAGCATACATTAGGGACGGACAGACAGCGACAGCGACTTTGTTTTATAATATGTAGTGATAGTGATGATAGTGAAGTGATGATAGTGATTTACACAAAATATAAGACTAGGTTGAGTCTGCCTAGAATTCAGCATGAGTTGTATTTTTTAGAAGACCAATATTAATGTAGATTACGTATTATGAATTTTCGCTATCCCCACCAGATAACCCAAATCTGAGACCTTACGTTTGCAGGTCCAACATTTCTCATCTTAGCGCCAATCTTCGTTGCATCCAAGACTTGTTACTTAGCAGGGGTCCTCTCTACTCTCCACAATTTGGTTTATTTTGTCCTTTTCGGGAATTACATCCATTTGACCCCCGACCGACCCTACTGTGAAGATTCCCTGTGCCAGTCCCGTCCGTCAAGATATCCATGGGACTCACACACTTTAAGTGTAAAAGTTAACTTTCCCTCATCACCATCAATCATCCTTCGAGCTTTTTCCCATCTCAGTTGGGGTCATCTTCTCATGAAGCGACTGCCATGTGACCCCCACAACCCGCCGGCGATATCGAAGTTCTAAAGTTAGACCATTTTGTCGGACAATAACCCCTCTCTATCTTAAGTAAAAAAGAAAATAACTAAGTCTTGTTTCACATCCGAGACTTCTCGATCACAAGTTCTACACCATAACCACTAGACTATCGCCGCTTCAATTAACAAGCATATAATACGACCTTGAAGTCCAGATGAAGACAATAGTCACCCAGTTATAGCATTTTGAGTGTTTTCAATAGAACAAAGGATTTACATAATTACATGACAAGTATATTCATATTAAAGTGATATATTATATGAAATGAATTAAATTGCTTTAATTTCTTTGTTCACTCTATTTAAGTACCAGTAATAAATATAGGAAGTATATTATGCAGGAAGCAATGTGCAGAAGGAAACTGGTGTGGTGGATCTTTTTATAGCATCTAACAGATTTTTGGTTCGAGTTTGGTTTAGTTTAATATTTGATTATTAATTATATTATTATATTACTAGCTGTTGCCCGCGGCTCCGCCCGCGTGGATGTCGGTTATCGCGACCAAATATAACCTATGAATTGATGCCGACTCTTGACCAATAGATGGCGCTGTATGTCCGGAGTAAATTTTATTTTTTATTTTATTTTTTGTAATAAAAACTATCCTATGTCCTTTCTCAAGTTCCAAACTATGTCTGTACCAAATTCCACACAAATCGGTTCAGTAGTTTAGGCGTGAAGCAAAGACAGACAGACAGACAGACAGACAGACAGACAGACAGACAGAAAGACAGACAGACAGACAAAGTTACTTTCGCATTTATAATATTAGTAAGGATTAATTAATTAGGGTATTATTGTGTTTGAAAGCGCGTTGTAATCACAATCGTAACCCGAGGATTCAATAGGTTAAATTAGAAGAAAGCACTGGCGTGAAACTAAATGTTCCCTAACTTCCCTAGCAACACAAGGGTTAACCTAAAAATATGGTATGCAATGCTGTTTTGAGAAAGGAACCATTTAACAGCAATAGGTTCTCCTCAATCAATCAATTAGGCTATTGCAGTTACTGCTGGACATAGGCATCTCCGAATATCGCATCCAGATGGTCCCAGCCACTGTCCAAGTCTGTCTGTTCCATAGGCTCTCCTATGCAACCAAAAATAATTGACGAAATGTATTTTTAAATTTAAACACCTCTGCTTACCCCTTCAAGGATATATTGAACTTCAGTATGAGTGTATTTTTTGAGTTGTTATTGTTTAAATATGGGGCATTCAATATACTTTCATCTTGATTAGGAATTTCAAATGTTTGTAAAATGTAGTGCAAACATTGAGGTTAATGATTTACTTAATTTATGAAGAGTAAAAGATAAGAATAGTCGAATTAGAATAATGTAGCGAAACTTTGTATACTAGATCTGTTCAGTAGTATTTGCCAATCCTTTCCTTGGGATATACAAATATTTTCTACCTTTTTGTGGTAGCTGAATCGTTTATTCTGTATGCCCTGTCTGTCTCACTCATTGTTAGAATACTCTCTTACTCTCCTAGCGTTAATCCCAGTCGCATCCGAAGCTTTAACTTGGGATTCTGGGGGCAGACCCCAGACTTGTAAGTCTTACCAGTCTAACTGCGCAATATTTTACGTGAAGTAAATGCCATCTGACCTCCAGAACCCAATAGTGATGTTGACCGATATCGAAGCATTGCAGCTATACCAGTTGTTGTAAAACTACCCGTAATGACTGCCAATGTTCATATGGCAACCGGGACCGACGGCTTAACGTGCTCTCTGAGGCACGACCAGACCAATGCAAATACCCATATTCATGCATACAAATGTTTGCACTGAGCGGGGATGCGTTCACTACCGCCACGTCACACAGGCTGTGTTAGAATACTAACTATGGGCAAAAACTAATGATTTCCCAATCCGAGCTCTCAAATTCATACAAAAAAATTAATTATTCTAATTCACTTCCCTTTTGATTATGTATACAGCGTAACTCAGCGCGGAAATTCAACTTTCAATACAAAATTTAAAAAAAATTCACATACCTATCTTCATACCATATACCCATATACGATTAGTAGTAGTATGAATATCTTCTATCTGTCCAGGTTTTATTTATAGAACGACTAAACTTCGTCAAAGGCTATAGCAACGCGCGACGCTACAAAGAGTTAGCATGACTTCTTACGCGATTTTGACGCACGACCACTTCGGCGACTAAAAATATTATCATGTCGATTGTCTACTGAATGTCTGCCCTGCCAGGAACCCACTAAACTATTTCAGAGTGAAGTTTAAATTCCGCACTGAATCTTTTAGGCCATCCGCTGCCATGTGTTTGCACACATGCGGGCGCTCGCTTCTTGTATGATTGTCCGAATTACGTGTAAAATACATACGATTCGCACGAACAGCATGCGTGTTCACGCATATGACAGCGGTGGCTGTTATCCTATCGTGGCGCTTAACAGTGTAATGTGCAGAGGAAATTGAGTATGGGAGTGATTGCAGCGTTCACGACATCCACAGTGCGAAGGTAGAGAACGCGCACAAGGAGTTCCAGAAGGCCATCGGCGCCGCCCTCGTGTGGTACGTGCCGGAGCGCGGCGTGCTCGCCGTCGTGTCGCGCTGCGAGACGTCGCACAAGCGCGCGCAGATGCTCCAGGAGATGCACTTTAGGTGAGCATACACTACACACACACGCACTACACTATACACACGCCCTTCATGTACCCCCGGAGTATCTTGGACCTAAAATTTGCTCTATATGCACAGTACACTTTTCTTGGGTGTCTTTGGAGGATAGCACGGGGTGGTACAGGGCCTTTGTCTCGCGATTTAGGTCCAAGATACGTGTCCCGTGGTCTACCCAGTCTCGTCTTCTTCAAGATAGGTGTGAGCAAACTTGGTGGACAAATAAAATTTAATGATGAACCAATGAGCGTGCAATGAGGATGAATCACATAATGGAATATTGTATTTTTAATCAGTATACCAGGTGCGCTATACCTTTCTGAGTATCCTATTTTTTAAATAATCAAAATCCGTCAAGAAATGACGAAGCTATTAGGGATTTCTTAACGAGTACTTAAAAACGCCCGCTTACACTGCGATTTAGACGATGACGTCATCTGTTATGAACGCGTCCCGACTAGCGCAGTCGCCAGTCAGTCAGTACAAATTCTTTCGTGGATCGACTAGTAGTGCTTGCGTTTTATTGGTTTTTCTAAGTACTTTATTTGTGTTTTAAGTTCTTTGGTGATTATTCAAATACAGTTTGTTTTTAAAAAACTTTATAATATACGTAGTTCGTCCTAACGCTTGTACTTATTTACCTACCTTATGATGTTCTGTCGAAAGTTGAACCTACTGTGTTGTCAAGCGAGTAATAAACCACGTTAGAAATGACGTGAAATAACTGAAGCTAGTATAATACAGGTTCAGAAAAGGAAAAGGTATTAAGTTTTATAATAAAATGAAGTACTTAAGTAGGTATTGCCGTCATGACCACTTCAAAAGTATTTAGGAGACTTATTCGTAGTGGTGCAAGTCTGTAACTTTTAAAAATGATAGAATAGGTAGGTACGCCTGCAGGATAATCTCTTGACTGAATTTTGTTATCATGTATAGACATAGGTAGGTACGCAATATAGGTAGGTATTTAAACTTTCATGGCCTTTCACATTACTATTAAGGTCCAACCCCACCAAACGGACGGCATCGGAACGGATTTTACAATCTTTAAACGAAATAACCGTCCGTTTGGTGGGGTTGGACCTTTATTGGAAGCTCCAAACAATACATGGTAAATATCTCGATAGTTCTAGTAATAGGTACACAATACCTACTTAGGTACGTCAAAATGATCTTCGCAACAATGTAAAACACTTTCGCTTGAAAGAGGAGTTTTATCATCTCTTCTCATTACTGTAACCCATTTTTTTCTTATCTTTGCATCCCTCGGAACATAAAAAAACAGTTTATTAGGCGTAGTAACACTTGTATTCTTGCATTTTGGCACAATACAATATTTGTATGGGGGCATTATTACCACCGAAACAATAACAAACGTTCCAGTCTATACACTACAGTGGACTGCGTTGGACACCTACCGCTCGGTGAGTCGTCGACGACACAAACTGGCAGAGGGCTGCGCCCGCCTGAGCGCTCGCATCACACCGCACCGCACGTTTCCCGCTCTAACGCTGAAGTTCTTCATTGTAATCAAATAGTTTGAATAGCAATTTTAATCTACATTAAATGCACAATATATCGAACGTATTTAATTGGATAAGGAAAGATACTGTATTGTTAAAAATAGCTTCGATAATGACACATTATTATTTTGTAATTTTTAAAAGCCTGTAGCCTAGTGATATGGGTAATGGACTACTGAGACGAGGTCTCGGGTTCGATCCCAGGTATTACCATGGCACACACCAATGACTTTTCGATGCTTTTCGAAGTTATGTGTGTATTTATCGCAGGTTTATAAGTGCCCGGTTAATGGCAATAGGCTCGCCACCTATTACATTGGGACCTAAACATAAACGGCGAAATGTGGGTGCTAGCACCTCTGCCTACCCCTTCGGGGATATAGGCGTGAGTTTATGTTTATATGTTATGTAAAAATGATTGTTGTGGGTTTTTCTTAGTAGATAGACATATGCTATCGCGGACTTTTATGTAGACCTTTTTAAGTTATATATTTCCGCAGTACATTATCTTATTCTATCATCAATAGTTTTCGCAGCGCACGCGATGTAAGAAATATTTTAAGTAATTTTTTTACATCTTGGATTTCATTATTGAAGTTTTAGTAAGGATTCCTAATTTGTTTGAAAATAAAATAAAGTCTATGTTAGTCAGTGATAATGTAGCTTTCTAATGGTAAAAGAATTTTCGAAATCGGTCTAGTAGTTTTTGAGTTTAATCGAATACAAAAATACAAATCTTCCCTCTTTATTACTATGTTAACATAGATGTATGGAAGTCTGCCGGATTTGTTGACATTTATGAACACTGCTCCGCTCCCTTTTGTAGTAGCGTGATGTTATATAGCCTATAACCTTCATCGATAAATGGACTATTCAACAGAAAAAGAGCTTTTCAATTCGAACCGGTGGTTCCTGAGATTAGCGCGTTCAAACAAACAAACTCTTCAGTTTCATAATATTATAAGTAGGTATAGATATAGTTATTTTTATTTAAAAAAAAATTGAAGTAAATAGCACAAAAACTATATTATTAGAAGCTTTGTAAATTACTTAAAATCCGTACAAAATTACAAAATTATACGTTACGAAATAAAACAGCTATGGAGTCTTAACCCAAAAGAGCCCTAAGTCTTCATACTCTCCATAGCGGCGGCGCGCGCTGTCATAACAGATGACGTCACACAGTATTTTGGCGCGGCGGCGAGCGTTTTTGAGATTACTGCATTAAAATTGCTGTATCTTCGTCATTTTTGATCGGATTGAAATAATTTTTTCACAGTGCTTATTGTTTTTTTAATCATTATAAATCTGCATACTCAGCTAAAAACGTGAATGATCCTCATTGCGAACAACTAGCACATAATTTGGGTCTTATTTGTATAGCTTCACTTAAGATCCATTTTGTTTGGTCAGCAGACTCACTGTCCATACAAATTAGTGCTGATATTAACAGAAAGCTACAGGGCCTATGGCAGTAAGATATTTGTCAAATGGTAGTATCAAGCTTACTACATTTTACTTAAATGACTCCCGGATTGGAGAAATATCCTACAGAAAATATTATATAGAATGTTTTGCCACAATTTTTGATTCATGACGATTTATTTTCTTATTGTCTTTTCCAGAAATCTAACGCAGAAGCTGTTATTGTTGAAAAAGACTGAGGAGGCAGCCAGACAGTTGGAATCCACAAAAATACACAATCAAGGCGGGTGAGTGCACACAATAACTATAATTATATAAATAGTTTTAAGATATGTATGTAACTAACAATAAATATGGACTAAATCTGAAATAAATTGAATTGAATTGAATAAAGAAATAAGAAAACAGCCGTGTTGGTTCTATCAGACTAAGGGACATTACTATGAAAGTGACTAAATAAAAAAAATGCGTTTCTTCCGATAATAATAATTGCCGCTTAGTTTAACTTGACGCTTTCATGACTGCATACATATATTTTAAATTAAATTACGTGTGATGACAGAATGATTTATTGTTATTGATCACGAACGCTTAGATTTTATAGACACGCCTGAATGTGTCTGGTGGGGTTGGCAAAATTGTTTCATAGGCACATTTTGCGAACCGCATTTTTTATTCAACCCTGACCGTCTATAGGGAACGGTACTTCAAGTGATACGGGTTAATAACACTAGACTGACCCGAGCATCAAACTTAACACTTCAGGATCCCACACCTACATAAACACAACAAGTATTTTTAACCCTACATACTTACAAATACTAATTTAACTGTTAAACATTTTTTAAGAATGATTCCGAGATTACGTTCCCGGCTACTTTCACTATCAGATAACTCTAACCACAAGCAGCTCATCCTTCACACTTTAAAAGAATAATCAAGTACATACTACTTGCAGTTCGAAATGAACACTTCATTTTCACTCACAGCTTATCAGTCCTGTCGACGTCAACATAATGAGCCACAGATTAAAAAACACTTGCTTCCATAAATAGACGTTTATATTCGTCGATGGTATTTCCGCATACCGCTACCACGAAGTATTTTGTGGCACGCATGCAACAAAATGACGATTAGTGGACGCATTCTAGCGTGGAATTTGATCGAATGTTATGAAGAGTATGCATTTTTATTAAATAATCTGAGGGTGCAAGGTTCTTCTGGTGTGCTCAGGATGATTCCAAATGAATGAAATCTTGTCTAAGAGCTGTATTAGTATTAACTGAGAGGGTGGTACTTTCCTGGCGAAGCTGACATCTAAAATCGCTCTGCCACTTTGGAATTGTTTAGTATTTAACACACCAAAGCTGCTGGTTTTATATGGTCTCAGTTTGGAACTAGTGTGGTGTGTAGAGGGCTTAAAAATAAAATGTTAAGTTGGTTTGTGTATGCTCCAGTATCTAAAAGTTCTGCATCAATTGAGCTTGTTGAGCTACACAAATTTGGACACGATTCGCTTCAGAGATTGTTAGCAATTTATATCGCGCCGGTCCGCGAGTATTTGATGAAAGCAATACAAAGGGCTATTACCCTTCATTTTCCATCTGCCACCCCTAGCCTTACCACTGGGGTGGTGGTTAGCATTAGTATGTGTCATTTACCACCCCGGTGGTCAATGGCACATAATTAGTTTCATCCGCCCCCTTTATAGTTATAGGGTCTATTCTCATATCCTATTGGACACTATCAACGGAAATTGATATTAAAACGTCTTTCACTGGATATCATCTCTGTGATTACTAATTTATAACAGAATATGATAACATAAAACTGTTACACAAGAGTGGCTGAATATAAAGAACCAAAGTAATGTAACATCTATTGTACCATTATCTAGCAAATAAATATTTAATTCGTCTTTACAGCTACACGGACGAATTCTCAGTACGCGAAGACCTGATGGGACTTGCCATCGGCACGCACGGCGCCAACATCCAGCAAGCGCGCAAGGTGTCCGGCGTCACCAACATCGAGCTGGAGGAGGTGTCCTGCACGTTCAAGATCTGCGGCGAGTCCGTGGACGCCGTGCGCGCCGCCCGCAGTCTGCTGGAGTACGCTGAAGAGTCCATCAAGGTGCCGCGCGCCCTCGTGGGAAAGGTCATCGGGAAGAACGGGAAGGTCATACAGGAGATCGTGGACAAGAGCGGTGTCGTGCGCGTGAGTACTGCCCATACACACATACAGGATTTACCTGGACGTAAACATGTATAACTGTATAATATGTGCTCAAAATTTTAACTACACGCGCAGTACACATTTCTTGGGTGTCTTGAGGATAGCAGACAATTTGCTAGACAAACGAGGCTCTGGCGCTAGCTCTGGATTGCTTTGTAATAATCTATGCTTGGTGAATTTGAGCTCGTCCACAGCAGTAGCACCCCGTGCCTCAAAAGATACCCAAGAAACGTGTATTGCGCATAAAAAGCATATTTTTAATCCATGATATATTATGTAAGCAATATCTGATCATCATACCTTTTCTGACATTTGAGCTTCGATATTTTCCGTGAAGCGACCTCTACGACTCATTGGCGATATCGACATTCTGTAGAAAAATAATGTCGTTAAGATTTATTAGTGTTCTATCTATAGCAAATGCCATGGATTTTTTTTATACAACTTAGGTGGCAGCAGCACACTGTTTGCCTGATGGAAAGTGGTTACTTTGGCCTATGAACGTGTACAACACTAGGAGCGTCACACTTATGCTGTCGACTTCGTAAGAACCTTCTATGGAAGTTCTGTAATGAACTGGTAGCTGTGATAATGTTCTCTGAAGTGGAACATAGAGATTGAGTGGTCGTCTAGCCTACATCAAACTTAACCTTTTGATATGTTAACTTAACAGTTAACACACGAGCCCGCCTCGTGGTCGTCTTGTGCGTTTGGCGACACGTGATGTATATAATAAGTAGTGGTGGGCCGCGCAGGTGAAGGTAGAAGGCGACAACGAGCCCCAGCCGTCGGCGCCGCGCGAGGAGGGCGTGGTGCCCTTCGTGTTCGTGGGCACGCGCGAGAACATCGCCAACGCGAAGGTGCTCGTCGAGTACCACGTGGCGCACCTCAAGGTATGTACCCCTCTGGTACCGTGAAATTGATTTGTTTCGTAGTTGGCCCTGAAAACGGACCGTGATAATGTTTTTTTCGGTCATCGGCCTTGATCTTTTTGATTGAAATGTATTTGTGCGTTTGGACCAATAATATACCAAATAGGTAGCGGGTGTACCTGTTTTGTTGCTTAATTGTTAATCCAAAGGAACATACTGGATTTCATTCAAGTTACGCTGAGTTGCGCAGGTATGTTCTAAAAACAAAAAAGTAGCTAAATTAGCGTCTGCAACCGAAATAATTGGTACACCCGCGGTCCAAACGTGTGAATGGCGGGTGTACCATTTTAGTATATATTTTTTATCAAAAGATGTACACTGAATTCTATTAGAAGTACACTGAGGTACTATTATCCTGTAAGAATTCAACAGAATTCTGATAGGCACACCCGCGGTCCAAACGCACACAAATATGTGGCAAAATGTTTCCCGTTTTTGAACGTTCGTCCACCGCATGCGTTCGATGAACGTATGCGCTTACTAATGATAATGGTACGCACGCGTTTGCATTACGCATACACTCGTCGAACGCCTATGCCAGACGAACACTAGCCAGTGACCGGTTTCCCCCTTAGGAAGTGGAGCAGCTGCGCGCCGAGAAGATGGAGATCGACCAGCAGCTGCGCGTGGTGATGGGCTGCGGCACGTCGTCCTACCCGCCGCCGCGCGGCCAGCCGCCCTCGCGCCCGCGCCGGACGCGCCCGCCGCACCACCGGTACCCCACCGGTACGTACACAGCGCACCACCGGTACCCCACCGGTACCTACCCACTGCGGGGTCGGACCCACTGCAGGGACGTACCCACCGCAGGGACGGACCCACTGCAGGGTATATCTGCAGGGTATAGAATGTGCTCTATACGCGCAGTACACGTTTCTTGGGTGTCTTTTGAGGATAGCACGAGGTGCTACTGCGGTGGACGAGCTCAAATTCACCAAGTATAGATTGTTAAAAACCATCCGCGTGCGCCAGGGCCTCGTTTGTCTTACGATTTAAGTCCAAGATATGTGTCTCGAAGTATACCTCCGATAAGATTCACCGCTACGTACGCGGCGGGTCCGATTCTAGCGTCTATCGCACTCTATTGCTGACGGTGACTTTGCCTGCATTGTGCTATTTTTAAATTAAAATCACAGATGATTCCGTCGCAGGCATCGTTTTGGAAGTAGTTTAGACATGGGATATGGCAGTGGTTGTTGTAGGTGACACTATGTCTTGTTATTTCGTCTTATTTACTTATCTTGTGTGTCAAACTTTGTGAGCTAATAACAGTAAATACGTTTTTGTTCCTGTAGCGGGCGGACGACGAATGACTCCAGAATTAGGTGAAGAGCGAAGTGACAGTGCAGGATATCGTGGTCGAGGCGGCAGGCCGCCGAGGACCAACAGGTAATCAACCACTTCATATAGTTGAGATTACTTTTGTATACACTTATTCTTATGTATTGTACTTACGAACAACACACATGGTTAAAACATTTATGAAGATGTAAGACAAAATTAAAATTATGTACATGGTTTCTTCACGACAACGCAGTTGCCGGTTGTATCCTCTAGTTAAACTTGAAAATTGTTAAGCTGTTGGCAATTCACATTTTGACGTAGAATAGTCGAAGGGTGTATCCCTCCCAGTAAAACCCTTCCAGCAGGCGCATGCTGTAAGAACATCTCGAGCGATCGAACGAACTCGATAGCTGAATCCGCGGTGAGATTTCAATTTCGCACGTTGTAAATTTGGTGACGTCATGTTGTCTAACATAAGTGTGCTGTGTGATGTATATTTATGTGTTCGACAACGTGACATTATCAAAACAGCGTGCGATATTGAAATCTCCCCGCGTTTCAGCTTTCGAGTTTGTTCGAAACGGTTGTAGCTCAGAATGTCAACTTCCCAAAATGGCCCCTGGTACTAAAATAACAACTTCCCATAATGTCCCTTTCCCAAAAATGGACACTGTTCACCCTGACTCGGATAGGTTAGGTTAGAAGGCTAAGTCGGTAGCGAAGTTCTCCTATTAGCCTTCGTGGTTATTTTTTTTACATAAATAAACATGATTTAACGAGGGACATTTTGGTATCAGGGAACATTTTGAGAAGTTGACATTCTGAGCCACAATAACGTTTGAAACGTTTAATACAGCATGTGCCCACTGTAATACAATAATAAGATCGAACTTTATACACAGGTGAAGTTCGTCGATCCTGTCGAGACAGCTTCCGTGGCGTAGCGGTAGTGAACGCGGCCGCTACGCAGGAGGCGCGGGTTCGATCCCCGTTCAGTGCAAATATTTGTGGGCATTAAATATGGGTATTTGCATTGGTCTGGTCGTGCCTCGGAGAGCACGTTAAGCCGTCGGTCCCGGTTGCCATAAGAACATCTATGGCAGTCGTTACGGGTAGTTGGTGCCCTAAAAAGTCCAAAAACAACGGTCTAGCTGCAAAGCTTCGATATCGCCTAATGTTAACATTGGGTCGTGGAGGTCAGATGGCAATCGCTTCACGGAAAATATTGAGGTCTAGCCAACTATGTAGTTATGACTGGTAAAGCGGACCCCAGACTCCGAGCTGAAAGCTTCAGATGCGACTGGGAATTAACGCTAGGAGGAAGAAGAAGAAGTTCGTCGATCATCTTGAGTACATCGTTAACCGTTGTGAATGTTGTGTCAGGTCGAGCGAGCGAGGCGAGCGTGCCGAGCGAGGCGACCGAGGCGGCGAGCGAGGCGGCGAGCGGGGCGGCGAGCGGGGTGGCGAGCGGCGCGGCGGCGACGAGCGACGCGTGCCGCTAGAGAACGGCCGCGCGCACCCCGCGCCGCAACGCGCTCTCAGGACCAGCAACACGGACACGCGCGCCAACGTACGTACGCACACTCTAGCACCGCACACTCACATAATTATACAATAACGCCCCGCGATGACAATGGGATGCCACCTTAGAGTATACATTGCTATAGAGCGCGCCTTAAGGTCCAACCCCACCAAACGGACTGCATCGGAACGGATTTTACAATCTTTGAACAAAATTAAATGTTATTATCACAGTGTTTGAAGTTTATATTACGAAGTCACGCACAACAGCTTGACAGCGACGTGCGGCGGCATGACGCACGCACATGCCGACCTTTTGGTGGGGTTGCACCTTTAGAGTATACATTGCTATAGAGCGCGCCTTACAAGTATGAACTGCTATCACGGGTATGAACAGTACCACGGCTCCCGGCTCAACCTCAATCGGTAGCAAATCGATACCCGTCAAAATTACTTCACAAATATCATTTAATTCGATATGTTAAATCAAAATTTTATACAACATCGTATATTTGTAGTAATAATGACGCAAAAATAACGCAAAATGACGTCATTTTTTTTGTATTTTGGCTTTAATTTTATCCATGCATATCAAATCGAAAAAAAAAACTTCATAACAACAAACTACATTAATAAGTGCATCTATTGATAATTTCGGTAATGCATGAAACGTCACTATAGGTGCGCTATACCATCGCAAAGTATCTGCTAACACTCGGCGCTGAAGACCTGAGTGATAGGCGCGCTCTATATATTAATGTATACTCTAAGGCACCTTGTCATACGAAAGTAAATTAAACTCAACCGGGCCCTCGATTCTGCTAAAGCACAACCACTGTCACACCACAATGACTGCAAGGAAATTTCCCTTTAGGCGACTTAAGTCTATCAGGAAAAATTACTAGGTATAAAAATGACGAAATTATAAAATTAAATTGTCGAAGGTTATTTTATGTCGTGATATAAAAATGTCGATATTTACAAATGTCAATATGTAAAAATGTCTGTAACCCAAAAAGTGAAAGTATAGAAATGACAATATGTAAAAATGTCTATAACCCATAAAGCAAAAGTATAGAAATGACAACATTTAAAAATATCAACATATTACTTTCGCAAGATGATGATCCAACTAAATATGAAGATGTCCTCTTGCACGGTTGTGAGGCGTGGCCGCTGCTGGAGCGACGCAAGCAAGAGCTCCGTGTCACGGAGATGAAAATGCTGCGGTGGATGTGCGGCGTCATGCGTATAGATCGCGTGGGAAACTCTCGCATCCGCGGTAGCCTTCATGTCCGTGACATCGCAGATATAAAATGCAAGAGAGCCACCTTCGCTGGTGCGGCCACGTCTTGCGGCTACCGCCAGGCTACGTGGTTGGCAAATATCTGGCAATGGCGCCCCCGCCGGGTCCAGGTAGAAGGGGTAGGCCTAAGAAGTCCTGGCTTGACGTCGTGGAGGGTGACATGCGTGCAAATGGTCTTACTACTATGGACGCCCAAGATCGTGCGAAGTGGAGGAGGAAGAGCCGGAAGGCGGACCCTGAGCTCTGAGGTCAACGTGGCCATGGATGCGATCAGGGTAATACGTCACATGAAGATGATGATGGGAATTAACGCTAGGATGAAGAAGATTAATAGTTCTAAGTTCCTTGTTTCTTTAAAATAATAAAATAAAACTGTGGTATATTGATCTCATTTTAGCCAAGGTTAATAGGCCTACCTACCTACAATATTGTTAGAATTTATCTTATTATGTTTCTTAAGATTTTTTTTTGTGTTTCTAATATGTTTTTATCTACTTTATGATTGATTTTGATTATTATTTTGATATGGTCAAAAACTAATATTATGGTGGCCACTTTCTAAAAATTATCGCCAGTAACTGCTAAAATTGATAACTTTTTCGTTCAATTCAAAAATTCTAAATAAGTAAGTCAAATTAGTTTTATTATTTTCTTGTCATAAACGAATAAACAGATACATGCACTAACCAATGGTAATATTTCAGTGCCAATGTCTTGATGCACTTTGACATAGCACCGTTTTAAATTGAGCGATGCGTTTAAGCGACCAGTTACTGATGAGTTTACCCTACCCATCATGACTGAAGTACAGTGATATTTATATATCGTTATTTTTATACTAAGGTAATAAATTATCTTAGACTTTTTTAAATGTTGGCATTTTTATACTTAGGTAATAATCATCTTCGATTATTTTTTGATATCGACATTTTTATACTTAGTTAATAATCCATTTCTCCAATTTTCCATCTTGCCAATATCACTTTCTAGTCATTTTTATACCTAGTAATTTTTCCTGATAGACTTAAGTCGCCTAAAGGGAAATTTCATTTGATTTTAGCCTATAAAGTAATGCAGTTAAAGTTTAAAATTAAACGACTTTTTGTAGAGTGAATGAAAGAGTGTGATGAAACTCTTATCATTTATTTTTGTGACTACCTCCTTCTCTTAGCGTTAATTCCCAGTCGCATCCGGAACTTTCAGCTCGGAGTCTGGGGTCCGCTTTTACCAGTCCTAACCACGGATTTGGCTAGACCTCGATATTTTCCGTGAAGCGATTGTCATCTGACCTCCACAACCCAATGTTAACATTAGGCGATATCGAAGTTTTGCAGTTAGACCGTTGTTTTTGGATTTTTGAGAGCTTCAACTACCCGTAACGACTGCCATAGATGTTCTCATGGCAATCGGGACCGACGGCTTAACGTGCTCTCCGAGGCACGACCAGACCAATGCAAATACTCATATTTCATTCACACAAATATTTGCACTGAGCGGGGATCGAACCCGCGCCTCCTGCGTAACGGCCGCGTTCACTACCGCTACGCCACGAAGGCTGTCATGTCATTTATTTTTGTGTCTACAACGCTATAGAAATAAGGTCAAAAATTTAATATCGTTTTAGCAGTCTCTGTGGTGTGACAGTGGTTGTGCTTTAGCAGAATCGAGGGCCAGAAATCCAGCTGCACTGATTCGTTTCGTGAACTTCGGCGTCGTCGGCGGACCACATACGTATCAGTTCCAAAAGGTCGCATCCCATTCTCATCGCGCGCGGATTATACCTCAGGACACGTATCTTAGACCAATCTCTAGACAAACCAGGCCCTGGCACGCGTGAATTGTTTTGTAATAATCTATGCTTGGTGAATTTATGTATTGTATTTCGATGACATAGTAACCTTGAACTGCAGGCACATGCTGTAAGAATATTTCGAACGATCGAACGAACTCGAAAGCTGAATCCGTGGTGATATTTCAATATCTGCTGCTGTTTTAATGATGTCACGTTGTCGAGCACATAAACTAACATCACACTCATACTCGACAACGAACGTGATAACACTTTAGAGCATGCAGAATGGAAATATCACCGCGGATTCAGCTATCGAGTTCGTTCGATCGTTCGAAATGTGCTTACAGCATGTGCCTACTGATCTTACTGCACATCATGATGTGATACGAAACTGCGCGAAAGTTCAACTTGTACTTTACTGACTAATGACATGAATACGCCTTTGAAATTATGTCCATAAGGGAGTCACAAGTCGGTGCATAAGTTTATCTGTCGCAACTACATACCTATCATCTCCATCCAAAATTCAATGACCATTAGAGAACTGAAGGATCAAAGAGTTTATCACACCGTCAACTGTGACGCACCGATGGATAGAAAACACCGCCATTTTAAGACTCTACGTACAACACGCTGTATTCAAGACAGTCTCAGACCATTTTTATCATTATTATTTTAATACTCGCTATGTTGGTTGCAGGGCTTTACTAATTTGGCGTTTGGAAGATTAGCCGTGAGTTATTTGCTGGCTCTTTTCAACCAAGCATCAAATGTCAATTCTGAATGTTATAAAGTATCCCAATATTTTTTTTCGATTTACAAAGAGAAGAGAGAATCGACTTCGGACGGGACTCGAACCAGCGATCTTTTTCTTACAGGGGTAATGCTCTGACCGCTAAACCTAGTAAGTTTCTCTTTGTAAATCGATTTGAACAATCAGCATAATAAATGCTTCAAAATATTATTCTATCCCAATATTATTGGACGGTTTTAATTTTATCTAAAATCTAAACTAAATTCCTGAGCATATAGCCTTGTTTTAACAACCCCTGTGCGTTTTCTTTTCATTTGGAGAACGTAAACACGTTTCTGTGCACTTTGTAGAGAACCAAGGGCACAGAATGATATCTAAATACTTTTTATCACACTAGCATATTCACAATGAAGTATAAATCTATCAAGTTTTTATAAAGTTCCCTTCTCACTAAAGAACTTAACAATCAAATGACATAGGCTTCATTTTACTAATGAAGATCAGTGCCCCTAGCACGAAAAATATTCGTATTCTTAACGTGAACATTTTGAGATAACGGAGCATTGCGATTGGCTGCCTGTCTACTGTGAACCTGTGTGTTTGTGTGAAGCCTGCCAATCGTAATGCTACGTTCTCTCGATACGTGAGACGAGTGAATGCTCTTTCTATACACTCTACATCAAATTCTATTAGTGTAAACAGTGACAGAACAATCATTCGTTGTTCTTTCTTATGTAAACGCTGAGAATAAGTTTTTATTTACACTAATATAATTAAGAAAGAATGCTCTTAGAATCCTCTTGCTCTAAGTTTATTTGGTCTAAATCCACCTTTACGAATACGAATATTTTTCTTTCTTGAGTCACTGTTCACATGATACCAGTTTACGGCCGTTCCCAATAACCTATCTACTGCCAGTTTTGACATTAAAAAGGATAAAAACGTTATCAATCTCTATGGTAACTAGTAGCAAAATAACAATAGGATTTGACAAAGGAACTATGTATACCTTTACCTTTAACTGTAGGAATGTTTTTGGGAATGGCCGTTAGTGTTATTCTCGGTCTCTATCAATGGTGAAATCTGTTCTTAATCCTGACACAAAGTTGAACCGTTCCATAACATTTGCAGAGTGGCAGACGACGTGAAGACCGACGAAGGCAGACCGACGACGAGAGCTCCGTGCTCGACAGCCAGGACGTGTCCAGTGCAGACAGAGGTACTGTCCGCCACACTCGCCCCACTCGACCCACTCGCCCCACTGAGCCCACTCGCCCCTCTGAACCTGGCTAATTGGCCTACTCACTATGACTAGGCATATTCGATTATGTATTTACAAATGGTATTGCTAACGTCGCGCTTTACGGAAATGGTATCCCGGATCTTATGCGTCGGAATGATACATGTTATTGCATTATAGTGTCCAAACATAGTCGTATGACCTGTCTCAAGCTCTTGGCTATCTCTGTACAAAGTTTTATCAAGTTATCTTTGAAAATGACGAACCCTAATATAAAATTTGCCTCCCTTTTTACGCCCCATTTGAACCACTTCAATTCTTTTTTAGCTATAAAAAGTAGCATATATATGTCCTTTTCTAGGCTCATAGTCCATCTCTGTACCAAATGTGAAAACGCGACAGAAAAATGAGTTACTTTCGCATTTATAATAAATTGTATGGAAGTATGGATAATTTGTATGGATGTTTCGACGCAGAAGATCCACGACAGCATTTCAAGTGTAGCATATAATTTATTTGAAAGAATATTGTATATTGACGCGCTCATTGTTTTATGGTATGTATATGCCGAACTGCGCAAAGTTTGGACACGCTTGTACAGAAAAATAATACCTCAAAAAGTACCCTTATAGTTTGATAGATGCTTGAATTGGCAAAGGTTCATTGATGTCCATAGTGTTGGGAAACACTTTACGTAGATATATATTGGTCGAAATTAATAAATTGTTTATCGTTATTTTACAAACACATCTTGTTTCTTTGTAATTGTAATGATTTAGAAGGTCACAGATTAAATAATCTAGTCAGATGTTTTGTTATACTCTCACCTATGAGTCAGTTCTTATACGCATTTGTGAGTAAGGAAATCATCTGAAATGATGAAACTGTTTTGAGTATTGCAGGTTCAATACCTGCAGAATCAAGTCTGTAATTGTAATCTCTTGCACTATTTGCATTTATTATCTAAGACCTGATAAAAAATGGTTAATCTGAACGATTTCAATACTTAATTTCGCCCAGAGCTAGTATGTCTTCTCAGCTGATAGACGGACGACAAATCAATTTATCATATTATGATAAATAATATGATAATGAGCTCATATTCTACCATCCAGCTTGACATGAATGGTTTACCCAGACTTAAGTTATAAACAACAGGATATAAGCTTTCTAATAACATTGTTGAAGCAGTTGATTTGAGAATTTAGACAAAAAATTATGAATAGAGCAAAAATAACACTCCAATCCAGAGCAGTCTGACCCAGGGCCTTCATTGATGATAGCTTCCATAGTGTGTGGTATTGATTTACATAATTGATCTAGTATCTTTTGCACTTTATATTGGTAAAACCTAAATTCTCTAAATAAATGAATGTATGCTGCTCGATTCTTATCTGGAGAAATAAGGTGAAGCGTCATGAAGCCATCAAAGTTACATGGCATGGCCTGCCTCAACAAGATTTGATTCATCGTTTTGTCACAAAGGTATAATCAAGATTGTTTTGTCTTAGTGTGGATTTGACTAATTAAAGTAATTGCTAAAACAAGGTAAATTGGGTTCTCACGTTTTATTCATCAACATCATAATATGTACTTAAGTGGGTTACATTTATGTCGATTTGATCTTTACTTACTCTCTTTCTTGTTCACTAGAACACCCAGAGAAAAATCCTAAAAAATATATAGGGATTTCAATCTATCCACTGCACCCCCTATACAAGTAGCAATTCGTTGACCGACGTATTGTACGAGATTTGACGTACATGACAGTTGTCGAAGTATATCATAAACGTCAAATCCCATACATTTGTCATTCTCTTCTACAATACGCTGGCCAACCAATTGCGACTTGTCTAGGGGGGTAGATGTGATAGGTAGCTATCCCATGTGGATAGAATAAAATCATTGTTGTAACAACCATAGTAACCACAATTTTTTCAATGGGGTACTGCCTATATTCTACCTTATCTAAATTAAAATAAATGCCGTAAAATGGGGTGAATAAGGGATCAAAGGGTGAATAGGTATAAAATGGTTGTTAGATTTTTTTAATAATTTCTCCTCCGAATTCCAAGTATCTAACCACATATTATTGATAACTGCTCATTATTACATTGAACTAATCCATAATTTCACTTGAAAGAAAATAACTACAGAATTCAGCTGACCATTTTATCCCATATTCACCCATTGATCCCTATTCACCCCATAGTACCGGTGCTTATAATTTAATTTCTGCTCATGATCTGTCGTCCGTCTACCGAGCCCTGTAATACCAGTATTACCACCTATCGTTGTTCTCAGCTACATCACGACAAAATCTGAAAATATTACTGAATGTGCTAGTTAAAATGTAGTATAGTAGTGTTTTATATTTTGTACGTTTATTTATGCATTATAATGTTTATTATATGTTTATTTTGTGCACCCCGTTTTACATTTTAATTAGTACATAATGTAGAAGGATGAATGGGAAGATTTATTTTCTTACAAGTTGATGCGTGGGGTGAATAGTTGTTTGCTATTTACGGATCCTTTTCTTGCTTTTTATTCTACGGTTTGGTTTCGTATGGTTGCTATAACCTTGGTGACGGTTAACCAAAGGTACTGTCGAATTGGGTGAATAATGATTGAGGGAACAAGATCAAAGTAATTGAAATTTAATTATTTATTTTACAAAGCTATCAATTAAAAACAATTTTAGTGCAATGCTGTAGATAGATATTAAACAATTGTTTCTGGTAGTTTTGTAAATGTTAATATTTGCCTAAATAAAGCGCTGTTCATATTATATTTTTACCCTTGATCTCAGTTTATCCCATTCGACGTTAGTGCACAATCCGCGATTACACTTTGCTGCCGTAGTTTAGCTGCCTACCTACTTTATGGTTTTAGTTATAATATATTCAAAACTGTTAAATAGTCAATTTTAGACAAATATTTTATTCTTATGTCTTCAGTTTTGATGACAAATATTTCACAATATATAATTATAACTTATGATGCTTTCTACCAAAATTATACATTTATACTGTCTTGTCTCGCCTCGTATCTGTATTATTTACGAGATATTTTCTGCAGTAGGTTTTCAGACACAGTCTAAATTATATATCTGACAATTTTGTTGTATCCTTAACAAAGAGCTAGAAATACTTACGTTTATATTTTACACATCTAATGTGTGTTGTTCGTCCTTTAGAAGAGAATTTTCAATTAGTGTTTAGGAATTACATTCCTTATCGTAGAGTACTAGAAATATTCAAAAGTTAAAGCGCCCCACAGTGCATCCAGTCGATAGCCTACCAGACTATCGCTCATAGTCTCTTAGACTGCTAGAATTAAAACACTGGGAGACGTTCTATCCTATTCGTCCTTCACCGGAGGACACTCGACGACTCGCCTCATCCATCCTAGTTAGTGGGTAGTAGTGGGTAGCTCCTCGCTCCTCGCACCGTGTGACATGTGGCCCTTTACTTTCCCAAGAGGTCGGCGCAATAGCAAACGACTAGTCCCCCCTAGTGACCGCTCCGTTCTCGCGACGTTGGGCGGCGGCGCAATGTAGGCACGCCATGTGTTGTTCAGAGTCCGCCACGTCCGACGAGGGCCGCGGCGCGGGCGAGGCCGCCCCCACCCGGCGCCGCCGCAGGAGGAGGCAAGGTACACGCACACACGCACACACGAACACACGCACACACGCACACACCGAGCTACGCTCTGTGATCTTAGCGAGGTGGAGTGGTGGCATCCTGATACCTAATTTGACCATAACTAAAGTTTTATTCGGTTCATACGTGAAAAATTAATCATTTGACAAACTTTCATTACGCAAACATATTATGTACTAAGAATCATTTGACATAAATATAGGTTTTGCAAATGTATTAAGTACTTAGGAAATATTTCAATTGTTGAAATTTCATTGCATACTGTTTTATGCAGTAAAAATTCATTGCATAGCAATAAAGTTCTAATTTCTGTTATAAAATGATATCATGCCACGAAATATAGGTTGTTTTCCACTTTAAGAAATGTTTGTTGGAAATAATTACCTAAATTGTATATTTTCTATTCAAATCTCATTACATGTCATATCTGTACTTTGCTAAATACTGCACTTTGAATGATATCGCTATTACTAATTGTTAAAAAGTGCAATCTTTAAATTGTTCAGCAACTCACTGTTTTCAGTCATTCATCATTTGTTCAGTAGTTATCATTCGTGTATATCAATTTACAGACAGCATTTTAGATTCTGAATCATTCATTTGTTCTTATCTTTAATTTAAACTGTATATACACGTCTGTAAATTGAAATAGTTTCCGCTAAAATTACCACGCTCGTGCTCAACCACCATTTACTCGAATACACCCATACTCACGTACCGCACCGCTCGGACTACGACTATATTGCGGCGACATCACGAGCACGGCCAGACTCACCCACATCGACTCTCAAGGTATCGCATCCCAACTAATAGAAGCGTAAATAAATATATATCCAAGTCTGTATACAATATATTTATAATTATGTACAATACATAGCGGTAGTTTCATAAATTGCATGCTCGCTTTCCGCCACACGACGTAAGATTTTCAGATTGGTTCGTGCGTAGTAGCGTCGCTCTGACCGCGGTGTGTTGCAGGAGGCGGGTGGAAGAACGGCGCGGCGGCGGTGACGGCGGCGGGCGCTTCCCCGGCCGTAGTCCCGGCGGCGACGGCAACAGGCGCAGGGGCAGGCGCGGGCGAGGGCACGCGGCCCGCCAAGCGGCGCTCGCCGGCGCGCAAGGCGCCGCTGTTGAACGGCACCGCCTGAGCCGCGGCCGCCTCGCCCGCGTCGCTAGACTTACTCGTATTATGCTTTTGTAAGAGATTCGTGATTTGTATTCCTGATTACTCGATATAATGAAAATTAAACTTGTGTACGTCGCTCCCCGGACGATACGCGCCGATCGCGGCCTTTCGGTACCTTTATGGGAGATCGGACATAGCGCAGTACATACGTGTTCGTAGCCTGTGCTCTGTGGTTATGTGATTTCCTATAAAATAAACATTTCTGTACATATTTTCAATCGTATTTTTATTTGTACGAGTGGTTTCGCGCCTCGCAGATTGACCGTTTCGCGTTGCGACGTCGACGTGCACTTATGATACTTTACAAAAATAGTACGACTAGCTGGAACGTTACGTGTACGCTCGGAGAGGACTCGGCGGGGAAGCACCGGGACATACATTCGTTTCATTGTGACACTAACGATTTAAAACTCTAATGTAATTGGTGAGATTACTTTCTGACGATGACGCTCTCGACGACGACTCTGGCCGTTCCTTTCTCTTTACTACGTTCGATAGTTCTCTATACACTTGGCGAGATTAGCTAAACTCTCGTGTTATCACCAGAAAGTAATTCATTAAAATTCAGTTGACACATATTATACCTATATTTAGTAAGTATTTACAGAATTAGACTAGAATATCAGTCATTAAACAGTACCGTGATATGCATTATTGCCGGGATATCACTAGAAGTAGTATTTACAAACAGACACGACAGGAACGGAGGAAGACGACACACGGACTTACGGAAATGAATACTGATATAGAAAACGATTATCGTATATAAAATGCGCTTAACATTATCTATCAACAATATGGAACCTTCAAATATTAGGATTTGTAAAATGATTGTGTACTAGAAACTGCCAATACTCGATTGGCTCATAATGGTTGCGGACTTATTGTGTATTTAATAATACAACAAAAATGAGACGACACTATGAATTTGGGAGCTCAAGTGTTTGCACTTACGATATTGATATCACCAAATTCATAGTCATAAATTAATTATAAATAAATTATTTCAAACAACATAGTTTTTTATCATCTTATAAACCCTGATTTAAGTCATTGTTTTCTTTTTTTTTTATTGTGAAACATTAAACCTTTTTGTTTTTTGCTGAGATGTTAAATGTACAGATGAAATGTTTGTATACAAAAAATAAGAATTGTACATCTTAGGCACGTTTACAAATATTCTATTTTCTTATTCGTTTGATACGGCTCGTCTCTTAAGTACTTTAGGCTTGTACAAAAATGATATGTCTCTAAACTGTATCATTTAGGCTCCTTTTTATTATATACTTAGGCATACAGTATTTTTTTTATTTTGAAGTTCGTCACAATGTGATTTGATATGAATTGTGAAACATCAAAACTTAATGTATGCGATAATTATGTCACTATAGTATTGACCTGATTATTTTGGAATATATATTTGCTTATAATCAATTTTTATTACTCCAGCAGTCACATGAGAACAGTACAGTCGATGTATAACTACAGAGTTGTTTTTACCAATATTTGTTAATAGATCTGCTACTGATATGAAAGGGCTGTTTTATCATGTTTTGTTTATTTATAAGAATGTTAACGTTTTTGGTTGTTTTTGTTTTATATATATGTATTACTACAGTATAAAAAGGAGTCAAATAAGTTCATTGAGCATATAATTGAAATTATAAAGTGGAGTGATGGCCCCAGACTATCGCCCCCTCGGTAGAGATTAGGCCATGCGAGTGACGAGCCAGTACAGCCTTATTGTAGCATGGGACTTTTAGCTTTTAACCTTGGATTAATTCAGAATTGTGTTACTTTATTCTTGTAGACTAAGGATTGGAGTTGCTTAATTATTAAACATTTTCTACAAGAAAATTGCCAATACTTTGCGATGTTTAATTTCAATTCCCTACTTTCTACCTAGAAGAAAATCTTACAGAACATGACTGTTATATGGCCCCTTTTATATCAGCAGTAGATCGCAAGACTGGGAGGTATTACACAGACACGTGAATCAACCAACTGACATGCGTACTGATTCATTGCTTAGTAAAGAATTTGTTATTTATATAAGACGATGGAAATGTTAAACTAGATTGGATTTCCATCAGTTTTCATGTAGATATACAGTTTACAGTAAAAAAATATACCTATCGATTCTTTTTTAAAGAAAATATTATTTGTTTTACTTGAGCAATCTATCAGTATACATGTGTGGTTCAAACATGCGTAATAAAATTCATACTCACTTGATAACAGGAGTAGAACCCAAACAGTGGTGTAACAAATTCTAAAGTTGGAATATTTATAATTAATCGGTATTTACCTATTTTTAGCGAGATACCAGAGTGAGAGGTTACACCGTTTATAAGACAGCGAGATTGAGGCCGTAACAAAATAGACACTCTTACCCCTCGTTTACACCAAGAAACAAGTTGTAGACTTGTTTTAGACCGTTTAGTCGCATAATGCCTAATTCGCGAAATGGCACCCGAGTCTGAAAAGGACTAATTCGCGAATGGACTAATTCTTAAAAAGACTAATTCGCGAAATGGCTAATTCTGAAAAGGACTAATTCGTCGAACGGCTAATTCTTAAAAAGACTTAGTCGCCAAATGGCCAACTCTTAACGACATATGACAGCACAAGTCAGACATTTTTTAGACGTTAAACGAAGCTAGAGGACGATGAAATTGCAAACAATAAATGAGAAAATATTTTTATTAGAAATAAAAATCACAGATTATTATGAATATTTTTCAATTACAAAGAAAAAAGGGTTTAGTCTCAAAACGTTCAAGTTGCAAAATACCATATACAGGGTGTCCCAAAATTCAAGGATAAGCCGGTAACAGAGGGTGGCCCTCCTTATGGCTGCTCCGGAAAAAATAAGAAAAAAAATTTATCTCTATTTTTTTTTAATTATTTAAACTTTTTTAAAATCTTTGGAAATTCGGTACCCCTAATGATATTTTCAACTACAAGGCCACAATTTTGCAAATATTTCTGAACTCTTTTCTGTATTAGCAAGCTAAGAAACATGACTATCCACCAACACCCTGAAAAATTATAGAATATTTGTAGTTATTTTACAAAAATAAGTCAAAATATTTTTTTGTCGTCAAATTTTCATACATTATTACTTTCGACCCACTTTATCTTATCTCGGTGAAAAAAAAAAGTACGGACACCACTATGGCATTCTTTTTCAAAAATTGGCGCAACTATTCAAGATTTGAAAATGGTATAATTTGGGTATGATACTATAATGAAATACTAAAAAAAAATTTTTTTTATAAATAAGAATCACATTTAATACATTGCTCTTATTGAAAATCACCAGATTTACTTTGTACACAATGCATTCATCCTCAATAAAAAATCATTGACGGGACTTGTGACAAAGTGGTAACCGAGTAGGTTATCACATTACGAGGTTAAGCAACATGAGCCAGGGTGGTTTTCGGATGGATGACCATTCTTAAGACATTAAGACACCTCCGTCCTCTGTTTCTCAGAGAGTACGTTAGGTCGTAGATTCCGGTGGCCATATGAGTATCTATGACAGTTAGTCGGACCCCTAAAAGTCCAACAACTGGACTCACTACATAACTTTGATATAGCCAGTGGGTTGTGAAGGTCAGGTGGCAGTCGCTTCACGGCAAATTTCGCATTTCTGCTGTTTCACAGCTAGCCGGGAAATCCAATGCTCAGAGTTTTATTGGAATTGTTTTAAGAACAATTAGGTTTCCGAAAGCAATTGCAACGCTGGACTAGTTTCATTCAAATATGAATGCGGCTACGGATTATATTTCTGACAAAAGAAATGCACGAAAAATAAAATGTATTAATGCCGGTGGCAAACAATTAAAAATGTAAAAATAAAAAAAAATATTAACAATAATGCAATAATTATAAAATTATACCATTATGTTTGTTTAATATTTTAGCAGTATGGATTTTCATCCCCTGAACCTTTACAAAATACAGAGTCGGATTTTATGGTTAACTGTGAAACAGCAGAACCGCGAAATTTTCTTTGAAGCGACTGCCACCTGACCTCCACAACCCATTGGCGATATCAAAGTTATGTAGTGCGTCCAGTTGTTGGACTTTTAGGGCTCCGACTACCCGTAACAACTGTCATAGATGCTCGTATGGCCACTACGATCGACGGCCTAACGTACTTTCTGAGGAATGGAGGTGTCTCAATGTCTTAAGAATGGTCATCCATCCGAAAACCACCCTGGCTTATGTTGCTTAACCTCGTAATGTGATAACCTACTCAGTTACCACTTTGTCACAAGTCCCGTCAATGATTTTTTATTGAGGATGCATGCATTGTGTACAAAGTAAATCTGGTGATTTTCAATAAGAGCAATGTATTAAATGTGATTCCTATTTATAAAAAAAATTTTTTTTTAGTATTTCATTATAGTATCATACCCAAATTATACCATTTTGAAATCTTGGATAGTTGCGCCAATTTTTGAAAAAGAATGCCATAGTGGTGTCCGTACTTTTTTTTTTCACCGAGATAGGATAAAGTGGGGCGAAAGTAAAAATGTATGAAAATTTGACGACAAAAAAATATTTTGACTTATTTTTGTAAAATAACTACAAATATCCTATAATTTTTCAGGGTGGTTATGGATAGCCATGCTTTTTAGCTTGCTAATACAGAAAAGAGTTCAAAAATATTTGCAAAATTGTGGACCTGGTAGTTGAAAATATCATTAAGGGTACCGAATTTCGAGGGATTTTAAAAAAGTTCGAGTAATTAAAAAAAAAATAGAGCTATATTTTTTTTCTTATTTTTTCCTGAGCAGCCATAAGTAGGGCCACCCCCTGTTGCCGGCTTATCCTTGAATTTTGGGACACCCTGTATATGGTAGCAAAAAGTTCAAATCTCATAAGACACAAGTCTCTAAACCTCCAAATTGCAAAATACCTACATCTCAAAACGTTCAAGTTGCAAAATAGTCTAGTCTCCAAACATCCATGTCTCATAATACCTATACATTTTTATCCACACGACACTGCCCACCCCGACTCGGATAGGTTAGGTTAGAAGGCTAAGGCGGGAGCGGAGCGGAGCGGAGGTCCCGCATTAGCCTTCGTGGTTATTTTTTTTTAACCACACATACAAGGATTTTGAACTTCAGGATTTTATTATAGTAAATAAAACACAAAAGGACGTGCGTTCACTTACAATTCCACTTCAATAAAAAAATGGTTTAGTTTCAAAACGTTCAAGTTGCAAAATAACATATGGTAGCAAAAAGTTCAAATCTCATAAGACCCAAATCTCGAAACCTCCAAGTTGCAAAATACCTACATCTCAAAACGTTCAAGTTGCAAAATAGTCAAGTCTCCAAACATCCATGTCTCATAATAATATACATTTTTTTATTGAAGTGGAATTGTAAGTGAACGCACGTCCTTTTGTGTTTTATTTACTATAATAAAATCCTGAAGTTCAAAATCCTTGTATGTGTGGTTAAAAAAAAATAACCACGAAGGCTAATGCGGGGGCTCCGCTCCGCTCCGCTCCCGCCTTAGCCTTCTAACCTAACCTATCCGAGTCGGGGTAGGCAGTGTCGTGTGGATAAAAATGTATTTCATATTTCATATTCATTTATTTCATAACAATATTTAGGTACATTGTGTTGAAATTTATTACAATCTAACTTAAGTATTCTAAAACACGAAATAAAAGTTAATAGGTACATTAATGGTTAAAAAATGTCATGTAAATCAAAATTCAAATTACATATAAAAATACAATTAAATATAAAAATGTCACTAACAATGTCAATAAAAATTAAATAATAATATGTCATATTTCTTAAAATGTCATTCTATAAAATCATCTATTGAATAAAAACACCTATCAATAAGAAATGCCTTCAGTGTCATTAAGAATGTGGGTGTATACAGGCTGCTCCTTATTATGAGACATGGATGTTTGGAGACTAGACTATTTTGCAACTTGAACGTTTTGAGATGTAGGTATTTTGCAACTTGGAGGTTTAGAGACTTGTGTCTTATGAGATTTGAACTTTTTGCTACCATATATGTTATTTTGCAACTTGAACGTTTTGAGACTAAACCCTTTTTTCTTTGTAATTACTTTTGCTGGCTGACATAATGTGAAAAGATTTGATTTGAAAAATATTCATAATTATCTGTGATTTTTATTTTTAATAAAAATATTTTCTCATTTATTGTTTGCAATTTCATCGTCCTCTAGCTTCGTTTAACGTCTAAAAAATGTCTGACTTGTGCTGTCATAATATGTCGTTAAGAGTTGGCCATTTGGCGACTAAGTCTTTTTAAGACTTAGCCGTTCGACGAATTAGTCCTTTTCAGAATTAGCCATTTCGCGAATTAGTCTTTTTAAGAATTAGTCCATTCGCGAATTAGTCCTTTTCAGACTCGGGTGCCATTTCGCGAATTAGGCATTATGCGACTAAACGTTTTAGACGACTTGTTGAAGACTAATCAAAACATAATTTCTTAGTTTTATTACACATGTATTGTGAGACTGTCTGAAATAGTTTCAACAAGTTGTATACAAGTTTAAAACACATATTTTGCGTTCACAGTGAATCCTACAACTTGTCAAATACATTTACCTATACCATGATTTTAAAGTTAAGTGTAAAGTGTAAACGAGGGGTTAGCAAGCTCACTATTACAATATGTACACTCGGCAAAAAAGATAGACTTCAACCTTTACATGTGTCCGGTATTCTGATATTTATATTACGCGGTATGTCAAACACAGAAACACAGAAAGGAGATACGGTCACACTTAACATACAACTTTTGGTATATGATAAAGTGCAACCCTATCTCCTTTGTTCGTCCGTCCATGTAAGTTTAGGCCATTTGATTGATTTCTAGTGTTTATTGAGATTAGACAAGTATGGTGGTAGTTATTTCTATATTATTTTGCACTGAATTGCGATGTCGCTCCAAAGTCATATAATGGCCATTATTTGTGAAGGTGTGATCCTTGTCGTCTTATAAAGTGTGACTCTGGTATCTTGTGACCCTGGGCTGGTTCGGAAAACTTGGCTTACCCTAAATGATTAGTTTATTCCTAGTAGTATAATGGAAGTAGTTCCATCTCTAGTCTCACTAGTTCCGCCATGGAATCTTCCACTGAACTAAAAGGAATAAAGAAAATTATTGATTCCAACTGGAGTTTGTGGTCATGACCATGTGTATGTCTTCGAAAGAACTCGAGGCTGGTAACAGTGGTAGACCGATCGTTGCGTATTATCGGTTTTGAGTGCCTAGTTCGAGATTTTCGCACGTTCATCGAATAAATGTTGATTTGTATGAGCAAAACATGTTTCACAAGTATGCCGCTAGGTGGCGCTATTTCAATGTCATACAAATCACCAATTACTCGGTTAGAGTCTGTATAGTCTGCACTGCTGCGGACTGAACCAATGTCCACGATAATTATGAATTGAGAAATAATTTTAATCAAAGTGAAAAAAGAATCACGGGTAAGAGACTAACGCAATTAATCTTTGTACACAAGAATATCATTGTTCTATATACATGTTTTTTATATAAGTACTCGTCCCATATACGCATCGCTCGTCTAGCACTAACCAGCCTATTGTGAGTTGAATGAAGAATCGCTCAAATTGATAAACATCATAGAAAGTTACAAAAACCTCGTCAGATTTCTCATGCCTTGTCATGAATTTCCCATTGTCTGTATAAATTTAAGAGTCCAGGTCCCCTAGACAAGTGCCAATACGTTGGCCGGCCTAATGTAGAATAGAAAGACGAATGTATGGGATTTGACGTGTATGACAGTCGTTAACGCATATCACAAACGTCAAATTCCATACATTCTTATCGATTCTTCTTCATCCTAGCGTTGTCGCATCCGAAGCTTTCAGTTCGGAGTCTGGGGTCCGCTTTTCCAGTCTAAACTACGGATTTGGCTGGACCTCGATATTTACCGTGAAGCGATTGCTGACCTCCACAACCCAATGGTAACATTAGGCGATATCGAAGCTTTGCTGCTAGACCGCTGTTGTTTTTGGACTTTTTAGGGCTCCAACTACCCGTAACGACTGCCATAGATGTTCTTATGGCAACCGGAACCGACGGCTTAACGTGCACTCCGAAGCACGACCAGACCATTGCAAATATTCATATTTCATGCACACAAATACTTGCACTGAGCGGGGATCGAACCCGCGCCGCCTGCGTAGCGGCCGCGTTCACTACCGCTACGCCACGGAGGCTGTCTTATGGCTTAAGATATAGAAAAGAGAATCGAATATCGCGAATATTCAATCATCCATACATTCATTATTCCATTCTACAATACGCTGGCCACCGAATTGCCACTTATCTAGGGTGACAGAAAAGAGTATTGTTCACACGAAAGTACCCAACTTGGAGGGTTTGTCCCCGGCAATAATGAGGTGGTGGCATTAGAGAAGTCTGTGCTTATCCTCGTGGCAGGTGTCGAGGTCGCTGTCGTCGGACTCTGAGTGCGAGCAGTACGACGAGTCGCTCCAGTGCTGGAATTCCTCCTTGTGGTGCTCCAGAGCCATCAGTGATGGGAATAGGCTGTCGCACGCGCTGCATCTGGAATTGTTAAGTATTTGGGTTAAAGGTTGTGATGAAAGTATTTGGCAATAGCAGTCGTTATATCCTAAAAGTAAAGTGGGTACAGCGGTCAGAGGCCTTGAGCGATTCCACTAAAAACGAGTAACTTTATGAATTCCCAGTAGATCTAGATTCCTATAAAATTAGTTTCGTGGTCATTCATAGGAGCAATCACAATAATTCATTTACAACGGTATTTTCGTTCCAATTGAACAGCCCGACAGGGGAAGCACCTTCGCCCTACAGGATACTGCGGGCATAATAACCTCGTGTTGTGTTCCCGGCGGGAAGTAGGCTGTAAACACGTCCATAGGACACGGTAACGACTTTCCATCAGGTGGGCCGTGTGCTTCTCGTGTGCAGCATACAGCTGTGTGGTAAATATAAGCGCGCTCCTATAATGTTAGGTAACTACTTACCCGAAGTGACGTTTCTTTTGTTGGTGGTCTCCAAGTTGACGTCGCGTTGGAAACGACCTGTCGCAAACGTTGCAAGTCAGCGCCTCATCTGAAGGGAAATGAAGACGTGTTTGATATTTCTGTTCATTCTTTTATACTTATTCATCCCGTTTAACTGTACTGTCATACTATTAGTACGTACAAGCGAAATCTGGTGAAAAAACTCGTAGCACTCAAGATATTAATTGGCAATTCAATGCCATGAACCTATTGCCTATCTAAGAGAATTATTGGTTTAAAATATACCAACTCTTCTTCATCCTAGTGTTAATCCCAGTCGCAATCGAAGCTTTCACCTCGGAGTCTTGGGACCGCTTTACCAGTCTAACTGCGGACTTGGATGAACTTCGATATTTTCCATGAAGCGACTGCCATCTGACCTGGATTTTTAGTAGGGCTCCAACAGTCCAACTACCCGTAACGACTACCATAGATATTCGTATGGCAACCCGGACCGACAGCTTAACGTGATTTTCGAGGCACGACCAGACCAATGCAAATAGCCAATTCATGCATACAATCTTTCTTATTCAGGTATGTAAAATAATATCTACTAAATATTGGGGAGATTTTTGTATTATTAGGCCCCCTAATCCTATTGGAGGACTAGGTAATTGGGAATAAGCCTCTTTCATGGAGTTCTAATGGTAACTAATAACGCCATCTATTGATAGGAAAACCAAACAATCCTTCATAGAAGCACGATGGAGTAGACGTTCGAAGACGGTTGACCGCACTACAATGCATCCACAATTATTATACATATTTAAAATTATTAGGTAATACTTAATGTTATTGACGACAATGGGAAAATGTATGAAACATTAGAAGAGAAATTAGTAGTATTCAACCTAACTCCTATACTACCTACTTAATTAAAATTGCTTGGGTTAGAAGAGGGTTACAGTGGCGAAGTTGATAATTTTCAATAAAGAAAGCCACTAGTATATAAAAATAACCTCGATGTAGTTTGTCATGCACAATGCGACCCGTTGGGTCTGCAGGAACCGGGTTATAGGGATCCTTAGCCACTGGTAGGTTTTATGGCTAGGATTCAAGCCCGGGACCTTTCAAACGAAATTTGTATTGGAAAACTGTGGTCTCTGCCTACCCCACTGGGAAAAAGGCGTAACTGTATGTATGTATGTAACTTTAATATCAATGCTTTAAATACAGTAAATAAAATCACAGTATATTTTTTAAAGTTTATTCGAATAAATTCTTTTACAAAAAATATTATTGTAGATCTTTTACTATAAGAATTTGAGCAGAACGTCAAGTTTGGTCTATCGTTAATATAAACACGTTGTACATGAATACAACACTAAAAGAAAAAAAGTGCTTAAAATTTATTTAGCTGAAGAATATAAATGCAAAGTGTAATCAAATAGTCTAAATATTATAATAATTATGAACAAACTTAAAAATTAAGGCAAGGATTAATAAATAACTATACAAACCATAGTATTGTATTAAATACATAAACATACTCATAGTATTTTAAATTGATAAGAGGAACACGGTCCAGTATCTAAGATAAACGAGATATGACTATATCAGCATCTCAATACGCAAACGTAACTCAGATTTCTAAAGTCGAAAAAAGTTAAGAGGTTTTATATTATTTACTTCGAAGGGACTCACAAGGTTTGCGTATTTAGCTGTGGATATGTTACCGGCGATCTGTATAATGCAGTCGTTCTATACAATGCCTAGGCAATGTACGAGTATCTATGTTATTATATAGAACTAGCTTTTGCCCGCGGCTCCGCCCGCGTGGATGTCGGCTATCGCGAACAAACATAGTCTATGTCCTTTCTCAAGGTCTAATCTACCCCTATACCAAATTTCATCAAAATCGGTTCAGGGGTTTAGGCGTGAAAGCGTAACAGACAGACAGTTACTTTCGCATTTATAATATTAGAATGGAAGTATGGAAATATGGATGCCTGCTGCTCCACCGGCAATGTGTGGAATAAATCGATCTTGGTCAATATTTGCGGCTTTGCGGAAATTCTACTTTATGGGTATACTAGCTGTTGCCCGCGGCTCCGCCCGCGTGGAATTCGGATTCCGTACAAACTTTTCTTTCGTGCTAAAATTGCCTCGGATACCATCCCCGTCAGCCATCAGGAGTGCCATGTGGAATTCGGACCCACTAAACAGCATGCCGTCGCGGGTCTTCAGTTGCTGGAGTGTAAAATTGCCTAGGGCATTTTCCGCACCCCCCGGCTGACCCTGGGCCATCTACAATTTTAAGATGGCCCTCTCAGAAGTGGGAAGCACGATGTCCCATCGAATTCCGGAAAGGGAGGAGACGGGCGTGAAGGGATGACAGGAGGCCGGACCTATAATCCTCACGTCCGCGCTCGGTGACCAGCCCTTCCCTTTCCTGCTCTCTACTGGGCCTCCTCGTAGTCAGAGGGACATGTGGGAAGCCTTTGAGCAGCCCTCTATAGAGCTGCTCCCGTTGCTGTATGTATTTGCCGTAGGCGGTAGCGCCTCCCCTGGGTGAGGGGCTTTAATGCCTCCGTTACCCAGGATGCATCACATGGAGGTTCCAATCCCGCATTCGGATCCCGTTACCGTTGCATCTTGTGTTCAGCTGACCTTCCCTGTCTTCGCTCGTGAAATACTTCGAACACCCGTGGTTGCACCCTTTTAGCCCATGCCCGTAATAATAATTAGTTTTCAAATAATGTATGGTAATTTACCGGATTTATTGACATTATAATTTCGTAATATCTTTTGAATAGAACGTCCGATTTCAATAATTCAAAAAGTAATCAACAGGTATTGAAACAATCTTAAATACCAAACGATTTATTTAGATAAGAATTAATATAAAGGTATGATTCCGTGGTCTGACTTTGATCGGCATTTCGGCTTGAATTTATATCGTCGCGCGTTACTTTCATACTGCAATAGATTCTAAAATATTCATTATAATTATACAGTGTAAAGGGCAATTTTGATCTACATTAAATGTACAATGTATCTAACGTATTTAGTCAGATAAAGCTTAACACTATATTGTTAAAAATAGCTTCGAAAATGACACATATTTTTTTTATAATTTGTAAAAGATAAAAATGGTTATTGTGAGCTACCCTTATTAGATAGACATATGCTGTCGCGGACTTTTATGTAGACCTTTTTAAGTTATACATTTCTACAGTACATTATTTTGTTCTATCTTCAATAGTTTTCGCAGCGTACGCGATGTAAAGAATTTTTTAGGTCATTTTTTTTACACCTTGGGTTACATTATTGAAGTTTTATCCAGGATCCCTATTTTTTTGAAAATAAATTATAGCCTATGTTAGTCAGTGATAGTGCAGCTTTCTAATGGTAAAATAATTTTTGAAATCGGTTCAGTAGTTCTTGAGTTTACTCGAATACAAAAATACAAATCTAACATTAGTAAAGAATGTATGGAAATCTGCCCGATTTATTGACATTTATGCTCACTGCTCCGCTCCCTTTAGTAGTAGCGTGATGTTATATAGCCTATGTTACTCCCAGATAGTGTAGCTTTCTATAAGTGAAAGAATTATTGAAATCGGTCCAGTAGTTTCGGAGCCTATTCGTTACAAACAAAAAAACAAACAAACAAACAAACAAACAAATCTTTCCTCTTTATAATATTAGTATAGAAAAACACTACGGACACTTCGCCCCGACCTGAATAGATAGGTATAGGTCAGAAGGCTAAGGCGGAAGCGGAGAAAAATCAACCACGAAGGCTAATGCGGGAGCTCCAATTCCGCCTTAGCTTTCGTGGTTGTTTTTTATAACCCCCATTTATGTTTTTTTGATAACATTTCATATATGTACGTATACCGGATTATACAAATTGCCGGTAACAGATTTACCTATATATTATAATCTAAAAGTGCAATATTGTAGAAACCCAAACGTAAGGTTTTTCGTGGTGATGCGTTCATTTAATTACGAATGAACAACGGTAATTTTAACAGTAATTGTAGATAATGATTGATAATTATTTCTAATTTCGAAGAAACGGAACACAGGGTTGCCAACTGTGAAGATATTTTTTATACTAATAATATTCTACCGAAATTAATACTAGCCGGTGATATGTTTACATGATTTGTATGAAAACCAATTGCCAATATGAAAAATTTATTTACAATGTGAAATATCGTGAGAGTCAATTTAAAAAAATATTTTATACAAATCGATTTAGAAATAGAAAAGAGAATCGACGTCGGGCGGGACCCGAACCTCCTCTTTCCCTTACAGGGAGAATGCTCTGACCACTGAGCCACCGAGGCCGCACGAAGCCGATTCAAATTCCTCTGTACTTCCGTCTTTGAAGCATAATAAAGCAAATAATTCAAAATTTCATTTAATATATTTTATATTCATGATAATGTACATATCTCACTGTTAAGGTCCAACCCCACCAAACGGACGGCATCGGCCCGGATTTTACAATCTTTAAACGAAATTAAATCTTATTATCACAGTGTTTGAAGTTTATATTACCAAGTCACGCACAACAGCTTGACAGCGACGTGCGGCGGCATGACGCACGTCAAGCTGTCATGCGTGACTTGGTAATATAAACTTTAAATGATGTGATATAAGATTTATTTTGTTTAATGATTGTAAAATCCGTTCCGATGCCGTGCGTTTGGTGGGGTTGGACCTTTATTCTCCTTTTTGTAAACAAAAGGTGCTGCCATTAATATGACCTGCCGCCCTAGACAAGTGACGATTCGTTTGGCGTATTTTAGAATAGAATGACGATTGTATGGGATTTGACGTTCATGTCTTGACGACTGTTATGATGACATACACAATCATTAAATTATTAACTACTAAATTCTTGTTTCAAGCTGCCTCTCACAACGAGACAACAACAATCGAAGCAGTTGGCAACCCTGCTTCGACAGTTTATCGACCTTAAACCACTAAACACAACTCACATAGTAAGAACCCACTATTCTATTTACCATTCGCACTTCACCTTTTAACCTACTGATATAAAAATAACAATAGTAATAGAAAAATTTCATTACCTACATTCCGTTAAATACTTAACTAAAGGTAAACAATCTTGTAGCGAATTTAAAAAAAAACACTTAGTGGTTAGATTGCAGTTTATATCTTCAAAATAATTTTCTAAACAGAAAAATATTTATCAACTGATTTTTTTTATACCACTTAGGTGGCAGACAAGCACACGGCCCACCTGATGGGAAGTGGTTACCGTGGCCTATGGACGTATGCAACACCAGGGGCGTCACACTCACGCTGCCGACCCTAAAAATTTTTAGAATTTTAAAATAAAACACACTTAATAGACGCATCAAGATTGCTTACATATAGTTAAGTACCTAACCGAATGTAGTATATACAAATACAATTATTACATCAATCGCAGTCCATATAAACACACAATGTTAAATCGGTAAAGTGTTCGACACAGACGACTTGAACATATTCCCAAAGAACCTTGCTCCTGTTGAACCGCCAGGAATAGAACCCATTAACATCCAGAATAGGGTTATAACTTGCAGTATCGCGCACACAACTGTCCACGGTGTGCTCTCCAGGTACAGCGCACAGTATAACGTTGATATGAGTGTCAGCATGTAGAGGGTGGTGGAGAGCGCTCGCTCTTTAGTGAACATTGATTTCAGGTGATTCCATGGCCCGTATAAGAAGCTGAAACTGTAGTAATCATAGGATTAGTATTACAGTAATGAATAGATAAGATGACATTGGTAAGGAAACCCTGGACTCTCGAGGTGAGAGCCTTGGATATGACAGGGAGTAATGTTAAGATGAGATGACAATTAAGTATCAGGTGAAAGCTAGTCCCTTAGACATTGTTTGCTTAGTCTGTATTCTAGATTCTAGAACAATTCTCAGTCCTGAAGCTTGATTTACATCTAGATCTTTTTCAATCTGGTTTTTTTTTTGGGGTTTTTATCTATACAGATACATCAACCCCCATCATATTCTGGACTGAGGAAACAGCTAGATCTGAGGACAGATTGTATTCTTAATGACAGTTCTGATGTTATTGCGACTTTTCAGAACTGAGGGATGTTCTGGAATATGGGCCTTAGTGTTGCTGATAATTCTTTATCTAAGTGCCAATGGAATTTACTTCTCTACCCTACAACTCCATTTTTTAGGCTTTGACCTGACAGGATTCAAACCTGTAACCTCATGCCTAGTGGTACTAGCTGCTACAGCTGCACCACTGGGCTGTATGTATATAGAACATATTAAATCTAGTATCCAATAGCCCCTTCTCATAGCAGATTTTAATCATTTTCACTATTGAAATTACTATACGAAAACTATTGAAATATGGGTGATAAGATGATACACCTCTGCTTACTCCTTCAGGGATTTACAGGCGTAAGTATGTACTATCGAAATATTTCAAGTAAGTGGTGCAATTTATCCCGAATTAAATTGTTAGGGTGATGCAATAAAAACCATATTCATTGTAACTTACCTTAAAATGAAGAAAATACTTCCTAGTGTGAACAGCAATGAGAACTTCATTGACTTTAGAACTATTACAGGTAAGTACAGGAATGATAGGATGAAGCAGAGAACTCCTAGGAACAGACAGATCCCAAAGCCCATAAACCGCTGCGTTCGACTCTGCAACATACACAGATTTTTTAGTAGGAGAGGGAACTTATTACATACTCTTTTGTATATTGTAGTAAACAATGACATTTATATTTAATGTGGCAATATCAGGCCTAATTTTTTTTCTTTATTGAGTACTAGCTGTTGCCCGCGGCTCATGGATATTGGTTATCACAACCAAATATAGCGTATGTCCTTTGCCAAGGTCTAATCTATCTCTGTACCAAATTTTATCAAAATTGGTTCAGTGCATTAGGTATGAAAGCGTAACAGACAGAGTTACTTTGGCATTATTAGTATGGATATAGATATTCCTTTTGTCTTGTCTTAATGGACAAATTTATAAACAGTTGCTTATGGTGTACAATAAAAAAATATTGCATTGTAAACATAACATTGTAGATTCATGAAACAATGGCTTCACATTAAGATTATTTCTCATATCTTAATGGAATATTTTAATATTCATGTTACTGTTGAAATATGTATTTTTTTGCTAACGTAACGCTTTGTTAGATTACATTCATCACAAAAAGGTGATTACTATGACCTCATAATGTAAATCGGCTCAGAACTTTAGCTGTTAGTCTTAAATCACAGTAAAATATTGATATGTGTCTCGCTATGGTTCCTATCGTTACGTGTATCTTGATATTACCTTAGATTTTTAGTCTGGCACAGTTAACAAAGTGATATTATGATTCATAATCAAGATTATGTAGTATTCAATGCTGTCCTACTTACCAGTGTAAAGTACTCTTTTTGGACATTTTCAAACCAAGATGATGTTGTGCTAGGCGTTGGACTCTCATCATTGCTCCTGGTTAGAAAACTTGGAGTCGAAAACGATGGTAAACTAAAATTGTAGCTCCTTCGGTTATCATTCTTCAGTAAATATTGATCCAAGTCCGTCTTCAAATTCGCCATTGTTGATCAAACCTTTTTCCTTACGCTCAGTTCGTTTTTATTGCAAAAAAGGATAACACAATTTTATTAAAACTTTCCGAGAAATATTAGTAACACGGCCCACTTTTAATGTTGGACAACAAATGTCAAAACCAAATCACTTGACAGCCTTGGGTTTGGCAGATGAGCGTAAAACCATAGACTTATTAGAACGGAGAAAATTTCTCTAGTGATGCGCATGCCCGAATACAAATTTTATTTCTATTTTTTTGATAACGATTATAGTTCAATAACATACAATAAGTATTTTTGTAACAAACTGTTTCATTACCGTAATCTGTGTCATCACTGAAGTCGTCGTGGGCATGTCGACGCACGTTGTTGTTGTATCGGTCATGCGCACAAGGGGGGCAAACGCCTCGAGTATCACGCTCGTCTAGGTCAGTGCTGCTCCCGTCCGATTCCACTTCTGCTTCTTCGATATGAATATCATCTGTCTGTCTGTTATCAAGTTTTTCAGTGGACGATAACTGATTGTAATTTTTTCGAGGAGGTCTTGATTCTGTGAACAAATAATAAAAGAAATTATTACAAAGGTAAATGTATTTTTACAAATATAATTTAATTTTAAGTATACTTTTACTTTTAGTTATAAAAAGTAGACACTTTGCTCGATGGTATGCAAATATTTTGTAGTGTAATTTAAATGCACGTCTATATGTTTTTAAGTAGGTATACCTACCTACTGTTTATACATATTATAACATACCTTATATAATAGGATACAATGGCAAGTACGCATTCAAGTCTTTTACGATAGACGAAAAGAAAGTTAACTTAAGGTAAGTAAGTATTTGCGATACTTTGCATACCTACGGATAGGGTTCGTATTTTAAATATCTTGTAATGGTATGAGTTTTGGTATAAGATTATTAATATTATATTGTAGCTTACACATGAGTATGCGAATTCATAGTACCTATGTATATTAGGTGTACCTATATTCTTTTAATATAATTTTATGCACTTGTTTTTATCATAAGATACATTTTATCAATATAATAATATAAATAATCTAAGATTATTTTCGCCATTAAATTATATATTTATGTAGTCTATTAAACGCCTGGATAACAGTAAGTACATAATCGTGTTACTATACTATTTATCGCAACTTAACGTTTGTAGTTCTAGGGACCCGGTACCTACCTAAATTTATCTATAGCATTAGCATTGATAGTTTGTGTCAGATAATACGTAACATCACTCTCAATAATAGAGCACTCACAGATATTTTAGTTAAGTAGGTAAGTGCCTAGTTATCGCTTTTCACGACTCGTGTTATCAAGACAGCTCATTATTGAACTTTTTGACCTGCGTACAATGATCTTATTTTAGAATTACCTATTTTATCTCCGTTATAATATACGGAGATAAAAATAGGTAGGTAGATATTTATTTAGGTATATATTATGTATATTTTCCGTGAAGCGACTGCCATTTGACCTCCACTACCCATTGGCGATATCGGAGCATTGCAGCTAGATCAGTTGTTGCACTTTTTAGGGCTCCAAATACCGGTAACGACTGCCATAGATGTTCGTATGGCAACCGCGAGCAACGGCTTAATAGCCACATTCCTGCATACAAATTTTTGCACTGAGCGGGGATCGAACAACAACATAGCTGTTGTATTATAGAACAGCTAATCATGCCTCATTAAACACTGACGTCATTGATATAATTTTCAACTGAGAACCAGTGTACAAGTGAATGTTAGTTAGTAGGGCCAATAAATTGTGTTGCGAATTATTTAAAACATTTTTACGGCGTTACGTCACAAGCGAGCTGCTCTTGATTTTATAGGCTATGGTTATCTCAAAACTATCGCGATGTCAAAAGTTATTAGATCATCGTTTGTTTTCGTTCGCACTCAGACTCACTGATTAATGCAAGTCCTGTTACACTCGGGCAAGCGTTAAAGCAAGCATTGCCTCATCGTAGCTAAAGTGGTAGGTACGTCGGACTCGAACCAACTATAACCACTCGGTGTTCGTCATCGTCATCACCTGTGTTTTGGGGCTAGGACCCCGACCGATGGCCACTAACGTCAGTAACCCTAACCACATGTTATTGAATATCAAACTCCCCTCCTCCAGAAACACGACGTCATCATCATCATCCTCATCGAGCGACGAGAGAAACACGTCGCGTTGAGCAGTCATTCTGGGGCTTACTTCGGCTTGGGCGACAGCTACTCTAAACTGTCACCCTCAGAGTGTTTAGCTTATTTTGAGTGATCGTTTTTAGGTGCTGTGATACTAATATAAGAATTATAAGATCATCAATGCCCGAGTAACTAAAGAAAAAATATAATACTGTAAACTAAATGCACACGAAATTGCGTTTTATCATAGATAAAAAAAATACAATTTACAATATTTGCATTTTGTAAATTTTGATCTTCCATAGCTTGCTATCATTTATCATTATTGTTTATCTAGATAATTAAGTAAGAATTATTTTTAGGTACATACGTGACGCAATAAATAAATAAAATGGGTAATGGAATATTCTTTGGTATCAAAGGGAAATTTAATTAATTTCTGGCTCCTGTTATGAGTTCAATGTTATTTTTTTGAGGTGGGTAATTTGATACCGCTGCCGGTTTTATATCTCCTGTTGGATCTTTACTTATTATTGTTTTTACTGGGCATTAAATTGAAGACTGCATCAAATGACACAATACTTTATTAGTTTAGTAGTAGCAATAATTAAAATATTATGATACAAGGATGACTGTCTTTGTTGATAGATGTCCTTATTCTTACAGAAACAACAGCTAAATAGAAATGAGCAACCAACCAAATGTAGCAGTGGTGGGAGCAGGAGTCGTAGGCCTGACGGTAGCCAAGATGGTGCAGGACCGTCTCAATGGCTGCAACATCACCGTCATTGCCGATCAGTTCCACGAAGACACCACAAGTCACATAGCCGCCGGTATGTTCCGTCCAGGAACGACATTTAAAGGACCCACAGAACAAATCACGAAAAGTTGGATCGATAATTCGTGGCATTATTGGAATGATATATTGAAGACACCTCAAGCTCCGCAAATGGGAGTTATGAGTTTATCGGCATACATATTTTCTAAGAAAAATCAACATGTTACGAAAAATCATCTCATTGAAGATTTGTGTCCAATTTACAGACCCGTCACCGAATCGGAATTAAAACTTGGCCCTCAAGGTGCAAAATATGGATCGTTTTTTTCGAGTTTGAAAACCGAATGCGGTCTCTATTTGCCGTATACCGCCAAATTGATTACAGGCAAAGGCGCCAAATTAGTAAATAGTAAGATCGAGAGTTTCGCATCACTATCCGATTTCGGTAAATTCGATTTAGTTTTTAACTGCAGTGGTTTGGGCGCGAAATATTTGTGCAATGATCACGATTTAGTACCGATTAGAGGTCAAGTAATAAAGGTGAAGGCGCCATGGGTGAAAATGGCGTTTTATGATGATTACGATACTTACATTATCCCGGGATTTAATGGGATCGTTACTTTGGGTGGAGTGAGGCAGTACGACAGCTACAATTTAGGTTACTGTCGGTTTGACGCAGGCTCTATAATGGAGCGGTGTTGTGGATTAATGCCTAGTTTGAAGAAGGCTGAGGTGGTGAGCCACAAAGTGGGTTTGCGACCTCACAGATCGCCGTTGCGGGTGGAACAGGAGATACTGAGTGGTACTAAAGTGGTTCATTGTTACGGTCACGGTGGGTATGGAGTAATGACTGCCCCGGGTACAGCACAGTATGCTGTTGACTTGGGAATTGATTTTCTGAAGAGTAATTTGAAGAATAAGCTGTAATTATAACGAATTTTATTTTGATAATTAAATGTATACCAAGCTATTTACAATATCTAAAAAAGCTATTGAAAGTTTACACAAATAAATCTACCTTTAACTTTACTTTTTTTTATTAGAGATCCGATTCTCATCGGATCTCTCACTAAATTATTTACACCGTTCCCGACATTTCGGTTTCTTTTCACCCAGCCATGGTATGGGTATGGTTACGGCTACGGAATTCAAAGTAAGCCGTGATGACTGTTTAAAAAAACTAGTAGTTATCGTTTACAAATATCAATTTGGATAAACCCCCATGCGGGTATTTGTAGGGTAAGACGCAGTAACCCGTTAACTGCGATATGGTAGACAGAGCTTACTTCGGTTCTGATAAGCTATTAAGCTAAGTCAAAACAGTATTCATGATTAAAATCATTTTTGGTTTTAACTGCTCTAGAAATATATAAAAATGTAGAGATACGTTTTGCGATAGAGAGAGCGCTCTACATGTCCGTAGCAATCCGATCTCAAGCGCCCCACACACTAACAGTTTATCCCACACACTTTATGTTTCGTATACGATTTTGGACCGACTGCTAATGATAGTGTGGGGCCGCTTCACGATTCCGGTCAGCGCCGACAGTTATAGGCCGGACTCATCAGACTAAAAGAATAAAATAATGTTATTATTTTAGTCTGAAGTAATAAAATTATGATGACATAAGAACTGCAGGCCGCCCGATAGGACCAGAAACTGCAGGCGGACTGTTAATGGGTGTGCGCTTAGACTCTCACATGTGCTCTCACTCTCCATCCCGATATAACAAAACAAAAGCCGGTAGAGTAGTTAATATACTGTAGTGTAGTCTCACATGATGTTTGTTTACAATACCTGTATGTACGTATTTATCATTTTGTTCACCCATACATAAAGTCTTATTGCATTTAGTCCTTGCTCTCTTTTTCATCATTTAAACAAAGAGGATGCTGTCATTACTCGTAGCGTAGCTATGAAATTAGGCAGGTATTATTACAATTTTTTAAATTTTCCTTATTCATTTAGATATACCTACAGAGGGGAGTGACAGCCGTATGACCTCCAACTCTCAGGAGGAAATCATGCGCCAGAAATTTGTCAATCGGCAGGTGTACCGGCTCGCATTTGGGTCAAGAAGATCTTGGTAGAGCCCCAGTGGGGCCACTGGGGCCCTAAACACCCTCATATAATTCTAACTGCTTGCCCATTAAGCTGTAGTCCCTACATTACAAAGAAATCGAAGGGCACTGATGAATATTATCACGTACCGATATGAGTAATTACGTAGGTATCTGATATTTACCCCCCTTCTAAATACCAACTCATAATATTCAAATCTAAATTATCCACACGAATCCCTCCCCTGATTGATTCATACGCAATCGCTATATTTACCTACTTTATATCGAATGGTAAATTCGGCTTTCACAGTGGAATAAGATAAAATATAATTATCTCATGAAGAGCTCGGGATGCTGCGCGTCGAACAAACATAAGATAAAAGAACCAATCGGCGCGGCCCCCGGAGCATCGTCTCATTTTGTTTACATTGCGAATGAAAAAATATTCCACCGACTACATTTGTAAATTGTATGTGTGAGAATCAGCAGTGAATGTGTTAAATAAAAGGTTTATTTAATCTGTGGCGAAGCGGTAGTGAACGCGGCTGCTACGCAGGAGGCGCGGGTTCGATCCCCGCTCAGTGCCAATATTTGTATGCATGAATATAAATATTTGCATTGGTCTGGATGTTCTATGTATAATATATGTATGTATTTACAAAAAAAAAAGTATTTAAGTATTTATATCCGCATTCTAGATTCCATAACACAAGCTAATTAAGCTTACCATGGGTCTAGATAGCGCTGTGTAGAATGTTGTAGAATATTTATTTATATTTATTTACATATTATACAACATTCGTTTTTGTATAACATAAAACTGAAAGAAAAAGGTGAATAATGGGGGCCCCAATGTGGCCCCATGAAGGCACGCTAACTTCACCTGTTAGCCTGATTGACGGACAGTGTTCATGACGTGGCGGTAGTGAGTTCGACTGTTACGCAAGAGGCGCGGGTTCGATGCCCGCTCAGAGCAAATTTTCAAAAACCGCTCAGAAAAAAAAATGTCTATTTGAATTTGGTTTTGATGCTACCGTGCCTACGTTAAAACGTTGGTCCCGGTTGTCATACGTCTATGATTGGCAGTCGTTATATAAAGAGGCATGATGAAAAGCGAAAAATAACTACTATAATTACTGATCTGTTAGAAGCCGATGCCAACTTTGTTTGCTGTGCGTGAACTCTTACGATGCAATCAATTGAAATATAGCCTCTCGTGGTAGGTTCTACCCCGAGAGGACTTCTAACAGATAGTAAATATGTAAATTCAGTTATTTTGTTTACCTACTAACTCAGTTTGTCGTGCGATCGGGGCGGCGAAACGCTGCTCTGCGCACTCTTCGTTTCGCTTTTGCATCGTTCATTCAATATCAATTTGACAACTAGCAAACCTAGGTTTGGCCGAAGGTGGCCGAAGCCGAAGCTTCGGTCAGACACTATTTATTTAACAACAAGTGCCCCGAGCACAATAGTTTTACGCAGATCCTTAAAGCTGCATTTCATAGGTTTTCCTCACCTTCTCAGCGTATCTTCGCTGATTACCCTTATATAAAACAGTCTCTAGAATCTATAAACCCACATACGAGTACTTAAAATATTCCTCACGCAGTACCTAAGCGAACCTATCTTAATAGAAGTACGTACTTAATTTGCCCACAATTTTATGGCTTCGCTAAGAACGCACGTACCCGAAGTACGAGTACGTATAACTTCAGCATCATTACGTATAACTCGCGAGGATACCTCCCTAACGAACCGTCACGACCGCGGAGCGTAAATTGCGTTCTGCGGAGAGATGGGGCAAGCCGGATGACATAAAATATATTATTTTGGCACGCGTCATAAAATTCTACTGGGAAATGTTAGCTGCAAATGATGCTGATACTGGTTGTGCTACTTGTGTTGTATTGTATATATGGTTGCTTAGAATAGATTATGTTATGCCGATGCATACCATATTATATACTCATTCTTCTGTCCTCGATGGAGTAGAATAGGGTCACCCCATCTCTTCCTGTGGGTGTCGTAGAAAGCGACTAAGGGATAGGGCTGTTCTCCATCCGACAGTAAACAGCCCGTGGCAAAGTGATAGGCTCGCCTCTTATTACTTGGGATAGAAAATCATAATACCTAGGCGAAATGTCAGTGTTAATACACCTCTGTCAATTCTTATACTTATTTAACCTAACGATGGACCTACTTAGACATCTTCCAAAATGCTGGAGTGTCGCCTTCGCTGGTACGGCTTTGTGGCAATCGCCGGGAAATGTAGGCATACCTCGGAACACATATTCCAAGATATATCTAAACCTAAACATAAGTCATTTTGATCACATGGTATGTGTCTGTAACGGTGACCCTCTTTTCGAGACTTTGCCTTCAGCTTACTATCAGGCGAGGCGAAGTCAAATTAACGTTCCCATATATAAAAAAACATTTTAGAATCAAGATATATGTAATTATGTATACCTGGCTATGGCGCCCCCACCGGGTCCAGGTAGAAGGGATAGGCCCAAGAAGTCCTGGCTTGACGTCGTGGAGGGTGACATGCGTGCTAATGATCTCACTACCATGGACGCCCAAGATCGTGCGAAGTGGAGGAGGAAGAGCCGGAAGGCGGACCCTGAGCTCCGAGGTCATCTTGGCCACGGATACAATCAGGAAAATGCGTCTACATGATGATACCTATGCCCCGAGGTATACATAACAAAAGCTAGGAGGAGGTTGTCGGCGTGAGGGATGACATGCGTACGAATGGTGTCATTATCAGGGATACCCAAGATCGTGCGAAGTGGAGTAGAAAAATGGACCCCAACCTCCAAAGTGCAAGTTTTAGATGCTGTCGGGACTCATGAGGATGAGTTTAATATACGAATTTCTTCTGCCCCAATAAATCTAATAGGTCCTAAGTAATATTCAATCACCGTCTAAGGCGAGTATTTGAACAGTAATTGTTTTATCACGTACTGTAAATAGACACGAGCACGACGCCGTATCAATGGCTGACGTATTTCCAATACGAATTCAATTTAGTCAAACACCCTCTAATTTACAGTTAAGAATGCGGGTCTAAATGATTCGTGCTTGGGTAGGTATACCGCCAGACAATGATGTATGTAGCCAGGGATGGCGAACCATTGGCACGCGGCTGACGCGGCACAATTTTTTGGGCACGCCACCAATGCCACCAGTGCCACCTGGGTTAGTAGGTGGGCATTCGGTAATATGTGACTATACCTGTTTCTTTAGACTGTTTATACTGGAGATTGATGGCACTTGGTGGAACTTGCTACACATATTGAATAAATCACTTGTACTTTTCCACAATTATAATTGTGGAAAAGTACAAGAGATTTATTCAATATGTAGGTATACCTGTTTCTTTCTTTCAGAAAGCATGGTATACTTAACTAGAGGCGGACTATGGCATATTATCAGAAATTAATATTCTCCCAGCCCCAAATAATCTTGGGATACATTTATTTGGGGTCGGCCAAATCAAAAATGTAAAATAATCGAAGATCAATCTGTCCAGTAATTTAGGCGTGAAACCGTAGCAAACAGTACTTTGTGAGTGTTCACCAACTTCGTCTTATGAACACACAGACTGCATTTGCAGTTAAACGCAAACCGGCATGCCTTCAAATGATCGTCATAAACAATATACATATTTACTATGTACTGATGTTTGTAATAGAAATGGTTTAACTCTAAACACGTTCCAACGCATCTGTTTCAATCGTTTGAGCAGTCAGCGCTTGAGATTAGTCTCCATGGGCGACTGAATTTCATCTTTACTATTATATATTATTGTAAAGTAGCTGTGTCTATACATTCATCTATCTTTTAACTATCTATGTATACTATTATATAATTGGTAATTGGAAATGTTTGTCCGCGATGGACGCAAAAACTACTGAACGGATGTTGATGCGGTTTTTTTTGTTAGAAAGGTCTTGGTCAGATTTAAAATTTTACGTTTATTTGATTGCAATCGGTTAAGTAGAACCGGAGATAAGAGATCCATGTGGGCGGAAGGCTAGTTTTTAATACTAGCCAGACTAGCCTTCCGCCCGCGTGTGTCTCTATGTCTATTACGCTTTCACGCCTAAACCACGGAACCGATTATGATGAAATTTGGTACAGAGATAGATTAGACCTTGGGAAAGGACACAGGCTATGTTTGATCGCGATAGACGACATTCACGCGGGAGGATCTGCGGGCAACAGCTAATATTCAATACATTTCATAATTGAATGTACTTAATAGTCTTAATAGTTTAGTTATCAAATACTCAATAATTGTCTGTTTATCTGTTAATAGCCGCAAAAACTACTGAAGTAATTTTGATGCGGTTATTTTTGTTTGAAAAGTCTCAGACTTAAAATCTTACGATGGTTTGATCGCATTTGCTTGAGTAGGACCGGAGATAATGTGGAAAAAAAACGATATGATCTATGCGGGCGGAACCGCGTGCAAGATATATAATATTATCGCCAAACTTTCCACAAACTGACGCGAGGCCCTGAGGGACACCACTGTAGCTCCTCCGGGCGATGGGTCTTCATTTCTGTTCAATTTGCGTTTTAACTCCAATTTGATAGTAATACAATTTCCAGGCGTAAAGTTATCTCACAAACACGTCTTCAAACTGTGATTGTTTGATAATTTTGTTAAAGTCATTTGTACGCTGGGTTTTGATATGACGGCGGTTAAGGGCGTATCATTTTCATGATCATCTGAATGAAGATCAAATGTGACTTGTGAGGGTATTTCAGAAATTACTGTAATACTAGCTTTTGCCCGCGGCTCCGCCCGCGTGGATGTCGATTATCGCAACCAAACATAGCCTATGTCCTTTCTCAAGGTCTAACCTACCTCTACTTATACCAAATTTCATTAAAATCGGTTCAGCGGTTTAGTCGTAAAAGTGAGACAGATAGACAGACAGAGTTACTTTTGCATTTATAAACTTTTGTGACGCACCTGCCTCTACTGCCTCATAGAATAGAATGACGAATGTATGGGATTCGACGTAGGTATATGACAATCGTCAACGCATTGCATGTTGCATACGTCCGTAGGCGGTGGTAACTGCTTCCCATCAGGCGAGCCGTCTGTCACCTAAAAATTGTCCAGGGCCTACCATTCGTGGTCTGGATAAGAAAGAGGGACTGATATCCCGATTGCATCCAAAGCTTCAACTTCGTACCCGGGGTCCGTTCTCCGTCTCTTTGTCTAGATGTATTTTAGTCTTGCGGGAGTGACTGCTGGTTTAAAGTCTGCACCAGAGAGTCATCCGTTGTACAGCAGGTGTACCAGCTAGCAGCTGAGGTCGGTCTGAGACCTGAAAATCTTGGTTTCGAATTAGAATGTGTTTATTTTCCTATATGCATGCACTTGGAAAATTTAAATAATGACTCACGATGATTGGGATACATTTATAAGACTGATATTCAAAACTGAGATCCAACGAAAATAAACGGAGCCAGGGCATAACATTTGGTGAATGCTGCCATAGACAAAAGAATTTAAGTACTTTTTTAAAACACCAAAAGCGGGAAAGCACGTCAACTCAATTACTTTTATGAATATTTTCCACAGAGTAAATAACGACAGTTTATTAGCAATTTGGCGCCATTGTGTTACCGCGCAGTGTTTTTAATTTAGCGATGTGACGGCGGAGGCGCGCGGTTGCGGGCGAATTGATTAAAATAATTTCGCCCGCTCTGCCTCGTGTACCTCAAATTCGGGGCTTTATGATCTGTAACGCACTCTTATATTAATGCAAGGTTAAATAATGGATACCGTGTTTGTATAATGGCGCAGGCCAGGTTTGGGATAATGTCGGTATGTAGGTATTGTTCGGGACAAATATTTTGGACCTAAAATGTACTCAACCTCCTTGTTCCTCTGTTGTGACCTCGTTGGTATCGTGATTAGGTCCAAGATACGTGTCCATAGGTAGTGTAGGTACCTAGTGGTATTTAGGTACACATAAGAATCTTCTTCATCCTAGCGTTAGTTCCCAGTCGCATCCGAAGCTTTTCAGCTCGGAGTCTGGGGTCCGCTTTACCAGTCTTAACTACAGATTTGGCTAGACCTCGATATTTTCCGTGAAGCGATTGCCATCTGACCTCCACGACCCAATGGTAACATTAGGCGATATCGAAGCTTTGCAGCTAAATCGTTGTTTTTGAACTTTTTAGGGCTCCAACTCCAACATAGATGTTCTTATAGCAACCGGGACCGACGGCTTTACGTGCTCTCCGAGGCACGACCAGACCAATGTAAATACCCATATTTCATGAACACAAATATTGGCACTGAGCGGGGATCGAACCCGCGCCTCCTGCGTAGCGGCCGCGTTCACTACCGCTACGCCACGGAGGCTGTATTTACACATAAGAATCATTGATAAAATCATTGATTTGCAATCTTGCCAGAGTAAGTATGTTCTTCATAGGAGAAAATTTAGTTAGAAGTTTAATGGCGATATTCCGTAATAGTTTTTATAATGGTTCGGGACTTTTCGCGATTCATTATGGAACTTACTTTTACCGACGTTTCGGATGCGTTGCAACACCCGTAGTCACGACTTGAATGTTTGATATTCCGTAATGTTCCCAATTGTCCCTCTGGGAAATTAAAAATTAAACGAAAAATGTCGCCATGCGCCATCTCCTTCAATATTTTTATGTTCCTTTCATTACCATCGCAAGTCTAATCAATCTTTGAAAACAGTTGGATATGATAATAAGGAAAAAAGAGAGAAATATAATAAAACCAAGTTCAATTTGGCCAACGGTTACAATGTAATACTATACAAACATTATAATGAGATGTATTGTAACGAACATTCTATGCGGCCTTTGAATATAACCTTTTTGGTACCTACATCGTTTTTTTTTAAAAGAAAAATATTAAACGTTCGGATCTATTACATTCTGAATACGAGGCTTTTGTTATTTTTCTTTTGTGCGAGTCAATGTCACGGTAAAGGTCATATATTTACATTTTTAATATGATTTTATTGACTCCATCGGTGCCTAATCATGTATAAATAAATCTACAAACATTTGATAATATTAGGTATCGATAAATATTACTCTGAAAAAAAAAAAGCTATGTAGCCTCTGTGGCGCAGCACTAGTGAACGCGGCCGCTACGCAGGAGGCACGGGTTAGATCCCCGCTCACGCTCAGTGCAAGAATTTTTTTTTCTTTCACAACTTTTGCAACCAACTCCAAGTGCCAAAGCCAAGTCCTTTAAGCGGGGCGTGAAAAAGCATCTATTGAGGCCGTCAAGCTGAGTGCCACCATTGTAACATGGTAAGCGTCTGTAATGTTAACCCTCTTTCTTGAGACTTTGCCTTCAGCTTGCCATCAGGCGAGGTGAAGACAAATTGACGTGTCCTTTATAAAAAAAGATACGATCAATAACTGCTAAGTGCTTACAACAAATGGGCAAACAAGACAGTTGACAACAAATAGAATTCTTCCTATACATTATTGATAACACACTTGTACTTTTCCTCAATCGCGAAATATAAACAGTAGATATATTTTTTAGATGTTCCTCCGTGTGACGAACTAACAAAGATGTCTCTGAACTCCACTGTCAACACATTACAATAGGAAAACAGGAACAAGTAAATAGGAACCATTTGTATTCTTAAACGTAAAACATTTGAAGATAAATATGTACCTACAGTCAGCATCTCAGATCGATCTTGACGAACAAAGTACCTAATCAAAATGATAAGATCAGTTTGTGTACTTGCTAGCCAAGTTCGATCTGATACTGACTGTACCTTTTTTTTTATCGTGCGAAAAAATCCCACGGATACCTCCCCCGCCGGAGCCGGAGGAGGAGGTTATGTCGGACTCGAACCGACTAAAACGCACGCTGTCTGTGGGCCGTCAGTTGCTGGAGGTGAAATTGTCGTAACCCCAGGGCCATATCTCTCAATCCGGCCCTCTTCCGGTGTGGGGACCACGGAGTCCCCAACTTGCCCCTGGGTATGGGGAGGCACGCAATGCGCGCCGCCGCCGCGGCCTGCTTCTGCTAGGGTGACAGGCGGAAGTTAGTCATGGGGGTGACCCGTCACCCCCATGACTAATCGACAGCGCAGCTAAATAGTAGGCTATGTGCCTATTTGACAACTAATGTCTTAGCCAATCTTACATCCCGGCATCATCAGAAGACTCAAGACGGCATGCAGTATAAGTCGGTTTAACGTGCTCTTCGAGCCACGACTAGACCAATGCAAATACATTCATGCATACAAATATTTGCACTGAGCGGCGATCGAACAAGCGCCTCCTGCGTAGGGCCGCAATTACTATCGCCACGCCACAGGGGCTGTCAAGCTGTGGGATGTCCCCATGAAAAAAAAGATATCTGTTCTCAAAAAATGCCCATAGGTTATCTAGTTTTCGTTTTTGCAATTCAGTTTAGATACTCAGTTTATGTAAGCAAACCGTTTTACGGGATACATCACGCCCTTTTTAGTATTCCAAGCCCTAAGCCCTTAATACAATAAAACGTACAATAGACACGTAACAAAGCTTTCAATAGCTATACGTTAATCTACTTACCTACCTGTGTAAAGTGAAAACATTGAACTACTCTGTGGCTGGAGCTAGGACAAACAATTTGACCACGGCAGTGTCGATATCGATTAGTTTGAAGAGCCCTGTGATGTGTTTATCTACTCACGTGAGATAGTTTAAATGCTAGCGTATTTAGGCCTCTTCTTTAGAGTATACATTGCTATAGAGCGCGCCTTGCAAGTATGAACTGCTATCACGGGTATGAACAGTACCGAGACTCCTGGCTCAACCTCAATCAGTAGCAAAACAATACCCGTCAAAATGACTTCGCAAATAATATTTAATTCGATATGTTAAATCAAAATTTTATACAACATCTTATATTTGTAGTACCTAATAATGAGGCAAAAAACCGCAAAATGACACCATTTTTTTTGTATTTTGGCTTTAATTTTATCCATGCATATCAAATCGAACAAAAAGCTTGATAACAATAAACTTCATTAATAAGTGCATCTATTGATATTTTCGGTAATGCATGAAACGTCACTAAAGGTGCGCTATACCATCGCAAAGTATCTGCTAACACTCGGCGCCAAAGACCTGAGTGATAGGCGCGCTCTATATTTATAATGTATACTCTAAGGCCTCTTCAATACAACATTATTGCTCGGGACATAATATAATTTGGACCTTATATTACGCAGTACATGTTTTTGGGCGTCTTTAGAGGATCGCACGGAATCCTACTGCAACACTCGCGTACGCCAGGGCCTTGTTCGTCTCGTGACTTAGGTCCAAGATACCGTGTCCTAAGGTATAGGTATCGGTTGAAAGTACAGTCGACAAAGAAGATACATACGTGAATACATTTTCATACAACTTTAAATGAAAAGGTGATACTTATCTCTTTTGTGGACTGTACATATGACGTCCTCATGTAGCGTAGCGGTAGAGCATTTGATTCCGCTAAATGCAAATATTTGTACGCATATGTATATTTGCTTATGTATTTATAGATAGCGCTGTGTAGAATGTCGTACAATATGAACTGTGGTAGCTATTCGTTTGGTGTTCACATCAGCGAAGTGACTTCTACTGCATTTTATTTGCGATGTCACGGATATGAAGGCTCCTCCTGCGCGCATGATTATCAATTGAATATTTACTTAAACCGTGAAAGCTTAATAAAGCATTAACAAAACCAGTGTTACTTAGCATACCAGCGTATAATCCAGTCAAACAAACATTACATTTTGCCTATTTTTATAAGCCATTGAATTCGTTACATAATACGATTCGATTGTATTCCATCTAGTCGAAAACACAAAGGCACAAACCTAAAATAACACACAGCATAATGTATTTATGTGAAGTTCCTTTTGCGAGCAGAGAATAAAAAGAACAAAAACGTTTGCACGACTTTGCACAATGAATGAATGATTTGAGGAGTTTTGGCGCCAACGCGGGAAAGCACGCATCGCGGGTTTTTTTTCAAATTGGTGTGAATTCGAGTTTTTAAGTGTGAAAACGGATGTGTGGAACGGAAATGGATTTTTAGACATAACGTCTTAGTCAACGCACATAAGAGTAGGAAAGTGGCATATTACTGCAAATTGTGATTTTTTTCATGTTACCTATTTCCGAAACTCGAAGAAGCCGTCATAAAGTCTCCACTACTTTACAGTGACAGCAATAATCATTCATCGTCATCAATCATTCCAACTTGACGTGGGTTAATAAGAAGTTATCCAAGGAAAAAAGAATGATTTAAAATGCATAGCAACCAGACCCTCGCCGCCATTCGTAGAAATAAACAGATAAAGTGAAGAATGACTCCAACTCAATTACGGCTCGCAATAAATTGCAAAAAGAATGCTTAGAAAAACAGTCGTATGATTAAAACATAATTGATTTTGAATTCTTGATAATGTTTCGAATAATAATATCATTGTTCATTTATTTTTTAATACATGTTTAGCTTACGCCACGTGAGTTGACAATATAGCGTTTTGTTTAATGAATTAAGCAATTTGTATGATAACTTTTCTTCTATAAATATAACGTTATGTTTTCTACGTTTGGCGATATTACTTCTTAATTATTTTCCAGATCACAACAATACTGCTTAATACCTTAGGATTTTCTCAAAAAAAATAAAAAAATATGGTAAACTAAGTTAATGTCTAATTAAACTGAAACTATGACCTTAGTTTTCTTATTTTTAATACCCAAAATAGACCAAAATAAAGATAATCAAAATTTATAACTTCTTAGACTATCTATTTTATTAAATTTTAATCGATCATAATACGCATTATACACGTGTAAATGCAACGTAAACCGAAATAAATGCAGTATTCTCTTGCACTGCATATAATTACTACGCGCTAGCACGTTGTGACGTCACACGTGCCACGATACTGTATAGAGCTATTTCGGGCGGCTCGAGAAATTGAATTCAAAATAATAAATCTCTAAAAATATTTGTCGTTAGAATATTTCACTTGAACAGTTTATTTTATTACTGAAAAATATACAGTTTACGATAGTAAAAAGGACACAATTAATAACTGGACGAGGATTAGTTGAAATTGTTATAAGCCACAGTCCTGAATTATTAATTTGTCGGTCGCCACATCCAATTGTCATCCGGCCGCAGCTATTCTACATGAATAAATTACTTTTTAATACACTGAATGTGTATAAATATTTAGCTATGTATGTCTGTATATGTGTGTTTATTTTGGTATGTATTATATACCTATTACCATCAACCGGACACGTTATTAACTATGGTTTCTTTTTCTTTCTGAAAAAGAAATTTGTAACCGAACTTACTAATATTCCCTTCAACCCCTCCAGCTAAGCTAAATTGCTTGTGTTAGGAGTGAGTTCACGTCGGTAGTGTAATGGCCAGAATTCGAATCCGGGACCTTTCGATCATAAGGCCGACTTAACCACTAAGCCACCGATGCTTATAAAGTAGGTAATATTCGCCACGAGCGCCTGAATTCAAATATATAGGTATCTACATACTTCAAATACTACTAATGTTTGCAACAAGTAGTACTGTGTGATAAAATCTTTATAAATTGCGTTTCATGATAGTACTGACTGCTCAAAGTAAATATAATACTATGTGCTGACTGCTCGAATGCTAGCTTATTGTATTACATTACAAAGTCCCATTTTCCGACACTTAGGACCCTGCCCTATCGTCTCACGCAACCTTATTCCTCAGAATCAACAAGTCAAGATAATTTGGAATATTTTATTACAGCGTAGGCTAAGTATGTCGTCGTGTTGCTTGTCAGAATCGACAATAATTGAAGGGAATTGACGGAACCTGATCTATAAAGGAATAAGATATTAATTTTTGATGTAGGTAGACTTCAGAGAAATTGAAATTAACGATCTGAATATTACGTTCTGCAGATATCGGAGGTCAGTTTAATTTTTAAATTAACTGGTTACTTAGAAATAGACGCTTTATCCTATTTTACTCGGTAATTAAATTTATTTTTGAAGTCATTTCTTTAATTTCCAGCAGTGGCGAGGGGTGAAAATTTTTAAAAAGGGGAGTCAGTTGAAAGAAAGCTTTCCTTGAACACGCTATTTCTCAAGGCAAGCAGTAAATTTAAATGTCAACAAATCCGGCAAATTCCTAACATAATTTGAACAGGCATTTTAGGGGCATTTGTGGCTTATGGTGATACTGAAATTCGAAGTATGCTACGGGCAAAGTCGGGGCGGGTCGTGTAATGTAGGTATGTGTAATAATTATAAAAAATATTTCGACCAATATTTGTTTATTACGGTCCAAATTCAACGAAAACGTAATCAAAATCGTGATACATTTCAATCTTACTGAATCGTCAATACATCGACGTATACAACAGAGTGAACGATGTAAAAGCAATCTCAGAATGTGCCCGGCTAAGCACTAAGCACGTATAAACTTGTAACCGTTTTTACGAACCGGTCGGCTTTATAAATCAATCCGGTTTAGTGTTTCGTCGACTACAATGTGCCGTATGTGGGACACTTTATGTGCTGGCTATTCAGATAGGAAATAGGTACGTAGTTTTGTAATATAATAATGTTTAACGATTGCCAGAGGTGGCCATTTTAGTTGGGAATAAGCCTTTATTTCAGACTAGCTTTTGCCCGCGGCTCCGCCCGCGTGGATGTCGGTTATCGCGACCAAACATAGCCTATGTCCTATGTCCTTTCTTGAGAAAGGACATAGGCTATATACCTACCCCTATACCAAATTTCATCAAAATCGGTTCAGTGGTTTGGGCGTGAAAGCGATGGATATGGAAGTATGGATATGGATAAGTATGTTTTAGTTTAGGTATGTTTTATGTTCCATCATGGTTCGATCCCCCTGTGGCGTGGCGGTAGTAAAAGCGGCCGCTACGCAGGAGGCGCGGGTTCGATAATCACTCAGTGAAAATATTTTTATGCATGAATATGGGATTTGCATTCGTCTGGTCGAGGTCGTGCCTCGGAGAGAACAAAAAGCCGTCGGCCCTGGTTATCATACGAACATCTATGGCAGTTCCTAGAGGGCTGCATCGATGGATGCTTTTTCACGCCCCGTTTGAAGAACTCCGGATTGTAGGAGGAAGCTGGAATAGTCAGTTATTGAGTAGGTTATTTCGTCATAACTTGAAGTCATTTTACACATAATTATATTAGATTTAAATTGATAGCGTATTTTATATTAAAGCATTAGATTTTAATTTTAGCATTCTTTATATTATGTAATTATGGTTGTTGGTGAGAAAATAAATTATATTTTATTTATTTATTTTGTTCAAATTTTACAGAATTTATGTCAGACATATGGGAGCTACTGCCGTCTGACTACCCAATCTCCAGAGGAATGGGTTAGCCTGATCCTCGTGCGTCAATCAGCAGGGGTACCGGCTATCAGGTACGGTTGACATAGGCCCCAAAATCCTTGGTGAGACCGTATACAGAGTATATCGGACCTCGCCAGGGATTTTGGGCCCACACCAATGTAAACAGGCCTTCAAAATAATAAAAGTACACTCAATAATTTTCAGTTAAAGACGGATGTTATTAAAAGGTTCGTTGACGCGAACTCATAATGAATTATTTCATTGTTGTGTATCAATGTTGAACAATTTTCAACTTTTTCCGAACGTGTTAAGTCACATATTCGTTTGTGGTTAGTGAGAAAGGATTAATCAGAACAAATTAGTTCTCTTGCATCGTGGTCCCCTGGTAGTCCCAGACCATTCCGGACGGATCTAGTTATGTTAATTGAAAAACTAACAAATGACGTTCGAAGAAGGATGTGAGTTTTAAAAGTTTATTTTCATTTTAAAAATAACCTTTTATTTAATACCGACATTCAATAACTACTAAAATAAGTGTCTAGGGAGTCCTACCAAGATCACCGGGTCCTAAGCGGTTTTGTTCGTTTTTAAAGACGCAACTGTCGTCTAAAGTCCCAAAAATCCAAAGGAAAGCCTATCCACCGACGTTAGCAGGTTCACCAGCTTGCAGTGACGTTAGCTTAGGCCCCGAGGATCACGGTGGGACCCCAGATACTTCCGCTTTATTCCAGAATACACATAAGTATGATAAAAACAATAAAAACTCTTAACCTGTATATACTGCTTTTATTCAGCTCCAAAGAACACGCCATGCGTGTCCATTCAGTTCGAAGTACCTACACTATGGACTCGCTCCGGGCGATTTCGTGTCTTTAAAAAAATTTCAATGTTATCACGACTTTCAAGTTGCGAGTTATAGTTGCACTTACCAAGGTTACGATTAGGATTATTATCTGCAAATAACGTAATTTGTTACAATAGGACTGACATGTTATCCGATAAAAGTCCTGTAAATAAATAAAATTAAAAAAGGTGTGAGTTGTAGCTACAATAAGTATAAGCAGATGCAATAAGTATAGGGATGCGATATCCCTGTAAACTTGAAAATCGTGATTACAACATTGTAACCTGCAAGAGAATATTATCCTACAAACAAGTTTTCCTAAGAAACCGGTAGCAATCTTTACAATGAACTTTTCTCTCACAATATTTCTTTATTTCTGTTTTTCTTCAACTTGAGGAAAACCCATTACTAAAACTAAGTAATCGAATAAACTATTGTTTCGTGGCTTCAGTTGCGAAGTTATTAAAGTAAATCTAAGTTATTTAAACGGATGCTTGGAAGTCCTACGAGATTTTTTTTAAAGAATATTAACAATCGAAATCTATACTATTATATAATTGTAAAGTGGTCGTGTCTGTACATTGGAGATATTTAAAAAAAAATACTTGAGTTATGTTATGTTAACGATACTGAACACAAAAATATTTTTTTTGAATTTCCTGTCTGTTTGTCTGTATGTCTGTTTGTCTGTTTGTCCGCGATGGACACAAAAACTACTGGACGGATTTTGATGCGGTTTTTTTTGTTAGAAAGGGCTTGCTCAGATTTAAAATCTTACGTTTGTTTGATCGCAATCGGTTGAGTAGAATCGGAGATATGAGCAAAGGTCGCGTTAACCGAGATGCACGCGGGCGGAGCCGCGGGCGGAAGGCTAGTAATCTATACTATTATAATAATTGTAAATTGGAAATGTTTGTCCGCGATGGACGCAAAAACTACTGAACGGATTTTGATGCGGTTTTTTTTGTTAGAAAGGTCTTGGTCAGACTTAAAATCTTACGTATGTTTTATTGCAATCGGTTGAGTAAAACCGAAGATAAGAGATCCACGCAGGCGGAGCCACGGACGAAAGGCTATTACTAATATTTGCATTGAGCGGGGATCGAACCCCGTAGCTTCTGCGTAGCGGCAGCATGCGAAATACCGTTAAGCCACAGGGGCTGTCCCTGTGCTTATGGCCGTTCTATCCCAATATATTTCTAGGGTGTAGTATATTATGTATATGTGAATATATTACAGTCCCTCCCAAATTAAATGTGTCAAATTCCTTCTTTATTGAAGCTGAAAACAGGATGTGAGTGTGACCAAAACATTTCGCTCTAATTATACCTACGCGTGCCAACATTTAGGTTTAATTTGCGAGTCCGTTTGAATCAAACTCAGGCTTCAGCCGGCATGAAGCCTAATTGTTAATTTGACGCTCGCCACATACAATTGCTATCCTACCCACCCCCTTCTATAATTATATAGGAGCTGGATACACACGCGTGGGTGGATTGTCGTACGTATAACCCGCGCCACGTATCTTGGACCTAAAATGTGCTCAAAATGTGCCCTATACGCGCAGTACACATTTCTTGGGTGTCTTTTGTGGATAGCACGGGATGCTACTGCGGTAGACGAACTCAAATTCAACAAGCTTATACTGTTACACCGCGGGCGCCAGGGCTTGTCTTACGATTCAGGTCCAATTTACGTGGCGCGGGTTATACATTTCAACATTCTTTTTAATCAACTTCAAAAAGAGTTTTTTTTTTAATAAATGCATACATTACCTACTTACTATTCAGTCTAATGCAATGTGACATAAAGTTATGTAGGTACTTTGGATTTCCTACCTATATCTCACAATATCTGAAGGCACAGGTATCCCTCCGCCAAGATGAGACCTTCTTACCTTTTCCGAAACCCTATAGGTGCCTATTTCGATTGCAATTTTGAAAAACTTATGGCATTTGATGGCTCTATTTTGGAATAGTTTATAATATGAGGCATAATGTGGGATATAATATTATGGGGTACAATCACAAAACGATGAAAAAGACTTCGATGGGTAGGCGATGCAACGAGGCGATGAATAGAATCGATTACGGCGGGTGAAACCATGAGTAGGTACTGCTAGTTATTATATAAACGGACAAAATGACGATAAAACACAATTGGTCAATTTAAATAATTGTAGGTAAATTCTCCATTGCTGCTGGAAAGCCCCCGTGTCGTAAAACGACTATAAAAGGTACAAAACGAATGTGTTATAAAAATACTCGGCTGGGCCATAAACTTCTTTGATTTGCCCTTTCAGAACACAAATATATTTATATGTGTTTCATGACGGAGTTTAGGAGAATATTTCATGATATATAAATGTATGAAACATATCATAATCCCTACTAATATTATAAATGCGAAAGTAACTCTGTCTGTCTGTCTGTCTGTCTGTCTGTCTGTCTGTCTCACTTTTACGACTAAACCGCTGAACCGATTTTGATGAAATTTGGTATAGAGGTAGGTTAGACCTTGAGAAAGGACATAGGCTATGTTTGGTCGCGATAACCGACATCCACGCGGGCGGAGCCGCGGGCAAAAGCTAGTAACCTATAAACGGATTTAATACAACAGAACCCAGTCACAGATGAGTGAGGTTTCTCTTTTAATTTTTCGTGGGGATTTACCGCCGTTGGCCATCATGGGTGGTATTGCGGTTACGACTAAAACCGCTCGCCGTCTTGGGTCTGTACACGATGCTGGGGTCATCCTTCGCACATCGACAGACCTAGGGCCATCTCTGGTTTCGAGATGGCCCCCTTGGATGTGTGAAGCATTATGTCCCCATCGAACACCGGAAAAAGGGGGATAGGCGACCGAGGTATCGAGAAATGAAAAAGTCATATTTGCTTAATGCCATAGAAATAAGGAGAGAACAGCCATACCTAATCATAATTTTCAAAATATACGCAAGCCGACGATGAATTCCTTTACCATTACCATTTATAACATTAACCAGTTAAAAAAAACCACCACAATCTTTTGCCACCAATCCTTTAAAATCTTTTACAAAAAAATGCTTCCGAAAATTTCCGCGAAATACACAAAATATGTTTTGTCAAAGAATTTGCAAAGTTTTCCTGTTTATTTAATCTTCAGTTAACCCTTTGGTTTACGCAACGGAATGCCGGGGGTGTCTTCAGTGGAAGTTAACATCGTTTGAATATTTGATTACTTCTATCTCCCCTCGTTTCCGGCTTCGGCGGTAGCCATGGTGATTAGATTAATCCCTTTCCTGAATTAATTATGTTACAAGTCTACCCCGGGCTCTCATAAACAGAGGCGTCAATAATTATGAAGTAATAAGACGATATCTTGTAAGTATATTTATTTTACTACTGTTAAATGTTTATACGCCTGTAAAGCAAGTAGAATGAATGAGTACTGACCGAATGACACACCAGGTAAGTAAGGCATAGATTAATAATACATACACTGTTCAAACTAATAAGGAATTATAAAGGATAGTTTAAATTATGATAGGGAGGAACCATTTGTAGATTGTGAAGTATGTAAGGACAAAAGCAGTTGGCGGACTGCTATCTCTGCCTGCCCCACAGGGAGATAGGCGTATGGGTATGTGCTATGTATGTTAGTGCACAAGTTTGAATATCACGTGTTTCCCTCTTCCTACAGTCACGGGTCCTTTAAGCGGGGCGTGAAAAAGCATCTGATGAGGTCGTCAAGCTGATTGCCATTATTGTAACATGGTACGTGTCTGTAATGGTGACCTTTCCTGAAACTTTGCCTTCAGCTTACGGCGAGGTGAAATCAAATTGACGTGTCCTATATAAAAAAATCTAGACAAAATTCGCGACAGAGATAGATTTAATAGTCTAGAGGAGTACCTACACTACTTACTTCAAAGCACGCTTCGATTTATATTACGAGTAGACAGGTATATGCTAACTTTTAGAAGATTTTTCGTATCAGGGGTAAAATTTGAAATTTTAGATTATCAGATAAAGATCCTAAGTAAAGAAGTATTAAATAACTTTCTAACAAAAGAGATACCACATTGAGAACCTCCATCTTTTTTGAAGTAGCTCAACTTTAGTCTATTTCACGACAGTGCCTCCTTATAAAGCTATAAAACATTATGTTACTAAAGTTTCGTGATCCGATCTTAGTAGGAAGGACTGCACCAGATTGTTGGCAGTTCAAGTCGTAAATTTGAGTGTAGTTGAGGAACTTGTGTGGGACAAAGTTATCGAATTAAAATAAATCAAGCTATCGTGGAGGGCTGACACTCTTCGCCTTTATGAGACAATGTTGAGGAACAATCAGGCACCCTACGCAATTAGAAAATACCCGCTGAGATCCTAGTGTGTCAGCTGTACTGAACTATGATGGAATTATTTCTTAAATAGTTCTTCTTATTAATTTTGTGTGGATTTTGTACTAGGTTTTGTCTGCGGATTTGTATGCGTGGAATACTGATCCAGTTCCGGGTGTCCTATTCTGATCGTGTTCCCATTCTGTTGTGATCGGTTCCCAGGATAATAATAACTATCTTGGGATAATGGAATATATTGTATACTAGTAACGTATAAGTGTGTCAGTAGTACCATCAATGGTACAGGTACTGATCAATGGTACTACTGACATAAAGGGAAAATAACGGATGTAGGCTGGAAGAACACATGCTTCATTTTATCCTGGGAGTATACTTGAACGGGTTGCGGTAAGGGGATCGAAATTTCGCGAGGCTGAAGCCTCAAGCACTAGTACTCTAGTCCCCTTAATTGAATACTGTTATTGTATTAAATCGCTAAAGCGTGATTAAGTAATAAACATCCAAAAATGTTAACTTTCTTATTTAGGAACAATTTATTAAGGTCAATTTGCAGAAACCAGCCCTGTAGGTGTAGGACACACCTATATACTACCCCAAAATATGGGTAGTTGTCGAGAAACCCCATAATTTAATTCCAATATCGTAAGTTGACAGTAGTATACCGTATCTCCCTATGCAAACGACCCAAGTCGTGGGGAACTTGGAACAATATAAACATTTAGATAGGATCCGTGCCCTTGGATCGCGGGCCCAAGATATTGGCGCGCCGGGCCGGCCCAAGTTACGGGCCCAGGTGGGGTAATTTGAGGCCATTGAATTTTGTCACAATGAGGTTCGGAAGGCCCAATGTAGGCGTAGAGCAAGCATACATTGATTTTGTGTGCCTATAGTTGCGGTACGACTTTTTGACGCGACTGGTTTTGCTCGTTTTCTCTTTTATTCGTGTGTGTCTTCTGTGCCAGTCTCGCCATATTTTTCTTTAGTTATTTGTCCAACAGTTCGTTGTCCAATATTAAGCGCACCAAAAAAAAGAAAACGAGCAAAACTAATCATGTCAAAACGGCCATCATAGCGTGCCGCAACTATAAGTAGTACGAAATACCGTGCACAATGCACAATACTACTTAAATCAATCTGATTTTTTTAGGATACGGTTGGGCAAATTTGAAGGATTATAAGAATACCAATTAATGCCCGCGGCTCCGCCTGCGTGATACCCTATTCCCGCAACTCATAGGAACCGATTCCCGGGCTAAAAACTAGTCTATGGGTTTTTTTTAAATTCCAGACTATAAGTAGTCTATCCCTGTGCCAAATTTCAGCAAAAGCCATTCAGCCATTATAGCGTGATTGAATAACAAACATCTTCACAAACATTCGCATCTATACTAATATTATAAGGCTGAAGAGTTTGTTTGTTTGTTTGTTTGAACGCGTTAATCTCAGCAGGAACTACTGCTCAAGGGGCTTCATCACGCTACAATTAAAGGGAGCGGAGCAGTAATCATACCTAAATGTGAAAACCCCTGCTGTGGTTTTTCCAAGCGACCACAGAATGGGGTTCTTCAAGATGGGCATTAGAAGGTAGGTATTTATGGGGTCTGCAGCGCGAAAGTGACACCCCTGGTGTTTTGTACATCCATAGGCAACGGTAACCACTTTCCATTCCAACTTATCATCATCATCATCATACAATCACGTCTTTATCCCCGGAGGGTTAGGCAGAGGTGAATTAACACCCACATTTCACCAATCATTGTATTAGGTCCCATGTAATAGGGGGTGAGCCTATTGCCGTTTTCCGGGCACTATTGTTGACTCGAGTCATGTATTGGCTGAGTCTGAGCTGCACTGCAATTCACTAAGCGAGCACAACGATGCGACAACGATGCGAGGCGCAACGTAGATTGTCATTGGTCAGATTGTATCACGTCATTGGAAATCGACCAATGACAGTGTCTATCGCGCACATCGTTGCGACTCGCATCGTTGTCGCATCGTTGTGCTTGTTAGTGAATTGCACAGCTGTATATATCTGTCTGATGTTAAACAGCCCTATTCCTTATTCACCTTGTACGACACCGCATGGGAGGAGATGGGGTGGCCTAAATTCTACTCTGCCGGGAACTACCTACTCGTATTATTTGAAAGCTAATAAATTGCGGGCATATAGGAGTGATACGGGAATTCGAAATATACCACGGGCAAAGCCGGAGCGTATCACCTAGTTTTAGACCAGCCTTATCTTTTAAACCCTACTTACTTTAACTTTTTAATGGTTAAACAACACAAATTACCTCATGACGGGCTTTCAAGCTCATTGGAGAAATATTTATAGCCTTTAAAGGCGTGGCGATGGTCGAGTCAGGAGTGGAAGTACTGAGGAGAGGTGTGGTCACTTTCAGCTGACTCATCGGCTTCCTTCTGCCTGTCGTTGGTATACTGATGAGATTAAGGGTTCGTTCCGTTGTGCGAGAGATAATAATGATATTCTGAGACATATCTACTTTTTTTTTTGAAAATTGCAAGTATAGTATAGAATAGCTATCGGTTGAGTAGAACCGGAGATATGAGCAAAGGTCGTTAACCACGTAATGTAAAGAACGACCACCCATCAAAATCCCGACTCAGCCAATTAAGCTTAACCTCGTAATGTAAAGAACGGTCACCCATCCAAAACCTGACCCAGCCAACATTGCTTAACCTTGTAATGTAAAGAACGGTCAACCATCCAAAACCCAACCCAGCCATTGACCTACAGGGTTGTGCAAAAGTAGAAACAGTACAAATTTGAATTCGGGGGCCTCGGCCACGGGGGCGTCGACCACCGGGGGCGTAAGCCACGAACCCGAATTGTGGGTATAGGGGTGCGCGTGGTTCCCGGCAGAGTAGAATTTGGGCCACCCCTTCTCTTCCCATGCGATGTCGTACAAGGCGACTAAGGGATAGGGCTGTTTAACATCAGACAGATATATACAGCCCAGACTCAGCCTCAGGGGCATGGCTCGAGTCAACAATAGTGCCCAGAATACGGCAATAGGCTCACTCCCTATTACGTGGGACCTAATATAAAGATTGGCGAAATGTGGGTGTTAATTCACCTCTGCCTAACCCTCCGGCGATAAAGGCGTGAATGTATGTATGTATAAGGGCTGGCCACATCTGTCGAAGGACTGATGGCCGTTGGAGCAAACAAGTCCTAGAGTGGAGACCGCGCGAAGGTAAACGGAAGGTGGGACACCCCCTAGCTAGGTGGACTGACGATCTACGAAAGGTGGCTGGGACGGACTGGTTGCGGAAGGCGGAGGATCGGCAAACGTGGTGCATATTGGGAGAGGCCTATGTCCAGCAGTGGACTGCAGTGGGCTAATTCATTGAAATTGATTGATGTATAGGGGAAGATTTTGAGCAAAGACCAATATATTGTTGTCATTTAAAAAAAATCTACAAACTTATTGCCATTTGTCTACAGTGGTAGTTGCAGACAGACTATATTCAAACAGTATCTGTGCCAGACGTAAATTCAGGCCATTTCTTAAATAATTATATTCAGGTAAAAGATCAAAGCCGTAGTGTACCCAAATGTTTCAGTATTTCGCAAAGTTATTTGCGAAAAGTTTAATATTAATTCGTTCAAATTTAATTAAGCCCCATACATTTTTAATTTCCATTTGAAATGAAACACCATTATAATATTAAGGCTGAATAACTTTGCGTTATCAAATAATACTTTTACTTTTAGGACTCACTAAATTGAGTAGAGTAGAGAGTAGATAAATAATTCAAAACTGATAGTATAATAGAATTGGGTTACTTTGGTTTGTTTCAATACCAATTTTCTACTCGATAGTACCTATCTAGGTACAAGATTTCCACTAAATTAAAACTTTTTTCGTGGTTTGAAGCACTCCAAGATTAAAAGAGGAGACGACGTGCGACGGGTTCCCAATCGAGCAGTCCGACTGGGGAAGTACCTCCGCCCTACAGAAGACCGCGGCTTAATAACCTCGTGTTGTGTTTCCGACGGTGAGTAGGGTAGCCAGAGCTCACTGGAGAGATTTTGAGCTGTCAGTGGGAAAACCAAAGTTTTTGTCCTACTTATCTTTTGCGCTGACGGCACAGAATCTCTCTGTTCTTACAGGGTCGGCAGCACGAGGGTGACTCCCCTGGTGTTGCACTCGCCCATAAGCCACGTATAACCTCATATCATCAGGAGGGCCGTGTGCTTGTATGCGACCTAAGTAGTATAAAAAAATGCACCCCGCTTCTCCAGAGACAAGAAATAAGAAACATAATTTTGTCTGAAGGAATATAAAATAAACCCGTTTTTTAGGTTTTAATCTAAATAAGGTCGGCACAGCTGGCGCAGTGATTTATGCGATTATCTCGCCAACTGCTACGTGAGTTCCTTTCAAATAAAATGAGGGATGATCCTGATAATGAGGTCAGTATGGACTCTATGAACAAAAATTCGTACCCATTCAACCTCAAAGTTTGAAGACAAGAGTTTTCGAAATTTTGAAGCAAATCCGTCGATCAATATGTTACCGTTACAAAAAAGTATGTGTCTAAATATACAGGGTGGAAGATTTTAACCTTACCTGCAGGGAAAGTATTTTAAATACTGAAGATAGCCAATTTCGCTCAAAGGAAACATTCCTTTATTTTTAAAAAGAAACAAAACTGCATTCATAGATTTTTGAAAATTCGATTGCCACACCCGGTAATCGAACTGACTAAAATCCGAAAAAAATACATCCTGTATTTTTATGACATCAATCAATAGTGTAAATCATAAGGATCAAATCTGTCTAAATAACATGGTTAATTAAATGAAAGGAAATTCCTGAAAACTTAATTTTTGAATAAAACTTAACACAATAAAGAACTTTAAGTCAAGGGTCCATCAGATATCATAATTAATAATAAAATTCCATACTACTTGTCCCTCTTTTTCATGCGGATACCCCAGCAGGCCAGCAATGGTATTTAAGTCGGACTCGAACCGACTAAAACCGCACGCCTTCTCAGGTTAATTCAAAAAAGGCAAGCCAATAAGACAATTCTCCGTTTCCGTTGCCCAGGATGTTGTGGGGTGTACCCCAAATACCCCAAATTACCTACTTGTACGTCATGTAGTTTTTTTTTTTTTGAAAAAGGATAATCGTCATCATCTGCATATAGACGTATTCTCCTGATTGCATCCGTGGCCAAGATGACCTCGGAGCTCAGGGTCCGCCTTCCGGCTCTTCCTTCTCCACTTCGCACGGTCTTGGGCGTCCATGGTAGTGAGACCATTTGCACGCATATCACCCTCCACGACGTCAAGCCAGGACTTCTTTGGCCTACCCCTTTTACCTGGACCCGGCGGGGGTACCATTGCCAGGCATTTGTTCCCCACGTAGCCTGGCGGTTGCCGCAAGACGTGGCCGCACCAGCGAAGGCGGCTCTCCTGCATTTTATCCGCAATGTCACGGACATGGAGGCTGCCGCGGATGCGAGAGTTCCGTACGCGATCTTTACGCGTAACGCCGCACATCCACCGCAACATTTTCATCTCCGTGACACGCAGCTCTTGCTTGTGTCGCTCGAGCAGCGGCCACGCCTCACAACCATACAAGAGAACAGGCCTAATGATCGTCTTATAGACCTGCCCCTTCAACCTGACTGGCATTTTAGGATCACAGGTCACGCCAGTCATTTCTCGCCACTTGGCCCACGCGGCAGCAATGCGTGCCTTGACGTCGCGGTCGATCTCACCGGTCACATGAAGTACAGATCCCAGGTACTTAACCTGGTCCGTGCGCTCGACCAAATCATCGCCTATGCGGACGGGTGTGGGATCTGTGGAGTTTAACGCTAAGTATTCTGTCTTCGCTACATTTAGCTTCAGACCGCCGTTCTCAAGCGCTTCTTTCCATCCTTTCACGCGTCGCACCAATCTGCTCCTGTCCGCGTCCATGAGCGCAATATCATCAGCATACATGAGCAACCACGGAGGCTGCTCATGTGAGTTTCTAATGCTGTCCGACAAAACATCTAATACCACGCTGAACAGGTAAGGACTAAGGACGGATCCTTGGTGTACCCCGACGGTGATGGGGAAGGCTTTCGAGTCGCCAATAGCAGTCCGAACCACGGAACCGGAATCGTAGTACATGTCTCGGATGGTGTCAATGTAAGTCTCTGGGACACCCTTGGCCCGCAGTGCCCACCAGATCACCTCGCGAGGAACACAGTCGAAGGCCTTCTGCATGTCTAAGAATAGGCAGTGCAGGGGCGTGTTCTTCGCCCTGTATTTCCCCGCCACAACCCTTAGGGCGAACACTGGGTCCATGGTCCCGTGCCCGGGACGGAACCCGTACTGGCACTCCGAGAGTGTACTTTCCTGTCGGATCCGGGAGTCGATTATCCGCTCATAGAGCTTCATGGTGTGGGACATTATCTTTATACCGCGGTAACTACCACACTCCTGCACCGATCCCTTGCCTTTGAAGACTGGCGTGATGATGCTCAGCCTCCACTGGCTCGGGATCTCACCGGTGAGGAGTACGCGGTTATAAAGATTTGCTAGAATGCCCACACCACGGGCGCCCATTGCCTTCCAAGCCTCGATGGGGACTTCGTCGGGTCCGACAGCTTTCCGGTTCTTCATGCGGCGAATGGCAGTCTGGACTTCCGCAGGCGTTATCGGTGGCACTAGTCCTTGATTCGGAGGGAGGTCTGGTGGCTGCACCTCTTTATGCTGCTTATTCAGCAGCTCGTGGAAGTATGAGCGCCATCTCTCCTTCACCGCGACTTTCTCGTACAACAAATTGCCCCCAGGGTCTTTAATGCAGCGGCACTTGGATAGACCCTGCGCCGCTTTGGCCCTGGAACGCGCCAACTTATATATGAGCTTTTGCCCCTCAGACGATTCCAACTTGGTATATAGAGGTTGCAAGTGGTCTCGTTTGGCCCTGGCTACGGCTCTCCTGGTGGCGCGTTTTGCATCTTTGTACGCATCGCGGTCGTCGGAAGATTTGGACGCTTGCCACTTTTTAAAGAGGGCTTTCTTCACCCTGATCTCTCTCTGGACTGTGTCGTTCCACCACCAGGTGTCCTTGTCACACTTGCGTCCACCCTTAGACATGCCGAGCACCACCCTCCCCGCCTCAAGAATAGCTGCCCGAATCCTGTCCCAAGAAACCTGTACTGGTTCGTCTACAGCATCGGCGCACTTGTCACCGATGGCTGAGACGAAACTTTGGGACTTAGCTTCATCAAGCAGCCACCACCTGATTTTGCGTTGGGCACGCTCGGCACGTTTGTCTTTGGGTTTCACGCGGAGGTCCATGACAAGGAGACGGTGTTGACTAGTGAGACTCTCCCCGGGTATAACCTTGCAGTTGACCACCCTGCTGATGCTGTGCCTCCTAGTGAGCAGGAAATCAACCTGGGTTAAGCGCCCCCCGCTCTTGTAGGTGACAAGATGTTCGGATTTCTTTTTGAAGTACGTGTTCACGATGGCCAGGTCGGCAGTCGCACACGCTCTAAGGATGTGCTCACCCTCTGGGTTGCGACTACCGTATCCAAAACCGCCGTGGACACGCCCAAACTCCTCACATCCGTCACCCACGTGACCGTTCAGGTCACCGCCCAGGACAATCTCCTGCGACAGCGGGACGTCACGAAGCACTCCCCCGAGTTGGTCCCAGAACAAGATCTTTTCGGCTTCGCCACGCCCAGCCTGTGGAGCGTAAGCACTTATCAGGTGGGTTATAATCCCATCGATAAGCACCCTCACAACCATAAGTCGGGCGCTATAGCTCTTCACCTCCAAGATGTCATCCTGCAACGCCCGGGAAAGCACCACGCCCACCCCGGCCTGCCCGTCAGGTGCACCTGTGTACATCAGCTGGTAGCCCTCCCCAATGTGCATGGTGCTATCGCGTTTTTTTGAAAAAGGATAATAACCGAAATTATTAAAATTACCGTTAACCCCTTCAGCTAAGCTAAATTGCTTGTGTTAGGAGTGGGTTCTCGTCGGTAGTGTAATGGCCAGGATTCGAACCTGGGAGCTCTAGATCGTAAGGCCGACTCCTTAACCACTAAGCTACCGACGCCAATTTACCCAGACGAAGTTACCCAATAACATTACATTCTAAATCGGAATTAAAGTTCAGTCATTTAGTACTAATTTTAATAAATAAATGGCGTCAAAGATAACTTTATTGTTGATTATGGTGTCTGATAGCTCCTTGAATAGAAGTACTGTCTGCTGAAATTAAATTTATAAGTTAAGATTTTATGGACTTCCTCTTATTTAATTAACCATGTTTGTTAGAGAGATTTGATCCTTATGATTGACACTATCGATTGATGCTATAAAAATACAGGATGTTATTTTTTCCTATTTTAGTCCGTTCGATTACCGAGGCGTGGCAAGCTAATTTCCAAAAATCTATGAATGCAGTTCTGTTTCTTTTAAAAAATAAAGGAATGTTTCCTTTGTGTGAAATTCGCTATCTCCAGTATTTGAAGTACTTTCCCTCCAGGTAAGGTTAAAATCTTTCACCCTGTATATGTTCTTTGAGTTTAATTAAAAGTAGTAAAGGTATATGGATCTTGACATTGGCAAAATTGTGACGATTTGCTGCAGAAGCCATTAAGAAGAAAAAGAAGAAGAAGTATGTTTTTCGGCGTTATAAAGCTCTTGGATGGGAGCTATGCCTAGTTTGGGTTTAGATCACGACGTATGGATCACCGAGTATGTATATGTAGGTATACTCGTACAATATTAAAATAGCAGTAAATTGTTTTTTTCTTTCACCAAAGCCTCACATATTTATTATTTTTTTATCTGCAGACGGAACGATGGTATTCCGTGACAGGATTCAATTACTTAGCGAACACAAGCGGTATCACAATCCCTTGTTATCACATTCTATTTCTCGTTTATAAAATAAAATATTACATAATAACAGCCGCGAGGGATCCGGGAGAACCATAGAGCCGTGATATCTTTGGGAGACAATTTCGTTTCGAGATAAACTTCGCGCCAAAAGCATTGTCTTCTATATTATCTATGAAGATATAGTTTTTTGTAGATCGGATGCAAAGAGTTTTTTTTATTTAAAGGCTCATTTAGACGGGGGTAGTTTCTCGCTCGTTTCAGTTTGTGAAATTGTACGCTACTATCAACAGCACTAATCGCCATACCGATACGATACGATACGATTATATCATACGAGATTCGCAAGTGTATCTACGCCAGGCAATAAGACACCCTCGCACTCTGCATTAATTCTCGAAACATGGTTATTGCTTTAAAATTCTGTTTAGACAGACATATCAATATTCAATTGCGAGGCAATTGTCGCCAAAGTAGAAGAGTGCGTATTGTTTGTGCGCATGTTTAGACGCAGCCACTTTTTTATTCTTTCGATAATCGTATCTTACAGCCAAGGAACTCTCTCCGTCTAAATAGGCCTTTAGACATACATACTTACCATATAGCCATAATATTACAGTAGGTACAGTTTGTAATTTTTGTAATATAGGTTTTAGCGGACAAATAATACTGAAATACAAATATATTTTTGTCGATCTCTGTGTCGTGGTGGTAGTTTCGGCTGCTCCGTTGTTCAAAACATGTTGTGAATGAAACACAATATTTTCCTTCACACATTTAACTGAATTACATCTGTCACTTTCCTCCACGAACTCAAAATTAATATTGACGTACAATTTCCTCACGGAAGTTAATATGAAATCTATATAGTCAACTCAGCTCTTTTTTATTTCTTTTTTCTTCTGATTCTTAACACGGAGGACAGAATATGATTATTCATCATCACTATCCGCGGGTGTTACTTTACTTTACTTTACTATATAAATATATTAGCTTTTGCCCGCGGCTCCGCCCGCGTGGATGTCGGTTATCGCGACCAAACATAGCCTATGTCCTTTCTCAAGGTCTAACCTACCTCTATACCAAATGTCATCAAAATCGGTTCAGCGGTTTAGTCGTAAAAGTGAGACAGACAGACAGACAGACAGAGTTACTTTCGCATTTAAAATATTAGTAGGGATTTGCTGGTTGAAAAGTGGAGTTACCATCCAAAATTCTTAGATATCTTCAGTCTTCGTGTTCATTGTAGTGACATTCGAAGCTTTCGGACTCTGGGGTCCGCTTTTTCCAGTCTAACTGTGGATTTGGCTGCTCTTCGATATTTTCTGTGAAATGTCTGCCGCCTAACCTCCACAACCCATTGGCGATATCGAAGTATTGTAGTTAGACCAGTTGTTGGACCTTTTAGGGCTTCAACTACCCGTAACGACTCCCTGACTTTGATATCTCAGTTATTCAGTACAATATTCTGAATAATTTTAATATTTATTAATAAACTAATTAGTATTCGGTGAGTGCGACAGCTGTTTCACTCGTAACCTAGAAATGTTACTTACTTTAGTTTACTGTAGTTTAATACCTTTGTTTTGTAGATAAAGATATGATACATATTGTTAGTTTTTAAATAAATTATAAGTAGGTACGTAGCTACACTTGAGTGTGTATCATGAAGTGATGGTGATTCATGTAACTGAAATACATTAATTTATAATATAAGTCAATAAATTAATCAAATAACCCGCCCCTGACCGCTCCCGGCGCAAGAGTGCCCATCACACTCGCCGCGTTTCCACGCTGGATTGCGATGCCAGCCTTTGCACCAGGAACACTCCGAACGGGAGTCACTAAGCAGCACTGCAATTCACTAAGCGAGCACAACGATGCGACAACGATGCGAGGCGCAACGTAGATTGTCATTGGTCAGCACGTCATTGGAAATCGACCAATGACAGTGTCTATCGCGCACATCGTTGCGACTCGCATCGTTGTCGCATCGTTGTGCTTGTTAGTGAATTGCACAGCAGGCCGCGGCGGAGGCGCGCGTTGCGTGCCTCCCCATACCCGAGGGCGAGTTGGGGACTCTGTGGTCCACACACCGGAAGAGGGCCAGATCGAGAGATATGGTCCTGGGTCGGTCGGGGTGCGAGGTATAAGTCTACGCCTACCTCACCTACCACCTCCTACTACCTCACTTACCAGATGTCATGCGTTTTAGTCGATTCGAGTCCGACATATCCTCCTCCACCGGCTCCGGCGGAAGGGTATCCGTGGGGATTTTCGCAAGATAAAAAAAAAGCTTGGTTCGTACATCCATTATTATATCTTTTTAACCGTATTTGTTTTGACGTTATAAATAGATAGGTATACCTAGGTACATTTTTTTATAGTTAAATTAGTTTTGATACTCAAGCGGCTTATTCACACCCATACCCGATTTTATTCCCTAGGGCTCCAAGACTAAACTTAAAAACGTTCTATTCAATGTGTCCCAACCCAAACTTAGGTTTTATTACTGAAAAGTAATCACAACATCCTCAATCTATCTAATCTTATTAATCAGAAGCAATGAGGTACTGTAGTATTATATTATCTCTGACTGAGGTACTCCATCAAATTCTGAAGTTTTCTAATAAAGCATAAAACTTGAGAGAACGACTCCATTCATTATACTTTAATTTGTTCATGACTTACAAAGTTATAATAAAACTCTCCGAGTACCAATCCCGGAGTTTTATTTATACAACCTTATCAATTCATCTGCCGTTGTAAGATTTGTACGAAACCTGTGAGGTCTACTATGAAACGAATAAACGAAGTTGCGGGTACTATTGTTTTAATTTTTTTATAATATTCATTCCATCAATAACTATACCCCATTCCAGTCGCGAAGGCTGAAAATGGTAAAACAATAACCATGGTAATTTTGTATGAAATTCTCTGAAGTTTTAGATACTGAATTTTAAATACATCCAGTTATAGATAATGCATTATGGTCTCCGCTCCTGGGTATCGACTTGAGGTCAAGACGGTTTGGAACTAAGTATACCTACTTAGTAACAGTTCAAACGATCGAGCACTTTGAGCTTTTCAATGATATAAATACGTAATGATATTTGAATATTTGAATAACATGTCTGTTCTCTGAATCGGTTAATAAATCTACCTTAGCATTATGAGTCTTGTAGTAGGTACAAGTCCTTTGATCTTTGAATGATATTTAATATTTGTAATTTCTAAGTTTTGACTTTGTGAATTCGGAATACAATTTGAATTACCTACGAATGAACAAAATGAATGAAAAGAACGAATATGTTCTTTGAGTTTTTTTAATGTCAATGTCCTTTGAATGTTAGTACATATTCTAACTTTAATTAATAGTTCATTGAAACGGCAGAGAACGCATTTTTTTAAATGTTATTTACTTAGTGTTATTACTAATCCCAGTGTAAAGTCCAATCTAAGTTTGTAGGGTGGCAACTGGCAACCCTTGTCCCGCGGCCGCCGTCTTGTAAAAAGGGTACAAGTAACAGATTTTTACTTTTGGCTTGGTCACAAGACCTTTAAGCTATGGCTTTATTTTATATTTTATTCTCTTATTTGATGGTGTTGACGATGATGAGTATGAGTTATGCTGTTGATGATAATAATAATTATTATTATTATTTCATAATGGACGAGCAGCAACTTGCTGATATGTCCATATCACTCAGTGTTCGTTAACGATTAGCTTCGAGCCATTTGTCCAAACGGGACTTAAAGCTGTTCAAGGATTGGGCAGTCACAACACTTTCGGGCAGTTTTTTCCAGTCGCCCACTACACGGTTGTTTAGACAGTGGTATGCAGTAAGGGAATGTGAGTGTGTCCGACTCAGGGTGAGGCTGTGTCCCCGTGATGAGTACAGTTTTTGACGGAGCTCATACATATTCCGTAGATCTGGCAGGTTATAACAGTTGGTCATAATTTTGTAGGTTTCTATAAGGTCCCCTCTTCTTCTCCGTTCCCGGAGCGTAGGTAGTTTTAGAAGTTTCAGGCGCTCTTCATATGGCTTACGTCGGAAACCATATGGTATTTTAGTAGCTCTTCTTTGGGTGCTTTCCAGTAGGTCGATATCCTTAACAAAGTAGGGGCTCCATACTTGAAAGCCATATTCTAGTAAGGGTCTAACATATGTTTTGTATATCTTGATGAACACGGTAGGTTCCATAAATTGAAATGATCTTCGTATGACATAAATGAAGGAGTTAGCTCTTTTGACAATGGCATTTATATGCTCTGCCCATTTTAGATCGCTAGTTATGATAACACCCAGGTCTTTTTGAGATTTTACTGTACTCACTGTCATGTCACCTATTTTATAGGGTACTTCGGGGTTATTTTTTCCTAGTCGAAGGACAGAGCATTTATTTGCGTTAAGTTTTGACCCCCATTCTATGGTCCATTCTTGCAATCTATTAAGGTCTGCCTGCAGCTGTCCCGATTTCGTTAGTGGATTGGCAAAGAATTTGCCATCATCCGCGAAGAAGCTAGAGTCTGATTCAATCTGTGCAATTAAGTCAGTGGTAAAAATGTTAAATAGAATAGGTGAGAGAACCGATCCTTGAGGAACTCCGCTCAAGACCTGTTTTGTATCTGAAAGTGAGTTTCCGACCCTTACTTGGTATGTTCTGCTTAGTAGATAATTTTCCAGCCATTTCAGAAGGTTGCCTCTAATACCGAAATGTTCTAGTTTTGACAGTAGTCTTCGATGGGGTACCTTATCAAATGCCCGTTCAAAATCCAGGTAGATTATGTCAACAGGCCTATTATTATCGAGTTCTTTTGACCATGTGTGTACACATGACAGTAAGTTGGTTACTGTGGACCCCTTCTCAACGAACCCATGTTGTCTGACAGAGATGATATTTTCTGCATTAAGGAATCTTCTAATTTCTCTACATAAAATTCTTACCATACACTTTCCAATGGTGCTAGTTAAGCTTATGGGTCGGAACTTGCCAGGATCAGTCTTGTCACCGCTCTTGTATATAGGTGTCACAATAGCATGTTTCCAGTCTTGGGGGAGGTGACCACTATCGAATGAAGACTGCATCATTTTGGTTATGTATGGTGTCAAGTGCTTGACGCTGTTCTTGAGAATGATGTTGGGTATGTTGTCAGGTCCTGGAGATGAGTTTGTATTGAGTTGCTGCAGTGTTTTTGCAACCTCCACTTCCATAAAAGCTATATCACAAAGAGATGCGTCAATTCGGGCAATTTTATGAACTGTAGGCATGTCTGTGAGGTCCAGCTCTCTGGAGTAGGCTTTGTTGAATTCCTCAGCAAATGCATTGGCAATATCTACTGGTTTGGTAACTAGATTTCCTCGCGAGTCCCTTACTGCCGGTGGGGTCGTAACCTTGGAAGTGACACACCTGCGTATATATGAGTAGAAGAGTTTATCACCATTGTTAAGTATATTAGCTTCGTAGCGCTTCCTCTGTCTCCTGGCCTCATCAACACATCTATTGCTCACTTCTCTATATCTCTCGTAGTCATTGGTATTTTTACTGTTTTGGTAGACATCCCACAGCCTCCGTTTCTCGAGGGTTAACTTAATGACATCCAGTTTTATCCAGGGTTTATTGTTACATCTTTTTTTCACAGTGCGCTTTGGAGCATGCTTATTTATGTTTGTGAGTATAGCAGTCTTTAAAGATTCCCAGAAAGCGTCTGTTGTGTTGCTTGCCTGCACTTTCTCAAGACTGTCAAGTAAATCAGGATTGAAATTTGTATAGTCAATCTGATGGTAATGCTGTTTTAATTGTGGTTGTTCAGTGGATGGAAAATAAGTCTGTATTTGCATCGTAAATTGGAGAACACAGTGGTCACTTTTGCCTACTGGGGGCCGGTGTGTAAGATTTGATAGTAGGGTGTCATCATTGGTCATTATAAGGTCAAGTAACGATGGATTGTTTCCAGTTCGGAATCGTGTGTGATCTGTCACGAGTTGGAAGAGGTTACTGTTGTGGAACATTTTTCCAAAGAGCTCAGCTGAACCACTCAACGGTTGCTTAGTGCAGAATGGCCATGCAATATCAGTGTAGTGGAAATCGCCAGCAACAATAATAGTATTACAATCCGAGGCAGCAGACAGGTTGTTCAATAAACAAATATCATCAGCCTTCCAGTTTGTATTTGTGTCTGTACGGTATACACCGACAAGCAAGAAATGGTAGGGACCAACCTGAATATCCAAATAGAGAGCCTCCACAGAGTCTTGCATGTACTTTTTGTTTTTCCTAGCAATGATAGGTATACCACTTATAGAGTTTCTGACATATATAGCCACACCGCCTCCTTTGAATTTTCCACCATCAGTCTTTGGGCGGGTCCTGCGATGCTTCCTAAAGAGTGTGTAGTTAGGTATTGAGTATGTGCTATTCCTGTCACTACTTTTAAGCCAGGTTTCCGTGATAACAATAAATGTTGGTTTGCATGCTGAGATATCAAGGAGCAGCAAATCGAATTTTGCTGGTAATGAGGCCAAGTTGGTGTAGTAGAATGTCAAGTATGTATAGGGTTGGTTTGGGTTCATTAGTTTTTGATTTTACAATCCTAGGTACTCCTCCTACATACTTAATAGTGATATCTGTCTCACCTCTATCCAGACGGTCCTGAAGACATGAGCGCAGGCGGTTCAGCTCCTCACGTTGTTGGGGAGTTCTGTCATTGTATACTTTTACCTCTTTACGCGTTTTGTCTCTGTTTTTCAATATACTGATGGCATCCGTGCGAGATTTCATAATAACCTTCAGGGGTCTAGGTTTGGAGTTGTCTTTTTTACCTAGACGGATGATTTTGATAACCCTATCAGTGTAATTTTCCCCACCGGAGATTTCATCGATAACCTCCTTAACTATTCGGTCATCATGGGCTCTGCAGGTGTCTTCAGACTTACATTCTGACATTCCCACCATGATAATATTGCTGGCACGGCGCTCACGCTCGGCCATTTCCTCGATTATAGTATTGGTGGTTATGGTATCTTTCACTGGTAGGGTGGCTGGAGAAGCTTTGGTGGTAGTTTGCAAGGCCAGTTGAGTTTTTATTTCATTTAGCTCCTCCAACACGGTATCATAGGACTTTATGAGTTTGGGAACTTGGAATAACGCTTCACGGCAAGGTACACATAAGAAGATGAGTGTACGTTTTGATTTTAGTCCCATGACCCTAGCCTCACTACTTGTTAGACCACTGCAAGTTAGACACACATTCCGCTTACAACCATCACACTGTATTAGGTTTTCCTCACTGGGAAATGCACTGTCGCACTGAAAGCACTTCATTTGGCAATTAAGTATCGATTTTGGAATTGACATTTAGTGGGGTTTTACACTCGATTATTTTTGATGTTGTTTTGTTTAGAAACACAAGTTTGATATTTGATTTAGAGCTTATGCATTAATAACACAGTTTTAAGTATAGTTTAGTAGATTTTGGGCACGAAAACTAATTAATATTTAAATTTTAGTCGCGAAGAAACTTAGAACACTGTTCACTGTTCTGTGGGTAGAACGAAAAAAGATAAATAAGAAATAATAATGATGATTGCGGCCTCAGTAAAGCGGTGAAGACGTTACTAGAGTTTTCTATGAAGATTTGGAACCAACACGAAAAATCACAATTCACTGTAATACGTGACTTTCCTTCTCTTGTGTGCGTTGTCTAAGACTATGTCTAAAAATCCACGATTTTTACACATAAAAACTCGAACTCACACCAATTTGGAAAATAAAATACCTGATACCGCGATACGCCCTTCTTCGCGTTGGCGCCAAAAGTCCCCAAGTAACACGGGTGGAGCCAAGGGTTACCAGCTAGTAAAAGATAAATACCTACTACTACTTCCACTTGGGACAAAATTATAACGACACATTAGGTTCCATCATAAAATGTTATGTTCCGTAAAGACTCGTATAAATATAATTAATTACTGTTGAGGTTAATTATATTGGCCGTTAGACAGACATTACACATTGAGTATGTCCCTTTCACCTATAGTCAAGGACTTTGGTCCCTTTGGTAATTAATTGCCTGAATGAATGTACCTATGATATGTATTAGTTTTCGATTACATTAATTATGAATCATTTTCTTTTCTGTGAATAGGTACAGTCAACGACAAATTTGTTTAAAACTAGAATAATTACTTACCTTTTTTTCATCACAATCCGTATTGTTACCAACATACCATATTGAATCAATATCAGCATTTACACTTGACTGCCATACCTGTAAAGAAAAATAAAACATAGTTACCTACGTTGAGTTCTTTTTATAAAAGAATAACAGACCTTTCACCCTTAAAAAGTAATCCGTAACGATTATCTTCAAGCACTTAATGGTCATATTCCCCTTGACATTTTACATTTAACTAAAGAATTACAACTACAAAATGACTTCTAAATTCGACCTTTTGCCCCGCTAATTGCGATTTACATTTAAGGAGAATGAGGCTAGCCTCAAGGCGTCCTTAAAACCGGCATTTTTGTAAATCTCTTTACGATTTCCTCGCACTGATTCTTCAGCTAAAAAGAAGTCTGAATATAAAATTGTTAAGTTCTAAAGTCGGTGCTATTATGTTAATGGCCGCCTTTACCGCAACGTAAAATACATTTAGTAATGAAAGCCTACGTTTTATTTTTAGATTACGTTTTCTTAATATAACACTTTTTATTACGTCTCCTTTGATGTATGGCTGAAAGGAAATGTAGGTTAATTGAGTTTTAAGGACTAGCTGCTTTAAATTTTAATGGGTTTTAGGAAAGCGGGTATTATTTTAACGAGACCATGCGCGATATTGTCGAGTTTATGCGAATATTACATGTTGGAGTATAACTACCTATTTCTTGAAGGATTTGTAATCGCGATTTATTTTATTATAGCTGAAGCCCGTATTTCCACCCACATGGATGTCGATTATCGCAGAAAAGATGCGAAAATCGACATCAACGTGGGCGGAACTACGGGTTTCAGCTCGTCATATCTTCGTTTTTTCTCAACCAATTGTAATCAAAAATACGACAGCTAATACGATTTTGATGTAGTTTTTTGCCAGTGAAGGCGTTTTTTTTAGCTGGAAAGGTGACAAAATAGTTCAAGGTGACAAAGGAGAACATTCACTCTCCATACATATCTGGGCTAATTTTGAAAGTGCCGGCCAAAGAAAAAAAATACGATATTCCGTTAGAGCTTGTTCTTACTAGCATTTTTAATATTGCGTCAAAGTTGAAAGACCACTTCCAACGGTTTTATTTGAGTTTAAAAATCTTAAAAATATACACTTTTTAAGATACCAACTATTAAAAATAAATGAAAAATATTGTTCTACATTGGAAGAATAGTTAAAAAAAGCAATATAAAATAAACCCTATACTGCATATTGTTGTTTTTCGTCCATTTATTTAGATCCAAAATTGAAAGTGCCGGTCAAAGAAAACAAATATGATATTCCGCTAGAGCTTGCCCTCATTAGCACTTTTTATTATGTCGTCAAAGCTGAGAGACCACTGCCCTCGGTTTTATTGGCGTTCAAAAATCTTAGAAACATATAATTTTTATGATACAATATATTGAAAATGAATGAAAAATATTGTTCTATATTGGAAGAATAGTTATTAAACGCAATAACAAATAAACCCCATACTGCATATCGCTGTTTTTCGTTAGTTTATTTAGGTCTAAAATTGAAAGTGCCGGCCAAAAAAAAAATGATATTCCGTTAGCGCTTGTCCTTATCAATTGGCATTTTTATTATGGCGTCATAGCTGAGGGAACACTGCTCTCGGTTTTATTCGAGTTCAAAAACCTTGGAAACGCACATTTTCAATAAAATAGATAATTGAAAAGGAATGATAAATGTCGTATTATATTGGAAGAATAGTTGATAAAAGCAATAAATAATAAAGCAATAAAAATAAGCATATAAAAATAAAATACGCGAGCAATAATACTGTTTCATTGCACTTCACTCTGCTTGTTTTGTCTATGATGTATAGTCAAAGTCAAAGTCAAAGTCAAAAATCATTTATTCTGTATAGACCATTAAAACGGCACTTACAAAACGTCAAAAATATATAATTATGTACTAAAGACTAGCTTAGCAAATGGACCACCGGTTCGAAACGCGGCCCTGGCCTGAGAAGACTCCGGCAAGAAACTCAGCGGGCTTTTTTTTTTTTGGTCTATTTACAAATAATGCTTAGTCTACTTAGTCTAAATACAATAATTTGTTTGAGAAGCATGCATGAGTGAACAGCTCATTTCCAAGCTAGTTTATCATCTAAATATTCTTGTATTTTATAATAGCCCTTTTGGCACAATTTCCTCTTAACTACATTTTTAAATTTATTTATAGGTAAATCCCTAATTTCCTTAGGGAGCTTGTTAAAAAAGCGTATACAGTTACCCTGGAAAGAACTGCTAATTTTTTGGAGTCTGGTATCGCAGACTACAAGATTGTTTTTATGTCTCGTATTTATGTTATGCCTGTCACATATTTTGGGAAATTTGGAAATATTTTTCTTAACATACATTAGGTTCTCGAAAATGTATTGTGACACTACGGTCAGAATGTCTATTTCTTTAAACTTTTCTCTGAGGGAGACTCTTGGGCCCAAATTATAAATAGCTCTCACAGCCCGCTTTTGTAATATAAATATTGTATTCAAATCCGCGGAACTACCCCAAAGGAGAATTCCGTAGCTCAAAATACTATGAAAATAACTGAAATAAACTATTCTAGCCGTATCCACATCTGTCAGAGTCCTAATCTTTTTTACAGCGTAGGAAGCTGAACTTAATCTATTGGCTATTTTTTCAATATGTGATCCCCACTGCAGTTTGGCATCAATACTCAAACCTAAGAACACTGTTGATTCCACAAGGTTCAACACCTGACCATTGAGTTGTACATTGGTTTCCACCTGTGCAACATTAGGTAGGGTAAATTTAATACATTTAGTTTTATTCCCATTTAGGCAAAGATTGTTTGTACTAAACCAATGGACCACTCTTGTTATTGCACCATTCACTTCGTCATAATTGTTTAGTTGCCTCTTAATTTTAAATATTAACGAAGTATCGTCAGCAAATAAAATAATACTATGTTTGTCCCTTACGTAGTAAGGGAGGTCATTTATATAAATTAAGAATAAAAATGGTCCTAGTATCGAACCCTGTGGAACGCCCATCGAAACCACGGATCCTACTGAGCGTGTACCGTTAACATCGACCCTCTGAATTCTATTATTCAAATATGAAGTCAGAAGATCGAGAGCCCTGTTCCTTATTCCGTAATGTTCTAATTTCTTGATTAATGTATCATGGTGCACGCAATCGAAAGCCTTGGATAGATCACAGAAGACACCCAATGCATCATGCTTATCTTCCCAGGCTTCGTAAATACAATTTAACAATTCTACACCAGCATCGGTGGTCGAACGTCCTTTAGTAAACCCAAACTGTTTATCATGAAACAATTTGTTTTCACCAAAATGGGTTAACAACTGTCCCAGAATTAGTTTCTCAAATACCTTACTCAAGGTCGGCAACACAGAAACGGGTCGGAAATTAGAAGGATCTGTGGTGCTGCCAGCCTTGAACAAAGGTATGACTTTGCTATGTTTCATTAAATCCGGAAATATACCGTTGCTGACACAGTCATTAAACACAGCTGCTAGATGGGGAGCAATGACATCAATAATACATGACACAGTTTTGACTGATAATCCCCATAGATCCGCGGTCTTTTTAATATCAATAGATTTAAACGCTTTGGTGATGTCCTTGCTATTAACAGCTGAGAATACGAAAGTGTCCTCACATTTTTCTATTGATTCCATAAGCAATGATTCGGCGGAAGTGGAAGACGACTGGAGAGTTTTGGTTACCATAATGGGAATGTTTGTAAAAAAATTTTCAAACTCTGTCGCAACTTCCATGTCCTCCGTGACATGGCGATCTTCTATTTTTAAATGGAAATCTCTTGCAACTGATGAAGATTTCCCACATTCAGAATTTATTATATTCCAAGTAGTCTTAATTTTGTTGACAGAATTCGCTATTTTCTTTTTAATGTAGTTTGACTTCGCAAAGGAACAGGCTCGCTTAAATACTTTAGAGTAGTTTTTAACATAATTCTGAAAAGCAGGGTTGAAATTGTATGATTTTTCAGAATACAGATCAAACAATCTCCTTCTACTTCTATAGATTCCCGTCGTTGCCCAGTCACTGAAAATAGGACGCTCGCCAATCGATATTGTTTTTGAGGTAAAAATTCTCCCAAACTCACTATTGATTAGGTTAATTAGATCTGCATAAGAATTTTCTACACTAGTGTACGAGGGCAAGTCAGGTAGTTTATTGACTATACTTTCTTTAAAAGCGTCTAAACGATGCTGGTTAATCGGTACAAATTTTATTTCCTTTTTACTTTTAACTTTACAATTAATTCTCTCACAGGTTATTAATTGTCCACGGTGATCCGAGCCTACAGCATCAACAATACATTTATCAATTGGTTTAATGTCCGTGAAAATATTATCAATACATGTGGCACTAGTTGCAGTTACTCTAGTGGGTTCCAAGAACATATTAATAAGATTAAAAGACTTGAACAGATTTAACATTTTTTTTCTTTCTACTGGCACTAGGGTGTTTTCTAAAATATTTACATTAAAGTCTCCACAAACTATTATTGACTTTTTGGAGTAACGGCATTTAAAAAGCGCTTCTTCCATCCTTTCTTCAAATCTTGCATAGGGCGCGTCCGGGGGGCTGTATACGCTTAATACAATGAACTGCTCAAACTCAATACTCGCTATCTCAATAACTCGCTCAATAGAGAGGCTTACTAAGTCTTTACGTTCTTTAAATTTTATATTCTTATTAATAATTATTAGGCTGCCTCCACGTTTGAAATTTATTCTACTGAACGAGCTTGCGACCTGGTGCTTTTTGAAGTTGAACATGACCTCATGGTTTGAATGTTGACGAACCTGGACATGACGTGACTGCTATGCTATCGTCCACGAATCATCCTTGGCATTGCCATTAGTGCCTTGTGACTGTGGAATATGATCAACTCATATACTAAGTTCAATTGGAAATGCACCTTTAACCAATATAAATCAATATTTCCCATTCATTTTCAATAATTCGTATAAAAAATGTATATATCCAATATTTTTGAACTCAAATAAAACCGAGGGAAGTTGTCCTTCAGCTTTGACGCCATAATAAAAAGTGCTAATGAAGACAGCTCCAGCGGAATATCATATTTGTTTTCTTTGACCGGCACTTTCAATTTTTGAACTAAATAAAATAGTCATACTGTATACTAAATATTTAACCCTAAATAAAATCTCAAGGAATCGATTTAGAACTTTGGTGTAGTAATAAAAAATGCTTACAATGTTGTGTTCTATCAAAATCAAGCACTTTTTTTTAGTGGCCGGCAAAATAAAAATTAGCCCAATCTGAATGATCGCCTTTATTAATTTACTTCAATCTAAACGTCGCCGTCGGTTGTTTTGTTAGTGTTCTGCGACTTCTGGGCGCGACATTCTATCGCGATATATTTCTTATTTATTTCTTTTTAACCCGCCGTTTTAGCCGACTTTTTAGCAGCCATGTTCGCGGGTTAATTGTTGTTCTTATCTATGGTCGTTGTTCTTATCCATTTAAGCAGAACTTTAATTTTAATTTTCTAGTTTCGAAGTGTAATTTTCGAGTAAAATTTCAGCAAACATCCAAAAAGATGTTTATAAAAATAATAAAAAGCGATCCTCATAATCCTACCTAAAGCATATTATGAACGAAAATTCAAAGTTAGGTTATATTGAAATGTTTTTGCAATCGGTCGAAATTGAGGGTCTAATCGGATTAACGATTTTGTATAGCCCGGACCCACAGATTAATCAGCAGGGTTGGATCGATCGGCCTCAATCACACGTACTTGACCGTCTTATTTATCAAAGGGATTACATTCAAAGCATCTTCTTGTGCACTTAATACTATGATTATAGAGATAATATGATCTTGTTTCCCAGGATATGTTACACAGCACCATGTACTAAGCATAACTTTTGATATGGATAACATAATACGGATAAATATAACTGGCCTAACTGTAACGCTTCGATATCGCCAATGGGTTGTGGAGGTCAGATGAAAATCACTTCACGAAAAATATTGAAGTTCAGCAAAATCCGCAGTTAGACTGGTAAAGCGGACCACAGACTCCTAGTTGAAAACTCCGAATGCCACCGTGATTAACGCTAGGATCAAGAAGAAGAAGTGGCGCCATCCATCAGTTCCTAGATTTGTTGGTATGACTATACTGCCCTGTGGACATGACAAAGTGCCCGCTAGAACGCAAAAGGCTCGCCCCCTATTACGTGGTACCTAAAATCATAGCTGGCGAAATATGGGTGTTAGCTCACCTCTGCCTACCTCTTCGGGGATTTACAGGCGTGAGTATATGTATGACAGCCTCCGTGGCGTAGCGGTAGTGAACGCGGCCGCTACGCAGGAGGCGCGTGTTCGATCCCCGCTCTGTGCAAATATTTGTGTTCATGAAAAATATGGGTGTTTGTATTGGTCTGGTCGTGCCTCGGAGAGCCGTCGGTCCCGGTTGCCATAAGAACATCTATGGCAGTCTTTACGGGTAGTTGGAGCCCTAAAAAATCCAAAAACAACGGTCTAGCTGCAAATCTTCGATATCGCCTAATGTTATCATTGGGCTGTGGAGGTCAGATGGCAATCGTTTCACGAAAAAATATCGAGGTCTAGAGCTAAATCTGTAGTTAAGACTGGTAAAGTGGACCCCAGATTCCGAGCTGAAAAGCTTCGGATGCGACTGGGAATTAACGCTAGGATGAGAGAGTTACGTATGCATGAGCATACTAAGTGACGTCTGGACACACTTCAAATTATTTATCCGCGATTACGTCCCGCCTTAAAAACTGAAAGGAATCGAAAAAATATGAATGTTTTTGTGTTTATGTAACAGCTTTACCTCGATATGAAGGCAAACGGTCCGTTATACGGATGTTTGACGCAAAGGTCAGGTGAGGGCTATGAAGGGACCCGTGAGCTTATATTATATTGAAATGAAATCTAGTCTCGAGGTGATACACATGCTGCGATAAATCGACGGTGAATTTCGGGACAGGAAATGAAATAGTTGCGTATTTATATTGTGCCTCGAGATATGGCAAGCGCTCGATTTGCGTTTCGATTTGACGGAGAATATACTGTAATAATATAAGAGTGTTATAGTTGTTGATAGAAATTGAAATATGTTATCGTATATCATCTGATGGAAAGTGTTTTCCGTGGTCTATAGGCGTGTGCAACACCAAAGGGGTCACACTCGTGCTGCCGACCCTGTAAGAACTGAGAGTTTCTGTGCCGTCAGTACAGAAGACAAAGCCGGACAAGCCTTTGCTCTTCCTACTGACAGCACAAAACTCTCCAGTGAGCTCTGGTTACCCTAGTCTCCACCGGGAACACAACACGAGGTAATTATGGTCGCGGTTTTGTAGAGCGGAGGTACTTCCCGAGTCGGGCTGCTCATGCTCAATTAGGACGGGAATGCCGTCGTGTCCTACCTCCGTCATTTACGTGACAGTGAAGCACACGGCCCACTGATTATATTTCACTACACTAACCACTAAAACAGATGCTGATGATCTCAACAAAATTACTTAAGTTAGTTTTTATTTTTCTATTTTTTATATTCATTGATTATCAGATGTTTTAATTTATAAACTATGAGAGTAATTTTCCACTTTTGACTTTGACAATACGTCGTGTCTTACAATAACGCCCAGTTTCCGAAAGGCTGATCAACGTCAAAACCCAATTCCTACTTGAAAAAAAATTTAACAGCCGATTAGTTTTGACATTGATCAGCCTTTCGGAAACTGGGCGTAAGACTGTCACATTACACAGTCTGTTACTTCTCAATTGTTTCATAAGGAACACTAAGCTATTCAACATTGTTCTACACATTGTGGAAGTTGAGTTTGTTGTTTTGTTTTTGTACATGTTATATATTATTACCGGCAGTGGCGCTGTCGCTCAACTTCGCGGGACTCAATAATAAATGAGCTCAACCGAGACCTGAGCTTTCACTAGCAAACGGAATTAATAAATAACGATATGGAGCATTAGTTCGAATGCCGAATTAGTTCTTGGTATTTGAATAAGATTGTTATATTGTACTGTAACATTTGGAAAATATAAAATAATAAAATGTTAATGAATTAGATTTTAAAAAGGCCTATTTAGATGGGGAAAGTGCCTCGTCTCAGTCGCCTCAAACATACGATTATCGAAAAGATTTAAAAAAGCTGCTTCTTTATTCGCAAAAACAATTGCGGCTCCTTCATCCACGTTGGCGAGAATTGCTTCGCAATTATTGATAGTGTCCGTCTCATTGGTTTATATTGTTTCTAAAGTTAACAGAATTTTAAAGCAATTATCGTATCTTGACATAAGGCGATAATAATTATGTCGTATGATATAATTATTATTGTATGTGAGAATTTATTGTTTTACTATGTGTAAAATTTTTAGAATTTTTAGAAATTAGAAATCGTACACTACAATCGTAGTGTACGATTTCTCGAACCCGTCTCCGTCTCTCTCTCCCTCTAAATGGCGTTTTAGGTTTAGGGTTTTAGGAATTTTAAAGCAATTATTGGTCAGGTCTGAAAATTGTTTCAACTCGTAGCGGTTACTTAGCACCCATTTTTGTTTCGATTCGTCAAATAAGTTTCATTTCATCAAAGCATCTACTTGAAGTTTCTAATTGGACAAGTCTATGAAAAGTAGTGATCTAACCAAATCCGTAGTTAAGACTGGTAAAGCGGACCTAAGACTCCGAGCAGCCCCCCTAGACAAGTGGCAATTCGTTGCTCGGCGTATGATGGAATAGGATGACAAATGTATAGGATTTGACGTTTTTGACATTCGTTGACGCCTGTCATATACGTCAAATCCCATACATTTGGCATTCTATTCCATCATACGCCGAGCAACGAATTGCCACTTGTCTAGAGGGGCAGCCTGAAAAGCTTCGGATGCGACTGGGAACTAACGCTAGGATGAAGAAGAGGTCTATGAAAAGTATTAACCCGGCAAGTTTGTTTGTGGTAATATTGGTATTTAATTAAATTCTAATTCGTCAAGCCAATACGTGTATCTTGCCCGATTTCGGAGTTGGTACGGTCGGGAAGAGAGATAAACCTTTATTGCACACCAAACAAAGGATACAAAGGAAGGATAGTGCATGAAAGGTAGATGTACAATGGGCGGTGTTATCGTGGGTTGTGATTTATTTCAAACAACCTTTGTGTGGATTATATTGCAAGAATCTGGATAGTTTGTTACATATGATACTAACGCAATTTGTTATAACTATTTTTGAAATAAATTCAACCAAGAACAGTGGTTATGTTGAAAATATTTATAACTGGTTTCGCCCGTGGCATAATTTCGGTAACTTTCAAATAAATGTATGGGAATCTGCCGGATATGTTGACATTAGGATTACTGCTCCGCTCTTTTGAGGAATAGCGTGATGACATAGCCTATAGCCTTCCTCGATAAACGGCCTATTCAACACAAAACGGTTTTTCAATTCGAACCAGTAGTGCCTGAGATTAGCGATTTCAACCGAACAAGTTAGTATAGATAAATATATAATTGTAGTTATTATGATAGATACCTATAGCTGTTTGCAGCTACAGAAAACAGAGTATTTTTACGCTTTTGCAGAGGAGTTTTGTAGTTATGGTATTTTTATTTTATCTTATAGAATTTCATTATTTCGCAAACTATGCTTCTTCCTTCTCTATTATCTATGAACTGTATTCTATGAGATCCCTCTTCGCAGACCACAATACACGAGCAACACCTTTGGTTTTGCAAACATTTTAAACGTTTAAATTAGTACACATTCCCTGAATACATAAAATATAAACAGATAACACTTTGAGACACTTTTATAACATTCTCAAATGTTAATCATGCAATTTATTACATCTCAAATCGCAAATTAGTGGTTTGAAGGTCGAAAATTGTGTGGCAACAACTCATTCACAGAAGAAACTGTACTTTAGAAGAGTTTCCTGAACTTAGGAAATATTTTACGAAGTTTTATCCTCGTTATCTGCCATTTTTCTTTTGAATATCTTATGACACTGGTTAAGTTTTTTTTGCTTTGTTTTATGAACGAGTAATGGGTCAAGATTGAGTTACGGAGTTTAAAATTCATTACTGTCTTGTGTTTCAAGGTCTATTTAATTTTAAGTTGAATCCTTTTATTACGAAAGGTTTTAATCCAGTTTTTTCATGCAATAAATCTATAAAATGAATAAAAAATCTGTAAATAACGTGATCGGTTTTAATTTGACACTTTTTTGTAGTTAGCATGAATTTATTTAGGTAACTGAGCACAATTAATGAAGAATGGTAAAAGAGCGGTAAAAGTTGCGTCTGTACAATTTTATTATTTTTAATCATCCACTCAATTTATAATAGTAAAATATATATTTTACAATTTGACAACTAATAGTATGACAATAAATTGTTTATATCATACAAGATTTTTTTTATTTTTATTTTATCATACAAGATACCTGAGAACTTACTGTTTTGACATTTAGTAAAAGCAACTGTTAAACAAAAGTAATATGACTTGACAGTCAAATAACCAATTTTCAACTGGGGATAAGCCTAAAAGTACTAAAAATATAAATCAGATAGTATCCAACATTTAATATTTCCTGAAAGAATATGTACAGTACAATTAAAATCAGTTGAACATTCGGCTTTTTTCGGGTATCATCGCCTAAATCCGGGGACGGAAATGACACGACATACATTACCGCGATTTCTTTTATGTACCATTTAATTTGAAATATCATAAACGCAATGTATAGCATCTGCCAAGATGACATTACTAACCGTAGACCTAAGAAAATTATGCAGAAGCGACATGAATTTGAAAATTCATTATTTATTGAAGCTATACTTGCATACATTAAAAAAAATACATAGATATAAGATTTTACTGTTTGATGTAAGTAACAGTATCGTACTGTTACTTACATCGGATTAATAATTGATAATAATTACCAAATTAAAAATTTTAGAAACCGACTTCTACCGATTTTTGTTTATAATAATTTATCAACAAAAAAGAAGAAAGTAAATTTTCTTCTTTTTAAAATAAATTATCTTCTTTTTTTTTTAAATAGTTATATACATTATTTACAATTTCACGAGATTGAGCAACAATTATTTAACCACGCTTTAAATTTTTTGAAGCCATGATACTTAACTACTGTAAGATAATTTTGATAAAATTTGATAGAATCGAATATTTTCACGAATGAAATTAACGTTCATAAACATAAATGTATCATAATAATCGTCAAGATAATATTTTTGTGTTAGTTTTGAGCTACAAAGGAGGTTTTGTTGCTCATGTCGTGCTTGTTGTATTCAATAAGACAACGGGTAATATAATTAAAGGTCATATCTGTAAATTGATAACTCTATGTGAGAGACGAGGGATTCACGACAATTACCGAGGTTGGCCGAATCTTCAACTGATTTTAATCGTACTGTACCTAATTAGATAATAATAGTTAGTCCTCTCTAACCCCTTCACCTAAGCTAAATTATTCATGCTAGGAGTAGGTTCACGGCAGTAGTCTACTGGCCAGCATTCGAACCCGGGACCTCTCGATCGTAGGACCGAAGCATTCACCATTAAGCTACCGACTTCCTTTTGATTTTATATTCCATTCAGTATGAGTACCTAGTTGGCAATCCAAAATCATAATATAAATAACAAAATTAGTTCATAGCGCTATCTTGCACAGAAATGACCAAAACTAAAATGTCCGAAACGACCGAAATAAACCGTTGTAATAAAATAAACGACCAATATGTCCCCTTGACCCTTCCTGGAGAGGTTGTCCTGACTTACGTGATGCGAATACGTTGCCTTGTAATACCACGGCCACGGTAATCTGCTAATGAAGAACTTATAAGATATATGTAATAACTACTAGCTGTTATCCGCGGCTCCGCCCGCGTTGATGTCGGTTATCGCGACCAAACATAGCCTATGTTCTTTCCCAAGGTGGATCCTGGAAGCGAGAACCCTTTCGGCGCTATATCGGTTCCGAAAGGAGGCGCGGGAGCGGGGACACGATCCTGAGCCTGAAGAAATTCGGGCCGTGAAATCCCGGCTCCACAGGGACATGGTAGCGGAGTGGGAGCTACGACTTGGGCGACCACGCGCAGTGCACGCCGTAGTAACGGCGGTAAGACCCATCATGGGGGAGTGGCTAGAGAGGCCACACGGTGGCCTCTCGTTCTGGCTGACGCAGATCATCACCAATCATGGATGCTTCGGGCGGTATCTGCATCGGACCGCGAAGAAAGAGCCAACGTCCGAGTGCCATCACTGCGACGCGAGCGAGGACTCGGCGCTGCACATGCTCACCCACTCGGTGAGCGTGTCCGGCGTGGGAGACGCCGAGACGGGAGCTGGTGGCGACCCTGCGAGTGAGAGCTCTCACGCTCGCCACTTTGCTCGCAGCGATGGTTCGCTGCGCGGATGCGTGGGCCGCCGGCGCCTCCTTCTGCGAGCAAATAATGCTCGTGAAGGAGGCGGCGGAGCGGGAGCGAAGGAGAATCGCAGACCTTGCGGTCCGCGAGGAGCGGAGGAGAATCGCAAACCGCACGGCCCGTGACGAGCGGCGGCAACTCGGGCGTCGGAGGTCGCAGAACGACCTCCGTCCCCCATGAGCGCGGGCCTGGGGGTGACGGGTGGAGCCGCCTGTCACCCTAGCAGAAGCAGGCCGCGGCGGTGGCGCGCATAGCGTGCCTCCCCATACCCGGGGGCGAGTTGGGGACTCCGTGGTCCCCACACCGGATGAGGGCCAATTCGAGAGATATGGCCCTGGGTCGGCCGGGGTGCGAGGGATATAGCTACGACAATCTCACCTCCGGCAACCGATGGCCCACAGTCGGCCTGCGTTATAGTCGGTTCGAGTCCGACATAACCTCCTCCTCCGGTTCCGGCGGGGGAGGTATCCGTGGGGATTTTTCGCACGATAAAAAAAAAAAAGAAGCGTAACAGACAGACAGACAGAGTTACTTTCGCATTTATGGAAGTATGTATAGTTTTTTGAAAGTTTTGTTGTGTAGTCTTGTGCTCAAAGTTGAAAAAAAGTGATTACATGTATGGGGATTCTTAAAGAAGGGCTTATTTATTATAAGGTTCTTAGGTGGTCGGCAGCGCGAATTTGACGCTCCTGGTATGTACCTATTGCATACTACAAGAGTTACTTCAACATCATGACAGTAAAGTCGAAACGTAAATGGCATTATTTGCGGTGCTTGTGGTATGACAGTAGTTGAAAAAAAAAAACAGAATCAGGGTCCAGGTGTACCACCTTGAAGGTGAGGTCGGCATAGGCCCGAAGTACCTACTTGATGGGACCCTAAACACCCGCATCAATAACTGTGATGAAAAAAATCGTATTAAATAAAGATTCCTATCACGTCCTTATAGTAATAAAAGTGAAGGAGCGTGAAAAACTTTCGCCAATTGAATTGGGTACAATTTGGTACAGTAACACGAGACCGGCTCCGTTACTTGTGACGTAAGAGCCTCCGCACGCTGGCGATTTTTAATGGGTGGCATAAACGCTACAAGAAATCGTTACGCTTACACTGTAATGCTACGTTTACATACTCGCGGCAGAGCGAGGGAAGTGGCAAGAGAAGTGGGCAGAGACGTGGTGTGAATGGTATATTCGTCATGCCGCGAGTACTGCCGCGTATGTTGCGCAAATACTAGCGCGATGAACTATACGAGACCGCTAGATGGCGCTAAGCTAAATAAAACACGACTTTCGTTATTGCTCCTCGAATATTTACTTTTAAAAATATTTATATCGATCTACGGAAAGTGTATAGTAGTTGAAAGTGATAGTTTTTATTAATAATCTATTTAATTAATTCGCTATGCTGTAAAAGCTTATTGCGTACACTGCTACAGCGTTGTCCTCCATACGTTTACGTCCGTCTCCGTTGCAGGGCGAATACTGTAATGCGGACCAACGCGATGATGGGAGTGTGTGAATGCTAGGGCATTAATCGCGCGAATATTTCTGGCAACACGATGAGCAATGCGAGCGGCAGTATGTAAACGCGGGGTAATAAAAACTGCCTGTCCTGTGTAAAAAAAAATACATGTCCTATACGCTAAATCCCACATACATTCATCATACTATTCTACTAACTGACTGAATAGATAAATCGATGCATGTGTATGATAAGAACTGAGCGGCAATTCATCAGTAAAATAGAATAGACCAGTCAATATGCGGAATTGACATAATATATGTTTACGACTGTCATAAACGTCAGTATACGTGTCATTCCCATATATTTATTTTACTAATGATTGTGCCACATGTCGGGGGCTATAATACGCATCGATTTATTGATTCAGTTTCAAAGGGTAGCGCGCGATCGTAACGATATCTCGTAGCGAGGGCAAGAAAGAAAAATATGCTTATTAGCTGGTTATCGAGACACACCACAAAAAAGTTTATTTAATTAAAATAATAACTTCCACACAACCTGTTGAACAGGCAGGATTTACGCTATCTGTACAGTGATGATAGTTCAATCACTATTGGTTGTATGGATCACGATTTTCGGGGCCTCTACTAAAAATCTCCAGTGTGCGGTGGCTCTTCCAATACATTTTCCTTATATGAGCAGGTAAATTTCCTGGCAGGAAATACGCACTCAAAGAAACTGTGACATTAGCGAATGATTTTCCTTTTTCCTTAATATGGTGAAAAAGTTACCGCGGAGATCCGATACGGTGGACACATTTCATATTGGATAATGTTTCTGTATTGTGGAATATAATAGCGGTATTATTCAGGGCCATTCGCAGAAATAAGGATAGAGAAATGATAAAGGTCTGTACATAACGTTGGAGGAGGTAGGACACGACGGTATATCCGTCCCAATCGAGCAGTTTCACTGGCGAAGTACCACCACCCTACAGAATACAGCGGGTATAATAACCTCGTGTAGTGTATCCGGCAGTGAATAGGATAGTCAGAGCTTACTGGAGAGGTTTTGTGCTGTCAGTGGGAAGGCCAAAGGCTTGTCCTGTAATATTTTTATTTTGATATAGGTACTTAATGATCTTAAAACTTACAACTTTTCTGTATGACAGGGTTTACAGTTTGCACTTGATATTTTGAAGAACTCACTACTTCGAGGGTGAAATACCTAGGCGTTGGAAGTTTATACAACAAGTCCATAAGTTTAGAAAAAAATACTGTTTACAATAACACTGACATCCACGCAGGCAGGTCAGGTGGAAAGCTAATTATTGTCGTCAAAACATATTTTCATCCCACCATCTCGGAAAGAGTACTTTTTTTCTTCGATATCTGAGTGTAAAAGTCGCTTTTATCCTCTAGAGTGGTAAAGTAAATTTGAATTTAGAACATCGTGTGTACTAGGTTTGTGAACTCAAAACATCATTAAACCTATTTACTTCTACCTCTATGGTGCCGATTTATCATACAATTTTTTTTTAATTTATGAAAAACTCAACTCGGAACCTCCTTGGTGTACCTACTTTTTTTTAAAATTTGCTTTGCGCGCATAATTTTTTTTTCATCCCACCATCTCGGAAAGAGTATTTTTGCTCTTCGATAACTGAGCGTAAAAGTCGTTTTTATCCTCTAGAGGATAAAGTAAATTTGAATTTAGAACACCGTGTGTACTTGGTTTGTGAACTCAAAACATCATTAAACCTATTTACTTCTACCTCTATGGTGCCGAATTTATCATGCAACTTTTTTTTAATTTATGAAAAACTCAGACTCGGAACCTCCTTGGTGTACTCTTTTTTTTTAAATTTGCTTTGCGCGCCTCAATTTTTTTCACGTCATATTGTTGAATATTATTGTTGAATTTTTATTTTTTTGTAACGTAATTTTATTATTAGTATTAATACACATATTATACAGCCTCCGTGGCGTAGTGGTAGTGAACGCGGCCGCTACGCAGGAGGCACGGGTTCGATCCCCGCTCAGTGCAAATATTTTTTATGCATGAAAATGGGTATTTGCATTGGTCTGGTCGTGCCTTGGAGAGCACGTTAAGCCGTCGGTCATGGATGCCATACGAACATCTATGGCAGTCGTTACGGGTAGTTGGAGCCCTAAAAAGTTCAACAACAATAGCTTGTCTAGCTGCAATGCTTCGATATCGCCTAATGTCACCATTGGGTTGTGGAGGTCAGATGGCAGTCGCTTCACGGCAAATATCGAGGTCCAGCCAAATCCGCAGTTAAGACTGTTAAAGCGGTCCCCGGATTCCGAGGTGAAAGCTTCGGATGCGACTGGGAATTAACGCTAGGAAGGAGAAGCATTTCATTATTTCCTCGCTGAGGTGGGATGAAAAGTTACGTGTTGCACTCGAGTGCAAAGGTTTTTCACCTTGTGCTCTTTTGATTCCCTCGCTAACGCTCAAGATTCTAATTTGTGAATCACTCGCTACGCTCGTGATTCAAATTTAGAATCTTTCGCTTGCTCGGTCATCAAAACTGAGCACGCGGTTAAAAAGCAACTTTGCACTCTTGTATAACAAATAACTATTTCACGTCCTATGGTTGAACATTGTTGTTGAATTTTATTTGTTGATATTTTATTATTAGTATTATTATACATAATTATTATACAGCCTCCGTGGCGTAGTGGTAGTGAACGTGGCCGCAACGCAGGAGGCGCGAGTCCGATCCCCGCTCAGTGCAAATATTTGTATGCATAAAAAGTTCAACAACAACGGTCTAGCTGCAATTCTTCGATATCGCCTAATGTCACCATTGGGTTGTGGAGGTCACATGGCAGTCGCTTTACGGAAAATATCGAGGTCCAGCCAAATCCGCAGTTAAGACTGGTAAAGCGGACCCCGAACTCCGAGGTGAAAGCTTCGGATGCGACTGGGAATTAACGCTAGGAAGAAGAAGCATTTCATTATTTCCTCGCTGAGGTGGGATGAAAAGTTACGTGTTGCACTCGAGTGCAAAGATTTTACACCTTGTGCTCTTTTGATTCCCTCGCTAACGCTCAAGATTCTAATTTATGAATCACTCGCTATGCTCGTGATTCAAATTTAGAATCTTTCGCTTGCTCGGTCATCAAAACTGAGCACGCGGTTAAAAAGCAACTTTGCACTCTTGTATAACAAATAACTATTTCACAATTCAGTGTCAATCTAATGTTAGGAACATTGTTTTTACTACTTCTGCTGTTACTGTTTTTGACATTTAGGTATTCTTCAGTCTCTGTCCATTAGTTTAATCTAGCTGTAATTTTATACCGCGATGGATTATAGTCTGAAATAGCACATAGGCTACTGTTCCTTGGAATAAGTTTCCATAGGTTCCGTGAATGGGATCGGAATTTTACACGGGCGGAAATTGATCAGAATTCTCACCTAATTAAGCTATAGCTGGTTCCCCGGCTATAGCATACTCAAGTGAGGATGCAGCCTAATAGTTACTACACTTAATACTATTATCGAACAATGAAATGTCCTGTTCTATTGAAAAATACTTTTGTAAATAAGAAACTGTGTATTCAACCGTACCGTCACGTTTATAAAAGAGATAAAAGGAATAAGAGTTCACCTATTGTACAGAAAGTTGTTCAATTGTACATTCTTTTTGTATAGATTATCACGGTTCGAGACACTCTGAAATCTGTCGTTCACTGAACTGATTTCGGATCGGCTCAGACGAGGTAGCTTCCTTCTGAGAATTGTATTTATCGCCCTCAATACACTCTGAGCCCTTTTCGAGTACATACCTAACAATATATTTGAATTTTCCGATGTGAGCGACCTTCTACTCTACTCAGAAAATTTTGATCGAACTATTTCTTTCCGTGATTATGTTATGGTTCAAAAGGTATCTCATTTAATTTATAAAAGTAATTTGTGATGGATGTTTAGCTTTTAAGGTTTTCTAGTCTGTGGACATTTTCCATTCAATGGATTAGCTTTGGGCTTTGGAGACTAATATCGAATAGCTTCTTCTGATGAGAAAATAAATTGTAAGGCGGTCTTAGAAATGAAAATGTATCTGAATTCCCTTTTAAAAATAGGCGAACAAGTTCACTGTAGTCAAGCTTGTAAAACTGGCATTTACATAATCATCATCATCGTACTGTTAGTCCCGGTTGCATCTAAAGCTTTGACATTAGAGCCTGGGGTCCGTTCTTCTATATTATAGTCTCTTCTCTCTATTTAGCTTATCTACCTACCAAGCTACCCAGAGAGGAAAACCCACGGCACCCAGGTTCATCCGTCGATCAGGCCCTTGAATCTGCTAAATCAAAACCACTTTGACAGTCAAACTACAGACACTGCAAAAAGTGACATTAAATTTTAGATTTTATTGTTATGTACCGACTTAAAGTCCATTTAATGATAAGAGTTTCATGAATCTGTCTTTTTGCGTTTCTGACCATTTGCGAGTAAGTGCCAACATTTGGCATTCTGCGAATCTGTCATTTTGCGTTTCTGTCATTAAACGCCTAAACCCACTCTACAAAAAGTCATTTTATTTTAAACTTTATTTTAAAATTAAATGGAATTTTTGTAGTATCCGTGGTATGATAGATAGGTAGTAGTTTTGCTTCAGCAGAATCGAGGCCCACTAGGTAACACCGGCTTGCAAGTTGGTTAGGGCCCCAAAACACATACCAACCTGTGTTGCCGAAAAACCTGGGCATCTTCAAGTCTAGAGTGAAGTTACTTCTGGGCAAGCGTGCTCCATAATCGATCACATAATCACTTACCAATAGGTGAGATTATGGCAGTACCGAAGTTGACATTTCGAGAAGTTGGCATTCCGCAATGTTGACATTTTGCAAGCGGTTGTCATTTTGCGGAGTTGGCATTTTGAGATGATACTGAAATATGGTTTACTAGCTTTTGCGCGCGGCTCCGCCCGCGTGGATTTCGGTTATCGCGACCAAACATAGCCTATGTCCTTTCTCGAGGTTTAATCTACCCCTATACCAAATTTCATCAAAATCGGTACAGTGGTTTGGGCGTGACAGACAGACAGACAGACAGACAGACAGAGTTACTTTCACATTTATAATATTAGTAGGGATTGTTAATTCACGTTCCTAGCTACTGCTTTGATTAAATTCCAACTCTATTCACAGACATGGAAACAACACTCCTAACCCTAAATTTCAAACTTATTGGATATCTAAATATAACTGTGTGCCTATTAATAAGTTAGTAGGTACCGTGCCGAGCCCAAGTAGTCAACGCTTGGCATAGCTGACCAAGTTCGTTCTTGCATAGTTGAATCGTAGTTCGAAGTTCTCCTATAGAATTAATTCATATTCCGAGTATGAATTTATACGAAAAAATAATCCAAATCCATATCAGTATTAATATTATAAATACGAAAGTACCTCTGTCTGTCTGTTACGCTTTCACGCCTAAACCACAAAACCGAAATTAGTGAAAGGAGACGGGGATTTCTGGGCCAAAATGTAATGAGTTGAGATATGGCTCAAAAAAGCGGTATATTTTTCTATTTCGAAATATTAAAAAAACCCGCTCAATTGATAATCTGGAAGACAAGAAATCTTAAAACCAAGTTTATTCCACTAATAAAATAAAACAGGTATCGATTACTATGAACGATTTAAACATTATTGTCTATAGAAACACTTGCATCGCAGTATTATTTCAATCAGATTTAACAAATAGAATAATAATAATAATAATAACCATTTAAAATCATAATAATAATGTAATAAAAATAAATTATGAATCGATTTTCGTTAATCGATTAATTATTTCTCAAATGTATCAACTGTATTTTTTATCTGTGCTATGATAGCTCAATCTTCAAAATCAATTAATTATCGAGATAAAATATATACAATTGTTTATAAAATATGTAGAAAAGTGTACCATATCAGTGTGCTGTATGAGTTTATTGGTTTAAATCAAATCACAGTTCAAAAACGTTCATGTCTTGCATAGCCTCACTTATTTAATCTCTTATAACTCTGCTCTCAGATCACCAAAATCTGCAGAATTTTCAGGGATGGTTTAATAATAATATATTATGTAAGCTCTTAATTGAGACCACTCTCATCTTTTTACATCATGGCCCAAGTATGTATGAAAGCGTATCCATCTCCTTTGGTACATAGATAGATTAGAGCGTGGAGAAGGACATAGGTTATGATTTGGTGCGGTAACCGACAGAAATGCGGGTAGAGCCATGGGCCACAGCTAGTAAATAATATAATCTTATATCGAAAGAAGAAAAGAAAATAAAGGGAATTATGTTATGATATCTAACTTACTCGTATATTACTTTCTGCGGCAACAAATTGTCTTCTAAGTTCTGTACGAACATTGGCAGATGTCAAGGAGATATTCCTATTGGACACTAAGCTGCCTATGGATACCTACACTTTTCGTAGGTATGTGTCTTTATTTATAAGCTTTTATTTCACTTGGTGAATGGGATCGGCGGTTTTTTTCTCTTTTCAGATGCGTGAATCAATCATTATCTAAAGCTGCGTTTACATACTCGTGGCAAAGCGAGGGAAGTGGCGAGAGAAGTGGGCAGAGACGTGGTGTGAATAGTATATTCGTCATGCCGCGAGTACTGCCGCGTATGTTGCTGCGAATGTCGGCTTCGCGGCGCGAGTCAAAGGAGCGGCAATACTAGCGCGATGAACTTATACGAGACCGCTAGATGGCGCTAATCAGTAAACACGGCTTTCGTTATTGCTCCTCGAATATTTACTTTTAAAAATATTTATATCGATCTACGGAAAGTGTATAGTAGTTGAAAGTGATAGTTTTTATTAAAATCTATTTAATTAATTCAGCAAAGCATAATGCGTACACTGCTACAGCGTTGTCCTCCATACGTTTACGTCCGTCTCCGTTGCAGGGCGAATACTGTAATGCAGACCAAAACGATGATGCGCGTGTGTGAATGCTAGGGCATTAATCGCGCGAATATTTCTGGCAACACGATGAGCAATGCGAGCGGCAGTATGTAAACGCGGGGTAAGTAAAGCTGAACAACATCGCATGTCAGAAATATCCTATATATCCACTGTATGTATTGCTCGGAACATATATCAGATTTTTCGGTGTACAAGGTACTACTGAAAATTATACTCGTGAACTAATAATAACTACCTACTGCGTCTTTGCTTATATCTACTTATATTGGTTTACCAATATAAGTAGATATAAGCAAAATTATATAGTGACCGTGACTTTTTTTTATATAGGACACGTCAAATTGACTTCGCTTCGCCTGATGGTAAGATGAAGGCAAAGTCTTTGAAAATAGGGTCACCATTACAGACATGTACCATGTTACAATGGTGGGACTCAGCTTGACGGCCTCATCAGATGCTTTTTCACGCCCTGCTTAAAGGACCCCGGACTGTAGGAGGAGAGAAACACGTGAAATATACATATATATTGCCAAATCTGCAGTTAAGACTGGTAAAGCGGACCCCAGACTCCGAGGTGAAAGCTTCTGATGCGACTGGGAATTAACGCTAGGATGAAGAAGAAGAAGACTGAATAAGATACTGAACACGAAAATATATTTTTCATCCCACCATCTCGGAAAGAGTACTTTTTTTCTTCGATATCTGAGTGTAAAAGTCGTTTTTACCCTCTAGAGTGGTAAAGTAAATTTGAATTTAGAACATCGTGTGTACTAGGTTTGTGAACTCAAAACATCATTAAACCTATTTACTTCTACCTCTATGGTGCCGATTTATCATACAACTTTTTTTTAATTTATGAAAAACTCAACTCGGAACCTCCTTAGTGTACCTACTTTTTTTTTAAAATTTGCTTTGCGCGCATAATTTTTTTTTCATCCCACCATCTCGGAAAGAGTACTTTTTTTCTTCGATATCTGAGTGTAAAAGTCGCTTTTACCCTCTAGAGTGGTAAAGTAAATTTGAATTTAGAACATCGTGTGTACTAGGTTTGTGAACTCAAAACATCATTAAACCTATTTACTTCTACCTCTATGGTGCCGATTTATCATACCTACAACTTTTTTTTAATTTATGAAAAACTTAACTCGGAACCTCCTTGGTGTACCTACTTTTTTTTTTAAATTTGCTTTGCGCGCATAATTTTTTTTTCACGTCCTATGGTTGAACATTGTTGTTGAATTTTATTTGTTGATATTTTATTATTAGTATTATTACACATAATTATTATACAGCCTCCGTGGCGTAGTGGTAGTGAACGTGGCCGCAACGCAGGAGGCGCGGGTCCGATCCCCGCTCAGTGCAAATATTTGTATGCATAAAAAGTTCAACAACAACGGTCTAGCTGCAATGCTTCGATATCGCCTAATGTCACCATTGGGTTGTGGAGGTCACATGGCAGTCGCTTTACGAAAAATATCGAGGTCCAGCCAAATCCGCAGTTAAGACTGGTAAAGCGGACCCCGAACTCCGAGGTGAAAGCTTCGGATGCGACTGGGAATTAACGCTAGGAAGAAGAAGCATTTCATTATTTCCTCGCTGAGGTGGGATGAAAAGTTACGTGTTGCACTCGAGTGCAAAGATTTTACACCTTGTGCTCTTTTGATTCCCTCGCTAACGCTCAAGATTCTAATTTATGAATCACTCGCTATGCTCGTGATTCAAATTTAGAATCTTTCGCTTGCTCGGTCATCAAAACTGAGCACGCGGTTAAAAAGCAACTTTGCACTCTTGTATAACAAATAACTATTTCACGTCCTATGGTTGAACATTGTTGTTGAATTTTATTTGTTGATATTTTATTATTAGTATTATTACACATAATTATTATACAGCCTCCGTGGCGTAGTGGTAGTGAACGTGGCCGCAACGCAGGAGGCGCGGGTCCGATCCCCGCTCAGTGCAAATATTTGTATGCATAAAAAGTTCAACAACAACGGTCTAGCTGCAATGCTTCGATATCGCCTAATGTCACCATTGGGTTGTGGAGGTCACATGGCAGTCGCTTTACGGAAAATATCGAGGTCCAGCCAAATCCGCAGTTAAGACTGGTAAAGCGGACCCCGAACTCCGAGGTGAAAGCTTCGGATGCGACTGGGAATTAACGCTAGGAAGAAGAAGCATTTCATTCTTTCCTCGCTGAGGTGGGATGAAAAGTTACGTGTTGCACTCGAGTGCAAAGATTTTACACCTTGTGCTCTTTTGATTCCCTCGCTAACGCTCAAGATTCTAATTTATGAATCACTCGCTATGCTCGTGATTCAAATTTAGAATCTTTCGCTTGCTCGGTCATCAAAACTGAGCACGCGGTTAAAAAGCAACTTTGCACTCTTGTATAACAAATAACTATTTTTAATTCTTGTCTGGATGTCCGCGATGGACACAAAAACTGAACGGATTGTGATGCAGTTTTTCGTTTGACAGGTCTTGGTCAGATTTAAAGATTTATATTTGTGTGATCGCAATCGGTTGAGTGGCACTGGAGATATGACTGAAGCTCAGTAGATATAGATAGAGAAGAATCTTCTTTTCTGATATGACTGAAGACTAGTTGTAGTACTAGTGATACAAAAATGTATCATTTGTACTACCGGTTGTACTAATCAGTAGTACTTCTGATCCACAGCGCTATAAAGTATGCTCAATTGCTCATTATTAAATGTACCTGAACTAAATTGACATTATGCAAACGACCTCAGAAACGTTTTTGCTTAGAGTAATAAGTCTTGAACTACGAGAGAACATTAAGTGGGTAATTTTCAATAACTCAAACAATATAATCAAATTACAAAGTTTCAATAACGTTATTGCCGTTATTGATATCTCAATAATATAAATGAAGCGATTGCGTAGTGAATGTCGGATTTGTGATTTTGAGGTAGCCTGTTTGGATTTTATATAGCAAAAGGAGTACTTTTTTTTAAAAAACAATAGGTACAAAATAAATATTTTAGGACACATTGGGTACATGGCACTACCTAGCTACCTACACCCAAACCAACAAACCAATCATAGCATGGATGAAAAGCTAGCACAGATTCTATATTTTAAATAAACATGTATTATTTAGACAATTTCTGTTGTCAATATACAGAAACATACCAATGGAAATTATCAATTATTCTTGCATACAAATTTTTGCACTGACGTGAATCGAATTCGCAATCTTCAGCGTAGCAGTACCGGATTGATAACCTCTTTTATGTGAGTCGGTTAAAAACATATCTAAACATTACTAATGGACATAAAACATAGATAGATCCTAATATTCCTAACATTTACATTACTTCCCTATCTCAGCCAGCTCGATTGTAAAATATAAAATACGTGACTCACTTCAACCAAAATAGAAAACGTAAGACTAAACCCAAAAATTCAACCTCAAGTTCAAACCGAATCCAAAATTAGAAACGTCTGCCACACCAAGAAACTAGCAAGTCACCGCTGTATCTACTAATTACGTTTTGCAACTGTCGGTTTAACTATGAGCAGTTTCTTATAAAGTTGCTTAATTAAGTACTTTCGTACTTCAGGATGGCTTGTGTGGACTTGGGGATAAGTGGAGGCTTCGCTTTACGGATGACTGGAGACCAGAACACGGGCTAAAGCTATTTGTTGAACTCTGAGGCTTGGGGTTAGCACAACGGAATACGTAGAGATGTTGAAACGTATAAATTTATTTATTATATTTATGTACAAACAAATATAGAGAGATACATAGGTGAAAATAGTAGTACAGAGGCTCTGCTTATTTCTATTAGAATTTCTTCCAGCAGACCTGCGAGAGGAGAAAGTGAGAAGTAGAGAACTTAGTGAAAAGTGTGTAGGGAAGACGAAAGACAGATATATACAAATATAAAGATATATAATATAATAAATATAAAAAAACGTATAAATAAAAGCAATATAAAATATAAGAATACACAAGAGTATCATAAGGACTAGAGGAATGATAAATAGAGGATAGATAGTTATTATATTTTTGTAGTTTCGTATCAATGTAAAAACCGTTCTATTGAGTTTCGTTTTTACCCTTTGGGTACGAATGAATAATATCAAAGTGAAAATATTACTAAGACTTCACTGTCTGTCAATCTGTCTGTCCTATATCTCATGAACTGTGATAGCTCGACAGTTGAAGCCTGAGTTACCTTCATTTCTGAGGATTTATCTTTAGCTTATCATCAGGCGAGGTGAAGTCATATTGACGTAAATACTACAAAAAAGTCACGCATCCATATGGTGTTTCCAAGCGACTACAGGGGTTCTTTATGAAGAACATTAGAAGGTTCCCACCGGGTCGGCAGCATGAGTATGACTTACCATCTGTAGTAAGTATGAGTAACCACTTACCATCTGGTGTGTTTGTCTCCGTATATAAAAAAAATCAGTACTCGATACGAGGTGTTCTGTTCTGTGCGTATAAAGTATTTTATCTATGGACAGCAGCGAAAAAATGCCATTATATCCATTTTCTTTGAGACTTATACAAATTTTCATATTAAATTTTCATTCGCCGAAATATTTCAGCTTATTTTGTAACATTGTCAAATGCCTAGTCTACCTAAAGGTTAATCCAGCCCCGCCTAATTCCACATAACATACTAGTATTAAACATGGCGTAAATATTAATATACGTCGAGCTGACAACCACATTCCCAGAATTCTAAGCGATCTAAGATGGAGTTAGTCACAAACAAAAGACTCAAAGCACAGCTGCTACATCCATACCTACCGTCAAAGTACAAAGCCTGCTACATCCATACCTACCGGTAAAGTACAAAGCCTGCTACATCCATACCTACCGTCAAAGTACAAAGCCTGCTACATCCATACCTACCGGTAAAGTACAAAGGCTGCTACCGCCATACCTACCGTCCCTCAGGACTGGAGCAAATATTTAAACGTTGTGCTCCTTTTGCTGTTTCGGCCGACCGTGACAACTAAAGTTAAAGGCGACAGGACAAAGCCATATTTAAGTATCTACAGAATTCATTGTTTTATTAATGAATTTCATATTTGAAAATTGACTGTTATAATAATAATTCAACCTAACCTTATTTTCTCAATTCTATTAATGATATATTATTCCTTGCTCATGGAATACGGCAAATGTGGCATCAACATATAGTTAAAATCATACCTACTATTCTCTCATCCACTGGTCTAATCATCATTACACACATCATTCAAGAAATTAGGTCTACATAAAAAATGATACATTACTACAGAGATCAGTGTTATTATTGATACATGTTCCATAGTTAGGCGATTCCTCACAACCACAACCCAAACAGCCTCCACAATCCCTACTTCCCTACTAATATTATAAATGTGAAAGTAACTCTGTCTGTCTGTATGTCTGTCTATCTGTCTGTCTCGCTTTCACGCCCAAACCACTGAACCGATTTTGATGAAATTTGGTATAGGGGTAGATTAGACCTTGAGAAAGGACATAGGCTATATTTGGTCGCGATAACCGACATCCACGCGGGCGGAGTCGCGGGCAAAAGCTTTCTAAATAAACCGACTTATAGGTCCACGCATTTTAGCAGGAGGTAGGTCACGACGGTATATCCGTCCCAATCGTGCAGTTCGACTGGGGAAGGACCTCCGCCCCACAGAAGACCGCGGCTTAATAACCTCGTGTTGTGTTTTGGTGAGTAGGGCAGCCAGAGCTCACTGCAGAGATTTTGTGCGGTCAGTGGGAAAACCAAAGGCTTTGTCCTACTTATATTTTACGCTGACGGCACAGAATCTCTATGTTCTTACAGGGTTCACGCCAAAAAAACGCATACCAGCCTAAAAAGCTGAGAAAAAAAGCTCAGTTTGAGCTGTTCACTCCACAGCTTGAGCGTGCGTGGGATAAAATTCCTTTCACAACTCACAGTGTCACCGTCGCCTTAAACTATAGACAATTTAAAACGCAATTAGGTAGATCTGGGTATTATTTCAGAGGCTTTCTATCTTGTTTGACAAACCTTAGGAGCAGATGAGATTCTAGGCTTTCAGGACAGGGAATTACACGGCAATTAAGAAAAGATTGCTCGAGGAAAACAGCAGGCACATGCTGTAACAAACATCTCGAATGATCGAAGTGAGCTTGATAGCTGCAGGCACATGCTGTAACAAACATCTCGAATGATCGAAGTGAGCTCGATAGCTGAATCCGCGGTGAGATGTCAATTTGTATGCGAAATTGACATCTCACCGCGGATTCAGCTATCGAGCTCACTTCGATCATTCGAGATGCAAGTTACAGGATGTGCCTACTGGTCGCACTTGTGAACTCGCATTTCTATTGACGAATGAATTGTTCTTCTACGAAATTTGTTGAATAATTTATTCTTACGTATATTTACGGCTTCGTAAACCAAATAAGCAATAAGCGCCGTGTTGGTTTCCGGTGTAAACATCAGTTCAAACACCTTTGGTGATGATTATTTATTATTAAAAGCCTCACGTGACGTTATCAATGATCGCAAAAAAATACACATACATATACTCACGCCTGTAAATCCCCGAAGGGGTAGGCAGAGGTGTATTAACACCCACATTTCGCGAACTAACGTAATAGGGGGCGAGCCTATTGCTGTTAAGCCGGCACTTAGTCTTTTTCACCCTAGCGTTAATTCCCAGTCGCATCCGAAGCTTTTACCTCAGAGTCTGGGGTCCGCTTTACCAGTCTTAACTGCGGATTTGGCTGGACTTTGATATTTACCGTGAAGCGACTGCCATCTGACCTTCACAACCATCGGGTGACATTAGGCGATCTCGAAGCATTGCAGCTAGACCGCTGTTGTTGGACTTTTTAGGGCTCCAACTACCCCTAACGACTGCCACAGATGTTCGTATGGCAACCGGGTTAATTAGTCATGGGTTGTATGTTTGCTGCCGGATAGAGAACAGCCCTATCCCTATAAAATATATAGCCCGCGCCACGTATCTTGGACCTAAATCATAAGACATACGAGGCTCTGGCGCCCGCGGATTGCTTTGTAATAGTCTATGCTTGGTAAATTAGAGTTCGTCTACCGCAGTAGCATCCCGTGCTATCCTCAAAAGACACCCAAGAAATGTAACCTGCGCGTATAGGGCACATTTTGAGCACATTTTAGGTCCATGATACGTGGCGCGGTTTATACACCTGGTATTTAGTAGGTATACTCTTAACTAAACTCTAAAACTATTAAACACTGTGGTCTAGACAAGTTTTTCACTTCTGCAGACGATTCAAAGGGACAGGGATGGAGATATATAGAGTATATAACTCCATCTCTCTTTCTCGGGCATATCACGATAGCCTATAGCGCGTCACGATAGGCCTTCATCAATTATTAATTACTATTCGGCCAATTGAAAACTTGCAAATTGCTCTTGAAACTTGAAAGGATAATGTGTCAGCTGCCTTCTTGGGTCTTATATCGTAATCACGCGAAGTTTGGGCACATGTTATTAACTTATTACGTCTAGTTGCTAACGAGCGGCGACGGGTAATAACATTAGTTCGGTATTTATAAGTAATGAGTATCGATTTGGACAGTCAAGTTACGATATTGTTGGGTTATACCTAGTAGTTGTTAGAGGGAAGAAGAAATAGTTATACAAGTGTTGGTTTATTAAGATATTCAAGTATGGACAAAATGTCATGGTTTCCAGTGTAGGAGTTAAGACTGCTCTATTCCACTTTAATCCACTAAACAAATCCAGCGATGGATTTGTTTCAACTTTTTTTTCCACTCTGATCCATCGATGGATTTGTTTCCACTTTTTTTTCCACTCTGATCCATCGATGGATTTGTTTCAACTTTTTTTTCCACTCTAATCCATCGATGGATTTGTTTCCACTTTTTTTTCCACTCTGATCCATCGATGGATTTCATTCAGAGCCTGCAGTTATCATAGATTTTTTATCGGTAAACGGTAAAATATATTTTTACCGGTTAACCGGAAAATTGCTGACGAAAATGAACAAGGAAAATGTCATACAAAAAATATTATTTCAACAGGTAAATTACCGGTTTTCTACTTTATACCGGTAAATTATCAAGAGGTAAAAACAGTAGCCTAGTGGTATGGGTAATGGACTGCTGAGACGAGGTCTCGGGTTCGATCCCAGGTTTTACCATGGCACACACCAATGACTTTTCGATGCTTTTCGAAGTTATGTGTGTATTTATCGCAGGTTTATAAGTGCCCGGTTAATGGCAATAGGCTCGCCACCTATTACGTTGGGACCTAAACATAAACGGCGAAATGTGGGTGCTAGCACCTCTGCCTACCCCTTCGGGGATATAGGCGTGAGTTTATGTTATGTATGTATATGTAAAAACAGTAGTTTACCGGTTAGACAGGTGAAAAACACTGTATTTACTTCTGCATTATTTATATTAAATGGGATTATGAATGAATACAATATTTGCCCATAGTTTTGAAACCATTTCTTTCTCGCTCCAGAAAATTCTCATGAATACGAATTCTGTAATAAAATTTGTTTTATTTTCCCTCAGTGTAGGTGCTATTCAAACCTGCACAAAAGATTCCTCAACATTTTCAAGCCGTCCCGAAAATATAACGTTATTTGCATCCATTCGTTGCACGAAAGAGAACTCCACGCCTCACATTGAGTACACGTTGTATATTCGTATGAAGTAATGAGATGTACTCACACCTTTGACTAACAAGTAGAAAATTAATTTATAATTTGTAAAATTTTCAACTGGTTGTCGACTTATTACGAACCACACAGCCTTCCAAATTCTATTTTGTAAGAACTACGTAATAGTGGTTTAACTAAGTGTTTAACTGTGTTTATTATTGACGCTACGAAAATAGCACCATTCATTTTTAACCGACTTCAAAAAGGAGGAGGTTCTCAATTCGATGGGTTTTTATTTTTATTTTTTTTATGTAGGTATAATAAGCCTTTATTTAATTCCTTAATAAACAAAAATAAATAAGTATACAAAGATGATATAAAATGAGATAAATTAATTACAATTATAAATTTGAATTTAAATATGTAATAACAATTAATAATTTAGAATAAATAATTAATTTAATTATTAAGGACGAGTATAGGCCTCCTCCATTTGTTTCCAGGTCACTCTATCCTTAGCCTTTTCCATCCAGTCTGGGCCAGCCACCTTGATTATTTCGTGTAGCCACCGCGTCTTAGGTCTACCTCTAGGTCGTTTCTTCAGTGATCCTGGCCAGGTTATTATTTTTTTAATCCATTTGTCATCATTCATGCGAGCGATGTGACCAGCCCATCTCCATTTCAATCTTTTGCAGTGTGTGAGAGCATCGTTGACTTTGGTGGTGTGTCTAATATCTATATTTCTTGTTTTATCTATCCTTCTCAAGCTCAGCATGCTACGTTCCATTGATCTTTGGCAAGTATTTATTTTGTTAATAGCGCAGTTTTTGAACAGCCATGTTTGAGAGCCATAAGATAGACATGGTAGTATGCATGTATCCAGTACTGTTTTTTTGAGTTTTATAGGGAGATTTGATTTTAAAACTTCTTTGTTGCTCCAGAATTTATTCCATGACATCGTTATTCGTCTATTTATTTCATCAAGGTTTCGCGATTTTTTAAACGATATTTGTTTGCCCAAGTATATATAATCTTGTACATATTCCAGTGTGCTATTGTTGACCTTTATAGGTGTTTCTATGCTATTAGTCATCAATTTAGTTTTTGTGGTGTTCAGCTCTAGGCCGATGTCATGACTTACTGTGTTTAATTCATTGATCATACCTTCCAATTGTGTTGATGATTCTGAAAAAATTATTATGTCATCGGCGAAACGAAGATTACTAAGAAAATCACCATTGATGTTTATACCCCCCCCCCCCATTGATATTTATGTAGGTATGTACACCGATTACTCCTAGCTTTATGATGCGATTTACGTGATTCTTTTTTTTTATTGAATCTTATTTCATTAACCTTTATGTCTTATTAACATAATGGTATTTTATGCCATTACACATTATCACAATACCAAGGACTAACAAAAAAGCTAGGCTTAGTTTGGGTCTGAATGAATCTCCATTTAGACCTAAACTAAACCTAGCTTGTTCTAGTAAGTCTTTAAAACCCATTAGAACGGTTCCATATGGATTTATCTTCATTATCTGGACCTTGATGCTGCTAGTAAAACCACTGTCATACTAGGGGCACTGCAATAAATTCTAGAGTATTTAAATTGTAGAGTCTAAAATTAAATGGCTTTTTGTAGACGGAATAAAAAAGTGTAATGACACTCTTTTCATTTAATTTTGAACTTTAGCCCATAGCAATAAAGTTTAAAATCTGATGCCATTGATCTTACTTCTTCTCTCGTTATGCCTTTTCTTAGAAATACTGCCGTCTGACTCTTAACCTTTAGAGAAAAGCTTGCCCTAAAGCCACGTCCCTCTATCAGTGGCTGAAACAACTTGTAGATGATTTTAGCTCGGACCTTATAGACCTATACACCTACCATATAACCATATAGTATGTTTCATTTCAATGTTTTACACGAGAGCGGTATGTAGGTATGTAGCCTTATGTAGGTATTGTGCCGGATAATACAATTCCACCAGCTCTCCGTCGAGTTAGCCAGTTTAAAGTCAATTATCGACTAGTTCGTACACTTTTATTTTATTTCCAAACACGAGTGACCTTATTTTGTTTCCACTGGGTATTTGGGATGTAGGACTCGCTGCGAAAACAGTTTTGGGTAATGCCTTCAAGTCAATATCGAATAAAATGAACAAAATTTTGGGAACATGTTTTCTAAATGTAACGTTTAGTCATGGTTTAAATATCCAGATGTTGAGCGGTGGCAACTCGGGCATCGGAGGTCGCAGAATGGCCTCCGTCCCCCATGGGCGCAGGCCTGGGGGTGACAGGTGGAGCCACCTGTCACCCTAGCAGAAGCAGGCCGCGCGGCGCATTGCGTGCCTCCCCATACACCGGGGCGAGTTGGGGACTCTGTGGTCCCTATACCGGAAGAGGGCCAGATCGAGATATATGGCCTTGGGTCGGCCGGGGTGCGAGGGATATGGCTACGACAATCTCACCTCCGGCGACTGACGGCCCACAGACGGCGTGCGTTTTAGTCGGTCCGAGTCCGACATAACCTCCTCCTCCGGCTCCGGCGGGGGAGGTATCCGTGGGGATTTTTCGCACGATAAAAAAAAGACATACAGATGTTTACTATCGGATGGAGAACAGCCCTATTCTTTAGTCGCCTTCTACGACACCCACAGGAAGAGATCATATATACATATTATATGTACACACATAAACATACAATATACATTATGAAATAAATAAATAACCGTGTAACGCACCGTCAAAATTTCTTTATAAGTCTAAATTAAATTTTCCATGGCCCGTGAGACGTGAGGGGTGCCACGAAATTCTCTTCAAAACCGTTGTTATCTCACAAGGTGGGTAGTCTGATAATATTCGCCTTTATACTAGCTGTCGTCCCGGCTGTACTTCGAATTATAATGGGTGTTAGTCTCAGTCGTACAAAGGAAAGCATTTAGGCGGATAACCTAATTCTGTAGAACAAACGTCTTGAGTTTGTGCCAAGACGGCAGTTTATGTGATGTTATGAGAACTAGAAGAAATTTAAATTCTATGTAATTAGTCTAATTTTGAACCAACAGTCAACATACGTGAAAACGTGCCCGCTTGGCGGCAATAGACAGATGGACGGGCGGAAAAAATACCGTCGTGCCCTACCTCCTCAAAACCGGTTGACTTCAATTGAATAAAATTTTAAAGCATTAATTATTATGCTAACTATCGGTTCGTATCGGTATCGAGGACGATTCTCTTTTCTAATCGGTTGACTTCAAATTTAAACCACTGAAGTAAAAATGAAAGTTGTGAAATTCTCGTAAAACTCGTTTAAAATTGAGTATCTATGTGACCTCAATCTCACAAAGGTAAGAAACGATCACGATGTTTGAAAACATTGAAAAATAGTGTTAGGAGAATACATGTATTCTGTAACTGCAGTTTCTCACATTTTGGGAGTTTGAAGTTTGAGATCGAGACTAAATTTTAAATAGATTTTTATTATGAGGCTTTCTAGTCCTTATATCCTTACTAGTCATAGTGTCAGTTAGTTCAAAGATGATATTATTATACAAACAAATAGGCCCTCGATTCTGATAAAGTAAAACAACCGTCATAACACAAACACTGCATAAAATGGCATTAAATTTTAGAGCTTATTCCTATAGACTTAAAATCGAAAAGAGTTTCATTCCACTATTTCATTCACTCTACTAAAAGTCATTTAATTTTGTCCTTTAAACCTCTAGCAATAAAGTCTAAAGTCTAATGCCAATATTTGCAGTGATTGTGGTTCGACAGTGGTTTTACTATAGCAGAATCGAGGCCCTATGAGGCAACAATATCAACAGCAGATATTAATCTACTCTCAGCTGGAATGCTAATATTAACGTCTACAAGTATTATCGTCAGATTACGTGCAAAGCCGGGGAGCGTTCCTAATATTAATGTTATGTTGTTTATCGTAATACTCTAGACAGACATATTTGGAAAACTTTGACAATTTAAAGCTTATAGCAAATTCTGTGACTTCTAGCTAGAATATGTGGAGTAATCTATGTAGGATTGGTAGGGTGTAGTGTGTATCTGAGGTTAGTAGAGAGAACAATACATCAAAGCCAAAGTCAAAAATCATTTAATTAGTATATACTATATAAAAGGCTCTTAAAACTACAAAAACGAGAATCTCATTTGCTTCTGTCCTAAAAAATCTAGTCTATATTATATATTATGTATAGTAATCGCCCGGGAATACTAGGGATAAGCTCTTCATAAAACTAATTGAATAAGTATAAGGCTGAGGCTACACTAGCGAGTGATGCGACATACGATGACTGAGCGGTTAAAAATAACGCTTTGTTAAAGTTAAAGATAACGTTTTGTCCTTGCTACAACACCGCAAAATGAAATGTGATGGGAAAAATAACAGAATGCTGATTTTTGGATAACATTCGGAATTTCGGGGAAAGTACCTATGAAAATTCAAGTTACGCGTATAGTATTCAAGGTAATAGGTTAAGTATAGTTTAAAATGTATTGGTCAAAAATAATTAATGTTTGTTGTAATGTTTGTTTGATGTTCGTCTGATTGCAGTAAAACTTTGTATACTTTTAAATGTATTGGTAAATTAATTTAGGTTTCTTATAATGTTCGTCTGATTGCGATAAAACTTTGTCTACTTAGTGCGTACATTTGCACGAATACTCGTATACATATAGTAGATATAGTATAATTTAGAGGACTGGTTTGGTGGCGTTGTAGTCGGGCTAAACCTTTTTTCTCTCCACGAAATTTTCCCTTGTAAAACTAGAGCATGTCAAAGTACAGATAATAATATACTTCGATTCCGTTTGACAACCGGACTACTGCTACTGAAAAGTTGCAGTAGTCCGATCAACCGGACTAGCAACCGGACTACTGAGACTAGAGGCTAAAAACAATATGATAAATAAATAGCACTTTCTTTTTTCGCTGTCTAATGTAGCCTCAGTCTTAAAGTCAACGTCTGCTATTATTTTATCATGGACCAACACTGGATTTTGATTTTGCTGTTGTAGAAAATGTAAAATGATTCTTAAGTATAGTTTTGAGTAAGTATCGCTCTCTCGGCACTACATTTTTTTTATACCACTTTGGTGGTTGAAAACCACACGGCCCACTTGATGGGAAGTTGTTACCGTGGCCTATGAATGTGCAACACCAGGGGCTTCACACTCGTGCTGCCGACCCTGTAAAAACCTTTTAATACCCTTCTTGTACCCCCATATGTAACCTCATATTGTTATTTTTTGGAAAAACCACAGTCTTGTACTTTCCACTCTTGCTTTCCTTTCCCCAGTAGCCTACACATCTTACCCCTCCCCTAGGTGGCAAGGAATGAAGACAGTCTTATCTACCAAATGAACTGTCGACCTGAAAAAGGTGGCTGGAATAGACTGGATGCAGAAGGTCCTCCTTTTGCAGTCCCGATCCTTCGCGAGAGAAATGGTGCACATCGGGAGAGGCTTATGCTTATGTTATGACTGCAATAGGCTAATAAATTGATTGATGTCTACCTTCCTATAATCTTCTACAAAATCTTCAGGCTACAATCACGATATTACGCGATAGGTATCACGTGGGAGAACACTCAGAATTCTATTTGATAAAACTTTTAAGATTCGTTTTGTAGTTCACAGAAACTTTTTGGCTCAGCAAAAAATCAGTACAAAACTTTTTTATAGCTCTCTAAACTTTTATAATGGCCTAAAAGATTCCAAGTTTTATTAGAATTAATACAATATGGCGGATGATATGCTTTCCAGGAAATTGGGATCAGAATATTGAGATTTTTTGTACTGTGTACTTTTTTGCGTCTCTTTTGAAGTGGCGAGTTTCTTTGTCGGAACTCCACCGTGGGATCTGGAGATGAGAACCTACACAAGTGGCGCAAGAAGACGCAGGTGCTGGAATGAAGTCCTGAGATAAAAGACTGCACAGTGAGATCGTTCTACAAAACCGCAGTATTTTTTATACCACCTAGGTCGCAGACATGGAATGGAAGAACACAAGGCCTACCTGACGGAAAGTGGTTACCGTGGCCTATGGACGAGTGCAACACCAAGGGAGTGCTGCCGATCCTGTAAGAACAGAGGGATTCTGTGCTTCCGCGCAGAAGACAAGCAGGACATGCCTTTGGTCTTCGCACTGAAAGCACAAATCCTCTCCAGTAAACTCTGGCTACCTTACTCACCACCGGGAACACAACGCGAAGTTATTTTAGCCGCGGTATTCTTAGGGCGGAGGTACTTCCCCAGTCGAACCGCTCGATTGGGGTGGAAATACTGTCGTGTCCTACCTCCTGTAACCTCTTCCTGAGGTGAAGTGCTTAATCAAAAACTGTAACTTAGATTTGGCAATATAACAAAGATAAACTGTAAAAATGTTGTTGTTATATAAAACTATTCATGTGCATGAAGGCACCAGGTGCGATGGTAAAGTTAAAAGAAATATCAATGCTATTTGAGTGTCAGATTGTAGGAACGTCTGCACCGCTAGACGTGGAATACGTAGCGAGCTGTCAAAGCAACTAGGTCAATGCATTTTCATTCCTTGTCGAACTATTTTTGTCACAAATGTGGTTCAAATATGGTGTCATTATATTATCACAGTACTTTCGGAGATAGGGCTTGTTCCCCTTTTACCGATTCCCTCCTAAAAATATGTTTTGTCAATTTTCTCCGAAATTTAAAAATCTTGCACAGTCAAGCACAATTTTTTATTTTTTATTTTAAGCACGTTCTTACATTTTGCTTGATACTTTTTGCACTCATCATTCTCGTTATAATCTAGCAAATCAGCATAATTCTAAATACAGCCACCCTAAAGGTATGAGACAATTGGGACAAATAATAATTAGTGCGTTAATTTTTCCTACAAATTTTAGTCGGAAACGTCAAACTCCAGGACGGGATGTGATAATCTTGGGGTATAACAGGAGAGTTTTGTGACAAGTTTTCAGCTTGCCTAAAGAATGTACGCAAAAAATCGTACCAGCTCTCGGACTATGAACTCGTAAGTGTAGCCTTCTAGAGGGAATACTCTGATCAAAACTACTTGGGTCCGTTTCGAACAGCCAAAATTCTTTCTTAAATACGTGTAAGGGCGACGTTTTTTTAAGAGTATTCCGAAATTTTTAGGTACAAAGGACAAAAGCAGGCAGATAATGATGAATTAACAACAATTCTTTAGGTTTTTATCAAGGATGAAGTTGAAAAGAAAATGTTATCTAATAAAGCAATCGCATTACTTCTAACAACTTACTTGTCTGTTAATATAAATTTACTTTGAGAACTACAAAGCGAAAATAAAACGTCTTCAAAAGCATTGTCTCGGAGAATTAAGAATATATTTTAATTACAGCTAAACATGTCTATCATTTGAAAACTCGCGAACCACTTTATTGTTTAACATTAAAATATCTAAGTAATTACACGCCGTTTGCAGACGTTAGGTATTTCAATATAGACATGAATTGAAAATTCTAGACAGTTTTTCTGTGAGACGAGCTCGTAACGACCGATTTTCGTGACCTAGAGGAATTTTAATGAATTGTTGTAGGAATTATGTACTTACTATGTCAATATTTTCTTGTCTTTTGTAGTCAATCTCTGAGATGGGATTTGTCGTCGACATGATATCGTACTAAAACGTATGTACTATCGCGATCATAAGTGCAGTACCAATCTGACGCAACTATAGCGCGTCAACAATAGTCGTACTTATGACCTTATTCTTTGAAGACAATTCACACACACATACACACACATTAATATTGTTCACTCGTTGATTGATATTGTTAATTTCAATATCATACGTAAGCCGCCCCGTAGCTGAGTGGTTTAATGTGCGGCTTGATGAATAGTATGAAACATGTCGGTGATGGTTCGAACCTACCAGAACTAATATAGCTTTTTGTGTTTTATATTTTTTTAAAAGTTATGATATATAAATGTTGATACGAATATAAAAATGTTTCTTAGGTAGAATTTTAAACTTAGCGAGAAAATAATTATTTGAGGGTGCATTTGAAATAAAATGGATTCATTGGCTATGAGTGAAGTTGTTGGTTGGTGAAGTCAGTTACGACTACCCTATTTATATATTATATCATCTATGGTTACGACTGTTTGTGTTAATTACTGTTCGAGCGATTACATTTCTTTTTTAATAAATCAACATGTCAAATATAAGTATTGAAGCAAAAGCTAATATTGTGGCCATATTCGAATGGTCTGAATATATCTCAAATTTCTAATGAGACGGGCTTATCTGTAAGTTAATTAATTAATTAATATTGTTGTAGTGCAATTTTGTTCATTGGTTGCAATTGTGTAATATGGTTGTTGTTTTTTTAGAGAAATACTGGGAGTCGTTGCGTGAAACAATTTGAGGAAGAAGAGTTGCAGAGTTGGAGGAGAAGTGGAAGACCTGCTGAAGCGGCGTTATATGGTAGCAGAATATGAAACGAATAACGAAGAGTATTTACTTTAACTGGGAATCAACAATATTTTCTGATGAAAAAACGTTTAAATCATCTCAAAAAGGAAGATTACATTTATGGCATAAGGATAAGTGTAAATTATGTGGGGGTGGATTAGAGCGCAAGGGCCGGGTGAATTAGACCCAATATCCAATTAGTGCAAATAGTGCAAATTATGTGGAAGTGTTAGAAGATATAATGTTGCCCACAGTGCCAAATGTCTATCCAGATATAAATGAAGGTTTAAGGGCATTAGAAGGTTTCTTCAGGGTCGGCAGCATGAGTGTGACGCCCCTGGTGTCGCATACGTCCAAAGGCCACGGTAATCACTTTCTATCAGGTGGGCCGTGTGCTTGTCTCCCACCTAAGTGGTATAAAAAAATGATATAAGTTTTGTGTACGATAATTGTCCCATTTATCGAGCCACCATACTTCGCGAATGGTTTAGTGAACGTAAAGTTATTCCTTGCTGTGGCGAAGGGTGAAAATGTTCAAAAGGGAAGCCGGTGGCAAATCCCAAAGAACAACCATGGCAATTTTGTATGAAATTCTCTCAAATTTTAGATAGGTACTGAATTTTAGGTGTAATACATGTAATAATGCATTAAACTTAAGCATCTCTACCATGACTTCCCTTTGCAGAGCAAGCCGGCAGGAATCGTGTTATGAGTACTCCTCGCCACTGAATTTCCTTAGCCAGCACGATCCCTTGATTTGAACCCGATTGAGAATATATGGGGTTTAATGGTGCAAAGAGAGATAAAAGTTATTGTTATTATATATTATATTTTATATGAAATAGTTAGGCTCAATTTAAAGTGAAAGCTCTCGTGATATTGTTACTCCGTGCTAAGCTATTCTGTTTAAATATTTTTGTTATTTAATTTCAGTTGAGCCTATTGAGACTACTGAGCCTATCAAGGGACGTGCTGGCCTGTAATTAGTATAAGACTGTATGGTTGAGGTTAAGTTTCAATCCTCTTTTCCGAAAAAAAACTTTCGAGAAAATGAATAATTAAGCTATAACCTCAATATGCAATATTAATTTTATTATAAAAGTATATTTTTTGGATGAAATTATTATAACCACAAATTAACATTGGATAATTCTTTTAATACTTAAACTTTTTTTTTTAAACTATTGTTTTATTTATAATCTATTGTAAATTAAGTATATTATTTTTCTATTTGTAAATAATTATTTCTAATTCTGTTAACTTGTTCCTAAAATTTCATGAAAACAAAACAACAAAAAGTGGAAAAACTAAGATCCGAACCCACAACATCCAATTTCAACACTATCCATAGCAGCCTTGTTACCGACCAGGCTACGCACTGCCTTACGTAGAATAACGAATTTTTGCATTACTTTATATAGATGCATGCTTCGAACATAATAGTATGAAAAGGCGAGCATAACGTTTTCTTTGTTTCGCATCACACACATTTATATTTTCTCATATCGATACTGTGTGACGTATAAATGTATGCGTTAAACATTACATACACATAGATACGCGTTTAACCGGACAAGCGATTATAAACATTACGGTGCTAATGCACTTTTAATTACGATAGTACCTACCTATAGATACTACAATTGGTAATACGTTTTATTTAAATACTAAGTTTACGAATATTTTTCTGTCTAGAAACTCGTAACTCTCTTTAAAAGACTAAAAACCGAAATCGAACCACTATAATAGTTAGTTAATTTTGTACATATTTAAATCTATATATATAAAAATCAATGCCACTTTTCGTTGTTAGTTTATAACTTAAGAACGGCTGAACCGATTTGGCTAATTTTAGTCTTGAAATATTCGTGGATGTCCAGGGAAGGTTTAAAGATGAGAAAATAGGTGCAGCGGGAACGGGATCAAAAATTCACTCGGGTTGAAAAAAAATTTGGCGATACGAAGTTCGCCGGGACAGCTAGTTGAATTATAATAAAAGTGCCTTTAGATATAACTAGTCTCTATAAATAAATTAATAATTCCGAGTGTACTTGACACATTAATTATAAGCCTTACGTTATTTTTTAGCCTACTTTATTTGTTTAAAATGTATTTTCATACAGAAGTCGTTGCAAGATTATATATCTACCTTTAGATAAGCCTAATATGGAGTATTAGTACCTATTTAACAAATTGTGATTATTCACATGTGCGCTTTTCTGCAATTTTATTATACAGACGAGAGCGTAAGCCAAGACGAGAGCGTAAGCTAAGGCGTGGGCCAGACAAAAGAGACGTAAGACATGTGTCGCGTCGCGTCGCTTCTATACAAATTATCTTATAATATATAAAAATCAATGCCACTTTTCGTTGTTATTTTATAACTCAAGAACGGCTGAACCGATTTGGCTAATTTTAGTCTTGAAATATTCGTGGGTGTCCAGGGAAGGTTTAAAGGATGAGAAAATAGGTGCAGCGGGAACGGGAAAAATATGGTGGTATGAAGTTCGCCGGGACAGCTAATTTTTTATAGAAGTAACGCGCAAGGGACGCAGTAAAACAACAGTCCGCGTCCCGTTCGCGTCATACGTCTCTTTTGTCTGGCCCGCGCCTAAGTCGCGAGACAAACGAGGCTTTGGCGCGCGCGGATTGGTTTTACAAATACTTAAGTACGAGTATTTGTATGTGGTGTATGGGTACTTCTCATTTATATCATCCTATTCTTCATTTTGCGTCCATTATCCGGTCCGCAATTTATTTCGGAAACATTCTCTCAACAGGTATATATCATTTATCATCTTAAGTACTTGCGCTCAGGGAACTTTTAAGGCGTATAATGTCAGAGTTTGTATGATTCAGGGATGACAGTGACTGATGTATGGCTTTCGTATACCTTAATGTTTTATGTTTGAAGAAACAAACATTTTTGGGCATTCTCTATACTATTAAGATAGCAAACGAGTACATAGCTTACCTGTTGGTATTGGTAAGTGGTTACCATGTTCTATGGAGATATGATAACTGCCGTGTTTTTTTTTTCAGAGAAGAAGATAGAAAATGAGAAAAACCGAAGGCAATAAGTTAAAGTTCCCATCCTTCTCGCAAGCCATAGGGTCTGTAATCTTCATATATAAACCGGTTTTTAGATATACATACATACATACAATCACGCCTTTATCCCCGGAGGGTTAGGCAGAGGTGAATTAACACCCACATTTCACCAATCATTGTATAAGGCCCACGTAATAGGCGGTGAGCCTATTGCCATTTTCCGAGCACTATTGTTGGTTCGAGCCATGTATATGCTGAGTCTGGGCTATATATATCTGTCTGATGTTTAACAGCCCTATCTCTTAGTCTCCTTGTACGACACCGCATGGGAGGAGATGGGGTGGCCTAAATTCTACTCTACCGGGAACCACGCGACGTTTTTAGATATATTACACGGTATTCTATGACAGTGACTAGAACGGGAGCATCATTCACTTACTGTCATCTAAAATGACAAGGGCAGAACGTGACCAAGCACTAGTAAACATCAGTACCAACTGAACCAGACCAGTTACAAACACTTTAGTATAACGGCTGAGAAAACACGTTCGCTGAACATTTTGTAAAAGCTAAATCTTTTGCAAACAACGCGCAATGGAAACTCAAAAGAGGCATTCAGTGTACCGATACACTAAAAGCTTTGATATCGTTGCAACCACAGATTCATGATAAGCTAGATACCGCATGTGCTTTTTGTATTGGGCACGCTTTGCGGTCTACCGCCTGGCAATAACAAATGTCTGGCCATGCCAGTTCCGCCGCCACGCCGGCCACCGGTATCATAATTATTTATGTAGCGTGCTTTCGATGAAACATGGTGTTTGTAAACAATAATATCAAGAAAATTTTTTTTGTTGCTATTCAACGGTGTTTCATGCTTTCTGTAGGAAATTTCATGGACCAAGGAACCTCGAAAACCAGTAACGTGCTCTACGAGGCAGGACCAGACAAATAACCATATTCATGAATAAAAATATCAGCGTCTCCTTCGTAGCGGCTGTTCACTACCGCCACACCACAGCTAGGGCTGTCTGACACGCTGGAATGTCTTGCCGTATCTAGAATCTCCTAAATATGTGGCAGTAAGTATCTGTGACAGCTGCACAGTACACTAACCACTAACATGCATTTGAACATGCAAGTAATGCCTGAATTTTCAGTAAAATCTCAAAGCGATTTGGTTTTAAACGCTTTTGAAGTGTTACACGAAGGATTTTCACCGTGCTTTTGGTAATGTGATTAGGTATGTTTTAGATTCTTTTTTACTACAATTGAGAGAATAGTCCTGCGTAGGATTTCACTGCTTCAGGTTTGAGGTGATGGCCCTGATGGCTTAAGGGATAGGACTGTTTAACATCAGACAGATATATACAGCCACGACTCAGCCTATACATGACTGGAGTCAACAATAGTGCTAGAAAAACGGCTATAGGCTCACTCCCTATTATGAGGGACCTAATACAATGATTGGTGAAATGTGGGTGTTAATTCACCTCTGCCTAACCCTCCGGGGATAAAGGCGTGATTGTATGTATGTATGTGATGGCCCTGGGGTCAGGATATGCCAGTCGCAATCTGACCTTCAGCAACAAATGACTCAAACCGGTGTACGATTTTAGTCGGCTCGAGTCCGACAAAAGTCCGAGATTCAGGACTGAGTGTCGTCCTAGAATATGGGCCTAAGTGCCAGTGTGGCGGACACCACTGTCACTCCCATATTGAACTTTACAGTCACTCTAAAGTATGCTACACAGATGCTGTTTGAGTTATCTATTTAAGACGCACACGCCTACTACTAATAATGGAATAACAAGAAGGACCTTTTGCACTCCGCATATATAACAGTAGTAAGATTTTTTCATCCTCCTACTAAACAATAAACCACGTAATGAGCCTCTCGTTCTGTGCCCTCGAGCTTTAATAAACTTGAGCTCAATTTTCATTACAAACGAATAAGTAATTTTCGAGCATAATGAGCCGAATTACGCTAAATTTTTTTACACAGTGATACAGTTTTTTTATAATGTATACTCTAAGTTTTTTATAAAATAAGTACAAGTTAATAAGATACAATTTTGCTAGCTTTTTTATGTCTTCTTCATCCTAGCGTTAATCCCATTCGCATCCGAAGCTTTCACCTCGGAGTCTGGGGTTCACTTTTTCCAGTTTAACTGCGGCTTTGGCTAATTTTCGATATTTTCCGTGAAGAGACTATCAGTAGCGAAGACTGCTTTTTTTGTGTATGTGGTCATTTTCTTCAAAGTAATCGCCCGTACACGCGATTGCCAGCAGTGATCTCGCGATCGAAAAACTTGGTTGTACCATATTCAGCATACTTGGGGAGTTGTTTCCTAGGGTATAGCTCAGGTCTCTGGAAAAAACTCACGTGAACTAGTCGAGGCCCCGACATAGTCACTTCTTTAACCCTGGTGAGGTGGGGCTTGTTGTGATTTTCACACGTGCTAAAGGCTGTACCACATAACAGGCGTTAAATACGTCATTCAATGTAATAAGTTCACGCCAATAATCTGTAATCGCGATGGAATCCGATAAAAAGTGCTTTTATTTCAACCAGTAAATATAATTTTACATAATGTAATAATCCAGCACTTTCCTCAATCTAACTGGCAACCCTCTTCATAATATGATGGACGTCACTCACTTTTTATGCCCAATGCTTGTCTGAAGGGTGGGAATAACACATAATAAAATCGTGATATAATCTGGTATACATTTTAAACTACAACGAGTAATACACACACACAGACACACACACACACACACAGACACACACACACACACACACTGATATGGCAAGATCAGTGCTTTTTTTTTGTTCTTCTAACTTTGTCCCTGACTTTTGCGGAAGCGATTGTCGTTTTATCACCAAACCCTAGAACAAAAACCTGCACCAGAACGTCGTCTGTGAATGAGCAGGTGCACCGATTTCATCTGAAGATTATAATTGGGCCTTAACTTCAGGCATAACTGTACGTAATGAAATGAAATTTTGAAGCATTTATTATGCTGACTATTCAAATCGATTTAAAAAGAGAAAAGAGAATCGACTTCGGGCAGGACTCGAACCCGCGATCTTTCCCTTACAGGGGGAATGCTCTGACCACTAAGCTTTCTATATCTTTATGTAAATTACTAGTTTAAAACCTCCAATTCCACTATCTTCTAATTGTTTTTTCTGTTTTACAATATCTAGTTCAAGCGATGTCATATTGGTGTCTAGATAACGCTCTGCAGCATGTGTTGGCAACACCAACACAGACTTCCGTTTCCGCTCTATAAACTATGCACAATTATGTTCACTCTGCAAATGTCACTCTTAGTAAGAAGTCGAAATAAACCACTCGTGTATCTAGCTGGCAGTCATTATTTCACCACCCAAGAAAATCAGCCCTATCAAACAACAAATTACGCGCACATCGATGGTCCTTCGAAGCCTACAGCTGCGATTTTGGTGTGGTGAGCTTTTGCAGCGCTACGCGTGCAATTTTCGTCTCCGCGGGGGACGCCGACAAGACAAGTCAACACGCGTCGAACACGTTGTTTCCTGCCCTACACGCCGAGTACGTGAGTGCAAAGTGCATTATTTTGCTGGTATCTGCAATATCGTTGTTCTCGCTTAATCCACGTGGTGGCCGAGAATACTCGAAGATTCATACAATACAATTCATCCATGTTGTTTCGTCGCTAAGCGGCGGCCATATTGCATGCATTGCATCGCGCCTTTACAAGCGCTGACGCAATCAACCGGACTTCGTCACGCACGACGCAATTACACTAGGCGCTGCGAGCCAATCAACGCCTTCGTCGCTGTTTTCCGGTCGGCAGCTATTGGACGGATCAAAACTTCATTCGTTCCTGTCGTTCACTCAGCAATTCAACAGCAAAGCTATACGAAACGCCATTTTCTTTATAAAACTGTTCGCTAGTTGTTAATTTTCGAACTAAAGTTATAAGATCTTAAATAATAACAATAAGTTATAAAATAAGTTGTTTATGTTGTTTCAACTAAAGTGCATATACTTATATTATATAATAATAAGTTATCAAATAAGTTGTTGGTAATTTGTAACAAAGATGGAGACCACGCTCAAGCAGCTAAGAGCGTCGCGTGGTTATACAAAAGCTTCTCTCACGCGGCTATATCAGTTTACTGCCAACGATAACGATGTAACACTGACAAATCTAGCGACTCTAACGTCAAAAAGGTCAAGATTGATTCAATTGTTCGAGGAATACGAAACGTACAACAAAAATATCCTAGCTTATGACGAGAACGACCCCGAGGACGTGGCGGAGTGTGAGTCCAAATATTTTCATATATTATCAATCCTAAATGAAGCAATCGCCGCCAGGTCCTCGCCAAGCTCAGGAAATAATACCTTCAAACCTAAATTGCCTGTAATAAACATTCAACCGTTCTCAGGTAAATATAGCGAATATATACCTTTTATTAACCTATTTCGTGCGATTATCCATAAGGACAATTCTATTGACAACGTCCAAAAATTATATTACTTGAGGTCCTTTCTACAAAAGGAACCCTTAGAAATTATTGCAAACTTGCCATTAAGTTATGAAAGTTACGAGGAAGCCCTCAGGCTCCTTAACGAAAGATACAACCATAAATTTAAAATTATCAATGAACATGTAAATTCACTTTTAGACATAAATGTCTTGTCCAAATCATCACCTCGTAATCTTAGAGAATTTGTGTCCACTATTAAACAGTGCTTAGCTGCCTTAAAAAACATCAATATTAACATTGATGGTTGGGATCCCATAATTTTGTCCATATTGTATCGGAAACTAGATTCTTACACACTGCGGGCATACCAGCTTGAGAGAAGTGATGCGTCTGAACCAACAATGGTGGAGTTTCTGCTATTCTTGGACAAGAGGGCCATGGCGTTGGAGAATGCAGAATCTGCCGGTACATCTAAGGGCCCTAAGGTAGTGACAAATGTAGCAACAACATCTGGAAGCCCGGCATGCTTATACTGTAAGTCAACTGACCATAAATTATTCTCATGTAAGCAATTTAAAGTATTAGCCTGTAGTGAAAAAACTAACTTTAGTAATTCTAATAAATTGTGTAAGATTTGTCTCAACAAGCACAGTGGAAAATGTAAATTTCATTTCCGCTGCAATATTTGCAAGGGAGATCATAACACACTACTTCATGAAGAGGTAGGTCAGGAACAACCTGTTGCCTTAATCTCTAACACTACAAGCCACAAGGTATTATTGCCTACAGTGAAGCTAAAGCTTTACTCAATCACTGGCCGAGAAGTACACATAAAGGCTATACTAGACTCAGCATCACAGATTTCGTTGGTCACTAGTAAGTTAATAGATGCATTGGGTGTCTCTCCTAACCGCAATAACACAAATATAATGGGAGTCAGCAATACAAGTAACATTGCTAGTTACTCTGTCCCCCTTGAAGTGTTTTCATTAGCTACACCTTACAAGGCAACAATAAACTGTCATGTTCTAGAAAAAATTACATGCAAACTCCCACAGTTTAAGGTAGACATGTCTACTATTGCCATACCATCAGGTCTAAAGTTAGCAGATGTGGACTTTAATATCCCATCTGAAATAAATATGTTGATAGGTGCTGATATATTCTTTCAGGCGTTACTACCGGAGCCAATTATCCAACCTGCTTCGCATAAGCAACACCTGCAACCCCGCTTTATCAACACAAGGTTTGGACATGTAATAGCTGGTGCATTAACTAAACCTGCAACTACAAATAATGATCAGGTATCTCTTTTATGTATTAATAAGAACTGTCATTCGGGGGTCAACAACCTTTTACAACAGTTTTGGCAAGTTGAGTCCATTCCTCAATACTTTAATGAAAATGCTCAAGAACAGGATTGGTGTGAAACTATTTTCAAAGAAACCACTACAATTCAAAATAATAGGTTTCAAGTTGAATTGCCATTAAAAATCTCATTAGCTGAAGTTAGAGACACCCTAGGTAACTCATTTGAGTTGGCCTTATACAGGTTTTTGAGTTTAGAAAAAAGATTACATAAAAATGTTAAATTACTTTCTGATTATGATAAATTCATTCAGGAATATGTATCATTGGGGCATGGGCATTATGTGGAATTGGAGTCATTAGATTTCAACAAGGATCCTATATATTTTATGCCACATCATGCTGTATATAATGAAAATAGTAAAAGCACTAAAACAAGGGTGGTATTTGATGCCTCCATGCAAACTGACAAGAAGGTGTCACTAAATGATCTATTACTTAATGGTGCACCCTTACAAAGGGAGTTGTTTGATATTATGCTGTTATTTAGACTAGGTCAATACACCTTTACAACTGATATACGTCGCATGTTTCGCTGTATTACCGTTAATCCAAAACATACTGTTCTACAAAATATTCTATGGAGAAACAATGTAAATGAAAAAATAAAGTGTATACAATTAGATACTGTTACTTATGGCCAAAAAAGCTCAGGGTTCTTAGCTACTCGCTGTTTGCATGAACTTGCTGAAAAATATAAAAATGAATACCCTTTGGCTTCATATATTTTAAAAAATTGTACATATGTTGATGATGCATGTTACTCTGCTTCAGATATAAATATTGTAATGAGTGCTAAAAGGCAGTTATGTGAGCTATTGGGTAAGGGCAGCTTTGAAACACATAAATGGGCATCAAATTGTCAGCAAATATTAAGTGATATACCTTCTGACAAACAGCAGTTTGATGATTTTGATCTCCAAAGGGACAATTTTTTTATGAAAACTTTAGGATTAACACTCAATGTGAGAAAGGATTGTTTTGTATTTTCATGTCCTGAGTCTTTTAATATTGAGAATCCCACAAAGAGACAAATATTAAGTTATATTTCAAAATTCTATGACCCATTAGGGTTTATGTCGCCTGTTATTGTGAAGGCTAAGGCCTTCATGCAAAGGTTATGGTTGCAAAAGTTGGACTGGGATGAAGTTCCTCCAAATGGCTTAAGATTGGAATGGCTTTCATTTGCTAAATGCTTATCTGAGATGGAACCTTTTCACATTGATAGGAATATTAATATTGATACCAATTTCAAGGTTGTGCATTTGATAGGCTTTGCTGATGCTTCTGGCTCTATTGGTTATGGCGCTTGTGTTTACCTTCGGGTGGTGGACAGTATAGGTAAGGCTTCATGTACCTTACTCTGCTCGAAATCTAGAATCAACCCCCCAAGCAATAAGGCACTCACCATACCACGATTGGAGTTGAATGCAATGGTCTTGCTCACAAAGCTTATGAATAGGGTGTATAACATTTTAAAACTAAAAATAACTATACAAGATGTTTGCTTGTACTCTGACTCACAAATTGCACTGGCATGGCTTGCTACAGAACCACTAAAACTTCAAGCTTATGTTGCTAATCGAGTTAGGTACATACGAGAGCATACTGCTGATTGGCATTGCGTGTATGTTTCAACCAAGGAAAATCCAGCTGACTATATTAGCAGGGGAGCCAATCCTGGCGATTTAATTAACTGTAAGCTCTGGTGGCAGGGTCCAGAGTTTATACTGGACAGTAAGTATCAATTTAATAATAGGTTAAGTTTACCCCTTCCTAAAAACCTACCTGAGATGAGGGGAGATGCTGTGTTTTCCGGCGTCAAGGTCTCCTTGTTAATTCAAAATGAATGTAATATCTATCAGTTTATAGATAAATATTCAGATTTAAATAAAATGATCCGTGTGATGGCTTACATACTTAGGTTTTGTTACAATATGGATAAAAGGGGTACCCCACTTTCTACTCTTGAGTTACAAGCTGCGTTACATAAAATTATTCAGTATGAACAAAGCAGATATTTTAAAAAGGAAATTAGTATTTTAAATACAAAAGGTGAAAATATTACAGGTTCATTAAAACCCTTACATCCGTTTATTGATAAGAATAATATGTTGAGAGTAGGTGGTAGAATTGATAATTCTGAAGTTTCTTACTCAAATAAACATCCTATTATTTTACCAAAGGAATCTCGAATTACCACTTTAATTATATACCATGAGCATTTGAGATTGATGCATGCTGGACCTAAATTATTATTGTCCAGCATTAATCAAAAATATTGGATTATTAATGGCTACAGATATGTAAAAAAGATTACTTATAAGTGTTTACCTTGTTTTAGAATGAAAGCCAAATGTGCTAAGCAACTTATGGGTTCCTTGCCCCCTCAAAGAGTAGTGGCCTGCCGCCCCTTCCAAAAGGTGGGAATAGACTTTGCAGGTCCAATACAAATAAAAAATTCGCGTGTCAGACGTGCAATACAGACAAAGGGCTACATATGTGTATTTGTCTGCTTTGTTACAAAGGCTATACACCTTGAGTTAGCTTCTGATTTAAGCACTGATTGCTTTCTAGCCTGTTTCAAGCGCTTCATAGCCCGTAGAGGTTTACCTACAGACGTGTTTTGTGATAACGCTGGTTGCTTTAAGGGTGCAAGGAATGAGCTAGTTGAATTATATAAATTGCACAGCTCAAGGGAGCATCATACACTGGTGCAAGGTTATGCAACAGAGCAGGGTGTTACCTTTCACTTTGTTCCAAGTTATTCACCAGTTTTTGCTGGTCTCGCTGAAGCAGCAGTAAAAAGTATGAAATACCATCTAAAACGTATAATACAAAAGTATGTTTTAACCTATGAACAATTGAATACAGTCTTGTGTCAGATAGAAGCAGTGTTAAATTCCAGGCCACTGCTGCCTGTTATATCAGATAAGATAGATGATTTCTGTTACCTAACACCTGGACATTTTTTAATAGGAACTTCTTTAACATCTTACCCTGAAACTAATACTTGTGATATACCAGTAAATAGATTAAGGTTTTGGAATGTATGTAATAAGGTAAAAACTCATTTTTGGAATGTTTGGCACAAGGTGTACCTTAATACCTTGCAGTCGCGACCCAAATGGCGTGACAGTGTACCTAATATTAAGGTAGGAAGTTTAGTGATTATGAGAGAGCCTAACTCTCCACCATTATCATGGCCTATGGCTAGAGTTGTGAAGGTCTATCCGGGCAAGGATCAAAAGACCCGAGTTATTGATGTAATGACCCCAAATAAAAATATTTATAAGCGATCATTATCAGGCATTTGTTTATTACCTGTAGAGGAATAAGGTTGAAAGGAAATTGTCTAGATTATGCCAAGTAGAAATTGTGTTATTGTTCTTTTTCTTTTTCTTAATGTCTACAACAATTTACAATAAGGTTGTTTTAAATTACTATCTCGTTTATTTAGTAATAAGTACAACCTAAGTGTACCTACCTACTACCTAGTAGCTTAAGTATGTCTATTCCTAAGACTCATACTATGTAATTCTCTAAACTTTAGTTTAATTTAAACTCTAGTTTAAACTTTAGTTTTAATTTGTTTCCATTCCCTGGCAAACTATGTTGGTGCACACCAAGATGCTGCCATGTGGATGGGCTGTCGCAATTAATTTCATTAATGTTCGTTATAATAATATTATAATAAAAAAATCACTGTCTCCGGCCCCCCCCCCCCAGCATGTTGGCAACACCAACACAGACTTCCGTTTCCGCTCTATAAACTATGCACAATTATGTTCACTCTGCAAATGTCACTCTTAGTAAGAAGTCGAAATAAACCACTCGTGTATCTAGCTGGCAGTCATTATTTCACCACCCAAGAAAATCAGCCCTATCAAACAACAAATTACGCGCACAGCATGTCCTAACATATGCCTGGAAATATAATATAGTAAAGTAACACAAAAGTTTCAAAAGTAGATATCTGTTTGTCACTGACTTTACGCCAGCAAAACTCACACAGTACCTCGAAGGTCGACCTTGGTCGCACCGGCAGCTTTAACGAGAGCCCGATATGTGAGAACTTTCCCCAACTGATAATATTTCTCGGTCGAGCGTTACGAACGTGCCCGATAAGGACCGTGTGTGATCTTGTTACATAGGGGCCGATTTTCATCTTTGCTTCTCGAGTACCTAATTCATGATTTGTAGGTATTGTATTACTTTGGGTGTATAATTTTATGTATTTAGAAGAGAAAATGTAGCTTTACTATTATAAATTGTAGAGTGGTCGTGTTTGTATTGGAGATATTTAAAAAAAATACTTGAGCTAGGTATGACGAAACTGAACTTTGTTGAACGAATTTTGATGTGGTTTTATTTTTAAATGTTTTGGTCAGACTTGAAATCTTACGTCTGTTTGATCGCGATTGGTTGAGCACAACGACACAGAACAGATACAACGGTCTGCTGTTATGATCAACCAATTGTGATGATCTAATATGAATAAAAGTGACATCTTCGTGGGTTGAGCAGCCTGCGGGCATTTGTTAGTCTAAATATATTCGCATTCTAGAACCCCTTCCACAACTTAGTTATGCTTTGCTTGCATTTTAAAACCCTATTTCACTTAGTTTTCCCTGCAGCAGCCAATCTGGGACCTGAATCTATTAAGGAATTTCCAGATCATCAGCAGTTCATGTCCTGGTGGTAAGTTTTTGGCGGCCTATGTGTTTAAAGGGGTAAAATATTCTATGACCCACCTCCTCACACTGTTTATCGTGTATCTACATTCACCTTGCTTTGAACAAACCCTACTCCATTCACACTTCGCTTTCGTCTTATCGCCACAAACTTGTTTATAACCAATAAGTCACAACTTTAAGAGGTTTAGCAATAAATTAATTGTTGTTCAAACATTAAATGAAATAGCAGAAGTTCCAAAAACTCTTGAAACTTGAAGCAAGATAAAGCAATTACTTTTAGCTGGTAAATATATTCCAAGAACATGTACGAGTATTTAATTTCGGTTACAAATTAATTGTGGCGGCGTATTTTGTTATTAATATATTTTAGTATGAAGATATATTGTTGACTTGTCTTATACTGTCATATTATATCTTAGTACTAAATTAGTTACAAAATAAATACGCATAGAATGAGCGAAATAATAAGCATAGAATAAGTAAGCTGAAGTGGCAGTGGGCTGGCCACATCTGCCGAAGGACCGATGGCCGTTGGAGCAAACGAGTCCTAGAGTGGAGACCGCGCGTAGGAAAACGGAAGGTGGGACATCCCCTAGCCAGGTGGACCGACGACCTGCGAAAGGTGGCTGGGACGGACTGGATGCGGAAGGCGGAGGATCGGCAAACGTGGCGCACATTGGGAGAGGCCTATGTCCAGCAGTGGACTGCAGTAGGCTAATTGATTGATTGATTAATGAGCGAAATATATAGATACATATATAGTAGATAAATATAAAGCTTGCCTGGCAGAAATTGCGTATTGGGAGCCTCTGGCATATCGCTCACTCCCCGGCTCACCCAGGGCCAACAAATGCCCCCTCGGGTGTGGGACTATATGATCCCGTCTTTGCCAGGATAGGGGGGAGATGCTGATCGCCACAACCGCAGTCTGCTTTTGCTAGGGTATCAGGCGGCTCCACCTGTCACAGTCCAATAAAGCATTTCCCTCGCATCCCTACTGACCTGGGGCCATCTATGGTTTTAGAAGGACGCCTCGGGTGTGAGAAGCAAGGTATCCATTGAACCCCGGCAAAGAGAGGTGCGTCGCGACGGCCCGTTGACGGGGGTGAAGAGATGACAGGAACATGTTACATGTACCAAAATATCTGTTTGATATACTATATCATTAATAATTCAATACTGTTACATTATACCTTCTAAAGTCTAAACTATTATTGTTCTCCATCTCGAAGTAAACTCGTCAACACAACACTGGAATAATATCTCTATATTATCTCAATGTCGTAAGACTCAATTGAGTAATCAAATGTCACAATTACACCTGGGTAAGTACGTACATTATTGGTAATGTAATCGTCTTTAAGTTGTTAACACACCTACTCGTATATTGTAATTGTAATACCACTTCTGTAAACTATTGTGGCTTTGATCTTCTCATTAAACAAGTTAAGTAATTATTAGGTTATGTGATTATTGTTGGGTGTGATTTAAGCTGTCTTCATAATAAGGGTTTGTCCGCAAAATAGTAGATCTATCGCCAAAATGTAGTTTTAAGCATTTATATAAATATTAATATGTATAATATTGGGAGAGGCCTATGTCCAGCAGTGGACTGCAATAGGCTAATTGATTGATTGATTGATAAATATTAACATGTTTCAAGCAAGAGTATTCGTGCACTATCACAATAAAATTAACCTAACATCAATTTAAATGATCGATAATTATGATAGTGTCGTATTCTGCGGACAATAATGAATTTATTTGGTGACTGATCTTCCATTTTGAGTACATTGTACTGATAAAAATATATTTCACATTATTATTATTGCCTTAGATAGGAAACGAGAGGGTACGTTAGCGTACTCTCTCCTTTCCTATTCTAAAACATGTAAAGGGCTAAGTTGTCAGCGAATCAGTTCAATGTCGGATGGAGAAACAGCATTTTCGGAAAAATTTCTAAGGACACCATACCAGTTGGCCATCAGGGGTAGTTGTATCAGACTTAGACCGACTAAAACCGCACGCTGTCTCGGATCTCAATTATCGGAGTGGTAGATTATCCATAAAGCTCGTTGATAAGATAAGTACCCTTGACCATTGACTTAAGATACCTACCCTAAGATACCTTGACTGACCTTGGGTCAACTTCGGTTTCAAAATAGCCCCCCTACTAACAAAACTATTTATTAAATTGTACTGTGTCTACAATTTAAATACATATTTACTACACAGACATCGGTCCTTTGAAGTGGCGTAAATGAACATTGAATATGCTTCAACGTAATGCTTGTAACATTATCTGTCTACCTACCCTCAAGTACGGAGCTCACCACATAGTCTGTTCAAAGGGCAAAGGAATGAACATACGACCTCAGAGACCCCAATTAGAGATATCTATACTAATTGAGTAACGCTGAAGAGTTGTTTGATTGACCGCGTTAACCTCTAAAACTATATATGTACATGATACGAGCTGTCTGAGGCTTATGTGAATCTCACTCATTGAAATAAATTCTATCTAATATAAAAGTACATAATAACAAATATAGAATCCGTTAAGGTTACGGTTCCATTGACGCGGAGCGAGGTGGAGCGGCGAAATATTAACCAATAGCATTGTATAAGACTCGGCTCCTGCAGCTGAGCGGAGGTTTTTATGTAATCCTATTGGTTAATCTTCCTCCGCTCCGCCCCGCTCTGCGTCAATTGAACCGCAGCCTAAAAAGTAGTTTTATTTCAACTATATGTACAGTGAACGATAAAATTAGCTTTACAAATTCTAATTTCTTCATCACCTTAGCTCTTAAACCTTTCATAAAATAATGAAGAAAACATGAAACATAGTAACTTTTTTCCTCTAAGTATTATAAAACTACTTATACTTCCAATTTTATCTAATCTAAATAAGGATTCTTCAGCGGGCGTGGGATGAAGTGGGGGTGAAGCGTCTCCAGGGTAAACTGTTGGGAGATGCTACGGGGGCCGATAAGGCTAGGCTACGGGCTGTGTCACAACCAGAATCCGGAGCGTGGTTGCAAGCATTGCCTTCTCCTCACCTGGGCACCCTGCTCGACGACGACTCTCTGCGGGTGGCGGTTGCTTTTCGCCTGGGCTGTAAGGTGTGTGAACCCCATATTTGCACCTGCGGCTCCACGGTGGAAGCAGATGGCCATCACGCTTTGAGTTGTCGGCGCTGCACTGGGAGGTTTCCGCGACACCACGCTCTCAATGATATCGTTCGCAGGGCCCTGATATCGGCGAACGTTCCCTGCGTGCTTGAGCCTCCGGGTCTTAGTAGGTCGGACGGGAAGAGGCCGGACGGGCTGACTTTGGTGCCCTGGAAAAACGGCAAGTGCCTAATTTGGGACGCAACCTGCGTCAGCACAGTAGCCGCCAGTCACCTTAGTCGTACCGTTCACTCCCCGAGTGCGGCCGCGGAAGATGCCAGCTTAAAGAAGAGGCTTAAGTACGCCGACCTGGAGCCGCTTTACAACTTCGTGCCGGTGGCCGTGGAGACTCTGGGGAGTTGGGGCAAGGAGGCCAAAGCCTTTGTAAAAGAACTAGGTCAAAGGTTAAATGAGACAACAGGGGACTGTCGATCCGGCTCGTTCCTGGTGCAAAGGATGGCCGTCGCAATCCAGCGTGGAAACGCGGCAAGTGTGATGGGCACCTTTCCACGGGGAACGGTCACGGACGGGCTTTTATAGACGTAATATGTATTACATATTTATATTTATATAATTGTAAGCTGTGACTGAATAAATCAAAGGTGTGTACTTAACAGAATTCAATTATCATAATGGATGAAATTACATGTTTTTTTTAATAATATGAATGGATTCCTTTATTCCTTTCTTCGTTGGTTTCGTCTGACCCGGTTCGATGATACGATGACTTTTATATCTAAATAAAGATAAGAATAGTACATTATGGTACCAGGTAATCACCATACACGCGAGTGGCATACGATTATTTTCAACACACTTGCGAATAAAATAATACTAAAAATACTACATAACACAATCAAAACATAATAGTAAAAATCTATTTGCTGTCATACTTGTCATAAATATGCGCGTGCATCTAACATTTTTTTTTATTTGTTCATGATAATGAAATTAAAAAAAAGAAGTCTATAACTCACTTTTGTGAATAATAGCAATGAAAAAGTCACAGTTTTATAATAGGTGTCATTCCGTGCTTAATTGCGGTGAAATAAAGCCTGTTTATAAGCAAGTGTGTTGAAAATATATTTACATTTTAAGAATATTTACAATTTACATAAAATTTACAAAAAAACTGAAAATAAAAGAACCATTGTATGATTGTACCCATTAAAAACTAAAGTTAAACTTATACTTCAATAAATTATTTATTGATATTCTGTATTCCAATGTTAAAAGGGCTGTAAATGTTTTAGTGTTAATCAACATTAAAATACAAATACAATAGGCTATTAAATGTAAAATATTTCTTAAATTAGGGTTATTTTAGGTAGGTTGCTGGCTATATAACATCATACACTACACATCGTGACTTAGCGTGCTCTCCGGGGCACGGTGAGGTCTCACTGTGATAAGAATGGTCAGCCGTTCTAAGATGAACCTGGCTAGTGTTGCTTTTTTATACCACTTGGGTGGCAGACAAGCACACGGCCCACCTGATGGAAAGTAGTTACCGTGGCCTATGGACGGATGCAACACCAGGGGCGTCACACTCGCGCTGCCAACCCTGAAAAAACCTTCTAATGCCCTTCTTGAAGACCCCATATTGCTTAACATTACAATGCTACCACTTAAACACTGAATACACACAACTCACTAAAAAGACTACAGGTTTCACATTTTTTCTGTTACAGGTAATACTAGCGAATTGCGGAAATCTACGCGAACAATTCACATTGCAATCAAACAACTTTTGTTCACAGGAAGAATTGCTTTGTTCCTCTACGTACTGCACGATTGCCCCCGCTGTACGCTCTCTAGATTTAATAAAACCTTAGAGTATCTACTTAGATACTCTAAGAATAAAACAAGAATAAAACCTATTCAATCGGGACCAAACGGAGCCCTGAGAAATACGATCTATTTTGCACGTGACTTCGGCGGTGGTGTAATAAAAGGAATAAAACTCGATCTTCTAAGTTTTCCTTTGACTCCAAAAGGTGGAAAATATCTAGAGGAAATGCTTATCGTCCGTACTGTATAATAAACGGAGTGAATACTGCGGTAGGTTATTTTTTATCTGTTGTGAAACATTCATAATTTTCGTTCATAATTGTTCGTATCGCTTTGCGCCGTTTCTATACTGAGTTCTTACGACCACCTTCCAGCTTCGTTATCAGACCCTGATTACCATTGAAAGACAAACTACTTGTCAAAGTTATTCAAAAGATCCCAAACTCGATGCGCTTGCGTCGTTTCATTGCGAAGTTCCTTTATTCACCTTCCAGCTCTACTGTCCGCTAGAGTACCTACTCTAAAAGCTCCATCATCAGATCAGCATTATGTCATCATCACGTGATTTAAATATGTATCATGTGAAATTTCAGCTCAATCGGTAAACTGGAAGTGTATCTTTAATTTGAAAGATTTGATGACAAACATCGGGCCGATTTAAATCAATAGGTGAAACTAAAAGCTTGTAATAAAAAATCTTGACTGGCAGAGCGCATCCTGGGCTCCAAAGTACAAACTTTAGGTGTCGGTCTCATGTCTCCCCTGATCAACGATTTGGACACAAGGACAGACATAAGGATTTTTAACTAGGGGAGACACCAGTACTGGGTTTAGAAATTATTTTGAAGTACTCGTGGATCCCCCGTCACAGTTCTATCATGTTTGTACGTACTGGCCACTTGCAAATAAATAAGTATTCATGTAATATGATAATAATATATACAGGGTGTCCCAAAATTCAAGGATAAGCCGGCAACAGAGAACGTACTCTCTGAGGAATGGAGGTGTCTCAATGTCTTAAGAATGGTCATCCATCCGAAAACCCACCTGGTTTGTGTTTCTTAACCTGGTTATGTGTTAACCTACTAGGTTACCAATTAGTCACGAGTCCCGTCAAGTCTAGGGGAGACAACAGGAATGAAAAAATCCTGATGTCTCCCCTGGGGGAGGGGCATCAGGGGAGACACGAGACCGAAGCCAAACTTTACGCTCGGATGAAGAGATATAAATAAGTTCTGAAGACCATCAAGTTCAATATCAAACTATTGTTGCCCAAATATCCTTGTATTAACACATCGTTCTAACTAACAACATAATGTATAGTTACGTCAGTGTACAAAACCTCTGATCGGCTCAATCCATCACGCGCTAGTTGCCGGCGACCGGCGACACATCGCTGACAAATTACGTTCCTAACGGACACGGTTTTGTATCATCTGCTATATACACAAGTGGATAGTTGTTACTTTTATACTTACTTAGAAACTAAACAGTCTTCCTAGATAAGTGACAATTCGTTTGGCAAATATAGTAGAATATAATAATGAATGTATGGGATTGACACGTAGGTATTTTGACGTTTATGACATCGTTGACGACTATTATAAACGTTTATCTATTGAAACGAAAAAAAAGAAAGGCTTCAATACAAAATACACCTGCTACGTCATAGCTTCGTAGCCGTAGCCGTAGCGTTTGTGTAGATTATGCTACGAATCATTCGTACCTATACTGTGTATTACATACCCATTTATAAACTTCTGAGACTTTGCCTTCAGCTTGCCATCAGACGAGGCGAAGTCAAATTGACAATTGACAAAAAAATCTCTGTGGTGCAGTGAATCTATGAATTGCAAATTCTGTTAGTCTCGCTAAAACTCGAGAACGGTTGAACCAATTTGGCTAGTCTTGAAATATTCGTGGATGTCCAGGGAAGGTTTAAACGGTGAGAAAATATCGAAAAAGGATCTGAATTCCACGCGGGCGAAAAAAAAATATGGCGGTACAAAGTTCGCCGGGTCAACTAGTCCCTACTAATATTATAAATGCGAAAGTAACTCTGTCTGTCTGTCTGTCTGTCTGTCTGTCTGTCTGTCTCGCTTTTACAACTAAACCGCTGAACCGATTTTGATGAAATTCGGTATAGGGGTAGATTAGACCTTGAGAAAGGACATAGGCTATGTTTGGTCGCGATAACCGACATCCACGCGGGCGGAGCCGCGGGCAAAAGCTAGTATTATTATAAAGCTCATGTGTTTGTTTGTTTGTTACGCGCTAATCTCAGGGACTATTTATTCGAATTGAAAACATATTTTTGTGTTTAATAGTCCGTTTATCAATTAAGGTAAACTATTCATTATCACGCCACTATTCAAGGGAACGGAGCAGTAACCATAAATGTCAACAAATCCGGAAGATTTCCATACTTCATTTGAAATCGAATAAATTACGGGTATATATTTATTGGGGACTAGCTGACCCCGCGAACTTCGTACCGCCTAACAGTCAATTCTTTTTTTTTCAATTTTTCTCTCCGTAAGAACCATCCCCGTACTTTAAGGAATGTTCTAAAAAAAGAATTAGCGAAATCGGTCCAGCCGTTCACGCGTGATGGCGTGACCAAGGGAAATAGGGATTCATTTTTATATATAGAGATTCTAAGTATGTCACGAGCGAATCCGGGGAAGGCCAGCTATACACACAAAATACATTTTTCATCAGATGTTTATCATAATATCGCTAGGCACGGTAATGCCTGCGCCTAATCGGATTTTGTATGCGAGTAGGCGTCGGCACAGCCGGTCGCTAAATCAAGCCATTTGCATATTGGAGTACACACATTTTGATCGTCATTTCTACCTGTCAAAGTGAATATTAAAAAGGCTGTATATAAGTATTGGATTATATCTAGAGAGTATTTTTATTAAAGTGAAGAGGAACACGATGGTATTTACGTCAAAATCGAACAGTCTGACTGCAGAAGTACAGTCAGCGTCAAATTGATCTTGACTGGCAGAGTGCTCATAAAGATCTTAATGACATGGTATTAAGATCTTTTTGAGCACCCTGCCAGTCAAGATCAATTTGACGCTGACTGTACCTCTACCCTACAGAATACCGTGGCTGTCCATGGGAGGCCATGTTAGTCTCCTTCTACTGCCGCACCATTAAGTCTTGGAATTCCTTACCAGTTCACGTGTTTCCCTCCTCCTACAGTCCCGGGTCCTTTATGCGGGGCGTGAAAAAGCATCTGATGAGGCCGTCAAGCTGAGTGCCACCATTGTACCATGCTACGTGTCTGTAATGGTGACCCTCTTTTCAGAGACTTTGCCTTCAGCTTACCATCAGGCGAGGCGAAGTCAAATTGACGTGTACTATATTATATATATATAAAAAAAGAAATTCATCCTGCTGCTGAGGTTAACTAGGGATTTTGGTGCAGCTCCATACTATTTTTAAACAAAGTAAAGTTACACTATTAAGATCTTATAAGAATCTTGAAGTACCCTATTTGTCGTGCAAAGACTCCATGCACAATAAAATTTATTTTTACAGTACATTTCTTATGTAATTATTTATACCCTTGAAGCGTAACTAGCATGTCATACAACGTTTTCAGATTAAATCAACTTTAAAGCGACACAGCTGCTCAAAAGTAAACAGACAATTATATCCAATCACAAACAGAAGTGATTACGTTACTTTCGCAGTTTTAAACGCCGAGTTTAATCTTATTGCGTATTCAAAACAGCGAATGTCGATAAACGAGCAATTAGTACGCCACATAATGGATTAAAAAACAGCTATGTTTGTACCGTGAGCCTCGATGTTGAATGTTGAATGTTCAATGAGCGTGTTGTTTCACGAAACATTAGCGGTCCGCCTGCGTCGTGCGGGAACCGTCTCGCGTAATTAAAGTTAGATTTTCTTAAATTACTCTTTTGTTTGTGTTAAACGATTTATTTTTGGTAACATCGATTGGTATTAAATGAGATGAGAGTAATGTTTGAGTTGGAGCTGATTTGTTTTCATACATTTTCGCTGATTTCGGGTACTCTTGACATGTCCTTTCTTTAAAATGTCTTCAATCTGACTGACAGACGTATGTCTAAGAAATCTGTTCTTAATGGTATCGTGTATAAATTCATAGAGGCCTATCGTCCTGCAGAGGACTGCAATTTGCTAATTGATTGATTTGATTGATACATTCATATATATTCATTAAGGCCCCGAATCAGATCAGCATCGAAAAATCGGCATTTTCGAAACCGTTTTTGTTTCTTTTCATAAATTAAATAAAAAAGGAGGAAATGGTTGAAAAGAGGCTCTGAATATCACTCTACTCGTTGTATGTTAAATAAGTGTATTAGCATGACGTGACCTTCTTAGTTAGTAACCGTTGCCTATAAAGTTATCCACTAAAATTAGTTTTACTGATTTTTACGGTTCAAATATGAGCGAATGACCTTGAGCATTTGTATGGTGAAAGTCATTCGCGTATGTAATCACCTTAAAAAGCTGTTATTTTAACGTTACAAACAGGCACTCCAATTTTATCTATTTCTATAGAAAATACATTATTTTTCTTTTCCTTCGATTCTTTCAAACAACAAATAATTATTTATATAAACGTTGTAGTGCAACTCATCCGTAAAACATATCCTTTGAGAGCAGGTAAGTAGTTCCCGCGAACATACAGCATTCATCTTCAAACACACTCCCAAAAGGGCAACTAAACCGAGTTTACGACACAGACGGGAATTTTTCCACATCCCTTTCATCTCATAGGGCCCTTTATAGTTCTTTTATGACCACCCCTGTTCTATTATGTATTACATTTCACCTGCGATTCTTTGTATTGCCCTATTGTATTTTTGGATTTTATGTTTATAGCCGATGTGATGTGTATGTGATGAATACGGAATATATAATTTAGAGAAGTCTTTTTATACCATTTAAGGTCCAACCCCAACAAACGGACGGCATCGGCCCGGATTTTACAATCTTTAAACAAAATTAAATCTTATTATCACAGTGTTTGAAGTTCATATTACCAAGTCACGCACAACAGCTTGACAGCGACGTGCGGCGGCATGACGCACGTCAAGCTGTCATGCGTGACTTGGTAATATAAACTTTAAATGCTGTGATATAAGATTTATTTTGTTTAAAGATTGTAAAATCCGTTCCGATGCCGTCCGTTCGGTGGTGTTGAACCTTTAGTTTGCAGACTAGCAGGGCAGCGGCAAGGGTTCGATCCCCGCTCAGTGCAAATATTTGTATGCATGAATATGGGTATTTGCATTGGTCTGGTCGTACCTCGGAGAGCACGTTATGCCGTTGGTTCTGGTTGCCATACGAACATCTATGGCAGTCGTTATGGATAGTTGGAGTCCTAAAAAAGTCCAACAACTGCAATGCTTTGATATCGCCTAATGTTGCCATTGGGTTGTGGAGATCAGATGACAGTCTCACGGAAAATACCGCAGTCCAGCCAAATCCACAGTTAGACTGGTAAAGCGGACCCCAGACTCCGAGATTAAAGTTTCAGATGCGACTGGGATTAACGCTGGGATGAAGAAGTTGTCAGACAAGCACACGGCCTAACTGATAGAAAGTGGTTACCGTGGCGTCAGTGCAGAAGACAAAGCAGGACAAGCCTTTGGTCTTCTCATTGACAGCACAAAGCTCTCCAGTGAACTCTGGCTACACAACAAGATGGGGAAAGGGAACGGGAACGGGAAGAAGGTTATTATGTCCGCGGTATTCTGTAGAGTGGGGGGTAATTCCCCAGTCGGACTGCTGAATTGGGACGGGATAGTGTATGTTTGTAACGTTAAACAACAACTCAACTTTTTTATGAAAACGCAGTTTCTGTTTTTTCTTGTCTGCCCGTCTGTTTGTTTCGGGCAATGTCCTAAACGGCTGGCCTGATTCTGACGGGGTTTTTTTTTTACTGTATATATATAAATAGCTGTTAGAAAAAAATGTGTGTGTAACAAATATTCCAAAATCTTAACAACACATTTAAGCTTCTTCATTTTTTTTATTGCTAGCCCATATTCATATTATATTCGTCAGAAATGAGCTAGCAGTAAAAATATAAAGAAGTATAACAGAAAGGTCGGGCCATCAATATTTTAAAACAGAGAATACCTATTCAAATGGATCTAAAATGATATTCGGATACGAGCGTGATGAACGACAGTCTTCACGGATTAATAATTTAGTGAGCTCTCAAAAGGTTTTACTGAAATATTTCAATAAGTGGAAATAATTTTAAAAATCCGTATAGCGCCTAATATTTTATTCCATACGTAATGAATATAAAAATTCGTGGAGATGTTTAGATGTTTGTGATTCAATCACACTCAAAGGACGGAACTGATATAGCTGTAATTCAGCATAGGGATATAGTCTGAAATAATACATAGGATTTTATTATCTCTTGAATAGTTTCCCATAGTAGGTACATACATACATATAGGATAGGCAGAGGTGTATTAACACCTACATACAGCCAACTATGATTTTCGGTCCACGCAATAGCCTAGGGGGCGAGCCTATTGCCGTCAAACGGGCACTTTTTTTTTTTTTTTTTTTTTTTTTTATCGCGCGAAAAATCCCCACGGATACCTCCCCGCCGGGGCCGGAGGAGGAGGTTATGTCGGACTCGAACCGACTAAAACGCACGCCTTCTGTGGGCCGTCAGTTGCCGGAGGTGAGATTGTCATAGCCATATCCCTCGCACCCCGGCCGACCCAGGACCATATCTCTCGATCTGGCCCTCTTCCGGTGTGGGGACCACGGAGTCCCCAACTCGCCCCCGGGTATGGGGGGGCACGCAATGCGCGCTACCGCCGTGGCCTGCTTCTGCTAGGGCTCCAGGCGGCCCCACCCGTCACCCCGAGGCCCGCGCTCATGGGGGACGGAGGTCATTCTGCGGCCGTCAAACGGGCACTTAGTGGATGGGCTGTATGTTTACTATCGGATGGAGAACAGCCCTATCCCTTAGTCGCCTTTCACGACACCCACAGGAAGAGATGGGTTGGTCCTATTATACTACACCGGGAACCAACATGACAAATACGTGGGGGTACATTTTGGTCCTATCACACTCGTTTTAGTTACGTTAGGTACTCTTTAATTTTAATATAGTTTTGACATTATGCTTAAACTAGCTGTTGCCCCGGCTTCGCCCGCGTGGATGTCAGTTATCGCTTAGTTTTTATATAGCCTGCATCTCAAAATCCTTTCTTAGGGGATGCCTACGTCATAGTAGCTTTATGCATGCAAAGTCTCAGCCCGATCGGTTTAAAATTGACAAAGTTTCATACAAACTTTCATCCCCTATTTTATCCCCTTGGGGGTAGAATTAATCAAAATCCTTTCTTAGGGGATACCTACGTCATAACATCTACCTGCATGCCAATTTTCAGGACGATCCGTCCAGTGGTTTGGGCTGTGCGTTGATAGATCACTATGTCAGTCGGTCACCTTTGAGAACTTTGAGTTATATATATTTAGATACTGTGCTTAAAAATTGCAATTGACTATATTATGTTAATACAATATACTTAAATTTTCCACGTTTGGTGCAAAATACGCTGTGTATTAATTTAAGACCTGCAGTTCAATTCGAAGTAAATAAATTAATTGAATTGAATTGTTAATAAAAACATTAGGCTCCTGTTCTTAATGTCTAGTTTAATATTGAATTCACCGACTAATAAATAATACCATAAAGTTGTCATTTATGTTTCAGTGAATCCTATTAAGTTTTCAATAAAACCAATTTATTTTCTACCAACTTCAAATCGCTTTGCTACAAGTCTTCATAATAAAGCTATTTTATTACAAATTTATAAACGAAATACTATATTTTCATTATGATGGTTTCTTTGAAATATTTTAATGAATGCAGATTTTGTATGAAACTTCAATATATATCTATTTTACTTTTTTATATTTTTTACTCTATTTGTTTCAACTTTTTCTTCAATAATTAAGATATGAATCTCTTTTAATACCATTTTTGAAGTAACTTAAACTTCATTCTTAGATGAGCGAGAAGACGTGTCTAGACATTTTTTTATTAGTGCCACTTTTAAGCTATTGCACAGCTTCTATCGCGGGCCTTGAGCGTGGAGACCGAATCCAGAAATTCCGTAACGAAAAATGGTAACACCCCCAACTCCGAGCTCGCACGAATCGAGCCGAGCTGCTCCGAATGCTATGCAATAGCTTTACCGCTGCAGTCCCCGAGTGCGTCTTTTTTAATCTGAAGTCCTTATCGTTAGAAAATTGTACATAGAATTTCTATAATAATCATAAATGTGAAAGATTGTGACGATGTTTATAATTAAACATCCAAATTACCGAAGTACCACGGCAATGCAGTGGGGCTACGGGTAATTCGGCGTTCACCCCTGGTCCCACTAGTGGGTCATACTGGTGGGTGGGTAAACTGAATTAACCGTGGTCCCACTGAAACTGTCATATACAAATTATAATTGAATTTCGATTGGTGCGGTGGTACTACAGGGAAAAATAAATCTGTTGGTCCCACTAGCGAGTCATACGGTGGAACGATGGGTAAACGTAGATTTCATGCTCATAGGTAAATCTGAACGGATCTGATGGCTGAAATTTAGTACAGGGATAAGAATTAAAATCTAGGATAACACACTGTAGACTACTTTTTATCCAAGTAAGTATTTAAATCAATGTTTTTATCCCTGAAATAGGATACGTTAACGTATGGTACCACAGTTAACAATAAATGATGTTTGCCATGGTACCATCGACCTAATGGTACCACGGCAAATCAAAATAGTCATCGGACCATCAATGGTACTGTCTAATGGTACCACGGTAACCAAACGTTCAAAACTCCACGCGGCAGGCAACAGTCATTTATAATTGAAATAAAACTACTTTTTAACGGTTTCAATCGCGATAATTGTTATTATTTACTTTTAACCCGACATTTCGGCTACTTTTCAGCAGCAATGCATAACAACTTTAGTCACCTCGCGACCATGGCAATCTTCACTATCATCATCATCACTACATAATATATAATAAAACAAAGTCGCTGTCGCTGTCCTTCCGACCCTATGTATGCATAAATCTTCAAAACTACGCAACGGATTTTGAAGCGGTTTTTTTAATAGATAGAGTGATTCAATAGGAAGGTTTATATGTACAATACATGCATAATATTGTAGAGAAACACTGATAAATTTAGAGATAATACCACGCGGGCGGAAAGTAGGCGGGTCAGCTAGTATTAGATAAAAGCTTATCAAAATGTAAGAGGTAAAATCGTAAAAGTTCTTGTGTCAAAATGCAACAAGTTAGGTAAATACTAAAGTGACTTCATTGAAACTTTAATAGGCATTACTCAAACTGAAATAGGCTACTTTATTAGCCACTTTGAGATGTAAACACAAGTTCTGTTGACTTAACGACTTGCGAGGGTGTAAATGAGGCAAAGAATGGCTACGATTCTATCCTCTTGTAACAAAAACTTATCTAAACGAGTTTGATGGAGTTAACGTGTATTCCCATCTTTTTTTCTGCTGAAGGTCAGACAGAGATGGATGATGGATACTGTTCAGTTTTTGTTACAAGGAATTGATAGCGATGTGTTAGATGGGCGTTTACCAAAAAAAATGACCACTCGAATAATGGCATGTCCTACGACTTGTAACTAAATTTTGTGAACTATTGATATGGAAAGCTAGTTCCTTTAACATTGTACATTATAAAACGCATTCAAAGCTAATAATTTACATAAGTAAAAACCAAAAAATATAATAATTTCACATAAATTTTGATAAAATAAAATGAAAAAGTAGTCATTTTTATAGTGTCCCACCATACTTTTCCAAACTTCGGTACGTGATTTTTATAAGTTAACTGTCTCTAGGTTATGAACTACTGTGTTTTTCAGAAAGATTATATCAACCAAATGTCATTTTATAGCTTGTTGGCATAGATTTAGAGATCAAACTATAAAAAAATACGTGTTTTGACGTGGGTCAAAAAATGATGTCTGTGGAAAAATTCCGGAACGCTACGACTATAAAATGAGTTTTTACGACAAATTTCTACTAACTTTGTCAATTTTTATGAATGGCAACATTTAACACTATAAAACACGCGCCATTTTAATTTTTTTAGCAGCATAGCTTCAGAAAGTCATGTAGTGACTAGTTGTGCGTCACGCTGGGCTACTTTTATGTTCCACTACGAACCTTGTTTTTATTGGTAAGTATGGATATCTTTGCCTTACAGTTTAATAAAACTTATTGCGTTTGTTTTATAGAAAGCGATTCAATGCTCTTATTTATTAAATATGTATTAAAACAACAACTTTTTTTGGATTTGGTTATGCACCGGCATCAAACGTCACGTCCACCACGCGACGTAATGTACTAGATTTCTCTATGTATTTTTTTTCTCCTGGGTGGAATTCCATAACGCGACGGTCATTTTTTTTGGTAAACGCCCAGATAGATATCTATAACTTATGTGTGAAGAGAATTCTTTGGGTTCGTTTTTATGGATTATACGCGCTTGGAAGATAGTGAGATATGGCTAAAGTATAATAAGGAGAATGTAGGAAGCTATAATCAAAGGAGGATGGGTCTTTTGGGTCCACATCTAATCAACAAAAATTCTATGACGATGAAACTCAAATATTAGTTCATTTTTTTATACAGGATTCGTCAATTTGACTTCACCCCGCCAGACGGTAAGCTGAAGGAAAAGAAGAAAATTTTGGAAAAGAGAGAAATATTTAAAAATTTTGATAATCTTATTTAAAAAATAAAAGTCTAGAATGATGCCCAAACAAAGCATAGATATAAACACAGATCGCGCCATCTTTTCTTGAGCGAGAAATCGTTACTTACGCATTGGTCTTATTTTAGAACTGCCCTAAAACACAATTCGACTGAATTTAGATTATGAATTCTGGAATACGGACATCACTCACATAGTTATCAAGTCTGACTGCCAAGTCCAATAAACGGGTGCGCATTTTCTTACATATAACTTTTTAACTCCTATCATCGGCTTTCCGAAAATTATTCTCATACCATTTAAAGTCATAATGATCATTCTTCATAAAAATTTTACAAATAAATATTGAAATATATAATCATTGAAATTCATAATATCACTTATCATAAATTTGTTGTTACTAATATTTGTTTTCATATATTTGTTTATACTAATAATCGAAACTCATAATCATTTCAATAAATAACTTTTATTTTATTTTTATACCACTTAGGTGGCAGACAAGCATACGGCTCGCCTGATGGAAAGTGGTTACCGTGGCCTATGGACGTATGCAACACCAGGGGCGTCACACTCGTGCTGCCGACCCTGAAGAAACCTTCTAATGCCCTTCTTGAAGAACCCCATATTGTAGTCGCTTGGGAATACCACCGCGGGGAGTTCATTCCACAGTTCATAAAGGTGTTTTATTCTAATATTCGTTTTAATATTTCTTAATCATACGTGTTTTTATCCGTATTTTCCGTATCCGACTTGGATAGATTAGGTTAGTAATTTGTCACTCTAGAAAAATGATAATATGAGTTAAAATTATGATAAGTGAATGTTATGAAGAAAAAAGTATATGGATAAAAAAAATATGATCACTAACGGTTATGAACTCCGTTGTTAGGAATAGAAATGTATGAATAAAAAATATATGAAAAAGAAAATTATGAAGAGCGATTATTATGAGCACAAATCGTTAGTAAGACAAAGAATAGGATTTAAAAGTTTATGTAAGCCAATATGGACCCCCAATATTAAAAAAACAATTTTGATCCAATAAAAATATTCATCTAAACATTCACAGAAACAATTACCGCTCGCTCATCCACGAGAACTGGCGAGAATTGCCTCGCAATTGAATATTGATAGTGTCCATCTAAACAGAATTTTAAATTATCGTATTTTGACATAGACGATATAGTACAACCGATTTATCTCAATTAAGGGGCAAACCTAGAAATAATTCCTAGTAGCAATTTTCTTTCTGAATTCGTTGAGGGAGGTCCCTGGTAGTCTAAGTTTCGATTTGCGTGGTATTCGGTTCGTTGCGTTCTCCGTGATCTTGAATTTAAGGATACACTTTTGTTTACTGAATAAATCGTTTAGTTCTAATTTTACACAAAAAGTTGTTACTACAAAGTTGTTTAGAATAAAATTTTCTACAGTCTAACTCTTCTTAATTTTTTCTAGGATCGATATTTTTTGATTTATACCCCAAAAACTGGCAAATCTTTGTTTGACTTTTTTGACTTATGAAAAATTCCTAGTAGCAATTTTCTTTCGGAAATCATTAAGGAAGGTCCCTAGCAGTCTACATTTGGTTTTGCGTGGTATTCGGTTTATTGCGTTATCGGCCATCTTGAATTTAAGGGTAAATTTTTGTTTACCGAATAAGTCGTTTAGTTTTATTTTTACACGAAAAATAGTTACTACAAAGTTGTTAAGAATTAAATTTCCTACCTTTTAGTATTCATAATTTTCCGCTAGGATCAATATTTTTCGATGTATACCCCAATAAGGTGGTAAAATTGTATTCGATTTTTTTTCAAAGGAAAAACTCCTAGTAGTAATTTTCTTTAAAAATTCGTTAAAGCAGGTCACTGGCAGTCTAAATTTCGATTTGCGTGGTATTCGGTTCATTGCATTCTTCACCATTTTGAATTGAAGTGTGAAATTTTAGTTACTGAATAAGTCGTCTATTTTTAGTTTTACACGAATAATGGTGATAAAACATCTTTTTTTATTTTTGAAATTTAATTCTAAACAAATTTTAAATTACCATTTTTAGTGTAAAATTAAAAATAGACGACTTATTCAGTACCTGAAATTTCACCCTTAAATTCAAAATGGTGAAGAATGCAATGAACCGAATACCACGCAAATCGAAATGTAGACTGCCAGTGACCTGCTTTAACGAATTTCTAAAGAAAATAACTACTAGGAGTTTACAATAATGTTAACGGGAATTAACGCGATCATGGTATAGGTACATACATACCTTTGATTTGCCTGACGTTAACATTAACATCCCGTTAACATTATTGTATATCATGGAACGCGAGAGTTTAAAAGTTAGTTTAGTACTAGGAGTTTTTCCTTTGTAAAAAAATCGAATACAATTTCCCCACCTTATTGGGGTATACATCGAAAAATGTTGATCCTAGGAGAAAATTATGAATATTAAACGGTAGTAAAGGAGACGATTTTTTATGTTAGAGCTTTCGGCCACCTACAAATTTTGGAGAACAATAATGAAACGAGTATTGATTTATTTGTAATTTTATCGGGATTACAATGGTACATTGCTTCTTAGCTAGTCTAACCGGAACATTGATATAAACCAAATCTAAACTGATACTAAAATCAATGTGAAACTGTCATGGCGCCAATCTCAGAAAATTATAATTTTATTGATTATTTAGTATGACATAATAGAGGTCATTAAAATCATGTCCTATGCAATGTATTGAATAAATAGAAGATGGATAGGGCAATAAGCTTCTTTTTAACAAGTGGAAATCCACTCAAATCCGCCGGAGCCAGTGAAGGTGGTTATGTCGGACTCGAACTGACAAAACCCGCATGAGCCGTTTTTCACAGTCTATTTATATTTTTCGGATGTAGAAAAGCAGGATTATCCTTACTAGTTGGGCGGTCAGACGGCAGCCGCTGCCATAAAAGGCATATTTCCAAACCGAATAAAAGAGAAGGAACAAGCGGCCGGTAAAAGCCTCGGTTACAACTACAATTCCTAAGATGGTGATTCATATTATACTTACACCATGAAATGAAAGTAGGTATCCAATGAAATAAAAACAAACAAAACCATATTATATTAATATTTATTTTTTACATAGGTATATAAAACGTTTCTTGGAAATTGTTGGTAGGTATGTCGTCCAAAAAGCATACAAATCATAGTGATTGTAGTAAATGAGCAGAAAGAAAACTCAATTAATGTAAATAACATACATTCTCCTAATACCTTGGTTTATGTTAGTAATTGTTTGTTTACTGATTTGCAGTAATGCATCTGAAATAAGATGGTTGGCGGCACGGCTGGTATATTTATTAGAATTGTTTGACTACATCACTTATAGACACTGTAATACTCCACTCGTCCATATTATTCAATACTAGCCATTGATTTATATAGCAGCTGCCTGTGTAACATCTGTATTATATAATAATATTTTTTTTTACAATGAGCATCGAACAACAAGAAAATTCACTAATCAATCACTCAAAATAATCACAGAATAACTGTCAAACAATTTTTGGCACTTTTGGGATTGTATTGCCATTCGAAATAATTAAATCGTAATCGCTAACAATTTTTACCACATGAAATCGATTCCTCGATTGATACTTTAAAATAAAAATAAAACATCAATTTTAAATTAAAATAATCTTCATTAACGGGTTGTGGAGGTCAGATGACTGGAAGAGGTGCACCCGGGACTCCAAGGTAAAGCCAAGATAATGATGACGACAACCAAGTAGGTAAAGAGTGCAATGCCCAACCTAACGTTGTATTTTTGTATTCGTAAAGCTATAACCTGAGAGTATTATAGTTTAGAGTGTTTACTTTTAGACAGGCATAGTGTAAATAATATGGACTGTTGTATTATAATATCATTGAAATAAAAATATTTAAACGGATTCTAGTACAGTCCATTAAGTGGGACCTAATACAATGATTGGTAAAATGTGGATGTTAATTCACTCTGCCTAATCCTCCGGGGATAAATGAGTATAATTATGATGATGACAGTAGGTATATAATAAAGTAACGTAAGGCCGACTCCTTAACCACTAAGTCGGTAGCTTAGTGGTTAAGGAGTCGGCCTTACGATCGAGAGGTCCCGGGTTCGAATCCTGGCCATTACACTACCGACGTGAACCCACTCCTAGCACAAGCAATTTAGCTTAGTTGGAGGGGTTAACGGGAATATTAGTAGTTTCGGTTGCTAATATTCTTTTTAACGAAAAACACATAAACACATAAAGTAACTGAAAACGAATCTTCATAGAATGCGTTGTAGATAGTTTTATTTCAATTACACATTGAAATAAAACTATCTACAACGCATTCTATGAAGATTCGTTTATAGCAAAAACTTTCGATAATGTCATATGGAATGAGAATTATTGTAAGATTGAAGATTTGAAGAAAAAACCTATATGTGCCTGAAGTTTCATCGAATACAATCGCATTCTTAATCGATTTGCGTCTATGGTAAAGAAGATGTCTGGCAACATTTTAACATCTTGTCATGTGAAATATTAAGAATTTTCACAAATACAATAAATGAAAAAAAACACTCTTTAATAAGTTATCGTGAATCGGTTAGACTTTGGAACATTCTTCGTCCAATTATGATAATAAATGGATTCGTATTTTGTGCATATTGTACAATGACTGTTCATGCCCTATTCTCTGTTGTCTCTCTCTTCTCTCACTCTCGCTTTGATGTTTTACATAAGAAACAAAAACTTAAAAGTCGTTGTATTGATGGGCCGAAAATAAATCATCTCCTTTAATTCTTAACAACTTTGTAGTAAATATTTTTCGTGTAAAAATAAAACTAAACGACTTATTCGGCAAACAAAAATTTACCCTTAAATTCAAGATGGCCGGTAACGCAATAAACCGAATACCACGTAAAACCAAATGTGGACTGCTAGTAACCTCGCTTTATGAATTCCAAAAGAAAATTGCTACTAGGCATTTTTCTTAAGTCAAAAAAAGTCAAACAAAGATTTACCACTTTTTGGGGTATAAATCAAAAAATATCGATCCTAGGAAAAAATTATGAAATGCAAAATTGTAGAAAATTTAATTCTAAACAGCTTTGTAGTAGGGTGAATTTCCCAAATGGCTTTTTTTTTTGTCTTCGGTGAAATTAGTATTTGAAAAAAGGAATATTGTTCTGAATTATTTTTTTTAGTATTCAATAGGTTGTTAATGGGTTGTGGCAAAAATATATTTTGGCTAGGACTATATATAAAGGTAGAAATAAATACATAAACCTCTATTTTTTTCAAATCGGTGCTGTCCCTCTACTTTTTTTACAAACAAAAAAGCTTATACACTAATAAAAATAAGTAAGTTAAGTATATAAATTATTCTATTTCATAGAATATTAGTTTTATTATTAATCTAAGGCATATTTTATAACATAATTAACGATTATTATTACTGAGAGGCACAAACGTACTTGTCCTGCAAAATGTTCTCAAATCGGTGACCAAAAGTAATTTATTTACACATAACTTTATATCGACGAGTCCGACAGTGTCCCCACCCCAATTTTATTTCTCTCGTTAGTGCCTGCTAGTACGCAGTCAGGACGGACGTATGTCAAATCCCTGCATATTCCCGCCAATAACGTAAGTATGCCATTTTAGTTGCTCCCGGACAATTATTTTATACTATCGGTGGTTCCATCTTTCTAGTGTAATAAGCAGTTTTATTATTGTTGTTTGGTTCTAATAGAGGTAGTAAGTGAATTAGCTTCATTGATTGTTATTGAATTTAACCTAGATATTATGCATTTTTTCTAATTTTCTAAAAAGTGTGTAATTTCTCACGTCGGTGTTCGCATATCGGTGTAATCGGTGGTCTTTATTACCACGGATATGATAATTTACACCGAAAATGATAAGAAAAGACGAATCGGTGTCTTACATCTAATATCGGTGTTTTGATTCATGATCAATGCACAGTTTTGTCACATCGGTGGATTGCTTTATCATATCGGTAGATATTTTATCATCTCGGTGAGTCGTTTTATCATATCGGTTGATCCCGTGAGATGTCGTTAAGTATACAAAGAAAAAAATGGAACATATAGACACATGCATACATATGGGGGACTTCAATGCCAAAGTGGGAGTACAAGAACGTGACGAGACGAAAATCGGATCTTATGGAGTGGGATGCAGAAATCGCAGGGGGCAAATGCTAGTCAGCTTCCTCGAGTCACAGGGGCTCTTCTTAATTAATAGTTTCTTTAAGAAAAATCCCCACAGGCAGTGGACTATGATAGGGAACGATATAGACTTTTTTCATAACGGTACCTAAGCACATATTTAGAGATCAACAAGTGTGATCAACAAGTTTAATACTGGAAGCGATCACCGACTTATAAGAGGCTCTCTAAATATCAACATCAAGGCTGAAAGATTCCGAATGATAAGGTCAACCCTCCCACCCACGCTGCTCCAAGTAGCTCTAGGGTCCGAAAAGTTCCAACTGGAACTTCAAAATCGTTCCGCAATACTGGAAACCTCTAGGGAGGCATTGACGAGAAGGCCGACATAGTGGTCAAACCATTGCAGGTAGTGTCTCGAAAGATGTTTCCCGTGAAACGCAAACAGCAAGAGTTCAAGCTCTCTCCTGAGACTCTCGAACTTATGAGAAAGAGGCGTAAACAACCATCCACACAGTCATCTTCGTCAGATGGGAGAGCCTTAAACCAGCGAATTAAAAAGCTGATATGACGCGACCTCCGCCGCTCCAACACTCGCACCATTCAGGAGGCAATCGAGCGTAATAGGGGGTCAGAAGTGTTCGCTCAGCAGTTGAGGAGGCCCCATCTGTCGAAACTTGAAACTGGGAATGGCAAAACGAATACCTCAAAGTTCGAGATACTCAAAGAGATCGAGAAATTCTATGAGTAAAATTCTAATTCGACGAGTAAACCGACGCGACACAGCGATGAAAACCGTAGAGCCCCACTTACGCGCCACTACACCGAGGATATGCCAGATTTCGAGCAGTGCGGGTAGGATGTGGCTCTCAGGCAACTAAAGAACAACAGGTACCCTGGTGATGACGGAATTACTACTGAGCTGCTGAAAGCAGGTGGGGCTCCAATCCTGAAAGAGCTAGCAAGCCTCTTTAATTCCGTCATCCCGCAAGGGCTAACACCTATGGCATGGAGTGGGAGTGCGGTGGTACTGTTCTTCAAAAAAGGTGACAAGACCTTGCTGAAGAACGCAGGCCATCTCACTCCTGAGTCATGTCTACAAGTTGTTCTCGAGAGTCGTCACAAATCACCTCGCAGGTAAGCTCGACGAGTTCCAGCCACCTGAGCAAGTCGGGTTTTGAAAAGACTATAGTATACAACGCATTGGAGGACGTCTTCAAGACTCTGGGCTGGACTGGGAGGGGTATCAACATTAACGGTGAGTACATCTCGCACCCTCGGTTCGCCGACGACATCGTCATAGTTGCGGAGTCGCTGAAACAACTGGGCGAAATGATGCACAGCTTGAATGGAGCAGACGAGTCCTAGAGTGGAGACTGCGAGGAGGAAAACGGAAGGTGGGACACCCCCTAGCCAGTTGGACTGACGACCTACGAAAGGTGGCTGGGACGGACTGGATGCGGAAGGCGGAGGATCAGCAAACGTGGCGCATATTGGAAGAGGCCTATGACCAGCAGTGGACTGCAATAGGCTAATTGATTGATTTGTGTTACCAGCTTATAAATGTTCTTTTTTAAAATTAATTATGTACCTATTATAAAAAAAGAAAAGTAAATATAATAAAATAAGTACCTATATAATTCCAAAAAAAAATTTTTAATTGGATCTCCAAGAACTCAGTTCTCGTTGGATATGATCTTCTTCAGGTCAGGTATTCAGTTTTAAGTCACCCTTGTAAAAATAAGGCACTTATTAACTATTTCCTTTTTGATGTTCAAAGGTGGATAGATTATATCATTTCGGTGGATATTTTATCATATTGGTGGATATGTATATCATTTCGGTGGATAAACTTATCATATCGGTGTACAGAAAAATAAATCGGTGCTGGTTTGTCATGTCGGTGGAAACCAAAATTCAAACTGAATTTTCTCCATAATCTTAAATGATACGTTGATGATATTAAATTTGGGGATACATGATATCATAAAGATTACATGAAACCTGAAAAATATTCAAAAAACATATAAATGAAAAAGTTCACCGATATGATAAAAAAAATGGCATTTGTTGAAATTCACCCAGTAATAATTTTTCCTGTAAAATTAAAAATAAACGACTTATTTAGTAAACAAAAATGTACCCTTAAATTCAAGATGGCGGAGAACGCAACGAACCGGATACCACGCAAATCGAAATTTAGACTGCCAGTAACCTCCCTCTATGAATTCTGAAAGAAAATTGCTACTAGGAATTATTCCTGTGTCAAATCCTAATTTTCTCGTACTAATATGTCACTTGCGAATCTTGTATGCTATAATCGTAGCTGAGAATTCATTGTTTGCCTGTGTGTAATAGTACATTATGGTACAAGTGAGCAACGTTGGTGATTACCGCCGAGGCGCCATTGAGACCCGAGCCGCCAGGCGAGGGTCTTAAGACAGCCGAGGACGGTAATCATCATGCTCACACGTGCCATACGACGTTTTACAACACACTTGCGAATAAAATAATACTACAAATACTAAATAAACAATACTACAAATTAATTCGTTTTCCTATGCGCGCGCATCTAACAATGGCGGTCGACCATATTTAAAAAAAAATGAGGTTTGAACTTAACTTTTTTTTACTCTGTTTTTTTTTTCTGTACTTAGAGAAAAAAAAAAGTTAAATTTGAGTGAAAATTTTGTTTATTAAACAAAAGTATTACAAGTTGAAATTATTTATTTAAATACGAAAATGCATCAAATGACCATACAATAGGCGTATCAATTTATTCGTACTATTAAACACGTTATTTTTTGTATCAAAACTTTTTTAAGAACATAGACAATTATAGACACTTCCTATAAAATTTAAAAAAGAATCTATAACTCACTTGTGAATAATAGCAATGAAAAAGTCACAGTTTGATAATAGGTGTCATTACGTGCCTAATTGCGGTAAAATAATATCGCTTTTATAAGCAGGTGTGTTGTAAATATTTTTATACTATAATGGTATGTCGATTATTGCTAGTAATAAATAGTACGATTTTTCGAACCACTTCGTCCGAGATTCTACCCGCCTAATGAGCCTTTATATCTTCGTAGATCACGTCAAAACACAAAGCTCTCGTCTGTGTTATCTTTCGCCTCTTATTTTCGCTAAGTTCGCACTTTTCTTAATTAGTCCTATAGTAATCTTAATTTACTCTCTGACAACGTTAATAAGCGAAGAGGTCAAACGTTGGAATGAAATAAAAAGAAATGAGTTACTTTTTTGGGATGATGGCGATATAATTGTTTTGTTTCGACTGAAAAAGGGAGGCTCATTGGAATATTTTTTATGAATGTGAGTATTGTGAGCGATAGATCTATGCCTTTTGTTTGATTACCTACTTTTGAAAAGAATGACTCTCCTGGTGTTGCACTCATCCACAGACCACGGTAACTACTTCCCATCAGGTGGGAAGTGCTTGTCTGCGACCTATGTGGTATAAAAAAAAGTATCGCTCTCAGAAGCATCTTTCTCCATGTGTATTTTATCACACGAATACATTATAATCGTCACCAAAATTAGTACAACACGTTTCAAAGATCAATTTTCCAAATAAAACAAACTTATTTCATTTCTCGAAACCGGCAGCGGATTAATCAGAGCGAAGTATTCCCACTGGAGCGTTTCCCGTTCCCAGTGGAGCGGAACTGGCAGGAAACAGCCCTTTCTCGAATGGGACTTGAAAAAGGTTTGTTTAATAATTTGTTTGCGAGTTTTTCGTTATGAAGGGTTGTAAGGACGGGGGAAATGTTAACTGAGTTAGATTTATGTGAACTTTTATAGTGTGTGAATAGTTGGGAATAGGTTTTAGGCTTTCTATGGATCCTTTTAGATTAATATTGATAGTATTTATTTATTATTCAAGTTAGATGTTCGTCTTATACCTACGTATGAAGGTCTTATTATTTAAACGGTTTTATTGATTGAGGAAGTTGTGAAAAATGTATGATCCGCCATTTTGAGGCAATAGCCATCTCGGATTTACAATGAAACTGGATTTATTAGATAACTAGCTGTTGCCCGCGGCTCCGCCCGCGTGGATGTCGGTTATCGCGATTATACATTGCCCTTGTCCTTTCTGAAGGTCTAATCAATCTCTATACCAAATTTCATCAAGATCGGTGCAGTGGTTTAGGCGTGAAAGCGTAACAGATAAACAGACAGACAGACAAACAGACAAAGTTACTTTCACATTTATAAAATTAGTATGGATATAGATTGTATTTACGTCCGAAATAAAGGTAACAATTACTAAATTTGACCCACCAACAAGCAGGCCAAACTAAAAACCTTTTAAGAATACTATTACTAAACTTAAACTGTTTCCAATTTCAAAATGCGAGGGTCTCAATGTTACACAGGCAATATAAGACGCACTTTCTTAAAGGTCCATAAAAAAGGGAAAAAGTAATTTTCTCATACTTTTACCTACTTCAAATAACAAAATACATTGATGCCCCCTAGAGGACAGTATAGTTACCGCACATTTACAACATAATATAAAGTCCCACGCTCTGTTTTATTTAACTTGGTCACACTTTAATAAGTTTGCAACTAAGGAAAGAGAAAACAATAGTTTGTTCGGGACCCTTAGGTAATGAGTTTTCCTTGTATTTTTATACAAATATTTGGGCCAACAAATAATGTTGAAATGAGATAAATATTGTGTGTCAACAACGTTATTGTGAACTCGGAAATATGTTTGACGGCGTCTGTATTATATTTGATTGAAGCGAAATAAATTCACTGTTTTTCTTCTTCTTTTTATGAATAGTTTTAGTAGCAGAATCGCTGCATTTTCGTTATTATAAAGTTAAATAATAACATACTCGTTTTTTTTTATCACTTAGGTGGCAGACAAGCATACAGCTCACCTGATGGAAAGTGATTACCGCGGCTTAAAGACGTGTGCAACATCAGGAGCGTCACTCTCGTGCTGTCGACCCTGAAGGAACCTACGAATGCTCTTCTTGAAGAACCTCATATTGTAGTAGGAAAGATTTAAATTGACAGTTACAACCACAACTGTTAATGTAAACATTTGAAAATGCCGTAAGGCGAAACCGGCCATGTTCAAAAATAAATACCATGGAAAAGTACAAGTGCATTATCAATAGGTTGGAGCCGCCTGTTACCCTAGCAGAGGCAGGCCGCGCGCATTGCGTGCCTCCCCATACCCGGTGGCGAGTTGGGGACTCTGTGGTCCCCACACCGGAAGAGGGCCTGATCGAGAGATATGGCCCTGGGTCGGCCGGGGTTACCTCACCTCTGGTAACCGACGGCCCACCGATGGCGTGAGTTTTAGTCGGTTCAAGTCCGACATAATATCGTCCACCGGCTCCGGTGGAGGGGTATCCGTGGGGATTTTTCGCACGATAAAAAAAATGTGCATTATCTATCATCATCCTCCTGCCCTTATCCCAAGTTTATTTTGGGTCGGCGTAACATGTGTGCCTTTTCCATTCATTCATCTCTATTTGCAGTCATCTCAGCATTCACTCCCTTTTTTTTTTTTTTTTTTTTTATCGTGCGAAAAATCCCCACGGATACCTCCCCCGCCGGAGTCGGAGGAGGAGGTTATGTCGGACTCGAACCGACTAAAACGCACGCCTTCTGTGGGCCGTCAGTTGCCGGAGGTGAGATTGTCATAGCCATATCCCTTGCACCCCGGCCGACCCAGGGCCATATCTCTCGATATGGCCCTCTTCCGGTGTGGGGACCACGGAGTCCCCAACTCGCCCCCGGGTATTCTTAACCATATCATCATTCACACAGTTCATCCACAGTGTCATATCATGTGCATTATCTATATTATGTTTAAAATTATTTTTATTGCCCATAGAAACTTAATATCGAACTGTTGAGTATTATTTTTATTGCAAGTCAGAGTATAAAATAAGGATCTATTGAAGTTTCACAAAAAATGCAGGATGGTCTGAAGTGTACTCCAATTACGGGAAAATGTTCCTCGCGTTATCCACCGTCGGTTACTCGCGCTACCCTCGCAGTGATTGAGGGCTCTTCACTATTGGAAGAAATGATTTCTGAGGGTGCAGAATAATATCTCTTGATCTATATTACGTGCATATAACGAGAGTGAGAGAGAAAGAGACGGATAGCGATAACTAGTATGACTGTATACCTCGGGACACGTATCTTGAACCTAAATCACGAGATACACGAGGCCTTGACGCGTGCGGATTGCTTTGTAATAATCTATGCTTGGTGAATTTGAGCTCGTCCACCAGTAGCACCCCGTGCTATCCTCAAAAGACACCCAACGAACGTGTACTGCGCGTATAGAGCACATTTTGAGCTCATTTTAAGTCCAAGATATTATTATTATTAGAACTATCGGGATATTTACCATGTATTGTTTGGAGTTTCAGATATATGTTCTAGAAACTTTTTCACCGTTTACCGCCAGTACTACAGTTCCTCCGTGATCATGGTGCTTGCAACAGCGCCGAAATATCGGAAACTCCAAACAATACATGGTAAATATCCCGATAGTTCTAATAATAATGTGAACGACCATGAAAGTTTAAATATCCAAGATATTATGTCCCGAGCAATCCCTACTAATCCCTACTAATATTATAAATGCGAAAGTAACTCTGTCTGTCTGTCTGTCTGCCTGTCTGTCTGTCTGTCTGTCTCGCTTTTACGACTAAACCGCTGAACCAATTTTGATGAAATTTGGTATAGGGGTAGATTAGACCTTGAGAAAGAACATAGGCTATGTTTGGTCGCGATAACCGACATCCACGCGGGCGGAGCCGCGGGCAAAAACTAGTATACTCATAAGGTGCCTATTTATAGTGCGGTAATAAGGGTAAATATTATGTGAGACAGACAATATAGTTCACGAAATGTAAGTATCAATACCCATGCCTACCCTTTTTACCAGTGGCGAGGTGTCCCTATCATCCGATTCCCTGTCGGCTTACTCTACATGCTCTGCTCTAGTAGCGATGATTCTGAAATTCAGTATCTAAATTCGGGTTGGCAGTCAATTCACACGAATTAAACTAGGTACGAAGTGTACCAATCGTGACTATAAAAAAATATTATTTTTCTGTTACGATTGCAATTATCAGCATCTGAACTTTTGTAACTGAAGTTCAGTTGCTGCAATTGTTAAAGTCATTCTACTTATAAGAGGTAAAATTTCTTTACCGGTTTCCTGTTTAAAAAAAAACGCCTTTCCCCACGGCTTTTTGCAATACACTGGCTTCAATGTTATTCTAAATGTTAGCTCAGATAAAATCAAATCAATATCAACAAAAAAAAAAGCTATTGTTTGTAGTACCAGAATTGCCAGCTCTAAATAATAATTAATTCCCAAGCAATGTAAACTCGACTAATACTCTGTATATAAATGATACTTTATTTTTCTTGACGTCTAACGATTCCGAGAATCCCGAAATTAATTTATCCTAAACAAACTGGGAGTAGCTCGAGAAAAATAATGAGAAACACTCGGCTTGGCTTCTTGGAGATACTAAGATTACCTACGGATTGTGTATTATTATTATTTTATCTATACTCATTATTTTAAAGCTATAGGAAGCGTCGGTAGCTTAGTGGTTAAGGAGTTATAGGAGCGGATATGATATTTTTCACATGTTGATAGTCATATAAAAATTACAATTAAAGATAGGTATAATATAAATCGAATCAACGTTCATGAGACGTTAATCACCTCTTTTCTAATTAGCCGGACGCGTCTCCAACTACCAGGAGAACAGAATGCGGTAGGAGCTATTTTGTTCTAATTAATCCTCTCTAACTACCGCCAAACTAATTTCAGACTTACTATCATCTACCCAAGGTACAAAATTGATCCGCTCTGATAACGAACAGTGGAAAACTTCATTACCGCCCCGTGTCAAAGACCATTTTAATAAGCTCCCTCTCGACCTCTAGAACGTTTTATATCGTGAAGTTATTTGGTACGTTTTATTTTTTGCACAGGTCTTGTTATTCTGGACGTGAGGAAGGTAATCAGCAAAGGAATTAGTCTTTATAGGGGTACTCGTTTTATGATATAATCGTGTCGGTGTTTTTTTGGTCACGAGGGAATTCGGAGCATTTAATATGTGAGAACAACTTAATCCGTAATTCACATTGATAATATAGTATGCCTGTGTATAAAAGTTGAATGAGGCAGTACTTATCCCCTTGTTAGAAGCCTGTCTACACTTTTTGAGCTTATGTATTTGTAGAACTTTGTTCTTTACTTGGACATTCACAGGAGTCAGCACATCATTGTGGTCTTTTTGGTCTCACATAATGATTGAGTGTTCTATTGCCTCGACTATTTTACATTAATTTTATTGGTATTTTTGGTGTTCTGTAACGTTTCTCTAATGCCCACGAAAACATTTATTGCCGCCAACTGGATACTTTTCATTTTTTTTTTATACCACTTAGAGCTCGTTCACACGAAGACGAATCGTGTTTTTTCACGAGTCGTTTTTTTTCACGATTCGTTATTTTTTTTGACGGGAGCAATGCTTTTTAAATACCCATGTTCACACGCTTCACGAATCGTGAAAAACGACAGATATGGATACGTCTTTTAAAAATCATGATTCGTTAAAAATCACGTATCGGATTTTGAAAATCTCGAATCGTGAATGCTTTATGGCGGATCCGCTGTTGCACTGAACTCTGAACTGAACTCAATCGCGAAACAAATGTGAACATCAATTCGGATATTTTGACGAATCGTGAAAAAACACGATTCCTTATTCAATGTGAACATCTATCCGTCAAGGCGTATCGTGTTTTATAACGAATCGTCAAAGACGTATCCCGTGTGAATGCGCCCTTAGGTGGCAGACAAGCACACGGCCCACCTGATGGAAAGTGGTTACCGTGGCCTATGGACGTATGCAACACCAGGGGCGTCACACTCGTGCTGCCGACCCTGAAGAAACCTTCTAATGCCCTTCTTGAAGAACCCCATATTGTAGTCGCGAATTTCATGGATTGTACGAGCCTACTACCTGCTTCTTCTTCTTCTGTTAATGATGATTTGTCTTCATATTTACCTGTAAAAGAAAAAGAATACCTGAATTACAAATTACAAGACTATATAACATTTACAATGTATGTAATACTTTTAATTGGGTACTTTCCTATAGGTACTTAAATAAATAAATTTAACCGAGTTTATCAAATTAAGAATGGGAAAAGAGTGGTAAATGTTTCGTCTGTCTGTTTTTTCGAACGTCTGCCAAAATGGAGGTTCTCAATTGGTTCATCTTGGTTCTCAATTCGATTGGTATTTTTTTTTTCAATAATCGGTTGGATGTAAAACCTAATAGTAAATTACATATTTGACAATTAAAAATTATGATACACACTTGTTTATTTCATACTGTTTTCAATTGTTTTTCCATTTGGTAAAAAGTAATTAATTTGATTTGACGGTCAAATAATCCAATTCTCAATAAAGGCTCTGTCAAATATACAGAGATCATATTTATTATATTTTATAATGGAGGCAGGGGACAGACGAAGTCATAATATAGATATTACTTCGTAATCACAGTAGGCCGTCTGACGAATATCATTGCTTTCATAAAATTCAAAATGAGAACTCCAATCTGTCAAGATGGCGACAGTAATAATAATAATTTGAAATTGCTACACAACGTAAAATTATCAATATTAATCCATTAAATAGATTAAACTTTACACAAATCTTAGTCAATGAGAAATTTCTCATCTAAATTTGAAGCGGGCGACTTGGGAGATACTTTCTTTGTAAAGAAATCTACAGCCTATCAAAATATATTTGAGTCAATGCGTAATAGGTACCTATTTCGAGTTATTCCGGTTGGATCCCTCAATGAGCGAGTATCGATTTAATTTAATTAAGACCACTACTTGACCAGCAACAATGTGCATTTGTTGATTTCATATAAAAGATATTAAAAAGTGACTGTGACATACGGACGGACAGACAGACAGACGGACGGACAGACATAACGAATTTATAAGGGTTCCTTTTTGCCATTTGGTTACGGAACTCTAAAAAAGGTGCGCTATACGGCTGTTTTCTCGTGGACCCACTAATTTGTTCCACTAGTGGGACCACGAGGGAGAGTTACTTCTCGTGGACCTACTACTTATTATTGTCTCACTGGTGAAACCACGAGGGAGAATTATTTCTCGCAGACCCACTTACTCTGATTTCGGCTTTGATTTTCACATGAATTACTTTTTTAGGACTATGCTCTAGCTTCTGCGACATTGTGGATTTGAAATATTTTTTTGTTCGAAAGAGGTTTATTCCGAAATTTCATGTAGATCTGATGAAGAGTTTCAGACACAGACAACGGAACTCTTCAAAAAAAAAGACAGAAAATCGACCGCGATTGCTGCTATCACATAAATATGCATTGTTTATTGCGAATTACGTCAATTGAAGTCGGTTTTACTGCGACACTTGTTCGGAAGGGTGCTCACTCAATTCACACATATACGAAAATCAGTGCCATGAGTGAGTGGGTCTGCGAGAAATAATTCTCCCTCGTGGTTCCACCAGTGAGACAAATTAGTGGATTAATAAGTAGTGGGTCTACGAGAAATAACTCAACCTCGTGGTCCCACTAGTGGAACAAATTCGTGGGTCCACGAGAAAACACCCCGCTATACCACGACTAGGTCTATAGTTCCCGTCATATATCTTGGACCCAAATGTGCTCAACATGTGCTGTCTACGCGTAGTATTACTCTTGAATTGTGACATATATCTTGGCCAGTCTCTCCCAGGGACCGCGAAATAAGTAATTCCTCGGACATGTATCTTGAACCTTAATCGCAAGACAAATGAGGCCCTGGTGCGCGCGGATTGTATTGTAATCCATACTAATATTATAAATGCGAAAGTAACCCTGTCTGTCTGTTCACGCCTAAACTACTGAACCGATTTTGATGAAATTTAGTATAGGGGTAGATTAGACTTTGAGAAAGGACATAGGTTATGTTTGGGCACGATAACGGAGAGCCGCGAGCGAAAGCTAGTATTCTATAATTAGTAAATTTGAGCTCATCCGCCACGGTAGCACCCTGTGCTATCCTCAAAAGACAGCCAGGAAACGTGTAGGTACTGCGCGTATATACATAGCATATTGTGAGCACTTTTTGGGTAATTTCACGATGCCTAATTTTTTGCTAATTTCGGTGGTATTTTTCAATCATAGGTTTTCCGATGAAATTTTTTTTAATGTTCTTTTAGAACACATCAGTATTCTAGATATTCTAAAAGAACTCCATTAAATTTTTTCTTCGGAAAACCTATGATTGAAAAATACCACCAAAATTAGCAAAAAATTAGGCATCGTGAAATTACCCTTTTAGGTTCAGGACATATGTCCTGAGAAATAATGTAGTAGCCACATCGGAGATAATCCTCAAGAGTTGTATGTAGATAGGTACAATTTTTGCTCTATTCTCCTATAGGTCATTGGCCAGACAACTCGAATCCTCCGACGATAGCAACCGCTATTAACACCTAACTTAAAATAATAGTTGGTGGTTAACGTAATTAAAACTTAGCCAGGTATATATTGCACTGTTAGTATAACTACCAGGGTTGTAAAAAGTAATAAGAGCTAATAAAGGCGAGAACTGCATTTATTTTGATTAGCTCCAAGGTCAGAGGTCGCGAATTCGATTGGGGCTCAGTGCAAATGTTTGTATGAATGAACATGTTTATTTATATTATGGTGGCACTTCACATGGCTATTTGGCAAACGATTACCAAATGTGGACATTTCTCACGGTTCCCATATGAGGCGGGACTAAATTTTGAATTTGGAATGGGACCCATTATGAATTTTTGAAAGCATGTCATTCTTAAGATAGCTAGAAAAAGTCACCAATTGTTGCTCATCTTCATTCCTTTCACGGTTCCATGACCATAGGGTAAAACGGAACCCTTTTTCTAAAACAGACCTTTCTGTCATCAGGCTGTATCTCATCACAGTGTGACATTTGTTCACAGATGATATATTTCTTTTGCCCCTACCACAGTATTTATATCTAGAAATAATAAGACTGTACCACTACTTTAAACAGAATGGTATGGAACCCTTCGTGCGCAAGACGGACTCGCATTTGACCAGTTTTTTGTTGTTGTTTCACCAACTTATGTGTGTTATATACCTACCAATTTTGTGTTATATTCCTATAATATTCTGCAAGTATTATACCTATTTATACAATATTTAGTTCATTATTTTCCTAATGAGACTCAAATTACGCTCACACGTCACATCCTTCATCCATGGTTAATCTCTGTATTATTATTCGCGCCATTATCGCCTCGCATAGAAATATATCCGGCATCCATTACAGATAATTAGCTTGATCAATACTTAATGCGTGCTGATTTACCGCCGTCCCGGAGGTGTGACAGATCATTACACAGATTAGTAAGTATAATATTTATCATTCATTCATTCGTTCATTACAGGTCTTTATTGCTCCCGTGACGCAGTGGTTGTGAATACGGCTGGTTTTTTCACACGCTTTAATAATACATACATACATACAAGCACACCGTTATCCGCGGAAGGTTAGGCAGGGATGAATTAACACCCACATTTCACCTTTCATTGTATTAGGTCCCAAGTAATAGGGGATGAGCCTATTACCGTATTTCGGGCACTATTGTTCACTCGAGCCATGTATCTGAGGCTGAGTCTGGGCTGTATATATCTGTATGATGTTAAACAGCCCTTAGTCGCCTTATACGACACCGCATGAGAGGAGATGCGGTGGCCCAAATTCTACTCTGCCGGGAACGCGGTTAAAAAATAAGGTTTGTAAAAAGTTTTCGGAACCCGAGTTCCGCTTATTCTTCCTGCTTTTGGTTTGGAAGCGACTGCCGTTTGACATCCTAACCTCGTAAGGAAAGCCCTGCGCCAGTCCTTCAGTAGACTGGTTAGAGCCTCGTAGATTTAGGTGGGGTCAAATAAAATCCTATAACCCTAGAATCTAGAATGAATTTGTTAGTGTTAAACTATCATGCCGGCCACAATGTGGCCGAAATATGAGAAATTCAAAACGTACATCCCTACTAATATTATAAATGTGAAAGTAACTCTGTCTGTCTGTCTGTCTGTCTGTCTGTCTGTCTGTCTGTCTGTCTGTCTCGCTTTCACGCCCAAACCACTGAACCGATTTTGATAAAATTTGGTATAGGGGTAGATTAGACCTCGAGAAAGGACATAGGCTATGTTTGGTCGCGATAACCGACATCCACGCGGGCGGAGCCGCGGGCAAAAGCTAGTGTTAAATATCCCGATATTCGCAGGTCGCTATAATAGTGAAAGATGAAGTCATCTTTGTCGCTGACTGTTGTAGATACCTATGCAAATTTTTAGGAACACTTCGTTATCACTGATAACCCTTAATAATATTTAATTGGAGGTCATCAAAGCGCGGTGCCGGTGAAACTCACAATTATAACCGCCATTTGCATAGGGCTCCCTTCAGTGTTTTGGAGTTAAGCTCTCAGCCGCGCTCGGGGCAAATACCCAATTCTAAACAGATATTTGGGCTGTGGATTAAGTCTGTTACCCACTGCATTGATTTTAATAATTGATTAAAGGTGCTTTCTTACGGTTCGTAGGTATTATTTGTTGGGGATCTTGTTACACATTAATCACATTATACCTACACATAATTATATTATGTACCCGTTGTCCTACGTGAGCGAAAAGCGCGGCAACGCGACGCGATGCGTGACATATTCTTCTTCCACACTTCATGTGACGTATTCACGCGGCACAACGTAGGACACAATAAAGAACAACTTATTAAGTAACAATTTAAATCAATGAAAGAACAATGGTATTTATTATTTACGCACCGTGACGCAACGCGTTGCAGTGTAACACTTGTCGCTCAAGTAGGACAATGCCCATGTATAACCCACCCTAAATCGTAAGACATACGAGGCTCTGGCGCCCGCGGATTGCTACGTAATTATATGCTTGGTGAATTTGAGTTCGTCTACCGCAGTAGCATCCCGTGCTATCCTCAAAAGACACCCAAGAAATGTGTACTGCGCATGCTCAAAATGTGCCCTATACGCAGGGCACATTTTGAGCACATTTTAGGTCCAAGATACGTGGCGCGGGTTATAAAACGGAGCGAGCCTAGGACTCGATTCGACAAATTTATAACGTGATTTCACAAAGTCCGTACGATTTATAAAATTATAATTTCATAATCTAATTGAAAACGAGTAAAACGATGAGTGATTCTGAAGGTATAAATAACCACAGGTATAATCAAATTGTCAATTAGGGTGTGCCCAAAATCCAAATTAATCTGCTAGCTGGTACTATAGATGAAATGCTCCAAAATTGATTCAAAGTTAGACATACGAACTGAAACTGTCTCCGCAAGCTTAAGTAATAATTAATCCTAATAATTATTGAATAATACGATTAATATATTAACACAGCGTGAGTTGTGACAGATTGTCAATTACTCTTAATAGAGATTAGCTTTGTCAATCGAGAGTGTGTGCCGTCAATCTGAATAATTTGTTTGAAATAATTCAATGAATTTGAATATCAATAGTGAGTTTATGTTGTTATAACAAGGTCGGGGATTTTCAGTATCTGTGTTTCATCATGAGTGAATTGGTTGTTTGATCAATTTCTAAAAATATCACAGATTGAATTAATAAATTTTGATTTTATTAATGAATATCCGTGTAACTATACAGGGTGATCAATCCAAATGAGTCAGTAGGGAGAAGTCAGAAACTATGAGAGATAGCGAGATCTGTTCTTAGGAACCATGGCTTCGATTTTAAATTTAATGATAATGACATTCAAACTTTTCTTCAAACTCTCTACTTAGAGCTTTAAACGTCGGCTAGTTTAACTAAAACTAGCCAAGATGTTTCTGAAAAGCTCATTCATTTTCAAGTTTTGACATTTCGTGGTGTCTTTTGCAATTCCATCTTGTTATAAATTCTCTCAGATCTCATTAGAAACTAGCGAAAAGTATTATTTGATTCTGTGTTTGTCTGTTCATTCGCGATGGACACAAAACTACGGAACGGATTTTGATGCGATTCTTTCATTAGTAGGTAAGGCCATTCAAAACCTTACGTTTGTTTGATCGTGATGGTTGATTAGAGACCAAAAGACGTAAAAACCGATATTCGGGTAGAGCCGCAGGTATCAGCTAGTTCGCAATAAATATAAAAAGCATTCATGGTCAGAGAGTTAGCAATCAGTTACCAATATTTTCAACCCACGCATCAGATTACGGCAACCTTTTGAGTGCTCACCGTCTAGGTTATTAGAAAAAAAAAACATTATTGATAAGTCTAGCTCTTATACTGAATGTTTGATACAGCAAAAACCTTTGTAACAATAACAATAATACTCTATTTGATATTTTAAAGGTGACCTACAAATAAATTGTACTTCATAATGTTTTTTATTAACTTTGTGAAAGTTGCTCGACTTCTACCTTTGATATTTATTTTTATTCGGTTTCTTATTTATTGTATAAGTTTTCTGTTTGCTGTTCGCTTTAGGCGTTAAAGAACAATGGCCATCACCATTCTCCTACCCTTATCCCATATTTATTTGAGGTCGGCGCAACATGTTTGCTTTTTCCATTCATCTCTGGTTGTACTCATGATGATCAGTCACAACCTTCCTAGTCATATCATCTTTCACATAGGCCATCCATCTCGTGAAGCGACTGCCATATGACCTACACAAGTCTTCCTCTTAGCGTTAATTCCCAGTCGCATCCGAAGCTTTCAGCTCGGAGTCTGGGGTCCGCTTTACCAGTCTTAACTACGGATTTGGCTAGACCTCGATATTTTCCGTGAAGCGATTGTCATCTGACCTCCACAACCCAATGTTAACATTAGGCGATATCGAAGCTTTGCAGCTAGACCGGTGGTTTTTGGATTTTTTAGGGCTCCAACTACCCGTAACGACTGCCATAGATGTTCTTATCGCAACCGGGACCGACGGCTTAACGTGCTCTCCGAGGCACGACCAGACCAATGCAAATACTCATATTTCACGCACACAAATATTTGCACTGAGCGGGGATCGAACCCGCGCCTCCTGCGTAGCGGCCGCGTTCACTACCGCTACGCCACGGAGGCTGTCATCAGCTGTATATCAGCGTCTCTCAAAATTTTATTGGGACAAAAATTGTAGGGAATTTGATCATCTACATTATATTATTCTTATATGAAAAGCGAAAAATCCATCTGCGACCTTTGAATATGACCTACACAAGTAATTGGCGATATAGTTCTGTAGTTAGACTTGTTGAACTTTTTAGGGCTCCAACTACCCGTAATGACTGCCATAGATGTTCGTATGGCAACCGGGACCGACGGCTTAACGTGCTCTCCGAGGAATGGCAATACCTATACTAATGCAGAGCCATAATCAAGCATAAAAATATTTAGCCTATGAATCTCGCCCATAAAGTCAATATTAAGACTTATATTCCCAATTCAGTCGTCCCATTAGTTTTCCCAAAAGCCTGGCCCTAACACCGCTGGACCATTAATCACCCAAATAATTGATCCTCGTATGGCGGAGTTCACTTCTTTTTTGTTTGTATCGGAAAATATACACATCGGTGCCTCTCGGGACTTTTGCCAATAAAAAATACGGTCACAGGGTATATCCAATATCGGCCATGGCGCAAAGGGAGTTGTTTACATACGACCTTTTTAGAATACGTTATTAGTATATGGTGTTGATATTCGACAACAAACGTGTTACGGTCAATGGTTCTCTCTGCTCTGATGAAGATTTTGTAATTAACTTTTTAAACTACTAAGGTAGCAAAGTATCGCCAGATGGTAAGAGGTTATGAAATTAACCGTGGCCTATGAAATTGTGGCTTGCTGGTGGAAAGTGGAAGGAAAAATGGAGAAGATTAGAAACATTTAGACCCGAACTAAACAAAGCTTGTTCTAGAATCATCATCATCCTCCTGCCCTTATCCCAGGTTTATTTGGGGTCGACGCAACATGTAGGTATGCTTTTTCCATTCATCTTTTTTATTTGTTTTTATTTTTAATTTCAACATTTACTCCCTTCTTAACCATAATATATCATCTTTCACACAGTCCATCCACCTCCTTTTAGGCACAAACTATGGATGTGAATGGCTACAAGGGGAGAGGACCCCTCTGAGCATTACATGTCCGAACCAGGATAAACGATTTCCTCGTAGTTTTTTTGTGATTGGAGACTTTCAAACTTTCTCTAATATATTATTCATTCCTAATCTTATCCTTTCTTGTCACACCACAAATTCATCTCAACATTCGCATCTCGGCTACATGCAACCGTCTTTCATCCGTCACTTTTATGGGCCAGCTCTCTGATCCATTATAGGACGGCAGGTCGGATCATGCTATATAGATTTTTCCTTTATTCTAGAATATCGATTCAAAAAAATGCGGATGAACAAAATCAAATATCACCAGGCATAAACATATAGTAAACCAACCAGGGCCAATGTAAATAGACATATTCAAGCATAAAAGATATAATGAGGAAACAACCTTTTTCTTTTTAAAGTTAAAATTCCGACAGTCGATATTAATAAAATTTGAAATGCAAATTTTTTGACGGAATGGAAATTTTCAACATCTATAAGATGATATTTCATAAGTATATAACAGATGCTAAATTTTAATTTGAAATACAGTTAGAAATGTTACAAAGATTAATAATTTTAAATGAGATTAATGTTGGATCAATGACGTCAGCTCATTTTAAAAACGGCCCTTACTGATTCATTCTTTTGATTTAGTACCACTGTATCTTTGAGATATTTGAATCAGTCGGACTATGAAAGAGTTGTGTACCTATATACCTATATTATATTATTATTAAATAGTTTCCTTGGGGCCCTTATTATGCTTGACCAACAGTACCGTAACTACGCGCGTTCGTATTTAGACGAGGTTTAGTTTACGATAAGTCTATCTTCTATGTTAATGTTAACCAAATTTACCGTTTACTAATAATCCAGTCTAAATAAAGATTCGATTTTTTAAAACCCAAAGGGATAAGCAGAGGTGTATTAACACCCACATTTTAGCCAACTATGATTTTCCCACGTAATAGAGGGCGAGCCTTGTGCCGGTATGATTTCTTACAATATTGATCGCGAATCTCCAAAATGGCGATCCATACAATGCGAATTTATATCCCTACTTCCCTACTAATATTATAAATGTGAAAGTAACTCTGTCTGTCTGTCTGTCACGCCCAAACCACAGTACCGATTTTGATGAAATTTGGTATAGGGGTAGATTAGACCTCGAGAAAGGACATAGGCTATGTTTGGTCGCGATAACCGACATCCACGCGGGCGGAGCCGCGGGCAAAAGCTAGTATTATTTATTTCGTACTAGCTGACCCCGCGAAATTCGTACCGCCTAACAGTCAATTCTTTTTTTTTTAATTTTCTCTCCGTAAGAACCATCCCCGTACTTCAAGCAATATTCTAAAAAAAGAATTAGCGAAATCGGTTCAGCCGTTATCGAGGGGTGTGCGTTGTTTTATAGCTAATTGTTTTATAGAATTTCGTTTCACATAAAAAATTTCTCATATTTTCGTTTCATAGAATAATCAATACACAGAATACTTACTTTGAAGATTTTTAAATCATTGATTTTTGTTTCACATAAAGTTTAATGTTAGAATAATCATATCATAGAATAACAAATCAAATATTCTTTATTATCATAACATACGTTAAATATAAAATCGTTTGACATACCACTCAGAAGATATAAAATTTATTTGCGCTAAGATAATTCGACGGAGCCTCCGCGGGGTTCCTATTTCTGGGTGATTTAAAAAAAAAATAACCACGAAGGCCTAAGGCGGGAGCTCCGCTCCGCTTCGCTCCCGCCTTAGCCTTCTAACCTAACCTATCCAAGTCGGGGTACTCTGAGCCGGGGTGTAAACTATAATCACAGTAAATGACGTGTTCTAATTTATTAAACGTTCGACCAAATTATTTTCGATTATGGTGGTGGTTTAATATTCCTTAAAAAATAATTCTACTGTTTGATAAGTTTATTAAACAAAAATATGTAAATAAAAATTCAATAAATTGTTTTTCTGTGAAATATGTTTCATTCTGGTAAATTGTCTTTGAAACAATAATATTCGAAATAAAAATATAAGTACCAAATATTATGTGAAACATTTTCTGTGAAACGAAATTCTATGAAATTTCTGTCTGCGAAACAAGGGGCTCCCCGTTATCGAGATTTAGGGATTCATTTTTATATTATAGATATTTTGACTGGATTATAATACGTTTGAAACTCAATTTCAAGTACAATAATACGCCAGAAAGGTTACATTGTACTTACAGGGTTAATTCCTAAACTTGGATTATGTTATTAAAGGCAAGAGACGGCGTCTCAATTACAACCCCAAGTCTCAACCAGAGATCAGAATTTAGACGTTGTCTAACATTAATTAAAGTTTGTTAGATCTAGGCTCGCTTCATAGACATACCCACGGAATACCTATATCGAAACATGTATGTTAACGCGTCTAAATTAAGATGTAGGTAATTGTAGTGTGATCTTGTTATCCAACTGTTACATTAAGGTGTATATTCACGTCTCTCTCAATTTAGCATAGGCAGTGATGAAAACCTTTCATGCGAAAACCGGTGGGTTCGCACAAAACATTATCTGTGAAATAGGCAAATTTATCAAATGAAAAATGTATCTTTTCAATGGCCTATCGAATATACGGGCTTGAAATAAGTATTTAAAACCCTTTATCGTAGTATTTAAAGTCCTTAAGGAGGTACATACCTACATAAAATTTTACGGTTCAGAAAATAACCTCACTATTACTTTTATTATTTTGATTATATTGATATTACCTAGTCTAAAGTCGATTTCAGGAACGGAGAATTCCAGACGAACGGAGCCTCGGGCCACAGCGAGTGAGAGCGACCCGGCGAACTTCGTACTGCCATATTTTCTGATCCCGTTCCCGCTGCATATCTCTAAATTTATCAGTGTTTCTTTACAATATTATGCATGTATCATACATATAAACCTTCCTTTTGAATCACTCTATCTATTAAAAAAACCGCTTCAAAATCCGTTGCGTAGTTTTGAAGATTTAAGCATGCTTAAGGACGGACAGACAGCGACAGCGACTTTGTTTTATAATATGTAGTGATAAAGGCACCACAAAACTAGTAATAGCAAAAGTTACAGTGTTGCCTTGCTCCTGTACGAAATTTATTGTAGTTACAACACTAAATAAAAAGTAACACAATAAACACTAACCCTGGCAGCCGCCGCGCCTTCGTTCAGCGAGGCAGAGGTACAATGGACCCCTTGGAGCGTTTCTTTGAACCAACCGTTCTTCACGGGCGAGGGCCTTTTCACGAAAGGTGAGGGAACGATCCTGTTAAACGGTTTATTGACTGCAGCCTGCTGTGTCCAATTAAATTATTATAAAGGTATATGAGGACTGGAGCTGGACTGGGCTCCGAGTGAAGGCCTAAGATGCAATCGGGACAACGCTGTTAGGTATGTTGATGTTGATGAAAGCGCCTTATCAATTAAAATAATCACACCTGCAGCCACTACATCTGCTGATTGATAGATGAGGCTCTGAAGCAGGGTTTCTTTTCAGGGTATGAGAGCTGATGACATTAACTCGAGTCTGATCGAGTTCCTCGATAAGATATGAACATAATTAGACGCGAATTTAATGCTATTTTAATAATAATTAAACGCTGCTAGATTTCTCGGGATTTTGGGGTCAGATGATAGTTCTTCACCAAACCAAACACAAAATGAAAAATACTTCGTAATGTAATGATCCTGACATATAAACTCTAAAAACATTACACTCCTTTGTTGACAGTCGCGTTAAAACTAAAAGCTGTTAACCGTCAAAATTTACTGAAACATGAACACAAACTTCGCCATGAAACATTTCACCAAAAGTTATGGCACATTGGTGTGGCGGACAACAAAAACGTACACAGATACCGCTCACGACTAGCTGTAACCGGCTCAAACCGGCTGTAACTTGTTCGAAGCGGAAGCGTCCGGTTTTAATTAAATTTCCTGTCAAAATATTGCAACGGCCGCTTTCATTAGTCCTTTGTACCGACGCGCTGCGTGTCACATCAAATGGCGGTGGGTATCTAATGCGAAGTATGATTGCTTTGTGTACCTACCCTCATTATTATTAAGAGTGTTTTGGTAGCTTCACTTACCCGGGGGCGAGTTGGGGACTCTGTGGTCCCCACACCGGAAGAGACCAGATCGAGAGATATGGCCCTGGGTCGGCCGGGGATTGCGAGGGATATGGCTACGACAATCTCACCTCCGGCAACCGACGCGACGGCCCACAGACGGCGTGCGTTTTAGTCGGTTCGAGTCCGACATAACCTCCTCCCTCGGCTCCGGAGGGGGAGGTATCCGTGGGGATTTTTCGCACGATAAAAAAAAGGTAGCTTCAATTAGAAAAAGAAATTCAGTATAATTTCCAAGATTCCAGTACTGCCAGACATCACATTTTTTTTATTTATAGGACACGTCAATTTGACTTCGCCTTGCCTGATGGTAGGCTAAAGGCAAAGTCTCGAAAAGGAAGGTCATTATAGAAACTTTAGACAGTATTTTCTGATGAATTAAATGTGTGCGATTGAGTTGTGTGAATATGTACTACGATCGCATGCCTACCTGCTAGTTTGACCAGGCAGCTAATTTTCAGCGTTTTTTTTACACCACTTAGGTCGCAGACAAGCACACGGCCAACCTGATGGGAAGTGTTTACCGTGCCCCATGGACGAGTGCAGTCATCAGTGGTAATCAAGATACATCATCTTATATGAATTATGAATTATATTATGAAAATAATATTGTCATGACTGCCTCTGTGGCGTAGCAGTAGTGAACGCGGTTGCTACGCAGGAGGCGCGGGTTCGATCCCCGCTCAGTGGAAATATTTGTATGCATGAATATGAATATTTGCATTGGTCTAGGTGTTTTCTATGTATAATTATGTAGATTGTATTTACAAAAAAAAAAGTATCTATGTATGTTTATCCGCATTCTAGAACCCATAACACAAGCTAGTTAAGCTATCATATATGCTTACTTTGGGTCTAGATAGCGTTGTGTAGATTGTCGTACAATGTTTATTTATTTATTCAAGAAATAAGCTAAATTACACATAGATATAACCCATTCATTCATTTACAATTACAAATAAAATAAATATACATAAAAACATTACGAATTTAATATTTAATTCATTACGAATTAAATATTAAACGACATATTTTTTCGCTGTCACGTCTCTGGTTGGTGCTTAAATTCAGGACAATTGTCCTCATTTTTGTACCCACTTTAGGGTGTGGACGAGATACCTGTATCTATAGTTTAATATTATCTTTGATCTAAAAAAAAATTCTTGTATATAGTAGTCATTGTAGTACCTACACTGAGTATTTTTATCTCGTAATTAAAACTTTACTCAGACTTGACTCAAATGTGGGAGGAAAACTTTCAAGTTCCTCTGTTTATTCTAAGATTGATTAGTTGAAGACTTGTTTCAGGAAAATATCATGACTAAATATAACTTCAGTTGTATTTTAAACAGCGATGGATAAAAGAAATGATGAAAGAAAGAAAATCTTTTATTGCTTCCTTGAGCTTCTTTGAAACATGATATATTATAATATCGTATCATGCAACCGAATACATACCTATAGGTACATACATACATACATACAATCACGTCTTTATCCCCGGAGGGTTAGGTTAGGTTAGAATGAACACTCACATTTCACCAATCATTGTATTAGGCCCCACGTAATAGGGGATGAACCTTAGGTAACTTTTGAAATTTTCATAGCAATTTTTTTTTAAATGTGGTAGTGGAATTTATTATGTCGCGTTTTCTCCACTAGCAGCGCCTAGAAAGCGCTGGTAAAGTTAGATTAAGTACAATTGACGCCAATAAATTTAAACAACTAACTGTTCCGGCGAACTTCGTACCGCCATATTTTTCCCATACCCACTGCACCTATTTTCTCATCCTTTAAATCTTTCCTTGGCCCCCCCAAATCTTTCAAGACTAAAATTAGCCAAATCGGTTCAGCCGTTCTTGAGTTATAAAATAACAACGAAAAGTGGCATTGATTTTTATATATTAGAAGAAGATTACTGTGTTGGTTCCCGGTGTAGTATAATAGGACCACCCCATCTCTTCCTGTGGGTGTCGTAGAAGGCGACTAAGGGATAGGGCTGTTCTCCATCCGACAGTAAACATATAGCCCATGACTAAGTGCCCGCTTGACAGGAATATGCTCGCCCCCTGGCGAAATGTGGGTGAAAATATACCTCTGCCTACCCCTTAGGGGATATGCTGGCGTGAGTACTGTATATGTATGTAGGTACAGTCAGCGCCAAAAGTAGATTAACACTTTATAATTAGAGATTTCCTGAACTCCAAAACGTTACATGAAGTAACCATAATAAACATCTATATTTCTATACATACTATACATTATATTGTATATGTAGTATTTCTATACTAAGATGTAACGTTTTGGAGTTCAGGAAATCTCTAAATTATAAAGTGTTAATCTACTTTTGGCGCTGTCTGTACTGTTACTAAGTATAGTGAGAAATAAACAACATTTAACATCAATAACCGCTGTTCCTCCCCCCTCCACTTCATTTTCGGGAGTGTACGCATTTTAACTTCTCTCCAAAAAAGTATTTCTCTAATTTATTAAATACGCAACTGCCAGCTAAAACCCACAGGCTTTATGACTGATGTTGTGGCAACAACTTTTTATGTTCTCCAAGTTCCAAGCACTTGAGCGTTTAAGATGTCGGCAGAAACAAAAGTATTGGTGCGAGTTTTAATGGGGACAGTTAAAATGTTTTATTGCGGTCTGAGTCTGGGCTTTATCGTGTGATGAGGTTTGTTTTTTCATCGCCCACAGATACCGCAAGCTAGATACCGCATCCGTGTGGTGATGGAGAAAGAATACAGATTTTTTTTTTATACCACTTAGGTGGCCCCAATAAATAACGACCCTCCTCCCTGGCTCCTCCGCGCACTTACGGGAGGTAAAATATCGCTCGCTGATTAGAAACACTTCTGTCTAGAGTTTCATAAATCTGCCGAGATTTTTGTTAGGATTCTCGGTATTTAATTAGAAATAGCTTTGATAGGGGTTTTGGTAGTACATATTAGGTTTGGAGAGGTTTTTTTTTTATACCACTTAGGTGGCAGACAAGCACACGGCCCACCTGATGGAAAGTGGTTAGGTACCGTGGCCTATGGACGTATGCAACACCAGGGGCGTCACACTCGTGCTGCCGACCCTGAAGAAACCTTACTTATATATACTTAAATATATTCTTTCTCAAGTTTGCCAAGCCCACAGAAGAAGCTTGTCTAATTGAATGAAATGTTGAAGCATTTGTTATGATAACTTTCAAATCGATTTAGAAAGGAAAAAGAGTCGACCTCGGGCGGGACTCGAACCCGAGATCTTTCCCTTACAGGAGGAATGCTCTGACCGCTAAGCCACCGAAGCCCACCGAAGCTTGTCTAATTTTTTTTTAATACCACTTAGTTGGCAAACGAGCACACGGCCCACCTGATTTCGTTTTATTTTCGTTCGTTTCGTTTTGTTGATTCGTAATTTTCAGTAATTTAGCCCTGAATTTATTAATCAGTTACTCAAAAAAAGTCTTTCTTCATAATAAATAATTGAAAACATAACGATGAAAATAATTGAACACATTATACACACTCCTTGCACCATTTTTTTACCACCTTAGAGGTAGAATTTCGAAAAATCTTTTCTTATCGGATGCCTCCGTCATAATACAACACACCCTCCAAGTTTCATGAGATGGTGTGGTGATACCACCACACCATCTCATTCGAAGTACAAATACGCAGATGATATCACGGCGAGAGAAGGAAATCGCGAAATATATATTTTTTATTATTTATTTATTACCTTCACAAGCTACTTGAGCTTGTCTGGAGTGCTGTACCTTTCCTATAGATTTATAACAATACTATAGTGAGATATAAATAGGAGGTATTCTGGTATAACATAAAATACTATAAAACAAGAAAGTGAGCGAACACTTTTAGTTAGACAAGACAATATAATACTGATTATAGGAAATAAGTAATAATAAGTAGTTGTGAATCTCTATCGGTTATTTCACCGATAAAGATTCACAACTACGCCCTGTATCAACTCGTCTGGCCAGCGTGAAAACAGTAGGTAGTAGTCTCAACATTGCGCGAAGCCTATGTCCAGCAGTGGACTGCGATAGGCTGATTGATTTATCGAGATATGAGACTCATCCAGGTCTTGAGGGCCCAAGTCACCCTCATCAGCAGGCCGGTACACGGATGATTGACGGACGAGGATCTGACGCAGGCTTTCCTCTCGGGGTTGAGGTTCAGAAGGTCATTATTCCTGGAAAAGTCGATATACTATTCACCAATCAATAAAAAACCCGACAGCTGTTTAGAATATCGAAACAAGTTAGTGATAGCAGGCGGTCCAAAAGAAAATTATTTGGAATCGCCTTTTGATTCCCTTCATTTTGATGCCCTACTCGATAATCTTGAGAAAAAAGAATGTCAATACACATTTCAGCACCCAAAATCCAAATTTCATGTACCCTATGACACTTGTGAGATGAATAAGTACCTTTCATTTGATACCCCATCGAAATCCGTCCAGCCGTTAGGCCATCGAAGCAATCATTAAGAAAAACTACAGGGTATCCCCAAAAGACACCCTGGCTAGAAACGTGTATAGCACGCGCCAGTTAGTGTGGCAATACGAGTGGAACAAAGTCTTACGAATACGAAGTAACAAGAAAGGTAAATCAAAAAATATTAAGAAATAAGAATTATTACGTTATCTTTTAACATTGAAACTGTCGTTTTTGCAAATTTCGTATACCTACACCACTGTATGGGGGAATGTAAATGACTCGTATTGCCACACTAACTGGCGCGTATTGAGCACATTTTAGGTCTAAGATATATATGTCCGGTATACTTCTAGTTAAACGGAATTTTTATTTGATTTATTTAATGCCGCGTGGTTCCCGGCATGTAGAATTTGGGCCACCCCATCTCTTTCCATGCGGTGTCACACAAGGCGACTAAGGGATAGGGCTGTTTAACATCAGACAGATAAAAACAGCCCAGACTCAGCATCAGATGCATGCTCGAGTCATCAATAGTGCCCGGAATACGGTAAAAGGCTCACCCCCTACGTGGGACCTAATACCTCTGCCTAACCCTCCGGGAATAAAGGCACGATTATATGTAAGTACTAGCCTTCCGCCCGCGGCTCCGCCCGCGTGCACCACGGTTAACGCGACTTTTGCTCATATCTTCGGTTCTACTCAACCGATTGCGATCAAACAAAACGTAAGATTTTAAGTCTGAGTAAGCCCTTTCTAACAAAAAAAAACCGCATCAAAATCCGTCCAGTAGTTTTTGCGTCCATCGCGGACAGACAGACAGACAGGAAATTAAAAAAAATATTTTCGTGTTTGGTATCGTTAACATAACATAACCCAAGTATTTTTTTTTAAATATCTCCAATGTACAGACACGACCACTTTACAATTATATAATAGTATAGATAGATAGATGTTATTTAATGAAAGTATTAGTCAAATTTAAAATCTGCCCTATATGTTTGATCAGCTCCCCTAGAAAAGTGTCAATTCGTTCGCCGGCATATTGTACATAGAATAGAATGACGAATGTATGGGATTTGACGTATATGACAATCGTCAAAAACACATACGTATCTACCATTCGTCATTCTATTCCACACATCGATAATAAATTGTTACTGGGTTAATCTGAACTGTCAAATTGAGTGAAACTGACGTGCGGGCGTAACCACGGTCATCAGGTACCTACTATAGGCCCTATAGGATATTTTTATCCAACCAAAATGCTGGATGTCAAAAATATTGAGTATTGGATTATAACTCACAAACCGCGAAGGGAGCAAAGTAAATTTTATGGTCCTTACGAGCCTGGCTCAAACATGCGATCTAGCCTACTTAAACAGACGCTTGAAAATAATGATAGCTTGAATTTAAATCGATCAACGCCATCTACCGAGAGTGTGTGTTTCTATATCTCATACATTCCATTAGACCTAGAAGCTTGTTCTCACATGCCATACAAATTGTATTAATTATACCTAGGTAATTTTCCTAGCGACTACAATATAGGGTTCTACAATATAAGGTTCTTCAAGAAGGGCATTAGAAGGTTCCTACGGGATCGGCAGCGCGATTGTGATGCCCCTGGTATTGCGCACGTCTATAGCCACTTTCCATCAGGTGGACTGTGTGCTTATCTGTCATTTAGGTGGTATAAAAATGTAATTATATTTCGCCGCTTCATTCTCGATATAATTAACCAGGTAGTCCCTTATATCTACTAGGCAACTTCGCACGTTTTTAAGAGATATGAATATGACTAAAAATTTTACAAGTACCTACAGAGCTGTGCTCTTGACAGATACTCATTCCTTATTTGTGCGTGGCAACGCGAGCACGTCTTCAGCAATGCGATAACGCAGCGCCGAAGAAAAAATATAAAAGTTAAAAGTTATTATAAAAATACAAGTGAAAAAGTGAAAGTTATTTCTTTCGATCCGGAAGACGACGAGATTATGTAAAGGTACATACTTACTTATAACATTTTATCATATTGTGCATTACCTTACCACCATTGTGGTACTGGTATATACAATAATTCCTTCCGATCCGGAAGAAAACGAGATTATACAATATGGATACGACATATAGGCAAATACTGAAACCGCGAAGCATCCTGGTCCGTAGGAATAGAACCAAATTAAATTTAAACTTAAATTCCCTGATTTATAAAATCCGAAATTTTCTAACAAAATAATTATTAAAATAAATGTAGAAAATGCAACCCCTTGTATAAGTCATTAAATAGTTTCATCCATTGCTTTAAAGTCATTGACTGTGTCATAAGTCATTAATAAATACGCACACACCTTCACACACACACACAACAACTTCACACACACACACAACAATAGGCATAGTAGGTAACTTACTTGAACAGCTAAGCGGCAACATGCGATTCTACAGAGTGCTCAAAGTTGTTCAAATTCTATAAAACTAAAACTCTAGTTTCTGCCCTTAATACTGGACCAATTTTGTTCAAACTTTTCCTGCTTGAAGCTTAGGGGGTACCAAGTATATGGTTTCAATTATTGCCTATATGTCGTATCCATATTGTATAAAGTACATACACAAAACATTTTATCATATTGTGCATTACCTTACCACCATTGTGGTACTGGTATATACAATAAATACCTTTCATATACATTGGAGTACGTAAATCGTAAAGTACATCGGGGTTGACTGCGGGTCTCCAACGATGATACTTATTTTACGTAAATCGTAAAACAATCTTTATCATATCGTACATTACGATATTGCTACAGGTATGGATTGACTGAGAGTTAATATCTGCCTCACATGTACATCGGGGTTGACTGCGGGTCTCCAACGATGATACTTATTTTACGTAAATCGTAAAACAATCTTTATCATATCGTACATTACGATATTGCTACAGGTATGGATTGAGTCAATAAATACCTCACATGCACATCGGGGTTGACTAAGAGTCTCCAACGATGATACTTATTTTACGTAAATCGTAAAACAATCTTTATCATATCGTGCATTACGATACTGCTACAGGTACGGATTGACTGAGAGTCAATAAATACCTCGCATGTACATCGGGGTTGACTAAGAGTCTCCAACGATGATACTTATTTTACATAAATCGTAAAACAATCTTTCTCATATCGTGCAGTAACGATATTGCTACAGGTATATACAATAAATACCTTTCATAAAATAATCATCGGGGTTCGCTGCGTGCGTCCAACGATAATTACATAGTGAAACAGTAATATCAACCATTACTGTGCGGCAATGCATAAAACGAGTGTCGATAATATTTTTATTTTTATACCCTCATTTATACATAATAGCGGCATACTATTAAATACAAGAGAGCAATGCAGTTTTATATCATTTTAGGTCAAAAAGACCAAATAATTGAGAGCTCAGCTCCAACACTTATCGATAATTTTGTCTCAATCGGAAAACAAGAAATCACCGACTTAACTACAACACCAAGCGTTAATCCTGAACCGTTGACATTGGGCGACCCAGGTCTCGACCCAGAACTGTTATCAGCACTGGGCGAATCCACCCCTGAGCCACCAGACTATGGCGAAAAAATCCTTTATGGCTACCACCTCTAAAGAAGGGTATGCCCATAGAAAATAAATAAAAATTGTCTTAGGAGTATTAATCCTAGACAATTGGAGATTATTGCAAGCACCTAAACTTAATTTTGCGGAGATTGCAGCCGCCATACCCGACAGGGTTAGAAATAAAGATAAAAATACCCTTTCTACCCAGTAACAACTCAGTTCAGGAATTACGGCCATAAATAAGGTCATGGACCTTTTCTTATTAGGTGAATATGAAATTCAGGCAATAACGCCCCTAAGCTATGGGTGCTGTTTACCAATACTTACGAACTCAAACTGCAAGCGCCTCCCAACAGGTAGGCCTCTATCCCTATCCACACCAGGGAAACTGGCAAGCTCCTCGCTTCCCATCGAACAAGAAGGGGGGGGGGGGGAGTGGGGAGGGAACCGTCGCCAGGCGCCAACTACGAGTTCGCGCCGCGACAACCAGTGTGTTCCCAACACGAAGAGCAGGAGCATTTCTTCGAACAAGCCCCGTGCAACGACACAACCATAGTTCAAGTATACATACCGGCCGTATGACCTACTTTTATAATTGTCGGCTTATGGTTACCCAAAATACAATAAAATTGCTCTCAAATGAATATAAGAATGGTTATTCAATTCCATTTTGCAAAGACGTTCGGCAAGTCACCGGCACTAATAATAATTTTTCAAAAAATAAATAAATAAATAATAATATTAAGATTTCAATTCGAATCTGCCTCCAGGGTAAAAACCACCTAGGAGTTCACAGCTTTACCATAATACATGGGTTATCAGTGCAGTGACACCAAGAGTCTTCACAAACATAATATGAAGCAGGTGTTATCTTATTTATGAAACGGCAGCTTTAGGTCCGTGGTGTACCTACTCGTACAGTCGGACGACATATTGGGCATAAGAGATCACTATTCTGAGTGTCTTCTTCCTAAGATATAAACGAAACACTGTAGTTTTTAAAATACTTGGCCTCGTTATAAATTATATTGGGGTAAATTGCAAGTTAGCTGCGATCACAAAATTAACTGCGAGTTAAATTTGAACAAACCAAAATACTACACATGAGCTATTAACAAAAATGCCGCCTATATACACAAACATTATAGAACGATCTAAGTAAATTTCCTATGTTATCGAATAACGAAACCAAGATTAGACTCCCTTCAGAGTTATTGAAAGACCTTGATTGGCGGAGCAAGATAATATTCTCAAAATCTAATCATATGCCCCTTGCTCACTTTAAATTCGAGATTTGCACGAATGCCTCCCGGATAAACTGGGCTGCAGTGTGTAATAACAGTCGAACTAACGGAATGTTGTCAACTTTTTAACGCGAAAAACACAACTTACTTAGTCCTTAAGTTTTTCTTGGATTAGAGACCTTAATACGGTTAGAAAACAACTGTGTAGTATTACTTCGCGTCGATAATACGACAACCATGAACTATGTAAATCGAATGTGTGGAATTCAATTCTCCCATCTAAACGACCTGTCTCGGCTCATTTGGCAGTGGTGCGAGAAACGTAATATTTGGATCGTGACTTCAATTCATAAATAATAAATCCGGACACGGAATAAGAGCTATCAAATAAAGCATTCGAAATGATTACAAGGCGTTTAGGTCACCCCGAAATCAACCTATCCGCTTCTCGCACCAGTACAAAATGCGATACGATCTAAACAACATCCTGATACCTTAGCATAAAAATGCATCAGAAAAGTGATTGACGACAAAGCTACTGGCCCTCACAGCCCTGATTTCCCATGTTGGAATAGTTGATAAATTCAGAAATACTTTACCTTTAATTCTGATTTAAACATCCTCTTCAATCTTTTTTTTTAGAGACCAACATCCCCTTCATCGGAACCTTACCCTGGCTGCAGCGAGGCCCTGTGGCAGGCCTTCATTAAGCGAGGGTCTCCTCCCGATGCACTAAATCTATTAATAGCTTCGTTAGCAGACAGTACTATTATGCAGTATAAGTATCTATTACTCTAAGGCTGTGGTGGCAATTGCCAACACAACCATTAATTTATTCAAACCTCCAATAGCGGCAGTACTATCATTTTTAAGTCAACAGTTTACTAACGGATGTTCATACAGTAGCTTAAATAGTCACCAATCAGCATTATCAATATTCCCTGGTGACAATATCGGCTCAGACGAAAGATGCATCTACTGTAAGATGCATTTAGGTCAATGCCTAAATATTTCCAATACTGACTTAGATTTAAAAAAAAAAAAAAAAAAAAACACTAGAAATAGTAATCTTTCCTGCTCTATGTACAGCTCATTGTGTACAAACATTTTATCTCATTTAAAATCGAAAATATATATTTTTTTTCAAACAATGGTATTCACATCTCGATAACAATATGTCAAAGTCAAAGTCTTTATTTCTCAAAATAGTGCAACACTGTTACAGCTTTTTAGACGTCAAAATGATGAAAACTACCGCTCCTGGACGTGACCAACCTATTCTGTTCCTACCTCATTTCGAGGATAACATACACGTATTTACCTGCCCGGCAACAGTCCTCAAGGAATATATTTTTGCTACAAAAATAAGAGAACTGCCAGTACGGGTCAATAAAATTGTTGTTAACATACAAAGCACCACACAGACCAGCTACCACACAATCAGTTGGTCGCTGGATAAAACAGGTGCTGACAGAAAGCGGCGTCGACACGTGCGTCTCTAGCGCACACTGCATGCGCCATGACGCCACATCCGCCGCGCACTCGCGCGGTCTTCCAGTCGAAGCTATTCTGTAAACTGCTGGCTGGACCAGCACATCCAATACACTCACAAAATCCTATAACCTAACGGTAATCAGTGACGAAAATTTTGCTAATTTAGTATAGGTACCTTACCTAGTATTAGGTAATAAGTACTTAGTTGGAATTTACTATTGCATTAGTAACTTATTTAAATAAATTAAATAGATAAGTAACTGTTTTTGCTCCCAATAATCATTAAGTTCATATTGAGAGTTCCACTGAATTAAAAACTTTCTGTGCTATCTCTGAAAGTCTACCTGGTTATTTTTTTTTTTTTTTTTTTTTAATATATATATATATATATATATATATATATATATATATATATATAATAGATGATCAAACGAACTTCTCGAATGAAGTTCGATCATTATTATATGAGCCGCTTCATTCGAAGATATAAACTCCCTCCCACCCATAGTACACAAACAGTATTGTTAATAGGTTTGATACTGTACCCAAAGCAAGAAAGTTTATGCGTTATACCTATATCTCTAAAGAATGAGTATCTGTCAAGAGCACAGCTCTGTAGGTACTTGTAAAATTTTTAGTCATATTCATATCTCTTAAAAACGTGCGAAGTTGCCTAGTAGATATAAGGGACTACCTGGTTAATTATATCTTCGAATGAAGCGGCTCATATAATAATGATCGAACTTCATTCGAGAAGTTCGTTTGATCATCTATCATCCAGTACAAAAAGTAGCCCATGTCGTATGTATAGTCAATTTACTCTTTGTATGCGCCCGCGCCGGCCCCTGTTGACCGTGGCGAGCGCGTGCTCCAACCTGCTGCTGCGAGCGTTCTTTTTTTTTTCTTTTTTTTTTTATACAAGACACGTCGATTTGAGTTCGCCTTGCCTGATGGTAAGCTGAAGGCAAAGTCTTAGAAAGAGGGTCACCATTATAGACACGTACCATGCTACAATGGTGGCACTCAGCTTGACGGCCTCATCAGATGCTTTTTCACGCCCCGCTTAAAGGACCCTTTTCTTGATCGCGGACTGCATTGTCTTATTAGGTAGATACTACAAGAAAAAAAAGGATTTCACACAGAAAAAAATCCTAGTAGCAATTTTTTTTTTCGGAATTCGTTGAGGAAGGTCACTGGCAATCTAAATTTCGATTTGCGTGGTATTTAGTTCATAGCGTTTAAATTTAGTGAGGTACCGAATACTATTATCTGTTCTGTGGTAGTACAGTGTAGTGTAATAATTCGGGTTTTTTTTATACCACTTAGGTGGCAGACAAGCACACGGCCCACCTGATGGAAAGTCTCGGGTACTCTGAGAAAACGTATACTTCAATATGTGACAGCTACCATCTCTAGTCACCCTGTGACCATGGTTGCTAAAAAGTAGCCGAAACAGTAATCCATATCCATCCATACTAATATTATAAATGCTAAAGTAACTCCGTCTTTCTGTCTGTATGTCTGTCTGTCTGTTACGCTTTCACGTCTAAACCACTGAACTGATTTTGATGAAATTTGGTATAGGGTTAGATTAGACCTTGAGAAAGGACATAGGCTATGTTTGGTCGCGATAACCGACATCCACGCGGGCGGAGCCGCGGGCAAAAGCTAGTAACAAATAAATCGCGATAGAATTCGTTAAAAGTTAGTTTTAATTCAATGAGTGATATTCGCGTACACTTCAGAAAATATCAAATAGCCAAAAAGCCTAAATATGAAATAAACTATCGAGCAAATGAGCAAAAGAATCGTTTACCCGAAAAACATAGCCACAATAACGTAGTAACCGCACATCATAAATTACACGCGAATGGCACAGGAATATCGTCAGAATTCCTCTTCGCGCGCCAAAATACGTGAGTATAAGAAAGCAATCACGGCAGATATCCACGCGGTAGATTGATTTCGTTAGTTGAGCCAATATCGGAATCGCTCAACGGTAGGTGTCAGTGGAAGACCGCCTTATTTGTGAAACCTTGGTGTGAAAAAAAAAAGATTGAGATTCGCATTCGAAATTTGAGTTTGAAATGTAGGTATTTATGTATTTTTGTTTGCTATTTTTGTATACTTTGGTATTACTTTAGTTTTTAACTGTACAAGGGTGAAGGAAGTGTCCCCTTTTATATTGTAGGTATACTAGCTCCTTGCCCAAGGTCTAATCTATCTCTGTTCCAAATTTTCAATTTCATCAAAATTGGTTCGATAGTTTAAACGTGAAAGCGTAACAGACAGACAGACAAAGTTACTTACGCATATATAATATTAGTATTGATATATTAGTATGGATATGGATTTTAGCCTACGAATTTATTTTTAACTAGCTGTTGCCCGCGGCTCCGCCCGCGTGGAATTCTGATCCCGTTCATCGCTGATATATAGCCTATATGTTAATCCAGGGTATAACCTATATACATACCAAATTTCAACCAAATCGGTCCAGCCGTTTATGCGTGAAAGAGTAACAAACATCCACACATCCACACATCCATTGTCACAAACTTTCACATTTATAATATTAGTAGGATTAGTAGGATTAGTAGGATTATGTAAAAAAGAATATTACAAAAATAAATGTGTAGCTATGTAATTATTTGAACGAAACTTGAAACTGACAGCAGACGCTTTTTATTCAAACTCACTTCAAATATAATATAAAATTCTATCACACACAATTTCCACTAAACTTATTGAATTTGTTCAAACTTCATTTTTTTTTGTCAATAGTTTTTTTAATAAAATATTTATTTTTCATTTCAAAGAGTTTTATTTGCATTTTTCTCAATTGCTAACTGTTGTACTTATACTACAAGTGATCCGAATTACTTTTTCTCAGTAAGGAGTGGTTTGCCGTCTGACCTCCAATCTCGAGAGCAAAACCCATAGACATATCCTCAGACAGTACTACAGTCCATGCTTTTGTATGAACAACCTGTTAATAATATAATTTACATGATGAAATGGTACCGTGATACGGTACTCAAGTCTCTTAGACCAGTGAAATAAGTCGTTTTGGTTACGTACTAGATTTTTCATTATTCGACGAGATTTATTTCGATTTATTTGATTCGAATTATTTCATTGTTCGACGAGATTCGAGAAATATGAATCGTTATCACCAGCCCCTCTAGACAAGTGTCAATTCGTTGCTCGGCGTATGATGGAATATAATGCCAAGTGTATGGGATTTGATGTATATGACAGGCGTCAACGAATGTCAAAAATGTCAAATCCTTTTGTCATTCTATTCCATCATACGCCGAACAACGAATTGCCACTTGTCTGGGGGGCAGGGGAGAAGAATCATACTCCATATAAAGTGTAAGGTACAGATGTGGTACAGAGCTGGCTTTGCCGCTCGACTGCTCGAATCTGAATCACCTGATTGGAGGATTACTTACCTAAAACGTCATTTTATGAAAGATAAAATGAAACCATTATCTATAACTCATCTATAGTTTTTTTTTTAATAGAAGGAGATAAGGAAGAGAAACAATAGCAAAGATTATAAAAGTAAAAAATAGAAAGAAAATCAAAAAAATAGTAGAATTTTTTCAAGTTCTATTTTCCATTCGGCAGAAAACATAATTACAGTCTATAACAAAGTGCCCGCTCAATAGGCTCACGCTGAAAATCATAATTGGCGAAATGTTGTTAATCATACACCTCTGCTTACCCCTTCGGATTCTTCGGAGGATTTACAGGCGTGAATATTAAGTATATAGTAAGTTTAAAAGAGTAGTACTAAACTAGTCTTAGTCTTGAACTAAAAATCCTCTGAAATTGAGGTTAATTTGCTTTTTTAACGAATCCAATACATTAATACTGCGAGTGTTTTTTTAAGCGTTTTTAACTACAACAATCATTCTATTTTACTTTCATACTGTCCATGCCATTCTCCACTCTCATCCCAACACATTAAGGTAGAATTTGAAACGGTTCTTAGATTTTAATAAAACACTAAAAGATGTTTCGTGTCTGCCGAGCTGTGCACGGTCCGTCGCGCGCACAAGGCACAGATGAACCTAAGAGGCAGGTCATAAGGGTCGCTTTTGTTTTCGCCCACATTTTATATGAAGCAATCAATCAGGCAGCCTTTGTAGTTCATTTTATTTCGATCTGTTCAGGACTTGACCTTTATAGCGGCGATTTTTACATCTTTCGGTTTTAAGGGAGATAGATCATACCTATTAGGATTTTTTATTAGTATACAGTAAAGTATTTTCTCTTCTATTCTTGGTTTTCTCTAGTCTGACGAATGATGAATGGTATTTGACGTTTATGACATAAACGACTGTCATATATTAATAGCCCACACACTTACAGTTTCATATACGATTTTGGACTGACTGACTAATATGTGTGCGGCCGCTTGACGATTCCGGTCAGCAAAGACAGTTAAAGGCCGGACAGTCTATGGCCGTCGGCATTTTTTAAGTGATAACATCAGACTAAAAGAATAAAATAATGTTATTATTTTAGTCTGAGGTAATTAATTTATGATGACATTGATGACATAAGGACTGCAGGCCGCCCGATAGGACGAAAAACTGCAGGTGGTCTGTTAGTGGGTGGCCGCCTTTAGAGAGGACACACTGTATAATCGAAATAAGCCTAACTGGTAAATTGGGATATTTATAAATGCACATTTGTGTAATTTTTCAGCAAACTACGTAACTCCACTAATTAACTGAATGCATACCAGAAACATGAATGCTGTGCAAAAAACTGACTTGCACACTAATTATGTACATTAACTAAATCAAACGATAGGTTTATTGAGAAAGCTGCGCAATCCGACTTGGATAGATTAGGTTAGAAGGCTAATGCCTTTTAGCCTTCGTGGTTATTTTTTTTTATAGCCATGCAGAAACAAGTCATTTGCCTAGCTGTTTCATTAAATGGCTAGGCAAGTAATTAAACGTCATCGATTCAAGCCATTTGCCTAGCCGTTTAATTAAATGGCTAAATATCATTCAGGCCGTTACTTGAACGGCGCCATTTAGTTAACAGCCTAGGCCTAGGCAGTTATAAAAAAAAATCAAGAAATTGAAGTTTCGCAAAGCCATACGCAACAGTTTTGCAAATTGTTTTATTTTTATATAGGACACGTCAAATTGACTTCGCCTCGCCTGATGGTAAGCTGAAGGCAAAGCCTCTGAAAAGAGGGTCACCATTACAGACATGATTTAGTTAGAGTGCACAATTAGTGTGCAAGTCAGTATTTTTGATATTAATAACTTTGAAATATTTTGTTAGAAAATAGGGAATAGTTATGCAAATATCGATTTAAATACATGCCAATTAAAAATATTTTACAAAAATGGCGGCTCTGAAAATCTAAAATTTTCGCGGCAAAACTGTGAGCAAGAGCTAATCTAAATTAAAGACAAAGCCTTTTCTTTTAAATAATAATTTGATTCAACTGAAACTTGGCCTGCGATTAGCATTTTTTCTTTTTAAATTCTCAACTTTCGTCTTTGAAATAACAGGAAATTTAATCAGAATTGAATTTCGAGCAATTGCTTAACATTTAGGATATTCCACTTAGAAAAAAAAACAATCATCTGCTTCGTTACTGGAAATGAGATGTCTATGGAAAGATTTTTTATACGAGTAGGTACTAAGTATACATAATTAAGAATTTGACTTCGCATCGCAGGAGATCGCAGGTTTATAAGTGCCCTGTTAATGGCAATAGGCTCGCCACCTATTACATTGGGACCTAAACTTATACGGCGAAATGTGGGTGCTAGCACCTCTGCCTACCCCTTCGGGGATATAGGCGTGAGTTTATGTTATGTTATGACTGTCTAGACAAATTAGTTACTTTTTACTAAATGCCAAAACGGCAAGTTCTAAGGAGACTTGTAGAAAATAGGCAATTGTGACGTCATAATTTTGATTACGTAATTTACTATTAATGGTAGGTGGATATAAAACACCCAAGTTTTATATCCACCTACCACCTACATAGTATGTAATATTAATATGAAATATGAAAACAAAATAATATAAAAACAAAAAAAAAGATGGTGTTCTGATTGTCTATTTGTCCGCACTGGAAACGAAAAGAAAGTCAAAAGAGCCGATACCATACGAACGAAGTCGCGGGCATAAGCTAGTTTCTAAATTAAATTAATCTTTGACAGCTTTCATCTAAAATCTGTCAGACAGTACGGAAAATTGTTTTCAATCGAACCTTTCGTAATAACGGATGGTATAATAATAAACTGAAAACAATTTCCGATAAAATATTGTTCAAAATAGCGCCGACTTTTGACATTTCATCGGTGTTAACTGACATTTCGATAAAGCAATAACGAGAATTCAATTTGGAACTGGAATTTAATTTTAAAAATACTACATATACCTAATACATGAATTTATTTGAAATTGAATTTAAAAGATTAAATTCATACATACATACATACATACATATACTCACGCCTGTTAACCCCCGAAGGGGTAGGCAGAGGTGTATTAACGCCCGCTTTTCACCAGGGGGCGAGTCTATTGCCGTCAAGCGGGCACTAAGTCATGGGCTGTGAAAAAAGGGGGGTCGGCGAGTACGCAGTTCCCCTTTTTTATAGCCAACTAGCTTTTGCCCGTGACTCCGCCCGCGTGGATGTTGGTTATCGCGACCAAACATAGCCTATGTCCGTTCTCAAGGTCTAATCTACCCGTATACCAAATTTCATCAAAATCGGTTCAGTGGTTTAGGCGTGAAAGACAGACAGAGTTACTTTCGCATTTATAATATTAGTATGGATATGGATATGGAATTATACCTACTCAGAGAAATGAACGAATTTTATTAGAATATCTAGCAACTGTGCTAACGAAACTAAAAGGAGGGTATGAGGAGCTTAACTGATGGCTTAGGACACACGTGGTAACCGCTTCCTGTCAGGTAGACCACTTTGCTCCCTTAGTAGTATAAAACACTCCGGGGAGTGACGGATGGAGTCGCCTGTTACCCTAGCAGAAGCAGGCTGAGGCGCCCCTATACCCGGGGGCAAGGTAGGGACACCGGTAAAAAAAAAAGCACCGGTAGCTCTAAGAGATTATAGGGTTAATTTTGACAAGTAAAAATAATACAAACATAAAACGTGTCGGAAAAGGAACAACAGGCTTAACAAGAAAGTTGATCATAAATATATTAAACATGTATATTTCCATACAGGCACTAAATAATGTGACGCGCGTGCAGGGTTAGATAAGCCGTGGTAATCCTTTGAAGAATGGCGCGGTGCCGCGCTGTCATTATTAGTACACGGGTAATTTAACCCTGCGCGTGTCTCATATGATATATTTTGTACGTAGATACGTGTTACGGGAAAATAATGTTCAAAGGATATTGTTCGATATGTTTATTTTTATACATTACAAAGGTAAGGCTCGGGACATTTATCTTGGACTTAAGATGTGCTCAAAATGTGTTCTATACGCGCAGTACACGTTTCATGGCTGTCTTTTGAGGATAGCGTGGAGTGCTACTGCGTTGGTCGAGCTCAAATTCACCAAGCATCAATTAATCAATCAATTAATCTATTGCAGTCCACTTCTGGACATAGGCCTCTCCCAATATGCGCCATGTTTGCCGATCCTCCATCTTCCGCATTCAGTCTGTCCCAGCCACCTTTCGCAGGTCACCAGTCCACCTTGCTAGGGGGTGTCCCACCTACCGTTTTCCTTCTCGCGGTCTCCACTTTAGGACTCGTCTGCTCCAACGGCCATCAGTCCTTCGACAGATGTGGCCAGCCCACTGCCACCGAGCATAGTAGATTATTACAAAACAATCCGCGCGCGTCAGGGCCTCCGACGATTTAGATCGAAGATATGTGTCCCGGGGTATACTTAGCCTGTGTGTGTTTTACCGCTTAAACAATGCTTTGTGTTCAGAAGAATTGTTCAACATAATGCCTACGACTACATTCTATCATCGCACCGCTCGCCTTCGGCAGGGGTTCTTCAAGAAGAGCATTAGAAGGTTTCTTCAGGGTCGGCAGCGCGAGTGTGACGCCCCTGGTGTTGCATACGTCCATAGGCCACGGTAACCACTTCCCATCAGGTGGGCCGTGTGCTTGTCTGCCAACTAAGTGGTATAAAAAAAAAAAGGGAATTCGTTCTCACACATTATGATGGGGAATAGTGCGCACTGCGCGGTATGAAAAGAACTTCATTCCAGCACACTCAAGCTGTGGAAGGAACTCCCTGCGGTGGTTTTACCAAGCGACTACAATATGGGGTTCTTAGAGGGGCATTAGAAGGTTTCTTCAGGGTCAGCAGGCAGCGCGAGTGTGACGCCCCTACCCCTCTAGACAAGTGACAATTTTTCGGCCGTAATTGTAGCATAGAATGCCAAATGACTGGGATCTGACGTATATGACAGGCGTCAAAGAATGTCAAATAGTTATGTCAAATCCTATACATTCATAATTCTATTCCATGATACGCCGAGCAACGAATTGCCACTTGTCTAAGGGTGCTGGTGTTTCACATGTCTATAGGCCACGGTAACCACTTACCATCAGGTGTGCTGTGTGCTTATCTGTCATCTGTTAATATGTATATCATACCAACATACGTTTTTCACGGTCTAGAGCCATTTCGTTTGAAGGTTAATTGTATAAAGAGCGCCTGAATCGCGCAAATAAAGTAAACCTTGTTAAAACAAACGAGTTATTCCCTAATTAACGTTTGATTTAGGATTTGAATGGCGGCCGCCGGACCGTGGCGCTTCTGAAACTTTCACCGTTAAGTCTGTGTAAATAATTGGATTGGGATTTAAGATGGCTGATTGAGAGACGGGTGACGATTTCTAACGTGATTTCATTAATTTTACTTGTTCTGTACTTATTTATAATGGATATCGAATTTAAACGATTCCACTGTAGAATATTACTAGTTATTGCCCGAGGTTCCGCCCGCGTGGATGATGATTATCGCAAACATAGACTAAGTATATCCTATATTATTTACCTGTGTACCAAATTCTATCAGATTATCTTCGAAAATCACGAACTTTCATACAAACTTTCATCCCCTATTTGAACCACTAACCCCATTTTCGCGATAAAGGATCTATAGCCCGTTTGGTATTTGTATATGTGCTGGGAATAGGGTCCCAGGCGGGAACAGGATCAAAAATAATCGCGGGCGAAGCCGTGCCCGTGGGCAAAGCTGATATTATCATCTAAAACCAGTTGCGAAGTAAAAAGAATCATCCTTCAATCGCCTATCAAGTACTTACGTAATCTAGTTCTAGAATTACACGAACAGTTACAAAAGTGTCGTTTATTTCTACCTAGACAGCCTATAAAGGCTATAAATTTCACCTATCATGGCTGACCTTCGCGGTACCAGGGACGTCTTGGTACTGTTATTACAAACAGCGATATTTCTGCGGCTCTTGAAAATCATGGAATTGCTACATCTGCAATATGTAAAGCAATGAGACTTTTTTGTGTAGATACCTACTACTGCTAACAATTTTTCGTTATACAATTCCTGTTCCACACTACTTATCTAAATAAGTAGTGTGGAACAGGAATTGTATAACGGTTTAGGGTGGGGAGAGAGTGCGGTGTGAATTGATAAATAACATGTGAAAAATGAAATTCATTAAAATGTATCGTGATTTATTCGAATATTTTGTATAGGCAGTCTCTATCGTGTGGCGGTCGCGATAGTGAACGCGCCTGCTACACAAGAGGTGTAAGTTCGATTCCCGCTCAGTGCAAACATTTAAATGCCTGAATATGGCTATTTGCATTGGTCTGGTCGTGCCTCAGAGAGCATGGTAAGCCATCTGTCCCGGTTGCCATACGAACATATATGACAGTCGCTACGGGTAGTTGAGCCCTAAAAAGTCCAACAACTGGTTTAACTGCAAATTCTAATTCTTTATTTTTCAAAATAGTGCAACACTGTTACAGCTTTTTGACGTCAAATTCTCCTTAAAACTAAGTTTACCAATGCAATGCAATGCCTCGATATCGCCAATCGAAAATATCGAGGTTCAGCCAAACCCGCAGTTAGACTGGAAAAAGCCGACCCAGAGTCAGAGGTGAAAACTTCGGATGCGACATTAACACTAGGAGGAAGGTAGAAGAGTAACCAGTTCACGTCTTTTTGAAACCGAGTCATAGACCAAAATTGGGACTGCCTTTCGACTATTGGGTGATTTTATAGTTGTTTCGGATAAAAAGATTTTGGGCACGGTTCCGTTAGCAAAATCGTCTGAATATTAATTGGCGGAAAAAAGCCTTTTTTTAAGCTATTGCATAGCTTCTATCGCGGGCCTTGAGCGTGGAGACCGAATCCAGAAATTCCGTAACGAAAAAAAGGTAACACCCGCAACTCCGAGCTCGCACGAATCGAGCCGAGCTGCTCCGAAGTAGCTTCGCTTAACGTAAGTAATTATAATTGCATAAGTTGTTAGTTTTCAAATTCAAATTCAAATTCAGACTCAGACTCAGACTCAGACTCAGGCTCAGACTCAGACTCAGACTCAGACTCAGACTCAGATTCAGATTCAGATTCAGATTCAGATTCATATTCAGATTCAGATTCAGATTCAGATTCAAATTCAAATTCAAATTATATTATTATTTATTATGATTGCATAACTTCATAAAAAATGCTATGCAATAGCTTTACCGCGGCAGTCCCCGAGTGCCACACGTCTTTTTTAAATAATGTATGGAAATAATGTACAGTTGAAAGGCGTATGCGGGTTGTAAAAAAAATTCTTTCGCCAAAATAATACTTCCAGACGATTTTGCCAAAATCTTTTTATCAGAAACGACTATAATATCACCCAGTATACCTACACAATTACACCAGCACATGAGGCTGGTTACGCAATCACTTTCAAAAAGATGCCGTGCACGCAGGTGTGCTCATGCCTTAAGATTACCGAGAGAATTAATCCAACGGCCTATCTCCGCTCTTCATCATTTTTCTGCGTCCATTTTGTAAGAACCGACGAGATTTTTATGCAAATGAAGACTCAGGGTCACCAAAATCCATATTACTTTTTTATATAATAGAGTTTTAGCCGCCCAAAGTAGGAATGTAATTTGATTTCCATTTGAATAAAATGTTCAAATCATTTTAGAGTGGTTTAAATTTTTTACATGAATATTTATGTAAAATACTTTTTTCAGCAATCACGACTATTTACTTCATTCCCTTACCGCGCTTAATTTTTCTCTTGTGGTTAGCATCATCATCATCATCATCATTTCAGCCATAGGAAGTGCACTGCTGGACAGAAGCGGCTCGCATCCAGCGTGTGTTTAACATACCTGGAACAAATAAAAGGTATATCAGAAAATGGCTACAAGAGCTTGTCAGGGTGCAAGGGAAGTCCTTCACGGACAACCTTACACCTCGGTATCTGAAGACTTAAGACGGCATGCGGTTTTAGTGGGCTCGAATCCAACATAAAAACCCTCTCCCGCGGGTACCAAAGGGTCTACAAGACCTTTAGACCCAACTGAACCTCATCTACCTACAGATTTCTGCAACCTGGAACAATGCTACTTCCTTTTGAATGAAATTTTAAAGCAATTGGTAGTAGTCGCCCCAAGACGGGCCCGGTAGCTTAGTGGTCAGGCATTCCCCCTGTAAGAGACTGATCGCAGGTTCGAGTCCCGCCTGGCCTATTTAGTTTTTCCATTCTTAACCGATTTGAACGTAGTTGCTTAAAAGGAAGTAGTTCTTTACGCTACTACATTTCGCAAAAAAAAAATATAAGAAAAAATTGAAAGCGTCAGATAAACCGTCATATTTTACCCAACATTCGGGGTATATATTTGTTGGCATGCAACATCACCGCGGAACGTTGTAGATTGAGTCGGAACCAACTGCATTGTTCTCATAAATTCTTCTCGTGGATTTGCTCATTCTTTTCTATTACTTTATCCGCTATGCAACTGTCATTTTTGTGAACCTGTGGATGTTTATTTTCTTGATGAGATAAGCAGGTTTTAAAACGGGTTTTTCGTGAAGAAATATGATGTTCCTTGTATGAATAGCTTTTGTTTTACCAGTGCTATGAGTTCTGCCTGGCTCCTATAGATTGTAGGTTAATATCAGCTAAGAATCATGTATCTTGGCCAAAAGATATATAGTAAAACACAAGGTATTTCGGCTTAGCGATCTCTCCTTGTAATGTGCGACAAGGTGCGAAAATTTTGTGGATTTCCCTAGTTTAGAACACATAACTTGTGATATCTACCCACACTAAACATACTAATCTAAGGTCCGTATTCCAAAACAATACTTAGTCCTGAATCTCAATTTATAATGAGACAGATTATCTTCTAGATGACAGATATAATGTGAGAGTTGAATAACAACTACGTTGATCTAGAATACAGGTCTAAAATTATAACAACACTGAATCGCGATATCTATGTGGTCTGAATTATCCAGCGGAAAGCGCTTTCAAGCGATGTGAGGATATCAGAGAAAGCCACTTTCCAGCGGCTTACATAGTAAAGTGCATTTGGCGAGAGCTCGATGCGGCGGAACGTTGGTGCGGTTTGTGTAGGGCTGCCACACATTAAGTGAATACTAATTATTGATTTTTTATTTTACTATTATAACGCTAACTTTACTATATTTACCATGTATTGTTTGGAGTTTCCGATATTTCGGCGCTGTTGCAAGCACCATGATCACGGAGGAACTGTAGTAATGGCGGTAAACGGTGAAAAAGTTTTTAGGAGCACATATTTATATCGATCTACCCTCTTTCGAGTTCTTTTGCTACGCGTATGGACACTACCACAGTTCACTCGCACTACAAACTCGAACTCGATCTCGATCACGTTAACGACACAGCATCCACTCGCGATTTTGTATTGTTTTTTTTTTACTTTAATTGTGATTTATTTTCCTTCCTGATCTTTTGGTTGCTTTAAACAGTCATGGTTATGGTTACACAAAATTTTTGTGGAGTGTAGATTATTGCGCCGTTTCTTCTCCAATAGCGCCTAGGAAGCGGTGGTAAACATAGTAGGTAGAACTTGACGTTAAATAGATGTAATTGTATTGCTGCACTATTTTGAGTTATATAGAATAACACACTTGTACCTCTATGTCCAGTGTCTGGAGGCAGGGTCGCCATGTAATGGAGGCCAGGTCGCCATGTAATGGAGTGACGTAGGTAAATTAGAGACGACTGTTCGAATCCATAATTCGTATATTAATGCCTAAAATATACAATAGATAAAATATTAAATCCAAAATTTAAGATTTTCGTTGCTTTGCATACCCCTTCCGAAATAAGCAGGCATGAATATATAACAATACAAAAGGTATGAAAATAACTCTTATCATTATTCAGCGAAAAATATTTCCATATAACTCAGTAATAAAAATTCCCTGTAGCAGCCGTGCTCCCCGAAATAGAATGGAATTTATGGTATTGGCATTTTAACCATTTTCTTTCATGAAAATCTTAATAAAATTGTGCTACACCTTAACATAAAACTTTGTGTAAGAAACTAGCAATATCACTGTTGTACTCTCACAGCTCCACTCTTGTAGGAAATTGTAACTTTTCATTATATCTCCGGTTCTACTTAACCAATTGCGATCTGACAATGTTTTTTTTAATAACAAAATTTAATCAAAATCTGTTTGGCAGTTTTTACGTCCTTTGCAAACAAACAAACACAAATAGAAAAGAATTCCAAACATCGGGGAAATTTTTTTTCACAATGTACAGACACGATTAATTTTTAATTTTATAGCAACAATAATTTTTGTAAACTTTTACTTGAATATTTATTATCTTTAACTTTTAAACTTGTAATTAGCAAAGTGCAAAGTGCCAACCCTACGCGCTACATAGAACTGCTAATGACCGCTTGTAACTAATGTAACAGATCAACTGCAGTATTTGTACGAACAATTAACCTAAAGGTATTAGGGGGTATTACGGGAAACTGGCTTAAGGTGCGTACAGATTATGTAACATGTTGTATAACTTGTGTTTTATAACACGTCCACATTATCTAACATCGTTTTATAACTTTGCAACATTTAACAATACTGTACACATTAGAGTGTCTACATTACTGAAACATGTTTTATAACATGTTATGCTATATAATTTGTACGCACCTTTAGGAATCTTCATTTGTTCGGTGTAATCGATTGTTGTACACATTAAGGTGGATATAGACCGAACGAACATAAAGCTAGAGTTGAACAAGAGTATTCTTTCCTAATATTTAGTGTAAATGAAACCTTATTTTCATTTACATAACGAAACGGGTATTGGACCAAACGCGACTAAACATTCGCTCGTTTGATGTAAATAAACCTTTACTGGTACGGTAATCAAGAGTAGGTGTAGTCCCAATAGTGTGCTAGGACCACCAAGAATTGCCAGGAGATTTGCTTATCTCCAGATAGGGTATTTATTTCCACAACACCACAGCGTAAAGTATAAATAACTAGCTGTCCCGGCGAACTTCATACCGCCATATTTTTCCCGTGCCCGCTGCACCTATTTTCTCACCGTTTAAACCTTTCCTGAACATCCACGAACATTTCAAGACTAAAATTAGCCAAATCGGTTCAGCCGTTCTTGAGTTATAAACTAACAACGAAAAGTGGCATTGATTTTTATATATTAGATTTAGCGATTAAGTTTGTGGATTGCATTGGCATTTTATTTGCACTAATAAATAGTGTGTTTTTAAAGCCGCTGGGAGTTGGAAGCCGTCTTGGGTCATCAGTAGCCGAGGGTGAGATTGCCTCTGGCATAACCCTCACGCGCCAGCTAAGCCAAGACCGTCAAATATTCTACAACAAATATTCTATTCTACAACATTCTACACAACGCTATCTAAACCCATGGTAAGCTTATTTATTAGCTTGTGTTATGGAATCTAGAATGCGGATATACATACTTAGATACTTTTTTTTTGTAAATACATACATATTATACATAGAAACACCCAGACCAATGCAAATATTTATATTCATCCATACAAATATTGGCACTGAGCGGAGATCGAACCCGCGCCTCCTGCGTAGCAGCCGCGTTGACTACCGCTATGCCACAGAAGCAGTCAGGGGCCCCCCCGGGTGTCAAGCCTGCGTCCCCATCTTGCCCCGGATAGATAGGGATTCTGAATGACACTGGATACAATTTATTTTTAACTTTTTTTTACAAGGCCGTATTGTTCGATGTATTTATAACTTTAATTACTATTTCAGTAAGCTCTTCACAATTACTTATTTGACCTTGTATTTGAAACTTTAACAATTTTGAAACGGTAAACGTCTGACTTCTTATGTTTCTTGGCCGTTTGTCAGCGCCCGCCGTTTGAATCGCTTTGCTGAGCCAGCCGATTTGGATAAATAAGAGCTATTTATGTTAACTCATTGTACAATTTCAGAAATACTCACAGTGGTGGGAAATAAAAGGGCTCCATAAGGGCAAAAATAGCTTCACATTTACGGTGCATAGTGCCATCTCTATTTCATGACAGGAAACGGATGCTTATACTCGTAGAACGTCACGGTTGGTCAACAGTTAATTTTATTGAAGTTATACAATACATAATGATGGACAGTTAAAAGTTTTTCATAAAAAACACCAGGCTTGCATTGAAGGTTTATAATGACAGTAAAGAAAGTATGCAATTATTTTGTTCTATGTTTTACAGAGCCACTTCATATGGCTCGGGTTATAGGGTAACGTTATAAGCTCAACAAAATGGCATATTTTTAATCCTACATAAACTACTTGCAACAAAGGACTTTGTTTTTCGTATAATGGCGGAAAAGCAATCAACGATATGCCTGCAAGCGGGCCTTTGTTTTACTGTGGTAATCCAATCAGCGCCCTGACAGCCTCACGGTACACACGGGGAGAACATAACGACTGCCGGCTCAGATTTTTCATTAACATATTAGAATATCTAAAGCTGCATCGATGGTGTAGCGGTAGCGAGAGCGATTTCTTTGTGGTTGTCTGCTACGCTACTGCTACGTGGGTTCTACGCGACTGCTACGCCTGCACTACTAACGTAACTACTGCTACGCTTCCGCCTACACTTCCACTACGCTACGGGTACATTACTACTTCACTTCTAATAAGCTTGCGTTACCGTATTGTGAATTCTCGCTACCACTTCGATATGACTACACTACCACTACGTACTACTTTATGCTTCCGTTACGCTACCGCTACGCACCAGCTACGTTTTCACTACGTACCCGCTACGCACCCACTACTTTTCTGCTACGCAACCACTACGCTTCAGCTACACTTCCACTATGCTTCTACTAATCATGCGGCTAAATATTTGTACTACTGTAAATCTATTGATGTACAATAAAGAATTATTTATCTATCTATCTAACCTGCCTCTATGAAACAGCTACACTACACGCTAGAATAGACTATTTATCATCTAGTTATAACCCTTAGCAGCTGATTAATATGTAAAGTCAGAAAAGTCAGCCGAATAAAACCATGTTCAACGAGTGAAATTGCAAGGTAAAGCTAGTTTTAATATAAAATCATTCATTGGCGTAAAGTAAACCTCTTGAGTTGAGTATGGTGAGGGAAGATTAATCAAGTTATCAATTCTTGAGAGCAAACATTATGATGGATGGTCGTCTGGCAAATTGATGGTTTAAGATGCCATACTTAGTAACGTTCAATCTTCTCTGGTTTGACGGTGGCTGGTAGTTACAAGTCAATGTTGATAATGGTATTAAAGCAGTGTTCTGGGGTCTACTGGGCCCATCAAGATCTTCGAGGCCTCCGTAAACTTATACAGATTTCATTTATTTACTTGCGTTGTAACTTAAATAAAAAACTTATTTGAGCATTCTTTTGGGGGTCTGTAAGGCCCCATGTGTGTGTCCGCGTTGTAATTTAAAACCAATATGAAAAGACGCAACTAAACTCGTAAATACTAGAGAGTACAGTCACTTTCAGGAGTAACTTTCATTAAAATTACATAAAAAAATTCAAACTTTAAAAGCATTTGTGAAGTTGAACCTTGATTCCCATACAAATATGAACTTAAAAATGTGTATCTCTTTTGAAAGTGTACAGCAACTTCGGAAGACAACTTTATGCTGAGATATTTTCTGTGGTGAGACTGGTAAGATCTGAGGATTCACCATTGCGGTCTTACAGACCCACGTCAGTACTTAAAGGTTAATGTTGCAAAGGCGAAACGATTTTTCAAACAAGTCCGTATCAATATCAATATACCGAAAAATTTATATCAATACCTCGCCCAAAGGAAAACATACTTTATCGCTAATGTGTTACAATTTAAATTTCAATGGCAAAATAAAACGGATTGGGATCTTATAATACTTTTTTTTCATCGAAATGTCACAGAATGCGGCCAGTTAAAGCTTATACAGGCCGATACAAAAAAATATTACCAACATTCTAGTGTTTTAAATCACTGTAAAATAATCCTTAGTGAATTGTAATAGGGCCGAATATAGAACATCTATTTTCTAGAGGTACATATTCTGAAATTAACATGTAATAAATTGTTTATGTGCGGTGATTGATGCATGTGTGCGTAAATGTGACAATAAACAAGATTTATGTTCATCCGTTTTGACATTCTAAATGCGCGAATAACTGTCGGCTTGTTTGATACCTTTTCACGGCTAAACCTCGAACCGATCGTAATGATTTTTTGAGCGGAAATCGAAGCTGCGACCTCTGACAAAGCAGTCGACACCATATAGGTCACACACACAGCTACATCACATAGGTCGCCAAATGTGGGTGCTTGTACTTGCTTACCCTCTCAAGAAAAACAGTATAACGATAGGGGCAGTGTCACCCCATTAGTAGGTACTAGGTACACTACGAAAGCTTGAGGTCAGCTTATTTCCCCAACCGGAAGAGGGCCAGATCGAGAGATATGGCCCTGCGTCGGCCGGGGTGCGAGGGATATGGCTACGACAATCTCACTTCCGGTAACTGACGGCCCACAGACGGCGTGCGTTTTAGTCGGTTCGAGTCCAACATAACCTCCTCCTCCGGTTCCGGCGGGGGAGGTATCCGTGGGGATTTTTCGCACGATAAAAAAAAAGGGGTCAGCTTGTTCATTCTCCCCTTAGTTTGGCCGATACGGCTTTTATTGATGAGACTATCATCTGATGACACTCCTACATTGAGAACAATGCCTGCACCAGGGTCTTGACCATCAATCAGCAGGTGGGTTGACTTATGATGTTTTCTTGGACCCCAAAATTCTTGGTGAGGCCCAAACATCTCCCTATTATTGTAATGTTATAACAAAAAAATATTGTCAAAATAAGGCCTCTCAGTCTCAGGAGAGACTTTGCTTCACTGTGTGTGTTTTACCGCCTATACAATGGTTTGTGCTCAGATGAATTGTTTGACATGATGCCCACAGCTACATTCTATCATCGCACTTCTCGTCATAGGCGGGGAATTCATCCTCACACATTGCGACCGGAAATGGTGCGCACCACAGTATGCACACGGTATGAAAGGAACTTCATCCCTCGCACACTCAAGCTGTGGAATGAACTCCCCGCGATGGTTTTCCCAAGCGACTACAATATGGGGTTCTTCAAGAAGGGCATTAGAAGGTTTCTTCAGGGTCGGCAGCACGAGTGTGACGCCCCTGGTGTTGCATACGTCCATAGGCCACGGTAACCACTTTCCATCAGGTGGGCCGTGTGCTTGTCGGCCACCTAAGTGGTATAAAAAAAAAACCTCTCCAAACATAATACTACCAAAACCCCTATCAAAGCTATTTCTAATTAAATACCGAGAATCCTAACAAAAATCTCGGCAGATTTGTGAAACTCTATACAGAAGTGTTTCTAATCAGCGAGCGATATTTTACCTCCCGTAAGTGCGCGGAGGAGCCCTGGGAGGAGGGTCGTTATTTATTGGGGCCATAAAAATCTAGTTAATGGCAGCTAATGTGCCTGCTAGGGCACTATTTGTAAAAGCTATGATTTCTGCTGTGTCCATAAACGTAAGGCATAATTGAGTAATTGTTGTAAAAGAATTTTTACCCGACTCTGTGATGTAAAGGAGGTTATTGTGTTTATCAGTCTGTAAACGTATGTATGTTTATTCTTTTGACTCTCTAGAAACGGAATGGATAGACCAATTTTGATGATTCTTTGATTAACTCTATGGACAACACTCACTCGTTACCTCGATAATACCACACGATATTTACCGAGAAGCGACTGCCATGTGACCGTCACAACCCATTGGTAATAACAAAGTTATGCAGTCAAATCAGTTGTTGAAGATTTTAGGCCGTAACGACTACCATAGATGTTCGTATGACAATCGGGACAGACGGCTTCACGTGCTCCCCGAGGCACTTTTTATTCACACATGTTTCCAGAAATAAATTTATCTTAAAATATAATATCTCGTTAATCACGGATTTCTCGTTATTGGTTAACACAAAGAGATATTGGTAACAGAATTAGAAATATATAGACTGCCACGACAGGTGTTAATTAATTGGTAGCCTTAATTAATCTCTAGAGACTCCTCTGTTGAGTACAAACTGTATTGTAACATTAACCCAAGGTGATTCGTATAAAAAGGGTGATTTCTGTAGAATTGCCGAGAACCGTAATGGTATAGTTATTTTAAAAAGTTTTAAGAATAAGTTTGTAGACATCTATCTATTATACTTTTGCTAGCCGGTCTTCCCCGGCTTCCCTAGAAGCATAGTTTAAAACCCCGTGTCACCTATTTAAGCCTAAATAAGCCCGCCATTTTTTTATACCACTAAGGTTGAAAACAAGCACACGGCCCACTCAATAATATTCAAATAATGTATGGTAATCTGCCTGGTTTTTGACATTTATAATTACTGCTCCGCTCTTTTGGGTAAACGGACTATTGAACAGAAAAATATTTTTTCAATTTGAACCGTTAGTTCAGAGATTAGCGTATTTACCAAACAAACAATATAGCTTTATAATATTATAGTATATAGTATAGATAAGTACCGGCAAAGTTGTAAATATTGTCACATCTCTGTACATTGGAGATATTTAAAAAAAAATACTTAGGTTATGTTATGTTAACGATACTGAACACGAAAATATTTTTTTTTGTCTGTTTGTCCGCGATGGACGCAAAAACTACTGGACGGATTTTGATGCGGATTTTTTTGTTAGAAAGGGCTTACTCAGACTTAAAATTTTACGTTTGTTTGATCGCAATCGGTTGAGTAGAACCGAAGATATGAGCAAAATGCACGCGGGCGGAGCCGCGGGCGGAAGGCTAGTATTAAATAATAGTAGGTACTTATGACGAGTTTCGCTGCGTAGTTCCCGGCAGGGTGGAATTTGGGCCACCCCATCTCTACCCGTGTGGTGTCGTACAAGGCGACTAAGGGATAGGGCTGTTTAGTTTAACATCAGACAGATATATACAGCCCAGACTCAGCCTCAGATACGTGGCTCGAGTCAACAATAGTGTCCGGAACACGGCAATAGGCTCAACCCCTGTTACGTGGGACCGATACCGAATACAATGATTGGTGAAATGTGGGTGTTTATTCACCTCTGCCTCCCCTCCGGGGATAAAGGCGTGATTATATGTATGTATGTATGATAAGTTACATTTTGGGGTTGTATTTGTCGTGACAAATACAACCCCATATATGGGGTTTTGCGTGCTAAACCCGAAAAATTTTAGTTTTCAATGAACTATAGAAACTGTACAGATATTAAAATTTGACGTTGGGGGTTTAATATAATTTCACAAAAGCTCGCGATAGATGGCGTTGATCGATTTAAATTCAAGCTATCATTATTTTCAAGCGTCTAGGTTACGTCGCATGTTTTTTTCATAAACCTCACCTAACCTAACCGAAAAAAGAGTGAGTTATAATCCAATACTCAATATTTTTGAAATCCAGCAATTTGCTCGGATAAAAGTACCTTAAAGCTATTATACCCCTGGACACATATCTTGGACCTAAGACGCGCGGATTGTTTTGTAATAATTAAAGCTTCGTGAATTTGAGCTCGTCCACCACAGTAGTAATGTACTAGTACCCTGTAGTTACATTTTAGGTCATCACGGACCTTTTTTTTATCGTGCGAAAAATCCCCACGGATACCTCCCCCACCGGACCCGGAGGAGAAGGTTTTTTTTTTTTTTTTTTTTTTTTTTTTTTTTTTTTTTTTTTTTTTGTTCTATGGCGATCCCAACAATTCCGCCAACAACTCAGGAGGAGAAGGTTATATCGGACTCGGACCGACTAAAACGCACACCGTCTGTGGGCCGTCAGTTGCCGGAGGTGAGATTGTCGTAGGCATATCCCTCGCACCCCGGCCGACCCAGGGCCATATCTCTCGATCTGGCCCTCAGCCGGTGTGGGGACCACAGAGTCCCCAACTCACTACCGGGTATAGGAAGGCACACAGTGCGCACCGCCGCTGCGGAATGCTTCGGATAGGGTGACAGGCGGCTCCACCCGTCACCTCCAGGCCCGCGCTCATGGGGGACGGAGGTCATTCTGCGACCTTCGACGCCCGAGTTGCCACCGCTCTTCGCGGGCTACGCGGTTTGCGATTCTCCTCCACTCCTCGCGGGCCGTAAGGACTGCGATTCTCCTTCGCTCCCGCTCCGCCGCCCACTTCACGAGCATTACTTGCTCGCAGAAGTAGGCGCCGGCGGCCCACGCATCCGCGCAGCGAACCATCGCTACGAGCAAAGTGGTGAGCGTGAGAACTCTCACTCCTAGGGTCGGTCATCTTGGACCTCATATTATGACCGAGAGACAGTAGCTGATCCTGGTGGCTTAGTCTATTTGTATTGGTCTAGGTATATCCATACCGTGGATAGTTGAAGTAATGGAGTTGGAAAAAGACTCAGAAAATGACGACATTGTTCTACAATATTCTACACAGCGATATCTAGTACCAAATTAAGCATATATGAACTAGTATATCATTTTATTCAATCTATTCCATTTAATATAGAGAGGTGGCGGGTTCGATTCTCGTTCAATGCAAATTTTGTATGTTATAAAAATGTATCATTAACTATGGAAGTGGATGGCTACAAGGGGAGAGGATGACCTAAAAGGAGGTGGATGGACTGTGTGAAAGATGATATGGTTAAGAAAGGAGTGAATGTTGAGATGTCTGCAAATAGAGATGAATGGAAAAAGCACACATGTAGCGCCGAACCCAAATAAACTTGGGATAAGGGTAGGACGATGATGATGATGATGATGATAAAAATGTATCTGAGTGTATTAATCCGTGTTCTAAAACTAGAACTATCTATGCTAGTCTAGATAAAATTCCAGAATGATAATCTCTGAAAGACACACCTGCATAATACACTCGTATCTGCACATCAAAAGTATTATGACGCTCATTAGAGTCGCGGTCGCTTTGAGAGCACCTGTACAGTCTCATACAGTCGACAATCGTCTCTATAGTGCCTATATATTTGTCCATATGTTGCTGTTTACAATTCATGAAGTACAGTCTTGGTTAGAACATTTAATTTAATTTATTCGTATGTCGGTTTTTTTGGAAGCTGCAACCGCCTGACCTCCCAAGTTAAAAGATGAAAGATTTTAGTAGAGCCCTATAACCCCTGATTCGTACTTAGTGTGTGTTGTACATCCCCTGTCATACTCAGGAACGAATTGTTTGGGGTTTCGACATTAATTTATTCACCACTCGATGTAAAATATTAACACAACGCTATCTAGACCCAAAGTAAGTTTAGCTTAACTAGCATTGTGTTATGGGTTCTAAAATGCGGATAAATATACATAGATACATTTTTTTTGTAAATACATACATATTATACATAGAAAATACCCAGACCAATACAAATATTCATATTAATGCATACAAATATTTGCACTGAGCCCGCGCCTCCTGCGTAGCAACCGCGTTCACTACCGCTACGCCACAGACTGTGAAGCGCTTTGATGAAGAAGGAGAACCTTCAACTTGACCTTGACACCACAATTGTAGTGTAAAATATCTACGATTACAGAACTTTACGGAGATATAAATATCCAATAAACAGTCCAAAAGAAATATCTCCCGAGCGGCAACAAGAAACTAAAAACCAATCTACAGAATTGTTCTGTTCTTCTGTGTCCCACGCGATTGAAACTACCGCACGCTTTGTGAATCAAATGAGTAGAATTCAATTGGTTTCAAGTAGAAAATCGAACAATATATCTGTTGGGCACGTGACTTTTTTCAGAAGTAGATTAAGGTATAATCAAAATAATTAATAGTTGACTTAATAATTGTTTTAAAATATCGTTAAATAATCAAAATAGACATCTTACTTCCTTCAACTTACAATATAAATCTGTTTAGTTTTACCTCTTTTCTCGGAATGAAAATTTTGAGAAGTTTGTTGTTGAATAAAGGGGGGCCTATAGCTTAACAAGATGATGTTTGATGAAACTGAATTTGAGCTGATAGAAAACCAATTGTTATGAAGCGGAGCGGGGGTGCGGGGGAAGTTATAAACTGTTAAGAAACTTCTACACCTTGGCGATGTATATTTACACAATAAGCCAATCTGAGGTTATTTTATTCTGTTTGAGTGACATTTTGAGCAGAAAAAATGGCCTGGTCAAATTCTTTAATCGAATCAAACTTCTTAATTAGTCCGAAAATATAAGTAACAGTTTCTAAATAAAATCATACATCTTAGATCATCGTATTTTCTCATGTATAACTCGGGATACATATCTTGGACCTAAGTATTACAAACCAGGCCCTGGCACATGAATTATTTTGTAATAATCTATGCTTGGTGAATTTGAGCTCATTCATCACCGTAGCGTAGCACCTCGTGTTATCCTCAAAAGACACCCAAGAAACGTCTACTGCACGTATCGAATATATTTTGGGTATGTTTTAGGTATATTTCGCGGAGTATTCTACGAAAAGGATGGGGAGGCTACTCATTGCCCTAACTCCACACAGCCAGTTCGCAGCGATAAAATTAGGTATAATTGTTGGACCTGCACTCATTTCCCCACTCTTGAAGATGGATCAGTTGGTATCCCCTAGGCCCTGGTGTTGCACGCGTCCATAGGCCACGGTAACCACTTTCCATCAGGTGGGCCGTGTGCTTGTCTGCCACCTAAGTGGTATAGAAAAAAAAAATCCGTGAGGATTTTACACACGATAAAAGAAAAGGTCGGCCGTATTGTTTACCAATAACAAATTGGTAAACAAATAGGTATACGGTCATTGTTTAACTTATTTTATGCATCCATATTAATATTATAAATGCGAAAGTAACTCTGTCTGTCTCTCTGTTATGCTTTCACGCCTAAACCATTGAACCGATTTCGGTGAAATTGGGTATAGGGGTAGATTGGACCTCGAGAAAGAACAAAAGCTACGTTTGGTACACTACAAACATTAGTCTTACATAAATGTTCCTTGAAACACATACTTTATATGTAATGTACGGCATGGTACGGGTTCGTTTCATATGTTAAACCTTGCAGTAATTATACAAGACATTATGTACATCGGATGTCAAACATCCGTCTACAACAATGGAATCATAGTCACAGTAGTAATTCATAGTGTACCTGCTGACGTCACGGATATTACTTACGTCATAATCATAACAGATGACGATGTAATTAATACCATAGTTAATACGTCTACAATGAAGCCCAAGTACCTACAAATTGTTAATACTAATCAATTCAGTTTCAAGAGGAAGGTTTATACGTATAACTAGATGTTACCCGCAGTTTTGCTCGCGTGAAACACTGGTGGAGCAGTGGGCCAAAGCTAGTTTAAAAAAAACAGCCTTAGGCACCGGAGATGTGTTAGGCAGCTATGCTATGAAGTTGTAAAAGCAAAACTATGTGACTGTTTGATGAACGATTAAGACGTGCTATGAAACTTTCTACAAAATATTCAAAATTAGAATCTATTCTCCGTCCATATAGCTCATCTGAACCCCTTTCCACCAGTCGTATGCTATGTGGACCAATGAATATGATTGGTGGATACCAAACGCGTCTATAGTATCGTAGGATAGCACATCTCCAGTGGAAAGGCAGTCTTAGGGTCGGCAGCGCGAGTGTGACTCCCCTAGTGCTGCACACGTTCATAGGTCACGGGAACCAGTTTCTATCAGGTGGGGTGTGTGCTTGTCTGCCACTTAACTGGTATGGAAAAAAATCTAAAATTTAAACACAATTACAACGTTTAAGCCGACAACCAGTATATGTATCTCTCGTAACGTAATGTATCTGAACGGAAGATGCTCTATTGGATTTAACTCTAGCTGTTGCCAGGTTGACAACCCCTGTGACGTGGCGGTAGTGAACGCGGCCGCTACGCAAGAGCCGCAGGATCTATCCCCGCTCAGTGCAAATATTTGTATGCTTGAATATGGGTATTTGCATTGGTCTGGTCGTGCCTCGAAGAGCACGTTAAGTTGTCAGTCCCGGTTGTCATACGAACATCTATGTCAGTCGGTACGGGTAGTTGGAGCCCTAAAAAGTCCAACAACTGGTCCGGCTGCAATGCTTCGATATCGCCTAATGTTACCATTGTGTTGTAGAGGTCAGGACGGAAAATATCGTAGTCTAGCCAAACCTGCAGTTAGACTAGTAAAGGGATTAACGCTAGTATGAAGAAGAAAAAGAATTGCTAGGTCCCATTCCACAGTAAACTGTACACATACAAAACTTTAAGATGTTTTATTCCACCTAGTTTGGCTCCCATCTGTGTTATAACCCGCGCCACGTATCTTGGACCTAAATCGTAAGACATAAGAGGCTCTGGCGCCCGCGGATTGCTTTGTAATAGTCTATGCTTGGTGAATTTTAGTTCGTCTACCGCAGTAGCATCCCGTGCTATCCTCAAAAGACACCCAAGAAATGTGTACTGCGCGTATAGGGCACATTTTGAGCACATTTTAGGTTCAAGATACGTGGCGCGGGTTATAGAAACGCAGATATATCAATCACGTCTATTCGTTCCAGGTCAGCGCTTACATCTGGCGAATAGATTGAAACGATTGCGTGCCCGTTTTGCGTCATCCTAATACTTTTTAATACATCATTTTTGTCATATTCGGTGGAATACGATTTGAAGAAATGTGGGCTTATTTCTGGCGATATCTGTAGTGCGCGATTTCGGAATATCATTGTGGTATATCTGTGTCTTGTGAGAGGCTCGTCAATCTGTAGGTGTACTGACTGGCTACTGAGGTTGGTTTATGTACTGAAGATACAAATAGTATCTTCATATAAAATAGTTCTAAACAGATCGTCTAACAAATACTTCTCAGTTTAATTACAACGAAGTGTAATCAACACCAAATTACAAGAGATTTGTGGAAACAAACCAAATTGGTATTTTCTTAACATTTGTTGAACTAAATTGTTGAACTAAAAATAGACGTACCTAAAATGTTAGCACTAAGAAATGCTAAACAATTTACTTTGTAGAGCCAGAATTAATTTCATCAATGAAAATAATTAAGTAAACTTTTAGTTACAAATAATAATATAGTAGGTACCTTACAGAAATGCCCGTTAACTCCTCTAGCTATAATAATATAATCACCGGGATTCGAACCCGGGACCTCTTGATCGTAAAAACAATTTCTTAACCACTAACCTACCAACGCCTTAGGCACTACTAAATAATCTCGAATTTCTTGCTTTTCGAACGCGTTTGCAAATAAATGCCTTCTACAAGCCCGAAACTTCGGTCCAAAATTTCGCAAGTACTTTGTCATAAAGTACTATTCAGTATAACGGGTACAACCAATAGAACCAGGTATAATAGCCGGGGGACCATTGTTAACAATAATTAGGGATGGAACCTTAGCATACCCTTGGCTTGTTATCTCCACAATGGCGATAGATAAGGACACCCCTCAATGAATTGCAAATTGACGGCAATCGGAACTCGATCAATTGTTAAATAGAAAGTTTGCTCTCCACTCTTGTAAGAAACTATATTTAAGTGGTTGTTATTTTTTCGCCATAAAAGGGGGAAGTAATGAAGTAAGTGGGGCAATAATAACTGCCACTTATGACGTAAGAAATGTAGGTACTTCTTACGTCATAAGTGGCAGTTATTATTGCCCCACTTTCAGGGCATTCTTTCGCTATATCGAATTTAAGTAGTAGAATGTTGTATGCTGTACGATTTATAAGTAAATGGTGTATATCTTGTATCCCAAGTAATTTTTAGGGAGATTTAATGCTTATGATTTACACTATCGATTGATGCCATAAAAATACAGGATGTTATTTTTTTCAAATTTTAGTCGGTTTGATCATCAAGTGTAGCAAGAAAGTTTTTGAAATGCATTTAATGCAGTTTTGTTTCTTTTTAAAAATAAAGGAATGTTTATTTTGATGACATTTACTTTCTATCTGCCACTCTGTATAGTCTGGAATAACACTTAGAGTACTTTTTGTCCCAGGAATAGGTTCCCAAGTGTAGTGGGAATGGGATCAAAATTTCACGCGGGTGGAACCGCGGGTATCTACTAGTGTTTACTAAATCTAAAACACCTGCCATGAATATTTACACGTAATTATTCACGTCAAAGTGGTTTGTTCATTCTGCAATATCTTTTTTATACAAAACATCATCAAAACATGAATAAGAAATATCCTATGAAAATTCATGGACATCGCTGTAACTCCTGTTAATTATTCATAGCTACTTATTTATTAAGACTACAAACAGGACTGAAAGCGATATTATTATGTTTATAATGAGAGAGAGGTTCCCGGCAGAGTAGAATTTGGACCACCCCATCTCCTCCCTTGCAGTATCGTACAAGGCGACTAAGGGATGTTTAACATCAGGCAGATATAACCCAGGCTCAGCCATAGATGCATGGCTCGAGTCAACAAACTATTGTTTATACTACTCATATATAACAGCCTATTGCCGTATTCCGGGCACTTCCGGACACTATTGTTTATATGACATTTGATACGACAGTTCACAATTGTTTATCATGAGCAAATTACACTTTGCTCAGGCACTTTGTAAGTACTCATGAGCAAATTAACCTTTAGAACAAAAATAACCCACAAAATGTCATGAGCGCTCAAGCGTCACTCATTAACGTAAAAGTCATGATGGTTGAGTGCGGATGACATTCTGTTTACGCGTATTATTTGTATAATACGCGTATATACTCACACCTTTCTTCCTTTAGGGTAAGCAGAGCCAACAGTCTCCCTTTTACTTTTATCCTTACGTACGTTTTCGAACTTCTTCCAATGTTATGAAACGTTTTATAAGCCTATCGATCCTTACTCCGTGTATTCTGAAAGTATTCTTGGGAATTCTGTTAGGAAACAGCCCACTCGTTGGGCCCTTCGATAGCCCTGGGCCAGCCAGGGTGCGAGGGACATGCCGGAGGCCCTCCATCGGCAACTGACAGTCCGAGACGACCTTGTGGGTTTAGTCGGTTCGAATCTGACATGGTTCCGGCGCGCGGCGGGGCGTATTTCCCACCTCAAAAAAGGGGGAAACACAGTCCATCATTATGTGTAAACCAGTTCTCCTTACTTCTACCCTATATTATATAAATTGAATATAATTCTACCACAGAGAAAATAATAACTTTTATTCGTCAAAGTTTCAATTTAAATTATTTATTATCTGTCTACATTCTAGAAACGTGTCAAGCTGTCGCTGGTCGCTGGCGGTACCTGAATTCTAAGTAAATATTTAATACCGATCGTTTGTTTTGACAGGGGATTGTTCCTAATTTCTAAGGCCATTATTACAAATTAATTATCGTAGACACATGTTTGTACAATTTGAAACACGTGTCAAGACAACATTAATATGTAAGAAAGAAAGAAAGAAAGAAAGAAAAATAGTTTTATTGCGGATCACTCAGTACACAAAAAAAACATCATAAACAACACAAGGCAACCACAGAGTAACCGACACAGAGTTGTCTGTGATCGATCGCCGACGTGACACCGTGTGACATCTGTCATTCACATTTTTTTATGTTGACAATTGACATTGACGTTAATGACATTACACAATCAACGTGTCATGTTCTACGTGGCAGAAATCTCACACGGTCCCACATTCATATAACCTTTACAACGTTTACCCTATATTGTACATTTTATTGTCGTACATCCGAGTCTTAAGATATGTACGCTATGTCCGCAATTTGGGCTAAACACTCAGCATATACTGGGGTGGGTGTTAGCCACCACAGACTGATTTTCAGTGTAAGCCCTTATGTAGCCAATAAGTGCCACCCGACGCCGTCTGGCATTACCGCTTCTCATCAGCAACACACCAACAGAGGTGTTTGGTAAGTTACTGCTCGTATATTTTAACAGTAGACAATAGTATACAGTAGTTCTCATAGATTTTAAAAGTAGGGTAGGTATTAATTACTTAATTATTTTGCAACATTATTTCCACATACAAAATTGATGTTGATGACTCAAACCGCCATCCCTCCCGTAACAGGTCCGTTCGTCACCACATGTCCAACCAGTGCAGTTAGACCAGAAAATAGAGATCACCCCATACAAGGCAGCACCAGCGACAAACGTACACCCTAGGGGCCGTAATCCAAGGTAAAACATGAGCGAATTTATTAAGACATACTTTTTTGAAGTTGTAGGAGCAATGATTTGTACCTTCCTCTAAAACTGTTCGTGGATCGTAGCTCCCTAATGGGTGGAGGCAGGTCATTCCAGATCCTCATCGCTGCATATTTCAGACAACCTCGGAAGGCTGTAGTCCTATGCCTCGGCACGGAGATTATGCCTGTGTCAGACCTGACTGAGTAGGGATAATGGTTTCGTCTTAAGGCTATTTTGTCATATAAATACATCGGATTTTTTTTCTTAAATAAGTCAAAGAGCAAGGTGGCCAAGTGTAGCCTTCTTCTAGCCTCCATCTTTAATACGTTGTTGTCATTAAGATAGGGAGTTACATGCTGTCGACTTGGGATCTCAAAACAGAATCGGGCACAAGCATTTTGCACTCGCTGTATGAGATTTTTGGTTTTTGCAAGTAGACAAGGACCATACACTGTGTCACAATAGTTAAACCGGGATAGTATGAGACTGTCCACCAATTGCTTTCTGAGTGTCACACCTATATAATCCCGGATCCGATATAGAATTTTTAGTCTATAAAAGCAATTTCTTACAACTCTATTTATGTGCCCCTCGAAGCGTAGCTGAGGGTCCATTATAAGACCAAGGTTAGAAGCCTCCTCAACTCTTGCAACCCTCTGACTATTGATGATAATAGCTGGGTCACACTTCAAGATAGACTGCACTTGTTGTTGACTGCCCAGTATCATAAATTTTGATTTTAAGGGATTTAGAATCAATGCATGTTCCTTTGACCATTGTACTACTTTTTTCAGGTCCTCATTTACACTAGATACAGCTGAGTGTGTGTCACCGGGTTTGAATGAGAGATACAGCTGCGTGTCATCTGCATACATATGAAACTGACAATGCTCAATAGAAGCTGTGATGTCTGCGGTGTACAATATAAATAGAAGTGGACCCAAGATGGAACCCTGCGGCACCCCTCTACCCACCATGAGGGGGGATGACAACATCTCTGCGCCGTCCTCTCCTTTTATTTCTACATATTGTGATCGGTTTCTAAGGTAGCTATCAAACCACTTTACAGTATCTAGTGCGAAGCCATAGTATGTCAGCTTGGATAATAATAGTGATGTATCCAGGGCATCAAAAGCGCGGGAGTAGTCCAATAGGACCAGAGCTGTTCCCTCTCCACGATCCCTAGCTTCCAAGATGTTGCCGACAACATCACACAAGGCCATAGCCGTACCCCGCCCCTTCCTAAAACCTGACTGCCTATCTGGGAGAATGCTGTTTTGCTCCAGATACTGCATGACCTGCATATGCACCACCCTTTCCAGTACTTTTGACAAGCAAGGGAGTATACTAATAGGCCGCAAGTCTCTCAATGTACTCGTAGAATATCCGGGATTTCACCCGCAACCTGTCTCTTACAGAGGGATATTTATTTATTTATTTATTTATTTATTGCTTGAAATTCTCCTATACATTCCTCTTGGGGGACGATAAGGATCCATCAGGTGGGCCGTGTGCTTGTCTGCCACCTAAGTTCTATAAAAAAAGGTTCGAGGCCCGCCTTAAATGTTCACTTTTTTCGATATTCTAAAGCCCGTAGTCCTTATAACCCGATTCCTAACGGTTTCCCAATGGGTAGCATGATGCATAACAAACTAGATCGAGGTAAGTTATATTTTCACTGGCTTCCCTTTTGATAATTTACCTTCGCCATTCAGATAACCTAAATGATTAGGTCTCGCCCTATCTTAGCCTATAGTACGCGCCAGTTAGTGTGGCAATACGAGTCATTTACATTCCCCCATACAGCGCTGTAGGTATACGAAATTTGCAAAAACGACAGTTTCAATGTTAAAAGATAATGTAATAATTCTTAATTCTTAATATTTTTGATTTACCTTTCTTGTTACTTCGTATTCGTAAGACTTTGTTCCACCCGTATTGCCACACTAACTGGCGCGTACTATAGACCTTTAACGTGGGACCGAAAATCATTATTGTCGAAATGTATTTATCAGTATACCAAGTAGACAAGTATGATTTACAGCCTACCCCATGTATGATTTACAGGCTTGAATATATGTATCTGTTCACACTTGTAGGTACAATAAACACCGTCCTTTCTACTCCTTCAATGGTCACGGCCCTTGGCGAAAACATAGCAAACTACAGCAAATTTATGGAGCGAAACGTCCCGAAAACTTGTTCCTTCGGGGTCCTGTATAATGTCCACGCTAAAACAATAACTTTCAGGACAATAACGTTAACACGGTATTCATAATTCAGGCACAAACGTTTCGGACATTTGTTTTAAAATACCTACATAAGTAGAATTGGACGGTTTGCATGAAGTTCAAACTGCCCGAACTAACAATGGCACTGGAGTTATAGTTTAGTTAGTTCTAGATAGACTCGTGAATTATTTGGATTTAGGCTCCAGGTAATATAATCTATATTTAAGTATAAAAAGCAACTTATATTATAGCAATTATGCACAACATTTTGTGTCATACACCACAAAAAGGCGCGCTATTCCTATTACGATAGGTGTCAAAACTAAACTCATTTATCTCGTTTCTGTGTTCCATTCCAAATTCAAAATTCATTCCCGCCTTACCCAAGAACCGTGAAACAGTTTTGTTCCAAATATTTATAACTAGCTTTTGCCCGCGGCTCCGCCCGCGTGGATGTCGGTTATCGCGACCAAACATAGCCTATGTCCTTTCCCAAGGTCTAATCTACCTCTATACCAAATTTCATCAAAATCGGTTCAGCGGTTTAGTCGTAAAAGTGAGACAGACAGACAGACAGACAGACAGACAGACAGACAGACAGACAGAGTTACTTTCGCATTTATAATATTAGTAGGGATATACTAGCTGTCCCGGCGAACTTCGTACTGCCATATTTTTCCCGTTCCCGCTGCACCTATTTTCTCATCCTTTAAACCTTCCCTGGACACCCACGAATATTTCAAGACTAAAATAAAATTAGCCAAATCAGTTATAAAATAACAACGAAAAGTGGCATTGATTTTTAAAGATATATAACTATATTTTTTATTTACGAGTATAATTCGTAATGAATCGGTTTAGTGAAATTTTTAAACAAGTAGTAGGTATGCTTACTTTTCTTTAGGCCCATATTCTAGATCGACACTCAGTCCTGAGCCTCAATTTATCGAGCAGCCTCCGTGCAGCATGACAGCCTCCGTGGCGTAGCGGTAGTGAACGCGGCCGCTACGCAGGAGGCGCGGGTTCGATCCCCGCTCAGTGCAAATATTTGTATGCCTGAATGTGGGTATTTGCATTGGTCTGGTCGTGCCTTGGAGAGCACGTTAAGCCGTCGGTCCCGGTTGCCATAAAAACATCTATGGCTACGGGTAGTTGGAACCCTAAAAAATCAAACAACAACGGTTTAGCTGCAATGCTTCTATGTCACCATTGGGTTGTGGAGGTCAGATGGCAGTCGCTTCACGGACAATATCGAGGTCTAGTCAAATCCACAGTTAAGACTGGTAAAGCGGACCCCAGACTCCGAGGTGAAAACTTCGCATGCGACTGGAAATTAACACTATGATGAAGATTTATCGAGCATTTTTGATTAATTGAAATTATGACCCGAGATATACTTAGCATTATTTTTATCTTCAAGGGTGGTCCTCATTCGATAGACTTCTCCTTTATTTTAAAATCAAGCGAGGCAATGTTCACGTGTTGCTGTATCGTGATGTACAAATTATTACCTTTCATTTTGATACCCAACACGGGTATATTTGAAAATATTAGATTTTGCATTGCCACTTTCACTCCTCATATTTTTCAAATGGCTGAATCGATTTTTATGAAACATAGCTAAGAACACTCTCGACTAAACCATCTTTCAAACAAAAGAAACAGAATCGACATCGGTTCAGCCGTTTGGGAGCTACGATGCCACAGACAGACTGACACACAAACGCAAACACACACACACACACACACACACACACACACACACACACACACACACACACACACACACATATACACACGTCAAACTTATAACACCCCTCTTTTTTGTCGGGGGTTAAAAATGAATAACAACAAAAAACATATTTTATCAAACCTATAACTAGAATCAAAGTTATAGTTTCTGTTCGGATAACATTAAACTTTCTAACAAACTCAATTCCCAAATGATCAAATCCACGCACAATAAGAATATGTGTATAAAGATTTTATCAAACTTCCAAGGTCTTCCGATACATGCGTGGGGTCCCAAAGGACCGGGAACCGAGTACGAAAGGAATCTAGGGACAACTTTTTTAGAGATGTTAGCAAAACTATTATTGGGGCGCGAAGTATTACATATTGTTATCTAAAAATAGATAAGGGAATGTACATATAGTTACGCCTCTTGTTCTTATGGTGGTAGGCACAGACTACGTCTTTGCACTTGGCATAGTCAGCATCAGATCGATCTTAACTAACAATGATCTTAATAATGTACTATTAAGGTTGCCTGGAAGAAATCGCTTCTAGCGATAAGGCCGCCCATTGTACATTGAACCGTAATATGCTACCTACTTGGCTACTTGTATTACTTTAAATCTATTGGTGTACAATAAAGAATTATCTATCTATCTATCTATTCCCCCTTTCCATTGACTGATTGTTCTGATATTTGGTACACACCTTCAGTTTAGACGATCATCATCATCATGTCGTATGGCTTTTGCTCGAGCCCTCATACATCAACGTCCAGTTGGCGAAGTCAGTCTATTGCTGCCGGTGTGAGGTCATGTAGCTCACGCATTCCTCCAGGGGAACGACGGAGTGGACACTCCTCTGCTATATGCATCGTTGTCTGCTTTGGAGCTACACAATCACAGTCCGGCGCTTCTTTGAGTCCCCAGTTTAGACGATAATACAATTGTAATCTATATAACAGTTTGGTATTAACATCATATAACAATGATTGTCATAATTGTTTTTATTTCACTTTATTTAAACTATAATAATATCAAATCATAATTCGTAAGACTTGCATCTCCTCCTAGTGATATTCCTCTTTTGACTGCTTTGGTATAATATAAAGGAATGGAATTTAGAATCTCACGATCCTTAATGTATGATTTGAGATTGTCATGGTCATTTAGGTACATTAATTAATAGTGGTAATAGCGTAAATATAGTGTTATACTCAACGGGATATTTACACGGTCGACCCAAACACAAGTTTAAGTTCCGGATGAAAGATTCATTCATCAGTGACCTGATGAAATTTGGGATTGGGCTAGTCTACAATAAACCCAAACTTAATCAGCGAGCTTACCTTATAAATCTCCAATTTATACTCGTCATTTCAAAAACCCAGGCTTCCGCAGTTAAACAAAATTACTTCTACCGTATTCGCTAGATAGGAGGGCTTAGATAGATCCATCTATCGTTCGGTAGACAGATCTATCGAAACGGCAGGCGATGTGTGTGTCCGAAGGTCGGGGCTAAGCTGTAGGATTACTTTCAACAGACGTAGGTACCAGTAGAGTGCTCTGCGAAATCTGGTCCGTTTTATTTCGGACAGTATTAGAAAGATTATAGAGCCAAGTGGATTTAAAGTAAATGAACGAATGACAAGGTAAAATTTGTGGACGTCGTAGAAAGTAATAGTGAACATACAGCCCGTGACAAAATCCGCGCTTGACGGCAATGGGACTCATCCTCTATTACGTGGCACCAAATATCATCTATCTAATATATAAAATTCTTCTGTCACGGGGTGCGTAATCGAACTCCTTCGAAACGGCTTGACCGATTTTGATGAATTTTTTTGTGCTTATCCGGTATCTATGAGAATTGGCCAACATCTATTTTTCATCCCCCTAAGTGATAAGGGTGCAGCGGGAACGGGATTTGAATACCACGCGGGCCGAAAATATGGCGGTACGAAGTTCGCCGGGGCAGCTAGTCTACTATATAAAAATCAATGCCACTTTTCGTTGTTATTTTATAAATCAAGAACGGCTGGACCGATTTGGCTAATTTTAGTCTTGAAATAGGTGCAGCGGGAACGGGAAAAATATGGCGGTACGAAGTTCGCCGGGACAGCTATAGACTAGCTGTCGAAGTACGAGAATGGTTCTAACGGCGAGAAAAATAAAAAAAAAGGCGGTACGAAGTTCGCGGGGTCAGCTAGTACTATTATATAATTGTAAATTGGAAATGTTTGTTCGCGATGGACGCAAAAACTACTAACGGATTTTGATGCGGTTTTTTTTGTTAGAAAGGTCTTGGTCAGACTTAAAATCTTACGTCTGTTTGATAGCAATCGGTTGAGTAGAACCGGAGATAAGAGATCCACGCGGGCGAAGCCGCGGGCGGAAGGCTAGTAATAAATATGGATGTTAATACACCTGTACCTACCCCTTCGTGGATTTACAGGAGTGCAATGTACTCGTATTTATGTAAAAAAAAACTGTTTATCATTTGGTTTCATATGATAGTGTGTGTTGTGTACTAGAACTGAGGATTTCCCTTTGAAGTTTTGGAGTCAGATGGCAGTAGCTTCCGTCAGGATAAACCAAACGAATGAAGGAAAAGTGGCGGTTGACAAGCAAAGTATTCGAAAAGACGGTATTAAGATCTTTTTGAGTAATTTGCTAGTCATTATTGATCTGACGCTGACTATACCTATACTCCATTCACTTAGGTATAACTAAAGGTTAACAATCTTGTAGCGAATTTTTATAAAAACACATAAGCTAACTAGCTGACAAACTAGTGGTTCAATTTCGATTATAACTCTTCAGAATAAGTTTCTCAACAGAAAAATATTTATAAACTGAGATTTGAAATGAAATAAGTTAAAGATTGTTTACATTTAGTTAATTACCTAACCGAATGGAGTATGGTAACCGAGTGAGGTATGTATAAGTATATAATAATGAACCCTACCAACGTGAATATTTCCTCAGTGCTACCACCATTCAGACTTCATACATTACGTTATTTGTTCTTCCAAAGCTGAATTTAACAACGATTGTTCTTCACGTTTCTTGTTGTACCCGAAATAATGACTAGGAGATTGTTTGAGATATACAAAGGCATTATGAGAAGGAGATGTCACCGGCAGAGATGCGAAGATTGCTAAATTAATTGCGTACGAAAATGGGAGATTTGTATGTTAGTTATTATTGTTTTATAAGATAAGGTTTAGCGCAAGAAAAAAAATAAGATTTGTACTTTTTGACAAATTGATTAGCGTTAGCGTTGGCTGAGATTTCAATGGGGGTAATCAGGTAAAATAAAAAAAATGTCTGTAGTGGTTTTGTAAAATAAAACTATTATTATAAATGTCAAAGTGTATGACAAAGTTTGTTTGTTAAATCACGCTTAAACGGCTGAACAGATATGGCAGAAATTTGATACAGGGATAGATTATAGTCTTGAATAACATAGTAATTAGCAAAAAAAATTCGACACATAACTGATGTTGAAAAATGTGAATATAATTTTTATTTACTTTAATTTAATTCTTTATTGTACACAATATTTTTACAAGAATATATTATAGTGTTTGAAAATGTGTTATGTAGGTACTCCAATATAAGCTCATGGAAAGGTTTTGCAAACTCTCACAGACACTGTGTCAAGTAGTAGCCAATCGCGCAACAAATTATCTTAAAACATCTCCATAGCAAGCACACAAGCGACACCTGGGGAACACTTCCTTATAACATTATATTCCATTAAGATAGCTTTCATTATCATTCTGAAAAAATTCAGCGTAGAAAGTTGTTATAAAAGTGAATATTACCGAGCTCCTCGCATACCGTTTTACGAGATAACAACGGCTTTAAAAAGAAATTGTCTAGCTCCACTTCGCGTCGCAAGTCTTACGAGATAGACAATTTCATTTTTATTCATTACTAACTGTTGCCCGCGGCTCCGCCCGCGTGGATGTCGGTTATCGCGACCAAACATAGCCTAGGTTCTTTTCCAAATCGATTTAGAAATGAAATATTAGCGGTCAGAGCATTCCCCCTGTAAGGGAAAGATCGCGGGTTGGAGTCCTGCCCGAAGCCGATTCTTTTTCCTTTTTAAATCGATATCATCATATACTTCTGACGCTGACTATACATAATAGGAACCGACCTTATTGCTGTCAACAGGGAATTTTGCGAATGCCACTATGAACTAACCAAAGAGTGTGACAAACATGGTATCCACCGAACTTGACATTAATAAGTATGCGCGTAGAGCGCAATAATTATGTATCCATCTACATTTCCTGTGATATGTACACTTACAATTTTCTGTCACAGTATTTGGATAGATTTTTAATTAAGATTATAAGTGTACATATCACAGGAAATGTAGATGGATACATAATTATTGCGCTCTACGCGCATACTTATTAATGTCAAGTTCGGTGGATACCATGTTTGTCACAATCTTTGGTTAGTTCATAGTGGCACTCGCAGGGGTACATCATTTTGTAAGATTAAATTGGATACATCTCTTTGTAGGTAGTTGACTGTACTATCAAGTAGAGATAGGTTGGCCCTTGTATTAACATCGCCGGGAACCACATAATCACAGGGCCACCGTAATATCGGACAAAAGATTAAATTGTATGAACAAGTCATTATCTCTGTGTAATCTCGCCATTCAAAATGTAAAACACAAACTTTGCTTTTGTAATAACGAAGTTGAAAATAAACTGTTTAACGAATAATAAATTACATTGTTTAGAGGGTAAAACTCAAATTTATAAGTCATTATATTGATCTAGCTTTCAATGTAGACGTGTTTACATAATTATTTATTAAATTGTTTTTTGTACTGGCTCACGCGCCCCAACTTCGCTTACCCACATATAAAACCCCACATAATGTCCCCGCAATTTTCGAATAATGTATGGGAATTTGTCGGATTGGTTGACATTTATGGTCACTGCTCCGCTCTCTTGAGTAGTAGCGTGATGATATTTAATCTATAACTGTCCTTGATAAACGGGCTATTCAACACAAAAAAGATTTTTCAATACGTTGGCAGCGTGATAGCCCCCCGGCCCGCCTTTCGAAAAAGGGCAACCGCTCCCATAAATGTCAAAATAAATCAATTCAAAATGATGAGAACAAGCGAATTCCGGTCACTGAGGTAAAAGCTTCGGATAAATCAACGATGAAATGGCTATAAGTATATTGTGAGTGCGGCTTATAGGAATTGCACAAGTTATGAATATAAATGCCACTTGTTAGTCAAAGGTAAATTGTACACCTCATTACTTCGTAGAACGCGTACGTTAGGGCGCGGAGTGCTTTACGCGAACAACGCTGAACTATATTCGCTACGTTCGTTGAAGCTTGATAAGGTAAATGTTTGAATAATGAGTTCTTTATATATATCTTAGGTCATATTTACACGACACGGGATTAGTCTGCTGTTGTAGTACTTAGGTGATAGGGCTTTTTTTATTCCACTTAGGTGGCAGACACGCACTCGGCCCACTTGATGGAAAGTGGTTACCGTGGCCTATGGACGTGTGCAGCACCAGGGGAGTCACACTCGTGCTTCCGAATCTGTAAGAACTGAGTTTCTGTCCCGTCAGTGCAGAAAACAAATCAGGACTATCTTTTGGTCTTCCCACTGACCGCACAAAAATTCTCTAGTGAGCTCTGGCTACCTTATTCACCACTGGGAATACAATGCGAGGTTATTATGGCCGCGGTATTCTGTAGGGTGGAGGTACTTTCCCAGTCGGACTGCTCAATTAGGACAGGAATAGCTATAATAATGTCAATGGATAGTACTACTGATAATACTTTTATGGTGTACAATAAAGAATATCTTATCTTATCTTATCTTATCTTATCTTATGGGTTCACATCAGGGATGCTGAAAACCGTGCGAAGTGGAGGAAGCGAAGCTTTTAGCTAGGCATTTCTATTTAGAAGATTTATAAATATATACAAGGAAATATACCTTATTAGGTATGTTCAACCCCATTCTGAAATCTAATCTACAAGTTATTTACAGCTATGCTTATTTTGTGTCTAGACGCTGTACAATGTGTGGTGAAATATCATTAGAAGCCCTTTTAAAACTCTCTTTCTTTTCTTACTTTGTACAATCAACTACAAGTCTTTTGACCTGTTAACTTTCTCGAGCCACAAAATCATTTTCGTAAAACCAGTCCGCGGTAATCGCACAAAACAAATTCATTCTTTATCTGATACGTCGCCCGGAACTCAGCCTCGTTATCCTCAAACGATCTTCCTTTATGTCCGTGTAATTCCGTATCTCGAGATTCAAGAGAAATCTTATTCGAGCTTGGGGTCTGTCAAATATCGAACTGAAGGATCTTGAAAATTTTATACCCGAGATGTAATTGCGTTTTAAATTGTCTTCGGTTTTCTGGAGTTTTCAATTCATTTATTCGTGGTTATGTTTTGAAAGTGAATTCGTTCAGTATTTTGAATATATTAATATTCAAGCTAAAAACCATGTTATTTCGACGTACTTATTTTTGTTTGGTAAGCTCAGATTAATTTGCTAAAGAGAATCAATCGTAAATGAAAATTTGATTTAGCTTCTAATATAATTTGTTAATTTATTTATTTGTTGACCATATCACAACGGCTGAACTTTGATATTCCCGTGAAGCGACTGCCATCTGACCTACCCAATCCTCTGGATATATCGTAGTTTTGAATATAGGTTATCGGACTTTTTATGGCTGTAACTACCCGTAAAGAATACCATATTATGTTCGTATGGCTACTGGGTATGGCGTCTTCACGGGCTCCCTGGACTTACTTGAACGGTTTCTGCCCACCCCAATGTGAAATAATGGTGACAATTAAAACAGTAAACAATTCCGTGAACGAAGAGAGATATTTCACGAAAACAATTACGAATAAATGAATTTCAAAACTATTTATATAGTTATTTTTAAACTATCGCGGTGTAAACTCAGTTTTTATGTTTCGGGACTTATCGCGATTAATTATTATTTGGAACTTACTTGTGCGCAATTATTATTTAGTCTCACGTAGCGAATCCATTACGTGATTTAACAGGGCCGTAGAAACGCAGACTATTGGTACGAAAATAGAATAAAAGTAATTAATTGTCTAGAAAATGGGACCTGGAGAATAAAATACGGTGTTATTTCTTTCAAAATCTCGGCCGCTTTGAAGTGTCTCTAAAGGATCTACACGAAGACAGATTCATATGCGGATTTTAGCAGCGGACGCGTCCGCCGACGTATGCACGGGGGTGATTTGCTTGTGTGTACCAGCTTGTAGATGAGTTTGTCTTCACCCCGGGGCCCTACATGCCTAGGATACCGCTAACTAACAAGTAAAATTTAATAACATTTTTTCAGTGTCAGTGATACCTATAACAGTGGTTGACAGAAGAATCAGGATCCAGGCCACCTCACACCTTCAACTTAAAGAGCAGCACAAGAACATCTTTGCTTATATAAAACCAAATACACCAATTGCCTTCCACAGATCACGTCCCAAGTACATAATAAAGACAGGATACTGATGATACACTGTTAGAATATAATCTGCGAAGCATGCCTACTTATCGTACAACCCTTTTTAACGGTAAGGGCACACATTGTTCAATTTTCAACAAGTCTTTGGAACAGAAGTCCCCAAATGCCCAATATAAAAGGTCCTAGAGCGGACCATTTGATAAATATTTAGGAGTAGGCATTAGGGTGAATTCCCACTGAGCAGACCCCACAGTCTCTGTGGCGTGATTCCCGCTCAGTGCTAGACTATTTGCATTGGTCTGGTCGTGCCTCGGAGAGCACGTGAAGCCATCGGGACCAGTTGTCATACGAACATCTATGGCAGTCGTTACGGGTAGTTGGAGCCCTAAAAAGTACAATAACTAGTCTAATTGCACTGTTTCTAATATCGCCAATGGGTTGTGGAGATCAAATACCAGTTGCTTCAAATATTGACGTTCAGCCAAACCCGCAGTTATACTGGAAAAACCGGACCCCGGACTCGAGCCGAAAAGCTTCGGATGTGACCTAGATTAACTCTAGGATGAAAAAGAAAAGTCAGAAACGGCCTTCAGCAACCAGACTTTGTTACTAGAAGCAGTAGCGAAAAGGTTCACGCATTAACACATCGTCAAATGACTGTAAACTTATTCCCGCGTACACAAGGTTCAAAATGGTTTGTAATATTGTTCCTCAAAAAGCTCGCTGCCGGGTTTTTCAGTGGGAATCTACCCTTAGATCGTCCGCGTAATTTATTGAACTACCCTCGTAGATAACACCGTTATCTGGGACGGGGAGCTAATAAATTCGGACAAACTTTACCTTCGTTTTACGTTTTATATGTCATCAATTAGCTTTATAGTGTAATTTGATTTCATTATGATGTTTTAAGCTGGGTCAGTATTGAAACAAAGACATTTTTAACGGATTCTATCAGGAATTATTTTTGTGTTAGCCTTAGTTACGCTGATCCTGACGTTTCGGGTGCAATTCATCAGTTTTTATTATAGTGTATTGCTTAAGTTAGTTCCAAAGAGAACTTTCCGCTTTCTGTAACATCTGAGAATACAAGAAAACTATGAAGTCTATGGATGCTTATGATTGTACAGCTAACGCATGTGAAAAACCATATTACCGCATTTGTGGTACCTACCTATTCCCGACCGCTAAAAAAATTAAACAATTCAAGTTAAATAAAATACTTCTTTATGTTTAAGTATCATTTCATTAAACATAGAGATAGAACTAAAAACTCACTTTGCTCCCGTAAATAGTGCTCAATGTGCCTAAAAACAACTCTTTAGGCATCATCGTGATGGACGTGACGATGGCACGACTGCCGAGATTTTTATTCACATAAAAAGTGCTCAACTCATACCATCAATCTCTCTAACATTGTTTCGAAATGATCTCCTAAATCATAATATTCATAAGAGCTCGCGTGCATGGCTCCTGCCGTTCGCATAAGGTGTAGGATATACATATATGTAAATGTCTATACGATGAGCTGAACGATCACGTAGCTCTCGAGAGAGCATCCGGCCGGTATTTGAAATAAAGCTGCTTTATGTCTCGAATTGATGTTAGACTTTTCCAATGTTTTGGTACATACATACATAGGAATACTCGGGACACGTATTGAGGACCTATGGCGTGACCCACTTGAGGCGTCTTGGTTTGTATATACCTAGTCTAAGTAGGTAAAGTCGACAAAGGAAATTCGGATGCATTTTTTCAAATAGCAGGAAGGTTATAGTTTCCATGCCCGGTTGCCGGCTGCAGATATTTTTTACCTGACCTTGCTTTAGTAATGCTACGTTTACATACTCGCGGCAGAGCGAGGGAAGTGGCGAGAGAAGTGGGCAGAGACGTGGTGTGAATGGTATATTCGTCATGCCGCGAGTACTGCCGCGTATGTTGCGCAAATACTAGCGCGATGAACTATACGAGACCGCTAGATGGCGCTAAGCTAAATAAAACACGACTTTCGTTATTGCTCCTCGAATATTTACTTTTAAAAATATTTATATCGATCTACGGAAAGTGTATAGTAGTTGAAAGTGATAGTTTTTATTAATAATCTATTTAATTAATTCGCTATGCTGTAAAAGCTTATTGCGTACACTGCTACAGCGTTGTCCTCCATACGTTTACGTCCGTCTCCGTTGCAGGGCGAATACTGTAATGCGGACCAACGCGATGATGGGAGTGTGTGAATGCTAGGGCATTAATCGCGCGAATATTTCTGGCAACACGATGAGCAATGCGAGCGGCAGTATGTAAACGCGGGGTTAGATCATTCTTGATCTGATCGATATACGTAGGCCAAGGTCGACCCTTGCTGGGTTCACTCTTACCGAATTTTCTGACGTTTATTTTTTTTTATTTCTTCTTGACTACGGCAAAGCCTTTCGCTTTATATAGCCGTGGTCGTAGCGATATACGACCATGACTATCCTTGATATTTTCCTATTTAATATTTTTTAGCCGCGTGGTTCCCGGCAGAGTAGACTTTGAGGCTCCCTGAGCCACCCTATCTCCTCCCATGCGGTGTCGTACAAGGCGACTAAGGGATAGGGCTGTTTAACATCAAACAAATATATACACCTCAGACTCAGCCTCGGATGCAAGGCTCGGCATATTATGGCAATAGGCTCATCCCCTATTACGTGGGACCGAAATGATTAGTTAAATGTGGGTGTTAATTCACCTCTGCCTAGCCCTCCGGGGATAAAGGCATGATTAAATGTATGTGTAAAATATTTTTCAGTAGTCGGGTATTTAAACCTAATTTTTTGAGAATTATTTGCAGTAACATAGACATCATTCTTCCAAACCTTGATATTGGAAACAAATAAATATTCACTTACTACCATCCCTCTGAGTTAGACTGAACATGTTCCTTTCTTACAATCATCATAAAGTACAAAAAGAAACGGAAAAACAAGCTCGAATACTCACAGCAGTCCTGAGAGACGCTCTGGAATTCGTGACGTAATGTATTATACTTAGGAGTTAGGATGAACGCGATGTAGGCTTTGTACTTCGAGCCATTGTTCACGACTCGCATGAACTCGAAGCTGGTAAGGAATTTGCCGCACACTCAGCGGATAGAGTCGCTGATCGCGTCAGCACTGATAAAGAGAAAACTGTCAAGATAGGCGTAAAGTGATTACCCAACTAGCTGCTATAAGCGACTGTTGAGTCGCACATGGAATTCTTATCCCTTATGCTTCCCAAAAAGAAGCCTATGTGTTATTCCATCTGTGCCCGTACCGAATTTCTAGATCTTGCTGGATCCGTTGAGACGTTTGGGCAAACATCCATTCATTTTCACAATCCCTTTCAAATTTTCGTGTGCTTGTCTGCCAACTAAGTGGTATAAAAAAAAGACGAAAACTTCGAAATTCAGTAGACGCACCGACTTATAGGAGAAGACGGACTCTGAAAGTCTTTTCCGTACAGACAGTTGACTATAGACAGACCACGAGCGCTGTACCGCTCCCGTGACACGCTCGCTCTAGTATCTCGCTCGCTCTCCTCTCATGCTCCGTCTTTCTCCTTTTTACCTGGTCCCCCGCCACGCCGCGTGTACTATGGGAGCGGTACAACAGTCGGTCTATAGTAATTCGCTCTCCGCTGTCTGTATCACCGATTCCTTACTAACATCCACTAACATAATCTGTTTCCAGTCCGTCAGCTGTGTGAGCAGATGTCCTCCGTACGGGTCACTATTGTGATTCGGTGCCACGGAATGAGAGAGGCTATTCAGTGGTATAATGTGTGAAATAATTTTGTAACAAATTATGTTATTTACAGTTTATTTTCTTTTGTTATAACCGAATAACAATCCCGTTTTCATCCAAAGCTTGCATTGTAGAGTCTGAGGCCCTCGTTCATACCTACTTCACCCTTATATAATTTGGAAGGATGGGACTGACATTGGTGAGGCTCAAGTCCACACCAAGGGAAGCAGGAAAAGACAGAAACTGGATCCTGAAGTCAAGACGTGAACACAAGCATGCCGCTGTAAGGTAACTCCAACATGAAAATGAAGAAATGAGAACATGATTTTTTATTCATTATGAAACGTCAATTTGATGCACAGAATTTTAAAAAAATGTGTTCAGTATCGGTAATAGAACATAACCCAACCCAACTGACAGCCTCCGTGGCGTAGCGGTATTGTAGAATCGGGGTCCTTAAATACACGTTTCTCTTCACCAATGGACGTTTAAACTTTTCAATAGCCGAAACCATCGCTTCTGGCTCCGGGGAAATCAAACTAGCCAGGCTCTAGTATTAGCGGGTTATTTGTCGATAGTCCCGGTGTCCCGGAGGACGGAGCGCCGGCTTCAGGTTAATATCCGGTAAATGTCCACTCGCTTGCGACAACGGCCCCGTTCACGGTCAATTGCATCCACCGAAATCGCCAAAACTAGAAATTTAATATATCTTGGTGAATAAATGAAAAAATTATTAGTGTGTGTGTATTACTTTACAAAAGCGAAAATTGCCTTTGACACTACTGGTGGTGTCATTAATAATAATATAATAATAATAATTTATTTATTTATCAAAGAAGGCTTTACAGTATATATTATCAATAGTCATTGGGAATAATTTGTACCCTTGACACTACCGGTAGTACCATGGGGATAAAATTTTACCCTTGGCACTACCAGTAGTACTATTGGGTAGTGCCACGGGGCAGTCACCGTATTTTTAGTATTTTTCAGCGACATTTTAAGTATTTCTTTGTCGCACCGGTCTTGGAATTATTTACAAGCTCACTCGTGGTTCCTTCTTCCTGCTGTCCCGGGTCCTTTAAACAGGGTGTGTAAAGCATCTGATAAGGCCGTCAAGCTGAGGGCCACCATTATTACATTATAGGTGTCTTTGATGGTGACTGTCTTTCGCGAGACTTTGTCTTCAGCTTACCATAAGTCCAGGTGAAGACAAATTGGCGTGTCCTACATAAAAAATATGATAATAGAAGCAACTTACAAGAATGAACAGTAGCACGTAAATGTCTTAACCCTCCAATACTTCTTTCTTCATTGTGAACATTACCATTGAAAAGCCTTCGCAATATATTTTATTCGTAAAAAATCTCAGCACTTAATATACTGTGAGGTTCCCAAGAATACCCGGATACCGTCGCGTTATTTATTTATCAACCCTTGTTCTGGTAACGTTTTGCCTTTTTATAGAGAACTAGCTGTTGCCGACGGCTCCGCCCGCGAGGATGTTGGCTATCGCGACCAAACATGGCAAGGCCCAAGGTCCCTCTATCTCTGTCCCAAATTTCATTAAAATCGGTTCAGTGGTTGAGGCGTGAAAGCGTAACAGACATTCGCATTGTTAATATTATAGTAAGGACAATATGGATACTTCCAAAAGGTTTTGTATGTAGGTTATTCTTGATGATATTATCAGCATCATCGGAGCCTATTCCTAAAGTAATTGAGGTCGGCATTTAACTTTAATATTCTTCGTGAAGCGACTGCCATCTGACTTCTATCGATATCGAGCTTCTCCAGTTAGACCACGCCCTCGATTCTGCTACAGCAAAACGGTTGGGTTAGGACGGCTCGGGTTAGTCGGGTTAGGGAAGGGCCAGATGCAGAAGGCTGTGCTTCTTGACACGGCGCGCGTCGTGAGGAAGTTCCATTCTCTGGAGCCCTAACCACCGGTGGCTTGGTTCCTGTACCCGCTACCGGTGGAACACTGTTCTTTTATATTTTTATATAGTTTTTAATAATATGCATATGGAGCACTGTTTTTTTACATTTTTAAATAGTTTTTAATAATATGTATTCAAAAATATAATTTATAATGATGTTTGAAGAGGAATAATAATAAAAATTGGCCTGATGATAACTATAAGCTCTTACTATTACTTAGACCATGAACTGTTCATAAAATGTTCATAAAAGTTAACTCATCTCAGTCCACCCCGAGATTTATCCCACGAGCGAAACGATAAGCACCATCTTTTTAAAACGCCACTTTACTTATCAAGCGACTGACAGTACCTTCTCAAATATTTACATAATATTAATTACAAGTTGAACAAAAGCCGTAAGCCCAAAAGTCTCTCAAATGCGAAAGTTCCCAGTATTCTGTTTTAGAAAAGTTTGAAACGGACATCATTTTACGGCAAATTTTGCCTTTTCGTAATGACTACAAGTACAATGTTTTTATGGGTTCATACCTCAAAAGGTAAAAAGGAACTTTCGTCCATCAGCCAGACTGTCAAGACGTTTTTTAGGGATACATGCTTGAAGAGGTAAAAAGGAACCATATTCTGTCCATCCGCCAGTCTTTAAGGCCTTTTTAGGAGTCTATAATAAAAAGAAAGAAGAAAATGATTTTTATATTACGGATTACACATACATATAAAGAAAATGTCGAAATAAATATAATGATACCAAAAGAAAAAAAATACCATATGAATGTTTAACAACATGCAGCTACACAGGCGGCGAACGCTTCGATCGAACAATGACCGTCTATAATTAAAAGTTTTTCTTTTAAAGACGAATCTAACGACATTCATCACAATCAGTTCAGCCGTAGAATATTACGCCAGACATAGAAACAACACATAATCCTTCTTTGCTTCACCGTAGTCAGGAAAAGCAATCGCTTTACTATAGCCCATCTGTGATACAACCCTAACTTATACTCATCGAAAAGCAATTTCGAAGCTAAAATCATTTTACTGGGCAGCGGGCCCCGAGAGGCCTTTCACAGAGTGGCCAGCGACGCGGAAAATAAATAATCGGGTCACCTTGAATTGTCAAAAAATACAATATAAATCAAGAGGTATATTGGCTCAATAATGACATGTGTTCCAATCTTTCCCTTATTGATATTATAAAGTTTTTGAAGGTGTTAAGCTGTTTGTTACCTACTCAATTGCGCTGTAGCGATTGAATGGATCTGGCTGAAATCTACAGCCCCTCTAGACAAGTGGCAATTCGTTGCTCGGCGTATGATGGAATAGAATGACAAATGTATAGGATTTGACGTTTTTGACATTCGTTGACGCCTGTCATATACGTCAAATCCCATACATTTGGCATTCTATTCCATCATATGCCGAGCAGAGAATTGCCACTTGTCTAGAGGGGCAGGAATAGATTCTTCTTCTTCATCGTAGCGTTAATCCCAGTCGCATCCAAGACTTTCACCTCGGAATCCGGGGCTCGCTTTATCAGTCTAACTGCGGGTTTGGTTGAACTTCGATAAGCGACTGCTATCTGACCTCCACAACCAATTGACGATATTGAATCATTGCAGCAAGACCAGTTTTTGAACTGTTTAGGGGCATCATGTGGATGCTGTAAATAGCGACTAAGGGCCGGCGCCCACTGCCGGCATGGCACGGCATGGAATTTATTACTAATCAAGTTATTTTGAACCTTATCTCATAAATAATAATAATAATAATATAAGCTTTATTTTCCGAAAGATTACATTTCATACATTATAAATGTTGGTTATGATGAATTTTATTCGGACCCCTTTCGGGTAAAAGCCTCCTCCATTTTTTTCCATTTATCTCTGTCCTTGGCCTATTTCCATCCACACATTTCCCGCAATCTCCATTGAATCCTCAGACCATCGTTTCTTTGGTCTACCGACCTGTCTTTTTCCTAAAGGTCCCTTCCACTTTGTCGCTTGCAGGGTCCATCTTTTGTCTTTTACTCTACAGATATGTCCAGCCCATTGCCATTTTTGCTTCAAGGCGTACTCCAGCCAGAGCGTCTGTGAGCTTAGTTTTCTTCCTTAGGCTTTCACTTCTAATTTTTTGAATTTTCTTTATTTTGAGAATGCTTCTTTCCATAGCTCTTTGTGTTGATATTAATTTATTTTGAACTTTATTTGTAAAAACCCACGTTTGGCTGCCGTAAGTAAGGCTTAGTAATATACATGTATCCATTATAATCTTTTTATGATCTAAGCTGTATTCTCCTTTCAAAATGTCTTTTTGTGCCCAAAACTTTTTCCATGTAATGGTAGCTCTTCGGTTCACTTCTTCTTCGTTCCTGTTGATATTGAATGAGACTTGTTTGCCGAGGTAGACGTATTCGTTTACATATTCTATTTCTTTTATCTCATATGCTTTATAATTCATTTTACTTTATTCGTCAAACGATGCCGCAGTGGGCGCCGGCCCCAATCCGACAGTAAACATATAGCCCACGACAAAGTGCCCGCTAACGGCAATAGGCTCGTCCTCTATAACGTGAGGTCGAAAATCATAGATGGCGAAATGTGGGTGTTAATACACGTCTGTCTACCTCTTCGAGGATTTAAAGGCGTGAGTATATGTATGTATTTATGTAAAAAATGACGAGTAAACCCACAGGCGTGTACTTATATATAAGTAGGGTAATTTCACGATGCCTAATTTTTTGCTAATTTTGGTGGCTTTTTTCAATCATAGGTTTTCCGATGAAAAAATTTAATGGAGTTCTTTTAGAATATCTAGAATACTGATGTGTTCTGAAAGAACTCCATTAAATTTTTTCATCGGAAAACCTATGATTGAAAAATGCCACCGAAATTAGCAAGAAATTAGGCATCGTGAAATTACCCAGTAGATAATTTAATTATGTAACATCAATATTTTTAATAAATATAATATAAGGTCGTTTCCAATTTTGTTGCGAGTTTCAAAGTTACACCATGATTGTAAATGTCATTAGTGTCAAACCTTTAAGTGATTAATTACTGTGAACAAACAAAGGGGTTGCCAGCTAAAGGGTTGAAATAATTTTATTACACACAATGCCTTCGGAGCTGAGACTCCCTGAAGGAAAATGAGGAGATTCGGTTTGTGGTCTTAGAGTAAATGGGGAAGATAAATCACGTTGTATTTCGACATGCTCGTTTACAATACCCAGTTTTTGATTTGGCAAAGTACTTAAGCAGAAAAGTTCGGCTAAAATCGGTATGCTTCGATTTTTAGAGCGTTCTTTCTTTCACACATCGAACTGATACCTTTTAGAGTACCGTAGTTAAAACCATTTGTATTTATATCGATTAAGATAGAAAAAAGCGAATACAGCTCAGGCGGGACTCGAACCCGCGATCTTTCCCTTACAGGACGAATGCCCTGACCACTGAGCCACCGAAGCTGATCCAAAATTTTCTATACAACCGTCTTGGGGCGACGGTGGAGCCATCTACCGATACTCGTGCGAACTATCGGAACCAATGAATGATGTAACAACCATTTTTAACATTGATTTTTGATGACAACCGCTTCGGTTCGGACGGGTTCGAGTCCCGCCTGAGCTGGATTCGCTTTTTCTATCTTGTTGAACCAAGCTTTGTCAGGATATTATGACAATTGGGTAATTTGACAATTAGGCATTGTTTTCAATTAGACGTTTTAGCAATTGGTCGTTTTGACACCTGGGCATTTTGACAATTGAACATTGTTTCCTTGTCATTTTTATACATTGGACATTATGACATTTGGCCCAACATACCCCGTACTCGAAATATGAGTTTTTTATTCGTCAATTTAATTACAATTGTAATTATAAATTGACAACGTTGTAGGTAATTTAAAGAAGCAGAAATGTTACACAGGTAATTTAAAAGTTATATATTATTCAAGATGGCGAAAGAAAATTTCTTACGTTTACCTCCAGTTTCTTATGAAGACCTCATGTGCACCTGTTTGCTGATTGAAATTACAATTATAAGGTCCTCTTCAGACATGGAGATATGGCACGAACATTATTTTATGTATTTCGATATTTTAAACTACTAGAAGGAGGAGTTTGTTTAGATTACAATTGGCGGGTTCGTATAAACATTGTCCATTGTCTTATTAACATTGGCTTATGGTACATGTCGTACAATTTCGTATCAGACCTACAAGTCCTCCAACATAATTTAATTTTAGATGATTGATATAAAGGTCATCTTTTGCGACGTGATGTCAACTTCAGCACTTTTGGGTTAACCTCTCTTACTAAGGTTTAACTAAATTGTACTCGTATTAAAAATAAATATATAAGCAATAAATGATTGCCTGTAACCCCGCGTTTACATACTGCCGCTCGCATTGCTCATCGTGTTGCCAGAAATATTCGCGCGATTAATGCCCTAGCATTCACACACTCCCATCATCGCGTTGGTCCGCATTACAGTATTCGCCCTGCAACGAAGACGGACGTAAACGTATGGAGGACAACGCTGTAGCAGTGTACGCATTATGCTTTTACAGCATAGCGAATTAATTAAATAGATTATTAATAAAAACTATCACTTTCAACTACTATACACTTTCCGTAGATCGATATAAATATTTTTAAAAGTAAATATTCGAGGAGCAATAACGAAAGTCGTGTTTACTGATTAGCGCCATCTAGCGGTCTCGTATAGTTCATCGCGCTAGTATTGCCGCTCCTTTGACTCGCGCCGCCAAGCCGACATTCACAGCAACATACGCGGCAGAACTCGCGGCATGACGAATTTACCATTCACACTACGTCTCTGCCCACTTCTCTCGCCACTTCCCTCGCTCTGCCGCGAGCATGTAAACGCAGCTTAAGAAATTGCCGCAGAGCGATAATGCCGCCATCTGTACGTACCACTTAACTTAGCTTTCTATGTTATATTGTTATACATTATCTATGGTGTACAATGAAATGTTATATTGCCACTGGTGCGGGTATTAATTTTCTTTGAAATCCATTGCGTTGTAAAGAACAAACTACTTAGCTGATACATGAATAAATACAACATCTTTTGAATAAACATTCGCAAAAATAACGAACAAAATTTGACTGTTACAAACTTGGAGATGAGTGCGAAGCCGGCTTTATAAATATTTATCACAGAGACAAATAACTCACGTTTACCTTCCTCGAGTTGTTTCATTTTATATATTGAAGCAAATAACGTATTTGGAGAAGTAATTACGTCAGGAGTACCCGAAACCGGCGAGCATGTATGAAAACAATTAAGTATGAAAGTAGAAAATGCGAAAGATGTATGCCAGGATCGTACGGTCTAGCTGCTAATGTTACCATTGGGTTGTGGAGGTCAGATGGCAATCGCTTCACGGAAAATATCGAGGTCTAGCCAAATACGTAGTTAAGACTGGTAAAGCGGACCCCAGACTCCGAGCTGAAAGCTTCGGATGCGACTGGTAATTAACGCTAGGATGAAGTAGAAGAAGAACAAGAGGATCGTAGCAAGTGGAAAACTGTGGTCTCTGCCTGTCCCACTGGGAAAGAGGCGTGACTGTATGTACTTATATAGTGTACTAGCTGTTGCCCGCGGCTCCGCCCGCGTGGAATTCGGATTCCGTACAAACTTTTCTTTCGTGCTAAAATTGCCTCGGATACCATCCCCGTCAGCCATCAGGAGTGCCATGTGGAATTCGGACCCACTAAACAGCATGCCGTCGCGGGTCTTCAGTTGCTGGAGTGTAAAATTGCCTAGGGCATTTTCCGCACCCCCGGCTGACCCTGGGCCATCTACAATTTTAAGATGGCCCCCTCAGCAGTGGGAAGCACGATGTCCCATCGAATTCCGGAAAGGGAGGAGACGGGCGTGAAGGGATGACAGGAGGCCGGACCTATAATCCTCACGTCCGCGCTCGGTGACCAGCCCTTCCCTTTCCTGCTCTCTACTGGGCCTCCTCGTAGTCAGAGGGACATGTGGGAAGCCTTTGAGCAGCCCTCTATAGAGCTGCTCCCGTTGCTGTATGTATTTGCCGTAGGCGGTAGCGCCTCCCCTGGGTGAGGGGCGTTAATGCCTCCGTTACCCAGGATGCATCACATGGAGGTTCCAATCCCGCATTCGGATCCCGTTACCGTTGCATCTTGTGTTCAGCTGACCTTCCCTGTCTTCGCTCGTGAAATACTTCGAACACCCGTGGTTGCACCCTTTTAGCCCATGCCCGTAATAATAATTAGTTTTCAAATAATGTATGGTAATTGACCGGATTTATTGACATTATAATTTCGTAATATCTTTTGAATAGAACGTCCGATTTCAATAATTCAAAAAGTAATCAACAGGCATTGAAACAGTCTTAAATACCAAACGATTTATTTAGATAAGAATTAATATAAAGGTATAGATTCCGTGGTCTGACTTTGATCGGCATTTCGACTTGAATTTATATCGTCGCGCGTTACTTTCATACTGCAATAGATTCTAAAATATTCATTATAATTATACAGTGTAAAGGGCAATTTTGATCTACATTAAATGTACAATGTATCTAACGTATTTAGTCAGATAAGGCTTAACACTATATTGTTAAAAATAGCTTCGAAAATGACACATATTTTTTTTTAATTTGTAAAAGATAAAAATGGTTATTGTGAGCTACCCTTATTAGATAGACATATGCTGTCGCGGACTTTTATGTAGACCTTTTTAAGTTATACATTTCTACAGTACATTATTTTGTTCTATCTTCAATAGTTTTCGCAGCGTACGCGATGTAAGGAATTTTTTAGGTCATTTTTTTACACCTTGGGTTACATTATTGAAGTTTTTTCCAGGATCCCTATTTTTTTGAAAATTAATTATAGCCTATGTTAGTTAGTGATAGTGCAGCTTTCTAATGGTAAAAGAATTTTTGAAATCGGTTCAGTAGTTCTTGAGTTTACTCGAATACAAAAATACAAATCTAATATTAGTAAAGAATGTATGGAAATCTGCCCGATTTATTGACATTTATGCTCACTGCTCCGCTCCCTTTAGTAGTAGCGTGATGTTATATAGCCTATGTTACTCCCAGATAGTGTAGCTTTCTATAGGTGAAAGAATTATTGAAATCGGTCCAGTAGTTTCGGAGCCTATTCGTTACAAACAAAAAAACAAACAAACAAACAAACAAACAAACAAACAAATCTTTCCTCTTTATAATATTAGTATAGATGTATAGAGTGTACGTATGTATGATTTGTATGTTATAATTATGTTGTCTTACCCTGAAGATTGTAGACCACAATCAGCTACAAATTGATTTACCTGTAAATAGAAGAAATGCTTTTAATTCTGTATTCAGTATTATTGAAAAAAAAAAAAACATGTTTTAATTTCCTTTTTTTATACATAATATGTGTGTGAATCTGGTGAGTTGAGAATCTGGTAATTTGCGAATCTAGTGAACCGAGAATCTGGTGAACTTCTCCTGAGGGCTTGTTCCATGATCCATGATATGATCCACAATAAAATCTTTTTTTTTTCTTTTTTTTTCTTTCACCTGACGGCCTCCGTGCCGTAGCGGTAGAACGTTCTACTGCTACGCAGAGGACGCGGGTTCGATACCCGCTCAGTGCAAATATTTGTATGCATGAATATATAATATATTTGCATTTGTCTGGGTGTTTCTGTGTAAATATGTTATTACAAAGAAAAAAGTATCGAAATTTATCTATCCACATAGTAGATTCCATAAAACAAACGGCTTAACGTGCTCTCCGAGGCACGACCAGACCAATGCAAATACCCATATTTCATACACAAATATTATATTTGCACTGAGCGGGGATTGAACCCGCGCCTCCTGTGTAGCGGCCGCGTTCACTACCGCTAGGTACGCCACGGAGGCTGTATTTTTTTTAATATAGGTGGTCCATTGAAGGTAGAATAAATTGAACGACTTTTATCGCGTAATGCGTACAAATTTGCACATATTCGGGGCATGCCGCGGTGAAATGTTCGCAGTTATAATACAAGGCGGCATATCTTCACGCCGAACCGTTGGATATTACGCAGCTATGGGTGAACTTCAAAGGTAAAGCACATTCCTTGAAACCTTGTGCGAGGCCGAATGGCGAAAGCGATGTACCGAGGAATTTGCGCGTTGGATGCTGTAGATATTGTATAGTCAAACCTTTGACTAATATATAAACTCTATAGACTATGTCGTAAGGAAGGCATTAACTATGGAAGGTGATGGCTACAAGGGGAGAGGGAGACCTAAAAGGAGGTGCATGGACTGTGTGAAAAATGATATGGTTGTGTGGGAGTGAATATTGAGATAACTGCAACTTGAGATGAATGGTAAAAGCGTACATGTACCGGCGACCATAAATAGGATATTTCTCAAAAATCTTGCTTTTTATTACCGTTTAAAATTGAACTTTTCCAGCGGACACCAGTAGAAGTAGGATTGGACTACATTATTGCGCTAAGTATACCTTGATTTATATTGTGTTTTTTTAAATAAAAAAAATATAAAAAAACTTGGGATAAGGGCTCGAGGATGATGAACTTTAGTCTAACTTATGTTATTATTTAATTTTAGCCCGACGTTTTGGCTACTTTTCAGCAGCTATGGTTGCGGGGTGACTAGATGATAGTTGTTGCATTATAATAGTTTAAAGTGTAAGTTAAAAAGTAGGTAGTTTTATTTCAATGAGTGAGATTCGCGTAACCTTCAGACAATATCATTCTAACATATCCCTGTCATATACCGATACTGGCGCCCCTGACGGGTCCAGGTAGAAGAGGTAGGCCCAAGAAGTACTGGCTTGACGTCGTGGAGGGTGACATGCGTGCAAATGGTCTCACTACCATGGACGCCCAAGATCGTGCGAAGTGGGGGTGGAAGAGCCGGAAGGCGGACCCTGAACTCCGAGGTCATCTTGGCCACGGATGCAATCAGGAAAATGCGTCTATATGCAGATGATGACTAGGCTCACATAGGTTGTAAAATGGGCATCAAAGTTCCACGCGGGTGAAGTCGAGAGCGACAGCTAGTTTATTAATAATCCCCTTTTTTTATCGTGCGAAAAATCCCCACGGATACCTCTCCTGCCGGGGCCGGAGGAGGAGGTTATGCCGGACTCGAACTGACTAAAACACACGCCGTCTGTGGGCCGTCGGTTGCCAGAGATCAGATTGTCGTAGTCATATCCCTCGCACCCCGGCCGACCCAGGGCCATATCTCTCGATCTGGTCCTCTTCCGGTGTGGGGACCACGGAGTTCCCAACTCGCCCCCAGGTTCTAACATAATCCCTGTCATATACCGATACTGGGCTCACATAGGTTGCAAAATGGGCATCAAAGTTCCACGCGGATGAAGTCGAGGGCGACAACTAGTTTATTAATAATCCCGAAAATTATTTTAATATCTGCTCAAGTTTCATAACTTCGAAGTTGTCATAAAGTTTGTTATAAATTTCTTTTACTTTTAAATTATCACCGAGAGCGTCCAACACGCTATTTAACTGTAAATTACGTTATTACATTAAGCAGCTGCTGAAATTAGTTAAATATAATTTTTTTAAGCTTATTAAGCGACTGTGGTGATATAAATTACAGAAAATGCCGCAGTGGAGTTTATTAAGCCGCTTCTTCATACTCCTTCTTTTGCCGCACCATTAAGACTTGGAATTTCTTACCAGTTCACGTGTTTCCCTCCTCCTACAGTCCCGGGTCCTTTAAGCGGGGCGTGAAAAAGCATCTGATGAGGCCGTCAAGCTGAGTGCCACCATTGTAACATGATACGTGTCTATAATGGTGACCCTCTTTTCAGAGACTTTACCTTCAGCTTGCCATCAGGCGAAGTGAAGTCAAATTGATGTGTCTTATATAAAAAAAACCACTTAGACGACAGACAAGCACACAGCCCACCTGATAGAAAGTACAGATAATGTCACGATATAAATTAAACCAAAACTATGGTTTGTAAGTAATCTACTTAATAGTTTACCATAACTTTGTTGTTTCCGTTTATTAGTCTATCAATGCAGGCTCAAGTTTCAGACGTAACCAGGCTCATTCAAGTCACGTGCGTAAGCGCGGTCTCACAAAACGTATTGACCATTACGTTCTCTTGAGAGCGCTTTCACATTATCCGATCTGAAATCGGTGCCGGACCCCGATCCGATATCGGAGGACGTAAAATGTATGAAATATAGCTGTCCCGGCGAACTTCGTACCGCCATATTTTTCCCGTTCCCGCTGCACCTATTTTCTCATCTTTTAAACCTTCCCTGGACACCCACGAATATTTCAAGACTAAAATTAGCCAAATCGGTTCAGCCGTTCTTGAGTTATAAAATAACAACGAAAAGTGGCATTGATTTTTATATATTAGAGATGTATATGTCTTTCACATTGTCCGATATTGGAAATCCGAGCCGATACTGCTGTGTTGTCACTGTTGTCAGCTATCGGCTGTCAGCTGTCGTCGTCCGACACCGATATCGGATCGGACAATGTGAAAATGCTCTGATTTGGGTCTTTTTAATTAGAGTTCCCGCTTACACGTTTGGGCTGATGCGGTGTGAGAAGTAAATGTGTTACATATTTTAACTCTGACCTTTTGTTTTTATTTCGCTTAAAAAGTAATATTTCACGCACGCTCAAGCTGAACTCCCTGCTGTGGTTTTCCCAAGCGACTACAATATGGAGCTCTTCAAGAAGGGTATTAGAAGATTCCTACATGACCGGCAGCGCATACTTCCATAGGCCACGATAACGACATTCCTTCAGGTGGATTGTGTGCTTGTCTACCACCTAAGTAATATAATATAACAAAATTACTTCATTTGAGATTTAAACAGTATTAGCAAGGCTATAAGTACATAAAATCTGAAGTGGGGAAAAGTATCCCATCGATGGTGAAAGAAATGTAAGTTTTTTAATCTATTGCAGCATAAAATTCGTAAAAATAGGATACCTAGTTTTATTAATTTCTATTTATTCACAAATCTAGGTACTTTTTTTAAACTTAAATCGCGAGTACGCACCCACCTTTCAATTTAGTTTTTATTATAACCATTAACTTATTTTACTGCAAAGAGAGACTAACAAACAAAATTCCATATTTATAATGACATACAAAAATACCTAGAATGACATACAAAACCCATTAACGGTCTATTGAATCAACCAACGAACACAAAGCCTTCAGACTCGAATCCAGTTTCATCTAGTTAAGTTGCTCGTCCGACCGCACTGTATGCCTGTGCCCCAGTCGGCCCACCTCTAGGCCCCTCTAGGGACCGAACATTACAGTTTGCACGTCTCCGATGAAAAACGATTCAACTTTCAACCTCCTTTGTCTCCAAACATCTCCAATGTTAAATTAAAGTTTTATCTGAGAGAATTGTCAACTTAATAGGATATTAAAAAAGTTAGCGCCATTGTTTGTGCGGCGTCATTCGTTGAATAACTATAATAGGTTTTTATTAAATTGTAAGTGATTATAATGGAAAGGAACATCAGGGTTGGCGAAATGTGGGTGTTAATATGCCTCTGTCTACTCCTTCGGGGATTTACAAGCGTGAGTATAATATGTAGACGTTTAGAAAATTTTGATGACTTTATTTTTTTTATTTTAGCTAAAAAACAATTTTCGATTTTGTTCGACGAATCTTAGTATGAATCTAGGTAAGCTTGTTGATAAAACAATTAATTAAACTCTTGTGATTTTGTGAAAATATTATTTTTGTTAATCTAAACTAACATTTGCTGACGAAACTTAAAGTAATGAATCCCACAACTTTATTAGTTGCTTATTTAAAAACGTAATACAAAACTTTGATCTCTCATAAAGTGAAAATACAACGAACTGCTAAATTATTAATAAATGCTAGGGGTAAAATGTTATGTACATTTACGTACATTTTTCAAAGTAAGTTTCAAACTAAAAGTATAAAGTAGAAGTTTAAACATAAAACTTTAAAGAAGTCCGTACATTTCATATAAAATGGCACCCTTGATGGATGTCTCTTATATTGTAGGTACCAAGTCAAACAGATATTCTTTAGGTACTGGCCACTTCTGAACAAAATAGAAAAAAAAATGTGCGAATTTCGAAATTGGAACCTACGTCATGAAATTCAATCAGGTGTCATTTTGTTTTGTAATTTTGGTGGTTTTGTGAAAGCTTTATTTCTTTTTTTTTTAATAAACTATACTTAGAAGCAGTTGTCTTTGGACATAACATTATACTCGAAGGCTTTGGTCAGTTTTTGTTCTTTGATTATATCAGCGATAGTATGTGCATTATCTGCTCTGTGGCGATAGACTCTTTAGCTGTCATCTGTAAAGGCGCGAAAACTTTTTATCGATAGGTATACTCGTTACATTACACGTCCTTACACGTATTTTTTTAGAAAGCGAGTGATAAAAGTATGATTGAGAAAGTATAACACTGATTGGCAGAACCAAATTATAGGTGAGAATTAATCATGTTTTTACCTGTTTCTTTATTTACACTTCCCGCGTCTCCCTACGCATGCAAACTGTGTAGAACTTTTATGCTAAACTCAAGCTAAACTGCTTATCTTATATAGGTACTTAGGTAGGTTTATAAGTGGAAGTTTTTGCCTGTACATTTGCAAAAGGAATCGTACTTAAGTGGAGTTCACAGTTCCATAACGTACCTAATAAAACATTCCAGAAGTTTTGCGCTTGTAAACAACAATTTTTCTTTTGAATGTTTATTCATACTGCCCAAAGTTTTCCGTAAGGTCTATTTTATAAATCTTTTTTGGAAATGACCAAGAATTTAACTAATGGCACAGAATAGATAATAGTACTTGCTAATGGGTCAATGGATGAAGAACTCTTTTTCTCGATACATCCGTCCTCTTTACATACGTCTTTCTCTCGTACTCGCTTGTACGAGTATCGGTAGTTGGCTCCACCGTCGCCACAAAGAAGGAATTTGAATTGGCTTCGTGCGGGTCTTGGTAGCTTAGTGGTCAGAGCATTTCCCCTGTAAGGGAAAGATCGCGGGTTTGACTCCCGCCCGAGGTCGATTCTCTTTTCTCTTTCTTAATCGATTTGAATAGTTAGTATAATAAATGCTTCAAAATTTCATTCAATTCATTCAATTGGTATGTCATTAATGCCATGGAAAATGGGTAGGGCTCTAGTGTGGGACGCAACATGCGTCGATACCATTGCCCCTACCCATGTACCTGGCACGGCTGGCTGTGCCGGTGCTGCTGCTGCTTCCGCAGAGGCTCTTAAACGGCGCAAATACTCCAATCTCATCGGAGATCATGTATTTGTGCCGTTTGGAGTCGAAACGTTGGGGTCATGGGGTCCGAGCGCCCGCAATATTCAGGGCGATTGCGAAACGTATGGTCGACGCTTCTCGTGACCAGAAGGCTGGTCTCTTTTTAGGTCAGAGAATAAGCATTGCCATTCAACGTGGCAATGCTGCCAGTCTTCTGGGAACGTTACCACAAGAGGCATGCGATGCGGAGGAATTCCACGACGCATTTTAATTGTTATTATTATTATTATTTTTATTATAATTTGTATATTATTAGTTTTAGTTTTAAAACATATTAGTTTAGTTTTTGTTATATTCATTCAACTCTTTTTCTCTTTTTAAACTTGTTCTAGACACTAGCTAGGCAATCTTACATAGTTACATCTTACTTTTCTGAAAACCTAAGACGGTGTGCAGTTTTAATCGGCACGAAAATGAAATGAAAGTTTATTTGTCAGAATATGGGTAAGTAACGAGTACACAGAAAATGCTGGAAACATGACTTAGATTAAATTAATTTTACCATATTAGTGCTTAAAACTGAGATGATTTCAAGAACGAAAGCTTTTTGAAAGCGAACAGGATACCCTTGTGAAAAAGATGTCGAACATGATAGAAGCTATCGCTGTAAAAGCTTTTCCGTTCAAACTTTTAAGTGCGAAAACTGAAATCCTATATCTTAAGGTATAATGACAAGCAATTTCCTATCAAAAAATATTGAGTTCCAAAATATATTTTGTTAATTTTTATATTACTACCGTCTGTATTTCCCCGAAGATAGAGAGAAGAACATAGAGGTGTATTAACAACAGACATTTTTCTGAATATGTATTAGTAACCAAAAATTTACTGGCGATGCATCTAATGAATTTTTCAATTCGAACCTAGTGCCTGAAATTAACGCGTTCAAAAAAACTTTTCAGCCTTATGATACTGATAGGTATCAAAGTGGAGATTACACCATGAAAGTATCGTATCATTATGAGAAGCCACTTCTAGAGAGCCAGATCGAGAGATATGGCCCTGGCTCTGCCTGGGTGCGGGGGTTATGTCTACAATATTTCACCTCCGGCAACCGACGGCCCACAGACGGCGTGCGTTTTAGTCGGTTCGAGTCCGACAAAACCTCCTCCACCGGCTTCAGCGGGGGAGGTATCCGTAGGAAAAAAGCAGCCACTTCTAAAACCTATAATATCCTCTCAAATCTCTAACATAAACATTTCATCTATACTACAAACCATTTAAGATGATACTTCAGAAATAATAAAACGTCTAGAACAGACAAACGGCGTAGTTTAGCCCGTAACACTAGAATTTACGAGCAGTACGCGAGCATCACATCGTCGACATAAAACAGACATTGTCTGTCATGTGTCTTACCCGGCCGTTACATTGTGACGTCAGTGCCCTCTAGGGAACATTCGCTGTTAGTGTTAACCTTCACACAATGTGATTGCGATTATAGGATGGATCAACTGCAGATGCTCGTAAAATATAAGGGTCTGTGGTTTTACTGAACCTACATTCATATATTCACGCCTGTATATCCCCAAAGGTATAGGTAGAGGTGTATTAATAGCCACATTTTGCCAATTATGATTTTTGGTCCCACGTAATAGGGGGCGAGCCTGTTGCCTTGAAGTGGGCACTTTGTCATGGCCTGTATGTTTACTGTCGGATGGAGAACAGCCCTGTACCTTAGTCGCCTTCTACGACACCCACAGGAAGAGATGGGGTGGCCCTATTGTACACCACCGGGAACCAGCACGACTACTTTTTACAGAAGTGCAAATAAATTTAGCGATTATTAGTTTTCATTGCGTGTTTAGATAAATGTACGAATAATAACCATATATATAACCGACATAGTACCAAAGTTACCGACATAGCTCGCAGAATAAGCAAGCTGAAGTGGCAGTGGGCTGGCCACATCTGCCGAAGGACTGATGGCCGTTGGAGTAGATGAGTCCTAGAGTGGAGACCGCGCGAAGGTAAACGGAAGGTGGGACACCCCCTAGCTAGGTGGACTGACGAGCTGCGAAAGGTGGCTGGGACGGACTGGATGCGGAAGGCGGAGGATCGGCAAACGTGGCGCATATTGGGAGAGGCCTATGTCCAGCAGTGGACTGCAGTAGGCTAATCGATTGACGAATAATATATATTAATATCTACTAGCATCTAGCTGTTGCCTGTGTGGTGAAATACTGTTCTAATATAATCTATTCTCGTGATAAAAATTATCCTGTGTTGTTTCAAACTATAATCAATCTCCTTGCAATTTTTTGGCTAGATTCTTTCAGCCATTTCGTGCGAAAAATGTCTATCCATCCATCCAACCACCTACCTGTGTAATTATTAAAAATTAGTTTCAAGAATAAATTTATTTTAGACTATAAGCTTTGAAATAGATCGCCACAGTATTTAAATCACGACTTCCTTGTATAATGATCTTAAATATTGTTTTATTCTTACCGCCCTAAGGGCCAATTGAGTACATCCATCATCTCGCTCAGCCAATGGAATAATAACGTAATTGCAGAAACGCCGCAATTAACTTTCTGACGCTTCACTTTTGGGGACGGCATTCATGGCATTTAGAATCAAGAAGAAATGCCCATTAATCCCTTTGTCCAAACTCTTATATCTTACCTATCACGTTACTCTGTACCAATAATCAAAGCACGTCACCTAAAATAATAATGCCATGATGCCACTAGATTTTTGTATCGAGAGCGATCAGGTGCTCCGGACACGTATCTTGAACCTAAAATGTGCTCAAAATGTGCCCTATACGCGCAGTACACATTTCTTGGGTGTCTTTTGAGGATAGCACGGGGTGCTTCTGCAGTGGACGAGCTCAAATTAACCCAGCATTGATTTTTACAAAGCAACTCGCAGGCGCCAGAGTCTCATTTGTCTTGCGATTTAGGCCCAAGATACGTGTCCGGAGTTAAATACGAAAACCAAAGACCAAGACGAAAACTAATCATGATTATCCATCACGAAAATTTTGATTTTATATTTTGAAACAGACACAGAAAATACAAATGAAGAATAATGAATTTTGGCATCATATGCACTAAGATGCCAAAATTCGATATGCAATAAAACAGTATGTATTTGTCAGTGACAACCCTGGTTCCAATTTTAGCCACTTTACGGAAACCTTGGTTCATCTATTACTATCTATTTATTATTATTATAGGTACTATTATAATCTTCTTTTGAGCTCATCTCTATGACACACACGACATCTATAATTTTTTGTTCCATGCCGCATAAGTAGTAAAAATAAAGTCTTGGTAGGAAGCTTTAAAATTTCGGAAGAATTTCCGCACTTTCATTTAAGGGTACAATATCTACATAACATAACCTCCTATGCTTTATCCGATCTCCAAAGTAGTCGGCTTATTACGACATAGGTGACACGTCTAGAGTGGATTCCATTTCAATATGTGAGCTTACGAGCCCCTTCAGAGCCTTTGGAGCTCACCTTACCCGACCTTTTTACACCGAACACCCACTAAACGGAGGTTTGACCTCGGCCAACGCTCAATATATCCATAAACATGAAAAATATATTACAACCTCTTTGAAGGATATATAAAGGAGTGAGGAAAGAGGTTCATCCTTCGGGAATATGATCGAATTTTTATGCATATGAATTACTTTTTTTTGCTGTGCCTATAGAGGTGAAAATGCAGTAGAGGTGAAAATGGCTAGGTCACCAGTTTATAGTTTTTTTTATAGATCACTTGCGCTTTGGAGCCCTTATGTTTCAGCAGCCATGCAACATGGCTCCTGAAAAGTTACTGAAATGCTGGGATGTAGTGTAAATAATATAAGTATCTATATTTTTAAAGAAAATGAAACGACAAAAATGCACTAACAAGTTAAAAAAAAGTTAGATTAATTACAATTGAACTCAAAAGATAAAAATGCACGTTGACCTTTTCTTGAAGTTGAAACCTCTTTCGAACAAAAAAAGAATTTTGCAAATCCGTCTACACGTGACGAAGTTAAAAAAAAATAAACAACGAATTATTGAGAACCTCCTCCTTTTTAGAAGTCGGTTTAAAATAATATCAAATAAATTGTAATAGAATCCGCTAAAAATAGTTTTATTTCAAACTAGCCTTCCGCCCGCGGCTCCGCCCGCGTGCATCTCGGTTAACGCAACCTTTGCTCATAAAATATCTTCGGTTCTTCTCAACCGATTGCGATCAAACAAACGCAAGATTTTAAGTCTGAGTAAGCCCTTTCTAACAAAAAAACCGCATTAAAATCCGTCCAGTAGTTTTTGCGTCCATCGCGGACAAACAGACAAACAGACAAACAGACAGGAAATTTAAAAAAAAAAATTTCGTGTTCAGTATCGTTAACATAACATAACCCAAGCAATTTTTTTTAAATATCTCCAATGTACAGACACGACCACTTTACAATTATATAATAGTATAGATATCAATATTGTCACATATCTATAAAGGTGCGTACAGATCATGTAACATGTTGTATAACTTGTGTTATATAACACGTCCACATTATCTAACATTGTTTTATAACTTTGCAACATTGTACTAACTTCAGTGTCTACATTACTGAAACATGTTATATAACATTGTTATATAACATGTTATATAGCATTGTTATATAACATTGTTATATAACATGTAATGCTATATAATTTGTACGCACCTTAAAACAAAATGCGCCAAGTTTTAAGAGTTTTCAAATTAATGCTATGTCAAAAATTATTTGTATACCTTTTTTAACCGACTTCAAAAAAGGAGGTTCTCAATTCGTACCCAATTTTTTTTTTTTTTTTTTTGTATGTTTGTTACGCGATTGTGAAGCCAATTCTAGACGGATTTAGAAAATTCTTTTTGTGTTCGTAAGTAGATTATTCCGAAGTGGTCCCATTTAAATTTCGTAAAGATCTGATGATGGGTTTCCGAGATTAGACCAAGGAACTCTTCAAAAAGTACCAGGAAATCAGCCGCGATTGCTGCAATGGCATATTATTGCAATGTTTCTGCCATTACACATCATAACATCACGCCTGAGTCCTTTGAAGGGGTACGCAGAAGTGTTCAGAATATTCAGCTATATTTCCGGTGTATATGCATTGATTTTAAAAATTCTTTTTGAATAATGATTTAATTTTTTTTTTGTAGCGTGGCCGGTTCGATCTGTATTGCAGCGTCAGCAGCGCATGTACAGTCAGGTCCCTATACATGCGATGTACAGTCGTGAGACTGTACATACTCACTAAAAAGAGAAAAATAAATTCATTTTTAACAAAAAAGTTTAACCGACTTCAAGAAACGAAAAAGAGGCACTGAAAAGCGAAAAATAACTTAATTTACAGACTTACTGATTTATTAGAAGTCGGTGCCAGCCAAGTTTGTTTGTTGTGTCTGAACTACTATGATGCAATCAATTGAAATATGGCCTCTCTTGGGCTAGGCACCGACTTCTAATAAATCAGTAAGTCTGTAAATTAAGTTATTTTTCGCTTTTCAGTGCCTCTTTTTCGTTTCTTGAAGTCGGTTAAACTTTTTTGTTAAAAATGAATTTATAGTGCGCTCTACTCCGAGATTCCTCCCGCTCTCTGCCTGCTTTCTACTGTTCCCTCTGCTAGCCAGAGGGACACGTAAAAAGCCCCCGAGCTCTTCCGGATTGACCTTGGTCGGCAGAGTATCTCTCGCCTTGTGAGAGACGTGTTAGCGTCGGTAGCTTAGTGATTAAGGAGTCGGCCTTACGATCGAGAGGTCCCGGGTTCGAATCCTGGCCATTACACTACTGACGAGAATCCACCCCTAGTACAAGCAATTTAGCTTAGTTGGAAGGGTTAAAGGGAATATTAGTAATTTCGGTTGCTAATATTCTTTTATAAAAAAAAATGTTACCGTTTCGGTTGCCCAGAATGCACCGCTTGGAGGTACCAACCAACATTTATACATAACATAAACTAACGCCTATATCCCCGAAGGGGTAGGCAGAGGTGCTAGCACCCACATTTCGCCGTTTATGTTTAGGTCCCATAATAGGTGGCGAGCCTATTGCCATTAACAGGGCACTTATAAACCTGCGATAAATACACACATAACTTCGAAAAGCATCGAAAAGTCATTGGTGTGTGCCATGCACGGAGGACAGAATATGGTGCCATGGTAAAACCTGGGATCGAACCCGAGACCTCGTCTCAGCAGTCCATTACCCATACCACTAGGCTACCGCTACCAAATACCCCTATTATGTATTTTCATATCTAGATAACAATTTATTTCATGAATACAAAATTCCATCGCTATTAGGTTAATGGCTGTCAAAGACAGTATCGTAAAGTGTATTCCGTAATGAAATGATTCTATTATGAATACACATTATGAATAATTATGTTCTTATGTAATTGTTTTGTGTATTTTGACGTGGCCAGGCTTGGTGATAGAGTTGCTATATCAGAGGTCGCGAGTTCGATTCCCGCTCAGTAGAAATAGTTTGCACAACGCATTCGGGTACTCACAGTTTGCCCCACCACGCGTCCCCACTGGTGGGGCAAAGTGGAATGTTAACAAAATGTATACTTATCTACTTTTCTCCCCTAAATTCTTTCTGGTGGGGAAAATTATACCCGTTACTTTAAATTCCTGGTACAATTGTCCCCACAAGGGTTGGTACTCGTAATTTTGAATGGGAGAGGTGTACCTATATAATAAAATATAAAAAATAAGCTTTCCCCCCCAAGTTCACTTGGGGGGAAGCGTGTCGAAAGAAGTTTTCACTTCAAAAACTTACAAATTTAAAAACATTACACTAACCTTTTTGTACACTTATGTTATAACCCTTTGTTGGCAGTCGGGTGGAAATAGAACGTAGTTTTAACCCAATTCAAATCCAATATAACCCCAAATTAAATGTCGAGCACATAAGTCGTTAAACCACACGTGTTTAATACGTCCTATAAACAAACACGTCCAGAAACCTCTGTCCACATGACAGTCTGATGTCCATCCTTTTTCATTTGTCATCGGCTATCTGTCTAGCCACCCGACTTAATAATGGTGGTTAAAAATAGAAGTTTGTTAGCACAACATGGGCTAACCTAAATGTGTTCTGATGACCTATTTTGTGACATGAAGCTTATATTTTTGCGATATCCAATTAATATTATAAACTAGTCAATCCGCCCCGGCTTCAGTCGCGCTAATTTCGAAGTCCCGTGTCACCCCTTTCAGTCATCTATAGGCCCGCAAAGTATGGAAATCTGCCGGATTTGTTGTCATTTATGATTTTGATTACTAATCCGCTCCCTTAAGTAGTAGCGTAATTTTTCTCTGCGTAAGAACCATCCTCGTACCTCAAGAAATATTCTAAAAAAAGTATTAGCGAAATGGGTTCAGCTGTTCTCGCGATTTGCGGTCAGCGACACATTCGGCCATTCATTTTTATATTATAGATGGGAAAGTTTGTGAAAATTTGGAAAAAGTCAAGTCACTTTCGTAGGAGGACACGACCATATTTCAGTCCCAATCGAGTAGTCCGACTGGGGAAGTACCTCTGCCCTACAGAATACCGCGGGTATAATAACCTCGTGTTGTGATTCCTGCGGTGAGTGGGTAGGTACACTGTATCTGCTGCGTGCGTCTACAGTTTTCGCATGCCGTCACCTTTGGAATCATACCTTTTGTGCACGACAATCAAAGTGCTGAACAGTAGGTGAAGAGGAATGGACCGCAGGCCAGCAAAAAACGATCAGACCGCTGCACACGGCACCTTCGGCCAGCTTGAACGCGAGTTTGCCGGTGCATGGAGCAAGGAGAGAGAAAGAGCGTGGCGGTGGTGTAGGAGAGAGAGAGAGAGAGAGCGCTGCCGCAGTGCAAGCATTAGAGAAAAGTAGTTAGAACCAGTACAGTCCTCTGAAGGATCGCGCGAACAGTGAAGTAAATTTGTGCCTGTTCATCCTTTCTTTTATTTCTATTCCTTTAAGAAGAAGTCCTTGAAGTATCGCGCGAACACCTTTATTTCGCCTTATTTTTAGTTTTATTGCTATATGAGTCGGAACGTGTTAACTTCAAGACTTCGAGTAAAGTTTCCCAGACAGCGTATACAAACTTGCCACTTCTATTCAATTTAACTGTGAAACTTGGCCGCGCCAGTTTGACGAACATTTCTCGCCAATACTAATATAATTCGATTCTCGATTCCATTGCCAGCCGTCACCGATAATATCGCTATTGGATTTGAAACTGTGCCGAGTTTCCTTACCCCGTTACGTTTGGTTATACAGAGTAAGTAATTGATAGTGAGTTTGTTCCAAGTATTATTATGTTTATTGAAAGTTTACACGAATATTTATGAGACTATTAAAGGTTTTTATTGTGTTTCTATTGTTTACAGTCGGGTACTACAAAAGCAACCGAGATATCAGGAAATATATATTATAATAATTATAATAAATTGGAAAAAGCGAAATCAATTCTCGGGCGGGACTCGAACCCGCGATCTTTCCCTTACAGGGGGAAATATATAGATTGCTGGCAACAGAGACGTGATTTTTTACCGTTATAGCTCAATATTAATGACGACCGCAGGTAAATGCTTGTTGTATATTCGCATTTCAAAAAATCTAAATAATGACATATGTAAGGAGGCTGCCGTACAACATATGCGGTGTTTTGTCGCTATTATTAAAACAGGGTAAGTGAAATTTAAAAATTATAATATAGTGTCTAATGCTATATAAATAATGGTAGAGAATTCTTCCTGCGCGATATCAACTCGAACTTGGCCGGACTTTTTAATTTTCTTTTACTTTGTTTTCATCGTTTTTTAAGACCTTATATTCGCCGCAGTAAAAAACACAAGTCGTAAAACAATCTAATCATTCTTATACATTTTTACAAAATTTTCCTTGTGTACAATTTCATTTGTGACATGTTCATGCTGAATCTAATCAAGCTTTATTCCTCACGGGAGGGAGAGGCACCGAGGAGTGAGGAGAGCGGAGTGCTGATCAGATTGTACTGTCACAGCCCAACGAACTTCACACCCCGCGAAGATTCTATTCACTTTGTGAGAAACCACTCATGTGGATTAGTAAGGATTCGATTTTATGTTTTATTAAATAACGGAAGTAGGGTAAAGCCCTAAGGCCCTTTTCACATGCATTTCTGCTTTGCACGGCGCGGCGACCGTGCCGTGACCGTGTGCATGTGAAAAGGGCCTAAGTCAAATTATTAATGGTTATTCCCATCCGTTAACATCCAAACGAGTAACAATGATACTGTTGGGAAAAAAATTCTCAACGTGTCACAGGTGTTACTGGATGCAAAAATGTGTGTCCCAACGAGTTCACGTGTTTCCCTCCTCCTACAGTCCCGGGTCCTTTAAGCGGGGCGTGAAAAAGCATCTGATGAGGCCGTCAAGCTGAGTGCCACCATTGTAACACCATGTTACAATGGTCACACATGTCTGTAATGGTGTCCCTCTTTTCAGAGACTTTGCCTTCAGCTTACCATCAGGCGAGGTGAAGTCAATTTGACGTGTCCTATATAAAAAAAAAGAGTAACACCGCATGATATTGGTGTTTAGATCGGGAAAATAATTCTCAAAATGTCACAGGTGTTACTGGATGCAACAATTTTTGTCCCAACAAGTAACACTGCAAGATATTGGTGTTACTGTTTGGGCAAAAAATCCCAAAGTTGTTACTGGATGCAACACTTAGATCTCGTGCTTTGAAGAGCACATTAAACCGGTCTCAGTTTTCATACGAACATCAGCTATCATATGGTAGTCGTTACAGGTAGTTGTAGCCCTCAAAAGTCCGACTAGTCTAACTACAGAACTTCGATATCACCAATTGTTCGTGGAGGTCAGTGCCCCGAGTACGAAAATTATCTGACTTCGTAACGTATCAAAAGAACAGAGCATTAGCATTGCATTGGCCGCCTGCCTACTGAGTACCTGTGTATGTGTGAAGCTTGCCATGCTCCGCAGGCTTATTAGCTAACTTTTTAAAGAAATTAATATATTAACGGTTGCTTCACAATATATCTATGATAACATTTTATATGTGCGGAAGAACCTAAATCTGTTCAAAAAAAACTCTGATGCACATAATTATAATACAAGAAATAAAGATAAACTTGCAGTGCCAATACTCAGGCTTCATAAGGTTGGTAATTCGTTTGTAGGCAATTGTATAAAAATATTTAATAAAATTCCTCAGGATTGGGTTGACATGCCTCTTAATAAGTTTAAAATTAAAATAAAAAATTGTTTAATGGAAAAAGGATACTATAAAGTAGATGAATATCTTAATGATAAAAATGCATGGTCACCCTAAACACTGATTGCTCGCACATTATAAATTGTATAAAAACTATATTTAAAAAATAAAATAAAAAGGATAATTGATTTCTCTGAGTTTCTTGCTGGTATCTTCTCAGTAGAACCAACTACCGAACCAGCTAAAGAATCATTTTCAAATGATTTATTAATTTACTTTATTTTAACTTGACATGATATTGTAATATTTTGACGTTCATATGTGCTCTTTGAATAAATGAAATTGATTCTTTGATTCTTTGATTCTTTCGCGACCAGCGAGCGAGCGATGAGCAGTAAGAACGAGATCACAGCGCGATGGATCGCGATACGTCAAAAAAAATTGGTATTACGTAAGGATTTGCGATCAGATCGCCTTAACAATTATATGCTGCGGAACTGAAAAATAGCGATAGTTTTGTTTCTAAGACTGATTTATATGTGTTTCTTGATTTACCACTGGTTTTTTACAATGAAAATTTCTGTATTTATTATTTTCACAATGGCGGCCATTAAAAAAGGACCTTTTGAGTGATCGCGATGACATTTCTTATCGCTTTCTGTCAAATGTGATACGTAATACCAATTTGTCGTTTTTTGTGCGATTACCGCGCAAATTTTGCTATCGCTTTGCTATCGCGAGTTAGCTAATAAGCCTGCCGTTTTCTCGACTACTTTACGTTACAAATTCTGCTCACTGCGCACAAAGACTCAGCCTCAGATTCGTAACTCGAGTCAACAATAGTGCTCGGAATACAGCAATAGGCTCACCCCCTATTAGGTACGTGACTAGTGAAATGTGGGTGTTAATTCACCTCTGTTTAACCCTCCGGGGTTAAAGGCGTGATTGAAAATCGAAGTTCAGTCGCATAATAGCCTGGCGACCCGACCCCAACTGAATTGGCAAAAGACTCAGGGAATGAGGATGACTCCATTAAGGTCTTCGGAGTTCAAGCCAACTTCACCTGGTAGCCGTATCGTGACGTATCGCGATCCATCGCGCTGTGATCTCGTTCTTACTGCTCATCGCTCGCTCGCTGGTCGCGAAAGAATCAAAGAATCAAAGAATCAATTTCATTTATTCAAAGAGCACATATGAACGTCAAAATATTACAATATCATGTCAAGTTAAAATAAAGTAAATTAATAAATCATTTGAAAATGATTCTTTAGCTGGTTCGGTAGTTGGTTCTACTGAGAAGATACCAGCAAGAAACTCAGAGAAATCAATTCACCTGGTAGCCGATACGGCTACTAGCAGCCTTTACCACTGTAGCCTGCACCTGAGTTTCATCCATTCATTAGTAGGTGTGTCTGCTCGCAGGTGACATTGAATTGGACCCTGACAGTCTAAATGGGCCCCCAAACAATCCTCCAGATTGATTTCTAATTCAAAGAAAAGTCGCGAAAGCTTACCTAATATCGTATTCCGTTTTAGACCTAACAAATGATAATCCTCGATGTTAAATAGCCCGTCCGATCTCTTCCCGTGAGAGTCGTAAAAGTCAATTGTGTTCTAAATTAAAGAAATAAAACAAAACAGTATCTGTTTGATGGGATACAATTATTTATCCCCATGGCTCATGGCGGTTTATTTTAGCGTCGTAGGGCTCGTTATGGGGGCGTAAAGTCATTTGCGTGAAGCAGATTTGTTTTCTATCTTGTGAATTGCTTTTGTATATGCACGTACTAACGAGAATCTGTGAAGTGATAAGTAACGTAGGTAAGTAAGTTTCGCTAACATCAAGAACGTGCACTTTTGAGATGGTTTTTTTATATTGAACACGTCAATTTGACTTCGTCTCGCCTGATGATAAGCTGAAAGCAAAATCTCGGCAAAGAGGGTCACCATTATAGACACGTACCGTGTTACAATGGTGGCACTCAGCTTGACGGCCTCATCAGATGCTTTTTCACGCCCCGCTTAAAGGACCCGGGACTGTAGGAAGAGGGAACTGTAGGGTCGGCTCTCGTACTCTATCCCTTGAATTGACTTTTGTAAGAGTATTTCCCGTCTGACCTTCGTACCTTCAAGAGGAAAGTCTGTGCCAGATCCTCGGCTGTTAATCCGCATGTGTACTGGTTTGACTCCAAAAGCACTCGTGAAAGAGATTCCAATAATGGACTAAAATAAGTTGAATATACTGAGGTGTATTTGACACCCAGATTTAACCAACTGTGTATTTCAGTACCGCGTAATGGAGAGCGAGTATTGCCACCAGGGCCCATACCATGAACTCTTAAAACAGGTCAATAATTGAACTGCTGTCATTCTACAAGCTGCAAATGTCACTTTGGAATCCCTTTGTAATCCTATATTATATTTATATGACAGTACAAAGTGACATTTGCAGTTGGTAGAATGACAGCAGTTCAATTATTGACCTATTTTAAGGTTTTTTTTTTTTACACTTTTAACTAGGCTGTATGTTGACTATAGGGTGCAGAATATCCTACCATGTAGGTAGGTAAACCCACATAAAGAATGCCGCAGGTTCAAACCCCATTCTAAATATTAACTTTTTGGTATTCTTACAAGATTGAAGATGCTATCGTTCCGTCTAATCTGGCAATATTTCACGTCTCTGGCAACCCGCAGATTTTGATGAAACCGCTGAGCACGGAGATTTAAATAACGATGAGGTAATTTTCTTATATTCTTGTCTCAAAAAGTTTACCCGAGCAGCACTCATAAAATAAATTTTGTGCAAAGGTTTTGAGAATTCGTACTGAGATTTATTAGACAGTAAAAATATTATCGGGTTACAAATATTATATCTAGACTTAGACAAAGCATAAACCGTCATGTAGGTACCAGAATATGGATAGATCCAGTTACTTATAGACACAGTAAAAACGGCGAGAAAAACGTGTTTTGTATGAGTACTTGCTATTGTCAGTTTTGTTATTTGTCGTGCCAGCTGTGCCCCAACAGTTGCACAACTGGAGATCTTAAGGTTTCTTCAGGGTCGGCTGCACGAGTGTAACTCCCCTGGTGTTGCACACGTCCATAGGCCACGGTAACCACTTTCCATCAGGTAGGTCATGTCTTTGTCTGCCACCTCTCTCATCCTAGCGTTAATTCCCTGTCACATCCGAAGCTTTTCAACTCGGAGTCTGGGGTCCGCTTTACCAGTCCTAACTACAGATTTGGCTAGACCTCGATATTTTTTCGTGAAGCGATTGCCATCTGACCTCAACTGCTCAATGATAACATTAGGCGATATCGAAGCTTTGCAGCTAGAACGTTGTTTTTGGATTTTTAGGGCTCCAACTATCCGTGACGACTGCCATAGATGTTCTTATGGCAACCGGGACCGACGGCAAATACCCATATTTCATGAACACAAATATTTGCACTGAGCGGGGATCGAACCCGCGCCTCCTGCGTAGCGGCCACGTTCACTACCGCTACGTCACGGAGGCTGTCCGCCACCTATGTACATGTTGGTAATGTGGAGGTGACACAGGTAGTGAAGTGCGTATATCAAAGTTATTTCCTCCAAAAATTGTTTCTGTTGTGCCTCAGTCAGACTCGCACTTGGTCGGGTTTCATTCAATTTCCTGCATCAATCAGATCGGATAACAACCTAGATTGATAAACCCGGCGTGTTACCTCACGAACAGATAGAAGGTCCAATGGTCCAAAAGGTTTTCATATGAAAATACAACAAAACTTCATGACACTGTGAGCTCATTCTGTATAGTAACTATTTACAGTAACAGTTAAGGTTCAACCCCACCAAACGGACGGCATCGGAACGGATTTTACAATCTTTAAACAAAATAAATCTTATATCACAGCATTTAAAGTTTATATTACCAAGTCACGCATGACAGCTTGACGTGCGTCATGCCGCCGCACGTCGCTGTCAAGCTGTTGTGTGTGACTTGGTAAAATAAACTTCAAACACTGTGATAATAAGATTTAATTTTGTTTAAAGATCCGGGCCGATGCCGTCCGTTTGGTGGGGTTGGACCTTTACAGTAACAGTAAACTAATAATAATTCAACGTACTTTAGATACTTTGAAATAACTTAATCTTCCTTGTTTAGTAAACTTAGGTTAAGTAGAATTAGCGGTAATAAGTTAACAGAAAGAAAGAAAGAAAGAAAGAAAGAAAATACGTTTATTAAACACACACACACATAACAATACAAAATAACAATGTTCCCCGTAGGAGTAGGTAGAGCTAATGCCCACATTTCGTCAATTGTGATTTTCGGTCCCCAGTAATAGGAGGCGTGCCTATTGCCGTCTAGCGGGCACATTGTCATGCGCTGTCTGTTTACTGTCGAATTAGTCGCATTTTACGACACCCACAGAAAGAGATGGGGTATACCTATTCTACTCAACACAACAGAAGCAACAATGTTATATTGTATTGAAAATATAGAAAATTGAAATTAAACTATGAGATAACCATTATTTTTTGGTCATCCGTGAACGTGACTGCTGAAATACAAATTAAATGTCAATGTCGAAATAATATAAACACATCAAATAATTCGTGAATGTATGTAATGAAAAATACAATAAAATTTATAGTGTAAAATAAAATATTTGAGTAAAAAATTTATCTTTCTTTAAAAAAATAGTTTTATTTCATGTTTTCATGTTCTTCATAATTCCATTCAGTTGCAACTTTTGTGGCAGCATACCAAGCCACCTAAGTGATTATGTATTGCAACAACAATATAACAAACAAGGCTAGGTTAGTATTAGTATAAGTAGTGTAGTAGGTAGTTATTCCAAAAAAGAAATGTATTATTAAAGATTTTTTCATTGAAAGTTTTATGGATTTAATACAATAATTGTAGATACTGACACAGAAATATCTGCCTATATATGACTTGTACGTAAAGATAAATAAATAAAAAAAGAAATGAAATGAATATTGCTTACTTTATCTGTAACGTTCTGATACTCTCCAACAGGTAAGTATATCCATTGTTTCTAATAAAAAAGCATAAGTACCTTCTTCCTCTTAGCGTTAATTCCCAGTCGCATCCGAAGCTTTTTCAGCTCGGAGTCTGGGGTCCGCTATATCAGTCTTAACTACGAATTTGGCTAGACCTCGATATTTTCCGTGAAGCGATTGTCATCTGACCTCCACAACCCAATGTTAACATTAGGCGATATCGGAGCTTTGCAGTTAGACCGTTGTTTTTGGATTTTTGAGGGCTCCAACTACCCGTAACGACTGGCATAGATGTTCTTATGGCAACCGGGACCGACGGCTTAACGTGCTCTCCGAGGCACGACCAGACCAATGCAAATACCCATATTTCATGAACACAAATATTTGCACTGAGCGGGGATCGAACCCGCGCCTCCTGCGTAGCGGCCGCGTTCACTACCGCTACGCCACGGAGGCTGTCAAAAAAAAAAGCATAAGTACCTATATTATAGGATATAATTGATACTAGATATATTATGCAGTACGAGATATGTACCAGTATACATAAATTATGTACTTTGCTAATCAAAATAGAATTGAAGCTGACTGTACTGGTATATATCTCAGACAAGCTCAGACACCTCACAGACCTCAGACCCCACGCACTTATGACTTATACAGATGACAAACGGCGCCTAATTTGACAACCTCGTGACCTATCTCATTTGAGACGGTAGCATTATCGCTATTTATATTCCTTGGCTTCAAGCTATGACATGTTTCTTAGAAATATAATTTGCACTTCTTTATTAGACCTTCACTGTAATACCATACTTCAAGCAAATCAATCTCATTTCATTTCATTTCAGAATATCCCTGGTATGACATATAGATATCCCTGGTATGATATATAAAGGTGCACATTTAGAATAGTAGAATTTGGGCCACCCCATCTCCTCCCATGCGGTGTCGTACAAGGCAACTAAGGGATAGGGCTGTTTAACATCAGATAGATATAACAGTCTGGACTTAGCTTCAGTTGCATGACTTGAATCAACAATAGTGCCTGGAATACAGCAATATTACGTGGGACCTAATACAATGATTGATCAAATCTGGGTGTTAATTCACCTCTGTCTAACCCTCCGGGGATAAAGGCGTGATCGTATGTATGTATGTTATTTAATCTTCCCGCGCTAAAAGGTATAGAGCCGTTAAGCTTTTTGAGCGCGATTGAACAACAAACATTCGAAAATCTACATAATATTTATAATATTAGTAAGATGATATCCGAGTATTAAACATCACATTCATTAGCTCACAAGGCTTACCGCTCAAAGTTAAGCGTCTCGAAGCGGATCGCTTACTAAGCGCGCCATGAATATTCCACCAGTAAGTAGTCGCGCGCTGAATACGCTCACCGCTGTTTACAAGCTTTGTATCAGTTCTTTTGAGACTCACTTCTTTGTTTAAATAAATATTCTAGGACATATCTACATAGTACAGGATTTTCCTAATTCAGATATCAGTCTCCACAAAGTAAAATACTATAAATATTTATATTGTACTAGCTGTTGCCCGCGGCTCCGCCCGCGTGGAATTCTGATCCCGTTCATCGCTGATATATAGCCTATATGTTAATCCAGGGTATAACCTATATACATACCAAATTTCAACCAAATCGGTCCAGCCGTTTATGCGTGAAAGAGTAACAAACATCCACACATCCACACATCCACACATCCATTCTCACAAACTTTCACATTTATAATATTAGTAGGATAGGATGAATCGATTGCCGCGTGGTACACGGCAGAGTACAATTTGGGCCACCCCATCTCCTCCCATGCGGTGTCGTACAAGGCGACTCAGGGATAGGGCTGTTTAACATGAGACAGATATATACAGCTCAGAATCAGCCTCAGATCCATGGCTCGAGTCAACAATAGTGCCCGGAATACGGCAATAGCCTCACCCCTTATTACGTGGGACGTAATACAACGATTGGTGAAATGTGGGTGATAATTCACCTCTGCCTAACCCTCCGGGGATAAAGGTGTGAGTGTATGTAATGTAAAGTAAAGAATCGATTTTGTGTACCTGCTTTTGTGGATGAAAATAAAATAAAAGTGCTATCTAGGCTGTACACTGTAGAGTCTACGACAAAAGTAGTTTAACAATCCTAATATATTAATCACTGTGGCTCCTAAACCTCTCATAAAATAACGAAGTAAACATGACATACAATAACTTTGTGCTCTGGGGATTATGAAACGACTTATACGTACATGAATTATATTATTAATAAGTACATGTTAACTAAAGTATTTATTTGGAAAAAAAAATTTATAATATCATTTCTAACAGTCCATTCATTCACTTACAATTACAAATAAAATAAGTATACATAAAAACACAAATGCACGACACAAATCTGATCTGTTGATGTGCCTAATAATAAAATAAATAAATAAATAAAAACCATGTCCCCCCGCCCAAACGTACCCATCAGGCTGGCAGCGTTGCCCCTCTGTATGGCAACTACTACTGGCATTAACTAATGTAATTTCTTTTTTAATATTCAAGTATTAATTGACTGTTGAATGATTTTTTAAAGCATTTAGTATGCCAACTATTCAAATCGAGTAAGATAAAATAAGTTAATACAGACAGTTCGTAAGAGTATCGGTGGATGGCTCCCACCGTCGCGTCGCCCCAAGATGGATGTATAGAAAAAATTGGATCAGCTTCGAGCGAGGGTCGGTGTTCAAAGCATTCCCCCTGTAAGGGAAAGATCGCGGGTTCACACAATATCATGAGATCCGATTCTCAGCACTCCATGGATTCACCGTGCGGTCGCCGGGTCCATAGCGTGATACAGAGAGGAACACCGTGACGGCGACTGGGACTTGCGACCCAGATGTAGGTTTAGGGTGGCCACCTTGTGATGCATCAGCGCTCACCACCACCGTCAGTAGTGTTCCCCCCCTACCTATCCAAATTTGGTAAGATCCTATCAATGCCGCTTTTGATATTCGATTTAGTAAAGAGGTTACTGAAGCTCTTGGCAATCCGAGGTCTTTAAGTAATTTGTACAGGGATTTAGCTGGAATTCCCCTTGCTTCTACTTCTACGGCGTAGAGTTTAACCACGTAGCCGTTTTTGGTTAACTCGTTGAATATTAGTACAGTCAACGAAAAAATCCATTAAATTGATTGTTTAAATTAAATAGATTGTTCATCATCTGCATATAGACGCATTCTCCCGATTGCATCCGTGGCCAAGATGACCTCGAAACTCAGGGTCCGCCTTCCGGCTCTTCCTCCTCCACTTCACACGATCTTGAGCGTCCTTAAATTATTTTTGTACCGTGGCGTGTGGCCGTGTGGCGAAATTAAATTAATTGTTATCCCCACTTATATCAGTCGGTTCGAGTCTAAATGAAAGGAAAGGAATGAATAAAAGGTACCCTATTACTGAAAATATTAGAAAACTCCTCTTTATAATGAAGTGCATCACCCGTAATATCTTTTGAAAAGCTGTTCAAAGTGCCCCTAACACTTTGTTATAACCGCGATGACTTTGTTCCCGCCGTAAAAGCTTTTAACCGCGACACAACCCGTCCGTGTCGCTGTCGTTTCGTTATTATGAGGCAATTTAATTTATGTTTCGTTTTATTTTCATGAGTAACAAGTATGAAATATTGTTTAGCGCTAAAATTAAATTGTGTTTTTATCTATACAGGGTGAATTTTTCAAGTCTATGTATGACTGAGTGACACATTCTTATCGTGTGACAAAATTCCTACGGATATGTCTTTGAACAAACGGCTTCCGAAACGTCTTCTAAAATTAGACAGAACAAGTCTAAGAACAATAAAATTATGGGGACAATAACAGGTCACTGTCCACTAAACAAGCACCTTTACACCATCGGGATCACAGATAGCCCTCTTTGTAGGGGGTGCTTCGTCGCCGAGGAAACGGCTGCCCACGTAGTACTGGAATGCGAGGCAGTTGCCCCCCAACGTTCTCAAATCCTCGGCACAGTGAGGTCGCTCCGCGGAGCCTGTGAAGCCCCCAGTAAGCTTCTGCGCTTGTGGGCGGGGCTAGGCTGGCTGCTATAGCCAGCACTTTCCACGCACAATGGCCCAAAAAGGAGGCTAAGTGCAGAAAAAAGAGTCCCCTTTCCATTCCATTCCTTCCCTACGGATAACTCCCCAAATCTCAATTTTTTAAATCAAGTTCTCTATCCAGGAATAGAACCCGTTGATTCAAAATAGCAAATCAGCAATATTTGTATAGTGTGAAGTATACAAGCACTACTGGAAGTATACCAGCACGACACATCCTCCCTAGAGAAGTGGCAATTCGTTGGCCGGCGTATTTTACAATATAATGACAACGTAGGACAAACGGGTGATTTGACGTATTGACTCGTCGTCAATGTCAACGAATGTCATAAACGCCAAATCCCATATATTCATCATTCTATTCAATAATACGCCGACCAATGAATTGCCACTTATCTAGGGAGTTGATTTGGTACTAAATCATAGTATTTTAATAAATCTACACGGTACGTAGCACATGCCTACGCCGTAGCCACGCGCTACGCTGACATGTCGTAGACGATTTATGTGACCGTAGCATTATCATATAACGTTCCTTTTACCGTTCCAAACATCTAATTACACCTTATAGCAACTCGTGTGTAAAAAGCGATTCTCTGAAATAATATTGAATTCTGTGAAAATATTAAAAGCTTAGAGCGCTTGTCTGTGACGAGACGTGTTTTGATCTTATAAGCATGACATGTTTTGATCTTCCATCAAATCGGTACAGATAACAAAAATAGGTACGTAGACTTAATAAAACGTTATATCATAATTATTGAAGACTTACTTCGTCAAGTACTTTTTTAAATTTGCTTGCCATCGAAGAGGTGAGCAGAGATCTATATCACTACATATTATAAAACAAAGTCGCTATCGCTGTCTGTCCGTCCCTATGTATGCTTAAATCTTCAAAACTACGCAACGGATTTTGAAGCGGTTTTTTTAGTAGATAGATTGATTCAAGAGGAAGGTTTATATGTATAATACATACATAATATTGTAGAGAAACACTGATAAATTTAGAGATAATACCACGCGGGCGGAAAATATGGCGGTACGAAGTTCGCTGGGTCAGCTAGTACTATAACTATATTAGAAAAAAAACAGCCTATGTGGTGTGGCGTGGCGTACTAAACGTGACTGCTACGCAGGTAGCGCGGGTTCAATTCCCGCTTGGAGCGAATATTTGTATGCATGAATATTATGTCTATTTGTATTGGTCTCTGTGTTATAGTTTATTTTAAAAGTAATTTGAAATTTAATGAAGAATCTAAAAAGATATACATTTGATCTTAATTAAATAGTTTATATTTGATCAATTTTGATAATTAAAAATATTGAAAAATCATAGTTTCAATTTAGTTAAGCAATATTGTATTTTACAATCCATCTTTGTGAAAAGCTAAGACATTTTTCAGTATTAGTAAGGATCCAACTATAGTGGAAACATCCCTATTGTTGGTTCGACTATACACAAATCTGTTAATGACGGCTTCCATCTGAGCAACAACAAAAATAACTTTCACATGAAAGCACGCCCGTATAAGTTTGATAAGTAGCAACTGTCATGAAATAAATTATCTGTCAGTTTGACAGTAGGATATTGAATCGCCGCTGACAGCGACTGACACGGGTCGAGCGACCGAATGGACATTGTATCGACCGAACGGCTATTGTATGTATCGCATTATGAATTATGTGTCCGGAGATTAATATTTCATTAATTTTTGGACGCTTCTTATTATGACAAGGAAACCAGCGGTTTATTTTTAGGAAATGTTTGGTAACAATAAAGATAAAGAACAAAAGTTTGTCTATGGTACTCGTTACTTAAACAGTTTTAAAGTGGACATTATAATGCTGGTATGATAATGAACAGGTCGAATCACGTGGAACCCTAATTATTTTTCTAAAAGTTCTAAAAGTAACCTTAGTTTCTCCATAGATCATCAGCTATATCGACTGCTTCTGTGGCGTAGCGGTAGTGAACGCGGCTGCTACGCAGGAGGCGCGGGTTCGATCCCCGCTCAATGCAAATATTTGTATGCATGAATATGAATATTTGCATTGGTCTGGGTGTTTTCTATGATTAATATGTATGTATTTACAAAAAAAAATGTATCTAAGTATGTTTATCCGCATTCTAGAACCCATAACACAAGCTAGTTAAGCTATGCTTACTTTGGGGTCTAGATAGCGTTGTGTAGAAAGTCCAACAATATATTTTATTTATTTATTATTGTATTTATATATGATTATAAATGTCTCGCCAAAATTTGCGCAGCATTTTAAGAGATTAGCCAGAGAAAATTAGGCAAACGGGCAGAGACATTGGAAGCAATTCAATTCAATTTTTTTCTGACGTTGCAGGGATTAACAAATCGCTGTGACGTCAGAAAAAAATCAGTTACAGTATATCAGAAATAATGCTCACGGCTTTGCAAACCACACTTAAGATGAAGCAGTACTATAAATTACATCAACTTAACTAAAGTAATAATAGTACATTATGGTACAAGTGAGCAACGTTGGTGATTACCGCCGAGGCGCCATTGAGACCCGAGCCGCCAGGCGAGGGTCTTAAGACAGCCGAGGACGGTAATCATCATGCTCACACGTGCCATACGACGTTTTACAACACACTTGCGAATAAAATAATACTACAAATACTAAATAAACAATACTACAAATTAATTCGTTTTCCTATGCGCGCGCATTTAACAATGGCGGTCGACCATATTTAAAAAAAAATGAGGTTTGAACTTAACTTTTTTTTACTCTGTTTTATTTTTCTGTACTTAGAGAAAAAAAAAGTTAAATTTGAGTGAAAATTTTGTTTATTTCACAAGTATTACAAGTTGAAATTATTTATTTAACACGTTGAACGCCAAGGAATAATACAATATATTTTCATTCAGGCCATGTCGGACAATGTTGGGCGACATCAGTATATTCCGTTTGGGCCGTGGGGGACAATGTTGTACGGCAGTCAGGACTATGTTTAAACGTCTGTTCTGAGTTGTCGGTCAATAATACAAGCCTAAATTGTACGCAGAGCGACCCGCGTGGCCCCACAGTACTTCTTTGCCGCTTGGCCCGAGAATAACCAAAAGGACTTAGAAATTATAGGCTTTTCAATAAATTGTTATCAAATATATTCTAGGTGTGTAAAATAAGTGTTTTGAATTGTTCAATTGTTACAGTCAAGTACATATTAAACAAGTAATGGGTTTAGTAGGTCATATTTTTTTGGAAGAAGGCATTTTTAACAAGAATTTTTTTTAAGGTTTTTTGTAAGAAGGCATTTTTAACAAGAATTTTTTTTAAGGTTTACTCTGTTTCGGTTTATCTGTTAGATATTAGGTTTAAAAAATATTTTTTTATCGTAAATGGTAAAAAAAGCGTGGCGGGAGGGGGCTGACAATGTGACCCGCGCGGCCTCTGCGAGGGAAAAACCGGTTTTACTCTCTCGCAGGCCATGTCGGACAATGTTGTCTGATGTATAATATCTCAGGAAATAATGACAATATCGTTATTCCCGTAAGTCGGCCATTAATTTTGAGTTATTTCCTAAGAATATTTACAAAAAAACAACTTGGCGATTTTGGACACTTCATGGTAAAATGTGCTGGCCTCAGGGGAAACTCGCCTGTCGGACAGCATTGTCCGACATGGCGTTCAACGTGTTAAATACGAAAATGCATCAAATGACCATACAATAGGCGTATTAATTTATTCGTACTATTAAACACGTTATTTTTTGTATCAAAACTTTTTTAAGAACATAGACAATTATAGACACTTCCTATAATATTTAAAAAAGAATCTATAACTCACTTTTGTGAATAATAGCAATGAAAAAGTCACAGTTTTATAATAGGTGTCATTCCGTGCTTAATTGCGGTAAAATAATATCACTGTTATGAGCAGGTGTGTTGTAAAAAATATTATTTATTATTCATGCAGTATTTTTTTGCACTGCGGTTTACCTTTAAAATCTCAGAGGAGAAAACATTTTACACCGTATAAGTTAGCCAATAAGGTTTACTATTCAATGAATAATTTACGTTGAAAGCTAGAAGTTCACACTGGAAGTATTCAGAAAGAAAAGTTATTGTAATGTGGGTGCAAATTATGGCTTTTACATGCAAATTTCCTTTATTAAACATGGTGCCTCTTGATCGAATAGTTCACTGGTTGCAGGGGGTATTTTCACATTCCATATTTCATTATAAAGTATGTTATGCTCAAAACATCAGTGTTATGCAAAATCAAAACCACTACATTTATTTTTTATTTTTTATATAGGACACGTCAATTTGACTTCGCCTTGCCTGATGGTAAGCTGAGGGCAAAGTCTTGGAAAGAGGGTCACCATTATAGACACGTACCATGCTACAATGGTGGCACTCAGCTTGACGGCCTCATCAGATGCTTTTTCACGCCCCGCTTAAAAGACCCGGGACTGTAGGAGGAGGGAAACACGTGAGTTGGTAAAGAATTCCAGGTCTTAATTGTGCGGCACAAGAAGGAGTCACCGATCCGCTTGGTTCTTGATGGAATATTCTGCACTGTATGCTGGTGGCATCTAAGTCCTGCACGTGTTGGCCTGTATAGGAAAGGGGAGGGTGGGATTAATTGGAAGAGCTCCCATGACATAAAAAAGAGATACGTTGTATATACATATTATATAGTCACGCCTCTTTCCCAGTGGGGTAGGCAGAGACCACAGTTTTCCACTTGCTAGGATCCTGGCATACATCTTTCGCTTCTTCTACTTTCATACATACTGGCCGGTTTCTGATACTCTTGTCATTTTGTACGGAAAATAATATTAATGTGAAATGTTTTAAAAATTCCTTGTATAAATGTATTAAGAAACTCTTCTCGACATAATTTTGCATATAAAATATTAGTACAAACTTATTCTAAGCGTGCAAGAGTTTTATTGGAATAGATACCTTTAAGTGTACTTACATACATACATACAATCATGCCTTTATCCCCGGAGGGTTAGGCAGAGGTGAATTAACACCCACATTTCACCAATCATTGTATTATGTCCCACGTAATAGGGGTGAGCCTATTGCCACTATTGTCGACTCGAGCCATGTATCTGAAACTGAGCCTGGGCTGTATATATCTGTCTGATGTTAAACAGCCCTATCCCTTAGTCGCCTTGTACGACACCGAAAGGGAGGAGATGGGGTGGCCCAAATTATACTCTGCCGGGAACCACGCGGCTACCAGGTGTAATTATACACATTAATTTCATATTTTATTGCATAATTTAAATAACTGATTGTAAATAAACAAGATAACGACGGTAGTTGTATCTCTATTACCTCTGTCAGTGGCCATCTGGATATAATGACCTCCCTTGGGACGATGAACCTCTTATAATCATTGTATATTATCATCATTATTTTAAACTACCCGCGGCTTAACGCCCGTAGCAACCCTTTGTCCGGAAAATTGTTTACGAATCTACATTATCCACGTATAATGGCGTAACTGTTAACTAAAACTAAAAAGTCCAACAACTGGTCCAGCTGCAATGCTTCGATATCGCCCAATATCGCTATTGTAGAGGTCAGATGGCAGGCGCTTCACTTTAAACTCGAAGTCCAGCCAAATCCACAGTTAGACTGGTAAAGCCGACCCCGAACTCTGAGGTGAAAGCTTCGGATGCGACTGGGATTGACGCTAGGGTGAAGAAGTGGCGTAACTGCATTTGATCACTTTTGCTAACGTTTTGGATGTAATCTTCATAGTCATTTTTTTTTACATTTTAACGTAAGGCGCAACAATATGACTTCACCTGACCTGATGATAAATAAAGAGGAAGTCTTATGCTACGTTTACATACTCGCGGCAGAGCGAGGGAAGTGGCGAGAGAAGTGGGCAGAGACGTGGTGTGAATGGTATATTCGTCATGCCGCGAGTACTGCCGCGTATGTTGCGCAAATACTAGCGCGATGAACTATACGAGACCGCTAGATGGCGCTAAGCTAAATAAAACACGACTTTCGTTATTGCTCCTCGAATATTTACTTTTAAAAATATTTATATCGATCTACGGAAAGTGTATAGTAGTTGAAAGTGATAGTTTTTATTAATAATCTATTTAATTAATTCGCTATGCTGTAAAAGCTTATTGCGTACACTGCTACAGCGTTGTCCTCCATACGTTTACGTCCGTCTCCGTTGCAGGGCGAATACTGTAATGCGGACCAACGCGATGATGGGAGTGTGTGAATGCTAGGGCATTAATCGCGCGAATATTTCTGGCAACACGATGAGCAATGCGAGCGGCAGTATGTAAACGCGGGGTTAGGAAGATTGCAGATACAAATAATGCTACAATGGTGACCCTGTTTGACGGCCTCATCAGATTATATTACAGGCTATTTCGCGCCTCACCTTGAGGACCCGATAATGTAAGAAAACGGAAACAATTTTATTGGTAAATAGTCTTTATTGTGTATAACGTTAGTTAAATATTATCATAATCTTTATAAAATCTTTGTGACCCAGTTTTAACAGAGCATTGCGTAGCGACACCCATGTATAGTAGTGTAACTGCATTTGTCCAAGTTTCTCGTTCAGTTTGTCAAATACAATTACGATACTATGCATAGAGAGAGTCAAAACTTTCTTCTTCAGGGGCCCGATTCAGTAACTTTACGTTTAAGTTTTTGTGCATTTGTGACTTCTAAAACGTAATGTACCATTTCGATGAGTAAAATTATAGTTTACTTTGTAGGTTTTCGGTAAAGAAGAAAACGTAAGTATATTACATGACATATGACAAGCATGCCAGACCAAAAAAATAACTAGGTATAATTATTGATTGTTCTGCCAAGTTTTACTTTGACAGATATTACTGAATATCACGTTTTACGTTATCGAAATGGAAGTCACGCGTATACGAAACGTGGAGTTAGTGAATCAGGCCCCAGGTTGTAAACTATTGTATGTACAGTTGAAAAATATGATATGGTTGCACCTTTACATACAACTTTATATGGAAAAATGCGACCTTATCTCCTTTGACTTTGACTCGATAACAGAACATCAGATTCAGCGCTTCATCAACAAACGGATTATTCAGTTTTCTATCTCCAAGAAATTGAGTCTGACCCACAAACTAATATACACATAGTAGATAATCAAAAGCAGATATCGTAGAATTTTAACAGCAATTAAAAGTTGATAAGACATTTTAATAGCCACCTAAATTCACCTTCATTCATACAATTGTTCACGAGAACCGAACCTTAAGCCTTCATAATAGCTGTGGTGGCAATACCTCAAGTGGATGAGTCGACAGAACGAACCACCTCACCCGCCCTGAAGGGCCGCAACTCGAGTCGCGACAATAGCACCACCTTTTGAGAAATCCCTGAACTTCACTCTAATGTAAGCGTCAGCAATTTTGTTAAGTACCATAAGGTATTTTGTTCATAATCTACCTATATCAAATTTTTAAAAATCGTTGTTCTGATATGAAATTTTTACAATTTAATTTAGATGCTTTAAACCACTCACTTGGGAACGCCCTGGATGCGAGCCGCTTCCAACCGGTCTTATTAGAGATCTATAGGGGAGGCCTATGTCCAGCAGTGGACTTCCTATGGCTGAAATCATGATGATGATGATGATGATGATGATGAAACCACTCAGCTACCGAAGCACATCTGAGTATGCGAAATTCTTCTATGCAACCAATTACAAAATCTTGTCAGTCATGTTAGTGGGGGTACACTTTTCATCAAATTCGTATATTTTATCAAGTTATTGTTAAGATTTTGGGTGAGTTTCATTTGAAGTCTTGACTCTTAAGGATCATAGCGTTACCTTCCTAAAAAACAGGTTGCACTAGTGGGTCTAGAAAACTAAACTTATTTTATGTTTGCACCTGACCGGTTTTGCCCCAAGGCATTCGCAAAGGTTCAAACGGGATGCATACGCGAGATCAAAAGTTCATAAGATCAACAATCAATATGTCAACGCCATGAGATCAGCAGTAAACATAAAATACTGTGGAAAAATTCCAAGTGCCTTATTCAATATTATATGTATATTATATAAAAATGAATCCCTAAATGTGTTGCTAAGCGCAAATCTCGAGAACGTCTGGACCGATTTCGCTAATTCTTTTTTGAGAATATTCCTTGAAGTCCGAGGATGGTTCTTACGGAGAGAAAAAAAAGAATCGACTGTTAGGCGGCACGAAGTTCGCGGGGTCAGCTAGTACAGTATAAACAGTCTTTTATCGACATTAAATATACTTATACATTTTTCAGTGTGAAATTCGACATACCTAATTTAACTTTTAAACTCTCGCGTTCCGTGATATACCTACAATAATGTTAACGGGAATTAACGCGATCATGGTATAGATTACATGGTACCTATAGACGTAACTAATGTCTGATATTGTTCACGTTCCAACCTCATACAGGAGTAGCCAGCCGATAAGCCAATCCTACCTATTTTTAGACGCACTTCCAATGTTTCAAGGTCCATTCTCAAATTATTGGCTTTAATCAACGTAAACTAGCCGACGTTGATTAAAGCCAGTATCTAATTTGAGAGTTTAGTCCAAGTTTTAAATAGAATTAATAATGAAATTATACCTTTCCATGACCTTCACTAATAAATGAAGTTGATAATATGAGTTTTCATTATATTTGGTCCCAAATACAATGATTGGTGAAATGTGGGTGTTAATTCACCTCTACCTAACCCTCAGGGTATAAAGTCCTTAATTTATATATGTATGTATGAGTTAATCCTTCGTAAATTATTGAAGTTGAGCTGCGTCGCAGTTAGACTGGAAGAGGCGGACCCTGGACTCCGAAGTTAAGACTTTTATGAGAGTGACTGTCGTCGGACCTCCTAACTCCGAAGGGGAAAGCCTCCGTTAGAGCCCCGTCTGGTAATCAGCAGGCGTAACGGTGAGGCCTCAAACATTAGGGGTGTTTAGATAAATCGCTTTTGTATTCAATCGCTTACGGTACTGCGGCGACTGCGGCGCGGCTAGGTTTTGTATTATATTATTTGACAGTAGACATACAGCCATTGAAAAACTGTCCGCTTGGCGGCAATAGGCTCGTCCCCTATTACATGGAACCGAAAATTATAGGTAGTTTTCGAAATATGTGTGTGAATACACCTCGGCCTATACCTTTGCGGGATTTGCGGGGAGTTACGGGTGAGAATGCTACTGGCCATATACCTCGTAGGCACGCCGGCTGGCCCAGGGTCATCTTGAAATTTTTCCCTTGGGTTTGAGTACATGGTGTCCCCATGATAGACACAGAGAGACAGACAGCTCCAACTGTCACCCCCACTGGACTGGTCGAGCCTCCTAAGGATGCAAAAAAAGATTCAAAGGAAGGTCTCTAATGCTTTTTTTATTTATTTTATTGTATTACTAGTTATTTCCCGCAGCTCCACCCACGTGGATGACAGTTATCGCGACCAAACATAGCCTATGCCCTTTCTGAAGGTCTAATATACCCCTATACCAAATTTCATCAAAATCGGTTCAGTGGTTAGGCGTGAAAGCGTAACAGGCATAGACAGACAGAATTACTTTTGCATTTATAATATTAGTATGGATGGATGTATATGTATTATTTGAATCTGAAAAGCGATGGGCTTGCTTAAAAGATTTAATGGAAGCTTGTGAAGTGTATAATTCCCGAAGCAGATGGCGAGCTGATATCTCTAACTACCTGAAGGAAAAACGTGTGCATATATGTATGAAAAGCAATGTACTTAAGGTCGAAAATGGCATATCACAAATACTGTTTATCTGTACTGTTTACGTTTTGGAGATAAGTGTTTGTGTACACGAAACAGCGACGTGTTGTCTGAAATGTTTTCAAATAAATTTATAACACGTAACTGGCACTTTATTCGTACCCTCCTCACATGGGACAGCAGTTTAAATATTTAATGTAAATTTTCGATATCTGCCATGAATTTCGAGGATCTGTAAAGTTCATAAACGATGATGGTTGTAAGTGCTATGTGTGAAAGTACAGTAAGCATCAGATCGATCTTGGCTAACAAAGCACTCTCAAAATGATCACAAAATGAAACCTGTTGACAGATTGTTCTGATAATTGGTATGGTACACGTTTGGTAAATCAATAAAACAGAATTGATGAGTACTAAGAACTTTTTGAGACTCTGGTAGTCAGGATCAATCTGATGCGGACTCTACAAGTGCCCAGAAGCTGCTGAATATTTATTGCAAATAATCTTTACATAACTGCATACAAAGGAGTACAGCTTTTTGCCAAATAAGGTGAATATTAAGATATTCATACTTAATTATTAAGACAGTGTGGTGGTGCTTATCACTACATATTATAAAACAAAATCACTGTCGCTGTCTGTCCGTCCCTATGGTATGCTTAAATCTTCAAAACTACGCAACGCATTTTGTAGTGGTTTTTTTAATAGATAGAGTGATTCAAGAGGAAGATTTATATGTATAATACATGCATAATATTGTAGAGAAACACTGATTTTAGAGATAACACCACGCGGGCGGAAAATATGCCGGTACGAAGTTCACTGGGTCAGCTTAAATGTATAAATGTATAACAAAGGAAGTAATTCCTTTCCCAATTACAGTTGTTCGTTGGGCTGTCACAGACAACTTTCAACTAACAGACTATAGGAGATATGGGTTCACTAATTTATTGCTGCACAGACAATCTAAGTAACGCGACCGTCTTGATTGGATTTGGAACCTTTTGTACGAAGAAGGTACAAATTATTTTGATTAGTTTGTTAATCAAAATGTATCTACTGACTAGTTCTAGCTTCACGCAGTAAAAAAAATTCGGAATAGTATTGTTGGAGATAGTCCGTAATAGTTAGAAAGAAAAAGAAGTTAAAATGTACCTATATTATATGCTTTTTAAATTAGTTTATTGAGCATTAACTATTACACTTTGCGATCTTGTTATATGTATATAAGTACACTAGCCTCCCCTCCCCCCCCCTCCCCCCACGGCTACCCCGCATGGACCTTTTATCTCCGGTTCTACTCAACCGATTGCAATCGAACAAACGTAAGATTTGAAATATGATCAAGAACTTTCTAACAAAAAACCGCTTCAAAATCCGTTCAGTTTTTGCGTCCATCGCGAACAGACATTTCCAACAATTATTATTCTGTTCGTGTGATTCGCTGCTGTACTACCGCGTGCTATCTTCAAAAGACACCCAAAAAAATGGGTACCTACTGCGCATATAGCGCATATTTTGAGGTTAACTATACCTAACATAGGATGTACAAATATCAACTATTAGTAAAGCAATCTGTGGCTGTACAGATTCACACACATGTAGATGCGTATGTTGGTTGTATATGTGTGGATGGTCTAACGGGTGAAGAAAGCAAAGCAAGCCAAGTGAACGATGTTATTTTAGTGATTAACTAATGATTTATTGAATATACGATAGGTACAAGTATACAGCAAGGTTCGGTAAGCGTCGACGGAACGTAAGAGCGCGGTACGTGTTAGACGTGCGGAAGCTTCTCGTTGACTGCCAGCGGCCGCGCCGGCCGTAGCGCGGTGTGAGGCGAGCACGCAGGCTGCGCGTGCTAAGTAGGCTGCGTTCTCACTTCATAAGCGGAGCGGATTATCGTGGCGGGTGAATGTGCGAGTATGTATGTTCGCCACATCACTCCCCCGGCCAGACCGTGACTACGGTCGATCCAAATCTGACTGGTAATTTGACTCGTCTGCCGCTACGCGTCTTTCTTTCATCATCGCTCTTCTCAACTGACACGGCTGGTGTTGTCGAAGCTGGGGTGGATGTCGCTCTCGGTGATGGTACTTGGATCTCCCTAGATGTGTATGCCGGTTTTAAGCGATCTATAGAAACGTTAGTTGCTTTTCCTCGTACATCTAGGGTAAAAAATTTTGGTGTTCTCTCCAGTACCTTGAAGGGACCGGCGTAGGGTGGTTCTAGTGATGCCCGCACGTGATCTCGACGCAGGAAAACGTGAGAAGAGGTGTGTAAGTCACGAGGGACATAGAATGGCGCTGCACCATGCCAGGATGTGGGCTTCGGAGACAGCTTGGCCATGTGCGCGCGGAGACGGGTGACGTACTGGGTGACGTCCTCTGCCGTGTAATCGTCCTTGGGAGACAGGAACTGGCCCGGCAGCTGTAGTGGTTCGCCATATACGAGCTCTGCTGGGCTGGCGCGTAGGTCTTCCTTCCAGGAATTACGGATCCCCAGCAGCACCAAGGGGAGTGACTCGGTCCACCTAGTATTGTCATGGCACATGATAGCGGCCTTGAGTTGGCGATGAAACCGCTCCACAATACCGTTAGCTGCCGGATGGTACGCTGTAGTTCGGAGATGTCGCGCGCCGATCATGGTGGTGAGAGCGTGGAAGAGATGGCTCTCAAACTGGCGTCCACGGTCGGTGGTCACGCGCGCAGGACAGCCAAATCTGGCCACCCAGCCAGACACGAGGGCAGCTGCGCATGTCTCAGCCGTGATGTCCTGCAGTGGGATAGCCTCAGGCCATCGAGTGAATCTGTCGATGACAGTAAGGCAGTATCTGTAACCAAAAGACATCGGTAAAGGTCCTACGAGGTCAAGGTGGATATGTGAGAACCTCGCAGAAGGGGTAAGGAAGGAGGAGAGGGGAGCATGGGTGTGACGGTTAATTTTGCTTTTCTGGCAATTTAAGCATTGCCCTGACCACTCTCTACAGTCTTTCCGAATGCCTGGCCATACGTATCTCTGTGTCACCAGTCGCACTGTAGCTGTACTCCCAGGATGGCTCCAGTTGTGCACCATGCCGAAGGCTTGCCTTCTCAAGTTCGGAGTGATGTAAGGTCGAGGTGGATGCACAGAAGTATCGCAGTAGATCGGTAAGTCGCTGTGTGCTGTTAGTCTCTTTTCTAGCTTCAGCGTAGAACCATTGAGGATAAGGTTTTGCAGCTCCGGATCTTCTTCCTGAGATCGTGCAAGCTCCTTGTAGTCTATGGACACGGTGATTTCGTCTGTGCGCGAGAGAGCATCAGCAACTACATTTTTAGGTCCAGGTATGTATCTCACGTCAGTTGTAAATTGAGAAATGTAGTCAAGGTACCTGAACTGGCGGGGTGAACACTGATCTCTATTTAGCTTGAACGCAGAGGTAAGTGGCTTATGGTCTGTGAATATCGTGAACGTCTTCGCTTCAACCATGTGACGAAAGTACTTTATCGCCTCGTATGCAGCCAATAGTTCGCGATCGTAAGGGCTGTACTTCTTCTGTGATGGACTTAGCTTGTGGGAGAAAAAAGCTAAAGGTTGCCACTCTTTACCTTTAAGCTGCTGTAGTACGGCTCCAATGCCCAAGTCTGATGCGTCCGTCATGATGGCTAAATCTGCAGAAGGGTCTGGGTGGGCAAGCATGGTGGCCTTTGACAAGGATGCCTTGCAGTCCTCAAAAGCTTGAAGAAGTTTAGGTACCATGTTTACAGGGTGGGAACCTTTTACTTTAGGGCCAGCCAAGACTGAGTTCAGCGGCGCCTGTATTTGGGCAGCATCCTGCACGAAGCGACGGTAGAAGTTCAGCATGCCCAAGAAACGCCGTAGATCCTTCACTGTTTTGGGCACCGTATAGTCCTGTACAGCCTTCACTTTTGAGGCAAGAGGCTTTGTACCGGTAGCTGAGACTGAGTATCCTAGGAATGTGACCTCTTCTTTTCCAAGAAAACATTTAGATGTGTTTACAAGGATGCCATACTGCTTAAGGCGTTCGAATAATAGGCGCAAGTGCACTTTATGCTGTTCTGGCGACGATGAATACACCAAAATATCGTCAATGTACCCGTAGCAAAAATCGAGCCCCAATATGACCTCGTCAAGGAACCTCTGGAACGTTTGCGCCGCGTTCCGTAGGCCGAAGGTCATAAAGGGAAATTCGTATAATCCGAAAGGCGTCGTAATCGCCGTCTTACAAATATCCTCTGGATTCACCGCTATCTGATGGTATGCCTTCACGAGGTCTACTGTGGAGAAAATGGTGCAGCCAGACAGTTGGTGAGAGAAATCCTGTATGTGCTTAATAGGGTAGCGGTCAGGTATTGTCCGCGAATTCAGGGCCCTGTAATCCCCACAAGGTCTCCAACTGTCATCCTTCTTTCTTACCATATGTAAGGCCGAAGACCAAGGACTCTCTGAAGGTCGAGCGATGCCGCTCGTGACCAGGTCCTGGAACTCACTCTTAGCAGCTCGCAATCTAGCTGGGTCCAGGCGTCGAGGTTTACAGGAAACTGGAGGTCCGGGCGAGGTCCTAATGAAATGCAGCGTGTTGTGCTTCGGAGGTGAATGTACGCCGGCAGGCCTTGTAATATCGGGGAACTCTCGCAGTATCTGGTGAAAATCGGACTCACCAGCGACGGCTTTCACCGAAGAGATGTCGTCAGCAGTTCCCTCGGCTATAGCTGCTATATGAAGAGTCGTAGTACCATCTATCAACCGTTGGCTCCGGCAGTCTACCAACAAGTTGTAGTAGCTAAGTAGATCTACACCTATGATGGGTTTCGACACATCGGCTATCGTGAAACTCCAGGAGAACACTCGTCTTAGACCAAGATTGAGATGAAGCTGTAGAGGTCCATAGGTATTAATGACACTGCCATTAGCTGCAATTAGGGCGTATTTGGACTTAAAACAAGGCGCCTTGACTGCCGATCGTGGGAAAACGCACAAGTCGGAACCAGTATCCACTAAGAATTGCATTTTAGAGGCACGGTCGGTCACAAAAAGGCGGCCTGTAGACGGGGGGCAGTCATTGGCCGCTACTTCCGACTGCCCTGTGCGTTTCCCGACTCGAAGGTACAGGGTTGTCTGCACTTATTTGCCTTTTTTCCGAAGGTATAGTGGTAGAAGCAATGCGGGTGCCCTGTCGGTGGCTCTCGAGGCTTTGAGCGACTTCGTGAGCGATTCCTCTGGTAGCTGGGCTTGGCATGCGAGCGACCTCGTTCCCGCCTACTGGTAAGAGCTGCTACTTGCTTTGTGAGTTCACTAACCTGCTGCGTCAGTAGCTCGAGGGTAGACGGTAAAACACTAGAGGTGCTTGTGCTGGCAACTTGCGGGGTAGGTGGGGCAATCTCGTGCACCTTGTCAGCCAACTCTCCCAGCTTGTCAAGGGTCAGGTCCATCTGTGAAGCTATAACGGTTTGTATGTATTGCGGCAAGCGACTAGTCCAGATAGTTGTCAAAAAATCCCTAGGCACAGAAGGGCCAGCCAGGCTTTCCAGATGGCGCAGGAATTGCGAGGGCTTCCTATCGCCTAGCTCCTCGTGCATGAGTAATTGTTTCACCCGCTTCTCTTTTGAAGCGGAGAGACGCCTTATCAACTCAGTCTTTAGCTTCGTGTACCTATCCTTATCAGGAGGCCTGGTTATGACGTCCTTGACTTCAATGGCATATTGGTGGTCAAGTTGAGCCACCAAGTAATTAAATTTGGTTTCGTCTGTCGTAATTCTCGACAGATCGAACTGGCACTCCAGCTGAGCGAACCACAAAGCCGGCTCCTCAGGCCAAAATGGGGGCACTCGTACGCCCACTCTAAATACTTCATCAGTCTTAACCACCTTCTGCGCCTCCTCCATAATTAGGACAAACAAAAAAAAATCGCTCACCGCTTATGCGTGGGTCCACTACCTTATTTTTTTCTGTAGCTTGAGGGTATTATTTTTTCTTTTTCGGGGCGCCTCGGTATAACTGTGTAGGAAGACTTTCTCACTACTACAGCACGCTGTACTGTTCAGTCCAAGATCCAGAAGGTGCTTCTTGTTCTTCTCGGGGTCACCAGTGTAGATGCGTATGTTGGTTGTATATGTGTGGATGGTCTAACGGGTGAAGAAAGCAAAGCAAGCCAAGTGAACGATGTTATTTTAGTGATTAACTAATGATTTATTGAATATACGATAGGTACAAGTATACAGCAAGGTTCGGTAAGCGTCGACGGAACGTAAGAGCGCGGTACGTGTTAGACGTGCGGAAGCTTCTCGTTGACTGCCAGCGGCCGCGCCGGCCGTAGCGCGGTGTGAGGCGAGCACGCAGGCTGCGCGTGCTAAGTAGGCTGCGTTCTCACTTCATAAGCGGAGCGGATTATCGTGGCGGGTGAATGTGCGAGTATGTATGTTCGCCACACACACATCCTTATTCGCAATAAATCTACAATACACGCGGTACAAAATTCACACGATATTTCGTCGCTAACTGCACTCATAGAATATTCACGAACGTGCATCGACGTCTTACAGGTATTTCCGATAATGTGATATGTAGTCACACTATTAAATGACAACGTAGTTACGTCTAATCGCGTTTGCTACTATAAAGGCTCATTTAGACGGGGCAAGTTACTCGCCTTCAAGATACGATTATTGAAAGAATTAAAAAAATTGTTGGTTTTTTTTATACCACTTGGGAGGCAGACAAGCACACGGCCCACCTGGTGGGTAGTGGTCACCGTGGCCTATGGACGTATGCAACACCAGGGCGTCACACTCGTGCTGCCGACCCTGAAGAAACCTCCTAATGCCCTTCTTAAAGAACCCCATATTGTAGTCGCTTGGGAAAACCACCGCAGGGAGTTCATTCCACAGCTTGAGTGTGCGTGGGATGAAGTTCCTTTCATACCGCACAGTGCGCACCGTTTCCGGACCGGTAGAGTAGAATACGGCCACCCCATCTTTTCCTGTGGGTGTCGTAAAAGGCGACTAAGGGATCTGGGCCCATACCATGAACTCTTAAAACAGGTCAATAATTGAACTGCTGTCATTCTGCCAACTGCAAATGTCACTTTGTAATCCTATATATTTATATGACATTACAAAGTGACATTTGCAGTTGGTGGAATGACAGCAGTTCAATTATTGACCTGTTTTAAGAGTTTATGGTAAGGCCGCTGGGCTGTTCTCCATCCGACAACAAAAATACAGTCCATGTCAAAGTGCCCGCTAGACGGCAATAGGCTCGCCCCCTATTACGTGGGACCGAAAATCATGAAGCCTACCCCTTCGGGGATTTACAGGCGGGAGTATATCGACACCTCTGGGTTCAATTGGCGTATAAACCAAAACACGACTTTTCAGGAGAGCAAAAAAACGATTTTATTTTTAGAAAAAAAATCATAACTTTTTTATTTTAGAAGCTACATAAAAAATTCCAAGGAGAAAGATTCTTAGAATTTGGGGATGAAGAAGGCTAAATCATTCAATCATATCTATCTTCTTTGGTTTGGAAGTTAGCATGGACATACGTCTTAGAAAATACCAATTTATGGTGTATACACCCCATGAAAATTGGATAAAAAACCAAATATGGATATAAGCTGTACTTATATCCATATTTGGTAAAATTAAGTTCACATTTACTGATGTAAAAGCACGTAACTGTAGATTTTTTTGCTGTAAAAACTATTTACTTTGCACATCAATATAATTATAATGAATAAAAACAATCTCGATACTGTTAGAATGTGGCAGAATTACATTCATATTAGTCTTACTACAGAATTGTGGTCGATATATACGAAATTAAACTACCAGAAACGAAATTAACTTAGTTTTATTAAATAAAACAGATAATTATGGCACACATTATCAGTCATGATCAGATTACCAAATTAATAAAGGCAATTATTTAAATCTGTAGCTCTTCCACAGCCATCTCTCCTTCACCGCGACTTCCTCGTACAACAGATTGTTCTCAGGGTCTTTGTCTTTAATTAAGCGGCACTTGAACAGAGCCTGCGTCATTTTGGCCGTGGAACGCGCCAACTTATAGATAAGCCTTTGCCCCTCAGACGATTCCAACTTGTTATATAGCGGTTGCAAGTGGTCTCGTTTGGCCCTGGCTACCGCTCTCCTGGTGGCGCGTTTTGCATCTTTGTACGCGTCGTGGTCATCGAAAGATTTGGACGCTTGCCACTTTTTTAAGGAGGGCTTTCTTCACCCTGATCTCTCTCTGCACTGTGTCGTTCCACCACCAAGTGTCCCTGTCATAGATGCGTCCATCCTTAGACGTACCGAGCACCGCCCTCCCCGCCTCAAGGATAACTGCCTGAATCCTGTCCCAGCAAACCTGTACTGGTTCGTCTACAGCATCAACATACTTGTCACCGATAGCTGAGACGAGACTTTGGGACTTGGCTTCACCACCACCTGATTCTGTGTTGGCCACGCTCGGCACGTTTGTCTTTGAGTTTCACGCGGAGGTCCATGACAAGGAGACGGTGTTGGCTAGTGAGACTCTCTCCGGGTATTACCTTGCAGTTGGCCACCCTGCTGATGCTATGCCTCTTAGTGAGTAGGAAATCGATCTGGGTAACGTGCTCTCCGCTCTTGCAGGTAACAAGAAGTTCGGCTTTCTTTTTGAAGAACCTGTTCACGACGGCAGTTTGGTGGCCGTACACGTTTTGAGGATGTGCGCACCCTCTGGGTTACGGCTACCGTGTCCAAAACCGCCGTGGGCATGTCCAAACTCCTCACACCACCGTCATAACACGGACACTAATAATTTTTTGAATTTTTACCATTTAATTTGAGACTTTAAAGCAATATAATGTAAAATATAAAATTAAATGGCCTATTGTAGAGTGAACGAAAGCGTGTAGTAAAAATATTGTCATTTAATTTTGGACTTTAATTCTATAGCACTAAAGTCTAAAATTGAATACCATTTTTTACAATGGATATGGTTTATACGTCCATATGTTATTTAAATGTTTATATTTACGACCTCAATTTTAAATTACGTTTAAGAAATATATTCATTCGTCACGGCGTAAAAACCATTTACAATCAAGGCAGATCTTACGCCCCGGGTTGGTAAAAATCTTGGTCATAACGTCTTACTAAAAATTTAAAAAAGAAAAATTTGGCTGTTACATTAACATTTTATCTTTTTTGTGGTAGGATGATCTAAATTTTTTGGGTCGTAAAAGCATTTTTTTGCGAATTTGAACATTTTAAATATACAGATCGATAGAGAAAAAAATTCTGAACTAAACGGTGTATATAACTCATTTTGGCCAAAATGGTTTATACGCCAATTGAACCCAGAGGTGTCGATATGTATGTAAAAAAAATTGCTTCATCTAAATATTCGCACAAACAAAAACCGCTCGCTCTCCCACTTTGACGACAATTGCCTCGCTATTGAATATTGATAGTAGGTATCTGTCTAAACAGAATTTTAAAGCAATAATCGTATTATGATATTTTCTGCCAGTTGCTACGATGAGTGCAGTTAATTATTTTTTTTATACCACTTAGGTGGCAGACAAGCACACAGCCCACCTGATGGAAAGTGGTAACCGTGGCCTATGGATGTGTGCAACAGCAAGGAATCACACTCATGCTGTCGGCAGCACGAGTGTGACTCCTTGCTGTAAGCAAAAATCTCTAAACGGGTCGGCCCTGTTAGAGATCTTTACCTTCAGTGTAGAAGACACAGCTCAAAAACTCTCCAGTGAGCTCTGGCTCCAGTGAACTCACGTCAGAAATACAACACGAGGTTATTATAGCCGCGGTATTCTGTAAGGCGGAGGTACTTCCCCAGTCGAACTGCTCAATTGAGACAAGAATATTGTCGTGTCCTACTTCCGTCAATTTCTGTTTATACAGACACTATCTACAGTGAAACCTGGTTAAGTGAGACCTCAAGGGACCTGCAAATTTGTCTCACTTATAGAGGTATTCCACTTACCCAGTGTCTCAGATACCCAGGTATAAAAAAAATGTCTGTCTCATTTACAGAGGGTTCCATTAATAGAGGTCAGAATACAGGTTATTTTCAGTTATAGAGGTGCGATTATTTAAAATAACGTATGATGTGAACATTATACGTATGTCTGAGTATAAATCTTCATTGGGAATTATAAAAGGTAATAAATTACCAAAGGTGCATTTGATTATAAATATCTTTGTTCTGAATTATTCTACAAAGAGTAGCTATGGCATATTGAATTTGACACAGATTTCATCGCGTGTCTTCCCAATTTCTTAAAAGGATATTAACTTTAAACATACTAATAGCTTTAGTTTCGGCATTTTTTAACATCTGTAGTATTATGTATATCAAGGTCATTAAGACTCAAAATTAGTTACGCACGGGATTTGCGGGTTGAATAAGAATAAGTAAAAAAAAAAACGGTGTTATCTCAGTTATAGAGGTTAATGCATGTGAAATTCACTCGCTGTCTCAGTTATAGAGGTAACTTCGACGATAAAATCGAAAGAACGAATCCCAGATATAGAGGTTTGCTTCGTCCCACTAATAGAGGTAATTCAGTGCCAAGGTGTAGGGACCTCAGCATGAGTTCCAGTTATAGAGGTTTCTCACTTATCCAGGTCCCACTTATCCAAGTTTCACTGTATATTGAATTGCGAGGCAAGTATCGGCAAAGCGGAAGAGCGAGTGGGTATTGTTTGTGCGAATGTTTAGACGAAGCAACTTTTTTTTATTCTTTTGATAATCGTATGTTACTGGCGAGGAACTCTCTCCGTCTAAATGGGCCTTAAATCGCACCTCTCCGCTCGACTTGCGCCGCGCCGTATCCATATTACAATCTTCTGTCATTGGATAGGAAATTGAAAGTCGTTCTAAGAATTTGTTGGCTCTCCACACCGGAAAATATGATTCGTTTTATGGCATATGACGTATGTAATTTTACATACTTACAAACCGGAAATTAATCGAGGCAGGTAATATTTGTAAAAATGATACTTTATTTTTTTACTAAAAAATAAAACGTGTATAGAATGTTTAACATTCCGTAGTTTATCAGTTTATCTTAGGATGAGATGATTTTTTTTTTTGTTTTGTGTGAAATTAACATTTTTAATGGCGTGCCTTTGATGCCTTTGTTGGCCTGCTTTAACTTTCGAATTACTACACTAAATTGGACAGGTAATTTTTTTTTTATTGAGTTACATAATCCCTACTAATATTATAAATGCGAAAGTAACTCTGTCTGTCTGCCTGTCTGTCTGTCTGTCTGTCTGTCTCGCTTTTACGACTAAACCGCTGAACCGATTTTGATGAAATTTGGTATAGGGGTAGATTAGACCTTGAGAAAGGACATAGGCTATGTTTGGTCGCGATAACCGACATCCACGCGGGCGGAGCCGCGGGCAAAAGCTAGTAATATTATATATTTAATTCCAGACAAGATTTATATGAAAAAAAATAAAGACCCTAAGTTCTCCATTTCCTGTTTTGCATGTAGATCAAGAGAAGAAAAGAAGGACAGAAAAACCAAAAGAAGAAGTAAGAAAACAAGAAGCTATTCTTACTTAATCAACCTCTTTCTTAAACGGTCTGAAATTCAATAATATCAGTCACTATTTTGTTTACGCCTAAGTACATTCACTAAATAGTTTACTATTCCATCGCTAAGGCTTATCAGTAGGTAAGGCTTCATTCATGACGACAATCTCGTTAATTAATTACAAGTTACAGGTAATTTTGTAATTAATCATCCGAGTTACCCTCACTCGTCTTCAGAACTAATTTATCATTTCAGGTCCTACATATATTGTACTTGCTATGGTCAGTTTAACTTTGCACGTGCGAAAATATACAAATAAATACAATTAATTGAAGGAGTAATCAACGATCATCATACCTACAACGGGGCAATGCTGTCGGCATTTTGGGTACTTTAGGCCCGGTTTCCATCAAATCGAGGAGGAGAGGAGACTAGAAGACATGTCGTCGCAGTCGTAGAACAACGACGGATTTGACTTTTTGCAAAAAATTTTTTTTTACTCTAATTAACTTAAAATATGGTACTTTATAAAAAAAATAAAACATTTTATCAAATTTCATTACAAATGAACCAAATACAGAGTTGAATACTGACGGTTTTGATTAATTAACGTAAAACAATGACGGATTGATACTTGCACCGTTGTCTGTCGCTGTCCCCTGCCCCCCGCGCCCTTTCCGCTCCCGACGCATTGGCATTACCGTCGATGTTCTAGGATAAGGTCACGTCAGGAGGAACAGTCGTCAACGGATAAGTTTTGTCACAATGTACTATAAATTACATAATTTTTTGTTTATTTAATGTAAATATAAATTTTGACGTCTTAGAACAGCGGTTTTTCAAATCCGTCGTTGTCCTTGGGATACTAAAATATATTTTTTTATGTCTTTGTTTTTACCTTTTATCTTTTAAAATAACATCATTCAGTTCATCCATGATTAAAATTGTTTGTTTTTATTATGATTTTTTTCAGTGACGCATAATAAAATACGTCGATGTTTTACGTACCTATAGTAGGCGTATGCTGTGAACCGTCATTTTTCTAGGTATAAGTGGAGTACGAATATACTGAACCGACGTTGTTCGTCGTATAGATTATAATATACGTCTTTATTCTATTTCCTATTTAAAAAATGTTATATTAATTTGCCAAAATACTTACATTACCTTAGATTATACAATGATATAATTGTTCCTAGAAACCTTATTCTATAGTTTTATTTTAATTAAGGTTTTTTTTTTCACCTGAACGATGTTCGTCGCACACCAGTATGGTACTGGTGTGCGACAAACATCGTTCAGCCAATCAACAGACATGCTAATTTGTAATGATCCATTTTGCTCCCAACATTAACCAGATGAGTTGGAATGTCTATCAGTGAACACTATTGGTACAGATTCTGTGATGGAGCGTGTGATTAATACACAGCTCCTGAGATACCTTGAGGGAAACGATCTCCTGAGCGACCGACAGTACGATTTTCGTCACAGTCGCTCTACCGGTGACCTCCTGGTGTATCTCACTGACCGCAGAGCGCAAGCCATCGAGAGTCGGGGTGAGGCACTAGCGGTCAGCCTAGATGTAGCGAAGGCCCTTGATCGGGTCTGGCAATGAGTTCTTCTTGTGAAGTTGCCACACTATGGACTCCCCGAGGGACTATGCGAATGGATTGCCAGCTTTTTATCTAACAGAAGTATCCAAGTCGTCGTCGATGGCACCTACTCGGACCGCATGAACATAAACGCTAGTGTTTCACAAGGTTCCTAGTTGTCCCCGACCTGTTTCTGCTGCATATCAATGATATGCTGTCTGATGACTCCGTTCATTGCTATGTGGATGACAGCACCGGGGACACGTATTACACGGGCCGTGCAAATATCCCTAAGTCAGAAGTGGAGGAAAGTTGCGAACAACGTGTTTCCCAAATCGAGACTACTCTCTCTGGAGTATCCGATTTGGGACGACTAAACTTAGTCCAATTCAACCCTACTAAGACACAAGTATGTGTATTCACCGCTAAGAAAACTCCATTCATTGTAGCGCCGCAATTCCTGGGCACACCGCTTACCATTTTCTCGAGTATCGGGATCCTTGGTGTCGATATCTCCAGCGACGTCCAACACCGTAGTCATTTGGAAGACAAGGTCAAGCTGGCATCAAAGAAACTTGGGGTGTTCAACAGGGCGAAGCAGTACTTCAGTGCGGGGCAACAACTCCTCCTTTATTCGGTACCACATGAAGTACTGCTGTCACCTTTTTGCCGGAGCGACTGCGTGAGCTTGACCCTTTTGACTCGGTGCAAAGATGGGCGTTAGGGCTCGTCGGCAATCCCATACTCACAGGCAATGTGGAACCTCTCACTCTCAGAAGAGACTTTGCCTCACTGTGTGTGTTCTACCGCCTATACCTAAAATGGTTTGTGCTCAGATGAACTGTTTGACATGATGCCCACAGCTACATTCTATCAATTGGCACTTCTCGCTACAGGTAGAGAATTCATCCACACACATTGCGTCCGGAAACGGAGCGCACTGTGCGGTATGAAAGGAACTTCATTCCTCGCACACTCAAGCTGTGGAATGAACTCCCCGCAGTGGTTTTCCCAAGCGACGACAATATGGGGTTCTTAGAAGGTTTCTTCGAGGTCGGCAGCATGAGTGTGATGCCTCTGGTGTTGCATACGTCCATAGACCACGGTAACCACATCCCATTAGGTGGGCCGTGTCTGCCACCCAAGTGCAATAAAAAAAATCGTATTAATAATACCAAATAAATACTTTTACGAGTATATAAGTAATTCATTGTTTATTCTATTTACTTTTTTATTTTCTGTCTTTATCTTGAGACTTTTAATTATTATGATTAAGTATAATTATTATTGATTAATAGTTTGGGTTTCTGCTACCTGGTTATGCTTATGATAACTAGGTTTATTGATTAAAAATGCCAAAAACAGATTTTAGTCAAGATCTGATTGTTTTTTTATAAAGTTCTTATTCAAATTCAAATAAATTTATTGCAATTATGAGAGTTAAGTTTATTAATTTTAAATTAAAGGTTTGAAGAATTAATTACTGTTTTAAAGTGATTGATCTTAGTCTGTAGGTTATCTTCTTATTAAGTAGAATTAGCAGTAATTATTGCAATTATGATGCATTTTTTTTAGTAATTTTGTACTAATAATTTCGTAAGTAAAACGTTTCAAAGTTAGCTTCTTTTTCATTTCTTAGTCCAAATCCGTCACAAAATTTTGAAAGAATTCCCTTAAAAAGTGACGGTATGTACTGTACGCCAGTTTTTAAACAAAGATAGTCCGTAAAATAACGACGTATCAGATTATTCGTCACCTTAGTGTCCACAGAACAACGACGCATGTGACTTTTTTACTAATTAACGCAATATTTAAAATATGTTGCGTATGTCATGTTATAAAGTATTTAATTCATAGCAACATATCAAAATTTTAGAAAGATTGAATAAGTAGTTTTCAAAATATGTCAACATCTATAGATGAAAAACTTTAAAGTGTTCTCCTGTAAAGTTAGCAAAAGTCACATCCGTCTTTGTTCTACGACTGCGACGATGTGTTCATGACGTCTTCCGTTCTTAGACCGTGTACTTGACTGGTTTCGAGCTCACATAGCTGACATCTCGGCTACACACAGCTCACATCTCCTCTCCGCTTTGATCGAAATTACCTGCCAGTTTCGCAGCTCTTCTCCTTTCCACTCCGCTTTGGTGGAAACTGGGCGTTAGGGGTCCATTACACGCTCATGCAAGCGTCATGCATCATGCCGTCAATCATGAATGTTATTGGTCAATCGGTTATTAGACGTTATGTTATTGGTCAATCTCGGCGTGATTGATGGTTAAACCGTGGCAGAACCTAGCGTGGACCCCTTACAGTCGACATCGATAGGAAGTCGAAGAATCTTTGGTACCTAAACTTTTTATCTCTGCTTTTATCCATTTTTTATTCTGTAAATATTTTAGCTTATGTTTAATTAGTTAAATTAATATGTATAGCGGTAGAAAACTAACTATAAATTAATCATGGAATAAGTTATTTAAGACTAATGAATGAAATTTTAAAGCATGTAGTATGCTAGCTAGCTATTCAAATCGATTAAAATCTCCCACTGTCGCTGCAAGATAGATGTGTAGGAAAAATTTGGATAGCTTCAGGCGTGATTATGCGGCTCAGTGGTCAGAGCATTCCCCCTAAAATGATTGCGGGTTCGAGTCCCGCCTTAGCTGATTTCGCTTTTTTCTATATTACCCAAATTATGACTTGTATGGTGGTGTTAAAATAAAAGTTTCTTTAATAAATGCATACGAGTGTATACGATACTTATAACAAAAATGCAATTAGAAGTATTTTAATATTTATATTTAATTTAATTTATTTATACTTAATATAAAATTCTAGAAACGTATTTTGTAGTAAGCAGAATAACTAAACGCATATTTTGCGTCTGTCGTATTTAATTTAATCTGTGGTTTCGTTGCGCGGGCTTTTTACGACTGAAGTTTAAAAATGTGGCGCTTGGAAAAATACGAGTAGGTAAAGTATTTAGGTAATATCTTCGTTACAAAATGTTCAAAGTTGAGAAATTTTATATTTTGTGCGCTTTTAAAAGCTTTTGTGTTAGTTTATTATCTTTTAGCACAGAATACATATCTTGCGGTTATAAGCAAATGAGTGAATAGGTATTATACATACTACCGTACATGACGTAATACTTCATATTTTTAGTGTGAATGTTTTTAGTAAGTTTTTATTTTATCTTTAGTCTCCTTTATTATAAACTAGCTATTTTCTGCAGCTCCGCCTGTGTGGACTTCTGAAACAGTCGTTACTATTTCCGTACCGTGTATAATTTATCTGTTATTTTAACATTATAATAGATTTATATTTAATTTATTTATGTGTAGTACATGTGTATGTGTTACCTATATGTACCTACTTAAACGATTATTAGCTAGATGTATATTAAAAATGTTTTCTTAAATCGTTTTTATTTATAACTCAAAAATTAAATAAGCAGTAGGTAGGTCTTACTTAGTTCTCCTCTACCCGTCACGTAAAATACTTATACACAGTTTTAATTAGTTGAAACTGAAACTTTGAAATTGAAACACGTCCCGCCTCTGCACGAGACATCTTCAGGAACATTGACCGAGAATTGTAGTGAGAATGTTGCCAGCGGACATAATCCCTCATTATTTTAATACATACATACATACACACATACATACAATCACGCCTTTATCCCCGGAGGGTTAGGCAGAGGTGAATTAACACCCACATTTCACCAGTCGTTGTATAAGGTCCCACGTAATAGGAGTTGAGCCTGTTGCCGTATTCCGGGCACTATTGTTGACTCGAGCCATGTATCTGAGGCTGAGTCTGGGCTGTATATATCTGTCTGATGTTAAACAGCCCTATCCCTTAGTCGCCTTGTACGACACCGCATGGGAAGAGATGGGGTGGCCCAAATTCTACTCTGCCGGAAACCACGCGGCGGGCATTATTTTAATGCGCCTATTAGTTCAGAAGCATAACTTTGAACTTTCCTTCATGTTTGGTGTGTTAGTTGTTGCATCTGGTCTGCAATAATTTGAAAACTATTTATGGAAATAAACCAACGAATGATTAGAAGAATACGAGTTTATATATATAAATACGCGTAAATACCTCATTTACCAAGTATTAGAAAAATGGTATTGAATCGAAATAGATCGTATTAGGTAGTATCATAATGTGAATAATGAAGCTAACGATTTATTATTTTCTTTAATAATGCCGTATACCATAATTTATTACTTCTAACCTGGCTATGTGTGAAAATTTTTGTGATTGGTCATCACATGAACTTTCACTTGTATCTACCCAAAATACTAGCTGTAAGTTTTTTAAATTGTTGATGAACTGAATTAAAAAAAAAACTTAATTTTTAATTTCCTAATGTTAATTTTGTCAGGAAGAAGCAATGATATATTAAAAAAAATACATCATTGGGAAGAAGAGGCTCGCCAATAATGTTAAAATGGTGATCTCCAGTGCAATGCTTCATCACTCCAAGTCTCCAATACCGGGTCATAAAAGTATATCCAGTATTTGTTATGTATTTTGAATGGGTTGATAAAAAATTCTAAATCTTTACAGGGTTAAACTGCTTAGTTGTAGAAAAAAATCCGAATATTTCAAGACGTCTTTCACGTATGGACGATATTTTATATATACCGACGTTATCATGAAATTTTGACAAACTACCGCAGGTAGGGGCGAGTCCGTACGATATTACCTTACCCTGCTCCAAATTGCCCATAACTATCGTCGAAAAATGTGTAATATTCTAGCCCAGACGCAATATCTCCAAATGGAATTTTTTTCAGCAATTTTTCGTCTGAAATGTGTTAGCTACATATATTATTAAGGGAAAGACAGTGATAATAGTACATTGGTATAATATGAGATTTTGGAGCTTATTGTTTTGTTTCAATACAATTATAAGGTTTTAAACAATGATTTCTAAGTATGTAATAGTACTCAATTCTGAATTTTGTAGGGAGGTAGGACACGACGGGGAATACCGTCCTAGTTGAGTCCGACTGTGCAAATACCTCCACCGTAACCAATACCGCGGCCATAATAACCTCTTGTTGTGTTTCCGGCGGTGAGTGGGGTATCTAGAGCTTATAGGAGAGTTTTTGTGATGTCAATGGGAAGACCTAAGGCTTGTCCGGCTTTGTCACTTGCACTGACGGCGCAGAAACTCTCTGTTCTTACTGGGTGGGTTGGCTGCACGAGTGTAACTCCCCTGATGTTGCACACGTACAAAGGCCACGGTAACCACTTTCCAACAAGTGGGCCGTGTGCTTGTCTACTATCTAAGTTGTATAAAATGTCATTCTAGAATACGGGCCCAACTACACATCTATCAAACGACGTTTAAGTGCCAATCTTTTGCCAAATTTCTGTAAAGCGACTGCCATATGAGCTCCACACACAACTCACCACACAAAAAAATAAACATAACGGATAAACAAACGAAACAGCATTAATAATTCAAGAGTATAATTGATTACAACACCAGGCCATAATCCCAAATGTCATACAATACAGCTTTACCCTTTTCTAAAAGACTCATCCTTACAGTTTATGAAATGAGGCAACCGCTCGTATTGTCCTACACAAGTAAAGGCTCATTTAGACGGGTAGAGTTGCTCGCACGTTTCGGTTCGAGAAATCGTACGCTACTATCACTAGCAATAATGGCCATGCCATTATCATATGAAAATGTGTTTTTTTTAGGTGACAGACAAACAGATGGCCCACCTGATGGTTAGTGGCAACACCAGGGGCGTTACACTCATGCTGCCAATACTGAAAAATCCTTCTACATAATACCCTTCTTGAAGAACCCCATTTAAATAAAACACTAAATTCTCAACTACGATTATATCATACGAAGGACACTATCAATATTCAATTGCGAGGCAATGAGCAGTTTTCCAGTAGGTATTTATAGCGTTCCTAAAGACAAGCTAGATGGCGCAGCCGGCACTTTTGGTAAGTAGAGTGTGGTCTCACATCTAAAGTCATCACAAAATAAAATGCCCGTTTTGACATTTGCTTTCGCGACGTAACTAGTGATGTAACCATACACCTCGGTAGTCGATACTCACGATAAATCGATTCAAGTTTGTATGCGTATTTGATCGATTAGAATATTATGTATTGTATTGTAAAGTGCAATACAATACCTACTGCGAAAAATCAATTTTCTTTCATTTAACATTTTTATTACAATAAAATTCACTCAATTACCAATAGAAATCGCGTAAAAGTAGTAAATCATTTTCTTGATACTCTCTGAAGTTTACGCGTATATCACTCATTGAAATGAAAGCGAAACCACTTTATAATGGATTCTATCGCGATTTATTTGTCACTATTTACTTTTAACCCTACGTCTCGGCTACTTTCTAGCAGCTATGGTCCCGGGGTGACTAAAAATGATATTTGAAGCTTAGGAATTAAAAAAAAACTTAGTTAACAGCAAACACAACAAAGTCACAAATTGGGATAATATCATATTTGTCGATGAGACTTGGCTGAACTCGAATCATACCGTGCCGCAGTCGTGGACGGATGATACCAAGGCGTCTTGCTCAAAAGTGCCAATAGGAAAAGGTGGACGCTTAATAATCTGCCACGCTGGGTCAGCTGGTGGCGGTTTTGTGAATGATGCCTTGCTCGCATTTGAGTTTCTAAAGAATATCACGGAGTGGTTTACTAACCTGTTTACAAACCTCCCTGAACAGTGCATAATTATTATGTACAATGGCACCGTAACCACTCAGTTCAAATAGATAAAGCACATACTCAAGCAAACAAAAAGGCCGATTTAGTAGCATGGATACAAAGACCAGGCGTTGAAGCTGATACGAAATAGTTAAGAGCTGAATTGCTGCAACTGGTTAAAGAAATTAAACTTGCAAAATTAAAATATTATAAAAAATATATCGTGATCGATTTATTTTTTCCTTAACCAATTATTCTCTTGTCTATGGACAGTATGAAAAAATCGTTATGGACAGCACTGAGCGGAGTGGGCGGTACCCATCAATGAAAAATGTCATTCTACGTTTGAAAAATGTCATTGTTTTACGTTCTCAAAATTGAGAACTTCATGGACTTGAACTGTCAAAGCGGGCTTTTTATTTTGCGATTACTTTAGTGTTCCCTAATTTATGGAAAAAATGTTCTTCGGTTTTGTAATGATTTACTTTACATAAATGTTTTGACATTTTTTTTGATAAAATTATTTTAAATATACATAATATTATTTTAAATTACAGACAGTGACGCGAAAAGAATTAGGCGTTTTATCATATTTTATCTATTGTAATATGGGTAAATGAAATTAACCTTTGGCAACATCGCACAAATAAACCACAGAGTACATTAAAATTACCAAAAGCTATGCTAGCGCCATCTCTTGATGATTTAAATACCAACTGATTATTATACCTACTGGAAAACTGCTCATTCTCGCCAGCGTGGACGAGCGAGCGACAATTGTTTTTACGAATATTTAGACGTGGCAACTTTTTTTTATCCTTTCGATATCGTATCTTGCCGGCGAGAAACCCTCTCCGTCTAAATGGGCCTTAACTGTCCTATCTCAAAGTAAGATATAACCTCAACACTGAACCCGTATCGGTACGTAAGCTTCCAAAAGCCGAGGATTCTCCTTACAAAGATTAAGATATATGCCAGAAGGAGATACGACTTGTGAAAACAAATACTTTAGCCATAATTTTAAACTTTTCCCTATGCTAATGTCACAGAGTCTTACCGCTAAGTGCCTACAACTTGCAAAGTACCGAACTAATTTGTGTAGAACTATGTTAAACTTAGTACTAAGTAGATTTATTGGGGCAATATGAAAATCAGTTAAGTCCTGAGAATTAATTTTCATGTTGTAGTATAATAAAGTGAAATTAAAGAGAGTATTATGAAAAATAAAATTTGTTCATTCAAAAAAACTCATTTATAAGTACATTTTTTACTCATCATCATCATCTGCATATAGACGTATTCTCCTGATTGCATCCGTGGCCAAGATGACCTCGAAGCTCAGGGTCCGCCTTCCGGCTCTTCCTCCTCAATCTTGGTCGTCCATGGTAGTGAGTCCATTTGCACGCATGTCACCCTCCACGACGTCAAGCCAGGACTTCTTTGGCCTACCCCTTTTACCTGGACCCGGCGGGGGCGCCATTGCCAGGCATTTGTTCCCCACGTAGCCTAGCGGTTGCCGCAAGACGTGGCCGCACCAGCGAAGGCGGCTCTCTTGTATACATTTTTTACTATCTGACCCAATTTCGTCAAAATCAGCACAACCCTTGCATAAAATTATTATTTTCTTAGATTTTTGTAAGAAAAGCTTGTTTTCAGAAGTTTATAAAGCTTTGAAATTATCAATAATTACATATTAAATACCCTAGCGCTTATTGAGTTAGGTACTTCTTCGTCAGTTATTCAATATATAAATATAATATAATATAAATATAATATAAATATAATATAATATAAATAAATATAATATAAATATTCTACAACATTCTACACAACGCTATCTAGACCCATGGTAAGCTTAATTAGCTTGTGTTATGGAATCTAGAATGCGGATATACATACTTAGATACTTTTTTTTTTTTTTTTTTTGTAAATACATACATATTATACATAGAAACACCCAGACCAATGCAAATATTTATATTCATGCACACAAATATTTGCACTGAGCATATTCAAGGACACCACCGCTGTAAATATAACAAAATATTAATAGACCTTGACTTTATTAGTTTATAAGGAACTAGCTACGCCCGCGTGGATTTCTGATCCCTTTCCCGCAGCTTATCCTCCCCGATAGCGTGATGATGCCTATGACACTCAGAATTGATGTGGTTTCCATTGGTAAAAGCATTTTCAAAATCTGTTCAATTGGTGTAGGTAATGTGTAAAGTTCAAATGGTGTAAAGTTGACAAATGGTGCAAGAATTACTTAGGTATCATTGTTGGCGACTTATACCCAGTAAGATTGTTAATGAAGTTCGGTTCAAGATGTAATAATCCCGTCAATGATTTTTTGTAATGGTAATGTATAAATAGAGTAATGCTTACCGTCCAGTTGGTAAAGATAGTTTTTGATAAACAGACTTAGCACAAGTGTCAAAATTATTTTTGTGTCTACGTGACTAATATAATGAGAATCATCGTGTTGGTCCCGGTGGAATAGGGCCCCATCTCTTTCTGTGGCTATCGTAGAAGGCGGCTAAGGGATAGGGATGTTGTCCATCCGTCAGTAAACATACAGCTCATGACTAAGTACCCGCTTGACGGCACTAGACTCGCTCCCTGTTATGCGGGACCGATAATTGGTTGGTGAAATGTGGGTTAATAAGATAAGATAAGATAAGATAGATAAGATAATATAAGATAAAATAAGATAAGATAAGATCAGATAAGATAAGATATTCTTTATTGTACACTTCTGCCTATCCCTCCGGGGATTTACAGGTGTAGTAAGTAGTGAGTGTTTGTATAATGTATGTAGTTTTTACACCTACACTTAATATTTCCAAACTCGATTAGTATGTACTCACCTAACGAATATTTCTTTTAGTTTTTTCTTTAAATACTTTCCTGTCGTGTCAGAGATATAGGTATTTTGGATTTTTTGATTCGAGTTTATTAATTAATTATGCATTTTAAATCTTAAAGGATAGACTCCCTACAATATTCGTGCGAACAATAATAATGAAACGAATTATGAATTTATTTTAAAGTGACCTTTAAATAATTTCATCATTCGTCATTATTCACGCAACAAAAGGAAGTGAAGAAAGCTTGCAGTCTCGGTAGATGGCGGTTATCGATTTAAATTCAAGCTATCAATATTTTCTTGCGTGTCTTATACATATAAATGCTGTCTACAATGATGTAACAACGCTTATGAAAGCGGTGCGGGGCGTCCAAAAATTTGAGTTATAATCCAATACTCATTATTTTTAGCTTCCAGTATTTTACTGGAACATGAAGGAAATAAAATATCTGGTGCCACGGATATAAAAATTTTCCCTTCGGCCACGTATGAAACCAAGTTTCGAAACTAGTTTCTAAATAAGAATAATATTTCTTCTTCTGAATTTCTGAAACTGATTTCCAAATAAGAATAAACAATCTGTTTTCGAAACTCGTTACCAATTAAGAAAAGTTATTATTCTCCCGAAACCGGGCTTTTTACTGTTTTTGAAACCAGCTTCCAATTAAGAAAAAAATCTTCTTTCGAAATAATGTATCTACCAAATTGATTTTAGCATATATAATAATAGTAGTATAGTGGAGAAAGAATACATGTGATTTGAATAAAATTTTGAAGCATTTAATAAGCTAACTTATCGAATCGATTAAGAAAGAGACAAGAGAATCGACCTCGGGCGGGACTCGAACCCGCGATTCCCCCTGTAAGGGGAAGCCTTTAGAGGGGGTATGCTCTGCTTAATCGAAAAGAATACAATTATCACCATACTACCCCATCTAACCGAGGATGCTTCGTAATATAATATACGTAGGATTAGGAAAATCACGTAGAACAATAATTATTGTTATTAGGGCTAATAAGGTCTGGTCTGGACAGCTTCCGTGGTGTAGCGGTAGTGAATGCGGCCGCTACGGAGAAGGCGTCGGTTTGATCCCCGTTGATCCCCGCTCAATGAAAATATTTGTACCTTAGAGTATACATTGCTATAGGGCGCGCCTTACAAGTATGAACTGCTATCACGGGTATGAACAGTACCGAGGCTCCTGACTCAACCTCAATCAGTAGCAAAACAATACTCTTCAAAATGACTTCGCAAATAATATTTAATTCGATATGTTAAATCAAAATTTTATACAACATCGTATATTTGTAGTAATAACGACGCAAAATACCGCAAAATGACGCCATTTTTTTGTATTTTGGCTTTAATTTTATCCATGCATATCAAATCGAACAAAAAACTTCATAACAACAAACTACATTAATAAGTGCATCTATTGATATTTTCGGTAATGCATGAATCGTCACTATAGGTGCGCTATACCATCGCAAAGTATCTGCTAACACTCGGCGCCAAAGACCTGAGTGATAGGCGCGCTCTATATTTGTACGCATGAATATGGATATTTGCATTGGTCTGAGCGTGCCTCGGAGAGCACGTTGAGCCGTCGTTCTCGGTTGCTATGCGGACGTCTATTCCCGCTTAGTGCAAATATTTGTATGTGCCGTGGTTTTTCCAACCGACTACAATAAGGGGTGCTTCAACGCCGTTCTGCCCTGTAATGCCTTGGCGTTCCATACGTCCATTGGCCACGGTAAGCGCTTTCCATCAGGTGGACCTTATGCTTGTCTGCCACCAAAATGGTATAAAAAGGTATCTATGTCTGGTGTCCACTTTACCGGTCTAACTGCGGATTTGGTTGAATTTCGATATTTTCTGTGAAGCGACTGTCATCTGATCTCTACAACCCAATGGCGATATATTGGGTGATATTGAAGCATTGTAGCTAGACTAGTATTTGGACTTTTTAGGGCTCCAACTACCCATAACGACTGCCATAGAAGTTCGTATAGCAACGGGGACCGACGACTTAACGTGCACTCCGGAGCACGCCAAAGACCAATGCGAATACCTACATTCCGCATACGAATATTTGCACTGTGCGGGGATCGAACCCGCGCCTCCGGCTTAGCGCCGTGTTCACTACCACCATGCCACAGAGGCTATCTGTGCCTAACCTACAAGAAATATAAAAAGTTTTCCTGAATTCTTGGCACTCAATCTTCCGACATCTTCCAAAACTTGATTACGTTGGTACCTACTCACCTAATGAATGTTTCTTTACGTTTCTTTTTTCAATAGAGCTAGTTGGTGTGCCAGCGAAATTTTCGCGCTTCTTTAATGTACTTATTCCGAATTATGATGTAATATTTCAGCATCGTAACTCAAATTAATTAGAATTTGTTCACCTAGATCCTAAATATTTTCACACTATCGCACAATAATTCTATAAGCGAAATACCACTTACTGATTAATCACGAAATCTTTGAAACTATAACACCTACAAACTTGAAATTTGGAAAGGTAGAGTCCTTATAGGGTGAAGGCATCTGCTAAGCACGGATTCTATGAAACTTCTAAGGGGGTAAAACGAATTACACGCGTACGAAGCCGCGATCAGCCGCTACACTATGTTATCTTCACTTTTTTTATTCAATTATGGCACACGAATAGCCAATATTAACTCTCTTGTCACGACGAAGTCAATAATTAAAGGTATGATTCGGAAGGTGATACGACAAGAGCAGAGGCATGCAGCAGATACGCGCAATTCATTGCGGCTTCTCAATGGTCCCCTTTATCCATATCGGAGTTTAACAAGTAATGGGTACGCTGTATCTGCTTCTGCTGCTACGTCTACAGTTGTCGTATGCGGTCAGACTGCTTCGGAATCGTACCTTTTTTTTTTTTTTTATCGTGCGAAAAATCCCCACGCATACCTCCCCCGCCGGAACCGGAGGAGGAGGTTATGTCGGACTCGAACCGACTAAAACGCACGCCGTCTGTGGGCCGTCAGTTGCCGGAGGTGAGATTGTCGTAGCCATATCCCTCGCACCCCGGCCGACCCAGGGCCATATCTCTCGATCTGGCCTAAAAACTTCAATCGAATTTCTATCTTCCTGACAAAACATGTTATTGTTTGCGGGATTCTTCTGAGGGATAGCCCAGGAATCCTTATGACAACCTACTACATTATTTGTGTGGATACTATATTTATCAAGTTTTTGTAATGTTAACTTTCATGATATTTACACTACAACTGTTTTGTGTCCTAATAAAAGAAAATAAAAATAATAATTTCAACTTTATCTTCGCGTGTTTATAAAGATTTTTTACTGTAGCGACTCCTTATTAAGTTTCCTGGTTAGAAATATCTAATTTTGTAACAGTTTCTCGTAGTCTCGTTGTAAATAAATACCTACCTGTTTTTGTGTTGTTATTGTTATTAGTCCCCGAAGAAGTGCTGAACAGCGAAGCTCCGGTGAGCCGGGCACGTCTCAGGATCCACCACATGTTGACTAACTCACAATAAAGTTATCAACAAACTAACAAACAAGACTTTCACCACACAAATCTAACAATATGATATGTTTAAAAACCCCAAGAAAAACCACTGTACAGTTAAAACCTTTTCAAACGTTATATTTTAAGTATTACAATGAAATATTACAACATGAGCCTGTCAATAAATCACGATAGAGTTGGGCGATACTCGATACCGATGTAACTCGTGTTAGGGATGTTTTTTCAAGGGTTGAGACGCCCACACCGATCGCTCGCTCTCACAAGACTGGTTCGCCAACTACAGGACTCAAAATATGACATGCGCAATACTCACAGACCCTCTAACAGGTGAATTTTTAATTAAAATATATGTTTATAGTGAAAATTTATTTATTGTGCTGTATAATTGTTCTAAAACTGTGAATGGAATGACGTGTCGCTACTAGCGATGTGGTTAGCGTGGCTGATATCTAAGCTAACTCAATTTAGGTAAGCACTCTTACAAGGTTAAGGTCATGGTCAGAGGAATTTTAAAATGCCATGCTGTGTGCCGGAGTGAAACTTTTTATAGTACGATTGGTTGATTCGATCGGGAAAGTCCCAACCATTTACGTTAAATAATATCAAAATTTCTGTCCGGGTTAAATAGGTTCGAACCAATCAAAACTAAACCGTAAATTGCTAATACCGAGAGCGTGCTGGCAGTTTGGACTAATTTTAATAGTTAAAAGCAGTTTTGACTGTTTAATTAAGTTTTAAGGCAATTAGTATACTAACAATACCTATATTTTTTTCCAATTTAAATCGATACTTTTGACGTATTTAGAGTTTTGACTGAAACATAAACTAAACCTGTAAATAATAATAATAAACATTCTTTGAGCCTCTTCCCAACTCAGTTAGGGCACACTGGCACAGTATAAACTGGGTGGTAAGTATAGTACCTATAAAGGCTTTTTCAGTGTAACTGTGATGCGGCTGAACTTTGATATTAATAATAATAGTAACATAACATAACACAAACTCACGCCTTTATCCCCGAAAGGGTAGGCAGAGGTGCTAGCACCCACATTTCGCCGTTTATGTTTAGGTCCCAATGTAATAGGTGGCGAGCCTATTGCAATTAACCGGGCACTTATAAACCTGCGATAAATACACACATGACTTCGAAAAGTATCGAAAAGTCATTGGTGTGTGCCATGGTAAAACCTGGGACCGAACCCGAGACCTGGTCTCAGCAGTCCATTACCCATACCACTAGGCTACCGCGGTGATAAATGTGATAATAGTAAGCATTGTAATTCCTTATAGGCGCGCCCCCTATTAGGTACATGGGACTGAAAATCATTGGCGAAATGTGGGTGATAAGATAATACACCTATGCCTACCCCTTCGGGGATTTACGGCGTGAGTGTATGTATGTATGTGTATGTAATAATAATTTGTTTTGATAAAAATAATTATTTTTGTCCAAGTTACCTAACTTTTAACCTATTTCATCCAAGTCGAGTTGTCATTTTTATCTAACCATCTTGTTTCTGCTCTACCTGCAAACACATAATAAAGTCAACTAATCCAGTCTAATCAGTTCCGTATGTATCTAAATGTCTACCTACAAGCTTAGTATAGTGAAATCTCAAATGTAATCAACATGTGCCTCCCTAGAGGGATTTTCTTACATTATTTCCTCTTGTGTTCCTTTCTTTATCATTGCAGCCTCTTTATACAGCGTGTCACGTAAATGAAGGGAATCTTTGTTACATTACGTAATGAGCACCTTACTTGTAACTTCTTTAAATTTTACTCCATACTATTATAATAAATGTGAATGTACCTAACTCTGTCTGTTTGTTAGGCTTTCACGCTTAAACCACTGAACCGTTTTTTTTTTACCACTTAGGTGGCAGACAAGCACACGGTCCACCTGATGGGAAGTGGTTACCGTGGCCTATGGACGTATGCAACACCAGAGGCGTTATAGTGTAGTTAGACCTTAACAAAGAACATAGGCTATTTTTGGTTGCAATAACCGACATCCACGCAGGCGGAGCCGCGGATAAAAGCTACACTAGCTATTAACCGCGCTTAATACTAATATTATAAAGAGTTATAAAGATTTGTATTTTGTATGTTACGAATAAATTCAAAAACTACTGTACCGATTTCAGAAATTCTTTCGCCATTAAAAAGCTACTGTATCAGGTACCATAGGCTATACATATATCATCACGCTACTATCAGCAATGAACAGCATCAAAATTCCACGCGGGCGGAGCCGCAAGCAACAGGTAGTATACTTACAATTATGTTAACGGGAAATAATGCGATCATGGTATAGGTATATTATTTTAGTTAGGATCTATTTTATCTACGAACTGATTCCCTACTCGAACAATTGCGATTAAACATACGGCAGATTATATCTTGAAACAAGACCTTTCTAACAAAACCGCATCAAATCCGTTTAGTTTCTCGCGTCCATTGCAAACAAATAGACGAGACTTATCACAAAGAAATACAAAATAATTAAAAAAACGTTAACTTTACTTAGAACAAGTTGTTGCCCGCCGCTCCGCCTCGCATGGATGTCGGTTATCGCGACCAAACATAGCCTATGTCCATTCCCAAGGCCTAATCTACCCCTGTATAAAATTTCATCAAGATCGGTTCAGTGGTTTAGGCGTGAAAGCGTAACAAAAAGACAGACAGACAGATTAATTTTCGCATTTATAATATTACTAGCTGACCCGGCGAACTTCATACCGCCATATTTTCTGATCCCGTTCCCGCTGCATATCTCTCAATTTATCAGTGTTTCTCTATTACGCATGTATTATACCTACATATAAACATTCCTCTTGAATCACTCTATCTATTAAAAAAACCGCTTCAAAATCCGTTGCGTAGTTTTGAAGATTTAAGCATACTTAGGGACGGACAGACAGCGACAGCGACTTTGTTTTATAATATGTAGTGATAGTGAAGTATGGATACTTTTGACTCCGACTGTACACAGCTTCCGCTCTCGTTCAGTTCTATTAGTACGAGAAAAATAGGATTTGACACAGGAATAATTCCTAGTAGCAATTTTCTTTCGGAATTCATAGAGGGAGGTTACTGGCAGTCTAAATTTCGATTTGCGTGGTATTCGGTTCGTTGCGTTCTCCGCCATTTTGAATTTAAGGGTACATTTTTGTTTACTAAATAAGTCGTTTATTTTTAATTTTACACGAAAAATTATTACTACAAAGTTGTTAAGAAATAAATTTTCTACAATTTTGCTGTTTATAATTTTTGCCTAGGATCGATATTTTTTGATTTATACCCCAAAAAGTGGTAAATCTTTGTTTAACTTTTTTTGACTTAAGAAAAATGCCTAGTAGCAATTTTCTTTCGGAATTCATTAAGGGAGGTTACTAGCAGTCTACATTTGGTTTTGCGTGGTATTCGGTTTGTTGCGTTATCGGCCATCTTGAATTTAAGGGTAAATTTTTGTTTGCCGAATAAGTCGTTTAGTTTTATTTTTACACGAAAAATATTTACTACGAAGTTGTTAAGAATTAAATTTACTACCGTTTAATATTCATAATTTTCTCCTAGGATCAATATTTTTCGATGTATACCCCAATAAGGTGGTGAAATTGTATTCGATTTTTTGACAAAGGAAAAACTCCTAGTAGTTATTTTCTTTGGAAATTCGTTAAAGCAGGTCACTGGCAGTCTAAATTTCGATTTGCGTGGTATTCGGTTCATTGCATTCTTCACCATTTTGAATTTAAGGGTGCAATTTTAGTTACTGAATAAGTCGTCTATTTTTAATTTTACACTAAAAATGGTAACTTAAAATTTGTTTAGAATTAAATTTAAAAAAGAAAAAAGATGTTTTATCACCATTATTCGTGTAAAATAAAAAACAGACGATTTATTCAGTAACTAAAATTTCACCCTTCAATTCAAAATGGTGAAGAATGCAATGAACCGAATACCACGCAAATCGAAACTTAGACTGACAGTGACCTGCTTCAACTAATTTCCAAAGAATATTACTACTAGGAGTTTTTCCTTTGTCAAAAAATCGAATATAATTTCACCACCTCATTGGGGTATACATCGAAAAATATTAATCCTAGCGAAAAATTATGAATACTAAAAGGTATGAAATTTAATTTTTAACAACTTTGTAGTAACTGTTTTTCGTGTAAAAATAAAACTAAGTGACTTATTTGGTAAACAAAAATTTACCCTTAAATTCAAGATGGCCGATAACGCAACAAACCGAATACCACGCAAAACCAAATGTAGACTGCTAAGGACCTTCCTTAATGATTTCCGAAAGAAAATTGCTACTAAGAATTTTTCATAACTCCAAAAAGTCAAACAAAGATTTACCACTTTTTGGGGTATAAATCAAAAAATATCGATCCTAGAAAAAAATTAAGAAGGAAGGAATTAGGAAGATTGTAGAAAATTTAATTCTAAACAACTTTGTAGTAAAAACTTTTTGTGTAAAATTAGAACTAAACGATTTATTCAGTAAACAAAAATGTATCCTTAAATTCAAGATCACGGAGAACGCAACGAACCAAATACCACGCAAATCGAAACTTAGACTACCAGGGACCTCCCTCAACGAAGTCAGAAAGAAAATTGCTACTAGGAATTATTCCTAGGTTTGCCCCTTAATTGAGCTAAATCGGTTGTACTATATGAGTTTAACGCAACTTGAATGAAAACGTCAGTCACAAAAAGGAATTCAATTATAAGTTATTGATACTGGCTCGTTGCCCTATTTTTGGCCGCCAGTGTTTCGACGATAACTTTAAAAAACAATTCCTAACGAGTGTTGGCCAGAGATATAGGCCTTTTGGATTTGAAATTTGGGTTTATTAATTATTTATTTATTTAGAAACTTAACAGCATAAATAATATGAAATAAATTACATTGGATACTTAGCCAATACAAAGTTTCCCGACACTGTGTGTTTTAAATCTTGAAGGAGTTATTTTTTTGTTTGAAGAGTACGCTCAAACGAAACTAACAGGAGGGTTCTGAATTGTAAAAGGTTTTGATTTGCCCATTTTCCTCGATTGGTTTTCCCTAGCGACTACAATATGGGGTTCTTCAAGAAGGGCATTAGAAGGTTTCTTCAGGGTCAACAACACGAGTGTGAGTCCCCTTGCCACGGTAACCACTTCTCATCCAGTGGGCTGTTTGCTTCTCTGCCACCTAAAAAGTGGTAGGTATAAAAATTCAATCTGTTCTAGCATGAACATTCTTCATTCAAAATTAACGTCACGTAACAAAAGGAATTGATGGCGAATAGATGGCGCTTATCGATTTAAATTCAAGCTATCATTGTTTTCAAGCGTACGTTATATAAAATGCCACAATGAGTTAAGAAGAAGAGAAATAGTCAGGTGTAATCCTTCTATATCCTTGCTCAATATATAACGAGTTGTAATCCAATACTCGAATATTTTTGTTGACGTCCAGCGTTCAACTGAGACGTTATGAAGATGGTAAATCGTGATAGTTGTGAGAAAGAATATGGCCATAGGAAATTGACATGTTATTTTTTTATTCTAAAATCGGAGAGATATAAGAAACATGGTTCGATTCTCACACCACTTATTCACAAACAATACTGTGAGGTCTCATAGTGTGCTCGAGCGCATAGGGCTGGTTAAATTAATTCACAAACATCACGGAGCAGTCTAACGCAGTACGTTCCCTCAACGAAGTATTACTTAAGTGTTATCAATGAATAAAAAGGCTTGCCAAAACGAACGCACTGAGAATTGGTCGTTCTTTGCACAGTTTTGGTAGTACGCATAGCGAAGTATTGTTTGTGAATACGGGTGTCAGTCTCCAAGCGGAGAAATTATCTATATCTAAGTCGTGTTAGTTACACTATTTATGGGGATGGAGGTCATTCTGTGACCTCCGACGCCCGAATTGCTGCCGTTTGTCGCGGGCCGCGCGGTTTCCGATTCTCCTGCGCTCGTCGCGGGCCGCAAGTTCCGCGATTCTCCTTCGCTCCTGCTCCACCGCGCAGCGAACCATCGTTGCGAGCAAAGTGGCGAGCGTGAGAACTCTCACTCCCAGGGTCACCACCAGCTCCCATCTCGGCATCTCCCACGCCGTACACTTGGTGAGCGTGTGCAGCACCGAGTCCTCGCTCGCGTCGCAGTGATGGCACTTCGACATTGGCTCTTTCTTCGCGACCCTATGCAGATACCGCCCGAGGCACCCGTGCCCGGTGATAATCTGCGTCAGCCAGAACGAAAGGCCGCCATGTGGCCTCACCAGCCACTCCCCCAAGATGGGTCTTACCGCCGCTACCACGGCGTGCCCTGCGCGTCACCAACACCCTCGAGCCTCTGTAGATGCGTAGAGTTGTGGCGTCCTTGGCGGTATTTTACTGTCTCTACCATGGTGAATGTTCTGACGAGCTCTTCCAATTAATCCCACCCTCTCCTTTCCTATACAGGACAACATGTGCAGGACTTAGATGCCACCCGTACCTATACGGTGCACAATATTCCATCAAGAACCAAGCGGTTCGGTGACTCCTTCTTCTGCCGCACCATTAAGACCTGGAATTCTTTACCAGCTCATGTGTTTCCCTCCTCCTACAGTCCCGGGTCCTTTAAGCGGGGTGTGAAAAAGCATCAGATGAGGCTGTCAAGCTGAGTGCCACCATTGCAGCATAGTACGTGTCTATAATGGTGACCCTCTTTCCAAGATTTTGGCCTCAGCTTACCATCAGGCAAGGTGAAGTCAAATTGACACTACGATTGAAAAAAAAATCCACGGCGGCGATCCGGCGAGGAGACTCGCTGCTTGATTGTTTATTACTTATTTTATTTATTACGAGTATGTATTTTTAATCATCCACCCAAAACGTCCCAACCTATAATAGTAAATTACTTGACAGCAAAAAGTATAACATCACAATGGTTTATTGCATACAAACCTTATTTAAAACTTACTGTTTTGACGTTTAGTAAAAAGTAAGTAATTAGACTAGACAGTCAAATATCGAATTCGGCCCTGGATTTTGACAGGCGACGATTCGAATTCTACCCACAGTAGAATTTCCACCCGCGAAGAATCGCGCATGCGAAATGACCTTGTCATTTTAAACGGAGCAATCAGAAGTCAGGTATTGGCGCATGCGTTCTACACGGACCAATTAGATTCGCGTGCGCGCTCGATATTCGATAACGAGGTTCTTAAATGTTAATTCGGTGTCAACTCATGGTAAAGCTACAAACTAAAACGTCTCGTAACAAAAGAAAGTGAAGAAAGCTTTTGCGGTCTCGATAGATGGCGCTTATCGATTTAAAATCAAGCTATCATTGTTTTCAAGCGTACGTTATATAAAATGTAATAAGCCATTGACTTACGAAGAAGAAAGAAGAATTCATCTCCAGATAATGCCTCTGCAGATCTTGATCTAATTCTATGGTCAGCGAGTTATAATCCAATACTCGAATATTTTTGTAGACGTCCAGCATTGCTGAGACGTTATGAAGATGGTAAATCGTGGGCTATAGATGATAGATGTGAGAAAGAAATGAAAGAATATAGCCATAGGAAATTGACATGTTATTTTTTATTCTGAAATCAGCTCAATTTCCATTATCTAAGTCTAAGGCTTAGATTCTCAGCGGAGAGATATGAGAAACATTGTTCAATTCTCAGTCTCCAAGCGGAAAAATTATCTTTACAGCACACCTGCTCCTAACATCGCTATTATTTCACCGCAATTAGGCACGTAATGACACCTATTATCAAACTGTGACTTTTTCATTGCTATTCACAAGTGAGTTATAGGTTCTTTTTTAAATTTCTTCTTCTCATCATTTCATTCATTCGTCATTCGAAGCCATGGTTACTAAGAACAAATCTTGCTATCTCTCATAGTTTCTGACTTCTCCCTAGTGACTCATTTGGATTGATCACCCTGTATACAACTTTGTTTATAGTTCAACTCAAAGCTCACTCGTTTCGTTTTTTCAACGCGTTTTCAGTTCTCTCCCAATTTCTATGTTCAAAGACTTTTTGCACCCCTAGATATTTTTTTAAAGTGCGGAAATTCTCTCGAATATTCTATTCTTCATCCAATAGTAAACATATAGACATTATAGACCATGACAAAATGCCCTCTTGATGATAATAAGGTCGCCTCTACGAGGGAGCGAAAATCATAGTTGACGAGATGTGGTGTTAATACACCTCTGCTTACCCCTTTGTAGATTTATAGGCGTTAATATATATCATGGAAGTATTATGACGTTATTATGTTTTGGACATACGATACATAACTCGGAACCATAAGACCCAAGCTTCATTAGCAATTATAGAACAAATGGTTTCACTTTTAAACCTTTGCTGTACTACAATGAACTTTATCCAACATTGCATAAGGTTCAAAATAAAACAACAAACACCGAGGTATGCTCCAGGGGGCTACTACCGAAATCATAATTTAGAACCAAATTGGTTGTCCCAGTGACGTCATTGATAAACTAATAAGGTACCTACGTATCGTTCAGATTCAATCTCGTATAGCCTTCGTAGATTATGTACTTACAATGGATCGTGAGGAAGCTGTGTAATTGAAGGCACAGGAGATGTTAACGTTTTGTAAGTGCCGTTTTAATGATATTTACAGAATAAATGGTTTTTGACTTCTGACTTTGTCTGTTATTCTGTCATCGTCATCACCTCCGATAACCGTCACCATCGATGATGATTGATGACCTCCGTGACGTAGCGGTAGAGTGTTCGATTGCTGCGTTGGATGTTCATGGGTGCGGGTTTGATTCCCGCTCAGTGCAAATATTTTTATGCATGAATACCCATGTGTGACCGAAAATCAATAGTTTTCGAAATAATCAATATTTTTTACGTATAATATGGGTAAATGAAATTAAACTTTGGCAACATCGCAAATTCATGAAAAAATACTACAAACAAACCACAGAGTACATTAAAATTACCAAAAGCTATGCTATCACCATCTACAGATGACTTAAAAACCAACTGATTATTATACCTACTGGAAAACTGCTCATTGGAAGGATTGCTTTGTAATAAAATCTATGCTTGGTGAATTTGAGTTCGTCCACCGCATTAGCTAGCAACCCGGCGGTGGACGCGTTACGCGGCGTACGCGACGGCGCGCGGCGTGGTACGCGTTTCTGGAGCACATTTTGAGCATATTTAGGTCCAAGATATATGTCCTCACACATACCTTTTAAGAAAAACATAATTAGAATCTTGTCTTTAACCTAGTTTTTGACCTTTATCGTCTAAAAACGGTGATAGCGTGTCTAATCGAGCACTTAGCAATCATTAATCTAAGTTGACCGAGATCTCGTCCCTAATCAACGTTATTTAAACGAGATCCGTCATAAGAGGTTACTAGTCTCAGGGTCTTGGGGTCTTGGGGTCTCACCGCTTTGTTTATTGATAGGAGATGGGATTAATCACTCATTCGGTCCGCTGTTTGAGTTAGGATGATTCGAAATTGTAATGAGTTAGTAAAATTAGGGACCAGAGATTTCGTATGTATTTGTGTTAAATTGTTTTAATGGTTCTATCTTCCAGAATATTTCTGTTTAGTAGATGCATATGATAGAGTGATTTAAATTAGTTAAGTATCAGGGTGGGTCATTCGATAAAATAAAATAAAAAACAATCGGCAATAGATAGCAGGAGCTTGAACAATAAAGTGTGTAATTTGTTTATAGAGGATGTATAACCCGCGCCACGTATCTTGGACCTAAATCGTAAAACATACGAGGCTCTGGCGCCCGCGGATTGCTTTGTAATAATTTATGCTTGGTGAATTTGAGTTCGTCTACCGCAGTAGCATCCCGTGCTATCCTTAAAAGACACACGCAAGAAAAAGGTGTAGGTACTGCGCGTATAGAGCACATTTTGAGCACATTTAATTTTGAGCATAAGTCACCATTGCGAGTGCCACCATTGTAACATGTAACATGATACGTGTCTGTAATGGTGATCCTCTTTTTAAAGACTTTGCCTTCAGCTTACCATCAGGCGAGGCGAAGTCAAATTGACGTGTCCTATATATATAAAAAAATATTTTTGTTTGTTGATAGTGCTATGTGTTGAATAAACAAATGGTCTTTCTTTGTTTACTCTAAATAATGCAATGCTCTCAAACTATTAGATATTAAAAAGGAATCTGTCGAAAGCTTTTCAGTGTAAGACTCCGTGTACGACCCGTCAACCTACATCAGGTCACTCGGAAAACAAATTACAGGTGAAGCAAAACTATTTTTAGCTGCTTCTACCGCGACATGTTTGGTGTTATATTTGTTTATACAGGGTTTGTGATATTGTTACAAGACCCTCAGGACCCAAGACTATCTTCCCTGCTAGCCAGTACACCTGCAGATTAACGGACAAGGTTCTAGCGTAGGCTTTATCTCGGGTATGGGGGTCAGATGGCAGTCGTGCCTTGAAGAGTCAAGCTAAGTCAAATCAAGAGAGAGTAAGAGAGCCGACTTCGGGCTGAAAAGCACAAGTTTTAAAAGCACCGGCACTAACGCTCTAATGATGATTTTATTATTTCATTGATCCTGACGTTTCGGTGGTTTTTCAGCAGCTGTAGTCATGGGGAGATTTACTATCAGCATCAATGTAAATACAGGGTGTATTTTTGAAACGGGGCAGTAAGGGCAAGTACCTTAACCGTTGTAGTTACAGCAAAACGTTCTTAGGAGACCTTCCCTAACTTTTTGAGAAAAAAAAAATTTTGGACTTTTTGCATTTTTTTCGCTAACTGTAAGATTTTTGCAAAATCTGTAAATGCAGTTCAAGATTTCTCAAAAAGTTAGGGAAGGTCTCCTAAGAACGTTTTGCTGTAACTACAACGGTTAAGGTACTTGCCCTTACTGCCCCGTTTCAAAAATACACTCTGTATATTATACAGAGGAAAGATTTGTATTTTTGTATGTTTGTAACAAATAAACTTAAAACTACTAAATCGCTAGAATGCTTTGCACTTTGCAGTAACATTGACTGCTTTTTGTCCCGATATTGCCATGGAATCAGAACCTACATGAACCTACAAAACCTACGTGAATTATTTGGTGTAATAAAATAACACCAAATAATTCACGAAAGAATCTATTAAAAAGGACTTTATTTCGATGTGAAATATTCTCGTAAACTTTGAACAATATCACAAATTACAGTGGTCAAAGCAGAGTTTTTATTTGATCTCAACATTTTGTAAATTATTTCAACATTTTATCAAACTCCGGCCTACGAGAAGTCGTTTACCCAACTCCTATAAGTGGTAATCAGGCGTGCCAATCTTGAACCTACTTAATTATACGAAGGTGGGTGTCGTTGGGTTGCCAGTTCGAAAACTTTTTCATCTGATTTATTGCCCGCAAAAAAGTCAAACCACAAAGAGTCTAAAAGTGACGAACTCTTCGGTTTTGAGGGATTCGTTTAAATAATGTTTTACGAGTAATTGAGGCCTGATTGACAGCTACTTTTTGAAATTATTATTAGTTTTTCAACTTTTTACGCATAATATTAGTAGGTGCATACTTTTTTATATTATACTAGCTGTCCTGACGAACTTCGTACCGCCATATTTTTCCCGTTCCCGCTGCACCTATTTTCTCATCCTTTAAACCTTCCCTGGACACACATCACACGCACATCACACGCCGACACATCCTCGACAATATAACTTGCTCATCACCAGCTGATGTTTGGAAGTTTCTTGGGACATTGGGAATTGGTAAGCAAAGGCAGATGGAGCTACCTAAGACAATTGAGTTGGATGCCATTAATCGTCATTTCTCCACCTCTCCTGCAATGGATGATCTAACCAAGCGTCAAACGGTAGACTTCATAGCCGGACTGCCCAGTCCCAGTTATACTCCCTTCCAGTTTTCTCCAGTCACATCGGATGAGATCAGAAAAATTATCCTGTCCATCAAATCTAGGGCAATAGGTTGCGACAATATTAGTCGGCGAATGATTACATCTGTCCTGGACCATCTTCTTCCGGCTATCTCGCACATCATCAACTATTCCCTAGATTCTGGTCAATTCCCTACATCGTGGCGCAAGGCCTTTGTCCGTCCCCTTCCCAAAATACCCAATCCCTCACTTCCTAACCACTTTCGTCCAATCTCGATTCTTCCCTTTCTATCTAAAGTGCTGGAGGCATGTGTACATAGGCAGTTGTCTAATTTTATAAGTTGCAATGACATATTGAGTCCCCTGCAATCAGGATTCAGGCCAGGACACAGCACTACCTCTGCACTCTTAAAGGTAACCGGTGACATCAGGGATGGGATGGAGAAGACTATGGCTACTGTGATTGTCCTAGTAGACTTTTCCAACGCATTTAACTGTGTGAACCATGACATCCTTTTATCAATCCTTGCCCATATTAAAATCTCATCTGATGACCTGGATTGGTTCTCTTCATATCTTCGGGGGCGCCGGCAGTCGGTTTGTGCTGACGAAAAGTCATCGAATTGGTGTAATCTTGACTCTGGGGTCCCTCAAGGCGGTATACTTTCTCCTCTTCTTTTCTCCATATTTATTAACTTCATAACCTCCGATCTTCAATGTGCGTATCACTTGTATGCCGATGACCTGCAATTGTATAGTCAAGCCAATGTGGATAATATATCGGAGGCCATCGATAGGGTGAACGCAGACTTGGGCTTTATACGTGGCTGGTGTGATAGATTTGGACTGGCCGTCAACCCTGACAAATGCCAAAGCATTATAATAGGCAGTAGCCATATGATAGGAAGGTTGAAAGACGTGACCATGCCAGCAATTATGTTTGATGGGAAAGTTATTCCTGTCACACCTAGTGTTAGGAACCTGGGCTTACATCTAGACTCTACCTTGAGTTGGCGGGTTCAAGTTGCGAATGTCTGCCGGAGGGTGACTGGGACTCTAAGGGCCCTCTACCGCCTTAAAAACTTTCTTCCACCTAAGACCAAGACAATGCTTATGCAGACTCTAATCTTTCCTATCTTCGACTATGGTGATGTGTGCTATTTCGACGTGAATGCAGATCTGCTCAATAAACTTGACCGACTTCTCAACAATTGCATTCGATTCGTCTACAATCTTAGGAAGTATGACCACGTTTCAGCTTGTCGTACAGAGTTGGGTTGGTTGCCTATAAGACGGCGACGCAGTCTAAGAGCTGTCACTATGATATATACATTATTAAATTCTCCTAACGCCCCAGCTTATTTAAAGTCTCAGCTCCACTTACTCGGCTCCAACCATAACAAAAATTTACGCTCTTCTAATAACCTACTCTTACACTGTCCCACTCACACTTCAAGCCTTGTTCACTCTTCCTTCTTGGTTCAGTCTATTCTTCTATGGAATGCTCTTCCTCTGGAAGTCAGGATGTCAACAAACCGCTCCATATTCAAAATTAGAGTGCACCAGCTTTACAGCAACCCATAGCTGCTTATGGGTGGCTGTATTGTTGGCAATCCAATCAAAGCAAATCAAACTGTATCCGTAGGATTTTTCCGCTTGTATGTATTTATTTTAACATATATATGTATGTATATTATACCTATTTATGCATATATCAGTATACAAGTGTATGTAGTTTATTATATTTGTATTTGTATAATTATATATTTATATAAATGTATATATTATTATTGTTATCAATATTCTATTATCCAATTCTGCATAAACTTTTTTGTACCAAACTAGGTCAAACTCTCACCACAATACATCGTGCACCTACTTGTGACATATCTCTGCATCACCCTAAGGTTGACTGGCAGAAAATGCCTTGGGCATTAAGTCCGCCTTTGTACAATTATTTTGTATTTGTGCAAAAAGTTTAAAATAAATAAATAATAATAATAAAATTAGCCAAATCGGTTCAGCCGTTCTTGAGTTATAAACTAACAACGAAAAGAGGCATTGATTTTTATATACTTAGACTAGATGTTGCCCGCGGCTGCACCCGGATGACTGTTATCGCAAATAACATTCCTTTCCCAAGCTCTAATCTATCTGTGTATCAAATTTCATCACATTATCTTAAAAAATTACGAACTTTCATCCCCTATTTGAACCCTTTTAACCCCTTTTTTCGCGATAAAAGGTAGCCTATGTTCTACCTAAAAGCTGTAAATAGCTTAACAGAAAATCATTGTTAAGAGAAATGTGTTATTGAACTTCTGCCTACCCCTTCGAAAACCTACTGACGTATGTATGTATGTATGTAAAATGACTCACGTGAACGATAAGCTTCATTAGTCTAATCTGTGAAATGTAATTATTTGCTAGAGTAATTAAACAGTCAATACTTAATACTTGCGCCACGGTTACACGTCGAAACATTATTAAATTATACCTACGCTTTTCACAATACAACCCACACATTTGAGTCGAAGACCTCTGTGGGTAGCTGTAGAGAATTCAACTGCTACGTCGGAGATGGCGGGTTCAATTCCCGCTTAGTGTATATATTTGTTGTGTTGGTGGTGTTCTTTGTAGAATATGTATTCTTAAAAGATGATCCAAGTATATAAGTATGTAGGTAATAGGTATATCCGCATTATCGTTGTGTTGAATGTTTTAGAATAATATATTTATCGATAATAATCGCCTACTCTCTGCATCCAGGTAACCCAGTGAAATACACCCGGTTTGCCCTGCAGCAGTCGACCTGGGACATAGTCCAAGGGATTTCCAGGGTCATCTACTGCAGTTTATAGTTTAATGAGGATGCTTATTAAGTACTCGTATGTTAGGACAGAAGCAGACGGCGGGCTACTATCTCTGCCTACCCTAGAACGAAAAACACATGTATAGATTTTTCATTATTTAATTCATACCTTGGTGACACTTGCTAAACCTGTTATTTTTGTAATATTAACACAAATTAAATAGAAATCAATAAACAATCAATTTATTGAGACCTACTCGTAGGCACTATGGCCTTAATATAAAAGATGGACTCTAAACCCACACCAATAGACAGCAATATGCTGTATCACTGCAAGTCGTTAATCATTTTAGCTCGCGATATTAATATCTGCAGGACAAAGCGAGGTGCGTCGAACGGAACGTGCGCTATCATGTTGCGTAACGATCGTGTGACAGCAAAACAAAATGGCGTTTACCACAAAATGGACGACTGAAACATTTTGATGTGGAAATAAAAATCGTACCAAGTGCGCTCGGACGCTTGGTTCACCCATCTCCAGTTCACCTGGTTATATTGTTACCGGTAAACTTCGTGAAGAAATGCCAGAACTGATTTAAAACCACACGCCATCTTGGGTCTTCAGTTGCTAAGGGGAGATAACTACCATTCGAAGATTGACATATCTCTTGCACCGCGGCTGTCCCAGGGCCAGCTCCGGTTTCTAGATGGCCCCCTCGGGCACCAAATGGTTTGCCACCATGTTTGTCGATCACTATACCTCGTTTTCCATTTTTTTTTCCTGTGGTCCACTGCAATTTGCCTTTATTTTTATTCCCACCTGTTCTGTTGAGTAGTTCTGTTGGCAGAACCACTGGTAATTGTCTGAATGTTATAGATTTTTCCCGTGGTCCACCTTAGTTCACCCCTTGGGTGATCCAGTTACTTCGATTGACGAACGACGTGGACTTGATTGTATCACGGCTATATTTTACCCGTAGTAGGAACACCAATAGTAGGTACGAGTATGTAGCAGGAGTACATGGGTTGTGACCACTTGTGGCACTCTGGCGAGCATCTGTGATCTGTGACTGTGACTCGTAGTGATGATCATGTGCAGGCGGGGCGACAGTGCTAACTAGCGGCTCCATCTGAAAACCAGCGCTGCGTATACGCAGCATTCATGCTGAGATGGGACCCTATTTGGGTCTGCGCGATGATTGAATGTTGCTGTATTATTAGTAATATTATCGTTTCTCCTCTGAGAGGACTGGAAGATATTTTTTCAATTACATACATACATACATATACACTCACGCCTGTAAATTCCCGAAAGGGTAGGCAGAGGTGTATTAACATTTAACACCCACAATTCACCAACTATGATTTTCGGTATTTTCAATTATTTTGTTGGTAATAAAATTTCCGTGATATTTTTAAATACACTTTATTACAAATATACTTCATTAATACATAATTACTAAACTTACAAAAACAAATACATTATTGTCGGTAACTTACAAAATACAGTCTTTGTACTTGGTCATTTTGAGTAACAACTCAAATTTCTCAAAATGACACAAGAAAGTATCAAAACTAAAATGAAGCAAGAATAGAAAAAATGTCCCTACAATTTTATACACCTACGTACAGATTAAAACTATGAACAGAAAATTTGGGCTAAAAAAAACATCATGATTAAAAATAAAAAAAATAACAAATTTTAATAGAAAATTTAGAAAATACAAATCTAAAATATTATAAACTATTACTTTAAGCCTTTTTATGGAAATAGAAGTATTTTTTTGGCTGAAGTGGTCACGTTTACAGAAAAGTATCCTTCGGAGGCCTGGGGGTGACAGATGCGGTGGCCTGTCACTCCTCCCCCCCCCCCCCCTTTTAGGGTTCGATGGGGACACTGTGCTTCCCACACTCGAGGAGGCCATTTTAGAACAGTAGACGAGGTCCACGGTCGGCCGGGGTGCTAGGAAAATGCCTTATTTGATAACCTTACACCCCGGTAATTTAGACCCGAGACCCCGTGCGGATTTACTCGTTCCGAGTCCGACATAACCATTTCCACTAGTCAACGGGTCCGTGGGGATTTAAACACGAAATATGAATATCTTTTGTGTGATGCGCCGGATATCTGCATTCGTAACCGCGAATATCCGATGGAAAAAAATTGCAACCGGTAGATACTTTTTGCGGATCTTTTACTTTAATAAATTTCAATACATAAGATGAAATTCCATATATTATTATTATAAATGATTCCACTAAAAGATCCTAGTAATCGATTACCGGTTTTTATATAATCTTTCTAAAGCTCAAAAGACTTGTGTTCATTACATCCTTAATGATAAAAAATAATCATATTGAATGAAACACTTGTACTTTTCAACAATTTTTGTTATTTTGAACCTAACTGGTTTCGCCTCACGACATTCTCAAAGATCGGTTATAAAGTTATTATTTCCAAAAAATTATTCCATAAAAAGTCTTAAAAGTTCGTTTATAATGTTATTAAAACAATTGTAAGTGCGTTTGAAAGAGGTGTGTATAGGTAAATAACTACAATATGACCTACGTATTCCTACGTAGAAGGGCCGGCCCCCTTAGCGGTTTCCTTCAGTCTGTTGTTCTCAGCCACCAGTGCCTTCACTCTCTGTTCGTACTTCTCTCTTAATTCCTGAAAAGAAAGAAATATTTCTAGTTCTATTCCATATTTCGTTCAAAACTCACTTACAAATTTATCATTATTCTCGAGCCTTTTTAGAACTCAGTTGGGTTAAGATTTCCATTCTAACTGTGATGCTGCTGAACTTCGAAATTTTCCGTGAAGCGACTGCCATCTGACCTACACAACCAATTGGCGATATCGATGTTCTGTAATTAAACTAGTCAGACTTTTGAGGGCTCCAACTACCCGTAATGGCTGCCATAAATGTTCGTATGGCAACCGGGACCGACGGCTTAACGTGCTCTCCGAGGCACCGGAACATTCAGACCAATACAAATAGATATATTTATCTACACAAATATTTACACTGAGTGAAAATCGAACTCACACCCCGTGTAGCAGCCACGTTGACTACCATTATGCCACAGAGGCTGTCAACAACAACAACAGCTTACATTTAAAAATATAGATAGTAGTAGCCCACCGGCATTGGGTACAGGGACCAAGCTACAGGTGGTTAGAGATAAACAATTGTATGAAAATGAAAGATATCTTTCGTTTGTCATCAATAAGCTCTGAAACCAATTTCCACAATTCTTCGACAATGTATTTTTCTCTTTGAATGATGATATTAGTAATAGCCGAAATTGCTAGTATTCCTATTAACCATTAAAAAGCTATTTTATTCAGAAGTAACATAGACAACATGCGATTCAGTTCAATTCGGTGAAATGATGTCTCTGGGGACTGGCGGCAAACTTTTTGAATATAGATCGTTTATAATAAATAATCCAATCATCCATTATACCTGAATTATTAGATAGGTAGGTATATTTATTATTATTTAAAAGTTATATTTACAGGGTTAAAATTTCAAATGGACATGGATGGCGAAATCAGGCGCAGTCTGAAATTTGGGGGGGGGAGGGTCACGTCTTTTTAAGGACCTACAGAAACTCCTTTGGGAAATTAAATTTGGAAAATGGATGAAATCCGAAGCTATAATGAATACTGTCAAACATTCAAAGCAGTCTCAAGCCCGATTTAGATGAAAACTAAAACTGCGTCATTGGATTTCCAAAAATCAATATTCAGGAATATTCGCTAAATATGAAAAAAAAAAAAAATTATATCACTTCGGTCGCAGATATGCACTCGATCCACCTGATGGAAAATACTGAAACCGCCTATAGACGAGTGAAACAGCACAGGAATCACACTCGTGCTGCCGACCCTGTAAGAACAGAGAAACTCTGTGCCGTCAGCGCAGAAGACAAAACAGGACAAGCCTTTGGTCTTCCCACTCAGATAGTTCGGTCCGATAGGTTGATAGTATTGCTAATAAGGAAAAAATAATGGAAAGTAATCACACAAACTTAAGAAAACCTCTCAATTGGAAAAAAAAAACTTTTTTATAGTCAAGAAGTTTGCCGGCCTTACCTTGAAGATGGCGAGTTGCGTCTCGTACTCCTTCTTGAGGTCGTCGTTGAGCGAGGTGCTGGTTTGTGCTCGTTGGAGCACCAGCCCGTAGCGCTCCTTCTCCGCCTTGAACCTGGCCTCCATTGCCTGGAGACGGTCCTGGAGACAGTATGATATGGGTTAAGAATAGGGAGTTGGGCAGGTTGGGCTAAAGAAAAAAAAAGGGAATTAATTCTGCTAGAGTACAAAGGAACAGTTGCCAGAAGTGCTTGGTCAGGAAATTCCACGCGGCAGCGCCTCTCTCTCAAGGTAGAAGAGACGCTGCCCTGTTGAGGGTCCTCCGTCTCCGTCCAATCATGATGGAACAGGCCATCGCGGGGGGGGGGAGCACTTAAGGGGGCTATCTCAAATCCATAACTGGCCCAGGGTCAGCCGCGGTGCGAAGGAACTGCCTTATGACTGTAGTGACCTAACCTGGTATATGACATCTGAGACGGCGGTGTGTGATTTTAGTTAAGTAGTTCGAATCGGACATACTGGGGATACATGCAGATTTCCGCGTGATAAAATGGATAAACAAAAAAGCTTTGATGATGTCCCTAATTCTAACCTCCATAGCCTTCACTTCGCCGTTCCTAATCTCCAGGAGGTCCTTGGTGATGACATTGATATCCTTAAGAGACTGGACCTGCGTCATCAGAGCCTCAATCTGCAGCTCCTGGTTCTTCACCATCTTTGTCTTGTCGAAGATCATGCCGCGAGCTTTGCTCAGTAACTGCAAGTGCAAGCATAATTACGTCAAGCGTAACATTTCTGTAATTTTATGTCGATATATGAAAGGTGAGGCTCCCCTAACGAAAACCTGGAAAAATTACATGGGATAGACCCCTTCGGCCGTCTACGAAACCAGAGCTACGTAACTAGTTACTAACTAAACATAATTCGTCCTTGTACGATACCAGTTACGTACACACACGACTAAACTGGAGGCAGACCATGTGGGGCACACTAGTTTGGCCTAGGCCTCTCCTAATGGAGTAGCCTTTTAACAGTATATTGCAATGGAATGTATAATTGAAACTAAATAAAAATTGCAAGTTCAAATGTGGTACCAAACTTGATTTTTTCATGTAGAGCACGTTAACATGACTTCACCTCGTCTAATCTAAAGGGGAAGTGTCTGGCATGACGGTCACCATTTCAAATCCAAATAATATTACAATAGTGGTCCTCAGTTCGACGGCAGATGATTTTTACGTCCCGCATAAAGGACCTGGGAATGTAGGAAAAAGGAAGAATTACTTCCTGATGAAAAATTCCAAATCTTTATAGCGCGGCAAGGAAAGTAGGATCAAACCGCTTGTTTCTTGATAGAATTGGTTGCACCATTGCACCGTAATCAATGCAACAATGGAATATTGAACGATAATAACCCTTCTTGGCAGTCGGGTAAAAGATATCTATTGAGATGCAAAAATCTTTTCAAAGTGACAATACCTCTTCATGTTGTTGTTTGATGTTCTCGATCATCTCATGGTTCTTGCCACTGGGCTTGGACAGAGCCGCCTGCAGCTCTGTCTCCAGGTTCCTCACTCTCGCTTTGAGAAGGTCAATCTCCTCTTCACGGACCTGCGGGTAGGAGAAGATATGAGTAAGAAAGTTCATTTTATGCACTGGCTGCTACTAGACTGGTTTTTCGAAACAAAACATTTGGTATTGCCATAATCCAAGCAATAACTTTTTGTAGTTTTCATATTTCAGTTTCAGTAGGTTTCCCCGAAATTGCGAAACACCGTGTTTTTGACGAGGAATTTAGAAAGTCTAGTCTTCCATTTTAATTAATAAGTAGAGTTGAAAATCCTGTAAGTTTCAATCTAATCGATTCATAACTTTTGCGTAACGCAAGCAAAAGTCATAAATATTAATTTCGTAAAATGGCCAAAGAATTCTTCTACGATTATATTATTGGTCTATTATTTTTCAAGCCGTTCCATAATTGTGAAGAGATTTATCTACAACGTGGTACAATGTCGTTTTACATAGACGAATCGCAAATGTTCTAACAAAAAATAATATTCTGAGTTTGAGAGTCAGTAGATGCCATTTTTGAAAAGCGGTATCTAAAACACCGTAATAATCGGATGAAGCAATCGCAAAGTGATCACTACAATGTCCAACGAGCCGCGTAGTTGAATTCCACGCTCGTGTGTAAATATCGGAAGCAATATAAATTGCTTTTCATGTTTACCTTCAATTCCAACTTGAGCCCATCTTCTGACCTCGCATTCTTGACCTTTTCCAACTCTTCAATTTTAGCGAGAAGCTCCTGTTCCCTTTGTTGCCAATCACCCTGAAAAGTTGAAAAATGTATAAGTTTATGAGTATTATCATCATTCTCTGAGCTTTTCCCCAACTTAGAAAGGGAAAGGCTTTCCAGTCTAACACTGTAATGCGGCTGAACTTCAATATTTTCCATGAAGCGACTGCTACCTGACCTCTACAACCAATTAGCGGTATCGAAATTCGGTAATTGAACTTGTCGGACTTTCGACGGCTCCAACTACTCGTAACGATTACTATAGATATTATGGCAGCCGGGACCGACGGCCTAACGTGCTCTCCGAAGACACCCAAACCAATGCAAATACACATATTCATGCGTACAAATTTGCACTGAGCGGAAATTGAACCCGAGCCCATTTGCGTAGCAGTCGGGTTCACTACCACCATGCAACAGGGGCTATATATGAGTGTATTGCCACCTTCCAGGTGTTCAGTGAATAGACACAAATACTTGCTCCTTAGACAATTACAACTACTCGTATTAGGTATTCTATGCTATTACCATCTAACTAGCTTATTCCTGCTCAGTGCTGCCCCCTTAGACAAGTGGCAAGAATAGAATGATGAATTTATGGGAATTGACGTATATTAGATGTATTTTGACGTTTATGATATACGTTGACGACTGTCTTATACCTACATAATGTCAAATCCAATACAATTACAATCCAACGTATTGCAACTTGTCTAGGCTAGGGAGGCTGTTCGGGAATGGAAAGGAGGAAATCTTAGACAGAGAATTCTCAGTTCTCAAACTCTATACCTTCCATTTTTCACAAGTTAATTTACCGTCAGGTCGGTCGTGTGCTTTAAAACATCGCCTCTAAGTAATCAAAATAAGACAATTTAATTTATCAAACAACACAAATTGCTTTTCAAGTTAGACAGTGCGCGAAGGCGTCCATATTGTGTTAGACGCGAGCGAACCAAGTTATGATTGATCCATTAATCAAACGCTGGCATTTATTGTAACATACGAGCGCTCATTATGTTACAGAACACGATTTCATTCTTCTCTTGACTATATAATTTTATAGAGATTTCGGGCAAACGATGTAACGGTTTTTTTATATAGGACACGTCAATTTGACTTGACCTCGCCTGATGGTAAGCTAAAGGTAAAGTTTCTGAATGGTGGCCACTCAGCTTGACGGTCTCCTCAGATGCTTTTGCATGCCCCGCTTAAAGGACCCGGGACTGTAGGAAGAGGGAAACATGCCAACTGGTAAGGAATTCGAGGTCTTAATGGTGCGGCAGAGGAAGGAGCCGTCGAATCGCTTGGTTCTTGACGTAATGAAGAGTTCCGTTTAGATGGGTTTTGTTTCGACTTTGTAACGTTGTCCCTATCGCATATCAGACTAACAGTTTCATATCTTCATAGAGTACCTACTTAAAACCTATTATATTTATAAAATGTTAGCATTATAAATTCAGTTTTACCAACTCTAAAAATTTTGAATGAAATTTTAAAGCAATTACCAGTATGCTAACTATTGCATTGCATGCTACTGCATGCTGCAACTAATGCATGCAAGAATGGAAATTCTTAATCGATTTGAATAGTTAGCATACTTGCATACATAATTGCTTTAAAATTAAATTTAATTGTGTGGGCGGAGTAGTCAAAAACAATGTTTAAAAATCGACGGGTGCAAAGTAAAAAGAGACATCTGCATAATAGCAACTTTACAGGAGAGCGAAAAGATCGAAAAAGTGTATTATTTTCTTAATGAGTGGGCCAATATTTCTGAAAATTTTATCATAATTTATTTATACTTTTATTTATTTTTATATTAAGTTAATTAAGCTAATTTATTAATAATTTACGAGATTTTGCAGATAGCCGTTTTTACAACGAACTTTATAAAACGCTAACTGAGCCAACTACCAGTTGGTCGTATATGCTCGGGACTTTAAATATCGTGTATAAATAGTTTTTTCTTTGTTTTACTGATCTCAATTGTTCTCAGGCCACTTATAAATAAAATTTTAAGAGTACCATGCTCATATATACTTATAAAATATCCACTACAGAACGTAATTTTGCTGATAACTTTTTATACTTTGTATTTTCATAACAATTATTTTTGGTTAATGAGGTCAAATGAAATACTTTAATTTATTTTTTATTTTTTTATTAATAACAAATAATCAAATTATTACGTTAACATAAACTACCATCTTTAACATTAACAAAAACGTAAAAAAATATCTTCTTCTATTTCAATTGCACATATTTTGGCTTACTTGATCAGTCTTATTTTAATCACAGAATCAAAATATATTTTTACCCTCTTACTAATTTAATTATGATTTGGTACACATTCAGAATTAACATTTTAAACCTAGAACATAATAGTAACCTTTAATGAGAATTAGATACTCTTGTAAAATCGAAAATATCTTAAACAAGTTGTTTAAGATATTTTCGATTATTTCAGCTTACCAGCGTTTCTGTCTTCAGTCCACAGTACGGAAGAATTAACTAGGAAAATCCTTGCACCTACACTAGTTAATTCTGAAGTATTGTGTAAGACTGACGCTTGGCAAATTGCATGTCCAAACACCGATCTCCCAGAGAACCTTTTCGCACAGCGTCGGTGGGACGGGCCGCTCTGCAGCTTAGTAAGACAAAATTTACTTAACACATGTACCGTACTAATGCTGCTGAGCGTGCCCGTTTACTGGCGGTTGGAGTGTGGGAATCAGGTCTTTGGCCACAAGCTCTTCCGTCATCTAACGTAGGGACTATGTTAGATGACACTACCTTCCGCATGCCTACGTTTAGGTGCACCGTGTGTTTCTCCGCATCAATGCCGTTGTGAAGAAGCCGTCGACAGACTCGGTCACCATGGCCTGTCGTGCTGCAGGAGTGCTGGGCGAATTCCACGGCATGCCAGCCTCAATAACATAATCCGCCGTGCTCTTGTCACCGCCGGTGTACCAGCTGTGCTTGAACCAAACGGTCTGGCGCGCGACGATGGCAAGAGACTGGATGGTATGTCAGTAATGCCATGGAAAATGGGTAGGGCTCTAGTGTGGGATGCAACATGCGTCGATACCGTTGCCCCTACCCATGTACCTGGCACGGCTGGCTGTGCCGATGCTGCTGCTGCTTCTGCAGAGGCTTTTAAACGGTGCAAATACTCCAATCTCATCGGAGATCATGAATTTGTGCCGTTTGGAGTCGAAACGTTGGGGTCATGGGGTCCGAGCGCCTGCAATCTCTTCAGGGAGATTGCGAAACGTATGGTCGACGCTTCTTGTGACCAGAAGGCTGGCCTCTTTTTAGGTCAGAGAATAAGCATTGCCATTCTACGTGGCAATGCTGCCAGTCTTCTGGTTACCACAAGAGACATGCGATGCGGAGGAATTCCACGACGCATTATTATAGTATTAGTTTTAGTTTTAAAATATATTACTTTAATATTCTTACTTCACCCAGTACTTATATTCGGTAAACTGTAGTTATTTTCTTGAAAATCTGAAGCTGAATTTTCTGTAAAGACAAACACAAAATATATTGAAATTAAACAACTTTAACGGTTTTATCGTGAACTTTATTTTATTCCCGACGTTTCGGAGCCTTTACAGCCTCCATGGTCGCGGGCAAGACTAAGGTGTCAAACGACTTGATGTCAGTACAATACTTATCTCGGCGTATGAGGGTAAGTATAAATAAACTTCGCGATAAAACTGTTAAAGTTGTTTAATTTCAATGAGTAACATTCGCGTAAATATAAGAAATCATTAACCCAAAATATACTTAAAACAAAAAGTACAAATCACAAATAAAACGAATTAACAGAATATTAATAAAACATTATTAGAATATGCTTTTAATTACTGAGATAAACAGCGAAAATCGAACAAAATTTGGTAATTTGGCTTATTAGTCCAAAATCATCATGCGAATATTAATTGCAGTCATAATACTCTTAGCCTGTTTTTTATAAAGTCGTTTATTAAACAGAAAATCCTACTACGTGATAAATATTTTGTATAAAGTTAACCGATGTAAATCATAACATCTATAGTGACCGCGAAGTAGAAAGAGTCAACTGGCAGATGACATTTTGTGTAGGTACGCTCGGAGTCCGCCCCGCGCCCCGCGCAAAAACGACCAACGTTACTTGGTCGCATTAACTTCGTACTATTTGCAAGATTGAGTGTAGATGGCTTTTTATACTTTTGAAAATTTACTGAAATATAATGAAATCTTCAAAACCAAATATGCCAGGTTGTGGAGTCTTATTTGATTAGTACGAAAATGCAATAAAAAGAAAATCGTGAATTTGTAGTTGACTTTATTTACTTTGCACCCGTCGAAATGATTGTATTATAACATCATTCATTGTTTCTGATATAACTATTTAGAGAAAACGGTTTGCAAAATGGTAGCAAGTCAATCTTAGCCTGACTCTATTACTTATTAAAAATTATATTTAAAAAAAAACTATTATTCCCGACGTTTCAAATCAAAATTCAGTTATTATAATAAGTGTATGCAAACTTCACAACAAAAATCTAAGTTTGTTAAAATTCCTATTTTTTAACTCTAATGGCGCGCGAGCAAGCATTTGAATAACAGATTCTTCAGTTTATGTAAACTACCACTGTAATATTCACTCATTATCATAATATTTCATAGTCCACGAACTTACGATCGCGCAACTATACAGTAAGTTGCTTGAAGTTTCTCTAAAGAATAAAATTCGTAACCAGGTCATCCGACAAAGAACTAAAATAATATCCCGCGGAATAAGAGTGCTGATATGGCAATACGCTGGGCTTTTCTTTAGAAGAATCTATAGCTTTAAGGTAGTAAGTTCCAAAGTTTTAGGACTAGGTAAACAAAACGCCTGAAAAAGGTAGCCAGTATAGTATGGCGCACTTTTAGAGAACCCGGATAGTCGGCAGCCGTCGTCGGGGTATCTATAGATAGGTCTTTAAAAATGCTATTGAGGTTACTAACATCATTTTTTCTAAACTGAATAGTTTGCGCGGGAGACACTTCCAAAGTGGAAAAATGTGTCCCCCCCCCCCCCCCTCCTCTAACTTTTAAAATAAGAGAATGATAAATCTAAAAAAATATATATATGGTGTACATTGCCATGCAAACTTCCACCGAAAATTGGTTTGAACGAGATCCAGTTAGTAGTTTTTTTTAATACGTCATAAACCGTAATTTTCGCCTTTGCTGCTACCTACGGAGCCCTTCATGGGCGAGTCCGACTCGCACTTGGCCGGTTTTTATATACCTCTTAGTAGGTAGCAGACAAGCACATGAACGACGCCTCTAATAGGCCTATATACATGATTTTACACAAGAAAAACATTGTGGAAAAACTGATAATGTGTTTTTGTTCGACACAGAAATCAATGGTGTTCCACTCTCACAAAATATCCCTTCCGGACCGTTAGGTTGAATTTTCGTATAGTATAAAAAAAACTCACATTTTGTTTTGCTTCTCCACCACTCTCGACTACAGCCACATCACCAATGGGTTCTCCCAGTAATGATGTGGCTATAGGCACAGGAATCACCGGCTCTTCTGTTGGCTTACTTTCAGGTGTTTCTGCTGGCTTACTTTCAGGTGTTTCTCCAGCCGCGTTGATTTCCTCTGGCTTGATTTCGGTTTGGGATTGCGGTGCTTCTGCCTATGGGAGGAATAAGGTAATATCATTAGGTTGGAATCTTAAGACTACAATATTTCTACCACTCAATCATCAGCTGAACACATATAAACATAAATTAACTGGTGGTAAGCTCAAAAGTCTAGAAAAATGACGAGAAATCGCCAGGTTTTAACAGCTAATCTAAACTAATACTGAATATTGTAAAGCTTAATATTAAACGCTAACACTAATATCAAACTACTAGTTTGAAATTTAAAAAAAAGTTTATGTGTTGAATGGTTTGTTTATCGAAGAAGATATTATGCTAGAGATCCACTAGAGCACTCCATGGATTCACCGTGCGGTCGCCGGGTCCATAGCGTGATACAAAGAGGAACACCGTGACGGCGACTGGGACTTGCGACCCAGATGTAGGTTTGGGGGGCACCTTGTAATGCATCAGCGCTCACTTCCACCGTCAGTAGTATCCCCCCGCCCTCTCCCCTACCTATCCAAATTTGTTGGGTCGGTGGGTCCTATCGATGACGCTATATAATCACGCAACTACTCAAGAACTGGCAAGTGGACTGCAATAGGCTAATTGACTGATTGACTCCTTACAAGTGTAACATCTGATGGTTTGTTGTCTGACGCAGCACCCTCACCACCACCAGATTCTTGGGGTAAAGCTTCAACTGGATCAACCTGAAATAAAAATATCATTGTTATGTAGAAACTCACTAAGTCAAGTTATTTATCTTCTCTAATATAAAAAAAATAATCTCCAAAACGTATTTATGTATGCGTGTAACTCGCGAATGACTGCACCGAATCGTCTAATTCTTTTTTTGCTGTGTCCATAATTAAAGAGGACAAGCTTTGTGTAAAAAATTGGTGAAAATTCACGAATAAGATATTATAAGTGCAATGGGGCAAAGCATGGGCCGCATCTTATTTTCCTATATTAGGTACATAGACTTATTCCATAATCCTTTCTATTTATTAGCAGAGTAGTAGACTCTGTTTATTGTTTAATCTAATAGTTATAAAGAGAAACTGTAAACATAATCATAAGCACGGCCACGGCTTACAGGAAAATTCAATATTCTCTCAGGAAATGAAAAAGCATTTAGGAAACCCCCTTCCCGGATGTTGGACTAGCTCTTGAATGGTTATTAAGCCGTTTTTAATTATTCAATTAATTTATGAAAACAAGGAACGTTATATTTGAACAACATTAAAAAGTTAATATTCGTTTACTCTATTTAACTCGATCGAATTAGACAAAAAGTTACTTGTACAGAAATTGATAGAATTTCTTAAGCTGCTGCGTGATGATGGTACGATACTTACACCCATATTCAAAAACGATACTGTGAGGTCTCATAGTGTGCTCGAGCGCATAGGGCTGGTAAAATTAATTCACAAACATCACGGAGCAGTATCTTACGCAGTGCGTTCCCTCAACGAAGTATTACTTAAGTGTTATCAATGAATAAAAAGGCTTGCGAAAACGAACGCACTGAGAATTTGTCGTTCTTTGCACAGTTTTGGTGGTACGCATAGCGAAGTATTGTTTGTGAATACGGGTGTTAGGTAAGTAGATATACCTCGGAATACATAATCTTGGACCTTAGTTGCGAGACAAACGCGGATGGGCGCGGTTTATTTTGTAATAATCTATGCTTGGTGAATTTGAGCTCGTCCACCACTCGTCGTTCTTTCTTAGCACCCCGTGCTATCCTGAAAAGTCACTCAAGAAACGCGTACTGCGCGTATATAGAGCACATTTTAGGTTCAAGAAATACGTACATATATCCCGAGGTATATTTCCTAAAGTAAATATTGAATCAAGATTCGCCCAATTTCGATTGATTTACTTTGGTACTCCAAAAAGCGTAATGTGTTGATTTAGCGCTAGCCTAACGTAAATTAGATAAACACAAATATATATTTAGGGCATTATTTCAGCAAAACGAATCAAGGCGAAAGATTGACGTCTGAACAAGCTTTTATCGGCAAAGCTTTAGATCATTTTCTATGAAATAAAAATACAAAGTAGGTACAACAAAAATTCATTCCTCATAATAACCTTTAAGTTGTAATGGTGGCACTTCAAATGGCTACTTATATTAGGTAATATATGCGTATTTGACATATAGTTATTTGGCAAACAATTACCAAGTGTATTTGACAAAGTATTTGCCTATTTGACCAATATGACCAATTTACAAAGGAACAGAAGGTTTCTGCAGTCAAAAATGTTTGTGTGTTTAATTGGTTGCCAAATTGCCATGTGTGAATGGTCGCATTTGCCTGTATTTACAGCAAACACCCGAGCGAACACAAATAACCATATAAAGTGGCACCAGAATACTTAAGTTCCTAATGTGTGTTCAGTTTTAGTCATTGCTTTTCCTACCATTTGATCACGTAGCTCTTGCACCTGAGAGGTTCTGTACAAACGACGCTGTTATAAATTCAATTTGATAATCCCCATCCAGTTTTCCGATATGTCACGTGTTATCATTGTTATGTTCGGAGTTTCAAGGAGCAATTATACAGTGAGATAACAGCTCTCAACACTGTTTGCTATCTTTAAAGGGTCCTCGGCAGTGCCTCGCGTTTTCAATGGCATTTACTGTTTTGTAATCTTTTTTTATACCTACTGTAAAGGAGTGGAGGGCGTTTTATGGATTTTTATTTTATTTGTGTAGTATTTAATGATGGTTTTCACAAGTTTCCAAATTTCAGCTTTCTATGACTTCAGGAAGTAACCATCCTAAAATCCTAACAGTTTTGAATATTTGTCAGCCCTGCCCCATCTATCTGCCGTGTTTCCGTCTTCCTACAGTCCCGGGTCCTTCAAGCGGGGCGCGAAAAAGCACCTATCAAGGCCGTCAAGTTAGGGACAATCATTTTAAGGTCAATAGTACCTGTCAGAAAAGGTGTTCCGTATCTTCCGGCTGCACCTCCTCATGTTTTAAAAGTACTCTGTTGACATCATATCCTGAGTATTTGGTCTCACTAGCTCTGTCCACTCCAGACTGAAGGGTACAGAAATACGGTTGCGAAGGTTTCGACTAGGTTTCGAGAAAATGGTCGTACAAACCTATTATGGCTTTGTGAAATATAACGTTACCCTAAACCTCTACTCTCATAGATCCATTATGAGCAGTCATATCACCCAAAATATATTGATTGATTAAAATTGTCAACAGAGATCAACCCTACATGTGCGTGCCTACCTATATGCTAATCTCATATCGCATTATGTTGAAAATATATCCAGCATTGTCACACAAACAATAACTGCAACGCACTTTTTCCCATATAACATGAATGAAATCATAATCCAATCCAACAAAATGAGTTACAAAAAGCCTTTTGAATAGCCACCTGCGAAATAGCGAAGCTATAATGCAAAGACGTGACGAAATAAACGAATAGATAGGTACTGCCACGGCACCGGCCCTCAAAGCGCGCCAAAAAATCTTTAGCACGATCGTATTAAAGTCCCCGAGCTTACAAGATGAATGCTAATCACGTCATCTTCGCAATAAAACCAGTGGAGCGCAGGATCTCGAGCGAAGTATGTTAACAGATGCGAATTGGGCGACAAATTGTCACTTTGCATTGAAAGACTCGATGAAATTGCGAATGTTTTTTGGTATTTTTGTACTATACAAGTAAATATATTGTTTTATGAAAGATTTAAAGTAGATATCAATGTAAGTCCAAGGAAAGTAATATGAATGGCGTGGTAGACGACATGGCAAGAAAAGTAACAACAAACAAAATTGTGACTCATGAAAAAATATGTTTTTAGAAATATTTAAAGTATAATTAATGTAGGTTCAAGGAAAGTTAGATGAATTTCGTGATAGATTACATGGCAATGAAAGTAGCTACTGACGGAAAAATGTGGCTCATAAATTACATGTTGGTAAAAACGTGGCTGGGTCAGACTGATTGCGGAAGGCGCAGGATCGGAAGCAATGGTGGACATTGGGAGAGGCCTATGTCCAATAGTGAACTATAGTAGACTAATTGATTGATTGAAAGAAAATCCAAAACAATTTTATGAAAGTAGAAGAAGCGATAGTGTATGCCTAGGACCATAGCAAATGGAAACATGTCTGCCTACTCCACTGGAAAAGTGGCAAAACTGTATGAATATAATACTCATAAGGCGTACAGTTTACAGTGTACAGGCGGACAGCCTCCGTGGCGTAGCGGTAGTGAACGCGGCCGCTACGCAGGAGGCGCGGGTTCGATCCCCGCTCAGTGCAAATATTTGTGTGAATTAAATATGAGTATTTGCATTGGTCTGGTCGTGCCGCGGAGAGCACGTTAAGCCGTCGGTCCCGGTTGCCATGAGAACATCTATGGCAGTCATTACGGGGTAGTTGGAGCCCTCAAAAATCCAAAAACAACGGTCTAACTGCAAAGCTTCGATATCGCCTAATGTTAACATTGGGTTGTGGAGGTCAGATGACAATCGCTTCACGGAAAATATCCAGGTCTAGCCAAATCCGTGGTTAAGACTGGTAAAAGCGGACCCCAGACTCCGAGCTGAAAGCTTCGGATGCGACTGGAAATTAACGCTAAGAGGAAGAAGAAGGCGTACAGTTCGCATAATTGGTACTTCAGCACCGTAAAAACATATTCAGAGCGCGGGAAACTGTCTTTAGACGTATAAGTTATGCACGGCTCCAAATAAATTAATTATCTCACCCAAATTCTGCGAAGGGTACAGAATTAGCCAAAACAGTATGAACGCTGAGTCACGTAAGTGTATAATTTCTTGTGGACTTTCACAATTTAATGTATGATTTTAAAACATTCCTGGAAATTTTGAACTTATTTGCCTGTGAATTTACTTCGCAGATTATGAGAAGAATTGTCACAGCGTCAGGCCTAAGCTACACTTGAAAGAAACAATGTCGCGGATTTTAGACGGAAGCGTCGGTAACTAAGTGTTTAAGGAATCGACCTTGCTATTAATCGGTAACTAAGTCCCAAGTTCAGATCCCGGCCACACCGTGAACGTGTTAGGAGTGATCCTAACACAAGAAATTTAGCTTCACTAGAGTTAGGAATTTTAGTAATGTCGGTTACTATTTGATATGGTCCGATGTTGGCCGTTGGGTTCGGTCTCAATATTTGTATCATATCATGATTGTATTTTTATTACACTACTTAGGTCGCAGACAAGCCGTGTGCTTGTGCCAACCTGATGAAAAGCGGTTACCGTGGCCTATTGACGAGTACAACACAAGGGGAGTCACACTCGTGCTGCCGACCCTGCAAGAACAGAGAGATTCTGTGCCATTAGATAAGTAGGAAAAGCCTTTGATCTGACAGCACAAGACCTCTCCAGTGATCTCTGGATTGTATGTACCTATATTCGCTAAAATCTCAATCTGCTTATGTTAAGATTTTTCCAACAATCTGTTATATAAAAATGAATCCCTAAATGTGTTGCTAAGCGCAAATCTCGAGAACGGCTGAACCGATTTCGCTAATTCTTTTTTTAGAATATTCCCTGAAGTACGAGGATGGTTCTTACGGCGAAAAAAAAGGCGGTACGAAGTCGCGGGGTCAGCTAGTATTAAAATAAAACAGGGCCTAGACTAATTTAAAATAAAAACCCAATTTAAAAAAAAAAGTTCATTATTTTTTTTAAACATAATGTTTCCCTACATTCACCCTTATATAGTAGGTACACAGTCATAATCGTGCATAATGGATGGTGATTTTTAAAGGGATCTGTTTTTATGAAAGATAAAAAAATGAGGAGGCCTTTTAAAAAATGAGTGACCTATTTTGTATGACGTGTAACGATGAGATTTGCTTTTTTATCAGTTGATTCTCTGTAGCAGAGAATTTTGGTAATTTATGTATTACATAGATTTATATTTTTGTATGTGACGAATAAATTCAAAAACTACTGGACCGATTTCGAAAATCTTTTCGCCACTAGAAACATACATTATCAGTTACCAACATAGGCTTTATATCAGCGATGAACGGGATTAGAATTCCACGCGGGCGGAGCCGCAAGCAATAGCTAGTATTAAATAAACCTTATAAACGTGTGTATGTAAGTATGTGATTGTACCCCTCCTGTAATGAAATTAAAATCAGTTCACTCGTTTAGGAGGGGTTTCGTGACAGCAGGCCGAATTTTCAGTACCCAACCATAGAATAAAGAACTGCTACATTCTAATTGAGAGTCACGACTACGAGTAGGTACCACCTTCACGGTAGAGCCGGCCGGCAGTGGATAAAGACCAAACCATGACCCAATAGACATGACGGAGTAGATTGAAACATGGTAACAGTAACGCCATAAAATAAAATAGACTGAAAAAGAAAAGCACTCAGTATCTATAGTTCTGTGGCGAAGGATGAAAATTTTGAAAAGGAATGTCGGTGGTTTTTTTTTACCGCGATCTAGTTTCACGTATCATGCGATCCATTGGTTTCTGAAAGACAAGCCGGCCGGTATCGTGTCATAGGAACCCCTCACCACTGATAGTTCTAGGTACTAAGTACTAGTATTTACCTAACGTACCCTAATGCCTCATACTACGAGCCGGTTTCTTTAAGGTACTGATAAAGTTGAGCATTCACTTGTAATGAGCATTCTTCTTGCGAATGTTAAATTACAGAAAAATAAACGAGAGCATTAGTGAGCGTTCTATCAAGCGTTCTGGCGAGTGTGCTTGCAAAACGACTGTAAATTTGCTTCGACCATAATAATAGCGTTCGCTAGAAAGATCATGTAAATGTTCGTAGCATTATTTAGCTCTACACTTGGCTCGGTTCGTTGTTCGGTTCGACAAATTTGAAAACGGCGAATCCTCGATGTTCTGTTACAAATGAATGCTCAAGTCTATCAGATCCGGTTAACTGTGCTCGTCTTGTAAAGCAGATATAAAGTCTTTTCCACATTACCGGCTACCACCGGTTCCCTGCGGTATACCTTAAAAATTGGGCAATGCAAACACCGTCTCGTAGAAATATAGCCAAACATTAGCCAAATGAATAACAGTTCACACTTTGAAAAAAAACTCATCATACTAACTAGTGTCTTATTTAACACAAATATTTTGACCTACATTGCTCAAGACCGGCAAGACCTAAAAGAATACAATGCCAGAAATTCAGCACCTAAAGATGTACTTACATTACGCAGTATGGCCAATAATACTTTACAAAAAAGTCATACAAAAGAGGAATGTTATCTCGAGACAGGTATCTTGGACCCTTAGAGTATATATATATTATCTTATCTTAGGTAGATATATACTCTAAGACCCCGTGTTATCCTCGGAAGACATCCAAAAAACGTGTAGGTACTGCGTGTAGGTAAGCACATTTTGGGCACATTTTACTCCAAGATATACCTATGTTCCGAGCAATAGGTAGGTAGGTGCGCACATAAATCTAGATCTACTGCGACAGTACACAATGAGAAAGCAGAATTCAATTGACGTTTATCGTACACAACAAAATCGCAATAAAAATCGAAATTACCTTTACGCCATCGCAACCACGCACGTAGGACTCGTAACTACAGACTCTCGTCCAAATAGATCTCATTCTGAATCCTTAGCAACGATTTAAACTAAAATATTTTGTTATTTCTTCACAATTTCCACAAGAAAGAATTTTGTACAAAGATAAAATATAATGTTGACCATAATGACTACATGACAGAAGATTTTATTTCAAGCAAAAAGGTTTTACTTACCATGATGTCCTTTAATCTTTTTTTTAACTTCACAGCAAATAGAAAATAAGACTTCCTTGATAGGATCACGTTTGTAAGACACGCGTATGGAACACACACTATGTTCAAAACTTATCCGTCTATTTTTGGGAGTGCACACGCGCTGTATAAAAATAGAAAATACAGAGCGGTTGTGAATTTCGTGAAACTTTCCCGCGAGTTTCAATTGCATTTAATACTCATGAATAATAAAATAGGTAGACGTTTGCCTTATAAAATGAATTTCGCGCCATCCCACTCGATTACCGTGAAAGCTGTGGAGTTGTACCTTGGTTAGTGGTATGTAGGTTTATGATCATTGCTCTTATGTATATTTTCGTAATAATGAAGAAAGAAAATTGCTGGAGTACGAGTCTGTACGAGTACCTACACTCCGCAATACACTCACGTTGTTATTTTGCATTTTATAATAAGAAGACCAAAAGGAAATTCATAGACCGGTAGGGGTAGGCTACCGACCTAATCAAATAGGTAGGTAAATATTATTGTCTTCACAAAACAAAATTGATACAAAATAGGGACTAACATAAATAAATAAATAAAATAAATAAATATTGTAGGACATTCTACACAACGCTATCTAGACCCAAAGTAAGCATAGCTTAACTAGCTTGTGTTATGGGTTCTAGAATGCGGATAAACATACTTAGATACATTTTTTTTTTGTAAATACATACATATTATACATAGAAACACCCAGACCAATGCAAATACTCATATTCATGCACACAAATATTTGCACTGAGCGGGGATCGAACCCGCGCCTCCTGCGTAGCGGCCGCGTTCACTACCGCTACGCCACAGCTCTACCTACTCATCTTTTGTTCATAGAAAAATCAGAACTGAACAATTTTATACACATAGCTCAGCTTTCCTCGTTCAATTTTCGCGGCAAAGTTGCTTTCACGACCAGTAAACATGTTGACATTTTGTGAAATACCTAACTATATGGGTCCAAACCCCACCAAACGGACCGCACCGGCCCGCATCGCATCGCAAAGGAACGGACGCGGCCACATCCGAACGCTTCGGACCGGACCGGACGTCATCACATTCCTACGATCGACTGCACGGCCCGCATCGCAACGTATAGAAACGGATGCGGACACATCCGATCGCGTCCGGCCGGACGTCGTGCGTCGCATTCCTCTACGATCGACTCCACCGCACGCGGCGGTATCCGAACGGATCCGGTAACACGAGGACGGAGCCGATCGTGTGTCGCGGCATGTCGCCGGCTGCGTTTACCCGTCGACGCATGCCACCACACGCGGGCGCAGTCAAGCTGTCGTGCGTGACTTGGTAATAATAGGAGAACTCTACTCTAAAAGCCAGAAATGTCTCATTCCGTTGCCATAGTTATGCTTCGTTTACATACTCGCGGCAGAGCGAGGGAAGTGGCGAGAGAAGTGGGCAGAGACGTAGTGTGAATGGTATATTCGTCATGCCGCGAGTACTACCGCGTGTGTTACTGCGAATACTAGCGGCAATACTAGCGCGATGAACTATACGAGATCGCTAGATGGCGCTAATCTCAGTAAACACGACTTTCGTTATTGCTCCTCGAATATTTACTTTTAAAAATATTTATATCGATCTACGGAAAGTGTATAGTAGTTGAAAGTGATAGTTTTTATTAATAATCTATTTAATTAATTCGCTATGCTGTAAAAGCATAATGCGTACACTGCTACAGCGTTGTCCTCCATACGTTTACGTCCGTCTCCGTTGCAGGGCGAATACTGTAATGCGGACCAACGCGATGATGGGAGTGTGTGAATGCTAGGGCATTAATCGCGCGAATATTTCCTGCAACACGATGAGCAATGCGAGCGGCAGTATGTAAACGCGGGGTTATGATTATGGTAACTCATTATTGTATTACTCCTATTACTCACGAGTCACAACATGATCGACAGGTCTTAGGCCCTCGTGATACGGTCTAGTGTGAATAAATAAATAAAATAAATAAATAAAAATTTGTTAAGCGACCTTTACTTACTTATAAAAAATATAGTGATATCCGTGCTAACCTAACCTAACAAAATATTTGCAAAAATTGGAACGCAGCTAAATAACTGTCACTAGTGTCACTGTCAAAACTACCAGATGTCAACAAATGTCAAAACGGAACGAACTTGTTTTGATTCGTTTTGATTTAATAAAATTCGAAGTTATAGCAAGTATACTTAACCGAAAACACTCATAATTAAGTATATAAGAAGCGCCGACAATTACTAGAATTAAAGTAAATAGTTTACACTTGTATAGTCTTGGTTTAATCGTCTTGTACTTTACTGTAACACCGTTTTCCATTTTCAGACTAAATCATGACATCAGAAAAGAATGCGCAAGTTGGCCAAGCGCGAGAAGCTTTCCAAATGATGTACCAAATCTCGCAACTCCTATGTACTGGCCTAGATGCTGAAACTCTTTCGATATGCATCAGGTTATGTGAACTAGGCGTAGACCCCGAAGTGTTGGCACATGTTATTAAAGAAATCAGAAAAATGGGAGATAATGCCGCTCAAAACAAAACTGTGAACTTACAACCTTAGTTTTTGCTGTTAAGAACAAGATTCGTGATTCATATTGCCCCAATTTCCCCCAAAACTTGTACCATACCTATATTTTTGTATAATAATCTTATCTCATAACATTATTGAGACATGCTTACTAACATGTTTAAAATAATACTAAATGTAGATCAGATTCTAAACAGTAGTCATGATTTATTGTGAAGTGTACTAATTGATGATTTTACTGTCTTTTAATGTGTAGGTGTTCCTTTAATTCAATATCAGACTCTTGTAACTTAGCTCTTCAAAATAGATCTGATCCAATATACTAACCCTCACTTTGACAGAACTTGCAGTGACCTTTCCACTTGTGACAAACCTGGCATAATTGTTGAGGTGTCTGCTCAACTGGTTGAGCAATTGAGAATAATTGTTAACTTCGTAAGCTACATTTTAAAATAATAAAGGGTGATACATCTTGCATAGGTACTTAAATGTGAATGTATCGCCTATGTCAAATTACAATTTTTGCTTGAAAATTCTGTGTAGACGAACACTGAGGTTGCCTCAAAGATAGTACAAGATTTAATTGTAGGTACTGTAATGTATTTTTAGAATGTGAACACATTCATGAAAGAGCTAATGAAGTAATTAAGAATATTGATATTGCATGAGGAAACCAAAATAAAAATCCAACTTACTATAAAAGTCTTTATTTTTAAATAAACCCTATCTTCAGGAAGTATTTCACAGAAAATTACCCGTCAAATATGTTTGTCTATACAACAAACAACACAATTGGTATGGGACAAACCAATATGAAGATGGCAAACATAATCTTCACAATCAGTCAATAAACCAATTTTGCTCTAGCAACCCTAACTATATGGGAACAAATAATTAAGTTAGGGCAACATTATCAGATAATATTATGTGAAATATCTAAAAATAATTAAATAAGTATCGCATTGTGCTTCGTATTGAATAAAATAATGTTAACAATATAACAATCAGGTAGGAATTGAAAACTGTTATGAGCGAGATTATAAAAAAATCAGTACAAGGACTGAAAATATCACAGATTCAAATAATTCACTCAATAAAAACCGAATATGAATACAGTGGTTTAAGAAGATACCTTACAATAGTGGTATAGTTATTTAGAACAGAATGCACAGCCTACTTTGCAAACCACGGAGTAACACTGACATGACATAAAATTATGCAAGGAAATAGTCTAGGAAATTAGAAAGGGTAGGCTCAAGCCCTGGCTTGATTGTGGAGGGTGACCGGCATGCAAATGGTCTCACTACCATGGACGTCCAACATCATGCAAATTGGAGCAGGAAGAGCCCAATGATAGTACCTGAGCTTCAAGGTCACCTTGGCCTCTGATGGAATTAGGGAAATACGTCTATCTCCTCAATCTAGGCCCAAAGTAAGCATAGCTCAATAAGCTTGTATTATGGGTTCCAAATTGGAGATAAACATACTTCAATTCCTTTTTTTTTAATAATGACCCCAATTCTGACGTTACCATCTCTAAACTTAAATTTCTCTAAAATTTTCTTATTTTAGATAAGCGATTGACATTTCTAACCGTATTCTGTTGTTATGTCAAACTAAATTTAGTGTTTGCTAAGCACAAGACAGCACTAAATTTGAATATGACGTCGCTAAAACGAGTGTTACAACTATTAAAAAATTAAGAATGAACGATAAAGATTTTCATAAAATCTGTAAAAACTTATCTTAATAAGTCTTTAGAATGCCGACAAATGATAATTAGTGCATATTATTGATCAAATAGTAAACAAACTGTGATATTTCTCAGTCTTAACCAAGCAAATACAGTTTTTCTCGGTCCACGTACCTGGCAAGTTCGCGGGGTCCGCTAGTTATTTATAAAATCCAAATCCATCGACGATTTATAGAGCTTTATAAAGGCTTTAAGCGTATGTAGATGTAGAACGACAATTGGCATTATTTTAGATGATGTCTAATTTTGGTTTGACATTTCTTATTTTAGTGCATATACGTACAACAGAATACCGTTTAACCAAAAATTACAGTTGAGTATTTTCTCTAATTTTAGTTGTGTCAAGCTAATTTTAAGTTAGTTGTGTGTTCTCAGAATACGAAATTACATTTTGACAGGACTATACTGACATTTAGAGATTTTTAGCTTATTTTAGTTAGCTTGTGACAAGACAGAATTGGGGTCAATATTATCATATATATGAATATAGGATAGGAAATCAGACAGATACAAAAAATATATGCATTCATGCATACAAATATTTGCACTGAGTAGGTATTCAAAAAATAAGTTGCTATGGTCGAATTTTAGACCATTCAAACAAAGTAGGCTGTACATAAATAATTCTATATACACTTATAACCTAAACTATTGAAATGATTGGCCCTGTGGCTGTCCTTGGCTGCCTAGCACCGATGGGTCTTCAAATATTGGCTGCTGTGGCTTGAATTGCTCAGCTGTTATCCTAGAGAACATTATTCCTATGCCTTCTATTAAAGCAAGCAGTATACCGCCTACGAGGGCACTGCCAGCCATTGCTGGAACACCTGGAAAGTTTAAAATAACAAGTTAGCCTTCTCGAACATAGCATGCGCTTTTAAGTTAGGAAACTTTCAACTACAGTCAAAAAAATTACATTATGGTATAGTTGAAAATGTTCAAATGGTACCAATTACCTATGATATAATTTTATTATACACATTAGGTATCCTTCAGCTTGGCTCTCTAGAATTAAAATATTACCAGTTGCCTGCCCCAGCTCATCCTTACTTTCATGTCCATATTAATATTATAAATGCAAAGTAACTATCTGTCTGTCTGATACACTTTTGCAACAGAACCATCCGATTTTGATGTAAATTCATGCAGAGATAGATTAGACCTTGAGAAAGGACATCCACACAAGTGGAGCTGAGGGCAACAACTAGTAATTTATACATATATTCACGCCTTGTTCTTCCAGGGTAGGCCTAGACAACAGCCAGCTGTCTGCGTCTATCCTTACACACTTCAGAAGCTTCCTTTACTGTCACTAATGTTAGAATGAGCTAATATTTACCATTTCTGGCTGCAAGGATGCCACCAGTAAGTGCCCCGCTCATTATAGAGTTCCATGGGTCTTCCTTCTGCCTCAGGTACACCAGTGAGCAGTCAATTGTTGAGAACATACCACCCCATACTGCGAAGTTGCCACCAACAATTGGTGAGCGCTCTTTCATAGCTGCTAAACTTCCAAGCTGCACAAAAACATGATTATTTAAATCTACTACTAATAGTACTATTAGGGAAAGTTTGTTTGTATGTAATTGATAAACTCTGAAGCTAATGAATCGATTTTAACAATTCTTTCACCATTAGGTTTGCTGTTTTAATCAGAAGTATAGGTACGTTATTTCCTAATATTTCACTGGTATCAGGAGTTAAACAGTTAAACCGCGGGGTGATACTAGTTTAAAATATAAGTGGTATTTCTGTAACATTTTCTACACACCAATACAAATATTATATTATTATACCAACCATTTTTCTGCTGAATCCCACAGGAGCATTTCTAAACCCTTTTATTGAATGAAATATGCCACCACCTATGGCGCCCATAATGAAGGCACCACCAGAATCATCAAGAATTCGCCACGGGCACGGCTCACGTGTGTATTCATCCATAATTTATATTAATATTGATTATGATTATACTGTCTGAAAGATTAGGTAAGAATTATAACCTCGAACTTGATATCACTTTATTAAAATTATTTCACACAACGCACTTGTTAGGTTTGGAACTATAAATATCGCTAAATACACAATTTCTTGTAAGATTTTGTTTAGTTTCTGTTTTATGATGATTGTTGCACCATTAGTCCCACGTTCTTCAAGTGCGATTTTAATTCAAAAGGTCATTTCATTCATTTTGTGATATCTGGCAAAGCTGGGTGCATATTATGAAGATAGGAAAAAAGATATCAAGAATCGACTAATAATGGTGAACTAACAATTCATGTAGCCCTACCTTTACATATACTGTCAACACCGATATGCCAAGTATGCCAACTGTCATGTCATGTCATTGTCAAGATTGTCAAGAAATTGCTGATGTCTTGTTGTGGTTGCGATTGTTCCCTCATAATTTCTAAATATCTGCTGAAATAGAGCATTAACTGAATTTCTAATAGTAAAATGACTATTCATAATTTATACATATTCGATCGCTATGGGACTCTTCTATACTATGGCGAATGGAACAGGTCAAAACAGTCTGGAATGTCGAGGGAGGAGGTTCGTACATTGTATCGGTTTGAACTCGTTCAAGTCTTATTTCAATAGTTATTTCATGATGTATATCGACTTTCTATTGATATTACGTAAAATTTCACCTTCACTTTGAGACAAATAGTAGTTTAATTCACTTTTTTCATTGTTAGATATCAACAAAATTTTTAATTAATATATTTGTTTCAGGAAGGAAAATTAATGTATGGTATGCTATTCTCAATCAAATCTTTCGTTGCTAAAATATCTCCCTTGGATCCTAAAGATGGCTTTATGCATTACAAGACTACAAAGTATACCCTACATTGTCTGGAAACTCCTTCGGGATTAAAATTTGTGATGAACACAGATAACCAAGCGCAAGGAGTTCGAGAATTACTGAAGAAAATTTATGGAGAAATTTATGTTAAATACGCAATGAGAAATCCTATGTGTGGTATTGGAGAACCTATTACTAGTGAATTATTTAAAAATAAACTAGATGCCTTTATTAAACAAACACCAATTCATGTTAGAGCTTCTTGATAAATTTGAAAATAGAAATATGTAAATAATATTATTTAGAGCCAAATGTGTCAGAAAGATTATTATATAAATAAAAATAATGGAAGTATAGTGCTGTAACAGTTAAATAATAGCTTGTACCCTTAATTCCAATTTAGAAAATAATAATTCAGTGTAACATGTACATCCGAACCATTTATAAATATGAGACATGAGAATTCACATAAACACATTCTTTTATGATAGCAGGAGGTATTTTATGTTAAGCTACGATCTTAGTTTTTTAACATTCTTCAAAGCAAATTCAGTGGCCCAATTTTATGCAGTATTTTTGATGGAACAGACTATAGTGTTAAATTAGGGCTGTTCCACTTGTCCCTACCAACGAATCCCCCCTGGTAGGTAAGTATATACCTCCTAAATATTTTTGTAACAGGTACCTACTTAATTTCCCTTTTATTAAGATTTGTAATGTAAAAATAATTTCTCATATGAAACATAACAGCAACTTCTGAGATTTGCTTCTATTGCTATTTGTAAAACTGAGTAGATTTCTGTCAGTTTTTAATTTGGCTTCAAAACTAGAGCCTGTATTCTAGAAGGGTACTCAGTTCTATATCTCAATGTATCTGAGGACAGACTTTATTTATAGACAGATGGAAATCTGTTAATGATTTGATGGATTATCTGTACAATCTATCCTTAGATAAATCAAGATTCAGGACTGAGTGCCATTGTCGAATATGGGCGTAAGAGTATAATTTACTAAATTGTTATAATATTTTCGAAAGTTATAATATTGTAATAAATTAATTTTAATATTGTGAGCTCCCATGTAATCCGTTTTATTTCAATCAGTATCCTTGCCCTGAGAATGAACAATATTCATTTTAATATACCAATGTTATTATGTTTTTTTTTTAACATTCCAAAATAATAATAGGCTTCTTTATGTAACTCTATTATGTAAATTCATACAGAGGCTTGATAAAATTTACTTATATATAAAATGGTAAACTAGATATTGTAATTTATATTTAAAAATCTAGCTATGAATAGGTATAAAGTAAATGTAAATTCGAATAAGAAAAGTGGTTTTATTCAAACATTTTCAGTGTAAATTACCTAACTAGAAATAGTTATATCAAGCCTTGATAGAAATATCAAGGCATGATGTAGGTACGAGTGTGTTGCGTTGCGACGGATAAGGTATTCTTGCTTGTCATGTCATGCTGAATTTTAAACAGTTTTTGAAATGTTGGTCTGCATGTTGTAATAGAGAAAGCGTTTGATAGACAGCTAAGCCAGAATCACGGTTTGATTCCCGCCCTGAAAAATAAAATGCTTATCATCTGTTTTAAAAAAAGTATCTAAACATGTGCCTACATTCTAGAACCCACATTATCACCACCACTGATAGTTACAATTTTTTTCGATACATTTTCCTCTTTTTGTTTATCCAAAAACCTGTGAGTTGTAGGTGGCAACCTTGTGGCAACAATATTAATTATTATTGACAACCATTCATATTCCACGGTAACCGCTTACCAAGAGCCAAAGATATTATATAAAAAGCAAGAGCACACCAAGAGAGTGGTCGTGTATAATTAGTAATTTGCTATCTTACTAGTAATTTTCTAAATAAATATAACAGGGGAGAGTAATAAAATAGAGGGGCAATAGCATATATTATGGGATCTCTCTAAGATTTTAAAGGGTCCAAGTTCCAAGCTAAACTTACGAGCAAGCCGGTACCCGTACCTACACTTGTTGATTGTTGATTGACCAATGAGACTGGTGCACATGAGAGGAAGCGTAAGATAGCGCGCCCGAGGACATATACGGGAACATATTAGGTATATAGGTAGACCCAGGTAGACCTCTTGGACGTTGGACTCGAAAAAGAAGGAGTCCTTTTCGAGTTCAATGTCGTTTAACTACCAGATTCGAAGCTCGGATTATTGCTACTGAAAATTATCCCTAGAAAAATCACATTTCTTGACCCAGGAATTGAACTCAAGACCATCTCGTTCACAATAAAACCAAAAAAAAACTATATGAGAATTTTAAAAAATCAAATTTCAAATCGACTAAACTGGTTGGAATCTGTCAGACGTCAAGTTGACAACGACTTTGACATAATCTGTAAACAAAACAAACGGTCGGTCGTGGACTTCGTTTACGTTGCGTTACCTTGTTTTAAGCGATTATTTTACGTTTTAGTGTCATAAATAACTAGAATTATAATTAATATTGAGTCTTTTATATAATGGCTGAAGTTTATTTGAAGAAAAACCCTTTTATTTGCTGTGATGAGTGAGACCGACGATACAGATGTTCTTCTGCTGATACCACCGAATTTCTTCCTGGTACAAAGCTCAGGTTCCGAGGATTCTCTACTAGAATCTTCAAGGACCGTTGTACATAAGCCCCCATCCTGTACTGCACAAGTTCTCGGCAAATTAGTTAACCAGGTGAACACATTGGAAACTAGGTTAGAAAGTTTGGAAGTATCCAGTGATATCTCGAGTATTGGGACTATCATAAAGTCTAAAACGTGGGATACAACCGACAGTATTGATAGCCAGAGTTTAGAGCGGAAATGCTTTACTTTCCCGCGTAGGCGTAAAAGAAAAACAACCAAAAAACAACGCAGTCGAGATTTGTCACTAACTAGCTTAGATTCAGTCAGTACACTTCACAAAGGCATCCCGGCACTAAAACTCGACTATATCGAAACATCTCGCCCCAAACCAGTTGATATCATAGATGATATGGATGGAGATATAAGCAGTATAGTGTCGACACCCAATAAAAAGAATGACAAATTACTTTTACACGAAATTGATGAGTTTCTTACTAAAGTTGAAAGCTATGAGACTCCCGAAACCAAGTACCAGGATCAAGAGGCTACAGTGTGTCCTGAAAATGTGATAAAAGCTACTGGAGATTATTTAACACAAAAACTGGATACCACAAACAGTCTTGAAGAAGTAAAGCTACCTAGCGGTCGAGTTATAAATAATAGTATTCTAGATAAGTACATTTATTTAGTTCAAAACTCTGCAGCTTCTAAAGCTGAGAAGCCATTGTCGATAATTCACAAGAGTTACGAAGGGCCTTCCGTAAGCCATGCTGAAAGCTCAATAAAAGTAACTCCGGAAACTTCTAAACAGGATACAAGATCCCCTAGCATAAGGAAGCTGAACTTTTGTGAAAAAGATGTACCTCCAACATCTACACCTAAGAGAACACAATCAAGCTACTTAGATTCGTTCAGGCCATCGTCAAATAAAATCTATGATCGGGCATCGAAAGTCCTCGAACAGTATAAAGCCCAGAGCTATAACAGAAACACTCAAACACCAACGGAAAGCTACTCTTCTTGTAAGAGGGAAGAGTTTAAGATGCCGCAAATGAGACCGTTTTGCCCTGAAAATAAGGAAGGTGTGAGATTGGGTTCATTACAAAATAAGTACATGGAGACTATTGATACGGATCTGTTGAGCTTGAGCGAGCTTTGGGGCGAGAGGGGCGATAGGGGAGATAGAGGTGACAGCGTGAAATTAGAAGAGGAGAGACTTAAAAGAGAAGTAAGTATTCTAAAGGTGTCTAATTTTTATTCAGACTTCAATAAAATAAGATGAGGGTACCTTATTGCTACCAATTGGGTAGTTTTCCTATCAATGAAAAGAGAAGTAAGTATTTAGAAAGTGTCTAACTATATTCGGACTTCAATAAAATAAGATGGGGGTACCTTATTGCTATCAATTGTGTAGTTTTCCTATCAACAATTTCCTAACAGAACATGTTTTCTGTTAAGAAATTTTTGATAGGATAGGAAAGGAAAGGAAGAAGAAGAATGTTGATAGGAAGGATAGGAAAAAAAAAGGAAATTTTTGTGTGACCTAAGGATGATAACATTATTGTACACTCACAGCATTAATCCCGATTGCGTTGAGTCATTCATAAATTCGCTAATCTGAAACCCACTAGCGCATGCGAGCATTAGCATTTTTCAATATTATTCATTGGACCGAGGAAACAGCCCGCTTTCCTATATAAAATAAATAAATAAATAAATATTGTAATGTATGGAAACAACGTACATCATTTCATGACATTAATCCCATACATTGTTCAATCTGTCGTATTCTATTCCAAAAACGTATTGCCACTTGTCTAGACGGGCAGGTGTATCCGATTACAAGAAGTACTCATTGTACTTTTATCCACAGCACTGTGAATCAATGATCCAGCAATTACAAAAGCGGATCCTAGACCAACAGGAGAAGTTAGCAGTAGCTGTCAAAGTTGACCGTGCTAAGGACGGAGCTATCACTAAACTGCGGGAAGCCTGGCTGAGACTCACGGGCAATCTGGACAAAGCAGAGGAGAGACATAGGCAGGCTTTAGAGAAGATGGTCAGGGAAGTGGAGAATTTTAGGATGGTTGCTGATGATGCTCAAAAGGTAGATTTTTTTACACATCTTTATCAGTTTTTTTATACCACTTAGGAGGCAGGCTAGACTCAGCCCACCTAATGCGAACCAGAGGCGTTACACTCGTGCTGCCGAACACGAAGAAACCTCCTAACACCCTTCTTGAAGAACCACATATTGTAGTCGCTTGGGAAAACCACTGCGGGGAGTTCATTCCACAGCTTGAGTGTGCGTGGGACTGCGCACTGTTTCCGGACGTAATGTGTGAGGATAGATTATAGTCTACAATGACACATGGCTACTTCTCATTTCCTGTGGGCCCCATAGACACTCACAAATAAAAAAGTAAATAGTTTAACATTATTTTTTTTTACAGAAAACAAGTCACTTCGAAGCTGAACTATACAAGGCTTTAGACCTAGCGCACGACTATCAAGAGAAGTGTAAACAATTGACTGCAGATAAAAAACAAGTTGAAGAGAGAATGAGTAAGAGTTTGGCAGAGAGAGATGACGTCATCGTGAGGAAAGACAAAGAGGTTGAGGTGTTGAAAGATAATTATGAAACTGTGATGAGACTGAACAAGCAGTCAACAGATTGTGTTAAGAATCTTGAAGATGCGTTGGAAAAGGTGAGCTTAAACTTTTTAATTTGTTTTTTTTTTTACAGAAAAAATATTAGTAACCAACATTTTTAGTATTCTCCCTAATTCCGCCGCTAAGCTAACGTGCTTGAGTGGGTTCACGTTGGTTATGTAGTAGCTAGGTTTCCACTCTCGGACCTCTCGATCGTAAAGCCGACTCTCCTTAACAACATAACATAACATAAACTCACGCCTATATTCCCCGAAGGGGTAGGCAGAGGTGCTAGCACCCACATTTCGCCGTTTATGTTTAGGTCCCAATGTAATAGGTGGCGAGCCTATTGCCATTAACCGGGCACATAAGCACATTGACCCAAGCCGTAAGCTTGATTAAGTTTCCGCGTAATTTTGCCAAGACCCAAGCCGTGAACTTTAAGCAAAATTCCGCGGAAACTTAATCATCTTTTGTAAAATACATTCATATACTCACGCCTGTAAAAGCCCGAAGGGGTAGCCCAAATTGCATTAAGTAAAGTAAAGTATATCTTATTGTGCACACCAAGGAGAAAACATGTGTCATTAGGTAGTACATTTGGGTATAAACAATAGGCGGCCTTATCACCTAGTGGCAATATCTTACAGGCAACCATTGGATGGAGAAAAGAGTTTGAGTTTAATTTTGGGTAGTTTGGTGGCATTAACCCACATTTTGCCAGCTGTGATTTTCAGTCCCACGTTATAGGGAGCGACGCTATTGCCGTTAAGCGGGCACGTAGTCATGGGCTGTATATTTACTGTCAGATTGAGCCTATAACAGCCTTATTCCGTAGTCGCCTTCTACGACACCCGCAGGCAGAGATGGGGTGACCTTATTCTAGTCCACTGAAAACCAACACGGCAATGTCTAGAATTTTTTTTATTTAAAATTACGATTGTGAATAAATGGCATTTCAGAAAAATGCCAAAGAAAATCTTTCAAGCATCACATATTTTTTTACAGGAAAAATCCGACCATGAGCAAACGAAAAGCAACTCTAATGACCTCACTCATAGGATACAGTCGTTGACCGACGAGATGTCCGTGTTGCTCCAAGAGCGGGACTTGCTGAAGGAGAAAGTGAATGAGGAGCGCTCCCGGGCCAACGTGGTGGAGAGGCAGCTGGGGGACAAGCAGAACCAGACCAGTGAGCTGCTGAAGAGATGTGTAAGTTTTCTGATAGCCTATACCCATGTATCCACTCGCGTGAAGCCGCTGCAGTCGCTCCCCTACAAGCCACCATAAATCAAGAGAAGGTAGAAGAGCTGGCAGTCAGATCTCAAAGGTCGTCCATATATCATTACAGTCACTCAGTCAGTCATGGCAGTCAGCAGTGAATCTTTAATTTGCCACACGTACCTGCTGCTACACGTATGTGGAATCTCATAAAAAATCATCATTATCCTCAGCGAAGTATGGTAGTGAGACCATTGGCACGCATATCACCCTCCACGACGTCGAGCGAGGACTTCTTTGGCTTACCCCTTCTACCTGGACCCGGCAGGGGCGCCATTGCCACGCTATTCATTGATAAAAAGTATTCCCAACTTGTGTTATAGTTCAGCCGTATCTGTTGAACCGTTTGAGCGTAATTCAGTGACAGATATCTTCACATCCTACTAATATTATAAACGCGAAAGTTTGCAAGTATGTGAGGATGTATGTAAGAATTATGTGAGGATGTTTGTTACTCTTTCCCGTAAAAACTACTGCATGGATTTTAATGAAACTTTACTTACTTACTTAATATAGCTTATACATCAGAATAAAATATGGGCTATGTATCAGCGATGAACGGAATCAGAATGCCAGGCGGGCGGAGCAGCTAGGGTAATATAATATCAGTACGATTATTTCAATAACCTTTCGCTTACAGGACAACCTGGACAGCGAAGTAAAAAACCTCCGCAAACACCTGGAAATCCAGAAGACCGAGTTAAAGTGCCACTACCAGAAGCAGCTGGAGGATGCTGTACTGGCTAAACTGCAGGAGTTCCAGCAGCAGCTGGATATGGCCGAGAGGGAGATGGAGAGTGACGCGCGGAGCAAAGAGATCTCTATCGTTGATACGTTTAATAAGCAAATTGCTAGGATAGAGGAACAGTAAGTTTATTGAATGAAATTTTTAAGCAATTAGTAATAGTATGTTAAGTATTCAAATCGATTTAGATAAAAATAAAAAGACGTGTGGCACTCGGGGACTGCCGCGGTAAAGCTATTGCATAGAATTTTTTATGAACTTATGCAATTATAATAAATAATAACTTGAATTTGAATTTGAATTTCGGACTTCGGACTTCGGATTTCGGACTTTGGATTTCGGACTTTGGACTTTGGACTTCGGACTTCGGACTTCTGACTTCGAGTCTGAGTCCGAGTCTGAATTTGAATTTGAAAACTAACAACTTATGCAATTATAATTACTTACGTTAACCTCTCATAAGCTACTTCGGAGCAGCTCGGCTCTGTTTGTGCGAGCTCGGAGGTAGGGTTGCCAACTCTTTTTTCGAGAAAAAAAGTATATTTAGGTCTGAGAAGAAAATTGAACAGTATTCTAGAAAATAGAACAGTATTTTACAATTACATAAATTAATTTTAACAAAAAAGTTTAACCGACTTCAAGAAACGAAAAAGAGGCACTAAAAAGCGAAAAATAACTGCGGTGCCCAGCCCGAGAGGCTTTTAATTTATTTTTCTCTTTTTAGTGAGTTATAATCGATCCATCGTCCATCCTTTGCTTAGGTTCCTATCATCAGCAGCTTAAAATCACGAGCAGATAATTTTTAAATGTTAATACTGAAATTAAATTATGTTAAAACAGCAGAAACAGTGTTTTGCCATTATTTTGAGGATTTCCCTAGATCCTGTTATCCAATCCTGACTCCCTTGATCCTGTCATCCTATTCTGGCTCCCTGAATCAAAACAAAGATCATAAAAATCCGTTTCACAAAATACGGTTTTACATACAACGGTTCGTCACCTATTTTGCCCCCTTAGGTCTGTCTGTCTTAAAAGAAAGCATGGTTTCGTAAAATCTAAAATGGTAATATGGTTCCCATCAATTTTTTTATGGATAAATTAAACATGACATAACATAAACTCACGCCTATATCCCCGAAGGGGTAGGCAGAGGTGCTAGCACCCACATTTAGCCGTTTATGTTTATGTCCCAATGTAATAGGTGGCGAGCCTATTGCCATTAACCGGGCACTTATAAACTTGCGATAAATACACACATAACTTCGAAAAGCATCGAAAAGTCATTGGTGTGTGCCACCGGTGGATTAATTAAAAGATTTAATATAACTATGGCTGGCAAATAGAAGATAGCTGTGAACTGTATTATTTTCTATATTATGATTTATCATTAATAAATTTTGGATTATCATGGGACAATCAACACCTAAAGTTATAAAATAATTGCAAATTGGTGCCCAATTAATTAAAATTGTATCAATTGCTGCACATTTTTGTAGTGTTATGCATTTTGATGCTGAAAACAGTATTTTGGATACTGTTTATTTGTTGAACAGTAAACAGTATAATTGGGTGTAAAACAGTATAATACTGTTTTAAACAGTATGGTTGGCAACCCTACTCGGAGGTGTTACCATTTTTCGTTACGGAATTTCTGGATTCGGTCTCCACGCTCAAGGCCCGCGATAAAAGCTATGCAATAGCTTAAAAAAAAATTAAGTTTCAGTTCTAAGTATGGGGACCCCCAAAATTTAATGCTTTTTTCTATTTTTGTATGAAATTCTTAATGCGGTTCACAGAATACATCTACTTACCAAGTTTCAACAGCATAGGCCTTATAGTTACGGAGAAATGTGGCTGTGACATACGGACGGACAGACAGACAGACGGACAGACATAACGAATCTATAAGGGTTCCGTTTTTTGCCATTTGGCTACAGAACCCTAAAAGAGAAACGACTCAGGTGGGACTTGAAGCCACGACCAGTCACTTACAGGGGGAATGCTTTGACCATTAAACTACCGAGTCACGCCTTTATTGCTACCAAATTCTTCTATACAACCATCTTGGTGCGACGGTGGGCGCCATCTACCGATACTCGTACGAACTATCAGAAGCAATAAATCATGTTACAATCAAGCTTTTATTTAACTTGCACCGTATCACAGATTAATAAATAGTTACTACGTAACAGATACATCACTCCCATATAAAAGTGAAAATACCTACGCTACATTAGCCTACAAAATTTTAATAATAATACCTGCTGCTCAGAACGAGAAGAATTGTACCTTAAACCCGCGGTCATAGAGTCGAGACTGTGTTGCCCGCCGTGTGAATGAAGTCATCGTAAGAATGCGCTAGGGTTATACCTATGATATATTAGGATGATTATTGTAATAAAACGAATGTTACGAATTAAACACATTTTATATTAGTCAATCAAATATGTTTTAGTTTTATACAATGTTTTTTTTCTCTCCTCGGAATTTATTACATTTTATACCTAGTCGAAAATATTCTAAATGGCGTAAACAATTTTAATAAATAATCATAAGGAATCCTGTGTTTTCCTTATGACAATTAAAAATATTTTGTAACTTTTGACTACCTCTGTGGCGTAGCGGTAGTGAACGCGGCTGCTACGCAGGAGGCGCGGGTTCGATCCCCGCTCAGTGCCAATATTTGTATGCATGAATATAAATATTTGCATTGGTCTGGGTGTTTCTATGTATAATATGTAATTGTATGTATTTACAAAAAAAAGTATCTAAGTATGTATATCCGCATTCTAGATACCATAACACAAGCTAATTAAACTTAACATGGGTCTAGAAAGCGTTGTTTAGAATGTTGTGGAATATTTATTTATTATTTATTAATATGGTGCTACTGTACCTACTGTATTTATAGTTTTCTCATAAAAAATAATCCAATTTTAATGAATAAGGAATAATACTGTATAGCTAAAGATTTTAATGCATTTAGATTATTTTGTCCAAATTAGTTTGTTTAGCCATTGGTATAAAATTACGAAATAATTCACAGTAGGTATACATTATAGACGCTTATTCCTACGCTAAAAGTAACGGACATTACCTATTCTATTACGTAAGTACGTACTAGGTAACTACAGTATTAGAATTACCTATAAAACAACAGTTTTTTAATACCTGACGCAAAAAACTCTTTAATTTACGATTTAGATACTTATTACCTACTTATGTTCAGAGAAATAGACTTTTATACCCATCCACTGCACATTAATTACGTGGTTTCGGCATTTGGAAGCGTAAGCGCGGGAAACGTGCGGTGCGGTGTGATGCGAGCGCTCAGGAGGGCGTTCGACAGCCGTGCCGTCTGCCAGTTTGAGTCTTCGACGACTCACCGAGCGGTAGGTGTATAGCGCGTGGCCTTGAGCGAGTGACGGAGGCCTGACCGTATGTATGTAATTTGTTCGGGTGGAATCTTGCAACTCAATTTTGAAGCAGATACCCTGAACCGATTTCGATGAAATTTTTTAAATATTGTTGTTTGATTACTCTAGGCGTGACGTGGTAGCTCAGTGGTCAGAGCGTTGCCCCTGTAAGGGACTGGTAGCGGGTTCAAGTCCCGCCTGAGTCGTATCTCTTTTTTTTATTTTAATAGATATGAATAGTAAGTTCATTGTCCTCATTTGTCTGCCCTCACCACCCATAGGCCACGATAAACGCATTCTATCAATTTTCACCCGCAATGTGAACCCCGCAGTGTAAGCAGAGGTGTATTAAACCCACATCTCACCACTTCCTCTTAAATATCGATAATATAATAGAACAGGTTATATGGCACTCACTTTTTTAATTTTCAGGCACAAGCTTGAAGTGAATGTTCTAGAAGAGAAGCAGAAAGAAGAAACCAAATTGTACAGGCTGCAACTAGCGCAGGCCAGCGAGAAGATTGGCTTACTTCAGGTAAGCCTCTTGAATAAATGATTGATTGCTTTCTGACCCGTGGTATACCTATGTGGTTCACCTAGGTGTTCCACGGTTAACTTTTTGTACCCTTGGTTCACCTAAGTGTTCCACGGATAACTTTGTGTACCCCTTTGACTTATTCATAAAATAACCAATTTGCAAAATATTTGTAGGTCGCTAGATGTCCCTCTGTCCCTCGCCTAATGTCCCTTTATACAACTGTGTTTTCTTTTTACCTGAATTGTTTCTTCTTGTTTCGATCTTTTAGACAGCAGTCGGATTTTTAATTTTTTAGTAATTTTAATCTTCTATAATATAAAAATGAATCGCTGAATGTTTTGCTAAGCACAAATCTCGAGAACAGCTGAACCGATTTCGCTAATTCTTTTTTTAGAATATTCCTTGAAGTATTGTCTGAAAAGGTCTAAAAACAACACTTTTCTATAGTTACTCCATACAAACTATATTCGTAATAATACTTAAGTCATTTTTTTTTAAAGAATATTAGCAACCGAAATTACTAATATTCCCGTTAAACCCTCCAGCTAAGCTAAATTGCTTGTGTTAGGATTGGAACCCGGGACCTCTCGATCGTAAGGCCGACTCCTTAACCACGCTAGTGCCATGGGAAAGTAAAATTTCCCATGACACTACTGGTAGTGCCAAGCAGTGGTGCCACGGGTAATAAACGACCTTATATACCATATTCTTGCAAATATATATTTTTTTTATACCACTTAGTTGGCAGACAAGCACACGGCCCACCTGATGGGAAGCGGTCACCGTGGCCTATGGACGTATGCAACACCAGGGGCGTCACACTCGCGCTGCCGACCCTGAAGAAACCTTCTAATGCCCTTCTTGAAGAACCCCATATTGTAGTCGCTTGATTTGATTTAGACACATCAAGATTGTTTACATTTAGTTAATTACTTAACGGAATGTAGTATAGGTGCCTATCCGGCTTCCCCGTCTTACTGCCCAGCTCCTAAGTGTCGTAGCGTGATGTTACACAGCCTGTAACGTTTCCAGAGTAAGGTGGAATCGTTCCGTCATCGTCGTGGGCAGATCGCGTCACAGTTACACGGCGTCATGGAGGCGCAGTGGCGTCAGGCGCTACGTATTCTGACGCACGGGAACCCGCCCGTCTCCTCACTGGATTCCACCAGGCTGGAACGGCCTGATAGTGGTGAGTTATATATCTTTTTATACAGGGTTATTGGTAACTCGACGTATTCCTGTCAGGGGGTGTTAGGGGACCCAAAATGCTACAATTTGGAGCCCACATATGTATGGGCGAAAATCAATAGTTTTCGAAATAATTGATTTTTTATGTTTCTTTCGTATTAATCCAGATTTCAACCTTCAAGTGCAAATTTAAAAAAAAAAATGTTTGCCAAGTCGTAATTATTTTACTTTATTTTCGAGGGTGATACTTCAAAGAACCCAAAATACAAAAAAAAATAATTAAAAACACTTTAGATAGAAAAAATTTGGACCGTTTCATATTTTTTTTAATTTCTAATTTTCACCTTTCCCTCCAGTCATTGTTGTTTTTCTCAAAAAAATACTATGGCATTAAGCGTACAAATTACTGCAATAACTTGTACGTTTAATCAGCTTTTCAAAAAGGTAATAAAATTCGTATAATATCACATAATTCGTAAAGAAATTCGAAAAGAAAGAAAAAAAGAAGAAAGAGAAAGAAAAACAACAATGACTGGAGGGAAAGGTGAAAACTATAAATCAAAAAAAAAAATGAAACGGTCCAATTTTTTTCTATCTAAAGTGTTTTTAATTGTTTTTTTAGTATTTTGGGTTCTTTGAAGTATTGTCCTCGGAAATAAAGTAAAATAATTTCGACTCGGCTAGCATTTTTTTTTTAATTTGCACTTGAAGGTTGAAATCTGGGTTAATACGAAAAAAACAAAAAGTCAATTATTTAGAAAACTATTGATTTTCGCCCATACATATGTGGGCTCCAAATTGTAGCATTTTGGGTCCCCTAACACCTCCTGACAGGAATACGTCGAGTTACCAATAACCCTGTATATACGATACGTCTATATGACTTCACATTGTCTGATAGTAAACTGAAGGCGTAATTAGACAGATGTATACAGCCCAGAGTCAGTAATAGCGCCCGAAATACGGCAATACACTATGGCTTATATAAAAAAGATAGTTATCAGCATCGGCTATCTACCCCCACAAGTTTCCATAGCTACAAAAATGATGATAGTTTTTGTCGTTTACGTTTAACACCACATATATGGTAAAAAAAAATCGCAACGCAATCGCGCTCGTATGTTTAAAAACACAATGGCGCGAAATAATTTGTAATATTTTTTGACAAACGAAGAATTGACGATGATTGCAACCGAGAGCCGATATCGGTAAACTGTTTCTTTATATAAGCACCCTTAAGATATGATTCCGTAGTCGACCGCATACGACAACTGCCAACGCATGCAGCACATACAGCGTACCCATTACTTGTTAAACTCCGACACGGATAAACGGAACTATTGAGTCGCAATGAACAACGCGCATGTGCTGCGTGCGTCGGCAGTTGTCGTATGCGGTCGGCTACGGAATCATACCTCCCCTATTACTTGGGACCGAATACAATAATCGGTAAACGTACGGTTAGAAAGAAGTGAATTAACAGTCGTTAATTCACTTCTTCCTAACCCTCCGGGGATAAAGGTGTGATTATTATGTATGTTACAAAAAGTAACTTTTTCAATATTATTCCAGTGTCGACGGCAGTGGGCGGTAGTGCGGAGTACGTAAAAGTACCTCCCCTGTCTCTGCCCGAGCGCGGCCTGGTGCGGCCCGACCGGTCGGCCGACTTGCAGGACAAGATGTTCGACGGGCTCACCGACACCGAACTACAACAGTACGTTAAACTGGTAATTATACAGCTTTTTGTTTGTTTGTTTATTGAACTCATTTATTCTCAGGCTAAAAAAGAAAAGCCGCACAAAGTAATGCTAAAGTAGTGTCATTTCGCTCGCACTCCTTGTGTGCACGCACGCGTGCGAGCGAAATGACACTACTTCTTTTAGCCTTAGATTTTATTATATTGCTGTGGCCTTTTCATGAAATAAATAACTTTTTTTTTTTTAAATAAAATAACTGTCAATTCAAAACGAAACATCAGTTCGATCTTGACTAGCAAAGTACTCAAAATAATTTTCATACCTTGACTTTAAATCAATAAAACAGTTTGGTAGTAACACCATTAATAGATATTACGATCATTTTGAGTTCGTATACCTCGAGATACGTATCTTGAACCTAAATCGCAAGACATACAAGGCTCTGGCGCGCGCGGATTGTGTTGTGATAATCAATGACTAGTGAATTTGAGCTCGTCCACCGCAGTAGCACCCCGTGCTATCCTCAAAAGACACCTAAGAAACGTGTGCTGCGCGTATACATCACATTTTGAGCACATTTTAGGTTCAAGATATATGTCCTGAGCAATAGTCAAGCTCGTTCTGACGCGCTGAACACTCATCTACATAAATAAATAGTAACTATTACTGTTCGACAGCTTCTAAGCAAGCCGGCGCACTTGGACGGCAGTGGTGACAGTGTGACACCACAACGAGACGCCGACGAGCCCACCAGCGACCGACACGAGCCCGTCGAGACTCACGAGCGGAGGGAGCGGTCTCGGCGGTCTCTTGCCAACAAACCGCCCTGGAAGGCCTAGGCCCGCGCCAGACCTGGGGCTCATCGTTATCTTAACATTGTTCCCAGTTGCTGCTGTAACTCTTATACACCTGGCTTAGGCTAAGAGCAGTGGAAGATCGACTTTCACCCTTTTGATCATAAGGGACTGTCCAATAATCACGTGATGTTTTTTTTTTTTGCAATTTTTGGAGCGCTCTCTCCCCCATAGTGATACGTGGGAGGTTTTAGAGTACCCCTCCTCCCCCCACCCAAGATCAAGTGTATTTTTTATTTATTTTTTTAATGTTGGAAAATTAAGCACCGTGAGAAAAATCGCCCGTTATAAGAAAAAATAAATACACATCATATCATTATACCCCTTGTTGTGGCGGGTGCTTATCGATCCTATAGTTTGTCCGAGCGAAACTTAGGGAATATGAGGGTACTTGCGATAACATGGTATGCGGGTATTTCGAGAAAGAGAGATTGGCAGTGCCGCGCGCGCCACCTCTCGACCGCACCGGTCTCGCTTCGACATTCGTATTAATTGGAGGTCTCAGCAGCTCACCGCATCACGAGCATTATTACAGTGCAAGTGTGACAAGCATCCCGACACCTGGACCAGTTGGTGGCCACCAACAAATCACCAAAGGAGCAGCGCGCGGTAAGTGACTTCTCTTTACCCGTGTACCTAAGTGTTGTAGTGTGCCCATATTGTTCCTTAGGGATTGCTTCGGATAGACGAGTTGGATCGATACGCACTCCACGTATTCATCGTAATTGTACTCCACCCCGCGAAAAAGGGGGCAATTATCCTACACATTGCCACCCCATTTGATGGTCCCTTCGAACCTAGGATAGGTTATCAGCTACATACCTACTTAGTGCATAAAATTTCCCAACCGCGTTTATTAAATTCCGCATTTAATAAAAAATTTCATATTGATTAATAATATAGAAATTTTCTACCCGCATTATAAATTTCGCATTTAAGCAAAAATTTCATATTATTTTATTTAATATCAAATTAAATTATTTAGTACCTAATCCAATTCTAATTTTAAAATGCCTACTGCTAAACTTCAAAGCAAGCTATTACAGCTAACGGCTAAAAAAGAAGCGATTTTCGAACGAATTAATCGGATATATATATTATGCAAAAATATTTCCAATTATGATTCCCGTTCTAATGAACTATTCCTTTCGCAATCTGAATCCGTTACTGAGCAATACAGCAGATTTGAAGCAATAGTTGATGAAATTAATGAGGTAAAATTTACAATTGATGGTACCCCGCCAGACTATTCCAGCTTGAGCTCTATTGAGGACTTATATTCCACGATCAAATACAAGCGGAATCTCATTAGGTCAAATAATACAACGGCATCTACAGCCGATAATAAAAAATCTAAGATACACTTGCCGCCAATTCCTATACGTACCTTTGACGGAAAGACAGAGAACTGGCCAATATTTTTTGAGATATTTCGTAGTAATGTGCACCTTAATGCCGATCTCACGGATGCACAGCGCGTACAATACCTAATAAGCAATTTAACGCACGATGCGTTAAAAATAACGGCAGGTATTGTTCCATCGGGGGATACCTACAGGATACTTTGGGATAGTCTTGTAAAAAAGTATCAGGACAATCGCAGTTTAGGTGAGCATTACCTTAATAACATTTTTAATATTAAAGGTTGCACCGGTAATGCTATCAGTTTGAATAACTATATAGAAAAATATTCGGCGTCTGTCGCGGCATTGAAACAATTAGACATACCTGACTTATTAGATTTTATTCTATTATATTGTGGGTTGCGAAAGCTTGATTCGCAAACAATACAGCAATTTGAAAATAGCGTAAGCAAGAAGGAATTCCCTTCCTACCTAGAATTAATCTCATTTATGCAGGATTATGTCAAAGTACTTGAAAGGTCGAATAAAAATAATTCACAAGTCGAGCCGCGCGCAAGAGCTAGTGTTAGTAATTCTAAAGCTTTCATCGCGAGTAACGAACCGGTTTCCGAGACGGCTTCAATGTGTCCTTTGTGCAATATAGATAGGCATCCGCTGTTTAATTGTTTACATTTTAAAAACTTAGAATCACCGCAAGCCCGGTTTGAATTTATTAAATCGAAACGTGGTTGTGTGAACTGTCTGAGCCTATCTCATTCCATAACCAAATGTAAATCGCGTAATGTTTGCAAGTATTGTAAAAAGCAACATCATTCGTTATTGCATTTTTCAAATGATAATAATACGGATTCCTCGAGCAAGAAGCGGTCCGCGCCCGCGGCGCAGCCGGTTCGAATCCCGGCCGCTGAAAAGGATGACACACTAGCCAAGACGCAATCGATTGCCTTGACGTCCGGTAGCCATCCACATAATTACACTATACTGCTAGCTACCGCTCAAGTATACGCGCATTGTAATAATCGAGATAAAAATCGAATGACGCTTAGATGTTTGATTGATAACGGATCTCAAAATAATTTGATTACCATGGATTGTTGTAAGCGCTTGAACATTCCGGTTATTAAGTTGTGTAATTCGTCGTTGCAAGGTGTTGGTATGACCACGCGACCCGTACATGGATTTATTCATTTTACAATTGAGTCTCGAATTAATCCTAACAATAAATATTATATTCATGCGCTGGTAGTTGATTGCATTACGGACAAACTACCCTCTAATTACATTAAAATAAATGATGATTTGTCCTACTTGAATAATTTACCGCTTGCCGATTTAACCTGGAATTTACCGGGAGAAATTGATTTAGTTCTTGGTGTTCAACTATTTCCGTATATTTACTTGGGAGATAGGGTCGATTCGGGTAATCGCGCACCACCCGCCATATTGACTAGTTTCGGTTACGTACTCATGGGGGACATTCCATGTCAAAATGATACGAAACCTACCTCTTCGTCATTTACCTCGCTTACTGATATTGATTCGAGTTTGCAAAGATTTTTCGAATTGGAAGAAATCCCAACACAACGAATCATCAGTCCAGAAGACTTGGAATGCGAAAATAGTTTTAATTCTTCAGTTTTATTTAGGGACGGTAGATATTTTATCGATTTACCTTTCTCGCGAGACCCTTCTGAGCTAGGCAATTCTCGCGGAGTGGCTCATCGGCGTCTGCTTGCGCTCGAGCGAAAATTTGCTCAAGTACCTACCCTACGCGAAAATTATAATAAGACCATCGCCGATTATATAGCTCAGGGTTACTTGGCGGAGGTACCGGATACTGAAGTAACGGAGGAAGGCTACTACATGCCGCATCACGCCGTTATTAGGCCGGATAAGAACACCATTCGGGTGGTCTTAGACGCTAGTGCGAAAACTCACTCAGGGTTGTCACTCAATGATATTTTGCATGTCGGACCTAATTTACAGGCCGATTTATTTTTATTATTACTTGATTTTCGCACGTTCCCGGTAGCTATGACCGCAGACATTAAACAGATGTTTTTGAGGGTAGGTGTAAATGAGCACCATAGGAAATACTTACGAATTTTATTTCGTTTCAATAAAACCGAACAGGTGCGCACCTTTAGTTTCAAGCATTTACCTTTCGGATTAAAGCCCAGTCCGTATTTAGCTATGCGCACTTTACGTCATTTAGCGGGTGAGCATAGTGACCGCTTCCCTGAGGCTTCTAAATTAATAGAAACTCAGTTTTACATGGATGATTATGTTTATTCAGTTCCCGATATACCTTTGGCAAAGGAATTATCTCGCGAACTAATTGACTTACTTAAAATAGGTTCATTTGATCTGATCAAATGGGCAAGTAATAAGCCCGCTGTATTAGAGACGTTGCCTGAATCTCATCGCTCGCCGGTATGTTTCTCGCCGGTAGACAACAATTCGAATAATTTCAAGATCCTTGGCTTATCCTGGGAACCCGCTGACGATCAGTTTTTTCTGACTACCGTCATAATGGAAAATAAATGTACGAAACGTACCATTTTATCGCTGGTAGCCCGCTTGTTTGACGTGCTGGGTCTTGTGGCTCCGGTCGTTTTGTACGCTAAAATCCTCATCAAGGAACTTTGGTTGGCTAAAATAGATTGGGATGAGGAACCTCCGGCACATATCGTCAGTCGCTTCACCGCATTTACCCGGGATTTTACGGCACTCTCTTCTTTAAAAATACCGCGACATATTGGAGTTTTTAAGGACTCTGTGGTAAATATTGTAGCCTTTTGCGACGCCAGCTTCAGTGGTTATGGTTGTTGTACCTATCTACACATAACTGACCCTGATGGTAATATCACTGTCCGACTCCTATGTGCTAAGTCTAAAGTTTCCCCCGCCAAGATAACGACGCTGGCGCGATTGGAACTTGTCGCAGCTTTGCTTCTATCCAAGCTTGTTCGCGTGGTTAAAGAGAAGCTTTCCGTTCGCGTACCTATTCAGGGTGTTTACGCTTTTTCGGATTCCACCATAGCTCTCTCGTGGATTCACTCATCTCCCCATAGATGGTCTGTTTTCGTAAGCAACCGTATCGCTAGAATTCAGGAAAATTTACCTGCGGCTTGTTTTACCCACGTATCGGGGAAAACGAACCCTAGCGATTGTCTTTCACGCGGAATGCTGCCATCAGATTTGATTGCACATTCGCTCTGGTGGGACGGCCCTACTTGGCTTCATCAGCCGATAAATGAATGGCCCTTAAAATTCATCCCAACTGAGTGGGATACATTACCAGAGTTGAAATCCAAGGCATTTGTGGCCGAAACTTCAAAGACTGAACCGCATGCTCTAGCTGCCATAGCTGATCGCATCAGCTCATGGAATAAGCTATTGCGTACATTCATTTGTATTCTTAAATTTACGAATAGATTAGGTAGTCAGGACTCTATTCAAAATATTCAAACCGCTGAAAAATTTGTTATTCGAATTGTTCAAAGTATCCATTTCTCTAATGAAGTGAACCTGATTAAGGCCGGCGAACTCCCCTCTAAAAAATTACGCAGTCTGTCTGTTTTTCTGGACGATTACGGAATCCTACGAATCGGGGGTAGACTTTCAAAGTCTGACCTACCCTACGAAGCTAAACATCCCGCACTACTACCTAAACATGACCGTGTAGTTGATTTAATAATTGATCACTACCATAATACGTACTGTCATACGGGCCCTGGACTATTGATGTCCATTATTAGGCAACGGTTTTGGATATTGGATGGTAGGACCGTTATTCGTTCGCGCTGCCGCAAATGCAACACTTGCTTTCACTTAAATCCTGTGCACCCGACGCCCAAAATGGCTGATCTGCCTGGATACCGGGTCCGCGATGCCAAGGCCTTTGTGCATACTGGGGTGGATTTAGCTGGTCCTATTGCGTATGTACCTACTCGCCGCAGAGGACAACGCTCGCAGAAGGTCTATATATGTTTATTTATATGCTTGGTCACTAAGGCCATACATATAGAACTCGTTTCGGATCTCACCTCAGAAGCTTTTCTTTCCGCTTTCAAAAGATTTATTGCACGCCGGGGTCCAGTGTCCGTTATGTACTCGGACAATGGTACAAATTTTATAGGTGCGAAAGCACAGCTGAATGAAATATACTCATTTTTATTAAATTCAGCTGTTCAGTCGGACATTAAGCGGGAACTACTCAAAACTCAAATTAAGTGGACTATGATCCCACCGCGAGCTCCGCACTTCGGAGGTCTGTGGGAGTCCAATATTAAAAGCGTTAAGACTCATTTGTTCCGAGTCATTGGTAAGCAGCTTCTCACGTATGAGGAACTTTTGACCGTATTGGTGCAGATAGAATGCCTTTTGAATTCGCGACCGCTTAGTGTTTTGTCATCGGACCCACACCCCGAGGTGCTCACACCGGCACATTTTTTAATGTCCAGTCCGCTTACATACTTGCCTTCTTCTGAACTGACAGAGGAAGGTATTAATCTAAAAAACCGCAAGAGGCTTCTGGATCAGTTGGTATTGGGTTATTGGAAAAAATGGCGCGTGGAATACTTAAATACGTTACAAACTCGACAGAAGTGGTGTACGCCTGATCGTCCGATAGAGATCGGCATTATTGTCCTCTTGGGTCAAGATAACGTACCACCTTTATCGTGGCCACTCGGCATTATAACCGAAGTTTTCCCGGGTACAGATGGCATAGTTCGAGTCGCGTCTGTCAAAACCGCGTCCGGAATTTATAAACGTCCTGTAACTAAGCTGTATCCGTTGCCAACCCAATAAAATTTATTTAAATTTCCTTAATACTTATTTTTCAACCGCATTTTAATTTAATATTTATTTAAATAATTTCGTGATTAAGCCTCAATCGGTCTCCCTATGGGTATCTGCTTGGGTTATAATAATAATATCCATTTTACGCTATTTACTGTTTCATCTGCTGTAACGGTTCATTAATATTATCAGAGTTCCTTACATTTATGAAACTTAACCGCTTAGATCGGAATTACCTCATTACCTAGCTCCCCCTATTTAGCTATGGACCTTGTCAAGGCGGGGAGCGTGTTGTGGCGGGTGCTTATCGATCCTATAGTTTGTCCGAGCGAAACTTAGGGAATATGAGGGTACTTGCGATAACATGGTATGCGGGTATTTCGAGAAAGAGAGATTGGCAGTGCCGCGCGCGCCACCTCTCGACCGCACCGGTCTCGCTTCGACATTCGTATTAATTGGAGGTCTCAGCAGCTCACCGCATCACGAGCATTATTACAGTGCAAGTGTGACAAGCATCCCGACACCTGGACCAGTTGGTGGCCACCAACAAATCACCAAAGGAGCAGCGCGCGGTAAGTGACTTCTCTTTACCCGTGTACCTAAGTGTTGTAGTGTGCCCATATTGTTCCTTAGGGATTGCTTCGGATAGACAAGTTGGATCGATACGCACTCCACGTATTCATCGTAATTGTACTCCACCCCGCGAAAAAGGGGGCAATTATCCTACACATTGCCACCCCACCCCTCATCATTCTATACCCCTACACCCTCTGATGATATTTCGCGATTTTTTCCAATCGACCCTGTTTAGCCTCACGTGATTAATGGACAGTCTCTAACCAGATGAGATTTCAATTTGACGTATTTGACGTTTATGACATACATTGACGGCTGTCATATACGTCAACGTCAAATTCCATACATTCGTCCTTTTATTCTACAACACGCCAACCAACGAAATTCCACTTGTCTAGGGGGAGGAAGGAGGGGGGTCAGAATGGTGTAGTTACCTATATTAACTTACCTGTTGACATCTAGTTATAAGATAAGTGATAAGCTCTATCTTCTGTGTCTCCTCTTGTGTTCCATGGTAACATTCGAAACTTCAGGCTCGTGCGAAAGACATATCATTTAGCCATGTAGGTACCATTGGGTCACTTGTCACATTGTCTTCGGATCCGATGCCAGAATAAATGTGATCCATTGAATTTATTGCCAGAAATTTCGATCTGCATCCGATGTTTCATGGTAGGCCTACAGTATTAACTCGAGAAGTCCCAGGATAAGTTAAACTGACCTAATTCTAGACTTATTTTGTAAGATCACCTACTTTTTACCTTTGCAATTTATTGTAAAAGAATTTCTCGAACATTTTCAAACACCTAGCTGATCTAGATTTATCTGACTATAAGTAAATATCTAGGATAGACCACGTAGTGGCATCAACATCTAAACTAAGTACAGCTGCAGGATTGTAGTACAAAAATATGGCAAGAGAAGAATAGAAATATTATATCATACGAACCTACCTCTTTATAGCACATTCCCACCGTTATATTTCTGTGGTTGTCCAACCACATTGCACACGATTATCACACGAATCTATAATTAGTTTTTAAACAAATCACCCACCTTTCTCTAAAATTGAATGGCGTTCATCATCATCTTCAGTCTTCAGTCTGACTTCAGAATATTTAATCTCACTACTGTTACAAATGGGAACGTTTGGATGAGTGGATGGTAGCTCTTTCCGGGTCTGCCCTACGGAATGGAACCTCGTAAACGTTAAATCCCACACATTCTTCATTCTATTGTACAATACGCCGCTATTCGTTGGAATAGCCCCTTGTCTAGGGGGGCTGAATGGAATTGGGCACGGCGATAGATTTTCGTATAAGCTACTTTTTATCGGGTCTGAAGCAGATCGTCCCATTCGCAACTCGTCATACATTCTCAATTCGTCCCATTCGCAGTTTGTCCCATTCTCAATTCGTCCCGTTCGCAACTTGTCCCGTTCGCAACTCGTCCTATTCGCAACTCGTCCTATTCGCAACTCATGTTATTCTTTTTTACACATCGATAAAGATTACCACGATAATGACCTATTAATTTGAACGAATGCCATAACCTAGGGGGTCAGTAAATCAATATTTGGGTTATAAAAAAAATGGACACTGCCCACCCCGAATCGGAGTCTTTTTTATAACCACGCACAAGGATTCAGGATTTCATTATAGTAAGGAAAACACAAAAGGACGTTAAATCATGTTTATTTACGTAATTAAGTTGAACTCAAAATGTGAATTAAAACATTTTATAATAACTAAATATTTGAAGCTATAATATAAAATCCTTGTATGGGTGGTTATAAAAAAAAATAACCACGAAGGCTAAGGCGGGAGCTCCGCTTCGCTCCACTCCCGCCTTAGCCTTCTAACCTAATCTATACAAGTCGGGACGGGTGGTGTCCACCCCGCGCAATTATGTGAGTCGTTCATTTTAGAATCGTCCATTATATGAATGGACATTATAGCAATTAAACTTATTTCAATGACACTTATGCGAATGAACCATTAGTCGAGTCGTAGAAATGAACTTATATGAATCATCCTTATATGAGTCGACCTTATGCGAAATTAACTTATGCGAATTGATACGTAACCCGAGCCAAGAACGCTACAAGTAGCGAATGGGACGAGTTGCGAAAATAAATAGAGAATAGGACGAGTTGCGAATGGGACGAGTCGCGAACGGGACGATTTGAGAATGGGACAAGTTGTGAATGGGACAAACAGCTATTTGGACGAGTTGCGAATGGGACGATCTGCTTCAGACCCCTTTTTATCACGTGAAGTGGTTCCTGCAGGTTACGGCAAGAGCATGAGTCCGTTTCTTATTATTTTATAACATTCTAGCCCCAACGGTAGTTCATATGAAGTCATTGTGAGCTTCGTAAGGTGCTTTATTTTAACTTATGTATAAATAGTTTATTTTTGTATACGTTTAAAGTAAGATGTATCATAATTTTGTATTTAATAATGTTATGAATTTAAAACATTCCCAAATTACACTCCATATGTATTTTTGTTATTTAATAAATTATATTTTGTATTGGTGAGTTTTGTTTGTAATTATAATTATGTTCTCTCTCCCCGGGCACTCAGGTAGATGTGACGAAAAACCGTGCGATTTTAGTCGGTTCGAGTCCTACCTCATCATTAGCGCCGTTGAGGTGAAGCTCATTTCTGCACGAGAGGAAAGAAAAAAATGGTACATCGTCTACATATACCTCGAGACACGTATCCTGGACCTAAACCGCGAGGCCCTGGCGCGCGCAGATGGTTTTGTAATAATCTATGCTTGGTGAATTTGAGCTCGTCCACCGCAGTAGCACCCCGTGCTATCCTCAAAAGACACCCAAAAAAGTGTACTGCGCGTATAGAGCACAATTTAGGTCTAAGATATTAGGTCCCGAGTTATACTACTGTATAAAGGTATGATTCCGTAGAAAATCGCATAGGACAACTGCCGACGCATGCAGCACATGCTGAATTTTAGAAAATGAATCGGCAATTCAAGGAAATATTTCTGCTGTGTGTGGTCAGCCGGTTTGCCGACGATATTGTAGTCATGGCAGAATCGATGGAAGATCTCAACACGATGCTCGAAGGCCTCAACCGAGTTTCTCAACAGGTGGGTCTTAAAATGAACATGGACAAGACAAAGGTGATGTGCAATGCCCATGTTGTACCTACCCCAATATCTGTTGAGAGCTCGGTTCTTGAAGTTGTTGACTCGTACGTCTACCTAGGACAAGTAGTCCAGTTAGGTAGGTCCGACTTCAAGAAAGAGGTCAATCGCCGAATCCAACTCGGCTGGGCAGCGTTCGGAAAATTGCGCAATGTCTTCTCGTCCGACATACCTCAGTGTCTCAAGTCGAAGGTTTTCGACCAGTGTGTGTTACCAGTGATGACTTATGGCACTGAAACGTGGTCCCTCACTATGGGCCTTATGAGTAAGCTCAAAGTAGCCCAACGAGCTATGGAGAGGGCTATGCTCGGAGTCTCTCTGCGAGATCGAATCAGAAATGAGGAGATCCGTAGAAGAACCAAGGTTACCGACATAGCCCAGCGGATTAGCAAGTTGAAATGGCAGTGGGCAGGGCACATAGCACGGAGGACTGATGACCGATGGGGTCGAAAAGTCCTCGAGTGGAGGCCACGTATCGGCAAGCGCAGCGTAGGACGTCCACCAACAAGGTGGACAGACGACCTCATTAAGGCCGCGGGAACGCGCTGGATGCGAGCCGCTTCCAACCGGTCCTATTGGAGATCTATAGGGGAGGCCTATGTCCAGCAGTGGACTTCCTATGGCTGAAATGATGATGATGATGATGTGGTCAGCCACACATAAGATTTGCATTAACAAAATATTCCTATCAGACCAACTACAAAGTTGTATCGTTGAGATAGATAAATAGTTGATCCTTTTCAGTTGGTTAGTTTAGTTGGTCGGAGTGGAAAGACAGATATAGTCATTCATATATTTATGGAAGAAAAATAATAAAACAGAAAAAAAAGTAACGATTATTTATTCATGAAGGTAAATGCGATTTAAAAATATATTCCAATATAATTATAATGGCATCATGATCTTTATACAATACTAAATGTACACTTATTACATATTTATAACAATATTTATTCACAGACAAGAACTTAAAACGTAATTTTGTTCACATGATCAAAAGTTTCAATAAAAAACAGCCTACAAATAAATATATACATACTATAGATGTGTATTTATTGGTATATATAAGTAATGCACAATGAGTATTTGCGAAAAGTAACCGACTTTTCGAACTGTATAGTATTCATATATCATATTCATTGGAATATATACCTATAGTCCTTTCGGTTAGCTACTTAACGAAACGTAAACAATTTTGATGTGTCTATTTAATGTTTTATTTATAAACTTAGTTTATAAATATTTTTCTGTTTACAAACTTATTTTGAACACTAAAAACCAAAATCGAACCAATATTTATCAAGTCGCTACAAGATTGTTTAGTACATAACAGAATAGAGTATAGGTATGCAGACTAAACATTTAAAATAAGAATTATGGAAAAAGAAAAAGAATTTAACAAAAATGAAATAGAATCTAACAATAACTGCAGGCGAACATAAGACCAACTTTATTTTGAAACTATGTGTAGTTTAATTACAATAAATATGTTCATTCAAGAGTAAGACAAACTGTATAGTAGGATATAGGAACTCTGAAAACAGTATTAAGTAGATTTGAAAAGGAAACTTATTTCTTAAACATTTCTCAGACTCAGGAGAATGAAAGGAGGATTTAAAGGAAATTAAATTGTTATTCTTTGAGAATGTATAAATAGATAGAGAAGAGTTATTGCATCGTCCGTCTAGCCTTTTACACTACTGGCAAATTGTGGGCATGATTCGTTTGTAGATTTAAGACAAGTGTCAATAGACAACGAACAGAAATTACTGACATTTTACTGTAAAATTATAATGTCCCATTTATGGGACATGGGGACTGACACTCGCTAGGCATTCGAAAACTAAATAATAATTTAACAAATAGAGTACGCGCCAAGAAATAAGTCCCTTGGAGGCGGCGTAACAATCGCAACTGCTCTCGCCATACTGTGTGTTGATTGGTTCAGGCCATGACAGTAACATGGCCTGAACCAATCAACAAACAGTATGGCGGCGATGTCATTTTAGTTCCTAGTTTTGCCGCGGGACTTATTAGCTGGCGCGGACTTTATCTCAAAATATCCTGTGTATATGCATTGATGTGCTAACGCGATTCGTGTCTATATTGACAACTAGCGGCCGCCCGCGACTTTGTACGCGAGGAGTTCGTTTTACCCCCTAAGGGGTGGAGTTTCGTAAAATCCTTTCTGAGCGGATGTCTACACCCTATAAGGAACTACATGCCAAATTTCAAGTTAGTAGGTGTTATAGTTTCTGAGATTTGGTGATTAATCAATTAATGTTATTTCACTTTTATATATTTTTATATATTTTTTTACTTTTATAAATTTTATTATTTTCACTTTCATAGAATTAAGGATGTCCAACAATATTACATGCCTAAATTCTTGCCTATAATTTTGAGTTCTGGTCACGTGAGAGAATTTTATATTATTTATTTAATATAATTATATATTTAGGTCAAATGGCGGGCTGTTGTCTCTGCCTACCCCGGAAGGGAAATAGGCGTGAGCGTATGTATGTATGTAGATATTTTTTATTGACTGTAAATACCTACCAGGTTTTTAACACAACACACCATACTGGTACTATTAATGGCATAGGTTATGTCACAATGAATTAATAAATCGTATAGAAATTGAAAATTATATTATATTCATTTAATATAATTTTCGAACGATTGCTATCTGACCAATTCTCGAGAATTAGGTATTTGAAAATAAATAGATGATTGCCTTAAAACCTATAATTCTATAGTTTACTTTCGCAGATGAGATTTAAACTAAATTTAACAAATTATGAGATGTTTTTAATGGATAATGATGTGAGGTATATCTATATGATATGAGTATGTACAAAAATATATACAAAACGCTAGAAATTTTCAACGCTCTTCATAGTATATCTCTAACAGACTGACAGTAGGGGAGGAAACCCCATACACTGTCATAATTATGTCAGACCCCGAAATAGCCACAAGGATAAACCTTTGAATTGCTGTAGACTAGTGGATAAGGCGTCAGACTTTTTGTTAATATGGGGGTCGGGCGTTACAGCTCCTAATGGTCAGTGAGAAAGGAAAATTTCAGTTAAGAGGGTCACTATTGTAGATACAAATAATTCTGCAATATTGGCCGTCACATTGATCATATCAGATGTTTTTTCACGCTCTGCGTAAAGGTAGCACGTATCAATTTTTATTTCTAGTATTCTTTTGAATAACAGTCTTGAAGAAGCCTTTGTGGATACGAAATACGTAAAGGAGATTACTTACATATTTTTTACGTGTTGTGTCACGACAAAACCATCACAATCACGATTTTATCTGTATCTCTTCTACGGTCTGATGCGACACAACACAAATCGTAACGAAATGTATGAAAATCGATACCTCTCGGATGCGACACGACGCGTTAGATTAATAATGTTCAGTAGCTTTATCCTCAGATGTTGCTATCAAGGGTCTGATGAGGTTGTGTGAGAGATTCCTCTTCCTAACTAATATTTTACATAGAACTTCCACCTAGTGACGCCTAATTCATTTTTTTAAAGATTAAATAAAAGTGTAATAATTTAACATAATAATATACTAAATTACATTTTTTTAAGCTGCAATCGCATCATTGAAAATACCTTTATTGTTATACAGAATATGATGATTTAATATCATTATTACATTTACAACATAAACATTTTTATCATTCAAATCTCTTTTTTTTTAAATAAATTACTTTCGCGAGTTTTTTTTATACAAAATACATTTCTCAAGTCTATAGTTTATGGGTCCATTTATGGACTGAATTCTATATCCTACATCTCTCTTTTAGTCATCTACTTTAGCGACCTATCATTAATATCTCATTAATACGGTTCAATTCGGTCGTATTACTTTAGTCTAATAAATCATGGGGTAACTGTCCCATAGGGTAGGGCCCATAATATCAGGACCCAGTTTTACTTCATTTTAGCAATAGCAACTCTGTTCAATGTTGCCATGCTCTGTATATTCGTTTAAGATTTCATTGGGGGTTACTTTGGCCAATCGTATCAAGGGTAACTTTGGTTAATGTGAGTAACCAAACCTATTTTGGTTTAGTGCCTTTACTATTCAGCTCACTTAAATATGGTATTTCTAATTGCAAGATCCATGCAAGCATATTCACAGCGGAGGTAGGGTTGTCACTGCAGAGCTATCAACTCTGAGCTTACAGCTCTTAGGCTATATAGTCTAGGACGTGCTAGTTTTCGAATCACTAAAAATAATGAATATTTACCCCATACTAAGCGTATGGTCGTTACTCAAAATCTGTCGTAACTTCTGCTGATATAGTTGCCAGCAAATTTCGTGAACAAATGTCAAAAAGCGTACGTACAATAACTGGCCAACCAAAAAACTAATACAGGGACTGATCAACCAAAGACCCTTTCCTTTCCTTTTTTCCAAAAATAAATAATAATAATATTAGCAACTGAAATTACTAATATTTCCTCTAACCAACCAGCTAAGCTAAATTGCTTGTATTAGGAGTGGGTTCATGTCAGTAGTGTAATGGTCAGGATTTCAACCCGGGACCTCTCGATCGTAACGTCGACTCTATAACCACTGAGCTACCGACGCCTTTGACCCCGTGATTAGTTTAATATAATCTATTATTGGTTGATTATACCGCCGTCGCACCCCTCTCTTACCACCAAAGAGACCTAAAATACGCTTTGTAAGGCGTCATTTAGACGGGGAGTTTTTCGCACGTTGCAGTTCGAGATTCGTACGCGGCTATCGCTAGCAATAATCGCCATACCGTTATCATATAAAGTAACACACAGGCAACACTAAATTCTCGCCTATACGATTATATCATACGAGATTCGCAAGTGAGATCCGATTCTCAGCACTCCATGGATTCACCGTGCGGTCGTCGGGTCCATAGCGTGATACAGAGAGGAACACCGTGACGGCGACTGGGACTTGCGACCCAGACGTAGGTTTAGGGACCTTTGTTCGACATACGATTATTGCTTGAAAATTCTGTTTAGACAGACACTCTTTATTGAATTGCGAGGCAATTCTCGCCAGCGTGGACAAGTAAGCGGCAATTTTTTCTGCTAATGTTCAAACGAAGCAATTTTTTTCTGTCCTTTCCACAATCGTAACTTGCGGGCGAGAAATTCTCGTCGTCTAAATGACACTTAAAGCCTGAGTATCACGAAATTTGCCGTTAACTATACATAACAACCAAGCAACAAGTATAATACTAGTATTACTAGTAATTACTAGTTCAGGCGAGGGCCGAGGCGGGCAGCGAGCTGTGTTTAGGCTTGGCTTTGTGGACGAACACTTTGATACAGCCGTTGAAGTCAGCGCTCACCAACACGTGGCCGGTCTGAGAGGATGACACCATACCTCCTTCTGCACCCCTCTGTAATACAAACATACAAGAAATATGGTCAAGTTTCTTGGAGTTTACCTTGTAAAATTTATGTTTTTTTTAGGTTTATAAATTATATGAATATTCTATTTTAATCGATTTGAATAGTTAGCATGATAAATGCTGTAAAAGTTTTCTATGAATGGAACAATGTTGGGTAAGTATAACTGGCTTTTTAGCTGTGTGTACAGTCAGAGCTCATAAGTGCATTAGCACAACAAGGTTGGTTGGTATGTGTGTGTGTCATTAGATACTAATACAGTAATTCGCCAACCTAGTAAATTAACTGGCTATCAGTTAATTTACTAGGTTGGCGAATAAGTGGCTGAAGCAAGATACTATACTATAGTATACATTCAATCTATAGCATGGTGCAGGCCCCTCTTGAAGTTGTCTTATTTTTATTTTATATAAGGTTTTTTTTATATACTTGACGCGAGACAAATGTACATACGTTCATATTTAGTCTTAAGAAACCCTTTTATTTTTTGTAAACTGACGTCCTTAAAATGCCGCAGTGGAGTTTGTTGCGCCGTTGCTTCTCCATTAGCGCATAGGAAGCGGTGGTAAACTTAGTTTTAAGGAGATTTTGACGTCAAAAGGCTGTAACAGTGTTGCAATATTTTGAGAAATAAAGACTTTGACTTTGACTTTGATTGATTCACAGTGATTAGAGATATTTGTGGTTCGATTCCAGCTTATAACGATTTTTAATATTTATGACAAAAATGTAATTTTAAATATTGATAAAGTAATTTTGCATGAAGTTGGCATTCTTTTTACATTTTATGTTGATCTTTGCTAAAGTTTAACAAATAATAAATTCTACTTAGGAAACATATTTTATTCATCAACCTGATATTAATTTATAAATGCAACACAAAAAGTGTTATTGCAAGATCGTAGGATTCTAACCATCAACCTTTGCATTTCCATAAACCTCACTCGGCCACGTGTTGCCTATGTAGTAACAACGAAATTATCGATACTATTCCTACGGAAGAACAATTTGTTTGTGTGTAAATTGTCTTAAAAGAAAAATAATGTTGACGCTATAGTTACGTAGGATTGCTACTGCACTCTTGAGTTCTACTGTACATACACACATGACCCACCCATTACCCATAAACAAATACATGTTTTTATATGTTTCTAGATAATGTAAAGGGATGAAATAGTAAATGATTTTAATTTGGGTAAACTTTTTTTGTTTGTTAAGTTAACTTTTTAGTATGAGCTAGCAGAATAGAGAAGATAAGGTTATAAATTCCTTTTTGCTTATTTATTTGTGTAACTTTTGATAATCATCATCCTTATCCTCGGCTTTCAATCAACTTCTTTACTCCCAACCCAATTAAATAATTACTAATCCTAGACAAGCCACTAGACAAGTGGAACATCTTTAAGGATGGAATCGACATAATTATGTTCACTACTTTCATAAATTCATACTAATATTATAAATGCGAAAGTAACTCTGTCTGTCTGTCTGTTACGCTTTCACGCCTAAACCACTGAACCGATTTTGATGAAAATTGGTATAGGGGTAGCTTAGACCTTGAGAAAGGACATAGGCTATGATTGGTCGCGATAACCGACGTCCACGCGGGCGAAACCGCGGGCGAAAGCTAGTTACTAAATAATTTATCAATCTCATACATTGATTATCCTATTTTGCTAAGAATATGCCACTTGTCTAGAGAAGCTGAAAGAAACAAATTAAATAAAATATTCCTCACCACTTCATCCTTTTCTTCTCCACTCTTATTAGCCAGCTTAGCCTCCTCCTCCCTCTCGTTAATCATACGGATCATCTGATCCGGGTTAGGCGCGAACACAGCACACGTCACCAACGCATTATGCGCCTTTATCCCCTCCCAAAAGTCACTCCTATCCCTCCTAACCGACGTAAACTTTGAATAATCATGATAAGTCTTCCATATATAGATACACTGGTTCTCAGAACCACTTACTATATACTTGCCATCGTGAGAAAAAGACGCTTTAATCTGACTAGAGACATTTACATATCCTTTATATTTACATGAAAGATTTAGATCTCTCAAGTCGTATAATCTGATTCGGCTATCGTTAGAGGTAACAAGAATCTTGTCATCGTTAGGCATGGGTTCAATTCCACTGATTTTTCGACCTGTGGAGTTTTTCCCGCGGGTAGAACGTACGTCTATCTGCGTGTGGTACTTTAGTTGGTCGGTCGTGTAAAATATGCAGCGTCCGTCGTAAGTGCCTACGACGGCGAATTTGCCGTTCTGGCAGAAATTTGCCGCTGTTATTAGTTTCGTTTTGCCGTCGACTTCGTTCCATACGGCCACCTGCAATGGAAGTAATGAGTTTTAGTTAAATGATTATTTATAAATGCTTGAATATAAAATAATCCTTCTTATTGGAAATATTATTTAATATTATTTCGCTCCCGATGTTGCACATGTTTATTATTATGTGTTTCTACCGCATGCATTCGTACATATAGCATCATTACATAGACATAACGCCCCCCGTATTCACATTACCTGTATCATTATAGTGTATCTATATTCTGTCCAATGGGGTACTTTTTAAAGGCCTGTATTTTACTACTGGGTAAAAGTATCCCTATTCAATGAAAACATACATTCCGTCATACAGAATTAGTATATTTAAAAGTTCAGCTTGAATGCTCAAGATGGCGCTAAATAAATGTGATGTCGTCCAGTATAAGAAATACCAAAAAAATAACATACTCACTTTTTTATCAGGTATATTCCACAACCTCAGCTTCCCATCCAGGCTCCCCGACAAGAAGTACCGATCATCTCTCGGATGGAACACAATCGCGGTCACAAAGTCTATATGCTGGAAACAGCAGAGGCACTCTCCTCTAGAGATATGCCATAGCCTGACTGTCTTATCCATAGAACTTGACAGTATGAAGTAGTTCTTAGACCAGGAGACGTCGAGAAGGTCGGATGTATGGCCCGAGTATACGCAGAAGGGTTTGGGGCAGAAGGGGGCAGAAGGTCCCAGGGGTGGCTGGTCTTCTGGGCTCGGTGGAGGTGCGGAGAGAGATGCTAACGACTCTTGTGAGGGAGTCGGTGATGATTTCTGTTCGGCGTTGTATTTTGTTCGCATGTCCTGTAACAAATGTGGTTATTATTGTTCCAATAGATGTATTGGTTCATGCTGATCATGTTGATATCGTCTGAAATACTGTGGATATTGTGAGGATATTCAACTGTTGGGATAGAATGTGGAGTGAGATAAGAATTAATGAGATCAGGAATGAGTATATTGGAGCGTGTATGAGATCCACAACACATGTCCAGAAGTACCCGCGACACATGGTCAGGCGCGCTATGTCCGTACCTGGAACATGTGGTAGGCGTCGCGCGTGACCCACACGCGCAGCAGCTTGTCCTGGCCCCAAGTGCCCGCGACACACGGTCAGGCGCGCTATGTCCGTACCTGGAACATGTGGTAGGCGTCGCGCGTGACCCACACGCGCAGCAGCTTGTCCTGGCCCCAAGTGCCCGCGACACACGGTCAGGCGCGCTATGTCCGTACCTGGAACATGTGGTAGGCGTCGCGCGTGACCCACACGCGCAGCAGCTTGTCCTGGCCCCAAGTGCCCGCGACACACGGTCAGGCGCGCTATGTCCGTACCTGGAACATGTGGTAGGCGTCGCGCGTGACCCACACGCGCAGCAGCTTGTCCTGGCCCCAAGTGCCCGCGACACACGGTCAGGCGCGCTATGTCCGTACCTGGAACATGTGGTAGGCGTCGCGCGTGACCCACACGCGCAGCAGCTTGTCCTGGCCCCAAGTGCCCGCGACACACGGTCAGGCGCGCTATGTCCGTACCTGGAACATGTGGTAGGCGTCGCGCGTGACCCACACGCGCAGCAGCTTGTCCTGGCCCCAAGTGCCCGCGACACACGGTCAGGCGCGCTATGTCCGTACCTGGAACATGTGGTAGGCGTCGCGCGTGACCCACACGCGCAGCAGCTTGTCCTGGCCCCAAGTGCCCGCGACACACGGTCAGGCGCGCTATGTCCGTACCTGGAACATGTGGTAGGCGTCGCGCGTGACCCACACGCGCAGCAGCTTGTCCTGGCCCCAAGTGCCCGCGACACACGGTCAGGCGCGCTATGTCCGTACCTGGAACATGTGGTAGGCGTCGCGCGTGACCCACACGCGCAGCAGCTTGTCCTGGCCCCAAGTGCCCGCGACACACGGTCAGGCGCGCTATGTCCGTACCTGGAACATGTGGTAGGCGTCGCGCGTGACCCACACGCGCAGCAGCTTGTCCTGGCCCCAAGTGCCCGCGACACACGGTCAGGCGCGCTATGTCCGTACCTGGAACATGTGGTAGGCGTCGCGCGTGACCCACACGCGCAGCAGCTTGTCCTGGCCCCAAGTGCCCGCGACACACGGTCAGGCGCGCTATGTCCGTACCTGGAACATGTGGTAGGCGTCGCGCGTGACCCACACGCGCAGCAGCTTGTCCTGGCCCCAGGTGCCCGCGACACACGGTCAGGCGCGCTATGTCCGTACCTGGAACATGTGGTAGGCGTCGCGCGTGACCCACACGCGCAGCAGCTTGTCCTGGCCCCAAGTGCCCGCGACACACGGTCAGGCGCGCTATGTCCGTACCTGGAACATGTGGTAGGCGTCGCGCGTGACCCACACGCGCAGCAGCTTGCCTGGCCCCAAGTGCCCGCGACACACGGTCAGGCGCGCTATGTCCGTACCTGGAACATGTGGTAGGCGTCGCGCGTGACCCACACGCGCAGCAGCTTGTCCTGGCCCCAAGTGCCCGCGACACACGGTCAGGCGCGCTATGTCCGTACCTGGAACATGTGGTAGGCGTCGCGCGTGACCCACACGCGCAGCAGCTTGTCCTGGCCCCAGGTGCCCGCGACACACGGTCAGGCGCGCTATGTCCGTACCTGGAACATGTGGTAGGCGTCGCGCGTGACCCACACGCGCAGCAGCTTGTCCTGGCCCCAGGTGCCCGCGACACACGGTCAGGCGCGCTATGTCCGTACCTGGAACATGTGGTAGGCGTCGCGCGTGACCCACACGCGCAGCAGCTTGTCCTGGCCCCAAGTGCCCGCGACACACGGTCAGGCGCGCTATGTCCGTACCTGGAACATGTGGTAGGCGTCGCGCGTGACCCACACGCGCAGCAGCTTGTCCTGGCCCCAGGTGCCCGCGACACACGGTCAGGCGCGCTATGTCCGTACCTGGAACATGTGGTAGGCGTCGCGCGTGACCCACACGCGCAGCAGCTTGTCCTGGCCCCAGGTGCCCGCGACACACGGTCAGGCGCGCTATGTCCGTACCTGGAACATGTGGTAGGCGTCGCGCGTGACCCACACGCGCAGCAGCTTGTCCTGGCCCCAGGTGCCCGCGACACACGGTCAGGCGCGCTATGTCCGTACCTGGAACATGTGGTAGGCGTCGCGCGTGACCCACACGCGCAGCAGCTTGTCCTGGCCCCAAGTGCCCGCGACACACGGTCAGGCGCGCTATGTCCGTACCTGGAACATGTGGTAGGCGTCGCGCGTGACCCACACGCGCAGCAGCTTGTCCTGGCCCCAAGTGCCCGCGACACACGGTCAGGCGCGCTATGTCCGTACCTGGAACATGTGGTAGGCGTCGCGCGTGACCCACACGCGCAGCAGCTTGTCCTGGCCCGAAGTGCCCGCGACACACGGTCAGGCGCGCTATGTCCGTACCTGGAACATGTGGTAGGCGTCGCGCGTGACCCACACGCGCAGCAGCTTGTCCTGGCCCCAAGTGCCCGCGACACACGGTCAGGCGCGCTATGTCCGTACCTGGAACATGTGGTAGGCGTCGCGCGTGACCCACACGCGCAGCAGCTTGTCCTGGCCCCAAGTGCCCGCGACACACGGTCAGGCGCGCTATGTCCGTACCTGGAACATGTGGTAGGCGTCGCGCGTGACCCACACGCGCAGCAGCTTGTCCTGGCCCCAAGTGCCCGCGACACACGGTCAGGCGCGCTATGTCCGTACCTGGAACATGTGGTAGGCGTCGCGCGTGACCCACACGCGCAGCAGCTTGTCCTGGCCCGAAGTGCCCGCGACACACGGTCAGGCGCGCTATGTCCGTACCTGGAACATGTGGTAGGCGTCGCGCGTGACCCACACGCGCAGCAGCTTGTCCTGGCCCCAAGTGCCCGCGACACACGGTCAGGCGCGCTATGTCCGTACCTGGAACATGTGGTAGGCGTCGCGCGTGACCCACACGCGCAGCAGCTTGTCCTGGCCCCAAGTGCCCGCGACACACGGTCAGGCGCGCTATGTCCGTACCTGGAACATGTGGTAGGCGTCGCGCGTGACCCACACGCGCAGCAGCTTGTCCTGGCCCCAAGTGCCCGCGACACACGGTCAGGCGCGCTATGTCCGTACCTGGAACATGTGGTAGGCGTCGCGCGTGACCCACACGCGCAGCAGCTTGTCCTGGCCCCAAGTGCCCGCGACACACGGTCAGGCGCGCTATGTCCGTACCTGGAACATGTGGTAGGCGTCGCGCGTGACCCACACGCGCAGCAGCTTGTCCTGGCCCCAAGTGCCCGCGACACACGGTCAGGCGCGCTATGTCCGTACCTGGAACATGTGGTAGGCGTCGCGCGTGACCCACACGCGCAGCAGCTTGTCCTGGCCCCAAGTGCCCGCGACACACGGTCAGGCGCGCTATGTCCGTACCTGGAACATGTGGTAGGCGTCGCGCGTGACCCACACGCGCAGCAGCTTGTCCTGGCCCCAAGTGCCCGCGACACACGGTCAGGCGCGCTATGTCCGTACCTGGAACATGTGGTAGGCGTCGCGCGTGACCCACACGCGCAGCAGCTTGTCCTGGCCCCAAGTGCCCGCGACACACGGTCAGGCGCGCTATGTCCGTACCTGGAACATGTGGTAGGCGTCGCGCGTGACCCACACGCGCAGCAGCTTGTCCTGGCCCCAAGTGCCCGCGACACACGGTCAGGCGCGCTATGTCCGTACCTGGAACATGTGGTAGGCGTCGCGCGTGACCCACACGCGCAGCAGCTTGTCCTGGCCCCAAGTGCCCGCGACACACGGTCAGGCGCGCTATGTCCGTACCTGGAACATGTGGTAGGCGTCGCGCGTGACCCACACGCGCAGCAGCTTGTCCTGGCCCCAAGTGCCCGCGACACACGGTCAGGCGCGCTATGTCCGTACCTGGAACATGTGGTAGGCGTCGCGCGTGACCCACACGCGCAGCAGCTTGTCCTGGCCCCAAGTGCCCGCGACACACGGTCAGGCGCGCTATGTCCGTACCTGGAACATGTGGTAGGCGTCGCGCGTGACCCACACGCGCAGCAGCTTGTCCTGGCCCCAAGTGCCCGCGACACACGGTCAGGCGCGCTATGTCCGTACCTGGAACATGTGGTAGGCGTCGCGCGTGACCCACACGCGCAGCAGCTTGTCCTGGCCGGCGGTGGCCAGCAGGCGGCCGCACACGCTGAACTTGCAGCACCACACCGCGCCGCAGTGCCCCGACCCCATCTCCTGCGACACGACACCACAGTGAGGAGGAGTGCCAGTTGACGTAAATAAGTCAAAATCACTATCAGCGAGTACTATAAGCGTGAGTTTTCCCGCTCAGCTAACGACGGAGGTCGCTCAACGATCTCCGTCCTCCTTGAACGCAGGCCTGGGGGTTACAGGGGGGCCGCCTGTCACCCTAGCAGGTGGCGACGAATCAGGAGCAATCAGAGTACGAGGGAATTAAACATCCGCCTTAACCTTCTAACCTTACCTATCAAAGTCAGACTGCTCAAACAATATTTGATTACCATTTATTCATTTCAATGAGCAAACTAAAAAATCATTTCTAACAGTATAAACTCAAAATTTAATTGTGACTATTTTTGTTGTATACTTAAATTTATAAAAAAAATTAGCGTACTAATTGATTCAAAATGTCTTCTATTCTATCGGTTTCATTTAATAAAAAACGTCTTTATTGTACACCAAGGATTCTACAATATTACATAAGTTACAAGTTTGTGGTAAGTACAGGGCCCATACCATGAACTCTTAAAACAGGTCAATATTGAACTGCTGTCATTCTACCAACTGCAAATGTCACTTTGCAATCCTATGTATTTATATGACATTACAAAGTGACATTCAGTTGGTGGAATGACAGCAGTTCAATATTGACCTGTTTTAAGAGTTTATGGTAAGGCTGCAGATGGCGGCCTTATCGCTCGGTGGCAATTTCTTACAGGCAACCATAGATAGATATATTTATACGTTGTTATGACAGAGAGAGAGAGAGAGAGAGAGAGAGAAACAGAGAGTTATTCCTTTATCAAACTCACTTACCCACACAAACTCCCCGCGGTGGTTTTCCCAAGCGACTACAATATGAGGTTCTTCAAGAAGGGTATTAGAAGGTTTCTTCAGGGGCGGCAGCGCGAGTGTGACGCCCCTGGTGTTGCATACGTCCATAGGCCACGGTGACCGCTTCTCATCAGGTGGGCCGTGTGCTTGTCTGCCAACTAAGTGGTATAAAAAAAAACTTACCTGTACATGTCTAACGCAACCATCGAAGTCGTACGGTCCCTTGTGCGAGTTGGAGGCTTTCAGCTTAATATTGTGTTCGCCCCTGACGTCATCCGCGATGTCCGCCACGTCCTCTTTATGCCGCGCGTGGGACACTTCCTGCGCGAGTGACTTGGCTGCGTCAACGGTCTTCTTGACCGTACTGCCGAAGAACCTCTTTAACCTGGTGATTGATGACACAATAATTAGGAAGTAATCATTTTTTTATATAGGACACGTCAATTTGACTTCGCCTCGCCCGATGGTAAGCTGAAGGCAAAGTCTCTGAAAAGAGGGTCACCATTACAGACACGTACCATGTTACAATGGTGGCACTCAGCTTGACGGCCTCATCAGATGCTTTTTCACGCCCCGCTTAAAGGACCCGGGACTGTAGGAGGAGGGAAATACGTGAACTGGTAAGGACTTGGTTTGGTATTGAGGCTGTTAAACATCTGTTGTTAGCGGCTGGAAAGCTAACCTTCATAACTAGAGGCAATTAGAGAGAGAATGAGAGAGAGAGAGGGAGAAAGAGATCCCCTCTATCTCATACACATTTTCTTTTTTGTGATTTTGCGCGCATAAAAAAAAAGGTTAAATGGCATTTAATTTAACAAAGGGATTTATTTATTTTAATAGAATCACAGTTACAGATATAACAGTAACTTCAGTCCTAGTATTAGTCGTAGAGCTTTCTCTATTAGTATCCTAATTTAGGTTATGAGATCTTCAAAAAAACTCTTGTATTTACTTAGCATATGAAATAAGCTTGGTTCGAAACAGAAGAACTAAGTTAAAATATTACTAATAACCAAAAAGCAAACACAGAGAGGAGGAGGTCTAAGGCGATATTTCGTGAAAAAGTTTGTTATATTAAACGATATCTAGCGTGATATTGTTGTACTACGGAGTAAAATCGATCACTAACTAATTTTTCTATTAACCGGCAGATGGAAGATAAAGTAATGGGCGGGATTTTTCCCCTTTTCACCACACCCTCTCCCCTCAGTGTTACACGTTCTTTCATATGGCAATCTAATGTCACACTTCCTCTCTGTACATGCTCTGTATTGACAACGTATCGTTATAATGGTCGCTTTGCGTGTTAGTGGCCACACTCGTCACCTGAAGTTCATATCATTCGTCAGTTTCTTGTTTATGTTGTCTTGCGAGTGAGATTTCACTAGTTTCGCATTTGCCCTAAATTCAAAAACATTTATTAATACAGAAAAAACAACATCTATTAAAAAACTGGTCTCTCTTTAACCAGGCAATATTTACGAGCTTTTTTAACCTGTATTTTTTATATAATACACGGCTTCTGATTTGACAGGTAGTCGGGAAGCGAGTAATTCTAGCACGTTTTTGCCGCGCGGCGAAAATCGCCTGTCTAATTGGATAATCAGCTACAATTATGCGGCTTGCCGATTAGTGAAGCGACTAGCCGCGCGGCGAAAATTGACCCGTGTAAACTCCTCATAAGAATTCGGCTAAGATCGATTTTGACGAACTTAGCAGTCGTAATAAGGTACTTACTTATCAGTCTTCCTCTTGATGCCAGTGGTTTGTCTGTCGGTGGACTCTCTCTTCATTTCTTTAGTCTCATCTTCAGCGCCTCCCGTACATACGCTCTCGCTTTCCTCGTCCGTTTCTCTATAGGATACACAAAAATAAGATATAAAAATAGTTTTATGGTTCTCGGAGAAATATAATACACAGGGAACACTTCATCTTTTCCCTTGAACGTTGTATAAGATTGGGCCTATCTCCGTCCGACATGATCCATTTGACAATACCATAGTGGGCGATATAGGTGATACACGTATGCGGTTAGGTGTGGTCTCATCTGATACGCATAGGAGCGTCTATGTGTACATGAAAAATAAATATTTGTAAAAGATGTGTAATTTGTCAATATTACGAATTAAGTATTATAATATTGAGGATACAATCGATAAGTGAATGTGTGAGTGAATGTGTGAGTGGGAGAATGAGTGAGTGAAGTTTATAAATGTGAAGTACACACGATAGACCAAACGGTGAAAGCTAGATATTAAGCAATTATAATAAACATAAGTACAAAATTATCCTCCTGATCCTGTGGATGACTAAAATTTAGTTAAACCTAGACTTTGGTAAATATTGTTGAGTAAACGAATAGACTAACGGACCTTTCCCCCACAACCAAAGACAGTTGATTATTCTACTCATAAATAGTGGAAGTTCCTCTCTAAGCAAAACAAAAACTTAATAAGCGAACAAATGAACACACAAACGAGCACAAATGAGTTGGTTATACATTGCTGGTATTTGAAGGCTAATGAGCAGTTTTCCAGTAGGTATTTAAAGGGTTCCTTAAGACGCGCTAGATGGCGCAGCCGGCACTTTTGGTAAGAAGAGTGTGGTGTCACATCTAGTGTAATTTATGGAAAAAATGTTCTTCGGTTTTGTAATGATTTACTTTACTTAAATATTCTGTCATTTTTTCTGATACAATGAAAATACCACTAACAAACCACAGAGTACATTAAAATTACCAAAAGCTATGCTAGCGCCATCTCCTGATGACTTAAAAACCAACTGATTATTATACCTACTGGAAAACTGCTCATTCTCATAATTATCTTATATGTTAACAAAATAATATTGGAGTAACTGGAATAAAAGCAATTATAATTAACGAATACTTTCGTATGAGTAAATGCTATGTGTATTCAGTCAAGATATTTAGAAATGTGCCCCTTTAACTTGAAGTTATATTTTCCATACAGAATATCTTTTTCAATACATCTTTGTGTGAGTAAATGCTATTTAGGTCCAGACACGATATATTTAGACATATAAGGGGTACATGTCTAAATATAACTTGAAGCTATATTTTCTATTCAGAATATCTTTTTCAATACTTTAGGATAAGTTTATCAAGAAATAAATTTACGAGAATTTAGCCCTTGAACCTGCAATCAACATGTGTGATATGGCAACACTGAAGCATCACAGAAGCCTAGTTAAACAAGTAGGAACCTAGCATCGAGGCTGACGTGCGACGAGCGCGACGGCGAGCGCTTCCACGCCAGGCTGAGAGCTGAGACACGTACCCGCCACGAGCCGCCGCGACCCGATTCACCCCTGGAAGCATGCATCCTGACGTGCTAAGCGAATGTTTGCACAAGCCCTCTCTCTCCCTAGTCCCTTCGTGCCCATCAGGTGAATAACATCACTAGTGATGAGTCGGATATCCGTATACATGACCGCAGATATCCGAGGAATACACATACATTTTTAACAACAGCACAAGTAACTTTCTAGGTGGTTGAAATGTTTCCTAGCATGAATAATCCAGGGCAATACTCCGCTTCATATATGATGACTATGATATGTCACATTTTACTGTATTAATAAATGCTCAGACGATCCAACTTACTCATTCATTCAACCAACAAGTATCTTTCTATACGGTAGAAAGGTTATAAGCTGATCCATAGTTGTTGAGAAATTATGGATCAGCTTATATAATGTTAAATAGCAGTATGCTGCATGCCTAGCTTGTTTTAATTATTTGTATTTACATGCCCTTGATTCTTTTATAACCATTACCCTCCCTATAGGCAGTGCCATTAGCATTAGATTGATAGGCGTAGGTGACCACATACCATCAGGTGAACGGTATACTATGTCTTTCAAAACCAGCAACGACAATACCCGAATTATAATTAAAACACCAATTCCACAAATGAACATGCACTAAACTAACAAAACAAGAACTTCTCCACTTTTGGTAAACGTATACGCCTTTTACAGTATTGCAAACCCAAAATAAGTTTGCTTTTTACCTAAAATTAAATATGGAGTGAAGAAATTCAAACATCAACTACGGCTAATACACTCATGCTAATGAATTTCTCAATGGCTTGTAAATTTTTCAATCGCAGCATCTAAAACGGGCGAATGAGTGAAATATCGATAGCACGTGTTCCAATGAGGGATATTACTGCAATGTTCTGCCGCCAGAGTGCAGCACCAGCCTAAACAGTTTCTTGACAGATCGTTCAAAGAGAAAATGTTATAAAATCACCGCATTTTTGTCTGTGTCAAGGAAATGACAAGTGACAAGCCTATAGTCGAACCAACAATTCCGTGAAATGAAAGATGGCGCCACCGTGCCTCCGATATCTTTTGAGTGCAATAAAATGGATTTTTGATTTGCAAAAAAACAGTATACTAGACAGTGACAACCGTAGCTTTTATTTTAGCCATTTCATGGGTGTGTTGGCTTATCTATAAGTTTGTTTTAATGTATGTGCTAGTGGCGCCCTCTGAGACTACTTTTGCATAGTATCCTTTATTCGTATCGAAACCACGTGTTCCGATTAGAATCGAATTAGTGTCGATACATACAATATTTTTGTTTATCTATCCCGAAGCTTACACCTGTTTATCCCATAGAAGTGACAATAAGGCCTTTCTTACATTAGGCAACTAGAAAAACAACTGGAGTTTCGTCAAATTCAGTTGCGCGTGTATCGCGTTTCAGATTGAAACTGTGGCCCGAGCACGAAAAATATTCGAATAGGCTATTTGACTAATTTTCAAAAACCATTTTAAATGATTGCTTATTACAGTATAAACATATCACATTAATATTTCTGTAAAAAAACAATGCATTATAATATGCTAAAGTTTAAATTTTCAAAATTGCGCGAAAGACGCTAGGATATTTAAACATGGCGATGCGTGTGAGTTGTGACGTCACTCTATTGTAGGTAAGTTGCTGTTATCATCGGCTTGTATCCATTTCGAACTTAATCACAAAATATGTCCATTAAACTCGCGATAATCAAGGAAAAAGCAAATAATAACACCGAAACAAACAATAATAGCTCATACAACTGGAAATATTTTGTAGCAATGACGTTACCCAGAGCTCTGACCAATCACGAGCGTTTTTGTCATAGACAATAAATCAACAAAATATAAAAAAATTCTATTTGAAATTCTCATAAAATACACATATTTGAGAGTAAATTGTAGTCTCGTAGGTCTTTTAACGTTATTTTATAATAGGATGGCCATAATTTGTAGTATATTTTTAATGTTGTCAAATAGCCTATTCGTAACGTAAAAGTATCGAGAGAACGGAACCTTCCGATTGACAGGCTTTACACACAAAGGTTCACAGTAGGCAGGCGATATAATTGACATGCGTAAGTCAAGTTGCCCGCAACTAACTATTGGTCGTGGAACTTCACGACTCCGATTTCCTATTGTACGAGTCGCAATTCAAATTTAAGCGTAAATTCAAATGTAATGAAACTCAAGTTGCAAATCGCGGCAACGACTCGAGTCACTTTTAAGTTGCCTAATGTAAGAAGGGGTGGAGTTGACATGCAACATTAGCACGTATTGCGAAGGGGGTAAGGTCGGGGGGGGGGGGGGGCGGTTACCTGGCATGGTCGTCGTCTTGCGCGCGGCCGATGTACTCGGAGGTGAGGCGCATGATGTGCAGGCTGAGCGGGTTGATGCACTGCGGCAGCTTGTGCTCCGCCACGCTCAGCGGCACGCGCTCGCCTGCCACACCACACAGCGGTAAGCTAACTGATGACCGTGTTACGTTGTGTGTTTAACTACACATTCGACTAATATTGATGCTTTTTTAAAGAAATTTTCAATACCATAGACGTATTTTTCAACGAATTATTAAAATAAACTTCATCGAATAAAAAAAAAAGACATTATTTATCTAGGTTACCAAGTAACATCTTACGAAAGTCGACTTACAAAGTTACACCTTAGCTGTACGTATAAATCCTATTAGTATTAGTACTATAAATGTAAAAGTGTATGAAGAGGTTTTTTTGAAATATTTTTGCAAACCTGTACACTCTCAACGCATCAATGAAAGGGCCATTAACCTTGTCTCCTTTTTAGCATCTAATAAATTTTCACAATCCAGAAGGCCCTCACAACGCTCGATAAATTCACATTTGGTCAAAGTTAGCAAACTTCATTATAACACGTCAAAACATCCACACATGTGCCAACCAAAAATCAATAGGAGGACTGATCAATCAATCACTTTAGCCCGTTATTACTTTAATATAATCTATAATATAATTAGTGCGCTCTGCTTACCGCAAAAGAGGCGTAAAACCGCGCTTCGCGCAGCTTCAGACGTTATCACGAAGTTTGCCACTAACTATAGTTAGACCTCCTCCTCTCTGTGTCTGCCCTGTACAGTACCTCGAGACACGTATCTTGAACCAAAATTGTGCGACAAACGAGACCCTGGCGCCCGTGGATTGTTTTGTAATAATCCATACTTGGTGTATTTGAGCTCGCCCACCGCCGTAGCACCTCGTGCTATCCTCAAAAGATACCTAAGAAACGTGTCCCGCGCGTATATAGAGCACATTTAAGGTCCAAGATATATGTCCTGAGCAATACACCGACCTGTGTCGAGGTTGAGCACGGTGACCTGCTCCAGTATCTCGATGTCAGTCAGCTGTTGTCCCGACGTGGTGCGCCAGGCTCGCTACAGTACCCCCCTACACTGTACCGACCTGTGTCGAGGTTGAGCACGGTGACCTGCTCCAGTATCTCGATGTCAGTCAGCTGTTGTCCCGACGTGGTGCGCCAGGCTCGCTACAGTACCCCCCTACACTGTACCGACCTGTGTCGAGGTTGAGCACGGTGACCTGCTCCAGTATCTCGATGTCAGTCAGCTGTTGTCCCGACGTGGTGCGCCAGGCTCGCTACAGTACCCCCCTACACTGTACCGACCTGTGTCGAGGTTGAGCACGGTGACCTGCTCCAGTATCTCGATGTCAGTCAGCTGTTGTCCCGACGTGGTGCGCCAGGCTCGCTACAGTACCCCCCTACACTGTACCGACCTGTGTCGAGGTTGAGCACGGTGACCTGCTCCAGTATCTCGATGTCAGTCAGCTGTTGTCCCGACGTGGTGCGCCAGGCTCGCTACAGTACCCCCCTACACTGTACCGACCTGTGTCGAGGTTGAGCACGGTGACCTGCTCCAGTATCTCGATGTCAGTCAGCTGTTGTCCCGACGTGGTGCGCCAGGCTCGCTACAGTACCCCCCTACACTGTACCGACCTGTGTCGAGGTTGAGCACGGTGACCTGCTCCAGTATCTCGATGTCAGTCAGCTGTTGTCCCGACGTGGTGCGCGTGCGCAGCGCCAGGCCGAGCTGCTGCTCGTCGCCGGCCGAGCGTCTCCGCGACCCGCCCATGCCGTCCGAGTTGCTTCGTCTACAACAGTACGGCACGGTTGTCGTTGTGGGGAGGGCGGGCTTACGATATACCGTGGTACGACACGGAATATCGTTCGTGATGTCCTTACTCCTACGTCATTGCCACGATAACAGTAACGTGGACGATATTATCTTGGACGTCAACGATATTATACATATCGTGGATGTAATTTTGCAACTGCAATCATTCTATGTTCTTAATTTAACTTATTTTTAAAATGACTAATAAATATTAACGTCATGAGTGTTGTGGAGGCCACATGCCATACCACGAGTCGACAGCATTCACACAAGATACTGTACAGACAACATGCTCGATATGAACACGATTGTTTGACAGAGGACCTGGATGTTCTACGGAGACGATAGGTTATCGCTAACATCGACAGAAAATTCAAAACCGTCATAAAATTCCATGCATTAACGGCGTTTACACGTGCAGTTTTGGACCGCGCATCGGAACTGCATTCCAAACTGCCGTTCCGAACTGTCAGTTTTGGACTGCGAATCAAACTGTGGTGATATTTTGCGACTAAAAATGACCACAGTTCGGAACGCAGGCAGATCTTTCACGTTTCTCTTTCAGTTGCGTTGGCTGGGTTCGTAATCGGTTTGAACAGCACCAGAAGACTTCGAATATGGGAAAAGCAATACAGACGAAGATATAGATATACTAATATATCAATAGTAAAAGATTTTTGAGAAAATTACCCAGAAGATTACGTATATTTTTATTTGAATAGTCAGAGCTTTTTGTTTTTCATTAACATGGGTGCTGGCAGTACAAGTATATGAAATGTGTAATGGCATTCCGCTACAATATTTATTTACAGGTGACCCGGCGCGTCGCTAGCATTTACACGCTCGCTCGTTCCGAACCGACAGTTTTGGACTGGCGTGTGGTAAAACCGTCGTTCCGAACTGCACGTGTAAACCTGCGTATTACGTATTACTATTCTAACGTGATGATAAAATCTGACCGTGGCATGCGATAGTAAACTTAAATACGTCTAAAATGTATGACCACACTACATGCGATGAATGTATACAATGGAAACAAACTGAAGTACTTGGGAATCTGATCGCATGAATTTAGGTTACGCGTAATCGTTTATCATTATTAATTTTATTGTGGGTATTTAAGTATCTTTTCAAAACACTTGCTCATAAAATTGATCTAATTTCACCGCGATAGGCACGTAATGACATATTTTATCAAACTGTTACTTTTGCATTGCTATTATTCGCAAGTGAGTTGTAGATTTATTTTTCAATTTGCTTTGTTCTTAATAAGTTTCGATACAAAAAAGCATCGCGTTCAATAGTAAAAATAAATTATATACCTACTTAATGCTCATTTCATGCAACCTCGTATTTAAATACATAATTTCAACTTGTAGTACGTGTTTAATAAACAAAACTTTCACTCAAATTTAACTTTTTTTTTTTACTTAAAAAGTTGGATTAAACTTTTAACAACGGCACGTTTGCCTGTGCTATTTTTAGTAGAAGCTTTAGCATTAAAGCGCATAATATGAAATTATTCAAGCGGTGATGATGAGAGGAATCGTGAGGTGATGTAGGATGATGATAATGATGATGGTGGTACGTACCGTGCACTGAGTGCGCGTACGGCGGGATTGTTCGCGCGGCCTTCGCTATGCGTACGCGCACTTCGTTCTTCATCCACGCCGGACCCTGCACATACCACATACTCACGTTATACACCCTGATATTATAGTCGTTTTGGAAAAAAATATCTTGGGCACAGTTTGGATTGCAAAATCGTCTGAAAAATATATGACCATAAAATCATACGGTATATTATTCTTCTTTACTATCAGAGCTCCAATGCCAGTCGCATTTAATGTTCGCATTTTAAACCCCGGGTTCACTCTCCTGCCGGGGTGTGACCCGGAGACCTCTCATTGGGTCACCTTCATCATCACTACATATTATAAAACAAAGTCGCTGTCACTGTCTGTCCGTCCCTATGTATGCTTAATCTTCAAAACTACGCAACGAATTTTGAAGCGGTTTTTTTTTATAGATAGAGTGATTCAAGAGGAAGGTTTATATGTATAATACACTAGCTTTTGCCCGCGGCTCCGCCCGCGTGGATGTCGGTTATTGCGACCAAACATAGCCTATGTCCTTTCTCGAGGTCTAATCTACCCCTATACCAAATTTCATCAAAATCGGTTCAGTGGTTTGGGCGTGAAAGCCAGACAGACAGACAGACAGACAGACAGACAGACAGAGTTACTTTCACATTTATAATATTAGTAGAGAAGTAGAGATAGAGATGGTGTACAATAAAGACGTTTTTACTTACTTACTTACTCCCCTACTCCTTCCCCTTCCCCGTTGTATCTCTTGTCTACTCCACTATATCCCTCACCACGCTCTAATCCAGGAATGGCGAACCAATGGCACGCGTGCCAAAGGTGGCACGCGGCACAATTTTCAGGGCACGCCAGCAGTGCCACCACAAAGTACCTAGGTATTTAGATGCGCCCGTGTTATACGATAGCCACAAAAAAGGTTCGCCATCCCTGCTCTTAGTTCTTACAGGTCTACTAGGCAGCACAAGTGTTACTCCCTTGGTGTTGCACTCACCCATAGGCCAAGGTAACCACTTACCATCAGGAGGGCCGCGTGCTTGTTTGCGACCTCATGACTACAGTACGACTCCCGACTATAGTATGGGGTACTTCAAGAAGGGCGAGTGTGACGCCCCTGGTATATTGCATACGTTCATAGGGCACAGTAACCACTTTCCATCAGGTGGGCCGTGTGCTTGTCTGCCACCTAAGTGATATAAAAAAAATGTTCTACCTGCATAATATCTACTCGACTCTCTACTCCCAATACCTTTGCCCTTCCCCCACCCTCTCCCCTACTCCTTCGCTTCCCCGTTGTATCTCTTGCCTACTCCACCATATCCTTCACCTGTTCACCAAGCTATAAGTAATATCTGTGGTAATATGTCTGCTATGCTATCTGCTATCTTTGTGTGGAAAACGACTTTGTAACTGATCTTAAGACAGTACCGACATCTATTTCATACCTGACAAAATTAGAAAATTGAAAAAAAAAAACGATTAAAAATGCTTATATACGTCCAGTTGGAACGAAACCATAGTAAGTTCAAAACCGCGTTAACGCCATCTAGTTACGCAGGTGGAAATAAATTCATTGACAAAAAAATAATAATTTCATGATTAAAATCGCATTTGTTTACACAACTGTAAATGTAAATTAAAGTCTATTTATTTACATACTTGCTTGGATGTAATAAGATATAAAATTTCATCCATAAGAATAAAAAAGCGCCATCTATATTTCCGCTCATATTCCGTATAATATCAATATTGTTCACAACTCCGGTTCTACTCAACCGATTGCGATCAAACAAACGTAAGATTTTAAGTCTGACCAAGCCCTATCTAACAAAAAAAACCGCATCAAAATCCGTTCAGTAGTTTTTGCGTCCATCGCGGACAAACAGACAAACAGACAAACAGACAGGAAATTCAAAAAAAATATTTTCGTGTTCAGTATCGTTAACATAGCATAACCCAAGTATTTTTTTTTAAATATCTCCAATGTACAGACACGACCACTTTACAATTATATAATAGTATAGATGCATAATATTATAGAGAAACACTGATAAATTTAGAGATATGCAGCGGGAACGGGATCAGAAAATATGGCGGTACGTAGTTCGCCGGGTCAGCTAGTATACCCATATAAGACCCGCAACGGCATGCTATTTCCTTCAATTTGAGTCTGACATAACCACCCCCGGTTTCCATCGAAAGAGGTACCTATTTATGGAGTTTTCCGCACGACAAAAAATATGTCAGTGGTAAAAACTATAAAAAAATGAAGGTCATATTTTTATTCGTATAACAAACTAGCCTTCCACCCGCGTGCATCTCAGTTAACGCGACCTTTGCTCATATCTTCGGTTCTACTCAACCGATTGCGATCAAACAAACGTAAGATTTTATGTCTAAGCCCTTTCTAATAAAAAAAACCGCATCAAAATCCGTCCAGTAGGTTTTGCGTCCATCGCGGACAAACAGACAGGAAATTCAAAAAAAATATTTTCGTGTTCAGTATCGTTAACATAACATAACCTAAGTATTTTTTTTTAATATCTCCAATGTACAGACACGACCACTTTACAATTATATAATAGTATAGATAACAAATACATATCACTTTTATCATCAGTTTCAATTTAATTTAAAGTATAAAATCTAAAGGCCTACCTTTAACAACATCTTTGATATCTAGCGAGTCGGGCACGGTCCGATGCCTGGCGGTAGCGGTAGCGGAAGCGGGAGCGGTGGCGGAATGTGCCGTACTGCTGCGGGAAGACTCGCTCGCGCGCTCCGACGAGCGAGACTCGTGGATACTTAGCGACGAGCGGTCGCTCGCTACGACACATTGAACAGTCAGCCTTATTGCATTTACTATCAATTTTGAAGGGAAAATCAACATTCAGAAAGAAAGAAAGAAGAAAGAAATAAATTTTGGATTGGATTTTGTTACTCAATCATGTTCAAACGACTGAACGGATCTGACTGAAATTTGGTACAGAGATGGATTCGTCTGAAATAACATATAAGCTATTTTGTATCCGTGTAATAAGTCATTTAGAAAGAAAGAAAGAAAGAAAAAAGGAAGAAAAATACTTTTATTTTGAATATTGTATCATAAAAAATAGTTAAGTAAACAATTTTCACAGTATATAAACCTTTCAAACAAAAACTTAAAATTAATTTTACAAAAAATAACGAAGTCTTTTTTGTATTTCACTTTTTTTGTATTTTAAATGGTGTATAATAAAGTGTAAAAGCCTGTAGTGGCAACACTACCCAGCATTTTCTCATTCTATCTTCATTTAGGTCCCATGGGTTGAGGAAACAAAGCGGTACTGTGGGCAACAGCCTATTATAGTGGGAATAATAAGACCAACTAAATTGCCAGATGGATGCGGCAATCTTTATCGTATATCATTAAAAAGAGATAGAACAAATCCTTACCATATTTCGAATGTGACAACTCCAGCGAGTCCTGAAACTCTCTGGTGAGTGACTCGATGGTGCTCGCCGGACTCGGGAGTGCCATGGACTGGTTCAGGTTACTAGACGATGGCGGCTGGAATCGGAATTTGATGTTAACATTCACACGACTTGTAGGCATCTATAGATTTACTTGTTATAATGGCAGGTGTAGTAAATAACTTTGCTCACTTGTTTAACAAATAACTATTGTTCAAGAAAAGTGTTACAGTACAGGTAAAGAAATAAGACGATATTAATAACAGTGCCCCGAGCACGAAAAATTATGGTAATCGTAACGTAAAGGTATGAGAGCGGAACATAGCTCTACACGTTTACGTTACCATTACTATAGTTTTTCGTGGCGGGTACAGGTCTCATACAAAAAATGAGGCGGGCGTTGTATTTGTATTATTTCGCGCGCCTCACTTTATTGGTTTTGTGTGAAATTCCACCATTGCTCGCCGGCGGAAATCGGGCGGGGCCGATTATGTCGGACACGAACCGACTAAAACAGCACGCCGTTTTGGGTCTTCAGATGCCGGGGTGTAAGGAGGTCCATAAGGCATTTCGCTCGCACCGCAGCCTCACTCCTCCCCTGCTCTAAGCCTGGTGTTCGAAATACGAATCATTCTTACTCACGCTCACAACTGCATTTATACAGCAAAGGCGCCCTTTTCGAGAAAATAACTATTTACTTTGATATTCTACTCAAGCGTCTTCTGAACTGTAATGAGTAGACTACGCACCTCCATAATGTCGGTGTCGAGGTGAGCGAGTGTAGGCCGTGGCACGTAGCGGTACTCGTCCGTGTCTGTAGTACAAACACTCACGTTGTCGCCGTCGGCCAGCGATAGCGACATCGAACTGTGCAGCTTGTCTGCAACGGAACGATATGGTACTACGGGTGTATGAAAATTTTGTGGTTAGACAACCTCACCTATTGCTCGGGGAATATATCTTGCACCTATACGCACAGTACACGTTTCTTGGGTGTCTTTTGAAGATAGCACGGGCTGCTACTGCGGTGGACAAGCTCAAAATCACCAAGGTATAGATTATTAAAAAACAATCCGGAAGCACCAGGGCTTCGTTTTCGCAAAAAAATGAAATAAGTTATAGTAGCTTTAGATGTAACCGGGATATTCATGGACGATGATGGTGGTACGATATTAAAAAGGTGTGACAATGAGTTAGTTTTTTAATTATACATAATAACTTACAGATATAAAGCTGATATTATGGAGTTAGCTCAGTAATGGCACATCAATTAGTATAATAATGTTAATTATAATTGTTATTTTTGAAATAGGCAAGTTATTAAAGGAGCTTCGCTATATGCAGTACTCTTCCGACGTGAATCATTTCCAGACACAAGCATTCAAGTTACATTTTATAATTCAATAGACCCAAAGTTGTGCCCTGTGGCACTCCTATTTTGACGATAGCAGACCCATTTCGAAAATCATCTAACTATTCCAGATCCTGTTAATAGGATGATAAGCAACTGTCTTCTGACTAATACACTATTATTTTACTATTAATATCTCTTCAATACTCAGTATAAAAACACCTATTAGACATAGTCAACGCAATCAAACGCCTCACTCAAATCACAAAAACCACACAAGATAAAAACTTTGTCATTAGTTATCATATTATATGCAACCCAAGCCATAGAAAGGCAGTTCTAGGCTATGTCTGCGATACTCACTTCTCTTCTTCCTCCGCGGCGGCGCGACGGGTTGCGGCGGGTGATGCGGCACGAGCGAAGGTCGGGGCTCTGCGCAGACGGCCACGATGGAGCCCCCGCGCTGCGCCTTGAGGCTGTTGGCCTTCGTGCTCGCTATCACGTCGGGCTCCATGCTGCCCAGCACTGCGGATCACATACAAGCCCTGCCATCATTCACCTATACACGGTGGACGTAAGTGTGTCCAGACAGGAGTACCCCGGCAACTTTAAAGTTCAAATCGATTTAGAAAGAGGACAGAGAACTCAAAACTTTAAAGTTATTGCAAAACTTTTAACTGATAATTACGAATTCTTATCTAAATTATGCTTGTGCTAGGAGTAGGTTCACGTTGATGATAATAATAATATTATTTCCTATAAACCTATAACTATTTTTAAGTAATAAAGGATAAAGAAAATATAGAATACTTATAGTGAAATATTTGTCGTTACTGTTAGCTACACTTTTGTTAGAACGACTTTCATCGCCTCATTGGATTTTGTTATTATTTCTATTTAAAGAACAGAAAAAAAAAACATTTACAACAGGCCCGTATTCTAGAATGGTACCCTAAGTTCTGAAGGTCGATTTATCTGAGGAGAGATTGTATAGACAATCTATCAAATCTTTCAACTAGTCTTCAGATAAATCGAGATTCAAGACTGGATGGCGTTCTAAAATAAGGGTCTTACACTAGCCAGTATTCAAATTCGGTACTGTATTAATTGCAAACCTTCACCTGTTAGTTTTATGCAAATTAAACTAAACAACACATTGACAGTACTGTGAAATTATTTAAAAGATATTTAGTTACCATTTTGATTTCTGTTGTCAGCACTCAGCTGTTCGTCGGAGATGTTAGAAGGTTCTCTCGATGACACCGACGGTGCCGGCGCGGTATCACGGATGTTCGCTGCAAACAGATATACCTTGAAAACTACTAATTAAGTCTAAGCTGTTAGGGTTCGTTCAAATTTTACGTAAGCAAATTTATTACAATTATTTACCCCCACACCCCCCTTGTCAGCAAAAGTAAGCAAAGCTCTTACCCCCTCCCCCCATGCTTACGTAAACATTTTTCAGTTATAAATGTATTTTTTGTATATTATAATTAATAATAATTAATAATTATGTTATAATTATAATTGAAAAAATAAGAAAATAGATTTAGGATAGAGATTAGATTGCATTATTTGCGGGAATCCCGGAAAATGGGTTTCGTTTTCAAACATAGACAATGTGAGGGTTGCCATTCGTGTAAAAAAGTAAATAACTACCGATGACGTAATCATCATCTAGACTCCCCTACCCCCTATGTCATCCAAAATAAGCAAAACAAAGACCCCCCCCACCCCCCATAGTGTTTACGTAATACTTAAATAGTGCTTAGTAATAATTAAGGTGCATTCTGGCTAGAGTAGTCTGTACTTGTAACAGAATAAATAGAACTTCGGAGAACATATATAAGGTGGTTACAAAGCAATATTTTTTTTGAATTTCCTGTCTGTTTGTCTGTTTGTCCGCGATGGACGCAAAAACTACTGGACGGATTTTGATGCGGTTTTTTTTGTTAGAAAGGGCTTACTCAGACTTAAAATCTTACGTTTGTTTGATCGCAATCGGTTGAGTAGAACCGGAGTTGTGAACAATATTGATATTATACGGAATATGAGCGGAAATATAGATGGCGCTTTTTTATTTTTATGGAAGAAATTTTATATCTTATTACATCCGAGCAAGTATGAAAATAAATAGACTTTAATTCACATTTATAATTGTGTAAACAAATGCGATTTTAATCATGAAATTATTATTTTTTTGTCAATGCATTTATTTCCATATACGTAACTAGATGGCGTTAACGCGGTTTTGAACTTACTATACTTTCGTTCCAACTGGACGTAATATAAGCATTTTTTTATATAGTTTTTTTTTTCGATTTCTAATTTGTCAGGTATGAAATAGATGTCGGTACTGTCTTAAGATCAGTCACAAAATCGTTTTCCACATAAAGACAGATTACTTAGAGCGTGGTGAAGGATATAGTGGAGTACTGGAGTAGACAAGAGATACAACGGGGAAGCGAAGGAGTAGGGGAGAGGGTGGGGGAAGGGCAAAGGTATGTGGAGTAGAGAGTCGAGTAGATACGCAGGTAGAGGGTTTTTTTTATACCACTTAGGTGGCAGACAAGCACACGGCCCACCTGATGGAAAGTGGTTACCGTGGCCTATGGGTGAGTGCAACACCAGGGGAGTCACACTCGTGCTGCCTACCCTGTACGAACTTAGAGAATCTGTCTGACAAAGCCTTTGGTTTTCCCACTGACAGCACAAAGCACAAGCTACTCTCCAGTGAACTTTGGCTACCCTACTCACCGTTGGAAACACAACACGAGGTTATTAAGCCACGGCCTTCTGTAGGCCGGAGATACTTCCCCAGCCCGACTGCTCCATTGGGATGAATATACCGAGTATATTATGGCGAGTACAATGTCTAATCAGCGTTTAACGCTCAACTTTCAGCACTATTTACAACACCACGCGATAAACGACATCCACGCGGGCGGAGCCGCGGGCATCGAATATAAGAGCATTTGTGACAACATTAAACTAGTTTTGGTTTATCAGATAATAATATTGCAGGAGCTTCATAGGCCTAGGCATAGGCAGGAGGTATAGATTAGACCAGAGACTGAAAAGATAACGATTGCCTATTTGCTTTCCCTATAGGAATTCCCCTCCGGACTCGTGGTCACACCAGGTTATCACACCAGTGTGACTATAAGGAATTTTTTTCTTGTTAGTCACACCACCACTAATACAACACCTTTTATCGTCACTTGTCATTATCAACTAGTGCTGTTATTCATTGCATAAACCAAGAAAGACACTATATTGTGCAATAAGACACAAGTAATGATTCCGAACCCTGAAGACTGCAATTTACGGTTCTTTAAATTTCTTAATATGGATTTGAATTCTTACAAAAATGTGTGAAATTATAAATTGATGAACCAGTATAAAACGTGAAAAATAGATATAAAGCTCCTAAAAGTAAGAGTGTGAATCCAGGTATCACACACACCTGGATTCAGAATAACATCTTAACTTGTCTTGTACTTATCTGCCACCTTCGTGGTATAAAAAAGACTGGAAGGCGAGTAAGGACATTAACTATTAGATAAGCTATTACTTTCTCGCAGATATAGATTTTATATCACGTCGACATATCTCGACATCGACAGTCTAGTTTGTACACACCTTTACGTTTCTGCACTAAACAGGGCGCCTCCCTATAACCCGATGCACTTTGAAACAAACCCTCACATTGGTGACACATTGTCCTACTAATATTACTAATATCAGCGATGAACGGATTCAGAATTCCACGCGGGCGGAGCCGCGGGCAACAGCTAGTCAATGATTCAATCTTACAGACCGACACATACGGCTTGCAGTTATTGCACTGAAACCACAGCTTCATGTTGAGTACCTTATGGCTATAGGTATTAATAAAGTTAACCTTGCTATACCCGCGTCAAATAATGTAACACAATATACCTTCGCATGGTCTGTGAGACCGACCGTCGTAGTGCATGCCAATAGTCACGTTATCATGGATTTCTAAGACAATAGCCGGGGACCTAACTTGCGACTCCTCTCTAGTACTCCTTGCGTCAATCCTGTTGTCGAAGTCTTCTAAAAAGGCACTTTCTAAAGGAATTTCCGCACTTCAAAAGAAAGGTGATGAAACGCGCCTGCAAAGCGCTATGATTTCCCATTAGAAAAGTGAACGTATATCACCGGTCTAACAGACCAATACGGGAGTATACGAGGGTTAAAAATGTTTATAAAACAACGTACGATGAGACTCCGAGGCGCCGCTGAGTATCCTCCCGATCCTCCCTAATGACGTCATACTCTGCAAGCTCATTGTATCGTGCGCTATTATCCTGAAACAAAAGAAATCTTTTATATACAGCTTGGCTAAGGTATGATTCCGAAGCCGACCGCATACGACAACTGCCGACGCACGCAGCAGATGCGCGTAATTCATTGACACTTCTCAATGGTCCCCTTTATTCGTATCGGAGTTTAACAAGTAATGGGTACGGTGTATCTACTGCTACTGCATGCGTCTGTCGTTGTCGTATGCGGTCGGTTACGGAATCATACTTTTAGACTTAACAACAGTAGGAAGATTTATAATAATCAACATCTCATCTACCTATAATAATCACAGCTATTTTGTACTGCCTTCGCCATATATAATCTTGGAAAAATACAATGCATACGGGCATAATATATGCGATGTCTAAGGATTGTCAACTTAGAGTATACTTTGCTATAGAGCGTGCCTTACAAGTATGAAGTTTTATCAAATCGAATGCCATGCATATCAAATCGAACAAAAAACTTCATAACAACAAACTACATTAATAAGTGCATTTATTGATATTTTCGGTAATGCATGAAACGTCACTATATGTGCGCTATACCATCGCAAAGTATCTGCTAACACTCGGCGCCAAAGGCCTGAGTGATAGGCGCGCTCTATATTATAATGTATATACTCTAAAGCTGCGTTTACATACTTGCGGCAGAGCGAGGGAAGTGGCGAGAGAAGTGGGCAGAGACGTAGTGTGAATGGTATATTCGTCATGGTGCGAGTACTGCCGCGTATGTTATTGCGAATGTCGGCTTGGCGGCGCGAGTCAAAGGAGCGGCAATACTAGCGCGATGAACTATACGAGACCGCTAGATGGCGCTAATCAGTAAACACGACTTTCGTTATTGCTCCTCGAATATTTACTTTTAAAAATATTTATATCGATCTACGGAAAGTAGTGATAGTTTTTATTATTAATCTATTTAATTAATTCGCTATGCTGTAAAAGCATAATGCGTACACTGCTACAGCGTTGTCCTCCATACGTTTACGTCCGTCTCCGTTGCGGGGCGAATACTGTAATGCGGACCAACGCGATGATGGGAGTATGTGAATGCTAGGGCATTAATCGCGCGAATATTTCCGGCAACACGATGAGCAATGCGAGCGGCAGCGGCATATGTAAACGCGGGGTAAGATTGTGAACTATTATTTTTTTTCTTTTAATCCTAAATATGTATGTGGATGTCGATAATCTCGCTTTTTGATCATATATTCAGTCCTACTCAACCAAATGGTTCAAAATACCGTTACGCGTGACGAAAATTTGACGTGAAAAATGAATAAACATTGTGAAAGTGACTCAAATCCGTATCTTACGATTGAGTTATTGCTCGGGACTAGTGTTGCCGTTAGTATTGTCGATACTATCGATTGTATCGATAGCACCGTTAGTATAAATACTATAGACACACAGTAATACTATCGATAGAATCGTTTTTCAATACCCAAAGTACTATCGATAGTATCGATACTATTGATACTGTACATTGCAATGACAATCGAGTATCGATACAATCGATATTGTCGATACTATCGATAGCACCGTTAGTATAATACTATCGACACACAGTAATACTATCGATAGTATCGTTTTTCAATACCTACCCAATGTACTATCAATAGTATCGATAGTATTGACAATATCGATACTATCGGTAGGCCTATCGATATTAAAGATGATTTTCGAGGTCAACTAGCGATAGTCAAACTATCGATAGCTCGGCAACACTGCTCGGGACATATATTTTGGACCTAAAATGTGCTCTATACCCACAGTACACGTTTCTTGGATGTCTTTTGAGGATAGCACGGGGAGCTACTGCGGTGGACGAGCTCAAATTCACCAAGCATAGACTTTTACAAACAGAGCACGTTAAGCCGTCGGTCCCGGTTGCCATAAGAACATCTATGGCAGTCGTTACGGGTAGTTGGTGCCTTAAACAGTCCAAAAACAACAGTCTAGCTGCAACGCTTCGATATCGCCTAATGTTAACATTGGGTCGTGGAGGTCAGATGGCAATCGCTTCACGGAAAATATCGAGGTCTAGCCAAATATGTAGCTATGACTGGTAAAGCGGACCCCAGACTCTGAGCTGAAAGCTTCGGATGCGACTGGGAATTAACGCTAGGAGGAAGAAGACTTTTACAAACAATCCGCGAGCGCCAGACCCTCGTTTTCTCCCTCGGTCCAAGATACGTGTCCCGAGGTGTACTACAGGTAGGTACTCACTTAAAAGGGCGTTCCAGTGCGAATGTCTGTTGGTCCACAGACCCAGCGGCATCTGGGACCCCTTCATCATCCTCCTCAGTCTGCATACAGCGGCGAAGCTCTTGGAATCTTCGCCGGCCTTGCACCACCTGGTGAAGAATAAAAATTATAGTTGCAGTTGCAAAATTTGAATGAAATTTTGAAGCATTTATTATGCGAACTTTTCAAATCGATTTAGAAACGAAAAAGAATCGACTTCGGACGGGACTCGAACTCGCGATCTTTCCCTTACAGGGGGAATGCTCTGACCGCTAAGCCACCGAAGCCCGCACGAAGCCGACTCAAATTCCTCTATACTACCGTCTTTGGGGCAACGGTGGAGCCATCTACCGAAACCCATACGAGCTATAACCCAAGCGACTACAATATGGGGTTCTTCAAAAAAAGCATTAGAAGGTTTCTTCAGAGTCGGCAGCACGAGTGTGACGCCCCTGGTGTTGCATACATCCATATGCCACGGTAACCACTTTCCACCAGGTGGGCCGTGTGCTTGTCTGCCACCTAAGTGGTATAAAAAAAAAACATGACGAGGCGCCTGCTGGGCGGCAATAGGGGCGCCCCCTATTGCGTAACTGAAAATCATAGTTACCGAAATGTGGGTGTTAATACACCTCTGCCTACCCCTTCGGGGATTTACAGGCGTGAGTATAATTATGTAATGTATGTATGTAATATACTGATGGCGCTAAATAGATCGATAAACATTAATTTGCTTGCTCCGCGCATTTGGGTAGGTATCTGGGGGCACTAGGCAATTTATTACATTTAAAACATAAAAGCTTATTACGTAATAACTTAAGACAGAAGGTATCTGAAGTAGGGACTGAATTAATTAACCGACTTGGTATTACATGGATCTCACAACTTTTTGCGGTAGAAGAACCGAGGGCGGCGAGGCTTGGCATTTTTTTACAAGTATTGTTTTTGATGGGTTTACATTTACTGCTTACATGTCATCTATTATAATACCTTGAACATTTTTTACGTAACGCTAAACAAAAAAGCTATAGGTACAAAGATACCGGATAGTTTACGATCGACAATAACTTTTGACTCGATTTGTAATTTCAAAGTACTTTTAAATACTCACTATTTGCACTTTCGTGCATGGGGGACCCACCATTTTTTTAGGGCTGCAACTTCCCGTCACAACTGCCATAGATGTTCGTATGGCAACTGGGATCGACGGCTTAACGTACTCTCCGAGACACGACCAGACCAATGCAAATATTCATGCTAACAAATATTTGCACTAAGCGGGGATCGAACCCGCGCCTCCTGCGTAGCGACCGCGTTCACTACTGCCTCACCACAGAGGCTGGCTGTCATACGCTGTGCTGTTTTTTTTCATTTTTTTTTCAAATTCAAATTCATTTAGTTCTGTTGTGTGTGACTGAATAACAAACATCTATCCAAAATCTCATATTTATAATAGCCATAAGTAAAATGAAGGTTACTAACGTTTTTAACTGAGGTCCTGTCATCTTCTACAGCTGCAACATCTGACGCTGTATTGCTTGTAGTCCCACTCACCGGGACAGCAGACTCAGCCTTCTGAGACTTGTCCTTCTCTGGCACACCCCCACTTGCGAGTACATTGATGTTCTTGCATAGTGACGATCGTCTGGAAGGATAAAATGTTTGTGTATTGAAATTGGCACAATTATATTCTTCTAGCTGTTGCCCACGGCTCCAATCGCGTGGATGTCGGTTATCGCAACCAAATAAAGCCTACGTCGTTTCCCAAGGTCTATCTATGTACCAAATTTCATCAAAATCAGTACACAGACAGACAGACAGTGTAAAGGTACAGACAGCCATTCTGGAGACAGCATTTGTAATGAGGCTTATATTCTTTGTAAACAATAACATTCACTGGACCCCAGCTTACCAACAGACAGGGTGCAGTCAATTTGAGGACCTAAATATTTTAAAAAAAGCAGACCCATACATATTTATATCTGGGTGTGCTCGTATTTGTAAATTAAAAAAACAATCCCAATCTAAAACCAAAGGTGTTCAATTGGTATTATATAGTATACATCGTAATAGGTGTTAATAAACAGGCTAATGCATTTACCTAGAACATGACATCATATTTCTGTAACCTGTTTGGTGCGCACACCATAGTACAGAAACCCACTAAGTGCATGCAACTGTGTGCGTACGGATAACTAAACCTATTTGCATTTGTCTGAGTGTATCTATACATAATTTGTATGTTTGTTGTTGACAGGACTTTGTAATGCATTAAAATCCTGATGATATTATAAATGTGAGAAATTATGAAGAACTTTGGATGTTCGGATGTTCTAATGGCTGCATGGACTAGGTACAGGGACAGATCATTCCTCATAATCAGGAATAATGCATAGGGTACTTCTTATTCCTGGAATAGGTTTCCATGGGTTGTGGAAGTACCAGAATTGAACAGGCTTCAGCTAGTTTGTTTTTAAATTCAAATTGAAAACAGTCAACATCCAGGCCCAAACTTGAATACATAAAATATTCTTTCAATTAGGGAGACTTTCCACTTAGTAAGAGATTCTAGGTGGAATCCACTAACCAACTAAGCTACATTTAGAATAAATTTAGTTCAGCAGACAATTTATCCATCTATCCTAAAGTTTTATCTATTAGTATACATTAAAACCATCTCCAAAAACAAAAGGCTTAGTAATTCAAACTCATAAACTACCCATAAATAAAGTATTGAGTCATTAATTGGTGTCTTATTAGTGTATACAAACAATACTTGCTACTAGACAGTCTATATTAGAGGCATGAAGTGATAATCTTCCAATTAGTATGTGAACCATCAACATATTGGGTAAGCATACCTCAGTGCAATTACTCATTGTTCAGCTTATACAAACAAGTTTCGTATAGGTAAATGATTGTTTTTTGTCGATAGAAACCTGTCGCTTACGCCAAGGACGCTAATAAAATACACCTAAAAACATCTGTTTGACTATGTACACCTATCTATATCGCGAAAAAACGATGGCATATCATACAAAATACAACTATTATATAAATTTTAGGATATATTTGATAGCATAGCCACGTATAATCGTTTATAATAGCATAGAAACCGCTCGTTTCTCACATTCTTATTACTTACTTTGAGCCTTTGATGGGTGTGAACTCTTCAGCGTCATAAAACTCTTCAGAATCGCTGCTGTCTCCCATTGTGGAACAGTCAACGTGTAACTACACACAAACTGCGATATTTTGTAGATATATTTACATTATCATTGATGGGAAAAATAGTTTAACAAAAAAATAAGAAAGTTATGCCTAAATTCATTCAATATTTGTCACTCCTGCTGACATTCAGCAAGTGACAGTGACAATATTGACAATGACAATCAAAATGACAATGAAACGAAAGATGTTCCATGTACATCGCAAAGAATCATTATTAATTCTCGTGCCTCTCTGTCGGTTAAAGCTTGATAGTTGCTTGATAGAGTGAGATCAAAATATAAAATAATGCTTTATATAAGAGAGTTTAGAACATAATCTTAAATATTGCCAGCTTTCGCAGTTACATATTATATTTGTTTTGTATATTTCAAATATTTAGTTTACTTGCACATGCTAAACATATGGTTCTGCCCTCGTTAAAATTATTTGCTACTTTTGAAAATTGCAATTAATTTGCTGGTGTCATAAGCTGTAGCGGGAGCAGCAGTTGATCTTTAGTCTAGCGTTTTACCGATAGATAGCGCTAGCAGTATCTGTAAATTCTCAATAGTTCCTCAGAGAGGGTCGAGGTTCAAGGTCAAGATGCGAAGCATCAGCATCCCTAAATAGCCGTGTAACATGGTACGTGCATGTCTGTAATGGTGACCCTCTTTTCAGAGACTTTGTCTTCCGTTTGCCATCAGGCGAGGCGAAGTCAACGTGCCCTACATCTATAAAAAAAGCTTGTAGGGTCAGTCAACCTAATCTACCGGTAGGTATACACTCTACTATCATTCAATGTAGTCTGCGGCACACCAGAAGCGGCGGAGACTATGGGCGAACTGGGCGACCGCCCAGGGGCCCCAGGGCCTCACGGTGCTAAGGGCCTCGCCTCATAGTTAAACCGCACACACCACACACCTGCTGTATCACAGACGATGCTCAGGTTGCTATAGCTACTCAAAATAGGGCCATTCAATTGAAATAAGATATAAAAACTGGCTCACCCGTTACGTCTCTATCGTAGTCCGACCGATTGCGACTTAACCACCCAGTGGCGGATCCAGGGGGGGGGTCGTGGGGGTCATGACCCCCCCCCTGGGCGGGTCACCTACTAAAAAATATCCCAACCTCACTGATAAATTTTAAAAAATACCACGCATAAGAAGACTGTCTCTTTGTACCTAATAGTATTATAATTTTATAAGGCACCAAACATCAGTATGAATATTATTCGCACGATTGAAAATTTCAATTTATCGTGCAGCGCAGCCGATCAACCGATGGACTCGAATAGTTTTCGGACCTGACACCCTGTCCGATATGTTAAAGAAATAAGCGCGAATGACTAACCAGGCCGGCAGTCGAAGGTCTGGAGCTGACAGCCATGAGGTCCTTTTTCGATTCGGGCAACAATTTGGCTTGGGCTCAGCTTCAAAGGCCCCGTATTTATGTTACTGTTTGCTTACAAAAACTTTTTGTGGACTTGGAAGAAGCCTTCCTTTCTGGATCCGACGTAGGTAGTCACCAAAGCACCCGTGCCCGGTAATAACCTGCGTCAGCCGGTACGAGAGGCAGTCATGTGGCCTCTCTAGCCACTCCCCCATAGGATGGGATGGGCCTTACTATCGCTATTACCGCGGGGCCAGCGGTTGTGGCACTTGTGGCCAGTGGCCATCTTCTGCTGCGGACGCAGCTGGCTCATATACCTGGTCCTTTTTTTTATCGTGCGAAAAATCCCCGCGGATACCTCCCCCACCGGAGCCGGAGGAGGAGGTTATGTCGGACTCGAACCGACTAAAACGTACGCTGTCTGTGGGCCGTCAGTTGCCGGAGGTGAGATTGTCGTAGCCATATCCCTCGCACTCCGGCCGACCCAGGGCCATATCTCTCGATATCTTCCGGTGTAGGGACCATAGAGTTCCCAGCTCGCTCCCAGGTACGGGGAGGCACGCAATGCGCGCCGCCGCGGCCTGCCTCTGCTAGGGTGACAGGCGGCTCCACCCGTCACCCCCAGGTCCGCGCTCATGGGGGACGGAGGTCATTCTGCGACCTCCGACGTCCGAGTTGCCGCCGCTCGTCGCGGGCCGCGCGGTTTTCGATTCTCCTTCGCTCCTCGCGGGCCGCAAGGTCTGCGATTCTCCTTCGCTCCCGCACCGCCGCCTACTTCACGAGCATTAGAAGGATGCGCCGGCGGCCCACGCATCCGCGCAGCGAACCATCGCTGCGAGCAAAGTGGCGAGCGTGAGAGCTCAGCGCATTACGTGCCTCCCCATACCCGGGGGCGAGTTGGGGACTCTATGGTCCCCACACCGGAAGAGGGCCAGATCGAGAGATATGGCTCTGGGTCGGCCGGGGTGCTAGGGATATGGCTACGACAATCTCACCTCCCGCAACTGACGGCCCACAGACGGCGTGCGTTTTAGTCGGTTCGAGTCCGACATAACCTCCTCCTCCGGCTCCGGCGGGGGAGGTATGCGTGGGGATTTTTCGCACGATAAAAAAAAGAAAAAAAAAAGAGTACCTGGGATCTGTACTTCACGTGACTGGTCACATCAACCGCGACGTTAAGGCACGAATTGCGGGGCGGGAAATGATTGGCGTCACATTTGAACCTAAAATGCCAGTCTGGTTGACGGGGTAGTTCTATAAAACGGCTGTAAGGCGTAGCCGTTGCTGGAGCGACATAAGCAGGAGCTACGTGTCACGGAGATGAAAATGCTGCGGTGGATGTGCGGCGTCACACGTAAAGATCGCATGAGGAACTCTCAGATCCGCGGCAGCCTTCATGTCCGCGACATCACACATAAAATGCAAGAGAGCCGCCTTCGCTGGTGTGTCCACGTCTTGCAACAACCGCCAGGCTACGTGGGTAACAAATGGCTGGCAGTAGCACAGCCACCGGGACCAGGTGGAAAGGATAGGCCCAAGAAGTCTTGGCTTGAAGTCGTGAAGGGTGACATGCGTGCAAATGGTCTCATCTCACCACCATGGACGCCCAACGTCGTGCGAAGTCGAGGAGGAAGTGACTGAAGGCGGCCCCTGAGCTCCGAGGTTACCTCGGATTCGGAAGCAATCAGGAAAATATGTACGATAATCATGAAAGGGGGAGGCGCGCATCGCGCCGCCAACGCGGCATGCTTCTTCTAGAGTGTCAGGCGGTTCCCCCTGTCATTTCCAGGCCCGTGCTAATGGGGACCGATATGGACATATTGATACGATAGTGGAGATGTTGAGTGACCTACGTCGCCCGAGTCCTTCGCGCATTGTGTATTATGCGGAATGGGAAACAACTGAATCTTCTCCAGCCCCGTTCCCCCGCCTCCTTCTCGAGCATTACTTGCTCTCAGATGGAGGCGGTGGCAGCCGCGAGCTTACGGTTTTACGCCATCACTGTAAGCAAGCGAGAGAGAGTGCTGAGCGAGAGAACTCCCATCCCGAGGGCCGCCACAAGGACCCGTTTCGGGGTTTCCCATGCCGGGTATTCGGTCCGCGTATGCAGCCCCGTGTCCTCGCTTGCATCACAGTGATGACACCCGGGCGTTGGCTCCTTCTGAATTCGCCGCAGCTAACTTTCGAAACATCCATATCCGGTGATCATCTGCGTCAACCGCTACGAGAGTTCCCCATTGAAGCCTTTCTAGCCAGTTCTCCATGATGGGTGATAGTAAGCTGCGGCTAGCTAGTGAACCGTGATAGTGTGCACGACAATCAATGTGCTGAACAGTAGGTGAAGAAGAATGGACCGCAGGCCAGCAAAAAACGATCGCGCTGCACACGGCACCTTCGGCCAGCATGAACGCGAGTTTGCCGGTACATGTAGCAAGGAGAGAGAGAGAACGCGGCGTCGGTGTAGGAGAGAGAGAGAGAGAGCGAGAGCGCGGCCGCAAGCAGCAGAGAAAAGTAGTTAGAACCCGTATACAGTCCACTGAAGGATCGCGCGACGCGAACATTATAAAGTAAATTTGTGCCTGTTCATTACTTCTTTTAATTATATGCCTATAAGAAGACCTCTAAAGTATCGCGCGAACATTTAATGGTCCTTCCGGAGCCGAATTTAGGAATTTGAAGCCAGGAAATAAGAAAAATTCGGAAATGGTAGTGACACGCCGACAGGGAGAGGAACCTGCTGCCCAGGGAGCTGACCAGGGGGCCACCGAAGAGGCCCAGGACCCCACTACGCGCAGCGGTTCCCAAGAGGCCACGGAACGAACTACGACCACGGATGGCTTCAGGCCGGCTGAGGAGACGCCGACCCGTAGCAGCGCTGAAAATAATGGGGAGCATAGCTCGCAGCGCACCGTGCGGCCACCGAAGTCACGCCGCTCCACCAACTCAAGAAAGAAAAAAGAATTAGAGGTTAAGCAGCGTCTGGCAGAGCTGAAAATAGAACAAATACGAGCAGAAGCTGAGGTACAACGGCTTCGCCTACTACAGTTGCAAGAAAATAGTACAAGTGAAGACGAGTCCGGGGATGACCTGGCATCGGTTCGCATAGGTACGTGGCTACAAAGAGACACTGAGGCGCCGCAAACACTCGTAAGTCAAGACAACATAGGATCCACAGGCGACGACCATACAAAAGGTAAGCCAAGTGAAAAAGAAGTGGAAAAAAGTGACGGTAAAGTGAACGAAAAATCAAGAGAAAGTGCCTGGGTGAAAAATCCCGTAATTGACGTGTCTACGTTAGCCGCCGCGTTGTCTCAAGCGATGAGAAGCACCAGGGAGCCACCGAAGTACATGCAAGAGCTGCCATTCTTCAGTGGGAGCAGCACGGAGTGGCTCGCCTTTAAAACCACATACGAAGAATCGAGTATATATTTTACAAAAAATGAAAATATTGCAAGAATAAGAAGAAGTCTACGTGGGATTGCCAAAGAGGCAGTCGAGTGCCTACTATTGAGCCAACCAGACCCTGAAACTATAATCAAGGCTCTAGAAAGACGGTTTGGCCGGCCGGAGGCCCTCATTCACGCTGAGATGGAGAGACTCAAGACCCTTCATAAGCTAACTGATAACGCAAGAGATTTATGCGTCTTCGCGGGAAAAATAGCCAACATGGTAGGGACCGTAGAAGCATTGAAAAAGCCGCACTACTTACATAGCCCGGAAATGAGTAGGATTATTATCGAGAAGCTTACACCTATAATAAGAAACAACTGGTACAACTTCTCGGCTAAGAAAAATGAAGATATACCCGAGCTTAAGAAAATATCGATGTTTTTATCAGAAGAAGCAGACAAGTGCAGCTCCTACGCGTTGCCAGAAGCCACGCCCCGAGAAGAAAATAGAGGACACGGGTACCGATCCCAAAAGACAAGAAGAGTAGAACAAACACTTTCTGTAAACAAGAAGACAGCAGAAGATACGTGTCCACAGTGTAAACATGATCACAAGTTATTTGAGTGCAAACGGTTCATCGCGTTAGATACAAATGCGAGATGGGAAGCCGCCAAGAAACATAATATCTGTTATCGCTGTCTACAAGGCAAACACCGACGCATCACCTGCAAAGCACCCAGGTGCGGTAAGAACAGCTGCCCCATGAAACATCACAACCTCCTGCATCACGATAAGCCACCGGGAGAGTACGCCTCGGCGAGCGAGGTAACTAATGACGCAATCACAACCTCGGCGGCCGAGCTGACGATAGCAGCAAACCCCCTCAGCAACAAACGAAAGGCTTACCTGAAGATAGCACCAGTGACATTAAAAGGACCCCGTGGCAGCATTGACACGTTCGCGTTATTGGACGAGGGAAGTACCATCACGCTCATTGACGAAACAGTAGCAGACATTATCGGAGCAGACGGACCTAGCAAAGAAATATGGATTCAAGGCGTGAACAGTGACATGAAACACACAAGCAAGACAGTCAGTTTACTCATCAAAGGTAAATACGCCGAGGACGAGCATGACGTGACCGCGCGCACCATGGAACGACTCCGTTTCACACCTGACACCGTGTACGAAGAGCATTTAAGTGATTGTGAACATTTAATAGACATACGTGATAAAGTGATATACGAAAATGCTTCACCGAAAGTGTTATTAGGACAAGACAATTGGCATCTCATAGTGACCCGTCAGCTGCGCACCGGGCACCGCGACCAGCCAGTAGCTTCACTCACCTACCTCGGGTGGGTGCTCCACGGCTGCACCGGCGCGACGACTGCAACAGTATCATTTTGCGGTAAGCTACAACAACACGAAAACAATACAATTGAGGACACAGTTAAAAATTATTTCAAGCTCGAATCGCTAGGCATCGAACCTAGGAAGCCGCGGCAAGATCCCGAGCAACAAGCTATGCAAATACTAGAAAACACAAGCCGCCGGCTGCCAGACGGGAGATTCGAGACCGGCTTACTGTGGAAAAATGAAAATGTAAACATACCAAATAACTACGTAGAAGCCGAGAGACGTCTGCTTACGCTCGAACGAAGACTCGATAGGGATGAAGATCTGAAACAAAAGTATGAAGAACGGATGGAAAACCTATTCAAGTCAGGCTACGCAGAACCAGCTCCTACACCACCACCCACAGGGAAAACTTGGTACCTACCTCATTTTCCGGTCATCAACCCCGCCAAGCCGCACAAGCCGCCGCGTCTAGTTCACGACGCCGCTGCAAAATCAAAAGGTATGTGTCTGAACGATATGTTGCACTCCGGCCCTGACCTACTGCAGTCTCTACCGGGCGTTATTATGAGATTCCGCCAACACCCGTATGCAGTCAGCGCCGACATAAAAGAAATGTTTATGCAAGTAAAAATAAGAAAAGAAGACCGGGACGCACTACGCTTCTTGTGGAGAGGTCAACAACGCACGGGCCAACCAAACGAATATCGTATGACGTCAGTAATATTCGGAGCTACGTCATCCCCTTGCACAGCACTCTACATCAAGAATAGAAACGCGAGAGACTACCTCGAGACACACCCGGACGCCGTAAAAGCCATACAAAAGAATCACTACATGGATGACTACTTACAAAGCTTTCCCACCGTCACAGCTGCGCGAGACACTACGCAGACCGTCGACATGATACACAAAAAGGCGGGCTTCGTGCTAGACGGATGGACTTCAAACGAAAAAACTATCTTAAAAGGTTTGTCAACACCACTTGATAACAGTACGACAGTAACACTCGGCGGGCAAGAGACAGAAAAAACATTAGGTCTACTTTGGCACGTCAACGAGGATCACCTTGGCTTTAACGCGAGCAACTTGAAAATATCTCAAGAAGTGAAAACAAGAACGCGACCGCCTACAAAGAGAGAAGCCCTCAGTGTGATCATGGCCTTATTCGACCCATTAGGCCTCATCTCGCCGATAACGACCCCAGGTAAACGTATCTTTCAAGACACCTGGCGCTACAAGACAGAGTGGGACGACCCACTGCCCGAAGAACTCCGAGAGCGATGGAACAAGTGGTTCACTCAACTCAACGAAGTAGAACAGCTGAGGATACCCCGTTGTTATGTTCAAAACAAGTCATCAGTCATCTCGCATCAACTACACACGTTCGTAGACGCGAGCGAGGAGGCGTACGCCGCAGCCGTGTATTGGCGCACACAACACGCAGATGGCGCCACAACAGTATCCCTAGCAGCCGCCAAGAGCCGAGTAACCCCATTAAAACCCGTATCCATACCAAGACTCGAGCTTCAAGCCGCCCTACTGGGGGCCCGCCTGGCCCAGACTGTGTTGGAAGAACACGAATATGAGGTAACAAACAAAATCTATTGGTGTGACTCACGAACTGCACTAGCTTGGATAAGGTCAGAACCCCGCGTGTACAAGCCCTTCGTCGCTCACCGTCTCGCTGAGATAGAAGAATCCACTAAGAAAAATGAATGGCGGTGGCTACCTACTCGACTCAACGTGGCAGACGACGCGACACGTGCGACCCCCGAAGGCTTCGGGGTCACCCACCGATGGTACACTGGCCCCACATTCCTTCAGCAGCCCGAATCAGAGTGGCCGATAGAAGAAAAAACCATTCGCTACGACACAGGTGAGGAGCGAGAAACATGTCACACGTCAGCTTCACAGAAAACGCACAGTACAAGCGACATACTACGTAGGGTGAAGTCTCCTAGTATCGGCCACGTCCTAATATCGGCCTTTTCGAGAAAATGGAACATAACTATGAAAATAATCCTGAAATTATGATAGTTTTTATGCAAAAAGCGACTCTATATCCATACGAATACCATTCCATGTTTTGGTGCGGGTACCTCCACTTTTGAACGTTCAGGTGGCAATAGAGCACGCGCAGGTACCGACGTGTGTGATTTGGTGGCAATTCCGAGTCAAATCCCGGAGTCGACGCACTGAGTTGGATAGTATTTGAAAGGAATTAAATATACCTATGGTATTTTATATTATTTTTCATTAAAGAAAAACAGTCGAAGTACCGTTTAGGTAGTGTGTTTTTAATTTTATTTGTACTTTTTATGAAATAATCGCGGGGTCGAGGTTAGGGATCTTTATTTTGGATAAATCTCAATATCGGCCACCTGGTCGATTTTAGGGAAATGCATGAAAACACTAAACTATATGTTTAGCTATTTTGTATATTAGCAGTAACATTAATAAGGTCAAAAATGAAATAACAGCTCTGTTTGATGACTAGATCCTAACATCGGCCGCCTAAAAACTTTTTTGCCAGCTACGGCCGATATCTAGAGAATCGATGCGTAATAACGGCCACCTTATTTTGTACAGGGTACTTACTTTCCTACAACCTTCGAACTTTATAATAAACAGGGACGTGGTGCAAAATGAACAAATACTTGGTATCTTAATTTTAGTCAACAGGTATGCCATAATCATGTCGTCCCAACAAAAAGAGAAAGGTTTCAAACCTATGGTTATATGACCATAGGTTCCATAAACGGTATAGATTCTATGACCCATATAGGTTCTATGACCCCTATAGGTTCTATGACCCCTATAGGTTCTATGACCCTTATAGGTTCTATGACCCCCATAGGTTCTATGACCCCTATAGGTTCTATGACCCCTATAGGTTCTATTACCCCTAGAGGTTTTATGACCCCTATAGGTTCTATGACCCCTTTAGGTTCTTTGACCTCTATAGGTTCTATGACCTCTATAGTTTCTAATGTTTCTATGACCGTTGTAGAATAAGGGATGGAGTAAATGCCGTTCAAAGAAGCAGGCAGTAATGCAATGCTTTGATGTTACCATTGGGGTTGTAGAGGATAGATGGAAGTCGTTTCGCGGAAAATATCGAGGTCTAGCCAAATCCGCAGTTAAGACTGGCAAAGCGGACCCTAGAATCCGAGGTGTATGTAAGCTTCGGTTGCGACTAGGAATTAATAATAGACATATTGAATAAATCACTTGTACTTTTGTTAATTAATAATAGGATGAAGTAGAGAAGCGTAGCATTTCGACAACACGAAATTCCCAGGATCACTTTACAAGACAGACTTCCTGGAAGAATAGATACAGAGAGAAAGAAAAATCTGGAAAATGGAATATGAAACATAAACCAGTCAAATAAAATAAAACTAGTAGTTAGAAGAAGAATAGTATTAGAATAGAAGAAGAGAATATTAAAGGACAGCGTAACTGACCTCATGATTTACCTTCTCAAGAAGAAAAGTAGAAAATTCTTTGTGGTGCCTGTAAAAATAGAATTAGTGATTTCGAAGAAGATGAAGCCAAAAATATTAACTGTGACATAATGCCCCAAATGGTTCCACTTAAAGTGTACAGTTCATCGTGGGCGAAATTATATTGATGTGGCTAAAGAAGATTTTACTCGCCGTCACTGTTTAGTGCATTTAAATTGAAAAGCCTTTAAAGAAAGTCAAGTTTTCTGTTGACTTTATTTAATAATATTTTTCCTTTATAATAATATGTATTTTGGAAATCTTTATTTGTCTTAATTTTTTTTAATCATTGTGATCATTAGTTTATAATAACAGCAATTACTGTAATTTTTAAGGCTGAGATATAAAGAAAAGACAAATTAATGATAGATAAGCGTTAAAAACAAATTTTAACCTGAATTGGAATATAAAACGTTATAATTTTTTACTTTACTTAGTTTTATTGACCTAAATTCACGTTGGAAAAGGTATGACGATATTAGGGTCACAGGCGGCAGAAATTAGGGTGTTAGAGGCCGATATTAAGGGAAATCGACATACTCGGAAAAAAACATCTGTATTTTAAAAAATAACAAAGAATTGGTAATTTTGCGAATGTAGTAATGGAGTTTCAGTATCCCTCTATCCAAAAAAGGCATTACAAGAAAGCAAATGCTATAAACCAAAAAATTACAATCAATCAAAGGTCAAAAAATGTTGACATGGCCGATAATTGGTGCCACCACCCTATAGAAAAATACTCAAAATGGACGCGCTTGATAAGAACGACGGCTCGAGTACTACAGTTCATTGCCCTGTGTCGCCGAAACAAGGTCAAGGCCATGGCTGCCCGCAAACGAACCCGAAAAATAGAAAAACAAGATCCCGACTGGCGTAACAAAAAGACTATCCCAATACCTAAACTTAACAAGGATAATGCAGTCAAACAAGGTAGACAGTGTTACCTAAACATACCGAGTGAATATTTAATTCGTGCCGAACAGCTGTGTATCAACGCCAGTCAACGAGACAGTTTCGCGAGTGAGATACAACGTTTGACAAGAGGTGAAACGAACGTTCGAGACAACCGTCTGACATATGTGAGTGTGTACATAGATGACTGTGGTACACTGCGAGTGAAAGGTCGGATATCAGCTGCAAAGGCGATAGGAGAAGACACGTCAGATCCAGTGGTACTCGACGGGAAGCATCCCTACACACGCCTCTATATTAAGCACGTACACGAAAAACTACATCACGGCGGGACGGAGATAACAGTCAATGAACTCAGACAGCGTCTATGGATCACGAAGATTCGACCGGCAGTGAAAAGCGAGATAAAGAGATGTATATTCTGCCGTATAAGAAAAGCGAAGCCGGCGTCACCCACGACCGGTAACCTACCGGCCGCCCGCCTAGCCCATAATACACGCCCTTTCTCATTCACAGGTCTAGACTACTTCGGCCCCATCGAAGTCACCGTGGCGCGCCATCGAGAGAAGAGGTACGGCGCGCTGTTCACGTGTATGACCTCTCGAGCCATACACCTCGAGGTCGTACACTCACTCAGCGCCGACTCAGCAGTGTCGGCCCTAAGACGATTTATCGCGCGGCGAGGTTGCCCCAAAGAGGTTTGGAGCGACAACGCTACGTGCTTCAAGGCGGCCGAAAAGGAGCTAGCAGAGGAGGCGCGCGACGCACTACAACAAGAGGTTACGAGTCATCACATCGCGTGGAGGTACATACCACCATCGGCCCCCTTCATGGGAGGGGCATGGGAGCGCATGGTGAAGGCCGTTAAAGAAGCCCTACGAGTTACCATGATAGAAAAACACCCTAACGACGAGACGCTCTTGACCTTACTAACCGAAGTCGAGAACATCGTAAACTCGAGGCCCCTCACCCATGTCTCGGTCGACCCCCGTGACCCCGAGGCATTGACCCCAAATCACATTCTCATCGGTCCCAACTGTCACGTGCCCCCACCCGGACACTTCTCAGCTGACGACGTGTCGAGTCGCCAACAATGGAAGCGAGCTCAAGCCCTGGCTGACATCTTCTGGAGGAGGTGGGTGAAGGAGTACCTGCCCCTACTGCAACACCGGCGGGAGTCCAGTAGCAGCGGCGTTGCCCCGAAGGTCGGTGACGTAGTCATCATCTGCGATTCTAACCTACCCCGCAACACATGGCCGCGCGGGCGGGTCTGTCGAGTCTACCCAGGTGCTGACGGCGAGGTTCGTGTAGTAGATGTCATCACTAGCGGAGGCAACATCTTGCGTCGGCCTACGAGGAAGATCGTCGTACTACCAACGGAGTTCGCAGACGTAACCGGGTCAGCGACGGCGGGAGAATGTGCACGACAATCAATGTGCTGAACAGTAGGTGAAGAAGAATGGACCGCAGGCCAGCAAAAAACGATCGCGCTGCACACGGCACCTTCGGCCAGCATGAACGCGAGTTTGCCGGTACATGTAGCAAGGAGAGAGAGAGAACGCGGCGTCGGTGTAGGAGAGAGAGAGAGAGAGCGAGAGCGCGGCCGCAAGCAGCAGAGAAAAGTAGTTAGAACCCGTATACAGTCCACTGAAGGATCGCGCGACGCGAACATTATAAAGTAAATTTGTGCCTGTTCATTACTTCTTTTAATTATATGCCTATAAGAAGACCTCTAAAGTATCGCGCGAACAGATAGTGGTTGTAAGAAATACCACCACTATCACGGCGTGCCCTGCGCTTGGTTGTCCAAGTCGTAGTTTCAACTCCACCATGTCCCGATAAAGCTGGGACTTCGTAGCCTCGATTTCTCGCCTTTTGATACGGGTTTAGTACCGAAGGTGCTCTGACATCTTTTTTCGCCATAGAGTCTCCTGCAGGAGTCCTCCAGCCCCCTCAAGCCAGAGTGCCAGCTGCGTCCTTCAACTTGGGGGCCAGCAGCTTAACCGGGTTCTGGATCGTATTTAACAACAGTCGTTCAAGGTATCTTACTTTTCTCCTCTCACCTCATTCCTCCTCCATTATTTCGTCATGAATTTCATACACATTTATTTTCATTGTATTGTTCAATGACGTTTTATTGGGAGACTAGACAACCCCCCCTCCCCTCCCCCCGAAACTATGTCTCGGCTACACCATGACCCCCCCCTGAATTGAAAGCTGGATCCACCCCTGTAACCACCCCGGATGGCCGTCGGTGGTGGTATGGTACGGTGGTAAGATTTTCCACGTGAAAAAAAGGTACCTACCCCTTACCTACAAAATAAACAACACCTATTGGTATACCTACCATTAATTAATACTAATTGCTAAACACATTACTTACTTATACATTTTATTATACATACTAACATACCTATATCTCCGTGTCGCTTCTGTCCTGGTAAAATAGCGTGCGATTTACATGTTTTGACACTTGAGATTTCGTCACAATTACTAACGCTTCCATTGTACAAAATACGGTTGTTCTCAGCACCTTTTTTTCTTTTTTCATTCTCTATTTAAATATAATAGACAAATCCACACTAATTTTTTAATTCTCGCTTTGTTTCCGTTACGGTCGGCGCACGCGCTGCCGACCCAAACGCAGAGGCAGACGAGCTGTCATCCTTGTTAGAGAGGTCATCTGACACCTGAGATCCTGAAGGCATTGGCCTAGCGGGAAGGTCACCAGTCGTTTGTACAGGTGTCAGGATCTGCGGAATCCCGTTTTTACTAAGTACCCATCTGGCTGAAATTACTAGACTGATATTCTACTCTTTATCAGGTAACTCTCCTATTTTTGCCCTGCCAGCGGCCCCGTACGCCTGGAAATCAGATTCTACTCTCGTTGCACCTTCTGTTTTTTTTATACGAACCTTGTCCTGACAAATAAAAAATATATCCAAATTGATGCAGTCGTTCGGCGGATGTTATGCGCGTACATACATTTGGAAGGGCTTCATTTAGCTAAATAGATTTAATGATCACATTTTTATCGGAATCATGTGCGGAAGCGGAAATTCCTTTTACCTTTTTCGAAGACTTTTCAATTAGACGTGCACGATTTTAGTTTAGAGAGGGTCATGGTGTCCCCTGTAACCCCCCCTCTTGGACCGCGCACGAGCACCGTACCAATTCTTGCACTTTAGAAGCAACATTTATGTTCACTTCGAATTTTTACTGTCGTATCCGTGTGGTAACGGAGATAAATTACAAGTATCACCACCCCATCTCATCCAAAGGCTGTCGTAAGAGGGGACTAACAAAAAATTCGCAGACGATATCACTGCGAGGGAAGGAAAACTCAATCAAAGAATCAATCAACCAAAAACCTTCAAACAACCTTCCAACATCGGGGGAAGCCTATGTCCAGCAGTGGACTGAGATAGGCTTATTGTCTATTGATTGAATAAATCGAATTGTTACAAGAATCGAAAAAATATTCAATCCAATCACGACCGCACGGACGCGCGTCATTAGCTTTATTTCTGTTGGTGTTGCAAGTTATAGCAGTTATAGTCCGTTGAACATGCACGAACTTTCTTGCTTTAGTTCAAGAACTTAGCCGACAGTTACAACTTAGTTATGATTGACACCCACCACTCTCCAAGAACTAATTATGATAAAACCGACCGCGGCAGTTTGACTCATGTTTGTTTAGAGTCCTACGCTTACAACTCACTCGGTTTTTCCATAACATTATGGGGTTTTCCCACAATTTATTGCTTATGAATTAACTTTTACGGCAGTTCTGACCTACAAGGAAAGTCTGTGTCGGAGCCTTAGAGAGTCAGCAGGTAGACGAAGTTGTGGACAAAAACCAGATTATAGTCTGGAATTATATGTATATAGGATAGCCACCTACTCGGCCGGGGTGCGAGGGATATGTTTGCGATTACTGACGGCAATGACGGCCCACAGACGGCGTGCGTTATTCGGTTCAAGTCATAACCTCCTTCACCGACTTCGGTTGGGTGGGGGGGGAGGGTTATTAGGAGAAGGGGGTATCCGTGGGGATTTTCGCACGATAAAAAGAAAAAAAGGATAGCCACCTACTAGTTACTTATTTCGGGAATTATATTCTTGTGTGGGTCGCAGGAACAGGGTTGTCCACAGTTTTTTTACTTACTACTTAGGTGGCAAACAAGGACACGGAAAGTGGCCTATGGACATGTGCAACAGTCCATAATGGTGTATGGTTATTATAAGATTGTATACCTTTAGATAAGTAGCTAAGTAGCCGTCGGTCCCGGTTGCCATACGAACTTCTAGTTGGAGGTTGGAGCCCTAAGAAGTTCAACAACAACGGTCTAGCTGCAATGCTTCGATATCGCCAAATGTCACCATTGGGTTCTTTTTTTTTATCCCACTTAATTGGCAGACAAGCACACGGCCCACCCGATGGGAAGCGGTCACCGTGGCCTATGGACGTATGCAACACCAGGGGCGTCACACTCGTGCTGCCGACCTTGAAGAAACTTTCTAACGCCCTTCTTGAAGAACCCCATATTGTAGTCGCTTGGGTCAGACGGCAGTCGCTTCACGGTAAATATCGATGTCCAACCAAATCCGCAGTTAAGACTGGTAAAGCGGACCCCAAACTCCGAGGTGAAAGCTTCGGATGCGACTGGGAATTAACGCAAAGATAAAGTTAAGAGTTCCAAACCAAACCCCTTCATCCTCGTCGTACCACCAACTTAACGGAGTACAGTAATATTGGTATTATCACTATTATCATATAACTTACTCTGAATAACCGACATTCTCAAGTATTTGTTGGTTTTCAACGAAAGGATACACTGTTTATTGAGCGCCACACCCAAGACAAGACCTGTGGTGTTACTATCTAAGATTGTATCTAAGAGCTAACATCTTTATCTATAGGGCATATAAAGATAAGTTTCACAACATTGCATGATTCGCGAGATAGGTAGGTGGGAACTAAATGCATAACATAAAATATTATATAGGTACTGTCCTAAATGTAACCGTGTTAGCAACTACTTTATCAGACTATTAATGAACTCTGTACGGTAGCGGTAGAGCATTCAACTGGGTGGTGGTCAATGTTCACGGGTTCGATTTCCGCTCAGTGCATATATTTGTATGCATGAATATGTATGTATTTGCATTGGTCTGGGTGTTTCTATGTTTATTCGCATTCTAAAACCTATGAGTCCTATGACACAAGCTAGTTAAGATATCCTCTTAAAGAACGACTGCTGTATATATCTGTCTGATGTTAAACAGCCCTATCCCAAGTCGCCTTTTAGACACCGCATGGGAAGAGATGGGGTGGCCCAAATTCTACTCTGCCGGGAAACACACCACGGCAAAATACACATCTTACTATAACTAAATCATTGGTCCTAAGAAGTTCTTATGACGTCACTATGTGACGCGATCGGACCAATAAACATAGAGAAGTTTGACGAAACTAGTTTCCATACTAATGAAGTTTAAGGTTAAGTATTAACTTACCTTGGTTTTACATGCTGTGGGTCGTTCATACGTCACTCTTATAACAAATACGATCTCACGTAAAATATTGAACTATGTTGACTCAGCATTTTTCCAAACCTTACACATTAGTGAATCAGATCAATAAAGCCTTCTAGAGAGGACTATTTCTTCTCACTCACCGACGATTCTTTCCACACCATTAAGAGGAGTTTCTTACCAAGTTTTCTTGCCTTCTACGTCTGTCTTCAGTCCGGGTCCTTTTCGCGGGGTGTGAAAAAGCATCTGATGAGGTCGTCATCCTGTGTGCCACTATTATAAAATGGTACGTGTCTGTAATGGTGACCCTCTTTCTCTTTGCCTTCAGCTTACCATGCGAGGTGAAATCATCATCAGTGGCACTCAGCTTGACGGCTTCATCAGATGTTCTTTCATGCCCCGCATAAAGGACCAGGAACTGTAGGAAGAGGGACTGGTAGTTTATATTATTGGACTCTTCGTTCATTAGTTAGACTTCCGTGTCGAATGCTGTCTCCATCTAACAATTAAAAGCAACCCCTCGCCCGTATCTCAATATCGTTAGTAGGCTTACAGGTGACCCTGGTTTTGGCTCTGAAGATCTTGGTCAGTTCCCATACACCCAAATTTTACATTACATTGGTCGTATTGGTCGTTAACACGTCACTGTTAGCGGAAATGCGATCTTACGTAAAATATTTAACAGTTTCGTGACTAAGCATTTTTCCGAAACCTTGAAAATCAGTGAGTCAGGTCAATATTGCCTAGTGGAGATGACTATAATAAACTGTCATATTCAGTGATCTTGTAATTATTTAGAGGCAGGGATAATCTGTATGTGGCTCTGTAATTGGGTTACAGGATGTTTAATAAGAAATTTTCCCTTGTTGAGCCTTAATAGGTCAGCTAGTAACTATGTTTAACTTACTAGTTACTACATAGTTACTATTATTATAATAAATTCTTTCTTCTTCTTCTTCCCTTTTTACAAGAAGAGCATTAGAACGTTCTTGCGAGGTCGGTAGCGCGAGTGTGACGCCCTTGGTGGTTCATACGTCCATAGGCGACGTAACCACTTTCCATCAGGTGTGCCGTGTGCTTGTCTGCCACCTAGGTGGTATAAAAAATTTATAATTAGGTAAGTATACCAATACCAGTCCAAAAAACACCGACACGCGAATATGAATTATCTAAGCATAAAAACATAAATACAGCCCAGACTCAGTCTATACATGGCTCGAGTCAACAATAGTGCCTGAAAAACAGCAATAGGCTCACCCCCTATTACGTGGGACCTAATACAATGATTGGTGAAATGTGGGTGTTAATTCACCTCTGCCTAACCCTCCGGGATAAAGGCGTGATTGTATGTATGTATGTATGTAGGCATAAAAATATTTGCACTAAGCAGAAATCAAACTGACGAACCTGAATGTAACAGTCGAACATTCTAACGCCAAACCAACGCCAAACACTTCGTACAACAATTTGTTTATCTAATTGATTCTCCTCACTTATAAAATCCCCACAGATACCCCCTCGCCGGAGCCATCGGGGGAGGTTATGTCGGATTTGAACCGACTAAAACGCACGCCGTCGATAGAGCTTAGGTAGCCGGAGGTGAGATTGCCCGAGACATACCTCTCGCACCCCGGCCGACCCTGGGGCATTCTTTCGAGCTGGCCTGGCCCTCTTCGCCCTTAGGTATTATTTATAACTGCCTTCCTCTATCTATAGGAAGACAGTTAAAAGTGAGTTGAATCAATCAATCGTGAAAAAAAAGTGACCAACTTTTTTGTTCCGTCTAACCGCTACCGGCCTGTGGCCGTGACCATATTTTTTGTTCCGCAGTTTGTCTAGTCATACCAACTTAAGTACCTACCTACTAACATTTTCTTCGCATCCCTTATATGTAGATGCGACTATTCCTATAGTTAGAATATAATACTTTACTACTCTAGGGCCCCTCTAAGAGGGCCTCCTTCTGGGCTCAAGCCAACCTCATCTGCAAGCCGATATCTACACCTGGGACGAGGTTCTGGCTCAGATTTTCCTCTCGCGTTTTGGAGGTCATTAAGAAGTCCGAAGTCGCTTTCATAAAAGTGAAATAAGCCAAACTGAAAGAAGAAGAAGCGAAGCCTTCTTTGGATGTAAAAAAGTGAAAACTTTGGATGTAACCGGAAACGGATCTAATCCTCGGATGTAAACGGATGTACAGTTCTTTGTAGTTTATACTTACACATACCTGAATAAAACAACATATTTGTAAAATAATACCGCGTTTCACCAACTAAACTAATTCTACTTTAGCAATATTAGTCTGATTGACAAATATTTATGGCTTTCCGAAATCCCCCTTGACTAATTGTTTGAAAACATTTATATTATATAATAAATTGTAAAACAGAAATATACAACATGTATAAAACAATTTTATACATTGAGAGACCAAGCCAGTTGTCCTCGAGTGCGTCATGCACGGCACGCTAGTATAAAACTGTTCCCTCCCTCCACGGGCAGTTACTCTGTCTCACAAAACCGTGCTGTTAGTACGCTTGGTGTTTATTTACCCGAAAGGAAACTAGTTTATTAAAAATATGTAAGTTTTTATAACTAATTATTACTAAGTACAAGTTTTTATTACTATTTATCACTAAGTAAATATTTTTATTACTAATTGTCAGTAAGTACAAGTTTTAAATAATTAATATTAGCGTGGCTATACGAAAAACAAAATTAATAATTGGCGTTATTAAGTTTTAGTAGTGTTTTACGTTTTTTTTTACTTTTGTATTTATAGTGGATGACCAAATTATAAAGAACACGGATGGTAATTTTTTTAATAAAAAGCTTTATTTAGAAAAATAACAAAACTTGCCACTGTCCCTATAAGTAATTTGGCCATCTATGGTAATATTTTTATTACAATAGCATCAACCTAGATTGCTGAAGTAAATATTAATCAAGCCTTTATTATTTGCAATTGTAATTTGTTTCGTAGTAACTTTGCCATGGTAATTACGCGTACACATTCCATTCAGTACTTCGTGTCCATTGCTGGCTAGTGGCTTAGTGAAGTGAAAGGTATTATCGGTATTGCTGATGGTGACTCGTGTGATTGATTCCGTGGGTAACAGTTACTTAGGTACCTAGGTACCTACCCACATTTGTGTATTTTGGTGCTATTAGCAGCTCGCTAGATAAAATATTAGCATTTGAATCTAGCTAAGTATCGGACCTCTATTTTTGTCTAGACTCGCGTAGTGAGCGCAAGGTCATACAGCTGTGTCGCGTTAGCCGGCCGGCGTTTTTGCCATGTTGTAAACAGTGTTACCAACTCCTAGAAATATTCAATTCACTCATATAACATCGGTTTGCCACAATGACCAACTTACAAATGGGAAGCCATCTGAAATCTAAAATTTAAATTTAGTGTTCCATGCGTTGGTAGGTACCTACCTACCTATTGTGGAAAACCAAATAAACTTCATTGCGACCGGAAATGGTGCGCACTGTGCGGTATGAAAGGAACTTCATCCCTCGCACACTCAAGCTGTGGAATGAACTCCCCGCGATGGTTTTCCCAAGCGACTACAATATGGGGTTCTTCAAGAAGAGCATTAGAAGGTTTCTTCAGGGTCGGTAGCACGAGTGTGACGCCCCTGGTGTAGCATACGTCCATAGGCCACGGTAACCACTTTCCATCAGGTGGGCCGTGTGCTTGTCTGCCACCTAAGTGGTATAAAAAAAAAAGCCCCACGGTATAAAATTTAAAAGTGTATCAAGTAGGTGTTTCAAGGATAATACCATCCCCCAAAGTTACACCCCTTACCAACAGCTCCAAAAATATAACATTTTAGCGCCTAAACAGTTTTTTTATGTTAATATTTATATCAATGGTTTTTTCCCCAGTGAGGAAAAGCCATAAAATTGACATCACTGTTTGTAGACACAGCTTAGTTCTTTCTAATCTATACAATTTATCGATAGCATCGTACCCGGTAGAAATAAATTACCTATCTACCGTATAATGCATAGTTAACGACTAAATGAATCATAAAACTATCAAGATACATTACTAAACTAATAACCGTATCCAGATAAGGCTCGTATGTGCGTCAGTGGGTGTAACCAAGCCTTATTACGATACACCTACTAACTCTCCCAGGGGTGAGCGTAATGGCCCCCACCACGATCTTAGGGGCTAAACCAACCTCACCTGCAAGCTGGTACACTTCTAATTGACAGATGAGGTTCCTGCACAGGCTTTCCTCTGAGGAATGAGAGGTCATAAATTAAATTGTGCAAAGAAAAAAAGAGAGGAGAGAGTAGGTACTCCGATTACTTCGAGCCCCAAAGTGTAAGCTTTGAAGGCAACTGGGATTGGCATGGATCACCCACAGTACTTGGTTCTATTCGAGCAGGCGTTCACTGGGTATATGCCAGTATCCAGTGACACCCAAACGAGTAACACTGTTACTGGTTGGGAAAAAAATTCCCAACGAGTCACAGGTGTTACTGGATGTAACATTATTTTGTCCCAACGAGTGATACCGCAAAATATTGGTCTACTGGTAGGGAATAAAATTCCCAATGGGCCGTAATTGTTACTGGATGCAACATTTTTTGTCCCAACTTGTAACAGATGTTACTGGATGTAACCCCTTTTGAGCGAAGTACCTAAATTTCACGATGCCTATGAAGCAAATTGCCTAAAACGCGAAATACCTGAAACTCGAAGTACCTAAATTGCACGATGCCTAAAAACTTAATTTGCCTACAATGTACTTTGACAACAATGTTTAATGCCTAAGAATGGAAATGTCTACAATGTACTTTGACAACAATGTTTAATGCCTAAGATGGAAATGTCTTAAATGAAGATTGCCAGCACAATACAAGGTACGGGGCATTCAGGTACGGTCGGCCAGATTGATTTACCACTTATGACAACACTTCTTATGTATCTAGACCCAATGTAAAAGGGACACGTTACGTACGTTTTACGTGTCCCTTTTACAATACTACGAGTATGATAATGAGTTCGAAGTCATCATCATCTGCATATAGACGTATTCTCCTGATTGCATCCGTGGCCAAGATGACCTCGAAGCTCAGGGTTCGCCTTCCGGCTCTTCCTTCTCCACTTCGGACGATCTTGGGCGTCCATGGTAGTGAGACCATTAGCACGCATATCACCCTCCACGACGTCAAGCCAGGACTTCTTTGGCCTACCCCTTTTACCTGGACCCGGCGGGGGTACCATTACCAGGCATTTGTTCCCCACGTAGCCTGGCGGTTACCGCAAGACGTGGCCGCACCAGCGAAGGCGGCTCTCTTGCATTTTATCCGCGATGTCACGGACATGGAGGCTGCCGCGGATGCGAGAGTTCCGTACTCCGCGATCTTTACGCGTAACGCCGCACATCCACCGCAACATTTTCATCTCTGTGACACGCAGCTCTTACTTGTGTCGCTCGAGCAGCGGCCACGCCTCACAACCATACAAGAGAACAGGCCTAATGATCGTCTTATAGACCTGTCCCTTCAACCTGACTGGCATTTTAGGATCACAGGTGACGCCAGTCATTTCTCGCCACTTGGCCCACGCGGCAGCAATGCGTGCCTTGACGTCGTGGTCGATCTCACCGGTCACATGAAGTACAGATCCCAGGTACTTAACCTGGTCCGTGCGCTCGACCAAATCATCGCCTATGCGGACGGGTGTGGGATCTGTGGAGTTTAACGCTAAGTATTCTGTCTTCGCTACATTTAGCTTCAGACCGCCGTTCTCAAGCGCTTCTTTCCATCCTTTCACGCGTCGCACCAATCTGCTCCTGTCCGCGTCCATGAGCGCAATATCATCAGCATACATGAGCAACCACGGAGGCTGCTCATGTGAGTTTCTAATGCTGTCCGACAAAACATCTAATACCACGCTGAACAGGTAAGGACTAAGTTCCAGTAATAAAGTAATTAAGACTAAAGAGTCGTGTTGTGTCATATTTTAGCAGAAAGATTTCTTGATGTAATAAAATTGGACTCATGCTTTGTAGGCAATTGACTAGCATCGGCATTATACTTTGTAGACATTTAACAACATAGGCATATTGCTTCGTAGGCATTAAAACCTTATAGACATTAAACTTTATAGGCATCCTGCGTTTTAGACATTGACTTTAGGCAATTTGCTTCATAGGCATCGTGCAATTTAGGTAATTCGCTCAAAAGGGGATGTAACTGTTTAGGGAGACCGCACACTAGAGACAAGACTGTCTTTAGACTGTTTTGTCTGACACAGACAAAACAGTCTTAAGACTGTCTTAAGACTGTTTTGTCTGCGACGCACCGCACACCTAAGACAAAACTGTTTTGTCTACGACACGCATCGCACGAACACTGCCACAGTATAGTATAGTTGAACAGTACACCGTCTTCATAGAAATGTGTGGTTGCCGGTTTGAATGTGTGCCACCGGTAAAATATGTGATGTGTTCGATTAACTTATAGATGCTCACCGATGAGTCAGTGCGGGCTGTGAAGTGAGTGAGATCGTGCACGTACCACTGCGTTGCACTTTATTTCATTGTTTCGCGCAGTTTGCATTTGATGATCACGACTTCGAACAGAACCGAAACATATTGTACTTAGTATCTTTAGGTATATGAATAACGACTACGCAAACCCAGACTTAACTTTCTTCACAATACATACTGAAGAAGAAAGGAAAAGAACATTTGTTTAGCACCATAGGCATTTGTTACAATCCGCATAGGTTTTCTATATAAACGTTTATGTATTATTGTTGGAGTTAGGTGTATATTACCTAAACAGTAGTGATGGAATGATGTGTTATGAATGAAATGAATGAATGTGAGAGAGAGAGAGAGAGAGAGTTAGTACTCGGCACTCGATTCGATATAGAAGAGAACGAGACGTATGCCTGTCTCGCTCACATATTTATCGTAACGAGTGGACTCCGTTAGCCTCCGATTCCTTACTAAAGTCAAAGTCAAAGTCAAAAATCATTTATTCTGTATAGACCATTAAAACGGCACTTACAAAACGTCAATAATATACATATATGTACTAAAGACTAGCTTAGCAAATGGACCACCGGTTCGAAACGCGGCCCCGGCCTGAGAAGACTCCGGCAAGAAACTCAGCGGGCTTTTTTTTTTTTTTGGTCTATTTACAAAAAATGCTTAGTCTACTTAGTCTAAATACAATCATTTGTTTGAGAAGCATGCATGAGTGAACAGCTCAATTCCAAGCAAGTTTATCATCTAAATATTCTTGTATTTTATAATAGCCTTTTTGGCACAATTTCCTCTTAACTTCATTTTTAAATTTATTTATAGGTAAATCCCTAATTTCATTAGGGAGCTTGTTAAAAAAGCGTATACAGTTACCCTGGAAAGAATTACTAATTTTTTGGAGTCTGCTATCACAGACTACAAGATTGTTTTTATGTCTCGTATTTACGTTATGCCTGTCACAAATTTTTGGAAATTTGGAAATATTTTTCCTTACATACATTAGGTTCTCGAAAATGTATTGTGACACTACGGTCAGAATGTCTATTTCTTTAAACTTTTCTCTGAGGGAGACTCTTGGGCCCAAATTATAAATAGCTCGCACAGCCCGCTTTTGTAATATAAATATTGTATTCAAATCCGCGGAATTACCCCAAAGGAGAATTCCGTAGCTCAAAATACTATGAAAATAACTGAAATAAACTATTCTAGCCGTATCCACATCTGTCAGAGTCCTAATCTTTTTTACAGCGTAGGAAGCTGAACTTAATCTACTGGCTATTTTATCAATATGTGATCCCCACTGCAGTTTGGCATCAATACTTAAACCTAAGAACACTGTTGATTCCACAAGGTTCAACACCTGACCATTGAGTTGTACATTGGTTTCCACCTGTTCAACATTAGGTAGGGTAAATTTAATACATTTAGTTTTATTCCCATTAAGGCAAAGATTATTTGTACTAAACCAATGGACCACTCTTGTTAGTGCACTATTCACTTCGTCATAATTGTTTAGTTGCCTCTTAATTTTAAATATTAACGAAGTATCGTCAGCAAATAAAATAATACTATTTTTGTCTCTTACGTAGTAAGGGAGGTCGTTTATATAAATTAAGAATAAAAATGGTCCTAGTATCGAACCCTGTGGAACGCCCATCGAAACCACAGATCCTACTGAGCGTGTACCGTTAACATCGACCCTCTGAATTCTATTGTTCAAATATGAAGTCAGAAGATCGAGAGCCTTGTTCCTTATTCCGTAATGTTCTAATTTCCTGATTAATGTGTCATGGTGGACGCAATCGAAAGCCTTGGATAGATCACAGAAGACACCCAATGCATCATGCTTATCTTCCCAGGCTTTGTGAATACAATTTAATAATTCTACACCAGCATCGGTGGTCGAACGTCCTTTAGTAAACCCAAACTGTTTATCATGAAACAGTTTGTTTTCACCAAAATGGGTTAGCATCTGTCCTAGAATTAGTTTCTCAAATACCTTACTCAAGGTCGGCAACACAGAAACGGGTCGGAAATTAGAAGGATCTGTGGTGCTGCCAGCCTTGAACAAAGGTATGACTTTGCTATGTTTCATTAAATCAGGAAATATACCGTTGCTGACACAGTCATTAAACACAGTTGCTAGGTGGGGAGCAATGACATCAATAATACTTGATACAGTTTTGACTGATAATCCCCATAGATCCGCGGTCTTTTTAATATCAATAGATTTAAACGCTTTGGTGATATCCTTGCTATTAACAACTGAGAATACGAAAGTGTCCTCACATTTTTTTACTGATTCCATAAGCAATGACTCGGCGGAGGTGGAAGACGACTGGAGAGTTTTGGTTGTCAATAAGGGAATGTTTGTAAAAAAATTTTCAAACTCTGTCGCAACTTCCATGTCCTCCGTGACATGGCGATCTTCTATTTTTAAATGGAAATCTCTTGCAACTGATGAAGATTTCCCACATTCAGAATTTATTATGTTCCAAGTAGTCTTAATTTTATTAACAGAATTCGCTATTTTCTTTTTAATGAAGTTTGACTTCGCAAAGGAACAGGCTCGCTTTTTTTTTTTTTTTTTTTTTTTATATAGGTCACGTCAATTTGACTTTGCCTCGCCTGACGGTAAGCTAAAGGCAATGTCTCTGAAAAGAGGGTCACCATTACAGACATGTACCATGTTACAATGGTGGCACTCAGCTTGACGGCCTCATCAGATGCTTTTTCACGCCCCGCTTAAAGGACCCGGGACTATAGGAGGATACCGCCAAAGATGCCACATCTCTACGCAACTGCAAAGGCTCAAGGGTGTAAGTGACCTCAGGATTCCCAATAATGCGGACCGCACGTCGCTGCAACCTGTCGAGAGCATCTAGTAAGTACTTTGCGGAGCCATCCCAGAGATGCGAGCAGTATTCCACGCAAGAGCGAATTTGTGTCTTGTAGAGAAGACACCGCTGCTCCGGCGTGAAAAAACGTCTCACTTTGTTCAGGACTCCGAGTTTACGCGATGCTGTTTTGATGATACTCTCGATGTAGTTTTTGTTGTTCAGTTTGCAGCGAACATCCATACCTAGGATTCGCTTGAATATTTTGGAGTAATTTTTAACATAATTCTGAAAAGCTGGGTTGAAATTGTATGATTTTTCAGAATACAGATCAAACAATCTCCTCCTACTTCTATAGATTCCCGTCGTTGCCCAGTCACTGAAAATAGGACGCTCGCCAATCGATATTGTTTTTGAGGTAAAAATTCTCCCAAACTCAGTATTGATTAGGTTAATTAGATCCACATAAGACTCTTCCACACTAGTATACGAGGGCAAGTCGGGTAGTTTATTCACTATACTTTCTTTAAAAGAGTCTAAACGATGCTGGTTAATCGGCACAAATTTAATTTCCTTTTTACTAACTTTACAATTATTTCTCTCACAGGATATTAATTGACCACGGTGGTCCGAGCCTACCGCATCCACAATACATTTATTAATTGGTTTAATATCTGTGAAAATATTATCAATACATGTGGCACTAGTTGCAGTTATTCTGGTAGGTTCCAAGAACATATTAATAAGATTAAAGGACTTGAACAGATTTAACATTTTGTTTCTCTCTACTGGCACTAGGGTGTTTTCTAAAATATTTACATTGAAGTCTCCACAAACTATTATTGCCTTTTTGGAGTAACGGCATTTAAAAAGCGCTCTTCCATCCTTTCTTCAAATCTTACATAGGGCGCGTCCGGGGGGCTGTATACGCTTAATACAATGAACTGCTCAAACTCAATACTCGCTATCTCAATAACTCGCTCAATAGAGAGGCTTACTAAGTCTTTACGTTCTTTAAATTTTATATTCTTATTAATAATTATTAGGCTGCCTCCACGTTTGAAATTTCTTCTACTGAACGAGCTTGCGACCTGGTGCTTTTTGAAGTTGAACATGATCTCATGGTCTTTCAACCAATGCTCAGTTACACAAAAAATATCGATATTTTTAAGGGTCATGTGCAACTCCAATTCCAATTCTTTGCCCTTTATCAAGCCCTCAACATTCTGGTGCACCAGGTACTAAAATTGATATTGTATTTTTTAATAATGAGACGAAATATTAAGCTTGGTTCCTGTACCCGATGCCGGTGGGGCACTATTTTTTATATTTTTTAATGAATTGTTTTGAGTAGGTACCTATATTAACAAATATATTTAATATGATTACTTGGTATTATTTTATTATTTACGCCAAGCTTGACGTGTTCCACCGGCCCAAAATAAATATGGGGTAAGGGCATGAGGATGATAACACTAATAAATTATTGTAAATCATCAAACATTTCCATCCAACTTTACAATATTCATAATCCATAAAACGTCTTTTTGTCTGTAGGTAAACATAATATGGCGACACCCAATTCAATAGAATACTTGTACTGCTGAATATATGTATACTGTGGCAAGACTGTTTTGTCTTTGATGTGCGCGACCGCATACCTACAGAAGGGAATAGAGATGTTTATTGCTTCCTATTAATATAGATCGTCCCTATGTTCCGATACGTACATCTAGTTACTGCGAATGTTTGTAACAAGATAACACCGGCAGAGTAAAAGAGTTTTCACAACCTCGTAATGCAAAGAACGGTCAGCCATCCAAAACCTGACCCAGCCAAATTGCATCCTCGTAATGTAAATAATATATACGAGAGTGTTATTATATCTTGTTATTACTTGTAACTAATAACAATATACCTAGTAGACTTAGATATTTTTTAACAAGATGTACTCAGTACCTAACTAGATGTACCTTACGTACCAAAACATAGAAACGAATAATCAGATCGCTCGGGTAATAGTTACCTATAATACCATTGGCTTTCGTTGTTATTTCCTTGTTCATCAGTAACATAATATGAATATACCACTGATATTATGTTACTGGTACTTGTTACGAGTATCTATATTCATTACACCTCTAGAAGGGAAGCCGACAGTCGTTAGACAGACTTGTCGCGTTGTAGGTAAAGACAGTTTTGTCTGTTAGACGTCTTGTCTCCAGTGTGCGCAGCTCCATACATTTAGTAGAGAGCAAGTCTGTCTTGAGACAGTCTTGTCTCAAATGTGCGCTCAGCCTTACTGCAGTTCATCGTATCACCGCAGCCGCTCCTCTATATCTTTTTTGTGATCAGTGTGATCAGTTTGTAGGTAATGTTAAATAGCTTCAAGTTAAGTAACTTACCTCAAGAACTGAGCTATCAAACGTTATTTTTTTTGACATACTTATCTAGCTGTTATTCCCCAAAAATGTAGCGATTCTGCAAATGTTGAGCAATAAGTTTTGTTATTCCCATTGAAAATGTTGGCTTTGACTCGTAAATTTTTTATGACTTTGATGTCCATTTTTAATTTAGTTCACAAACCAGTTTTATTTTGTCTGCTGTCCAAACTCCGTAGCTTGCATTGTGATTAGATTACAGATTTTTCAGTTATCTTATCATCAGTAATCACTGCACGTCTTTATAGGTTCGATTTAGGAGATTCATGTCATGTTATCCGCCGATTCGATGAAAAGGCCGTAGGCGTCTGGGTCAACTCAGTCCACAGCTAACTTCTGCTACTGTCATTCTATTACAATACGCCAGCCAACGAATCATAGGAGGGCTGATTTGTTAGTTTGCTGCTACAATATTTAATTTCCAAATGACACGTAATTTACCTTAAAAATGTTGTAGGATTTCACATAGTTGTTTTTCAAGACTATCTAAGGCAATAAAGGAATTTCGATAACACCACAGAGACAGACCTTGAAATATAGTAATAAACAGAACAAACTTTATATAACGCCATATCTAATTATAGTTATAGTAGTCTAGTAACTAAGTATCTTGTAAATACCTATAAATATTTCTGTCTTAAATAGTTCAAAATCTCGCACTCTCTGAAACACCCGATAACCCGATTCTTTACTCTGCAAAAGACTGGTGGAGATGGTTAAATTCTACTTTAATCGCTATGGCCATTGTATAAGAGCTAAACTTATCTTTTTTACCAGCTTTCCTATTGAAAACATTTCGACCCCCCCGAGCAATAAGCCGGTAATCGAAAAAAGCAAATTTTACAGGAAAAATGATTTACTGTTTTTGTTGAATTACTTCCCAACCAGTGGGAGTATTGGCATCATTGATACATGAAGTGAAAGCTAATTTTTTATGAAATAGTATTTAGCTATCAGTTTCAATCTACATGCTTCAAGTAAGCTACAATTTGAGAAGAAAAATCTTACGGTTTTAAAAAAAGTTCTATTTTCCTGTAATAGTAACTTACCGGATTATTGCGGTAATTTTTTGAAAAGTGTTGATACGTACTAGCATACTGCGGACTTTTATAACGTTATTTTGTATAGCAACAAGTGATCATAATATATCATTACCAAGTTATTGTTGTAATATTATAGGGCAAAAAATACTGTACAAGTAAATTACAGGGTTGTTTCCGGAAATATGACAACAACATTTTTCAATAACCATTCAATTCCAAAAATCATTTGAGTATAATAAACTAAGGTATTTTTAATAAAATAATTCAAAATAAATAGATTAATCGATTTAAGGCCCAAAACAATATTTCAGTAAATATTACACATATTATTTCAAACATAACCTGTTTAACAAATTAAGAAAAACAGTCACATAATTTAATCTATACGAGGAAGAAGTCGGAGCGAGACCTATGCCAGCAAAATTGCTCTATAGCCCCTAAGGCTAGACCTAGACCTAAGCCTAGACCCTAAGATATACCATGTCTGCCATGTCTATTAGCAAATAAAACCTAAGTGTTCTATTCTATTCTAAAATGACCAGAAAGCCATCTACAACTGAGTTGGGAAAAAACCTCAAAGATACTGATTTAATAGACAGGCAGATACACAAAGTATACATACGAGTATACTATGCATAGTGATTAGGCCTATTCACATCGGGGTTAGACAGATACAAAAGCCTACCATCTGCTTCTGTCCTTTCATACATCATCAGCTTTTTCTAGGGACGTTAAACGTTTCAAGCAAGTTTGTTGTTTACGAATGCTTCTAACATTATACGAGTAAGTATTAAACAAAATCAGTATTAATTAAACAAAAGTAAATTCTAATATACATTTGAAATTGAAAAATAAGCAATTGAAATTTAACAATCATCCGACAGGTGGCCCTCTACTGCGTCCACATTATCAGTAAGTGTTAATGAGTTATAGAACGAGTGGTAGAACCGTTGGATTGCTCCAGATTTACACAGACCCAACAGATCAGCATGCAAAGGCTGCTGATTGGAATCGGCTGGTGATAGGCCCGTTGCAACTCAATATTAGCTGCCATAAGCACACTTTGTGGCCTTTTACATCCACGCTGTCTGGATAGAGGATTTTGAGGAATTGTGTTAAACTCAGAAAAAGTGTCATTAATATCGTATTTAAAAAAGAGTTCATTCTCTTGTAAGTGTGTCGTTTTCACCTCCATAATATCCGACCAGCGAATTGTCCTGCCATCTTTATCCCGCCTCCAATGAACAGGGTCTACAAGTTGTTTTATGTCTAACATTTCACGTTGTCCAAGTTCTTTAACAGAATACTTATCGCCGGTAACTTTGGAGTTCAAGATTATGTTATATATTTGGTCGGGAGTATACACCACTTTATTCCATAAATTCCGCTCAATGCATACATGCATGGAATCTCCCTCATTTTGGCTGTGTCCTGTTTCGAAAAACCTATTGTTAATAGAAATGCCAAGTAGTTTGACAGCATATACATACATAGCAAAAATATTATCTATTTTTTTTCTGCCCAAAACACCCATTAGAATAAAGTGAAAATGTGGAAATGCCATTTTCGTGTTGAGTTTTAAAAATATCTAGCAAGCAGCTTCCTATTTCTGTACTACCTCTTTTTGCTATTTGGGCGTGCCATACATAAACAGTATCCCTTTTTTCGAAGAGCATCGAAAACTGTAAAATTGTAGATGGGATAAAATTCAAAAATAAGTAGTGAAGGGTAGGCGCACAAAATAAACCCGCGCACCTCTCGGAAAAAGGCCACAAAGTGTGCCTATGGCAGCCAATATTGAGTTTCAACGGGCCTATCACCAGTCGATTACAATCAGCAAGCCTTTGCATGCTGATCTGTTGAATCCGTGTAAATCTGGAGCAATCCCACGGTTCTACCACTCGTTCTATAACTCATTAACATTTACTGATAATGTGGATGCAGTAGAGGGCAACCTGTCGGATGATTGTTAAATTTTTTTTTTTTATTTTTCAATTTCAAATTTATATTATGTTAATAATTTTCTACCTAAAAATGTTCGTTACTTTCTATTACCCATTTATGTTCTATAAATATAATACGGAATAAATATCGCATTATGCGTTTACCGGCAATCACTAAAAAATTTTCACCGCAATAAACTGGTAATAGCAACTTACCGACTATCGAAAAGAAAAACACTTCTGTATCAATGTATTATGTGGTTTTTGTGGTTATTCATGTGTTGACATGTTTCCGTGCAATAAATTGGTAATTGCAAATATCTTCGTTAATATCAGTAGGAATATTCTGAAAAAAATTAGAGACATGTGTCCCGACCCATAGATGCCGAATTTCGCATAACAACAAAAACCCCATAATAGCACATTACCGACTTATTGCTTGGGGGGGTCGATTTCACCCTTCGCCACTGCCATACACATTGCACATACACATCCCATAAATCAAGCGACAGCAGTATTTGAATTGTATTTGTATTCTGATGCCCATAATCCTACAAGCCTCTAAACAAATAAAAAGCGGTTATATAATTTCTTAATTCACGGACAGCTTCAAGGTCACTAAAGACGAGTCACGTGGGTAGGCAGGCAGTCATTAAATCCATCAAACCAGTCGCTGTTTGAGTTTTTTTGTATGTTGATGTAGGATCATCTTATGAAAAAAAGTCGTTCTTTTTGGCTTAGTCATTATGATACACAAATAATACCTATGCATTTATACTTGCCATATATGACTATTATTTTATATTGCCTGGTAACAGTAGCCTTGTATGCAACACTGGGACCACCCTATAGAGCTGTAGAGGAGGGGAGAGGGACAGGGGAATAAGTAAAATAAAGGGAAATTCCGTCTACGATCTAAAACTGATCGTAATTCCCTGAATCATGATCAGGGAGTTTCTGTGCGTAGACTGAGAATCTTAATTTATACCTTGAAGCATAGGCTATATCTCACCTGCAAGTTGAGCACCTGGCACCTGCTAAACAATGAAGTAGGCTCTAGCGCAGGTCAGGAGGTATTTTTAAGGAACATTAGCAACCGAAATTACCAGTATTCCCACTAACCCCTCCAGCTAAACTTGCTTGTGTTAGTAGTGGGTCTAATTCAGTAGTGTAATGTTCAGGATTCGAACTTGGGACATCTCGATCGTAAAGCCGACTTCTTAACGTTGCTAACACAGCTTAAAGGTTGGATCTTTACCTGTAGCACTGGGTCTCCACTACATAGTAGAAAATATTAATGACTTGTAAAAAATTTAGATGGCGTTAGGTGTATCAATTTACAATTAGAATTCTAAATGAACAAGAATTGAGTACTATAAATGTTGTTTTTTAATAAAACTAAAATACATGTACCATGTAAACATAAATAACGAACTTTTAAATCTTATTTCGATAAATTGGTTAAAATAACAGCGCCGTCCACGCTTTTTTTCAGTACTAAATAGATACCGCTCCATAATCCAATATTTTCGTTTCTTTTTGTTCATAGATGGCGCTATTTAACATTCCTTCGATTTTTTGACAGATCCTACTTCCTTATTTTGTTTTGTATTGTATTCGATTATCGGATATACTTTGAGAGTTTGAGCTGTGTTTTTGTCACAGGGGGGCCCCGTTCTACATATAGAAATTCTAGTTATAAATAATAAATAAATAAATCTTTATTGCTTAGAAAATGTACACAGTTTACACTAAGAAGTTGGATCAAGGGATATGTGCAAGAGTGTGAATACTCTGACCTCTAAACTAGACTTTCGTCTGTATTTTAAAAGTCAGTGCCCACCGTATTTGTTTTAGTGTTTATTTTTGTTAGTAGGTATGTAATGTATGAATGAGAGATAACAAGTTCGTTTTAGTATTTGTGTGTGTGTGTGTGTGTGTGTGTGTGTGTGTGTGTGTGTGTGTGTGTGTGTGTGTGTGTGTGTGTGTGTGTGCGTGCGTGTGTGTGTGTGCGTGTGTGAGTGCGTGTGAGTGTTTGTGCGTGAGTGCGTGTGTGTGTTATAGGGATGCACGATTTTTCTCTTTGAATCGATTTTTTGGATCGTAATGGATCGTAAGCCCTTGAATCGATTCGTGGATCGGATCGTATTGTCTTGAATCGATTTCATGAAAATCGATTCAAAAATCGAATCAAAATTTGCATTAATTTGAACAAATAAAACATTATTTTACACAAATTTAAACTTTAATGAAGTCTAAAAAAGAAAAAAAAAGAAAAATTTTACTTTTTTAAACATAGAATAAGGTATACACCTATTTAAATGCACTTAATATGAATATTTTTTCAGCGCTAGGCAATTAATAAAATTAACTGAATGCATAACAGAAAAATAAAATGTTGTGCAAAAAAACCAACTGATGAACTAAACATGTCCCATCCCAAAAAAAAGTATAAAATCACACAAAATAAGAAGACCTTTTTTATCGAATTCACACCAAAAATGCGATTCATACGCCGTATTTAGGATTTATAAAACAAAAATATGAATTTCTTATCAAGAATACTAACTAGTAATTGAGAAAGCCTTTTCGGCAGCAGTCTGTTGCGACTCTCATCTAAGGTAATATTTGCGAGAGAGAAAAGGCGTTCTGATGGCGTGGAGGTAGCCACAATCGCTAAATATCTTAAGGCCATCGTACCCAACTGCTGCCATACTATTCTTCTGGTTGACCAGTAAGATAGCGGATTAGATTTCCGATCAAGCAAAGGCATGCAACAACAGTCTTGACAAAATTAGACAACATACTGGATTTGATAGGTGGAGCCATCGGTAAAGCACAATAGCACAAATAATACGGTGATACGTGGTAATTAGTACGGCACAAATGACCATGACCAAAGCAAAATAAAATCAACGATGACTTTTCTGAACTACCTTCATCATATTTCATTATTTTGCCTATCGATTTGCTTGCTTCGCTTCGTACCGTCATAAAATAAACATTGCAGACTATGATGATTAAGATAGATTACAAACGAATGGCGAAACATAAATAAATTGAAGGTGTCGGCATTACTGTGTAATCGAACTTTGTTTATTAAAAATAATAAAACTTCACAATAATACATTGTCGGTAATACGATCCAAAGGATTCGATTCACTATACTTTTGAATCGATTCGAATGAAGATCGTATTGAAGTGAATCGATTCAAAAAATCGCTAGATCGTATTCCCTTGAATCGATCTTCACAAAAATCGCATCGTAACGTGCATCCCTAGTGTGTTATATACATAGTTATACAAATATGGGGCAAACATGAATTGAACCTTGATTATATCACTTTGTCTCTTTTTTTCCAATATACAGTTGTATCTGCTAAAAAGAGACAAAAAATTTAAGTTATTGCTCACTTGGGAAAATGAGTATGAGAATTTGACAGCGTGCCGACGACGACGGTGCCAACATTTATGAATGATTTGCGCCAACATTATGAATGATTTGCGACAGCCATTGAGCCATTGTTGAATTTTTCTAGACCATACTACTCATAATAGTGATGTACTCCAATAAATGATTTGACGACGAAACTATTCTTCTTTACAAAAATGTACTCTTTTGAAGAAATACGAATTGACAAAATTGTAATGTCTTTTGTTTAGGCAATTGTGGTATTGTTAGAAACGTCTTGATCGTCCGCTGGTTATAGGCAATATGACGTGTGAATGACTATCTGAAACTCTGACTAGGTATAATGGAAAAAAACTTGAGATATATAGAACGTGTTTGGTATGAAATTAAAGGGCTCTATTAGCACATTAAAAACATGTATACATTATTGGGTGTTGCTTGCATCAAAATAATACAAATAAAAAATAAAGTTTAAAACTAAAATCCGACTACTGCAAATCACGCTCTAAGAAGTAATAAGCAAGAAAATATCAAGAATAGCCGTGATCGTATACCATTTACTCTAACCCCGCGTCGCGTTTACATACTGCCGCTCGCATTGCTCATCGCTTTGCCGGAAATATTCACGCGAATAATGCCCTAGCATTCAAACACTCGCATCTTCGCGATGTTCATCGCGTTGCCCAACACTCGCATCATCGCGATGTTCATCGCGTTGCCCCGCATACAGTATTCGCCTTGCGATGGAGATGGACGACCTTAGTTAAGTGGACACCTAACCGAATGCAGTATAGGCATTTTATTAGGCTAGGCTATCTACTTAGATACTTAGCTAGTAGGTAATCAGGCTAATTTGGTAGGTAGGTAGGTAGGTACCTACCTACCTACCTATTCTAATTTACTAATGTACTAATGTACTAATGTAGGTAGGTATACTTAGGCTAATTTGGTAGGTAGGTACCTACCTACCTACCTACCTATTCTAATTTAGTAGGTAGTAGTACCTACCTACCAAATTAAAATAGGTGGGTAGGTAAATTAGGCTAATTTGGTAAGTAGGTTACCTAGCAAATTAGAATAGGTAGGTAGGTAGGTACCTACCTACCAAATTAGCCTAATTAGTAATTACCTACCAAATTAAAATAGGTAGGTAGGTAGGTAGTACCTACCAAATTAGCCTGATTACCTACGAAATAGGTAGGTAGGTAGGTACCTACCTACCTACCTACCTATTCTAGTTTGGTAGGTAGGTACCTACCTACCTACCTATTCTAGTTTGGTAGGTAGGTACCTACCTACCTACCAAATTAGCCTAATTATACCTACCAAATAGGTAGGTAGGGTACCTACCAAATTAGAATAGGTAGGTAGGTAGGTACCTACCTACCAAACTAGAATAGGTAGGTAGGTAGGTACCTACCTACCTACCTATTTGGTAGGTAATCAGGCTAATTTGGTAGGTACTACCTACCTACCTATATTTTAATTTGGTAGGTAATTAGGCTAATTTGGTAGGTAATTAGGCTAATTTGGTAGGTAGGTACCTACCTACCTACCTATTCTAATTTGGTAGGTAACCTACTTACCAAATTAGCCTAATTACCTACCTACCTATTTTAATTTGGTAGGTAGGTAGGTACCTACCTAGCAACCTAGCAATTTAGCATACTCAAAAACCCATTAGGCAACACTCATATTATTGCAATAATTTAGATACTACAGCGCGGTGGCCATGTTGGATTACAAAAATGACATCAAATTCGTACTCGGCATACTCAAAAACCCATTGGAACATACCCATATTTATATACTACAGCGCGGCGGCCACTTTGGATTACAAAAATGACATCAAATTCGTACTCAGCATACTCAAAAACCCATTATTCCATACCCTTATTGCAATTTATATACCACAGCGCGGCGGCCATATTGGATTCCAAAAATGTCATCAAATTCGTACTCGGCATACTCAAAAACCCATTGGAACATACCCATATTGCAATTTAGCATACTCAAAAACCCATTAGGCAACACTCATATTATTGCAATTTAGATACTACAGCGTGGTGGCCATGTTGGATTACAAAAATTACATCAAATTCGTACTCAGCATACCTACTCAAAAACCCATTTTTCCATACCCATATTGCAAGTTATATACTACAGCGCGGCGGCCATATTGGATTCCAAAAATGCAGCACAACATCCAAGAACCCCAAGTCTTAGCTGGCGAAAAGATGGTATTACCCTTTTTTCCTACATAATCGTAGCATTCGTAGCTGCTTTAGAAATAACCCGATTCGAGATGCGATCTGTACTTACGAGGACACAGTCAATCTTACTATATAAAATTAAATAGTTATATGTGCTTATATTTGTTAATTTATTTTTTTTGCTATGACTGACATTTCTTTGAGATTGAAAATAAAGTACAGCACCATCTAGTAGCTATTACTAAGTAAAGTACGCTGAAACACGGGTTATTTCGTTGCCATCTAGTGACGGGCTATAATATTTAAAAATAACCCGCAAAATAACCCGACTTAAGGTGGTCTCATTTTTTTGTATGGGATGGGGTATCTGTACTTTAGTATTATGTTATCTGTGCCTGTAGGCAGTGTAGGCACAGTTTACCTGTAGTCAATTATGAGGTAATTTTCATAACATGTACTGGAAAATAACAATAAAATAACGTAATGGATCATCCATTTTGTAACCATTACAAACTGCTCTTTATTGATTTTGGATTAGTAGTTAACGACTTGTTAATATTAGGTATGTCATAGTTTAAATCGTATTTGATCGCACAATATTGGTTTTACGATATGATTAAAACTATGAAATCGAAATTATATCTATATCTATATCTATACTAATATTGTGAAGCTGAAGAGTTTTTTTTGCTTTTTTGGTTGAACGAAAACATACAGTAAGCAAAAAAAGCTTCAATCGAAGCACCACCACATTTAATTATTTGCCGCATGACCGTATTATTTCGTAATTGCCTGGCTCACCTCACCTCACCTCACAATTTGTAGTTATATCCAGTAAAATCTACTTTCGACCATTATTTGATTGACTACTAACGTTACGTGTCACAAAGCATTTCGTGTCGGTGGTTGGAGGTGTTTATTTGTTTATTTTCCATTGTTATGACATTTCGACAGTTAAGGCGGCTGTATATGACCTGCCATGGCACCTGCCACCCTATTTGTGTAATTATTATGTTGTACTAAAGTGCTAGCGTGTGTAGTACCTAGTCCTTGGCAGAGCGGTCACGGGGTCAACTCTTGTCTAGGACGTTAATTTTTTTCAATCTTAATCGATAGGAATAGTTAACACACTAATTGCTTTAAAATTTCATTCAGTCAAATTAGCCTATCGCAGTCCACTGCTGGACATAGGCCTCTCCCAATGTTGGGACTTGGGAGGCTTTGACCTACTGTTTCCACGCTGGTCAGACGGGTTGGTACAAGGTTTTATTTAGAGTTTTCCTTCCTTCCAGTATTTTTCCGTTAGTCTCCTCTTCTGACACCCTTTGGATGAGATGGGGTGGTGATACAAACTTGTATTCCGTCTCCGTCACCACGGATAGCTAAAAATTTCATTAAGTAATTATCCTTCTTTTTTTATCTATACTTTGAGGAGTTTGATAGGTTGCTTTCGTGGTGATTGACTTCCCTTTCCTTTCCTCCCTGAATACTTACTTATATGTTTACGTTAGAATCTAGGTAGGTACCTATTAGGTACTTATATTTTTATACCAATAAATAATATTATAGTAAGAGCGTGTCTACAATTTTCCACATACGTAGTATATGGGAACGAGTGGGGACCTACACACATATACTTACGCCTGTAAATCCCTGAAGGGGTAGGCAGAGGAGTAGGTATTATCTTGTCCACATTTCGCCATGAGAGGAATAATTTCTTTAAAATAACTTAAAACTAGAAGAAGATGTACCTAGCTGCTACAATAAACATACCTAGGTGGGTAGGTACCTATTGTATCGTTGTTAAAATAAAATGGACTCCATCTCATCAACATTTTTAGCTGTTCATGGACTCTTATCCAACAGAGTGGAACAGAATCGCACATTTTATAATTTTAATTTAATAAGATTTTTTATTTGAATATTAAATAGGTTGTTATATTTAATTAATTTGTAGATACTTAGGTACAGCATAACTTTTTTCAAATAACACATATTTGGAAGAATAAAAATACGAAACCCGCATTTATACTTTTTTTTTTCTGAGTAAAGAATAAGTTTAGTTTAGTACTACTTACCTTGTAACCGAAATTCCCCCGTAACCCATTCCTCCAGCTAAACTTTGCTTGTGTTAGTGGGTTCATGTATTAGTGAGAATCCAAACCTAGAACCTCTCGATCTCGTCGACTTTTTAACCACTAATCAATACTAATTTATAAATGCGAAAGTAATTCTGTCTGTCTGTCCAAACCACTGAACCGATTTTGATGAAATTTAGTACAGGGGTAGATTAGACTTTGGGAAAGAACATAGGCTATGCTTGGCCGCGATAACCGACATCCACAGGGGCGGAGCCGCGGGTAAAAGATAGCCTACTAAATAAATGTAACTTATTCTGGTACTTATAAAATATTGTTTCTTCTCCTTCCCCAGCACAATGACCGTAGACCTGTATTATGTGCCTGGCTCGTCGCCCTGCCGCGCGGTGCTCCTGACTGCCAAGGCGCTGAACCTGAACCTCAACCTGAAGCTAGTCGACCTTCACCACGGGGAACACCTCAAGCCTGAATACCTTAAGGTATATTGACGTCTTTAAAAACATTATCAGTGTATGGTCTACTTCATCCAAGCGTTAATTCCCAGTCGCATCCGAAGCTTTCACCTCGGAGTCTGAGGTCCGCTTTATCAGTCTTAACTACAGATTTGGCTAGACCTCGATATTTTTCCGCAAAGCGATTGCCACAGACCTGACCTTCACAATCCAATGGTAACATAAGGCGATATCGAAGCTTTGCAGCTAGACCATTGTTTTTGAAATTTTTAGGGCTCCAACTACCCGTAACGACTGCTATAGATGTTCTTATGGCAACCGGGACCGATGGCTTAACATGCTATCCGAGGCACGATCAGACCAATGCAAATACCCATATTTCATGCACACAAATATTTGCACTGAGCGGGAATCGAACCCGCGCCTCCTACGTAGCCCGTGAACTGAAGGAGGCCGGCACTTTTCTTTCAATAATGTGAAATCGTGCTAAATTGTCTAAGATTTGCAATAAAACAGCATTTATTTTCGGCATTTCACGGAATCGTTACGTGGTTTTACATCATTGATTTACTTATATTGTTTTACACTAAATCACTTGACTTTTTATCCGACTGCAGCTGAAGGATAACTTTTTAAATACTCCTTCAGCTGCAGTCGGATAAAAAGTCAAGTGATTTAGTGTTTTAAATACTTTTTTCGTTTTAAGAAGAGACGTGTGATAGAAGCCTGTGCCTATTAAAATTTAAAAAAAAATGAAATTTTTGAAAATACAGATAGTTAATGTTTTTGAAAACACTGGATTTTCAAGTGGTTTAACATCAAACTTTAATTTGATACAACCATTTTTATCAACTTTAGTTTTTAATTTGTGATATAATCGAGACTCATTTAAATAATAATTAAGATAATTACACTTTAGTTTTTGTTGTAACTTTAATGACATTCATATGACTTTGGCGAAGGTCTGAACAGCATAACAAGCTCATATTAATAAATATTATTATCGTATCCTCCTTCCTGTTATTGTAGTTAATAGTAAAGTGCACAATCAAATAATCATTAGTAGGAAGGACCTTTTCCGCCTGTAAAGTAATTGTCCTCAAAGTAATAAATAATAGTCTAACACAAAGCTTTAATAGGCAATTTGTTATTTGTTCGAAATTATGTTCGTTTCAATCAATTAACTACGATTTATCCTTCATTAAGCCAAGCCAAGAACCAAAATGTCAAAAACATAATGCCATTACAATGAGAAAAGTTAATACAATACATTTTAGATAATTTGAATGAAATCGACTAAGGACTCAAGTCCAATAAATCGCTAATTTTCGTGCAAAATTGAAAGTGCCAAAGAACAAAAAACAAAGATATTCCATTAGAACTTGTCCTAATTAGCATTTTTTTTGTCTCGTCAAAGTTGAAAGGACCACTGACTGCCCTCGGTTTTAATTGAGTTCAAAAATCTTGAAAACAATATATTTTTTATGATACGAATTATTGAAAATGAATGAAAAATATTGATCTATATTGATTGAAAGAATAGTTAACAAAAGCATTGACAAATTTCATAAACCCCATTGGTTTTCGTTCATTTATTTAGGTCTAGGTACTATAAGTGCCGGCCAAAGAAAAAAAGTAGGTATGAAATATTCTTTTAGAGCTTGTCCGTAAATTAGCATTTTTTATTATTATAGTGTCAAAGCTGAGGGACCACCCTCGATTTTGAGTTCAAAAATCTTCAAAATACATATTTTTAATGAAACGAATTATTGCAAAATATCGTACTACAAATATATTAAAACAGTTTCTAATACTGGTACCTACTTAATTCTAAGCAGGGTACGAGTACCTAATCAAAAATATAGTTTAATACAAAATACGAAAAATGATTAACCAAAAAAACAGTTTTGTACACCATGTAAACTGGGGGCCTTTTATTGGCAAGTAGCCAACGTTTCCCAGCAATACTAGTTACTAGTAGATACCTACCGCATGTACACATCACACTAAAACATCAATAACAAGCCTTAAAATCTGAGAAATAAGGTATAAAATCTTTTGCAAGCGGCTGAAGGTCGTTTAGGCTGGCATGATGTAATACTGCAATTGGAATTTAAGGGCGTTGAACCTTTATGAGGACAGCCATTTTTATACATAGATACTAGTTCCTATTAAATTGTACCTACTGCCTGCATGGTGTGTTCATGGTCATTTTTTTTTGCAATACTGTTTAGTAGCCATGTCTCATAGACAGGGGGATTACTCCAAGAAAAATTGTACTCGATAAAGAAATAAAATTCCTGGTAGCAATTTCCTTTCGGAATTCGTTGAGGGAGGTCACTGCCAGTCTAAATTTAGTTTTACTTGGTAAGTATTCGGGTCATTGCATTCTCCGCCATCTTGAATTTAAGGGTACATTTCTGTTTACTGAATAAGTCGTTTAGTTTTAATTTTACACGAAAAATTGTTACTTTATTACAAAATTTATTGTCTATTTTTACCATTTTTAATTATTTCTTAACGATAAGTTCAGATTGATTCAGGCGCCAGCTTCCCTTACAGGGGGAATGCTCTGACTTTCTAACTTCTTTCTTAAAACGAAAGGTGAACTAGGTGCCTAGTTATTTCAAATTTCAAAATCACAGTTATTTCTAAATGGCATTATAATTTTTTATTATTTCCCGCCGTAAAGCGTGAACATTTCTTATTATTATGTACGAAATTGTTTCTAAAGCGGATCTTACGAACACTGGACACGCTACCCGTGGTTCACTGGCCCTCATAAAGTCATAATTAGGCAAAACCGGTATCTGTCGGAATATCCACTTCAATATTTCTGTTTGTAGGCTCGGTTTCAACGAATTTGGCAGGTGCACGCGTAAAATTATTTCACGGAAAGATTTTTGAAATGATTTTGTTGATTGCTTCAACGAATAAACGATATATTTCAAGGTCATATGATTTTTAAGCCATTTCTTTGGTGGAGTTGTTTTGCTTCTGCGTGAAATTAAGGGACCCTCTAAGATCTTCGGGAGTCGGGACCCAAGCCAAGCTCACATCTGAGTTCTAGTCCACTCCTACTGAGTGTTTAGTCACGGACGGCTCTGACGGATGCATGAGTTAGGGGTCTAGTCAAAATACATTAAGATAAACCAAACCAATGACGAGAAGGAAAGAAAGAGGTATAGCAGAAGAGCGAATCCCGAATTTGCTTGAGCTTACCTACTGCAAACTTATATTTTGTTAGTAACAGTATACTTATAAATATGTTAGTACAAATTGGCATTGAGTCTTTGTTAACATTTAGCATTTTATTATCAAATGCACGAGGCTGTGGACGATGATAATATGCACGATGATGAATAGGTAGATTCTAATGTAAGATAACAAAGTTAACTCAAACTTCGTTGATTGTTACTTTAATTTTAGTTCCGTTCTCGGTCTATAAAATGTACAAATGACGGTATCCACTAGAAAATAATCTGAATCTTTACACCAGAGGGCTAATTAAGAGGTTCACAGCATTAAAATACAACACTGGTGATTTATTTGTCTGTCGACTTCTTTGAAACCTTGCCCTTTTAACCGTAATATTAAGATAAATAAATATTAAGTAATTTACCTTTTGCTTTGTCCAACAGCTCAACCCACAACACACGGTCCCCACACTGGTGGACGATGGCTTCGCCCTCTGGGAGTCCCGCGCCATCATCACTTACCTGGCGAACAAATATGGCAAGGGCAGGTCACTATACCCTGAAGACCCCAAAGCCAGAGCCTTGGTCGACCAACGCCTTTATTTCGATATTGGCACACTCTACACCAGATTTTCGGATTATTTCGTAAGTATTACAGGCATAAAAAAAAATGAAGTGTGAAAGTTTGACTGGATAAATGAAGTAAGGATGGATGGAAATTTGTTTCTTCTGCACGCAAAAAGGATTAGCAATTTTGGATTAAATTTTGTACCGAGATGGATTATAGTTTGGAATAGTACATAGTTCCGGGAACAGGTTCCAGGCTTCTGTGGATCTCGGGAACTTCTCTTCTTTCTCTTTAATTTTTCCTCTTTACACTAGTAAAAACTAGAATTTTAGCACCAACATTTCTTATGAGTAATATTCCTGAACATCAGAATCAAAAAATAATGTGTGGTACATTATTTTGTGTGTGGTAATGAGATTCGAGTCTCAGCTCGGGAACTCTAAGAAAAGTTAAATTTATTGACAGCCTGCATCAAAATTATTCAGAAGTAAATCGGAGGAGCTAAAATGTAATATTTATCTGTGTAGTACCCACAAGTCTTCGGTGGTGCACCCGCTGATAGCGACAAGAAGGCCAAGGTTGAGGATGCTCTCCAGCTTCTGAACACTTTCCTGGAAGGAGAGAAGTACGTCGCCGGCCCCAGCCTAACGGTCGCTGACCTCTCTCTCATCGCCTCCGTCTCCAGCCTTGAAGCCAGTGATATCGACTTCAAGAAGTTCGCTAACGTTAAGAGGTAAGCATATAGGATAACTCGTAATAAAGATAATATGGAAGTAATATGGCTCCAGAAATAATTCTCCATGACTGACATGGACATCCTTTGCAGCTTTCGAAGTCAGCTTTGAGTCTCTCTTCGATTCTGTAGTCTTAGACCAATTTGTCGGATTTTTAGCGCCCGTATTATTGGTGAAATTCGTATTGAAGCTGAATTTTCAATCTAGAAATCTAATCTTCAAAACTTTGAATCATAGTTTAGAATTGCTATTATTACGTAAAATTTTGAAATTGAGTCCAATATCATGTGTTAATTTCTATTATTTCATAACAAATGTTTAAATATATTGTCTCGACAAGTATAATGAGCCTTTATCTCCATATGCCCTGAAGAAAACTATATATTATTGTAATACTTTCAGATGGTACGAAACAATCAAGACCACAGCACCTGGCTACCAAGAAGCGAACGAGAAAGGTCTGGACGCGTTCAAGGGACTCGTCAACAGCATGCTGAAGAAGTAACCATTGACGACAACCAGCAGTATTTCTGACTCCATTCATTTGCAAAATCTAAAAGTCATCTGATCAGATAACTGGTTTTACTGGTCTGTAATGGACTATGGCAAATGTTTGTAACAGGCAAAGACAAAGCCTTAGTACCAATCGTTTACCAAGTCATCCAAATACATTTGTAGCCAACATTTGTAAGATGTTGGATGTAACTTTTGCGTGTGAACGCTATTTATATGTTCATGGCTTTGTTGGCCTGGACTGCGTCAGATGTCTGATACACCACCGTAGGACGTAACTGCATAACGTAACGCGTTTTCTTCCTGGCAAGACTCAATATCAATGAATGGAGTAATTCTAATTTTTATATAAGTACCTTCACAGTATGTAAATGTGCTGTCACATTCACAAAACGTTGTTTTTTCAAGTTACACTGTTTTACATTCTGAATTATAAGATTGTTAAGCTTTAGTTTGTAAGTCACAAATAAAAAAAATAAAAACCTATTTTTTGTTTGTTTTATTCAGTAGATACTTTCTAATAAATAAAATTAACTAACGCGACGTTACGATAGATTCAATCCACTGATGAAATAATAAATATATCTATAGTTATGATGAATAATTATTAAATAAATGAATAATAAAAAAACAGGACTAGGTACACAGAAATATACCTAATATTGTTGCTCAGGAAAGAGAATGCAAAGTAGACACACGTAGCAGATGATCAAAAACCGTATTTGACATTTCACTAAACAAACATCATTTTGATATGATAAGATTATTTAATTATCTAAATAGAGAGAAAACGTTCAGACAAATCATGGAAAACTTCATCGATAACTAAGGTCGTTAGGAATGCAAGTTTATACTTACTTACTTGTTCCTGTAAATCAAACATGCGTACTGACTATTGTTACTAAATAGATCATATTTTACTAACATACTTAACATCCGCAAATATTAAGTAGCATAGTTATCTCAAGTAAACTTCAAGTCCCTAGTTTTATAGTTTGATTTGCAGAAAATGAGAAATATGAGAACAGGAGAAATAAAAAGAAAAAAATTGCAGAAAATGAGAAACAGTTGAGGATTATTCTAGAAACAAAGTTGAGTCAACAACTAGTTTCCATTTGCAAATATTAATATCACTTGTATATACATTTTTGTATGAATTCATGAATGATGACTGAAGATGTTAATTTACTACAAATGTAGATTGTTATGAGTAACGTTAAAAAACAATTTGCCATCAGCAATAGTAGAAATTGCAATGGAACGACAAATCATTTTTGTAGCAGTAAAACAGGGCCCAGAATAGATCCCTGTGGTATGCCTATAGTGACAGGCGCTTCGAGCGAGCTTTATATGAATAATGTCGATTTATTGAACGCCCTCGCCAAGGTATAACCCACGCCACGTATCTTGGACCTAAATCGTAGGACATACGAGGCTCTGGCGCCCGTGGATTGCTTTGTAATATGCTATTCTTGGCGAATTTGAGTTCGTCTACCGCAGTAGCATCCCGTGCTATCCTCAAAAGACACCTAAGAAATGTGTACTGCGCGTATAGGGCACATTTTAAGCATATTTTAGGTCCAAGATACGTGGCGCGGGTTATATCAGATAACATTAATTAAGAGCTTTGTATGTAATGCATCGAAATATAGTATTATAAATAAATAAAATAAATAAATAAATATTCTACAACATTCTACACAACGCTATCTAGACCCATGGTAAGCTTAATTAGCTTGTGTTATGGAATCTAGAATGCGGATATACATACTTAGATACTTTTTTTTTGTAAATACATACATATTATACATAGAAACACCCAGACCAATGCAAATATTTATATTCATGCTCACAAATATTTGCACTGAGCGGGGATCGAACCCGCGCCTCCTGCGTAGCAGCCGCGTTCACTACCGTTACGCCACAGAGGCAGTCGATTATTCGTCAATTGATTGTATTGTGTCATTATTTATTATGTGTACTTAAAGCCTTTTAAAAGGCAAAGGCAATATTCTCGCTCATCTCGCTATGAAAGGGACAAGATAAATGATATCGCTTTAACAGACCAAATGAGAATGTAGGTATTTAAACTTTCATGGTCGTTCACATTACTATTAGAACTATCGGGATATTTACCATGTATTGTTTGGAGTTTCCGATATTTCGGCGCTGTTGCAAGCAAGTTCCTCCGTGATCATGGTGCTTGCAACAGCGCTGAAATATCGGAAACTCCAAACAATACATGGTAAATATCCCGATAGTTCTAATACAAATGAGAATGATTGATGTGTTAGTTGTAGCACCATGCTTCGCGATACAAATGTTCAAAATGATGTTAACAATCATTGTAATTACTGGCGAGGCCATTAGTATTTATTGCCAGTTTCTATTCTGACCGAATTTACCTAGCGAATCTGACTGTAAATACAAATGTATTAAGCATAAATTATGTTAGCCTCTTCTCACCTACATTGGAGTTGTTTTTCAGTCTAACAACAAAATTACCGGACGTTTATATTTTCCATGAAGCGATTGCCATCTGACCGGAGGTACCTGGAAATAAACCAACTAGCGACATCGAAGGTCTGTAGTCGGGTCAGATTTGTTGGTTTCATAGGACTCCCAACTACCCATAACGACTAACTGCCTCAGATGTACTTCGCGAACAATTAACGTGCTCTCGGAGGCACGGGCATTTTTAAGCCTTAATTCCGTTCTTCTGTTGTGTTTGACTTAATCCTTATATACTAAAAATTTGTAAATTAACAGTATCAGTTATCAGTGTTATCACCTTTTAATTGTTGTATTAGATTACCTTATAAGGTAAAGTTAAAAAATCAGTTTCTGTGATATAAGTACAACAACTTTGGCCGGCTTTGAAATTGCGGTGACTCACTCGAACGTATCGTGGTATCTGTAGCAATGTTAAAATGTAAAATCAGTTCTTTTAAAAACTTGCCAAGATAGCTTAAAATTGGAGTGTTTAGAACCCCAACAAAATCCCAGTGCCTTAGGTGAGGTTCACCTGCAAACCAGTGATTGATGACTTCAATTTGATACTCTACTACTCTTGAAAGTAATTTTTCAGTACATTTAACACCAAAAATCCACCATACTTACAGCTTTTGTTCACATCATATGTAGGTACACTAGGTTCCTACCGTAGAACACTTGAAAGAAGAACTCCTTTCATTTGAGTCATCAAATCAACCATCGACCTGGCTCAAAAGGTATGGAAGGAAAGGAGAACATACATACATACATACCACGTAATAGGGGGTGAGCCTATTGCCGTATTCCGGGCACTATGGTTGACCAGAGCCATGTATCTGAGGCTGAGTCTGGGCTGTATTGTAGACGTATATCTGTCTGATGATATACAGCCCTAACCCGTAGTCGCCTTGTACGACACCGCAAGAGAGGAGATGGGGTGGCTCATTCTACTCTGCTGGGAACCACGCGGCTAGGAAAGGAGAAGGTACATACAATATACGCGCGAAAAACATAGCCCTTTTGGCAATCGGGCAAAAAAACATTTAAGTAATTATCAAATCAATAAATTATAAGTGAACAACAAGTGAATTGACCAGTATGATTGGAAGTTTGTTTAATTCCCTGTTTTATCATGTCCCTGCAACATACTAACTATCATTACATACTCGTCCGGCCTCCCTCTCAGGTAGAGTTGATCTGAATTTAATAATCAGTCTCATATAATCGTGCTGTTGGTAAACACTGTTTATTTATTTGAACAAAACTAGTGTTAAACACATCATGTAAGTTAAATTATTGAACATTGTTTTAATACGAAATTGGGGTTTTATTCTATGTACCTCGTCTTTCAAGATATTATACCTAATTAAAATAGTGAAAAATATAAAGTACCTACCTACTTAGACTTAGTAGAATTAGATTGGAAAAATATATTAAGTAATGCTATGCTTTTGTAGCTTTTGTAAAATCAATAGGGGAAAATCGGAATAAATGCTACAGTTTTTTGTTGTATGAAAATAATTACGTAGTTACATGAATGAATAAAAATGCTATGCTCGTATGTCGGCTCTTCAGTAAGTAATTGCCATCTGACTTTTCAACCCTGATACCTGAAAGAACCTCACCCGTTGTTTAGCAGGGACACTGCAGGGAAAGATGAGGTTGATTTGAGTCATAAAGTAGTTGGTTGGTCGTAGTACATTATAACGACCATATTCTTCTTCTGTCGTATCACTCGTATCATATCTTGTTTGCCCAGTGTACAGCCACCCTGATAACGTTCTCATAATAACAACCCAGCTCATAGCTTATTAATTCAGTTTGTCTAAGAACATAGATAAGTATATTACAAAATTTTCCATGCCAATGTTTTTAAGGAATACAGCACCAGTTTTCATGGAATGTTTTATTTTAAACCAATATATACGTACACAATTTGCGGTTATACGCCAGCTTCCTGTAATGACCTATAGTTCATTTTTGCCTAGTCACTATGACATACTAACACATTTCAGCTATAAACTACAGCCTTACAAGCTTTTTTTACTATGACACATCTATGATGATTAGGCAGTTTGCATGTACTTGTATTTTAATCGGTTGGTAAAAAAACTCTATGCGGAATCAAAGTATAAAATACTAACTAACTTACAAAAGGCACACGTTAAACTTTAATTAACGATGTGGTCATGTTGCTCAACGTTCTTTTCCCATTTTGGGGTAATTTACAATAACTAAGTACCTACATAAGTATAGGTACGGTAGGTTAAAGTTAGGTTAAAGTAAGATTTTATTACATTTTCGCCTTTGACAACAACCCCACCTTCAATTTAATCTGCAAGGTATGAGATAAAAGCGTGTTCATTTAATACAACATCTTGAGCAATCATGATTGCCATGATAAATAGGTATAGATAGATATAATATATTATAATTTATTATTTCTATATTAATAATTTCGTGCAGGTCTACGGTAGACCCGAACGAAACCTTATATGAATTACGAAACATGAAAAAATATTGATTTCGAGTCGACAACATATATCCGCAAAATTCGTATTATGGAGTTTTTCGTTAAATTCTAATGGCACTGACAAACAAATCGCAGTCGTCATCTTGGGTAGTCAATAAACGTTCCGTTCCTCGCCAATCAACACATCGCGTGCGTCGCGCCAAAAAAGTATCCATCACAGAGAAAATTATTGTGACTCATGTGATTGTTGTTATGTGTAAAATTGTTATTGTTTCTCATTATTATGATCATGTAAGTCTTTGGAGAAATAAATTCATTAAACCTAAAACGAAACGTCTTGCTGGAAGCATTGAGTGAAATGAAACAAAACTAAATTGTCTTAGGGATGCAGAAATGCAATAAAGTATCGATATTAAATATCGATATTTATATTTTTATAATTTAAATATCGATATATCGGTATGATTCGCCAGAGAATATTGACACTCTGAATATACATTTTATATTTATATTTTACACATACAGTACAGTACATGTAGTAGAGTATGCAAGCTTAAATCTTTATTTACATCGACTAAACTCTGTATTTTTTTTTATTCAAAGTTATTCCCGTGTGGTTCCCGGCCGAATAGAATTTTGGCCACTCCATCTCCTCCCATGAAATACTAATCAACAGAAATCATCTTTAACTGTACTAATTTTATAAAGAGGATAGAAACTACTATTATTGGAAAAATCGTCTGCCATTAGAAAGCTACATTACAGTATCAAGTTAGGGTTTGACGGTATCAGAATTCTACGCGGGCGGAGCCGCGATGTTAGTAGAGAAGCATTCCTTTCAGGACTTTTTATACCTATTCGATACTTGGAATTTTATATCGATACATCGATGAATCGAAGATTTAAATAAAAATTATATCGATATATCGATTACTTTACTCTACTACTACTATCACTATGTATTATTTGACATTGACAATCATTAATTTTAATTCTTTTTATTATGGCCGCCGGCCGGGATTATTCACAGCGTATAATATTGTATCGACCACATATTTTCATATTTTTGTTCGGCAATACTTACATTTGGCAAAGGTTGTCACAATTATTATTGTGGAATGTGGATGCAGTCCCTTCGCTGCTCTTCGTAAAGATGGTGAGTATTTACCCTGTTCCCTTCCGATTCGTTATACCGAGGTTGTATTGTATTTTAGTAGGTATGTATAACCCGCACCACGTATCTTGGACCTAAATCGTAAGACATTAGAGGGTCTGGCGCGCGGATTGCTTTGTAATAGTCTATGCTTGGTGAATTTGAGTTCGTCCACCGCAGTTGTAGCATCCCGTGCTATCCTCAAAAGACACCCAAGAAATGTGTACTGCGCGTATAGCATTTTGAGCACATTTTAGGTCCAAGTTACGTGGCGCGGGTTATAGGCAGGTTGTGTTAAGTGAATTATGTTCTGTTTTCTTCTTAAAGTGTGGATTGTAAGACTTTCTGCATTCAAATAAAATAAGTACCTACCTACTTATTTACTTCCAGTGACATGCAATTTTTATAATGGCAAAATATTTGCAGTCAATGTGTGGAATGCGACAACTAAACTGTTTGGTAAGTAGCTCAATATTTTTTCTCTATAACCCAACAAATAATAATAAATGACCACATGCATAGCCTGTGTGAACACATACAGAAACAGACACTATTTTTTCATGTGCAATTAGAAGCAAGTAGAATTTGGGCCATCCCATCGGTGCGGTGTCGTACAAGGCGACCTATGGGATAGAGCTGTTTAACATCAGACAGATATATACAGCCCAGACTCAGCCTATACATGGCTCGAGTCAACCATAGTGCCCGGAAAACAGCAATAGGCTCACCCCCTATTACGTGGAACCTAATAAAAGTTTTTCTTGATAATGGAATGGACCTCTTCATTATTTAGACATTATTATTAAGTGTATAATATATTTTTGCAGATAATTTCAATTATTTCGAGTGTTGTGGCCTAGAAACAATTAGGCAGTTAAGAATGACGAAGGCTCCGGCACTTTCAAACCTTTTTCCAAAAAACCAAATTTCAAGATTTTTTTGATGAAAACCTTTTAAAAAAAACCAAACTGCTAGCTGTTGCATTTATTAAATCACTGCTGCCAGCTGTGCAGCAGTGATTTAATACAACCTGAACCTCTACAATACAACCTGACAAATCTCAAGATTTGTTTATTGACTTCCGGGTAAGTTCATGGTGCAGGTCACCGAATACAGTATTTGTCTCATATATTTTCTCCTTTATGGTCGAAATGCAAATGTGCCGTCGCTTCATGTGCAAGTTCAACTTGAACTTGGCTGGTTCTTATTATACAATTAGACATTATTAATTTTTGCAGATAATTTAAATTATTGCGAGTGTTGTGGCCTTGAAACAGTTAGGCAGTTAAGAAAAATCAAGGCTCGGGCACTTTCAAACCTCTTTCCAAAAAACCAAACTGCTCCTGTTCAATCTATTAAATCACTAGCTGCCTCTACAATACAACTTGACAAATCCCAAGATTTGTTTGATGACTTTTGGGTAAGTTAATTGTGCAGGTCACTAAATACAATAAAATGAAAATTAATACTTATTACCAGATAGAGGTGTGCGGATATACCTACATACATACACATTACTTACTATTATTTGAATTTTTGTCTTATATATTTTCTCCTTTAAGGTCGATAACAAAGAGTTGACGCTAATCGAAGAGTCACTGGTGACTGAAGGTGGTGTTTCTTCGGACAACGAGAAAAAACAAGAATCAATGATGTCAGTCAGCAGTGATTATATTTCTTTACAAGAAGAGGAGAAAGAGAACATACCAAATGGCAGGCAGACCCCCGAAGAAACGTAAATATTCAAGCAGGTTTGGTACAGAACATCATCCCCCCAGGACCAACTATGTATATTTAGCACTTTCAAATAACACCATTCAAGTATCAGTACATTCAGTTGGTTCTATGATTTATGAATGTGTACAATGTCAAGCACTTCATTTTTTAGGTGAAAAAAATAAAAATCATTTTAAAAATTGTTGTCATCAATGTTTGATATTTTTCAGAGCCAATTGAATTAAAAATTTAAATTTTGTGTAGGGGACCCAAAAAGAACAAAAGGGTCAATACTTAGTATTTTACTTTTTACAGGTTCTTTTTGGGTCGGGGGTTTTGTAAATTTTTAATTTTATTTTATTTTATAATGAGAACTCACCCGAGAATTTCAAAGGTACTTTTAAAGGAATATTATCTATTATACATCGCAGGTTAATTATCATAAATTGAATGAAATTTTGAAGCATTTACAATGCTAACTGTTCAAATCGATTAAGAAAGGGAAAAAGAATCGACCTCGGACGGGACTCGAACCCGCGATCTTTCCCTTACAGGGGGAACGCTCTGACCAAAGCCACCGAGACACGTACGAAATCGATCCAAATTCCCTTATACAACCGTCTTCAGGGCGACACACACACACACACACACACACACACACACACAGACACACACACACACAGACACAGACACACACACAGACACACACACAGACACACACACACACACAGACACACACACACAGACACAGACACACACACACACAGACACACACAGACACTACAATTTATATACTTCCTAATATTATTTTTGATTAGCCGAAAGAACAACAATTTTATTTATTTTCATTAAAATTAGTAGTATGAGAGCTGACGCCACTAACTCTGGTACCGTCAGATTCCTGAATAAGATGCACAACATTAGACGCACCTTTAATAGAACATTTTTTTTCTAACCAGATATTTTTTTTATAAGCACCAAAAAATCACTTAATGCCATTGACCACCGGTGGCAAGCCTAGAAGTGGCAGATGGGTATAAACGATCTCATCGTTTCAGGAATCTGATGGTACCAGAGTTAGTGACGTCAGCTCTCATACTATTATCTACGTGCCAAAGTACAAAAAAAACTGAGTGCTTGAAATAAAAATTATGCGTAAAAACTTTTGCAGTTTTTATTTACAGTATCTATGCCTTGCTTTCCTTTAATATTCCTTGAGAACCGATGACTACAGAAATATCTACCTACATTTTTGTACCTAGATGTGTATAGTCAAATTCCACCCGAGCGGAGCCGGGTTTTCATCTAGTATATATATAAGAACAATTAACACTGTCATAACGTTAACAAAGAATATTCGCTCAGTGTCGTAGGTTGATTTTTGTGGACCGAGCATATTACCTTGAGGGACCCTATAGTGAACAAACTTTTCACGGTGGAAACTCCAATGATATTATAGTAAATGATACAACTAAATGATTCCAACCAGGTAAATTCACATCGAGTATGAAGTTTTTTGTCTATTATACCTATTATTAATATACTTAGTATACTTATACACGAATATTTTTTAATTACCAGAGGAACCCATTCATGCTATAAAAAAGAATAAAGTATGTATGTCAATTTTTTCCCTAAAACCACCTAATATTTGTTCACGACGTATACAATTTTACTCAATAGAATATGAAGTAGATAATACATATAACAAACGAGTGGTGCTTTCTCACGAACTTGTACATTTTGAGCAAAGTCATACTGGTAAATGCAAACAAAATCTAATTCTCTGGATAGCTGCATGAGCAGCCAGAACACCTTTAAATAGACACGGCTGGGGAATAACCGCAGGCGTCATAAAGAAGGTCTGGTAGATTTATACCTAAATACACATTTTATACAAATTATTACACAATTAGGCATAAAACTATCAATCATCGAGGATATAATCACCTCGATGCCATTAATACCGATTTGGTGTTATGGTTGTCTCCGTTCATGAAGCTAACTTTATATACCCGCTGATTATGTATCTAGTCATTTCGGAGCGAAGTGTCGATAGCAAAATCTGAAGTCTGGAAGTATTCATTTGGGGAAAACGTCTATAAAATCAGCCGGTATAGCTATAGGATCATTAGATAATATCTTCCACTTTGCTCGTTTCGGGACTCAACCAAGAACTGATGCTAATAATGTGACAACTTCCACAGCATTATGACCATCGACCTGTACTACACGGCTGGTTCTTCACCCTGCCGCGCCGTGCTGCTCACCGCCAAGGCCATCAATCTGCAGCTCAACATGAAGTCGATAGACTTACAGCAGAAAGAACACCTCTCACCTGAGTACCTTAAGGTATGTTAATGTCGAAACATTTATGTATTAGCCTCTCTCTTTATTTCAGCATCCGGCTCCGAAGCTGGATCCACTTTCAGGTGTGCCACATAAGTGGCACGGCCCACCTAGGGTTGCACACATCCATAGGACGCGTCAAGTGGTTACCGTGGCCTATGGATGTGTGCAACACCAAGGGCATCACAGGTTTTTGTGTCGTATTACCGAAGTACCTGCCGCGACATCCGAAAGTAAGCCTGTACCTGAGCCTATTTGCCACGAGTAAGAAAGGAAGGAAATCCCCAGGACGTACCTATAGGTACCCACCCACTATTTATTAATATCAAGCGCCCAAATGGTGGCAAAAAATTGCCCCAAATTAGGTGGAAAAAGAAACTTATGCTGATGAATTATGGATGTTTTCCTAAACAAAAATAAATTAATGAATTTTCCCAAACAGATCAACCCACAACACACAGTCCCCACCCTCGTGGACAATGGCTTCGCAATCTGGGAGTCCCGTGCCATCATCACGTACCTGGTCACCAAGTACGGTAAGAACAGTGGACTGTACCCTGAGGACCCTAAAGTCAGGGCTGTGGTTGACCAGCGTCTGTATTTCGATATGGGCACCCTGGGCTCGAGATTTAATGATTGCTTCGTAAGTACAACCATTTTTTTTAATATCAACTTTGCTAAACTTGCTACATAGCAGTAACCACAAAATATGGAAGTATTCTTGCTTAGCCAGAAGTTCATGTTTGTTTAAGTGTGGACCGTGCCTTTCACCCGGCCACATTGCTAGGTTACTAAAGTAAAAGACTATCCAAAATGTATGCCACTAATATGTACTTTTTAGTACCCACAAATCCTTGGTGGTGCACCACCAGACAGTGCCAAGAGGGAGAAGGTCGAGGAAGCTCTACAGTTCCTCAACACTTTCCTGGAGGGTCAGAAGTTCGTCGCTGGCCCTAAACTAACTGTTGCTGACCTCTCTCTCGTCGCTACAGTGTCTAACCTTGAGCTGATTGATATCGACTACCTGAAGTACCCCAATATTAACAGGTAAGATTTCAAAATAACGTATTTAGGAGCTTAAGATAGGTATAAAGCTTCGGTAGCTCAGTGGTCAAGGAGTTGGTCTTACAATCGATAGGTGATAGGTCCCAGGGTCAAATGCAAATTCACCCTCATAGCCTTTTTCCAACTCAGTTTGGTTGTTTGGGTTCAATGTAACAATGAAACAATGAAACAGACAATCTTGCGTCCCTGTAAACCGATTTGCATAGAGATGTTTAAAGATAAACTAAATCGAAGTAAGAGCTTTTATCCATAGGATTCCTTTTTAAAAATTTCACCCTTCGTCACTGTGACCCAGAAATATATGCTGGACTAGATTTGACTTCAACGTGAATGGCCTTTAGAGCGTTATAAAATGCAGTAATACACCGCCTCTAGTATCATTTCTATATTCAGATCAACCCATCAGACCATTCTCTTGGAAAAACTTTGATTCCGTCATTTAGACCGTGGGTAATAAAGCGTAATACATTTGATGGTTTCAGATGGTACGAGACAATGAAGGCCACAGCTCCTGGCTATCAAGAAATAAACCAGAAAGATCTGGACACCGTCAAGGAAATAATAAGAAAAATATTGAAAAAGTAACCAACTGGCATAAGAAAGAAAAATAGTAGCAGAGTTGTCGAATTTATTTATATGGTGACTTTTGTAATATTTAAAATCAACTATAGAATAGGAAAGGAGACAGCTAGAGATTCTGATCATGGCCTGGTCATAAATTTATGAGTTGCGAGATGTTACTGTAGCATGTGAACGCAATTCACACATCTATGACCATCATAGATCATCGTGACAAGTCTTACTGCGCTCCTTACTATATATTAATCTGTCGTAAGGTTAATTCAATTTAAAATCTACAAGTTTTATAAGAATAAAGATTTAGGCAAGGCTTTTTTGTTATTTGTTTGTTGTCGCTGCTTGGTTCCCGGTAGAGAATTTGGTCACCCCATCCTAACTATTATGACCTATGATTATGACAGCCTACTAAAAAAAAATAGTCATATGTCATGATGATAGACCTCTTGTTGACCAGAAATAATAAAGAGTTTAACTGAATTTATCACAGATTCAATAGGTACACCATCAATCAATCAGCCTATTGCAGTCCACTGCTGGATATAGGCCTCTCCCAATTTGCGCCACGTCTGCTGATCCTCCGCATCCAGTCTGTCCCAGCCACTTTTTCCAGGTCGTCAGTCCATCTTGTGTAGGGGGCGTCCCACCTTCCGTTTTCCTTTTCGGGGCACACTAATCAGCTTTTAATTTAACACGTTGGAAAGAAGAGTAAGCCTGTGGTTAGGCTGCTTTTCCATATAAATTGCGTCATGCACATGCTATGCAGCTATGCTACGCGGATGTAAAAGCTAAGCTATGAAAAAATATGACCGTTTCCACTGTGCTATGTAGCGTATCGAGTAAGATGTGCTATGAAGATGCGCAGCTCGAGTTCCACGATGTATCATACATACATACAGTCACGCCTCTTTCCCAGTGGGGTGGCCAGAGACACAGTTTTCCACTTGCTACGATACTGGCATACATCTTTCGCTTCTTCTACTTTCATAATGGTTTTCATACATGCTCGCCGGTTTCGGGTAGGTACTCTTGACATGTCCTTTCTTTAATGTCTTCGATCTGACTAACATACGTATGTATGTAATCTATATGTACGAAACGTATCAATAGTATGAAAACATTCTACGCACCTACAGCATGCATCCTTCTATAAATAAAACATAGCTTAGCTGAATCAGTTTCCACCAGTGTTATGCTATGTGAATCAATGAATATGATTGTTTTTTTTATACCACTTGAGTATAGGGTATTCAGTATAAACAAGCACCACCTGAGTATACCCATCAGGTGGTGCTTGCCTGCCACTCACGTGGCCTATGGACGTGTGCGATACCATGGGCAAAATCAAACGCATCTATAGCAACTTTAGTCCACCTCTGGTGGGAAGGCAGCCTGTAGCAGTAAGGCCATGGTTCATAAGCGCTACAGCGCTAGGAATACCCTGAGTAACTGAGCTACCTGGAGTACCTGGACATTCTTAGTCTACGCCTGGTCACGTGCAGGATATTTGAAATTATCCTACATGATACATACTTCATGGGGCGACACTGGAGCCATTTACCGATATTTTTAGGAACTATTGTAACCAATGAATGATGTCAAAATAATTTTGAGACACTCCGCCCAAATTATTTTCAATAGGTATTTATTTTAGTAACTTAGTCATGTTTGTTATTGAATAGATCATTCATTTTGCAATCATTCTACTTTTACCAAATCCAGTTTAGATAGACTGTGCACTTATTTATATACCTTTTTTTTTTTATCGTGCGCAAAATCCCCACGGATACCTCCCCCACCGTAGCCGGAGGAGGAGGTTATGTCGGACTCGAACCGACTAAAACGCACGCCGTCTGTGGGCCGTCAGTTGCCGGAGGTGAGATTGTCGTAGCCATATCCCTCGCACCCCGGCCGACCCAGGACCATATCTCTCGATCTGGCCCTCTTCCGGTGAGGGGACCACAGAGTCCCCAACCCGTCCCCGGGACTTATTTATACACCTATCTCTGGCTATGCCCAACAGTCAGAGTAAGAAACGAATACACAGTGCTCTTCTATCGAACCGGCGCATTCCTTGCCTATCAAACTGGGGCTTCATCTTTTTTCTTCTTACAGTCGTAGCGCGATGTTTGTATGTATAGCCTAAACTGCCTAAACTTCAAGGAATTGGCAATCGATTCACATCAGACGAAACCACAACGAAGTATGGCCGAATAAGGACATATGTTCACGCCTATAAATCACCAAAAGGGGTGGCAGCGGTGTATTACCCCCCAATTTCGCCAACTATGGGAATTAGGGGATGAGCCTATTGCCGTCAAGCGGGCACTATGTCGTGGGTTGTAACCTTTGGACTTTGTCGGATGGAGCCCTGTGCCTTAGTCGCCTCCTATATCCACGGGAACAGATAGGGTGGTCCGGCCCTATTCTACTTCACTGGGAAGTGGGAACCGAAACGGCTATACACCTCGGGACATATCTTGGACCTAAAATGTGCTCTATACGCGTATAACACGTTTCTTGGGTGTCTTTTGAGGATATCTGCGGTGGACGAGCTCAAATTCACCAAGCATAGATTATCACAACACAATCCGGGCGCGCCAGGGCCTCGCTTGTCACGTGAAATGTCCGTATGGATTGAGGGGCCACTTCAGATTTAAAAAGGAAACTCGCCCCCCTTATTTAGTTTTTTTTTTTTACAGTACAGTCACGTGCACTGATATGTATACAGTGATAAATTTGCAAAATGCAATAAATGCAAAAAAAAATGCAAAATGACAAAAAATTAGATACATTATTGCGAGAAATCCTGATGATTACAAAGACTATATTGATAATGTGACTATTTATTTCCGAAATTTTCAGAACATTTATTCAAAATTCTGTCCGTGTATACATTTCATTGCACGTGACTGTACAGTAAATTAGGTCCAAGATTTGTCTCGAGCTATAGGTACGAAACAATCCACGTTTGCCAGGCCCTTGTTTGTCGTAACTTAACTTTCGGTCCAGATATGTGCCCAGAAAGTTTAACTAGAAGATTAAAATAAAACGACATATTTTTAAATCAAAATACTTTAATGAAATACCACACGACAATATTAAATTATATAATTTTATAATAACATTAGAAATACTAGTGCACTGTGAAACGCATTTTTTTTTATTTTTTTTTTTTTATTTTTTTTTTATTTTTTATTTTTTTTAAAGAATATTAGCAATGATCAATTAGATCCTCGTGCTAGAGTTAATGAAGCAAATAGCTGTGAAGCAATATACTTAACTACACATTACACTGACGCAGGACGCTGCTACACATTGAAGAAACTTTTCATTAAAATATTTAAAAAAAAAAATACTTTTTAAATTTTGACAGGTCCTATGACAATTTTTCTGTAATGGCAATACCAGTTAAAAAAATTAAGCTAGTGTTGTAAATAGTTATGTACTTATTCGATTATTTAAATCGAATCAAAGATTTGGAATGCTAAAAGGACGGCAATAAATAATTCAAAATTTAATATCTATTTCCGGTTGCGGAATTGAGGTTATTAATTTGTAGTGATCCCGTACTGTCGCATCAGTTCGGGTCAGCTTAAAGCTTGTACGACTGCCTCATCATCAGATCGAAGTAGCAGTCATTGTCGATTGAGACGCTGATACCACTGTAGTAGTTCATAAACTCCTCAAGAGTCACCTGCGATCAAAAGAGAAAAGTAAAAAAAAACGTACTGAAAAATTACTTTGTTAGACAGATTCATTATTTTGCAATTCAACATTCGTGATCCGTATAGGGATCGATTAAGAATGGAAAAAGTGAATCGCCTAGGCGGGACTCGAACCCGCGACCAGTGCCTTATTTTTATAAATTCAACATTTTGGGATTCAACATTTTGGGATAGGTACAACATTTTGCGAATTTAACAGTTTGATAAGAGAACATAACAGCGCCATCTACATGCAATCTAAGCATAGCTTGTCTTTTTGCGTCCTTGAATGCGCATAAGTGAGATTTTTGTATTGTAATAACAAACTAGACCAGCTTCACGCATATAAATATTCGCACTGGCCGGAAATCGAACCGGCAATTCCTGTCGGAACTGTCGCCACCTACGCTTTAGCAGCTACCTAGCAGATACAGCGTACCCATTACTTGTTAAACTCCGATACGAATAAAGGGGACTATTGAGAAGGCGCAATGAATTACGCGTACTCGTATATCGGGTTACTAGCATGCTGCGTGCGTCTGCAATAATTGTCGTATGCAAATACATACATATAGTCACCAGTCACCAGACCACAGTTTTCCACTTGCTACGATCCTGGCATACATCTTTCGCTTCTTCTACTTTCATAATCGTTTTCATACATGCTCGCCGGTTTCGGGTACTCTTGACATGACCTTTCTATAATATGTCTTCGATACGTATGTCTAGGTCGACCCCTACCGGGTTGCCCATTCACCCTCGCTTCATAAATCTGTTTCGTCAGTTCTTTTTCGTCCATCCTCTCCACGTGTCCGAACCATTTTTGCATCGTATGCAAATGTATTACAAAATAAACGACATTTTTTAACCTTTCCATCCACGGTGCCCTCCGACTCGAAATTGGCAAGGAACTTGCTAAAAATCAAGTCGCCTGTCTCTTCACCGCTCATGTACCTAATAAACATGTTCATATCAATAGAAATATCACAAAACATCAATTCTGTCTGTTACGCTTTCACATCTAAACCACTGAACCGATTTTGATTAAATTTGGTACAGAGATAGATTAGACCTTGGAAACGGACATAGGCTATGTTCGGTCCTTAGAGACATATCACTACATATTATAAAACAAAGTCACTGTAGCTGTCTGTCCGTCCCTATGTATGCTTAAATCTTTAAAACTACGCAACGGATTTTGAAGCGGTTTTTTTAAATAGATAGAGTGATTCAAGAGGAAGGTTTATATGTATAATACATACACATAATACATATTGTAGAGAAACACTGATAAATTTAGAGAAAATACCACGCGGGCGGAAAATATGGCGGTACGAAGTTCACGGGGCCAGCTAGTACATTATACAGGGCGTCCCACGGCGATGCCACATGGAGGGAAAGTACCTTAAATCCTTAAGTTAGCTCATTTTGTTTAAAGGAGACATCATTTTATTTTTAAAAAGAAACAAAACTTCATTCAAAGATCATTAAAAATTCGCTTGCCACACCCGGTAATCGAACCGACTAAAATCCGAAAAAGTAACATCCTGTATTTTTATGGCATCAATCGATAGTGTCAATCATAAGGATGAAATCTCTCTAAGAAACATGGTAAATTAAACGAAAGGAAGTCCTTGAAATCTAAAATTATAAATTCAATTTGGCAAAATAAAACACTTTAACTCAAAGTTCATCCATCCATCTGATACCATATTAACAATAAAATTCTATATTTAAACTGCTTTTCTTTTTTTATCGTGCTGACACCGCTCTGCTGGTCAGCAGTAGTATTTAGGTATGTCGAACTCAAACCGACTAAAACCGCACGCCGTCTAAATTAACAGGTTATAAGTTGATCCATAGGGCAATTCTCTTGCCATTTTCGTTGCACAGGGTACACCGCGTGCAGGTTTCTAATCAAATCAAAGATATCTCTAGTGTTGATACCTTGTAAGAATTAAGATATCTCTTGTGTTGATACCTTGTAAGAATTTCTCACAAGGTATCAACACTAGAGATATCTTTGATGAAATTTATTTAGTAAAATGAGTACTAAATGAATGAACTTTGTTACCTGTTTAGAATGTAACTTTATTGAGTAACTGCATGAGGTATGTGTAGGTAGGGTAGGTAGTTATTTTTGGGTGCTTGATTAGAAACCTGCACGTGGTGTACCTACCCTGTGCAACGAAAATGGCAAGAGAATTGCCCTATGGATCAACTTATAACCTATTAATTTAGACGGCGTGCGGTTTTAGTCGGTTTGAGTTCGACATACCTAAATACTACTGCTGACCAGCAGCGGTGTCAGTACGATAAAAAAAGAAAAGTAGTTTAAATATAGAATTTTATTGTTAATATGGTATCAGATGGATGGATGAACTTTGGATTAAAGTGTTTTATTTTGCCAAATTGAATTTATAATTTTAGATTTCAAGGACTTCCTTTCATTTAATTTACCATGTTTCTTAGAGAGATTTGATCCCTATGATTGACACTATCGATTGATGCCATAAAAATACAGGATGTTACTTTTTCGGATTTTAGTCGGTTCGATTACCGGGTGTGGCAAGCGAATTTTTAAAAATCTTTGAATGCAGTTTTGTTTCTTTTTAAAAATAAAATGATGTCTCCTTTAAACAAAATGAGCTAACTTAAGGATTTAAGGTACTTTCCCTCCATGTGGCATCGCCGTGGGACGCCCTGTATATAGAGTGCGCTTATCACTCAGGTCTTTAGCGCTGAGTGTTAGCAGATACTTTGCGATGGTATAGCGCACCTATAGTGACGTTTCATGCATTACCCAAAAATATCAATAGATGCACTTATTAATGTAGTTTGTTGTTATGAAGTTTTTTGTTTGATTTGATATGCATGGATAAAATTAAAGCCAAAATACAATAAAATGGCGTCATTTTGCGTTATTTTTGTGTCATTATTACTACAAATATACGATGTTGTATAAAATTTTGATTTAACATATCAAATTAAATAATTATTTGCGAAGTCATTTTGATGGGCATTGTTTTGCTACTGATTGAGGTTGAGCCAAGAGCCTCGGTACTGTTCATACCCGTGATAGCAGTTCATACTTGTAAGGCGCGCTCTATAGCAATGTATACTCTAATGCTGCGTTTACATACTCGCGGCAGAGCGAGAGAAGTGGCGAGAGAAGTGGGCAGAGACGTTGTGGGAATTGTATATTCGTCATGCCGCGAGTACTGCCACGTATGTTGCTGCGAATGTCGGCTTGGCGGCGCGAGTCAGAGGAGCGGCAATACTAGCGCGATTAACTATTCACACTCGTGATGTGCTCGCGATGAACACACTTTGCATCGAGCGCTCGTGACTTTAAAAATATAAGACGTATATTTTATTATTGTAAATATATTATAGTTTTTATTAATAATCTATTTAATTAATTCGCTATGCTGAAAAAGCATAATGCATACACTGCTACAGCGTTGTCCTCCATACGTTTACGTCCGTCTCCATTGCAGGGCGAATACTGTACTGAGAATATTTCCGGCAACACGATGAGCAATGCGAGCGGCAGAGTATAAACGCGGGGTAAGGTTCGGTCAGGATAACCATTTGTTTTAAAGTGGTACTTACCTAGGGTGTGCGGTCAACTGGTACATTCCTCGGATATCTGCGACGGTGATAGCACCCTCGCCTGTCTTGTCCAGTTTCCTAAACGCTTGCTCGACAATAGCTCGACGTGACTCCGACATGGGAGGCTGCGAAAGTAACGAAGACCATCATTTTGAGGAGCTATAAGTAGCTCAAGTTTTTTTTAAATAACTCCAGTGTATGTACAGGTACGACCAGTTTAAACCGAAGTATTAGAAGCAAATGTTCAAACCACCATTGACGCTATAAGACCAGATTTATTGGAAAAAATTGATCGAATGAACTATTATGTAACTCGTAGTTGAGGTACGTGGGAACATAATGCCGGAAATCTTATTTAAAAAATAAATGCCATGAAATTATCTACCAGATGATGATGATGGCTACTTTAGGGTGCTTGTACCGGGTGATTTTATAGTCATTTCGGATAAAAAGATTTTGGACAGTTTGGATTGCAAAATCGTCTGGCAAGTACCTGTACATTATTCCCGTATATTGTAAAGAAAAAATATATTTTTTTGGGGACATCATCAATACTTTTAGAATTTGCTATCGAAACTGTGTCAAAATCTTTTTATCCAAAACAACTATAAAATCAGGGTAGAAACAGGGTACCGAGTATCATCACTTTCGATTGTCATCATGTATATTCGTCATTTGTCAAAAAAAAAATCACAAATTATTTGCGACCATGTGTTTTTTTATTTTATACATACGCGTGAATGCGTTGCTTTTTTACCATAATTATGGTGTTATAGTCCGACCGGGGGACCTGTACCGTCCCCATGGTGCGTGCGTGAATGAATCGATGAGATCTACTATGTCGGACAGATCTTACGATATCATTTAACAATTGGAAGGCCGGATATTAATAAAATTCCCTATTTAATCATTTTCTGCTCTTTACGCTAGTCGTAAAGATGTACTTATTGAATAATAAGAGACATAATAAATTCAATCAAAGGACCTAAATAATTTATTTAATCAATTAACTATCTATATCTTGAATTTGTGCCGTTTGGAGTCGAAACGTTGGGACCATGGGGTCCGAGCGCGCGCAATCTCTTCAGGGAGATTGCGAAGCGTATGGTCGACGCTTCTCGTGACCAGAAGGCTGGCCTCTTTTTAGGTCAGAGAATAAGCATTGCCATACAACGTGGCAATGCTGCCAGTCTTCTGGGAACGTTACCGCAAGAGGCATGCGATGCGGAGGAATTCCACGACGCGTTCGGTTTTAGTTTTTAATTTGTCCTTTTATATATATATATATATTTAGTTTTATTGTTAATATTGTACATATTTAAATTGTATTATAGTAGGATTAACCAGAATAAATATTGCCTGAGATAAAAAAAATAAAAAAATAAAAAAAACTATCTATATTATACTAAAGTATAGCAAGTTAAATGAATACAAACGAAAAATATTTATCCTATCATATCCTACTTACTATCCTACTTTCTACCGATACTTGAAATGCGAAAGTTTCTGAAGATGTTTGTATGTTTGGAACGTTCGCTCGTTGCTCAGTCACGCTCTAACGGCTGAACGGATCTTTGAAGTTTGGTCCAGGGATAGATTAGTCTGGAAAAACATATTTATATGCTATTTTATTTTCTGGGAATAGCTTTCCATAAATTTGTGGGAATATAATCAAAATTCCACCCAAGTAAAGCCGCGGGCAACAGTTATATTTAATAAAAACAGGCAAATGATGCGTAGAAACTAAGTAAACTGATAATTGAAATCAGAACTTTTCAAACTGAAGTTATTCTCTTCTTTAGTTCATCTATCGTTTTGGCATCGGAACTTGAATCAGAGACGTTCTGTAAATATATTTTTTTTTTTAAAATATCGTTCTTCACATGACGGGATATCGTACGACCTATCTTTGAATTGTAATCTCATGTGCGTCTGACGTAGACTCTCCGGTACAAACTACACGAGATACCGCCGCCAGCACTGGCGGCGGACTGACCAAATCTGACGTTCGGTACTCCCCCCCCCCCCCCCGTCTCGCCGCCCACATACCTAAGGCGCGGTACAGCAGTAGCAGTCGGACTATAGGACGTTAACGACGAACTATCATCATTTTTGTTGCCATGGCAACTTGTCGGGGTAGGTAGCTGATACTGGTAACCTGTTACTTTATTTATGCACCCTTAGTTTATTCTACATTTAAGTACTTACACGAATATGAACGAGGAACTCATCAAGGCTAATGTAGCCACACTTGTCTGAATCGAATTTCTCAAACAACTCCTCTGCGTCCTGTAATTAATATAAAAAAGAATCATTATTATTGGTCATTTATATATAATATATGTATTTAAGACTTGAAATTATTACGTTCTCTTTACTTATTAAATATAGCTAACCCGCTGGCGAAACCGGGGGGACGAGCCCCCCCGGTTTCGCCCGTGGCATACTTCAAAACCCTGTATCATTCTTTTAAAACATAATTATGCCCGGATTTTTTAAATTTCAAATAATGTATGACTATTTGCTGGATTACCAGCCCGGGAGATACTACTCCGCTTTCTTGAGTAGTAAGCTTGATGATATTCAGCTTATAACCTGCCTCGATAAACGGGCTATTCAACACAAAAATATATTTTTAATTCGAACCAGTAGTTTCTGAGATTAGCGCGTTGGTGACGGAGAAAGAATACAAGAATCACCACCCCATCTCATCCGAAGGGTGTCGTAAGAGGCGACTAACGGAAAAATACGCAGACGATATCACTGCGAGAGAAGGAAAACTCAAAATAAAACCCTGTACCAATGCCACTAGCCAAAGCCTCCCCAACGGGTTAGACGACATGCCCCCCTCTTATAATGCCTGATAAGATACTTAAATTAACAAAAACAATTTTAGTAACAAACCTACTGCTTATGTAGATAATTGTACTTCATAACAAAAACCACTTAGCAGGGACAAGTGGATATTGATTTCCAATCATTCCTACCAGTAGAAATATGTGGAATAATATTCCACTCTTACCTACCAGGGGGGATTCGTTGGTAGGGATAAGTGGAACAGCCCTTAATATCTTGCCTGCAGCGAGTTAGGGTACAACTCTCAACGCGAACTCGATAAATTGTAATCATCTTCCTCCTAGCGTTAATTCCCAGTCGCATCCGAAGCTTTCAGCTCAGAGTCTGGGGTCCGCTTTACCAGTCATAGCTACATATTTTGGCTAGACCTCAATATTTTCCGTGAAGCGATTGCCATCTGACCTAACTAACATAAATTGTAATCATAATCTTTCAAAATTATTTGTAGGTAAATTGTATTTACTTACTTAGATACATAGTGCCTGTAATATTGGCACGATCGATTATCAGTGGAACTAATTCAATGGTCCACTTGACTCCTGTTCAGAGGTAGAACTGGCCCACTTATAAAATTATAGTTGGGCATATGTGGTATCAATATCTTGCAAGAGGGTACAACACGCCTGCAGGTAAGATATCAAGAGGGCGACATTTCGCCTAACCCCAGTGGACTGCGATAGGCTAATTGATTGATTCAGGAGTCAATCAATCAATAAGCTTATTGCACTTCACTGCTGGACATAGGCCTTTCCCAATATGCGCCACGTTTGCCGATCCTCCACATTTCGCATTCAGTCTGTCCTAGCCACCTTTTGCAGGTCGTCAGTCCATGTGGCTAGAATTCAGGAGTACCTACATGGCTAGATTTTGGAGTACACGGGCGTAAGCTTACAAAATATTAAATAACTTACCGCACGGCTCAGATCCAAGCCGGTCTCCTTAATGCCGTTGAAGAATTCCTCTTTATTCAGCTGCTTGCTGCCATCATCATCCATTTTTCTGAAGGTCCTGAAATAAGAAGATTACCCACTTAAGACTCTCATACATTGGATACGGGTTATAACAACGTTTTAAATATACTTCATCAATTCACATACACTCCACATCAGCATAAGAACAGATATAGAAAAGTGGGTGTTGAATTTTTTTTTCATAGCTTAATAGTAGATTTTTAAGAAAGCTATGGTTATTTAAAGTTACAATGAGAATAGGTATGGTTAATGGCCGTGTTGGTTCCCGGTGGAGTAGAATGGAGCCAACCCATTTCTTCCTGTGGGCATCGTAGAAGGCGACTAAGGGATAGGGCTGTTCTCCATCCGACAGTAAGCATACAGTTCTTGAATAAGTGCCCGCTTGACAGCAATAGGCCCTAATAATAATAATACACAATAATTCATAATACACCTCTGCCTACCCCTTCGGGGATCAAATTTACAATGAGAATGACATGATTATTTAAAGTTACAATGAGAATGATATGGTTATTTAAAGTTACAATGAGAATGATATGGTTATTTAAAGTTACAATGAGAATGACATGATTATTTAAAGTTACAATGAGAATGACATGATTATTTAAAGTTACAATGAGAATGATATGGTTATTTAAAGTTTCAATGAGAATGACATGATTATTTAAAGTTACAATGAGAATGACATGATTATTTAAAGTTACAATGAGAATGATAATATAATCTGTTACTCATTATCAGTAAATATACCTTGCTAAGCTTAGTATACCACAAGCACCTCTGGACAAACAAAGAAGTCGCAGTCTGTCAATTGGTTCTGTAGTACCAGCAAGAGCATGTGAAGATTTCTGCATCAACTCGTCTTCCGTCCTGCACGTCGCTGACTGCGGCCTGTGCCATGCTACTGCAGTTACGAGAAATAAATATGATTAGGAAAATGCTTATTCGCTTCAAGAAAAGGTTACCTCGTTTGTGGAAGTATGTATCAAGCCGCATTTATATTCGGCTGATGTGTCGTGCGTGCGTGACGCATCAGAAAGGTATAGATTTCATACAATTCATACATATTAAACAGTTCCGTTCACATTTCTCAAAGTTCAAAGTTCTTTATTTATTGGATATGGTACAAAAGTGATGTTACAAAAGTGACCGCGGTGGTTTTCCCAAGCGACTACAATTTGGGGCACTTCAAGAAGGGCATTAGAAGGTTTCTTCAGGGTCGGCAGCACGAGTGTGACGCCCCTGGTGTTGCACGCGTCCATAGGCCACGGTAACCACTTTCCATGAGGTGGGCCATGTGCTTGTCTGCCATCTAAGTGGTATATAAAAAAAAGTGATATAATGTCGGATCACATTCTGCCGGTTCTGCGGTACAAATTTGACTGCCTCTGTGGCGTAGCGGTAGTGAACGCGGCCGCTACGCGGGAGGCGCGGGTTCGATCCCCGCTCAGTGCAAATATTTGTATGCATGAATATGAATATTTGCATTGGTCTGGGTGTTTCTATGTATAATATGTATATGTATATTTACAAAAAAATGTATATAAGTATGTTTATCCGTATTCTAGAACCCATAACACAAGCTAGTTAAACTATGCTTACTTTGGGTCTAGAATGTCTAGATAGCGATGTGTAGAATGTCCTACGATATTTATTTATTATTTATTAAATTTGTTATTTTGTCAGCAGTGTATTGTAAGTGTGACGGCTTGCTGCGCAGCACTGCTGCGTGCTTCTGAGTTCGGAATCATACCAGTATATTTGCATAGTACCCAGCTTTGGATTTGTCTCGTTGCGCATCGGAAATACGAGTGAGAATCCGGCTAAGATCGGGTTTCTTTAATTTTGTAGAGCGTGTCGGCGCATCACTATCCGACGCGCTCATACGGTTCGAAAGACCAACGTTTAGGACCAATGTGACTTCTAAATTAAAGGTGAACTCTAAATTACTGTAAGCTATATTGCGGGCTTTAAATACCTTTATAGAGTAGTTAAATGGTTTGTTTGCCAAATAACTATAGCTGCAGTCATTAAAATAAAACTACTTTTTGACGGATTCTATCGCGATATATTTGTTATTATTTACTTTAAGCTCGTTCTTCTTCTTCTTCGAGTCAATGAAGATCGGGATTTTAAAATTTTGTTGGCCCAAAACTTGGCCACAGCAATAGCGTCTTCAGTTGCTCTACACTACAAGGTCGTCGGTAGTACAAGTGAAGGGGCCGTTCAACCTATGTGACAACTACCATTTTTAATCAACCCGCGCCCATGGATGCTGAAAAGTAGCAGAAACTTCGGGCTAAAATTAAATCATAATAAATATGTCGCGATAGAATACGTTAAAAAGTAGTTTTATTTCAATGAGTGAGATTCGCGTAAACTCCAGACAGTATCATAAAGCTTCAGTCTCATAGAAATTACTAATTTAATATTCAAGATCTATATCGCTATAAACACCTAATAACGGTGCTGATTGTATTTTACTAGGCACCTAAATACAACGAATGTAAATGAAAAATAAAGATGGCGTTAAGGAATATAGGTACCTAGGTATAATTAGCGATATAAACAAACTTGAAATTTTAGCAATTTTATTGATTCCTTTGTTATTGTAGGTTGTAGGATTGTAGGTATTTGTAGGGTTGTAGGACGCTATTAGACCGGGGTCATTACTCGCGCCGACATGATAAGGTATTAGAAATCATACGTGAGGCTGTAAGTTTGGCGCTCAGACTAAAAGAATAGTTTACTTTACGCTACGTTACGTTACTATTCTTTTAGTCTGAGGTTTGGCGGTAGCTAGAGCGAAAAAAGAATCCTAACTACAAACCAAAGAAATGACATTGTGTTTGTAAAGGAAGGCTGCTCAAAGAAATCATCTCAAAAGTCATATTCAATTTTAATAGCTGCCGTTGACTGGACAATACTCGTAGACACGTATGAGAGGCACTATAAAATACCGGAGGATATCGGTGCCTCATCATCCAGACCCGACATATTCCCTTTTTTCACGATCGCATAGGCTAGGCGTGCAGTGCTTGCAGAACTGACAGTACCGTGGGAAACTAATATACCTTAAGACCACGCTACAAAGACAAACAAATACTTTGACTTGACTAACGAGTTAACCAAAAACGGCTACGTGGTTAAACTCTACGCCGTAGAAGTGGGAGCAAGGGGAATTCCAGCTAAATCCCTGTACAACTTACTTAAAGACCTCGGATTGCCGATTTAGTAAAGAGCTTTCTTTACTAAATCGAATATCAAATGCGGCATTAATAGGATCTTACCAAATTTGGATAGGTAGGGGGGGGGGGGGGGGGGGACACTTCTGACCGTGGCGGTGAGCGCTGATGCATCACAAGGTGGCGACCCTAAACCTACATCTACGTCACGGTGTTCCTCTCTGTATCACGCACGCTATGGACCCGGCGACCGCACGGTGAATCCATGGCGTGCTGAGAATCGGATGTCTGTAAGAATTTTTGAAATTTTGAACCCGATTTATACTCGTTTGTTGTTAGGTATACGAAAGTCCCTAATTTTCAAAATCAGATCACACTGTAACCGTTAAGAGCCGAGCAGTTAAAAGAGTCCAAGACGCGGGTGAACCCTTCGTGTTAGATTACTTGATAACTGATACTGATAAGTGATAATGCACGAAGAAATAGGGGACTCCGTGAAGCGGGGCTCCGTCGGCATTTTCCACATTTAAAATAAGTAGGTATTAAAATTAACTTAAGTCACACTACAATCACTTTTTAATGAAATAAGAAGGTATTGATCGGTAGTTACGTAAGACAATGGACCTAAAATGTGCTCTATCGGCGCAGTACGTTTCTTGAGTGTCTTTTGAGGATAACACGGGGTGGTACTGCGGTGGACGAGCTCATATTTACCAAGCATAGATTATTATTATTACAAAACAATTCGCCGGCGCCAGAGCCTCGTTTGTCTCGCGGTTGACGTCTAAGATACGTATCCCGATGTAAATGTCGCAGCTAGTTGGCGGCGACATACCTATATACAGAGAATAAAAATACGGCTCGTCAATGACGTACTAGAATGGAATGTATAATACAATTTCCGGGAAATAGAAAGAGAGGTCCGCAAGTTCCGCATTCCGCAACTGCTCAAAATATGCCTACAGTAAGGAATCTAGATTTCACTGCGCTTATTGCGATCTGGCAAGTAGCAATTCGTTTGCCGGAGTATTGTAGAATAGATTGCTGAAATTACAGTCGTCAATGTATGTCAAAATACGTGTCAATCCCATTCATTCATCATTCTATTCTAGAATACGCCTTTACAATTTTCAAGATTGAACATTGAGATGGTGATCGTTTTTCACATTAGGGAGATTAAGATTAAATCCAGACTGAATTTGGACCGATTTTCATTACGGTGGATTTAGACCTAACGATCATAGAACTAGAACTAGAACATTCTTTCTTAATATTTTATTGTAAACAAAACCTTGTTTTCAGCGTTTACATATAGGAAAAACAACGAACGAATGTTGTCATTGTTTACGCTAATAAAATTCGACGTAGAAGGGATAGAATGAGCATGCGCGCGTTTGGTGCAAATCAACCTACACGAGAATTGGTCCTCAAGGTCACGTAACGTTGCGAATTATGGTAGGTATATAGGTAATAGCTGATCCGCCCGGTTTCACATGTGGCATACTTCGAAACCCCACCCCTTTAAATTATATGTAAGTATGTATCATAATTTATTAAGTTTCAAATATTGTCATAGGAATTTGCGGAATTGTGGATTACTGCCTCACCCCCTTGCGTATTAGGGTGAAGATATTTAATCTATAACCTCCCTCGATAAACGAACTAATTCAAATAAACAAGATTTTTTCAATTCGATCCAATAGATTAGCACGTTCAACCAACCAAACAAATAAACAAGCTGTTCAGTTTTATAATATTAGTAGGTATAGATATTGATAATGTTAATGTGAGGAAGTAAGGACAGAAGCAGGAGTTACCTCTGCCTACCCTGGATCATAAAAGGCGTGAGTATATATATATATATATATATATGTATTATTTATTACTGTCGAAGACATAAAACAACATCAAACATTTATCAAGAACACTGTAATTTCTAATAAAGCAAGCTTGTAACTAAAGCCCCACATCCCACATGAAGCATGACTGTATTGTGATGTGACTGTATATATTCAACTGAAAGGAAAGGTAGGTAAACTAGGTACCTATACCTAATAGGGGTTGCCACGCGAGTCTCACTGCGGGCAATCGATATGCTGTCTGCTTAATTATTTACTTTGTCCAACGTTATACAGTCTTACAACAAAACCTTCAATGATATATTGAAGGAAATGTTATTAAAAATCGGGTTTGTTACAATACAAAACAATATTTTATTCATGTTTCAAATTTTCGCGCCGATGCGTAATTTCTGTTATTGCCGGTTATTGTCATAGCTTTAATTTACTTTTGCAAAAAGAATCTTGTTTATATGCTCACTCCTCAGAATACAGATACAGAACAAACCAGAAGCCGCATTCGCTAATAGCTGCATATCCCGCACTGTGTCCAAAAACGATACTCTGTCTCGCTCTATAGTGAAACTTCCCGCTCGCGTAATGTTACTAGGCTAAGGTGCGGTTCCCAACTTTAGGGTAGTCATAAAACACTAGATAAGAGATGTAACACTAGATATTTAATATCTGTATTATACAGAGAGGTGATCAGTGTAAGTTAAAGCTATTAAATATAATATATAAATTTAATGAAACACGTTATTATTAGAACTATCGGGATATTTACCATGTATTTCGGCGCTATTGCAAGCACCAAGTAAATATCCCGATAGTTCTAATAATAATGTGAACGACCATGAAAGTTTAAATACCTATATTAATGAAACACGGTAATAAGGTAAGTATTTTTTTAATGGTATAATGATATACAAAGTCTATAGACGCAGTGTCACTCCAATGCGGCGTAAATAATACTTAAGTACTACTCTGGTACATGTTGACAATATAGGTACATACTTATATCTCCTATTTCATCCATTTCAACTTGTCTCTTCATGCATCGGTAGGGAAACTAAAATTAGAAACATTTTATAGAAAAAAAAAGTACCTACCTACATTATACATAATATTGCTACTGTGCGATAAAACCACCAATTGTATATAGGTAACCACATAATAGCGTGTTTAATGATGTCTGTGGTGTACCTACATATATTATCGATTCAAAATGAATGACGATTCCGAAGTTTGTGCGTAACGATGCACGCGCCTGCGAGACTCGCACCATATGCAGTATGTACCTACACGCAATGATTGTTGAAATTGTTGTTTGCTATTTATTATGTTAAGTTTGTTATTGTCCTTCCACAAGCAGAGAAGGGGCTATGTAGGGTATACAGCCCTACAAGCCGGACAGCCAGTAAATTGTCGCTGTTGGTACAATAAATGGTATTTCTTCAATTACTGAAGACAAACTCCTATGGTCATCTTCAGACACCATCTACAGATCCTGTATACTAAGAATACCAGAGAATTAGCTAAGACAAAACAAATGAGCTCAAACTCGATAGGTTTTTCTTGTTTAGTTTAGTATTTCTTAAGGCCATCATCAGACCAGCTCCATGGTACCATATTAATGCATTATCCCCTAAACTAACATGTATACAAAATTTCATCAAAATCGGTTGAGGATATCTGCTTCAAAATCGAGTTGCAAGATTTCTTTTCGAACAAATTAAGTAGGTACCATACCTACATCCTACATACAGTGAAAGTAGGTAATGAAAAGATTTTTATAATAATATCATTGCAACAAGGAATAATGCTTGGACGAGTAAAGTGAACAGAATATTTTTGTACCTACCTGCGCATGGCACTCGTACGTACTACCGAGCCATTTAGTTTGATTTGAACCGTATTGTACAATAAAGAGACCTATCTAAGTATATATCAGTTTAAATTTCATAAAAATAGGTGGGTAAAATTTTCAATTGACATGGCAACACACAAGATGGCAGCGTCTTCGTCTAAATCAATCACAATTAAATTCAATAATTAAATAACTATGCATTTGTATACGCTACTTACAGATGAAATGTGATCCCATCCTGTTTTTTTGTAATCCTAGATGTATTTTTACATGAAGGAACAACTAAAACCGACATTTCAAAATTAAAATTGACACTGATGTAATACGTCTGACGCGCTACGTGCATACGAGTGAATGCGAGTGACAATATTCAAATCAAGCCAATTTGTCTTGATTTGTGTGTCTTCACTTTTGAGCGCGCTTGCGGTTTCTGGTTTGTTCTTTGTTCTGTATTCTGAGGCTCACTCCTACTATTAAAAATGCAAAATCAGTGAGTTGTGAATTAGATTAGGTACTTTATAATAATAAAACTACGCTATATAGGTACAATTATTAATTACTCCAGTGAACATAACCTCAATAGCTATTTAACAAAATGTATATCGGAACGAAAACAATACTGAATACATACGATAAAAATCAGTCTAATGTTCATTAAAAAATAATCAAGATATGAGAAATTTCCTACTTACTGTTAGAGCAAGTATTCGGTTTACCAAGATACATTGTTTTTTTTTCTTATTTGTACTGTTATCACCTCACAATAAACACACTTTCTTTTAGTTCTTTTTACTCGATATTTTTGCTCGACACGTCTTTAAGCCTTGAACCGTTGTACAGACTAGTAAGAGGACTAAGGAAGGAGTTCCGAGTTAGGAGGTCTATTGGTGCTATTGCGTCGTAGCTCGTAAGTCGTTGACTCGTTGTCGAGTTTTACAAGCAACGGAACGTAACCGTTTTTACAACGGAATACAGTCATTCATTATCTTCAAAACGTTTTTCTATCGTAACTGGTTTTATGTATTATGTGGTGAACAGTGGTGAACGCAATTTTACTTGTTGGGAAACTTTGTTATTGGTTAAGTGTCCAATGTATTTTTTTAAAGTTTACTCATGTATCATATTCAGGGCTTCCTAACGTTAGCAGTTAACATAAAATTAACCGTTAATTAACGTTAAATTTAAATTGATACCCAGCTAACGTTTACCAATATATAACATTACCAGCTAACGTTTATTATTTTAACGTTAGGTTACTAATGTTAGTTGAATTGTGAATTTTAACGGTAGGAGCGACGTTGCCATTCTGCGTACAATGTTATGTATGGAGCGCGCTCGCGCCTTTAGGTAAATTGGCTGTTGCCATTCCGTCCACCTGCGTGCGACTACCGCAACTGCGTATTAGAGGTTTGCTTTGCACCGGTGCGGAATTCGGAGAACCGGAGAATAAAGAAGAAAATATTTTGATTTAAAATCTTGTTTATTATTAATTAATTTATTGTTAATTACATTAAAATATATTATAATGTAATTGTATATACCAAGTATATAAAAGTACATAATGGATTATAATGTAAATATCAATTATAATAATTATTTTTCATGATTCAATTAATATTAAAAAATCAATACGATTATCGTTTTCGAGGGTTTTAGTCGGGGTATATAATTACGAATATACATAACATTATCCGTTTGGCGATCAAAGATGGTGGACTCGAAATTTTCCAATAGAGTCAATACGGGTATCGTTTTCGAGGTTATCAAGGTCGCTTATTACGAATATATCATCCATTTAGCGATCAAAGATGACGGACTTAAAATTTTAAATAAAGTCGATATGGGTATCGTTTTCGAGGTTATCGGCTGCTAATTACGAATATATCATCCATTTAGCGATCAAAGATGGCGGACTCGACATTTTCAATAAAGTCAATATGGGTATCCCTTTCGAGTTTATCAAGGGTGCTAATTACGAATATATCATCCATTTAGCGATCAAAGATGGCGGACTTGACATTTTCGTAATTAGCAGCCCTGATAACCTCGAAAACGTTACCCATATTGACTTTATTGAAAATGTCGAGTCCGCCATCTTTGATCGCCAAGTGGATGATATATTCGTAATTAGCAGCCCTGATAACCTTGAAAAAGATACCCATATCGACTTTATTGATAATGTTAAGTCCGCCATCTTTGATCGCTAAATGGATGATATATTCGTAATTAGCAAGTTCGTAAACCTCAAAAACTATACCAATATAAATTTTACTGAAAATTTCGATTTCACCACATTCTAGACGTCTCCGGCGATCGACTGTATGAAAATGTTCGTCAGACTATACTTCGATTACCCCCCCCCCCCCCTCCCCCTTAACCCCTTTTTTTCGCAAGAAAAGATAGCCTATCTCCGTTCCCAAGCTCTAATGCCTGTATGTACCAAATTTCATCAAGATCGGTTCAGCACTTTAGGCGTGGCGCGTAACAGACAGACGGATAAATAGACAGACAGACAGACGGTCATATGTAATAATATTAGTACGGGGTAACTATCTATATTAACCACTACAATGACTGGACTCTCACTCACTGCATCATAGGTACACTTTTTCAAACTAACGATACCAAAGTCCGATACCAAAACCTTTTAACTAACGTAAGTTTGCCATTAACGTTAGTAAAGGCTACCGTTAGCTCGTAAATAAAAAAACCTTAATTTTACTAACGTTTATTTTCTATTAACGTTAGCAGCAGTCCAGAGCTGCTAACGTTATTTTTTTTTAACGTTATATGAAGCCCTGCCGACCGCCATTGTTAGATGCGCGCACATAGGAAAACGAATTAATTCGTAGTATTGTTTATTTAGTATTTGTGGTATTATTTTATTCGCAAGTGTGTTGTAAAACGTCGTATGGCACGCGTGATTATGATGATTACCGTCCCGCCTGGCGGCTCGGGTCTCAATGGCGCCTCGGCGGTAATCACCAACATTGCTCACTTGTACCATAATGTACTATTATCTAAGGGTTGTTCTGATTTGAAAAAAAGCTTGTATCGCGAACATAATATAACGGATGTTAGATCAAATAAAATCGGCCAAGTGCGAGTCGGACTCGCCCATGAAGGGTTCCGTAGTAGCAAAGGCGAAAATTGCGGTTTATGACATATTAAAAAAAAACTACTGGCTGAATCTCGTTCGAACCAATTTTTAGTGGTAGTTTGCATGGCAATTTACATCATATTTTTTTTTTAGATTTATCATTCTCTTATTTTAGAAGTTAGAGCGGGGGGGGACACACACATTTTTCCACTTTGGAAGTGTCTCTCGCGCAAACTATTCAGTTTAGAAAAAAAATATGTTAGAAACCTCAATAGCATTTTTAAAGATACCTACCCCACACGTATGGGTCTGATGAAAAAAAAAATTGAGTTTCAGTTCTAAGTATGGGGACCCCCAAAATTTAATGCTTTTTTTTATTTTTGTATGAAATTCTTAATACGGTTCACAGAATACATCTTCTTACCAAGTTTCAACAGCATAGGCCTTATAGTTTCGGAGAAAAGTGGCTGTGACATACGGACGGACAGACAGACAGACAGACAGACGGACGGACAGACATGACGAATCTATAAGGGTTCCGTTTTTTGCCATTTGGCTACGGAACCCTAAAAATGAGTCTTAAAAACACTGTTTCAACAAACTCATTTATGTCCTTGACCTGGGACTGTGCTATCAAAACACGACAACGGTTCATACGTTGCTGAAACGGTTGGCAATAACGTTTTTAAGAGCAAGAACGCTCACCCCTAATATCGACTGAATGTAGAAAAGGGGATGGCAGCTTTAACGAACGTGTTCGTGAATCGTGATAAGCATGTAATTAGCTGTCTTTCTTTTTGCGGTCAAGTACGTAATTAAACAAAATAAAAGCCACATTAAAATGAAAGAAGTTTGAATTAGAGCTTTTGTAATACAAATTGACTTTGTGAACATTTCTATCAAAGAAAAATCTGGAAAAAATAATAGAATACATCATGTATAACTGAAGACATATGTCTTGGACCCTGCGCAGTAGACGATTTTTAGGTCCCCTTTGAGGAAAGCACGGGGGTGCGACGGCGGAGGAAATACGACGCATCCACCAATCATCGAGCTGCGTGCCAACGTTTTAAACCAATCAGCGGGCGCTAAACTCCCGCGTCCTTCTCCGTACACTTGCGTGCAAAAATAAATTTGAATTTATCATCACAATAATTATTTCGAATTAGTATAATACAGTATATTTTTTTTCATCCCACCATCTCGGAAAGAGTACTTTTTTTCTTCGATATCTGAGTGTAAAAGTCGCTTTTACCCTCTAGAGTGGTAAAGTAAATTTGAATTTAGAACATCGTGTGTACTAGGTTTGTGAACTCAAAACATCATTAAACCTATTTACTTCTACCTCTATGGTGCCGATTTATCATACAACTTTTTTTTAATTTATGAAAAACTCAACTCGGAACCTCCTTGGTGTACCTACTTTTTTTTTTAAATTTGCTTTGCGCGCATAATTTTTTTTTCACGTCCTATGGTTGAACATTGTTGTTGAATTTTATTTGTTGATATTTTATTATTAGTATTATTACACATAATTATTATACAGCCTCCGTGGCGTAGTGGTAGTGAACGTGGCCGCAACGCAGGAGGCGCGGGTCCGATCCCCGCTCAGTGCAAATATTTGTATGCATAAAAAGTTCAACAACAACGGTCTAGCTGCAATGCTTCGATATCGCCTAATGTCACCATTGGGTTGTGGAGGTCACATGGCAGTCGCTTTACGAAAAATATCGAGGTCCAGCCAAATCCGCAGTTAAGACTGGTAAAGCGGACCCCGAACTCCGAGGTGAAAGCTTCGGATGCGACTGGGAATTAACGCTAGGAGGAAGAAGCATTTCATTATTTCCTCGCTGAGGTGGGATGAAAAGTTACGTGTTGCACTCGAGTGCAAAGATTTTACACCTTGTGCTCTTTTGATTCCCTCGCTAACGCTCAAGATTCTAATTTATGAATCACTCGCTATGCTCGTGATTCAAATTTAGAATCTTTCGCTTGCTCGGTCATCAAAACTGAGCACGCGGTTAAAAAGCAACTTTGCACTCTTGTATAACAAATAACTATTTCACCATTGACACTCGAAAAAGTGCCCGTGATTCATCAAAAACAGTGAATAAAACGCTCTTTGTTTCACCGAGTGAATAAAAAAATTTGAATTTGGAACATGCGCGAATGTACGGATTCTAGTGAAACATACAAAGAGGTTGCACACTCTCACTATAAAAACGTACTAAAAGCCACCTGCCTAAATGTAATCACTGGCTGGATGGAATGTGGCTCAGTTTAAATTAAGAAAAAAAATGCCGCCATTTTCTGTGTAATTTTCCTTGTAAAAGTTTATGTTTGTCTCATAATCATAAAATGACTTCATCTAGTGATGAAAATGAAACTCATATTCTCGAACGCGAAAAGACTCCTGAGTCTTTTCGCGCTAAAGCGGTAGCTATTACTGATAATTTGCTGCTTCTTTTGTGTACTATCCATAACAAAATGTAATTCATAATCACAGAGTAATCGTTTTCTCGTAGTCAATGGTGAAAAGTTGAGTACCTAACACGTGAAAAAAGAATTCATCTCGGCTCTTGTATCCCTCGATCCACTCAGGTTTCTCTCTAGAACCCCTCGCTACGCTCGGGATTCTACCGGAGAAACCTTCACTCCTCTCGGGATACAACTTGGTGCCTCGAAAAGAATTCACCTTTTTTTCACTTGTTGGGTAATCTACTATTAAGATATCATATAAGTTTTTTATTTTGCGATTTATATGTTTATCTTGATTTATACGGTCTTTGTTTACCCTAGGAAACCTACTAGCTTTTTTAACGCGAGCGTAGGCACATACTCTTTGTGATTATTAAACTATTTTTATCATCGGGAGCTTAGTGGTTAAGGAGTCGGCCTTACGAGTGAGAGGTCCCGTGTTCGAATCAAACTCGGGACAAGTTATAATCCTACGGGACTGCTGACGTGAACTCCTAACACACGCAATTTGGCTTAGCTGGAGGGGTGAGGGGTTAATGAGAATATTAGTAATTTTGGTTACTATTTTTTTATACTACTTAGGTCGCAGACAAGCACACGGCCCTCCTGGTGGTAAGTGGTTACCGTGGCCTATAGGCGAGTGCAACATCAGGGGAGCCACACTCGTGCTGCCGACCCTGTAAGAACAGAGAGATTGTGTGCCATTAACCGAAAAGATAGTAGGACAAAGCCTTTGGTTTTCCCACTGACAGCACAAAACCTCTCCTGTGAGCTCTGGCTACCCTACTCACCGTCGGAAACACAACACGAGGTTATTAATTCTGTAGGTTAGTACCTATCTATTGGTATAGTTAATAAATAAATAAATTGACAGAATAAGATACATTTTTTATACTGTTGACATTCTAATTTCTAACCATTAAATTATAGCGTTTCATGATACGGGCTACTATCATGTTGACGGGGATTAACTGTTAAATATTATTACGTAACAATTTCTACATAATACCTAAATAATTTAAATTGGTAATTTAAAATGAAGATTTTTAATAGTCCGGGCGATAAATGTCAGAAACGCTAAAACACAAAATAGAGTATCCATTTTTTTGTCCGGTAGTGCACCATGCGCGAACTTGCCGATTTAGGTCCATCACTCGTGTCCACAGTTATACACGCCCAGATATTCGGCTCACTCATTGTTGCTATTATTTAATCTTCCGAGCAAGACTTCAAATTACCTATTGACATTATCAGAACAATAGGATGAACTCACCGTCACTTAGTAGTTCAGTAAATGGACCGTGGAAAGGAAATGTAGATTTATCATCTATGTACATACATAGGTACTTTAAATTGTAAAGCAGATCCGGTGTTACATAAGTTCGGGCTGGGACATTTGGCAAAATGGCGGAATGAAGGAAGTGACGTCAAACCTTGTAAGTTTTCTTCCTGCGCAATTCCAGTTTCAGTCATAGCTTGTGCTTTGTACCTAGCCTGATATCCGTACAGGAAATCGGGCGTGGTCTTTTAACCGACTTCAAAAAAGGAGGAAGTTTTTTTTTCTCTTTATTTTTGTATGTTTGTTACGCGATTTAGAAGATAATTCGGACGAAGGAAGAAACATAAATCATGCAATCAAAATGACGTGACTAAAGCTCACAAATCATAAAAGTTATATTAAGAAACTGCGAATATCAGCGAATGTAAGTAACATAGTTTGTCAAGGTCATAACTTACTTTTACTACTTACTTTTTAATGAAAGAAAAATCGTAAATAGCAGCATAGCATGAAAGAAATCGACAAACGCAACCCCCGAATGAATATTGTGTTCGCAGTTCAAGGTAGTGTATATGGTGTAGGGTTGGCACCACAGGCTGGCACACTTGGCACTTGAAACCAAGCGGACTTGTCAATTTCACCATTATAGAAAACAGCAGTTTGGAGGGGTTAACTGCCGATTCACTGTTGGTCTAGCTAGTGTATAGTCACTAGTGAAAATACGCCCTAGAGAATGTATGTTTTGTTATAGTTAGTAGACGCAGACAAGCACACGGTCCACCTGATAGAAAGTGGTTACCGTGGCGTATGGACGTGTGATAAACCTCCTAAGTGCAACACCAGGGGAGTCACACTCGTGCCGACCCTATAAGAACAGAGAGATTCTGTGTCATCAGCGAAGAAGACAAGACAAGCCTTTGGTCTTCCCATTGACAGCACAAAACCTCTCCAGTGACCTCTGGCTACCTTACTCACCGACACCGGGGGCACAACACAAGATTATTATAGCCGCGGTATTCAGTAGGGCGGGGGTACTTCCTCAGTCGGACTGCTCGATTGGGATTGAAATACCGTGGTGTTCTACCTCCTTCAAAACCTTACGTTGAGGAATAAAAACATTGATATTATTCCTTACTAACCCTACTTTGGCTTTGCCGTAGTCGGGTAAAAATATATAATAGTGACAAGTTTAGTGACAACCCTAGTTCTATGTTGTTTTGATTAATTAACTGAAAATTCTTATAAAAACTTGATTGATGATATAACTCGCTTTACAAAAATTGTAATGTAAAACGATACATTATGAAAATCTACTGTAGATGAAGGGCTTTGTGTCAACAAGTTTTCATTGATTTCTACCGGAAAATTAAGTATTGCTTCCAGGTCAAGTTATTTACTTTCATGTAAGTTGGTACATTTTCAGTCATAGATAATGGTGTCTTTTTTATATACCTATCCGTGACGAATGATTCGATGACAATCGAAATTTGAATTTTAACTTATGTATAATGTATAACAAACTAGTCATACACAGTTCCCGTTCCCGCGGCCTACAGGAAGGCATAGACATAATAGGTTCCTGTAGGGACCATACGTGTAGCATGGGTATAGTAAATGGGTATAGTAACGGCCATAGTAAAATATATCTCTATACCAAGTCTCTGTGTCAAGTCTACACCCCGCGGCTCAGGCTCTACGTTGATGAATCAGTCAGGACAAGTACGTACCTAATTATGTATGTGTACCTAATATAGATAAATTAAGTGGGTCGGCAATACGTGCATTTATATTTTAAACCATAAGATAACCAAAGATGGTGATAAGATAATCAAAACAGCTACATACCCTATCATGTAATAACCATAAAATAGTATTTTACGGTCGTGCTCTCTAAATATTTACGCAGTGATTTCTTTAGAAAGGGTGTATGGGGGCTCACCTAGATCTTGGGCCCCAAGCCAACCTCACCTGCAAGCTGGTGCACCTGCTGAACAACGGACGAGGCTCTGGCGCTGGCTTTCCCTTCGGGGTTGGGGGGTCGGACGGCAGTCGCCCCCGGAAAAGCCAAAATTGCCAAATTTAAAAATTAAATGGCTCGTAAAAAGAAAAGGAATCGCAATGAGGGTAGGGCGCCGCCGCAAAACGGCGCGCATGAGGGTCGCCCGCCTCGTGTCGCAAGTGGGCAAGGGCTACCGTGCCTGAGCCGGGCACGGCTAAAGATGTTAGGCCAACTTTGTGATTCCCGTAAACTCCGCTTCGCAACGTGGAACATCGGCACGTTGACCGGTCGCACGAGGGAGTTGGCTGACGTACTCTGCAGGCGGAGAGTGGCCGTGGCGTTCCTGCAGGAGACTCGGTGGGGTGGCGACAGCACCATGCACATTGGGGAAGGCTACCAGCTGATGTACACAGGTGCACCTGATGGGCAGGCCGGGGTGGGCGTGGTGCTCTCCCGGGCGTTGCAGGATGACATCTTGGAGGTGAAGAGCTATAGCGGCCGACTTATGGTTGTGAGGGTGCTTATCGATGGGATTATAACCCACCTGATAAGTGCTTACGCTCCACAGGCTGGGCGTGGCGAAGCCGAAAAGATCTTGTTCTGGGACCAACTCGGGGGAGTGCTTCGTGACGTCCCGCTGTCGCAGGAGATTATCCTGGGCGGTGACCTGAACGGTCACGTGGGTGACGGGTGTGAGGAGTTTGGGCGTGTCCACGGCGGTTTTGGATACGGTAGTCGCAACCCAGAGGGTGAGAACATCCTTAGAACGTGTGCGACTGCCGATCTGGCCATCGTGAACACGTACTTCAAAAAGAAATCCGGACATCTTGTCACCTACAAGAGCGGGGGGCACTTAACCCAGGTTGATTTCCTGCTCACTAGGAGGCACAGCATCAGCAGGGTGGCCAACTGCAAGGTTATACCCGGGGAGAGTCTCACTAGCCAACACCGTCTCCTTGTCATGGACCTCCGCGTGAAACCCAAAGACAAACGTGCCGAGCGTGCCCAACGCAAAATCAGGTGGTGGCTGCTTGATAAAGCTAAGTCCCAAAGTTTCGTTTCAGCCATCGGTGACAAGTGCGCCGATGCTGTAGACGAACCAGTACAGGTTTCTTGGGACAGGATTCGGGCAGCTATTCTTGAGGCGGGGAGGGTGGTGCTCGGCATGTCTAAGGGTGGACGCAAGTGTGACAAGGACACCTGGTGGTGGAACGACACAGTCCAGAGAGAGATCAGGGTGAAGAAAGCCCTCTTTAAAAAGTGGCAAGCGTCCAAATCTTCCGACGACCGCGATGCGTACAAAGATGCAAAACGCGCCACCAGGAGAGCCGTAGCCAGGGCCAAACGAGACCACTTGCAATCTCTATATACCAAGTTGGAATCGTCTGAGGGGCAAAAGCTCATATATAAGTTGGCGCGTTCCAGGGCCAAAGCAGCGCAGGGTCTATCCAAGTGCCGCTGCATTAAAGACCCTGGGGGCAATTTGTTGTACGAGAAAGTCGCGGTGAAGGAGAGATGGCGCTCATACTTCCACGAGCTGCTGAATAAGCAGCATAAAGAGGTGCAGCCACCAGACCTCCCTCCGAATCAAGGACTAGTGCCACCGATAACGCCTGCGGAAGTCCAGACTGCCATTCGCCGCATGAAGAACCGGAAAGCTGTCGGACCCGACGAAGTCCCCATCGAGGCTTGGAAGGCAATGGGCGCCCGTGGTGTGGGCATTCTAGCAAATCTTTATAACCGCGTACTCCTCACCGGCGAGATCCCGAACCAGTGGAGGCTGAGCATCATCATGCCAGTCTTCAAAGGCAAGGGATCGGTGCAGGAGTGTGGTAGTTACCGCGGTATAAAGATAATGTCCCACACCATGAAGCTCTATGAACGGATAATCGACTCCCGGATCCGACGGGAAAGTGCACTCTCGGAGTGCCAGTACGGGTTCCGTCCCGGGCACAGGACCATGGACCCAGTGTTCGCCCTAAGGGTCGTGGCGGGGAAATACAGGGCGAAGAACACGCCCCTGCACTGCCTATTCTTAGACATGCAGAAGGCCTTCGACTGTGTTCCTCGCGCGGTGATCTGGTGGGCACTGCGGGCCAAGGGTGTTCCAGAGACTTACATTGACACCATCCGAGACATGTACTACGATTCCGGTTCCGTGGTTCGGACTGCTGTTGGCGACTCGAAAGCCTTCCCTATCACCGTCGGGGTACACCAAGGATCCGTCCTTAGTCCTTACCTGTTCAGCGTGGTATTAGATGTTTTGTCGGACAGCATTAGAAACTCACATGAGCAGCCTCCGTGGTTGCTCATGTATGCTGATGATATTGCGCTCATGGACGCGGACAGGAGCAGATTGGTGCGACGCGTGAAAGGATGGAAAGAAGCGCTTGAGAACGGCGGTCTGAAGCTAAATGTAGCGAAGACAGAATACTTAGCGTTAAACTCCACAGATCCCACACCCGTCCGCATAGGCGATGATTTGGTCGAGCGCACGGACCAGGTTAAGTACCTGGGATCTGTACTTCATGTGACCGGTGAGATCGACCACGACGTCAAGGCACGCATTGCTGCCGCGTGGGCCAAGTGGCGAGAAATGACTGGCGTCACCTGTGATCCTAAAATGCCAGTCAGGTTGAAGGGGCAGGTCTATAAGACGATCATTAGGCCTGTTCTCTTGTATGGTTGTGAGGCGTGGCCGCTGCTCGAGCGACACAAGCAAGAGCTGCGTGTCACGGAGATGAAAATGTTGCGGTGGATGTGCGGCGTTACGCGTAAAGATCGCGTACGGAACTCTCGCATCCGCGGCAGCCTCCATGTCCGTGACATCGCGGATAAAGTGCAAGAGAGCCGCCTTCGCTGGTGCGGCCACGTCTTGCGGCAACCGCCAGGCTACGTGGGGAACAAATGCCTGGCAATGGTGCCCCCGCCGGGTCCAGGTAAAAGGGGTAGGCCAAAGAAGTCCTGGCTTGACGTCGTGGAGGGTGATATGCGTGCTAATGGTCTCACTACCATGGACGCCCAAGATCGTGCGAAGTGGAGGAGGAAGAGCCGGAAGGCGGACCCTGAGCTCCGAGGTCATCTTGGCCACGGATGCAATCAGGAGAATACGTCTATATGCAGATGATGATGATTTCTTTAGAAAACCGAAATCGCTACCTCTTTATGCACTTTATCCACTTAGATGGCAGACAAGCATACGGTCCACTTGATGGAAAGTGGTTAACGTGGCCTATGGACGTGTGATAAACCTCCTAAGTGCCTTTCTTGAAAAACCCCTATTGTAGTCGCTATGAGTGTAGCATATTGAGTGGGTATTGCTATATACAGTGCAACCTCAGTATAACGAATCGAAAGGGAACAGGGTAATATTCGTTATATCAAGTACTTTGTTAATCTGAGGTTTGTTATATTTATATTAAGGTTCGGTAGGTCTAAAATTCGTTATAGAGGTTTAAAAATAGGTAGGGTGGTGGCACCAATTATCGGCCATGTCAACATTTTTTGACCTTTGATTGATTGTAATTTTTTGGTTTATAGCATTTACTTTCCTGCGATGCCTTTTTCGGGTAGAGGGATACTGAAACTCCATTACTACATTCGTAAAATTACCAATTCTTTGTTATTTTTGAAAATATAGATGTTTTTTTCCGGGTTTGTCGATTTCCCTTAATATCGGCCTCTAACACCCTAATTTCTGCCGCCTGTGACCCTAATATCGTCATACCTTTTCCAACGTGAATTTAGGTCAATAAAACTAAGTAAAGTAAAAAAATATAACGTTTTATATTCCAATTCAGGTTCAAATTATTTTTTTTAACACTTATCTATCATTAATTTGTCTTTTCTTTATATCTCAGCCTTTATATCTCTTTTCTTTATATCTGAAAATTACAGTAATTGCTGTTATTATAAACTAATGATCACAATGATTAAAAAAATTTAAGACAAATGAAGATTTCCAAAATATATTATTATAAGAAAAAATATTATTTAATAAAGTCAACAGAAAACTTGACTTTCTTTAAAGGTTTTTCAATTTAAATGCACTAAACAGTGACGGCAAGTAAAATCTTCTTTAGCCACATCAATATAATTTCGCCCACGATGAACTGTACACTTTGAGTGGAACTATTTGTATACATAAGTCACATTTAATATTTTTGGCTTCATCTTCTTCAACATCACTAATTAGTTCTACTTCACAGCCACCATAAAGAATTTTCACCTTTTCTTCTTAAAAAGGTAAATCATGAGGTTAGTTACGCTGTCCGTTAATATTCTCTTCTTCTATTTTAATACTCTTCTTCTTCTATCTACTAGTTTTATTTTATTTGACTGGTTTATGTTTTATATTCTATTGTCCAGATTTCTCTTTCTCTTTATATCTATTCTTCTAGGAAGTCTGTCTTGTGATCCTGAAAATTTCGTAATGTCGAAATGCTACTCTTCTTTTACTTCATCCTATCATTTATTCCCAGTCGCAATCGAAGCTTACACCTCGGATTCTGGGGTCCGCTTTGCCAGTCTTAACTGCATATCCGCCTCGACCTCGGTATTTTTTATTTATCATATTATTCACAAGCCCAATGGTAACATCGAAGCATTGTATTACTGCCTGCTTCTTTGAACGGCATTTACTCTATCTCTTATTCTACTACGGTAATAGAAACTATAGGGATCATAGAACCTATAGGGGTCATAGACCCTATAGGGGTCAGAGAACCTATAGGGGTCATAGAACCTATAGGGGTCATAGAACCTATAGGGGTCATAGAACCTATAGGAGTCATAGAACCTATAGGGGTCATAGAACCTATAGGGGTCATAGAATCTATAGGGGTCATAGAACCTATAGGCGTCATAGAACCTATAGGGGTCATAGAACCTATAGAGGTCATAGAACCTATAGGGGTCATAGAACCTGTAGGGGTCATAGAACCTATGGTCATATAACCATAGGTTTGAAACCTTTCTCTTTTTGTTGGGACATCGTTATGGCATACCTACCTGTTGACTAAAATTAAAATACCTAAGTATTTGTTCATTTTTCACCACGTCACTGTTTATTGTAAAGTTCGAAGGTTGTAGGAAAGTAAGTACCCTATACAAAATAAAGTGGCCGTTATAACGCATCGATTCTCTAAATATCGGCCGTAGCTGGCAAAAAAAGTTTTTAGGCGGCCGATGTTAGGATCTAGTCATCAAACAGAGCTGTTATTTCATTTTTAACCTTATTAATGTTACTGCTAATATATAAAATAGCTAAACCTATAGTTTAGTGTTTTCATGCATTTCCCCAATATCGACCAGGTGGCCGATATTGAGATTTATCCAAAATAAAGATCCCTAATCTCGACCCCCCGATTATTTCATAAAAAGTACAAATAAATTTAAAAACACACTACCTAAACGGTACTTCGACTGTTTTTCTTTATTATAAAATAATATAAAATACCATAGGTATGTTTAATTCCATTCAAATACTTATCAACGGAGTGCGTCGACTCTGGGATTTGACTCGGAAATGCCAACAAACGGCACAAGTCGGTACCTGCGCGTGCTCTATTGCCACCTGAACGTTCAAATGTGGAGGTACCCGCACCAAAATATGGGATGTTATTCGTATGGACATAGAGTCGCTTTTTGCATAAAAACGATCATAATTTTAGGGTTATTTTCATAGTTATGAACCATTTTTTCGAAAAGGCCGATATTAGGACGTGGCCGATACTAGGAGACTTCACCCTAGCTGTAACAACTTTTTTCCCTTAGGTTAAATATCAAAATTAAATGCAGTAAAATCCGTAAAAGTAGGTATCTAGGTGGATGCATTCCTGTTTTACGAAAAAAACAGGTCGAAACCAGTCGTGACATGAACCACATACAATGAAATTCAAGAGTCATGTATTGATGCGTACGTTATATAAAGGTTTTGGGTGACAAAATTCGTTACCTGGAGGCATTTAAAATTTTTTGGCTAGTTGACAATTCGTTATAATGAGGCAGTGCGCAAAAAATGTTCGCAATGTAGAGGTATATTTTACATTGACTCTTCTTATGGACAATTCAAGGGGATTCAGAAAAATTCGTTAAATCGAGAAATTTGCTATATCGAGGGTCGTTATATCAAGGGTGCACCGTAAACCGATTACTGCCATTAATAGGTATCTACCTATTAATTATTCGGTGCTTTTTAGCATTTATAGGTATCTACCTATTAATTATGTATCATGACGTCCGGATTCCGGATGACTGGACATTCAATGGAATTGGCGTGTTATGTAGTATTTAAGAATAGTAGTGTAAAGAATCTTCAATAATACAACATTTTGTGCTCAATCAAACAATAGTGTATTTCTATACTCTATATTACTATTACTACAATAATTACAATTCTTATCAATTTATATAATGGTCTTACATTACCTTAGCTCTCATTTGTATCACTATATTACTGATTAATTTACTAAATCTTATTTTACAATACAATTCCGTCGTTTCGTAACCATCTTCCCAACAATTCCCTCATCAACTGACACTAGACAGTGTTGCCAACTTTTAAACAAGAGAATCTATACTGATAATAGACATAAGGTTGACTATAAAAACCTTTTTAATATCTTTCTATTGCAAAATCATTACATTCGGCCGTCCGACCGCGTGCGATCTCCTGACGCACGGTAAAAATACACAATAATTCACAAAATTAATGTACTTAAAATGTCTAAATTAATATTACATATCTCAGTTACATAATTATTTTCTCAAGTGAGTGTGCAATCATTCTCCTAGCGCACGGTAAATTAAGAAAATTCACAAAAATAAACGCAAAACTAATAATTACTTAAAATTCCTTATGTCTAAATTGATATAAAATATTTTAGTTATCTTATAAATTCACAAAAATAAACGAAAATTAAAGTCTACTACACTTTAATATAAAATATTTGAATAATCGATTACTTTGAGAAGCAAGTGCTTAATTGAAATTAAATCAACATGTAATAACAAGTACAATGTGTAACAACAAGTTCCACCAAGTGCCATCAATCAACAGTATGAATAGTCTACATGTACATACATAAGTAATCATTACATTCGGCTGATATAAGAGAAATGAGATCGCGTTCAATTTTGGTTGAGTTTAGTCATCTTTACTTTTGTTACTTTTATCATTATCAGATGAACTGCTATCGTTTTCCGATGCTATTTTTATTATCAGATGCATTTACATTAATCCATGTCATGAATCTTATCGTCTGAGGCTACACTTTCAAAATTATACTTTCCTTGACAAAACTCCGATATTTCAATAATTTTGCACCTATTTCAGCTATTTTGACTTATAAATTTAGATAAAGCAACACAGGATTTAGATACTTCTGTTACATTGGTATTGGATTCACTACTTATGTCTAACATATTAGTTAGGCTGTCTCTCCATCTGGTTCCAAATAATGTTTCAGTTGCAGTTTTCTGAGTGGTTGGTTGCATTATTAAGTACCTACTAAATTTTCTCAATCATTTTAGATACATCTACATGACCAGAGTCGTCATGATTAGATCACATATTTGCCAGCGATCATCGCGAGGAATTACGAAACAGATATTACCTATTACCAATCCGTCTATATAATCTACTATTTCAACACATATATTTTTTTTTTTTATTCAAATTCAATGTTTAATATTTATATTTATATATATATTTTTTTTTTTTTTATGTTAGATAAAATCAGATGTGGTAAAAAAAAAAAACAAACAATCACACAAACTAAAAGCATACAAAATATTTAGGTACTGAGATCACAATTCACAAGACTGTTATTATTTATGTCAATAAATAAAGACAAATATGTTCGTGCAAAATCCAAACAAGTTAATTAGGCCAGAACGTTATAGCAAAAGAAACAAATGTCAGAATAATCATGTCAAACAGAAAATTTCAAAATATTAAACATGTCAAATATTAGGCATCTATGGCATCAGATCTGGCATCTATCAGGTCAACTGTTAAACATCATTATAAATTCCACCTATTAATCAAAATACATTGTATAAGTATGTATAATATGTATTAAGAATCAAAATTGATCGCTTTGGCACTCATTTACAGAATATTATGATTTGGTACATAATAGTTTAAAAAGTTTAAATTCAAGCCACGAATATTTTAACAAAGTTTAATGATTTAATATCCTTAGCTGAGTCAGGTTTTAGAATCATCAATAGGCATTCGGTAGATGCCTGGATCTGTCATTTGTAATGTTAGAAGCCAATATTATCGGTTTCAATATTACAAACTGTAATCAGATCTCGAACTGGTCAATCACTTCAGGAGCCACTGTAGTACAGCTTAATGCATCCACATGAACCATACGAACCCCAGGATGATACTCTATACTAAAATTGAATTCGCCTATTAACAGCCACCACCTGGCTAGGTATAGAAATAAGTCGCGTTTAGTCAACTTAGTTCGCAAGGCGCTGCAATCCGTCATTATTTTTAAAAATGTAAACAGAATAAGTAAATTCTTAATGATATTTTCTAAAGCTTACGCGAATATCACTCACTAAAACAAAATCACTTCCTAACGGACTCCATCGCGATCTAGGTACTCGTTATTACTACCTTTAGTCTGACGTACGCTTATCCATAGATAAGTAAATCCCTAACTTCATTTTTCCCTTGCCTGCTATCAAAGCCTGCAGGATTGCCCTTGCCTCTGGTATAAATATTATGCCCGTCACAATTTTTTTTTTCTTTTTTTTTTTTTTTTTTTTAAATAATATGGTAATATTTTTCCTAATTCAAATTAACACGAGGTAGGTATTTCCCTTCTATTCCATTCTAGGTATCCCTCATATTTCACATTTATTTCATAACGTCAGTTATCGTTATAATATTCGCGTAAATAATCGTTACACCTAGGAGCTGATATAATATATTTTCGAGAAGCCGGCCATAACTCTGTTCATTTGGGAATGCTCCTTTGAGTTTAATTTGCCAATCTGCATCTGCCAGATATAAGAGCCTCCAAGTTTGAAGAGATAGTTCGAAGCTCAAACCACCTCGTCAAACCTTCCCCTCTTCGCTAGACCAGGAAAATTCTGAAGAGCAAATTGTATGGTCCGATTCTCGTCCCATTCATAAATTACAACACATTCGTTGTCTTTACTAACCCAACATTCAATATTTCAAAACGTACTTGATGGTTCGAATTCTGGTATAACATTGCTTGGCCCCGAATCAGATCAGCATCAAAACCTACAGATCTAGAATTCACATGCCTGCATACTACAGGATATACAGAGCAACTTCTTCTTTTCATAAATTAAATAAAAAGGAAATAGTTGAAAAGATTCTCTGAACATCACTCCAATCCCTCTTATAAAACCAAACATTTTCCACAATACGTATACAAACAATCTAAACTTTCACACGTCGTGATCTTCTTAGTTAGTAACCGCCGCCCATAAAGTCATCCATCAAAATTAGTTTTACTGATTTTTACGGTTCAAATTTGAGCGCATGACCACTTGTATGGTCAAAGTCATTCGTGTATGTAATCACCCTAAGTAAATGATTAGTAATGTCTTATTTATACGCTGTTACAAAGAATTAAATATTTTCAGTAGGTACGTCTTTGGTAGACCAACTACCCTTTTGTTGGATGTACTAGATGAGAAGGAGCTGAATGAAGAATGCTTACGTTTCCTCTGGTTATCTTGTCTTTACGCTACTATTCGTTCTAGCTACTACCTACGAAAGGGTGTGCTTTCGTTTATTACGGCATTCGTTCAATTCAGGAAGCAAGCTATCGGGAGTAATCACGTCGTCGTCTGAATTCATTACCTGTAGAAATGATTTTGTCTTTAATTAACATTATCGAGTCTTTCGAACCGAAAACGGTCGCGCTACCGGCGCACTGCCTTTGTAAATAAATCACACTGGTTTTATAGACATACTTAGCTTACTACATTGGGCATACTTAGCCTACTTCATTGAGCAAACATGGCTCTATGGGCATACTTAGCCTACTACGTTGAGCACACATGGCTCTATAGGCATACTTAGCCTACTTCATTGAGCACACATGGCTCTATAGGCATACTTAGCCTACTACATTGAGCACACATGGCTCTATGGGCATACTTAGCCTACTACATTGAGCACACATGGCTCTATGGGCATACTTAGCCTACTACGTTGAGCACACATGGCTCTATAGACATACTTAGTCTACTACATTGAGCACACATGGCTCTATGGGCATACTTAGCCTACTACGTTGAGCACACATGGCTCTATGGGCATACTTAGCCTACTACGTTGAGCACACATGGCTCTATAGACATACTTAGTCTACTTCATTGAGCACACATGGCTCTATAGACATACTTAGCCTACTACATTGAGCACACATGGCTCTATGGGCATACTTAGCCTACTACGTTGAGCACACATGGCTCTATAGGCATACTTAGCCTACTACGTTGAGCACACATGGCTCTATAGACATACTTAGTCTACTACGTTGAGCACACATGGCTCTATAGACATACTTAGTCTACTACATTGAGCACACATGGCCCTATGGGCGTACTTAGCCTACTACATTCAGCACACTTGGCTCTATCTATAGGCATACTTAGCCTACTACATTGAGCACACATGGCTCTATAGGCATACTTAGCCTACTATACTAAGCAGTCTTAGCTCCATAGGCATACTTAGCCTCTTACATTAAGCACACTTTATCTAGTAATACATAGATTTCACTATACATATTCATTGACAATTATCTAATAATAATTTACTGTAACAATCAAACATTTGCACGCCATATACTACGGCTATAAGTGCTGTAGGTACCCACTGTTATATACTCATAGGATCTCTGTAAATCAAATAATATAAATCAAATAAATTCTATCACATAATATCAAAATCAAACATTTATACGCCATATACTGCGGCTATAAGTGCTGTAGGTACTCACTGTTATATACTCATAGGATCTCTGTAAATCAATTAATATAAAGCAAATAAATTCTATCACATAATATCAAAATCAAACATTCATATGCCACATACTGCGGCTATAAGTGCTGTAGGTACTCACTGTTATATACTCATAGGATCTCTGTATATCAATTAATATAAACCAAATAAATTCTATCACATAATATCAAAATCAAACATTCATACGCCATATACTGCGGCTATAAGTGCTGTAGGTACTCACTGTTATATACTCATAGGATCTCTGTAAATCAATTAATATAAAGCAAATAAATTCTATCACATAATAACAAAATCAAACATCTGCACGCCATATACTGAGGCTAAAAGTGTTGTAGGTACTCTCTGTTATATACTCATAAGATCTCTGTACATCAATTAATATAAAGCAAATAAATTCTACTTCTATTTTCCATAATAGCAAAGCTCACATGACTCTGTAGGTAGGATACATTCGGCAAAAGAGACAGTATCCCACCCTCACATATGTGCGGTATTCTGGTATTCATGATAAACAGTATGTCAAACGGTAAGATATACGTCAAACATATTTACATGTGAGCGAACTGTCAATAGCTCAATAATTCGTTTCTTTACTCACACACTTTGCAAATTAAAACCGATTTCAAATCATCCGTATTTATTATTTATTACTTATACTTTCTCTTTCTCATACATGAAACTCATTACAGTATAAAACCGCTATTCTCAACTTAACTATGTCATACAAGGTATCGAGTTCGAATCCCAGCATAAATTTTGCTTTTTGCACTTTTATTGATTTTCTTTTGCTTTCCCTCATTCTTATTGATTTTGATTGATATTGCATCTTTTATAGACATTTTTACACAAATAATCTTGCAAAAGAATATTTGAACTTTAACTGGTGAAATACATATTTAGTGTCGGAAACCTTAGTGTGTCAGAATGTCTTTTGAGTCAAATAAAGACGAACTTTAGCTATAATAATGCTTAACTGGGATTCTACTACGGTGATATAGGTATTCAGGAATTTTACAAGAACTTACTTTATGATTATAATTTTAGAACCTGGGTTCAAATCTTGTGTTCAAACATTAGAGGTCTTACTGGTGAATTAGTGTATGTGTGTAGTGTATTAGGGTGAATTAAAGGTGTTAATTTCATTGGTAAAGTCCAGCTTCAGTGTCGTGTTTAAACCAGATAAGGATGGTCAATATAAATTAAAGCCTTTTTTTTCTTACAATTTTGTACATCATACAATATAAACAAATAATGTGCTTGTATATAATACTATATTATATTGTTATATTGCTTACATCATAGCATATGATCATATGATAGGTATTGTATATTATTTAACTAATCCATGAATAATATGTATGAAACAAAATACCAATTGAATTGAGAAACTCTTCATTTAGCAGTTGGTTAAAAATATATTAAGTTGATGGGTAAACCATAAGTGATGTTATTGGTAATGTAATAAGAAATTATTATATTTACATATATATGTAATACCTACAAGCTCGATCATGATTTGATTGATAGATTGATTCATTGTTCTTATAATACATTTACCTACTGGGAGTAAAGGAAGAAATAAAGTGTCTATAATTATCTGGTTGTAACATGTGGAAGAATAATTAGATCTATTTTACTGTCCAAAGGATGTCCAATGCAAAATTTATATTATAATGATGCTCTTATTATGTTAATTGTAACAAGATCTTGTTTTATTTTCCATAGTTATTATCCTTGAGGCTATATAACATATAAGCTATACAAGTCAATTACATGTTTCTTCTATGCCACAAATAAAATAAATAGCAAAACAAAACAAATTAAGTAACCAAAACAAATACTTAGATAAATATAGTCAGGTTTAGAACTCACTACCTTTGAGTTCCCATCCATAGTGCTTTGCACTCAACCGTGGGAGTGCTTGCTAATAATGTAAAATTTACCATCTCATTCACTATTATCATACCAACTGGTAGGCTTATCACTTCAATTATTATACAATGAGTGATACACACATGTTTATCTTTTATTAGTGCGGGCTGGTAATAACTGTTTTGTAGAGTGTACCTTTGGGAATAGGTAAATATACCAAACTACTTTCTATAAAGGAATTATATCTACCAATATGGAGTCAAAGCACAAAATCAATCAAGAAATAGATAATATCCTTACCTCAGAACAGGGTTTAATCTATAAGAATCTTTTCATCATAAAACAAACTAAAGATCTATTTACTGAATACATATACTACATATTATCTTATGACATTTGGTACTTACACATGAGAATAATTCTTAAACGGTATCTTTTCTTTTAAGGTAAAATAAATCAGAAATGTTCTACTAAAATGATTCTACTATTCATGTTCTAATATCTTTGTAACAAAATAAATAAGTACATAATATATTAATTATATTATCAATGTGCAAAGCTTTCTTGGATAAACATCCCACTTCTGAAATGTAAAGAATCTTCAATAATACAACATTTTGTGCTCAATCAAACAATAGTGTATTTCTATACTCTATATTACTATTACTACAATAATTACAATTCTTATCAATTTATATAATGGTCTTACATTACCTTAGCTCTCATTTGTATCACTATATTACTGATTAATTTACTAAATCTTATTTTACAATACAATTCCGTCGTTTCGTAACCATCTTCCCAACAATTCCCTCATCAACTGACACTAGACAGTGTTGCCAACTTTTAAACAAGAGAATCTATACTGATAATAGACATAAGGTTGACTATAAAAACCTTTTTAATATCTTTCTATTGCAAAATCATTACAGTAGGTATGACAGTGTTGTTATCCTAACCAGACATTAAAGACCACGGAATGTAATCTCGTTCAGCGAGATTGATCTCGCCCGAAAAATGATTGACGAGATTACAAAAAGGTCAAAAAGCAAAATTTTACAGTGGTGGTTTCAACTATTTAGCATTAAATCTAAAGGAGCCCTCTGAGCGGCTGATCTGATCAGCAAAATAAGAAGCCGTTAGCAGACGACTCTGTGGAGTCTGTGGACATTTTGTGCTTTGTGCAAAGAGGAAGAAAAAGCTTACAGTTCTCCATGACGTCGTTCTTGTCTCCTTTGTCTCCTTTATCCCCTTTAGCACCTTTAGAAGACGCGTTATCGTAGTTGAAGCAGGCTGGGAACAAATAATTTAATGATTTAGTAAAGTAATGTACTTCTAGCAAATAATAAGTAATCATCAGGTATGTAAGTGGTAACTATCCGCTTTGCCCAACATTATGGCTGCCTTTTCGCTATAGATGTGCTTGCTACGTTGCACGGATGCGTTTGATATCCGCCAAATAGTATCCATTGGTCCATATAACATAGCACTGGTTGGAAAGGGGTTCAGCTAAGCTATGTTTTTTTATAGAAAGATGCGTGCTATGAATGTGTGGTATGGATTGTAGGACATTGTAGGACTTTCTACACAACGTTATCAAGACCCAAAGTAAGCATAGCTTAACTAGCTTATGTTATGGGTTCTAGAATGCGATTGAAAATTCCATGAAATCCATCTTTTCATTTATAAACACATCATTGCATTGTAGTGATTTCATGCACGGCCCTGACTATCACGTGCTATACCTATGTATTACCAGGCGCGGATCCACTAGGGTGGGCAATATGGGCATGCCCACCACCTTAATAGACCTGTGACGTCACTTTTTTATGGTTTATTGAAAAAAAAAAACAAAATTAATCATGAATCACGCGTGATTTGGAACACAGTGTATAGTGCAATAGACGATATATCAGCATTTGTTCACACTGTTACAATATCAGAAATTACACACTATTATTGCGGCTTTTATAGTACTATTACTTATTCTGTGCTTTTATGTACACCTTTATAAGGAGCACACACAGGTCTGAGGTGTACAGTCAATCAATCAATCAGTTAGTATATTGCAGTCCACTGCTTCTCCGAAAATGCGCCACGTCTGCCGATCCTCCGTCTTCCGCATCCAGTCCATCCAGCACCGTAGGTCATAGCAGGCAGGACGCACTGGTTGAAAACCTTTGAGGCATTGTGGTAGGGGGGAGGAGAAAGCCCGACGTAGTTTGCCAAATGCTGCCCACCCCAGTTGGATCTGGCTATTTCTTTCTCGAAGTTGTTTTTACCGAGCTGGATAACCTGCCCCAGGAGATATATTTTTGAACAACTCTGAGTGTCACCCCTTCGATGGAAATCGACTCGATACAACATGTTTGTTGAACATAATCATGGTGTTGTCCAAGTTTACACCCAGGCTAACTTGTCGAGAAGCTCCATTCAAGCTGTGCAGCATTTCGCCCAGTTGTTCCCACTGGAACAACTGGGCGAAATGCTGCACAGCTTGAGAGGCCCTGTGCCCCTGACTCGAGGAAGCTGACTAGCATTTGCCCCTGCGATTTCTGCACCCTACTCCATTAAGGTCTCATAAGGTTCGACGACGACTTCGTCATAGTTGCTTAGTCACTACTAAGCAACTATGACGAAGTCGTCGTCGAACCGAAGATGCGAGATGTACTCACCGTGGATGTTGGTACCCCGCCAAAGTCCAATCCAGAGTCTTGAAAACGTCCTCCAATGCGTTGGTGAATAGTTTGGGAGATATAACATCTCCCTATCTCACTCCACGCTGGAGGCTAATGGGTTTCGTCTTGGTCTTGGAGCAGGATGGACATTGTGGCAGTGTCATACAAACATCTCAGCATCTTGATGTATCGTCAATCTACACGACACTGCTGCACTGAAACTTGGGCAGTGCTGGATACCCATCCAGCACTGCCCAAGTTTCGATAGAGTCGAAGCCTTTTTCGTTGTCCACAAACGCCATACACAGCGGCTGATTATACTCCTGCGACTTTTCTACAATCTGCCGAACAGTATAGATGTGGTCCACGCCACGGTACTATAGCCTTTTCGAAACCCGGCTTGCTCAGGTGGCTGGAACTCGTCGAGCTTATCTGCGAGGTGATTTGTGACGACTCTTGAGAACAACTTGTAGACATGGCTCAGGAGTGAGAGAGTCTTATCACCTTTTTTGAAGAACAGTACCACCGCACTCCCGCTCTGTGCCCTAGGTGTTAGCTCTTGCCGGATGATGGAATTAAAGAGACTCGCTAGCTCTTTCAGGATTGGAGCGCCACCTGTTTTCAGCACCTCAGTAGTAATTTTCATCATCACCAGGGCATCTGTTGTTCTTCAGTTGCCTGAGAGCCGCCTCTACCTCGCACTACTCGACATTTGGTATCTCCTCGGTGTAATGGCGCGTGAGTAGGGATCTGTGGTCTTCGTCGCTGTGTCCCGTCGGTTTACTCATCCGTGCTGCATATAGCTCAGTTGTAAGTTTCGTCAGATGGGGCCTTCCCAACTGCTGAGCGAACACTTTTGACCCCCTATATCGCTCGATTGCCTCCTGGATGGAGTGAGTGTTGGAGCGTTTAAGGTCGCGTCGTATCGGCTTTTTGATTTATTGGTTTAAGGCTCTCCCATCTGACGAAGACGACTGTGTGTATGGTTGTTCAGTGTTCACGCTTCTTCCTCATAAGTTCGAGAGTCTCAGGAGAGAGCTTGGACTGTTGCTGTATGCGTTTTCCGGGAAACAACTTTCGAGACACTTCCTGCAATATTTTGACCACTATATCGGCCTTCTCGTCAATGCCGCTCGGTTTCCAGCATTGCGAAACGATTTTGAAGTTCCAATTGGAACTTTTCGGACCCTAGAGCTACTTGGAGCGGCGTAGGTCGGTTGATCTTATCATTCGGAATCTTTCAGCCTTGATGTTGATATTTAGAGAGCATCGGATAAGTCAGTGATCGCTTTCAGTTTGAAACTTGTTGATCACAAAGACATCTCTAAATAATTTATCTTGTTCTTTATCGCAGAGTCCCGGCGTTGCCAAGTCCAGTTCCTGTTGGGGTTTTTCTTAAAGGAACTATTAATGAAAAAGAGGCCCTGTGCCCTTGACTCGAGGAAGCTGACTAGCATTTGCCCCTGCGATTTCTGCACCCTACTCCATAAGGTTTGATTTTCGTCTCGCCGCGTTCAATTCAACAGGTCAATGTGAGACCAACTCCGCCAAAGACACCCCCCCCCCCCTCCGGGCGTATTTAACATGCTTGACATGAGTTCGCACTTTTCACACATTTTCGGGTACCTGTGCCCACAACCTAATTCCGCGCCTGGATCCGCGCCTGTGTATTACCTACACAGCCTAATGGAACCTTAATGTAAAAATATAATATTTAAGTAGGTAGGTAGTTACATTACATCGAACGAATCGATCGCCGCATAATATGTTCCTAATTATACTGTCAGTTGTCAGTTTTGTTACATGACTACATGACACAATGGATATAAAATTATAGACAGTTACGGACAATGGTAACAAAAATAGCTTTTACCTATAGGTAAATGTTGTAGATACATATAATAATATGTGATGGAACATTGTAATTAGTTACGCCCAGTAGTGTCCGAATAGGACAAAATATATAAGTGAGCGTTTGGAACTTTGGACCGCGCGTGTACCGATCAGAATTCTGCTGATTTCTTACAGGATGATAGTACCTATAGTGTACCTCAGTGTACCGTTAATAGAATTCAGTGTACCTCTTTTAATAAAAAGTTGTTTAACAAAATAAATACACCCGCGGTCCAAACGTTTAGACCGCGGGTGTACTTTTATTTCTGTTAGGAGACGTTAATTTCGCTATTTCTTTTTTGATATTATATACACTCGCTGTGTACCTCAGTGTACCTTTAATAGAACTCAGTTTACCTCTTTTAATAAAAAGTTCTATATCAAAATAACTACACCCGCGGTCCAAACGTTTAGACCGCGGGTGTACTTTTATTTCTGTTAGGAGACGCTAATTTCACCATTTCTTTTTTGATATTATATACACTCGCTGTGTACCTCAGTGTACCTTTAATAGAATTCAGTGTACCTCTTTTGATGAAAAGTTATATATCAAAATAACTACACCCGCGGTCTAAACGTTTAGACCGCGGGTGTACTTTCATTTCTGTTAGGAGACGCTAATTTCACCATTTCTTTTTTGATATTGTACACAGCGAGTGTATATAATATCAAAAAAGAAATGGTGAAATTAGCGTCTCCTAACCGATTTGCATAGAGATGTTTAAAGATAAACTAAATCGAAGTAAGAGCTTTTATCCATAGGATTCCTTTTTAAAAATTTCAGCCTTCGCCACTGTGACCCAGGAATATGCTGGACTGGATTTGACTTCAACGTGAATGGCCTTTGGAGCGTTATAAAATGCAGTAATACACCGCCTCTAGTATCATTTCTATATTCAGATCAACCCATCAGACCATTCTCTTGGAAAAACTTTGATTCCGTCATTTATACCGTGGTATTCAAGCGTGAAGTTTTTCATAATAGGTAGGTACATTTTGATGGTTTCAGATGGTATGAGACAATGAACAATTTGCATTGAATAACAACCTGTTACTCAATGCAAAAAAAACAAAATGTGTAAAGTTTGCTATGCCCAATGTAAGACAGATAGATACTCATATTGTAATGAACAATGAATCAAAACAAGTAGTTAATACCACAGTTTTTCTAGGAATAACTCTAGATAGTAAACTGCAATGGGGTTCTCATATCACAGCCTTGGCAGGAAAACTTAGCTCAGCTGCCTATGCGGTTAGAAAGATAAGGTCACTAAGTGATGAGGAAACGGCACGATTAGTTTATTTTAGCTACTTTCATAGCGTTATGTCATATGGTCTGTTGCTGTGGGGCTCAGCTGCCGATATTGAGACTGTTTTCATATTACAGAAACGCGCGATACGAGCAATCTACGGCCTCAGACCCCGTGACTCGCTGAGAGAAACATTTAAAGAAATTAATATATTAACGGTTGCTTGTCAATATATTTACGATAATATTTTATACATACGGAAGAACTTAAATCTTTTAAAAAAAAACTCGGACACACATGATTATAATACGAGAAATAAAGATAAACTAGCAGTGCCAATACTCAGGCTTCATAAGGTTGGTAATTCATTTGTAGGCAACAGTATAAAAATATTCAATAAAATTCCTCAGGATTTGGTTGACATGCCACTTAATATTTTTAAAATAAACGTGAAAAAAAGTCTAATGGAAAAAGCTTATTATAAAGTAGAAGAATATCTTAATGATAAAAATGCATGGTCAACCTAATCACTTTCTTGCCCGCACATTGTAAATTGTATAAAAACCGTATTAAAAAAAAAAAAAAAAAAAAAAAAGGATAATTGAGTTCTCTGAGTTTCTTGCTGGTATCTTCTCAGTAGAACCAACTACCGAACCAGCGAAAGAATCATTTTCAAATGGTTTACTTTAATATTTTATTTATTTGTTCACATACTTCTTGACACAATTGTAATATTTTGACGTTCATATGTGCTCTATATGTGCCTAAATTGAATAAACGAAATTGATTCTTTGATTCTTTGATTCTTTGAAGGCCACAGCTCCTGGCTATCAAGAAATAAGTCAGAAAGATCTGGACACCGTCAAGGAAATAATAAGAAAAATATTGAAAAAGTAACCAACTGGCATGAAAAAGAAAATAGTAGCAGAGTTGTCTAATTTATTTATTTATGGTGACTTTTGTAATATTTAAAATCAACTATATGATAGGAATTAGGAGACAGCTAGAGATTCTGATCATGGCCTGGTTATTATGAGTTGCGAGATGTTACTGTAACATTTTCATAAATCATCACCATCATGACAAGATCATCATAGATCATCATGACAAGTCTTATTGCTTTCCTTACTACGTATTATTTTTTTCTAGATTAAATTTAAATTAAAGAATAAAGATTTAGGCGAAAGATTTTGTTGTTTGTTTGTTGTCGCTGCTTGGTTCCCGGCCCCGGCAGAGAATTTGGCCCCCCCATCCCGACTAACCCAATAAGATCCCAGCGCCATATTATGTGAGGTGCACCTGCTATCCAATAAGTACGACGACATAGGAACGACCGTTTTAAGATAGAAAATCCGAATGCAGCTTAGGCGGGACTCGAACCCGCGATCTTTCCCTTACAGAGGGAATTCTCTGACCACTGAGCCGCCAAGCCAGAAGCCTGAATAGCATACTAAATGCTTAAAATTTCATTCAATTGTTTGAGCATTGATCAAAAATCAATGTTCAAACATGATTGCAACATCATTCATTGGTTTCGAAAGTTCGTACGAGTATCGGTAGATGGCTCCCACCGTCATCGCCGTAAGACGGATGTATACAATTATTTGACTGTATTTGGATCAGCTTTGGGCGAGGCTTGGTGGCTAACGTGCTCTCTAATGTACGACTAGACCAATGCAAATACCCATATTCATGCATACAAATATTGCGTAGCAGCCGCGTTCACAACCGGTATGCCACAGAGGCGGAAAATGAACGATTCCCTACTGTACGGAGACAACTACGTATAGGGAAGTTCTGTGTGCCAACCACATAAAGACATGTTTAAAAATTTAAAACACCGATCAAATCAATAAATTATAAGAGAACAATAAAAGGTCCAAGGTCCAACCCCACCAAACGGACGGCATCGGCCCGGATTTTACAATCTTTAAACAAAATTAAATCTTATTATCACAGTGTTTGAAGTTTATATTATGACGCACGTCAAGCTGTCATGCGTGACTTGGTAATATGCTGTGATATAAGATTTATTTTGTTTAAAGATTGTAAAATCCGTCCCGATGCCGTCCGTTTGGTGGGGTTGGACCTTAACGGTATGATTACGAAGCCGACCGCATACGACACCGACAGACGTATGCAGAAGATACAGCGTACCCATTACTTGTTAAACTCCGATACGGATAAAGGGGACCATTGAGAAGCCGCAATGAATTACGCGCATGTGCTACGTACGTGCAGTTGTCGTATGCGGTCGGCTACGGAATCATACCCTAACGCCCAGTTTCGGAAACGCTAATCAACGTCAAATTAACTAATCGGCTGTTAAATCTCTTGTCAAGTAGCAATTGGGTTGCTAGAAGTAAGGTTAAATAGTTTAATTTGATAACAGCAGATTAATTAATTTTGACGTTGATTTCGGAAACTGGGCGTAAAAGAAAATTGGCCGGTTTACTCGGGCGTTTGTTCAATTCACTGTTTTTATCATGTCCTTGCAACATACTGCCTATCATTACATACGTCCGCCCTCCCCCCAGGTGGAGTTATCTGAATTTGATAATCAGTCTCATAAAATCGTGCTGTCGGTAAACACTGTGTTTATTTACGTTGAACGAAACTAGTGTTAAACACGTCATGTAAGTAATTTTGAACATTGTTTGAATTACGATATTGGTGTTGTTTTATGTACCTACCACCATGTCTGTCAAGATATTATTATTTAAATAACGAAAAATATAAATTAGATAGATAAGATGGACTTGGCTGAGTAAAAAGTCTATAGGTAGCAATAAAGTCTAATGCAATGCTTTAATGCCAACTTTTGCAATGTCTGTGGTGGTTTTGCTTTAGCAGAATCCAGGGGTCAGCTTTGTTAATCACAGCATTCCTCCTGTAAGGATCTGGTTGTGAGTTTAAGTCCCATTTTCCGATCTAAATCTATAGTAAAAGTTAGCATACTAATGAGGATGAATCACATAATGGAATATTGTATTTTTAATCAGTATACCAGGTGCGCTATACCTTTCTGAGTATCCTATTTTTTAAATAATCAAAATCCGTCAAAAAATGACGAAGCTATTAGGGATTTCTTAACGAGTACTTAAAAACGCCCGCTTACACTGCGATTTAGACGATGACGTCATCTGTTATGAACGCGTCCCGACTAGCGCAGTCGCCAGTCAGTCAGTACAAATTCTTTCGTGGATCGACTAGTAGTGCTTGCGTTTTATTGGTTTTTCTTAGTACTTTATTTGTGTTTTAAGTTCTTTGGTGATTATTCAAATACAGTTTGTTTTTAAAATACTTTATAATATACGTAGTTCGTCCTAACGCTTGTACTTATTTACCTACCTTATGATGTTCTGTCGAAAGTTGTACCTACTGTGTTATCAAGCGAGTAATAAGCCACTTTAGAAATGACGTGAAATAACTGAAGCTAGTATAATACAGGTTCAGAAAAGGAAAAGGTATTAAGTTTTATAATAAAATGAAGTACTTAAGTAGGTATTGCCGTCATGACCACTTCAAAAGTATTTAGGAGACTTATTCGTAGTGGTGCAAGTCTGTAACTTTTAAAAATGATAGAATAGGTAGGTAAGTTTATAGTCTACGCCTGCAGGATAATCTCTAGACTGAATTTTGTTATCATGTATAGACATAGGTAGGTACGCAATATAGGTATTTAAACTTTCATGGCCTTTCACATTACTATTAAGGTCCAACCCCACCAAACGGACGGCATCGGAACGGATTTTACAATCTTTAAACAAAATTAAATCTTATTATCACAGTGTTTGAAGTTTATATTACCAAGTAACGCACAACAGCTTGACAGCGACGTGCGGCGGCATGACGCACGTCAAGCTGTCATGCGTGACTTGGTAATATAAACTTTAAATGCTGTGATATAAGATTTATTTTGTTTAAAGATTGTAAAATCCGTTCCGATGCCGTCCGTTTGGTGGGGTTGGACCTTTATTGGAAGCTCCAAACAATACATGGTAAATATCTCGATAGTTCTAATAGTAATAGGTACACAATACCTATTTACGTCAAAATGATCTTCGCAACAATGTAAAACACTTTTGCTTGAAAGAGGAGTTTTATCATCTCTTCTCATTACTTTAACCCATTTTTTTCTTATCTTTGCATCTCTCGGAACATAAAAAAACAGTTTATTAGCCGTAGTAACACTTGTATTCTTGCATTTTGGCACAATACAATATTTGTATAGGGGCATTATTACCACCGAAACAATAACAAACGTTCCAGTCTATTACACTACAGTGAACTGCGTTGCGTCCGAACGCCCGCCTGAGCGCTCGCATCACACCGCACCGCACGTTTCCCGCTCTTACGCTTACCTAACGCTGAAGTTCTTCATTGTAATCAAATAGTTTGAATAGCAATTTTAATCTACATTAAATGCACAATATATTGAACGTATTTAATTGGATAAGGAATGATACTGAATTGTTAAAAATAGCTTCGATAATGACACATTATTATTTTGTAATTTTTAAAAGATAAAAATGATTGCTGTGGGTTTTTCTTAGGAGATAGACATATGCTATCGCGGACTTTTATGTAGACCTACCTATTTAAGTTATATATTTCCGCAGCACATTATCTTATTCTATCATCAATAGTTTTCGCAGCGCACGCGACGTAAGAAATATTTTAAGTAATTTTTTTACATCTTGGATTTCATTATTGAAGTTTTAGTAAGGATTCCTAATTTGTTTGAAAATAAAATAAAGTCTATGTTATTCAGTGATAATGCAGCTTTCTAATGGTAAAAGAATTTTCGAAATCGGTCTAGTAGTTTTTGAGTTTAATCGAATACAAAAATACAAATCTTCCCTCTTTATTACTATGTTAACATAGATGTATGGAAGTCTGCCGGATTTGTTGACATTTATGAACACTGCTCCGCTCCCTTTTGTAGTAGCGTGATGTTATATAGCCTATAACCTTCCTCGATAAATGGACTATTCAACAGAAAAAGAGCTTTTCAATTCGAACCGGTGGTTCCTGAGATTAGCGCGTTCAAACAAACAAACTCTTCAGTTTCATAATATTATAAGTAGGTATAGATATAGTTATTTTTATTAAAAAAATATTGAAGTAAATAGCACAAAAACTATATTATTAGAAGCTTTGTAAATTACTTAAAATCCGTATAAAATTTCAAAATTATACGTTACGAAATAAAACAGCTATGGAGTCTTAACCCAAAAGAGCCCTAAGTCTTCATACTCTCCATAGCGGCGGCGCGCGCTGTCATAACAGATGACGTCACACAGTATTTTGGCGCGGCGGCGAGCGTTTTTGAGATTACTGCATTAAAATTGCTGTATCTTCGTCATTTTTGATCGGATTGAAATAATTTTTTCACAGTGTTTATTGTTTTTTTAATCATTATAAATCTGCATACTCAGCTAAAAACGTGAATGATCCTCATTGCCAGGGCCATCTCGAAGCGGGAGATGGCCCTGGCAATGGCCCTCTCCCGTTTCGAGCATGGCATGGCAATGGATGGCCGCGGTGCAAGGGATATGTGATCGTGTCGGTATCAGAAGACCCGAGACGGCGTGAGGTTTTAGTCGGTTCGAGTCCAACATACGCCCCCGCCGCTTGAAAAATAGGTCCACCCTCCTAAGCTCATCCACAAAGGGAATCGTTTTTGTCCGCTAATCAGGATGTCTACCAGCTTGCATTTAAAGCTGGCTTGGGTCCAGGGCTAAGATCTTGGTGGTACTCCATACACCTAGATTATCCTCACAGCGATTAGCACTAGCCTCCTGTAATGACCCATAGTTCATTTCTGCTTAGTCATTCTTCTTCTTCCTCTTAGCGTTAATTCCCAGTCGCATCCGAAGCTTTCAGCTCGGAGTCTGGGGTCCGCTTTTGCCAGTCTTAACTACGGATTTGGCTAGACCTCGATATTTTCTGTGAAGCGATTGCCATCTGACCTCCACATCCCAATGGTAACATTAGGCGATATCGAAGCTTTGCAGCTAGACTGTTGTTTTTGGATTTTTGAGGGCTCCAACTACCCGTAACGACTGCCATAGATGTTCTTATGGCAACCGGAACCGACGGCTTAACGTGCTCTCCGAGGCACGACCAGACCAATGCAAATACCCATATTTCATGAACACAAATATTTGCACTGAGCGGGGATCGAACCCACGCCTCCTGCGCAGCGGCCGCGTTCACTACCGCTACGCCACAGAGGCTGTCCATTTCTGCTTAGTCATTATGACATACTAACACATTTTAGCTAATAGGTACCTAACTACAGCCAAACTTTTTTAACTATGACGCATCCATGAGGATGCCGATGTCGTCCGTTTGGTGGGGTTGGACCTTAAGGCAGTTTGCATGTACTATTATTTTATTATGTTGGCAAAAAACTCTGTGTGGAATCAAAGTCTAAATACTACTTAGCTGATTTAAAAAATCATGTCATGTTGCTCATCGATCTTTTTCCATCTTTCGGGTAATTTACAATAACTAAATATACCACAGGACACGTATCGTAGACCCTGGCGCGCACGGATTGCTTTGTAATAAAATGCTTGGTGAATTTGAGCTCGTCCACCGCAGCCGCAGTACACTACGTGCAGGCGCGGTCCGAGTGGGGGGAGGGTCACAGGGGACATGACCCCCCCCCCCCCCCAAACCATGCACGTCATATTGAAAAGTCCCAGTACGAGGGGAGGGGGGTTAAATTAAATTTCTTAAGGAATTTCCGAAGTGACCCCCCCAAAACTTCAAGCTGCGACCGCGCCTGACTACGTGCTATTTTCAAGAGACTCCTAAGAAACATGTACTTCGATCTATACTGCGCGTATAGAGCACATTTTGAGCACATTTTAGGTCCAAGATATTATGTCCCGAGCAATAAGTGGGGCAGGTCAAAGTCGTCCTGCATAAGAATGGAGCGCCTGTTAAAGAAATGATAATGTCATTTTTTTACTTTGACGACAACCCCACCTTTAATTTAATCTGCCAAGATAAGAGATAAAAGCGTATTTATTTGAAAAACAAACACTTGTGGTTGCAATGATTGCAATGATAAGTATAGATAAATATAATATAGGTAATGTTTTGATCGGCTTTCGGCTTACTGAAAAAACAAAAAAAAAATACATAGGTACATAAGTACAAGAACACTGTCTTATCATAAACAAAGAATATCGCTCTGTTTGAATGTCATAGGTAGATTTTTGTGGACCGAGCATACTACCTTGAGGGACCCTATAATGAACAAACGTTTCACGGTGGTAACTCCAATGATTATTGTAACGGATACAGCCCTCTTTCCAAGACTTTGCCCTCAGCTTACCATCGGGCAAGGCGAAGTCAAATTGACGTGTCCTATATAAAAAAAAAGCTAAATGTTTCATCATTTAGTTATATCAGTAATCTGCTATCGATTTGCCAGATAGGTTTACATAGAATATTATGGAGTTTTTTTTATCTATTATACGTATCTACTTATTATCCTATAATCAAAGTTATTATCTATCTAAAATAAAATATAATCAATCAATTATTGCTGTTCGTTAGTCTCGCTAAAACTCGAGAACGGCTGGACCGATTTGGCTAATTTTAGTCTTGAAATATTCATGGATGTCCAGGGAAGGTTTAAACGGTTTAGCCCGAACTTCACCGGGTCAGCTAGTCTAATAATATCACGGGTCAAACTTACTGGTTACGACGAAAAAATAGGTGCATCGGTCTCGAAATCGCTCAATAGTTCGAAAGAGAAATAACTAAATCCGTGCAACATAATGACTAGGTACATGACGTTCAATCATCGGGTGAAAGATTCGCTCAACGACTTGGCAAGTTGTTCTTCAGCCATTTGATTGGAAAGCGTTCACATTTTCTGGGGCTCAATAGCAAACTACCACTAATAATCTGGTTACTTCCACAGCACAATGACCATCGACTTGTACTACGCGACAGGTTCATCGCCCTGCCGCGCCGTGCTGCTCACCGCCAAGGCAATTAACCTGGAGCTCAACACGAAGCCGTTAAACTTACAGCAGAAAGAACACCTCACTCCTGAATTCCTTAAGGTCTGTTAATGTTGGTGTCGTGTTGGTCCCGGTGGGGTATAACAGGGCCTCCCTATCTCTTCCTGTGTCGAAGAAGGCGACTAAGGATCGGGTTGTTCTTCCTTCTACAGTAAATATACAGCCCATGACTAAGCACCCGCTTGACGGCAATAGGCTTGCCCTTTGCCCGACTTGTGGGTGTTAATACATCTCTGTCTACCCTTTTTTAACATCAGACGTTCTCTTAAAAAATCTATCAACGATCCCACATGCACTTATTGGCCATTACGGTATCGAATGTCGTCCAAGATGGCCACAGTCCACACTAAGTGATTACGCTGAAATCGAGTAGGTAACTTTATGAATTTCCAGTAGATTTCATAGATTCGCCTATATCCCCGAAGGGGTCAGGTGCTAGCACCCACATTTCGCCGTTTGTGTTTAGGTCTCAATGTAATAGGTGGCGAGCCTATTGCCATTAACCGGGCACTTATAAACCTGCGATAAATACACACATAACTTCGAAAAGCATCGAAAAGTCATTGGTGTGTGCCATGTAAAACCTGGGATCGAACCCGAGACCTCGTCTACGCAGTCCATTACCCATACCACTAGGGTACTGCGGTTATGACAGAACCACAACTAGTTATTTCGTGTAAATACTTAACGCCGCATGACAAAATATTATCCTAATACGATTCCAATTAAGTGGCCTTTTTAGACCTGCAGAAAATATTACTCGAGAAATATGATGTCTTCTTATTTTTTTTTTCTCTTAAACAGATCAACCCACAACACACAATCCCTACCCTTGTGGACAATGGCTTTGCAATCTGGGAGTCCCGTGCCATCATGACGTACCTGGTCACCAAGTACGGCAAGAACAGTGGACTGTACCCGGAGGACCCTCATATCAGGGCAGTGGTTGACCAGCGTCTGTATTTCGATTTGGGCACCCTAGGCTCGAGATTTTCTGATTATTTCGTAAGTACGATCAGATTTTTTTACCATTTTTCTTAATTACAAAATTTTCTAAGTAATTTGCTGAGAAATACATGATTGTTTGTAAATTTTATGTTAAACCGCACCACTAGAGAATTAAAAAAAGAAAAAAAGACGTTTATTAAACACACACATAAAAAAAATAAAATAGAAAAAAATACAAAATAACACCCACTAAAATAAAAACACAGAAACATAGTTACATAACAATACTATATAGTAGCAGTAGGAAAAGTAAGGACGCTGCGCACCGCCATGACTCATCACTAGTATATTATTCACTAGCATTAGGCCTATTGTTGAAAAGGTATTCTCAGCTTTTTGGTAATAATTACAAACATGTCATTATATTTTCCTGGTTGCGATCGTCACTCCAGCTGCAACGGTGGTGCCACTACGCTTCGCAAAATCGCAACCGTGTGAAACGATGGCTTAATGATGGTTTTGTAGACTGTCTGTTCAACCATATATTTTTTCATGCGTGAAATCTCCTCTGATAAACCCCAAAGCCGTCGTCGACGGGGGTGGTTATGTCGGAATCGAACGGACTACTTATACGCCGTCTGTGGATCGTGAATTGCCGGAGGTGAGATTGCCGGAGACACATTTTTCACACCCTGGTCGACTCAGGGCTATCTTATTCGAGCTCTACCTGTTTGCCAGTTTGGGATTACAAATGACAAAAAACATCTCACGCCACTTGGCTCACGCGGCTGCAATGCGTGCTTTGACGTAGCAGTCAATGTCACCGCATCTTTACCTGTCCCTCGCTAAATAACTACATTAAAAGATTATTTTCAAAATCTTCGCCTCTAATACTTATTAAATATTTAACATTTCAAGTACCCACAAGTCCTGGCTGGTGCACCACCAGACAGCGCCAAAAAGGAGAAGGTTGAGGAAGCTCTACAGTTCCTCAACACTTTCCTGGAGGGTCAGAAGTACGTCGCTGGCCCTACCCTGACTGTTGCCGACCTCTCTCTCGTCGCTACGGTGTCCAACATGGAGCTTACAGATATTGACTTTAAGAAGTACCCCAATATTAACAGGTAAGGCTTTCAAAATAGCGTATTAAGAAGATTATGATATACCTAAAGCGGCCCTAGCTTAGTGGATATAAAATTGCAGCAATAGACCGCTTCCAGTATCATTTTATTAAGATCGACCGATGAGCCTATTCCATGAGCCTCACGTTCTCACGGTCATCAACTTTACGGTCACAACACCCAAGGCCTTTACCTGTGAGTCCGGGATCCACCTATTTCACAGGTTCTTTGCAAACCTTCGACTCCAACATTAGTTTATTTATAGGCTATAGACACAACGTATGGACTCCAACATTGGTCTTCAGACACAATGTATAAGTATATACCTACGGTAACTCAATGTATTATTTTGATGGTTTCAGATGGTACGAGACAATGAAGACCACAGCGCCTGGCTACCAAGAAATTAACCAGAAAGGTCTGGACTCCATTAAGGAAATAATCAGCAAAATGTTGAAAAAGTAACCCACAACCAAGTATATTTATTTATTTATCGTGACATTTGGAACATCTAACATCAACTATAGGATAGGAATTGGAGACAGCTAGAGATTCTGACTATGTCAGGTTTGAAAAATTATAAGTTGCGAGATCTTTTACTGGAGCAGTGTACTTAGCATGTGGACGCAATTTACATATTTATGACTGTGATGATGATGAGGAGTGCAGTACTTGACTATATTTACTTTATCATGAGTATGAAAATGCAAAATATAATCTTCTACACTCCCAACTCTCCTAATCTATCGTACATAACTTAAATAAATAAAATGAAAAGCAAGTTTTTTTTGTTTCATTTTTACTTAGTTCTTAAGTTTGTTTCATTCTTTTTGAAGTGTTCCTTGAAGCCCCTGTTCGCCTACCTCCTACCTTAACGTCCTAGGTTATTTCTGGATCACAATAATGCTTTCGTACAGCAGTTTCTTATCTTACCTACATAAAAATATTTAGGTAGGTATAAAAAAATCATCTTTACCGGATTGTCTCTCAAGTAGCTACTATGTTTGTGATAGATAACCTATCACTGATGATAAATATTTATAATATTGAGAGACAAAACGTCTTGTCATGCATGCAACGCTAATATATAATCTCATCCCTCCTTCCTCTGGTAGGAGCTATTATAATAGTTACTTTAGTCTGACATTCTTAGTCGATCCGGCGATCCAGCTCATTGGTGATTTCAATATCTAAAACGAACCAGTTTTCGAGGTAATTTGTACGACTTTTTATATTATTTGTGGTGTTTATTCTCTCATTTGCTACAAATACAAAATTGTATTGTGTATTTGTAAAATATCGACTTTTAATTAATATCTACTTATATAATGTATGTAACCTAGGTATGTAACCTACACAATACCTATAACAAAAACGTAATTTTAATTATGCGATCGGCTTCAAAATCATACCTACAATTTTAGTTTTAGATATTAGGGTTCCTTCCACGCAAAATAAATTATAGATGTCAACGCGGGTGCAGTCGCGAGTCTAAAATAACGTAGAAATATTCACCTAATTCGTTCGTTACGTTCACGATACGATTACGATAGTAGTTCGTGCTCACCCCACTGTATCCCAAACACCAAAAATATGCGCATTCGTAACGTTAACGTATCGAGAGAACAAAACCTTGCGATTGGCCGCCTTTCTACTGTGAAAACCTGTGTGTGTGCGAAGTCGGCCAATCGTAACATGCCGTTCTCTCGATACATTACGCTACGAATTCCAATATTTTTCAGGGCACTGATAAAGGAACTCTTCATAACCGTAGTGTGTGCATCGTACATTTTGGGACGTGAGGGGTCAAAATATATGCCGTTAAAGATCTATTTTAGATGTAACTACCTAGGATTTGTATAGAAACTAGTTCCAAATAAAAAACTTGCTTCGTCAGTATGACACACATATGCGCCTTATCTGTTGTTGTGCCGTTTTTTAGTTATTTGCGACTTCCAAGGTCATGATTACGTGTTATGATGATAATAACTATTATTATCTTACATTTTGTGTTGTTATTCATGTTTTGGTCATGACAAATTGCTGTCTGTGATGAGGAGTGGAACTTATTAGGCCGTCTATGACTACCTAGGATAGGACAGAGAACTATTTTATTGAAGGCACGACTGGATATAGAAATCTGACGTTTTAGGTTTTAGTCAATGTTGGTACAATGTTGTATTTGTGGATGTTTTTTTTAAAATTTTATTCCTCTCAGCCCCGACAGCCATTAGTTGGCTAAACAGCACACTGTCTCGGATCTACAGATGCCATTTGATTTGATTTGAGATGGTCCCCACAAAAGGGAACCAAGGAGTCGCCATCTTGCTCACGGAAAGGAGGGCGCGGGGCCTGCTTTCTACTAGGGTGACAGAAAATTCCACCTGTCACCCCCAGCCTACGCTCATGGAGTACTGAGGTTGTGCAGCTGTCCCAGAGGTCTGAGTCGCCTGCTGTGCGGGTGGGTTCAGTACCTCTTGAAATAACCAGTAGCTAGATAATCATAATGTTCCTCTTCCGCCAGCACAATGCCTATAGACCTGTACTACGTGCCACCTTCCGCACCCTGCCGCGCGGTACGTCTCGCTGCAAAGGCACTGAACTTAGACCTGAATCTGAAGTTGATAGGCCTACTGGATGGAGAGCAACTCAAGCCTGAGTTCCTTAAGGTAAGGAAACCTTCGTTAAGAAAACATAAAAACATAATGAGGTGTAAAGGGTCTTCCTTATGTTCCTATGTTACTACTCATAATGGTTGTATGTTTTCTTTATAATGATATGTTTGTTAAGCAAGATCTTTGTTGATTGATGGAAAGGGTAAGAAGCAGATGTTCTTCTCAATCCCGGCCCTCGATTCTGCTACAGCAAAACTACTGTCATACTACAGATACTGCAAAATTTTAGACTTTATTTCTATAGACATAAAATCGAAAAGAGTTTCATTACACTTGTGGAGGTAATGTTCCTCCAGCACGCCAGGCGTGATCACCTTGCCTGGTCGGAGGATCCTCCCTTTGGTTGGAGGAACATTACCTCCACAGTGGTGACCCCGACGTGATTACCGCTCATGCGGAAGAAGTGAACGGGATGTGACGATGAAAATGCTGCTGATAAACTCAGTGAAGGTTATGTGATCAGATCACGTTGAGGTCACCACGTTGGAGGTAATCACCTTGCCTGGTCGGAGGATCCTCCCTTTGGTTGGAGGAACATTACCTCCACACACTATTTCATTCACTGTAGACACTCTACAAAAGTTCTTTCTTAATTACGAGAATACTATTTCTGACCTTTTGGATATGAGAATAGATCGAGACAGAATTCTGAAGTTTCCACTTTTCCGGGGCTTTCAGTTTGCTTCACTTTAATTAAACATTTATCTACCCAAACAGCTCAACCCACAACACACAGTGCCTACCATTGTGGAGGAGGATGGCTTCACCCTCTGGGAGTCCCGCGCCGTCATGGCCTACCTTGTGACCAAGTACGGCAAGGGGAGCAGCCTGTACCCTGAAGACCCTAGAGCCAGAGCTTTAGTAGACCAGCGCCTTTACTTCGACATTGGCATCCTTTACGCGAGATTTGCTGATTATATAGTGAGTACAACCGAAGATCTGTAATTCAGTAATGCCATTTTGAGTGCGTGAATGTGACTTGATCTCGTCTTTCATATCATTTAGGAGGTAGGACACGACGGTATTTGCCATTTGTCTAGGGGGACAGTCACAGGCGGCAGTAATGCTACAATAGTGGTCTTGTCAAATACTTTTACGCCAGAAAGAAAATACGTGTGCTGGTAAAGAACTCCAAGTCTTTCTGAAACTACACTATCAACCTGTGCTATCAACTCTGGCCACCTATGGCTACCGTCTATCGCTGCTTGTAGACTCTCACTAAGGACCATCGTTTTGTCCAAGTTGAAGCAAAGGCAGACACGATTGCAATACCTCGTCTTCCAGGCAAATGATGTAGGAAGTATGTGGGATACTAATATTAAAGGAAATATAAGGTCCAAATTATCGCTATAGATGAAGAAAATATACCATCATCAGCCTGCCCTTGTCCCAATTATTTAAGGTCGCCGTAACATGTCATTCTCCTCCATACATTGCTGTCAGATGTCGTTTCCTCAGTCACCTGGGTGACATTACCCCAAGTGCGGCCGCAGTCTGAAATGGGGGGGGGGGGGGGAGAGAGTGTCACTTTTTTTAAGTGCGGAAATTCCTTCAGAAATTACCTTTTTAGATTTCAATTAGACAGGCTAATCCCTTCTGAATATGTTTCCAGTTCCCACAACTCGTCCTTGGAGCGCCAGCAGACAGCGCGAAGAAGGCCAAGGTTGAGGATGCAGTTCAGATCCTCAACACTTTCTTGGAAGGTCAGAAATACGCCGCTGGTCCCAATTTGACGATCGCTGATTTCTCTCTCATTACTTCTGTCACTAACCTCGGTGCCGCTGAGATTGATGTCACGAAATACCCTAACGTTGTAAGGTAAGAGTCATTATCATCCTCATAGTGAGGTGCCAGATGCGGCTTTTCCGGGAGGCACTGCCCTCTGATCTTCCAACCCCTAGGGAGCTTTTGAATAATCAAGTGAGGCACAAGAGGATTGGACAAAATCACGAAATATCACCAGGGGAGAGGTTGAGGTATAGTGAATAGGTAGTTATTTTTTCTTATAACGCGCGATTTGTATCACAATAAAAAACACATGTGATTTTGGGTAATCTAAAATCTCATCACGTATCACCTGGGGAAGGGGGGGTTAAAAAAATGCTAAAAAACATCACTTGATTAATGAACAGCCCCTAGGGCAAGCCTAGGCCAGAATCTCGTCCATTATTTAACAGGTGAGGATGATTCGGAAAAGCCCTGTGCACCTATTAACGCTTATCGCCAGGATTAAACTGGCTTATTTGTTCCTTGCTTGCTTCTTCCATATAGAGTTTTAATTTTGGCACCTTTTAAAGTACATAATTATATTATTCTATTTTGGCACCTTTTGAAGAACTCGATGACCCTTTCTAGTTTGCCATTTCTGTTATGGAAGCAAGAAGCATTTATTGTATGTGCATAAAAAATTGATTTGATGCTTTTAAATGGATTGAAACAGTGAAGGCCACAGCACCCGGCTATGAAGAAATTAACGGAAAAGGTATTGAGGCATTCAAGGGTCTGGTCGACAAGCTGCGGAAGAAACCGTTGAAGCCTTAAGTCTAAACAATTAAGACTCCAACAATGAAAATCTAAAATCATTCAGACGATACGAGGGTAGCGAGTAGACCAGAAAAGTGTCAGGTCAGTCAGAGTTTGACTGGCTATAATATAGTCGAGGTTGCCTTTAATGCATGCAAAATATTTCTGGTTATATTTTTTTCTCTAAAATACCTACTTATTTATTTTTGAAATATGTATGTACAATATAATATAAATAATACTAAATTCAATTCAAAACTAGAAAATATATTATTAGATACCTACTAAAATGAACTAAAAGATAAAGTCTCTATAAATAAATAACATAACATACATAACATAAACTCACGCCTGTATCCCCGAAGGGGTAGGCAGAGGTGCTAGCACCCACATTTCGCCGTTTATGTTTAGGTCCCAATGTAATAGGTGGCGAGCCTATTGCCATTAACCGGGCACTTATAAACCTGCGATAAATACACACATAACTTCGAAAAGCATCGAAAAGTCATTGGTGTGTGCCATGGTCAAACCTGGGATCGAACACGAGACCTCGTCTCAGCAGTCCATTACCCATACCACTAGGCTACCGCGGCTTAAATAAATAAATTCAACTAAAATAAATACATAACATACCTATTTACATACATAATGCGTGTGCAGAAGCACATCATATTCATATTTACTTATTATTGAAGATATTTCCATACTAGTTTTGCCCGCGGCTCCGCCCGCGTGGATGTCGGTTATCGCGACCAAACATAGCCTATGTCCTTTCTCAAGGTCTAATCTACCCCTATACCAAATTTCATCAAAATCGGTTCAGCGGTTTAGTCGTAAAAGCGAGACAGACAGACAGACAGAGGTACTTTCGCATTTATAATACGAGTGCAACACCAGGGGATTCACAGTCGTGCTGTCTACCCTGTAAGAACAGAGAGATTCTGTGCCGTCAGCTCAAAAGATAAGTAGGACAAAGCCTTTGGTTTTCCCACTGACAGCGCAAAACCTCTCCCGTGAGCTCTGGCTACACCAGCGGAAACACAACACGAGGTTATTAAGCCGCGGTCTTCTGTAGGGCGGAGAGGTATACTGTCGTGTACCTAACTTCTCGAGTCGAATAGAGAGGCGAGTACAGTGTCTAATCAGCGTTCAACGCTCAACTCTCAGCACTAAAATTAACAACACCACGCGATAAACGACATCCACGCGGGCGGAGCCGCGGGCAAAAGCTAGTTTATAATATTAGTAGGGATTATCCGATCTGCCCTTACCTAGGCTTGTGAAGAGCATAATATATAATAGAGCTTTATGTAAAAGAAAAACAAATATATTTTATGTTTTAAAACGTATATTTATCTTCATATAACTTAAACGCAACATCCATTACTATATTCTCTTCACGAGCTCACGCTACACATTGGTACAAAATTAAAACTTGATGCAATGAGAAAACTTAATTGAGTATATTTTACTGTACGGCAGGAACTTATAGTTCAGATTTAGCTTTAACCTGAGCTAAGAATTGTTTGAACTCATCGATACCCTTCTGGTTCGCCTCCTTGTAACCCGGAGCGGTAGATTTGACCAGCTCGTACCAACTGGAAAAGAAAACATTCATCATTTTGATTTATGCAAAAGATAATAGGCCTGTCTGTATGCAGAGACGAATTAGTGACTAACTACTAGACGAGCTGCATAGAATAAAAAATTGTTAGGAATCGCGAAAGCCCACTACATGACCAGCAAGCAGCTTTTTGTAGCTAAAGGTAAAGCTTCTTTGCCTCGAAATAAATACGCAAACTCGTATACGATTGAAGGACACATACTTCTAATTGAACAGGGATTTAGAAAGGGAGTTACTTATGTGACTTGTGACAAACCCGTGGGGACTTCAAGGTAATTTTAATTGTGTGTCTCGTGTTAAACACGAAAGGTAGGTAAATACGGCCGGGAACTACACGAAAAACATGCATGCACGTGTCTTATTATTGTAACATTATCCAAAATTCAATACTTACTTAACAACATTAGGATATGCCTTCAAGTTGATGCCAGAAACCTCTATCGTGGACAGTGTGGCGACGAGACTCAGGTCAGCCAACGTGAGCTGGTCTCCGGCGGCGTACTTGTTACCTTTGAGGAAAGTGTTGAAAAAGCCCAGAGCCTCCTCCACTTGCTTCAGCGCTGCTTCATCTGCAGGTGCATTGCCGAAGATTTGTGGGTACTAAAATGAAAAAAAAGGAGGTTTAATCTCATCATCATCATTATCATCTTAGCGCGTATCCCGGTTGCATCTGAGGGGATTGATATTCCCAACTTCCCCAACCGTCTTTGGCCTCAATAGGGAAACTGGGCATTCATTACAAAAAGGGGTATAGTAGGAATAAATCCCATCTAAGGGTTCCATCTCTTTGCACGTTCAGTATCCCCGACAGTTAAAGATTGATCCCCTTACGCGCGTCGTTAAACCAGTACACCTTGGGTTTCGCTCCTACAGGGCTCGGTGGAAGTGGAATGTCCAGGTATTTTGTTATCCAAGCAGCCTGACGGTGGCCACAAAGTATAATCTGAACCAGCGGTCATGTTTTGCGGCAACCACCGTAATCATCTCGTATACATAAAAAACAAATAGCTATTCGTTCGTTAGTATTTTACGCATTTTTTATACCACTTAGGTCACAGATAAGCACACGGCCCACCGCATGGAAAGTGGTTACCGTGGCCTATGGACGTCTAGCTAGACGAGTGCAAGGGAGTCACACTCGTGCTGCCGACCCTGCGGACCCTCTAAGAACAGAGAGACAGGACAGCCTTTGGTCTTCCCACTGACAGCACAAAACCTCTCCAGTGAGCTCTGGCTATCCTACTCACCGCCGGGAACACAACACGAGGTTATTATGGCCGCGGTATGCTGTAGGGCGGAGGTACTTCCCCAGTCGGACTGCTAAATTGGGACGGAAATAACGTCGTGTCCTACCTTCTTAACCAAAAAAACATTGTTATAACGGGTTAGACTCATATTGACTTGGTTGTAAAAGACCTACTTTGCAAAATGACTAGTTTGCAGAATGACTACATAGCAAAAGGTCCAAGGTGCAAAATGACTACATAGCAAAAGGTCCAAGGTGCAAAATGACTACATAGCAAAAGGTCCAAGGTGCAAAATGACTACATAGCAAAATCAGATTGCGATTAAGCTAATGACAAAACTTACGTAATATTTCGAGAACCTCGGATACAAAGTTCCCAAGTCGAAGTCCAGCCTCTGATCCACGAGCGCCCTCTGCTTCAAGTCCGAGGGGTATAGGGTCTCTCCGCCATATTTGTTGACTAGGTATCTGCTGATCGCGCGTGATTCCCAAAGAGAAAACCCATCGTCGACCATGGTGGGCACGGTGTGTTGAGGGTTCAACTGGAACGAAATAGGGCATAGAGGATTATAAGAACGTGGTCCACATTTAACACCATACTGTAGGTACCTTGGTAGGTAGGTCCTAGAGGTAGCCAAAACTTATATTCCACTGTTATTGGTCTCCTTAAAATACTTAGAGGGCAATCAGTGTAGCCGTCACCGTAATACCTTTTAAAATATGTAGGTCGTTAACTTAGTGGCTAGGGATGGCTTCGAACTTACAATCGAAAGGTCCCTGGTTCGTATTCCGGTCTCATTACTGCACTACACCGCCGTGAACTCACTCTTATTACCAACAAGCAATTTGAGTTGGAGAGGTTAGCGGGAGTATTGGTGAATTCGATCACTAACTCAATTAAAGCATCAATAAAAAATCCAAAGTTTCACATTAAATAAATTTTCATTATCATCAGAGCACTATTTTTGTTATTTTGCTTTTGTGGGAGCAACTGCTGTCTGACCTCCGAACCAAGAGAAGTAAGCCTGCCTGCCCCAAAGCTATGTCCATTAATCAGCATATATACCGGCTAGCAGTTGCAGTTGGCTTGAATGGGCCCGGCAATTCTTGAAGGGGTCACGAAGACACGAAATGAATCGTTTCGTGTAAAACTGCAAAATGTAGCTGACGACTATACTTATTTCTCAAAGTAACTAGTAATATTTTACCTTCAAGAAATCAGGAGCAAACTGTTCGCCGGCCCTCAAATTTACGGGTTTGAGGTTAAGCTGGAGGTCAAGTGCGGCCGCCACGAGGAGCACCAGGCGGCAGGGGGCGGAGCCCGACATGTAGTACAAGTCTATGGCCATGTTGCAGCTAGAAATTTATTAGAATAACAATCTTTGACATCGTGTGTTGAACAGGGTTTGTTAAAGTATAAAGTACGCCGGCGATTCAGCAGAATAGCTTCTGGCTCTTAAAAAATATCAATTTCACTTTTATCAAGGACGTACGAAACTATACCATTACCTGAGACCATTACTTATTTAATAACTTGGACAAAGCTTTGACAAAAGTAGACAGTCAATTTCATACTTTTTATAACCTATAATTTCGGGCTGATTTGACACTAATTTCAGACCTGCGTATTATGATGCGCAACAGAGGGGGTACTTGCGTTGCGTACAAGGGGGGCCTCCCCTCATCTCCGATAGGATGGGATTGCCTACAATGGCGGCCAGGTTTAGGTACCTTGTCGCCAGAATTGATTTCCACTCTTTTTTTTATGCTACTTAGGTAGCAGACAAGCACACGGCCCTCCTGATGGTAGTGGTTACCGTGGCCTATGGGAGGAATCACACTCGTGCTGTCGGCACCCTGTAAGAACAGAGAGATTCTGTGCCGCACTCTCTACTCTCCTGACAATAAGTTGGTTTGTCTGTTCTTAACATAGGTTTTTATTGAGCTCCACTCGTACAGACATACTAAACTTACTCGTATGTATGTCTATGTTATGTCTAATCTAAGCACACTTTTTTGCCAGATAGATATAGGTATTTACCTGCAGCACAGGCTTGCAGCTAGCCATTTGCCAACTAGGTTGGTACAGTCGACACACACAACTTTATTTTAAAAAGTGCAACCATATCTCTTTTGCCGACTGTAGGTACATTACGTATTATATTGGGTTAGTACTGTTGGTAGGTAAATAGGTAAGTTAGGAAGGTTAATTATACTTAACTATCAAGGTCATCAATTATTAATTGATATCATGAATGTGGCGTAGCGGTAGTGAACGCGGCCGCTACGCAGGAGGCGCGGGTTCGATCCCCGCTCAGTGCAAATATTTGTGTGAATTAAATATGAGTATTTGCATTGGTCTGGTCGTGCCTCGGAGAGCACGTTAAGCCGTCGGTCCCGGTTGCCATGAGAACATCTATGGCAGTCGTTACGGGTAGTTGGAGCCCTCAAAAATCCAAAAACAACGGTCTAACTGCAAAACTTCGATATCGCCTAATGTTAACATTGGGTTGTGGAGGTCAGATGACAATCGCTTCACGGAAAATATCGAGGTCTAGCCAAATCCGTGGTTAAGACTGGTAAAAGCGGACTCCAGACTCCGAGCTGAAAGCTTCGGATGCGACTGGGAATTAACGCTAAGAGGAAGGAAGGATCATGAATAATTACAATGGTGTGAATTTCGAAGTAGGTACCTACCTACATAATTTATACCTCTACTGATGTAGATAAGTAGGTTGCACCTACATTACACGACGGGCATGCCGGTGCCATAATGTTAGGAAAATCTAACTTAGTTTTATATCGTGAACACGTAAAGTAGGTACCTATACCTACCTAGTTAGGTACGCTATATCTGGCCTATGTTCCTATAGATACATAACATAGTAATACATGTAAAACCTACTATCTGCACCAGGATGTTAAGTGATAAGTACCTATAAAAACTAATTTAGAGCTTACGTAATTTATTTTATCTTACATATTGGTTACCCACAGGTAAGTAGGTAGGTCCCTGATTAATGTTCTTAATTCATTACCTATTATATAGATAGACAGCATAGTAATATGATAAATGATTAACAAACTTACAGTATTTGAGTAGCGTAGGTTAGACTGTTCCCTATTAACAATGTTGATAGACTGCGGAGTGCCGGCCGGCTCGCAGACTGTGGATAACCTTGAATTGATGTTATTGCCTTATTACACGACAAAGTTACGTTGGGGACAGATAACACCCACGATTGAAAGGCTGACGTGGTTAGCGTACCTACCGAATACCGACTGTATTTAGCCGTGTTATAGTTAAAACCTCCAATAACGTGATCGGTGCTATAAGTAAATCACTTACAACCAGACAATTAATAAATATATCTAGTTAGGTATAAAATAAGGTATTTTTTAAGAATATTAGAAATTAAGTACTACTAGCTTTTGCCTGCGGCTCCGCCTGCGAGATTTCGTTTATCATAACTCGTGACCATACATACCTACCTAGTCTATATCCTCTCCCAAGATCTAAGTAATCTATTTGTCCCAAATTTCATCAAAATCGGTCCAGGGGTTTAGGCGTGAAAGCGAGCGTAACAGACAGTATAGAGCTAGCTACTTTCGCATCTATATTAGTTTTTTTTGTCAGTAGTTTAAAGTTTAAACAGCTGTCGATCGTTCTACGATCGCAGTTTATTTCTCTCGAGTTAGTTCTGTGTGCGATCGATTCTAGCCTAAGAAGTATCCTTCCATAGGCTTCCATACCCCGTGGGCTGGTTGCTGTACTATTCTGGAGCTAGCCGAAATCCTTTAATAGGTACACAAGTTATTCTACAACCTGTAAAAAAAGGAGTCTTCACAAGGCGGACCGCGTTAAGTTGGTGGTTCATTTACTAAACATAATCATGTATTGATGTTTTTAACGTTTTATAGGTATAATAGTTACTATCCTGGTCTATACAAAATATCAATTTCTGTAAGTATAGTAAACTACCTATTCAATGAGAATAATTAATGTTCATTTTGATTTCAATAACAAGTTAATTGTATATTTGCGTTACTGAGCGAGAGGTCGTGATAATTCAATTTGAAAGTATTCAAAGGATGCAAACAGTTGCTGTCTGCTACTTCCAGATTAGCTAAGAATAGGTACTAAGAATACTCGTAGTACAATTTTTTACCAACAGAACCACAGAATAAACATCAAGAGGAAGTGTCATGCGCTCATGCCTCGTTGATGGATGTTCAGTATCGCCAACTCATCATCATCACCTTTGCGTTAGTTCCGGTCGCATCCAAAACTGCGCCTCGGACGCCGGAAGTCCACTCCGAAATTAATGCCTCGCCAATTCTCACATTATGACCAATAATGATATCAAGAAAATAATCCAGATAGATTGAATGACCAATGTAGGGGATTGACATGTTTACAACTGTCACAAAAATGTCGAACTGCGAGTCAATCCCATACATTGGTTATCCTATTCTACTAACGATTGTGCTACGATTGTATTATACTTGCCCAGGAGGGCAGAACAAGAAAACGCGATTGGCTACTTCTTCTTCCTCCTAGCGTTAATTCCCAGTCGCATCCGAAGCTTTTTCAGCTCGGAGTCTGGGGTCCGCTTTATCAGTCTTAACTACGAATTTGGCTAGACCTCGATATTTTCCGTGAAGCGATTGTCATCTGACCTCCACAACCCAATGCTAACATTAGGCGATATCGAAGCCTTGCAGTTAGACCGTTGTTTTTGGATTTTTGAGGGCTCCAACTACCCGTAACGACTGCCATAGATGTTCTTATGGCAACCGGGACCGACGGCTTAACGTGCTCTCCGAGGCACGACTAGACCAATGCAAATACCCATATATAATGCACACAAATATTTGCACTGAGCGGGGATCGAACCCGCGCCTCCTGCGTAGCGGCCGCGATTGGCTACTATCACAGCATATAGTTACGGCAGCCATTCAATCTATAGTGAGAATAGCTGCGGGGCACTATTCGGCTTTACCAAACTTTTACTTGGACCGAGAACGAGAGAGTTTTTAAAACGTGTGATTTCATTACTTATGGTGCGTACAAATTATATAGCATAACATGTTATAAAACAATGTTATATAGCATGTTTCAGTAATGTAGACACTGAAGTTAGTACAATGTTGCAAAGTTATAAAACATGGTTAGATAATGTGGACGTGTTATATAACACAAGTTATACAACATGTTACATAATCTGTACGCACCTTTACGAATGATCACCGCACTCACCGAAGTCGCCGCAGTCATCGCTTTTGTATTCGACTAGGTGTGCCGTGTGCGAGGTTGCATAGAACTTCATATAAAGAATTTTGGAATGCGGGGACTGCGGTAAGTGCGGTGCGGCTAGGTCTGCGTTCACCTTAATGCTTCACCGCGTGGGTAAAATACAAAAAATCAAAAGGCCAAGAAATTTACATTATATTTTATTATCTTTGTCTTTAATAAAGTAATTACAGGTAGGCACTAAAAAAATAATCATGCATATTGAAGACCATTATACAATAACATATTTCTTAGATACAACAAACTGCATCCTCACTTGAGAAATAAAAAGACCAAAGGCCTCGGTGCCGATATGGAAGGTTTTAAAAACATTCCGACCACAAATAAAGATGGCACTACGCCTCGGACACTTGTGACTGAGTATCGTGCCCGACTAGCATTCCGAATACCGATGGTATAACAATATAGATCTCAAAGAGTCGTAGCAATACACCAAGCGTTTCACACTAGTACCGGCCCATATAATCTTCCTAACAATTAGACCGCTACTAGTAGTGAAAGGAAACATCAACATGAGGCAAAAATAAACAATAAAAGCTCCAATAAAATGTACATGTCACGCCGTTTCCACAAAAGGCACGTATTCGTAAAAGAAAAAATTGTTTTCCTTTTTAAAAAAGCTATTTTGTTACTTAGTAAAAACTACCAGCTAGTGTATTACAAAACAAGTATTTTATTGCTCGAGACATTTATCTTGGACCTAAAATGTGCTTTAAATTGCGCAGTACACGTTTCTTGGGTGTATTTTGAGGATAGCATGGTGTGCTATTGGCGGTGGACGAGCTCAAATTCACCACGCATAGATTAATATTTTTTTTAAGCTATTGCATAGCTTCTATCGCGGGCCTTGAGCGTGGAGACCGAATCCAGAAATTCCGTAACGAAAAAAACCTAACACCCCCAACTCCAAGCTCGCACGAATCGAGCCGAGCTGCTCCGAAGTAGCTCCGCTTAACGTAAGTAATTATAATTGCATAAGTTGATAAAAAATGCTATGCAATAGCTTTACCGCGGCAGTCCCCGAGTGCCACACGTCTTTTTTTTTTTTAAATAGGATTCGTCAATTTGACTTCGCCTCGCCTGATAGTAAACTGAAGGCAAAGTCTCTGAAAAGAGGGTCACCATTACAAACACGTACCATGTTACAATGGTGGCACTCAGCTTGACGGCCTCATCAGATGCTTTTTCACGCCCCGCTTAAAGGACCCGGGACTGTAGGAGGAGGGGGAATATAAAAAAATCGGCGTTAGGGTCTAGTTTATCTCGCGATTTAGGTCCAAGATACGTGCCCCGAGGTATATCAAGCTATGATTGTGTGCTATTAAACAGTGAAAGTTACTTAACAGCTTCGTCAGCCCAATTATTGCTCATTTATATAAGGAATTTACGCCTAACACTATATTGGGGGGGAAAATATAAATTATAACGGATTTTTAGTAACATTTCATCATTATTTATTTCACTAAATAAATAGCATTATAACATGAATTATCTACTAACGAAAAATATTGTTTACCCCTAAATAAAAAAGATAAATTCAGGTATAAATTACACGGGTACAGTGTGTCTAGCGCCAAAATTAGTAAACACGTGCTTACTATAACCGAAGCATAGTTCTTTGTAGTGGCCGGCAAACTTCGTGAGAATGTGCTCAGGCTGCGAAAATCACGTTTCTAGGTCTCTTTGGGGCTATCTCTCGGGGGCAATCCACTATTTTCTTTTTCATATGAGATACGTCAATTTGACTTCACCCCGCCTGTTGGTAAGCTAAAGGCAAAGTCTCGAAAAAGAGGGTCACCATTATAAACACGTACCATGTTACAATGGTGGCACTCAGCTTGACGGTCTCATCAGATGCTTTTTCACGCCCCCTTAAAGGACCCGGGACTGTAGGAATACTTCAACCTCGTATCATCCCTATATGCGATATTTATCGACCAGCAAATTATTATATTTCAAAGTATGGGAATCTACAGGTTTTGTTGATATTTATGATTACTGCTCCGCTCCGTTGAGTAGTAGCGTGATGATATACCTACCTAGACCTATAACCTTCCTCGATAAACAGGCTGTTCAACATGAAAACAATTTTTCATTTCGAACCAGTAGTTCCTGAGCACGTTCAACTAACCAAACAAACTCTTCAGCTTTATAATATTAGTATACATTAGACGCTAGAGGGCAGGGACCGAAAACTAAAGTTGGCGAAATGTGGGTGTTGATACCGCTGCCTACCCCTTTGGGGAGTTATAGGCGTGAGTATATGTATACATTAAACTTTATTACTGAAAGGGCACGCGTCATTGGTTGTTCAGTCCTTTTTTTTTAGTTATTGCACATGTGTAGACTTTTTGATATTTGCTCACGAAGTTTGCCGCCAACCATACTAGATAGTGTTATATTGAATCGTCTCTTCACGTTACGACCATAATTATATTTTTAACTTTATTCGTTCGGACACTAAATATCAATAATTACACAAAGCTATCTACATGAGCCACTCTTATCCGTTTTTGAGTTAGTATTGCCAGATTAAAATAACCGCCGCAGCCATAGACAATAACCGGCTTCATGTGTATAAGATTTGTATGTGTGACAGCATATTTTTCATCTGGCAACTATTTATTATGTTGGTAAACACCATTGTCTGGGAATGATTCGTAATGATTGCATTTATATCTCCAGCCGCATCTCTATCTCTCTCTCTCTTCGGCTCCGACGTAAACTGGACTTTCTGAAACAAAAATAAGATATTATTGTACTTTTTTTGGGATATAACTCATAAATACGTAGGCTTTATGTGAAGTACACGGCCCACCTGATGGAAAGTGGTTACCGTGGCCTATGGACGATTGCAATACCAGGGGAGACACTCGTACTGCCGAGTGCCGTATGTCGTGTGGCGTGTACAGTACAGTGTGTGGGTGGTACCTGTAGTGCCAGTGGCGCTACTGGCAGCACTGCTTGCGCACGTTGTCGGAGTGCGAGGGCCGCACGTCGGTATGTATGTCGTGTGGCGTGTACAGTACAGTGTGTGGGTGGTACCTGTAGTGCCAGTGGCGCTACTGGCAGCACTGCTTGCGCACGTTGTCGGAGTGCGAGGGCCGCACGTCGGTATGTATGTCGTGTGGCGTGTACAGTACAGTGTGTGGGTGGTACCTGTAGTGCCAGTGGCGCTACTGGCAGCACTGCTTGCGCACGTTGTCGTAGTGCGAGGGCCGCACGTCGGTATGTATGTCGTGTGGCGTATACAGTACAGTGTGTGGGTGGTACCTGTAGTGCCAGTGGCGCTACTGGCAGCACTGCTTGCGCACGTTGTCGTAGTGCGAGGGCCGCACGTCGGTATGTATGTCGTGTGGCGTGTACAGTAAATACATAATAAATACATATTCCACAACATTCTACACAACGCTTTCTAGACCCATGGTAAGCTTAATTAGCTTGTGTTATGGAATCTAGAATGCGGATATACATACTTAGATACTTTTTTTTTTTGTAAATACATACATAACATACATAGAAACACCCAGACCAATGCAAATACTTATATTCTGCATACAAATATTGGCACTGAGCGGGGATCGAACCCGCGCCTCCTGCGTAGCAGCCGTGTTCACTACCGCTACGCCACAGAGGCAGTCAAAGTACAGTGTGTGGGTGGTACCTGTAGTGCCAGTGGCGCTACTGGCAGCACTGCTTGCGCACGTTGTCGTAGTGCGAGGGCCGCACGTCGGTATGTATGTCGTGTGGCGTGTACAGTACAGTGTGTGGGTGGTACCTGTAGTGCCAGTGGCGCTACTGGCAGCACTGCTTGCGCACGTTGTCGTAGTGCGAGGGCCGCACGTCGGTATGTATGTCGTGTGGCGTGTACAGTACAGTGTGTGGGTGGTACCTGTAGTGCCAGTGGCGCTACTGGCAGCACTGCTTGCGCACGTTGTCGTAGTGCGAGGGCCGCACGTCGGTATGTATGTCGTGTGGCGTGTACAGTACAGTGTGTGGGTGGTACCTGTAGTGCCAGTGGCGCTACTGGCAGCACTGCTTGCGCACGTTGTCGGAGTGCGAGGGCCGCACGTCGGTATGTATGTCGTGTGGCGTGTACAGTACAGTGTGTGGGTGGTACCTGTAGTGCCAGTGGCGCTACTGGCAGCACTGCTTGCGCACGTTGTCGGAGTGCGAGGGCCGCACGTCGGTATGTATGTCGTGTGGCGTGTACAGTACAGTGTGTGGGTGGTACCTGTAGTGCCAGTGGCGCTACTGGCAGCACTGCTTGCGCACGTTGTCGGAGTGCGAGGGCCGCACGTCGGTATGTATGTCGTGTGGCGTGTACAGTACAGTGTGTGGGTGGTACCTGTAGTGCCAGTGGCGCTACTGGCAGCACTGCTTGCGCACGTTGTCGGAGTGCGAGGGCCGCACGTCGGTATGTATGTCGTGTGGCGTGTACAGTACAGTGTGTGGGTGGTACCTGTAGTGCCAGTGGCGCTACTGGCAGCACTGCTTGCGCACGTTGTCGGAGTGCGAGGGCCGCACGTCGGTATGTATGTCGTGTGGCGTGTACAGTACAGTGTGTGGGTGGTACCTGTAGTGCCAGTGGCGCTACTGGCAGCACTGCTTGCGCACGTTGTCGGAGTGCGAGGGCCGCACGTCGGTATGTATGTCGTGTGGCGTGTACAGTACAGTGTGTGGGTGGTACCTGTAGTGCCAGTGGCGCTACTGGCAGCACTGCTTGCGCACGTTGTCGGAGTGCGAGGGCCGCACGTCGGTATGTATGTCGTGTGGCGTGTACAGTACAGTGTGTGGGTGGTACCTGTAGTGCCAGTGGCGCTACTGGCAGCACTGCTTGCGCACGTTGTCGGAGTGCGAGGGCCGCACGTCGGTGGGCTCGACGTCGGGCCGGATGACGTCGCCTTCGGGCGGGTCGCGCATCTGCTTCTGCGACACGATCCTGTAGATTTCTGCAAGGAATGTTGCGGTTAATATCACTTATTCTTCATACAAACACACATACATACAATCAGACCTTTATCCCCAGAGGGTTAGGTAGAGGTGAACACCCACATTTCACCAATCATTGTATTAGGTCCCACGTAATAGGGGGTGAGTCTATTGCCGTATAGTCTATCTATCTATAGTCTGTCTATTATTCTGGGCACTGTTGTTGACTCGAGCCATGTACCTGAGGCTGAACCTGGGCTGTATATATCTGTCTGATGTTAAACAGCCCTATCCCTTAGTCGCCTTGTACGACACCGCATAGGAGGAGATGGGAGTGGCCCAAATTCTACTCTGCCGGGAACCGGGGAGTTAATACAGGTGCTCTAGGGACTTGAGCGTGTAAAATGTGAGACCCAGTAACTACAAGCAGATTCCAGTACCTAATACCTCAAGAGATTACAAGACACGTTTGTCGCCAGGTGCAATGGTCCCTTCCCATATTTTTTTACAACTTTCTCATTAGTCAGCGACAACGTACTAAGTTGCAGATATGTTTATTATCGGCTGTATGGGGGTTGCATCAAAATAGGCTAACCTACTGATTGCTGGACGAAACAGGTGGGGAAAAACGGCTTCCTCTCATGGTTGGATAGCCTGAACTAGTCGGCGTTATGGTAAATCCATTAATGACTGTATATTTAGTGCAGCCTAAATCCTTCTAATCCATTTCACCAGGTCTACTGACTCTCTGGTAGTGAGACTTTTCGTGGGCGAACAACTCCGAATTTACCGACAACAAACACCAAAACGCGTTAATTGTGTTGTGTCTAATTGACAAGTGGTTCCCGTAATAATTGTGTTTATAATTACCAGTTAAAATGTTCTGGAATGCTGGCTCGACGTTAGTGGAGTCGAGGGCGGATGTTTCAATAAAACTAAGGCCGTTTCTTTCCGCGAATGCCTTCGCTTCTTCTGTCGGTATGGATCTGTGGAGCACATAATATTATACGTTAATAACTTAATCCATACTAATATAATAAATGCGAAAGTAACTCTTTCTGTATGTCTTTCTGTCCGTCTGTCTGTTACGCCTCCACTCCTAAAGAAAGAAATCATGGCCTATGTCCTTTCTCCCCTTGAAAAAGGACATAGGCCATGATTAACCGACCTCTGAAAGAAAACAAGAAAGAAATCATGGCCTATGTCCTTTCTCCCCTTGAAAAAGGACATAGGCCATGATTAACAGACATCCACGCGAGCGGAGCCGCGGGCAACAGTATTGAATATTTTTGACTGATCTATAACTTAGAATTAGTTTTAGCTATGTTCACGTGAAATAGAGAAGTCTTGATTTTGAATTTTGAATATTGAATCAAGCATCCAAATGATAACGCAGATGCCTTAGTCGTATAAAGAGTCGGTGCAATAGATCGTCCATTCTTTCCTGTTACACTCAGTTACATTTTCCTTTCTGTGTTTTTTTTCACATCCATCCATTTAAAGTTTACATATTAAACCTACTCCCAAGCTCTGTACATTCATATTCATTAAGCTAATACAAGTTTAAAATAAAGTTGATACATCTGTTGGTTGATAGATGAGACTTAGGACCTAAACTTTCCTCTTGAGGTTAGGAAATTAGATGGCAAACGCTCCCACAAACGCCAATCAAAAACAAGAGCCTCGGTAATCCTTGGAAGCAACCGTGACTAAATCTTTGATGATGACAACAAGATATAGAATACTAAAAGCACAAACAAAAAACCAACCTGAGATGCCTAAGATCGCTCTTGTTACCGACTAACATGATCAGTATGTTCTGGTCGGCGTGGTCGCGCAGCTCGCGCAGCCACCGCTCGACGTTCTCGTACGACAGGTGCTTGGCGATGTCGTACACGAGCAGCGCGCCCACCGCGCCGCGGTAGTAAGCGGACGTGATGGCGCGATACCGCTCCTGGCCCGCCGTGTCCCATATCTGAGCTTTTATGGTTTTTCCGTCCACCTGAGGAAGAAGATAAAAGCGTTTAAATAATATGTTGAATCCATACTTCTAAATATATATATCGGAGGGAGGTCGAAGAGACGAAACCACCAACTTGAATACCCTTCGAGCGTAATCTAATCCAATATGATTTTTAGAATGTACCTAGTTCGAATGCAATGTTTCCTATTAGATTATCTTAAGACAAAGATTTGTTTGTTATAGAAACTGTACTAATGACGTAGTCATATAAAGTACTTTGCAAAACAGATTATTGATTAACAGCTAATTTACCACAAAAAGATAATGTAACTTCAAACTATAGATTCAAATTTATTTTACTGTATCCCACATAGAAATATTGCAACACGTATTTTGGCAGAGGTCCTTGAAAGGACCTTGAGTGAAGTCGAACGCCATGTTGTTTTTGGTTTTGCAAAAAGGCGGTGTTGTTCAGGTTGAAACAAGTACAAGTCGATGGTCTCGTCCCTTCTCCGACATATATAACTCAAAGGTGACTGACTGACATAGTGATCTATCAACGCACAGCGCAAACCACTGGACGGATCGGGCTGAAATTTGGGATGCAGGTAGATGTTATGACGTAGGCATCCGCTAAGAAAGGATTTTGATTAATTCTACCCCCAAGGGGATAAAATAGGGGATGAAAGTTTGTATGAAACTTTGTCAATTTTAAACCGATCGGGCTGAGACTTTGCATGCATGAAGTTACTATGACGTAGGCATCCCCGAGATCCACGCGGGCGAAGCCGCGGGCAATAGCTAATCATCACTACATATTATACGGAAAATCTGGCGGTACGAAGTTCGCCGGGTCAGCTACTTAGTATATTATAAATGCGAAAGTAACTCTGTCTGTCAGTCTGTTACGCTTTCACGCCTAAAACACTGAAGCGATTTTGATGAAATCTGGTATAGGGGTGTATTAGACCTTGAGAAAGGACATAGGCTATGTTTGGTCGCGATAACCGACATCCACGCGGTCGGAGCCGCGGGCAAAGGCTAGTGTAGAATAATGGGTTCATAGGGTCCTACCGAGACTAACGAAGCAACATTTGCAAACTGGTTATACCTGCTAATTGACGGAGGAGGTTCTCCCGCAGACTTGACCTCCATAAAAGCCGAATAAGACATATCAATAGGAGAAGAAGCGGATCCCGGGCACCAAAGTGAAAGCCTCAGATGCTGTAGTTTTTCAAAGCGACTACAATAATGGGGTTCTATAAAAAGGGCATTAGAAGGTTTCTATCTGGTCAGCAAACGTAGCGCGTATTGGGAGAGGCCCATGTCCAGCAGTGGACTGCAGTAGGCTAATTGATTGATTGATACCTGGTCAGCAGTGTGACGCCTTCGTATTGCACACGTCCATAGGCCACGGTAACAATTTTCCATCAGTTGGGCCGTGTGCTTGACTGTGGCAGGCTAAGTGATATAAAAAAAAGAATAATGTGTGTAGGGTACGTAGGGTCCTATCGAGACTCCTACAGGGCTTTGAAAGGTTCTTTCTTACGGGGCCGTCAGCGCCAGTGTAACGCCCCTGGTATTACATACGTCCATAAGCCATGGTAACCACTTTCCATCAGGTGGGCCGTATGCTTGTCTACCATCTAAGCGCCTTCGCTGCGTTAAGCGGGTGCGGGTCGCGGATGTCCGCACATTGCGTCCGCCTGTCTGTCGCGTGCGACGGGTGTCCGCCTCACGCAGCGCTGCTCTTGAAATAACATGAAACAAGCACGCGAAGCGGACGTCCGTCCGCGCCCTGCGCCCGCTAAACGCAGCGGAGGCGCTTAGTGGTATTAAAAAACTGCCCAGTTCATGGCAATCAATTTGGACAATGCCATGCCATGAGCCGTGACGGTCGAAATAACGGTCGGCCTACGTATATGGTCGATGTGTCGTGTCGGTCTGTCGTACGCTCACACGTAACATTTATGCTAAATCGGTGACGTCAACATCCACCTGTTACTGTTTGTTTTATAAACGTTAGTAGAGAGAGAATTATAAGGAGGTTAATTGATCCTTTGTGACGTTTTGATGATAAGCTATTGCTATTAGAACACATTACAAGTTATCGAGTACCTTAGTTCTTCTAAAACCTTTCATAAAATAATGAAAAAAAAAAAAAAATCGTTAAACTATCTTGAGGTAAAGTGGCTCGGTAGCTTAGTGGTCCGAGCATTCCCCTTGTAAGGGACTGGTTGCGAATTCTAGTCCCGTTTGAGAATTTCTACTGTTTTCCAATCTTAATTTATTAGAATACTTAGCATACTAATTGCTTTAAAACTTCATTAAATTATAGAAATAATTATACATCAAATATGTTACAAAAGAAAATCCATCTAAATAATATGTATTTCTACATTCCTGAACCCATAACACAAGCTATAATAGTTAAGCTATGGCCTTTTTAGGTCTGGATAGCGCAGTTAAATGTTCAAGCGTATGATGAGAGGTGATGTTATTATTATGTATTATTCATTTATGTTGAAAAGATAGTTTGTACAATTGTTAGCGTTGTTACGACTGGAAGAGGGCGTATAACAGTGATAAGGCAGCCTATCATACGTTTAACTTGACTGCCTCTGTGGCGTAGCGGTAGTGAACGCGGCTGCTACGCAGGAGGCGCGGGTTCGATCCCCCCTCAGTGCCAATATTTGTATGCATGAATATAAATATTTGCATTGGTCTGGGTGTTTCTATGTATAATAAGTATGTATTTACAAAAAAAAAAAGTATCTAAGTATGTATATATCCGCATTCTAGATTCCATAACACAAGCTAATTAAGCTTACCATGGGTCTAGATAGCGTTGTGTAGAATGTTGTAGAATATTTATTTATTATTATTTATTTATTGTTTATGGAACGCATATTTAAGTCATTTATCCACAATATCCCTGACTGGGAAAGCACAGGTTTGATGCCTCTTCATTCCTCAAGGTGAACCATTAGATTCCTGTATTCCTACAGCAAACTAGAACCGTTTTTCGGCAGTGAAGCAATACCTATTACCGTCAACCAAGCACTGTAAGGCTATATTGATTTACAGTCGGATAGAGAATAACCCTTTTACTATCCCTAGTGTATTATCTCATAATAGCCATCCTATCTAGCTCCGTAGTATCTACGTAGCGAGATGGGATGACCTTCGTTTGCTACATTTAACCGAAACCAATATTCTATTCTAAAGAATTCCATTACAAAATGAAATATAAAGAGTGAACGTGTATTTAAAAGGCAGGTGCGGCCAGCTGTGTACATTACATGTACCGGTATGTACCTAGCTAAATATTTTCAGATCTACAAATTAAAAAAAGTAGGTATCATGAGCTCATTTAGCAGCTACGCCCACGTACGGAATACCTGCGTTGGGGCTATAATGTTAATCTATACCTATACTAATATTATAAATCTGGGGAGTTTGTTTGTTTATTTATTTGGTTGAACACTAATCTCAGGAAGTACTGGTTCGAATTCAATACAAAAATAATGTCCCAAGTAGCCCTTTTACCGATGAAGGTTATTAGGATGTGCTAATATTATAAAGCTTCGTTGTTTGGTTTCGGCACTTAATGGAATTCATTTAGTGTGACTTTCATCGTAGTTATTTCCACTGGTTAAATCGTATCGCTATACAGGGCGTCCCACGGCGATGCCACATGGAGGGAAAGTACCTTAAATCCTTAAGTTAGCTCATTTTACATAAAGGAAACATCATTTTATTTTTAAAAAGAAACAAAACTGCATTCAAAGATTTTTTTTAATTCGCTTGCCACACCCGGTAATCGAACCGACTAAAATCCGAAAAAGTAACATCCTGTATTTTTATGGCATCAATCGATAGTGTCAATCATAAGGATCAAATCTATCTAAGAAACATGGTAAATTAAATGAAAGGAAGTCCTTGAAACCTAAAATTATAAATTCGATTTGGCAAAATAAAACACTTCAACTCAAAGTTCATCCATCCATCTGATAGCATATTAACAATAAAATTCCATATTTAAATTACTTTTCTTTTTTTATTGTGCTGAGACCGCTGCTGGTCAGCAGTAGTATTTAGGTATGTCGAACTCAAACCGACTAAAACCGCACGCCGTCTCAATTAGCAGGTTATAAGTTGATCCAATAGGGCAATTCTCTCGCCATCTTCGTTGCCCAGGGTACACCGCGTGCAGGTTTAATCAAGCACCCAAAAATAACTACCTAGGTACTCTACCTACCCTACCTACATACCTCATGCAGTTGCCCAATAAAGTTACATTCTAAACGGGTAACAAAGTTCATTTATTTAGTACTCATTTTACTAAATTAATTTCATCAAAGATAATATCTTTGATGAAATTAATTTAGTAAAATGAGTAAAATAAAAATAAAACACTTTCTTATAAAAAAAAACACTTTCACAACAAATAAAATAAAACACTTTCTTATAAGGTACACTAGAGATAATATCTCTAGTGTACCTTATAAGAAAGTGTTTTATTTTACCAAATTGAATTTAAAATTTTAGGTTTCAAGGACTTCCTTTCATTTAATTTACCATGTTTCTTAGACAGATTTGATCCTTATGATTGACACTATCGATTGATGCCATAAAAATACAGGATGTTACTTTTTCGGATTTTAGTCGGTTCGATTACCGGGTGTGGCAAGCAAATTTTTAAAAATCTTTGAATGCAGTTTTGTTTCGTTTTAAAAATAAAATGATGTTTCCTTTAAGTAAAATGAGCTAACTTAAGGATTTAAGGTACTTTCCCTCCATGTGGCATCGCCGTGGCACGCCCTGTATTCTAGAACTCTCAAATGAGCTTATAGACTGTACACATGCCTAAAAATAATACACTATTTCTTTTGAACCATCTCCATTAAAAGTAAGATGCTGTGAACTAAATAAATCGTGCGCGATTTCGAGTAGAAAATACTAAACATCTTCAAGGCGTGCACGAATTAAGTGGTAAGATGGTGGTAAGTATGTTCTGAAGATAGGTAATCTTGATCATTTTGTAACACAACATGTTGTGAAATAAGTTTCTTGTTAATCTTGTGATCTTTTGAGTTATATTTTTACGTAAATATCATTGTTGAAATTGTTTAAAATGTTAAGCAGACGAAACTTTTTCTGTGTGGTTATCCAGATTTGTTGTTCTAGAATCAAAATGAGTTTTGTTTTAGAATCATTAAATGTCTCTACAAAAATCAACAGTAAAAGGAAGAAACCAAAAAAGCAAGTTCAACTTCAACACTACCCAGAAATAGACTCATGGGAAGCATGGGAAACGACGCCATTCTGTGTCATAGTTCAGGTAGGTAATAGGTCTCTGAACTTTGACACAGGGAATGACGTCACGTAGAAATGGTTGCCTGGCACTCGGATGTCTGTACAAAAGGAATTAGAATCGATTTTCCGATACATTTCCATACATAATGTGTAAAAACGTATCTAGATTTAGTTACAAAGAACGTATAAAAGTATTCAAGTATATTCACGCTCACAGATATAGACTAAATAGATATAGTAGTATTGAAATCAAACTCGTCATTTTTATCTCCACTGCCTATGACGTCACAAAAGCCATTTAGTGTCCATGTTGATCGTAAACAGAATAGTTCATTACACAATTAGGCACTTTTATGTCGATCATCGATCGGCAAGAGTAAACCTAGACAGAAGTAGGAGGAGTACTACATACAGCTTGGGACGGGCGGCTTAGGCTTGTATATTCCTGAAGATGCATTATCACCAAATATGGTTATCAGTCCTACGTTATAGGGGGGCGTGCCTCTTGACCTAACCGGGCACATTTACTATCGGATAGAGAACAGCCCTGTCCGATAAAGATAAAAGGGGTAAAGCGGACCCCAGACACCGAGGTGAAAGCTTCGGATGCTTGGGATTAACGCTAGGATGAAGAAGAGAACAGCTTTGTCCTAAAGGCATACGCAGAGCTATGGGTATGGTGGATGGCGGACAGATTTTTCGGCCCCTAAGATCTTGGAACCTCATTTGTGTACATCAGCTGATTGACTAATGAAGTTCTAGCTAGTTTCCTCTCGGGGTTGTGAGGTCAGATGGCAGCCGTATAAGTCCAACAAAAATGAGGAGTAATCGGATTTCGGGTGAGGCGACAACCTCCGACGCAATCGAGAACAGCGCTAAGATGATGATGAGTTACTAGCATGAGAATCTTAATTGCGTGATGCAGGATTGGTAGTGTCGTAGAAGTACGATAGATGGCGCTAAACATAATCTGAATGACACATACGGAACTTGACTATGTCGATGTATGTATAATGTTAAGTGCATAATAAATGTGTAAGTAGGATTTGAACATACCGTTATCAATTGATAAGAGATTATTATGAATTAATTTTCGCACTCGATATTATTAATAGTAAGTCGTGATAATTAAAATTGGTATCATGTGTACTGTAAGAGCTGCTTCAATTCAAGGAGTTTCTCTATTGAGCAAGTTAATATCAGACTGGAGACTATTGATTATAATGGGGTATAGAAAACCTCCCAATCAGAAAGATTGACTTGAAAAGGTAGCTGTTCGAGTGCTTTGGTCTATGGACCAAAACAGTCCACGTCCACTGCTGGATAAAAACCTCTCTAGATATGTCTAGAGAGGTTTTTATCCAGCAGTGAACATGGACTGCAGAAGGCTAATTGATTTAACTGATTGGAAGTTACTCCATCTAGATTTTAGAATAATGGAGAGACCAGTGTCTGCTAAAGTTCGTTGCTAAGATCAAGTGAGATGAGACAGACAAAAATATTTTCCAGGATCACCAGCGATCACTTTCATGCTTGGGGTGGTAAGAACTTTTACTTCACGTCTTCATACGTTTTAGGGCCACGTAAGAGTTTTAAGTAGATGTGCGGTTCTATAAGCATACAGCGCCGAGCACAGTGCTGCGACAGCCTTGCTAAAGATTGTCATTGGTCGGACTGGTTGAAGTCACTGGATACCGAGTATATCGACCAATAAGAAAGGTGGTTGCAGCGCTGTTTTCGACGCTTGCATGGCTTGCATGCAAATGCGACAATTGAATATAATGACAGGATTTGACGTTTTTAAAAATTCGTTGACACCTGTCATATACGTCAAATACCATACATTTGGCATTCTATTCCATCATATGCCGAGCAACGAATTGCCACTTGTCTAGAAGGGCAGGTCTGTCTACCTACAGGGACCCCTAGCAATAGTTTATGTACAACAATAGATGTATTTTAAGGGCATCAATTAATATCCAATCCTTGAACTTGTAACGTAATCGAAATTAAATTACAGTCAATTGAACATATTGAGCGTGTGACTTGATGATTTGATTCCCTATTGTTAAACTGAGAATTTCTTTGAATTTTTTTGCTTGCTCCATCCATAGCATAGGGGCAAATCAGAGATGTGGCCCGCATTTTGTCAGCTATATTGTTGGTCCACATAATAGGGTTGCTGGCCTGTGATCGTCTAGTCAAAAATTTCCTGATATTGCTCGACCCACAATCGGAGATTAAATTAAAAGCCACACACAAACTAAATGCCATGTTTTTCCTAGCTAACGTAACGGATGAGCCTTTTGCCATCAACTGGACACTTTTTATGGGCTATACTTTCGGATAGAGAACATCCTTCAGTCGCGCTGTAGTACTTGGTGAAATTAAAAAATATTTTAATGTAGAATCAAAGAATCACTTTCGATTATTCAGTTTAGGCACATATACAAATTATGTCAAGAAGTAATTATAAGAATATTAAATAAAGTTAAATAAATAATTTGAAAATGATTCTTTCATTGGCTCGGTAAGTTGGTTCTACTGATATCAGCAAGAAACTCTGAGAACTAGAATGATTTCAAAATGAAATATGTATGTAATAGGCATTACAAGAACATGCGATGCGATACAGTGATTCAATCAATTTTAGATATAAAAAGCATCTACGGTGTTTTATATTACATACGACCGTATCTTTTTGTCGATGATTGAATCGAATAAGATATTTCAAGCGTTCTGTTGTAACGCAATAATTTACTTTTTGATCCTATTGGTGATTATGTAATGTAAATCTTATAAGGAACTATTGCTCATGACATAATTATTATATCGTCGACCTAAAATGTGCTCTATACGCGCATTAACACCTTTTCTTGGACATCTTTTGAGGATAGTACTGGATGCTACTACGGTGGACGAGCTCAAATTCATCTGGGATTCAACATATTGAGATTCAACATGATGCGAATCCAACTTTCAGAGAATTCAACATAATGGGAATTCAACGTAATGGTCCTGAAGGATCAAACAGATTATTACAAAACAAATTCGCGCGCGCCAGGACTTCGTTTGTCTCGCCATTTAGGTCCAAGATAGGATAGGTGCCCCGCCCGAAGTAGGTATACCATAGTAGGTAGGTGATCCATAGGGACATTGTGAACATATTCCCCACATAATAATAAGTAGCCATGTAAGATTTCTAGCCGTACCTACTCCACATGTATGCAAAATCTACACAGCCGTTCTTCATGCGTTGATTGAGCAAATAATAAAACTCACTTACGCATCTATAACATCAGATACTAATATTGCAAATGGGTCAGATAAGACCTTCGGAAATATTCTTCATTCTCGCTCCTTTGAATTTTGGGTTCAGCCCAACGGACGGACTGGGTAGGGGATCATAATTATGAACGGAAAATTCCCCAAACTTACAACAAAAAGGGCCCGGTCGGAAACACTCTAAACCGGTGGTTTGCATAGTTTAATGACGTAACAGAGCTCGTAAAGTATGTAAGGGCTGAGGTCAGAGGGAATTGGTGGACTGTTTTCCTTGCCTACCTTTCTGTAGGGAGAAGTATAACAAAAACCGGTCAAGCGCGAGTCGGGCAAGCGCAGAGGGTTCCGTGTTCCGTACACACTGGATTGAAGGATGAACTTGTGCCACAAAAACTGCAATATATTTTGGACTTAGGAGATTAATTTTTCACAGCTTCAAGACGCTACAGGCCTGCGTATTGGTCGGGACATATTATATCTTGGACCTAAAATGTGCTCTATACGAGCAGAACGTTTCTTGGGTATACTGCTGAGGATGAGCTCAAATTCACCGAACATAGATTACCTATTACAAAACAATCCGCGGACGCCAGGGTCTCGTTTGTCACACGACGTGTGCCGTGTTATATTTGATACTAGCTTTTGCCCGTGGCTCCGCCCGCGTGGATGTCGGTTATCGCGACCAAACATAGCCTATGTCCTTTCTCAAGGTCTAATCTACCCCTATACCAAATTTCATCAAAATCGGTTTAGTGGTTTGGGCGTGAAAGCGTAACAGACAGACAGACAAAGTTACTTTCGCATTTATAATATTAGTATGGATTAGTTTCAATTTGTAACCTTCACGCCTTTTTGAAAAAAAAAAAGGTTTTAATAGAAAGACGGACAACGAAGTGATCCTATAAGGTTTCCGTTTTTAAACCCTAACAACTAACATGGACAAAACATAAGTGATTAGTTTCTAGTCGATATCGCATCAAAGGGGTCTTTCTCCCCTTCAGCCCGACTTCGCCAGCAGGTACCTACAACATTTTCTTACGTCGAGTAACGAACTCTCACCGCTCTGTTCTAACTGTAAATAATGAATGAAATCGCCGAGTTAGAAAGTAAACCATATGTATCTTTTGTTATCAATTCAAATGGCGTGGAAACAATGGAGGAGATTTCGTCTCGTCGCGTGTATGAACGTGCGCTATCTATCTACTATTACATAATTGTAAAGTGATCGTGTCTGTTCATCTAGGTCTAGGTATACTGTTATATGTATAATTGTAAAGTGGTCGTGTCTGTACATTGGATATATTAAAAAAATAGTTGGGTTATGTTATGATAACGATACTGAACACGAAAATATATTATATTTTTTTATTTCTTGTCTGTTTGTTTGCGATGGACGCAAAAACTACTGAACGGATTTTGATGCGGTTTTTTTTGTTAGAAAGGGCTTGATCAGACTTAAAATCTTATGTTTGATCGCAATCGTTTGAGTAGAACTGGAGATATGAGCAAAGGTCGCGTTAACTGAGATGCACGCGGGTGGAAGGCTAGTATTTAAAAAAAATCTTGGGTTTTATATTACATATTATCTGTTTGTCCGCGATGGACGCAAAAACTACTATGTATACGGATTTGGATGCGGATTTTTTGTTAGAAAGACCTTGGTGAGACTTAATCTGACATATGGTTGATCACAATCGGTTGAGTAGAAATGGAAAAATGCCGGCATAGGTTACATTTCGGTGGGTATATGCCAAAATCCCTTCCTCTATAACCCGCGCCACGTATCTTGGACCTAAAATGTGCTCAAAATATGCCCTATACGCGCAGTAGGTACACATTTCTTGGGTGTCTTTTAAGGATAGCATGGGATGCTACTGTGGTAGACGAACTGAAATTCACCAAGCATAGACTATTACAAAGCAATCAGCGGGCGCCAGAGCCTCGTATGTCTTACGATTTAGGTCCAAGATACGTGGCGCGGGTTATACCATCAAACGTACGGCCAAGAGTACATACTTATTCAATTTTTTTTTTTTTTTTTTTTTTTTTTTATAAATATAGACGAGTATACTTATTTCCTTGGCCGTGTGTACACTGTGTACCTACATCAACACGGCACGGCTACGTGATGGATTTTCCGCTCATACACACAAATATTAGTAAATTCGGTAACTCCCTTTAAAAATAACTTTTTAGCGATACGCCCATTGTGCTTACTGCTAAGGAGTGGAACACCTTACTTAAGGCTTCACGTTCATATTAACGCGGAGTTTAGGAGTGTTAACGGGATGAGAAGTTCTCGTGGGCAGATCCGCGGGGCAACTGCTAATAAATTATAATAAATATGTAAGTACTTATGTATTATGACATGAGATTTCCTTTTAACTTAGAATATTGAAAGGAGAAAACTTTCCCAAGCTTGCAAGCACTGACTCAGTCACAGAGATGCTGTTAGTAAACAATTACAAAACAGATGAACAGATTAAAAAGTAAAAGTCCGAATAAACACAGCGTACACAAAACGTTAATGCTAATATTTAGTTATTAACTGTTATCTTAATGATTATAAATTATTATTATCTATGGTAATTTATCTCAATTTCATAAATAACAGTTTTACTTTTAGATTCAGTAAACCAGCTAAAGCCTATACAATTACAACGGCATCTGGTATTGCTCATCAGATCTGTGACATTCATCATACATGATATCCGATTTATTAAATGTTCTAAGCGTACGATAACTCGGGGCTACCATGAATCATCCGAAACTTCGGGCACGTAACACGAACGAAAGACTACTAGCTATGAAGGCACACTTCGGCAACTAAAACGGCTTATGAAACGTCTTCTATAATTAGGCAGAACAAGTCTATAACCCGCGCCACGTATCTTGGACCTAAATCGTAAGACATACGAGGCTCTGGTGGTAATAGTCTATGCTTAATGAATTTAAGTTCGTCTACCGCAGTAGCATCCCTCTCTATCCTCAAAAGACACCCAAGAAATGTGTACTGCGCGTATAGGGCACATTTTGAGCACATTTTCGGGTCCAAGATACGTGGCGCGAGTTATAAGACAATTATGGGGGCAATAACGGGTCACTGTCCCCTCAATAAGCAACTATACACCATCGGCGTCGGGGTCACAGACAGCCCCCTTTGCTGGGGGTGTTTCGTCGCCGAGGAACCGGCCACCCACGTAATACTGGAATTCGAGGCAGTTGCCCCCCAACGATCTCAAATTCTCGGTACAGTGAGATCGCTCCGTGAAGCCTTTGAAGCCCCCAGTAAGTTTCTGCATTTGTGGGCGAGTTAGGCTGGCTACTTTAGCCAGCACTTTTCACGCACAATGGCCCAAAAAAAGAGGCTAGTGCGGATGAAAGAGTCCTCTTTTCGCCTATCCCTTCGGGAATTTACAGGCGCGACACAATTTTAAGAATAGCACCTGGCTTAGAACTACATAAGGTACCATGCGGTCCTATCCCTTTTTCTCGCCCGGAACATAAACTTTAACACATCATTGCCCATCATAGGTAAGTTTCCGACAATTGACTAAAATGTCAACTTTTGATTTGACTACTACATAGCAATGAGCTGGGGTTGCACACATACATAATGAATTGTGAATAAATTGTATATCTCTGTATTTGTGAACAAAATTGGTTGAATTATGCATTTTAAACAGTCGGACAAGACGATTAACGGTCATAAAAAATTTAAAACCGGAAACAGTGTATCAGTCTATTGTTTTTTATGAGAGGAAGGCAGGATACAAGCTCGCCTGTTGTCAAGCGAGTTTTGCTATCTACTGAGAGGAATATGAACAGAAAATAGATAATAATGTTTACTTCCACTTTGCCCCATCAAGCGTCCCCTGGACGGCAAAATGGAATCTTAAAAAAATTAATATCAACTTTTCCCCCGTTCTTCATTCTGGTGGGGAAAATTACACCCGTTTATATTACTAATGCAATTGCCCCCTACTAGGGTTGGTAATTGAAGGATTTCCTGCTTTCCTTTTCCGGAAGCCGAAGGGCGGCACCTGAGCTCTGAGCCTCGGATGTAATCGGGCAAATACGTCTTTATGACGATGAATCGAGTATGGAACGCCCATAGACCCCTAGTGAGGATCTAGGATAGATTTTACCCCCGAGGTTGGGAGGTCAGGTCAACGGCAGTCCCTCCCGGATAAGCCGACATACCAATCAAATTCAATAAGCGGACTCCTTTATGGACAACAGTTGCCGAGTTTGTTTTTTTACACTAATACCGAAATTATAAGTATCTAATGCTTTTCTCATCGGCTGTCCACCTTGATTTAAAAATAAAGCTGTTAAATTTTCGGAGGGAATCGGTAACAGGGGAATCGGGCATAAGCCATATTTTTAATGTTTATTTAGGAAACAAATGACAAATACATAATTATACGTGATTAAAAATAAGTAATATTGATAAGATATTGTAGTGTAAATTAATGTTCAAAATAATGTTGTTTGTTGTCAAGGATATGTACTTTGAAAAAGTTATTTATATTTAGGGGTATGATAAGGTGAATGCACTTATTTTTTTATAAGAAGAAACAAGTCCTGGATTATGAATTTATGACACATTCCTAATGCAGTCCATGGCTATGGCCGTAAAACATTGGAATATTATGTCAGACAGAGGTCACGAATTGAATTCCAGCTGAGTACAAATTTTACAGTAGTCTGAGTGTTTCTACGTATCAATATCAAACAGTACAATAAGGTAAATTATGAAGAATTATTCCAATAATTAGCAATGTTAATGTGAAGGCATACAACACTTCACAGTGCTGCATATGTATCTGATGTCATAAGTCAATATTATATCAAGGTTAGTTATTAACCTAGGAAGGTTAATATAACTAACCTCACAGGCATTACCAACAGATAATGCCTGTAAGAGGCAATAGCCTGGTGAATCTGGCTATGTAAAGAAGCTATAAATATCATATCATTATAAATATTACTTTGCCACATGAACAAAGACATTAGATGAACATTGCACCTTTAGTAGCTTTAACAGCATGTTGATAAAAAAAATTCCTTTGTGACTCAGCCATAGTCATGGGTCTTGAAATAGGAATTGAACGTAACAGTAATACAGTTTAGGGTCAACATAAACAATAGTTGCCGGTTATACCAATGACGTATTACATTAAATATATACGTCATACAAGAACATAGCGGCTTTCAAAAACAGTGCAAACACCGAGTATAAAAAATTATAGGCTATATGAACCGTGGTATTAAAAAAAAACGTATTCAAGGAAGCAATACTTCAATGCTGGCAATGATAGCTGCTAATTGGAGAATAATTCAAGAAAAAAAAATTATAGCTAACTGTTTTCATTTAGGTAATGTGAAACAAAAGATAAGTAGGTACACAACATTAATTATTATAGGTACACTTCTTGAACAACAATGAAAGTAAATATAAACTATATAAAGTAGGTTGAGGACAACAATCTATTTGAAGATAATTTGTCCACATTTGTGTTAATAATTACAGAGAATGAAACAAATAAAGAATGGTGTTTTGTTAGTAAAAAAATGCATTTCCACAAACCATTTGTTTAGATTTAAATTGAGAATATAAGCAGCCTGTATCACTTATGAATAAGAATATGGAGGTATTATTTAAATTAGGCATTGAATTGAGCTGTAACTAAACAATTACAATTAAAAAAATTGTAGAAGATTGTTATTTAGAAACTATTTTAAGATTCTAATTAGATGAGAAGAATCTTAGTGGTCTGTGCCTATTGTAAACATAACAAAAAAAAAAAGATCCATCTGTGTTTTGAAGCTATTGATGCACACCTGCTCAACAGCAACAAAAAAAGTAACAACATCAGCCTCTGTTATTGACGTCACAGTATTTTTTTTTTGTAAGTACCTTGTAATAAACATAACAATGACAAAAGAATATTTACCTCTATACTCCTTGTGGCGAATTCCACGCCTATTGTGGATTTTGACTCTAAGTTAAATTCATTTCTAGTGAAACGTGACAGCAGACTGCTTTTACCGACCCCTGAATCACCTATTAGCACAACTGAAACAAAGGACAGGGGTACCAAACATTACTATCATAACCATACAAGAAAACAACAAAAACAATGTTAGTTTCGATAAATTCCATATTAGGATTGTATCAGTTAACGATTATATCATGAGTATGATGAAAGGTGACTCATAAAAACTCAAATTTACGAGAAATCGATCGATATGACTCAATCAGCTGATGAGAAAGAACTTCGATTGTTATACACGTAATTACCCGTAAACACTCATAAAATAAAGTTTTCTGTGTAAATAACATTTATATCACGGTGCTGTTATTCAAAACGAAGGGAAAATTCTAATCAATCACTTTTTCCTACGTCACTACGAGATGAAACAATGGTTTCAAAAGTTTCATATCGAATCATGTATCGTCGTGTAAACAACAGTAGTATGGGTGTTATATATGGTTCAGTATGAAATTTGAGTTACCTTTGAATAAATAGTCGTATTCGTCCTCTCTTGTGCCCATTTTGATTTATCTAGAGCTCTCTTCTAATCGACGTCAAAATCGGTCAACTATAAAATGTCAAGATGAAACGTAAACAAAAATAACTGGAGACACAAATATCACAGTTTTTTCCAACACTACACAGTTTCCAGAATATAACTTTTAAACAAAGATTAATAAGATTTATACAGGTTTTAAACTATTAAAATCCTAAGTTATCATAGAGACAAAATGGCGGATTGTTTTACGCCCGGTGTGACCAACTGAAACGATACTTCTTGCTTTATTTTGACTGGAAAATGACAAATCCTGCCAAAGGTTATTTAAAATAAGCCAAAAGTGGCAAATAATGACTCGGATCGCTCACATGAAGTTGTGTGCGTATAAAATGTTTGCAAATAAGAAGGGACTTTTTCTTAAATTTTAAAGCAATTACTTAGTATTCTACCTATTCAAATCGATTTATATTGGCAAAAGGGAATGAAAGAGAAAAAGGGAATACAATAAATTCCAATATGAAAATGTGCACAAGTGTCTCTGTACATTTTCAAATTAGAATTTATTGTATTGTCATATTGGAATATTATAATTATTTTTATATTTTCATATTAGAATTCAGGAATTCTATGCTAATAAATATATTGGTAATCTTTATTTTACTGCGTAGGTATTTACAGAAAATCTAATTTCCAAAAATCCAAAATGTATAGTTTTGTGAACTGGGATCGTTCGTACTAACTGTGGCTAATGAGCTTATGAAACGGCTACAGCAGTGTTTCAATCCAACATGCATTTCATTCTCTTTACTGCACGCGGCTGCTGTGACTTTCCCGAGAGCATTACATATCGAAGACGGGAAGACTCGGTACAAAGACGGGCGTTGAGGCTCGTCGGCAATCCCATACTCACAGGCGATGTGGAACCTCTCAGTCTCAGGAGAGACTTTGCTTTACTGTGTGTGTTTTAACGCCTATACAATGGTTTGTGCTCAGATGAATTGTTTGACATGATGCCCACAGCTACATTCTATCATCGCACTTCTCGCCATAGGCGGGGAATTCATCCTCACACATTGCGATCGGAAATGGTGCGCACTGTGCGGTATGAAAGGAACTTCATCCCTCGCACACTCAAGCTGTGGAATGAACTCCCCGCGATGGTTTTCCCAAGCGACTACAATATGGGGTTCTTCAAGAAGGGCATTAGAAGATTTCTTCAGGGCCGGCATCACGAGTGTGACGCCCCTGGTGTTGCATACGTCCATAGGCCACGGAAACCACTTTCCATCAGGTGGGCCGTGTGCTTGTCTGCCACCTAAGTGGTATAAAAAAAAAGCATGACCGTGTTTGGTCTATATTCTATAATGTTCTTATTTTCAGTGTATGTTCTTATTGTTCTTTTTATTATATACGATGCCTATTATATCATTCGTCCTCCTCGCTCAATCCCCGTTTTGTCTTCTTGAATGCCTATTGTGCTACATATAAGAATAAAGTCTACCTATTACATCATTCTCATTCCTTAACCTCAGTCTATCCCCATTTCAACTCGTAAAAATTTCACAGTGTAGGTATATCTCCCCATGAAACTAGGTCCGAAATAATAATTTCTCCACGAATCCTTTTAGAAATTTTGAATTTTCATGAACTATTCAATATACAAATTAATGATTACGGGAAACAACGCGAAAAAAATCTAAGTTATTTTTCCTTCAACGCCATACCTGTTAATTCTTGTAAATTTTCTTAAAACAAATACCAAACAAGCAAGAGGATAAAATTGAATATAATAATTATTAATAATAATAATTTAATACTGCCAAATGGGTCGACATAACATATGGTCACACTGTTTACGCCCCTTAGGTGCGTTCAAAACTCCGATCAAATTTCAGAATTCATTAAGGATAGATGACAGATTTTTACAGTTATAATAAAAATAAAACGTTAAACAGCTGTGAAATAGGGTTAATTGACCTTGATAATTTATTTGTCCTATATAAATTACTTTCTAGAATGAAATACACTGTGTATTATATACAATAAGATCTTATACATTGTCTGACTGATGAGTTTCAAAATATACCTCGACTTCGTACACAAACATGACGTTTGCTGACAACTTATTGGATGCGTTCACAAAAACAGAGCCATTCAATAAGAATTCATTCAAAAATAAGGAACAAGTTCAACTCGAATTTTATTTTTTATTCATATAACTTTATTTACACACCTAAAATATTCTACAACACTTCTTATAACTATTACGCCGAAGCGGTAGCGGGTACAGCATCGTCTTCATCATCACTTTCCTCTTGTACTTCTTTCCGCAACGTCTCATCGACGTGCACAAATGGATTAATTTTGAGTTTCTCGGGTGAAGGTGGGCTGACTATTATACACCTACAATAAAATAAATATAATGATGAAAAAGAAAGAATCATATGACAAAGTTCGATAACCATCGCTGTTAAGTGTACTGGCCCCCTAACGACACCTTTAGGGCCTATATGGCATGGTTGGGTGGTCAGACGGCAGTCGCTCTAGAAGCCGACATACCAAAAACAACATAATGACACGTTAGTAGACCGCTCAGCATAAAATTAATATTATTACTAAGTTCATGGGTTTACAGCAGTGCCACAAGTACCTATTGGCACAGGAAGCCTTTTGCGACTTGCGAAGCGGTCATGTATATCGAAAAGCAATTTGTTTTTACCACTTCAGTGGTAGACAAGCACATGGCCCAACTGATGGGAAGTGGTTACCGTGGCCTATGCGTATGCAAAACCAGGAGCGTTACCCTAGTGCTGCGGACCCTGAAGAAACTTTCCAATGCCCTTCTTGAAGAACCCCATATTGTAGTCGCTTAGGAAAACCGCCGCAGTTCCACTACACCACGGCAGTATTAATAAATGATTAATTAATTACTTGCCTTGTTATAAAACGTCCATCACGTTTGGGCCGCGCTGATTGTATGTCCTTCAAAAGAGCGTCTAAGTTTTCAGCCACTTGTTTTGGCTCCATATTTAACTGGAAACGGAATCAAGATAAATATTTTAAGGCATATTAGACTGCGCAATTTAGACATAAACTAATAATTGCTGTTAATACGGATTCTAGAATAAAGAATGCCTAGAATAAAGAAAGCCGCGGTGGCCTAGTGGTATGGGTAATGGACTGCTGAGACGAGGTCTCGGGTTCGATCCCAGGTTTTACCATGGCACACACCAATGACTTTTCGATGCTTTTCGAAGTTATGTGTGTATTTATCGCAGGTTTATAAGTGCCCGGTTAATGGCAATAGGCTCGCCACCTATTACATTGGGACCTAAACATAAACGGCGAAATGTGGGTGCTAGCACCTCTGCCTACCCCTTCGGGGATACAGGCGTGAGTTTATGTTATGTTAGAATAAAGAAAAATTGTTAGATCTTCGAATTAATTTACAGGTAACGAAAATCTAGGAATCTTTTTAGCGTCACCCTACGGATTTATAAATTCAGACTTGGCAACTGAGTCGCGTGTCAGGCTGAGTATTCAGATTTGTTTGTGTATTCAGATTCATTTTTAAATAGTGAGGGTGTAGCGCGGCAATCGCGTACCTCTTGCGTAATGCCTCGGATGCAAAGTCAGCAGTTTATCTTTACCCCATCCTTATTTATTTTTCCGCCGCTGACCAAGGTCTGGCAGAGGCAGCGCTGCGATATAGTAGTGGCGGAAGGCTTTGAAGTTTTGCATGTTGAACCACCCCCCCCACAGTGGTTCGAAATTTGAGCTCCATTGACATAGAAACTTAAAGTGAGGAAATTAAAAAAAAAAAATTGTAATGGCTCTGGCATACCTCGCTATATGTCATATTAACGTATGAATGGTATAAGTAGCTCCACGCGTGAGAAAAAAAAGTTTTGTGTTTTTTTTGTATGGGAGAAAACACTTAAAGTGCTTTTTCTTTCAACTGAATGGAACTGAAGGGCTGGTGCTCACACCAGCTATTGTACCACACACGGCGATCAAGATGACATCAAATTCACGCACCTTTACGCACCATTCCGCACGTAGTAAAATTTTGAAATATTGAATTTTCGATATGTGATTTTTCAAATCTTTGACGTAGTTAAATGTAATTGCCGGTCCATTTACTCATAATATCATTAGTTTTTAGCCTATTAGTGACTTTTAGGATGACAGTAATTAAAAATAATATTGATTATACGCATAAGTTTTTTACAAAATTGCATTCCGAGAGCTAAGTAGCTCATTTGTTAATCACCGTGATTATGGTTGTTTATGATTAAATATGATTGACGTGAGATTAACCAATTAGGTTCTGGCATATCTCGCTTTATGTCATATTAACGTATGAATGGTATAAATAGCCCCACGCGTGAGAAAAAAAGTTTTTTGTTTTTTTTTTTTGTATGGGAGAAAACACTTAAAGTGCTTTTTCTTTCAACTGAATGGAACTGAAGGGCTGGTGCTCACACCAGCTATTGTACCACACACGGCGATCAAGATGACATCAAATTCACGCACCTTTACGCGCCACTCCGCACGTAGTAAAATTTTGAAATGTTGAATTTCTGATATGTGATTTATAAATCTTTGACGTAGTTAAATGTAGTTGCCGATCCAATTACTTATAATGTCAATAGTTTTTAGCCTATTAGTGACTTTTATGATGACAATAATTAGAAATAATATTGATTATATGCATAAGTTTTTTACAAAATTGCATTTCGAGAGCTAAGTAGCTCATTTGTTAATCACCGTGATTATGGTTGTTTATGATTAAATATGATTGACGTGAGATTAACCAATTAGGCTCTGGCATATCTCGCTTATTAGACGTACATTCATTAAAAAGTATGAGACATGGCTGCAAGAGGATATAAAATGACTTGAGGTCGTGAGGGGAAAAATGAACTCCTCTTCAGTGTCAGTAGAGGAGCAACCATGTACCAGTTTTGACTCTAGTTTAAATGAGGGTGCATCCACATCCTGTGGACCGGAGACATGCAATAATGTTGGAACGTCAACATTAGTTGTGAGTCCAAGAAAACCTTTCATGGAGCTAAGTGCGCGACAAAAGGGAAGGAGAATGGAAGAGCTCCTAACGCATAGCACTGAAAGGACCTATTTGGCTCCGCTAGAGCCTAATTGGTTAATCTCATGTCAATAATATTTAATCATGAACAACAATAATCACGGTGATTAACAAATGAGCTACTTAGCTCTCGGAATGCAATTTTGTAAAAAACTTATGCATATAATCAATATTATTTTTAATTATTGTCATCATAAAAGTCACTAATAGGCTAAAAACTATTGACATTATAAGTAATTGGATCGGCAACTACATTTAGCTGCGTCAAAGATTTTAAAAATCACATATCAGAAATTCAACATTTCAAAATTTTACTACGTGCGGAGTGGCGCGTAAAGGTGCGTGAATTTGATGTCATCTTGATCGCCGTGTGTGGTACAATAGCTGGTGTGAGCACCAGCCCTTCAGTTCCATTCAGTTGAAAGAAAAAGCACTTTAAGTGTTTACTCCCATACAAAAAAAAAAAACAAATCTTTTTTTTCTCACGCGTGGGGCTACTTATACCATTCATACGTTAATATGACATAAAGCGAGATATGCCAGAGCCTAATTGGTTAATCTCACGTCAATCATATTTAATCATAAACAACCATAATCACGGTGATTAACAAATGAGCTACTTAGCTCTCGGAATGCAATTTTGTAAAAAACTTATGCGTATAATCAATATTATTTTTAATTATTGTCATCCTAAAAGTCACTAATAGGCTAAAAACTATTGACATTATAAGTAAATGGACCGGCAACTACATTTAACTACGTCAAAGATTTGAAAAATCACATATCGAAAATTCAATATTTCAAAATGTTACTACGTGCGGAGTGGTGCGTAAAGGTGCGTGAATTTGATGTCATCTTGATCGCCGTGTGTGGTACAATAGCTGGTGTGAGCACCAGCCCTTCAGTTCCATTCAGTTGAAAGAAAAAGCACTTTAAGTGTTTTCTCCCATACAAAAAAAAACACAAAACTATTTTTTCTCACGCGTGGAGCTACTTATACCATTCATACGTTAATATGACATATAGCGAGGTATGCCAGAGCCATTACAATTTTTTTTTTTTAATTTCCTCACTTTTAGTTTCTATGTCAATGGAGCTCAAATTTCGAACCACTGTGCCCCCCCCCGATTACAACCCCCCCTCCCCCGCCAGAGCCGGTGGAGGAGGTTATGTCGGATTTGAACCGACTAAAACGCACGCCGCCTGTGGGCCGTCAGTTGCCGGAGGTGAAGTAATCAACAACCTCGCATCCCGGCCGACCCAGGGCCATATCTATCGATCTGGCCCTCTTCCGGTGTGGGGAGGCTTGCAACGCGCACTGCCGCCGCGGCCTGCTTCTGCTAGGGTGACAGGCGGCTCCACCCGTCACCCCCTGCCCGCGCTCATGGGGGACAGGGGTCATTCTGTGACCTCCGACGGCCGAGGTAACTTTATACTAGGCTTATCTTGAGCAGTAGATACTCACCCTTCCAATAGGTATTTCAACAAATCCATAGTTTTGCTGATGTTCATCCTTAGACACTCTGTACTGGACACCACCGGAGAACTTCCTCACTATATCCTTGAGATCTGGGGAGAGGGTCTGAGTTTTCACGCTCGGGAACCTTCTTTTCATCAGTCCTCGGAGTGGTACTAGGTCAGTCAGGATATTGGGATGGGCAACTACGAAGTCGTAATCTCCAAGTTTAATTTGACCGTCCTGTGGTAACAATAAATACATAGTTTATTTATTACAGAAGACTTTATTTCATAGGGCTTACCATGCCATGTTAGTGTTCATGTATCAAACGAAAAAGATTTAGCGCCTTCGCTGCGTTAAGCGGGTGCGGGTTGCGGACGTCCACGCCGTGCGCCCGCTAAACGCAGCAAAGGCGCTTAGTCCAATCAGACTGACAATAGGTACTAGTTCCACCACCGGCGATGAACGCGAATTAAGTAAAGGAGAGGCCACACCGCCAGCTAGCGAACGAGTGAACAAGCGAGCCTTCAGCTTACTATCCGGCGAGGATGCAAGGTCGACTACTCGCAACATTGGGTCAGCGAGTATGTCTACGCTTATCTTGAACGAGAAATATTCAATAGTTCATTTTCTCATCGCCGCGCCGCGCCGGACATTTGACTTAAATCCTAAACATGGAAACAGGGTAAATAGAGCACCCGTCCGATCCACAGCGTCCCTGCTGGCAGTATGTAAGTAAACAACATACCTGAATTTTCTTGATAAGGTCACTTCCACCAGCAATAGTGGCTCCAGCGTCAGTCGCTTCTTTGATTAACTCGGCGCCCTTGCAGAATGCGAGGATGGTGCGCTCCTCGTCGCGTGGGAACAGGTGTGGAAGCAACGAGAGCCGGGTGAAATTGTCCAAATAACGATTCTGTAATAAAAGTTAGTGCCTACTATGTAAAAACTAGTCAATATTATGAATCTGCCTGATAATTAAGAATGGCTCATAAAGAAATTCTTTTATTAAATATTTAGGAAAAATTTAAGAGTTTAAAAGTAAACCAGATTAACTATGATCAGAAATTATTGAGGTTAATCCAGTTAAAAATCAACTTGAATTGATTTATATTATTGATTTTACTGTTGACATGCTACTACAAATTTCTTATTTACTTTTATTGGCATTCTTATTAATTTGTCATTATAATTTTCCAATCACAGAATAATAAGATTTGCATGCTTTGAAATAATTCAATATATTGTTGAGAAGTTTAATATTTGCATGCCATAGAAATAGTGATTGCACAAAAATACTGCAACACCCTGTAAAACACTGCATTACTGCTAATAAATGAAATTGAATTTGGTAGCTTAGTGGTTGAGGACCTTATGATTGAGGAGTCTACTTGATGGGTGTCCATCTGTTCATACATCTCTCATTATCAGGCAGAACTGCAGGTCTTTCTATTTAGAATCTAAGCTTTCTCATGAGGGTTAATACAAACCTGTTTAACCCCCTCCATGTTGAACTCAATCTGGGCGAAGACGAGAGCATCAGGTACATTGTACATGGTGGGATGGTGAGTCTGCTTGTGGGCCTCCACCGCTTGCTCAGCAGTGTACACCACCCACCGGTAGTATTTGAGAGGGTACACATCATCGATAGGGATAGGCTTGAATGTATCATCTGTATGTTTATTCACATTTGATTTGACTGCCCTGAAATCAAGTATTTTATTAATTTTATACAATGTATTAAAAAAAATGCTATCACGCTTGATGGATGATATATGTAGTTGGCATAGCTGGGCTTGTAGGGCTCAGACAGAGAAGTTTGGCTGTCCCTGGAAGAGGCCTATACCTCATGAGAGGATTCTGGTGTGAACAACAAGAAACTTAGATTAAGAAAAAAGCTTTTTTATTTTTATTTTTTTCATAAGTGACAAACAAGCAATTTTATATATGTATACTAGAATTTATACCTATAAAGTGTAAGAAAAAGAAATGAAAGTTCGAAGAAAAGATGGGTTGAGTGATAGAGGATAGTAGTAATATAAATAATTTTCACAGTAGAGACTTTAAAGTAACTTGGCAGTTGTTAGTGTTATGTTGAAATCTTGGTGTGCCTTATAGCATAAGCTTCATCCAACTCCCCTCAATGTGCTCTATATCTCACTGCATGACCATTAAATGCATTGGTTGAATGCAGCAGAGAGCCACTATTTAGCTCGCACCACACTGACCTTTACTTTCTCAAGCCTATGATGGAGAGGATAGGACTTTGGTCCTAGTCCTGTATTGGTGCCTTTGATGTGAGACCATTTCTTACCCGGAGCAATACAGCGCTCGCAGTCAGTCTATAGTGCAGGTACAGAATATAATAATTATAAAAAATATAGGAAATTGGGCAGCATTACAAACCTGTCTTTCCCTCTTTGATTGTGTGGAATAAAGCCCACTTTAGTGACTTCAACCTTGACCTTCTTAGCGCGGGCCTTTGCTCTGGTACCCTTACGTGCCGCATAGGATACTGTTGCAGTGTGTAAAGTTCTCTGTAATCAATTCCAATTAGGTTATTCCTAGAATTTACAAAAAAAAAATATACAAGAAACAATTATGCATATTTGACTGATGAATAGTATATGTGTGTATATAAAATATAACTTACCAAATGTGTGGTATTACATTTGTAAAATGTTAAAGTGTTGTTGAACATGGAACCTGAAAAATAATATTATTTATACTTTTATTTTACTAACTTTTATGAATGAAGTATAGATCCTAACAGTTGAATAACACTTACGGAACATAGTTCCAGCCATAATTGTTGTTATTAAGCTATGTTACTTTATTCAAATTTAAATATTGTCTATATTTTGATGATAAGCCTTACTTCCATACTCAAAGCACAGGGGGGCCCCGTTCAACATATAGAAATTCTAGTTATACAAATATGAGGCAAACATGAATTGAACCTTGATTATATCACTTTGTCTCTTTTTTTCCAATATACAGTTGTGTCTGCTAAAAAGAGACAAAAAATTTAAGTTATTGCTCACTTGGGAAAATGAGTATGAGAATTTGACAGCGTGCCAACGGTGCCAACATTTATGAATGATTTGCGCCAACATTATGAATGATTTGCGACAGCCATTGTTGAATTTTTCTAGAACATACTACTACAAGCATAATAGTGATGTACTCCAATAAAAGATTTGACGACGAAACTATTCTTCTTTACAAAAATGTACTCTTTTGAAGAAATACGAATTGACAAAATTGTAATGTCTTCTGTTTTTCCGTATTATAACTGGGCAATTGTGGTATTGTTAGAAACGTCTTGATCATCCGCTGGTTATAGGCAATATGACGTGTGAATGACTCTCTGAAACTCTGACTATAATGAAAAAAAACTTGAGATATATAGACCGTGTTTTGTATACATTATTAGGTGTTGCTTGCACCAAAATAATACAAATAAAAATCAAGTTTCAAACTAAAATCCGACTACTGCAAATCACGCTATAAGAAGTATTAAGCAAGAAAATATCAAGAATAGCCGTGGTCGTATACCATTTACTCTAATAAAACAATACATTCTAGAGATTCGTGATTTTGCAGTAGTCGGGTTTTAGTTTTAAAGTTATGGTTAGTACACTTTAACAGGTAGTATAGAAAGATATCGACAAATGTTACGATAATATAAGGTAATCCCTAGCATAGTAACCGTCGGCAAACGTTCATTCATAAAAATGGAACGTAGGTAATACACGTTAATTCTGTAGGTATAACCTATCTGTTCTATTATAAATTTATGACTCAAAGTGATAAGCTGATAAAAATATTTAAGGTTAACCATTGACAAACAACAGATGACAGTTTATTTTTTTTGTGATGGAAATGGAATCATGGAATACCAAAGAATAAAATAAGGTGATCCACAAAGAGTATAGTAATATTAGGAGGTGAAGGTGATCCATCTTCTGAAATATTATTTGAATAGGATCTTTGTTCTTTGTAGTTTACAGTCCTTTATTTGTCTCAACATAGTGCCTACAATGTTTATTACTAACCCATAGGTTTTAAATTTAAATTGTTTATATTTTAAAGATGTATGAAAGAACTCTTTTCACTTTCATAATATTAAATTATCGAAAATGTTTATAAAAAAAATTGAAAGTGAAAAGCCACATATTCAGTCTGCGTTTTCAATTTAAAAATATCTACCTAGTCTATGACAATTGGCAACAAAGCTTTATTTTTTGACATTTTCATTTCAAAACAATAGTTTATGAGTCGGCAGCAGACGTTACATATTTTTTACAAGTTTATACTAATTAAATTAACTTTAAAATGAATTAAATAAATTAAATAAATTAGTTTGTTACACGCACAAGTGAAAAATCACACCATGGAGAGAGTAAACCTCAGTTTATTAGTTGTATCACTATGTGTTTTACTGTGGGGTGTGGCCGGCCAGTATGAATGGCAAATTAGAGATGCGTTCGACGAAATCCGTGGAAAAGTTGACAAAATAAATGCAGACAACTGCTTCATTACACATGTAGACGACCTCTACTTACCAGAAGATTCTGTTTCCCACCATCCAGATGTGAAAGAAATAAATATAAACCCAGTGTATCCGAATCGTACTGCACTGTTGCATTTACACAACATGGCTATGAATAGAGCCTTCTTCTGGAGTTACATACTCCAATCAAGGTTTATCCGACCAGCTATTAACGATACCTATGATCCTGGTATGATGTATTACTTCCTATCATCTGTAGCTGATGTATCAGCTAACCCCTTAATTAACGCTAGTTCAATATATTTCTCACCAAATATGTCATACACGTCTTCTTACCGAGGATTCTTCAATAAAACTATGCCTAGATTCGCACCAAGAGCGTTCAGAGCTGACGATTTCAATGACCCTGTGCATTTACAAAAAATATCCACAATGAATACATTCCATGTTGAAGACCTCGGTGCTTTTGACCCAGAGAGCTTGTCGAAGGATTATACGTCCGAGTTTTATAGGATTAATGAGTGGTATAAGAAATGGTTGCCTGACCAAGTAGCTAAACGACATGACACAAAGACCACTTATCAAGTAGAAATCAGATATTCTAATAACACCAATGAGACTTTTACTTTCCATGGACCTCCTGGTAATGATGAGGTATGTATTTTGTTCTTGTCACATAATTCACACAATTTAACTGGATAAGTTATCAGCTCTTGTTTGCTTTACCACCCACGTAGATGTCAGCTATCATGGCCAAACAACCTATATCCTACTTCAAGTTCTGATTAGAACTTCAAGTAGGATATCTCTGTATCAAATTTCGCTACAATAGGCAGACAAATAGATAGAGTTACTTTTGTATTTATAATAATTAGCTAATAATTCTCAGAAACAGGAACCTGTGGTAATACTGATCCAATAACTTTTGTTGTGTTTATATCTAATAAGTTAGTTTTTTTTTGTAATTCTTTATTGTACACTGAGAATTATACTTTAAGAATCATAGCACACATACCTTATGATTGTTTGTGGTAGGATTGGATGGACGATGAACAAACAAATATGGTTTATGATTGTTTACTGTTAAAAGTTAAGATTTTAAATTGTAATTGATTGAGGATGTGGGTTCCCATAAGCCAAAATCCAATAAAAAAAAAACTTTATGTGAGGGGACATAAAGTTTTTTTTTTATTGGATTTTGGCTTCCAATTAGAATCAAAAATAATTTGATTTTTATTCCAATTGGAATCTTTTCAGTCAGATTTAGTTCATTTAGTTGTGGATGTTCAGTAGTGACGTCTAGTTTCGACATGTCCATTAGTTGATGGTTTCTCCAGTGTGCCTGCTAAATATCAGAACAGGCTCTGATGCAGGTTACCCTCTCAGGATTGGGTGTTTGGGAGGTCAGCCTTTACTTACTTTACTTCCAGCTGGGGACGCCGTTGGCCGGTCGGGTGATCCGCCCTCTGTTGTGGGCCACTTCACCCATTTCCCCTGTGTCTCCTCCGTAGAGGATTTGGGGTTATCCGGCTATCACGGCGTATCGTCGAACCTACCTGTTTCCTTGCAAAAACTAACGATCTGTCCCACCTTCAGATCGCCGATGTCTTCTGTTTCCAGCTTGTCCGTTCCCGTTATTTCCCATCTTTTTAGTGAGTACATAGGGCATTCAGCCAGCAGGTGGAAGCTGGTTTATTATTATTATTATTTATTATTATTATTTGATACACTAGCAGCTCTACAAGCTGATACGTGTATATCACTGCACTTGTGTTCTTAATTATTTAAATGTTTATCAAGTCTATTTTTGAAACAGTTCACTGTTGGAGCACTTATTACAGTTTCAGGGAGAGAGTTCCACAATTTCATCACTCGATATGGCAAGAAGTGTGTTCTGGGGTTGCTAGCACACGGGGGTTTGGTTAACTTCAAGGAATGGCCTCTAAGACGTGTGTTCTGGTTCATCATGTACAAATCTTTTATGTTTCTGACGTTGTAGTGATCGCTGAGTATTTTGTAAGTTTCTATGAGGTCTCCTCTATTCCGCCTTTGCTCCAGTGTTGTCAAGTTGAGTTCTAGGAGGCGTTCTTCGTAGGACTTCTTTTTAAGGGATGCTACCATTTTTGTTGCTCTCCTTTGGACCTTCTCCAACATTTCGATGTCTTTTTTAAAATAAGGAGACCAAATTTGAAATGCATATTCCAGCAATGGACGAATGTATGTTTTGTACATTTTGATGAATAATTCTTTGGTGATAGTATAGAATGCCTTTCTGATCATGTACAGCATGGAATTTGCCCGTTTCGTAATATTTGTGATGTGTACGTCCCATTTTAAATTTTGTGTTATCGTGACTCCCAGATCTCTTTGTGTATTCACAGCCTGCAGGGGCACATTGTCCACGTGATATTTGAGTTTAGGGTTGGTGTTTCCTATGTGCAACACAGTACATTTTGTAGCATTGAGTGAGATCAGCCAATCTTTTGTCCATTGCACGATACTGTCCAAGTCTTGTTGAATGATATTGTGGGTGATGAGTGGATTACCTATAATTTTTGTGTCATCTGCAAAAATCGACAGGTCAGACTGGATAGCACTCTTGAGGTCGGTGATGAAGATTCCAAACAGTATTGGCCCAAGGACAGACCCCTGCGGCACGCCACTGTGAACGTCGTAAGCCTCTGACAGGGTTTCTCCTACCCTCACTCGAAATTTTCTGTCGGTTAAGAAGTCTTCTATCCATTGGAGAAGCTGCCCGCGAATACCAAAATGTTCTAGTTTGACTATTAGTCTTTGAATAGGAACTCTATCAAATGCCTTCTCATAGTCCAGGTATATGACATCTGTTGGTTGTCGTCTATCCCAGTTATCTGTCCATTTGTCTAAACACATTCCTCGGCCTCCATGCACTCTGGGCATGTGGGATCGGTCTTTACTCCTATTAATGTCAGGTGCCTGTTCAGTCGGCAGTGCCCTGTGATTACTTCTACAGCAAGCCTCATGTTTCCCCTTGATAGTGATATCAGTTGGCTTGTCCTTTTTTTGTCCATGCTTTTTATGAAAATCTTCGATTGTCTCATGACGGGCGAGGATTTCCATCTCTGGTTGGTCTCTGCCACGATGCTTTGACTGATGACACCTTTGGTTATTTTGTGGGCGATTGGCAGCCTGGGTTCAGGGCCCACTTGGTCTTCATCAGCGCCTTTTCTGGCCAGTTCGTCAGCTGTCTCGTTACCCTTATTGCCTTCATGGCCGGGTACCCAGGCGAGCGTTATATCTGTTGTACTGGCCAGTCTTTCCAATACCTTTTTACATTCCTTCACTACCGCTGAGGTGGTTTCGATCTTGCCTAGCGCCCTCAGCGCTGCTTGGCTGTCGCTGTATATGGTTACTTTCCCTGGGAGGTCAGCCTGCAGTTGCTCCCAAAAAACTCAATGTTCCAATCAAATACTGAGTTTAAAAATGCAAATGGGAAATTGCATGAGCATGATGATGATTAGATATAATAATTATTACAGAACCCAGGTCCAGTTAATACTGAGTTTAAAAATGCAAATGGGAAATTGCATGAGCATGATGATGATTAGATATAATAATTATTACAGAACCCAGGTCCAGTAAACTGGACTCGCCCATACTATGATTGTGGGAGACTGAACAAGTGGCTTGTGGCAGCGGTGTCGCCTGTCGCGGACATATACCCGCGCCACACGCAGTACAGACATATTGAATATCCTACGTAAGTATAATCAGCTACATATTTTTTACACTTCTATTTTAAGGGTACACAGTAGGCCCACTCCCGAAGGGGCCATTTGTCGTGGCCCTGGGTCAGTCAGGGAGTGAGGGATACCACCTTGCCGCCAGCACCGACAGGGGGTATCTAAGGGGATTGCCGCACTATACACATCGAAGTACCTCCGCTTTGCAGAGTACTGCGGTCATAATAACCTCGTGTTATTTTCCCGGCGGTGATTATGGTAGCTAGAGCTCACTGGCGAGTTTTATGCTGTCAGTGGGACAATCAAAGGCTTGTCCTGCTTTGTCTTCGGCACTGACGGCCAGAAACTTTGTTCTTACAGGGTCGGCAGCACGAGTGTGACTCCCCAGGTTTTGCGTACGTACAGTCGAATTCAAAAGTGCAGTAGCAATCCTACGTAATTATAGCGTCAACGTTCTAGCGCTACTTGTGACCTTTTTCTATTATGGCAATTTACACACACACATAAATTGTTCTTCCGTAGGAATATTATCGATAATTTCGTCATCACTACGTAAGCAACCCGTGGCCGAGTGGTTAAAGCATGAGGTTTGTGTAAATGCAAAGGTTGATGGTTCAAATCCTACGATCTTGCAATAACACTTTTTGTGTTTCATTTATAAACTAATATCATTGTATTATTTGTTAAATTTTAGTAAATATCAACATAAAATGTAAAAAGAATGCCAATTTCATGCAAAATTACTTTATCCATATTTAAAATTATATTTTTGTCATAAATATAAAAAATCGTTATAAGCTGGAATCGAACCTGGAACCTCTTATCATTGTGAATCAATAGTATCTTGCTTAACCCACTTAGCTATCAGTTAATTTACGAAGTTGGTAAATTACTGTATTAGTATCTAATGACACACACACACACACACACACACACACATATGTAAACACAAAACCGGGCCGGCGCGCGGCCGCACGCCGCACCATTTTGAGCCTTGTTGTGCTAATGCACTTATGAACTCTGACTGTACATAGGCCCAGTACAGGTGCAAAAAATCTTGGTAGAGCCCCACACCTACTCTAGAAACCAGACTATGAACTATGCTCATATAACCAGACTATCAACTAGAAATTATGCTCATATTTTTTTTTATACCACTTAGTTGTCAGACAAGCACACGGCCCACCTGATGGGAAGCGGTCAAATTCAAATTCTAATTGTAAGCCAATATGACAATGGATCGCCGACCTGTAACACTAGAACTGTATTGTTTCGAATTCTATCTAGCCCTTGTTTTGTTCATGCGAATACTACATAATGATACATTCTCAAGATTTTGTCTGCATATTACTTGCGCGTGTGTGTTATGTATTGGTATGTGACTATTTAGGTCGATTTTGACGGGTTTTTCACTGGCAGTACGACTAGGAGTGCTAGCACGAAAAACTATCATAATCGTAACGTAGACGTATCGAGTGAACGGCTATTCAACACAAAAAGAAAATTCAAACCAATATTTCCTGAGATTAGTAATTCAACCAAACAATCAAACTCTTCAGCTTTATAATATTAGTTTAGATTTACTCCTGTGAGTATTGTTTAAGCTAATCGAATCAAACAGAGCTATTGCGTATTAATTTTATCAACTTGTAGGTACAAAATACCTTATCTCTTTGTTTTGATTATATTTCTAAGAAATATTCCAGAAAGCTTGACTCTGGGCAAGTTAGATATCTTATCTAGACTGTGTTGTGTGACCCCGCGACCTCTAGATCACAAGTCTGAAACCTTAGCCACAAGTATTTCGTCATCCATAAATATCAGCAAGTTCCCATCCCGCCATCGCCCGACTAGACGCACGTTCCACACACCTTGGGATACATATTATTATCTTGGACTTAAATAGCGAGACAATCGAAGCCCTAGTACCCGCGGATTGTTTTGTAATAATCTATGCTTGGTGAATTTGAGCTCGTCCATCACAGTAGCACCCTGTGCTATTCTCAAAAGACACCTTAGAAACGTGTACTGCGCGTACCTATAGAGCACATTTTGAACACATTTTAGGTCCAAGATATACGTACGTAAAATTCATCATGCGTACTGCCAAGGAGTGGAATGTCTTATGTATGAATGTCCGAATCTGTGTTTTCGGATAGCTACAACTTGGGTGTCCTCAAGACTTTGGGGACTCTGTGGTCCCCACACCGGAAGAGGGCCAGATCGAGAGATATGGACCTAGGTCGGCCGAGGTGCGAGGGATATGGCTACGAAAATCTCACCCCCGGCAACTGACGGCCCACAGACGGCGTGCGTTTTAGTCGGTTCGAGTCCGACATAACCTCCGGCTCCGGCGGGGGAGGTATCAGTGGGTATTTTTCGCACGATACAAAAAAAGGGTGTCCTCAAGACTAGAGTGAATAGTATACTTCTTGGCAAACATGATCCACCGTCCACCATTGTCACTTACCAAAAGTTGAGATAGTGGTCAAATGCGAGTCTATCAACCACAAAAAATAGCGTAAATGTTGATATTCAAAAAGATCTACTAATAAACTGCCAAACCCTATTATTTTGGCAACAAATAAATCACACCCGTTATATTTTTGTCCATCAGGTACACGGCAGCTGTAGTGATGGAGATGGACTATGAGAGAATAGACATAAACCAGTGTCCACCCAGCTTGGGTAACGATCGACCTAACAGATTCGCTTCGACGGCTCGCTGCAAGGAAACCACTGAGGTACATAAAGTTATGCACATAAACTTCTTCTTCACATATTCGCGCCTGTAAACCTCTAAAGGGGTAGGCAGTGGTGTGTTGACACCCACATTTTGTCAGCTATGATTTTCGGTGCTACAATAGGGGGCGAGCCTATTGCCGTAAGCGGGCACTTTGTCATGGGCTCTATGTTTACTTTCGGATGGAGAACAGCCTTATGCCTTAGTCGCATTGTACGAAACCTACGGGAGAACATCAGGTGTTGCTATTCTACTCCACCGGTAACCAACACGGTCCAGGAGTTACACAAACATACATACATACAATCACGCCTTTGTCCCTAGAGGGTTAGGTACACAAAATATGCTTCAATTGTCCTTGAGCGCCACGATGTCCAATCGTGCACCATTATGTATTTCCACAATCCTGTACACAACACTGATGTTATGGGCCTACCGCACGCACAAACTTTACCACTGTTAGTGAGACTATTGGCACGCATTCTATGACGTCAAGCTAGAGCTTCTTGGGTCTTCACCTCCTATTGTATCCACTTAAGGCCCCGAATCAGATTAGCATCGAAAAATTTTCGAAACCGTTTTTCTTTTTAACTACAAAACTTAAAGATCTGGAATTTACATCCCTGCATACTACAGGATATACAGAGTAACTTCACCTTTTCATAAATTAAATATAAAAGCAGGAAATAGTTCAAAAGAGGCTCTGAACATCACTCTACTCTTTCTTATGAAACCAAATATTATCTACAATATGTATCCAAATAATCTAAAATTTCACATATATGTTAAATGAGTGTATTATCATGACGTGACCTTCTTAGTTTGTAATCGTCCCCTATAAAATTATCTATTAAAATTAGTTTTACTGATTTTTACGGCTGAAAAATGAGCGAATGACCTTGAGCATTTGTATGGTCAAAGTCATTCGCGTATGTAATCACCTTAATCAGTCGTCTCCTTACCACCGTCGCCGTACCAGCGAAGATCCTCTATCAAAAGTGTTATTTCCAGTGCGAACCTCTCCACGGGTGGGGTTTCCGTCGCGGTGGTTACCAATGTCGCTGCGCCCCCGGGCTTCGCCTGCCGAGCATCGTGCGCCGCCCCTACCTCGGCGAGATCATGGAGCGCGCCACCTCCGACCAGTATTATAACAACTTCGATTGTAAGAAGATTGGCTGTGAGTATCGTAGGGGTTTTTTTTTACACTTACAAAATATTCGTGGTGCCCATAAATTGGCCCGTGTGGACTTATCTGGCTTTTAGTTCCTTTTTTTATTCAATAAAAGTAATTTACCCCTTGTACTACTTAGTGTCTACTGGCAAGTATTTTCCGCAATTTCTTGCAGAGGAACAGTTTCCACTGACTGTGATTACTCTGTATTTATATGCAAGTTGTTTCTTACGTACAGTTACGTGTTGGTAGTCAGTGGAAACAGTTCCTCTGCAAGATATTGCAGAAAATACTTGCCAGTGGACACTCTGCATAACATCAGATATTTACCTGTCCCGTCAAAATCGGCCTAGCCGTTCCAATGATTAGTCAAGTCAAACACATTTTAAGAATTCGTTTTCCTATATTAATACACTCTTCTTTATGATGGATCGCCAGTCATGACCGGTTCTATGGAACACATTTATTCCGAAATCGGATCCGAAGACGGTATTTGATTCTTCAATTCAGCCTAAACTCTACCGTGAGGAAACAGGAAACTGAATCAAATCAATCAAATCAAATATTTATTTGCTAGAATATGGTACAATAGATGTTACATTATTTTGGTTCTTCATATTCTGCCACACACGGCTTGCAAATTTACAATTTTATGTCTTAATATTCTATTATTTAGTTAGTCACATCAAAATATACCTATTGTTGTCTGTTGTCGTATCGTCCAAAAAATCGTTAGTTATAAAGTACATTTTGTTTAATAGTATGTCAAATAATTAGTTAGGTACTCACATCAAAATATAATGTTATCTGTTATCGTATCGTCCAAAAAATCGTTAATATTATAGTACATTTTCTTTAATAATATGTGAAGTGATTTCACGATACCTAAATGGCTCTAAATGCTACAGCTTCCATCCATGTTTCGTGCGGGTCCGAATTTTCGGCTGTTTCATGGTGGCCATGGTAGGTAAATAAAATAATGCCTTCAGTCCCCTCAATAAACTGCCCATATACCGCCAACAGGGATCCAGCGCCTCCCCGTCCAATGGGAGCGCGCCCACCCGTTCCTTCGCGCGATGTACATGGACCGCCACTACGAGTACGTGAACGCTACCAGCGGACCCGAGGCGCTGCACACGGAGAGGGTCAACGTGTACGAAGTGCTCAACTTCATCAGAGGAGTGCAACCTAACAACTGTTCATTGTGAGTTGTTCTTTTTAACTGAAGGCCAGGACACGTATCTTGGACCTAAATCGCGAGATAAACGAGGCTCTGGCGCGCGCGCATTGTTTTGTAATAATCTATGCTTGGTGAATTTGAGTTCATTCACCACAGTACGCACATCGTGCTATCCTCAAAAAACCCAAGAAACGTGTCCTGTGCGTATAGAGCATATTTTAAGTCCAAGATGAAATCTTGAATATGGCTTAGCCAGAGGGGGGGGGGGGGAGGGGGGGGGGGGCACTTATTATTACTTAGGGACATCATAGAGTACGTGCAACTGAAATTGGCCTAATCTACTGATTTTACTGTGACTAATTATTATTCACATTGTTAGGTATATCCCGATCTTCTGTAATAAAAATACGAAGAGAAGGTCAAACGACAAATGTATTTTCTACGCCTAAGAAAAATAAGCCTAACGCAAAAAAGAAAATCATGCTCGATTATTTTGATCTCTGTGCTGTTAGGCATAAAATACAAGAATTTTATGCAGTCCGAAAAACAATATCGCGTGGTCCCTGTTCTATACATGGTGTAAGTGTATGTCTAACTTGTATTTACCATTCCAAGCAGTAAACTATTATACGGATACTACTGTGTTGTGATTTGTGCCCAGTCCTTGTAACCAGTATAACACGCCGCGTCTATTTTTCTATTTTAACCAGAAAACTTAACAGAGAAAAACTTAACTTTTTAACAGAGAAAAAAAAAAATACATTTTAGTGAAAGTTTTGTATATTAAACACGTACTACAAGTTCTTTCTTTTTCTTTTCTTTCTATATTAATTCGTTTGTAATATTGGACACGATCTTTTTTGCATCGAAACTTAAGAACAAAGCAACTTAATGAAATTAAAAAAAAGAAGTCTATAACTCACTTTTGTGAATAATAGCAATGAAAAACATGACAGCCTCCGTGGCGTAGCGGTAGTGAACGCGGCCGCTACGCAGGAGGCGCGGGTTCGATCCCCGCTCAGTGCAAATATTTGTGTGCATTAAATATGGGTATTTGCATTGGTCTGGTCGTGCCTCGGAGAGCACGTTAAGCCGTCGGTCCCGGTTGCCATAAGGACATCTATGGCAGTCGTTACGGGTAGTTGGTGCCCTAAAAAGTCCAAAAACAACGGTCTAGCTGCGAAGCTTCGATATCGCCTAATGTTAACATTGGGTCGTGGAGGTCAGGTGGCAATCGCTTCACGGAAAATATCGAGGTCTAGCCAAATCTGTAGCTATGACTGGTAAAAGCGGACCCCAGACTCCAAGCTGAAAGCTTCGGATGCGACTGGGAATAACGCTAGGAGGAAGAAGAAGCAATGAAAAAGTCACAGTTTTATATTAGGTGTCATTCCGTGCTTAATTGCGGGGAAATAAAAGCCTGTTCATAAGCAAGTGTGTTGAAAAATATTGGCATTTTACATGTGTATCACTATACTTGGTGTTGTCATAATCATAGATGTTTTTGGCGCCCCCAGTACGGGTTTTTTATTTTATTGGTCGGACTTTACATTACACTACCGACGTGAACTTACTCCTGACATAAGCGCTATTTTAATTTATTAGCTGGAGGGGTTAGCGGGCCATTAAAACTTTGTTTCCCATGTGGCCCGGCACCGACAGTCAAATATAGTAATATTCTTTAAAAAAAGGAAATAAAAATCGACTCAATTCTTAACAACTATAAGTGTCATTGACAATAATTTTGTACATTTGTTACAGATACAATCCATCAGATCTAATCCTCAACGGTGACATAGCGTTTGGCCATGAGGAACAGTTCGAGAACCAAGCCAAGATGGCCGTGCGGCTAGCCAACTTCATTAGCGCATTTTTACAGGTAACATTACAACTTCACCTCGTCTGATGGTAAGCTGGAGACAAAGTCTTAGGAAAGAGGGTCACCATCACAAACACCAACAATGTTACATTGGTAGCCTGCTATTTCACTCCCCACCTTTAGGACACTAGTAGGTATATATCCTTTCCTAAGTTCTTTTCCGTCTCTGTACCAAATTTCATCAAAATCGGTTCAGTGATTTAGTTGCGAAAGCCAAACAAACATATAGAGTTACATTTGCATTTTATAACAATATTAGCATAGAAATTAATATTTGTGCTACTTTTAGCACTCAAAACCTACTTGGCTACTTTGTAATATTTAATGTCAGATCAGAATCTTACAATTTAGTTCACAAATTTTAAGGTTTTTTTGTTGTCTGCAGGTCTCAGATCCACAGGAAGTGTTCAGCGGTAACCGTGTGGCAGACAAGCCTTTAACTGAAGATCAGATGATCGGTGAAACTCTGGCGGTTGTTCTCGGCGATTCTAAGATATGGTCGGCAGGTACGAAAAATTACAGCCCCCCTACACTATTGTTCCCTAGACTATTGTAGAATAGAACGACGAATGTATGAGATTTGACACTTATGACATACGTCGATGACTGCCATATACGTCAAAACCCATACATTCATCATTCTACAACACGCCAGTCCACGAATTGCCACTTTTCTTGGAGGGCGGAGCGATTCTCACTATTCTATAGAATAGACTGACCGCAAGATCTGTGGTTTCTTTCTCTTTTTTTTTTACCACGTCTCCCGCCATGCTGTGCATACCATGGGAGCGGTACAGTGTCCCCGTTTTGTCTATAGTAAAACTACTAAACATAGTCTATTTGTATAACACTCGCACACTAAATAGAATGTGTGAGATCTATATAACATAAACGCTAACGGTGTTTAATAAATTGTTGTGTTCTCGGCGGTGAGTAGGGTAGCCAGAGCTCACTGGAGAGGTTTTGTGCTGTCAGTGGGAAGACCAAAGGCTTGTTCTGCTTGTCTTCTGCACTGATGGCACAGAATCTCTCTGTTCTTACAAGGTCAGAAGCACGAGTGTGACTCCTCTGGTATTGCACTTGTCCATATGCCACGGTAATCACTTTCCATCAGGTGGCCGTGTGCTTGTATGCGACCTAAGTGTTGCCTGCGGCTCCGCCCACCTGCAATCCTGTTCCCGATCCCGGAACTCGTGGGAGCCTCTCGCATCTTCACAATTTTTTCCCACAGTACACCGCAAAGTGTAATATTTGTATATTTGTTCAATACAGGTACATTCTGGGACAGAAACAAGTTTACAAACAGAACTTTCTTCGCGCCGTTTGCTTACAAAACCGAGTTGAATACTAGGAAATATAAATTGGAAGACCTCGCGCGTCTCAATAGCACCGGTGAGTTGCTTTTATTCCATTCAAATTGTTAGAAAACAACAATATTGGCTTTTTATCAGTCTAGAGCGTAATGTGTTAGCTGTCAGACGGGTTAGGCGTCATTTAGACGGGGAATTTCTCGCAAGTTTCGGTCCGAAAAATCGTAATCGTATCACTAACAATAATCGCGATACTATTATTGTAATAAGTGTACAACAGGCAAATGCTAAATTCTCGCCTACGATTATATCATACGAGATTCGCAAGTGACATTATAGCTATGTTCAAAATACGGTTATTGCTTGAATATTCTGTTTAGACGGACGACGGACGGCGAGAATTCTCGCAATATACATCTTTATTATGTGAAGATGTATACTTATTTCCTTGGCTGTTATACATGTATAGTATACATTATCGTTGTAAACTCCATGTCTAATAAAAATAATTAAGCTCAGAGTTAATGAAAAGAGTAGAAATATGGAATCCATATTACTTGTGATTTTTTTTAATGCTATAGAATATGTGAATCTTATTAGTAGTGTACTATGTGTACTGTGTTTGTATGTGCTTGACACAAAGGTGGAAACTGAAATAGAAATTTACAGATTTATTTGATTGATTAACCATTAAATAATATTGGACATAAAAAAGAATATATCGATTATTTATGTTACTTGATTTATCCGTCGATTGTAAAGCGATTTTGACGATTCTTTTGTTATTTGGTGACAAGTGGTCCGTTTAAAAAGTATTCAGTGGTAATATTTGCTGACCAGGGGTGGTCAAAAACTGAGAACATTTTGAAATAAATATGAAGTGTAACATATTTGAAACCTTCTCAACATGGCTGGAAACATGCTGTAATTTTTGTAATGCATCAAACACATGCAGTACCTATAGATACATGCTCATAGTGTGGGTATTTGTGCATGTGTACTTGTGTATATGTCAGACTGTGTACCCTCCAGTGCGGGCTCGTGTTTACAGGTGAGAATTATAGAGTAAAGTTAGTTACTATTAATCATTAGGTGATATTACTAGGTTAATTCTATTTATTATTACGAGGTTCATCCAAAGCTTGTACATTGAAGACAGGAATTCCACATTACTAGTCTTTCTCTTGATTTAACTTATTTTAGTTTTTACGGGCAGAATTTTTCGGTGCGGGGAGAGATGTTGTGGATTAATTGTATGTACATCTGCCTGATACCGCATTCAAACGAGGTATATGGTATTTGAAAAGTGACTTAATCGCAAGTTATTAACCTTAAAGTATGCCTGCTAGTTTCTAAAAACTTTCGTTCTGTGTGTGTGGGTATCCTACCTCAGGATTCACTTCACCGGAGCTAACAATGGACATGTCAGATTCGAACCGACTAAATCCGCACAGTATTTGGTATCATTGGCCTGTGTGGCTAAGAACTTCGTAGTATTCAAGAAAGTGTATCCCAGAAATCCCTTTTGGCCTTGGCCGTTAATATAGGGGACCCTAATGTATTGTTGGAGTATGATCTAAATTCTAACTATATTTCCTACTTTCATCTTTCTAATTAAACAATAAAATCATATTTACAGAGGAACTGTATACCAATAAACCCTGGTTCCAATTCCTGAAGCAACGCTGGTCTACCAACTTCGATAACTTGGAACTATTCTTCTTGAAGATGAAGATTCGTGATGACGTATTAGGCAAATACCTGAAGCGATACGAGCGGTTCCCTACGCAATATAGGGCGGCTAACCTGAAGCATGGACACTGGACGAGGCCATATTTCGATTGTACTGGACATGTGAAGCAATGGGTGATTACTTACGCGGCGCCTTTCTTTGGGTGGGACAGCGTCAAAGTTAAATTGGAATTCAAGTGAGTTTTAGTTCTTTCTTTTTAAAATTATAAGGTATTAGATGTTGCCCGCGGGTTCTCCCCGCGTGGGTGTCAGTTATCGCGACCAAATATAGCCTTAGTGCTTTCTCAAGATCTAATCTATCTCTGTACCAAATTTCATCCAAATCAGTTCAGTGGTCTTTTTTAAAGAATACTAGCTGTCCCGGCGAACTTCGTACCGCCATATTTTTCCCGTTCCCGCTGCACCTATTTTCTCATCCTTTAAACCTTCCCTGGACACCCACGAATATTACAAGACTAAAATTAGCGAAATCGGTTCAGCCGTTCTTGAGTTATAAAATAACAACGAAAAGTGGCATTGATTTTTATTTAATAGAAGATTAGCAACCGGAATTATTTATATTCCCTTTAACCCCTCCAACTAAGCTAAATGGCTTGTGCTAGGAGTGGGTTCACGTCTGTAGTGTAATGGCCAGGATTAGAACCCGGGACCTCTCGATCGTAAGGCCGATTCCATAACCACTAAGCTACCGATGCTTATAACAGTGACTGTTTGTTACGCTTTCACGCCTAAACCACGTAACCAATTTTGATGTTCGTTACAGAGATAGATTAGATCTTGGGAAAGGACAAAGACTATGTTTAATAACCGACATCCACGCGGGCGGAGCCGCAGGCAACAGCTAGTTCAGCCTAACTTCTCTAGATGGCGGTGCGGTCTACATAACGAAATGTATGTGTCCATAGGGGCGTGGTGGCAGTGACGATGGCGCTGATGTCCCTTGACATCAACCAGTGCCCGGACCGGTCCTACGTGCCTAACGCCTTCAAGGGGACCGACAAGTGTGACACCAGCTCTTCTTATGTAAGTACTATTATCTTCCATCAGGAGGAGACATGGCTGAAATCGGTCAGAGGTCATCACTATCATCATTATCATCATCATCATCATTATCACCATCGTTATCATCATTATCATCATCTTATCGCTGTATCCGGTTACATCGGACGCTTTCACCTCAGAACCCCGTGTCCACTAACTCTTTCACCTCGATTTGATGTGGCTTATATGAGTTTTATGTAGGCGACTGGTGTCTGACAACCTTGAGAGGAAAGCCACATCGTATCCGCTCAGAGCCTCATCCGTATTCAGCAGCTAAGGCTGGCTTGGACTCTGTACTCATTCACCTTATTACAACCAAGAATATTTCAGTGTAAATCGGATTACTTGCATAAAAAATGTAATGATAACAAAGAATAAGATAGGCTATTATACAGGGTGATTTCGTAGTCGTTTCGGATAGAAAGATTTTAGACACAGTTTCGATAACAAAATCGTCTAAAAGTATTAAGTTGGCGGATTTTTTTTATTTTTTTAAATAATGTAAGGGAATAATGTATAGGTGAAAGGCATACTGTATGGGGGTTGTACAGTAAGCTAAAAGGGACCCCCCTTGTTAATGATATGAAAGCATGAGGGGGTCTGTTTTCTCTGACGCTGACTGTACAAAAAAAAAAGTTTTTTTTTCGCCAAAATAATACTTCCAAGTTGTTGATGATAAACAAGCTTGAAAATTAGCTATTTGCTTTAAATTGGTTTTTCGTTAATTCCATATTTGCTATGCTATTCAAACAATTCAATAATAAATGACTGAAAGGATGCTTATTACGTGTCTGTCCTTACACACCTTTTAATATCGTAATTATTTTCCAGTGCGTACCAATATCGGGTAGAGGTTTCGACGCAGGCGGCTACAAATGCGAATGCCTCCAAGGCTACGAGTACCCATTCGAAGACCCCATCACGTACTACGACGGTCAGATCGTTGAGGCGGAGTTTATGAACATTATCGCCGACAAGGAGACCAGGATAGACATGTTTAAGTGTAGACTGGCAGGCGCAGCCGCGGTACAAAGTAGTGTGGTGGTGTTAGCCGCTGTTTTGTTTGTGGTTTTTAGGTTAAGGTAAGCGTTTAGCTATGATTGAGTACGAAATATAACAATATATTATAGATTGCGTGTGTGGACAGTCGATATATTATACAGGGTGGAAGATTTTGGCCTTACCTGTAAGGCAAGTGCTTTAAATACTGCATAATAGCGAATTTCACTCAAAGGAAACATTGCTTTATATTTTAAACTAGCTGATCCGGCGAACTTCGTACCGCCATATTTTCCACCCGCGTGTTATTCTGATCCGGATTTATCAGAGTTTCTCTACAACATTATGCATGTATTAAACATATAAACCTTCCTCTTGAATCACTCTATCTATTAAAAAAAACCGCTTCAAAATCCGTTGCGTAGTTTTGAAGATTTGAGCATACATAGGGACGGACAGACAGCGACAGCGACTTTGTTTTATAATATGTAGTGATGTAGTGATGATGAAGAAACAAAAATGCATTCATAGAATTTACCATGTTTGTTAGAGAGATTTGATCCTCATTGACAATATCGATTGATGCTATAAAAACGGATTTCTGTCGGTTCCATTACCGGGCATGGCATGCGAATTTTCAAAAATCTAAAAATGCAGTTTTGTTTCTTTTTAAAAGTAAAGGAATGTTTCCTTTGAGTGAAATTGGCTATCACCAGTATTTAAGTACATTCCCTCAAGGTAAAATTAATATTTCCACCCTGTATATTTTGTCGCGGATCGCGATATAATAATATTTTGATTGTCTATATGCGTCTAAGGAAAACAGACAAGTAAAATCTAAGTAAATAAATGAATTCAATATGAAGCAGATTTATGTATGTAACGTTATATATTATACTGTGTACCATCGATGACTGAATTTAAAAAAAAAATAAGTAGTAAAAAAAATTAAGTAAATGAACATAATTCGAACAACCGCTTAAAATGTACGTAAAAGACACTACAATACTTGTAATTTATAATGAACTAACTGCTGTCCGCGGCTCCGCCCGCGTGGATGTCGATTATCGTGACCAAACATAACCTATGTCCTTTTCCAAGGTCTAATCTATTTCTGTACCAAATTTCATTAAAATTGGTTCAGTGGTTTAGACGTGTAACCGTAACAGACAGACAGATGGAGTTACTTTCGAATTTATATTATTAGTACGGATTACCGAAAGTTTAACCAAAAAGATCTTTTTCACCTCTTCGGTTGTTGCAACATGCCATTCCTTTCTATATTTTTCTGTCAGACGTTATCTTCTCATTCACTCCTTTATTTGCATCCATCTTGGGTTCAATCTAAATCTCTTTTCGATATTGTTAGAAGATAGATCTGCCAACAGTAGTGCTTTAGGCTGCCTTTCCACCGGAGATTTGGTATGTAGCTAAAGCTATGCTACGACTGTGCTATGCTATGTAGCGTAGCGAGTAAAGGTTCAACCCCACCAAACGGACGGCATCGGAACGGATTTTACAATCTTTAAACAAAATAAATCTTATATCACAGCATTTAAAGTTTATATTACCAAGTCACGCATGACAGCTTGACGTACGTCATACCGCCGCACGTCGCTGTCAAGCTGTTGTGCGTGACTTGGTAATATAAACTTCAAACACTGTGATAATAAGATTTAATTTTGTTTAAAGATTGTAAAATCCGGGCCGATGCCGTCCGTTTGGTGGGGTTGGACCATAAGATGTGCTATGAAACTTCCTACAAATATTCAAAATTCGAATCTATTCTCCATCTATAGCACAATTCTATATAAAAAACATAGCTTAAGCTGAACCCTTTTCCACCAGTGAAATATGCTATGTGGACCAATGAATATGATTGGTGGATACCAACCGCATCCATAGCCAGGGCCGGTCGCAGCTTGAAGTTTGGGGGGGGGGGGGGGGGGGGTTAACTTCGAAAATTCCTTATGAAATTTAACCCCCCCTCCCCTCTTACTGGGACTATTCAATATGACGTGCATGGTTTTGGGACCGCGCCTGTCCATAGCATCTCCGGTCGAAAGGCTATAAAATACGTCTTAAAGTAAGAGACTATGGTCATCCTCTGCGAGCGCGTGTTTAGTGCAAATAACATTGTACGAATTTCGTGCAAAATATACGATTTGCACGAAACTGGATCTGTAAGAGCCGTTGATCAACTTTCTTACTGATAGATGTCCTTTACGCTTTGAATTAAAGATCATTTAGAGCTATGATAATATTGTATTAGTTTGTAAAGTAAATGTAACTATTATTGAAGGAGCAAGCTGAACTATATCGACGACGACGGTTGGAAGACCAAAGGGGGTAAGTGACATCGACTTTTTAAAGAGAAATGGTCCAAAGCGACATTCTAAACACTGTTATACCAGTGATTTTCTATAAAACTGTCGTTGTTGCTTGCACCCTTATTTCGTTTCAACCATCGAATTATCATAAGCTATTTTAAATTTTATTTTATTTCATATATTTTTACAATGAATCTCCTTTTGAAGCATTTAATTTCTAAGAAAAAAATCATTGAATTTATTTGAATTAACTAATCTCTACGTTGGTGTGAGTTATTCTTATTGTATACATATTATTAAATTAGACATTTTCTACTTATTTTTACAAATTATAAATGCCGTCCATTTTAGACTGAGTTTTGTACTGCTGAGTCTCATTATTGCAATAACTTTATAGTGATTATTATAGTTAAGTTTAGTTTTAAGTTTATCAAATTAATTAAGTTCACTTAGTGTTAAGTATCCGCAGCTATTTAACAGGAGGCAGCTAAATTGATATCATTATTTTTTATATTTAATGTATTTGATGTATCTATTTTGTAGACATTATAGATCGCACGATTATTATATATTTGAAGTAAATAGATAGCTTTAATCTCCCAACGTTTTCATGATACAAAAATGTAACTTGACAGTAACAAATCGCGAATTAGTTCAATCGCGAATTGGGCCAATCGCGAATTAGACCAATCGCGCCTAAACGTTTGTTCGGTTTATAACAAAACAATGTTTTGTAGAATAGAATGATGAATGTATGGGAATTGACGTATATGACACGTATTTTGACGTATGTGACATTATATTGACGACTGTCATATATGTCAAATCCAATACATTCGTCTTTCTATTCATCAACACGCCGGCCAGCAAATAGGCATAGTCTGCTAATTCAATAAAAGGGCTGGTAATTCTGTATCGAGACGCCCGACATGCATTTTGCATTTTTATGTAAGAGAGAGTCCCTTCAGTCCATGTACATAAACACTAATGTATTGATTGAATCTCGACATATCGTTAGTTTGTTATTACAAACTAGACAGGCAGAAAACGCCTAACAAAAAGATTTCTAATAGATAAGTAATAATATTGCACAAGTCAATTATACATAGAATAGTATTTTTATTGTAGTAATCTAATTCAAAATTGATGAAAATATTTGTCCATTTTTTTCTGGATAGATTTAAGGATATTTCATTCCAAAACATATCGATTTTTTCTTTATCGTTTTACCGACTTTATTAAGGGTCAATTCCCACTGAAAGAGCAGCGGCCGGCGGCTGCCCGAGTTTGTTACTAGAAATGATAGCTAGAAAGTTCGCGCGGCCGTCTACCCCTCCGTCGCCTTCAAATGACAATAATCTTTTTCTCCCGTAGATAAGATTCAAAATGGTTTGTAATGTTTGTCTCAAAAAGCCTCTGCCGGCAGTGCCGGCTGCTCTTTCAGTGGGGATTGACCCTAAGGCAGCTTCATAAGGCCTCTTTTACACATAGTAACTAAAATTAGCCATAATTGAATTGTAGCAAATGTTTTATTTTGTCTGGACGAGATGATTATGACAGGCAAATGAATAAAGCATTTAAGAACATTCCATATCAGTTTGTCGTACTCAAGTACCGTCCAATTTGTGCCTTTTTATACAATTTTTTGTTATTAAAACTGGTTTATAATGAAAATGTATTTTATTTAGTTAATACCCTTTCTTTTTGTTATACAGGGCGTCCCACGGCGATGCCACATGGAGGGCAAGTACCTTAAATCCTTAAGTTAGCTCATTTTACTTAAAGGAGACATCATTTTATTTTTAAAAAGAAACAAAACTGCATTCAAAGATTTTTAAAAATTCGCTTGCCACACCCGGAAATCGAACCGACTAAAATCCGAAAAAGTAACATCCTGTATTTTTATGGCATCAATCGATAGTGTCAATCTTAAGGATCAAATTTCTCTAAGAAACATGGTAAATTAAATGAAAGGAAGTCCTTGAAATCTAAAATTATCAATTCAATTTGGTAAAATAAAACACTTTCTTATAAGGTATACCTATCAACACTAGAGATATCTTTGATGTTTATTTAGTAAAATGAGTACTAAATGAATGAACTTTGTTACCTGTTTAGAATGTAACTTTATTGGGCAACTGCATGAGGTAGGTAGAGTAGGTAGTTATTTTTAGGTGCTTGATTAGAAACCTGCACGCGGTGTACCCTGGGAAACGAAAATGGCGAGAGAATTGCCCTATTGGATCAACTTATAACCTGTTAATTACGACTTACTTGCGACTAAAACCGCACGCCGTCTGGTTTTATTCGGTTTGAGTTCGACATACCTAAATACTGCTGACCAGCAGCGGTCTCAGAACTATAAAAAAAGAAAAATAATTTAAATATGGAATTTAATTGTTAATATGGTATCAGATGGATGGATGAACTTTGAGCTAAAGTGTTTTATTTTGCCAAATTGAATTTATAATTTTAGGTTTCAAGGACTTCCTTTCGTTTAATTTACCATGTTCTTTAGAGAGATTTGATCTTTATGATTGACACTATCGATTGATGCCATAAAAATACAGGATGTTACTTTTTCGGATTTTAGTCGGTTCGATTTCCGGCTGTGGCAAGCGAATTTTTAAAAATCTTTGAATGCAGTTTTGTTTCTTTTTAAAAATAAAATGATGTCTCCTTTAAGTAAAATGAGCTAACTTAAGGCTTTAAGGTACTTGCCCTCCATGTGGCATCGCCGTGGGACGCCCTGTATATTCTGTGGCTTGCTGTTGACATCAGAGAAGTAGTGCCATGGGAAAGTAAAATTTCCCATGACACTACTGGTTGTGCCAAGCAGTAGTGCCACGGGTAATGGAGGGACGATTGTGCAATCGTGGCGCACTTTTTGAGATCTAGGCATGGGCGTACCCAGCTTTAAGAGATGGGGCAAAAGGGTAATCGGGTAGAGGGTTGTTGTCCTGTGTTTTAAACTTCTTAACTTCGTGCAGAGCAGGGTGGGGCGAGCGTCCCACTTCTCCCCTTCCTGGGTACGCCCATGGATTTAAGCTAATAACCCTTCCTGTAAATATCGAAACCTTTTTGTAAAATTGATAAACTAAGCGTTACAAATAATATACAAAAATCTCTTTCACAATAGACCAGGATTCTGCTGAAGCAAGATTGACCACTGCAATAATGTGGACACTGCAAAATATGCCATTCAATTTTGGATTTTAAATAAATTTCCTTAAAGTCTACAATTCAATGGCTTTTTTTAGAGTGAATGAAAGAGTGCAATGAAACTCTTTTTATTTAATTTTGGACTTTGAATCTATAGGTACCTAGTTATAAACTCTAAAATTTAATACCATTTTTTGCACTTTTGTGGTATGACAAAATGACAATGGTTTTACTTTAGCAGAATAGAGGCCCAGAAGTTGATGTTTGTACATTAATTGGGAAAAGGGCGATCAAATAAAAAGAAAGAAATTTAATTCACTTAATAATATTGGAGTTATTACATATTCAAGAACAAATAACTATTAACAATTGACGCCGACTAGATCAGCGTCATTTTGAATGTAATATGCTTGTATGGTGACGTAATCTAATCACTTGCATCTGAAGTTCTGTTACTTGCATCCGAAATATTAGTTCTGCCACTTGCATCTGCGGTTTTGTGCCAATGGCTGGTGGGTATGCAAATTACATTAAAGTTACCTCCTGAATTAGGTATTTTATTCTTACTCGTAACACATTAATTTATTGAGTTCCGAAGGTTATTTCACTATGCATTAATAATCACAGCGTTAGATCTCGATCTTTTATGGCGAGAAAGAAATTTGGGTAATTTTAACTTTGGGAACTTTAATTTACGATGCTTTAAATTTGGTATTCTCATTCTTGGCACTTTCAATTTCGGTATTTTAAATAATGACATTTTTTCAATTATCTAGAATTCAACTGAGTTTGAGAGCTATTTTTTGTAAGTTTTCTGAAATTCTAGAAGAAATGTACTGTCTGTTTTCGTTGTAAGAATTGAGTTGTTATGCAGAACTACTGGTGCAGAAATATTATTATTAGAAATCTTGCATCTTTTCCAACCCTATTAGAATAAATTTTAAATCAACAGAAAACTGATTCTTTTCTGCAATTAATATTTATGCGTATTAATAAATTGGCTGAAAGCTAGGCATTTAATACTCAATGTGTCTGTAATGTATTGTTTTGATTTTATTCTGAAGTTGTGTTGAACTTGATCCATTTTGATGCAGCTTTTTATTGGTCGTACTGAATGTAGGCTTCTTCTGGTATACTGTGGAATAATAAGAATTCATTAAAATGGTTTAAAGAGTGTAGATGGGTTTAGATGGTGACTTCAAACCAACATTACGTAGGTATCACTTGCGTTGATGATTGCGTAGGCAATAGCGCAAGCCTATCACCATGGCAGAAGCAGGCAGGGTAGCGGTGCGATGCGCGCTCCACCCCTTTCCGGGGACTAGATCCGTGGACTGAAGGATCCGAAGGACACCGTGGTTCTCATACGCGACGGGGCCATCTCGAAACCGGAGATGGCCCTTTTTTATCGTGTGCAATATCCCCACGGATACCGGATGGATACCCCCCAGCCGAAAGCCAGCAGGGGAGGTTATGTCATTATGTCGGACTCGAAATGATTAGAGACACGAAACTTTTTTGCTATGCTGAGGTTCCAGGTATGGATACAGTATATCATTCAGCATTCAGGAGGATTTTTAATATTTGATCAAAATAACGAAGTTGTTTGTCAGGGGGCGTTTCACCCCTTGCTATCTCCCCTGACCCCTATATAGCCCAGACATAGTCTGGGCTCTTATTAGGCTTGACCAACCGTAACGTAACTACGCGTGTTCATATAGCCAGTTCTAGTTTTTATGTTCAGCAATGAAATCTACCGTCTGCCAAAATTACGTCTGCGTTCGAAAATGGTTGTCAAGTGGACTTCGAATAATGCGCCTGACGGGCGCATACCTTGACCCTTGTTCACTTTGAACCTGGCCCTTGTAAGAAGACATTGTTGTGGTTGTGCTCAACCGATAAAAAATGAAGATACTTGTGGCTTTGGGAGAAACAGGACTTGACAGTAAGTAACCAATGTCACCCATGCCATCACTAGACAAGTGCGGTCCAGCGTGATATTTTGGAGGCCACGGCCACGTGTGGAAAGTCCTTCAGAAAGTACCTTTTTAGAAGCCTTTTCTCTTAGACGTGCACGATTGGAGGGGGGGGGGGGGAAATGTCATGTCCCCTGTGACACCTGTCTGCGGTCCAAAGGGGGGGGGGGGGGGGGGCATGTCACTAGATAGCTACCTACTAAATTATTACAATTAGCAATGATTGCTCGACGGCCCAACTAAGTACGGAGCATTATCATGATGAGTTTAGACAAGTATCTGCAATGAATAGAGGGTGTTACGTACTCATTGTTCAATACGATGACGTTTCTAACATAAACAAGGGCTCCAACCAAACCAAAGTAGATGGCGATGTACAACAGCATGTATGCGACCAGTATCAATCGGACCACACCCATGTTTCATGCAGAAAATGTAGACCTTTATGTCCATTGTTCTTACAACGATAGTACATTTTTCTAGAAATATTATATTTCTTTTTATTTCTAGCTTATCCTTAGATCACGTCATCTGTAAGTTTGTAATTTTTAAATAAACGGCTGAAACGTACTCCGCATGTGAAGTTTTTGAAATTGACAAGTGACAGAAATGACGGTTTGAAAGTTTTTTTTAAATCACCCGCATGGCACATTAACAAATTATTATTGTAGATTATAAAAATAGAATTTAAACCTTTTTAGAAGATGATAACCGTCCAAACCAGTGATGGAAGAGGAGGCTAAATAAGGGGGTCGAATGTGAATACCTATTAACAGACGGTTAATACCAAATGCGAATAAATAAGGCCTTTATACAATGACATTTCATAACATAGACATGTCATATGCTTACAAATCAACGTAGAAAAATGTGCCGAACTCACACACACACATTTTTAATTCATCTACACTTTTGGTGTTTTAACTTTAGAGTAATAGTTCGTGCAGTGTCTATAAACATACGATGGCATTTTCGTTATTTTTTTAAGTCACTGATGCTTCCGCGCAACGTCCGACCGGCGCCGCTCGGCACGCGATACTAGAGGCAAACATTCCAATTGACTCGTTTTCGGATCTTCAAGATTTTCGCGCAATAACATATCTACTTCTTTTTATATAATATCTTTGCCTTTATAGGTCCGACATGCAAAATATCATTGAGTGACAACCCTGAGTGAGTTTTCGCACTAGCGTCTAAGATAGGGTTGCCATACGTCCCCGTACGCCGGGACATGTCCCCGTTTGAAGCCTAGTGTCCCGGCGTCCCGGCCGATAAGCAAATTGTCCCGGTTTAAAAAATATAGTTTTATATTTGAGGGCTGGACTTGGTAAACAATCAATCAATTAGCCACCGTCGCAGGTCGACAGTCCGCCTGGCTAGGGGGTGTCTCCCTTTCCGTTTTCCTTCTCGTGCTCTCCACTCTAGGACTCGTCTGCTTCAACGGTCATCAGTCCTTTGACAGATGTGGCCAGCCCACTGCTACTTCAGCTTGATTATTTTGCGAGCTATGTCGGTAGCTTTGGTTCTATGTCGGATGACCTCGTTACGAATTCTATCCTTCAAAAAAGCTCGCTCCATAGCCCATTACGCAACTTTTAGGTCGTGGACTAACCCTACCTTCAATGGCCACGTTTCGGCACCGTAAGCCAAAACAGGCAGGACGTACTGGCGAAAAATTTGTTTTGAGGCATTGCGGTAAAGGCAAGAAGAAGACCCGACGTTACACCGACGCCGACTTGTTGAGAAGCTCCATTCAGGCTGTGCAGCATTTCGCTCATTTGCTCCACTGACTCCGCAACTATGACAATGTCGTCGGCGAACCGAAGGTGCGAGATGTACTCACCATTGATGTTGATAATTCTGGTCTATCCAATCCAGAGTCTTGAAGACGTCCTCCAACGCGTATAGTATGCGCACTCCACGCTGGAGGCTAATGGGTTTCGTTTTCTGGTCTTGGAGCTGGATAGACATTGTGGCAGTGTCATACAAGCATTTCTGCACTTCGATCTAATCGACACGACATCGCTGCAGAGCATCCAACACTGCCCAGGTATCGATAGAGTCGAAGGATTTTTCGTAGTCCACAAATGCCATACACAGCGGCTGCTTGTAATCTGGCGTCTTTTCTACAATCTGCCGAACAGTATGGATGTGGTCCACGGTGCTATAGCCTTTTCGAAATCCGGCTTGCTCAGGTGGCTGAAACTCGTCGAGCTTACCCGCGAGGCGATTTGTGACGATTCTCGAGAATGGCTTGTAGACATGGCTCAGCACTGCAATTCACTAAGCGAGCATAGCGATGCGAGTCGCAACGATGTGCTCGATAGAGATTGTCATTGGTCGGATTGGGTCACTTCACTGGAGATCGGCCAATGACAATCTCTATCGATCACAACGTTGCGACTCGCATCGTTGTACTTGCTTAGTGAATTGCACAGCAGGAGTGAGATGGGCCTGTAGTTCTTCAGTAAGGTCTTATCACCCTTTTTGAAGGAACAGTATCATCGCACTCCCACTCCATGCCCTAAGTGTTGGCCCTTGCTGGATGATGGAATTAAACTCGCTAGATCTTTCAGGATTGGAGCGCCAGATGCTTTCCTGAAAGCAGGTGGCGCTCAGTCGTAATTTCGTCATCACCAGAGCACCTGTTGTTCTTCAGTTGCCTGAGAGCCGCCTCTTCCTCGTAATGTTAGACATCTGGTATCTTCTCGGTGTAATAGCGCGTGAGTGGGGCTCTGTGGTCTTCATGGCTGTGTCCCGTCGGTTTACTCATCCGTGATGCATACAGCAGCTGTCCATAGAATTTCTCGATCTCTTCGAGTATCTCGTTCTTTGAGACAATCGTTTTGCCTTCCTCAATTTGAGTTTCGTCAGATGGGAGATGGGGCCTCCCCAACTGCTGAGCGAACACTTTCGACCCCCTATTGCGCTCGATTGCCTCCTGGATGGTGCGGGCGTTGGAGCGTCGGAGGTCGTGTCGTATCAGGTCGTATTGGTAAACAGTAATATAACTACAATAAACGCGACTAACTAGCTAGGCTATTCATACGTGGATAGAACGACATTTTTCCGTACAAGTATAAGTTAATGTTGATTTCGTCAAAATATTTTGTAAAATTATCAGAATTAACTTTTCGCCTTCGTAGCGAAAAGCCCCAACGAAAGAAAGCCCGACTGGCGGGTCGCTGCCCGAATAGCAGTGTTTAAAGTTGTTTTAAACCTTTAAAGTTACCCACTGTTGTAATAAAAGTGCCTATTTTTCTACCTTCACTAGTTTTTCTTCAAATGTCCCGGTCTGCGTCCCCACACTTATGGCAACCCTAGTCTAAGACCACCCGAATGGTGTCCTTATCCGGCCTAATAACGGCGTGATGCGGCATGTAGTAGCCTTCCTCAGTTAATTCATTATCAGGTACCTCAGCCAAGTAACCCTGAGCTATATAATCGGCGATGGTCTTATTATAATTTTCGCGTATAGGGTATAGGTACTTGAGCAAATTTTCGCTCGAGCGCAAGCAGACGCCGATGAGCCACTCCGCGAGAATTGCCTAGCTCAGAAGGGTCTCGTGAGAAAGGTAAATCGATAAAATATCTACCGTCCCTAAATAAAACTGAAGAATTAAAACTATTTTCGCATTCCAAGTCCGCTGGACTGATGATTCGTTGTGTTGGGATTTCTTCCAATTCGAAAAATCTTTGCAAACTTGAATCAATATCAGTAAGCGAGGTAAATGACGAAGTGGTAGGTTTCGTATCATTTTGACATGGAATGTCCCCCATGAGTACGTAACCGAAACTAGTCAATATGGCGGGCGGTGCGCGATTACCCGAATCGACCCTATCTCCCAAGTAAATATACGGAAATAGTTGAACACCAAGAACTAAATCAATTTCTCCCGGTAAATTCCAGGTTAAATCGGCAAGCGGTAAATTATTCAAGTAGGACAAATCATCATTTATTTTAATGTAATTAGAGGGTAGTTTGTCCGTAATGCAATCAACTACCAGCGCATGAATATAATATCTATTGTTAGGATTAATTCGAGACTCAATTGTAAAATGAATAAATCCATGTACGGGTCGCGTGGTCATACACAGACGTTACACACGACGACAATGCCCGCGTCGAGTCACGAATCTCTCACGTCTGTTGGTGGAAGTTGGAACGCTATTAAACAACATACAGCTTGGCAAAAAAGTCGTGAAATTAATAGGGGCGCCACAATCGTGCATGTAGCCACCCTATATACTACGACCAAAACAGCTTTGATACTTCGATTTTGTACACTATTTATAAAATGTACCTACTACTTCTGTTTGTCAGTATATTTGATAAAATTTGTATGCATAAATATGGATATTTGTATTGGTCGTGGTCGTGCCTCGGATAGCGCGTTAAGCCGTCGGTCCCGGTTGCCATACGAACATCTTATGGCAGTCATTACGGGTAGTTAGAGCCCTAAAAAAGTCTAAAAACTGGTCTAGCTGCAATACTTCATTATCGCCCAATATCGCTATTGGGTTGTGGAAGTCAGATGGCAGTTGCTTCACGAAAAATGACAAAATTCGGTCAAATCCGTAGTAAGACTGGTAAAGCAGACCCCAGACTCCGAGGTAAGATCTTCGGATGCGTCTCGGATTAAAGCTAGTTCTAGCGTTAATCCCTAAAAGAAAAAGAATAAAACGATTGAACTGAGTGTAATGTAAAACAATTTAATAGTACAATTTGAATATATTCTAATCGGAATCTAAAAAACTTTCATCCAAATATTCCACGCCAGAAAAGTGTTCATCTGAGCTTTGGGGTGGGTCTTCTCTTGGGTGGGTCTTCTTTTCTAGCCGTCCCGCTCTATGCTTTCCTGATGTGGTGAAAATTCCTTTATTTCTTTGTCCTTTCAATGCAATTCGTCTTAAGGTACTGACGGATTTGCCTAAAACAAGATGCGAACTTTATATAGAAATAACATAAAAGGTTGTATGAGGTATACACCCTAAAATCTGAATAATAAACTTTTTTGGGTAATATCATCAAAAAAACTATCAATACTGTTAGAACGCACTACTCTAGAAATCGATTGTAAACAATAATATAACCTCAAATATGGACATCTATTAAAAAGCAAACAATCATTGTTTAAGAGGTTAAATCTACATTTCACAAGTTGAATAACACAAAATTATATCTGATAAATTAATAAAACAATACTTTACCAGTCATTTCGGCCGTCCTATTATAAATATCGTTCAGATCGGATAGACACTGGCCGGCTTCGCGTTCCAACATACATCTCCTGTAAACTTTATAAATAACCCCTCTGGTGGAGCTGCGAATTACAGGCCTACTCATTTTGAACTCAATATAACAATACAACACTACAATAATACAATTTACTTCAAGTAAATATGAAAAAACGATCGCAGAATGTAGGGATGTTAAAAAATAATCGATTTTTAAAAAATCGATTATTTTTTTCTAATAATCGATTTTTTAAACGCGATTTTTTTAGTAATATTAATCGATTTTTAAAAAATCGATTTTTTTAGCTTACACGTTTAAATCGATTTTCGTAAATGCGAAATTTTCGTAACATTTTATGAACACTTTGTATGATATATGACTTCTCGGTTCTCGAATCACTCACACTATGGTTACGCTAGTACTATTATCTGTTCAGTTTATAGTTTTATTTAATTTATAATTTTCTAAAAGAGTTACAAAAAAGTTTGTTCATATTGTTGTGATAATGAAAATATGATACGGACAAAATTGACTTCGTTGACTTATCTTTGACGACAAACTAACAGTAAAGGTCCAACCCCACCAAACGGACGGCATCGGAACGGATTTTACAATCTTTTAACAAAATAAATCTTATATCACAGCATTTAAAGTTTATATTACCAAGTCACGCATGACAGCTTGACGTGTGTCATGCCGCCGCACGTCGCTGTCAAGCTGCAGCACCATCCGTTTGGTGGGGTTGGACCTTTACACCGCTGCCTGTGTCATTATAACAATGACAGCGAATAGTGTGACGATTATAATTTTCTTCCCTAACCGTCACACCAGTGCCAGTATGACACAGCGGTAGCGGTGTTACGGAGCGGTCGTCGTTTCTTTTAGTGTTGCCAGTAAAAAAAATAGTTTTGCGGAAATCAATTTCTACATTTTTATGAAATTGAAATAGTTACCTTGAAAGTTTAAAAGAACATTTTCTTTGAGATTTAGTTATAAGTGGTTATTATTTTTATTAATCATATTATTTTATTTTATTTTTAATCTGATAATTTCGTAATGTCAGTAGGTTTATTATTAGAATACGAAAAGCATGCAGATTTTTAAAAATTAGGAAAAAAATCGATTTTTTCAAAAAAATCGATTATTTATTTTCATAAAATCGATTTTTGACAAATCGATTTATATTGAGTAAAGAAAAAATCGATTTTTATTTAATCGATTTTTTTCCTTCAATGTCACATCCCTAGCAGAATGTATTTATTGACACTACAAGTACTAACTTGACGTAATTGACAGAGTGTTGCCAGTGATTAAATATTTTAGTTCCGTTTCATGACTATTTTGCCAAGCTGTACGTACGTAATAGACTACTGGCCCGTGTAGAAAAATGATGGGTCATTTGAACCACCAGGTGACCTATATAGAACGATATAAGAACATAAAATAATAAGATTCAGCACTATGCCGTCACTTGTAAGCTGTCCAACTGAGTGCAGGTGAGTACAGGTACAAAGTACAGGTAGAGTGAGTACATTTTGGTCATATATTTTTGTACGGCATTCTTACCATCGATAGATCCATGAAAAATAACAAGCAAACGCGTAGTGCTGTACAAAAAATGGTGAGCCACAAAGTCGGAATTTTTATTTTATTTTCCGACATTACCAGGGTAAATTTGGTCATTTGATTTTGTACGGCATCAGTTTCATAATATTTCAATACTGCTTCTAATCCATTATTCCGCAACGCCGTACAAAAATCATGCGACATGGTGAAGTAATCGTGGGTTACAACCCCCTCTTCTTCACCTGCACTCAGTTGGACAGCTTACAAGACTGTGACGGCATAGTGCTGAATCTTATTATTTTATGCTCTTATATCGTTCTATAAAGGTCACCTGGTGGTTCAAATGACCCATCATTTTTCTACACGGGCCAGTAGTCTATAAGGAAGGATGCACTCGCCTAACATCAAAGAGCATAATTTATGATATTATGGTTTTCATTTCATTGTAAAAATACATGATTACCGCTCCGCTATGTTGACATGACAGGGTATCATATTCGGAGATTGCCTTTATTGGAAACACGATTTACGAGTACACCTACTATAATAAATGAACGTTTCCACGAATCTTTAATCTATATACCCTTTCTCATAAAGTGCACCATGATAAATTTATTTATTACAGAAACGATTATAATACACACTGTGACAACACAGCAACGACACCGGCACCGCAGCGAGATAGACCTATTTATTTTATTTATAGTCTGTGCGAGTCTGTGAATCTGACAGTGACATTGACATTCACAGCAGCACAAAATTTAATTTAATTTGGCCCTGCCGTGTATTGGTTGTGTAGAATAATTTGGTTTAATTTCTGTTAATTAAATTGTAGTTATATAAAAATAAAATAGGTAAGTACATTACTGTTGTCACGTTATAACTATATTTATAAATAAAATAGCCTTAACCTTGACATGTTTATTATATTTATTAATAAGAGCATACGTAATTATTTCTTTCCTATTATGTAGATTTATTCTGTACTATTCATAGATCCACATTGATTTGGTTATCACCACATTTTTAGTTCACAATTCGTGTATTTCTCTAAACTGTATCTCGTTTTTTTCCAGCCAATATGGCCAATATTGCCAGGAAATTTTTTGATCAGATCAAGAGCAAAGAGTTTAGGACTTATTTGATGAGGTGAGTCGATAATTTATTACTCCCGTACAGAGATATTGTCTTTCTGTCATTCAAATGACACCTACAATAATTGTTTAAACAGGAAGAGATTGTCAAGGCCATCAAGGTAGAGACTGCCATTCCAGCAAACATTCCAGGGACAGCATCTGATATAGCGGTCAATATTCTATGAAGTGCACCCTAGCTTACCAACTAGATGGGTGCAGTCAATTTGACGAATATTAAAAAAAAAGAACTAAATTCTGATTGTACTTGAATATACTGATGGGGCAACATCAGTGGTGAAATCCCTATAACACAATTCCTGTCGGCTTCCCTTTGCATAGATGGTAGAGATTTTTAAATTTGATAAACCAGATTGAGGGAAGAACTTTTTTACGACTGGCTTCCATATTGAAGATTTTCACCCTTTACCACTGTTATCCATAGAGGTGTCTATTTACATTAAGTAGGCATAAAGATTAATTAATGTAGGGCTGTGGTCATAAAGAGGTTGAGGATGTACAGGCTCCTTGAGGCCCACCTGCAAATCATTACCTCTGTTAAACAACTGACAAGTCTGTGGCACAGGCTTTTCTTTTAAGCCTGAGAAGCTCACTCACTCACTCATGAAAGACCTGTTATATCAATCAGAACAACGAGGTAAAGTTAAATTAGGTCCTATTTAAAAAAAAACACAATAAGTGAACTTTGCACTCGAAGTACATACCTTCACACGGTTTCAGGTAGGCCTTATGTGTGTTTGCTTATACTAGTGTAAAAATATAAAATAATTATATGTTTCAGCACACATTTCTGGGGGCCAGTAGCGAATTGGGGTATACCGTTGGCAGCTATTGCAGACACAAAGAAGGATCCCAGTTTTATTAGTGGCAAAATGACATTTGGTAAGTGTCAAATTTTATAATAATAAAAATACAAAAAAAATATAAATACATGTTTTGTATATCAAATTATAAGGGACTGCCACCATTGTAACATGGTATGTGTCCATGTGGTAATGTTGACCCTCTTTTCCTAGACTGTCTTCAGCTTAGCATCAGGGGAGGTGAAGTCACATTGATATGTTGTATATAAAAAAAATAGAAATAATTAACTACAGTCTACAAAAGAGTCCCCTTTCCATTCCATTCCATTCCAAACTACAGTACTTATTTTGTGTACTGTTTTCAGTTTTATCTAATAGGGGTTGAGTCTATAGTCATTATCAGGCAATTTCTTCAACTATACTGCTACATACTTCTCTCTCTCTCTCTCTTTTTTTTTTGTTTTTAATTCACCTTGTATCTAGTTTATTTGCTAACTACACCATATCTTTTGTTTGTCACATTACTCCACAGAGGTGCTAAATAAGTTTTTCATAACCTAGAATATGTTACAGCATACAGTATACTTTGCGAGGATTTCTTATGACATCTGTATGATATCTAGGTTATTCAAAACCTTGAAATAAAACTAGTCTTAACAGATCCTATTGCAATTTATTTTGTATTAATTAAGATGTTTCAGTTGCAACAAAAATAATTGCGATGGAATCCATTAAAATTATCGTAAATGATCCAAACCAACTAAAAACTAAAAATATTGGTGTAACATGGTTGTGGGAAGGAAGTGCGATGACCAGGCTCTTGGGGCTGTATTTTGCTCAATAGTGTTGGATACATATGACATCTATCCGTAATAACTCCCATACCTAGGCCAATAAATTAGTCTACTAAATGATGCAATCCACCCATGTAATGTAGTTTCAGGAAATGGTCTATGTATGTGCCAATATGCGCTCAAATCTGTTCAACAGTTTACTTGAAATTGATTCTAGAAACGTGCAAACATCTACGCAATACAACTACACTACTTGCAGAGGTAGGACTCGATGGTATTTCCGTCCCGAATGAGTAGTCTGACTGAAGAAGTACCTCTGCCCTACAGAATACCGGGGCCATTAGCCTCGTGTTGTGTTCCCGGCAATGAGTAGGGTAGTCAGAACTCAGGAGAGTTTTTGTGCTGTTCAGTGAGAAGACCTTGTTTTGTCTTCAGCACTGGCAGCACAGAAACTCTGATTTTAGATTTAGATTACAAGGTACAGGGTTGGCAGCACGATTGTGACTCACATAGGACACGGTAACAGCCACTTTCCGTGAGGCGGGCCGTGCCTTGTCTGCCAGCTGAGTATTAGAAAAAAAAATCTCATTTTATAATATTAAGAATATAAAACGGTAGCAATTGCCATTATATGTGCCTCACATTCATCATACAAGATATGCATGTCGAAAACGACCCTGACTAACAGATCTGAGACAATCCCATAGAATCTCTTTATAATATTACACCAACATGACTGGTTAGAATGAGGACAAATGCTCGCTGACAATAAAATTAATTACCTACGCTTTATGACTCGTTTACATAGTAATTATGATAGTAAAACAAAAGTGACGAAACTAGGAATATGACAGTTAACCGTGGTAGTTTATTACCCGAACTTGAATACATTCTAAGGCTCGTTTAGACGGGGAGAGTTCCTCGCACGTTTCGGTTCGAGAAATCATAAGCTAGGTACTATCTATCCTCTTAGCGTTAATTCCCAGTCGCATCCGAAGCTTTCAGCTCGGAGTCTGGGGTCCGCTTTTACCAGTCTTAACCACGGATTTGACTAGACCTCGATATTTTCCGTGAAGCGATTGTCATCTGACCTCCACAACCCAATGTTAACATTAGGCGATATCGAAGCTTTGCAGTTAGACCGTTGTTTTTTGGATTTTTGAGGGCTCCAACTACCCGTAACGACTGCCATAGATGTTCTCATGGCAACCGGGACCGACGGCTTAACGTGCTCTCCGAGGCACGACCAGACCAATGCAAATACTCATATTTAATTCACACAAATATTTGCACTGAGCGGGGATCGAACCTGCACTCGCACAAACTCGCAGTGAGACTGGAAAAGCGGACCCCAGACTCCAAGGTGAAAGCTTCGGATGCGACTGGGATTAACGCTAGGAGGAAGAAGAAGAAGGAATGATGAATAGGTTCTAGGAGATTATCTCTCTCATCTCTGAGACTTTCCCTCAAGTTTACTATTGGGCGAGGTGAAGTCGCATTATCGTGCAATACATAAAAAAAAACAAAATGCAGTATTTTTGATTCGTACGTAGGGAAAAGAAAAGTGAAATAAATATAACCGGTAGATATTGCATTCGCGGCCCATACAAGGTAAACCTTGAAAATTATTTATAACACGACAACTAAACATTCCATTTATTCTTCATATAATTGAGGAGAGATCTTACATTGAAAGTATTGAAACAAATAGGAAAGTAATACTCTTTGTGCATTCGACTTCTACGCAGGAGGCGCGGGTTCGATCCCCGCTCAGTGCAAATACTTGTGTGCATGAATATGGATATTTGCATTGGTCTGGTCGTGCCTCGGAGTGCACGTTAAGCCGTCGGTCCCGGTTGCCATACGAACATCTATGGCAGTCGTTATGGGTAGTTGGAGCCCTAAAAATTCCAACAACGGTCTATCTGCAATGCTTCGATATCGCCTAATGTCACCATTGGGTTGTGGAGGTCAGATGGCAGTCGCTTCACGGAAAATATCGAGGTGTAGCCAAATTCGCAGTTAAGACTGGTAAAGCGGACCCCAGACTCCGAGTTGAAAGCTTCGGATGCGACTGGGAATTAACGCTAGGCGGAAGAAGTTGAATGTCTATTTGCATTGGTCTGGTCGTGCCTCGAAGAGCACGTAAAACCGTTGGTCTCGGTTATCATTTGTAAGAAAGAACGTTGAGAAAGTTTTTCACATTTATGGTATATAGATTCAGTAGAATTTTGGACAGATTTTTAATTCCGGGAATTGGCCCTCTGTGCTGTATTTATCTTATAATACATAGTTTCCAATTTCCTTGCATAACGTTGCATGCGATTCAACTTGCTGTGTATCAGACATCTGATATTTATCTATATGATGCAGTCAATGTGATTAAATAGATAAGAGAGATTTATAGGCATTTGAATATTTTCTCATCAGTTTTTCCTTAAACTACCTACTTCTTCTTCATCATCCGTCGGTCGCGGTTATCAATACGAACGTCTATGGCAGTCGTTACGGGTAGTTGGAGCCTTAAAAAGTCTGGTCTTACTGCAATACTTTGATATCACTATGATATACGATGGCAATCGCTTCACGGAAAATATCGAAGCTCAGCCAAAGTCCAAACACGCAGTTAGACTGGAAAAAACGGAACCCAGATCCAAATGTGAAAGCTTCGAATGTAGAAGGAAACTATCTAGATAATATCCCAAAGTCAAACCGTTGGGCAAAGTCGGCGGATACAAAAAGTTGAGCCGCCAGCAAGCCTGTTCTAAAATGAGCCTGTTGGCCTTGCCTAGCAGGTTGAGCCGCCGATATAATATATCATGTTTTATTAGTTAAGCAATATGTTCAAGCACCCGCTACTACAACCCTATTGTAAACAAGGCTTTTTATTTAAATATTCTTCGTTTTATACAGTGGTATCTAGGCAGAAAGCATAGCTTAACTAGCTTGTGTTATGGGTTCTACAATGTGGATAAACATACTAAGATACTTTTTTTTACATAGAAACACGCACACCAATGCAAATAGTCATTCACACATACAAATATTTGCACTGAACGGAAATTGAACCCGCGATCTCTGCCCCTCTAGACAAGTGGCAATTCGTTGCTCGGCGTATGATGGAATAGAATGCCAAAAGTATGGGATTTGACCTTAGAGTATTAAAGAGTAGCAACAACTACGATTTCATTCATAAAATCGAATCAAGCTTGACGCCAAATCGCCATCTTTCGTTCTCATATACTTCTATTTTCATGAATGAACGTGTGTAGACCATAGACTTAGATTGTAGACGGTTACTATGTTAGGGATGTATCATGTATCTCTATTATCGTAATATTTGTCGATATCTATCTATCCTGTCATCTAATGTGTATTAACCAAAAGAGAGCGGAAAAATGCTAAGCTCATGATATTATGATAAATGATAATGATAATTTTATGGTTTATGTGAGATAAAGCGTCAATAAAATAAATGATTATTTCTAAATATGATTGATAATAAAATTTAATATCTAAGAACTAAGAAGGTCTCATCAGATGCTTTTTATGCCCCGCTTAAAGGACCCGGGACTGTAGGAGGGAATTTTGTATGGTTAGTATCATTTATATACCATAAACGAAGTATATTTATTTCTTCTTCATCCTAGTGTTAACTCACCGTCGCATCTGAAGCTTTCACCTCGGAGTCTGTCCGCTTTACCAGTCTTAACAGCGGATTTGACTGGACCTCGATATTTTCCGTGAAGCGGCTGCCATCTGCCAACTAAGTTGAGTGTCATGGGTTCTGATATTAGTAGATTGGAACGTAATTTAAATTTTGTAGTACAAGGCAAGGGTCCATATTGACATGCATAATTTTTTTTTATTCTAATCTCGTGTTTTCCTCACGATTTTTGTGTGATGGTACTTTGTTAATATTTAAAATTAAAAGACAACTAAATAATTATGACGAAGTGAATGGCCTACCTACAACGTATGTGATGGAATTATGTGTTCTGAATGAAATTAATGAATATGTTAAGTGTCATGGATTCTATTTCGTGTTGGTGTCGGCGACTTGAATATTGAAACGTTTTCAAAGTTTTTTATAGGTTCTACGATTATGATACGCATATCATCCACGAATTTGATCAGACTAAAGTTAATTTCATCGGCTCTCATACTATAAGATTTAGACAATAACTCGCCGAGCGGCGTTATATATTCCTTTTTAGGGTTCCGTACAGTAATATGAAAAACTAGAACCCTTATAGGATCACTTTGTTGTCCGTTTGTCTGTCTGTTAAGACCTTTTTTTCGGGAATGTGTGGACGGATAAGTTGAAATTTTTATTATTATATGTATTATGAGTTTGTTCTTTAATTTAGTTCTGTACAGTGCGCGAGTCTGACTCGCACTTGTCCGGTTTTTTATCAAACTGTGACTTTTTCATTGCTATTATTCACAAGTGAGTTATAGATTCTTTTTTAAATCTTACAGGTTAAGTTTCTATGTTCTTAAAAAAGTTTCGATACAAAAAAGAACGTGTTTAATAGAACGAAAACCAACTTGTAATACTTGTAAAATAAACAAAATTATCACTCAAATTTAACTTTTTTTTTCTCAAGTACAGAAAAAAACAGAGTAAAAAAAAGTCAAATTCAAACCTCACTTTTAAATATGGCCGATCGCCATTGTTAGATGCGCGCGCATAGGAAAACGAATTGTAGTATTGTTTATTTAGTTTTATTTTATTCGCAAGTGTGTTGTAAAACGTCGTATGCCACGCATGAGTATGATAATTACCAACTTTACTCACTTGTACCATAATGTACTATTTTTAAATTTATTTTGATACTCTGGGCATAAAGATCGTATTATTATCCTTCATTAAAGTTTTATTTTTAATTTTTTAATGTGTACATTTCAGTATGATGATGAAGCTACATTATGAGTGTGTTAAAAAATATATTTTAGCAAAAATAAGCTCTACATTTAATAAATGTTACATTACTGAATGTCACATTTATTATAATAACAGTAATAATTATTTTCAGACAGTATTAATAACCATGTACTGAAAAATATGTATTTAAACATACAATAATTATCATTTTAACGAAACAATTGTGATAATATAGGTAAAAAGTATTACAATATTATGTAACGAACTGCCCGTTCTCCTTTGTTGATGGATATAAATAAATAAATAAATAATAAATATTCTACAACATTCTACACAACGCTATCTAGACCCATGGTAAGCTTAATTAGCTTGTGTTATGGAATCTAGAATGCGGATATACATACTTAGATACTTTTTTTTTTTGTAAATACATACATATTATACATAGAAACACCCAGACCAATGCAAATATTTATATTCATGCATACAAATATTTGCACTGAGCGGGGATCGAACCCGCGCCTCCTGCGTAGCAGCCGCGTTCACTACCGCTACGCCACAGAGGCAGTCATATATTAATATAATATAAAGGAAATATATTAATATAAAGGACATATTAAATAAAGCACTAAACTTGTACTCTTCCACAATTGTTTTATTTTTTGTTGCCTAACCGGTTTCGCCTTACGGCATTCTCAAAGGTTTACAATGGTTCAAACTATTATATTTAGCAAATATATGCTAAATACTAGCCTTTCGCCCGCGGCTCCGCCCGCGTGGATCTCTTATCTTCGGTTCTACTCAACCGATTGCAGTAAAACAGACGTAAGATTTTAAATTCCAACAAGACCTTTCTAACAAAAAAACTGCATCAAAATCCATTTATTAGTTTTTGCGTCCATCGCGGACAAACATTTTCAATTTACAATTATTTATTAGTATAGATAGATAGAAGATAGATTAATAGTTTAAACCCTTGTTTACATTTTTAGTCTGTGCTTCTTTTATATCGATAAGGTGGTTATCGACAGTTTACTGGGCTTCCCTATTATAGACGCCATTTTCCGTTCTCATCCAAGTTTAGGTATACAGTTTTTTTTCGTAGGTATTTCATCTCCATATACTTCCATACTCAAAGGATTTGACCTTAGAGTATAGATAGAAGATTTGACAGGCGTCAACGAATGTCATAAACGTCAAATCCTATACATTTGTCATTCTATTCCATCATACGCCGAGCAACGAATTGCCACTTGTCTAGAGGGGCTGATTTTACAGATGCGTTCTACCGCTACGCCACAGAGGTCTACATAATATTTACATAAATCTATAGGCGTATAGTATACTTATTTCGTTTGAATGATCTTGACTTCAAAAATCTCAAAATGAAGGTATTAAGAGCAAGTCAAACTGTTTTTAAATTGTATATGCCCGAAGTAAAGGCGTGTTCCAAATATCAGAACAATCAGTCAACAGGAAGGGGGGAACAGGCGCGGTCCGAGGGGGGCGGTCACAGGGGACATGACCCCCCCCAAAACCATGCACGTCATATTGAAAAGTCCCAAAACGAGGGGAGTGTGGGGTTTAATTTCTTAAGGAATTTCCGAAGTGACCCCCCCAAAACTTCAAGCTGCGACCGCGCCTGGGGGGAAACCAAGGCATTAAGATCATTTTGGGTACTGTTCCTCAAGATTGAGAAGATTTTGAGTACATGACATCTGCGTCTTACAGAAAGGAATTTTAAACTCGCGACCATTTATAAAAAAGTTAAAAACAAATATCGTACATTGAACCAATTGTTATCTAAACAATAACAAACCAAAGTAAGAATATCTTTACATACGATATCCTATGATAACATTTTTTAGTCCCGGGATTGCTCGCACAGATTGAAATACGTATCGACATGACTAACTTCAGGAACTGATAACTGAAGTGGTAGGCACTTAAGAGCGTTGTAAAGAACTGCGATAAGACTATGTGCTTACCAGATTTGTTTCTACATATCTTTGAAGGCTGTTCCTTATCGAATTCGACTGTAGGTATACTGTTTTGTATGTCATTGTACAGACGGCAATAAATCTATAATGTGAATCAAGTTTGTATGTGTGATGTTTGTTACTCATTCTCGCGAAACGATTGAAAGAATTTGAGCGAACTTTTTTTTGTAAACAGTTTGCGAAGTAGGTACAATACCTATTACCTAGGTATTGCTATGGATATGGTTATTGTAGGTACTCATTTTTAAGTTCTCCTGCAACCAAACTTATAAGGAAGCTGGTAGCTGGTACTAATTTCTTTAACGTTTTTCATCTTTCAATTTAATTATATATTGAACGGAATGCAAAATTATGCAATATTTTAAACTTTTGTGGTTTAATTTCTTTTTTATTCATACGTGTTTATTTATTTTTGGTGACGATCATACAAATCTTTATTTGTCTAGGTATACCTACGTAAACAGTTCACATATCTAACTGTCAATCTGTATAGGCACGTGCTAATCGCTGTCATGCCAAATGATACAATTTTTACTTCAGTTTTGAAGAAATATTCTAAGTTGATGTAAATTCCATCTCAAAATATATTCCATCCGAAATCCATTCCAATTTCAAAATGGGAGGAAAACCAGACGAACATTCCAGCTAGTGACCTATAGCTGGGTCAATATCAGGAATGTTCTTCAGGTACTTTCGCCAGAAAGTGAAAACCCAGTTAGGATTGAGAACTATTATATCGCGATGTAGACCCAACAGTATCGACGTAGTTCAGCGTAACTTCACTAGATGGCGCTGTACTATATTATTAATGTTACGTATTTCTACTTCCAGCTCTCACACTGTACTCCCTGATGTTCATGAGATTCGCGTGGAAAGTCCAACCGAGGAATATGCTGCTCTTCGCTTGCCACTTCACGAACGAATGCGCGCAAATAACACAGGGTGCTAGGTTCATCAACTACCATTATTTACAAAATGAGACGAAGAAGAATTGAATCTTTGGTTGTGAGTAGGGCCAGGGCGAAGCAATGCATGTTCTTTTATTAAACCGTCTTTTGAGGTCGTGACTGGAGATAGCCACTAATGATCTGTAGGTAAGGACCTATGGTCAGTCTTGAGTAACAAATAAAAGTGACTATGTATGAATATGTGTGCAATCTCTTATTTTATATGCAGTATTAAACTTGTAGAAACGTTTTGTGATATCTTAAATGCTGCATTATATAACATTCTGCATTATTGTGTAACATGTTATGTGATATGTTATATGTATCATGTTAGTTACTGAAATGTGGTGTTGGAGAAAGATGGAATATAACAGTTGGAAAAATAGGAAAACAAATAAGGAAATGTTATTGATAGTTGATGAGCAGAGAGAGAGAGAGACATAATAACTTAACTTAACTAATAATAAATAAGATTATTGTTGACAGAAGACTTGAAGAAGAAAAAGAGGGTTTATCTTTACTCTTCTTCATTCAATTTATAACAAAGTTTCGTGAAATGTAGAAATCAGAAGAGTCAATATGAAAGTATTGATGAATACTTAAACAAGGCATAAGCTCACAAATAAGAGAGAGATAGACATAAGTAATATAACATGCTGCATTATAACATGTCATATTTTGTAAAACTTCGTTATATAACAACTTCATGTATGAGAATATTATTCCTGACGTTTTCGTCACAAGGAAATGTAATACAGTGTATGATAGAGTTTGTATTGCGACTTGCCCTGTTATAGTTAACGGCAAACTTTGTGAAGAAATGTCAAAAAGTACGCGCATGTGTATTAACAGGTCTACCAATGAAAGAACAGTGCCCCCAGCACGATGAACTATCGTAATCGTAAAGTAAACGTATCGACAGGACGAAGCATTGCGATTGGCCGAATGCCTACTGTGAACCTGCGTTTGTGTGAAGCCTGCCAATCGCAATGCTCCGTTCTGACGATACTATTCGTTACTCGATATTTTTTCGTACTAGGGGTACTGATCAACCAATGACGCGAGCCCATTGAGCCAGTGATTAGTTTAATATAATCTATGATTGGTAGATTGGTGCGCCTACGCCTTCGCGCCCCGCGCTTGCCGCCAAAGAGACCTGTAAACGCGCTTTGCGTGTACTGACTACATTGTCAAGAAATTTGCCGTTAACTATATGACCCATAATTATCACGGGTTTTTATATAGTAATAGATAATACGTAGATGTTTGACGTCCCGTTTGTAATAATGTTATAGAGATTTATTTATTGTTAACGCAGTTTTGCCTTAGCGATAGGTAAAGTGACAGGTGACAGATGTCATTTCAAATAATAACGGTATTCTGTATTCAAATACCGATCTCGAATAAGTTAAGGCGAAACTAACCAATAGCCGCCGTTAAACTTTAAAAATGAATTTATCATTTTATCGAATTTTTTTAATGATCCTTTTTGTGTTGGGTATACCTCAAGATCTGATGATGGCAAATGTATTTGCAAATTAAATTGCAAAAGATTATGTAGTCACATTTTTTTAAGTTGATTAAATTCAGTATTTTTGAAGATTCTCTGAAACAAAATATTATAAAATATAGGCAGATTCTATGTTACCCCAAGATGATATGAAAGTGTCATATTGTTACATATCTTTAGATTACTTTTGGTTGAATTAAACTGCAAATCTGAGCTCTAACAGGTCAGTCATTTATAGTCAAAATTAATTAAGAAATTAATTTATTGAAAGTTTTCAATTCAGACAGCTTCATATTGAGAAAACAGTTGAAAGTTTTCGACTCTTATTCAATATACGTAAACTAGTTATTTAAACTTAGATTTGTAGTTCTAATATCCAGTAATTCGAATAAATATCGATGGAAACAAACCAAGTCTGATATCTGGACAACTATGGCGTTTTAAATTGAGTCAATAATTCGATGACATCGAAATTTAAATCAAAACTTGACATCTTTCACAAATGTCATATCCAGTCTAAAATTTCAAATTTGGAATTGTTTTAGTTTTAAAGGGACTAGCTACATACAGCTAGAGCATACTGTTCATGGTAATCTTTTTTTTTCATAAGGCACTAGTAGAGGTAGCCAGCACTCAACGTACAAAGACATTGTGTCAAAGTAGTAGTAGTAGCTGAAGTTTTTATTTATTTTTTAAGAAATAGTTGCAACGTAATTATTTTCTTATAAGGACGAGTTTTTATTGACGACGAAATGTTGTGGCGAGCAGTGATACTATTTTATTTAGGTATTGTATAATACAATCAAATCAGTGATTTTTACGTTTTTTTTTTCATTTCGTTTGTTATATGATTCTGTAAAACTAAAACTTAATTTTTATTCGTAAAATCTAGCAAAAAATATAACCAAAAACTATTAAAAAAAAATATCGATGTAATATTTTAAGTTTCTTTTTAGTTATGTCACTGTTCTAAATGAGTGATATATTCTGTTCTGTAAATTATACTGAGAACGTCTCCTATACGTAGACAATTAATATATTATTTAGTATGGATGTTATTACCTTAATCTTAAAATGCCTTATATAGTAATATATCTTCTGTAGTAAGTCGTAGACATAATTAGAGACACCAGACCAAAGGCCCCTCTAGACTAGTGGCAATAAGTTTGTAGAATACGACGATTCCATACATTCATCATTTTTACTGTACAATACGCAGGCTAACGAATTGCCACTAGTCTGGGTGACTGATCGTTGAACATAAGCTTGTGTACGGACTGTGTGTTGGATATCAGTGTGCAAGAGATTATGTATAGTAAAACCAACGATTCCGTGAAAAGTCTAAATTTGGAATTACGGTTGTCACTGTTAATTGCAAATCAAAGACAATTTAGCACGACTTGACAATGTTGAAGGGATGGTCGCCTCCTTCAGTTTACGGAATGTTGCTTTTACTATACATTTTGTAGTTTATATACCTTTTCCATTGAATTTAAAAGGTATATAAGTTTGCAAATAGGTCAGATATAATAATTATGTGATATAAAATTGAAATGCACGTACTGGGTGCATCAAACGCACAATAAAAATGTTAGTAGTTCGAATTTCAAAATTAGTAATGGGCCATTACTAATGGCACCTTATTTGTCATAATCCGTTCAAATTTCGAATGGCGGTACAGGGGCCTTACTCCCAAAAACGAACATGAACGTTTCGGATCGAAACGAACGGTCGCCGAACACGGACCATTAAAGTTACTCTGAAAACCTTTCGGTGACGACTGTCGGATGCCGCCGTCTTCGGAATCATAGACTAACGATCGAGTCTAGATGAATAGTGTGGACCAATATAAAACATCTAAAAACCGTTAACAAATGAAAAATCAACAAATATAGTTGTATTCTCATGAAAAGAGCGTCAAATTAAAAAATATTATGAGATTTTTATTACAAAGGTACTGTTAGATCACTAAAATGTAATTTTTCAAGAATTTACGTATATTTAATGTGAACGATCCTAAAAACCCTCGTGCCATAATATTGTTCTATGTTTTTAATACGTACTTTGACAGTTTGACAATTTCAAATTTGAAACTTTGATACCCGTATGCACTATCTCTATTAAGATAATAGAGATCAGTGCCTGTCATGGTGCCCGTATGTGTGTAGCGCCATCTACTGGGGTCATCAAATACTTCCGTAATGGATAATGTAAATGGTTGTTGGTTCAATGCCCCTTTGCCAAAATATTGTTTTTTTGAGGAAGTAGAGGAATGATTTCCTCGCATAGCTCCTCTGAAAGTACCCTCGTCAATCTATAATTAGAGATAAATTCCATGTCCGGAATTTGCCTCAAAAAGTTTTTTTCACGAAGCCGGTGACGATTTTGGCTTCGCTCAACCGCTTCTTCCCTCATCATATCGTCCAACAATAAAAATCTCGCCATTTTCTTAGCTAAAAATTCAACTTCGAAAGTCTTACGAAAGGTATATAGCTTTCGTTGAATTTTAAGTAATAATCCGCAAAATTACTTGTCAAACAACGACAACGAAAACGTCAAATGTATTTTGGGAGTAGGTGCACCGACAATGATCGACCACCTCAATGTGAAACGATCGAAGACGGATACGAAATACGACACGAAACACTTTCGGGGTAGCTAAATGGCCGAAACGTCAACGAATACGATAGTTTTCGATTTTCGGAGTAAAGGTGGCTTTTGACTATGGGATGTAATGTAATATATATATTACATCTTGACATATCGCTCGTCATACATTTCGTACGAGACCGTTTACACTACGCTATAATATATATTACATCCCAAACTATAAATATTTTTTCGAGCGATATTTGAAGGTGTATATTTTACCTCACGTCCCCGGACACCACGCCTCCCCCTGTCTCGCCCGTTTGAATGGCGACGTTTGATCGCGCATGCGAAATCACGTTGTCATTTTAAACTGAGCAATCAGAAGTCAGGGAATTCGCGCATGCATTCTACACAGACCAATCAGATTCGCGTACGCAGTTCGATAGGGTAACGAAGTTGTCAAATTTTGGTGTCAACTCATGGTAAAGCTACTGAACTATCCCAAATATATATCTTACAGTGTAAACAGCAATCGCGGGATGTAATATATATCTCAAGATGTAATATATATATTACATCCCATAGTCAAAAGCCGGCTTAAGGCCCCAGGTGTGCTGTTAACTTTCGTCGAAGTTTTAAATTTAGAACATAAACGATGTCATGCATGCACGATGACTATGCCAAAATATCTATCAAATTGTTTTTTTTTTTTTGCGAATCAACTTTTTTAATAAGTTGTTGCAAAAGTAAACTATTATGAGAGTGCCTACGTACTCAAGGTACCTAAGGTTTATGATACAAAACAACACGTTCGACTTAGGTATTGTGTGACCAACAGGAAAAAGGTATGCAAAACTAATTAAACGTGGTTATCGTTATTTAATAGAATATTCTAATAAAATAATGCAAACAATACAAGAATGCAATGGCCAATTACACCCTTCGCCATTATAGTTCATGTGTGAAGATCTTCCGGCTGCAGTGCAATAAAGCGATCGAATAATATATTACGGCGGGTTCGTCAGCTGTAGAATAAGAGCGCCACTAGCCTGTATAATGTGTATAATGTATAAATATAAACATTACGTTATCGTTATACAAAGGGTATATTTTTTAAATATTTATTGTAAATTTTATTATACTCTGTTATTTGATCTGTATGTGTTGTTTCATTTTCCTTTGTATATCCTACTCCTTAAACAACAAATCAATTGTGTAGTGTTGTGAGTTTCTTCGGGCAGAGCAGAACAGGGTGGGGCAAGCGCCCCACTTGCCCCCCATCTAGGTACGCACATGTCTGGTCGTGCCTAGGAGAACACGTTAAGCCCTTGGTCCCGGTTGCCATACGAACATCGTGGCAGTCGTTAAGTACGGGAAATGGGTGAAATGGCCCACGGAAGGGCTGATCCCAATGGAAGTAGTAGACCTCTTTCCTCCCTAAGAGGAAATTCTGCCAGAGCCTGTGAGGTTGGCTTAGTAGGGCCCTCTAAATTCGCTAGGAGCAATTTTTTAAATATTTATTAGGGAACAGTAATGTAACATGAGTCTTAAATCTAATTACCTACTCGCCAAGCTATTGTCCCTGGGTTATTCTACTCGGCGATATCCAGATTAAAATATAACAACGCCAACTACCCTGGGTTATCGAGTTCGAAAATGCGGATGCAAACAAATTCAAATAAGTATTTGCACTGAGCGGAAATCGAACTCGCAACTTTTGACTTAGCATTAAGGTCATCAGAACATGATGCATGAGCATCCCATTCCGTGGGACACCACCTTTGCGTGGGTCTGATGTCGGAGATGTCATGATTAGATTAGTGCGAGCCTATGGCGTAAGTGTGACAGCCACAGCCTCTGGCATAGCGGTAGTGAACGCGACTGACGGCGACTGCTAAGGTACGCAGGGGGTATGATTTTGATTCCTGCTCAGTGCAAATATTTGTAGGATGGCTATTTCCATTGACCTTTCGGAGAGCACGTTAAACTGTCGGTCCCGGCTATCCTACGAAAATTTAGCAGCCGGGTAGTTGGAGCCTTCCAAAGTCCGACTAGTGTAACAGCAGAACTTCAATATCACCAATTGCTTGTGGAAGTCAGATAGCAGTCGCTTCGTGGAAAATATCGAAGATCAGTTGCATTACAGTTAAGACTGGAAAGCCGAAAAAGGCTCAGAGAATAATGTTAGTGCGACAAACTTGTGCGGATTTCAAAGCATTGCTGCCTCCTATTACACATGGGAAGATAAACATGCAGTCTGGGGTCCACTCCCCTGTTCTGTTTTTAACAAGCGCAAAAGCTCAGCGGATCACCCTGGTTATGTCGGACTCAACTGAATAAAACGTCGCCTTCAAGACTCAGTCTTCTGTTACCGGAGGTGATATTGCTGTAAACATATCTCTCGCTCACCGGTCGACCCAGGATCATGTCTTTCGAGCTGGGCATCTGATCTAAATTTTACTGGCTTGTTTCAGTTTTCAGTGCTAACGTCTGACCTCAACCTTGAGAGGAAAATCAGCATCTGTGCCTCCGTCAATCAGCATGCCCTAAAGATCTGAGTGGCCATATTCATCTAGGTACTCTAGTGTTCAAGCAAACCTCTCGTGGTGCTAGGCGGTTCTCGTAGGTATATTTAAGCACTAACATTATTTCATAAACAACACGCGTCTACTCTTAATTTAAACGAAATCTGATTTAAGTAAAACCTTTAGCATATTTCCATAGTTTATTCCCGCACTTCATCATATTAAGAGCAAGTAGAATGCGGCATTCACCACACTTGTGGGAGACAATGAGTGCGGCGGTCGTTGTTACCGGCGCTAAGCGTCTCCTATTGTCTTCGCAAATGCACCGACACACTTTGAATGCACGGCTACGAGTGCTACGACTTTATTAGAACAGCTTTTCAAAAGCTTACTGTAAATACACTCTGATTAAAATGTAATTTTAACGTGTACTAGTGCCTGTGGGGATGTATGACATGTATGGAGCCTACCACGGTTTTCGCGGGCCTTATTTTTTTGTTTAGTTGACGGAAAAAATTTACCTTTTACATTCCTTCGTCGCATGTTGGTAGTATTTTACTGTCTATCTTCCAATTTAAAAAGGACGAGGCACTGGCACATGTTTCCTTTTCCGTTAAGGGGTCAGACGACAATAGCTCTTGTCAAGATAAGCCAAATCATCATCTCTGTTACTATCAGGAGGGCCATGTGCTTGTCTGCGTCCTAAGTAGGGCAAAAAAAACATAATAAAGACCGATTTCCCTGATTTCATCCTAGGCCTCTGATAACATCAGGAAAATACGACTCCAGTAGGTTATAACCTATAAGGCTATAACGGATCTGAAAATCTAGAAAGGAGGAAAAGCCGGAATTTCCTGAGACTTTGTCTTCAGCTTACCATCAGACGAGGTGAAGACAAATTGACGTGTCCTATATAAAAAACGGAAGGTGGGACACCCCCTAGCTAGGTGGACTGACGACCTGTGAAAGGTGGCTGGGACGGACTGGATGCGGAAGTCGGAGGATCGGCAAACGTGGCGCATATTGGGAGAGGTCTATGTCCAGCAGTGGACTGCGGTAGGCTAATTGATTGATTGATATAAAAAACATCGTGGGCTCCGAGGTCTTGCTTTTCCTCCTTCACCTCGCACGGTCTTGGGTATACATGGTGGTGAGAATATACGAGTGCATTTTACCCTCTGTGACGTCAAGCTAGCAATAAGGCCTACCCACAGCAGAAGTACAGGGTCTTCGATTAGTCTCGAACTTGAACGAGTACAATCAACAGGATATTGTGTACCTTTTGTACCTTACCGTATATTTGAATCTACCGTACATTTGAATCAAAACATAATCTGTGGTTTAATGATATCAATAACGGTAATTTGCATTAATTATTTCAATTTAGGTTTACAAGCGCGGCTTCCGAATCGGGGTCGTCCTCGCAAGTGATTTGCGTAATTAATTCTGATAAATAATATCAGATTTATATTGGCAGAATAAATCTAAATAAAATGGCATACCTATCGATGCGCTTTTTCACCAATCAAGAATGTATCTTCAATCGGTTTTGCTGTCTTGGTTCCCCTTTGAGTAGAATAGGACCTTATTTCTTCCTGGGGATGTCGTAGAAGGTGACTATGGGTTTGGGACATCATTTTGTTCTCCATCCGACAGTAAACATACAGCCCATGACAAAGTGCCCGCTACACGGCAATAGGCTCGCCCCCTATTCCGTATCATAGTTGGCGAAATGTGGGTGTTAATACGCCTCTGCCTACCCCTCTGGGGATTTACAGGTGTGAGTATATACATATGTATCGTCAAAGGCTTCCTTTAGCCATCTCCAGCCCGTCACTAAATAGGAGGAAGGGAGGGTGGGAATTACCTATCACCATCATCATTATGAGCAATATCCAATTGCATCCGAGGCTTTCATTTTGGAGTTTGGGGTACGCTTACAGCTTCTCCTCTTTCTCATTTTTCTTTTCCTTCTCGGTAGCCTAGTGGTTAAGGCGTTGGGCGTACGATCGAGAGGTCCTGGGTTCGAATCCTGACCAATGCACTACCGACGTGAACCCACTCCTAACACGAGCAAATTAGCTTAGCTGGAGGGGTTAACGGGAATGTTAGTAATTTCGGTTACAAATATTCCTTAAATGAGTAGCTTATACGGCTTATACGAGAGCGATTGCCGCTGACCTCCCAAACCAGAGAAGAAAGATTACGATAGAATCTCGTCCGTTATTCAGCAGATGTACCAAATTGCAGAGGACTTTGGTTTCGGTCCCAATGATCTTCGTAAGGTCCCTTTAACACCTCAGTAGGCCCCTATTCTTGAACGATATACAGCTTTATGGATCTCGATTTATAACTAGATCCGCAGCTCTAAAAGGGCCACTTTATTGGAAGCGTAATCTTCCTCTTAGCGTTAATTCCCAGTCGCATCCGAAGCTTTCAGCTCGGAGTCTGGGGTCCGCTTTTACCAGTCTTAACCACGGATTTTGCTAGACCTCGATATTTTTCGTGAAGCGATTGTCATCTGACCTCCACAACCCAATGTTAACATTAGACGATATCGAAGCTTTGCAGTTAGACCGTTGTTTTTGGATTTTTGAGGGCTCCAACTACCCGTAACGACTGCCATAGATGTTCTCATGGCAACCGGGACTGACGGCTTAACGTGCTCTCCGAGGCACGACCAGACCAATGCAAATACTCATATTTAATTCACACAAATATTTGCACTGAGCGGGGATCGAACCCGCGCCTCCTGCGTAGCGGCCGCGTTCACTACCGCTACGCCACGGAGATAATATTTTGTCATGCAGCAATTTTTACACGAAATTAAAATCTGCTTAGTAAATGAATTATTGTGATTCTGCTTATATGAGTGACAATTATACGAATGTTATAGGAGTCTATTGAGATCTACTGGGGATTCATAAAGTTATCGTTTATAGTAGAATCACTCAATGTGACCTTTTGAAACTCGCTTTGGACAGATTCTAATATCATTGTGAGAGTCGATTCACGACTGAGCGCCGTTCTAGAATACGGTCTTTAGTTCATATTAATACTTATGTCAATTTTAAAAATAAAACTCCAAACACTACCAAACTAATGAAAATCTAATTTAATTATACGAAAAACTACAAACTATACGAGTACCTAAGCTTCTTTTGTGTGACGCCATTGTGGGAAGTCAGCAGTTGGTAGTGTCTAGGTACGATGCGATGTTTGGGTACACGCAGATAATGTTGTTTTTAATTAAAACTAACTTAACCATGTTTGTAACACTTTTTTCTACAGCGACCGGACTTGGTTTGTTGGTATTTTTTTTATTTAGAATTACCTACTGTTATTTATTTCCGGGTATGTGGGGCCCAGATGCGTGGGCTGCCGCTGCCTCCTTCTGCGAGCAAGGAATACTCGTGATGGAGACGGCGGAGCGGGAACGTAGGTGACTTATCCCTGGGGACAAGTCTCCTCCGAAAAGGGTGTGTGGGACCCCATTCATATTTTCAGAGTGCAAGTCAACGCAGGTAAACCTGTTGATAAACTCGCCGTAGTCTCCAGTTGAGAGTTCCCGCACACCGAAAATAAAGAAATTCTAGTAAGCGATTTCAACACACATTCAATAAAATCCCGTCTAATATGTTTTTTTTGTATAGGAACACATCAATATGACTTCGCCTCGCCTGATAGTAAGCTGAAGGCAAAGTCTCGGAAAAGAGGGTCACCGTTATAGACACGTATCATGTTACAATGGTGGCACTCAAGTTGACGGCCTCATCAGATGCTTTTTCACGCCCGCTTAAAGGACCCGGGACTGTAGGAAGAGGGAAACACGTGAACTGGTAAGAAATTCCAGGTCTTAATGGTGCGGCAGAAGAAGGAGTCGCCGAACCGCTTGGTTCTTGATGGGATATTCTGCACCTAAGTCCTGCACGTGTTGTCCTTTACAGGAAAGGAGAGAGAGATGTTGTTTTTTTCCTATTTAAATCACCACACATTTGTTCTAATCGGCCTAAAATCTGGGCCCTTCGGCAAGCGATAATATAATTCAATTTCTAATGCGTTCCATATGACTTACCCGAAAAAGCCCGCCCACTTTCCATCCAGAAACTATTTGTAGTGACAAACTGCGTTATATTATCACCATTACGTATACAGGAAGGAAGGATATGAGTGGAATTTGTCGGAAAACAGACTTGGATACGTTTCAAATGTAAATAAGTCGGAAAAACAGCGATAAACTGCCATCATTTGTGCCCTCGTGGGATTACGTATGCAGTAAACAAACGTATTAGAGGAACATTATCGAACGCTGTATTTCTATTAAGGATTTTTTCTGCCAGCCGTCAAAAGATGTCCTCGGTAAACGGATGAACGACTCAGTAATACCTACTCTTTTTCATAATATTTTTTTTTGTATAGAAATTAGTAACGTAAATCCCTACTAATATTATAAATGTGAAAGTAACTCTGTCTGTCTGTCTGTCTGTCTGTCTGTCTGTCTCGCTTTCACGCCCAAACCACTGAACCGATTTTGATGAAATTTGGTATAGGGGTAGATTAGACCTCGAGAAAGGACATAGGCTATGTTTGGTCGCGATAACCGACATCCACGCGGGCGGAGCCGCGGGCAAAAGCTAGTTACAAATATTTCCTCTAGCCCCTCCAGTTAAGCTAAATTGCTTGTGTGTTCACGTCGGTAGTGTAATAGCTAGGATTCGAGCCCGTACCTCTTGATCGTGAGGATGATTCTTGAGGTTGGAGAAAGCTTCCGATGCTTTTGTTTTGAAATCATTTGGTTTTATTAATTTAGGTACTTGATCTAACTAAACGGACGACGGCGACACAAAATAGAGAAGGTTTTTCATCAATTTGTCTAGATCCTTTAAACAAGTGTCTTGAAGGTCTTGTTGGGGCCACGTCCATACAATGTAGCACTATTACACACTACTTACTTACTTAGTGCAACTACATTTTAAAGTAAGAATAAGTACATTATTCTAAAAAAAGAACTCTACAAAGAAAACACTAAATAACCAGCCAGCACTAACAATTGCATCGATAACAAATACCCAAAAATAAACCTAAAACTAAAGCAGGCTCATTGCCAGCTTCAATTATTCTTTTATATTCCAACGCAGTGTAACTTTATCGTGTACTAAATAAAGTCTTCACACACGTTCACACTCGATTGAGTCTCGAGTGAGAGTTTGTGAACGCACCCGACCCGGCGTTTCCGGACGAGGCGCCGCTGTGACGCCGTCCGGTTCCGACACAGCGGCAACATGGCTGCCGCGGAGCGCGCGAAAAGAAAAATATGGCGGCATCCAACGCACCCATTACCGCCAGCTCTATTGAGTGCCTGTGAGTTATTACTTCATATTTGTTCAGCAGCACTAAACGGTAAATAGCTGGCAATAAATATGATACGAAATAGCTGCTTTGCAAAGATGTTTGCAATATACAAGTACCATATACTTTCGTCTTTATTTTTGTTTAGTAATCTGAATCAAGAGAACAGTAGACCCAAATAGACCTTTAAATATCCCAACGGAAACAATTTTTCAATATTTGTCGTTTGCCCATCCAGATCGGTACAGGACACATTAATTAGCTACCATGGAATTCTAAGAATAAGGCATATGCTACACTTGACAGAAATGGTTTCGCGGATATTCTGCGTCAGAACTCCAACACAATATAATATGTTACAGCATATAAATTATGAGATGAAGATTTTAGGTAGTGTGCCCGCTATCAGTCGTTTAATTTTTAATGTTTCAAGCTTAAGTAAGAAGAAATTGTGACTAACCCTAGATATGAGGCTGTGTTGCTTAAATAAAGAAATTATTAGATATTATTAAATGCGGATAATACACAACAGCATTTTCGCCAAGTGTAGGGTAGGTCTAAACTTTTATGTTTACTGAACACTTGAAAAACATGGTATATAAAATAAATAAAAACTTTCAGATAAATTACTAAAATAGTAATCAAATTATTTGAGGAGCCATTACGACTAACGGTGATAAAAATATACGTCGTAAAACTAAATAGCACTTGTTATGTGAAAACTTTGTTAGATAAGTCACCATTTCCACTCCATTACCTCTTTGCCTGGCCCTAATTATTGATAGTATTCCCATAAATATGTTTTAGTATCCATATAACTTTCCGATCAGAAAAAAATGTATGGCAAAATTAATCTTTTTTACTGCTCTTCTCAACAACAAATTGTCTATTAAGTTATTTTAGCCTCTTACACGATTGGTTAGATGTATGATAGCTTTTTCGGAAATCGATTCGAAGTTATTTTTATCCAACTATGGTGAAGCCAAAGGAGGGTTATATTCAGTAGTGCTATTTTTTTTTTTTTTAAAGAATATTAGCAACCGAAATTACTAATATTCCCGTTAACCCCTCCAACTAAGCTAAATTGCTTGTGCTAGGAGTGGGTTCACGTCGCGTCGGTAGTGTAATGGCCAAGATTCGAACCCGGGACCTCTCGATCGTAAGGCCGACTCCTTAACCACTTAAGCTACCGACGATTCTGTAAACAAATAAATGCGATTTCGAGTGTCATTCATACACAATACACAGACACAGTGGCCAGTGGCGGGCAAAGTTTAAAGTAGGCACAGCAATGTGTCATTGTAGGCCATCATCACATAGATGTTCACACAATTTTGCATAAGTTATTGCGCTATTATTACCATTGCCCTCTATTCGCAATGTGGATGACTTGCCGAGGTCCATTACTGAAAACTGTGTACTGGGAACCTAATACGAGACTCGTATTAGGTTCCCAGTACACAGTTTTCATTAATGGACCTCGGCAAATACGAGTATTTTTTTAAATGTTTAGATGGTGAAGTTGACTGTACTTCGTCTGATGATAAGCTGTGATGCAGACCAAGAATAGTTGCAAAGATATGAAATGCTGTCCCTAGATCCCTCCCTGCCTTGATAGACAACGACGATGATATTATTAGAAACAGAAATGATTGCCAGCTAAGCTAAATTGTTTATATTAGGGCTGGCCACACGTCGGTCTCCAACATGGGACCTTTTTTTTCGTGCGAAAAATCCCCACGGATACCCCCCCCCCCCCCCCATCGAAGCCGGTGGAGGAGGTTATGTCGGACTCGAACCGACTAACTCGATCGACTCCATAACCACTAAACTAACCACAAAGTTACATCCAAGTAATTAGTAATCAGTAATTTTAGTAATTACACAACAATTCAAATGCTTCACCAAAACACTTCACAAAATTTCTCAAACTTAAAACAGCAGCACGCGAAGAACCTATTGAATTATTAAAGACACGACACCCCAAGCATGTCTTGTTAATCTGTCTTTTGTCGACTGAAACGGAAATTGCCCGGAGACGGGCAATGTTGCAATGGTACGCCGCCTTTGTGATCACCCCCTAATACCTGTTAGGGCGGGTTCTTACCTTCGCAATTTGTGCAACCGCGAGCTTACAATTTTAGTTTCTAAAACATCTTAAAAGGAAATGCAGGGGGCGTTCGCGACATACAAATGCATGAGATACTCAGTTTTGTCTCCGTATACGAGAACAAGGTATCGAATAGTTCTTCAGTTCTTGTACGGTCCGCACACCCTGGGTTCTATAAATGGTTCAGTAAATGCAGGAGGAAAGGAAAGGAACTGGTTCCGGGTTGAGTACTTTAAATGCCGCCCTAGGTGTAGACTTTTGCCGAATTGAATTTGAATCTAAAAGTTTCTTAAACGCCTAGTCATGACGCTAAACTTAATAAAAATATAACTTATCAACCAATTTGTCTCAATTCAACCTCACCCAGGAGACAAAATATAACTTTTCCATTCCCAATTAGAGGTACATTTTTTTCCAAAACGATCCTCAGACCAATTAGGGACTTGTCGGTTGATGTATCGACAATTTTACGTCTTGATCAAAATTTATATCCGGTGGGAAATCGGTCGGTATCCGGCCTAATTGTGCCGAGGTTCGCCGGTCTCCGGTTGCTGGCTTACGATTGTGTCTAGACAACGATGGCTGTATTTTCTATATAGATAAATTTATTGAAATTGTTTGTTACAACATTTAAAGTACAGTGTTTTAATGATATGTAATAATAATCATTTATTTTTCAGATAGTAAAATCCATAATTATTGAATTATTTTAATTATATTTTTTTAATAATTGTATATATGATTTTACGCACAGTTACATACAACAAAAATAAAAATAAAATATGTATGTACATAATATTTTTACTCTGATTGCGCAAATTGATTTGATTTGAGCCCGCAATGTTGAAATATAAAAAGTGTCTGGGCCAATTTCAACGCGATTTTTACTGAATATAACTGCGTATCTAAAGCTTTTATTAACTAATTTTATTTTAGAAAAAAAAAATACCGACTAGATTAATATATCGGCGCAAAATATCAAATCCTAAAATCAAAGTTCATGCACACGAAGTCGCGGGCAAAGCTAGTAGTAAAACAAGACAGAATGTTCTTTTATCTCGTCTCGTTGTTTGATCAATTAGGTTGGTGCAAATAAATATAGGGCGGTGTTGTTTTGTTTTTTGTGACGTCACGGTTCATTTAACAATTGTAGAAAAGTTTCTTTTAAGGCTGCAGGAAGGAACAACTACAGGAATGCCTTAACAAAGCGACTTGAGGAAAGAAAAATAAAGTTCAGTGCTCTAAAGTACAGAATACTACCCCGTAGGGCAAGTAATTGATATAGTTTTATAAGACGTAGGGTAGAACGAAACTTTGCTCAAACTACAACAATTTATCCTACTACTAAGTACCTACTAATATTAAATACTAGCTGAGATACTAGCATTGCTCGTGGCATAATGTATGAGAATCTGCAGATTCCCATATATTATTTAAAATTTATATCTCAGGAACTAAAAAAAAAAAACCTACAGTTTTTTTTAATTGAAAAATTATTTTTGTGCTCAATAGCCCATGCAGTTATGGAGGAAGGCTATAGGTTAAATTCTCATACATTATTTGAAAATTAATAATTCCGGTCATAAATGGTTCAAAGGGGTTGCACTTAGCAACATATTCGGCAATCAATTTTTAGATTAAAGATTTATATTACACATTTATATTTACATTACACGACAATTAGATTTCACCTCGCTTGACGGTCAGCTAGTATCATATAACATTCTAGCATCAAGTTATTCCATATTCAAATGAGCTATACATAACCTAACTCTAACCGAATTTCCATCTCATTTCACGTTCAGATAAAATCCGTCCGTAACTTAATAACCATCCTCGATTTGTCGCCCATATAACCGTTAAATGGCGAATAAACTGTCACAATTACTGCTCTTGCTGTCAATAGGCACAGAGGGAATGTGTTATGGGGAGAAATTTGCGATCGTTCGGGTAATTATCGCAGAGTTTGTCTCTCAGGGGACGTTGAAAGCTACGACGGAATAGCTGAGCTGTCACTGGTCGGTTGATAGGGAAATAATAGTTTTTGTTGGTTGTTCGTTAGTACTTATTAGTATTCATATAGATCAAACGAAGACCTCTGTGGTGTAGCGGTATCTTAGAGCGACCGAATGCTAAGTCGAAAGTTGCGGGTACGACTTAGTGTAAATATTTGTATGCATGAATATGTATATTTCCAATGGTTTGGGTGTTTCTAACTACCTATTATATAATATGTAGCTATTTAGAATATGTATATCCATATTCTAGAAATACAAGCTAGTTAAGCTAGATAATATTAATCAAAGGATCAACTATAAATAATTAATAACAGATACCATGTACCTAGGTAAGCTTCAGTTTAATGTCCTCTATAAGTAACGTTCGATTTGTCTCATTTAAAGACTGTTGTAAAGAAAATGTAAACAAAACGCAACATATCTAATGTTTTCTTCCGACACAACTCGATACTTCAAAGTGAATCGAAACGTTTTGGCATCTGACGTTTGATACATGTGCTCGCCATTTTTTTTTCGTTTAATTTTCTCGATGGTTCCCTATTTGAAATTGCTTTTGTTTCATGGGAACAAAGAAATTTAAATTAAGAAACATGGGAAAGTAAATTGATTGTCGAACGTCTTCTTGGTTCAGTGCAATATTCTAATACTTAATAAAATAATGTAAAATTAAGAAGATTAAATATTATGTCTAAACGTTGCGTTGTACTCGTATAACAGATGTTTTAATCGGTTTGTATAACAAATCGTAAGGTGCCCATTACACGGTAGGTTTTGCTGTCAGTTTAACCACAATCACGCCGCCGTGATTGACCAATATAACCACATATCGTCTAATAGCCGTGATTGTGATTAAACTGAGAGCAAAACCTACCGTGTAATGGGCACCTAAGTTAGCAAGGAAGTGGCTAAAATAGCAAACAAATTCATTTTTGTTATTTGAATTGCGTTTTCTTACCATATTATAGTTTTATAGAATTCAAATCAAAGGCGATTAAACACGGTGCACTGTCTCGCATCACGCAAACAGTGCGGGAGTGTATGGTCTTACGTCGCTTCTAAGCATACCTCTTTGCATTGATATCGCATGTAGTGCAACACACTGAAGATGCATTCACATTGTTTATTCAAAAGTAAAACATGCCACACCCGTAGCGGGGCAGTGTGCCAGCCGCATGAGTTACGGCTATCAAATGTAGAGATAAGTCCCTTGGAGGCGGCGTAGCAATCGCAACTGCTGTCGCCATCGCCATACTGTGTGTTGATTGGTTCAGGCCATGACAGTAACATGGCCTGAACCAATCAACACACAGTATGGCGGCGATGTCATTTTAGTTCGTAGTTTTGTCGCTGGACTTATTAGCTGGCGCGTACTCTACCTTTGGGAATTAAGTAAATAGTTAGACTATAGTATAATCTAATTTAAGTTTGAATGCGATCAAAACGAATTCCCTAATCCTGGAAGGTCACAGTATCAGACACTTTTAGACTGCACCAGTATTAAAGTGTCTGATAAACTACAATATGCTCGTATCATTTCACGCCCCACTTATCTGAATGCACGTTCCAATCACGTTCAAGCTAGCTCCGTTATATCTCACACGTTTGTAATCCTCACCGGCTGTGCCTTTCTCGGAACGATGTACTGATATTGACTTGATGCAAGCAAAGTTAATTGATCTTCTGGGACTCTGTCAATGAGTAGAATGCACGTGTACACGGAGAGATGATACTATTAGATCTCTAGAGATCATACCATTTAGGAGTTCGTCAATAAGTTTAAGCTAATAGCAGACTTCTGTAGGAGAAATTTTTTTTTAGTCAGTTCATAAACAACGAATAAGTATCTATAAAATAAAAAACAGGTCCAAACGAACATAGAATCTGTTCTTTTTTCAAGTCTATTTTTTTTAAATTTTCTTTCTTCTTTCATGGAAAAGAAAACAAAATACGATGTCATAAATAATTCACTTTAGGTACATTTAAGTTGCTTTCGTCATTCGTTTTTTTTTCTACACTCATAAAATAAACTCTTTCGCCTCCTCCCATTACTACCAAGCCAATATATGCAGTTGAACACACGAAGGTCCTTCAGTACAGTACAGGGCTCTCGAAACAGTCTCTAATCCACAGCAGTTAACACAAAGCTAGTGTCCAGTAATTGGTGAGGGCTATTATCTGGACGGTGATCATGGCCGTTGGACGTACTGCACCAGAGGGACATGAGCCGATAGAAATTACTAGTAAGTGGTGTAACTATTAGTGCTTTGATACGGGTGAGCTGAGCGGTGTATTATGTAGTATTGTTATATACTAGCTGGTGCTCGCGGATCCCCCCGTATGGAGTTCTGATCCCGTTCCCGGAACACATTGCAACCTATTTTAGTCTTAATTTAGGTAAAATTTTTAGTTAAAAACAAAAAGGTTTTCGTTCAGCCGTTTGAACGTGGTTAAGTATGAAACATTATTACAAACTTTCATGTTTACACCTATTACTGGATATGAATATTGTCTGCACGATGTGAGCGGGTTCGATCCCTACTCAGTGCAAATATTTTTATCCACGAATATGGGTATTTGGATTGGTCTGGTCGTGCCTCGGAGAGCACGATAAGCCATCGGTCCCGCAGGATTATTAGCTAACTCGCGATAGCCAAACGATAGCAATATTTGTGCGGTAGTCGCGCAAAAACGGCAAATTGGTATTACGTAACTCAAAGCCGAAACGAAAGCAAAACAATCGACCGTGCTGCCTCTACCTTACAATAGGAGAACTAAAAAGTGGATTTTATCGCAAAGTTATCGCGAAATTTCCTTGGTGAGTTACAAATTTGGTATTACGTATCACATTTGATAGCAAGCGATCAGCGAAAGAGGCACTTTTTTTTTTTTACCTTGGTTGGGAGCGCAGTCGGCCCGACCAAGGACAAACGAAGGACGTTGTGTCGCATCCTGACCGTGTAGACGCTTTTCGGCCGACGGAGGGACCCCTTTAGCGACTTTTTCCCTAGATTTCTTGTATTATAAGCTTAAATTAGAAAGAAAATTAACATTTTTTTCGCTATTGAACTTGGTTTGACTACAACTTTCACACAGATACTAAAACAGCGACTGCAAGCGATTTTCGACCTTAATGACATTTTCCTAATTACGTGTCTTTTTGCGCTTATAGATGACACTGGTTACGAATATAAGTAAAAAAACTCGATTCTATGTCATGTCATTAAGGTCGAAAATTGCTTGCACTACGTTTTTTAAGGTTTTTTTATCCCTAGCATCCTTAACTAGTCTGTGCTATGGAGCAAATATTGGTCAATCGGTTATTAGACGTTATGTTAAGTTATTGGTCAATCACGGCGTGATTGATGGTTAAACTGACAGCAAAACCTACCGTGTAATGGACCCCTTAGGCACTTGTCCCACCGCAGGCGAGAAAACGAGTAACTATCGACTATTTTCTCGCTCAAGAAACGTACAATAGATATACATTCCGTGTAAACAAAAGAGATGCATATTCAAATAGTTGATCGTTGACTGTTCACACCGCCGGCGAGTACCCGCTTTACTAGTTTGTCGCTGAGCGACAAGAGCTATGAAAAGTAACACTCGCTCAGCGATACTCGCTAAGCGATTAAAACACGTCGAGAGAGCAACCAGCGGTCATTTTACTACAACCTGGACTGTGCGTTTGGCCGCCGCGAGCGAGTGTTGCGAGTAATCGCTCACCTCACTCGCACACTCGCTTATAGCCGAGCTACGGAACTATCAAAACTACACACTCACTCCTCGCTGCTCGCCAACTCGTTTGTAGCTCTAGCTTTACTCGTTACTCGTTCATCGTTCCCGGTGAGACAACTGCCTTAGGAACATTGTTTTCCATTGAGGCAACATAGTACCTCTTATCGCTACCTTTTCGCGTTTGGCGCTAGTATCGTAGCAAAAAGTACATTCTTGGCGATCTGATCGCAAAGCCTATCCCGTGTGAATGCGCCCTTACGTAATACCAATTTTTTTGACGTATCACAATCCATCGCGCAGTAATCTCGTTCTTACTGCTCATCGCTCGCTGGTCGCGAAAAGTTAGCTAATAAACCCGCCGGTTGTCATATGAACATCTACGGCAGTTGTTACGGGTAGTTGGAGCCCTAAAAAGTCGAACAACTGATATAACTGCAATACTTCGATATCGCCAATGGGTTGTGGCGGTCAGGTGGCAGTCGCTTCACAGTATATATCGAAGATTACCCAAACCCGTAGTTAGACTGAAAAAAGTGGACTCCAGACGCCGAAGTGAAAGTTTCGGGTTTGACTGGGAATTAATGCTTGACTATAGCTTAAAATGCAAACTAAGTGAAATCGTATCTTTACTAATTATTAAAGCTAGTGAATACCACTAGAGGATTCTAAGTAAGAGACCAATATGGTTGGTGGTTTTATCCCTACTAATATTATAAAAGCGAAAGTAACTCTGTCTGTCTGTCTGTCTCACTTTTACGACTAAACCGTTGAACCGATTTTGATGAAATTTGGTATAGAGGTAGGTTAGACCTTGAGAAAGGACATAGGCTATGTTTGGTCGCGATAACCGACATCCACGCGGGCGGAGCCGCGGGCAAAAGCTAGTTTCCATATAATATCGAGGTGGCCCCACGTTGGGCGCCATTTAAAAATTCATAGAAACATGTTTTGAATTGTGCACATAAAAGGCTTCGGTGGTCTCGTGGCATATGTTTCTGTCTGTTTGCATGCAAACGTGTATTACTGGAAACGATACGAGTTATGTAAAGTATTATTCCATTTTTCATCAGGAAATGAAGCCTGAAAATTTACCCGGGTAGCGGTGATAGGCTTGGTCCTGTTTGTTAGAATAAAAACATAGCGGGTGTTAAATACCCACATACATACTGCGGTGGTTTTCCCAAGCGTCTACAATATGGGGTTCTTCAAGAAGGGCATTATAAGGTTTCTTCAGGTTCGGCAGCACGAGTGTGACGCCCCTGGTGTTGCATACGTCCATAGGCCACGGTGACCGCTTCCCATCAGGTGGGCCGTGTGCTTGTCTGCCGACTGAGTGGTATAAAAAAAAAGAAGAATGAAAGTGCAAAGTAAAACCTGAGGCTATAACTTCGAGATTTAATCCTAAAACAAATCGATTTATAGTAGAAATAAAATTTTCATACCTGCAGGAAGGACTATAAAATGAAAATTCAAAACGACCAGAAATACGCAATACTAAGATAATAAAAACCTCTTTTATCTACGTGAACTCTTTTATCCGTGTGATACAAACTAGTTCTATAGGTACACAGGAAATGGACGTTCATTTTTTAAATTCACAATATTCCAAGCGCGTTCAGAAACATATTTTTCTGAAAAGTGGTAGTAAAAAATTGAAATTGTTCACCCACCGCTGGATATGCTCAATGAATTTCGCTTGTGATGCTTGATATTATATTTTGTTTGCAATTTTACTAAGCTTACCTCTCCTGACAGGAAACCTTGTAGCTTTATCCACTAATTAGTAGATATTGCTTGGGACATACTCGTATAATTTTGGATCTCAAATGTGCCCAAAATTTGCACAATTTTTTAGTTTTTTGGATGTCTTTTGTGCTTGCGTGCTACCCGCACGGGGTGCTACGTCGCGTCGGTGAACGATCTCAAATTCACCAAGCATAGATTATTAAAAAACAATCCGGACGTGCCAGGGTGACAATTGTCTCGCGATTTAAGTCCAAGATACGTCTCCTATATACCACCATACCCTAGTTATCATAGCCTATATAAATCAACATTTTCACCATCATCATTATATTTTTTAAATCTACAAATTCTAACAAAACTATTGTAAAAAGTCCCCGATAAATCCCATTGGTGCAATGCAGAACTACGTATTCGCATTCAAAGCCAGGGTTTATCCATCCGCAGGCAGCAAGAAGCTTAACTCTGTTACCCGGAGCAACGATTGAGGGTAGAATTAAAACGGAATTAAATCAAACTGGCTGTCTGCAGTGACTTACCGCGTGGGGATAAAATTTGTTGCAGTAAATCAGTAGATTGTAGCTAATTCTTTTGCGAATGACATGCTAATGATTTGTTGCTCACATGCCTGTTGGGGTTTGGGTTCGTGACACTGAAAGTAATTTTAACTTAAATATAAATTTTGAGCTTACATTTTGGCTTTCATGACGAAATTTGTCTACACTACATTACTATCAAAATAACTGTTAATGTGTTATAATTATCATTAATTGTATCTGTTATAAATACATGGTTTGTGAAACTGTTATACATGATGAATAAATTGACAATCTTTCATTAACTTTCTCATATCTTTGTTACAATAACTGTGAGGTGTAAGTTTTCCTAAAATATGATAAATAGATACATTAAAAATAGAATATAATTTTATGCATTTGCATCTTTTAGCCTAAGCTAGATATCTGGAATGTATGGGATTTGACGTAACTATAAGGCAGTCGTAAACGTATATACGACAAAATACGTGTCATATACATCAAATCCCATACATTCATCATTCTATTCTACAATACGCCGACCAATGAATTGCTACTTGTCTATGTTTATGGTTTTCTATTCAACCCAATTTAACCTCATAGAATGGTCTCTTTTATACTCACGACATTATCGTACGATATAATTGTAGATAGTATAAAAGCATCCATTGAAATCTTTGTTTGAAGTGTCCAATGGAAATTTCGCTTGGGGCGTCAATGGAAGCTTTTATATTCCCGAATATCGTACGATAATGTCGTGGATAGTATAAAAGTGTGTAATTATTGGGAAACATTCAGTAGAAGTAGGAGTTGTTTTAATGGCAGTGTTTTGGCGCCAATTTGATGAAAACGTTCAGAGCCGTTCAGTATTTTTATGTGTAAATGGTTAGCTTGGCTCTATGTGTTTGTTGTCGATGCCTTTTGAAATTATTATCTATACTAATAAATAAAGCTGAAGAGTTTGTTTGTTCGAACGCACTAAATTGTGATTTGCAAAATTGTAGAAAGTAAACATCCAACTGCTGTACTTTAATTCTTCTACTTTTGGCGCCAAAACTCATAGCCACAGCTGCTGAATAGCCTGCAATAAAATGTGTCAAGATGTCAAAAGTGTCAAAATAAAATGACATAATGTAATTCTAATTCTTTAAATGTCTCTGTTAAGTAGGCTTTAGCAGCTCCTAATATAGTGCCTATATACTAAATAGTCCATCATGTAGTTACATATCAGTTGAAGCATGAGAATAACAGTAACTGTTGTTCCCACAGATACAGAGTACGCTGGATAAGGTATCACGTGTGTATTATAGAGTATGCAGCACCAAATGTGAATTTTAGTCTCAGTAGTCAGGTTGCTAGTCCGGTTGATCGGACTACTGCAACTTTTCAGTAGCAGTAGTCCAGTTGTCAAACGGAATCGAACTATTGCTCAATGACGTCAAATGAACTATTTATTGACGAATCGTTTTAAGGCATCAGCTAGTATATCTGTTCTGTGACATCAGTTTGATGTTTTTATATTAAACTAACGACTGACGTACGGCGACTAAAGTAAGAATCATTGGTTTTCCGCGCAGAAATGTACGAAAACTGTGTCACAGTTTTAGATGAAGCTGGAATTAATTTTGAATTTCGAATTTGGAATGGGACTAGATAAATGAGTTAATGAATTTTTACACCTACGTGCATAGGCATAGCGCGCCTTTTTATAATGACATCTGTTTGACAGCTACAAAAAATTGCAAGTGGTTGGTGTCTGAGTGGTGGCCTTTCGCGATAGGTACTAAATTGTTTAACATTGAAGTAGCTAGTAATCGTGTAAAACCCGTATTTAAGGTATCTAGTCCACTCTAAATTCTAGATTCACATCTAGTATATTCTATATCGACGTGTTGACTTCCGATTGGTATAATTTGATAGTACACTGTACATTGCTTCAGTTTACGTACCACCAAGTCATGTCTGGCTATCCGTGTCAATTAACATTCCGTTACCTGATACTCGATTGATATTGGTATTTGTATATTGAACTACATGTACATATAGGTACACGTTTAGTGAAGACCGGTTCGAAGGACTGAAACATGTAAGGTCAATGTGCGGCCATGATGTGCAATAAAACTGTGTGGAGCGTTATTTGCACTCAAAAAGATACAACGTAAGATGACATAACATAAATACGAGACATAAAAACAATCTTGTAGTCTGTGATAGAAGACTCCAAAAAATTAGTAATTCTTTCCAGGATAACTGTATACGCTTTTTTAACAAGCTCCCTAATGAAATTAGGGATTTACCTATAAATAAATTTAAAAATGAAGTTAAGAGGAAATTGTGCCAAAAAGGCTATTATAAAATACAAGAATATTTAGATGATAAACTTGCTTGGAATTGAGCTGTTCACTCATGCATGCTTCTCAAACAAATGATTGTATTTAGACTAAGTAGACTAAGCATTTTTTGTAAATAGACCAAAAAAAAGAAGCCCGCTGAGTTTCTTGCCGGAGTCTTCTCAGGCCGGGGCCGCGTTTCGAACCGGTGGTCCATTTGCTAAGCTAGTCTTTAGTACATATATGTATATTTTTGACGTTTTGTAAGTGCCGTTTTGATGGTCTATACAGAATAAATGATTTTTGACTTTGACTTTGACAATGTCCCCAAAATGTTACTGTAAAGTAAAGTGCTCAAGTTGTTTTTCACATAACTTTCTTAAGAGGTTTTGCTTTCAGGGTTTAGTCCACTGCTCCATTCGTGTGGAATTTTGATCGCGTTCCCGCAACTCCTGGGAATCTATTCCAGGTCATAGTAGCCTGTGTTTTTTGACACTATAATCTATCACTGTACCAAATTTCAACCAGCCCCTCTAGACAAGTGGCAAATCGTTGCTCGGCGTATGGTGGAATAGAACGCCAAATGTATGGGATTTGACGTATATGACAGACGTCAACGAGTGTCAAAAACGTCAAATCCTATACATTTGTCATTCGATTCCATCATACGCCGAGCAACGAATTGCCACTTGTCTAGGGGGGTTGACCCGTTAAGCCGATGATGCGTGTTTTAGCTAGTCGTTTAGCTATTTCAACAATAAAAATCAATCAAAATGAACAAAAATTGGAATAATGAACTAAAATCAAGAATCATTCAACAAATAAGATAATTACACGTCGTTAAAAAGTGGTATTTAATCCGCAGCCGACAGGAAGACATTTTTGTTGTTTTATTTCTATGTTAAAAGTGCTTTGTAATTTGAAATCTAACACGGCGGCGCACCGTGACCTTTTGTTTTCCTTCCGTTTTCTTTCTTTTTCCTTTAATTGTGCCTACAGAGCGGAACCGAGCGAATTATTGAAAAAGTTGGCATTATTCTACACCGCCTACTTTTATACAGACGGGCGTTTTAACGCCATAGTTTTATTATAACCGTCGTCGGACCAAAAATAGAGTATGTAATAGTGAAAAATACTGCAATAGAAGGTACTACTATTAGTATTTTGGGTTTGTATTGGGCTCATACGCAGAATGTGTTTTGGGCAATGTGTTCATAATGCATAATACTTTTTTTCGTGCGGAAATCCCTGTCAATTTCCGGGAATCGAACCATCTCATGTCGAACTCGGACCTACTTTAGCAGTACGCTGTTACGTTGTCTCAGATCTAATTTAGGCAATTGCCATAGGTGGCAGCATCTCCCCTGTACTGCACTAGAGCACTAGCATTCCCAACAGCCACCACTGGTGGTCGTTGAAACTTAACTTTTAATAGAGTTTTATTACCCCCAGGAGCGGCCTTTACAATAAAATATGGACTTATTCCCAACAACCACCAAAAACGGCCACCATCGCTGGTTATTAAGAAATCAATCAACCAATTAACCTATTGCTGTCCGCTGCTGGACATAGGCCTCTCCCAATATGCACCACGTTTGCCGATCCGATGCCGATTACTAAGAAAATTTTACATCTAATTCCAATTGCCCCCAGGAGGATTGTTCTCGAAGGTGTACTTCTGACAGATTTTAGGCATAAGTTTATATTAACTGTTACGTCATGTTTTTTTAAATTCAAGTTGAGATTAAACGCCCGTCTGCACCATTTATGATGGAATCACTGCGTGCCCGACTCGTTTGCGTTTCCACCTTACCGGCACGTAATAGACGCGAGAATCGTACGGAAAACAACTTTGGCCATTACGCAGGCCGTTTCCCGCCGTCAATAAGCGATAAGATGAAGCGGTTATCGCCGAGTACAATGAGATTAACCTGCCAAATTGTATTGTGCTTCAGATAAGGGTGATTCAATTATTGTTTGGCTCCTTGATTAGCCATTTGTGCAACAATTTGGACATGCTGGAATTTGGTTAGGAATGTTAGGATATCATTTATTTCTTAACTAGCTGTTGCACGCGGCTTCATTCGTGTGGAATTTTGATCCCGAATTTTGTTGTGCCAACCCCAAATGACTGGGACAAGGGCAGATGATTATCATTATTGTAACCTGATTCTTGAAATAGGACTCTAGCGATGGTGAATCTACCCCCTCTGTCGCTGTTTGTTCCCTGCGCACTCTGCTGGGTTCACCAAAAGGGTAGGTGGGTAGGAAACAAAAATATATAACAAATATTGAAAGTAGGCTACGCTCAGCAGTGAACTGCAAATTGCAATAGGCTAATTGATTAACGCTCAAAGTATCCTCTTCGTAGATTTACAGAATTGGATACATATAAATACTTACTTGATTTTTTTATACCCCTTAGGTGGCAGATAAGCACACGGTCCACCTCGGAATGTGATTACTGTTCACGCACGAGGCACGTGAACAATCGTCTACGCGACAGACGGCGCGGCGACGGGCGAGGGAGCTCGGATCGGACCCCCTCTTCACTTCAACTTAACCATCGAGCGGTGCGCACGACACTCGCGTTCCATCCAACCTTCAACAATCGATGTACTTTATTTTAAACTATTTATATTAAACCTCATTACTACAGTCCACAATTTTATTAATTGTTCATCACCCGAAGTTCAAACAATGGTCCTTCTACCGTAAAAGTATACGAGCGCTTCAAGAAAAAAAATTCATCGTGTCTTCGTGGTTGGACTTTGGACCCGACGTGTCACCTGTTTGTTGCAAGTCATCGTGATCATCGTGTACAAGGAAAGGAATAAGGACGGTTAAAGACATACGTGAGTTCGTTCCAATTATTTCCCTTTCCTATCCAATGTTTATTGTTTCAAATCAGTGTTTAAACTAATAATTTCAATTTCCACTTTCCATACTATCGCATTCTTCGCCTCTCATTTGACCAGATAGTAATTGCTAGCCTTTTTACTTGCATTCACGTAATTATTGCTGCCTATAACTTCTTATCGCGCTTAATATTCTTAGCGCTTACATAATCGTCAGCTAAACGGCGCGGATAACTTGGTACCTACACATCGCAGCTGGCCCACTACAGTTTTTGTTGCAAACAGCTGTGCGTTATAGACAATAGGCCATCTTTTTTATTACTTTAGTGCCCACATTTACCGTTTTTGCACATTATTTGCTTATTTGCGTTATTTATTTACCTACCTCCTTACCTGTTCTTCAACATGGCGACTATAGAAAAATATAGAAGGCGAAGTTGCATGAAAGCTAAGCTTACTAATTTTGAAAACTACTCAAAGGTCCTCTTATCTTCCAAGGAGCTATCAGAGCTGCAACAAATAGACTTAGAAGCTCGTTTAAAAACCTTTGAAGCATTATACGAGTCCTATGACGCTTTGCAGATGGAGATCGAGTCAGCTTCGGAGACCCCTGACAGCGAGTATGGGGAGCGAGTCCAGTTTGAGGAGCGATATTACTCCCAGCTTGCTCAAGTTCGCAGGGCGTTGGCAGCCTGCGCTGCTGAGCGCGCCTCGGTGGCGGGTTCTGATGCGGGCTCCAAATCAGGTGCATCGTTTAAAAACAATTTTGTGCGCTTACCTAAAATTGATTTGCCACACTTTAATGGTAGCTATGAGTATTGGCTAGAATTTAGAGATACCTTCCTTTCATTAATACACAGTAGTGATGGTATCGACGACATCAACAAGTTCCACTACCTCCGTGCGTCACTTAAAGGCCAAGCATCAGAGATCATCAAAAATATAGATTTTAAGGGCGATAATTACGCAATGGCTTGGGACTTGTTGTGTGAGCGATACAATAACAGTCGCCTTTTAGTAAATAACCACTTGCAGGCTTTGTTTGATGTCGAACCGGTTATAAAAGAATCGTCTTTATCGTTACGACGGCTTATTGATTCTGTTAATAAAAACATACGGGCACTCAAGACATTAAAGGAGCCTACAGAGCATTGGGATACTCTCATAATATTCATGATATCTAGAAAACTTGATTTTATTACTAGCAGGCATTGGGAAGAGTATCGCAATGCTTTGTCTAGTTCGCCTACTCTAACGCAGTTTTCTACATTTATATCTAACAAGGCTGATTTACTGGAAACATTGGAAAATAATCAATCTAAATTAAACACACTTAATCAGAACAATAAACAAAAAAGCTTTATAGTAACTAATACTAGTGAAGAAAATTCAAACAATAATAATTTACAAAATAAAAATTCACAAAATAATAACAATAACCTTCAAAATAAATTAACTAAATGTCCTTTATGTTCTAAAGATCATTTGCTTTATACTTGCGAGTCATTTAGAGCCTTATCTGTTGAAGTCCGTCTACAAAAGGCAAAAGATTTCAAGGTCTGTCTAAATTGTTTGCGTTCAAGTCATACTACCAAAAAATGTAGATTATCTGGTTGTAAATATTGCAAGGCCCGACATAATACTCTTTTGCATACTGAACCGACTAAGCAGGCTTATCAAGATCCAATGCCATCTAATTCTACTAGTGTTGCTTTATCTGCTGACACTTCTAGGCAGCTTATTAGTGCACCCAATATTTTACTGTCCACAGCTATCGTGAAGGTGGGCAGCCACAACGGTGAAAAACTCAACGCTAGAGTACTGCTCGACAATGGCAGCACGGCGAACTTCGTAACGGAGAGCCTCTGCACCAAACTGGGTTTGTCACGACGCAATTCAACTTCCACTGTGACAGGTATCAATCAACAGTCTTCTTATAGTACACAGTCTTGCCACCTCAGTATTGAGTCTTCTAACGGTAACTATAAGGTTAATTTGGACTGCCTAATTTTGCCTGAGATTACAAAAGTTCTACCCTCATCTATTGTCAATATTGAGAATATTCTTATCCCGTCAAGCCTTTGTTTAGCTGACCCCACATTCAATATTCCGTCAGTAATTGACATCCTCTTAGGGGCTGAAATATTTTGGACTGTCGTAGGCTCCGCTTCTATCGACTTAGGTCAAAGAATGCCTAAGTTATGTGAGACTAAGTTTGGATGGATCATATCCGGTCCAGTTTTCAAAGGAATTTCATCCTCTTCTCATCACTCACATTTTTGTAATTTTGCCAATCCCATTGACAAACCAGACTTGTCAAAATTTTGGGAGCTTGACTCTATTTCTCCAAAACATTCACTATCTCAGGAGGAAAGAGAGTGCGAGTTAAGCTTCACACAGAACACAGTCAGGAACAAGGATGGCAAATTCACTGTTACGATGCCCTTAAAGGCCAATCCTACGGTCTTAGGGGACTCATACACCATGGCTAAGCACCGCTTCCTATCTCTTGAGCGACGTTTTCTACGTGACCCGGACTACAGGGCTAAGTATGTTGACTTTATGGACGAGTATGAACGCCTAGGTCACATGACTGAAACCAACAACAACTCAGCACCACAATCGGGTCACGTCGAATACTTCATACCACACCATGGTGTCATAAGAGAGTCAAGCACTACAACTAAGTTGAGAAGTGTCTTCGATGCATCAGCGCCATCTTCCTCAGGTATCTCTCTCAACGACTTACAGCTGGTAGGTCCTAAGGTACAAGATGACCTACTGTCGATTTTGTTACGATTTCGGCAGCATAAATACGTCGTCTCCGGGGATGTGGAGAAGATGTATCGCTGCATCGAGGTCACACCCTCACAAAGGCCTCTCCTACAAATCATCTTTCGTAGCGACCCTAAAAAGCCACTGAAAACGTACCGTCTCAACACGGTCACGTATGGGACCGCGTCAGCTCCTTACTTAGCCACCAAATGTTTGGTGAGCCTAGCGGACGCGGCTTCGTCTGATGACGTGAAGTCAGCTATATCACGTGACTTCTATGTGGACGATTTTCTGGGTGGGGGTCCGTCTATTCCTGCGACAATAACACTCGTTAAAGAGGTCACAAAAATTCTGTCGTCAGCACATTTTCTTCTTCGAAAGTGGCAATCTAACAGCCCAGAAATTCTAAAAGCCATTTTGGGCGATTCATATGAGCAGAATAATTCCTCCTTTTTAAATCTTTCAGACCACAACACATCTTCTAAAACTCTAGGCCTAAACTGGTTATGTAGCTCTGATTCCTTGTCATTTTCAATTAATATTGACAAAGTAGAAAAGGTCACAAAACGACACATTTTGTCAGTTATTAGCCAAATATTTGACCCCCTAGGCTTAGTCGGCCCTTGTATTGTCGAGGCAAAAACTATTATGCAACGACTATGGGTAAATAAGTGTGAGTGGGACGATGAGGTTTGCAAGGAAATAATCGATATGTGGTCGACATTTGTTTCAACACTTCCTAGCTTAAACCTTTTGAAGATTCCTAGATGGGTTTCTATCGATTCGTGTGTGAAACACGAAATTCACGTTTTTTGTGATGCGTCTGAGAAGGCTTATGGCGCATGTATTTATGTTCGATCCATAAGTCACACTGACTCTGTTAGGGTTAGTCTTCTCCTGTCCAAAAATCGTGTAGCACCGATAAAGTCAGTTACAATCCCACGGCTTGAACTTTGTGCCGCTTTATTGGGGTCAAGACTGTGTACAACTGTTTTCGATTCATTAACTATGCCTATTAGTCAATGTGTGTTTTGGTGTGATTCAATGATCGTACTCGGGTGGTTGAATACTCCTTCAAATCAACTCAAGCCCTTTGTGCGTAATCGAATTAATGAAATTCTTGAAAATTCTACCTGTCACACGTGGAGGTACGTGCCGTCCAAAGACAATCCGGCGGATCTCGTTTCTCGCGGGGCGAGGGCCGATTCCATCGGTGTAAATAATCTGTGGTGGTCAGGCCCGAGCTTTTTACAAAGTCATGAACATGACTGGCCTACTATGCCTTCTACTAGCGGAAAGCGAGATCTACCTGAAGTCGTTTCAAATTTTATTCATGAATCATCTAACAATACAAATCATTCACCAAATATCATACAATCATTAATTAATTATCATTCTAATTTTAATCGCCTGCAAAGAGTCTTAGCCTACATTAAAAGATTTATTTACAACTTAAAAAATCCTAATTCTAAATTACAAGGCGCTCTTTCTAGCGATGAGTTAAATAATTCATTGATGTGTTTACTACGTAGCGCACAAAGGGAAATGTTTCCGGAGGAGTTACATCTTTTAGATTCGGGAAAACCTCTACCGCGTAAAAATAGATTAATTTCACTAACGCCTTTTCTAGATTCCGAAAAAGTCATACGAGTAGGTGGTAGACTCGACAATTCTCCGTACGATTACAACACTAAATATCCCATATTGCTTTGTAGTAAACACCATCTAACTAAAACAATATTTCATATGCAACATTTAAAAATGCTGCATGCAGGTCCTCAACTGCTATTAGCGCATTTGCGTCTTGAGTGTTGGCCGTTGGGTGGCAGGAATCTCGCTAAATCAATAGTCAGACAATGCATTAAATGTTTTAGATTTAAATGTCAAAATGTACAACCCATAATGGGACAGTTACCTACATCTAGAACCAGCCTTGAATACCCTTTTTTAAATTGCAGCGTAGACTATGCTGGTCCAGTACTCATTGCCGACCGGAAAGGTCGGGGCTGTAGGCTCACAAAATCGTACCTGTGCATCTTTGTCTGTCACGCGATCAGAGCAGTGCATCTAGAGCCCGTCACTGACCTCACAAAAGAGGGCTTCGTAGCAGCGCTTAATCGTTTCATATCTCGTCGTGGCAAACCGCGTAGCATCTTGTCAGATAACGGCACCAATTTTGTTGGAGCCAATAATGACCTTCAACAGTTCCTAGCTGACTCGACTTCCGATGTTGCATGTGAAATGTCACGTGAGGGCATCAGGTTTTCATTTTCACCTCCATATTCACCTCATTTTAATTCCATGGCGGAGGCTGCAGTTCGCTCTACCAAGCATCATTTGAGGCGGGTGCTAAGTCTCACTAACTTCACTTATGAAGAGTTGGCAACCTGTCTGTGTCAAATCGAAGCCGTCTTAAATTCTCGTCCTTTGACACCTCTTTCCTCTGATCCTACTGATTTCTCTGCTCTCACTCCTTCCCACTTTCTAATTGGACGACCACTTACGTCTATACCGTGTCCGCAGATTCCTGAGAAGAACATCAGCTGCGTTGACCGCTTCAAGAGGATTCAATGCATCCGGCAGCACTTCTGGCAAAGATTCTCTCATGAGTACATTTCCTTGCTTCAGCAGAAAACCAAGTGGTCCACTTCTTCTGGCCAGCTCACTGAGGGGATGCTCGTGCTTGTACGGGACAAGGCGCTACCACCGCTGGTTTGGGCTTTGGGTCGCGTGGTGCGCACCTATCCAGGACCGGACGGCGTCACAAGGGTGGCGGAGCTAAAGACGAGGCGAGGAACCATCACAAGGGCGTTCAACAACATTTGCCCTCTTCCCTTTGAAGAGGTCAAGGGGCGGGAGGATGTTCACGCACGAGGCACGTGAACAATCGTCTACGCGACAGACGGCGCGGCGACGGGCGAGGGAGCTCGGATCGGACCCCCTCTTCACTTCAACTTAACCATCGAGCGGTGCGCACGACACTCGCGTTCCATCCAACCTTCAACAATCGATGTACTTTATTTTAAACTATTTATATTAAACCTCATTACTACAGTCCACAATTTTATTAATTGTTCATCACCCGAAGTTCAAACATTACTGTGGCTTATGGACGCATGCAACACCCGGGGGTCACATTCGCGCTGTCGACCCCGTAAGAACCTTCTAATGTCTTTGTTGAAGAACCCCATACCATAGTCTAGTGGATTTTTTCAAATCGCTCGCTACCTCTTATGAATTGCGCCAATCTATAACGCTGCTCTGAAGCCTGGATTCCGATTTTTAAAGCAAAAATCTAAATGTGATATTAAAATGAACTGGTTACTTAAGGAGGTCGTTTATTGGTCGCCATTGTTATTCGTAACTAAGTTTTTGTGCGCAGGAGTTACAGAGTTAACTACTTCTACTAGTTTGAAATATTTAACGATATCACACTTCCTTCCTTTAATTTTTGCCACGTAAATTAATTTTATTTTTGGTTGGGAAGAGATAATATGGAGTAACTAATTTTGGTTTTACAAATAAAATCCTCAAAGACCCGAGAACAGATAATAAGTAGTAGGTACCTAATTCAAGTATTAAATTAAGCACTATTAGAGATATCGGGATATTTATCATGTATTGTTTTGACGTCAAAGATATTTCGGCATGTAGCAGTGCCGAAAATCGGAAACTCAAAATAATATAATATCAATCGTTAACTATCCCGTTACCTCCGTACCAAATACTAACTGTTCATTAAATTACAAAATCAAAATTTATGTACGTATATAAAAGACTAGCTTTTGCCCGCGGCTCCGCCCGCGTGGATGTCAGTTATCGCGACCAAACATAGCCTATGTCTTTTCTCAAGGTCTACCCCTATACCAAATTTCATCAAAATCGGTTCAGTAGTTTAGGCGTGAAAGCGTAACAGACAGACAGACAGACAGACAGACAGATAGACAGAGTTACTTTCGCATTTATAATATTAGTATGGATATGGATTACATAGGTACCATTATTATAAATAACTAAACTAACTATTCTTTAGTGCCTACTTATTGAAACAAACAAAAGAAAGATCATGGATATTTAAACGAAGTACCTAATCAGTGTTTCATGAAAGGTAAGCCACCATTATAATCAAACTTTTCATAATAATGTAACTTTTCCTGCACTTTTCCTTAAAATATATAATTTAAAACAATTGCTTTGTTGACGAAAAGTTGTTCGCCTAAACACAAAATGCCATTATAACATTATTAAGAAGCAAGTGTATTACAATTCGGCCGAGAGAACCGTTTATTATTCAGTATTATCCCAAGATTTCGCCGAAAAGTGTACAGAGTTCGGTGAAAGTGTTAATTTTTAAGTGAAAGGACAAAAATCCAATGCCTAAAACCGACGGCTGATATACGAGTGGAAATTGCGGTCGGAGACGTGTTTGGTTTTTATTTTCAGACTACTACGGCGCTTTACCGTTTTAGTATTTAAGTAATCACTATCACTACATATTATAAAACAAAGTCGCTGTCGCTGTCTTCCGTCCCTATATATGCTTAAATCTTCAAAACTACGCAACGGATTTTGAAGCGGTTTTTTTCAATAGATAGTGATTCAAGAGGAAGGTTTATATGTATAATACATGCATAATATTGTAGAAACACTGATAAATTTAGAGATATGCAGCGGGAACGGGATCAGAAAACATGGCGGTACGAAGTTCGCCGGGTCAGCTAGTACTAGATAAAGCTGTGGTATACCCGCGTGTAAGTTTGATACCGTTCCCGCTGCCCATGTGACCAATTCCCGGGATAAAAAGTAGCCTATGTGTTATTCCAGACTAATCTATCCGTGTATTGAATTTCAGCTAGGTTCGTAGTATCCGGTCACTAATATAGAGCACAAATTTTCATAATGTAGTAGAATTGAATGTTTTCATAGAAAGTAATGTATTAATTACGATTGTTGAAACGATGCTGCCGGGATTGTGGGACGAGGAAGACTCGCACATTGCAGTCAAAAGTTGATGTTGCCCGAATGTCAAGAATCAAGACGCTACGTGCCGTACATTTACACTCGGTTTTGTTTTGCAGATTATTTTTACAAATTTTAACATCCAGTTACACCCGCGTGAACAGCTGTTTAGTGGTCATGAGGCATTATAGAGATGAATGTACATGAAGATGAAACTGATAACCCGCCCTTTTAGACGCCACCGCAGTCGAGTAAGATAGGAAGAAAGGGAGGGTTAAGCTTATTTCCTGAACGAGTCGGCCCTTTTATCCAGGGAAACGTAAAGTTCACACAGTTTAGAAAAAAAAAAATGGATGAATGTACCCATTTTTTTTTAGGAAATCTTGAAATAAATTAATGAACAATCACAAACGTTGCGTTCTAAATTTTCCCGCGGTATGTTTTCATAACTTCGCGTTAATTTTTAATGTAAATATCATCACGGTGTGGCGTTAACGAGATTGACTCCCCGTTGGTTTGTTCAGAACATTTCCTACACATTTTTATTATGAAAGGGATCCCTTTAATAAAATTAAAGTAAGAACTGTAGTTTATTTAATAATAATGTTTAAAATTTCAGTTGAAATGTCGGTCTGAGGAGTTGTTTTTCGAATGTTTACTGAAAAATAGGTTTTGAGTTTATAAGGAACTAGCTTTCCGCCCGCGGATCCGCCAGCGTGCATCTCGGTTAACGCGACCTTTTTTTCATATCTTCGGTTCTACTCAACTGATTGCGATCAAACAAACGTAAGATTTTAAGTCTGAGTGCCCTTTCTAACAAAAAAACCGCATCAAAATCCGTCCAGTAGCTTTTGCGTCCATCGCGGACAAACAGACAAGAAATTAAAAAAGAATATTTTCGTGTTCCAGTAATCGTTTACATAACATAACCCAAGTATTTTTTTTAAATATCTCCAATGTAAAGACACGACCACTTTACAATTATATAGTAGTATATAGATGGGTAGGGAAGAACTAAGTACATACTTTTTTCATGTAGAAATCCCCTGGGATACTCCTGCTCTCGAACGGTTATGTCGAACTCGAACCGACTAAAACTGCACGCCGACTCGTCTGGGGTCCTCAGATGCCGGGTGTTAGGTGGCCCATATGTAAGATATCTCCCTCGCACCCGACTGTATCAGGGCCATCTTTGATCTTGAGACATCAAGATTGCCCCCTCGTATGGGAAGTATCATCCTCTCCCTAGTTGAGGAGGAGAACGGTCCCAATGACGAATTACAATAAAAAAGAATTTCTGACAGAACTACATATGCAAAAACCAAAATAATTTTATATACTGGGTGGCGCAAAAGTACTGGCACTAAAGAAAATACCTTTATTTTTTTTATATGACATTTTCTGTCATTCTGTTGTTGAAAATTGTGTAGTGAACAAATGTAAAATACACTGAAAATAAACATGGACCGTTTTACTCCCCAAGAACGTGGAATAATTGTGTCAATGTTCTTACGGAATAATTCATCAGTGATAAGAACACAACGTGAATTTCGTTTCCCCACCGTCCGGCACCGATTGGTCGCACAATTCGACGCTTTGCCACACGCCTTGAAGCAACTGGCTCAACATTGGATAGACCTAAGTCTGGGAGACCAAGAACAGGCCGTTCAGCTGAAAATATCGATGCTGTGCGCGAAGATGTGGAAGAGTGTCCAGAAACATCAACGAGGCGACGTGCCACGCAATTGGGCATTTCCAGACGGACCCTGCAGCGTATTTTGGTGAAAGACTTAAAGATGTTCCCGTATAAAACTCAAATGACTCATCAGCTGCTGCCTGCTGACCACCGAGCTCGTCTAGATTACTGCCAGCGCGTCATAAACCTCAACCTTGAAGAGGATGATTTTCCTTCAAAATTGGTTATGAGTGACGAAGCGCATTTCCATCTCTCAGGGCATGTCAATAAGCAGAATACTCGGTTCTGGGGCACTGATAATCCGCGCATTATTCAAGAAACACCTCTACACCCACTAAAAGTTACTGTATGGTGTGGCATCTGTGTTGACAGAGTGATCGGACCCTATTTTTTCGAAGACGCTGGAGGCAATGCGATAACTGTCACTGGAGAACGCTACAGAACCATGTTACGTGAGTTTTTGATACCCAGTTTGGACGAATTGGGGCTGGAGCACATCTGGTTTCAACAAGACGGCGCTGCGGCACACACAGCGCGCGACACTATGGACTTAGTGAGGGACGCTTTTCCAGGCCGAGTTATCTCTCGTTTTGGCGATTTGCCTTGGCCTGCAAGATCACCCGATCTGACCAGTCCAGACTTCTTTCTTTGGGGTTTTTTGAAATCTCGGGTGTATGTGAACAAGCCACAGACTCTCGCAGCTCTAAAAGAAAACATTCGTCAAGAAATAACGGTACAAATATACATTTAAAAAAACCTAAATCTAGTTTTCTAATTTAGAAAAAATGTTATAGCCGAACCAAATAGGGTCTTTACTTTTGCGCCACCCAGTATTAGGTGGTACAGAAGATTTAGTTACATTTTTGGTGTACAGTGCTTTACTATCACCCTTGTAGCCCAATATGCTGGTATACCAGATAAACACGCTCAGTGATATGAACTAAACAAAACAAAAGGAATCAATTTTTTGTTCAGTCTAGGAGTTTATACAAAAAAGTTTGAGTTGGGAACCAACCCACTGATCCCCTTAAATTCATACTCTGCGCCCACTCGTCTCCTGGCCTATGAACGAGTGCAAAACTAGGGGAGTCACACTTGTGCTGCCTACCCTGAAATAACAGAGAGATTCTGTGTTTAAATCATTATGTGGGATTACGTTGTTAGATCCTCCATTTTTATGCTTAACACAAACATAATTCAAAACAAAAAGCTCTCATTCAGACTCACTAAAAATCACAAAACAACAGCGTTTTTAGTAAAACTTCTGCGGATTTTTACAAAAGCAACCCTGCTCTTTAATTGCCTACAAAGTACATGTGTTTATTTATTTATCCCAAGTTTAGTGTCCCTAAGTGGCATACCCTAATCTGGGTATACACAAATACTACTAAAACAGACACTAACTTCGTCTTTTTTCGTTACTCTTTATTTAAAAAATGGAGTTGGGAGGTTGTTAGTCGGGAGCAGGTGTGGGCCGGAGCGGCGCCGTAAAATTTAATTAGCGAGAATTATTTGAGATTATAAGGATTTTTGTAATTAGTATACGCGTCTGGGTGTCTTACCGATGTCTTGTTAGGATATGCAATTATGGTCTTGAATCTGTATATTATATTTAGGATACGGTAAGACTGAAAACTACTAAACTAAAGGCACATGAAGGCTCACCAAGATCTTCAGCGTACAAACCAACCACATTTTTGCAAGCCGGTTCATTTTGGCTTTCACAGGAATTACTCACATCTGACCCCCCAACTCCAAGAAAAAAGCAAGAGAACTCCGTCCTTCAATCAGCAGGTAAGTTCACCTTGTAGCAAAGACCTGAGCCCATGGAGGAGATCGTGGAGGAGCTCTTACCAAATATTACTCATACATTACCTTTTATTTTTTATTCTTTTTATCGTGCGAAAGATCCCTCCGGATTATATGACCCCCCCCCCCCCCCCCAGAGTCGGGAGAGGAGGTTATGTCGGACTCGAACCAACTAAAACGCACGCCGTCTGTGGGCCGTCGGTTGCCGGAAGTGAGATTTTCGTACACATACCCCTCGCACCCCAGCCGAGCCAGGGCCATATATCTCGATCTGGCCCTCTTCTGGTGTGGGAACCACGGAGTCCCCAACTCGCCCCACCCATACATATACCTAATATTTTATTTAAAAATACATAAAGAATAAAATCCATAAATTAATCCCCTGGCCTAAATCATTGTATCTCCTTTCTTTATCATCTCCCTTATATCTGAAAAATTACTTCTAAAACAACGTTAAAAGCAACAAAAAAGTTGAATCGAAAGAAAATTTGTACAACAAAGACAATACAAGCTTGATGTAAAGTAATGCTCAACTTGATGGTCTAAACATTAAAAAAGATGAACAATAATACTAACTTGAGAGGACGAGCTTGCGACCCATATTTATGTTAAAAAAATGATTTTGTCTCACTTTTGTGGCAAATAATCACACGGTCCAACTATATGGGAAGCGGTTATCGCGGCCTATGGGTTCGAATCCTGGTCATTACACTGCCATCGTGAACCCTCTCCTAACACATGCAATTTAGCTTAGATGGAGGTTAGGGGCAGTTGGAGTCCTAAAAAGTTCAACAACAACGGTCTAGCTACAATGCATCGGTGTCGCGGAATATCGCCTAATGTCACCATTGGGTTGTGGAGGTCAGATGGCAGTCACTTCACGGAAAATATCGAGGTCCAGCCAAATCTGCAGTTAGACTGGTAAAGCGGACCCCAGACTCCGAGGTGAAAGCTTGGGATGCGAATGAGATTAACGCTAGGATGAAGAAGATGAAGAAGGAGGGGTTATCAAGAATATTAGTAATTTCGGTTACTAATATTCTTTAAAAAAAATCAAACACTAGGGATCATTTCACAGTTGGAGTGTGCGTGGAAGTTCCTTCATACCGCACGATGCGCACTGTTTCCCCTGCCTTCCCTGTCCTGTATATGTAATACATAATGTCAAATCTTCATTTCGTCGGCCACGTGGAAATCTTCAATTTACGAGTGAATAGTTTGCTTCAAACGTTCCACCATAGACCGGCTCAGGGATGATGTGCATCACAGAGCCGGTTAGATATCAGATAGTGCTAAAACTTTGACCTATTTTATCTATACTAACGGCAAACGTGGCACATATTGGGAGAGGTCTATGTCCAGCAGTAAACTGCAACAGGCTAATTGATTGATTGATCTATACTAATATTATAAAGAGGAAAGATTTGTATTATTGTCCAGTAGTTTTTGTGTTTATTCGTATGTAACAAAGATATTATATATAAAAAGAAATATCTTTGGTATGTAACGAATAAACACAAAAACTACTGAACCGATTTCAAAAATTCTTTCGCCATTAGAAAGCTATAATATCAGGTACCAAGATAGGCTATATATGATCAGTGATGAGCGGGATTAGAATTCCACGGGGGCGGAGTCGCGAGAAACAGCTAGTATTATTACAAAAACAAAAATCTTCACCTGGCCTTTCCTTTAAAATGCCTTGATAAACTCAACCGTTTGGTCAATAATAGTTACCGACAAAATGAATTTCTATCTTCCAAGTCCAATGCTCTAAAGTCCGTCCAAAGTTATCGTGAAGGCAATCGAAAGTATTTGAAACAAAACGCGCTGGCCTGCAATATAGGCGCTATTGGCGAACTTTCCTCATATTTTCGTCATGCGCGGGCCTTTACATTAAGTACTGTTGCCAAACTTGGCCACTACAGTTAAGTGGAGTAGCCAATTATACGATTGTTCTTATTTTTTTTTTTTTTTTTTTTAAGTTGTCGGATTAATTTTATTTAATTAAATAGTATTTACAATTAAACTAGCTTATAGGAATAAATGTGCACGGGTATTGACGTTTTTCAAAATTTCATCCCTTAGAGCACGTTAAGCCGTCGATCCCGGTTAGCTTTCGAACATCTATGGTAGTCGTTACGGGTAGTTAATTAAAATTAAAATTAAAAAGCCTTTTTATTTAATTAAAGCTCCTATGAACTAAGTTACATTTTATTTAGTGGATTAGTAATTATAATGAAATAAAGTAATTTTTGTTAGTATTTATTAGTTATGGTAATATTTATTTGATTTATTCCATAGGAACCCCCGTGCGGGTGAAGGCCTCCTCCAGATTGTGCCATTTATCCCTATCTTGTGCCAATTCGGCAATTACGGGTAGTTGGAGCTCTCAAAAGTCCGACTCATTTAACTACAGAACTTTAATATCGTAAATTGACTGTGGAGGTCAGAGACATTTCATGAAAAATATCGAAGTTCAACCGCATCACAGTTAGACTAGAAAGCCAACCCAAACTGAGTTGGAAAAGTGCTCAGAGAAAGACGAGGTATTCGGTAATTCGTTAGTTTCGTAGTAAGAAGCTCAAAATGGTATAGAAAGCTCTGGGTGTATATAGGGCTTCATCCAGATTTTCGGAACCCAGGCCAACCTCAGCTGCAAGGTGATTGACGAACGAGGATCTGATGCAAATAGGCATGCATATATAAATTTGCACAAAGCGGAAATCAAACCTATCGCAATTGATACAGTATAAAACTACATCACATAGGTCGTAATGAACACATGCAAAAGGTTCACATAATGGAATCGCTCACACACACACACAAAAAATAGTTTCATTCTTTTTCAAACTCTGCTTACCTCACTAATCCATGAAACCGACAGGATATATTATTCCGATCGCAGTGCGGTGAGCTCGATAATCCCCACAAACACAAAATAATTATCCACGAACATACCAGAATGTGTTGAACTCGTTTCTGACCTATTTCATTATCTATAACCGCGGTAGCCTAGTGGTATGGGTAATGGACTGCTGAGACCAGGTCTCGGGTTCGATCCCTGGTTTTACCATGGCATACACCAATGACTTTTCGATACTTTTCGAAGTTATGTGTGTATTTATCGCAGGTTTATAAGTGCCCGGTTAATGGCAATAGGCTCGCTACCTATTACATTGGGACCTAAACATAAACGGTGAAATGTGGGTGCTAGCACCTCTGCCTACGCCTTCGGGGATATAGGTGTGAGTTTATGTTATGTATGTTCATTGAGAATCGAAACTAAGTTCGATTGCATGTATAATTTTTTACATTTTTACCTGGGGGAAGAGACGGTTTTACCCGTTCCAATTGATCAGTCCGACGGGGGAAGTAGGTAGTTCCGACCTACAGAATACCGCGGCCAAAATAACCTCGTGTTGTGTGCCCGGTGGTGAGTATAGTAGCCAGAGCTCAATGGAGAGTTTTTGTGCAGTCAGTGGGACCACAGGCTTATTCTACTTTGTCTTCTGCACTGACGGCACAAAAACTCTCTGTTCTTACAGGGTCGGCAGCACGAGTGTGACTCCCCTAGTGTCACTCATCCATAGGCCACGGTAACCACTTTCCGTCAGGTGGGCCGCGTGCTTGTCTGCCTAAATGCTATAAAAAGAACAATTTTATTTTGTTTCGTAGTGCCTCTGATATGTTCTTTCTTTTTTAAGACATCATTAATTTGTTCAGTATTCTGTATCTGTACAGCCAGGTCGACCCTACCTACCCCGGCTGGTCTGCCCAGTTACACGTGCCTACACGCTCAGTGTGCCTAGGTGCCTATACCTTTAGGGAAAAAACTCGTGGGTCATCATCTGCATTATGTCAAAATCACTGTACAAAAATCTCGTGGATATAAAAAAAACACAGAATTAATGCTCTAAATTATATTAAAGAATTTTGGTGAAATATGACAAAAAGTAGAAATAAAACTCTTTACAAATACGAACTGGCTATATTTAACCCAACGCGTGCATTTTCTGAAAGAAAAGCCGCAAAATGTGTGAGCTAGGGGAAATTTTCCACCGGACGCGAGCGTTCTGAAAGAAAAATGCTTGTTGCATTCTACGAAGCAAGGTGGGTTGGACTAGGGATGGGACACTTACCTGCTCGAGTTAATCGAGTGGAAATATGTTCGATAATCGCCTACACTCTGTTTGGTTCACTTTTACTCGACTGTCAAGAAGGGTTATGTTTTTCGCGCGTATCTTGTATGTACGTACGTAATGTATGTAACCTAAGGAACACAGTGTCACAGTCCTTTTTTAGGATGAATGTTTTATCATTCAATTATCCTATTGCAATCCTTTGCTGTACATGGGTTTCCGCCAATGTGTAAACGAAACTTAATTGTCCTTCATAAGAAATGATTAAGTGGTTCAGGTGTGAAAGCGTGATAGAGGAGCAAACACATTTTACATATTTGAATAATATTAGTTCACTGGGATTATTTGTCATTGAATCAATCAGTTTTATTGTAAAAATCGAATCACGATTGCGAGTATTAGACGATACTTACCTGAATATCGATTCTTACTCGACTAAAATCCCCTCACTACATCCTACGTAAGCACATTGAGTTCATTCCACTCTCTATACAGGATTTGTTTCCGTTTTTAGTGTTATGCCGGGAAATTTGTGTTTACTTAATTAAATTCCAGGCCCTTAGTAAATTGTCGGACTAGCTTTAACTTTGTTTGTAATTAACGTGCATCTGCTTCTAGAATATTATTCATTCATCTAATTTAGAACATTCTAGAGCGGAGTAAAACGATTCATAGTAATATTATAATGCACAAGCCGACCTGTCCCGGATTCGCTCGTGGCCTACTTCGAAGTCCCGTTTCACCCCATACCTATATACACGGATTTTTTTAGTTTACAGATGATGTATGAAAATTTGCTGGATTGATTGACATATTATGATTATTTAACGTGATGATAACTTTCCTCGATCATTAGAAAATAATTTTTCAATTTGAAGTTCCTGAGATTAACGCGTTGAATCAAACAAACAAACGGAGACGAAGGCAATAGTTAGTATAGTTCCCGGCATTTAACTTGGCAACAAGTCGCGAGACAAATAAGCCTCTGGTGCGCGCGGATTGGTATGATTGGTGGATTTGAGGTCCTCCGCCGCCGCAGCATCTCAAGCTATCCTCAAAAGACACCCAATACGCGCATACTGCGCATAAAGAGTAAATTTAGTGACGTATTTCTTGCCAAGTTAAATGCCGCCAACTATTTGTGATACAATACCAGTGACGAAGGGTAAAAATTTTCAAAAGGGACGGCGCTGCAAAAAAGTCTTATCTCAATCTAGTCGCATGCAGCATGTTACTAATTGGGAAGCCGACAGCAATCGGGTTATAGGGAGCCCCTGCCACTGTAAAATACTGCAGTAAATAAAACAATAATTAGATATAATTCGTAAATACGATAACTACAACATACAAATATTTGCGGTCGCTAATTGGGCGAGGTCACTAGTTGGTTAACTAATGACTGCAATATGGACACACTCTATAACAGAGGTGGTGAACCTTTTCGCATCAACGTGCCATTTTGTAGCTGTAAGTTTTCCATGTATGTATGTATATTCCATGTATGGTGGTTTTCCCAAGCGACTACAATATGGGGTTCTTCAAGAAGGGCATTAGAAGGTTTCTTCAGGGTCGGCAGCGCGAGTGTGACGCCTCTGGTGTTGCATGCGTCCATAGGCCACGGTGACCGCTTCCCATCAGGTGGGCCGTGTGCTTGTCTGCCAACTAAGTGGTATAAAAAAAAAAAAAATGTAATAAATAAATAAATAAATTTCTAAAAACCAAGAACTAAGCGGTTCGGCGACTCCTTCTTTTGCTGCACCATTCAGACGTGGAATTTCTTACCAGTATCTACATGTGTTTCCCTCTTCCTACAATCCCGGGTCCTTTAAGTGGGAAAAAGCATCTGATGAAGTCGTCAAGCTGAGTGCCACCATTGTAACATGGTACATGTCTATAATAGTGACCCTCTTTTCCTTCAGCTCATAATCAGGCGAGGTGAAATCAAATTGATGTGTCCGTGATGTAAAAAAAAGTTAAATGACGCGCTAGACGTGCCAACAAATACATTATTTGACTTCGTGATTATTTCTATTTTAACGCTTTTTACCGGACCACAGGTACTTTGAGATAGCTTATTCTTCAAACTACAATTTTTAGTCACCACGCGACCACAGCTGATGAAAAGTAGCCGAAACGTCGCGTCGGGCTAAATGTAAAAGGTACCAAATAAATAGCGATATAACGCCTTAAAAATTGGTTTTATTTCAATAAGTGATATTCGCGTAAACTTCTGAAAATTTACACCTCTGTCTAGTAATACCTACGTCGTGGTAGCGTGCCCGAAAAGTTGTGCTGCGTGCCGTTGGTTCGCCATCCCTGCTCTATAATCTCTATATTGTGTATAAATAAATAAATTGTTGTTTGAACTGCGCTGGGGATTTTCCTATTATTGGATAAATGCGTAGAGTTTTTATTATACTCGTGGAAATTCATGGGAAACTATTTCAGGGATAAAAAAACGAGTGTGTGTTAGTCCAGACTAAAATCTATTCCTGTTTCGCCTAGATCCCTTCAGTCGAGTCGAGAGTCGAAATTCATCGTGATTGAGTAACAAACATCCAAACATCGAAACTTCTTTACAAAATCACATTTATAATATTCGTAGGATGTAGAAGATGACTGGGATGGGGTCGTGCAATGAAGTCGCAGACAAACACACAGATCTATATTTATAAAAAAGTAATAATCAATTAATAGAAACACTTTAAACTAATGCAAACCTTTAACCCCATTTTCCATTTTTCATCAGGTGGGCCGTGTGCTTGTCTTCCACTTAATGGTATAAAAAAGCCATATGTGAGGCAAGCATTTTTGCACTACACTTAATTTGATGTTCTTCAAGAAGGGCATTAGAAGGTTCTTACAGGATCGGCAACCCGAGTGTTTTGGTCAATCCCCTTATTGTTGTACACGTCCCTAGGCTACTGTAACAACTTGCCATCAGGTGGACCGTGTGCTTATCTGCCACCTAATTGCTATAAAAAAAACTGTTATCAACGGTCGCTATCCAGAAGTACAGCTGACCAAAAGCCCCCCTCTAGTTGAGCAAGACGTAATAGTTTGCTCGGTACACGGGTCACGTCTCTAGACTCCGATGAAGGAGAATTACATTGAGCCATACACGATAGAACTGAATTTATTGTAATATCTAAAACAAATGAGTCGATCGTCCGTCGAAACGTTCCCCTTCCATGGTCAATTTGGGATCCAATTACGCTCAGCTTAGTGGGAAAAAATCCCGGGTAATCCCGCACTTGAGGTGTGGTACAAGTTATAGGAAATTGTACAAGAAGAGTGGAGATACGAGTGGATTTGGGATACTGGCGTTTGTGATTTTGATGTACTCAGTCTTTTGTATATGATCGAAGGAATTCACTTATAGAAAGAGAGCGAGTCTAAGAGATACTATTAAGGTCACTTTTCATGTATTTGGGATTCCGTTTCCTTTCCGATCTGTAAATCAATTGGAAAAGTTAAATTTACAGTAGGTACCTACATTATACAGAGTGGAAGATTTTAACCTTACCTTTAGAATTGTTTTAAAAATCTATTTAATTTTGTAAATAGTATTATTAAGATATATATCTATAAATAAAATCGTTATCTGCAGGTAGTAGTACCCAATGGATAGTGTTTTTCTTCCCTTATACTTAATTGAAACGCTTCAGCTCCTGACTGGTGCATGTGCGGCCGTCCACAGGATCGACTGGAGATTCGTCCGTAGAGTCCCGCATCAAAACACAATCACCCTCGCCCAAAAGGATTAAGATCACTCTAACTATATTTTGCTTTGTACTCGTTCAATTGTACGTCGTATTTGAAACGGAGTCAACTATGTAACGATTGTAACTAACATTTTTTGACATTTAAAATGTAAAGAAATGTAAAATGTAAATTGTAAAGTTGATGCTTGGTGAATTTGAGCTCGACCACCGCAGTAGCACCCCGTGCTATCCTCAAAAGGCACCCAAGAAACGTGTGCGCGGTACAGCGGGCACTTATTCATGGGCTGTATGTAGGGCATGCAATATTCGCTTAATTTTGGAATTCGAGTTTTACGAATATCACTCATCGTACTATTCGAGTTATTCGAGTTTTACGAGTTTTTCGAATATCAATCATATTTTTAGGTAAATGAAACGAATATCGTTATTTAACATGGTCGCAGACCAAGCGCTGGACATAGGCCTCTCCCAATATGCGCCACGTTTGCCGATCCTCCGCCTTCCGCATCCAGTCCGTCCCAGCCACCCTTCGTAGGTCGTCAGTCCAGGAATAGCAGTGCTACAATAAATGGAGTTGCCGGAACCTCAACCAAGGGATGTGGAGGCAAGAGTCCTTTCGCTGCTATATCGATGGTGAATTGTAGCGTGGGAGCAAAGGACGGGGACCCAAGCGTCGAGAAATTAAGGCCGTGAAGACTTAGCTCTACCAGGACATCATGGCAGAGTGGAAGGAACGACTTGGGCGATCGAGGGCAGGGCACGTCGTAATAGCGTCAGTAAGACGTCTCATGGAGGACTGGCTAGACTGACTCAGGGCTGCACACGCTGGCGGAGCGCCTGGCACGAACTATGCCGAGGCCTACCCTCGTGGTGGCTCCCGGAGTGGGAGTCCTCTTGCTCAGCGTTTTGGTTACAGCGCAAATGCGTGTGCTACCTTCTGCTAGCAAGTAATGCTGAATAGAACTTACCGAGCAATCAACGTATAATATAACTGTTGAACTATCGAGATCCTCTCGACCCACTTTCAGTGGCGCTAGTTCTTAAAATCGACAGCACATTAGCGAAGCAGAAGACATCGGCTCGAACAAATACTCTGCGAAATCTGGCACCCTTCCAAGTAATTAAGATATCTGCACTGACGGATGTACCGGTGGGGCCGGCCCACTGGCCCGGTGCGGACGTTGTTTATATAATTTTATATTAATTATTATCTACGATTGTATAAAAACTAATGTTTCTTTGTTTGTTTACAAGGACAAGTCAACATGAGGACAAACACGAGTGTGACTTGTGCTGCGTAAGGGTGCGTACCTATATAGAGAAACAGGTGGTGCCGGCCCGCCTTACCGGTATGGCTAAGCCTATTCGTCGTTTGTCAAAAAAATCGTAAAGTATTCGTGCCTATTATGTTTTTCAACATTTGCAGACAGTTGCAACAGTTTGCAGACAACTCTTTTTGCGTATGAAGCAAATAGCTAAGAAATAGTTCAACATAGGTCTCATATCTAAAAGAGGACAGTACTGCAAGACGTAAGATGCCGTATTTCTGGATTTAATTTTATTACTTTGTTTTAAGTTTCTGTTCACAATTTAAGTTAAAAAAAAAAAAAAAAAAGCTTCAAAATCTTCAATTACAAAACAGAAATTACGCAACTTACAACTCAAAAAATTACGCGCTTAACTTCAGCCTTACTCGTAATACCAACAAACTTGACCAGTTAGTACTTTTCACAGCATTGACGCGTCGAAACAACTTCCCTTTTAATACCTTCTTGAAGAACCCTGCATATACTCGTAGTAGCTTAATAAACCACAGGAAGGGAATCATTTCGGCTTGCATTAGTGATTTTGTAGTTATGGCAAATATTACTTAGCAAAAGTGCGGCCAAACGTGAGCCGCGAACATGTTTACTTTACATGCGAAAGTAATTTCACCCGCAAACTGTAAATTTACAAAACTAACCCTCACAAAGTAAAGTTTTTCGTGCGTATTATTTGAATGGCGTTGAAAATTATGTTTGAAAATGTGTTTATAATATGGTGTGTTAGAATAATTTACTTCTGAATACCTTTTTCTGTGTGAAAACCTCTGGTAACTACTATCTGACAACGCGACTGAGGTGCGTGGAGGGACAACGGAGTGAAGCAAGCGGGGCGTGAAAAATAATCTATCAAGACTGTCAAGTTAGGGACTATTATTTTAACGCCAATAGCATAAGAAATGATGGCCGCATCTTCTGGACTGCACTTCAGATTTTTACCATCTTGCGGGGAGCAGTCTATTGACGGAACATATATGAAAAACTATACGTCCAACCAAATATGTAATTTTTGTCTCGTGTCGCATTATGTGGATGATTTTTTTTCTGTTAGATCATAAAACTAATTCCATTTTTGAAAACGTGTTAACTACCTGATTTTTTCAAACTTATCTACTAACTAAATACTAGCAAATATTTTTTTTAATGTGATTAAAAACATTTGGAAAACACAATCAATTTAAGCAGCATGAGAAGGTTAAACCACACGAAAACGTACCTACGTAGTTTTGATCGCACTATAAAAATTGTTTTCTACATAATATTTCTCAGATCGAATTAAAATCACGCCTTTCGAAAACGCAGCGTACAGAATCGGGCCTCTAGCTAGTAAGTTTTAGTCAGTACTTAGGCGCAGAATAACTAAGTAATAAAGTAAGTTTCGCGAGTTTCTCAATTTGCTGAACAATGCAGGTGAGGGCGGCGCTCGGTGCTCGCAGCGATATTTGGCTCCAGATAGCACCGGAATACTTGCGGGGCTTTTAGTGAGCTCACCGATCTACGGCTGGATTAGTTTTCTAATAACAGTACGGTAGCTTCTCTATTGTGTTCTGTGGTTCCACGCTTAACTGTATTTGTCGCAAATGTACAGTCAGCGTTAAAAGTTGCTTAACTTAACAGTTAAACCTTTTTCAAAATGTCTTATTATTTTATGAAAGGTCTAAGAGCAGTCGGTGGCTCTACTAATCTATGCTAAGTAAATATTTAAAATAGATGATTAGATAAATAAGCTAAGTGTATTAAGTCACTTGTATTGCTGACTGTAATTTTTTATCTGTTTATTGGTTATTTAATCTCGCGAGGCTGGAAGGCTTTGGCTCAATTTGATCATATCAGATAGATATCAATCTGTTGATCTGCTATAGGATATTATATGATATGATGAAAGGCATAGAGAAACGGGAGGAAGCGATTTTGGCTATATACTTGATGATTACATTGAATAATTTGCGGGGCTTTTAGTAAGCTCATGGATCTGCTAAAGAGAAATCATAACTTTGATACTAGGAGGTTATACACAATTACCTTAACCCTCAAAAGCTCGGATTACACATTTCATCAACTCATCTTGCAGCATCTGACGCAGGGCTCTGGCCGTCACTATTTTATTTCAAGGGACATGGAACACTTTAAATTGGTTTCGCGAGAGTTGAGGCGACAGGACGTCGTGCAGCGTCGCGTCGCGCGGCATTGTTCGTCAACTTTTATTGTTTAATTGAAATCGCAGCCTCTGTGAACGCTGGAGGGTTAAAAATCCTAGATCTCGTTTGTTTTCTTGTTAAAACTTCTTGGATAATGATGTTGTTGGGGGGTTGAGAAGCTATGCTGCAGTGCGGGTAGTCTGATGAAAGATTTATGAGGTATAAAAGTTATTTTATGCTTCTTAGCAACGGTTCTCTTATTACCTATTAGTAATGAGAGTTAGAGGTAGGTAATAACCTAGGAGTAATTAAAAATTGGAATAAAATAAATGCTGCAGCCTCAAGTCATTTTAATTATCTACATTTAAACTCCAAACAAAAACTTGTTTCGTTACATTGGCGCCCAACGTGGGGCCGTTTCAGTGCCGACGTTTGACACTTCAACCAGTGAGGTCTAATCTCGTTCGCACAAATTAGTAACGTAGTCGCGAAAAATACTAAAATAGATAATACGATTAATTTGAGAAATATTTTTTTTAAATTAATACATAATATGTAGCAAAATGAATAGTTGAATGTTTTGCTAAGTGCAATCTCGAGAACAGCTAAACCAATTTCACTAATTCTTTTTTAGAATATTTCTTGAAGTACGAGGATGTTTCTTACGCAGCGAAAATTAAAAGAAAAAATATTAAAGAATCGACTGTTAGGCGGTACGAAGTTCACAGGGTCAACTGGTTTAAAATAAAATCCACAACGTTACAAAGTTAAAGACTGTCAGGAGTTACGGAGTCAGATGGTAGCCACTTCCAGTTTGCCCCACCAAGCGTCCCCACTGGTGGGGCAAAGTGGAATGTTAAAAAAATGTAAGATAAGCAAAATTATGCTAAGGAGAATTGAACCCTGTGCCTAAGAAGAAGAAAAAGGATAAGTATTGGACGTGGTTTGCGTCCGCAACCTCTTAATTATAAGTCCAACGCTTTAGCCATTACACGCCACTGCCAGCGGGACGCAAGCGGTCATAGACAAGCTTGCAACTCTAGACGTAGGTTTTTTTATCCTACTTAGGTTACAGACAAGCACACGGCCCAGCTGATGGAAAGTGGTACCGTGGCCTATGAACGAGCGCAACAACAGAGGAGTCACACTCGTGCTGCCGACCCTGTAAAACATCGCAAAAGATCAGTAGGACAAACATTTGGTCTTCCCACTGACAGCACAAAAGCTCTCCAGTGAGCTTTGGCTGCCCTACTCGCCATGGTAACCGCTTACCATATAGTATAACGTGCGTTCTATATAAGTTAAAATCTTTGAGCGACAATAACAATTACCACAAAGCCTTTATACCAAAGTTAATATCTTTATAATGCGAATTTATTTACATTGTCTGTCTAATTATACAGGCTGTGTACAATTTGCGCCACCACTTACTGCCTACGTTCGTAATTAATGGCAGTCTTCTTTAATTAATTATATAATTTTGGATGACAGTCTAACGTTTAGCCTTCGTCTCGACATATTTATTAAAATATTGTAAGGGTGCGTACTTGCTGTGGTCTCGTGACGGATTTGCGGAGTATTACGGAATTTAGCTGCGTGAATGATATCTATTTTCATTGTACAGGTAGAATCCATACTATGTATTATTATTGTGTTTCTGTAACGTTTCTGAGCTTTAATACTGTAAATACGAAAGTAACTCTGTCTGTTTCTCTGTTACGCTTTTACGTGTAAACCACTGAAGCGATTTTGATGTGGTACAGAGCTGAAATAGTAGGTACTTGGCAAAGGATATAGGTTATGTTTGGTCGCGCGAGGCGCGTTAGTTGCTTCTTACTGTGCTGCTCCAAGAACTTGCCCGCATATCAGAATTTTTGATATTCATTTCAATTTGATTTCCATTTTCTCGCATGGAGGTACCACGCGAGAAGATGGTCTTGTCAGAAGTATGGAATAATAAAAATTCATGTTTATTTCTAATACTTAGTTTCCTTCTCCAGGTTCCTTCTCCACGCAATAAACATACTAACAAAGAACACAAAACTGAATTACTTATTATCAATATATTCTACATAAAAAAACTCAAGTTGTATGTAGTAGATATATTTTCATGTTGTATGTAGATATATTTTCATGTTGTGTATGCTGTATTTGGAATACTGTCTAGATCTTATAATTTATGTGATTGTATCCAAATGTTTAGTCACGCAATGACAGTAATCTGTAAGCGTACCTTTTAGAAATAAATAAATAAAAAAAAGTGACACATGATTTGCGTAATATTCTGTAAAAAAAAGTATCAGATTCAGTACTACGTCACTAGTACACACCATGTGCATTACTTCAAAGATTTATCAAAGGGCCAAGGGTGGCTAATCAAGCGTACTCGGTGGTACGCGCTTTTCTACAATCAATGTGGTGTTTAGAGAACATGCTGTAGATATAAAATAATAAAATAATCGCCCGTGAATATAAAAATGATAATTAAAAATACTTAAAAAGACATCTATTAATATAGAAGACCAAAGTTTCCAAAGCGTTGGATAGACCACGATGATTGTTCGCGCTACACGCTTCATCATACTTCACTACATATTATAAAACAAAGTCGCTGTCGCTGTCTGTCCGTCCCTATGTATGCTTAAATCTTCAAAACTACGCAACGAATTTTGAATCGGTTTTTTTTAATAGATAGAGTGATTCAAGAGGAAGGTTTATTTATGTATAAGACATGCATAATATTGTAGAGAAACACTGATAAATTTAGAGATAATACCACGCGGGCGGAAAATATGGCGGTACGAAGTTCGCCGGGTCAGCTAGTTAAAAATAAACGTTTTGTAAAGCATTCTATTTTCTTACTGTTATGTCATTGACAACTGTCGATTTAGATTGGAAAAAGGGAACGTCCAAGTCGGGATTAGAACCTGTGCGTCCAGTCTCTTACAGGGGAAATGCTCTGACCAACTGATCTATAAGGACCACATCTTGGACTTTCTTCTTTTTTTCCTTCTTTGATTAAATTGATTTTATACTTCTTAGTTTGGTTTGATTTTTTCTGGATCAAGCTCAGTTCTGAATCTCAATTTAACTGAGGACATATACTTAGTATAGATAGACAATCTGTAAAATCTATCAATCTTCTAAAAAACGAGCCTTAGATCTGCAAATTGCAAATCCTTTTAATTATTCGCATCTAATTGATCCCCCAATACAAATGAAGCAGAAAAATGATTGCATTCAATTTGTCGGGGCGTTGTTGCCAAATTACGGGGCTCGCCGTCCGAAGTACCCTTTACGGGCAGATAATGAATATTTGATACTGTACTGTATTGGTGCTTGTGCGCCCTCGATGTTAGAATGATAATACTCACCCTGTACTTTGGATAAGTTAATTTGATACTGTCTGAAGTTTACGCAAATATCACTCATTGAAATAAATCCACTTTTTTAATGGATTCTATCGCGATTACGAGGTGTTGCCAGTAGTTCCGCCCGCGTGGATGTTATCAGCGACCAAACATAGCCTGTGTCCTTTCCCAAGGTCTAATGTATCTTCGTACCAGATTTCATCAAAATCGGTTCACTGGTTTAGGCGTGAAAGCGTAAAAGACAGATAGACAGACGAACTAACAGATAGGCTAACAGACAGAGTTACTTTTGCATTTATAATATAAGTATGGATATGGATAGGTATGGATTATTATTATGTGGCCCAACGTTTCGGCTTTTTTTCAGCAGCCATGATCGCGGGGTGTCTAAATATCGTAGTTGTCACATAATTTGAAGTGTAAGTTATCTCAAAGTACTCGAATCATGATGAATTATTGGTGTTACTATTGGTTCCAATAACTTAACGACTTAACAGCACAGTGAGCTCATTCTACGTAAATACATTTTTTTTATACCAAATTGGGTGGCAGAAAAACACTAGGCCTACATAATATAATAAATCTATATAGATTGTCATTGGTCGATCTCTGTCAAGGTTGTCGCTACGTTGTGCTAGTCGTTGTGCGCATAAAGAATAACATTGCAGATTGCAGACAATCAACCATACTACCACATCCAAAGTCACTAACTTCTACGGCGGCTCGCGAACTGCGCTCTATCCGGACTAGGTTTACGTAAGTAATTATTTTGGAAACCCGCCAAATAATAACGGAACCTATGGGCGAGAGGTGCTCCCAGATTTGGCAGTATGCTTCCCTATCGTTATATCACGTTTTTGGATCTTCGTTTGCATTGAAAATTGGTATCAATATTATACCACAGGTTTGGTATAATACGCCAAATTGAGAGACAATAATCCTTTCGATTTGGGACGAATTTGGCTCCATTGGTATAGTGGGTTGTTATACCTGATTATTAAGGAAATGGCGTTATTATACGATGATTTTATTTTAAAATGGGGCCGTGTTGGTTCCCGGTGGAAGACCATGTTGGTTCCCGGTGGAGTAGAGTAGGGCCACCCCATCTCTTCTTATGGGAGGAGTCGTAGAAGGCGACTAAGGGATAGGGCTGTTCTCCATCCGACGGTTAACATACAGCCTATGACTACGTGCCCGCTTGACGACATAGGCTCGCACGTAATAACGTGGGACCGAAATCATAGTTGGCGAAATGTGAGTCTTAATACACCTCTGCCTACCCCTTCGGGGATTTACAGGCGTGAGTATACGTATGTATATCTTGAAATAGGGAAGATTATGTTAAATTATAATCATCTCGGCGTTGTAAGTGTACCGCGTTGCTTGGCAAAAGATTTCGTTCACATTGGTGACATTTGGATTTTTAGTCGAAAGATCTGGAGGCTAGAATACCCGGGCATTCTAGCCTTACTCAAGACAAGAGAAAAGTGACGAAAAGAGAGTTTTCAGTTCTTTTCAGTCAGCAGTTTGTGTATATGCATCCGCTGAGCATGTTTGAAATCTCACCGGTTTGGTTTATTTTCGCCATGACTAACACTCTGGTTCGCTCTTATTTGGTTAGTGTGTACCAGGCATTAGCATGTCGGTAAGGCAAACCTATGAAACTATTTCCAACCAAAAATTCCTATAAAACTTTTAACAAAATAATGATATGAGTGAAATGGCACAGGCCAATATAAAAAAAACTTCATCACAAATTTTTCCGGCCAAAGTTACCCGTCCTAGTTTTTTATAGTTCTACCAAATACAATTTCGTATACGTTTTTCTTACGCCCATAAAATCTACGAAACATAAAACTAAGGGCCGCACGAACTTTAGCAGTAAGCGCGAAGAATAACTAGCACTCTGCCCATGCGCTGATGACGTCACAAATCCTGAGGCTCAGTCGTAAACTGCTAGTCCGCTGGCAATGAATTGTTTCCGAGTCGATTCGTTGGGAGTACACAAACTATAGAGGGGGGGGGGGGGAGTGTTTGTATTACTGATGTTTAATGGAAAACGTGTGTTGTTCTTTATGTGTTTCTGGGTTAGGCTGTTCGCAAACGAGACGGTTTTAAACTGTCGTCTTATTTACTCGTTAACGGACGGATCCATTAATATTATCTATCTCTATTCTCAAAATGAGTCCGTCGCCCACAATCACAAATGTAAATTGAGAACGAATTTTGAAAAACTAGTAGAACTTATCTTACAGAAAGGAAAATTAAGAAAATTACGCATAATATTGGGAAATTTCAGTGAATATGGCATTATAAAAAATTTGTAAGATGATATGACTGCAATAATAATAGGAAACTATTTTAGGAAACTTAGTTAGTGTGTAATTCTAGATTCCGAAAATCTAGAATTTCACACTTATTCTGTTACTGATTCCCCCGAAAATTATGTGTTCTCGATTCCCCTCGAAATTCGAAAACTTGTACACTGAAGCACAAGTTACTTATATTATATAATTCTTTACATTTTTAAATCAATACATATATCGTTTATTTTCACAGATTAAAAATAGAATATCAATTACCACCACTAAATAATGTCAGCACTACACGCCATTAAAAAGTTACCACGCTACGTATTGTTAGTAAAACTTGTAGCAAGTATAAAGTAGGAAATTTAGCACATAGCGAGCAAGTTAATTGCAAGATGACAAAACTTCGCGTGAGCACTCAACAAGTGTAATCGGCTCTTAAAATGGCAGCTAACTTCATCACATACTGAATTTTATGTGAAATTTCGACGGTATTTACGAGTTTACATCCCAATTTTTGGGGAAAATAACGTCTTATCTGCAAGTAAGTCAGGTATAGTGAACGATGGCTAATGTTCTTTACCATAATTCTTTTCTACAATCCCGTGTCCTATAAGGGGGTGTAAAGCACCTGATGAGGTCGCCAAACAGAGAGCCATCTTTGTTTTTTTTTAATACCGCCATGGGCAGACAAGTACACGGCCCTCCTATGGAACAATGCAACACCAGCGGCGTTACACTCGCGCTGCTGACCCCGAAGAAACCCTCTAATGCCCTTATTGAAGAACTATATTCGCTTGGGAAAACCACAGCATGGGAAAACCACAGCAGGCATTCATTCCACAACTTGTAACATTATTTGTGTCTGTAATTGTGACCCTGATGCCTAAGACTTCGCCTTTTAGCTTAACATCAGGCGAGGTGAAGTCATGTTGGCGCGCCCAATAAAAAATAGACTTAGGCGCAGCGTGGCTAGATATAGCTAGCCGCTAAACATCATCATCATAGCATTAGCCTTGGTTGCATCCAAAGCTTGTACTTCAGAGCCTGGGATCCACCGGAGTCGGTACCCTCTGACCATCCAACCCCGAACAGCCTAGGTCAGAGTTAGCAGATATATCAAATATGAGGTAATTGGTATGTACCCCGAAGATTCAGGATTAAGGGTAACTAATATTTTTGCTCGGAAGGTGAAGTGAGCTTCCACAGTCCAGAAGTACTGTATTTATTTCAACTAAATATAGTAATATAGCAATGTCTTACATCATCATCATCATGATTTCAGCCATAGGAAGTCCACTGCTGGACATAGGCCTGCCCTATGACTTACATACTAGATAGGTAACAATTCTCATTATATTAGGGTTTTCCATTAAGTATTTGTGGAGTGGGAGCGGTGCTTCTTCACGTCCTATGTTCTTCGCTCGCACTATTCTTATTATGGCAGATGACGTGATTTCCTAACTAATAAAATTATTATTTATGCATTCTAATTTCCTTATAGAAATCACGTAGGTAACCACCTGCCACATTTTCTATACAGCCGGATAGTTCTAAATAACATTTAATGACAAAGGAATTCTACTCGACCCATAGTCCAATCAGTTGCATTAGAATTTCATATCAAGGGTAGCAAATAACAAACGCTAATAACGGAGCTCCAGCGGCAATCCTGTCAATTTATATGTGGTCGATAATGGTTACAACTGTTCAACATAACCAGGTTAGTCTGGCCCCGGGTCCAACATACATACCCTCCTGTAAACTATTAATTCTATTAATGACGCAAGGGGAGAGGTAGCTCAAGTAATAATGGTTGTTAGTACCCGTAAAGTCGTAATTAGCACCTGGGTACCGCTAAGTTTGCAACGCGTAACTTTGCCAGCGTTTCCAACAATGATTCCGAACACACAGTGGCGGATATTGTTACTGTATCACCTGAAAGTTTGTACACAGTGTTTGGTTTCTGTGTGTAGTTGGAAAATGAAAGTGTAGGTGGAATGTTGGATATCTAATTGTATTGTAGTTATAGTTGTGTTAATTGAATGATTGAAGATTATTGAGGATGAGTAGGGTGTAATTAAGTTGGAGTTTGAGTACATGTAGATCAGCAGATACAATTAAATGTACAATCAATCTCAAAAGTTAGAGAACTAAGAGCTAACCACATTGAAGTACGTAAATCAATAAATAAATTGTATAATTATTTCTACATACATAACATCACGCCTTTTTCCCCGGAGGGTTAGACAGAGGTGAACTAACACCCATATTTCATCAATCATTGTATTAGGTCCCACGTCTATCTATTGTCTGATGTTAAAAAAACAGGCAAAATATAACATTTTTCAAGGTTCATTTGAATTGGTATTTTAATGTTTTAGAGCTAAAAGTGGTCGGTAACTTGAAGTAGGTATTTATTAAGCTAAAAATGATGGCGAATCGTCATACAAACGAATAACCTATGCCTAGCCTACTATGATTATCAGATTTTTTGATTGTTTTTTTGTTTCCGGACCTGATTTTATGGAAATTCTTAGTTGAAATATGTTAAGCTTTTGGTAGTGCTTAGATTGAACGAAGCGTTACGTGCCGGTTTCAGACTCGATTTTATGAAAATTCTTAGAGCCAAGTTGGAATGTATTAAGCTAATTCTGATTGCGAGTATACCTACAATAAAAAAATTCTTGTTAACCCTCCAACAAGGATAAAACTAACATGGAATGGATACACAAAAATGTAGACATTTCGGTGTCAAACAGTTACCCCACAAACTTTCCCATCCGCTGCAATAAAAAACATTGCGCCATAAACTGAAAGTTCACCCCACTCGCCCCACTCTACCCACTTGCTCTCATTAAAAGTTATAGTAGTTGTGACTAATTACTGCATGCGACACACGACTGATGTCTGCAATTTGTTACTGCAACTTTGCCCGCTTGCCCCGCGGTGCATGGGCAAAGAGGAAATTTTACTAGAATCAATTCTGAGACAGAATTTATGTTGTTTACTCACAACATTATGTGAAAAGTTTCATATTTTTGGGCGAAAATTTTTATGTTGTCTTGTTTGTGTAAACATTTTCGATGATCTCTGTGGAATATCCTAGAATATTTATTTTAGTATGTATAATTTTTTTATGGGTATTTGTTACCTATCTCATTCTAAAAGGCTGGACCGATTTGGAAAATCCACATTAGAGCGAGATGCAAAGGAGAATCCCGGTGCTAATCCCGGGCTCCCAAGTCTAGTCTATTTTTTATTATTATTAATTTATCATATTATTATTGAATCTCCACTACATCCTCTCATTGAAAATATCAAAATGAGACGTGTCTTTTTGATTAATGATGCAATAATTTGTTCGCGCTGTCACCAACAGATGTCGCTGTAACAAGTTTTACATGTCTGCCTATTATACAAATATTAAGGTTAAACTTTGTGTATTCGAATTTTTTTTTTGCTACTAAACTAATACGTTACTACCCACCCCTTTAAGGACATGAGTAGGTATTAGGTATGTACTTATCAAAATCACTTGAGAAGTTTATTCAGATGTAGAGGAAGCGTTTGAAAGTAGAAGGACGGTATTTCCGTTCCAATCGAGCAGTCTGACTAGGGAAGTACCTCCGCCCTACAGAATACCGCGGCTAAATTACCTCGTGTTGTGTTCCCGGTGGTAAGTAGGGTAGCCAGAGCTCCCTGGAGAGGTTTTGTGCTATCAGGGAAGGACAAAGCCTTGTCCTACTTACCTTCTGCGCTGACGACACAGAATCTGTCTGTTCTTACAGGGTCGGCAGCACGAGTGGGCCTCCCCTGGTGTTGTACACGTCCATAGGCTATGGTAACCACTTTTTTTTTATTTTTTTATACCACTTAGTTGGCAGACAAGCACACGGCCCACCTGATGGGAAGCGGTCACCGTGGCCTATGGACGCATGCAACACCAGGGGCGTCACACTTTCCATTAGGTGGGCCGTGTTCTTGTTTGCGACCTAAGTAGCTTATAAAAGGATAGGAGCAGATGATGAACTTTTGTCTCTGACTACACCAGAAAGAAAAAGGCGTGAGTATAAGTATATATATATATGTAGCAAACATAACCTAAAGACAGCCTGCAGCCCTAGTAACATAATTTGGACATCTCACACACTGTCCAAATATTCTCGCAAAGTCGGAACAAATCAAATTTTCAGGAAATTCTACAGGAAGCTGGAGCTCAGACCATTTACATTGCTATCTCTGTTTGTGATATGGCCAGTTTACATAAGTTAGACGAGTCACACGTGATATTTGTTCTTTCAAAAAAGTCATTGAGGCAACAGGAAATGCGGTATTATAGATTACTAGCTCTTGCCCGTGGCTCCGCCTGCGTGGATGTTGATTACCGTGGCCGTGTCCTATGTCCCTTCCCAAGCAAGCACAGTTTATTCTTGTGCTGTCTATATTCATCAAAATTGGTTTGGTAGATCCTTTCACCCTGGAGCCTGACGTCCGCTTATTTCTATGATTTGGGTTATACAACTTTTCCGGGAGCAAATACCGTCTGACCTCCTAAACTCGAGACGAAAGCCCGCCTAACACTTCTGTCTTGTCAAACGTTTCCATTGTATCTCAAAATGTCTTACCAGCCCCCCTAGACAAGTGGCAATTTCATTTTAAATTGGAAAAAGCGAAATCAAGCTCAGGAAGGACTCGAACCCGCGATCTTTCCTTTACAGGGGGAATGCTCTGACTACTGAGCCACCAAGCTTCGCCCGAGATTGATCCAAATTTTCCAATACAGCCGAATATCGGCAGATTGCTCCCACCATCGCCCTAAGATGGATGTATTGGAAAATTTGGATCAATCTCGGGCGAAGCTCGGTGGCTCAGTGGTCAGAGCATTCCCCCTGTGAGGGAAAGATCGCGGGTTCGAGTCCTGCCTGAGCTTGATTTCGCTTTTTCCAATTTAAAATAATTTGTTTAGTTTAGCATACTAAATGCTTTAAAATTATTTCAAGTGGCAATTCGTTGGTATTGTAGAATATAATGACGAATGTGTGGGATTTGACGTTTAAGACAAATACCATTCAAATATCATACATCCTTAACGAATTACCACTTGTCTGGGAGGGCAGGCGTGAGCAGACAGACACATGTAACTAGTATATTTGCTCTGAACAGTTCCAATCAAATTGGACCCTCGACCTGGTATATTTTTTTCGCCAATATGTAACAACAAACAGGAACAACCCTACTCAGGTACCAGTCAATTTGTGGCGATCGAGGTTCTTTGAAATCGTCCGTTTGAAACCAGGTAGGGACCTATATCCGGAGTCCTTTTGGGTTCGGTACACCGTGAAATTGACTCGTTCGATTGTCTGGCTGATTTAAGAGACTTGTTTATTGGACGATCGCCATCTTTCTTGTACGTCATTTCGATTATCTTGACTTTTATTTGATGATAGATAATTTTGTTGGTATTGTTTGGATTTAAAAAAAAATTATTGTTATACTTTTGGTTGATGCCGTAGATAGATTTATCGTTACGGAACGTTGCTACCGTTACGAAACGGTACTCATCGTTGCTTTCATTTAAACAATAAATAAAACACAAAGTATAATTTAAGTATACTTTGTACTTTGAGGGTTAAAAACTACCTACAACATCATTTAGGTATTCCATTGCAAAATAGGTTTCTAAATCATTTATGTACTCAACTTTTGTCGTTGAGTGTACTTTGAAATAAAACTGATACCAAAATGTTATAAAAATCATTTAATCATCTATTTTATTGCACAATTATTTAAATAATGTTAGACATTTCTAACATATTTAACGTCAATTAGTTGGTTGAAATATCAATAATAAAAATAATTCTATGAAACGAATGTTCATAAACAGATTCATTAAAATATTGTACCATAAACTTTTTAACACTTTTTTTTTAATATGTACAGTCGCCACACACATTTCATAAATCCGACCATCTTAGCTCTAATACTTTACATGAAATAATAAATAAAAATTTAAAATGTCCTGTAAAAATAAATTATCCATCAATTTGTTTATTGATTCGTTTCAGAAACGATTGTTTCTCGTTTATAAAGTTTTCAGTGTTCAGTAAGTCCATGTTTTTTCTCTTTCTCTTACTTCGTTAAACATAGAGCTGCAGATAAAGATAAGACAATGGTGTAAGATTTCGTTTATACAATCTTCTACGTTAAGAAAGAAACAATAATCTATTATTGCCAATAACATTACTATTGCAAATTTCTACCATTATGTAATGCTGTGTACATACCAACTGAATGAAACCGAACAAACGCCAACGATTCGAAAGCGCCACAATTGTCACGACTCTCACTTGTTTGTTCTTGTCACGATGTTAATAGTGTGGACGTCACGGCAAAAACAAACAAGTTTCTATCGTTCGTAATCGTTCCCTTGGTGTGAACTCGGCATAATAAGATCTTGAATTTCATCTACTGCTGTTTCTGCATTGGTCTGCTGATCTTACCCAGTTTTGTCATAACACTAAAAAAACTGATTTATTTATTACGCACAATAAAGTTTTATTAGGCGATCAAAACTTAACTTACAACATTCTTCTTCATGAGTATCACATTTTCATAAATAAATACACGAAATCTGGGAGCTACCATAAAACATACGAAACATTAACGAAACTTACAGTTGAAGCCATTACAGCAGTTTTTAGGGTTCAAGTCGAACTAAAGCGTCATAATAATGATATACCGTTTTCGAAACCGTTTTTGGGATAAAAGTGTTCCATGATATGGATTGCTCGAAACTTCAGCGATGTGGATGTTTTATAGTAGCCCTCCTAACGTCAGCACCTACTAATAAAATATCATTCGACAGTTTCCAAGTCTATCAGGTCGATAGCCACTCGGACATTGAGTCGGAACAGAAATCAATAATCTAGAAATTTCCTTCACACAATTCCCTTTTTCATCCTTCACATTCCCTTCAGGACATTTAATCTCTTCACCATCTTCTAAATCCGCATCTTGTATTTTCCCATGATATTTCGGTTCTATAATTTCTATCTCCCCTTTCGGACCATCAATTTCATGTATAGGAGTATCAGTATTAAACACATCTGGGTACGAAGTCGTATCAACATAATCGAAGTCTGGTTCCTCGTATCTCCAAGTCCATTTGTCATAAAAACAATTCTTGTATATTAACAAAACTTCGCTAAAACAATTAATGAGCACTTTCTTAGTTTTGGACGGTTCACTATACTCCTTAATGATTTCGGTCTCATCCATATTGTTCGAGAATATCTTTATTCTGCTCACTAATACGTTTGCCAGCATTTCGTTCCATGTCAAAGCCTTTCCCTCATCTTTCGGGTCTTCAAGATTTTGCAATTTCCTTAAGAGTGTCCTTTGTTCGTTGGAAATTTTAATGCTCGTCGTGTCTTCAAGGAAGCCCTCTGTTTTGTCCATAAGTATGATTATAGCCGCGATGTATATGAAATTCATTTTTTGTTCGATTCTGTACAACACGACACAATGGTGAGGCCGACTGTTAGATTTTAGATAGATAAGTAAAAGCGCAGTTATTTTGTACTGTCGCGGACAAAAGTTTTTGAGATTAATAATATAAAATAGAGTTTTGGTTTGACTTCATTATAGTAATGGTGTGAGATTTTTTTTGTAGGAAATTGATTACGGATTTTTTATTGTAATAAAGAATCAAAGAGAATCAAAGAATCAATTTCATTTATTCAATTTAGGCACATAAAGAGCACATATGAACGTCAAAATATTACAATATCATGTCAAGTTAAAATAAAGTAAATCAATAAATCATTTGAAAATGATTCTTTCGCTGGTTCGGTAGTTGGTTCTACTGAGAAGATACCGGCAAAAAACTTTTAAACGCGATTTATTTGTTATTATTTACTTTTTACCGTTTACTTACCGGTAAAAAGTTTTATTTCAATGAGTGATATTCGCATGAACTTCAGAAAGTATCATGTAGGATTTTTTTGGATTGGAACATTAGAATACTTTCCAATTTGTATAATGTTTTTGAATCAGTGCTTGGATTTTGTGTCAGCTCGAGTAAACATAAAATAGCTTTTGTTGCTATTCTCAAAACTTGAGAATGGCCCTATCAAATTGAACGATTTCTTTAATTGTCTTCATAATTGACTGTAGTGCATAATATTCCAATGACCCTTGTTAATTTATTTTACTAAGTGATTTAGCAGGTTTCCAACACCTTGGCTCCTTTGTTAATTATGTTGATTGTTTCAACGACTTAACTTGATTAAAACTAAAATATATGCAAACCGATTTTGAAACTGGAATACATTAATATTGATGTTTGATGGTTTTTACGCAAACCATATCACAACAAGTCCATATATCCTTTAAACTTATCATTATAACGTTATGTTCTCGCCTGTATCGTTATCAAACCCACTGATAACGATAACGTTTAGTCAAATATTGACAGTGTGACGTGAACCCTGCGGAAAAAATCTATTTACCGATATAAACAAGTGAAAACAAATCGGTTATCGCGGGCGCCTCAAAATGTACCAAGGACGGCATGCTATCAACAATGAAAATAGAGCTATGGTGTAATTTCTAATGCAATCACTATTCTTAAACTTATCAATCAGTGTCGTTTCTGTTAAGTATGATTTACATCAGACGAATAATTCTGTCCCCTCTAAGTCAAATTCTATTAGTGTACCCCCCTAGACAAGTGGCAATTCGTTGCTCGGCGTATGATGGAATAGAATGACGAATGTATAGGATTTGACGTTTTTGACATTCGTTGACGCCTGTCATATACGTCAAATCCCATACATTTGGCATTCTATTCTATCATACGCCGAGCAACGAATTGCCACTTGTCTAGAGGGGCAGTGACACATTCGTTCGTTATTCTGTCTTATGTAAACGGAGAAAATTAGGTTTCGTTTACACGAAAATATTAAGAAAGAATGATCTTGTTCTAGATCTAGCTTCATGTGCATTTGGTCATTGGTATAAATCCACCTTTGGAAGTTACACGAATATCACACATTGAAATATGGAATAAGTAGATTAAAACCACGATGGAATCTGTTAAAAATATTAGGCGTTGCGTAAATCTTTTGACAGTATTCTTTTTTATTTGGTAATAGCTTGTTTTTCACACTGAACACACTGACGTTTCGGTTGGTTTTCAGCAGTTTCCCCGTAATATGTTGCTGAAAAGCAACAAGAAAAACCAAATAAATCTCGTGATTTCGTCGATAGAATCTGTTAAAACTATTTTTCAAAATCAGTGATGTTAAGTGGTGTGTATGGGGTTTCATCAGGTTCTTCGAAGAAGATGGGGCCCCATATACACTATCTGTAGTTCATTCACACTAAACCTCTGTCTGAATTCTTGCGCGGCAAAGATAAGATACGATCTTTTAATCTCGATGTTTCTAGATCGACAGTCACAGTGCGGTCAGGGTCGCGAATTCAATTCTTGCTCAATTGATCTGGTTGTTTCTATGTCTAATAATAATAATTATTTATCTATATTAATAGCAAATTGTGAGTTAGTTTTGACTGTAGGCACATTGATGATACAGAAGAAAAACTTAGGTTAGGTTACACAGATTATAATCTAATATAACATAATATAACACATAATATAACATAACTGCCAATAAGTAACGACTCTGCATCGGAACCTAAACTATTTTATGTGGAATTCTTGTCTTCGCAATGGACGCAAAAGCTACTAACTGGCTTTTTAGAAAGATCTTGGTCAGACATAAAAATTGTACGCACGTTTGATCGCAATTGGTTGAGTACAATATACAAACAAAAGTGGCGTTTACGTAACATCTTTCACATTACAATACTAGCCGATTCACATTAAAAAGCAGTTCCCTAAGTTTAGTGCGTTTAACCCAGTAAACAGTAGGTATAGATACGCATCGTAACTATCAATAACCAACTACAACGGCACCCCTAAAGCTGTGTGTGAATTTGGGATGTGTTGCAGTTAGTTGATTTTATTATACGTTTAGAAATAAAACGCCTACAAACAACAGACACGGTCAGTCTGCAGTACCTAACAGCAGTAACAAGCCGCAATAACATTGAAAATGCAGCGAGCGATTGAATTTCATTCTCTTTTCATCGCAATCGCCATTTAAACAGGGCTACCAACTGCCAAAAATGAAAATATTAAACCACAAGTTGCCATGACAAACGTTGTTTTGCCGCTATAAATAACAATTGAAAAAAAAAATGGCTGTACAGCGACCTGCCCAATTTTTTTTTAATTTTATTGTTTTTTTTTTCACTTTTTCACAGGCATTTCTCTGGTGATTGTTCAAATGGCAGTCGCTACAATAAAAACAGTAGGCATAAGGCAAACCAAACGAAGGAGAAGGAATAAGGTGAACCCTAAAGGCCGCAGGTCAACCGGGAACAACTTTACGATAGTGAATGACATTTTTTTTTCTTTTATTTGTTTCTCAAAAAATGTTCGCGCCAGCCCTACCGGGGGACTCCCCGGGGGATTTGTTTACGTATTTGATTTTCACACTTACATTTCTCGTGTTGAGCAGGATAATTGAAAACAGCTCTGTAGCAAGCTTCGCAGATAATATCAAATATTGTGTGCAAGGCCTAGGGTTGTCTCAATGGCGCAGTGGTAGTAAATACAACAGTTTTTTATGAGAACTTAGGTTCGGTTTCAGGTTAAATCATGTGGGTTTATCTGTAAGAAAATTCTCGGTAACCGTATTGAAATAAAGTGCTAGATTCACGGCAATTGGTTCAAACCAATGAAAGTCATTGAGCAAGACACCTCCATTTGACTTCACCTCACTTGATGATAAGCTGAAGGCAAATTCTCGGAAAAGAGGGTCACTATTATAGACACGTACCATGTTACAATGGTGGCACTCAGCTTGACGGCGTGAGAGAGATGAGTGATCATCAGATGCTTTTCCACGCCCCGCTTAAAAGACCCGGGACTGTAGGAAAGGGAAACACGTGAGCTGGTAAGGGAACTAAGGGATTCCAGGACTTGATGGTGCTGCAGAGGAAGGAATCACCGAATCGCTTGGTCCTGTAAGTTTGCCCTGACCGGGGCTTTTATCGTTTTAAAGCTGTTTTATTACATGCGAAGTTTTGTATATAAACTGTAATCTAATTTATACACACTTTCCACTCGAATGATACTAAAAGGTTAATTACAAACCGTATTATCCAAAAAGACACACCAAACACAATCAATTCCGAAACAAAAGGCACCATATACCAAAACATATATCATTTCTTTCCAAAACATTCAACATTGGGATAGAAATAGTGGATCTACCGACGCGTGTAATGCCCCCAGCCCGGTCTGTTGGTGCGACGAGCCCGGTATTGTGTTTTCTTACGGCTGACCGATACATGAACATTTAACCAATTTCCATTGAAAATATTCGATAGTTCGAGTAAGGGTCGCTTCGTTTTAAAATCGGCATGTATGTTAGATGGATAGTTAGGTAGATAGGTCACGCTTTGTTGCAACAATCGCTGAATCTATATTTACCATTATTTAAAGGCGGACTTAATGCAAAATTCTCTACCAGTCAACCTTATAGATGGTGAAGAGAATAACAAAGTAGGTGCATTATGAAAGATGATTAGATGAAAACTATAATACTTAATAAATAAGCTGTATAATTTAATACTTACATCATAGCAGAATATCTTCTATCTTCTATCTTCGTAGTCGTGTCGGTACATTGGAGATATTAAAAAAAAAAACTTGGGTTATGTTATGTTAACGATACTGAACACGAAAATATTTTTTTTTAATTTCCTGTCTGTTTGTCTGTTTGTCCATGATGGACGCAAAAACTACTGGACGGATTTTGATGCGGTTTTTTTTGTTAGAAAGGGCTTACTCAGACTTAAATTCTTATGTTTGTTTGATCGCAATCGGTTGAGTAGAACCGAAGATATGAGCAAAGGTCGCGTTAACCGAGATGCACGCGGGCGGAGCCGCGGGCGGAAAGCTAGTACTAAATATACGCTTATATAAGAGCGAAATACCACTCACTGATTAATCGTGAAATCCCAGAAACTGTACACCTATAAACTTTACACCAAAATTTGGCAGGTAGGGTTTAGTTCTATAGGCTGGTTTAAGAATCGCGCTGACCGCACGCTGATCGCACGCTGACCGCACGCTGACCTTCTAGGAAGCGTTTGGAATAATGCGTAGCTATCAGCGCATGCCTTGGTCTGACAAGCTACGCGCTGAGCAGTCAGCGCCGATGGTCAGAGTGACTCTAAAACCAGCCTTATAGGTTATTATAGACATCCGCTAAGAACGGATTTTACAAAATTCTCATTTACCCCTAAGGGGTTATCACGAATTCCAAGCGTATGAAGTCGGGTGTAGCCTGTAGTATAGTGTGGTTCTGGTTTTAGAGGGGTTTTCAGGGTAAAAAGTAGTCTATGTGTTATTCCAGATCATAATCTATACCAGCACCGATTTTAATCAAAATAATCATTCTCTGAGCCTTTCCACAACTCAGTTGAGGTCAGCTTTACAGTCTAGAGGTACAAGTTGGAAGCCGAATCCATTTAGCAGCAGCAGACGACGTGTCGTCGCTTTCATGGAAATACATTGAAACCAGTAGTGTCGCTGCGACACGTCGTCCGCTGCAGCCTCATGTCGTCCGCTATTTCATGGAAATAAGGTACAAGTTGGTAGCACCAGTAGTGTCGCGGCGACACGTCGTCCGCTACAGCTTTATGTCGTCCGCTATTTCATGGAAATAAGCTACAAGTTAGTAGCACCAGTAGTGTCGCGGCGACACGTCGTCCGCTGCAGCCTTATGTCGGCCGCTATTTCATGGAAATAAGGTACAAGTTGGTAGCACCAATAGTGTCGCGGCGACACGTCGTCGTCGTCTGCCAGCTGCTGCCTCATGTCGCCCGCTGCCAACTCTTACCTTAACTGTGATGATGTTCGATATTTTCCGTGAAGCGAAGACAGTTTCTAATATTAGTAGATACAATAAACCTTTAATATTTAATCTCAATCTCTAAAAAATATCCAACCACCGCGACAACAAAGGTAATTCTACACAGAAATATGATTACGATTTCTTAGCAGAGTAACATTAGGCCTTGGGCCATAAAAGCTGTTAATATCGGCCAACAAATAAACGTGTCTTATTACTTAATTTTATGCCCGTTTGCCCCCGGGGTCCGGTGGTTAATGATTATAAAGGTGCGGCTCCAGTGATGATGTGGATTTACTTACAAATTATACTTACTGTTCTTTTTGTCGAGTCGACGGCATATCGTGCCTTGTTATGTTTGCCCAGTGTGCAGCCACTCCGGCAGCATTCTCAGGGGCATTCATAAAGTTCCTATGATGTATACTATTGTAGAAGACTTTGCTCCAAAATTGCATTGTGGATTCAAATTGGCATTCTAATAATAGCGATGAGAAGGCTATATATACAGGGCCGTCCCACGGCGATGCCACATGGAGGGAAAGTACCGTAAATCCTTAAGTTAGCTCATTTTGTTTAAAGGACACATCATTTTATTTTTAAAAAGAAACAAAACTGCATTCAAAGATTTTTAAAAATTCGCTTGCCACACCCGGTAATCGAACCGACTAAAATCCGAAAAAGTAACACCCTGTATTTTTATGGCATCAATCGATAGTGTCAATCATAAGGATCAAATCTCTCTAAGAAACATGGTAAATTAAACGAAAGGAAGTCCTTGAAATCTAAAATTATAAATTCAATTTGGCATCTGATAGATATATCTGATACCATATTAACAATAAAATTCCATATTTAAACTGCTTTTCTTTTTTTATCGTGCTGACACCGCTGCTGGTCAGCAGTAGTATTTAGGTATATTGAACTCAAACCGACTAAAACCGCACGCCATCTAAATTAACAGGTTATAAGTTGATCCATAGGGTAATTCTCTTGCCATTTTCGTTGCACAGGGTACACTGCGTGCAGGTTTCTAATCAAATCAAAGATATCTCTAGTGTTGATACCTTGTAAGAATTTCTTACAAGGTATCAACGGTTCTCTCTTGTTTGGTATAACAACGTTTGGTCGAATGTTACTAATTCGAACAACGTTTGAGAAAATAATTGCTTTGCATAATATCGATTGACATAATTTTCATTTCATCGAATATTTATTTGCGATAACAACCTTTGCGCTATTGATCAAAAAGTATAATGCTCATTTCATGTAATGTTCAGTTGATATTATTATGTATTTCATCGAATATGCAATTGGTATAATGTTAATGTAGTGTAGAAATTTATTTATCTGGCCCTCGGCGGCCGCTGCCGCGGCACGCTCGCTTCGCGCGCTCGCCTCGTGCTTGTTGTGGTCACAGTTCTAACCTAACCTAACCCTGCCGATTTCCGTGATGTAAGAAAACCACTAAGAGTATGTTTCATGAAAAACAATACAAGTAAAATTGAAAAACTCTCAGTGCAATCGGCAGGGTTAGGTTAGGTTAGAACTGTGACCACAACAAGCACGAGGCGAGCGAGCGAAGCGAGCGTGCCGCGGCAGCGGCCGCCGAGTGATTCGGTATGATCTCTCGACTAAATCATTATTAGTCTAATGAAGCATTAGTTTAAATAAAATTAGAGCAAATGAAAATTCGGTGAAATGATATTATTCTAACTAAATAATTATGCTAAAAAAAATTGTACCAATTCAATATTCGGTCAAATGAATAATTATGTGAAATGACTTTATTGTAACTGAAATTAGTTCAAGTGATATTCGACTAAACGTTGTTATACCAAACAAGGGAGAACCGGTATCAACACATCAAAGATATCTCTAGTGTTGATACCTTGTAAGAATTTCTCACAAGGTATCAACACTAGAGATATCTTTGATGAAATTTATTTAGTAAAATGAGTACTAAATTAATGAACTTTGTTACCTGTTTAGAATGTAACTTTATTGGGTAACTGCATGAGGTATGTGTAGGTAGGGTAGGTAGTTATTTTTGGGTGCTTGATTAGAAACCTGCACGCGGTGTACCTACCCTGTGCAACGAAAATGGCAAGAGAATTGCCCTATGGATCAACTTATAACCTGTTAATTTAGACGGCGTGCGGTTTTAGTCGGTTTGAGTTCGACATACCTAAATACTACTGCTGACCAGCAGCGGTGTCAGCACGACAAAAAAAGAAAAGTAGTTTAAATATGGAATTTTATTGTTAATGGTATCAGATGGATGGATGAACTTTGAGTTAAAGTGTTTTATTTTGCCAAATTGAATTTATAATTTTAGATTTCAAGGACTTCCTTTCGTTTAATTTACCATGTTTCTTAGAGAGATTTGATCCTTATGATTGACACTATCGATTGATGCCATAAAAATACAGGGTGTTACTTTTTCGGATTTTAGTCGGTTCGATTACCGGGTGTGGCAAGCGAATTTTAAAAAATCTTTGAATGCAGTTTTGTTTCTTTAAAAAAATAAAATGATGTCTCCTTTAAGTAAAATGAGCTTACTTAAGGATTTAAGGTACTTTCCCTCCATGTGGCATCGCCGTGGGACGCCCTGTATATACCTTTTTTAAACGTGGAAACCCCTACAAGTACCACCCCACTGAGCCTAACGGTGAAGAGGCTAAGTCGGAATCGAATAAATCTTGCACGTCAAATTGAAAAGTATTTAAAAAAAGTATTTTCTGAAGGTCCTTTCGCACTTACAAAAATGACCCTCCCCACAAATTTCAGGCTACGACCGCACCTGGCTAGTCCTGCCCGACTCCCAGTAGCCTGAGGACAGAGGGCATAAATAACGAACCTGGGATCAGACTGTTATAGACATAACAATATATTCGACGCCATCTATCGAATTGTAGCTGTACTAGTATGAAACCACTAATTCTAAATCGCGCAGTGGAAGTTTTCTCACTGATAAGTATTACAATATTCCAACTAGAAAAACGGAGAGCAGTAAGTACGAATACCTGTCAGATATCCACAACTATAGCTTTGTTAAATTCTGTTTATTTTTGCATTTTGAATGGGGTTCTATGACTTTTACGGGAGCGACTGCCTTCTTATTCCCCAACCACGAGGAGAAAGCCTGCATTAGAGCTGTCAGAGCATATGTACCAAATTTCATTCAAATTAGTTTAGTAGTTTTTGCGTGAAAGGGTACAAATACCCACACACATTGATTCCATTTGTATGTTATTTTCTCAATAATATCCTCACAAATTTAAAAGTAGGATATGTTAATAAGGTTTGGTATTTATTTCCAAATCTTTAAAATCGGCCAATTTATAAACATTAAGATTAGACAGCTATCATAACAGAAACACAACAACTCTCTGGTGGTTGAATTGATTAAAATATTTGCATATTTTCATCTTCTCAGAGTTATCTCAATTTAGTATCTATTTCTTTTTTCTGAGATGCCTTTAAATTTTAAAAGGGTTGTTGAAATTATTTCAACAGTGTTCTCTTTGTGATGATTATGTTGAGACATCATCATCATCCTAGCGGTTGCCCGGTTGCTTTAAAGTTTGCGTTTTGAAGCCTGAAGTCCGTTTATCATTTTTGATTTATATGCCGGCTTTTCTGTAGTGACTGCTGTTTGATCTGCCCCCCCCCCCCTCTCCCCCCCCTAGACAAGTGGCAATTCGTTGCTCGGCGTATGATGGAATAGAAAGACAAATGTATAGGATTTGACGTTTTTGACATTCGTTGACGCCAGTCATATACGTCAAATTCCATACATTTGGCATTCTATTCCATCATACGCCGAGCAACGAATTGCCACTTGTCTAGAGGGGCAGATCCTGAGAGGAAAGACCATGGCAATAGTGGCAATTAACAGGTGCAAGACAGAACAGCAAATACATTATATTAATTATTGTAGGACATTCTACACAACACTAATCTAGACCCAAAGTAAACATAGCTTAACTAGCTTGTGTTATACACACATACTTAGATATTTTTTTTATTTGAATGCATACATATTATACATAGAAACACTCTGCAATGCAAAAAGACATATTCATGTATACAAATCTTTATACTGAGCTGGAATCGAACCCGCGCCCCCTGCGTAGCAGTCGCAAGTTCTACCGCTACACCACAGAGGCTGTCAACACGGTGTGAATGCACGAATTGTATCAAATTTTCATTTCAGTTCATGTATTTATATGGAGGCTGTCTAAATTCTACAATATTGCCAACGAATAACCACTTGTTTAGGGGGGCTGATCGGGATCAGGTGTGTCTCAAGCATGAAATAATAACAAACATTTTGATCTACCAGATTTCTTAGAAATTACGGAACATTGAACGTTTATCGGAGAATAACTTTGAAGTGGGTTATTGATGATGTCAAGCTAAATTTAATTATTGAAATTGATTGACAGCCTCCGCACGGAATTTCGGATGGCACAGGTTCGAGACGTGCGTCGAGGGTGATTGTTTTTGCATTTAAAAATAAGTTCGATGTTGCTATATTAAATAATTGACAAGATAAATATGTTTACGTTTCACGAATTGAGTTTATTTTTTCACTAGCAGATGCCCGCGGTTCCGTTCTCGTGGATATGTCGGTTATTGCGTGTTTTGTTTATGTTAGTTGTACCACAAATAACATAATACTAAGGTAGTTGTACACTTCTACTCAACTGATTGCGATAAAATATATATGAGTAGATTTTAAGTCTGACCAAGACCTTTTTAATAACTATTTCAAAATCCGTTGGTTGGTTTTTGCGTCCATCGCTAACAAATACGAGTACCTAGATAAGAATTAAAAAAAATGTGTTCAGAATCGTTAATCTAATATAATTCAAGTATTTTTTTAAATATGTCTTCAATGTAAATGTATAGACATGACTAATTTACAATTTTAAAACTTATCTATTGATTATATTATCGTTGGCAATCTTAGTTTGTTTATTTCCATTGAATTGTGTAGAGTAGGGATGTTGTGAAAGGGCATTAATCTATTAGCGGGATGCAGACGTACTTTCGAAGGAGTTTTATCTGAAATCGAATCAAATTGAATTGTTTGAGAATCAAGTTTAAAGTAGAACTTTGCTCTTGGTATTCCGCTGTTTGATACGGTATTCTATTTTCAAAACTAGGTATTATACTCGTAAGGCCGCCCATTGTGCATTATAATGTAAATATGGTTTAATTGTTATCTTATAATACTTTTATGGTATCTATACAATAAAGAATATCTTATCTTATCTTATTTATCTTATCTTATCTTATCTTATCTTATCTTATCTTATCTTATCTTATCTTATCTTATCTTATCTTATCTTATCTTATCTTATCTTATCTTATCTTATCTTATCTTATCTTATCTTATCTTATCTTATCTTATCTTATCTTATCTTATCTTATCTTATCTTATCTTATCTCATCTCATCTCATATCATATCATATCATATCATATCATATCATCTCATCTCATCTCATCTCATCTCATCTCATGTCATCTCATCTCATCTCATCTCATCTCATCTCATCTCATATTATCTTATACTAGCAGTAATTAAAAAATAATCAAATCATGTTTATTTTGCTTAATAATGTGGATATAATATTATGGAAGTAAAAAAAGGAATTGAGACTTCTTCGAGTCAATGGCAACTGGCTTGAGTTACTGAGAAAATAAATTATTAAAAAATTAAAAACCCGACTGCTGTCTAAAAGATCGAAACAACTTTGATAGCAGGTGGTCCCCATTTGCCAATCATAAACCGAAAGAAAATTAATGGAATTCGATATTTTCCGTGAAACGACTGCCATCAGACCTCTGCAACCCAATGGCGATATCGAAGCATTGCAACTACACCAGTTGTTGAACTTTTTAGGACTCCAACTACCCGTAACGACTGCCATCATAGATGTTCATATGACAACCGGGACCGACGGCTTAACGTGCTCTCCGAGGCACGTCCAGACCAACGAAGATACCATACAAATATTTGCACAGAACGGGGATCTAACCCGCTCCTTCTACGTAGCGTTCACTGCCGTGACGTGCACAGAGGCTGTCAAATCCTTTAACTAAAACACCTGTAAAATACACGAGCAATAATTAATATCGACACGTTGTACCCGTTCAACTTCAGTGGAACTCCACCCTAATATTGGAACTACTATTGTCCGCCAAGTCACGCAGTTAAGTAGTTCTGTGAAGTCGTTAGCGATTCACCCTCAATTTTAACTGACAGCTAGTAAAGGTAATTAGTGACTAGGGTGATCTAGGCCTCGGAGGAAATTGCAAGAACGGAATATAGCTGAGGCCCGCGGTTTTAACTGGGTTTATCATTCATTTATTTTTTTCTTAGTAATACAGGATGGGAGCCATTATTATTGGCTAAGGGTGAATAGGACGGGGTACGCGAAAAGGAATAAAATGAAATAATATAATAATCCTCTCTGACGAGGTGGGTAGGTACCTATATAAGTGGTCGTTTCTGTAGGTACATCGGAGATATAAAAAAAAAAAAATCGAAAAAATTTGGTTATGTTATTTAGACAACTTACTAAACATAAAATATTTTTTGGAATTCTTGTCTGCTTGTCCGCGATATACCTATGCAAAATCTACTGAACGTCTAAGGTCTTCAGACCAGAGATGAGAGATTTTACGTTTGTTTGATCGAAATCGGTTGAGTAGAACCGAAGACACAGATGATCTAATAGTTGGACCGGATATTATGAGCACAAGCTACGTTAACGTTTGTTACAATTCGTTTATATTATGATGTATTCTAGCTGTAAGTTTTTCTGAAAGAACAAAAAATACCAAACCTACGCGAAGGCGGATCCGCGGTCTAAGGCTAGTACTATACATATAAATACCCAGACCAATGCAAATAGCTTTCACTCATGCATACCTCTATATTTACCCTGTGACGCACACAATCTCACAAATATTTGCACAGACCCTTGACGCAGCAACCGACCACACTACTCGTTACTCCTTATAACCAAATTACTTTCATGCTTCTGACCAAACAAATATCATTTCTATTTACATTCCTATATGAAAGTACAATCACGCCTACTTCATATTCAAAGGTCAAATAGAATCAGTATATGGGGACGCGTCTTCAAGCCGTAATAACTACGTATGAGGGACAGGCGGAGACGATATTTCCCTAGAGGCGTAGATGTCTTCACATCTTGTCGCTATGTAATTATATAGAATAGAAAACAACGTATAAAGCTATTATAGTTCGTAAGAGACCTTTCGTGATTGTTTTCGAACATACATACATACATAATTCGTAATAATAATTATATCCATAACTAGCTTTTCGCCCGCAGCTCCGCCTGCGTGGATATCGGCTACCGCCACATTAGTATTTGTTCTAAACTGACGGACTTGTTGTTATAAACTTTCAACACCTATTTCACCCTCTCAGTAGTGAATTTTTCAAAATGTAAACTGTAAGAAACATTGGCCCTGTCATACAAAAAAGTGGTAGGTTTTAAGAACATTATATCAGAATAAAAATATTGTTAGCATCTTTTTATTAATAATAGTAAATGGCAAGAAAAATACTGGTAAGAAAAAATTTACAATAATTGCTAAATATTACTTATACAATGTCATTTAAATTAATCATTTAGCCTATAGCATACCACTGTTGGACTTAAGTATCAACCAATATCCTACATTTATCAGTCTGCTTTACTATATCCCCACTGTCAGTTCCAAGTTCCGGCCCCGTGTGTCATATCATAACAGGGAAGTAGAAACTTCGACGAATTTATCCAATGTAGCCCACCCAATTCGATCCTTTGGTGACCCCTGCAGGTACACTTAATCTTGAACAGCTACGAAAGTCGACCTTTCGATGGGTATCTCCCTCGTCACATTTCACGATATGAGCTTTTGAGCTTCATCTTCTGATCTTGGAGCTGGACACAGCTGAAGGACATTGTGGCGGCATCATAAGCATCTCAGTGCTCATCATTTGCGTATAGACACATTTTCCTGATTGTGTCCGTGGCCAAGATGACCTCGGAGCTCAGGGTCCGCCTTCTGGCTCTTCGTCCTCCGCTTCGCACGATCTTGGGCGTCCATGGTAGTGAGACCATTTGCATGATCCATTTGCATCGTCGAGCTTGCTCGCGAGACAATTCATGACAACTCTCAAGAACAACATGTAGATATTATGACTCAGAAGTGATGAGTCTGTAATTCTTCTGGCCTTTTCGGAGAACAGTACCACCGCACTCCAGGTCTATGTTCTGTGTTCTGTATGGTGTTGCATACGTCCATAGGCCACGGTGACCGCTTCCCATCAGGTGGGTCGTGTGCTTGTCTGCCAACTAAGTGGTATAACGCCTATTTCATCCTCTCAGTAACTGAGTTTTTCAAAATAATAATAAATAATAATAATAATCGAAAAATAAGCATCGAAAGCCTCTGTGGCGTAGCGGTAGTGAACGCGGTCGCTACGCAGTAGGCGCGGGTTCGATCCCCGCTCACTGCAAATATTTATATGCATGAATATGTGTATTTGCACTGGTCTGGTCTTGCCTCGGAGAGCACGTTAATCCGTTGGAGCACTAAAAAGTTTAACAACAACGGTGTAGCTGCAGTGCTTTGATATCGCCTAATGTCACCATTGGGTTGCGGAGGTCAGAATATGGCAGTCGCTTCACGAAAATATCGAGGCTTAGCCAAATCCGCATTTAAGACTGGTAAAGCGGACCCCAGACTCCGAGATATAAGCTTCGGATGCGACTGAGAATTAACGCTGAAACAGAAGAAATAAGAAACATCGGCCCTGTCATACAGACACAGTAAACTGTAAGACATTGGTATCTTTACATGAATAGTAAATGGCAAGAAAAGACTGGTAGGAAAAAATTTGAATACGTAAAATTATACTATTTCGTTCATATCAATCAATCAATTAGCCTATTGCAGTCCACTGTTGTCCAATGTGTGAAACAGCACCCAATCCTCCACCCAATTTCTCTGGTTGTATGTCCCCATTGTCGGTTTTCACGTTACGGCCCCGTAAGTCATAATATGGAGTAAACTCGGCGAACTCAACCCAATTGGATCCTTATGGTGATCTAAGGTAGACCTATTCTTGAACAACCTCGGGTGTCGACCTTGCGGTGGGTATCTCCGTTGTTTCATTCCACTTTGTAGGCTTTTAAGGCTTCGTCTTATGAGCTTGGAGCTGGACGGACATTATGGCGGTATCATGTAGGCATCTCAGCACTGATACGTCATATCAGCACGATACCTTAGTAGAGAATCTAGAAATACCCAGGTCTCGATGAAGGGTTTCTTGTAATCTACAAAAACCGTACACAGCGGCTGATTGTACTCTCAGGTCCTTTGTATGATCTGCTGGACAATGTTGGCTACAATACTATAACCCTTTCAAAATCCGGTTTGCCCCCGTTGGTTGGAACTCATCGAGCTTACTCGTGAGACAATTCATGAACCAGCGTCCCTTGTGTTGTCATTTATATTGTATCAGCGTCAATAGGTTTAAATTCACATACCTTGCTGTTTCAAGGCCTGTAAGTGAGTATTCAACTGGATGATAACGTGTTGTAGCATTGCTTTTAGGCCGTGGAACTTACTGAAGATTCTATTTCTTTTAGATTGTTTTTCTATTTCTAATCAATTAAATAAAGAAACTGCAGTACATACATAATATTTTTCACGTTCTTGCTTATTATACGTGACAGAGAGTGACGTTTTAAGAATATTATCATTTGACAGATCAAAATGTGACACCATCACTTTAGTTCCGTTGTCATGGTAACAATTTTGCTAGCGATATTAGCGCCATAATATTTCGTATTTTCTTTAATATTACATTATTTCGTGAATTTGCCACATTTTAATTGTGATAATTGCTATTCGGCGACAAAGCCAAATTAAAAAAACCAAAGATCATAAAAATCTGTTCAGCCGTTCTTGAGTTATAAGAAAGTACGTTTTTGGCACTTTTTAGGCACTTAGGGACCGAATTTCGAAAAATCGTTTCTTAGTACACCTCCACGCATCAAAACATACATTCTCTATAAATTTCAAGTCTCTAGGACCAGCGGTTTAGGCTGTGCGTTGTCTCTAAGTCAATCAGTCAGTCAGTCAGGACTAAGAGTTTTATATATAAGATTATATTCATAATTATATCCATATCCATACTAATATTATAAATGTGAAAGTAACTCTATTTTGATGGAATTTGGTGCAGGGGTAGATTAAACATTGAGAAAGGACAAGGGCTATGTTTGGTCCCAATAACCGTCATCCACGCGGGCGGAGCCGCGGGCGAAAGCTAGTCTTCTATAAATGTGAAAACATATATTTGGTTTTTAGTTATAGTTATGTAAGTAGATGTTAAATAGTTTCAATGCTGTTGTTTTCCAAAAAAAAAAATACGCTCTCGCCTATTTCTGGGGCAGGCAGAGGACAGCCCGCCATTTCACTCTATCCTTACATACTTTTTTTTATACTACTTAGGTCACAGACTAGCACACGACCCTTCTGAAGGCAAGTGGTTACCGTACTCCGTAGCCTATGGGCGAGTGCAACAATAGCGAAGTCACACTCGTACTGCCGACCTTGTAAGAACAGAGAGATTCTGTGCCGCCAGCGCAAAAGATAAGTAGGACAAAGCCTTTGGTTTTCCCACTAACAGCACAAAACCTCTCCAGTGAGCTCTGGCTGCCCTACTCACGGTCGACCGGAGATGAGATTGTCGTGGAAATATCCCCCGGCTGAAGCCATATATGCCAAATTTTCATAGATATAACGTTTGGAACTCTACCGGATTTGTTGACATTTATGATTACTGCTCCGCTCCCGTAAATAGTAGCGTTATGAAATTTAGCCTATAATCTTCCGCAATAAATGGACTACACAAAAATATTTTTTCAATTTGAACTAGGTAGGTACTAGTTCCTGAGATTAGCGCGTTCAACCAAATAAATTTATAATATTACGAGTAGTATGGATATACCATTCTTGTACGTAATCTACTAAATTTCAAGTGAAACGAGAAATCTATTTCTATTATAAAATATTTCAAGAAGTAAAACAAAATATCAACGTATGTATTGAATGATAGTTTGAACTCTTGAACCACATGTAAATGTAAAAAAAAAAAAAAATGTTGTCAGCTGCAAGGGTCTACGAATCTAGCTCATAAAAATCATACACCAGATGCATAAAAACTCAATCCTAAAAACTAGGGAACAACAGTTTGATGAGCTGTAAAATATTCTATTTCATCGTACGCCACTGAAACTAACTTGTAAAAATAAGTACTGTATTTTACGACCAGCGCTAAACTGTTGGCTCGATAAAATTTTATCTTCAATCCTCTACACTGTATACTGGGTAGGTAGAAAGGGTAGAAAAGGACTTTTTTATGGTCGAACGTGATCGAAATTATGTCTTCTCAGAACTTGCCCTCAAGTTTTTATTAGAACAACTTTAGTATTTTATTACTTTGTGTCGCGTTTGAAGAATTCTGAGAGTGACTTGCCGTTGTTTTCATGACACTCTGGTTATTGAAGACAGTATAATTTATATCTTCAACCTTGTCTGGGTGTTTTAATTTTGATGTTTTATATAAAAGTTTTTTTTACTATAGTTGTGGAATAAGTAACTAAGGTAGATAAAACCTAGGTAAAAAAATTTGCTTATTTTATTAAAGGTAAACTTATGAAAACGTATTCGAAACGAATGGGTATCTTATTTAGATCGCGGATATATCAGATCAATATGATCTTATGGGCGCCATCGGGAACGCAATCCAGGATGAAGTAGGTACTTACATTACGCTGGGAAAGCAGAATTTGAGAGTCGATGTTCCGTCCATTTGATAAAAGAAGGTGAAAAGTAGACTGATATGATGGTATCAATAGTAAAATTTCACCAAATAAATCACGACAGAAATCAGTAAAACTGAATAATTTTAATGTTGGATTCGCGTAAACTTTTGAGAAAAGGAAGAATTAAAGAAAATGGTTTTAATCTGCACAGACATGCACGGCAACCTTATAAAAACATGAGCTGAAAGAAACTTAAAATCATACTCACGGTAACTACAGCTTCTGAAGTTTCCCGTCTTCAAATATTAGGGAACATAAATAAATGATAGATTCTACTGATAACCTCCTCCTTTTTGAAGTCGTTTAAGAATGCTCGATGTTAAGTCAAGTGAAGCAGTAGCAGTTGAACTATTACAATATAATATATGATGTAGCAGCAATCGCCTAAGTGCATCGTGAACTCTGACATATTCTGCACAACTGAATACAACACTATATTTAGTTTCTGCTATAACTGCAGTTCGTAGCTCCCGACAAATCCTTTGAGTCTAGGTCCTGCATGGCTCAAATAGGAGAATACATCCACAGATCAAAGGCTAACGCGGATGTATAACGCCCTGTGCGCACAAACTTACGATTTTATATATTTAAAGTTATAATGCTGCATTTTATACTGATATAAATTATAGTTACTGGTTGATGCACGTGGCTCCGCGGATGTTGATTGTTGCTAATTCTATATTTGATCATATATATTTTCGGTTCTACTCAACTAATTCCAATTAAAAAGTTTTCAAGCCTGACCAAGACCTTCCTAAGGAAACCATCAAATCGTTCTGTCGGCGAAACGTTCGTAGTTGAAAGGTTCTGTCGGTGAACAACTGATAATCGAAACGTTCTGTCGGCGGCTCATTCGGCGGAGAAACGTTTGTCGGAGTTATGTTTCAGACCCCAAGAACCAAGCGGTTCGGCGACTCTTTTTCTTTCTTTTCCAGCTTATATGTTTCCTTCTTTTCCTACAGTTCCGGATCCTTTAAGCAGGGTGTGAAAAAGCATCTGATGAGTCCGTCAACTTGTTTTCCTACAGCTTATCATCAAGCAAGGTCATATTGACGTGTCCTATATTAAAAAAACAGCATCGAAATCCATTTAGAAGTTTTTCCTTAGCAAACGAGACAAAATAGACTATAATAGCATATCTCTAAAACCAAACATGTAAATTAAAAATCTAACTAGGCGAGCATCGATATCGAGTATCGTCCACACCCATGTATGCCCCTAATCCTCGGCCCTTCAACAAAAACCGGGCTTCTATCGCATTATTTAGACAGAGCCTTTGTATCAGTTCGTTGTCGGTGTTAATCCTCAACGAGCAGCGTGTTCATTTTATGATATTAATGACGTTGGCAATTTGTTTGTATATGGATAGGAATATTCGTATTTGTTTTGATATGAATGCTTATAGCATCTATAAATTAATCTATATAGAATGATAGACTGAAAGGAATGGTAAATGGTAAAATGGGAATAGCACTTTTGGTTTAAAGTATTAGCACATAAAGATAAATAGCCAATATCCTTTTCCTTGGACAGTCTCTGTGGCGTAGTGGTAGTGAACGCGGCCGCTACGCAGGAGGTGCGGGTTCGATCCCCGCTCAGTGCAAATATTTATATGCATGCATATGGGTATTTGAATTGGTCTGATTGTGCCTCGGAGAGCACGTTAAGCCGTTGGTCCCGGTTGCCATACGAACATCTATGGCAGTCGTTACGGGTAGTAGAAGCACTAAAAAGTCCTACAACAACGATCTAGCTACAATGCTTTGGTAAGTTCGATATCGTCTAATGTCACCATTGGGTTGTGGAGGTCAGGTGGCAGTCGCTTCACGAAAAATATTGAGGTCTAGCCAAATCCGCAGTTAAGACTGGTAAAGCGGACCCCAGACACCGAGGTGAGAGCTTCGGATGCGACTGGGAATTAACGCTAGGATGATGAAACTCCTTTTTTGTTGCCGATACGATAATGTGTTTCAACAAGGTCGGTATCAGCTAGGAAAAGAATCCTTGTGCATCTGCTGGCAGTTCGACACTGTCAAAAACTACGCTTTGGCATGCTGGAACATCCTTGGAGATGATGCCGAAAGATACCTACATTTCGTTGCCGATGTCGAAATTGTGCACCAGCACTAACGCGATCTTCAGCATTCTGCCTTTGCTAGTCAGATGATGGACTGGTAAAAATGATAGTGAATAGGGTTTGTAAAATGATTTTTTTTCAATAGTTGGGAGTCGGTTTTTCAGTCTAACTACTGACCAGCGGCTACCATCTTAGATTTTATACAATCCACAATTCAGTAGCGATATTGGAGTTTTATATTTGGACATGTTGGGCTTTTCAACAACGAAGGAAGGACGGCGGGGTATCAGTATTTTAAGAATGATCATCCAGCCAGACACAAACACCTTATAACGTTACCATAAGGTTGGTATGAAATCAATATCCCATGCAAAATTTGAGAAGTATCTAAGTTCAACAAAGTTGATTCACAATGTTCGACGGTATCAAAAAAGTATACCAATCAATAAGGTTGAACTCTCCTCACGTGAAGGCAAAAACTTTGACAATATTCCCAGAATATAAAACTTGTATTTTAACTTTTAGAAGCAACATCTGTCCGCCATTTTTCATTTCGTAACTTGGGTCATGATCACAGAATGTGAGGATAATCTGGAGATGTTGCTGATTTGATTAAAATAGATGCATAACCACTCTTTAGAAGTTGTTTTTGTGAGAAGAAGGTGAATTAAAAGTTGAAGAAGAAAAAAAATGTGTTGAGATCCGATTCTCAGCACTCCATGGATTCACCGTGCGGTCGCCGGGTCCATAGCGTGATACAGAGAGGAACACCGTGACGGCGACTGGGACTTGCGACCCAGATGTAGGTTTAGGGTGGCCACCTTGTGATGCATCAGCGCTCACCTCCACCGTCAGTAGTGTTCCCCCCCCTACCTATCCAAATTTGGTAAGATCCTATCAATGCCGCTTTTGATATTCGATTTAGTAAAGAGCTTACTGAAAGCTCTTAGCAATCCGAGGTCTTTAAGTAAGTTGTCATTAATAAAGAACGTCCCTCCTGTAAAAACAACGATAAGTCAAAGCACGTGGAAAAGATGGAGAGAAAACCCAAGGCTTAAAAGTGCAAACGTTGTATGCAACCGGAACTAACGTTGTAATGGTAACTTTGCAAAAAAATACACTTTACATTTTGGCATAGACCATTAAAACGACAATATGAGCGGAATATCCTCCATAAAGCGGTGATGTGTTGCCGTAGGCTACTCGAAGTGCATTCGATAAGACACCGATAGGATCCCGATACGTTTGTAACGCTCGCTGCGTCGATTTTCAATGCTCCGACTGAAAAGCATTCGGAGCATACGAATGCTTTTCAGTGTGTCGTTGTTAATGAGTTTCTTTACCCTTTTATGTTTTAGACTTTGGATGGCTTTTGACTTTAGATGGCGAGAAATGGAGCTATATAGGATGTGTCTTTATGACTGCATTGAAACTTCAGGTTTTCAGCTTCATTTACAATGAAGTTATATGGTGTAATTGCTCTAAGTGATTTCGAAAACAAACTAATGGAACGACACGACTGTATTTTTGGTTATTTACTTTTTTACATTTCGAGTTTCTTTTATTATATAGGACATGTCAATTTGACTTCACCTCGCCTGATGGTAAGCTGAAGGCAAAGACTTGGAAAAAGAGGGTCACCATTATAGACATGTTACAATGGTGGGACTCAGCTTGACCCGGGACTGTAGGAGGAGGGAAACACGTGAACTGGTAAGGAATTCCAGATCTTAATGGTGCGGAAGAAGGAGTCGCCGAACCGCTTGCTTCTTGATGGAATATTCTGCGTATGCGGGTGGCATCTAAGTCTAAGTTTTCCTATATAGGAAAGGAGAGGGTGGGATTAATTGGAAGAGCTTATCAGAATATTCTACAATAACGCGACAGAATTTCCGCCCACCCATTTATATCCCAAGTCCAAAACAATTTCAATATCATTATTCCTCAATTACTGATCCACAGCTGGGCACGTCTTGCCCCGGATTGAAAGGGTCAAGGGTCATAGTTCACCTCCCTGGCCAAGTGGGTCTTAAGCGCATTACTATTTGAAGGATGAGGTTAAGGTGTATTAATAGTCTTATTACTTGGACTATTTACTCTCGGACAGTAAGTTTTATTAGCAGTTGTAACACGAGAACGCGGTGGATTTCAAATGGTTAATATGGAAGATTGAACTGAGGTAAAACAACACCTACTTAAATGTGTAGGCTGATACCATGGTTCTCCATGGTATCAACAATGATCATATTCTGTCCTCCGTGGCTGATACAAACGCGCGTAGTTGTGTTTACGATAAGTCAATTTTAATGCCATTATTTAATTGAATAGCATTTACTTGTACAGTTAGCAACAGATCTATCTTGATTACAAAATCTCAAAATGATATTATTGATTTTATTCTATTGATGTTATCTTATCTTCTATTATATAAAAATGAATCCCTAAATGTGTTGCTAAGCGCAAATCTCGAGAGCGGCTGAACCGATTTCGCTAATTCTTTTTTTAGGATATTCCCTGAAGTACGAGGATGGTTCTTACGGTAAGAAAAATAAAAAAAGGCGGTACGAAGTTCGCGGGGTCAGCTAGTTGTATAATAAAACAATAAGATTATTAATAAGGTTATATGACTGTACATATATTTTGATCGCGTTAATTCTCGTTAACATTATTGTATATCATGGTACGCGAGAGGCTAAAAGTTTATAATGACCAAAACATGTCAATCAGCTGATGCTGGTGATCCAAACCATTAATTGTACAAATAAATGTCACCACAAGTAATTCGTGTGCAATTTATTTACCACTAGCGAAATAACAATAGGTTTTAAACAATTCGCCTGGGCGAGCTTTGAGGGCCACAATGACAACTTTTAATGGTCCCACAGGGCACTTTAATGCATTTTGGAACAATTCCAATTCACAAAATAGTTCGTATTGAAAGTTGGAAATGAATGACATACATTGACTTTGTAAAGTGGAATGTAAAGGACAACATTCACTCTCCATACAAATCTGGGCTAGTTTTGAAAGTGCCGGCCAAAGGAAAAAAATACGATATTCCGTTAGAACTCGTTCTTACTAAAAATTTTTATTATTGCGTCAAAGTTGAGAGACCACTTCCAACGGTTTTATTAGAGTTTAAAAATCTTAAAATATACACTTTTTATGATACGAACTATTGAAAATAAATGAAAAATATTGCTATACATTGGAAGAATAGTTAATAAAAGCAATAAAAATAAACCCTGTACTTTATATTGTTGTTTTTCGTCCATTTATTGAGATCCAAAGTTGAAAGTGCCGGTCAGAGAAAACAAATATGATATTCCGCTAGAGCTTGTCCTTATTAGCACTTTTTATTACTATGTCAAAGCTGAGAGACCACTGCCCTCAGTTTTATTGGTGTTCAAAAATCTTAGAAACATATAATTTTTATGATATTATATATTGAAAATGAATGAAAAATATTGTTCTATATTGGAAGAATAGTTGTTTAACGCAATAAAAAATAAATCCCATACTGCATATCGCTGTTTTTCGTTAGTTAGGTCCAAAAATTGAAAGTGAAGCCAAAGAAAAATAATATGATATTCCGTTAGAGCTTGTCTTCATTGACATTTTTACTATAGCATCATAGCTGAGGGAATACTGCTCTCGGTTTTATTTGAGTTCAAAAATCTCGGAAACGTATATTTTAAATAAAATAAATAATTGAAAAGGAATAATAAATTATGTTGTATTATATTGGAAGAATAGTTGATAAAAGCAATAAAGCAATAAAAATAAGCAATTAAAAATAAAATACACGAGCAATAACACTGTTTCATTGCACTCAACCCTGTTTGTTTTATCTATGATAATGTATATATAATGTTGACGAACCTGGACATGACGTGATTGCTATCGTCCACGAATCTACCTTATGGCATTGCCATTAGTGCCTTGTAACTGTGGAATATGATCAACACATTTACTAAGTTCAATAATTGGAAATGCACCTTTAACCAATATAAATCAATATTTCTCATTCATTTTCAATAATACGTTTAAAAAAATGTATTATATCCAAGATTTTTGAACTCAAAAAAAAAACCAAGGGAAGTTGTCCTTCAGCTTTGACACCATAATAAAAATGCAAACGCGTACAAGCTCTAGCGGAATATCACATTTGTTTTCTTTGACTGGCACTTTCAATTTTTAACCTAGATAAATGGATGAAAAACAACGATATGTAATATGCGGTTTATTTTTTATTACTTATATGAACTACTCTTCCAATATAGAACAATATTTTTAATTCATTTTCAATAGTTCGTATCATAAAAAATGTATGTTTTCAAGATTTTCGAATATAAATAAAACTGAGGGAAGTGGTCCCTCAGCTTTGACGCCATAATAAAAAATGCTAATAAGGAAAAATTCTAGCGGATTTTATTTTCTTTAATCGACACTTTTAATTTTAGCCGTAAATAAATGGACAAAAAACAACAATATGCAGTATGGGGTTTATTTTTTATTGCTTTTATTAACTATTCTTCCAATGTATAACAATATTTTTCATTTATTTTGAATAGTTCGTATCATAAAAAGTGTATATTTTTAAGATTTTTAAACTCTAATAAAACCATTGGAAGTGGTCCCTCAACTTCGACGCACTAATAAAAAATGTTAGTAAGAACAAGCTCTAACCGAATATTGTATTTTTTTTCTTTGGCCGGCAAAATAAAAATTAGCCCAATCTGAATGATGTCCTTTAGTATTTCGTTTTGGAGCAGTAACCTATACCGAAGAGAATGATAATATATTAATTAGAAATAATAATTGAAATAAGTTACGAGTGCAAAAACAGTAAATTCACAGCATCAACATAAAATCAGATTTATCGAGCGGTTAGCTTTATTTAGGTTCATAAAGCTGTTTTTAACCGACTTCAAAAAAGGAGGAGGTTCTCAATTCGTCGGAATATTTTTGTTCACCGATTACTCAAAGACGCCTGGACCGATTTGCAAAATTATTTTTTTGTTTGATAGGTTATACTTCCCAGGTGGTCCTATGTAAATTTTATCAAAATCGGTCAAGCAGTTTATGAAACATCAACAAAAATCAGTTGAAGGCGGTTTTTTTAATTTTAAAGGGGGTTGGGTAATGTTGGCGTCGTGTTGGAATTGAGCGGCCATCAATGAAATTGGTATAATATGAAAGTACAGTATAAAGTGATCAAAAGTTACTACGGACAAACTTCTCTAAACTATATCGGGACTTAGCTATACAGGGTGGTATTTTTCAACTTTACTTAGATGGAAGTACTCTAAATACTGGAGATAGCGAATTCCACTGAAAGGAAACATTCCCTTATTTTTTAAAAGAAATAAAACTGTATTCAAAGTTATCTAAAAATGTCACACCCGGTAGTCGAACCGACTAAAATCTTTCTAAATCTTCTATTTCATGGATTTCCTTTTATTTAATATACCAAGTTTGTTAAAGAGATTTGATCCATAAGATTGACCCTATCGATTGATGCAATAAAAATATAGGGTGTTATTTTTTTGAATTTTAGTCGGTTCGATTACAGGGTGTGGCAAGCGATTTTTCGGCATTCCTTAAATGCAGTTCTGTTTCTTTTTTTAAATAAGGAAACATTTCCTTTGAATTGATTACAATAATTACTTCTTGGATGTTAATATGTAGGAAAAGTACCTACACTACCGGAAATAATTATAAAAAATAACACCCTATATTTTTATTGCATCAATCGATAGAGTCAATCACAACGATCAAATGTCTTTAACAAACTTGGTAAATTAAATAAAAGGAAATCCATGAAATAGAAGATTTAGAAAGATTTTAGTCGGTTCGACTACCGGGTGTGGCATTTTCAGAAAACTTTGAATACAGTTTAGTGTGTTTTAAAAAAAGAAGCAGCACTGCATTTAAGGAATGCTGAAAAATCGTTTGCCCCGCCCTATAATCGAACAATTCGAAAAAATAACACCCTATATTTTTATTGCATCAATCGATAGAGTCGATCATTAGGATCAAATCTCTCTAACAAACTTGGTAAATTAAATAAAAGGAAATTCATGAAATAGAAGATTTAGAAAGATTTCAGTCGGTTCGACTACCGGGTGTGGCATTTTCAGAAAACTTTGAATACAGTTTAGTATGTTTATAAAAAAGAAACAGAACTGCATTTAAGGAATGCTGAAAAATCGTTTGCCACGCCTTATAATCGAACCGACTACAATTCGCAAAAATAACATCCTGTATTTTTTTGCATCAATCGATAGGGTCGATCATAAGGATCAAATCTCTCTAACAAACTTGGTAAATTAAATAAAAGGAAATCCATGAAATAGAATGTTTAGGAAGATTTTAGTCGGTTCGACTACCGGGTGTGGCATTTTCAGAAAACTTTGAATGCAGTTTTGTTTCTTTTTAAAATTAAGGTAATGTTTCCTTTAAGTAAAATTCGCTATCTTTAGTATGAGGGTACTTTCCTTCAAGGTAAAGTCGAAATGTTGCACCCTGTATATCGCAGCTCCGATATTACTTACAATGAAAATAATGACATTTGTACGTGTGTTTAACACAGTACAATGAAGTGGCATCAAAATTATTGATGGCCGCTGAAAAAATTAAGGACGCCACTGTCCATACTAGATTACCCAATCCCCTTTGGTGATTATACCTATATTTAACTAGCTATTGGCTGAATTATTGCTCAGGTTAGATAGGTACTGATCTCGCTCCCACAACAAACAGGAAAGTGTAAAAAAGTAGCTTGTCTCCCATACATACATACACGCCTGTATACCGGGAGGGTTGGCAGAGGTGAATTAATACCCACATTTCATCAATCATTATAATAAGGGGTGAGCCTATTGCTATATTCCGGGCACTATTGTTGGCTCGAGTCATATATCTGAGGCTGAGTCTGGGCTGTATATATCTGTCTGATGTTAAACAGCCCTATCCCTTAGTCGCCTTGTAGTCGTCCTTAGTTGTCTCCCATACCCAGTCGTATTTTACCTTTGTACAAAGGTTTAGCCAAAAACATTTCGCCGTTTTGTGTGATTGTTAAAAATCTAGAAAAATTCAGTTGGAATATAATATTATAATCTAAATCTCTCAAATGTCAAAAACAGTAATTTCGTAGTACAATTTTCATTGACATGATATAACCCGCGCCACGTATCTTGGACCTAAAATGTGCTCAAAATGTGCCCTATACGCGCAGTACACATTTCTTGGGTGTCTTTTGAGGATAGCATGGGATGCTACTGCGCTAGACGAACTCAAATTCACCAAGCATAGATTATTACAAAGCAATCTGCAGGCGCCAGAGCCTCGTATGTCTTACGATTTAGGTCCAAGATACGTGGCGCGGGTTATACTGTCTGAAGTTTACGCAAACATCACTCATTGAAATAAAACCACTTTTTACAGAATTCTATCGCGATTTAGGTATTATTTACTTTTAGCCCGACTTTTCGGCTACTTTCCAGCAGACATGGTAACATTAAGGTGAACGCAGACCTAGCCGCACCGCACTCACCGCAGTCCCCGCATTCCAAATTCTTTAGGTATATGAAGTTCTATGCAACGTCACACACCTAACCGCGCCGCAGTCGCCGCAGTATAAGGGGATCAGACCGGAATGACACAGTTTACGGTGGATCCATCGGGAATTAAAACATAATAAAAATCGGCAGGGGATCGTATCAGGGGATCCAACCGGAATAACTCGTATCCGAAGCGGTCGAAAACAAATTTTGAATATCATTGTCTACCATTTATAGGGAAGGGCACTGCTTAACCTTATCACAAGCTACCTGTAGCCTATCTAGGAAAGCAGCTGGTCACCCACTCTAATGCTGTTTTTGAATATTATGAAACTTATTCACTAAAATTATGTACAATGCATGCAATTCTATTCTATGAAATAAAAAATTGAAAAAAAAAAGATACAAAAGCCATGACTGCGGCGACTGCGGTGAGTGCGGTGCGGCTAGGTCTGCGTTCACCTTTAGCCGTCTGCTACCAGTTTTATTCCACTAACACATATTTTTCATAACTTTACCGTACAATATCAGAAAAATTCAACAAACACAAAAATCCTAAAATAACATATTTTTCTCATTATATCTGTGTCATAAATATGTCTGTTGCGGAGACTGACCTTCTCAGCTTGGGGACAAAGGCCAGAGGTCGAGGTGGCTTGCCCGAAAATGATTAATCTCCTTCCCGTATAGGCGGGCATTAAAATAAGGCCGGCACCGATACATCATGTCCTTTGTGAACCGGGGTAAGTTATGGCTAAGTGATACCTACTGCTATACAGGGTGCTATATAATTCCTATTATTTATTTTATATTTCTATACTAGCTCTTGCCGGTGGCTGTGCCTGCGTGGATTACTGATCTTTTTTCTGAGATCTGTAGGGATAAATATAGCCCTCCGGCAACCGACGGCCCACAGTCGGCGTGCGTTTTAGTCGGTTCGAGTCCGACATAACCTCCTCCTCCGGTTCCGGCGGGGGAGGTATTCGTGGGGATTTTTCGCACGATAAAAAAAAAGGGATAAATATAGCCTGTGTTTGGTGTATGGAGTTTTGGGGTCTGAATCAATTTGTATTCATTGTATTCGTAGCTCGCTCGCACAAAGTCTTCAATGAGACTCTTCAAACTGATTTAAAAAGGATGTATCTGATTAATTTTTGGGCAGCTAGATAGGAGGCTCCAACACTCACGCAAAGCGGTGAAATTTCTTTTACCATTTGCTTCAACGCAAGGTGACTTTAAAGTGATTACATACATGAATGACTTTGACCATACAAATGCTCAAAGTCATTCACTCGTATTTGAACCGTAGAAATCAGTAAAACCAATTTTAATAGATAACTTTATAGGCGACGATTACTAAATAAGAAGGTCACGTCATCTTAATACACTTATTTAACATAATAATATATGTGAAATTTTAGATTATTTGGATACATATTGCAGAAAATATTTGGTTTCATAAAAAAGGAGTGGAGTGATGTTCAGAGCCTCTTTTCTACAATTTCTTCATCTTTTATTCAATTTATGAAAAGGAGAAGTTACTTGTATATCCTGTAATATGCAGGCATGTGAATTCCAGATCTATAGGTTTTATAGTTAATAAGAAAAACGGTTTCGAATATACCGATTTTTCGATGCTGACCTGATTATGGGTCTTTCTTACTTCTTGGAGTCAAAAGTTTAAGAAACCCTGCCCCAGAACATTTATTGCATGTAAAAGTGTATGCTTTGGTTCTATCTTGTTGAGCATACTCTCTTATCGCTGTATTATGAACCCGTGAGGTTACCAGTGTTACCGCTATCACTTATAAAAACAATTCATAGATAAGTAGGTCCTATTCATTATGATTAAGTGCTCTGTGACCACATTCTAACTCGATCAGTTGTGTGTGAGCAAGACTAAAGATGAAGTGCTTACTCGTGTTAGGTATTTTTGCTTTGCTAGCCATATCTTCGTGTAAAGCTAGTGATTTCATTATCGGCAGTAGCATCAACGGTCGTTTAGCATGGCAACAAAAGGCTGAGTACTCGGCCTTCCCATTTGTGAAGAGAGTTAAAGAATTATTCTACTCGGACCCAGGTCAACAAATTATTAAGGTAAGATAACGTTCAAAATTCCTACTTACCTAAGAGCTATACTCCATTTATCTGTTTAATATCTATACCTATACATAAAAATCAATGCCACTTTTCGTTGTTAGTTTATAACTCAAGAGCGGCTGAACCGATTTGGTTAATTTTAGTCTTGAAATATTCGTGGATGCCTAGGGAAGGTTTAAAGGGTAAGAAAATAGGTGCAGCGGCAACGGGATCAAAAATTCACGCGGGCTGAAAAAAATTTTTCGATACGAAGTTCGCCGGGACAGCTAGTATTATATATTTTATTTTTTGTTTACTTCTTGACACAATTGTAATATTTTGACGTTCATATGTGCTCTTTATGTGCCTAAATTGAATAACCGAAATTGATTCTTTGATTCATGTTTGTGCTGTAGAAAAAAAAGTATGTTTCTTTCTTTGTTTCATTTGGTTAGGGCTTATCTAACCATCTAAGGTATATGCCCATCCAGTGACACCCAACCGAGTAACACTGTTACTCGTTGGGAAAAAAATTCCCAACGAGTCACAGGGTCCGTCGTAGGGCCTTAGATGTCAGGGTTTGAAATTACCTAAGACACCTCTCACAACATCTGACTCAGGAACATCTCTGGTTTTGAGTTGACCCGCTGACTTTTGCCCGCGGCTCCGCCCGCGTGGATGTCGGTTATCGCGACAAAACATAGCCTATGTCCTTTCTCAAGGTCTAATCTACGCCTATACCAAATTTCATCAAAATCGGTTCAGTGGTTTAGGCGTGAAAGCGTAACAGATAGACAGACAGACAGACAGACAGACAGAAAGAGTTACTTTCGCATTTATAATATTAGTATGGATTGTTAACGCTACATTATTATTTCCAGGCTATCATAGCAAGAGATGTGAATCATTCTGCAGCCAGTGTTGCCATCACTGCTGGTGGAATAGGAGCCTCTTTTGTCAACCTCCGCTTCAAGAGTGAGAGGGGTGGGGGTCTACATTACGTCGTTGAAATATACGTATAACTTATCAATATGATACCAATACAAATTCAAATTATTAATATATCAACCGCAACTTGTTTTTGTTTAAATTACATTAAAATACAAGGAAGAAAGGAATAGAGGATAGACGTGGTTCCCGGCAGAGTAGAATTTGGGCTACCCCATCTCCTCCCATGTGGTGTCGTACAAGGCGACTATGGGATAGGGCTGTTTAACATCAGACAGATATATACAACCACGACTCAGCCTATACATAGCTCGAGCCAACAATAGTGCCCGGAGAACGGCAATAGGTTCACCCCCTATTACGTGGGTGGGATCTAATACAATGATTGGTGAAATGTGGGTGTTAATTCACCTCTGCCTAACCCTCCGGGGATAAAGGCGTGATTGTATGTTTGTATGTATGTAGATTATAATAGTTAAGTATATAGGTTCAAGCTACAAAATTGATTACATGGACTGTAAAGGAATTTGTACTAGGCGATCCCTGTACCACGCCCACACCTTACAGATCTGTGCGATGTTGCATGTTGTTTTCTTAACACAATTAATAATTAATTGGATAAATATACAATTTGGAAAAATAAAATGTGCGTGTGCGTGTGCGTGTGCGTGGTGTACGGTTTGCATAACCCCAGCTCCCATCGGGTGGCCTAAAACAGGTAGGTATCCTGCTGATTGTTGAACGACCCTAAAAATAATTTATCCTACTTGGGAATCAAACGTCGCAACTGATATAAGTATAGCGAACGCGCTGGTGGCTGCTGTACTATCAAGGCAGCCTTTTATAAACAACTTTCACCAAAAAACATGGCTCCTTATGCCCAAAAAAAGCGGGAACTCCATTAAACCCTTAACAAAAATCAGTGAATTAAAGAGCCCTTAACACAATAAGGGACGAAGTTGAACAACCCTCGTTTGAGTCAATTAGGACAGATGTCGCTGATTCGTCCAAATTATTTACGTTCACCTAATCTTATTTCAACTTAATTTGGCCTGAAATTCCGACAAAATATGTTAATTTGAATAGAATTCGGGGGACAATGAATTAGGACTGTACTCCAGTGTGGTGAAGGCGTTAAAATATCTTATACATAGTAAAAACCTTTCACAATGTGTGTATTATAAGGAACGAACTTCACATTTTATGAGGGCCCTTCCTAGTCAGTGTATAGTGTCAAGAAATTTCATAAAAGACGTTTTTGGTTTTATACGTCAAGATACGACTTTACCTTATTAGATGATATACTACAAGAAAATCTCAGGAATGGTTATCATCATTCGAAAAACAAATAAAATACATTATACGATTAGAGCTCTCAGTTTGATGGCCTCATCACGCTCTGCCTAAAAGACCCGGAAATGTAAGCAGTTATTCCAGGAGTTTTTAATAAGCCACACAAGTCAATGCGTCGAATAGCCTAACGGTCATGGCAAAAGAATCCAACCGACATTGACTTTTCAAAGAAAAACGCTCCTTAACAACATAATAAACACTTACTGTACAAAGATTTTCCTATCAAGTATCACTGTGCTGTGACTTGCGCCCTTCGAGCGCGCTGTGACCTGCGCCTTTCAACCGCATCGTTGATATGTTGCGTGAAAATATCTATCGCTACGCTATCCCTGAGACATATCCCTTAATATCGATGTTAGTATTTATTTAGGAAGAGACAATTAATCAAGGCGGAGTGTTTAGTGCCTGTTTAAATAACACTAGTCGGTTTGAATCTCGTCTGTGACTTCATTTCAGCGCCATTCACGGCGTGTTTGAGCGTTTAATTTGTTTATTTTGACATTATTACAAATCAAAACATTGTTTTTGGTGTAATTTTATTTTGAGCCAAAATTTTTCTTTTTATATTTGATACTTTAATTTTTTATATAGGACACCTTAATTTGTTTTCATCTTGCCTGATGGTAAGCTGTAGGCAAAGTCTCGGAAAAGATGGTCACTATTATAGACACGTACCATGTTACAATGGTGGCACTCAGCTTGACGGCCTCATCAGATGCTTTTTCACACCCCGCTTAAAGGACCCGGGACTGTAGGAGGAGGAAACACGTGTACTTGTAAGGAATTCCAGGTTTTAATGGCAAAAGATAATATGAAGATATGATCGCTGCGTACAATTTCGTGAAAATCGTGTAGGTATGTTTTTTTACACGACAATGCATGGAACAGTCTGTAGTTGCCCGCATGTGCACCAGGTAGCGGATAGCCTGGTATACATAGTGCATAACCCAAACTTTTCTAAGTGTCTATACCAAGTTTATGTTATTGAAAGTATATTTGTGTATACAATCAGGTAATTAGTTCAACCAAACAATATCGGCACTAAAGAGCAGTTCAATCGAACGTATTCACACTAAATTAAACAAAATTAATTGCATTATAAATCAGGAGGCCATATCGCGAGTTGCCACTAGTTACCCCTTTCATGTTCGCGTTAATTAATCAATTACTAAGACGCCAACAATTTATTATCAAGGAGAGTTATATCTGGATTGCGTTCATGTGGAATGTCTGTTCAATGAGTGAATAGTGAACGAAAAATGACGTTATGAGTTATGTTTTTATTACTATATTTTTCGAACTGAAAAGGTGTTTTGGCCATCTAGAGTTAAGCCTCAAAGATACAGGTGCGTTATTATCGTTCGATATTACCGCACGCGTTATTGCGATATATGTTTCAGTATACGCCAAAAAAACTACCGCTTAATACTACAACCTTAATTACCATCCAAAGGTTCCTGGCACTGCTGGCAGAAATCGCTTAAAATGATAAGGTGTACTGGTTCCTTAGTCATAGATTTTAATTATGTATTTTAATGGTGTACAACAAAGTGTATAAAAATAAATAAATACATTATGTACTACGCTGCTAGGACGACCCAGGCCACTGCTGCTATAATATTATAACGGCGTACACGAGGATGCGTATATTGCTACTGCTATAATATTGTAACGCGCGTGCGTTATTATCGTTCGATGATAACGCAGCTCTGTGTTTGAGGATTTTTTGAGTACCTACTGAGTGATGTAAAACTATAATAATAAAGCTTTGTAAGTTGATAGGTAAGCTAGAATCGACCTCGCAGAATCACCTTAACAATCGAAGCCAAAAGAGTAATTATGAAAACTATTGATACAAAGATTTCGATGAAACGTTACTGATATGTAATTATTATTGATATTTGATATAACGTTATCCACGCAACGTTGCCTTCATATTCATCACCTACAGAACTACGAGTACAATTTATACAAGGCACCTACAAAGTGTTTGAAGCACCCCAACTCAATATTTTACACAGATAGCTTAATTTTAATAATTCACACAGCACCTCGCGAGTGAGTACAAAGTTATTTCGTTATTGTATTTGCAAACATTAGACTCCACAAGCCGATGTTGGATACGAGTGGTACGAGCTTAATGCTCTAAAATGAGCGTCTACGCGAAAATTAATTCTTTAAAGAACATTCTGTCTACTAATATGAATTAAATTTGCTCTCTGTTATGCTTGTGTTTATATTTTTGGGATAATTACATTAAGAACCTGCTTAAACGGTAATATTGAGAAAAAGAACATATTATACGATTATATTAATGACGTATTGCAGTGGCGACGGTGATGACCTAGAAAGAATACAAGTTTCGCCATCACATTTCATCCGAAGGGTTTCGCCAGGGCCGGATCTTGGCAAGTCAGGGACCGTGCGCCGTGTGGCAACGTCAGGGGGCGCCAAAATCCAACTTTTCAGGTATGAGGCAGGCTGCGCCCGAAAACCACTCCGGGATCCGACGGCATTCCTACTGAATTTCAGTTACAAAATTTTAGATACTAAATTTCAGATTCCGAAAATTAAACATTCTACCTTTGTAGAGCAAGCCGGCAGGGTTTCTATACCGTTTCTAGCAAATTCTTCGGTGCAAACAGTTCGCTCATTGCGTACGAAGTACGAAGATATACCTACGACGTATTTTAAATACATTCTAATTTTGTAGCTTAATAATCGCTTCGTAGTTCCACACGGTTCACAATCTCAGTTGTCGGCAAATAATTAGCATTTTAATTGTCCCGCGGCAAACAACGAATGCGTGAATATGGGCGAGGGAGGGGGTGGGGCATGGGTGAGGCGCGGCGCGGGGCGGGGAAGCGGCGAGTTTGTAGTAGGGCTCTTCGAAAATGCTGATTCCATCCTTTGTATGCTTCGGTGTTTTGTGATAACAAGCCCATTATTATATTTTTGAATGCGATTCTGATGAGTTTTCAGAAAAGTTTTTTTTTTAATGAAAAGGGGTTTTTCAATTTGTTTAAGGACATGAGTTGTAGTACGATGCTGCATTAATAGGTATGTTTTGTGGTTTATGGAAATTTTGTGAATGCATTTTTATACAATATGGATACGACATATAGGCAATAATTGAAACCATATACTTGGTACCCCCTAAGCTTCAAGCAGGAAAAGTTTGAACAAAATTGGTCCAGTATTAAGGGCAGAAACTAGAGTTTTAATTTTATAGAATTTGAACAACTTTGAGCACTCTGTAGAATCGCATGTTGCCGCTTAGCTGTTCAAGTAAGTTACCTACTATGCCTATTATTGTGTGTGTGTGTGTGAAGTTGTTGTGTGTGTGTGTGAAGGTGTGTGCGTATTTATTAATGACTTATGACACAGTCAATGACTTTAAAGCAATGGATGAAACTATTTAATGACTTATACAAGTGGTTGCATTTTCTACATTTATTTTAATAATTATTTTGTTAGAAAATTTCGGATTTTATAAATCAGGGAATTTAAGTTTAAATTTAATTTGGTTCTATTCCTACGGACCAGGATGCTTCGCGGTTTCAGTATTTGCACATATTATGTCGTATCCATATCGTATACGTATACATAATTATACTCACGCCTGTAAATCCCCGAAGGGGTGGGCAGAGGTGTATTAGCACCCACATTTCGACAACTATGATTTCGGTCCCACGTAATAGGGGGCGAGCTTATTGCTGTTAAGCGGGCATTTAGCCATGGGCGGTATGTTTACTGTTGGATGGAGAATAGCCCTATCCCTTAGTCTCCTTCTACGACACCCACAGGAAGAGATGGGGTGTCCCTATTCTACACGGTTTTTTGAACATCAATATCCATCTAGTAGTTTTTGCGTTCATCGCGAACAAACATTTCCAATTTATAATTATACTAGCTGACCCGGCGAACTTCGTACAGTCATATTTTCTGATCCCGTTCCCGCTGCATATCTCTAAATTTATCAGTGTTTCTTTACAATATTATGCATGTATTATACATATAAACCTTCTTCTTGAATCACTCTATCTATTAAAAAAAACCGCTTCAAAATCCGTTACGTAGTTTTGAAGGGACGGACAGACAGCGATAGCGATTTTGTTTTATAATATGTAGTGAAGTGATAGTGATGATAATAGTATAGATAGATAGATGTATTTACAAGCGAAGCCGGGACCCGTGTCGCTTGTTTATTATATTTCAATTATTCTATAATAGCGCACGGACTTTTCGGCCAGCCCAATATTAACAATAAACCCATTGTTTCAAACATAACCGTTCGCAAAACAAATCCGCTCATATCCTGCGGGAAATGAGATTTTTCTGAGTTGCCAATCAATGGAACAAATAAAACAATATTATGTCTATTCTCCTCTAAAGCCCTCGTTTCAATACCAAACCTTGTTTTAAATATTTACACAGTTATCCGAATATATTGTTTGTAAATAGTGAAACGAAGATTGGTATTTGTATTGATGTCGTTTGTACAGGAATCAAGGGAATATACAAATTAGATGGGAATCAAATGAATAATAAATATTCTATGACATTCTACACAGTGCCATGTTTTCTCAAAGTAAGCATAGCTTAGCAGAATGAGAGTAGTAGAATCAATCAATCAATCAATCAATTAGCCAATGAGCAGTTTTCCAGTAGGTATAATAATCAGTTGGTTTTTAAGTCATCAGGAGATGGCGCTAGCATAGCTTTTGGTAATTTTAATGTACTCTGTTGTTTGTTAGTGGTATTTTCATTGTATCAGAAAAAATGACAGAATATTTAAGTAAAGTAAATCATTACAAAACCGAAGAACATTTTTTCCATAAATTACACTAGATGTGACACCACACTCTTCTTACCAAAAGTGCCGGCTGCGCCATCTAGCGCGTCTTTAGGAACCCTTTAAATACCTACTGGAAAACTGCTCATTACAGTCCACTGCTGGACATAGGCCTCTCTGAATATGCGTCACGTTTGTCGGTCCTCCCCGCCTTCCGCATCGAGTCCGTCCCAGCCACCCTTCGTAGGTCGTCAGTAGTAGTATGAGAGGAGACAACTTGCATTTTTATCTGCGATGTCGCTAACATGAAGGCTGCCGCTGATGCAAGAGTTCCTCACGCGATTTTTACGTGTGACCGCACATCCACCGCAGCATTTTCATCTCTGTGACACAAGCACATCTCTTTGTATCATCTGTATAACTAAGGTATTATTATCATCATCATCATCATCATCATCACCATCATCATCATCATCTTCGCTTCTGAGGCCTTTACCTTCCAGAGTCCACTGATAATGGTGTGACTGACAGCTACAAAACGTTTTTAGTATGAAAGCAATGAAAAGTTTTGTGGTGATCTTTTGCGATACCAGTTTTTTTGTTCCATACCGTCAGCACAATTAGTCTAGTATCTAGTACAAGTACATAGAGGTTTTTAGATTTTCATATAATAATTTGTGTTCGGTACAAAAAGATAATAGTTTTATTATACGCCATCGATGGGCTCGCGCGGGCTATCGTGTCGTTGTGCTGTCGGCGGCCGTCGGGCATACTGAGCTGGAATGGACACAGAGTAGGCAAGCTAATTTGATCTAGAGATATATTTACTCCTGCCGGGTCTTTTCGACTTCGAAGGAACTTGTAACTACTAAACAGCAAACCGATTTTGATGACCACCGCGTTTTCCTGTCTCACTGCATAGCGGTTGAACTTCAAATTTTCCGTGAAGCGACTGCCATCTGACAAAGTCAAATTGATGTTTTGTTGGTTTGCCGGTTGTCGAGTTGGCGCCCGCTGCCAATGTTTGTGATATACCTACTAGAAGTTCTACTGAATGTTTTTATTGTTTTTGTTTTGTTTTCCTTCACCATATTTTTGTATGTGTGTAAAATGTGCAATGTGCGTTGGCATTGTGCTTGCTATAAAATGTATCTTCTTTTTTCTTTCTTATTATTCTCTAATAATAAAAATATGCGGGTACTTTTGAAAACACACTGTTCGTCAGTGTTTTCAAAAGTTAAGTAGTATGATTTTTATTTTTAAGTTTCCGTTCCTTAAAAAGTGTACAATGCAAAATGGACTACAGAGAACTTACTGGTCTTTGGCCAATACAAACACGAATAATTGAATATATTAATTCAAAACTTTCAATTGCGCACTATTATACACCGCCTTAAAAGCACTTTTTAAACATTCTCTACAGTTTTCCTACTCTGTACGAACAAAAGAAAGCTCTAAGGGCCCGTGGAAAGAGCCCGAGCGCCATGCGAAACACGTCCGAGTCGAATTTACAGGCAATTCATTCGATATTGGATTATTAAGCACTGATCTTTTTTAAAAATCGGATTTACTGCGAAAGATGTGTCCACATCTGTCGCTGAAAAGATATAAAACGGACGGGTGCGCAGCGGTTTTCGCACTTAACTATTTATTAACCTACTAGTTATGAACGCATGCAGCACCAGGGAGGTTACCGACACACATCACGTCTTTATCCGTAGATAGAGGCGCTTCTTATGTCTATGGTTCGCCAGTTACTATGTTAACCCCATCTAATAGGTGGTAGCCTGTTGCCGTTTCTGAGGTCTGAATATATTTGCCTGTCTCGTCAGTTTGGTAGCAGGTGCATCGTGTGCAGGTGAGGATGTCTTGGGCCCTGGAAATGTTGGTGGGACCACTTAGCAGCAGCCAGGTTAGTTTTATGATGGGATTAGAACATTGAGATCACTCTGTGCCTTAGAGAGCACATTAAACTGTCGGTCTTGGTTGTCATACTAGCGTTTGTGACAATCGGTAGGAGTAGTTGGAATCGTAAGAAGTGCGACATCCTGGTCTAACTACAGATTTTCGGTGTCGCCATTGGGTTATGAAAGTTAGATGCTAGTTGCTTCACAAAAAATATCATCAGCCGTTATAAAGTGCAGACTGAAAACTGATGCAACTAAGACAAAATGATACGAAATCCTTCATATTATTCGACTTGAATTCATACATGGGCTGCAGCTGTGGAATGAACTGCCTGCTTTTTCGGGCGACTAAAAGGTTCTTCAAGGAGGGCATTAGAAGGTTCCTAAAGGGTCGGCAGCATGAGTGTGACTCGCCTGATGATGCACTCGTCCATAGGCCACGGTAACCACTTTCCATCAGGTGGGCATTGTACTTTTCTGCCACCTAAGTAGTATACTAAAAAAAACGCCTGATTTTTCTTTAAATGTAAAAAAAAAACAAATACCTCCGTAGATTTTTTTTACCAGATGAGCGTTCCACCCAAACCCCGTATGTTTCCACCCCTGGTGCGACAGGCCACTGTCCCCAAAACCCAATTTGGTACAATGAGAAAATAATGCAAAACGATCTGATTGTACGCGTATAGAATTTTAAAATCCGCTTTTTTTACAATATCACGCGTTTTTTCGTACCTATTCTGTAATCAAAGGCTTGTTAGCGGTGATAATAATCTATTTTACCCAGAATAAGGGTGTTTTGATCAAAATTCTTGTTGAATTCCAATAATAAGCTTTGTTATACAGGGGTGTCGGAGTCTGTGTTCGGGTTAATGGTGTCTATACAGGCCCGTTTGGGATCCTCAAAGGTGTTAGGTAACCTCACGTTGACTGTTGAATCTATCTGCAAATACGCTAGGTTTAACTAGGTTTTCAATTAAAATAAGAGACTTTTATTTTCATTTCGATTGGAAAGAAAATAATGTAAGAATAATTTTGTAGGGATTCCGTAAGATCTGTCTACGCCAGGTTATTGAGCTTTCAGAACCACTCGGAGTTAACCTTTTATATGTTATCAATTAATTTTCATTTTTTTGACTGCCTCTGTGGCGTAGCGGTAGTGAACGCGGCCGCTACGCAGGAGGCGCAGGTTCGATCCCAGCTCAGTGCTAATATTTGTATGCATGAATATGAATATTTGTACTGGTCTGGGTGTTTTCTAAGTATAATATGTAAGTATTTACAAAAAAAAAATGTATCTAAGTATGATTATCCGAAATTCTAGTTTCCATAACACAAGTTAGTTTAGCTATGCTTACTTTGGGTCTAGATAGTGTTGTGTAGAATGTCCTACAATATTTATTTATATTTTATTCATTTGTGGTTCGAGCTCCATTTTTGCTAGGCACGCTTATTAAGTAGGCACACATGTTTCCCTCTTTTATAATGCTGGGTTCTTCAAGCAGTGTGTGAAAAAGCATCTGTCGAGGCAGCTAGGGACCACCATTTTGGGATTGTCAGCATCTGGAATGGCGGTCTATATAATCTGGACTTCACTTCTGGACGAGCTTCTTACCATCCAGCGGGGTACCAGTCAATTGACGAACTTCCCACTAGACAAGTTTGTTAACCGGTGTAGAATACAATGATGAATTACGGTTGTTCCCAATAACATATCTACAGATTACGGTAAAGGTAGAGATAGTTCTTTTCTCAAATCCTATTATTATTTTGCTACTATGAATTGCGTTATAAGGGTGCGTACAAATTATATAGCATAACATGTTATAAAACAATGTTATATAACATATTTCAGTAATGTAGACACTGAAATACGTCCAACGAAATTGTTATACAACATTGTTATATGACATTGTTAAATAATGTGGACGTTTTATAAAACACAAGTTGTATACATGTTACATAATCTGTACGCACCTTAACATAGAGATTGGTGACGTTTTTGTCCTTTGTCAAAACTGGCGATAGATAGGTTATTGGGAATGGCCGTTAATGGATTTTAACGTATATGGCGTCGTCAACGTATGTCAATAAACGTCAACATTCGTCATTGCCTACTAGATATAATATAATAGATGAAATTGACTTGACATTCCTCCTCGTGAATAATTTTAAATGTTCACCCCGCCAAGGAGCAGGGCTATTTACAAGCATGTCCTGCTAGATGCAGTTCAGTATATCCATCAGCGGACTTTACTTAACGACTACTTTATCATAAGACTATATTCATACTCGTTCTTCAAGCAGAGATTTAATGCTGGACTCGCTCTTGCGCCACCTGGTGAAGACGAGCTGAATTAATAGATCTTATTACTTGAACTGACTTTGTGGCTCAGTGAGTGTGGTTGCTTTGAGTCACTGCTTCGATTACCGGGTTGGGCAAAGTGTTATTAAGTTATTATAGCAGTATTTCAGTGGCTGACTGAGATAGCAACCTTACATCACTTCTGTACTTTTTCTCTATTATAATCAAACCTTTCTAGTAAGTCCCTCAGTTTCAAAGGGTCCTGACGCCCCGTTTCTTGAAGATATCGATTAAATTGGTGATTTTAAGTCGATGTCAATTCAGCTTATCATCAGCCGAGGGTAAATCAAATTGAACTCCTAAATAAAATAAAAAATATCATAGATATTCTGCAAGATCAACACCAAATAGCCAGTCCGGGCGATATAGATTTTAAAAAAAAGTCAGATTATTTTTCCATAGTTTGTAGTAGGCAGAAGTGAGAGCGTATACTCACTCATCTGCCTAAAGCAAGAGCTGTGTTTATGAAAACAACGTCAGCCACAACTGTAACGAGTGGGAGACAACTTTTAATTAAATACTAATACTATTCGTGAGCATATTTACAATTTAAATAGGCACGGGACACGTGAATCAACGGAGTTTGTCGATGTCGATATTTTAGAAAGTTTATGCAACCATTGTACGCAACGATAACTTACACTTCAATACTATGTCTTCGATCAAGTTATTCCATCAAAATATTACATCAAGAACCAACTGGTTCGGTGATTATTTCCATCACCGCACCATTAAGATCAGGAATTCCTTACCAGCACACGTATTTCCTTTTTCATAGAGTCCCGGATCCTGTTAGTGGGGTATGAAAAAGCATCTGCTGAGGCCGTCAAGCTGACAGCCACCATGTTGGTACGTGTCTGTGTCCAGCAGTCATAGATTGATTGAATAATTACATAAATTTTATCGATATCGATGGTTGTAAAGAGATCCGATTCTCAGCACTCCATGGATTCACCGTGCGGTCGCCGGGTCCATAGCGTGATACAGAGAGGAACACCGTGACGGCGACTGGGACTTGCGACCCAGATGTAGGTTTAGGGTGGCCACCCTGTGATGCATCAGCGCTCACCTCCACCGTCAGTAGTGTTCCCTACCTATCCAAATTTGGTAAGATCCTATCAATGCCGCTTTTGATATTCGATTTAGTAAAGAGCTTACTGAAGCTCTTGGCAATCCGAGGTCTTTAAGTAAGTTGCACAGGGATTTAGCTGGAATTCCCCTTGCTCCTACTTCTACGGCGTAGAGTTTAACCACGTAGCCGTTTTTGGTTAACTCGTTAGTCAAGTCAAAGTATTTGTTTGTCTTTATAGCGTGGTCTTTAGGTATATTAGTTTCCGACGGGTTACTTGAGTTCTACAAGCACTGCACGCCTATGCGATCGTGAAAAAAGGAATATATCGGGTCTGGATGATGAGGCACAGATATCCTTCGGTATTTTATAGTGCTTCTCATACGTATTATAGTGCATCACTACTGACGCATATATGGAAAACTACAATAAAATTAATAAATATTTTACATGTAGTTAGGAGACAGCCAAATATTATAGGTTTACACGATCAACACAACGATGTGTGTCTGGATAAGAGTTTGTAATTAAATAATATAAACAGTTACTATCTATTTGGTTCTAGTTTATATATTCATGACTCCCTGTATTCTAATTGAGGGCGTAAACAGAGGTGGTATTGTTCATCAACATTACGTTTCAGGAATTATGTTTCCGACCTCATGGTTAGTTTCCATGAACGAGCCTATTGCTGTCTACTGGACACGTTTCTATAATTATAATGTACTGTTATTGAAATTTAAACTTCTTCCTCCTAGCGTTAATTCCCAGTCGCATCCGAAGCTTTCAGCTCGGAGTCTGGGGTCCGGTTTTACCAGTCATAGCTACAGATTTGGCTAGACCTCGATATTTTCCGTGAAATTTAAACATCACCATAATATTACAGCAGTAGGACCCCTGTACCAAACTTCATCAAAATCGGTCCAGTGGTTTAGGCGTGAAAGCGTAATAGACAGACAGACAGAGTTACCTTCGCATTTATAATATTAAATATGGATACACTTTGTGACGTGATTGCAGTCAAGATATATACCGAAACCTGTACATAAAATATATCCTATCTAGGTTAATCTAATAATACGTCCAGTATTAAAACGTTTGGCCTCCTCAAAACCCTGAACAAAAGTTTTAAATTAACAAATAGCTAGTTGAACCGTTGCCCAAGGTTCTTAATACACTGCGTATCTCTGAAAAACCTATAAAATAATTTGTTAAGCGGCTTTAAGTGTCCATGCAAGCCGGCCAACTTGGCAGGGGTAGGAGTAACCTCTTTGTAACCCTAGTCGTTAGAAACAAATTAAATTGCTCCATTAACTGCCCTGGATTATGCACTCAAACTCAATTGGTTTTGTACAGTCAGCATCAGATTATCTAAATACCTTGGTGTTCCCCCCTTACCAATCTTTACCCCCTTACCTTATCCTAATATTAATACTTATCATAAATTTTATTAACAATGATAATATTGACTGAATGTTTGACCACTTAAAATTGACCTGTAATAATTTAATATTTCTCTTGACAATCAAATTATAATTATTTTCATACATTCAATCAAACAGTGTAATTAAGTATTACATTCAGTAATTAATATTTGTTAGTGATTATGTCAAAATTTGCATACCACAGTCTGCGGCTAAACATGCTGTATCTTAAGACCTTATGTAACCATGTTTATGAGTAAATAAATTATTATTATTATCTTACTGTTGACTGATTGTTCTGATATTTAGTATTGCTCGTGACATATATCTTAGACCTAAAATGTGTTCTATGCAATGTTCGCGTTTCATGGGTGTCTTTTGAGGATAGCACGGGATGCTACAACACGACGGTGGACGAGTCAAATTCAGCATGTTTTAGATTATTACAAGAAGGGCATTAGAAGGTTTCTTAAGGGTCGGCAGTGCGAGTGTGACGCCTCTGGTGTTGCATACGTCCATAGGCCACGGTAACCACTTTCCATCAGGTGGGCCGTGTGCTTGTCTGTCACCTAAGTGGTATAAAAAAAAACTGCGCGCACAAGGGCCTCGTTTGTCTCGTGATTTAGGTCCAAGATACGTGTCTCGAGTTATACAAACCTTTAGTTCAGATGGTAATATAATTTAAATCAATAAAACAGTTTGGTATTAACATCACTTAGTCGGTATTAAGATCATTTTGAGTATTTTGCTAGTCGAGATCAATTTGATGCTGACTGTACCAGGCGATGTATGAAATCCTATGTTGATATCTCGGTAATCTGGCGTTTATGGGGAATTTTGTATGTATGTCTGTACAGTCGGTTCCAAAAGTGCCCGGACACTTTGAAATTAAAATTGTACAAAGTGACGTGATATGCCATCTAGTGTAAAATTCATCTATTTAGTGGTAGATTTGCCATGTTCCATGGTTCCTGGTGTAAATAGGGCCACCCCATTTCTTCCCTTGGATGTCGTAAAAGGCGACTAAGAGATAGGGCTGTTCTCTATCTGACAGTAAACATATAGCTTATGACGAAGTACCCGCTTACGGCAACAGACTCGTCCTCTATTACATAACATAACATAAACTCACGCCTATATCACCGAAGGGCAGAGGTGCTAGCACCCACATTTCGTCGTTTATGTCCCAATGTAATAGGTGGCGAGCCTATTGCCATTAACCGGGCACTTGTAAACCTGCGATAAATACACACATAACTTCGAAAAGCATCGAAAAGTCATTGGTGTGCCATGGTAAAACCTGGGATCGAACCCGAGACCTCGTCTCAGCAGTCCATTACCCATACCACTAGGCTACCGCGGCATTCCTCTATTCCGTGGAACCGAAAATCATATAAAGCGAAATGTGGACGTTAATACCTACACTTCTGCCTACCCCTTCGGTGATTTCAGCGTGAGTATATGTATGTAAGTACAATAGATTTCCAAAGTTCAACAATTCTATTTATACATTATAATGCGAAACAACTCAGAAGTTCGCAAAAAACAAACAAAGTTATCCTAACATTGGTATAATCTGTATCGTTATTAGACAAACAGCCCCATTGAAAGTTTTATTTTCTATAAAAAATAATGTTAACGAGAAAGTCGCCAGAATAAATACAAATAGGGGCCAGAGGTCGCGGCGACGGAAAAAACACAGCCATTTTGTTTTTACATTCAAAGTTTGTGAAGAACAGTTGGTGAGCTCAGTGAATAAATACGCACTGAAATCGTGTAAGTGTAAGCTATCAAAGCGCCATCTACATATGTTGTGTAGCAACTTTTTATCATTCCAAACATATATAATATTATACAGTTTTTATTAGTTTGGAACTAAAAAACATAATGAAATAAACAAGTTTTTATAAATAATAATTTATTTATATCTAGATCATTATTCTGGGACAGCGCTATCTATACATATACATAACATACATACAATCACGCCTTCATCTCCGGAGGGTTAGGCAGAGGTGAATTAACACCCACATTTCATCAATCATTGTATTAGGTCCCACGTAATAGGGGTAGAGCCTATTGCCGTATTCCGGGCACTATTGTTGACTCGAGCCATGTATAGGACTGTATATCTGTCTGATGTTAAACAGTCCTATCCCTTAGTCGCCTTGTACGACACCACACGGGAGGAGATGGGGTGGCCCAAATTCTACTCTGCCGGGAACAACGTGGCTATCTATAACTGCTCAAATTATTATCTTGTAATAAACGCATAGACATATTTATAAAAAGCCCCATAGACTAGTCGCGTAGTTCATGATTGAATAATTTATCTTCAAAATATCCGAGAATAGACCCCATATTGTCCAGAAATAACCCTACAGTTATAGGGTTATGCCCTCGAGACACAACATTAAAAGGTAAAAATGCGGTGCTAAAAGTGATAATGTAAAATCCGTGTACAAAGTTATAGGCACATTACTCTCAGTAAAACAATTTTAAAAAGTTTATGTGGTTCGTACCCTGCCCCATACGGTCCTATGGGTCAGAGACCGTTTACCCCGCGAGTTTAAAACACTTGATCAAGTTTTATATTGTTAAGTAAGATGTCGCAGGTTCGATTCCCGCTTAGAGGTAATATAAGCATGCATAAATATGTATATTTGCATTGGTCTGGGTGTTCCTAGGTATAAAATGGAAGTTTCTACAAAGAAAATGTATTTAAGTTTGTTTATTCGCATTCTAGAATCGATTTTACAAGATTTCTTTGGGTCTTGAAGGCTAAGACAGTATTACCATTTTTATTTCCGTTCACCCACTTTCCGTACATTGCTAAAGTTTTTCGCTAAATTAATACTACCAGACGAATTCTCAATCAATCTGTCCCCAAAATCATTCGCGCTGAAACGACAATAAAATCAGCGTGTATGAGATATTTCCACAATTAACTTCCAAGTTTCTACAGACAGTAAACTAACCCAAAATGAATCAACCAAGACGATTACACAGCTAATTACCCCATCCTAGGTGAACGTCTACATCTCAAAGGTTTAACCCTTAGGAAAACAATGAAGCCCCATAACTAAAACTGGCGATTACATAACACAACTTGCTAATGCCCTTTAAGCCCATAAGACATGGAATACTCCCAATATTTTAGCAGACAACCGCTGCTCAAGTTCTAAGCCCCGACCCATTATTATGTATGAAGTTTGAAGCATGTCTCAATTGTCGTGGAACAAACAGAGGCACATTATGCGAAGGCACGATCTAGAGATAGTCTTGGGTCTAGCATCCGTCCACATATTTGTGGACCGTTTGCTTTGAGCTTCCATTTATTACGTATAAATATTTTAATAACATACTATCTTACTAGATGCTCTCGACAGGTTGCAGCAACGTGCGATCCGCATTATTGGGAATCCTGAGGTCACCAACACCCTCGAGCCTTTGCAGTTGCGTAGAGATGTGGCATCTTTGGCGGTATTTTAACGTCTCTACCATGGTGAATGTTCTGATGAGCTCTTCCAACTAATCCCACCCTCTCCTTTCCTATATAGGACAACACGTGCAGGACTTAGATGCCACCCGCATACGGTGCAGAATATTCCATCAAGAACCAAGCGGTTCGGCGACTCCTTCTTCTGCCGCACTATTAAGTCTTGGAATTCATTACCAGTTCACGTGTTTCCCTCCTCCTACAGTCACGGGTCCTTTAACCGCGGCGTGAAAAAGCATCTGATGAGGCCGTCAAGCTGAGTGCCACCATTGTAACATGGTACATGTCTGTAATGGTGACCCTCTTTTCAGAGACTTTGCCTTCATCAGGCGAGGCGACGTCAATTTGACGTGTCCTATATATATTTAAAAAAAAAAACCTAATAAAAAGATATACAGGGTATTTACCGCATCCGTGCGGTGACGCAGAAAAAATACAAGTATCATCACCCCATCTCATTCGAACAGTGTCGTAAGAGGCGACTAACGGAAAAACATGCAGGCGATATCACTGCGAGAGAAGGAAAACTTGAAGTAAAACCCTGTACCAACCCGTCGGGCTAGCGTGGAAACAGTAGGTCAAAGCCTCTCAATATTTGGAGAGGCCTATGTCCAGCAGTGGACTGCGATAGGCTAATTGATTGATATATAGCTGTTATGTCAAAACGTCTATACAAAATATTATGACAGCTATATCTATATATACCTACCCTTTTTATAGTTAGAAAATCTCTTATGCTTGCACTTCATTCTCGTCGAGGTTTGACGAAGTTAGGCAAGGCGCGGCGATGTGACGCGAGGGCTCCCACCACACTCTCGTGCTCGCGCTACCTCGCCTAACCTCGACGAGAATGAAGTGCAAGCATTACAAGCAGCGCGCTGAGCAAGATAACTCTCAACCATTCGGTCATCGTGTGAAGCCCCCATCACAGTGTTGGCACCCGGGCATTGGCTCCTTCTGGATCCGAGATAGGTAATCGTATCAACCGAAGCACCCGTAGCTGAAGATCACTTGCATATGAAGATAACTTATGTACCGTATACTTATATACCATGTGTAATTTTTATTAGTAAGACGGTTAGTATTATTCGCCACAGGCTCTCGTGGGAGTGTGGTATCTAAGTTGGTACAAGGCAAGGACGAGTAGTTGAGAGACTACTGAGGGCTTTAAAAATACAGGTTTAGAACCTGAATTAGCGCTCGGATGACAATATGGCTCTTCTTCTTCATGCTAGCGTTTATCCCAGTCGCATCCGAAGCTGTCACCTCGGAGTCTGGGGTCCGCTGTACCTGTATAACTGCGGATTTGGCTGAACTTCGATATTTTCCGTGAAACGACTACCATCTGACCACCACAACCCAATAGCGATATTGGTTGAAATCGAAGCATTACAGCTAGAGCAAGGGCTCCAATTACTCGTAACGACTGCCATAGGCGTTCGTATAGTAACCGGGACTGACAATATGACTCAATGAAATTAATTTAATAACACATATTGTGAACGCAGTTTTTATGTAACTGATCCGATCCCTTTCATTGCAGAACTCCGGTCATAATAGTTAAAATAAATAGTAATGTGACAGATTCCACTCTAACCTTCATTCTTCAAATATTAAAATCTCAGCAGCACAAACATTAACGCCAAAAACAATGATAGGGTTTAAATAAATAAAGAACAAAACCCCTAACTTTGTTCCCTGTCGGGCCCGGGGGTCAGGTTGGGTCCGTGTCCCACGGGGACCGTAAACCAAGATCCTAGTCGTAAACACTTATAAAGTAAACGAACTCGCGACAGGTACACGGAGACCGCTGAAAAGGAGTTTAATTTTGAAACCATTTTTGTGTAGGTGTGTTATAAAATAAAATGGTCTCAGTTTTTTTAACTCATTTTTCGTGATTTTGATGTCTGATGAGCATCTGATGAGGCCGTCAAGCTGAGTGCCACCATTGTAACATGGTACGTGTCTGGTAATGGTGACCCTCTTTTCAGAGACTTTGCCTTCAGCTTACCATCAGGCAAGGCGAAGTCAAATTGACGTGTCCTATATATAAAAAAAAAATTGACATTATCAAACACGGGGGAGACAAAACTACCATGAAATTATTGAATTAATGAATTAACTTTGTCTCCCCCACCCAGGGGAGCTAAAACCCCTATCAAAATTCGTTTTCCTGGCATAGGGCAGAGACGACCCCGTCACCTTTACCACCCTGGTATAGGTAATAGGTGATATTAGAATCAGGTCTTAGGATTTAAGTAATATTATTATTCTTAGTACCTATTTTTTTTTAGTATTAAAATAAAAAATCAAAAAAATGTAGTACTTGCATAACGGTAACGTTCTGCTACAGTTTTTTTTATATTATATAAGTCATGTCAATTTGACTTCGCCTCGCTTGATGGTAAACTGAAGGCAAAAAAACAATAAAAGGAAAGGGAAGGCTGAAGGGAAAGCACACGGTTCAACTGATGGAAAGTGGATTTAAACTCGAGCCCGCGGTCTTTCTCTTACAGGGGGAACGCTCTGACAACTAAACCACCGAAACCGCACGAAGTCAATCCAAATTTCTCTATACTTCTGTCTTTGGGGCTTTTGGGGCGATGGAAAGTGGTCACCATGACCTATGGACGAGTGCAACACCAAGGGAGTCACACTCGTGTTGCCGACCCTGTAAGAACAGAGAGATTATGTGCCGTCCGCGCAGAAGACGAGCAGTTCAAGCCTTTGATCTTCCCACTGATAGCACAAAACTTCTCCAGTGACAGTAATAATATAGTGCAATGCATACGAAACATTTACAAGTGGATTGAGAGTTCAAGAACATTCTACTTGAGCACAGGAAGCCAAAATAGGTGAAGGCAGTTTGGCAAGGCTCTGTTAGTTAATCGAAACGAACTTTGTACACCACTCGGAGCTATTCGAGGCAACACGAAGGCTAAACAACGATTATAATATTCTTCAAGTGAATTTCACCAAGGACTGTTTAAATATTCTTGTGTATAATCTACTTGTTTACTGTTTAGATAATGTGTTTATCGTTTCAGAGACGGTATATATACCGTCTCTGAAACGATTACAAATATCTCGCTTATAAGCGAGATATTTGTTAAGTTTATACAGTAAAATAACATAACATTGTTAATATGAGTTGAGTAGTTATTTTTGTGAAGTAACGTGGATGTAATTTCTAGCACTAAGTCCCACCCTCTCCTTCCCTACACATGACAACTTACACGTGTAGGACTTTAGACTTAGGACGGTGTAGATTATTCCATCAAGAACCAAGTAGTTCGGCGACTCCTTTTGCGGCAAGACCTGGAATTCCTTACCAGTATACGTGTTTCCCTCTTCTAACCTTCAGCTTACCATCAGGCGTGAAGTCAAATTGATTGTGTCCTATATAAAAAAGGGAGAAATCCCAAAGTCGCCCCAAAGGCTTAGCGGTCAGAGCATTCCCCCTGTGAGGGAAAGATCGCGGGTTCGAATCCCCCACGAAGTCGTTTTTTTTTCCTTTCTAAATTGATTTGAATAGTTAGCATAACAAATGCTTAAAAATTTCATTCCTCTGAGGATGCTATTATTATTTGCCTCATAGTTTAGTCGGTTTTGCGACTGACCTCTGAAACTCGAGACGAAAGTCTACTACAGTCTCGTCTGCTGTTCAGGGCCCAAAGATGCTAGGAGGGCTTATACATTATTTGTACCAACAACTTTGTACTAATCAACATGATCAGAACCTATATCAAATGGAGCTATTATTGAAAAATTCAATTGTGTAAACGTCATGCTCGTAAATTTCGCTAATATGGTTGTTTATGTGCCCATCGCCGTCGGTAGGAATCAATTTATACAATGGCCGTTGCAGTTGTAAACATGTCATGAATTAATTAATTTTATGAATTTTGTTAATCAGTAATTGAATTTAAATTTACGTTGATTTTATTGATATGAACTTAAGGCACAGATTTCTGGTATCTATCTATCTATATCTATCTATCTATCTATACTATACTATTATATAATTGTAAAGTGGTCGTGTCTGTACATTGGAGATATTTAAAAAAAAATACTTGGGTATGTTATGTTAACGATACTGAACACGAAAATATATTTTTTTAATTTCCTGTACGCGATGTAGCAAAAACTGCTGGACGGATTTTGATGCGGATTTTTTTTTAGAAAGGGCTTGCTCAGACTTAAAATCTTACGTTTGTTTGATCGGAATCGGTTGAGTAGAACCGAAGATATGAGCAAAGGTCACGTTAACCGAGATGCACGCGGGTGGAGCCGCGGGCGGAAGGCTAGTTTTAATATATAGTTATGTTCTGTATTTTGAGCATAGTTCTATCATAGCATTGTTCCCTGTTGCATCGAAGATTTTCTCCTCAGAGTCTCAGACTCTAAGGAGAAAGTCTGCTTACTCTGCCACCTCTTGTTGGTTGATCAAGGCAGCGGAGGGCGCGGGTTCGATCCCCGCTCAGTGCAACAATTTGTATGCGTGCCTCGGAGAGTACGTCTCGGTTGCCATACTAATATCTATGGCGGTCGTGGAGCCTTAATAATTACAACAACTGGTCTAGCTGCAATGGTTCGATATTACCCAATATCGTCATTGGGTTGTGATTTGTGAAGGTCAAATGGCAGGGATTAAAACTGGGATGAAGGAGAAGGTTTGAACCATTGGTTTTTATCGAAGCGAATGCCGTGTGAGCTCCTGATCCTGAGATAAAAGTATTGTAACTAAGAATACTCAAAATGGTGGAATGCATGCATGGAATTCACTTATGTAAGTGTTAACCGTGGGCAAGTCTTACATAGTAAATTATATGACCACATGTCAATACTGTATATTGTACACAAGCATATATTATGCTTATTAGCGATACGTCGCCGTCGTCGTCTCGAACTGTCCGAGCGTGGTGGAGAATACTCTAACATCAATTAGTTTGTGGTTACGTAGATTGTGATAAGGGAACACAGAGTAATGTGATAGTGCATGGGCGAGGTGCTCGTGGTCAGGTGCGGTTATTGTTTGGTAAGCGATCAATGGAATAAGGGACATAAGCTACTCAGGTGCGATTACCATTTGGCGACCGCTTATAGGCCGACCGGTTTACTCAGGCATCGCTGCCGGTTACACATATTAACATAACAAATAAATAATTTTAAATTTTAGGTTTATTTGTTCATTTGTTTCGCCTTATGAATACCGAGCTATGACCAGTATGACCACCCTCGTGCGCGGTCCACGCTCACGTGCTACCTCCCACCCGTGTACTAGCGGTCAGCTTATAGTGGTATTTTATCTAAGCGTTTCCACTCAGAGGGCATGTTAAAAGTCTTTCTAGACGAGAGCCTATATGGGTGACCTGAAAACTTAGTGGTTGGCCACTAACTATAACTCGAGGTCAGACCAATATTGGCGAAAAGGTCAAGCTACATCATATTTAAGCAGACCCCTAGATGAAAACTACAGGCTTTTAAACCCCTAGATGAAAATTTGCATCACACCCCGTCTGTTAACCTCGCAGTTTGCAGGTAGCTTGGGCCTTACAGATATTGGCAAAGTCCCGAAAGCAATATTTTGTCCCTTTGTCCACCAAAATACACAAATGAATACATATAAATATGGCAGGACTTCATAAATTACTTTCCTAGCACTAAATAAAAGCTTCCCGAATAAATACCTCCCCTTAATAACAATTCATCATAGCTCTGGGCATACATCAGTGGGATTGGTTCGCCGCTAATTATTTAGAAATGTCAACAATACTACTAGTTAATTTATCATTTTGTAGAAATAATATGCCACGCTGGAATGATTTATTAAGCATAGTTGTACTACTATGTAATATTTAATGTACAAAATCATAATGGTGAATTCTGGCAGCTACTAAATATTATATTTACGGCTATGTTATCATGAAAAGATGTATTAATTACATCAATAATGGCTACCGAAATATGGCTAATATTTCGGTAGCTATTTTTGATGTCTACATTATTCTTATTTTAGTATGAGTAAATCATCATTCTCATAGCTTTATTAACAGTACCTATACAGGGCGTCCCACGGCGATGCCACATGGAGGGCAAGTACCTTAAATCCTTAAGTTGGCTCATTTTACTTAAAGGAGACATCATTTTATTTTTAAAAAGAAACAAAACTGCATTCAAAGATTTTTAAAAATTCGCTTGCCACACCCGGTAATCGAACCGACTAAAATCCGAAAGAGTAAAATCCTGTATTTTTATGTCATCAATCGATAGTGTCAATCAAAAGGATCAAATCTCTCTAAGAAACATGGTAAATTAAATGAAAGGAAGTTCTTGGAACCTAAACTTATAAATTCAATTTGGCAAAATAAAACACTTCAACTCAAAGTTCATCCATCCATCTGATACCATATTAACAATGAAATTCCATATTTAAATCACTTTTCTTTTTTTATCGTGTGGAGACTGCTGTATCAATCGATAGTGTCAATCAGCAGGGCTTAGATGCCACCCGCATACGGTGCAGAATATTCCATCAAAAACCAAGCGGTTCGGCGACTCCTTCTTCTGCCGCACCATTAAATCTTGGAATTCCTTACCAGTTCACGTGTTTCCCTCCTCCTACAGTCCCGGGTCCTTTAAGCGTCGCGTGAAAAAGCATCTGATGAGGCCGTCAAGCTGAGTGCCACCATTGTAACATGATACATGACTTTGCCTTCAGCTTACCATCAGGTGAGGTGAAGTCAAATTAACGTGTCCTATATAAAAAATAATAATAATAATTACCTCCTAGCCTCTCAGTCCGTACTACAGTTTCTCATTCCGTACCATAGTCTCTTAGTCCGTACTACTTGCTTCTGAAGCTTCCCACAACTCCACTCTCTCAGAATCAGACCTCCTAGATTAGAAGAAATAAAGAAGAATGGAACACGGGCTGTAAAGTACAAGCTTAGAATGCAACTGGCTCTAACGCCATGATGATGAGGATACCATAAAATCCTGTTAATATTTTTATCTTGCAACAAGAGATACGGTAATGAACCCGCTATCTCGTCCATTGAATCCGCGGGATTATGCTTATGTGAGTTATATTTACGCATACATGTAGGTAGGTACATAATTTGTTATTAAATTAACTTTATGTACAACACATTTCGAACAGCAAAGTACCTATATCTTTCTTTGTATAGCAATTTCGTTAGTTTCATGGGTTACTAAAAATACATAAGTCGGTGACACAATTGACGTAAGATAAGTATACCCCGGGACACGTATTTTGTATTTTTACATCCAAGTGTTTTAATGTGGTAAAAATGAATTAGAGAATACGAATATTACTCCTATAGCTGCTAATCGTTCGTAAATTCCACAGTCAGTTTTATCCACTGAACACAACAAAAACAGTAAAATTCCCAACATTTATTTCATCACCTACATATTTGAAACTATGAGATTATTATACAGCCTGTGCACTTATTTTCAATTAAACGTTTTGCAACGGCAAATACCAATATGGCGATAAAATTTTACTACCTATAGTAAATTGTACCTAAATTAGACTACAAATGAACAGATTAAAGTTGTGAAAAACTACAATATTCATTTTGAACGGAAATATCCACAAATAAAATGATATAACTCTGGTACTCTGATTTTACATTGCTACAGAGATTTATAGAAACTGAATAGTTTGTTTAATTAAATGAAATTTTGAAGCATTTAATACGTTAACTATTTAAATCGATTTAGAAAGAAAAGATCCCCTGTAAGGGAAAGATCGCGGGTTCAAGTCCCGCCCGAGGTCGATTCTCTTTCTCTTTCTAAATAGAGTTTGTTTATGTGTTCGGTTGAAATTCTTTTTATCTTAAATAAACCGTTTGCCGACGAAATAATTGTAAATGTAAATGGACGGCAAATGGGGTTCTTCAAGAAGGGCATTAGAAGGTTTCTTCAGAGTCGGCAGCGCGAGTGTGACGCCCCTGGTGTTGCATACGTCCATTATGCACTAAAGACTAGCTTAGCAAATGGACCACCGATTCGAAACGCGGCCCCGGCCTGAGAAGACTCCGGCAAGAAACTCAGCGGGCTTTTTTTTTTGGTCTATTTACAAAAAATGCTTAGTCTACTTAGTCTAAATACAATCATTTGTTTGAGGAGCATGCATGAGTGAACAGCTCATTTCCAAGCTAGTTTATCATCTAAATATTATTGTATTTTATAATAGCCTTTTTGGCACAATTTCCTCTTAACTACATTTTTAAATTTATTTATAGGTAATATTTATAGGTGCTTTGTAATAATCTATGCTTGGTGAATTTGAGTTCGTCCACCGCAGTAGCACCCCGTGCTATCCTTAAAAGACACCCAAGTAATGTGTACTGCGCGTATAGGGCACATTTTAGGTCCAAGATACGTGTCTGGAGTTATACTGTCATATACCCCCTTTCTCTTTAACATTATTGTACACCATGCTACTGTTTTAATTTACAGCAATATTAGGTATGTACACACCCTTATCGTTATCTGTGTACGTTCAAACTCGCGTGAATTATGAGTGTCTCTCTAGTCTCTGTGTGCCCTGCGGTGTCTTGTCACGCGTCACGCTGTCACATCCGTCTTACACAAACATGGCGGATCTCGAGAATGTCTTGTTCTGACTGATTATTATTACGTATCTGTAGATTTACGAAATTCCTTTGAACAAGTTGGGGTAATTTAAATTTTCATTGTTCAATTTTTGAAGTGAATAATTTCTTAGGCACGTTGGAATGATGGAAAGGAGATGAAAAAGTAGGAGAGGACCCTTATTTCGTGTGGAAATCCTCTCAGATAACACCGTCGGTCATCGGGCAGCCTTCTACAGGGCCATTCTTATAGAACTACCATGGCAATTTGGGGCTGTCCATTATTCACGTGAGGATCTACAGAGGGAGGGGGGGGGGGGCTTCGGAAAAAATCACGAAACATAAAGGGGGGAGGGAGGGGTATATTAGGATATCACGTGTATTTATTTTTTCTTAAAAGTCGCGATTTTTGTCACGATTCTTACTTTTATAGCATTAAATAATAAATAAAAAAATTCACGTGATTTTCGCTGGAGGGGGGGGGGGGGGGGGTCTAAAACCTCACCACGTATCACCATGGGGTAATTAGAATATTGCCAAACAAACATCACGTGATTAATGGACAGCCCCTTTTGTATGGACAACTGATATCAGGTACTAAATTTCAGTTACTAAGTATAAATATAAAAATCTCTACCGCGGCTTCCCTTAGCAGAGCAAGCCAACAGGAATCGGGTTATACCCCTCGCCACTGGTATCTAATGTGAACGAAAGCAGATATTTTTTAAAGATCTATGTTTATACGAATATAGTATTAATCCCCACACATGGTGCACCCATGCGATAGATCTGTGATGTAATAGTGGTGACGTCACCGGCTCCAGATGTGCAATAAAACCTGAGTGAGATACTTAGATTGTGGAAATAAGATTGGGAGCGTTGTGTCTGCTCTATAGCTCGCCGGAACACTTCACGCAGTGTGTCTCAAAAGACAAGAGCATAGCGATTTTATAAAAACAAGATAATATTTTTTTTTTTATGAAGCGTAGTAAATAATAGTCAAGCTTGGAGGTGTACAGGAACGTTTTAAGACTCGCATATTTTTCGCTTATTTTTTACTTTTCTGCCTACAGGGTATGCTTTTAAGCTCTATGCAGTAGATAAGAATCTGCTAAAAGTAAAACCCTTATAAATACTACTAGCCCACTAATTAAAGCCAGGAAACTACTATCTCTCGCAAGCATAGATGCTATCTTATTGCTACGCCCACAACACATACAACAGCATATAACTGTTTGAGTTCAAATAGAAACGTACAGGACTTAGATGAAACCGGCATACGGTGCAGAATATTCCATCAAGAACCAAGTGGTTCGACGACTCCTTCTTCTGCCACACCATAAAGACCTGGAATTCCTTGTCAGTTCACGTGTTTCCCTCATCCTACAGTCTCGGGTTCTTTAAGCGGGGCGTGAAGAAGCATCTGATGAGGCCGTCAAGCTGAGTGCCACCATTGTAACATGGTACGTGTCTATAATGGTGACCCTCTTTTCTGAGACTTTGCCTTCAGATCACCATACCATACCAATTTGCTATCATGTGGCGGTGCCCCGGTCAAAATGGATATGAAATTTGTCATAAGCGTGAGTGAGACACGTCAAACGTCGTTTTTGCGTCGGGGGTTAAAAACATAAAGTGTCTCGAACGGAATAACTCAAATTGACCACACAACAAAAACTGTTCAATATAATCTCATTCCCGCTCACGCTTGTGCCTTAAACCCCTCGGTCTAAAACGTGAACACAATATAATGAGGGAGCAGAGCCTCAGAGTGGAAAGTTTGGAGCGGACTCAAAAGTGCTTCCCGTAATTTTTCTTGCTTGATTTAAAACGATCGCATTGTAACAGAGTTTCGGGACGTCCACTCTGTTCGCAATTGTGTTTGCCAGTAGCTGTATGTGTTTCTGATGTTTTCTGTTCATTGTTTCAAAAGTTTCGTGTCGGTTGGGCTGCGTTATATCTTTGCAAGTTGAACGTTTGCTGAATAATTTGGAGAAAAAAATTATATTAAAGAGTATTTTGTAGTAGCAATGTCGTTGATTATGGGTGTATGGGACCCCAGTGCGATATTTTGGACCCACGTTGAGGTTGTCGGTATATCTGCTGTTTGACGAACGGTGTAGACTTTTCTCTTAGGGCTGGTCAATAGCAGTCTTGCATGAAAGTCAGTCAAATGAGGTGGCGATGGCGTCAGTGGCCATCAACATCGAGGGATCCCTATAAACCGATTCCAGCCAGCTTGCTCTGTATAGGGAAGATAAGAACCCCTAGATTAGAATACACACTATTAGTCGTTATATAAGAGGTAAGATTTTTCTCTACCGGCTTCCCTTTTCAAAAGTTTCACCCTTCGCCACTGCATGCCATATCAGCGTGGGCAGGTTTAGGAAAGCTTTTTTTTATCGTGCCAAAAATCCCCACGGATACCTCCCCCACCGGAGCCGGAGGAGGAGGTTATGTCGGACTCGAACCGAACCGACTAAAACGCACGCCGTCTGTGGGCCGTCAGTTACCGGAGGTGAGATTGTCGTAGCCATATCCCTCGCACCCCGGCCGACCCAGGTGTGGGGACCACAGAGTCCCCAACTCACCCCGGGTATGGGGAGGCACGCAATGCGCGCCGCCGCCGCGGCCTGCTTCTGCTAGGGTGACAGGCGGCTCCACCCGTCACCCCCAGGTTTATGAAAGCTTTGAAATGCAAGCTTTGAATGCAACCAGGATTGACGCTGAGATAGTGACGGCGGTGTTTCTATTAAATAACTCGACAGACATAAATATTCATGAATATAATAATTACTTACCTAAGTACTTCAAAATACCGTCCTACCGACAATTTGAAAGAAATTTCACCCAAATTAATATAACTACCTATAGTGAAACAACAATGCTTTTCAATTTGAATTAATACAGGACGAATTATTTAATACAATGTCCCGGGTCTGTCAGACCCGTGTCATCCGCGGTGTAACTACTTGGCACGTCAACAGCGCCGGGTTAAGGACATTTGGATACTGACCGCAATGGATAGAACGGAAAGTGGCATTACTTGATATGTTTGCTAAATTCAATGGCTTATATATTTAGGCGTTTATTACCACTAAGTATTGTAGTAGTTTACCACTACATCAGCACTAAGCTACTCCTGAATTAGTAAAATCACATCTCACCTCTGAATCATGTTTTTACTACACTGGATTTTTAACAGCATGCTCTTTACTTGCTTACTTTGAAATATTAGACATTCAGTTTTAGAGATAATGATAATCATATAACACAACATAACATAAACTCACGCCTTTATCCCTGAAGGGGTAGTCAGAGGTGCTAGCACCCACATTTCGCCGTTTATGTTTAGGTCCCAATGTAATAGGTGGCGAGCCTATTGCCTGTAACCGGGCATGCCGGGCACTTATAGACCTGCGATAAATACACACATAACTTTGAAAAGCATCGAAAAGTTATTGATGTGTGCTATGATGGTAAAACCTGTAATAATGATAATCATTGCATTAGAACTAAACTATTTCTAAATCAGAACGAATAGGTACTGAAGGGTTAGGCAGAGATTCGTATATGTCATAACATATATGTCATTACAACATTTGCAACTGTGATTTTCAGTTTCACGTAATAGGATCGAGCCTATAGCCGTCAAGCGGGGACTTTGTCATAGGCTGTATGTTTACTGTCGGATAGATAACAACCCTATCTCTTAGTGCCCTTCTACGACACCCACGGAAATAGATGGAGTGGCCATATTGTACTCCACCGGGAACCAACATGGCGAAATCAACTTACTGGGGATACATTTCTGAATTATCATTATCTAAGCGTTGTTTCTGGTTGCATCCATTATTTTCACCTCAGAAATTGGGTAAGGTAGAAAAATAGAAAAGAAACGGCTTGTCCCCGTGTTTTTATTTTTTTTATTTTTATATAGGACACGTCAATTTGACTTCACCTCGCCTGATGGTAAGCTGAAACGTTATTATGGTAAGCGTTTTTCGTTTGGCTTTGTTTTTTTTTTTTTGATTTTTTTTTTATTAACGCTATCTACATGGCCGGATCTACCATATGGCCAAATGGGCTTAAGCCAAGGGCCCCCGGGCTCTGGGGGCCCCCAACTGAGGCAATTACAGACAAAAATATAGAATAAAGCGACGTTGACGCGAAAAGAAAATACATCTGCTTTAGACAAGCAACTACAGAAACAATTAATGAAAGAAACCGAATATTATCACAATGTCTTAAAACGGGTCATTTCAGTTGTAAATTTTTTAAGTATAAGGGGCTTGGCATTTAGAGGTACCGAGGAAGTATTTGGTTCTGTACATAATGGTAATTTTATGGGTGCTCTGGAATTAGTGGCAGAGTTTGACCCATTCTTGCAAGAACATATAGAGCACCGAGAACTGCGACCAAAGTCTGAAATATCATATTTATCGAAAACAGTGTATGAAGAAATAATTGAGATTATGAAAGAACAAGTAATCAAACAGATCATAAATCATATAAATAATGACGATACAAAGTACTACACAATTGTGATGGATTCAACCCCAGATTTATCTCATAATGATCAGTTAGCTATCGTACTTCGATACTGTTTTCAGGGAAAAGTGTACGAAAGATGTGTATCGTTCATTAAAATTAGCAGTCATACTAGCTTACATTTATTTAATACTAGCTTTTGCCCGCGGCTCCGCCCGCGTGGATGTCGGTTATCACGACCAAACATAGCCTATGTCCTTTCTCGAGGTCTAATCTACCCCTATAGGTACCAAATTTCATCAAAATCGGTTCAGTGGTTTGGGCGTGAAAGCGAGACAGACAGACAGACAGACAGACAGACAGACAGAGTTACTTTCACATTTATAATATTAGTAGGGATTTTACAAGACTTTTTGAACAAAAATAAATTACCTTTAGATAACTGTAGGGGACAATCATACGACAATGCTGCTAATATGTCGGATCGCTACAATGGTGTACAAGCATTAATAAAACAAAAAAATAAAACTGCGGTATAATCCGCATGTCCGCCATGTGCTGCGCATTCTCTTAACCTAGTTGGTGAAGAATCCGTGAAGGTTGGAACCGAAATCGTAAACTTTTTTGGGGTAGTGCAAAAAATATATGTTTTCTTTTCTGCTTCAACCCACAGATGGCAATTGTTAAATCGTGAAACAAAACTGAAGTTTACGTTAAAAAGTTTAAGTCAGACTAGATGGTCTTGCCACTACGACGCTGTTAAAGCTTTAAAAAATAATTATGATAATATTATGAACATTTTGGAGAGTTTCAGCGAGAATGATGAAGAAAAAGCTGATTTTCGAAAAGAGGCAAGAAATTTATTTAATAAACTGACAAAACTCGAAACTGCAATTCTGATTATTTTTTGGGAAGAAATTTTGGAAAGATTTAATTCAGTTAATACAAAAATACAGACCCCTGGCTTAGATATCTGTGAAGGACTTAAATTAATTGTGTCTTTAAAAGAGTTTATTAGCAGCATAAGGCAACAATCAGATCAAAAACTAAGGGATTATGAAGAAAAAGCGAAAAAATTAAGTACAAAAGTTAAAACGAACTACAGTGATTTATCTAAGAGACAAATTACATCTAAGTATTCCGATAGCTTTACTGAGAAAGTCACATTACGAGGAGCAGAAAAATTTAAAATAGACACACTAAACCACAACTAAACGTTGCACTGGATAAACTGAATATGGATTTGACGCAAAGAAGTCAAGTATATTATGAGACATGTAGCAAAAAATTTAAATTTTTGATGGATTTGCAAGATAAAAACATGCAACACATTGATTTAGAAAGCGCACGTAAAGTTATTGACTATTATCCCGACGATATGGATGAATATTTACTCAATGAATGCATCCAATTAAAATCTTATTTGCTTCAGTCGACAGAGTCTTACTCGTCTTGCATGGACACTAGCAGAGAATCTTCCCCCCGGACGGGACCTTGCCTGGACCACCTGGAAGTCCTTAAATAGACTTCGGACACAGGTTGGTCGAAGTAAGGAAAACCGTATTAGGTGGGGTCATTCAGACGAGATGGATCCACGGTGTGAGTGCGGAGTTGCGCCACAGACTATGTCCCACTTGTTAACTTGTGCTGCCTGTCCAAGCACGTGCACTCCGGAGGAACTTATGAGTGCCTCTGAGAACGCTATCGGAGTGGCTACATACTGGGCAAACAAAATATGACATGATATGCCGTCGACTCGACAGAAGAAGAAGAAGAAGATGGACATTCTTACGATTATTTATGAAAAGAAGCTTATTAACGTATTCCCGAACTGCTATACAATCTTAAAAATATATTTAACCTTACCAATCACAAGCTGTGAGGCCGAGCGCTCCTTTTCCAGAATGGCATATATAGAAAATAAATACAGAACGACAAATGTCATCGTCACGACTTAACCATTTATCGATTTTATCCATAAATGTGGATTTAACCAAGAGTCTAGACTGTGAGGAGCAAATTCAAGAATTTGCTAAAGGAAAGTGCAGAAAGGTTGCTTTATAATTTGTCAATTTATTCACGGAAATATTTAACAAATACTAAGGCATAATATATCATAACTAAATCAAATATTATATTGTTTTATTTTTACCAGACTACGGCGAAGCCAAAGGAGGGTTATGATTTTGACAGGCTATGTATGTATGTATGTTCGTTTGTTCCCTCAAAGCTCTTCAACTACTTATTGGAACTGGACAATTGAGGTATCGTTAGAAGCGTCTTGATCGTCCGCTGGTTATAGGCTATATGACATGTCACTAAATTGAATGTGGCGCCCTCTAGCGGTCATAAAGTACTGCATTAAAAAATAAACTTGAGATAAATAGACCGTGATTGGTATCAAATTAAAGGGCTCAATTAGCACATTTCAAATATCTATAAATTATTAGGTGTTTCTTGCCCCAAAATAATATAAATAAAAATTAAGTTTAAAACTAAAACCCGACTGATAATTTCTTGTTTAATACTTTTTAGAGCGTGATTTTGCTGTAGTCGGGTTTTAGTTTTAAACTTAATTTTTCTTCCTATAATTTCAGCAATTAGGAGGGCCCCTAAGGACTACTAGCCCAGGGCCCCCTAAAGTCACGGTCCGGCCCTGGCTATCTAGACCCATGGTAAGCTTAATTAGATTGTGTTATGGAATCTAGAATGCGGATATACATACTTAGATACTTTTTTTTGTAAATACATAGTTACATATTATACATAGAAACACCCAGACCAATGCAAATATTGATGCATCCAAATATTGGCACTGAGCGGGGATCGAACCCGCGCCTCCTGCGTAGCAGACGCGTTCACTACCGCTACGCCACAGAGGCAGTCAACTTTGGCACTCCCTCTTACTGTAAAGTAAGTTAAGTGAGAGTATCCCATTCTTGGGTGCTAGGAGAGTTACGGGTCTACATCATAGTGGTATAAGCAAGTAGTGTTAGAAATGCATGAGATGAAATATTTATGAAAAATATTACACAAAGGACGCATTTCAATGTGTAGAGTAATACGTACTGCGCTGTATAATAAATATCTCTCTGGGATTCTGTGAAGGTTTGGATGCAATGGTTTTTAAGAGAATTGAATTCGAATGAGGAAGATGTGATACAATGTCCAATATTACAACATGCGCCTCCATTACATTCCTTGCTAAAAGTACGCCAGATATTTTGTCTTTTTCTGATAAGAAGGAAGGTACTAGAGACGAATGAGGATTTAAGTTTGTTACCTACCTCTGAACTGCCTACTTAAGGTCAACATAATTAAAGGCCAACATTATGTAGATATACATAAATACAGAGGTGTCGGTAACGGTTCTTTTCATCTAAAAATCTCCAACGCACCAAAAAAAATCACTTCAACTATTTTACAAAAAATGCAACAAAACCTTTTATTAATTTTAAATAAAGCCAGCACTACACACGCTTAAACATTCGCCTCCTCTCCTGCTCTTGACACAAGATCTATGAAAAGATTAAACGTTTGCCCCACAAGCGCTTTCTAAACACGCTGTATATGGTTATTAAATGAAAACGATGGAACGAATTTGACGTAATGAAAAACGAACGAATGAAGTGAATGGACTTGATGTCACGAAAATCAGGTCTAACGATGGTGGTAAGTACCTCAGTGATACTTTGGTGATTAGGGCAGCTGCTGGGTGCTATTGGATTTTTCTGTCCTATGAATACCCTCCTGTCCTATGAATTCTGTCCTCTGAGACCGCGAAGATGATGATGATTGAATAATCATCATCATCTTCGCGATCTCAGAGTCGGGGGTTCGCGTTCCTACTTTTACTTCTCCACTTGGATACCCAAGACGGTGTAATCTTCAAGGAGGACAGAATAATTTCCTTCTCCATGGGAATAGCCCTTTTGAGACAAATCACATGAATATTCATTCTACCAAATGGCACGTTAATAAATTATTGAAATATTAAAAAATAAATTGTTGTAGGTATTCAATATATTATAATATATGTTTGTTCACCTCCCAAAGTTAACACGAGGGGAGGCGTCAGCTAACAAGTCACAAAAAAGAAAAATAATAATCATTTGATACTACCTTTTGATCTATTTTTTTTCTATACAATCCTGGTAGTCAGAAAGCCAATCATCCTTCAAAGAAAATATCTACAAAGGTATCATCTTTCCTTTTACGCGTTTGATATAAACATGTAATGGCAAGCTTTGACTTGTGGAACTAAATTGTATACACATTCTCTTGGACTTATACGTGTATATTATAATAATATACTAGTGTTATATATAATACTAGCTGTTGTTTGCGGCTCCGCTTCCGTGGATGTCTGGTAACGCGACCAAAGATCACTCTAGTTCAGGGTTTTCACGAACCCCTGTTAAAATTTCCAGATGACAACGAACCCCTTTCGCCCTCCCCCCTCACTAAAGAAAATAATAAAATTACCTGTTGAAGAAAATAAGGTTTTTATTTCAACAAAAAAAAATTGGCCAATTTTTTTTGTGTGAAATTCTTAATGTGGTTCACAGAATACATCTTCTTACCAAGTGTCAACAGCATAGGCCTTATAGTTTCGGAGAAAAGTGGCTGTGACATACGGACGGACAGACAGACAGACAGACAGACAGACAGACAGACAGACGGACGGACAGACATGACGAATCTATAAGGGTTCCGTTTTTTGCCATTTGGCTACGGAACCCTAAAAAACAGTACCAAAATAAATGCTAAATACTCAAACTACAATTTGTGCTGTCGTTGCTGACCTACCAGTCATCTAGCCACCATTACATTACGTAAATGTTATGTGAAACCGTTACCGTCGGATGGTCAACCCCTAGGGTTTTGCGTACCGCACTTTTAGAACCCCTGCTCTTGTCTTTCTGTGTACCAAATTTAAGCAGATTATCTTCAAAAATTACAAACTTTCATCCCCTTCTTTCCTTACTACCATCTTTACTACTACTTAACTTTGCTAACATCTTTTTTCGCGATAAAAGGTTGCCTATGTTCGTTCCCAAGCTCTAGTCCATCTCTATATTAAATTGCTTCAAGATCAGTTCTGTGGCTAAGATTTAAAAGAGTAATAGACAGACAGAGTAACTTCACATACACATGTAAGTCCAATAAAATACGTATTTTCACATGTTAGTTGTTGTTGTGTGACTGTAAATCGTTCGATCGAAAATTAAATAGGCAAGTCCTATGTTATAATATGCGAAAATGCTAGCGAGAATTAACGCGATCATGGTGTGGGTATGTACAGGCGACAAAGAAGATAGGTATACACCTGCAACCTTATTCATACACACTCATACATACAAACATAACACCTGACAACAAAACTGTCAAACAAAAGAACTCTCCATTAGCTAAGGCTGGCTTTCCACCAAACGTGTGGTATGCTACGTTACTATGGATGCGTTTGATATCCATTAATCATATTCATTGATCCACATAGAATAACACTGGAGGAAAAGGGTTCAGCTAAGCTAAGTTTATTTATAGAAAGAAGCGTGCTATGGACTTGTACTAAAGATGGACAATAGATTTCAATTTTGAATATTTGTACGAAGTTTCGTATGGGTCAATATCAACAATACGTATTTTTTGTCAATTTCGGTGGCGGAATTTATTCTCTGGCTTTTGTAAAAAATAAGGACGCAGTTTAAGAATAGATAGTCAAAGTTAGAAGAATCTGTAAAAGGACTGCAAATCTATTTATAACTTTTTGAAATAATTCAGTTTTAAGTTTAGGGTGGCCACCAAAATTGAAAGTCAACCACCAAAATTGAAAATCGCCCACCAAACTTAAAATTAGTGGCAGCAAAATTTAATTTCTTTCACAAACCTCAATCTCGCCAGCTCTAGCCCACAAATTCTTAGGAGTTTAGCAGTAATTCAAAGGATAATAAAACTCCATTGTGAAAAATAACATTTTTTATTTTATGTAAAGACAGAAAACACAAATACTCGTACCATAATTCTTCTTATTGCAAAAAAAAAATAGTTAAAAATTACCTTATAAAGATTCCTAATCAAAACTAAGAAATCCAATATGATTAAATAGTTATAAAAATATTTAAATATTGGATTTCAATATTTTTATACTTCATCATATTAGATTGCTTAGTTTTGGGTGAAGTTTTTACTTCCAACTGTTATTTTAACACAAACAATTAAAAACACAATTATTGAAGTTTGTGACAAAAAAAAAACAAACAAAAACAAATGTTTTTTCTTTGTAATTAAAATACTTTTCAAAAATCACATTAAGTATAAAGTTTTCTAAACAATACCGATGTTTAGTCAATTTTTTCAATGATCAAATTAAACATGACTATAGATAAAAGTTGAGGTTCCTTCTTATTGCCCTAAAATCTGCCACTTGAGCATTTAAGCGTTGGTAATCTGCTTTTTAACATCTACACCAACGACCAACCTGTGAGCCCACGCACGACACGCTTCCTCTATGCCGATGACCTGGGTCTCACGTCACAGGGATCTTTTGAGGAGGTGGAGGCAAACCTAAACGGTGCACTTGAAGAGCTAAGCTCCTTCTATGAAAGCAATGCACTGAAGCCAAACCCCTCAAAAACGCAGTCGTGCGCATTCCACCTCAACAACGTGCAGGCGAATCGGAAGCTGAACATACGGTGGTGCGGCGTCGGTATTGACCACTGTATGTATCCCAAATACCTAGGAGTAACTCTGGCTAGGTCCCTCACGTTCAAGAAGAACTGCGGAAACGTCAAGCAGAAGGTCTCGGCACGTAATAACCTCCTTAAAAAGCTGACGACTACAAACTGGGGGCCACACCACAGGTGCTGCGAACAACAGGGTTGGCCCTGTGTTACTCCGCTGGTGAATACACGCAGGGCTAGTGGATGTAGCACTAAACGAAACCTGCCGGATAATAACTGGCTGCCTCAAGCCGACTCCGGTGGGAATGCTGCATCCACTGGCTGGCATTGCGCCTCCCAGTATCCGCAGAGGCGTGGCGTCATCCGTGGAGAGGGGTAAGCTGGAGTCGGACCAGCGACACCCCATGAACGGCCAACCTCGGGTACCACAAAGGCTGAAGAGCCGCAGAAGCTTCTGGGCATGCGTTTCTCCCATTGACGGCGACCCCTCCCAAGCCAGAGTAGACCACTGGAGAGCACAGAGCTCGTTGCCGACCCCCTTCGTCCCGCTATCGGAGAATCTGCCACCTGGACATGATCTGCCCTGGATCAGATGGAAGTCTCTGAACAGACTCCGGACACGGGTCGGCCGAAGCAAAGAATGCCGGGCTAGGTGGGGGTTCTCAGGTGGGGCAGACCTGAGATGTGAATGCGGAGTTACACCACAGACAATGGCCCACCTGCTGACGTGTGCTACATGCCCACACACATGTACTCCGGAGGACCTCATGTGCGCCTCCGAGAACGCTATCCAGGTAGCAGCACTGGGAGAACACCATTTGAGAGAACAGGCGCCATCGCCACGATAGAAGAAGAAGATATTATCATATTACCAACGCTTAAATGCTCAAGTGGCAGATTTTAGGGCAATAAGAACCTCAACTTTTATCTATAGTCATGTTTAATTTGATCATTGAAAAAATTTACTAAACATCGGTATTGTTTAGAAAACTTTATACTTAATGTGATTTTTGAAAAGTATTTTAATTATAAAGAAAAATCATTTTTTTTTTGTCACAAACTTCAATAATTGTGTTGTGACTTGTGTTTTTAATTGTTAGTGTTAAAATAACAGTTGGAAGTAAAAACTTCACCCAAAACTAAGCAATCTAATATGATGAAGTATAAAAATATTGAAATCCAATATTTAAATATTTTTATAACTATTTAATCATATTAGATTTCTTAGTTTTGATTAGGAATCTTTAAAAGGTAATTTTTAACTATTTTTTTTTGCAATAAGAAGAATTATGGTACGAGTATTAGTATAGTATTAGTATAGTGCTTTCCCGTGCCATAAGAGTGTCATTCGCATATTCAATAGGTAAGTTGTCTTCTTGAGCATTTGATTCTGCTTCTCTTGCGAGCCTTCTTGTTTCTTTTCTTCTTTGGTAATATTCTTGTTGATATATTTTATTTCTTTTTTGTATAGCTCGACGGTCACGTAGTGACATTGGTTGCTGAGTTTACCATCTCGCTTTTTTTCATGGTATCTTTCCCTCTCTCTTTTTCGTAGCTCTTCTGCCAGTTCAGGATTGTTCTTTATCTTTGCTTTCCTTCTTCTTTCTGCTATTCTTTTTTTAAGCAGCCTCTTCTCAGTGGACTGTCTTGGCATCCTAAAAATCAAAATAAAAGCATATTAATTTGAAATTTACTTACCTATTAAACGTGTCGTCTAAATTTTTTAATAACGACTCCAAAATAACGACATGATCTCATCATCGTGCAAAGATACGACGTCGTTCATCGTCCGACGACACGATTGTAGTTGTTGGATAACACGGCCGTGTTGTCGAACGATGAACGAGACGTCTCGTACCGATGAAGTCATGTCGTTATGTTGGAATCAGACCCTAACTGGTATATAATACAGTACATGTTTAAAATTTGGTGGCACGTTTTCAATTTTGGTGGCGAAAAACGCCACCAAAACCACCAAAATTGAGCCACCAACATTGAAACCAGGCGTAAAATAAATCTTAAAAAATAGGGGGTTTAAGTTACAATTAAAATAATAACACAGATTTATGTGTAACCAAAATCACTACCTATAATGTGTACTTAACTAGTGAAACACTTTGTATTCAAGAGCAAATCGTTCCACCAAATATTGAACTATTCCTGTCCCCCTTGCTACCTAAAATGTTACTTACCTTTTTGGCGGGAAATCACAACACTAAACACACAACTGTCACACGCAAGTGCGGGCGCACGATTGAGGGATGAGCAGTAAATAGGTCGCATCGATCTCACACGCACGTTACTTTGATTTATAGTTAATTGAACAAGTGCGACCAAAACTTAGATTTTTGCTTGGACAAACTTGGATTCGGGAATCCTGCGCTTTTAAATTATATTTTCTCATATGATTAAATTGTTAATGATAATGTGTTTTGTACATTGTAGATACGAAATATTTTTTTTTTATTAAACCTTATGGTTTTGTTTTGGTGAATACATTTATGTAAAAAAAAGGAGATGGGACAAGCCACCAAACTTGAATTACGAAGCGATTTTTTTTATTCCTTATTTATTATAATACATTTATAATGAAAAAATGTTGCCCTAAGTAGATTAAGTTACACAGTTCACATAAAAAAAATAAAAAGGAAAATTCTGTCATATTACACCGCGATTTCCAGTGAGGACATATAAAATTTGCCGCTGGGATATTCACCCGTATATAAAAGGGGTCAGTTAATGAAATCCATGATACTCGGCGATACATATATTTTCCAATATTTCACAGCTTATAGCTTCACAATAAAACACAGTACACTGTTCGACGGTCGACACGATAATGATCTCATCCTTACTAGCCGGTCAAAAATCAACTCGGGCGGAAGTGCGCCATGACAGTTGTTGGCGTAAATATCTAAATGGCTAATTTAATCAATGTATTTGACCGGATAGTAAGTTCATAAAATATATTTATATACATTAATAATATCTAGATTTATTTTAACTGTTATTTGTAATATTTTGAGGATCACATTAAATCGATAAAAATAGATGACTGCTAAATGCATGTTGCTAGTCAGTATAGCTACTTTATGTTTAAAAATAAACAATGTATTTTAATAAATGCTAACAATCGGCCTTTCCTGACGGTTTCACGTCCCGTGAAAATCACACATTACATATCAGCTTCATAAACTCAATAACAAGGTTTTTGTATAAAGAATCAACAGGAATTAAAAGAGTTAATTGAGGGTACCTCCATTGTTTCAATCACTTATTACAGGGCCAAGATTTCTTGCTACCTCTTTCTCGAAATTTACATACTTCACATACAAACCATGTGGCGCTGTTATATTGAATGAAATCTAATTTTATTTTAATCTTGATAATGTACCTATTCAAATGCAAAATACCTTAATATATAAAATATGAAACTTAATACATAATTTTATTAATTAAATTGCAAACTGGACATAATATCAGTTACTTTCATTTATACTATTGATATTTTGACATTTAATTTTGAAATTTTGACATTTGATTATATATTTTGACTTTTGATGACATAGAAATGTTAACAGAGCCTCAATGCCAATTTGTACTAACATATTTATAAGTAGTAAACCTTATTAGTCAAGATAAATTCTGGTTTATTATCACCGTAATTCACGCAACAATACTAATGATATTAAAACATACTGATGTTTTAATCTACTTACTTTTACTTTTATCTACTGAGATATATTGTAATTTTTTTTTTTTGCTATAACAAAGTTTATTCAAGAAAGTAAAAGTGAATATAAATATACCCCTCAATAAAAGAAATAACATGCCTAGCTTTCATTAATTATTAATTAATTTAAATAAGAGCGTGCCTTGTGTATAATTAGAACGAGGGTAGAAAAAGAAAAAGAAAAAAAAGGACCATGTTTGCGAATTTAAACAGAAATAATTTAAGCAATAACGCAGTAGAACTTACGAAATAAAATCGTTTATCAAAAATCACTATTATTTAAATAGATTTAAAAAAAAAAATACCGATCTTTTCTTGTGGGCATCTGAGTTTTGCACCAAGGCAGAAAATCCTCGGTGTGATCCCACTTCTGACCTATAAAAGGGGTCAGTTAATGAAATCCATGATACTCGGCGATACATATATTTTCCAATATTTCACAGCTTATAGCTTCACAATAAAACACAGTACACTGTTCGACGGTCGACACGATAATGATCTCATCCTTACTAGCCGGTCAAAAATCAACTCGGGCGGAAGTGCGCCATGACAGTTGTTGGCGTAAATATCTAAATGGCTAATTTAATCAATGTATTTGACCGGATAGTAAGTTCATAAAATATATTTATATACATTATTAATATCTAGATTTATTTTAACTGTTATTTGTAATATTTTGAGGATCACATTAAATCGATAAAAATAGATGACTGCTAAATGCATGTTGCTAGTCAGTATAGCTACTTTATGTTTAAAAATAAACAATGTATTTTAATAAATGCTAACACGTAGCACATCTTACCTGCTACGCTACATCTTCACTTTCACCTTCTCGTAGCATACATCTCTGGTCAAACGGCAGCCTAAGAAGGTTGAATAATTATCGGAAGTAGGAAGATATCTGAACCACAGTGTTACCGTAACGCCTTCTCCTCGAGCTGTCACACCAAGTCGCGTTCAAACAAAATTTAATTGCCGCCCCATTTTACAAACAACCAGTCGAATCGAAACCAATTATCGTTTTCGCGTTCGAATATCGAAAGTTTGTAGCAGGTGCGCGTTATGTCTCGGTGTGAGAGATAAGCTGAAGCGATTGTAATTACAGGTATTTTGATAGTACTACTAATATTTATACACCCTTGTTATAATACTTCATCGAGCGATTCTATCTAGACGAATCTCAAGTTTATGTAAGTACGGTTTGTATTCTGAACTAGACTTGAGTGGAAATTGTATGAATGCTTAGGAGGTTCGACTTCGATTCAAATGCAGTACTAATACCAGAATAATAGAATACCTCATTAACAGTGTACTTCCCCGCAGTCTAAATGGGACAGTTCGAACAGTACTAGTCAAACTGCAAAATCTCTTACTGCAAAGGCTCTCACTGAACATCGCATGCCTTAATTTTCAGACTGGAGTTAGAGTAAATGAGTCCTGGATTGGAAACTGATGAACAATGGAAGGTGGTAAATTCCCGAGACAAATGAATTGACGTCCTAAAAAGAAAACTGAGATATACTGAGGGCAGAGGATTGGGTGCTTTGACTCATATTGGGAGAAGCCAATGTTTAAAGTGAACTGTAATAGGCTAATTGATTTTGATGATACCTATATCGAAAAAAATGTGTACTTAAACTAGAAAGTACTAGACGCAGTTAGCTACTAACTTGTACCACAATACTACCCGTCGCTGCCGGCATATAAATCACGATTGGCCAGCCTGCCGAGTCATTAGTGGGCGACCGCGGTCCAAGGCGATTGAATTGTGACCATGTTTAGCCAGCACTACCTATACAGGCAACCAACGGTTAGGATTAGCGCCGATATTTTGCGACAATTATACATGTGCCTCGGAAAGCACGCTAAAGCTGGGTCCACATTTGTATCATTTGCCCGATCCGATCACCGTATCCGTATCGGCGATGCGTATCATGATCACAATGTATATATCAGTGATACGCGTATCATCACCCGTCCACATATGCGATTATGATACGCGTCGCCGATACGGATACGGTGATCGGATCGGGCAAATGATACAAATGTGGACCCAGCATTAGCCGTCCATGAACATCTATGGTAGTCGTTACTGGTCCTAAAAAGTCTAACAACTCGTCTAACTGCAATACTTCTATTTGTGGAGATCATATAGCATTCGAGTCATGGAAAATATCGAAGTTCAAATGCATCGCAGTGAGACTGAAAAAGCGGACCCTGGATTCCGAAGTGAAAGCTTCGACTACAACCGGAATTTATGCAAGAATAATGATTTTGCGATGACTATAATATGTACAGACATTAAGGTAGGCTAACCTATACAAAAATGAAAAAATGTAGATATATGATTAAAGGAAAACTGTGATCGATTACCAACGAAGGTGCTATTTGAAGCTCGGGTCATAAACGAGGGCTTTTAAGCTGCCAAGATTAGCAATCGCACTTACTCAAGACTTCAAAGGCTTGTTACTTTCGTGGTGTTTGACACAGGGGATATTGCAGTCCTTTGAAAAGCCTGTATATATGTCACTACTAATTTCTTACCCTTAACAGTTTACCTTTCCAAGTAGCCATCATCATCTTCATGTAGACGTATTTTCCTGATTGCATCCGTGGCCAAGATGACCTCGGAGCTCAGGGTCCGCCTTCCGGCTTCTCCTCCTCCACTTCGCACGATCTTGGTCGTCCATGGTGGTGAGACCATTTGCACGCATGTCACCCTCCACGACGTCAAGCCAGGACTTCTTGGGCCTACCCCTTATACCTGGACATTTACTACCCACGTAGCCCGGCGGTTGCCGCAAGACGGCTCTTTTGCATTTTATCTGCGATGTCGCGGACATGAAGGCTCCCACGGATGCGGGAGTTCCTCAAGCGATCTTTACGCGTGACGCCACAAATCCACCGCAGCATTTTCATCTCCGTTCATTATACTATACGTTTATAGTTTACCTTTCCAAGTAGTATACTAATGAAATGAATACTGTTTTAACACGATTAGTCACAGAATATTACAATTGGGTGTTTAACTCGTAAAAATCAATAGTTACTATGCGAAAATGATATCTAAAATAAACTCCAAGATGATTTATTTATACTGTTCTATTGTAGAACATCATTCAAATTATCACAAGACAAGTTTGAATCTTTGAACAATTTGGTCTCAGGAATCTATTGTTTCACCTGCATATCAAACGAATTAATTCTTCAACATAGTTAATTTTATCCTAAACTCATCCTCTCCTTTTGTCTTCAGGCTAAAGACTTCAGAAACTTTTCTCATCTGTCTGTTCATATGTAACTTCGCTTATAAAGAAATCCTTTAAACTTTGAATGTGGAACAAGTTGTCTCTTGTAAATGTGTAAAGTCGAATTTCTTTGGAAGAAGAAACAATTTCATAGAAATTCATAACTGTGCTAAAAAGTTGACGCGAAATATACCAAAAGTTTTGTTTGCACTCGAATTATTCAGCTCCTAGAAGAGTCAGCGTGATATAAAACGTGTATTCAAGTAACATACCAGGTATTTTTCTTTCGAATTACCAACTCTTTTATGTACATTAAGGTGTCGCTCGCTTTGCCATCCCTGGGTAAGTCAGCGAACTGTTTGAAAATGGAACTGCTTCGGAGGAGTTTGCGTATGAGATTATGATACGATGGGCAGTTTGTAGGTAGGTACGTAGGTAGTATTTAGTCAAGCCCCTCTAGAAAAGTGGTAATAGGTACATCTGTAAAACAGAACATTTCTTTATTTGAGATGACAATGATTTTGTAGGTACTTGTAAGTTAGTTGTACATACTAGCGTTATATTTAACTCAACAGTTTTTTTCTCAGAACAAAATAATTGAATAACTAAGTGGCTGCCTCCGCTATTACTATTTCTTATAAATAAACAATGAAAATGCAATAAACATTCTCTAGACACCACTTATCTAGTTAACTGCTGCGAAAATGTTTACGAGATCTTTGCTATCCGATATAAAGCGGACTTTAAATTGGAATTCACAAGGTGAACGCTCTTTGAAGAACCTCTAGAGTACTATCATCACTTTCTTGGTATCATTCGAAGAGACGCCCTAACAAAACACTCAATTTTGTGCTCCTAGAATCACTTAGAAACTCAATGAACTGAATAAGAATTAATTTAAAACTACTCTCTCAAGGAATACGGGGAAATTTGGCTTGTTATTAAAACATCTCTAACTTATATACCTACCTAATAACCTCGTGTTGTGTTCCCGGCGGTATGCAGGGTAGCCAGAGCTCACTGGACAGGTTTTTGTATTGTAAGTGTGCTTGTCCTGCTTGTCTTCTGCGCTGACGACACATGATAACTCTATTTTTACAAGGTCGGCAGCACGAGTTTAATACCCCTGGTGTTGCATCCTGGTTTGTGGTAACCTGGTAACCAGTCTAAGTGGTAAAAAATAACTAGAATTCTTGTTACCCCTCCAGTAAAACTAAATTGCTTGCGTTAGGAGTAGATTCACGTCGGTACCTAATAGTTTATCTCAAAGATCACACGTCAAATAGAAATACAATTTAAAACTGTATCTATAGAAATCAACGTAAATAAGAAATTCAATAGACTTCTGTCTAGACTTTTAACGATTCTAATACAACCAATAAGAAACCTTCAAACGAATCTACCACTTTAGCTTTTACAACATACATTACTGTTTTAACACGCTCTTAAACTTTCAAGTTAATATTAAACAGTCAATGTATACGATATTAATGTAAATGTTTATTGTGGTGGAGTGTGGTAGTACGAGGTGCTAATGGAAGAGGGTAGGGTAGTCACGGAGTCGCAATTAGATCGAAGCGAGCAGCGGAACCCTTTACTCGTAATTTGACATAGTTAGAGCAAATGTGTCGGTACATTGACCCGCGTTGAGCAACTTTGTTCGGAAATTCTTCAGGTACCGAAAAGTTCTTTGATCAATTTATGTGCCTCTTATTTCTTAATAATGTCATGGGACGTGTTAAATTAGGAGAAAGTAGGGTAGGGAATGTTCTTTTCGAGTTTTGGAAGTACACGATTGGGGTACCAGATGACCTGTCATTTATTCAGAGCAATCAGAGTGCTTAGTAAGAATTTATAAAAAAGCTAAGATTTTTATCGTGCGAAAAATCCCCACGTATTCCCCTCCGCCGGAGCCGGTGGAGGAGGTTCTGTCGGACTTGAACCGACTAAAACGCACGACATCTGTGGGCCGTCGGTTGCCGGAGGTGAGGTAGTCTTATACATATCCCTCGCACCCTGGCCGACCCAGGGCCATATCTTTTGATCCGGCCCTCTTCCGGTGTGGGGACCACAGAGTCCCCAACTCGCCCCCGGGTATGGGGAGGCACGCAATACGCGCCGCCGCCGCGGCCTGCTTCTGAGAGAATTCATCCTTATATGTGGCAACAGGAAACGAAGACACACAGTGAGAGAAGAAAGGGGATTCATTCCCTGTACACCCAAGCTGTGAAATGAATTTTGCTGTGCTTTTTCTGAGCGACTATAATACGTGAATTTTCAAGACGGCTAATAGAAAATTCTCGCAGGCTAGACAGCACGATTGCTCTGGTGTTACTTACGTTCATAAGCCACGATAACAACTTCTCATCAGGTGGGTTATGTGCCACCAAATAGGCATAGAGAAGAAGAAGCCATCTGACCTCACGACCAGTCTCATAACTAGCAAATGAGGTTGTTTCGGGTCCTGAAGATCTTTTACTCCCAAATATTACTTTACAAATAATAGCATGACACATAAAATAAGTCCCTATAGAATCCTCTAAATCAGTTTAGTGTTCGATTCGCGCAAACTTTATTTATTAGCGTACGAATCGGCACCTATCAGTTTTTTTTTTCAATGTGAAATCTCCGACAGTATAATCCTTCACCAATAGAGTAGACTCATTTGCACTAAAAGGCTTCCACAACCTGCAAAAATAAAAATAAACAAAAAACACGAACAATTGTTTTGATTTTAAAATCCGCTTTCAAGAACAAAACATTTTCAACTGGAAAAGATAAACTTTAGAACAAGCCATCCCTCCCAGCGCGATCGCACTCAATACTCTAAGCGGCTTAGTCGGACTCTATTGAGTTATTGCATTTGTATTGTCACTGACGTGCAATCATTCGCCGTCTCTTTTACACATTCACGTTCTAACTTACCTCTCTTTTGTGCTGGTTACATCAAATTTATAATACTTTTGGATTATTTTCTTACAGTCAGCAACAGATCAGACAGTCTCCGTGGCGTAGCGGTAGTGAACGCGGCCGCTACGCAGGAGGCGCGGGTTCGATCCCCGCTCAGTGCAAATATTTGTGTGAATGAAATATGAGTATTTGCATTGGTCTGGTCGTGCCTCGGAGAGCACGTTAAGCCGTCGGTCCCGGTTGCCATGAGAACATCTATGGCAGTCGTTACGGGTAGTTGGAGCCCTAAAAATTCCAAAAACAACAGTGTATCTGCAAAGCTTCGATATACCTAATGTTATCATTAGGCTGTGGAGGTCAGATGGCAATCGCTTCACGGAAAAATATTGAGGTCTAGCCAAATCTGTAGTTAACACTGGTAAAGCGGACCCCAGACTCCGAGCTGAAAAAAGCTTCGGATGCGACTGGGAATTAACGCTAGGAGGAAGAAGAAGTCAGCAACAGATCGATCTTGGCGAACAAAGTACTCAAAATAATCTTAATGCATTGGTTTTCCTCTCTTACTGTTGACCGATTGTTCTGATATTTGGTTCACACCTTTAATTCGGATAATAATACAATTTAGATCAATAAAACAGTTTAATTTGCTTAAGATGCCTGGGTGTTAAGATCATTTTGAGACTTACCTCGATTGTCTCGCCACTTAGGTATCTACATCTACATCTACACTAATATTATAAAGAGGAAAGATTTGTACCTATTTTTGTATGTTTGTAATGAATAGGCTCCGGAACTACTGTACCGATTTCAATAATTCTTTCATCTATAAAAAGCTACACTATCTGGGAGTAACATAGGCTATATAACATCACGCTACTACTAAAGGGAGCGGAGCAGTGAACATAAATGTCAATAAATCGGGCAGATTTCCATACATTAAAGTTGGACCGGAATCCGAATTCCACGCGGGCAGAGCCGCGGGCAACAGCTAGTAAGACATATAGGTATACTCAATAATACCCATGGCTCCACCTACATGGAGTAATTTACAGGGTGAATAGTATCCTATGTTATATTCCAGGAAAAGGCCTATGTGCCAATTGTAATCCAATTCTGTTCAACAGTTTCCTAGTAATTGGGTAACAATATCCAAATATCTTCATAAACTTCTACATTTATAATATTAGTAGGATACAAATTATTAAATCGTATAGATGTCCAGCGCTCCAGCTGACATTTCAGTAAAATACTTGTACAGAAATCTTGTGCAGCAAGAAAATATAAAACTTAAATAGACCGCGAAACTATCCTGTAACTCATTTCGTTTTAATGCAACTTGGATGTTTTACATGGCAGTTTGAAACGGAGATCTCATTCTTTATTAAGGATTTCTTTACACTCTTATTTTTTTATGATGGCTCGCGTTTGTCCAGTACCTCACCTGGTGGTAAGTGATGATGTGGTCGACGGCGGAGCACGTTTGCCTAGGAAACCTTTTCACTCTAGTCTTGAAGATACCCAAGCTCTCTATCTGTAACAATAAGATTGCATAGTCAGCATCAGATCGAAGCACTAGCACTAGCACTTTTTTCACGCATCAGCATTCCCCCTGTAAGGGATTGGTACCTGTAAGGGGTGGGTTAAAGTCCCACCTGAGTCGTTTCTCTTTTTCCTATCTTCATAAACTTTTTCTACGCTATACCGATCAGTTATAATTTCTTCTACATCAACCAAATCCTCAAAATGTACATAAGCAGTACGTGTCTGTCTGTCTTTCAGAACGGAAGGCAGCGTTCCCCAACAAATTCAGTTTTCCTGTCGGCGACGAACGGAAACGAATCCAGAACACCTTTATGCGATAATAATATTGCATTAAGATCCTTAAGGATGAAATTCTTTTGTAGAATTTCCGCGCCGAGTGTGTGGTAATGATTTTTATATTCTCCCCTTCTATTTTCCTTTCAATATTGGTGAGGTGAAGATATTGGTTTGTGATTTCATTATGGAATCGTTTATTTGTTTACCTGTGCTTAAGTTTTGTAATAAAAAAGTGACGTTCCATTTTTGAAGGGGGACTTACCCATGGAACACTTATTAAATCGCTTAAGTGTTTGCTGTTTGTTCTTCGTGGACTAGGGTATAAATAAATAAATATTATAGGACATTCTACACATCGCTATCTAGACCCAAAGTTAGCATAGTATAACTAGCTTGTGTTATGGGTTCTATAATACGGATAAACATACTTAGATACATTTTTTTTGTAAATACATACATATTATACATAGAAACACCCAGACCATTGCAAATATTCATATTCATGCTTACAAATATGTGCACTGAGCGGGGATCGAACCCGCGCCTCCTGCGTAGCGGCCGCGTTCACTACGGATTTGGCTAGACCTCGATATTTCCCTGAAGCGATTGCCATCTGACCTCCACAACCCAATGGTAACATTAGGCGATATCGAAGCTTTGCAGCTAGACCGTTGTTTTTGGACTTTTTAGGGCTCCAACTACCCGTAACGACTGCCATAGATGTTTTATGGCAACCGGGACCGAAGGCTTAACGTGCTCTTCGAGGCTCGACCAGACCAATGCAAATACCCATATTTCATGAACACAAATATTTGTACTGAGCGGGGATCGAACCCGCGCCTCCTGCATAGCGGCCGCGTTCACTACCGCTACGCCACAGAGGCAGTCAATGGTGGTATATGCGTGAATAGGTGCTGTTCGGCTGGGTGATGAAAGTAGACTACGCCGTTCTATGGGGAATTAAGTAATCACGTTTCGAAATTGAGCGAATGAGTACGGACCGAATGATACACCAGATATGTAAATCTGGGTCCACATTTGTATCATTTGCCCGATCCGATCACCGTATCCGTATCGGCGACGCGTATCATGATCACAATGTATATATCAGTGATACGCGTATCATCACCCGTCCACATATGCGATTATGATACGCGTCGCCGATACGGATACGGTGATTGGATCGGGCAAATGATACAAATGTGGACCCAGCTTAGGCACAGGTGAATGGGAAGACCAGCTGGTCGACCTCGCAGTACACACATTGGCCAAATTAATAAAATTTTGGAAAAAGTGCAGGTCAGAAGTACCCGAAACCGGCGGACTTCCATGAAAAGATTAATGACAGTAGAGTATGTAAGGATAGAGGCAAATGGCAGGCTGTTGTCTCTGCCTACCCCGAAGGGAAGTAGGCGTGAGCGTATGTGTGTATGTTTTTTCAGTAACAACTAGCGTCGGTAGCTTAGTGGTTAAGGAATCGGCCTTACGATCGAGAGGTCCCGGGTTCGAATCCTGGCCATTACATTACCGGCGTGAACCCACTACTAACACAAGCAATTTAGCTTAGCTGGAGGGGTTAACGAGAATATTAGTAATTTCGGTTACTAATATTCTTAAAAAAAAATAAAAAATTAAAAGGTCTTTTCTAATTTAATTAAAAAACTGAACAATTTTCAAATTTCATGTTCGTAATTAATCAACATTGTGAGACTGAAGGAAAATGGGAAAACGCGGCAACAAAACCACATCTGATCAAATTGTACCTATACAATTGCTCGCAAATTACAATTTAATATAAGTGAAAGGCCCGTCACTGCTTTTGTGGGTAGACGCCGTAACCGCGTCACACGCCGCCTAAATGACATTTCAGTATACAAGCAGAAAGGTTTTGGCCCGGAATACACAGTTAGTACATACGGGTATATAACTACCTACATTTTTATGATTATTTATCGTGCATACGTACTTAGTATAATCTAAAGCTTTATTTATCATTGTAATACGGTGTCCTATCATTTGACAAAAAACAAAAACGTTTGACGAAATTATAGGTACTTGATAAATGTATCATTTGACAAACTCCCGATCTCACGGAGGAGCAACTAGATAAACTTGAACGACTCCAAAATTTTTGCATACGATTCATATTTGGTCTACGCAAGTATGATCACGTGTCAGATTTTCGTAAACAACTCAAGTGGCTCCCAATTCGGCTTCGCAGGAATACCCATATTCTAACATTGTTATATAATGTATTGTTTAATCCTACCACTCCCTCTTATCTCAAAGAACGATTTCAGTTCCTCCATGACACACATACGAGATGCCTGAGGTCATCCGAGAATTTGAGGCTCAGAATGCCGATACATTCCACTGACTTTGCTGACAAGTCTTTCACTGTCAAGGCTGTGCGGTTGTGGAACTTATTGCCATTGAACATCAGACGAGCAAAATCCATAAACGTCTTTAAAACAATGGTTAAGGAACACTATCTATCATGTACACAATAATTGCTCACAATTATATACTCACTGTTTTCCCTTTTTATAGTATGTTTTATTTACTTTATATATCTGTTTGTATGTAATAGTTGTATATATGTTTATAATACTTTACGTAAAGCTGTATATTTATTTTATTTTACTTGATCTGTACTTTTCTCTCTCTCTTTTTATTTTTAATACACCTTGTATCTAGTTTATTTGCTAACTACACCATATCTTTTGTTTTTATCACATTACTGTCCATCCCAAGGTTGCCTGGAAGAGATCGCTTCCAGCGATAAGGCCGCCCATTGTACATTGAACTGTAACATGCTACCTACTAGTACTACTGTAAATCTATTGGTGTACAATAAAGAATTATCTATCTATCTATCTAAACTATTGTTTAATAAATTACTCATTAGACAAAAAAAAATCATTATATAAAGCATCATTTCACAAATTGATTATTTTAATAAAAACATGTTAGTTGACAAACAGACAGTCATAGATTATTGAGAAAGCTGCGCATTCTGACTTGGATAGATTAGGTTAGTAGGATTTGACGCGTGATATTTAATTGTTTGCGCAATGAAAGTTTGTCAAATTATTAGTTTTTCAAACGTTTTTTGTCAAACAAGGGTTAACCTTGTAACACAATATTTTTGAGAATAAAAATATACCATACTTATGTACTTGATACTGTGTGTGAGTGACTTATACACAGAAACACCAAGACCATTGCAAAATAATAAGTACAAGCACCTCAGAATTCACTTACAGTCAGAACTATAAATACCTCCTACAGTTTCAAAGAAAAAGCGTGGAGTCGTCGACTGTGAGCTGAGGCACAAGATTCGATTACCGAGCCACTTGCTCGGAGCGTTGAGCATAACAGCAAAAATGAATTTCTTCAAGTAGCGCTGCCTTTAGTGAGCTAACGTCGTGAATTTTTACACCTCTTTCTGTTTGGCACCACTCAAATATTATAGTTTATTGACAGTTGTGCGATTTTTATGGTCTTAGCATCAGAGAACCCTTTATTGTGTTTCCCTTGGTCCCGCCATCACGCGTGAACGGCTGGACCGATTTCGCTAATTCTTTTTTTAGAACATTCCTTAAAGTACGGAGATGGTTCTTACGGAGAGAAAAATAGAAAAAAAAGAATTGACTGTTAGGCGGTACGAAGTTCGCGGGGTCAGCTAGTCAGAAATAAAACATTTTCTATAATACTTGTAGTCATAAGATATTCGATAAGGCACTTGTACTTTTCCACAATATTTTTTATTTTTGAATGTGACTGGTTTCGCCTCACGGCTTTCTCAAAGGTTTACAATAATGGTTTTAAAGTCTCGGGATTAGGGGGTTAGACAACAGTCGCTTCTGTAAAAGAAGATAAACCAGTTCATAACGAAAAGACAAGTTTGAGGGTGGATCCGGGCCCCAAAGTGCAAACAACTTTAAAATGTTTGCTATATAAATTACAAGTAGAAGAAAATGCTTCATGGACAACCAGACATAAATTTTCTAGTTATCCTATAAAGGTTCTGTAATTTTATTTCCGAGGTGCGGAATTCCAAAAAGAAAAATAAATAAATGAAAAGGGAACTAAGAAATACGTGACTGCCCTCCACAGCTGCGTCTAGGTCAATGAAGACAGCCTAATTGGGTCAGGTACTTTGTTAACTTAGATGGTTCATGCAGAACTTTGATATCGCCAATTGGTTGTGGAGGTCAGCTGGCAGTCGCTTCACAGAAAATATTGAAGTTCAGCCGCATCACAGTTAGACTGGAAAGCCGACCCAACTGAGTTGGGTAAGTAATATGTACTTAGTTTCCGTTAAAAGTGTAATGAGCATTATTGAGAATGTTACATTACAGAAAAAACGAGAACATTTTAGCGAACTTTCTATCGAGCGTTCTGGCTAGCATACTCGCGAACGGTTAGTAAATTTGCATCGACTAGAGCGTTCGCTAGAAAGACCATAAAAATGTTAGTAGTAAAATGTTTGCTATGCTTGGCTCGGTTCGTTGTTCAGTTCAAATTGGTTCAAATAAAAATGTGGTAAGAGAATAAAAAACAAATATCTCGATGAACCAAAACTCGATCAAAATTTATATCAGATCGTATCTGACGAACTAACGAATTCTAAAAATTTACAGAAATGAAAATCAAATCCAACAAACATCTATTTCATTTGTATCGCTATAATAAAATGGACGTAACTCACTAGTCCAGCATTTTATGTCAACTGAATTATTCAGATCATAACCTAAAAAAAAGATCATTTTTTATTACGGAAAATAGTAATTTTTAACGGGTTTTTACAGGTTTTACAGAATTTACTTGAAGCAGGGACGGGCCATTTGGTTACAATTTCGACCTTGGTAAAATGCAATTTCTGTAGTAAAAAGACTGTAACGACAATTTCAATTAAAGGTTTCGACTATTCAATACGATACGAATATGATACGTGTCTGTAATGGTGACCCTCTTTTCAGAGACTTTGCCTTCAGCTTACCATCGGGCGAGGCGAAGTTAAATTGACGTGTCCTATATATAAAAAAAAAAAAAAAGTGCTTCAAGTAGCGACTACTGCTGCAAGACACAATGGGATTCTGCGTTTACAACCCCCAAGTTTTACATTTACCAATTGTCACTCCACTACATTGAGTGTATGGGGCCTACCTATTTTGCATCTTTCCTTCAGCATGTTTTTTTATCTCTAACTAGCTGACTCCGCGAACTTCGTACCGATTAACTAGACTATGTCAATATTCATACGATATTAACGTTACACAATTGTTTTGCCTTCCCGGAACTTCTCTGGTAATACGTGAACTTTATGGTATGGTTATTAAAGTTCAAATTAATTTTTAAGTATTATTACGAATCGTTTGTATGGGAGTGTTTTTAGGGTTCCGTAGCAAAATGGCAAAAAACGGAACCCTTATAGATTCGTCATGTCTGTTTGTCCGTCTGTCTGTCTGTCCGTCCGTATGTCACAGCCACTTTTCTCCGAAACTATATGTTGAAACTTGGTAAGAAGATGTATTCTGTAAACCGCATTAAGAATTTCACACAAAAATAAAAAAAGCATCAAATTTTGGGGGTCCCCATTCTTAGAACTGAAACTCAATTTTTTTTTTTCATCAAACCCATACGTGTGGGGTATCTATAGATAGGTCTTTAAAAATGCTATTGAGGTTTCTAACATAATTTTTTTCTAAACTGAATAGTTTGCGCGAGAGACACTTCCAAAGTGGAGAAATGTGTATCCCCCTCTCCCCCCCCCCCCTCTAACTTCTAAAATAAGAGAATGATAAATCTAAAAAAAATATATGATGTAAATTTTATTATTTAGGACACGTCAATTTGACTTGAGTATAGAAAAGTTTTGTTTTTTGACATATTCAGTCATTTTTCTTAATTTTTCTCTCCGTAAGAACCATCCTCGTACTTCAAGGAATATTCTGTAAAAAGAATTAGCGAAATCGGTGCAGCTGTTCTCGAGATTTGCGCTTAGCAACACATTCAGGGATTCACTTTAATATTATAGAAGATAGATGGTGACCCGCATTCCTAAGACTTCTCCTTTAACTTAATATCAGACGAGATGATGTGACACTGACGGGCCCTATATGGAAACGAAATCTTTCAAGGGTTTTTTATCCTTTTGATATACATAACTCAAAAATGGCAGAATATATTTATGGCGTGACTAAAGATGTCTCTAATAAAACATTTGTAGCAGCTAAAACCCTTGGTGTTGTGATAAAACATTGAATTATGAACTCTTCTTGAACAGAATTCGTACTCTGGTTTAATAACTGCTCAACATCAGGCTGTGTTATGACTTGTTAATTAAAATTCACAGTGTTCTCCGACGTCTGTCAACACCCGTTCACTTGTAGCAATTAAATTGATTCATGATACTCACTGAATTCATTTTGGACTTGCTACTTGGAAATGCGGTCGTAATTTTGACCAAGGCGAAATAATACTGGGAAGATTTTAATTGGATTCGCCTTTTCGCTTTTCAAAAGTTTATGATACTAACTAACTATGACAGCCTCCGTGGCGTAGCGGTAGTGAACGCGGCCGCTACGCAGGAGGCGTGGGTTCGATCCCCGCTCAGTGCAAATATTTGTGTTCATGAAATATGGGTATTTGCATTGGTTTGGTCGTGCCTCGAAGAGCACGTTAAGCCGTCGGTCCCGGTTGCCATAAAAACATCTATGGCACTCGTTACGGGTAGTTGGAGCCCTAAAAAGTCCAAAAACAACGGTCTAGCTGCAAAGCTTCGATATCGCCTAATGTTACCATTGGGTTGTGGAGGTCAGATGGCAATCGCTTCACGAAAATATCGAGGTCTAGCCAAGTCCGTAGTTAAGACTGGTAAAGCGGACCCCAGACTCTGAGCTGAAAAGCTTCGGATGCGACTGGGAATTAACGCTAGGATGAAGAAATATAAAAAAAAGTGTTTTTAAAAGTCATTAATGTGAAAATGAAAACTAGTGGTGTCGGTGAATTTGCACCAATCAAGTGACAGTATTGCCCCCTAGGTAAGTGCCCACTAGACAAGTGGCAATTCGTTGACCGACGTATTGTAGAATAGAATGATGAATGTATAGGATTTGATGTATATGTCGACGTGCACTTAGGGCGCTTTACTTTCGCCTCATAAACCTTTTTCGTCATTAGTCGTCGATACTCTTTAAGTGTCCTTTCTCATTCCAGAGAATGGGATTTTAGTTACTATTTATCATATACCATACTAGGTATAACATAACAACCCAATCTTCCTCCTAGCGTTAATTCCCATTCGCATCCGAAGCTTTCAGCTCGGAACCTGGGGTCCGCTTCACCAGTCTTACCCGTTGTCCTAGGTGGGCGACGAAAGCGACGAGACGCGTTTCAGCGACAAGCGTCAAATGCGACCAAAGCGTATCGTAATTTTGTGTCCTACGTGAGCGTAAGCGCGTAAGCGCGACGAACGCGACGAGTGATACCAACTTAGAATTTTTAATGCTAAACTCAGAATATTTATTGCCAAATTTAGCATATTTTCATGACGTTCGTAGCTTAGCACATTTTTTTAGTACATAAAATTAAACCTACTCCAAGAAAAAGACACTGTCTTACCTACGCGAATATTATTTATTGAAATAAAACCACTTTTAACAGATTCTTTCGCCACTTGTAAATAATATCAAATGGTATTATTTACATTTCAAAATGGCTGCTGAAAAGTAACCGAATCTTTGGCTTAAATGTAAATAATACCAAATAAATCAATATTTCAACATATTTACAAATTTATTAATCTGTTTGAAATTCAAACGAGTGTAGCGAACAAGAGGTTTCGTCAGTTTAACCGATTTTACTTTCTGCCAAGAAGGGTAATTCAAATTCAAATAACTTATTGCAGACGTTAGTCCATATGGATACTTACAAAGAAACTACTATACTATACTTTTACTTTTTTTTAGTAATTTATATGAATTTGTTCATTTGAATGTTGTGTGGAGCTTCACCAGCGACCTAGCAAGGGTGAGCCCCACCTATTTTTTAATACGCTCAGGAGACCATATTTGTACTATGGCGGAGTCTCGCGAGCATGGAAGCAGTGTGTTTTCTTATTATGGCGTAATAAAAGTCAGCTGTGGGCTGTGGGTGTGCGTTGTTTTATAGCTAATTGTTTTATAGAATTTCGTTTCACATAAAAATTTTCTCATATTTTCGTTTCATAGAATAATAAATACACAGAATACTTACTTTGAAGATTTTTAAATCATTGATTTTTGTTTCACATAAAGTTTAATGTCAGAATAATCATATCATAGAATAACAAATCAAATATTCTTTATTATCATAACATACATTAAATACAAAATCGTTTGACATACCACTCAAAAGATATAAAACTTATTTGCGCTAAGATAATTCGACGGAGCCCCGCGCCGCGAGGCTCCTATTTCTGGATGGTTTAAAAGAAAATAACCACGAAGGCCTAAGGCGGGAGCTCCGCTCCGCTTCGCTCCCGCCTTAGCCTTCTAACCTAACCTATCCAAGTCGGGGTACTCTGAGTCGGAGTGTAAACTATAATGACGTGTTCTAAATTATTAAAAGTTAGACCAAATTATTTTCGATTATGGTGGTGGTTTAATATTCCTTAAAAAATAATTCTACTGTTTGATAAGTTTAATAAACAAAAAAATGAAAATAAAAATTCATTAAATTGTTTTTCTGTCAAATATGTTTCATTCTGGTAAATTGTCTTTGAAACAATAATATTCGAAATAAAAATATAAGTACCAAAAATTATGTGAAACATTTTCAGTGAAACGAAATTCTATGAAATTTCTGTCTGCGAAACAAGGGGCTCCCGTCAGCTGTGTACTCCTCTGCAAACATTCCAGGTGCGCTACAATACCGAGGCAGCTAAAGGAAATATTATGCTACAAGACATCCAAAAATTTTGGCATCATTTAACAACGTTTTAGCAGATTCTTTGTTGATGTTTTTGGCAACACAGATTGCAGTAATGTCAGTGAACCTGACATAAAGGGGTGAATCATCTGTAATGAATCAAATGTCAAAACTTTCAAGCTAGTTTGAAGCGCCATCTAGTATTTAGTACCAACAAAAGTAGTAAGTAGTTCAAACAGGTTATAATCATTACAAAATAAAAATAATAAGCCCGGTTGGACAGTTCTCGCCCATGAAGTTTTCTATTTTTACCCGACTGCGCCAGCGAGAGGGTAATGTGTTTCGCGCGTATGTATGTATGTATGTGTCTATGTGTGTATGTAGTTTTCTTTGTTCCCCTCTACAAGCCTAACGCCTGGACGGATTTTGATGAATTAAAAGGAGAATACAAAAATATATTAGATGTCATATCCTAACTAAAAAGGTTAAAATAAAAGTAATTATTAAAAAATAAAAAAACCCGACTGCTGTCTAAAAGATTGAAACAAGCTTGATAGCAGGCGGTACCCATTAAATTTCTTTCGGTTTATGATTGGCAAATGGGTACCGCCTGCTATCAAGCTTGTTTCAATCTTTTAGATAGCAGTCGGGTTTTTTTATTTTTTAATAATTAATTTTATTACCGATCGAAAAGTTCTAAAGGTAATTCCATTTTTCATTGATGGGTACCGCCCAATCAACAATTGCTGTATCCACACGCTGCCCATCGCGTTGCTCATCGTGATGCCGGAAATATTCGCGTGGATAATGCCCTACCATGACGCAGCCTATAAAATGGTCGAATAACAATAGCTAGTATCCGAAGTAAGTAGGTACTAATTTAAGTACTTACTACAAACTACTACAAAAAAAAAAATAGTAAAAAATACAACATAATGCGTACGTTCCTACAGTAGTGATGTCCATCTCCATTGAAGGGCGAATACTGGTACTGGAATGCGGGGCAACGCAACGCGATGAGGCGAGCGTGTGGATGGTAGTGTGGCTTTATTCACACGAATATTTCCGGCAACACGATGAGCAATGCGATGGGCAGAATGTGGATGCAGCTTTAATAATCAGTTGAGGAAAACAATTTAATCGATCAATATATTATATATTTTTAAAGTCTGGTGGTCTTGTGCACAACAGATGACCGGACAACACATCCAACGGTCTAGTGCCACAGGCTACATAAAGATGCTTCCAAACCAATCATAGATTAATAAATGAACTTTAAGTAGTTTTTGAACATTAAACAAGATAGCATATCATACCAAAAAAAAAATTAACAAAATGTTCTTCAAAACAAATAAAACTAACAATAACTTTATGTTATCTTCTTCTTCTTATTCTTCTTCTTCGTCCGGCCTTTTCCCGTTTCTAATCGGGGTCGGCTCTCCTTATCCTTTCTCTCCAGAGACGTCTGTTCTGGGTCGTCGTGGGGTCCATTTGCTCCTCCCTGAGGTCTTTGCTTATGGTCGACATCCATGCAGCCCGGGGTCTGCCACGGCCTCTCGGTCCCAACTCCAGTTGCAGCACTTTTTTGGTCATGTGTTCGTCGGGTCGACGCATGACGTGACCATACCATCTCAAGCGCATCTCTTTGAGCTTCTCCGGTATCGGTCTCACCTTGAAGCTGCCTCGGATATACACATTCGGTACTTTGTCCAGAAGTGAGACGCCCGCGGACCATCTAAGCATTCGCATTTCGTTGACATGCACCTTATTTTCCTGCGCTCTTGTTATTGGCCAACACTCTGCGCCATAGGTCATCGCTGGTCGTACTGCGGTTTTATAGACCTTGCCCTTGGTTTTTATTGGCATTTGTGAATCGCAGAGTACCCCCGTAAGTTCTCTCCACTTTTGCCAGCCTGGGTTGGTGCGGTGAGTAATGTCCGCGTTTATATTGCCATCGCCTGAGAGTACACTGCCGAGGTATTTGAAGTGCTGAACGGCCTTTACAGTGGTGTTTTGGAGCGTGATGGTGTGGTTGACATTGCTGTTTGAGAAGTTGCAGTGCATGTGTTCTGTTTTTTCTCTGCTTATCCTCAAGCCAGCGGTTTCCAGAGCCAATCTCCACTCTTCCAACCTTGCTTGCAGAGCTATCGGGTCTTCTTCGATTAAGACGATGTCGTCCGCATACAGGATATCCCAGGGTGCAGGACGTTGTATGTTGGCTGTCAGGTAGTTCATTACTATGTTAAACAGTAATGGGCTGAGTGCCAATCCCTGATGTACTCCTACCTGCACCTGAAACGTCTCACTTACTCCCGCGGGGCATCGCACTCGGGTTGTCACTCTGGCGTACATATCTCTGATGAGTTCTATGTAGCACTCGGGGAGATTCTGGGCGCGCAATGCTTGCCAAATCAGTGGCCTCGGGACTCGGTCGAATGCCTTTTCAAGGTCGATGAAAACCATATGGAGATCGCTCCTTCTGGTTTTGTAAGACTCCATCAAGATCCTAATCGTATGTAATGAGTTATGTAAATTGAAAAACATTTTTTTCGTGCGGTAACCTCTTGCTTCACCTCACAGGAGGTAATTAACGACGTAGATCCGTTGCGTGGGACTCGAATCGACTATAAGTTACACATAGAGACTACTAGGAATAGAAAAACGATTTTCGACCTTAATGACATTTTCTTTATTACATGTTTTTTCCCGATAATAGATGCCACTGATCACGAATATAAGAAAAAAAACTAAGTACTATGTGATGCCAATAAGATCGAAAATTGCTTGCACTTAGTGTTTTTCAATCTGTAGGTGTAAATCCTTACTCATTTAAATTCGTACTCATCTTTTAGTTACATTTCCGTGATCAGGGTTACGTATAGATGCCAAAAAGCATATTTTTATAGTGATATTTCAAGAACTTCCATCACTAAAAACAGTGCAAATGACTTTCGACCTTAATGACATTTTCTTTTGTACATTTTTACATCGTATCTCATTTGTCTTTAACTCCATGCGAAATGGAGAAGGAAGACCAGAAGGTGGACCCTGAGCTCCAAGTTCACGTTGGCCTCGGATACAATCAGGAAAACATGTCTGTAATAATGAGTATGGTGATGAAGATCAGGTAGATTATAAATGGAATATTTTTTTGGGAACGAGAGGTATTAAATGCTATCTACCAAACTAGGCATAGCCTAAACTTAATGTGGGCAAGGTACATTTTGCTCCCTCTGACGCAAAAGCACCTAGAATATAGTCGTACCTTGCGACTATATTCTGTGCTTTTTATATCATGCTTTAATAATTTCTCCTATTAACTAATAAATAAATGTAAATAAAATATTTATTCATTAAGTAAGTCTGAAATAAATGATTTATTTACTTCATTTGGTTATAAATAAACCCTTATATATATATACGTTAGTTATTTTCTAAAATATCGTAACATAAGTAATAATTAATACATTATTTATATATGCACAATATAGGTATGTATGGTGTAATAACAGAAGTTGTCGGAATATCATCAATAGATGGCGGTAGATTCGCATAAGAAGTTAGATGACATTTCGGCTGCCCAAATTCAAAACCCAGTAAGGGACATTTTTTACGAAAACACTTTTTTTCCATATTTCGAACTTTCATAGGGAGCCGCATCGACTTGTGAAGACACCTGCTTTAAAATACCTAGTAAGTGCATTTTCACTCTCAGAAAACAAGATCAAAAACCTAGCAACTCGCATTCACAACTTCAAAACTCAGGAAGTCATATGCACTTACTGTGTTTTGTTATTGGGAATGTGGCTTACTAGGTTTTAGAACTTGGGCGCGACGCGAGAAATTGGAGCGAATTACCGCATTTACCGCCTGCAACCGCCGCCGCCCGCACACTATTATATTCTTACTTTTCTAACTAATTGTATGTTAATTTAAACAATAAAAATACTTGATTGATGCAGAAATTGATATTTTTTATTTTACCTCTACGAAACATGCATATACTAGGTTTTGAAACGGGTCAGGACAGAGAAAAAATTTGAGATTTCCACTTTTTAAAAGTTAGTAAGGGGTATAAAACGTGCAATATACATTATTATCGAAATATTTTACTCATTATGTAGTCAGTGGTTAGTACTCTATCCAAAAAATATCACTTTATTACTCTAACCCCAATACTTTTGAAAGGCTTGCCCGTTTTATGTTTTTACGCTCTCCTGTAAAATTTGTTAAAAAACACTTACTGGGTTTTGAATTTAGGCAGCCGATTTGAATGTCACCAAACTTCGTATGCGAAATCACGAGAAGGCCCTCTATTTCCAATGTAATCTGTCATTTCTTCTGTCATTTACGCGTCTCGTCGCGCAAAAATCAAAAACGCGTCTCGTCGCGTTCGTCGCAAATAGATAAGCGCTACCACGTAGGACACAATGTATGTACAGCGAACATTTGATTTTTAGCGTTTACGCACTGGTCGCTCACCTAGGACAAGGCCTTAACTACGGATTTGGCTAGACCTCGATATTTTTGGTGAAGCGATTGGTATCTGACGTCCACAACTCAATGTTAACATTAGTATCACGCTGTATTCATTTGTTTTAATGTTACTTCAGTAGGTATACTTTTCAGATCACTAATTTTCAATCCACTTTCAATTTACTTCATCACAGAGCATTTAAAAGCACTGCGCATTTTGATTCCTCCAAAAATCTGTAAACCGCATCCTGGAAAAGCAGCATTCTGCTACCTAAAATCGGTAATAAGTGACTGTCTCCTCCCTGGTCCAGCAGGCCCATTCATGTTGAAAAATCCCTGTTTATAGTACCTGAAACAAAGTTACAGTACATAGCTCAATCACGCGAAGCCATTACAATTTGCGAGTTCATCGTCTGGAACCATAATTGTCCATTTCCTCTTTCCAGTCGGATTGCAGCTTTTATGACTTTTTTAAATGTGCTGTCGGCACTTATGAACTATTTTTCATACATAATTGTTTAAATGGAGACTTAAGTACTGTAACTTAGTATGTCTTCATTCAAATTTATGAGACTTTGTTTATTTTGATAGCATGTAATAAATCTAGCAAATTGTTCTTTTGCACCACTTGTTGCTTGCTCGGCTTACTTCTTCGAATGTATTATTATTATTTATATAAACCACACTAGCAGCTCATAAAGCTGATGCGTGTGTATCTTCGGATCTGAAGATACTGTCAAGTCGGTTTTTGAACGCATTCACAGTGGGTGCTTATACGTGCGATATACGTGAGTATTCAAAATAACTTTTTCTATCTAGCTATCTACCTGCCCTTGTCCCAATTATTTGAGATCAGCACAACATGTCGTTCTTCTCGAGACATTTCCATCAGATATCATGTCTTCAGTCGGATTACGTGAAAGATGAAATGGCAAGGAAGGGAGTGCCTTCCTTGCCATTTCATCTTTCACGTAATCCGTCTATCTTTTTATGGGACTTCTTCTGCTCCCAAAGTCCTCTATATTCATACTTATAACCTTTTTACAACATCATTTTTATTTCCTCTTATAGTACAGTTACCGTTAGAACCATCTTGACTGCAGCAGTCTCAAAATGATCTTAATACCTTAGTATCAAATCAAACTAACAATCAGTTAAAAGGAAGGGGGGGGGGGGGGGGAAACCAAGGCATAAATATCATTTATAGTAGTTTACTAGTCAAGATCGATCTGATACTGTACCTAAATATGGGGTACACTACATAAATACGAAAAGCCTTATTCCGAAAGTTACAATCACGAATTTCAAAATTCCGAATTTCATAATTCCGAATCATTCAAAATTCCGAAAGTCAGATATCCGATGTATCATAAATCCTATTTATTGAAAACCCGAATTTCAAAATTCCTAACGATTATAACTGCGAATATTAAAATTCCGAATTTGAAGATACCGAACCATTACAATTCCGAATTATTAATAATCCGAAATATCATAAATACGAATTCCGATTATCAAAACTCCGAAACAACACAAACCCGACAATCAAGCGCCTTGTAAACCTGCATTAGGTAAGTAGGATAGTTGCTATTTTCGGGGTACACGAGATAAACAGGAAATAGAATTATTGAACTATTATTTTAATTTATTGCTAATGATTACAAAATACACGTTGCCATACAACTTTCAGTAACAAGCATGCATGCAGGCAAGCATGCAGGCAAGCATGCAGGCAAGCATGCAGGCAAGCATGAATGCAGGCAAGCATGCATGCAGGCAAGCATGCATGCAGGCAAGCATGCATGCAGGCAAGCATACATGCAGGCAAGCATGCATGCAGGCAAGTATGCAGGCAAGCATACATGCAGGCAAGCATGCAGGCATGCATTAGTTTCGCTCTTCTCCGGCGCTACGGGATGTGCAGTCCTTCCGCCCTTGCGTAACAAAGTTCGGGCACCCATGCTCGCTTCCGCAGCTTCGGCTTGCTGGTCGCCTCTGGCGACCAGCCTCAGCCGCTCCAGCTCGCCCGGGCGCCTGAGCTTCGTTACTGCGGGCGAGGACTGCCCTCCCTCCGCGCCTCCGGTTTTTAAATAACACTCTAGTGTAGGGCAAACAAGTACCACGGCAAGTCGGGTTTGGCTTAATTTTTTTACGTAATAATGGGCGAGAAAATTAATTTGTTATTATAAAAAATCAACTCTAAAATGCGCAGTATGTCAAATCAATTTTAACTTTTACCTATTTTTAATACAAATTTTCAATTTGAGCAATGAATTTTCGGCAATTTGAAATTCGGAATAATGTTTTTCGGGCCAATAATACTACGGATTTTTAATTATTCGTAAAAATGAAGTTCGGAAGAATGAACATTCGTATTTATAACTTTCGGATAAATAACTATCGTGTTTTTGAATACTCGGAGTTTTGTTTCTTAGGAATTATAATATTCGGAATTTTGAAAATCGGAATATTGAAATTCGGAATTAAGTATTTCGGAATTCTTGGGTGTTCCCCTAAATATGTCCATACCATGATAACTTTTAGGCCACAGTTTTCTGCCTTCTAAGTGATATAAAAAATATACAGGGGCCCCATTCACTAACTTTACGTTTAAGTTTTTGTGGGTTTGTGAATTCTTAAACGTAACGTACCATTTCGATGAGTAAAACTATAAAACTATAGTGTTCTTTGTGGATTTTCGGTAAAGAAGAAAACGTAAGTATACAAGCATGCCAGACCAAAAAAATATCTAGAATTATTTATTGTTCTGCCAAGTTTTACTTTGACAGATCTTACTTAATACCACGTTAGGGCCGGCGCCCACTGCCGGCATGGCACGGTATGGATTTTATTACTAATCAAGTTATTTTGAATCTTATTTCAGATGCTTTATAATTCATTTTACTTTACGTCGTGGCATGCCGCCGCATGCCACGGCCTGCCGCGGCATCGTTTAACGAAATAAAGTAAAATGAATTATAAAGCATCTGAGATAAGATTCAAAATAACTTGATTAGTAATAAAATCCATGCCGTGCCATGCCGGCAGTGGGCGCCGGCCCTTATAAGTTATCGAAATGGAAGTCACGCGTATACGAAACGTGGCGTTAGTGAATCGGGCCCCAGGGCAGTATTTTGTAGATAGAAGTGAAAACTAAGTAACTTGTAAAGCGTTTGGTGACGATGACGCTAGTTCCATGATTTTTGTTCACCGGCAAAGTGCTCAATGAAGTTATTCTGACGTTCGCTACCAGCCCAAAAGGTTTTACTTAAAAAAAAAATTGGTTTTATCCTAGTCTGCTGTTTAAAATACAGCATAACAAATGGTTCACTAAGGTGAGTGTACTAAGGCACTGGGCGGGGTCCAATTATAGAATATATTATACCCCGGAATATGGCCACGCCTATCCTATTATAGCTCGTGATTTATTACTTTCGAACAAACCGAGGGTAGGTTTAAAAAACTGTACTATAATAGTATACTAGGGACATATATCTTGGGCCTAAATCGCGAGACAAATGAGGCCCTGGGACAAGCGGAATGTTTTATAATAATCCATGCTTAGTGAATTTGGGCTCGTCCACCACAGTAGTACCACGTGGTATCCTCAAAAGATACCCAAGAAACGTAAACTGCACGTATATCACATTAAGCGTCTTCGCTGCGTTAAGCGGGTGCGGGTCGCGGGTGCGGGTCGCGGATGTCCGCGCAGTGCATCCGCCTGTCCGTCGCGTGCGACGGGTATCCGCCTCACGCAGCGCTGCTCTTGAATTAACATGAAACAAGCACGCGAAGCGGACGTCCGCGCCGTGCGCCCGCTAAACGCAGCGAAGGCGCTTAAGATAGAAGATATACCTATGTCCCGAGTAATACAACGATACTTAATAGTATTTTCGAAAGTTTGAGCGAATAGTTGTACTAATTAATTATCGCGTTGTACCCCAGTTGTACTTTGGAGTCGGGGTCCACTCTTCTACTGGATTAGTTTATCTTGACTTTTACCGAAACAAATGCCGTCTGAGGCCCCATCATCATCATCATCATTTCAGCCATAGAAAGTCCACTGCTGGACATAGGCCTCCCCTATAGATCTCCAATAAGACCGGTTGGAAGCGGCTCGCATCCAGCGCGTTCCCGCGGCCCTAATAAGGTCGTCTGTCCACCTGTCGAGGCCCCAACACTGAGAGGAAATAATGCGTCTTAGGCTTACCTTTTAGTCAGCCGGGGGGCATCCGAGGGGAATTTCGCACAAGAAAAAAACTCGTAAAAGTGATAGCCGTGTCCGATGACCTTGATGAGACCCTATATTATGCCATTCGAGCAAATATTTATATGTATGTTCAAGCTATAGCCAGCGTTTGCTTCCGGGTAGACTTTATACAGTTCCATGGGAATCTGTTTCTTGATTTGAGTAACAAATATGTGTGATGCCATTTTAGCACCTTGTTACTCCATAATAATGTAATATAATGTTAATATATAATATCGATGCATAATAATTACGACAGGACTACAAACCATCCAAACGATTAATTTCTTATTATATAAAGAAACTGATGTAACCACCCTATTTATTACCACCAGTTAAAGGCTCCACAGGGCAGAGACGTCAATCATTCTGTTTGTGAATTACACAAGCGAACACAATAACAGATAACAAGTACTGGAATTGTATTGGATATAGATTTAGAGTACGCTAGATACGGCATTGGCATTAATTAGTATGAAAATCAATAACTGCACAAGGAGGATAATTGGCCATAGGCGGGGAATTCATCCTCACACATTGCGACCGGAAACTGTGCATACTGTGCAGTATGAAAGGAACTTCATCCCACGCACACTCAAGCTGTGGAATGAACTCCCCGCGATGGTTTTCCCAAGCGACTACAATATGGGGTTCTTCAAGAAGGGCATTAGAAGGTTTCTTCAGGGTCGGCAGCACGAGTGTGAGGGCCCCTGGTATTGCATACGTCCATAGGCCACGGTAACCACTTTCCATCAGGTTGGCCGTGTGCTTGTCTGGCACTTAAGTGGTATATAAAAAAATTACAAAACTTTAGAAGTCAAGGATAGCCAAATAAAAAACATGAGTAGGTGCTTCCAAACTAACAAACTCCAGGTTTGGTTGCAACTGCAAGTGGGACTACCACCATGCATGAATATGATAATAATTGCAAAAGTTTAGATGAATGGATGTTTGTTAATCAATCATACTAACTAAACGAATTTGCATGAGATTTGAAACACTAAAAGAGATTATGGTCTGGGATAACTTGAGAACCTAACTTTTAATCCCATGGGTAGGTCAACCTGTGTGTTATAACGGGACCATTTTTACATGCCGGTGCGGTAAGTTGTGGAATGGCGCGGAAGGCTTGAACGCTGCACTTTTTGGTGACACGCTGGGATGATCGGCTTGCGGCATCTAGTCTACTCGATATCTGGGGCACATTTCAACTGAACAGTTAAATTCGTATTAAATATACGACCGATATTTGCACAGCGAGTTTCAGGATTTAATTGAAATTGTTGTTTCATATACTCACGATTTATCCTCAAAAGAATTGGTGGTTATTAGCAACCCACTTTTTACCAACTGTATTTTGTGATTCTACGGAGCAGTGAGCTTGTTGCTGTCGGCCCGGAGGCGAGTTCATGGGTATGGAATTCCTTACCAGTTCACGTGCTTCCCTCCACCTACAGTCCCGGGTCCTTAAGCGGGGCATGTGGAAGCATCTGATGAGGCCGTCAAGCTGAGTGCCACCATTGTAACATGCTATGTGTCTATAATGGTGACCCTCTTTTCCGAGACTTTGCCTTCAGCTTACCATCAGGTGAGGTGAAGTCAAATTGACGTGTCCTATATAAAAAAAAAATCTAGGGCCCACCATAATCCCTGGCCACATACATCGATGTTACGAAATACGGTGCAGCTTTTTTTTTCAGTTCAAGTCTGTTATTCTCACCACATCGTTGGCTGCGGTGAACGGTGAACTAAAGTCCTAAGGGGTTTTGGTTTTTGGAAAAGGATTGGAAGTTGATGATTGATTCTTTACATTTGACTAAAACCTGAAAAGGATAAAAGAATAAAGAATCCAGCTCATAATACAAGAAGATCTAAACCTACAGAGATGCGTGCCACTAGCTATTACCCAACAATAACTGAGTCTAGTACCGCGAAAGGATTTAACACAAGAATGAAACAGAAAAAACGAATAATGATCGCGTGGTAACGAGCTGCAGTCAGACTAATGGTGACACTGGCTGGCTAGAGTGAAACTAAGCGGAAAAAGTAGGCTATTCGATTTTGCACCTTTTTTCTATAGATTTCCTTGCATTTGAAATCAATTTTGTGTAAATGATGATGTGATATACTATCTCTGCAGCTGGTAGACTGTTTTTGGTAGGTAGTCAATGACATTTCATAACATAGACATGTCATATGCTTACAAATCAACGTAGAAAAATGTGCCGAACTCACACACACATTTTTAATTCATCTACACTTCCCTACCTAACCAATGGATTGAAAAGAGATGACATGAAAAATACCGTATAAAAGATTATTTTTTTAAGTCACTGATGCTTCCGCTCAACGTCCGACCGGCGGCGCCGCTCGTCACGCGGTACTAGAGGCAAACGTTCCAATTGACTCGTTTTCGGATCTTCACGATTTTCGCGCAATAACATATCTACCTCTTTTTATATTATAATATCTTTGTAGGTAGTTGTCAAATGAGTATTTTTTTTAATTGGCCGTTTTACACTATTGCAACTTTCTGGGATTAGCGTATTCAACCAAACAAACAAACTCTTCAGCTTTATAATATGGATGGTAGGAAGTAGGATTTCAGCACAATTGCAAGTGCCATAATCAAGGAACTCTAACAGTAATGTGAGTAGCCATAACAGTTTAAATACCTACCAAAACAGCGAAGTAAATGTCTCAAAAACGTATTCTAGTTTCAATTCATAGCATTTCAGTAACCATAGCATGACGTTGGTTGCTCTGCAGCCAAAACAACTAGTGGTGGAATTAAGTGGGAGCAAGGAGCCTGCAACGGGCTAGTAACGGTTTAATTGTGTTCATGTCAGCTGGAAATGTCCACCAAGAGGACCATAAACACAAGGATGTTTGATAACTAGATGTGCCATTGAAGCACTGCAGGACTGCAAGGACAAAGGCGTACCTATGTATTAAATAAACACTTGTACTTTTCCACAGTATTTAAATACATATAATCAGACCTGTAAATCACTGATGGGGTAGGTACAGAATGCCGCGGTAATAATAACCCCGTGTTGTGTTCCCGGCGGTGAGTAGGGTAGCCAGAGCTCACTGGAGAGGTTCTGTGCTGTCAGTGGGAAGACCAAAGGCTATTCTCTTCTTGTCTTCTGCTCTAACGGCACATAATCTTTCTACTCTTACAGGGTTGCCAGCACAAATGTGACTCCCCTGGTGTTGCACTCGTCCATAGGCCACGGTAACCACTTTCCATCATGTGTGCCGTGTGATTGTCTACGACGTAAGTGGTATAAAAAAATGATCTCTGGTCTTATGTAATAGGGGGTGAGCCTATTGCCGTCAAGCGACGGAGAACAGCGCTATCACTTAGTTGCCTTCTACACTATCCATGGGAATAACTAATCCATCAGGAACCAACATGGCAGTATTTTACATTAAAAGTACAAGAAGTGTTTAATCGATGTGTGTAGCAAGGTCCACTAAAGTACCATAGATCAACAGTATACATATGCTTCTTTACGTGACTTGCTTCTATATTCACCACATCCACAATAGCCGAATTAAAAAACATCTTCTGTACTATAAAAATGTTAAGTTGAAATCAACTTAACATTTTAACTTAACATAATAACTTAAAAAACTCAAAAAGTTTTGCTTCTATTGAGCGCTTTTGACACGATATACAGTTGAAAAAGAATATAAGTTACACCTTTGTCATATAAAGTTGTGTGAAAAGATGAATGGTGGTGAAATGACCTTTGTCAACTGTATAATCCACTTAAAATGTTTTTTCCTGCGGCCTTTTGCGGTTTACAGGATTTTTACGAATATATTTTGAGGCGAAGCCGAGAACAGGCCACTACTAGTTTATAATTTAGTTTGAAGCTTTGCACCATTTTTATATGTCTTTGAAATATCTGAATGTCAATTTTAATGGCATACGCTAAGCTACCTATTGTAATTAGCTGAATACCATTGTAACTGTAATGTACCATATTTCGTGCGAATAAATTCATTCATTCATTAATTCACTTTTACATGTATGTATGTACGTCCGATCTCATTCACTAGTTGCTCTAGACACATCTAGAGAAGCTATGCCAGTTTCAGTACAAAAGCATGCGGCCTCTAGAATAGCAGTTAGTGGTGATACAGCGCACTGTGCAGTACAAGCGTCGAATTTATGGGACTAGGACCAAAGAGAACACAACGGTGCTCATAAACTGGGTACACCTACAACTAGGTACATCCTTACAAATACTTGGTTTGGTGCACACGCACTGATCTGTTTGAAAGAAGAGTGAGTATGAACTAATCTACTTCTTTCAGAAAAATAAATAAATGTTCTTCTTGGGCATTCTTCACAGCGCACTCTGGCCCCCAAAATAAGCAACTTAACTAGCTTGTGTTATGGGTTCTAGAATGCGAATATACATACTTAAATACTTTTTTTTTGTAAATACATACTTACATATCTACTATATAAAAATAAGTCGGGTTTTCCTTCCTGACGCTATAACTCCAGAACGCACGAACCGATTTGGCTCATTTTAGTCTTGAAATATTTGTGGGTGTCCAGGGAAGGTTTATAGGTGCAGCGGGAACGGGAAAAATATGGCGGTACGAAGTTCGCCGGGACAGCTAGTTATACATAGAAAACACCCAGACTAATGCAAATATTCATATATGGGGGTTGAACCTGCCTCCTGCGTAGTGGCCGCGTTCACTACCGCCACGCCACAGGCCCAATCGTCGTTATAGATTCTAGAATGCGGATAAACATACTAAGGCCGTCAAGTTAGGGACCACCGTTTTAAGGTCAATAGCATTAGAAATGGTGGTCCGTATCTTCTGTACTTGGAGCAAACGAGTCCTAGAGTGGAGACCGCGCGTAGGAAAACGGAGGGTAGGACATCCCCTAGCCAGATGAACCGACGACCTGCGAAAGGTGGCTGGGACGGACTGAATGCGGAAGGCGGAGGATCGGAAAACGTGGCGCACATTGGGGGAGGCCTATGTCCAGCAGTGGACTGCAGTAGGCTAACTGATGATCTTCTGTACTGTACCTCAACTTTTTACCATCTAGCGAAGTATGCGAGACCAAATATATATTACTCGGGATATAAATCTTGGACCTAAAATGTGCTTAAAATATGCTTTATACGCGCAGTTCACGTATCTAGGGTCAGGTGCAGTCCGAAGGGGGGGGGGGGGTCACAGGGGACATGACCCCCCCCCCCCCAAAACCATGCACGTCATATTGAAAAATCCCAGTACGAGGGGAGGGGGAGTTAAATTTCTTAAGGAATTTCCGAAGTGACCCCCCCCCCCAAACTTCAAGCTTGGGTGTCTTTTGAGGATAGCACGGAGTGCTACCCGGTGGACGAGCTCAAATTCACCAAGAATATTCTTGGTTATATGTATTCTTGGCCTCGTTTTTCTCGCGATTTAGGTCCAAGATACGTGACCCGAGGTACAAAAAATTTGTTCAAATTCTCTCATCACTCTTACAAAACTTAGTACTTGTAGTTCTAGTTAAATAGTTCACGTAACTATTTACTTCAGGTAATCAAAGACGGTGAACAAACCGTGCGCTAAGTTCTTAAATCAAGTTCGTTAACCTATTTGTAAACAGTTAAATAAACAGCCAAGAAGCGACTAATGAGACTTAACGGGCTGGATTGAAAAGGATCTAGTTACATCTTGTGTTTAACTTTTCATTTTATTTTTAACCGACTTCAAATAGGAGGGTTCTCACTTTTCTTACAGGGACGAAACGAGTGTGACTCTCCTGGTGTTGCACATAGGCTATGGTTACCAGTTTCAATCAGGTGGGCTGTGTGCTTGTCTGCTACCTGGGTAGTATAAAAAAATGGAAGGCTCGGATTTTTTCTAATTATTAGTTGCATTTACAGTTGAAAAACTGTAACAATTCTAAAAATAGTTACCATTAATGTTTGTCTTCACAAATTTTGAAACAAACATCTAAATGCTTGAGTGTTTGTTATTTAATCACGCGCAATCGACTGAAAGGATCTGGCTGGCTCCTGTAGCAAATTTCAGTCAGATCCAGATTATAATCTAGAATAACACGTAGGCCATCCTCTTGTACGTTATTTTTACTTAAAAAGTTTAATGGCAAAATATAAATATGAGAAACAATCAGACAAATAGGTTTTTTGAACCAAATCTAATGAATTATACGAATATCCTACTAATATTAAATGTGAAAGTTTGTGAGAATGGATGTGTGGATGTGTGGATGTTTGTTACTCTTTCACGCATAAACGGCTGGACCGATTTGGTTGAAATTTGGTATGTATATAGGTTATACCCTGGATTAACAATTAGGCTATATATCAGCGATGAACGGGATCAGAATTCCACGCGGGCGGAGCCGCGGGCAACAGCTAGTACGAGTATAAAGAGAATAAACTTGGGTTCTTTATGCGGGGCGTGAAAATATCTGTCAAGGTGGAATGGAGGAATGGAGGCCTGTATGTTCTGGACTTCAGCCTAGCTTCTTTGGTAACAAGAAGAAAGAAGAAGAAACTGTCAATCGACAGACTGAAGATAAAAAAGAACTAACAGATAATATAACAGTTTTTTTATCCACATAATTAAATTTTGCAGTTATGAGTTATTTTGCAATAAAATTAACTATAATAGTAAAACTTTGTTAGTTAAATATGTCCACTGCAGTGTTGACCACAGTGGCCATAAGTAAACAGATTATTTGCTGCCAAACGTTAATTCGCCTCTGGGTAAATTTGTACTGAATAAGCCAGTGATTAAAACGCCATTCAAATGATATTTATATCTAATAAATATCAAATGATATTTAATAATATATATTTTTGGAATTTTTTATAGTATTGGCGAGGTATCGACAAGATGTCGACACTTTTCTGCACAGCCCCTCTAGACAAGTGGCAATTCGTCGGCCGGCGTTTTGTAGAATAGAATGTCAAATGTATGGGATTTGACGTATTCGACAGGCGTCAACGAATGTCAAAAACGTCAAATCCTATACATTCGTCATTCTATTCCATCATACGCCGAGCAACGAATTGCCACTTGTCTAGAGGGGCTGATATCTGGAATAGCAACACATTTTTTTCTCAGAGAATTGGTTCCTGTCAGTTCACAGTAAAGGAATTAGTAGATAGGTACTCTCTTTTTTTTTATCGTGCGAAAAATCCCCACGGATACCTCCCCCGCCGGGGCCGGAGGAGGAGGTTATGTCGGACTCGAACCGACTAAAACACACGCCTTCTGTGGGCCGTCAGTTGCCGGAGGTGAGATTGTCATAGCCATATCCCTCGCACCCCGGCCGACCCAGGGCCATGTCTCTCGATCTGGCCCTCTTCCGGTGTGGGGACCGCGGAATCCCCAACTCGCCCCCGGATATAGGTATGTACTCCCAGGCAACAGGTAGTTCAGAATACATTCATTTTTATTTAACTTTGTTTCTAATTTTTAAAATATGTATGGGGTTCTTTAAGAAGGGTATTGGAAGGTTTCTACAGGGCAGGCAGCATGAGTGAGACACCCCAGCTGGTGTTGCACACATGCACTTCACCACACACACATTACACAGGCGGGGTCGTATGTTTGTCTACTACGTAATTGGCATAACCTATCCCTTCCTGTGGGTGTCGTAAAAGTCAACTAAGGGATAGGGCTGCTCCATCCATCAGTAAATATACAGCCATTACGTGGGAGCGAAAATTATCGTTAGCAAAATGTGGGTGTTAATACACCCCTGCCTACCCCTACGGGGATTTACAGTATATGTATATTATACTACTACAAAAAATATCAGAAAACATTTTTTTTCTAAAATTATATTTTTTAATTAAAGGCCTGTATACACAGCTAATAATGACTAACGTACGTAAGTGCTCAGTCATGGGAACCATAAAGCTGCGTACACAAAGCCTGAAGGGTGACTGTACCGTGAATGAAGTGGCTAGGAGTGCATTGTGTGAGTACTAATTGAGGTTTTTAAGCGGAGTAGGCAGTACAGCCAATTATGTCCGCTATGCCTTAATGCTGGGAAGTCTTTTACGCCGTAGCGTAATATAATAACATAGGTATGTTTATTTACATATTTAGTTTTTTTTATATATTTTTATTTTTTTATTTTTTTTACATAATAATATATAAAATTCTTCTGTCACGGGGTGCGTAATCGAACTCCTCCGAAACGGCTCGACCGATTTTGATGAAATTTTTTGTGCTTATCCGGTATCTATGAGAATCGGCCAACATCTATTTTTCATCCCCCTAAGTGATAAGGGTGCAGCGGAAACGGGATTTGAATACCACGCGGGCCGAAAATATGGCGGTACGAAGTTCGCCGGGGCAGCTAGTACATAAATAAACCTCTGATGGCACGCGAGCACATTACGTGGGTCTGAATACAATGGTTGGTGAAATGTGGGTGTTAATTCATTTCTCGATCTGACCCTCTTCAGGTGTAGCGACCACGGAGTTCTCAACTCGCCTCCGGGTGAAACTCCGTATCACCAATTTTATTTTAAAACACTAGCCTTCCGCCCGCGGCTCCGAACGCGTGCATCTCGGGTAACGCGACCTTTGCCCATATCTTCGGTTCTACTCAACCGATTGCGATCAAACAAACGTAAGATTTTAAGTCTGATCAAGCCCTTTCTAACAAAAAAACCTGCATCAAAATCCGTCCAGTAGTTTTTGCGTCCATCGCGAACAAACAGACAGGAAATTCAAAAAAAATATTTTCGTGTTCAGTATCGTTAACATAACATAACCCAAGTATTTTTTTTTTTCAAATATCTCCAATGTACAGACGCGACCATTACCGGATTTATTTACATTTATGATTATGTACGTACTTCTCGGTTACTCAAACGTTTGCTGGGAGAGACTCATAGAGTTAAGCTCGCCTTTGTATGCACATAGAGTTAAGCTCGCCTTTGTATGCACATAACATAACCCAAGTATTTTTTTTTTTCAAATATCTCCAATGTACAGACGCGACCATTACCGGATTTATTTACATTTATGATTATGTACGTACTTCTCGGTTACTCAAACGTTTGCTGGGAGAGACTCATAGAGTTAAGCTCGCCTTTGTATGTGCAATAAAGAATTAAGAAAAATGTGAGATAAAGTTCTACAACAATCCACACAGCTATCAAGACCAAAAGATGGTAATCTAAATTAATTATTTTAAATTACTAAAGCAATCACATTCGATATCGTTGCTAATAACATTCCGAACTCGATACATCATCCAATCCAATTTATTACAAGTAATTTTATTTGTTTCTAATTCCACATTGTACAGTCAGCATCAGAATGGTCTTGACTAGCAAAGTAAGTACCCAAAATGATCCTAATACCTTTTTTTATAGTGCGAAAATCCCCACGGATACCTCCCCCGCCGGAGCCGGAGGAGGAGGTTATGTCGGACTCGAACCGACTAAAACGCATGCCGTCTGTCGGCCGACAGTTGCCGGAGGTGAGATTGTCGTAGCCATACCCGGGCCGGCCTAGGGCCCAATCTCTCGATCTGGCCCTCTTCCGGTGTGGGGACCACAGAGTCCCCAACTCCCGCCGCCGCCACGGAATGATCCTTGATATTCCTCCCTTGTTGTTGTATAACACCGCATGGGAAGAGATTCTATTTTGCCTGGAACCACGCGGCCGATAATATAATTCAAATAAAAAAAAAAACTATCTCCTTTTGCAGGTTTTCTGGAATAGATTTGAATAGAAGTAAGCAGAGCTCCTGTACCACTATTTCCACCTATGTATTTCTCTATAAATCCATATCCATACTCCGTACTATATAAATGCGAAAGTAACTCTGTCTGTCTGTCCGTCTGTCTGTTACGCTTTCACGCCCAAACTACTGAACCGATTTTAATGAAATTTGGTATAGGGATAGATTAGACCTTGAGAAAGGACATAGGCTATGTTTGGTCGCGAATACCGACATCCACGCGGGCAGAAAAAACTAGCGGACCGGACAGACGTTGTCCTGAATGTTTTTTTTTTGAGAATCTAATTCATCCAGGGTGCCACCCAAACGCATACAAAAAAAAACATTCCAATCCGTCCAGCTGTTTAGGAGGAGTTCAGTGACATACACACGTACAGTAGAATCATACATTTATAAAGATAAAACAGTTTGACTTGCTCTTAATACCTTGGTATTAAGATCATTTTGAGACTTTGTACTCAAGATATAACCAGCTGAGTGTACCACAATATCGGTTACAAAAATAATAGGTTTAAGCTCGCATTGCAAACATCTTTACTTAATAAAGATGAGCCTTAACGAACTTGATAAACTTAATCTTAGAACATTGGCCGTGAGCCAAGAGTTCTGTAGACGAAAAAGTTTCGTTCACGTAGGAGAAAATGTCCACAAGAATTCGTCATAGATAGATTTTCTTTATGTAAGACAAGTCAAATTGACTTTACCTCGCCTGATGATAAGCTGAAGACGAGCCTCAGGAAAGAGGATCACCATTCGAGACATGTACCATGTTACAATGGTGGCAATCTGCTTGACGGCCTTATCAGCCCCCCTAGACAAGTGGCAATTCGTTGCTGGAATAGAATGACAAATATATAGGATTTGACGTTTTTGACATTCGTTGACGCCTGTCATATACGTCAAATCCCATACATTTGGCATTCTATTCCATCAAACGCCGAGCAACGAATTGCCACTTGTCTAGAGGTGCAGATACTTTTTCCTCAGGATTTGGTTGACATGCCACTTAATATTTTTAAAATAAACGTGAAAAAAAGTATAATGGAAAAAGCTTATTATAAAGTAGAAGAATATCTTAATGATAAAAATGCATGGTCAACCTAATCACTTTCTTGCCCGCACATTGTAAATTGTACAAAAACCGTATTAAAAAAATAACTAAATAAATAAAAAGGATAATTGAGTTCTCCGAGTTTCTTGCTGGTATCTTCTCAGTAGAACCAACTACCGAACCAGCGAAAGAATCATTTTCAAATGGTTTACTTTAATTTATTTCATATTTTATTTTTTGTTCACATACTTCTTGACACAATTGTAATATTTTGACGTTCATATGTGCTCTATATGTGCCTAAATTGAATAAATGAAATTGATTCTTTGATTCTTTGATTCAAGCTCGGACTGTAGGAAGAAGGAAACACGTGAGCTGGTTCCGCCGAACTGCTTGGATCTTAATAGAATATTCTGCACCGTATGCGAGTGACATCTAAGTCCTGTACGTGTTGCCCTATATAGGAAAGGAGATGGTGGGACTAGTTCCTACTTTCAAATAGCTGAGTCATCATCATCCTTGTGTTAGACCCGGTCGCTTCCAAAGCTCAGCGTCCACCTAGCCAGAAACGCTTCAAGATGTGTGTATACTTTAGTAAATATCTTACTTTTTGCTCTTGAGGGACCCGTTGTTAAGTGGTAACCCGTTAGTACATGTACGGTTAAGCAATTCTAGCGGCTAACGGCGTCCCCTGCTGGAAGTAAGTAAGCAATTCTAGCCAGGATACTTTTAGGATCGGTGACCATTTTTAACCCATTGAGACCCCTCCGTGTCTCGAAGAGCACGTTGTTACATTTGTGGCGTACATTCATTACGGGTAGTTGGAGCCAAAGTTAGACTAGAGTCAAAGTACGCGAACTGTTATGAATTGTTGGTGTTACTATTTATGCAAAGTGCTTTTATTTCAATGAGTGATATTCGCATAAGCGCGAATCGAACCCACCACCGATCGAAAGCTCTACCGCTACACAGATCGTCAATAAAAAACTCGAATGCCAATAAATGTTCGAAGCATCGCCATCAGACGGGGTGGCGTCTCTCCAAAAACACGTAACTACCAACATCTCAATAATACATTTAGTTATCACTTCATGGGTTCACAGAATGCTTACTGAACTGGAGAGTTTGGTCTAAGGTATAGGCGATTGCAAAGCTTTTAAATATACGTTCGTGTAAATGCTAATTTCTTGGAAATAGTCGTATGAATGTAGGGTATACGGGGCCAAAGATACCCAATAACCGATCAAAAGTACTTACTTGTCCATAAACTAAGGTCACGTGACTCCTAGAAGTTGGCCCGCCAGAGTAAAGCGAACGAGCCACAGGGAACAACGTCATTCGACCACAGTAGCAGATTTTAATACACCTTGTATCTAGTTTATTTACAAACTACACCATAATTATCTTTTGTTTTTATCACATTACTGTCCATCCTAAGGTTGCCTGGAAGAAATCGCTTCTAGCGATAAGGCCGCCCATTGTACATTGAACCGTAACATGCTACCTACTTGTATTACTGTAAATTTATTGGTGTACAATAAAGAATTATCTATCTATCTATCTATTGGATATCTTTACTTGATCCCGAAAGACCTAGAGGATTTCTGGTCGCTGCTGTTGCTACTGGTATTTCGAACACAAAATACGGTTTTTTTTTATTTGACTGTTACCCACAGGAATTGCCCACTGACTACTGATTGAATTTTTTATGCCACCCAAGTGGCAGATAAGCACACGACCCAACGGAAAGTCGATACCATAGCCTCCCAGAACAAAAATATATACCAGAGCCTCGTCCCTCAATCTCTAACTTAGGCTTCAAAAGTCTTGGTGGGACCTCAGGAAGTGAAGTTACCAGGTAAATACGGTCAGAAATACATTATTACAAGGTCAGTCAATAAATCCGCTGATCTATTCTACTAATTTTATTTCCGCTAAAGCTTATGACATGCACATCATAACCAAGCGAGCGTAATAAAAAGTTTACCCAATAAATAAATAAATTAAAGCATCGCGTACTAAAGTCACAATAAAGACGTTCCATATTCCAATTTATATTAGGTACTTTATTAATAATTTATTTATTAATGTAAGTGACAGGGTTACTGTCGAAATTTTTTGGTGTAACTAGCTTATGCCCGCGGCTCCACTCGTATGGAAGTCTGTTGTTATTTCAGGGATAAAATGAGCTTATGTGTCATTTCAGACCAATTTTTTTTTGTTATTTTGGGGCACAATACTATTTTAAAGTGACAGTTTTGAGACATTGAATACATTGTCATTGTCAATGTAAACCTTGAAGAATGCCGTCAGGGGAAAACGGTCAGGTTCAATAATAAATATCGTGGAAAAGTACAAGTGTGTTATCAATATGTGTAACAACTAGCAAAATATTAGCTAGATTCTAAAATTCTAAATAAGTAATGTACTTAATAAGTACAAAGTAATAAACAAAATGAAGCATAAATCATTGTTGTTTAATAATAATCAGTTTAATTTTCACCATAGCAAGCAACACCAAACTAACACACTATATGCATCCCTTGGGAGAAATTGTTTGGTGTAGGTATCCTCATAACTACGGTGAACAATCTTCACTTATTTATTGTTTTAGTTTAAACTAGCTGACCCCGCGAACTTCGTACCGCCATTTTTTTATTTTTCTCGCCGTAAGAACCATCCTCACGTACTTCTGAATATTCTAAAAAAAGAATTAGCTAAATCGGTTCAGCCGTTCTCGAGATTTGCGCTTAGCAACACATTTAGGGATTCATTTTTATATAATAGCCTATGTCCTTTCTCAAGGTCTAATCTACCCCTATACCAAATTTCATCAAAATTGGTTCAGTGGTTTAGGCGTGAAAGCGTAACAGACAGACAGACAGAGTTACTTTCGCATTTATAATATTAGTACGGATACGGATTATGGATGTCAACTCCTTAACCAGTAAGCTATCGACGACGACGCTTTGATCGCTTTGCGCTGTCACCGCGTGGTTCCCGGCAGAGTAGAATTTGGGCCACCCTTTTTTTTCCCATGCGGTGTCGTACAAGGCGACTGAGGGATAGGGCTGTTTAACATCAGACATATTATACAGCCCAGATTCAGCCTCAGACGCATGGCTCAAGTCAACAATAATGCCCGGCTACGGCAACAGGCTCACCCCCTATTACGTGGGACCTAATGCAATGATTGGTGAAATGTGGGTGTAAATTCACCTCTGCCTAACCCTCCGGGGTTATAGGCGTGAGAACCAATGGCCCAAAAATATGACTCCTCCAAGTTGAGCCATTTAAGTTTTGAATAAATCTGCCGTAAAAATTGTCCTCCAAGAATTATTCATGAGTTGTAAGGTCACACATGGACACATATTGCCGACATACAAAATTATGGGAAGATTGAACCCGACTGAACTTGAAACTATAAATTGGGGACACCCTACTCAGAATGGATTTCCATCTATACATCATATTAATAAATAACATTGTGTCTGTTTATAATGTTCAAATAACAGCTTTTTAATGTTCGTACAAGAACGATAGTTCGTAAGAATATCGGTAGATTGCTCCCATCGTCAACCTAAGATGGATTATTTGGATAATTTGGATCAACCTCGAGCGAAGCTAGGTGGTTTAGTGGTCAGATCATTCCCCCTGTAAAAGAAAGATCGCGGGTTTAGTCCCGCCTGAGTTTGATTTCGCTTTTTCTGATTTTAAACAATTAGCTTTTTAATGAATGCTTTATATGAATAGATATACACTAATAGCAGAAAAGCTTCACGGAAAATATTGAAGTTCAGCCGCATCTTAGTTAAACAAGAATGCGGACCCCAACAAAGTTAGGAAAAAGCTCAGAGATTGATGAATGATGATGATATTATAGCAAAAAAGCTAATTTTATGTTTATTGTCTCTTTACCTGTTTGTAGCGGGTAATTTCCAAATTGGCTGGGCCAATTTGAACGAGATTTTTCACTAAGTATAGATAATGATGTTATAAGGCATGACTAGGATAACTTTTATTTTTGAAAAGTTGTTAGGGTGTCGCGCAAAGCGATGCCCCAGATCGAATTCCACGCAGATTAAGTCGCGGGTACTGCTAGTCTTACGTATATAAACGCGAACCAACACAGCAACTTTGTCTGTTTACATTTTACCATCTGGCGTGGTGCAGTCAATTGCCAGACCAAACATAAAAAAGAGTTTTTTTTTAAGAATTTATTCTCAAGTGAAACCGCTACCGTATCCATGTATTATGAAAAAATGAAGACAAATTGAAACATAACGTGAAGCACTTCCACAATTTACAACGCAAGCACCACACTTTACAGCGCATGCACCTATAAATCCTGTTTTCTTTTAATTCCCACGGCGACCATAAAAACGAGATTACCAGGACTATCTCAACTTTAAACAAGGGTTTGGCCGATGAAATTCGTAACACAAATATATTTTTTACATCTAGGGTGACAACACGGCACTGTTGTAATAGAGTAATTGAGTTGACAGTAAAAGTTATGAGGAGAACGGCGTCATAGCGGCGCCTCGCCGGATATCAGCCTCTCCCCACCACTTTTCTTCAACTCCCTCCCCTCGGCGGATACGGGCGTACTGGCAACAAAATAAGTTTAGCTTTATTTGCATATCGTGTTAGCTATTTAGTTCGAAAAGTATTTTTGAAAGATTCGCTTTAGGTTTTTTCTTGTGGGTAAAAATATGATTCCGTAGCCGACGGCATACGACAAATGCCGACGCACGCAGCACATGCGCGTAGTTCATTGCGGCTTCTCAATGGTCCCCTTTATCCGTATCGGAGTTTGACAAGTAATGGGTACGCTGTATGTGCTGCATGCGTCGGCAGGGTTTTATTACATACAATCACGCTTTTATCCGAGGAGGGTTAGACAGGTGAATAAATACCCACATTTCACCAATCATTGTATTCGGTTCCACTTAATAGGGGGTGAGCCTATTGCCGCATTCCGGGCACTATATTGTTGATTGGGCCATGCGTCTTGAGGCTGTCTGGGCTGTATATATCTGTCTGATGTTTACAGCCGTACCCCTTAGTCGACAACGCATGGGTAGAGTTGTTGGGGTGGAAAGATTTGTATTTTTATATGTAACGAATAAACTCAAAAGCTACTGAACCGATTCTTTTACCATTAGAAAGCTACATTATCAGGCACCAACATAGGTTATATAACATCACGCTTCTATCAGCGATGAAAGGGATCAGAATTTCACGCTGGCGGAGCCGCGAGCAACAGCTAGAGCGAAATTAATTGAGTACTCGTAGTTGCATGTTTACGGTATAGAATTGTTCGTATGACATAAATACAACATGGCGATGTGAATAGACCGTGTGTGTGTGTGGATTGAAATGGAATTATAATTACACTAGCTGTTGGGAATTTGATTTCGCTACCACAACCCACAGTAACCCATTCCCGGGATAAGTGTTATTCTAGACTATAATCTATTCCTATTTCAAATTCAATTCTGAACTCAAATCAAATATTATGCTGAGCAGATCCGTTTTGCAGAGCGTGATTGAACAACAAACTTAAAAACATACGAACATTTTCACGAACTTTCACATTTATAATATGAATGAAGTGATGATTTATTGTGATAGTGAAGTGATAGGAAATAAATTTAAATTGGCGGTACATACAATCGTCTTCTTCCTCGTGTGACTCAGAGAGCACGTTGCCATACGAACACCTATGGCAGTCGTTAAGGGTAGTTGGAGCCCTAAAAGAGCAACAACTGGTCTAGCTGCAAAATTCCGATATCGTCCAATATCGCCGTTAGGTTGTGCAGGTCAGTTGGCAGTCGTTTCACGGAAAATATCGAAGTTTAGCCTGGTAAAGCGGACACCAGACTCTGAGGTAAAAGCTTCGGTTGCGACTGGGATTCACGCTAGGATGAAGATAGGTACATATAGTAATACCTATTTGTCTCCAAAGGCGTGGGTAAAAGGTCTCTTAACACGCTTAGACCAAATTGTCATACCATTGCGATCACGTGTTGGTATTTGATATTCAACCAATCGGCGCGCTCGTTTCTCGAAGACACAGTTCGAAATTTAAAATCGCCCGCTGTGCGAGAATTTATAACCGGAACGTGACTGCAATGGCATTGTCAGCAGGCTGGCAACGGGCAAAGTAATCAAGCAAGGGGTTCAGTGGTGAAGGGTGAACATTTTCAAAAGGGAAGCCAGTGAAAAAAAATCTTACCTCGTTTTAGTTTGTAATGTGTCGCACATTAGGCTATTAACCATAGACACTCCGAGAGGAACGAGCACCAAAGCCTTGACGCTTGCAGTCAATTCTTAAATATTTAAACTTTTTTTTACTTTACATATGTACTATCGTAATTAAAAGTGCATTAGCACCGTAATGTTTATAATGGCTTGTCCGTTTAAACGCGTATCTATGTGTATGTAATGTTTAACGCATACATTTATACGTCACACAGTATCGATATGAGAAAATATAAATGTGTGTGATGCGAAACAAAGAAAACGTTATGCTCGCCTTTTCATACTATTATGTTCGAAGCATGCATCTATATAAAGTAATGCAAAAATTCGTGATTCTACGTAAGGCAGTGCGTAGCCTGGTCGGTAACAAGGCTGCTATGGATAGTGTTGAAATCGAATGTTGTGGGTTCGGATCTTAGTTTTTCCACTTTTTGTTGTTTTGTTTTCATGAAATTTTAGGAACAAGTTAACAGAATTAGAAATAATTATTTACAAATAGAAAAATATTATACTTAATTTACAATAGATTATAAATAAAACAATAATTAAAAAAAAAAAGTTTATTAAAAGAATTATCCAATGTTAATTTGTGGTTATAATAATTTCATCCAAAAAATATACTTTTATAATAAAATTAATATTGCATATTGAGGTTATAGCTTAATTATTCATTTTCTCGAAAGTTTTTTTTTTCGGAACAGAGGATTGAAACTTAACCTCAACCATACAGTCTTATACTAATTACAGGCCAGCACGTCCCTTGATAGGCTCAGTAGTCTCAATAGGCTCAACTGAAATTAAATAACAAAAATATTTAAACAAGGGTTCAAATCAGGGGATCGTGCTGGCCAAGGAAATTCAGTGGCGAGGAGTACTCATAACACGATTCCTGCCGGCTTGCTCTGCAAAGGGAAGTCATGGTAGAGATGCTTAAGTTTAATGCATTATTACATGTATTACACCTAAAATTCAGTACCTATCTAAAATTTGAGAGAATTTCATACAAAATTGCCATGGTTGTTCTTTGGGATTTGCCACCGGCTTCCCTTTTGAACATTTTCACCCTTCGCTACAGCAAGGAATAAATTTACGTTCACTAAACCATTCGCGAAGTATGGTGGCTCGATGGATGGGAGAATTATCGTGCACAAAACTTATATCATTTTTTATACCACTTAGGTGGGAGACAAGCACACGGCCCACCTGATAGAAAGTGATTACCGTGGCCTTTGGACGTATGCAACACCAGGGGCGTCACACTCATGCTGCCGACCCTGAAGAAACCTTCTAATGCCCTTAAACCTTCATTTATATCTGGATAGACATTTCGCACTGTGGGCAACATTATATCTTCTAACACTTTCACATAATTTGCACTATTTGCACGCGTAGATATTGGGTCTAATTCACCCGGCCCTTGCGCTCTAATCCACCCCCACATAATTTACACTTAGATTCAGTGTTCGGTACTATGTTGTTTTCACACCACCGTGTTTTATCCTTATGCCATAAATGTAATCTTCCTTTTTGAGATGATTTAAACGTTTTTTCATCAGAAAATATTGTTGATTCCCAGTTAAAGTAAATACTCTTCGTTATTCGTTTCATATTCTGCTACCATATAACGCCGCTTCAGCAGGTCTTCCATTTCTCCTCCAACTCTGCAACTCTTCTTCCTCAAATTGTTTCACGCAACGACTCCCAGTATTTCTCTAAAAAAACAACAACCATATTACACAATTGCAACCAATGAACAAAATTGCACTACAACAATATTAATTAATTAATTAACTTACAGATAAGCCCGTCTCATTAGAAATTTGAGATATATTCAGACCATTCGAATATGGCCACAATATTAGCTTTTGCTTCAATACTTATATTTGACATATTGATTTATTAAAAAAGAAATGTAATCGCTCGAACAGTAATTAACACAAACAGTCGTAACCATAGATGATATAATATATAAATAGGGTAGTCGTAACTGACTTCACCAACCAACAACTTCACTCATAGCCAATGAATCCATTTTATTTCAAATGCACCCTCAAATAATTATTTTCTCGCCAAGTTTAAAATTCTACCTAAGAAACATTTTTATATTCGTATCAACATTTATAATATCATAACTTTTAAATATAAAACACAAAAAGTTATATTAGTTCCGGTAGGTTCGAACCATCACCGACAGGTTTCATACTATTCGTCAAGCCGCACGTTAAAAGACTCAGCTACGGGCTTACGTATGATATTGAAATTACCAATATCAATCAACGAGTGAACAATATTAATGTGTGTGTATGTGTGTGTGTGAATTATCTTCAAAGATTAAGGTCATAACTTCAAAAGTTTAGTAAGAGTACTGTACGACTAGTGTTGTGTATGTGTGTGTGAATTGTCTTCAAAGAATAAGGTCATAAGTACGATTAATGTTGACGCGCAATAGTTGCGTCAGATTGGTACTGCACTTATGATCGCGATAGTACATACTTCCTTCCCCTTTTTATGGCATCAATAGTTTAGTCAACGATGTTATATTTAACTAACAATTTGTAATTATAAAAATAGTTAATATGATTAATATTTAATGTCGCTTATTTATCATTAATTTAGTTTTATTTTCTTTACTACTTGTCTATCTAAGTATATTCAGTTTAAATTTAATTGTTTCTATTAATTAAACTTTTTGTGCGGACGCTACTTGTTGAGAACTCATTCTAAAGATCTTCCGATGAACTCAGAGAAAAACTTCTCCTTAGGAGCGAGCCAGTCATTTATTTTTATCCGGTCACTATTGTTTAGTCATTTCTCATTTCGGCCCCTTTATGTTAGTTGAGAGGCTGTATTGCGTAATTTATTGTATTTTTGTAACTAAACAGACAAACAGGGTAAGTACGTAGGCCGGGATGCGATGGATGTGTTAGACATTCCTATATTTAAGAATCCCAATACAACAATTTACATCTGAAGACCGAAGACGTGTAGTTTAAGCGCCTTCGCTGCGTGTCGCGGGTGCGGGTCGCGGGTGCGGGTCGCGGATGCGCGCGCAGTTACTCAGACTTAAAATCTTACGTTTGTTTGATCGCAATCAGTTGAGTAGAACCGAAGATATGAGCAAAGGTCACGTTAACCGAGATGCACGCGGGCGGAGCCGCGGGCGGAAGGCTAGTATCTTATATTATCTTATCTCATCTTATCACCTTTAGTAGGTTCTAGTCAGACAACCGACCAACGCCGGGCGACGGGGGTGTATACAAGTGGATAAATTCGCACGAAAAAAATAAAAGGGCTAGTACACAAGATGAAATTAGAATTTGTAAAGAATGTTACCAAGGCAAACAGCTTTGATATTAATTGCAACCGTTCTTTAAGCGAAGAAATCGTCACTAGAAGGTTCCTGAAGAGTCGGCAGCACGAGTATGACGGCCATGGTATTCCATACTTCCATAGGCCAATTCAACTTCTTTATTTCTCAAAATTGTGCAACGTTAAATACATCTTTTTGACGTCAAATTTAGCTTAAAACTAAGCTTACCACTGCTTCCTAGACGCTAGTGGAGAAGTAAAATGATTTCTTAAGAGTAAAAATATGGATGAATGTACATTTATCTCGTTTTAAGATAATTAAAAGTATATAAAAAAGGTTTAATAACGGTAAACAGTTACTATACGTAACGGGTTGAAGGTGTCAGGCTTATCTTATAAAAATCAATTGCTGTTCGTTAGTCTCGCTAAAACTCGAGAACGGCTGGACCGATTTGACTAATTTTAGTCTTGAAATATTTGTGGATATCCAGGGAAGGTTTAAACGGTGAGAAAATATGGAAAAAGGATCTGAATTCCACGCGGGCGGAAAAAAATATGGCGTTGCAAAATTCGCCGGGTCAGCTAGTATTTAATAAAACTATATCATTATTCATCCAACTAAGCTAAATTGTTGGTAGGATCAACACAAATAAGAGCGTGTTAAAAATAAATTAATTGACCCATCCTCACTAAAGATGGCATCCTACGACATTTTATGGGTCCCGTAAACCCGGGTCACGTCTCCGAGACACGATATATATTTCCGATATAAAAGGCAGCAGATATACGGAGTACTGTACCTGCTTTGCGTCGGCCACTAATGAAACACCATTTATCATTCTGACTGCCAAATAAAAGCTCGGGGTAAGGGGCTGGCGCAAGTTGGGAGAGCGAGCGTTTTGACACGAACACGCTAACAATATATTAATTAAAAATGAAATGATTGGGTCTATGGGGCCCACCAAGATATTCGGATATCCTGGTAGCAGGTACACCTGTTGTTTATACGATAAAGCTCACGAAAATTCAAATCAATTATGGAAAGGAAATAGAACAGAATCAGCAGGTACACCGACTTGCAGATGCGTCTGGTAGCTCCGATGACGTATGGGGTCCCAAACATCTAAATTATTTAATTAAATATTATCGTAAAAGAACTGCATTGCGAGACAATCTGCTCCCGTTATAGGTACCTATATACAACAATCTACAATTTTTAGCAGTCGCAACAAATCTAGGCAATAAAAATTTACTACTCCTTTAGTACTGTGGGAGGCTTGAGTGTCACTGTGTAAACAATTTTATTCCTCTTTTATTACTTTAGTGGCACAGTCCAAGCTTTAAAAAGTTTTACAATTATGACCATGGCTGGGTCGAATTCCACAGGTAGTGCAATAATCAGGTTTTTAGAATACATAATAATGTCATAAAATATAACTATTGTTAAAAAAAAAACTTTTAGTTATACCGTAGCTTCTTACGTAGCCTCTTACACATGCTTCTTCCGTAGCATGACGCGTAGATACATTACGTAGCTTTTACGTAGCATGACGCGTAGACAACATTCGTAGCTTTTCCGTAGCTTCTTATGTAGCCTCTGATTGTATATTTCCATATGATACCGTACTATTTTTAGTTTAGTTAAATAGAACACAAGTATCAGGCTTATGACCTATGAATTAATTTACTTTAGTAACGATTTTTATGTCCTTGCTTTCGTCATGCATAAAAAATATTATGCTTAAGTTTGTCAATGTTATTACCATGAATAAATCGCTTTTACTCTGACACTTAGACCGAAGCAAGAATTCAGAGAGCTCGCTATAACTTTAATTAGAGCTCGGGTAAAGAAAACAGTCCGGCGAGGTGGACTTTCATAAAAATAGCTGATTTCTGGGAAATTTCCCTACTGATGACAGCTAGAAATTACTAATATATACAGGGTGTTCGAACCGCTTCATTAATGAAAACCTGCAGGACTTTTTCGAGAGTTATTGTGAGTTTTTTAGAATTAATAGTTAGATGGTTTCCCTTAGAAAGTGACGATACCCCTACGCCGCAGGAGTTGTCAACTTATGTCCTTACACTACTTACACCGAAAATACACAATATATAACAGAACATATTTTCACACCGCCCAAACACATAACATATTAGCCAACTTTTGTAACATCATAATACAAGCCGGAACCGAACCCTTGTTATAATGGCACGATTATTGGCAGCCTTCAATATGACCTTCGGTCACGTGGGGTGCAGCCGGCGCCTTCCGCGTGACCTGTCCGGGAATCGAACGTCAGAATATACGGCGATTATATTACAATAGTTGAGTAACGATATTTTGGCTTTCATATTGAAAGGGTGAGGCACATTTTTATTATCGGCGTTCTTGGGATTCAAGTTGTAATTTTTCTTAAAGGCAAACTTCGAAGGTGTATATTTTGTTCTTGGGATTAAAAATTTTAATTTTTCTTAAAGGCAAACTACAAAGCTCTATTTTTGTACCCAATAATTATAATCATCATCTTAGTGTTAGCTCAGGTCACGTTCGAGGCTCTCACCTCGGAGTCTAGGGTTCGCTTTTCTGCTTTTATTTCAATACATTGTACTATCTTGGGCATTCCTAATAGTGAATCATTGCTACGTATGTTATTTTCAACGATACCAATCCAGCTCCTCTTAGGTCTGATTACCCTCCTATTGGAAACCTACGCAGGCAGCTTGGCCAAATAATTGGCTTCGATAAGACTGAAGCAGCAAATAATCCTATCCTACTAATATTATAAATGTCAAAAGCGAAGATTTTTGGATGTTTGTTCTTCAATCGCGCTCTGACAGCTGAAGGGATCTGACTGAAATTTGATACAGGAATAGATTATAGCATGGCGTGGAGTAACACAGTTTTTTATTCCGGGAATAAAAAAATTCCTCTTTCTCCTCCCATCAGTTGGAGTTATCCGGTTTTTATGAGATCGTACCCCTAGAAGAAACCGTATACCAAAGCATCAGATGAAATTGAGGTTAACTTGACCCCCAAATCCTTAGTGGCGTCCGAAACATGCCCTCAACATGTCTGCTTAAAAGCCAAAAAAAATATTCAACAGTAAAACTCATTAACAAAATCACAACAAATCAGAACTGTAGAAAAGTTTCTATACTAAGTACATAAGGTTCTGCTGAAGAGCTGACTTCGGATTCAGCAAAGAAAATTCTCAACATTAAGGTCAACAAATCACTTTTGATGCCAAAAAAGTTAAGTTGGAAACGAAAAAACCGCTGATAGGATGTAAACGAGCTTCCTCATAAATAAAAATGTGAAAAGTTTGCATTTAGTTGTGTGCCGTATGATTCATGGAGTGAGCAATCAAACTTAAGAATGCTTGCGATATATCGAAAGTTTGAACATGTGCGGGATTAAACGCTGAACTTGGCGGTTTATTTCTGCTTCTTTTTATGTGTTCTCGTTAAGCAATCGGTCCCGGTTTTCATATGAACATCCATGGCAGTCGTTATGGATAGATAGATAATTCTTTATTGTACACCAAGAGATTTACAAATATGACAAGGTAGGTATAGGTAGGATGTCTATAGTTTAATGTACAATGGGCGGCATTATCGCTGGTAGCGATTTCTTCCAGGCAACCTTGGGATGGACAGTAGAGATGGGTAGTTGGAGTCCTAAAAGCCCGACAATTGGTCTCATTACTGAACTTCGATATCACTTGGTTATGAAGGTCAGTTTGCAGTCACTTCACGGAAAATCATTTATGTGAGACTGAAAGTTTAGTGAGACCGCATCTGAGTTGTGAAAAGAACCCAAAAGGTGCTGATGACTGATTTCGGGGGAAAAAGGGGTGGTGAATGTGAAAAGTAGGAAGAGGAAAGGTTGGGAGAACGGGAAGGGCAAAAAGAAGGGGATTAGTTGAGAAAAGATGCAAGGCAGAGAGTCGAGTAGAGTGGCGAGTAGAGAGGAGAGTTGAGTCCAGTATAGAGTTGTGTAAAGAGTTGAGTAGAGAGTTCAGCCCCTCTAGACAAGTGGCAATTTGTCGGCCGGCGTTTTGTAGAATAGAATGCCAAATGTATGGGATTTGACGTATATGACAGGCGTCAACGAATGTCAAAAACGTCAAATCCTATACATTTGTCATTCTATTCCATCATACGCCGAGCAACGAATTGCCACTTATCTAGGGGTGCAGTACAGAATTGAGTACGAGCGGAGGCACCGGAGGTCCCCCATGGGCCTGGGGATGACGGGTCACCCTAGAGTGGGCCTAGAGCCTTCTGTCACCCTAGCAAAAATTTACAACACTATTCGATAAGCGACATCCACGCGGGCGGAGCCGGTGGCAACAGCAAGTATGATATATTTACTTACATTACTATTTCTCCCATCTTTCAAGCTGAAACCTGATATTAATCTAAGTATGTTTTCACAGCAGATGATCTTCATGTACACTGTCCGGCGTGTCAGACATAAATTAACAAAGGACATGACATAGGATAGGGTAAGCAATTATAGCGACGAGTCAGCTCAAATAATGCAATGGCTAATAGTTGATATTGTGAGATAAGATAAGATTAATCTAATATAATATGTCGGCGCGTGGCATATTTAGAGCTTTGTTTAACCATACTATACCTACGTAATTTAGTGTGTGAAATGTGTTTTGTAAATCAAAATCATAGTCTAATTCTATTTGATTGTTATTTTATTTTGAGGGTAGTTTTATTTTAGAGCGGGTGCTACCACCCGAATGGGTATGGTACTCGAGAGCCAACCATTGCAAGAGGCGCACGCGTGCTAACCTATTGGCTCTTAAGTCGAGTTTGTTTGTTTGTCGGGACTTTGTCATGGGCTGTATGTTTACTATCAGATGGAGAACAGCCCTATCCCTTAGTCGCCTTCTACGACACCCACAGGAAGAGATGGAGTGGCCCTATTCTACTCCACCTGGAACTAAGACGGCAGTCTCAGCAAAGAGGGTCACCATTACAGACATCTACGATGCAATAATGGTGGCCCTCAGTTTGACGGCCTCATCAGGCCCTTGATTCTGCTAAATCAAAACCACTGTCGTGCCACAGTCTCTGCAAAAATTGGCATTACATTTTAGACTTGATTCCTATAGAATTAAAGTCCAAAATTAAATGAAAATATTTTCATTACACGCTTTCGTTCACTCTACAAAAAGCCATTTAATTTTAAACTTTAACTGCATTGCTTTAAAGGCTAAAATCAAATGGAATTTTGTCGCAGTCTCTGTGGTGCGACAGTGGTTGTGCTGTAGCAGAATCGAGGCCCAGATGCCTTTAGGAAGAAGGAAACGGTATAGAATTCCAAGATTTATAGAAACATTCAGACCAATGCAAATATACATACATATTCATGCATACAAATATTTGCACTGAGTGAAATTCAAACCTACGACGTCTGACTTAGACGTCCAACACTACCGCTACACCATAGAGTCCATTGAAATAAAAAAAATAAAAAATGAGGTGAATAGTGAAATAGAAAATAAGATAGCAAGCGGGTGGCAAAAAGTGATAGTCTGGTGGCTAATTGCCTAACAAAAGTAATTTCACTTAACCGTAGAGTTAACGAGAATACTAGCAATTAAGGTTATGTTTATTTAAAAAAAGGAATACGGTTGAGGACCCCTGTCAGTAGCGAAGTTCTTTATGTTTCTTTCTAACTTCGAATATTTTAGTTTGCGTTGTATGATTTTTTCCAAGCTAGTCACGCTGATTGCATAGGTTTTGAACTCCAAAACAAACTTTTGAGAATGACATGTTGCGCCGACCACAAATGATTAGGACAAGGCCAAGTAAATGATAAAACAAAGTCACATTTACAATATTAATTAAGGTTATGTACATTAAATTGTACCACATTAGGTTACAGTCTGTTGATGGAACCACATTTTCAGAAAACTATTAACTACTAGACTTGCAACAAATTGAAGTTGAAAACAAATTAGGATCTTTGAACTAAACTATTACAAGACATAAGTTAATTGTTAATAACTCAATAAAGTTCTGTCACCTTCACGGTGTCTGTGACAAGAGCTTTTATTAAAATATAGATATTTATATAGAGCTGATAATACCTGATATGCGTTGCAATTTCTTTTTGATATTGTCGGAAAGGACAATGCCAGTATTTATTGTAAATAGCTACCTGTGTCACATCGCTGGAGAGGTATTTTTAAACTGAATAAAAGTTACTATGGCGCCTAGTCCAAATCTTAGTCCGTTCAGAATTATTCTATCCAGCGATATAACACACATAGCTATTGGAAGGTAGGACCGCGTAGTCCTTTAAGCGAATATCACACATTTAAAATAAAATAAAATTATTGTTTACAGATTATAATTGCGATTTATTTGAATATTTTTATTTAGTGTAACATTTAATTCGCTTTTTTACCCAACTGTGCGACGCAAAGGAGTGGTAATGTGTTTATTAGTTGCCATGGTTATGAGTAGAGTAAAAATGGTAAGTAGTTATCTCATAGTTTGAAATGTATCATACAGTCGCGCGTCCTTTGAGCAGGGCGTGAAAACGTATCTGATGAGGCCGTCAAGCTTTGGCCGCCACCATTGTATTATTGTTAGTGTCTGTAATAGTAACCCTCTTTCTTGAGACTTTACTGTCAGCTTACCATCATGCATAGTGCAGTCATGTTGATAAGTCCTATATAAAAAAAAAACTACAATTACCCAAACTATGTTGAATTGTTAGTGTGTGTTACTGTCGCTGTGTAAACACAATGAACATTTTTTTAAATTATTACACATCAGTTTCAAAAAATGGAATTTTGTATGATTTAGTTCTTCTTCCAAAACGATAAATATTCATTGACATATTATTTTTCATAGCTAAACATTTTGTCAATTTAAATAAACCGTCGTTTTTATACGCAAGTGTACAAGCAAACAAAAAAGTGTTTCACACAATACAACAAAAGTTAGACGAGAAAAATATGTGTCGGAACTGTGTCGACATAAAATATTTAGGAGCCGCTCAGATTCGAGACGGGAACTTGTTAAGGAACCAAACTCAACAAAACAATTTTATTTAGTTCTTTGTCAAGTTCACCAACTGAAAGGATTTAGTTTGGGAATGATTAATAGCTATGAAAGAAAGAAATGTTTATTTGATGTAGGTCATATTAATTGTATAATTTAAAATTAGTGGCGAAAGGTGAAAATTTCCAAAAGGGAAGCCGGTGATTTTTTTTACCGTGATCTAGTTTGTTACGCCCCATGTGATCCATAATATAGGTCTTTATCATATCTGCAAAAACAAGCCGGCCGGAATCGTGTTAAAGGGACCTCTCGCCACTCTTTAGCCATTTCTTGAGTGGGAAATCGTTACCTACGTATTGGTATTATTCTAGAACTGAGTCAGTGATACATGAATTGAGTCTCGGATGGAATCATAAACAACAGCCGATGACAGTTCTAATGTCATTGTGAGGGCTGATTCACAGGTTGTTCAGGAATAAGACTCGATTCAGGCGATTGACGATCATAATATCTCTACGCAAGCATAGTTATAGAATACACGCTGTCCGCTGTTCTAGCTCTGGATTGTTCTGGAATCTGTCAGGATCATTTCAAAACAATACTCAGTCGTGAACCTCAATGCACGTGCCTTAATTAAGTAGCACATGCATTCTAATGTAAAATGGATTAATAAATATTTTTGTGGTAATTAACTTTTGTCGTTGACTATACAGAGTACCTAGTCTAAATGTAAGTATAAAATACAGCTCTTCCCTCCCCTTCCAAGGCAAAGGCACTATAAATACATACATTAGTACGCCTGTAAATCCTCGAAGGGGTAGGTAGAGTTGTATTAACACCCACATTACGCTAACTATAATTTTCGCTCTCACGTAATAGGGACGAGCCTATTACCGTCTAGCGGGCACTTTTAACTGTAGGATGGAGAACAGCCCTATCCCTTAGTCACCTTTTCAGACACCCATAGTAAGAAATAGGGTGGCCCTATTCTACTACAGCGGGAACCAAAGCGGTAATAAATCTATTATATAAAAATGAATCCCTAAATGTGTTGCTAAGCGCAAATCTGAAGAACGGCTGAACCGATTTCGCTAATTCTTTTTTTAGAATATTCCTTGAAGTACGAGGATGGTTCTTACGGAGAGGAAAATAAAAAAAAAGAATTTACTGTTAGGCGGTACGAAGTTCGCCGGTTAGCTAGTAACTAATAAAATAAAGCATAGGTACAATCGAAATCTCTAGTGAACTTATAAATCACATTCCTATATAGTTCATAAACTATCTGAATAACAGTTTTCTCCCTTTGACCTGACCTCCTTCGGCCGTCTCCTTAGGGAACCGGCTTCGTATGCTGACGAAAGTTCGCGAATTCTTACTTTCGCTGCGAGTAACTTGACCGAACTATTTTTTCTTATATACGTACAAAAATATACATCGATCTATCTTTAATATCCGAACATACATTTGTACAATCGTGATTTCCTTTTTCAAAAAATAACGTGGCTTTCTTATATGTAATTCCTCCACTATACTAAACTATACTCAAATTTAAATTAATTTAGTAATTTACGTGTAATGTTGTAATAAGAAGTGGTGATCCATATTAATATTATAAATGCAAAAGTCTGTCTGTGACGCTTTCTCGCCCAAAGCACTAAACCGATTTAGGGGTAAATAAGACTTTGGAGAAGGATATAGGCTGTTTGGTCGCGATAACCGACATCCACGCGGGTGGAGCCGCGGGCAATGGATGTCGGTTATCGCGATCAAACATAGCCGATGCTTTCCTTAAAGTCTAATCTATCTCTGTACCAAATTTCATCAAAATCGGTTTAGGCGGGAAAGCGCAACAGACAGATAGAGTTACTTTTGCAAGTATCGATATATGTATAGGGCACATACAAATATAATATATTTGTATGTGCCCTAGTTGAATGAAATGCCCAAAATGCCCAAAAATTGAATGCTAGCATTCAATTTTTATAGTACTTAAACCGAAATCGAACCCTTTAGTTGTTGTTTTTTTTTTATATAGGACACGTCAATTTGACTTCGCCTCACCTGATGGTAAGCTGAAGGCAAAGTCTCTGTAAAGAGGGTCAACATTACAGACACGTATCATGTTACAATAGTGGCACTCAGCTTGACGGCCTCATCAGATGCTTTTTCATGCCCCGCTTAAAGGACCCGGGACTGTAGGAGGAGGGAAACACGTGAACTGGTAAGGAATTTTAATGGTGCGGCAGAAGAATGTTGTTGAACGAATACAGCTATCTGAATTGAATTGGCTCCTTGAACACTAAACTGAACATCTAATAAGTAATAACCTTTAAACGATATCGAATAGTTCAACAAAATATTTCAATTTCACACGCACTACCGCATCTTAGTAGCCTCCACATAACAAATGTGGGTTACAATGTTCCTGCACAAGTATTTTCACATTTTATAATACCTATCCAACTGTTTACCAACTCGAAATTCAACCTTAAAGACTTTCACATACAATTCAAAGTTACTATAAAACGAAATAAACTTTTTGACCAACATAAATTTATTTTACTCCAAGCGAATATAGTTCTTATTACCTTGAAATAAAGGTGATATAAACGGTAAATAGAAGATGGTCAGCACATAATTTCGTTAGCTACGAGTCGTCACGTACAGGTTATCGTATCCGTGTCGTGGCATAACAACTGCTTGTAACTTGGACTTTGGGATAAGTGATAGGTATTTGTCGTTTCATAATGCCTGGCTTAGCGAAAATGGGTCGTATTTTAAGTGTTATTACGGGCTAAAGTTTGGGTGATAGCTTTACCTAGCAGAGGTATTAATATCAGTGGGGTATGTAGCATGTAGTAGCCCAACTGATGGCAGTCGGGATAGTGTTATATAGGTCTATAAATCTGTGTGTGTCCATATGACGTATATGTACGCGTTCGTAGGTAAATCGGTTCAGTTCGGAATATCGAATATCGGAATATTACCTGTGTGAATAGCACGTTTGCAAATAGTAACTTTGCGAATAGCATCTGTGCAAATAACCTAGTCCATTGACGCCATACAAATCGAATCATTGCAAAAATTTTAGGATGATTATAAACGACCAAGACAGTCTTAGTAACATTGCCAGTATGCAGATCAATTCGAATCTTTATTAGCTAATTTTTTGATATTACGCGCCCCGACATGGATAGATGTAGAATATTATCTATATCTATCTATCTATCTTATATATAAAAATAAATTGCTGTTCGTTAGTCTCGCTAAAACTCGAGAACGGCTGGATCGATTTGGCTAATTTTAGTCTTGAAATATTCGTAGATGTCCAGGGTAGGTATAAACGGTTTAAGCAGGCTAAAAAAATATGGCGTTACAAAGTTCGATGGGTCAGCTAGTATTTGTCAAATTTATTATTTGAATACAATAAATCGAATAACTCAGTACAAAAGGGTGCAGTGGAGGTTTCACTTGCGATATAACACGTAAAAAAAGGTCTTCTCGGGGTTTTGCGATAACAAAAGACAGAAGTCCTGGCTTGGCAGCGTAGAAGATGAGATGTGTGTCAAAAGTCTCATTGGTGTGACTGGATTCCGAAGTGAGAGTATAAATGGGATAAAAATCGTAGAAAATATTAAAGCATTCTTAACATGATGACTGACTGGTATACGAGTTGTACAGTCAGCGTCAGAGAAAACAGACCCGCTCATGCTTTCATATCATTAACAAGGGGGGTCCCTTTTCTCTGAAGTTTACTGTACAATACAACTTTATAATAATACAAGCGAGAATACATTTTATACATATACACGTACACTTGTATACACAACTATTCCTGCACAGCACAAAGAGGCGCCGAAGCGCGAGAAACTTGGATTTTCCGACATTATTCAGAACTCGACAATAACTTCGCATCATTCAACACGGAGTACGGCAGAATTAGTTCGTAACTACCTCACGGTGTACCTAATGGTTATGGTGCCTTCTAGAGCGTGTCGCTGTGCTATTATTATAAAAGTTATAGAATAATATTTACAATAGTCAGCAGCCATATTGTTAAACAGTAAACTATGTGAATTAACACTGATCTCGACGTATAGGTTGATTTTAAGCCGTTTCCCCGTAACTACAGAAAAGAAATTGGAATATCGGGGTAAATAAAAAATATATCAGTAAATAAATTATAGAATCAGCTAGGTGGTGTAGCTGGACTACATTACGTTTATTAATACATATAATCACGTCTGTAAAACGCCAAAGGGGTAGGCAGACGTATATTAAACATCCACATTTTGGTCATTTAGATCGGCACTATTAACTACATGAAATTGAATATTTAGAACTATTCCACTCCATAATAGGACTATCCAGCTAACCTTCTTTTCTAATAGCTACAAATAGCAACGTCTTGATATGACCATTGTCACCAAGTATAAAAGTACAATATCTTTTTTTACCAAATCTTAATTAAATTCAAACGCACAGGAAACTCAAACGTAATATCGGGCAATACTACAAAACGTAAAAAGCCCGATTGGTTAAAGGTCTTATTCGAGTACCTACTGCGTATCTTCAAAGACTCGCGTGGAAAAAAAAATATAGGTAGTTATATTCGCACGGATTTTGCCAAATTTAATATCGTCATTTCGGGGAAATCTTCTGAATTAGCATCGACAGCAGCCCCGCGATCAGTTTCACCTTCGTTTCTAAATTCCAAATTTCATTTCACTTCGATTTTATTGGAAAAGTTAAGCAGTACCTATAAGTGCTGAGACACACTGACAGATAGGTTGTATAACTTCTGTTGTTTTTTTTCGATTACTTGAACCAAATCTATCTGAAGCTGGCTTCGGAGCTCGGGATTCACTTTGATTTTTAACCTGCTCACTATGTTTTTTTTTGTAATGTATGTGCGTGCTATATTCTTATTTCATTGGAAAATCATTCTAATAAGTATAATTTTACTATAATTTGATTTATTTTGGCTTTTATGGGAGTGTCTGCCGCCTGATCCCCCATTTAAACTTTTATAGGGGGAAGCTCTGATCAACTGATCTCAGAATTCATTCTTTAAGGAACTGGTCATGTCATTAATAGTAATAGTCGCAAGAGTCCTGCGATTGCGGGGTCCAATCCCAGTCTATGTCACATTGCTCTCCTGGTTTCTGTGCCCCTTCACTTGTACTAACTTTTTTTTCCTCGTGCGTAAAAACCCCACGGATGCCTCCCCCGCCGAGGCCGGAGGAGGAGGTTATGTCGGACTCGAACCGACTAAAACGCACGCCTCCTGTGGGCCGTCAGTTGCCGGAGGTGAAATTGTCATAGCCATATCTTTCGCACCCCGACCGACCCAGATCCATTTATCTCTCGATCTGGCCCTCTTCCAGTGTCACTTGTACTACCGACGACCTTTGTAGGGCAACTGAGGACGCTATTGCTGTGGCTAAGTTTTGGGCCGACAGAATTTTAAACCAGATCTAGCCATTGACTCGACACAACACGACGGTATATCCGGCTTAGTAACCTCGTGTTGTGTTTCCGACGGTGAGTAGGGTAGCCGAGCCGGAAGGCGGACCCTGAGCTTCTAAATCATCTTGGCCACGGATGCAATCAGGAGAATACGTCTATATGCAGATGATAAGTAGGGTAGCCAGAGCTCACTGTAGAGGTTTTGTGATGTCATTGAGAAAACCAAAGGCTTTGTTCTTTTTCCAATTTATTATAATTTGTTCTACTTATCTTTTGCGAGAATCTCTCTGTTCTTACAGGGTCAGCGGCACGAGTATGACTTTCCTGGTGTTGCACTCGCCTATGGTCATTTTGCTACACTTTTTATCAATTAAATAACAAATAAATAAGCACAGTCAATCGTCAACCATCTAACCGTCATCTGCGGCGGCTCTATTAATTATTATGACATTCTAAACAGGGACGAACGGATTACTGTGACGTCCTTATACAGGGGGATTACACGGCGTATGGCTAATCCCGGACGGGAGACAAAGGTGCCGCGGGATACGGTATTACAGTTAACTGTGTTTTGATGACTGTGTCCTAAAGAGGTGAAGCTTAAATTGTACACAAACTGAAAGCGAGCACCCTGTATTTATATTGGTGGACGTCGATAAAATGAATGAATTTTGTAGCATTTACTTTGTCGAATTTATTGGTTATAAATTTAAGGATATTTAGACTACAAATAAGCTTGGAAATGAATTGTATGCTTCTATTGCGTAACTTAAAGAAAACATTGTAATTTTATTAAGTAAACTATATAGCTAGCCCGCTCCGGCTTCACTCGTGGCATACTACGAAACCGTGTATCACTCATTTACGCCATATATACTGCAATATATTAATTTTCAAATAATGTATCGAAATCTGCCGGATTTATTGACATTTATGATTACTGCTCCGCGTCCTCGAGTAGTAGCGTGATGATATATATAATCTATTCTGTTATATAGTCTACTAGCTGACCCGGCGAACTTCGTACCGCCATATTTTCTGATCCCGTACCCGCTGCATATCTCTAAATTTATCAGTGTTTCTCTACAATATTATGCATGTATTATACATATAAACCTTCCTCTTGAATCACTCTATCTATTAAAAAAAAACCGCCTTAAAATCCGCTGCGTAGTTTTGAAGATTTAAGCATACATAGGGACGGACAGACAGCGACAGCGACTTTGTTTTATAATATGTAGTGATGATGACTTTTCTCGACAAACGGACTATTCAACACACAAAAAATTGCAATTCGAACCAGTAGTTCACGAGATTAGCGCGTTTGAACATTACAAACAAAATCTTTAGCTTTATCATATTAGTATAGATATGTTTGTAATTACAATGCTATCTTTTGTTTAACTTACATAGTCATAGAGACTATTAAATAGTTAAGATGCATGGGTCGAGTCAACAACAGTTTGACAATATGCTCACCCCCTATTACGTGGGGCCTAATACACCTCTGCCTAACCCTCCGGGGATAAAGGCATGAATCTCTCATCCTATAGTTAATTCCCAGTCGCATCCGAAGCTTTCTCAGCTCGGAGTCTGGGGTCCGCTTTACCGTCTTAACTACAGATTTGGCTAGACCTCGATATTTTTTCGTGAAGCGATTGCCATCTGACCTCCACAGCCCAATGATAACATTAGGCGATATCGAAGCTTTGCAGCTAGACCGATGTTTTTGGATTTTTTAGGGCTCCAACTACCCGTAACGGCTACCATAGATGTTCTTATGGCAACCGGGACCGACGGCTTAACGTGCTCTCCGAGGCACGACCAGGTCGACCAGACCAATGCAAATACCCATATTTCATGAACACAAATATTTGCACTGAGCGGGGATCGAACCCGCGCCTCCTGCGTAGCGGCCGCGTTCACTACCGCTACGCCACGGAGGCTGTCAAATAAAGGCTGTCGGATAAAGGCATGAATTATTATATAAATACTTAATTTTTTAATGTACTAATAGACTCGACCCTAACACTTCAATCCTAAAATAATCGTTCAAATATAGGTATTAATCCAATACTGCCTACCCAATATCCTGAATATAAAACTTAAAGTAAAATACCGTAGCCATTAATTCGCTCCACGTTCAATAAATATCGTAACAATGGCTTAGAGGCTATTGTGCGCGCTTCCGGTCGGAAGGTACCGTGTTCAATGCGATCTCGTTCAACTATTGTGGACCTACTTATACACAATATGATAAAGCGTACCTTTATTGAATCCAATCATACTATAAGAGTGAATATAAATTGTAGAAAGTGGTTTGTGAAAGTAGAAAATGTTTCTATATTGGAATTTTGAAGTATCTTTTTGCTTTAGGTTTATAATTTTTACTAGCTTTTGCCCGCGGCTCCGCCCGCGTGGATGTCGGTTATCGCGACCAAACATAGCCTATGTCCTTTCTCGAGGTCTAATCTACCCCTATACCAAATTTCATCAAAATCGGTTCAGTGGTTTGGGCGTGAAAGCGAGACAGACAGACAGACAGACAGACAGAGTTACTTTCACATTCATAATATTAGTAGGGATTAATACATATGCTCACGCCTGTCTACCTCTGGTATGGGCAGAGATGATAACCCATTACTTGTTTCTGTCCTTGCATACTTCTCGAGTTTCCTTTCTTTATACCACTTAGGTGGTCGACAAGTACACGGCCCAACTGATGGAAAGTGATTACCGTGGCCTATGGAAGTATGCAACACCACGAAGGTCTTACCGTGGCCTATGGACGTATGCAACATCATGAAGGTCTTAAACCTAAAATTCGCCAGCACACTTACTGATTGACCAATGAAGCTCTGACACAAATTTTCCTTCCGAAGATGGGGTAAAACCAACCAAATCAAATTAACATAACATAACATAAACTCACGCCTATATCCCCTCAGGGGTAGGCAGAGGTGCTAGCACCCACATTTCGCCGTTTATGTTTAGGTCCCAATGTAATAGGTGGCGAGCCTATTGCCTAAATCAAATTAAGGCGACGTAAAAGAGTGAGTTTGGATGCGTTCGGGATTGGCACTCAGATGAAGAAGGGAGATGTTCAAAAAAATAAAAAGTCATTGCAATGCTGTCAGACCTTTCTGACTGTGTGTAGTCTCGTTGTTGAAACACAGAGCTCAAATTCCTCTCTGTCACGTTTCTTTTATTGACTATGAAAGTTTATTAGTGAAATTTCACCTAAGACCAGCCATTACTGGGCGTGCATTTCTAGCGAATACTTAGCAATGATATATTGATATGATTATTTTGACCTTGCCGGTCTTTGGAGCTCCAGGTTTCGTTTTTGAAGTGGGTGGGTGAGTTTAGAAAACGTGACTGTAAGATGGTTGTAATTTCGCCTATGCCGACCTCTTCTTGAGATATATTATGTGGGATAGTGATAGCTAGTGTGACAAAACGTGGCCACTGACGGTGGGGTTAGTCCGTGACCTAAAAGTCGCGCAGCGGGCTATAGAGCGAGCTATGCTTGGAGTTTCTTTGAAGGATAGAATTCGTAACGAGGTTATCCGACAAAGAACCAAAGTTACCGACATAGCTCGCAGAATAAGCAAGCTGAAGTGGCAGTGGGCTGGCCACATCTGCCGAAGGACTGATGGCCGTTGGAGCAAACGAGTCCTAGAGTGGAGACCGCGCGTAGGAAAACGGAGGGTAAGACACCCCCTAGCCAGATGGACCGACGACCTGCGAAAGGTGGCTGGGACGGACTGGATGCGGAAGGCGGAGGATCGGCAAACGTGGCGCACATTGGAGGAGGCCTATGTCCAGCAGTGGACTGCGGTAGGCTGATTGATTGATTGATGGATTGATAGCCAGTAAAAATCTCAATCACAATATTCTGTGCAGGCATATTATGTCGGCATATAGTAACCTTTGATTATATGAGTAGTTCCTTGTGTCATGCAGCGTTGACATTCAGATAACTACTCTGTAAGTGTCATCACGTACCTATATTTGCATTAAACCTGACAGGTCAAGGTCCAAACAAAGGTTTTATTACCTCCAACAATAGGTTAATTAATACATACTTTCAACTAGATTTTTTTTTGTAAGTAAACTTGTACTAGCTATGTTAGTTTTAGAATGGGCGACCGTTTCTAACACATTGAGACCCTTTCGTGCCCCAGAAATTAAATTAAGCCGTCTGTTTCGGTTCCCATGCAAATATCAGTATGTTCTGTGACCCAAGATATCTCTCAGATGCCTACGATAGTCTCCAAACTCACTATCCTCAAAAATATTCAAGTTTATATCGTTTTTATTACGAGTATTTCTCTGTATACGTTATGTACACGTACATCTCTCTAAGACACCCGTGTTTAATGTTATAGCTGCCGTACTGCCTCCAACTCCGACATATAATGCCGATAACTTCTTCATTTTACGATACAGGTGACATCTAAGGCGATATTAACGCAAGATGCTCGGAATTACTCGAGGCGTGGAGCGAACGCCTTTGAACGCAATAATTTCAAAGAAAACGACTCAACTATTAACTGTAGTTTTATTTTCTTATATAACTTTAATAACTGTAACGTTATTTGGTTTAAAAAGAACGCAATTTCGAGATGGAATATTGACCATTAATATAAGGTGGAAGTTTGTGAAGATGTTAGGATGTTTGTTACTCAATCGCGCTCAAACGGCTGAACGGATTGAGTTGAAATTTGGTACACGGTTAGATTACAGTTCCTGCAATAGGTTCCTTTGAGTTGTGGCAACGGGATCAAAAGGCCGTATTGGTTCCCGGAGGAATAGGACCACCCCATCTCTTCCCGTGGATGTCATTGAAAGCGATTAAGTGATAAGGCTGTTCTTCATCCGAAAGTAAACATATAGTTCATGATAAAGTGACCGCTTAACAGGGGTCAAAACTCATAGTTGTCGAAATGTGGATACTAATACACCTCTGCCAACCTCTGCATTTACAGGCGCGATATGCAAAATCAGTTTTTAAATAACTAAAATATAATTCCACAATTACACACCACCAATCTCACATCGCAACTAACCAACCGACCATGTTAACTAACCAAGTTTGCCCACACGTCTCCCTGCGTCTGCGAAGCACTTTAAACTTGTCATTAAAACAAAACAAGCTAAGCAGAACTCGTCTCAACTCGCAGCGACTCAAAGACGAGACGTAAAAACTTGTGCAACCATATTATGAGGTTCTTTCTTAATCTGAAATGCCTTTACAGTTAAGTCGAGTTATATTGTAGTAAGAATTCAATTTTGGTGGCTTCTGTGGTGTAGCGGCAGAGCGATTAACTGCTACGCGGAGGGCGCGGGTATGATTCTTACTCAGAGTAAATATTATTAACCCTGGCCCTTTTGACATGCACACGGTCACGGTACGGTCACCGTGCCGTGAAAAGCTGCGTTTACATACTCGCGGCAGAGCGAGGGAAGTGGTGAGAGAAGTAGGCAGAGACGTGGTGTGAATGGTATATTCGTCATGCCGCGAGTACTACCGCGTATGTTGCTGCGAATGTCGGCTTGGCGGCGCGAGTCAAAGGAGCAGCAATACTAGCGCGATGAACTATACGAGACCGCTAGATGGCGTTAATCAGTAAACACGACTTTCGTTATTGCTCCTCGATATTTACTTTTAAAAATATTTATATCGATCTACGGAAAGTGTATAGTAGTTGAAAGTGATAGTTTTTATTAATAATCTCTGTAAAAGCAAATTGCGTACACTGCTACAGCGTTGTCCTCCATACGTTTACGTCCGTCTCCATTGCAGGGCGAATACTGTAATGCGGACATTAATCGCGCGAATATTTCCGGCAACACGATGAGCAATGCGAGCGGCAGTATGTAAACGCGGGGTTACACGGCACGACGACCGTGCCGTGACCGTGTACATGTGAAAAGGGCCTTAGTGTTGATCCCGGTGGAGAAGAATAGGGCCACCCGATCTCTGCCTGTGGGTGTCGTAGAAGGCGACTAAGGGATAGGGTTGTTCTCCATCCGATAGTAAACATATAGTCCATGACTGAGTGCCCGCTTGACGGCAATTGGCTCGCCCCCTATTACGTGGGATCGAAATCACAGTTGGCGAAATGTGGCTGTCAATAGACCTATGCCTACCCCTTTGGAGATTTACAGGCGTATGTATGTATGTATGTAGTGTTGTATACATGAACATTCATCCCCGTAATCCTTTATTTATCCTTTAAAAAAAGAATTATAAAAATCGGTTCATAATTGGCTTTAAAATCGCATAATAACACTATACAAAAATAAAATCGGCCAAGTGCGAGTCGGACTCGCCCATGAAGGGTTCCGTAGTAGCTAAGGCGAAAATTGCGGTTTATATATCATATTTCATGAACACAAATATTTGCACTGAGCGGGGATCGAACCCACTGAGCGGGGATCGAACCCACATCATTTTTAAAGACCTATCTATAGATATCTCACACGTATGGGCTTGATGAAAAAAAAAATTTTGAGTTTCAGTTCTAAGTATGGGGACCCCCAAAATTTTATGCATTTTTTTTATTTTAGTGTGAAATTCTTAATGCGGTTTACAGAATACATCTTCTTACCAAGTTTCAACAGCATAGGCCTTATAGTTTCGGAGAAAAGTGGCTGTGACATACGGACGGACAGACAGACAGACAGACGGACAGACATGACGAATCTATAAGGGTTCCGTTTTTTGCCATTTGGCTACGGAACCCTAAAAAGAACATTGCGATCGAATTGAAAAGTTCTTCCTCCTTTTTTGAAGTCGGTTATATAAAATCTTACAAAAGTCATTGCCAAGGGTACAAAAAGTCATTGGCAGTATATCATAATGTTCGCTTGTCAACAGTAACTCCAATAATACTTATTCTCCTTTACAACTCAACAAATCAAATCCCTACGGTACGAAACAAAAACATCTTACTACCAAAAACTGCTCCCTTGTCGGACTGCATCAGTTGCTACAAAAACGGATGAACTCTCGTCCAAGGACTTTGTTTTTTACTGTTTATATAACGTGGAACGTCGAACTTCTAGTTTTTCCCCCTCGAAGTCCGCTGAGGGGTGATTTATACACCAAGTTCGACTGGCTTGTTCTAAGTTTGCTCTATGTAGCTTTTAGTGTTAGGTATATTTGGATATTATTGTTGTATGGTTTTATAGGAAACAGAGAAATGGTGTAAGTGTAACGATTGTTTTATTTTCTACCACTTAGATGGCAGGAAAGCACACTGCTCACTTGATGGAAAGTGGTTACCATGCCCTATGGACGTGAGCAACAACAGGGGAGTCACACTTGTGCTGCCGACCCTGTAAGAACAAAGACTTTCTGTGCGGTCAGTGCAGAAGACAAAGCAGGACAAGCCTTTGATCTTCTCTTTCACACTATTTTAAGGAAGAGGCTTTAGAGCTTAAAGAATATTAGTAACTGATTTTTTTTATACTACTTAGGTGGCAGACAAGCACACGGCCCACCTGATGGAAAGTGGTTACCGTGGTTTATGGACGTATGCAACACCAGGGGCGTCACACTCGTGCTGCCGACCCTGAAGAAACCTTCTAATTATTAGTATTCCCGCTATACCCCTCTAGTTAAGCTAAGTTGTTTGTGATAGGAGTGGGTTCACGTCGGTAGTGTAAACGATTTGAACCCAAAACATCACGATTATAAGGCCGACTAATTTACCACTAAACTACCGACGCGCGACGTATCGATATCTTCCAAACATAAGAAGAAAAATTAATTTTAACAAATTCAATCGTAATTTATTTTGCCTTAGTTTTATATTACACTATACCTATATCCCAACGTTGAACGACTTGTGGCTAAGGTAATATATTACAATGTTAATCAATACTGGTCACTACTCAGCCCAGACTTGGGACGGGAGACAATTTTTAACATAATATATTGCGACCCTTCTAAACCACGGACCTCCGCGACCGACGGGTTAACGTACTCTCACGTTAACCCGTTGGTCGCGGAGGCCATCTATGACAACCAAGAATTAAGAACTCAGTTAGGGTCAGAAAAAAAGCTGGCCCCAACTGAGGTGGGAAAAGATGATGATAATTAAGAAAACGCTAATAAACGTATGTCATTGGCCAAAAAAGTTTATCTTATGGTGGCAATTCAAATGGCTATTTGTGTTTGCTATTATTGGGCATTTGTTTCATTTGGTTAAATATTTGACGTAGGTACCTACACGCAAACATATAAAATCAGGCAAATACGACCAGCAAGCGGCAGCCAAGCCAAATAACAAACCTACAAGCGTATGTGGTATTGACCTAACAAACCTACAAGCGTATGTGGTCCATATTTGTCAAATAGGCAATAAGGCCAATACTTGGTCAAATATACTGTCCACACGGGGTAATTATTTGCCAAAAATGTCAAATAAGCAAATTCAAATAGCCTTGTGAAGTGCGACCATTATTGTTTTACCTAGTTTTCGTGAAGTTACAAGTACGAAATATATTAGCAACTTAAAGTGATATTAATATGGTCGATTAGAAGAAGTAAATTGCTTTAAGACAATACCAACGGTTGCATTGACCGGCACGTAACCCACGCCAATCTAATCAACGTTGCCCAGTGGCGCAAGTTGGGCACTGAAGCGGACGCGACAGTGATTTTTTGATTATCTAATTTATTAAATGGTTTAATGATAATTAAATAACTAAAAATAGGGATTATTCATTTTATTGTATACTAGCTTTTGCCCGCGGCTCCGCCCGCGTGGATGCCGGTTATCGCGACCAAATATAGCCTATGTCCTTTTTCAAGGTCTAATGTACCCCTATACCAAATTTCATCAAAATCGGTTCAGTGGTTTAGGCGTGAAAGCGTAACAGACAGACAGACAGACAGAGTTACTTTCGCATTTATAATACTAGTATGGAGTATGGATATGGATATGCATATGGATTTGTAAGCGTAGGTACTTGCAATAAAATAATAATAATATGCTATGCTACATAATCAAACTGAATAGTCTTTTTGTCGGAGTCCTCTCTCTAGACAGGTGAGGAGCTAATATAAGTATTTTGACGCTTTGTAAGTTCGTTTTAATAATCTATTTAAAATAAACGATTCTTTACTTTCACTTCAATCGAATGCATTGTCTTAAAATAAACAAGTAAGTTTACATTAGGACTTCAAGCTTAATCTATTTCGAGTGTTGTCACGAAAAACACCGCAATAAGTTTGTAATTTGCACCAAAACCGCGGTTCCCCTGGCCCCGGTCCAAGAGCTTGCTACCTCGGAGGTTAAACGTATATAAGATTGGTGTATACTTTACTGATTGCACCCCGTATTGGCCAGTATAACGTATGGGTCGGGCAATTGTGTTGTAGTAACATAATAAGGAGCGTTGGTTCCACATAAATGGTGTATTGACCAATAAAATATTTGAACTATTGAGAGTTGAAATCCATACTTACCACGTATCTATATTACTATTACGGTCTATCTCACTGTCTGCCTGTCTATTACGCTTTCACGCCTAAAGCAAAGAACCAATCTTGATGAAATTTGGTACACAGATTGTTTCGAGCTTATGCTTAATTAAGTAATTTCAAGCACAGAGTGTACTTACAATAGGTATTAACTCATAATATAACATTACGGGCTAATACCTATTATAAGTACAGTCTAATGCAGACTTGAGTTATAAACATTTTTTAATAGCTTAGCATTTCAGAACTACTATTACGTTTTATAATTTCTTTCAAGAAGCTTAAGGTGTGTGATAGGTATGCGTACTTATATTACATGAAAAGAAAACTGTGCACATCTATAGCTGTAGCAGCAGTAATATGTAAGGTTCGAGGTGCTTATAACCCAACAAAATTTGATATGTACTTACACCCAAGATGGAATTCAATAACATTATCGCCTATCGAAAATCACAATCTAAATAAGAACTGACACGATGCATACGAATCACACTGCTTAAATCTATGAAATTTGAATTCCATATTATAAAAGTTCGTTCCGTTGTGAAGTTATAAGCTTTTTACAAGTTACTAGTAAGTTATAAGTATTCGTTTAGTTAACTAAAGAGTATGTAGTTAGGTAACTACTTACAGTACTTACCTGTTTTCGCTGGTGTAATTAATTTAATGAAATTCCTAAATTATAGGTAAAACAAACACTGAACATTGCTGTAAAGAGCAAGTTGGATTGCACAGGGAGGTACATTCAATTGCAGGACAAATTCAGGAAAATACGTTGCTATTCCTGTTTAATATTTCGGAAAGTAGTTCAGGTTTTGGGAGCCCTGTTACTAGGTCTGAATTTCCTCGGTAAAATAATAAAGAAACAGTGGGTGGGTTAGCAATCCATAATCAATCAATTGGCCTATTGCAGTCGACTGCTGGACATAGACCTCTCCCAATATGCACCACGTTTGCTGATCCTCCACCTTCCGCAATTCATAAAATCTAAATCAATATTATAAATGCGAAAGTAACTCTGTTTGTCTGTTATGCTTTCACTCCTAAACCACTGAATGGATATTTATGAAATTTGGTAGATTATACCTTGGGAAATAACATAGGCGATAACCGTTGCTATTCTGTCGAATATTGCTATTTAAGAAAAATGTGACCATAAAAGTGACCGTGAGTTTTATTGCCAGGTTCTTCTCACAAGTAATTCACAAGGCAATAAGTAATGCCTTGTGAATATGGCAGTAAATGGAAACGCAATAATCTTGACGTTTATAAATGTGTTATTTTTTGACCTACATGAATAAATATAATTTTCATTTGATTTTTTCTCTATACCAAAAATAAAGCTTGGTGGTCGGTTTTACGATCGAAAGGTTTGAATCCTGGCCATTACACTATCAATGTGAACCAGTGGGTTCACGTTGATGTTAGGAGTGCTTAACACAACCAATAGCTTAGCTGGAGGGGTTACAACGAATATTAGTAATTACGGTTGCTAATATTCATTATAAAAAGAAACCTAGATCCGTTCAACCGTTCTGGCATTTTTTCCCTCATAATGGCAAAAGATAAAATTGTTACAGAATAAAACGGCGCAGATGAGCCGTATTGTAAAGGTACACGTCCATATTACAATATACTGCGTGCGTACAGTCACGAGTTCACACCCGCAATATACAAAACGACATCAAAGTGTTCTTCGGTAAAGAACTGAGATTACACTGCAGGCCGTAATAATGGAGCAGTTGTGTTTAATTTTATGATGAGTGTGGAGGGTCAAGTTCAATGTCATTATGGATTTTTTTTCTCAAATATCTTTATTTACTTAATACAATAAAATAAATTACACTTCACACACTTTATGACAGATAAGCAGTAGGTAGTATATGCTGTGAGTCACTTACAGGTACAGGCACCTTTTAAAGTTTTTTACATGATTTTTTTGTTACACAATATTATTAGATGAGTAAGACCCAATTCATAACATTTGACATTGTAAACTATAGACTTATTTGTACTTTATATATTATGGATTAAAACAGTGTTCTGATGAGTATATAAATATTTATTTTAATATAGAACGCAGCAAAATGACTACACCTCGCTTGAGAAGCTGAAGGCAAAGTCTCAGGAAAAAGGGTCACCAAAACAGACACCTGCTGTGCAACAATATTGACTATCATTTTGTCAGCCTCATCAGAAAGCAAAAGTCACTAAAAACAATTGAATGTTTACGGTGTTAATATCCGATGTGAAAGAAAGTAGAAAGAAAGGCCTCAATTCAGATTCTTTAACGTGTCATTTCTTTGTAATTATAATTTTGGCGTTAAAAGAATGTATTGTGCTCCACCAATATGTTTAGAGCCGTAGTTAACCTCATCTGTAAGCCGACTCAGACAATTAAATACGCTAATGATGGATACACGAGTCCCTGGTGCCAGTTTTCCTCTCGGAGTTGAGAGATAATTTTATTAAAATAAACAAATTAATTTATAATTTATCGATATCTACTAAGTTACAAAAAGTACCAAACCGAAGTAATTTCTGAATTTGAAATTCTTACAACGTTTCAAAATAAAGTAAAAGTACGCTCAAACTGTCAATACAATGTCTGGAAAGTACGCCCAGTCCGAGTTTTAAATTTACGAGCGTTCGGATTTATACCGTTTATCAGGCCTCAAGTGTACTCGAATTCTTTGATGTACGTCACAGTTAGCAAAAGCGTTTTAGAAGGAAAAAAGTTGCCTTAGAAAATTCGTTTTGACGCCTTCAAAGGGAAAAGAACTATTGTGGCTCTTTTCTTTTTTGTTATGCAGAAGTGAAAGGAGAATAGTCGAATTAGGAGTATGTTTAATTCTGAAGCTTATGAGTTAGTGAACCAAGGACTTTATTCTGTTTGCAAACAGGTTAAAATCATAATCATAACATGAGTAGTCAATCGGTTTCCGTATGGTAACATAAAAGAAATAACTAGTGTAAATATAAATGAAATCTCAGTAGCATTCTAATCGCAAATCTGCATAGTGCAAACTCGGGAAGCCAAACGCCTCTCTCCTATACTTTCTTTTTCTGATATGATTTATCTTGGTTAACATGGAGGCCACTACTGTCTGACTCCGAGAGAAAAGACTACACCAGAGCCTCGTTCATCAATAAGTAGGTGTACCAGCTCACAGATGTGATTGGTTTAGCATTGTTACTTGTATACACATTCATACATACATATTGTATACCTGTAAAACATCCCAGCCAGCCATCTTAGCGTGGTACCCGGCAGAGTAGAATTTGGGCCACCCCATCTCCTCCCATGCGGTGTCGTACAATGCGACTAAGGGATAGGGCTGTTTATCATCAGACAGAATTTACAGCCTAGACTCAGCCGCAGATACATGGCTCGAGTCAACAGAAGTGCCCGGAATACGGCAATAGGCTCACCTCCAAATAGGGACCGAATACAATGATTGGTGAAATGTGGGTGTTAATTCACCTCTGCCTAACCCTTCGGGGATAAAGGCGTGATTATATGTATGTATCTATGTAAAACATCCCTTCGGACAGAGCCAGAGGTGTATCAATATCCACATTTCACCAAATACGATTTTTGGTCTCACGTAATAGCCTATTACCATCCAGCGGGCATTTTGTCATGGACTGTTTACTGTTAGATGAAGAACAGCTCTCTCTTATCTACCTTCTACGACACCCACGAGATTGAGTAGGCACTTTATTTTTTAAAAGAAAAAAAAATCATTAGTAACCGAAATTACTAATATTCGCTCTTACCCCTCCAGCTAGTCATTCTTCTCCATCTAATCTTTCTCACTCCCGCTATTTAATAGTTATCAGTAAGTAGAATATAATCTCCATCTTCAGATAATACCTCACATGTTTCAATAAATTGCAATACTCCTACTCTTAGTTCTATGATACTACAATCTTATTCGACTTACAATGAAAGCTTCTGCGTCCATCTATCTCCCATATTATTATACAATACGTTTACGTGGCTCCACTATAGTTGCAGCACTTACTGAATATACGACACATGCTGATAAAGCCGGTACATAATACAGTACAATGTTCGTACTATCTTGAACCTTGTATGGTAATTTACTTGGATTATCTTTGGTTAGTTGTGTATTACTGTTTGCTTGAATAATAGACACTGTAAAGCTTTCTGCATTCATTAATGGGTTTTTTTATACTATTTAGGCCGCAGATAAGCATACGGCCCTCCTGATATTGGTAACCGTGGCCTGTGGGCAAGTAAAACACCAGGAGAGTCACACTCATGCTTCCGACCCTGTAAGAACAGAGAGATTCTGTGCCGTCATCGTCAGCGCGATTAATGAAAAGAAAATGTCAAACAAAAGAATTATCTTGAACAAAAATAAAATACCACATAAAATCGTAACAGATAAAAGAAATAACACTAAAATCTTCGCCACTCAACTCTATTTCACCTGCACCTGCTAGATAAATACATTATCAAGATATATATTTATGCCTGGCAATACAACAATACAACTTCCACCATTATCCTTCTTATAAACTGTTTATTTTTAATAAGACTTATAGCTTCAAATAACGTTGTTAATTTAGCCCACATCAAGCAGACATGGCAACACACAACCTCACTTAATTGCGTTGGAGTATTGCCAGTTGCAACGAATAGAGATATGGCTTGGTTAGCAGCTAAAACTTAAATTATGTGGCAAATATAGGTCTTTATTGTTCATTTCAGATGCTTAGCTAATTAAAGCTTAAAGTTTGTGAAGATGTTTAAACGTATTCTTATTTGAAAGTATTGTTATTCAATCACGCACAAATGGCTGACCAGATCTGGCTGAATTTTTAAATGGAAAGTGTAAAAACTGAAGCCTATTACTATGATTACCCCGTCTATCTGACACCAGATTATATCTCATGAACCATCATAGCTAGACAGCTGAAATTTTCACAGATAATGTATTTATGTTGCTGCTATAAGTAAACAAAATATAAAATAGAATATTTAAGGCAGGCTTCCATATAAACGTGATTTTATAACGTATTATTACGTGCTACTCAATTTAATTATGGAGCAGCTGAAACTTAAAAAAAGCTAATAATAATAGTATCTTATGTTACGGAATGTGCGCGAGACCGACTCACACTTGACCAGTTTTTATCTTTGCAACGGAGTACGGGATAAGAATTCCGGCGGACGATTCGTCCCATTAATTGTTTGAAAGACTCAAAGAATACAACACTACCCGTGTTTGTATTCTTTCACATAAGCTAAAACAAATCGGGAGTTGGGTCACTAATCCATTTAGGGGCCGCCTCCCGACATCTCATTATGCAATCATTACGCTATTCCGGTCGCGATTTTACGCGTAATCCCGTAATTTAGTTCCTCAGTGTCCCGACATTTGGCAGATTTACGTCCCGACCGAATTAATGGACCCAGTACCTTGGGGAGAATCTTTTTCCCCTTCTTTATCTTTTTAGCTTGACGGCTGACGTTTTAATGAGCTGTTCGATCCGATTGATTATGTGTGTTAATGAATTTAGAATTAATTCTATCACAAATTTGAATCTTGTTACAATGGGATAAGGTTTAAATTCAAATGTTAATATTACGTATTAATGTATATTCAAAGGCTAAAACATCCATTTTTACTAATTAAGAAATGATTACATTTATTATTTACAAAGAAACAAATAAATCAAAGTCAAAGTCAAAAATCATTTATTCTGTATAAACCATCAAAACGGCACTTACAAAACGTCAAAAATATATAATAATATGTACTAAAGACTAGATTAGTAAATGGACCACCAGTTCGAAACGCGGCCCCGGCCTGAGAAGACTCCGGCAAGAAACTCGGCGGGAGTGTTTTTTTTTTGGTCTATTTTCAAAAAATGCTTAGCCTACTTAGTCTAAATACAATCATTTGCTTGAGAAGCATGCATGAGCGAACAGCTCTTTTCCAAGCTAGTTTATCATCTAAATATTCTTGTCCCTACTAATATTATAAATGCGAAAGTAACTCTGTCTGTCTGTCTGTCTGTCTGTCTCGCTTTCACGCCTAAACCACTGAACCGATTTTGATGAAATTTGGTATAGGGATAGATTAGACCTTGAAAAAAGGACATAGGCTATGTTTGGTCGCGATAACCGACATCCACGCGGGTGGAGCCGCGGGCAAAAGTTAGTATTTTATAATAGCCTTTTTGGCACAATTTCCTTTTAACTACATTTTTAAATTTATTTATAGGTAAATCCCTAATTTCATTAGAGAGCTTGTTAAAAAAGCGTATACAGTTTCCTTGGAAAGAATTACTAATTTTTTGGAGTCTTCTATCACAATAATATAACGTAATATATTTTACGTAGCGCGTCTACGAGTTCGTAGCTCGCGGCGTAGCACGTGACGTATGTATTTCGTAGCGGGGAAAGGGGGAACACTATTTTAGCGCTAATTAATTCCATAATGAGCTTACACGGCGCACATTAGCGTATGACTTGGCAAAGCAAACAACAATTATTGTTGTACATGACTGTATCATATAGAATTGTTTGTATTTAGATTTCTGGTAGAATGGCACAATGAAATTTCTCGTTTGAATTTCGAACCGTGTAATTAGAAGTACCTTTACATTAAAGAGAACCTTGGTGAAATAATTTCTACCTGGTGATACATCAAAGAAGGTAGTTGAAATCACCAGTTCGCGATCCTGCTATTCACTTAATTAAACGTGAGTGAAAGCCAATTACAGCAACACTTGATGACACTGAGATCATTCACAATAAATAGTAATATGAGCAATTCTACATAGTTCGGTTACTTTGAGATTACTTCAAACTCTAAGGCTGGTTTTAGAGTCGCGCTGACCGCACGCTGACTGTCAGCGCTGATGGTCAGCTTGACTCTAAAACCAGCCTAAGACAACCACTATCTTTAGTCTCCTCGTGACCATGGCTGATGAAAAGCAACCGAGGCTCAGTACAGCTCAGAATCTATAAAAAATAACCCTATTTCAATGCCGCACCATTAAGATTTGAAATTCCTTACTAGCTCACGTGTTTCCCTCCTCCTACAGTCCTGGGTCCTCTAAACGGGAGGTGAAAAAGCATCTGATGAGGCCGTCAAGCTGAGAGTCACCATTGTAACATGGTATGTGTCTATAATGGTGATCCTCTTTCCTAAAACTTTGCCTTCATCATCATCATCATCATCTGCATATAGACGTATTCTCCTGATTGCATCCGTGGCCAAGATGACCTCGAAGCTCAGGGTCCGCCTTCCGGCTCTTCCTTCTCCACTTCGCACGATCTTGGGCGTCCATGGTAGTGAGACCATTAGCACGCATATCACCCTCCACGACGTCAAGCCAGGACTTCTTTGGCCTACCCCTTTTACCTGGACCCGGTGGGGGTACCATTGCCCTGGCGGTTGCCGCAAGACGTGGCCGCACCAGCGAAGGCGGCTCTCTTGCATTTTATCCGCGATGTCACGGACATGGAGGCTGCCGCGGATGCGAGAGTTCCGTACGCGATCTTTACGCGTAACGCCGCACATCCACCGCACCATTTTCATCTCCGTGACACGCAGCTCTTGCTTGTGTCGCTCGAGCAGCGGCCACGCCTCACAACCATACAAGAGAACAGGCCTAATGATCGTCTTATAGACCTGCCCCTTCAACCTGACTGGCATTTTAGGATCACAGGTCACGCCAGTCATTTCTCGCCACTTGGCCCACGCGGCAGCAATGCGTGCCTTGACGTCGTGGTCGATCTCACCTAACTTTGCCTTCATCTTGCCATTAAGCGAGGTGACGTTGACGTGTCCTAATTATAAATGAAATTATTTCAATATAGCTTGGTGAGTTGTTAAATAATCAGTTTTTCTACCCTGCAAAGATATACAATAATAGATAGGACCAATTGGCAGTTCCTTCAATTTATTATTAGAACTATCGGGATATTTACCATGTATTGTTTCGAGTATCCGATATTTCAGCGCTGTTGCAAGCACCATGATCAGGAGAAACTATCGGATACTCGAAACAATACATGGTAAATATCCCGATAGTTCTAAAGGTATGATTCCGTAGCCGACTGCATACGACAACTGCCGACGTACGCAGTACATGCGCGTAATTCATTGCGGCATCTCAATGGTCCCCTTAATCCGTATCGGACTTTGACAAGTAATGGGTGCGCTGTATGTGCTGCATGGGTCGGCAGTTGACGTATGCGGTCGGCTACGGAATCATATCTTAATAGTAATGTGAACGACCATGAAAGTTTAAAAGTTCTTTCAATATCTCTTAAGAAATTGAATGAAATTTGTAAGCATTTATTATGCTAACTATTCAAATCGGACTACTAAGCCACCGAGTCCCACCCGAAGTCGATCTAAATTCTCCTATACATTTTTCTATATCTTAATCAATCTACCCGATGAAGTTCCCAATAATCGAAACCAAAACATAACACTACTAGTTTGTAACAAGTTATTACTTCCCAGCTCAGCAACAACGATGTATCTGGTATGTTTTCATGGTACATATTAGTATTCTCGCAGTCTCCGAGCGCCGTGCCCGTCTCAATTACCGCGCACACTAACTACGTCACACGTTATATTTTCACTGGCGACGATAAAATGATGCCGGCACGTCATATAATGTTACATTGTTTAGTTATAGAAGTTATTTTTCTGTTGAAGACAAAGGTTTGACTCATCTGATGCTAACGTAATAATGTTGGGGTAAATGCTGTTTTTGCAAGTTCAGCAGTGCGAGTCTTCTTCCTCCTAGCGTTTATTCCCAGTCGCATCCGAAGCTTTCCGTTCGGAGTCTGGACCCCAGACTCCGAACTGAAAGCTTCGGATGCTTTATCAGTCTTCACTACGGATTTGGCTAGACCTCTATATTTTCCGTGAAGCTATTGCCATCTGACCTCCACAACCCAATGTTAACATTAGGCGATATCGATATGTAATGTGGTATGAAAAATTCTTATTATAATAACCTGTTACACTCACCTCGCTTTAACTCCAGCGATCACAGTCCGCAAAGGAGATAAGTATATACTTTTACATAAAACTTTATATGATAAGGTATATGTTATTATACTTATATCCTTTTTCCAAATGTATATACAAATTCCTCATGTTGTACTTAAAATGCTGCTATAGATTTAATCTGGAAAAGTCATAAAGTCTCCATCCGACGATAAACATACAGCCCATGACAAAGTTCCCGCTAGACGGCAATATGCTTCCCCCCGTATAACGTGGGGCCGAAAATCATAGTTGGTATAATTGTGGATGTTAATACACCTCTGCCTAGCCCTGGGGATTTACAGACGCCAGTTTATGTAAAAAAAAGTAAAGTCTACGAACAAAAAATGTAAGCATACTAATTGCTTTAAAATTTCCTTAGTTTTATTTCTGCTTATTATTTTTCCGCCGTCTGATTTCCGGCAGAGTAGAATATGGGCCACCCCATCTCCTCCCATGCGGTGTCGTACAAGGCGACTAAGGGATAGGGCTGTTTAACATCAGACAGATATATACAGCCCAGACTCAGCCTCAAAGGCCCGAGTCAACAATAGTGCCCGGGATACGGCAATAGGCTCACCCCCTATTACGTGGGACAAAATACAATGATTGGTGAAATGTGGGTGTTAACTCTCCTCTGCCTAACCCTCCGGGGATAAAGGCGTGATTGTATGTATGTATGTATGTATTATTTTTACCAAATGCACTTACAATTCATTATAACAAATACAATGTTACAAACTTTGTACGTACTTTCTAAAAGTATAATATTTCGTACAATTTGTACAACTCTTGGGCAATGACGACGCTCAAGGAAAACGAACGGCAAAGTTAAACAGAAGTTATCTGAATGACGGACAACATAAAGAGCAGCATTTTAAGGGTCCAGGTCTCCACGGAGTAACCTTTCTTCGTTCAAAATTATCTGTATCGCTCCACGCGAAGGTTGCCTCAAGAAATATGCTTCGGATATTTTTTTCTCATTTCTATTGGCAATATTTTTAAGGTTAACTTTTTACGTGGTTGCATGGCTTGCGTCAGAGAATATACGTGGAAGTTATATAAAAATGTTATTATAAATTGCAAAAAGCGAAATTAAGCTCAGGCAGGATTCGAACCCGTCCTGATTGCAATTTGTTTAGTTTAGCATACTAAATGCTTTAAAATTATCTTAAAAATGTTAGTTTTCTATTTTATCGGGAACCAAGCGCAATATATCATTATCATACAATTATTGTTTCTGGCTACATCCAAAGCCCTCAACTCGGAGCCTGGGGTGTTTCCTCTTTTTATTTCAGCTTTCTATATAGCTTTTACGGAAGCCATTTGACCCCCCAATCCTGAGCCCTTGGGCCCACACCTAAACCGCCAGAGCTAAGCCAACATCACCTACAAGCCTTTCTTCATAGTGTGGAAATCACCTTGAATCTCGAACTCAAAACAAATAAAGAACTTTGAACTTTAACCGTCTAAAACAGCACGCCGTTTATGGGTCTTCAGTTGCTAAAGAAAAGATAGCCAGTAACATATCTTCTGCACCCCGGCTGACCGATACAAGCCTGCTGCTGACTGGGAAACGAGGCTCTGGTATAGACTGTTCTCTCGGAGTTAGAAGGAAGGTTGGACATTTAAATATCCTTCATAAATATCTCGTATCATATTTAAAATTAACGCTTCAATGCTTACTAGACATTTAACCTTCTAGCGTGACTCTAAAATCGCAGACGGACTGAATTTCACATATCTGACGCGCACTGGGGCGGACAGTACCTACATACTTTCGACAAGTATTCAGTTGCTGCGGTATTTTATGCTGAGTGACTACGTAGACATGCTCAGCACGATGGCGACAGGGTTGACTATAGTGACGTCAGAAATTAAACAAATTTCTAGCAGTAAATATTTGAGGTGTTTAAATTTAATTAAAATATGACTAATCTTGTAGTATGATAGACTGTGGCGTGGCGGTAGTGAACGCGGCGGCTTGTGTAGAGGCACGGGTTCGATCACCGTTCAGTACAAATATTTGTAGTACAAGGATAGATTATATACGGATTAATACGTAGAATACTTTTTGATGATGGAATATGTTCCCATGTGCTACGCAAACGGGATCAGGATCTGACGCAAAAAAAAAAATTAAAAAAGAAGAAGAATATTCTTAGACCGTATAATTATTACAAAGCACCATTTTTTTCCTTCTAACTGTTAACTAATTGTAATTGAAACCAATTCAAACTAGTTGTCTAACAAAATAGTACTCTAATATACACTGTAGACAAAATAAATTTATATATATAACATTATTAAAAGTTACGCAGTTTTATCAGGCAAAGTTCCACGATAAGAAAAAATATTTCGTATCATTTTCCTTTGAATCCTTACAAATGAATAAATCATTTATAATACCTCCTACTGGTGATTAATTATTTTTTCTTTTAAAAGTTAAAAATGGCGTAGGAACTCTTCATAAGTAATTAGGTTTTTGTTCAAATAATGGCTGTGTGTTAACAATGAAATAATAAAAAAAAGAATTTATAGGACTCATGTGAATCTAAACTATCTAGAGAACCTAACGTTATTTTTTATTCTAGAACTGGTTTCTAGAGCCATTCCATTCACAGAAGTTCCATTTGTCTAAAGGTGCGTACAAACTATATAGCATAACATGCTATAAAACAATGTTATATAACATGTTTCAGTAATGTAGACACTGAAGTTAGTACAATGTTGCAAAGTTATAAAACAATGTTAGATAATGTGGACGTGTTATAAAACACAAGTTATACAACATGTTACATAATCTGTACGCACCTTAATAGTGACAGTTTAGTTTTAATTAGGTTTTTATATTTATGAACAGGTAAATCCCCTCAACAATATAGTACCCGGAATACGGCAATTACGGACCTAATACAATGATTGGTGAAATGTGGGTGTTAATTCACCTCTGCCTAACCCTGCAGGGATAAAGACGTGATTGTATTTATGTATCTGAATAAAGCGCGTTTCGCATAGTAAACACAAGATTGCCGTAAAAATCCGCTTTTAAACCGCGCGCCTTTCATTCACAATTTTATTCGCCCACACTTTCCAAAACCATTCACTGAGCTGACACACTTTCGTATTTCGTGCCGAGTCGATGCTTCAATTGCAGGACTCTGGTATCGGGATACCGACAACATTCCAGCTTTAGGAATCCTCAATAGAACGATTTATTCGTTTTAGGTTTGAAGTTAAACTGACTTGTTGTTCAGTTTGTTTTTGCGTTTATACCTCTCGCCTGTTATCGGTTATTTTCCGACTAACACCTGTATAAACATGCCGTAGAATCTTAAGGTATGATTTCGAAACCGACCACATACGACAACAACGCATGCAGCAGATACAACGTACCCATTACTTGTTAAACTCCGATACGCACAAAGGGGACTATTGAGAAGCCGCAATGAATTACGCGCATGTGCTGCGTGCGTCGATAGTTGTCGTATGAGGTCGACTAAATCATACCTTTAGACCTTATGCTGTATCGACACAGCTTTACTAACAAAATGTATTACAAAAAAGGGCGTGAAAAAAGCGTTTTGTGTGAGTAGAGTACCCCGACTGACATTGGGCTGGGCCATCTACGTTTTAAAATCTGTGATGAAAAAAATAATTTTGATTAAAATATTTGAAAAAAAAAAGCATATTTTTGTGAAACAACGTAAATGTAATAAACATTCGCCTTTTAATGAAGCACTTCATTTAATTATTCAATTAATTATGTAAATGAGACATTTTTGCTATAGAAGGCGTCCCGTGAGTATCATCGCGCCGTACTCAAAATTTCAACATAAGTCAACCGGGATCGCTTCGGAAGTTTTTCTATTACCGGGATCTATTTAACGGAAGTTCTGTGAACGAATAAGTGAAATATTATAAAAGAGAGCGGATAGAACTCACTTTTTTTGTTAGGTTACGTTAGGGGTTAGGAGGGTAGATATTTATTTGAAAAAAAAAAAAAAAAAAAAAAAAAATTGATGAAACATTATTTTAAACAAAAGAGAATATTGAAATTCTACATGATATTGTCGAAAGTTTGTGAAATCGTGAATATCATACCTACATTGAAATAAAACTGTTTTTAACAGATTCTAACGGGATTTTTTTGGTGTTATGATAATATTAGTTGCACTAACCCCGACATTTTGGTTATTTTTCAGCAGCCTTACTCTCAATAATTGAAGAAACTTAAATAATTACACTGAGGTTGTAATCTCACGTTTCGCTCAAAGAAATTATTTGAGTTTTAACGCAGTTCGGTTTTCACTGATCTCGGTTCCTAACATTATTTAATATCGATCTAAATATGACTCAAGGATAACTCCTATGAAATAAAAGAAATTTTGAAGGTATGCATTTTTTTTTTAAATTTATACCAATATTACTAAATTTAGGAGCCCGTGCACAGAATTCCATATCAGGCTTCCCAATTTATATTTCTGTAAGGCCGTGATAGCCTTTTCAGGCATCCAAGACAGGAGCAAGTACCTCAGTGGGCCGAGTAGGTACCTATTCCTCTGAATTGGGTTTTATTCCCCGTTCTTGCATCCATTTCTATTCAAACTACTACTATTACTACACTACAATACTATTCAATCGCAGTGTAAATCGGTACAAAATTATTCAATAACCAACATTACCGTAAAAATTGGCAGCAATGTCGGCTGCCAAAAACCATCTTTAACGTGCATTGAAAAGACAAGAATCTTTGTGCAAAAGGCGAAATCATTGCGTATTTTATTGTTTGTTTCTGGGGCAAGTAAATTAATTATTTTCTTTTATATAAAGGAAACAATGAGAATTGTTAATGAGCGCTAGCTATTCCCGTTTCTTTTTTTATCTTTCTTGTATTGCGTATTCATTTAGAAATATCGGTTGTTGTGCCTTTGATAGCGGGCAGGAAGTGAATAGACAAAAATACATGTGAGTGTAAAAATATGTGTCACATTGGGACTCATATTATGACTATTGCATTTAGTTGTTCAGAAGTTTCATTTCACCTTCAATTTCATTTATTTCATTTAATTTGTTCTGATTTTATTTAATTTCACTTATATCATGTTTAATTTCATATTATACTATTCATCATCATTGTTTATTTATGATTTTTAATTATTCCTGTACAATAATTATTATTTAATCTCTGTTTCTGAATTTACTAAAATATTCCAAGGTACGAAGCAATTACTCTCATGCACAACAGTTGAATTATCAGTTGCAGAAGGGGAATTACAAGCAGGAGATAACGTGGGTCACTCTTTCTCTCTCTCAAATAGTATGATGCATCAAGTTTTTATTTACATATCATTTTAGTTTATTTTAGTAACAGTTTCTATTTTTTTTTTACTTTTTTTAAATATAGGACACGTCAATTTGACTTCGCCTCGCCTAATGGTTTTATGTTCTATTGCTGTATGCGTACCTGTACATTGTGTACTACTATGGTTTCATAGCCATGGATGCTCATTGCACTGGCAGTGGTCATCCCCCGCTATCAAAGGCACCCCACCCGAATGGGTTCCCGTTTCCTTGGCACTCGGAAACTGAAATGTCTGATGAATTGCTAATGATACAGCGACTTTCTTTTTGTTAAATCTTGTAAATGTTGTTCTTAGTGGTGTTTCGACGTTCTGATAACAGACCGGGGTTAATCGTAACATTTATTTTATTTGTACGAGAGATAGCGGGGCTTTCTGGACTGCAGATGTTTTGTTTATTTTTTTATTTAATTCTTTATTGTACATTGAAATTAATATATTAACAAACATAAACACATTATGATGTACAAACTTCAAATGTCATTATTATCTGCTTGTTTAATTGCTTAATTGTTATTGTGTGGCCACTTTGCACGAAATAAATGTCTCTTTCTTTCTTTTCTTTCTTTCTTTCTTTCTTTCTTTCTTTCTTTCAAAGGCGAGCTTAACTCAGTATTGAGTTTTCTCCCAGCAAACCTTTGTATAAAGAAGGTATTTGTGATATAATTAAGTTGAATTAATTGAGAAGTATTATTAACTCATTTAATATTGATGGTTAGCGATGTTGATTTCGGTGGCATCCTAGGTTTTTACCTTTTGCACGATGCTTTGCCCGAACACGTTTTTCTTTCTTTTTATAATCTAGTTCAAGAGAGTGTGAAAAAGCATCTGTCGAGGTGGTCAAGGTAGGGTAGAGCATTTAGCTAATTTGGTCAATGATAATAATAATTATGGGTAAAGGTATAATTCCGAAACCGACTGCATACGAGAACGACACACGCATGCAGTAGATATAGCGTACCCATTACTTGTTAAACTCCTATACGGATAAAGGGGACCATTGAGAAGCCGCAATGAATTACGCGCATCTGCTGCGTGCGTCGGCAATTGTCGTATGCGCTCGGCGACGGATACATACCTTTAATCGAGGCTGTCAAAGTAGGGACCACCTTTTAGCTAATATGGTCAAGGTCTTGTATCCCCTGTTCTTGTTTCCTCCCAGAAACTATTACATTATGATAGCCAAAGGTGTCAAAGATCTATCCCCGCTCTTTTCGAGTCTGCAGCATTTATTATTATTAACGTGTTAAAAGAAGTGAAGTGTGTAATAAAATTACCCTGCCACTAAAACAGCACGAGAAACATCACCAACACGAAATTAAAAACGATACCTTAGCGTCCCACCCAATTTGCATATTAAAAACCAAAAATTTGAATAAAGGTAGCATTTCATCGAAAAATGTATTATGTTTTATGTTAATTTCGTTGGGAAGTAGAATCAGGCCATTGAAGTTGCTTTAATATAACAGTTAACCCTTCAATGCCTGCACGAGCTGAGGTATAAAGCACGCTATGACAACTTTTTATGCAGCATAAATTACTGAAATAGTTACCGTTGTTTGTACTCGTTTTTAATATTAAGAGTATTACCTAATAGTTCACAGTTTGAATAATATCTGTAAAAGAAAAGACTAATAAATGTTTACCTACTTTGATAATTTATGTTAATGTCGAAAATTACCAAGTGAGCCTTTAAAACCCACTGCTGTAGGTCGATTCCTAGGTTTTTAGTTAATACTAAAAACCTTAGAATTGACTTCATAGTTATAAGAACACATGGATCTAACTCAGGCCTCGCTATAATGACGCCCTAACATAATCGTGAACGTATACCAATTTTTTTTGATAAAGAGGTGCACAAATACACGCAAAGTGCAATTTCAAACGTATTTATTTTATAGTTACTATTTTTTTTCCTAAGTCTTTTCAACCCACAAAAACAGTCCTAACCACCTCACGGAAAAGAACACTGGGTTATTTTCCAGCCTCCTACTATGTCCTCTGGCCTAAAAAGAAAAAAAACTTAGCATTCAACACTACAGTGTTGAATGACGGTATGTTGAATGACGGTATGGGGCAGTAAGACCGTGTGCTGTTGAGACTACAGTCTCAACAGCACACGGTCTTACTGCCCCATATTTCTATGGCTCAAAAGTACTCGCTCTTTCTGTATTTGATACCGCAATGCCCTGTCTCTCGTAATGATTGATGATAGTGATTGTGGTTGTAACCGGTCTGACAGACCAATGCACGGCCGCTGGAGGGTTAATCTTCATAATAGCAGATAATCTCCTATATAATGGAACGGGAGCTCGCGACAGCTCGCTAAGCCTCATGTAATTGTATCTCAATATGCATATAGTGATATATTCGACGTAGTTTCCGTGTAAAATGATTTAGATTTAGAAGCGTGGGTAGACACTGTGTCTTGTTATTGGAAAGCTATATAGTTTGTGGCTTGTCAATATGAAAATGGAAATGGTATTAATGAAATTACTGGCAGGTAAATAATGAACACATATTTTACGACATATAGACACATAAGACAGAATGGAAGGAACATTACTTAACATCATCATGGCCGTTATTTGACCCACCTTCGTTATGTAACGAACGGTCACCCATCCAAAACCTGACCCAGCCAATATTGGTTAACCTCGTAATGAAAATAACGGTCACCCATCCAAAACCCGACCCAGCCAATGTTGCAACCGAGAAGTTATGTGATGCTAACAGGCTTACCTCAAAAAAATGGCAAGTTTTACATAATATAAATGATTAATATTGTGATTCACACTTTAGACCAACGTTAAACTAGGGGTCACTCAGGTTTATCTTTAGACCAGAGATAGTCCTTGGTTCAGTACTAAAATGCTTTTTTTAATCCAATTTTCCTTAAACCATGGTCTAAATACGAAGAAGTTAGTCCGTGTTTTGTAATAAGGCCGATAGTATATTCTTAGCACATTTTCATACCTTAACACATAGTATATTGCCGTGTTGGCTCCCGGTGGAGTAGAATAGGGTCACCCCATCTCTTCCTGTGGGTGTCGTAGAAGGCGACTTAGGGATAGGGCTGTTCTCCACCTGATAGTAGCAGAAGGCTCGCCCCCTATTATGTGAGACATAATGTGGGTGTAAATATACCACAGCCTTTAAACCCCTGATTTAAAGGCGTGAGTAACTAACTATATTATGTAACGCATAGTATATTCATGCATACAAACATTCAAAGTGAGCGGTAATGCAGAAGTCGAACGCCTAACCGTTGAATTCAAATTGGAGAAAATCAAAATCCCACACAGGGAATACTGTACCAGCCTGAACCTGTCCTAAATAGCCAAAATTCTCACCAACTTAACATTACACAGTCGTGATTCCCACCCTAACTCCACCAAGAACCTGTGTGTTTCATTATCAAATTACTGACCTAAGATCTGATTTTGCAAATTTAACCAAGTCGTGGTCTAAGTTAGGGTTGAACTATAACTGTATTCTGTGCGGTACAGGTCGGTACACATCAAAATAGAGAACTTAGGAGTTTGTGCCTCGCGCGGCCCACTAATGAGTGTGCATCGGTAAACTCGAGGGGGATTACACTACCGGTAGTTAAGCTTCACTTTCCTAGCTGTACCTGGAAACAGTAGGCTAAAGCCTGCTAACTTTGGGAGAGGCCTATGTCCAGCTGTGGAATGAGGCTATATGATTGATTGATCCTAGCTGAATGACCACACCTTTGTTCCGCGGCCTAAGTATTATTTTATTGCACACTTGCTATAAGGTGCGCCGTGGGCTTGTCTGACACCTAAATGATAAAAAAGGATCACCGATAAATAAAGTTCTCACATAATATTCAAACATAATACACAAACAACAACTGCAGAAAACATGCTTCAGAAAAGAATCTCTAAAGGTATGATTCCGAAGTCGATCGCATACGTCAACTGCGGACGCATGCAGTAGATACAGCGTACCCATTACTTGTCAAACTCCGATACAGATATAGGGAACCATTGTGAGGCTGCAATGAATTACGCGTATCTGTTGCGTGCGTCTGCAGTTGTCGTATGCGGTTACCTTCGGAATCATACCTTAAAGGTGCTGATAGACTTAAGCATTCACTTGTAACAGAACATCGAGCATTCACCGTTTTTTAAAGTGTCGGACTGAACAACGCACCGAGCCATGCATTGAGTCAAACATCGCTACAAACATTCGCATGATATTTCTAGCAAACGCGCTAGTCAATGCAAATTTACTGTTCTTTCGCGAGAATGCTCGATAGAAATTTCGCTAAAACGCTCTAGTTTATTTTTCTGTAATGTAACATTCGCATGAATTCTCATTACAAGCAAATGCTTAAGTTTATTAGCACCTCAAGACTGTATATTCAATTCACTATCATTCCATATTCAAATCCAACTACAACAGCTACTGAACACAAAACAGAACAATTTTAACTGTAGTTAAGCTCTCAGTAGCACCAACCTTTCAGTAGCTAACTTACCTAAGTTACTGCAAGTGCAGCCTGCATTTACAAAGTTACTCGAGTTGCGGCATGTTCCCTAGTAGTTTGAATCCTTTACCTTGCCACCTCGATTTCTTTAATTAGATATTCTGGAGAAGGCTTTTGATGACATCGTAACTTATAGTGTTGGTATGACGCTTCTTGATTATTATACCTTATTATCTCTAATGTGGGTATCTGGTAGAGAAATTTGTAAACGGGTATGTTGTTCGAGATTTGAAATCTGAAGATCAAATTGTCGTAATAAGAAGTTCAAAATTGGGTCTCGATCTACTTTTAACCTCCCAAATGTCAACAACCATCAAGCTGGACGAATAAGCTGCTGCAGACCTTTTCGGTAAAGCCAAGATGATTGCTATAATCCCTTTTTTAAATCTTATAAATATTTCAGCTTATTTTTAAATCCATACTAATATTATAAATGAGAAAGTAACTCTGTATATCTTTCTTTCTGTCTTTCTGTCTGTCTGTCACGCTGTCACACCTAAACCAATTTTGATGAATTTTGGTACAGGGATAGATTAGACCTTGGACATAGGCTATGTTTGGTCGCGATAACCGACATCCACGTAGGCGAAACCCCGGGTAACAGGTAACAGCTAGTAGTTTATACATATAAATTACTAGCTTTTGCCCGCGGCTCCGCCCGCGTGGATGTCGGTTATCGCAACCAAACATAGCCTATGTCCTTTCTCAAGGTCTAACCTACCTCTATACCAAATTTCATCAAAATCGGTTCAGCGGTTTAGTCGTAAAAGTGAGACAGACAGACAGACAGACAGACAGACAGACAGACAGAGTTACTTTCGCATTTATAATATTAGTAGGGAGTAGGGATTATCAGAAATAACGAAATACTATTCTAAATCTTACTTCTATAAAGTAAGATCTAGAATATGTACCTAAAACAAAATTGTTAACTTATTTCAGCCCTGGGATAATGAAATAACTGAAACTAAAATGGACATACATTCTGACCGATCTAAATCAAGTTACCCGACCTATTTGTACTAAGTGAAACAATTCCACTCTACACTTCTTGAGTTCAATAGAATCTGAGTTATAAATGGGTCTTCGAAAGGCTCGTAGCCTTTACGGGGTCGAACTTATTGCCTCTTGTAGACTCTTGAACCAGAAATGGAAAACATTTTGGATTTTTTGGAACCTATAATTCACAAAGGTTCAAGAACCCTCCTAAGTTTTGACTGTTTTCCACTATCGCTACTAATATTATAAATGCGAAAGTAACTCTGTCTGTCTGTCTGTCTGCCTGTCTGTCTGTCTTTCTGTCTATCTGTCTCGCTTTAACGACTAAACCTCTGAACCGATTTTGATGAAATTTGGTATAGGGGTAGATTAGACCTTGAGAAAGGACATAGGCTATATTTGGTCGCGATAACCGACATCCACGCGGGCGGAGCCACGGGCAAAAGCTAGTAATTCTATAAACTATAAAAAATATTCAAAACAAGTTTTCGATATTTTTCATGATTTTTTTCATTTCAATTTCCCATACTCGATTATTACAACCTAGTGAGTTATATTTACCTTCAATATAAACGTGTAATTATATTCCTTTCATTTCATTAATTATTTCATTATTAAGCGTAAATACTTAGTGAGATATATAATAGTATGTAGATGTATAATTTTATTGTTTTGTTATGTTCTGCCTGTGTAGTATTCTGTTACGTTTCCGCACGAGAAAGGGAATGCTCTAACCACTAAGCCGTCCTGGGGCGACGGTGGAGCTTTCCCCGTTTAAGGGAAAGATCGCGAATTCAAGCCCCGCCTGGCTAGATTCAATTTCTCATATCCTAATCGATTGAAATGCTTTAAAATTTCATTCAACTTTATAAACTATTTTATAAATGTGTTGTAATTGTATCAATTGACGTATTGCTCAATGATATTAATGACACTTTTTCTCTTTGCAAACGAGTTAAGAATAGCTAGTCAATGTAGAAGTCAGCAGATTACTTGTTTATAAGGTATATTCAAGAAATGCGTTACCGAAGGTGAGGTTCGAGGTAGAAAATAAAATTGCCTGCCTAAAGTTAACGGTCCCTGCTTTAGAACTTCGATTGAAATATTATTACGAATCTATTTCATTTTAACTTGTAATAAGTCGATCGGTAGTGGAAAGAGAGGTTACTCAGTCGCTTTAGAACTAGTTTTGCGAGTACTAGAAAGATATTAATTAGTTCAGTTTTCAACGAAGTTAAGCAACATTGATGGGGTCAACGCTACAGATAGGTAACCGTTTACAAAATTCGAGTGTGGGCAAATAGTAAGTATACATGAAAGGAATATAACAAATAAAAAAAATGTTCTTGATTAAATAGAATACGAAGGCCTCATCTCTGTACGGTGTCGTCGAAGAAATAGGTTCGATATGCGATTGAAATATCAGACATTCGGCTCTTATGACAAGACGTTGAAAAAAATAATTAAATATGGTTTCACAAAGGTTCAAGAACCCTCCTAAGTTTTGACTGTTTTCCACTATAATTCTATAAACTATAAAAAATATTCAAAACCTGTTGCTACCTGGTAATTTTCGATATTGTTCATGATTTTTTTCATTTCAATTTCCCATATTCGATTATTACAACTTAGTGAGTTATATTTACCTTCAATATAAACGTGTAATTATATTCCTTTTATTTAATTAATTATTTCATTAATAAGCGTAAATACTTAGTGAGATTCAATTGTTATTTCTTTACACTCATTTTATCTTCAATAATCTTATATGAAGGTCATAATAACCTTTATCTAACATTCCATTACTCAATTTTTAAAACGTTATGTGGCGCCCAACGTGGGTCTATAAAAATATGAATGAAAAATACAGTGTGCTAGATCATTTTAAGTAGACTGCATTTGTTGGAGCTTAAAGAAAACCACAAAGGGTTTTTAAACTAACAATCCTTTTTTTTATTAACTGCAATCCTAGCTGTCACATTTCCATAGATTAGAATTGTTTACCAAGGACAATAAATTCTTGAAAATATTACACATTCTAATAAAATAACATTAACTTTAATGAGAATTCATTAAAGTTAGATTTCGATTAGTTATGTATTTGTATATTTTATAACAATATTCCCAACATTTAATTTATATTTTTTAGTAGTTAATGTCATGAAATTACATACATACATACATAATCATCACGCCTTCATCCCCGGAGGGTTAGGCAGAGGTGAATTATCGTTCACATTTCACGAATCATTGTATTTGGTACCACGTAATTCGATCACGTCTATTGCATGTATTCTTGGCACCATTGTTGACTCGAGACTCGATCAGACTTTGAGTCTTAATTTCATTAAAATAAGACATTAATTTACTCGGATACTTTGAGTAGATTTATAAATATTGCTTATATAATACTAAAGCCTAAAAAACTCAAAGTTTGGTACAGACTCGTATCTAGTAAAATCTTTATTCGGTGGCATTTTATTGGTCGCTCGGCTTGCTGGTCCCGACCGCGGTAATTCCCGCTTTACAATGCAAAATGAAAATAAAAGATAAGGTAGGCATAAAGAATGAATAGCATAATGTCTTATTTTTAGAATAAAGACGTTTATACGGCCGTCTGCATAATGTACGGGAACTTGGAAAAGGTGGGTTGTGTAATATTTTAGGTTCATGACTGAAATTTCTTGAGTTCAAGGAAATAAAACCCTCTTTGGCGACATTTTTATTACGTGAAAACGTATATTCCCATGTAAGTACGGTGATAACTAGTCGAATTTTATTTTGCATTATGTGGGTAGATGTAATTTTTAGAATGTAAGTGTTTTTTGAGTATGATCTTATTTTATTAATGTTTTTAGTTTTATTACTATAAGAGCTTTCTGGATTTTTGCAGTGGCCTCTGCAAAAATTGGCATTAAATTTTAAACTTTATTTCTATAGAGTTAGTCACTTAAAGTCAATTAAATGAAAAGAGTTTCATTAGATTCACTCTACAAAAATCCATTTAATTTTAACTTTAATTGCCTTAATTCAACGTCTAAAATTGAATGAAATTATTTTATAGTGGCCGTGGTATAATAGTGATTTGCTTAGCAGAATTGTGAGCCTGGGTTAATTAGTAAAATCACCTACAAATCTTACAATGGCACCCACCGTGGGACTCTGCGAGGTTTCGAAGAAAAGGAGCGATATGTTATGAAGTAAGGTTTACAATCCTATATCAACGGAAGTCGTTAAAGATTGTGCCATATTGAGTGTAATCATTCACTTTTATGGCAGTGTATGAGTTTTCGAAATCAATCAAATTCAAATACCTACCTAATGCGTTTTCTGTTATGGAACATATTATGTTGGTATCGTTCATTCGTTTTTTCTACTATTTTATTATTGTAAAGGAAAATATTTCTTAGCATGTATTTTGTAAATTGACAAAATACATGCTTTCTGCGTTATTGTGAACAGCTTCTATTGATGAAACTACTCAAAATATACCTGAGGCAATACTGCAAATGTTTTAGATAAATATAGTAACCTGTAGTTCAGTTTCATGATGCCTACTAGATTTTGGTGTATATGTGCTGCTTGTTATCGATACCGTCATTAGTCTATTTATACAAAATGGACGTTAAAGCCACTTAATAGCATAATTTGGCGATGGTAGCATTGATCAAAGCGAGCTTGGACGATAGGCGTGACGTCATATCTATAAAATTCTAGTAGGCTTTGATCATGTCAAACCACTATAAAGGCCTGACAAATCTAACAATCTGGACCACTGCACCAATTTGATATAGATTAACTAATATCCTTTATAATTTTTGATTAGTTACCTTTTTAAATCTCAGCCTTGTAGGCAATGTCCACAACTCAAAATTGTGTCAATAAATAACGCATACACTTTGCTTCCTCCATTTACATAGGCCGATTTTGCCATGCGGCGATGTGTCGTTTTATTAGGCCACATTATTAACCCATTTACACAGGCGATTGAAAATCGCAAATGATACAAATATCGTGCCGATTTAGTCACTCGGGAATACTCCTCATAAACACTACTACACTAGGCTGATTTCGAGTACTCTTTGAAGTGTATAAAAAAATATTGTAACACTATTTGCACTAAACCATAACTGTTAAGTACATACGTTGCAGCGTTACGATAAAAACGATGCTCCATTGAAAGTGTGGATACTATGGAAGCAATACCTATGGATATCCTAAAACAAAATCCGATAAAAACAAAACAAACGCGGTAGATACACGATTTTTGTTGCCAACTCCCAGTTCGCATGCATATTCATAATATACGGATTTGTACGTGCATAGAGAAATTGAATATTAGAATTGTGGCATTTTGATTTACATATACAGCGGTTTATTACGTGGTTTCAACTTCGTGATATCGATCGATGTTTTCTACGTTATATTGGAGGGAAAATTATATTATATTTTTATTTTGAATCAGCTGTCAAATCAATCAGCAGCTATTTGCTCATTCGTTTATCGTTGTCTGAACTCTCCATTAAATAGAAAATAAAATATCGAAGCGAAAGAAATATACTCACAAAACTGGAGTACTTTTTAATTAGATTCCTTGGCGTTCGTTTTTCTCTATTTTTTATTTTTGTTTATTTCCTTTCTCACCTTGTAAATTACTTCCTTTTAACAGCCTTATAATGAGAAAAGTTTCAAGACTTGGAGATAAGATTTTTAAACGGAGATACAATAGTTTACTAGCGATGAAAACTGTAAATGTCACTTAGTATGATAGTGATCTCTTTGCATACTTAAAGTTAAATAAGTACTCTTTTTTACAAGATATATTCATAGTTAATATTAATAACGCCATCACTTACGTGATAACTCTATGTCAAAAGACATCATATATGTCACCCACATATGGTGCAAACTACTTATTTCATCAAGAACCATGTGATTCGACTACCTACGCTTTTCTTTGCTCACCTTATAGTCTTCACGAGCTTTTTATACTGCCATTAAATCTACCAGTAGTACAGCCTTTTAATATAGAATTTTATTCTTACTTCTTTTATTGGAAATATCTTAATCTGTAATGAAAATAAAAATTTCACTGGTTAAGTGTGAATGCTGTTTGTTTGGTACTTTAATGTTATAAAAAATAAAAAATAAAATGTACCTAATAAGTGCCATCATTCGCACTCACTTATCCTTTATCTCCCATCTTCTCAATGTTTTTAAATTGAATAAATGTTTTATGATATTTATTTAACATTCACATTAAAAGGAAAATGCTACTCATTTAATTAAATTATGTAAATTGAATATTTAACAAAGATTTTTCCTTTCCTGTTCAAAATCCTCTGAATCTGACAACATACAATGCTTTTTTAAATGAAGCGTGTAATCTAGAAGATAATAATTATATAACACGATTCATTTTGAAGTAGCAAAGTTATAATATTTTTCTGGTGGGAGACGGAATAAGTCATGAGCGTTTATTACTGGTACAGACCAAATTCCATGCATCATGCTTTTGAATGACCAGGGACGCATTTTGGAATTTTGTTACAGATTAACATTCTTGTATTTAAAAGGTTAAAGTTAAGTTCTTGACCTTGCGAAGGCTATATTAGAAGATAGTACCCCACCAGGTGTGCTACTAACATGAACTCACATCTGATATAAGTAATATAACTAAGGTTAGTAAGTAGAGTTAAATAATGCTATAATTAATACCCTGACAGACCCTGGAAAAGGGACCCAAGAAGTGTTGCAGCTGGCTTGACTTTATAAAGGATGATATGCGTGCCAACAGTCTCACTGCCAAACGCCGAGATCACCCTCTAGTCTCAGTAGTCCGGTTGCTAGTCCGGTTGATCGGACTACTGCAACTTTTCAGTAGCAGTAGTCCGGTTGTCAAACGGACGAGTAAGTATGACAATTTGGAACACGTTTATTTTAGTACTAGCTGACCCGGCTAACTTCGTACCGCCATATTTTCCGCCCGCGTGGTATTATCTCTAAATTTTTCAATGTTTCTCTACAATATTATGCATGTATGATACATATAAACCTTCCTCTTAAATCACTCTATCTATTAAAAAAATCACTTCAAAATCCGTTGCGTAGTTTTGAAGATTTAAGCATACATAGGGACGGACAGACAGCGACAGCGACTTTGTTTTATAATATGTAGTGAAGTGATGATTAGTCAAAATAAGCTAATAACATTTAAAATATAAGGAATAACGAGCAAAAGAGCATAGGATGAAAAAAAACATACCTAGTAATTTTAGGAACGTTTCTAGAATTTATACTAAGGTATCTGTACTCTCCTGACTTGTACCATTTACTAACGACCCTCTTTCAAACTGAATATTTATATAATGCTTGCGAGAGAGCGCGAAATCACGAGGAAAATAGAAGGAAACCTCTCTTTGATGTCGTGTTTTATAATTTACTACTAAAATATAATTAAAATCGATTTTAGTTACAATAACTCAAAACTCTCAATCTCGTAAATAAAATAATGTACAAATAAAAATTTCTTTTAATCTAACTTTCTTTCTTTATTTCTATGTTCCTTTATTTATTTCTTTCTTTTGGTGTACTTATAGGTAATTATGAAAATAAATATACGATTGTTGTTGTGTTTGTTGACCTTGAATAATAACACAATGTATTTCAATGGATGGCATCATACACGACAACTGATGTAACCCGCAATCAAGTTAGTTATTGAATAGCCTACAGCAATATGACCATTTTGCTCTGTCCGTAGGTCCGATGTATGTACAGTACAGTAAGGCTGCCTTTCCAACATAGATGTGCTATGCAGCTATGCTATGAAAATGTAAAAGAAACATTTCCGTTTTCACTATGCTATGCCATGTAGAGTAGCGAGTAAGATGTGCTATGAAGATCACATGACACATAGTTCACAATCATGAATAATTAACCTTACAGAATAAAAACTTCCTACAAATTTATAAAATTTGAATCTAGCACCATCCGCAGCTCGCATCTACAGTACGCATCTACAGCACGCATCCTCAACACGCATCTACAGCACGCATCCACATCACGCATCCATAACACGCATCTACAGTACGCATCTACAGCACAAATCCACAGCACGCATCCACAGCACACATCCATAGCACGCATCTTTCTATATAAAAACATAGCTTAGCTGAATCCGTTTCCACCAGTGCTATGCTATATGACCAATGAATATGATTGGTGGATATCAAATGCGTCCATAGCAACGTAACATTGCACATCTCTGGTGGAAAGAGCCTTAGAATAGGTTGCAGTCGAAGGTCATTTTGGCCTATAATGATTCAGATTGGTCTGGAGTAGGACAACATGGGTCAGCTGACCGCTTGACTTATTTTGCGATTTTCTGTATATTATTTCATCGTTCGTTTAATAGACAATCAAATTGAAAAATTTCGAAACAGAGTAAACATTGCAAATCATTATTATCCTCTTCGGATTTCTCAGCTTACTCGATTTGAAGCGGAAACTTATTTAAAAGGAACCTTTAACACGTTGAACGCCGCACGAAAAATCGAGGTTTTCCGTTCAGGCCACAGGACTCACCGGTGAGCCTTCCCTTACTGTTCCGTTCAAGCCACGTAGGTCACCCGTGAGCCTTTTGACAGGTCTAACGAAAACGCTTCCCACAAGCCACAGATTGCAGTTATCAAACAAAACGTATGTAGGAATGAGCCGCGAGGCCCTGCAGCGTATTCGGACGGCGTGGTTTTGAAATCCGGTAAAAACTTGAAGATTTTTTCGAGGTTCTTGTAAGATGCAAGGGTCGTCCTACGATTCAGTAGAAATTGTTATTTTGATTATGGAGTGTGAATCGAACTAATACATAATTGCGAATATTTTTATTCAAAATATAATAGGATATAATATTTTCTTCTTTACCAAATAAAAATCTCGCATTACGTTTTATATAAAATCTTGTTTACAACATTTTATATTAGAATATTCAAAAAGTCTTGGAATGGAATGGAAAGGGGACTTTTGTCCGCACTTAAACTCCTTTTTGAAGACTGCAGGCTATAGTAGCCAGCCTAACACCACCCAGAAGCGCAGAAGCTTACTGGGTGCTTCACAGGCTTCGCGGAGTGACCTCACTATGCCGAGGATTCGAGAACGTTGGGGGGCTACTGCCTCGCATTCTAATACTACGTGGGCAGTCGTTTCCACGGCGATGAAGCACCCCCGACGTAGAGGGCTACCCGTGATCAGGATGGTGTAAAGGTACTTGTTTAGGTGACAGTGACCTGTTATTGTCCCCAGAATTGTTTCGTAAGCCGGTTGGTTCAATGATGGCAAGGCCACTTTTGACTGACTGCAATCTGTGGTTTCTGCCCATCTTTGGATGTGTAGTTCGGCAAATCTCTCACACAACCAGTTGCGGATCTGTGAGAAAGGTATCGGTAGTAATGGCAGTGGGCCATTCAACGACATGAGCCTCTTCACGCCAGTTAATTCGCGGCATCGTTGCCGTAGGACCCACTGTGGCCTTTTATCCACTGTAGCGTTACTACGTTATTGGTGGATAGCTTGTGTAAAGCTGCCTGACACTCCGCTATTAGTATGCTGTTTGGTTATTTGGTGGTCTAGTGCTTTCAGGACAGCTGTGCTGTCGGTGAGGAGTCTTATATTTAAGCCCCTCACCTCCAGTCTGTTTTTTTCCGTCGCAGCTGTTGTTATGACGACAAATTCAAATTGGAAAATCGAGCTGTATTTGCCCAGTGGTAAGTGGATGTTTAGGCCGAGGTCCAGGGAGTGTACGCCTGCTCCTGAAACATTTTCTGTTTTGGAGCCGTCAGTGTACACGCGTACCTCTTCGAAACCGGAGTAGTCCTTATCCTCAAAAAGTCTCTAAAAATCACATTTATGACAGGAGTCCAGGCTGCCATTCACCGCATGAAGAACCAGAAAGCTGTGGGACCCGACGAAGTCCCCATCGAAGCTTGGAAGGCAATGGGTGCCCGTGGTGTGAGCATCTTCACAAACCTATACAACCGCATACTCTTCCCCGGTAAGATCCCGAGCCAGTGGAGACTGAGTATCATCACGCCAGTCTTCAAAGCTAAGGGATCGGTGCAGTTACCGCGCGCCGCGGTTTAAAGATAATCTCTCCCACCATGAAGCTCTACGAGCTGATAATCGAATCCCGGATCCGAAAGGAGAGTGCACTTTCGGAGTGTCAGTGTAGGTTTCGCTCGGGGCACGGGACCGTGGATCCGGCGTTCGCCCCAAGGATTGTGCGGAGAAATACAGGGCCAAGAACACGCCCCTGCACTGCCTATTCCTAGACATACAGAAGGCCTTCGACTGTGTTCTTCGCGCGGTGATACGCGCAATACCCACCAGGGGTATTGCGGTCCAAAGATGTTCCAGAGGCTTACATTGACATTATCCAAGACATGTACCACGATTCCAATTCTGTGGTTTGGACCGCTGTTGGCGACATGAAAACCTTCCCCGTTACCGTCAGGATACACCAAGGATCCTTTTATCTGAGCTCCGAGGTCATCTTGGCCTCTGATGCAATCAAGAAAATACGTCTCTATGAATATGATGATGAATCACAACTATGGCAGTTTTTAATACTGATTCGACCAATCCAATGTTCCTTTGGCTTTGGAGGGCGGGTGAGCCGCGGGGTGACCCCGCGGCCCCCGGCAACGGAAAAATTGATATTCCTTCGTAGGAGGCCACGGGACCCTCATGTGAGCCTTTTGCTATATCACTGAAACTAGACGGTAGAAGTCGCTAATTTTTATTTTCTACACGTTTTATAGCATTTTATTGACTTTGGGATGAAAATCAGAAGTTGTAAAAAAATACGGTTTCGTGATTTTTGGCGTGGCTCAAACGGAAAAGTACGCTAGGCTCACCGGTGGGCCGCGTGGCGTTCAACGTGTTAAACAAATTTCCGAATCAAATCGATGCCACGATTGTGAATGAATAGACACGAATTCGAAAAAATAATGGGAATTCATTCAAACCCCATTATAGTTAATTTAATTTAATCCTATTATCTTCATCCTAGCGTTAATTCCAGTCGCATCCGTCAGCTTTCACCTTTGAGTCTGGGGTTCGCTTTTTCCAGTATTAGGTACTGCGGGTTTGGTCGAACTTAGTTATTTTCTGTGAACCACCTGCCACCTGACCTTCACAATCCATTGTTGTGACGGATGAAGAAGAATTCAATTCTAATTTAAATTAAAGATATTTTCTTCACTATTTTTTACTATCTATACTATCTATACAAACACAATTAGTTGTGTTTGTATAGACAAACACAACTAATTTACAATTTTGTAATAGTACACACGGCGCCAGACCTCGGTTTACAGGCCACACCAACATAAAGGAAGTGTGCGTGACAGCAATACTATTAATACATTGCTTAAAGATGTGTGTCATAACAAGTAAACCAATCAGGGCCCTTGACGCACTCACACATTCGCTATTTTACTTACATGAAATATAGGTATTGATGATAGCCACTGCACCAAGTTATAATAGCATATTTAGCGAAAAACGAATAAGTAGATATAGCTGAATGGTTTAAATATGCAGCTGAACCAATAGAATCAATACCGGGTTCGGTCCTCGAGCGAGGTGCACTTTTTGTTCCTCAATATATTGAAGTCCGATTGGTCTAGTTTATTTACAGGAAACTAAGTGTATAAAATTCATATATATAATATAATTTAATATATTTTTGTATATTTCCTTGATGATACTATTTATTCTTAATGGATAAAATAATTAACTTATTGTTGCAATGCAATAATATATTTACTATTATAAGCATGATATTTTTCTTAAGTATGGGTATAATTAATTATTTATAGATAATAATTAATTAAGTATCAGATAAAAATATTTGATCTTTAATAAAAAATATAAAAAACACATAAGTATAATTATTATAAACTTCTAAAAAGATATTGGAACATAAAATAAAATGTTATGTCTATTAAATTGACTGACATAAAGATGCACGAATGACAAAAAGAGAATTCAGTTGTTAAGTTCCGAACCAACGACCGGCGACAACGGTGAGGTCCAAACTTACTTACTTGCATTCTTATCCATCTCGACTATGAGAACAGTTAGTATAGTGACTAAATTTGATAACTCCTATTAGTTATAGAAACAAAATGCTGCATACATTTCATAAAATTAGTTTAGAATATGATATTATAACCATGGTGCATTTTATGTAAGTAAAATAGCAATTGTGTGAGTGCGTCAAAGGCCCTGATTGGTTTACTTGTTATGACACACATCTTTAAGCAATGTATTAATAGTATTGCTGTCACGCACACTTCCTTTATGTTGGTGTGGCCTGTAAACCGAGGTCTGGCGCCGTGTGTACCTATAGATAAACATAGCCGCCCTGGTTGGTATATTTGTGAAGCTGATCTTACTAATTGTAACCAGAAGTTACAAAGATGAAACAGCTGTGTTTCAGTACGAAGTTTTACAATAAAAAAGTCACGATGACAAAACGAGTACAAGCTCACTGGGTTTCCTTCCCCGGATCTTCTTAACAGGGGCTACGTCACGAACGGTTGCTTTAAAAAATGAAAAATGCTCTAGTATTTGTGCCTTAGATTATCCTGGTAGCAGGATATTTTCACAAGGTTCTTTTTCAGTAGGTTATAAAAGGTAACAGTTTAAAAATGTTTTATAGATAGTACGGAGACTATAAAGGTTATTAAATTCAATTTTGCACCAAAGAACATAACTAGGTCTCATCTACCATTTACCTGATTTGTTTGGCGCAATATGTCACTCTCCTCATTTTTAATTAGTGCACTACCCGATCTGAAAGAGTGCCTCCCTGACCCGTATTGTGGGTGGCAAGTTATCGTCATGACTATACTGAACTGACGAGTTACCATTACTGACGAGTTATGTAAAATGACGAATTAAGAAAACTGACTAGTTCACGAATAACTTAAAACTGACGAATCTATGAAACTGACCAGTTACAGAAACTGGCGAGCTAGGGAAACTGACGAGTGCCTCCCCGACCCTCTGTTAGATGTCATTTTCTCAGGCACTCCTTTCTTTCTCTTTTTCCTTCCTTTCCTGTACCTACCACTAACTCCTAAAGCCCTCTATATTCTTACCTACCACATTTTACTTCTACATACATAACTAGGCCTTTGCGCGAAAATAAAAAAAAAAGTTTTCGAACTAAAGTTTACAAATAATGTTTAAATCTTTATCTAAACTTTGCGGCACTTTATATGTGTAAATTCAATGTTCAAGGTGTGCAAAAATAGATCATTTGTAATTGTAAAATATTTCAACATAGTCTAAAATGATGCATTGTACCTGTAAAATACCAAGTGAATAATTCCGTCAAGGAAGTTTATTCTGTAAAACCATAGTTTCTTCAACTCGTTAGTAGAAGTACTATAATATTATGTTATCTGTGGTAGAAGGGACAACAGTGTAAACCCGTTCTTACATACAGACGACGCGAGTCGCGAATTAAAGTCGCCGCGATATCGCTAAATAGCCTTTCATATACATTTTAATGGCTACTCGTACACTATGAAACCAGAGTTGTAAGATTCTACGACCAATCTCGCGAAACCTGCCGTGTTAGTTGTGAAAGATTTACTTTACCGAGTCACACGACTCGCGACAATTATTGACATTCAATTTGACATTTAATATTGAATAGCAAAGTACTCAGAATGATTGTAATACCTACTAATGTTCAAAAAAATTCTTAATTTCGAGTAACGTAATGTATGAGCCTCAAGTCCTGTGTTCATAATGTAAGAAGTACATAAGAAAGGCCTAACTTGACTATCAAGTTAAATCAGTAACTTTTTACCAAATGCCAACACAGATAGGTAGCTACTTCTTGATTATTCCCTATTGTTATGTAAAGTAGTACCAGTACCAGCACCCTAATAGTCAGTGGTGGAATGCATATATTTAGAAACACATACAAAGAAGAAAAGTTTTGCGTCAAAAATCCAATTGTAATAAGTATCTTTTTGTTGTTTTCCAACTTCCTACTATTACAACATTAAAAAAATCACCAAATTGGAAATAAGTAAAAACTTGTTTTTTTTTAAATCAGTTTTTCTCTTGCGAAAAATATTATACAACATTTTTCGTTAACTACAGTGTTTCAGAATAAGTCCCTATAATTTTAGCATTCACGGAGCGCAGTGGCCGCTGTCGTAGACGCGCAGCTGACTTCAAAGCGTGGCTTAAAAAGGCTTTCAGCAATTAAATATTGAAGACAACGGGCTGAAATGCGAAGGCATGAGACAATGTTCGGCACGGCTTTGCAGGGTGTTATGTAAAACATAGCTGCTTTGTTTGCATTTTTATGGTGGTGAGCATAATATTTTCGATATGTGCGTATAAATATTGGGCATTTTGGGATGTGTGGGTTATTCTCTTCGCCAAAATATACAGCTTCTCAGTTGTCTTACCTTGATTTTTTGTGTGTGTGTATATCGTTATACCTTTGCAATACGCGATATGAAATACTTAGTTTAATTTTCCAGTCTGGTATGTGCTAGACTAGACCCTATTCAGCATGCCTGCGAGATATATGCCTATTGATGATTCGGGCTAGCAACTAAATTTATATTTTGTTGTTGTTTTTTCTTTACTTATTATTCTGTTATGTGTATAAATAATTTATTTGGTCTTCCCTTCAATTCTATTATTCTTAAGTGATTTCAGGGGTGGTTTATTTTAATTTTAATAAATTATACGGTGATCCCAATTACTTCAGAATCTTTAAAATGGGTTTGACCACGGAGTCCCCTTTCTTTCTCTATTACGGAAGTAACTGCCACCTAACCTCCTAACTTTAAGATAAAAGCCTACACCTGAGTCTCGCTCAATGATAGAGCGACCTGTGTACTATTTTGAAGGTTAAGTTGATCAAGTCAACCTAAGGACTTCAAAAGTAGGGCGATAGGATATTGTAAGGTCTTTCTCTCTCTCTCTCTCTCTTCTTTCTTTAAAATATAAAATAAAATAGAACTTTTATGAATTCATTATAACGAAATACAAATTGAAAATTCAAAGTTGGTGAAATCTATACAATTTAATTCTAAGAGCTGCCAGTTAATCTTTTGCTCTAAATAAATGTAAATGTAGACTAGGCAATTAAATATTAGAGTCTTACATTTATCAAACATTTAATAGGTTTTGGCTTCAGACTTTAAACTGTTCAAATTATTTCGGACATTTTAGGATCTTAACACCTCAATTACAGGCCAGACAGATCCAAATTAAGTAACAGATCCTTACTTAGAGATAAGGTATTTGAATCATATTGTTTAATAATGATTACATTGTTCTAGATTTAATGTAATTGAAATGTTTCCATTTATGACAAAATTAGCCAAAGTTTGCCAGGATGTCATGACATGGCATCTCAAGGCATGTCTTGGCATCTCATGGCATGTCATGACTTGTCATGGTATGTCATTTGTAACATTACTTACTGAGATGATGATTAATTGACGCTCGCCATCCACAAATAGGCTTAGAGCTGTGGAAGATCAACCTTTCTCATCAGAACAAGTTATAAACACTTTTCGATAGGCGAATACTATAGGCATGTTTGTTAATGAGTAATATTTGATAGAAAATATATCTCTCATCTAGGTGGGGCACCCCCTAGCCAGGTGGACCAACGACCTGCGAAAGGTGGCTGGGGCGGACTGGATGCGGAAGGCGGCAGATCGGCAAACGTGGCGCCTATGTCCAGCAGTGGACTGCAATAGGGTAATTGATTGATGGTTTGATATATTATCTCATCTGGTTATCTTATAGGTGAAGGTCGATCTTCCACGTCTGCTTGCCAAAGGAACTGAAGGAACTTTGTAGTCTCAGTAGTTCCTTGTTCCTTTGAAGGAACTATAAGGACAAAATAGTCCCAGTAGTCCCTTCAAAGGAACAGAAGGAACTTTGTAGTCTCAGTAGTTCCTTTGAAGGAACTATAAGGACAAAATAGTCCCAGTAGTCCCATCAAAGGAACTGAAGGAACTTTGTAGTCTCAGTAGTTCCTTAAGTTCCTTTGAAGGAACTATAAGGACAAAATAGTCCCAGTAGTCCCTTCAAAGGAACAGAAGGAACTTTGTAGTCTCAGTAGTTCCTTTGAAGGAACTATAAGGACAAAATAGTCCCAGTAGTCCCTTCAAAGGAACTGAAGGAACTTTGTAGTCTCAGTAGTTCCTTAAGTTCCTTTGAAGGAACTATAAGGACAAAATAGTCCCAGTAGTCCCTTCAAAGGAACAGAAGGAACTTTGTAGTCTCAGTAGTTCCTTTGAAGGAACTATAAGGACAAAATAGTCCCGGTAGTCCCTTCAAAGGAACTGAAGGAACTTTGTAGTCTGAGTAGTTCCTTAAGTTCATTTGAAGGAACTATAAGTACAAAATAGTCCCGGTAGTCCCTTCAAAGGAACTGAAGGAACTTTGTAGTCTGAGTAGTTCCTTAAGTTCCTTTGAAGGAACTATAAGGACAAAATAGTCCCAGTAGTCCCTTCAAAGGAACTGAAGGAACTTTGTAGTCTCAGTAGTTCCTTAAGTTCCTTTGAAGGAACTATAAGGACAAAATAGTCCCAGTAGTCCCTTCAAAGGAACTGAAGGAACTTTGAAGTCTCAGTAGTTCATATTATATTGTTATACATATTGTACTTTTTTATTTTAACCCCTAAAGTTACTTCTTCTTTCAACCTTGCTACTGCTGTGCATTTATAGCTAATTCCATAAAGAAACTTTCTACCAAGACTTCACTTAAATTTTAAAGTGATTAAACCTTCTTATATTATAATTAATTTATTACCATGTTTTACTGAACTACAAGCTAGAAGAGTCGAAGTCTGTTCTTTCAAACAATGTGTTAGTACCTAATTGAAGTTACAAAAATGGTATTAGAATTTATAAACTTTATCCTAATTAAGACTGGAAGATGTTATTTAAGTTCATAAGCCTGGGTTTAACAAAACAATTCGTTTAAGAGATTGGTTTTGTCGAGCTTGTTAAAAATTTTAGATACTTACTTATACGAGAGTCACCTAATTTGATGTTCTAGTCTAGAAGATATTTTGTATTTATTTATTTGTGTTTGCGAGACCAATACATATAATTACAATAAAGCTTTATAAGCTTTATCGTACCGAGACTGTAGTTAAAAACACGTACCTACATGTATGTACGGATGTGTGTTTGTAAGGACCAATGGGCACCTAAATAGGGGTCGAATTTACAACTTTTATGCCAGGGGTCGAGTTTTAGAGGACCAATGGGTGCTGACCCAAAAAAATCTTTCCTACACAGGACAAAGGGTAAAATGTCACCCGCATACGGTGCAGAATATTCCATCAAGAGCCAAGCGGTTCGGTGACTCTTTCCTTTGCCGCACCATTAAGACTTGGAATTTTTTACCAGCACATATGTTTCCTTCCTACAGTCTGGGGTCTTTAAGCGGGGCGTGAAAAAACATCTGATGAGGCCGTCAAGCTGAGTGCCACCATTGTAACATGGTCCGTGTGTGTAATGGTGACCCTCTCTCTCCTGAGACTTGAGCTTACCATCAGTCGAGGTGAAGTCAAATTGACGTGTTCTACATAAAAAAAAACTAGAATTTTAAACCTTGAATAATTACTCCAAAATCTTATCTCTGAAGCAAAATAAAATTTTATTCAGCTTAACAAGATCGCTTTTACGGTATAAAATTTGCAAGCCACGTTCTAACTCAATCATTTTAACGCCACCAATCTATTAAGATAGAAAAAATTGATAAAACACACTACATATTTCATTGCCATACCATTTTAGTAGTTAATGCAAGGGCCGGCCCTTCGGGCGTCGGGTGAATACTGAGTGGATCCTTTTGGATAATACTGGTCAATTTATGACGACCATGAGGTGAGTAGGTATACTCCTTTATTGACACCTCTCATTTAACCCTGAGGAAGGAAATATTTTGAAAGGGTTGTTCCGTTTCGGTTGGATTTATTTGGTTCTGTGTTGAGGATTGTCTATCAAGTTTTTAGGGGAGAGTTTTATGTTTCTTTTAACCATACTAATATTATAAATGTGAAAGTAACTCTGTCTTATTGAATAAATCACTTGGACTTTTTCACAATTATTTATTTATTTGAACCTTACCGGTTTCACCTTACGGCATTATCAAAGGTTTACAATACACTAGTACTAATAAGTACAAGTGATTTATTCAATATGTGTAGCAAGTTCCACCAAGTGCCATCAATCTCCAGTATAAACAGTAACTCTGTCTGTCTGTTTGTCTGTTATGCTTTCACACCTAAACTAATAAAGTGATCTTGATCGGCTCGGCTCCATCTGAAAACTAGCGCTGCGTATACTAATGATGTACGCAGCATTCATGCTGAGATGGGGCCCTATTTGGGTCTGCGCGATGATTAAATGTTCATGTATTATTATTATTTATTATTGTATTGCTGTATTATTTCACATTGTGCAGATAACTCAAATAAAACTTTTTTCTTTCTTTCTTTCTTTCTTTCTTGATGAAATTTGGTATAGAAATAGATTAGACCTTGAGAACGTGGTTGCGATAACCGACATCCACGCAGTTTATATAAATCAACGTATATGTATTTATGTGCTCAAAGCAGACTTTGACTGTACTTTCAAAGTGCTGTAACTCGTCTTTAGACTTAACAATGGTTATAAGGAATGTGTATTATGAGAAAATAGTAACATAGTTTGAAATTGTGAGAAAAAGAAGGCACAGATCAGGCTAACTTGGCCCTACAGCTCTTAATGGGGCCCTAAGCAGTCCTTAAACACCCAATTTTTGCACTCTAAAAAGATAAACCTACAAACGTAAATGAAAAGCACTTTAGCATTTCAATTCACTAAAATAAAACGAGTTCAAATTCAGAACAGGGGTCTATTAAGTTAGCGATAAATATTCGCTGCCTAAATCACAAAAGGCGACATAACACGTCGTTCAGTAAAACTGTTTTACCCAGTGTGGTTTTATGCTAATTTTCGTACGATACTCTCACTAAACAAATTCTGTTATTAACATAAAATGTTCTGAACCTTTGACGGAACAAATGCAAATTTAGGATTATATGGATGACCGCTACACCTAACTACATAGACGTATTTAGGCCTTTGCTGGAAAAAGGGGATAATTATGCTTTTAATTAAGATTAACTAACTGTTGCCTGCTGCTCCACCTGTGTGGAATATTTATCCCGTTCTTGTGATTCACAGGAGCTGGGATAAAAACACCTTAAGTAATAAATACTGTAAGAAATTTATGCGAATATCTCGACAAACTTAAAATTTGGCAAATAGGTTGGTTAAGGGCGTAGACATTCGCTAAGAGCGGATTTTACGAAACTCCACTACTAAGGAGTAAAACGAAATCCACGTGCACGAAGTCGCGTTTGATGTTAAGTAAATTAACCAATCAGAATCAACTGGCGAGTTTGAAAAATTATGTCCAATATCTATGTCAATGTCAATTTTATTATCGGTTATCTCTGTTTTTTTAGTGCTTCTGTGTCAGTGAAAATATTTCAAATAATATTAACATGAATATCATCCTTAGAATCAGAATCAGAATACTTTAACATAGTCCAATGAAGTTTATCTCTTTTCTATTCTATAAGATGGCGTTGTTTAATACTATAAATGAATAAAATAGACCATAATAAATAGGTACCTACATAAAATCTCTCAAAATCATGATGGCAATAATTTACCTGACCCACAGCTCAGTAGCAGCACTGTTATCAAGCTTCACTGAATTATGCTATAAAAATACCAAATACGTTATATTTCTGATGGAGATTGATTGTTTTTGTTAAGGGGTAGGTTAGATATCTACACAAAATGCCCCTATATCTTGTGAAGGGTTGTTGTTGGTATATGTACTCAAATATTATTTATTTTTACAATGAATTATAGCTTAGCATCTACTTGGAGACCTAGATATAACCAAATAGAGTTAGATATATCTAATATCTAATGATGAAATTTTACTTCAGCGATATCCTTCAACGTTTTAAAGGTCACCGATGTTACCGTAGTATTCCATATTACAGTATTGACTATTTAAAATACATTTTCACAAAAAAACAAATAATTAAAAGATATAAAAACCTGTCCATACCAGTGGCGATGGACCCTATAACATGATTCCCGCTGGTTTGTACTGAGATATAGCTAGGTACTGGGTACAAACCAATAGATTGCATGGTGGGTGACAAACAAAAAATTCACCGGCTTTCCTCTTGAAAATTTTCACCCTTCTCCAGTGGTCCTGGCTATATTTTTATTAATTTTCCACATACGAGTACTACACGCATGGCTCTTAATAGATAAGGCCTCCAATTTAATGGCGAGTGGGCCCGAGTGCTTTCCCGCCTAAATAAATGTCATTATGTATGTCATTGATTGATTGTCATATATGTCACAATGCATTGTGTGTCATTCCGTTATAATTATAGCGGTTTTGTGCCCAACATTTTGTTTCGCAGTTATTTTTATTGTTACCAATTTGTAATTTGTGCTTTTGTTGAATTTGATCGTGATGTAGGTATGTTGAGGAAATGAGGTTAATCTATTAGGCTAGGTCAGGAATGGCGAACCTACGGCACGCGACACAATTTTTGGGCACGCCATCACGAAGTAGGTATTTAGAATTAAGAGGCGTCCTTGTCGTCCTTAGGCGCTAAAAAACGAATGAACAGACGGACATTGACAATGTTGGCACGTTGGCACATAAAGGTTCGCCACCCCTGGGCTAGGTCCTAGCAGAAACAGACTCAGGGTGTCGTCGTGTTTTCGCGCTCGCTTCTCTTGTTTGCCATATTTGTTCAGTTAATTTGATAAAGCAGTTTGATCAAAGTCATTTGATTACTCATTAAATTCGTTCATATTTTGCCCTAAACACTCATACCAATTTGATCCATAAAGCTGTGGACGGATTCACAACCGCCACGTCCAAGTTATATTGCATATTGTTGGTTTCCGGTGGAATAAAATAGAGCCATCCCATCTCTTTCCGTGGGTGCCGTAGAAGGCAATAGATAGGTTGATTCTTGATCCGAAAGTAAACGCATCTAAATGCATCGCATGACAAAGCACTCGCCTTCACGGCAATAAGCTCACCCACCATCACATGTCACCGAAAAAAGTAGTAGGCGAAATGTGACTTCTGTCTACTCCTTCGGGAATTACAGGCGTTTATTTTACAGTCCAAACAAAATAAACAAGATTATGTTTCTTGCTCTAAAGATAAAATCAATCCATTCATACATATCCGCCATTTTTAATCCACACCCGTCTAGTAACGTTTGACATCGGGTTACCGCAAGACGGATCGCGTTCATCCATAAAATAATAACAGAATTGAATGATCCCTCCGAGTGGGCTGATCCTTGGTAAATATAGACTAGTAATTGATGAGATAGTGGAGGGAATTCAATTTAAATGCCCCTAAGGATTAATATTTGATTGAGAATGTTAGGAATATTTTGCAGACGATTTATTGGACGTATCACAAGTGTTCTGAGCCTTATCGACAGCTTTGGGGCTCAAAAGAATCTTATATATACTAGATGGTCGTTGCATCTGCTAATTTGCATTATCGGCTCTTCTAGTAGTGCTATTATCTGACCCCTTATCCCCTTACTGATTTGTACATTATTTTTAAATTCACAAAAATCAAGCGACGACTCTTTCGCTCGATTTCAGGTGGGGCATAGCAAAGGAAAATCTCCCAAGAAACGATGATTGTACGACATTGCACTTTATTATCGTGAGCGATGTTCAGCTATTATTGTTAATTTATTTTCACGTTAATGAGATTACTAACAAGTGCTTACCTCTGAAATGGTTTCAGTAAATTAATACCCAACCCAAGATTATTAGAACAATATGTTAGTAGGAATCTCAATCTGTACTAAGAATTATAGAACAGGAGCCAGTGTAGTTCCTATCTACGGCATACGTAACGTAAGTTCACTTTTTTTACGGGTAGTTAGCGCCCACTAGACAACTAGTCTAACTGCAATACTTCGACATTGCAAATGGGTTGTTGAGGTCAGATTGTAATCGCTTTACCGAAAATATTGAAGTTCAGTCGCGTCGCAGTTAGCCTGGAAAAAGGGGACCCCAGACTTCGAAGCGAATACCTCATTATTACATACAAGTTTTCACACAACATGCCATTATAACAAAATTGATTTGACTCCGCGGTCAACGACCCTATTATTGTAAATACGTGACCATATATTAGACTTAGTGTCGCAGTGAAAAAAAAAGCCCAGCCTAAAAGTTCCTCTCGTACGAAATCCCTGGGCCATCAGTTAAGACTATAATCCTTATCTAAGAACGAGGGTAGTGGTTAGCGCCCTATCAATTGAGACTATCTCGTCTAAATTGACGTTCGGTTGAATCTAAAGTTTCAATCAACTTCCCCGTTTTTAAGATAGTAAGAAAAAAAAGGTCTGCAAAATGGCAACGTTGTTTGTTCAAACTCCTTTACATGTAAAAGTTTTAACCAATAGTATAGTATTAATAGTACCTATATTTAACCAATAGTTTTAATCAATATTATATGCAAAACTAGCTGTCCCGTCCCGGCGAACTTCATACCGCCAAATTTTTTGATCCCGTTCCCGCTGCACCTATTTTCTCACCCTTTAAACCTTCCCTGGGCATCCACGAATATTTCAAGACTAAAATTAGCCAAATCGGTTCAGCCGTTCTTGAGTTATAAACTAACTACGAAAAGTGGCATTGATTTTTATATATATAGACTAGTTGTCTCGGCGAACTTCGTACCGCCATACTTTTCCCGTTCCCGCTGCACCTATTTTCTCATCCTTTAAACCTTCCCTGAACACCCACGAATATTTCAAGACTAAAATTAGCCAAATCGGTTCAGCCGTTCCTGAGTTATAAAATAACAACGAAAAGTGGCATTGATTTTTATATATTAGATAAGAATTTGATTGAACAGTGTATTTATAATAAAAACGAGGAGTTTGTTTGACCAAAGTTATAATTTTAACGGAGGACATTATTAGTTTAGGGCTCTCCCGGCTCACCGAGCCCGCGAAAAGCGATGGCGAATGGCGACTCAGAAGTCAAAGGTCGGAGGTTCACTCAACGGCCTCCGTCCTCCATGAGCGTACACCTGGGGGTGAAAGTGGAGCCACCTGTCAGAAGCAGGCCGTGTCGGGCGTGATTCCTACATCTGAGGGGCCATCTCGAAACTGGAGATGACCCTTTTGTGCTAACAGTATTAGTCTTTATAATGACTGCGGCAACTTGCGTTCGAGGCATCTATCGCCCGACCCTATGAGCCCTACCCAAAATCTTCGAGCATCAAGCATTGATATAAAAAAATTATAGGTAATATAATATATTATATTATAATATAATTTTTTTATATCAATGCTGATTACCCAACGAGGCTCTCGCGCAGGGTTTCCCCTCGACATTGGGAGTAAGATAGTAATCACACCCATAAAAGTATTTCAAAAGTGTTCAAAAATATATACATTTTATAATAGGTACGTGCTATTTAAATCAGTTACTAGAAAATTGCAATTAAATGTGTGCAAATATACTGAAAGCGTTAAGCGATGGTCAATATTAATTAGCAGTGTATCTCGGTGCAGCTTTTATTATTTCGCAGAGGCCACTCGACGGTTTTCTTTTTTCATCACCATTTCTGGTTACTTCAAAATTTGCTAGGCTAACTTTGTGTGGAGTATGCTTCTATGTTTCACTGATTTATGTTTTTATTCATCTATTCACAAGCAGGCATATTTGCTCGTATAATGTGTGGCTGATGCCCACGAGTCTATTCAAATAGGATCCTAATTGTAATCCGGTGAACCACTGAAACTTATACCTAAAAAAAGGAACTAAAAGTCTGTCTATCTATTATATTATAATCACTATCACTACATATTATAAAACAAAGTCGGTGTCGCTGTCTGTCCGTCCCTATGTATGCTTATATCTTCAAAACTACGCAACGGATTTTGAAGCGGTTTTTTAATAGATAGCGTGATTTAAGAGGAAGGTTTATATGTATAATACATGCATTGTATTGTAGAGAAACACTGATAAATTTAGAGATATGCAGCGGGAACGGAATAAGAAAATATGGCGGTGCGAAGTTCGCCGGGTCAGCTAGTAGACTATAAATTGATCTTCATTCATACTCGTTCAGCCTTTCTGGCGTGATTGAATAACAAACATCTTCATCTTCTCTTCATCTTACAGTAACAAACAATTATCTATTCAAACTCTTACTTTAACAACAGTAGTATATACTTAAAGTATTGACCTATTTTTGCTGATTATTAACATCAACAGTATCATTAGTATTAGAATTATCTAGATATTTATAAAAAAATATTTCGATTGTCCAATATTTTCGGTAATGATTCATGATCACGGAGAAACTGAAGTGCTCATGGTACTTGCAAAAGTGCCGACATATAGGACACTTATAGAACAAACAACACATTAAAACAAACATAATAGTTCAAATACTTATCAATCAATTAGCCTATTGCAATCACTGCTGGACATAGGCCTCTCCCAATGTGCGCCACGTTTGTAAATACTTATATCAACAGTGTTTTTTGACACAGTCCATCTCCACCCTAACTTTATCTTCAAATGACCAGTTAATACAGCTTCGGTTTTAATCCGCCAACGGATTTCGTTCCCGGGGAATAATTACGATTTTCATAGTGCAACCACTAGTCGGAGAACTGCGAGAATTGCGAGAACTGTGCAAATGGTGGGAACCTCGGCTTGGGAGAGGAAATTGATTTTATTTCGAAAAGATATACTTGTGGCTTGTGGGTGCAGTTAAAATGAAAACTAAATCTATGCCTTTTTAGATTGGCAGTGTACGGAAATAAATGGACATAGGATAGGGGGTAACGTCTTTTTGTAAGACTGGTAAAATTAAGTGATAATGTTTTGAAAGTTCTTATTAGGTAGGTACCTATGTATTTTTATACCACTTAGGTACTTACAATTTTCATAGTGCAATCACTTGTCGTAAAATAGCCAGATCCATGTCCACCTGATGACAATGGCAGACAAGCACACGGCCCACCTGATGGGAAGTGGTAACCGTGGTGACGTTTCATGTACTTATTACCGAAAATATTAATAGTTGAACTAATGAATTTAGTGTTATGTTATGAATTTTTTCGTTCGATTTGCTATGGATGGATAGATTTAAAACGCGCCCTTACATAAAAAGATGCACCCTATACCTTAATGTATACATAAAGATTTTCTTTATTTATTTTCATTTAAAAATCTATAGGTAAGTAAATACAAACGAACAAGATTACGAATGAATCAATATTAGCCTACGATGGACTTTTAAAACAAAGGTATCATCAATCACAAAAGCTCCTGACGGTTGCAGGGATATTTTTTTCAAATCTGTCTCATTTATCTTGTTCATAGCAATGGGATTGTTATCAGGTGTTCCTATACGGATTTAAAGTACCTATGGGTACTGTATCCATTGAGGTATAATTATTTCCTCATCAGTGAGGACCTTAAACAAAATATTTTTAATAGTAACGAGTCAGTGGGCATATCATCATCATCTTAGGTTTCTACCTATAGGTACACCTTAGGTGCATCCGAGATTTTCACCTCAGAGCACGGGGTTTGCTTTATGTATTTTCTTCTTTTGATTTGGTTTATCACAATCTAACGAACAACTTTCATTTCATTTTCGATTCGATCTACTGTTTGAGTTTGTAACGAAAAAACTCAAAAACTGCTGGACTGATTTCAAATATTCTCTGACCCTTAGAATGCTACGTTATCCCTGAATAACACCGACTATTTTCATCCCGATATTCTCACAGGACTTCCACGGGTGAAACCGAAGACGACCCTAGTACAGCATTTTCCTACTGTTTAAATATTACAGACTTTGTTGTATAATAAATAAATAGAAACCCAACCGAGACTCAGAATGGACACTTCATGTAACATTACCATAACAAAATACTCGCAGAACTACATTCAGATCCAAACTCATAAAATCGTCCATTGTCCCCGATCATGAAGAACCGAATAAACTACATTTATCTGACAAAACATGCAAACGGCCATCTTAACGATGCGGTAACTCAGATATATAAGATAACAGAATATCGTTAGGACCAGCCGATAGATAGGTAAAAACAGAAAAAATCCTCGAAGGAGCCATCTTGGATGGTTTACAACTGTTTTACGATACTCCTTAACGTGAGTTATGAGAGAAATAGGTGATTTGCAATGCAAATATTTTATGCCGGGATGTTACGATTTGTAGGCCCTCTCCGTAGTGAGAAAAATATGCAATCGATACAGTTTAAGTAGGTTAAGATGTTAATTTCGGGTTTCCAATCTCATCTTTGATGTATATTGTTTTGCAGATTACGAAATCGGTTTTAGGAGTCCGTATGTCGAAGGGTCGAAAGGAAAAGAAATATTTTTGCAAAATTACTTCAATCTCTATCCTTTATCCACAAGAGCAAAACCGCGAACAAAACTAGTCATTTACAAATCTAAGGCCCGTTTTCCAGCAAGATAGGTACTCAGTCCTGAATCTCGACTTATAAATTAGGTCTGAGGACAGATTGTATTCCAGATAACAGTTCTAATGTCAATGTGAGAGTCGATTCACAAAATTACAGTTGTTCTGGAATAAAGGCTTAAATCTGATTCCACAGTATTACTGAACAATAAAGTACACTAAGAATAAAATCTAATAAAGCTTGAGTACACTACGGTACAAAAAAAAACATGATTCGAGTTAAAAAGTCAACGTAAAGGTCAATCCTCATTGAAAGAGCAACGGCTGGCAGCGGCTTTCTTAGGCAAAATGTGACAATGCATTTTGAATCTTATCTCCAGGAGAAAAAGTTCATAGTCGTTTGAAGGTAAAAGAGGAGCAGCGAGGTGCAAAGAGATGTCATGAGGCTGCAAGAACCGTCTCGCAAACGCCTCTCGCATCCTAACCTTACCCCGGTTACATCCGAAGCTTTCACATCGAAATGCAGGGTTCGTTTTTTTCCAGGATAACTGCGAGAGTTTGGGTGAAGTTCCATATTTTTCGTCAAGACTGCCATCTGACCTCCACAACCTATTTGACGTTAACAAAGCATTGCAGTTTTAGATTAGGGCTCCAACGACTGCCATAGATGTTCGTATGTCAACCGGGACCGACGACGCGACGCTAACCTAACGTGTCCTCCAAAGTACAGAAATACCCAGGCCAATGCGAATAGAATATTTCTCTCAAACCAATGCAAATAGAATATTATATTTATCTGAGCGGGTATCGAACCTGCACCGCCTGCGTAGCAGTCGCGTTCAATACCGCCACGTCACAGAGGCTGTCTCACAAAACTATTTCTGGGAACAAATTCCGGCCACTGGTCTTTCAGTGCGAATGGACCCTAAAGGCCAACGTACACACATCGGTTTTTGTGTACCTACGACATTATCAGTAGCAGTTGTAAGAGCTGAACAAACGATCTTATGCCGTCACATCACGTCCTTAAGAATACGTGTTTACTTAATGTTCGTACTTTGAACGGATGAGCTGCGTGACGCGCAAAGTAATTAAATTGGTAACAGTCGTCGGTTATACTGGAGGTTCAATGGCATCTTTTGCTACAGTGTGATAACTTTATGTGGAATATTGAACACTTGACAGTACTTGTACGACTGAAATGTCACCACTCTCCTACGGTGTAAACCAGGGGTGGCGAACTTATAAGCATCAACGTGCCATCGTACCAAAAAAAAGTTAAATGAAGCCGTAGACATGAGATCAAATAAGTTTAAGTTATGGGTGTACCGCCATCAAATAAGTTTAAGTTATGGGTGTACCGGTGGTGGAGGAAGGGGGATGATGATATGGCATAGTCTACCTCTAATAAAATTATGCTTTCTGAAATATGGCATGGGCGCATTAAAAAATACCTACTTCGTGATGGCGTGCCCAAAAAATTGTACCGCGTGCCATAGTTCCATCGAGCATTGTTAATGTTTTTTTAATGCTCTTTCCTTTGCCGTATCGTTAAAACGATTTATACTTCTTTACAAGCGCACGTGTCTCTTCTAACAGACGCAAGGCGTCCATGAAACAGCATCTGACAAGGTCGAAGTTGAAGCCTTCCATTGTAGTATTACGAGTACCTAAAGTACTTATGAATATAATGGTGACCTCATTTCTGAAATTTCACCTAACCCACCACTAGGCGAGGGTTACAGGCTGTAGGATAAAATAATATTAATTATGGCGCGGAATTCTAATTGTCCAAAATAAAAGTTGCCGAAGTCTCACAACATTCGCTATCTAGCAGCGAAAGTTGACGAAATCAGCCCAGCTGTTTCAAATGCCATTATTTTAATACAAGAAACTGATATTTTAATATTATTTATATTGTGGTACACACGCTATTATGATAAAGTGACAAAATTAGGTAATCTATGCAAAAACCTCCATTCTGTGCACCATTACAACATACAACTACATACTTACGAGGAATGCTTGGTACATGCTCGTAAGATTAATTCGGGTTAAACTAAATTCTGTATTTTTTAAATACCTGAAAATTTCAGTCAGCAAATCAAAGTTGCCGAAGTTACGATTTACAATAATATCAGCTATCTTGCAGCGAAAATTGTAAAAATCGTTTCAAATGCCATTATTTTAATATTAGAAACCGACACTAATAGCTATTATTTATAATATGTTGTGGAACATTATACTATAGACGTTATCATTACAAACACCTCCATTTTATGCAACAACATACAGGTACATGTACGAGGAATGCTTGATACATGCTCGTAGGATTAATTCCGGATGAACCAGGCATAATATTGACTCGGATACATTGGAGAATTTCGTGTAATTTGTACTTGGGGATTGCGTTCCGATTCACAAGACGTTATTCGAGTTCTAATATTGTATGCGAGAATGATGTTAATCTCGTCAACATTTTTTGAATTTCAGTTCAAATATTGAGTTTATTCTTGAGTTGTTGTGTGTTTGTTATACATACATATACTCACGCCTGTATATCCCTAAAGGGGTAAGCAAAGGTCACATCACCCACATTTCGCCAAATAGGATTTTTGGTCCCACGTTATAGGGGGCCAGCCTAATGCCGTCCAGCGGGGCACTTTTTGGGCATGGGCTGTGTCCAACAGTAAGTCGGATGGAGAACGGCCCTATTCGTTAGTCACCTTATACGACACCCACAGGAAGAGATGGGCCTGTTTCTACTCCACCGTACCAACACAGTTAAACTACTATTAAACCAGTATTCATACTAATCTAATTTTTAACGAAAATACTAGTTAAGTTAGTAACGTTGACGTTACTAGTAGCAGAATGCTTGTACCTAATATTGACGTCGTCGCTAGCATTGAAAAACAAAAAAAACATTCCTCCAATAAGTACCTACCTACCGTCACAGTGGCCGAAATTTTTGTTGGAAATCAAAAATAGAATGTAAATTGACATTCTATTTCGAGATTTTCAATTGGGAATATAGAATCGTTCTGTAAATACACAGATATCTAATTTATTCATACTCAATTTCAATTTCGCGGTGCCAGCCGCCGTTCTCTGTGTGCAGAGATGAAATTGTCGATATTATAAAATGATAAAAAAGAACAACCCTTTATTTCCACATTTTGCTGATTTTTGATGTTACGTTTAATGAATACAATAAAAAATGGAATTGTTATTTACCGTAATTTACATTTTTTATACAAGGTTGCAAACAAACATACTTATGTACCCCTGATGGTGAGCAGTAACTGCAGCCTATGAACGCTTCAAATGTCAGAGGTAGGTCTAATCTAACTTGCTTAGTTGGTGCGCTTGCTAAACAACGGAAGAGGCTCTGGCACAAGCTAGAGGATGAGGAGGCTCTCATTAAAGTCAACAAAGGAACTAAAGATAATGACCAGGCCCCGGGCTCCGAAGACCTTTGGATCTAACCGGAAAATAGCTAACAGGACGATGATGACAACTTGAGCTCCAAGCTCATTCTCAGACTAGAAAAAGAAAGCTGTGTTGGTTGCCGGTGGAGTATAATAGGGTCACCCCATCTCTTCCTGTGGGTGTCGTAGAAGGTGACTAAGGGATAGGGCTGTTCTCCATCCGACAGTAAACATACAGCCCATGACTAACTAAAGTACCCGCTTGACGGCCATATGCTCACCCCCTATTAGGTACGTGGGACCGACAATCATAGTTGGCGAAATGTGGGTCATAATACACCTCTGCCTACCCCTTCGGGAATTTACAGACGTGAGTACCTATGTATGAAATAGTAATAGGAATTTTTGTTTATTTGTTTCTCCATCATACAGGAGGCGCGGGTTCGATCCCCGCTCAGTGCAAATATTTGTGTGCATGAATATGAGTATTTGCATTGGTCTGGGTGTTTCTATGTATAATATGTATGTGTATTTACGAAAAAAAAAATGTATCTAAGTATGTTTATCCGCATTCTAGATTCCATAACACAAGCTAGTTAAGCTATGCTTACTTTGGGTCTAGATAGCGTTGTGTAGAATGTCCTACAATATTTATTATATTATTATTTATTTATACGTTCAAATACCACTCATCTAATTCCGACAAAACTTTTCCATGTTATTGTGTCCAAACCCGTAAACGTTTGCAATGCAATGCTCACTTTAGCTACTTCATAACAAATCATATTGTATGGCTATAAACTCATCAAACATAACTTCTCCCAAACAAACCTAAATACACAACATTCCACATTGAAAAAGCACTTATCCCGTATATCATAACGAAGAGCTTCCTTTCTATTTGTCAACGTTTATCCTCAAGTATTCTTGAATGATGGCTGGTCATTAATGAGGGGACTCCATCTAAGGCCATTGGGGGCAGACCTCCTTGAGCCTATTTGTCCTCCGCTGGTAGTGATAAATGGGAATGTCCCGGCCACTGGTATTAGCGCAGGCATTCGAAAAGAGCCGTAAGAAGATTTATACATACGGGTTGGTTTTTGGTGCGGTTCTGTCGTCATTCTGCCCCCTTTGATTAGCGGCTATTTGTGAGCAGAAGAGAATGGAATGGTCAATGTATGGTATTACATAGTGTTTACAACTACGTCCCATACATTGTTTATTAGATTCTACTGACGATTGTGCCACTACTTGTCTAGGGACTCTGGTAGTGAGTGACCACGCGATTAGGTATAGGAAGTTCGCGTGAATTACCAGTTTTTTTGGGGACTGAAGTCAATCTGCAAGTCGATAAACCTACTGACTGAAAAGGCTCTTGTGTAGACTTTTCTCTCGGGACTTATCAGACAGCAAACAATTTCGAAAAAACCAAGGTGAGGCAAATCAAGAGAATTAACGAACCCCAGACACTACTTTGAGTACAGAGCTTTGGATGCAACAACCGGGACAATGTTGCAATACCTAATGATGAGCATGGTATGACGTCATTTCTTATTATTTCATAGGAAAGAAGCTATGCCTATGAAACTACAGCCCTAAATAATAAGTAGGCGCAACGGACCTGCACAAAATAAAGATCCGTACATTTTCACTTACAGAAGAAAATAATATTTACCATTACAAAAACATATTCACGCCAATATGGCCCTAAAGTTTCACACATTACTAGTTATTTTCGCATCAAAACATGCATCGTAATGAAAGGTTATTACCTAATAGATTCGGGTTTTTTCTCAGAGCACTCCCGAAATGTTCAAATATAATTATTACCTAGTTGATAACGTGGCTCTCAAAAAGCTTTTAACAGGGTATATGGAAAACACAATTTTTTACTCGAATATACATACATAGGATCACGCATATTCCCTCCTGGCTAGGCAGAGACAACAGTCCGCCATTTGACTCTATCCTTATGCTTGCACTTCATTCTCGTCGAGGTTAGGCGAGGCGAGGTTTGACGAAGTTAGGCGAGGTTATGCGAGGCGAGGCGACACGAGGTTACACGAGGTTTGCTAGCACTTCACTCTCGTCGAGGTTAGGCGAGGCGAGGTTTGACGAAGTTAAATATGATTATGCAAATTCAAAAATTACAAAAATAATTACTATAATTACTGCGAATGTCCGATTAAGCACAAGACTATGGTATACTGATTGAACGAACGCGAGAATGTGGAGGCTGCGCCTTGCCTCGTCTACCCTCACACTTCGCGTCCCCTCGCGCGAGGCCAGGCGAGGTGACGCGAGGCGCGGCGATGTGACGCGAGGGCTCCCACCACCCTCTCGTGCTCGGGCTACCTCGTCTAACCTCGACGAGAATGAAGTGTGCAAGCATAACATACTTCACGAGCATCCTCTACTGTCATTATTTCATGCAAGCTCGCTAATTTCGAGTAGGTAGGTAGGTACTATTGCCCTTTTATTCAAACACACACCACACGGGAAGACACAATTTAGAAAATTTACAAAAGCCTTTAACCAAAGCTACGTCTTCTTCATCCTAGCGTTAATTCCCAGTCGCATCCGAAGCTTACAGCTCGGAGTCTGGGGTCCGCTTTACCATTCTTAACTACGGATTTGGCTAGACCTCAATATTTTCCGTGAAACGATTGCCATCTGACCTCCACAACCCAATGGTAACATTAGGCGATATCGAAGTTTTGCAGCTAGACCGTTGTTTTTTGGACTTTTTAGGGCTCCAACTACCCGTAACGACTGCCATAGATGTTCTTATGGCAACCGGGACCGACGGCTTAACGTGCTCTCCGAGGCACGACCAGACCAATGCAAATACCCATATTTCATACACACAAATATTTGCACTGAGGGGGGATCGAACCCGCGCCTCCTGCGTAGCGGCCGCGTTCACTACCACTACGCCACGGAGGCTGTAACCAAAGCTACGTATTCAAACATATTAATCCTCCTCCCATTAATACCGTCGGGAATGCGCATTCTATCCATAAGGAAAAGCGATAGAATCCGGTCACCGCCGAAACACACCATAACGGTCATTATCGCCCCACTTCGCCTTTATGGGGCAATTTTTCAGAAAGTGCGTTAAAACTGCCTACACACTTTTTTTCATTTGACCCAGATAGTTCTAAAGCGACCGGTTAAATCGACGTCGATCTTTGTTTTAGAGAAGAGTAGAAAGCAAATCCTGTGTTCAGTTTATATGGAGGGTACAATCATTGTATTTGTACTTAGGTAGGTAGGTACATAGTTTTTTATAACTTGTCTCAGTAAGTACTTTGTAGGTACACGGAACCAATTTTTCCTGTGGATTCTCAGGCATCCTGTCACTCTGAGCTTCCCCACGCCCCCCGCGACCCGTAGCTGGCAGGAAAGGTTATGTCGGACTTGAACCGACTGAAACGCATGCCGTCTGTAGTGGGTCATTGCCCGTTGGTTAGTGGGAGACATAACCCTCGCACCCCGGCCGACCCAGGGCCATCTCAGGGACAACGGACTCCTCACCTAGCCCCCGGGGATTAACGAGGATCTGGCGCCCGCGGATTGGTTCGATATGATCTATGAATGGTGGATTTGAACTACTCCGCCGCCGGGCAATCTGCAAAAGACACGCAAAAACGCATAATGCGCTTATAGAGCACATTTTTCAACGTGACTGGGTTCAAGATATCATGTCGGTAACTAGATAGGTATGCCTTATGCAAGGCACATGGAAGTTTATTTTATTCTGGCGAGAGTTCAACATAGCCTTACGGGGTCCTTGTGTCCCACAGTGCACAATATTTCTTACCAGATCAAGTCAAAAATCCTCCAGACTAATCAATAAACTGTAGACATACCTTCCTCATCCACCGGTACGCTGTCACTCCGACAAAGGACGCCATGGTAGGTACGGACGTACCTCGCTGCCTTTTTCACCGTACCGTAATTTTATATTCAATCTTCACATTACATTTACGGAATTCGTTTTATTAAATTTCCCCGTGTAAAATGACGCAGGCGTAAAAAGATTGCTCCTTGGTACAAAGACCACTTAAAGCTTGTAGACAGTCATTTATTTAAGTACTTCAACGGTGGTACGAGTATGCTGAAGTATTGATCATGACACACCGCTATCTAGACCTAAAGTAAGCATAGCTTAACTAGCTTGTGTTATCAGTTCTAGAAAGCGGATAAACATACATAGAAACATTTTTTATTTTGTAAATACATACATATTATACATAGAAAACACCCAGACCAATGCAAATATTCATATTCATGCATACAAATATTTGCACTGAGCGGGGATCGAACCCGCAGTCGTCAATTTAACTGCGCCTCACCTGGATGGCAACCTGAAGGCAAAGTCTCGGAAAAAAGGGTCACCATTACAGACACGTACTATGTTACAATGGTGGCACTCAGTTTGACGGCCTCATCAGATGCTTTTTCACGCCCCGCTTAAAGGACTCGGGACTATAGGAAGAGGGAAACACGTGAACTGGTAAAGAGTTCCAAGTCTTACCTCATGGCGCGGCAGAAAAAGTACTTACCTATTGCTCAAAATGTGCTTTATACGCGCAGTACACGTTTCTTGGGTGTCTTGAGGATAGCGCAGGTTGATACAGCGGTGGACGAGCTCAAATTCACCAAGCATAGATAATTACAAAACAATCCGCGCGCGCCAGAGCCTTGTTTGTCTCGATTTAGGTCCAAGATACGTGTCCCGAGCTATACTTCAACGGTGGTACGAGTACGCTGAAGTATTGAATATGATGATATTTATTTTACGCAAGTATTTACCTACTTTAGAAGTAAACACTTTCCTTTTTTCATAATTCTAAGTGGCAATAAGAAATCAAACAACAAATATATTTACACAGAAATGTAATTTTAATTAACATAATCCTTTACCAATAAAATAATATAAATATAAAACAAACTCTAACAGAACACATAGTCATTGATAAAACCGTGTAGGTACAAGTTTTACTCTCTACCTGATAGTATAGAAACTATATTACAAAAACAAGTTGACATTGGTGCCTATTCTATTGTCACAAAATCTTAACTAAAACTAGTTTGACAGAACTAAAATGTATACCTACCCTCTTCAGCCCCCGTAGACAAGTAGCAATTCATTAGCCGACGTATTGTAGAATGACGAATGTATGGGATTTGACGTTTATGACATACATTGACAACTGTCAAATACGTCAAATCCCATACGTTTTGTTTTGTTTTGTTTTTATTGGCTTCTTGCTTAGCATTTAACCATTACCAAGTAGTTTATAATAGTCTTGTTTGGATACCGGTAGATGGATGTATAGATGGATGATGATGATGATGGTGAGTTGATTGTGACGATGATGATGATGGCTGCCTCAGTGAAGTGGTGGAAACTTTACTAAAGGCTTCTACGGAGATTTGAAACCAACACGAGAAGTCACAATTCACTGTAATATTTCACTTTCCTACTCTTGTGCGCGTTTTCTAAGACGTTATGTCTAAAATGGATTTTTACACATAAAATCTCGAACTCACACTAATTTCGGAAAATAAAATACCACCGCTATTTTTCCTTCAACGTGTTCGCGCCAAAACTCCAACTCCATTCGTCATTCTACAATACGCCGGCCGACGAATTGCCACTTCTCTAAAGAGGCTGGTCTTCAATAGAAAAAGAGATAAAACTACATTTCAGTTCTATTAAACTAGTTACCTTTTAATAATAAATCGGCATCATTAGTTGCCCAGTACAGCGTACAGCGAGACGTGAATATTTTAATATAAATATGTAGTTAGAAATAAAGTGTTTTGAACCAAAAAGGTACAACCGTTCATAATAAGTTTAAAAAAAAAGTGACAAATTTAACGAATTCTATCGCGATTTATTTTGTTACTTACACTATTTCCCCGTGAACAACACATCGCGAAAGAATCCGTTAAATTTATTTTTTTATTACAATGTGATATTCGCGTAAAATTCCGAAAATATTATCACCTATAAAATGTATTGCAGAATCGTTTGAAATTTACCAAACAAGCACAAAAAATAATGCCTAAATATAACAGACATATTATCATTATTCTTTATTGCCAACCACAAAAGAAACATTTAAATCACAGTCGTAAATGTATAGCACTAAGATTTAAATTGATTCTGAAACAAAAGAGACGCTTCAGATGTTATAAATTTGAAAACGGGTACAGTCGCGTACAGTAGTGATTTAAATTTAATTTTGAAAATGACGAGAGCACGCACAATACATACATAATCATTCACATTTCTTAAGCGGTTTGCATGGTTTACAATAAATTCCTATATTGTGGCTATAGGAAGTATAATGTTAAAAAGACACACTGCGAATTCCACCCTGGCATATGAAGAACATTATTTCTAATTAATCCGATTACAACGTCATTAAAGCTATTTTATAAACAAACATACAGTGAAAATGCTTATAAAAACCTCGTTGCTAAATTTAATTGCTTATTCGCTCACAAAATTCAGTATATTGCCCCACATTTTCCCGTCAATGTCATCACGTTGGTCCGTTTCATTCATTTCGTTTTAATTGGATGCAAGTAAGATCTTCTGTACATCACTGTACTTTACTAGTTCTCAATTTGGCCCCATTTTTGTAGTGCTACAAACGTGTAAGGCAGCAAATAGATTTAGAATTGAGAGGAACTCTCTGCGTGTCCTTGATTTACTAAGTACCTACATTTTATGATTATACACAATAGAGTCGTATAGAACTACCGATATTGCAACTAGGAATACAAAAGCTATCATAAATATCACTACAATTGTATCACTACAAAAATATCTAAATTTACTAATTTATGTTCATATGTTCAGTGTTGTATCACGAGTTCACGACGATACAAAAGTGATCATTCATGTATAAAATACAAATGTGCACACTTACAGGTTAATAGCACATCTAACAATCAAACATTAGCTATTTTATGCTTACTTATCTTGTGATAGATCTTTTTTTTTTTGTTTTTTTTTTCTTAAAATCTTACTAGTAACTGTTTTACTAGTATTCCATTATCCTTTCCAGTTACCTAAATTGCTTGTACTCGTATTAGGAGTGGTTAACGGTAGTGTAATGTTCACCCTGGAACCTCTCGATCGTAAGGTCGATACCTTGAAAACTAAGCTACCTATATGTTATAATAAGTTTTTAAGATTCTACAATAAAATAGCTAATGTATTACCTTTGTATAGTTATCGGCAAACTGTATAAACAAACGTTAAAAAGTTCGCGCATATACACTTACTGCCCAATCAAAAAACCAATACAAGGACTGTTCGACCAATGACGTGAGCCATCGTGCTCGAGCGCCCGTGATTAGTTTAATATAATCTATGATTGGTTGATTGGCGCCCCTCTGCCCGTCGCGCCCCGCGCTTACCTCCAAAGAGACCTAATACGCGCGCATCCTGAATACAAGTCTGCCGATCACTATAGTCGTGGTACAAAATCTTTCAATCGCCAATCAACGCAAGCTTATTCTAAATAGTGCAAGTATAATCGTAACACGATGATTGTTCCTGTTGTCTTCTTTCAGAGCCGTTTGTGATACGGATGTTGGATGATGACCCTCCTGTTTCCCACAGTCCAGGAGTCTCTATTATCTATATAAAAAATAAAGATAAATGATTTTATCTTCTTTTTATTTTTCTTTTTTTTTTACAAATAAATAAAATTGAAGTGTCTGTTCGTCATGTTAAAATATCAGGTTGGTAATAAATGCATAATGGGTGCATGTAATGTGGCATATAATGGGTGCATGCTTCGATATCGCCAATGGATTGTGGAGGTCAGTGTGGCAGTCGCTTCACGGAAAGTATCGAAGTTCAGCCGCAGTTAGACCGGACAAAACCAACCTCCGACTCCGAGGGGAAGTTTCAGATGCAACTGGGATTAACACTAGGATGGAGAAGAATGGGTGCATTTATCATGATACCTACTAATAACAAAATACCAATTTTTATTACTGCATTACTGTATTGAAAAGATATAGAGGGCTTCAAGTACATAGCAATACTTGAAGTGTGGCCTGGTAAATTCATATAAATCCAATTATATTTTCCAGAAACCCTAAGTACAGGCATCGAAAAAAGTTATGTCACACACAAACAATAGTTACACTTAAATACATTAATAAATAGGTTTTAATTTGAATTAGTATTTCTTTATTATTGTGCATGGTACAGACTTTGCACTATAGCAATCTGTAAATTGCAGTGTGTTTAGTTACTTCTGTGATGGATTGTACATGGGTAATGAATTTCTGATAAAAGGCATTAATCATTCAAAAATGTGAAGGTATCTGGAAGTAGGTAACATTAAAATTTAACGAGGTTTACGGATTCATGAGAAAATACTTCGTACCTTTCTCCTTTTCTGGTTCATTATGTGATGAACCCACAATACTGTGTGCGAATAAGATTCTTTTCTACACATTTGTTCGTAACCTTGCGAATAAATAAATATTCTAGGGCATTCTACACCGTAATGTCAAGCCCTAAAGTAAATATAACTTAACCATTTGGCATTTTGTGATTCTACAATGTGCATAAATATATTTTGATATTTTTTATTTGTAAATAAAATAGAGAAGGATACATACATGCCCAATGGATACAATAAGTACATATTAACGCATAAGTGGAACTCAGTGAGAATTTATTCGGTCTATTAGTTACGTATTTACAGAAAAATTAAATTTCGTTAAAGCGCCGTTTCCCTTACTAATCACTTGTGACGGCGTCAGTACTTTAATAAAATTTATTTCAAAGAATATTTCCCTTCCAAGAATCGAGTGAAGTTGAAAAATTATTTCTTACCTTTTGCACGAGTTCCTCGAAAGCCAAATTGATGCCTTCCTGAGTCTTAGCACTGCTTTCGATGAATAACATCCTGTGTTTCTGAGCGAATGCTTTGCCGTCTTCTCTGGGTACAACGCGGTTTTGCTGTAATTTTAAAATTATTATAATAAACTCGTCGGACTTGGACTGCTCAATTGGGACGAGAATACTGTCGTATCCTACCTCCTAAAATGAGGATGTTCAGATGTTCAGATATTTGTTATTCAATCACTCTCTTACAGGTAAACAGATTTGGCTGAAATTTGGTATTAGGATAGATAACAGTCTGGAGTAACCAATAGGCAATTACTCGAACAAGACAAAAATTCCACGCAGGCGAATCCGCGGGTAGTACTTCTATAAATTCAAGAAGCAATGCCTTTTCAACATCATTATAAATGTTATTAGACTAAGTTTTACCGTTTAACTTGCGTTGAAACGATCAGTCTCCTTTCACGAAGTGGGTTTAAGGATTACTGAGAAGTTAGTTAGATCGTGGCGACACTAATCAAAGCAAAACTTGGGCGACAGCATCCAATCAGACTAAAGTTGGATCGCATTCGACTTTTCGACAAGTTTGCCTTACAGACATATTTATTTTTAAATCGGACACGACCGTTTGTACCGTACCTATCTAAATCTGGCGTTTCTTAAAAATGCCCTCGATCTAATTGACCTTTCGCAGTTTAACCATTCGACCTCACCTCAATTTTTTTTAGAAGTAATTTAATACAGTGAAACCTGGTTAAGTGAGACCTGAAGGGACCAGCATATTTGTCTCACTTAAAGAGGTATTCCACTTACCCAGTGTCTCAGATATCCAGGTATAAATAAATATCGGTCTCATTTATAGAGGGTTCCATTAACAGAGGTCAGAATACAGGTTATTTCAGTTATAGAGGTGCAAATTGTAAACAGAATGTATTAATTATAAGAATCTGTCATTTTAGTTTGTCTTTTGGATGTATCATTATCAGATGTTTTTCGATGTTATACATTTTATCAAATAAGTATGCTTTGGTAACCAATTGATGTCGTTACAAGAGAAGATTTGGCACATTAAATTGGAAACAAAATTCATCGCGTGTTTTCCCAACTTCATAAACGTATATTAACTTCAGTTTTTCACTTACTGATAATGATTGGAGCCTTCGTTTCGGCATTTTTCAAAATTAAACATCCGTATGATATTAAGCAAAACTAAAACTGAAGGTCATTGAGGTTCAAAATTAGGTGCGGAATTTGTGGGTAGAATTAGAATAAGTAAGTCAACAAAAGAAACGATGTTATCTCAGTTATAGAGGTAAATGCATATAAAATTCACTCGCTGTCTCAGTTATAGAGGTAACTATGACGATAAAATCGAAAGAACGAATCCCAGATATAGAGGTTTGCTTCGTACCACTAATAGAGGTAATTCAGTACCAAGGTGTAGGGACCTCAGCATGAGTTCCAGTTATAGAGGTTTCTCACTTATCCAGGTCCCACTTATCCAAGTTTCACTGTATATCGAAATCAAAGCGTTTGAATATGTTAAAATCACTTTTAGACGGCGGACCAGCATACGGTACACCTGAAAGGAAGTGGTTGCCGCAACCTAAAGACCCGTGCAATACCCTGCCCTACCTAGAAGTAAGTATATGTAGAAGCCAGTAGCCACCAACTTGAGCAGCATTTCACACAAGCTTACTGAATAGATCCACCACTGCTACTACTACTACTAGATCTAAGAGAAGAAGAATACCACGATCAGTGTTGCCGAACTATCGATAGTTTGACTATCGATAGTTGACCTCGAAAATCATCTATAATATCGATAGGCATATCGATAGTATCGATATTGTCAATACTATCGATACTGTCGATAGTACATTGGGTATTGAAAAACGATACTATCGATAGTATCAGGCCGCCTTTTCACTATGGGATGTAATATATATTACATCTTGAGATATATATTACATCCCGCGATTGCTGTTTTCACTGTAAGATATATATTTGGGATAGTTCAGTAGCTTTACCATGAGTTGACACCAAAATTTGACAACTTCGTTACCCTATCGAACTGCGTACGCGAATCTGATTGGTCTGTGTAGAATGCATGCGCGAATTCCCTGACTTCTGATTGCTCAGTTTAAAATGACAACGTGATTTCGCATGCGCGATCAAACGTCGCCATTCAAACGGGCGAGACAGGGGGAGGCGTGGTGTCCGGGGACGTGAGGTAAAATATACCTTCCAATATCGCTCGAAAAAATATTTATAGTTTGGGATGTAATATATATTATAGCGTAGTGTAAAGGGTCTCGTACAAAATGTATGACGAGCGATATGCCGAGATGTAATATATATTACATTACATCCCATAGTCAAAAGCCACCTTTACTGTGTGTCGATAGTATTATACTAACGGTGCTATCGATACTATCGATAGTATCGACAATATCGATAGTATCGATACTATCGATTGTCATTGCAATGTTCAGCATCAATAGTATTGATACTAACGATACTATCGAGAGTACATTGGGTATTGAAAAACGGTGCTATCGATACTATCGATATTACTATCGATAGTGTAACAATAGTCGACTATCGATAGACTATCAAAAGTCGACAATCGAGCGGCAACAGTAACCACGATATTAAGATCTTTTTGAGTAATATGCTACCTAGTCAAGATCGATTTGATGATGACTGTACAAAGTGTACAAGTCATCTGTGCCTTTCCACAGTGCTCCTATTTTACTTTACTTTCAACTTTGCCGGTCGATAGTAAACATAAAAATGTAATTTTGAGCCGGCTGACGTGTCGCGGTTGCACAATTCTACTTACGTCACCGTAGATGGATGGCTTTGCTAAATGGCTTGCATGACGCCATCGACGACGGTGAAAAAATACGCACGGTGTTCATACTTTAGAATGTTCACGTAGAATCTAGCATTCTCTATGTGATTTGCGGTTCAAACGCATTTGGAGGACGACATGTGGGTCTAATGAAAGTCAATTTGGTTTGGCTATATTGGGGTTCGTGGCTTAGGCTCCCGGTGGTCGACGCCGGGTGACCTGTGATGGTTACCTAACCTCGTAATGTAAAGAACGGAAACCCATCCTAAACCTGACCCAGCCAAAGTTGCTTAGCCGATTACGAGGTTAAGCAACTTACCAATCGAGATTGCATTAATAAAGAACTGTCACCCATCCTAAACCTGACCCAGTCAATAACCTACAGGGTTGTGCAAAAGTAGAAACAGTACAAATTTGGATTCGGGGGCATAAATTGGACAAGGCGAATATCCTTCGATCTTGACTTATTGCTCGAAAATAATCGAAGTGAACTAAGAAAGCGTCAATCGCCATCAAAATTAAATTATGCTGAAGTTATATTATCATTATAATAATACTTTCTAATCTAGATCAACGCGATATGAGACGACGAAATTTTGTACCCATGAAAACTGTCTTGCAGCTGTAAAGATGTTCAACATAATATAGCAACGCAATGTAATTGTAAATCCAACATCTGGGTGGGGGCTTCGGATAATCGAACTCACGGTTCTACTTACACTCTGAGGGTTTGTGATCGATTGCTCCCCTATGGAATTCATCGCGGCAACTTCTAAGAAAAGGAACCGTAAGGTTGTTCAACAGCCCCTCCCAGAATCGATAGAATGAAAGCATCAAGTTGTGAGAGCATACCGAATTATTTAACGTCGTTAACACAATTTTATTACAATTAAAACAAGGGCGCTTATATAAAGAGACAGGTTACCCGTATCGGCTGCTACCCTGACAAGTTTCCATAGCAACAAAAATGTTGATAGTTCGTCGGTTACGTTCTAACACCACATATTATGTTAAAAACAATCGCAACGAATTCGCGCCCAAATGTTTAAAACACATGGGAGCGAATACTGTGTTTTTTTTTGACAAAAGACGAATTGATATGCTGGCAACCGATAGCCGATAGCGGGTAACCTGTTTCTTTATAATAATATAAGCAAGCTAAAAGTAAATATCCGTCACCTGTCATCCATCACCTGTCATCCATCACAGCATTGTGGCACACTAGAGCTCCTTTTGGCTCCAATATTTCGTGGTCGAAGTACCATTTAGAAGAATTGTAGCTCATTAATTTCAAGGTTCTACCAAAATAAGAGCACTAGCACTTACAGACCAAAATTAACCTTTATTTTTATGAGTCGGTCATTACCACATACGAATTTTATCAGACTCAGATTAGATGAGGTGCGCAAGAACCCTAAGCACCTTAATATAGCTCATAAATTATTACACGACTGCTCAATAAAAGAGTAGTTTTCAGGATCCATGTTGAACCTACAACCTATACGAGTTTCTTTATTCCATCTTAACTTTTAAATGCCTTTTTTTATCGTGCGAAAAATCCCCACGGATACCTCCCCCGCCGGAGCCGGAGGAGGAGGTTATGTCGGACTCGAACCGACTAAAACGCACGCCGTCTGTGGGCCGTCGGAACTTTTCAAATGCCAGATCTTTGGACGATAGATTTAATTTTTAATTTTCTGGAGAAGCAGCACACTGGGAAAACAAAATTTGAAAGCAGATTATGTTATCGATACGACGGAAGTACCAAATTTCATCCAGATGTTTAGGCGTACTGGCGTGATTGAATAATGAACCAACAATCCAAGCTACCGCATTCATAACAGCAGTAACATGGTACAGTCGCCCCGCGGGTCTAAAAGGCAACATTGTGCGATTCCATTAAAAACGAGTAACTGTATGAATTCCCAGGAGATCTCAATAGATTCCCCTAAAATTCGTATAATGATCACTCATATGAGCAAAATCACAATAATATATTAACTAAGCAGATTCCTATTTCGCGTAAATATCGCCGCATGACAAAATATTATCCTAACAAGATTCCAATAAAGTGGCCTTTTTAGGCCTGCCGATTCAAAGTAAAAACAGTTTGTTTTGTTAGTCTTCAGCACTTTTGAAGGCGATTGTACGTCTACCGACTTACCTTATCAATCTTGTTGCCAACCACTAAGCATACGATGTTCTTCTTTGTGGAGTAAACTTGAAGCTCTTCAGCCCACTCGTTTAGTTTCGTCAACGTTTTTGGGTCAGACACATCGTAGACTAATATTGCTCCGTGAGCGTCCCTGAAACAAAAGCCTTCGGTAAATGCAGTTACTATTCACGGGTTAGGTAGTCAATCCGTTCTAATTGATTTGAATTAGGTTAAAGCTGGTGTTAGGTCATTTGTGTTATGGTAATATATGAAGAAATGGGACCGCTCCGTGCACTTTACCCGCTAGGCGCTTTTAATGACCTTCTGTATATTTACTTCTCATCATCTTCAAATTGTATAAAAAACTTTATTGTATTATCCCTACTAATATTATAAATGTGAAAGTAACTCTGTCTGTCTGTCTGTCACGCCCAAACAACTGTACCGATTTTGATGAAATTTGGTATAGGGGTAGATTAGACCCCGAGAAAGGACATAGGCTATGTTTGGTCGCGATAACCGACATCCACGCGGGCGGAGCCGCGGGCAAAAGCTGGTCGTATATAAGAAAGTTGATGACTTTTTTCGATAGTAAAATCGTGATAATCTATTTTTTACTCTAAAAGTTTACCCCAGTTCACCCGCGTACTTCCATTTCCATCATTATTTGTTTTCCTATATTTTCACAATATTTTCTTGCACATCAGACTACTTAATGATTTATAAATCTTCTCATTTACAAAAGCTATTTGTACTGGATTAAATATACGTAATATATACACACACATAAACTCAAATTATTATTATTATAGAACAGCTCCGCTGCACGCTCGCCTACAATTTGTTAAGTAGAAGGGTCATTAAAAACCTCAAAATAATATTTATCTTACTACTATGGTCATAAGATATATATTAGCTTGCATCATTTCTCTCATGGTAAGGCAATTTGCATTCTAACCGGTGCTCATTGAGTGAATCTTCTTGGACTAATTTAATATTAGATAATTATTTTGTAAGAAGGTTAGGTGTAATATTATTCAAAAAATATGCATGAGTGCCTCTTTAGGTGCGGCAAGCGTACATATAAATCCATTGCACATACTATGATACATGTTTAAAAAATACTATGATTCCATATAATATCATCAACCTGTATATATTTTATTATTAAAATGAGATAGATATGTTATCTCAATAGTATAGTTATGTCGAAAGTATACTGCCCTGCCCCCTAGACAAGTGGCAATTCGTTGGCCAGTGTATTATAGAATAGAATCACGAATGTATGAAATTTGACATAATATATGACAGTTGTCAACATAATTATGTCATAAACGTCAAATCCTATACATCTGTCGAATTGGTAAGTACCAATTCGACAGATGTGAATGTGATGCAGAAGAGAAGTGTCTAGGGGGGGCTGTTCATACAAATCATACTTTGTTTTCATTTTCATCCACTGATATATGGATATGTCTTGTAGTATTTATGCTTGGTGAGTAACAGTTTCTTAACTAAGGATTCATATAAGTCAGCCAGTTTTCCTTTTGAATAGACACCAGTTTACATTGCCAATTGTGACCATTTTATGATGTATATTCCAGAATTCTTCTCAATGAATACATGTAACAGAACACTGAATATAGAATTTCCTATAACCGAGGGAAATGGATGAAGTGATCCAAATAAAGAAATCAAAAGATTGCCCACCCAATCACTGGCATGCACATTGGAAACAATAATAATAAAATTTGGCTATCAAATATCTATGATGAAATATGTGTACAAATTTCACAATCCTGTAACTGAAAAAAAAAGTAACCAACCATTGTACATTAAACTGTATACATACTACCTACATGTTGTAAATCTATTGGTTAACTACAACAAAGAAGTGTATATCTACCTATCTATCTTACCTGTAAAAACTAGAAGTCAATGTTCTATATCTCTCCTGTCCCGCTGTGTCCCAGATACCAAGTTTCACTTTCATGTTGTTCACATCCATCACTTTGCATTTGTAGTCAACTCCGATGGTAGCGGGAAATGAGGCATTGTAATCGCCAGTTGTGAATGCTAAGATGATGCTAAAATAAAAAAAAATATTTAGTGTACAACCCTGTTTAGCTGGTAGGGTAATAGGAACAGCCTCTGTGATAATATTTATATACATATTTTAATTTAATGCATGCATATTAGTATATTTGCATTGGTCCAGTTGTTCCTCGGAGAGCATTTTAAGCCATTAGTCCCAATTGCCATACAAACATCTATGAGCATTTTCGTTGCACTCTCAAAGAAAACCAACCCCAAATGAGTTGAGAAAAAGCTGACAGTATGATGAGAAGGTACTTATCTGAGACCTAAGTGATATATTGAAAAATAACAACACTTTGTATATTTATAACTTGCCTTCAAAATGTGAAATAAGGATTTGAGTTTGTCTAACTAAGTTGTTATACCTAAACAGAAACTTAGGATATTAAACATCCCCCAATGTCCTTCATAATGGTTCAAAAGGTGTGTGAAGTCTGCATGATCAATTAACACTAGGATGACTATTGACTATAAATGTCTGTCTGTTGAAAAGATCCATGGCCAGATTTTTTCATTTATACCACTTAGAATAGATTAGATTACATTTTAACAGGATTTACCTTACACATGAGTTTATTAAATATTAATATAATTTTGAAATTTGAACGTAAATTTATAATGCAGCAATATGAAGCAATGCTTAGATATCCGTTACAACAAGGAAGTAGAGACTAAAGGCGTAGTTAGTAAAATAGTACGGTAAGTACGGAATTGAACTCAAATAATTATCTGCTTCTTTAATCAAGGTTAAAACAACAAAGAATTGATTAAAATCAGATTGTTTTGAATTGTAATTATACAGTTTTACGCAAGATATACCAATATTTACGTTCTAGTAAAATTTCGAACGAATTCATTCATGAGTCATTCTATAACAACTATACCTATCAAAAATTTAGGTTCGTAATTTATTCTTACCTGGATTTCCCCACACCGCTTTCACCGATTACTAAAATCTTTAACGTTGTAACGCAATCCATTTTAGATTTAGACACGTTACCATAAAAATAAATGGATTTTCATAAACCAAATCACTGTACAATCCCTTGTGACGTACTCGAGAATTAGGTTCTAATTTAACCGTAATAACACAGTATATAATATATAATAAGCTATTGGCTATTAATAAAGGAACGAATTGAAGTTAAAATATTAAACAATTATTCACAAAATTGCACAATGAGAAATAAGAAAACAATCTTGACATGACAATGACGTTTTGCGTATTGGTCAAAAGCCGTCATCGTCTACGTTTTGTTACTGCACGCTATAAAAAGGTAAATAGCAGAAATATTATATTATTTTAACAACAAATATTTTTTTTAGTGAGGTGAACGGTAATTAATGTATCAAAAATATATTTTAATGGTTTTACTAGAATTTTTTTTATTTGATAACTGAAGAATAGAATATCTTTATTGCAAAACAAATCCAGTTAATCACTGCTTACATGCAATAACTAACCGCTTTATGTAACGATGATTACGATGACATCATTATTAAAATTATCTATCTATACTATTACTATTATACAGGGTGGAAGATTTTAACCTTACCTGGAGGGCAAGTGCTTTAAATACTGGAGATAGCGAATTTCACTCAAAAGAAACATTCCTTTATTTTTTAAAAGAAACAAAACTGCGTTCGTAGATTTTTGAAAATTGGCTTGCCACACCCGGTAATCGAACCGACTAAATTACGAAAAAATAACATCCTGTATTTTTATAGCATCAATCGATAGTGTCAATTATGAGGATCAAATCTCTCTAAGAAACATGGTAAATTAAATGAAAGGAAGTCCATAAAATCTTAACTTATAAATTCCATTCCGACAGACACAGTACTTTTGGTCAAGGAGCCATCACATACCTTATCAACAATAAAGTTATCTTTGACGCCATTTATTTATTAAAATAAGTACTCTTTGATTCCGATTTAGAATGTAACGTTATTGGGTAACTCCATAAAGTACTTAGGTCTCCCGATTTAGGTCTAAGATACGTGTCTCGAGGTATACTTGGTTCGGCTTGGAAACCTCTGCGTGGTACACCGTATGGCACCCTGGGCAGCGGAGATGGCGAGAGAATTGCTTTATTGGTTCACTACGTTAATTGAGACTTGAATTAACCTGACGGCATGCGGTTTTAGTCGGTTCGAATGCGACATAAACAGGTTTTCCTTAAATACCCCTACTGGCCAGTGGGGGTATCCGTATGAAGAAGAGGGACAAGTAATTTTGGAATTTTATTGTTGATATCGACACCTCTGGGTTCAATTGGCGTATAAACCAAAACACGACTTTTCAGAAGAGCAAAAAAACGATTTTATTTTTAGAAAAAAAATCATAACTTTTTTATATTAGAAGCTACATAAAAAATTCCAAAGAGAAAGATTCTTAGAATTTGGGGATGAAGAAGGCTAAATCATTCAATCATATCTATCTTCTTTGGTTTAGAAGTTAGCATGGATATACGTCTTAGAAAATACCAATTTATGGTGTATACACCCCATGAAAATTGGATGAAAAACCAAATATGGATATAAGCTGTACTTATATCCATATTTGGTAAAATTAAGTTCACATTTACTGATGTAAAAGCACGTAACTGTAGATTTTTTTGCTGTAAAAACTATTTACTTTGCTCATCAATAGAATTATAATTAATAAAAACAATCTCGATACTGTAAGAATGTGGCAGAATTACATTAATATTAGTCTTACTACAGAATTGTGGTCGATATATACGAAATTAAACTACCAGAAACGAAATTAACTTAGTTTTATTAAATAAAACAGATAATTATGGCACACATTATCAGTCATGATCAGACTACCAAACTAATAAAGGCAATTATTTAAATCTGTAGCTCTTCCACAGCCATCTCTCCTTCACCGCGACTTCCTCGTACCACAGATTGTCCTCAGGGTCTTTGTCTTTAATTCAGCGGCACTTGAACAGAGCCTGCGCCATTTTGGAAACGTTTGTGGAACGCGCCAACTTATAGATAAGCTTTTGCCCCTCAGACGATTCAAACTTGTTATATAGCGGTTGCAAGTGGTCTCGTTTGGCCCTGGCTACCGCTGTCCTGGTGGCGCGTTTTGCATATTTGTACGCATCGCGGTCATCGAAAGATTTGGACGCTTGCCACTTTTTTAAGGAGGGCTTTCTTCACCCTGATCTCTCTCTGCACTGTGTCGTTCCACCACCAAGTGTCCCTGTCATAGATGCGTACCCTTAGACGTACCGAGCACTGCCCTCCCCGCCTCAAGGATAGCTGCCTGAATCCTGTCCCAGCAAACCTGTACTGGTTCGTCTACAGCATCAGCGCACTTGACACCGATAGCTGAGACGAGACTTTGGGACTTGGCTTCACCACCACCACCTGATTCTGCGTTGGCCACGCTCGGCGCGTTTGTCTTTGAGTTTCACGCGGAGGTCCATGACAAGGAGACGGTGTTGGCTAGTGAGACTCTCTCCGGGTATTACCTTGCAGTTGGCCACCCTGCTGATGCTATGCCTCTTAGTGAGTAGGAAATCGATCTGGGTAGCGTGCTCTCCGCTCTTGCAGGTGACAAGAAGTTCGGCTTTCTTTTTGAAGAACCTGTTCACGACTGCAAGTTCGGTGGCCGTACACGTTTTGAGGATGTGCTCACCCTCTGGGTTACGGCTACCGTGTGCAAAACCGCCGTGGGCATGTCCAAACTCCTCACACTTGTCACCCACATGACTGTTCGTGCAGTGGTTTTACTTGTACTGGTTTTGCTTTAGCAGAATCGAGGCCCTGGCCCTCGATTCTGCTAAAGCAAAACCACCGTCATAACACGGACACTGTAATAATTTATTGAATTTTTACCATTTAATTTAAGACTTTAAACTTTAAAGCAATGTTTGTAAAATCTAAAATTAAATGGCCTATTGTAGAGAGAATGAAAGCGTGTAGTAAAAATATTGTCATTTAATTTTGGACTTTAATTCTATAGCAATAAAGTCTAAAATTGAATACCATTTTTTGCAATGGATATGGTTTATACGTCCATATGTTATTTAAATGTTTGGATTTACGACCTCAATTTTAAATTTCGTTTAAGAAATATATTTATTCGTCACGGCGTAAAAACCATTTACAATCAAGGCAGATCTTACGCCCCGGGTTGGTAAAAATTTTGGTCATAACGTCTTACTAAAAATTTAAAAAAGAAAAATTTGGCTGTTACATTAACATTTTATCTTTTTTGTGGTAGGATGATCTAAATTTTTTGGGTCGTAAAAGCATTTTTTTTTGCGAATTTGAACATTTTAAATATACAGATCGATAGAGAAAAAAATTCTGAACTAAACGGTGTATATAACTCATTTTGGCCAAAATGGTTTATACGCCAATTGAACCCAGAGGTGTCGATATGATATCTGATGGATGCTTAAGTTAAGTTCTTTATTTTGTTAAATCGAATTTAAAAAAATAGTTTTCAGGGATTTCCTTCCATTTAATTAACCATGTTTGTTAGACAGATTTGATTCTTATGATTTATACTATTGATTGATGTCATAAAAATACAGGATGTTATTTTTTCGGATTTTAGTTGGTTTGATTACCGGGTGTGACAAGCGAATTTTCAAAAAAATATGAATGCAGTTTTATTTCTTTTTAAAAATAAAGGAATGTTTCCTTTGAGTGAAATTCGCTATCTTCAGTATTTAGTGAACTTTCCCTCCAGGTGAGGTTAAAATCTTCCACCCTGTATAATTGTAAAGTGGTCGTGTCTGTACATTGGAGATATTTAAAAAAAAATACTTAGGATATGTTATGTTAACGATACTGAACACGAAAATATTTTTTTTTAATTTCCGGTCTGTTTGTCTGTTTGTCCGCGATGGACGCAAAAACTACTGGACGGATTTTGATGCGGTTTTTTTTGTTAGAAAGGGCTTACTCAGACTTAAAATCTTACGTTTGTTTGATCCAACCGATTTCGACCAAATAAACGTAAGATTTCAAGTCTGACCAAAACCGCATCAAAATCCGTTCAGTAGGTAGTTATTGCGTCCATCGCGGACAAACAGATAGGAAATTGAAAAAAATATTTTCGTTAAGGGCGTCTGTCCGGCGTCTTGCTGGAGGACATCCCACCTTACGTTTGTACTCTACTTAATCAAAAACCTACTAACTCATTACCCAATTAGGCAGGTATAATAATAAATAATAATAAATATTCCACAACATTCTACACAACGCTTTCTAGACCCATGGTAAGCTTAATTAGCTTGTGTTATGGAATCTAGAATGCGGATATACATACTTAGATACTTTTTTTTTTTTTTTGTAAATACATACATATTATACATAGAAACACCCAGACCAATGCAAATATTTATATTCATGCATACAAATATTGGCACTGAGCGGGGATCGAACCCGCGCCTCCTGCGTAGCAGCCGCGTTCACTACCGCTACGCCACAGAGGCAGTCAGGTGTGGCAAGCCCATCCCAAAGATAGCCACTATCTACCTACAGCTAGCTTATTTTCCGATAATAATTTAATATAGGTAATGTTGGTAACTTCAACACTTTGTCGGTCGACTTCATTACCTACGAATTTTCTACAAGGACTTAGAACTCTTCTCGTAGCCGGCTACCAGATTTTTAATATGCAGGCTAACTTCAGGTACAGCGGAAAAATAAAGCCACTCTGCAGTAGGTACCTACCTACCAGTTAAAAAAAAATCTATTAGGTAGGTAGGTACCTATGTCGAACTGTGAAACTGAATTGCAATTTCATTTTTCAAACTCTCGACAAAGTCGTTGAAGTTGGAAGTTTATAAGTAAAGTTTATATTGGTTTCTGAATAAAATAACATTGCTAAGAAGTTTATGATTTAGTTTACTGACTTTGTTTGTTTTTTATGAATATCCAGTGATGTACTACGAACCTATACCGGTAGGTATATTTATAATGCAACTAGCCTTCCGCCCGCGGCTCCGCCCGCGTGCATCTCGGTTGACGCGACCTTTGCTCATATCTTCGGTTCTACTCAACCGATTGCGATCAAACAGACGTAAGATTTTAAGTCTGAGTAAGCTCTTTCTAACAAAAAAAAAACCGCATCAAAATCCGTTCAGTAGTTTTTGCGTCCGTCGCGGACAAACAGACAAACAGACAGGAAATTAAAAAAAAAATGTTTTCGTGTTCAGTATCGTTAAGGCCCATAACCCAAGTATTTTTTTTTTAATATCTCCAATGTACAGACACGACCGCTTTACAATTTTATAATAGTATAGATGCAATATTAAGGGTGCCTGAGCTGTTGGTCCAGTGTCTAATGTTTAAGAGGACAGAAGGTTTTTGTGTAGTGTAGATCTTAGTGTAGATACTTGAAACCAAATTCATAATAATATAACCCCATCCTGCCTAACGATTTTTTAAGTTAAGCGGTAATAGCGGGTTCGGCCGAATAGCGGTATTTTTTTATACCACTTAGGTGGCAGACAAGTACACGGCCAACCTAATGGAAAGTGGTTACCGTGGCCTATGAACGTATGCAACATCAGGGGGGGCGTCGCACTCGTGCTGCAGAAACCTTCTAATGCCCTTCTTGAAGAACCCCATATTGTAGTGACAACCGCCGCAGGGAGTTCATTCCACAGCTTAAGTCTGCGAGGGATGAAGTTCCTTTCATACCGCACAGTGCGTGGGCACTGGTTTCCGGTTGCAATGTGTGAGGATGAATCCCCGCCTATGGCGAGAAGTGCAGTGATAGATGCGATGAGATGCATAAAGGACCGCGGATTATAAATAGGAATTCCGTCTTTCGTCCAAAGAGTGCTGAATTTGCTTAGTGTCAGATAGAATTCTTGCTTCATGGGGTGGTAGCTCTGCATGTGTTTTTGGAAAGGAATGGACAGAATGAGATCACAATCTCAAGAGAAGTACCTTTAATAATAATAGCCCTTTACGGAAATACTTTTTACTAATATTTAAGTACTTTTTAACTTTTAACAAAACATGAAAAAGCCCCAACCGCAACCTTTTGTTCCGGAAAACTATCCTTTACCAAAATCTTTAAAAAAAACTTGCAGGAAAACTACAATATATCTGCAGACAGTTTTTCAAAAGGGGAGCGGTTCCATTCAACGGTATTTAGGTCTCGGAGTCAATGCAGCGCGGGACAAAACGTTTCTTTATATCATTAGAATGCATTCACCCAGCTGTCTATTGTGCACTGCAGGCTGACGCTCGGCAGCCTCTTTTCTAAACAATTGAGTTTTATTGCGAAGAAAACGAAGTGTATAATAAATGATACATTTTTTCAGACATATTTCTTCGTTATTTTTTAAATGAAATGGAACAAAATGAAAGGCATTGTAAGAAAATGAAATGAAATGGAACAAAATGAAATGAAATAGGTCAAGATGAAATGAAACAAAATGAAATTAAGTGGAAAAAATTAGATTATTTAATAAAGAATTAACTATAAGGTAGGAGTGGCGTTTTTGCCGAAATTATTACTTTGACGACATTACTAGGGTAATTGGATACCTACTAAGGCCCTATCAATAATCTTGAGCCATAAGCCAACCTCACCTCTGCAAAGTCGGTGTGCGGTCGTGGTACAGGCTTTTCTTTCGGGGTTGAGAGGTCTGACAACAGTCGTTTCGGAAAAGTTCTTTAAAAATAATAAATAACAACAAAAAAGAAACAATATGAGGTCAGGTTTTTTAATTAAATATATTATAATGTCCGAAAATCAGCTTTCTGCAGGTCCGTGAGTCTTACTACAGATTTATGTAGGAACTCATACGTACTTTTGATGTACAACAATGCAAATAGGCATGTATAAGTTTTCCTAATGAACAGTAAAAGTCAATTTAAGTAATTGGGTCGCCAGTCCCCTTGGCATAAGGTTCTCCCTCAATATAATCAAAACGGGTTAGTATGTCATCCCGAAGCCCTTATGTAACATCAGCGGGATGACTCACTTAACCTGGGAGAACTATTGGGAATTAACATTGCGGTACTTTAGGACCTTTGCACACGAGCCATACGAAGGACGAAGGGCGAAAATTGTTAAAAGTAAACGAGATCTAGTTAATCATTATTATAAGGCCGACCGTGAGTGCTGTACCGCTTCCATGGTACGTGGTGTGGCGGGGAATGAGGTTAAATAACAACCAGGAAAGAAAGAGCATTAAGGCATGATTCCGAACACTGCAGGCTGCAGCAGTGCTGCACAGCAGTGTTGCGCTGTTCATGGTTGTGTGCTGTTGTTTATTGATTCATTTGCATGTAGCAGTTCTGCGCAGCACTGGCTGCTGAGCACCGCTGCAGCACTGCTGTGCAGCAATGCCGTGCAGCAATGCTGCGTGCTGCAGAGTTCGGAATTAATCCTTTAGTTGAGAGCGATCGAGATACCGCCGTGAACGCTGGTGACGATATTTCGCCCGCTATTAGAGTTATAGGAACTCTCGTGACGTGACTGATCGGCAAGATGTTTCTTTTGCACACGATCTTTGCGTTGGCGCGCATCTAACTCCATAACCCTACCGCTTCACCTACTTCCTTCTTAACCCTAATATAACTGTCACAATAAACCTACTGCGGGCATTGAGATAAGCGATCTATTACCGACTGCACTGTACGCACACAGGCAGGATACGAACAGCGCGTCGTGGCCATAGGGACCTCTAACCCCCTACGCATATGAAAAAGGTGATAAATAGGAAGCCCTTTAGATACCCGACCGACCAACTATATCGTAATTACAAAGTCCTGACAGTTCGTCAACTTTTTATGCTAAAAGCAATTCACCATACTCACACAAGTCTTGAGTATGATCCTATCGCCTACACCTTAGCCCGTAGAAAGCATGCGATATGCGAGCCGGTTGCGCATAGAACTTCGTTCGCGGCTCGCCAGTGTTACGTTGTGGGTCCAAGACTTTACAATAGAGCAAATAGAAGCATAAGCCTGTACACTAAATCTAGATATGAATGCAAAAAAATGCTTACAGATTGGTTGCAGCATCTGAACTACGACGAAACAGAGCATTTGCTAGAGGTTCTAAGTTAACTGTACCTAGTACCTAATCTATAGTTAATCCATAATGTAGTTTGTTTTTGTTTATATAATAAATCATAATATATTGTACCTTTTCTACTCGTGTTTACTGGTTGCGTGGGTTTCCTGGTGACCTATAAATACAGATACAAACTGTTGTATCTAGTTTAGGCACCAGTCTCACAATTACAGTTTTTTTGTATAGCCCCTAAGATTCACTAAGAAATAAGTTTTATTATTGCTATTATTTATTTGTATGAGAGAATAAAAATATTTTTATTTTTATTTTATTATATTTATTTATTATCTATACTTCATCTATCTCTGTATTGTATCTTCTGATGAAATATATGTATGTATAACTGTGTAAATTCCCCAATGAGTAGGTATCTAATATTTCGCAATATTTTATTGAATTCATAGTAATATTATAAATGCGGAAGTAGCGTCTGTCTCTCTGTTTTAATGGTTTAGGCTTTCACGCTTAAACCACTGAATCGATCTTGATCAAATTTAGTAGAGAGATGGATTAGAGTTTGTGAAGTAACAACATAGTATGTTGACTACTTTTATTGCGAAAAAGGGGTTAAAGGGGTTCAAATAGGGGATGCACGTTTGTATGAAAGATTGTCATTTTTTAACAAACCCTGATGAAATTTGGTACGCAGATAGATTAGAACTTGGGAATGAACCGCTCGCAGCAGCTTAGCAGCAGAACAGCAGCAACAGCTAGTACATACCTATGTTATAATTTCAGGTCTGTTCACAAGAATTCTCAGCAGTGCTGTAACATTAGATAGGTACTCAAAACATTCTCTCATTTAATTTGAAAAACGCGTTTAATAAAAAAAGGTGTGACTGCCGTGTGAGTGGTGTAACGTCATCAAACCCTCGATCGCTCCGTTTTTTTATCGATAAACATCGTTATCATTCGTTCATTTCGTTCGCTGAGCGAAAGTGATTCATTCGCGTATTGAATAATGAACCGCTTTGTACATCAGGATGAGCGCTCAAATAAACGACTGAATTTAAATACATGTATTTATAACCCTTTGTTAGGTGTTGGAAGCCGCTTTGTGTATAATGTTGGGGATTAATAGATAAATTTATTTTGAGATATTCCGATGGTTCTGTGAACGAATGATAAAGTATCAATTTTGCAAAAAAATATGGTCTATCGTAATTTATTAGCGGATGATCAATTGGCATAGCATTTACTGTACGGTATAAACGCATTTTAGTTGTACCTACATTGCTGTAAGTAACATCTATGCGATGTCTTTGGGTACATCCGAGGCTTTCAACTCGGAGTTAGAGGATATGGTTACTCCTTCTCCTCCTTTTGATTTGGCTTAAACGGCTTGCTGCAGCTGGTGTACTGACCAGCAAATGAGGATGATTTGGCCTTCATGGTTGTTATTGGTGCACTGCATATCCTGTGATTGTGAAATCGTTGAATATTTATGGATGTGATTTATCTGTCACCAAAATAAAGGGTTTATCCGCAAATTATAGTAGATCTACCACCGAAATGTAAGATAAGATAAGATAAGATAAGATAAGATAAGATAAGATAAGATAAGATAAGATAAGATAAGATAAGATAAGATATTCTTTATTGTACACCATAAAAGTATTATTACATTACAAACAATATTTACATGTAGTCGCGTTTTATTACAAAAATGACCAAATACAAGGAGACCTCCACCAAACTTTTCTAACCTATACCTATCTATCCGTGTCACGTTGGTATAAACGGCTTTCGTATCTAGCATACTCTAAATCTGTGGGTATTACCTATGTCATTGAACCTGTAAATCGTGTTTGAATATAATAATTGGACCCAGTAATTTCTGCTATCAGCCAACACGTCATATAAACTGCTTAATTACATTGCGGACGTAAATCAGATTTGTATGTTTAGCCATTTCGAGTTTATCGTTATCTGGTATTTTATTAAATAAATAATGATGTTCCATGTCTCATAATTATTGTAGTTGGAAAGTATTGGCTTGAACGTTTCATTATTTATCAGTTACAAGTATCATAATGTCCGACTTACAAACTATGCGAACGTAATCCAAAGGGTGGAAGCGCCAACGATATTTTGATAGTTAAAGCAGATAAAGTGATTATAATTTCCTGGGGGTTTCTTCCTACAGTAAATATGGGTAAGGAGTGCGAGGGATATGCCTCTCACACCCTGAAACCTAAAGACCTAGTCGGTTCGAGTCCAATATATCTGCTCCCGTCGACCCTGCTCAGGCGCGGTCCGAGGGGGGAGGGGTCACAGGGGACATGACCCCCCCCCTCAAACCATGCACGTCATATTGAAAAGTCCCAGTACGAGGGAAGGGGGGGTTAAATTTCTTAAGATTTCCGAAGTGACCCCCCCCCCCCCCCAAAACTTCAAGCTGCGACCGCGTCTGACCCTGCTGGTTGATGGTATTCGAGGGGTTTATCGAACGGAAAAAAGGGTTTACCCGAGTGTTACATTATGTTTCATGAAACTTCGATCCATAACTTCGAATGTAGGTATATTTCATGTAGGTCTACAGTCAATGTTTTGTGGATGAAAGGTACTCCATCTTATTTTCTATGCCCCTGATAACGTTTATGCTAAAATTTCATGATGATCGGCTGAGTAGTCAACGCGTGAAAGCGTAATAAACAGATAAACTCTCTTTCGCATTTATTTTATTACAATGGCCAGTATTCTAATTCCGCTCTTCGCTCTTTATGGTTTTGTTCATGCATATATTATTATTATGTAACTAATTACTTTTTTTTAATAAAAATATTAGGCAGGCGACGAACCGTTTCTGAGAAAGGGGCCATTAAAAATCTTGGTAGTTTGATATACTAAGTGAGATTTCTACTTCTAACTTTTTTATTGTTTTTTTTAATACTACTAAGGTCAGATTCTACTTTCACAAATTTTCATTATTGGTGATTAGATTTACCGACTCACAATATTCTTAAAGCATATTGGTAACCGAAATTACTAATAATAATATTTACCTTAATCCCTCTAGTTAAGCTGAATTACTTGTATTATGAGTTGGTTCACGTCGTTAGTGGAATGGTCAGGATTCGAATTTAGCTCCTAAGGCTCCTTAACCACTAACCTTCCGACACTTATAAAAAATATTACAACCAATGCCCAAATTGTGGGATGCTTAGAGACGTGAAATCAGGCGCTTGAGTATGGTTGTTACAAGTTTAAGCGACTAAGTCACATCTTAGCCGCTTATCATCAGCAAAGAAGCAAACTATTAGTTTACCAAATTAGTAGTATAAAAGAACATGGTAATTCTCTAAAAATATAACCAAAAAAATCATTGTTCAACAATCAAGCAACGAACAAAAATCCCATAAATTGATTGAATAGAAAAATAAACAAGCATACCAGTCAGCATTTCGAATTATCCGGTGAATGGGACCGATTGAACGAGTGAAATGAACGGGACCGAATGGAATGGCTAGCTGGACGGATCTTTAGGTGCTGCTATTATTTTGATTGGAGGTACGAACGTACCCCGGGAATCTTGTATGGGTTAAGTTAAGGCCTAGTCTTGATAAATAATATTATTATGATAGTTAAATATTAATAATATATATTGCTCTGACCACTGTCTTGGGGCAACGATGTAAGGGAAAGATCGCGGGTTCGAGTCCCGCCTGAGCGTGATTTCGCTTTTCCTATCATAATCAATTTTTTTTTTCGATAATTTATTCTAAGATATTTATTGTACATTAGGGTGTCCCGTCGATGTATGGAGAAAAAAAAATTTTGAGCTACGGCTACGCAAGAGGTATCAAAAGTTGCGTTTTGACGCGTACATTACGATTATCATTAAATTTTATTAGATATCTGTCATCTTGAGGGCTCTACCGGCCCTTGAAGTTTAAGAAATGTGCAATTTTTAGGGGTTCCTAAGATAAGCTACAATTCATACAAAAATAACATTAAAATGTTTTTTATTAAATTTAAGAGTACAAAAATGAGTTAGTCCAGTGTTAAAAATAGTTGAAATACAATAAAATCAATAGATATTTAAAAAAAACGTAACAGGTCTTTGTGTCAAAACAAGGTATTTCCGCGTGACATTTTGATATGTTCCTAATGAATCCATCCGGAGCTGTAGCATTCATGACGATTTGAGAAGCCTCCGTTACTAATTTAAAACAACTTTCTATTGTCTGTGTGTGACAAGGAAAGTCAACGATATCAAGGTTTCGTTCTTTAGCCCTAATTCTGAGTCCATCATTGGAGATGTGTCGCAGGATCTGTGGAGCTGAGATATCTCACAGTCTCGCTCTCACCAAAGTATTCAATCTCGTGTTAAGAGGTTAAGTTTTAGTGCTTTAAATACCTTGAGAAAAATGCTCTTCTGCAGCAGCGAGAACCAGTTCTCTGGCCTTAACATTTTGCGAGATGTAAGCTCTGGAATATGGTCTCAGTCAGCTAATAACATGGCAATAAGCAAGTTTTCAGAGTGCGCGAAAAAAGCGTTTCCTTCCATCACTGCATCTATAAGTAGATCTCTGTCTATCATGTAAAAATTGAGAGTACGTAATAATTTAAGAAATATGCTTGCCTCCATCTTTAAATCATAGGTTTTGCTTAACAAGAAGCCAAACGCCATCAGCATACTCAGGCCGGTATTCTAGAACGGTACTCAGTTCTGAATATCGATTTATCTGAGGACAGGTTGTAACGACAATCTGTGAAATCCTTCAATCTATCCATACAATCTGTCCTAAGGTAAATTGAGATTCAGGACTGAGTTTCTTTCTAGAATACGGGCCTCAGACTTAACATAAGTACTAACTGTTTCGCCGTCAGAAAAAATTGCAGCTGCTTGAGAATTATGTGGTCTCGTTTGGTTTCTCAACAAGCAAAAGCCATCATTTAAAGAGGGAGTCAAGCATATTTCTCAAATGATTACTTATGTGTAGATATTTTCTATGTTTATCAGATACAGAGATCTATAAATTTCAGAAATCTATAGATTCAGTGATCGACGTTTTTTTCGCGCACCCAATAAAATTGCTTATAGTCATGATATTTGACGATAGAGACCATATTAAAGACTTTGCATTTAGCAAGATATTAAAAGTCAGTGAAGCAGAAAAGAGCACTTCTCCCAGGGTATTTAAAACACCAAAATTTGATTTCTTACCACGAGATTTTGGTTTTTATTTTGGACAAGTACCTAGTCTCACTTCGTGTTGAATTTAGTATTATTTATATTATATCTATAACTGAAACACGTAATTTATCACAAGAAAGTACGGCGTGACACCTTTTTCAGCAATAAAACCGCAACAGAAACGAGACGGACTGCCTCACCATTGAAGTAGAGAATTTGAGAAAAACCAGTCAAAACATTAAATTCGCGCGTTCGAGCCAAACCTATTCTTCATAGGAAATACATTTTTCATTACTTGCAAATCGTAAATTGGTGTCTTAATATCATTTTAATTACAAAATAAAATGTGATTAATGTAAAAAAATAATAATAGACGATATGCACTGATGGGTCACTTAAGTGATTTTTTGAAAAATAAAAGTGCCGGTAGAGCCCTCAAGATATTTTCATATATTTTTTTTATTATTTTTACGGTAATCTACAACTCATAACGCAACTTTTGGGGGGTCTTGTGTAACGAGAATCGAAAAAAAAAATTATCGGGACACCCTATTGTACATACTACCTAACGTAGTGGCTTGCAAACCTAGGTGCGTATTACAGTAATTATGTAGTTTAGGATTGAAACGAAGAACGTAACCTTATACTTATTAAAAACGTCTTTAAAATTTTTATTCATTCATTTTCATAGTTCGTTAATTATTAGGAACGTAGAATGAAGAATTTTTGTCTGTTTAGGACGATGACGGCTTTATACAGTTTATATTCGGAGTTGTAAGATTTTTTTAGTACGTATATGCCACCTCAAAGGGACTGAGAGTAAATTGTCGGAAGTGAATTGGCTAAGCACGTTGTTTCTATACGGGAGTCTGTTATCATTGACCTTGAGTATATCTTAGGAAGAAACGTGACTTTGACCACCCGTCATTACAAAGATAACACAGAAAAATCGAGGACAGACATGAACCCGCTCATAATACAAGTGATTCTCGTTAGCTGGAGGGATTGCGAGGAGTATTAGTGATGTCGGTTAAATATCTATTAATATTCTTCAATTAAAAATTTAAAATAGTGGTATATCATGGGTATCGTAGAAGATAATTAAAGGGGGGGACTATTCTTCATGCGACAGTAAACATACATTCCATTCCATGACAAAATGCCCGCGTGACGGCAATGCTCGCCCCTGACCCGGACCGAAAATCGTAGCTGATGAATTGTGGATGATAATACACTTCTGCCTACTCCTTCGGGAATTAAGAGGCGTAAGTATATGTATGTATATATGTATATAATTTATATGTATGTATATAATTTGTTTGAGTAGTACCCTCATGTATACGAGAAAATAACAAAATTATTAATGTACAAAAAAAACTCAAACAACATTTCTTGAGTGTAATGTAGATTGTTATTATATAGATATAAGATATATATGGATCTCTGCCTTTTCGCCGAAAATTGTTTGGCCGATTATCACTTGCCAACTAACGTTTCGCAGAATTTTAATTCGCAGAATAATCATTTGCCAACTTGTGATATAATTTTGTTTTTATTACCCAACCTCACAGTTGCCAATTTTACGTTTGGTCTTCATTTTAGAATGACACTTTTCAAAATGCCAACTTTCAAGTAGCGAATGTTTTAGTTAGCATAATATTCATGTAGTTGTTGTCAAAATTACTGAATGTGGCATACAAAAATACTAAGTGAGTCACTATTTATGGATGGTTATAAAAAAATAACCACGAAGGCTAAAGCGGGAGCTCCGCTCCCGCGTTAGCCTTCTAACCTAACCTATCCAAGTTGGGGCGCGCTATACTCGATTCGTTTAAAAGTTGTCTGGCCTAATAAATAATTTGACAAAAGATAAATGCCCCAAACGTTTTTTGTCATTACAATAATCAGCTTAACAATAATTCTACCAAATGAAACGTTGTCATACAAAAATTTGACAATCGTTAGTCGTCAAAGTGAAAATAGGCGAAACGTTGGTTGGCAAGTGATAATCGGCCAAACAATTTTCGGCGAAAAGGCAGGATCCCATGATCCCATCCCGATATATATATATATATTTAGAATTTGATGATTTGAAGGATTATATTATTATGTAGATATTTGGTAATTGTGTCTGTGCCGACAACTCAATAGCACAGGTATAAACCTGAGTGGTTTTTTTGTTGCTATTATTTTGTGATTTTATGTATGTAATGTTTTATTCTGATAATATTAAAAATAAAAATAAAAAATAAAAACAAATTAAATTGATACAGCCTTCGCCTTAAGTCCGAACTCCGGTCTAAAACACCGTGGGCATTTTATTCTTTCGGGCAGACGACCCGCTCTTTGTATCTAGAGAAAATAGATTTTCCTAGTCCTAGATAGTCCGGGTTCATAGTCGAGTTAGATTTTAAACTGTACTTCGTAAACTTTGTCTTATATTCAGTAAAATTCAGTTTGTATTTCTATGTTTATTGAAGTAGGAAATTGAGTAGATATTTATGCTGCAGTTCGCCCTAGTTATTGGAGGTTTAATATAGCGCTTATGTTATATTATTATAGTTACTAACTAAACTCCTACAGTGTTATGATAGTCCGAACATTTTCCGAGCCATTCTTTTGTTTGTGTCTTCACTTCATATTTTTAATCGACTTCAAAAAGGAGGAGGTTCTCAATTCGATTGGTATTTTTATTGTTAGTTTCTTCACATTTTTCATGTATCAATAGGTCAAGCTCAGTTCAGCATCATCATCATCATCATCATCATCTCAGGGTTAGTTCTAGTTCAGAATTCCCCTATATAAAGAAAATATTTTCTTTATGAGACCGACTGCTCAGTCAATCAACAGGTATACCTGCTTTCAGGTAACAGGTTTGGGTTCCTCAGATTTTAATGAGGTCGCCGAAAATTAAATAAAACCTTAGATTATTATTATTAGGTATAAGACATAAGGTCTTAAAGCTTAGAATCATAGCATGCGAAGCCAGGACGATTCTTAACTTTCTTATTTTCTTCTGTCAATCAATTAGATGACTGATCAATAGGTAAATGCGACGGCTACAACATATACTTTTGACTATTGTTTACCAAATTTAGCAAATAGTAGCATGCTCTTGCATCTTAAGAAAAAAAATAAATAAAAGAAAATATTTTTATTCAACCTAGCACATACATAAATATAGACAGTTCAGCAACCTCAAATTACAACATTGTGCATCTTACATAAATAGATGATTCAAACAACATCATTGTGGCATAGCTACTCTGACGTGTCAAGGCAATACACTGTATAATGAAAAACACCAATTTGAGAAAAACGCCAAAATGTCTGTTGAACAGTCTTTTTGTAATATAAAGCTTTTAAAACTATGAAAATAAATGAAATTTATATCATTTTGTAGGGGTTTTTATTGTTGTTATAGCCATATAAAGATTTTGACAATAAAAATTCATAGTTTTCTAGGGCATTCAAAAAAGACTGTGAGTTTAACTGATTAACATTAATTTGTTAAGCTCGTGTAAGGTATAAGACTGTAAGTAATAATACAGTGTTTTGCGTTAATAATCCTAAGCATTTATCATTAGATATAATAATGTACTATTGAATACAGTTTTTTGCTGAAACCGTTTTCTTAAGATTAAGTAAGTGAAACCTGTTTTAGTAGGGGTAGTGGATTAAGTAAAACAATTAAAAAGTTATTTTAATTATTTACTTTAATATGGTTTGAACCATAACACAATTGAAATTATATTGACCTTATATACCTACTACTAAGGCTAATAAGTCTCTCATTTTCATAGTCACAATTTGAGATCAACATCAACAGTAAACCGACGGGACACAGCGATGAAGACCACAGAGCCCCACTCACGCGCCACTACACCGAGGATTTGCCAGATGTCGAGCAGTGCGAGGTAGAGGCGGCTCTCAGGCAACTGAAGAACAACAGGTGCCTGGGTGATGACGGAATTACTACTGAGCTGCTGAAAGCAGGTGGCGCTCCAATCCTGAAAGAGCTAGCAAGTCTCTTTAGTTCCGTCATCCATCAAGGGCTAACACCTAGGGCATGGAGCGGGAGTGCGGTGGTACTGTTCTTCAAAAAAGGGGATAAGACCTTGCTGAAGAACTATAGGCCCATCTCACTCCTGAGTCATGTCTACAAGCTGTTCTCGAGAGTCGTCACAAATCGCCTCGCGGGTAAGCTCGACGAGTTCCAGCCACCTGAGCAAGCCGGGTTTCGAAAAGGCTATAGTACCGTTGACCACATCCATACTGTTCGGCAGATTGTAGAAAAGACGCAGGAGTACAACCAGCCGCTGTGTATGGCGTTTGTGGACTACGAAAAAGCCTTCGACTCTATCGAAATCTGGGCTGTGCTGGATGCCCTGCTGCGGTGCCGTGTCGATTGGCGATACATCAAGGTGCTGAGATGCTTGTATGACACTGCCACAATGTCCGTCCAGCTCCAAGACCAGAAGACGAAAGCCTCCAGCGTGGAGTGAGACAGGGAGATATTATATCTCCCAAACTATTCACCAACGCATTGGAGGACGTCATTAAGACTCTGGATTGGACTGGGCGGGCATCAACATCAATGGTGAGTACATCTCGCACCTGCGGTTCGCTGATGACATCATCATAGTTGCGGAGTCGCTGGAGCAACTGGACGAAATTCTGCACAGCCTGAATGGAGCTTCTCGACAAGTCGGCCTCGGTGTAAACTTGGATAAAACCAAGATCATGATCAACGAACATGTTGTACCGCGACCGATTGCCATCGAAGGGGCGACACTCGAAGTTGTTCAAAAATATATTTACCTGGGGCAAGTTATCCAGCTCGGTAAAAACAACTTCGAGAAAGAAATAGCAGGGCCGCGCTGCTAGCCCTGAACAGCCACACCATAAACTCAGGAATAATACTGGAATGCCACCTCAGACTAAACGAAATAGGCCACAAAAACAACATAACCTTGCAATGGATCAAGGGCCACAGCGGCTCGCGAGGCAATGACGCGGCAGACGAGCTCGCCAGAAGAGGATCAGACACGGTTGCGATGGGACCTGAACCCATAATACCAATCCCCTTCGCATACCTACGAACCTTAGTCGTCAAACGAACGAGGGAACAACACAACAGTTACTGGACAAACCTGGAGGAATGTAGACAAGCCAGGGAAGCACTACCGATGCTGGATAATAAAATAACCAGGCGTCTCAGACAACTGACCAAACAGCAGCTACGCACGGCCACTGCTGCCATCACAGGGCATGGCTCTTTCAATAAACACCTCTTTATTTTAGGAATCACTGACAGCCCTCTCTGCAGAGCATGCATGAGAGAGGAGGAAACGGCGGCACACGTCCCCCTACACTGCCCTGCAACCGCCACATACAGGGCTAAGTACTTCAACGATACAGGTACGCTCTGGAAGATCACCAGCAGCGTAAACAGTCTGCTGGCGTTCTTTGCCGATCTGGGGTGGATCGAATAACTGCCCACCCTCACGCAAAAACCGCGCCTTGACGTGGAGTTGCGGAAACCAGCCCGCGATACCATACCAAGAAATAGCCAGAAGGATCCAACTGGGGTGGGCAGCATTTGGCAAATTGCGTCGGGTCTTCTCCTCCCCTCTGCCGCAATGCCTCAAAACAAAGGTTTTCGACCAGTGCGTCCTGCCTGTTATGACCTACGGTGCCGAAACGTGGCCACTGACGGTAGGGTTAGTCCGTGACCTAAAAGTCGCGCAGCGGGCTATGGAGCGAGCTATGCTTGGAGTCTCTTTGAAGGATAGAATTCGCAACGAGGTTATCCGACATAGAACCAAAGTTACCGACATAGCTCGCAGAATAAATAAGTTGAAGTGGCAGTGGGCTGGCCACATCTGCCGAAGGACCGATGGCCGTTGGAGCAAACGAGTCCTAGAGTGGAGACTGCGCGTAGGGAAACGGAAGGTGGGACACCCCCTAGCCAGGTGGACCGACGAGCTGCGAAAGGTGGCTGGGACGGATTGGATGCGGAAGGCGGAGGATCGGCAAACGTGGCGCACATTGGGAGAGGCCTATGTCCAGGAGTGGACTGCAGTAGGCTAATTGATTGCCACTAAATTACCCTTGCCCTTATTGACTTAATGCATGCACAAATGAGTGCGAACTGAACTAAATCAAAACAAATACACGTGACCGGCGAAGACGGCCGCAGCGCTTGCGGTCCTGCTCTAACATAATATGTATGCGTGAAATGAGTAAGAGCGATAGCGATAGGCTCACACGCGCATCCAGGGCGGTCGGTCAATTATACAGTGTTTGGCCTTGATAACGTCGCTCATTCCCTTGCATTGAATGTATCGAACATGCGATACTATTAAGGTAAAACACTGTTTTAAAGAATACCGTTTTATGGTCTGATGAAGGTACATTTTTTAAAAGATACATGGTTTTTTAATATTGAATATCTTCGTAAATAAAGGTCGTAACACAAAATTTATTAGTTTCACTTAAAGTAGACCCTAAAATACGCCGAATAAGCGTTGTTAAGGCAAAACACTGTATTCGCGTATACAGTGTAATAGATTGACACGTCAGTACTTTAGAATGACTAAAAATATGATTCCGTAGCTGACAGCATACGACAATTTTGTACAGACGCACGCAGCAGATACGCGTAATTCATTGCGGCTTCTCAATGGTCCCTTTTATCGGTATCGCAGCTTAACAAGTAATGGGTACGCTGTCTCTGCTGCATGCGTCGGCAGTTGTCGTATGCGTTCGGCTACGGAATCATACCTAAGTCCGATACGGGAGCAACGCAGTGGTGTCAGCAAGATTCAATCAATTAGCCTACTGCAGCCCACTGCTGGACATAGGCCTCTCCCAATGTGCACCACGTTTGACGATCCTCCGCCTTCCGCACCCAATCCGTCCCAGCCACCTTTCGCAGGTCATCGGTCCACCTGGCTAGGGGATGTCCCACCTTCAGTTTTCCTACGCGCGGTCTCCACTCCAGGACTCGTTTGCTCCAACGGCCATCGGTCCTTCGGCAGATGTGGCCAGCAGCCCACTGCCACTTCAGCTTACTTATTCTGCGAGCTATGTCGGTAACTTTGGTTCTATGTCGGATAACCTCGTTGCGAATTCTATCCTTCAAAGAGACTCCAAGCATAGCTCGCTCCATAGCCCGCTGCGCGACTTTTAGGTCACGGACTAACCCTACCGTCAGTGGCCACGTTTCGGCACCGTAGGTCATAACAGGCAGGACGTACAGCAAGATTGGCACTACGCAAATGCAAATCTAATCAAGTGAAAGGCCACCATGAAATTCGCACCACATAAACGTTTTGATATGACTATAAAACAAGAGTGTAGTTGTTACACGCTTCGCCACAAAACGCGATGACGTTTTGAATGGCAATTTGTACCGTTTAACTGTACGAGAAACTGCATGCTACAATGTTACTTACACGTCTACTCTAACACATTGTAATAAAGTTCAAAATTGCTTGCCAAATTGAAGTAGTAAAATTGCAAGGTGGTGTAACAATTTTAAGATTTGCGGTTGATATGAATCTTATGTAATTGAGTTAGAGTTTATTTTTGTTTAATAGAGACGGTTCTTAAACGTGTGGCCGAAAATACATTGGACGGAACGACAAAGTTGTGGTGTAACGTAGATACAAAGTTGCTGTTTGCATCGTAACTCTTTGTGTATTGTTTATGTATATGTTTATTGCATATTTTATACAGTATGAGTCAAATATTGTACACATGCCGGCATAAACAGACTCTCACAATGGCATTAGAACGGTCATCTAGAATACAGTCTGTCCTCAGATCTAGCTATAACTCGAGATTCAGGATTGAGTATCGTTCTAGAATACGGGCCTTAATTTGTCAATTCTAAGTAGATACCTACTTATCGCACCTAGGTAAAATTGTCAATTTTGTCAAAACTGGTAGACCACAGATTTGACCGACTGCGACTGTAATACCTAACTACAGTATTAATATCCATAAACGATAATTGTAGCTACCTATCATAAAACGTGAAAGTTTAAAAGTTAATATAGCAGAAATATCTCACTCAAATATGCAAAAAAATATCGTAAATCATGCTAACGATCTACAAAACACGCAGCGCCACGCTCCAAAGAGCTTAATTACAAAAAGATCCCGTCGGGAATTTTTAAATATTCACAAAAGCGTCTATAAACTGTCTTCAACCAATTTAACGAAAGAGGCGAAAAGGCTAGACTAAAGGTGTGATTCTAAGCTCTGCAGCAAGTAGCAGTGCTGCACAGCAGTGCTGCCACTGTGGTGCTACGCAGCAGTGCTACAGCGACATTGCTGTGCAGCTCGGAATGTAATCTCAAATAAACTCCTGTGAGTTAATATGAGATTACATTTCTCTCTACACACTCTCTACAATCTCTATAGATAAATAGAGCTAGTAATGCTAGGACAGCACTGCTGCAACAGCGCTTCTGCGTGCTGCGAAGTCCGGAATCCGGTCCGGTCGATCTGATATTGACTGTAGGTACAACAGCGGCCGGCATCTCTTTGAAACAAACGGAAAAATGCTCAACCAACTTTTAAGGTGATTAAATTTCGACCTTATTTCATTAAGCACAAAGCCTAAAATAGACAACGCGCTAAAGTCTTATCATACTGCTATTTTCGACTTTGGTTAATGAAATGGAAAGGTTGATATTATTTCTAGTAACGAATTCCAGCTGCTACCAGCCGATACTCTTTTAGTGGAAACTGACTCTTACAAAGAATTTCTCGAACTTTCGCTAAAGGAAATTGAACCATTTGCTAGACGCAAATAGAGTTGAAGTAGTTCAGTAATCGAATCAATGATTCACTTACTGACTAGGTGAGAAGATTCTTGTCGAAGTACTAAGTTATATAGGCCTGTAGTGCGTGTTCGACTGGTGCCTATATAAAAAGTCACGGATTTGATTACTGTTCAGTACCCACTGCTGGATATAGGCCTTTTCCAATGTGCGCCTTTGCTCCCGATTCTCCGCAACCAGTTAGAATCAAAATATGCTTGAATTGTCTTATAATTACAGTTGAAATAATTTCATAGATGCGATTTGACAGATCCCGTAAATCATAGAAGGTATCTTGTCACGATTGGAACAAAACATGAAGCTATCATAATTTAAGTTAAATAATTTTTAAAAACGTTATAATAACTTATCAATAGTCAGTTTATAAATATAGTGTGACATATTTCAGTTCAAATTACTACAAATAATATAAGAATTACTACAATTGATTAAAACTACAACGTGATTCTTCATTTCTGCGAGACCACGTAAGACAGCTACGTTAAATCACTTACCTATGTTTTTACATTACATAACCAGCTGTTCCCCACGACTCCGCTCGGTGTCTGTATTGCGACCAAACTTAGCTTAGGTCATTTCCCAAACTCCAATCTATCTCTGTGCCAAATTTCATCATTACTGTTCAATCATCAATCATTAGTTTAAGAAAAGCCATTTGTTTAGATCCCAACGTATTATTCAGGCGAATCTCATAAGTTGCCTGAAATAAGCTGTGATCCGGATCACAGCAGCTTAGTTTAGTACTTTGTAGACTTTATGAATACAGCTGCATGTCCGTCCAACGCTGTCTAGTCACATTTTACGACAAAACGTCCTCAAAATTAGATTTCTGGACGTTTTAGCAGAAGTGTATTGTTAGCACGAGTTGCGACAAATTCATATACCTCCTTTGTTTTAGAACTTTACAAGAGAAATGTGATAAAAAGTCGACGTCACTATATAGTGGCACCATAAATGAATATTTTGGTCCATGATACTTATACGTTTGATGTCGCGAATAAGTGTAGGACAGAAGAAGATGACGACTTTCTTTCTTCGCAAAGAGAAAATAACCATATGAACCAGTGAGGACGGGTATAACTTGATTCCTCGCAGTTTTCCAGTTGGTCGCATATTAAATGACAAATTAGATCAAGGTAAGTTTTTTTGCGACGGTTTCCTTTGAAAATGTTCACTGATGAACACGGCCAGGGGACTGCGCCGGTCTAGGTTTAGGTACTTCTTCTACTACTAGGCTTCGAACTCTAGGTTCCCAAGGGCTTCCCTAAAGCTTTCTCAGGTCTACGTTCCAGGAACTACCAACGAGCTACCTGCTACGAGGCTTGATTCCGATCGGATACCATTTACACTTGGCTACCCACCATCGACGACCTAAGAGTGATGACCTACCATTGAAGGCCTATAAGGATGATCTGCCATTGATGACCCTGCCCGCGCCTGGTAAATGTGAGTGTTACTACTAAATACAAACAGACCCATAAGAAATGCAGCAGATCTAAACATGAGCACATAAGCCAGATAGTAAACTATAATATTCACTCAAAGTGATTGATACTATATAACGAATATTTCTCGCTCAGTTATGCCCGCTACAGACGCTCCAATTCGGTCGGGTCCAACCATCCGACAGCTTCCGCTAGCCGACAAGTGTTGCCGTTTCGGGAAAAATAAAAAAGTCAGTGTTGCCGTTTCGGGAAAAATAAACTTTACCAAAATGTCACTAGATTAGTTTATTTTTCCCGAAACGGCAACACTGACTTTTTTATTTTTCCCGAAACGGCAACACTTGTCGGCTAGCGGAAGCTGTCGGATGGTTGGACCCGACCGAATTGGAGCGTCTGGTACGGGCTTTAGGGAAAACGAAGCAACTTATGTATAGGAACATCTTCAGGGAGATCGCGTATTGGATTTGTTTCATATCGCTACTTTATTTATGTAAGAGCTGTGTTTGAAGGTGAGAGGAACATATCACTGGCGTGGAATGTAATAATAAAGTCGAAATTTTCTGCTGTGATTTAGTAACAATATGCCCAATCTTCCGGTTAATAACTTACCGGTTGAAGGACCAACAAAGATCAAGTGCGAAGTTCGAAGGACCAAGAAAGGACCAAGTGCTATCTAGATATCTGCCTATCGACATTTCGATGACTACTACCTAAGTATCTATAGATTTATTAATACTACGAAATGAACTTGCAATGCAGAACCAAAATTAATATTAACAGCGCAGCTTCACTTTGACGATTTCAGGATGGATCCTGAAGCCTTCAAAGTGAATAAACCTCCTGCAGATCGTGGAGCCTCAAAAGTACCAATTCACGATTATCACGACGACACAATTACTGTAACATGATCGTGTTATTTTTCGTAAATACCGTTAACTAATTACTTATTTACCAGTCCAAAAATGGTAAACTACACTTATGAAATTTTAAAGCAATTATGTATGAATAATATTAGTACGCTAAGTATTCAAACCGATTTAGATTGGAAAAAGTGAATGCACAGACAGGAGTTGAACCCGTGACCTGTCCCTTATGGGAGAATGATCTGACCACTGAGCTACTGAGTCATGCATCCCGCCTTTACAAGTTTGTTATACTGATGAATTTTAGCAGATAATGGTACTACTAACTGCTAGTGTCGTTGAGCGGTCTGCTTGGGTAACAGGCGGTTCCATCTATCACCCCCAGGCCCGCGCTCATGGTGGACAGAGATCTTTGAGCGAATAGGCTCATCCCCTATTACGTGGAACTGAACATCATGATTGCAAAAATGTGGATATTATAAACCTCTGCTTGCACTGTTTTTTTACTATTATTATACTACTTAGGTAGCACACGGTTTTCCTGATGGTAAGAGGTTACCGTGTCCTACGAGTGAGTGCAACATCAAGGGAATCACACTCGTGCTGCCAACCCTGTAAGAACAGAGAGTTTCTGTGCCGTCAGCGCAAAAGATAAGTAGGACAAAGCCTTTGGTTTTCCCACTGACAGCACAAAATCTCTCCAGTGAGCTATAGCTACCCTACTCACCGTTCTGATTTTCAGGAGTGAATATATGTATGTAACAACACTACCCAAAAATGCTAGCAAAAAAATATAGATCTCAGTGATCGAGTTAACATTTCTTGTTCGGCTCAGCCATAAAGCATAAGTTTATGTGATGTACGGGAGTTGTCTTGTGCGAGCGAAGACTGAATTTTTATACGCCTCCTCTCTCTGAATACAGAGTGCGTTACAAGTTAAGGGTACGAAATGTTGCGTTTGTTTTGATTTAGTGGCGGCTCTTTATTTTTTCAGATTATCTTCAAAGAGTTTGCGAATATGATTTTTAGTTATGTTTTAGGAGTACTTTGGAGGAATTTTCTTTATTTTACAGGGACTTAATTGTTAATTTTAAATATGTAGAATATACAATTAACAATAAAACTGAAAATAAATTAGGAGGAGTTAGTTAGGATTAGGTATACCTAACTCCGGAAACGTATCTTGGACCAAAAATGTGCTCAAAATACGCGCAGTACACATTTCTTGAGTGTCTTTTGAGGATAGCACGGGGTGCTACTGCGGTGGACGAACTCAAATTCACCAAGCACAGATTATTACAAAGCAATCCGCGGGCGCCAGAGCCTCGTTTGTCTTGCGATTTAGGTCCAAGATACGTGTCCGGAGTTATGCCTATTTGTATTAGATAGATAGATAGATAGATAATTCTTTATTGTACATCAATGGATTTACAGTAATACAAGTAGGTAGCATGTTACGGTTCAATGTACAGTGGGCGGCCTTATCGTTAGAAGCGATTTCTTCCAGGCAAGGCAGGGAGTTGTTTAACAAAGTAATCTCAAAAATAAGGTTGATATAATTTAATTAACACTGAAAAGCTGCTCCAGGAAGTTACCGCCTAAATTAACCCTTTGAATACTAATCTCTCAGCCGTTCCCGGGAACCATAGAACCCATAAACATGGTTACCTAAAATTATATCCTTTTAGAACATATTTATTGCCATAATCTAGTTATTCAGTAGAAGCTTAGCATATGCCCAGCCAGCTATTTTCTGCTGAGTCACGGATTTTGACGTTACTCAATGTATGTGGAGTACAGCGGTTATGCTGCATAAAGTTGTACATCAATCTTGGCTTGTACAATGCCTTGATAGGTTGAGAGAAGTAAACATACTTTGTATGTATCTTATAAGGAGGTTCGTATGAAAGATGTGAATTCAATGTGCATTAATTTATCTACTTTGTGCATGCTAATATTATTATAAATGTGGAAGCAACTCCGTCTGTCTGTTACTTTTTCATGCCCATACCATTGAACCGATGCTGTTATTAGTGAGAATTCCGATGTGTTCGTAATTCTTCTAATATCTATACTGAATTTGGTTAAGTACTTAACAAAACGTAAACAATCTTGATGTCTTTTTAAAATGTGTTATTAAAAACTCAGTTTATTAATGTTTTTCGAAACTCATTTTAAAGACTAAAAACCAAACTGTTAGTTAGTTAGCCTACTTTATTTCTTTAATGTATTTTTTTTAATAAAAAGACGCTACAAGATGGTTTCCCTATAGTTAAGTACCTAACTAAATTGATACTCCATATTCAAATCCTTCAATTCATATCATTTTGTACTAGGTCTAATATAGGATTACTATAATTACAAGTTTTAGTATGAGTCTAGACAGCGCAGTAATTAACATTCTTGATTATTAATTTATCTATTACTGTACTAACTATTCGCCCCGATATCACTCGGGTGCTGACTATACGTAAATTTTTCAATTTTTGTTCATATAAAACTTATTTTGATAATTACGAATACAACAAAAAACTTTACTATTAGAACTATCGGGATATTTACCATGTATTGTTTGGAGTTTCCGATATTTCCGCCGAACAGCGCCGAAATATCGGAAACTCCAAACAATACATGGTAAATATCCCGATAGTTCTAATAGTAGGTAATGTGAACGACCATGAAAGTTTAAACAACAGAAAACATCCAAATCTCTACAAGATTTTTCAAGCAATCTCAAGATTTTTGCTAAACAATGTATTATATAGATTCGATTAAAAAGAACCTCCAATATAATAGCCGTGTGTGTTCCAACGTCGAAAATAAATTCTCTTTATTAGAAGGGTCCTAATAAAGCCTATCCCAGCCAAAAATAGTGGTTGCCCACAACGGGCCCAAGGGACCCGGCGGTAATAGAATCCGACCCGCACGCATTAAAGGGTTAACAGTGTCCTCCATATATGTGGAATATATTTTGATTTGTAAATTGTCGTCACTTTCAATACGTTATGATATATTAAGTGAGTGACGTAGGTACAGTCGCGCTCAGAAGTTGACGAGCAGTAAAAACATTAAAAACGATCTTTTTATTTAAATAAATAATGTGAGTTTATACTAAGTAACTAGGTATAAGAAAGGGACGACGTGGGAAGACCGAAGGCTTGTCCTGCTTGTCTTCTGCGCTAATGGCACAAAATCTCTCTGTTCTTACAGGGTTGGCAGCAGTGTCACTCCCCTGGTGTTGCATATCGTCGATAATATGCCTCCGTCTAGACCTAATGACTGTGCCCTCCGGAACACGGGAGCTTCATAATATTTATAGTTATTTTTGTGATCTTCAAAGGATAAGTGTTAGAACAAAAAATGTATTTTTTTTCTATTTTTTTCTAATGATTTTATGTAAAGTTTTAGGGCTTTGAGTCTTTATATAGCACTTTCCAGAGGCAATACAAACTATATTACCCATACATAATTATATAACTTGTTATACAAACCGAAACACTGGTACATACATCTTTTAATTTAGTAATAAATCCTTCGTTGTTTAAACGTAATACACGCGAGAAACGACGTCAGTACAACTGAAATAAGGGTGCATCACCACTGTACCTGTCTCTTCAATATTTATAATACTACACTGACATACAGGGCCCTCAAGGTGTCGGTAGGGCCCTGCTCTGTTCGTTTAATGTTAGATGGAAATGGATATGTCCATTATTCAACTTTTGTTTTATTTTCCTTATTTGAAATATGATACAGTTGCATGTTAAAACAGTATAACCATTAACAATTTGCTTTCATTTTCAACTTTAACTTAAAAATAATTAAATTAGTAAAAGATTAATTATTTAAAAATTTTAAAAGATTATAAGCAAGTCAAAAGATATAGATAGTAAGACAGAAGTCGTGGCGTGACCTGTGTGTTTCTGTGTATAATATCAGTACCTATTTACAAAGGAAAAGATCTCCAAATATATTTATTCCGTGTTCTAGAACCCAGTGCATAAGCTAGTTAAGCTATCCTTACTTTGGGTCTAGACAGCTGTGCTGTGAAGAATCTAATATTTCATTTTAAATAAAGTAGTATTGTTTTAACCGACTTCAAAAAAGGGGGACGTTATTCAACGAAATAGAACGTTCATCGACTATTTATATCCTTCGATTTCACGTCATTTGCATCGGTTTTGCATAATATATCTGATAAAGATGAATATCTTACGCCAGTTTATTAGAATCATTTGTTTTAGTGCGAGCTAGTGAGTTGAGACCCGAAGTCTTAAGGCGTCCTATTATCAGAGTGTTTCTCGAACATTCGCTCGAAATAATTAAACTCGTCATGTGTTGTACTGGTGGGGTTTCGTGTTTGTGACATGTGAACGTTAGGACCGGGCCATGGTTTTGTTTACTCGCATGTTTGTTATAATTATTTTATAGTTAACCTTAGTAATATTAAAAAAATATTAATTTTATTGTGTCTGAAGCGATATTTAGGCTTATTCCCGATTCCATCTTTTCCCGATTCCGCGTGATTTATCAGTTTTATATCAATCATTCAATCAATTACCCTATTGCAGTCCACTGCTGGACATAGACTTCTCCTAATATGCGCCAAGTCTGCCGTTTCTCGTTCTTCTACAGTTTTATATTGCGCTCTAAAAATATAAGACTTAACTTAAACTTGATTGATTGAACCCACGACCAGTCCCTTGCAGGGGGAAGGCTCTGATCACTGAGCTACTGAGCCACGTCTTGAGCCTTGGAAATTTTCCTATATAACCATCTTCGGCCGACGCGGTGGGAGCTATCATTGCATTTACTTTTTACAATCGCTAAATCGATTAGAATATTTTTATTTGTTTGTAAGTAATAAAGAAAACAAAATGGCCATGTGGTTCCCGGCGGAATAGAATTTAGGCCACCCCATCTCTTCCCATGCAGTGTTGTACAAGGCGACTAAGGGATAGGGCTGTTTAACATTAGCCCCTCTAGACAAGTGGCAATTCGTTGCTCGGCGTATGATGGAATAGAATGCCAAATGTATGGGATTTGACGTATATGACAGGCGCCAACGAATGTCAAAAACGTCAAATCCTATACATTTGTCATTCTATTCCATCATACGCTGAGCAACGAATTGCCTCTTGTCTAGAGAGACAGATAGATATACTATACAGTCCAGACTCAGCCTCAGAGGCTTGACTTGATTCAACAATAGTCACCTCAGCCTAACCCTTCGGGAATAAAGGTGTGCTTATTTATGTATGTTTGTATAATTTCACTAATAAGAATATAGTTGTGTTTCTAGTACAAACACAGCCTAAGCAAGGTTATCTCGCAGGATGTAAGTGCATGACATCGGTGCACGCCGAGTCACTGCAATACAAACATTAATCTAACTCGCGAATAGTTTGTGTTGTCTTTGATTGTATGAACGATTCATACTAGGAATTAATTAACAAACTATGACGTTTGAAGTACAATGCATCTGATTGTAATTTAATTAGTTAGCTGTTGCCGTTTCGCTGAATTATAGGTGGAATCCTCATGAAAGGAACATAAAGAACCCTTTATTTCGTGGGTGAATCCCTACAGATACTCCCATCCTGCGCCGGTCTGCGGGACAGCGGTTTTTATCGGACTCAAAACAATTAAAACCACACGCCGTTTCAGGTCTAAATGCTGGGGTTTAAGGTGGCTCAATAAGGCATTTTTTCGCACCCCGGTTGACCCTGGTGCGGTTTCCAGTTAACCCCCTCTTGTGTGAACATAGGAACTTATTCCGCCACAAAATGTTGTATTAATTTACGATTACCACCTGTATTTGTAGCTGTCATGAATCAATTAGCCTACTGCAGTCCACTGCTGGACATAGGCCTCTCCCAATGTGCGCCACGTTTGCCGATCCTCCGCCTTCCGCATCCAGTCCGTCCCAGCCACCTTTCGCAGGTCACCGGTCCACCTGGCTAGGGACGTTTAGCTGTCATAAAGATGATAATACAAACAGCCTTTACAGCCCTTCTGGACTGCACTTCAGCTTTTTACACTCAATTGACGGACCAAATGTAAAAAATAAAAAGGATACAACGTGCCAAAATTCAATAGAAAAAAAAGCACAGGTTGGTATCAAATCCCGAAAAGTTTCAAATTTTGAATTCCAAATCCGAAATTCAAAATTAATTTCTGCATCACCCATAACTGTGACACATGTTTGTTCCAAACAACTTTTCTAGTGTGGTCATTCTGTCTCCATTAAAATATTAAAAAGGTAATAAAAACAAAACACTGACCGTGACTGTACATGGTGCGTTGTAAAAGTTTAATATTGCGGGGTCGTAATGTACCCCGTTATTCACACTCAATGTTTCCGTTGAAGCTAGTGCTCGTTTCCGTCGGTCCAAGACTGGGGTCCTTTATGGCCTGGTACAATCAGCTTCATAACTCATACAGTTCATCCCAGAAATCAACTCTTCTACTACTTTCGAGTTTACAGGGCCCTGCCAACATTCAATCTGTTACACAATGTTCCATTATAGGCCATGGATCGCTATTATTATACAGGGGGCAATAGTATGTATGTATCTAGTATGCAGTGGTGCACGATTTACCGTTGTAACCCGCAATCGGAATCGTGTTGTCCGTTTTTTTAAAGAATAACCGAAATTACTAATATTCCATTAATAGTACCTCGTGGTACTACCGGTGGCACTACTGGTAGTACCAAGGTGATTTTTTTTGCCCGTTGTACCTACTACTATCTTGTCTGATAGTACCACGGGAGATCTTGCATTACCCCTGGTACTAAATTCCCTCTAACCCCTACAGCTAAATAATTTGCTTGTGTTAGGAGTGGGTTCAAGTCGGCAGCTAGATTCGAACTCGGGACCTTTTGACTATAAGGTCAACTCCTTAATCATTAGTCTGCACACTTCAAAGGACCACGAGTTCTTTACTCCATGAGTGTAGCTTTCATAGCAATGAGATTATACACTATGTGAACACCTACGTGACGGTGGCCACTGCAGTAGCATTTTGCAGAGCATAGTCCATCACCAACCGCTGTGTACTGGGGACATTATTAATATTATATTTGATGAAATTCTGAAGCATTATTTACTATTCTGATTGTTCAAATCGATTTATCGACTTCGAGCAGGATTCGAACCCGCGATCTTTCCCTTACAGGGGGAATGCTCTAACCGCTAAGCCACCGAAGCCCGCACGATGCTTATTCGGGGTTCGAATCCCACCCGAAGACGATTCTCTTTTCTATTTGTAAATAAAAAAAAATTATTATATTCATTTAAAAAAATATCCGCATTCCATAACCCATATTACAAGCCCCACTTAGATTATCTCTAGATACCGCTTTATAGTATGTCGTACAAAGCTAGTAGGTACAAATTGCCACAAGCTGATAAAAATTTTAAACTATTATCACTATCGTATTACCAAAGCAATTCCATGTCCAACTTTTATAACAGGCTATTAACAATGCCGTAAAAGTTGAGCAACATCAAAAATAATAGCGCCGCTGGCTAAAACATGGAGTCGACGTAAAATTTCAACGTTCACCAAATAGAATAACCAGCGTGTAATACTGAAATTTTGAGTGGTTTTTTAGGGTTCCGGATCCAAAAGGGAAGTGGAATCTTATTACGAAGACTCCACTATCTGTCAGCCTGTCACCAGACTAAAGAGAATCTCCAACCTCCTGTAAGAAGCCTCTTCTACACTATTATGAAGCTGTGAATTAGTCGTATTTGTATGCCTACAGCTACATTCTATCACGTTAAGGTGCTGATAGACTTGAGCATTCACTTGTAACAGAACATCAAGCATTCGCCGTTTTTAAATTTGTCGAACCGAACACCGAACCGAGCCAAGTGTAGAGCTAAATAATGCTACGAACATTTACATGATCTTTCTAGCGAACGCTCTAGTCGAAGCAAATTTAAAGTCGTTTTACAAGCGTGTTCGCCAGAATGCTCACCAGAACGCTTGATAGAAAGCTCACTAAAACGCTCTCGTTTATTTTTCTGTAATGTAACATTTGTAAGAATGCTCATAACAAGTTTATTTATTTTATTTTATTTTAATATACCACAACATTCTACACAACGCTTTCTAGACCCATGGTAAGCTTAATTAGCTTGTGTTATGGAATCTAGAATGCGGATATACATACTTAGATACTTTTTTTTTTTTTTTTTTTGTAAATACATACATATTATACATAGAAACACCCAGACCAATGCAAATATTTATAATCATGCATACAAATATTGGCACTGAGCGGGGATCGAACCCGAAGTTAATGCTCAAGTTTATCAGCACCTTTACGCTCGCCACAGGCAAGCACAGATAACATAATACTAAATTCATCCTCACCCATTACGACCGGAAACAGTGCGCACAGTCAGTTGAAGCGACTACAATCAATCAATTGGCCTATCGTAGTCCACTGCTGGACATAAACCTCTCCCAAAGTTGGGAGGCTTTGGTCAGACGGGTAGACTTGACAAGGTTTAATTTCGAGTTTTCCTTCTCTCGCAGTGATATCGTCTACGTATTTTTCTGTTAGTCGCCTCTTACGACACCCTTCGGATGTGATGGAGTGGTGATACTTGTATTCTTTCCTAGTCACCACACAGATAGCTCCTACAATTATTGTAGTACAATATGGGTTATTCAAGAAGGGTATTAGAAGGGACCAATATTCGTGTTGCCGAGGCCACTGGTGTTGCATACATCTATTAAAAATAAATTTATTTAAACCAATGTTCACCTAACCCTTAAACGATAGTAAACTTGTCAAGTGATTTAGAACCTAATGCACAAAGCCAAAAAGTATATAATAAGTTGCACTATTTATAAGACAACGTTATCCGCACGTTTATCTTATATCGGACGAGGAAAAATATAAAAGATATTGTCGTGACAGGGCGAAAGGGAACGAGGCAGAACGAGGCTAATGTCGCCTTATCGCGAATCCTTTGTCCTCACGTTAATGTTATTACAGGATCCGATTTGCTGGCCGCTAGCCTTTGTTAATTGGTTTATTAAAACTGTTTTGGGTATTAATAGGCGTTATCGTAATTATGATGGTGAAGAGGCGTTTTGGTTAGGTTTAATTAATAAATTTGAAAATGATACAGGTAAAGTAGGAAATTTTGTAAATTAGCTGCGTTTTTTGGATTATAAAGGTATTGATCAGATGAACAATAAGCTCGTGTGGTGCATCGTAACCGGAGTAATAATTTATGTGAATTAGCATTTGTATTGGTATAAGCAGTTGACTGTTTCTTTCGGGATTGAGAGATCTATGCCCCAAGTACAAACAATATTCGAATTCATCATGTAAACACATCGAGAGAACGGAACATTACGATTGGCCACCTGCCTACTATGAACTCGTATGTGTGTGAAGCCGGCCAATAAGTTTTTGGTCAGGGCCATGATATATTTCCGGTATCCGGTACGGCAGAGAGGCTGTTTGACGTGTAACTAGACCTAAGTAATCTTATTTTTTAGCGCTTAATATAGTCAGCATCAGCTCTATCTTGCCTACAAAGTCTCAACAAGACCAAATACCAAGGCATTAAGAGCAAGCAAGCAAACGCTTCAAAATTTCATTCAGTCAAACTATTTTATTGATTTAAATTGTATTATCGTCCGAACTAAAGGTGTGTACCAAATATCAGAACAATGGGTCAACAAGAAGGGGAGAGTACAAAGGTAAGATAATTTTGAATACTTTATTCGTCAAAATGGATCTGATACTAACTGTATCTACATTATCCCCCATATTAAAATTATGGCAATAACTTTTGTTCAACATTTATAATTCTCAATTTGTATTTCTAAACGCTTGCTGCCTGTCATCAGAAATTGAAAAATGAACCAATTTATATTCAGTAACATTTCGATCACATTTAAAATTCACTCCAATCAGATAATGGCAGTACGCTTCATCTCTTAGGAACTCAGGTAACAATAAAACTTTTTCGGTCAGTTTACCCTTTGCAGTTTTGATGTCTCAACTCTCAACCCTCGAGGAGGCTCAATTTGCTTTGAATTTGTTTCTGAACTCGTTTCGGTGTTCCAATATAACAATTCCTTTATATAATTTTGTTAGAACGTTAAACTAGGTTCAAGGAAGTAACTATTCGATTGTTAATGGTGATGAAAGACGGTATTGTATCTTTTTTGGAGGCTGTTCGTGACAGTATTAATATACTCATTCGCTCTTTTGAACAATTTACACGCTTGTGTTAAAAGTAGGTAGTATTAGTAAACAGCAACAGGAAATAAGTACATAGCGAGAAATACATAGAATACATTGATATAGTACATAATATAGCAAATTGAAACATTTATAATAAAGAGAGACATTGATAAGAAAGTGCAACTAAACACCTCAAGATTTACACGGAAACATCTCCAAAGAAATGATTACAGGAGATTTTTATTTAGTTTAGACACAGGTGATACAGCTTAAGGAGTATGTATTAAAACTGCAGCCTAGTATCCATATCCATACTAATATTATAAATGCGAAAGTAACTCTGTCTGTCTGTCTGTTACGCTTTCACGTCTAAACCACTAAACCGATTTTGATGAAATTTGGCATAGGGGTAGATAAGACCTTGAGAAAGGACAAAGGCTATGTTTGGTCGCGATAACCGACATCCACGCGGGCGGAGCCGCGGGCAAAAGCTAGTCTACTATAAACTGTTCTGTGGTGCAGCACAGTCTCTAATATAGTGAACATTACCATTTTTGGTTGTTCACTGTGTTATGTATGAACTCAATTCATATGGAGAACCCATAATATATATTACGCAAAAAGCAGCGCATCTACATCGGCAGAATATTGACTAAACACTGATTTTAGTCACTGATTCAAGTCTTTCTTCAAGACGAGAACAGATTTGCTGCCAGTTTCCTCGCACAGAATGAATTACTGGCAAAAGAACCTGTCTAGTTAGTGCCTGACAAGAACACCACATTACAATAACACTCGTATAAAGTGTATAAACTGTGGACGAATCCCGAAAGAAAATAAAACCTTTAGTAAATCTGACTACCGAAAATAACTTTCTTCAGAAATATTATTTAACCGGTACAGCCCGGGATCATGTAAGGATTTTAACTGAACAATATCCCATACACGCAAAGCAGTTCATGCTTTTACGAGATATACAAGCAGTAGAGTCTTAGTAACAGGGTTTCGTTTATAATACTCTTTTGGTACGGAACCCTAAAAAGCAAAGAAGTGTCAATATAAGAAAAGCGATCAATTTTCCATGTTCAACGAAAGGTGGGAATCAGAATAAAACAATTTTAGCACTGACATGTCTCGGCATGTGACGTCACCCTCACTTTATTATTATTCGGGCTTCCCTGTTTATTGAACACTTGACGTCATACTAACCACGTAAATATCTAGATCAATTCCGGAAGATTTTCTACCGAATAACCTGTAATAGAACTTAGGAAGTGAAATACGGGTTAAGTGGAGAAAATAACACGATATTTTGTACCGAATAACCTGTAATAAGAATTCGGAAGTGAGATCCGGGTGAAATTGAGATGAATGACAATATTTTGTAGCGAATAACCTATGATAGGATTTTGGAAGTGAGATACGGATGAGGTGGAGATGAATATCACGATGTTTGTACTGAATAACCTGTAAAAGAACATCGAAAGTGAGATACGAGTGAAATGGAGATTGATGTCACGATACTTTGTACCGAATAACCTGTAATAGGATTTCGGAAGTGAGATAGGGGTGAAGTGGAGACGATAGGACTTCGGAAGTGAGATATAGATTATGTGGAGATAATAATACGATATTTTGTACCGGATATATTATCCGGATATAAGTGAAGTGGAGATGAATGTCACGATATTTGGCACGACAAATGATGTGCTTTTTATATTACTAGTTTAACTGATAAGCTTTATTTTTATGAGCCTTATTTTTGGAACCCGTACGAGTGTATATTCACGTGATTGCTGGAATAGGTCCAAAAAGATTTATAAGATACATAAATATTATAGGACATATTACACAGCGCCATTTAGAGCTAGACTAAGTAAGTATGGCTTGTTACGGGTTCTAAAATGTAGATGAATATACCTACTTAGATATAGGCATGTGAGTTCACCATGTGGATCCATATTCCAACATTATTGGTTACCATTGTTGCTTTGTAATAAAATCTGTGCTTGGTGAATTTCAATGGCTCGTCCATCGCAGTAGCTCTCCGTGGTATACTCAAAAGACACCCAAGAAAAGTGTTAGTACTGCGCGTATAGAGCACATTTTGAGCACATTTTGGGTCCAAGATATTATTTTCCGTCCCGAGCAATAGTTATTAAGATTGTTTTACGACTTTGCAGTCTAGATAGTTCTGAAGCTGACTGCACGATAAAGAATATGAATAAATTAATTTGTTTTTTAATGTTGACGGTCTTCTTCTTCTTAGCGTTAATTCCCAGTCGCATCCGATGCTTTTCGCCTCGGAGTCTGGGGTCCGCTTTACCAGTCTTAACTGCAGATTTGGCTAGACATCGATATTTTCCGTGAAGCGACTGCCATCTGACCTCCACAACCCAATGATGACATGGATATCGAAGCATTGCAGCTAGACCGGTTGTTGTTGGAATTTTTAGAGCTCCAACTACAACAACAACTAGTACTACCTAATGGCAGGCCACGCTCACTCTATGTACTTACGCGCTATATTCACCTACTCGCCGCGGGTCGCCGACGGTCTTCCGTCGTCAGTCGGGCTGTCGCTAGCCGCGCGTGTGCACGGTGCATACGCGCATAACGTTTGATTAAGGTGATTACATACGCGAATGACTTTGACCATACAAATGCTCAAGGTCATTCGCTCGTTTTGCAGCCGTAAAAATCAGTAAAACTAATTTTAATAGATAATTTTATAGGAGACGATTACAAACTAAGAAGGTCACGTCATGCTAATACACTCATTTAACATATATCTGAAATTTTAGATTATTTAGATACATATTGTCGACAATATTTGGTTTCATAAGAAAGAGTAGAGTGATGTTCAGAGCCTCTTTTCAACTATTTCCTCCTTTTTTATTGAATTTATGAAAAGGTGAAGTTACTCTGTATGTCCTGTAGTATGTAGGGATGTAAATTCCAGATCTTTAGGTTTCATATTTAAAAAGAAAAACGGTTTCGAAAATACCGATTTTTCGATGCTAATCTGATTCGGGGCCTTAATATTTATTACGTTTCAATCGAGTCTTTTTGTTTGCTAATAAAATAATTAATACTCAATCTATGATGCTATTATGAACGCATAACGGAGAAGGCTCCGTGTGCAGTGTATGGGTGCAAATCTAACAAAACAAATACCTGTACCTAACTATGACAATATTCAATATACATATCTTGTACAAAGTAATTTATGTACCTACCTACTTCGCTACCGATTTCGTTACGATTACTATAAGGAAAGACTTAAAAAATGTTGGATTCAGTACTTAGTTAGGCTATTTAATAATAGGTTGGTTGGTACATGATGTAGCTATCTGACCTAGTACCTACTTAATATCTAACGGCCCGGGTCCTGATTTACTTGAATGCAATCGTAAATAAAAAATCGTAGGCAGAATCGCGAGGCGCTCAGCGACGGCGACGACGGCCGGCGCCGCTGAGCCGCTGTCACGGGCTGGCGCTTGACTCCCATGCACTTGTGTTGTGTAGGTAATCTGTCGGTGCGTTACCTCTAATTTATGCGCGAATTAATCGTGTATGTTTTTTCAGGAGATCTGCATTGTTTTCGTTCAGACCTACAAAGTATAAAGTAGGAATAATCGCCACTGTGCACTAAGAATAGTAGTTTATCTAAGGACGCTCAGTGAGCTATTAGCTTACCTACTCTTGAGTTGCTGGTAGGATTAAGATGAAATACATATTTGGCCGAATGTCCAATAATATTCGGCTATTATTCGATATTCGATAAATAGGTGAGAAAAATGTCAAACTATTGAAAAAGTATTCCTTTACTATGCGAGGCAAGAGGCAACCCTAGCGTCATAAAGTTTGCTAGTACGTAACTACGAGGACGAGGCCGAGCAGCTGCAAAGTAATAATAACCGTATGGCTGTCTGTTAAGATACATATTCGTATGGAGTCGTTGATCACGTGGACTTGTAGGCACTTAACTGAGTTGGATCGTTGATTTTCCAGGCAGTGAGTTATCTGTTCCAACTATTAGGTAATCTGTGCCTATGGTTTCAAATGTTATTACAAAATGTAAACTAATACCTAGTAAGATTCATTCAAAACGTCACTGGAATGACTTATTGATTGCGTGAATAATATGATTCAATTTTCTTTTTGACTTTCAGAGTAATCAGAATACATCACCCTAAGGTAGACTGTTAGATAATGCCTTTGGCATTAAGTCCGCCTTTGTACAAGTGTGCATAAAGTTTTTAAATAAAAAAAAAAGAAATACCTATTGATATTTCACGACATCTCAATTCAGTCAAACTGTTGACTGCTACTTTCTTTTAAAACATCATTGCCCAGGCAATCAAACCACGATGGCTTCCAATTTCTTTCAGCCAAAAAAAGATTGCGCAACGATACATTGGCTTACATTACGGCTTCAAGTACATCTCTAGTTTTGATCACGGCTTCAGTAGCATTTTATAAAATAAATAGAGGTGTTACTTGGACAAATGCTCGACGATTTAGCTACGGTGCATCGTTGGCACACAATATATGGCCGCAAGTCAGAGGATGCAGCGGCAAGCGCCTGAAATGTGGGGCATAAAAGAAAAATACATTTCAAAAGGAATTGCTGGTAATTTTAGTTTTATGGGCGTATTTTTAGACGGGCAAGCTGTTGTATTTAGTGCTGTTTGTATTGTTTGTAGCATTCTTGCTTGTATTTTATATTGCTTTTGTTTTGCAATTTCATTAATTTTATTGTATTTGGGTTGTGTTTAACGCAGCCACAAATTAATCTGAAAAGCACGTAGTAAAAATAATAGGTTGGCAGCTATAGTGAAGAATCATTTTATTCAATTTACGGATGTCAAAATACTGGGCGTACAAAAATACTAAGTGAGCCACTATTAATGGATGGTTATAAAAAAATCGCGCTATACTCGAATCCTCATAACTTCACAATTTAGCAACACACTTTCTGTATCACGGGTCACTCAGTATTTTAGTCGCCCACTCAGTATTTTAGTTGCCCACTCAGTATTAAAAGTAACTCATTTATCAGTCGTCCATTTATTATTTTTGTCGCACGGTTTATTATATCCCATTGTATTTTACTTGGTTACCTATTCATTTAGCTGTTATGTTTGCAAATGCTTACATTTTTTGTATTAGCTTATTATGACTGTTAGTAATCAATTAATCAATTAGCCTGTAAGTATTTAAACTTTCATGGTCGTTCATATTACCAGTAGTAGGTATTAAGATCATTTTGAGTGCTATAGTCAAGGTCTACCTGATACTTACAGTATAAAACATACTGAAAAAAAAGCATAACTAACCATAATAATATTTTTCAATTTTGTTTTCATTATCAATATATTAAGCTTTAATTAATAAATTTATAATGAAATTATATCAACAGTTGGCATATCTTACGTTGATTATATCTTATGATATGAAATTAGTCCAGTTAATTCCATTTTCAGTTTTATTGTTAATTTCATGTAAATATATGTAAATATTCTTGAGAAATAAATCATCACAGAGTTCCTTTATTTTTAATTATTATTGAGCATTAACATTTTTTTTAAATATAACAAGACGTTTTAAAGATTAAAAAAAATATCTATTCAATCCGGATCAACTTTAAACTTGCACCAACCAAAAACAGAGACATATTCGGTACTGGCAACATTCGAACGGTATAGATTGGCTCACTGAGTACGATTGGGGATGCTCCGCGATACTCGCCTGATGGTATGTCGATACGGCAGACACGGTCACCGTATTTAGGACCGAATAGAGACTGCATTGAACGAAAATGTACATGTCACAGTTGAATTCACGATGCCAAGATTTTATGTCAGTAATGCCATTGTTATGTATGAGGTTGATATATGAGGATAAATTAAATAAAAATCTTTTAAAAAATAAGTTGCGATCTATTCTTGATCTCGCAAATGTCAGAAATGATCGCGATGTCAATGTACCCAATTGTGTTGCAAAAATGTCGATATGAAACCCGCGACGACGTATCAACATGGGTTTCCATGAGCATCCTCACGAAAAAGCAGTATCCAAAACATCAAAATAAATATTAATCACTCCATCACTACATATTATAAAACAAAGTCGCTGTCGCTGTTTGTCCGGCCCTATGTTATTGTGGTAGGCATAAGAGGAATAGTGCTTGACATCTTTCGAGACTATCTTACAGAAAGAAGTCAATATGTTAGGATAGGAAGCGTCAGGAGCGTTGAACAGCGTGTCACCTATGGAGTCCCTCAGGGTAGTGTTCTGGGCCCCACACTATTCTTAGTGTATATAAATAGTCTATGTGCTCTAGAATTACCTCACACTAGAATAATTACGTACGCCGATGATACCGCACTATTAGTTGACGGATGGAACTGGGGTCAGGCACGAGAGTTTGCTGAGGATAGCCTGAAATCTGTCTCCAGGTGGCTGTCCTGCAGCCTTCTTACTCTAAATGTAGAAAAAACATCCTACATAACATTCTCGTGTTCAACTGTGGGGCAGCCCGGCACTGAGATGTACCCCATCAGAATACACAAATGCTGTACACAAGACACTTCCTGCCACTGTACCACCATTTCAAGGAAATCGGATCTGAAATACCTGGGTGTACATCTTGACAGTACACTCAGCTGGAACAAACACATCGACACTCTGGTTCCGCGGATTCGCAAGCTGTTGTTTGTCTTTAAAAAGCTTAGATCGGCAGCGGATTTTTCAACTTTAAGGAATGTTTACTTCGCTCTTGCACAATCCCTGATGGGCTATTGTATTGCTGCCTGGGGTGGCACTTTTCCAACAAGCATGATCCGACTAGAGAGAGCACAAAGAGCTGTCCTTAAGGTTATGTGTGGGAGACCCTTTAGGTATCCGACAACAAGCCTTTACTTGGACTGTGAGGTCCTTACCATTAGGCAGCTCTTTGTGCTCAAAATAGTCCTACGCAAGCACGTCTCAGCATCGCAGTCTCTAAACTTGAGAACTGGTATGCGCAAGAGATTAAACGTGTTCACTTCCGAAAGGCACAAAACCGCAACGGCCGAGAGACATTTTTGGATCTTGGGTGCCAGACTCTATAATAAAGCGAATCAACACCTAAATATTGCTGCACTTACCCCGCATGGCTGCAAACGAGTGATTAGTGAATGGCTCAGAACTCTGACATATGACGAAACAGAAACACTTCTACATAAACCTGAATAAACAACAAACATCCATTCACACACACACACATACACACGCATACACACACACACACACACACACACACACACACACACACACACACACACACACACACACACACACACACTCACATTTGGATTATTATTTTTTTGTATTTTTTTTAAATTGTATATTTTGTCCAATTAATTAATTGTGTTAACAAAAAGAACATGCAAAACCGCACAGATCTGTAAGAGGGTGTAGGCATTCGTGATACAGGGTTCACCTAGTACGAATGCCTCTGCAGTCCTTGTAATAAATTTTCTAGCATATTACACTTAATTATTCTAATCTAGTACTATTATAAGGATATATTTGTAATCAATCTATGGAAATAAATAAATTATTATTATTATTCCTCTTTATTATTTTAAAAACTCTTATAAATTATATTTTTAAATACATAATTATATAAAACAAAAACATATATTTAAAAATATAAAAAATAGTGCCCCACCGGTATCGGGTATAGGGACCAAGCTACCGGTGGTTAGGGCTCCAGAGAGAGGAACCTCCTCACAATACGTGCCGTGTCGAGGAGTACCGCCTTCTGCATCAAGCCCTTGATCCAGCTGCCTAACGAGAGCCTCTTAAGGTGTTGGTCGAGGCTCTTAGCAATCAGCCCATGGGCCGATATGACTATCGGGACAATGATTGCTGAATCAACATTCCACATGTCAACAACCTCATGAGCCAGATCCAAATATTTTATTTGTTTGTCTTTTTCGGCTTTCATGAGGTTTTCGTCATGAGGAATGGTGATATCAACAATCATTGCAAGGCGCTCTAATCGATCTATCACCACTATATCAGGCTTATTGGCGACAATAGTCCTGTCAGTGATAATAGATCGATCCCAATATAATGTGACACGACCATTTTCGAGAACTGGGTCGGGCACATACCTGTAGTATGGCACCTCCGAAGTCACAAGGTTGTATTTCAGGGCAAGTTGCTGATGTACAATCTTGGCCACTTGGTTATGCCTGTGCAAATACTCGCCGTTGGCAAGACGAGAACAACCAGAAATAATGTGTCTGAGTGATTCACCGGGGCGGTGGCATGCCCGACAGATGTCCACCGTACCGTCCTTCATTATATACTTCCGGTAATTATTCGTCATGACAACTTCGTCCATAATTGCAAAGACAAAACCCTCGGTTTCTCCGAAAAGATCACCGAACCGTAGCCAAGATACGGACGCTTTTAAGTCTATATCGGGTCCATTTAAGGCCCGATAAAACCGTCCATGTAGCTCTTTGCCCATCCATACCTCCCTGCGATCAGCAGTACTAAGTACTACAGGTTTGCGCCAGTTCTCTTTAGCCAACGCAAGAGGGGTTAAACCATTGTCCACTGCAACCACATCACGGTGCATATCCGTGTTTGCTTGCTGTAGACAATATTGTCTGAGGTTGTATATCTCACGGTTATGGAGGTTCTTAATATTAAGAAAGCCACGACCCCCCAGCTTCCGTGGGATATACAACCTCATTACGGAAGATCGTGGGTGATGCATCCGAAATGTGGTTAACAGTGATCGTACTTTTCTATCCAGGGCGTCTAGTTCAGTCTGAGTCCATCTAAGTATGCCAAAGGAGTACATTAGGACTGGCATGACCCAACCATTGCAGGCGCGCACCTTGTTACCGCCCGATAAAAAGCTTTTTAGGACTTTTTTCAGGCGGCCAAAGAAACGCTCCCGCAATGCCTGTTTCACGCCAGCTTCAGGAATTCCTAATGCCTGTGACATACCCAGATATTTGTAGGTTTCGGTTGAGGAAAGAGATTTAAGTTTAATGGAATCCGAAAGTATTAAGCCTTCAGATTCCACTATTCCACCCCTTTCCACATGCATGACCGCACACTTGTCCAAACCAAATTCCATCTTGATAGAGCTACTAAAGCTTTCAGTCATCTTTAGTAGTTCTATCAATTGGGTATTATTTGGAGCAAATAATTTGATGTCATCCATGTAGAGAAGGTGGGATATAACTCGACCCTCTCTCCGCAACCGATAGCCTAGCCCTGAATTCTCCAGTATTGTACTAAGAGGATTCAGTGCTAGACAGAACCACAGGGGACTCAGACTGTCACCCTGGAATATACCCCTCTCGATTCTTATGGGTGCATCGTTTGTCTGGCAACATCCTGGATAGCGAAGAACTGTCTTCCATTGCCCCATACATGACCTCAAGAAGGTGGCTAAAGTTGTATCAATCTTATACAACTCTAGCACCCTCAGAAGCCATGTATGTGGTACAGAGTCATAAGCTTTCTTATAATCTATCCAGGATGTTGCCAGATTCCTACGTTTACGACGCACCTGTTGACTAATGGCCATGTCAACTATAAGGAGCTCTTTAGTGCCGCGGGCCCCCTTCCTACATCCATTCTGAAAGATAGAGATGACCGAATTTTTTTCTAAATGAGAATTAATTTTGACTCTCAGAATGGAAGTAAGAAGCTTATAGACCGTCGGTAAGCAAGTAATTGGTCTATAATTTTTGGGATCCGTAGCACTACCGGACTTATGAAGTAAGTGGGTTATGCCAGTTGTTACGAAATTAGGTAGTGAACCCGAGTCTAAAGCCGATTGGAATTGAGTTGCTAAACAAGCATGTGAGTTACGGAGCCACTTCAGCCAAAAGTTGTGCAGTCCGTCCGGTCCTGGCGATTTCCAATTCGGTAACGAACGGACTGCACTCGCAACATCATCAGGCGTAATGATGATTGGCTCCATAATCTGTATATCCTCACACGCTTGTTCAACCTCTCTTATCCAATCGCCTTCCGTGTGGACGACAGGTGTTGACCAGATGCTACACCAGAATGTATTCGTAGCATCAGCATCCGGTCGAGCAACGTCGTCCACACCTGACTCGGGTTGTTCCCATTTCCGATAAACCCACCTTTCATCCTTCTGGAAAATGCGATTCTGGTTATACCTATCCACGCGCTTTTTATAGCGACGGATTCGATTTGCCCATGCATAAACTTTCTGCTTCAGAAAGTCGATGCGCTCTGTGACACATGACGCGTACAGTTGAGGACTAACGTTAGTCCCTGCAAATGCCTGTGTCACAAAGCGCATCACCCTCGGGCGCGTATTGCCCGATCTGAAGCAGATTAGCTTGCCAATAAGTGCCCTAGCCTCAGCAATACGACACTCAATCCTATACTGCCAGGCCGGCACAGCATGCTTAGGTCGAGTAGCAGGTTTATTGACAATAAATTTGACACCTGCCACTCGGCACGCTGCAACGGCCGCACAATACAAAATTGAATGTGTATCACCGAGGTCTTCGCTATTTTCTAAATAATTAGGTAATAGCGAATCTAGGGCACATACTAGCGCTATATTGCGTTTATGCATAGGCAAATGAGGCAAGCGAGGTCGACTGCTTGGTATCATGGATCGGTATTCCAACATCGCATCCTCCAAAGTGCTCCTTAATAGTTCATTATACTGGGTACTTACGGATATAGTCTCACTTTCCTCCACTTCATCAGCGGAGACGAGCTGTGGTGGACTTACACGCGTAGGCGCACTGGTTTCCACCGGAGGCACAGCTTGCGATGAAGTGGGAATAGCAAGACTATTCTGTACGTCAGAGAATAGCCTCTCAAGTACGGCACCATCCAACAAGTTACACCGCTGAATAGCCCGAACCTGGTCCGATAGTCTTTGTGCAGATACGTTGACAGCCGGTTCAAGTTCCTGAAACAGAGACAGTAAACGACCACGATACGCAGTGAGGTTGGTTCCTAACTCTGTAGCCACATAATATGCCCGCATGACGTTTTCATTTATTGATGATGTCCATGCCATGCGGCGCACATTGCCACCGGTAGCGAGAGCCCTATTCGAGGCCGGTGGGCCTCGGGGCCCCAAGCTGGCCGGTGGTCGGCCTCTCCCCGGCCGACGCACGGGTGTTGGCGACGTCGGCGGAGAGAAATACTCGTCGGAGCTCGACGCCTCAGCAGTAGCTAGCCTCGGAGATATGGCGTCCGGAGGCTGCGAGGCGGAGCTGCACGACGAGTCCGTGGGTGTTGTTTGTGCATTTTGTTGTATCTGTCTGGCTTTTGCCCGGGTCAACATTTATTATTTCTTCATTATTTGGTTCGGTCGGATTTTGACATCTCCTGTCTGTCATAGGTTCTTGGGATTGTTTTTATATTTTGTCCTATTTATTGTGCACTTCATTATAGTTAGGTTTTATATTTTTATTGATTAGAAATTATGAGCTGGGTAAATTATAAGAAGCACAGTGGTATTTGTATTGATTTGCGAACGAAAAAACAAAAAGAAATGGATGAGAAAAATATATGCGACCGTTAGCAACCAGTGTTGCCAGATTATTATTATTATTATTATGTATGCTTAAATCTTCAAAACTACACAACGGATTTTGAAGCGGTTTTTTTAGATAGAGTGATTCAAGAGGAAGTTTATGTGTATAATATAAGCATAATATTGTAGAGAAACAATGATAAATTCAGAGATATGCAGCGGGAACGGGATCAGAAAATATAGCAGTACGGAGAATATTAACATTTGCTCAGGCATGTGGTGAACGTTAAATACGTTGTTATTATGTACCAGAGGTTTTCTCGCAGGAGCCCGGATTTATATGACTTTTATGGGAGTGACTTCCGTTGATACCCAGACCGGAAGAGTAAAGATCATGACGTAGGTGTATGTATACATACCTTTCATCATCATCATCATCTAAGCGTTATATACTTATACATCGACGATATCCTACATTACAAAATGATCATGATGAATGATACAAAAAAAATTATCTAGCCTTACTGCAAATGTATATTAACGACTGTAGTCCCGTATAGTTTTGATATATCGTTTTCCAATTTTCAGCAGAGCTAGACAGTTTCTTTATAAATGCGAAAGTAATTCACGCTGCACACAAATGCTATATACGGTAGAAAAATGAAACCTAAAATCTTCATTTTTCAGAAGTTAATTCTCAAATTTACAATAAAACACAATCAATCAATCAATCAATTAGCCTATTGCAGTCCACTGCTGGACATAGGCCTCTCTCAATATGCACCACCGATTCCCTGCCTTCCGCATCCAATCCGTCCCAGCCACCCTTCAAAATGACAATTAAGAAAACACAAATAGTGAAAATACGATAATTGTGGGATACGACTATTTACGTAGGAGCCATTGAAATAATGCTTCAGTGGAGAATTTTTTAAGATGTTGGTGCTTTCAACAGCCATGAATACAGGGTGTCTAAAACTGGGGTTTTTTTCATGGTTTGAAATGTAAGTTGTTGTTTCTTTTTTTATTTACAGCCTGTCAATTGACGATACCTTGCTTGATGGTAAAAAGATAGGGTGAAGTCTAAGTGTTATGGACCACCATTCTAAATGTTGAGAAACCCAAAATGGTGGCCCCTACCTTGACGACCTTGACAGAAATTTTCCAATTTTTGGAGAATTCTTCTGCAATTCTTCAAGTGAAACGTAGGCCTCACTTGAAGAATTGCAGAAGAACTCTCCAAAAATTAGAATTTATCAGTGTAATCGGGTTTTCAAAGCAAGCGGTCTGCATAAAATTTCTAATAGGCAGGGGTAGTTAATCAATTGAAAGCAAGCTCAAAATTATGTATAAGAAATTTTCTTTAGATACCTACAAACAATACGATTGGATTGCCATCGTGGTGTAATAATTGGTTTCACGGCGGTGCCGCTACTCACGGAGAGGGCTAGGTGTAGCTCTTCAGGAAGGCTTACTACGAGATCTTCCAAAAACTATCGATTGTTTTTTTTTATATAGGACACGTCAATTTGACTTCGCCACGCTTGATGGTAAGCTGAAGGCAAAGTCTCTGAAAAGAGGGTTGTATGCTAAAATATTCGTATTATTACAAAATATAAGTGTTGTAAGCCTGTCCAAACTGTCATCAAAATGGCTTATTATGTGTAAAATTGGATTTGCATTTGAATGTGATTTTACGCTCTCAAAATGTACCCAATTATAAACAGAAATATCACTGACAGTGTGATTAATATCTTAGTATTCATTTATCATACTCTTGTGTACAGTTACATCTCTGCTGGTGTAATAATTGAATGAGTTTTTAAGTTATTATGTCTTGCGAAGCTAAAAGCAGTAAATGTCAGGGATATATTTTTTTTATAAACTTGTGCATTGCAGAAAGGTCAGCAAGAAGCTAATAATCTTTTGGGGATATACAGTACAGTCAGCATCGGATCTATCGTGAGTAGCAAAGTGTCAGAATGATCTTAATAGATACTAAGGTTTGGAGATTAAGTCAAACCGTTTTACTGATTTAAATTGTATTATAGTTCGTCTAAATGTGTGTATCAAATATTAGAACAATCAGTCAACAGCAATATCATTTTGAGTACTTTAATAGTCAAGATCAATTTGGTGCTAACTTTGCTAGCCCGCTGCTTCGCCCACGTGAAATTTTGATCCAATTCCCGCTACTCGTATGAACCCATTCTCGTGATAAATACGCCTACTTGTTATTACAGACTATAATCTAACCAAATTTCGTCCAGATTCGTTCAGCAAAAAGAGCGTGATTGAAAATCAAAAATTCAAACAAAATCTTCAGAAACGTTCACATTTATAGAAGAATCAAAGAATCAAGAATCAACAGCAAAACATCTTCAGGAACTTTCACATCTATAATATTAGCTCCTGCTAATAATATTATAATACTACTAGCGCTATTAATAACCTTGCTTCCAATTCAACTCAGTGAAATTCTGCACGATATTGAGAGGTAAATGATATCAAAGCGATATCCAATGTCAAAGCGGTGAGTATCTATTGCGTATAATATTATGATAGCAGGATATATAATATATCTGAATTTAGATACTTAACTAAAATAGTTGTAGATATACAAGCAATTTAGTTAATAATGATATTAAGTATGAATTAAAGGAATGCGAGGCTAACAACACCACTAACCAATTGCGATTTCTTTAAAAATCAAAGGTTCGACCGAAATAGATCTTCCGTGGGTATCGTGTTAGCAAAAACATGCGTAAAGGTTTCGAAGGTTGGAGAAAATGGAACACGTACACACGACAACTGCAGACGTACGCAGCACATACGCGTAATTCATTGCGGCTTCTCGATGGTCCCCTTTATCCGCATCGGAGTTTAACAAGTAATGGATACACTGTATCTGCTGCATGCGTCGGCAGTTCTCGCATGCGGTAGCATTCGAAATCCTACCATAAATATAAAAAGTCGATAATATTCAGTGGTCAGAATTTAGTTCAAACTAGAAGTATACTAAAGGTATACTAACAGTAAACTAATGATGCTATTATTTTGAATGGAAATTGGTTAAGCTGAGTAAATTACTTCAGTGTTCAACCGTGTAGTGGTTTGAACCTGTATTTATTTACCACAATTTGACAGCACAGTAAGTAGAGCTTTAGTGTTACTGTTGATATTTGAACTTCCATACAATTATTATAAATGTGAAAGTAAGTTTTTCTGCGACAACAACTGTACCGATTTTGATAAAATTGATACTGCGGTGGACTAGAGCTTATAAAGGTCATGTCAATATAATTTCACCTCTCTTCATGGTAGGCTGAAGATAAAAAAAAATTGCATTGGGGGAAAAAATTAGTTTTATGATGTGTTTAGCCTGTATGTATGCTCGTCCCCAATTATAGAAAATTAGGAGTTCGAGTGGTTTGCGCACTTGTTCGTTTCACAAACCGGTGCGATTCGCCTACTTGGTATCGCCTACTAGCGCGTATTATAGCGCGATTCAAGAATGGTAGTTCAAAAATAGTTTGATTTCTCTTCGCTAGATGGCGCTTAAAAATGGACATCACAATATGTTGTAACCGTATAGGTGTAGAATACGATTGAGATGAAGAAGGGACTATACTCAATGAAGTGTAAAAACACGAGCCCTATGGCAAACTTATTCAATTTGCTATTCAGCTCAATACAAAAGTGAAAGCAACCGTGCAAATTTAAAACAAAAAACGATCATATACGGCTGACACAAACCCTTTATAGTCTTTTGTAAAGCCCACGAAAATTTAATATCATATTCACTAAAATGCTGAAAATAAAATAAAGTGCTCGCCCTAATGATGTTTATAAACCGCAGAAACAAACAAATTGACTAGCAAAACCTGTCGGCCATTGTTTTAGAGAACAATAGCATGAATAGCCGCTGATTGTCGCGATGCCAACCAAATTTAATTTTGTTTTGAAGTTCAGATGGAACGGGTGTCTGGTCTGGTATTGGTATTAATTGAATGCGTGAAAATGCCTCGATTATTTTTTTGTCCGTAATGGAAAATGGTCTTAGCACAAAAGGAATAAAATACAGAAGGTTAGTTTCATACAAGAGTGAAAACGAGTGAACTGATTTACACCTAGGGGTTTATAATCCAAAGAGTCTGAAATATAGATTGTCATATAGATTAATCAGGACTACTTTCTCAACTTACTCTTAATATTAAATTTAGTGCACGTAGGTCTAATGAGACAAATCTATTTTCCCTTCAGGTTTACAAAAATAATATCTCTTTCTTTAACCCTGTAACAAGGATGGCCCGCCAGTATAACGAGGTGGCAAGGAAGATCAAACTCTTAGACATATTTGATTCTAATTTTAATAGATTCATTAAAATTCTGAAAGACATCCTCCATAGCAGTTAGGCCTTGAAAAATGTTTAAACACGTCATTATTATAGCGATTATTATTATACTTTTTAAAATTTAGAGCTTTTCCTGTTTTTAACATATTGTTTTAGCTGTGTGCACATGTGGTTATGTTACGATTCAGAATGGAACTGTATTTTAGTATTATTGTTTTTCAATGATTGTGATGTGTTTTGTGCGCCTAAATAAATAAATAAAAAAAAAAAAAATGAACTAGCAAAAAGCGTACGTAACAGTAGTAGGATATTCGACTTTTAGGTTACAAGTCGCAGTTTTGATGCCCGCTCAGTGAAAATATTTGTTCGCATTCAATTAATATGTATAGAAGTAATATAATATACAATCAGAACGATGGGGTAGTAGTTTACATAAAAAGTGATATTAATGCAACTGTAGAGGAACCAAATATGCAGGAGTGTAATAGATTATTAATAAAAATCGGGGCAGACCTGGCAATACTAGCAATATACAGGTCTCCCGCCTTTAGCGATAAGTATAAGTTTATTGACTCACTAAATGACACATTACAAAGCCTATCGTCCTATAAAAGCATAATACTAACTGGAGACATAAACATAAACATCCTACAAGGACAGCAAGACGTAAAGGCAGATGCCCTACATTATCTCAACCTCTGTTCATTTCATGGTTTATTCACCACACATTCTTTTATCACGCGTCAAGCAAGTGGGTCTTGCCTTGACCATATAATGCTAAAAACACAATATCCCGCAAAAGTACTCGTCATCAATTCCAATATAACCGATCATAGCGCTGCACTACTAACCCTGAGTTGCAAATTACCTAAACTAGAAAAAACGCGATCAGTCACGAAATTAAACATAAATAAACTTGAAGACGATTTACGCAACATTGACTTTGCCCCAGTTTATTATTCTGATGATCCGCAATTTTGTATGCAATACATGATCGAAAGTGTAAAAAATGCAATACATGAAAATACAAAGACAGTGCGATTGCATAACAAAAATAATAACTTAAAGCCTTGGATCACTCCAGGTCTAATTCGCTGTATGAAGCATAGGGATCAGCTTCACTTGAAATGTAAACGTAACCCTGATAATCTAACATTAGAGTTATCATACAAAAGATACAGGAATTTTTGCAATGATCTGTTAAGGAAGGTCAAAATAAATCATGACAAATTAGAGCTGGCAAAGGCGGGGTCGAATAGTAAAAAGGTCTGGCAGCATATTAAGAACATAACGTACACTACGAAGCGACATGAATCGCCTTCAAGTTTATTAAACACCCATCCATCACAGGTAACATCCGCTAACATGGTAAATAGGTTCTTTGTGGATGTTGGTAAGCGGCTAGCACATCAAACGCAGGCAAATACGCAATATCACACAAGCCCACCCTACCCGAGTAGAACTACTCTGTCATCTCTTGTGCTATTGGATACCGATGAAGAGGAGGTTGAGAGGATAATTATGAACTTAAAAGATGATTGTGCTGTTGGCTGGGACCTCATATCAAATAAAATCCTGAAAAAATGTAAACATATACTGGTGCAACCGTTAACTAACATCTTCCGAAAATGCTTAGCGACAGGCGTTTTCCCTAAATGCCTTAAAAAAGCTGTGGTTGTCCCTGTATATAAGTCTGGAGGAAAAGAACAAGTAACGAATTACAGGCCTATTTCCTTACTCCCTGCAATATCAAAAATACTTGAGAAAATTATAAATAGCAGGTTGATGACATATTTGGAGGATAACTCGCTTTTATCCAACACACAGTTTGGATTTCGAGCTAATAGGTCCACGGCCGATGCTGTGCATCATCTGACGGATTACATAGCACAAGAGCTTGATAAGGGTAACCGTATAGTGGGAATATTTCTGGACCTTGCAAAAGCCTATGATACGGTCTCTATTCCTAAATTGTTGAGTAAGCTTGACAATATTGGAGTAAGGGGCGTGCAGCTAGATCTCCTCAAGAGCTACTTAAATGAACGTACCCAATGTGTAAAGATCGGGAGTGTTCTCAGTGAAGACCTGGAGAACACCTCATTTGGCATTCCACAAGGAAGCGTATTAGGTAGCACATTGTTCTTAATTTACATAAATGAACTATGTAATATAAATCTGGAACACGGCACGATCATAGCCTACGCGGACGACACTGCACTCCTTTTTTCTGGTCACTCGGAAAGAGAAGTGCACACGCGAGCACAACTAGGCTTTAACATTGTAAATAAATGGCTTCAACATAACTTACTAACCCTAAATGCAGACAAAACTAAGTACGTTACATTCTCGATGCGCAAAAGACCGTCTACAACCCAACCTGACCCCTCACTGTACGCACATTATTGTAGAGATCCTAATTCTGAGGATAACACGTGTACTTGCCCGGTTATAGCTAAAACAGACAACATAAGGTACCTGGGTATCATAATAGACGAAACTCTTTCGTTTAAAGCACATAGCGAAGCACTAATTAAGCGACTACGCAAGTTGATATTTGTCTTCAGAAAAATAAAATATATCGGTGAACCAATGTTGATTAAACAAGTGTACTTTGCACTTTGTCAGTCAATAGTGACATACTGTATAACATCATGGGGAGGAGTGGGTAAGACGTTGCTTTTGCCCATAGAGCGAGCTCAGAGAGCGATCCTCAAAGTAGCCACATTCCGCTCTTTCCTATTTCCCACTGACCTCTTATACAAATCCTGTGAAGTACTAACAGTCCGCCAGTTATTTATATTGAGCACAGTACTAAAACAGCACGCTGCGCTTCCCTATAGCACTGAAGTTTCTAACAAAAGGCGGAAAGATATTGTTTGCACTGAAAGAATTGCAATAAAACATGAGTACACAGGTAAATTTTATTTGTTTTTGGGACCTCTACTATACAATAGGATAAACGCTATAACAAGCATTTATCCTCTGAATTATGATTGTTGTAAGCGAGTTGTGAAGAATATCCTCCAAAGCATGTCCTACGATGATACAGAGGACTTAATGTCTGTTCTAAAGTGAATAGTGCTAGATATAAGATAATAGATATTATTATTATTTTAGTTATTTTAATTAGCAGTAGTGACCCAATTTAGCATTGTAATGATTGTTGTATTTACCAGTAATATCATGTTGATCATTTTAGAATTATTAATAAATTTGGCCTGGACGCCTGAAACACAGGATTACCTAGTTCAGGCGCATACTATGTAATATACTTAAATACTTATTTATAAGACCTAGATACACATAATACGTAAATAGGTATATAATCAGTAGATATACATACCTAAGATTCTTATGCACTTACTACATATTATTACGCACGATAGACTAAGACACTGTGTAGATATTATTATTGTACAATGAATAATGAATAAATATTATTATTATTATTATTATTATTATATTAAAAAAATATATATTATTTTTATTTTATTTTTTAATTTCATCCGCGTAACTTTTGATCCTATCAGAATATCGGGATAGAAAGTAACATAGTACTATGTTACTCAGGTATACTTTTATGGTGTACAATAAAGAATATCTTATCTTATCTCATTTTGGCTTATCTTATCTTATCCTATCTTATCTTATATCTAATTGTAGTATCCTAATGGGGATCGATCCAGAAGTTTCAGTTTATAGATTAGAAACAAAAAAAATTAAATGTTTCATCTTTATAATATTTGACTAGCCAAGTGTCACTTAACTCCAGTTGTCCATAAGGAAGTAGTTTAAGTGGTAAACTTAGTATAAGTAGAATTTGACGTCAAAAAGATGTTAGTGTATACAACGATGTATTATATTCATAGATACGTCATACAAGAAGATGGCGGCTTTCAAAAATGGCGCATACACTAAGTATAAAAACAGTTTAGTTACTTATTAAAAATATGTCAATGTTATTAATTTATATGAATTATATATAAGTATCTACATAAATAATATTATATTATTACGAATTTATTATTATAATTGTTTTTTTTTGGTCGCGATTCTGATTGGTGTATAAAATGATGACCAAAAGTCATCATTTTTTTGTCGCCATTTTAGAGTACGGACAACTTATCTATAGTTTATAATATATCATTGAGTGTATAGCACTATTTTACTATGTAAAGAAATTAAAAAAAATACCCGCACTTTTCCGATTTTGCAACTTTATCCACAATTTGGAACCCATAGCTGATAGAAAGTATAGCTTGTAGCTGTGCTTTGTTAGAGTGTATATAAAAGACTGAATAATGCAGCTTTTATCGAGGAGTATCTAACCGTTTATCCAAATGTAGGGTAACGACACCAATCGTCGGCACGTTTGTGAAGTGCCAGTTGGTTGGCGCGTCATTAGTTTAGCATGTCAAAGATACAGGACGGAGGCTATAGGTAATCACAAAGGTTGACTTAGAATATCTGGACTGTTTAGTTTGTCAATGAGAGCGGTGCTTGTAACTTAAACAAGGAGTAGGACTTTTAAACAATATTAAATGTGTAAATTGTTGAGTTGCTCCCTTGAGCGATGATATACAGCCTATAACCTTCCTCGATAAACTGACTATTCAACATCTTCTGTCCTCTGTTCTTACAGGGTCGGCAGCACGAGTGTGACTCCCCTGGTGTTGCACTCGACTTACCATCAGAAGGGCCGTGTGCTTGTCTGCGACCTAAGTAGTATTAAATAAAAACATAAGAAGATTTTTTTTCATTTCGAGCCAGTAGTTCTTGTGGTACCATCAAAAAAATAAACAAGCTCTTCAGCTTTACTACATTAGTATAGATTATTATGTACATAGATGATGCAGTTTCTTTTATAGGAGAGCATGAACTGAAATTGCTACAATTTTGATTTTCCCTTTGCGATCTCAACGGCATAAGTAAATAGTAAAACATTATTCAAAATTGTTATTTCCTTTACACCGAAGTGCGTTATCTGATTTTAAACATTCTTCAAGGTTTGTTTCATATTATATTGCTCAAACTCTGTGACGTAATCATCCAATTTTTTAATTTATGAGAACACCTCATGACTTATTTGCTCGTAAATAAGTCATTTATACTAAAGGTATTATTTATGTTTGTTAAAGCCAGTTACTCTTTGTTAAAAATATTATATTTCCAAGTCAATTTCGTTGTTTGTTTATGAAAATTAATCCGATTAACTTCTGCTCCATCGATACCTATAAAAACTTGTTCAGTAAATTTCTTTTCAATTATACTCGTAATACTTTATTTATTTTTTGCATATACCTTTGTTTGTTCAGTATCATAATTTTACTGCCGCAGAATGCGAGGGCCAACTTTCTTTCTTTCTCTCCATGAAAGTGCTGATCAAAAGGCCCATAGGTTCAATTTCTTCAACACCCAAAACACGCGTACTGCGCATATAGAGTACATTTTGTGATGAGACTGGGGTCAAGATAAATGCCGGTAACTATAACGAGGTAATACTCCACTTTACCTCCTAGACGCGATGGTGTTTTGTGCAGGTTTGGAGCCTACAACGCCTTAATTGTATGTCTAACTGAGGCGTTAGACTTGTAATTAATCTCAAACGGCTGTATCTTATCGACTTCTTAGACATTTTGACTATTTTACCATTTTACCAAGGTGGAGAATAAATTTACGGACTATTTGATTGTAAATTTTATGAAAGATAAGAACTTTTGGAACGAAATAAAAGTGTTGTACTAATTAAATAAGAAGAAATTTATTATTATTGAAAAGACACGAATGAAGGATAATACCTACATAATAATAAAATAGCTACGAGTACTAAGAAATTTTGTAAAACGAATGAGCACTCAAAATTGTAGATAAATACGTCTTGGCTACAATTTTGGGAGTTTCACTTCATTACACAATATTTTATGATTTCTTTCTAATAATTATACCACATAATACTTATTATACTGCAGAAGTAAAAAAACTCACTAACAATATCGTTGAAAATTGTACAAACGTAAAATATTCCAGACTAGATTGAAGAATAGCACAAGCATTGTAAGAAACTATAAAAGAAAACGAAACTCAAGATATTGACTGCAGTGATATGGTTGTTCATTCAATATCTTTTGATCAAACAGTGTAGGTACTACTTCAACTAAAAGGAATCCAAAACTAAAAGCAACAAACTTAGCTTTCAGCTTAAAAAAACTATCAATCCATTTATATTCAACGACTAAAGCAAGCACTAACTTCATCAATAATATTACATCGGGCTACTTACACGAGCTGAGGAGGCAACTCAATTTACCAATTACGAGGGGAGGAGGTTTGCCCCAAGGCTCGTCACTCGGCCCACTAACGATGTTATGTAAGGAAGAATTGCGTCGCGACTGTCAATATTTGGTGTTTCCATTTTAGTGGTGTAACGAAATAGTTTGGGAGAAATGGGAAATACAACCTATTTAAATAGATGTGGATTGTAATTGTTTTAGTGGTCACCTCGTATTTACTACGAGTATATCGAGAATTTTCTCAGTTCACTTATGTCTAAGACACTGGAAGTTGGTGATCGTTATAGAAAAAATATTCAAACGTCGACTAATTTATACATGTCATATTATTATAATGATTGGCTCTCAATTGATAATATAATAATAATAAAATATGCTTTCTTGCTGATAGCTTTTAGCGGTTGAAACAAAGTCGTGACGATAAAAACTGAGATAACGAAAACGATTTTTGCATTGGAATGAAAAAAAAAATTATTATTATTCTTTTAACTTTTGGGTTGAAAAAAGTAGGTTGAAAAAGTAAACACCCATTCTTGAAGTAACATCGTCATAAACTGCGATAGTTGATTTATTTTTATTGAGTTCGATATGAGTTCAAGTATGAAGAAACCCATTGAGTGTGCACATGTAAGGCTGCCCTTTTATTCGCCAAATTATTGATTTCTGTAATTGTACGTATCATCATCATTCTCTAAACTTTTTCCTAACTCAGTTACGCATTAAACTTCAAAGGGTGTAAATATTATTCTTCAAATAAATTTTTGAATCAAATTCCAAAGTTCTAAAAGAGTCGCAAAAAAAGATGTTCATCACAATACTACTGCTACACTGCTAGATTATTACCTGGATATTTTTTTATAGTGAACGATGTCACATAGGGTATTATAACTTTTGATTCTATTTCTTTGAATGGAGAAATCACATTTTATCACAGCACCACCATGTACCCATTTTCACAATAAAATGATTTGACTTTGACTTTGACTTTCATTTGTTATATCATTGGAATGTTCATCATTATCATCATCATCATTGCGTTAACCGTGGTAGGAGCCACTTCCCGGCGTTTACTTCTCTTCTTCTCACGGTCTTGACCATCCATGGTAGTTAGATCTTTGGTACGCCTGTCACGCTATACGACTTCAAGCCTACAATTTCTCGTGTTCACTCCTCCTACCAGGACTCGACGGGGGTGCCATTGCTAGAAGCTTATTTCCCATGTAGCCTGCATGTGGTTTCCCACGTGACCGCACCATGTGGGAGTTCCTTACGGTATTTCCTCTTTGCATTGTTGTAAAATATATGAAATATTGTCAAACCGTCACTGCACCGCTGAACCTCAACTCATTTACATTCGTCATCCCGATGGTATTGGAAACGTAATAAGTTTTTAAATCTCGTTCTGTGTATCGACATTTACCAATTTAAATTTACATGAAAAAGTGAGTGGTTTTCAAAAGTTGTATAAGTTTATTTTTATATTTTATTCACAAACGATATCGAGCTTCACGCTGTCATGTGCTAAAGAGCTGTACGCGAACATGATAATATCCTGGTGAGTGTTACATTATTAATGTGAATGACCATGTCAATCTCAATTCATATAGCTGTAAGCGAAGTCCATAGAATGAACAGTCATCGTCCTTATGGTAATTTCTCAGTTGCGTCCAAAGTTTTTACTTTGAAACCTGGGGTACGTTTATCATTTGTTATTGTTATGTGGGCTTTTCCTGACCTACTGCCGTCTAACTTCCCAATCCCGAAAGAAAGCCTACGCCGGTTTGGTTCTCAAAGGTTGATACCTTTAAAATTAAAATTAAATTAAAATAAATATTCTGATGAAGGGCCCTGTACATAGTGTACAATTCAGTATCAGATCAATCAAGACGAACAATCTTGTTAGCTGATTGTTCTGATATTAGGAACACATCTTTAATTTGGACGATAATACAATTCAAATCAATAAAACAGTTTGACTTGTTTTTAATACCTTGATAGTAGGATAATTTTGAGACTTTGTAGTCAGATCGATTTGAAGCTCACTGTACACTCCTAAGTAAAAATATAATACATTTTGTACATACGAAAATCATTTTAGATACCAATATACATATAACCAAATACACCACTAACTCAAACAGAAGACCGACAAATTCTCTTTCAATGTTTACGAACATTTTAATTATTGTTATGAGAATTTTCCCTGAGCAAAAATGTATGCCCGGGAAAATCGAATAGATCCACAACACAAGATATGAATGTTGCCGGATTCCGAGGCGCCTTTTTGACATCAGTGTTGAATGGGGACGCGTCCGGGATAACTTTTAGTTAGGCAATTTAGATTGGAATTTTATGATGCTTGTGGGGATGTATGGAGATCGAGGAATTTGTGTATACATTTTTTTGTGAACTTGGGTCACATTTTTGCGGGAACACTTTTTCATTTTCGTTTGAAATATCCAAATTGAAGGCAGGTTGTGGCCTTTTGATTAAATTTATCGTCGATTACCTTTTTTTGTTTCTTTTTTCTAATAGAATCTTCAAGGTCATGAATAAATAGTATCTCTGACATTAGACCTACTGAAAAAAAAAACAATTTTAACGTATTTTTTTGTGATGTTAGTTTCCAACAGAGTAGAAAGAGGCCATCCCATGTCTTCCCCTGGGTTTGACCTGTTTTAAGAGTTCATGGTATGGGCCCTGTACTTATAGCCCATGACAAATACCTACTCTCTGGACGGCAATAGGCTCATCCATTATGATGTGAGATCGAAAAACGTAGTTGGCAAAATATGGGTGTTAAAACATGTCTGCCTCCTCCTTCCCGAATTTACAGGAGTGAATATCAGGATATCAAACGTCCGGATTAGTGTAAATAATAAAATTAATCGCGATAAAAAAAAAAAATTATACTTTTTTTTTTTTTTCTTACCTACTCGTAATCTATTTATTGAGTGGTGGGCTGAGCTGTGAAGTAGGTTTTTGTACTACTAACGTAACAATCATACTACCCTTCTGATGGAAAGCCGTTATCTTCGTCTAAATTAGTTTATTTTCAATGTGTTGTGGCGGGTGCTTATCGATCCGATAGTTTGTCCGAGCGAAACTTATGGAATATGAGGGTACTTGCGATAACATGGTATGCGGGTATTTCGAGAAAAAGAGATTGGCAGTGCCGCGCGCGCCACCTCTCGACCGCCCCAGTCTCGCTTCGACCTTCGTATTAATTGGAGGTCTCAGCAGCTCACCGCATCACGAGCATATTACAGTGCAAGTGTTACAAGCATCCCGACACCTGGACCAGTTGGTGGCCACCAACAAATCACCAGAAGAGCAGCGCGCGGTAAGTGACTTCTCTTTACCCGTGTACCTAAGTGTTGTAGTGTGCCCATATTGTTCCTTAGGGATTGCTTCGGATAGACGAGTTGGATCGATACGCACTCCACGTATTCATCGTAATTGTTCTGCATACCGCGAAAAAGGGGGCAATTATCGTACACATTGCCACCCCATTTAATGGTCCTTCGAGCCGGATAGGTTATCAGCTACATACCTACTTAGTGCATAAAATTTCCCAACCGCGTTTATTAAATTCCGCATTTAATAAAAAATTTCATATTGATTAGTATAGAAATTTTCTACCCGCATTATAAATTTCGCATTTAAGCAAAAATTTCATATTATTTTATTTAATATCAAATTAAATTATTTAGTACCTAATCCAATTCTAATTTTAAAATGCCTACTGCTAAACTTCAAAGCAAGCTATTACAGCTAACGGCTAAAAAAGAAGCGATTTTCGTACGAATTAATCGGATATATATATTATGCAAAAATATTTCCAATTATGATTCCCGTTCTAATGAACTATTCCTTTCGCAATCTGAATCCGTTACTGAGCAATACAGCAGATTTGAAGAAATAGTTGATGAAATTAATGAGGTAAAATTTGCAATTGATGGTACCCCGCCAGACTATTCCAGCTTGAGCTCTATTGAGGACTTATATTCCACGATAAAATACAAGCGGAATCTCATTAGGTCAAATAATACAACGGCATCTACAGCCGATAATAAAAAATCTAAGATACACTTGCCGCCAATTCCTATACGTACCTTTGACGGAAAGACAGAGAACTGGCCAATATTTTTTGAGATATTTCGTAGTAATGTGCACCTTAATGCCGATCTCACGGATGCACAGCGCGTACAATACCTAATAAGCAATTTAACGCACGATGCGTTAAAAATAACGGCAGGTATTGTTCCATCGGGGGATACCTATAGGATACTTTGGGATAGTCTTGTAAAAAAGTATCAGGACAATCGCAGTTTAGGTGAGCATTACCTTAATAACATTTTTAATATTAAAGGTTGCACCGGTAATGCTATCAGTTTGAATAACTATATAGAAAAATATTCGGCGTCTGTCGCGGCATTGAAACAATTAGACATACCTGACTTATTAGATTTTATTCTATTATATTGTGGGTTGCGAAAGCTTGATTCGCAAACAATACAGCAATTTGAAAATAGCGTAAGCAAGAAGGAATTCCCTTCCTACCTAGAATTAATCTCATTTATACAGGATTATGTCAAAGTACTTGAAAGGTCGAATAAAAATAATTCACAAGTCGAGCCGCGCGCAAGAGCTAGTGTTAGTAATTCTAAAGCTTTCATCGCGAGTAACGAACCGGTTTCCGAGACGGCTTCAATGTGTCCTTTGTGCAATATAGATAGGCATCCGCTGTTTAATTGTTTACATTTTAAAAACTTAGAATCACCGCAAGCCCGGTTTGACTTTATTAAATCGAAACGTGGTTGTGTGAACTGTCTGAGCCTATCTCATTCCATAACCAAATGTAAATCGCGTAATGTTTGCAAGTATTGTAAAAAGCAACATCATTCGTTATTGCATTTTTCAAATGATAATAATACGGATTCCTCGAGCAAGAAGCGGTCCGCGCCCGCGGCGCAGCCGGTTCGAATCCCGGCCGCTGAAAAAGATGACACACTAGCCAAGACGCAATCGATTGCCTTGACGTCCGGTAGCCATCCACATAATTACACTATACTGCTAGCTACCGCTCAAGTATACGCGCATTGTAATAATCGAGATAAAAATCGAATGACGCTTAGATGTTTGATTGATAACGGATCTCAAAATAATTTGATTACCATGGATTGTTGTAAGCGCTTGAACATTCCGGTTATTAAGTTGTGTAATTCGTCGTTGCAAGGTGTTGGTATGACCACGCGACCCGTACATGGATTTATTCATTTTACAATTGAGTCTCGAATTAATCCTAACAATAAATATTATATTCATGCGCTGGTAGTTGATTGCATTACGGACAAACTACCCTCTAATTACATTAAAATAAATGATGATTTGTCCTACTTGAATAATTTACCGCTTGCCGATTTAACCTGGAATTTACCGGGAGAAATTGATTTAGTTCTTGGTGTTCAACTATTTCCGTATATTTACTTGGGAGATAGGGTCGATTCGGGCAATCGCGCACCGCCCGCCATATTGACTAGTTTCGGTTACGTACTCATGGGGGACATTCCATGTCTAAATGATACGAAACCTACCTCTTCGTCATTTACCTCGCTTACTGATATTGATTCAAGTTTGCAAAGATTTTTCGAATTAGAGGAAATCCCAACACAACGAATCATCAGTCCAGAAGACTTGGAATGCGAAAATAGTTTTAATTCTTCAGTTTTATTTAGGGACGGTAGATATTTTATCGATTTACCTTTCTCGCGAGACCCTTCTGAGCTAGGCAATTCTCGCGGAGTGGCTCATCGGCGTCTGCTTGCGCTCGAGCGAAAATTTGCTCAAGTACCTACCCTACGCGAAAATTATAATAAGACCATCGCCGATTATATAGCTCAGGGTTACTTGGCGGAGGTACCCGATACTGAAGTAACGGAGGAAGGCTACTATATGCCGCATCACGCCGTTATTAGGCCGGATAAGGACACCATTCGGGTGGTCTTAGACGCTAGTGCGAAAACTCACTCAGGGTTGTCACTCAATGATATTTTGCATGTCGGACCTAATTTACAGGCCGATTTATTTTTATTATTACTTGATTTTCGCACGTTCCCGGTAGCTATGACCGCAGACATTAAACAGATGTTTTTGAGGGTAGGTGTAAATGAGCACCATAGGAAATACTTACGAATTTTATTTCGTTTCAATAAAACCGAACAGGTACGCACCTTTAGTTTCAAGCATTTACCTTTCGGATTAAAGCCTAGTCCTTATTTAGCTATGCGCACTTTACGTCATTTAGCGGGTGAGCATAGTGACCGCTTCCCTGAGGCTTCTAAATTAATAGAAACTCAGTTTTACATGGATGATTATGTTTATTCAGTTCCCGATATACCTTTGGCAAAGGAATTATCTCGCGAACTAATTGACTTACTTAAAATAGGTTCATTTGATCTGATCAAATGGGCAAGTAATAAGCCCGCTGTATTAGAGACGTTGCCTGAATCTCATCGCTCGCCGGTATGTTTCTCGCCGGTAGACAACAATTCGAATAATTTCAAGATCCTTGGCTTATCCTGGGAACCCGCTGACGATCAGTTTTTTCTGACTACCGTCATAATGGAAAATAAATGTACGAAACGTACCATTTTATCGCTGGTAGCCCGCTTGTTTGACGTGCTGGGTCTTGTGGCTCCGGTCGTTTTGTACGCTAAAATCCTCATCAAGGAACTTTGGTTGGCTAAGATAGATTGGGATGAGGAACCTCCGGCACATATCGTCAGTCGTTTCACCGCCTTTACCCGGGATTTTACGGCACTCTCTTCTTTAAAAATACCGCGACATATTGGAGTTTTTAAGGACTCTGTGGTAAATATTGTAGCCTTTTGCGACGCCAGCTTCAGTGGTTATGGTTGTTGTATCTATCTACACATAACTGACCCTGATGGTAATATCACTGTCCGACTTCTATGTGCTAAGTCTAAAGTTTCCCCCGCCAAAATTACGACGCTGGCGCGATTGGAACTTGTCGCAGCTTTGCTTCTATCCAAGCTTGTTCGCGTGGTTAAAGAGAAGCTTTCTGTTCGCGTACCTATTCAGGGTGTTTACGCTTTTTCGGATTCCACCATAGCTCTCTCGTGGATTCACTCATCTCCCCATAGATGGTCTGTTTTCGTAAGCAACCGTATCGCTAGAATTCAGGAAAATTTACCTGCGGCTTGTTTTACCCACGTATCGGGGAAAACGAACCCTAGCGATTGTCTTTCACGCGGAATGCTGCCATCAGATTTGATTGCACATTCGCTCTGGTGGGACGGCCCTACTTGGCTTCATCAGCCGATAAATGAATGGCCCTTAAAATTCATCCCAACTGAGTGGGATACATTACCAGAGTTGAAATCCAAGGCATTTGTGGCCGAAACTTCAAAGACTGAACCGCATGCTCTAGCTGCCATAGCTGATCGCATCAGCTCATGGAATAAGCTATTGCGTACATTCATTTGTATTCTTAAATTTACGAATAGATTAGGTAGTCAGGACTCTATTCAAAATATTCAAACCGCTGAAAAATTTGTTATTCGAATTGTTCAAAATATCCATTTCTCTAATGAGGTGAACCTGATTAAGGCCGGCGAACTCCCCTCTAAAAAATTACGCAGTCTGTCTGTTTTTCTGGACGATTACGGAATCCCACGAATCGGGGGTAGACTTTCAAAGTCAGACCTACCCTACGAAGCTAAACATCCCGCACTACTACCTAAACATGACCGTGTAGTTGATTTAATAATTGATCACTACCATAATACGTACTGTCATACGGGCCCTGGACTATTGATGTCCATTATTAGGCAACGGTTTTGGATATTGGATGGTAGGACCGTTATTCGTTCGCGCTGCCGCAAATGCAACACTTGCTTTCATTTAAATCCTGTGCACCCGACGCCCAAAATGGCTGATCTGCCTGGATACCGGGTCCGCGATGCCAAGGCCTTTGTGCATACTGGGGTGGATTTAGCTGGTCCTATTGCGTATGTACCTACTCGCCGCAGAGGACAACGCTCGCAGAAGGTCTATATATGTTTATTTATATGCTTGGTCACTAAGGCCATACATATAGAACTCGTTTCGGATCTCACCTCAGAAGCTTTTCTTTCCGCTTTCAAAAGATTTATTGCGCGCCGGGGTCCAGTGTCCGTCATGTACTCGGACAATGGTACAAATTTTATAGGTGCGAAAGCACAGCTAAATGAAATATACTCATTTTTATTAAATTCAGCTGTTCAGTCGGACATTAAGCGGGAACTACTCAAAACTCAAATTAAGTGGACTATGATCCCACCGCGAGCTCCGCACTTCGGAGGTCTGTGGGAGTCCAATATTAAAAGCGTTAAGACTCATTTGTTCCGAGTCATTGGTAAGCAGCTTCTCACGTATGAGGAACTTTTGACCGTATTGGTGCAGATAGAATGCCTTTTAAATTCGCGACCGCTTAGTGTTTTGTCATCGGACCCACACCCCGAGGTGCTCACACCGGCACATTTTTTAATGTCCAGTCCGCTTACATACTTGCCTTCTTCTGAACTGACAGAGGAAGGTATTAATCTAAAAAACCGCAAGAGGCTTCTGGATCAGTTGGTATTGGGTTATTGGAAAAAATGGCGCGTGGAATACTTAAATACGTTACAAACTCGACAGAAGTGGTGTACGCCTGATCGTCCGATAGAGATCGGCATTATTGTCCTCTTGGGTCAAGATAACGTACTACCTTTATCGTGGCCACTCGGCATTATAACCGAAGTTTTCCCGGGTACAGATGGCATAGTTCGAGTCGCGTCTGTCAAAACCGCGTCCGGAATTTATAAACGTCCTGTAACTAAGCTGTATCCGTTGCCAACCCAATAAAATTTATTTAAATTTCCTTAATACTTATTTTTCAACCGCATTTTAATTTAATATTTATTTAAATAATTTCGTGATTAAGCCTCAATCGGTCTCCCTATGGGTATCTGCTTGGGTTATAATAATAATACACATTTTACGCTATTTACTGTTTCATCTGCTGTAACGGTTCATTAATATTATCAGAGTGCCTTACATTTATGAAACTTAACCGCTTAGATCGGAATTACTTCATTACCTAGCTCCCCCTACTTAGCCATGGACCTTGTCAAGGCGGGGAGCATGTTGTGGCGGGTGCTTATCGATCCGATAGTTTGTCCGAGCGAAACTTATGGAATATGAGGGTACTTGCGATAACATGGTATGCGGGTATTTCGAGAAAAAGAGATTGGCAGTGCCGCGCGCGCCACCTCTCGACCGCCCCAGTCTCGCTTCGACCTTCGTATTAATTGGAGGTCTCAGCAGCTCACCGCATCACGAGCATATTACAGTGCAAGTGTTACAAGCATCCCGACACCTGGACCAGTTGGTGGCCACCAACAAATCACCAGAAGAGCAGCGCGCGGTAAGTGACTTCTCTTTACCCGTGTACCTAAGTGTTGTAGTGTGCCCATATTGTTCCTTAGGGATTGCTTCGGATAGACGAGTTGGATCGATACGCACTCCACGTATTCATCGTAATTGTTCTGCATACCGCGAAAAAGGGGGCAATTATCGTACACATTGCCACCCCACAATGTGTGAATTCACGTAAACTTCCAAAATTATCAAATACATATTATCTCCTCTTATTCATATTGAAGTAAAGGTACATAAAGTAGGTTCTAACTACTCGTTGTTATGTCACTGACAAGGGGTACACAATTTGTCGCGTCTTAGTAATCTTGAAGACTAATTGCTACATGAGGGAGAAGCGACTCAATATATAGCGAGCTACGATTCCAGGGGATCTAATTGGTATAGTTTGTTTTAGTTTAAAATCTCATGCTAGTTGCCAGACTTAAATTTTCATTTCGGATTAAATTTTTAATAGCTTTTTTATCTATACCAAGAGAGTACCAAGTTTCAAGTCCAATGCCCCTAGAAGTAGAATCTATGATATAATAAAAATGAATCGCTGAATGTGTTGTTGACCGCAAATCTCAAGAACAGCTGAACCGATTTCGCTAATTATTTTTTAGAATATTCCTTGAAGTACGAGGATGGTTCTTACGGATAGAAAAAATAAAAAAAATGTCTGAAAAAGTCTAAAAAAAATTAAAAATTAAATAATCGACTGTTAGGCGGTACGAAGTTCGCGGGGTCAGCTAGTAGAATAATAAATGTATGAGAATGACATGTATTTTGACATTTATGACAGTCGTAAAAGTAATCTTCTTCTTCTGTCGAGTCGACGACGTTGGATTACTATATTGTGGTGTAGTAATTGGTTTCACGGCGGTGCCGCTACTCACGAGAGGGCCCGAGCACAGGTATATTGCTCTTCGGGAAGGCGTACTACGTCCCCCCTATACATTGACTACATTAGTCTATTCTATTCTATTAACGAATTGTCACATATCTAGGGGGGCTAATAATTTTACATACATGACTTTACACCTGTAACTCACCGAAGGGCCTATTTAACACCCACATTTCGTCAACGTTTTCAATCCCATGTGAGCCTATATTGCCGTCCAGCGGGCTCTGTAGAGGGTTGTATGTTTGCTGTTGTATGAAGAACAGTCCTTAGTCGCCTTTTAAGACACTCACGGGAAGAGACGGCGCGCGTGGCCATATTCTACTCCACCGAGAACCAATACTGCGTGATAATTTTATTTACTAGTAAATAAACAAAAGTCCCTATAATTTCTATTTAACACACTTACAGGGAAGATATTGTGCTAGCAACACAAAGCTAAGCTTTCTATTTTCGAAAAAAAAAATCTTACAAAGAAATGTTATTTATACTCCACATTACCCCGCCAATTTAACGATGTGATAACAAAAAATAACACCATAATAATGTGTAACCTACCCTAAACAAACGTGCAATAATGGCGGATGGCAGCCATGTTTGTTTTGGCAGCCGTGTCAAACATGACCAGGCCGGGATTATCCGGGTACTCAGGGCCGGTTGTGGGAGAAAAAAATTGACCGAGTTATATATCGCCAACGATTTTCAATGGTTTTTGCATTCATTTTTATTGTACGTAGAAAATGGTTTGTTTGGATTTTACTTTGGCGCTAAACCGATGAAAAAAACGTGTGACTGCAGTTTTTTTTTATATTGGGTTGGCAAACACGGCAAGTAAGCAGATTCGGGAAGTTTTTAAATGATTTAAAAAGTTTTCTGCTTAGAATAAATACCGTGTTCAAATACACCTATTCTGAAGCGACGCTTACATTAGACACGAAGTTGTTTTGTACAATCAATACCAAAAGTTGCTGAACACTTACAAAGTAACAAATAAGAATCTTTAACAATATTAGCCAAATATAGATTAGTAGGCAATCATATTATTCCCTTACCTATCTTCCTTTTCGATCCATTTCTCGAACGAGAGGAATTTCTGCACCAGAGTCTTATGATCAGCAAGTATACTGCAGGTGAGGTTAACCTGGCTCCAGAGATCTCGGTGGAGGGATCCCAATACATCAATACATTCATTTATTCAAGCCTATAAATCCCCGAAAAGGTAAGCAGAGGTGTATTAACAGTTACATTTCGCCCACTATAATTTTCAGTCCTATGTAATATGTGGTGACCTTATTGCTGTCAAGAGGACACGTTGTCATGTTTACTGTCGGATGGAGACCAGCCCTATGCCTTAGTTACCTGCTATGACATCCGCGGTAAGAGGTGAAGTGACCATAATTATTCTACTCCGCTAGGAACCAACGGCAACCTACCTACAATACCTCTTTCCTTTCCTCGTTGCTTTCAGCTTACCATCTATTTATTTTTTTATTTATTTAAACTTTATTGTACACTAATAAATTAATACATGTATGAAAAGCATTAACAAAAGAAAATGTGGCGGCCTTATCGCTAAAAGCCGAGCTGAAAACCATCAGCCGAGATGAAATCAAATTGACGTCTCTCATCCTAGCGTTAATTCCCAGTCGCATCCGAAGCTTTTCAGCTTCCGAGTCTGGGGTCCGCTTTACCGTCTTAACTACAGATTTGGCTAGACCTCGATATTTTTTCGTGAAGCGATTGCCATCCTGACCTCCACAGCCCAATGATAACATTAGGCGATATCGAAGCTTTGCAGCTAGACCGTTGTTTTTGGATTTTTTTAGGGCTCCAACTACCCGTAACGACTGCCATAGATGTTCTTATGGCAACCGGGACCGACGGCTTAACGTGCTCTCCGAGGCACGACCAGACCAATTCAAATACCCATATTTCATGAACACATTATATTTGCACTGAGCGGGGATCGAACCCGCGCCTCCTGCGTAGCGACTGCGTTCACTACCGCTACGCCACGGAGGCTGTCATGAAATCAAATTGACGTATCCTGTATAAAAAAAGTGTCTACAATAATACGCTCCTCAATCAACCAAAAACATGCCTGTAGTACAAAATCGAATACCACATCAATATCCTAATTCACTTAAACTGAACCCCATAACTAACAAGAACGGAAATTGAACCAAACATTTATTAATACTCACTCGTGAACTAAAAGACAAAACGATCTTTTTAATTATTAATACGAAACAGATAAAGATCCGCTATTTGGTCTGAGTAAAGCAATCAGCTCGGACCCTACTCTGTTACCGTCATGTACAATCAAATGGTACTACTTCACAGGTACGAATACTAAGCTTATTTCGTACACACAACTACATCTTTATATCTATAAAGTTAAGGTTAGTTATCGTCTGATTCGTCTGTAAGTAACATAAGGCTATTCTTGTTGTAACTGGACGTTAGAAAACAAAAGAAAGTTGTGTGGTAAGTTTGATAGACACGTTCTATTTCCGAGTTTTGTGCATAATAAAGTTTTATTTGAGCGTTCTATACTGAATAGGGACCGGCTAAAAATGGGAGAGGGATAAAAGGTTTTCAATATTGATGAATATTCTATGTATTGAAATTGTAAATGATTCTGAATATTCAGTTACTTAACTAAGAATAAATATTCAGACTAGCTGCTAACTTTAGAATGATGGTGGGAATCAAAGCTAAATGAAAACGATTAGCTTCTTTTATAACCACGTAGCAGACAAGCATAACGGCCCACCTGATGAGAAATTCTACACTAGGGGTGTCAAATTCGCACTGCTGACACTCCAAGAACCTTCAAATTCATTTCTTGATGTACCCCATATATTATAATCATTTTTCATTTTTGGAGGAGGCAGGACACGACGGTATATCCGTCCCAATCGAGCAGTCCGACTGGGGAAGTACCTCCGCCCTACAGAAAACCGCGGCTCAATAACCTCGTGTTGTGTTTCCAACGGTGAGTAGGGTAGCCAGAGCTCACAGTAGAGGTTTTGTGCTGTGCTGTCGGTAGGAAAACCAAAGGCTTTGTCCTACTTATCTTTTAAGCTGATGGCACAGAATCTCTCTGTTGTAACAGGGTCGACAGCACGAGTGTGACTCCCCTGGTGTAGTACTCGCTAATAGGCCACGGTGGCTCCTTAACATCAAGAGGACCATGTGCTTGTCTGCGACCTAGGTAATATAAAAAAATCACTTGGCAAAACCATAGCAAGGAGATCATTACACAGCCTAACCATGCGTGGAATCAAGTTTTTTGCATACCTCACTATTCCTACCTGCCATTTTTGACGGCAACGTATGAAGATGAACTCCCTTTTTTTATCCTGCAAAAAATCCCCACGGATACCCCTCCGCCGGAGCCGGTGGAGGAGGCTATGTCGGACTTGAACCGACTAAAACGCAGCAATCTATGGGCCGTCGGTTACCAGAGGTGAGATAGTCGTAGACATATCCCTCGCACCCCGGCTGACCCAGGGCCATATCTTTCGATCCGGCCTTCTTCCGGTGTGGGGATCACAGAGTCTCCAACTCGCCACCGGGTATGGAGAGCCACTAGGGTGATAGGTGACTCCACCCGTCACCCCCAGAAGATAAACTCCCTAGCTGTGGCGAGCGGTACGATGATATAATGTGGTGGACATCATAATATATCGAACACTATTATCCTCTCAGAGGATCTATGATTTATAAATATCTTCCCACTAAAATAATCACTCGTAGTAGCCACTTCTGTTTTATAGTCACTTTACGAGTGTTATAAAGCGCCGCCAGGCTTCACTCGGCCTGATTACTCTTCATAATTACAAAGTGTTATTGGATTAGTTTGTTTTTCAGTGATGTTGCTGATTACGTCATTATGGTCATTAAAATGCACATAACATTCATTACCATTACTTAACTTCATCCTACAAACTTATCTTAGTCAGAAGACTGATCGCACGATACCTACATGCTTGGAAAAAAAAACTTAACTTCTTAGAATTATTTTTACTTGTTAGCTACAAAATTGACTTGATATATTCCAATTTACAATTCTTTGTAACAAGGAAATCTTTTAGAAAAGAAGTAACTAAATGAAAAGGTGAATAATTTTCTTGACTTAAGGTCCTGTGGCCTCTAGATGGCGCACAAGGCATTCATAGTCCGCCACCATTCATAGGTATTGTCGTCTTGAGCTTCGTATTGTTTCGCTCCAGGTCTTTCCAATGGAATACATCCTATTGCTCTGCATTCTCTTCTCTGCATGCAAGGAATTGCCCCGCGGCGGCGGCGCGCATTGCGTGCCTCCCCATATCCGGGGGCGAGTTGGGGACTCCGTGGTCCCCACACTGGAAGAGGGCCAGATCGAGGGGAAACCGAACGGCCCACAGACGGCGTGCGTTTTAGTTGATTCGAGTCCGACATAACATCCTCCTCCGGCTCCGGCGGGGGAGGTATCCGTGGGGATTTTTCGCACGATAAAAAAGGGATTCCTTGCATTTAGGACAGAGGATGCAGAGGAGGAAGATAATATATTCTGCCTTTGCAGAGGATGCATGGTTTGGAGACTGACTGAACTGACTTGGAGATGGACTATCTTTTAGTCCAACTAGGTCAGTTTAGGATGTGAGTCATCCTAAACTGACATCTATCTCTATCCAATAGGGATTCCAATTTAATATTCTTTTAAAAAATTGGATAGAAATATACTTTAAGAAGTCAGGTTACATTCACTCAAGAGCAATTTCGCCTAAAAGAGAGCCAAATATGATATTGATACTCTTATCATTTTATTTAAATGTACGATTCTTCAGGGCCCAGGTCAACCTCAAACACGAAACGGTACACCCACTGATTGATGGATGAGGATCTCCTAGAAGGTGGGGTCATCCATTTAACCGTTTAGTTGTAACGGTGGTAAATACGTACCTATATTCCTATAGGTGAAACACATCACTTACCAGTTTCGCTGCTGAGTAGTAATTATTAATAATCAAACTTTTTATCATGTTCATAAAAGTATACCTTGGGACACGAATCTTGAACCGAAACCGCGAGACGAACGAGGCCCTGGCGCGCGCGAATTGTTTTGTAATAATGTATACTTAGGTACTTGGTGAATTTAAAGAGGAGTCGCCGAACCGCTTGGTTCTTGATGGAATGGCACCGATTGCAGATGATATCTAACTTCTTTCATGTTGTTATTGTCAAATATTAACCAATATAATTCAGTGAGTAATAAAAATTCACCGTACTCAGTAAAAAAACATTCCACAACAAAATAACAAAAACAATTTTCACAAAAATCAACAACATAATTTATTTTCTCAAACAGTGTTGAGAAAAAATTCATATTTTTTGCAATCACAATGTTCCGTAAAATTATTATATGGCGCCCTCATAAATAGATGGGATGTGAGTACAAAAGTCATTAAAAGTAGTGCTTTAGGTGCTTCTGAGGGAATTTATCGCACATCCCGTGACTGCGATGAGTTTATTGTTAGCAATTATGACAGTGCTGTCTTGGAGTTACGATTTGATAGATAGATAGATATACTCGTAGGATTCTACTATACCCCCGGCTCCACCTACGTGGTTGTCGATAATCGTGACTAATCGATTATCTTTTCCTAAGCTCCAGTCTATCTCTGTAACAAATTTGACTAAAATCGGTTGAGTGGTTTGGCTTGACACAGACAGAGTTACCTTCCATCCATTCAGTCCATACTAGAATTATAAATGCGAAATTAACTCTGTCTGTTTGTCTGTTACGCTTACCGGCTTAAACCACTGAACCGATCTTTAAGAAATTTGGTATAGAGATGGACTAGAGCTTGGAGACTAGAGCACCTGATATCGCCAAAAAGGGTGTTGAAGGGGTCTAATTTTTTATACTACTTAGGTCGCAGACAAGCACACTGCCCTCCTGATGATAAGAGGTTACCGTAGCCTATGGGGGAGTGCAACACCAGGGGAGTCACACTCGTGCTACCGACCCTGTAAGAACAGAGATTCTGACCTTCCAACCTTGTGAGGTACGCCAGAAACTCGTCTATTAATATACATTTTGGTGTTATTTGGTAGCCCAACGCCCTCGGATAATCTGTAGAACTTATAAAAACGTTGTTCATAAAGATAGTCTTGTAATAAATTGACGTAAATATGATTAAGTAATTTTTAGATTCTCCGTGAACGTCAAAACGTTAATTTCCGTAAACATAATTATTATGAGCATGAAAGATAAATTACGAACTTAGTTTGGAATAGAAAACTGTTTTCGACTGAGGTGGAACAATCTAATTTCTCATGATAGCGAGCGCTTCTTTACAGGTATAACATTTATTAGGTACTAAGTAGCATTTTGCTATAAAAATCATAATCATCCTCATAGCGTTTTTCAGTTGCGTCCAAAGTTTGTACTTTATCTTTACTTTACTTGTCGAATTTCGCGGAAACGACTACCGTCTGAGCTCCTAATCTCAAAAGGAGACCAGAGCCTCTTCCATTGTTAAGCAGCCCCCCTAGACAAGTGGCAATTCCTTGCTCGGCGTGTGATGGAATAGAATGATAAATGTATAGGATTTGACGTTTGTGACATTCGTTGACGCCTGTCATATGCGTCAAATCCCATACATTTGGCATTCTATTCCATCATACGCCGAGCAACGAATTGCCACTTGTCTAGAGGGGCAGAAGCGCATTCAGAATCAGATCGATCTTGACAAACAAAGTACAGATGAATGTATGAGATTTGACGCATCTGACGCATTTATGACATACGTTGGCGACTGTCATAAACGTCAGATCCCATACATTTATCATATCATTTACCATATGCTAATATTAGGCTAACGAATTAGCGCTTAAATAGAGTACCTACCTACATTTTATAGCAATATTGGGGCCAACATATTTGCCAGGATTTAAACTCCTCTTGGCCAGTATACTGTATATCAAAAATACTAAATACATATTTAAATATTCACATTCACACTTGGCAGTTGCAGTTTTTATCTGCGTCGTCTGCACCACTTTATATTCCTGGCCGGCGGAGAGGAAGTGGGAGGCGTCGGAGCTACGATATATTATCGGGACATCGGAAACCATATATATAGAGAAGTTGTCGCCTAATGTCGTGTTTTGGATATATTTTCAGAAATATGTCTTGTCTTAAAAGAGGACGTAATGGTCTTGTTTGTTTATCTAGTTCTGCAAGAGAAAATGGTGTCAATAGCGTTGCATCGTCATCGTTTTATACTTCTAAATATTCAGGAAATCTTTTTCTAATTCGACTTGACTATTTTTACCTGAAAATGACTGCTTAATTCAGACTATATTATAGCAATAATATGGTGCGACATCCTTTGAGCCTGTTTCCAACACAATTGGAGTGAGATTTCAGTCTAATTACGATGTAGTCAAACTTTGATATTTTTCGTGGGGTGATTGTCATTTGAACTTCTGTCCTCATAAAGTAAATCCTTAGGAATATCGAGGTTATCTTCAGACTCAGATTTATTAGACTTAATAGGGCTCCAGCTATCCGTAACAACTGCCACAATGTTCCTATGGAAATGGAGACTTTTTAGAAGTGACAATTTGAAGTGGTGCTCCAACGAGATCTTCAGAGCCCAAGCCCCCAAGCTGTACACGAGGCTCGGCGTTAGTAGGGTAGGTATGTGGCAGTTTCTCCCGTAAAGTCAAAATAAACCAATAACCCCTGGACTGCGAAGTGCTGAATGATGTCAGATACCAATACTCAGATGATGATTATTATTGACATTTAATTCTAAATGTACAATTAAACAGAGTTAAAGCTTCATAATTATTCATTAAACAAAGTCCAAATTGGGTTAAAGTATTTATATAGTCGATAAGCTGATCACAAGCTTTGGTTGTTCTTTGTAATGGAAGAGAGAAACAAATGCGGCAAATAATTTGAGTGTTAACGAACTGAAATTAAGATTTGTCTTGACAAAAATTTTCTCAAGTAGAATTAGGCCGTACCCCAGACAAATACTCAGTCCTAAATCTTGATTTATAACTTTTGAGGACAGATTGTATTATTTTAGATGACAGTTCAAATGTCATTGTGAGAGTCGATGGTCTTTAAAATCACTATACAGTAAAATTTGGGTCAAGTCTTATTCCGAGTGTTCACTGAGATAGAATAGTGTAGGTAATTTTATCAATATTAGATTTATTTATCGCTAAATTTTTACTAACAACGTAAATTTTCACTATTTTTTGTCCAAATAGATCGATAATAATACTATAATGAACGCCAATATTATTTACAGTAAAGTCAAGTAGGTAGCATGTATAATGTATACAGGTTAATGTACAATGGGCGGCCTTATCGCTGCAATCGATTTCTTCCAGGCAAATATTAGTCTAAATGTTATTGAGCATAATCAATCACTTTGAAACGGTGTATTACAATTTCAAACATTGTTTTTATTACCTGCTCATTAGGTTTCATATCATGTAGCTACATAAACAAACAATTGAAATTTTATCTTTATTTCTTTGTAAGACGATTGAAAATACTTTGCTGAAACCTAATACTTTGCAGCTACTACATTTTAAACCTTATTTCGTAGCCTAAAGGCATAATTTCGAATGGTAGTGAACTGCCACACGTATGGTCAGTAAATTCGAATGGGTCTCTTCCTGGCCGGATCAGCTATTGCAATGAAATACGGATGATATTGATAACAGTGAGAGCATAAGGGTCTCGATGTAACTTTGAAGTTGGATCTGGTCCAACAATGTCGGGTTTCGTGTAAAGCAAATGTGGTGCAAAAATTTAAAAAAATCAGATTTTGTCACGTGGAATAATCTTACTGTGCTTATACCTGGTGCTTTGTATGGTTGGATGGATGGGTTGGATGGATGAGATGTTTAGAAGATAGAACACACTAAGTTTGTTACATTTGTTTCTTTTTATATTTATTATCATACTGTTCTACTTCCTACTATTCCTATTAATTATTATAAATGCGATAATTTGTGATGATTTCGGATTTTTCTTACGTACTCAAAACGAGTTATTGTACTCCTTGTAACCTTAATAATACATTAAATTAGACGGATGTATGTATATATCTTGCTATCCGTACTTTTTGCTTTGGTATGTCTTAAGAATAGATACAAGTATGAGTTAAGAATTGTATGAGTAAGGAATATGCATCTGGTATGATTTAAGAACGGTACGAAGACGGAACAACCCCAAATATTTAGCGCTGAAGTAGTTATTCATGAAAAACCCAGGCCTACAAACAATGAGACAATAGGCGGTAAAATTGATTCTCACGTCAGACGGGACCGCGAGACTAATGTTGCCATTACCGGGACAAATCAGCAACGATTCGTCGCCGACGATCGTGTGTTAGTCGCGGGAGAATTAGTAGTAATGGATGTACCGATCGTTGATTCGGCTGAATGCCGTTTGGATGTTGTGTTTACAGAACAAACGAAACAGTAACAAGTCGGCAATTTTGTTAGGTTGGACGATATTTGAATTTGACCAACATGTTAGTAGTTTTGTAGCTATATGATTCTAAATAATAGACACAAAACAATAAGACAATAATGACAGCCTCCATGGCGTAGCGGTAGTGAACGCGGCCGCTACGCAGGAGGCGCGGGTTCGATCCCCGCGCAGAGCAAATATTTGTGTGCATGAAATATGAATATTTGCATTGGTCTGGTCGTGCCTCGGAGAACATGTTAAGCCGTCGGTCCCGGTTGCCATAAGAACATCTATGGCAGTCGTTACGGGTAGTTGGAGCCCTAAAAAATCCAAAAAACAACAGTCTAGCTGCAAAGCTCCGATATCGCCTAATGTTTTTTTTTTTTTTTAATCTTTATTTAAGGAGCTTAGCCACAATATGACTATGTCGCTCGCCTAATGTTAACATTGGGTTTTGGAGGTCTGATGGCAATCGCTTCACGGACAATATCGAGGTCTTGCCAAATCCGTAGTTAAGACTGGTAAAGCGAACGCCAGACTCCGAGCTGAAAAGCTTCGGATGCGACTGGGAATTGACGCTAGGAGGAAGAAGATGTATCTAAATAATGTCACCTTCTTCATTGCAGCGTTACTCCAGGTCGTACACAATGCTTATAATTTGTAGCCCATACTTCACAATCAATGTTTCTCTGTGTTAGGTTTATCTTGGCTTTTAGAGGACTGACCGACCAACCAAGGCCAAGAAGTCCTTTGGTTCGTGTGAAAATCCCCAAGGATACGTTCTTACCGGTCAGTGGGGTGGTTATATCGGACTCAGTCGGAATAAAACCACACGTCATCTCGGGTCTCAATTACCGGGGTGTAAGATGACCCAAAAAAAGCAATTCCTTCGTACCCCGGTACGTAACAGTACTCAATCGCCAAAAGTAAACCATGACCCGGTTTCTATTTAAAACTTGGTGATTGAATCAAACATCTTGAAATTCTCCAAAAAGCATTTAAGTTTTTCTTACAGAAGAAAACTTTTAATAGTTTTTTTTTCTGTACCGAAGTTCGACCGGCTCACATACTTTTGGGGCAAATTTTGTCTTTGTCTTTTACCTAAATTAACTTACGAACTTTTCGAATAACATAAAACAATTTCGTCTTTACGAGAATCTTTATGAGTGTTAATTCAATTTAACATCCAAAGATTTTGTAATTTACTTGTAAAACATATCATAAGTTTGTAAAAGCTGAAGTTAGAAAATTTACCGCCTCTAGTGTCCATGTTAAACCATCTAAATAAAGCTAAAAAATTGAATTCAGGGTACATTTTTCGCATTATATTTTAATGACGAAAAAAAGACAGGTTATTAGTATCCGAAACTGGTACCTATGCCTGAAAGGTTTAATGACAGTAGAGGAACCTGCCTATCCTAGAAGGAAACAGGCGTGTTTCTACAAAGAATATGGAAAAGGGATCAGAGAAGATGAAACTCTCACTGATCTGAAATCTGTGAATGAGGTATTGAAAAGAGAGATACAACGGTACATTTTGTGTGTAACGGTACATGAGTTTATGAGCAGACAGTCAGTGCTAAGGGGTACGGTAGACTGTCTATAACAACCTTAATTTATGATAGCAAGAATTGGGTGTGCAAGAATCAGCTAAAAGTAGTTCGGGCTATTGAGATTAAATTACTGCAATGTAAGTGTGAAGTAAGATTACTTGGTTGAAAAGAAATCGACAAACGAAATAGTAGTGACGTTGCGTCGTGCGTCGGTAACTTAGTGGTCAGTCGGTCTCACGATCAGGTGGGTCTGGTTTCCTACTCCACTCCTAACACGAGCAATTTAGGCTTAGCTGGAGGGGTTAGCATAGCATAGCATAGAGGGTGTGTCTCCCCGTGTTACCGTTAAGCGGGCACTTTGTCAAGGGCTGTATGTTTTCTGTTGGATGGAGAACAACAAAAAAAAAATTGCAGATAACTCAAATAAAACCTTTTTCTTTCTTTCTTTCTTTCTTTCCTTAGTCGCCTTCTAAAACACCTACAAAAAGAGGTGGAGTAGTTTTATCTCCTCGATCAGGAACCAACACGGCATACATCTTCTTCATCCTAGTGTTAATTCCCAGTCGCATCCGAAGCTTTCAGCTTGGAGTCTGGGGTCCGCTTTACCCGTCTTAACTACGGATTTGGCTAGACCTCGATATTTTCCGTGAAGCGATTGCCATCCCATCTGACCTCCACAGCCCAATGGTAACATTAGGTGATATCGAAGCTATGCAGCTTGACCGTTGTTTTTTTTTTGAACTTTTTAGGGCTCCAACTACCCGTAACTGCCATAGATGTTCTTATGGCAACCGGGATCGACGGCTTAACGTGCTCTCTGAGGCACGACCAGACCGATGCAAATACCCATATTTCAGGTACACAAATATTTGCACTGAGCGGGATCGAACCCGCGCCTCCTGCGTAGCGGCCGCGTTCACTACCGCTACGCCACGGATGCTGTCCAAACCAACACGGCATACTGTATACACCAAGATATAGATTACAATAAAAGTTTACATCATATTGTGAGTAAGGTTATATTATACGGGAAGCAAAATAAAAGTGTATCCCTTCTGTAAGACGATATTAGGATCCTCGCACATAGCCGACATGCGTGCGGAATTTCTATTAGGCACCTAACATAGCGTTTTGCTTTATGTTCTGTACGTGGCAACATACGGGTGAATATTTGAGCGAGCTATATTGAAAATATGGGGTGAAAATTTATTCTCGTTTAGATTAAATTTTTAACACATATTTCTCAAGGATTTTAAACGCTGTAGATTAAAATTTAAGTACAAACACATTTTAGTGGTTTAGGTTACAAATGTAACATTTTTGAACGCTACAGGTAACTTTAGTGAATTTACTGATTAACACAATATATAATTGTTATTTCAAGGAGGGTCATTTGAAGATTTTTTAACCTGCCCCCCTAGACAAGTTTAGTGGCAATTCGTCGGCCGACGTTCTGTGGAATAGAATACCAAATGTATGGATGAAATGACGTATATGACAGGCGTCAACGAATGTCAAAAACGTCAAATTCTATACATTCGTCATTTCCATGATACGCCTAGCAAGGAATTGCCACTTGTCTAGGGGGGCTGACCTATAAGTTGTGAAATGTATCTGTCTACTTAATTTTTGTAGATTGGGGTATGATTTACCGTTACTTAGAAGGATAAAATTAGCATTTATATTTCATTGAAATATACCTACGAGGATGTTTTTTTTTTTATAAAAATCTTACAAATTTTGGCTAAACAACTTGTAGTAAGTAATAAACAATGGAAAAAAATATGTATTAAATAGAGCACTTCTTGTACTTCTTCGCATTTTTATTTTATTTTTGAATCTAAACGGTTTCGCCTCAAAGTATTCTCAAAGGATTACAAATGTTGAAAATAATTGTGGAAAAGTACAAGTGCTTTATTCAATATGTGTAGTAAGTTCCTCCAAGCGCTATCAATCTTCAGTATAAACAGAAAAAATATGATGTGTATGTAAGTAAAAAAAAAATTTTGATGCTAGGGCCAATAAGTGTACGCATGTTTCCATTATAGGCTCTCACCCTAGATCACGGTGAGCCGTGGACAACGCAATATCAGATGAAAGGGATTGTACCACCGTACGCGATAAAAATAATACAAATAGCGATCCTACAAACCGTTTATAGTTCTATAAACATTTGGCGACAGATTTGCAATCAATGTGTTTATTTTTTTAATACCTAATAATGCGAAGAAATTATAGAATTCCTTCACAGGTGTGGTCGCAGCCTGATAATTTGGAGGAATTGATTTAAGCGCAGAAAATCCTTCAAAAACTCACTTTATAAAAGATTTTTCAAATTGACGTGCACGATTTGGGTTGGGGGGTCATGGGGACCCTGAGTGAAGGGGAAGGGAGCTTTCGGACCGCGCATGCTCAGCATGCTCCTATAACAGTCTGCCAATACCTGTCGCATCAAGAGTTCGCACTTTGGAGCCCAGGGTGCTCCTGCTTTGAATAGTTTGTTTTGAGTTTGGCGAGGAAGGTGTCCCTCATAACTTCTTGTCTGTCAATCAGTAGGCGTACCGGCTTACAGGTTGGCTTGGACCCCGAAGATTTTGGTAGGGTCACATACCCAAGTACTGAAAATCTCACATGTATTATATCCCACGTAATAGGGGGTGAGCCTATTGCCGTATTCCGGGCGCAATTGTTGCCTCGAGCCATCATCTCGAGTCTGGGCTGTATATATCTGTCGGATGTTATACAGCCCTATCCCTTAGTTACTTTGTATGATACCGCATGGGAGGAGATACGGTGACTTTAATTCTGCTCTGCCGGAGACCACGCGGTGGAAACCATTCACTAACAACACTAAACTAAACGCTCCAGTGGTTACAACTTAATTAAAAGTAACATTTTTCAATAATTCATTTTACATCCAGACTACATAAGTGCCAGATTAAAATGGATTTTACAAACCAATATACATGTGCACGGACAAAAGCTGATGAAATTCATCACTTTCCAATTAACCTGCGCTCACCGATCCGTTTGTTTGAAATAGATTATTCGCGATTCAGTTGGCAAAGCCGAAAAACTCCAATTTCATTTATTACTATCTATAGCTGCGTATTGTTGAAGTGCTTGTCAATGCAGTTGTCGAAAATGAAAACGTTTTGGTTGTCACCAAATTGATAGAAATGTAGTGGTACAATTTGCTATTCCAGTAAATGGGAATGAGTCGTTCTTGTTGGTGCAAAATTTCAATAATGTTATGACTGCAAAAGTTTGCGTGTGGGTGTGTGGGTGTGCTTGTTACTATTTCACGCTAAAATTTTACGTGTGTATATGCATGTGTTACTTCATATATGTTTGTTACTTTTACACGTAAATGAAATATTTGTTACACATATTATATTCACATAAATAGTCTAAATATTTGTTACTATTTTTTTGTTACTTTTACACACTGAAATGTGATGTTTAGGTAGGTAAAATAGGTAAAACGTTATAAGTCATTCACAAACGACTTAACATGTTTTAGAAGTAATCGAGTTTTAAGATCTGGTCTATCAGATTTGTTAGTAGTTGACAACGGATATGCCCATTGTCCTACGTGCTCTTGTCACTCACGTAGGACAATGTCATACATGTCATCATTCTATTCTACAATACGCCGGCCAATGAATAGAATGACAAATGTATAGGATTTGACGTTTTTGACATTCGTTGACGCCTGTCATATACGTGAAATCCCATACATTTGGCATTCTATTCCATCGCCACTTGTCTAGAGGGGCAGGGGTAATAAGTTTAAGTTACAGGTGTAATAGTACTTATAAGTTCCAGGACGGTAATTACCTTTAAAACTTAAGACTAACTGAGATTTTACTTGTAGTAAAATACTAAGGTTTATGCTCTGAAAGTTAACTAGAATAAAGAACTTGCGAAGATTCATTTAGAACTAAATGCATCATTAGAAGTTTTGCTTTATTTTAATCTGCGGTAATTATGTTTCAAATCTGAGTTAAGCACGTTATCATCATCATCTTAACGCTGCTGTATCAGATTTTAGAAGGTTCCTTCAGGGTCGACAGCACGTGCGTAGCGTCCATAGGCCACAATAACCACTTTTCATCAGGTGGGCCGTACGCTTGTCTACCACCTTTGGTATAAAAATCTACATCAGTGGTATAAAAAGAAAAGTCGTTAGAGTATGAACATGAGGTACGAACGTATTTCCTTTATCGACTATACCTAAAAAATCTGTGTATAGACATGACATTCGTGTTCTAATAAAGATAATCCATATCCATACTTAATATTATAAATGCGAAAGTAACTCTGTCTGTCTGTCTGTCTGTTACGCTTTCACGCCTAAACCACTGAACCGATTTTGATAAAATTTGGTACAGGGGTAAATCTACCCCTGTACCAAATTTTATCAAAATTGGTTCAGTGGTTTTCAAATCAAAATTGGTTTGTCCTTTCTCAAGGTCTAATCAGACCTTGAGAAAGGACATAGGCTATGTTTGGTCGCGATAACCGACATCCACGCGGGCGGAGCCGCGGACAAAAACTAGTATAAAATATTTCTGTAAGTTCAGACAAGACATTACAATAGCTGGAAACCTGCGGCAGTATTCCTTCAACTAATCTTTTTACCTTGCGTAATATCCACGTTTGTGCTCAATATCGCTATTGAGTGACGGCAGTAATAATTTTACGATCTTTTGAGATTCGCTCCGTTTTATGTTTACGTGAGTGAACTGGTTACGATTCCAGGTTATCGAAGTCTAGCTTTTTATTGTTGATAGATTGACTTTGTGGACTTCGATTGTTGTGTTTGACTCTGTGGTGTATTTCTTGTTTTCTATACTAATATTAGAGGAAATAGTTGTACTTTTGTGTGTAACAAATAAACTCAAAAACTATGGGATCGTTTTCAAAAAGTATTTCACCATTAGAAAGCTACATTGTCAGGTAGCAATATAGGCTATAAATAATCACGTTACTATCAGTGATGAATGGGATTAAAATGCTGCGCGGGCGGAGCCGCAGGCTAGTTGTCAATAAAAAAGTTCATAAAAATTCGATGCATTATAATAAAATAATTTAATTCTATTTAAGTAGCAACCTCTTAATTTCCATGTATTGACGCTGGATTCCAGTTTAAAATTGGCATTGAATCCCACAAAACATAATTTGTATTTTCTTTTGATCCCAAAACATGCAAGATTTTTAATTTTTTAAAAGCAAATTGTTTATCTGAACCAAAAAATTATGTAAAACAGTTCCAAATTAAGTTGCTCTTGTTATTGTTTCTACTCATGTAGAATGATCCTGCTAACCATTCCATATAACCTTCCATCTTGGCATTCAACAAAAACCTTCACAGTCTACTGCCCTATTCCTTTCTACATCATAGCACAACATAAAAATATAGTGGCTAGTGCACTAGCATGCGCACTGAATAACTAAGCCCTTCTAACAAGTACATCGCTACCATCAGTTAGAGCTAACTAAATTTCACGGTCGAGTGGCCAACTTCATTTTGTAAAGGCTTCGCTATACAGAGCACTGGAGTTGTTTTGTTTCGCTTCGGTTTATAGAGCTTTATCAGGTTCTCTATACCTGTGACATAAAAAAAGTTGTACTGAAAATTGTTTGCGTTAGTTTATCCGAACATGAAATTTTTGGACAGAACAATTTAGTTGTAAAACTATAAATTGCTCTAGGTGGGCAATTTATGTGTGAGGTTCGTTAAAGTGAGGGTGGTTATGAAAGACTTGAACCGACTCAAACCGACTGTCATCTCAATTGCTGTAAAGGTTCAACCCTGCCAAACGGACGGCATCGGAACGGATTTTACAATCTTTAAACAAAATAAATCTTATATCACAGCATTTAAAGTTTATATTACCAAGTCACGCATGACAGCTTGACGTGCGTCATGCCGCCGCACGTCGCTGTCAAGCTGTTGTGCGTGACTTGGTAATATAAACTACAAACACTGTGATAATAAGATTTAATTTTGTTTAAAGATTGTAAAATCCGGGCCGATGCCGTCCGTTTGGTGGGATTGGACCTTAAGGTGACCCAATAAGGTAAATTTTTAGGTCAGCTTGCTTTGAGATGGTCTCCTTACATGTGGGAACCACCGTATCTCCATCTCGCGCTTTCCTACTTCAACTAGGGTGACAGATGGCCTCATCAGTCACCTACAGGCCTGTGCTAGAATAACCTGCCCGCCCTCTAGCTTGCTTTCCACCGCGTGATCTGCTAATCAGAGCGATTCGTGGAATGCTGCCGAGCAACCTTCAACAGGGTCGCTCCCACCTCAGTCGGAGTTGACCGTAGGTAGCAGCGTTTCCCCCACTTTGAGAGGATAAAAGCATATCTACATGCGTTCTTATTATAACTTAGTCCTATTTTTTAAAAACTGCATTACATTTTGTCATTTTTTATAGTCGTGTTTTGATCCACTGTCACTGTTTTATTCACTATCACTGTTTGATCTACTATCACTGTATGATCTTCTATCACTGTATGATTTACTATCACTTCTTGATCTACTATCTTAGCTTAACGTCTCTAACACTGGGGCGTTATCCTAAGCTTGCGGTAAAGGCCGCAGAAACTCAGTCAAAGTTAGTTAGTTACCGTTTTAGACGGTTGTATTTAATTTTACTGGTGAAATTTGAATGGAAATTGTATATTGCTCGCACTTTGCCTCAATTTGATGTAGGCTGAACTTTAGAGGGTTCTCGTAAGTTTGACTCTATTTCAGTCTCTGCTTATGATTTTGAACTAAAATTTCATTCTTTTCGTCATTATATTGTACCTGCAGAAATAAATTTTCCTTGTGTATCTTCTTTGAAAAGAATCTAATGGAGTACATGAATTAATACAATATTTTGATCATAATTTTTATTACGATTTTTATCTATTTCATATTTGAGTAATGTCATTTTTCTTTATCTTTTTATAGCGAACTAAAGAACAATGCCCACTTTTCACCTGTCTGATCAGAATAAGCAATTTGCCCGTATTGCCTAGATAATTAGCTCATAAAATAGCATATTTTTTTCTATTTTTAACAAAAAAACTTAGAAAGAAAGTGTTAGGCTAGAAAATCAGATATCAGTTTTTTAATGATAATCAAAATGATCAGCAATATATCAATCTGCGTAGGACGATATTCACCATCTTAAAGCAGAAACCATAGACGGAAAATATTCTCTACTCTCTGTCACGTTGTGATTATATTCTCTTTAGAGATGTTACAATCGGGACTATTTAGAATAATCGTATTAATGAACAAATGACTTGACAGATATTACGTTATTCTTCCTGATACCCAGTAGGACAAATATTAGTCACACACACACACACATACACACATAATCACGCCTTTATCCCCGGAGGGTTAGGCAGAGGTGAATGAACACTCACATTTCACTAAATCATTGTATTGGGTCCCACGTAATAGGGGGTGAGCCTATTGCAGTAAATAATAGTGGCTGTTTGCACTACTTTTCAATCAAACGACTACGTCCAGTTATTCAATAATTATAATGTAAATGTTATAGGCAATGTGTATAATGCAGGAATTCTATACAATACCTAGGAAATGTATAGAATGCCGGGGTCGTTCAGGCAATGTATGAAATGATATTCAATGTTTAAACTATTTTACACTTTGCCTAGGAAATGTATAGAATACCTAGGCATTGTATAAAATGCCGGTCGAAGCATAGGTAATGTATGTAATCTATTTTTCTTCTTTATGATTTAGTTAGATAGATACTAATCTTTTGAGAGCTAATCCTAATTTCAACTTCCACCAGCGAAAGTGCTGATAAGACATGTATTGTGTTCTATTGGTAGGTATGCCTAAGTACCTACGTGTTTTTTGCGTAGAATGTTTCTCACATAGCAGTGAAAGCAAAGCTGCACATTCCGACTTGGATAGATTAGGTTAGAAGGTAAATGCGGGAGCGGAGCGGAGCTCCCGCATTAGCCTTTGTGGTAATTTTTTTTATTACCATACAGAATTTCTATAGGCCACGGCAACCACTCTCTTACCATCATCCCTGTGCTTGTCAGCCACCTAACCTGATGGAAAGAGAGTTGTTACCGTGGCCTATTAATAGAGATCTGCATGGTTAAAAAAAAATTACCACGTACCTAACTTCTAACCTAATCTATCCAAGTCGGAGTGAACAATTTTTCTTTCAGCAGTAATATCCATTTTTCAAATCCAAAGAGGGCTTCTTAAGGGATCGCAAATAAATGACGCTTTGTTAATCTATTAGGTACTTTGTTTGCTAGCAGTATCTACTTATTTATTAAGGTGAGACGAATTTTCGCACATGAAATATCATTTTAAAGAGACGAATTTACAACAACCCGTCCAATAAACACATTGCCTGATGCGCTTCTGGCATTTAATACAATACCTAGGCAATGTATGAAATTAATCGTATTATACACATTGCCTGAACGTTTTAGGCAATGTATAGAATGCCCAGGCATTCTATACAATGCTGGATTATACACATTGCCTATAACATAAATACGAAATAGTGACCAACTTTTCCTTCATACTTTAAAAGGCTTAGGATTAACGCACGCACATAGATTATAATATCGCTCATTGTCGCTATTATTTTGACTATTACCTAATAAGATATCAAAATAATATGAAATAATCGTATTAGGTATACCTAGTAGGTATACCTAGTAGGTATACCTAGTAGGTATACCTACCACTGTTATATTGTGTTACTGGTACCTGCTACGATTACAAATAATAATTGTATTTGTCCTCTCTCTACGCTATAAACAAACACCGACTATGACATGACAGTGACAGCTTCATTTGGTTTCATGGTTTCGTTTTATTGCTGACTAGCTGTTGCCCGCGGCTCCGCCCGCGTGTAATTCGGATTCCGTACAAACTTTTCTTTCGTGCTAAAATTGCCTCGGATACCATCCCCATCAGCCATCAGGAGTGCCATGTGGAATTCGGACCCACTAAACAGCATGCCGTCGCGGGTCTTCAGTTGCTGGAGTGTAAAATTGCCTAGGGCATTTTCCGCACCCCCCGGCTGACCCTGGGCCATCTACAATTTTAAGATGGCCCTCTCAGAATTGGGAAGCACGATGTCCCATCGAATTCTGGAAAGGGAGGAGACGGGCGTGAAGGGATGACAGGAGGCCGGACCTATAATCCTCACGTCCGCGCTCGGTGACCAGCCCTTCCCTTTCCAGCTCTCTACTGGGCCTCCTCGTAGTCAGAGGGACATGTGGGAAGCCTTTGAGCAGCCCTCTATAGAGCTGCTCCCGTTGCTGTATGTATTTGCCGTAGGCGGTAGCGCCTCCCCTGGGTGAGGGGCGTTAATGCCTCCGTTACCCAGGATGCATCACATGGAGGTTCCAATCCCGCATTCGGATCCCGTTACCGTTGCATCTTGTGTTCAGCTGACCTTCCCTGTCTTCGCTCGTGAAATACTTCGAACACCCGTGGTTGCACCCTTTTAGCCCATGCCCGTAATAATAATTAGTTTTCAAATAATGTATGGTAATTTACCGGATTTATTGACATTATAATTTCGTAATATCTTTTGAATAGAACGTCCGATTTCAATAATTCAAAAAGTAATCAACAGGTATTGAAACAATCTTAAATACCAAACGATTTATTTAGATAAGAATTAATATAAAGGTATAGATTCCGTGGTCTGACTTTGATCGGCATTTCGGCTTGAATTTATATCGTCGCGCGTTACTTTCATACTGCAATAGATTCTAAAATATTCATTATAATTATACAGTGTAAAGGGCAATTTTGATCTACATTAAATGTACAATGTATCTAACGTATTTAGTCAGATAAGGCTTAACACTATATTGTTAAAAATAGCTTCGAAAATGACACATATTTTTTTTATAATTTGTAAAAGATAAAAATGGTTATTGTGAGCTACCCTTATTAGATAGACATATGCTGTCGCGGACTTTTATCTAGACCTTTTTAAGTTATACATTCCTACAGTACATTATTTTGTTCTATCTTCAATAGTTTTCGCAGCGTACGCGATGTAAGGAATTTTTTAGGTCATTTTTTTTACACCTTGGGTTACATTATTGAAGTTTTATCCAGGATCCCTATTTTTTTGAAAATTAATTATAGCCTATGTTAGTCAGTGATAGTGCAGCTTTCTAATGGTAAAAGAATTTTTGAAATCGGTTCAGTAGTTCTTGAGTTTACTCGAATACAAAAATACAAATCTAATATTAGTAAAGAATGTATGGAAATCTGCCCGATTTATTGACATTTATGCTCACTGCTCCGCTCCCTTTAGAAGTAGCGTGATGTTATATAGCCTATGTTACTCCCAGATAGTGTAGCTATCTATAGGTGAAAGAATTATTGAAATCGGTCCAGTAGTTTCGGAGCCTATTCGTTACAAACAAAAAAACAAACAAACAAACAAACAAACAAACAAACAAACAAACAAACAAACAAACAAACAAACAAACAAACAAACAAACAAACAAACAAACAAACAAATCTTTCCTCTTTATAATATTAGTATAGATGTGTAGTGTAATTCCTCTTTCTGTTGCGTTCAAATTCAATTTGATACTCTGATATCACCCCATTTGAGAGGAGAGCAATGTCCGCATCCGTGGGATTCGGTGGGATCCTTGTCCATGACATAGCAGATAAAATACAGGAGAGCCTCATTGCTGGACAAGTTTTTCGGCAACCCCCAGGCCACGTGTATGATAAAAATGTCTGGCAATACCACCCCGCCGGGTAGCAGAGCAAACCTTAGCTAGTCTTAGCTCAACTATCGTTGTAGAATGTGTTATGCGTGCCAATCTCATTACCAGTGATGCCCAAAACAGTGAAAAGTGGAGACAGACCCTAAGGGCCAGTCCACACGGTGCGTTGTTTGCGTTGCATCGACGCAACGCAAATATTTTGACGCATAGCCGGCCACACGGGCGCTGCGTCACCGCAGCGCAGCGTTACTACGATGCAGTCACAGTCACAACGCGTACACCCCCGCCCGCTTCGCCTCCGGGGCTGCAGCTCCGTCGTGTGTGTTTTGCGTCGACGCAGCGCGCCGTGTGGACACTATGATTATTTTGTATGTAAAACGACGCGACGCAGTGGCACAGTGCTGCGTCGACGCAACGCAACGCAACGCGCCGTGTGGACTGGCCCTAACCTTTTAGAAAAGTCGGAAGACAGACCCTGGGCTCTAAGATTCCTGCCTTCAATTCAAAACACAACATTATTTTGACGATTATTAAGTATAATAAGAGAACACATACATTATAAAAATTAAAAAATAGACGAATAAAAATACCAATTGTAATGAATAAAATGTTGTAAGGTTGTATTATTAATATTCATTTTTGACTTTTCATATTGTCATTTCTGTAATAGCAATAAAGTTAAAAAGTATTTTACTTATTTGGTTATTGTTGAATGCAAAAATTCCCTCAGCCTCAGTGGCATGGCGGTAGTGAACTCGAATGCTACGCAGGAGGCGCGGGTTCGATTTCCGCTCAGTGCAAATATTTGAATGCATGAATATGTCTACTTGCATTGACCTGGGTCATGGTATCTCCGTGCCTTGGAGAGCACGTTAAGCCGTCAGTACCAGTTATCATACGAACATCTAATGGCAGTCATTAGGGGTAGTTAGAGCCCTATAAATCCAACAACTAGTCTACACAATACTTTAATGTCGCCAATGGGTTTTGGAGGTCAGATGGCAGTTGCTTCACCGAAAATATGTAAGTTCAGCCGCGTCGTGGTAGTACTGGAAGAGGCGGACCCCGGACTCTGAAGCAAGGCCGTGGATGTAACCAGAATGAATGCAAGGCTGATGATGATGATGACAAAAATTGCAAACAGAAAATTGTATGTTGAAAGCACATAATCACTGAATATGAGCATATGACATGAAATAAATCTAAATTATTACCTATATCTTGTTAATCTTGACTGTAGAGAATTAACTTTTGATAATATGAGATCGTCATCATCCTAGCGTTAGACCCGGTCGCACCCGCGTACAAGTAAAATGTATGTCAGAACAGAACACGATCATTGGTTGTTAGGGGTCCATTACACGCTAGGTTTTGCCATGGTTTAACCATCAATCACGCCGTGAGTGACCAATAACATAACGTCTAATAACCGATTGACCAATAATATTCTTGATTGACGGCATGATGCATGACGTTTGCATGAGCGTGTAATGGACCCCTTAAGTTTTTTGACACTGTCACACAGTTCATTAGTCAAAGCACAGATAAATAAATACTTTACCTACACGTTTTAATACCTTGAATACACATTTTTCTGTCTAAAGATTTAAACCATTATTGGTTTTATGGTTTTAAAGATGCAGTATCTATTCATCAATGATACCAGTACAGTAATACGATAGCATTTTAAAAATGTAATGACAGGTCAACGGATGTATGGAAAGTGGGCATCATTCTTTAAAACTATTACGAATATTTATGTTAACTCTTTCAGTTATTTAATTACATTAATTGTATCAAGAGTGAGTTCACGTCATAAGTGTCATAGCAGGATTTTGACCCCATAAGCTTTCGATCTGTTCCTTTCAGTTGAATTCACTATCAAAGCGAATTATATTTAGATTTTCTTCTCCAAAATGTTTATCGCTTCCAAAAGCTCTTCTTTCAGACCGTCGCGTTGTGAATTCCAAAAGTTTTTTCTTTACTGTAGTTTTACCTTCAACACCACGCAATTCTGCACAACTTTTTCTCCACTACATAAGCAAAAAATGAGACCTCATTAAAACAAACAATTTTTTCATCCACACTCTAATTCCACGGCCAGTATCAGCCATAACTCAGTAAGATAAACTGCTGCTCGTAAAGTACCTAGCTGAGATAAAAACCAACAATCCCTAGCATAGAGCTACTAATTGCGGGATATTGCCAACTTCTCGCAACAAACAAGGGGGAACTAATAATTAATAGAGAACACGCCACTTCAAGTCAGGTGCTTCAGAGAATGTTCTAGATATTATTGTTGTGTGTTTGTGTATGGATTATGTTCATTTTGTGGGTATGGAAGAAAATTGTTGTTATGTTTTTGATTGGTGTTAGAAAAAGACTATGATTTTTATCAATTTTTAATTTCTCTTACCACGTTTGTTAGAAGAAAATTCATTATTTAGTTTAACTTCCACACGATGGTATAAAGTAGTCGGAACCGTATTTTGGAGATATTTTAAAAATAGTAAACACAATTTTTTCATGAAATTCTTTGTTTGTTTGTCCGTGATGGAGGCAAAAAGCACTAAACAGATTTTGATGCAGTTTTATTTTTGTTAGTAGACTAACAATCGGTACTAACTCGGTCAGCCTTAAAATCTACCGTAACTTTGATCGCAATAGAGATTAAGACCCGTATTCTAGAATGACGCTCAACTTAAACTCGATTCAACTGAGGCAAGATTGTATGCACAGATTCCACACATTTGACAGGCTGTCAGGCCGATTGTCTATAGTTCTATACAATCTGTCCTCAGGTAAATCGAATACGGGCCTAAGTATAACAGTTAGATATGACCAAAAGTCACGATAACCGACATCCACGCGGACGGACCTGCGAGCATAAGCTAGTTGTTAATATTTTCCGCACCGTACCACACACAGTATGAATAGGTCGTAAACTACACACTCTCTTTACAGAAGTTAGGCGACTAACTTTCTAAAATGGTGCAATATAACTAACTACTGGTGGAGCAACCCCGTTTTAGTTACGCGTTCAACTCGTTCTGGGATTTCCAAAACCTGGTTTTACGCGACCAGGAGCTAAGAGAATCTTGAAAAGAAATCGTAGAGCTCCAATTTCACGTATAAGGAACATAAAGGACGATAATAATAATTCAATATTTGAAGAAGGTTTTGGTTCTAAATGATTATCTACTGACAATTTTGAGCCAAAAACATTTTAATAAAATTTTTTTTTTTTTGGAGAGCACGTTAAGTCATCGTTAAGCAATTGTCGGGTAGTTGGAGCCTTGAAAACTTCAACAAGTGATCTAACTACAGACCTTCGATATAGCAAATGGGTTGAGGAAGTCAGAAGGCAGTTGCTTGGCTGTTACTTAACGGAAAATGTCAAAGTTCAGCCGCATCGCAGCAGCGTTGGGAAAGGGCTCGGGTTATGATGATGATTTAATGGATAACTGTTTATGAATTTTAATTCAAACATTTCATGAATAAAGAATAACGTAAGTAAACAAATCACAACAGCAAATTCAAATAAACCTGTACATAGCTTTACGGAAAAATGATCTTATTCGAATACCGGAACCACTTCCAAATCCTTTCTACATCGACAGCTAATCTCAAAATCAAATTGAGAACCTAATGTTCTACAACATTAGGCAGCCAAATTTAACAGCCACTGGCCATCTGCAGTAGGGAACAAAGTTAGGCCTTTATAAAGTTTCACCACTCGCCCGGTGAGTTTAGTTCGTGGCTAAAAGCTAGGTGATTGCTAGTAGTTATGATTGTTAGAATGAATTTGGGCTTGACGCCTATCCGGATTCAGCGCCACTATAAAGTTGAAACTTGTTCAAGGGGATTTTACTTTATTTGATTGGATATAGCTTTTTGGTTTAGTGTACTGTTGGGTTTATTTTTTAATGCTTTAGAAAGAGGAATCTGAATTTTATAGGAATAGTTCGCTATTGTTTTTATTTTAGTTATTAAATACTTGCATCTGTACATCTTCTGAATGTCTACATCTTCATCAGAGGTGTCATTTACATCCACTTTTCGTCAAGTATATTTATAGGCTCATCTAACCAGTGAGCCCTTTGCTGCCCATCAGGCACGTTTTTGGTTACATGCTGCTACTGTCCTATCAGAAAAACCCAATTAAATCGATTAAAATATGAAAAAGCAAAGTCAGCTCAGGCGGGACTCGAACCCGCGTTCTTGCCTTTCAGGGGGAATGTGACTGAGCTACCGAGGCTCGTCTGAAGCTTATCCAAATTTTCCTATACATGCGTCTTGGGGCGACGGTGGGAGCCATCTACCGGTACTCGTATGGACTATTGAGACCTATGAATGATGTTATAATCATTTTTAAATAGCATACTAAACGCCCACTTTCAGAAAGGCTGATCAACGTCAAATTAACTAGTCGACTGTTAAATCTCTTGTCAAGTAGCAATTGTGTTGCTAGAAACATGGTTAAATAGTTTTATTTTATCTTCTTGTCGGTTAAATTAGCTGGTTAACCAACACTATGACCAAATTAAACTATTTAACCAAGCTCCTAGCAACCCAATTGCTACTTGACAAGAGATTTAACAGCCGATTAGTAAATATGACGTTGATCGCCCTTTCGGAAACTGGACGTTAAGTGATTTAAAATTTCATTCAACTCAATTAAATTTTGACTGAATCGAGACTCGAATACCGAACAAAACGTATATTCAAACTTCACAATAACACGTGAACTACCCATCGATTAATACCCCATCTGATATTAACCTATAAACCATACCAATACATTTTAGTATACCTTTATTACCTAGATAAGATATAATTTTCTACCTGTATGCTCACGGATCTTCACTACAAATAAAGTAGTATTGCCTGTCAATAACAAGCCTTCTTTTTCTGTTCCAACTAAGATATTAGAAGAGAGCCACTTTTCCGGATATATTATTATTTCCTATAGTTGGAACAAACAGTAATAGCAATTTGACTGTGTTGAATTGTAAAGATTTGGTAAAGACCTAGTTATAGTAGTTATGTAGTGTTGCGAGATAAAAAAAACGATTTGATAAGAATTTAGATAGAATTGAATGAAGAGTATCCGCATTCTAGATTCCAAAACACAAGCTAATTCAGCTTACCATGGGTCTAGATAGCGTTGTGTAGAATGTTGTGAAAAAAAAAAAATTCTAAATCTTATATATTAAACTCTTAGTCCTGACTGAGGACTGACTGACTGACTGACTGACTGATTGACTTAGAGACAACGTACAGCCTAAACCGCTGGTCCTAGACACTTGAAATTTATAGAGAGTGTTTGTTTAGAAGCGTGGAGGTGTACTAAGAAACGATTTTTCGAAATTCAGACCCTAAGTGCCTAAAAAGTGCCAAAAACGTACTTTCTTATAACTCAAGAACGGCTGAACAGATTTTTATGATCTTTGGTTTTTTGAATTTGGCTTTGTCGCCGAATAGTAATTATCACAATTAAAATGTGGCAAATCCACAAAATAATGTAATATTAAAGAAAATACGAAATATTATGGCGCTAATATCGCTAGCAAATTTGTTACCATGACAACGGGTACTAAAGTGATGGTGTCAACGCTAGGACACATTTAGATCTGTCAAATGATAATATTCATAAAACGTCACTCTCTGTCACGTATAATTACAAATAATGTGAAAAATATTAATTTATGTAGGTACTATGTAAGAGTTATGTACTGCAGTTTCTTTATTTAATTGATTGGAAATAGAAAAGAAGTTTTTGAGACTGGCTCACTTCGATGGAGTATCCAATCTTCAGTTAAGTTCCACGGACTGCGAGTGGTATTATAGTAGAATAGCAGCGTGCGTCGCGAGGACAACATTCGGAACTACATATCAGACCCATTATTGGTAGTATTGGCATCGAGCATTAAATAATATACTAGAGCATATACTGCGTCAGCTACCAGCTACCATGATACCATAGTATTTCATCACATTGACTACACGACATGATAGCACAGCGATTATAGCTATAGATGTACCGTATATGAAAGAAAGCCTAAGTAATACAGCACGTTATCATTCAGATGAATACTAACTTATAAGCCCTCACACAGTAAGTTACGTGAATTTAAATCTATACGCAGATATAACACAAGAGGCGGCTTCATAGCTAGAAACAAAGTTACAATTTATATCAATGGCTCGAAACGTTTTACCAAATGGGCGAAAGGGGCGAACGCCTGCCTTCTAGAAAACTTCACTTCCTTTTTTGACGAGAAGTATACTAAGTCAATAATTATTAGAGATAGCAGAACATAATTTAATAACTTCCTTTTATCAGCTGTGGGCTCTATTAGTCAAGCACAGTGCACTTCTGATTTAGATGACAAGGAATATAATAAGAAATGTTTATTTTCTTACTATCTATACTAATATTATAAAGAGGAAGGATTTGTTTGTTTGTTTGTTTGTTTGTTTTTTTGTTTGTAACGAATAGGCTCCGAAACTACTGGACCGATTTCAATAATTCTTTCACCTATAGAAAGCTACACTATCTGGGAGTAACATAGGCTATATAACATCACGCTACTACTAAAGGGAGCGGAGCAGTGAGCATAAATGTCAATAAATCGGGCAGATTTCCATACATTCTTTACTAATATTAGATTTGTATTTTTGTATTCCAGTAAACTCAAGAACTACTGAACCGATTTCAAAAATTCTTTTACCATTAGAAAGCTGCACTATCACTGACTAACATAGGCTATAATTAATTTTCAAAAAAATAGGGATCCTGGATAAAACTTCAATAATGTAACCCAAGGTGTAAAAAAAATGACCTAAAAAATTCCTTACATCGCGTACGCTGCGAAAACTATTGAAGATAGAACAAAATAATGTACTGTAGAAATGTTTAACTTAAAAAGGTCTACATAAAAGTCCGCGACAGCATATATCTATCTAATAAGGGTAGCTCACAATAACCATTTTTATCTTTTACAAATTATAAAAAAAATATGTGTCATTTTCGAAGCTATTTTTAACAATATAGTGTTAAGCCTTATCTGACTAAATACGTTAGATACATTGTACATTTAATGTAGATAAAAATTGCCCTTTACACTGTATAATTATAATGAATATTTTAGAATCTATTGCAGTATGAAAGTAACGCGCGACGAAATAAATTCAAGCCGAAATGCCGATCAAAGTCAGACCACGGAATCAATACCTTTATATTAATTCTTATCTAAATAAATCGTTTGGTATTTAAGATTGTTTCAATACCTGTTGATTATTTTTTGAATTATTGAAATCGGACGTTCTATTCAAAAGATATTACGAAATTATAATGTCAACAAATCCGGTAAATTACCATACATTATTTGAAAACTAATTATTATTACGGGCATGGGCTAAAAGGGTGCAACCACGGGTGTTCGAAGTATTTCACGAGCAAAGACAGGGAAGGTCAGCTGAACACAAGATGCAACGGTAACGGGATCCGAATGCGGGATTGAAACCTCCATGTGATGCATCCTGGGTAACGGAGGCATTAACGCCCCTCACCCAGGGGAGGCGCTACCGCCTACGGCAAATACATACAGCAACGGGAGCAGCTCTATAGAGGGCTGCTCAAAGGCTTCCCACATGTCCCTCTGACTACGAGGAGGCCCAGTAGAGAGCAGGAAAGGGAAGGGCTGGTCACCGAGCGCGAACGTGAGGATTATAGGTCCGGCCTCCTGTCATCCCTTCACGCCCGTCTCCTCCCTTTCCGGAATTCGATGGGACATCGTGCTTCCCACTTCTGAGAGGGCCATCTTAAAATTGTAGATGGCCCAGGGTCAGCCGGGGGGTGCGGAAAATGCCCTAGGCAATTTTACACTCCAGCAACTGAAGACCCGCGACGGCATGCTGTTTAGTGGGTCCGAATTCCACATGGCACTCCTGATGGCTGACGGGGATGGTATCCGAGGCAATTTTAGCACGAAAGAAAAGTTTGTACGGAATCCGAATTCCACGCGGGCGGAGCCGCGAGCAACAGCTATATTTTTATATAATTATGAAAAACTAAACCACCACAAATGATATTATGTTGTTTTATTTATATTCATTTCCTCAACATTTATCAACGCATTGGAGGACGTCTACAAGACTCTGGAGTAGGTAAATCTCGCACCCACTTCGGTTCGCCGGCGACATCATCATAGTTGCGGAGGCGCTGGAACAACTGGGCGAAATGCTGCACAGCCTGAATGGAGCTCCTCGACAAGTCGGCCTTGGTGTAAACTTGGATAAAACCAAGATTATGTTCAACACTCGAAGTTGTTCAAAAATATTATCTACCTAGGGCAGGTTATCCAGCTCGGTAAAAGCAACTCGGAGAAAGAAATAGCCAGAAGAATCCAACAGGAGTGGGCAGCAGTTGGCAAACTACGTCGGGTCTTCTCCTCCTCCCTGCCGCAATGCTTCAAAACAAACATTTTCTACCAGTGCGTCCTGCCTGTTATGACCTACGGTGGTGGCCATAGAAGGTGGGGTTAGTCCGTCCGCAGCGGGCTATAGAGCGAGCTATGCTTGGAGTATCTTTGAAGGATAGAATTCGAAACGAGGTCATCCGACATAGAATCAAAGTTACCGACATAGCTCACAGAATAAGCAAGCTAAAGTGGCAGTGGGCTGGCCACATCTGCTGAAGGACTGATGGCCGTTGGAGCAGAGGAGTCCTAGAGTGGAGACCGCGAGAAGGAAAACGGAAGATGGGACACCCCCTAGCCAGGTGGACCGACGCGGACGGCCTGCGAAAGGTGGCTGGGACGGACTGGATGCAGAAGGTGGAGGATCGGCAAACATGGCGTATATTGGGAGAGGCCTATGTCCAGCAGTGGACTGCAATAGGCCAATAGGTGATTTATTGTATCCTCAGCATACTACAGCAACCTTCATACTGCTAATATCGCACTGGCGGACAGGGCTCTTAAAAGCAGGGGATATCCCAGTTCTAACAGAGCTTGCGAACCTCTTTGATTCCGTCATCCAGCGGAAGCATCTAGGACATGAACTGGAGTGCGGTGGTACTGTTCTCCAAGAAGACGAAGAAGAATTAATTATAGACCCATCACTCCTGAGTCATAATTATATCTATACAAGTTGTTCTTGAGAGTCGTCATGAATAGTTGTGAGTTCCACCGGAGCAAGCTGGGTTTTAAAAGGGTTATAGTATTGTAGCCAATACTGTTCAGCAGATTATACAAAAGACCTGAGAGTATAATCATCCGCTATGTATCACATTTGTAGATTACGAGAAGCTTTCTGACATCATCAAGACCTGGGCATTTCTGGATTGTCTACGACTGTGTCGTGCTGATACGATATTTCATTGCTGAGATGCTAATTTTAGATTAGAAGACGAAGCCCAGAAGGAGATATACGTCGAAAGGTCGACAAGGGTTGGGCAGCATTGGGCAAAGTCATCGAGGTTTCTACTCCCCTGTTAAGACTCATGGGGCCGAAATGTGGGAACTGACAGTGGGGAAATACGGTGGATGATTGAGTGCTATGGCATATATTGGGTGAGGCCTAAGTCCAACAGTGGACTGTAATAGGCTAATTGATTGATTGATTCATAAGAACGAAATGTTAGATAATAGTATGTTTTTCCTACCAGTCTTTTTCTAGCCATTTACTAGCTATTGATATAAAGATACCTATTAATAATATTTTTATTTTGATGTACTTATTATTCTAAAAATCTGCCACTTATTTTTATGACAAGGCCTACAGTTTTCATTTAATATTTTGAAAAACTCACTACTGAGAGAGCAAAATAAGGCGTCAAACGTTTATACAACAAGTCCGTCAGTTTAGAAAAAATACTTTTGATGGCAGTAGTCGACATCCACGCAGGCGGAGCTGCGGGCGAAAAGCTAGTATACTATATAATGTTGATTTAAATTTCGTATGTTCGTTGGAATTTCATTAATATTCATATTTTATGTAGTGTGGAAATGGTATCCATACTAATAAATCCCTACTAATATTATAAATACGAAAGTAACTCTGTCTGCCTGTCTGTCTGTCTGTCTGTCTGTCTGTTTCACTTTTACGACTAAACCGCTGAACCGATTTTGATGAAATTTGGTATAGGGGTAGATTAGACCTTGAGAAAGGACATAGGCTATGTTTGGTCGCGATAACCGACATCCACGCGGGCGGAGCCGCGGGCAAAAGCTAGTTATATTATATGCGAAAATAACTCTGTTTGTCTGTCTGCCTGTCTGTTACGCTTTCACGCTTATACCGCTGAACCTTTTGATGAAATTTGATACAGAAATAGATTAGACCTTCGGAAAGGACATATGTTTCACCGTGATAAAAGACTTCCACGCGTGCCAAGCCCGCGGCTTTGCACTTAGTAGGTACAAGTAAATAATAATCCTAAAAAAATTAAAAGTCTAACTCAATAAGAATAAGATGCGTTTCAAGAAAAAAACAAACAAATATGTAAATTCTACTTTTATAAAACTCTTTTCCCGTGGACCACCAGCTTTGTTGTGTATAAAAACATCCCTATTTTTGAGGAAAAACTAATTTCACCTGTATTAATGAATACCGTCACCTATTTTTTTATGAAGATGGTGTTTTATGTTAAGAACCTCGTTTTCTGTGAGAGAATTTCGAAAATTATATACACACAGACGCTAGTAGTATTCTACGACATGCTACGAGTATTCTATACTCGACTGGCGCTATTTAGAACTAAACTAGGGGTCAATTTCAATTCCTTCTTTTTCGAACACAAAAATATTGTATATATATATATTTATAGATATTCGTTCTTGATTCTCCCCTGGAGTTGCATACGTCCATTTTTAGGTCAGAGAATAAGCATTGCCATTCAATGTGGCAATGCTGCCAGTCTTCTGGGAACGTTACCACAAGAGGCATGCGAAGCGGAGGAATTCCACGACGCATTTTAATTATTATTATTTTATTATAATTTGTATGTTATTAGTTTTAGTTTTAAAAAATATTAGTTTAGTTTTCTTACTTTTCTCTCAAATGTCTTTGTATACATAATAATTGAAATTCCATAGGCTATTATATATAATCACTTTCCATCAGGTAGGCCGTGGTTTGTTGACCACCTAAATGGTATAAAAAAAATCTGTCTACAACTTTTTTCATTATCAACTCATTCATTAAGTCTAAGTCTTCTTCATCATTGGCACGCTAATCCAGAGCCAGGTTCCCTTAAATTTGCCTAACCTTGGCGTTTTAAGAAGCAATTTATACTACGCAAAATAGCAAGTTAGGCTTATCCTAACATGTATGTAGTTCCCAGCAGGGCCACCCCATCCTTCTCGTGGGTGTCATAGTAGGCGATTAAAAGATAGAGAGTTATGTATGTATGTAAAATATTAGGTTATCAGTCTCCACCACATGTGTCAGCTTTAAAAGGTAGAATGCCCTATCTATGGTGAAAATATATTGCGCATACAACCCAGTAAAAAGGTTCTGCTGAGCCGACGCATATTTCTCACGTACATAATATTTATAACAAGACCTAAGTAAATATTCTTCGTTTACATTGGACATGCGAAACGAGTTTTTATTTTATTATTATAAGAATATTTTTACGTGAATGTTAAGTAAGCAAAGTTAAAATAAAAATATATGTAGGTATGTTAAATGTATTAAATTTTTATTTGGAATTAGCTGACCCGTCCTAACCCCTAGAATGATAAGTAGCTTCGTTGGCCGATGTATTTGAGAATAGAATGATAAATGGGACTTGCCGCGTGGTTCCCGGCAGAGTAGATTTTGGGCCACCCCATCTCTTCCCATTAGATGTCGTACAAGGCGACTAAGGGATAGGGCTGTTTAACATCAGACAGGTACCTATATACAGCGCAGACTCAGCCTCAGATGCATGGCTCGAGTCAATAGTGCCCGCAATATGGCAATCTTACGTAGGGCTTAATACAATGATTGGTGAAATGTGGGTGTTAATTACCTCTGTCCAACCCTCCGGACATAAAGGCGTGTTTATATGTATGTATGATGAATGTAGGTATTGTTCTACGTGCGAAAAGCGTGACAACGCGACGCGCATAAATATCAAGCAGTCGTTGTAAGCATAAATTTTTAAGTAATGACGCCTTGTTGGTTCTCGATGGAGTAGAATAGGGTCAACCCATCTCTTCCTGTGGGTGTCGTAGAAGGTGACTCAGGGGTAGGTCTGTTCTCCATCCGACAGTAAACACACAGCCTCAAAAAGAACCTTCTGTTTGTCTTCTCGCGCTCCACCCTAGGACTCGTTTGCTCCACCTTATGTGATGGTTTTGTTATATGTTCTTACTATTTTTTTTAAATACATTTATCGAGGTTCTTATTAGGCAGCTGGTTCATGATTATTATTCTTATAAATTAGGAAAGTTTTATCAAAACATCTGCGTATTCATTAATCAACAAGATTGTAATGTTTTTCATAATTAATCAAAATGTACCTGTAGCAAAGTTTTTGATATTACTGTTAAACATTATACTTTGTAAAGGAACTTTGTTCCTATTGTCAAAGTATTGATCATTATGTTGCCCGTAGGCAAAATAAATAAAATGATAAAATAAGAACGGGTTTTCGTTTGGTTTACAGTTATTTTACTTTTATTTACTTTCATTTCTTTCACGTTGCTAGCTCCTCGACCACTAGTCGTGGAATCAGTCTTTCGATTGAGAGGTTCCAGGTTTCAATGACATTACACTGCCGAACGAAAAAAAAATTTTAAATTCGAACCTTGCAGTTCCTGAGATCAACGCGTTGAACCAAACAAACAAACTCTTCAACTTTATAGTATAGATTAATCCAATCTAAATATTTAAACAGTTCGTACATAACAGTTTCACTCAAGAAATGACTGGGTGATCTGTTTTTATATCTATGTATTTATTCCATCAAGAACCAAGCGGTTCGGCGACTCCTTCTTCTGCCGCACCATTAAGACTTGGAATTCCTTACTAGTTCACGTGTTTCCCTCTTCCTACGGTCCCGGATCCTTTAAGCGGGGCGTGAAAAAGCATCTCATGAGGCCATCAAGCCGAGTATCACCATTGTAACATGGTACGTTTCTGTAATGATGACCCTCTTTTACGACGCTTCGCCTTCAGCTTACCATCAGGCGAGGCGAAGTTAAATTGACGCGTTCATATGAAAAAAAATTGCTTGAGCGACTTTCTAGAATACGGGCCTCAGATGAGAAGATTTTCTTGTTTAATATTTTTTAGAGCGTGATTTTTCTATACTTATAAACTTAATTATAAAATAAAGCTCTTAAACAACTTATTTTAACTATAGAAAAGCCCAAGTAAATTATCTTACTCATAATTAAGAGGCCCTTAAGAGTGCGCATAAAGCTAGAAAAAAATCAGATTTCACCCGCACCCCTCGCACGTCCCGCTCTCGCCTGTCGTCGCTCCGGCAAGTCCGCCACCTATTTTGTGTGGCAGCGACCCGCCATGTATAGTTTGAAGGCGCACAGTATACCCAAAATACTCAGATAAAATTGTTAAAATACGAGTTGCATCATTAACTATCTACTTTGGAAACACAATAAATTTCTTTTTGGTAAAAAAAATATTTCTGATAAAATGAAAAGGTAAGTAAGTAAGTAAAGGAATATGTCGTCGTTGCGCTTGCCAAAACCTCTATGTATTTTTGGTCAAGTTTTCAGGAGAGACATTAAACTGTTTTATTACATAATTGATGAGCGTATCAATGAAACTAAAAATGTAGTATGATGCCAAAAAATATTTTGCATGAACTGAGATATAAGTGAAAATTATAAACGGTACTATCCATCCACAATAATTTTTTTTTCCATTTTGATACACATATCAGAATTATCTTCCTAGCGCCATTTCTTACAAGTGAAAAATATATACATATCAGATTTGTTATGGACCTCAATAGGATTTATATAAGGGATAAATACTGACAGATGGCAAGGTACATAACATACGAAGTAAATAAATACCCACTATAAACTTTATTAAGGCATACAAGTAAAAAAAATAAAAGTAGTACAACTGTTCCGTGTACAGGGTCCTACTAACACCTTTGAGACCCAAGCCAACCTCACTTGCTAGTCGGTGCACATGTTAAACAACGGACGAGGTTCTGGTGCCGATTTTCCTCTCGGAGTTGGGAACTAATTGCTGATCGTTCCTGGAATAGCCGATAATACGATAATCAGAAAAGAAGAGCAAATCTCCGAGTTCCGAGGTGCACATTATGCTGCCAATTAGTTATAAACTTTAGTTGCATCTGAGCCCTTCCCCTCGGCGTCCGGGGTGCGCTTTTCCAGTCTTTTTTTAAATATAGGACACGTCAAATTGACTTCGCCTCGTCTGATGGTAAGCAAAGTCTCTGCAAAGAGGGTCACCATTACAGACATGTACCATGTTACAATGATGGCACTCAGCTTGACGGCCTCATCAGAATATGCTTTTTCACGCCCCGCTTGAAGGACCCGTGACTGTAGGAAGAGGGAAACACGTGAACTGGTAAGGAATTCCAAGACTTAATAGTGCGGCAGAAGAAGGAGTCGCCGAACCGCTTGGTTCTTGATGGAATATTCTGCACCGTATGCGGGAGGCGTCTAAGTCCTGCACGTGTTGTCCTATATAGGAAAGGAGAGGGTGGGATTAGTTGGAAGAGCTCATCAGAACATTCACCATGGTAGAGACGGTAAAATACCGCCAAAGATGCCATATCTCTACGCAACTGCAAAGGCTCGAGGGTGTTGGTGACCTCAGGATTCCCAATAATATGGACCGCACGTCGCTGAAGCCTGTCGAGAGCATCTAGTAAGTACTTTGCGGAGCCATCCCAGAGATGAGAGCAGTATTCCACGCAAGAGCGAATTTGTGTCTTATAGAGAAGGCACCGCTGCTTCGGCGTGAAAAAACGTCTCACTCTGTTCAGGACACCAAGTTTACGCGAGGCTGTTTTGATGATACTCTCAATGTAGTTTTTGTTGTTCAGTTTGCAGCGAACATCCATACCTAGGATATTGAGATTGTCCTGTAGTGGCAGTGGCGTGCTCTGAAGAGTTGGAAGGGGAAGGAAAGAAGATACCTTTGCTGTGAACGCGCATGCCTGCGTCTTCCTGGCGTTGAACTCGACCAGGTTTTCCGAGCCCCATTGAGAAACGTGGCTCAGGGTCCGGTCTTCTTTTTTCCGCGATATCAGACTGCTTGGCCGCAGGATGTCCGTGATAGCCTCCGTGTAAGGTGCTATCGTCTGCATAGCATAGCGCCGCAAGTTTCTAGACACACCGTTTAACATCTTTTCGAGTATAGGGAGCTATCGCTATCGTCAGCGACGATCACCGCCGTAGTCACTTGGAAGACTAAGTCAAGCTGGTATCAAAGAAACAAGGTAGTACATTACTGCGGGGTAAATAATCCGTCTTTAAAACGCTCCCGTTCTGCCCCACATGGAGTACTGCTGTCACAGTTTTGCCTGGGCTAGCTAGACCTCTTCGACTTGGTGCAAAGACGGGCGCTGAGGATCGTCGACCATCCCATACTCACAGGCGGGGTAGTAGTCCCTCTCAACCTCAGAAGGTACTTGCTGTGGTTGTTTTACCGCCTGTATGATGGTTTGTATTCAGAAGAATTGTTTGATATAATGCCTAGAATATTTTTACTTTATATCGCCGCTCCGCTTGCCATAGACAGTGAATTCACTCTCACACAAATGGTGTAAAACCGTCTCACTTTATTCAGGACTTCGACCTTACGTGAGGCTGTTTTGATTTAATCATCTGTCTCGTTTTGTTTACTATTATAAGATTATTTACGTTGTTACAAAGGTAGAACACCAATTTTACAACCAACAAACCGAAGAAAAACAAGCTGTCAAATTGTCTATGTGCAAACCAATTCTGACATGTGCAACATGAGGATGAAAAACTCTTGATGTGAACACATAACCAATTTTGCAGTGTCAGAATTGCACATGTATATTTTGTCAAATCTATTTCTAGAAGGAATTAACACTTGGTTGTTTTTTCAGTTGATGCGCATTTTTTTAAGGCCATCTAGCGAATAAAAAAAAATAGAAAAAATGCACATAACGACTTTGGCAGGCGCACCGACGATTTGACGATTTGGGAAAAACAATGCTTTTACTTTAATTTAACATCTAGCGATGTTCGTCTAACTATATGTGATAAATTACCCAAATATTTTTTTTTTGCGAATTCAATTAATTTAATACTAATCCTGAGTCGGGTCATCCAAATAGTCCAAATAGTGGCTCAATATTACTGATGAACATTGTGTATAATATGGTTGCCCTATTTTATCATTACGAATAAGAAGCTAGGGCCCTGACATATTGAATCAAGGCTGGCTAAAATATACCGCTCATTCCACTCTGGTGCAAAATTTCCATCACAATTTGGATCTAGTTCTCTCAAAACTTCAATTTTCTCTAAATGTTTAATGGGAGATCTGTAAAAATAATTGCAAATTAATGACAAATCAATCACATAAGCATTGCATTGCCATTTTAATCTACTTGTAGATAATTTGATATAAATGCTAAATAAGTACATAATGGAAAAAATCAAACCCACAATAGGACTTGAATGCCAGGGTCGCGAACCTTGGCGTTCCAGCGCTCTTACTCTGAGCTATCCTTCCACGGGCAGTCATCCGCTTTCCGTGTGGTCAATTTTTTTTTATTAAAATCACCGGGATACTCGTATTTACCATGCCGTTTGAATGTGTGAACATTCGGTACTAATGTGAATGACCATGTTAATCTCAAATCATATCATTCTACTTGTTCATGTTCATATTAATTTGCATATTTTACTGAAATGTTTTCTGAATGTGAGAAAAAACAATTGCAATAAGCTTACAAAGTTGACGAAAGTTTTTTACTAAGCGATTCGACCGGATCGGATTCATCAGCTTGTGTGATATTACGAGCTGAAGCTACTCTGAAATGCATTAAAATTGACAATACAATGTATAAATACTTTCGCAATATATTTAATAATTATATTAGTGCTATATAAATAATATTATACAATAAACACGCGAGTAGTCAAAAACATCTATTTGATTTGCATATACTATACCCGAGCCGACGTTACTCCAGAGTTACCTAGCAACGGTGGATATTTGGTAACAAACTAAAGAAAGTAAAATATTAAAGATACATTACCTTCGAAAATTAGCCATGAGTTGAATTCTTAGTTTCTTATATTCTCTTTTAGAGTGTTTCTTTTATATTTTTTTAATTGGCTCATTTTTAACGAACTTTCTTGACACGGAAAACAGAAATACAGTCCTCCCGTCTCAACGGGGCGAGCCCGACTAAATGATGAAACAACAGATGGCCGACACCTCGGGTCAGGTGCGATAGAAAGAGAGCGTTATGCGCGGAATAAGACCGTCGTAAGCGCCAAATTCATTTTTTTTTAATTACTCGTAAAATCCACACAATTTTTTCAAAGTGAAAATAGAGTCACTGGGTTATATAATTTTACACTTTGTATTCAAATATTGACTCAGTTGTGTGCATAATATTGGAAATAAATTGATTTTAGTAGTATATAAGGCATAACTTTGTGATTTTATTCTATCGAAAAAATATTATTATTTTATGTTTTCACCATGAGCAGTCCCTTACAAATATAACGTATTTTCTATTAAAAAAAACCCAGCTCATTTGTGGCTTACTTTCGGGTATAAACATCAAATCTACGATCGGCAATTTAGCTTTATACCCCCTCTTAAGGGAGTAACTTATCATAACTAATAGTTGATTAATGAACTCGGAGGTAAAACTAATAAGTATATTATTTATGGACAAAATAATAAATGGGTAGTTTTACCTCACTTTACTTATGTAGAAAATTGTATGGATAGTAAGAAAAATAGGAGATAGTGTGAGACGTGTAATGAAAGTAATTTTATAAACAGGATTAATTGAAGGAAATAAATAATTTTTTTATTGTATTTATCTTCGTGTATAATCCAAATCCAATCCAAACTAATATTATAAATGCGAAAATAACTCTGTCTGTCTGTCTTTCTGTCTGTCTGTCTGTCTGTCTTTGCTTCACGCCTAAACTACTGAACCGATTTGTGTGAAATTTGGTACAAACATAGTTTGGAACTTGAGAAAGGACATAGGATAGTTTTTATTACAAAAAATAAAATTAAAAATAAAATTTATTTCGGACATACAGCGCCATCTATTGGTCAAGAGTCGGCATCAATTCAGTACTGAAAATTCATCGGAAAAAGGCTATGTTTGGTCGCGATAACCGACATCCACGCGGGCGGAGCCGCGGGCAAAAGCTAGTATTTATATATTTACAAAAAAGTATCTAGCGACATAAAACCACTTACGAATTCTGTCGCGATGTATTTGGTATTGTTTTACTAATTGCATTAAAATCAACGTCTCGGCTACTTTGCGGCAGCCGTGGTGTAGGGGTTAAGTGTGATAATATTCAAATTATTAATGTCGAAATATTTGGATCTGGCTCATGAGGTTGTTGACATGTGAAATGTTGATGTCGGCAATCATTGTCCCGATAGTCATTTCGGCCCATGGGCTGATTGCTAAGAGCCAACACCTTAAGAGGCTCTCGTTAGGCAGCTGGGTCAAAGCAGTCTTTGATGCAGAAGGCGGTAGGTACTTACTCCTCGACACGGTACGTATTGTGAGGAGATTTCTCTCTTTAGAGCCCTAGCCACCGGTAGCTTGGTCCCTGTATCCAATACCGATGGGACAGGGACACTCATTTAAAAAGCGAGCCGTTTTATTTCGTTGAATGTATAACATTCGCGTAAAGTTTAAACAGCATCAAAAAGTATCTATTAATTTTTATCCGCATTCTTAAACCCACAGCTAGTTCACATAAGCTAGTTCAGCTGTATTTACTAGATAGCACTGTGCAGAATATCCTAGAAAAAAAAATACTTTTATACATTTTTATTCTAAGTATTAATGTAGAAAAATGAGGTAACCGCGCAGATAGGCAATATTTCTTAGAACCAAATGCTATATCTGTCGAACTAGTCGAGTAGAAGGAGATAGATATGAATTTCGCAAAATCAGGATAGATGTTCTAGTTAGGTTGATTATTTACGTGACCTCTGGGTTACTTAGCTTCTCGTCGGTCACTGTACCTTGCTCAACACCGAAGTTATGTGGAATTTCAATTTGCAAACATAAGTCGTATTCATCACTCTGGAAGTAAGCTTCACTTTAATGAATTCTGGTTGTAACTAGTTTCAATACATAACTTATTTAATAAATACATATTTGTGAATACGAATAGGTATGTGAAATTACTATTAGACTTTAGATGCAATTCGATTTCGTTATTGAAATTTCTGAAGTCGAATTTTCTTACAGACTCGCTGCGTCGAATTCTGATTTCGTTCATCGCTGCTAGTAGCGTGATAATAGCCATTGTTAGTACCGTCCTGATAATGTAGCTTACTAATGGTGAAAGAATTTTTGAAATTAGTTTAGCAGTTTTTAAGTTTATTCATCACATATAAAAATACAAATCAGCTTTCCTCCTTATAATATTAGTTTAAAACGAAAATCTTTTCAATGGTTTATTTGTGCTCGTTTTGTTAATATTTTATTATACTTAGTGAAAAGTTTTGAACCTAGCAGTATACATTATATTACTTTAGGTTCTTTACTCAAAGCATTGCAAATATAGAAACTATAATGTTAACGTTCACAAGAGTTATTTTGTGATCTGCATCCTTAAATTTAATTTGAGAAATCAGTGTCAGGAAGCAGCTGAACTGCCCAAACAACGACACCCAAATTTGTATTATCATCACAGTAAAGTAATCACGGCCGATTGCCTCACTCTGTTTTAATACGAAAATCTCGCGATCTCTATTCGAGGCATGTCTGAAGGATCGGATCGTCCCTCCGAGCCTCGTCACCAATACCCTACGACAATAAAGTAATAAATCTCATACATTTTTATAACACAATTTCAAATAATTTATATGGTTTATGTGATAGTTGCCTTTCCTTTGAGATGTCTTGATGTGTTCTTTGAGTCTTATATCTTATGTATCATCGAAAAAGTAACTTAGTTATCATGGTTTATTTCTTTTTTTATATTTATGTATGAGGCTTCTTTGACACGATTGCTGCAAATAAAAAAAAATCGGTGTTTGATGTAATAATAATATATGTAGGTATGTGGCAATTTTGCCACAATTTTTCCTGTGCCTGCCTCAATTTTTTAGTAAACGGTTGAATTGTTTTCAATTAATGATAATATCGTTAGATTTGTCTGTTATTACATGAGTTTCACTGGATATAATTAATATAATCATAAAGGAATATTTTTTTTCAATTATTTTTTTTACTATTAAGATTATAGGAGCACATGGTCTTTTAATGGTAAGCGACAACTATATCTCAGAAATTCTTGTAAAATTAAAGAAGAGCTTAGAAAATTAAGAAGGGAATGGTAAAGGACAATGAAGGAAAAAAAAAAGAAGATATGGCCGTCGATACTCTCACAGATTAAATGATAACCCGAGTACACTCTTAGATGTTTCGAAAGCTTTTAAAATTTAATAACAAGAGAATACTTTGTTATATTATAAAACGTTTAGCTCCTGTGCACTTAAACAAAACATTATTATTCACTTTAAAATAATTCTCTCCTAATTTCTTCTGTCTGATAAATTCAAAACGTTACTCCACAAGTATTATGAGGTCTACAAGTACACCAACTAAATTTATATTTAATAAAATGAGAGAAAGGTGTACTGCCTTAAAAGCGTAAATGTTTAATAAAAGCAAAGTTGAGTTCGCATTGTTATATAATTTAACAAAAGAGTTGGAAACCCAAACCAATAGCAACTTCCAAGGACTTTGTAACAAACAGGTAAAGAATATAGTGTCTATAAAGTTGGAAATTCAAGGAACAAGTTTTGAAACTGCTTTTTAGTACAGTGAAATCGTTTTATGAAAAGTCAAGTGAAAAGTTACAGAGTCCGCAGAACGAAATGAAGGAATTTCGTAGTAATTCCTCGGAGTCAAAGATGGATGAGAAGGAGAAAGATAGCTGAATAAATATGGGTATTTAATATACCTTTGTAATCTTTTGGAGGATATCCAGATATGGGTAGGTAAAAAAAAGAAATCTCATAATTAATTTGATTGATATACTGCAAGTTAAAAACTAAATTATGATGATGAATCTAAATTATGTTGGCTAACACAGTTAGTCAGAACAGCAATTCTAAAGTTTCAGACGGTTGAAAAACAGTTATATTGTACTTTTCCTCTAGATGTTTTTCTTTGAAAAGTCGGAGTCAGATAGAAATGTCCGGTTGACGGCGTAACGTGAAGAAAGGAAACAGAAAAATATGAATAACTAATAATGAAAATGTTTGAACCTACTTTAGCAGTGTAACAAAACAGGCTAGATAAAAAAATATATTTTTTTATACCACTTAGGTAGCAGACAAGCTCACGGCCCACCTGATGGAAAGTGGTTACCGTGGCCTATGAACGAGTGCTACAATAGGGGGGTCAAACTAGTGCTGCCAACCCTGTAAGAACAGAGAGATTTTGTGCCGTCAGCGCTGAAGACAAGCCTTTGGTCTTCTCATTGCCAGTACAAAACCAGTGAGCTCTGGCTACCCTACTCACTTGAACATTTTAATAATGAAACTCTGTTTTTTGTTCTTTATTTTGAAAATAAATCATTTTGTTCATCAATCATTCGCTTGACAATAAAATTATGAGTACTAATATTCCAATTTTTTGCTGCTGTCTTTACAAACACGAAGTCAATCAAACGTTGACAATCAAATCGATATTTTTGGGAGCTCAAAAGCTAAATATTGAAATGCTCGGCTCAGCAAGGTGTCGCCAATGCAAATTATATTTACACTGGGAATGTTGTCAAGTCTGTCAACATTCCACGACAAATTCAAAGCGATGGCGAAATTATTTTCGACGTTTGGACACGAAATGTATTTTTTATATTCCTTAAGCGTAGTTGATTTTTCGTGGTGAGAAAATAAAAGAAAATTGTATTAGGTTATTGAATAATTGTTTAGGTATGTTTTTAACATCGAAGGAATTGACTTAAAATGAACAGTGACGTTTGGTATTTTCCGTCTTCATTTGAAGTTCTTGGGCAACATTATCACTCACCGTACGCAAAATGCAGGGTTTTAGGGTCAGCAGCACGACTGTGACGCTCCTGGTCTCTTGGTATTGCACACATCCACAGGTCACGGTAATCACTTGCTATCAGGCGGTGCAATCTGCATTCTTTTTATACCACCTAGGTGTTGCCTGTACAAAAGTAGGTACAAAATAGGTAGGTGGTCCGGCGTGAACTTAAATCCCTAGATGTTCGAAAGTCGAGTGGGCCGGATGGTATACCGGCGATGGTGCTCAAGCACTGTGCTCCTGAGTTGTGCCCAGTGCTTACACGCCTTTTCGCGCTCTCCTACTCCACAAGACAGGTCCCGGCTTCGTGGAAGACTGCATTCGTGCATCCTGTGCCTAAGAAAGGCGACAGGACAGATCCGTCCAACTATAGGCCTATCGCTATCACCTCGCTGCTCTCGAAGGTGATGGAGCGTGTGATTAACACACAGCTCCTGAGATACCTTGAGGGAAACGATCTACTGAGCGACCGACAGTACGGTTTTCGCCACCGTCGCTCTACCGGTGACCTCCTAGTGTATCTCACTAACCGATGGGCGCAAGCCATCGAGAGCCGGGGTGAGGCTTTAGCGGTCAGCCTAGATATAGCGAAGGCCTTCGATCGGGTCTGGCACAGAGGTCTTCTTGCGAAGTTGCCACGCTATGGACTCCCCGCGGGATTGTGCGCATGGATTGCCAGCTTTTTGTCCAACAGAAGTATTCAAGCCGTCGTCGATGGCAGCTGCTCGGACCGCATGGACATAAACGCCGGTGTTCCGCAAGGCTCCGTGTTGTCCCCGACCTTGTTTCTGCTGCATATCAATGACATGCTGTCTGATGGCTCCATCCATTGCTATGCAGATGACAGCACCGGTGACACGTATTACACGGGCCGTGCAAATATGCCTAGGTCGGAAGTGGAGGAGAGTCGCGAACAACTTGTGTCCGAAATTGAGACTACTCTCTCTGGAGTATCCGATTGGGGACGACTAAATTTAGTCCAATTCAACCCTACCAAGACACAAGTATGTGTATTCACCGCTAAGAAGGCCCCATTTGTTGTAGCGCCGCAATTCCTGGGCACACCGCTCACCATCTCCACAAGTATCGGGATTCTTGGTGTCGATATCTCCAGCGACGTCCAATACCGAAGTCATCTGGAAGACAAGGTCAAGTTGGCATCAAAGAAACTTGGGGTGCTCAACAGGGCGAAGCAGTACTTCACTGCGGGGCAACGACTACTCCTTTATAAGGCACAGGTTCGGCCCCACATGGAGTACTGCTGTCACCTTTTCGCCGGAGCGCCTGCGTGCCAGCTTGACCCTTTCGACTCGGTACAAAGACGGGCGTTGAGGCTTGCCGGCAATCCCATACTCACAGGCGATGTGGAACCACTCAGTCTCAGGAGAGACTTTGCTTCACTGTGTGTGTTTTACCGCCTATACAATGGTTTGTGCTCAGATGAATTGTTTGACATGATGCCCACAGCTACATTCTATCATCGCACTTCTCGTCATAGGCGGGGAGTTCATCCTCACACATTGCGACCGGAAACGGTGCGCACTGTGCGGTATGAAAGGAACTTCATCCCTCGCACACTCAAGCTGTGGAATGAACTCCCCGCGATGGTTTTCCCAAGCGACTACAATATGGGGTTCTTCAAGAAGGGCATTAGAAGGTTTCTTCAGGGTCGGCAGCGCGAGTGTGACGCCCCTGGTGTTGCATACGTCCATAGGCCACGGTAACCACTTTCCATCAGGTGGGCCGTGTGCTTGTCTGCCACCTAAGTGGTATAAAAAAAAAAAAAAAAAAAAAAAAAATCAGATTATATTTTTTGCGTTTACTAAAAAAATATATATCTTACTATCAGGTCATGATGATTTTTTCAGTAACCAGAATACCACCAATACAGCACTGTTTATGAAGGTGAACTTCATTGCTAAGAATATATTAAACCTCACTTCTGCTGATATAGTCAGTCATACCAACCTTCAAAAGGTATCCAAAAATATAGTATGACGTTTAAGAAAAGCATACAATCTACAGAATAGCTTTTAGTGAGCTAAATGTGCGTGATGACACGTCGATCCTGATTCCTCTGAGAGTTTATAGTCCTCTTTCGCCAGCTCACTTTTATTGGCTAACGAGTTTTATCTCCCAAGAGCGTAACAAATTTCTTCATCCTGGTCTGCCTTAATTGGCTGGTTAGAGAAATGTAGGCAGAGCTGTATTTTGTTGTGATAAGATAAAATATGTGGTAGTCACACATGATGCATGTGATGAAGAATCTGACATCACTACTCTCGATACTCCTAACTGCTCATATGAAAACATAACAACCACACCACTCCCCCAAATCATGTACGACAAATTAAAAAGTTTTTCAAAAAGTATTTTTGAAGGAATTTCCGCATTTCAAAAAAGGAACCCCCCTCAAATTTCAGGTTGCGGCTGCAGTTACATTCTTACATTTACTAGAAATACTTAATCTGTCATTTGTTACATACTCGTAAGTTCGTAATACTCAAGGTCTCGTAAGACCTCAACATAACATTTTCAAAATAATTTTGATCCGTATTATTACTCCTACAAAAGACATATCTGATCAATTCTCAATCTCTCCATGACCCAAATCTTTGGTGCACAAGATATCACAATCTATAAATAAACTAATTAAGCAAAACTTAGAGATAAGACGGAAAGTTTCGAAGCAAAAACAGGAAGTGAAGAAAACAAATTTGTGTTCTAAGCTGATGCCTTGTCGTTTTAATGAACGATGTTTTTGCTGAACTGGATGTAATAGAACACTTATTAGGGGGTGCTTATTGCCGTCTACTGGACTCTTTTGTATTTGACACTATTGTATAGAATTTCTTAACGGAAAACCCTATAACACTTGACTTGACCTATGAGTGAAAGCCAGGGTTCTAGTTACACAATTTCATCTCAAAATAACATTACAAAGTCAAGGAACTTATCAAAAAGTTCATATTCTTTATTGTACACACAAACATTTTATTATTCAAAAGGATATTTCTGTACAAAGGCGAACTAAATGTTTTTCTGTTCTGTTTTTCGTTTTTCTGGAATTTTCATAGAATTTAGACTCGTGTAGGCCACAAAAAACTCGTAATTTACGTGCTTGGGTCTAAAAATGTGTTGTGGATCTAAAATCCACAATATCTGCCCGCACTTTTGCCTACAGGCGTGACTGACGCATTGATTTTTATCAAAACAAAAGGCAAAGACAATACAATTTTTAATCTGTAAATACGAATGGCAGTCAATCACGAAGTTCAAACAGAAGGTACTGCAAATAAAAAGGTCACGATCCCCAGTAATTGGAGAATTTATGTAAGAATGAGAAAGAAACACAAAACTCGCAAATAAATAATGTATAATCAAATTAAAAATGAATTGAATTATGATCTTGAGATTAAATTGCCAGACTATGAATTAGTTAAAAGGTCACTATAGTTTCAAGGATAATGAACTATTAAAAATCTATTATATTTATATCAAAACGAAATCTTTGAAGTAGAAAAGAATGAGAGATTTGGCATTATTCAAGTGAAGAAACTTATTAGGTATTTGTAAATATTTGATCTATAGATACTATTAATTGTACTGTAATAAAGAGGCAATGTCTGGATCTACCGAACCGATTTTCAAAATTCTTTTATAAATAGAACGCCACATTATTTGTGTATGTACCTATGTATGTGGTATCGGAGAGGAGTCAGTCTGTAGCAGAAACGGGATCATAATTCCACGCGGAGCCTTAGGCAACACCTAGTACTTATTATTACTACGATAAAACATTAATTATTCATTGTAGGTGTATGGGGCTTACCAAGATCTTTGTGGCCAAAGTCAACCTGACCTGAAAGCCAAGCGACTGTAGATTATGGTACTCAATGACATTTAAAAGAATATCCATGAAGTTCAAGTTTAACAATCCAATAAAGTACGGCCTAATTTCGACTCCAGTAAACTAAGTCATCATCTAGTACTACTACCCTTAAAACAACCATCAGAAGTACGTTTTATTGGTCTAAACAAGATAACAACACCATCTCAACTTACCACTCATAGTTTCCACGTTATCACGTAACACAATTACACTTCGCAAATTCCATTGGCATCACTAACCTTATTTCTAGTTTGAGAGTAAGGAAATAAAAGATTCCCCTTACAAGAGTAATCCTAGAGCATGTGCCGCGAATGGTCAGCGAGATAAGGCGGCTAATTTATAGCGTTTCAATACCTTCTGGCCACAAAGCGTTTTGGTTACTGGATGTGTTATTTTGATTTCTTTTTATTTTAGTTGGTTTATGTGCGAAAATGGATGTGTAGTGTATGAGGGCATCGTCAAGATCTTTAGGGCCCGAGCCAATCTCACCCACTAGCCAGTGTATGGTTACGATTTAATGAGGCTCTGGTGCAGGCCCTTTTCTTAAGATTGCGAGGTCAGATTGCAATCACTCCCGTGTTACCCAAGATAAGTCAAATCAAGATTTTTACAGAGTCAGGCTTATTGTCAGAGCATTCACAGTCTGCCTGTAGTCTGGTGGTAGATAATTTTTCCAGCATATTTGGGTAACCGTTTCATTCAATATCAGTTTCTCTTTCCGCCGGTTCTCTATTTCCCTCATTCTCTTTCTCCTGTCGCAACAGCAGGATGTTGGTATCCCGTTTGCCATTGATACTAAGTAGTACTATGAAAAAACTGTTATTGCCACTAAAGTTAGGTTAGTAAAATTCTTGTTCGATATCTCTTCCAGTGGACGAGTTTCCAAGGTCCTAAGCCAGAGGTCAGCAGATGTTGAGAATTTAGTTGCGCTCACGTGTTATTCTTTCAGAAGTTATATTTTGTGTCTCGAGCTGTGAGACTTTTACTTGTTTCGATATTAAACTACTTGTTACTGAGCGCGAAATCGATAGCTTGAACGTTAACAGTATTTTTATGTTTGTTCGTAATGTTCTTGTGGGTCTTTTGAAGGAGATTAGGTTGCCATTTGTTTTTACGTTTTTCGGTTTTATCTATGTTTAATAATCTTTTAAAGAGAAAGCAATCGTTTTCAATAAATTTGAATTACTATAATAACCAATACTGAAATAAAATTTGATTACATGTTTATAATCTTCAGGAGATGAAAATTTTTGCTATAAATTTTATGTATGGAGACTTAGTGTGTATTAAGTTACTTAATATATTTTTTGGTATTTTTATTTTCCTCGTCTTATCGTCCAGGTATGCATATCTCATAGGTTTATACATGAATAAATATTTTTCATCCTTCCTTTCTTTCTTCCTAAAACAGTTTAACCTATAGGTATATCTCAGAAGGGGTAGCTAGACAATAGATTGCCCGTCACTAATGTACAAATAATGGTGTAATGTACAAATGCAAATTCAATTACAAATAATGGTGAAACTACGGTTCCTCAAGTTCAGTCGTTCTAAATGTTCTATACAGCCCCCCTAGACAAATGGCTATTAGTTGGTAGAATATACAATACAATAAACTAGTCAATGAAAGGGACTGACATACCTACCTCTACAACTGTGATAAAAATCATAAACATTAAAATACGTGTCATTCTCATACATTTAATATTCTATTCTACGAAAGGTTTTATCAAGCCAAAAAAGCTGCACAGTAAACACACACACATAAACACCACACAGTAAAAAAATCATTACTTGACGATTTTATGTGTACAGTTAAATGATTACTTTGATTAAACGTTAAACGTTACATCATTATAAATATATTTGAATTTAATATTACACGAAATTCAATAACCTTTTAAGATCTACTTGATCTCTTTCGAACTGATTGAACCAATCGTGTCGAGCTTAGTGAACCTCGAGCAATCAAAGGTAAATATCCTACGCTTGGATTAAATCGCATGTCAAGATATATCTACCTTCATTATTTGCATGTGTTTGAATCTTTTCAGAGTAGCGTATGTTATTAACAAAGTTCACACAACATGCGCTTATTAGATACAATCTACTTAGCATAACTATTGAACAAGATATATTTTGTTCTTTTCCACAGTATTCTTACCAGGCGAGGCGAAGTCAAATTGACGTGTCTTAAATAAAAAAAATAAAAAATAAAATTTGAACTGACCGCGTTGCCTCATGGCATTCTCAAAGATTTACTTAAAATGACGGTTTTAAACTACTATTTTACATGAAGGAAGTTCTAAAAGTATCTTATTAAATCATACTTACAAGATCGAACACAAGTCACTCAAATAAGCCAAGTCAACATTAAATCTAAAAGTGAAGTAGTAAGCTCATCTAGCCCCAGATCATTATTATACGGTGTTCCTCAAGGATCAGTCTTGGGGCCACTGCTCTTTATTTGCTATATTAACGACTTCCCAAATATGATTCCCCAACCAATGTCATTATTTGCTGACGATAGCACGGTCATATTTAATACTGGTGACTATAAAGAAATTGAATACGACATTAATACAAGCCTGGTTACAATTATTAACTGGCTAAATGCTAATAATTTAAAAATCAATTTAAGTAAAACTAAAACTATGACATTTAAATTAAAACAAACAAATCAATTACAATTACAAATTAATTATAATGACGACCAAATAATGGAAACGAATAACACAAAATTTTTAGGTTTACATATAGATAGTGATATGTCATGGAGAACTCAAATTGACAACGTCTGTTTGAAACTCAACAAATTCTCTTATGCCCTGTATAAGTTAGGTAGAATTGCAAATGAAACTGCCCTTTTAACAGCCTACCATGGCTATGTCGCCTCCACTTTGCGATATGGTGTACTCTTTTGGGGTAATGCCACAAATGCCAACGACGCATTCATAGCCCAAAAGAAATGTATTCGAGCCATCTGTAAATTGCATCGAACAGATACTTGCAAACCACATTTCCAAAGCCTCAATATCTTGACCCTGCCATCTCTCTATATCTATGAAGTAAATATTTTTGTAAAGACTAATATGCACTTATTCAAGCGCGTAGAAAGTCAACGTCGCTCAGAAAATTTGCACTTGGTGCCATCAAAAACGACCTTCTTTCATAAAAGCGTGTATGTAATGGCACCTAAACTATATAATAAATTACCAGATGATATTAAACAATGTAAAAATGTTCTTGGATTCAAATCTAAGCTCTTCAAGCTACTATGTTCTAAAGCTTATTATTCTGTAAATGAGTACCTTAATGATTGATTTGAATTCTTAATTTAATTGATTTTGAATAGCACAATGTATGTTTAACACTTGACATGCCTAATATGTGACATGCCTTGTATTTGACATTTTCTATTTGACATTTTCTATTTGACATTTCTATTTAAATTTTTGCATGTACCTACATAAATAATAACAATAATCTAATGAATTGTGATGATACCATTCAATATTTTGTATGCTTTTGGCGGAACATAGCTTGTACCTATTATTGTTTTACATCTATTATACCTATGTTTCACGAAATAAATAAATTTTGAATTTTGAATTTTGAATTTTGAATGTATGCCAACTTTTTTCTCAACATTTGAGGCAATACATAAAATGATTTTTTTTTTAAATTACTTAACACATTATACAAAGTAAAGATTAGTGTTTAGAAAGAGTAGTTTAAAACCATCATTATAAACATTTGAAACTGGTCAGGTTAAAAAATTAAATAGGTAGATACTGTGGAAAAGAACAAGTGCCTTATTCATAGTGTAGCAAGTTCCACAAATTGTCATCGATCAATAGTACAAACAATCTACTTAACACATTAGAGGGAATCTATTCAAATAGGAAGGGCCTGCATCAATCAACAAATAAAGCTTAGGATATTTGCAACCGTGTACAGCCTGTCACAGGCTGTTAATTCACCAACTGTTCCCTCGAATCCGCTTCTATTTCAGTATCTGAACATTCGATAATAAACTTTGAACCTCTTACAATAAAGTTCAAAATTGATAAAATAAGAGTATTATCGTTTCCGGATAAGAGCAATTACAATGGTTTTAAGTACGTTAGTGAAATTATGTTGAATTTCATAGGAAATTCAAATGGACGCGATCGTTTTTAGCTTTTTATCGGATTAATGGATTGCTTTAGTAATGGATAATGTTTGGAATCTTTTTTTTTTTCTAATTTTAGCTCTTGAATGTTGATTCAAGAGCTAAAATTAATTAAATAAGAGCCGGGTTAACTAGACAAACTATAGCCATTTTGAGATATTATTGTTCATCAGTGGTGACCTTTTTTTCCAAGACTTCGCCTTCATCTGATGGAAATCAGGTGAGGTGAGGAAAGTAAAATTGACGAATCCTATATTATTATATAAAAAAAAAATATATCCCTCAATGTTTTTACTCTATGGTCCTAACTACGATGATCCATTTTGTATGTCTCTAATAATATTTATGTACATCGTGTTATAATAGATATTTATATTATTTAAAATGCAACAATTTATATGGATGACGTAATGTTTATTAGTCAATAACACCAGAATGGTTTTACACTGAATGAAAGTTGACCCAGAGATAGATTTATGTCTGGAATAGCTTTTTATCCCAGAAATATTTTCCTTAGCCGCAGGTAACAGCTGGTAAAACAAATTTCCTCCACTTATTTCTAACAAGAACATTACATCTTTTACAGCATTAGAGTAAACTGGAGAACTGCAAACTACATTCTGCCAACATTATAAAAATAAAGCAACTATACATCATGTCGCTGACCGTAATCTTTATGACCTGAACGCCAGAGTGCAGGATTAGTGCTAAATTTATTATACCTCAAGCGTACTTTGTTCGCGAGCTTAGCAACCTTTTGCTACGGATTACACTGAGCTACGGTCGTCAACCATAAAATATATATTGATATGGAAGATGAAGTATTAGGTGAGGCGATAAAAAAGCTTACTACGTGTTGCGAAACTAATATAAATAGTAGTCTGAAAAATTTCAGAACTTCTTTTATTGCTACACATAAAAGAAGTTTCTAAGTTTGGTGGCAGTAAACACTGCAATGCTTTGATATCGCCAATAAGTTGTGGAAGTCAGATGGCAGTTGCTTCACGGAAAATATCGAAGTTCAGCCAAACCCGCAGTTAGACTGAAAAGTGGACCCCAGACTTCGAGAAGAAAGGTTCGGATACGACTTCTCCGGCTCGCTGTGGTAAAGTCAAAAATTAATGGTGACGACGTATTTGTCTTGTAGATAAGTATGACTAACCCTAATCTATATTCTCTTGTAATCACTAAACTACTGAACTAATTTTGATTTATTACATCGTTAGATTCGTTTTTTCTACATTGGCATAAGTATTATGGTATGGCGAATTTTCGGCAATCAATGTTTATTTATTTATTTATTTATTCATTTCATACATACAATGTCATTACAGGCGAACCCAATGCGACAGAGTAGCAACACAATAATTATAATAATTTCATTCAAAATGTATCATGCTTCAAAAACTAAATAATAATTGTCACACAATATTAATAATTAAAGAATAATAAAAGTAAATATAATTATCATTTCAAAATAATTAACGAACAAGTCAAATCATAAGAAATAACAATTATGCAATTAATGATGTCAAAAATAATAATTCGATTCATAAAAAATTTCAAAACGATAATTCCATCAATAATGTCAAGAATAATACTTCAATTTATAATGTCAAAATATAAATTCAATAAACAATGTCAAAATAATATTACATACCTAATGTCAAGTTCACAATAATAAATGTCATATAATATGATGAAAATTCAATTCCAGTACATTACAATACACATTATATAAAAATATATTATTTAATTTATTTATTTACTTTCTCCACGTCACTATCTATACAGGCTAACCTAATACAATACAATGTTTACAAAAAACACTTTCTTGAGATTATTTTTATACTTTATACGTCGTTACTTGTAACCAGACAATAAATTTTTACATTGTGACTATATCATAAGTTAAAAAATAGGTTCAAAAATTATATTGAAAAACTTTTACTTCAAGCAAATTTAATCTCATTTTTCACGTTCTTGCCATCCCTTAAAGGAATAATAAGTTTCAATCTTAAGAACACGAAAAAGAAATTACAACGAGAATCGAGAGCCATAAAGTCCCAAACACTTTCTAACGAAAATATTCCAATGACGAGGTCAAATTTATTGAGCTAGCACACTAAGTAGGCCCACATAATCTCTGCCAGAGTTACCTACAGAATGTATAGTGAATCGATAATGCAAATTTTATGTAAAGAGACTGCGAGAGGGCGAATTTCTGTAGGGGAGCACCAAGCCGATCCAATCAGTGAATCTTAATAATATGTATCGAATGTTTAGTTTTCGCAGGTTTACATTTGCCCCTACTACCTTGACGATTATGAAATTAAAAGCACTTTTTAACCAATTCTATCGTGATTTATTTGTTATTATTTACTTTTAATCCGCAGCAGCAGCCATGGTCGCAGTGTGACTGAAGATAGTAGTGTCAAGTTTTATTTCAATCAGTGATATTCGCGTAAACTTCAGACAGTACGTATCATCTTTATGAAAATGTTCGATTAAATTATTAGTAACAGAATATGACTAATATTCAAAAATATATTAAATACTATAAACAGAATGTTTTTATTTATCTAATACTAGTATGTTATTTATCTAAGTTAAAGTTAACTTGAACATAGAATAGGCTCTCAATACAGATGACTTTATTATTTTTTATAAGAATACTCAGCAGTATCTTTACCAATCTAATTCTGATTTTTTAATAATTCATGCTACGACTAATGATGGAATTACTAGAAGAGTTAATAGCAATGTATCATCTACAGTTGGAAAGGAAGGAGAAGAAGAGAGGGATAAAAATTTAAGTAAAGAAGGTAACGCCTACGATACTTTTACACCTAGAGCCGACATTAGGAGAGAAAATGATCTTCAATTGATTTATATACGAGTACTTCGAAGTAGATAATCCACTAACGAATGTTTTTTAAATCGTACATTCTTCTTATATAAATACTGACTGTAATGGCAATTTTCCGAGATAAAGGCTAAACGATAAATATATCTTATGGCCTTTATCGCGGCAAATTGCCATTTTCCAAAATAAATAGCATCTTGTGTTCTTCAGGTCATAAATACCAAAATCTGCAGTCTAGACGTAACAAGGTAACAGACAGACTTTCGCATTTATAATATTAGTACTGATAAAAGTTTTTCAAAACATGAATCTGCAACACATAAAAGAGAATGAGTCACACGATTTATTATAACTATAAACAGTGAGTTGATAGCATCACCCCTAACCCTAGCAGAGAAAACATTAGACGATACGAATTCCCAACGAGACACCATAGTAACTCTGGCCGTTAATATATGTAAACGTGGGCGTAACGCGTTGAATAATGTTTGTGTACGTTTGTTTTGAAGGTATACCTATCAATATCCTTCGTCAGCCCTTTGGCATAGTTCGCTAAGCTAGGGTCAGGTCAAGTCCCTTCATTAACTGCAACATTTCGCACGTTCTGGCTGCGGTTGTGAAACTTAACTCATTTTTCTACGGAAGTTTTTAATAATGAGTTATTAGTTGTCATTGTTTATATTTAAATACTAGGTACGCAGAATCAAATTCAAAATGATCATTAACAATCTTCTTTTTAAATGGCCTTGTGGAATCTACAGTAGAGAATTCATTTCTCAATCTGAATGTTACCGATAGGTTACTGCTATAGGCTACAGGCTAATGACAATTTTCATTACACTATTTGATTACTTCCGCTCTAGAGTATTTCTAGTCAGACAGGCTCCTTAAGTATAAAACCATCGTCCATCATGTTTTCCTGTGTTCAGGCAATTGAATGGTTTCCTATACCTACAGTAATCTATAAATGACGCACTGAAATATATTATGCCTTTGTCAAGGTCGGTGCCTATTGCATGATCGAATAACAAATAACCAAAATAAATTTACATTCATACTTTAGAAGAATTTGTATTAGTTTGTTTTAAAACCCATTAATAGTACTACAAAGTAGTTCCATAACCGCTTTATTTAGTCAATTCAAAGTAACTTAAGTTATATCAATGGAATCTTAGTTATAACTTTGCAACACATAACTGTGTATTATTGGGTTAGGGTGTGTCAAATTGTCGTCTAACTCTGGCCAAACTTGTGACTTCGCATTTGACAGAAGTGAATTTGTAACTCCACTCGCCCCCTGACGATAAGTTGTGAATGTGGGTTGATTGTAGCTTCGCAAGTTCAGACTTTTGATTTGATGGATTCCGCACACGATATGGTATTTTAAGACTTAAAATTGTATGTCTATGTTACCAACCCGCATACGGTGCAGAATATTCGTCAAGAACCAAGCAGTTCGGCAACTTCTTCTTTTGCTACACCACAAAGACCTGAAATTCCTTACCTACCAGTACACGTGTTTTCCTCTTCTTACAATCCCGGATCGTTTAAGTGGAGTGTGAAAAAGCATCTGATGAAGCCATCAAGCTGAGTGCCACCATTATATCATGGTACGTGTCTATAATGGTGACCCTCTATGCCGAAATTTTGCCTTTAGCTTAGCATCAGGCGAGGTGAAGTCAAATTGACGCGTCATATATAATAATAAATCTCATTAAAGAATCAAATGAATCAGTGCTTAGTGAAAGTCTAATAAAGGTCACCGCATTTGAAATCACTACAACAAACTTGTTCAATGAAAGTTTAAAACTTTTAAGTGCTCTTCGACAGTTAACTAAAATCGCTTCAATGGTTCTGATCATGTTTGGATATTTAATATAGTGGGTTTTGGTTGCTTGAATAAAAATAGCCCAACGTCGGTTACGAACAAAATTGGTTACATCCATAATTCACAAGGACCCCCAAAATATTCTCACACGATATCCATATTTAGGGAATACAAGAGGCGTCTGATTCCGCCACAGAGTAACTTCTCGATTTAATTTATACTCTTGTTTGGTTTTACTCTTATCGAATGCGGAGACCAAGTTTGTGGGAATCAGGAGAAATTACCACCGCCATTGTGAGATCTCACACGGAAAAGTTTTGGACTTGGAATGATCAAGTTTTGAATAGATTTGTATTTTAGATATTCGATATTCCGATACTATGAGAATATTTTGTTGTAGAAACTATTGATATGGGAAAACTTCAGGATTATAATTGTTACATAATTTGTTGAATTACTTAATATCTACCTGATTATTCCGATTATTCATGTACTAATGAAAGAAAGAAAAAAAAGTTTTTTTTCTTTCTTAATCGATTTAAATTCAACTAACTACAATCTTTAAATATTTTTTGGTTTTAGCAAATTCATAGGATGTCACACTGAAATATTGTAAGTATTCAAATTGCCATCCTGGATATAATATTATTATTAACAAACTATCTACATTTCTATGATTATAATTCTGAAACATTATGCACAATACTCAAAATTGTAAATGTAAAACCCGAAACTGTTTATTAAATAGTTTTCGATAGAACTTTCCTTTAAACCAAACTCAAAACGTTCCTGTTTAGCATCAAAGTGGAAATCCAAAATCCCTTAAGCCGTGTTAGCGATGTACAAACTTGTTTATATGAATTATTTTATTCTAAATTGACACTTATTATGTTAAAATTAAGGTCGATAATAATGGTATACTTATCGTTGTTTTGGAGTAGATGTGAGCGAATCCAACTGGCAACTTTATTTTCAAAGCGACAATTGCCCAACTAGGTTTTGCCAACTAATTGTTGAGATTACGGTTCACTTCGCTTACCAAGTTGCTGCTTAGATATTTGAATTTAATCTTATTTAGGCCTTACAGTGAGTCAGTGTTACGGTTGATTACATCACGGTAAGCAATTTTAATTTATTTATAGTCAATCTGAGGCAAAATACTTATTGAAGTATTTGCTTGATTGATTTAAAATGGTGCAATATTATAAAAAATTGGACAAATTTGAGGTAGTTTTTTTAATGTTTTATACCACCGAAGTGACAGGGATGAGAAGCGGTTAAGGACGTGTGTAACACCAAGGGCATCACATTTGTAAGAACCTTCTGATGCCCTTCATGAAGAATCCCATACTTAGGTAATGTACCTAAATACAAGCACATACGATGCGCTTATAAATGCGTAACTCAAGATATTGTACATGATAAGTTTTATTTTGTAATCTCACCTTCAATCATTACATTCAAAATAATATACTTTTGTTTCATCACTCTCACGAACATACTATTTTATTAAGACAATACAATACGGGAGCCAGGAGTTAATACCTTGATGGTGCAAAACAAATTAAAATGCAGCCTTGCCGTATTCACAAATAACAGCAGCATTGGGAAAATTGAAAAAATCAAAAGAATAAACGCCGAGTATTTTTTTATTAGTTCTTTACTACTTTGCGTGAACATTTCATTTCTTTCTCATTACTGTATTCCGTATGATCTGTCAAAAACAAACGAACATACATTTTAGTGAGGCAGGTGAGGCTACCAAGTGGATAATTATTTTCATACCTTTTTTTTTCATTTTGATTTCCGTTTTTAACCCGTTGCGTGGATTTCGGCAGAATAGAATTTGGGCCACCTCATTTTTTTCCATGAGGTGTCGTAAAAGGTGACTAAGGGAAAGAAATTAACATCAAACAGGTATCAGTATCAGGTATCAGCCTCAGCCTCAGATGCATGGCTAGATCCACCAACAGTGCCCAGAATACGGCAATAGGCTTCCCCCTATTACCAAATACAATGATTGGAGAAATGTGGGTGTTCATTCTCCTCTGCTTAAACCTCCGGGGATAAAGGCGTGATTATAATGTATTGTATCTATGTACGTTTTAGTACACAGTTTTACTGAATCTTATGCTGAAAGAGGAGTAGGTAGATCATAGTATATGAGATAAGTCCACTTTCACACTTGTTCACTTTGTCTAAGAAGTATCCTCTAGATCAGTTACTTTTTCCGTCTCTGCTCCAGCCAGTATGCTATTTATATCACAAATGCTGAGTACTATACTACGAGTATGAAAGCTACTTGTTAGAATTAACAACGTATACGTGTTTGCTTTAAGGAGCTTACATTAGTAGAGCCAGTTTCATCGTGTACTCGACATAACGTCGCGATACTATCAACACTTACGCGACATGCAAGCTCTAAATAGTGATGGGATTGGGTCGATAATTCGTTTAAGTTTAGTTATGACGTTACAAGGTATGACTTCTTACGAGGTAAAAACCTCGTAAGTAAGAAGCAAGCAAGTTAAAAAACTTGCCTTGTCGGTATTTTCTAACCCTTTAACGTTTTGATAGGCTACCGGGCAATTTATTTAGCCTGCTAGGTGGAAATGGACCTCCTTACGTACGATATACAGAGACTAGATAAATAAATTAATAAATTTTGATGCCAATCTGTTTAGGCATATCGCGCTTTTCTATACAGGAACAGCAGTTCTGAACGCTACTTTTAATTTAATGAAATTTTGGTACGTTTATTATGATAGTGTCTTGAACAATCCTTCCAACTTTGAACAAGCCGGGTGTGAATTATTTTAAACTCGAATGTGTAGATTGACCGGGGTATATATTCTTCTTGACACAAGTTGTAATTATTTTAAATTGGAAAAATCGAAATTAATATGGAAAAATGTAAGGGAAAGATCGCGGGTTCGAGTCTTGCCCGAGTATTGATTTCGCTTTTTCCAATTTAAAATAATTTGTTTAGTTTAGCATACTAAATGCTTTAAAATTATCACAAATTGTAATATTTAGACGATTCTTTTATTGATAGATGCTAGCTGACAATGATTACAAATACATACCTACATGCCTTTTATTATAACCGACAGATGTCAAAATTACTCGAAATATTAATCATTAGACCAACTCCTTCGTCGTAATTAAAACGTAGACTTATCGATAAACCTGCATTATACCAGTACATCACTAATGGGCGTGTATTCACAACTATCGCAACGCATCGCGCTAAGCTGTACTCTGGTACTCTGAACAACATCAGTATAGCGATCTGATTACATCGAGCTGGGAGAGGTTTCCAATCCAACCTTTGTTTTGGGCTCAGCCATACAATTTTGGTTTTAAATCATTGATTTTGTGTCTGTATATTTTAAAGTGGTCCATTTGCTAAATAACCCTTTTTTATTTTAACGTTCTTACATTAGTCGGCCGGTTGAGATAAAATCTATGCAGGTGGGGAATGCGAGACCCGGGTTTAATCGCATGTGACTGCGGAGCCCCCGTGCAGTCCATGGCGCACTTGGTTTCGTGTTCCCTATGTCCTACCTCCTGCACTAAAGAAGACCTAAACATAGCGACTGACAGCGCCGTCGAGATGACAGAATATTACTCTGGAATAATTTAGAACAGTGATGAAGAGGATCATTGACACGAAAGAAGAAGAAGATTTTAACGTTTTGTAAGTGCCTTTTCAATGGTTTTTGCAGAGTAAATGATTGTCGTTTGAACTATATTATTTGGCGTTACAGTTTTCGCCTGCTACGGGATCCTTTCAAGGGATTGAACTCTCACTCACGACCACCCACATATTTGTTCCTCTTTGAAGTCAAAACAGTTGAAGTGATCTGAATATTATTATTTAGTAGAGATATCGATTTGTCAGTTGTAGTCTGAAATGACATGGTGACAAACCCACTGGTCTCCTGAAATTTCCCTCCCCTCCCCCACAATAAAAGTTGTAGATTCTTCCCCCATATCATCATCATCTGCATATAGACGTATTCTCCTGATTGCATCCGTGGCCAAGATGACCTCGAAGCTCAGGGTCCGCCTTCCGGCTCTTCCTCCTCCACTTCGCACGATCTTGGGCGTCCATGGTAGTGAGACCATTTGCACGCATATCACCCTCCACGACGTCAAGCCAGGACTTCTTTGGCCTACCCCTTTTACCTGGACCCGGCGGGGGTACCATTGCCAGGCATTTGTTCCCCACGTAGCCTGGCGGTTGCCGCAAGACGTGGCCGCACCAGCGAAGGCGGCTCTCTTGCATTTTATCCGCGATGTCACGGACATGGAGGCTGCCGCGGATGCGAGAGTTCCGTACGCGATCTTTACGCGTAACGCCGCACATCCACCGCAACATTTTCATCTCCGTGACACGCAGCTCTTGCTTGTGTCGCTCGAGCAGCGGCCACGCCTCACAACCATACAAGAGAACAGGCCTAATGATCGTCTTATAGACCTGCCCCTTCAACCTGACTGGCATTTTAGGATCACAGGTCACGCCAGTCATTTCCCGCCACTTGGCCCACGCGGCAGCAATGCGTGCCTTGACGTCGTGGTCGATCTCACCGGTCACATGAAGTACAGATCCCAGGTACTTAACCTGGTCCGTGCGCTCGACCAAATCATCGCCTATGCGGACGGGTGTGGGATCTGTGGAGTTTAACGCTAAGTATTCTGTCTTCGCTACATTTAGCTTCAGACCGCCGTTCTCAAGCGCTTCTTTCCATCCTTTCACGCGTCGCACCAATCTGCTCCTGTCCGCGTCCATGAGCGCAATATCATCAGCATACATGAGCAACCACGGAGGCTGCTCATGTGAGTTTCTAATGCTGTCCGACAAAACATCTAATACCACGCTGAACAGGTAAGGACTGAGGACGGATCCTTGGTGTACCCCGACGGTGATGGGGAAGGCTTTCGAGTCGCCAACAGCAGTCCGAACCACGGAACCGGAATCGTAGTACATGTCTCGGATGGTGTCAATGTAAGTCTCTGGGACACCCTTGGCCCGCAGTGCCCACCAGATCACCTCGCGAGGAACACAGTCGAAGGCCTTCTGCATGTCTAAGAATAGGCAGTGCAGGGGCGTGTTCTTCGCCCTGTATTTCCCCGCCACAACCCTTAGGGCGAACACTGGGTCCATGGTCCCGTGCCCGGGACGGAACCCGTACTGGCACTCCGAGAGTGTACTTTCCTGTCGGATCCGGGAGTCGATTATCCGCTCATAGAGCTTCATGGTGTGGGACATTATCTTTATGCCGCGGTAACTACCACACTCCTGCACCGATCCCTTGCCTTTGAAGACTGGCGTGATGATGCTCAGCCTCCACTGGCTCGGGATCTCGCCGGTGAGGAGTACGCGGTTATAAAGATTTGCTAGAATGCCCACACCACGGGCGCCCATTGCCTTCCAAGCCTCGATGGGGACTTCGTCGGGTCCGACAGCTTTCCGGTTCTTCATGCGGCGAATGGCAGTCTGAACTTCCGCAGGCGTTATCGGTGGCACTAGTCCTTGATTCGGAGGGAGGTCTGGTGGCTGCACCTCTTTATGCTGCTTATTCAGCAGCTCGTGGAAGTATGAGCGCCATCTCTCCTTCACCGCGACTTTCTCGTACAACAAATTGCCCCCAGGGTCTTTAATGCAGCGGCACTTGGATAGACCCTGCGCCGCTTTGGCCCTGGAACGCGCCAACTTATATATGAGCTTTTGCCCCTCAGACGATTCCAACTTGGTATATAGAGGTTGCAAGTGGTCTCGTTTGGCCCTGGCTACGGCTCTCCTGGTGGCGCGTTTTGCATCTTTGTACGCATCGCGGTCGTCGGAAGATTTGGACGCTTGCCACTTTTTAAAGAGGGCTTTCTTCACCCTGATCTCTCTCTGGACTGTGTCGTTCCACCACCAGGTGTCCTTGTCACACTTGCGTCCACCCTTAGACATGCCGAGCACCACCCTCCCCGCCTCAAGAATAGCTGCCCGAATCCTGTCCCAAGAAACCTGTACTGGTTCGTCTACAGCATCGGCGCACTTGTCACCGATGGCTGAGACGAAACTTTGGGACTTAGCTTCATCAAGCAGCCACCACCTGATTTTGCGTTGGGCACGCTCGGCACGTTTGTCTTTGGGTTTCACGCGGAGGTCCATGACAAGGAGACGGTGTTGGCTAGTGAGACTCTCCCCGGGTATAACCTTGCAGTTGGCCACCCTGCTGATGCTGTGCCTCCTAGTGAGCAGGAAATCAACCTGGGTTAAGCGCCCCCCGCTCTTGTAGGTGACAAGATGTTCGGATTTCTTTTTGAAGTACGTGTTCACGATGGCCAGGTCGGCAGTCGCACACGTTCTAAGGATGTGCATACCCTCTGGGTTGCGACTACCGTATCCAAAACCGCCGTGGACACGCCCAAACTCCTCACACCCGTCACCCACGTGACCGTTCAGGTCACCGCCCAGGACAATCTCCTGCGACAGCGGGACGTCACGAAGCACTCCCCCGAGTTGGTCCCAGAACAAGATCTTTTCGGCTTCGCCACGCCCAGCCTGTGGAGCGTAAGCACTTATCAGGTGGGTTATAATCCCATCGATAAGCACCCTCACAACCATAAGTCGGGCGCTATAGCTCTTCACCTCCAAGATGTCATCCTGCAACACCCGGGAGAGCACCACGCCCACCCCGGCCTGCCCGTCAGGTGCACCTGTGTACATCAGCTGGTAGCCCTCCCCAATGTGCATGGTGCTATCGCCACCCCACCGAGTCTCCTGCAGGAACGCCACGGCCACTCTCCGCCTGCAGAGTACGTCAGCCAACTCCCTCGTGCGACCGGTCAACGTGCCGATGTTCCACGTTGCGAAGCGGAGTTTACGGGAATCACAAAGTTGGCCTAACATCTTTAGCCGTGCCCGGCTCAGGCACGGTAGCCCTTGCCCACTTGCGACACGAGGCGGGCGACCCTCATGCGCGCCGTTTTGCGGCGGCGCCCTGCCCTCATTGCAATTCCTTTTTTTTTTACGAGCCATTTATTTTAATTTTGGCAATTTTGGCTTTTCCGGGGGCGACTGCCGTCCGACCCCCCAACCCCGAGGGGAAAGCCAGCGCCAGAGCCTCGTCCGTTGTTCAGCAGGTGCACCAGCTTGCAGGTGAGGTTGGCTTGGGGCTCAAGATCTAGGTGAGCCCCCATACACCCCTTCTTCCCCCATATAGGTACCCATTTTCCCTCGTAGGAGACCATGTTAAAGTAACACAATACATAGACTACTTGCTATCACGGGATTAGGTTCTTATTTTATATGAGACACGGGAACGGGATAAAACTGCCATTAACAGCTACATGAATAAACAACACAAATAACTGTCCAAACCAAATACATAATACAAATAAATGTACGTACTTATAACGCCATTTAATTTCGTGCAATAGTTTTGTAGCACCCGAAATGCTTTATGTAGCTATTGGTGGCGCGACACCGCGGAATGCGAAACAGCGTGTGAGCGGAATAGAAAGAGCCCCGGCCTTCGAGGCATAAAAGGATTTGGCCCTCAACAAATTTTTATTGAGGATTTGGTACAGTATTGGAATTTACGAATTCTGTGCGGCCTAATATTGATGTGGGTATATGGTTTAAAACATTGTAATGCTTTTATTGTGATGTGGGTGGTATGAACTCTGAAGTTGGGGAATGACCTCTTTGCTAAGGTTTTCTTCAGAGAATAAATTATGAGTTTCTACAATATTTTTGGAGTTACTTCGGCCTGAGTAGTTCCGGGAAGTTGTACAAATAACTCGTGCAATGACGTCTTTGAAAATTGTTGACTAAATTTTTTACAACTCTTTATTACAAGCCTTATCATGATACTGAAAATTTATAATCAGAAAAACCTAAATGTACTTATTTCAATCAAGGAAATGAACGTACCTGAAAATATAAATATAGATAGAATCTTTTGCCCGAAAATTAGAACCTAGAAAAAATCGAAACGAAATGTTGTTACAAAGTTTATTATATCTTAGTGACGACAACAAAAACGGCAACGATTTTCGTAATCAATATACAAATAAAACTTTCTTGTAAATATTTACCTAAACTAAACCAAGCGTTCCTACCGTTCCCCCTAAGTGAAATATAGCGAAGACAAGTAATAAACAAAATCTATCATCTCTAAAACTCTTCCGAGTTTCATGTACGGCAATTTAGCTGAAATATGTTTCATAAGCGCGGCCCCTGGTGAGAAAAACAAAACTGATGGACCGCAAAGTTTTTATTATAAGTCGTGCCAAGAATATTCTGTACAATTGCATATTGCAAGATTTCAATGGATGACCACAGTCGTTTCTCGATTGAAGAATTGAAGGAAATGAAGATGGAATAAACTTGCGAAGGTAAATCTTCAATTATTATTAGGAAATGGGTTAACTTACTTCTTAAATTATTTCAATATAGATGCAATAGGTTATGAATTAAAGGGAGAAACTTCATGTTTATAGAATTTTTTACTTGGATATACATGTAATTATATACACCATTCCTGGATTAACACAAGGATACTTTTCATCCCTTTTGTAAAACTTAAAATTAATTTTCATGAATCTATTTAGTAAGTACACAATAATAAGATTGTAATATCGGCATGTGTATTATTGGTCTAAGGTGGTTATAAAAAGTTCATTGAATGAAATGATACACTAAATTAATATGGGATATTTTTAAATGCACATCTGTATAATTTTACAGAAAACTACGTAACTCCACTAATTTACTGAATGCATACCAGAAACATGAATGCTGTGCAAAAAAACTGACTTGCACACTAACTAAATCAAATGATAGATTTATTGTAAAAGGTGTGCAAATCCGACTTGGATAGATTAGGTTAGAAGGCTAATGGTTTTGCCTTCGTGGTTATTTTTTTTATTTAACCAAAGGAATTGTTCTGCAAATTTCATTAAACAGTATATTTAATTTGATTTAGTTAGTGCGCATAATTAGTGTGCAAGTCAGTATTTTTGATATAGCTTTGAAATATTTTGTTAGAAAAAAGGGACTATACAAATATCGATTTAAATACATGCCAATTAATATTTCGTCATAAGCAATATTATTGTTTAATGGACCCTCTCGACCAATAAACGTATTTTAACTTTTTACATCTTTTATGTTATTTAAATTAGTGCACCACAAAACAGACCTAAAGATATGATTCCGTAGCCGACCGCATACGACAACTGCCGACGCATGCAGCACATACAGCGTACCCATTACTTGTCAAACTCCGGTACGGATAAAGGTGACCTTTCACAAGCAGCAATGAATTACGTACATCTGCTGCGTGCGTCGGCAGTTGTCGTATGCGGTCGGCTACGGAATCATACCTTAAACTAGGTATGTGTCACATTATTTTATCTGAAGACGATTGGCGTTAAGTCGAAAGACCGTCTCTAAAATAAGGAATAAATAATATAAAAAATAACACACTTTAGTCTCGTATAAAAGATTTATTTACAAATACCCTATCAAAATATAAAGCTTTGTTCAAAATTAACCAGTCAAAGTGATAATCCTGTTTCGCACAGGCCTTATGATCTTTGTGTAATTAGTTTTTACCTTCGATATAATCGGCTTGTATTTTAACTGTATTAACTTCGTTGACGCTATCCTCTTGTCAGCTTCTGTGGTAACATCAGGATTGTTATAATTTTCATAATTCTGATTATTACCATGACCTGATTGTTCTGCCATTTTTCTCAACATCACTTCAAAGTTTGACAGCTTCATACTGTTCTTCTTCAGCGGTATATTGTACTTCTTCGATTTAAACTTTTTTGATACAATTTTTCTACTTGAGTACTCCATTGGTTTAACTACTTCTAGCTTAACTTTGTATACGACTGATATATTCTCATGTTTGGCTATGTTTTCGATTTCATCGAAGTATTTCTTGAATTCATTGTTAGCCGTTCCGCCTTTAACTTCAAATCGTTTTGGTATTTCTTTGAAATGTATTAGATATCTTGAGTTATGTGCATCTGTTGATAACATTTAAAGGTATAGTTATTATTCAATTAAACTTATGTTCCTAATTGACAGAGTATTTTTAATATAATTTCTTTTTCACTTTATTCTGAAAAAGGTAAGTAATAATATAATGGAAGAACTCACTTTTATACACATTTTAAACAACAAAATATTATACATTATAGGTTCGAATAATATTATGCATATTAAGATATTAAAAACTGTGTTCTTCTTTAGCAAGAAGCAAGAAGATTAGGAAAGAAGATGATAAGTATAGCAAAAGCTAGGTTAAATCTTTATCCAACAGGATAACTTCACGCTGTCAATAATAATGTGAAACGTTTACCATTTTATTAATTTTTAAGGCTACAGTAATATCAAAATATATAATTTAATTGATATTCACTCACCTCCATAATATTCTAATGCTTTTATTGAAGTTGCAATCGTCAATATTAATCCAAAGTATTGCATATTTCCGTTTGTGTCTTGCAACCTCATCCTGTGGAGTATTTATTAATAATGACTCATTGTCGAGTGTACAGGTGGATTATATCAGTATGATGTCTTTTTAAAAAAAGTCTCTAGCGTTGGTATAAACATTTACACCTGTAGCGGCGCTAAGTTTTTAACCGTGTGAACGCGTTTCACTTTTCATTTACCAACACAATCTAGTTTTTAAAATTGTATTTAGGATTATATAATAATAGGTTTTATTAACTATCAATATCGTCTCCCTTAAAATACGATCTTGATATTATGTAAAATCAAATACCTACACTTAATTCATTTCTCGCAAATTTCATAGAAAATTTAACGACATGATTCACAGTAAACACTGCAAGGTGCTACATAGTAAACATGCTCAAAAGGAGTTAATAACCGGATAAAAAATTTTGAAGTTTGTAATGCAGCACAGAGTAAACTAAAAATATTACGTGTTTCAGAAAAATTGGCATAACATTTTGGTATCCATATTTTGCAGTACTACATACATACGCCTTTATCCCCGGAGGGTTAGGCAGAGGTGAATTAACACCCACATTTCACCAATCATTGTATTGGGCCCCACGTAACGTAATAGGGGGGTGAACCTATTGCCGTTTTCCGAGCGCTATGGTTGACTCGAGTCATGTATAGGCCGAGTCTAGGCTGTATATATCTGTCTGATGTTAAACAGCCCTATCCCTTAGTCGCCTTGCACGACACTGCATGGGAGGATCTGACCCCCATCTGGGGTTGTCTCAATTCTACTCTGCCGGGAACCACGCGGCATTACTCCGTTAGGATATTGCAAACAGAGCACGTGAGCAAAAAAGATTGTTTAGAAATTCATCTATAGATGTAACAAAGTTTTTTCCGAAATACTTCTGTAGATGACAAAATTATGCCCAAACTTGGTTAAAAACTGTTATACGGTCTACGTAAAAATTGCACTATTAATGCTTGTCAAAAGTAAAATAAAAAGCACTCTGATTATGGAAATGTGTAAGTGTCAAAATACTACTTTCCAAGGATTTATCTTCTGTTCATTACTAATGTCTGATCAATTGTGCGTCATAGCATAAACCATCTATCCCTGACTTCTCAATCCAATCTAAGACATGGATTACCAGCAATAATTAACCAAGGATAATCGATGAACCAATGGCTTTGTAAACGAAATTAGCCAGCAGTTATACCATATCCATATCATGAATTACAAATAGGCCAATATAATTACCATCTCAAATGAACGGAGATCGCATAGCCATTGTGGTCGATAATACGGCATTAGCCTTCATTTTAATACAAAGGAGGTGATCGTCTTTAATTAATGGATTTAAGTCTTGGATAATTTTATCTATTTCGATTCATTTTGTGCTATAGTCAAGTTCAGGACTAAAAGTTGTACTGGTAAAATCGTTTTATCAGTTTCGATTTTCGAATTCATTCGTATCTTTGTATTATTGAAAGAATATAGAATATAATTATTAGAAACAATACGTTTTTCTGACTTTTGTGCTGAAATGATTAAATTAATTTTTTTAGCAGGTGCACCGAATAGTTAGTGAAGTCTGCTTGGGCCTCAAGTACATTGGTAGGGCCCTGTAGACCCAATAAACATTCATTTAACCTAACTACATTTCTAGCGTTAACGACTTTTTTGCTCCTGGCACCTTATCTAACATCATTGTTTCGACTGGGTTGTACGTATGTTTACAAACATAAGATTATGAATGGAAATTTTGTATGGATAGAAGACTTTTGCTATCTGTAGTATCGCATTGTAGTTGTTAAATCGTACTAGACGTGCAAAAGTAAGAATTAATTAATTAAAAATGTAAATTTTGATTATTATAGTTTCAAATTGATCACAATTTATCTAGATTAATGATGTAGTATAAATAATAGACAAGTCATAAAACAGGATAAAGTTAACAAAAATACAGTAGGTGCTTTTCATTATTTAGAGAGTGTACAATTACTTTATGTAAAGTGTTTCAGCGCAACTTTGAATACGAGCATTGTCCCATCAAGTAAAAGTTTATATTCGATTATTTCAAAAGTGAATTTAGTTTATTCATGTTTTATTTCATTTAAAGTTACAAAATTAAAAAGTTTGATTACTGGAATGTTTTTATTATTACGGTAAGCTACCTAACCATATAACATTAAAACAACGTATATGCCTATTAGTCGCATTGTAATATCATAATATATACTCAATTTATTATAATATAATAATCCTTGTAAAAAAATTTGAAGAAAACATGACAGATAGCACTAAAAGTCGTCAATAACTCCATAACAAAAAAGAAGGAAATTGGCTGACAAAAGAAAAATAGTTATTGAACAGCAATGCCTATACTTAGTCAGCTAGATAAAAAAAGTATGTTCAATCTACTACAATATCATTTACACAAACGGAAATCGCTATTTCCGAACATAGTATAATCGAAAAAAAAAAACAATTTCCGTTACATATCCTTTTTAAAATAATCACGAATCGATTTCTATACATTTATACTCACTGTTAATATTCCCGACGGTACGTATTACGCTCCTTTCAATACCTATTACGTATCGAGTAATATCGAGTTCGTTCTAGGTTTCAATACACTCGATAACAATAGGAACTCTCAGGTGTTCCCAATCGGTAAAGTTTAATCTACTAATCTATCTGGTGGTGTTAGTATTTCTTGATTTAACTTTGGTGTAGGTAATTTTTGCTTGCTTTCTGCCGGCCCTTCACTATGTATTGGAGATTAGTTTTAATATCTGCAAAGTCTACTTGATTATAGCTGATTTTATTTGATTTTAAAAGAAGCATGATTTTAATTGATGGTCGTTTGATTTTATTTCAGTTTCTAAAATCTCAGTGAATATAAGAAATAATTTAGTATGCTACTTTTTAAAATTCCTGATGGGACTTGAATTCGCGACCAATGCTTGTCAATACCTGAATAATGTCCATTCCAAAATTTTCAAACAAAACCTAGTTTGTACCTCTTTACTTCCAATACGGAGACAGCAACGGGCGAGGTTCATAGCTATGGTAAACCCATAAACTTAAAATATACTTGCATAAAGGTAAACCACTAACCTGATGGTGAACCATTATGCTTGTTGGACATTAACAGAAATAAAGATGGTTAATGATCAAGAAAATAATATCTTCCAAACCATTAAACTGAAGCTCTCAATAAAACTAGTTAGAGTTAAAATGTTTAACAGTGAGAACGTTCAAGGAATTAAATCTATAGCTGTCAACTGAAAGTTTCTCACAAGAAACTTATGTGCGACTAGTTCAATATTTTTCTAAAATGATAGAAACTGACCAGAGGCGAAGTTTTCTCAACTTATCAAGCTCAATCAATACTTATTGAGAAGTTCCGCAAGTGTCCCCAGTTGCATTCGCTATGCTTTGAATTCTCCATGGCACAAATAAAAGTTATTTATGGAAGTCTTTGCTTGTGATCTCGGGTCTACTTGAAAGTGAAGTTTATATATGGCTTTATTTACTAGAGTACTTCGGATAAGTTCGGCTAGTTACAGACCCTGAAATGCCCTGAAAGAATAAGTAAGTATTGAAATAATTAGATCAAGAACCAAGCGGTTCGGCGACCTGGAACTATAAATAAAATAATAATAAAAATTATTTATTGACTTAAAACTATCAGGTACACAAGTAATGGTCCTAAAATTAAGGCATATTTTTACGTTCGCACTTATGTACTACGCTGGTTCCCAAACTAAGCTAATGCTTGTGTTTTGGGATTTGCTTACCAGCTCACGTGTTTCCCTCTTCCTACAGTCCTGGGTCGTAAAAAAGCGTCTGATGAGCATTTCCCCTGTAAGGGATTGGTCGCGTATTCAAGTCCTGTTCGAGATTAAAAATAGAAAACATACCCTTAGACACCCCCCTTTACAAATTTGTATGGATTAGAAAGAAAAGATCGGCCAGAATGTACTCAAAAGCAATTGATATCCCAAAGTAACCTAGCCAAAGAACCAGCGATCATTTTAATAATAAAAGAGTACCCTTAAGAAATAGATAAGAAAAATAAATACAGCCCTATATAAAAAAATAGAATCTCTCGTCGAATGGTTAAAACAAAACTGGATTCCTTGAAATCGAATCACATTATTATGGTAAATATAAATAAGAAGTATAAACTCAATACATAAACAGAATCACAATTGGATCATCCTGTATTATGGTCTTGTTTTCCCCGAACCCCGCTAAATGCCAATAGTTGATTTGAAACGGCCGAACTACAATCGTTAGACATCGAGTAAACAAATGAACGAATAATATTCGATGAAATTGACAGGGTAACGAATGTTTATTGGTGAAGTTTGTCGATTACTTTATTTGTGCTTAAGTGGCTATGATGTTAATGATGTCTTATGTCACATTTAGTGTTCATATGATAAGGTTGACGAGGTTAAGTGTAATTTGAAAATTCATTAAAACCATAACTTTTCATAAAAATATCAAAATCATATTATTTTCTGATAACTTCATTACAGTGCCACCTATTGAACATGTCAAGTCAAGAGGGACTGCCCTACCATATTTATATTGATTATGATGTAAAACAAAACTATGTTGATGTTTCATACAGTTTTGTATGATACTTCGTAGTCATTATACATTATGATCATGGTACATCTTAGTCAAGATACATCATAGTTATGGATGATTGTCTTTAAAGGATATACGACGTATAATTTTCAATGCCGACGTTTAATTATTTTGAATATAAAATCAAGAGCTGAAAATTATATTTTCACTTCGATCAATATAAAAGCTAATTGGTTTTTACTTTTGTTATTTAAAAGCGCTTACTTTCCACAAGGTGTAATTATTCTTCCAGCACAATTTTTGTCGTTTTATTAACCGACTTCAAAAAAGGAGGAGGTTCTCAATTCGGATGTTTCTATGTTTTTTTTTTTTTTTTTTATGTTTGTTCGCTCATAGCTCCGCCATGCGTAGACGGATTTGCAAAATTCTTTTTTTGTTCGAAAGTAGATTATTCCGAAATGGTCCCATTTAAATTTCGTAAAGATCTGATGATGGGTTTCCGAGGTTAGACCAAGGAACTCTTCAAAAAATACCAGGCAATCAGCCGCGATTGCTGCAATCGCATATTATTGCAATGTCTCTGCCATTACACATCATAACATCACGCCTGAATCCTTTGAAAGGGTATGCAGAAGTGTTCAGAATATTCAGCTATAATTCCAGTGTATGCGTATTGCGTTGATTTTTTTTAATTAAAAATTCTTAGTCAACGCGAAGCAACACACCTACTCCTGGGGTGCCGTTGGTGATGACCGACGGACAGCTTGCGCAAATAATAAGCGCGTTGCGGACACCCACACCGGTGAACACCAGCAACATGGCATGGCTCGCTGCACGGCCCGCTTCAGCGGACGTGACGGCGTTCATCGATGCTATATCCATTTACAAAGAGTGCGTTGGCGTTAGCGATGAGATAGCAAATTAAGGGTATGCCTATGCTGCTTACAGAACTAGCTGCCACCTGGTGGCAAGGCATCAAGCAGACCATACGCTGCTGGGATGACGACATACAAGTATTGCGTAATACCTACGGGGCACGGTTGCCACCGCACAAAGTATATATGCGTCTATTTGAAACTTACCAGGGGGATGAGTCTACAGAGGTATTCGTGTGCAGAGCGAGGGCTCTATTTAGTCAATTACCACTTAATACTCTGTCTGAGGAGACTCAGTTAGATATGATATACGGACTGTTGCATCGGCGTATTAGAGAGAAGCTAAGCCGAACCGACTATAATACTTTCACCGAAATGTTACATTTGACTCGCCGTATTGAAGAGATGTATAATGAAGGTCGCCACAGCGTACATAACCCAAGTCCTAAGGTACGCGAGCAGTTGAAAACACGGGCTGCGCATGTTACGGTCGCGGCTCCCGCGCCGACCGCTGTACTGTAATACCTACTTCTACGTCTACATCGCTCGCGGTCGCCGAGAGTAGATTATCAAGGCCGCGTTGTACCTACTGCAAACAGTTTGGGCACCTACAGGACGCGTGTAGGAAGTTACTAGCGAGGCCTACAGACGAGAAAGATAAGTGCGATAGTGCGAAAAGTGTGAAACCGAATATTGTGTGCTACGGTTGTGGTGAAAAAGGTTATATTCCCGCGAATTATCCGAAGTGTAAAAATAATGTTAGCAATAATGTAAAACCTGCAACTGATGAATTGTATTCTTTTGACTGTGTGGACTCTGACTACTCGGAGCGAATGAGTTTGAGCTCGTGTAGTATCGAGAGATACGAGACCCAGCGAGGCAGGCCACTGTTGCACATAGGTATTGAAACCTATAGGGGTACCGCGTTGGTAGATAGGTACCGCTGCTCGTAGAAGCTTGGCGGGTAGGTCGCTTTACGCTCTCCTTCAACGTATGGGGAAGGAGTTTCGTGAAGACAACTTCTCTATCAAACTCGCTGATGGTAAAGTTAGTCACGTTAGAGTGTTGCTAACTTACGTAAACATAAATCTCGTCGATTCATATATCGGAGCATTCGCTGCGAGTGATAGAGCCCTATTTTCTACCTGTGCATTGTAATATGAGTAATAAACGCGTGTGAGTCTTACAAATGGTGTATTCATTACAATCTCAAATAATAATACATAATTCTAGAACACAAAGGGCACTAAAAAGAAAGAAATAAAAATTTTTTGACAAAAAAAGAAACCGACTTCAAAACCCCTTTAACCCTTTTCTTGGCAGTGTGCATTGTTATGCACACATGGCTTCAAAAAATTCTAGACAGTAAACTATTACATAAACATGTATCATTTTATTTTATTACTTTGTAAAATATTATTTATTGTAAAAAAAAATATACTGGACGTTCCTGCCAACGCAAATTTTGATAGTAGACGTCAATAAGGCGAACCGTGCGCGTGCGTCTCCTCAACGTTAAGTAAATATTATCATTTTTGATATGTTTATGTAGTTATTGTCTCAATAAGTAGCTGGTATTCTGTAGATGATAGTATTACCTATACGGAAATGCTATTTTTTATATAGATATACCTTACAATCACATTTTATTGTACTGGTTTTTCGTATGTATCTTTAAATGCACACTGCCCAGTTTGTTACGAAATAAAACTTTTTTGTCACGTATCCACAAAGATACACTGCCATTTTATCCATTATTGTTTTCTTTTATTTTTATCTAAAATTAATGAAATTTTTTGGGTATCTAACATGATATTTTTCCTTTTTCCAAAAAAAAAAAAATTTAACGGGAATCGTAACACTGCCGGCGTTTAATTCTATCATCCAGTAAGGGCCACCCAGGGCATGAAGCGGAAGTACGGTGGTACTTTTCTTCAAAAAAGGTGATAATTGACATTGCTGAAGAACTAGGTACAGGTCCATCACAGCCACATCTTGAGCCATGTCTACAAGTTGTTCTCGAGAGTCGTTACAAATCGCTTCGCGGGTAATCTCGACGAGTTCCAGCTATCTAAGCAAGCCGGGCTTTGAAAAGGCTATAGTACCGTGGACCACATCCATACTGTTCGGCAGATTATAGAGAAAACGCAAGAGTACAATCAGCCGCTGTGTATGGCGTTAGTGGACTACGAAAAAGCCTTCGACTCTATTGAAACCTGGGCAGTACTGGATGCCCTGCAGCGGTGTCGTGTCGATTGGCAATACATCAAAATGCTGAGGTGCTTGTATGACACTACCACAATGTCCGTCCAGCTCCAAGACCAGAAGACAAAACCCATTAGCGTCCAGCGTGGAGTGAGACAGTGAGACAAACTATTCACCAACGCATTGAAGGACATCTTCAAGACTCTGGATTGGACTGGCACTTCTCACATCTTCGGTTTGCCGACGACATTGTCATAGTTGCGGAGACGCTGGAACAACTCGGCGAAATATTGCACAGTCTGAATGGAGCTTCGCGACAAGTCGGCCTCGAACATGTTATACCAAGGCCGATTGCCATTGAAGGCGAAGAAAGCATGACACTCGAAGTTGTTCAAAAATATATCTACCTGGGGCAGGTTATCTAGCTCGGTAAAAACAACTTCGAGAAAGAAATAGCCAGAAGGATCCAAATGGGGTGGGCAGCATTTGGTAAAGTACGTCGGGTCTTCTCCTCCCCCCTACCACAATGCCTCAAAACAAAGGTTTACGACCAGTGCGTCTTCCCGGTGGGGTTAGTCTACGACCTACAAGTCCCGCAGCGGGCTACGAAGTGAGCTATGCTTGAAGTCTCTTTGAAGGATAGAACTGCCAACGAGGTCATCCGACATAGAACCAAAGCTACCGACATAGCTCGCAGAATATGCAAGCTGAAGTGGCAGTGGCACATCTGTCAAAAGACTGATGGCCATTGGAGCAGACGACTCCTAGAGCGGAGACCGTGAGAAGGAAAACAAAAGGTGGGACGCCCCTTAGGCAGATGGACTAACGACTATATATAAAGGTGGCTGGGACAGACGGGATGCGGAGCACGGAGGATCGGCAGACGTGACGCACATTGGGAAAGGCCTATGTCCAGCAGTGGACTGCAATAGGCTAATTGGTTGATTAATTATTTTTAATTCTACTCAAGGCAGTGTATCTTCAAAGATACACTCAATTTAAAAAGTTGATTGTTATATATCAAGCAATGTGCATTTATAGATACATTTAAAAAACCTTATTTCGGAGTTTTCTAGAATTTTTATTTTATTTTTCTACCCTAATTTAGACCCCATTGATCGCAATTAAGTTAAAAAAAATATAGTTTTCGAAACAAAAATATCCTGCCAAGTAAAGGGTTAAATAGATAGGAACTAAAAAGAAAAAAATAATATCAAATGTAACAAATCAAATATAGAACAATTAACATAATTTAGCCTAACTTTAACCTTAACTTATAACAAATTACCAATGGAGATGGGGAGGCTTTCATACATTCTTGGGCCAAAAATGTAATAAGATGAGGGTGGTATCAATTAAGAGCATATAAATTATTAAACCATCCCTGAAAATTCTGCAGATTTTGGATATCTGAGAGCAGAGTTATAAGAGATTTAGTAAAAGTGAGGTTATGCAAGAAATTGACATTTTAGAACTGTGATTTCTGTGGTGTTTCAATAGAAAGTGGTCATTTTTTTTATCTTAAAATACTTTTAAATTGTACTGTATTATATTTCACTCAGGGATAATGTACGAAAACTTACAAAGAGATTTTAAAGATATGGAGTACAAGGATGTTATGTTAAAAAAAAAAAACACTTTAAATAATAATTATCTTTTATTCTTCTTCAATAATAATTAAAGTATTGTCTAAGAAGTGCGCAGGTGGAAATATATTACCTTATTTACTTCATTTTCTATGCCACAATTCACACAGAGATCCATGTCAAAATCCAAAATACCGAGCAAAACTCAAACAAGTAAACAAGTTTATCATTGTACTTTAAGGTAACCAGGAGCAAGCTGAGAAGTCCGTAAAGAGAAATCACTGTTAAGGGAATATAATCAAGAAATCAACTGGAAATACTCAAAACGCAGAAGTCAATTGATCATTGGATTTAAACCAATAAACTGATACAGCATACTGATATAGCATACTTTTGTACATATTTTATAAACAATTGTATATCCCATAAGCCGTGTAAATATACAATTTTTCGATAAAATAATTAATTTTGAAGATTGAATAAATAAACTGATTGACTGAAAATGGAGCTGTCAGCTGTCACAGCTTAAAAATACAGTTGATAAACACAAGAAATAATTAATCGATTAACGGAAATCGATTCAGAATTTATTTTTATTACACTATTATTTGGTATTTTAAATGGTTATTATTATTATAATGATTAAGTTTTGTTCTCTCTGATTGATTTAATATCAAATTGTGATGCAAGTGTTTTAATACGCAATATTGTTTAAATATTTTTTAGTAATCGATATTTTATTTTGCTAGTGGAATAAACTTAGTTTTAAGATTACTCGTCTTCCAGACTTTCAATTGAGCTGGTTTTTTAATATTTTGAAATAGAAAAAAATACCGCTTTTTTTAAGTCATATCTCAACTCATTACAATTTTGGCCCAGAAGTCCCCGTCTCCTTTTGGAGTCGGTGCCAATCCCCTACGCGGCCTATTTTACACGACAGATATACAAACTACTAAACACATCAAAAATGAATGTAACGCAACTCTTTTATTAGTCTTATCAATCAATCAATCAAATCAATTAACCTATTGCAGTCCACTGCTGGACATAGGCCTCTCCCAATATGCACCACGTTTACCGATCCTCCGCCTTCTGCATCCAGTCCGTCCCAGCCACCTTTCGAAGGTCGTCGGTCCACCTGATTAGGGGCGTCCCACCCTCCGTTTTCCTTCTTTTCCTTTCTTTCATATTGCAATACATAATGTACCTAATATAATATTTTCTCATATATTATATGTTATAGCTATCGAGTTCTCTTGTACCTATTTTCTTCCATTGATGGTCAAGATTTAAATGCTATTATTACATGTTCGCTAACTTAATAAACTATTTTTTTTATCTAATTCGCTAAGAATTTAATTGATATCTAATATCAAGTCTGTTCTATATTAGATTAATATTCTAAGTAGGTATATACTACTAATATTATATTTAAACGCGAAAGTTTGTAAGTATGGATGGATGGAAGGAGGATGAAGTAAGGAAATAATATAGGTAAATCAGATCGGTGATATTTTTCTTGGCACCGACTCCAAAAATTGGTAATTTGTTATAAGTTAAGGTTAAAGTTAGGCTAAATTATGTTAATTGTTCTATATTTGATTTGTTACATTTGATATTATTTTTTTCTTTTTAGTTCCTATCTATTTAAAGGGGTTTTGAAGTCGGTTTCTTTTTTTGTCAAAAAATTTTTATTTAGATTATTTTATTTTATTTAGAGTACAAAGTGAGAAACAAACAGTAGGTACCATTTTCATCGGAAATGAAAAAAATAATTTCACTTCGTCACACGTTTTGTTTTACCAAAATAATTAGTTGTGTTGAAAAAAAAAATATTTTGCCCTTCTTAGCTGCATAGATCGTGGCCTACTTCAAGTGCTAGACAGGAAATACTTTTATGTAGATACTAGTAATCGCAAATTGCTAGTTTTGTCATGGAAGGGTTACTTCCAGCTAAGCTGCCGTCCTTCATCCTTGCTTGCATTTCAATAATATAATACTTTCGGTCTCACAGACCGTAAGCGAGTATTATACATTCGTGATACACTATTTGAGCGGGTATAGGAAAGTCAACTCAACCAATTTTGAATAAGACAAACACAAAATATAAAATGAGACAGTATATCCACAAAACGTAAAAATAAGCCACAAAATAAAAAATAAATCGATGTCTGTCCCAAATAAACAGGAAATGAATAAAAACGTGAAGAAATAGCCACAATACGGCGTGACGGTACAGAACTGGCTGATAATGAAGAGCACGCGGGATTGCGTCATAAAAGTTTTATGTTCCCAAATAATGCTCCAAAGAGTACGTTCAACTATGCTCCCTGCGGAAGTGTCTTGTAAATGGAAACGGTTTTTTTTTTATTTCTTGAAGAAAAGCAAAGTGTCGATCGGTTTTCATTTCCGCGAATGTTAAGTTGCGTCACTTTATGAGAGGGACAGTAAACGTTTTGTTCCAAATTAAAATTTTGATATTTTGAATCTATCCAACAGTAGACATACAGCCCATGAATAAGTGCCCGCTTGACGGCAATAGGCTCGCCTCCTTTTACGTGGGACCGAAAATTATAGTTGGTGAAATGTGGGTGATAAGTGATAATACTGATAATACACCTCTACCTACCCCTTCGGGGACTTACAGGTATGAGTATATTATGTATGTATGTATGATATTTTGAAGTTGAAAAACAAAGTAGCCATATTTGTAAAAGGTAGCTATAATTACCGTGTTGGTTCCAGGTGGAATAGAATTAGGGCTACCCCATCTCTCTTAGGTGTCGTAGAAGACGACTAAGGAATGGGGCTGTATTTCATCTGATAGTTAACATACAGCCCATGATAATACTGCCCGCTTTTTTATATAGGATACGTCAATTCGACTTCACCTTGCCTGATAGTAAGCTGAAGGCAAAGTCTCGGAGAAGAGGTTCACCATTATAGACATGTACCATGTTATGTTACAATGGTGGTACTCAGCTTGACGGCCTCATCAGATGCTTCTTTCCGCCTCGCTAAAGGCCCCCTATTACTTGGAATAGAAAATCATACTTAGTTCGTGGAACTAATATCAACAATTTGGCTTAGCTGGAGGGGTTAACGGGAATAATAATAATTTCAGTTACTAGAACTCTTCTATAAATATGCGGTAAAAATATCTAAGAAAATAATATGAATAAAGAAAATATCCTTGACTTAGAGCTAAATTCATTTAGCCAAACAACTTCCAATGCAGATCAGCCTATAAGATAAACGAGCTAAATGTTTACACAAGTCTCATAAATATCTCAAAAACATTCGAATCATAATCGATAACTATTCGTTAAGTTCAGAACTCTAGTTTGGAACTTGTCAAAATAACAAAGAACTAATGAAAAGAGTGGTATCGAGTGTCAACAGAGCGTATCGATAATCGATAATATCGATAGAACGCGAGTGGCTCTTGAACGAGAAAAATATCGCTTGGAGCAAGTTCTTTGTTCGTAGTTCGAGGTGTCAATTGGTGAGGATTACGTATTGTATTCGGAATTCGATGATAGCAATGTTTTTAATTTCAAATTATTGAAGTAAACAAGTGTAAGGGATATCACTTTAGTCATCATCACTATCACTATCACTACATATTATAAAACAAAGTCGCTGTCGCTGTCTGTCCGTCCCTATGTATGCTTAAATCTTCAAAACTACGCAACGGATTTTGTAGCGGTTTTTTTTTAATAGATAGAGTGATTCAAGAGGAAGGTTTATATGTATAATACATGCATAATATTGTATAGAAACACATTTAGAAATATGCAGCGGGAACGGGATTAGAATACCACGCGTATGGAAAATATGGCGGTACGAAGTTCGCCGGGTCAGCTAGTGTTTAGTTGTTCACCCTAAAGTTAAGAAACTTTTCTTAACATTATACCCAGGAATTGAACCGATAGCACTGGATCAACAAAGTAGTCCATCAATGCCGAAAATGACAGTGCGTCAAATATTTTTTCACCATTGACACTCGAAAAAGGGCCCGTAATTCATCAAAAACAGTGAATAAAACGCTCTTTGTTTCACCGAGTGAATAAAAAAATTTGAATTTGGAACATGCGCGAATGTACGGATTCTAGTGAAACATACAAAGAGGTTGCACACTCTCACTATAAAAACGTACTAAAAGCCACCTAAATGTAATCACTGGCTGGATGGAATGTGGCTCAGTTTAAATTAAGAAAAAAAAATGCCGCCATTTTCTGTGTAATTTTCCTTGTAAAAGTTTGTTTGTCTCATAATCATAAAATGACTTCATCTAGTGATAAAAATTAAACTCATATTCTCGAACGCGCTAAAGCGGTAGCTATTACTGATATTTTGCTGCTTCTTTTTGTGTACTATCCATAACAAAATGTAATTCATAATCACAGAGTAATCGTTTTCTCGTAGTCAATGGTGAAAAGTTGAGTACCTAACACGTGAAAAAAGAATTCATCTGATCTCGGCTCTTGTATCCCTCGATCCACTCAGGTTTCTCTCTAGAACCCCTCGCTACGCTCGGGATTCTACCGGAGAAACCTTCACTCCTCTCGGGATACAACTTGGTGCCTCGAAAAGAATTCACCTTTTTTTCACTTGTTGGGTAATCTACTATTTCACCATTGACACTCGAAAAAGGGCCCGTAATTCATCAAAAACAGTGAATAAAACGCTCTTTGTTTCACCGAGTGAATAAAAAAATTTGAATTTGGAACATGCGCGAATGTACGGATTCTAGTGAAACATACAAAGAGGTTGCACACTCTCACTATAAAAACGTACTAAAAGCCACCTAAATGTAATCACTGGCTGGATGGAATGTGGCTCAGTTTAAATTAAGAAAAAAAAATGCCGCCATTTTCTGTGTAATTTTCCTTGTAAAAGTTTATGTTTGTCTCATAATCATAAAATGACTTCATCTAGTGATGAAAATGAAGCTCATATTCTCGAACGCGAAAAGACTCCTCAGTCTTTTCGCGCTAAAGCGGTAGCTATTACTGATAATTTGCTGCTTCTTTTGTGTACTATCCATAACAAAATGTAATTCATAATCACAGAGTAATCGTTTTCTCGTAGTCAATGGTGAAAAGTTGAGTACCTAACACGTGAAAAAAGAATTCATCTCGGCTCTTGTATCCCTCGATCCACTCAGGTTTCTCTCTAGAACCCCTCGCTGCGCTCGGGATTCTACCGGGGAAACCTTCACTCCTCTCGGGATACAACTTGGTGCCTCGAAAAGAATTCACCTTTTTTTCACTTGTTGGGTAATCTACTATTAAAACAGCATTTGGCACAGTTATAGTTGAACAGTTTAAGATTACATTCTACATTCTCTTATATATTATTTCTTGAATGTACTCGTAATTTTGGTCATTTTCAAAACTTTAGTTATTTCCCTTTTTTATTAGTTTTTTTTCTTGCTAATTATGTGCGCCTAATACGTTAAAGCCTATCCAAATGAAGTTTGCATTCAAATTGTTACAGCTATTGCCAAGACACTAGATAGGTAACATAAAAATAGGTGTTACATATAAAAATTGCTCGTTGCATAAGATTCTATTTTCTTCCTAACAACTTTAGACATAGGCCCTACCCCACTTGCTATACAAATATGTAACAGCCCGCCAAGTTGACGACAGCGTGGCGTCAAAAAGTTGTCCTCCCATAAAACTGCGGTTACCGCCTCTGTATTCATATCAAAGTTGATGGACCGCCGCAGAAAACATGGTGTACAAGTTTGTGGGGAAAGTCGTGACCCTTAATGATATTGGTAATGTATGTGAACATAGATATTGTTAAATTGTAATAGGGGGAAGATTTCTGTATTCGGTAAATATAATCCATACTAATAATAATATTAGAAAGACTTTAGCATTTATAAAAATGCGAAAGTCGGTCTGTCTATATTCGTGGTAGTAGCACAGATTACTAAATAGTTTGAACATCTTCAGGAGAAGAACTGGGGAATAATGTAGTCTGTTTAATAAATATTAATGTTTCTATATGCGTGTAGGTATAAATGTATGTCTATGTGTGTAGGTGTACGTATGTATAATATAAATATAATATAAATATTGTAGGACATTCTACACAACGCTATCTTGACCCAAAGTAAGCATAGCTTAACTAGCTTGTGTTATGGGTCCTAGAATACGGATAAACATACATAGATACATATTTTTTTCGTAAATACACCAGACCAATGCAAATATTCATATTCATGCAAACAAATATTTGCACTGAGCGGGGATCGAACCCGCGTAGCAGCCGCGTTCACTACCGCTACGCCACAGAGGCAGTCTATGTGTGTATGTGTATGTGTGTATGTATGTATGTATGTATGAATATAATTATGCTACGTATAGATATATGGATATGCACCTGACCCCCTAGAAAAGTGGCAATTCGTTGCTCAGCGTATGATGGAATAGAATGACAAATGTATAGGATTTGACGTTTTTGACATTCGTTGACGCCTGTCATAAACGTCAAATCCCATACATTTGGCATTCTATTCCATCATACACCGAGCAACGAATTGGCACTTGTCTAGAGGGGCAGTTTAGGTCCGCTTTTTTATTATTTGTTTTTTAATGTACCTACATTTCACATACCCTTCACTACCATTTATGCCTACTTCTCTGCTACTCGAAGGTTTGCTGGGAGAGAACACATATTGAGTTAAGCTCGCCTCGTTGGCCATGGTAACCACTTTCGGTGGTGGGCCGCGTGCTTGTCTGCGACCTAAGTGGTAAAGAGCCTACTTACAAACTCTGGCATTCCATTTCTTTATCCGTTTTCATCCGTTAACATTATTGTAAATCGAGTTACTTTCTTGATTTATCTTCTCTTGCTATTGTACCAATTAAACTGTCACTGGTCACTGATAAACAAGTTTCGAGTCTAGACTGCGTAGGTATTAGCTCAAACAACGGCCCAACAGATAAGCAACACAATTGTTGAGCTAGGAACTTCGTAGTATCTCTGTAAGATAAATTACTGTGAAACTGATTCATGTGGGACTGAACTATTGCTGTGAGTTAATGCTGCGAGTATATTCACAAAATAGACTATATTATTGACTTATACACAGCAATGGTTACAACAACTTGGCGTAAAAAATAGCTACTATTTTGGTATGTACAAGTTTGACAAATACTATGCATCCCTTAACATACACGCATTGGTAGTTTGAAGACAATAGACATTAGCTTACTCAGACCTAACGCGTATTTCGAACCGTCTTTTGTTGACCCGATGAATTTTGTTTTATATACTGTGTACATACATTATTTACTCAAAGATTATAGAATAGAGTTGCGTTTGTACCATGATTATAGATCTGATTCTCAACACTCCATAGATTCACCGTGCGGTCGCCGCCGGGTCCATAGTGTGATACAGAGAGGAACACCGTGACGACGACTGAGACTTGCGACCCAGATGTAGGTTTAGGGTGGCCACCTTGTGATGCATCAGCGCTCACCTCCACCGTCAGTGTAGTGTTCCCCCCCCCTCCTCCTACCTATCCAAATAGTTACTTTCCCCCTACGTTGAAATAAAATAGAGTTAGTTCCCGGTAAAGTAGAATACGGTCACCGCATCTCTTTCCTTGGATATCGTCGAAGGCGACTATAGGATAGGGTCGTGTTCTTCATCCGACAGGAAACATACAGCCCATGAAAAAGTTTCCACTTGAAGGCAATGGGCTCCCTCCTTGATAAATGTAACCGAAAATCATAGTGGCCAAAATGTGGATGATAAAAGTAATACACCTCTGCTTACCCCTTCGTGAAGAGACGTGAATGTATATAGGAGTACTAGTGTATAGGGTTCAACCAAGATCTTTGGAATCTAAGCCTACATTAAATGCAAGTCGGTACATCTTCTGGTTAATCTGGTAGGCTTTTTTCTTGAGGTTCGAGGGCAAAATGGCGGTCAGTTCCGTAAAAGGAAAATAAAGTATTCATGTTTAAGTAGGCATAACTAAAGTGCAAACTTGGGATGCAGCTAGGATTACCCCTGGATGATAATTAGTAGTAAAATATTGTGTTCAAGTTAAGTGAGTTACTGCTCTCCTGGCTAACGTCTGTGTTAAGAAGAACTGTAACTGTACTATCTATTCCAAAGTGTTAACCAATTTAAAAAAAAGGAGTTATCCGTGTGGTGACGGAGACAGAAATATAACTACCCCATATTATCCGAAAGGTGTCGTAAGTCGTAAGAGAGGACTAACACGACTAAAGCCTTTCGAAGGAGGTAGGAAACGACAGGATATCCATCCCAATCGAGCAGTCCGACTGGGGAATTACCTCCGCCCTACAGAAGACTCGTGTTGTGTTTCCGACGGTGAGTAGCTCAGCCAGAGCTCACTGGAGAGATTTTGTACTGCCAGTGGGAAAACCAAAGGCTCTCTCCTGTCTGCGACCTAAGTAGTAGGTATAAAAATAAAATTAATTATTAAAAAATAAAAAAAACCCGACTGCTGTCTAAAAGATTGAAACAAGCTTAATAGCAGGCGGTACCCATTTGCCAATCATAAACCGAAAGGAATTTAATGGGTACCGCCTGCTATCAAGCTTGTTTCAATCTTTTAGACAGCAGTCGGGTTTTTTTTATTTTTTAATAATTAATTTTATTTTAACCTTTTTAGTTAGGATATGACATCTATATATTTTTGTAATCTCCTTTTAATTCTCTTCATTTTGATACCCTACTCGATAAATTTGAATGAAAAAAAAATTTTGCCAACACATATTTTAGCATCAAAAATCTACCGTATTTTTTTTGTTGGAATTTTATGTACCCTATGACACTCGGGAGATGAATACCTTTTATTTGAGACCCTATTCATCAAAATCCGTCTAGGCGTTAGGCCTGTAGAGGGGAACAAAGAAAACTACATACACACATAGACACATACATACATACATACGCGCGAAACACATTACCCTCTCGCTGGCGCAGTCGGGTAAAAACTAAGTTATGATTTTCCTGATTGTATCCGAAGGTGACCTCGGAGCTCAGGGTTCGTCTTTCGACTCTTTTTCCTCCATTCTGCACGATCTTGGGCGTCTATCCATGTGAGAGATGATAGTGAGACCATTTGCACGCATGTCGCGCTCCACGACATCAAGCCAGGACTTCTTGGACCCTTCTGCTTAGACCCCTCACCATTGACAGGCATTTGTTACTCACGTAGTCTGGCGGTTGTCGCAAAACGTGGTCGCACCAGCGAAGGCGGCTCTCCTGCATTTTATCTCCAATGTCACGGACATGAAGGCTGTTATGAATAAAGAATTCCAAGATATTTTATTCTAACAAATATAATTTGGTAAGTAATTCTATGAATGAATAATGAACGTGGGAACGTAACACACTATACGTTGATTGGAGTGGGTGTATGTAAATGTATGTGTGTATCTAAGGCAGCTCAATGTTTAGCTCCGTGTGGAACAGATTCCTCCAATCACTTTAGTTTCGTAATTGAAAATGATTAGATTAGATCTTTTAAGTTAATTATCCGACTACGGCAAAGTCAAAGGAGAGTTATGATTTTGACAGGCTATGTATGTATGTAAGTGTGATTGTTAATCTGATCCCTCATAGCTTCTCAACTACTAGACAAATGAGGGATACCAGCGGACGATCAAGGCGTTTCTAACGATAAACGAAGTTAGAAACGCCTTGATCCGTGGTCCTTGGTCCGCTGGTTGTCGGCTATAAGACGTGTTACTGAATCTATTGTGATGCCGTGTAAAATATACATTCATACAATCACGCCTTTATCCCCGAAGGGTTAGGCAGAGGTAAATTAACAGCCACATTTCACCAGCCATTGTATTAGGTCCCACGTAATAGGGGGTGAGCCTATTGCCGTATTCCGGGCACTATTGTTGACTCGAGCCATGCAACTGACGCTGAGTCTGGGCTGTATATATCTGTCTGATGTTAAACAGCCCTATCCCTTAGTCGCCTTGTATGACACCGCATGAGAAGAGATGGGGTGGCCAAATTCTACTCTGCCGGGAACCACGTGGCGCGGCGTGTGTAGAATATGCCGTGTTTGGTATCAAATGAAAGGGTTTAATAAGCACATTTCTGCCTCCTGCATACAGGACTGCCTCTGTGGCGTAGCGGTAGTGAACGCGGCCGCTACGCAGGAGGCGCGGGTTCGATCCCCACTCAGTGCAAATATTGGTATGCATGAATATGAATATTTGCATTGGTTTGGGTGTTTTCTATGTATAATATGTACCTATGTATTTACAAAAAAAAAAATAACTATGTATGTTTATCCGCATTCTAGAACCCATAACACAAGCTAGTTAAGCTATGCTTACTTTGGGCTAGTACTATTATCTGTTCTGTGCTTTGGGTCTAGATATCGTTGTGTGGATTGTCGTAAAATATTTAATTTAATTTAATTAATATAAAAATTATTAACTTGCCCCAAAATAATATAAATAAAAAAATGTTTATGAACTAAAACCCGACTATTGAAAAATTCAAGCTCTAGAAAGTATATACAAGAATGTTGCTTTGTTAGAGAAGTGGTCGTATGCCAGTTCTATAACAAAACAATACATTATTTTACTATAGATAACATCCAATGTCGCCATACTAAAATGAAACCTTATAATCAGACCAAGCCCTATCAGCCACTTCAATTAACTCTTAGCTACGAGTAGTTCCTCGGGTCATTGAACTATCGCCGTATTACGAGGTATATATAAATAATGAATGTCCTCCCTACTACATACTATTAAAAAATTGGATTTTGGAATACTTGTTATTGAATGACGCTCTAAAGACTCAACGGATCTGGCTGATCATTTTGAGTACTTTATTCGTTAAGATCGATCTTATGCTGACTGTAAAGAGATAGATTAGGTACTATTTCTGAGATTATTCCCGGTATTATTTGTAATATTTTTTTCGGGTTGCAGGAACCGGATCAAAATACTCAATAAGACAAGTATTCTTTTCGCAAAAATAAAATAAAATATAATATGAGTGTAAAGTAATATTATGTCAATTTATAGTACCAAATCAATGAAAATGAAAACATAGCTCATCTCATTTAATCTATCGCCTCGCAAATTTCCAGATTCAAAGCTGCAGGATTTCGACGTTTCATTAGCAAAACGAGCAAAGCCTTCAGCAATGTGCTTTACACGAATACGAGCCTGATTTAGTGGCTAGTTATCTCAATTGCTAATTGGTACCTGCTACTGATACTATTTCTGTGCATTTTATTTGCTCAGTACTCGTTAGTACTGAAACTAATGTCGACAAACTGTGTCATATTTACACATTTGAACACGATTTTCAATAGTGAAAAAAAAAAGACTAACACCCAGTTTCCGGAAAGCTGATCAACGTCAAATTAACTAATCGGCTGTTAAATCTCTTGTCAAGTAGCAATTAGGTTGCTAGAATCATGGTTAAATAGTATAATTTGATCATCGTGTCGGTTAAAATAGCTGGTTAACCAACACGATGATCAAATTATACTATTTAACCATGCTTCTAGCAACCCAATTGCTACTTGGCAAAAAAAATTTACAGCCGATGAGTTAATTTGACGTTGTTCAGCCTTTCGGAAACTGGGCGTAAGGCGTATTCTAGAACGACACGCAGTCCTGAATCCTGAAATTTAAAAAAAAAACTAATCACTGTATACCAGATCCAGTCATTGACTCGAAGAAGAATCCTGGATCTCGATTTATCTAAGGACAGATTGACTGATTTGACAGATTTTCTATACAATATCAACTAGTGACACAGGGTTTCAAGTATGCTACCGCCGGCGGCGGGTCCGCTGCATATTCAATGCTAGCTGCTAATCCAATATTAATTTAATACAAATATTTGCACTGAATCGTACCTATTCATAATTCCTAGCTGTTAAGTTAATCTGTCAATATCTACGGCTATATTTGAAAATATGAATGTAAACATTATGTTCAAAGCTGTAAACGTCGATTTCCTTTTCGATAACATCGGAATTATCGCGGAAATTCTATCATAGTCAGGTACAAAAAGTTAATGTGTTTCGTAAATCTTATTATTCGAGATCAAAGTCTTTTTCTCCGGCTTTAATTTGTAATATTGGTAGTCTTTGATATTTATTAAAATGGTATGGTAATTGGAAGGATACTTAATACAATTTAAGGGATGATTGCGAATTATTAATAATGACAGGAAAAATATGTTACAAGGAAATGGAAATTTTTGGGGAAACTTAAGATAAATGTTTGAGTTTTTATGTCTATTAGTGCGAATTTGTTGCTTTTGGGTAATGTTCTACTACTTGGAAGAAATTACAAGTTTAATCTTTTGTTAGAAAACACAAGGACTTTTTTGGAGTCGTTGTACACAAAGTTTGATACGAGACTCGTCTTGATTGGAGTTTTTTGAAAAGAAGACTTCTATACAGCATAGTTGGGCCGGGTGAGGCAGCTTATTATTTCATTAATAAACCTGCCGAGACAGCTCTTTAAGAATGTATGACTTAACTAGAAAAAAAAAACTTGTGAATTTTTAATATCTTCAAGTGAGATTTTTTCACGAAAAATAAATACAATGTTTTCTGCCAAACGAATGACATACCCTACCCAAATTTTTTACATATTATTTACCAACAAAGTCTCCAAAAACTAACCCCGAAACTTAAAAATTATCCCTCATTTTATCGCATTCAGTAATTGTAACATAACGCCAGCCGTCTCAGAGGGCTGCCTCCATTCAGTTCCATTAGAAAAATGGAAATTTATCCGCTTTCTCGTTCCAGAAAGTAATTTTCGATAAAACAATTTGTCCTCGGGACCGTTCCACACATCTGTTCTGTGATCCAAGCTTCCATTTTTCCGTTGCTACATTTGTGTGTGCTAAGTAAGTTTGCTTCAGGTTTTTAGTATTTCTACTTTCACGTTCCTTTCTTCTAGGTAAGTGAACTGGTTCGATATTGAAATGCTTCTTATGCTTCGGAAAGTTGTTTTTGTAACAAAGAAAATATTTTAATGCATTATGTCCACTCTACACGTTGGCGAACACAGTGGCTAACGTATTGGTCAACATTTGTTGTCGAATGTGTAGAGTTGAGAGCTTGTACCGTTTTTAATGAGTGGCGGAGTGTCTCGGGACGGTGTGCTGGCCACTGTGTTCGTCAATATGTAGAGCGTGCATTAGATATAGATTTAGACTGAATGACATCAAATGTCACATTATTTCATGCTATCTAAGCGACTTCACTCACGTGGCGACGCTTTATTCTGAAAAATGCTTTATTTCGAAATAAAAAGAACGCGGTGTTTTTGTAAAATATAATATACAAAAATATTTTGCATAATTATTTATATTTAATGAAATAAAATGTTACTGCGTTAAGTATTTATTAAAATATTGAATTTCACTTCATTTACGATGTTCATAGATCCCGTTGCAATTCGTACCGTTGTGTATTCATCATTCTCTGAATCTTTTTCGCAATTCAGATGGGATCGGCTTTTCCAGCCTAATTGCAATGCGGCTGAATTCCGATATTTTCCGCGAAGTGACTGCCATCTGACCTCCACAACCACTTGGCGATATTATATACTGTATCGTCCTTCTGTTGAACATTAAGCACCTAAATTATGTGTACTAGTGACAAAAGGTTCGTATACCTACTAATATCGCTTTTGAAATTTATTGATACATAGCCTAAGTATATAGAGAGTATAATATATAGACATAGACCGACGCCTGAACAAAATAATCCACTTAAATTGCCCCAAAAATTACGTAATTATATTTAAAAAGATTCAAACAAATAGGCCAGCAGCACTTAAGTCTTCAGTCTTGTTAAATTGACGTCAAAATATACCAAAAAGAAACAACACTTTCAAGTTTCCAGGTCATCAATAATATTCATCATTAATCATCCTGTGAAATTTTTGAACCCTTCTCTACTTCATTAGATTCGGAGCATCGATCTTGCAAAAAAACCGGGGCTAAAAGGCCAAGATAATCGTGAAGTTAAACGAGTACTTGTCAACGGCTTAAAGGGAAACTGAGTGATTTCTGAGCAGCCGATAAAGGTAGTGCCTCGGATAGGCGGAGCGAGTTCGCTTTGTATAGAAAAGCTTTTGTAGGAACTCAGTTCTGGAAAGATGGATGACTATTATTGCTATAAAAGAATACGTTACTTTATTGTTTGTATTAAGCACTAAATAAGCTATACAGTGCACCTGTTTTCAGCAAAACAAAACTGTAATCATTCCTGAATTAACGACGGTGCATTCAATTTTATTTTTGGGACGACATACATTTTTTATTATTTACGTGGACTATTTACACTTTGCAATGAAATAGTGAAATGGAAGTTGCAAATACTTTGTTGAAAAAAGCACTTGTACTTTGCCACAATTTTTTTTTTTATTTCGAACATAACTCACCCCACGGCATTCTCAAAGGCTTACACTATTTTACATCTAAATTACTTACATGTGTAAATTTCTAAATCAAAGTACAAGTGCTTTATTCAATACTAGCTGTTGCCCGCGGCTCCGTAAGCGTAGACATCTGATCCCGTTCCCTATGTGTTATTCTGACGTATAAACTACATTATTGTAAAGTTTCATTAAAATCCGTTCAGTAGTTTTTACGTGAAAGAGTAACATACATTCTCACATACTTACAAACTTTCACGTTTATAATAATTTGTGTCTTGACGACCTCATCAGACGCTTTTTCACGCCCCGCTTAAACACTTAAAACACACATAATACAGACATATACCATACCAACCTCAGACAATATCAAAATACATTAACTACCAATATGTATCTATAAATACACAAACATGTTTCACTGTTTATAAAATGACGCATGAGCTTGAAACCTAATGGATTAATAAGCAGCCTTACAAAGAAGCGAAACGCTATTAGAAAGTACGCCTTGGCTTTCAGACAGAATTCTAGCTTGACATGTCTATAAGTAAAAGGTTCACTCATATAACTCATAATACGTACTCGGGGGCGCAAAGTGGGGTATTTTTTTGAGTATAACACTTATTTTGCACGTTGTGTAAGAAGTGTCGGATTACAAAAATATATACGTTGGAGTGTGTATAGTATATCGGGAGATTTGTGGTTAAGGATTCAGTGATGGGATCGAGAAATCCTGGATTCAAATTCTGGGTATTACGATTATTACCTTACCCTCATCACACTCTTAACTTAAGCAACTTAGCTGAAGGGAAATAATAGTACATACATACATACATACATACATACATACGTACGTACGCACGCACGCACGCACGCACGCACGCACGCACGCACGCACGCACGCACGCACGCACGCACGCACGCACGCACGCACGCACGCACGCACGCACGCACGCACACACACACACACACACATACATACATACATACATACATACATACGTACAATCACGCCTTTATCGCCGGAGGGTTAGGAAGAGATGAATTAATACCCAAGTTTCACCAATCATTGTATTTGGTACCACGTAATAGGGGGTGAGTCTATTGCCGTATTCCGGGCACTATTGTTAACTGCCATGCATCTAGGGCTGAGTCTGGAAGCAGCATATTGCTATGAACACAGCAAATAGTGCTTTGGTGTACTACATTTACGCAACAATTCTTCAAGACATCTCTCGTTTGCAGGTGTGTAGAGATGTTGCGTCCTTGGCAGTTGTTTACCGTCTCTAACATGGTTAATGTTCTGATGAGCCCTTCTAATTAGTCCCACCCTCTCCTTCCCTATATAGGACAACATGTGCAGAACTTAGATGTTACCTGCATACGGTGCAGAATATTCAATTATTCAATCAAGAACCGACCGGTTCGGCGACTACTTCTTTTGCCGCATCATTAAGACATGGAATTCCTTACCAATCCTTCGCGTTTCCCTCTTCCTACAGTGCTGGGTCCTTTAAGCGAGGGTATATTCCCGAGGTCTAATCTATCTCTGTACCAAATTTCATCATAATCGGTTCTGTGGTTTAGGCGTGAAAGCATCACATACAGACAGAGTTACTTTCGCATTTATAATATTAGTATGAATTTTAAAGCAAATGCGTAACCCCGCGTTTACATACTGCCGCTCGCATTGCTCATCGCCTTGCCGGCAATATTCACGCGAATAATGCCCTAGCATTCAAACACTCGCATCATCGCGATGTTCATCGCGTTGCCCAACACTCGCATCATCGCGATGTTCATCGCGTTGCCCCGCATACAGTATTCGCCTTGCGATGGAGATGGACGACTTTAGTTAAGTGGACACCTAACCGAATGCAGTATAGGCATTTTATTAGGCTAGGCTATCTACTTAGAGTCAACCGTGGCATCTTTACTTTCCGTGAGCATCTTTACCTAAGCATACCCTGTACTAGTTTATATTAAATATTTTTTTATCTGTGGCATTTAGCACAACTTTACACTTTTTGGTAGATTCTATGATAAATTGTGATATCCCGGAAAGTTTTTCAAGCTGGCAACTTCGTCAACTGTCAAAGTAGTGGGATTTTTCATTGCATGTGGTCAATTGTGTTTGCTGTGTCACCGCATAAAGATTGGTTTTTTTTGCGAAAAATAAAGTGCAGGTCAGTGGATTATATTAAATATTATAGGAAATATTATTGCTATGGTGTATCACAATTATTTAATCTTATAAAACTTCTATTTCTGGAGTTACTGGAAAAGGTAATGTTGTTTGAGGTTAGGTAAACTTACCTCACTTGGCACAAAGGCAACTTTACCTATGACTAGGGTTGTCGCATTTCGTTCAGTTATTCAGAACAGTGACTTTAATAATAGAAAGGTACTTATAATTTTTTTTTGCTATTTGTTTATGTTAGATTATAGAGTGCAAGAAATATATGATTAGGTAGGTGTTACATTTTCCTGATAAGGTACCTACTTATTTCAGATACCTTCTGATTCAAGATGCCTGCAAAATTTCGTATCAAACAGAGAAATAGAAGCCGTTTAGGAGCGCGAAATTACAAAAAATACTTTGAAGAGATGCTGTTATTAGCCGTAGATTTAGTTAAGAACAAAACACAACTTCTTACGACGCTGAGAAGCAGGTTGGCATACCCCAACGGACTATAGAAAAAGGAGTACAGCTGCTAGCTTTTAACGAAAAAGAGACTGAATTTGTTTTTTTTTGGAAGATGATGATATAATGTATTTTGATTAAGTACTTAAATAAATTAGGTATTAAAAAAGTTTTATTATTTTTGACAACCCTGATGACATTCACCTATTTTTATAAAATTTGAGAAATTCTTGGGGCAACTTTACCTATGCATTGGTACTACCTATTTAAACGAAGATGGCTGGTTCAAAAATACATACATTGCTTTTTTAGCGCCAGGCCTATTAGAAATTCACAGCCGCGTGTACTCTGGGGTATACATTCTATGTAAACTAAAGGCTAGGTAAAGTTGCCAAAAATGTGTCAATTTTACCCCGCTCATACTTTTGATTATTACAGCGATTCTATGTGATTTTTTGTAGAATTCAATAATTCATCCAAAAGAGACTGTCCTTTTTTACCACATAGATTAAGTAAAACTTTCACAAGTAGCTTCATATTAGAGTAAATTGCATTTATGTCAAAAAACATGGTAAAGTTGCCACGGTACTTAGCTAGTAGGTAATCAGGCTAATTTGGTAGGTAGGTAGGTACCTACCTACCTACCTATTTGGTAGGTAATTAGGCTAATTTGGTAGGTACTACCTACCTACCTATTCTAATTTGGTAGGTAGGTACCTACCTACCTACCTGTTCTAATTTGGTAGGTACCCTAGCTACCTGTTTGGTAGGTATACTTAGGCTAATTTGGTAGGTAGGTACCTACCTACCTACCTATTCTAATTTAGTAGGTAGAGGTACCTACCTACCTACCAAATTAAAATAGGTAGGTAGGTAAATTAGGCTAATTTGGTAAGTAGGTTACCTACCGAATTAGAATAGGTAGGTAGGTAGGTACCTACCTACCAAATTAGCCTAATTACCTACCAAATTAAAATAGGTAGGTAGGTAGTACCTACCAAATTAGCCTGATTACCTACCTAATAGGTAGGTATGTAATCAGGCTAATTTGGTAGGTACTACCTATTCTAGTTTGGTAGGTAGGTACCTACCTACCTACCTATTCTAGTTAGGTAGGTAGGTACCTACCTACCTACCTGTTCTAGTTTGGTAGGTAGGTACCTACCTACCAAATTAGCCTAATTACCTACCAAATTAAAAAAGGTAGGTAGGTAGGTAGTACCTACCAAATTAGCCTGATTACCTACCAAATAGGTTGATAGGTAGGTACCTACCTATTCTAGTTTGGTAGGTAGGCCTACCTACCTACCTATTCTAATTTGGTAGGTACTACCTACCTACCTATTTTAATTTGGTAGGTAGGTAGGTACCTACCTACCTACCTATTCTAGTTTGGTAGGTAGGTACCTACCTACCTATCTTTTATATACATATGTATTACCTATATTATTTAATTAGATCCGTAGCAAGCATTTCAATAAATTCTATTGATTTTTCGTTGGACCATTCGATTGGTTGCGTCATTGTCATGATAATAAATTCGAAGTAATCCTGTGACTGTGACACGCGCGTACACAACGAGCGCTCGATGCGAAGTGTGCGCGACGCGAGTATGTGAATGCTTCATCGCGCTAGTATTGCCGCTCCTTCTCGCGCCGCCAAGCCGACACTCGCAGCAACATACGTGGCAGTACTCGCGGCATGACGAATATACCATTCACACCACGTCCCTGCCCACTTCTCTTGCCACTTCCCTCGCTCTGCCGCGAGTATGTAAACGAAGCATAAGGTTTAAAGATAAAAATATGCATAGATTTTGCCTACGTTAATATTATTATGTAGAAAAATCAGAAATCCCGCGTACCGAGTTGGATTCCGTTTAAAATTTCAAGTTGTTCATCAAAACTGCAGCATGATTTCACCCCCAATTAAGCTCGTTATTTATGCATTCGGTTGAATTTAGTAACCCATTCGCGGTTGTATTCTGGATTGTATGTGATATTAACGTTAGAATATTGGATAGTAAACATAATAGTAAATTTCATCTTGAGTTTAATATCCATATAATACAGGACTGACCCACATTCAAATCGCTGCAAACTCCACACACTCCACACAAACATCCACTCACATTCAAAATACTGTATAGCTTTTGTATACCAAGATAAAACGAACGCACGAAATCCTAATAATAACGCTGAAATGTGAAAAGTATTGCAATACACTGTCGAATCTCCTGCAATAGAAATCTCGGTATATTATTATAAGTAGTACTTGATCCTCCATTTCCCGTAACTATTTAACCACAGCTTACTTTAAATACTTGAATTAGATAATATTTTGATCTGGTCAATATGAACCAAATTACAGGAGCAGTGAGGGTACAATTGTAGCCTCGGATGTGTAAATTTTCCGGAGTCAAAAATTTATTTCATCAATCTGTACTTACACAATGTACTTAAATAAATTATTTCAGAAAATAAATATACCTAAGGGAAGTAAATATGTTTGATATCGTTTTCCGTTTGCCTTCAAGGAACATTTCACAACAGTTTTTTTTTCTTTTGTAAAACGTCTAAATATTTTATATTTTATTAAATTAATGTTACAAAATGATCAGAATACGTCCACCACTCGTTCGGCACCGGAAGCATGAGTATTTGGCAAGCGCGTCGAGAGCCTTGTATCATTTTAAATGAGTCGGTTAATCGGTGCAACCCCGCCTTTTTTAAATGGTCGTATCATGGGAGCGTTTTGATTAATTTTTATTGGACGTTATGCTGGATCGTTTTCATCTATAGTATTATATAAATGTAAATTTGTCGTGTCTGTATACTGGAGATATTAAAAAAGAAATACTTGGGCTATGGTATATTATCATCAATTCTGAATACAATTTTTTTTATTGATTTTTTTCTGTTTAATCACGATGGGCGCAAAAACTACTAATCAGATTTTGATGCAGTTTATTTGTTAGATCATATTCCCCCACACGCTTACGCTGTGGATAGAACTTCCTGCCATGATTGTTCCAAGCAACTACAATATGGGGTTCTTCAAAAAAGGTATTAAAAGGCTCTTATGGGGTCGTCAGCGCGACTGTGACGACCCTGGTGTTGCATGCATACGTCCATAAGCCACGATAACCACTTATCATTAGGTGGGCCATGTGCTTGTCTACCACCTTAGTGGTATAAAAAAGAAAGGAAGATTTTAGTCCGAATAAAAACTCTATGGATTTTATTAGATTACAATCAATTTAGTACAACAGGAGATATAACTAAAAATCATAACCCTCTTTTGGCTTTGCTGTAGTCGGGTAAAAAGTAAAGATAATCGATATCCATGCGGGCGGAGCCGCGGGCATTACCTAGTTTAATAAAATTACAAGCTTCTTGATAATGAGTTTCGTGGAATGGCTTGTAATCCGCTACTTTATTGACGTCATCATTTATGCCATATTGCTTGATAGCTACGTCATAACAATTACGCTCTATGAGGTGGCGTTAAATTTGAATTGCCTAGCATTTTTCATATTGCATAAAACGTTTTTGTTATATTTTACTTACAAGCGGCTTTGCCAAAGTTTGTTTTTTAATTTCATGGTGCATTTTAGGCTAAACTTTTATATTATTTTATGTTAATTATTATATTAAAGTCATTGATGACAATTTCTTTGTTTAAATGTTCAAACCTACACAATGTTTCTCTATTTTTATTTTAAAATAGTATCAGTAACCGCAATTACTAGTACTTGCTAGGGGCTCGCCCCCTATTACGTGAGACCAAAAATCACAATACTATTGGCGAAATGTGATTGTTAAATTTTAATATACCTCTACCTACCCCTTCGAGGATTTGAAGGCGTGAATATCCATACTAATATTATAAATGCGAAAGTAACTCTGTCTGTCTGTCTGTCTGTTACGATTTCACGCCTAAACCACTGAACCGATTTTGATGAAATTTGGTATAGTGGTAGATTAGACCTTGAGAAAGGACATAGGCTATGTTTGGTCGCGATAACCGACGTCCACGCGGGCGGAGCCGCGGGCGAAAGCTAGTATTACATATGTATGATTATCGAAGTTAATCTATCTAAATCATTATAATACCACGCATCAGTAGACGTGTCGACTTCGTATTGTATCAGATGCAGAACAATCTGTCGAGGCAATAACTAACGACAGAGTAATTGAACTGAGATGTAATCCGTGGTTAATCCTTCCGGAATTGTCTATTAGTTCGCCTGGATCTATTATGGGAATAAATTAATCCTAGCCGTATGTCTGCCATGAAATTTGGTACGGTTGATAATAATCTGGTTTAAGTATATGCTGAAATTGCTGGTAGTTTTGATGAATTAAGGCCTTCCTTAAAAAGGTCACATGGTACGAGCCACGGTAACTACGTTCCATCAAGTGGGCCGTGTGGTTGTCTGTCACCTGGGTGGTAAAAAAAAGTATTAGCTTATCTTCCTCTTAGCGTTAATTCCCAGTCGCATCCGAAGCTTTCAGCTCGGAGTCTGGGGTCCGCTTTTACCAGTCTTAACCACGGATTTGGATAGACCTCGATATTTTCCGTGAAACAATGGTCATCTGACCTCCACAACCCAATGTTAACATTAGGTGATAAACTATTAGCTTATATTGAGTATAAAAAGAAATATTAACGAAAGACTATGGCTGTTGAAAAGTAGCCGAAACAGGAAAGCTCGAATTAAAACCCTGTGCTAATCAGTTCAGCATTGGACTGTGATAGTCACTTCATCCCACTTGGCCCTCGCAGCAGGAATGCATGCCTTGATGTCCCAATCGATGTCATCAGTCAGGCAAAGTTTAAGGTCCCAGGTACTTAACCTGCACCGCGCCTTTAACCGAATTATCACAGATAGATCTGGGTTGCGTAGATTTAAAAAAATCAAATTATATTATTTTCTTCTAAACTTAAAAAATATTTTTTGAATTTTGTCATAATACAATAATATATCAACTCCTGTCAACTTCGCCTCATGTTAAGATATAAATAGAGGCATTATCATGATCGCCATAATTCCGGACGCACCCGCGATATAAACTGAGTATAGTATTATAATGATCAATCCCGGTTCAATTAAAGTGTTTAATCGAATATAGTGAATGTGATGAAACTCCCTATATCTGTTAAAACAGTCTGAAAAACCCATAATATTATCCAAATTAATTCGATTTGAATAAGAAAACAGTCGATTAATATTAGAAAAACTGAAATGCTCAGACGGGACTTGAGACCAATATCAGTCCTTTACAGGAGGAATGCTCTGGCCACTGAGCTACCGAGCCACGTCTTGAATATTCCAAATTCTCCTATAGATACAACTGTCTTGGGGCGTCGCGGGTTCAAGTCCCGTCTAAGCGCCTTCGCTGCGTTAAGCGGGTCGCGGGTGCGGGTCGCGGATGTCCACGCAGTGCGTCCGCCTGTCCATAGCGTGCGACGGGTATCCGCCTCACGAAGCGCCGCTTTTGAAATAACATGAAACAAGCACACGAAGCGGACGTCCGCGCCGTGCGCCCGCTAAACGCAGCGAAGGCGCTAAGAGTTCTACTTTTTCCAATCATAATCGATCTGAATAGTTAGCATACTATTAGCTTTAAAACTTCATTAAAAAGAAAACAGTCATTCAATAAAGCAGTTACCTACTTTTTCTTGATAAATTTAACACATAGTTATTACAAGCAATAATCATCTACTATATAATATCTAATATCTACTATAGGCGGGGAGTTCATCCTCACGCATTGCGACCGGAAACGGTGCGCACTGTGCGGTATGAAAGGAACTTCATCCCACGCACACTCAAGCTGTGGAATGAACTCCCCGCGGTGGTTTTCCCAAGCGACTACAATATGAGGTTCTTCAAGAAGGGCATTAGAAGGTTTCTTCAGGGTCGGCAGCACGAGTGTGACGCCCCTGGTGTTGCACGCGTAAATAGGCCACGGTAACCACTTTCCATCAGGTGGGCCGTGTGCTTGTCTGCCACCTAAGTGGTATAAAAAAAATTGTTCTTATTCGGGTAATTTTTATAAACGCAGTCATACGAATCTAAGCAAAGCAAAAACACCTAATAAGAAGCACAAGTCATGTGTTTCCGATTATTACTTTCATAAAAAAAAAAACAGGCCACCAACATTTTCTTTGAAAGGTTAACTTTGACATATCACATTCCGAATTCTCGCCAACACTCAGAGTACATGATCAAATCTTTTCGTTCTTTGAGTTACGATAAAATGCCTGTCCATCATAATCTGTAAGCATTTGTACAGACGGCCTCAAAGATGCTTTTGTACATCGCTTGAATACAGATGACTTATTTTTTATTTTGCTATTTTTACGTAAGGACGTGTCTACTATGGTCTCTGTTATTTTCGTTTAAAAATATTATGCATTGTTTTGTTCCATTTTATTGCGAAGGTCACTTTATTAACTTTTGTAGGCTTTGCTTTTCAACAATGTTGCTTCGTTTTTATGTTCTATTTCTTTAGACTTTAAATTGGCTTAAAAATGTTCATCCTTTACATAAAGCAAACAAATTTTGTCTATGAATATTTTGTTTCTTTCTTTATTATTTACATTTTCGTTTACTTTTCTGTTAAATATGTTCTTTAGCATCACTAAATATTTCTGAGAGAGTGTCTGATGGATATTAGAATTGGCAATTATAATAATTCTCTACAATAACGAAATGTCCATATTATGAAAATGTACAGTTTTTTATAACACTTCAGTGGCAAATAAACACACGGCCCAGCTGATAGAAAATAGTTACCATGGTCTATGGATGTGTACAACACCAGAGACGTCACACTAGTGCTGATCAATGATCATACTATAATTAAAACTAAAAATTTAATTTATCATTTTACATGTGGGGTTTAGATAAATTGGTTTATATGTAGGTGTGAATATACTAGAAGGTGCGTGTTTGAGTTACTACGGCACATGCAGGTTACGTCCCCGCTGGAAGCCCCTGTGTCTTCCACACGTAACTGCACGGCTAGGATGGTTAAATAAAAAGATTCGTTATGAATTTTGACTGCACTGTTTAATTACTGAACCTAGTCTAACACGGTTACAAGGTTAATATATCGCGAAGGGGTGAGGTGTGGACACAAGCGAACGGCCGAATTGCTGGGAGGTAACTAGCGCGGGTTGCCGCTAGTCGCCACGAAGTGCCGCGAATGGAATTCGCTGCGTAAGCGACGCCGTGCCTTGTACAATGCACTTACTGTGTCCCTACATACATGATACTTTCTGAAGTTTACGCTAATGTTACTCATTGAAATAAAACCACTTTTTAACGGATTCTATCGCGATATTTATTTGTTACTAGCTGTCCCGGCGAACTTCGTACCGCCATATTTTTCCCGTTCCCGCTGCACCTATTTTCTCATCCTTTGAACCTTCCTTGTACACCCACGAATATTTCAGGACTAAAATTAGCCAAATCGGTTCAGCCGTTCTTGAGTTATAAAATAACAACGAAAAGTGGCATTGATTTTTATATATTAGAAGAATACTTACTATTAGTCTGACGTTTTGACTGTGATCATGACTGCCGAAAGGAAGCCGCAACGTCGAGCTAAAAGTAAATAATAACAAATAAATCGCGATATAATCCATTAAAAAGTGGTTTTATCACTTTATGTTTTTTTCACCCTGCCTTATAAATGGCAGCTAAAGTTTAAAAACTTTATCACTAATTTCAATTGAAATTTAGTCATTACCAACACGCAGATAAATTCCTGAAACAATAAATACGAATATAAATCAAAATGACATGAACAGACCTTTACAATCTCATCAGAATTCAGATCTGTATTGCTTTTCATTAGTTCAAATGGAACGCTATTTGTAATAATCAACATTTTACTCAGGTATAATAATCAGGTTCTACTCAAAGGTCTATTGAGTTGGATAAGAAATTGTAACTAATTTGAGCGTACGAATTTCATGATACGTTTAAGCGAGTGTTTTATCAGCCATAATATTATTGGTGTAATTATAATTATTTACATACCTACATACGTCTACTCATGCCTGTAAATTCCCGAAGGGGTAGGCAGAGGTGTGTTTACATCCACTTTTCGTCCAATATGATTTTCGGTGGCGAGCCTATTGTCGTCAAGCGGGCACTTAGTCATGGGTGTGCTTATCTGCCACCTAAGTGGTATAATAAAAAAACTAGATAAACATATTTTTGAGAAGCTATAAGTAATACAAAAATAGTATTTTAGTTGCAGCATCTACCTAACATGTAACTTCAATAACTTTGTTGGCACAAAGTATTTACTATTTTAATTACTAAAAATAGGAACCGCGATCATCTCACTGGCTAAAGATAGCCAATAGCAATTGATTATAATGTTGGTAAAAAAATACCTAAATGTAGCATGTGGCTTTTAGGGTTCAATTTACTTGGTGTTAATTCATAACACCGAATACTCCGTTAAGAGACACGCCATCCAGCTCCTATAATATAGAGGAGGAGGAAATAAAGCCAAAAAAAAAGTCAAAAGTCAAAAATCATTTATTCTGTATAAACCATCAAAACGAAACTTACAAAACGTCAAAAATATACATATATGTACTAAAGACTAGCTTAGTAAATGGATCACCCGGTTCGAAACGCGGCCCCGACCTGAGAAGAAGTTGTGACGGCATTTACTGTGCCAGCGACTGATCCAGCGACTGATCTAGCGACTGTTTCAGAAGAAGCAGTTGCAGAACAGTCGGTACAATTTGCAGAAGGCGAGGTATTGTGGCAAAACCCCGGTAAATTACAAGGAATTAAGGAGGAGGAATATAGTTAGTATGTGGTTTTTATCTATGACCTGTTGAACGGTGCAGGCCTGTCTGTCTAAATATATGAGCTCACAAACTGGTTACATAGTTCATTTTAATCCTTTCCATCTTAGCAGAAATAACACTTACTGCCTAAATAAAAAAAAATAGGGTAAAATTTGACAATGTCTAAAAACAAATTATAAATTATTCTAAAAAGGATATCGCAAACCCAAACAAATTTCGACTCTTAGGCCTAGCCAGTACCCTTCAATGGAAATGATTCAAATCCAATGATTGACATTTCCGCCTCAACAGGCTTGAATCAAGAAAGTTCACACTCAGTTAACTCAAGCAATTACTTCGGTACAATGGACCGAATTTGTTCGGTTAATTTCTGATTTACTTATCTATCTGTTCCGATTCAATAGTTAGATAATGTGTCTAAGAAGGGTTAGTTGTAGTTTAAAAAGTAAAATATGATTGGATTAGAATTGTGCAGGGTAGGGATATGTCTACGATTATCTCACCTCCGGTAACCGACGACGACCCACAAACGGCGTGCGTTTTAGTCGGTTCGAGTCCGACATAACCTTCTCCTCCATAAGTCAGTATAACGATATTAGGCGATATTGAAGCATTGCAGCTAGACCAGTTGTTAGATTTTTTTGGGTTTCGACTAACAGTAACGACTGTCCTAGTACAGATCGAACCCACACCTCTTGCGTAGCGGCCGCGTTCACTACCGCTACGCCACAGAGGCTGTCTAACTTCACTATCGTACTGCCTCTTTAGCTGCATAAATAGTATCGTCCACATAAAAGCGTCGTAATCGTCTGCTCCCAGGAGTCGTGTCGTCGCCGTAGTCTGCATACTGAGTTCGAACAATAATATGGACGATTTTCGACGGTAACGATCCACTTGTATCACGATTGCATTGTCTCTTGCCGTTGGATTGTCGTGGATATGGACTTTATTGCAATCGATTTTGTTTAGTGTTTAATAGAGTTTTAGATTAACTATTTCATAATCAAGCGAATTGGTGATAAAATAAATAGCAAAATTGGAAGTTTAATGGGCAACCCTGTAAGAGTTGACATAGATATACATAAATGAATTGGATCAAAGGCATTTTAAAATAAGGACATGTCAAGAGTATCCGAATCTGGCGAGCATGTATAAAAATAATTATGAAACTAGAAGAATCAAAATATGTATAGGTACTGTGACTAATCGTGCTAAGCCAAACTGTGACTAAACCATCTCTAATAGAGAGTTATCAATGGAACATACTATAAAACAATGCTAATATTACTCTACTCTGCAATCGTAAGACATTAGTCAGAAAAACATAAGCTTAGGGAAGATTAACTAAGTGGTATAAAAAAAAGATAATCTTACACGATGCCAAAAAGGTACAAAATACCCACCCTCAAACTACCCTCCCATTTTAAATAAAGCTCCTCGCTATTCCTCTACACAGTCTACACCAAGTGATAGCACTCCGACAAATAGTCCGTAATGCAGTAAACTGCTACTTCACGTCGATATAAAGTGAGATGGTGGTACTTTCCCGCTTCAGTCAGCCCATTTGAGCAATGGAATCGTGACTTCAGGCAGCTTAAAGAGAAAATTTGCTTCATACATGAATTAAATCTAGACCATTCTATTTTCAGTAAATATACTCATGCCTGTAAATCCCCGAGAGGGTAGGCAGAAGCGTATTAATACCCTAATTTCGCCAACTATATATGATTTTCGGTCCAAGCCGAGATTTCGGTCGTAATAGGGGGCGAGCCTATTGTCGTCTAGCGGGTACTTTGACATGGGTTGTGTAAGTTTACTATCGGATGGAGAGCAGAGCCGGCAGTCTCTATTTGCCGTCGCCATTTTGTGTCGAACCCAAGTCTGGACCAATTGACTTACCGAGCAAAATTTTTTGAGGGGTGCTAAAAGTTTGCGACGACATTACAAATACCGAATAATCGTTAACTTTCGATAGAGACTTGGGAATTTCGATCGCTACCTAGTTACCCAACATAGGGTTATGCGCGCTTCGTCCCATTCGCACTTCGTCCTCCGTTCGCAAATGGTCCCATTCGCAGTTAGTCCCATTCGCAGTTGGTCCCATTCGCGGTTAGTCCCATTCGCGGTTGGTCTACGAATTCGGTCGCTATCTAAAGTACAGACTGCCGGCCCAGCTCTATCCCTTAGTCGCCTTCTACGACACCCACAGGAAGAAATGGGGTGGTCCTATTATACTCCACCAGGAACCCACATAGCTTGTCTTCATTAATGAAAGTTATAATAACTATTTTATATTTGAGAAGCGTATCGCAAGTGCGTCGACCTAAAAATTAAAATCGTGACTAAAAATTAAATGATTGAATTAAATAATACTCTTAACAACGCTCAGACGTAATAAAAAGTTGCGATATAAAATCCTCATTATAATATTATTAGCCTGCAAACTGTAATCAATTTTAAAAACCTCGCCTTCCGTTTGTAAACACTCTTTTTTTTTAATTTTTATTATTACTCTGTATATCACTCTGTTATTAAAAAAAATATATTTAAATATTTTATATGGACAATTCAAATGAAATTAAATTAACAAATAACAATTATTCAAGATCAGATGTCAGGTAGCCAGCAATGCTTTTGTCAAACAAATAACCCGCCCCGCGTCGCATCTCGCGCAAAGGAGCCCAGCACGCTGGCCGCATTACCGCGCTGAATCGCGATGGCTATTCTTTGCACCAGGTACGAGCCAGAGCGAGAGTCACCAGATTTGTCACGTATCCTACGGCCTATATCTGCCACCAATTTTTTTGCGTCTATGCCCCAACTGCCCATGGTCTCGACCGCGACTGGCACCACGGTATATTGCGGCTCCAAAGCTGCGTATTTCGCTAGTTTTTTACTAGCCGCATCTTCGGCTGCAGCCGCTGGAGAAAGAGCCGTGCGGCCCACGTGACTCGCCGCCACAGTACTGACGCAGGTCGCATCCCACACCAAGCACCTACCCCTCCTCCACGGCACAAGAGTTAAGCCATCCGGTCTCTTGCCATCCGACCTGGACAACCCCGGCGGCTCGAGGGTACAAGGCACATCCGCCGAAACTAAAGCCCTCCGCAGTAGGTCATTCAGGGCATGGTGGCGAGGGAACCTGCCCGCGGCACGACGACAACTCAATGCATGATGGCCGCTAGCCTCCACCATGGAACCGCAGGTGCGTCTGTGGGGTTCACACACCTTGCAGCCCATGCGAAGAGCCACCGCCACACGCAAAGAGTCATCGTCCAATAAAGTGCCCATGTGAGGTGATGGCAGTGCATGAAGCCATGCCCCCGCCTCCGGCTGCGATCTGCCGCAAGCAGTCTTGCCCGATCCGCTCCTACCGCAGCCCCCAGACGCCGCTCATGGGCCAGCCTGACTCCCGTCTCGTCCCAGGACCTCTGGATATGGGGGGCTGTTGGGAGCCGAGCACTGTTGTTGATCGCTGACCAGATCTCCCATGCCCCGGACGCGAAGGGTATATTAGGCTCGACGCTGTCAGAGTGGAGAATAACAGCGACTAAGCCCGCAACCCCATACGCCGACGCAAGGAAAGCCGGTACGCCAACGTCCTGTGCGCGCCGTATCCCTAGGCCTCCGTATCTAATTGGCTGAGAGGCCAAGTCCCATTGGGGCTCAGTGAAAGAGACGTTAAGAACCGACTCCACGAGAGACTTCAATGTATCGTCAAAGGCCGAAATTTCTGGCGAGCACATCCAGGTAGGGGTCGTTCTGAGCAGATATGTCAGTTTTGGCAGCGCGAAGCACATGCGCAACAAAGTTAAGGCTACATGACCCTCGAGGCGTCCCTGAGCATCACGAAGAAGTTGTTTGCGCTTGTTTATGACATCGGGGAGAGCGTCTGGAAATATAGGAGATCCTAGAAGATGGAAGGTGTATGGAGAGAGTTCTCTAAGACCCGGCAAAATAGAATTGAAGGTAGGATAGTGTGTGCAATTATTAAATTAAACATAAAACCGGCAAAAATGAAATTAAACATTATAGTACATACTAAAAAAAAAATTAAAACTAAAACTAAACATATTCATTGGATACATTTTTTATTGCAGTAAATCTACTTTTTAACGAATTCTTTCGACATTTCGGCTACTCTTCAGTAGCCATGTTCGCAGGGTGACCACGGGGTATAACAAATATATCGGGATAGAATCCGCTAAAAACTAGTTTAATTTCAATGAGAGAGATTCGCGTAAACATGTGTTTTGAAACAAAAAAAAATACCAATTTAATTGCTCGAGTAAATAGCTCATAGAAATAGCCAATCCATACTCCATACTAATATTTTAAATTCGAAAGTAACTCTGTCTCTTACGCTTTCACGTCTAAAGCACTGAACCGATTTTGATGAAATTTGATATAGGGGTAGATTAGACCTTGAGAAAGGACATAGGCTATGTTTGATCGCGATAAACGACACCCACGCGGGCAAAGTCACGGGCGAAAGCTAGTAGGTCATAAAGTCGATTCCGGCGAGATACTCTTGAATCTAGGGCGTCAATCCACCAGACCTCGATCCTATTACATAAAGTTCCTACTAAGCGTTTAATAGTATTAATAACTCCATCAAACTAACTGAAACATTTCCACTTTAATGCTGGGCTCGTATGAACTACTATTTGTGTAAAAATCGGTGAATTCATTCACGGTTCAAAGGAGTACTATCCGCATCGTCTACACCTGCCCCTCTAGACAAGAGGCAATTCGTTGCTCGGCGTATGATGGAATAGAATGCCAAATGTATGGGATTTGACGTAGGTATATGACAGGCGTCAACGAATGTCAAAAACGTCAAATCCTATACATTTGTCATTCTATTCCATCATACGCCGAGCAACGAATTGCCTCTTGTCTAGGGGGGCAGAGGTACACCGAGAATTATATCTATGTCGCAGCCAACTAGCTTAGTCAGCCATTCAATTAACTGGCTAGGCTGTTAACTAAACAGCGTTCAATTAACAGCCTGAATGATATTCAGTCATTTAATTAAACAGCAAGGCAAATGACTTAGATCGATGACACTCGTTTAATTACTTCCATAGCCATTCAATGAAACAGCTAGGCAAATCTTTTGTTTCTGGATGGTTATAAAAACAAATAACCAAATAGGCTAAAGCGTGAGGTCCGCGCTGCTCCACTCCCGCATTAGCCTTCCAACCTAACCTAGACAAGTCAGATCGCACTGCTTTTCTGAATAAGCCTATCACAAACTTTCTGTCTTATGTCCGACCGTATTGGCCATTTCCAGAATTTGACAGAAGAACAGAATTCCAGAATTAATACCCACATTTACCAATCATTGTATGCGGTCCCACTTAATAAGGGGTGAGCCTATTGTTGTATTCCGGGCACTACTGTTGACTCGAGCCATGCATCTGAGGCTGAGTCTGGGCTGTATACATATATCCGTTTGATGTTAAACAGCCCTATCCCTTAGTCATCTTGTCGACACCGCATGGGCAAAGATGGGGTGGCCCAAATTCTACTCTGCCAGGAACCATGCGGCATTCAATAAATATAGTTTCATAAACATACGTATACGTACGTATAACGTAAATATATTATATTACTGTCTTCCTCTTCAAACTATAATATATGTATGTATGTTTCATAGTTTAATGCCAATGACGCGGAAGTCCTTTGATCAATATTCAGTAGGTATATATTATGTGAGACATTATCAATCAAACTGAAGTTAAATTGGAATTTAAATGACGTCTACATTGTAATTATAAACTTGTACCGACAAGTACTTAAAAGCTTTCGAGAAATACAAACTGGAGATTCAACGAATTGTTTAACCAAACGATAGCGGTGATTGGACAACTGTCCTTGAAATAATTACTTATTTCAATATTATACATAGTAAATTCACGCCTAGAAATCCCCGAAGGGGTAGGCAGACGTGTGAGGAGGCAAATGTAAATGATAATACTAACCACCAACATTTAAGAAATATGATTTCCAATTCCATGTAATATAGTGCGTAATATAGGGCGAGCACCGAGCATATTGCCGTCAAACGGACACTTTGGACTGTATAATATTTACTACCGGATACGATCTTTTTTATCTTTCGTCTTCTACGATACATACGAGAAGATAGGACAGCCTCCGTGGCGTAGCGGTAGTGAACGCGGCCGCTACGCAGGAGGCGCGGGTTCGATCCCCGCTCAGTGCAAATATTTGTGTGCATTAAATATGGGTATTTGCATTGGTCTGGTCGTGCCTCGGAGAGCACGTTAAGCTGTCGGTCCCGGTTGCCATAAGAACATCTATGGCAGTCGTTATGGGTAGTTGGTGCCCTAAAAAGTCCAAAAACAACGGTCTAGCTGCAAAGCTTCGATATCGCCTAATGTTAACATTGGGTCGTGGAGGTCAGATGGCAATCGCTTCACGGAAAATATCGAGGTTTAGCCAAATCTGTAGCTATGACTGGTAAAAGCGGACCCCAGACTCCGAGCTGAAAGCTTCGGATGCGACTGGGAATTAACGCTAAGAGGAAGAAGAAGCGCGGACCTATTCTATTCGACCGGGAACCGACATTATTATCCATAAAAATTGTTTTTAGTCTGTCAATTGACTGCATCTACAGGAAGAAGGCTAAGAAGACAGCATGGTCACCTCTCCAGAAGCTAACTATAATATGCCTAGTAACAAACATAGCCTATAATACCAAAGAAATCACTCTGAAACCACTATGAGAAAAAGATAGGTAAAGTAACGACTCAGGACTAAAGACTGACGGGAATGAAAACATAATAACAATCGGCAGGGGATCAGATCAGGGGATCCAACCGGAATAACTCTACTTTTTAAACCCTTAAAAGTAGAAAACTTGGAACTGGAACTAGGTTCAGTATCAGATCAATCTTGAATAATAAAGTAGGTACTCAGAATGATCTTAATACCTTAGTATTCCGCCTTCCTGTTGACCGATTGTTCTGCCATTTGATACACATCTTTAATTCGGACGATAATACAATTGAAATTAATGAAACAGTTTGGTAATAACATCAATAATCGGTATTGAAATCATTTTGAGTACTTTGCTAGTCAAGATCGATCTGATGCTTACTGTACTAACTGCAACCATTATACTATTCTGATTGAATGAACACAAAGTGAAAAGCTATGTCCCAAATGCAAATGCAAATATAATCAAATTGATACAAGTGCAATCAAAACCGAGATCATTTTACGACTGGAATGAATTACGATAATGAATAAGTGGATAGTAACGGCCAGCCCACCTGCGATACACTTAGAATTATTGTATAAACCATCTTTAATGACCAAGATGAAATTTAAGGGGCCATCAACTCGAGTAATTGGTACATTACGGCTTGAGAATATTTTTGCTTAATTAATTTTCAGCTCATTTATTAATTTCTGAATATAAGCTGTATTAATATCTATTTTGAGGGTTAAATAGAACTGAAAAAGGTTTGTTTAATCTATTGTGCTGAGTAAACGAGCGCATTAGTTTTGCAGATTTTAGTAGTAATGTACCTGAGTAATGTAAACGATTTATTTTTTGCAGCTGAACGCCTTGAACTTACAACCACCTTAACAATTAAGGTGGATACAAATTACGCGCGCGCGTCAGTGTTCGACCAAAGTTGACGTTTATTTGGCTCGCAATTCCGAGAGGAAACCCCATACCAGAGCGTCATCCGCCAATCAGCAGGCAATCCAACTGGCAGGTGAAGTTACCTTGAACTTCGATGATTATAATGAAGCCATATACGCCCCAACACATTTTAAGCAATTTTGTGTTTCTTTATATCACATCCTGCAGTACGAAAACTGCTCTATGATAGTACTTATTTTACATCTTGTAGTGCAAAAACTACTCCATAATACTATAAAAAGTTCCAGCCTGTCCATCTATTTAAATCTCACAGTCTTTATCCGTAATGATGGCCAGCACTATTCATGAAGGTGAATCGAAGTTTTAATTGATACGGACTCGTGTACATACTAATGATCTCTGCGAATGTACAGGGCTTTAGATGGAATTTATGAGAATATTTTTCACTAAAAGTAGGTCAGACGGATGCTTTTGTTAAGTTTCAGGTGAAAAAGATACGTGGTAAGTGGCATGTTGGTAGGTAAGTGCAGTATGGTATGATCATCTAGGTAGGTGTGGTATAGTACGATATCGTCTAGGTAGGTGTGATATGGTACGGTCAGGTAGGTGTGCTGTGGTATGAATAGGTAGGTGTGGTATCATTTAGTAATGTAATCTTTCAGGTTTTGATTGGGAATGAGCCCATACTTAGTATTATACATGCGAAAGTAACTATGTCTGTCTGTCGATACGCTTTCACGTTTATACCACTGAACCGATTTTAATTAAATTTGGTCCAGATATGAACCATAGCTTGTGAACGGACATAGGCTACCTCTTATCAAAAAGGGGTTAAAGGGGTTCAGATAGGGGATGAAAGTTTGTAGGAAGGTTCATCATTTTTGAAGATCACCTGATGAATTTTGGTACACATAGAGCTTAGCTCCTTTACATTGGCTATGTTTGGTCACGATAATAGGCATCCACGCGGGCGGAAACATGGGCACTAGAAAGTAATATGTGTACAACTAACTGTTGCTGCTAACATTAGCAGTTCACTATCACCATTTCCGGTGACTGCCCCATGGCACTCCTGGTAAGAGATATACCAAATGTTTGTTACCCCAGTATTATATAAAAAAGTAGGCATATCACGCCTCATTTATGAAACCCTAAAGGTTACGACCCACCAATGCTTGTTCTACCGATCTCTTACAATCAAATTCAATATTTTTATACAATTTTTTTTCTAGCTACACTCAGCGATTGTGCATTTACCATTTACCCCAGACGTTGCCCGTCTAAGTGACTTTCGATAGAACATATTGGTCGGGTCGGACCCTTTTGGGTGGGGGTGGTTTTAACATTTTTTCTTATAAATTCAGTTTCATGTTAGTGGTCGTAACCGACGACCCGTGGAGGCGCGAGAATTTGTAAATTGTATGGAATAGTTGCGGCTGATGGAATATACCTGAGAGCTCGATTCTTTTCATCTATTGAACTTGTAAGTAAAACGTAAGCGGGATTGTGTTTGGGGTAGCGGAAATATAGCAGGTTCAGTGGTAATTCAACTGTACTAAGTATTTATTGAAAAGTATATGCACACACATTATATTTATCCAGATTGGGAAGGATTCCCAAGGTTTAGGTAGGACCATCTTCACGGATACGCATTTTCCTGATTGCATCTGGGTTTAGGTGTTTCTATGTAAAATATTTTTGTCTTTACATACATACATACATACGTACATACATACAATCACGCCTTTATCCCCGGAGGGTTAGGCAGATGTGAGTTAACACCCACATTTCACCAATCTTTGTATTAGGTCCCACGTAATAGGGGGTGAGCCTATTGCCGTTTTCTGGGCACTATTGTTGGCTATGTATTTACGAAAAAAAATATAGGTATCTAAGTATGTTTATCCGCATTCTATAACGCATAACACTAGCTAGTTAAGCTATGCGTACTTTGGGTCTAGATAGCGTTGTGTAGAATGTCCTACAATATTTATATATCAGCTTCCAGCGATAAGGCCGCCCATTGTACATTAAACTGTATACATGCTACCTACTTGTCTATACTGTAAAATCTATTGGTGTACAATATTATATCTATCTATCTATATTATCTGTTGAGCAATGCTTGAGGCTTTGGCACAAACTGCTGCCTGGATGCAATTTAATCAAGAGTATTAGTGTTCACGATGGAATCTCTGGTCTAGCACCAAATGGTTTGAGGCCTCCTTCTCTGCTGCACGAGTTTGCCTCTTCCTACAGTCGTCGTATCTTCTGAACTGCACCTCACCTTTTTACGATTTAGTAGGGTGCAGTCAATTGAGTCACTACACCATACCTTAACGACTGTGGATGTTGTGGTCTTACCATGAAAAAATTTGGCTATTCTCCATCAACAAACAACATGACTAACAAACTTCTTTCTTGAACGCCTGCCTCGCTGTGGCGTGACGGTAATGAACGCGGTCGCTATGCATGAGGCGCGGGTCCGAACCCCGCTCAGTGCAAATATTTGTATACATGAATATGGGTATTTGCATTGGTCTGGGTGTTTCTATGTATACTCGTAATATGTACGTATTTACAAAAAAAAAGTATCTAAGTATGTTTATCCGCATTCTAGATTCCATAACACAAGCTAGTTAAGCTATCCTTGCCATGGGTATAGATAGCGTTATGTAGAATTTATTTATTTATTTATCTATTTTTTTTAAGGACACGTCAATTTGACTTCACCTCGCCTGATGGTAAGCTGAAGGCAAAGTCTTGGAAAAAGAGGGTCACTATTACAGACACGTACCATGTTACAATGGTGACATTCAGCTTGACGGTCTCATGTCTCATCAGATTATTTTTCTTCTATTTTTCGATTTGTTGCTATTACACTTTGCCATCAGATTCAGTACTTTAAACATTTTCAGACCATTGACAATACGTTTTCAGTTTTTAGGTGTTTGTTCAATTTAGTAGTCGAGTATTTGTATTTGTGCTTTATTGTATTTGCATTTGTCAAGGATTGCGAGTTCGATTTCCTCTCAATACAAATATTTGTGTACGTGAAAATGTCAATTCGACTGGGTATTTTTATGTCATATTGTGTGTACGAAAAATGTTGCCAGTATTTATCCAATGTCAAAATACAAGCTAGCATAGCTTAGGTCTAACTGGCGCTACAGATATTTTTTATATAGAACACGTCAATTTGACGTCTCTGTGTGTGTGTAATAGAGAATTAAGACTACACTACGCGGTGTAGGAGGTTTCATATACTTCCCCTGTTTGAACGAAGGCGCATCGCAGACGTTGTTCACTTATATAAGAAAGTGACCGGAGCCGTGGACTGTCCTGAGTTGTTAGGAGAGCTAGGTTTTAGAACGAGATCCAGACTGCTGCGTCATCCTACCCTTCTCCATGTTCCCCTTGTCAGGTGTACCTACAGGCAAAATTCATTTTTAATACGGGTGACCAGACACTTCAATACACTGTGTCGCAAAATGGATTTAGATCTATCTTAACACTAGTAGCTCACGTTTTAGGCACGTTCTTGCGAATAGGTTCTTTGGCGAGAGTTAATTACCAGCAGTAGTCTCAATTGAAAGATGATCAATATTGTTCACCTACTGTTTTTAAGCTATTGCATAGCTTCTATCGCGGGCCTTGAGCGTGGAGACCGAATCCAGAAAAAACCTAAGCTCAAGCCGAGCTGCTCCGAAATCGGCCGATTTCGGAGCAGCTCGGCTTGATTCGTGCGAGCTCGGAGTGGGGGGATAATTGCATAAGTTGATAAAAAATGCTATGCAAATAGCTTTACCGCGGCAGTCCCCGAGTGCCACACGTCTTTTTTTTCTTTTATAAAGTACTTATTACTGTTTACTCGTGCGAACTTGTTAATGGACTTCAGCTATTTATTATTTAAGACTACAATCTGTACACTAGCGGTAAGTTTTCCAAAAAAAAAAAAAATATTAGTGTAGATAGAGCCCGCAACAGGAGTATACAAGTATCACGGCCGGCATCGACTTCTAAGTGTGGTTGAGAAATTATATGCCAAACTTATGATGGATAGGGTAGTAAGCATGATTGATAATAAGATTTGGGGGTGCTCATGGGGATATCCGCACGAAAAAGGAAACATTGCAGCCACCGTGGCATGGCGGTAGTGTATTCAACTATTTCGTCAGGGGGTGCTAGTTTGAATCCCGCTTAGTGCTAATATTTGTAGGTATGAATATGTTCATTTGCGTTGGTCTTGGTGTTTTCATATCTCGGCGAGCTCGTTAAGACGGTGGTCCATTGTCGACAACTATGGCAGTCAGTCGTAGTTAAAACCCTGAAAACACTGTAAATGAAATAAAACTGCATTTATACTCAATTTAAGTGGGTTTTTTGAAATCCTCAACGCACACTTTATAGAAGTTTTCAATGGAAGGGAAGAAGGAAAAAGTGTTGCCACATATTATATAAAATAAAATTACCATACACAATAAAATGTGGCCATACATAAAAAAATATGTAAATTGTTACCTACATAATGTAATATTAAAAACTATTATGTTCTGTATTGAACAAACACCAATAATATCATCATTTAGTTACGGAGGTCGAATGGCAGGCGCTTCATGGTAAATAACTGAATTCGAAAAAGGCTCCGAGGATGGTGATAACATGGAGTCTACTGTAGCAATAGTTACGCCTGTTATTATAATGAGAATAAATTATGTGAATGTTTATTACCTCTGCTTAACAGAGGTAATAAACATTCACATAAATTTATTTTCATTATAACTGCTCTAAAAATGTGAATAGAAAAGTATTTCACTGGCATTCATAGTAAGCTTTTCACTGTGAATAAAAAAAAATAAACACTACCTTTCAGTAGAATTCATTTTTTTTCCTTGTGGAGCGGCTGCTACAAAAATATTGTACAATAAATCCTACAGGTGCACTAGTATGTTTTCCATGTTCGATAATTAATTCCCCCGATATTCCAGGTAAAAACTAAAGTCTGTTTTGTGCAATACATATCCTATTTTAAGTTTTTTTAATATTTTTTTATTTTTTTTCATTGAATTTTATGCACTATATAGCACCTGCCAGTACTCTACCAGTAAACCAAAGGCTGTGCAGAGATGAATATTAGTAGGTGCATTATTGAAAGTGACATTTAGTTTAGACTGCCTCTGTGGCGTAGCGGTAGTGAACGCGGCTGCTACGCAGGAGGCGCGGGTTCGATCCCCGCTCAGTGCCAATATTTGTATGCATGAATATAAATATTTGCATCGGTCTGGGTGTTTCTATGTATAATATGTATGTATTTACAAAAAAAAAAGTATCTAAGTATGTATATCCGCATTCTAGATTCCATAACACAAGCTAATTAAGCTTACCATGGGTCTAGATAGCGTTGTGTAGAATGTCGTAGAATATTTATTTATTTATTTATTTATTTAGTAGATGAACACTATACCTAACTAGGGATAGTACCGTGAAGTAATAGTAGGTATCACTATCACTATCATAGTACAACCGATTTAGCTTAATTAAGGGGCAAACCTAGAAATAATTCCTAGTAGCAATTTTCTTTCTGAATTTGTTGGGGGAGGTTGGTCTCTGGTAGTCTAAGTTTCGATTTGCGTGGTATTCGGTTCGTTGCGTTCTCCGTGATCTTGAATTTAAGGATACATTTTTGTTCACTAAGTAAATCGTTTAGTTCTTATTTTACACAAAAAGTTGTTACTACAAAGTTGTTTAGAATTAAATTTTCTACAGTCTAACTCTTCTTAATTTTTTTCTAGGATCGATATTTTTTGATTTATACCCCCAATAAGTGGTAAATCATTATTTGACTTTTTTGACTTATGAAAAATTCCTAGTAGAAATTTTCTTTCGGAAATCATTAGGGAAGGTCCCTAGCAGTCTACATTTGGTTTTGTGTGGTATTCGGTTTGTTGCGTTATCGGCCATCTTGAATTTAAGGGTAAATTTTTGTTTACCGAATAAGTCATTTAGTTTTATTTTTACACGAAAAACAGTTACTACAAAGTTGTTTAAAATTCAATTGCCTACCTTTTAGTATTCATAATTTTCTCCTAGGATCAATATTTTTCGATGTATACCCCAATACAAAAATAACAAACAGACGAGAACTCTAAAATATAATCGTTTTTAAATGTTGCCAATGTACAGACACGATTTTTTTATAATAATAATACAGATAAATGGAAAAAAATCTATTTGGTCCTTATTTGATTGACAGTGGATCCAATCAAAGGTTTGATTAATTGACAACCAATTTTGTTTTTTTATTAGACGCAGCCTTTTGAGCACTTTTTTTTATTACGCTGTACCTGCCTAGTTCATTAAAATTTTATGTCAATCGTTCAAATGAATAGTATTTTTCTCTTTAATTAAACTTAAAGGAAGTTCAAATCAATATAAATTCTCTTTATCTTACAGGCCTTTTTTTAAGAGCCTGTGGACTTAACCTAATGTCATTTTTACCAAAAAAGCTGGGATGGCGAAATTAAGGTAATAGTGAAATTTCATAATTTCATATTCTATTTTCAAATATTTGACCAAAAATTTGAATTCAAAAACGTTTCTATTATCATGTCAAATAAATTTTTAAATAATGCTTCGTAATAAAATGTTAATTGAGCCAAGGGCAGTTTGTTTTATGCCTGATTGATTCGAGTCCTCTTCATTTTATATTAGACAAAGAATGGCATTCAATTATTACAAGTACGTAGAGAGTCTGTTTCGGCTTATTTCTATTTAACAGTGCAACTAAGCGTAAAATTTGAATTTGAACGGTTCACGGTCCATAGGTTTATTGTAAAATCTTTTTGTAGGCCAAACCTTTTTTAATTTATTTTAGATGAACATTTGTTGTATTGGAAAAGTGGTTGTTTTGCTTATACGTGTATTGTTTAAAAGCGAACGATTATTGTGTTAAATGATCAAAGGATTTTTTTATACCACTTAGGACGCACACGGCCCACCTGATGGAAAGTGGTTACCGTGGCCTATGGACGCATGCAACACCAGGGGCGTCACACTCGTGCTGGTGACCCTGATGAAACCTTCTAATATTGTAGTCGCTTGGGAAAACCACCGCGGGGAGTTCATTCTACAGCTTGAGTGTGCGAGGGATGAAGATGATGATGATGATGTTTATATATATCAGCAAAATATCCCATCAAGAACCAAGCCTGCGGTTCGCCGACTATTTCTTTTCCTGCATCATTAAGACAGGAATTCCTTAAGAGCTCATGGGTTTCCCACTTCCTATAGTCCCAGGTCCTTTAAGCGAGGCGTGAAAAAGAATCTTATGAGACCGTCAAGCTGAGTGCCACCATTGTAAATTTTAACATGTTACGCGTCTGTAATAGTGACTCTCTATTGTGGGACTTTGCCTTCAGATTACCATCCGGTTTGGTGATGACATGTACGTACCCGTACCCTTAAAAAAGTTATTTTGGAGTTGTTTGCTAATTGATTTTGCACTATTTCTTTCTGTGGTCTTCATCATCGCCGTGTTAGTCCCTCTTACTTTTTTGACTTGATCTTTTTGTCCTTACACCTTCCTACCCTTAAAGGAAATGTGGTCAGACCTTCGTTCATTAATCAGTAAGTGTACCACCTAGTAGGTGAGATAGTCTTCTGACCCAAAGAACTTGGACAGGCCCCCATACGATGATTTCTTGTAATTTCAGATGCTCTGTATAACAAAGTTCCTGCTGGCTTTCCTTCTCAGTTTAACAGCTTTTATATATGTGTGTGTAATAAAAAGTTTAGTGCTCAAAGATGGGCGTTGTTATTTTCACAATAAAATAGACTTATGTGTTACTTTAACAATGTCTGTTTATCGAAGTATTCAATTCGGGTTTATAGACCAACCTGGGGTCCGACTTTGTACGTGTTTTAATTTTATTGCCCGTTACGCAAAAGTTCATGTACGGTTAGTTTTATAGGTATTGGTAGTCAACTATTTTATAATGACGAGTATTTATAGCAAACGCTTTTGTTGTTAACTATACTATACATCTCAAATATTTGTAAAGATTTTTGTATTTAAATACACGTGCGAATAATTTTATTAATAAGTAGGTAAGTTCATAAATGCCATGTTTTGTATGGCAGTCATGAGTAAGCGGCGTGATATCTACAAGGAAGTAACCACGCACGTACAAGCAAATAAGAGATCACGTCCACTGCCATAACAACAAAAAAAGGCGTCAGCAGAATACAGTTACACGCGCCAACCCCTCTCTCAATTTAATGTAAATAACTAGTATATAAGTCTCTGTAAATAAATAATAAATACCAATTAATATTCTAGAGTCACAGAAGTCTTTCTCTACCTCCGCAATATTTTGTTTATTATTTTTAGTTTCAGGAGTCAAAGTTATCAAACAACTAATTGCCATGTAGTTAGGTACGTTCAGTAATAAAAGTAACTTGTATGTGTGTAGTCTAGTGTATCTTGAGGGGTGTGATGATATCTTCGGAGACATACACCTTACATTCATAAGCCAGTACAAACTCACAGTTGAACCGTATGTTTGTTTAGATACACATATACTCACGCCTGTAAATCCCCGAAGGGTACGCAGAGGTGTATTATTACCCACATTTCGCCAACTATAATTTTTGGCTTCACGTAATAGAGGGCGAGCCTATTGCCGTCAAGCGGGTACTTATTCACGGCCTGTATGTTTACTCTCGGAAGGAGAACATCCCTTAGTCACCTTCTACGACACACACGGGAACCAACATGTTGGTTTGCTACTTTAATTATATATATGAAAACACCCATACATCCTTCCAATAGATTTATTCCAAAGACGAAACCTCTTAACCTAAGAATGTCCATAAAAATATCAATCAGAAATAATCACAAGTACGCTGTTAATTGCTCCCTTTGGCGTTAAAAGAGGATTTGGGGGTATTAAGGCACTGCCATATATAACGGGGTAAACGCATCGTAAAGCCTTACTTTTACGAGGACGGCAAAAGATTTACCTTACCACGGCAGGTTTATTAGGACCCCTGGGTAATACTTACCTGTTTTAGTAGCGGTGGAGAGCTTTCGTTCCGTCTTATTGAAAGAATGGTATATGAGCTTACCCTTTGAGTTGAAGTGTTTGAAATTTACTTAAATTGCATTCTGGAACTATTTAGAACTCTTGTTATGTTTGTGTTGTGGTGGCACTTCACAGGACTATTTAGGTAATTTCACGATGCCAATTTTTTTGCTAATTTCGGTGGCATTTTTCAATCATAGGTTTTCCGATTAAAAAAATTAATGGAGTTCTTTTAGAATACCTAGGTATCACACATATACACACATCAGTAGTCTAGAATACTGATGTGTTCTAAAAGAACTCCATTACATTTTTTCATCGGAAAACCTATGATTGAAAAATGCCAACGAAATTAGCAAAAAATTTGGCATCGTGAAATTACCCATTTGTATTTGTATATTTGACATATTTGACAAACAATTTTACCATGTGCGGATAGTGTATTTGACTACTAGCTGTTGCCCACGGTTGACCAAACGTAGCTTATGTGTTATTCTGATGTATCCATATCCATACCCATACTTCCATACTAATATTATAAATGCGAAAGTAACTCTGTCTGTCTATCTGTCTGTCTGTCTGCTACGCTTTTACGCCTAAATTTGGTATAGGGGTAGTTTAGACCTTGAGAAAGGACATAGGCTATGTTTGATCGCGATAACCGACATGCTATATTATTGTAAAGTTTATTTAAAATCCATTCAGTAGTTTTTACGTGAATGAGCAACAAACATCCATCCATACTTACAAACTTTCGCGTTTATAATATTAGTAGGTTTTGACAAATATGGTCAATACCAAATACTATACAATTGAGAAGGTTATTAGTATTTTTTTAGGTTCTGTACGACCAGTACTTAGTACCTTTTAACAGTAGACAAAATGTGACAATTCACAAATGTCACCTCTTTGAATTGAATATTATTTTGTGAAGTAAATTGTATTTTTGAATGAAATTTTGAAGCATTTATTATGCTAACTGTTCAAATCGATTAAGAAAGAGAAAAGAAAATCGACCTCGGACGAGACTCGAACCCGCGATCTTTCCCTTACAGGGGGAACGCTCTGACCACTAAGCCTCTCTTTCTCTTTCTCTTTCTTAATCGAATCGAAAATATTTGCATGTTTGCGTGTACTTCAAATATTTTACCAAATAAAATAAACGTCCAATAGCGAACACAAGTTGCCAGGACAGCCTCCGTGGCGTAGCGGTAGTGAACGCGGCCGCTACGCAGGAGGCGCGGGTTCGATCCCCGCTCAGTGCAAATATTTGTGTGCATTAAATATGGGTATTTGCATTGGTCTGGGCGTGCCTCGGAGAGCACGCTAAGCCGTCGGCCCCGGTTGCCATAAGAACATCTATGGCAGTCGTTACGGGTAGTTGGTGCCCTAAAAAGTCCAAAAACAACGGTCTAGCTGCAAAGCTTCGATATCGCCTAATGTTAACATTGGGTCGTGGAGGTCAGATGGCAATCGCTTCACGGAAAATATCGAGGTCTAGCCAAATCTGTAGCTATGACTGGTAAAAGCGGACCCCAGACTCCGAGCTGAAAGCTTCGGATGCGACTGGGAATTAACGCTAGGAGAAAGAAGAAGAAGAAGCGAACACAAGTTGCCATGTAATGTGCCACCATTATACGCCTGTATGTGTTTGTATGTTGACTAAAACACATACACAAATATATACATACGGTTTGATCTTTGACCCTCTTCAATGAAATAATGCCTACGGCGGCTCTGTGGAGGACAGAGGGGTCTATTTCAGAGGAGGTAATTAGTCGGTAGGATGGAATAAAAAAAGTCGCTGGTCCAAAGTGGTGGCAAACAGCTCGAATAGAGACAAGTGGACATCGATGGAGGAGGCCTTCACCCAACCTGGGGACCTTGTTAATAATTCTAACTAAGTGTTATGAATAGTATAGGTACTATTTAGGTAGGCCTACATTAAGAAGAAATGTAGCAGGATCAAATAAAGGCTTTTTTATTTTATTTTTATTTTATTAGTTAGTCGGTAAGGATGCACTGGAGTCCGATACAGCAAACAAAATTGGACAGAAAACATACAGCTCATGACATAATGCCAGCTTAACGGCGATAGGCCGTATTTATATAATAGGCAACAATTACGTGGTACCAAAAATGGGTGTTAATACACCTCTCTCTTCAAATAAATGTACATAAAATAACTTAAGTGTAAAATGGTTCATTGATCTGACTATGATCTTACTGTAAATCCCTAAAAAGGTAGGCAGAGACGTATACTTTACTCCTACTATAACTGTACAAGTATAAATTATTCTAAATATTTATTTATTTTCATTTAACACTAGCTGACCCCGCGAACTTCGTACCGCCTAACAGTCAATTCTTTTTTTTTTCAATTTTTCTCTCCGTAAGAACCATCCTCGTACCTCAAGGAATATTCTAAAAAAAGAATTATCGAAATTGGTCCAGCCGTTTTCATGCTATGTCGTGACAACGGAAAACGGGTTTCATTTTTATATATATAGATTAATATAGGGTTATGTCTAAATATATACAGATAAACAAAACTAAATTAATAAATAAAAATATAATAGATATATATTATAATATATTATTTGCCACAGATATAATTTCACATGATGTGACATTTCAAAAACGGCGGTAAATCAAATCTCTGTAAATATGTAACATAAACATTTTTTGTTACGTAAGTACCTACCACATTTTGTTGATCTGATTCCCCAAAAAGTGCTGGAACAAACATGAGTTCAGTGAGTTATGTAGATCACAATCTTCGTGAAATAACGTTATTGTTATCTCACAAGCTCTACAATGATTTGGAATGTGGTTTTGTGTAGAAGTTAGAGAAATGTGTGGTCTAAAAGAAAATACAGAACCCCAATTACTAAAATTCATCTTACAGTTGAGACAAGCATTCCTCTAAGTTCATAATAGGTAAATTTATACCCTGTTATACCTATGCACAAAAAAAGAAATCAATTAGGTACCCGAGCTTCCGCTATTGCACTCATTCACTGTATAATACTATATTGGTTGTATGAAATAATAAAAATGCTATCGCAAACGCACCTGTCGAGACTGATGCAAGCTTTCTCGCAGGCAGAGGGCAGTCGCTTCCCGCAAAATCTTTGATAAATCAAATTTAAAAATAAATAGAGAGCGAACTGTGCAAACATTGATGCAACCAAGACTGAATGATGCAGAAGAAGTAATTGATTGATTGATGTTTGCGCGCAATACTTTGTTCTTTTCATAGGAATGAAGAATTGTGCATAATTTTCAATAACTTAATATTGTTCTTTCATAATTTACAGTTGTTATTGTTAATTTAGATTAAGTTCGCGCAACTCTCCTGTGCACGCAGTGCTTTTCCATAAATATTGTGGCACTTAGCTTTTTCAAAATTGCATGTAATTGTTAGTATAATTGGTGTACTCAATGTTGAAAGCCTAATAAATAAATAAATAAATAAAAAGACTAACACGTATAATGATAAGAATATTATAAGAAAATAGTCGACTTATTAAAAAATCTCAGTGACAAAAAGGAAGTCAAACTTGCTACTAGATGAAGAAGAGGGAGTTTCTACGAACGCAGTCATTCGCTTTAATACAAATCTTACAAACACTAGAAACGGGGCCACTCTACCAATATGAACTAATCATTTTATTTTTAATAGCGAGAGTTGAGTCCGGCCCTCGCCACTGCCGGTCTTCTCAATAGCAACGGACTCCCCGAGGACATAACTTAGCCTGACCTTTATATACTAACTGCCAGGAAATTTTCATTATCGCGATCTAGATCTGAGCTGGTGATTGGTCGTGTTTTTACATTATAAATTCGGTTTCACTGTCTGTAATTGTGGTCAATAACCGTGAACGACAATTGCGTTCGTGAAACATGTTTCTTATTAAGTCACGTTTAAGTGTTAAGCTGGAAGTAAATAACTTACAGTAATGTCTTGTTTAAAAAAGCACTTATATTCGTGTTAATTCTATATTAATTTTTATACTGCTGGGGTAGCAAACAAGTGGTAAGGCACAATAGGATTTTTCATTTGAAATCAAATTGGGAATTACCTTCATTGTAAAAGATGATCTTGTTTTGTATTGCCAAAGGCTCTGTAATGGCTATTTGTATGGGGAGTCTCTTGTTTCTTACCTTGGAAGAGTGCATATCTGCAAAAAAGATGGCGGAAAGTATACGGGAAACGATCAGTACTCTACCGTCCCGCAGCAGACGCATGAGGTGCTTGAGATCATGAGTATTTTTTTAATATATGGTCTATCAACTGACTGAACCCCGCTAGATGGTGGAAAACTGAGATGCAGTCCAGAAGATACGGACCACCATTTATCATGCTATTGACTTTAAAATGGTGGTTCCTAACTTGACGACGGCGTCCTTCCTGGGACTGTAGGAAGAGGGAAGCAAGTGCGCCTGCAAAAGGAAGAGCTACATGGTCACCCAAGCAGATGTAGGTCTGAGATGGTACTTCTACATGCCTTTTTTCTATTGGCAACGCAGTTGACGATCAATCAATTGGTCTGATAACAGCCTCATTTGGTTAGATTCCTACATAACCACTCCATTGCTGATTGGATTCACTTATAAAAAGGAAAATAGTCGACTTATTAAAAAATCTCATTGACAAAAGGAAGTCAATCTTGCTACTAGATGAAGAAGAGGGAGTTTCTACGAACGCAGTCATTCGCTTTAATACAAATCTTACAAACACTAGAAACGGGCCACTCTACCAATATGAACTAATCATTTTATTTTTGTAGCGAGAGTTGAGTCCGGCCCTCGCCACTGCCGGTCTTCTCAATAGCAACGGACTCCCCGGGGATGTACATAGAACAGGTGTTTATATAGCAACTGCAAGTTAAACTTCTATAGCGCGATTCAGCTCCTAAGCTGCTGATTGGTGGGTGAAAGTGATGTCGGTTCCAGTGACTGGGCATTTGAAACATTATCCGTAATAACTACGATACTACTATTATTTACGTCGCTAGCAAATGCTCTTTATGAGTTGGGATACTTCATTATTCTTTTATGTTCTCACATACATACAATCAAAACTGTAAATCCTCTAAGGGGTAAACAGGAGTGTATTAACATCCATATTTCGTCAACTATGATTTTTGGTCCCACGTTATAGGGACGAGCTTATTACCGTCAAGCGGGCACATTGTTATGAGCTGTATGTTTACTGTCGCATAGACTATAGAACAGGCCCTCGATTCTGCTATAACAAAACCACTGTCACACCACAGACTGCGAGAAAATTCCATTTGATTTTAGCCTTTAAAGTAATGCAGTTAAAGTTTAAAATTAATTGGCTTTTTGTAGAGCGTATAAGAGAGTGTAATGAAACACATTTCATTTAATTTTGGACTTTGACCCCATAGCAATAAAGTCTAAATTTAATGCCATTTTTTACAGTCTCTCTGACATGACAATGGTTTTGCTTTAGTAGAATCGACGCCCAGCTTTATCCCTCACCCTCTAGATCGTAGAGTATGACTAAGGGATGAACTGTTATGTTAATAATCGTAATAATAGTGTGGAACTCAGATAAAGCTACTAAAACACCAATATCCTTTTTTTTTCATATTTTCGCCTCTTACATTATTCCCGATAACCTCACATGATTATTAAAAATGGCTGCTGCTAGGTATAAGAACGTATTATAAATTTCTTACGTTGAGAACCTATAAATCATGTGTGCCAACTTGTAAAGTCATGCCTTCAATTAGAGTATTCGACAGGTCTTGCGTTTTTATATAGATGGTTTACATTATATTGTTGAGTAGCTGCCGAAGCCTGCTTAGACGAGACGAACTTGAGCGTGACTGACCATAAAAAAGATAAAACTACTGTTACTTTCTTTATATAGGACACGTCAATTTGACTTCGATTTGCCTGATGGTAAGCTTAGGGCAAAGTCTTAGAAAGAGGGTCACCATTATTTTATTTTATACCACTTAGGTGGCAGACAAGCACACGTCCCACCTGATGGAAGTGGTCACCGTGGCTTATAGACGTATGCAACACCAGGGGCGTCATACTCGCGCTGCCTTCTAATGCCCTTCTTAAAGGAACCCATATTGTAGTCGCTTGGGAAAACCAACGCAGGGAGTTCATTCCACAGCTTGAGTGTGCGTGGGATGAAGTTCCTTTCATACCGCACATTTGATTGGGGAATGAGACGAACTTGAGCGTGACCGACTATAAAAAAGATAAGACTACTGTTAATAGCTTTACTGCTGTTTAGAATTAAATATTTATTTTAAAAATCTCAGAAAAAATATCAGTATTTATTTGTGTAAGATAGCAAACAAGCACGCTGTCGAGCTGATAGAAAGCGGTTACCATGATCCATGCACACTGAACGCAATACTGGAGATCTTCGTAGAGAGGTAAGTGAAAGAAAAGCAGAACAAAAGACATCAATTTACTGCCTAAGTAAATGGATATAAGGTATAAAATAAGCTGCATGTAGAGTAGAGACATACAACATGCCGAGTAAAACGGGGTGAATAGGGATCCAAGGGTGAATAGAGATAAAATGGTTATTAGAATTTAAAAAAAATATATTTTACATAATTTTAATTAGATATATTACCAGATATCTGTTGATTCTGTTATTATATTCAACTAGTTCATAGTTTCACTTGGAAGATAATAAGTACAAAATTTAGCTGACCACTTTATTTCTATTCACCTTTGGTTCCCTATTCACCCTAGGTTTCCTATTCACCCTTGTATTCACACCCCGTTTTACGGTACACCAAATAGTCTACGAAAATATGCTCTGTTAAGCTAACCAATAATCGCTTTCTATTATCTAGAAATATAGTTATGAAAATATGGATATTAATAAGTTTCTACCTACCCTTTCGAGGACAGACAAGGGCAGATGTACGTATTGAGTTTAGCTATTAATATTGGAAAAAAGTACCTTTAATCAACTAAGATTGATTGAAAATTCAATGTTAGCACCCAGGCTTCAACAAATATATTAAGAAAATAAATGGATTAGTATATTTCAGAGTACTACATTCCACTCCAATCTTTGTTCAAACATTTTTCTACTCGTTACACTATTAGAGCGCATTTCTCTTGCATTTAGACAGACTTTCTCTTTCAAAGCAAACAGAGCTCATATCCACATTCTTCATGCAATCTGCGAGCGAGTTTCACATACCCCAGAGTGCCCACATCGAGGTATTGTGTGTAGACAGGGACACTTTTAGTTGCCTACTTTTTATAGTAAAACTTTTTCCTAATGTCTGTCTATAGCAAAAGTTTGTATTCCTAGATTATGCTTTACTTTTACCGTTATTAGTTGTACCAAAAGTTTATCAGCAATATTTGTGATACCAAATATATTGTTCTTCACATCAATTAAAACAGATTATAATCTCTTCCTGAATTCAGGAAGATGATGATTTGTATGATAATGTGAATATTGTCATAACACGAATAAAATAAAATATTATAAAATATTCTGTTATTCGTGTTATGACATACAGATACAGAACAGAAAGACATATATAGATACAGTAGTATATCAAAACCAATAACGACTATCAAATGCAATTAATTATGTGACATTGTAACGCATTTGACAATATAGTTAATTACTTGACGCTAGATATTCCATTCATTGATCACACCTCCTTAATCAAATATAACTAAAGTTTTGCAAGAATAATTGCAATGAATTCAGCATTCAACTGAAAGTTGCTAGTTGGAAGCGTGCCTACGAAAAGTCAGACACAAAGTTGTCGGCAGCGGCCACAATAAGTTGCCATGTCTGCACCCCACTATGATAATTTTTCTCTCATGCTCTTACCAGCTATCCATGACATATACCGCATACCATACAGAGTTATGTATCACTGTACATTTAGACTTAGGTTCGGCAGCGTGTAAGCTACTTAGGTTTGTAGACATTTTATCTCTTTTGTTTCTATATTTCGTTGTCTTCCGGCTACGTGAAAAGCTTTTTGAGTTAGCATTACCTAAATACGGTTACTTAGTGAGTTCAGAGTTAACGAGTTCTATTTTTGAAAAGTTGAACTAGATGTAGGTTACAACAGTAAAAATAAAATGGGGGGTCGGAGGGCATGACGTGTTGGGCGAGTCTATCATACTAGTCTAGGAGGTTCTTTGAGTTGACTTTACGATTGACAGGTCGCTGGTTCGAAAACTGACTATTACACTACCGACGTGAACTCACTCCACAATCATTTAGCTTAGTTGCAGGATTTATACGCACGACAAGTAGTTTTAAAGATATTTAATTTTGAGAATTCAATCCAATTCTCAAAATTAAATATCTTTAAAACGCCCGGAAACGCTCCATACATAGTTTCAGATTTAGTTAGGTAATATCTTATTTTACATGGCTTTTTTTATCGTGCGAAAAATCCCCACGGATACCTCCCCCGCTGGAACCGGTGAGAAGGTTATGTCGGACTCGAACCGACTAAAATGCACGCTTTGAGGTGAGATTATCGTAGATATACCCCTCGCATCCCGGCCGACCCAGAGCCATATCTCTCGATCTTGCCTTCTTCCATTGTGGGGACCATAGAGTGCTCAACTCACCCCCGGGTATTTTGCATGGCATATTTTTTCAGAAAAAAATAACGTATTCAATAGTATTGGGAGGAATCGGAGAACCTTGTCAAGTAGCCTATTTCAGAATAGGCTAGGTGGGTGACAAGAAATCATAAAGAAACTTATTTACTAACCATATAATTAATAGTAAGTTGAAAACACTATCTTGCAAGCTACGAGCATAATAAATGTGCATTAAATTATTTTTTACAGAGAAAAAACACTTGTATTGCGTACTGATCCGTCATGGTTGTCGACCACATTCTCCGTAACAACCAATTAGAAGCGCAAGTCTAAATCGCGATATAAAAATTTTGTCATACTTTCAGTATATAAACCACGATTTGTTTATCAACCTCGGGGAGTCCGTTGCTTCTGAGAAGACCGGCAGTGGCGAGGTCCGGCCTCAATTCTCGCTAGACTAATTGATAAAAAAAATTGATTACGTCATATTTGGCAGATCGGCCCTGTTTCTAGTATTGTAAGATTTGTATTAAGCGAATGACTGCGTTCGTTGAAACGCCCACTTCATCAGTTAGCAAGTTTGACTTCCTTTTGATCCAGGATCAGGATCTTCAGCGGCGATCCAAAAGAAGTCATCTATCCTTTGGATCCACTATTTGTTAAGTTTAGATCGGAAATGTAACTTAATTTTGCCGTGTTGGTTCCCGGTGGAATAGAATAGCCAAAACATCTCTTCCCGTGGGTATCGAACAAGGCGACATTAGAGGTACTCAGCCCTTATCACGTGGGATCGAAAATCATATTTAGCGAAATGTGTGTAAATACACCTGTGCCTACCCCTTCGGGGATTTATAGGCGTGAAAGTATTTAAGCGAATCATCATTCAAAAAATGTATGTGGGAGAAATGTATCAACGCTAGTTTGAACGACTCGTTTCGTCTGAGCATTTCCTAATGTTGTGGAATGTGTTCACTTGTGAAAACACCTTCACTATTCATATAGTTTTTATGGCAAAGCTCTTGAATATTATTCCACTTTTTTATATCTTAAAACCAAGACGCGCGTGGATAATTTTGAAATAAATCTATGCTTGGTGAATTTGGGCTAGTCCGCAGCCGTACCACCCCTTTTATCCTTAAAAGACACTCAAAGACGCGTACTGCGTGTCCAGAGCACATTTTTGTTCCAAAATGTATTGCAAGAGGTATAATACATGTACAGTACAAGTACACAAACACCTGACCTTTTCAAGGGCTCCAACAATTCGGTCAGTGTATGTCCTTCTCAGTCCTAGGGCACTTCACTCCGCCTGAACCCTTTTTTGTTAATCGCCTCTCACTCATTCCCTTTACACGACAGACCACTGAAGCATACCCTTCTATCTTACTTTACTTTTTTATTTTTCATTGTTAGTGACAAGTACTCAGTGTCAGAGGGACGTAAGTGTTGAAATATAACCCGAAAATGTAAAGCGAGTAAGATTTTATGGCTCTACTATACGACTAGCTTTTGTATTTAGATGTAGATTTCGGTTATCGTGACTTTTGGTCATATTTATGGTTCTATTCAACCAATTGCGATTAAACAAACTTAAAATTTTAAGTCTGCCCAAAATCTTTCAAATGTAGAAAAACTATCGAAATCTGTTCATCCACCCTAGACAAGTGGCAATTCGTTGACCGGCGTATTGTACAACAATAGAATGACGAATGTATGGGATGGGGGTCAACTGTATACTACACGGGTACAGGAAACCCACTCACACCGACCACTACCTGCATGCCGACTAGCTTTATCATCGCCCCAGTTGAATTCGGTAGTTACGTCTCTTACTGACCGCGCCAGTTTATGTGCCGAGAAACATCTAGAAGAAGAATTGAACCACATAAGCGGCGTTCTACAAAAGAATGGGTACCAATGGATGGCCACCTAGACACATAAATAAACCCAGAAACTGCAAGGTGGAAAGACAACCAGCCTTTTCACCCTACATCAAAGGAGTGATAAGGTCGCTAACATCCTGAAGAAAGTTTCTGTCAAAACTATCTTTACTCCTTTTAAAAATTCAGAAATATTCCATACTTATGCCCTTCCTTCTCTAAAATAACCGTTTAAACAATACAGTCAATATTGTTGTTAAAATTAAGTTTGTTTTGTTTGTATACGCAAGTTCATTACGCTCGAATAGTTTTACCGCAGGCGTTACAATGTTCCTGACTTACCTTTGATTACATTACGCGAATGTTTTTCGGTACGTGTATTGTAAACAAACAAACGCTTTCTAAATATTTGTGTGTTATAGGGATTAATCGTTCGGTGTATATTGGCAAAATTATATAGGTACCTCTGAGGGATCATGTCTGCCTTGGTGGTTCCTTTAGGGAAGACAAAGGAGTAATGACGGTGGCTGGCTTTTCTCCCCCTTCAAGTGAGCTACCCTTGAAGAGGGAGAAAGGCCCCTTTGTTTTTCAATAATCTTATGGTGCTTTTCAAACAAAAAAAATATTTCGAGTAAATTTAACTCATATTTATGTACAAGACATAAAGAGCTTTCCACCTTGTTTTCCACCCGTCTACCAGTTTGATTGTTATTAATTTTTATTAATGATGTATTAATATTGTATTTGCTTAGTATTATTAATAAGAATAAGAATGCAAAATAGATTATTTACAATAATATAAAATCCGTAATCGCAATTTATAATACGCGGCACTCCACACAAAACCCAGCGGATTTTGGTTTGCTATGATTGTTATCTTATTGTATAATATTAAGTATTGTAAAATAAAATAAAAAGTTAAAAATAAAATAGCCCTTGTACTTCGCCAAGAAAGACATAACAACTTATAACTTCCAGTAAACTATATTAGTTCTATAGAATCAAGACCATTCTTCACAATAAACTGACCTAAAACTGAAAGCATTGAACCAGTACCATTGTGCGCATTGCCAACTGCGATTACCTTACTATATCGTTAGAAAACGTCAAAAGTTTCTGCCAACGAACTACTTTGAATATAAACTGTTTCAGAATTGAAATAAAAGAGTTTGTTTGTTTGTGTGGAGCTCACATTCATATAGCTTAATATTTGTTACAAACTTGTGTAAAATTCATACTAATATTATCAATGTAAAAGTAACTCTTTCTCCCTGTCTGTTATGCTGTCACAAAGCAAACCAAAGAACCGATCATAATGAAATTTGGTGGATACGCAAAACCGCTGGAGCCGGGGCGGGGGAGGTTATCAGATTCAAACCGACTAAAACGCATGCTGTCTGTGGGTAGATTGCCGGAAATGAGATTGTCTGAGACATAATCTCTTGCACCCCGGCTGATCCAGGACTACCTCTATCAAGCTGGCTCTCTTTGGATGTGGGGACCACGGACCCCCATGTACCCAGCTAAGATTTTCGGCCCCACGTTGGAGCGGGCGAGCCTATAGCCGTCAAGTGAAAATATTCACAAGGTAAGCCGATGGAAAAAAACTTACTTAGTTTGTCATGCACCATGTAATCCATAGGGAAGCAGACAGGAATCTGATTACAGAGATCCTCACCTCTGATGGGCTATAATATGTTAACTGTTAGATGGAAAAGAGGCTGTATGTTTATGGTTACTGTCTAAAAAATATTTTTTTAGTAACCAATTTTATGCTACTTTACAGGAACCAATGCTTATCTGCACCCATTATTCCATTTGATTTCGTACGTCATTTAGATTTCCAACAATACACGAACAGCCGACACTAAATCTGGAGCTGGAGCCAAATCAAGCGTCTGTCAGCTAATAACAATAACCGTGTCACAGCCGCCGGGACATTTCTGGGGATTTATGACCCTCGTTTATTTTAGCGCAGGTGCCTCCAATAGGATTACTTGCGGTCAAGCCTTGTGCTCAAACAAAGGATCACTAGGAGCAACGTTGGAGCAGTGGACGGTTATGTTTATGATAAACAAAAAAAAATACTATTAATTTTATTTTAATTTGAAGAGGTAAGGGTTACCGGTGAAGCATATAAAGGTCAGCCAATGGACTCCCATAGGTGTCAGGGTTAGTAATAGATAGGACAATTCTTCATCTGACGGCAAACATATTGGAATTGCTCAGTAAGTGGGAATCTGCCCAAACGCAGAATTGAAAACGGAATTGGCGAAGTGTGAATGTAAAATCTATAATATAAAAATGAATCCCTAAATGTGTTGCTAAGCGCAAATCTCGGGAACGGCTGAACCTTTTTAAAATATTCCTTGAACGGCTTTTTAGAATATTCCTTGAAGTACGAGGATGGTTCTTACGGAGAGAAAAAAAAATAAGAATCGACTGTTTGGCGGTACGAAGTTCGCGGGGTCAGCTAGTTGTAAATATTTATCATTATCATAACGTTGTTAAATGAAAACGAGATTTCATATGAGGCGCCAAGTCCAGGGTCTGCTTAATCCTAACGTATGGTTACTTATATAAACGAAATCAGAAAAAGGACCTTCTAATTTGGTACATATGCTTTTTTGGAAACGACTACGGCCTGACTTCCCAATCCCGTGAAGAATCAGCTGATGCACCAGATAATTGCAAACAAGCATTTAAGTTCTTTACATCAATAACGCACACATTCGACTTAGTTAATGTATCGTTTATCAAGCATAAATTGAAACGCAGGCATTACACTATATTCATCGCATCTTTGAAAATAAGTATGTCAGAGGATGCATTACAAATTGTGTCAATGCACGTTCTGAATATAGGGTACACGTACAGGCGAGTTAGCGAATGTACAGTTGAGTGCATATTATAATATCAGTTAGTTATAAATTTTATATGGAAAAAGAATATTGGGTATCTATTAAATGGTACATAATTGATTCGTTTATATGCCATGATCATATTGAACATGAAACAAGCAGCAGTAGAGAAACTAAATATTGACGAATGCAACTTTGAGGGTTAAGCTCGATTGGAGTAAAATATTTTTTTTATTGGATGACATCTCAGCTCATGGAAGAATGTATTAAAGTGAAAACATCTTTAGGCGCGTTGAACTTTTAAAATTAACAAAAATCATGGAACTCACATCATCGTCATTAAACACTTGGGTGTCACGTCATGGCAATGCTTCTATTACGTAGTTTATACTTCTATAATTAGTCAACAAAGACTACCCCGCACATTTTTTTTATGCTGGGTTCATCAATATAAATACCTACACATCTCCAGATAAGCTAAAGGGTAAGTAATCGTATATTAGGTATATAATAGTGCTATCATCTCTACTCCCAACCTCGAAAGAATCGAGATACCGATTTGAGGCTAATTTGATCTCAAAGTTCTCGATGATGCTTCAAACACCCCCTATCTGATAACCGTAAAGTTGTCCATCGCAAAAGTAGTCAACGAAAGATGCGTTTTATTTTCAAATACTTTAGATTCTAAAATCCAATGAAGAACTTACCAACTTATTGCAGTTACCACCACATAATTGTGCTCATTAAAATAAGTGCAGTTTCTAAGAATCCTCATCTACCTTTTACATTACCGCCGCCGTGTGGAATCTCCCCTTATAAATTTTACTGCTTAAGTGACTGCTTTATTTGAACGATGAAATCAAATTTTGCTATGAAGACTTCAGGTTATCGAGAAATTTGAATTTGAAATGTTGTGGTTATAAAGCTTTCAAATTGTTATAACATGTTCTTTAAAACAATGTATTAATTTGTTAGTTCCTTTTCTCATATCTTTTCGAGTTTGTTTTTCTTATAATTTCATGTTCGTCTAATCGATTAATCAATTTGTTTCATCTGAAATCCAACTTTAAAAAAAATGCTTATTGTGCTACAACTAAATAGTAGTTTTTGTTACATTGTTTTTCATCTGTTGTGTGCTAAGCATTATTCAATATTTTATTAATGCTTAGTACATTCGTAATGCATTTCATTAATCGTTTTTCTTTTTCAATTCAATTTCTTTATTTCTCTAAATAGTGCAACGCAATGTCATTTTTGACGTCAAACGTTTTTATTTCATTAGTATCATTAATAATTATTCCATTTTTTATTTATATCACATACCTTATTATACTTTATTATAACATAACTTCTATTTTATACATTTATTACTTACCTTCTCCAAAGTTTCTTAGCGCCACGATTTCAGAAGTACCTGAGGGAACCTTCTCACTGCCACCCATGGCTGTAACGATACCATCTTCCAAACAATGGCAGTTATATATTATTTTACATCTATATTTGTATAATATATGTATTTATGTTTAACTGCGAGTCTATGATTTATTTTTATGCCCACCATTTTCTTCTTAACTGAAAAGGTCTTGTTAAAAAGCTCTAGAACCGCAAAATAAGACAAACCCAGACTTCTAAATGACTATCATTTAGAGAAAAGAATACGTCTAAGTTCTCTGTGCTTAGTTTAAATAGCTCCTTGAGCTATTAATAGAACGAGTCCTTCAAAACCTCACTGAAGAAATTTCTTTTAATTTATAATTGCTAAGAGTAAATACTGGGTTTGGGTAGATACTTAACTAATGGAAAACAATCTTGATAGTGCCTTTAAAAATATGCTATTTAAAAACTCACTTTATTAGTTCTTTTTTTTCATCCTAATGTTAATCCCAGTCGCGTTCGAAGTTTTTCGCTGGGGTTCGCTTTTTCTAGTCTAACTGCGGGTTTGGCAGATATTCGATATTTGCCGTGAAGCGACTGCCATCTGACCTCCACAAACCATTGGCGATATCGAAGTATACAAGTTGTTGGACTTATTATGGTCTGCGAAGCACCTAGACCAAATACAAGTAGCATATTTATGCATAGTAATAATTTCACTGAGCGGGATCGCACCCGCGCCCCTTGCGTAGCAATTGCGTTCACTACCGCCACGCCTTATAGGCTGCTTTTTAATATTTGTTGTGTGTGTCTATTATTTAAAAACTCAATTTGTTTTCAATTTTTTTAAACGCAAAAGTTTTTCACCGATTGAGCTCAAAATGAAAGAAAGAAAGAAGAAAGAAAGAAAGATCCTGCGCACCTCTCGACGCTCGCAGACCAGTCAAGTTTTTTTTTTATACCACTTAGGTGGCAGAGAAGCACACGGCCCACCTGATGGGAAGTGGTTACCGTGGCCTATGGACGTATGCAACACCAGCCCCTCTAGACAAGTGGCAATTCGTTGCTCGGCGTATGATTGAATAGAATGCCAAATGTATGGGATTTGATACGTCAAACGTATATGACAGGCGTCTACGAATGTCAAAAACGTCAAATCCTATACATTTGTCATTCTATTCCATCATAGGCCGAGCAACGAATTGCCATTTGTCTAGGGGGGCAGGGGCGTCACACTCGCGCTGCCGACCCCCTGTCCACGGGTGCAGCAACACACCCGAAACGTCGGCATAAGTAAGTTCAAAAATAATAATAATTAATCAGGGCAAGTCCCGATATCACAAAAACGATGTTTCTTAGAAATTTTCTTTTCGCGAGGAATTTTTTTTTTTTACGAATGTTTTCCCGGGTGAAGAAAGTACCCGGGTCGGTGGTGTTATTTATAACTTGATAAATACCTTACCAATGATATTATATTTGGGAAGTATTATAAATATCACATTTGTTTCTGCTTCTATTTCTGAAGACATCACAAGCAGCACCCAACGGGCATCGGTAAGCAAACGTTCATTAATGAATTTTGGGGTATGTCGTATAACATATTGCGTACCTACACATTTTTAATATAATATTAAAATGATGTGCTTTTCAAGCAACAAGCTTCCTTTTTCAATTATTGATTACCTTATTTGACAAGTTAGCCACCTGGAATTCCTTACCAGTACACGCGTTACCCTCTTCCAACTGTCCCGGGTCCTTTAAGCGGGGCGTGAAAAAGCATCTGATGAGGCCGTCAAGCAGAGTGCCACCATTGTAATATGGTACGTGTCTGTAATGGTGACCCTCTTTTCCGAGACTTTGCCTTCAGCTTACCATCAGGTGAGGTGAAGTCGAACTGACGTGTCCTATACAGGTATATAGTATAAAAACATAATTTTTATTTTTAACCCTAAAATGAAGATGTAAAAATTCTAGTTATCAAATAATATGATATCGGTAAACATTTACCACGGAGGACCGAATATGATCATTCCTCCATGATATTTACTCACTTCATTGCAACTTCAAAGCGCCCTCTGAGGAAAACACAAGCACGTAATTTGTAAATTGCACGTATTGCTCGCTTTCAAAGTAAAATAGTTTAACTATATTATGAGTTTTCTATTCTTTCATAGAAGGATATTGTATTGATACTGTGAAAATCAATAAACTGTGCCCAATGCAGTTATTACCTACACTACACCTGCAACCTCAACGTTTGAGGGTTTATTTTCAACAAATATGTTGTACCTATATGCGTAAGTAAAAGATTTATTCACTTTTCAAGGTGATTACATACGCGAATGACTTTGACCATACATTATGCTCAAGGTCATTCGCTCATATTTGAACCGTAAAAATCCCTTTTGAGCGAATTACCTAAATTGCACGATGCCTATGAAGCAAATTGCCTAAAGTCAATGTCTAAAACGCAGGATGCCTATAAAGTTTAATGTCTATATGGTTTTAATGCCTACGAAGCAATATGCCTATGTTGTTTAATGTCTACAAAGTATAATGCCGGTGCTAGTCAATTGCCTACAAAGCATGAGTCCAATTTTATTACATCAAGAAATCTTTTTGCTAAAATATGACACATAACACGACTCTTTAGTCTTAATTACTTTATTACTGGATACTTCGAACTTAGTCCTTGCCTGTTCAGCGTGGTATTAGATGTTTTGTCGGACAGCATTAGAAACTCACATGAGCAGCCTCCGTGGTTGCTCATGTATGCTGATGATATTGCGCTGATGGACGCGGACAGGAGCAGATTGGTGCGACGCGTGAAAGGATGGAAAGAAGCGCTTGAGAACGGCGGTCTGAAGCTAAATGTAGCGGTGACAGAATACTTAGCGTTAAACTCCACAGATCCCACACCCGTCCGCATAGGCGATGATTTGGTCGAGCGCACGGACCAGGTTAAGTACCTGGGATCTGTACTTCATGTGACCGGTGAGATCGACCACGACGTCAAGGCACGCATTGCTGCCGCGTGGGCCAAGTGGCGAGAAATGACTGGCGTCACCTGTGATCCTAAAATGCCAGTCAGGTCAAAGGGGCAGGTCTATAAGACGATCATTAGGCCTGTCCTCTTGTATGGTTGTGAGGCGTGGCCGCTGCTCGAGCGACACAAGCAAGAGCTGCGTGTCACGGAGATGAAAATGTTGCGGTGGATGTGCGGCGTTACGCGTAAAGATCGCGTACGGAACTCTCGCATCCGCGGCAGCCTCCATGTCCGTGACATCGCGGATAAAATGCAAGAGAGCTTCGAGGTCATCTTGGCCACGGATGCAATCATGAGAATACGTCTATATGCAGATGATGATGACTTCGAACTCATTATCATAGTATTGTAAAAGGGACACGTAAAACGTACGTAACGTGTCCCTTTTACATTGGGTCTAGATAGCGCTGTGTAAAATGTAGTGGAATATTTATATTTAAGGAAGATTTATAGATAGGTATCAACTGCTATATTTTTTATTATTCTAAAATTATAAAAATACACTTTGTATAACAAATAACAGCACACCTTGGGACCTACGGTACTACCAGGGGTATGGCCAGGGGTACCGTGGGTCTGAAGTGGCCATTTTCCGGGCACTATTGTTGACTCGAGTCAAGTATCTAAAGCTGAGTCTGGTCTGTATATTTAATTGCCTGATGTTAAACAGCCCTGTCCCTTAGTCGCCTTGTACGATACCGCATGAGAGGAGATGGGTGGCCCAAATTCTACACTGCCGGGAACCACGCGACGATATATTATGTATACTATAGAAATTAATAATGATCCGAGACCAACCTACATAAGAAGTGTTGTCATAAGTGGTAAATCAATCTGGCCGACCGTATCTGAATGCCCCGTACCTTGTATTGTGCTGGCAATCTTCATTTAAGACATTTCCATCTTAGGCATTAAACATTGTTGTCAAAGTACATTGTAGACATTTCCATTCTTAGGCATTAAACATTGTTGTCAAAGTACATTGTAGGCAAATTAAGTTTTTAGGCATTGTGCAATTTAGGTACTTCGAGTTTCAGGTATTTCGCGTTTTAGGCAATTTGCTTCATAGGCACCGTGAAATTTAGGTACTTCGCTCAAAAGGGGTAAAAATCAGTTAAACCAATTTTAATAGATAACTTTATAGGCGACGATTACTAACTAAGAAGGTCACGTCATGCTAATACACTTATTTAACATATTAAGTATGTGAAATTTTAGATTATTTGGATACATATTTGTAGAAAATATTTCATAAGAAAGAGTAATGATGTTCAGAGCATCTTTTCAACTATATCCTCCTTTTTTTATTTAATTTATGAAAAAAGAAGTTATTCCATATATCCTGTAGTATACAGGCATGTAAATTCCAGATCTGTAGGTTTTATAGTTAATAAGAAAAACAGTTTCGAAAATAACGATTTTTCGATGCTGATCTGATTCGGGGCCTTAATTAGTACGCACTCATTAGAACACTCACCATGTTGGAGAGGATAGTCTTCACAATTTTAATACATAAACATCCATAACTAAGTTAATGCTTACCTAAAGAGTCCTGAATAAGAAATACAATCATAAACTTTACCACAACGACCCTTACCCAATTAACCAAAGAGTTTGAATGTAATAAGCCCTTAATTAGACGTCAATAGGGTCAAATTGCCTTAATTTCCCGGTAACTAGGGAAATTGAAACTGGACGTGTATTTTGGCCTTTAATCTTTTCGGAATCATGATGTGTTTCCAGATATTTTGTTTTAAATTCATAATATGAAGTAATATAATTATGACAATTAAGAGCAAATAGACCCCTGAGTGACTTTAATGTCGTGATTCAATGTTACAACGCGCCATCTAGTGGAGTTAAGCTGAATTTCTACGGAACTATCTATTTTAAATTGCGAATGATTTATTGTTTATTATGAAACTCATAGTCATACAGGTCTGTCATGGTGACCCTCGTTCCTGAGATTTTGCGTTCGGTAAACTTTTTTTTATACCACTTAGGTGGCAGACAAGCACACAGCCCACCTGATGGTAAGTGGTTACCGTGGCCAATGGACGTATACAACACCAGGGGCGTCACACTCGAGCTGCCGACACTTCGTAATTGAAATCTTTAACCAATTAAGATAAACCTGAGTCCAGACTCTAATCAACGCTGCGGTTATACAGTTCCTATTTCACGTCAATTAAGGCCAGTTGGCGGCGAAATCCTAACCGTCGCTCTGAAGATACAACACCTCAGTAATACTGTTAGCATTCAGTTGCGGCAAATTGCTCACAGGTTTGTTTGCTTTGCAGTCTACCTAACTTAAGGCGCAATCTTCTTCGATTCAATGGCTCATCATCATCATCATTTCAGCCATAGGAAGTCCACTGCTGAACATAGGCCTCCCCTATAGATCTCCAATAAGACCGGTTGGAAGCGGCTCATAAAGTTCCCTAATTTTTGTCGGCCAAGCTTGGCCACGGCCAAAGCATTCATCTTCTTCATCCTAACGTGAATTCCCAATCGCATCCGAAGCTTTCATCTCGGACTCTGGGGTCCGTTTTACAAGTCTTAACTGGGGATTTGGCTGGACCTCGATATTTTCCGTGAAGCGACTGCCACCTGACCTCCACAACCCAATAGTGACATTAGGCGATATCGAAGTATGCTAGACCGTTGTTGTTGGACTTTTTAGAGTTCCAACTACCCGTAACGACTGCCATAGATATTCGTATGGCAACCGGTACCGACGGCTGTACGTGCTCTCCGAGGCATGACCAGTGACCAGACCAATGCAAAAACCCATTCATGCATAATATAAATATTTACATTGAGCGGGGATCGAACCCGCGCCTCCTGCGTAGCGGCCGCGTTCACTACCGCTAAGCCACGGAGGCTGTCTATTATCCGCTGGCCGAAGCATTATCCGTTGCTCTATAGTCCTCAATATAATATATGGAGGCATAGTGGACAAGAAAGCAATTGCAGTATGGATCGAGATGGATCCCCATAGTTGCAGGGCACTTGTGACTGCTGTAAATAGCAACATTTTGCCATATTTTTCTTGCAGCGGTTAACTTGATGATTTCGTGACTTCCTAGTTGGTCACTGGAGATGATGTCCAGGCAACAAGGCATAATAAAATTCACGTCATCATGGCACCACGTCAACGTGGTCTCTCACTATGGGCCTTATGAGTAAGTTCAAAGTACCCCAACGAGCTATGGAGAGGGCTATGCTCGGAGTCTCTGTGCGAGATCGAATCAGAAACGAGGAGATCCGTAGAAGAACCAAGATTACCGACATAGCCCAGAGGATCAGCAGCTTGAAATGGCAGTGGGCAGGGCACATAGCTCGGAGGACTGATGACCGATGGGGTCGAAAAGTTCTCGAGTGGAGGCCACGTATCGGCAAGCGCAGCGTAGGACATCCATCCACAAGGTGGACAGACGACCTTATCAAGGCCGCGGGAACGCGCTGGATGCGAGCCGCTTCCAATCGGTCTTATTGGAGATCTATAGGGGAGGCCTATGTCCAGCAGTGGACTTCCTATGGCTGAAATGATGATGATGATGATGATGGCATATATAATGTATGTATATGCCATGATTACGTAAATTTATGTACCTTTGAACTGTTTCACGTGGTTTAATCAGTTTGTTCTAGTCGTGGTCAGAGCAAACACAAAGCACTTCAAACGTATACATACCTTGCACTACGAGTATATACCTATACCATGATCACGTGAGTGCCTATTAGCAATGTTAATGATAATATAAATAATGGAACAGTGAAGTGGTTCTATCCGAATATACCTGATTACAGACGTGTTTCTACTAGGTGTATGTTTCCAGAAATATCAGGAATATCGCTCCAAATTGCTCAATATCTTATATCAATCCATATGAATGTAATACAATTTTAAAGCAATTAGTACACATGTCAACTATTCCTATAGATTTAAATTAGATTTGGAGTCGCGGGTTCAATGCTATCTTGAGCATTCAATTTCTCTAACCTAAATCTGAAATCAATCCCATATTAGTTTTGTAGAACTTAAGATATGATGGTGGATATTTTTTTGCAATATCGTAAGAAATGGCCCGATATTTCTCAGGACACGTGTATCGCAAAATGCTTTTTGTGACGCCGCTTAAAATAGGTACGAAACAAAACGAAAATCGAGTAGACATTATCCTCTTATGCAGCAAGAGGCCTCGGCGGTATGTGGTGAGCCTCATTTATTTCTGATTAGCTTTTGCCCGCGGCTCCGCCCGCGTGGATGTCGGTTATCGCAACCAAACATAGCCTATGTCCTTCCTCAAGGTCTAATCTACCCCTGTATCAAATTTCATCGAAATCGGTTCAGTAGTTTGGGCGTGAAAGCGTAACAGACAGATAAACAGACAGACAGACAGAGTTACTTTCACATTTATAATATTAAGTAGTATGGAAGTATGGATATTAGTATGGATTTAGAAAGCAAGATTTAAGTTGCCTAACTAATGGTAATCGGTTATAACAGTAAAGGTAGGGCGAGGACGAATGAAAAAAAAGAGAAGATGAAGGCATTCAAATATTCAAAATGCTCATAAGCTGTATAAAATGTTACATATTGGTACTTATCGATACTAATTAAGAACGAAGTAAGTACTTAGGTAGTTATAACTACAAACCAAATTAAACAGTATTTGTTAATATTAATATGCATATATTTTGATTATAATAACACCACTTTTCATATTAAAATAATTTAAGTGTAATGGCCACTTTCATCCTTGATTGCAGACAGTTTAACGTAATGTGGCGTGTAAATTAAGTGTCAATTTGTTCAATGCAAACGATTTCAGATTTAAATTTCTGCAGCAATTCAGCAAAAAACTTGTAAAAGCAAAAATTTGCTGTAAAACGTACGCTTTAATCTAGTGTTCAGCAGTTCAGACATTTGTAATTCACAAAGCTTATCCTCAACCACTATTCTAATTCAACTTTATAGACCCACCACAAATTCTACTAACTCGAGCGATTTATCATCAAAAACAAATCTAGGAGAAACATCACTGAGTTAAACTAACTTCCCGACAGTTATATTTCATTGGTTTAATAATTCAAACATTCAGCTTTGAGTCGGGGCTAATATTTACAGATTGCAACTCAGGAGGCTACAGCTTCTGCAATAATAATCAGAGGTTAATTGAGCTGTGAGACCACTTCGGAAACTTTTTAATATAATGAATTATGCATTCCAAATGGAGCTTCTTGTTCACAGTCAAAGTGTTGAGAATTCTTTGCTCTGTTACGAAGGGAATTCAGATAATTAAGCGACAATGAAGTTCGCGTCAAAAAGTTATGTTCGGCTTTTCACTCCGTTTAGCTGAGGAAAATGAGGAATGCGAGTGTATTATGGAGAAATGAGAAGAGATTTGTGGCAAGGATTTGTGTCTTACACGTTTAGAATATAACGTGAGGTATAATATGTAAATACACTTGTAATGTTTTCCTTTACAAGGGAAATATATTTGTTTTATGTTTCAAGAAATTTGGAATATAACTTACAATTTTGCACATGATTTTTCTTGTCATTCATTTGTGACAAAGTAAGAGATTATTAAGAGAGACATTCATAGAACACACTTAGACTTTTTTTGCTTTGTAACAGTCAATTAGCCTATTACAGTCAACTGCTGGATAAAAATCTTTTCAATGTGTGCCATAGCACCCGATTCTTCAATTTGCACAACCACTCTATCCCAGCTACCGTTCCCAGCTCGTCTGATTGGCGTTTCGCTGGGAGGCATTCCGTCTTCCGTTTGCTGATTCGCGGTCTACACCCTAGGAATCGTATTTGTTTCTTTAAATATTACCAAGAAACGCTCTTGAGCATCGTTCGTGTGGTAATTACTGTTGCCAAATTCTTACACAAAGAACATCACTTATAGAAGCGATAAGATTGATTGATTATATCTGTTGCAAATTATAATAATCAAGCAGTATCGTAAACGTTGTGAAACGCGGTTAGTTACAAAAATTTATTTTCCGAGTTCTTTTTTTTCGTCTTCATTATTTATTCTTCTTCCCCATTTAATATTTCATGGATATTGTTAAAGTACAATACAATTTTTTTCTCTCAAAATATTTTTTTCACTGTAATCCCCCTGTGACCTCTCTGTCCATCAATGATTAAGGTGCTAATTCAGAACGAAGCGGAAAATGAATAAAATATCAGTTATTGATTGAGAAACGAGCAAACTCCGTCATAGTATTCGTTTTTATAAATAATATACTCACGCCTGTAAGTCCCCGAAGGGGTAGGTGAAAACGCTTTTAGGATTCAAAGTTGGTTGGGCTCTGTACATCCTTTTATGACTTGTTCAATCCATATAACAACTTATGCTTAATTTGGGTTTATGTGTTGCTTTATAATATTCATATTCTTTATTCTACACACAAACATTATATTGACAATCTGCTAGAATATTATTTTATTTATAAAAACAATCAATGCCATCTTCTTCATCCTAGCGTTAATCCTAGTCGCATCCGAAGCTTTTTTTTTATACCACGTAGGTGGCAGACAAGCACACGGTCCACCTGATGGGAAGTGGTTACCGTGGCCTATGGACGTATGCAACACCAGAGGCGTCACACTCGCGCTGCCGACCCTGAAGAAACCTTCTAATAATAATAACCTTCTAATAAGATTTCGCCTTGGAGCCTGTGGTCCGCTTTACCGGTCTTACTGTGGATTTGGCTGGACTTTAATATTTTTCGTGTAATAATAGTAATTCCGTGTATAAAAACAATCAATGTATCAATCAAAAATTAAGTTTCAGTCAATGAAACTGTAATTTTATCAACTGTATTAAAGTTGAATTGGGTACAATTTATCATTTTGGATCATGCCGAAAAAATTAAAACTTTGGACGTATCACTGGTATTGATAAATTGATTTAATTTATTGCGTGGCTCTCGTAATTGTTAATTTAAAAGTTCGACGGAAATGTAGTACAATATTTTCATTTGTAAATTCTGTGCAAAATACGAGTTAACTATCAAAGTAATTTGTTGTTTACTTTTAAACATTGATTAACTTTATAAGTCGCATCACACCAGAGAAAATAGGTTTCATTAAACTAGGTTATTATCTTTGTATTCTGGAATTCGCTTAGTCCAACCTAAATTCGCGGTTAGTAGTGAATGAGTAAAGTGAGTTACAGAATGGAATCGTATAATGGGTTGCTTTAGTAGATACTTCCACGTCTATTCCTAATATCCCACACAAATCTTTAGATAAACTACTTCGGCGAGAATTTTCTCTTCGACGTTGGAGGGTCGGATAGCAGACGCTTCTGTTAAATCCAAAATAAAGATTTTTACAAAGTTATACCTATTGAAAAGTATAATCTCGAATTATATAATGCAAACACAAATGAATAAAATACATAAACGAGTACTGCTGAAGCTACTTGAACAGAAAACAGTTTTCCACAGTGAATAGCAAATGCAATGAATATTAAATGACTGACCTTTCGGGCCGTCCCACTCAAACAGACGAAATCCCATTCAAATTACAATTCGTTCAAATCAACTTTTACTTTACACAAAGGATCACGGTATTAAGCACCAATAAAGCTATAATAATAAAACTTTTATTCAAACCTAATATTTACGTAAGATTCGAGAACCCGGGGGAGATCGGGGCGAACTTAACAACCGACAGGTTTAATTAGGGAACGAAGCTAATTCCCAAGTTTTGATGAATGCGATTTCACGGATACAACCCCATTTCACCCTCGCAGGGAGTAGCATAATTTGAAATTTTGATTTAAAGCCTTGTTGGGTTAATTGCTGTTAATACTATCTGCGTTGGGTTGGTTATCGCGACTGAAGCGATTGCAACCCTTTTGTGATTAATATCGGATTTAGTTACATGAGTTTTTGATACAGTACTTATATTGAACTGGGACAATCTCCAATTGAGACTGTCAATCACTAACAGATATTAGAATTTTTTATACAACATAATTATCCAAAGCGGCATTGATAGGATCCTACCAAATTTGGATAGGTAGCGGGGAACACTACTGACGGTGGAGGTGAGCGCTGATGCATGACCCCATCAGTCCCAGTGCTAGATGTTAAAAAACTGAGGTGCAGTTCAGAAGATACGGATCACCATTTTTGATACTATTGGCCTTAAATTGGTGGTTCCTTACTTGAGGGCCTTGATAGATGCTTTTTCACGCCCCGTTTGAAGGATCCGGGACTGTAGGAAATTAGGTGGCAGACAAGCAAACTGCCCACCTGATGGAGAGTGGTTACCTTGACCTATGGCTGTGTGCAACACCAGGGGCGTCACACTGTGTACTAAAATTGATTTTGAAGGATTCTACCAAATATACAATAGAAGTCTGACTCGAGATATGGATTAATCTTTGAGTATAAATTTTCCATGCAATGATGGCTAAAATATAACCACAGTACAAGGTGCTATCTCACAGAAGCGTCACGCTATTATGGGTCCAGGCGGTTAATGTGAACCAAATGATTACTTTCCAATGAGATTAGCGGCAAATTAATGGCACTTAACCTAGAAAATTTGGAAACTTTGGTAATTTTCACGAAGTTAAGTATCATTTTGTTGATTGGTTTTGGTACCATCTGAATCTCTTCAGGTTTTTTTCCACGATTACTATTATTCAGTGTTTTTATGTTGTAACTATGCATTAAATTAGAGAATACGTGTGGTAAAAAATATTAAACGTGAATAAAAATTAATTCATACTAATATTATAAATGAGAAAGTAACTCTATCTGTCTTTTTGTTACGCTTTCTTGCCTAAACCACTAAACTGATCTCGGTAACGAGATGGACTGGAGAGGGAGAAGACATAGGCATAGGCACATGTTAATGAAACAGTCAGCATCAGATTGATCTTGATCAGCAAAGTACTCAAAACGATTTAATACCTCAGTATTCCCCCCTCCTGTTGACAGATTTTTGTGATCTTTCTTAATACAATACCAATATCAGCTATATTCACATACAAATATTTGCTCCGAGCGCTGTCATTACATGTCCTAAAATACTATTGTCATTCTCCTTTATTCATTGTTTATACATATAAATTATATTTCTAAATATACCTACTTAAAAATATAAATAGTTAATAGTAGAAATCTAACCCGGGACATGGAGATCCGATTCTCAGCACTCCATGGATTCACCGTGCGGTCACCGGGTCCATAGCGTCCATTGTCTATTTATACGAGTAGGTATATACTATTGTCATAATTATTATTAAATACAGATGAGAGTTTATGATAGACAGAACTAAAAACACAAATTCTAGTCCAGCTAACGTTTAATGCACTTCATTCAGACAAACGGGTTCGTTATTTCAAAGAATAGCTGAATCGTATAAAGTGACAGGGACATGCTTTAGTTTCTACTGGATTTATTACTGCTGACTTCGTTCATACTCGCAGACTACTGAAAGAATATAAGCATTATTACATAGCACGAGATAATAACCGTGTCTGCGCTCAGTATAAATGACTCCGTCTTGATTTTGTCTTTTGATTCTATTATCTTTATTTCTAACTATAAAAGAGTATGTCCATTTTAATCAATCCAAATAGTCTCTTCTCTTCGATTATATACCAAAGTCTCCGCTGTACTTAAACATTTAAAACTTCACTTTTAAACTCTCTGAGATTAAGTTGAAAGCTACTGTCGTTTAAAAAACTAATTCCATTGAGAATTTTGGTCTATAAAGGCAAACTATAAATATCAATAAAATTATAAACTAAAATAAAAAAAGGGATTTCATACAGAATTGAATTCAAAATAAAATACAAAATAAATAATTTCAACTACATCCAAACAAATACAAAACTAATACGAAATATCCATTAATATCTCATTTTAACTTACAAAACTTTCTACCACATTTTAATCATAAAATTTCACGTTCATACCTTCCTATAAAATACTAAACAAACCCCTTGAAAACACAAAAGCCCATTACCATCATATCAAACGACTCCACTGGACCGGAACATCTAAAAACTCGATTGAAACATTTATCTTGTGATCCTAAAATATTCAGTTTTTCATTCACCGTATTTTAAACGGTGACACTTCACTTTAATAGTTACCTCTAACGATCTCTGGGTACATAAAAGATAAGATAATACCAGCCATCGACGCTTTGAACGGAAAATTTCCAGTGTATTTGATCGTCGGGGTGTGGATTAAGGTCCTGGTTAAATTTTAAAATTCTCATTTGGTTCGTTCCCTGTCCTTTAGGTGTTATCACTTTACATGGTAAACGACAAACATTGCAAAGTATACAGGGTGTATTTTTGAAAAGGGGCAGTAAGGGCAAGTACCTTAACCGTTGTAGTTCCCCCGATCTCGGGGATACGAACCCCCACAAAAAAATCGAGTGGATTTAGATCGGGGCTGTGATCGATATTATTGACAAAATAGGCTTCTAATAAGTCAATTTTTTTACGATTGGAAGACATTTTAGCCAAAATTCTTCAATATTAACTTATACGAATTTTCTTAGCTGAAACTAAATTAAAACAAAGAAATTCGAATCAAAATTCGAAATTTATGGGTAATAATTATTTTTATTTACTTTATAGTCAACCCTACGCACTTCCTGTCCTAAATAAAAAGTTTGAACATTGTAGAAATTTTATTCTCTCGTCGAAATGTATGGGAAACGTTTTTGGCGATTTCTGTCTTTCCTAGTACTCAAAGCTAAAATGGTCCCATAGAGTCTTTTGATCCCCACATGAAATAGAATCGATTGGCACAAAAAAAAATTTGGACTTTTTGCATTTTTTTGCTAACTGTAAGATTTTTGCAAAATCTGTAAATGCAGTTCATCACTCCTCAAAAAGGTAGGGAAGGTCTCCTAAGAACTTTTTGCTGTAACTACAACGGTTAAGGTACTTGCCCTTACTGCCCCGTTTCAAAAATACACCCTGTATAGTATACAATAATATTTTGTCATCTATTAGTAAAATGTTTAGCCACGAAATAGGTACAGGGTGATCAGGAAACGTTGTGGTGTGATTGAAAGTGTATAGATGACGGTAGATGTTTAAGTGGTGGTAGAGAGAATGGATGAAAAAAGATTGGCGAGACAGATTTAGAAGGCAAAAATGAATAGGAAATTCTGTGAATCAATGAATTTGCCAATCTAGGTATCACAGGTTGGTAGAACCAGACAGGTCGAATCTAGAGTATTTGCAACCAGCAGGCATATATTATGAAAACAATTATAGAAGCAGATGAAGCGGAAGGTTTGTCACGACAATGTTGGTCGCTATCTACTCTATTGGGATAGAAGCGAGACTGTATGCATTAAAAATAATGTCACTAAATAACCAATCCCGTTGCATGCTGAAAATTTGCACAGTATTGTGATGAAAGCAATGGCTATGGAGTAATCATGTTAATTTCGTATTCCTTTAAGGGATTTTCCTTCTCAATCATACATAAACATTTCAACTTCGGCCACGGGATGAATGAGACTTAAATTAATTAGTTTTTTATATAGTACCTAATACATTTTTTGTATGCATTTCTTTGCATGAATTCATTTAAACGATAGACTATTCAATGTATACCGAGAACTAAATAATTAATGTGGAATACACATACCACTCACTTCCAGGAACGTACAACCGCAAAATCAACCACTGATATTGTTATAAAATATTATTTATAACAAACATTGTAACTGATTGATTATTATAAAGGCCTGCTTACCCATAGTGCCCACCCTCCCCTTTTTCTACTGTATGGGGAAAAGTGCACAATGTGATTAGTAACTAAAACTCTATCGTAAACTGGTCAACCGTTTATTAGTGAAATGAAGTGATAGTGAGTGATCTTCAACCACCTGAATAGATTCAGTTACACAAACAAAATCTCATACTCACAGGCGGCGTAGAACCCCACAACCACAACTTCAGGGACTTTGCCTCGCTGTGTGTGTTTTACCGCCTATACCTACAATGGTTTGTGTGTCCACGACAGCTGTGGTATGACCTCCTTGCTGCGGTTTTTCCAAGCGACTACATTAGGTATGTGGTTTTTCAAGAAAGGCATTCGATTTTCTTTACGAGCTTCTCTCCCATAGACCCACGTTTTTATTTCTATTTTTACGTCGAGGGTTAAAATTAGTCCCTCCGGACCATCTGACCACCATGAACTTGCCACCGGTGGTCAGTTAAGACGGAAACTACCCCATTTCACCACTGGTGGTCAACTGGGAAAAACTTATTCCCAATTCACCACTAGTGATAAAATGGGACGATTTTAGTTCTAATTGACCACCGGTGTTGAGATGGTGTAAAATTTTACCACCAGGGGTGAAATGGGACTAATCTGCTATCCGTAAACACTACCTAGCCTAGCCTGTTACGATTTGCTTTGAGTAGAATCCTCCTTAGGTAATTAGCCTCCTTATCCTTTTTTCCTTAGCCTTTTTATCACTTCAACCGTTGTCTGTGGAGAAAGGCAAAGGAAATTCCTTTGAAAACCTCAGTAGAAAGACGCCATGTAGCTTTAAGTGCTGGACTTGCTCTGATTCCACCAGAACAACTAAATGAAGGATGGAAATACATACTTCAATGGAGTCCTTGTACCGAAACAATTCTAAAATTTAATGAGTATTTCAAAAAGCAATGGCTTGATAATAAACTATTGAGTAACATGTGGAATTGTGAAGGCGAAGAGTATCGAACAACAAATCATGGGATTTGCATTGGGACATCAGGATGGCATTCAAAAATTAACAGATTCATAGACCAAAAAAATCCTACATTACCACGACTGTTAAATTTTTTAAAGAACGACGCTCAATATTACTCAATATTCGAAAGTAATAAGGATTTTAATATTACAAAAAAAAAATCGTGATCATGCCGAAAACGATGAAAAAATAAAGAGGGCTGTCGGCGCATTAAAGGATAACAATATTACTGTCGGCCACTGTCTAGAGATAGTTAGCCTCTTTGCTTACTAATGCCAGAAACCCAGAAATAGATACTTACTTAATTTTTTTTTTTAAATAACATAAAGAATATTTTTTAAATGAAGTACCTAATTTAGATCCAAATAGTTTATAATATAAATATAGGTTATGATAGCTAAGAGCGGATAGTTTGGTTTAAGTACAAATAAATACAAATAATTGTTTTGGATATAGTAAACGGTATATTTTTTCAAGTGGTTTAGATAATCTTGATTTTACTAAATTGAAACTGATCTTATAATTTGACCACTGGTGGTAAAGTGCTACTGATGTTGTCTCATTTTACCACTAGTGGTAAAATGAGACAATTTTCACCACTGGTGGTGATATGGGAGTAATACTGTGTTAATTGGTCACTGGTAGTCAGTTGGGATATAGAAATCCCAAGTCACCACCAGTGGCAAGTTCATGGTGGTCAGATGGTCCGGAGGGAAATTAGTGAATAGCGCTACAAAATACTCGTAGTTTGACAGTCTTGGTTCCAGGCTATATATGCAAAGCAGCAAGTTGCTGGTTTTATGGATTATCTGTGTGCTAGATAGCACCAATGTCTCCAGTTATATCGCTTAAAATCACACACTAAGTGCTTCAATCAATTTTCCAGCACGTTCTATAATGTAGTATTACAGATTCGTCGTATCTGTCATACTAGTGCCTGTACCTCATTCACGGAGCCATTTCCCAACTCTGTTGGCTTTCAGTGTGTATATTTAGCTATTGAAGCAGTTTAATTTCGATAACGATAGTAGGTTGTGAATATTAGATTGTTAGTTGCTTCATGAAGAACATCCAAATTCTTTCCGTCCCAATTGAGCAGTCCTACTGGGGAATTACCTGGTGTTGTGTTCCCGGCGTTAAGTAGGGTAGCTAGAGCTCACTGTAGAGGTTTTGTGCTATCAGTGGAAAGACCAAAGATTTGTCCTGCTTGTCTTCTACTTGTCTTCTGTACTGACGGCACAGAATCTCTCTGCTCTCACAGAGACGGTCAGTAGCAAAGTGTGGCTCCGCTGGAGCTGCTGCACTCGTCCATAGGTCACGGTAACTACTTTTTATCAAGTACGCCGTGTGCTCGTCTGCTACCTAAGTGGCATAAACCGCTGGCAGCTTAATAAACAAACAACCACACATAAGAAGAGTGATTAGAATAAAATCTCTGTATTACGTGCCAAAGCGAACTACTCGTCCGGTAGTTGGGTAAATCCAAATGAAATGAAGGGTAGCTTGTCTAATTACAGTGGTATTAACAGTAATGATCTCTAAGCACGGCATCGGAACACGCCACCGTTGAGCGCCACTGGCTATTACCGCCTGAATGGATTATTTTTTGTTTTAGTTTTTTTTTTTGTGGGAAAGTGGATATTTATCTGATAGGGAAGATAATTATGATTATTGGTAATGTATTTTTTATGTATTTCCGCTTGGAAAAAGTGAATGATTGGTGAATACGCTGCCTGCCTAACACCACCTTTCCAAGATGCGAGAGTCCGTGAAGGGCTTAGACGGGGACACGCACGTTATGTCCTATAATACAGAGGAGCAGATTTCATTTTCACACAGGTGTCGCAAGTCATTGAACGCGGATATTTGGGTGATAGGTGGAACCACCTATCACCCTAGCAGAAGCAGGTCGAGACGGCGGCCGTGCAATATTCACCCCTCCCCCTTTTTCTGGGGAAAAATGGGGACACCGTAGTCCCTTCTCCATCCCTTGGCAACTGATGGCCCAAGACGTCCATGCGGTTTTGGTTCGAGTCCGACTTAACCACCCCCGCACTGTTTTTTTTTATTTGTGGGGGTTTATTTAAGTTAAAAAACCCATCGAATTGAGAACCTCCTCCTTTTTGAAGTCGGTTAAAAAGCCCATTCTACAGTGCGCAGTCCCCGCTGACGCACGTATCCACAAATCGCAGACCGTGGAATGGCGGCATAAGACATACATGCATAAAAATTATGGAATGAAAAGAGTCACACTTTCGCACTTGAACATTAAGTATATTCAAACTTTAGTCAACGTCTTAAAATAGTTAGTTCGTCTACAGAGCTCAAACAACCTCAAGCATGAACTACCAAGAGGTGTAATGTAGTCAGATATTTGAACCAGAACATTCTATTGAGGTAAGGTACTTTGAGAGAAAGTGCTTTCATGAGCGTGTTATTTCAGGAGTGCATTGCGTTCTCATAAACGTTTATTATTAGATGTTTATTTACCTCTTGCGACTTCAGACATAGATAGATAGATAGATAGATAATACTTTATTGTACACCAGTAGATTTACAGTATAGACAAGTAGGTAGCATGTATACAGTTTAATGTACAATGGGTGTCCTTATCGCTGGAAGCGATTTCTTCCAGGCAACCTTGGGATGTGATGAGACAACACAAAATATAGGAGTAGTTATCATATAAACCAGGTAAAAGGAGTATTAATAGGAAAAGAAAGAGAGAGTGAAAAGCACAACTAACGTTAATCAAACGGTGTCCTATCATTTGACAAAGAACAAATGACAAATTTTCATTTGACAAACCACGTTTGACAAATTTATACTTGATAAATGTATCATTTGACAAACTATTGTTTAATAAACTACTCATTAGACAAAATATTTATTTGGAAAAAAATCATTATAAAACATTTCACAAATTGATTATTTTAAAAACATGTTAGTTGATAAACAGACAGTTAGTGCCAGATTATTGAGAAAGCTGCTCATTCGGACTTGGATAGATTAGGTTAGAAGGCTAATGCGGGAGCTTCGCTCCGCTCCGCTCCCGCATTAACCTTCGTGGTTATTTATTTTTTTATAACCATGCAGAACTTTATTTGGTCAAATGAACATTAAAAAAAAAAATAGCAATCGAAATGTTTCCTAAGTAATTCATTCATTTGCAAAACGTGTATAATTATATTCTACTCACGTCTTTTCCCTCCGGAATAGGTAGAGACAACAACCCTTCTTCTGTTTCTTCTACTCCTGCTTCTATATTGTTCAGGAACAAAAGTCATGTTTTAAACATACTTTCAGAAACCTAAAACGATGTATATCCTACTTATTTAGTAGATAACCTGGTTGGATAGTTGTAAGTACCTCTCGTAATAATGATTACGTAATGAAAGTCTTCTACACTTCTAACTCATACCTTGAATATTCCCAAAACATAAATATAAAACGCGCTTATATAAAATAAAGCAATCACACAGAGTCTTTATTATAATAGTTATTAAAACTCTTAACATGATTCAAAGAAGATTATCTTCGTCAGACATACAATAGTAAGCTACTTAAAATATTTGAAATTCCGTTGAAATGCTTGTAGAAAATGACTTATGCTAATATTTGAAGTTCATTAAAGTTCTATTTCTACTTTAATCATAAAAAAATCTTAACTTCTAAAGGTGCTGATAGACTTGAGCATTCACTTGTAATAGAACATTGAGCATTCGCCGTTTTTAAATTTGTTGAACCGAACAACGAACCGAGCCAAGTGTAGAGCCAAATAATGTTACGAACATTTACATGATCTTTCTAGTGAACGCTCTAGTCGAAGCAAATTTACAGTCGTTTTGAAAGAATGCTCGCCAGAACGCTTGAAAGAAAGCTCACTAACGCGCACTACGCTCTCGTTTATTTTTCTGTAATGTAACATTCGTAAGAATGCTCATTACAAGTGAATGCTCAAATTTATCAGCACATCACCTTTAGATAATAGATGGATAACAAAGATAGACCTTATCACTTTGTACGTAAATTACTTATGTAGACACATCTATACTACAAGTTCTACTATAAATTCGTACCTGCAAAACTTTCTACACCCTGTAATCTCCTTCAAAATATCTTTTGTGTACATTAGACCAATATTGGCCAGGAAGTCTACACTCTACTGGTTCCAAAGTAGTTTGGCCATTGTTTGGCCAATATTTCTTTTTACGTGATATACCGATATTAGCTCTCAACGCAGATAACTTGAATGGACTCTTTGAATTTATTGTACGGGAATATTTCACCAACATATACAACACTGAGTTATTAGTTGGCGACTGAATTGATTGCAGTGGGGCAGTTTCATTTGCAAATAGGAAATGATGACGTGTATTTGCCTGTTGATAATGATCTTGTTTAGAGGATGTATTGCTTTGACGTGGTTTCTCGTGTATTTATGATCATCATTGATCGTTATATCGGATGTTTTTACTTTTTGCATACAATTTACTGACTTTTAAGGTTACCGCGTGCTTCCTGGCAGAGTAGAATTTGGGTCACCCCATCTGCTTCCTTGGGGTATCAGGCGACTAAGGGATAGGACTGTTTAACGTCAGACAGTACAGCCCAAGTTTAGCCTCAGATACATGGCTCGAGTCAACAATAGTACCCGGAATACGGCAATAGACTCACCCCGTACTACGTGGGACCTAATATAATGATTGGTGGAGTGTGTGTGGGTGTTAATTCACCTCTGCCTAACCCTCCGGGGATAAAGGCGTGGTTGTGTGTATGTATGTATGTTTTTTTCTAATTTTGTAGTTGTTTTAATTATTTTATCTATAATATTAAAAGAGGTTGTCTGTTGAGGGACTTCCTAAAACGTGAAGCTACCTGCCGACTGCCTGAAGATTCTTCACTTCTTCTTCGCATGTTTTCTATTAGGAACTAGCTGACCCCGCGAACTTCTTACCGCCTTTTTTTTAAATTTTTCTTGCCGTAAGAACCATCCTCGTACTTCAGGGAATATTCTAAAAAAAGAATTAGCGAAATCGGTTCAGCCGTTCTCGAGATTTGCGCTTAGCAACACATTTAGGGATTCATTTTTATATAATAGAAGATAATGCTGTACTTACACAAGCGTTTCCTTCTGCTTACGAGCCCAAGTTTAAATAGCACCCACTGTCCGGCCGTCTCTGAAAACCAGCGCTGTCCGCTTGCACTACAACGCGGACAGCATTAAGCTGAGAGGCGGCCTTTATTCTACCTAGCCATATAGATGCATATAACATTTGAGATAATTTTAAAGCAATTAGTTTGCTGTTGCTGTAATTTTATTCTGGTTGCTAAGCTGTGTATATTTTTGTTTATGTAAGCTGGGTTGAATAAAAATATTTTCTTTCTTTCTTTCTTTTTCTTTCTTTCTTTCAGAGCGTTAAAATGCATCTGTCGAGTCTATTAGACCACGAGTCACCATCAAACGCGGAACAGTCAAATGGTGTAAACATAATAAAAGGCATAAAGTTGCAAAAAATGTTACAAACATCAATAGCCAAGAAATTAGTTCATAAAGGGTTGTTAAGAAACCAATTTAAACCTGCAAAATAATATATTTACATTAAACTAAGACTGCAAAATCTGTGCTTAAAGTTAAATTAAAAACTTCACAGTTTTTGCTGGACCAGGCTATTCAAAGTTTCGAAACTTAGCTCGAGACTCGACCGGTATTGGAAAACACGTCAAACATTCCAGCTTTGTTTTTCTTTTTATACTCTTACCTTTACGAACTTTTGAATTTGCTCCGGTGATGGCACTCACTATGCTGGTGGATCAATACTAAGAATAGGTCTATTGTTTTATTAGACTAAAAACGTTGTAGTTTTAGGGTTTTGACTAAAAACTGAATTAGAAACGAATATAGGTAGACTAAAAAATATAGTAGATGATAACAGTCCCGAGTCTTTTAAGCTCGTCGTGATAAAGTATCAGATGAGGCCCTCAAGCTGGGTGCCACTGTTGTAGCATGGTACGTGTCTATAATGGTGACTCTCTTTTCTGAGGCGTGGCGAAGTGGACTTTTTTTTATTTATTTTTTCATTTAGGCGCACAAAACACATTACAATAATTGAAAAACAATAATACTAAAATACGGTTTCGTTCTGGATCGTAACATAACCACGTGTGCACACAGCTAAAACAATATGTTAAAAACAGGAAAAGCTCTAAATTTTAGAAAAAATAATAATAATAATGACGTGTATAAACATTTTTCAAGGCCGAACTGCTATGGAGGATGTCTTTCAGAATTTTAATGAATCTATTAAAATTGGAATCAAATATGTCTAAGAGTTTGATCTTCCTTGCCACCTCCTTATACTGGCGGGCCATCCTTGTTAAAGGGTTAAAGAAAGAGATATTATTTTTGTAAACCTGAAGGGAAAATAGATTTGTCTTATTAGACCTACGTGCACTAAATATAATATTAAAAGTGATTTGAAGTTGGACTTGACGTGTCCTATATAAAAAAAGAGTATGAGAGGCGACAACATTAAACCTAGTCTGATTACAACAGGTACTTTCTGCGACCTTCAAACGCTGTTGCTGGTGAGTTGCTGGTTCGCCAGTATTTAAAAATTGCAACAACGGTTTTTCATACACAGAATTTGATGCTATTTCAAATGAGCCTGTTTTTTCTGTTAGTCTTCTCATATAAGATAACGTTTTTATCTTGGTTTTTCAGTTTTTAATTGACTTTTGATATCACCACCAAAATTTTGCAACACAGCCATTTCGAGTTCTCCAATTAAGCACGCGTCAAATGATTTATATATCATCTGGTAATCTAATCAGACTAGGTTTAGTGTTGTCCCCTCTCATACTACAACTACTTATAAGAAATGCAACAGAAATTAACTAAGACAAATACTTTTACATGATCCCAGTCATAATCTATCTACAGTCGTAACCACTAACCATGAAAAAATACTTTTTTTATACTGCTTAGCTCGCAGACAAGCACTCGGCCCTCTTGATGGTAAGATGCTACCGTAGCCTAAAGGCGAGTGCAACACCAGGGGAGTCCCACTCGTGCTGTCGACCCTGTAAGAACAGAGAGATTCTGTGCCGTCAGCGCAAAAGCTAAGTAGGACAAAGCCTTTAGTTTTCCCACTGACAGCACAAAACCTCTCCAGTGAGCTCTGATACTTCAACTACGGTGATTACAGAAAGCAGCCACGTACATTAAAATTCTTCAACATTTCCAAACTACGTGCAGTGTATATGCAATCTTTATTCAAAAGGGAACACAAGAGAGCACGCGATGACACTACAGTCAAATGTAGACCAAAAAATCAACACACCCATATCATATTCTGCTCGTTCCCCAGTTATTTCACCTTTATCTCATGCATTGTTTACAACCAGCTCCATTTAATTTCACCAACATTATAATTGAAACACGCACGGTGTACGCCGCCTGCATTCATAATGTTATAAATGGTCAGACAACTTTTTCTTGTATAATAAAACCGTTTTAATGTAAAAGCTTTTTAAAAGTATACATCGCTTTTCCTGGTTCTAACTTTTCGGGGATTCCATTTTTAATTTCAGATTAAGGGTCTTATTTATATCTTTGTTCAACGAGGTCGCTTATTGTTTTCTGTTATATATTGCAAAGCAGTTTTCTTTTCGGATTCCCCTTCAAATTTTTTTAATAACGGTATTTTTTATTTGAGTGGGTAATATCTCTTATTAAAAGGTGATTATGAGTCATTAATTCTTATGCTATTGTGAATGCTACAGTATGATTGTTACTGTATAGGTATTATTTTAATACTAACAAGTAGCCCATCAAAAATCGTTCATAATTCTTTATTTTTTGTAGTTCAAACGACAAGGAAGTTATTTAATCAATAATTTAGCCTTCTTATCATTACGTGAGTAACATGGGTGCGTGTGTTTCATGCATGGTAGGTGCTTTTTTGTAACTAATATAATGTACCTATTTTATAAACATTTTTTTTAAATATACTAACTTTCTGCACTTTTCCTTCATATCTCTATCACTATACCAGATCACAACCCCTTACGTACGCGCAATTTTTGTGAAAAGGGATCTACAGTTTTCACTTCGCGTAATAATTATATAGATAACATTAGAAATAACGCTTAGCATCACAATTTGCGTATTCACATTTACGACCGAGCTTGTCACGTTCAAATATTTATTAAATTTTTCGAAAACATCAAAAATATAAAGCATTATATTTATTTTAATAGCTTACAGAAGAGACGGTAGCGTGATTCTAAAACACATTGTACCCTGTAAACGGTCGTTTTGCGGTCCAAAATGGATCGTAAAATGGCTTTTATGAGTGGACAGGTTTGGAGGTACTTCGTTCATAATACGACGATGTTCTAAAGGAAAATCAATTTAACAACAAATCGATGTTTAAATATTATACCTTCATAAATCTAAAGTTGGTTCCCGGTGGAGTAGAATAGAGTCATCCTGATCCTATCCTGCAGTTCATTTACTAATGTATTTTGTGAACGTTCCACATTATTTATATACGATGTACCTAGAACTCGTATATTCGATACGTAATCGTAAGGGCTGTTTATCATTTGACAGATATATACCACCCAGACTCAGCTTCAGATGCATGACTCGAGTCAACAATAGTGCCCAGAACACGGCACCCTCTTTTACGTGGGACCTAATACAATGGTGAATAATAACAATTGGAATGTTCATAATTGTTAATGAATGCATGAACCTGACCGGTTTCGCCTTACAGCATTCTCATTCATTAATGAGAATGCTGTAAGGCGAAACCGGTCAGGTTCAATAAATAAATATTGTGGAAAAGTACAAGTGTGTTATCAATGTGTTATCGTAGTAAGTAGTAGTACTTATATTTCGAAAGATATGTCATAGTGCCCGAGACCTTTCTCAATTTCTTCCCCTTTTCGCTAACACCTTCAACATTGCAAGCGTTTTAAACCACGGTAACCGCTTACCGTCTGCTAAAAACAAACTTAGCACGCATAAAGAGCTTTTCCAATCCCTCTTTTCATTAGGAGTACTGCAAAATTGAATTTTCTGGTGCCGAGTGAAATATCACAAAAGCCCACGACACGAGCGTGTTTCCCTCTTTTAACATAATTAATGACAGCTCCTATTTTGTTCAGCTGGTTTGAAATTCGTATGCGATAGTGAATTGAGGCTGTTCCCGACAGATGTAGTTTGCCCTGGCATAATATGGGGGTTACCAAATTTGTATATCTCGTACAGTCAGCTTCAGAGAAAACGGACCCCCTCAATACTTAAAGAATATCGCCGCCTGCGCCGCGCCGACCGCGTTACATGACTCACGAATGACGTCACTTGATGCGATCGTCACTGAGCTGCAGCCTTTTATTTGCATGTTCATATATTTGTAATTTTCTGATATTTTTCGTCTTTGGGCTCAATTGTATACCAAGATACAACATACTCACAAAAAGATGCCACATTAATTTATGTGCCGTTTGAGGATACGAACCCGCATCTCCAGCGTCAGCTGATTACTTAGACCGCACCTTACTCCACTAGGCTACGGTTCACTTGATAAAAATGGCGAAAATATGAATTACATTACCTACTCCTATTATCGAACAAAGTTGATTACGGTGTTATTTTGTAGAACTTAAGGTTTAAATTTGAACTACATCATATGTGATGATAATAACTGCTCAATTGACTAAAAGATAAGGTTGAAATTAGTATAGATTTCTCGTTTAGTTCAATAGATTACGCTTGATACAGCTTATTGCACTACCGTCATTTAGTTTTTTACTTCAAAAACTTATCTGCTGTATGAGCTGCGGCTATAGTATTTTAATATCTGTGACAGCGCGCTAAGGTTACAATTAGAATACTTCTTTGTCATAATTACTAAACTGTGATTGAAGGTAACTTTATAATTCGTGGTAATTTGCATTGGTGTTAATCCTCCTCGTAATATTATTCAATTTATTAAGTTGTTGATCAGTTTTTTGAGTAAATTGAAAGTATGGTTCGAATAACAACATTTTTGAAAGCTAAAATTGTTATTCTCTGGGAGCAAGAATAGAGGCATAACGGTAAGAGTTACGTTAAAAATATATTATATACCTATTTATTGCTTAATCATGTTACATTTTCATTTACAAGTTATATTTTTGGAGTTTCTTTTATTTATTATCATTTTCATTACAGAGAAATACAGTGCGTAGATGGATTCGAAGGTATCAAGCGACGGGTGATATAAAATGTGAACGCGAAGGACCTCGCCCAGTTGCTTACACTCATGAATCAGAACGGCACCATGATATTGCGGAAGTTCACTCAGTGGCACCCTTCAACCCTAAAAACGTATAAGACTTAAGAACAAGCGGGCGGTTAACATTAGGTAGGTAAGTAAATGATTATAATAATATTCTTTAAAATAAAATCACAAAAAAAAAACAGATTTGAAAAGGTTTATTATTTTAGGTTACTGGAGATGGATTTCTTCAATGGGCCCAGGCGAGCTAGTGGAAATAGGTGGCCGCATGAACAGTGAGCGATACCTTGAAGTGTTGAAAGACGTAATGCTGCGCATAATCAGTGCGGGTCGCATATCCAGAAGGACAAATTTACCTGGTTCAGGATAACCCTTTAGTGCATCCCGAATTGTGCAAGACTGGCTAAATGCACAAGAAGATATAACGGTGTTTGAGTGGCCGGCTAAAAGCCCGGATCTTAATCCTATAAAAAACTTGTGGGTCAAATGGTTTTAAACTGGAACTAAGGTAAACAGAACTTGGGAACTAATGCGAAATAGTGTCCTCCTAACATTCATAATAATAATATTATATTATTATTAATACCTAATCCCATTACTCTTGTTTACAAGTTTAGTTTTTTTTTTTATATAAGACATTTTTTTATATAGGATAGTAATCTTCTAATGTGTTAACGATGCACCATCTGACCTCACATATTTTTCTAATGTTGTATTAAAAGGGTTACTTATCAGAAAATGTGATCAAAGAGGAAGATGTATATTGCTATACTGTTATAGTTTAGCATGTTGGTTCTTTCTTTGTGATTCACAGGCATAAATAACATTTCATTTTTCAACCATTCTTTTATATTCAAAGATTATACAGAGTGTAAAAAATTAATGTTTGCAACTTTAAATAAATAAGTAAATAAATATTGTAGTTATGTTTCTAGAACTATGTATAATATTAAACATTTTATATCACATTTTATACTTAGGGTATTGTGTTTTGTCAATAAATTAACGTTCTAAAATAAGTAAATCTAAAAATAAGTAACCCCAATTTAACTCAGATAGAAAAACTGTATACTCAACCAGGAAATGGACTCCATGTAGTCCTAGAAATGTAATTCGAGAAATAAATTAATATTGTTTATACAACAAGCCTATCTTTTCTTACAAACCTCATACCTACTATAAAATTTGATTCCTTAAATAATAATTAACAAAAGTGCTCATGAGAATAAAAAAAAATTATACGAAATAAAAAAAAGAACTTTGTGTCCGAGGATTTGAACCCCCGGTTACCGTATTCACAAAGCATAGGTCATAACCACTAGACCAACATGACATTTACGTAAAGTTTCAAAAAACTTCAATGCTTTCATGTCATTATCAAGGGGGGTCCCTTTTCTCTGAAGCTTACTGTACGTAATATTTGCTATTCATAAGAACCGAAAGATTATTCATGTAATGAATCATAGCTATGAATATCAAAATGACATGTTTATGGTCAAGAATTTTATTTATTTCATGTAGGTACTCCGAACCTTGTCTTTACTCAATTGAGTTCGGCTTTCAGTGGAATTATGATTTTAAATAAAACTACTTTTTAACGGATTCTATCGCGATATATTATATGTTGTTATTTACAAGCCAATCATTTTGGCTACTTTTCAACAGCCATGGTCGCGGGGTGACTAAAGATGGTAGTTGTCCGTTGTGGTAAGTACCCGAATCATGATGAATTGTTGGTGTTACTATTTACGCAGAATGCGCTCACTGTGTCGTTGAGTCTTGCTGTATTTTGCTGTTTACTGGGTTTGATTAAGTTGATGACTGGGTCTCACGCTAGTGGTACGTTCCAACCATCTCTATTAAAATTTGAGTTTCGAACTATGAAGTTCGATATATTCTGTGAATTCTCCACAATTAACACTAAGGGTACGGTTTTCCTCATATCTATAATAATACCTACATAATAATAATAATGTAACATGGAAGCGAAAGGTTTCTTAGATCTAAATTGGTTGTACTTCCCCGAACACACGAGTAGGTACAAAAATATAAATGTGGTTATTAATAGTGTTCATAATAAACTATTACACATACTCGAAATTAATGGATCAGGGTGACAAAGGTTTCAATCAGATGAAAAACCACAATGGATTTGATTGAAACTAGAAACCAATTCACAAGAGGTGACAGGCGTTAATTAGTTTAGTTATTATGCGTTAAATATTAATTTTCAACCATAAATCGTATTTTACTCTTCCGCGTGGTTCCCGGCAGAGTAGAATTTGGGCCACCCCATCTCTTCCTCCATGTGGTGTCGTACCGGTACTATGGAAATCAATGGGTGAATAGGGATAAAAAATGGTCAGCTGAATTCTGTAGTTATTTTCTTTCAAGTGAAATTATGGATTAGTTCAATGTAATAATGAGCAGAGTTATCAATAATATCTGGTTAGATACTTGGAATTCGGTAGAGAATTAATAAAAAAATCTAACGACCATTTTATCCCTATTCACCCTTTGATCCCTATTCACCCCATTTCACTATAAGGCGACTAAGGGATAGGACTGTTTAACATCAGACTACAGCCAGAATCAGCCTCAGATGCTCGAGTCAACAATAGTGCTCAGAATGCGGCAATAGACTCACCCCCTATTAAAGTGAAACACCTCTCACCTCACCTATGCCTTACCCTCCGGGGATAAAGGCATGATTATATCGACGGTTAAAAGGCGAATTGATTCAAGCGCCACCTTGGGCGATATTGAGTTATATACATCATTGGAATCGTGGAATTTTTCCGCGTCGTTTGAGCCGGGTTTGAGGTTAATCTGAGCACTTTTTTGGCGCTTGGCTCCATTACGAATTTGGGTATCTTTTCTATTTACGAGGTATCAAGTGTAGCAATTTTGGTTGTTTTTTTCAAAGCATGTATATAGACCCATCAAAAAAAACGTTTTTTCTTACTATCTGTAGTTTAAACCATTAATCCCTGGATCAAATAAAATGGTTTTGACGTTTGAATTGTTTTTACTTGATCTTAAATAATTTAACATGGATGTTAATTCATTTTGCTTCAACCAGATTTATTAATGTATGATTATTAGATCATTTTGCCTTGAACATTTAAACATTATCTCTGTCGCTTGAATCAATCTTACCTGAATAAGTATAATGGAAGTATATGACTTGTGCTAATTATCCTTGACCAGTTTTTAGTGTTTATGCCATTTAGAACAATTTTCTCTATGCATAAAATAAATATCTGCACGTTTGATTCCTTTATATTAATTTAATAATTAAACTATGTCATACTTAAATCAGTTTACTTCTTCCACCTCGCATTAAAATTGGCATTTATTATCTCAAGCAACAGAACACAAACCAACGCGGGTAGGTACTTGGACCCACAAAACGCATGTTGCGCGTCGGATGTCGGATGCCAATTTTATCTAAGAATTTTGATTTTTATTTAAGAATATTATACTTAAAATATATAATATGTCTAATAACATAGCCCGTTTCTGACCGTTCCCGGTGGAAAAGTGCCCATCACACTCGCCGCGTTTCTATACTGGATTGCGATGGCCAGCCTTTGCACCAGGAACGACCCAGATTGATAGTCCCCTGTTGCATTATTCAGTCTTTGTCCAATTTCTTTAGGCTCTGGCCTCCTTGCCCCAACTCCCCAGTCTTTTTTTTATCGTGCGAAAAATCCCCTCGGATACCTCCCCCGCCGGAGCCGGAGGAGGAGGTTATGTCGGACTCGAACCGACTAAAACGCACGCAATCTGTGGGCCGTCAGTTGCCGGAGGTGAGATTTTCGTAGTCATATCCCTCGCACCCCAGCCGACCCAGGGCCATATCTCTCGATCTGGCCCTCTTCCGGTGTGGGGACCACGGAGTCCCCAACTCGCCCCCGGGTATGGGGAGGCACGCAATGCGCGCCGCCGCCGCGACCTGCTTCTGCTAGGGTGACAGGCGGCTCCACCCGTCACCCCCAGGCCCGCGCTCAAGCGGGACGGAGGTCATTCTGCGACCTAGTTGCCACCGCTCGTTGCGGGCTGCGCGGTTAGCGATTCTCCTGCGCTCCTCGTGAGCCGCATGGTCTGCGATTCTCCTTCGCTCCCGCTCCGCCGCCCACTTCACGAGCATTATTTGCTCGCAGACGGAGGCGCCGGCGGCCCACGCATCCGCGCAGCAAACCATCGCTGCGAGCAAAGTGGCGAGCGTGAGAACTCTCACTCCCAGGGTCGCCACCAGCTCCCGTCTCGGTGTCTCCCACGCCGGACACTCGGTGAGCGTGTGCAGCGCCGAGTCCTCGCTCGCGTCGCAGTGATGGCACTCGGACGTTGGCTCTTTATTCGCGGTCCGATGCAGATACCGCCCGAAGCATCCATGGTCGGTGATAATCTGCGTCAGCCAGAACGAGAGGCCACCGTGTGGCCTCTCTAGCCACTCCCCCATGATCGGCTCCCCAGAGTCTCTACGGCCACCGGTATGAAGTTGTAAAGCGGCTCCAGGTCGGCGTATTAAGCCTCTTCCTTAAGCTAGCCTCTTCCGCGGCCGCACACGGGGCGTTAACGGTGCGACTAAGGTGACTGGCGGCTACTGTGCTGACGCAGGTTGCGTCCCAAATTAGGCACTTGCCGTTCTTCCAGGGCACCAAAATCAGCCCGTCTGGCCTCTTCCCGTCCGACCTACTAAGTCCCGGAGGCTCAAGCACGCAGGGAACGTTCGCTGATATCAGGGCCCTGCGAACGATATCGTTCAGAGCGTGGTGTCGCGGAAACCACCCAGTGCACCTCCGACAACTCAAAGCGTGATGGCCATCTGCTTTCACCGTGGAGCCGCAGGTGCATATATGGGGTTCACACACCTTACAGCCCAGGCGAAAAGCAACTGCCACCCGCAGAGAGTCATCATCGAGTAGGGTACCCAGGTGAGGTTCACCTCACCTGGGTACCTTCAGGCAACGCTTGCAACCACGCTCCGGATTCTGGTTGCGACACCGCCCGCAGCATGGATTTATCGGCCCCCGTAGCATCTCCTAATAGTTTACCCTGGAATCGCTTCACCCCACGCCCGCTGAAGATGCATTGCTTCAGGGATCGATGCTCCCATGCTGATGGCCGACCAAGCAGTCATAGCACCCGACACAAAAGGCATGATCCCCCCGTCACTATTAGAATTGAATAAAGTAGTGACAAGGTTCTCAACCCCATGAGCAGACGCCATTCCATTCCTGGCGCCTGACGTCGCATGAGTGATGTGGATCACTCATGCGACGTACCCCCAGACCACCACACCTGATTGGCAAAGCCGCCTGAATCCACTGGGTCTCATTCAGGGAGATATTGAAGACTGACTCAACCACCGACTTCAGCGCAGCATCGAAGGATGAAACTTCCTCAGGGCAGAGCCAAGTCGGGGCGGTTCGCATTAAATAGGTGACCCGAGGGAGAGCGAAACACATCCGTAACAAAACAATCGCGTCGTGCGCGGACAAGCCTTTCAGACAGCAGTTAGGAGAAGTTGCTTCCGAGTAGTGATGGCCTCAGGAACCGCAGTGAGAAATATTGGCGATCCCAAAAGGCTAAAGTTAGAGAATGAAAGTTCCTTGAGGCCGGGGACAAGGGAATTAAAATGTGAAAAGTGTGTTCGATCCTCGGTGCCACAGGGAAAGAACTCGCACTTCGAGGGGTTGACCTCCAAACCCAGGTTTCTAAAACTGGGGACTAAGACCTCCAGGTCCTGGAACACGTCTTCTGGTTTGGCCCCGATAGTGCCATCATCCAAGTACCATATGTTAAGGGTGGATTTGAGATCACGGATCGCCTTATGGATAGCCAGGCTAAACACCAGAGGACCAAGTGGATGTCCCTGTTGGGCTCCCACATTTGAGAGGATGAGTTTATAATCTAAGAAAAGATTGGAAGGGAGTCTGTAGGCTTGGTGAAGAAAAGGATAGAGAGACAGGATTTTTTCCTTAACCTCACTCAACAAAACGTCTCTCGCCAAAGTATTGAATGCGTTACGGATGTCCAATTTCAACAATATCGAGCCTTCTTTCCTATGATCCATAAAGATCGCTCGGGTGGCGTGGATTGCGGTCTTGCATCCACGGCGTGTCCCGAAACCCATTTGGTGTGGCTGTAGGTATTCGGCCATCTCCTCTTTGACAGCAATATCAGCAGATATCAACTCTTTGAGGTGTCCGGGCCGGATCCCGTCTAATCCCGCCGCCGAACCCGTGTAAAAAGACTCTAGTGCCGAACTCACGTTCTCTACGGCGACATTCACTGCTGTAAGGGGTAAGCCCGGATCTGGTGGGAAACTGAGCGGATGCGAAGGAGCAGGATGCTTATCCTGTAAGGCAGCGAGTGTACCGGAATCCCGCTGTGCGAAGGAACCGTCCGACACCACAAGGCGGACGGCACCTCTCAAATCGCCCTCATAAACCTTCGCTTCTATCCCATTTAAGTTACTTTTCTTAAAATTGATGTGTCATTTCATTCGCTTTCCCTGCATCGTGAAATTTATTTTATTATCTTTGAGCTATTTTCCTCAAGTCAGATTCAAATAAATCTTGCGATTAAAACAATTTGCTATAAATAGTTATTATAACACTGCGTAATTTGAGTCATTCCTCCTTGCACAGTTACAACTAGGTGAGCGGGTTAACTCATTTATCCATGAACAATTGACAAATAGGTAAGTGATTTAAATCATGTATCCGTGAACAGTTGACAAATGGGTAAGTGATCTAAATCATTTATTCTTGATCTGTTCAAGAAGCAAGGGACACATAAACTATTTTGCTTTGAATACATAAATCGTTATCGTGTACATAGACCTTTCTGCCCTGATCAAAGAATTGTGCAAAATGGCTCAAGTTACATCTAACTTGCTTTAAAAACACCTTTTCTTTGTTATAATGTAATCATAAATTAGCATAAAATATACCGCTTTTTAGTTGGGGAGATTTGTACATTTTTATTCAATACTTTAGGAACAGTGATTTTTTTTCTTAAAAAATAAACTTTAAAATGCTCTCCTGTAAAGTTCTCAAAATGGCGCTTGAATCAAGTCGCCTTTTAACCGTCGATATGTATGTAAATCATATTTATCATTATAGAATCTGATTTCGCAGGTGCAAATAAATTTCTAATTTTAAATATTAAGTATCTCATATTAAAAACATTTGCAGTAAATACAAACATCAGAGTCATACATCATAAGTTACATTACGAGTTGATTTCCCTACATCGTGAAATTAAATCAATTTTATGTTATAATAAAATCATAATGGTTTAATTACAAAATTCAACATTAATTTATTCATGAAATTGTTGGTATAATTGCGGTGTAAGTCCCGTTTCTAATTGCTCCTTTGTTGGAGTAACAAGAATGCTATATTTCGTCTTAAGTGTGTGAGACGTTGTGACAGTTTGAAACGTCGCAAATTCGCAATGTTTGCAAACTTCAGAAACACAACATGTGTTGTTGATTCTCGAAAGATTTAGACTCAAGAAATCAAAGATGTTTCAGTTTGTTTTTTTTTTTGTTAGTCAAGTCCCCATCATCATATCATCAATTTTATAGGAGGAAGGACACTATGGTATTTTCGTCCCAATCAAGCAGTCCGACTGGGGAAGTACCTCTACCCTACAGAATGATGGTGAGTAGGGTAGACAGCTCACTCGAAAGGTTTTGTGCTGTCAGTGGGAAGACCAAAGGCTTGTCCTGCTTGTATTCTGCGCTGATGGCACAGAATCTCTCTGTTATTACAGGGTCGGCAGCACGAGTGCGACTGCCCTGGTGTTGCACTCGCCCATAGGCCACGGTAAACACTTTCCATTAGGTGGGCCGTATGTTTATCTGCGACTCAAGTGATATAAAATAAAATCAACGTACGAGGCCTTCAGCTCGGAGTCTGGGATTCGCTTGATGGGTTTCACTCTTCCACTTACCACGATCTTCGGTATCCTGGGCAGTGAGATCATTGATATGCATGTTCTACTTTTTCAAATCAAGTCAGTATCTCTTGGGTCTCCTTCTTCTACCGGGGCTCGGTGAAGGTGTTATCTAGGTTTTAAACTTATTCTCTTTAGTATTTCTAAATGCAATTTAAATTAATATAATGTATCAGACCAACAAAACACTCGCAACGGTAAGGTTTTTGATGATAAAAGATTTGGTAGGCTACTTTCTAGCTAATATCACGCTGTCGTCAACCTTATAAAATTCTAGAAAGACTCAGTGAATTTAAATCAGGTTTCGCTACTATCGTACTTACCTCTCTTTAATATTGCTTCTCTCTTTCAGGTGACAAGCAGGAACCCACACGTGGTGACATCTGAAGTCGCTCGCAGAACCACAGTAGCTAGTTGGTCTCCTCCGCTGTCGAACTGCTGAGTGACCGAAGTAGTAGGAGGTGACCCTGCCCTTAAAACTGGCACAGCTGCTCGTCAAGCATACCTTCGATGGCTCACTTTTCTTGAAAAGACTGCGATTTATTTCGAGAATTCCGTGATCTACATCACCTAAGCAATCCAGTGCAGAGCCATTGAGCTTTAAAACTTTACACGATCCATGTCCATGGTAGTAATTCTAGAAGTTTTGCTCATCAATAAAGCATCTAATTAGAATGAGCTATAGTTAAGCTAAATCCTATTCATCATTATTATAGTAAGCATTCCATGACTACCAGCTGACGTAAAGCTACAATCTTCATAAAACTAAATCCTGGAATGAATGAATCCTAAAATTTGTGTGCACTAGTGAACTAATTAACTTTACTGTGCATACTTCGTTCTCTGTGTTCACTCGGTTAATTTAGGACGGTCGTCCTTAATTTTCAAGGCTCAGCGCATGTCCTTACATAAAATAGTGTGAGGCCTAATGATCGCCTTAGTTTAAATTTCAACCCGCTTACAATTTATGAACACCCTTTAAAACGTCTTGAGAATATTTTTGAGACTTCCAAAATTGCTGTATCCTTTTAAGTAATTTGAAAATGAAAGTAATTGAGACACTATATTAAACCTGAATTCTTGTTCAGCTTAAAACTATACTGATATTATAAAGTTCAAGAGCTGTTTGTTTAGTTGAACGCGCTAATCTAAGGAACTACTGTTTCGAATAGAAAAATTCTTTTTTCGTTGAATAGCCCGCTAATCGACGAAGGTTATAGGCTAAATATCATCACACTAGTAGCAGTGTGATGAGTAGTCAAGAAATTAGAGTCTGTAGTCACCATAAATATCAACAAATCCGGCAAATTCCCATACATTATTTGAAAATTTATGAATTGCGGGTATGTATGGCTACGATATTTCGAAATATGCCACGGGCGAAGCGAAGGTCAGTTAACTATGAAAAGTTAATTATTTTTTGACGAGAGAACTGTGCAACAGGAAAGTGTGCCATATTGGAAATGAAGCGACTGAAACTATAGAGACTATAATGGTAAAGCACACCACACAATTATAGGGAACCTGGATATAAATTAGAAAAGGAAACCTCAAGAAGCCGGATCTGTCTTGATCACTCTTGTGGAACAAGAGACGCACAGGCACAGGTAGAGTACTTGACCCAGTTTAGTTTTTTTCTAATGCTGTCTGTCTGCTAATCTAGAATGCTGATCATCCTAGATCAGCATTCTGTCGCTAGTGCTAGAAAACATGAAAAACCAGATCTTATAGAAAAACAAATATACAAGAACTTAAAGAAAATAAAGGAGTTGTCAAAATTAAAATATCGACTACTGACTCTTTAAAGGAATGACTAATTTTTACATAATTCCAACATAATTTTGATTATACCCTGGTCTACCGGCCTAAGCTTAGGTTGTTCTAGAGATGGGTACTTAGTACTTATACAGGTCTAAGCACCTTTTTGAACGACGTCGTATTACGATCACAATATCCATTTAAAACATGAGCATATAACTAAACGATAATATGGTTCTATAACCCACTGTATCTACCCATTAGTGATACTATAAGACCTTCAATGGGTTTATAAGATCTATTTTAATTTAATTCACAGGCCAAAGGCTGAATAAAATTTTGGTTCATGAAAACAATGGTATAATTTCAAGTACTTATACTCCGTTTGATTAGGTAATTTACTACTACGTTTACTAATCTTGATGTGTCTCTTAATGTTTTTTTTTCTTTAAAAAGTCAGTTTATCATCAGCATCATCACTATCTGTATTTCATAAAAATGTATGATCAAAAATTTGTATTTTGAAAGATGAGTTATGATTTTGTCCATTTCATCTGCATTTAATACTACGAGTACTACCAGGTTTCGAGTTTTGGTATAAATAAAACAAACTATGACATATATATAATTTGTATTAAATCAACAATATTCTTAAGTCTTTACATTCTTTGGCATAGTCGTCAGCTCGTTAGGTACAATTAACTATTTTCATTTAAATTCACAATTTTATTCGACTTAATCGAATACATCTACCTATTTATATTTTTATCATTTAATTTATATTTATACACATTTTATTTTTTTCATTTAACGCCTATGTGTTGTTTGCCCAAACAACAATATGAATTAACAGTAGAAATTGGCACACTTGTAGATTAGATGCTGACCCCGGTGAGGTTACTGAAACAAAAATAAATTTTGTGAATACACATACAATATTGAACACTGGATTAACTAAAACAATTGAATAGCAGAATGAATTGAAATTTACCCGAGGGATTACTCTAGAATACGATAAGGTCAAAGATGAAAGGTTAACTGGGGTAAGATTGGTTCTAGCAATATCGATATGTGTTTATTCAAATTCAATATTTAAACCATAATAAAAAACAATTTAATACAAAAGCATCATCATTCTTTGAGGCCTTTTTCCAACTCAATCAACTGTGATGCGATAGAACTACAATTCATTCTGTGAAGCGACTGCCATCTAACCTCCACAACCAATTGGCGATATCGAAGTTCTGTAGTTAGACTGGTCAAACTTTATACGTCTTCAAATACACAGAACGACTGCGAAAGATGTTAACATAACACGAAAACATATTATTATGAAATTCACATCAGTAACAAATCTCTGACAAATGAGGCATTTCAAGAGAGGAGCTCAAAACATTCTATAGGAACAAATTGTACAGAATACTTAGTAAGCAGACAAGTACTTAGTTACGTACTTTCTCAAAGGATGCGGCATGGCAACAAGTATCAAGGAACCCTATTTTACCTTTGAAAGCCTTTACTAATTGAATTTACACCTTAAAGGTTTTCGTAGACCGGGAATTGAAATTGTTGAATTTTATCCAAGGCTTACGTCTATTTAGGAAACACTTATTATACAGTTTTTCTACCATTTCCGGTTTCAAAACGATGTAGTAACAAGTTGTTTTCATTTGATTTTTTAGGACTTTGTCTTGAAAAATATTTTTCTTTACCTGTTCTTCTTATCGGATTTTGTCTGATAGGAGGTGCAGATCCCAATGGGGCTCGAGACCTGTTGTGGACTTATATATAGGAAAGTTAGAGTATTTACTTATACTAACTTATAGGTATAGTGCTGTGTGGTCTGATCAACCAATGCAGTTACTTATTATTTAAGTCTAGCATAGTTTAGTATGTTAGTTAGTATTCTGTTAGAATAGGAATATCTGCACGCAGATGTACAACTTAGTAGTATATTCTACCTGTGTAGTGTTTCTTATACTTATATATAGTATAACTTATACTATACAGGTATGCAATAGGTTAGTTCGTTATAGGTTTTATTAGTGAATACTAAGTTGTTCTCATTATAAACAAACTGCAATAACAGTTTATTTTTCCTAGTTTTTTCATACTTAAGTAAAAACTTTTTACTAAGTTAAAAAGTTTTTATCGGTTACCCCGGCTGTCTCGGATAACCGGGTTATCCTCTTCTCGGAAGGGGGGTATTGTAGTGATCTATTTTTAATCTCACTTACATTCTCAGAATACAGAACAAACCAGAAGCCGCATTCGCTAATAGCTGCATATCCCGCACTGTGTCCAAAAACGATACTCTGTCTCGCTCTATAGTGAAACTTCCCGCTCGCGTAATGTTACTAGGCTAAGGTGCGGTTCCCAACTTTAGGGTAGTCATAAAACACTAGATAAGAGATATAACACTAGATATTTAATATCTGTATTATACAGAGAGGTGATCAGTGTAAGTTAAAGCTATTAAATATATATAAATTTAATGAAACACGGTAATAAGGTAAGTATTTTTTTAATGGTATAATGATATACAAAGTCTATAGACGCAGTGTCACTCCAATGCGGCGTAAATAATACTTAGCTACTACTCTGGTACATGTTGACAATATAGGTACATACTTATATCTCCTATTTCATCCATTTCAACTTTTCTCTTCATGCATCGGTAGGGAAACTAAAATTAGAAACATTTTATAGAAAAAAAAAAGTACCTACCTACATTATACATAATATTACTACTGTGCGATAAAACCACCAATTGTATATAGGTACCCACATAATAGCGTGTTTAATGATGTCTGTGGTGTACCTACATATCGATTCAAAATGAATGACGATTCCGAAGTTTGTGCGTAACGATGCACGCGCCTGCGAGACTCGCAGCATAAATATGCAGTATGTACCTACACGCAGTGATTGTTGAAATTGTTGTTTGCTATTTATTACGTTAAGTTTGTTATTGTCCTTCCACAAGCAGAGAAGGGGCTATGTAGGGTATACAGCCCTACAAGCCGAACAGCCAGTAAATTGTCGCTGTTGGTACAATAAATGGTATTTCTTCAATTACTGAAGACAAACTCCTATGGTCATCTTCAGACACCATCTTCAGATCCTGTATACTAAGAATACCAGAGAATTAGCTAAGACAAAACAAATGAGCTCAAACTCGATAGGTTTTTCTTGTTTAGTTTAGTATTTCTTAAGGCCATCTTCTGACTTTATCATCAGACCAGCTCCATGGTACATTAATGCATTATCCCCCCATATTAATGCATTATCCCCTAAACTAACATGTATACAAAATTTCATCAAAATCTGTTGAGGATGAGGATATCAGCAGGCACATGCTGTAAAAAACATCTCGAATGATCGAAGTGAGCTCGATAGCTGAATCCGCGGTGAGATGTCAATTTGTATGCGAAATTGACATCTCACCGCGGATTCAGCTATCGAGCTCACTTCGATCATTCGAGATGCAAGTTACAGCATGTGCCTACTGCTTCAAAATCGAGTTGCAAGATTTCTTTTCGAACAAAATAAGTAGGTACCATACCTACATCCTACATACAGTGAAAGTAGGTAATGAAAAGATTTTTATAATAATATCATTTACCGACTTGTTTGCAATGCAACAAGGAATAATGCTTGGACGAGTAAAGTGAACAGAATATTTTTGTACCTACCTGCGCATGGCACTCGTACGTACTACCGAGCCATTTAGTTTGATTTGAACCGTATTGTACAATAAAGAGACCTATCTAAGTATATATCTGTTTAAATTTCATAAAAATAGGTGGGTAAAATTTTCAATTGACATGGCAACACACAAGATGGCAGCGTCTTCATCTAAATCAATCACAATTAAATTCAATAATTAAATAACTATGCATTTGTATACGCTAATTACAGATGAAATGTGATCCCATCCTGTTTTTTTGTAATCCTAGATGTATTTTTACATGAAGGAACAACTAAAACCGACATTTTAAAATTAAAATTGACACTGATGTAATACGTCTGACGCGCTACGTGCATACGAGTGAATGCGAGTGACAATATTCAAATCAAGACAATTTGTCTTGATTTGTGTGTCTTCACTTTTGAGCGCGCTTGCGGTTTCTGGTTTGTTCTGTATTCTGAGCTTACATTACACAAACACAAATTTATAACAATGTTTTGTTTACACTGGAATGACATACATTACTGACGTTAGTGACATTCGTGGAAGCTTGTCATTTACATCATGCGTTTCGTTCTCATAGCTGGCTACGCAATGTGCCATTGAGTTCTGAAGGCAACAATTCCGTCTTTAATTATTTAATAATTTTAAGATTTATATGTATCAGTATGTCATAAATTCGGCTAGAATTAAAGACTAGTTTTAGTGGATTTTTTATATTAAATTCCTGAGAGCATTCCTCTACTTTGTCTATGATTGCATTTCTGATATTTTTATTTTGTGGTAATCATAGAGGAACTAGAACACTCTGGTTTTGAATAGCGGCCATTGTCGTCGACTTAGATATTGCTCTGTAATTTATTTTAGAACAAACAGTTTTTTTTGTGCCCGGACAAGTGATCCGGGATCATCTGCTCGATCCCGCATCCCTGAAAGTTGGGGAGCGTCGTATTTCCTTGGGCGGATGATGTCGAGCACGGACCGCGCCGGCATTTTAATGTCTGCGTGTTAGACAAAGCACGACCATAACCCGCAGGTTGGATAGATGGGGACTGTTCATGTCGGATTCGAGTGGCAGAATCCGACGACGCCAAGGGTTTTCTTCTCCTTCCCTTTTCTGCCATGGGAGCCTGAGGCTCTCTCTTCATTGAGCACGAGGTGTGCGCTAAGAGGCTGGCGCACGTCACGCGGCGCGCCCGCGCAAGCTGACGTTGGAGGATTACGTACCCTGAAGTAACGCTTTCGCCAGGGTACAGTTCTGCGCTCACATCATCATCTGCATATAGACGTATTCTCCTGATTGCATCCGTGGCCAAGATGACCTCGAAGCTCAGGGTCCGCCTTCCGGCTCTTCCTCCTCCACTTCGCACGATCTTGGGCGTCCATGGTAGTGAGACCATTTGCACGCATATCACCCTCCACGACGTCAAGCCAGGACTTCTTTGGCCTACCCCTTTTACCTGGACCCGGCGGGGGTACCATTGCCAGGCATTTGTTCCCCACGTAGCCTGGCGGTTGCCGCAAGACATGGCCGCACCAGCGAAGGCGGCTCTCTTGCATTTTATCCGCGATGTCACGGACATGGAGGCTGCCGCGGATGCGAGAGTTCCGTACGCGATCTTTACGCGTAACGCCGCACATCCACCGCAACATTTTCATCTCCGTGACACGCAGCTCTTGCTTGTGTCGCTCGAGCAGCGGCCACGCCTCACAACCATACAAGAGAACAGGCCTAATGATCGTCTTATAGACCTGCCCCTTCAACCTGACTGGCATTTTAGGATCACAGGTCACGCCAGTCATTTCTCGCCACTTGGCCCACGCGGCAGCAATGCGTGCCTTGACGTCGTGGTCGATCTCACCGGTCACATGAAGTACAGATCCCAGGTACTTAACCTGGTCCGTGCGCTCGACCAAATCATCGCCTATGCGGACGGGTGTGGGATCTGTGGAGTTTAACGCTAAGTATTCTGTCTTCGCTACATTTAGCTTCAGACCGCCGTTCTCAAGCGCTTCTTTCCATCCTTTCACGCGTCGCACCAATCTGCTCCTGTCCGCGTCCATGAGCGCAATATCATCAGCATACATGAGCAACCACGGAGGCTGCTCATGTGAGTTTCTAATGCTGTCCGACAAAACATCTAATACCACGCTGAACAGGTAAGGACTAAGGACGGATCCTTGGTGTACCCCGACGGTGATGGGGAAGGCTTTCGAGTCGCCAACAGCAGTCCGAACCACGGAACCGGAATCGTAGTACATGTCTCGGATGGTGTCAATGTAAGTCTCTGGGACACCCTTGGCCCGCAGTGCCCACCAGATCACCTCGCGAGGAACACAGTCGAAGGCCTTCTGCATGTCTAAGAATAGGCAGTGCAGGGGCGTGTTCTTCGCCCTGTATTTCCCCGCCACAACCCTTAGGGCGAACACTGGGTCCATGGTCCCGTGCCCGGGACGGAACCCGTACTGGCACTCCGAGAGTGTACTTTCCTGTCGGATCCGGGAGTCGATTATCCGCTCATAGAGCTTCATGGTGTGGGACATTATCTTTATACCGCGGTAACTACCACACTCCTGCACCGATCCCTTGCCTTTGAAGACTGGCGTGATGATGCTCAGCCTCCACTGGCTCGGGATCTCGCCGGTGAGGAGTACGCGGTTATAAAGATTTGCTAGAATGCCCACACCACGGGCGCCCATTGCCTTCCAAGCCTCGATGGGGACTTCGTCGGGTCCGACAGCTTTCCGGTTCTTCATGCGGCGAATGGCAGTCTGGACTTCCGCAGGCGTTATCGGTGGCACTAGTCCTTGATTCGGAGGGAGGTCTGGTGGCTGCACCTCTTTATGCTGCTTATTCAGCAGCTCGTGGAAGTATGAGCGCCATCTCTCCTTCACCGCGACTTTCTCGTACAACAAATTGCCCCCAGGGTCTTTAATGCAGCGGCACTTGGATAGACCCTGCGCCGCTTTGGCCCTGGAACGCGCCAACTTATATATGAGCTTTTGCCCCTCAGACGATTCCAACTTGGTATATAGAGGTTGCAAGTGGTCTCGTTTGGCCCTGGCTACGGCTCTCCTTATTTTAATTTTGGCAATTTTGGCTTTTCCGGGGGCGACTGCCGTCCGACCCCCCAACCCCGAGGGGAAAGCCAGCGCCAGAGCCTCGTCCGTTGTTCAGCAGGTGCACCAGCTTGCAGGTGAGGTTGGCTTGGGGCTCAAGATCTAGGTGAGCCCCCATACACCCTGAGCCCCCATACACCCCATACATCTGCGCTCACGTGAGTTACGTTTTTTCATCTGTACACGTGTCGTGCGTGATCGCGTCGCGAGTGTCTCAAGTGCGGACTTACGTTTCGCGTCTAGCTATTGTTAGTTTACTTTTAAGCCTTAATCTTAAAGCTATATCTAAGAGCATTGTAAATTCTCATGGATTATACAAATTGTGCATGAAATCATACCAGCGTTTCATTGTCAACTCCCAAAGCAAACCAGAGGCTATTCTGATAAGAGGTCCTTGATACAGAAGGCTGATGTCATCTCCGAGGGTCCTATCCAGGTAACCTTATCTTTATCTTCCTCTAAAACATTGTAACAACAACCTTCAAACTCTGTTCTTGGGCGGGGTGCCATCTGACCTCCCAAACCCATGAACAGAGTCTTTTTTTTTTTTCTCTTTTTTTTTATACGTTACAAGGAGTAAGTATATTCTAAGACATAATATCTACTGAACTGTATTTATTTTCTGAAGCAAATAAACCTCTAATTTTATTTGTGTTATAATATTTACGTACAGAGTCTTTGTTCAAAATATGATCAATTTCTTGGAATAGAAATTCATACATGCGAACGTTAATAGTTTACTAGTAGGCGTGTATCGTGTGAGTCTTGCAGTGTCAAAGATAAATTTATTATCTACCGACAAACGCCTCACTGTTGCCCTTAGAGGAAATTGTCTGGGCAAATGAGACGGCAGGCAATAACTCATTGGGCCCTCAATGCCCTCTTTGGTTCTCGTAATCTTATTAGCCGGGCTTCCTCTCCACGGATATTAAAGAGATGCGGGCGTGTTAGGACGTGTTCTGTAATGTTTGGAATTTGCCGCGTGAAAATATTTCCTTTCGTTTCTTTGTGTAAATGTTAGTTGTTTTCTTTTTCGACCAAAATTACTGCTTTTCTGAACACGTTTATTTATTTTTTCATTTAACTGTTATGTCGCGAGTAGGTAAATATACAATTTCATACACATTATTCAATTGTTTTCTAACAGCATTCATAAAGGTAATGATATTTTTTAAATAGGACTCCTGAGTGTATTATGATTCTTTTTCAAGAATTGGGTTCCTAACTCATAAATTGATATTGTTTTCTATAATGTTTTATAGAAAAAACAGGTAATTTTCAATTTCCTACAACGTAGTATAACCCGTCCTAATATCTGCCGTGATTATGAGTATGTATCACATAATGAGGGCTGTTAGTGCGTTTGACGATGTAATCGATTTCAATACGGCAGATGATAGCTTAATTACAACGTTGAATATAATCAACGTGGAAGATATTATTTTGTTCGTGTAATATTGCTATCAAAATCCAATTACCGTCTCAAGTAATATTTCTATAGTCATTGAAATAACTATTTGTAAAGACCTAATCACAAAAGTAAGTAATGATAAATTACTTTTAGAAAACTCAACACAATGTTAAATAAACTTTTTCAGAAGTAAGAAGTTACCTGAAATTTAGATAATTTATTCTGAAATCTTGCCTTCCGTATCGGCAATGAACATTAGACTTTCATATGTGATGTGATAATCTACAGATTTAATAAAACAGAGACATTATGGGCCATCATGAAAATTGCAATTATGCTTGAAGGGAGCACGACGTACAAGCCCTTTCTCAGAACATCGTAATGAATAAATTTCCTGAGTGCTGTTGGGTACTTTACATAATTTCACATTATGAATCCACCCTCGAGATTACTGAAATCCAGAATCCAGTGAAAGGTATAATTTTAGTTGTGGAAATTCAGGCAATTGTTGTAATTGGCGTAGGAAAATTCTAATTTCTGTGTAACTTTATATTTTGAATTCGGTATGATAACCAGATGTAGTGACATTAATATTCATTAACAATCATTAAAATGACATAAGTAGATACTCTTTAAGTGTGGAGTAAACGAAAAATAATGCTTACGTGCACTTTTCTTATTATTAATTTTATCTTTATTTTACTTGTTATACTTATATTTTTGAATGTGAGTTGCTTAACTAATGATTAAAGTAAAATTAATGTTACAAATTAAAGGGGGTTGGGTAATGTTGGCGTCGTGTTGGAATCGAGCGGCCATCAATGAAATTGGTATAATATGAAAGTACAGTATAAAGTGATCAAAAGTTACTACGGACAAACTTCTCTAAACTATATCGGGACTTAGCTATACAGGGTGGTATTTTTCAACTTTACTTAGATGGAAGTACTCTAAATACTGGAGATAGCGAATTCCACTGAAAGGAAACATTCCCTTATTTTTTAAAAGAAACAAAACTGCATTCAAAGTTTTCTGAAAATGCCACACCCGGTAGTCGAACCGAATAAAATCTTCCTAAACCTTCTATTTCATGGATTTCCTTTTATTAAATTCATCAAGTTTGTTAGAGAGATTTGATCCTTATGATCGATCCTATCGATTAATGCAATAAAAATACAGGGTGTTATTTTTTCGAATTGTAGTCGGTTCGATTATAAGGCGTGGCAAACGATTTTTCAGCATTCCTTAAATGCAGTTCTGTTTCTTTTTTATAAACATACTAAACTGTATTCAAAGTTTTCTGAAGATGTCACACCCGGTAGTCGAACCGACTGAAATCTTTCTAAATCTTCTATTTCATGGATTTCCTTTTATTTAATTTACCAAGTTTGTTAGAGAGATTTGATCCTAATGATCGACCTTATCGATTGATGCAATAAAAATATAGGGTGTTATTTTTTCGAATTGTTCGATTATAGGGCGGGGCAAACGATTTTTCGGCATTCCTTAAATGCAGTTCTGTTTCTTTTTTAAAAACGTACTAAACTGTATTCAAAGTTATAAAAATGCCACACCCGGTAGTCGAACCGACTAAAATCTATCTAAATCTTCTATTTCATGGATTTCCTTTTATTTAATATACCAAGTTTGTTAAAGAGATTTGATCCTTATGATTGACCCTATCGCTTGATGCAATAAAAATATAGGGTGTTATTTTTTTCGAATTTTAGTCGGTTCGATTACAGGGTGTGGCAAGCGATTCTACGACATCAATCGATAGGATCGATCATAAGGACCAAATCTCTCTAACAAACTTTGTAAATTAAATAAAAGGAAATCCACGAAATAGAAGATTTAGAAAGATTTTAGTCTGTTCTCGACTACCGGGTGTGGTATTTTCAGAAAACTTTGAATACAGTTTAGTATGTTTTTAAAAAAGAAACAACTGCATTTAAGGAATGCTGAAAAATCGTTTGCCACGTCTCACAATCGAATAATTCGAAAAAATAACACCCTATATTTTTATTGCATCAATCGAAAGAGTCGATCACAACGATCAAATGTCTTTAACAAACTTGGTAAATTAAATAAAAAGAAATCCATGAAATAGAAGATTTAGAAAGATTTTAGTCGGTTCGACTACCGGGTGTGGCATTTTCAGAAAACTTTGAATATAGTTTAGTGTGTTTTAAGAAAAGAAACAGCACTGCATTTAAGGAATGCTGAAAAATCGTTTGCCACGCCTTATAATCGAACCGACTACAATTCGAAAAAATAACACCCTGTATTTTTATTGCATCAATCGAATCAAATCTCTCTAAAAACATGGTAAATTAAATAAAAGGAAATCCATGAAAGAGAAGGTTTTGTAAGATATTAGTCGGTTCGACTACCGGGTGTGGCATTTTCAAAAGTCTTTGAATGCAGTTTTGTTTCTTTTTAAAAATAAGGTGATGTTTCCTTTAAGTAAAATTCGCTATCTTTAGTATGAGGGTACTTTCCTTCAAGGTAAAGTCGAAATGTTGCACCCTGTATATCGCAGTTCCGATATTACTTACATTGAAAATAATGACATTTGTACGTGTGTTTAACACAGTACAATCAAGTGGTATCAAAATTATTGATGGCCGCTGAAAAAATTAAGGACGCCACTGTCCATACTAGATTACCCAATCCCCTTTATCTTTCTTTTATTTTTTTTCTTTTATTGATTAAAAACATTAAAACGATAGTAAAAACTGAATATTATTTATTTATAATAAATTGGAAAAACCGAAATCAATTCTCGGGCGGGACTCGAACCCGCGATCTTTCCCTTACAGGGGGAACGCTCTGACCACTGAGCCACCGAGCTCCGCCCGAGAGTGACCCAATTTTTCCAATACATCCATCTTACGGCGATGGTAGGAGTAATCTACCGATATTCGTACGAACTATCGGAATCAATGAATGATGTTGCAATCATTTTTAAACATTGATTTTTGAGAACTCCGCACAATCAATTAAGATAATTTTAAAGCAATTAGTTTGCTAGACTAAACAAATCGACACCTCTGGGTTCAATTGGCGTATGAACCATTTTGGCCAAAATGAGTTATATACACCGTTTTGTTCAGAATTTTTTTCTCTATCGATCTGTATATTTAAAATGTTCAAATTCGCAAAAAAAATGCTTTTACGACCCAAAAAATTTAGATCATCCTACCACAAAAAAGATAAAATGTTAATGTAACAGCCAAATTTTTCTTTTTTAAATTTTTAGTAAGACGTTATGACCAAGATTTTTACCAACCCGGGGCGTAAGATCTGCCTTGATTGTAAATGGTTTTTACGCCGTGACGAATGAATATATTTCTTAAACGTAATTTAAAATTGAGGTCGTAAATCCAAACATTTAAATAACATGGACGTATAAACCATATCCATTGCAAAAAATGGTATTCAATTTTAGACTTTATTGCTATAGAATTAAAGTCCAAAATTAAATGACAATATTTTTACTACACGCTTTCGTTCACTCTACAATAAGCCATTTAATTTTAGATTTTACATACATTGCTTTAAAGTCTCAAATTAAATGGTAAAAATTCAAAAAATTCCGTCCGTGTTATGACGGTGGTTTTGCTTTAGCAGAATCGAGGCCCTGGCCCTCGATTCTGCTAAAGTAAACCACTGCACGAACAGTCATGTAGGTGACAGGTGTGAGGAGTTTGGACATGCCCACGGCGGTTTTGGACACGGTAGCCGTAACCCAGAGGGTGAGCACATCCTCAAAACGTGTACGGCCACCGAACTGCCGTCGTGAACAGGTTCTTCAAAAAGAAAGCCGAACTTCTTGTCACCTGCAAGAGCGGAGAGCACGGTTACCCAGATCGATTTCCTACTCACTAAGAGGCATAGCATCAGCAGGGTGACCAACTGCAAGGTAATACCCGGAGAGTCTCACTAGCCAACACCGTCTCCTTGTCATTGACCTCCGCGTGAAACTCAAAGACAAACGTGCCGAGCGTGGCCAACGCAGAATCAGGTGGTGGTGAAGCCAAGTCCCAAAGTCTCGTCTCAGCTATCGGTGACAAGTGCGCTGATGCTGTAGACGAACCAGTACAGGTTTGCTGGGACAGGATTCAGGCAGCTATCCTTGAGGCGGGGAGGGCGGTGCTCGGTACGTCTAAGGGTGGACGCATCTATGACAGGGACACTTGGTGGTGGAACGACACAGTGCAGAGAGAGATCAGGGTGAAGAAAGCCCTCCTTAAAAAAGTGGCAAGCGTCCAAATCTTACGATGACCGCGACGCGTACAAAGATGCAAAACGCGCCACCAGGAGAGCGGTAACCAGGGCCAAACGAGACCACTTGCAACCGCTATATAACAAGTTGGAATCGTCTGAGGGGCAAAAGCTTATCTATAAGTTGGCGCGTTCCACGGCCAAAATGGCGCAGGCTCTGTTCAAGTGCCGCTGAATTAAAGACAAAGACCCTGAGGACAATCTGTTGTACGAGGAAGTCGCGGTGTAGGAGAGATGGCTGTGGAAGAGCTACAGATTTAAATAATTGCCTTTATTAGTTTGGTAATCTGATCATGACTGATAATGTGTGCCATAATTATCTGTTTTATTTAATAAAACTAAGATAATTTCGTTTCTCGTAGTTTAATTTCGTACATATCGACCACAATTCTGTAGTAAGACTAATATTAATGTAATTCTGCCACATTCTAACAGTATCGAGATTGTTTTCATTAATTATAATTCTATTGATGTGCAAAGTAAATAGTTTTTACAGCAAAAAAATCTACAGTTACGTGCTTTTACATCAGTAAATGTGAACTTAATTTTACCAAATATGGATATAAGTAGAGCTTATATCCATATTTGGTTTTTCATCCAATTTTCATGGGGTGTATACACCATAAATTGGTATTTTCTAAGACGTATATCCATGCTAACTTCCAAACCAAAGAAGATAGATATGATTGAATGATTTAGCCTTTTTCATCCCTAAATTCTAAGAATCTTTCTACTTGGATTTTTTTATGTAGCTTCTAAAATAAAAAAGTTAAGATTTTTTTTCTAAAAATAAAATCGTTTTTTTGCTCTCCTGAAAAGTCGTGTTTTGGTTTATACGCCAATTGAACCCAGAGGTGTCGAAATTATATTTTAATTTAATTATAATTTGTTTAGTCTAGCAAACTAATTGCTTTAAAATTATCTTAATTATTTATTTGTTGTTTTTTTACGCTGTTAATTGATAAAACCTGCATACATATTTATATAAACCATTATATCGAAAATAATATTAACAACTGGACAGAAGAAGAAAAAAGAAGATGAAAAACGTAACAAGCTGGTTATGATATCAATACTAAATATGACATAATTATTCACGAGACCAGTATAATAACAGTCTACTTATTTTTCGTTTCCAGACTCACCTCTTTCGATTTTAGGGTCACTATTGCCTGAATACAGGGCAACGACAGCATCATCTCTGTACAAGTCCCCAATTCTGGCTTGACAGCGAAGCATAGGGGCTCCACGCTCAAATTGAGCAGGCCACAGCTGGAAGTTGACGTACAGCTCCGAACGGAATAGCCCTTCCGGTGCTGGGTATACTTGATGAGAGCTCGGAGTTACCTGATTAGAAAAAAAAATCAAAATCAGTTTCAGATTACGATATAGGGATATTTAATTTTACTGTATTATTTTGTGCCAGTACTGTTGCAAGTGCAATAATAATAGAAGAATATTTGGTTGCATGAAGATGGATATTTGCATTGGCCTGGTCGTGCCTTGAAGAGCACGTTAAGCTGTCAGTCTCGGTGACTATACGAACATCTATGGCAGTCGTTGCGGTCGGTTGGAGCCCTAAAAAGTCCAACAACTGGTCTACCTGCAATGCTTTAATATCGCCATTGGGCTATGGAGGTCAAATGGCAGTTGCTTCACGGAAAATATAAAAGTTCAGCCAGGACCGCAGTTAGACTTGTAAAGCGGACCCCAGACTCCGGGGTGAAATGATGGATGAGACTGGGACTGCGATTAGCGATTATTAGGAGGAAGAAGAAGCAGAAAGATGCTAAAACATTTTCAAAAGAATTGAAATAAAGTTAAACTTCCGATAGTATCAAGTGTGAAAAGTAAATAATTATATCAATATTTTCTTTCATAACCGTAAATTTGTTCAGACGTATTTGATGTAGTAACCACACCACCACGTACTAACTCAGATTAGATTATTTTCACGATAGTAATGATACTTTTTGAAGTGAGTCTTCTTCTGCACGTAAGTCCTCTAGGGAACCTAAAATACCTATATCGGTTCTGGCTAGTTTCAAGTACGTGACTAAAAACTTTAAATGTAGCAACATCTACGTGATGGATAACAGTATTCGCTTATAAAATAAATATTATATTTTGATCTCGTCCGTTCTACTTTATTTTACCAATATTTTGACATGGTGATTGGCTTTATCAAAACAATCTTGTTGAAAATAATAATAATTCGCTAAAGCAACATGAAAGAAAATACTCCTAACTTGAACCATTATGAATTTATAGAAATAACATAAATACGCCAACTGTTCAGACAAATTCACACTTCATAAATAATGGGATAGAATTCAAATTTCCTTTAAAGCAATGCAGATATGATTAAATCTAAAGAGTACTCGAGCTCGACGAAGTGGCTTAACGTACGAAAATTTGCAAATATTAACACAACAAACAATGAGTCAACAGTTGTTGTGTTCACGCCACAACAATCCACGAGACTATTTACTGCATAAGAACGCTATAAAAACATTTTAATAAGTAGCTTAATTGCCTAGTTAGTAACAAAAATGTATCTAGAATTCAGAAAGTTACACACATTTGTTAAATCTTTTCACATGTCTTCAGTTTTTGCAACTGTAGCAAGATAACAAAAGTAAAATAAAATTTTAAAGTTTCCTAAAGTTTAATTAATTGATCTGGTAGTTTTAGTATTATGTTCAAACGAATAAATAAAAAACAGTTTTATGACAGTGAAAATATTAATAATCATAAAACCATTCATTATTTCTCCTGAAAATGGTTGACTGTCAATCATTTTCAGGAGAGACTTGCATTTGAATTGTACCTATTGTTAAAACTTATTAATTTCAAGTTTAAATTAATCGGATCACAAACAAAAGCCCCATAGAATATTGAAATCAGTGCTCGCTAATTTATTTTACTTTGAAATTGCATACGAAAATCACAATATCGTTAGTACAATAGTTTGTTCAGCTCCAGTTAAACAATACCATCAGAGCTGCGTTCTAGATACTAAGATCTCAAAAGCATTCGTTGTGGTATCCGCAAAACGTGAAACTGTAAAGGCATTAAAACTTGCTACTATAGAATTTGAGTTGAAACAACTGTAGCTTTCACAAAGTTATTTTAAGTTAGAACGATGGCAATCCGGGAGAGTGAAGGATTTTGTTAGCGGATTATAATATTGATGTATGAAGAATCTGTAGTAGTATGTCTTGTGTGTTGTTAGATAGTGTTATGGCTATGATGCTTTATCATTGTTCATTTGTAGATCAAAACTCTCTCAAGCACGATAAAATAAACAAAAACAAAAAGCAAAAGAAAAAAGAAATAAAAATGTATCTTGCACAATCTCTATCCAATCCTGCCTTACTGTTAATTTATTAACTGACCCATTTGGTATTGGCTGCTAGTGTTCAAACTATAATTCTGTGCATAAAATCTTCAATTACGATTCTAAGAACCATTTATCAGTTTCTCATTTACACCGGACATCTCATATAATCGAGATAGAGCAAAAGTTATATCCTTCATAAAATAAACAGATATCGTGCTTAGCTAAGAAGTTGTATAGAGTAATAAATTTGTTTTCGGAAAAGCAATAAATACAAAACTGGATATTGCTTTAGGATAAGGCATTGGATGTAAGATGGCCGTTCCACCAGCTTTTTGCCGCAAATATCCGGGTTTAGTCTTCAATTCTGAGTAACGGTCGTATAAACTAAAAGCCAATAAACAGCATTTCTGTGATATCCTGTATTTGATTGTTTTTACTAAGATATTATATATTTATTGTTGTATAAATTGCAAAAGCACATGAAATTATTGTTAAAAATGATGCTAGAAACATAATTATGTACTGTGTGTGTACATAATAAATAAAGTTTATTTATAAACAACATTTTATTTTGTAAAAACATGTTCTCTAGCATCCTTGACTTTACATTCAGACCCAAATATCAATTTCACCGCCCTAGATGACTTCCCAACTCTGAGAGCTCTGCACCTCGTGAGCTATTTAGCTGCATAGACAGCTTAGGTTGGTAGTCAAATATCATGCAGGTATAATAGATTAAGTCAATAGTCGATTAATATAAAAACAAGAATCCACCTTATGTGGGACTCGGACCCGCGATCTTTCCCTTACAGGGATTCCCCCTGTAAGGTGGAGTAATGATCGCGACCACTGAGCCGCTGAGGATCGCCCGAAGCTGATCCAAATTTTTCTATACATCTATCTTAGGGCGACGGCGACATGTTAATAGTGTTCGACAACCATACTTACGGGCAAATCGTTTATGTAGAACTCGAGCTCGGCCGGCGGTCGGCTTGGTCCTACCGAGCAGTTGGCTCGTAGTACGTCTCCTGGTATGTAGTAGTGCTGACTGGTTTGTATGGTCGGCATTAGAGGCGGGAGGGCTGTGGAAGAAATTATGTATGAAACACTCGTATTAGCATTACAGGTAATACTTAAAAATAATAGTAAAACGGTTTTATTGATTGAATGAGTTGTGAAAAAATGTGTAATCCGCCATTTTGTGACAGCAGCCATTTTGGATGTACCATGATACTGAATTTATGAAATAATAAAGCACACGGCCCACCTGATGGCAAGCAGTTTCCGTGGCCTGTAAACGTGTGTAACAACAGGGGAGTTACATTCGTGCTGCCAACCCCGTAGGAACCTTCTAATGCCCTCCTTGAAGTACCTCATAATTTTAGTCGCTTGGAAAAACCACGGGAGCGTTTGTGCGGAGGCTGAAGTTCCTGTCATACCTGACTGTGCGTACTGATTCCAGACGCAACGTCTGAGGATGAATTCCCTACCTGGGGAGTGTATCGATTTGCAGGAGATCAAAATCACCAACATCTTACAATACTACTTAAATTCGTATCTAGATACTAATATCTGTGGCAGGGATTTTGGAAATTAAAATTAAATTACTTACCAACCACCTCCATAGTGTTAGAAACAATGGACGTGGCGAAAGATGGGGCGTCTGCGGTGACTTCGCAGCTGAAGTTCCCAGACAGGCCGAAGCTGACTCTTGTTAGAACAACTTGACTTTGATTAGATCTCGCCAGCTGTTGACAACAGTTTTTCGATTTTATTGATGTGGTACTACTTGAGCAAGAACGCCGTACAATCGCTAACGGTATTAATTAATATTTTCCAAGTAATCGACCATCTTAAATAAAAAGTTAGGTTAAATAAGAAACAAAAAATTAAATTAGGAAAATTAAATTTTCCCTGTGAAGATTATAAAAATAATTTTATTTTCTGATATACCTAACTATTTCAGAATCAATGTTTATAGTCTGGATTAACATACAGGCTACTTTTATGTCTAGAATAAGTTCTCATTAGTTGGGAAACGTGATCAAAATTCCTCGCGAGTGGAGCTGCAGCCAACAACTAATACTACAAAAGAATATTTGGGTACCTAACAAAAATAAGATACCTACGAGAAGCCTAACATAATATAAGAAAAATAAACTTTGTTCTTAACCAAACTCCAATTTATTGGATAAGGATGCGATGACATTAATTAAGTTTTATTACTTTTTCTTGTCTGGTCAATATTACGGCCGGCCTTGGAATCCTGTTATTAAGTTAGGTAAGTCAAAATAAGGAAAAATTAAGTCACTGGACTAAAACTGGGTCATAATTTTTTGTACAGATTTCATTTACTAATTGTGTTATGTTGATTGAACATCAGGATAAGGAAATTGCCATTTTTTACAGCTTCTGTATAATGTGCATAGTTCAATGTAGGCATATTTTCTAGTTCAATAATTCTAGTTCATTGATCTTTTAAATATATTCACGAACTTTATGAACCAATAATACAGGCCTAACATAATTGTACCTTTTTTTTCATTTCGTCGGGGGTAATGTCCTACTAATTTTTTTTTAACTGTCATTGCCACTGTCACTTTTCTGTTATCAGTTATTAGGTATCTGCAAGTAGTATGAACAGCCTAGATGCTGCTTTCTACTAATATTGTAAATGTGAAGAAATTTGTGAGGATAAATGGATGGATGTATAGAAGTTTCTTACTCCTTCATGAGAAAATTGTTGGGCCGAGGATTTCACCCTGGAGTATACTCCTTTTTTGGCTTTGATTTCAGTATAAAAGGCTTAATGTGAATCTGAATGAAATAGATGGAACTCTGTAATTACAAAGGTTACTTTTACAATCAGGAATTAGATTCCTCTATAGAAGAAAGAGAAAGTATTTTTGTGGCAGAAAATATCACTGGTACAAATCAATCAAATCGATTATTGTATCAAATACTAAATGCTTAATAATTTCATTCAATTTTGCCATTATTATCTTTAACTTTACCAAAATAAAGTCCAAAATGATAACACAACATTATTTTTGTTTGCGAATCGTTTGGCTGCATGTCTGTAATTTTAAAACTTATTCAACAATCATTCTAGCTGACTCTCTCTGTGAGTCATTTAAGATAGTAGGTACTTTTACCTTTTATAAGGCTTCACAGCGATTTCATTTCATTAAAACTTTCCCATTTCTTTTGTGTTATGACGGGTTCATAAATACGTTGTACAAGTTTTGCAGTCAGTAATTTATGATACCGGGTTTTTGATACGAGAATCAGTTATCTCACTTGAAGTATTTGAAATATTCCCAAATAAGAAAATATTTTAAGTGAATGTTAAGTTTTTAGCGGTCTAAATGTGTACATATTTAATCTAAGTATATATAACTAAATTATATTGATATACTATGTAGTATATGTATATATTTCAAACTTGACTGATATAATAATTTATTTATTTATTATCTAATCTTTCATTGTTCATTCTTCTTTCAAAGAAATAGCTGAACGATACCCTATTATCTTTTTAGCTTTTATCCATCCAAACGTTGCCTGGAAGAAATCACTGTTAGCGATAAGGCTACCCATTATGCATTATATAAAAAAAATGGTTTTCATTTATGGTGTACAATGAAGAATATCTTATCTTATCCGAATCCCACTATGTCACTAAGAAAATTATCATAACTATCAAATTAAAACCAACGGTTTGCATAAAAAAAACCTTAGCTAAAGTGATGAGCACAATCATCTACCTATTTAGTCTAGACACAAATAGGTATTAGCATTAGCCAGCGCCACCGCGGTCAGAATCTAGTAATCTAATACATTCTACAAGACCTAGAAAAATAGCTAGAATGAAAATTAATTGCTAACAATCTGGGTCCAATCCAGGCCAGAATTAGATTAAACCTGGTTGTGAACTTGTACCGCGACAAATGAGCTTCATTTGTAACGATAATTAATGTTTGTTTTCTTCGCACAGATTACATTATTTTAGGCATTTGTTAAACGATTTATTTACAAGATTATTTATATTTTCACCTTCGTTCATTATAAATAATTATATTGCTTTCTTTAGTAACATAAAAAAATATTGAAAACATATATTAAATTCATATTTTCATCTTCGTTCATTATAAATAATTATATTACTTTCTTAAGTACCATAAAAAATCCAGGTTCATTAGGTAGTATCACTTCTATACTTCATGAATCGGACAAAAATAAGGAGCTGCAATTTATACCAATACGCATCAAGAAAATAATTTTATATGCATCCATCAACATCCGTTCAGTAGTTTTTGCATCCATCGCGGACTAATAGACAAGAAATCTAAAAAATATCTTTGGGATCACTATCGTCAATATTCAATCCAAGTATTTTTAATAACTCTAATGTTAACAATTATTTCCATAGCTGTTTTGTATATAGCATATATACCGGTACTATGGGGTGAATAGGGATCAATGGGTGAATAGGGATAAAATGGTCAGCTGAATTCTGTAGTTATTTTAGTGAAATTATGGATTAGTTCTGTTTATTGTAATAATGAGCAGAGTTAATATCTGGTTAGATAGTTGGAATTCGGGCGAAAAGAGAAAATTAAAAAAAAAACTAACAACTATTCACCCCATTTTTATCCCTATTCACCCCATTTTACAATTACTTTTGACTGCCTCTGTGGCGTAGCGGTAGTGAACGCGGCTGCTACGCAGGAGGCGCGGGTTCCATCCGTGCAAATATTTGTATGCATAAATATGTGTATTTGCATTGGTCTGGGTGTTTTCAATGTATAATATTATGTACGTATTTACAAAAAAAAACATGTATCTAAGTATGTTTATATGCATTCTAGAACCCATAAAACAAGCTTAAGTAGCTTGTTTTACTTTGGGTCTAGATAGCATTGTGTTGAATGTCCTACAATATTTATATTTATTTATTTATAATATAGACTATTACGATTAGTTTGAGCCCACAAAAGTTCACCTAGTTTAACCCTTTATAGGTCGCCCCATACAAAGTGGCCACTATACTGGACAGTCACTTTAAGGTCGATATTGAGTACAGTTTGGTTACGAAGTTGAACCTAATGAACATTTCCGCTTCGTGTTGAAGTACGCCGGCCCGTATACTAGCCAGCGTTGATATCTGTTGCACACACAAAGAAATTCGCGCCATTTTTCAAGGTGGCCTGTGTACTAGCCACTGACTGCCCGCGCGCTAGTTTTCACCGTCACCACGTGAGTGCTGCATGTGCTAGTAGTTAGTAAAGTGAAATAAAATATGTCTGGATGGAAAAGGTAGGTAAAACTGATGTATTATAGTATATACTTTGTTTTTATGTTCGATGATGATAGAAAATAATAATAAAAACATAATTTTTCTATGATCGAATGTCAGCCGGTGTATGGAAAAAATATAACCTAACATTTACATAGTCAACTTTGACTTGCTCTAATTTTTTTTTCTTTCAGAGTAATGGGCTGAAATTTTTTGTAATAATACATAAATAAGGCTTTATTCATATGTATTAATTACTTCACACATAAATATTCTGGTTCGGTAGTTATAACCTAATATCACGCGAGTTCTTGTAAATTTTCTGTGCACTTTTCTGCTAGTGTGTAGATATGTATAAAAACCATTAGATTTGATATAGGTAATTGTTATTTTCATTGTTTTAGAACGGAATTTACTTACGAGGAGTTGGAGAATTTAGATGAGGATGAGTGGAATAATTATTTTATGGGCATAACGGATGATCAGGCCATCCAGTCAGACATCGGCGGTGATTCTGATGCTGATGATTGTCTCGACGACTCCTTCGCTTCGAATACCAGCAGTTTCAGTACCCGTAGCAGGCACGAAGAACCCGTCGCAGGAACATCATCAACACAACCTACACAGGAAAACTCACAGGAGATACCTTCAACATCACCTATCCCGTCGTCGTCGATGTCGCCGCCACCGCCGCCGCCGCCTCCATTGCAACCCGAAGTATATGAAGATCTTAACAAATGGAGCAACAAACAATTTCGCGATCCACCCATTTTCAAAAACAGTACCTTCAGAAATTACGTTGGCATAAATACAGAAGTCAATTTACATTCACCACTACAAATACTAACACTTTTCCTGACACCCTTCTTTTTCAATCTCATGATTACAGAAAGTAACAGATATGCCACACAGTGCCATCAGACTCTGAACGTAACTGAAGAAGAGCTAAAATCGTTTATAGGAATTTTGATAATCATGGGATTCCATAGCTTGCCTTCACTAAGGCTTTATTGGTCACAAGATAAAAACTTTCATGTCTCTCGGATTAGCAGCGTTATGAGTATGCGTAGATTCCTGAAAATAATGAGATATTTGCATGTGCAGAATAACGAAAATATGATACCCAGGGGCAGCGCGGGCTTTGATCGCTTGTTCAAAGTAAGACCACTGCTGACCCATTTTTCGCAGGTTTTTTCGTCCGTATTTAGCCCGCATCAGCAACTTTCTATCGACGAGAGTATGATAGCATTCAAAGGAAGGTCAACATTAAAACAATACATGCCCCTCAAGCCGATAAAACGTGGGTTTAAAGTGTGGGTAATGTGCTGCGCAGTAACAGGATACATGGTGAGTTTTGATGTTTACGAAGGAAAGTTACTAGAAGGTGCGAGGGAAACCAGTCTGGGTGAAGCAGTTGTAATGAAATTAGCTGCAATGTTTGAGCATCTGGGTTATTGCTTATTTTTTGATCGCTTTTTTACTTCTCTGCCGTTATTAGTGAAGCTGTTGCAAAAAAAACTTTTCGGTGTCGGTACTATTATGCCTACTAGAAAATTTTTCCCATCTAGTAAACTGCCTCTTGACCGAACTATGGCTTTGGGAGACAGTGCTTGCGCAATGACTAAGTCCAACATTTCTGTTAGCAAATGGAGGGACCGAGGCAAAAAAGCTGTTTGTGTCGCTTCAAATATGCACCGCCCAAACAAAAAAGGATTCGTGAGTCGTACTAATAGTCAGGGTAATAAAGAACAAGTTGCATGTCCAGTTTCAATAATTGATTATAATAAATATATGGGAGGGGTGGATAAGTTCGACCAATACATGTCGTTTTATAATATATCTTGGAAATCAAGACGTTGGTGGATGAAGATTTCGTATTACATGATAGAAGCTGCTATTGTCAACTCGTATATTGTCTACTAGAATACCTGGACGAAGGCTTACCCTGGAGGTACAAAACCAATGACCCACTTAGTATTCCGGAGCAAGTTAGCTGACGAACTTATTAGCGAAGATAAACCAGTTCTTCCTTTTCATGGTGATGTAAGGGGTAACCATCGGTTGATAAAGTCAACCAAAAAGAATTTACGACGCTGCAGATATTGCAGTACTTCATCTAAACCAAAGAGAAGCACCTATGAATGTGATGTAGCCTTATGTGTAGAATGCTTTGTGCCATTTCACAGCACAGGAAAGAAAAAGAACACATAGATAATCTTTTCGCAAAGTTTGATTTGATTGCAATTAAGTTTTAGAAGAAGCATTTTTGTGATAATAATTAAGTTTGAGTTTGATTAGAGATAGAAGTAAGTTTTAGAAGAAGCATTTTTGTGATAATAATTAAGTTTGAGTTTGAATAGAGATAGAAGTAAGTTTTAGAAGAAGCATTTTTGTGATAATAATTAAGTTTGAGTTTGATTAGAGATAGAAGTAAGTTTTAGAAGACGCATTTTTGTGATAATAATTAAGTTTGATTTTGATTGAAGATTAATGCTAGAAGAAGATTTTTTTTTACAGAAATTTTATGCTGAGGATGTGCTCATTTTGTGTCCTAAATAAAAAACTGATGATTCTTTACAAAAAGTTCTTTTTTATCCTTCCAAAATACATATTTAGTGTATGTCCAGTTTACTGGCCAGTGAAGAGGCCGTGATAGTTACATATGCTGAATGGTCAGAGGCCAGTTTACTGGCCACTAGATTTTTACGTTTTTCTCGAAAAATATCCATTTTTACGATTTTTTATATATACATCCCATTATTGCTTGAGCCTTAGAATATATATTCATCAAAATATATCGCAAATTAAAAAAAAAGGTAGGGTGTCCTATAAAGGGATAACTGTGGAATTTCGATATCACCAATTAGTTGTGTAGGTCAGATGGATATTGCTTCAAGTTCAGTCGCATCACAGTCAGACTGGAAAGCCTCCGGAAAAGGCTTGGAGAATGATGATGCTACATCATTATATAGAAACTCAATAGTATATTATTATACTATTGAGTTTCTATATAATGATGTAGCATCTATTTACAAACAGCAATACAAGCTTGCTAAAGAGCGAAACACAGAAAATTAGCATTTTTATATATTTATATAAATTAAAATGATGAAATTGTCGAAACCCAAAAAAATATGTTACAATTGAACTCCAATGCCAGACATTTCCGGCAAGTTTATTTACCCAAATTGACTGTAAATTGTTATTGCATTTAACCGTTAAATATTCATTGGGTCTCTTTACAAATTGGTCAAATATCGGTATTCGATTTGGCGAATTCGGAAACGCGCTTTGCTCCCTAAACCTGAATACAATGTGTATGATCTATTCCCCTGGCGTCGATCAATTTTTCATTTGAACGCCTATTCTGTCATACGAACGAGCGACTTACTTCTTAGGCTGGGTTAGGTTTTGGGTAGATTGTATGATACGATATTTTGATAGTATGTCATCATTTTTGTGTACGAGATCTGGGTGCGTTTATTCAAAATCAGATGGATGGTTTCGGAGACTAGCGTATACGAACACAGTGTTTTTTTATACCACTTAGGTCGCAGACCCACCTGATGGAAGTGGTTACTGTGCCTTATGGACGAGTGGCCTATGGACGAGTGCAACAGGAAGTCACACTACTAGTGATACGACCCTGTAAAAACAGAAAGATTCTGTGCCGTCAGCGCAGAAGACAAGCAAGACAAGCCTTTGGTTTTCACACTGACAGCACAAAATCTCTCCAGTGAGTTTTGGCTACCCTAACCGCCACGCCGCGCTGGGAATACAACACGAGGTTATTATAGCCGCAGTATTCTGTAGGGTAGCCAGAGCTCACTAGAGCGGTTTATTGCTGTCAGTGGAAGGACCAAAGGCTTTTCCTGCGTACCTTCTGCGCTGATGGCACAGAGTTTCTCTGTTCTTACAGGATCAGCAGCACGAGTACGACGCCCCTGGTGTTGCACACGTTCATAAGCCACGGTAGCCCACCTGATGGAAAGTTGTTACCGTGGCCTATGGATGAATGCAACACCAGAAAAGTCACTCTCTCGTGCCGCTGATCCTGTAAGAACAGAGAGATTCTGTGCCATCAGCGTAGACGATAAGCAGGACAAGTCTTTGGTCCTTCTACTGACAACAAAAAACCACTCTAGTGAGCTCTGGCTTCCCTACTTACCGCCGGGAAGACAACACTTTTCATAAAGTAGGTCGTGTGCTTGTCTGCCATCTAAGTGGTATAAAAAACACACAAAAATTCTAGGTGGAATATCATTCTGTTCTAGAATCATAGATTACAATATAAGTATCACGTAGTCTAGCATAAAAGTGCCCATAAGAGAAAAACTGAAAATAAAAACGAAACAAAACGACCTATATAGTTATTATCGCAGCGAGACTACAAAATAAGAGGCAGTGATAAAGGGTTAGATTTATGTACACGTTCCGCGTAGACGACAAGGAGAAATGAGTCCTTTCTAAGGGAAAAAATGCTCAAATAGTAGCGCGGAACATGGTATAAAGTATGTGAAAATTGTGCGGATTTCCTTCATAGAGAGTGAAGTGAATGGCTGATTGTTTTTTTAGGGTTGACTCGAAAGGAATAAGAAGCAGCTGTTACGAAATTAACTTCAGAATTGTCGAGTTTATTTAGTAGGAAAAACACGTGTTTGGAGCTGTTGGACATCAAAGAAATTGAGTTCCAATTGCGACTGTTACTTAACAATAGCCTTGTAGTATCTACTTTGTATTTGGTAAATAAATAAAACGTATAAAGTAGCTGCGTAGTTTCCGGCAAAGTAGAATCTAGGCCACTCCATCTCTTCCTATGCGGTGTTAGGACACGCCTTATAGGTAAGACGAATAAGGTATAAGGCATCAGACAAATATAAATACAGCCCAGACTCATTCTCAGATGCATGGTTCGAGTCAAAAATAGTACCCGGAATACGGCAATAGACACACAGGGGGTGTGTCTATTGCCGTTTTCCGGGTTCTTAATTGCGTGGGACCTAATACAATGATTGGTGAAATGTTGGTGTTAATTCGTCTTTGCCTAACCCTCCGAAGATAGAAGCGTGATTATATGTATGTATATACTTAAGTAATCTTATATTAACTGTAGACCGACGAAAATATCTTACGGTGTGTGTCTTCTATCTTACCTGTTTATACTGGAGATTGATGGCACTTGGTGGAACTTGCTACACATATTGAATAAATCACTTGTACTTTTCCACAATTATATTATGTAATAATTATATAATAATTGTGGAAAAGTACAAGTGATTTATTCAATATGTTCTATCTTACCTTCTGCAACATCTTCCAATAAAATATCTCTAAGGTAAGTCAAAGTTCAACATCGATTTTACCTCAAATGACACCATTAATATAGCAAATTGGTTCTATTTGCGAAATTTCAAAGCATGCCCGGAATAATTAATCACCAAATACGTTTCCATGATTTCCATTGTCTTTGATAAAATCAAAATCAGTTTTTATTGAATCTTCAAAGTATCTCGTTGCTTTGAAAATCAGTCAGTCCTCAATTAAAATTAATAATGTTTGAAATAAAATATCTTATTGAAATGATGGTCCCAGTTAACGTTTGTTGGAAGTAACTGTCAAAAACAAAAATATATTTTCAGTGGTTATTTATTAAGGAACAATATTTCCCTTTTGGATTAATTAATTAAATTCTTAGTTATCTGGGGTTACCTATTATTTATTACAAAAGGTCTGTGATTTTGGAGTGTAAAACGCGAGCGAGGGCGAAGTTTTTTTTTTTTATTGAGTTACAGCCAAAGCATAAAGTCCAGTACCGTTTTGACCCCAAGGTCGTAAGTGACAAAATCTCATTGTGCAATAATCACTGTGGGTAGTCCATTGCCAAAATCTCTCGTCATTACAATATAAAATACTGAGACCTTTTCAGATAGCATCAAGAGATATTTAAGAATCCTGGAAACCATAAGTCACTTTACCCCTCTCCATAGCTGTAAGTGGTCTTTTACTTTCCAACTCCGACAGGAAAACCTGCGCTGAAGCTTTATCCATCATCGCGTTAATCAGTAGGTATACCGGCTTGTAGGAGTGCTGACTTGCAGGTTTACCGGCTTACAGGTGTACCGGCTTGTAGGTGAGCTGGCTTGCAGGTGTACCGACTTGCAGGTGTACCTATTGCAGTTGTACCGGCTTACAGGTGTACCGACTTGCAGGTGTACTGGCTTGCAGGTGTACCAATTACAGGTGTACCGGCTTGCAGGTGTACTGACTGGCAGGTGTACCGGCTTGCTAGATATACCGGCTTGCAGGTAAGATTTGGACCTTACAAATTTTGATGGAAATCCATACACTCTGCTTATTAAGTTTGTAATTTGTATTCTATTACCTTGACAGTATAAATTTAGAGACGTTTCCCTTTTCCAACTTACGCCACCCACATCACAATACAAAGCTGACCGCTTCAACGCCTCTGAACAATATTCTATATTACTCTTACATTGTGATAGTTATCTTGCCGTCCCTTTGTTACAAACACACGAGCATTTAGATTAAACTATTTAATTGAATATCCTGAATGGGTATTGTATAGTTTGGATATTAGGTGATGTGTTCGAAAATACTATTTTGGGGATATTTAGAGTTAACATGGCTACCTACTGTTATAACATAACAAATAACTCTTTTGTAACGAACTGAATATAATTAGTGACAACTTAACAGTACAGGTACACCTGCTAATTAATGGACGAGGCTCTGCAGCAGGTTTTCCTCTTGGGGTTGGTGGGTAAGGCGGCAGTCAGTCCTATAAAATGCAAACTCAGAGAATGAGTAAAAGAGTGATACATACATAGGTACATATAATCACGCCTTTATCCCCGGAGGGTTAGGCAGATGTGAATTAACACCCATATTTCACCAATCATTATATTCGGTCCCACGTAATAAGGGGTGACCCTGTGGTACTATTGTCGACTCGAGCCATGCATCTGAGGCTGAGTCTGAGCTGTATATATATCTGTCATAATATCAGCCCTATCCCTTAGTCGCCTTGTACACCGCATGGGAAGAGATGGGGAACCACGTTATTATTTAAAGTTGAATCTTTAATTTGTAGAGTGTTCTTCAAATTATTTTCGATAATGAGGTTACCGTGTGAGTTATTAATGTTAATATCCCGTCTTAGACATAGAATTTTCCAATTTAAGTTTTCAAAGAAGAACATAATTGAATAAGACATTTTCCACTGTATTTTATTACCGCCAATGTAAACCTTTGAGGATGCAGTAAGGCGAAACCAGTTAGGTTGAAAAATAAAATACAGTGGAAAATTACGAGTAGTGTCTTCAATATAGGTATGTGCTACTACCGAGTGACATCGATCGACTGTATAAACAGTTCCAAGAAAAAGTTTACATAGCAAATGATTCAAGAAAAATTTTCAAATATTTCATAAGAGTAATATTATTGTAGTAGAAATGTCTTTCTCAATAATATCTTGAACTCTGCTACAGTTGAAGGTTTCTTTTCTTTGATCTAGCAATGAGATAATTAGCTCGCTTTGATATTCATAAAAGTGTCGAGACAAATTATTACAATTTCTGTAGACACCTGTAGATAGTATCCTGTAGACAGTTTCTTGAATGAAATAATAATACGAGATTCTAATTTAAGAACCGTTTGATAAAAGAACATTGTGTTATAGTCTTGATTTTATTAAAAAACTAGCTGACCCCGCGAACATCGTACCGCCTTTTTTAAATTTATCTCGCCGTAAGAACCATCCTCGTACTTCAGGAAATATTCTAAAAAAAGAATTAGCGAAATCGGTTCAGCCTTTCTCGAGATTTGCGCTTAGCAACACATTTAGGGATTCATTTTTAAATAATAGATAGATATATACGTCAAACACGTAGAGAATTTAAACATAGATACATACAAGTAATCACGCCTTTATGCCGGGAATAGAGAATGGGGGACGGAATTTTTATCCGGGAAAGTTAAGCAAAGGTGAATTCAAATTTTACCAATCATTGAGTGAGCCTATTGCCGTTTTCCGGGCACTATTTATAAGCTAACGGAACGTAAAACGTAAATTGAAATATTGGTTTCTAGAATAGTGAGAGATTTTGTTAGACTGTGGTAATACACTTCAATAAACAGGTTCGTGAAACAAGTGGTAATCTCATTGTTATTTCCATTAAAGTTTAAAATTTATTCGAAATCACTCATAATATTTATGTTATGAGATTTTTTTGTTAAAAAAATGATAGTGTTGGATAACCAAAACTATCGTACTAGATCTTGAAAAAAATCTTCACTGTAGTCAATTTATTTCTTTGAGAGCAAGAATAATATTAATGTCGTCTGGCAGATTCTATTTCGACTAATTTTAAATGAAACAGAATAATGTAATTAGTAATCAACCCAGGCTAGGAGTAACAGGCCATGTGCTTCTTTAAGAATAATCAAATGCTCCCTTGTTACACTGTGACCCATTTGCACAATTGACAGTTTAAACTTATCGCAGATGATTGCTGTCGTTAGAACGATATAACTCGTAAGTGACTAACAGACTAAATCCATACTAATATTATAAACTAGCCTTCCGCCCGCGGCTCCGCCCGCGTGCATCTCGGTTAACGCGACCTTTGCTCATATCTTCGGTTCTACTCAACCGATTGCGATCAAACAAACGTAAGATTTTAAGTCTGAGTAAGCCCTTTCTAACAAAAAAAATCGCATCAAAATCCGTCCAGTAGTTTTTGCGTCCATCGCGGACAAACAGACAAACAGACAAACAGACAGGAAATTAAAAAAAAATATTTTCGTGTTCTGTATCGTTAACATAACATAACCCAAGTATTTTTTTTTAAATATCTCCAATGTAGAGACACGACCACTTTTTACAATTATATAATAGTATAGACAGATGCGAAAGTAACCCTGTCTGTCTGTTACGCTTTCACGCCTAACCACTGAACCGATTATGATGAAATTTGGTACAGAGATAGATTAGACCTTGGGAAAGGACATAGGCTATATTGGTCGCGATAACCAATATCCACGCGGGTGGAGTCGCGAGCAACAGCTAGTTACCACATATTTTTACCCCACTCAAAGCCAAATTAAGAGGTTAAAAATATTTTCTTGTGCACAAATTTGGTGCAAAATATTCATAGGATACATTATGACGTCGAATATGTGTGATGTCACTTACGGGAGGAACGGAGTCGTTGTCTTAACTTCATTTTTCTAGAATTTTTTAAATCGTTTTTGGTTTTGGGTTGGAGCTGATCAGTGGCATGTCATTGCAAAGGATTTTATGAAACTATTAGACCCCATTGGTACCCTAAAATATAAAAAATTTAGAGATTTTATTATCATAGCGCAGCTTTTGTGGATACAATAATTATCCATGGACATTTGAATTTTATTATTACGTTTTAATTATTTGTATCTTCTCCTTACATGAAAATCCTTTACCAAGCTATGCCAAGCATGAACATACATATGGTCTAATGAATGGTAGGTAGCTAATAGTGGTGTCCATATAAACAAAATTACAAAGGACTCAAAATAGTGTTGAACAATTCTGATGTGCCAATCTAAGTTTCAACTACACTCCGGCCTAAATATTGGCACCGTTTTAAAATAGGTTCCAGTATATTATCCTTATAATTTATGAATGTTTTTTCTTTTCCTTTAATTTCAAGCTGTGTTAAAAGAAAGCAAATCAAACACTTCATAAATTAATAAGTCAAAGAATTTCAAGAAGTCTGTTTGTGAAACCAACAAAATACTTTATCATCACAAAATAACAAGTTCATATTTTATTCTTCAAAAAGAAAATAATGTTTTTCATTTCAAAAGATTACAAAATTATTTAACCGCAAACATTTCAGAGATTTTAACAGAGGCTCAACACATTTTCTCTTCCGCTAAACTGAACCAGTATATTAACCAAATTCCACACCATAAAATACATTGTTTCAACAGCTCAACAGGTAAAAATAATTGCTGGGAAGTTTCTTTGGCCGACGACAAGAATAAATGGCTGTTAGAGGCATTTCGTCTGATATTCGAGATTTTTCTTCACTGCGCTCCAAGATTCGCATATTTTCTCCAACAAGAGTTTTTACATTAGATATAATAAATCTGTTTTGTGAAATGAAGTTTTAAGCCCGTACACCAGCGCGGGTATAATGCGAGTTTGATGCGATGGAAAAAAGTTTTGAAGCTGTAAGATTCTAAAATAAGTTATGGTTTGTTTTGAAAACCTTTCAATTATAAATAACGTTGCGAGTACCTATATCTATCACGGTGATTTAGAGTAAAAGTTGGAAACTTAGAATACCGTGTCAGCTCAAAATGTTTTCGGACACTTCTTTAGTCATTCTCTGAGCCATCTCTTTACTCAGTTAGGTCAGCTATCTAGTCTTTTTATAACTTTCTGGCTTTTTAATCCAATTAGGTAGCAAACAAGCACACAATCCACTTGATAGAAAGTGCTTACCGTGACCTATGGACGTGTGCAACACCAAGGTATCATACTCGAGCTGCCAACCCTGTAAGAACTTTCTAATGTCCTTGAAGAACTATATTGTAGTTACGTGGAAAAACCATAGCCGGGAGTTCATTGCGTGCTTGGGATGAAGTGCCTTTCATAATGCACTGTGCACGGCACACACTTCCCGGTTGCAATGGATGAATTCCTTGCTTGTCTGAATGTGATGCGGCTGAACTTCGTTATTTTCCGTGAAGCGACTGCCATCAAACCTCCACAACGAATTGGCCACATCGGAGTATCAGACGCTTTCTTTACTATTAAGGTTTTAATTTTATTCGATTATTGCAGAAGCTCCAAACAGAAATTCAGGACTACCTTAGGAATATGTTTTAAACTTTAATATGAACCTAGGAACATAGCTGTGTGCACGTGTATGTGTCCATTTGAATATGTATATTTAGGTTTTGTGTCCTGTGTCAACACTACTTCCTACTTGCCTACGTACACTTTCATCCAAAGGTTACCTGCCAAATATTTGTAACTACCGCATATTGTTTCTATTCGTGTCCTAGGTTTACTATATAAGCACTTACTCGACCCTAATCTTTCAATCTGTTACTCTTACCCTCTCAAATAATTTTTACCATTTTCTTTCAGTATAACTTCCAATTTTTCCATTTTTGTATGTATAAATCTTTGTGTATCACTTGTTGAAAATATCGCAATTGTAGTTCATACAATACTCAAGTCAAAATGTAGACATGATTACAATTAATTAACCTAATATTTTCTAAATTTTATGCGAATATCATTCATTGAAATAAAACAACTTTTTAACGTGTTTCTGTGTTATTATTTACTCTTAGCGATCATGGTTGCTGAAAAGTAACCAAAAGTTCAGGCTAGAATCCGTTAAAAAGTAGTTTGATTACTATTAACCTGATAATAATTATATAAGCTCTATCGAAACCTGGGCTGTGCTGGATGCCCTGCAGCGGTGCCGTGTCGATTGGCGATACATCGAGGTGCTGAGATGCTTGTATGACACTGCCACAATGTCCGTCTAGCTCCAAGACCAGAAGACGAAACCCATTAGCCTCCAGCGTGGAGTGAGACAGGGAGATGTTATATCTCCCAAACTATTCACCAACGCATTGGAGGATGTCTTCAAGACTCTGGATTGAACTGGGCGGGGCATCAACATCAACGGTGAGTACATCTCGCACCTTCGGTTCCCTGACGACATCGTCATAGTTGGGGGAGGCCTATGTCCAGCAGTGGACTGCAGTAGGCTAATTGATTGATATGATATAGGTGACCCATTAGGAATTCGGCTGGAATTGGGTTACAGGGTCTCGCCACTGGTCGATAAAAAACTGATATCGAGGTAGTAAGTTTATTTTCCACCGGCTTCCGTTTTGGAAATTTTCACCCTTCGGCAGTGATATCGACCTATTAATATAGGTCAATATTTCATCAGTAATTTTATATCCATTTTAGCCCCAAACTTGGCGAGCAGCAACATTTAGCTGTTCATCCATAATGTATAATAGCATCATATAGTATAGCGAAGTCATTTCAGTACCCGTCATGCTTTAGAAACGTGCATTTACATGACACGAGCAGTCGTTTGTGACAGTTCCGAGAAGACAAATCGTCTACTTCGTTTACAAGTTTCCGAGAATCGGATATACAAAGAAATTCATTGCACTGACTTATGTGACACGACATTGCTTAAAAGACCCTTTTAGAATCTTCATTGCAGGGTTCAGCAGTGAATTTTGTACAATTTGCTTGAATGATGAATTTATGATGTACATTTGTCAAACTGTTACTTGTAACTTGTTAAGATTATAAAAAGGAAAAGATAAAAATATTATAATATACAATATGGATACGACATATAGGCAATAATTGAAACCATATACTTGGTACCCCCTAAGCTTCAAGCAGGAAAAGTTTGAACAAAATTGGTCCAGTATTAAGGGCAGAAACTCTTAGGCAGAAACTAGAGTTTTAATTTTATAGAATTTGAACAACTTTGAGCACTCTGTAGAATCGCATGTTGCCGCTTAGCTGTTCAAGTAAGTTACCTACTATGCCTATTGTTGTGTGTGTGTGTGAAGGTGTGTGCGTATTTATTAATGACTTATGACACAGTCAATGACTTTAAAGCAATGGATGAAACTATTTAATGACTTATACAAGTGGTTGCATTTTCTACATTTATTTTAATAATTATTTTGTTAGAAAATTTCGGATTTTATAAATCAGGGAATTTAAGTTTAAATTTAATTTGGTTCTATTCCTACGGACCAGGATGCTGCGCGGTTTCAGTATTTGCACATATGTCGTATCCATATTGTATACAACTTGTATGTTATGTGGCCCTTATACCTATTTTTTATATTTATTTAGGGGCCTATGGGACCCCATTAACCCATACGTCACCGGGGCCCATACATAATCGGGGCCCAAACGTCACCGAGGCCCATACGTCACCGGGGCCCGTAGTTCAATGGGACCCATACCTATATCACCAGGGCCCATAGGTGAATGGGATCATAATATACATATGGGGCCCATATACGCACGGGGCCAATACACTAATGGACCTAACCTAACCTAATAGGCTCTTCATGCAACTTGTATGTAATATTTTGATCTTTTCTTTACAGATCTTGTTATAAATCGAGATTCTTCTGTAAATCAAGTTCTGAAACTTTCCATTATAAAACTAAAATTACTTACATCAACATTTATCCCAGCAAATGGGAATATTTTCGTATTAGGGGTCTCTGTGGGCGAGTAGCGGTAGAACTCGTGGCGCCCTCTGTACCACTTCACGGAGTACAGCGGCGCGTCTGTCAGCTCGTACAGACAGGCCAGAGTGGTATCGTTTCCCCGCTGGACTACTGGAGGAGATATACGGAGGTCTGTCGCCCTGAGACCTCCGACACCTGGGAACAATGATCTGGTATTAAAATAAGTCGGATATTAAGCAAAAGATGTATGCCAGGAGGATGTGGACAAATTTTTGTCTAGCCCACTGGGTTGGAAACGTGACTGTATACACATACAGTCACGTTTCCATTAATACGTACTGTACGTATTAATGGCCGTTCCCAATAACATACCTACAGTTAAAGGTAAAGGTAGAGGTAGTTCCTTTGTCAAATCCTATTGTTATTGTGCTACTATTAATTGCGTTACCATAGAGATTGATGACGTTTTTATCCTTTCTAATGTCAAAACTATCTAGCAGTCTAAGTATCTGGTTATTGGGAACGGCCGTTAGTCATCTCAATACAGAAGTTATACTTCATTCTCACTTGCATCCATTACTGATTACTGTATGTGTGTCTCTAGCCTTGTTTTATGGTAATGATTTTTGAACGCCAGAGACGTGCCTACGAGATTTCTTTTTAATCTTATAAATAACAGTAAAAGGACCGTTATTGCTTGTGTTAAGAGTGGGTTCATGCGGTAGTGTAGCGTACCCGGGTCCTCTTGATCAAGAGGGCGATTCTTTAAGCATTGAGCTATCAATTTGGCTTTTAATTATGAAAGTATTGCCTGGAAACGTTAAGAGGATTTGGGAATAATAATTGATTAATGAAGCAAAGTACAACTTTTTCGAATACAGCGATGCGGAAGTAATCTCATTATGTTTTCAAAATTTATAGCTTATTTTTTAATTTATGTTTGAAAAGGATTTTTTATTTTTATCACCAAATATTTAATCATTTATTATACGACGACCGTGTTTCCATATCATTATATTCTGAATACACAAAATATCATCATCTCTTCTCGAAAACGTAAACGTCGTAAAATTAAAAACTACCTGTGCTCGTGCCTACACAATACATTATTATTATTTATTTTTATTCATTTTTTTTTATTTCAAGCATAATTATACATACTTATGTTTTCTTACTTTTTATATTAATATTTCCTCTTAACTATTAGTTTTGTAATTGCAGCAGTGGTTTTAGTATAGACAGTCTACTTGATCAGCAACCTGCAGTATATCTTTTGTAATTTCGTAAATGCAGTATGTATAATTATGCAGTATATAATTGGCCGTGGGGTACCGGCAGAGTAGAATAGTACCCCCCTCTAGTACCAGGTGTCGTAGGAGCCGACTGAGGTACAGCGGAACCGACCAATGGCGGTATAACCATATCAAATCGGCGTAGCTAAAATGGCACAGGGCGAGGATGGGCAGCAGCATCCTCGCCGCGAAGCTACGTCCTGCGATTGCCAACACGCCTGCCCAGCGTGGCGATTATGGGCAAACTCCCCCTATGACAGGCACAAATAGGACCAGGCCCCTAGTCCCCGGCAGCTCCGCTAGACCTGGCTCCGGTAGCGGCCAGGGTAACGGCGGAGCAGGGGGTGCTAAGAATCCCCGGCAGAGATCCGGCTACCACCCCAAACGACGACTGGCCCTGGTAACGCACAACGTACGCACGATGAGGACTGACGAGAGGCTTGCTGAGCTGGAAGAAGAGTTGAGTAAGTTGCGCTGGGATATTGTGGGGTTGTCTGAAGTCCGTAGAGAGGGCGAGGACACGATAACCCTAGGATCCGGCAACCTGCTCTACCACCGGGAAGGCGACCAGCAGTCGCAAGGTGGTGTCGGTTTTCTCGTTCACAGATCCCTCATTAACAACATCATTACCATCGAAAGTGTGTCGAGCAGGGTTGTATACCTAATACTCAGAATATCCAAGAGGTATTCGCTGAAGGTCATTCAGGTGTACGCACCGACCTCGAAACGCCCAGATGATGAAGTGGAGACTATGTATGAGGACGTAAGTAGGGCCATACATACGTCTAAGACCCACTTCACTGTTGTTATGGGAGATTTCAACGCAAAGTTGGGTAAGAAAAGCGATGATGAGTTGAGAGTAGGGCAATTTGGATATGGACAACGGAACCCGCGGGGACAGAGGCTGGCTGCCTTTCTGGAGAAAGAGGGACTCTTCATGATGAACTCTTTCTTTCAGAAGCCGCCGCACAGGAAATGGACCTGGATGAGCCCTGATGATTCCACGAGGAATGAGATAGACTTCATCATGACCAACGAGAAACGAATATTCAGTGATGTCTCCGTGATCCACAGGGTGAAAACCGGTAGTGATCACAGAATCGTAAGAGGCACATTGGGTATTAACGTTAAACTCGAAAGGTCCCGCCTGATGAAGTCTACACTCCGACCTACTCGTGTCCAAATCCAAAACCCCGAGAACTTTCAGCTTGAGCTTTCAAGTCGCTTTGATTGCCTAGAGAACTTTGCGTCGGTGGACGAGATAAACAACAGGCTCGTAGAAACTGTCCAAACGGTGGGCTCTAAGCACTTCAGACCCCGCCGTTCAAATAGACCTCAGAAACTCTCCGATCACACCCAAAAACTCATGGCTAAACGACGCTCACTTCGACTGCAGTCTTCCGATGATGCAGAGTCATATAGGCAGCTCAACAGACAGATTTCCAAATCTCTGCGACACGACATACGTCTCTTTAATACTGAACATATTAAAGAGACAATCGAGCGGAACAAAGGCTCCAAAGTGTTCGCAAGAAATCTGTCTGTTGGGCAAAGCCAGTTGACTAAGCTGAAGAGAGAAGATGGCAGTATAGCGTCGACCAAGGCTGAGGTTTTGGAGGAGATCGAAAGGTTCTATGGACAGCTATACGCTTCGGTCGCTAATCCTGCTGGCAACATGGCGACCGACCCAAGAGCCAAGTTGACCCGACACTTCACCGAGGATATCCCGGACATCAGCCTGTACGAGATTAGAATGGCCCTGAATCAGCTTAAGAACAACAAGGCACCGGGTGACGACGGAATCACTTCAGAGCTTCTGAAAGCGGGTGGAACACCGGTACTTAAAGTCCTTCAGAGGCTTTTTAACACCGTCGTCCTCGAGGGCATAACGCCAGAAGCGTGGAACAGAGGCGTGGTGGTGCTGTTCTTTAAGAAAGGTGACAATACCTTACTGAAGAATTACAGACCCATCTCGCTTCTGAGCCATGTTTACAAGCTGTTTTCAAGGGTCATTACGAACCGTCTCGAGCGCAGGCTTGATGACTTCCAGCCTCCCGAACAAGCCGGTTTCCGTAGAGGCTACAGTACCATAGACCACATCCATACGCTGCGGCAAGTTATACAGAAGACCGAAGAGTATAATTTACCACTTTGCTTAGCGTTTGTGGACTATGAGAAAGCCTTTGATTCAGTCGAGACATGGGCTGTGCTTGAGTCTCTCCAGCGGTGCCGTATTGACTATCGGTACATCGAAGTGTTGAAGTGTTTGTATAATAACGCCACCATGTCGGTTCGAGTACAGGAACAGAGTTCGAGGGCGATCCCTTTGAAAAGAGGCGTAAGACAGGGAGACGTGATATCTCCGAAACTGTTTACGGCCACTTTGGAGAATGCCTTCAAGCTCCTGGAATGGAAAGGATTCGGCATCAATATTAATGGCGAATACATCACTCACCTCCGGTTTGCCGACGATATTGTAGTCATGGCAGAATCGATGGAAGATCTCAACACGATGCTCGAAGGCCTCAACCGAGTTTCTCAACAGGTGGGTCTTAAAATGAACATGGACAAGACAAAGGTGATGTGCAATGCCCATGTTGTACCTACCCCGATATCTGTTGAGAGCTCGGTTCTTGAAGTTGTTGACTCGTACGTCTACCTAGGACAAGTAGTCCAGTTAGGTAGGTCCAACTTCAAGAAAGAGGTCAATCGCCGAATCCAACTCGGCTGGGCAGCGTTCGGAAAATTACGCAATGTCTTCTCGTCCGACATACCTCAGTGTCTCAAGTCGAAGGTTTTCGACCAGTGTGTGTTACCAGTGATGACTTATGGCACTGAAACGTGGTCCCTCACTATGGGCCTTGTGAGTAAGCTCAAAGTAGCCCAACGAGCTATGGAGAGGGCTATGCTCGGAGTCTCTCTGCGAGATCGAATCAGAAATGAGGAGATCCGTAGAAGAACCAAGGTTACCGACATAGCCCAGCGGATTAGCAAGTTGAAATGGCAGTGGGCAGGGCACATAGCACGGAGGACTGATGACCGATGGGGTCGAAAAGTCCTCGAGTGGAGGCCACGTATCGGCAAGCGCAGCGTAGGACATCCACCCACAAGGTGGACAGACGACCTCATAAAGGCCGCGGGAACGCGCTGGATGCGAGACGCTTCCAACCGGTCCTATTGGAGATCTATAGGGGAGGCCTATGTCCAGCAGTGGACTTCCTATGGCTGAAATGATGATGAATGATGAGTATGTATAATAATATCCTCTTACACGCCTATCTGTCCTTTTATTTTACTTACATTTACTCCTAAAGTCGTCTACTTTGAACCTTTCTAATAACATTACGCCCATCCCCGCTGTCCATACCATGATAGGGAAGTACAAATTACTTGAAAATAACAATTTACTGAACATTTAGAAATGTTTTCACGATAAACATTTTAAACAGACTACGAGCTTCTTACGAAAGTTATATTGACTTTAAACAAAGTTGTTTAAGCTATAACGTAAGTAAACCAAAAATTGGCCAGACAATGCTTATTCTAACTTTGTACCACGTACAATATTTGGGTATGAAAGAAAAACAAAATTATTCAGTTATTTGCCTTCCAAGAAATTTACAGTGAAACCGAAAACGCAGACACCGACTTAACGATTGTTTAAACTGGTTCATTGTAATATTTATAGAATCATTGTTGTTTTTATCTAAAAAAAGCAAAATTTTAGTTTATAATTATCATCTTCCTACCCTTATGCTATATTTATTGGGGGTCAGCAGAACATTGTGTGCTTTTTCCTCTCATTTCTGGTTGCAGTCATCTCAAGATTCACTCTCTTCCTAGCCATATCATCTTTCACACAGTTCATCTATCTCTTCTAAGGTCTTTCTCTCCCCCTGTAGCCTCTTAGTTAATGCTTTTCTTATGACATTACTTTTATCCGAACGCATTATTTCAATTTTCAATTGAACCAGGACAAACGATTTCTTCGTAGATATAAATAAAAAAATTTGAACAGAGAAATTTAAAAATGTTTTGCTCGATCTTGAAATTGATTATGTACTTTTTTATATCACTAAGGTGGCGGACAAGCTCACAACCCACCTGATGGAAAGAGGTTACCGTGACCTATGGACGTATGCAACACTAGGGGCGTTACATTGAAAAAACCTTCTAATGTACTTCTTGAAGAATTGTAGTCGCTTGGGAAAACTACATCAGGAGGGTCTTTCCACAGCTCGAGCGTGCGTGGGATGATGTTTCTTTCATACCGTTCCTTTGTTACTTATATACGTCAGGCCACTAGTTTTCATATCTAGTATATACAGAGGTTATTCTGCAATGAATATTTTGCTCTCCCTATAAATATTTTGCCCTCCCTATTTTTATACATCTAAATACTGAAGCTGAACTGAGCTTAGGTACATTTGATAGCTTATGATTTATACATAAACTAGAACCAGGCTAGTCCCTGGCTTACTGCGAACATTGTAAGGGTTAGATTCCACCAAAGCAGAGAAGAGATGCAGAGATAAAATGTGGAGAGGACATGTGAACTAGTTAGAGCGGTGCTATTTTTGAGTGGAAAAAAGCAAGCGAAGTACAGGTGGGCGACTTGTGGGACGCACTTGAACTATTTGCTGGGACTGTGTCGTCTTAAAGGCTCCTCCTCAGACACTACACATATATTATATTATCTTTACTATATATTCGTTAAAAACACCAACGATATGCTAGTTTGAATCTGCCATGCGTTTAGCTCAAAAAATTATATTATTATAAGATTTATCTCTTTCCGACTTCGACACAGTTATGTTAAAAGTGAATAGACCAGATTGTAGACTAGAAGGAGGAGATGATCAAGAACTACTAGAAAGATCAGATGACAATTCTAGCGTATTGTCAAAACTGGTGCAATTTTCCTTGGTTACCTTTTAAATATCTCTATTCGTCTCCTCTCCGCTTTGCTGGAAACCGGCCCTAAGCACTCCTCAAACGAAGGTAAGATACAAAAGGATTTTCTTATACATAATAAAAGACCCTGCCTTTGTAAAATATTATTTGAACGTCTATTGTTTTAGAAACAAAAGCATAAACACTATCACAGAGAATCCAATTCCGACACTTATATCAAATATCACAAATTCCGCTTCACATCTACGTGTTCTAGCAAAAAATAAAATGCTACGAAACTCGTATTATTAAAACTCTTTGACCGTAACAGACAATGGGCAACAAACGTGGAATCATAAAAATGTGATGTGAAATACAAAGGGGTTGGTCGTAGTAAAATGGCGAGGGCACCTGTGACCTCGGCCGGAGGAGAGAAATAGCGAAATTTTCGGAAATTGAATGCCATGGGAGGACAGCTTTAGAATTATTTGGAGGTACTCTGCGTCTTATGTAAGACTCTTATATTATAAGACGTTTAAAATTATAGTTTCTTGGAAGTGGGTTGAGTTTCAAAATCTTTGTATTAATATAGCAGGCAACTAAGTTGACAAATAAGTATGTATATTCTACATGATACTTTCTGAAGTTTACACGAATCTCACTCATTGGAATAAAACTACTTTTTAACGGTTTCTATCGTGATTTATTTGTTATTATTTACTTTTAGCCGAACGTTTCGGCTACTTTTCAGCGGCCATGGACGATTTATTAGTGAGGATTAGATACCGATGATGCACATATCGATAACTATTGTATGTATTCTTCTTCATCCTAGCGTTAATTCCCAGTCGCATCCGAAGCTTCAACCTTGGAGTCTGGGTCCGCTTTACCAGTCCTGTCTGCGGATTTGGCTAGACCTTGATAATATATTTTCAGTGAAGCGACTGCCATCTGACCTCCACAACCCAATGATGAAATCGAAGCGTTGTAGCTAGACCGTTGTTGTGGCGTGGGAGACGCCGAGACGGGAGCTGGTGGCGACTCTGGGAGTGAGAGCTCTCACGCTCGCCACTTTGCTCGCAGCGATGGTTCGCTGCGCGGATGCGTGGGCCGCCGGCGCCTCCTTCTGCGAGCAAGTAATGCTCGTGAAGGAGGCGGCGGAGCGGGAACGAAGGAGAATCGCAGACCTTGCGGCCCGCGAGGAGCGGAGGAGAATCGCAAACTGCGCGGCCCGCGACGTGCGGCGGCAACTCGGGCGTCGGAGGTCGCAGAATGACCTTCGTCGCCCATGAGCGCGGGCCTGGGGGCGACGGGTGGGGCCACCTGTCACCCTAGCAGAAGCAGGCCACGGCGGCGGCGCGCATTGCGTGCCTCCCCATACCCGGGGGCGAGTTGGGGACTCCGTGGTCCCCAAACCGGAAGAGGGCCAGATCGAGAGATATGGCCCTGGGTCGGCCGGGGTGCGAGGGATATGGCTATGACAATCTCACCTCCGGCAACTGACGGCCCACAGAAGGCGTGCGTTTTAGTCCGTTCGAGTCCAACATAACCTCCTCCTCCGGCCCCGGCGGGGGAGGTATCCGTGGGGATTTTTCGCACGATAAAAAGAAAGACCGTTGTTGTTGGACTTTTTAGGGCTCCAACTACCCGTAACGACTGCCATAGATATTTGTATGGCAACCGGGACCGACGGCTTAACGTGCTCTCCGGGGCACAACCAGACTAATGCAAATAGGTACTCATATTCTTGCATACACATATTTGCACTGAGCGGGGATCAGACCCGCGCTTCCTGCGTACCGGCCGCGTTCACTACCGCTACGCCAGTAGGCATATGGCCCCATAATAATACTAGAGGCATTGAGTTAAAACGAAAGTAATAATATATTTATCGTTTTAAAGGCAATCCTTTTGCAATTAATAGAACTGTTTGTTTTTTAGAATGCTTTTCTAAACTCATTTGAAACCGAGTTCCTCACAGCAGTCACTAGAAGGATACTAGGCGATAATGAAGTTTATATACCACAACATAATAATGTGTGCGGCTATATTCAAATTACTTATGAAAAAGTAATGTTGATTCCAAATAGCACATTTACAGACTAGGCACGAACAAAGGAACATCCTATCAGAAAAAAATAGTACATTTATGGACAAGGTACGAACAGCGGAACAACCCAAAAAAAAGATGACTCTGTCTTTTTGTCGTGGAGTTAAAAATTTTGAACATTTTTAAATTCGGTTCTATCTATTGTACCACGAATTTTTTATTGTTTTCTAAATATTTTAACTGTAGAAGAAATGATGAATAAAATAACGATAATTGGTGAGAAAATCATAAACAAAAGAAATAGTATTATGTACGAGTATAATAAATAATAGTGCCTAAAAATTATAGTAAAATTGTCTACGGAAAATTAATTACTAACAAATAAATAGACATACATATACCCACGACTATTTCCCTCCGGGGTGTTTAATCAATATAGTCAAGGTAAATCTATAAATATTTATATCCTACCTAGGTACAATCGGCAAAGGAGATAGGTATACATCATTTCATACAATTGTATATTAAAAACCCTCTTTTTTACACATAATCTATTTGCCGATTATACCTAATGTAATTGGATTCTCGTTTCTTTTTGTGTGGCTAATCGACCCTGGTGTTTAGTTAGGACTGACCTGGTGTACATTATTGACAAAAAACTTTAGATAAGACCACTTTCCCAGTAGGAAATCTCGATATTCGTACGGAAGTTCCCCTTAAACCCTAAATAGTTTCAAAGTTGGGACTAACTTCATGTTTTAGCTATTGTCTCACATTCGGGTGGGGTTGTCGCTGAAAACTTATAGTAATTATATAACTATTATCGTTAAGGTTTGACTGAAGGCTTTTGTAAAGTGTTGCGTATAATAATAACTACCCATACACACAATATTAGCCGGATCCAGAACGAACGAGCATGGCTTGCGAGCCACGCTAGGACTGTCTGCTTGCGAGCTGTGGCACCTGAGGCAAATTTGACAGGTTGCGAGCATACAGCGCGAGCGTCGGTTATTATAAGCATTATACAATATGGATACGACATATAGGCAATAATTGAAACCATATACTTAGTATCCCCTAAGCTTCAAGCAGGAAAAGTTTGAACAAAATTGGTCCAGTATTAAGGGCAGAAACTAGCGTTTTAATTTTATAGAATTTGAACAACTTTGAGCACTCTGTAGAATCGCATGTTGCCGCTTAGCTGTTCAAGTAAGTTACCTACTATGCCTATTGTTGTGTGTGTGTGTGAAGTTGTTGTGTGTGTGTGTGTGAAGGTGTGTGCGTATTTATTAATGACTTATGACACAGTCAATGACTTTAAAGCAATGGATGAAACTATTTAATGACTTATACAAGTAGTTGCATTTTCTACATTTATTTTAATAATTATTTTGTTAGAAAATTTCGGATTTTATAAATCAGGGAATTTAAGTTTAAATTTAATTTGGTTCTATTCCTACGGACCAGGATGCTTCGCGGTTTCAGTATTTGCACATATGTCGTATCCATATCGTATAGGCGTTATTATAAGCATTTACTTTGAGTGCCTTTATTACCACCCACCCCGCGCGAGCAGCTCGGACTGAGCCGCCTTTGAGCATCATCTTCAAAAACAGACAACGCTTGGCTACAATTAATGCCTCTACAATTGTAGCATACGGTCGATTTCGGAATCATACCTTAGCAGTAGAAGAAACTCGTGAAGTATGTATACAGACATTACTGCAGCATTCTTTGTAATTTGTATTATTGAGTAATTTTCTCCAATAATATTCCGAAGACGGCGTCGTAACCATCTACTTATAGGACATTAATATAATGATTCCTTGTAAGGAGACGCTCATTATTCGCTTGTAGAATTATGTTATATTCGTGACATCAAAGACTAAGTGGCTTGGCATTACTTCACTAAAAGCTAGAAAGGTTTCGACAAAAAATGTCTTTCAATTAAATATTTCTTTGAATAGTATTAACCCACGTGGTTTTCTCTTTAAAGGCATGCCTCTGTCGCAAAAAATGCATTCCTTATTTTTAATTCCTGGAGGTTCAGGCAGAGAATTAGCACCCATATTTCACCAATCATTGTATTCGGTCCCATATAATAGGGGGTGAGTGAACCTATTGCCGTATTTCGGACACTATTATTGTTGACACGAGCCATGCATCTGAGGCTGAGTCGGGGCTGTGTATATCTGTCTGATGTTATACAGCCCTATCCCCTTATCGCCTTTCAAAACACCATAGGGAAGAGACAGGGTGGCCCAGATTCTACTCGGCGGGAAACCACGCGGCATTCTTTATTTGAAAATCATAACTAATCAAACCAAGTTTTTCATAAAATTAAACAACCAGAGCCATGTAAGCCTTTCCAGTAAACCACGGACACTGCAAAAAAGGATCCATTTAATTTTAGACTTTAAAATAATGCTGTTAAAGGCCAGAATCAAGGACCTGTAAGTGTATTTGGATTGAAGAGGCTAGAACTTATGTTATTAGGTTTAACTAGCTTACTTTTGAATTTAGACAGCACTGTATGTATAGTATATCGTAGGATATTATTAAATGGTAAAGAGTTATCTTTATACACATTCTGAAACTCATATTACAAGTTTTATTTCGTTATTCTAGATGTCGCTATATAATATAATGTTTATATTTTTTTACGTCCCAAATCATCTGAAGAGTATGGTACGCATCCCTTTGTGTATTCGAGCGTTTATTTCAAGCGGTGCTCTAAAGAAAAAAAATGTTTAAAATGGTGACATCATTATCCTCGCATTACTCGACTCTGCGGTAGCCTCGAGTACCGACTGAATTCATCTCTTCAAGTACAATAGGCACAGGATTTTTTTCATACATACACATACATACATACCTACGTAATATATACTCATATCTGTATTTACATCTTCAAAGGGAAAAAAGTTACGGTGAACGTTTTTTCGTGCGAAAATCTCCAAGGATAACTAGTCTCGCTGTCACGGTAGAGGGCCAGATCGAGAGATGTGGCTCTGGGTCGGCCGGGGCATCCGACGGCCCACATACGGCGTGAGTTTTAGTCGGTTCAAGTCCGACATAACCTCCTCCACCGGCTCCGGCGGGGAAGGTATCCGTGGGGATTTTTCGCACGATAAAAAAAAGAAAAATCTCGCTGTCACGGTTCATTCAGATAAGACAGACGGTCACCGGAGTCTTAGTAATAAGACTACTGTTCTCTATCCGACAGTTTACATACATTCTATGAGCAAGTACCCGCTTGACGACAAAGGACTCGCTCCTATTTCATAGGGCCTACCTCTTTAGCGATTTACGGATGTGAATATTTATGTATGCATGTTTGTAATTTGGGTTGAATTGAATTGAAGGAGGTAGACGACGGTATTTTCGTCCCAATCGAGCCGTCCGACTGGGGTAATACCTCCGACCTACAGAATACCGCGGCTATAATAACCCCCTCCCTACACTAGGATCCACAGTCAAGATCCACATGTGGATTATTGGATACTTTTATATCCGCTCCGATCCCCATGTGGATCTTTGGATACTTTTATATCCACTCCGATCCACATGTGGATCTAAACTGTTGATCCTAGTGGAGGGAGGCTAATAACCTCGTGTTGTGTTCTCAGCGGTGAGTACGGTAGCCAGAGCTCACTGTAGGGATTCTGTGCTGTCAGTGGGAAAACCAAAGGCTTGTCTGCTACGCTAACGGCACAATTCTATCTGTTCTTACTTCCCTAATGTTGCATACATACATAGGCCACGGTAACCCCTTTCCATCAGGTAGACCGTGTTCTTGTCTGCGACCCTAGTGGTATAAAAGTTTGATATTTCATGTCACAAAAACTATGTTTAACTATTAGGTACAAACGGTAGGCATTCACAATAATTGTAATTCTTGCCAGAAATATTCTCATAATGTAGGAATTAATGTTAGATATTACATGTTCAGATTTATGTCTCAGCTAATAGTATTTATATAACCAACTTCAGACGGATATTGCTTTAGTTGTGTACATGCTAGCGTAAATAGGCCAGTGAATAACATCAGATAACTAGAAATATGAAGGAAGATTGACAAATATACTCGTATAGCATTTATATATACGAGGAAAAAGTAGTTAGGGCAGTTAATCATAATCTAACAATTTTTTTTTGTTCCGCTTAGGTGGTACAAGCACACGGCTCACCTAATTGAAAGATTAGTTTTTAGTGATATCAAACTTTTGGTTCCCACAGTGTAATAGTGCATAGAATCATTTTTTTTATGTATTCTTACATCTATATATTCTGGTAGGACATAAAAGTAAGGGAGCTGACGACGCTAAATTTGTAGTTACTCGAGCGTTGCGGAAACCTATTAGAATTGGTAGATTAGATGATAGAAAGAATAATGGTCTACTTATCATCATGATAAATACATACGTATGTCATTCATTTTAATCAACATTTTGTATTACTTTGATCTTATTAAATTTTTTCAGTTTTTCTGGTATGACCTCTTAAATAAAAACAAAAAGACTTAGTAAATTCAGACTTTGATTTTTGCAATTTTGTTACCTTCCCACGCGCTTAGGTTACCCTTAAATCGTCAGCTGATTACCAAAATTGACACTTGCTAGTTAGTAACTAACCTCCCTTATCTTAATCTAACGCGTACGTGTAGATACAATGGTTGATTGTTTTTGCGCACCCACTCATATTAAACGCTCATACTGCTGGAGGAACTTGTCAATATGTAAAGTATCCTTCCGTATATTAATCTGACGCGCTCGAGTAACTACCGAAGTTCCTTCAACGCCTCCCCTGCTATAATAATCTATAGTAGTAATTTCACAATACGTTTCCGTTTTTTCGTTGCTTTTCCGAGACTTTGCCTTCAGCTTACCATCAGGCGAGGTGAAGTCAAATTGACGTGTCCTATATAAAAAAAAACTTTTGAACCCACCTGGCAATGGGGAAGCCCCTACCAAGAAAGCCCCTGTCTTTTTTTATATTTCCCTTAAACATTAAAGTACAATAAAAAATTGCATATTGCCTTATTACATTCGCCTTTCCTCTTCCTACAACTACTTCCTGCACCCCAATATACACAATCAAATAAACTGTAAACTTGAAATACATTGCCATTACTTGTCAAATTTTGACATTGTCATTTATATCATACAATAAGAAGTCATAATGCCATTTGTCAAATCGATAAGAGCCAATGACTTTGAACACGTTTACACTGACAACTTATGATTGATACTTCAAACGTCTTTCATTTCGATACATCAATCACTAGCGAATTTGTCGTACTACCCGTCATCAATAATACTTTTGAAGTAGTCTGTGTTGTTAGTGCAATGAATTTATGGATGGCTTCTAATTATATTGCTCGCGACATATAATCTAGGACCTACAATGTGCTCAAAATGCGCTTTTTACGCGCAATACCAGTATCTTGATGTCTTTTGAGGATAGCACGGGTCGCAACGGCGATGGACGAGCTTAAATTCACCAAGTATAGATTATTACAAAACAATCCGCGGGTTCCGGGGCCTTGTTTGTCTCACGATTTAGGTCCAAGATACGTGTCCCGAGGTATACAACTATACTGATTGTAGGTATGGCACAAAAGGAATGGAGTAGAATAAAGACTATTACACTAGTAACAATGCGCAACTTTTTCTAGCTATCATATCCCGAGTCTTCAATCCACACGGGTGTAACCGCGGGTGTAACAGTTAGTACTACGTAACAGTTACAAAAACTATTTCCATATAATAATACAATACGCTACTTGGCTTAAAAATTACTATTTTGAAAAGTCTTATATATTTATTTATTTTATTTATTTATACTTTATTGTACACCATATAAAATACAAATTTAAAAATTATGACTAAGGAATCAGTACAATATAAAACATATTTATATAAGTACAGGTAAAAGATATAATTTTATACCCAAATCGAATAACAAAATCTAAAAAGCAAATTATTGCAACACACGCAAGATTGATCGGAAGCTCGGCCCCAAGCTGGTGATTATCATTAAGATGGAATTCGCGCGGTGTTTTCTCCCTACAAATGTTGCCAACCTTTCCCTATTTCCTTCTCCAATTTCGCGTCGCCCGCATTTACTTGGTAATTGCTATTATTAGAAACTATCCTTTTGTTCGAAATTTATAATTGTAGGTTCTAATGAAGCCATTGTGACGTTTAACGTGAATGCGAACAGAAATTACTCTTGCATTTAGGGTAATTAGAATTTATAGTTATTTACAGTTTTTAGAGAAATTATGGCGTAGGATTGTTCCTTTAGAGCAGTTTGGGTCTAAATTCTACTAGTAGCTACTACCCGTCACAAAGTATTATCAGAGTAAAACGTCGTTTAGGTATATGTTATTTCAGACCATAATCTATCCATGTTTCAGGCAGATTTGTTCAGTCATTAGGGCGGTGATAGAGTTGGGAAACATTCAATCTCATCCTAGCCATATCATCTTTTACACTGTCCATCCATCTGCTCTTAAGTCTTCCTCTGCCCGTGTAGCCATCTACTTCCAAAGTTAATACCTTCCTTAGGACATTACTTTTAGCTAGCTCCTCAATCCCAGTCGCATCCAAAGCTTTCACCTCGGGTCTTCACGTCTGGGGTCAGCTTTACCAATCTAACTGTGAATTTGTCTGGACTCGATATTTTACGTGAAGCGACTGCCATCTGACCTCCGCAACCCAATAGCGATATTGGGCGATATGGAAGCATTGCATTATATGTCCGAAGCAGGTCCAACGCTAAGATGATGATATGTAAAAAATATTGACTCACGTCACTGCTTCCGATGAGGATGTTAAAACTTTGTTAAGTTAGTAATATTAATGAGTACGTACCAACAACATCAAGCCTCGCGGAGGCACTGTGGTGTGGGTAGGAAGCTGGCGCGTTCAGTATCATTTCACAGCTGTAGTTCCCGCTGAGGTTTGGCCCCACCCGCAGCAGAACCACGTGTGTTTCATTGGATCTTAACCTCTGTTAAAAAAAAAAACAGATTTTGAGGTAACAATAGTACTATAGAAGAAGCAAAAGATGTAAGTACTATTTATTATACAAATTATTAGGTACGAAATACCTACATTCATAAGTTCAAAACGTTGGAAGTGACATTGACTTTTGAAAAAGGCAATAAATGTCTAACAATATCATAAAAAATCATAGTGATTTTCCTGTCAAGTCTATTTGTGGCTTGCCCTTTTTTAATTTTTAACCAGGTTTGTAAATATTCGTTCTGAGTGGGAATCGAACCCACAACCTCCCGTAGCAGTTAACCACTCTTCAAGTTGCAACGTTCGTAAATCGCGACAGTTTATTTACCCACCATAATTTATATTTACCCACAAACGAATTTTAAGTCTAAAATATTACCGAAATTTATATAAAAATTTGAATATATGGCACTTACATCAATTTTAATACCGTTCACAGGTACGACTCTTGTCGTAGGATTCTCCAACGGCGTGTACCTGTAGAACTCTTGAGTACCCTTGTACCACTTTACTGAGTATATGCCATAATCTTGTAGTTCGTAAAGGCACGCCATTGTCACGTTCCTACCTCGCTGAACCACCCGCGGCATGATCCGAAGTTCTGTGGTACGGAGGCCACCGGCTCCTGTGAACAAGACAAAGAGAATATTTAGTCAATATGGGAGATCTGACGCAAAGGAGTACTGGTTAATGTAACCTTGCATTGTGCCGTGATAAAAACAGTTGCTACGCAAAGTATCTATACAATGGTTTGTGCTAAGATGAACTGTTTGACATGATGCCAACAGCTACATTCTATCATCGCACCTCTCACCGCAGGCAGGGAATTCATCCTCACACATTGCGTACGGAAACGGTGCGCACTGTGCGGTTTAAAAGGCATTTCATCCCACACACACTCAAGCTGTGGAATGAACTCCCTGCAGTGGTTTTCCTAAGCGACTACAATATGGGGTTCTTCAAGATGAGCATTAGAAGGTTTCTTCAGGATCCGCAGCGCGAGTGTGACGCCCCTGGTGTTGCATACGTCCATAGGCCACGCTGACCGCTTCCCATCAGGTGGGCCGTGTGCTTGTCTGCCAACTAAGTTGTATAAACAAAAAACCATCTCATCCGAAGGTACCTATCGTAAAAGGCGACTGACGGAACAGACGATATAACTGCGAGAGAAGGAAAACTTGAAATAAAACCCTGTGCCAACCCGTCTGGCCAGCGTGGAAACAGTAGGCCAAAGCATCCCAACATTGGGAGAAGCCTATGTCCAACAGTGGACTGCGATGGGCTAGTTGTTGCGATTGGCGCAAAGTGAAATTGTATTCTGTCAAGCCCGTAATTCACTATTATCTGAACGTCAATCTCAGATGCATCTAAAGCTTGTACTTTTGAGATCATGGTCTATTTCTCCTAATCTTCCTTTTCTTCTGTCGAATCGACGACATTTTTCCTCTCAAAATCTGTTTACCTAGTGCACTGCTACCTCTGGATTGCGTTCTCTGGGGCATTCATAAGGATTCTCTTAAGATTTTCCTAATAAAATAACTGAATCATGTTTCCTTAAATCAGAAATTTAAGGATGGGAATTCATACATGGCATTATGTCATACCCATTGCCTTACTGAAGCAACATTAATTTTTAATTGATCGTAAATTTCAGCTCGTTCTGTCCAAAAACATCTTGCTCATAACATAACTAAACAACAAACAAACAAAACATAATCTTAGAAGCCAACCCTGAACTAGAGCCAATATTTTGGACGCCAAACCAGTCTTCCATTTATCTACGATACGATTTTAGTCTGACTAATAAATAACTTCACGTACAAAAAGCAAGCAAATCCTCTTACATTGATCTTATCATAAGTGAAATATTCTCATTTCTACTGTTGAAAAATTATCGTCTTCGGGACGCAGGTCAGCCCCAACTTAAAACACGAATATGAATTAATAAAACGTCCGTAGGCGAGTTTTTTTATAGTATCACCCGAGGGTTTTAAGATCAAATTATGTACAGTTTCTTACACTACTTTATCTAATCTAATGAAATAATTAATATTATTAGCGTAAAATAACAGAAACGTGCGCTGCGTGTGCAATCGCATCCACACATGTAGAAAAAAATCAGTTGAAGTTGTGTCGTAATGGAAAAAAAGTTACATTATGATACAGGTTGCCATAGAAGAGCTGTATCCCAATGTAAATTTTTAAATTTATTTTGATATTCTATGCGTAAAGTAAAGACCGTCATTAAATGTTTGTTTTTCGTTTTTATATGTTTACATTGAGTGAGATTAACAATATTACAATAATAAAATAGACCATGAAGTCAAAACATAAATATATTAAACTATAAATCTAGGTAGTAGAAATAAACCAAGATTAAACACCAGTCATTTAGCAACGACGTTCGTAAAAAACGCTCGGTACATTACGCTGAGATTGTGGTGCCCTGGAGTATTAATCCTTGACCAAGAATAATTGCTCACACAATGGCCAGTGAAGGAGGCTAAACTTCGTCTTGTAATATTTGAATTCTGGTTTAGGTTTGTGAACATTTGGTTGAACCCAACCGTACCGTTTCTTGTAAATAAATGATCATTCATCGTTCATTCGTTCAATGGGATCGAATGATTTATTTCAAGGCATTTGTGTTGATGGTGATATTCGTTCTAACTAATTGTTATTGAATGGAAAACTGCTAAGTGATGGCAGGTTGGCATGTTTTTAGGGTTTACTGATTATTTTATGCATTTATCTTCAGATTTCTACTTAATTATTGAACGCACCAGAAGTGCCGGTTTCTTGAGAAATAAGCTAAAAAAACGTTTCACCTAAGGTATAATTGCTTAAAACCCTCGCAACTCAAAATTATTTGAATGAAAACTTAATACCAAAGAACTTAATACCATAAATTCCCGAAGGGGTAGGCAGAGGTGTATTATCACCCACATTTCGCCAACTATGATTTTCGGTCCCACTTATAACTGTGGACACGAGTGATGGACCTAAATCGGCAAGTTCGCGCATGGTGCACTATCGGACAAAAAAATGGCTACTCTATTTTGTGTTTTAGCGTTTCTGAAATTTATCGCCCGAACTATTAAAAATCTTCATTTTAAATTACCTATTTAAATTATTTAGGTATTATGTAGAAATTATTACGTAATAATATTTAACAGTTAATCGAGTTAATCCCCGTCAACATGATTGTAGGCGTATTAATATCATGAAACGCTATAATTTAATGGTTAGAAATTAGAATACATTTAATTGTCAACAGTATAAAAAATGTATCTTATTCTGTCAATTTATTTATTTACTAGCTTTTGCCCGCGGCTCCGCCCGCGTGGATGTCGGTTATCGCGACCAACATAGCCTATGTCCTTTCTCGAGGTCTAATCTAACCCTATACCAAATTTCATCAAAATCGGTACAATGGTGTGGGCGTGACAGACAGACAGACAGACAGACAGAGTTACTTTCACATTTATAATATTAGTAGGGATTAACTATACCAATAGATAGGTACTAACCTACAGAATTAATAACCTTGTGTTGTGTTTCCGACGGTGAGTAGGGTAGCCAGAGCTCACAGGAGAGGTTTTGTGCTGTCAGTGGGAAAACCAAAGGCTTTGTCCTACTATCTTTTCGGTTAATGGCACACAATCTCTCTGTTCTTACAGGGTCGGCAGCACGAGTGTGGCTCCCCTGGTGTTGCACTCGCCTATAGGCCACGGTAACCACTTACCACCAGGAGGGCCATGTGCTTGTCTGCGACCTAAGTAGTATAAAAAAATAGTAACCAAAATTACTAATATTCTCATTAACCCCTCACCCTTCCAGCTAAGCCAAATTGCGTGTGTTAGGAGTTCACGTCAGCAGTCCCGTAGGATTTGAACCCGTCCCGAGTTTGATTCGAACACGGGACCTCTCGCTCGTAAGGCCGACTCCTTAACCACTAAGCTCCCGATGATAAAAATAGTTTAATAATCACAAAGAGTATGTGCCTACGCTCGCGTTAAAAAAGCTAGTAGGTTTCCTAGGGTAAACAAGAACCGTATAAATCAAGATCAACATATAAATCGCAAAATAAAAAACTTATATGATATCTTAAAAAATTATATTGTATATACTAATTCGAAATAATTATTGTGGTGATAAATTCAAATTTATTTTTGCACGCAAGTGTACGGAGAAGGACGCGGGAGTTTTGCGCCCGCTGATTGGTTTAAAACGTTGGCACGCAGCTCTATGATTGGTAGATGCGTCGTATTTCCTCCGCCGTCGCACCCCCGTGCTTTCCTCAAAGGGGACCTAAAAATCGTCTACTGCGCAGGGTCCAAGACATATGTCTTCAGTTATAATAGCGCCACGCCTATCGCCGTCAAGCGGGCAATTAGTCATGGGCTGTATGTTTACTGTCAGATGGAGAACAGCCGCGCCAGCAGAAGGGATAGCCCTTAGTCGCCTTCTACGAAAGAAGAAGAAAGAAAGAAAGAAACCATTTATTCATATACCTACGAGATACACAATAACAGCAAAAAGCACACGCACGACACTACGACACACACAGGAAGAGATTGGGTGGCCCTTATTCTACTCCACCGGCAACCAACAAGTTCGAATCCTTTTTGACGTCATTTAAAAATCTAATACAAACATTCCCGGAAACAGACATAAATTATTTGGCTCTGATAGGTTTATTGACTTTTATTATCACCAATATATTGATACAACCTGTTCCAACCATTCTCAATAGCGGAACAAATCGTCATTATTTAGAAGGTAATAAACATTGATTTACAAGGATTTGCTACCGAAGATGTATCGCAGTTGAAGGATTTTACTGGGATTTGGCTATATTTGATTGAAATTTAGAACATCACGAGTAAAGTATCTAAAAGCAACTATAGCGCTTTTTTTATTTATACATGGATTTGTAAATAACAAGAAAATTTATATTCTTATGAATGGTTTAAGATATGAGAAGACTACTATCTAACGGCCGTTCCCAATAACTTATCTACTGCCAGTTTTGACATTAGAAAGGATAAAAACGTCATCAATCTTTATGGTAACGCAATTCATAGTAGCAAAATAGCAATAGGATTTGACAAAGGAACTATCTCTACCTGAGTAGATATGTTATTGGGAACAGCCGTAGTCCGCTCGTAACCATGTCTACAGAAAAGCAAATCGAAAATTCGGGAACTATGTGAATAAAAGAAAGTTTTTTTTTGTTTTATATTGTGTCCGTCAATTGACTGCACCGTCGCTAGATGGTAAAAAACTGAGGTGCAGTCCAGAAGATACGGACCACAATTTCTGATGCTATTGACTTTAAAATGGTGGTCCCTAACTTGACGGCTTTGGTAGATGCTTTTTCCCGCTTGAAGGACCCGGGACTTTAGGAAGAGGGAAACACGAGCGCGGGCAGAGCATTTCCAGCTCTTTATCGTACTTTATCGTATTCTTCCAAAATAATATCTTGCACACTGTGCGAATCTAAATATGGCCTAAGATGGACAATTAAGAATCTTTTGAATGAAATTTTGAAGCATTTTTTATGCTAACTATTCAAATCGATTAAGAAAGAGAAAAGAAAAAAAAAAGAAAGGATTTTGCTTTGTGCGGGTCTCCGTGGCTTAATGGTCAGAGCATTCCCCCTGTAAGGGAAAGATCTGTGGTTCGAGTCCCGCCCGAAGTCGATTCTCTTTTTCAATCGATTTGAATTAAGAATATATTTTTATTGCAATATAATTATAATACTACTAATAATATAATAGTTCACATAAACGGCCAATAACTTAAATTTTCCATACTTTAGAAATATAAATATGTTTGCAAGCAATCGTGATGAATCCCATGTTGAGTCAATTATTGACTTTTTCTATTTGGAAGTTGGCAGCGGTAACACGGAGCATGGGTCAGCCTCCTATTATGAGAAAATAAAAAATTCAGCAGGTGAAATGAGGAAACACCTCTGCTTAACCCTTGGGGGATATGTACGGGCGTAAAAGCTGTTCGATAGGGTATGGGTAAATTGGTCGGTCCCTATTATACATCGACCAAAATGTGTGATGTTTTGTTCTATCAAAATATAAGAATGAAAGGTAGGTCAGACTCAGAAGCATCAATGCCGGCGGGCTTGTGTTTAACACAAGATTTGGCAAGATGCTTGAGCTGTATAAGGACTAGAAAACTGTTGTCTCTACCTAGCCTGAAGGTAGAAAGGTATTGTTTTTCATTAAAAAATGAGTTAATAATTTTTATTTATAAATAGTTCATACAATTATGCTGCATTGGGATATGGCAGAGGCTATAACTACACCCTATGGCAATTGATGGTCCGAGACGGCCGTGCGGTTTTGGTCGGTTCAAATCCGACATAACCACCCCCGTTGGCCTCGGTAGGGGGAGGGGGGTTGGGTTATCCCCTACCCGTGGGGTAACCCATATGTTATTTTTATTACAGATTATAATCTACCTCTGTATCAGATCCATCAGATCAAATTTCAGTCAAAACCGTTCAATTTTAAGAGCACGACTGAATAACAAACATCCAAAAATCTTCATAAACTTTCACATTTATAGCACACGGCCCACCTGATAGTAAGATGTTACCGTTGCCTATGGGCGAGTGCAAGATCATGGGAGCCACACTCGTGCTGTCGACCCTGTAAGAACAGAGAGATTCTGTGCCGTCAGCGTAAAAGATAAGTAGGACAAAGCCTTTGGTTTGCCCACTGACAGCACAAAATCTCTCCAGTGAGCTCTGGGTACCCTACTCACCGTCGGAAACACAACATAATAAACACAATAATAAATAATAAAAAAAATGTCTTTATCTTTAATCGTTTACGGTTTTTGCAAAGCTTTATCTACATATCAAATACCTACATAGCGCATATTTCTGCCTGTGAATCTCAGATATCTATCTAACGTCGTTGTCTGAAACTTTTGTCATTTTATTTGATCTGCTTCAAAACCGTCTGTTGCAGAGCCTTGTGTAGTCTAGCTTTCAGACGATATTCCTCAAAATAAGATTCATTCAAGCATTTTATTCTGTAATGTAATATTGAACTATGCATGGAGAAATCCAAAGATACTTTTCTACGAAATATGATCACATTTGATGATAAATTTATTAGATACTACTATGTCTTGGGTTCAAAGAAATCAGCTTGTACTGTAAGCACACACAAAGAGATACTTTCATGCTTGTCAATCGCTTTTGAGGTAGGTTAGGTTACTTGTGGTGATAGATAGGAATGCATAGAGTGACCTTTCTTCTTCATCTTTGCGTTAATTTCAGTCGCATCCTCATCTCGGTGACTAGGGTCCCAGTCTAACTACGGATTTGGCTGAACTTCAATATTTTCCGTGAAGTAACTGCCATCTGAACTCTACAACCCAATATCATAAACCTTTGAGAATGCCTTGAGGTGAAATCGGTCAGTTTGATAAATAAATTAAAGTGGAAAGTACAAAAGTGAACTACCTGATCACCAATGTACAATAATAATTAAGTCATCTAATTATACTTCGTTATTCCCAACCAAGCTTGAAAATTCACTTCAGTCAGTTCTCTATTCTTTCAAAACCTTCCTACCTACAAATCTAATGCATCACAATGAGTTTTTTCTTCTATTTTTCAGATATCATAACAGGAGTATGCCCCAGAGGATTACCAGTACAATGAATATAGAATGGATTCTTTTTTTCGTCTGTAGCAGTGAACAGTGAACCTACCGTTTATTTAATTTTACCCTGTGATATTTATCTGGCTTGTATTTTTTTTCCTTTATATAGAGAGGGTTGAATTGGCTTCGGATATGTAGGTTTCGTTCCTTTTGCTCCTGTTTTTAAACGGGCTGGTTTTGGACAGTGAAAACATTTTCGTTATCACACGATATAAAAAATAATAAAGGGATAAGAATAAACATTTTCTTTTATTTAATCAGCTCCTAAAAAATACAAAGATATTATGTGGAATTTGTTTTAGGTTTTTACTTTTTTGTAAAGACTAGCTTAGCTTTCATTTATGGGAATTCATCGTTAACAGAACGGGGGTTCGAAAAAATGTAATTAGTGAAATGGTAGGAGGTAGGAGACGTCGGTATTTCCGTCCCAATGAAGGAGTCCTACTGGGGAAGGACCTCTGCCCTACAAAATACCGCGGCTGTAATAACCTCGTGTTGTGTTGCCGGCGGTTAGTAGGGTAGACAGAACTCACTGGAGAGGCTATGTGCTAAAAGTGGGAAGATCAAAGGTTTGTCCAGCTTGTCTTCTGTGCTGACGGCACAGAATCTCTCTGTTTCTACAGGGTCGATAGCACGAATGTAACTCCTCTGGTGTTGCACTCGTCTATAGGCCAGGGTAACCACTTTACATTAGGTGGGCCATGTCCTTGTCTGCGACCTAAGTAGTATAAGAAATTGTGGATTTTGTGACACCTCTTCGTATAATTCTTTAGGGCTATACAGGCTAAAGTATATAGAGAATCATCCTTTCATTGATACATGTCTAGTTATTGCCACCTGAATTTGAAATGAAAAAAAATATTAGAAATTTTAAACTTTTTTTAGATAGTTATACAAGCATAAAACAATTCTTTAAGCGACCGATAATATGGATTACACACGAAACAAACTAAAAATACCAATAAAATTTACTCCAAATACCGACAAAGATCCTTTGACACTTCAATTCTAATTTATGAATTCTAAATCCAAAAATTACAACCAAAAGCGTTCGAGTCAAAACAACATTTTTTACCTTCAAATAAATATTCTCATAAATCCACTACTAAATGCTTGAAACTCGCTTAATATCGAGCAATAACCGTAAGTTTGAACGAATATAGACTGCTTTAGTTCTTATTGCTGTCGGAACGCACCTGCTACTGTCCAAGTGGTAATATTTCTCGGCGTCTTTGCGCTTAGCTTTGGTACGTGGTAGGGGCTCTGTGCGAGCGATTTCTGAACATTGGTTCGTGATTAGTATTTTTGTGTATTTATCTTGCGTTTCCTTATTCGATTTACGTTTGATAGAATCTCTTTGTTAAATATTTGGAGCTTTGTTTGTGTTTCGGTAAATTTTTTATCATGCTTGGCGTGATCTTGGAGCTCTGTTGAATCCATTTGTCAGAAAAATCGTAATAGCAGGACTGAATATAAAAAAATACATGGTAGACGGCGATACTAATGAAGGAAGAACTATAACATAAGTACACTATAATGTAAGTACACTAAACATTTCATTAAATGAGGAATTAGATTATTATATGAGTTTATTAGTATTTAATTTTCGGTCTCACGTAATAGAGGGTGAGCCTATTGCTGCCAAGCGGGCCGTATGTTCACTGTCGGAAGGAGAGCAGCCCTATCCCTTAGTCGACTTCTACGACACCCACAGGAAGAGATGGGGTGGCCCTTTTTTTCTCCACCGGGAACCAACACGGCTGAATTAGGAATACATTATTTTAAATAGTGTGTTGTAAGTAAATCAAAATCGTCATATTTATCAATATACGATCTCTAAAACGCTATCGCTTATGAATACACTTAACTTTACAAAGTCACGGATAAACTAACATGTTACTTACTCATTGGAAGTTTAAATTAAGAATTTTCATTGTTTTATTTGAAACAGCCGCGATGTACGTACTTTTTGTACGTTTTTTTAAATAAGTTGATCATGCACGATCAAGTACGATGCTTCGATATTTGTTTTTTGAATTCCGAATTCGAAGACGTTATTCTGAACGTTCGAGTTAAACTGCGCTCGAATACAGACAAAATAGACAGACTCAAACAAAGTGGGTAGATTGTGAACTGCATGCTGAACAATAACTCGGTCAAGATAACTTATAACCGAGATTTAGCAGTCACAGGAAACATTTGACCGAACGACCGATTGTCAACACATTCTGTGAACACTAGGAAATTATTTCCGTCTTTCTTTTTGTATGCCTACAATCCGAGTCCTTTACTTACGAATATTGCAAAAGCTCGGGGCTCCGACTCAGGGCTGTAATAGTGGCAAAAAACAGTCTTTTACGGCCAGGCGGGTGTTATTTATTTTGTGTGTTTAACTATTATATATATCGAGGGTATAGTGCTCAAACCCAATAAGTATGAAATTTTAACTTTCGAGTTATTCAATGTTAAAGGTTCAAAGACAAATATACCCATGATTTTCACATAATATCGTCACAATAAGTATTTGTGGTAAAAGTATATTTAGTTAACTTATTACTATAACAATTTTAAACTGTCCATTGTTCATCATTCTTAAATTAATAGAAAATAAGATACATGAGGTAGTGACTTATTGGGTTTTACCCCAAAGAGAGAGATAAAATTAAACATTAATTGTATTTAATTTCTTAGGATTAATTAAGTTAAATTATTGAAAAAATAAATAAAAATCACTCTGTCACTTTTGCGGGCTGGTTGTTTGGTATAATATTATGTCTTCATATTTTTTCACACTGGGACAGGCTGTTGACCCAAAACAATCTGCGTACCGCGCTTGCGTAAGGGCGCGCGCCTCGTGCTATCCCAACATGAGTCACTTTAAGGTGGAGTACAACAGAGCCACAAATGTCTGCAAGAGGGCTTAATATGTCAGAGCGCACAGCACGGTTTGGTCAAGTGCTAATGGCGCATCCCATGGGCAGCCATGGCTACTGGCGACTGGCCAAAGTTGTGCAAGCCAACTTCTGTCAGCCTTCCCTGCGTAGCGCGATGTCCGTAAAGTACTGCAATCACTCGATATTTAGAAAATCAGCGGGCCGGGTCTTATTCCAGCGATGGTTCTTCTAAAACGTGCAACGGAGTTGTCTCCAATGCTTACGCGGCTGTAACGACTCTCCTTAATCTCGGATACAGTGTCATCGGCTTTGAAAGAAGTGAATGTACAGTACAGTCGATTCCCATGAAGCGGGATCGCCCATACCCAGCCAACTATCGTCCCATAGCCGTCACCTCAAGACTGTGCAAGGTATTCGAGCACATCATCTACATACAGCTCATGCGTCACGGATGATGCGTAAAGGATCACTCCTTAATTAATGACAGGAAATACATTTTTAGGCCGAAGTGGTTAACAGGTGATCTTCTGGCGTACGTTACCCATCTTTAGGGTGAGGCTTTGGACAAGCATGACGAGTTACTGGCAATTTCGATAGAATCTAGCTCAAATCGTTTCTTTCCAAGCTACCAACCTTTGGTCTGCCTGCTAGACTGTGCGCCTGGGTTGCTAGCTTGCTACAGGAGCACCGTATTCGCGTCCTTTGTGATGGACAAATTTTAGAGTTTTTGCAGGTAAATACTGGCGTACCGCAGGGGTCCGCCACTTACTTCTTCACCCACTCTCTTTCTTCTGCATGTCAACGACATGCTGTCCATCAGCAGCATTCATTGCTATGCAGACGATAGCACCTTACACGGGAATTATCACGAACATCCTGCGGTAAAGCAGTCCGATATCGCGGAAAAAAGGCAGCTTATCGCCACTGAGCATGCCGGGTCTTGAACCACATTTCCCAATGGGGCTCTGAGAATGAGACGCAGAAATAAGACGCAGAAATAAGACGCAGACATGAGCGTTTACAGCAATGGTATCTTCTTTCCTTCCCCTTCCCACTCTTCAGAACACGCCTCTGCTACTGCAGGAAAATCTCAATATCCTCGGTATGGATGTTCTCTGCAAACTAAAGAACAAAAACTACATTGAAAGTATCATCAAAACAGCCTCGCGTAAACTCGGAGTCCTGAACAAAGTGAGACGTTTTTTCACACCGGAGTAGCGGTGTCTTCTGTACAAGACACAAGTGCGCTCCTGCGCGAAATACTGCTCGCATCTCTGAGATAGCAGTACTTAGGTACTACACGCGACGTGCGTTCCGCATTATTGAGAATCCTGAGGTCATGAAAACCTTCGACGATGTGCAGATGCGCAGAGATGTTGCATTCTTGGCAGTGTTAACTGTCTCTACCATGGTGAATGTTCTGATGAGCTCTTCCAATTAGTACCACCCTCTCCTTTCCTACACAGGACAACACATGCAGGACTTAAATATCACCCGCATACGGTGCAGAATATTCTATAAAGAACCAAGCGGTTCGGCGACTCCTTCTCTTGTCCATTTACCTAGAATTCCTTACCAGTACACGTGTTTCCCGCTTTCTATAGTCCCTGTCCCTTGCCCTATATGCAGGGCGTGCATCATCAAAGCATCTGATGAGGCCGTCAAGCTGAGTGCATAGTACGTGTCTATAATGGTGACCCTCGTTTCCGAGACTTTCTCTTCAGCTTACCATCAAGCGAGGTGAAGTCAAATTGACGTGCTATATAAAAAAAGAGTTCACCACTAGTCGCAATCCACCCAAATTACGCGTGCGGTGTGAGTGGCATGAGTGAAGTTGTATGTACTTATTTTGATTTATTGGGTTATTCCTCAAACAATATTGGAAGAATCTTAAGTGAGTAAATCTATTTAACTATACAGTTCTGTTTTTGTTTTTGAAATTATCGAACAATGAAATCCGATAAATTAGTTTGTTTTATTTCAGATTTTATTTTTGGTAACTTTCTTAACTATTAAAGTAAAGGTAAGACCCGTTAAATGGAAATAATGGTTTCGGCCTCTTCTTTTTATTTTGTTTAATTGTCATATGGATAAAGGTAAAACCAGATAAATAGAAATATTGGTTTTCACCATGCATGTTATAAAGCGATTTAGTAAAACTTTTTATACACTAAAGGAAAATAAATACATTTATTTGGTTTAAGCGTGACATAAAAATATTTTTTCTCCCAATAAATCTACTTAGTGTGTTCTAGTTTACAGTTTTGAAAAAAAATACCTTGGTTTATTGGGTTATTACACCAAGTAACTTGAGTTCTACCGCGTATTCCGCTTATTGGATAATACCATTAGAAAGAGCGTAAAAAATCGATTAAGATGGACCAAAAAAGTCAATTTTCGATTTTTGCCTACTTATTGGGTTTTAACACTGGACCCTCGATATATATATTTTATTTCTATGAGCAAATATGTGGATATACATACGCACAGCCCAAAAACATTATCCTCTTTAGTTCTCACTAGTTCAGTTAAACAAAAGTTATCATTTTATTTGTTTGAAATAAAAATAATGTTTTTTTTTTTACAAGAAACCTCGTTTAGTTCCATAGTTAATTTTAAATTAACACTATTTTTATATAACAAATTGACACTGGAATTAATGACAGCCGTCTTGCTTGACTTGTCCGCAGTCAGGTAATAAAATACATTAGTAGTCATTACACTTAAGTGCACTAATAGATTGACAGAAATAAGTGACTCCTGCGCCCAATTTGTTCATAAAACGACTGAGTTTGGCTCTCAGTCAAAGGGGATCTTGCCTCAGTGATTGTTCGGCATTCAGGTTCGGGTAAATACCCGCCCAGTTCGTTAGAGTCTATTCGTGTCTGTAGCTGCACAGTTTATATAACTCAACCGTTAGAATAAAGTTTAAAAAATTTCAAGTTCTTTTAAATAAAAAAAATATTTCGATTAAGAAAGGGAAAAAGAATCGATTTGAACAGTTAGTATAGTAAATGCTTCAAAATTTCATTAAAAAAAAATATTTACACAAATTTAGAGTAGAAAACTGAGTAAGTTATGTTTTCTCACTACAAATTTAGAATATACAATAAATATGGTTGACTTGATCGCATCAGAATTTTAGAATACAGAAATTGTACCTACAAATCATACCTACATAGGAAGCTATTCAAAATCATCAAGTTCTTCATGCAAATATTTTATAGTTCACCTCAACTCACAAACACTCGTTACAGAATCTATCAAAATATTCCTACCAACATTCCTCTCACTATTGTCTTCAAATCACTCCACATTTGTACATTAATTTATTCAAATGAAATTCAAAGCCTTTGAACATAAATTACGTATCTTGTTATTATTCAAAGTCAATGTCAGAATTTCACATCGAAGTCTTCAAGTCAAATTAACACACGCGGAAAAGCGCGGGTCGGTGGATACGGGAAAAATAAATTTACGCGGCGATATGTTCGTAAGATTGTGAAATATACGGGAGAATAATTGGAACAGCAAGTATAAAATACTATTAATTCAGAAGTTTGTGTGTTGGCATTATGTTCCTTCAGGGTGTAACGGCAAAAAAATTAATAAACTTTTTAGCAGCCTGCTTGAAAGAGAGTAATATACGGTCTTTACTATGGCGAGTGTTTGAAGAGCTGTTTCAACTGATCCCACCTTCTTCTGTCTAGAAAACTCATACTGGCCTGTGGTATCACCCACATAAGGAGGAATTCATACCATCTCGCACCAAGCGGTTTGAGGCCCACCAAGGCCGTCAAGTTAAGGACCACCATTACAAAGTCATCTGGAATGGTAGTGCATATCTTGTGGACTGCACCTCAGCTTTTTACCACATAGAGAGGGCAGTCAATTGATGGTCGGGTCAACTAAATATAAATAAATAATCATTCGTCGAAGTTTGTAAACACTATGATGCTAAAAAAGTTTTATCTTTTTTTTTCTATTTTTGTTTTTACAAAGAACATCAAAAAATGTAATCTAAAGAATCAAAAAGAAAAAAAAAAACCATTAAACTTTAATTTACTTTGTTCCCCTCAAACAAAATTTCAAAATTAGAATTACAAAAATAACTTTGCAGTGGCTAATTGTACATTTCTATATATACAGTTTAAATGTGACATAGACAAAACACGAGACTTTTTTTACTACCGTTATTTCCATAAATAACTTGGTAATGTCGTCAGCGAGATGGCTCATTAAAATCTAATCTTGCTTTGAGTTAGGCTAGCAGTAAAATTAAGTCAATTGTTACATTAAATTAACTATTTTAAAATTTCTAAATTAGGGGCATAACTTTAGTGAGAATTTCATTTTCTTAATCAACATTACGTACACATAAAATATACTAATGGGCGTACTAGCGGGCATACATTATCATGTGATAGGGGACGAGTCTAGTGTCATCAATTGGGTAATACTTTATAGAGTTATACTCGTATATCTGCTGAAGTATTGACTATTTACTGATAATAACTGTATCTAAGCCTAGAATAACAGAAAGGGTTTTACCCTAGTTAATCGGGAAATACATATTTTTAAATACGACTGGCTACGTGGGCAATAAATGGCTGGCAATGGTGCCACCACCGGGTCCAGGTAGAAGGGGCAGGTGCAAGAAGCTCTAGCTTAACGTCGTGGTCTCACTACTATGCCCAAGATCGTGCAAAGTGGAGGAGAAAGAGCCGGATATTTTTACCCCTAACCTCTCAAGCTAAGTTACTATATCAAGAGTGGGTCCACGCCCATAGTGTAACGTCCTGGATACGAACCCGGGACCTATTTGATCAGGCCAATTTCATAACCCCTGAACTACGGACGTATTATTTAATATTTAATTGCCTGCCATTACAAAGAATACAAAAACTTTGTATGGAAATTATAATTGAGTGTTGTTCCATTATACCACGACAAAACACGCGATATCGCATGGCCTGGTAATGAACATATTAATTTACTAGCCATCGATATTGCATGACCTGGCATTAAGCATGTTATCATACGAAAAAATATTGAACATAACGATATACCAATCTGATGTCGAATGTACGGTGTGCGGCTTATCGATAATGATGATCTATTGAATCATATATCGAAATACAGGCATGGAAAGAGCCGATATAATATCTCAATCGAACATTTCGTTTGTGAATACGTATTGATGCCGATCACCTATATTAATAATACTTTCTGAAATTTACGCGAATATTACTCATTGATATATAAAACCACTTTTTAATGGATTCGTTACTATCTGTTGCTCGCGGCAATGACCGTGTGCATGTCGGTCGGACTAAATATAGCCTATGCCCTTCCCTGGGTTTAATCTATCTCTGTACCAAATTTCATCAAAATCGGTTCAGTGGTTTAGGCGTGAAATCGTAACAGACAGATAAACAGACAGAGCTACTTTCGCATTTATAATATTAGTATGGATATGGAAGTATGGACCCCGGCGATCATGTCTGCTGAAAAGTAGCCAAAAAGTCAGGCTAAAAGTAAATAATAACAAATAAATCGCCATAGAATCCGTTAAAAAGTATTTTTATTTCAACCTACATAATATTAATGTTTCTGCGATATTGACTAAAATAACAACCTGTATGTTTTTAGTCCAATTTAAATTCGCAATTTCTGATACGTCTGACGATTTAAATGAAAACATCTATTTGATATATATTTAAATATTTATGCGAGCACGATATACGGATGTCGTACTTTGACGTTCACTGACCGTGTTCGAAATTCAAATAAACTTTAAAAACTCAGCAATTCATCACATAAGAGATTTGTATCTAAATATTCATGGGTGTTACTGTGTACTACGCTGTTCTGAGTTATGGAAAGACATAAGGAAAGTAGCTATAGCAGAGCGTTTTATAATGCCATAAATAAAGAAAACATAATAATAGGTACGATTTCAATAACCAATATCATTTACATCACTAAATTATATTGGTGTTAAATTAGCCTTTAAAATAATATAGAGATTGTTGATCAAATATAAAACGAAATAATCGATGCTTCAGCAAGAAACAGGTCATCAAATTATGTAAAATTATTAGTAATGTAACAAAAACTGCTTACTGTGATCAAAATTATCACCGACGATAAAACAATTTCGTCTTTCTTGGTAAATATTTTATAAATGTACATTTTCACGGAGAATATTTCAAATCTTGATTGTGTATTGTAAGTGTCTGACATCTGACTGAACTGTAGCTCTTTATGCTCTGATCTTATTGTTTATACTTTATAGCATTCAGAAATTCAGTATTTCTTGTTCTTATTTGAAGTATAAGCTCCTTTGCATATTTTCAATATTCTGATTTTAGTAGGCGCCTATTTGCATAGTGTTTCGTCGTGTCAGACAAATTTATAAAGGGAAGACTAAGATCAGATGTCAAAAATTGGAATGAGATAGAAAACGAATTAATCTTATTATAATGTAGATAGATAAGAATATTGTAGATGAAGTACCAAAGCACAAATGCTACTTTTATAAGGTATTGAGCATGAAGACTAGCACTTTTTAACCACTCGCACTTGCACATTATGCCGATAAAACACGCGAAAGTTTTCAAAACTCACAGGACTGTTGATTGTATCTTTAATACAACCAGTAAAATGAAATACAATCAAATATAATATAAAACCACCAAAACTGCTGCAGCAGAAAAGTTTGCTGTAGTCACAAAATTGCCGATCACTGATACTAAAAGTAGTATAACTGTAAGCTTTGGTTGTACAGTAAAATAAATTGGATGAACGGTTTTAAAACGACAAGGTATGTATTTTTACGCACTGCTGAGTTTGTTTGCTTTGAATACATTTTGTCTATCATTACAAGCATCAGAATTAAAATTACTTACATTACACATGTACCTACTTATATAGACAATTTAAAACCGAATCTTGTTATTCTCAACGAATGTGGTATTAAATGAAACTTAGCATCAAAGAATTCACCAACAGTATATTATATTTCAAAGCAACGCGAGAGGCCTTATAAATCTTATACGTGATATGCCCCTAGACACGTCCTTTCAAATAGACTAGAACCTTCTAAGAATGTGAGTAAAACTATTGAAATATTTCTATAAAATGGTTCAAAGTGAAGGCGTGGAGCTGGAAACGTTAGCAATATTTGAAAGATTTGTAGCTCTCAAAAATGAAACCCTCCATAACTTCATAGTACCTTAACGTATTACTCGTATTATTTCGGTTTCGGTTTTGTTACTAACTACAAATTGTATATTGTAAGTAAATTAATGGGTTGGCCTCTAAAGTATTTCTTTTAATACGTGACTGTTAAATAAATTGTAGTAGGTATGGTTAATTCAAAGCGGACGTCAAACTGAAATTCCCGTAGGTCCGAATAAATTGTAAATTGTGTACTTTGAATTAGCTAAGTTGACAGAAACAACCTTTTATGTTTCACACCGTAGTTTAGGATGAATTTACTGTGCAATACAGTCAAGATCTTTCACGCAGGAAAGAACGGGGAATATATAATCAGAATATTGTTAAAGTCGCATTTGTTGCACAGGCTACACCGATTGAATCATCGATGCAAACCCTAATATTCCCAGTCATTGACTATGGTGATGTATGCTATCTCGACCTGAATGCAGATTTGCTCAATAAACTCGACCGCCTTCTCAATAATTGCATTCGATTCACCTTCAACCTTAGGAAATACGATCACGTCTCAGTTCACCGCTCAGAGTTAGGATGGTTGCCGATACGTCAGCGACGCAGCTTGCGGGCGGTGACAATGATTCATACTATTTTAAGCTCCCCTAATGTCCCCACTTACTTATCATCTCATATTCAGCTAGTTGGTTCTCATGATAACAAAAATCTACGATCAGCTGACAAACGTCTTCTCCACTGTCCTACTCATAGTTCAACCCTAGTACATTCTTCTTTCCTCGTGCAAGCTATTCTCCTCTGGAATGCGCTTCCTCTCGAAATCAGGATGGCCGACAACCGTGCTACGTTCAAGTACAAAGTACGCCAGCTATACAGTAACCCCTAGTGGCAGCAATGGGTAAAACTAGAATAAATTATATTTCATCATTATGTAGGTACTTAAGTATGTGTGAGTATATATTATACTGGTATATATGAGTATGTATGTATTGTATGGGTGATATATATAGTATATAAGTAATAAGTATATGTAGATGTGTATGTATGGATTTCTTATGTATGTGTGTATGTCTATTGCATGTACTATTATTGTGTACAAGTTAGAAAATTATCCTTATTAAATAGTTCATTCTTCTGCCTGCACCTACCTCAATGTATCTCTGCATCACCCTAAGGTAGACTGTTAGATAATGCCTTTGGCATTAAGTCCGCCTTTGTACAAGTGTGCATAAAGTTTTAAATAAATAAATAAATAAATAAATAAGGTCCCTATCCCATCCTTCCCTTGTGATATTACTGGAGTCCCCTGATTTAGATACATTAGATGATATTCCATATTCATTTATCATTCTTCTATGCATCCGTAATCGTTCGCATTAACCCACTCACCCTCAATATCGAAACTCGAAACTATAATGTGCGATTTAACGCTTGATAGTTGAACCATAACCTAGCTTTATAGAACATGTCTGCTATGATATTGTGTTAACAGTCCATCAAACGCCTGATAGCAATCTCGCGCTACGTCGACCGCAAACTGTCGCATGTGACAATATGAGCCACAATGTGACTCGACGGTACTGAGATTGTGTATCAGTTGTCACAAAGCCATTCCACAGTGGAAAGAATAAAGAAGACAAATTTAGAAATAATAAAAATGAAAATATACGTTTTTGAATTGTAGTTTACATGTAAGGTGGAGGAGGAATAGATCAAAACTTGGTTTTTCGTTTCGACGGTACTGAGATTTTATATCAGTTGACACAAAGCCTTTCCACAATGGAAAGAATAAAGAAGACGAAAATAATAGAAATGAAATTGTAGGTTTCTGAATTATTGTAGTTTACATGTAAGGTGAAGGAATAGATCGAGACTTGGTTTCTCGTGTCAACGGTACTAAGATGTTGTAAAAATGGAAAGACTGAAGAAATCAAATTTTAAAATAAAAAAATGGAAACATACATTATTTTCTAAATTGTAGTTTACAATGTAAGGAAGAGGCTCAAATGTTTTTATTTGAATACTATTCAAACTTCAGTCTGTTTAGCAATTTTGACATCGGATTTGGACGTGACAAAATATAAAAATAATTTTGATATACTTTTCCTTCGTAGTTTACGTCGCGCGTAGTTGTGATAGACTTTAGAGCATTTTAAGTTAAGATTAGAGAGCTTTGTAACAGAAAAAATAGCACCAATAGCAGCGGACAGAGCAATGTAGAAAACGAAAATAAATACACGAAGGTTAAACCGTAATACTATTTATAATTAACAAACTTTTATTAAGTTAACTTTTTTGCTTTCTATGTTGCTATCTATTGATACAATTAAATATAGGTATAATTTAACTATATATATGACATCTAAATGACAATTATTATATAGTTTTAGTGATACTAGAGTCAGCAAAACACTATTTTATCAGAACCACCAATTTATAAATAGAACGTTCTAGAACAGGTTATAAAAATGTTGGTTTTCAATGTTATCAGTACAACAAAGGCTGTCAAACGCATGACCAGCAGTATCCTCGAGAGTATTGACGATATTGTGGGGTGGAGTAAGTGCGCCAACTCCTAGCTTTCATAATATTTAGAGAATTCTATTAGTATTATACTGGCACCTACTAGAGTAAAACGAAGGTACTTATTGATGAATTTCATAATTAGAAAAGATATAAACAGCTTGATTATAGGCGAAATTATAAAATCATGAGATCTTAAAGCAAGGTCGGATTCTTAAAGCGTAAATTGAAAATGCTTTTTTCGAAACCGTCAAATTTTAAGGTTCATGTCTCAGCGTACATTTAGGTATGGTTAGTGGTGCTGCAATCAGTTTATAATATTTTTTAACCAAATTGTCTTCTTTAAATAGGGACTAGCCTGGTTTTTAATTATCACAGGATTACCTAACGATCAAAATATTCTTCAAATGAATTTTAACATATAAACCGCACTAGGATACCTATCGGAACTACATAATTCAAAATCTGGCATCTAACACTACCATTATTCGAATTCAATCCGACAGTGAAGTAAATTGCTCTCACCGTCATTGTGATCGACAATAGGCACCGTGTGACATCATTATCCTGACACATGAATATCAAAGGTTAAATGACCAGTTCACATTAAATGCTCTTGACCAGCTAAAACCCAGGTTTCTACTCTCGACCTAGATGCTTTATGTGTAGCTACTGATACTATGATACTAGTATTTGACTTTTAATAGTTATAGTGAACTGACATGAACGTCCCTAAGGAGATATTGATTTGAAGGAGACTCTTTTAAAATTGCTCAAGATGCTGGAATATTGGACAGAGTCCGATGAAGTGATTTGGAGGAGGCTTCAATATCTGCTATTAATAGATTTGTTCCTTGTTTCGACTACTAATTAAATAGAGAAATACCCACACCAGAATTAAACACAACAGAGGAAGTCTTAGGAATTTTTTAATTAACACAAACTACTTATCACAACAAAACTAATGAAGCGCTTAACTCATATTTATTACTCGAAGCGAATAAACATGATATCGTTTACAAAACTGGAACAAACTTTATATCCAATGGACAGAGAGCGGTAAAAAGAACATCCACTTTATTTACTTTGCAAACAATATCATAAACTGAGACATTTCCTGCCATTTTTATACATTTTTCCCAAGAAAAGTCTCAGTCTTAAAGAGTTTTCTGTTATTGGCAGTTCCTCCTCCAACATTTAAACAGCAAATATATAGAAAGGCTGAAGAACTAGAAGCTCGACTGCGATGCGGAAAATGTAAACTCTTTTTGAAAGTTTTCAAAGACTTTTGATTAAAGTAAACATGCCTCGTTAAGAAAAATGGACGCTCAAGTCTTGAAATATTGGTTCGACATATTTTTGTACTAAAATGTCAAAGATTTTGTGTTAATCAATCTTTCTGAGGATGTCATGAAGTTTAAGAGAAATTTTAGAAAAATAATGTAACTACATGAGAATTTCTAACTTGGTAATAAATATGATTATTCTAGGTTGGCTAAAGTCAACCTTGATAATAACACAGAAGATAATTTTGATACTGATATCGAAACCTATTAAGTTATAGGTTTTGTTTCATTGGCTAACGTATATGAACATTAACCTAAAGAAATTTACCGAATTAGTTACGTTGCGGCTTTGATTTGACATAGAATAATCTCTCATGAAAAAAGCTATTAATGCCAAACTTTTTTCTTACCTGTTAGGAAGTGGACAAAGATAAAATTCATCTCTATAAACTGAATAATTGAGAAAATATCCTTTCAAAGTAGGAAAAGAAAATTTATCGTAAACTTCACGGAAACAATCTTAAGTCTTTCAATTTGAATGCTCTACAAAAAAGTGTTTAACTTTTAGTTGGATGACTTTGCTCTTCTGGTGCACTTTTTTAATATGTAAAGGAAATTTCCTTGGAGCGTCTCATCGGTGCAAGATCGTTGGAAATTTGTTTCCACTTCGCGAAAAAAAGATTTATGAAAGTTTCTTCGAGTCTTGTTAAATGAACCATTTAACAAGACTCGAAGAAACATGTATTATTTTATTTAGTTATTGCTATATTCTTTTAGTTTATCAAATGAGCTTATCCTTTTAAATAGTCGTGAAGCAGGATCGTTGCTAGAGTGACATAACTAGGAGTATGACTATAATATGCAGATATGCGGAAACATGCGTTAAGAATAAGCGAGGAACTCCCGCATCCACTGAGGTTTTCATGTCCGTGACAATGCAGATGGAATTCAGGAGAAAGGCTTTTGCAGCGCGTCATATTTTACGGCAATTGCCTGACTGGTATCACTACCAGGGATACTAAAAGCCGAAAAGGGAATCAGGGATCTGGATTTGACGTGAATGCCTCGGCTGCAATTGGGATATAACGCTGAGACGATAATAATGAATTCATTTTCAATTTGTATGAGAATACTAATTGTAGTAGGACACAAGAAACCCTCTACTATTTAAGTTCACTGTTGTCGTTTAAATATCTTATGTGTTTACTCTAGACAAACTGAAAATGTATCCACTTAACTGATTACTTTTAATCAAAAGTCCTTTTTGACCTATTAAGAGTTTTGACTAGAAACGAACTAGAAAAGTAAGGGGAATTATATAATTCATAGAAGCAAGTGTTAAGACAAAGGCATTGGCATAAAATCCCTAGCCCTTTCTTGGTGGACTTAATAAAGATATATGAGTGAAGACGATACCTACGACGGTATTCCCTCATGTGCCTTCACGTATAAAGGCGTCACCTGCTTATCGACTAACACAAAGGTCGTAAAATAGTCTGTGGAAAAGGGTTAGGCTATCTGTCCTACGTAGTGCGACTTTGCCCTATCTTTACCGCTTTTATGTTCTCGAAACGTGTTCTCTGCTCGTATATCGCTTTATTCACTAAAACTTTTTCCCTACTGGCCTACTTGCATTTTCTTGCCAAATCGTGGAACTGTTGAACTATTTAATCAAGGTTAAATCTCAATGCGATGTGCGTGTCCGTTTGGGTTGTCTTGTAACTTCCTATATACATATTATGCTCGGGGATTGATTTTATTAGTGGTAATATCCTACCTAATTATACTTATTTGTCACTGAAGGGTGACCAGAGGAGTGTCTTATCCACAATTCAACAGTCATCTTTTTTGTTATACGTAGGATATGATCGCGTCAAACAAAACAATCACATGTTTGGTGATAATAATTTTTTCATATTACTTTATAATGGAAATACTATTAGGTAATCTGTGACCGTGGTCTTGTCCCGAAAGACGCCTGACCCAAGTAAAATTTCATTTAACAGCAAATTGCGTTTCCTGTTGTTTTTTATGCCGTGGTCACAAGCTTTACAGATCTTCATCGGAGTGCCAATCCTGGTTGTATCCAAAGTCTAATCTTATACAACTTCAAAAACAAAATACACATGATACATTCCTAAATATCGGGCGATATTAGTCATACTAACAGTAATATGGATGACTACGTCAGTCTAAAATCATAACCGAATTGGAACCGACCAATCTAAAATTAGACCAGGAATCTGAAGGAAGTATTCACTACAATGGCACGAAAACAAACAAAAATGCATTAACAGCTAATGGCCAGGGTGGCTCGCTTCACAATGCTTCACGATGATGAATATATAAACAATTTCTAGTACTCTTTGTTGAGTGTTCAGTGTTGCCCAGTATTATAATTATTTTACCCAATATTCTGCAAAAAATGAGCTTCGTGATTACAAATTTTCTTAAATTGGTCAACATAACAAGAATAATATTTTGCGTGCGAATGTGTCGTTCTGGGTTTTATTTTCGAGTTGGCGAAAAAGGATTTTCCTGTTAGGAATTTCTAAGTAGCGTTGTACGGAGTTTGGAAACGTTTCCACGGTAATACATTCTTTGAGCACTAACCGAAATTAAAAAAATATAAATTTCATCAATGCTTACCTTTTGCAAGGTATAGGCGTAAGTTTATCAAATACTTAACACTTGAGTAATAGGTGGTGTGATGCATAAATTAATAAATTACAAGGTAAAAACAAATACAGTTCTATTTTATTCGCTAAATTTAGGGTAATATCCCCAAAAATTGTAACACTAAGTGTTTACAACATTCGACAAGATGCGTACCCCTTTTCCTTTGGATGCATAAGTAGCCGTTTGTTTATTTTGACAAGAGTCACGCCAAGTTGGCCGTTCTGAAATGCGCTTTGTTCCAGGAATGTGTTTGGATGTGCATGCAAATATTTATTATTGTTTTCGTTCTTGGTACAGTCAGCATCAGATAGATTTTGACTAGCAAAGTACTCAAAATGATCTTAATACCTACTAATGATGTTAATACCAAACTGGTTTATTGATTTAAATTACATTGTCATCGTTAAGTGTGTACCAAATATCAGCACAATTAGTCAACAGGAAGAGCGGAATACCAACGTATTAAGATTATTTTAAGTTCTTTGATAATCCAGATCAATCTTATGCTGACGTAACTATATTAAATGTATTTAGATTTAATAAAACTTTCAATGGAACAAAAAAGATTTACTGGTATTTTTGTCTTTTGAATAAAAATATGTAAATAAGTTATTTTTTCAGTGCTTGTTTTTGGTGCTTTTACGTTTTTGAAGTCATGTTTTTATTATAAGCTTACTAATATGAATAAATTACAGAATGATGCCTGAAGTACAAAATCTACATTATTGCGAGCGAAATCATAAGCAAAAGCCATAATTCTGAATAATAATGTATAAGTAGGTATTGCTATGGTAACTAGTTAAAATTTCAAGAGCAAAAGAAGCAGGTTAAAATTTCAAAAATTAAAACTACCTACTAAAACAAAAAAAGAATTTGAACAAAAATTGATAAATTGATCCTTAAAACAGTACTCTAATTCATCTTAATATAACAAAATATAAACGTCTCGAACGCTATATAAAAAATATAATTTATGATGATTAAGATCAGAAAATAAACTTAAAATAAAACGCTGTATGTTTAACCTCGTAAATATAAAATAACTCAAACAATAAAAAAACATTAATAACATCAGCTTATAAATGTTGCCATAAGTCATCCTCCCCACAATTGCTTTCTATTTGAAGATGATACTCCCTAAACAGTGTTCTTCACAATCCTTTTTTAGAGCACGTTGAGACTAACCGTATTGAAAGCCGCTAACCGTCTGCCAGTATAGTTATACTTAGTTTTATTGTGTGATTTTAAGACTAGTGTAATTTTGGCAGAGTTTTTAGGTAACCTCAAAATAATTATAATATAAATCTTCATCTGATGGTCAATTACAAGGTTGCAAGAAAGTTTACATTCATATGAATTGAGTTTCCACGTTTTAATCTTTCTTGCGCCAAACGCAATTTAGCTTAAATTTAGATCCTGTACCTATATTCTTTGATAAAACCCATCTTATGCTATGATAAAGAGCAATAGGTACTATAAATTCACCAAAATTTAACTAACAAATTGAAATATAACGGAGCACCATAACAATTCCTTGCTGCAAACAATTTCCCCTTTATAATTTGCTGCAAAGTGTTTGCTTATTCTAAGCAAACCATAAACAAAGATAGAGTGCCCGACAATCCTTTTTTTATGGTTATTTAGAGACCAACAAAGCTCGTATTTGGAATATTCGCGGCAACAAATCATACGCCGCCCTTAGAAGCCATGAAAGCATTCTTAAAACAAGAACATAAAAAAGAATCTGAACAACACTGTTAAAGAGGTGTTTAGTGCATATGCGGTAGCGGAAAGCGATTTAAACACAGTGAAAATTTATGACTAGGGATTTTTTACGGTATAAAATATGATAGGGCACAAATTCAACATTCACCTTGTACCATTTTATATTGCTTAGTTAATGTAATATGTAATACTCAATATCATAATTCAAATAATTACTTATCCAAATAATAGATGCAAATAATAGGTGCAGAATATTCCATCATGAACCAAGCGGTTCGGCGACTCCTTCTTCTGCCGCACTATTAAGTCTTGGAATTCCTTACCAGTTCACGTGCTTCCCTCCTCCTACAGTCCCGGGTCCTTTAAGCGGGGCGTGAAAAAGCATCTGATGAGGCCGTCAAGCTGAGTGCCACCATTGTAACATGGTACGTGTCTGTAATGGTGACCCTCTTTTCAGAGACTTTGCCTTCAGCTTACCATCAGGCGAGGCGAAGTCAAATTGACGTGTCCTATATAAAAAAAAAATATATATAATAAAATTTTACTTTAATTTTGATTATAATACCTAATCTTATTGTACGGCTTACCAGTGTTACAGTGATACTTGTACTATGCTAATCACAACATCTTCTATTGCTTACCTGTAACAAACAATAAATAAATTAGGATTTGCATTTGATAAGTCATTTATTTAAAATTAATGCAAAAAAAAATTCATGGTGAATAATTATCATTAAATGTTTTCATTAATTTTAGGACACAATACATCCTCCTGAAAACTACAGTCAAATATCATTATAATATACCATACCATGATACTGTACTCTTCTTAGTAACTTAAATCATGAGAAGTGTATGAGGATGAAGAATGAGTTCTTTTAGTACTTATCATATTATCACTATTTTTGGGGGCTTGAGGCTATAGCAAAGTACAGATTCGTAGTCTAGTTCTAGATTTGATGCAGGCTGAAGTCAAAGTATAGATTTTAGTTTAGAACTGGTGTTGCACTCGTCCATAGACAACGGTAATTACTTTCCATCAGGTGGGCCATGCGCTTGTCTGCGACCTAAGTGGTATAAAAAAGAACTAAATGTAAATAGATATAGATGAACGCTCAAGTTGATCTAAATGCATAAAATCACCATTCAATATAATTTTTTAAACACTAAACTTGTTTGGAAAAAGAGTCAATATTTTACCATACACGAATTAATTCTGAAAACTAATATGAAAATGATATAGTCCCCAGAATGATGCATTAAACCACAGACAACGCAACAACATCCCATAATTTTAATGTTGCATTTATTAATGTCACTATATATTGTGTTCTGAACATTGGAATTTGTATATCAATGTTTATGAGTTACAAAATTACATACTATCTATTGTAGAGAGTAATATTTTCATATTTATTGTACTATTTATAGAGAACTAGCTGCCCGTAGTGCCCCTTTTTCAAGTGCGGTAAGAGGGAAATGGTTAGTTTCCAAAAATCTCGGCGGGTACATACAATATAAATGGCGTCAATCTATAAAGGGGTATTAAAAAACATAGCGATCGAAATGAGAGCCTCCTCCTTTTTAACCAAACGTAATGGGGTCTTACGGGTACCCTACATACCAAAAACAACAAGTTACTGTACTGTTTAGAGTTTTAGACCCTTCGTTCATAAATCACTAATTATAAGCAATTACATATATTATGTAGAGATTGTAATTTCTCTCATATAATAATTGAATTTCATTGCGGTCGTTATTCATTATCATATTTCCAATCATAATAATTTATTCATAAGTATCATAATTGCGCGTGGTATTTATTACGTAGGGGCTTATTTATAATTTATCATCGAGTACACTATTGTTTGTAATAATAATGTATTTTGTGCTACTGTAATGTATATTGCGCTAATTAAAGTAATTTGAGGCATTATTTTGATATATTGTATAATTATGATCATAAAATTATTTCCTTACCTACGTAAATAAATGTTCTTTTGTTCTAAAAAGATGAGAAAATAAAAGTAAAATTAACGGAGGTATGTTTCAGCTGTAGGTTATTTAATTATTAATTAATTAAAAAAACGATTTTTTTATCATTTAGAATTCTAGTAATGGATTTATCCACAATAATCCCTACTAATCCCTACTAATATTATAAATGCGAAAGTTACTCTGTCTGTCTGTCTGTCTGTCTCACTTTTACGACTAAACCGCTGAACCGATTTTGATGAAATTTGGTACAGAGGTAGGTTAGACCTTGAGAAAGGACATAGGCTATGTTTGGTCGCGATAACCGACATCCACGCGGGCGGAGCCGCGGGCAAAAGCTAGTTGATTAATATAGGAAAAAGAGAAAAGAAAACGTCTCAGGCGGGACTTCAACGGTAAATGGCTCCCACCGTCGCCCCAAGACGGTTGTATAGGAAAATTTAAAACAATCAAGGCGTGACTTAGTACCTTGGTAGTCAGAGCATTCCCCTTGTAAGGGACTGATCGCGGGTTTAATTTCCGCCTTAGTCGTTTCACTATTTTCTATCTTTATCAATTAAAAATTATTCAAAAATGTGTTCAATAATGTGTTCAATATTCACAATTATTTTTTTAAATATTTTAAGGTCCAACCCTACCAAACGGACGGCATCGGCCCGGATTTTACAATCTTTAAACAAAATTAAATCTTAGTATCACAGTGTTTGAAGTTTATATTACCAAGTCACGCACAACAGCTTGACAGCGACGTGCGGTGGCATGACGCACTTCAAGCTGTCATGCGTGACTTGGTAATATAAACTTCAAATGCTGTGATATAAGATTTATTTTGTTTAAAGATTGTAAAATCCGTTCCGATGCCGTCCGTTTGGTGGGGTTGGACCCAACGCACAATATTTTCTTATAAAATTAAATATGAGTAAGTAATGTAGTGATACTGCCGAAAGTTGACACAAATATTGAATTAAGAATCCGTTACAAAGTGGTTTTATTTTAACAATCTAATCTCTTTTCACTTAGACCACACCAAAAAAGAAACGTTTGAAATACGCCAGTGAATCAAGGCGGGAAGTGGAGAATGCGATAATAAGTCCTGAGCTATCCCGGATTCCAACTCAACATTATACGTACAAAATTGATGCCATTATATATTCGCGTGCGTTTGTACATATCCTTGTGTATGCTTCACTGAAAAGTAAAGGAACGGGAGTCGCATGATTAAAAACGGCGTATTTGTGCAGTGAGTCACATATATGCAGGGTTTTGATTAATATCTTATGTGTAAATAATTTGAATATGGAATTGACATTGAAATGATGATGTTTTAAGGAAATTTGTACTGAATTTGGTATGAAACGTGTCTATAATGGTGACCGTCTTTTCTGAGACTTTGCCTCCAGCTTACCATCAAGCGAGGCGAAGTCAAATTGACGTGTCATACATAAAAAAAAATTGATTTGGTTTCCGCCGCGTGGTTCCCATTAGCATATCTTCCCCCATGCGGTGTCGTACAAGGCGACTAAGGGCTGTTTAAAATCAGACGGAAATATACAACCCAGATAGCCTCAGATACATGGCTCGAGTGAACAATAGTCCCCAGAATACGGCAATTGGCTCATCCCCTATTAAATGGGACATAATACAATGATTGGTGAAATGTGGGTGTTAACTCACCTCTACCTAACCCTCCAGGGATAAGGGCGTGATTATAATTATATGTTATGTATTACAATAATAACGGCATCATCAATCACAGACGTAATAAATAAGGGCCTACATTGTGAGAAACTTTATGTTGTAGCTAAACTTCTATACAAGTTTTCCTCCTACACGAGTCAAGAAGATAGTTTGAAACTAATAAAATTAATAATATATCAACACGCTTAAATATCTCTGAAGGCGTAGGCAGTTAAACAGCTATAATTTTAGCCTGATGTGATGGGAACCCATGTTTTCTGATCTTGTGTAATTAAATTTTATGTTTGAATATTTACGGTTGGGTGGAGAACTGTCTTATTGCAGTCCTCCTGTAAGGCATTCAGGGGAAGACATGGTGTAAAATATTGAAAATATATACCCTTTCAGTGTAAATTTGATATTTGTATACAAAAATATATCTCTGCAATTTTTTTTTTTGGTGTTTCTATTATAACAATACTAGCTTTTGCCCGCGGCTCCGCCCGCGTGTATGTCGGTTATCGCGACCAAACATAGCCTCTGTCCTTTCTCGAGGTCTAATCTACCCCTATACCAAATTTCATCAAAATCGGTTCAGTGGTTTGGGCGTGAAAGCGAGACAGACAGACAGACAGAGTTACTTTCACATTTATAATATCAAGTAGGGATGGGAGTATTTAAAGAGACGAAATTATCTATCCATGGATTCGCCGTGTGGGTGTCGGGTCCATCTTTCCCTCGCGGAAAGAGAGAAACCCGAGAGAAAGATATATTTGAGTGTGTTTATCCGTATTCTAGAACCCATATTACCATGCCTACGTCATATTTATCATTACCCATATGAATGTAATGCTCAAAAAAGCATTTTTTTTTTGGGAATAATAATCTAAATTGAAAATATTATACGATAAGCCTAAGTAAAAGATTGTTATTACTCTTGTATAAAGCAACAAAGGTATGTAAGTAGATTTGTCTCTTTGTTTTTACATAGTTTATTTCGGAGCGCTTTGGAAAACAATGTTAGTCACTAAGTACGGGACAAAACTTGTTACTGTGAAGTTATTTTGTTTGTCGACAAACGTAATGGTTAAAAAGAATAGAAAAAATAAATTGGGTTCACTCATAATAAGATCAAACTTTATTTTTACAGCTTTACATCATAAATGACTGGTACTAACACAAATGAAGAGACAACTCGCAACCGCACGGTGTGGCGCAGGAGTACTAGGAAAGCTGACAAATGACCTGGGATAATAGTTAGGGGCTGTCCATTAATCACGTGAGGCTCAAAGGAGGAGGGAGGGGGGGGGGGGATTCGGGAAATATCACCAGGGGGGAGGGAGGGGTATATTGAGATATCACGTGTATTTATTTTTTCTTACAACTCGCGATTTTTGTCATGATTCTTAGTTTTCTAGCATTAAATAATAAATAAAAAAATACACGTGATCTTGGCTAGAGGAGGAGGGGGTAATCTAAAACCTCACCACGTATCACCATGGGGGAGGGGAGTCAGAAAATTGCTAAAAAAACATCACGTGATTAATGGACAGCCCCTTAGGAGAAAGAAGAAGAAGATCATCATCATCAAAGCGATTTCCTAGCTTCGTTAAAATTTTGTACTTTGGAGATTTACTTATAGATATTTGTTTTGCTTTTGATTGGAACATCGACTTTTCCGGAAGCGACTGTCCTGTCCTGTCCTGGAAGCGTGACCTAGGATAATAGCTAGGAGGAAGAAGAAGATCATCATCTTCAAAGCGATTTCCTAGCTACGTCAGTATTTGGCACTTTGGAGCCCAAGATTCCCTTGAAATAATATTGCTTTTGATTGGAACATCGTACTTTCCGAAAGCGACTGCCATCGGACTTGGAGCCCTGAGAGGAATCTCTTCGCCAGAATATCATCCACTGCTTAGTAAGAGCATCGACTAGCACTTGAAGTTGGCTTGAGTCTCCAGGATGTTTGTAGGGTTTTGAATACTACGTGGAAGGCTTTCATCACAAACACATAAACTCAGAATCAATCAAGTAAATCCAGAATCCACGATGGCCTCATTTGCTAAGAATAGAATCTATGAAGATAATTTTTTCAAACATCTATTTCGAATGAAACCGATAAAATCTATCACAGTGTGTGCTACCCTTAGAATAATCTACCCTTTGGTCATTTCAGATTCCCAAGTGATTGTGGGAAATTGAAAGTAAGATCAATAAAATGACGATAAAACCCCACAAAAATGCAATAAAGGACGTGTGGAAGCGATTGAAAACCGCTATAGTTTTATAACGAACCATGCTATGGGCTTGAAGAAACAAGTCTAAACAAAATTACCAATATGCAGATGGTGAACCTGGAGTTGACAAGTCATTTTTGATATTGAAGTCTTCGATAAAGTCTGGCACAGTTCGATTCTTTACAATTTTTGGCCTACAGTCTACCTAGTTGATTGTGCAACTGGATTGCCAGCTTTCTGCATGTGCGTAGCATCTAAGGCCAAGTGGATCGATATTGAGGAAAATAGACGCCAACTTGTCCTGAACTAGATCATGTTGTGGTTGGCATTTTATTGGTCGAAATATTCGCCCGAGAGAGTCTAAAATCGAAACAGTACCATGCTGCTAAAGGTAATCTTGGATAAAGCTCAAAAAAGTCCACATTCCTAATATCTAGTAGTACTTATTTCTAAAACGGTGATCGGCAGTTTGACGGCCTCGATAGATACTTTTTCACGCTCCGCTTAAAGAACCCGGGATTATAGGAAGTGTGAAACACGTGTGCGGGTAAAGAATTCCAATTCTTTATCGTGCGACATAAAAAGGAAGTACTGAACCGTTCTGTTCGACCCGGAATTGTTTGCACCGTATAGAACACATACCCGCTCAATACGAGTTTTTTGTCTTGAAAATTATGTAATGATGGCAGCAAGGTGGTTATTCGACGACCTATTCTTAGAATTACTATGATTTATTACAACTAAAGTAATACGGTGATTATTTAATTTTTTGCTATTGAATCTATGCAGGAAATTAAACAAGTTTTAGAATTCGTTCTGCTACTATACATTGGGTGTAACCCTACTAATACCCAAAGAAACTTCGTCAATCAATCAGGCAACAATCGCAACCAGGAAACCATTAGGAGAATAATGACTATAGATATACCTACATTATACTATGCATCTACTGGAAGATGGAAAAATAGATAATGATGAAGATATACCTGAAGAAGCAGGTACATAGTGATATTATTATATTAAACATCAATATGTAGCTAGTTGTTAATAACCCTTCGTAATCGGGTCTTATTCAGAAATTCAGAACTAAATACACAAGTGGCACAACAAATAATTTGAAATGTGAAAAACTAAATAAACTTTTTTCCCAAAACCCGAAAATGAAACCCCAAACATTAATGAAACATTCTTACTCATTATTACTTCATTTATTCCTGATAGGTACTTGATGAACTACGAGTATGTGCAAAATAATGCAATTTGTGAATGTGCTAGTTTACATCCAAGGGAATCGGGCCTCTGAATTTGCGCATGCATATGTAGGTATATGCAGAAACTCGGTACTGAATGTCTGCTCTCATCGGGTACGAATATTTGCATAATTTAGTAGAGATCAACCGCACTGGGTCGTAATTTTGTACAACTGCCATAAACAGTATGTATGTATGTACTGTACAGTACATTTAACTTAACGGAAAACATGGGAATGACGAAGAATATTACCGGTTCGGTGTTACTAACTTCCGTGTCCATATAGGACGTATGCATAACAGCATTGTGAAATGCAGTATATTGCTATTTAAATGCAAGAGATACTTAATTACTATTTCAATAATATAAACGAAATAAAATGGTACGTATGTGCACCCATGCCCTTAGTTGCTGATCTAAAATTAAAACACTACAATGACGAGTTTGGGAAATAAACACATAATAACGATAGCAGAATCATCAATATAGGTATTTATATGTATATAAATATCCCGATAGTTCTAATAGTAAACAGAATCATCAATTACAAAAACTTCTCACTGAACTTAGGATTACAGTATAACCTTATTTTTTAACATACATCGGTAGAAAATAAGCATACAATTTGGTACTATCAAACAATTGGTTAAAACAGTAACAGAATCTGAATCGTAATATAACATTGACGAAGAAATCAAGGAATTTGAATACAAAATCCATATCAAAGAACATGGCGACGACGCGCGACGTAGCATTGTTGAGAGTACCACAAAATTACGCAGTCATAAATGTAACCATTAACTGACTGAAACTGTTCTCTTAGAAAAGCGCTCCAGTTCCTATTTGGCTGTAAACGTTTCTAACGCTGAATATACGTAATATGATATTGAACAGTAAAGTTGTGAATAAATGTATGAAACAATAGTATTCCTTTTTATTGAAAGCGATATGATTCCATTTTTGGATATAAAATTTCACGTGTAAAAGGTTTTTAATACTATTGATATGAGAACCCATTGTGTTATTGATATAAATGCAGATGATAAACATGCTATGAAATTGTCATTTGTCATATTCTGTAGTAGTCTTTTCTCTTTCATTATTTAAATATATGAATGATCTGACATAACTTGATTTAATTTTATTTCATGGTGTACTGCTAGCTCTATTTTCAAAAGTTCTAATGTATGTACCGTCATTGTGAGGGTAGTTACGACATTGCTACACTTCACTATTGGAGTATCTAGCATAGGAATCGATGTCGTAACTTCTCAGGGTCTGTGTTTTTCGGAAGACAATTGTATTGGAATTGCTCCTTTTCGCCGATATATTGCATATTTAAATATTATGTCAAAAAAATTGTGAGCTATTGAATTGTGAATTAGGTATGATAATAATATAAATGTTAGTTAGTTGTATAATATCCTATAAGATTAAACGATCTGTTATAAGACTAGTTTAGCAATCACTATAGTATATCTTTTCTTATAATCACATTTCTACAAAAAATTACTTCTCACCCAAATTTGCAGAAAAGAATACAATATGTTAGTCGGATTCTAACGCGGTAATCGAATCGTGTTTTGGGAGTGAGCCAACAGATATCAATGATAAATACGAAAAAACACATCGTAAATCTCAGTGGACAGATCAATAAATAAAGAAATAAGCCAGGAGCTTAAATGTCAGCAATTCGTTTTTTCTTGTAATAACGTTTCATAGTTTTCAGAAGGTTTTAAAATTACCCTAGAATTAGATTTAATCAATGATAGGGAAACTTACGTTGCTACTCAAAGTAAAGTCTTTGGGAGCAGATTTCACCATTAAGGCCCCGAATCAGATCAGCATCGAAAAATCGGTATTTTCGATACCGTTTTTCTCTTTAACTATAAAACCTACAGATCTGGAATTCACATGCCTGCATACTACAGAATATACAGAGTAACTTCACCTTTTCATAAATTAAATAAAAAAGGAGGAAATAGTTGAAAAGAGGCTTTGAACAACACTCTACTCTTTCTTATGAAACCAAATATTTTCTACAATATGTATCCAAATAATCTAAAGTTTCACATGTACGTTAAATAAGTGTATTAGCATGACGTGACTTTCTTAGTTAGTAACCGTCGTAAATAAAGTTATCATAAAAATTGGTTTTACTGATTTTTACGGTTCAAATATGAGCGAATGACCTTGAGCATTTGTATGGTCAAAGTCATTCGCGTATGTAATCACCTTAATAAAAACTGTGATCAAGGTAAACAAAACAGCATCACTTGCTTCCATACTTACATGAAGTAAAGTATTCACGAACTTCTTCAACTGTCCTTAAACCTTTGATGTAAGCCCACCGGTTTCGATTGCTTCTGACTTGTCCTTTTTCAATCCTATCCTTTTATATTATGTAATTCATTTATAAAATATAATCAATTAATGTTAATAATCAATATGATGCATTTTTCTTTATTTAACCTATTAGTATGCTAACCATAGAAAAAATCATTCATTGTTTCCGGTAGTTCGTACTACTATCAGTAGATGGCTCCCACCGTGGCCTTAAGATGCTAGGATAGAAGAATTTGAAATGCTCAAGGCGAGGCTCGGTAGTTCAGTGGTTAGAGTATTCCCCCTTTAAGGGACTGGTGAGGGGTTCAAGTCTCGTCTGAACTTTTCACTTTTTCTGATACAATATTTACTTTGTAGTTCCTAAATGAAAATAATAATAGGTACTAATTTTGTACTTGAAGCTAAAATGTTAGAACCAGCTTCTAAACTTATTCATGTAAAGCAATTTTCCGCGTTATATATCTCCGAAGCACCAATAAAAATCCATACAATGTTTGGAACGACAATACTTTAGTGATCTCATAAGTAATAAATTTTTATTATCTATAATAAAAGGTAACGTTTCTGAATGTCAAGTGAATGAAGTCATTTGTAACATTTCTGACGCGGTAATAGGAATCAAAGAATCAAAGAATCAAAGAATCAATTTCGTTTATTCAATTTAGGCACATATAGAGCACATATGAACGTCAAAATATTACAATTTGTGTCAAGAAGTATGTGAACAAAAAATAAGATATTAAATAAATTAAAGTAAACCATTTGAAAATGATTCTTTCGCTGGTTCGGTAGTTGGTTCTACTGAGAAGATACCAGCAAGAAACTCAGAGAACTCAATTATCCTTTTTATTTATTTATTTATTTTTTAATACGGTTTTTATACAATTTACAATGTGCGGGCAAGAAAGTGATTAGGTTGACCATGCATTTTTATCATTAAGATATTCTTCTACTTTATAATAAGCTTTTTCCATTAGACTTTTTTTCACGTTTATTTTAAAAATATTAAGTGGCATGTCAACCAAATCCTGAGGAATTTTATTGAATATTTTTATACTGTTGCCTACAAATGAATTACCAACCTTATGAAGCCTGAGTATTGGCACTGCTAGTTTATCTTTATTTCTCGTATTATAATCATGTGTGTCCGAGTTTTTTTTTAAAAGATTTAAGTTCTTCCGTATGTATAAAATATTATCGTAAATATATTGACAAGCAACCGTTAATATATTAATTTCTTTAAATGTTTCTCTCAGCGAGTCACGGGGTCTGAGGCCGTAGATTGCTCGTATCGCGCGTTTCTGTAATATGAAAACAGTCTCAATATCGGCAGCTGAGCCCCACAGCAACAGACCATATGACATAACGCTATGAAAGTAGCTAAAATAAACTAATCGTGCCGTTTCCTCATAGGTTACCGCGGTATACGTAATCTAGGGATTACGACTGTATTTAAGGACGAAATATATATTTCACAGATATATCTATATAAATTAAAATGTGACCCATAGCAGACGTGGCAAAAACAAAATCACAAATTTCGATTTTTGAGAATCTTTCAAAGGTTCTGAAAAAAATCGGAATTCTTTTGTAGATCAATAACGATACAATTCCAGAACGATACTCAGCCCTGAATTTATAACTGGATCTAAGGACAGATTGTATTCTAGATGTCAGTAATTCTCGAGTTGATTCAAAACTGAACGTTGTTCTGGTATACGGGCCTAAAGAGAAGCGTATCTATACTATTATATAACTGTAAAGTGGTCGTGTCTGTACTTTGGAGATATTTAAAAAAAAATACTTGGGTTATGTTATGGTAACGATACTGAACACGAAAATATTTTTTTCGAATTTCCTGTCTGTTTATCTGTTTGTCTGTTTGTCCGCGATGGCCGCAAAAACTACTGGACGGATTTTGATGCGGTTTTTTTTTGTTAGAAAGGGCTTACTCAGACTTAAAATCTTACGTTAGTTTGATCGCAATCGATTGAGTAGAACCGAAGATATGAGCAAGGGTCGCGTTAACCGAGAAGCACGCGGGCGGAGCTGCGGGCGGAAGGCTAGTTTTTTATATATTAAGTAATATTATGAACTTAGAAAACAAACTTCTAATAGGTACTATTACATTATTAATACTTCTTAAGTCTAGAACCATTCTAGAATACCTCAGTTACTGAAATCCTTTGGCTATATATTGCTACAATCACATTACAAGAATTGAAAATTTTTGGCACAAAATTCAATTCCTCATAGATAGATCTATGTTGAGTCAGACAGCTATTTCCATATATCTTAATACACGAAGACCTTAATTCACGGATATTGAAACTAGGAGCATAAATTCTATCTCCTGATATCGTCTGAATTGTGATTTACATTCTACGAATATAACTTCGGATTTATTTGGTCATCTTTTCTGTAAAGTTCTAATGTTTTATTTCTTTTATTCAGAAAAGTGTCTAAGATTATATTGTAAATCCCTACTAATATTATAAATGCGAAAGTAACTCTGTCTGTCTGTCTGTCTGTCTGTCTCACTTTTACGACTAAACCGCTGAACCGATTTTGATGAAATTTGGTATAGAGGTAGGTTAGACCTTGAGAAAGGACATAGGCTATGTTTGGTCGCGATAACCGACATCCACGCGGGCGGAGCCGCGGGCAAAAGCTAGTGTTACATATATGTTAAAAATATCACAATACCTAATTGAAAATGCCTAATTCTAAAATGATCTTCAGGTGGTCTTCAGTTAAAAACTTGATTTAAAAAAAGTAGGCATGTTTAAATTTAAAAATACACCGATGAAAGTAAGGTATAACAGGATTTTCAAAGTAGTTACAAACTGTGGAAAACTATTTGCATAGTATTGTAAAGTCAGAATTACATTACATTTACATTGGGTACCAGGTTGCCAAGCAATAGGTAGAGCCAGCGAGAAAAGTACAAATTAGTAACTACCTAATAGTTACTAACTATTAAACTCCACCTAGTACCCTGAGCTTCAAGTTCATTTGGGCCTTGAATACAAACAAGAAAATACGTCTCCATGAGCCTTCGTGGTTATTTTTTTTTTATAACCATGCAAAACTTCTTTTATTTATTTTAGTCAAATGAACATTTTTAAAATAAAATTTTAGCAATCGAAATGTTTTCTAAGTAATACATTTGCGGAATGTGTATTATGTCAAAATGATTATTTTTAAAGTAATATGTTTACGAAATGAAAGTTTGTCAAATGATTAGTTTTTCAAATGTTGTTTGTCAAATGATGTTTTGTCATACGTTTTTTGGTCAAACAAGGGTGAACCCATTTATTTACGTATTGAAATAAAAAATAATTCATCATCATAATCCTCATGGAGACGTATTTCAACATCAGTCGTAATACTTAAGTTAATGTAATAATATGAAAAAAAAAAAAAAAAAAAAAAAATATTCGCTAGCCTTGACACAGCAATCCGAGATAAGTCCATTAAATCAGTACATTTAGACAGCTTTTACGACTTACGTCAGTAGGTGAGGCTTTTAGTGCTGAATTTTATTTTTATGACACGGAAAAATTTGTTTGCGACTGTACCAAAGGCATACAAAGTATGCCTGTATAAAGCTTTTATTTTTTGCACTCAGTAAGCCTTATGACAACATTAAAGTTCATTTTTGAACGACAAAATACAGCAGATTACTGAATGAACCAAAAATTAAATTACTTTGTGAGGGAAAATTTTCTCTCTTCACAACTTGTATAGAGTAATTAAAATGTATATTTTTAATACACGGTAGTCAACACGGCCTATAGGTGGTAATTGGTCACCGTACCATGGTATGGTGTAGGTACTACACTTTTGTAACTCTATTTTTTTATACCACTTATGTCGCAGACAAGCTCACGGCCCACCTGATGGTAAGTGGTTACCATGGCCTATGGACGAGTACAACACCAGGATTCACACTCGTGCAGCCGAACCTGTAAGATCAGAGAGTTTATATGCCGTCAGCTCAGAAAAAAAGCAGGACAAGCCTTTGGTCTGCCCACTAACAGCACAAAAACTCTTCAGTGAGTTTTGGCTACCCTACTCAACGTCGGGAACAAAACACGAGGTTATTATACCCGCGGTATTCTGTAGGGCGGAGGTACTTCCCAAGTCGGACTGATCAAATGGGACTAAAATACCGAAATACCGTCGTGTCCTACCTTCTTCAAGTAGCAGTAGTCCTTCCTTGTAGTTCTTTGTGTTCACTATTAGTTATAAATAAGGTACGATGGAATCGCCGCCCTAGCAGATGCAAGCCCAAGGTGAGGGACGTCTTATTATCTTTAGGGGGGTATCTAGAGGTGTCGATCCCGTTTGTTTACCGTGGTACCATTAGACAGTACCATTGATGGTACGATGGCAATTTTGATTTGCCATGGTACCATTAGGTCGATGGTACCATGGCAAACATAATTTATTGTTAACCGTGGTACCATTGTGTCAATGGTACCAAGGAAAGTATTATTTATGGTTAACCATGGTACCATTATGTCGATGGTACCACGGCAAATATTATTAATTATTAACCGTGGTACATTTACAGAATAAATAAAAAAAAAATGAAATGGAATAACTGTATTTAATGTATTAATGGTTGTGGATTAAATAAACCCATTGAGGTAGCCAAAGTTGGCAGCCACAGTAAGTGGGGTTTTGGCGACATCGTTTATCTAGTGTGTAACTGATTTCATGGTCTTACCAGATCAAAAACCCAAATTTAAAAAAGAAAGTAACTGTGGTATAGTAAAGAAAATATTCTCATCCCTTATTACATGAAACTGCACCTAGTTTATAAAATGTGGATGATAATACACTACTGTTTACCCCTTTAGGGGTGTACAGTTATGAAAATAAGTATCACATTCAATATTACAACGTAACACGATAGTCGTTAGGTTTACCTTCAGTATTTATATAGGTTACAGCATTTTAGGATGATAATACCTTATAATCTTTGTCATAAGGTTCAAAATCGAATGAACAACCGTTGTTTTTGTAAACGCCGAAATCAAATACCATTGAGTGTTTGCTAACAAGATTTTTTCATGTTTTTCGTTGTGGATACCATTATAGGTTATAATGTCGTAAATAGGATACTTCGGCAGCTCAAAGGGATTTTATGAGTTTATTATTTCCGGCATGCGTCCTTTGAGCTATGTCCGGCTACCAATCTTTGGTTTAATTTTTTTGTTTCATTTAATATTTTGTCCCTTAAAAAAGAAATAGGTCGACATGTGCTTTTTTTTTATAATGTGACTTGTGATCGCAGACTTACGGTAGCGAGATCGTGGGTTTGAACTAGAGTATTTTACTGTTTATACTGGAGATTGATGGCACTTGGTGGAACTTGCTACACATATTGAATAAATCACTTGTACTTTTCCACAATTATTTATTTATTTGAACCTTACCGGTTTCACCTTACGGCATTATCAAAGGTTTACCATTGTAAACCAATCAGAATCAGATTTTACGGCATTATCAAAGGTTTACCATTGTAAACCTTTGATAATGCCGTAAGGTGAAACCGGTAAGGTTCAAATAAATAAATAATTGTGGAAAAGTACAAGTGATTTATTCAATATGTAGAGTATTTTACAGTTCAACTTCCAGGCACTTTGCTTTAGCTGAAGGGATTAACGGCAATATGCCTGGAGACACATATCTTGGACCTAAATCGCGAGATAAACAAGACCCTGGCGCACGCGGATTGTTTTGTAATAATCTATGCTTAGTAAATGAGCCTGAGGGCCTAGAGAATGAGGGCAATACTATCGATAGTATCGATAGTATTGTAGATCACGAAGAATAAATATCGAAATGAGGGCAATACTATCGATAGTATCGATAGTATAGATACTATCGATAGGTCTATCGATTGTTCCACGATAGCCTGACTATCGATAGACTATCGATTAATAATCGATAGTCAACTATCGATCGGCAACACTAGTTCAAGTACCCAACCAAAATCTTCGGGGCATATAGGGACCCTCTTTTGATTTGTCTTTTGGCCGGCTGCTGTCGAGGCTCTTACGAAGGCGCACTTTTGGAGGTTGCTAGGGCAGACGGCAGTCGCTCTAATAATATAATATCATGATTGTCCAGTTTAGCTAAATCCTCGGATCTGATCTACCGCCGTACCACCCCGCGCTATCCTCAAAAGACATCCAAGAAATGTGTACAGAACACATTTTGAACACATTTTAGGTCCAAGATGTATGTCTCGAGGTATACTAAAAGTCTGTTAGTTAGCTATAAAACCATGAAATTAAAAGATAGTGAAAAAAGCTGAGACAATAATGAAGCTTCTTCTAAACAAATCGATTAAAATAATATAGAAAAGAAAATCAATGATGATGATGATGATGAGAGATAAATCTTAATCGATTTGAATAGTTAGTATACTAAATGCTTTGAAATTTCAATAAATTCTTCTAAACAACATTAATTGAGTACTTATCACTAACGTGCAGCACATATAGCAGAGACAATATAGCTACAAGACGTGTATGGCAATATAGAGGGTCTCTATGCCTAATTGCCTTTGCGTACATCCATCATGTGGTCAAACATCGTCAATCTTTGGATGAGTAACTACTATTTGGTTATGGATAAAGCTAAAATAGTACACTGTCGAAACTAAATATACGCATTTGCGTGATAATATTTTGACAATTTGTGAAAGCGGTTTGAAAATTCTACTTTTGGAAGTTCACTTCCCGCTATTTTTAACCCCCGACAAAAAGGAGGGGTGTTATAAGTTTGACGTGTGTATGGGTGTGTGGGTGTGTGTGTGTGTGTGTGTGTCAGTCTGTCTGTGGAATCGTAGCTCCCAAACGGCTGAACCGATTTCGATTCTGATTCTTTTGTTTGAAAGATGGTTTAGTCGAGAGTGTTCTTAGCTATGTTTCATAAAAATCGGTTCAGCCATTTGAAAAATATGAGGAGTGAAAGTGGTAATGCAAAATCTAATATTTTCAAATATACCTACCCGTGTTGGGTATCAAATGAAAGGTAATAATTCATACATCACGAGACAGTAAGTTTTATGGAAATCGGTTAAGCGGTTACCTATAAAAAGCATGAAATAAAAAAACTAAAAAAAAATTAAAAAACCCCCGACCCAAAAAGAACCTATAAAAAGTAAAATAATAACTATTACATTATAACCTACCCTAAGTATTGACCCTTTTGTCATTTGTCTCGTCGGGGGACCGCCGCTTGACCGTCAGGGGAGTATAGAGCATACCAAGGTACTTAGCGGTTCCCCGACGAGACAAATGACAAAAGGGTCAATATTTAGGGTAGGTCATAATGTAATAGTTATTATTTTACTTTTTATAGGTTCTTTTTGGGTCGGAGGTTTTTGGAAGAAAAGTAACATAAGTGAGTATTAATGTATTAATATAATTATGTATTTACCTATTTAAGTATTATGTATGATAAGTATAACTTCAAATGAACGCCAACAACTACCAATTTCCATCCAAAGGTTGCCTGGAAGAAATTGCGTAAAGCGATAAGGCTGCCTTTTGTACTGCTCTTGTCTTCTTAATTTCTGTATCATGAATATTGTAATTGGCGTACAATAAAGTATATAATAAATAAATAAGTAGATTCAGTGGCATGAAAACAACAAAAAATATTATGGATAACTAATTTATCACTGTAAAGATTGCTATTAAGGATAATAAACTCAGACAATAAGTCCTATACAATAGCGACTTTAGAAAACGTTGCTTTTCACAAATGCGTATTATAAATTAATATAAATAATGTGAATAGCAGGAACGAAATATCAGGTATTAAACCAGTAAATAAGATCAAGCAAAAAATCATTTCTAAACAGGACGTAAGCATAATTGGAAGAATCCGTAGGTAAACTTTTTCTTTTTCTCATTCAATTAATGACTCAATGAAGTACATTCAATGAGTCAATTGAATGAGAAAAAAATATTTGAATCATCTATTACATTCTTTGTTATAACATCTCTTTTAATTTGTGATCTAAACTTGTAAGGTTGCTCTCATATTAAGTCACTTTGCTTCACTGTGTGTGTTTTACCGCCTATACAATGGTTTGTGCTCAGATGAATTGTTTGACATGATGCCCACAGCTACATTCTATCATCGCACTTCTCGTCATAGGCATCCTCACACATTGCGACCGGAAACGGTGCGCACTGTGCGGTATGAAAGGAACTTCATCCCTCGCACACTCAAGCTGTGGAATGAACTCCCCGCGATGGTTTTCCCAAGCGACTACAATATGGGGTTCTTCAAGAAGGGCATTAGAAGGTTTCTTCAGGGTCGGCAGCACGAGTGTGACGCCCCTGGTATTGCATACGTCCATAGGCCACGGTAACCACTTTCCATCAGGTGGGCCGTGTGCTTGTCTGCCACCTAAGTGGTATAAAAAAAAAAAATAGATTCGCAGAAGCTTTGTGAAAATACGTTAGTTTTTGAATGTATGATTGTAACTACCTGGTATATCCATTCTGATACTTAATTCTGACAGTGACAAAAACAAAGACAGTATAAATCATTGCTGGATTTTTTTTTCTAGGCAAGCAACGATGGCACTATTGTAGCAACACCCTTTGTGAGGAAATGATAACTAAGATTACACTCATCGAATCTAACATCGTCAAAATGCAAGATACAAAACTCAACGTAAGAATCTGAACTATTGGAGAGGAGAAAGCTAAACAAGTGGGCACATATCTCGTAACTCTTATTTGATAAGTTGAATGTTCCTTTGACAATCTTCTTCAGATTTTCACAGGGTTTATCTCGCTCGCCTTTTATTCAATTTCCTTTTAAAAGGGTTTTGGCCACTTAAGTAACTTGTCCAATTTCAATATGTGCAGCTTCTCAAAAAGTTCTTCTCAAAATGGGTATTGATATTGGTAAACCAGTTCTTATGTATGTAATAATGTATTATATATAGGAATATATATGACGTATTACAAAAATGTACCTAAGCATGTTGATCCGCATTCTAGAACAATTCATAATATAAGCTAAGTAATCAAGCTATATGCTATACATATATTTTAAATAGATAATAATATAATATAAATAGCACTATATTCCACAGAGTGCTATTTTAGAATGTGTATTTTTAATATTATATTCTCTAAAGTAAGCAGGTGGTGTTAGTAAAATTTCTTATTTGTATTTTATACCTACCTCATATGAAACTGATCAAAGTAGCGATCCTAAAGAAAACAATTCAGTATTCAAGACGCTACTTGAACTTAAAATTTACTAGAAAATTTTGCAGGTTCTTGAAAATTTTCACCAGAGAAAACTTTTCTACGTACATTTTACATCTACATATTGCGCCATGAATAAGTAACTTAGGATGATTATACTATATAATACCTAGATTACTTGAAAGGATCATTTTCTGTTATATAAACGCACAATGAATAGATCATATCGCCAGATAAAGATGCAACAAAAGGAGTCTTGAATGGGGCCTAGAAAGACGAGTAGAGCTACAAGGTATCTATTATTATATGAACGTCAGAATGGAAATTGATCGAAAGGCTTTTATTATTTACCTATAGCTGTATTGAAATATAAATCACATTTTAATATAGCCCAATATCGAAATGGAGGTCAAAGAAAATACTTGAGAGGTATCAATTGAGTCGTCAAAGAAACTTCTCTCGCTACAGTGAACTTTGAAAGTAAACGTGCGCGTTCGTCCAAAAGCATCGAAATACGCACGGATGCTTTTCACTTAGTTACAGTAGTATTTGAATGGAGGATCGTTTGACCCTTGGTAAACAACGTTCAAAATATTTCATCCAAAGCTTACACACTATTATACTTTGAACCATAATTAAATATCATCTATTTAGTTAAGCTCGTAGTATAAAGTTACTGTCAGTCACATTTGTAAAGTAAAAATGACAAGCAGCCAAAAAAACTGGCGCCTCATCAAATTTCAGTCTATTTTGATTCATTTTGTTTAGATGGTTGTCATCACCATCCGTGTAGACTAAAATACAATCAGGAGTAAGCAGTCAACACCTAAGACTAGACTAAAGAAAATACTTTGATCAAATAAACTACCTAAACTGGTCGTCGCTAAATTTTCGAAACCAACGGAAACAATGAAGGAACCAATTTTGACTAATATCCCAGATACAATATTCGTACATGTTCCATACAGTGCTTCCTCATCTTAGCGTTAATTCCCAGCCACATCTGAAGCTTTCACCTCAGAATCTAGGGTCCGGTTTACCAGTTTTAACTGTGGATTTAGCTGGACCTCGATTGTGTGTGTGTATTTGTGCATTTGATACAAACGCTGATATAATCACAATAACAACTACAGTAACAAAACAACTACATGTTACAGATCACACGTTCAATTTCGCATTTCTTGATGTCAGTAACATACCGTGTAAGATAACTGCATACAAACTTAGACAAGCCTATACATGTTTACTTTAACATGCTCCGATGCGTCAGCACGCTTCCACTCCAGTAATTTTGGGCTCAACGGCTGGTGGATTGTTCGGAGTAGACTATGCCTGATTGAAATTGCAGCTTCGGGATACGTATGGGACTAAAACATTTGCTATGTTATTATTTGGAGTTTGAGTATGGAGAAGTGTCGTTACTGAAGAAGTTACTCTTAACTACTGCCTAAATACGAATTTGGAAGGTAAAAAAGTTGCAAATATAGTGGAAGAACCGATTTGTGTTTCATTTCTGCTCTTTAGTATACACGTGCATTTTCTAGTGTCTCAAATAAAAGTACCTAATATATTACATACTAGCATTTTGATTGAATGGGATTCATATCATTAAAGTTTTCTCTTCACGTATTAACATAAAAATACCATTACCAAAGTTCATTCAATAAAATGCTCGCTGGATCACAAGTAGCGAGTGAGGTATTGTAAAAGTTAATATATACAAAACTAACCCCAGTTGAAAAATATATTATTTAGGTACTACACCAATAGATTCAGAAAAAAGAAATCACTGTTTTATTTGTGTTTCGGACTTGGCACCGACTTCTTATAGACCAATAGGTAGAAGATTTAAACAAATTATAAATAAAAAATTTAAATCTGGCAATTCAGTTACTTTTTACTTTTCAATGTCTTTTTTGTTCAAATTTCATTTTTTACTTCTATTCTTGCAGACTTATTTACTGCGCAAACCATAATGTTGATAAAAAAACAGGTCTACCTCAGCATTCCACGTATCTAATAATTATGTTTGTCTCTGTTGACCTCATAGTGGTGTGAGTACATTATAATCTCTATGGTATACTAGTATTTGCCGGTACCTCCGTGCCGTGAAATATTGACTCCGTTCCCGTGACGTACAGGAACCTATTCCTGATCCATATAAATGGCTTGTGTGCTAATCGATTATACTGCCAAAGTTCATCTAGATCCATTCAGTAGTTTTTGCATTAAAGAGCTAACACACATCCATCGTCACCACAAACTTTCACATTTATAAAATATGAATAGGGTTGACTGAGTCAATTACTTAAAATGTTGACCCACTACGAAATTCAGCAGAAGATAACATGCCACAACAGCGCACGCCGAGCAACCACGGGATGAATGGGTTCACGAAAGACAACGGATTTCAATTTATCAAAAAAATTGTTTTTATGCTGCCACTAAAGTTTTTCCGGTAAAAATAATGGACGCGCTGTGACGGGCTGTTGCGGTTGACGTTCTTCATAAAACTGATTTTTATACGTGAAGTCAATAACAGTCTAAGAGAGCTTCGTTCGTACACATATTCCTATTGGCCGGGCAATAATCTCATATACAATATGGGAAATAAAATTGCTAGGCATTGTTTAAGATATTGCCTAAGGACATCTTTTTTATAGTTTTTCGATATTGTGGATGACGGTATTATTGATATATAAATATTTTTTTCGGATATGGACGAGATATGAAAAGGGTATCGGCTTATGTCATTCTGAATAACTTAGGTGGATGAAGGAAATAGTGATGAAACATCAGCGGTACAAACAGACAGTGCCTGTATTTCTGATGGTGATTGTCGTATTTTTGGTTTATAGAACAATAGACAACCATTATTTTACATTCCTAAATGACGCTCGTGGAAAAGTGGTAACCGAATAAATAAGCACATTTTTAGGTTAATCAGTAGCCGGATCAGTTTTACGATGGGTGGCTGTTCTTTAAAGTGCCAACCCTTCATACCACAGAGAGTACGCTAAACTTCAACTTGAACTTCAACGACGTTCTTTACGGGTAGTTCGAGCCTTAAAAATTGTTGAATGTTGAACATGCATTCTCAATGCGATTGACTGCTCACTGTTTCTTCCTTTAAGTTATTTTAAAATTATGACGGTTCTGAATCTATTGTATTAAACCTTTGTAATCCACTGCAGGATATGGGTATTACCTAATGTACGTCATAACACTTAGTCCTTCACTTTTCACACCTTATTTATTCCAACGATCTTTTTAAGGTCAACTTCTGTTTGCAGATTTTTGATCATTACTCTTTCACTGTTTGCTTATTCTAATGGTCATTGACCCTTTGACAGATATGCCCCTAAGAAAGTGGCAATTCGTTCGTCGGCGTATTGTAAAACAGAATCATGAATGTTGATTAATATATGTATTTTGACGTTTATGACAGTCTCTATTCTACAATCGTATTGCCACTAGCCTATAGAAGCAGTTAGCCCTTTACCACTTCAATTTACTTATTCTACGAACTGTCAGAAACTTATTTGATGAGTTTATCTCCAGGTATCAAAGAAACTTCAAGCATAGCTTGTTCTACAGTTCGCTACTCAACTTGGGCTACTCCAACGTTTGTGTCCAGTAACAACAACTTCCATATAAGCTATACATAAAGTTATAAAGCTTTATACACCTAGCAGGGTGAATTCAGTAGGAAACCTAACTTCATAAAGCGAAGTTTCAAGGAACTTTGTAACTAAAACTATGTAATTATAAACTTTAAACTAAAATGGCTTTTAATGGTAATGTTTTAACGATAAAATTTTGTTTGCACTAGATTTTTACAAGTTAGCTAGTGCTTTTTTACCATTTTGATATTTTGCAATATTAGGTTCGGATTTTAAACAGATCCAATATATTTTTGTATTAACCAACATAGTTTTTGGTTTCACTTAATTTTGTGCGAGCATAATGTCTTCAACTGTTCAATTACCAGAGCTCGCCCAATTCAGTGAACTATGTGTTTTCTATTGCATACAAAACAACTTGACCCAAATGAAAAACAAATAAGGAGCCTTTTGAATTCTACATCCCCGAGAACTCTAAGAAATAATCGAAATGTTTGTTATTAAGAGTCTACTTACACATTTAAGCATTACTGTATTACTTAATAAACACATTACCACTCTTTTGCGTCGCGCAGTCGGGTAAAAAAGGCCGTGTTGGTTCCTGGTAGAGTAGAATAAGGCCACCCCATCTTTTCCTGACTTGGGCTGATCTCCATCCGATAGTAAACATACAGCCCATAAATAAGTGTCCGCTTGACGGCAATAGGCTCGCCTCTGAATAGAAGGCGAGTGACGTAATAATGTGGGTCCGAAAATCATAGTTGGTGAAATGCGGGTGTTAATACACCTCTGGCTACCCCTTCGGGGATTTACAGATGTATAAGTATAAATTAAAAAAGGATTTTATGAAAAATATTTATAAATAAAAAATGATTTTAGATATCGCAGTGCCTCATACGTAGAAGATTAAATAACGCTCTGATGCCCACATGGTGTTTAGAAAATAAATATTTTGTATTTTAGACCCAAATATATGTGATGCGAAAATTCAATTACGAGATTGAGTTATGTTATAAAAAGTAATACCAACTACACACTAGAATATTAATAAACGCTTCAAATCAAAACACATGTTTAATATTAAATTAATGTTATTTTAAGTTCTATGCATGCTATTAGCCTTAATAGTATTATTTTTACCTTACCAATATAAATAGAAAATCTTATTGATGTGGAAAGGACATGTTTCGTAATATCAAACCGTCTGGGAGGATTTTGAGTGTGCAAAATTCACGAGAATTTTATATATTAGCTTATGTAATAGGTACATCTTAGACTGGGCCGCCGGCGCCTCCTTTTGCGAGCAAGTAATGCTCGTGAAGGAGGCGGCGGAGCGGGAGCGAAGGAGAATCGCAGACCTTGCGGCCCGCGAGGAGCGGAGGAGAATCGCAAACCCGTAATGATTAGAATTCAAAGAGAACCCATTTGAGGGTTATAAAGAAGGTTACTATCATTTTTAGTACTGACTTCTTTTTCTTTATCCTAGCGTTAATCCCAATCGCATCCAAAACTTTCGCCTCGGAGTCTGGAATCCCCTCTTGTTGTGTTCCCGGCGGTGAGTAGGGTAGCCAGAGGTTACTGGAGAGGTTTTGTGCTGTCAGACCAAAGGCTTGTCTTACTTATCTTCTGCGCTGACGGCACAGAATCTCTCTGTTCTTACAAGGTCGGCAGCATGAGTACTTTCCACCACCACTTTCCATCAGGTGGGCCGTGTGCTTGTCTACGACCTAAGTAGTATAAAACAAAAACATTGATTAACTTAAGTTTCAACTGCAGTAGAAATCCCGTCGTTAAAACATTGCTATTAAAAGCAATATTCTAGTTCACAGTTTATAATTACTTGTTCATAAGTTGTACTGATTAAGCTCCGCTCTATGAAGTTAAATTTCCTACTGAATTAACATCATCTATTTTAGCGTATAACAGGCTTTCTGAGTGGCTTATTTTAGGTCGGTCTTTGTGGTTATAATGTTTTGAATAAGTGTTTGAAAATTGTTGTATGAAAAGTTTAAGTTTTGAACATTTTAGAATTAATGATTTACACTCTGTGACAAAATCTAAGCGAGACCTGAAGCAATTTGTTTAGAATTTACTGTAGGCACACAATTCAGTAAATTACAGTGTTGTATCCTTTTATTTAGACAATATTTTTATCCAGTGACACCTATCAGGATAGTATATAGATTTTTTACCATCTGACAGTAAACAAACTTACTGAGAAAAAAATGTCATATTAATCAAAATAGATTTTCTATTAACATTTAACATTCATACATACACTCACGACTGTAAATCCCCGAATGTGTAGGCAGAGGTGTATTAACACCCACATTTAACTAACTATGATTTTCGGTCCCACGCCATAGGGGGCGAGCCTATTGCCGTCAAACGGGCACTTAATCATGGACCGTCAGAGCACATCAAGAGAACAGCACTACCCCTTAATCGCCTTCTACGACACTCACAGGACGAGTTGGGGTCCTATTCCACCCAATTCTATTCCACCGGGAACCAGCACAACTCAATTAAGTGGATTAAAAACCAAATTTGTTGAATAATGGTTGTTAAGGTGCGTACAGATTTATATAACATGTTGTATAACTTGTTTTTTATAACACGTCCACATTATCTAACATTGTTTTATAACTTTGCAACATTTAACAATACTGTACACATTAGATTTAACAATGTCATATAACAATGTTGTATAACAATTTCGTTGGACGTTGCACGGCTTTTAAAACTAAAAATAAAGTGTTATATAACTCACTAATGTAGACACTGAAGTTATGAAACATGTTCATAACTTCAGTGTCTACATTACTGAAACATGTTATATAACATTGTTTTATAACATGTTATGCTATATAATTTGTATGCACCTAAACACCTCTGCCTACCCCCTTTCCGTATGAACAGAAGAGAGACAAAATCGATAAACTAGCAGGTAAACCGAACCCAATACCGAAGTCGTTAATAACGTCTCACTTACCGTTCATTAGTAGCCTCAATATGTTCTTAGACGGAGGACAAAACAAACATTTACTCCTACATTGACCTCCTGTTAAAATAATAACAAAGCTTTGATGTCAAAAGCGGCTATAAACATAGGTAACGGTCGGTTTAATGATGGGCGGGAGCAGTTTCGGAGGCTAGGATGTCTAATTAATATGTGTCCTAATAAAGCGTAAGGTGCGAATACGCAGGGGGCGTGATACGTCCTAAAAACGATGACGTTGATGACAAAGATAAGATAGTGTTACTAGGAAAGGACTTCTTTGATGATAGTAACCCAGATTAAGTCAAAATAAATAAAGAAATTCATAAATTTTGGAGGAATTCATTGCGTAAAATGTAAAGACTTACGAGTAGTTTAACTTGAACGCAAAGTAATGAACGTTAACATTACAAAAATCCACAAACTGTCTTTATATGGTCTATTGCGTACTTGTCCTTCTTATCGGATATTTTATTGATGAGAAAGACAGGCAGAAAGATAGGAATAGCAAAAAGGTGGTCGTGTGGATGAAATTTTAAAACAATTAGTATGCTAACTATTCAGATCGATAAGACAGGAAAAAATGAAACGACTAAGGTGGGACTTGAACCTGCAACCAGCCCATTGTCCCTGCAAGCCCACCTGCTGCCTGAATACTCTGAGCTACTGAGGACCGAATCCTGCCCGAGTCGTTTCACTTTTTTCATATCTTAATCGAGGTGTTTTATGATGAAAAATTAACTAGTGCGATTATTTTTTTAAATTCCGTACGCTGTATGTTGTGTATTGTGTAGCAAGCATTTTTTTATACTCTGATCCTATTTGCTGTAGTAACTAAACAGTATCTATAATATGGTACCAGATTGTGGAGGGACATTGCTGAATATATTGTATGTTGCTAAACTCTCTCGGATGCCTGGCCTAGTTAAGTCGAACGAGTAATATCAATAATTTATCCTAGAAACAAAGTTAACTTAGTAGTCCAACAACATGTTTTTCTATACAATCTAACTGCAAACGTAAGTTTGTGCGTACAATATTGAAAGATTTATCGTGTCATTGTAAGGATTCTTCCATTGATTTACGTTTCACGTTTGGGTCTATTTAGTTCACCTAAACTAAATTTAAAATTATTCTATTCTAGTCAAGTGAAGTCAATTTGGAGTTTGACTAGACTGATTACTGATACATGGGCAAATAGATTTACTAGTGTGTTTATTAAGTAACCCTAAAAACTGATTTCTCAGTTAAGTGTGTGTTGATTTTGCTTTTGCCAAATATTCAATATTTGTAGGTACAAAATCATCATTATCTTACTGTTGTATCTGAGACTTTTATCTTGGTGCCTAGGGTTCGCTTACTCCTTCTACTTAATTCTGATTCTGAGAAAGAGCTGCGCTAGTTATTCGATTACCAATCAGCTATCGGCTTGCAGGTAAGGTTGGTTCTGCCCCAAAGGTCTTCTTCGTCTTCTCTTATTCTGGCTTTAAAATCTAAAAAACTTTTTTTTTATATTTTGGTTTCTTTGTTTTTTATAATTATAAGAACTATGCTTTCTGACAACTGATACACAAGATAGGTATAATCAATTACACTTTGTAAATTATTGCAATAACCTAAAAGCAAGTGAGAAGATAAGACATAGGTATGTATTACAATGATATCATATTTTTCAGCACTTTCACGTAGTATAGAAAGCTTAAGTTTACTCCGATAATACATTGTATTTATTGAATCCGACGGACGGTATAGGCGGGTATATTAGGTACTAATAATACCCACATTTTAGAATTTATTTCCAGTTCCACATCAACATGTAGCAAAAGTCAAATTATGTTGAAACAAATTCAATATTTAAGAGAGCAAGTTAACATAATTTTATCTGTAATAAATGTACTTGAAGACATGCTCATCATTCCATACCAATTCAGCAACCTTAATTCATAATATTTAAAAGCGACATTTACATCTGTTGAAATCTTAAATACGTTCTATTGTTGGAGCGGCATACTAATTTAGGTAAACGTCTGACTCCGAAAAGGAAGAAAAAAAAACAACTTTTTTCTGTCGCGTAACACGTGTCAACTTCTAAAAAGCGATTTAATGAATCTGCGTTAAAAAGGTATAATTAAGGTTTAGATATTCCGGCCACGTTGCGAGGTCCCGATAATTTTGCCTCCCTTGCTTCTCATTAAAGATTTCTCGCTTTTGTTGATTTACTACGTTTCAGATCGTTCGGCATTTTGATTAATACTTTTCAACGAAGCAGAAAGTTGGATGAAAAATTTTCTCACTAATTACCCGAGATTAAGAAACGTGCCGCTTTTTTTACTTGAAAAATAGATGTTTGACGTTTGAAAATTTTGGCAGGATATTTTAGTCACGGCGTAAAGATTTTCTTTTCCCTGCTCGTAATGAGTCGTAAGCAGTTTTGCGAATAGTCTTTAAGTAGGCCATAAGACATTATAATACGCTTTTGTTTTTATGTTGTTTTGTTATTCAAACTTGTTTACTTGTTTGTATGAATAATTTTATGACAGTAGAGGAATTTAGTGATCTATTGTCTTAGCTTACTATAATATTGTGCACTGTCATCATCATCGCCTTAGCATTGTTGCTTGTCGCTTGTTCCTTTAACTCGTCTTGGTTGGGTTTATACCCCAAGAGGAAAACCTATGTCATAACCTCACCGTTTTACAGATGTTGTTCTTTTGAACCCCGAAGATTTTTCTCTAGTCCCAAAAACACCTAAAGCGTGCCTGCTTATTAAATTAACTACATAAAGTCTGCAAGAACAAAGCAAGAAAAACTGCTACAGTACTATAAAAGTACTATAAGCTGAAGTGTACAATCTTCAACTAACACTAACTATTTTTGTAGACTAGTTGGAGCTAAGCCCGAGAGTATGTTTTCATAGCCGGTGCTTAAGCAAAGCTTTTCTACTAGTGTTTAGTTTAAAATGAGTGTTGCTTCTGTTTGCTCAGTTTTATTTCTAAAAAAACATGTTTTATGTTGTGTAATTTACTTATATTAACTAGATTTATTTTGCCTTGGAGTCCACTCAAGTTCATTATAAAATATACGACTTGTGTAAAGTAGGCACTTGAAGGTAAAATTTCTCATATTTTTCAGGATTATTTTCCTCAACATGTTAAGCTTGTAAATTTAGAGTAACTTTATCAAAATCTTTGTAGATCCTTATGGAAGTGTTATAAGAAGTGTCTCCTATAAAAATGCTTTCTTTTCTTTATTTCGTTCTTTATTATTAATTATTTTTCATATTGAAACTCGTGACTAATAAAATGTTTAAGTGCCAATATAAAATAATACTGAAAATATTAAAATGCTTTCAAAATATATACCTAAACAATATTATCGCTCTCAAAAATTTAAGTGAAATCTATTTATAAATAGCACTGTAGTTGTTTTGCAACAATTTAAATGGCTAGTGCTTCTTCTCGGTGCAAAATATTTTTGTAGTTTTGTTCACTAATGACCCTTTGTCACGACTTAAAGTGCTCAGTGTTTGTGAGTAGATATTTTTAGAACAACTTTGTTTTTTCCGTTAATTAATAAAACATTGTAAGTAGTTAAGCTAGCCTGTTCATCATTAAAAAAATACATTTCTCTTCATTACCAATCTTTAGCAAGATTTGGATGCAGAGGTTTTTAGAAATCATTTTGAAATTTCATAACTGGTATACCATAAGACCCAAGATCAAATTAACTAAAAAGCTGCTTGGATGTGAACTAGGAACTATATTAGAAAATAAGTCGCAGGCCTAAAAAGTAACGTCATAAGGCTCACAGTTGTTATGTTCTGATATATAAATAGGCGCCTTCTAACGGTAATTCGCGTAGGTACATGATAGTTTTGTTCACGGGTTTGTATCCAGTCTAAACACAAAACAAGACAGCTTCTTGTAGGCGTGCATCTATTCAGAATATTTCCTTTTTCACGTGTTCCTCTAATTAGCAGATGGTACTGTGGAAAAATTGTGGAGTATAGGTTCACTTCAAAGAGTGGTGATGTCATAGCTCTGACTGGAATGGTTAGGAACAGCGAATTTTGCAGCTATCAGAGAACGGTTGGAACTAAATCACATAAAGAACATAATGGGGGTAAGTTGGACTTCTTGTTGCCAAATTAACGACCCATACTGCCTTAACTGGTTGCTGGTGACTCCAGGGTGCATTTATGCATGAATCCAATAATTTTGTTTATAGTAAATGGTTCTCTGAAGATTATTTTGAGTTGTTTAACCAGAATAAAATTCTCACACAGAATTCGAACTAGAATGAAACATAAAAAAGATTAGGTTACTGATACGACGAAACATTTTTTACGACATTAGGTACTTTCCTTATAAAGGTTACAGAAAGCATAGTGAAAAATCCGACGGAACATTTGATTTATGTCTAGTTACATAAGGCGATATGGAAACTGGCCAACGACAAGAATTGGATGTTACCCTACCATCAGATATACAGCTTTTGAAATGTAAAAGGCCAAGGAGCAAAAACATTATTTTATGTTCTATGAAGAGTCTAAGTAGTGTTAGACTTATGAATTGAAAACATAAATAGCTTTCAATAAGATTTCAAGGACCTTTGCAGGAGCAAACAAGTTCTTCAGTGGGGACTGCGAATTGACAAATCGAGGGTGGGATAGCGTATTCAGAAAATAATATTAGATACATAGTTATATAATTCAGTTATGCTACATAGGAGGCGCGGGTTTGATCCCCGTCACTGCAAATATTTGTATGCATGAATGTGGGTGATATGCATTGGTCTGGTCGTGTCTCGAGAGAGCACGTTAAGCCTTCGGTCGCAGTTGCTATACGAACATCTATGGCAGCCATTACGGGTAGTTGGCCTTAAAAAGTCTAACGACTGATCTAGCTGCAATGATTCGATATCGCTCAATATTGTTATTGGGTTGTGGAGGTCAGATAATAGTCGATTTACAAAAAACATCGAAGTCCAGCCAAATTAGCAGTTAGACTGGTAAAGCCTGGTAGACTGGTAATTCTGGTGTCCGAATTCGAGGTGAAAGCTTCGGATGCTACTGGGATTCAGTCACATCCGAAGCTTTCACCTCGAATTCCGGCGTCAACTCAATTCTCTCAACTCTCAAATGAAGAAGAATTGAGTTTTACCCAACGACCCTAATAACTCTAAAGTTTGTGCACTTTACTGTATTAAAAACTTTACCAAGTCAGGAATGTTAAAAAGATATTTGTAAAAATTCTGTCGCTGTACCGTACATTATGTATGATACAGTAATTTGTACTACAGTAAATTGAATTTCCCGAGTAATAAAATGTAAAAGACCTGTAGAAAGGAAAGTAATTAAGGAAATATATGTATTCGTAGACTCGTGAAAATGTTTCAAAATGAATATACCTACCTAATTATGAATTCTTTAATGTATAACGATGTAAATGATATCAATTTAGGCAATAAAACATTGTATATAAAAGATACTGGCGCACACAAAGATATTTCTTTTGTAGTTTCGGATCCTAATGAGGTAGGGAATCAGATAATATTTCTTTCATAAATTCAAATTACGTTTATACATTTATCTTGATCAAACTTATTTGTTAGTTAGAAAACTACGCCGTTTTTAATCAAACTTCTAGTTAAATTAAGATTATTCCGAAGAAATGCAAATTCGGAAAATGATAAACCGAAGAAACACCGCCGGTCTGAAGGTCTGTGAATAATGGAATATTTCGTGAAACAATAGTAGTGATATTACTATTAGGTAGTATAATTTAACAATCTTTGTTGTCAATAAAGTAATACACTTCTTTGTAATACATAAACTCAGGCGACTTCACTTATAATACATTACGAAATTGCCTGTATTACTAATAAAGTAGGTAGTCAAAGGAAGCCATTCTTTGACTAGTTTATTAATCATTTATATCTACATGGCGCGCGTTTCTTTGCCTGTTTTCCTTATGAGCAATAGCGTTAGCAGTTACGTCTAATGAAGCGGAACGTGTGCTGAAATATTATTTTCTAGCCAATGTATATAATAATGAGGTCTTTAAGATAGAATTCAATAACTACATCATATAAATGTACAGCGTAATTGAACATGGAGCTTGAAGATGGACGCAAAAAAGTCCTTCTTTGCTTTTTAAAATCAATTAATGATATCAATAAGAGTAGTATATTTTGTGTCTGTAAATATAGTGAAACTAAATCTACAGAAGCGAAACCATATTGTTTTATGTATAAAACAATATTCTTTCCTTAACGAAAAAAATGTATGTGTTATTTACACATACATTTCTTTCGTTTCTCTTATTGAGGAAATGATACATTATACGTATGATACGTGCACTCACACAATCATTTTTCTTTGTAGTTTTTGTCCTAATGAGGCAAGGAACAGATAAAAATATCTTTATTCACTTCAAAGGACTTTATTTATTTCTTGATAAAAGTTATCTTTGAGTTATAAGAATAACAAGTCTGTTTTTAATCAAACTTCTAACTTTATTTTCATCAGCTACATAATTTAGATTTTCATACATTACATTAAATAGTTAATATTTTTTAAAGAGAATCCAATTATTGCCAAGTTTTACGTTTTGTTGTGCCAATATTCAAGGTAGATATTATTATAAATCAAGGTCTTTAGATGTATTTCAGGTGGAATTGGAATTGTCTAAAAAGAGACACCTGAAGTAAGCTTACATAGTCCACGATTGTCGTTTAACATAAAATGAAATGAACAACGTATTTGTCGCAAGAAAATGTAGTCGGAATCTAACGGACAGTTTAAGATCTGAATGTAACTTGCTCTTCCCTCCATCTGAGGCAAAATTTATTACGTCGACTTTGCTTCGTTGCCACAGGCATATGGTACACTTATCCCTTGCTTCACACAGAGCATGAAAGTGGAATTGCTTGTGACTACATTATTTATTATCACGTAGATCTCAGGTCTTTAGTTATTTGAAATGAATACATGGATGTTCTTATATTAATGCTATTGTTTCTCTGTGGTAGGGTCTTTAGAGAGTCTCTCTAATTCTGATTTCTTCCTAACATTATTATGATACGAGGTTCTTTTATCATAATGAATACTTCTGAGTGGACCTATCGGACACTTTTGAGCTGTTATTTTTTTAAAACGTTCAAAATGATTTTTGGTGGATATGCCGACCGAATCGTGCATCAAATAAAAGAAAAAGGATAATCCTACGAACAATAATTATAATATTATGAACTCTTTACCCATATTGTAATTTCCAAAATCTTCTAAAATACAAAATAAATATACAAATTCTTTTGAAATACAGTACAAACGTTAGAAAAACATAAAAGCAATTGTTAATAATAAATATTGTACCTATTCGGACCTTCAAATTTAGTAAAGCGAAGGAAACTTGACTACACTAAACTATAATAATATCATAATAAACTCGAGTACAATTTTATTATTTACTTCTACATTTGACTCGCTTTCCAACAAGGACGACTTGCTTTGCAGTATCGCTCTTTTCGTACTGCTAATGAAGCCAACAAGGACACAGACTCACATAATGACTGTGACCTATATAAGTTTGCAATGCAACACGAACTTTGTCTCTTACGTGTTCTTCATTTTATGCTTTTATCTAGAAATATCAGTCTGTATTTGTTTCTGCTTATCGGTGGGATAACCATCAGTACGAATACATTTTATGTACAACCAGCATCAGATCGATCTTGACGAACAAAGTACTCAAAATGGTCCTTAATATCTTGGCATTCCCCCCTTTTTGTTGACTGATTGATCTGATATTCGGTACACACCTTTTGTTTGGGTGGTAATACAATTTAAATCAATAAAACAATTTGATTTCTGAGACAACAAAGTCTCAAAATAGATCTGATGCTGACTGTATGTACAATTTTTTCAGATACGTATTTGTACCTATTTGGAATCATCTCATTACTATTAGAACTATCGGGATATTTACCATTTGTATTGTTTGAGGATGGGTTTCTACTGCCGAACGTCTGCCATCCAGTGGCCCGTCTATGTAAAAACAACCGGGAGCAAGCCAAAACAAAATCGCCAGTGGATACAGTAAGCATAGTGTGTCGTGAACGTGATCGAGATCGAGTTCGAGTTTGTAGTGAAAGTGAAACCAGAGGTAGTGTCCATACGCGTAGAAAAAGAACTCAAAGAGTGTAGATCGATATTATTTACTCCTAAAAACTTTTTCACCGTTTACCGCCAGTACTACAGTTCCTCCGTGATCATGGTGCTTGAAACAGCGCCGAAATATCGGCAACTCCAAACAATACATGGTAAATATCCCGATAGTTCTAATAGTAATGGAATCATATCGATGATACGTTATTAGTTGGCATTTCTATAATAAGTACTGTTGGCCTCTAGAAATTATAAGAAATGTGGCTGTTCCTTCTGAGTCAAATTTATAAAAAAGAGCACAAAGTTGCAAATTGTAATAATTTTCTTTTTTTATAAAAATTAAAGGTTAAGGGTAAATATCATAATCCGGGTTTTTTCCTGTATAGCCTTCTCCTTAAAATTACTAAGATTATCAGAAATAAGTAAAGTCAATATTAAAAGCGGTTGGGTCTTCACTCCGGTCGCGTACTTAATTAAATTTCGATGTACATCTAAAGTAGCAGTAACGTAATATGGTGTGGGTCAGGCCTTGGTCTCAATATGAGGGAATTTCAATAGCTAGTCCTTTGTCAACGTAAAGGCACTCCTTATACAATCATTAAGCTTCGTTGATGAGGTTAACTAAACTAAAACTGAAATGCTAGAAGTACATAAGCGTTACGTAGGCTAAAGATCTTAGTTTGTATTAAGTTAAGAGAAAAAAGGAAGGCGGTATCGTGCGAAACTAGTTAAGGAACTTCGTTATGTACACGACAGAAAGAACCTCCTATAAACAGTAATTGTGTTTTCTAAATTCTTCTACCTAATACGCACGCATTGCAGAAGAATATAGACTAAGGTTAGTGGATAGAAAAAGTAACATGCTTCAATTAAGAAGAAATGTATTAGAAAGTAAATAAATTCAACGTAAAGCCAGAAGTAAATATTGAGCTGTTCTGTGTATTCCGGAAGAAAAAGTTGTGAGTTTGCTTACTGATTACTTAGTAAATACTAAGGAACATTTTAACTAACTCTACTAACTAATATAGGTTCAGTATAAAGTCAAGATAAACACTGATTTCTTAAAACGAAGAAGAATGGCCACAAGATAAATCAAGCATTGAAATTCAATAAAAACTTTTTAAACAGATACCGCAAAAGAGAGACAGCAACACAACCACCAAATACGTGTGAATGAGACGAACAGACAATAGCCGAGGAAGTTGGGCGGAAACAAACCATGCAGTTTCATTAGGGACGTCGGCAATTAGTCTGACCCACACGCCTGCGATGAGACAATTTCCATTCTATGCTAATTGTGTCAGGGAATTTTTGCTACAATTTATTAAGAAATGGTGACAATATTTTTATATTGTTATAATTGAATGAAATTTTTAAGCGATTAGTATGCTAACTATTAAAATCGATTTATTGTTCATTCCAACCAATAAATCATTGAATTCAAATTCGTATATCGGTATTATGGATCCCACCGTCGCCCCAAAATCGAATTTGAAATGTTTCAGGCGGGGCTCGGTAGCTCAGTGGTCATAGCTTTCCCCCTGTAAGAGACTGGTCGCGTGTTCAAATCCCATCTGGGCGATTCACTTTTGCCATTCTTTATCGCTATTATGCTATATTGTTATAGGTATACTAGCTGACCCCGCGAACTTCGTACCGCCTAACAATCAATTCTTTTTTTTTAAATATTTTTCTCCGTAAGAACCATCCCTGTACTTCATGGAATATTCTAAAAAAAGAATTAGCGAAATCGGTTCAGCCGTTCTCGAGATTTGCGCTTAGCAACACATTTAGCGATTCATTTTTATATTATAGAAGATATTGTTAGAAAATGATAACTTTACTGAGTTATATACTAAACTGAATATTGTAATGTATCTTACACTTAATACTTCCAAAGAATTATAAACAAGTACAAGCAAGCAATACCTGCAAGATCTAATGTGCCTTAGAGCTGCGTTTCTTGTCGAAAAATATTTCATTTAGAAGCATGTCTCCTTTACATATTAAATAGCTATGAAAAGAAAGTTGTATGTTGTAGTTGTGTATGTGTTGGTGTGTGTGTGTGTGTGTGTGTGTGTGTGTGTGTGTGTGTGTGTGTGTGTGTGTGTGTGTGTGTGTGTGTGTGTGTTTGAATATCGTGCGAAAAATCCCCACGGATACCTCCCCCGCCGGAGCCGGTGGAGGAGATTAATTCGGACTCAAACCGACTAAAACGCATGGCGTCTGTGCGCCGTCTCGGATTCCGGCATCCGACGGCGCACAGACGGCGTGCGTTGACGGTGAGATTGTCGTAGCCATATCCCTCGCACCCCGGCCGACCCAGGGCCATATCTCTCGATCTGGCCTTCTTCCGTTGTAGCTTATTAACGCTTACAAAATCACAAATTAAGCGGGTTTATAAAATCTGATAAAACAATAATTAATAATTTTAAAGTTAAACATATTATTTGAATTTGGTACCGTAAAACAGAAAATTCATTTAACGTTCTCCAAAATCCTACTCAAGTACTACATATTTTCTTTTGTTAGTAATCAAAAGTAATAATCCTTTGAAATATCGCCTACAGTGAGCACCAAAGCCTCTTTGAAGTGAGCAAGAGACTTCTACTTTTGTTCGTTCAAAGTAAAGACTGACATTTCTCAGGTGTTACGGGAGTCCTAAGGCTTTTATTATAAGGCACGTCGTTTGTGTGCCTATCTTTGAAATTATTCAGAAAAAAGGTATATAAAAACAAAACAAAATTTAATATCAAAATGCTGTTCTACGAACTATAAACTCGTAATATACATGTTGATTTTCTCAAGAATGTCTTTGCTGTTTTCATATATGAGTAGGTACGTTAGTAGTAATTTTTCATTTTCGTGTCTTCTCAAACGAAAACTGATTTCATTTCTTTTATTACTTTGTTTTCAGTGTCATTAGACCTTAGGCAACTAAGTAAAATGTTGCTGTAAACTGCAACAGCTTCCAGATGCTTTGGAATTCAAATATTTGTACTCGTACACCTTAGACTTCAGTAAAAGGTGTCAAATAATACGTTGATTTGATTTGATTTTCTAATTAATAGTGCGGCAAAAGGTGTCGCTGAACCGCTTGGTTCTTTATGGAATATTTTGCGTTTCATTATAAACTCGATATCTTGAATTACTTAGTCGATGCCCGCCATACTGAGATTGCAGGGATAATATAGGGGTAAGTGTAGGTATGTAGTAGAAAATCTTAAGTAGGTAACAAACAAGCAAATAAAACACTTTGATGTATTGCGTTTAGTTGACTCGTGGAATTGGTAGCTCCCAAAAATTTGAATAATACATGAAATATTTATCAAGTACTCGTGACGTCATATGGAAATGTTCCCTGGACTCCAAGATATATCGAGCTTCACCTTGAATAACAAATGTAGCTGATATATCTCGAATAATGATAAGTGTTACATCAAAATATTTGATTCAAATCTTGAAGATTATATTATGAGATTTGCTTATATCCTTCAATGTATTTCTTTTTTTATACTGGTAAATATCATTTCTATTTCCTGCCAGGGTAGGCAGAGAATCTGCTTCTATCCTTACATACTTATCAAGTTCCCTCCACTCTCATTGATAAGAATAGATAGGTCTACTATCTACAGATTTAAAATAATAATCGATCCATTAATGTTACAAAATTATAACCTTACATAGGATCTTACCAAATTTGGATAGGTAGGGGGGGAACACTACTGACGGTGGAGGTGAGCGCTGATGCATCACAAGGTGGCCACCCTAAACCTACATCTGGGTCGCAAGTTCCAGTCGCCGTCACGGTGTTCCTCTCTGTATCACGCTATGGACCCGGCGACCGCACGGTGAATCCATTAGGAGTGCTGAGAATCGGATCTCTTCTTTTTTAAAGAATATTAGTAGCCGAAATTACTAATATTCCCTCAAACCCCTCCAGCTAAGTAAATTGCTTGTGTGAAAAAAAGTAACATGGTGGAATGTAACTAGATATATAAACTAGATAACTTGTTCAATTATTATCATACAGCTGTTTCATATTATGAAAATGTTAACAAGATCCATCACGACTCAGATTAACATTAATACAAACTTCATCTGCAACACTCACATTGTTTAGTTCAGATGAAGCTATTAGGAGAACAAAACCTGAAAATAATGCGCCTTCTGCTAATGTCAGGCTGGAACAATGGTAAAATATTAACAATGGAATGGGGCACCTTGAACATGGAACCCTAGAAACAACCTTGGGAACGGTGGAGTGGCTTACTAAGGAAGGTTAACCCGTTAGAAGTGAGCGAGGTGACGCATTAAGTGTTGCGACGCGGCAATGTGACGCGACTCATACTTCACGTGACGCAACAATATAGAATACCGACTACTTGATATTTTCGCGTCGCGTCGCAACGCTTCACGTTGTCGCGTTGTCACTCATGTAGTACAACGGTTAAGAATGCTAACTGCATGATATTATAAATGCGAAAGTAAATTAATTTGTAAGTTGATCACAAAAAACTGAACGATGGAGTTGGCTGGAATTTCGTTTACAGATAGAGTACCTACAATCATGTAGTTACTTTTTATAAGAAGAATAAGAAATAAGTTCCTATTATATTATGTATTTAATAGATTTATCTGAGCACGGCTCTTTCTCTCTCTTAAACCGTGTGCATATTTTATTTTACATAAGAAAATAATTTCACCCAACACAAACTAGGAATTTAATAAAATCAACCTTTTCTCGAAGTGCATCTGGAGTTAATTATTCAGGCATTTAATTTGCATTCCGATGAACTTACACTTTAATATCGTTAAGCGCTTCATGCTTTAGAATAATATGCTTTTAAATTGTTTCATTAAACGTAGTTACGGTTAACTAAAAATTGATAAAAATGTGCATACCTATGTCAAAAGACATTTCTAATCTGCAGGTCTACTATGAATCCTCCATAGTTGCACATCGAAGTTTCGGGCAATCGGTTTCGTGGAACGCATTTATCATCGTACGTGAAACTTCAGGGCCTATACCATGAACTCTTAAAACAGGTCAATAATTGAACTGCTGTCATTCTACAGACTGCAAATTGCACTTTGTAATCCTATTATATTTATTTGACATTACAAAGTGACATTTGCAGTTGGTAAAATGACAGCAGTTCAATTATTGACCTGTTTTAAGGTTTATGGTAAGGCCGCAGTTCTGTTTAAACCCTATCGGAAGAAAATATGTATTGTTCTTCTTCTTCAAGGGTTCTTCATGCGAAGCGTGAAAAGCATTTGTTAAGGGTTCTCAGCATCTGGAGTGGTGGTCCTTATCACCTTATTACCCCACCTCTTATCATCCTCAATTAGTCAATTGACAGACTTCATGTAAAATAACAGAATTTACTTCAAGGTACGGTTAAGATATCGCTAAAAGCTCCGTCTTTCGTTCGCGTTTCTTGCGAATCTGGAGTTTCGGTTGTTTCATGGTAGCCCCCGACCTCACTAACGTTTTACATGTTATTCCGGGGACGAGTTCTTGAGAAGCAAGTTAGCAAGTCGACAAGTGCAGAGTGCTACTAAAGAACTAAAGAAGTTTCCGGGACATCCTGGCTCTTACAAGTTTGTTATCCGTTATTTTAATCCGTTTCGGTTATGAATAAAAATGTTTAATGTTTTAGTAAATTGTTTGTAGGACAATATTTCCACCCTTCATAGTTTTAAAAAATAAGCAGGTATTTTATACAGCTGATATGTAAAAATTTTGTACCGAGATTTTGACAAACAGTTGTTGTAGGCATACACCTACCCTGTGTAATTATTTTTAGTAAGGACCTATTTGTTTATTTAGCGATCAATTTTTCTTTATGATTGTGTTATTTTAAAGAGCTATTCCGGTTGGATCCTCAAAATATGATCCACTGCCGATTTTTATTCATCACAGGCATAACCCTAGCACATTCTTACGAGTTGTGGGTCAATGGCTGGGTCAGGTTTTGGATGGGTGACCGTTGTTTACATTACGAGGTTAAGCTTAATTGAGTGGGTCGGGTTTTGGATGGGTGACCGTTGTTTACATTACGAGGTTAAGCTTAATTGAGTGGGTCGGGTTTTGGATGGGTGACCGTTGTTTACATTACGAGGTTAAGCTTAATTGAGTGGGTCGGGTTTTGGATGGGTGACCGTTGTTTACATTACGAGGTTAAGCTTAATTGAGTGGGTCGGGTTTTGGATGGGTGACCGTTGTTTACATTACGGGGTTAAGCTTAATTGAGTGGGTCGGGTTTTGGATGGGTGACCGTTGTTTACATTACGGGGTTAAGCTTAATTGAGTGGGTCGGGTTTTGGATAGGTGATGTATTGTACATATTTGAAAAATAAACAATCTTAAATGAATAAATTAAAAAAAAAAAACTAAAGTAAATATTTAAAAAATGTAATCTTGACAAGTGAAAAACAAAATTGTTGCAATTATTTTTTGTCAATCGACAGGTGATTGAAAAATTAACTGATTGACTCCCTACACTGAATGAAACCATCGTGTTTCTAAGTGCCAAGTCTATACTATATTATTCTTTGTAAAAGTGCAGAAGAAATCCGCCTTTATAAGGACTCAACGATCCATATAATTATCTAGACCCAAAGTAACCACACCAACTAGCTTGGGTCATGGATTCTGATATACGAATATACATACTTAGTTAAGTTTCCTTTTGTAAATACATACATAAAAACACCCAGGCCAATGCAAATAGATACATTCATGCATACAAATATTTGCAATGAGCGGGAATCGAACCCGCAACGTCGAACGCTCTTACGCTACGCCACGATCATCGCCGTATAATCGTAAATGTTCAGAGCCTCTTTTCTACTATTTCCCCCTTTTTATTAGGGTTCCGTAGCCAAATGGCAAAAAACGGAACCTTTATAGATTCGTCATGTCTGTCCGTCCGTCCGTCTGTCTGTCTGTCTGTCCGTCCGTATGTCACAGCCACTTTTCTCCGAAACTATAAGGCCTATGCTGTTGAAACTTGGTAAGAAGATGTATTCTGTGAACCGCATTAAGAATTTCACACAAAAATAAATAAAAAGCATTAAATTTTGGGGGTCCCCATACTTAGAACTGAAACACAAATTTTTTTTTTTTTCATGAAACCCATTACGTGTTGGGTATCTATAGATAGGTATTTAAAAATGCTATTGAGGTTTCTAACATAATTTTTTTCTATACTGAATAGTTTGCGCGAGAGACACTTCCAAAATGGAAAAATGTGTGGTCCCCTCCCCCCCTCTAACTTCTAAAATAAGAGAATGATAAATCTAAAAAAAATATATGATATAAATTGCCATGCAAACTACCACTAAAAATGGGTTCGAATGAGATCCAGTCAGTAGTTTTTTTTTAATACGTCATAAACAGCAATTTTCGCCTTTGCTACTACGGAACCCTTCATGGGCGAGTCCGACTCGCACTTGGCCGATTTTATTTAATTAATGAAAAGGTGAAGTTCTTCCATATATCCTGTAGAATGCAGGCGTATAAATTCCAGATCTGTAATTCTTAACATTAATAAGAAAAACGGTTTCGAAATTACCGATTTTTCGACGTTGACCTGATTAGGGGCCTTAATTGGGACAAGTTTCTTACAGCCTCAACTTTTCCAGACAGTGACCGACTGAAATTTTCCCAGTTAGAAGTTGATCAGTAACATGTTGGTACCACTTATCGGTTGCAATTTCTTTTGTTAGCCGTCGTTTTGGGTTTGGCAATTCCACACTATTAATTTTTATAATATTTACAATTTGCAAATTTGCGTCGTCTTTCAAAGCTTTCAGAAGCTGATACAAGTTTGGTTTTTTCGGTAGACTGCTATTGAGCTTTTTATGCCAGGATTCCACAGTAACAAGTTGTGAGAAAATCATGATAAAAGATAATAAGCTAAACTAAAGAATAAGTGGTAGATAAAGTATGTTAAGTTATTATACAATGAATAATATAATTATGCTTATGGATATGTAACAATAATATAATTTAGTAGTATGTACATGTATGCTTATAGATATGTAACACAATCTACCTTCACACTCAAATCCAACAAAATCTCCGTTTCTTAGTAATGAATAAGATAAGATAAATACGCTTTATTGCATACCAAACATAGGATACCTACATACAGTGATTTAATGTGATAGAGAGTTGTACAATGGGCGGTCTTATCGCAGATCTGCGATCTCTTCCAGACAACCAGAGTAAGGACTTTATTGCCAGTACAGGTAGTTTACGGTGTACACCAAATCATTGCTAGGTACTTAATATTTGTATCTAGTTTCTACTTGATAATAATAATAAATACCTAATCACACATACATACCATACCTACATACCATACATATAAAAATACTCAATATACAAATACAGTAATAAAATATAAACAACTAATACCATACACACAATACGTATCTATAATAAATATACAATAACTATATCTATATACCCATATACTACATATACATACATAATACTTATATCATAATAATGACATATCGTAATAATACATGTTAATACATGGGTGTGCGTTGTTTTATAGCTAATTGTTTTATAGAATTTTGTTTCACATAAATTTTTTCTCATATTTTCGTTTCATAGAATAATCAATACACAGAATACTTACTTTGAAGATTTTTAAATCATTGATTTTTGTTTCACATAAAGTTTAATGTTAGAATAATCATATCATAGAATAACAAATCAAATATTCTTTATTATCATAACATACATTAAATATAAAATCGTTTGACATACCACTCAGAAGATATAAAACTAATTTGCGCTAAGATAATTCGACGGAGCCCCGCTCCGCGGGGCTCCTATTTCTGGGTGGTTTTAAAAAAAATAACCACGAAGGCCTAAGGCGGGCCTTAGCCTTCTAACCTAACCTATCCAAGTCGGGGTACTCTGAGTCGGGGTGTAAACTATAACCACAGTAAAATATGACGTGTTCTAATTTATTAAACGTTAGACCAAATTATTTTCGATTATGGTGGTGGTTTAATATTCCTTAAAAAATAATTCTACTGTTTGATAAGTTTATTAAACAAAAAAATGTAAATAAAAATTCATTAAATTGTTTTTCTGTGAAATATGTTTCATTCTGGTAAATTGTATTTTAAACAATAATATTCGAAATAAAAATATAAGTACCAAATATTATGTGAAACATTTTCTGTGAAACGAAATTCTATGAAATTTCTGTCTGCGAAACAATGGGCACCCGTTAATACATGTCTACACAACGCTATCTAGAATTCTAGACCCAAAGTAAGCATAGCTTAACTAGCTTGTGTTATGGGTTCTAGAATGCGGATAAACATATATAGATTTTTTTTTTAATATAGGACACGTCAATTTGACTTCGCCTCGCCTGATGGTAAGCTGAAGGCAAAGTCTCTGAAAAGAGCGTCACCATTACAGACACGTATCATGTTACAATGGTGGCACTCAGCTTGACGGCCTCATCAGATGCTTTTTCACGCCCCGCTTAAAGGACCCGGGACTGTAGGAGGAGGGAAACACGTGAACTGGTAAAGAATTCCAAGACTTAATGGTGCGGCAGAAGAAGGAGTCGCCGAACCGCTTGGTTCTTGATGGAATATTCTGCACCGTATGCGGGTGGCATCTAAGCCCTGCACGTGTTGTCCTATATAGGAAAGGAGAGGGTGGGATTAATTGGAAGAGCTCATCAGAACATTCACCATGGTAGAGACGGTAAAATACCGCCAAAGATGCCACTGCAAAGGCTCGAGGGTTTTGGTGATCTCAGGATTCCCAATAATGCGGACTACACGTCGCTGCAACCTGTCTAGAGCATCTAGTAAGTGCTTTGCGGAGCCATCCCAGAGATGAGAGCAGTATTCCACGCAAGAGCGAATTTGTGTCTTGTAGAGAAGGCACCGCTGCTCTGGCTTTACCCTAGTTTAGATACTTTTTTTTGTAAATAAATATGTACATATTATACATAGAAACACCCAGACCAATGCAAATATTCATATTCATGCATACAAATATTTGCACTATAACTCGTTCGCTAATATGTCAAATCGCACCAAATTATCTTTGACTTGCAATAAAACATAACTCACTTGACAGTGAAACCGTAGTTCTTATTTTCGCGATTTCACGGAATCGTTGGTTTTACTATAACTCGCTCACGACTCTCCTGATCATGTGACCTAAAATCAAATTAACTACGAAGCACAATAACTCCATATGCAATTTAAGCATTTTGCTTTATAGACGAAAGACGAAATGTAAAGAATCAACGGTCACCCATCCAAAACATGGCCCAGTCAATTAAGCTTAGCCTCGTAATGTAAGAACGGCCACCCATCCAAATCCTGACCCAGCCAATTAAGCTTGACCTCGCAATGTAAAGAACGGCCACCCATCCAAAACCCGACCTAGCCAATTTTGCTTAACCTCGTAATGTAAACAACGGCCACCCATCTAAATCCTGACCCAGCCAATTTTGCTTAACTTCGTAATGTAAACAACGGTCACCCATCCAAAACCCGACCCAGCCAATTTTGCTTAACTTCGTAATGTAAACAACGGTCACCCATCTAAATCCTGACCCAGCCAATTCTGCTTAACCTCGTAATGTAAACAACGGCCACCCATCTAAATCCTGACCCAGCCAATTTTGCTTAACTTCGTAATGTAAACAACGGTCACCCATCCAAAACCCGACCCAGCCAATTTTGCTTAACTTCGTAATGTAAACAACGGTCACCCATCTAAATCCTGACCCAGCCAATTTTGCTTAACCTCGTAATGTAAACAACGGCCACCCATCTAAATCCTGACCCAGCCAATTTTGCTTAACTTCGTAATGTAAACAACGGTCACCTATCCAAAACCCGACCCACTCAATTAAGCTTAACCTCGTAATGTAAACAACGGTCACCCATCCAAAACCCGACCCACTCAATTAAGCTTAACCTCGTAATGTAAACAACGGTCACCCATCCAAAACCTGACCCAGCCATTGACCCACAACTCGTAAGAATGTGCTAGGGTTATGCCTATGATGAATAAAAATCGGCAGTGGATCATATTTGGGGATCCAACCGGAATAACTCATTTTAAATAATATTGGGAATTATTAGTAGCCTAGCTCTTGGGGCCCAAGGTAACCTGAGGTGTGGAGGCGACAAACGTCGAGATGAGAAGGATATGCTCTAGGGAATCTCACTCCGGCATCTGAAGGCCCAAAAACGGCGTGCGGTTTTAGTTGGCAAATATAGCAAAACTTTAAACATTTCATCATATTCTACTATAGTATCAGACACTAAAACAGACTAAGCATTTTTTGTAAATAGACCAAAAAAAAACCCGCTGAGTTTCTTGCCGGAGTCTTCTCAGGCCGGGGCCGCGTTTCGAATTGGTGGTCCGTTTGCTAAGCTAGTCTTTAGTACATATACGTATGTATATTTTTGACGTTTCGTAAGTACCGTTTTGATGGTCTATACAGAATAAATGATTTTTGACTTTTAATCTGAGCGTCATAGAACAAACGTTTTTGGATGGACGAGTTGTAAGAGTATTTCAATTAACTAATTCACACATCGACTTTCAAGACAAAAGGGATCGCTGGTGTGCTCTGTGAGGCACACAGACGTCAGCTAATTAATCATCTGTTGACGTGATTGCTATAACATTACGTTGGTAATTATCGATCGCCTCTCCACCTTGAATTGAGTAGCTAAATCCATAGTTTATACTAGCACAGATATCGTATAACATCTCATCTGATCTATACTTATTAATATAATGTAAAAAAATCAAATTTAAAATCTAAAACCCGACTACTGCAAAATCACGTTCTAAAAAGTATTAAACAAGAAAATATCAAGAATTATATTAATGACTAGCTGCTGCCCGCGACTTCGTCCGCGTTAAGTTCGGAATGACTCAAACCCTTGTCACAGAACAGATAATTCAGTTAATTCGTTATTATCTCAATTACTTTTTCGAGTGACTGACTAATACATACAGGGCTAAACTACCGAAAACTACGAAATTAGACAGGCTTCTTCTATGGGCTAGGCAAACGCTACGAAATGGTTTTGAAAATTTTTACTTTTTGCTTACCAAACTTTTTGTATCCACATTTAGCAATGTTCTTGGAACTAATCTATCTAAATTATCCTTGGAACACGCTACTACTACTTACGAACTGAACAGATAAAACTACATCGAGAGCGTTATGAAAATAACTGCACGAAAATCCGGAGCCCTGCATATAAAGACGTTTTTACATGCCAGAGCAGGGATTCTCCTTTACTGAGTCAATGGTTGATTGATTATACTGCTTTCATGTTAAATTTTACCGACCACAGCCACATCGTTGATCGTTGCCTTACACGCAGGTGAATGGGCACAGTGGGCAAGAGGGCAAATGCCGCCTTGACTGGGATAGGGCCTAGCAGGCGCAGGGTACTCTTGCAACTGGTCAATATGACCTCATTTTGCCATATTTCCCTTGCACTGGCCAACTTGTGTCCGCAGGTGATTATACTTCTAAGTTGGCAACCGGAGTTGAGACTGATGGTGAGATTTCTGTTGATCTGATGAAATCTGCCGGAACTGGATATTTCTCTGCCCACATTTTTTGCTCCTTTCGTATATAGGAGCAGCGGTATCTTTTTATTATACACAGTTTGGCTCCTTGTAATACGCTGTTCTCATCTATGGGATGGCTTTGCGCGGTACGTATAAGACGCAATCGATAAAGGCAAGCAAAGACGCAAGAGGCATGCATTGATAGGTTTCGGGTTACTAATCTTTTTTTTTCGAATCTCTGCATTTGCGTAGAGAATTTGCTTTTCTGACTGTAATTTACCATTTCCACTATACCACGGCGAGTATCCTAATAAGCTCTTTACACTAATCCCTTCTTCTTACTTCATATCTAAAATAACACGTGCTGAGCTGTGGTGTGACACCACGTACGGGAGAGATAATATCGCCTCGAACCAAGCAGTTCGGAACTTCATTTCTTTATTGCACGGCAAAAAACTGTATAGATCTACCCACATTCATGTTTCCTTCTTATGATCGCGGATTCTTTCACACCGCGCTTGGGTGTGAAAAAGCAAGGCCGTCAAAATGGCCGTCAAAAGCCTCTTGAATTTTGGCCTTATGGTTTGGTGCATGGTGCGCCACTTCGTATTGTGAGGTCATAATAAAGGCAAAAGATGTGACGGAAGGGGTACGGGAGAGTTCGGGCACTCCCGAGAATACGCAACGGACATCAGAAAAAACGTGCAACGATCTCCTTGCTCCATGAACGCGGATTTGATGGCGATGAGACGGGCCACCCGTTACTCTAGCTCTAGCCCAAGCAGGGCAGGGACGGTGTTGCGCCGTGTTACACACGCAAAACTAATACACAAAAATAGTAAATTAAATAAGTAAAACAAAAATAAATTGAAAAATTATAAAAAAAATCCGTTTTGTATGGGTTCGAACCTGGATCAGTAACATTGGAAGTTCACCGCAGACCAACTAAGCTACAAACACCACGGCATTTTTGTGCGAAATAAACGTTCATATTATATTTTTATTACATTATAGTGCCTCGTTCCCTATTAGAATAGCGTGATGATATTAATTATCAAAAATATTGAGATGCTTTTTCACGCCCCGCTTAAAGGACCCGGAACTGTAGGAAGAGGGAAACACGTGAACTGGTAATGAATTTCTGGTCTTAATGGTGCGGCAGAAGAAGAAGTCGCCGAACCGCTTGGTTCTTGATAAAATATTCTGCACCGTATGCGGGTGGCATCTTAGTCCTGCACGTGTTGTCCTATATATGAAAGGAAAGGGTGGGTTAATTGGAAGAGCTCATCAAAACATTCACCATAGTAGAGACAGTAAAATACCGCCAAGGACGCTACATCTCTACGCATCTGCAAAGGCTCGAGGGTTTTGGTGACCTCAGGATTAATTCATTTAAAACAAAACTAACACATAAAAATAAAATAATATAAATAAGTCAAATAACAAAATAAATTGAAAGGCTATAAAAAAAACAAATTGCCTTTTAGTAGGGTTCGAACCTGGATCAGTGAAATTGGACGTCCAGCGCAAACCCACTAAGCCACAAACACCATGGCATTAGTTTGCGAAATAGACGTTTATATTATATTTTATTACATTATAGTTTAAAATACATTCTGCCTCGTTCCTTATTAAAATAGCGTGGTGATATTAATTATGAACCAAAAATATTACCAAACCGGCTACTCACTATTGTGTCGGATTCGAGAGAACATCGTATAAGAACAATGTGAACTCTGTCGAGACTCTTGCTGTGCCGAAGATTCCGCAGTTATTTTTTTTTACTTTTGCCTCTCGAAGTTCTTCAGACTTCTATGATCGAAAATAATCTCTTCTTTCCAGCATTTTGCTACTTCTATTGTTTCGATATATTCACACAATTCACAATTTTTAGGTGCGATTTACTATTATTGACATAACTTTTTTATTTATGAACCGATTTCAATAAAAAATACACTAAATTTTAAGTGAAGCCTACCACAATCAATTAGTGAAAGCCGCAACCAAATCGGTTTAGCCGATTCTGAGATTAGCGTGCACAAACGCACAGACAAACAGATAAACAGACAAAAATTCTAACAAACGTTGTTTTGGCTTCTATTACGTTAATAAAGTCCCCCTATAATGGTTTTTCTCATTTCCATGCCATGTACAGATACCGATCGGTTACAATTTTATTATATGTATAGATTATATTATATTTGGTCATGTTGTGGTCCGTAATATTTTCAATTTGAATTTGGATTATAATAAGAATTAGAAATAAACTTTTATTGGGGAATTCCTATCAAGCAGTGAAGCAAACAAAATCATACATTATGATCAAATTGTAGCTTTTATAAATCCTACTTAAATATATTTAGCAACATTCTAAACACCATTTAAAATCAGTTACACGATATTGGTCCATTTCCATTTCAGAAAAGTTAAAATCTGTTTCAATTCGTATGACTTCGCGTTATTTCAAATAAAATTCTCATATTTTTATCATTCGTGCCATATTCAGTATATTTTTTTAGGTTAAACTTATTTTCGCTAATGGGTCGAGCAAATATTTCAGAAAGAGTTTTTAATTTAGCTTTAGGTACACGTTTTTAGTCTGTTAAAGATTCTTTTTGGTAATGAAATTCATTTATTTCCATATTAACATTTTCACAATTAAATTGTGCCCTACACTAAGCAGGCCTGTACTATGGGCGCCTAAAGCTGGGTCCACATTTGTATCATTTGCCCGTCATTTGCATTTGTATCATCCGATCACCGTATCCGTATCGGCGACGCGTATCATAATCGCATATATACATTGTGATCATGATACGCGTCGCCGATACGGATACGGTGATCGGATCGGGCAAATGATACAAATGTGGACCCAGCTTAATCCGATTTACATTTTCTGTTATTCAAAACATTGTCCAATGACTAATAAATAAATAAAACAATTTATATTAAAAAAAAAACAAATTATATAGTAGTATTATACTCGTTATTATGGTCGTTTTTGTGCTTTGTGTAATACAAAGCACAAAAACGACCATAATCGTATGCTATTCAGTTTATTATTCATTACATTACTACGCTCCGTTACACGCATCCTACATAATATTAAAATGCACATCATCATCATCCTAGTTGTCGTTAATCCCTTTCGCATCAAAGCTTTTACCTCGGAGTCTGGGGTCCACTTTTGCCGGTCTAATGGACCTTTTCCGTGAAACGACTGCCTTCTGACCTTCACAACATATTGGCGATATCATAGTATTGCAATTAGACCAGTTATTGGACTTTTTAGGGCTCCAACTACCGTCGCGACTGCCATAGATGTTCGAATGACAACCGGGCCCAACGGCTTATCGTGCTGTCCGAGGCACGACCAGATCAATGTTAATAGTCGTATTCGTGCATACAAATATTTGCACTGAGCGGGAATTGAACCCACTCCCCCTGCTAAGCAATCGCGGTCACTACCGCCAAGCCACAAAGGTTGCTCTTTTTTTAAATGCACAAGTGCCGTCAGTGCAGAAGACAAGGACAAGCAGAAGCGATTGGTACCGGGGTACCTCTCATTTACCAGGTACCCAGACAGAGACAATATTTTTCCACACAATGTTTTTCATATAGGCGAATGTAATAAAAAGTAAATACAGTATTGGAAAAGCACCAGTCAGAATCTTAATTATGTTAAATATTTTATATCCCAGTAGTTGAGAGGACGTCTGAAGGTTTTTGGGTCGACACTTGCATGAACTTTGCCAAGATTTTTTGAACGAAAAAGACGTCTTGGAGACAAAATACAGGCAATGTATATCGATAAACTGATATAAATGCAAAAAGAAGCATTTTGTATGCATTTGAGCACACACAAATATTTACTGTTATTGCAAAAGTTTCTAGGACAGTGTTGTTTTTTCGAATGGAAAAAGTGAATCGCTCAGGCGGGACTTGAAGCCACGTTCAGTCCCCTATAGGGAGAATGCTCTGACCGACTGAACTACTTAGGAACGTCTTCGAATTTCGAAATTCTTTTTCGTCTAGGAGTACACTCATTGCTTTAATTAATCATCATCATCATTTCAGCCATAGGAAGTCCACTGCTGGACATAGGCCTCCCCTATAGATCTCCAATAGGACCGGTTGGAAGCGTCTCGCATCCAGCGCGTTCCCGCGGCCTTAATGAGGTCGTCTGTCCACCTTTTTTTTTTTTTTTTTTTTTTTTTTTTTATTTATTCCATATCAATATACACATGTGATTTACATACTAATATTCTCGCCAAACTGTGACGTTTGATGGCGAGAGGCGCTCGATTCAAATACACAATCCAATACTTAACCTTTAACAATCAATTACATACAATACAATCAAATACATATCCTTAACCATAGGCTTAAAACAATGACTTAACGTTGATCCTCGGCGGCCGCCGCCACTGCAGTACTAACCACAGCCGTAGGGCCGCCAAGGAGCAAGTCTTTCAATTTGGACTTCAACACACCTTTGCTCATCTTAGGACTTTCTCTTAACGACTCATAATTATTAAATGTCTTTGGGACTATAAATTTTGACAATCTTTCACCGTAATAATTGGTTACACGAGGTTGAATTAATCTATTTTTTCGGCAATTTCTTATACTATATTTACTGTTTACAATTTCTTTATGTTCATCACTATAGTAGTACTCTAATCCTATCAAATATTCGACTTTTTTATCCACTGGCAAAATTTTACAAATCGGTAGCAACCTTTCATAATCCTTGTTACAGCTGTCCCTGTCTTTTTTGCATACTAAAAACTTGATTAGCCTTATTTGCAGGTCTTTTATGTTGTTCAAGTAGGTTTTAAAAGTTCTACCATAAACAATAAGTCCGTAGCTAATTAGTGAGTCAGCTAGTGCGTAATAAACAATAAGCATCGTGTGTCTATTTAGTACTCGCTTTAATTGATAGAACTTTCCTATTACTGATCGCAGCCTATTGCAGATATCGATAACATGTGTCTTCCAATTAAAATTAACATCGATATTTAGACCGAGATATTTAAATGTTACAACATACTCTATTTCATTACATGCACAGCTATTTTTATTATTATGTAAACATTCGTATGTATGTCCTATCACAGCAAGGGTCTCCCGATCCACTGTCTTGGCCCGTCGGTTATATGGCGAGTGAATATGCATACATTTTGTTTTTGTATAGTTTAGAATTATGCCATTATCGTGTGCCCACTTGGTAATACTTTCGAAGTCTGCCTGTATGTATTTTTGAGTCTCGCATATATCTTTAGCCCCATAGACTAGACACATGTCATCCGCATACATATACACCCGACACTTGCTCACAACATTGGACACGCTGTTGACGTGCATTACGTAACCGACGGGCCCAAACACCGAGCCGGTTGGCACCCCTAGATCCACATCCATTTCATCACCGGCCACTCCACATATAACGGTGCGCATTTTCCTATTAGTTAGGTAATTTTTGAACCATTTATTCGTAGGGCCGCGTATCCCGCATTCATGCATGGCCCGTAACAGTATGGTGTGATCCAGTGTATCAAATGCCTTTTTGTAATCTATATATAGTGCTATAAGCTGCTTACCAGCGTCTAGGCACTCGTTCACATAGTCTGTAAACCCCTCAAGGGCAGTGACAGTACTCCGACCCTTACGGAACCCGTGCTGTGACTCTGACAGGATATTATGACATTCCAAGAACTTACTTATTTGAGTAACAATGTTTTTTTCAATTATTTTATCGATAACCGAGAGTATGGCTATTGGCCTATAGTTTACATATTCTAAATGGTTGCCAGACTTGTATATCGGACGTACAATTGCACTCTTTAACTGGTCGGGATAAACACCTTGCGACAGGCACATGTTCATGAACAAAGCTATTATAGGACTTAATTGTTTTATTAAATACTTAACATCGATAACCCTTATTCTATCTAATCCCGGTGCTTTTTCACAAGACAACGAATTTATTATTTTTTCAATATCGGCCGAATTTACGGCAACGTACCTAAAACTAACATCACTCGGTATCACATATTTATCCCTATCCAAAAATTGTGTGTTACATTTATGTTTAATTGCTTTTATTTCCTCAGTAAATATTTTACCAAAGTTGGTACAGATTTGATTGATAGGTCCCGTCTTTCCCAAGTGTCTCATTATAACATCATCCAGATTGTTTTTTCTTTGACCCAGCCATGAGTTAATGTTCGCCCATATTTCTCTATAATTCCCGCTGCATTTTTTTATTTGTATTTGTCTATATTTATTCTTAGCTTGGTTTACCAGTTTATTTACTTTATTTCTAAATTTTGTATATTCTAATCGCTTACTCATATTTTTAGGCTCTGCTTTCCACATTCTAAATAAATAATCCCTTCTTAACAACATAGAATACAAATTTTTATCCACCCATGGCTGTGTTTTTCTTTTATTTAATACCTTAACTGTAATAGTACTTTCCTTATAGATCGTATTAAATACTACACACAATTTTTGGAACAACAATAACGGGCACGTTGTAGTGGTTAGCTGCGCCCAGTCATACGCATCAAACTTCTGTCTAACTAGTTTGTCATCAATAATTTCACGTACACTGGTCGCCTTTGAGACTGTGTTACTAATGTTATTACTCTCACGCAGGTCCATAGTTAATCCTACCGCGTGATGATCGGAGATCCTAGTATCAAACACGAACGAAGTCATGTCGCACTCGCTGCGTCCCGCTCGCACCCATATGTGATCCAAGCACGACACAACAAGCTGCCCCTCCACCATCGCCTCGCGCGTTATCTCTGCATTCGGTATCACACAGCGCAGGCCGTATTCACACAGGGTGTTTTTGTATTTGATTACAGTTGGGTTTACTATGTCGTTTAATATATTTATATTCATATCGCCTATCACTATAAGGTTATCAGCTGATGGAATAGATTTCACGATACTTTCTAACTGGCTAATAAAAAGTAGTTTGTTATTTTTAGGAGGATTATATACAGCAATTATATGTGTTTTATATTTACCTATTTTCAGCTGTCCATGCAATGTTTCTACAGCTTCAGTACTCACTTTTTTAGTTTCAAAACTAAGCTCTTCTTTAGCGTATATTAGGATTCCTCCTCCTCTTCTAGTTTCTCTTGTCCGTATATATGTGTTATATCCCAAAATTTGATAGTATGCTAATTCTTCCTCTCTGATATTTATTTCACTTAATATTATTATCTCTAATCTATATCTATTTTCTTCCAGTAATACTATTAACTCATTGAAATGTTTTCGAAGTGACCCAATATTAAGATGCAAAATATGTGTGTGCCATTTGTGTTGGGCTAAATCATTGCTCATTACTCTTATATCGTAAAATCTTTTGTAAATATGGTCAGCTGTTGTATTATCCAATCGATTGAATTTTAGTGCCAAAGAATCACCTAGTGTGTATCCACTATGCTAAACGCCTACTTTTATTTACATTCTTCATCAAATCTATTCAAATCAAACTCACTTCTTATGTTAAATATCTTTTTATCCTCGCTGCTTTTTTTTACTAAAATGCTAGAATTTTGCACCCAAATGTATTGATAGCCCATTGGCTTCAATTTGGTTCTAGTGGCCCATAACAGTTGGCGTTTGAACTTCGGTATGTCTTCATTAATGTATATTGGTTTATCACTGCCATTATTATACACTATTTTGTTGGTAATTTTATTTTCTTTTCTTTTGGACATCCACTGCTGACGGGCACTTTTTGACCGGAGTGTTATCAGTACGATTTTCGGTTTGGTCTTATCTGGGTTTTCCTGTCCCACCCTCTTGGCGTCGTCGATATCATTTGGGTTGAGGTTCAATTTCAGAGCCAGATTTCGTATGACGTTGTTAGTGTCCTCGCCATCGCAGGCCTCCAATCCATGTATTTCGATGTTCTTTTCCTTCGATTGTACCTCTAGGTCCTGAACCCTTTCTTCAAGAGCTTTATTGCACTTTTCCAGGAAAATATTTTTTTGCTCTAACGCCTTGATTTTTTTCTGCGATTCTTCTTTGTAATCACTTAGCTTTTGGTACATATCGCCATAAAATTCCAAGCTAGTAGTGAGATCTTCAATTTTTTTCTCCATTTTAAAAAGTACCGCCAACTTCTTATTAACTTCAGCCAATACTTTCTCGCCCGATGCTTCTTTAAAATTGATGGTCAATTTTTGCTGTTCGCTGGCTGGCTGTGGCGAACTGCTTATGGTCTTCTGGCAGTCATCACAGATCGACGTTTGCTGAAATCGTTTGTTATGTTGCACACATTTCTTGTGGAACACCGCTTCACATGCACCATTACACTTCGCAACATCGTCCTCTGTCACAGACACGAACCGTTTACATTTTTTGCACTGCACCATTTCAATAAGAACATAAATTCAATCAGAAAAAATATTAATCGTAGGCAGGTAGGTAGGTACTCATACACAGTTGCAGACACGACCGCTCGCCGAGCGCGCGCGAGTTGTATTGGGTGGATGTCCTACGCTGCGCTTGCCGATACGTGGCCTCCACTCGAGGACTTTTCGACCCCATCGGTCATCAGTCCTCCGTGCTATGTGCCCTGCCCACTGCCATTTCAACTTGCTAATCCGCTGGGCTATGTCGGTAACCTTGGTTCTTCTACGGATCTCCTCATTTCTGATTCGATCTCGCAGAGAGACGCCGAGCATAGCCCTCTCCATAGCTCGTTGGGCTACTTTGAGCTTACTCATAAGGCCCATAGTGAGGGACCACGTTTCAGTGCCATAAGTCATCACTGGTAACACACACTGGTCGAAAACCTTCGACTTGAGACACTGAGGTATGTCGGACGAGAAGACATTGCGCAATTTTCCGAACGCTGCCCAGCCGAGTTGGATTCGGCGATTGACCTCTTTCTTGAAGTTGGACCTACCTAACTGGACTACTTGTCCTAGGTAGACGTACGAGTCAACAACTTCAAGAACCGAGCTCTCAACAGATATCGGGGTAGGTACAACATGGACATTGCACATCACCTTTGTCTTGTCCATGTTCATTTTAAGACCCACCTGTTGAGAAACTCGGTTGAGGCCTTCGAGCATCGTGTTGAGATCTTCCATCGATTCTGCCATGACTACAATATCGTCGGCAAACCGGAGGTGAGTGATGTATTCGCCATTAATATTGATGCCGAATCCTTTCCATTCCAGGAGCTTGAAGGTATTCTCCAAAGTGGCCGTAAACAGTTTCGGAGATATCACATCTCCCTGTCTTACGCCTCTTTTCAAAGGGATCGCCCTCGAACTCTGTTCCTGTACTCGAACCGACATGGTGGCGTTATTATACAAACACTTCAACACTTCGATGTACCGATAGTCAATACGGCACCGCTGGAGAGACTCAAGCACAGCCCATGTCTCGACCGAATCAAAGGCTTTCTCATAGTCCACAAACGCTAAGCAAAGTGGTAAATTATACTCTTCGGTCTTCTGTATAACTTGCCGCAGCGTATGGATGTGGTCTATGGTACTGTAGCCTCTTCGGAAACCGGCTTGTTCGGGAGGCTGGAAGTCATCAAGCCTGCGCTCGAGACGGTTCGTAATGACCCTTGAAAACAGCTTGTAAACATGGCTCAGAAGCGAGATGGGTCTGTAATTCTTCAGTAAGGTATTGTCACCTTTCTTAAAGAACAGCACCACCACGCCCCTGTTCCACGCTTCTGGCGTTATGCCCTCGAGGACGACGGTGTTAAAAAGCCTCTGAAGGACTTTAAGTACCGGTGTTCCACCCGCTTTCAGAAGCTCTGAAGTGATTCCGTCGTCACCCGGTGCCTTGTTGTTCTTAAGCTGATTCAGGGCCATTCTAATCTCGTACAGGCTGATGTCCGGGATATCCTCAGTGAAGTGTCGGGTCAACCTGGCTCTTGGGTCGGTCGCCATGTTGCCAGCAGGATTAGCGACCGAAGCGTATAGCTGTCCATAGAACCTTTCGATCTCCTCCATTTTAATTAATAATTCATTATAATTTCATTATATTATATCGTTGACTGACGGTACTGGTTATGAATGCAAGAAAAAAATTCCACGTTCGTAGCTGGTTATGACAATGACAGTTACGAAAATGGACGAAGCCGATTCAAAGTGAGGTCTTTGCAACCTGAATTGTTGCTCACGTGAAATTACCTTTTTTAAAAGGTGACTAATTCTAAAGAATGTGTATGACGTCAACGGTATTATAATATTGATATACACATAAACCACAGTCTAACGAATTTCATATGACTTGTTATACTAATCTTATACTCTGAAGATCATAGCCAATCTCAAGCTGTTATCTCAACAAAACCAATATCCACACTTAGGTTTTGCTCTTCAACAAAATCTTGAAGGAACTTGTTACAGTTTGCGCACTGGGTTCGCCTTCTGCCTTAGATTTAATAACCTTATATTCTCACTGGAAGGGATAATATTAAATTTAGGAATCTAATAAATACTGGTGTTCCTATTTATGACAGATAATTATTATTGGTATTTTGATTATGGAGATGTCATGTGTAAATAATTTTATTGACGGTACTATCAAATTCACGTTGTATAAATAGATATTCTAGGAAATACAATAAAACTTAAAATAATAATCATAAATATTTGTGCTAGAATGCAAATAAAAATATTACACACAGAATTACCCAGATCAGTGAAAATGGAGATTGTTAAGAACACAAAAAAATATTTTGCACGAAATGAAAATTTCACTCACGATCATTGATATAGCTATCAAATGCTACCACGCTACTTACAAGCCTCGTTCAAAATAATACCGCTAAAAGCAAGTCAAAAGCACTTGAAACCAGCGGGCTAGCATAATAGGCTTAATGACTGTAGAGGAAGCTCTTGAAGTGAATAAAGACAAGACAGAAGCAAAATATGATATAGTGGCTGAGGTAAATTGAGAAAGGTCTGAGAATATTATGTAGCTTTTTGGTTCCTCATGCAAGCTTGAGGAAGAACACGACGATATTCCCATCCTTACTGAGCAGTCCGGCAGGGAGCCCTACAGAATCCCGTGGCCATAGTAACCTCGTGTTGTGTTTTTGTGCTGTCAGTTGGAAGATTAAAAGCTTTTCCTGCTCTGTCTTCTGCACTGACGGCACAGAAACTTTCTGTTCTTGCAGCACGAGTGTGTCTCCCCTGGGATGCACACGTCCTTAGGACACGGTAACCACTATCTATCATGAGGACCGTGTGCTTATCTGCCACCTAAGTGGTATAAAAAAACTTTCACAGTATTATGTATTGTTGCCAAAAATGGTCGACAAAGCTCTTGAGAAAGACGAACAGGGTCAGTGAGGTTGAAATCACTTACGTGTGTGCCAGCTATTACATGGAATTAAGTACACGTTCGTTACATCACTAAGTGCATTTCCTATTAACCAATTTGCATATGAAATGCTCTTCAGATTACTCTACATTACTCATGTTTATGAACTAACATTTTAATTCAATAGCTTTAGTGTAATAAATTATTAAGTCTTCTTCTTTATGATGTTGATTTTTGATTTCTTATAATCTATATAAGGGTTGTAATATTTAGTTTATGAAATTGCAAATTATTCGTGCTTGGCATTACTCGGGTCAAAACTTTTTCCTAAAATTTTCTTTCATATAAAACTTATCTAGGCAATGACAAACATAACCAACTAAAAAATTATGATCAATAAATTCATTAAATTTTCGTACTTATAACATGTGTACATATTTTTTTTTTTAAATAGTTAACATTTTTATACCTTGAAATAAATATCATATTCATAATCGAGATTTAATAATCTTAATTTGTATTGAAATTCCGTTACACTCAATTGGTAAAAATAATGGTGCATCATCAAAAAAATCTCTCAACCAAATCGTCTATTGTTCCAAAGGAAATGTGGCAATTTTTAATGCACTGACCCGGTTTCAATACGTCGTTCAATGTAAGTCATCGTTAGTTTTAATGGGTGTTAAATAACGCGATGCGTTTAGACTCATGCATTTTTCCTGATGAGTTGAAAAATGAAGTTAACGACTCAGTTTAGCTTTTTAGAAATATTGTGTACGATGCAGTTTTAGTAAACTTTTTGCTTATTTAGAAAATGCTAACTTTCATAACCATAATTAGACTTCTCATATTTTATCGTCTTCAAAAATCTTTATTTAATATATACCAACAGCAAAAAAAAAGGCGACAACTGCAAAAAATCCAAGTTTGCGTTTGGTAAAAGAAACATCAACACAAGACCTAGCTTGTGTTAATGTTTCTTTTTTTTCAGACAGAATAAGTATCATGTGTGTATAAATTAGTACCTACATTCTTACTAGATATTTATATTGACGATTAAATGTTATCCTTATCAGTATTTCACTTTTATTTAATTTATTGGTTTAAAATAAATAAATAAATAAATATTCTACAACATTCTACACAACGCTTTCTAGACCCATGGTAAGCTTAATTAGCTTGTGTTATGGAATCTAGAATGCGGATATACATACTTAAATACTTTTTTTTTTGTAAATACATACATATTATACATAGAAACACCCAGACCAATGCAAATATTTATATTCATGCATACAAATATTGGCACTGAGCGGGGATCGAACCCGCGCCTCCTCCTGGTTTTTTGATTATGATTTTTTTTCGCTTGGAAAACAATATATCACTTGTTTAATACCTGTTCATTATAACCATATCATATCGAGAATCCATAAAATTACAAGTTGGCTTTGATCACTACCTATCTACTCCTAAAAATTATTTACATAACTTTTTCTGAGTAGGTGTATCTGCAGACTACTTACGTAAGAAAAGTTCAAGTGTGCTATCAATATGTGTATCTGCAGACTTTCACCTTTCTAATGTCACCTTTTTATTCTTGAGATACATTTGCTTTTAAATTTATTTATTTGTTTACTCTTTTACATTATTAGAAGATGGAAGATTGATAGTTGATCTTTGAAACACGTTATTTCAGATGAAGTGATGAACTGAATATTTTACAGTTGCTTCATTGTAGACATCTTACTTTTAATAGGTTCTTTTAAAGCTTTGAAAGCTTAAGGCTGATTTAATTCGTAAAAATAACGACTAATTTAAGATTTCACAAATGTATTCTTCTTTGGAGTCGTTTGAGAAAATGGGCTGAGTATGCTACATAAATCAATTTTAATATTCCAGAATTGATTGCGAACATTTTTCAAATCGTTTCAAGACAAGCACACGACCCTCGATATGAAGTGATCACCGCCGTCTATGGACGCGTAGAGCACCAAGGTTCATCACTCTCATGCTGCCGACCAAAAACCAAAAATATCCCACAGTCAAAACACAAAAGTCGATTGTTCTACCGCGACATGAAATTGTCTAAAACCTCAAAGCTACGCGAATACGGTGCCAAATATCCGAAGATAGGTACTTCAACTTTGTGAACTTCCATTCGAAAAATACCGTTAATATCAAAGCACTAACCATACGCACTGCATTAAAAACCACTACGCTAAACACAGCCTTACAGAAAAGAGAGTAAAGTTCAAAATCCAACGTAGTTTGTTCACCAACTTTGGGCGCCGTTTCAACGTTTCCCTCCATTAACATTTTACAGAGAGTTTCAATAAGCTTTTGCTTTGAAATTGGCTTTTTCATAGTTTTTTTTTTCTTCTTCTTTTGATAACATTATATTACTTGGATAAATAACGTCATTATCCTTGTATTCATTCTTGAAGATCGCGACCCTTGTTCAATTGTTCATTTTGTGCGGCCTTAATGTGTTCTTGTTGAATGAAAATATTTCAATGGCGCTGTCTTTCTTGAGATAAGATGTTTAGTACCCATTGCTTATAAATAATGAAACAAAACATCGTTGTACGAGCTGTTTATATCTGCCTACAGTTTCTATGACTTTGTTGGAGAAAATGGATCAACTTTGTGTTACTGGTCGCAATTGGGTGTGTTTATGAGCCATTATATTCGCTTCTTATCTACCGTTTTGACGTAAATTAGCTATATGAATCATATAAGGGGTGATTAAAATTTTATCTTACGGGCTGAAAGACTTTTGGCATATTATAGACACTCACTATGTAGGTAAAATGTTGGCATCAACGATGATACCTAATTCTTGCTATATTCCAATTATAGAAATTAATGTTTATTGGATTATCATTCTTTCTACGCGGTTTTGAACTTCGGAATTCAGTAAAAAAAATCCGTTTTTTGTAAAAATTAAGAACAAAATGTTATAAATGTAATAACTTCTTTATTAGTTTTTAAAGTATCTTCAGTGTAAAGATCAAATACGCTTCGTCATTTAAAACATCTAAAGAAAACTTTAACTAGATAAGTTTACTTTTTATTTTATTCAAACAAGTACAAGAGAGTTTTGTGCGACATCAAAGTATCTCTCAAAACTTGCCCAGAGACAAAAAGACTTTGTTTTAATGATCGTCGTAGCAGTAGAGTGTTCTAGAGAAATGCACGGGCGTAATTTGGGTCTGCGCGATGATTAAAATGTTCATGTATTATTATTATTTATTATTGTATTGCTGTATTATTTCACATTGTGCAGATAACTCAAATAAAACTTTTTTCTTTCTTTCTTTCTTTCTTTCTTTCTTTCTAATTTAAGAGCGTCAGAGCAGGTCATTTCTTATAGTTCAGACCCAACTTTATTGACTAACAAGAAATCGTAGGCTCAGTGTGGTGTCAGAAGTCAAGGATTCAATCCCTGCTCAGTGCAAATATATTTATGTATGAATGAATAATCATGTATATTTTCATTAAAATAAAACCACTATTTAACGGATTCTGTCGTGATTTGTTTGGTATTATTTAAATTTAACCCGACTTCTAAGCTGAGGAGTAACGATTGTGTAAATTTCAGACAGTATCATAAATATTGAATAAATCACTTGTACTTTTCCACAATTATTTATTTATTTGAATCTTACCGGTTTCACCTTACGGCATTATCAAAGGTTTACAATGGTTTACACTAAAAAGCTACAATATTTTATGTGTGGGTACTTTTAAAAAAGAGTATAGGTACTAGCTTCAACTTTTTTCCCCAAAATTTGGGGAAATTTAAATTTTCATAAACGTAATTATGTTTTGTAAAATAATTTATACATTATAAAATTAATTGTATTACAGTGAAATGTCAAATATAAAATGTCAAGGAATTATAATTAAATTAAATTAAAGTAATTGTCAAATTAATGATGTCAAAATGGATTACATACTTAGATTACAATACATAAATATAAAAATGTCAGTTACAACAATAAATTAATAAATTAAGAACAACTACTTTAATTTAATTTAATTATAATTCCTTGACATTTTATATTTGACATTTCACTGTAATACAATTAATTTTATAATGTATAAATTATTTTACAAAACATAATTACGTTTATGAAAATTTAAATTTCCCCAAATTTTGGGGAAAGAAGTTGAAGCTGGTATACTCTTTTTTAAAAGTACCCACACATAAAATATTGTAGCTTTTTAGTGTAAACCTTTGATAATGCCGTAAGGTGAAACCGGTAAGGTTCAAATAAATAAATAATTGTGGAAAAGTACAAGTGATTTATTCAATATGTGTAGCAAGTTCCACCAAGTGCCATCAATCTCCAGTATAAACAGTATCATAAATGTTTGCATTGGGTGTATGACAAACTAGATCAAGGAAAATTTTTCTTCCACCGACATCTCAATAGAAGTAAATATACACCTTTCAGCACTGCTCGCCCGAGTCACGTTTATCAACAGATGAGGCTGGCTTGAGTCCTGAAGAGCTTGGGAGAGGTCCAGATACCTCCACAGCACTTCTGAGTCCACTACAACTTTTACCTCAATATGAAAAGTCTTTGTAAGTAAATCAAAACTGCCATTTGATAAAAGATTTTGGTCAATAGCAAAAATTAAAAGGCAGTCCAAATATAATGAAAAACTTTTAAATTCGGGATAAAGTTAGACCTCAGAAACCTTTTACCACGACGCCAAACTCACAAAAGTGATTTAATTCCAATTCATTCATGACCCACTGAATGAGTCCATCTTAATTCGTTCTATGCTCTTCACTTCAATAAAAGTTACAAGATTCTGAAAATTACTTGTTCAATTGAAAAGTTTTCGGATTGCCTGCGAGAAAAATAATTAAATTCAACTCAAAACTCCTATGGAAATTACTAAGTTTTGTAATGGTTCCCGACAATATGGATTTATTATTTTCGCATCAACGAAATTGCGGGGATTTTTGTGCCTTTTTTAAACAAGCGGCTCTGCTTGCGAAAAATAATGAACGCGTTCTTGCAACTCATAGGAACCTCTTTTTGGTATAAAATCTATCAACTATAAATATATCAGTTGAGCAGTCCGACTGGGGAAGTACCTCCGTTCTACAGAATACCGTTGGATTGGTTGGCTGATCTTTGATATTTTCCGTGAAGCGACAGCCATCTGACTTCCACAACCCATTTGCAATATCAATATCAGTTAGACCAGTTGTTGGACTTTTTAGGGCTTCAACTACCCGCGACTACTGTCATAGATATTCGTATGACAACCGGAACCGATGGCTTAACTTATTCTCCGAGGCACGATCAGACCAAAATGCTATGCGTACAAATATTTGCACAGAGTGGGAATCGAAACCGCGTCCCCTGCGTAGTAGTCGCGTTCACTACCGCAACACCATAGAGGTAGTTTTGTGTTGACATAGACGTACACTTTACACAATGTACAGGAACAGCCCTATTAACGTCATTGGACCCAAGCCGATGCCTTGCGGTTAAGTAGGTTCACCGACTTGCAAATGAGGTTGACTTGGGCCTCAACATAGCTTTGGCAGGGTCCTGTACACTTAAAGCCGTGTACACACGTACGAACACGCACAGATGACTGATCCGAATATGAACGCGAACTTAGTTCGAATCGAGTTCGCGCACAACAGTCGAGAACGCATTCTCAATAGCCATCGCGTCGTTGAAAGTGGTGGATTTTGAAGCAGCGGAAAGTTTTTTTGTGTTTTTTTTTGTGTTTTAAAGCTCTGAAAATCAGCGCTATCCATTTGCACCGTCAAGCGGGTAGCATAATGCTGAGAGGTGACCTTTATTCTGTTGCAGATGTGTCCATGGGTTTAATTTACTCAAAGTTTGTACTTCATATTTTAAATGCGCAGAATAATAAATGATTTTTCTTTCTTTCTTCTTCTTAAAAAAAAAAAGCGAATCCTAGATGGTGGGAAACAGTTTAGTACAAAAAAATGCCTGTATCCCGCCAAGTTCTAAACGAAAAGTTTTGTTACGTAACATTTATTAAAGCTATTTGAACACCGTAAATACAAATATACAAATAGGATCCCCGCAAACATGTTTGACGAACAGAGTAGATGATGATACACGTGCGAACCAAGTTGTTGCGTAACATGCAACACAACAAATTTGTTTGTTCGTGCGTACACTGCTTTATATGTACATCATCTACCTCTTAATTACTAAATAGCTTAACATATTGTCACAACTATAATGCTCACAAAATTTCACTAAACTTTTGTAGTCAGAATAGATAAACTTCGAGGATGTGAGAACCATTATGATAATTACTCATACGAGCTAACACTAGCTTAATCTGTAAGAGTGGGTGTGCACAAAAGCTTATCCTTCAGAGATTAATGTTGAAAGAGTAGTACATTACTCGAAGTAATTAATGCCAGAAGTAATTAATACAGTTACGTCTTTCCTCGCTTCGGTTGAAATATTATTGGCGCACATAAGTTTTTCTTCTGTATCAATGGGTTTTGGTTTAAATAATAAATAAAATAAAAATGTTTATTTCCAGTTTCTAGGATAGTACATAAATCATTTTGTTATTGAGATCACCTTTTAAGCAAACATAATGCTTGTGATAGATGACCAATGGTTTGATTGCAATAATTAGTATTTATGTCTTTATAATACTATAACATAGGGTAAAATAATATTTGCTACACATACCATAATGATTATGTTTATTATTTTTTTTACAATGATTTGGTACATATTTTATGTTTTATAATATTACTAGCCGATCCTCCCCGGCTTCGCCTGTGGCTCATTTCAAAACCGTACCACCCCTTTCAGTCATCTGTAGCCCCGCAATTCATTAATTTTCAAAGAGTATGGCAAACTATCGGATTGTTAAGTGATTACTGCTTCGTCTCCTTAAAAAAATCCTTGATAAATAGACTATTCAACACAAAAAATATTTTTTCAATTTTATCAAGTAGAGATAATTTTAAAGCATTTAGTATGCTAAACTAAACAAATTATTTTAAACTAGCTTTTGCCCGCGGCTCCGCCCGCGTGGATATCGGTTATCGCGACCAAACATAGCCTATGTCCTTTCTCAAGGTCTAACCTACCTCTATACCAAATTTCATCAAAATCGGTTCAGCGGTTTAGCCGTAAAAGTGAGACACACAGACAGACAGACAGACAGACAGAGTTACTTTCGCATTTATAATATTAGTAGGGATTGGAAAAAGCAAAATCAATACTCGGGCAGGACTCGAACCCGCGATCTTTCCCTTACAGGGGGAATGCTCTGACCACTGAGCCACCGAACTTCACCCGAGATTGATCCAAATTTTCCAATACATCCATTTCCATTTCCAATTTAAAATAATTTATCAAGTAGTTTCTGAAAACACATAAAAAAAAACAAGCAAACAAACACACTCTTCAGTTTTATAGTATAGATTGTTGATCCCGAAGTACTCAGAGATGAAAGCCTTGGGCATAAAACAGATAATAGTACCTACTAGCCTTGGGTTTGACCGGATGTAAGATACAATGATGATAGTTATGAAATGAATTTAGTTTCATCCCCCCTAGACAAATCGTTAGTACAATAAAATAGAATAATCAATGTATGGCAACTATGTGACAAGCACATATATGACAGTGTAGGAAATAAGTATACACGAATATTACTTATTAAAATAGGTAAAAGAAATATTGAAAACGGAGCAAACGATATGTAACACAAAATATATCGCGTTAAAATATGTAGATCGTATTGCAAATGGTAATTGTAGTCAGGTCGTTGATACAAATCAATTTCTTACATCTAAACGTAACAATAATTAATGAATACTAATAGTTACATAAACAATAATAAATGAACGTCTGTAGTGCTGTTTTCCATATCGCAGAATCTTATATCCGTTCATTTCAATATCAATCAACGGCTTAATTAAAAGATGAAGCGAATTCTAATTAAGTTGCCGCTACATTTGCAAAATATAATCACTCACCGTAAATCATTGAGATGAATAGCAGTATCGCATTCAATACGTATGAATGCCTCTTTATTCTCTTCATATCTCCGGCCATTTTGTTACAATATTTTTATTTTTGTTACTATTTTTAATTTGACACTCTTCTTCTTTTCATTATCACTTTACACTTCGTTACTAATAATTGTACCGTTTCTATCTCTTCATTACTGTATAGCTAAACATGTTGTCACAACTTATACAAGTCTACAATTCTACAAGATTTCACTAAATATGTTAACATTTATTTTATTTACCTATTAACGTGCTGACAAATAGTTTTATGACACTTAGAATGAATGTTCCTTCAGATAATTATTTAACTTCCTACTTAGTGCTGTCTATTTTAATTTATCCTTAACCGATGTTTGGCGCATATATATCACGTCAGTAACTTCAGTAACGCGTGCTTGGATTACTTTACTAAACATAATGAGTGAGGAACATCTAAAATTAACCCTAAAGTCTCCGTTGTTTTTGAATATAAATCTTCTATAATCCCCGCACGTAAGTTTAAAAGAAATTTTAAATTTTATACAATATTTTTTTTAGTTTAATTTAGGGTCACTTAACACAGCGTGCACTCGTGTTCATCAAAGTTTTTCATCACAGGACTCACTGATTTTATTGAGGTTAGAGAATAAGTTGTATATCGGCATCGTCGCTGGTATATTTTCAGTTAGAGAGCGCGCGTCCGTTTGAGGAGACAGCCACGAAAGCACTGACTTACATAAGGGATTCGCCCGGTGCCAACTGAGCGCCTGTCAGAGAGGGATGGCAGACGATTTTCATAAGGGTTGCAGGTCGCTTGTGGTGCAAAATGAAAAGGACAGTAGAGATTTTCGCATTTAGGCTATAGTACGCTGTAACGTACCGTTAAAATCTTGTGTGAAGACGCAATTAAAATGTACATAAATCTGAAAGAGATATGTTTTATAAGTAACTCGTACAAGTTAATAAGCTTTTAATCTAGCCGTTTATAGCACATCTACATGTATGAATTCTAAGGAGAGATAATGGTCCCGAATTACTTTAACATTAGGGATTTTATTTCACGAAGTTTTTATTATGATTGTTACTTGGGACCACGGAAAGTAAAACAAACAGGAATTAGGTAGGAATAGTACGGTGCTTTATTTTTTACAATCTAGGATATCCTAACTCACAAATGTCATTGGTAATTGCATTTAGTAAAGCTTTTTCTTCTTCGTCAAGACGATGGGAATTTTCAGTGGTCTTACGTGTGGAGAGCCCAAAATACGGAATACAAATGTTCAAGAAATGTTTTTTAGCTCAATTGGTCAGAGCATTCATCTGGGCTGGTCTCAGGTTCAAGTCCCGTCTTGACCAAACTTTTGCTAATATAAATCGGTGGTTTACTTTAACAATATTCTGTTTTCTTTAATCTCTACATCTACATTTACATTTGTGTATCTACACTAGACATATATCATCAACAAATCAGATCCAATGTTAGTCAATTTATTTAGTCAATCAAATTTCAGAATGAAAAGTTAACTCAAAATATAAATGAAACCCAAAAGCCCTGAGTCACTGAGACAAATTGTTACCTAAATTTGTACCGAACGAGGACACAAAAATAACATAATGTACATGTCGCATTGAGATAAAGTCATTTTTAAAACTCCCCTCGTACACTGATTTTAGTCATGTTTGATGTTAAACATTTGTCAATGTATAACGTTTTTTTTTTCTGTCTAAAAATATCACAAATTTTACCCTTGTTGTTGTAAGGGATCAAGGAAAATACTGTAATGATATTGGGAATTTGGAATTTTTTCTAGTAGCTGTTCGGATACAATATTCTTATAGTAGTGTAAAATTGTTGACTAATTCAAAATTAATTACGAGTAGGTATGTACAAAAATTGTTTACTTACAAAACTTGACTTACAAAAAATTTTCAGTTACCTAATTGAACAAAAAAGAGACCAAATCTAAAATAAATATACACTACAATATACACCACAAAACCCAACACTACAAAACGAAAAAATAACAGTTTATTTACGTGACGTTAAATTAATTTCAGTCACTCATAGTATCGCTCATAGTATCAGTATACACATAATTATAAAAAATAACACAATATTTTTTTTTTTTAATATTGTGTTGTATTTTTTTTAATTACTTTCTTTTTATTCCAACAATTTACTACAAAAAATAAATCGAAAACTTGAATGCTAGATATCTTTCTTTTACCAAAAACCCAAAAAACAAAACGAAAATAAAAAAACAAGAACAAAACTTCGCAAACTAATAACCTTATTAAGAAATTTAACGTACGAAACTGAGACGACAGTTAATTTTTCTTGACATAAATAAAAAGGAACCGAGCAGGGACATTCCTAGAGGGGGAATAGGGGAAATAACAAACATATCTTTCGAACTAAGATAACAAACAACGTGTGTTAACATCTGTCGTAGAAGCACGAGCAACGAACGTACGCTCGATGAGTTATTGTTCCTCATTTAGAGAGTTTTAGTTGCTTCGTATTTAAGTATGGTCGGCGCGTTTTAAGTACTATAATTAAATTAAAAGTTTTAGAACAATGCTCGTGGAAGATTGATTTGTGACATTATTTCCCTCTTTCCTAACTGTACCATTGATTAGTACCATTAATGGTACTACTGGGAATCTTTATCCCACTAGTACCATTTACAGTAATTTCCAATGTTTTTATTTATATTTTAAAGCATTTAAATATGCTAAACTATTCAAATCGATTAAGCTAGAAAAAAGCGAATACAGCTCAGGCGGGACTCGAACTCATGATCTTTCCCACACCGGGGAACTAACCACTGAGCCACCAAGCCTCGCCCAAAGCTGATTGTGATTGATTTTGAGCAATTAGTAGTTTTCCTATTAAGAATACCAGTTATTACTTGTTGTCCTGTGAAATATTAGTAACTGAAACTAATATTTCACAGGACAACAAGTAATTTCTGTTACTAATATTTACTAATATTCAGGTTAACCTCGCCAGTTAAGCTAAATTGCTTGTGGCAGGATTAGGTCACCTCAGTAGTGTAATAGCCAGGATTCAAATCCGAGACCTCTCAATTTTAAGACCGACTTCTATCCATTAAGTATACCCACAAACATACATAAATAATTACGCCTTATTCGTTCTCGGGTAGACAAAGACAAAAGTTCTCCATCAGCTTATATCCTTACACATACATACATACAATCACGCCTTTATCCCCGGAGGGTTAGGCATAGATGAATTAACACCCATATTTCACCAATTATTGTATTAGGTCCCACGTAATAGGGGGTGAGTCTATTGCCAACTATTGCCGTATTCCGGGCACTATCGTTGCCTTATATATGTACCAACTATGTTTATCCACACTCTAGATCCCATATATGCTTACTTTGGGTCTAAATACCGTTGTGTGTTAGTCGTAGAATATTTATTTATTCATTTATTATGGTTAGGAATATCATTTAGGCTCCTTTTACCCCTGAAATAGGTTTCCATTATGTCGTAAGAGGTGGACCAGAATTGCATATGAGCGCAGCCGCGGGTATCAGCTAGTTTATAATATTAGTAGTGTTTATAAATATACAGTTATGACTCGATTATCAACTAAGACATGTCGTTATTCTTATCATAATAATATATTACATGATCCAGAATATATTACATTATCGGACGATTTGTGTCACCAATATAAATGTTTTAACATGTAAATTTGAATAATATTGTAGAGTTTTTCATTTTTATAACTCAACTTATTATACGGCACAATTAATAATGTCCAACACTTATTGTTAGCTGATTGTAAATGGGATTATAATACCAGAATATTTTTATTTATATAGGACACGTCAATTTGACTTCGCCTCGCCTGATGTTAAGCTGAACGCAAAATCTCTGAAGAGAGGGTCACCATTACAGACACGTACCATGTTACAATGGTGGCACTTGGTTTGACGGTATAATTAGATGCTTTTTAACGCCCCGCTTAAAGGACCCGGGACTGTAGGAAGAGAGAAACACGTGTACTGATAAGGAATTCCAGGTCTTAATGGTGCAGCAGAAGAAGGCTTTGTGAGTATCTGTTGCTTGCTGCTGTTGCGGCTCTGTTCGTGTGCAGTTCTAATACCGTTCATTCAGTTAAATATTTAAAAGTAGAATTCCAGAATTATAATCTATCATTGTACCCAATTTCAGCTAGATTCGTTTAGCGTTCTTAAAGTTTGCAAAGGTAACAAATAGACAGGCATAAATATTTGATTATTTATAATATTTATTAATATGCATGTGTGGACAAGCATAGAAAAAATGTTTTGTGTACCTATAAATTACATTTTTTTAGAATAGGATAAGACGATATTTATCGTAGAGATTTTGTCAGTATCAATTAAAATGATTTGTGTTGACTAAACATAATGCAAATAAAAACATAATTAAATTTCACTTTTAACAATAATAAAATAAACATAAACACGCACATGTGTCAACGACTGTACAAATATTCGAAATTCTATACGTCAGTGTTGATTGCAGTTAATTATAAAATCGTCCCCTCTTATTGTCGTATCTATTTTTGTCGTGTAACCTTCTGTGCATTCAAATTTGATCTTTAACCCTAAAACATAAAGTCGTTTTTTGAGTATCCTTATGGTATTTTTAAGTTCTTCAAAGTACACTGGCTTTAAATCAAATCTAAATTGGTGTACAGAGCATGAGGATATTACTTCCGCCAATAAAATCTATTTCTTTTTTTGTCTTTTGAACGTTGAACTATCGTAAGTACCCTTCCAAATAGAATTTTTTTTTTGTTTTTTTTTTTATATATACTTACTCCTGCTATGTCTCCGAAGGGGATAAGTAGTGATTTTAACCATAGGTATAACACTAAAAGGGGTAAGTTTAATGCCATTATCATCATTATCTACTGTCTGAAGTTTAGGTACGCGAATATCACTCATTGAAATAAAACCACATTTTAGCGGATTATATCGCGATTTATTTGTTATTATATATTTTTTTGCCCGACGATGTTTTGACTACTACTACCATCAACTACCATTATCATCAACAATTTGCTATATAGCTTCTGCTTGCCATCTGATATGGGATGAGTGATCAAACAAGTCAGGAAACTGCTCACGAACCTCGTGTTGAAAGCCTCCACTAAAACCTCGAATGTCAATTAGTAGGTGCGCCTGGCTTACAGGCAAGTGAGGAGTTACTGGTACTGAAGATTAAACCAGATTTGATAGAACTCTCGTTAACCCCTTCAGCTAAGCCAAATTATTGCTTGTGTGAGGAGTTGGGTGACGTAACCGTCGGCTATGCAATGGCAAAGATTCGAATCCAGGACCTATTAATCCAAAGGCTAATAACAATATTTCATCAAACGGAAAAGACATGAAAATATTGTTAATGGACGTAATTACGAAAAGAAAAAAAGATTTTTTCTTATGCTAATTCTGCACAAAGGATTCAGAATTTACATAAAAAAAGAAATTTAAAAAAGAACAGGGCGACAGTACAAGTTCTATTGTATATTGTTGAAAATGAGACAAACGTTGACAAATTGTTAAACGATTCGACTCCAAAAAGACAGACTTAATTTGAATTTTATATCCACCAATTTCTTTTGGAATAATTTGTTTTTTATTCCAATTTTATTATTCGAAAAGTTTTAAATATGAATGACGGGTTTGTGTTTGATAGCTATCGCGATAGATGCAATTTATGATTAAACCTATTTATGTCAACTGACTCATTTGACCTCCTTAGTTCTAAAACTTTTTTATCTATACTATAATGAAATTATTAATTAAGCGTGTCTGTGCGTCAGTTTATACCTAATTTACGATACTGAGTATGTACAATTTTTTTTTTTTTAAATGTTTATGTTAAACTAAACTTAACTACTGAACGTATTTTTATGCAGTTTTTTTGTTAGAAAGATCTTGGTTATACTTCAAAAGGTATGAATGAGAAAATTAATTCTTTCTTTGTTTCAAATTTTATGTTTGTTGGCAATTAGTTGAATAGAATATGACCAAAAGTTCCGGAAACCGACATACACTCGGGTGGAGCCACGGGCATCAGGTAATAAAATAAACAAAAAATCAAAAATTGATACAGTCGCAATCAAAAATGAAATTATTTTATTAAATTATTAAAATTAAAAATTAATTAATTAATTAAATTATTTTATTAAATAAATACAAATCCTTATTATTTATTTTAATGTAAAGCTCGTTTGTCAATTGTAAATATTTAGCAACTTCTGAGAGTGACTATAGTTATTCAGTCACATATTTTGAATGTTCTTACAAAAATTGAGCAGCTATTTTGTAAGTAGTACGACCTTATAATATATGTATACTAAATATCAGTTGTCTGAATGTACGTATATCGCCATGGTGACTCAGCTGCACCTGACTTTATTGGTAATTACTATCTCTTTACGACTCGCCTCTTTTTATTTTCTCCTGAGGGGCGACTTTTGTTTTTCTTATCTCTTTTTTGTGTTTATTTATATTGTTTCTTGCTGATCTCGATGACAATGTATTGGTATATTTTAGATGATAGTCGATTCTTTTATAAATTTTTGCTATTTTTTCAATTTCAGTTACATACATACCTGCATATACTTACGTCTGTAAATCCTCGAAGGGGTAGGCAGAGGTGCATATTTCGCTATGATTTTTAGTCCCACGTAATAGGGAATGAGCCTATTGCCGTGTAGGGGACACTTACTCATTGGCTGTATGTTTATTGTCGGATGGAAAACAGCCCTATCTCTTAGGCCCGTATTCTAGAATGCCACTCAGCTGAATCTCGATTTACCTGAGGACAGATTACTATAGACACTCTGGCTGACAACCTGTCAAATCTGTGGAATCTGTGCATATAATCTTGCCTCAGCTGAATCGAGTTTGAGTTGAGCGTCATTCTAGAATACGGGCCTTAGTCCCCTTTTACGACACCCAAAGGTAGAAATGCGGTGGCCATATTCTACTCCACCGGAAACCAACACGGTAAAAATGTTTGTGTTAAAAATGTTTTCAAAATATTATTAAATAAATGTCATTACTGCCAGGTTTAAAATGTCACTTATGTTGTGATCGTATGGTACAGTCAGCGTCTCTAGGGGAAGACGCTCTCGAGCCTCGACTCAGAGGGTTGCTCAGCGCATGTTTGGAGCGGGGCCAGTTTCCGAAGACGTGGAAGACGGGGAAACTGGTCCTCATCCGGAAGGAGGGGTGCCCGGTGGACTCACCGTCCGGCTACCGGCCCATAGTGTTGCTCGATGAGGTGGGCAAGCTCTTTGAAAGAGTTATCGCGAAGCGCCTCGTCGAGCACCTCTCTAGAGAAGGGCCGGATCTGGCGGATGCCCAATATGGCTTCCGGCGAGGGCGTTCCACCGTGGATGCAATCATGCGCGTGAGGACTCTGGCGGAGGATGCGGTTGCTCGGGGCGAGGTGATGTTGGCGGTGTCCTTAGACATCTCCAACGCGTTCAACACCTTGCCCTGGAGTTGCATTATGGAGGCGCTCGTGTACCACGATGCGCCTCTCTACCTCCGCCGCATAGTCGGGGCGTACCTGACGGAGAGAGCTGTCATCTACCCAGGTGCGACCGGTGTCGGTCGGAGAGAGATGTCGTGCGGTGTTCCGCAGGGATCGGTCCTGGGGCCGCTCCTGTGGAACATCGGATACGACTGGGTGCTTCGCAGTGAGCTCGTGGGTGGCGCCGCCGTGACGTGTTACGCGGACGACACACTAGTGACGGCGAGTGGGGCTACACACCGCGAAGCAACCCTGAAGGCCACGACCGCGGTTGCCCAAGTCGTGGAACGGATCCGGCGGCTGGGTCTCGAGGTGGCTCCGCAGAAAACCAAGGCCATGTTCTTTCATGGACCTCGACGCGGGCCACCGGCGGGATCCAGCATCACAGTGGGAGGCACTCTCATCGTCATCAAGCCCCAGATGAAATATCTGGGGCTCGTGCTCGACGGTCGATGGGACTTCGGGGAGCATTTCCGAAGTCTGGTCCCCAAATTGGTGCTCACAGCTAACGCTCTGAAGCGTCTGCTGCCCAATTTGAGGGGCCCGGAGGACTCCTGCAGGAGACTCTACGCGGGTATCGTGCGGTCCATGGCTCTATATGGGTGCCCCGTATGGGCGGACAACCTGCGAGCCAAGTACGTGGACCTGCTGCGTAAACCGCAGCGGATAATGGCCATCAGGGCCATCAGGGGGTACCGCACGATATCCTTTGAAGCAGCGAGTCTCCTCGCCGGATCGCTACCGTGGATCCTGGAAGCGAAATCCCTTTCGGCGCTATACCGCTTCCGAAAGGCGGCGCGGGAGCGGGGACACGATCCTGAGCCTGAAGAAATTCGGGCCGTGAGATCCCGGCTCCACAGGGACATGGTGGCGGAGTGGGAGCTACAACTTGGGCAACCACGCGCAGGGCGCGCCTTAGTAGCGGCGGTAAGACCCATCATGGGGGAGTGGCTAGAGAGGCCACATGGCGGCCTCTCGTTCTGGCTGACGCAGATTTTCACCGAGCATGGATGCTTCGGGCGGTATCTGCATCGGACCGCGAAGAAAGAGCCAACGTCCGAGTGCCATCACTGCGACGCGAGCGAGGATTCGGCGCTACACACGCTCACCGAGTGTCCGGCGTGGGAGACGCCGAGACGGGAGCTAGTGGCGACCCTGGGAGTGAGAGTCCTCACGCTCGCCACTTTGCTCGCAGCGATGGTTCGCTGTGCGGATGCGTGGGCTGCCGGCGCCTCCTTCTGCGAGCAAGTAATGCTCGTGAAGGAGGCGGCGGAGCGGGAGCGAAGGAGAATCGCAGACCTTGCGGCCCGCGAGGAGCGAAGGAGAATCGCAAACCGCGTGGCCCGCGAAGAGCGGCGGCAACTCGGGCGTCGGAGGTCGCAGAATGACCTCCGTCCCCCATGAGCGCGGGCCTGGGGGTGACGGGTGGAGCCGCCTGTCACCCTAGCAGAAGCAGGCCGCGGCGGCAGCGCGCATTGCGTGCCTCCCCACACCCGGGGGCGAGTTGGGGACTCTGTGGTCCCTACACCGGAAGAGGGCCAGATCGAAAGATATGGCCCTGGGTCGGCCGGGGTGCGAGGGATATGGCTACGACAATCTCACCTCCGGCAACTGACGACCCACAGATGGCGTGCGTTTTAGTCGGTTCGAGTCCGACATAACCTCCTCCCCCGGTTCAGGTGGGGGAGGTATCCGTGGGGATTTTTCGCACGATAAAAAAAAAAAAAAGGTACAGTCAGCGTCAGAGAAAACGGACCCCCTCATGCTTTCATATTATTAACAAGGAGGGTCCCTTTTCTCTGAAGCTTACTGTACTATAATGTTGTTTCAGTAAAGCATCTACCTACTATAGCCAATATTTTGTATAAGTACGTAAATGGTATTGATACACGTATTTCGACATAAAATGGTTTGAAATTTCTTAACGTTAATCAACTTTTATTTTTGACTGTACACCATACATAATTTGTACCGTATCGTGATATTTAAAACCAAAGTAAAATGTCCGACCGAGTACACGTGCAATTTAAGATAACTTGGAAGTGAATTTTTCCGAAAGTCGGAACGGCTCAAATCGAATTGCCTACGGGCCAGTCGGCCTGAACCAAAAAGGTATTTAATGTAATGTGTAAACATTTTTTTTAAAGTATACCTACATTTAGTGGCTAAGTCGGTCTTACGATCGACAGGTCTTGTGTTCGAATCCTGGCCATTACACTAGCGACGTGAACCAACTTCTAACATAAGCAATTTAGTTTAGCTACCCCTCGTTAACGAGAATATTAGTAATTTCCGTTACTTTACTCTTACTTTAAAAAAAAATATAAATAATTTTAACAACGTTTCCAATCTACTTAGATTTCTATGTTACGATTTTCAAATTTATAGAAAAACACAAGTAAAAAACTTAAGGCTTTTTCAAAAAGGTTCGTTCCCTCCAAAACGGTATTATTGCCATTTTGCGCAACATAATTTATTTAATCGAATCACACATTTGACTATATCACATACAACGAGTATAAACGTTCTGCGCCAATGTGATAAAACACTGTCATAAAGTGTGCAAAACAGATAATACTTTACAACCTCATAAATAAAGGACAAGTGTATTTGCTTGAATATTGTTATTGTATTATTTTGGAACAGAAGATCAACACTTACAACTTACAAGCGCCTTTGTATTTATACTCTACTTATTTGACTTTGATATTGACTTTGACTTTGAATTTGCCGTTGACTTTGACTTTGACTTTGACTTTGACTTTGACTTTGACTATGACTTTGACTTTGACTTTGACTTTGACTTTGACTTTGACTTTGACTTTGACTTTGACTTTGACTTTGACTTTGACTTTGACTTTGACTTTGACTTTGACTTTGACTTTGACTTTGACTATACCCTTTACCAACCTCTAGTTTATCTCTGTACCAAATTTCATCAAAATTGGTGCAGTACTTTGCTGCAGCCTTTCGTGTTTATATTATTACGGGTAGTATGGAAGTATGACTGATTGCAGCGGCTTCCTCTTGTCAATGAACTTGTACTTACGGCCCACGTCCTAAAAAGAAGTCCTATACCATGATGACATTAATTCCCATTAACATTATTGTAAATCATGGAACGCGACAGTTTAAAAGTTAGTATAATTATAATAGCCTTAAATGTTTATCTCTAATACATTCATTATTTTAAGAATTCACAATGAAGTCAGAGTAATCAATACGATGCTTGCAATAATGATTGCCATACCATTAATTGCCTTGCTCGTTTCTGTTAAACGTAAGTAGACAGAAAATTTCAACAATCGAGGATGACTCCAGTTATTTCAGTAGTAAAGTATTCATTCTTAACAAGGAAATGCCCTATAACTCATATAGCAATTCAAATCAAACATGTTCCTGTAGAATCTAGTACGATCAATGACCAATGTGAAAGGTATTACAAATACTTCTTCCGTCAATACTAACAAATCACCAAAAATACCCAACAGAAGATCCCAAATAGTTCAGTTGTATTAACATTGCACTTAACGATCTTAAAACGTTTATCGAAGGAAACAAATCCTAAATAGAAGATGTAAAATGCACTTTATTGCCTTTTGATTTGTGTTTTATGTAAACAACAGAAAATCTTGACTAACCTTCATTTCAAATTAGACTTTAAAGTAATCAGCAATAGAGTTTATTATAAATGAGTATTTTATTTGAGAATGTTTTATTATAAACTACAATTAGTTTGACTCAAATACGTTTAAATGCAACACAATATAGATTTTGACTGTTATAAAAAAGAAGGAAGTTGCTTTTTAATGAACATTAAACTAAATGACTTCATTTTATGAAGGGAATTTAGGTGATCAGTGTTAATGCAATTATCTTAAGGTGCTGATAAACTTGAGCATTCACTTGTAATGAGCATTGTTACAAATGTTACATTACAGAAAAATAAACGAGAGCGTTTTAGTGAGCTTTCTATCAAGCATTTTGGTGAGCATTCTGGCGAGTATGCTTGCAAAACGACTGTAAAGCTTCGACTAGAGCGTTCACTAGAAAGATCATGTAAATTTTCATAGCATTATTTGACTCTACGCTTGGCTCGGTTCGTTGTTCAGTTCGACAAATTTAAAAACGGCGAATGCTGGATGTTCTGTTACAAGTGAATGCTCAAGTTTATCAGCACCTCAACGAATTAAGGTGCTGATAAACTTAAGCATTCACTTGAAATGAGCATTCTCGCGTATGTTACATTACAGAAAAATAAGCCAGAGCACTTTATCGAGCATTCTATCTAGCGTTCTGGTGAGCATTGTCGCGAGAATCCCTGCGACAGGGCAGTACATTTTTAAAATTTCGAGCGTACGCTAGAAAGATCATGAAAATGTTTGGCTTAGCTTGGTTCGTTATTAAGCGAATGCTCCCTTCCGGCCGCCAGGTTCGATCGTATAGTTCGATCAATCGAACTACGAGATATTTTACTTCCTTGTGGTTCGATCAATCGAACTATGAAGATTTGTAATTCCTTGTAGTTCGATCAATTTGGTTTAATCGAACTACCAGAAAATTTTAAGTCCTTGTTGTTCGATCAATCGAACTACGGCGATCTGTAATTCCTTGTAGTTCGATGGGTAAAAAAAACAAAGTGGTCTATTTATGTCTTTCTATTCCTGGTATCAGTTACCACTGTTACCAGGAGAATATTCTTAACACCTAGAGTGGAGAAACCGAATCATCAGACAGAAGGTAGAATTTCAGTCAATCTGATGGAAGGACGACTCGAAGAAGGAAGCTGGGATAAATTGGATACCTACAGAAGGTGTAGAGACCGATATAACCACCTCTTACAGTATGCAGGCTGGCTCAACTCTGCAAGGTTTACAAAATATTCAAATTTATGTCAACTAAGTATACCTAGTCCTAGTTCGTAGAATAAGTAGGTAAGTTGAAATGGCAATGGGCTGCACCAGTGGACTGCGATAGGCTAATTATGTGACTGATTGAAATACACCAAGTAGATACTGAATACTCACTGATTACCTTCAACATGCAGTACAAACCACCGATAGACATCCTAAGCCGGTGATAAGACAGTAGGTAGAGATAATAAAATATAGTGCAACAAACAAAATAATCAATACAGGGAGTAATTTTAACTTAAACCCTACGACACTATCGTCGTACATTTTAATCACGGTGTTAAATAATCTTTTAAAGTAGTTAATACTACAAATTCTTATAATCTTTGTAATCATAAATTTTGTGATAATAAAATTGCCGGTAATGGTAACGCTTCAATTAAAATAATATGGTAGCGGTTTGACCACTTTATCAATATTTTACTTGTTATGATTTGTTTCATTTTCCACTACTTTAACAGTGTTTCAAATGAGAACGAACGAGAAGAAGAAAGTTGTTCAATTTCTCTGCCCACTTCGAATGTGATTTAGATTTACTGATGATGTCATCAGTTTTTTCTTCATTCATACTGTATGTATAGTATAACTGAAAGAAAATACCATGAACTGAACATAACAACAGCAATAAATCACGAACCTTCAAAAGTAGCAAAAACGTATGGAAAATCACCCATTTGAAGATAAGGAATAGATGGGAACTCTATTGCTAAGGAGGGGCGACACACGGAAGCAGCAAGCCCACAGCAAATCGCCAAGATTAAGGCGTCGTTTAGACGAGGAGACTTAATTGCCCGCATGATACGATTTATCGAAAGGACAGAAAAAACTTGCTTCGTTTATACATTCGGAGAAACAATAGCCGCTTGCTCGTCCTCGCTTGGCGAAAATTGCCTCGCATTTGACATTTGGTAAACCACGGTTATCCAGCTATGTTAACCGACACGATGATCAAATTAAACTATTTAACCATGCTTCTAGCAACCCAATTGCTACTTGACAAGAGATTTAACAGCCGATTAGTTAATTTGACGTTGATCAGCCTTTCGGAAACTGGACGAGTGTTACAAACAACTGCCTTTATTTATTTTTAATGATGTGTCTTAATAAAATATCAGCTGTTGCCTGTGATTCCACGTGGATGTCAGTTATTGCGACCTTCTCAAACTATAATCAATTTGTGTATCAAATTCATCAGGTTATTTTCGAAAATGACTGACTGTCATACAAACTTTCATTTCCTAGTAGAACCCCTTTAACCCCTGATGGTGATAAAAGGTAGGTCTATGTATCAAATTTCATCAAAATCGTATCTGTAGTTTAGGCATGAGAGCGTAACAGATAAACAGAGTAACTTTGGCATATTTAATATTAGTATGGATATGGCTTTTACGTGCTTTAATTATAATGCTCATCGACCAATAAGTCTGAAAATCTGTGAAAAAATAAATAAAACGAAATCTGATACAATAAATAATATTTATTCCAATGTACTGATAAGTCTTTTAGGTGTTCATAGTACGGAGTCAATCCAAGGTATATAAGAAGTAGTTCTAGCATAAGCAGCAGGTGCGCCATTCTCACAGCCACCAGTAGATCCAAAGGACACCACACCGATCTACAAAAAATAACATTGTTAAAAATCTACGAATACCAAAAGTTATTTTTCTGGAGAAATTATCAGAAACATCTGATCATGATTGTATTAACATATTTTTTGGTGAATGCCTCGCCGATTTCGGGTACTCTTAAATAGAGGTAGTAGCCATTTTTTATAGAGTTAGTACAATATAGTCTAAGCTTGGAAAATTAAGACGGTGATAACGATGACGCAAATTGAAATTCATAGAAATAAAAAAGGACATACCAGTACTGGACGATTATTTCTATTGATTGCAAGAGGGCCACCGGAGTCAGCTCCACACACGTTTCTGCCAGCAGGTGCACTGGTACATAGGTTATTAGGCTGGACATGCAGCGGGAACGTTTGTGAACACTGTGCATTAGAGATCACAGTCAAATCGACGTAGCTGAGAACTTGACCTTGAGTGACTGTAGCATCTGCATAGTAACAAATAATATTAGACATGTTATTGATACACTAACTGATATCATTGAAAGTTCGTAACTGGACCTCGATTTTGCCAATTGTCGCCCACTGACATTGTAAAAATGCCATTAAATTTTGGACTTTATTCCCATATATTTAAAGTTCAAAATTAAATAAAAAGGAGTTCATTACTTATTTTATTCTCTAGAAGATGCCGTTTACTTTTTGATTTTAACAGTAGAACTAGGCTTCTAACAATAACTTTCTTTTTGTTTTTAATACACCTTGTATCTTGTATATTTTTGATATCTACACCATATCTTATGTTATTGTCACATTACTGTCCATCCCAAGGTACCTGGAAGAAATCGCTTTCAGCGATAAGGCCACCCATTGCGCATTAAACTGTACACATGCTACCTACTTCTCCTACTGTAAATATATTGGTGTAAAGTCTAAAGCTTCGTTTACATACTCGCGGCAGAGCGAGGGAAGTGGCGAGAGAAGTGGGCAGAGACGTAGTGTGAATGGTATATTCGTCATGCCGCGAGTACTGCCGCGTGTGATGTCGGCTTGGCGGCGCAAGTCAAAGGAGCGGCAATACTAGCGCGATGAACTATACGAGACCGCTAGATGGCGCTAATCAGTAAACACGACTTTCGTTATTGCTCCTCGAATATTTACTTTTAAAAATATTTATATCGATCTACGGAAAGTGTATAGTAGTTGAAAGTGATAGTTTTTATTAATAATCTATTTAATTAATTCTCTATGCTGTAAAAGCATAATGCGTACACTGCTACAGCGTTGTCCTCCATACGTTTACGTCCGTCTCCGTTGCAGGGCGAATACTGTAATGCGGACCAACGCGATGATGGGAGTGTGTGAATGCTAGGGCATTAATCGCGCGAATATTTCCTGCAACACGATGAGCAATGCGAGCGGCAGTATGTAAACGCGGGGTAATATTAAATGGCATTTATCGCAGTATTTGTGGTATGACAGTTTAAAATTTGCAGAATCGGGGTCCCGATTAGGGCGTTAGTTATTGTAACTTCTGGTCATATGGTTGGTTCTACTCAACACACATACATACATACTCACGCCTGTAAATCCCCGAAGGGGTAGGCAGAGGTGTATTAACACCCACAATTCGCCGACTATGATTTTCGGTCCCACGTAATAGGGAGCGAGTCTATCGCCGTCTAGCGGGCACTTTGTCTTGGGCTGTATGTTTACTATCGGATGGAGAACAGCCCTATCCCATAGTCGCAGGTAACGACACCCATAGTAAGAGATGGAGTGGCCATTTTCTACTCCACCGGGAACCAACTACTCAACCGCAATTATAGTAATTTAAGTCTACACAAGACCTTGCTAATTAAAAAAAAAACAGCATCATAATCCGTTCAGAAGTTTTAACGTCAATCGTCTACAAACAAACAGACAGACAAGAATTTTAGTTATTGGTTATGATATTGGTTACCTTTAGTTAAGTAGGTAAGTCAGCTATGGAGCATAGGTATTTTTTGAACATCTCCGAAGTACAGACAGACTAATTTTCAATTTTATAATAGTATAAATACTACGTAAAGATTTGTTATTATAATAATCGACTTACTATCACCAGTAAGGCCAAATCCAGAAGCAGTTGCATTTTCGCCAACGAAGGATTCATTGCGCTGGTTACCACTGGGCAAGGCAATAGGAGCCACGAGACCTGTACAGGACAGCAACAGTTACAACAATAAATTAGAAATTATATATATAAATTTGCTTTAAAATTTAATTGGTAATAACAACTTCAAACAATACTATACAGTAGTGTACAGACCTCATGACTCAGTTAGGGGAAACTTAATAACGAAAACCTCTCTTATGCCCCCTCTATGTATACCTAGATAGATGCATATGCAGACGTCAGCAGATGCATTCGTAGATGTCAGTCAAACGTGTGGACACTTCGCACTCGTTCGCACCGAATCCTTTTGATCCGTGTCACCAAAACTGACAAACCGACAACAAACGGATTTGTGCCAGATGCATCTGCAGACGTTTAGTACCTACGACAGACGAACAAGTCACCCCCTCTACACATCAGTGTAAGAGAGGTTTTCGTCAAGCAGTGTCCCATAACTGAGTCATGAGGTCTGTACACTACAGTAAAGTATTGTTTGAAGTTATAATTATCAAATAAATTTTAAAGCAATTAAATTGATTGGGCGGAGTGAACTGAAAATAAAGTACTTATTGAAATTATTATGACATCATAAATCGTGAGAATATCGATAGATGGCTCCACTGTCTCCCCAAAATGGATGTATGGGAGAATTTCGAACATCCATGATAATATCCATTTAGCTCAGTATTCAGGGCCAGAGTGTTCCCACTGTAATGGGTTGAAGTGCCGTCTTGGACGTTCACTCGTCTTATCCTAGCGTTAATTCCCAGTCGCATCCGAAGCTTTTCAGCTCGGAGTCTGGGGTCCGCTTTACTAGTCTTAACTACAGATTTGGCTAGACCTCGATATTTTTTCGTGAAGCGATTGCCATCTGACCTCCACAGCCCAATGATAACATTATGAGATATCGAAGCTTTGCAGCTAGACCATAAGTTATTTTTGGATTTTTTAGGGCTCCAACTACCCGTAACGACAGCGATAGGTGATCTTATGGCAACCGGGACCGACGGCTTAACGTGCTCTCCGAGGCATGACCACTGACCAGGCCGATGCAAATACCCATATTATTTCATGAACACAGATAGGTATTTGCACTGAGCGGGGATCGAACCCGCGCCTCCTGCGTAGCGGCCGCGTTCACTACCGCTACGCCACGGAGGCTGTTCACTATTTCCAATATCAATCAAAGGTTAGCAGACCAATCACTTTCAATTTTCATGAAATACATCAATTTTATTTATTATAGGTAGGTAAATAAGGTATTTTAAAATTATTAATGAAACAATGAGATGGCCTCCATAAAAATACTTACTTGACAATTGTACGTTAAATGGTAACCAGCCTACTGCAATATCATTACGGATCCAGGTTGGGGTCCATTCGGGGTGCATAATTACATTATTAACCATAACCCTTATAGCGGGACCGGTAAACAAATAGACTGAACCCAAAACAGCATGTATATCAAATGCTTGGTTGACACCGTCGAACCAGCAATGGGCAGCAGTAAGTATTCTCGAAGGGCTGATGAGAGATGCGCCACAGACTCCCAAGCCTATGGGGAATTCAAGCAGGAGACCAGCCTGAGAGAAAATTAAATACTTATTAAAAATAATTCTATTATATACTTATAGCTTTTGCTTTGCCCGCGTGGATGTTGGTTATCGCGACCAAACATAACTATGTCCTTTCCCAAGGCCTAATCTAATCTAACCGGTTTAGTGGTTTAGGTGTGAAAGCGTAACAGACAGATGGACAGACAGACAGACAGAGTTACTTTCGCATTTATAATACATATTAGTATGGATTCTATTGTATAAACTATTAAAAACTAAAAACTTAATTCATGCCGAAGAGATCGAAATAAGTATGATAGCAGGCGGTACCCCATAATTTCCATCCGGTCTTAGATGGTTTGCAAATGGGTACCGCCTGCAAGCTATCAAACTTGTTTCCATCTTTTCAGCATCAGTAGCTTTTTTGGTTATCAACCGATTATTCTGTTTATAATATTTTTTTGTATATAAAAAATAAAAATAGTGCACATATAAAATCATATTAGCCGTTTAGGAGGAGTTTAGTGATACACAGTTGCACACATACCAAATCCATATCCATACTAATATTATAAATGCGAAAGTAACTCTGTCAGTCTATCAGGCTTTCACGCCTAAACCACTGAACCGATTTTGATGAAATTTGGTACAGAGTTAGTCCTTGCGAAAGAACATCAGGGCCATGTTTGGTAACGATTGCCGACCTCCACGCGGGCAGAGCCGCAGGCAACAGCTGGTATAACATAACTCTAATATTTTTTTAAATATCACCAAAGTACAGACACGACCACTTTACAATTTCTTTATACCTGATGTAAAGTGGTTACCATGTCTGGACGAGTGCAATACCAGTGGAGACACACTCGTGCTGCCGACCCTTTAAGACCAGAGAGATTCAGTGCCGTCAGCGAAGAAGACAATCAGGATAAACCTTTGTCTTCCCATTAACAGCACAAAACCTCTCCAGTGAGCTCTAGCTACCCTACTCACCACCGGGAACACAACACGAGGTTATGATATAGTAGTATGGAAGATACCTAACCTGATAAGGAAATTGCCCACTTGAAGCGTGTGAACCACCAACGATTCTTGACTCCGGTCGTGATTCCCATTCACGGATCTTATTTGCTAAAGGAATACCAATCTTGGTGTGGTATCCATAAGCAGTATTGTCCTCTAAATCAATCACATCTTCAATGTCAATGTTTCTGCAGTTGACTATAGTAACCAACGCCAACAGCGTTACCACCAAAACTTTCATTTTGATTGTCACGAATAAATAGATCAATACAATCACTACTGTCTGTTATTTATACTCCGCGGTTTGGAAAAACCTGATTAGTAGTTAATATTTTAAATTATTTATCATTTGATTAGATTGTGATTACGATTAATTTTGAATTATTGTTTGATATGCCTGTATTACCCATATTATAAGTGCGGAAGTCTGTATGTGTGGCTGGATGTTTGTCACGCTTTTGAAACGATCTGAATGATATTTGACACAGAGATGAATTATAATCTAGACTAATACATGTCCCAGGAACCTCCTCCCTAGGTTTAGGCAAAACAGCTCCCTCCTGGGTCGCAAGAACGTGATCAGAATTATACACAAGTGGCATCGCAGGTAATAGGTATTACTAGCTGTTGCCTACAGCTCTGCCCGTATAGGTAGTGAGTGATCAGTATGGCACAACAACAGCAACTAGTAAAATTTAATTTAGTCATCATCTGCATATAGACGTATTCTCCTGATTGCATCCGTGGCCAAGATGACCTCGGAGCTCAGGGTCCGCCTTCCGGCTCTTCCTTCTCCACTTCGCACGATCTTGGGCGTCCATGGTAGTGAGACCATTTGTACGCATATCACCCTCCACGACGTCAAGCCAGGACTTCTTTGGCCTACCCCTTTTACCTGGACCCAGCGGGGGTACCATTGCCAGGCATTTGTTCCCCACGTAGCCTGGCGGTTGCCGCAAGACGTGGCCGCACCAGCGAAGGCGGCTCTCTTGCATTTTATCCGCGATGTCACGGACATGGAGGCTGCCGCGGATGCGAGAGTTCCGTACGCGATCTTTACGCGTAACGCCGCACATCCACCGCAACATTTTCATCTCCGTGACACGCAGCTCTTGCTTGTGTCGCTCGAGCAGCGGCCACGCCTCACAACCATACAAGAGGCCTAATGATCGTCTTATAGACCTGCCCCTTCAACCTGACTGGCATTTTAGGATCACAGGTGACGCCAGTCATTTCTCGCCACTTGGCCCACGCGGCAGCAATGCGTGCCTTGACGTCGTGGTCGATCTCACCGGTCACATTAAGTACAGATCCCAGGTACTTAACCTGGTCCGTGCGCTCGACCAAATCATCGCCCATGCGGACGGGTGTGGGATCTGTGGAGTTTAACGCTAAGTATTCTGTCTTCGCTACATTTAGCTTCAGACCGCCGTTCTCAAGCGCTTCTTTCCATCCTTTCACGCGTCACACCAATCTGCTCCTGTCCGCGTCCATGAGCGCAATATCATCAGCTTAAATGAGCAACCACGGAGGCTGCTAATGTGAGTATCTAATGCTGTCCGACAAAACATCTAATACCACGTTGAACAGGTAAGGACTAAGGACGGATCCTTGGTGTACCCCGACGGTGATGGGGAAGGCTTTCGAGTCGCCAACAGCAGTCCGAACCACGGAACCGGAATCGTAGTACATGTCTCGGATGGTGTCAATGTAAGTTTCTGGGACACCCTTGGCCCGCAGTGCCCACCAGATCACCGCGCGAGGAACACAGTCGAAGGCCTTCTGCATGTCTAAGAATAGGCAGTGCAGGGGCGTGTTCTTCGCCCTGTATTTCCCCGCCACAATCCTTAGGGCGAACACTGGGTCCATGGTCCCGTGCCCGGGACGGAACCCGTACTGGCACTCCGAGAGTGTACTTTCCTGTCTGATCCGGGAGTCGATTATCCACTCATAGAGCTTCATGGTGTGGGACATTATCTTTATACCGCGGTAACTACCACACTTCTGCACCGATCCCTTGCCCTTGAAGACTGGCGTGATGATGCTCAGCCTCCAATGGCTCGGGATCTCGCCGGTGAGGAGTACGCGGTTATAAAGATTTGCTAGAATGCCCACACCACGGGCGCCCATTGCCTTCCAAGCCTCGATGGGGACTTCGTCGGGTCCGACAGCTTTCCGGTTCTTCATGCGGCGAATGGCAGTCTGGACTTCCGCAGGCGTTATCGGTGGCACTAGTCCTTGATTCGGAGGGAGGTCTGGTGGCTGCACCTCTTCATGCTGCTTATTCAGCAGCTCGTGGAAGTATGAGCGCCATCTCTCCTTCACCGCGACTTTCTCGTACAACAAATTGCCCCCAGGGTTTTTAATGCAGCGGCACTTGGATAGACCCTGCGCCGCTTTGGCCCTGGAACGCGCCAACTTATATATGAGCTTTTGCCCCTCAGACGATTCCAACTTGGTATATAGAGGTTGCAAGTGGTCTCGTTTGGCCCTGGCTACGGCTCTCCTGGTGGCGCGTTTTGCATCTTTGTACGCATCGCGGTCGTCGGAAGATTTGGACGCTTGCCACTTTTTAAAGAGGGCTTTCTTCACGCTGATCTCTCTCTGGACTGTGTCGTTCCACCACCAGGTGTCCTTGTCACACTTGCGTCCACCCTTAGACATGCCGAGCACCACCCTCCCCGCCTCAAGAATAGCTGCCCGAATCCTGTCCCAAGAAACCTGTACTGGTTCGTTTACAGCATCGGCGCACTTGTCACCGATGGCTGAGACGAAACTTTGGGACTTAGCTTCATCAAGCAGCCACCACCTGATTTTGCGTTGGGCACGCTCGGCACGTTTGTCTTTGGGTTTCACGCGGAGGTCCATGACAAGGAGACGGTGTTGGCTAGTGAGACTCTCCCCGGGTATAACCTTGCAGTTGGCCACCCTGCTGATGCTGTGCCTCCTAGTGAGCAGGAAATCAACCTGGGTTAAGCGCCCGCCGCTCTTGTAGGTGACAAGATGTCCGGATTTCTTTTTGAAGTACGTGTTCGGCAGTCGCACACGTTCTAAGGATGTGCTCACCCTCTGGGTTGCGACTACCGTATCCAAAACCGCCGTGGACACGCCCAAACTCCTCACACCCGTCACCCACGTGACCGTTCAGTTCACCGCCCAAGACAATCTCCTGCGACAGCGGGACGTCACGAAGCACTCCCCCGAGTTGGTCCCAGAACAAGATCTTTTCGGCTTCGCCACGCCCAGCCTGTGTAGCGTAAGCACTTATCAGGTGGATTATAATCCCATCGATGAGCACTCTCACAACCATAAGTCGGGCGCTATAGCTCTTCACCTCCAAGATGTAATCCTGCAACGCCCGGGAGAGCACCACGCCCACCCCGGCCTGCCCGTCAGGTGCACCTGTGTACATCAGCTGGTAGCCCTCCCCAATGTTCATGGTGCTATCGCCACCCCACCGAGTCTCCTGCAGGAACGCCACGGCCACTCTCCGCCTGCAGAGTACGTCAGCCAACTCCCTCGTGCGACCGGTCAACGTGCCGATGTTCCACGTTGCGAAGCGGAGTTTACGGGAATCACAAAGTTGGCCTAACATCTTTAGCCGTGCCCGGCTCAGGCACGGTAGCCCTTGCCCACTTGCGACACGAGGCGGGCGACCCTCATGCGCGCCGTTTTGCGGCGGCGACCTACTCTCATTGCGATTCCTTTTTTTACGAGCCATATTATTTAAATTTGGCAGTTTTGGCTTTTCCGGGGGCGACTGCCGTCCGACCCCCCAACCCCGAGGGGAAAGCCAGCGCCAGAGCCTCATCCGTTGTTCAGCAGGTGCACCAGCTTGCAGGTGAGGTTGGCTTGGGGCCCAAGATCTAGGTGAGCCCCCATACACCCAAATTTAATTTAGTCTATGTTCAAAATTAATCTAAAAACAAATAAATTTATTTGGGAGTAAATTCCACAACATAAAACGCACCAACACAAAGTGGTCACAGTACAAATAAGATGTTTCATACAACATTCTCATTGAATGCTCAACTCAGCTGAGCATTTCACGCAAGGAAGCGTGACTGGTAAAATTGGATACTTTATGAACTCGGATAAAAATATAACATAAGTGGCTGGTGCATATTTATACCAACTATTTTACGCGACTGTGCGATTGCGAAAATGATTCTGAAGATAAAAAAGTAAAATTGTGTTTACAGAAGCAATTATTACGGTTTTTCAAAAATAATACGAGACAGTCTGTATGGCGTTGCAGATTAACATATTTATTTATATGGGGTCAAGGACATAAGGATGAATTTGCAAAAACTGAATGTATTTAAGTATGTTTATTGGCATTCTGGAACCCAGAGTACAAATGCTAGGCTATGCTATATAGTATATTATATGCTATATAATATACTATATTCCAATGAGTATAAATTGGAAAGATTCAATGTCCCTGCCAGAACTGTTTTATGCACTAGAGCGGGATTAAAGGCAGGGTACAAGCAAAATGACAGGACTCGCGGTATTCAGTAACGATTTAGGACATTTTGAATTTGACCACCAAAACCCCTTCGGCCATGTACGAAACCAAGTTTCGAAACTAGTTTCTAAATAAGAATAATAATTTTCTTCTTTCGAAATTGGTTTCGGCACTGGGTCACCAGGTCCTACTAGAAAATATTAATGACTTGTAAAAAATTTAGATGGCGTTAGGTGTATCAATTTACAATTAAAATTCTAAATGAACAAGAATTGAGTACTATAAATGTTGTTTTTTAATAAAACTAAAATACAATGTGCCATGTAAACATAAAATAACGAACTTTTAAATCTTATTTCGATAAATTGGTTAAAATAACAGCGCCGTCCACGCTTTTTTTCAGTACTAAATAGATACCGCTCCATAATCCAATATTTTCGTTTCTTTTTGTTCATAGATGGCGCTATTTCCTTCGATTTTTTGACAGATCCTACTTCCTTATTTTGTTTTGTATTGTATTCGATTATCGGATACTTTGAGAGTTTGAGCTGTGTTTTTGTGCGTGCATTCTATTAGTTTTATCATATTTACATTGAACTGGACTGAGTTTTGGATTTGAAGCTTCCTTCCACGATAGTTTTCGGCACGTTTTACGGATTGATACGATTCTTATTACGATTTACTTTGGCTATTCTACACGGACTTTGCAGTTTGCTTATCGAACCGGCTTGTGATTGTGACGAAACTTTTGAATACTTACCTTGTTGGAAAAAACCCATCGGAACATACCCATATTGCAATTTAGCATACTCAAAAACCCATTAGGCAACACTCATATTATTGCAATAATTTAGATACTACAGTGCGGTGGCCATGTTGGATTACAAAAATGACATCAAATTCGTACTCGGCATACTCAAAAACCCATTGGAACATACCCATATTGCAATTTAGCATACTCAAAAACCCATTAGGCAACACTCATATTATTGCAATAATTTAGATACTACAGCGCGGTGGCCATGTTGGATTACAAAAATGACATCAAATTCGTACTCGGCATACTAAACCCATTGGAACATACCCATATTTATATACTACAGCGCGGTGGCCATGTTGGATTACAAAAATGACGTCAAATTCGTACTCAGCATACTCAAAAACCCATTATTCCATACCCTTATTACAATTTATATACCACAGCGCGGCGGCCATATTAGATTCCAAAAATGTCATCAAATTCGTACTTAGCATACTCAAAAACCCATTAGGCAACACTCATGTTATTGCAATTTAGATAATACAGCGTGGTGGCCATGTTGGATTACAAAAATGACATCAAATTCGTACTGAGCATACTCAAAAACCCGTTATTCCATACCCATAATTATTTCAATTTATATACTACAGCGTGGTGGCCATATTGGATTCCAAAAATGGCATCAAATTCGTACTCAGCATACTCAAAAACCCATTTTTCCATACCCATATTGCAAGTTATATACTACAGCGCGGCGGCCATATTGGATTCCAAAAATGCAGCACAACATCCAAGAACCCCAAGTTTTAGCTGGCGAAAAGAGGGTATTACCCTTTTTTCCTACATAATCGTAGCATTCGTAGCTGCTTTAGAAATAACCCGATTCGAGATGCGATCTGTACTTACGAGGACACAGTCAATCTTACTATATAAAATTAAATAGTAATATGTGCTTATATTTGTTAATTTTTTTTTTTGCTATGACTGACATTTCTTTGAGATTGAAAATAAAGTACAGGTTATTTCGTTACCATCTAGTAACGGGCTATAATATTTAAAAATAACCCGCAAAATAACCCGACTTAAGGTGGTCTCATTTTTTTGTATGGGATGGGGTATCTGTACTTTAGTATTATGTTATCTGTGGTTTCGGTAAAAGAAAAAACATTCTGAATTCATAAACCAAAAATAACAAAAATTACATAGAGATAGATGAAGAAATCAAAGTAGCAATCCAACAGCTTAAAAACAAAGAAATCACGGTTGGCCATTGCCTCGAAATTATTGCACCTTTTTCATTACATTATTAAACATTGACTTTTTGAAATAAATATTAACCTCAACTTTTGTCTTACTTCTTGTATGTACCTACATATATTTTATGTTAGATTATGTATGATTTGAAAGTTTCGAAAGACGAAATAATATTCTTTTCTCGAAACCAGTTTCGAATTCAGAATGTTTTTTCTTTTACCGAAACCAATTTCGAAAGAAGAAATATTATTCTTATTTAGAAACTGGTTTCGAAACTTGGTTTCGTACATTGCCGAAGGGAGTGCCTTTTTGATAAAATGTAAGCTTAAAATTTTTCTTGTTATAATGGATCAATTCTTAAATTTTAATGTTCTACACACTAAGATGCTCTGAGTTTTTAAGTTTTTAATGTATTAACTTTTATTACTTTGACCTTTAAAACCTACTTTAGACGACTAGAAATGTAATATGAGGTAGGTTCGGGACAGGCCACCAAGCGCTTAAATCGAGCATGTATATATTTTTTTAAATACAAATAATAATATTACCTGAAATATAAGCATATAATCAAACGCGTTTTTGCTGAAGTATACGCCAAAAAAAAATAAACGAAACATCAACGTTACACTAAGATTCTCACCCTGGACACTCCAAAAATGGTGTCGGGATATTCACCCTCAAGTTTTCTTCACACTTTTAATGTGATTTTGATTTTATGAAGACAGCATTTGACATTTGGTAGTTTCCGTCTAAACAGAATTTTTAAGCAATAATTGTGGGTAAGTAACGTAATCATAGGTGATTATGTCACATGCGAGTCTCGTATGATATCACTTTAATACAATAATGGTATGGCAAGTATTGCTTGTGATGGTCGCGTACAATTTTTCGGACCGGAACTCTCCCCGTCTAAATGACGCTTAATGCTTCTTGACAAGAGTTGCCAGCATTTTCTGGCGTAAATGTGATTGCTGCTCGCAGCTTTAGATTTGGCTCCACTAACACACTTTATACACGAATATTTTTTAATTACCAGAGAAATTTTGGCAAAGTGATAGGTATTCGATACTGAACCCATCCATGCTATAAAAAAAGAATAAAGTATGTATGTCAATTTTTTCCCTAAAACCACCTAATATTTGTTCACGACGTACAAAATTTTACTCAATAGAATATGAAGTAGATAATACTAATTCACGAAAACAAAATAACTCAAAGAAGTCATTGATAAAATACGCGCTCTCTCTCTTCTCTCTTCTCTACTTTAATCCCCTACCCCCCACGTACCCCGCACTACACGTGCCGCGAAACGAGCTTAATCCCCTACCCCCCACGTACCCCGCACTACACGTGCCGCGAAACGAGCGAGCCGGCGCGGCGGCGGCATCTCTTTGATGCAAATGACCTTCAGTTTTAATAAAATTCAAATCATAAAAGCAATGCAGTTCCGGTTATGACGTCTTGATGCGCGCACGTTTCCTTAAACTTAATTATCGAGATGGCGTACCAAATTATCAATCGCGAATGTGCATTAATAGTTATGTTACGTACCTACTTACTTTACACCCGGTGAAAATGTGAGTGCCGTTTTACGGATGTGCCTATCGTGATCTCTACCCGAATGCCCGACAGCCAAATTGCTCCACGATTACATCAATGTCTGGTTCCTGGCTGGTCTCCCACATGCAATTTGAAGGCAGGTGAATTGGACGGAGGACCCCGGATCTGAGGCCAATTTACATGTGTAGTGAAGTGAAATGTGTATGTCAGTGAACCTATCAACCTAAAACCCCTTCAGACGGCTCCTCAGTCCTCAGTTTGAAATTGAACTTATTAAATCGGGCTCGTTTATGCATCTACTTGTAGTGGTAAGTCTTGCACGTTTCGTAATACATCAATCAATCATTAATTTTGATTTTGATTAGTGTTTGACCTTGAAAATCGCTCGCGTCTGTCGTAGGTACGTAGGTACATTGTCGATCGTTCCCGGAACTCATCGGCTTTTTTACGACGAAAGTTCATTGATATGATAGGTACCTATTTACTATTCACACATAGTACGTAAAATGAAACGGTGTCTTTGCGTGTATGCACGTATTTTGAGATTTTAAAAACGTCAATAACTTTGTTTTTTTGTATGGTTGGCTATTTGGATTATCCCATATATGTTGAATTATATACGTTCCCTATCAGCCCCTGCAGTTTCTCTGGTAATTAAAAAATAAGGGTGTATATGTACCTAAAGTGCGTCGAGCACGAAAAATATTTAACACACACACACACACACTCACCACACTCACACTCACACTCACACTCACACACACACACACTCACACTCACACACACACACACACTCACACTCACCACACTCACACTCACCACACTCACACTCACCACACTCACACTCACCACACTCACACACACACACACACACACACACACACACACACACACACACACACACACACACACACACACACACACACACACACACACACTCACGCACACACACACTCACACTCACCACACTCACACTCACAGTCACACACACACACACACACTCACACACACACACACACACACACACACACAGTATAGTTTTTTCTCTCGATACGTTTACGTTGTTAATACGAATATTTTTCGTGCGCGGAGCACTGTGTGCTTGACTTATTTTTTACGAACAACTGCCTTTCTTCTGTTTGATGATGTGCCTTTATAGAATACTCGTACGAGCTGTTGCCTGTGACTGTACGTGGATGTCAGTTATCGCTACCTATATCATTTCCCAGCTCTAATCTATTTCATCGTTGCGACTTCAAGATCTGACTTCAAAGCTGTTCAAGAGAGTCTGTTCAATAGCCAAATCTAATTATATTCGGGCTAAAATAGAAAAATCTGATAATAAAATAAAGGCAACATGGAACATTATAAACAAAGAAACCTGTAAGACAAGGTCACGTGATCGATCCTTCGAGTTGGAAGTGGATGGTGAGCACATTAATACTGATGCTGCAGTGGCTAATGCATTCGAATCTTTTTTCACAAATGTTGCAACTACAACTACAAGTAAATTAAATTCTTCAAAAAATGCGGCTGCTTCTCTTCTTAAATCTAGTGTTGATAAATGTAGTGTTAACTTTAATTTTCAGTATATTGACTCTGAAACCATTTTTAAAACTTTTAAGCAACTGAATATAAAAAAGACTGAGGATCTTTGGGGCATTTCAACCAATATAATAAAACCAATAATGCCCGCTATTGCGCCTTATCTTGCATTCATATTCAATAAATGTATAGATGAAAACCAGTTTCCTACTCTTATGAAGTACAGTAAAATCATTCCGTTATTCAAAGCAGGGGAAAAAAGTGATCCATCCAATTTTCGACCCATCTCTATACTCCCAGCCCTTAGTAAAATTTTTGAAAAAATATTTTTTAATCAACTGCTTTCACATTTTACATTTAATAAATTACTTCATGAGAAACAGTTCGGGTTCACTAAAGGCAGAAACACGACGGATGCAGGAGTTGCACTCGTCAAACATATATTTGATGCATGGGAAAAGAAGCAGGATGCCATTGGTATTTTTTGTGATTTATCAAAAGCTTTTGATTGTGTTGATCATGAGACTTTGTTATTGAAATTAGGTTATTATGGTGTTTCTAGTGGCTCACTTAGCTTAATAAAGTCTTACCTCAATGGCAGAGTACAAAAAGTCAACATTAATGGCACCGACTCTTCTGGCGCCCCTTTAGTCATGGGAGTACCCCAGGGCTCGATATTAGGACCCCTTTTATTCTTGATATATGTAAATGATCTTCCTTACTTCACTAAAAATCTTTGTGAAATAGTATTATTTGCAGATGACACATCATTAATTTTTAAAACTGATAGACAAAAAGTAGTACTTGACGATGTGAATAATACCCTTTCCGAAATATTGCATTGGTTCACAAGTAACAACTTGTTACTCAATGCAAAAAAAACAAAATGTGTAAAGTTTACTATGCCCAATGTAAGACAGATAGATACTCATATTGTAATGAACAATGAATCAATTCAAGTAGTTAATACCACAGTTTTTCTGGGAATAACTCTAGATAGTAAACTGCAATGGGGTTCTCATATCACAGCCTTGGCAGGAAAACTTAGCTCAGCTGCCTATGCGGTTAGAAAGATAAGGTCACTAACTGATGAGGAAACGGCACGATTAGTTTATTTTAGCTACTTTCATAGCGTTATGTCATATGGTCTGTTGCTGTGGGGCTCAGCTGCCGATATTGAGACTGTTTTCATATTACAGAAACGCGCGATACGAGCAATCTACGGCCTCAGACCCCGTGACTCGCTGAGAGAAACATTTAAAGAAATTAATATATTAACGGTTGCTTGTCAATATATTTACGATAATATTTTATACATACGGAAGAACTTAAATCTTTTAAAAAAGAACTCGGACACACATGATTATAATACGAGAAATAAAGATAAACTAGCAGTGCCAATACTCAGGCTTCATAAGGTTGGTAATTCATTTGTAGGCAACAGTATAAAAATATTCAATAAAATTCCTCAGGATTTGGTTGACATGCCACTTAATATTTTTAAAATAAACGTGAAAAAAAGTCTAATGGAAAAAGCTTATTATAAAGTAGAAGAATATCTTAATGATAAAAATGCATGGTCAACCTAATCACTTTCTTGCCCGCACATTGTAAATTGTATAAAAACCGTATTAAAAAATAAATAAATAAATAAAAAGGATAATTGAGTTCTCTGAGTTTCTTGCTGGTATCTTCTCAGTAGAACCAACTACCGAACCAGCGAAAGAATCATTTTCAAATGGTTTACTTTAATTTATTTAATATTTTATTTTTTGTTCACATACTTCTTGACACAATTGTAATATTTTGACGTTCATATGTGCTCTATATGTGCCTAAATTGAATAAACGAAATTGATTCTTTGATTCTTTGATTGATCTCTTATGTGTCACTTTTGTAGAAATTACTTTTCTACACTAGTTAATTTTAAATTTTGGCGCTCTATCGAAAGCAAAAACTCTCATGTGAATAAGTCTTTCCAATTGCTATTTATTTACCTTATTCAATACCTCCTAAGTGCTCGCCCATTCAACGTTGGCATTTAAAATATCTTATGTGCTAATAAACACATGAGAGTTTTTAATCATATAACCAACTTACAGTTTAGGGAAATTTATATGATAAAATATCTTATGTGTAAAATTGCTTTATAGGTAAAAATTGTATTTGGTAAAATTTTTGAACTAACTAACCAATACAAACACTGGAATGAGAGAGATGCATTAGATCACGTGACTTTTTTCCGACTGTGGTTGTTGGCTGGCGCTAGTAGCAAAACTATACCTACATTTGCTTTCATAACGCGACACGTCGGTACTTGTATTACAATAACTTAAAAGTTAAGAAGTTGTTTAACGAAAGTTTGTGAGTTTAGTGCGTGAAAACTACAAAAATGAATAGACCACTTAATTCTAGTGATATTGAATTGTTAATTAATCAGCAAAATACTGACGACTTCGATTCTGAGGAACCAAAAAGAACTGAGCGCGGCTCCAGTGCTTCACTGATTATGCCAGAAGATCTAGGCATACCATTTTCAGAATTGAACCCAATAGGAGAGGTTATGAATTCATCTGATCAAAGCATTAGCCTACTCCAGGCCACTGAAGAACCGAGTATTTCATCTGAACCGAGGCAAGTGCTTTTACCATTACCGATCTATGATAATTTAAGTGATAACAGTGATGATGATTCAGATAGATCCAAAATTATTTTGTGTATCAAATTCATCAGGTTATCTTCGAAAATGACTGACTGTCATACTAACTTTCATCTCCTATTAGAATCCCTTTAACCCCAGATGGTGATAAAAGGTAGTCTTTGTCTTTTCCCAAGCTCAAGTCCAACTTTGTATTAAATTTCATCAAGTTTGGATTAGTGGTTTCGGCATGAGAGCGTAACAGATAAACAGTCAAGGTTACTTTGACATTATAATACTAGCTGTCCCGGCGACTTCGTACCGCCATATTTTTCCCGTCCGGCTGCACCTATTTTCTCACCGTTTAAACCTTCTCTGGACATCCACGAACATTTCAAGACTAAAATTAGCCAAATCGGTTCAGTCGTTCTTGAGTTATAAACTAACATCGAAAAGTGGCATTGATTTTTATATATTAGATTAGTATGGATATGGATTTTACATGATTTAATTGAAATGCTCATCAACCACTAAGTCTGAAAAGGTGTGAAAAAAGAAATGAAACGAAACCTGATACAATAAATAATATTTATTCCAATGTACTAATAAGTCTTTTAGGTGTTCATAGTACGGAGTCAATCCAAGGTATATAAGAAGTAGTTCTAGCATAGACAGCAGGTGCGCCATTCTCACAGCCACCAGCAGATCCAAAGGACACCACACCGATCTACAAAAAATAACATTGTTAAAAATCTACGAATACCAAAAGTTATTTTTCTGGAGAAATTATCAGAAACATCTGATCATGTATTAACATGTTTTTTGGTGTATGCCTCGCCGATTTCGGGTACTGTCAAATAGAGGTAGTAGCCATTTTTTATAGAGTTTGAACAATATAGTCTAAGCTTGGAAAATTAAGACGGTGATAATGATGACGCAAATTGAAATTTCATAGAAATAAAAAAGGACATACCAGTACTGGACGATTATTTCTATTGATTACAAGAGGGCCACCGGAGTCAGCTCCACACACGTTTCTGCCAGCAGGTGCACTGGTACATAGGTTATTAGGCTGGACATGCAGCGGGAACGTTTGTAAACACTGTGCATTAGAGATCACAGTCAAATCGACGTAGCTGAGAACTTGACCTTGAGTGACTGAAGCATCTGCATAGTAACAAATAATATTAGACATGTTATTGATACACTAACTGATATCATTGAAAATTCGTAACTGGACCTCGATTTTGCCAATTGTCGCCCACTGACATTGTAAAAATGCCATTAAATTTTGGACTTTATTCCCATATATTTAAAGTTCAAAATTAAATAAAAAGGAGTTCATTACTTATTTTATTCTCTAGAAGATGCTGTTTACTTTTCGATTTTAACAGTAGAACTAGGCTTCTAACAATAACTTTCTTTTTGTTTTTAATACACCTTGTATCTTGTATATTTTTGATATCTACACCATATCTTATGTTATTGTCACATTACTGTCCATCCCAAGGTACCTGGAAGAAATCGCTTTCAGCGATAAGGCCACCCATTGTGCATTTAACTGTATACATGCTACGTACTTCTCCTACTGTAAATCTATTGGTGTAAAGTCTAATGTTAAATGGCATTTATCGCAGTATTTGTGGTATGACAGTTAAAAATTTGCAGAATCGGGGTCCCAATCAGGGCGTTAGTTATTGTAACTTCTGGTCATATGGTTGGTTCTACTCAACACACATACATACATACTCACGCCTGTAAATCCCTGAAGGGGTAGGCAGAGGTGTATTAACACCCACAATTCGCCGACTATGATTTTCGGTCCCACGTAATAGGGAGCGAGTCTATCGCCGTCTAGCGGGCACTTTGTCTTGGACTGTATGTTTACTATCGGATGGAGAACAGCCCTATCCCATAGTCGCATGTAACGACACCCATAGTAAGAGAGGGGGTGGCCCTTTTTTACTTCACCGGGAACCAACTACTCAACCGCAATTATATTAATTTAAGTCTACACAAGACCTTGCTAATTAAAAAAAAAACAGCATCATAATCCGTTCAGAAGTTTTAACGTCCATCGTCTACAAACAAACAGACAGACAAGAATTTTAGTTATTGGTTATGATATTGGTTACCTTTAGTTAAGTAGGTAAGTCAGCTATGGAGCATAGGTATTTTTTGAACATCTCCGAAGTACAGACAGACTAATTTTCAATTTTATAATAGTATAAATACTACGTAAAGATTTGTTATTATAATAATCGACTTACTATCACCAGTAAGGCCAAATCCAGAAGCAGTTGCATTTTCACCAACGAAGGATTCATTGCGCTGGTTACCACTGGGCAAGGCAATAGGAGCCACGAGATCTGTACAGGACAGCAACAGTTACAACAATAAATTAGAAATATTTTCTTGCGTTTTTTTATTAATGAAATTCGCTTAAAAAGTGGAAGGCGACTTTAGAAATGACTTCTAAAAATTAAAATTCCTATTTTAAACTTTTCAAAACCAAATCTTTTTTTGTTATCTAATGCCCCTTCTACACCTAGACAGATGCATCTGCATACGTCAGCATATGCATTCGTAGATGTCCGTTAGACATGTGGACACTCCGCACTTGCTTGCACGGAATCCCTTTGATCCGTGCCACCAAAACTGACAAACCGACAACAAACGGATTTGTGCCAGATGCATCTGCAGACGTTTAGTACCTACGACAGACGAGCAAGTCACTCCCTCTACACGACGATTTATGATGTCATAATCATTTTAATACTTTACTCTCAGTTCACTCCGCCCAATCAATTTATTTGCTTTAAAATTTAATTGGTAATAACAACTTCAAACAATACTATACAGTAGTGTACAGACCTCATGACTCAGTTAGGGGAAACTTAATAACGAAAACCTCTCTTAGAGAAAGCCCCCTCTATGTATACCTAGATAGATGCATATGCAGACGTCAGCAGATGCATTCGTAGATGTCAGTCAAACGTGTGGACACTTCGCACTCGTTCGCACCGAATCCCTTTGATCCGTGTCACCAAAACTGACAAACCGACAACAAACGGATTTGTGCCAGATGCATCTGTAGACGTTTAGTACCTACGACAGACGAACAAGTCACCCCCTCTACACATCAGTCTAAGAGAGGTTTTCGTCAAGCAGTGTCCCATAACTGAGTCATGAGGTCTGTACACTACAGTAAAGTATTGTTTGAAGTTATAATTATCAAATAAATTTTAAAGCAATTAAATTGATTGGGCGGAGTGTACTGAAAATAAAGTACTTATTGAAATTATTATGACATCATAAATCGTGAGAATATCGATAGATGGCTCCACTGTCTCCCCAAAATGGATGTATGGGAGAATTTCGAACATCCATGATAATATCCATTTAGCTCAGTATTCAGGGCCAGAGTGTTCCCACTGTAATGGGTTGAAGTGCCGTCTTGGACGTTCACTCGTCTTATCCTAGCGTTAATTCCCAGTCGCATCCGAAGCTTTTCAGCTCGGAGTCTGGGGTCCGCTTTACTAGTCTTAACTACAGATTTGGCTAGAACTCGATATTTTTTCGTGAAGCGATTGCCATCTGACCTCCACAGCCCAATGATAACATTATGAGATATCGAAGCTTTGCAGCTAGACCATAAGTTATTTTTGGATTATTTAGGGCTCCAACTACCCGTAACGACAGCGATAGGTGATCTTATGGCAACCGGGACCGACGGCTTAACGTGCTCTCCGAGGCATGACTACTGACCAGGCCGATGCAAATACCCATATTATTTCATGAACACAGATAGGTATTTGCACTGAGCGGGGATCGAACCCGCGCCTCCTGCGTAGCGGCCGCGTTCACTACCGCTACGCCACGGAGGCTGTTCACTATTTCCAATATCAATCAAAGGTTAGCAGACCAATCACTTTCAATTTTCATGAAATACATCAATTTTATTTATTATAGGTAGGTAAATAAGGTATTTTAAAATTATTAATGAAACAATGAGATGGCCTCCATAAAAATACTTACTTGACAATTGTACGTTAAATGGTAACCAGCCTACTGCAATATCATTACGGATCCAGGTTGGGGTCCATTCGGGGTGCATAATTACATTATTAACCATAACCCTTATAGCGGGACCGGTAAACAAATAGACTGAACCCAAAACAGCATGTATATCAAATGCTTGGTTGACACCGTCGAACCAGCAATGGGCAGCAGTAAGTATTCTCGAAGGGCTGATGAGAGATGCGCCACAGACTCCCAAGCCTATGGGGAATTCAAGCAGGAGACCAGCCTGAGAGAAAATTAAATACTTATTAAAAATAATTCTATTATATACAACTAGCTTTTGCTTTGCCCGCGTGGATGTTGGTTATCGCGACCAAACATAACTATGTCCTTTCCCAAGGCCTAATCTAATCTGTACAAAACTTCATCAAAACCGGTTTAGTGGTTTAGGTGTGAAAGCGTAACTGACAGATGGACAGACAGACAGACAGAGTTACTTTTGCATTTATAATACATATTAGTATGGATTCTATTGTATAAACTATTAAAAACTTAATTCATGCCGAAGAGATCGAAATAATTATGATAGCAGGCGGTACCCCATAATTTCCATCCGGTCTATGGTTTGCAAATGGGTACCGCCTGCAAGCTATCAAACTTGTTTCCATCTTTTCAGCATCAGTAGCTTTTTTGGTTATCAACCGATTATTCTGTTTATAATATTTTGTTGTATATAAAAAATAAAAATAGTGCACATATAAAATCATATTAGCCGTTTAGGAGGAGTTTAGTGATACACAGTTGCACACATACCAAATCCATATCCATACTAATATTATAAATGCGAAAGTAACTCTGTCAGTCTATCAGGCTTTCACGCCTAAACCACTGAACCGATTTTGATGAAATTTGGTACAGAGTTAGTCCTTGCGAAAGAACATGGGCCATGTTTGGTAACGATTGCCGACCTCCACGCGGGCAGAGCCGCGGGCAACAGCTGGTATAACATAACTCTAATATTTTTTTAAATATCACCAAAGTAACGACACGACCACTTTACAATTTCTTTATACCTGATGTAAAGTGGTTACCATGTCTGGACGAGTGCAATACCAGTGGAGACACACTCGTGCTGCCGACCCTTTAAGACCAGAGAGATTCAGTGCCGTCAGCGAAGAAGACAATCAGGATAAACCTTTGTCTTCCCATTAACAGCACAAAACCTCTCCAGTGAGCTCTAGCTACCCTACTCACCACCGGGAACACAACACGAGGTTATGATATAGTAGTATGGAAGATACCTAACCTGATAAGGAAATTGCCCACTTGAAGCGTGTGAACCACCAACGATTCTTGACTCCGGTCGTGATTCCCATTCACGGATCTTATTTGCTAAAGGAATACCAATCTTGGTGTGGTATCCATAAGCAGTATTGTCCTCTAAATCAATCACATCTTCAATATCAATGTTTCTGCAGTTGACTATAGTAACCAACGCCAACAGCGTTACCACCAAAACTTTCATTTTGATTGTCACGAATAAATAGATCAATACAATCACTACTGTCTGTTATTTATACTCCGCGGTTTGGAAAAACCTGATTAGTAGTTAATATTTTAAATTATTTATCATTTGATTAGATTGTGATTACGATTAATTTTGAATTATTGTTTGATATGCCTGTATTACCCTTATTATAAGTGCGGAAGTCTGTATGTGTGGCTGGATGTTTGTCACGCTTTTGAAACGATCTGAATGATATTTGACACAGAGATGAATTATAATCTAGACTAATACATGTCCCAGGAACCTCCTCCCTAGGTTTAGGCAAAACAGCTCCCTCCTGGGTCGCAAGAACGTGATCAGAATTATACACAAGTGGCATCGCAGGTAATAGGTATTACTAGCTGTTGCCTACAGCTCTGCCCGTATAGGTAGTGAGTGATCAGTATGGCACAACAACAGCAACTAGTAAAATTTAATTTAGTCATCATCTGCATATAGACGTATTCTCCTGATTGCATCCGTGGCCAAGATGACCTCGGAGCTCAGTGTCCGCCTTCCGGCTCTTCCTTCTCCACTTCGCACGGTCTTGGGCGTCCATGGTAGTGAGACCATTTGTACGCATATAACCCTCCACGACGTCAAGCCAGTACTTCTTTGGCCTACCCCTTTTACCTGGACCCAGCGGGGGTACCATTGCCAGGCATTTGTTCCCCACGTAGCCTGGCGGTTGCCGCAAGACGTGGCCGCACCAGCGAAGGCGGCTCTCTTGCATTTTATCCGCGATGTCACGGACATGGAGGCTGCCGCGGATGCGAGAGTTCCGTACGCGATCTTTACGCGTAACGCCGCACATCCACCGCAACATTTTCATCTCCGTGACACGCAGCTCTTGCTTGTGTCGCTCGAGCAGCGGCCACGCCTCACAACCATACAAGAGGCCTAATGATCGTCTTATAGACCTGCCCCTTCAACCTGACTGGCATTTTAGGATCACAGGTGACGCCAGTCATTTCTCGCCACTTGGCCCACGCGGCAGCAATGCGTGCCTTGACGTCGTGGTCGATCTCACCGGTCACATGAAGTACAGATCCCAGGTACTTAACCTGGTCCGTGCGCTCGACCAAATCATCGCCTATGCGGACGGGTGTGGGATCTGTGGAGTTTAACGCTAAGTATTCTGTCTTCGCTACATTTAGCTTCAGACCGCCGTTCTCAAGCGCTTCTTTCCATCCTTTCACGCGTCACACCAATCTGCTCCTGTCCGCGTCCATGAGCGCAATATCATCAGCTTAAATGAGCAACCACGGAGGCTGCTCATGTGAGTTTCTAATGCTGTCCGACAAAACATCTAATACCACGCTGAACAGGTAAGGACTAAGGACGGATCCTTGGTGTACCCCGACGGTGATGGGGAAGGCTTTCGAGTCGCCAACAGCAGTCCGAACCACGGAACCGGAATCGTAGTACATGTCTCGGATGGTGTCAATGTAAGTTTCTGGGACACCCTTGGCCCGCAGTGCCCACCAGATCACCGCGCGAGGAACACAGTCGAAGGCCTTCTGCATGTCTAAGAATAGGCAGTACAGGGGCGTGTTCTTCGCCCTGTATTTCCCCGCCACAATCCTTAGGGCGAACACTGGGTCCATGGTCCCGTGCCCGGGACGGAACCCGTACTGGCACTCCGAGAGTGTACTTTCCTGTCTGATCCGGGAGTCGATTATCCACTCATAGAGCTTCAGGGTTCAGCCCAGGTTTTTTAATGCAGCGGCACTTGGATAGACCCTGCGCCGCTTTGGCCCTGGAACGCACCAACTTATATATGAGCTTTTGCCCCTCAGACGATTCCAACTTGGTATATAGAGGTTGCAAGTGGTTTCGTTTGGCCCTGGCTACGGCTCTCCTGGTGGCGCGTTTTGCATCTTTGTACGCATCGCGGTCGTCGGAAGATTTGGACGCTTGCCACTTTTTAAAGAGGGCTTTCTTCACGCTCATCTCTCTCTGGACTGTGTCGTTCCACCACCAGGTGTCCTTGTCACACTTGCGTCCACCCTTAGACATGCCGAGCACCACCCTCCCCGCCTCAAGAATAGCTGCCCGAATCCTGTCCCAAGAAACCTGTACTGGTTCGTTTACAGCATCGGCGCACTTGTCACCGATGGCTGAGACGAAACTTTGGGACTTAGCTTCATCAAGCAGCCACCACCTCATTTTGCGTTGGGCACGCTCGGCACGTTTGTCTTTGGGTTTCACGCGGAGGTCCATGACAGGGCCGGATCTAGGGGGGGGCAAGCCGGGGCACGCGCCCCGGGCGGCAGCATCAGGGGGCGGCAAAATCAAATTTTGCAGATGAAAGGGGGGGCGGCCTTGCCTTATTTTATTTTATTTTATTTAAAACTTCATGCACATAAGTACACAGGCGGACTTAATGCCATTGGCATTCTCTACCAGTCAACCTAATAGGTGGTGCAGAGAATAAAAAAGTACCCTGGACCCCGATGTCGATGTCTCCACCAGTGCTATTCAGAGGAGTTGATGGCTCCCTGTTCCCAGTGCAGCCGACGAAACACGTTCCACCGCAAACTACTGAGCCTCGGTCGCCTATGGCGCCCAGTGTGGATGACGACGACGACTCGAGGTCACTTGGGTAGAACTAGAGCTTGCGGTGCAATGCTCAGAGCCAAGAAGCAATAAAACCGTCCGGGACGAGGTGCGCAAACTCTTTGAAAGAGTTATAGGGAATTGCCTCATCGGACACCTCTCCAGGTTGTGGCCGGAGATGGCGAATGGCCAATATCGCTTCAGCCAGAGGCGCTCCACCGTAGATACCATCATGCGCATGACGGCTCTGGAGAACAAACCGGTCAAAATCAAAGTCAAAAATAATTTATTCTGTATAGACCATCAAAACGGCACTTACAAAACGTCAATAATATACATATATGTACTAAAGACTAGCTTAGCAAATGGACCACCGGTTCGAAACGCGGCCCCGGCCTGAGAAGACTCCGGCAAGAAACTCAGCGGGCTTTTTTTTTGGTCTATTTACAAAAAATGCTTAGTCTACTTAGTCTAAATACAATCATTTGTTTGAGAAGCATGCATGAGTGAACAGCTCAATTCCAAGCAAGTTTATCATCTAAATATTCTTGTATTTTATAATAGCCTTTTTGGCACAATTTCCTCTTAACTTCATTTTTAAATTTATTTATGTCCTGGACATCGCCAATGCGTTCAACACCTTGCCCTAGACTTACCTCAGGGATGCGCTCGTGTATTATGAAGTGCATCTCTACCTTCGCCGCCTAGTCGGGGCGTATAATCTGACAGAGAGAGCCATCATCTACTACCTAACAGTGACCGGCCTTGGTCGTCATCAAATACTCTGCAGAGATCGGTCTGGGTCGACCCCAGGGGTCGCTCTTGTCAACTCCTGTGGAACATCGGGTACGACTGGGTGCTTTGCAATAGGTTCGGTAAAGCTTCAGGGTGCATCTCCGAAGTCTGGTCTCGAAATTGCTATATTAGTAGTGAAGCTTGACGTGAGAGCAGGGACGGGAACCCGAGCCTCGAGAAATCCAGCTCCACCAGGACGTCATGGTGGAGTAGAAGGAACGACTTGGGCAACCGAGCGCCAGGTAAGCCGTGTTATCGGCGGTAAGACCCATCATGGCAGACTGGGTAGAGAGGCGACACGGACGGAGCCTGCTGTACCGGGTGATGCAGGTGATCTCCAAGAGAGGGAGAGCGTGAGCGCGCACGGCGCGATGTGTCGAAAGATGGGTTATACTTATGACTCAAAATAAAATCCTATCGGATAAGAAGACACCCCCCCCCCCCCCCCCCCCCACGGCGAAAAAAGGGCAGGGGCGGCATTTTCGGTTTTTGCCCCGCCTTAAAAAAATTGAAGATCCGGGGCTGGTCCATGACAAGGAGACGGTGTTGGCTAGTGAGACTCTCCCCGGGTATAACCTTGCAGTTGGCCACCCTGCTGATGCTGTGCCTCCTAGTGAGCAGGAAATCAACCTGGGTTAAGCGCCCCCCGCTCTTGTAGGTGACAAGATGTCCGGATTTCTTTTTGAAGTACGTGTTCGGCAGTCGCACACGTTCTAAGGATGTGCTCACCCTCTGGGTTGCGACTACCGTATCCAAAACCGCCGTGGACACGCCCAAACTCCTCACACCCGTCACCCACGTGACCGTTCAGTTCACCGCCCAAGACAATCTCCTGCGACAGCGGGACGTCACGAAGCACACCCCCGAGTTGGTCCCAGAACAAGATCTTTTCGGCTTCGCCACGCCCAGCCTGTGTAGCGTAAGCACTTATCAGGTGGGTTATAATCCCATCGATGAGCACTCTCACAACCATAAGTCGGGCGCTATAGCTCTTCACCTCCAAGATGTCATCCTGCAACGCCCGGGAGAGCACCACGCCCACCCCGGCCTGCCCGTCAGGTGCACCTGTGTACATCAGCTGGTAGCCCTCCCCAATGTTCATGGTGCTATCGCCACCCCACCGAGTCTCCTGCAGGAACGCCACGGCCACTCTCCGCCTGCAGAGTACGTCAGCCAACTCCCTCGTGCGACCGGTCAACGTGCCGATGTTCCACGTTGCGAAGCGGAGTTTACGGGAATCACAAAGTTGGCCTAACATCTTTAGCCGTGCCCGGCTCAGGCACGGTAGCCCTTGCCCACTTGCGACACGAGGCGGGTGACCCTCATGCGCGCCGTTTTGCGGCGGCGACCTACTCTCATTGCGATTCCTTTTTTTACGAGCCATTTTATTTAAATTTGGCAATTTTGGCTTTTCCGGGGGCGACTGCCGTCCGACCCCCCAACCCCGAGGGGAAAGCCAGCGCCAGAGCCTCATCCGTTGTTCAGCAGGTGCACCAGCTTGCAGGTGAGGTTGGCTTGGGGCCCAAGATCTAGGTGAGCCCCCATACACCCAAATTTAATTTAGTCTATGTTCAAAATTAATCTAAAAACAAATAAATTTATTTGGGAGTAAATTCCACAACATAAAACGCACCAACACAAAGTGGTCACAGTACAAATAAGATGTTTCATACAACATTCTCATTGAATGCTCAACTCAGCTGAGCATTTCACGCAAGGAAGCGTGACTGGTAAAATTGGATACTTTATGAACTCGGATAAAAATATAACATAAGTGGCTGGCGCATATTTATACCAACTATTTTACGCGACTGTGCGATTGCAAAAATGATTCTGAAGATAAAAAAGTAAAATTGTGTTTACAGAAGCAATTATTACGGTTTTTCAAAAATAATACGAGACAGTCTGTATGGCGTTGCAGATTAACATATTTATTTATAAGGGGTCAAGGACATAAGGATGAATTTGCAAAAACTGAATGTATTTAAGTATGTTTATTGGCATTCTGGAACCCAGAGTACAAATGCTAGGCTATGCTATATAGTATATTATATGCTATATAATATACTTTATTCCAATGAGTATAAATTGGAAAGGCTCAATGTCCCTGCCAGAACTGTTTTATGCACTAGAGCGGGATTAAAGGCAGGGTACAAGCAAAATGACAGGACTCGCGGTATTCAGTAACGATTTAGGACATTTTGAATTTGACCACCAAAACCCCTTCGGCCATGTACGAAACCAAGTTTCGAAACTAGTTTCTAAATAAGAATAATAATTTTCTTCTTTCGAAATTGGTTTCGGCACTGGGTCACCAGGTCCTACTAGAAAATATTAATGACTTGTAAAAAATTTAGATGGCGTTAGGTGTATCAATTTACAATTAAAATTCTAAATGAACAAGAATTGAGTACTATAAATGTTGTTTTTTAATAAAACTAAAATACAATGTGCCATGTAAACATAAAATAACGAACTTTTAAATCTTATTTCGATAAATTGGTTAAAATAACAGCGCCGTCCACGCTTTTTTTCAGTACTAAATAGATACCGCTCCATAATCCAATATTTTCGTTTCTTTTTGTTCATAGATGGCGCTATTTCCTTCGATTTTTTGACAGATCCTACTTCCTTATTTTGTTTTGTATTGTATTCGATTATCGGATATACTTTGAGAGTTTGAGCTGTGTTTTTGTGCGTGCATTCTATTAGTTTTATCATATTTACATTGAACTGGACTGAGTTTTGGATTTGAAGCTTCCTTCCACGATAGTTTTCGGCACGTTTTACGGATTGATACGATTCTTATTACGATTTACTTTGGCTATTCTACACGGACTTTGCAGTTTGCTTATCGAACCGGCTTGTGATTGTGACGAAACTTTTGAATACTTACCTTGTTGGAAAAAACCCATCGGAACATACCCATATTGCAATTTAGCATACTCAAAAACCCATTAGGCAACACTCATATTATTGCAATAATTTAGATACTACAGTGCGGTGGCCATGTTGGATTACAAAAATGACATCAAATTCGTACTCGGCATACTCAAAAACCCATTGGAACATACCCATATTGCAATTTAGCATACTCAAAAACCCATTAGGCAACACTCATATTATTGCAATAATTTAGATACTACAGCGCGGTGGCCATGTTGGATTACAAAAATGACATCAAATTCGTACTCGGCATACTAAACCCATTGGAACATACCCATATTTATATACTACAGCGCGGTGGCCATGTTGGATTACAAAAATGACGTCAAATTCGTACTCAGCATACTCAAAAACCCATTATTCCATACCCTTATTACAATTTATATACCACAGCGCGGCGGCCATATTAGATTCCAAAAATGTCATCAAATTCGTACTTAGCATACTCAAAAACCCATTAGGCAACACTCATGTTATTGCAATTTAGATAATACAGCGTGGTGACCATGTTGGATTACAAAAATGACATCAAATTCGTACTGAGCATACTCAAAAACCCGTTATTCCATACCCATAATTATTTCAATTTATATACTACAGCGTGGTGGCCATATTGGATTCCAAAAATGGCATCAAATTCGTACTCAGCATACTCAAAAACCCATTTTTCCATACCCATATTGCAAGTTATATACTACAGCGCGGCGGCCGTATTGGATTCCAAAAATGCAGCACAACATCCAAGAACCTCAAGTTTTAGCTGGCGAAAAGAGGGTATTACCCTTTTTTCCTACATAATCGTAGCATTCGTAGCTGCTTTAGAAATAACCCGATTCGAGATGCGATCTGTACTTACGAGGACACAGTCAATCTTACTATATAAAATTAAATAGTAATATGTGCTTATATTTGTTAATTTATTTTTTTTGCTATGACTGACATTTCTTTGAGATTGAAAATAAACTACAGGTTATTTCGTTACCATCTAGTAACGGGCTATAATATTTAAAAATAACCCGCAAAATAACCCGACTTAAGGTGGTCTCATTTTTTTGTATGGGATGGGGTATGTGTACTTTAGTATTATGTTATCTGTGGTTTCGGTAAAAGAAAAAACATTCTGAATTCATAAACCAAAAATAACAAAAATTACATAGAGATAGATGAAGAAATCAAAGTAGCAATCCAACAGCTTAAAAACAAAGAAATCACGGTTGGCCATTGCCTCGAAATTATTGCACCTTTTTCATTACATTATTAAACATTGACTTTTTGAATTAAATATTAACCTCAACTTTTGTCTTACTTCTTGTATGTACCTACATATATTTTATGTTAGATTATGTATGATTTGAAAGTTTCGAAAGACGAAATAATATTCTTTTCTCGAAACCAGTTTCGAATTCAGAATGTTTTTTCTTTTACCGAAACCAATTTCGAAAGAAGAAATATTATTCTTATTTAGAAACTGGTTTCGAAACTTGGTTTCGTACATTGCCGAAGGGAGTGCCTTTTTGATAAAATGTAAGCTTAAAATTTTTCTTGTTATAATGGATCAATTCTTAAATTTTAATGTTCTACACACTAAGATGCTCTGAGTTTTTAAGTTTTTAATGTATTAACTTTTATTACTTTGACCTTTAAAACCTACTTTAGACGACTAGAAATGTAATATGAGGTAGGTTCGGGACAGGCCACCAAGCGCTTAAATCGAGCATGTATATATTTTTTTAAATACAAATAATAATATTACCTGAAATATAAGCATAATATAATCAAACTTGTTTTTGCTGAAGTATACGCCAAAAAAAAATTAACGAAACATCAACGTTACACTAAGATTCTCACCCTGGACACTCCAAAAATGGTGTCGGGATATTCACCCTCAAGTTTTCTTCACACTTTTAATGTGATTTTGATTTTATGAAGACAGCATTTGACATTTGGTAGTTTCCGTCTAAACAGAATTTTTAAGCAATAATTGTGGGTAAGTAACGTAATCATAGGTGATTATGTCACATGCGAGTCTCGTATGATATCACTTTAATACAATAATGGTATGGCAAGTATTGCTTGTGATGGTCGCGTACAATTTTTCGGACCGGAACTCTCCCCGTCTAAATGACGCTTAATGCTTCTTGACAAGAGTTGCCAGCATTTTCTGGCGTAAATGTGATTGCTGCTCGCAGCTTTAGATTTGTCCACTAACACACTTTATATATGTACCTAAAGTGCGTCGAGCACGAAAAATATTTAACACACACACACACACACTCACCACACTCACACTCACACACACACACTCACACTCACCACACTCACCACACTCACACTCACCACACTCACACACACACACACACACACACACACACACACACACACACACACACACACACACACTCACGCACACACACACTCACACTCATCACACTCACACTCACCACACTCACAGTCACACACACACACACACACACACACACACACACACACACACACACACACACACACACACACACACACACACACACACACACACACACACACACACACACACACACACACACACACACACACACACACACACAGTATAGTTTTTTCTCTCGATACGTTTACGTTGTGAATACGAATATTTTTCGTGCTCGGAGCACTGTGTGCTTGACTTATTTTTTACGAACAACTGCCTTTCTTCTGTTTGATGATGTGCCTTTATAGAATACTCGTACGAGCTGTTGCCTGTGACTGTACGTGGATGTCAGTTATCGCTACCTATATCATTTCCCAGCTCTAATCTATTTCATCGTTGCGACTTCAAGATCTCTTATGTGTCACTTTTGTAGAAATTACTTTTCTACACTAGTTAATTTTAAATTTTGGCGCTCTATCGAAAGCAAAAACTCTCATGTGAATAAGTCTTTCCAATTGCTATTTATTTACCTTATTCAATACCTCCTAAGTGCTCGCCCATTCAACGTTGGCATTTAAAATATCTTATGTGCTAATAAACACATGAGAGTTTTTATCATATAACCAACTTACAGTTTAGGGAAATTTATATGATAAAATATCTTATGTGTAAAATTGCTTTATAGGTAAAAATTGTTATTGGTAAAATTTTTGAACTAACTAACCAATACAAACACTGGAATGAGAGAGATGCATTAGATCACGTGACTTTTTTCCGACTGTGGTTGTTGGCTGGCGCTAGTAGCAAAACTATACCTACATTTGCTTTCATAACGCGACACGTCGGTACTTGTATTACAATAACTTAAAAGTTAAGAAGTTGTTTAACGAAAGTTTGTGAGTTTAGTGCGTGAAAACTACAAAAATGAATAGACCACTTAATTCTAGTGATATTGAATTGTTAATTAATCAGCAAAATACTGACGACTTCGATTCTGAGGAACCAAAAAGAACTGAGCGCGGCTCCAGTGCTTCACTGATTATGCCAGAAGATCTAGGCATACCATTTTCAGAATTGAACCCAATAGGAGAGGTTATGAATTCATCTGATCAAAGCATTAGCCTACTCCAGGCCACTGAAGAACCGAGTATTTCATCTGAACCGAGGCAAGTGCTTTTACCATTACCGATCTATGATAATTTGAGTGATAACAGTGATGATGATTCAGATAGATCCAAAATTATTTTGTGTATCAAATTCATCAGGTTATCTTCGAAAATGACTGACTGTCATACTAACTTTCATCTCCTATTAGAATCCCTTTAACCCCAGATGGTGATAAAAGGTAGTCTTTGTCTTTTCCCAAGCTCAAGTCCAACTTTGTATTAAATTTCATCAAGTTTGGATTAGTGGTTTCGGCATGAGAGCGTAACAGATAAACAGTCAAGGTTACTTTGACATTATAATACTAGCTGTCCCGGCGACTTCGTACCGCCATATTTTTCCCGTCCGGCTGCACCTATTTTCTCACCGTTTAAACCTTCTCTGGACATCCACGAACATTTCAAGACTAAAATTAGCCAAATCGGTTCAGTCGTTCTTGAGTTATAAACTAACATCGAAAAGTGGCATTGATTTTTATATATTAGATTAGTATGGATATGGATTTTACATGATTTAATTGAAATGCTCATCAACCACTAAGTCTGAAAAGGTGTGAAAAAAGAAATGAAACGAAACCTGATACCATAAATAATATTTATTCCAATGTACTAATAAGTCTTTTAGGTGTTCATATTACGGAGTCAATCCAAGGTATATAAGAAGTAGTTCTAGCATAGACAGCAGGTGCGCCATTCTCACAGCCACCAGCAGATCCAAAGGACACCACACCGATCTACAAAAAATAACATTGTTAAAAATCTACGAATACCAAAAGTTATTTTTCTGGAGAAATTATCAGAAACATCTGATCATGTATTAACATGTTTTTTGGTGTATGCCTCGCCGATTTCGGGTACTGTCAAATAGAGGTAGTAGCCATTTTTTATAGAGTTTGAACAATATAGTCTAAGCTTGGAAAATTAAGACGGTGATAATGATGACGCAAATTGAAATTTCATAGAAATAAAAAAGGACATACCAGTACTGGACGATTATTTCTATTGATTACAAGAGGGCCACCGGAGTCAGCTCCACACACGTTTCTGCCAGCAGGTGCACTGGTACATAGGTTATTAGGCTGGACATGCAGCGGGAACGTTTGTAAACACTGTGCATTAGAGATCACAGTCAAATCGACGTAGCTGAGAACTTGACCTTGAGTGACTGAAGCATCTGCATAGTAACAAATAATATTAGACATGTTATTGATACACTAACTGATATCATTGAAAATTCGTAACTGGACCTCGATTTTGCCAATTGTCGCCCACTGACACTGTAAAAATGCCATTAAATTTTGGACTTTATTCCCATATATTTAAAGTTCAAAATTAAATAAAAAGGAGTTCCTTACTTTTTTATTCTCTAGAAGATGCCGTTTACTTTTCGATTTTAACAGTAGAACTAGGCTTCTAACAATAACTTTCTTTTTGTTTTTAATACACCTTGTATCTTGTATATTTTTGATATCTACACCATATCTTATGTTATTGTCACATTACTGTCCATCCCAAGGTACCTGGAAGAAATCGCTTTCAGCGATAAGGCCACCCATTGTGCATTTAACTGTATACATGCTACGTACTTCTCCTACTGTAAATCTATTGGTGTAAAGTCTAATGTTAAATGGCATTTATCGCAGTATTTGTGGTATGACAGTTAAAAATTTGCAGAATCGGGGTCCCAATCAGGGCGTTAGTTATTGTAACTTCTGGTCATATGGTTGGTTCTACTCAACACACATACATACATACTCACGCCTGTAAATCCCTGAAGGGGTAGGCAGAGGTGTATTAACACCCACAATTCGCCGACTATGATTTTCGGTCCCACGTAATAGGGAGCGAGTCTATCGCCGTCTAGCGGGCACTTTGTCTTGGACTGTATGTTTACTATCGGATGGAGAACAGCCCTATCCCATAGTCGCATGTAACGACACCCATAGTAAGAGAGGGGGTGGCCCTTTTTTACTTCACCGGGAACCAACTACTCAACCGCAATTATATTAATTTAAGTCTACACAAGACCTTGCTAATTAAAAAAAAAACAGCATCATAATCCGTTCTGAAGTTTTAACGTCCATCGTCTACAAACAAACAGACAGACAAGAATTTTAGTTATTGGTTATGATATTGGTTACCTTTAGTTAAGTAGGTAAGTCAGCTATGGAGCATAGGTATTTTTTGAACATCTCCGAAGTACAGACAGGACTAATTTTCAATTTTATAATAGTATAAATAGGTACTACGTAAAAATTTGTTATTATAATAATCGACTTACTATCACCAGTAAGGCCAAATCCAGAAGCAGTTGCATTTTCACCAACGAAGGATTCATTGCGCTGGTCACCACTGGGCAAGGCAATAGGAGCCACGAGACCTGTACAGGACAGCAACAGTTACAACAATAAATTAGAAATATCAAAATATTTTCTTGCGTTTTTTTAAAAATGAAATTGGCTTAAAAAGTGGAAGGCGACTTTAGAAATGACTTCTAAAAATTAAAATTCCTATTTTAAACTTTTCAAAACCAAATCTTTTTTTGTTATCTAATGCCCCTTCTACACCTAGACAGATGCATCTGCATACGTCAGCATATGCATTCGTAGATGTCCGTTAGACATGTGGACACTCTGCACTTGCTTGCATGGAATCCCTTTGATCCGTGCCACCAAAACTGACAAACCGACAACAAACGGATTTGTGCCAGATGCATCTGCAGACGTTTAGTACCTAAGACAGACGAGCAAGTCACTCCCTCTACACGACGATTTATGATGTCATAATCATTTTAATACTTTACTCTCAGTTCACTCCGCCCAATCAATTTATTTGCTTTAAAATTTAATTGGTAATAACAACTTCAAACAATACTATACAGTAGTGTACAGACCTCATGACTCAGTTAGGGGAAACTTAATAACGAAAACCTCTCTTATGCCCCCTCTATGTATACCTAGATAGATGCATATGCAGACGTCAGCAGATGCATTCGTAGATGTCAGTCAAACGTGTGGACACTTCGCAATCGTTCGCACCGAATCCTTTTGATCCGTGTCACCAAAACTGACAAACTGACAACAAACGGATTTGTGCCAGATGCATCTGCAGACGTTTAGTACCTACGACAGACGAACAAGTCACCCCCTCTACACATCAGTGTAAGAGAGGTTTTCGTCAAGCAGTGTCCCATAACTGAGTCATGAGGTCTGTACACTACAGTAAAGTATTATTTGAAGTTATAATTATCAAATAAATTTTAAAGCAATTAAATTGATTGGGCGGAGTGAACTGAAAATAAAGTACTTATTGAAATTATTATGACATCATAAATCGTGAGAATATCGATAGATGGCTCCACTGTCTCCCCAAAATGGATGTATGGGAGAATTTCGAACATCCATGATAATATCCATTTAACTCAGTATTCAGGGCCAGAGTGTTCCCACTGTAATGGGTTGAAGTGCCGTCTTGGACGTTCACTCGTCTTATCCTAACGTTAATTCCCAGTCGCATCCGAAGCTTTTCAGCTCGGAGTCTGGGGTCCGCTTTACTAGTCTTAACTACAGATTTGGCTAGACCTCGATATTTTTTCGTGAAGCGATTGCCATCTGACCTCCACAGCCCAATGATAACATTATGAGATATCGAAGCTTTGCAGCTAGACCATAAGTTATTTTTGGATTTTTTAGGGCTCCAACTACCCGTAACGACAGCGATAGGTGATCTTATGGCAACCGGGACCGACGGCTTAACGTACTCTCCGAGGCATGACCACTGACCAGGCCGATGCAAATACCCATATTATTTCATGAACACAGATAGGTATTTGCACTGAGCGGGGATCGAACCCGCGCCTCCTGCGTAGCGGCCGCGTTCACTACCGCTACGCCACGGAGGCTGTTCACTATTTCCAATATCAATCAAAGGTTAGCAGACCAATCACTTTCAATTTTCATGAAATACATCAATTTTATTTATTATAGGTATGTAAATAAAGGTATTTTAAAATTATTAATGAAACAATGAGATGGCCTCCATAAAAATACTTACTTGACAATTGTACGTTAAATGGTAACCAGCCTACTGCAATATCATTACGGATCCAGGTTGGGGTCCATTCGGGGTGCATAATTACATTATTAACCATAACCCTTATAGCGGGACCGGTAAACAAATAGACTGAACCCAAAACAGCATGTATATCAAATGCTTGGTTGACACCGTCGAACCAGCAATGGGCAGCAGTAAGTATTCTCGAAGGGCTGATGAGAGATGCGCCACAGACTCCCAAGCCTATGGGGAATTCAAGCAGGAGACCAGCCTGAGAGAAAATTAAATACTTATTAAAAATAATTCTATTATATACAACTAGCTTTTGCTTTGCCCGCGTGGATGTTGGTTATCGCGACCAAACATAACTATGTCCTTTCCCAAGGCCTAATCTAATCTGTACAAAACTTCATCAAAACCGGTTTAGTGGTTTAGGTGTGAAAGCGTAACAGACAGATGGACAGACAGACAGACAGAGTTACTTTCGCATTTATAATACATATTAGTATGGATTCTATTGTATAAACTATTAAAAACTAAAAACTTAATTCATGCCGAAGAGATCGAAATAATTATGATACCTGATGTAAAGTGGTTACCATGTCTGGACGAGTGCAATACCAGTGGAGACACACTCGTGCTGCCGACCCTTTAAGACTAGAGAGATTCGGTGCCGTCAGCGAAGAAGACAATCAGGATAAACCTTTGTCTTCCCATTAACAGCACAAAACCTCTCCAGTGAGCTCTGACTACCCTACTCACCACCGGGAACACAACACGAGGTTATGATATAGTAGTATGGAAGATACCTAACCTGATAAGGAAATTGCCCACTTGAAGCGTGTGAACCACCAACGATTCTTGACTCCGGTCGTGATTCCCATTCACGGATCTTATTTGCTAAAGGAATACCAATCTTGGTGTGGTATCCATAAGCAGTATTGTCCTCTAAATCAATCACATCTTCAATGTCAATGTTTCTGCAGTTGACTACAGCAACCAACGCCAACAGCGTTACCACCAGAAATTTCATTTTGATTGTCACGAATAAATAGATCAATACAATCACTACTGTCTGTTATTTATAGTCCACGGTTTGGAAAAACCCGATTAGTAGTTAATATTTTAAATTATTTATCATTTGATTAGATTGTGTTTTCCCGCCTCGTATCACTGAAGTGATTACGATTAATTATGAATTATTGTTTGATATATTACCAAGGTATTATAAGTGCGGAAGTCTGGATGTATGTCTGGATGTTTGTCACTCTTTCGAAATGATCTGAATGATATTTGACACAGAGATGAATTATAATCTAGACTAGTACATGTCCCAGGAACCTCCTCTCTAGGTTTAGGCAAAAAAGCTCCCTCCTAGGTCGCAAGAGCGTGATCAGAATTATACACAAGTGGCATCGAGGGTAATAATTAGTTATTACTAGCTGTGGCCTACAGCTCTGCCCGTATAGGTAGTGGGAACACAATCAGTATGACATAACAACAGCTACTAGTAAAATTTGATGTAGTCTATGTTCAAAAGTAATCTAAAAATAGATCAATTTATTTTGAAGTAAGTTCCACAACATAAAATGCACCAACACAAAGTGGTCACAGTACAAATAAGATGTTTCGTACAACATTCTCATTGAATGCTCAACCCAGCTGAGCATTTCACACAAGGAAGCGTGACTGGCAGAATTTGATACTTTATGAACTCGGATAAAAAATATAACATAAGTGGCTGGCGGATATTTATACCAACTGTTGTACGCGACTGTACGGTATGCGAAAATGATTCTGAAGATAAAAAAGTAAAATTATGTTTACAGAAGAAATTATTAAGGTTTTTCATAAAATAATACGAGACAATCTGTATGGCGTGGCAGATTAACATATTTATTTATATTGGGTGAGGACATAGGGATGAATTTGCAAAAACAAAATGTATTTAAGTATGTTTATTGGCATTCTGGAACACAGAGTACAAATGCTAGGCTATGCTTTGAGTCGAGATAGCTGTGTATAGAGAATTAATACACTATATATTCCAATGACTATATTGGCAAGATTCAATATCCCTGAAAGAACTGTTTTATACTACTGAATAAATTTTCATTCAGTTGCAGAATTAAGTTCAGTCTTGTAGTTTTTTTTTTCCTATTAATTTTGTAGTTAATTTTGCCCATTTCTTTCAATTTTCTATTTTTTAAATAATAATTTGTCTTCTTATTGTTACGCGTTATTATCTAATGAGGTCATCAAACTGAGGGCCATTTCATTGTAGCAATATTTGTATCTGCAGTGGTGTCCTTCATTGATTAGAGTACCTATTTAGCTTACCATCAAACGTGAAGTCATATTAACGCACCCAATTTACAAAAATCTAATAAAATGTCAAATAAATTCTCCTTCCGAAAGTAAACATACAGCCCATGACTAAGTACCCGCTTGACGCCAATAGGCTCGCGCCCTATTACGTGGGACCGAAAATCATAGTTGCGAAATGTGGGTGTTGTGTTAATACACCTCTGCCTACCCCTTCAAGGATTTACAGGCGTGAGTATACGTATGTAGTCATAAATACAAACTTTTCCAACATTACACTTTCCAAAAAGAATTAAAGTTAAAATAAAAAAGTGAAATCCTTTTTTCAACTGCCAAGGTGGAGGGCACGTGCGGATATTTAAACTTAGAACTTACGTTTACTGTGCTCGCCAGTACCGACAGATGTTAACATATGCCTGTGTTTTCTTTATTTAAGAGATCTGTTTGTTACTTTTTGTTACGTATCCGCGGCGCCTCCGGTCTCTCACTTATTATTTATGGCGGCGAATGTACCGTGAATTGCGATGTATTCACGCTGGAAGTGTATCTATTAAATTGAACTATCAGAAAAGTTTGTTTAAAAGATAGCAATGTCATAGTATTTACTATTATTATAACAAACATCAGAATATGTAAGAATGTTCAATTTAGATAATTAAACGCATATAGTAAGTAACCCGATATTAACAATTTTATTATTTGTAATTCGAATGACGTATTTGTTTTCAATCAACGTCATTTTGATATTTGCGTTCTTTTGAATTAATATATTACGGAATTTGTTTTTGAATTGACTTTGAAAAAATAAAAGGTTACTTTTGAAATTACTTCTAAAAATTAAAATTCCTATTTTAAATACTTGTGCAGTCCAAAACCAAATTATTTTTGTTGTGTTTTAAGACAAGTCTTCGCTGAGCAGTGTTTCATTACCGAGTTAGCAATAAATTGTTCAATTTTCGAACGAAAATAAAAACAAATTTAACGTATTATTCGTTTCAAATTAGCTTTTACCTTTTTATCCTTTACAAAGGCCATAATCTTTCAGCTTAACAAATAGGCTTAAATCAAAATGTATAATATTATTAACGTACTTTAATAGGCGTTTTATTTTACTGGTCTTTCCGTTTTTCTTTTTACTTTATCATAAATATATACCTACATGTATTAACCTTTGTATCGTACCCTATAAGTGTATTACTACTAACACAGATACAGACTCCTTAATCAATGGATAAGTAGGTAATCTAGCTTAGAGATATCAAATAAAAATACGATTCTTTATCACTGTCGTTTTGATATTTATTAATATTGTAGATTGTGGGAATTTTATCTTGACGGGGAAAAATTCTGTGGCCTTTTTTTCGTGCAGAAGTACCACCACCGTCGTCGGCTATCGGGGCCCTTCCTATGTCAAGACTCGCAGCCTCCGAGCATCCCTCTACAGAGCCGCTCCCGCCGCTGACGGTATTTGCCGTAGGTAGCACCGTTTTCTCTAGTAGAGAGAGAAAGGTGCTGCCATCTCCGTTACCCAGGGTGCACCGCGTGGCGGTTCCGGACCACGTACCCCAAAGTTTTAAAAATAGGAATAGTAGGAGATAAAACTGAACAAAATTTCCCGTACCAGCAATTTACTAGGGAAGCAGCTCAGGATCAGGGTGGCAGCGAGTTGCGTTTCGATGCGTGCCACTCTATAGTATGTAGATGTGTGCTTCTCCAACGTTAAAATTGCCTATATTGTTGGTCAAGGCCGGTCGGGCATCGTTTCTGGGGCTCACCAGATTCCTCAGCCACACAAGCTGATAATGTTGTAATATCGTGTATTTTAGTCAGTCCAACTCCGACATATCATTTCATAGTTAGCTGGTGAGGTGAAATTCGAAGGGGACTCGACAGCGACATACCTTGACCCTAAAAAGAATCCTCTGTTTGTATTTTTTTGGGTGAGCATAGTTTTCAGAGCTCCTAAAGGAAGGGATAGTATCAAAACATATCTGTGGTACTTTTGTCACTGCAAGCTCTAAGAGGCACCCGATACAGTTTTTGGCAACTTAATAGTACCAAGCGGGGGAAGGGTGAAATCTGTCGTAAAGCTAAATAATTCAATACAGCTTGTGAGTATGGAGAAGACAATTCTCAAGGCCTACCGCAGTAAAAAGTGTCATATAAAAGAAACAATCACAATAAGGAAATTTGATTAAAAGCAATATGTTTGTCTTTCAAATACATCTCACATAAACATGGAAGTGGTTTAAACTACTCTGCAGTATTATATAAGCGCAGTAAACAGTAAATACAAAAAGTTGATATACTTGGTGATGTACAAAATTTGATAAGATACCTAGTGTGTTGGAAATATGGAAAAGTTGATATACAAAAGTTGATAATAATGATGGTGTCCCTACCGGTAAAAAAATCGTATAAAGCGAAGGAGAAACGAGCACTGGATTCCAAAGCGGAGACTCTGGAAGTAATCCAGAAATTCGGATGATGATGACTGATCTAAACTATTGGTACCTACTTACTCTTTACACACAGTATTGCTGAGCATAGCAGGTCATCTATGAGTGAGGAATCTATAGCTGTTAGCATGGATCGCCCATGTTAACATCGCAACCTAATCATCTAATTTTGGGGTATATCATAATTTTACTTTTACCTACGCTGCATGTCTGCTGAATTTCAGTCAAATCTGTTGAACCATTTGAGCGTGATTGCAAACAAACATCTAACAGTCTTCAAAAAATTTCATCAGATTCATCACTATTATTAGTAGGTAGTGAGAAAGATAAGATTAGTTAGAAATAAGTATCATATAAATAAATGTACCTCTTCCATTACTGGCGTCTCTTCAAAATTTCACCAACAGACTTATTCTTATATATTATCTTACTATTATTGATTCACTCATCTCAATATTTCTCACTATGACTTTCTGATATTATTACTCACTTACTCATTCATACTACATCATTATTCAATGCATTGCTCCCAATTCACTTAACACTTATATGTCCTTCAACATCGAAAGTGTCCCTTCCATTGTCCATAACTGCTTGTCCTAAATGTACGCTCGCAGGGGTCGGACAACTTTTCACATAACTCAAGCCACTCGATTTGGTAGCAGAGTTTATTATTTGTGCTCCCCGATACCCGCTACGTTCTTACATATTTCGTGTTTTATCACAACCCACTAGATCTTCGCTTCGCTTCAGCCTAAACAAAGCGTCTTGCATTCATGGCAGTGTAAATAAAAAGATTTTCGATAAGGTTTTCAGTTTACAAGGTGATAATAGCGTAATTAAGGTAAAAAAATATTTCTTAGTCTTTTTAACATATTTTTTTCGTCAATATCATTTCACCTCGCCTGATACTTAGCTTACTTATAGTTTCTTCTTGCTTATATTTTCAAAGAATTAACAAAAATACAACGTATGTATATTACTTTACAACTTCGAAAAATACCCTACTACCGGTGGTATCATGGTGATTAAATTTTTACCCTTCACTCTTAAATAATGGTAGTGTCGTGGTGAAAGAATATTTCTCTTGACACTACCAGTAGTTTCATTGGGTAGTGCCACGGGACAGTCACGGAGTCGATACACCCTGAGACAACAATGATTTCATACACTACATTATAGCACAGTATTACACTATCTATGGGTCATATAAACCTGTTGAAAGACCAAAATTGACCGCTTCAGCCCCGTACGAAACCATGAGTGCAATACCAGAAGAGTCACATTTGTGTTGCAGAAGACAAGCAGGACAAGCCTTTGGTCTTTTCACTGACAGCAAAAAAATCTCTCCAGTGAGTTCTGGCTACCCTACTCACTGCTGGGTACACAATACGACGTTATTATAGCCCCGGTATTCTGTAGGTTACAAATTGAAAAATAAAAAAAAAGAATACCTTGAAAAATTTTTATGAATATCCACATTGAAGGTGACATTTTGCTGGCCAAATTCAGGTTACTTTTAATGATGTAAATCTACGCCAAACAGACGTGTATATAATCAAAGGCTTTGTGTACCCTCACTTCGAAGGTAGAAAAATGGGTCAGCATTATACTGGAATTTCGGTAAGTCCCCAGGATTTTCTTATATATTTTTCACACATGTTACGTCCTGCGCCAAGTGCGACCTTGGCCTGTTTTGATCACCGCTATTTTCTCAACCGCGAGAAATCGATTGATTTATTTCTTTTTTCTTTTGGTAAATAACTTGGCCGTGAATGTTATATATGTTCGATGTAATCAGTAATGCTGATTTTGATAATAAATATGTATTTATTGCCGTCTTTGTTATTGGATCTCAATGTTATTCTGAACTCAAAACACGTATTGATGAAGATCCAATCGTTGATGTATATCCTTCAAATCCTTATAAAAATAGGTATAGTTATACACTTATAATTTCCTCTAGTAGCAGAAGTTCGTTTGCTAGTCCGAACTACTGTAATTCTTCAGTTGCTTTATTTCGATTATTGTCAGAATCTTTTACTCTTCTCTGTTCTTTTTCTCATAAGCGTTGGTATAATCTATTTGAAATTTCTGGTTGGAATTTCTATTATATTTCTTCGTAATCAAATAGAAATTCATTGAAATTCTCAGTTTTAGATAGGACAGTCAATATGACTTCATTTCACCTTATGGTAAGCTGAAGAGTAAATCTCACGCAAGAGTGTCACCATACAGACGATTTAATGATGGTCCTAAGCTTGACGGCTTCGTCAGAGGCTTTTTCAAAGGACCCGGGACTATACGAAGAAGGAAACACGTATGCTGGTAAAGAATTCCAAATCTTTATGGTTGAATAATAAAATATGTTTAACTTAACTGTTTAATAACACGTATAACTCGTAAAATAACATTGTAAACAAGAAAAAAGGGCATATTTTACTTGTCCAATAGAATAAGTCAGAAAGAACCTGAAGGGGACACACCCTCTTCATTTCAATATCCATTTATTAGATTTATGGTCTCGACTGTATTTGTGTTGGGCAGTCGATGACAGAAATTGAATATATACCTATATAAAAATGGGAAATATTTGTTTCTTTTTTGGAGCAGATGGCATTTAGGCTTTGCGGGAAAAGTTTATACGTGACATGAATAAATCTATAGCGATGTTTCGGAAATAAAAATAGCTTTCTGGACAATTGAAGTGTGTTATGTTGCTTTTTAAGTATGGCATTACCATTTATCTCGTTTTGATGTCGATAGGAGTCCAATAAAGATAATATATATATTTCTCGTTCTCAATAAGGAGAACATTAGGACATTTCTTTATATATGGTATTTTGTTTCAAACTGCAAATATTTGTTTCAAAATTTCGAATCCTACTTTAGATTTGTTTAAATAAATCCACTTTTCAACAGATTCTATTGCGTTTTATTTGGTATTATTTTACATTTAGCCCAAAGTTTGTTCACGGGGTTAATATTTTGTTAGTATCTTTATAATAAATCTATTAATAAGTTTCTTAAAAAGTTAGGAAGTCGATCAATAAAATCGATTAAAGAGGGTATTATTGAAATTAGGATGGTATGTGTATATAATTTGGAAATTTTTTATAAGTAATACTTTGGAATTTGTAACATGTCTATAACTATTTTTGTATTTGTGTTTTAGATTTGCACACCTTTGTCAATTTGGCAACCGATCCGTAGTCACACCAAATTGCCACACTGGGCAATTTTCTTCATCTTCTTTCAAGTCGATTTGCAAGAACTATCTGATTACATGGGTAAGTGATGGTGCACGATAAAAAAAAGTAAGTAATGGTGCTGCTAAGTCTACATTTTTCGGCAACACCCACCTTGGATAGACAGTCCTGCGCATCTTACGTCCCTCGAAGATATAGTTACTATGATAAGTATTTTACTAATCTATTATATTATCATACATTAATCATCAACAGCTGTTACATTTCCAGTAGCGACAAATAAAAATCAACATCGTGATAGGTATGTGACGATATTCAGTAAACTTTTGTCCTCTATCTTAAGTATAAACTAGCCATTATTATTTGGCTTTTGGCCAACAGTATTGACCCTCAAAAAAGTCAATAATGATATCCAGTGAGCCCTGAGGGCAGTTAAGCTGTCTTAGAACCCCTGAGGAAATTAATCAAAAGTAAATTGGAGGAGTGGGGAATATAATAAAACCACTTGCTCGCTCACAGCGTGAGACAAAAGAACAAAAAATGAACGAACGACCGCCTGAAAGACAAAACATCACGTACTTGAACATTATGGGCCTTAAGTGAGCTATACATTATACCAATATTAGGGATATCAGGTATGATCAAGCACCAGGCAAGTCACCTTTAAATGGTATTAGGCTCTTTTTATACTGGTACTAGCTGTTGCCCGCGGCTCCGCCCGCGTGGAATTCTGATCCCGTTCATCGCTGATATATAGCCTATATGTTAATCCAGGGTATAACTTATATACATACCAAATTTCAACCAAATCGGTCCAGCCGTTTATGCGTGAAAGAGTAACAAACATCCACACATCCACACATCCATTCTCACAAACTTTCACATTTATAATATTAGTAGGATTTGAATTTAAATATAATTAACGTCAAAATTCAAATACAATCCATACTTAATCTGATGAGGCCGTTAATTCGGCCTTACGATCGAGAGATCCCGGGTTCGAATCCTGGCCATTACACTACCGACGTGAACCCACTCCTAGCACAAGCAATTTAGCTTAGTTGGAGGGGTTAACGGGAATATTAGTAATTTCGGTTGCTAATATTCTTTAAAAAAAAAAAAAAAGCTGAGTGCCACCATTGTAACATGATACGTGTCTGTAATGGTGACCCTCTTTTCAGAGACTTTGTCTTCAGCTTAACATCAGGCGAGGCGAAGTCAAATTGACGAGTCCTATATAAAAAAAAATATATAATAAATAATGTGTCTGTCTGTTACGCTTTCAAGTTTAAACCTCACAACCGATTTTGATGAAATTTCGTACAGAGATAGATGACACCTTGGGAAAGGACATAGGCTATGTTTGGTCGCGATAATCAACATCCAAGCTTGCGTAGCCGCGAGCAACAGCTAGTTTACCTATATAGCAGTCATCTGGTTAAATGAACCAGCTAATAAGAATAATGAACCATTTTGATAGGTCTGTGCCCTACCGACCCTATGTATATGGACTAGTTTAGGTGCTAATCGCGCTGGTACTATTCGGCTGGGTGTATTTCTTCATACTCATACCGTACCGGCCCGTGCCTGTAAGATCACTCGATCTTACAGGCACGGGCCGGTACGCTTGCTTATTAAAGGACGAGACCCCGAGTTCCAAGTAAGTTTTGGATAATCACTGATAGTTATGATGCGTCTCTTTAAAAAAATTTAGGAGGTAGGACATGATGTTATTTCCGTCCCAATCGAGTACTCAGACTGAGGAAGTACCTCCGCCCTACAGAATAAAGCGGTTATAATGACCTTGTGTTGTGTTCCTGATGGTAAGTAGCTCACTGAAGAGGTTTTGTCCTGTCAGTGGGAAGACGAAAGGCTTTCCCTGCTTGTCTGTTGCGCTGACGGCACAGAATCTCTCTGTTCTTACAGGGTCGGCAGCATGAGTGTGACTTCCCTGATTTTGTACTCGTCCATAAGCCACGGTAACCACTTTCCATCAGGCGGGCCGTGTACTTGTCTGTGGCTTAAGTGGTGTAAAAAAATATTCCTGAAAACTTTTCAGCTTTATAATAATACTAGCTTTGCCCGCGGCTCCGCCCGCGTGGATGTCAGTTATCGTCACCAAACATAGCATATGTCCTTTCTCGAGGTCTAATCTACCCTTAGGCCCTGCGCAGACGACAGACTATCCGTGACGCACTTTTTAGTCTGTGAAAATAGAACCTATGCAATTATAAGCAGTAACGCACACGACGCGCAAAAAGACCGGCGCACAAAAAATCCGTGTAATTCGGGCAGACCGCACCGCGCCGCGGCGCGCCGCTCCGCACAAAAAGTGTGTGAAAAAAAATTGAACGTTTGCTTCAACGCGCGCTAACGCAGACGGCGCACACTTTAGTCGGTAATCTGCATTTGCTAGGGGTGGAACTGTCCCTTCAGTAATCTTTCCGAAAGTATAGGATGTACCCAAAATTCTCTATTTCTTCTTTTTTTTCTGTACTTCATGTACAAAATAATACTTCGCGATCTCTGCACGATTTCCATAGCGTCTACGTCCCTACAACTCTGCCGACAAAATGATCGAAGATGTGCGTCATATGCGTTGAGTCTGTGAAAAATCCGCGACCGACTTTTTGCGCGCCATGCAGACTTTTTGTGCGCCGCAGACTCGATCGCACAAAAAGTGTGCCGTCTGCGCAGGGCCTTACACAATATTCATCAAAATCGGTTCAGTGGTTTAGGCGTGAAAGCCTAACAGACAGACAGACAGATAGAGTTATTTTCGCATTTATAATATTAGTAAGTATATAAGTATGGAAGTATGGATTAGTATGGAAGTATGGATATGGATATCTATATCTATACTATTATATAATTGTAAAGTGGTCGTGTCTGTACATTGGAGATATTTAAAAAAAAATACTTGGGTTATGTTATGTTAACGATACTGAACACGAAAATATTTTTTTTGAATTTCCTGTCTGTTTGTCTGTTTGTCTGTTTGTCTGTTTGTCCGCGATGGACGCAAAAACTACTGGACGGATTTTGATGCGGTTTTTTTTGTTAGAAAGGGCTTACTTAGACTTAAAATCTTACGTTTGTTTGATCGCAATCGGTTGAGTAGAACCGAAGATATAAGCAAAGGTCGCGTTAACCGAGACGCACGCGTGCGGAGCCGCGGGCGGAAGGCTAGTGGATTATAAAGCTGAAGAATTTTCAGGAATTTTCACGAGATTGTCCATCTATACAGAAGCGCGCCAAATAATGTTCAGGTAATTTTCCTGTTACTTCAGAATAATGAAACTGAATTAATTCAACGTGAACACAATTTTCTAAGCGGTTTAAGCGGTTAATTGATTAGCTCGCTTACTTCACAGACGGAGTGAAAAATAATCACGCCTCAAATGTTGCGAACGTTCAAGGGCTTCTTATATAAGATTTTTTGTGTATTCGATTATGGTTATAATGATTTGAATTCAAAAATACATAGAATATGATATCACTGCGTCAGAAGGAAAACTCGAAATAAAACCCTGTACCTACCAACCAGTCTGGCCAGCGTGGAAACAATGGGATAAAGGCACCCAACATTGAGAGGCCGTATGTCCAGCAGAGGGCTGCTTTAGCCTTATTGATTGATTGATGTTTGGATTGGATTAACGTTACCTGGTAGAAAAATTGTAATATTTCATATTGATTTTTATTCAATTAGTGCGATGGGAAAGTAATTAAAATATTATTTATGTAACTCATGTATGCAGCATAAACCTACTCGTAATCCATTGTGGCTTCTCAATGTTCCCCTTTATCCGTGTCGGAGTTTCTGCTGCATGCGTCTGCAGTTGTCGTATGAGGTCGGTTTCGGAATCATATCTTTACCTGCCTGAATCTGTGTTTCCCGAATGGTATAACCTGAGAATCTTCAAATCTCAAGAGATTAGGTTCTAGAGAGTGTCACCGTAGATCACATGCTCACTTATCAGCAGGTAAACTAGTGGTTTACCTCCTAGGTCTATCGATATTTAAAAAAATATTCCTATCTTATGCCGCGAGAATGAAAATGGAAGGTGGGACGCTCCTTGCCAGATGGACTGACGAACTGAAAAAGGTGGCTGAGACAGGCTGGATGTATAAGGCGGAAGATCGGCAGAAATGGTGCACATTGGGAGAAGCCTATGTCCAGCAGTGGACTGCAATAATCTAATGGATTTATTGATCCTATCTTATGTCGCCTTCCTATCAAGGCAACAAAGGAATACAGTACAACACACAAACTGATCAAGTAATGTTGATACAGCAGGCTAGTTCGAAGCGATTCAAGTTGTTTACTGCCCGTAAAGCCTTTTGACACTAGACGTAATCTAGTGCGCTGTTTGCATAATTACTATGAAGGAGTAAGGCATTCGGGTTTATGGAAACTATAGACACTTGCTACAGGCATGACTAGCTTGATCGATACTGTGCTAGCTATTAAGCAATTAGATTTCGCCTTTGAGGACGTTTTCTGGATCAATTACTTGTAAACTCGACTCAGGCAATGTGAGCACTATCTACTCTATTTTGAGGAATTGCGAAGAAAACAAATCCTTTCAAGAATTAGGTAAATTTCATTTATTTTTGACTTCTATTCTACAGCCCAGCCCATGATAAAGTGCCTGATTGACGGTAGTAAGCTGTTGGCGAAATGTCTGCCTACCCTTTCGTGAATTGAAAGGCGCGAATGTATGTACGTTTAAAAATATTTAGGTTTTCTGCTTATGTTTTACGCATCTTTCTGTCTTGCGGAATTTTTGTGCATGTAGCAGGTCTTATTCGGGATATTGACTTTTTCCGTTTTTTTTTGTAGGAACATTTAACGTGATAATTGAGAAGGAAGAGCCGGAAGGCGAACCCTGTGCTCCAGGGTCACCTCAGCTTCAAATGCAATCAGGAAAATACGTCTTCATGACAATGATGAACATACCAATCGACTAAAAATTCAATCAATCAAAAATCAATGTTTAAGAATTGTTGCAATATCACTTATTGTTTCTGTCAGTTGTTTAAAATTTCGGTACGTAGCTCCAGCATGATAATCTATATAAATATAAAAATCAATGCCACTTTTCGTTGTTAGTTTATAACTCAAGAACGGCTGAACCGATTTGGCTAATTTTAGTCTTGAAATATTCGTGGATGCCCAGGGAAAATTTAAAGGGTGAGAAAATAGGTGCAGCGGGAACGGGAAAACAAAAATTCACGCGGGCTGAAAAAAAATTGGCGGTACGTAGTTCGCCGGGACAGCAGGTTATGATATATAGAAGAATTCTGGCTTTCCCCGACATGTCTAGGTCCCTATTTCGTGGAAGATATCACTATATTTTTTCATGAAATAGGGATCGATCCTATAACTTGAAACCTAACACTTTTTCATACTCTGTGCAGTAAACAAAAAGTTACAAAAAAACCTTCACAATTCACACAAACCGGAGATCGAAACCCAGAAGCTCACGACCACACGCAATCATAATATGAACCTTATACTCCCGGGGCATACACAGTTCAATATAAATCTTAGCAATGGTTCTATTTATTTCCCCCTTTACCGACAGCCAATGGAAACAAACAAGCTTATTTTTCCATACATATTTATTAACCGACAAGTAAATGTAAACACAAATCGTGCAGTAAGAGATACTGTAACAAAGGGTTCGCACTTGGCATGGATCGGTGGCGCTGTCCACTACGCTCTGTAAACATCAGGGATCATTGATTTTGTTACAGATGAGACAGTTCTGTGATTGTATGTTGAAATTGGAGATGTGATAGATTTTTTTTTTCAATTATATTTATTTGTTATTCTGAACTAGGGTTCGAAGATGTATTTCAGTTGCAATAGAGACTCCATCCCTCGTTTTGTTGAGAAATAATAAAGATTTTTACCCGACAGCGCAACGCAAAGGAGTGGTAATTTGTGTGTATTATGAATATTATGTTTCCTGCGGGTATATCTTTTTTTTTATTTTTTTTTTATCTATACTATTATATAATTGTAAAGTGGTCGTGTCTGTACATTGGAGATATTTAAAAAAAATACTTGGGTTATGTTATGTTAACGATTCTGAACACGAAAATATTTTTTTTGAATTTCCTGTCTGTTTGTCTGTTTGTCTGTTTGTCTGTTTGTCCGCAATGGACGCAAAAACTACTGGACGGATTTTGATGCGGTTTTTTTGCTAGAAAGGGTTTACTCAGACTTAAATCTTACGTTAGTTTGATCGCAATTGGTTGAGTAGAACCGAAGATATGAGCAAAGGTCGCGTTAACCGAGATGCACGCGGGCGGAGCCGCGGGCGGAAGGCTAGTATAACAATAATAGCGTACAGCAAATTTTTTTTATTTTTTTATTTATTATACACTTTAAGGTTACACTTTTTGTTTAAAGATTGTAAAATCCGTTCCGATGCCGTCCGTTTGGTGGGGTTGAACCTTTACTTTACTTTAAAATGGTGTACATTAAAATATATCATTATTAGAATCTATAACTAAGGAACTAGTACAATGAGCGGCCTTATAGCTTTAAGCAATTTCTGCCAGGCCACTTTTTTTACATTTTTTTTTTCTTTTACATTACATTTTTTACATTTTAATAGTAGTAGTAGTAGTTCTGATAATCCAGCTTTTACGTTAAACACACTCACATACGATGATTCATAAAACGTAAAACGTAGATTTTATTCTCCACCGATGAAATATACCTAATACATTGTTCTAATAATTATATTATTTGCTGCAACGCATTAGGATATTTCAAAATTAGTGTTACTTGTTGGGACAAAAAGTGTTGTATCCGAAACACCTATGACACGTTGAGATTTTTTTTTCCAACAAGTGTTACTGGATCGGAATACACCTTAAATACTAAAGAACGATTTTATGACTGTCTATTTACTTATTATAATACCTATTCTGCCGTCGTAATTAAAAAGGGCACAACTAACATTTTGTAAATATTGAGAAAATAGAGATTCAATTTTTTTTTTGTTTTTGTTGAAAAATACCCCACTAAACTATATTTTCCAAAATTCTGCGAATGGTAATACTTGCATTTGTATAGTACGTATATGACCATAGCAAATTTTTATTATAATTTTAATGCATATAATTGATAATTAGCATAATTCGTTTCATCTTAACATAAAAAATAGGATAAAATCAATCATATTACGTTTAAAAGGCATATACAAGGAAATATGCCTTTTCAATGTAAAATTTTGAGGAACATTTTTGAATTTTACAATGAAAAGGCACTTTTATTAAATTGTGCCTTTTCATCGTATTATTATCAGTTACGATGAAAAGTAAAATATTAGAAAATACTAAACTTCTCTACGAATAAAATAAAGTAGTTATAAGAAAAACAATGTTTATTTCAAAAAAGTTTACAAAAATAATATATCTTGATTCTTAATTCATCATTTTCATCATTTCAGCCATAGGAAGTCCACTGCTGGACATAGGCCTCCCCTATAGATCTCCAATAAGACCGGTTGGAAGCGGCTCGCATCCAGCCCGTTCCCGCGGCCTTGATAAGGTCGTCTGTCCACCTTGTGGGTGGATGTCCTACGCTGCGTTTGCCGATACGTGGCCTCCACTCGAGAACTTTTCGACCCCATCGGTCATCAGTCCTCCGAGCTATGTGCCCTGCCCACTCCCATTTCAAGTTGCTGATCCTCTGGGCTATGTCGGTAATCTTGGTTCTTCTACGGATCTCCTCGTTTCTGATTCGATCTCGCAGAGAGACTCCGAGCATAGCCCTCTCCATAGCTCGTTGGGCTACTTTGAGCCCACTCATAAGGCCCATAGTGAGAGACTACGTTTCAGTGCCATAAGTCATCACTGGTAACACACACTGGTCGAAAACTTTCGACTTGAGACACTGAGGTATGTCGGACGAGAAGATATTACGCAATTTTCTGAACGCTGCCCAGCCGAGTTGGATTCGGCGACTGACCTCTTTCTTGAAGTCGGACCTACCTAACTGGACTACTTGTCCTAGGTAGACGTACGAGTCAACAACTTCAAGAACCGAGCTCTCAACAGATATTGGGGTGGGTACAACATGGGCATTACACATAACCTTCGTCTTGTCCATGTTCATTTTAAGACCCACCTGTTGAGAAACTCAGTTGAGGCCATCGAGCATTGTGTTGAGATCTTCCATCGATTCTGCCATGACTACAATATCGTCGGCAAACCGGAGGTGAGTGATGTATTCGCCATTAATATTGATGCCGAATCCTTTCCATTCCAGGAGCTTGAAGGCGTTCTCCAAAGTGGCCGTAAACAGTTTCGGAGATATCACGTCTCCCTGTCTTACTCCTCTTTTCAAAGGGATCGCCTTCGAACTCTGTTCCTGTACTCGGACCGACATGGTGGCGTTATTATACAAACACTTCAACACTTCGATGTACCGATAGTAAATACGGCACCGCTGGAGAGACTCAAGCACAGCCCATGTCTCGACCGAATCAAAGGCTTTCTCATAGTCCACGAACGCTAAGCAAAGTGGCAAATTATACTCTTCGGTCTTCTGTATAACTTGCCGCAGCGTATGGATGTGGTCTATGGTACTGTAGCCTCTTCGGAAATCGGCTTGTTCGGAAGGCTGGAAGTCATCAAGCCTGCGCTCGAGACGGTTCGTAATGACTCTTGAAAACAGCTTGTAAACATGACTCAGAAGCGAGATGGGCCTGTACAATAGAACAAGGTAGTTAGAAATAAGTAACAAAATACAATCTTACCAGAGCGTCGCGCCGACAGGCGTGGACTCGTCTTGACACGTCAGGCACAACTGGCGCAATCCGCGCAATCCTACGCATACCTCGCCCCCTTCACTTCAGCACTCTCTTCACAGATGTTAAGTAGGAAAGGCATTTCCGCTAGTGTGTATATTTTCATATGAAATTATAAGGTGTGGAGTAAATAGTAAAGGCATAACTGCCAGTTGTGCCTTTCTTTTACGTTTCTTGCTACGGTATTGGTAAAAAAAATAGCACAAATACCACATAAGCCCTTTCTATTTGAAATGCATTCGATTATGCCTTGTCAATTAGAAATGTTAAAACCATAATTATAAAATAGAAGACATATGTCACAATGTGACCTTTTTCCTTACAAAAACTTGAAAAATGGTGCATTTGTGCCCTATAAACTTTTGCTATCTCTGTTTATATTGTTGCTAAAAATACACAAAAAATTGGGCAGATAGGCCTTTTTTTCCTGATTCCGAATATGTATATAACGCAATTTGGCATAAAATGTTAGTTGTGCCCTTTTTAATTACGACGGCAGTATTTCACTGAATCATAATAAATATGAACACAATAATTATGAGGTAAATCATTTTCAATCTATTTATTATCTCTTCGTAAGATATTTATATTTGTTAATCAATCAAAATCATAGTTTAAAAACACCGTTTAAGATCCAGCATTAAGTTGCCACTCTTAAAAAGTAAATTTCAATAAAGTCTCCTCTTCCTTATTACCTGCCAAGAATAATGATGAGGGCACTTTTTGTTTGCTAACTACGTCAACTTGACTTTTTTAGACGGACTTCAAAAGTATCCATTGTAAATACTTTACTTTTATACTGTATATATATTTTACTTTTTACTTTATATCCGAAATTGGGAAGTTAATAAAAATAAACCAGGAATCGTTAGGAATTTGTATTTTTGAAAATTATTTTGACATAATATACAGATTTTTTTACACATTTGAGCATTTGAGCAGTTCGCAGTATTTTTTATAATAAAATTGTGATTTCTTAGTTAGATTTAATAATTTCATTTTTTTAGAAGCACATACAAAACTGGCTAAATATTTATTTAAACAAACTAAATTGTTTTATTGATACTATGTATGACATATATAAATTAACTCATCTGCAAAAATCGCAGATTAAACAATTAGTAACGGAATTAGTAACTTACAGTGGCAAAGGGTGAAAATGGTGGAAACGGTGAAAAAAAAATACCTCGAATATTTCTGCTTTTGTCACCTTCACTATAATACACGTAATACCTACTTGTAAGCATTGACGTGGTATATAAATAAGATATCTATGATTGATGTAGTAGATATAAAGGCGGGACAAAGACAAGCCGGCGGAAATCGGGTCATAGGGACTCCTCGCCACTGGTAACTAATATAAGAAAAATCTCGAAAAACAAGAGCCTCAGTGTAACACTTCAATAAGTACTTTAAGTAGGTACTGACAGCCTCCGTGGCGTAGCGGTAGTGAACGCGGCCGCTACGCAGGAGGCGCGGGTTCGATCCCCGCTCAGTGCAAATATTTGTATGCATGAATATGGATATTTGCATTGGTCTGGTCGTGCCTCGGAGAGCACGTTAAGCCGTCGGTCCCGGTTGCCATGAGAACATCTATGGCAGTCGTTATGGGGTAGTTGGAGCCCTCAAAAATCCAAAAACAACGGTCTAACTGCAAAGTTTCGATATCGCCTAATGTTAACATTGGGTTGTGAAGGTAAGATGACAATCGCTTCACGGAAAATATCGAGGTCTAGCCAAATCCGTGGTTAAGACTGGTAAAAGCGGACCCCAGACTCCGAGCTAAAGCTTCGGATGCGACTGGGAATTAACGCTAAGAGGAAGAAGAAGTACTTTAAGTAGGTATATATCGCAGGTACAGTAATTTACACAGTCTACACACATCGTTGATCTATGGCCACTTTATATTGGGTTTAACCGGGCGTCGCTACACGCAATATATTTAGGCGAGTGTACCTTACAGGCCAACGCCCATCGCCTATCTGAACAACCATAAAACTATTTTATGTATCGGTTGAAAATGTTCAAGATAGCAGCCAATCTTCTGTCTTCGGTAGAACTTTGAAAATGTCCCATTTAACCTGCCAGTACTGTTACAAAAGGTTAGTTAGGATTGTTGTCAATGGGTTTTTTTAAATCGCTTTCAGTTCGAATATTGACCATGCTCGAGTTCTACCGAATTGCAAAATTAAGCTGAATCACACACAATAAACGTAGTTTGCCGGGTTAGCTATTATTGGGTAAAACTACAATAAAAATTGTATAAAAAAATATTTGATGACATTTTACACAGCTCTAAGTAATCACAGCTTAACACAATATACTTATTCTTCTTCTTTCGAGTCAATGATCCTCTTTTTCATTGCTTTAAATTATTCGAGAATAAAATCTCGTCATCTCAATAATGCCACTGACATGGCATTATTGAGATCTTCTTTAGTGCAGGAGGTAGGACATAAGGGACACGAAACCAAGTGCGCCATGGACTGGACAATATACTTAGACATTTTTGAAAGCAAATAGGTACTCAGCGGGGTTCGGACCCACGACTGCGTTAACCAATCGAATGTTCTGCCGCTTCCGCTACGTCACAAAACAATATCAATCACTAATAAATGATAAGAACCCAAGATATTGACACATTGACTCCCAAAAATCCCTAAGCACTGATTTGAATGCCCAACACTCCCCATTAGCCTATCAGTGCAAACATTTTTTATAAAACGTTCGGAAATTCGAGGTCTACCAAAGATTTTCGGTAATACTCGTCTATTATATTAAAGATTTATGGTGATTTGCGAACGGTTGAATCAATCAATAATCTTTTTTCTTTGGATTTACATAATTTATTATTCTTATCGTTTTTATGGATTAGTATAAAAAATTATGTCCTAATATTCTGGAACGTTTAACACGTCGCTTTCTAAACCCAAAATTAAGTATAAGTAGCTAGGTTAGACTATATTAAAGGCTCTGAGATATAAGTCATATTATTTAATTTGAAAATCTATATTAATACTAACGGACCGGACAGACGTTGTCCTGCTGTTTTCCTGTGCCAAACGCTTACAAAAATTCATTCAAATCGGTCCAGCCGTTCAGGAGGCGTTCAGTGACATACACACGTACAGTAGAATTATCAATGTAAATGTTGATACTTATAATAAATTGGAAAAAGCGAAATCAATTCTCGGGCGGGACTCGAACCCGCGATCTTTCCCTTACAGGGGGAACGCACCGATATTCGTACGAACTCATTCATTCATTCGTAAGAAAAAATATCGGTAGATTACTCCCACCATCGCCGTAAGATGGATGTATTGGAAAAATTGGATCACTCTCGGGCGGGGCTCGGTGGCTCAGTGGTCAGAGCGTTCCCCCTGTAAGGGAAAGATCGCGGGTTCGAGTCCCGCCCGAGAATTGATTTCGCTTTTTCCAATTTATTATAATTTGTTTAGTTTAGCAAACTAATTGCTTTTGCAAAAATTGCTACAGTGATTACACATGGAATGGAAAGAAAAGAGGGCTCTTTTGTCCGCACTTAGCTTTCAGTAACTCCACAACTAGGTGCATTCAGCGTTATTTAGCGAAATCAAACTAGGGGCTACCATGAAACAACCAATATTTCTAGCCCGGCTGAATGTCATAAACGTCAAATCCCATACAATCATCATTGCCAGTTTTCTATAATAGCGGCTGCACCACCATCACCCCCATCAAAATACTACTCTGAAACTTGATATTTGAAAGGTTCACATCTGCTAACCTATAAGGATACATAAAAGAAACCTTTTTGTTGCTAGAATTACTTGTAAGCAGCGATAATCGTGATTCATGTACGCCAATATGACACTTAACATCAAACGCAATGATGCTTGAGAATACGATCCTTATCTTGTGGCCTATAAGGAAGTATCATACAAGAGAAGGGCTCCAACTATGTACTTTGTACACTATACTATGTACTAATACCCCCAAATAAAGTACAACTATGTACTTTATTTGGGGGTATTAATGCTTGTTTATGTACCAACTGGATCCTAAGTTTTATAATTTTTGTCCGCTTATATGGACTGTAACATGATATGCCTATATTCTGAACGCTGTCTAGTGCAAAAGAAATAATCTAAATGGACGGTGATGTTATTTTGTTGGGGTTACCCAATAGAATAACATCATCGTTAGAGTCTAACCACAGTTTTAACGTGCAATGAAAAAAAAAGTACAACCTTGACTTTGTTGGTTAATACAAAAATGTATACCTAGTTGTAAGCACAATCACTTTACAAATGAATAAATCGAATGCTGCTACGAACACTATCAAAATTTCAAATCACCTCCTTTTCAAGAGAGCAGTTTAAGGTTATTTTTGGCTTTAACGGTCAATTCTAATCATGATGAAAAAACTATACCTACCCTTGTTTAGTAGCTAATCCTACTTGACATACTGTAAATCTATTGGTGTACAATAAAGAATTATCTATCCCTACTAATATTATAAATGTGAAAGTAACTCTGTCTGTCTGTCTGTCTCGCTTTCACGCCCAAACCACTGAACCGATTTTAATGAAATTTGGTATAGGGGTAGATTAGACCTTGAGAATGGACATAGGCTATATTTGGTCGCGATAACCGACATCCACGCGGGCGGAGCCGCGGGCAAAAGCTAGTTTATCTATATATCTATCTAATTTTATGTGCTTTTTTTTTACTACAAAACGTGCCTTGGTAAGCACGTTAAGCCGTCGATACCGGTGGTCATACGTACATCTATGCCAGTCGTTATGGATAGTTGGAGGCTGTTGAAGCCCGTAAAAATCCAATCAGTCTCACGAACGAACGAACGAAGATTTTTTTCATTTTGTCATGTTCGATTACAGTTTAAGGTTAATATGAAAGAATTTTGTAAAGTCCCGGGTCAGATGCTATAATTGCCGGGGCGAAACCTGTATGCTATAACTAACTAGTTAACAACAAATATAATTGTTCTAGTAACTGACCTAGCCCAAGGCTGATAGTAGCTCTGAACTGACATTTGATATTTATTGAGGTGTATTCGAACAAGCCCGCTTGAGTGCTCTACAATTTATTCGCTTGAACTATTATGCACGCACATGTTCTGCCTAACTCTATTACATTCAAATACATTTCAAGTCATCTTGAAATAATATAATATCTATACAAATATTATAAAGAGTAAAGATTTTGATTTTTGTATGTAACGAATAAACTCAAAAACTACTGGAGCAATTTCAAAAGTTTATTATTTTCAGGTACCAACATCCATACTACATGTTCCACCGCGGATGACCCCGCCACCTCGGTCGCCTGTGGCGCCCAGCGTGGTTGACGATGACGTGCCCGAGGTCACTTGGGTAGAACTAGAGCTGGCGGTGCGAAGGCTTAGCGCCAAGAAGAACACCGCCCCGGGACCCGACGGCATTCCAGGCCGCGCGTGGGTCCTAGCTCTAGGGGAAGACGCTCTCGAGCCTCGACTCAGAGGGTTGCTCAGCGCATGTTTGGAGCGGGGCCAGTTTCCGAAGACCTGGAAGACTGGGAAACTGGTCCTCATCCGGAAGGAGGGGTGCCCGGTGGACTCACCGTCCGGCTACCGGCCCATAGTGTTGCTCGATAAGGTGGCCAAGCTCTTTGAAAGAGTTATCGCGAAGCGCCTCGTCGAGCACCTCTCTAGAGAAGGGCCGGATCTGGCGGATGCCCAATATGGCTTCCGCCGAGGGCGTTCCACTGTGGATGCAATCATGCGCGTGAGGACTCTGGCGGAGGATGCGGTCGCTCGGGGCGAGGTGATGTTGGCGGTGTCTTTAGACATCTCCAACGCGTTCAACACCTTGCCCTGGAGTTGCATTATGGAGGCGCTCGTGTACCATGATGTGCCTCCCTACCTCCGCCGCATAGTCGGGGCGTACCTGACGGAGAGAGCTGTCATCTACCCAGGTGCGACCGGTGTCGGTCGGCGAGAGATGTCGTGCGGTGTTCCGCAGGGATCGGTCCTGGGGCCGCTCCTGTGGAACATCGGATACGACTGGGTGCTTCGCGGTGAGCTCGTGGATGGTGCCGCCGTGACGTGTTATGCGGACGACACGCTAGTAATGGCGAGCGGGGCTACACATCGCGAAGCAACCCTGAAGGCCACGACCGCGGTTGCCCAAGTCGTGGAACGGATCCGGCGGTTGGGTCTCGAGGTGTCTCCGCAGAAAACCAAGGCCATGTTCTTTCATGGACCTCGGCGCGGACCACCAGCGGGATCCAGCATAACAGTGGGAGGCACTCTCATCGGCATCAAGCCCCAGATGAAATATCTGGGGCTCGTGCTCGACGGTCGATGGGACTTCGGGGAGCATTTCCGAAGCCTGGTCCCCAAATTGGTGCTCACAGTTAACGCTTTGACGCGTCTGCTGCCCAATTTGAGGGGCCCGGAGGACTCCTGCAGGAGACTCTACGCGGGTATCGTGCGGTCCATGGCACTATATGGGTGCCCCGTATGGGCGGACAACCTGAGAGCCAAGTACGTGGACCTGCTGTGTAAACCGCAGCGGAAAATGGCCATCAGGACCATCAGGGGGTACCGCACGATATCCTTTGAAGCGGCGAGTCTCCTCGCCGGATCGCTACCGTGGATCCTGGAAGCGAGATCCCTTTCGGCGCTATACCGCTACCGAAAGGCGGCGCGGGAGCGGGGACACGATCCTGAGCCTGAAGAAATTCGGGCCGTGAGATCCCGGCTCCACAGGGACATGGTGGCGGAGTGGGAGCTACAACTTGGGCAACCACGCGCAGGGCACGCCGTAGTAGCGGCGGTAAGACCCATCATGGGGGAGTGGCTAGAGAGGCCACACGGCGGCCTCTCGTTCTGGCTGACGCAGATCATCACCAACCATGGGTGTTTTTGGCGGTATCTGCATCGGACCGCGAAGAAAGAGCCAACGTCCGAGTGCCATCACTGCGACGCGAGCGAGGACTCGGCGCTGCACACGCTCACTGAGTGTCCGGCGTGGGAGACGCCGAGACGGGAGCTGGTGGCGACCCTGGGAGTGAGAGCTCTCACGCTCGCCACTTTGCTCGCAGCGATGGTTCGCTGCGCGGATGCGTGGGCCGCCGGCGCCTCCTTCTGCGAGCAAGTGATGCTCGTGAAGTGGGCGGCGGAGCGCGAGCGAAGAAGAATCGCAGACCTTGCGGTCCGCGAGGAGCGAAGGAGAATCGCAAACCGCGCGGCCCGCGACGAGCGGCGGCAACTCGGGCGTCGGAGGTCGCAGAATGACCTCCGTCCCCCATGAGCGCGGGCCTGGGGGTGACGGGTGGGGTCGTCTGTCACCCTAGCAGAAGCAGGCCACGGCGGTGGCGCGCATTGCGTGCCCCCCCCCCCCATACCCGGGGGCGAGTTGGGGACTCCGTGGTCCACACACCGGAAGAGGGCCAGATCGAGAGATATGGCCCTGGGTCGGCCGGGGTGCGAGGGATATGGCTATGACAATCTCACCTCCGGCAACTGACGGCCCACAGAAGGCGTGCGTTTTAGTCGGTTCGAGTCCGACATAACCTCCTCCTCCGACCCCGGCGGGGGAGGTATCCGTGGGGATTTTTCGCACGATAAAAAAAAAAAAAAAAGGTACCAACATCCATACTCTATACTAATATTATAAATGCGAAAGTAACTCTGTCTGTCTGTCTGTCTGTTACGCTTTCACGCCTAAACCGCTGAACCGATTTTGATGAAATTTATATAGGGGTAGTTTAGACCTTGAAAAAGGACATAGGCTATGTTTGGTCGCGATAACTGACATCCACGCGGGCGGAGCCGCGGGCAAAAGCTAGTAGGCTATATATAATTAGCGATGAACGAGATCAGAATTACACGCAGGCGGAGCCGCGAGCAACAGCTAGTTACTTATAAATTAGATCTTCGCAAATTGGTTAACCTGGCAATTCTGAGGCTTAAGGATGACCTCAGCAATACCAAGATTGCCAAGTCAAAAGTCGCGGGGTCGATTCCGCTCAATGCAAATATGAATGTTTGCATTGGTTTGGGTGTTTCAGTGTACAATAAAAAAAATATTATTTAAGTATATTGTATTTTCTATAAAGGAACGTATATAACATGCTAGGCTTAATTTGAGTCTAGATTTTCCTATGTAAATATTACCTAAATAACTACATTATCAAATTAGTCATGGATTAATTAGTCAATTAACTAATCATCCAAAAAGTAGTTATTTCTGAGTAAACTACCTCAAAACCAAAATTAACCATCCACTAACTACTAACTGAACTGAAATAATCAACCGCACTTTATCCAAATTTAATCAGTTATCTCATTAACCGGACAGTGGTTAACCAACCAAATGTAAATGTTGTTTATCTAAACATAGATCTACGCTAGCTGAGTGGTCTGCGGTCATCTCGTGTTAGAGTCAGATTGCTTTTTGCTTTGGTCGCATATTTGGTTTGGTAAGATCGTTTCATGGTTACGTTAGTACGATGTGTGAAGGGTTAATTTTATTTAGATGTGGCATAGTTTGTGTGTGTAACTTTAATCGGACGATATCAGTATCAGAGATGGGTCTTAAACTTGAGGAATTTTAAAGCAACCAGTATACTACTAACTATTCAAATAGAAAAAGTGATGTTTAAAAATTATTGTAACATCATTCATTGTTTCCGATAGTTCGTACGAATATCGGTAGATGGCTCCCACCGTCACCCCAAGACGGTTGTATAGGAGAATTTGGAAAGTGTCAGACGAGGATCGGTTATCCATTCATTCAGAATGCTCAGAGCATTCCCCCAGCAGGGAACTGTTCACAGGTTCGGGTCCCGCATGAGCAATTAACTTTTTCCTTCTTAATCGATTAGAACAGATTAGATTTTTTAATCTATGGGATTAGCATACATTGACAACTGACATTAACGTCAAAATACGTATCAATCCCATACACGACGGTATATCCGTCCCAATCGCGCATTTTAACTGGGGAAGTACCTCCGCCCTACAGAAGACCGCGGCTTAATAACATGGTGTTGTGTTTTCGACGGTGAATAGGGTAGCCAGAGCTCACTGGCGAGGTTTTGTGCTGTCAGTGGGATAACTAAAGGCTTTGTCCTACTTATCTTTTGCGGCCAGAATCTCTCTGTTCTTACAGGATCGGCAGTATGAGTGTAACTCCCCTGGTGTTGCACTCGCCCATAGGCCACGGTAACCACTCACCACCAGGAGGGCCGTGTGCTTATCTACGAACAAAAGCATTCATAATTCTATTCCACAACGCGCTAACCAACGATTTGCTACTTGTCAAAGGGGGCAAGTGAGATAATAAGTACCTAGTGGTCAAACTCGAGCCTATTCATACGATGAATCTGTTAAGAGCGCCGCATCCGAACTAAAACATAATTCTTAGCTCAGACAACCGTATCCCTTTGCTCACTATTAACATTTTAATCACCTATTTACAGGCAACGTAATTAATTTGAAATTAACCATGTGCCTTGAAATCCAATTATGTTGATAGCTAATTAAAATTTTCATATTGTTTACTCCTGATAATGTCGACTTTACTAAAAGCTGTTTCTAATTATCGGTAACGATTATATTATATTAATATACTAGTGGAAACGACAAACATTTTCTCCTATCTGAATTCTGCTATCATTCTCTGAGCATTTTTCCAACTCAGTTGGGGTTGGCTTTGCAGTCTAATTGTGATACGGGTGAACTTCGATATTCCGCGAAGCGACTGTCAATCTGACGTCCACAACCAATATGCCATTAATTAGCCTATATTGATATTGAAATACAGGACAGCCTCCGTGGCGTAGCGGTAGTGAACGCGGCCGCTACGCAGGAGGCGCGGGTTCTATCCCCGCTCAGTGCAAATATTTGTGTGCATTAAATATGGGTATTTGCATTGGTCTGGTCGTGCCTCGGAGAGCACGTTAAGCCATCGGTCCCGGTTGCCATAAGAACATCTATGGCAGTCGTTACGGGTAGTTGGTGCCCTAAAAAGTCCAAAAACAACGGTCTAGCTGCAAAGCTTCGATATCGCCTAATGTTAACATTGGGTCGTGGAGGGCAGATGGCAATCGCTTCACGGAAAATATCGAGGTCTAGCCAAATCTGTAGCTATGACTGGTAAAAGCGGACCCCAGACTCCGAGCTGAAAGCTTCGGATGCGACTGGGAATTAACGCTAGGAGGAAGAGTTGATATTGAAATAATTTTAAAGCATTTAGTATGCTAAACTAAAAAAAATATTTTAAACTGGAAAAAGCGAAAACAAGCTCATGCAGGATTTGAACCCGCGATCTTTCCCTTACAGGGGGAATGCTGTGACCACTAAGCCACCGAGATTGATCCAAATTCAAATCCTGCCTGAGCTTGATTTCACTTTTTCCAATTTAAAATATATTGGTATTCTTATATGTTTTTAGTATTTGTTCAAAGCGAAAATTTCAGCTATCGACCATCACGGTTCACCAGGTACAGCCAGGTGATAGACAGACAGTCGTACTCGTCCATAGACCACGGTAATCACTTTTTATCAGGTGGGTCGTGTGCTTGTTTGCCACCTAAGTAGTATAAATAAACACATTTCTATAAACAAACAAATTCTAAACAGAATATAACCGGTCGAGATAGTTCTCTTTAAAGATTTTCGTCTCCCATATAAATCGGAACGACTTGGGCGGGCTTCCCCTTTCCATTTGCCCTTCTCTGTAGGAAATTGCCGCCATACATCGATGTTTATCTCCGAATTCACCTCTTAGCTCCGTCGCGACGTTGTTTCCTTCCGGTGATATAAAAACACTAAAGACTAGCTTTTACCCGCTGTTTCACTTCCAAGGGCATTAATTTTGACTTGTGACTCGTAACACTGTTTGTTTTTCAATTGAAATGATGTTATTCTTCGAGCAAAAGTTATTATTTTTATGTTAGCTTGTGTTCGTTGATTGGTCAGAATTCAATCTTATTTTATAACACTTGTCAATAATAAACGAAATAAATCGATCAAGTGCGAGTCCGTCTCACGCACGAAGGGTTCCGTACAAAACTGGATTGATGGATGCACTTGGATTTAATACCCTTGCATTTGTATAGCTACATAAATGACTTTGAATTCTTTTGATCGAATTGACTTAGAAGCTTAATTTTTCACAGCTCTAAGACGTCGCAGACCTAAAAATTTGGTGTGAATTTCAACCTGATGCATTTCTGAAAAAAAGTCCTTGACAGACAGACGGACGGACAACAATGTGATCCCATAAAATATAGGGTTCTGTTTTGTCATTTTAAGGTTGTAACTTTAAATAAAACGAAAATCGATTGACTAATTTGGCGCGGCGCAGACGACGGACAGTGGCATTGCGTCTCTCGCTTGCGCACCCCGCAAGTTGGCAAAAGCTGAGGTGCAGTCCAAGAGATATGGACCTTCATTTCTGATGCTATTAGCCTTAAAATGGTGGTTCCTTATTTGACGGCCTTGTTAGATACTTTTTCACGCTCCGCTTGAAGGACCCAGGACTGTATGAAGAGGGAAACACGTGCACGGGCGCAGCTTTTTCTCGTGTGGAAGAGGAAGGAGGCCTCGAACCGTTTGGTGCGAGACGGAATGAAATCCACCACATGTGGGTGGCACCGCAGGCCAGCACGAGTTGTTCTGGATAGCAAGGGAGAGGGTGGAATTAGTTGAAATAGCGCCTCAGGTGGCAGAGGCGGAACACGGCCACGGCTGGCTCTACGCAACTGCACAGGTTCCAAGGTATTAGTAACCTGAGGATCACCAATGATACGAAGTGCAAGTCGTCCCTGCAATCTGTCGAGAGTAGGTATTCGTCTAACAGGTATTGTGCAGAGCCATCTTTTCTTTATGTATTAAAATAATCGTGGACATTAAAGGCAGCTTAAAACTCTGTACCTAAATGTAACAAAAAACATATCGATTACAGAACCACGGCCACAAACTCCACAAAGTTTTATCGCACATGATGTCTGTTAATCTCGTTTATATTCGGTGAAAAATAATTGTTGCGCATAAATAAAAGCCTGCGATGTGTGGGTGAGCAATTTGCAAAAAGCAATTGCCGCTATACATCAATGTCTTATCGGCGGATCTGTGCGTCGATTGTCATTGACGGTAGAGTAAAAATGTGCAGTAGATCAACTTGGCTGGCTTGAATCAGCCCTATAAAGTTTTTTTTTTTATACATAGGACACGTCAATTTGACTTTCCCTTCGCCGGTATGCTGAAGGCAAAGTCTCGGAAAAGAGGGTCACCATTATAGACCCGGACCATGTTACAATTGTGGCACTCAACTTGACGCCCTCATCAGATGCTTTTTCACGCCCCGCTTACACGTAAACTGTTAGTGTAAGATACATTAACTCATTTAATTTTTAGTGTAAGATCTTGGTAATTTCTTTGATACCAGAATAATATTATGTAAAAAAAAAAATGTTTTACAAAAAGTAACGTCTTTATATGAACTATTCTTTGCTTTTTGTTTAAATTCGTTTCAAGTTCCAAGGCTACTCCCAATAACAATCGAAAATTATTTTTTACCAATATTAGATTAATATCTAATCTTATTTTCCATCTTCAATACTAAAACAATTATTGTCATTGATATTTGTTGTAATTTTTTCGTCACATAAAAAAATACCTAACTTTGATTAAGTTGACTTACTGAACATTTTTCTACACTATGACTTAAAAGCCACCCTGTTTGTTTTTCTAGCATTTTATTCAAGCGTTCGTAACGTTTTAACTAAACGTTCTCGCTTCTCAATAGAATTTGTACAAAGAATTTTTATGTAGTTAAAATGAATGAGCTCCACGCCTGTTTCGGACGACGACGCGACTTTATTTGGGATATTTTTTAGAGTACTTCGGAGTGCACTTTGTTAAGTAGAATGTTGTGTTTTAAATTTTTCGTATGAATTGAATTACTGGGCGTTTTCTGCAGTTGGAGCGTTGACTATGAAATTTAATGAAAATGAAAATTTTATTGTTGTTTTGTAACATGACGTACAATTTTATTTGGTTATTTTATGTCGTAGTGAAATTTAGTATCTACCTATGTTTGTTGAAAGCAATGTTGAATTTGCAATAATGTTTCTTAATTCGGTGATTATGGGTTGGTTCACTTTCGTAACCGATTTTTGATAACCAACTACGAACGTGGAATTTATTTTGCTTCGGTAAGCAGTTACGAAAGAAGAATTTGATAAATGTACACTAATTTGAAGTAACTTACACTTCGAAACGGACAGCGGGCTGTAGATTTAATCGGATTTTCGAGTAGGTATCTAGCGGGTCTAAAATTGCCTCATTGAGCAATTCGGCTTAAAACGCGTAACTCTATGAATTTCTAGTAGCTCTCATAGATTACTATAAAATTTGTATACCTAATGGTCACTGATATGAGCAGAATCACAACAATTCATTTAATAAGAAGATTCTAATATATTTTATATTTGCATTTAGCGGGAATTAAACCTGCAACCCTTGATGTAACAGTCAAACACTCTACCGCTACTCTACACATATACCTATACATATAACGCCTTTGTCCCTGGAGGGTTAGGCAGATGAATTAGTGGTTCCACGTAATAGGGGATGAGTCTATTGCCGTATTCCGAGGCATTATTGTTGACTCGAGACATGCATCTGAGGCTGAGTATGGGCTGTATTAATTAGAGGCGTCTAGTTTCAAAACCCGCTAAAAGAAGATACTAAAATTTTAGGGAATATATGAAAAACGTTTTTTTGTTTTAATTTGCCCACTAAGATATAAAAATACTAACATGTTTTGTGAAATGTTATCTGGCAATACCGGAAATACCTTTAATACTTCGACATGCATGTGTTATTTTAAAAAATAACGTAAACTATTTTCATTTTAGCGTATTTTGCTGCGAACAATCAATTTTAGGGGAGTTTGAAACAAACGTCAAGCGTTTTAGCGGGGTTTGTTGCGAACAGTGCCTAGCAATTTAAAAGCGTTATGCAATAACAGTTAATTAATTTTGGTTTAAAAAAATAGTGTAACTCATAGGTATGTAATCAAAACATGCAAGTTTTATTTATTACAATCAAAAAAAAAATAAACAAAACATTCGAAAATTAAAGGGTCAAAGCATGAAAACACAATGTAGGTATCTCACAATACAAATTGCCAAGTCAATTTATTATATTTAAAACAAAAGAATTAAAGTACCTATTTATAGAATATTAAGAATTAAAACATGAACGAAAATTCTTACATTCCTTTTCTTGAATTATTTTAAAATTTATTAGTTAATTTAAAAATAATAATAATTATACTGCCGCATATCCTCGAACTAAATATCAGGTTAATATTAAATTCAATTTGACTAAATATTATATACCTACCTAGCAATAATGGTTGTATGTACCTTTACCTTCTAAGTGAAGTACCTACCCGAAAAAATAATTTACCTATATTATCTACACTAATTTACTCATTTTGCATAACACCATCAAAGTCACTTCGCTACTTGTTTAGAAGCAATTTTGCACCTACTGTTTAAAGGTTTCTTTGGTACTTTTCCACGAAGATTTGTCGCGTGGTTTCTTCCTTGCTTCCTTGGGATCACATTTTTGCACAAATTGAGTTAAAATATCCATATTGTGAATTAAAAACAATAAAAACTGCAAACACACTTTCGTTTCGTTTTGAAAAAATCGCCATACTATTTTGAATGTCACGTGATCACAATACCGCGCTGTCATTGGCTGATTTCCTTTAAGCGGATTATGAAGCAAACTAGACGTATTTTAGCGGGATTTGCAACAAATATCAATTTTCCAGTGCTACTTTTTAGGCTTTTGGCGCGTTTTGATTGAAAACTGATAATGACATATTATGAAGAATACATACTGGCATCATTTTGAACTATTAACTCAATTTTTATCTAAAAGCCTTTTAGCGGGTTTTGAAGCTATCTATCTGTGTGATTTTGATCTCTATATTGAGATCTATGTGTTGTGATTTTATGCAGCCCTATAAGTCGCCTTGTACGATACCGCATAGGAAGAAATTGCGAGAACCACGCGGCGTACATTTTTAGGGTTAAAAACATTAAATGATGCTAAAATTTTGCACATTCAACATACGGTAATAACAATACCAAACCCCCATCACGAAACCAAAACCACAATCATGCACAATATCAAAGCTAATGAGAATAAAATCATTTCTAAACATTGTCACAGCAGTACATTAAAAAAGGTACAATGTGTGTACGATCCCTTGTTAGGGACATACAAACATGACACGGGGACCCTTTTAAAATAATTACCAAACAAATCAGCTAATTACAGCGGCCGGTAAGACGAGCCTGTTCAAACAATAAAAACAAATGCTGTAATCGATCGGTGAGATTAGAATTACAGTATACAGGTTGCTGTATTTATATAGATGAATAAGAAATAAGATCTCACATCGATTTGATACTCCTATAAGTCCAAGAAAAAGCCAAATTTCAGAGTAGAAGTACCGTCAATTCTGAGAATCGCAGACCTTGCGGCCCGCGAGGAGCGCAGGAGAATCGCTAACCGCGCGGCCCGCAACGAGCGGCGGCAACTCGGGCGTCGGAGGTCTCCGTCCCCCACGAGCGCGGGCCTGGGGGTGACGGGTGGAGTCGCCTGTCACCCTAGCAGAAGCAGGCCGCGGCGGCGGCGCGCATTGCGTACCTCCCCATACTCGGGGGCGTATTGGGGACTCCGTGGTCCCCACATCGGATGAGGGCCAGATCGAGAGATTTGGCCCTGGGTCGGCCGGGGTGCGAGGGATATGGCTACGACAACCTCACCTCCAGCAACCGACGGCCCACAGACGGCGTGCGTTTTAGTCGGTTCGAATCCGACATAACCTTAACATACACCATACGGACATAACCCATATCCGTGGGGATTTTTCGCACGTTAAAAAAAAAAAGTACCGTCAATTCTCAACAGAAGAAGGAGAAAAATAAGAGTAGAATCTTCTTTATTTATATTCTTCTCCTTTCTTTTTTACTAATCACTTCTGAGATATTTACTTAGTATTGTATATTTTTGTTTATTAAAGTGGCGATATCCCCCCGTGAAAGTATTAACGCGTGAGTGACATTTCTAGTAGTGTTACTAGTATTGATAGATTCACAGTATTGCAGCTATTGGCATATAACTTGAACCCAAGTGCCCTTAGTGCGCGTGGATTGGTTTGATATATAGATAGAGATATAATCTATGATTGTTGGATTTGAGCTCCTCTATCGCCGTAGCACCCCATATCCTCAAAAAATATCCAAAAAAACGCGCAGTATTGCGCATAAAGAGTACATTTTGTAACGTAATTGATTTAAAGAACGGTAACTATAACCGCCTACGCCTGTCCAATACTAAAAAGGCTGTCGAAACGTTGAACTAGAAATCGATTTTATTTCTTGGAAATATCCTACTATGCCTAAAATTTGAGAGAAAGTTGGGAAACGTGTTCCTTCAAATAAAGTTACTGTAATCACCCTTTATAAGAATTCTAATAATGTCACTTTATATAAAATTGACTAACTGTAATATAAACTGGATGGAGAAATATGATCTAATTTGATTCCTAATACAATCTTGTAAACTCAATTTGTACCGGGCGTTACAGTTATGTTTGAGTTTCAAGCGATACGCGTTTCAAGAATTTAGATACATAGATAGACATACAGACAGACAGACGGACGGACGGACAGACGGACAGACGGACGGACAGACAGGCAGACAGGCAGACAGGCAGACAGGCAGACAGGCAGACAGACAGACAGACAGACAGACAGACAGACATACAGACAGATAGATAGACAGATAGATAGATAGATAGATAGATAGATAGATAGATAGATAGATAGATAAATAATATATTGTACAACAATAGATTCACAGTAGAGACAAGTAGGTAGGTATCATGTATACAGTTTAATGTACAATGGGCGGCCTTATCGCTGGAAGCGATTTCTTCCAGGCAACCTTGTTTAAGTTTAGGTTAAGTTGGGTAGAAAACTTTTGAGAGTGAAGTCGGAAGAGTAAAAGGAAGAACATAACAAGGTTGAATTTTATCTCTTATACTCACGCCTGTATATCCCCGAAGGAGTAGGCAGAGGTGTATTATCACCCACATTTCGCCAACTATTATTTTCGGTCCCACGTATAGAGGGCGAGCCTATTGCCGGCAAGCGACACTTAGTCATAGGCTGGATGGACAACAGCCCTATACCAAAGTCGCCTTCTACGACACCCACAGGAAGAAATGGGGTAGCCCTATTCTACTCATGGAACATGGCAACAATCGTGGGCATACGCGTTGCAAGATTTTAAGATGGGCATGATACTTTCGACCTCCGAATCCTTACAGAATTACGATTTCTCCATTCGAACGAGAATACCGTCGTGTCCTACCTCCAAAAAAAATAATTTTCAACACACTTGCTTATAAATAGGCTTTTATTTCACCGCAATCAAGCACGGAATGACACCTATTATAAAACTGAATTTTTCATTGCAAGTGAGTTATAGACTTCTTTTTTTAATTTCATTGATTAAGTTGCTTTGTTCTTAAAAAAGTTTCGATACAAAAAAGATCGTGTCCAATATTACAAACGAATTAATATATCTATTGCTTGCTCATTTCATCAATTTCAACTTGTAGTACGTGTTTAATAAACAAAACTTTCACTAAAATGTATTTTTTTTTCTCTGTGAGTATTTACAGAGAAAAAAAAATCATAATTCAAATAAGTAAGTAGATGACAAGGCAGCATGGTGATAGCGCCTTAGCCTGTTCCGAAAGAAACAAATAAAAAATGTTAGATGCGCGCGCATATGAACACAAATAGATTTTTACTATTGTGTTATGTAGTATTTTTAGTATTATTTTATTCGCAAGTGTGTTGAAAACAGTCGTATGCCACTCGCGTGTATGGTGATTACCGTCCTCGGGTCTCAGCGGTAATCACCAACTTTACACGCTTGTACCATAATGTACTATTATCTACGCCATGATAAAAGGAAATGTAAAAATATTGTATCTCCTAGCGAATTCTGTTTTACTTGTTCTCAAAGCGAGCATGTTTAATTTAAACGTAGTTTCAGAATACCTGAGCCAGAACTATTTATTTGGTTCTCATTTACATGCTCAAAATAGTTCCTAGTATTTTCGACATTATGTATTTCAAATAAATCTACTGGCGTGAGACTCTCGTCGGTCGTCGCCTCGGATATTCCTCACTTAGAATACTTACAGAAGATGTTCTAAAGCATTGTAAGTTTAACGAGTACCTACTTCAGTATTTAGAGACGAATGTAAGAACAGTTAAACTTATTCTCTATCGAATTAAGTTCCATTCCAAGCGTCATTGTAACTAATTGCTTTGTTAATCCCCGCTACATCTTATCACTTGACCTAATATCTTAAATAGGAGTAAAGCTCAATAGGAGGCCGTCGCCTCAGGAGCTACGACCCTTATCAACAATGTCGGGTAACTTGGATTCCTTAATACACACACTGTCACCCAGCTACACCATCACTAATAAACTCTAAACCTTACTAAGTACTGAATAAAGTGGATATTTGTTTGTTTTAAAATTGATTGTTCGGTCATTTGTACCTAAATGTTTGGCAATTTACTATCGCCTTCGTATTAACTCAATTCTCGTGTATTATTTGGTGTTACCTTATTTTCAATCAATGCGGTAGTAAATAACTTAGTTATAAAGGTGGCGGTGGGATTAACTTGACAAAATTTGCTTACGAGCTCCCCTATGTTTTGAAATGGCGTTAATTAAGCATTAAGATGGATTAACATTGAATACGTGTCATCATGTGACATCTCGGAGTTGATTTTAATTATATGAAGTTAATTAGATTGAATTATAACGAGATATTCTATGGTTAATTGCCAAATTATTTCTGTTTATTTAAATATTTCAATGTTTCTAAGAGTATAGAATTGGATCTGCAATTTAGTTACTATTATGTCGACTTCACGGAAAATTTCGAAGATTAGCCAAACTCGTAGCTAAACAGGAAAAATTTTGAGTTTCAGTTCTAAGTATGGGGACCCTCAAAATTTTATGCTTTTTTTATATTTTTGTGTAAAATTCTTAATGCGGTTCACAGAATACATCTTCTTACCAAGTTTCAACAGCATAGGCCTTATAGTTTTGGAGAAAAGTGACAGACATGACGAATCTATAAGGGTTCCGTTTTTTGCCATTTGGCTACGGAACTCTAAAAAACGGACTTCAGACTGTAAGGTGAAAGCTTCGCATACGACTGGGATTAAGGGTGCTTTTCCACCACAGATGTGCTATGCAGGCTATGCTGCGAAGATGTGAAACCTACGCTACGAAAATATGTGACCTTTTCCACCAATACCTACTACGCTAGGTAGCTGTGCGAGGAAGATGCGCCGCCGCAAAGTAGCTGTGCGATAAAGATGCGCATCTTTCTCGCACAGCTACTTTCTTCAACTCTTTTTATAGTAGGTGAGTACCTACTATAAAAATAATTTACAACACACCTGCTCATAAAAGTGATATTATTTTACCGCAATTAAGCACGGAATGACACCTATTATAAAACTGTGACTTTTTCATTGCTATTATTCACAAAAGTGAGTTATAGATTCTTTTTAAATTTTATAGGAAGTGTCTATAATTGTCTATGTTCTTAAAAAAGTTTTGATACAAAAAATAACGTGTTTAATAGTACGAATAAATTAATACGCCTATTGTATTGTGCATTTTCGTATTTAAATAAATAATTTCAACTTGTAATACTTGTGTAATAAACAAAATTTTCACTCAAATTTAACTTTTTTTTTCTCTAAGTACAGAAAAAAAAACAGAGTAAAAAAAAGTTAAGTTCAAACCTCATTTTTTTTAAATATGGTCGACCGCCATTGTTAAATGCGCGCGCATAGGAAAACGAATTAATTTGTAGTATTGTTTATTTAGTATTTGTAGTATTATTTTATTCGCAAGTGTGTTGTAAAACGTCGTATGGCACGTGTGAGCATGATGATTACCGTCCTCGGCTGTCTTAAGACTCTCGCCTGGCGGCTCGGGTCTCAATGGCGCCTCGGCGGTAATCACCAACGTTGCTCACTTGTACCATAATGTACTATTCCTGGACTACATAACATCACTACATCTTAATATATATAAATCTCGTCTTAATATATATAAATCTCGTGTCACAATGTTTGTCCTCAATGGGAGTCCATTGAGGACAAACATTGTGACACGAACTTAACCGATTATAATAAAATTCGCACACCATGTACAGTTCGATCCAACTTGAGAGATAGGATAGTTTAAATCTCAAATTATAGTCGCAATTTTAATTTATCGCGATAACCAACATCCACGCGGGCGGAGCCGCGGGCAAAGGCTAGTATATTATAAAACAAAGTCGCTGTCGCTGTCTGTCCGTCCCTATGTATGCTTAAATCTTCAAAACTACGCAACGGATTTTGAAGCGGTTTTTTTAATAGATAGTGATTCAAGAGGAAGGTTTATATGTATAATACATGCATAATATTGTAGAGAAACACTGATAAATTTAAATATATGCAGCGGGAGCGGGCGGAAGATATGGCGGTACGAAGTTCGCCGGGTCAGTTAGTTTTAAATAAATCTTCACAAACTCTTTGCATAAAGAACTAAACACAGCTACCTTTACATTCACCTCCTGATATAGCCATAACTACGTCATTCAGTACTATTATCTATTCTGTGACATACCCTTGTGTGTCTAAGCCCATTCGGGTCGTACCAGTTATTTTCAAAGGTCACACAATTATTTAGCTGCCAAGACACAGATAGTATAACAAGCTAAAATCTAGGATTGTTCAAAGTACCAATTCCCCACATTTCAAGTGAACCGATGTCGGAATGCCGGCCGTGCCCGAGTTAGACATTGACGGGGGTTGACTGTTGTGTAGTAAATCCGATTTTGTTTTATATTTCATGTCTTGTATCTTTTGTCGTTAAATGTTCGAAGATTTATTTTGATTTTGTTCGTTCGTTTTTTCTTTTTGATACAAATTAATTAGCTTCAGGTTTATGGGGCTCCACCAAGGCCCTCAAGGCCAACAAGGCTGTGGCGCAGGCTTTCCTCTTGGGCTGTCGCTCCCATAAAATCTGCATAAACCAAATTTAAAGGAAAAGAAGTAAGCGGAGGCGTAAAAGCCACGAAACTTGGTGAAGTTTCGTGGTTTTCACGCCTCGAATGCAACCGGGAAACACATTAATATACTTCTCATCGTCTAAAAATTATGATTAAAAAATATTGTGTATAGTAATTCTACCAAGGACATTTTATTCGAAAAAATGTAATCAATAGCAAATTGCATTTACATGTGTTGCATATATTTATTGCCTAACCGGTTTCGCCTTACGACATTCTCAAAGGCGAAACCAGGCAATAAAAAATAATTAATTGTGGAAAAATACAAGTGCTTTATTCAATACTAGCTTTTGCCCGCGGCTCCGCCTGCGTGGATGTCGGTTATCGCGACCAAACATAGCCTATGTCCTTTCTCGAGGTCTAATCTACCCCTATACCAAATTTCATCAAAATCGGTTCAGTGGTTTAGGCGTGAAAGCGTAACAGACAGACAGACAGAGTTACTTTCGCATTTATAATATTAGTATGGAAGTATGGATGTGTAGTAAGTTCCACCAAATGCCATCAATCTCAGTATAAACAGTCTGCATTCATATATGTAATTGTTATATATTATGCTTGAAAGTCATGTCAAGAGTACAATGTTCTTCAAGAAGGGTATTAGAAGGTTTCTTCAGGGTCGGCAGCGCGAGTGTGACACCCCTGATATTGCATACGTCCATAGGCCACAGTAACCACTTCCCATCAGGTGAGCCGTGTTCTTATCTGCCACCTAAGTGGTATAAAAAAACCCCGTAACCTGCGAGCATGGTATGAAAAGAATTATAAAAGTAGAAGAGAAAGGTAGATATGTCAGGCTCGTAGCAAGTTGTCCACTTGCATGTATTGTCTCTGCTTACCTTAGAAAAGGGGTGTGACCTTAGAGTATACATTATAAATATAGAGCGCGCCTATTACTCAGGTCTTTGGCGGCGAGTGTTAGCAGATACTTTGCGATGGTGTAGTATAGCGCATCTATAGTGACGTTTCATGCATTACCGAAAATATCAATAGATGCACTTATTAATGTAGTTTGTTGTTATGAATTTTTTTGTACGATTTGTTATGCATGGATAAAATTAAAGCCAAAATACAAAAAAATGGCGCCTTTTTGCGGTATTTTTGCGTCATTATTACTACAAATATACGATGTTGTATAAAATTTAGATTTAACATATTGAATAAAATATTATTTGCGAAGTCATTTTGATGGGTATTGTTTTGCTACTGATTGAGGTTGAGCCAGGAGCCTCGGTACTGTTCATACCCGTGATAGCGGTTCATACTTGTAAGGCGCGCTCTATAGCAATGTATACTCTAAGGGTGTGACTATAATGTAAGGGCAATAATAATAATCCCAACAATACTTCTCATTTAAACTTTAATCACTACAACTAATCTCTTTTAAACGACTTGTTGATAATTGTTTATTCATTGCTATCCACCACCCACCATCCCCATGATAATGGTTTAACCACCGCTTACGACACCCATGGGAAAGGGTGAGTTCCATTTATAATGGGAAACGTAAGGTGTGCATAATAAACTATGGTATAATCCGTCTTCCTGTCTGTTCCTGTAAGCGAAACATTACTATGAATTATTCTAACATGAAAAACAGCGTAGTGTTTTTTTGACTGTATTTTTAAATTTTTATCATCTGATATTCAAACGTTTTGGAATATTTAATATTTTTCTTGGAAGTTTCTTGACGACACTTGTAGGATTCCGGATTCGTCCCAATCATTCTAAATTCATCCGAATTATTCAAAAACTTATCGCATTCATAAATTTAATCATCCCGGATACGTATTAATTACTCAGCCCATTTTCTTTCTTTACTTGTCCCAAAACCTATTTTTATGTAGTAATCCCAACGCAAAAACATGGATAGGAGTTGCTTCTCAGAAACATTGCCACATAAGGAAAAAAATCATGTTGAGATAATTTTAAAGCATTTAGTATGCTAAACTAAACAAATTATTTTAAATTGGAAAAAGCGAAATCAATACTCGGGCAGGATTCGAACCCGCGATCTTTCCCTTACAGGGGGAATGCTCTGACCACTGAGCCACCGAGCTTCGCCCGAGATTGATCCAAATTTTTCAATTCATCCATCTTAGGGATTAGCTTAGGGAAAGATCGCGGGTTCGAGTCCTGCCCGAGAATTGATTTCGCTTTTTCCAATTCCAAAAATAAAAAATCATGTGTCTAAATAATATGTGTATGGAAAAATCGTCACGTTTGCATTTTACCTATCCTTTTTTATTCCACCATTGTGGACCACAACTCACCTGATAGTAAGTGGTCACTGTAATCCATGAACGCGTGCATACTGTGCATGTGCAACAACACGGGCACAAAGTAACAATATGAATCAATGTGCCTACCCTGCAAAAACTTTAAAATGCCAGATGCGTAAGTTGCGTCTTTGTCGGTATTTTACCGTCTCTACCATGGTAAATGTTCAGATGAGCTCTTCCAATTAGTTCCACCCCCTCTTTTCCTATATAGGACAACACCAGCAGGGCTTATATGTCACAGAATACAACAGGTGCAGAATATTCCATCAAGAACCAAGCGGTTCGGCGATTCCTTTCCTTTTGCCGCACCATTAAGACCTGGAATTCCTTACCAGCTCACGTGATTCCTTCTTCCTGCGGTTCCGGGTCCTTTAACCTTGGCGTGAAAAACTATTTGATGAGGCCGTTAACCTGATCGCCACCATTGTTACATGGTACGTTTCTATAATGGTGACACTCTTTTCTGAGCCTTCAGCTTACCATCAGGCGAGGTGAAGTCAAATTGAAGTGTCCTATATAAAAAATGTAATACTAATATATTGCAACCGACCCTTTAAAAACCTTGAAAATTTGAAATACGCTTTAAGAACCCCATACAAATAAATACAATCGTAACTATTTCTCGGAGCATGTGTACAACGTATCTTCAATCAAATACGAATGTTGCCAACCACCTACCACTTAATACCCTAAGTGCACCAACAACAGTACTCAATTAGCTGCTAAAGCATTTATCGTAATTAATCGGTTACAACCCTAATATATTTTTGTTAATGCTGTTAATAAGACCCACATGTAAGGTCCCTCAGGGTAGGGTAGAAAGGGTTCGTTTGATATTGACATGGCTCCAAAATTTCAGCGTTGAGGGCCTTTTGTTAGGCCTTTTTGTTTCGTAGAAAACGTTTTAACATTAGGCTTGCGCACTCTAAAAATATAATGGTGTTATAAATTGTAATGGCTTTTAGATAGATTCTTCGAAAACCTTTTAAAGCGAATAATTTCTATTTGCTGAAATAGAAAGTATATCTTTCTTCATGTTATAAACTATCAAAGAGCCATTATTTAAAAAAAATCCTTGACTTATGGCAACACTGGCAACATCACATAGCAATCCTGTGAAGTTAAACTGAAGTATTTTCGAATTACTGATCTTGCATCGCGCTATGAATATTTTTGCATGCACATACACACACACATATGCACGCACTCGCATACACGCACTTACATACATACACTTACATACATACATACACACGCACACACACACACGTGCATACACACACGCACACAGGCGCGCACACACACACGCACATATTTTCATATTAATTTTAGATTTCCTCAGACTATATTCCCTCCTTCTACAAATGGAATATAATCATTACTTTCTACTTAGAAAATGAGAATTCAAAGAAATAAACATTTTCACTTTTCACTTTGAATCTCGCTACACTAGATAACAAAAACATTCTCATCTCTCCTAATTTTTTAAGGATCATAAAGGTTCAACACCCTGTAATATCGATAAAAGCTGACAAGTTAATTTGAAAAAGTGGAGGAGCAGACACCTTATATTTTAATCTGTATTACTTTAATAATGGAATTAATTAGACAGAAAGTGGATTAGCTGAGCTGTGTGTAGCACACAATTGTCACCATCTGCCTTCTTAATAACTGATACACACGGGTATTAAAGTTCACGAACAGATGAACAAACGTAAACATATTATATTGTTGTTATTGAGGTTAAAAACTACACCTTCCAAGGAGGAAATTTACGATTGCAATGAGGATGAGGAGGTAAGTTGAAAAGTTTAAGAAGAAGAGGTCTGAATTTATTATGACCAAGATAAATTTTCTAGTATTGTAATATTGTACCTATTTTTATATAAACATTTATTTAAATGACACGGTATTCAGCTAAAATATTCTTGGTCAGTTATTTTATAAGAGAAGTTAATAAATGAATTGCTTGCCTAATCATTAATGGCCCGCTAAACTAATCAGTCACCGCTTAGGTACGCACTAGTCTCTCTTTTCTACTGAATAGATTATTTTATTATTTATCAAAACCTTCAAAAACTATATTTTTTCGAAATACAAACAAAACATGAGTATATAGAAATATACCTACCACTTATATTAAAAAAAGGAAGCACTGAATCAAAATAGATCAACTGGTCGAGAAGAAGTGTCCTTACTTTGTAGTTGAGAAACATTACCGTTACTTCACAAATTCTGCTTCACTTGAAGCAATCAACATGAAGTATAAACTTCAATGTATTACTCCATATCGTTTCTATCTGTATCTCACCTCCCAGAGGCCATTGCAGACGTCATTATCATAAGACATTAACATAATTCGCGACATCCATTCCCGACTAAGCATGGTTACTAAGCTATTTGCTGGCCTATCCGAACGGTAATGTGTGTTCAGTTATTACATTGATTAGTCAAACTCAATTAAAGAAAGGAGAAGAATGTTTTTAGCTTGTTTTGGTTTATTTTAGTCTGTGAAAGAAAACTACTGAGGTCTGGTTAGTGTTTTAAAATTATTAGTAGAGATAATTACACTGTTGATTAAATTAGTTCAAGTTATTATCATTAGACTCTAAGGCCCGTATTTTAGAATAATATTCAGTTCTGAATCTAAAGCTGTCAAATTTGTCAATCTGCCTATACAATCTGAAATATCTCTTTTTCGTCCTAGCGTTAATTCCCAGTCGCATCCGAAGCGTTCACTTCGGAGTCTGGGGTCCGCTTTACAGTCTTAAAAACTGCGGACCTCGATATTTTACGTGAAGCGACAGCCATCTGACCTCCACAACCCAATGATGACATTAGGTGATATCGAAGCGTTGCGGTTAGACCGTTGTTGTTGGACTTTTTAGGGCTCCAACTACCCTAACGACTGCCATGGATGTTCGTATGGCAACCGGGACTGATGACTTAACGTGCTCTCCGAGGCACGACCAGACCAATGCAAATACTCATATTTCATTCACACAAATATTTGCACTGAGCGGGGTTCGAACCCGCGCCTCCTGCGTAGCGGCCGCGTTCACTACCGCTACGCCACAGATGCTGTCCTATACAATCTGCAATATATTGAGAAATAAAGAACATTGAACATCCCTGGAATAAGTTCCCAAAAGCAGCAGGAATGGGATCAGAATTCGATAGGCAACAGCCAATTATTTTATATAAGTCAGTCAACCACTATGCATATTAGACAATATCTAGGCTTACAGATAATCTCGTAGGTCTGAAAGGTACTTGTATGTTCGAACACACACATAATAATATAATCACGCCTTTATCCCCGGAGGGTTAGGCAGAGGTGAATTAACACCCACAATTCGGTCCCAAGTACTAGGTGAGCATATTGCCGTATTCCAGGCACTATTGTTGACTCGAGCCATGCATCTGAGGCTGAGTCTGAGCTGTATATATCTGTCTGATCTTAAAGTACCCTATCCCTTAGTCGCCTTGTAAGACACCGCATGAGAAGATAGTCCCAAATTCGGCTCTGACAGGAACCACGCGGCTTTTTACATTTATAAATATTATGAATACAAAATATAATACAGGGAAAATATGCTTCAATTTCGTGAGTCTCGAGTCTCAAGAGGGGTTCAATGAGCATTAATAACCGACTTGTTAAATCATTAGCATCTAACGCCTGTCGGGGAATAAATTGCTCCCTAGTCACGCTCTCTGCATTTTCCAGGTTTATACTTGAGAGTTCTCAAAGGATTAAAAGATCTGCCAATTCATATTTAGATGGTAAAATTTTTAAGGAAGATAAAATTAATTCACAATCGTAACTAAATACAAGGTAGAATTAGATGAATCTTTCCTATCAATCAGTATTGTACATAGGTCTCTCCTTATGTGATGTGCTGCATCCTCCGCCTTTCGTACCTAGGTGGTGCAGAATGAAATAGTACCTATACAATGTTTTATAAGCGAGAATCCGAAATATTTTTCTAATTTATAAAATCATAATGTTACCGCGTAGTTCCCGGCAGAGTAGAATTTCGGCAACCCCATCTCCTCCTATGCAGTCGCCATGTAGGACACATGGCGACTAATACCTGGAATACGGCAATAGGCTCACCCCCCATTACATGGGACCTAATACAATAATTGGTGAAATGTGGGTGTTAATTTCACTTCTGCCTAACCCACCGGAGATATAGACTGTATGTATGTATGTATGTATTGTATAATTATAATATTACACAAAACACATAAACTTTTGCCACTTGAAATATTTCCATAAACACTTTCAGCGTTCCGAGATCAAAACTATATAAACTATATGCATTGTTTAGATGATGCCGAAGTACCAAAACCGCTTATCTCGAATACGCAAACAAATACAATAAGTACCACTCAAAAATAAACATGGAGTAAACAAGCCAGGTATCAAATGTGATAATATGTGAATCTCAACCTTACGATCAACACCATTGAGATCATAAAAATATACCACCCACTTCACACGGACGGACTTTATATACAAGTAAAAACATTATTATACTAAGTTCTATTTATCTTTATTTTAAATTAAAAATTAATATTCATTGATTTTCAGATTAGCTATCCATAATGTTAGTAACAAATTAACTTAAGAACTAATATTAGTCATATAGAGGAATGTAATACAGTGAATGAAGACTGTAGACTGCTTATGTTGGATTTTAGATTGCCATCGAAGAGGCAACACTTGAAGTTGTTCAAAATTATTTCCCCCAAGTTATCCAGCTCAGAGAAATAGCCAGAAGAATCCAACTGGGGTGGGCAGCATTTGGCAAATTGCGTCGGGTCTTCTCCTCCCCCCTGCCGCAATGCCTCAAAACAAAGGTTTTCGTGGCCGAAAACCTTTGTTTTGCAGGAACAGGCAGGACGCACACCAGTGCGTCCTGCCTGTTATGACCTACGGTGCCGAACGGTGGGGTTAGTCCGTGACCTAAAAGTCGCTCAGCGGGCTATGAAGCGAGCTATGCGTGGAGTCTCTTTGAAGGATAGAATTCGCAACGAGGTTATCCGACATAGAACCAAAGTTACCGACATAGCTCGCAGAATAAGCAAGCTGAAGTGGCAGTGGGCTGGCCACATCTGCCGAAGGACTGATGGCCGTTGGAGCAAACGAGTCCTAGAGTGGAGACCTCGCGAAAGTAAACGGAAGGTGGGACACCCCCTAGCTAGGTGGACTGACGACCTGCGAAAGGTGGCTGGGACGGACTGGATGCGAAAGGCGGAGGATCGGCAAACGTGGTGCATATTGGGAGAGGCCTACGTCCAGCAGTGGACTGCAGTCTGTAGTAGGCTAATTGATTGATTTGATTATTTTAATTTTAAATTCAAAACAGGATTTGGATAGTAATAACAGTTCTAGTGCCTATATGTATAAAGCGTCAAGTCGATTTTATTACCAAATTCCATTCTGAGCCTCTAAGAATACATACCAAATATAAGAAACAAAAATAGTTTCACATCCTTGTCCTTCACCAATAAATAGCAACCCACTTTGTGTTCCCTACACCCACGTAATGCCAACAATATATTTTTCCTTCCGTACGATAAAAAACACAGACGGCATAAATATTTTAATCAATAGAATTCCACGCACCCCATCGCACCTGATATAAATCCGCATAAACCTCACTACCCTTTACAACTACAATACATCAGGAAAAAAGTTCCCCTTTCTCTCAGAGAGAGGATGTAGAGACAAAATGGATACGACCCCGAATAATCCATCAAAAGGTTTGAAAACTAGACGGTGAGCGTGCCGATATCAAAATGTAGTTACCATTGTTCCCAACTTGATAAAATATGAGCTGTGACGTTGACAAATCGGCGAAGCACAGGCAAAAGAAACGACCAAGTTACTTACTTACTTATAAGGAATAACGATTCATTGAGGGATTGAGATGTTTGAGCGATTATAATTTCTTAAATATTGTTTCTTTTTTCAATTTTTGAACTGTGGTGTATGGCAGGTTGTTCTGTTTTGATAAATGTACCTAGATACTTCATGTGTATATGTGCACTTAACTCTTGAATGAATACAATGATTGGTGAAATGTGGGTGTTAATTCACCTTTGACTAACCTTCCGTGGATAAAGGCGTGATTATAATATGTATGTATGGTGTATGTATCTCTTAAAACAAAAGTTTGTTGTCGTACTTTGAGGGTCACATTGATTTGAAATGTTTCAACTGTCAACTAAATGCTTAATATTGTATTCAAAGTCAAAGTCAAAGTCAAAGTCAAAGTATATAATTGCGTTCATGTGTGTTACAGATATTTAGTAGTTTAAAGTTTCAACATGAAGCCCGGTTTGGGCATATCAAATTTATATAATAGCAAATTATATAACAGCTACATTTAACAAATGGTAAATTAAGTTAAATTCATACAGGTGAAAGCTGATATTTTTTTTACAGATATATATTTATTCATTACTAGCCGAGCCGCTCCGGCTTTGCCCGCGGCACATTTTCAAAGTTCTGTATCACCCCTTTCAGTCATCTATAGTCTGTAGGCCCGCAATCCCCTTTCAGTCATCTATAGTCTGTAGACCGTAGGAAATCTGCCGGATATGTTAACATTTATGATTACTGCTCCGCTCCCTTAAGTAGTAGCGTAATTTTTCTCTGCGTATAAACCATCCTCGTTATGTACTTCAAAGAATATTCTAAAAAAAGAATTAGAGTAATCATTTCGGCCGTTCTCGAGATTTGCAATCAGCAATACATTCAGCGATTTATTTTTATATTATAGATTATAAGGGAGCAACTGTTCCAGTTAGGCAACATTCCCCCCTCATCACTTCACTTATTTAAATGTAGTGACTCTGTTGACCAACATGTACTATTTATTTAATAAAGTAATGAAAATTTAACTGTTATATTTCTCTTAGCTATTCATTTTCGTTTTGCCGTGAATGTTAACGGACGTGCTCATGTAATATTTCTATTAAAAATAATATTTAACGTAACCAGGTCACGATTATTCTGATGCTGCACTTTTTTTGTGCTACATTGTGTTTAATGTTTAGTGAAATAAATAAAGTTTGTCATTGACACAAAAGGAATGACAAAAATTTCGTAATGGACTCGTCGCCATTCATCCGGAGTTCCCGGACCGCGCGTAGTCCACCCCCGGGCTCTTCGCACTCACAAGACGACAACACTTCAGCACCTGCTGCCCCTCAGCTTTCCGTGATTTCTACTCCTGAGATTCAAAAATGGATGAGTCAGATTGATGGCCTGCTTTCTGAGGTATGCTCTATTTCGACCGAAGGAGGTAAGTTAAACAGCGAGAGCAAAATTCGAATCTCTAATATATGTCGAAGTGTGATGCATGGAGTCTCCCAGATGGCAGTACAGTACCAATCAGTGAAGCAGAAGCTCATATCAGCCCATGCCGAAATTGAGACCTTGGAAAAGGATAACGACACTAGTATCCAACTGCGAGAACTGAAAACCGGTATCCAGAATGCTGCTAAAGTGGCACCTCCTCAGTCCTGTGTAACCTATGCCGACATCATAAAGACGGGTAAGGAAAATTTTGTATGCCCTCCAAAAACTGCTAGCTTAACCATATATCCAGCCGATAAAGAAAAATCTAGTGAGGATACCATAAAGATGGTGCGGAATATCATAAAGCCTGAAAAATTACAGCTACATATTCGCGGGTTAAGGAAAACCAGGAACGGTGGTGTAATTATAAGCACAGCAGGGAAGGATGACCTAGAGAAACTAAAAACATCACAGCAGTTGCAATTATCGGACCTTAGAATCGAAGAGACTTCAAAAAAGAGGCCAAGATTGATTTTCCTAGGTGTGCCTTCTGATACCTCAGAACAAAACTTGTTCAACTGCCTTTTCGAACAAAATATTACTGATAAGCGTCCGAGCTTGACCCGTGAAAAATACCTGAACTCTATCAAGCTTAGTCATAAGTCTGGTAAAAAAGACAGTCCTTACAGTAACTACATTGTGGAGGTGACAGCCGAGATTAGGAACGTATTAATTAAACAAGAACGTATCTTTATCGATTGGACTTCATGCCCAGTCCGAGACTTCACACTTGTAACCAGGTGTTACAAGTGTCAACAATATGGCCACTCGGCTAAATACTGCCGGGATAACGACCCAACTTGTGGTCAGTGTGGATGTGTTGGTCACACCCTCAAAGAGTGCCCTGTTCGCGATCAGTTGCCAAAGTGTGCATCCTGCATGCGCTTTAAGAAGCCTCACAATCACGGTACTGGTGACGTACAGTGCCCGTCCCGTAAAATTGCAGAAAACCGACTACTTCAATCAACAGACTATGAGGGCGCCTAGAGCGCCGTAACAAAACAACTTTTCTGGCCCTACAGTAGTTTAAACGCTATTATGGTTGATGTACATAAAGAAATTGAGGACTTAGGTGATGGAGATTCGTACTTGTGTTCGCCTAGTGAGTGCAAATTAAAAATAGGAAATAAAAACTCTCGTATTAAGATTTTTCATATGAATATACGTAGCTTAAATCGTAATTTTAATCAACTCTTAGTTTTGTTAGCGGACATTAAGTGTACTCTCGACGTCATAATACTGTCTGAGTGTTGGTTAAGTAAAGTGTCGAACATTCCACCGATGGCCGGCTATGACTCATATAGTACAAATGTAAACATTAATCAAAATAATGGCGTAGTGATATATGTAAAAAGCAACATGCAATGTCAAATTGAATGCCCTACATTTAATGAAGGTTCGGTCTTAGTGTGCAAATTTAAAAGCGATCTTGCTGTTGTGGCAATTTACCGTTCACCATCTTTTTCTAGCACAGATGTGTTTACAAATTATTTGTATGAAGTTTTATGTAATTTATCATCATTTAAAACTGTGTCTATTCTTGGCGATATTAATATTGACATCTTACCGGGGATAGACTCTCCAGCTGCTGATCAATACCTGCAGATGCTGGCGGAACAGGGCTACCTCTCTAAGCATTTTTTTGCGACTCACGACAAAACTTGCTATGACCATGTTATTTTCTAAGTTAACTGTACCTAGCACCTAATCTATAGTTAATCCATAATGTAGTTTGTTTTTGTTTATATAATAAATCATAATATATTGTACCTTTTCTACTCGTGTTTACTGGTTGCGTGGGTTTCCTGGTGACCTATAAATACAGATACAAACTGTTGTATCTAGTTTAGGCACCAGTCTCACAATTACAGTTTTTTGTATAGCCCCTAAGATACACTAAGAAATAAGTTTTATTATTGCTATTATTTATTTGTATTTTTAATTGTTTGAGAGAATAAAAATATTTTTATTTATTTATTTATTTATTTAAAACATCATTGCGGTTTTTTACAAATAATATGCCACTTTCGCAGTTGAGAATTGTGATACAATATTAATAATAACAACATCCTATAAACCCGTATTTTGTTAAAGAAATTATTTGTTTTGTATTTCATAATAACAATAATTTTATCATATTTGGTTTTACTAATTAGGTACTACATCAACGGCGAATATGAATGCCATTCTATATGTTTGATATTAGCAGACTGAATGTAGAAAAAGTGTTTTGGTTTACTTTGTCCTATTTCCAAAACGGCTTTCTGTATCAAAATACTTCCTGTGGCTTCCAATAAATATTGTTATGGTACAGATTGCATTATTATGCTTGTACTACGAAAATGTAAAAGATTATAAAACTCTGAAATATTTTTCAAATCGTTAGCTTAAAATGCTGTACAGAATAAGAATAGTTCATCATACAGATCAAGTGAGGCGTTAAGCAAACCGATCAGTTAAATCTGTCAGATCGCAATCCGCTCAATACGTTCGTGTAAAAACACAAACATACGACGGGAAAATACAAGTTTTATTTCAACTTCAGCTATATTTTTATTGAAATGATTCAATACTGATATATTTTGTGCATTAATTCGTATAAAATTTATATGTTTACCTAAATAGAAAAACTCTTAAACGGCTGAATCAAAATTTTATTACTCTTAACTAATTTTTCTGAATCAATAGGTATATTATGTTTCAATAGAGCCCTAAATAATTTAGGGATCTACTGAAACATAATATATTATGCAGAATATTATAGGCTCCAATAATAGTGAGGCTAATCTTTATTGAATTCAAATTTAATAAAAAAAATTGCCCATATTAATTGTTCGGCAAAGTTTTTTTGTTTCAGATCAAGACCTGGAATTCCTTACCTTCCTACAGTCCAAGGTCCTTCACGTGTTTCTCTTTTCCTACAGTTCCTGGTAATTTAAGCGGGGGTGAAAAAGCATCTGATGAGGCCGTCAAGCTGAGTGCCACCACTGTGACATGGTACGTGTCTATAATGGTGACCCTCTTTTCCGAGACTTTGCTTTCAGCTTACCATCAGGCGAGGCAAAGTCAAATTGGTGTGGTATATAAAAAAGCATAAGTGAAAGTTGTGGAGGTCAGGTGGCAGACGATTCATGGAAAATATCGAAGTTCAGCCGCATCACAGTTACATAAAAAGCCGACCGCAACTGAAAAGGTTCAATGAATGTTGATGATGATAATGATTTGTCGACACTATTTTTTTCAGATAAACAGCAGCAAGTAAGATATTAAAGCTACATTCTTCGACCCAAGACAACAGAGACAGCCTCCTTGGCGTAGCGGTAGTGAACGCGGCCGCTACGCAGGAGGAATCAGCGAAATAATCATTTTCAAATCATCATCATTCATCATCATTTCAGCCATAGGAAGTCCACTGCTGGACATAGGCCTCCCCTATAGATCTCCAATAGGACCGGTTGGAAGCGTCTCGCATCCAGCGCGTTCCCGCGGCCTTTATGAGGTCGTCTGTCCACCTTGTGGGTGGATGTCCTACGCTGCGCTTGCCGATACGTGGCCTCCACTCGAGGACTTTTCGACCCCATCGGTCATCAGTCCTCCGTGCTATGTGCCCTTCCCACTGCCATTTCAACTTGCTAATCCGCTGGGCTATGTCGGTAACCTTGGTTCTTCTACGGATCTCCTCATTTCTGATTCGATCTCGCAGAGAGACTCCGAGCATAGCCCTCTCCATAGCTCGTTGGGCTACTTTGAGCTTACTCATAAGGCCCATAGTGAGGGACCACGTTTCAGTGCCATAAGTCATCACTGGTAACACACACTGGTCGAAAACCTTCGACTTGAGACACTGAGGTATGTCGGACGAGAAGACATTGCGTAATTTTCCGAACGCTGCCCAGCCGAGTTGGATTCGGCGATTGACCTCTTTCTTGAAGTTGGACCTACCTAACTGGACTACTTGTCCTAGGTAGACGTACGAGTCAACAACTTCAAGAACTGAGCTCTCAACAGATATCGGGGTAGGTACAACATGGGCATTGCACATCACCTTTGTCTTGTCCATGTTCATTTTAAGACCCACCTGTTGAGAAACTCGGTTGAGGCCTTCGAGCATCGTGTTGAGATCTTCCATCGATTCTGCCATGACTACAATATCGTCGGCAAACCGGAGGTGAGTGATGTATTCGCCATTAATATTGATGCCGAATCCTTTCCATTCCAGGAGCTTGAAGGCATTCTCCAAAGTGGCCGTAAACAGTTTCGGAGATATCACGTCTCCCTGTCTTACGCCTCTTTTCAAAGGGATCGCCCTCGAACTCTGTTCCTGTACTCGAACCGACATGGTGGCGTTATTATACAAACACTTCAACACTTCGATGTACCGATAGTCAATACGGCACCGCTGGAGAGACTCAAGCACAGCCCATGTCTCGACTGAATCAAAGGCTTTCTCATAGTCCACAAACGCTAAGCAAAGTGGTAAATTATACTCTTCGGTCTTCTGTATAACTTGCCGCAGCGTATGGATGTGGTCTATGGTACTGTAGCCTCTACGGAAACCGGCTTGTTCGGGAGGCTGGAAGTCATCAAGCCTGCGCTCGAGACGGTTCGTAATGACCCTTGAAAACAGCTTGTAAACATGGCTCAGAAGCGAGATGGGTCTGTAATTCTTCAGTAAGGTATTGTCACCTTTCTTAAAGAACAGCACCACCACGCCTCTGTTCCACGCTTCTGGCGTTATGCCCTCGAGGACGACGGTGTTAAAAAGCCTCTGAAGGACTTTAAGTACCGGTGTTCCACCCGCTTTCAGAAGCTCTGAAGTGATTCCGTCGTCACCCGGTGCCTTGTTGTTCTTAAGCTGATTCAGGGCCATTCTAATCTCGTACAGGCTGATGTCCGGGATATCCTCGGTGAAGTGTCGGGTCAACTTGGCTCTTGGGTCGGTCGCCATGTTGCCAGCAGGATTAGCGACCGAAGCGTATAGCTGTCCATAGAACCTTTCGATCTCCTCCAAAACCTCAGCCTTGGTCGACGCTATACTGCCATCTTCTCTCTTCAGCTTAGTCAACTGGCTTTGCCCAACAGACAGATTTCTTGCGAACACTTTGGAGCCTTTGTTCCGCTCGATTGTCTCTTTAATAATAATAATAATAATAATATACGTTTATTTCAGAATTTCTTCCATCGATTTGTTAGTAAATAACTTACAACTAATGTTAGTAGCTAATACAATTTGAAATTCAAATAATTTGGGTGCCCCACCTCGAACCAGGGACGGTGTCAGACTTAAGTGCATGCAATTCTATCCACCGCCCCAGGATCGGGGAGTCCCACCGATCAGCCAGCGCCCTAATGATGGTATTGGGACTGCCGCGGGTACGGCGTAAAAGTGAGGCGCTTCTTTTGCGCATGATCGCCGAAAAACTGTCCACGTTTGCCTCGGCAAACATGGCAGATGCACTACAAAAACGCGGCAGCCCCATTAACACCCGGAACGTGTTGTTGTATTGTATACGCAGATCGTTGTATGCCTTCTGCGTAAAGCTCACCCACAGGCTGCACGTATAAAAGCACTGACAGAAAGCTTTGAAAAGCGTCAGCTTTACATTCTTGTTACAGTGTGCAAACCTGTGGGCCAGCATGCCACATCGGACAGCCAACGACCTGCGCTCCCGCTCAATATCAATGTTATCTTTTAAATCCTCCGAGACCCAGTGCCCCAAATACTTAAATTTGGCAACTCTTTTCAGCGGTGTACCACACAGCATAACTGGCGGTATTCTGTTACCTTCTTTCTTACCTGCTTTGAAAAGCATGAACTCGCTCTTGAGTGCATTATATTTGAGCCCATGGGTCCCGGCATAAGATTCACAAATTTCAATAAGTCTCCTGAGGGCTCTGATCGATGGGCTCAACAGCACCATATCATCGGCATAGCTTATATTATTAATGCAAATACCATCAATATGACACCCGATTTCGGTGCTGCTGAGCTCATCGATCAGACCGTTCATGTACAGATTAAAAAGAGTTGGCGAGGTTAACCCTCCCTGCCTAACGCCACACTCTAGCCTGTACTCTGCTGAGTAGAATTCAGCCCACCTCACACGATTTTGTTGGTTATCGTACCAGTATTTAAATAAGTTTATTATATAATATGTTCAGTATTAAAGAGACGTATGTCGTGTCGCAGAGATTTGGAAATCTGTCTGTTGAGCTGCCTATATGACTCTGCATCATCGGAAGACTGCAGTCGAAGTGAGCGTCGTTTAGCCATGAGTTTTTGGGTGTGATCGGAGAGTTTCTGAGGTCTATTTGAACGGCGGGGTCTGAAGTGCTTAGAGCCCACCGTTTGGACAGTTTCTACGAGCCTGTTGTTTATCTCGTCCACCGACGCAAAGTTCTCTAGGCAATCAAAGCGACTTGAAAGCTCAAGCTGAAAGTTCTCGGGGTTTTGGATTTGGACACGAGTAGGTCGGAGTGTAGACTTCATCAGGCGGGACCTTTCGAGTTTAACGTTAATACCCAATGTGCCTCTTACGATTCTGTGATCACTACCGGTTTTCACCCTGTGGATCACGGAGACATCACTGAATATTCGTTTCTCGTTGGTCATGATGAAGTCTATCTCATTCCTCGTGGAATCATCAGGGCTCATCCAGGTCCATTTCCTGTGCGGCGGCTTCTGAAAGAAAGAGTTCATCATGAAGAGTCCCTCTTTCTCCAGAAAGGCAGCCAGCCTCTGTCCCCGCGGGTTCCGTTGTCCATATCCAAATTGCCCTACTCTCAACTCATCATCGCTTTTCTTACCCAACTTTGCGTTGAAATCTGCCATAACAACAGTGAAGTGGGTCTTAGACGTATGTATGGCCCTACTTACGTCCTCATACATAGTCTCCACTTCATCATCTGGGCGTTTCGAGGTCGGTGCGTACACCTGAATGACCTTCAGCGAATACCTCTTGGATATTCTGAGTATTAGGTATACAACCCTGCTCGACACACTTTCGATGGTAATGATGTTGTTAATGAGGGATCTGTGAACGAGAAAACCGACACCACCTTGCGACTGCTGGTCGCCTTCCCGGTGGTAGAGCAGGTTGCCGGATCCTAGGGTTATCGTGTCCTCGCCCTCTCTACGGACTTCAGACAACCCCACAATATCCCAGCGCAACTTACTCAACTCGTCTTCCAGCTCAGCAAGCCTCTCGTCAGTCCTCATCGTGCGTACGTTGTGCGTTACCAGGGCCAGTCGTCGTTTGGGGTGGTAGCCGGATCTCTGCCGGGGATTCTTAGCACCCCCTGCTCCGCCGTTACCCTGGCCGCTACCGGAGCCAGGTCTAGCGGAGCTGCCGGGGACTAGGGGCCTGGTCCTATTTGTGCCTGTCATAGGGGGAGTTTGCCCATAATCGCCACGCTGGGCAGGCGTGTTGGCAATCGCAGGACGTAGCTTCGCGGCGAGGATGCTGCTGCCCATCCTCGCCCTGTGCCATTTTAGCTACGCCGATTTGATATGGTTATACCGCCATTGGTCGGTTCCGCTGTACCTCAGTCGGCTCCTACGACACCTGGTACTAGAGGGGGGTACTATTCTACTCTGCCGGTACCCCACGGCCAACTTCCATTTTCAAATGGTTTACTTTAATTTATTTAATATTTTATTTTTTATTTACATACTTCTTGACACAATTGTAATATTTTGACGTTCATATTATGTGCTCTTTATGTGCCTAAATTGAATAAACGAAATTGATTCTTTGATTCTAAGAGGCGCGGGTTCGATCCCCGCTCAGTGCAAATATTGTGTAAATGAAATATGAGTATTTGCATTGGTCTGGTCGTGCCTCGGAGAGCACGTTAAGCCGTCGGTCCCGGTTGCCATAAGAACATCTATGGCAGTCGTTACGGGTAGTTGGAGCCCTAAAAAAATCCAAAAACAACGGTCTAACTGCAAAGCTTCGATATCGCCTAATGTTAACATTGGGTTGTGGAGGTCAGATGACAATCGCTTCACGGAAAATATCGAGGTCTAGCCAAATCCGTAGTTAAGACTGGTAAAGCGGACCCCAGACTCCGAGCTGAAAGCTTCGGATGCGACTGGGAATTAACGCTAAGAGGAAGAGAGCAGCAAGTAAGATATTAAAGCTACATTCTTCGATCCAAGACAACAGACATCAACAACCACTTCTCATAACAATAACAACTCCAATCAAACTTGAGCATCCAAACACATTCCCATCAATCCACTCCGGCACTAAATCACAACCGCACAACCGTTTGTCATCCCATAAAACCGACTACATAAATGTTTTTGACATATCCAAGCATTAATCAAAGTGTGGAACAAAAAACTGTCGTAGTACCAGAGTGGTGGCATTTGTGGCACAATGTTTACTGTTCTCACTCTTATCACGTTCTCGGAGTATTTATCTTGGCATGAATAGGCTGCGAGGCTTTGACAGATCGCTCGTACCCGTGTTTTGTTAAATAAGTCAAGATTGAAGTCGGTTAGCTTTTTGCATGATAGATTTCTCACTACTATGGTTAATGTTTGGGTGTTTTGCTTAATAAATTGTTTCAGTAACGTCATAAGTGTATGTATATCTAGGTAATTTTGTCCTTGTTTTGACAGTCAGGATTGTGTTGAAGAACATTCTGTTGAGTCTGATGTAGAAATAACATCTTTAACATGAAGTGTTCGTAAACTTGTCGTTATTATAACACTATAAATGTTTAGTGAAATTTTAAACCATTAGTATGTTAACTTATCAAATTGATTAAGATTAGAAAAAGTGGAACGACTCAGACGGGGCTTGAACCAGTTTCTTACAGGAGGGATGCACTGACCACTAACCTACCGAGTCACTTCTTAAGTGTTTCAAATTCTCCTATACAACCAGCTTGGGGCGACGACGGTGAGAGCCATCTACCGATAGTCGTACGAACTATCGGAAACAATGAATGATGTTACGTACGTTACGTACTTAAGCAAGTATGTATATAATAACGCATAACCCTTCTTTGACAGTTGGGTAACAAGTTTCCTACGCGCACAAGTTCTACGTTAGATTCGATGTCAAAGATAATATAACATAGGTCTATTCGCACACTATCACCTTGGGGGTAAATAATTGCCAAGCACATTAATCATACTAAGTCGAAGCCTTCATTGGCATGTTAATGATTCACTGCAATAGTGGTAAGGTACACACAAGTAGTTTGTGAGACTGTGTATAGAATTTGTATCAAGATTGTGTATACATATTTATACTCGTTTTGTCAGAGGATGTATTTGAAAACGGTGTGTTGGTGTCGAATTCAGTAGTATTTGCAGACTTTTTGCATAACACTTTTCGTTCACAAGGATTTATTATTACAATCAAACAGTGGAGCAAACAGCTCTCTAGTGGTTCACAGTGATCCACTGTTGGGCTAATGTTTTAGGATCCACCGTCTGTTCCACTAATGGATCAAATAGCACTCAAGGAGTTTAAGAAGATCGCCGATTGATTCCAGAGATTGGCAGATTGCAGAGAAGATATTGAAACTTAGATCAGAATACAAGCAGATGGTGACATTATGGGCAAGGAAAATATATTTTTGGTACTCACAATAGTAAATCTGTCACCCAATTTTTGTGCTCAAAATTACTGTTGATCTATTAAATGTGGTAGATCTGTCGCCAAATATATGGATTACTGCCCGCATTGACATGGCTAGATAGATTTTGATGTGCTCGTACAGGGATTCCATTTTTTCTCATAATGGTTTTTGTCCTAATTTAAATTGTCATAACAAGTTAGGCATAATTTTCTTTGTCATAATAATAGTGTGTCATAATTGATTTTTAGCATACTATGTTATTAAGCATAAATATTGTATATCCTAATGTTTTTATTCATAACTTTGATATGCATAAAGTTGTAAAGCATATTGTTTATTTGTCTAATAGTTATTTGGCAGATTTATTGAGAAAGCCCCTGATTCCGACTTGGATAGATTAGGTTAGAAGGCTAATGCGGGAGCGGAGCGGAGCGAAGCTCCCGCATTAGGCCTTCGTGGTTATTTTTTTTTATAACCATGTAGAACTTTATTTAGTAAAATGAACATTCTGGCTTAAAATAGTTATGGTTACGCGTCGTTATGCTTAAGTAAACTTATGCTTTGGGACAGTATGCTTATAAAATATTATGCTTATAGTAAATAGGATTAAAAAAATTATGATTAAAAAGTTATGGCAAATGAGTATTATGCGTAAATAATGTTAGGACAAGTAACATTATGCAATGTTAAATTATGACATAAAATTTTAGGGATAAAAATAGAGAACCGCTCGTACAGTGTAAAATACCTACATAGGGGCGACCATTCCAAAAGAAGTCGCAGGTTCAAAAAGTTCTCTCTTTGACTTTCATACAAAATGTAATTTGAATTTATTTATAGGGTGTCCCAAAATTAACGTAGGTTTTATTACTACCGGCAAATTCAAGTCCTGCGTTTATTTTGGCACAACCTAACCGTCTCTTCGTTTTAGATGACTCGTGACAACGCGCAAAATTAGAAGCCCCGCCAAAATATTCTTATGGAAGATTTACTATTAAATTTTAATGACAAACCCGAATATTTTGGCGACAGTTTAAATCACATCCTTAGTATAATATCTAGTTTCTAGGTATGCATGATGTAGCTATGACCACCATAGCAAAAACTCGATTATTTTAACAAACTGCCAACACCCGAAGACTACTTACAAAATATGTGGAAACAGTTCCGAGCATGCAATATAAAGAATAATCAACTAATCTAATGGATCTAATCAGATAAATGGAACACGTGAATAGCGCAACGATACCTTAGAGGCTTATAACATTGGTCTCGTTACCGTAAAGGTGAGCACACTATATCTAATGAAGATAGTTTAAATTAGAAACCATCTAACTGGAAAAGGTCTACAAAGCACTGTTGTTATTATATTTGTTAAATAGGATGAGAAGCAGTCATATTGCTCATCGTCATCCTCATAACGACCCAAGAGCTTCGAAGTTTGCATTGTAATTATTATAAATATTATAAATTGAAACATCCAGAGCAGTCTCAGGTATGTTTATCCGAATTCCATAAGCTAGAAGTAAAGAAGAATTTTTAGTTCGGATCTAGATAGCACCGTGTAATTTGATCCAGAAAGATTATTACTATCATTTCTGCTGTAAAGAGAACGATTCTACCCGGTACAATCGCAAACTACAACACAAATAGAAAAAAAAAACAAAGGTACACAAACATTCGTTCAAACACAAGTACAATCACAAAGAAAGAGTTTTGCAGTGCAGATCGGATTTCACAAAACAGCTGAAAACAATCGTTCGGTGAGCGTTGAAGAAGTTAGTACCGTATAGTGCTGTCCTGTGTTACGGATTACGATGTCCCGGATGCGGGACGTTCTCGAGTTTATTGAATGCTACAGTGAACGGGGTGCCCGATTATCGATATCTAGGTATGAAACATTTTTTGTGCTATGTTTAGTTTTAACTGATATTTTACCTACTGATTTCTTATGCATTTTTTGTTGTAACTATCATGAAAAACATTTTATAAGTATAATAGATTCCTTGAAGCCTCTTTTATTGATTACATGATATAAGTTTTGGCTTTTGTTTGAGCATGATTGTAAGGACCTGGGTTCAATTTTAGATCCTAAAAACCTAGTCCACAAAATTGTTTCCTGTTATCCTTCAGATATAGAAATAATCATTTCAATATAGATATTTTATTTTATAATTTATTTTTATTTTGATACTTTAACTTTATAAAAATGAACCATGAAATCGTATCATAATAAAAAAAATAGCACGACAGACCTACTAGGAAATGAACTACACCAAATATATTATTCATCGTATATAAAACCGTACGTCAGTAAACAATAGCTTTCAACCATTTCGAAGCCGATCGTAACTTCAACACAACAGACACTGACATGCATCAATAAAACAGATACGCACATTGGTATAAAGTGAAAAAAAAAAAAAAAAACGTTTTCAGCGAGCAAAATAAATAAAAATACCACTCCGTATATTGCTGTCCCGTTTCCGGAACCCACTCATATGTTTCAGCTCTACATTTGTTTTCAAAACAAAGTAGGTACGTTTAAAAACATAGTGGTGAAAATGTACTATGATTTTGTGTGTCGTTACTATGGAATTGTGGCTAAAATTATGTTGTGTTTAAAACCTTATGGTACCAACACACTCGAGCTGTGGAATGAACTGCGGTGGTTTTCCCAAGCAACTACAATATGGGGTTCTTCAAGAAGGGCATTAGAAGGTTTCTTCAGGATCGACAGCACGAGTGTAACGCACTTGGTGTTGCATACGTCCATAGGCCACGGTAACCACCGCCCATCAGTTAGACCGAGTGCTTGTCTACCACCTAAGTGGTATACAAAAAAGACAGTAACGGCCAAGATGCAGAAAGCGGTCTGACTTGATAGTTCCCCGAATAGACTAGCGGTTTACTCGTTCGGTGGAGGTATGATGTAGCTACATAAGAATAATACAGTAATCGTGAATAAAAACTAAAATAATACATAAAACCTAAATGAGTACGTAGCACTTGTTTACATTTCCCAAACATATCACACATCAATTCCAGATGGAAATCAAACTCTTCATAATCAAGTTAATCGCCGCTGCACTCAAAAACAAGCATTTTATTTTATTTTTCATCGTTCAACAAAACATCGCCCAAGTTCTACCAAGTCAAATAAAGTGTAACTTTAACTGAGTTTGGTTGTGTGTCAGAGAACAATGCTGGCTGGTGTGTGTCTGATGTTGACTGCCATCGCAATCTGGCTTCACTATGATTCGGTGGATGGTGGTAAGTTTTTGTTGTTTACGTCTTTGTGAAGCCACGACTTGTGTAAAGTACGCAGTTCTGTTTTACAAGGCGATAACTATTCTTTGTTTTATATGTTTGTTCGAATGTTGTGTGACAAAATCTTTCAAAGTCATTTTGAAAATTTATTTTGAAAATAAAGTTCGTATAATATATTATATTGAGAGCGTTACCACAAGAGGCACACGATGTGAAGAAATTCCATGACGCGTTTTAATTTTCAGTCTTTAATTTGTGTTATTCTTTTCTTTTTTAAGTTTATTGTTAATTTTATATTCCATACAATTAGATTCTTTAATTAAATTACAAACCTGATTGTCCTAAAAAGTCAAGTTTGAGAAGAAAAATATTAATATTTAATTATGTCATTCTAATAATAACAATATGCCATTTTAATAATAACAATATTAAAAGAAGATTCGAATATACAATCATTTTTCTGGCGACTACATATTTAGTCATTCCATTTAGAATACAATTCGATAATTGGATTATTTATTAAACATATATGATAAAATCCGTGGTATAATAACTATTAAACTCTCGCGTTCCATGATATACAATGATGTTATGTATCTATACCATGATCGCGTTAATTCCCGTTAACATTATTGTACCTAAATCCGTGGTATGCCAAATAATTGATATAAATTCAAAAAATAAAAGGCCCGCGAATAAATCCCTGCAGCACACCCATAGTGACAGGTGCAATTTACGCACGTATACATATGGAATATATGTACTGCTAATATCTCGCATGCATGAGTCAAGTCGCGCGTATAACGCAGCAACTAGATATAGTGTAGCGTACAAAAAATTGTTATTTCAAATACAAATACATAATGTTGTATGTGTGTACGTATGTGAAGCGTGGCGGTAGTGGACGCAACTACTACGCAGGGGGCGCGGTTTCGATTCCCGCACATTGCAAATTTTTGTATGCATGAATATGTCTCTTTACGTAGAGCACGTTAAGCCGTAGGTCCCGGTTGTTATACGAACATCTATCATGGCAGTCGTTACGGGGAGTTGAAGCCCTAAAAAGTTCAAAAATTAACTACAGAACTTCGATATCGCCAATTAGTTGTGGAGGTTAAAATACCGAAGTTCAGCCGCTTCATAGTTAGATTGAAAGCCGACCCCAACTAAGCTGGGAAAAAGATTTAGAGAATCGATACCTGTAACTATAAATGTCTTTCTGTCAATTCGTTATGGGTAGTCTGCATTAAATGGCTGCAGCAATTTTGTTTTGACAGGATTTTTACTGCAGATAGTAGATGTCATAATGAAATACTTAAGCTACTTTTATTTTACTATATTACTACTAGTAGTAGTTAAAGAGTGATTTACCCATCTAGTTACCGCATTAGTTCTGAAGAAAAACGTGCCTTTATTTTATAGAAAATTCGGAAAACACATTGCCCAACCCATGCATACAAACTCGGGACTACTTCGAGACAACAATTACACTTACTACCATTATGCTACCGGGGCTATACCACTCATCTTTACTATTTCTGTTCACAGTAATGCCTGAATATATCAAGAAAGCACTTCGTGAGAAGAAGGAGTACAGGCAACCAGTACGACACGCCTCGAAGACGTTCGCCAATGTCTCTCTTCAAGAAATATTCGCAAAGATAAAAGATATCACCAGGAAATTAAATCGAGACGCAAAGAAACATGGTTATAAAGTAGACTATAGGTTTAGGGTAGTCAAAGGAAAAGTTAGAGATTAAAAGAGATTTGCCTAATTCTATAATAATAGATAATAATCATTACGAGTGACATCTGACGCTATTATATAATTTGATATAATTAAGAATATAATTTTCAAAATTCGAAATCATATTCGGCTTTTCAATAGAATTGTCATATTTTAATTTGACATTAGAAATGTCATCGGATCTTTGACACACAATAATTATCTCTTCGATGTAAGCCATTACAGCAATGCATAATAAATATAAGAATTTAAATATTTAAATGTCAAGGAATGTCTTATTCGCATTTCATAATCTGCATTCTTTGCTCTCATAAGTTACAAAAAAATTCAGACTTAATTTTAAGTTTTTTTTTCCATTTTGAAATCTTCAGAGTCACGAATTTTATTAAGTTAATTAAAAATGTTTCTCAGAATATTTATGACTGATATTACCTACAAGACCTTATACTCGTAGTATATCGTAGTTATGTTTATCAAGTTAATTAGTAAGGAGTTCAGTTAATGTGATCAAACTGGCAGTTTTAAACAGTTTGATCAAGTTGATAATGATTAATCAATTTTATGAAGAAATAATATAAAACTCAAACTGTTTGAAACTGCCAGTTTGAAAAAATTAACTTGAGTTATTGAACTACGAGTATATGCCTTAAGCTTATGAATAGATTTTCTTTGTACTTGCGATTAATGTAATGTCACCTATGCTGGCTGTTACCTTAAATAATTTTATCGAATTTTCATAATACTATATTGTTACTACCTATTGCTCATCATTATCCGAGTTCCAACCCCAGTGGCATCCACAGTTTGTACTTTATAAAGTCTGCCATTTGACCTCCCAATCTCGAGAAAATCCTGCACCAGAAGCTCAGCAGTCAATCGGTAGGGGTACCTCCTGACTTTGGGGCTGACTTGAGCCCCATATGATCGAGATACTCCATCCACTCATTTTCAATACTATTTACTATAAACTACACAACTTTACAACAATAGTGGTATGAAGATGAAAGTATATTTAAACAACCCAAGGAATGTAATACATTTTTGAAAACAAACATTCGTAAGTATTGCGAAACAATGTAATATAGTATAAGCTCACAAAACTTTCATACAGCATTACCGACTCGCAGATATTGTTTTATCTCTTACAATGTAAGACAAACATGATTTAACGTCACATATAATAATGTTGTACCTACTATGAACTCAAGTCACAATAAAGTCGCGTGTGAGAATTGGGTGAGGAACTCCCGAATCTGCTGCCACTTTCATACCCGTGATATCATGGCAAGTGATAAAAATATAAGCGAGTTGCCTTTGTGTAGTCGCGTAGGTAGCAAACATCTGACCTTGTTGTATCTACTAGGCTTCGGTAGAAGGTGATACACCCAAGAACAGCAAGCATGATATCGTAATAGATAATGTGCTGTCAGGGATGCTGAAGCTCGAACAAAGTGGAGCAGAAAAAGTAGAAAAGGCAACTGGGTTACAAAGAGAAGGTGAGAACATTGAACGCAAAGGGAATTAATAACACTACGGCGATAATAAAAGTCAGTTTTACCACATAAAAGTCTATTTTTAATGAGCCCCAATTAGCTACTGTGCCGTGTGGTGGAGCGGCTGAGGTATTTTTTTCCTTTCTATTTCTTTCAGGCGGGCTGAAGGTAATAATTATCTCTACACGTTATCACTGTACGTGAACATTAATCGTGTGTATTAGTGGTATGATTCGACAGACTCTGTGGAGTGGTAGTAGTGAACGCGACTGCTACGCAGGGGGTATGGGCTCAATTTCCGGTCAGCGCAAATATTTGTATGCATGAATAAGGCTATTTGCATTGGTGTAGTCTTGCACGGAGAGCACGTTAAGTCGTCGGTCTGGGTTGCCACATGAACATTGATGGCAGTCGTTATGGGTAGCTAATAATAGCTAACTGCAATGCTTCGGTATCGCCAATGGGTTACGGAGGTTAGGCAAATCCGAAGTAAGTCTGGAGAAAGCGAACACCGGATTAAGAGGTCAAAGTTTTGGATGCGACTGGGACTAACGCTAGGACGAAGAAGAAGTTGGTATGATTGATACATACCTATACGCGAAAAACTAATGAGCAGTGACGTCACGATCGAGAACTCGTGGTATATCTTCAGAGGTGAGTTATGTTATTTCGAAATACCTAAATAAACAGTCTACGTTGAGGCCAAACCTTGGTTAAACAATAATTCTGTTATTAGATTTCTAGAGGGGGCTGAAGCCAAAAATTTGCATTCACCATTATATTACGATAGAAAGTTTTGTTTGAGCATGTGATATTAAATGTAAATAGTGGCTGGCTTCGTATTTGAAGTTTTAATTGTAATTGTTAGCAAAGATCTTTCTCAGAAATGATCGTTGTAATTGCTTTGGTCATAAGGGAGGTGATAGTATGGTTATTGAACTTATTGCTCTGTGGTAATTTTTTTAGAGTAAATTTAATAACTACATTTGTTATAATGGTTTTATATCAATTTTAAATTTGTAGACGTAAATTACTTTACGACAGTTCTAACTTACTGTATTATTGTTATTGAGTATCTGTTGTTGTAACTTTGTTCTATTTGTATTTTATTTTATCTTTTTTTTATATGTGCACCTGTGAGCTGAAATTAAAAAACTATTTTCTTTCTTTTCTTTCTTTCAAACTTCGGACCGAAAATATTTTGAGTTTTTTTTTTCGATTTTTTTTAAAATTTATATATCAAAATACATATAAACGGATATAATTACATTATAATTATACCTGACTTCTCGAATAGGTACTCAAAAAAAATATCAAAATACATAATATAATTATAAAAAATCACGATTTTTCACAATCACGATCATTTTGTTCATCAGCGGCAGCATTTACAGTGGAATGGGATGCAAAATTCCAATAAGCTTCATATCAGATCTAGTGGAAGAAAATTGCAAACAATGTTGGTTATAAAAGGACTTTTGAAGCGTCATCCGATTGCTATGAATACTGATTATTATTATCAAAAGCTATGAGATAGTGCTGACTAGCAGCAATCTACGTCGATACTTGATCACACAGTGGGATCACAGTGAGATGTAAACTTTACTGTACTGTACTGTAAGCTGTGTAGAAGATCCCGACTTATCGGATCTTGTGAAAATCCTCCTATAAATGTAAAATTATAAATAAATAATAGAGATAATTAAGGATAAGGAGAGACAATTAGGATTTTATTTTTAATCAAGGCGTTCAATAAAATTTACCTGTATCTTATACTAGCCGTCGCCCGTGACTGCGTATGCGTGGAGTACGTTAACGCCCGTTTTCCCCCTTGGGGTAGAGTTTGTACCATCCGTTCTTATTAGATGTCTGCACCCTATTATATAAGGAACCTATCTGCTGAATTTTAAGTTTGGAGGTGTTAGTTTCTAAGATTTTGTGATTAATCAGTGAGTGGTATTTCGGTTTCCGTGTGTTTCTTTTCAAACGTGGCGCATATTGGGAGAGGCCTATGTCCAGCAGTGGACTGCAATAGGCTAATTGATTGATTGATTGATTGATTGCACCATGTATTAAACAAGCTATGTGAAAAACACCTATATACAAACCCTCTCATGAAGTTCAATAATTCCATTTCCAGCCATACTTCTATATAATTCTATAAAAAAAAAGATATCATGAAAACGAGTACAACACTTGGACCACACACATTTAGTCGGTATGTCATTCCACAGTTCTGAGCCCTTTGAACTCTGATACTGTATCATAATATTAATCTATCCTTCCAAGAAGGATGACACGGGGCTTAAAGCTTAGCGTAAGATTAAAAGAGATAACCATATCAAGACGTTCCATCTCCCCTCTCCTCGCGAACTGAGGGAGTACTTAGCTTCTCATAATCTACTGAAGTGTTGTAAGTAATTGCTGACGGTTGAAGCAAATAATGTAAACGTGATTGTGTTTGATATTGAATTAGATTAATGTTTTGTGTTACATAGAGCTATCTAGATAAAAGTAAACTTAACTAGTATACCCCGGCACACATAATTTGGACATAAAATGTGCTCAAAATGTGCTTTATACGCGCAGTTCGTTTTTTTTTTTTGTGTCTTTTGAGGATAGCACAGAATACTACGGCGGTAAATTCACCAATCATAAATTATTACAAAAAAATACGCGTTTGCTAGAGCCTAAAACAATTTGATTGATTGATATTATACTAGATATCCCGGCGAACTTCGTACCGCCATATTTTTCCCGTTCCCGCTGCACCTATTTTCTTATCCTTCAAACCTTCCCTGGACACCCACAAATATTTCAAGACTAAAATTAGCCAAATCGGTTCAGCCGTTCTTGAGTTATAAAATAACAACGAAAAGTGGCATTGATTTTTATATATTAGAAGATTGACATTATTTATATTTGTTTGACATATGAAATTGACTTACGGTATAAATGGTACAATTTTATAAAAAGCCTCATCACAAATACCGACGAGAATCCTATTTATAGCAAAATTAAAGCCCCAACAGTATATTAAAACCTTATTCTTCAAAAGAGAAAACGAATGTTGGCCGTTTATAAAACGTGTCTGTCAAAACCACAATTCAAACAAGCCATATTCAATCGGAAATTGCTCAGGAACCCATTCAGTACATAGAACAACAATATAAACAATAAAATAAAGAAAATGTCCTAACAACTAACCTCGGGGTTTGTTTTTGACACAAAAGGGAAACGGGAGGTACGGATCGTAAACTTGTCAATGACACTCCGCAGTAAATATTGGACTGTTGGTATGAACACACCCGCTATAGTTTAACGGATAAACACTTTATTGACTTAAAATTATGGGCGAAATAAGTGTTAATGACTTAGTTTTGTTACTATTGGCTTAGTGGTTAAGGAGTCGGCCTTACGAGGTCTTGGGTTCGGATCCTAGCTGGAGTTTTTTACAATAGGCTTTTGCAATAGGTTAATTGATTGAGTCAATAACATCTTCAGTATTATGGACTTAGGATCCTTAGTTATAATGTTATCCGTGAAAGCCTCAGATGCAAGTAGGAACCAAATTAAAATGCTGCTGAATACAATAGTATCTAATCAGATTTTCCACTTCAGGATCTTCATAAAACTTGTTCCGAGAACAGTATAAAGTCGGTACCAAAACATATTCCCTTAAAATGTACTTATAAGCTTAACATCTTACACAAGGTGAACACATAACTAGTTTCAACTAACTATAATAATGTAATCGACAGTTTCAATTAAAACTTCAGTACAAAGGAACTATTTAATCGTAATCACTTTAGTGTGGAGCACACAAACATGCGAGGTGCAATAACACAGGAGTCGCTCCTTGGAAGTTAGCATCTACCTCATATCGTTGCACAGTGGTGCGGTAGACTATTTAGCGAGTCAAAAATACACACCCTCATTTTGTGGAATATTTTAGCAATTAACTTGACAATTATCTATATCAATAAACATTCTATATTAAGTAGCAATGTGCAAGGCTTATAAGGATGGAGCCTTATAATAAGGACTAAAGATCCTGGGCTACAAGTTACCGGCTTTAGATGCAATCATACTTGATGCTTGAATGAAGAAGAAGATTACAAATAAAATATAATTATGTTATTGTACTCGTATGTACACCTATTAGGACTTGTACTTACTTCATACTACGTTTAATGTACTTATTTCATATCTTACGTATTTATTTTTTGTAAAAGTGTGTGTAAATGTTGTTATATTCATATTGTATTCTCTGCTTCAAAAACTCAAAATGTCTGAATTGATTTTTTTAATGTTGACACGTTATATAATCCGCCTTTAAAACGGTGTTTCCCTTTTTAGATGGTGTTGTAATCGGGTTGCAAATATTTTTACGCATTCATTCCAAGGCGAAGCCCTAGGCCGCAAGTAATAAATAATTTCTGATTTAATTTATCAATTGAAACAGATATTTATGTCAGATATATGTCATGCCCAACAGATTGTTAACATAACTTTAATAGTTGAACGTTTAACTCAAACCACAATTTTTGTCCCCGTAGTAGGTAACTACTCAGCCCACTGTGTGAGAGTTTAAGATTGATAGTTCCACTAAGTGTTCCCCCGGTATCGCCTGGCAACTTCGCTGGTTAACTCTTGGAGAAAATTGCGAGTACGACACAAGTGCTAAATAAATAGCCAGTACTTAGAGAGCATTCTTGAGTTATATTACACGTCTTATAATAATATTAAATGTTAGACAAGCTTTAATGTACGTTTAAGGATTTAATATAGAGCAGTTCTTAGAATTTTTGTTAAAAATCTTTTAAAGCGTGAGTTTGGCTCGTGTACGAAGGGTTCTGTACGGTGGACAAAAGAGTATAAATATACACTTTTTCATACAAGTTTATATGAATAGGTGGGTGTATACTTATACACTTTGTTGACTGCTAATCCTGTTTTATTTAAATGTCTCTACTATGTAATTGTGTTTTGAGTATGTTTATTTGCTAATCGTAAGTAGCTTAGTGATAAAGGAGTTGGCTTTACGATTGGGAGGTTCAGGGTTCAAAAAGTCTCCATGGCATTTTTTGTACTGAGTGCCTAGTGCGAGATTTTCCTCACATTCATCGGAAACGAGTAAACGGTGATTTTTATAATACTAAATTAGTTAGTAGCAAATTTGTTGAAAAAAAAATTGCTCATACAAAACAATTAACTCGTCACTGATGAATGTGAGAAATAACTCACACTAGACACTCTATGTATATTGAGATTATTTTGAAGTTAGAAAATCAACGGCAAGAAACTCTTATTTATCTTCTTCTGCCATACGTTAATTCCCAAGCATTCACCCCGGAGTCTGGGGTCCGCTTTACCAGTCTTAACTGCGGATTTGGTTAGACTTCCATATTTTCCCTGAAGCGACTGCTATCTGACCTTCACAACCCAATGGTGGCATGAGACGATATCGAAGCATTGCAGCTAGACCGTTGTTGTTGAAATTTTTAGGGCTCCAACTACCCGTAACGACTGCCATATTATATGATCGTATGGCAACCGGGACCGACAATGTTTTGTGAATGTAATATTTTTAGAATAAAATATTCTGAGAACGAAGGCACTAGACACTCTAGAATATTGAGATTATTTTGTAGTTAGAAAATCAACGGCAAGAAACTCTTACTTATATTCTTGACTTTAACTTGAACATCCAATAATTTTTGTCCTTAAACTCTCCGGATTCATAAGTACAAGTAATATTATATAAGATGAAAAGAAAATTCTAAGTAATTGGTTATATCATTTATCATGATCCATCTTGCACGCGGAGTGGTTCCGTGTCGGCGTTTAGCTGAACGCGATACATCTCGTTTGCACCAAGAATTATGTCACTGTTTTTAACGTTAACATCTACTTAAAGTACACTTACGGAAGTTTGAGGGCATTTCACACATCAGGATGAAACTACTTTTGAACCCTCCACGCAAAAACAAAGGGGTGTTATAAGTTTGACGTTTCTTTGTGTGTGTTGGTCTATGGCTTCGTAACCGCCGAATGGATGAACCGTCTGTGATGTAGGTCCGACGGCGTAATGTGCTCTCCAAGGTACAAAATTTGCACTGAGTGGGAAACCCGCGCCCTCTACGTAGCAGTCGCGTTCACTTGGTAGTGAACGCGACTGCTACGCAGGGGGCGCGTGTGCTACAGAGCTACGAAGTGCTACGAATATCTCGATATTCGAATATATCTCGATAACCCAATTATTTCAGTAATCTGTGGGTACGGTGAAACGAAATATCAAAAAACATTTAACATAATATTAACAAGTAATTTTTAGCGCTTGTCTGCCACCTAGGTGGTATAAAAAAAATACAAACGAAACCTTTATCGTATACTAGATATATTTTTTTCCCAGCAAGATTCATAAGTTCACAGAATAAGCTTGCTTTGCAAAAAATGCAGAATTCATTCCAATAGTGATAAGTAATTCAATAGTTCAAAATTTATTAATTTACTACAAAAGGATCGTAATCGCTATAGAAATTATAATGAACAATTCAATCACCAAATTTCAAACGCATGCCATTGATATTAATGAATAGATTAAAGTTTTGAAATAACTAGGCAAGGGTATTTGTAATCATGAATAATTTATTAGTGTCTGTTGTTTGAGATAAATACGTATTTAAAGCACTTCAAATTTAGTGTCACCTGTAGGTAACCCGGGTATGACCTACGTCCAGAGGGGTCCATATTGGCTCACATAACATTCTAAATCCTATTCTTTGTCTTGCTACCGATTTATACTCATAATAATCACAATCAGCGTTGTCGCACTTGTCGCTCACCTAGTACAAGGCCGCCTTGCTTTCACCTCGGAGTCTGGGGTTCGCTTTACCGGTCTAACTGCGGTTTTCGCTGGTTCCCGTTCAAGGCAAATATTTGTATGCATGTATATGGCTATTTTGCATTGGTGTAGTCGTACCTCGAAGAACACGTTAAGCCATTGGTCCCGGTTGCCATACGAACATCTATGGCAGTCGTTACGGGTAGTTGGAATCTTAAAAAGTCCAACGACTGGTCTAGCTGAAATACTTCGTTAACGCCTATTATCGCCATTGTGTTGTGGGGGTCAGATGGCAGTCGCTTCAAGGAAAATGTCGAAGTCCAGCCAAATCTGTAGTTAGACTGGTAAAGAGGACCCAGACTCCGAGGTGAAAACTTCGGATGCGACTGGATATAACGCTAGGATGAACAAGAACACATAATAATAATACACAATTCATCACAGGTTTTTCAAAAACTAGAATGAAAACGTATGCTTGGAATGGTAATACTGTTTGGAACCTTTAAATTGCATTCAATGATTGGTCCTGTTGTCGTTATACTCATACTAGCTGTCCCGGCGAACTTCGTACCGCCATATTTTTCCCGATCCCGTTGCACCTATTTTCTCATCCTTTAAACCTTCCCTGGACTCCCACAAATATTTCAAGACTAAGATTAGCCAAATCGGTTAAGCCGTTCTTGAGTTATAAAATAACAACGAAAAGTGGCATTGATTTTTTATTATTAGAAGACTAGCTGTCCCGGCGAACTTCGTACCGCCATATTTATCCCGTTCCCGCTGCACCTATTTTCTCATCCTTTAAACCTTCCCTGGACACCCACGAATATTTCAAAACTAAAATTAGCCAAATTGGTTCAGCCGGTCTTGAGTTATAAAATAACAACGAAAAGTGGCATTGATTTTTATATATTAGACTAGCTTTTCGCCCGCAGCTCCGCCTGCGTGGATGTCGACTACCACCACCAATAGTATTTTTTCTAAACTGACCGGACTTGTTGTATAAATATAGGTACTTATTCCGATAGTTCTAATAGTAATTGTTGTATAAACTTTCGACGTCTTATTTCGCTCTCTCAAACATCGGCCTTGTCTTACAAAAAAGTGGTAGATTTTTAGAATATTACATCAAAATAAAAATACTATTAGTATCTTTATATCAATAGCTAGAAAATGGCTAGAAAAACACCTGTAAGAAAAAATTACTTTTAACTAACATTTCGTTCTTATCAATCAATCAATCAATTAGCCTATTTCAGTCCACTGTTGGACTCAGGCATCACCCAATGTATGCCATAGCACTCGATCCTCCACCGTATGTCCCCACTGTCAGTTTGCACATTTCGGCCCCATGAGTCATAACAGGGGAGTAGAAACCTCGACGAATTTTCCCAATGTTGCCCAACCCTTGTCGACCCTTCGACGTATATCTCCTTCTGGATTTCGTCTTCTAATCTAAAATTAGCATCTCAGCAATAAAAATATCGTATCAGCACGAAACCGTCGTAGACAATCCAGAAATGCCCAGGTCTAGATGATATCAGAAGGCTTCTCGTAATATACATAGCGGCTGATTATATTCTCAGGTCTTTTGTATAATCTGCTGAACAGTATTGGCTGCAATACTATAACCCTTTTGAAACCCGGCTTGCTCCGATGGCTGGAACTCACAACTATTCAAGACGATTCTCAAGAACAACTTTTATAGAGATATGACTCAGGAGTCTATAATTCTTCAGCAAGGCCTTATAGCCTTTATTGGAGAACAGTACCACCGCACTACAGTTCCATGTCCTAGATGTTAAGTTCTGCTGGTTGACGGAATCAAAGAGATTCGCAAGCTCTGTTAGAACTGGGATTCCACCTGCTTTTAAGAGCCCTGTCAACCAGTGCGATATCATCAGTATACCATAACTATGAAGTTTGCTGTTACAGTTGTATGCTAAGGATACAATAAATCATCAATTGGCCTATTGCAGTCCACTACTGGACAAAGGCCTCTCCTAATATGCGCCACGTTTTCCGATCCTCCGCCTTCCGCATCCAGTACGTCCCAGCCACCTTTCGCAGATCGTCGGTCCAACTGGCTAGGAGGTGTCCCACCTTCCGTATTCCTTCTCGCGGTATCCACTCTAGGACTCGTCTGCTCCTACAGTCCTTCGGCAGATGTGGCCAGCCCACTGTCACTTTAGCTTGCATATTCTGCGACCCTACGGCCAGATTGGAAACCAAGTTTTTGAAACCAGTTTCCATAGCAGAATTATTTTTTTTTAACGAACCTGGTTTCCAAGAAAGAATAATAATTCTGTTTTCGAAACTGAGTTCCAAAACAGAAAGTTGATCTTCGTTAGCTATGTCGGTAACTTTGGTTCTATGTCGGATGACCTCGTTTCGAATTCTATCCTTCAAAGAAACTCCAAGCATAGCTCGCTACATAGCCCGCTGCGCGACTTTTAGGTCACGGACTACCCCACCTTCAGTGGCCACGTTTCGTCACCGTAGGTCATAGGTAACATAACAGGCAGGACGCACTGGTCGAAAACCTTTGTTTTGAGGCATTGCGGCAGGGGGGAGGAGAAGACCCGACGTATTTTGCCAAATGCTGCCCACCCCAGTTGAATTCTTCTGGCTATTTCTTTCTCGAAGTTGGTTTTACCGAGACGGATAACCTGCCCCAGGTAGATAATATTTTTGAACAACTTCGAGTGTCGCTCCTTCGATGGCAATCGGTCTCAGTACAACTTGTTCGTTGAACATAATCTTGGTTTTATCCAAGTTTACACCGAGGCTGACTTGTCGAGAAGCTCCATTCAGGCTGTGCAGCATTTCGCCCAGTTGTTCTAGCGACTCCGCAACTATGATGATGTCGTTGGTGAACCGAAGGTGCGAGATGTACCACTCCAGCGTCTTGAAGACGTCCTCTAATGCGTTGGTAAATGCTGAGGATACATTAATTACTATGTGATAGGTCAAAAATGAATATAAATAAAACAACATACTTAAAATTTGTGGTGGTTCAATTTTTTTATAATTATCTAAAAATAATAGTAAGAAATTAAACATTTTGTATTATATTCTTTGTCATCTTAATCAGAAGTGCTCTGTGCTTGAGTAATCGAGCCCACAGCTGATAAGTGGAAGTTATTGCATTGTGTTCTGCCATCTCTAATTATTGTTGCCTTAGAATACTTCTCGTCAAGAAAGAAAGTGAAGTTTTCTAGAAGCCAGGCGTTCGTCTATTTGGTGAAACGTTTCTAGCCATTGATATAAATTTGTTACTTTGTTTCTAGCTATGAAGCCGCCCCTTGTGTTACATCGGCGGCGTCAATAGATTTAAATTCACATACTTTACTGTTTGAGACCTTGTAAATGAGGATTAATCTGGATGATAATGTGCTATATTACTTTTAGGCCTTCTTTTATATACAGGTATATTCTTTCTTTCATGTGTTTTTTTCTATTTCTAATCAATTAAATAAAGTAACTGCAGTACATAACTCTTACACAAAGCTCTTACATAATATTTTTCACATTCTTGCATATTATACGTGACAGAGACAGAGAGTGACATTTTTATAAATATTATCATTTGACAGATCAAAATGTGACTTAGCGTTGACACCATCACTATAGTTCCGTTGTCATGGTAACAATTTTGCTAGCGATATTAGCGCCATAATATTTCGTATTTTCTTTAATATTACATTATTTCGTGAATTTGCCACATTTTAATTGTGATAATTGCTATTCGGCGACAAAGCCAAATTCAATAAACCAAAGAACATGAAAATCTGTTCAGCCGTTCTTGAGTTATAAGAAAGTACGTTTTTGGCACTTTTTAGGCACTTAGGGTCTGAATTTCGAAAAATCGTTTCTTAGTACACCTCCACGCCTTAAAACATACACTCTCTATAAATTTCAAGTCTCTAGGACCAGCGGTTTAGGCTGTGCGTTGTCTCTAAGTGAGTCAGTCAGTCAGTCAGTCAGTCAGGACTAAGAGTTTTATATATGAGATGAACAAAAGAACTGACGGTAGATCTTGTTTTTTTTTTTCAATATTATCATCGACGACTAGGTAACTAAATGACTAATACATGATAGAAATGTAGCAAACAACCAAACATTAATTACCCAAAAACATCACAATAATTCGCCATCTTAATTTATTAGAGGACGAGACATTTTCTGCGAGACAAACACGAATCTGAGTGGGTCCTCGGGCCCTGTAAATGTACCCACTATCACTCAAAGTCAGACCTCTTATTTATCACTAGACACGGTACCAGATTATGAAAACAGTTCATATTCTTGCCACCCAACCTTATGCTGAAGACACAGAATCTATTTCAGCTTGATATTTAATTTCTTGGAGGGTAGTTGTAAATTTGTGGAGCAGTTTCTATATTTTTATGAGGGAACTATGACGTCCAAAGGTTTTGTTGATTCCCGTCTGCTCGTTTAGGCTTTTTTGCTTCAGTATATTGACCTTATTATAAGCCTAAAAGTTTAGTCAGAATTGGATATAGAATTCTGGGACATCTATTGAAGATTTAGTAGAGCGAAAGTTATTTTTTTTTTTTATATTTCTATTAGCAGTATTATTGATACGGTTGTTCTGATGGAAATATTGATTTAGAGACAGATTTTAGTGTTATTCCTATAGTGATATTAGGTAACTCTATTTGACCATCTACCTATATTTTCGTGCGTACCTACATTCTCGTCAAATATTTAATAGGTAACATTTGAGGTACTAAATATTTGACCTAAGAGGAATGTAAGCAAGTCTGAACATTCATATAGATAACTAGTTGTTCTGCCCGGCGTCTGGCGTTTCAATTTTCATAATAGACTCCTCAAAATTCGAATACCATTTCCTTGCCATTTTTTTTCTTCAAAGTCTATTCGATTAAAAAGTAAATATTCAAATCAAAGCAGGTCGGAAAACTAAAAAAAATAGTACTTAACATCACTACATAATCATGGACGAGTGAGAACCGAGAACGTATATCAAAGCTATGTGCTTAATTTAGGTCTAGATCCCGAATACTATATTCAATTTATAATATTCATATTAAATTGAAAGGAGCTCCACTGACAAGGCGGGGTAACAGCTAGTTACTAAATAAACCCATATGTTCGAGGGTGTGAGGAAGTGCACTGCATTGTCGCTGTTCATGAATATTCGCACAGGATAATGACGGTGTGCTTAATATCGCCAAACTGCAAACTGCAACACGTTGTACAGATTTACAATTTACGGACACAGCACTGATTTATTTTTTGTCTTCGTGATAACTAATTTTGGCATGTAATTTAGTAAATAGTTTATAGTTTACATTATTTGTATACTATAAGAGTAAATTGAAACACAGTCATGACGCTTTTCACAGCACAAACATAGTTAAGGTGCGTCTAGAGCTCATGTTTTTCGCAACATTTTCACATGAAACACGCAACACACACACGCAACAGAGATTTATAAATTATATCAACTGTTTTTCCCAACATTTTTATTTTATTTGGCATTTTAGATAAATAATACTTTCTCTGAGCACCTTTTGCAGCCTGGGCTCTCAGTTCTATCCTTCCTGTTCACGGTTTTTGGTATAACTGAGTTTTCCGGTGGTGACTGCCATCTGACCCCGAGCCCTGAGAGAAAAGGCTGTGCCAGAGTTTTATGCGTCAATCAGCTGGCATACTAACTTTTAGCTGAGGTTGGACGGGTCAGACGGTAGTCTTTTCAGAAAAAGCGCAGAAAACAAGTAGGACAAGCCTTTGGTCTTTCCACTAACAGCACAAAACCTCTCCAGTGTGTTCTTGATTCCCCCCGAATTTCAAAATTCGTATAGATGCGCTTTAAGCCCAAGGTTGTACGGGTACTTATAAATTGTGACCTATATTACCACAAATGATTATAGTGCAATGAAATCGAAGATGGAACACTTAGATTGCAATCGACGAGTTACTTTTTTTCTCTGCAGTAATTTAAGACGACTCAACTTAAGTGAGCACTTAACGGGTCATTCTTTGGTTACGGAACGGTGTTGAACGTATCCTGTTAATGTCGGACGATTCGATACCTTGCAAAAATTATGATAATTTTAAATTATTGTTTAATTGCTAAGTGTGTAAGATCTTCGGGTCCTAAGGCATACAACTTAAGTGACAGACAAACGTGGAGTGGACATAAGTGGAGTTTGTTGCGCTGTTTCTTCTCCAATAGCGCCTAGGAAGCGGTGGTAAATTAGTTTCAAGCAGAATTTGACGTCAAGAAGCTGTAACAGTGTTGCACTATTTTTAAATAAAGAATTTGAATTTGAAACACAGGGCCCACCAGAGCACCTACCTGTGCAAACCCAGGGTCATCATACTTGAGCTGACGACCTATAGGAACCTTCTCATGCTCGTCTTGAAGAATCCCATATTGTAGTCTCTTGGAAAACCTCAGTAGGGAGATCATTCTCACAGCATGAACGTGGAATGATCTTTCTGTTGAATCTCTGAAGCAGTTTCGCAATAAAAACCGTGTAAGCTCTACAGTGAAAGCCTCATATTTAATCCTGAACAACGCTTATAGCCAAAACTTATGCTTTTTAAATTAGGAGCTATTTTAACATAAATTATTTGCTTTTACAAAGGCGGGACCTAGATTGCTGGCTACCTAGATTGAAATAACATAATGTAATTCTAAACTGATTTCCTCGATTATATTATAGCCAAACTTTTCCACCTAGAAAATAAATGGTGACTGAACAAGGGGTACAACTTTTCGAACAGGTACAAGGTACCCATGCCGGATGTACCAAGCCATTTTTTTAAGTACAGCTGGCACACCGGAGGTGGGCAAAAAGCACGACGGATTATGTCGTTGAGACTGGCGCGTCGCAGTATCCGGACTGAGCATCTACTGAATGGTTGGTAATAAATATTTTCACGATTCGTACCTGAGGATGATAGTCATAGTAAATTATGTTGTTCAGTTTGTTGTAAGATACGTGAAGATATAGTGCTTATATAGTGCTAATATAAGATATATAATGATATAGTGTTAATATAGTGTTAATATAGTGCTCTATATAGTGCTAATCTTAACGGGTAACTTAACGACGACGACGTTTTAAGAAGGGATCAGATCAAGTGCAACTCAGTTGCTAATTAAGACACCAGCTGGCCCCGGCTTCGCCAGTGGGTAAGTATAAGCCATAACAATATTATGCCGGCTATTTACAAAATTTCCAAATAATGTATGAGGGTACTGCGCTTGCGGTCTGTCTATAGGTAGCCATGCCTGCCATGCATACTGATGGAGTATTCGGTAGTTTCTCTACCTGAGGACTGAGTGAGCAGCCTAGATGTCAAATTAATTTCCTGTTTCTCCAGATAGCTACGTACATGAAGACAGTAATAACGTGAAAATTTTCATAGCGCGATTCAAGAATAATAGCTCCGAAGTAGTTCCATTCAACTTCACTAGATGGCGTAAGTATGTGGTGTCACTACAATGTTTTTTTTTTTACGAAGGAGAGAAACCTTATTAAGTAGTAAACAAAGGTCATTACTAAAATCATTAAACACAAGTGCGACTCGCATCATTAACAGGAGCGTACCGGATGGCTGGGTAAATAACAAAATGTTCCCACCCTTCTAATGGCAACCTACACCGGAGTTGTTCGCGTGGTAAGGCAAATATACTGTCTTCGCGATTATAGGGGTCCGGTTGGCCTTGCAAGAATCCTTCCGTGATATAAATACAGTGTAATGTAATGTATCGTATGATATCTGAATTATTTTATCAATGTAGGTAGATACTTACTAGGTATTTAAATTATGATTAATCTAAAAATTTGCATGTCGAATACTGTTTTTTTTTTTCAATCACAGGGGGCGAGCCTATTGCCGTCTAGCGGACACTTTGTCTAACCAATTGAATGAAATTTTGAAGAATTGATTATGCTTACTATTCAAATCGATTTAGAAAGTTTTGTTTTCGATTTCATATCGAAAACAAAACAAGTTATTTGTGATCACACGGCGATCCATCATTATAATTGGTGGGTAAAGGTCTGCGTCCACGAGTGTGTTGTTGACATACATTGATATAGTAGCGGTGCAATACGTTTGTGCGCTATTTATGAGAGCTTGATTAGTAGCCATATTGTTTTTAGCATAATTATTGTTCTGTTACCTGGATGTGCGAATGATTGGAAATATAAAATTTATTTTTATCTTAGACTAGCTGACCCCGCGAACTTCGTACCGCCTAACAGTCAATTCTTTTTTTTTTTTTTTTTCTCTCCGTAAGAACCATCCCCGTACTTTAAGGAATGTTCTAAAAAAAGAATTAGCGAAATCGGTCCAGCCGTTCACGCGTGATGGCGTGACCAAGGGAAATTGGGATTCATTTTTATATATATAGATTTAATGAAATTTTAAAGGAATTGTTCGTCCGAATATCGGTAGATGACTACACCGTCGCTGAATACGAATTTGTAGGAGGATTTCGAATTCCCAAGACGTGGCCTAGTAGATCAGTTGATCAGAGCATTTCCCCTGTAAGGGACTGGTCGGGGATTCAAGTCCTTTCTTACAATCTAGACGCACCTCGGAAACTCTCGAAAAAAATGTATGAAACACCTCTTTGTAATCACAATATACACATGGATCGCGTACATGTATAAATTGTTGTGTGAGAAAATTAAAAATTTCATAGTTGGCTTACCTGCTGATTTTTTTTTTTCATTTTTAATTTCAATTCAATTCAAAATTATTTGTGGATCATAGGTTTGTACAGTTCTGATTCTACGTTACATTCTGTGGTTACATTCAAGTGCGCTATGTCCTACCATGGAATATGGTGTACAAAGATTACAATTATATTATATTATTATAATTTGATTATAAGAAGCAAAACCACTTAGTTGGCGGACAAGCACACGGCCCACCTGATGGGAAGCGGTCACCGTGACCTATGGACGTATGCAACACCAGGGGCGTCACACTCGCGCTGCCGACCCTGAAGAAACCTTCTAATGCCCAAATTGTAACCCAGTATTTAATCATAACGCGATTTTTTCTCTCCATCCCTAAGTGGTTGACGTATTTAGACGTCAGTGGAATTATTATACATTCTACGATTTTGATCATAATATTTCAATCATGAGATTATGTTAATGTCTCTCTTAATATAAGGTAAAACGATAATAGTATAATGTGTGCGGGTTCTCACCAAACATATTTTCTCTTTTTGTTTTACAAAATACATTTTCTTACCAAATTGGTAGGTACACTTAATTTCAAGAAGTTAAAGTACACCAACGCAAATATCTACCCGGTACTACGTTTACGAAATGTACGTACCCAATTTAAATTTATAATCAGATTCGCATACCAAAGGAAAACATGCCGGAGAAACGAGTTAATATTACAATGGCTCGCGTGCCCTCAGGATAATGTTGCCATCTGTTGAGATGATTTGGAACTAAACGTATTTGATGTTCAAATAGTTATTCTGATTTAATCGATAGTAGAAATGGTAAATAAGCGTTGTTTTTATTTTGTATCGATTGTGTACTACAAGTAGCAAATATTATGATTATTATAAACAAATTGTATAAAATTTAAAAGGTTTTCCTCGATTTCCCTGCCCCCCTAGACAAATGGCAATTCGTTGCTCGGCGTATGATGGTATAGAATGACAAATGCATAGGATTTGACGTTTTTGACATTCGTTGACGCCTGTCATATACGTCAAATCCCATACATTTGTCATTCTATTCCATCATACGCCGAGCAACGAATTGCCACTTGTCTAGAGGGGCTGGGTTAAAATCGCCAGACCCCGCATTAGTGGCAAAGGAATAACCTTGAAAATACACTCAATCAAATAAAAATGTGATTTATTAAAATAAGTTCATAAAAGACGGAGACATCGATGGACACACATTACAAGGAATTTTAGTTTTTTAAACGACTTCATAAGTCTAATATATAAGTAATTCCTTCTTTTTTGACTTCGAAAAAGTGATTGGTTAGGACCCCAAGATTTTGATGAAGTTCATTGATATTTGACCTACTCCCTTGTTCCTCCTGTGAAATTAGAAAGTCATCATAATCATCATCTGAGACCAAGGTAACCTCGGAGCTCATGGTCCGCCTTCCGGCTCTTCCTCTTCCACTTCGCACGATCTTGGATGTCCATGATAGTGAGACCATTGGCACGCATTTTACCCTCCACGAAGTCAAGCCAGGACTTCTTGGGCCTACCCTGAACCCGGCGGGGGCGCCAATGCCAGGCATTTGCTACCCACGTAGCCTGGCCGCACCAGCGAAGGCGGTTCTCTGCGAAATTATAAAGAAAATAAAGTAAAATATAGTTGTAAACACAGACAGACAGACGGACAACGAAGTGATCCTATAAGGGTTTTCATTTTCCTTTCAATGTACGAATCCCTAAAAACGTCTAGTACACCACCTTTAGCTAAGCGTCATAAAAACTAAACACCGCAAATAATCAGACGCTGTAATATACCAAAAATACAGTACCTATCATTCTGACACTTATGAGTACCATCCTCTAGCAGGGCCTAGATATAAATTTCACTCACATACACCTGACACACACACAGAGCCCCTGAAAAGGCCTCAACAGTAAGAATTTTTATCCCCATATCAACATAGAAATATAGCATAATAATGTCGCAAAATATCCGAACGTTAACGTACATTACGTTTTCGTTACACAATGGGAAAAGGTTGGTATTAACGCATAACCTAATGGTGTGAGACGTCGGGTATTAGAAAAATGTGTTCGACGCAAAAATCGCTGAACTGAATGAATATTCAGCTACAATACGACAATACGTTCCTTGTCCCTTTCCTACGTACTATTTTATACATGAGTGTAGTAGAGATAGGGTATGGTCAGTTGAAGTTCATTCAAAAATGAGTTTTTGAATACAGAAGTAAATAGGTTGGATTTATGGATAAATTGGTTTTGATTTGTTTAGGAAATACGTCATCTATTGGGCCTATTAGTATTGTGTAGGTTAGATGACCGTTTTTGGAAAGCCGTGACCAAATGGCTGGTGCTGGCAGTTGGGTACAATGCTAAGAGTACCATGTGTCTCATCATTCTATCACATGGTAAGTTATCAAATCGTTTCCTGTTTTTCATTCGCCGCCATTTTTTCATATACCATTCCATTTCAATTCATACGCCTTCTATGAGAACGCGACAAGACCAGTGGGCTCCTACCAAAATAGGGATAGATCTGATTCTAATATTCAAGAATTGAACAGCCTTAATATTTTACTGGCTCGATCTAAATCCGAATAAGTAAAATATAATTCGATACATATTCACTAGATGGCGTTAGAAATATTATTGTAACATAGGTAACAATAACGCTATCCTAAGAATCTAAAATTGAGTAAAAGTATTTTATGACAAGGCTACATAATATTTAAGCTTATGTTCCCTAATAGAAATATTATCACATTATGATGGATCTACGGTTATAGTAATAATAAACTTATCTCTTCAAAACACAATGCTATGACGCACAAGTTGTATCAATGGCAGGCTTTATTAAATACGTGAAACTGACAGATTACGAGTAAACATCTTGAAGACACGTATCTAAAGATGCGCGTGCTGAAGAATAAACTGAAGCATCAACGATTAAAGCATGAAAAAGAATATCAAAAAAAGAAGCTTTTCTGAAAGATATCGCTGTTATTGTGCATTATACCGGTTGATTTTATATTCATTTAGGAAAAAAAGATTTTGGACACAGTTTTCATAGCAAAATTTCTTGGAAGTATTAGTTTGGCAAGCTTACCATTTTTTTTACAACCCTCATTCATTAATTCTTTTAACCTATACCTACAATATTTCCATACAAAAATATACCAAATGCTACCAGACGATTTTGTTATCGAAACTGTATTCAAAATCTTTTTATGTTTAATATTTAACGAAATAACTCCACCCACTGGTCTATTCGCGTCGTATATTCAGATTTACCTGCGCCGTACAAACATGTCACATATGTTTTACCCATTATGTAGTAACAATTTAGGTCGCTCATTTTTTCATAGGACCCTACGATTTGTCGGACCTGTTGTCAACAGTTTATGTTGTAGGTACATGTTTTTTGTGTTTCTGTAACAAGATTTTACGGCGTATTTGCTATTTTATTCATTACTAGCTGTTGCCTTCGGCTCCACTCGTACATAACTTTCAAAGATTTTGTCGGATAAATGATAAAAATTTGTTTACGTCTTTTGTAAAAATAAAATTACAAAAGATGCCTAAATTAATGCAGTTATAGTATGTAAGTTAAAGTTTCCTGTTAACAAACTTTATATAGTTTCACCTATCCCGATGTCTCTAATGAATTTGATATATTTTCCAGTATAATTATTGAGCTAAAGACGTCGCTCAACTTCTGCTACGAACTAAATGACTAAAAAAAGATAACGTAATAAAATATTTACCTGCAAATACTATGTACAGATAAATATAAATAAATATAAATATTTGTTATTATCCCGTCTATCATAATATAGTTGTACCGATAGTATGAGATATGTTGGTATAAATACGGTACAACCCTAACATAATGCTGTACATAAACATAATCGAGACGCACTCCACAATCCCTCACTAATGCGCATCAAAACCGCGAATGCATAAAATCATCTACTAACAGATCTATTTCAGTATTCCTTCAACGTCACACATTCGCACAAAACGTTTCGCAATTCCAAACGTATAAAGATAACACAGCCTCAGAATCTTTAGAAAAAATATACGGACTCGCCCCATATGTTCGTAAGATAAAAATATCACTTCTTGTTATATGTTAGTATAGTCGCAATATGGTCCCAAGTATATTGCCTTTTACTGGTTTCTTCCGTCCTTTGCTATTGTATGGAACTGCCGGTGTGACTCTGAAAAGATTCTGAATACCCCGCCTTGTCGATTCTAAGCGTTTTTTATTGTCAATGATTGTGGAAATATAATTTTTTTGTGTGGTTGAATATTATAATTTATTGTGAGTAAATTTGTTTTCGGGAGCCTCGTCCACGGGGGCGTCGACCACTGGGGGCGTAAGCCACGAACGCAAATTTACTGTCATTGAATTCCTTTTTCTACGGTTGCATTCTAAACTTGCATTTTGGAGCCTAGGGTCTGCTCTTCTAGATCAGCATTATTAGTTTAATTAGCTTTTACGTGAGGGACTGCTTTATTGTGCCGTTTTGGTTCCCGATGGAGTAGAGGGGCCACCCTATCTCTTCTCGATAATGTCGAAAAGAGTAACTATAGTATAGGGCTGTTCTTCATCCAATGGTAAACATACAGCCTATTTCAAAGTACCCACTTAAAAGGCAATAGACTCGCCACCTAAGACGTGGATCCAAAAATCATAGTTGGCAAAATGTGTGTTAATACACCTCTGGCCACCCTTTCAGGGATTTACAAGAGAGAATATTAAGTGAGTAATGTCCACCCTACACGTTGGTGAACATAATGGCAAATGCGTTGGTCCAAACACCCTCCCGACGCTCTGCCACACATAAAGAACGGCACAAACTCTACACGTTCACCAACATGTATTAGCCAACGTGATCACCACTGTTTTCATCAACATATTAGCGGACATTAGCCTGCATCAGTCCTGTCCAAATCAGCAGACATGCTGGCTTGCACCTTGGTCTATATTTTTATTCCAGCTACTCTTTTCAAGTTATTTATCCATCTAGCTAAGGGGCGTAGGTAGTACTATCTCCTACATACACCCTTATGCAACATAGGTCTGCTCAGATGAAGAACTAGACACTTTGGTCTATAACTATTCCAGGTACTTTTTTTAGGTTGTTTTATCCACCTAGCTAAGGGGTGGGTGCTACCTTCCCTTTGACACCTTTATACATACAAAAGTAAAATTGGAAATTTTTATCACAAACACAATTACTTTCTTCCCGTTTCCCTTTTAAACACCTGACAAAAACAGCAAAGCCTTCACCATAGCCACTTTAATTTGAAATTTATGGAGCGAAGTGTTTCATTAATTACTGCTCAACTTTATTGCCGCAAACAAGGTATACAAACAATTTTGTACACGAACACACTACAAATAGTTTCTGTAGTTTAATATAACTTACAAACATACTTATCCCTTGAAAAGGTAGGCAGAGGTGTATACGTCCAAGTTGCACCAACGATTTATTTTAAAAATATCAATAAATAAAATAGGTTACATGACACAATGATGTCATGATGGCTCTCTAATATTCACAATTTCATCTGTAAACATAGGTACTTAAAGTACCATTGTAACATGCCCGTGTCTGTAATGGTGACCCTCTTTTCCGAGACTTTGCCTTCAGCTTATCATCAGGCGAGGCGAAGTCAAATTGACGTGTCCTATATTAAAAAAAAGCTCCCCAAACAATCCTAAGGGAGATCTCAGATCTAATTATTAAAACTCGATATCGAATGTCTATCCTGTCCTCCTATGTCTGTCTGTCTGTTACGATTTCACGCCTAAACCACTGAACCGATTTTGATGAAATTTGGTACAGAAATAGATTAGACCTTGGGAAAGGACATAGTCTATGTTTAGTCGCGATAACCGACATCCATGCGAGCGAAGCCGTGGGCAGCAGCTTATATATTCCACCAGAAAATTCCTCTAACTACTATTCTATTTACCTCTTTCTCCTGATCAACAAACAAGATAATAACTTCGCGGTCCAACAAAACTGAATTTTAAAACCTAAAAGTGATCAAAGCCTTTGTATGAACCAAATTGTGTAGCCACAAAGGATTGCTCAGTTTATTTTTAAAAGAAGCTCAAACAATTCTTAGGTAAGCTAAACAGCATTGGCACAATGGCCACATGAATCTAGCCTCCGGGTTCCTACTTCAAATCGATTTGGCTACTGCTTGACCTGACTTGTATTGAGATAGGAAACGAATAAGTTATGAGAACTTTTATACGGTTGATGTACATTGCTGGCTGTGAGCGTGTAAAATATTGTAGTAAAATTTTGAATATTGGTAAGTGATATGATAATTCACACATTTACTTCAAGATAATTATGAATTTGACAAAGAAATAATTCCTAGTAGCAATTTTCTTTCGGAATTTGTAGAGGGAGGTCACTGGCAGTCTAAATTTAGTTTTGCGTGGTATTCGGTTCGTTACGCTCTCCGCCATCTTGAATTTAAGGATAAATAATTTTGTTCAAATTTTACTTTTTATATATTTTTATTAATTTTACTTTTATACTTTAATATTCCTACTGGCAATTTTTTTTCCGGAATTCGTTGGAGGCGGTCACTGGCTGTCTACAGTTTTACGTGGTATTCGGTTGGTTGTGTTCTTGGCCAAAAAAAATAACAGTGGGCTCAGGGGAACAAGTGGTTCATGGTTATAATTTGGTTAAAATTCAGTTCTGATCTCATCTCGCTCTCACGAATGTCATAAAAGTTATCTCTTCATTCGTCAAGCTTGAGAATATAATATTTATGCGATTAGAACTAAGATTAGAATAAAAATATTACAGGTTTGTATTTCTTATGAGCAAAATATCTATTTTCAGTCAATTCATAATTCGATTCAAAGTGTCTGAATCGTGTAGACAAATCATGACAATATCGTAACAGAGAATCTAAAAACGTTCAATGTACATCGTTTTCTTAAAGAAAACTGTCCCCGACATGTATTTGAAGAGCTAACTTCATTCAAGGTAGTGAAGTTGCAAGCCGGTGGAAGCCTGCCAATAGCTCGCGACATATGCTCGGCCTTTTCTCAATTGCGATGCTATTTTCGGTAAGAGAGTAGCCGTAAAACGTTTTGTTAAGACCGAATTTTCGCTGAGCAATTGAAAAGAAATTGATGTTCACATTTTTGGCTGCTTCTAGAAGCACTTAAAATTTGTATAGCTGTTAAGAATTTGATATACCTACTTATTTGAGATAATGAGCTGAAATCTCTGTGGCATGTCGGCAGTGAATGAGCGTCATTCTAGAATATGGGCACTTGATATTTCGTCGCAACTACACTGTTAAAAAATTATTTCCTCCGTCGCAACTCTTTGTGAATCACAGTTGCGTAGACGGTCGAAGTGTTCAAAATCCAACGTTGAGGTCTGGATTCTCCACTTACTTCCTTTGGTTTGGCTTGTATGGCTTTCATGGAAGCCTGTATTTTTGTAATTATATTTAATACGTTCGTAGCAAATCAGTAGGTTATTAACATCGCAAAAAAAATCTTCATATCACTTTTGAGATGATAATATAATTAATAACTAATTAAGAAGACTTCGAAATAAAACAATAATAATATTGTTTTTGTGGATAACGTGCGAGAGAACTACTTTTAAACCTTGTCCATTAATGAGAAACAATGTTTTTTTTTCTTTTTAAGAATAAGAATAAGAATAATTTATTTGCCTTTGAACATGGTTACATAGGTCTTACAGTATGTATAAGCACAGCATGTCTAGCCGCAGTCTACAGCATGCAAGTTTTGTAGAGATATTACACGTATTACAAATTATCTATTATTATAATTATCACAAATTAGTAGAATACTAAAATTATCAATTATTACCATAATTATATTATCTAATTGCATTAATCTATACACTTTATTAACGATACAAAACAATTAGAAATGTCAAACAGAATAATTTTATTATAATTATACCTAATACCTACTAACTAGTTTCAATGGTCACTTTGGTCAATTTATTTGGATCAGAATACTGCCTTCTACTTCCACGTTAAGCGGTCGGTCCCGGATATCATACGAACATCTATGGCAGTCGTGACGGGTAGTTGGAGCCTTAAAAAGTCTTACAACTGGTCTAGCTGCAATGCTTCGATATCGCCCAATATCATTATTGGGTTTTGTAGGTCATATGGCAGTGGCATCACGAAAAATTTCGAAGTCCAGTCAAATCCGAATTTAGACTGGTAAAGCGGATCTCAAATTCCGAGGTGAAAGCTTCGTATGCGACTGTGCTTAACGCTAGGATGAGGAAGAAGAAGAATATTTCCTTCTTCTTCTGAATACTTCTCCTTCTGATTCTTTATTTGTTTTAGAACATAGTAGTTATGTCTTATGACCAGGTGTATCATGTTCTACCTAAATTGGGCATGCGTAGAATAATGGTGGCACATCATAATAATGTATATTATGGTTATTTGTGTTTGCTAATGGGCGTTTGTTGTATTCGGCAAAATATTTGACATACAGGCAAATACGACCATCTAACATATTTACTGTACAGAATGATACGAAGTCAAAAGGAAGCTTAACCACCTATTAGATACACCTTTATCTGTACATACATAAATACATACATGATACATGTATAGATAAAAGTCTGTAATGGATGTAATAAATTCTAAAAATAGAAGACGGCATTAAATACCGTTTTTAACTAATTAGTGAAATGGTAATAAAATAAATCTGTCAGATATAGAATAATTATAATTTTATTATGATAATGTGCCAGTTACTGTTTTTCTTGACAACATTACGTATTTATTTTTTTAGCGTTACTTATAATTTAATATTGTATTACAGCTAATTCCACTGTTTTTATATTTTTATGGACCTTTGTTTTGTTTTTTATTATGAAACTAAATTGATCCGGCCTTGGCATACCTAATAGTTGACTTTAGACTTACACGTTTTTAAAACTAACGAAATCATTTTCATCATTATGCTGACGACTGGCATATACGTCAAATCCCATACATTCGTCATTCTATTCTACAACATGCCGGCTAACGAATTGGCACTTGGCTAGGGGGCCTGCCCCCCCCTGTTGGTAGGGGATAGGCGTATCTCCTGAGATACGCCTATCCCCTCTTTCCCAACTGTACCATTGATTAGTACCATTAATGGTACTACTGGGAATCTTTGTCCCACTAGTACCATTGTACACGATACTAGTTTTGCAGCCGGGTTTATCGTTTTTGAAGGGTATGTCAGCTTTTCCTAGAGAGGAAAGTCTGAGCCAGAGCCTCCACTGTTGTTTGACACGTAGGTACACACAGAATTTACAACGATCTTGACTGCAAAGTCTCAAAATGATCTTAATACCAAGGTACGAGTATTAAGAGCAAATTAAACTGTTCTATTGATTTAAATTGTATTAACGTCGAGGCTTCCGGCGACTGGGACCACAATTAAATTTATTTTAAATTTAATATTTTTCTTCCGGCGACTGGGACCACTCATAAAAAAGAACAAAAAAAATATAGTTAAAACCCAAATCAGTACAGTCAGCAACGGCCAACCTCTGCCCCCGGTATGAGGCGAAGCGAATGTTACCGGTTTTCTTGTAGCGGTTACTGGAGACAGGACGGTACGGCACACGTGGTTGGGGTATCAGTCGATACAAATGCTCTCCGGAGTATGTCGTTGAGAGCATGGTGACGCGGAAACCTACCCGCGCTTCTTCGACAACTCAGTGCGTGCTGACCGTCGCCGCCCACCATGGAGCCGCAGGTGCATTTATGGGGTTCACACACCTTGCAGCCCAGTTGGAGGGCCACTGCCACCCGCAAAGAATTGTCGTCCAATAAAGTGCCCAGGTGAGGTGAAGGCAGCGCGTGCAGCCATGCTCCCGATTCCGGCTGCGACACCGCCCGAAGCCTCGCCAGATCGGATTCGGCCCCCGTGGCATCGCCACCAGCCCCTCCTAAGCCTTCGAGCTGTGCCATCGTCCCGAACGCGCTGGACATGAGGCGTGACAGGGCCTGACGCCGCCGAACTGCGGGCAAGCCACACTGTCTCGGCGTCCGCTGCAAAGGGCACGGTTACTCTGCCACCATTATTATGGAGGATGGCAGTAACAAGGTCCGCAGCCCCATGTGCCGATGCCAGCATAGCCGGCAAACCCACATCCCGCGCGTTTCACCCAATACCCCCGTGACGGTTGGGGAGAGTCGCCTGTACCCATTGGTTTTCGTTGAGCCATACATTGAGGATCGACTCAACTGAGGACTTGAGGATGTCATCGAAAGCCGCGACGTCTGCCGGACAAACCCAGGTTAGCGCGGTCCGCAGCAGGTACGTCAGCTTAGGGAGGGCAAAGCACATGCGCAAAAGCACCAATGCCACATGCGCAGAAAGATTTCAGAATAGAAGTCAGGAGAAGCTTATTACGGGAAAAGATTGCCTCGTGCACCCCTTCAGGGAAAAAATCATTTATGTATAATATGTATAAATATCTAGGTATACTTTCTTATTCTAGGTATGAGTTTATTGCCTGCAATTCCAAAAAGATAGATTTTCCTAGCAGTCACTTTTCCATAGATTTTCTTACCCTTTTTTTTTTTTTTTTTAACGTGCGAAAAATCCCCACGTATACCTCCCCCGCCGGAGCCGGAGGAGGAGGTTATGTCGGACTCGAACCGACTAAAACGCACGCCGTCTGTGGGCCGTCGGTTGCCGGAGGTGAGGTTGTCGTAGCCATATCCCTCGCTCCCCGGCCGACCCAGGGCCAAATCTCTCGATCTGGCCCTCATCCGGTGTGGGGACCACAGAGTCCCCAACTCGCCCCGGGTATGGGGAGGCACGCAATGCGCGCCACCGCCGCGGCCTGCTTCTGCTAGGGTGACAGGTGGCTCCACCCGTCACCCCCAGGCCCGCGCTCATGGGGGACGGAGGTCATTCTGCGACCTCCGACGCCCGAGTTGCCGCCGCTCGTTGCGGGCCGCGCGGTTAGCGATTCTCCTGCGCTCCTCGCGGGCGGCTAGGTCTGCGATTGTCCTTCGCTCCCGCTCCGCCGCCCACTTCACGAGCATGATTTGCTCGCAGAAGGAGGCGCCCGCGGCCCACGCATCCGCGCAGCGAATCATCGCTGCGAGCAAAGTGGCGAGCGTGAGAGCTCTCACTCCCAGGGCCGCCACCAGCTCCCGTCTCGGCGCCTCCCACGCCGGACACTCGGTGAGCGTGTGCAACGCCGAATCCTCGCTCGCGTCGCAGTGATGGCACTCGGACGTTGGCTCTTTCTTCGCGGTCCGATGCAGATACCGCCCAATGCGTCAGCCAGAACGAAAGGCCACCGTCTGGCCTCTCTAGCCACTCCCCCATGATGGGTCTAGATTTTCTTACCCGTGTTTTCGTCCTGAAAAATGCCTCTACTACTACCAGACAAAGTTGAAAAGGTTTTTCACAAAAAAATGACAGATAGCTACGCTATAGATACGATAAAACGGTGTCAAAAATATTTCAATCACCTCAGTTTTACGACACCTCGACTTTAGCAAAAACTTTGTGTTGAAATCGGTCTGAGCTGCGGCTATCCTTATATGGGGGGGGGGTTTGGTCACACCTACACGTACCTTCATGACTATTACATACACATATTCACGCCTGAAAGCCCATATTTCAATATGTTTTCGGCCCCGTGTAACCAGTCTCAGGGGGCGAGCCTATTGCCGTCAAGTGGGCACTGTGTCTTAGGCTGTAAGTGGGTATATTTACTGACGGATGAAGAACAGCCCAGACATGACAGATGGAGTTCCCGTAGTCGAAGGTGACTACGGAATAAGGCTGTTCTCCATCCGTTGGCCCTATCCACCGCAAACCAACACTGTCTAGGAACAAATTGATACTCTAGTGTCAATGTAGGGTCCGCGTTTTTTCGCATAACTTTTAAGTTATTTTAAGGGAAGCCCGAATATGTTTCTAATACCTACCATTGATCCATTCCCTGAGCCTTTATCCAACTCAGGATCGAACTTTAATACTTACCGTGAAGCGACTGCTACCTGACCTCCTATTTGAAGCTACGGCGCTAATTTTAAACTAATAGTGAATGTTGATTATCACTATGATATTTTAAGTAACAGAGGTGATAACTTAGAATACCATCCAGGGAGCCACCAAATTGCTTAAAAAAAAATTCATTCAAATCGATCCAGCCGTTTAGGAGGAGTAGATGGACATATACGATATATAGATGACATTTTTCAATCAAAGAGTTTTTTCTTTAAATTAAAACCAACCTTTTTTTGTTTGACTGTACTGTTTTGGCTAAAACAATAGATTTTTTGATACATTTATGGGTGGTCCCAGTCGATGGAAGAAAAATATTAAATTTAAATGAATCCGGCAACTGGGACCGCGGTCCGAGTTAATTGTGGTCCCAGTCGCCGGAAGCCTCTTAACGTCAAAGTCAAAGTCAAAGTCAAAAATCATTTATTCTGTATAGACCATCAAAACGGCACTTACAAAACGTCAATAATATACATATATGTACTAAAGACTAGCTTAGCAAATGGACCACCGGTTCGAAACGCGGCCCCGGCCTGAGAAGACTCCGGTAAGAAACTCAGCGGGCTTTTTTTTTTGGTCTATTTACAAAAAATGCTTAGTCTACTTAGTCTAAATACAATCATTTGTTTGAGAAGCATGCATGAGTGAACAGCTCAATTCCAAGCAAGTTTATCATCTAAATATTCTTGTATTTTATAATAGCCTTTTTGGCACAATTTCCTCTTAACTTCATTTTTTAATTTATTTATAGGTAAATCCCTAATTTCATTAGGGAGCTTGTTAAAAAAGCGTATACTTACAGTTACCCTGGAAAGAATTACTAATTTTTTGGAGTCTGCTATCACAGACTACAAGATTATCTCGTATTTATGTTAAACTAAAGGTCTGTACCAAATATCATAACAAACAATCTACAGGAAGGGGAGAAAACCAAGGTATTAAAATCATTTTGAGTACTTCGCTCGTCAAGATCGATGTGATGACTGTACACTGACTTGCAAGTGACTTTTACATGGTATTAAAGTTTGTTGGTTGCGCCCTCTACATCCTAACTAGAATTTTACCCTGTCTTCACTACATATCCACCAATGTTAAAAATAGTAAGAACATGGAATATTACATTGCGACCGGAAACGGTGCGCACTGTGCGGTATGAAAGGAACTTCATCCCACACACACTCAAGCTGTGGAGTGAACTCCCCGCGGTGGTTTTCCCAAGCGACTACAATATGGGGCACTTCAAGAAGGGTATTAGAATGTTTCTTCAGGGTCGGCAGCACGAGTGTGACGCACGCATCCATAGGCCATGGTAACCACTTTCCATCAGGTGGGCCGTGTGCTTGTCTGCCGCCTACGTGATACAAAAAAAAATTTCAAGCTTTAAAATTTGCTCGTTGTATCGTCGAGTGGTAAGATTTAATTTAAAGCACTACATGAGAAGGTTAAGTGTCTAGGTGTCAAGTGAACGTAAACAAGCACATCTTCACCTCAACCCGCTACTCACAGCCTGAATTATAATTTCTTACCCAAAGAACACAAATCCTCTAGCCTCGAATATTAACAAAGGCTAATCCCTAAATAAGGATAAATCTTCAGGCCACAACAGACAGCACCGTCGACACATAAAGCATGAGGTTTTATCGCTTATATATACTTGTAAAACTTGAGCATTATACATTCAGCTGTGTCTGTGAAGGCTGCGCGTATTTCAAACGCATATTTCATGAGGGTATGCGGTTTTGCGTACGTCATAACGTTTGGAGTAAAGGTAGGGGCTCATCGTTGGGTATTAAAGTTACAGTGGTATGCAAGATTTAACTATATAACTCACTCTTTAATATGAAATGAAATGCTTTTGGATGAATTGAAAAGGGTTTTTTTTTTGCAATCAGTCTTAGTTTAATGAATTGTGCAGGAAGTAGGGGTAGGAGGAGCATATCCAGTGGAAGGTTTTCGTTAAATTTCTTCAAAGCAAGTTATAAAGCACTTTGATAAAATGTAGTTTTTTATTTTTTATTATAGAGATACGCAACTAAGTGTACAGATTGTAATCTGTAATTAGTGAACGGTAATATGGCTCCAGGTAGAAACAGGTGACAGACTATGTGGCGTAGCGTTAATGAACGCGGCCGCTACGCAAGAGGCGCAGGTTCAATCCCCGCTTAGTGCAAATATTTGTATGCATGAATTTGCATTGGTCTGGTCGTACCTCGAAGAGCACGTTAAGCAATCGTTGGTTACTAGTCTCAACGTCACCAAAGTTTTCGATAGAGTCTGGTATAGTTTGCAAGCTCCCGGTCTACGGTCTACCTTCTCGATTGTGCATTCATTAGCCATTGGTCTTCCGTTGCAACCGAAAACAACGCTAAAATTATGATATGAGACCTTATTTAATCAAACCAATAAGTCATCATCAACATACTCATAGCAATTTTCCTCATAGCTTTGAAGCCTGGGGTCCGTTTATTATTATTTTTGTTTTTCCAGGAGCGCCTACCGTCTGCCCTTATAACCCCTACGCCTGCGTTTGAGACTCATCCGTCATTTAGCAAGTGCACCAACAATCAGGTCAGGTTAACTTTGGCACCAAAGTAATATCTTTGTGTATGTATTGTCCGAGTGTCTTAACTTAGTAGGGTATACCTACTAAGTCAAGACACTCGGACAAAAGGCACGGTTCGATAATGTGTCCGAAGCCCAAAATTGAAAGATACGCACTGGTGTGGAATAAACGCGGCGTTTGTCCCACGGTTTATACTGTCGCAAAAATTCACAACTCTGGAAAATCCCTGAACATTAAATGGATAATTTCACTTATACAAAGATTTAGTGTATGTGTTATGCTTTCCAATGATTTTTAATCGACTTCAAAGGTATTCGGTTTTAGAAAAATGGTTATAGGAACATTTATTTTATTGTTATTATCATGTGATACTTTTGTTCAGTTAAGCAGTTTTGTGTTGCTAAATCGTATTTGCCTGGTTAGATGATACAAGAGTCATATTGGGGTGACGTTTCAGTGAGTCTAGGCCGGAAGCCAAAACGCCTGAGTGCCACCACTGCAAGAGTTGCTCTTAGTTAAACCGCTTCACACGCTGGCAGAGCGTAAGCCTCACACAATTGACCCTGGGGCTGGCCGTGGTCAGCTGCGGGATTATTTTGAGTGTCGCCTTCTTTTTCGATGCAGTGATGCTTGCAAGAGAGGTGCCAGAAAAGGAACGGGAGAGGTCTAGCACTATCCTGTGCCGTAGAAGACGCACCGGGCGGCGGAGATCACAGAACGATCTCCATCCTACTATCCTATTATCCTATCCTACTATCCTACTATCCTGCTATCCTACTATCCTACTATCCTACTATCCTACTATCCTACTATCCTACTATCCTATCCTACTATCCTGCTATCCTACTATCCTACTATCCTACTATCCTACTATCCTATCCTACTATCCTAATATATATCCTACTTCCTACTATATATCCTACTAATATTATAAATGTGAAAGTTTGTGAGAATGGATGTGTGGATGTGTGGATGTTTGTTACTCTTTCACGCATAAACGGCTGGACCGATTTGGATGAAATTTGGTATGTATATAGGTTATACCCTGGATTAACATACAGGCTACTTTTTATCAACACACCACGCGGGCGAAGCCGCGGGCGGAAGCTAGTTCTCCATAAGCACGGGCCTTGGAATGATAGTTGGGGCTAGCCATCACCGTAGCAGAAATAATCCGTAGGGTAGCAACGCGTTGTGTTTCTCTCTAAGGTAGATCACCAGTGGCCATCGGTTTGGTTCTCTGGGATATCCCTTTTAGCCTTTTTAGGGTAGGTACAACAGACGTAAGAGTTCCATACAAGGGCCGATATGTCGAAACACCTTGAGGTTTTAATCGATTCGGATCTGAAATAACGGAGTTGATCGTTAGCTCCGATGGAATCCAATCTAGAAAGCATTCCCGCACTCATAAAAATGGGGTTTAAGTACAACATAAGTATAAGGTGGACAGACGACCTTATCAAGGCCGCGGGAACGCGCTGGATGCGAGCCGCTTCCAACCGGTCTTATTGGAGATCTATAGGGGAGGCCTATGTCCAGCAGTGGACTTCCTATGGCTGAAATGATGATGATGATGATGAAGTATAAAATATCAAAGTATTGCTATTGACCTATGTTTGGTTTCTAATAAATGTTTAGACTATTTTATAAATCCCTTTAAATAATCAAGTATCTCAGTTTTATACGATATTCTCTGTTTGTAAATCCTACTCGCATTGTTAAGGCAACTAGGTAAAATTTAGGGTTGCACTTCAAATATTCATTAAGGAAACCAGTCCCCTATATTTCACACAATACTGACATCCAAGTCAATAAACTAATAGTTACATATTACAGGTACCTTTTAGGGCACAAACAAGAACTTACGGCCGAGGTGGCGAACCATGAAGCTCTGATATTAAGCTACGTCATAGTGCAATGTCGTAAATACACGGCTTATCCAGCAACCACAGTATAAATCGGAACGGCCATTTTGAATGATGAAATGTTATGATAGTCGTGTAGTCCTTAAAGTTAGAGTTATTAACACTTTCACTAGTGAAATTAGATTCTCCTGGTACTTCACGTATTTGGGTCTTTTTGTTACTAAGAAGTTAAACGCTTTCCTGCTATACCACAAAGTTTTTAGTTTATTATTTTATACTAGCTGTTGTGATTATTGGTAACATAGAGATTATTTGCAAAGGTCTAATCTAATCCAAAGATCAAAATTTCATCAAAATCGGTTCAGTGGTTTAGGCATGAAAGCGTAACAGACAAACAGTTACTTTCGCATTCTTAATATTAGTATGGATAATGTATTGTTTATAGGTGCATACCTATATCCCTACCCCTTAGGGGATATAGGCGTGAGTTTATGTTATGTTATGTTATGTTAATAAATACGTGTACAAAATCAGAAAAAATCGAATAACACTTCACAAAAAAATAACTTAAATAAAACGTCAAAAATTCATCACATCACAAAAAAATTTGACACAAATGTCGACCAATTACAAACTCGGAAGTTCCGTACAATATCCCTGTCAATTACTTGACAAAAATTCGCCTGTAATAAAGTCGGAAACTTTCCTTATTATGGTAATACGAGAAATAATAACGATTCGAAAGATGACGCGTTGTATTTTTAACGAGTCATCAACTTGGGAACAAGTCAGATGGCGATGAACTTATGCTATTGAGAATATGTTCGATGTGATTAAATAGGGTCTTATTCTGAAAATAATTTCTTCGCAGAAAACTTCCAAGAAATTATATTTCTTTCCATTCTTATTATTACAGATTTATTTACTTCCATAATTTACTGTATACGCGCTGATATCAATGTGAATCTTTTTTTATATTTTGAATTACGTAACTATTAACAGAAATTTTTCATGGTGCTAAAAACGGCGAAATGTGCTAGAATACCTATGTACTTAATCATGTTTCCGCAATTAAATGAATTTGAATTTGAAAGAATTCATCCTCACCCATTGCACCCGGAAACAGTGTGCACAGTGCGGTATGTAAAGAACTTCATTCCGCGCACGCTCAAGCTGTGGAATGAAATCCCTGCTGTTGTTTTTCGAAGCGGCTACAATATGTAGCCCAGTCATATTAGGTAAAAAAAGGGGTCAACCTCGGAATGAAAGATAATAAGCTGCAAATTGGTATGAACCTTTGTTTTGTCATTCTAAATGTTGTCTCAAAAGTCACAATCGTTATCGTGTCCGCGTCTCAAGATATTCAAGGTCAAAGGTCACAAAAATCGGTTTTTCGCGAATATCTGGCTTCCTATCGGTTAAATGAGATTTGCATTTATTATAAAAGTTGTAGGCTATAAAATTCCCTACAACTTTTGTTTAAACTTTTTTTTCATACGACCAACCGTTTTGAAGGTAGAGCGCGAAGAGTGCACATCGTACAGTCATATACGGCCTAATGCAAGGTCAAGCGTGAGTTATGGTTATCAGTACGTTATAAAGTCAATTATTTACTTGGAAATTATAATTATTAAACAATGCCTATTATTTATGTACTAACTATTAATTATTTTTATTTAATTAAAGTAAGTAACTTGATTATTTATATATAATTATTCATATTTAACTATTTAAGTATAAAATATTATTAATTCTGGATTATATATTTTAGTTTTATTTTAAGTTAAAATGATAGTAAGAGTAGGTATATATTTTACACATATTTTTATTTATTATTAAATACGGCATAATATACATTTATCAAAATGTGAGTTCAAATATCAAAAGTATCTTTGTTGATTTTAATTGTAATGAAATTGGAAATGGAAGCTAATTATCTTCTTCTTCTTCGTCGTCTTCTTCTTCTTGTCGCTCAAAAATGTTCGATTCATTGTCATGTTCATCTCCAAACCTTCCAGAATATCGGGATCATATGTATTTTCTTCATCGGGATTACTTGGATACAGTGAAGCGTTGAGGCAAGCTTGTCCGTTGCACTGGCCGCAAGCTAAAGAACATTGTAGCCCTGATTTTCTGCATCCACAGCGGGAACCACAACCATTTTTGCAATTGCAAAATATTACGTTTAGTAGTTCGGCTGGTGCTGGAGGTAATAACGTTCGTATGGGCTCCAGGATATATAATCCAGAATTAATAATATTTTATACTTAAATAGTTAAATATGAATAATTATATATAAATAATCAAGTTACTTACTTTAATTAAATATAAATAATTAATAGTTAGTACATAAATAATAGGCATTGTTTAATAATTATAATTTCCAAGTAAATAATTGACTTTATAACGTACTGATAACCATAACTCACGCTTGACCTTGCATTAGGCCGTATATGACTGTACGATGTGCACTCTTCGCGCTCTACCTTCAAAACGGTTGGTCGTATGAAAAAAAAGTTTCAACAAAAGTTGTAGGGAATTTTATAGCCTACAACTTTTATAATAAATGCAAATCTCATTTAACCGATAGGAAGCCAGATATTCGCGAAAAACCGATTTTTGTGACCTTTGACCTTGAATATCTTGAGACGCGGACACGATAACGATTGTGACTTTTGAGACAACATTTAGAATGACAAAACAAAGGTTCATACCAATTTGCAGCTTATTATCTTTCATTCCGAGGTGAAAGCCCTAATATGACTGGGCTAATGGGGTTCTTCAAGACAAGCAGCACAAGATGGAGAGCAGCTATACGGCTGTTCTCCATCCACCATCCATCTGTGAGTATCGTAAAAGGTGACTAAAAGATATCCTTTATCCGATCCCCACAGGAAGAGACGGGGTAGCCCTATTCTCTCCACCGGCAACCAACACGGCAAACTCACGTACACCATGTAGCTTTTGCGTCAGTGGTTAAAAGATGAGTTAGTAGTTTTTTATAGGTAACATCAAATTAAAGACCTTCGAAAATTAATATAATAAAACTACCTTATATTTTACGTAATTTGTCCATATCACTCAAGAACAATCAATCTTATTAGATAACAGGTTTACGCCAATTTGAACTCAAACCCATTAGATTAGAGTTGAAAATGATTTAAACGGATATTAATAAAATAGATTGCCGAGTCGACAAATGTATTAATGGTTGTATTGATTGAGCTTTATGACGTCTGCGTAGTCTTCGAAATTGCGTCACGGGCATAAGTAAAAGAAGCTCAGAGGCTCAACTTTGTGTACTATAAGAGAAATAATTTATGACTTCAACGTTTTCATTGTTTTGAACATAAAAGTGAAATGAATCAATCAGTCAGTCATAATAAAACTTAGATTGATTTTTAATATCTTTATTTTGTATAAAACTTCGAAAGCCTTTTACATGTACAGTCAGCATCAGATCGATTGACTAGCAAAGTACTCAATGATCTTAACACCTTGGTATTCCCCCCTTCCTGTCGACTAATTGTTCATAATATTATTTGGTACACACCTTTAGTTCGGAAGATAATACACTTTCAATCAATAAAACAGTTTGGTATTGAGTACTTTGCTAGTTGAGATCGATCTGATGCTTCAATGATGTACCAGTTACTCAGCCCATTTTCGGCTTAGTGGCTGAAACATTAATCACTGTAAATCTATGAGATATCAATAAGAAACAAAACAAATTAATAATGTATTGTAGGGATGGTCAGAAGCATTTGAAACCAACGGGCTGGTATGAAAGGTTCAGTGATAGTTTAACAATAGCTATATAAGGACAGCCCCCTACACAAGGTGGCTATTCGGTGGCAATATTGAGATCCGATTCTCTGCACTCCATGGATTCACCGTGCGGTCGCCGGGTCAATAGCGTGATACAGAGAGGAACACCGTGACGGTGACTGGGACTTGCGACCCAGGTGTAGGTTTAGGGTGGCCACCTTGTGATGCATCAGCGCTCACCTCCACCGTCAGTAGTGTTCCCCCCCCTACCTATCCAAATTTGATAAGATCCTATCAATGCCGCTTTTGATATTCGATTTAGTAAAGAGCTTACTGAAGCTCTTCGCAATCCGAGGTCTTTAAGTAAGTTGTACAGGGATTTAGCTGGAATTCCCCTTGCTCCTACTTCTACGGCGTAGAGTTTAACCACGTAGCCGTTTTTGGTTAACTCGTTAGTAAGTCAAAGTATTTGTTTGTCTTTATAGCGTGGTCTTTAGGTATATTAGTTTCCCACGGTACTGTGAGTTCTACAAATAGAATACAAATAGAAATTATGAATGTACGGGATTTCACATATATTGACAGTCGTCTAAAGTATGTCATAAAATGTCAAAATACGCGTCAATTCTATATATTCATGTTTCTATTCTACAATACGCCTGCCAACAAATTGCTACTTGTCTCCCTTGACAGCCGCCTGGCTGAACCAGTGGTGCGGGCTTTTGTTTCTGCCTACCTCGGGAGAAGATAGGCGTGAGCATAATTATGTATACAGGTTGTAATCGTTAAGTGTGTCCAGGCGATTATTCCGTAACTATTACAGATATCAAAAAACTTTAAACTGATATCGAAAGTACGTTACCTAATGAGTAAAATGACATCAATAACTTTTTAAAAATCACACGAGAGGTATCTAACATTATGACATTTAACACTCCCATACATTTAGTATGAGATTAGTAGAAAGGTTTCTTCCTATGGGGATTTATCAAAGAAAAAGTGTACGCTGAGAGAATGCACAGCCTAGAAGAGTTACAGAATCGTGTACGTCGTGCAATTGCTTTAATTACTCCACAAATGTTAAGGAAAGTTCATTTAGAAACTGTAAGTAGAGCTCGTCATTGTATCGCACAACAAGGGCGTCACTTCGAAAATCTGCTTTGAACACAAAATTTTGTACTTACTAAGAAATAAATATTATCCAATTAAAAGATAGTTTTATTACTCTGTTAGGTTAATAAACAGTTAAATAAGGACACTAACTAAAACCTTCTCATACTAAACGTATGGGAGTGTTTAATGTCAAAATGTTAGATACCTCTCGTTTGATTTTTAAAAAGTTATTGATGTTATTTTACTCATTAGGTAACGTAGGTACTTTCGATATCAGTTTAAAGTTTTTTGATATCTGTAATAGTTATAGAATAATCGCCTGGACACACTTAACGATTACACCCTGTATATGGGTATTTCAAGAGAAAGAATACTTCTCTTTAAGAAATGGTTTTACTGATTTATTTCTGTCATACAAGTTCCAGTGTCATCGGTTAGTTCATTCATTGCAATGAGCTGTATGAATTTGACCCACTTACGCTGAACTGTGCTATTTAATAAAAGAAATCTATTTGTGCAATATAAGTATGACCAGGGCCGCCGCTAGCTATGTGGGCGCCCGTGTGCAAAGTCGATTTTGCCGCCCCCTAAATAGGTCTAAGGACGCTTACACCCCCCCCCCCCCGCCGGTTGTTATATAGGACTCGAACCGACATATTTTTTCTTCTGGCAGACCATGATAAAAAAGCGGATAACACCACGAGATCTGGTTGGGCTCCGCCAAAACTGACCATGCGGGAAGAGCCGCTCACGCTTTCGCTCTGGCGCATGGCCTGACCCAACTGGTACGCGAGGTCACTAGGATACCAAGAACGTCGGGCCTGACACCCTCCCTTCTAGACCTTCTGCTGACGAGTCACCCAGACCAATACAGTGTTTCGGTGCGTGCCGCTTTAGGCAACTCCGACCATTGTCTGGTCTGTTCCAAGGTGCCAATCACAGCGCCCCCACGACCCGCGCAGGGGAAGCGGCGTCTCTGGCACTACTCGTCAGCGGACTGTGATGGTATGCGTGAGTATTTTGCGTCCATCCCGTGGGTTGCACGTTGCTTTGAAGGTAAGAACCCATCGGATAGTGCTACTGCTGTCGCCGGTGAGATCAGTCTAGGTATGGAATACTATATCCCATACACTGATGTCACCGGTGACCGCAGAGCGCGCCCTTGGTTCGGCCGCGAGTGCGCGGAGGCTGTCAATCAAAAACAGTCTGCGTACCGCGCCTGGGTAAGGGCGCGCGCCACACGCGATCCCAAAGTGGGCCACTTCAAGGCAGCGTACAATAAAGCCACAAAGGTCTGCAAGGGGGCTTACGTCAGAGCGGATGCCCAGCGCATAGCGCGGCTTGGTCAGGAGCTAGTGGCGCATCCCACGGGCAGCCGTGGCTACTGGCGACTGGCCAAAGCAGTGCAAGCCAACTTCTGCCAGCCTTCGCTGCCCCCGTTGCGCAACCCTGATGGATCCCTTGCCCATGAGCCGCAAGAGAAAGCAAATCTGCTGGTTAATCTCTTTGCGGCAAACTCCCGAATCGATGATTGCGGTAAGCAGCCACCGACATTACCCGTATGTGACCACGCAATGCCTGAGATCCGCATCAGGCAGCGCGATGTCCGTGGTGTGCTGCAGTCACTCGACGTCCGGAAAGCCAGCGGACCGGATGGTATTCCAGCGGTGGTTCTTCAAAAATGCGCAGCGGAGTTGTCTCCAATGCTTACGCGTTTGTACCGGATGTCGTACATCTCAGGTACAGTGCCATCGGCTTGGAAGGAGGCGAAAGTGCAGCCGATCCCCAAGAAAGGGGATCGCTCGGACCCAGGCAACTATCGGCCTATAGCCGTCACCTCAGTGCTGTGCAAGGTATTCGAGCACATAATAAACAAACAGCTCATGCGTCACCTAGAGGATCATTCCTTAATCAATGACCGGCAATACGGCTTTAGACCGAAGCGGTCAACGGGTGATCTTCTGGCGTACGTAACCCATCTTTGGGGTGAGGCTATAGACAAGCATGGCGAGTCACTGGCAATTAGTCTTGACATCGCCAAAGCTTTCGATAGAGTCTGGCACAAGTCGCTTCTTTCCAAGTTACCAGCCTTTGGTCTGCCTCCCAGACTGTGCGACTGGGTGTCTAGCTTCCTGCAGGGGCGCCGTATTCGCGTCCTCTGTGATGGTCGAACTTCGGAGTTCCTGCAGGTAAATGCTGGCGTGCCGCAGGGGTCCGTCTTATCACCCACTCTCTTTCTTCTGCATATCAACGACATGTTGTCCACTGGCAGCATTCACTGCTATGCAGACGATAGCACCTTACACGGGAGTTATCACGGACATCCTGCGGCCAAGCAGTCTGATATCGCGGAAAAAAGGCAGCTTCTCGTCAGTGAACTTGACCGGACCCTGAACCACGTTTCCCAATGGGGCTCTGAAAACCTGGTCGAGTTCAATGCCAAGAAGACGCAGGCATGCGCGTTTACAGCAAAGGTATCTTCGTTCCTTCCCCTTCCAACTCTTCAGAGCACGCCACTGCCACTGCAGGACAATCTCAACATCTTAGGTATGGATGTCCGCTGCAAACTAAACAACAAAAACTACATTGAGAGCATCATCAAAACAGCCTCGCGTAAAGTCGGAGTCCTGAACAGAGTGAGACGTTTTTTCACTCCGGAGCAGCGGTGCCTTCTCTACAAGACACAAATTCGCTCTTGCGTGGAATACTGCTCTCATCTCTGGGATGGCTCCGCAAAGCACTTACTAGATGCTCTAGACAGGTTGCGGCGACGTGCAGTCCGCATTATTGGGAATCCTGAGATCACCAAAACCCTCGAGCCTTTGCAGTTGCGTAGAGATGTGGCATCTTTGGCGGTATTTTACCGTCTCTACCATGGTGAATGTTCTGATGAGCTCTTCCAATTAATCCCACCCTCTCCTTTCCCATATAGGACAACACGTGCAGGGCTTAGATGCCACCCGCATACGGTGCAGAATATTCCATCAAGAACCAAGCGGTTCGGCGACTACTTCTTCTGCCGCACCATTAAGTCTTGGAATTCTTTACCAGTTCACGTGTTTCCCTCCTCCTACAGTCCCGGGTCCTTTAAGCGGGGCGTGAAAAAGCATCTGATGAGGCCGTCAAGCTGAGTGCCACCATTGTAACATGATACGTGTCTGTAATGGTGACGCTCTTTTCAGAGACTTTGCCTTCAGCTTACCATCAGGCGAGGCGAAGTCAAATTGACGTGTCCTATTTCAACAACGGTCTGCAATGCAATGCTTCGATATCGCCTAATGGCACCATTGCACAGTGGTCTCGCCCATAGGACATAGGGCGAAAATGTCGATGGTGAATTTATGACTTTAATTATTGTTAGAGGGAAGACAAATAACCCTTTTACCCCTAGGTATAAAATAAATTGCAATAAAATATGTAGAACAAATAATTTTTGCACCCAAAGTGGTAACACTTCAATAGTGCTCATTAACGTTATTTTTTCACTGAAAATTCTGTTATGTTCAAAGTATTATTACTATCGGACGTGATTGTTTGTGATTAAAAAACAAAAAATATCGAAACCGATTACTTCAGAGATTTAATTTAGTAAGTTTTCTTATTTTATATACCAATCCAGCTATGTTCAAAAGTAGAAGTAAAACTAGTTTTAATGTTACCTACCTGCTTTTTAGACGACAAAATGTTTTTTTGGGAATATTATATCTAACTTGCATCTAAAAAATACACTTTTTTTACTTGTTATAACTCTTAAAACCTCAAAACAATCATTTCTTAAGTGAAAAAGTCATTATTTAATTTTTAATCCGACTTACAACTCCTATGACCGCCCTTCTTAAGAGCCGGGACCACTGTGCATTGGGTTGTGGAGGTTGGATGGTAGTCGCTTCACGGAAAATATCGAGCCAAATCCGCAAAGCGGACCCTTGACTCCGAGGTGAAAACTTCGGTTGCGACTGGGAATTAACGCTAGAATGAAGAAGACTTGAGAAATTGAATAATCAAAATCAAATATACCTATTGTATAATGATATTGTTATAATTCAAGCAAAATAAATATTAAAAATATACATATTTTCTTTAACCTATTTGTCATTAGAATATTTTACTTTAGCAAAACATCATATTACTATAGAATGTACATTTGTCGACAACAAATAAAAGAGTCCACATCCCTATTTATCTACTTACTTTGTATCGAATTTCGGGCGCCGCGTAGCGGCGATGCGATGGTTTGGTTCAACATGCAAACGCTTTAATATGTATTGCATTCTAGTTTTAAGGGATGCTAAATGCTAATAGATGGCAATGTTAATCATCTAATAGAAACGAAATTAAATAGTATAAAAATAGTCCACATCCCTATTTACCTACTTACTTTGTATCGAATTTCGGGCGCCGCGTAGCGGCGAGGCGATGGTTCAACATGCAGACGCTTTATTATGTATTGCGTTCTAGTTTTAAGGGATGCTAATAGATGGCGATGTTAATCATATAATAGAAACGAAATTATTTTTAATAGTATTTATGTGGGGTGTGTATACGTACAAGGGGGCGGCAAATAAAAAAGAGGGGGGGCGGAAAATCTGGGGATTTGCCGCCCCCCTGGACGTGCCGCCCGTGTGCGGTGCACCCGTTGCACCCCCGCTATCAGCGGCCCTGAGTATGACGGCACGACTTTGAAATGTTTTACGATGTGATATTTTTAGTTTCTTTTTTATTTTTCACGATACTGTCAGATGTTTCCGCGAATATTGCATTATTGAAAACGAAACCATTTATAACGAATGCTATTGCGATTTTTTGGTGTTATTAGAATATAATAAATCTTAACTTCTCTACATCATCACTAATTAATACATAATTATAACAAATCGATTAAGATAAGAAGAAGCGAAACCAGTTCAGGCGGTAATCAAACTTATGATCTTTCCCTTACAGAGGGTATACTTTGATTACTAACGCCCAGTTCCCGAAAGGCTAATTAACTAATCGGCTGTTAAATAGCAATTGGGTTGCCTAGAAGCATGGTTAAATAGTATAATTTGATCATCGTGTTGGTTACGTTACGACCAGCGCTCCGTGACCACTTACAAACGTGTTCCTCGATGTTCAATCAATCAATTAGCCTACTGCAGTCCACTGCTGGACACAGGCCTCTCCCAATACGCGCCACGTTTGCCGATCCTTCGCCTTCCGCATCCAGTCCGTCCCAGCCATCTTTCGCAGGTCATCAGTCCACCTAGCTAGGGGGTGTCCCACCTTCCGTTTACCTTCGCGCGGTCTCCACTTTACATAATATTATACCACTATATAATATATCTACCACTATACCTACATACCACTATACATACCACTATACCTATATATACCACTATATATATAATATGTCACATAATAACCTTTACATCACTATTACTATCACTACATATCTATTATAAAACAAAGTCGCTGTCGCTGTCTGTCCGTCCCTATGTATGCTTAAATCTTCAAAACTACGCAACGGTTTTTTTAATACTTAAAGTGATTCAAGAGGAAGGTTCTTATGTATAATACATGCATAATATTGTTGAGAAACACTGATAAATTGAGAGATAATACCACGCGGGCGGAAAATATGGCGGTACGAAGTTCGCCGGGTCAGCTAGTAATATTATAAATCTGAAAACAAAGTACTCAATGACCCCAATTCTGTCTTGTCACAAGCTAACTAAAATAAGCTAAAAATCTCTAAATGTCAGTTTAGTCCTGTCAAAATGTAATTTCGTATTCTGAGAACACACAACTAACTTAAAATTAGCTTGACACAACTAAAATTAGAGAAAGTACTCAACTGTCATTTTTGGTTAAACGGTATTCTGTTGTACGTATATGCAGTAAAATAAGAAATGTCAAACTAAAATTAGACATCATCTAAAATAATGCCAATTGTCGTTCTATATGTGTTCTATATACGCTTAAAGCCTTTATAAAGCTCTATAAATCGTCGATTGAGTTGGATTTTATAAATAACTAGCGGACCCCGCGAACTTGCCAGGTACGTGGACCGAGAAAAACTGTATTTGCTTGGTTAAGACTGAGAAATATCACAGTTTGTTTACTATTTGATCAATAATATGCACTAATTATCATTTGTCGGCATTCTAAAGACTTATTAAGATAAGTTTTTACAGATTTTATGAAAATCTTTATCGTTCATTCTTAATTTTTTAATAGTTGTAACACTCGTTTTAGCGACGTCATATTCAAATTTAGTGCTGTCTTGTGCTTATCAAACACTAAATTTAGTTTGACTAATCAACAGAATACGGTTAGAAATGACAATCGCTTATCTAAAATAAGAAAATTTTAGAGAAATTTAAGTTTAGAGATGGTAACGTCAGAATTGGGGTCAGTATCTCTTAGTGCTTTCCTAAGTTTCCTACCACCATAGATTAATATATATACCTACCACTGATCCGTATTAGATAATATAAAGATCGGTGTTTCCTACATAATGACCCCAATTCTGTCTTGTCACAAGCTAACTAAAATAAGCTAAAAATCTCTAAATGTCAGTTTAGTCCTGTCAAAATGTAATTTCGTATTCTGAGAACACACAACTAACTTAAAATTAGCTTGACACAACTAAAATTAGAGAAAGTACTCAACTGTCATTTTTGGTTAAACGGTATTCTGTTGTACGTATATGCACTAAAATAAGAAATGTCAAACTAAAATTAGACATCATCTAAAATAATGCCAATTGTCGTTCTATATACGCTTAAAGCCTTTATAAAGCTCTATAAATCGTCGATTGATTTGGATTTTATAAATAACTAGCGGACCCCGCGAACTTGCCAGGTACGTGGACCGAGAAAAACTGTATTTGCTTGGTTAAGACTGTGAAATATCACAGTTTGTTTACTATTTGATCAATAATATGCACTAATTATCATTTGTCGGCATTCTAAAGACTTATTAAGATAAGTTTTTACAGATTTTATGAAAATCTTTATCGTTCATTCTTAATTTTTTAATAGTTGTAACACTCGTTTTAGCGACGTCATATTCAAATTTAGTGCTGTCTTGTGCTTAGCAAACACTAAATTTAGTTTGACATTGACCCCAATTCTGTCTTGTCACAAGCTAACTAAAATAAGCTAAAAATCTCTAAATGTCAGTTTAGTCCTGTCAAAATGTTATTTCGTATTCTGAGAACACACAACTAACTTAAAATTAGCTTGACACAACTAAAATTAGAGAAAGTACTCAACTGTCATTTTTGGTTAAACGGTATTCTGTTGTACGTATATGCACTAAAATAAGAAATGTCAAACTAAAATTAGACATCATCTAAAATAATGCCAATTGTCGTTCTATATTCGCTTAAAGCCTTTATAAAGCTCTATAAATCGTCGATTGATTTGGATTTTATAAATAACTAGCGGACCCCGCGAACTTGCCAGGTACGTGGACCGAGAAAAACTGTATTTGCTTGGTTAAGACTGAGAAATATCACAGTTTGTTTACTATTTGATCAATAATATGCACTAATTATCATTTGTCGGCATTCTAAAGACTTATTAAGATAAGTTTTCACAGATTTTATAAAAATCTTTATCGTTCATTCTTAATTTTTTAACAGTTGTAACACTCGTTTTAGCGACGTCATATTCAAATTTAGTGCTGTCTTGTGCTTAGCAAACACTAAATTTAGTTTGACATAACAACAGAATACGGTTAGAAATGTCAATCGCTTATCTAAAATAAGAAAATTTTAGAGAAATTTAGTTTAGAGATGGTAACGTCAGAATTGGGGTCAATGTTGTTTAAAGTACCTACGCAGTTATTTTCCCTGCCCTCTTGCAATGCATGCAATACAGGCAGTTAATCCTGCAAGCGTTTCAACTCTCAACACACATCACCATTGAAATTAGAAGAGTTCTTTTCATTCACGAAGTACTAAAACCCGCCATTTTGAATGCACTCACAATTTTCACCCGCGTTCTATATAACCCGGCCGAATATAAAACAAATTCTACTCTAACGCCGAGTCCAATTCCTTCGCATTCTGAATTTGTATGTATAATCTCGGGTATAAAGAGCAAAATTGAACTGAAACGTGAATATTTACTAGTGAACATGGCAATATCTCGTCCAAATATACGTGCAACACTCTATGCGAAATTAAAATTGGCTTTGGGCCAATATAATCTTACAGTGGGGTTGTATTTATCGCTTCTGATAGAGCACGGGTAGGGATTATGAAAATCAGCAGTGAAAACTAAGCTTATTTTAAGTGTTTCCTGGGAACACAAATCCATAGTAATCCATACTAATATTATAAATGTGAAAGTAACTCTATTTGTCTGTTTATCTATCTGTCTGTTACATTTTCACGCTCAAAACACTGAACCGATTTTGATGAAATTTGGTACAGGGGTAGATTAGTCCTTGGGAACGGACATAGGTTATTTTTTGTCGCGATAACCGACACCCACGCGGGTGGAGCCGCGGGCAACAGCTAGTACTATATAATGTACAGGGTTCTAACACCTTTGGGGTCCAAACCAACCTCAATTAGTCAGTCAACTAGTCAAGTCATTGCATTTACGTAAATACTAAACAATGAAACAAGCTCTAGCGCATACTTTTCTCTCGGGGTTGAGAAATAGGACGGCAGATGTTCTAATAAAAGCCATACAAGCTAATTTTAAAGGAGAAGAAGTTCGTATGAAGCCTTAACGTGCTCTCCCAGACACGGTGCTTATGTTTTAGCATACACCTAAAATTAAAAAAACAGAACATCTAATGAGGCCGTCAAAGTCAAAGTCAAAAATCATTTATTCTTTATAGACCATTAAAACGGCACTTACAAAACGTCAAAAATATATAATTATGTACTAAAGACTAGCTTAGCAAATGGACCACCGGTTCGAAACGCGGCCCTGGCCTGAGAAGACTCCGGCAAGAAACTCAGCGGGCTTTTTTTTTTTGGTCTATTTACAAATAATGCTTAGTCTACTTAGTCTAAATACAATAATTTGTTTGAGAAGCATGCATGAGTGAACAGCTCATTTCCAAGCTAGTTTATCATCTAAATATTCTTGTATTTTATAATAACCCTTTTGGCACAATTTCCTCTTAACTACATTTTTCAAGCTCAAAGTCACCATTAACATTAATTAAAGGCACATTGTTCGTTGTCTGCAATAGTGACCCTCTTTCCTGAATTTTTACTTACAGTTTACTATCAGACAAGGTGAAGGTATATTGACGCGTCCTACATAAAAAATATCAATAATTATTACACCAGTTTTTGCAGACTAACGATTGATTTATATCGTTACATCAAGATGTTTTATTTCTCTTTTGAACATAATAAATATTTTGGCAGGATTCGATAAGTAAGATGCCGCTTACACGCATAAAGATAGCATTCGCATAATAAATTACGTTATAAATATACTTCGATCACCAACTGCCAGCCAGTTATAACGCTGTTATGCGAATGTTATAACGTCATAAATATATGACATTTGTCGGATAAATACGAACACATTTGCTGATTAATGATGTTGTTGAAGGGAATTATGAGAGCATGTTTTGTGAGATCGAATGTATCGTTGGCGATAGTTGTGCTCAATAAAGCAATAACATGAGTTACTTATTTGAGTTTTGTGCCTTAAAGAGAAAATACGAAAGCCTTAACGAACACAAAAAAGTTTTACCTCATAGAACAACCATAGTAATTTTAAAGTTCAAATTCTGAATTTTAAATTGCGAATTTCATACACTGAAGTTCAGATACTGATATTTGTATATCACCCAGATCGCAGACGAGCACACGGCCCACCCAAAGGAAAGTGATAACCGTGGCCTATGGATGAATGCAACACCAGGAAGGTCACACTTGTGCTCCTGACCCATTAAGAACAGAGAGATTCTGTGCCGTCAACGAAGAAGACAAGCATTTAGTGGGCTCTCCAGTGAGCTATCCTACTCACCGCAGTAGTCTCTGACACGACTTCCCTTTGAAGAGGAAGCCTATAGGAATCTGTATAAAGGGACCTCTCGCCACTGATAGAGTCACTTTGTTGTCCATCTCTCTATCTGAAGGCCAATTCTCCTAATAAAAAGATGTTCAGAATTCAATCCCAATTTACCTTATATGTACTACAAAAAATATAAATTACCAAGTATTCCTCAAAACAGACCCAAACAAAAACCCTACACTCACAATGTAAACATACTCGTCCTCACTTATAATTCACAGTTAAGATAACAGATGGCGCTGTTATAAAATTTTCGCTGAAAGGCAGACAAGCGTCTAAATAGGTGCACTCCTTGGAGGTAATGTTTAGTGAGAAGGAGCCCCATTTAGCCTAGACTCTTACTAATATAATTGTTTGGCGCTAAGCCAGCGTAGTACAGTTTCATCTCTAAATGGCTACGTATATAATTTTTATTGCAACGCTTATGTCCGAATGGCTGTTGCGGCAAGATATCGTGTAATGTTCACGTTTTTGCCAAGTTTATTGTGCTTGGTCGTGATCTGAGATAAGATATTGTATGGTTTTAAAGTGTTCTTATGTAGTCTTTTCTTCATTCTCATTTCTATGTAGGTACTTAGTCTCATTTTTATTTAGTCTGTTAATTGCTCGCAGGGTGATCCAGAAGATACAAGCGTCCTCTTCAGCCCCCTAGACAAGAGGCAATTCGATGGTTGGGATATTGTAAAATAGAATGACAAATGTATGGGATTTGACGTTTATGACATGCGTTGACAACTGTCATATACGTCAAATCCCATACATTTGTCACTATATTCTACAATGCCGGCTAACGAATTGCCGCTTGTCTAGGGGAGCAGATGCTGATAATCCTAAAATGGTGGTCTCTACCTTAATGGCACTATTCATTGTCTAATAATTTAAGAAAAAACATGAGTTGGATGCCCACTCTATTGGTTTTTATGTTTATTATAGGTGCAGTTGATATGACAGTTGCTAGACAACCATTTTATTGATTTTAATAAGCTTAGTGCACAGTAGCTACTTCATATCAGTTCGCAGTTATCTATCGAAGTGATGATACATAGGTAGATAAAATTATTCTAATCGTACCGATTCAAAAATGTTAAAAAACAGTGCTGCAAAACGACGTAAATCACAAAGCATAGGTGCAACAAAAATATAGTTTAATGCCATATCTATAAAGTCTAAAATTTAAATCAAATCGAAGAATATTAGTGAATTTCAAAATATAAGTGCGGACTACGCTTAAAATGTGTTTAATAATGTAAATGCGAACAGTTTTATATTTTCAAAGAGACTTTTTGATCATTGATTTGCTTGTAAATGGAGTTACAAAGACATTTGCATTTATTCTTTCAGTTCTACATTTTCAGAGGTATGTTCTTCTTATTTTTTCCCTCTGTTCTTTAAACTGTTAATGTGAGCATGTTATGGGATGTATGTATAACTCCGGACACGTATCTTGGACCTAAATCGCAAGACAAACGAAACTCTGGCACCCTCGGATTGCTTTGTAATAATCTATGCTTGGTGAATTTGACTTCGTCCACCGCAGTAGCACCTCGTGCTATCCACAAAAGACACCCAAGAAATGTTTACTGCGCGTATAGGGCACATTTTGAGCACATTTTAGGTCCTAGATACGTGTCCGGAGTTATATACATACATTATATACCTATGTCAACTTATACCGAAGTAGTAGTAGTAGTGTAGACGTACGTCGCGCGTCGCGCTGAAATACCACTTGCTGCGTTTAGAATAGAGTTTGTACCTATATAGTCTAAGACAAAAACTATAGCAGAACAGAGTTAATAATCACGTTTTGTAATGTTTCATCAGTTAAACCAAAGTCATGACGTCATAGTCTTGTAATTATAGTGTAATTATCACTCTTAGATGCTTCAATGTAAGCGAAGGTCAAAGGAGAAGGAAACTATTGCATTATCGGATACAAAGCAAAACGATCCAAGCGACATCAACTGTTGATAGGTAAATCAATGGCTAGTAAAGTAGGTATGTAGTAATCATTTCGGTCATTTTCTATTTGAAAAGCTGATGTCAGTTGAACCGTTTTCCCTTTCAGCTATCGATGCAAAGATTGATTCAACAGTGCTTGTCTGCGAACTCCTCCAGAGCGGTTTGAGCAGATTTGGTAGGTCTGTGAATAGGTCGTAAACTATTTTTAAACCCCTAAGTTATAAGGGTAGCAAACAACAAAAAAATGCGGTGTGATTTGGTATTGAAAAATACATAAAACCCTGAATTTTCACACTTTTACTTCCAACCCCCAACCAAAAAAACAACGTTTGCCGGGTCAGCTAGTAATATCAAAATGCAGTGCATTGAGTGATTCCGACTTAACAGTCCGCCACTGAAAATTTTGTTCAATTAATTATTTATTAATTCAAGTAGTACAGTCAGCATCAGATCGATCTTGACGAATAAAGTACTCAAAATGATCTTAATACCTACCTTGGTTTTCCTTCCCGTTGACTGATGGTTCTGATGCTCACTGTACAGTTAACAAAGGAGATATGGTTGCACTTTTATTACCCGACTACGGCGAAGCCAAAGGAGGGTTATGATTTTGACAGGCTATGTATGTATGTATGTATGTATGTTCGTTTGTTCCCTCATAGCTGCTCAACTACTTATTAGAACTGGACATATTATAGCATATCGTTAGAATCGTCTTGATCGTCCGATGGTTATAGGCTATATGACGTGTCACTAAATCTAATGTGGCGCCCTCTAGCGGCCATAAAGTACTGTGTTGAAAAAATAATTTGAGATAAATATGCCGTGTATGGTATCAAATTAAAGAGCTCAATTAGCATATTTCAAATATGCATAAATTATAGTTGTTGGGTGCCCCAAAATAAAAAAAATAAAAAAATAAGTTTAAAACTAAAACCCGACTACTTAAAAATCACGCTCTGAAAAGTATTAAACAAGAAAATATCTAGGATAGCCGTGGTCGTATGCCACTTACTATAATAAAACGATACATACATGCTATTCTAAGGAAAAGTGGCATACGACCACGGCTATCCTAGATATTTTCTTGTTTAATACTTTTCAGAGCGTGATTTTTAAGTAGTCGGGTTTTAGTTTTAAACTTATTTAAAGCTGTATGTAAGAGTGTGACACTCACACATCTCCTTTGTTGACTGTAGGTACTTACCGACAACATGAAAGTTTAGAATAGATCATACGAAAATGATTCTGTAACTACCTCATACGTAATTCAAATTCTAATCGGTTGTAACAGCTGAGTATTATAGTTTCTCGCCTAACATACAAGACTTAGTAAGTTATTCTCTTACAAAGTTAACCTTAAACTAAACACGCCAACATTATACATATGCTAATTTATTAAACTTGATTGTGATATATGTAAACGAATCTATATACCTATACCTACTAGAAGGGGTAGGTACTAGAGGTGTTTTTAACATCCACCTCCAAGGTGGACATTTTTAATAATGACCAATCCCCTAGACAAGTGGCAATATTATAAAATTTTGAAGTTTATGACATTTAAAACAGTGTGTTTCCCGGCAGAGTAGAATTTAGGCCACCCCATCTCCTCCCTTGCAGTGTCGTACAAGGCGACTAAGGGATAGGGCTGTTTAACATCAGACAGATATAATACAGCCCAGACTCAGCCTCAGATGCATGGTGCAAGTCAACAAAAGTACCCGGAATATGGCAAAAGGCTCACCCCCTATTACGTGGGACCTAATACAATGATTGGTGAAATGTAGGTGTTAATTTATCTCTGCCTAACGCTCCGGGGATAAAGGCGGGGTTGTATGTATGTATGACAGTCTTCAACGTATGGCACTCTCTGTAAGTACCTACATTGACCAATCTTTTCTATTGACCGACAAGGATAACCCAAAATGAGCAACTCAAAAGATAACCCCAACTGAGTTGGGAAGTGGCTCAGAGAATGATCAGTCATTTTAAATGCTGATTATGACAGCAAAAAATCATTATAAAAATATACTCTAATATAAACAAATATAAATAAATTCATTAATCTTATTACGCTCATTCATCTTCTCTTTGGTATCAAAGGCAGATTGTCACCAAAACGAATCCTTGTGCCAATTCTCAATCCATTTTAATATTGTGTAAATAATATTTGAAAGCCAATTAATCATTTAATCAATACAGATAATACGGTGAATAGAATTATTAATTTCATTAGCTGAACGATTAATGTTCGATTAATCACTTCACTATCAAGTGAAGCGATTAATTTTGTTAATTTGCGTGTATGATTTCAGTCCTTTGTCAGTGAGGGCACGCCATAATTTTATTTTTTATTGGTATACATCGGTATATGTACCGATGTATACCAACAACAACGGCATCAAATTCGTGCTGCCGACACTGTAAGACTTTTTTATAAGGCTTCTAATGTCTCTTTTATACTACTTATGTGGCAGAAAAGCAACACCCCATAATACCAGGGGCATCACACTCGTATTGTCGATCCTTTAAGAACCTTCTAATGCCCTTCTTGAAGAACCCCATATTATTTTCTTGAAGAATTATTCGGCCATGGTTTAGAATGATACCGAGTAAGATTCAGCAGCATTTTAATGTATGCAAAAGAGGCAGCGGAAAGGGAATGAGAGAGAATAGCGTACAGCGTAATCATTCCGGTGCTAGCACCCACATTTCGCCGTTTATGTTTAGGTTCCAATGTAATAGGTGACGAGGCTATTGCCATTAACCGGGCACTTATAAACCTGCGATAAATACACACATAACTTCGAAAACCGTCGAAAAGTCATTGGTGTGTGCCATGGTAGAACCTGGGGTCGAACCCGAGACCTCGTCTCAGCAGTCCATTACCCATACCACTAGGCTACTACCTTAACTAGTAACTACTAGTACCGTAGCACTAAAAACCATCAGGTGGGCCGTGTGCTTGTCTGCCACCTAAGTGGTATATAAAAAAAAACAATGTGCTTGTGCGCCACCTAAGTGATAAAAAAATAAATACTGAATGCCCATCTGTGCCACTTCATGCTTTATCAGCTTATTACAATTTATAATTAGGTATCATATTAATTCTTGTCGACCTAGATTTTCGATACTACTAGATTGTAGTTGAATATTACTAAGTAATTGTATCTAAATCTATTAGACCTTCGTGAATATTATAACAGTTACTGATAACATTGATTACAAATGAATGAATCTATTAACTAGAGATAGATCAAATAAAATACATTTTTTAATCTTTTCATTTTTTTTAAACCACTTAGATGGCTAACATATACAGACGTGGCCTTTGGACGTGTGCTGCATCAAGGGATGGTACCGCAAAGTACTTACTAGATGCTCTCGACAGGTTGCAGCGACGCGCAGTCCGCATTATTGGGAATCCTGAGATCACCAAAACCCTCGAGCCTTTGCAATTACGTAGAGATGTGGCATCTTTGGCGGTATTTTACCGTCTCTACCACGGTGAATGTTCTGATGAGCTCTTCCAATTAATCCCACCCTCTCCTTTCCTATATAGGACAACACGTGCAGGGCTTAGATGCCACCCGCATACGGTGCAGAATATTTCATCAAGAACCAAGCGGTTCGACGACTCCTTCTTCTGCCGCACCATTCAGTCTTGGAATTCCTTACCAGTTCACGTGTTTCCCTCCTCCTACAGTCCCGGGTCCTTTAAGCGGGGCGTGAAAAAGTATCTGATGAGGCCGTCAAGCTGAGTGCCACCATTGTAACGTGTGCTACGTGTCTGTAATGGTGAATCTCTTTTCAGAGACTTAGCCTTCAGCTTACCATCAGGCGTGGTGAAGTCAAATTGACGTGTCCTATATAAAAAAATTAAAAAAAACTTGTGCTGTAAAAACAGATAGTTTCTGTGCCGTCAGTGCAGAATTCAAAACAGAACAAGCTTTTGGTCTTCCCACTAACAGCAAGACTCTCCAGTGAGCACTAAAGTTCATAATTTTACGTTAATTACAATTAAAAATAAACAAATACAGCAACTTCAGAGTACCTACTTCTCAGATCCACAGTATAGTCCACATAAGTCCTTGAATATTTTACGTATTCAAGTCGCTTGGTGCACATAGAATATGCTAAAATGCAAAATAAGCGGCGAACCAGTCAGGAGATGGTGCTTCGAGTTAAATTATTGTACACACAGCGTACGATGAACAGTCGGACGTGTTTAATACCCTTATAGATCTTTGAGGAGAGAATTCTCTATATTTACAGAGTATTTTAAATAAAATATATTTAGTAAAGAATGATGTAGTAAGAGTCCCTACCTTCACCTTCTGTCTGTATGGTAAGAAGCTAAAGTAAAGTTCAGAAAATGTTTCGGATGCTTCATTTTCTGAGCCTTATCTCAACTTATTTGTGGAAAAAGGGCTCAGAGAATCCCCAATGTGCGCCATAGCTCCCGATCCGGGTTCCTTTGGTCCAAGTTGTCATACTAATGCGCTAAGCGAACATAACAGCTAGTCTACTATGACAGTCGTTATAAAGGGGAAATGGATGAAATTGCCCACGCACAAGAACTTCCCTTCCTTTACCCCTTCGGTTAACGACGTCCCCATTGGAAATAGTAGTAGTAACTACCTGGAACCTGTAGTAACATCACTAGTATCGTGTTCCATCAGAAAGTGTTTAGATTGGGTAGTTATTCATGCAAGCAGCGATATGTTGTAACTCGTTCCATTAATTTCACATTATTTAACACTGTGTTACTATGTGTAACGGTCGGTTAGAATAGATCGCTTACTGATAACGGACTGATTGTATCAACCGCTGAGTATGGCAGTCCCTAACTTGACGGTCTTGATAGATGATTTTTTCACGCCCTGCTTGAAGGACTCGGGACTGTAGGAAGAGGGAAACACATGCCCGGCCAGAGCATTCCAGCTCTTCATCGTGCGGCAGAGGATGTGGGTGACAACGCAGGGTCACACGAGTTGTTCTGGACAAGAAGGGAGAGGGTGGGATCAGTTGAAATAGCTCCTCAGAACACTCGCCGTGGTGGAGGCGGTAGAACATGGTCAGAGAAGCAATGTCTCTACACATCTGCAGAGGTTTCAAGGTGTTAGTAACCTCAAGAGCACCAATGAAATCCTTCAGTATATTACTGATCCCCCGTAAGGGAATTATGAGTCGCTCTTACGATCGAAAGGTCCTAGTTTGAAACCTAGCCAACTCCTAATACAAGGAAATTTGCTTAGCTGGAAGGATTAAGAGGATTACTAGTAAATTCGGTTACTAATGTTCTTTAAAATGTACATGCACTGGAAACAATAGATATTTTGTAATTTTAACGCAACGTCAATTGAGCTAAACACTGTCGTATCTACACTAAATGCTCCATTACACAAGTCATTCATTGTAACTTTTAGTTGGTGGCGGAACAAGGTCGGATGAGTACGTGCGCGTGCGCCGATTACACTTCAAAGTGCAAGTAAAGTTATTAGATTTGTTTATTCCGTGAACTGAATGACGATAGAATTTTTAAAGTGAATTATTTATTAATGTTTCCATGGAATTTTATTGTTGGTAAGATTTTCATGATGACTTAATTAAATGTATTTTAAGTATTTATTTTTAATGATTTGAACTTCAAGCCACCTAGTATAAATTTTAGCGATATATTTATAAAATTTAAAAAAAAATTGTACCTATCTATTTATTGATTTCGATTGGAAAAAGTGAGCATTTAAGTCGGGACTTGAACCTGTGACATTCTTTAGTAATTAGTAGGTTGCTAACTAATCCTATCCATTTACATTGAATAAAGAGAACATCAAAGACGGGATATGAACCCGAGATTTGCCATTTACAGGGGTAATGCCTTGACCAACTGCCCCCCTAGACAAGTGGCAATTCGTTGCTCGGCGTATGATGGAATAGAATGACAAATGGATAGGATTTGACGTTTTTGACATTCGATGACGCCTGTCATATACGTCAAATCCCATACATTTGGCATTCTATTCCATCATACGCCGAGCAACGAATTGCCTCTTGTCTAAAGGGGCTGGGCCGCTTGGATCGCCCCAAAGACGATTGCATAGGAAAATTCTGAATGTCTAACACAAAGTCTGAGTGAAGACCCAATTCAAGTCCCGTCCCGGATGTTCTTTTTTTCTGACTTAAATATTAAATAAAAATTTGCATAATAATTCATTCACCACAATATTACATTCTTATTAATTACTTGTATTCTTATTAAATAATTACACCAGGAAATTAAATTGTTTGTGTTAACAATGGATTCACTTCGTAAAGGGCGAGGTTTGAACCAAGGACCTTTCGGTCGAATGTCCAAAGGCTTTTTAGGGTTCTGCTCTGCAAATGGGTAGAAACGGAACCTTATTACTAAGACTCCGCTGTCTGACACCAGGCTGTACCTATCTTAGGAACCGTGATAGCTATACAGATGAAATATTTACAGGTGATGAATTTCTGTTGCTGTTATAACAACACTCAGCACAGAAAAAAAAACGTAATGTAAACCGTTGGTGCGTGAGTCCGACTCGCACTTGACTGGTTTCGTTTTTTAATTATTTAGACTTTAAAGATTATAACAAGCGCCTATGTCCTTCGGGGATAAAAACGTGACGCGTGTGACTGTTAACGCCCCCTCCCCCTCACCGTACCCGGTGCAAAGATACATTGCCCTGCTAAATAGCAATGGTCAACCTTTGCCCCAGATTAGAGCCGGAGTGGTAGTCATAAATCAACATAATCAATTTTTGTACAAAGATACATACATACATATATAAACTCACGCCTATATCCCCGAAGGGGTAGGCAGAGGTGCTAGCACCCACATTTCGCCGTTTATGTTTGTCCCAATGTAATAGGTGGCGAGCCTATTACCATAATCCGGGCACTTATAAACCTGCGATAAATACACACATAACTTCGAAAAGCATCGAAAAGTCATTGGTGTGTGCCATGGTAAAACCTGGGATCGAACCCGAGACCTTGTCTCAGCAGTCTATTACCCATACCACTAGGCTACCGCGGTGTACAAAGATAATAATAATATATAGTTATCTAAAGGATTAAAAGGCAAGTTATCTATTGATAACAGTGGCATCGAGTTAATTTGTACATGAACGCAAGAAAATATAATATCTTGTCTATTCATACTAATGTGCGAAAGTAACCCTGTCAGTCGGTCTGTTTGTTATGCTTTCACCCCTAAACCATTGAATAAATTTTGATGGAATTTGGTACAATTTGGTAGAGCTAGAGAAAGGATCTCTTATATCGAAAACAGAGGTTAATGGAGTCCAATATAGAAATACAGTTATAGGCAACTTATATTAAAATTTCATGAACGATCTCCAGGCAATAACGATTATATACACAAAAATAAAAATTGTTATCATAATATTTGACATTTCCGAAGACACGATAAAAGAAACTGACAAAGACCTAAAAATCATAACACGACGGCTATATTATTTGTTTGAAGACTTACCAGTAAACATTTTTATAGCACTGACTCGATAAATAAGGAGACCTCAGCCTAGACCAAGACTGCGCCGGCCAGCCTCAGCCGCGGCGACGGCCATTAAAACCACCTGCTCCTCAGCTCGTGGGCCGCCTCGCCCCTCCGCGCCTACGCGGGCTTAAATAACACTCTAGGGGTAGGGCAAACAAGACTACGTGAAGTCGGATTTGCAGCAATTCATTTTTGTCACTAACTTTTTTGTAACAAATTTTAACTTTTCTGCCAACTGAAGAGTATGCCATTGCTAACTCGGATATTATGACCATTCTGCCAAAATACGATTCTATTAAATAAATCGTTATGCCTTGAAAATGTTCGATTAAATAAAATTGTGCCAAATGAGTTATGCCAAATAAATGAATTTCGGAGTATTAAGTTTCTGCCAGATGGAGGGAACCCACGTGGATGAATTCCATTCAACATTTTATTCTTGTCACTTGTCTAGGTGGCCTGAGCGCTGACTTCTTCGATCTATAGGCTCCGACCTTAGGGAATTAATAATATCTGATACCTCCATTTCATTAATCGCCTGGTCCCTGTAATCCTCCAATGTTACACTGCTCAAGCAGTTTGCCGCCATATCTGAATTAATTGTAAGACGACTATTTAGCTTAACTGGGCGAGAAGGTATCACATTTTTTACTTAATAAAATCAATCAATATAATCAATCAACTTCTTGCAGTGTTTACAGTCCACTATCAAAAGCAGAACACTCCTAATATATATCCTAATATATAATTATGTGAGTAGCGGCACCGCCGTGAAACAAATTACTACACCACGATGACAATCCAACGTCGTCGACTCGACAGAAGAAGAACTCCTAATATATGGCAAATGCTCAAATGTTCGTCATTAGATTGTGGTTCGGGCTCACTCCTCAGAGGGAGCTTGGGGGTGAACATATTGAATGAATTGTTTGAAGCGACGTCATTCACTTAATATAGGCACTCGTATGTTTTTTTGTGATGTGGCTTACCATGACTCTCAGAACGCGACTGATTGACTGACCTTCAGAGGAAGGAGTATGCTCTTTAGCATACTCTTTCCTTTGGAGGTTCTTTGGAAGTGCCTTGTTTAAAATTGATGGATGAGGAAAGCCTCATTCATCAATAATTATGCCTTTTAAACAAGGCTGAAAATAGTATGCAGCATTCAATCTTATTCGATAAGAGTTGTTGTTTACTATTTTAAACTTTATCTTAATGGAATAACGTTGATATTTAACAAACACTAAAAAATTGCTCGAATAGTTTGCCGCTTGATCTAAATGATTCTTACTCATAATATCGGATTTAAATAACTGTAATTAATATTCACGGTGATAATGAAAGTGAACAAATATTACACGTGAAGGAATGCTAGTTTCCTATCTTATGACAATAAATAACACTTGTAATCTTATGAACAAAAATAGGCATTCTTATTATTTTTGTTATTGTTATCAGAATAACTTCAACAACGTTTATCAGTCTTAATCAGATATTGGTGATTATTTTCTGAAGATTTAGATACGTAGTCATAAGTCAATGATTGATAATATATAATCAAATCAATTAAATATAATTATACTAGCTTTTGCCCGCGGCTCCGCCCGCGTGGATGTCGGTTATCGCGACCAAACATAGCCTATGTCCTCTCTCGAGGTCTAATCTACCCCTATACCAAATTTCATCAAAATCGGTTCAGTGGTTTGGGCGTGAAAGCGAGACAGACAGACAGACAGACAGAGTTACTTTCACATTTATAATATTAGTAGGGATAGTATTTTGTTATTTTTGGACATGATGTGTCCAAAAATAATCACATCGCTAGGTGAAACAGGGTTCATTTTAGGTCAGAAATATGGTTTATTACGATTTCCTGAGTGACAGACGACGGGACGGAGAAAGTATCACCAGCCCATCATTGAATACCGTTTTTGACATTTTCATTTCATGACCTCAATGCAAATGTACGACTGTATGTATTATTAATTCTTTCTATATTCCAATTTTCCATTAACACCAAGATCTCATAATAGGTGTTAACCGATTCCCAACTTTACCACGAATGGTTTTCGCCCGCTAAAGTTAAAAATCACTAAAGTTTGCTACCAGATAACCACAAAACCACGATTTTGGTAACAGACGAATCCGACGAACCATTCGTGGTTCAGCAACCCGTTATTTTGGATTTGTTGCAATACCGCGAATTGTTGAGCAATTGCGTTGCTGTTTTTTTATAGTTTCAACTGTAAGTCTAGTGTATAGTGGATTCATTTTTAATTATTTATTTAAAGATTAGATTGCATATAACTATTTAATTTAGATGCAAAATTATACGTACGCCTATTTCCTTTCGGGTAGACAGAGATAACAAGCCCACCGTTTGTTTCTATCCTAACATACTTCACGAGCTTTCTCGAAAGCCCGCCGGTTTCAAATGTTTCTGACCTGTCCTTTTTAGGGTTCCATAGCCAAATGGCAAAAAACGGAACCCTTATAGATTCGTCATGTCTGTCCGTCCGTCTGTCTGTCTGTCTGTCTGTCCGTCCGTATGTCACAGCCACTTTTCTCCGAAACTGTAAGGCCTATGCTGTTGAAACTTGGTAAGAAGATGTATTCTGTGAACCGCATTAAGAATTTCACACAAAAATAAAAAAAAGTATTAAATTTTGGGGGTCCCCATACTTGGAACTGAAACTCAAATTTTTTTTTTCATCAAACCCATACGTGTGGGGTATCTATAGATAGGTCTTTAAAAATGCTATTGAGGTTTCTTACATAATTTTTTTCTTAACTGAATAGTTTGCGCGAGAGACACTTCCAAAGTGGAAAAATGTCCCCCCCCCCCCTCTAACTTCTAAATTAAGAGAATGATAAATCTAAAAAAAATATATGATGTAAAAAATTGGTTCGAACGAGATCCAGTCAGCAGTTTTTTTAATACGTCATAAACCACAATTTTCGCCTTAGCTACTACGGAACCCTTCATGGGCGAGTCCGACTCGCACTTGGCCGATTTTATTTCATTTCTTTACCAATTTGGTCAGTGTATGTATTGCGAGGTCAACCAACCAAGTACCAAACGAAAAAAAAAGGTATGCTAAGATGGTTTGGACTGCCCGAACCACCTTAGCATATCCTTTTCAATCCTCGTTATAACGTTTTTTTTTTCTATTTAATTTAATACACTGAATATAATAAAAAGTCAAACAAAATTCTGATTTGTCTAAATATATCTTTTTCAACTAAGTGGATGTAAATTATACCTATTGTTTGTCAGTCTCTAAATACTTAATAGCCACCAAAATTGGTATGTAAGCATTAATGACGTTATAAAAATATTATTTGTTGAACATTGAATTGTTTAGCAACAAAAAAAATATAGTTTTATGAGTTTTAACAGATAATCATTGCTGATAATTTCCTTTTTGTGTAGCAAACACAACATTATGCCAGTTAATGATCAGCTATATTATATTTTTAAGAAAACTATTCTTAAATATTAAATAGCTCTGGTCCATGATCTGGCATAAAATAGTGAATCTGTTCTCACAGCCGACAGAAACACAAAAATTTTCCATATAAAAATAACCACCACGTGGTTCCTGGCAAAGTAGAATTTGGGCCACCCCATCCCTTGCAGTATCGTACAAGGTGACTAAGGGATAGGGCTGTTTAACATCAGACAGATGTATACAGCCCAGACTCAGCCTCAGATACATGGCTTGAGTCAACAATAGTGCCCGGAATACGGCAATAGGCTCACCCCCTATTACGTGGGACCTAATACAATGATTTGGTGAAATGTGGGTGTTAGTTGACCTCTGCCTAACCCCCCGGGGATAAAAGCGTGATTATATATGCCAGTGAGCTCCCCGTCTTGAGCATCGGTTTTCTAATCCTAATCGATATATTGATTTACATGAATAATAAATAGCAATCACTGTGTACATAACTATACGAACTCTAATTCTGATAAATCATCGTGACGATATCAGTTAATCATATCAAACGTACCTTAACATTTATGTAAGATAAGATTTTGTTAAGTAATCATTACCATTTGATTATTGTAAGCAAAGGTTACAGACGTCTTACTGCATGGTACTTTTTATCGTAGTAATAGTGAGTGAATATTCCATTTTTTTTTTAAATTTGTGATATTTTTTTGTGGTTCAGTGTTTACAGTTGAATGCAATTTTAAAGTGTAAGTACATACATACATAAACCGTAAATCCGTGAAGGGGTAGACAGAGGTGTAATATCACCCACATTTCGCCAACCAAGATTTTTACCATTTAATAGGGGGCGAGCCTATTGCCGTCTAGCACTTTGTCACTTAGTCATGAGCTGTATGTTTACTGTCGGATGGAGAACAGCCCTATCCCTTAGTCGCCTTTTATGACACCTACAGAAAGAGATGAGATTAAGATAGGAAAACCAGAAATCAGTTGAATGAAATTTTAAAGCATTTAGTTTGCTAACTATTAAAATCGATTAAGATATAGAAAAGAGATTCGACCTCGGGCGGGACTGGAACTCGCGATTCCCTTACAGGGGTTAATGCTCTGACTACTAAGCTACCAATGCCTGTCTGAAACCGATCTAAATTCTTCTATACACCCGTCTTAGGGCGATGACGGTGGGAGCCATCTACCGATACTCATACGAACTATCGGAATCAAATTAATGATGTTACAATAATTTTTAAACATTGATTTTTGATAACTCCGCTCAAACAATTGAATTAAATTTTAAAGTATTTAGTATGCTAACTATTAAAATCTATTAAGACATAGATAATATAGTAACAGCTAGTAATATATAAATATTTATCATCTTACGCTTCGTTTTATTGATTCGTAATATTGGCTATTTACTATAAGTTTCTTTCTACAAGTTTCGGGCCTTCCAAGTAACTAATCTAATCTTAAATTAGAATTACGTCACATATCTTAGGTACGTAAACCGTGTTAGCCTAATGAGACTCTTGTTAAGAAGGCTTGTTAACTCGGATTAAAGAAAGCCTTGTGGAGATACGGGCAACGATGACAGCATGTTTGTATTGGAATTGTGTTACAGAATCACTTAGATGTGGAACAGATTAAAAGATCTCCACTTCGTATAAATCCGGACACGTATGTTTTGGACCTAAAATGTGCCCTATACGCGCAGTACACATTTCTTGGGTGTCTTTTGAGGCGCGGGCCTGGGGGTGACGGGTGGGGCCGCCTGTCACCCTAGCAGAAGCAGGCCACGGTAGTGGCGCGCATTGCGTGCCCCCCCGTGCCGGGGCGAGTTGGGGACGTGTTCCCCACACCGGAAGAGGGCCAGATCGAGAGATATGGCCCTGGGTTGGCCGGGGTGCGAGGGATATGGCTATGACAATCTCACCTCCGGCAACTGACGGCCCCACAGAAGGCGTGCGTTTTAGTCGGTTCGAGTCCGACATAACCTCCTCCTCCGGCCCCGGCGGGGGAGGTATCCGTGGGGATTTTTCGCACGACAAAAAAAAAGGGTGTCTTTTGAGGATGGCACGGAGTGCTACTGCGGACGACGAACTTAAATTCACCAATCAAGGATTATTACAAAGCAATCCACGGGCGCCAGAGCCTCGTGTGTCTTGCGATTAAAGGTCCAAGATACGTGTCCGGAGTTACTGTGGTCATCATCATCTTCTTGCCCTTATCCCAAGTTTATTTGGGGTCGGCGCAACATGTGTGCCTTTTCCATTCATCTCTATTTGTAATCATCTCAGCATTCACTCCCTTCTTTACCATATCATCATTCACACAGTTCATCCACCTTCTCTTAGGTCTTCCTCTCCCCATGTAGCCATCCACTTCCATAGCTAATGCCTTCCTTACGACATTGTTTTCATCCCTATGCATTACATGTCCGAACCAGGACAAACGATTTCCTCGTAGCACACGTAGTTGCCGTGACCTGTCGCCATTTCATCCACCCAACGTTAATCCGGTGCTTTACAGCTCGATCTAATCCACCATCGTTTTGTAGTAGTGAACCGAGATACCTAAAATCAGAGCAGGTTGGTATAGGAGTGCCATCAAGCGCTATGACCGTGGGACTAGAGAGACCGCCAAAATCGCAGAACATGTGTTCAGTTTTGGTTCTGCTAATTTTCAGGCCAACACTCTCTAGCCTTTGCTGCCACTTTGCCAATCTACTCTGGACCTCGGTTCCCTCCTCTCCAACAAGTACATTGATTGACGAAAAATGGCATTGATTTATATACATATTGATATAGTATAATAATTATTAAGAAATGGGACAACACTTCGAATACCAGAGCGAGCTCCACCCACATTCATAAGAAAGATAGATCATAATAGCAATACCGTGTACATACCAACCGAGAAGGCTAAGGGCACGTTTCAATGTTCGCGTGTTGTGCGCACACGGATTCGGTATTCGTTCCAATTTTGAATACTATGCTAAACCCCTTATACAGACAGGCACTGCAAGAATTGCGCCCTAATGAAGGCTAACGAATGAACCAACGTGGATGTTACGAGGAAAAGAAGCAAGCAGAATTCTTTGGGCATTACCACAACTGATTTTGAGTTGTTCAGATCTGATGGATGGTTTAAAGTAGTCGTTCGGCTCATTATGTCGCTAAATTACCAGTTAACTGTGTTTTTCGCGTTTTTTGAAGTTCAGCCTTTCAAGCACAAGCCTGATTTAAGCACTGCGCTGCGATTGAAACGATTATGTTCTCAATGAACACTATCACTATATCCATACTAATATTATAAATGCTAATACTGCTAATGTTTTCATAATATTTCAATCACTCGCGATATTTTGTCTAGGCTACTTCATTTTTGATTGTTATTATAATGACAAATTGTATGTTCGAGAACGCGTACGTTTGGATAGTGTGTACCTGACACATTAATGATCCTAATAATAGAATCTGATTGATACGTAGGCGCTCTTTTGTGACGCTATGTCGAATGGTGTAATGTTCTTCTCAACACTTAAGGTGATTACATACGCGAATGACTTTAACCATACAAATGCTCAAGGTCATTCGCTCATGGGTCGGCCGGGGTGCGAGGGATATGGCTATGACAATCTCACCTCCGGCAACTGACGGCCCACAGAAGGCGTGCGTTTTAGTCGGTTCGAGTCCGACATAACCTCCTCCTCCGACTCCGGCGGGGGAGGTATCCGTGGGGATTTTTCGCACGATAAAAAAAAAAAAAAAAAAAAGGTCATTCGCTCATATTTGAACCGTAAAAATCAGTAAAACTAATTTTAATAGATAACTTTATAGGCGACGGTTACTAACTAAGAAGATCACGTCATGCTAATACACTTATTTAACATACATGTGAAAGTTTAGATTATTTGGATACATATTGTAGAAAATATTTGGTTTTATAAGAAAGAGTAGAGTGATGTTCAGAGCCTCTTTTCAACTATTTCCTCCTTTTTTATTTAATTTATGAAAAGATGAAGTTACTCTGCATATCCTGTAGTATGCAGGCATGTGAATTCCAGATCTGTAGGTATTCTAGTTAAAAAGAAAAACGGTTTCAAAAATACCGATTTTTCGATGCTGATCTGATTCGGGGCCTTAAATACCAATAAAGATTAAAAATTAAATGGTTTTATATAACTTTGTGACCATTTGTCGCTGTAGCGTAGCGGTAGAACGTTAGATTAGTTTGTACTACTGCTGGACATAGGCTTCTCCCAATTTGGGAGGCTCTAGCCTACTGTTTCCACGCTGGCCAGACGGGTTAGTACAGGGTTTTATTTCGAGTTTCACTTCTCTCGCAGTGATATCATCTGCGTATTTTTCCGTCAGTCACCTCTTACGACACTCTTCAGATGAGATGGGGTGCTGATTCTTGTATTCCTTCTCCGTCACCACACGAACATGGGGACAGGACAATTACGGATATACCTTATTAATAATTGAGGCACAGACGCAACTTTCCTTTCGGAGTTGGGAGGCCAGACGGCAGTCACTTCTGTAAAAAATGTACCGCATTCTGGTCTGTAAAGTGCAAGCCTTGAATGCAACCGAAATTTTGGTTCTTGGATAAAGAAGACAACATGTTTTTGATTACGTAATCGAGTACCTAGAGTATTGAACCTGAGACCTTCCGATTGTAAGGTCGAATCCTTAAACACAGAGCTACCGACGCTTGACGTGTCATTGACCTATACATACATACAAATAATATAATCACGCCTTTTTCTCCGGAGGGTTAGGGAGAGGTGAATTAGCACCCATATTTCACCAATCATTGTATTTGGTCCCACGTATATAGAGGTTGAGTCTGTTCCCGTAGTCCGGGCATTATTGTTGACTCAAGTCATATATCTAAGGCTGAGTCTGGGCTGTATATATCTGTCTGATGTTATACAGCCCTATCCCTTAGTTGCTGCGTACGATACCGCATGGGAGGAGACGGGCTGGCCCAAATTCTATTCTGCCGGGAACCATGCGACTTCATTGACCTATGAAAAATATAACCAAGTTATTGAAATAAAATAAAAAATAACCAGGATATGCAGTAGGTATGAGTCATTAAATTAATTTACTACCGCTGTTTAAAAATAACCTTTGATTTACATGAGTTTGCATACAAAAGAAGGGTTAAAGTCGTATAATGTATTATTTATTTAACCTGTGGATATAAATAGAACACTGATTTTAACCTTCACATACTCATTTAGTCAAGCGGACCTCTGTCTGCGAGGCGAGAACTAACGCTAATACGTAATAGGGGCGAGCTCATTGCCGCCTAGCGGGCACTTTGTCTTGGGCTGTCTGTATGTTTACTGTCGGTGGGAGAAGGTAGGTATGATTCCGCAGCCGACCGCATACGACAACTGCCGACGCACGCAGCAGTTGTACGTAATTCATTGCGGCTTCTCAATGGCCGCTTTTATCCGTATTGGAATTTCACAAGTAATGGGTACGCTGTATGTGCTGAATGCATCTGTAGTTGTCGAATGCGGTCGGCTTCGAATTCGTACCTACTCGTCGCCTTAGTCGCCTTCTACGATACCCACTGGAACGCCCTAGTCAACGGCAACCAACACGGGAACTGTAATAACAAAATAAAAAGAAAAACATAACCCTTTTTGGCAGTCGCTAAAAACATAAGTACACAAGGAGTCGACCTTAAGATCGTGAGCTCCGGTTTCGACATATTTACTACCGACGTGAACCTACTCCGAACAACAACAATTTACTGAATGAAATTTTGAAGCATTTACTATGCTAACTGTTCAAATCGATTAAGAAAGGGAAAAAGAATCGACCTCGGACGGGACTCGAACCCGCGATCTTTCCCTTACAGGGGGAACGCTCTGACCACTAAGCCACCGAGACACGTACGAAATCAATCCAAATTCTCTTATACAACCGTCTTAAGGGCGACGGTGAAGCCATCTACCGACATTCATACGAACTCTTTGAACGATTTGAACAACAATTTAGCTTAGCTAGTCAGGTTAGGAGTAGGTACTGCATAGTAATTTCGATTACTAATACTCTTATTACATTTAAGACCTGGAATTCCTTACCAGCTCACGTGTTTCCCTCTTCCTACAGTGCTGAGTTCTTTAAGCGGGGAGTGAAAAAGTATTTGATGAGGAAGTCAAGCTAAATACCACCATTGCAACGTGATACGTGTCTGTAACGTTGAACCTCATTTCTGAAACTCTCATTTCAGCTTACGGTCAGGTGAGATGAAGTCAAAAAAAAATATCACAACTGGAAAACCAGTATGCTTAAAATAAAGATGCAAAGCTACCGACGCGACGAGCAGAACATTTTCCTTCGTAATTGGATTGTTTGTAGCTAACTTCAAATCAGTTCGCGCGAGTGATTTTTATTATAGAGAGTGCTAGTTTTTTCTTCGAGGTATATTTATTTGTGCTAGAAGTAAAATCATGTTGGTGCTACCTCTCAGAACTATTTTCATAATTAGCACTTCTCGGTCTCTCATATCCTGCGCGGTTAAATGTGTTTCACTATTTGCTGCGATTATTGAAGGGTTGAGTTCAATAATTTTGTTACGGTTTTTCATTTACTTTTACTAATTAAATTATGCATGTAGGTATGTAAAGAAATCTTAGTAGTTCATTGTAACAAAGTTGGTTTCTTTGTATGTATATTACATCCGGAGCATGACATTATTTATAATATTTTAAATTGGAAAAAGCGAAATCAATACTCGGGCAGATATTCAAAGACTCGGAATACCAAATGCTTTAAAATTATCTCAATTGGTTGGGCGGAGTTATCAAAAATCAATGTTTAAAAATGATTGCAACATCATTCATTGATTCCGATAGTTCGTACGAATATCGGTAAATTGCTCCCACTATCGCCCTAAGATGGATGTATTGGAAAATTTGGATCAATCTCGGGCGAAGCTCGGTGGCTCAGTAGTCAGAGCATTCCCCCTGTAAGAAAAAGATCGCGGGTTCGAGTCCTGCCCGAGTATTGATTTCGCTTTTTCCAATTTATAATAATTTGTTTAGTTTAGCATACTAAATGCTTTAAAATTATCTCAATTATTTATATTGTCATGATGCATTAGATGATACTATTTATATTGTCATGCTCGGTGATGCCTAATACTTTAATAGTCATGACCGGGCTGATAGATACATGATAAGCCGAGATTGGAAAAACTAATTATCATTAACGATCTGGCAGGCATTCCTCTCTGAGTTGAGAGGTCAGAGGGAGGAGGAGAAGTAATTTTTTTATACACTTAGGTAGCAGACGATTATGCAGCTCACGTAATGGGAAGTGGCAACACCAGGGGCGTCACAGTCGCGCTGCCGACCCTCATAAGAACCTTCTAATGCCCGTCTTGATGAACCCATTCTGTAGTCGCTTAGAAAAACTACGCTTGGAAAAAGTTTTTAAAGTGAAGCGACCATTGTGTTTGTTATTTCAGCGTGGACATAATATATCTTATCTAATTTAGATGTATGCAATTAAGTCTGAGCACAATATGGATGCTCATAAAATTTGTTATAGCTTGCTATTAAATAAGACTAACGGCTGCATAAAAATGCTGACGAAACTAAAACGGTCAACCAGTGTATCGTTCATAGTTATTTATCTAGTTTAATTAAATTTTATTTTCTGTACAAATAAATAACTGTATACAGCTTTCTTTGCTACTGGGACTAGTTATATTGGACTGGAATATACTTAAAAACGATACAATATTTTGTATTACTGTAATTGCTGATGATTTTAAAGAGTGGTCGTAAGTTTTAATTGATGTACTCGTCGAACTATTCATCTTGACTGTAATCCATATCCATACTTCCATACTAAGCCATACTAATATTATAAATGCGAAAGTAACTCTGTCTGTCTGTCTGTTACGCTTTCACGCCTAAACCACTGAACCGATTTTGATGAAATTTGGTACAGAGATAGACCTTGGGCAAAGACATAGGCTATGTTTGGTCACGATAACCAACATCTACGCGGGTGGAGCCGCGGCCAGCAATTAATATACCTAATATAATATTTCAGAATATTCTAGAACTTTTTTCACAACGCTATCTAGATCCAAGTAAGCATAGCTGAGCTTATGTTACAGATTCTATGTGACTAGAATGCGAATATACATATATGCGCATAATATAAGTATTATACATAGGAACACACTGAACAATGCAAATAGGCATTATATTTTTGCACTGCAAATAAATATTTGCACGGAGCGGTAATCGAGCCCGCAACCTCTGACGTGGCATTCAAACATTCTACCGCAAAGTCACAGATTTTTGTCATTGACATTAATTTATTGACTATTAATAACATCATTTATACATTGTTTCAGAAAACTGATACTAGTGACACAAGAAGACTAAATATTCAAAATGGTGGCAGCCAGCAAACAGTTGTTTGACGCCGTGTGCAGAGATCTCCCATGTTCCACGTTAGGCCATCCATGGACAGACAGCTGCCTAAAAGCAACTCTAGATGTATACCAATCAGCATTTTTTGGCAGCGCAAAATTTTATTCTCTGGTTTACTTTGTAAGTACGATCTTACTAGCTACTATTATAAAAACAAATTGTTTGAATGAATTGTATGACCACTGCCACAAGTTGCAACTGTGACAAATGTAAGTCAGTCAGTTTAACGTTATATATTTACCTTTAATGATAGTATTATTTCGTTACCGTTAACGTAAAAGTGACTCAAAACAGACTCCATAACACTTCAGACAAGTCCCGTGAAAGAGTGTAGTCTGGAGGCGTGTTGGAAAACTTAATAACTAAAACTAATAACTAATAACTTAATAACTAATTGTTTGACATGATGCCCACAGCTACATTCTATCATCGCACTTCTCGTCATAGGCGGGGAGTTCATCCTCACACATTGCGACCGGAAACGGTGCGCACTGTGCGGTATGAAAGGAACTTCATCCCTCGCACACTCAAGATGTGGGAATGAACTCCCCGCGATGGTTTTCCCAAGCGACTACAATATGGGGTTCTTCAAGAAGGGCATTAGAAGGTTTCTTCAGGGTCGGCAGCACGAGTGTGACGCCCCTGGTGTTGCATACGTCCATAGGCCACGGTAACCACTTTCCATCAGGTGGGCCGTGTGCTTGTCCGCCACCTAAGTGGTATAAAAAAAAAAAAAACTATTCAATCCTAAAGCCACAATCACGATGAAATTGTAAACGCAAACTGACTAAAAATAAATATTTTTCAGGCGCAAATCTTGATGCGAGGCAAAAAGATGTCAAAAAAGAAAGAATGGATAAAAATGGGCGAATATTACGTGAGATCAACTTTGTTGGGACTACTGGTTGGGACCACAGGGATCCAGTTTATTTGTCTGTTTAGGTAAGGTAGGTGAAGAAAAGTTTTATTTTCTACTGTTATTTAATTCCTTTTCCTTTGAGACCTTTTGCAACTCTATTGAGGGCAACTTTTAGTCTAAGAAACGGTTGAACTTCAATATTTGAAATTACTGACAAAATATATGACCTCCACATCCCAATGTTTCATCCTTATCAGCCTTTCCTTGCTCCAATTATTTGAGTTTAGCGCAATCTATGTTATTCTCCTCCACACACTCCTGTTGGATTCTATCTCGTCATTCGCCATTGCCATATCATCATCTTTCACGCGATGTCCATCTTTTCCTGGGCTTACCTCTGCTAATAAAGCCCTTTTCATTCATACTTTTTCACAACATTAGGATAACAAATGACTATCCTATGTTAACTGTATATATATATTCTTAACAATCTGTTTTCTTCTAGGAAATTACTTGGGAAATTCAATATGCATTCGTACGTGATGTTACCTTTCACTATAAGTGGTCTCTTTATATATTTGGAACCACCTCACCGAAGAGGATTAGTAATAAATCTCTTTTGTAACTTGGTGAGTTAGAATTTTGTGCCTTCAAAAAGTCTCGAATTTTTTGTATATATTAATAGTTTTACTATAAAGTTGACTGTTATTGGAAAGTTACATTAGATATGATTTGACTGTCATACCCAGGCTACAGAAGTGGTAGGTTCTACTCGAAGTCGTAATCCTAGACTTACGTAAGACTTTATTGCAGATTCAGCAATCGTTTTACCACTAAACCTCTAAAGCTTAAAATGGTATTATATGAAAACATTCAAAAATTGATTGTTGATATTGTTTTTTTTTTTTCACCAGGTTATCGAGTACTACCTAAGGATCATGCAGAGAGCCGGATACTTATCGATAACGAAATCAAAAAAAGTACTCATGTTTATGCTAGGCAGCTCTCTATTATTCTACTTGATGCGTTTAGAAGGAGACAAAAAAGAAAGGACTCCTCTATTCTGGTAAGTTCAGCTCGTAAAAGGATAAACTAAATAAAAAGAGAAGACAAAATAAGCGGACCAGCCCCCCTTATAAGTGGTAATTTGTTGGCCGGCGGTGTAGAATAGAATAGATTTGACGTATATGACAATCGGTAACGACGTCATAAACGTCAAAATATGTATCATATACGTCAAATCCTGTACATTCATCATCCTATTTTACAATCGAATTGGCTAACAAATTGCCATTTGTCTAGTGGGGCTGGTCTTTGCAGGAACACGCTAATGTACTAGGAAATTAGATAATGTTCGAGTATTACCTATTTTCATGACACATTATTTTCTTGACTATCGTATGTGAACACTCGTAAAAATTCTTCGTATGGAGCCTTAGCTTTATCTACCTCAGTAAATAAAGTTATACGCGGATGTGTACAAACTGTACATTATTGTACCTTGAATGCAGTTCCTTTTATCTGCTTCAGTTCATTGGTCGATGTATCTAATCTGTTTGGTGAGTATTTACCATAATCGTCATTTTTTGTTGACACAATGACTGGACGATGTTGTTTACTGATGATTCGATGATAGATAAAGATAAAAATGTGTAAACATCGTGCTATCTTGAGTTTGACGAAATTTTTGTGTCAATCTTAGGTATAAAGACATTTTGATGAATAAAAATGCAGTTTTACTATCTGAAATAACGACTACAGTGTGTTAGAATTGCTAGAATTTGTGATGATAAATTATTCTTACCTCTATTAGTCCAACCGTTTTTGTTACAAAGTTCAGTATTTCTGATCTTACTGATTGATGATTATAATATTTTTTAGGTTCTTCACACCAGAGAAAGTGAGAAAAAAGTCCGACGAATGTCCGAATGTTTGCCCGCATACAGGTGATTGTAAGAAATATATAATTAAGGTGAGATTTCTAATGATAATATAGAAATAATTTATTATACAATTTAATCATTGAAACAGTCATAAGTCAGTAAGTAAATATATAAAAAACTTAGCATCTATTGAAAAGGAAACTTGAGCAGTAGAGTGAAGAAATAATATTTACGAGAAATCTACCTTGAAATTTGGATTGCGATCAATTTTGGTGGATTTCTGTATGTCAGAAGATTTGATAACATTCCAAAATAGAAACCGAAAGATTTTCATTAGCAATTTCTTCATCACTTTCTGTATTTTCGTTTCAGGGTGCCTCTGCGTACTTCGGAGCCGGTCTTGCAGTTTCCTTGGCAAAATTAATTCTTCCACAAATCAGAACGCCTATAAAGGCCTTTTCTTCAATAAGGAGCAAACATTTCAAGTTGGCGTTGTTCTTTAGCAGTTATATCGGTATTTACAGAGTACGACTAATTTAGTGTTTCATAATAAGAATATCAAAATTGCAGATAACTATTAACTATTTAGATGGACTAATTACTGATATAAAATGTAGTCAGTGTCAGAGTTTGTAGGATAAATATTTCTAAGGGATCAAAAGGAGCAGATTGCTTAGAAGTAAAAAAAAACATGGACTGGTAAAATAGTAATCCCTGCTTTAATTTTATGTGTCTACTCAAACAAGTTCAGTAATTACATATTATATTATATTGACTTCATTTTTATATATTACTATAGATAATTATATGTATATTATATTAGGACATTAAGATCCTGTGGATATCGACTGAAAGGCGTCTAAGCTAATTAGAAACATGATTATCTAGACTTTTATCCCTACAATTTAAAAGATTGTAGGGATAAAAATTCTAAATTCTCGAGAACATAATTAGGAGAACTTTTATAAATACCTTATTGCCATCTCTTCATATAATATTACTATGTCTACATCATTATTCTTTTCCTTGCAGGCTGTGATATGTTACTTATGCCGTAAAAGAGGCTTCGACTCGGCTTTATATGCCTTACCAGCTGGATATGCTGCTGGATTATCATTTCTATTTAATCCAGATTTAGGATTATCAATAGCATCATTAACGGCAGCATTCAAGGTATTTTTTTTTTAATTAAAAAAGTTAATTACAAGTATGAAGTTCTGAATTTTGAATTTCAATGGAAGCTTCCGAGCTTGAAATGGAGAAGTGTGGAATGGGATAAGTGGGACCATCGACCAATCATAGTGAATGATCAAAAACGTCTCATCTCAACCACTTTTGGTCGATATCTGTATATCTTTTGTCTGCGTTGCTTATCTTTGGATATCTAAAAGCAAACTCTAACGGTGAAAATGAATTCTAGAACGAAGTGTCTTGTTATGAAGATTACAGTGCTGAACCTTGATTTCGGTATTCTGTGACTTCTTTTTTAATTATTCTCTGTAACTTTAATCCACCGCAAAAATTAATTTGTATGTAGACATAAGTCAAACATAATATAACTACCTAACTAACTTAAAATCTTCTATCACTATAATATTAATACATGAGCTCAATTTCCTTACAGCTCTATTCAACGATATTGTACGAGAAGAAAATCCTGCCTTCTAACATACCTTTGCCTGAAATACTGTATTGTTTGTGCCAAGGCATTCTGTTCAGCGCAAGAGTGATCGATCCTGATGTATGCCCGCATTACGTGTTCAATCTTATGAAAACCGTCAGTGGTGGAAGGTAAGTTTCTTGTATTATATTACTAGCTGATTCCCGTGGATTCGTTTTCATGAATTTTATGTTTTAAATTAGATCTCACAAAACTTAGACAAGTGAGAATTCATTTGTCAAAATGTTTTATTGTAGAATAGAATGATGAATGTACGGGATTAGACGTATATGACACATGATTAGACTTGTATATATATATTCATATACATTCATCATCCGTCCCCTAAAATCCAACCACACGTCCTGATCGACCACGTGAAATCTCGTGGCGGGCACACGGAAACAAAGTTACTGTCGTTGCTAACGTGGCTCTGATAGAATATCTTGAAAACTTGACATCGGCGTTTCACCCTTAATAATTTTATAAACATTTACAATTTACTTGACATTGGCAAAATTGCGGCGATTTGCTGCGGTAGCCATTAATATGAAGAAAATGAGGTTCATTCATCATCCTGTTCTACAATACGCTCGCCTATTTTTATCAGTCAAGCACTTACCCCGACTATGTAGGTAACTTACAGAGAATTTTCTAATACATAGATTTGAGAATCGATCATAAACCTTTGTGTGCAGTAGTAGTATTCACAACCACAACTACTGCACACAAAGGCTGTATTTTAGTATCTGCCATTATAGTCATTAAAGTAGTCTCAACGTAAGAGGCCCACTATGACATTTGTCATTTGGACGTAACTAGGGATGTAACCACACCACTCGGTACACGATACTCAAGATAAATCGATTCAAGATTGTATGCGTATTTGATCGATTAGAATATGTATTGTATTGTAGTGTAAAGTTCATTGGCTTAAAGTTCTAATTAGAAAATTTAATCTAAACTTTGATATTGTAGGTATTTTTAAACAATACAATACTGCGAAAAGTCAATTTTCTTTCATTTAACATTTTTATTACAATAATATTCACTCAATAATAACCAATAGAAATCGCATGAAAATGAATCTTTAGTAAATCATTTTCTTGATACCTACTGTCTGAAGTTTACGCTTATATCACTTATTGAAATGAAACCACTTTTTAACGGCTTCTATCGCGATTTATCTGTCACTATTTACTTTTAACCCTACGTCGGCTACTTTCTAGCAGCCCTGGTCCCGGGGTGACTTAAGATGATATTTGAAGCCTAGGAATAAAAAAACCTAGATAACAGCAAACACAACAAAGTCACAAATTGGGATAATGTCATATTTGTCGATGAGACTTGGCTGAACTCGAATCATACCGTGCCGCAGTCATGGACAGATGATACCAAGGCCTCTTGCTTAAAAGTGCCAATAGGAAAAGGTGGACGCTTAATCATCTGCCACGTCGTCGGGTCAGCTAGTGGTGGTTTTGTGAATGATACCTTGCTCGCATTTGAGTCTAAAAGTACAAAATAATATCACAGAGTGGTTTACTAACCTGTTAGCAAACCTCTCTGAACAGTGCATAATAAAATTATTGTGTACAATGCACCGTGACCACTCAGTTCAAATAAATAAAGCACCTACTCAAGCAAACAAAAAGGCCGATTTAGTAGCATGGATAGAAAGATCAGGCGTTGAAGCTGATACGAAATAGTTAAGAGCTGAATTGCTGTAACTGGTAAAAAAATTAAACCTGCAAAATTAAAAAATTAAATTGATGAATGGGCACTTCAGCATGGACATAAAGTGACAAGAACGCCGTCATACCATAGTCAGTACAATGCTATTGAGCTGATCTGGGCTCAAATGAAAGGATATGCAGCACGCCACAATACAAAGCGGCCATTCTCCACTAAGAAAATGATGACATTGCTGAATGAAGCTTGTGCCAAAATTACTAAAGAAGACTGGGTAATAGTTCTGGGGGTCCAGGGCTAGGTTTCTAGGCTTCCAGGCTTCTAGACATAATTAAACCTACAAATCTTGAAGTCTACAAGCCTAAAATTTAAAAAAGACCTAGAAAACAGCAAAAAACAGTCAGACTTAACGAAACCGCGAGCTCATTCTACGTAAATAGTCGCTGATGTTTAGTCACTCCGCGACCACGGTTGCTGAAAGTTAGCCGAAACTTCGGGTTAAAGTAATAAAGAATTAATCGCGATAAAATCCGTTAAAAATGTTAAAATGTTAAATGTTAAATGTTAAACGCTTCCTTTTATTTGTGCTCTATGACCTTGCTTCGTCTCACATTTCAGGATTCTCGCTCAACGAGGAGTACCCTAAAATCAAACTTCTAATTCAACGCAATCAAAGTATTGCCGGTCTTGTAGTATATTGCCGGCCATGTAGCATATTGCCAGTACTGTAGCATATTGCCGGTCATGTAGCATATTGCCGGTCATGTAGCATTAGTTCGCACCACAATTCAGTTTCGTGAGGAATCTTTAATGCGCAAACACGAGTCGTGTTTGCGCATTAACACACGTTTTGCACTTGACCGGATTTTTACAGATAAGTGTACGATCTTTAACTTTGTCTTAGACATTTTTATGATAAAATTTAAAAAAATATCTTAATCGATTTATTTTTACCATAACCAATTTATTAATAGTCTGTGGAGAGTATAAAAAACTCGTTATGGACAGCACTGAGCGGAGTGGGCGGTACCCATCAATGAAAAATGTCATTCTACGTTTGAAAAATATCATTGTTTTACGTTCTCAAAATTGAGAACTTCATGGACTTGAAATGTCCAAACGGGCTTTTTAGATAGCGATTACTTTATAACATTTGTAGACAGTAAACAAAGTACGCATAAACTATTATTAATGACGACAGTCACGCAAATGAAGACAAATGATTTGATTACCAATATTATGAAGCTGAGAATACCAAGCAATAATAGCTCGGGACATTATATCTTGGACATAAAATGTGCTCTATACAGGCAGTAGAAATTCTTGGGTGTCTCTTGAGGATATTACGGGGTGCTACTACGGTGGACGATCTCAAATTCACCAATTATTACAAAACAATCCGCATACGTCCGTTTATTCCCAGTAGTTCCTTCGAAAGAACTATACGGACAAAAAAGTCCCAGTAGTCCCTTCAAAGGAACTGCCAAAGGAACTGAAGGAACTTTGTAGTCTCAGTAGTTCCTTTAGTTCCCTCGAAGGAACTATACGGACAAAAAGTCCCAGTAGTTCCTTCAAAGGAACTGCCAAAGGAACTAAAGGAACTTTGTAGTCTCAGTAGTTCCTTTAGTTCCTTCGAAGGAACTATACGGACAAAAAAGTCCCAGTAGTTCCTTCAAAGAAACTGGCAAAGGAACTGAAGGAACTTTGTAGTCTCAGTAGTTCCTTTGAAGGAACTATACGGACAAAAAAGTTTGTAGTTCCTTCAAAGGAACTGCCAAAGGAACTAAAGGAACTTTGTAGTCTCAGTAGTTCCTTTAGTTCCTTCGAAGGAACTGTAGGGACAAAAAAGTCCCAGTAGTCCCTTCAAAGGAACTAGCAAAGGAACTACTGGGAATAAACGCATACGCGTCAGGGCCTCGTTTGTCCCGCGATTTAGATCCAAGATACGTGAGGTATACCTACTCAGTAACTACTAGTCCGGTTTTGATATTTGATTTAATAACATTAGGTTCAGTAAAGTGACGAAGATTGTTAACCTTTAGTTAAATATAAGTACCTCCTAAGTCACAGTCTAGCTGCAAAGCTTCGATATCGCCTAATGTTACCATTGGGATGTGGAGGTCAAATGGCAATCGCTTCACAGAAAAGTATCGAGGTCTAGCCAAATCCGTAGTTAAGACTGGCAAAAAGCGGACCCCAGACTCCGAGCTGAAAGCTTCGGATGCGACTGGGAAATTAACGCTAAGAGGAAGATAAGAGGAAGTTAAATATAAGTACCTAATCAAACAGAGTATAGTTGCAAATCGAAACATAGTCGTATGCTACGACATTCATACGATCAATGATTGTATTCCGTACCTTTTCTTGTGTTTCAGAATCAATCTTGTGGCTGGAAGTTACAGCGATGTTATAACAAAAGCTACGTCATAATGAAAAGAAGGATTTTCTATTTATCACGAATGTCAAAGATTAGTCATAAGATAAAATAATATTAGTGGTGATGCGGGTAAAACAGTCGATCTTAGTATTTAAGGGGTAGGTAGATGAATTGTATCTATTATTTGTTGGTGCGTTAAAATTTTAAAATATTGTTATGATTATATATTTTTTTATCTGGCTGGTTCTTTTTTTATTCCTGTATCAGTCTCCTTGAGTTTAAATTATACTACAGTCTGTAATCTATCCCTGTGCTAAATTTCAGTTGCATCTAATCAGCCGATTCAGTGTGATTGAGTATTGCGTTCAAATAATACATGTTTAAAATTTATTAATAAATTAGTAGTTAGTGAAAAAGTCTTCTTTAAGTTTATAGCCAACCTAAAGAATACTTAAGAACTGTAGAGCCTGACACTTAAAAGTGCTATAGTAGTTATAGTTATATATAGTAGTTATATATGATAAAACTCTGCAGTCGTACGTCACGCGAGGTGCCCAAGTGTTAGCTGTCACAGTTGATACATCTTTGACTCTACCATGAGTTTACATCGCAAAATACTCGCTAGCGTCAGTCATAACGTGTAGGATCGGATAGAGGGCATTCCTACTAAGTTAACTAATAAAAACTACTACTACTACTTATATAAATAATATTTTAAAGGTCTTTATACTCATTTTATATTTGCTTATTTTTAGTGATAATAATAATTATGTCAGGCTGGCAACATGAAGTTCTATATTTTTTATTAAGTTTTGGTCACTTTTTAAGCTCACAAATGAGTAGAAATAAAACTATTAAAGTAAAAGTTTTCAGAATTTGAAATATTTTTTTACCTAAGTCTCACCTTAATTCGGCACTGCGAGTTATGACACTATCGAGCTTGTCGCTATCGAGTATTTCTACGATGTAAACTCATGGTACAGTTACTTTAGAATTTTAAGAAAAGTTCCATGCTGGCTTCTTTCAGCTGTAATTTCTTCAACATTAACCATGGTTGACTGGGTGCAGCATGTTGCAGGTGAATTTATACTGTGTTCGTGAAACTTGAAATAATTAAAGAACTAGAGACACGTTTTAGAGTTTCGTAGATGATTCTACTAGCTGATACCCACGGCTTCGCCTGTGTGGAATTCTGGTCACAGTTTCAAAGTGGCATTAATTGCAGACCTAAATATCCTACTACTAACTAATACCTAATATATTAATAAATGTGAAAGTTTGTGAAGATGTTTCGATGTTTGTTATTCAATAACATTCTTATGGTTCAACAAATCTGGCTGAAATTTTGGTACAGGGCAGTGGGAACAGGATCGAAATTTGAGAATTTGAATCGGTATGGATACTAATATTGTAAATGCGAAAGTAACTCTGTCTGTCTGTCTGTCTGTCGGTCTGTCTGTCTGTCTGTCTGTCTGTCTGTTACGCTTTCACGGCTAAACTACTGAACCGATTTTGATGAAATTTGGCTGTACCAAATTTCATCAAAATTAGATTAGACCTTGAGAAAGGACATAGGCTATGTTTGGTCGCGAAAATCGACATCCACGCGGGCGGAGCCGCGGGCGAAAGCTAGTTTGAAATAAATGTAAAAGTTTGTGAAGATGTTTCGATGTTTGTTATTCAATCACGTTCTTATGGCTCAACAAATCTGGCTGAAATTTAGTACAGGGACATACACAAAGGCTAATTTTTACGTTCCTGTGGGCAGTGGGAACAAGATTGAAATTTGTGAATTTACATGGAAAGAATAGAAGATTATCCATTTTAAGTGGATGGATGCTGGTCCTTCTGGTTAATTTTCCCTGTTTGTTGGTGGATTTATAGGTTGATTCCCCTGGTCCTGGGTTCCTTATCCTGGAAAATTAATGATCAACCTTTTTTGGTTCATTTTTACTGGTTTCTTCCTCCATAATAGAGCCATTACGGGATAGGCAAGTTAATTCACACTGTGAAATTATGATGAATGAAAAGACAAACTATTTTCCATCCAATTTATTTATATCTATGAACGAGGAGTTAATTTCTGGAAACCCAGGTGACACTATTGCCACCGTTGGTACTGGGCCTGTACCATTTATACCTAATGGATTATTTATGTTAGGTGAATCGATCCTGATTTCTCCCTGGATTGATCCCGGAGGATTGATAATGAGAACCTTTTTAGGTCCATTTTTAGTTGTATCCGGAATCATATAAGGTCCTTTACGGAATAGGCAAATTGCTTCACACTGTAAAACAATTTAATATATTAAATAATCATTAATTTCAAGTACCATGACTCATACATTATAATTATTATATGTAATCACATTACTATTATTGTCACACAGGTATTAATTAGTAATCACAGTCATATTATCGATCATTTCAGAAACATGCATATCAATGGTAAAAATACAATAGAATCACAAATCAAATTGTACATAAATATATAATTAAATACGGCTTCATTGAACAATACATAATCAGGATAGCCAGTCTCTGCTGCCAACATACAGGCGACAGACTCCCCTGGTGTTGCACTTGTCCATAGGCCATGGTAACCACTTACCATCAGAAGGGCCGTGTGCTTGTCTGCAACCTAGCAGTACAAAAAATACCATTTCTATCCACAGTAAATATAGCCCTCGAAAAAGTGGCTAGTTAACGGCAATAAGTTTAGTCAATGACGACGAACCAAGTGCGTTGTTACAAGTTGTAACAACGCACATCGTTCAGTTGTAACTTGTTAAAGTTGTAACAGCTGTAACAGCACAGTTGTAACTTACAACTGTGCCTACGTTAGTAAGCCTTACAATAATGATTCCATTTATTTACAGAAGAGGAAAATACCATATATTCGTGTTCAATGTATTTCTTGTTAATATATTCAAATAACATATTATTTTAGAGCTACCAGAACCCGCACTTCCACTTGAACTGATATGTAAAATTTGTAATATCTTTGATTTCCTTCATAATAGCTAGATAATGGTATGTACATTAGTACTGGTTCTTTAACCCCCACAGGGTAGGCAGAGGTGTATTAACATCCACATTTCGCTATGATTTTCGGTCCCATGTAATTGGGGCGAGCCTATTAATTCCTTCCATCCTAAATCTAGGTTCTTACCTGTTCTCTGTACAAGAAGTTGTTGTCATTGCCCCCGCATCCCGAATAAATAGTTTCTTTACACGTCTTCCATATATTGTCGAAGTACCACCTTGGTGCCGCCCCAAAACAATACCCGTAATCATACGTAAGCGCACAATATTTTGGAGCTTGTCCTAAAATTGTACGAAAAATAGAACGAAAAATATATTTTTGGTTAACAAAGTTCATATTAATCGTCAAATGGTATTGAAACTGGTAGATCTGGTACCAAATAGATTGTTAACGTCTGTAAATTACGACTCTGCGCACTCCGACACGAATCATTACCACGGATAAGGCCGGCAGGGATGGACATGTATGTCTCGAACCGACTAAAACCAAAAACCATACGCCTTCTCAGGTCTTCAGAGGCTGGGATGTAAGGTCGTTAAGGGATTTATCTCGCACCCTGACTAACCCAGGGCCATCTCAAGTATCCCCATCTTGCCAGGGGGACAAATTATTAAGAAATATTTTTGTGTTCAGTAGCGTTTAACCCAAGTATTTTGAAAGTCTAATTAATAAAATTAATTTAAATTCATTTATTAGCGGACCAGCGATTTTCATGGTGTTAGTAACAATTTTACTTAAGAACTATTGTAGTAATACGACACTGTGACACGTGTGGAGTGTCATCCAGTGCCGCAACATGGCAGGAGACCGTTGGAGCTGCAGCGGAGTCATGACAAGGCAGAGGTTGAACACTTTCTAATAATAGCATAAAAATCGTCCGTGCGTCCTCTGCGAACATTGTTATTCTCTCCACCACCTATAAGGTTGACTAGTAGAGAATGCCTATGACATTAAGTCCGCCTGTGTACATGTGTGCATGAAATTTTAAATAAATAAATAAATAAACATTCCTGACCTTTGTACCTCTGTGAAAACCCCAACAGCAGCCTGAATGTGTTATGATATTGGATACGTATATCAATATATACACAATTATTATTTTTATTTACCTATGTCATTTATTAAGACATGTTACAAAACTTACTTCGTGCTCCTTCTTTGCTCAAACACTTGCCAATACATTCTTCTTCAGTATCGAACCTATTGCCATTGCCCTGACAGCCGCCCCAAGAGAAAGTTCCACATTCTTGTGTGGTGAGATTAAAAAAATACATTTTGATGCCCGCTCTACAGGGACCCTTTTCTGGTTTCAGCTTACATGTTTCGGAGATAACTGTTAAACAAAGATGGATTATCTTTACTTTCTTACTGATATTATAATCACTCTGTCTGTCTGTCTGTCTGTCTGTCTGTCTGTCTGTCTGTCTGTCTGTCTGTCTGTCTGTTACGTTTTCACGCTTAGGACCAATCGTGATGAAATTTGGTACTGAGATGGACCAGAGCTTGAGAAAGAACATAAGAACCTTGAACAAATAGAGGATGAAAGATTGTCATTTTTGAAGATAGCCTGATGGGTTCACAGATATAATAGAGCTTGGAAAAGGACATAGGCTATGTTTGGACGCAACACCCACGCGTACGGAGCCGCGGACAACAGCTGGTAATTTATATTTTCCTTATAGGGACATCCGCTAGGAATGGATTCTACAAAATTCCAGCCCTATGGGGGTAAAAGGAACTCCACGCGTACGAAGTCGTGGGCGACCGCTAGTAATTAATATAGTAGAACCAAAGAAGGATATCGACATCAAATTACAAATAATATTTTCCAATTTTCTAGGGAACTCCTTAACTTAGAATTTCAACATCAATATAGTGTAATGAAAACAAAATAATAAAAATTTTAATGTATCATTTTCAATTACCTCGTGGCTCAAATGGAATATTTCTGGTGGGAAGCGGCTTCGAAAGTATATTGTCGAAAATTCTCACACAAATTCCCTTGTGTATTGTACAAACAAAGAAACACAAGAGCCATGACCAAACTGCAATCATTTTGCTAAATAAGCGTTTCGCACATTTGTGATCGCCGACCGGCAATCGTAATAAATAGCTTGCAAATAAAATAAAACAATTTATGTATTGTAGAATTTTATTGAAAAAATATTGTACCTTTGAATTTATTTCAGTCATTCATTTTTTATTGTCGGCAGATTTCTCGTGTAGTATTATTTGAGTGCAGTATGTTTTTTACAAGCCTTTATTTTATATTTTGATTGGATTATGTTCGTTTTGGTGGTCCAGGTTGTATTTCTCTAATTGTTATTTTATGGCTTGCAAAAAAACGAGACTCATACAAGTTTATTATTTGACTACTAATTTACTTATATATTAAAAAGGCTATGAAAATGAATCTAAATTTGAAATACCCTAAAATCCTATAAACCTAAAATCATATTATTATTTATTTTGTTGCTAAGACAATGAGAACCAACGTCCAGCAATAAAAATAGCAATGCAATTCTATTAAATGTCCTCAATTCCAATTATCTTTTAGTGGGTCTTCACAAAATGCACCAGACTACCGCAACTCCTTTTACCAACTAACATTTTCACTGTGAAACCTAGTTAAGTTTACACTGAAAATAAACGATTTTAACTAACAAACTCAAAACTTGGCACAAAATGAGACAGCCGACGTCGAACCATCTTGCGTTCAAGATCTTAACGAGCCTCAAATTCTATACTATAGCGTTTTTCTTGCGCTCAAACCCAATTACCATATGTATTCTCGGTATGAAATTCAGAACAGCTTTCGCACTTTGCAAATTTGCATTGTTAATTGTGGCTTCCAGCGTTGCCGCCTTCGTTGTACGGAACTCCAGTTTGGTGTATGTTAATGTCACTATTCGGTGCATCTTAAAATTTCCGTCTAGCCTACGTTTATCTTCCTTGTCTTGCAGTCTTATTTGTTCCATGTTGGTGTGTTGAACTTGCTTAAAGATAAACGGTGGCTTTGCATGCATGCTAAGCTGTAGATATACTGAATTTGTATACTACAAGAGTTCTATCTTGGCAATTAGTTTTTATGGGTGAATGGATCTTGGCGAGTATTCGTGGTGTGTATTCGCAATTCACGCGCGATGTATTTCATTATAAAGAGACGATGTGTTCTGATAGAGATTTTGGTTAAAAATCACTTAATGTATCATATCCCACAATTTCATTCTTTTGAAGGAACTAATGGGACTATTATACGGAGTTAAAATTCTCAGTAGTTTTCTTCAAAGAAACTTCAATGACTGAATCCCAAGATGGTGTTACATTTCAACCTTCTTCTCAAAAATTAGTTTGATTTTTTCACATTGCAATCGAAAGCCAAAATTATATCAAGGCATTCAATGTAAACTCACCTATTAAAACAAAGCTATTGTGGTTAGACATAGAACAGAAGCGTGCCAAGCTGATTCCCAGGTTGAACGTACCGCCAATACACAATGATTCACCTTTAGCTTCTCTAATAGCAAAAAGATAAGCATCTCATATTGCCTGAACTGCAATACCGAAAGGTTACTTTTATCTAAGCCTGGGGGATTTGCGATATTTGCTCGCCTTACGAAGCCTAGTACCTGGTTGCCAAAGGCAAATTGATGTTCGAATAACAGTGAAACTCTATTCAATAGATCGCTATCGTAACATGTACGAATGGGTACCTAAATATAACAGCTGTGAATGTTACTATCTCGGCATGAGAACTAAATACGGTTATTTTTCATATTTATTAAATGAATTTTGGAGTTACTTTTGAATCCTGTTTAGTCATGACATAAGTTAGGAACTCAGTTATAAAGTTCATGAATGTAAATGAATATATTCATGAATGTAGTCAAAAATTATAATTTGACTTAGATGAAGAAGATTTAGATTTTTGTGAAACTGTTCACAACATTTTAATGTTTGTTATAAGTAAAGTGAGATTAATTAATACTTCTATGATGAAATATTAGTTACTTAGCCTGAGCCTCATCGTGATATTAAAGAGAATATATAGAAACAAAAAAATACGATTAACAATATTCAGAAAAACTTTCCTACATATTATATTTACTGAATTACGTTTATTTGTATCCAATATTTAGCTAAATATGCGTACAATTATAATATGCAAGTTCTGCACTCTATGAATAACAAAATTATAAATCTAGACAACTACATACAAAGAGAATAATCATGATAAATTCAATCCTGTCAATTTTAAATCCAACGAAGCGAGTACCTGAGACATGCAGTATGCAGAACTAAAACATTTTCTTGGCGAGTTGATTCTCGTGGTAAATCCCCGCTCAATCCGGACTCAATCCCGGAGTCCTCAATCACGAGAAAAACGGGAATCTTGGGTATACAAGCAGACGATTTGCACTATAGTGCTCGAGAATCCGTGCGAAATATTTATCCGCATCTAGTTCGATTGCTTGCTTTGTAAAAGTTATTTGCAGAATCTCTTCGTTGTGATTCAATGTTCATGTCTTATGTAAGTAATAGTTTGTCAGTGATGATTTTGTTTTCTTGTTATTATGTTTTATTTTAATCAGTTACCATGTAATTTATAATACCACCTAAGTGGTATAAAAAAAATAATATGAAAACAGATGAATTTGAAATTCAATTAAATATTGACGCACTTAAATACTTTGATAATTTTTTTCATTTTTATATATTCCACTGGATTATGGTTCCCATATAGGTACTTGCATAAAGTAAAACCACTTATAACTACTGGTACTTCATAGAAAAAAAATTGGAATGTTATCAATGAACAAAATCAACAAAAATGAGCTATAGAATACAAACTTACCGTAAGGATAAAAGGTGTAGACGCTTCGCTTGCTCGTCAATTAAATAAGAATTGCATTTAAATAAGCCTCATTACCATGACAAACAAAGAATCAATTCGCATCAGTGCATAGTAAATAATTTAAGGTGGAGTTGAGGTAGAATAAAATTCTTAGCTAAAGCTTTGTGGCGTGTAGCTCCAGGCACCCTCTGGCGGAAGCGGCGGAGACAAACTATGCGACCGGGAAGACGCTCTGAATAAGTGACATAGATTAGATTGCTACAGAGAAAAGAGTAGTAGATTTATTACATGTTTCTCATAATAATTATGAAAATTATTAATAAAATTAATTGGTTTTCATGGAGAAGATAGCAAAATCAAATTATAATAATTATGTATTAATTTCGCTGAAATCTGCAGCATGAGAAATAATCTTATATTTGGTGAAAAACGACCACGAAAATGTAATTAAAAATGTTTATTCGATTCAAATATTGAGACAGTTGACTGAAAGTACTACTCAAAAGTATTTGAAACTACTAATTAATTGGTAAAAGATATTTTCTCTAAAGATGCAGGGCATTAAGCCACCACCATCGAAGTCAAAAAGAAGCACTTACTCTTCTTCTTCTCTTTCTTGTTTTAATAATGTATATTATGAGACTCAAATAAAATTTTAGATCTTGATTTTAATCTGTTCTTACACTTACTCTGTGTCTACATTGCTACCGCTCCGCGCACGATGTTTGTTCATTAGAGGTTTTAATTTGATTTTTCTAGCGCGTTCTAATTGCAGTGCGCTTATAATGCTCCACTCATTCATAGCCTTCATAGCGGACGCACAATTAGGTCCTGTTTATTTTTATATGCTTTGAAATTGCTTTTTGTAATTTTTGTTGTCCTGAGCTTCTGTTTGCTGTATTTTCCCCTTTTTATTTTAATTTTCAGTTTGTTTGACTGTTGTGTATAGTTATAAAATTTGTTCTGAATTTTGAAACTACTTTACAATTTTCAGGACGCTGTGTTTTAATGTTTACACGCGTTTCCATATCTCTAACGATGCTCATCGGTTTGTTTGGTTGATATTTTTTTATACAGTTTGTCGAGATTTTGAGAAATATAATGTACAAAGGGGTTTAAATATTTCATTGTATATTATTATATCTTTTTGAAAGTGATCTATAACGAATTGCGTTTAACACACGTTTGCCTTCACACATATTTGAGGATAGTGATAGTTTACATACTTACTTACATACCATCACATCCTTTTCCCATTGGCGTAGGTAACGACTACATTTTCTACTTGTTACGATCCTAGCATACGCGTTTTACTTTTACCTTTGTATTAGTTTTCATATTCGCCAATTGCTTCTTCTTGATCTCTTGATCTTGATCTGAACTATCCTTAAAGATTCCTATCTGATTAACACTCACTCTCGCCTCATAAATCTGTTTTATTTTTATTTTTAACATTTATTCCATCAATTAACTACACCCCGCTAGATAGTAAAAATCTCAGTCATCAAGCATCATGTTGTTGATTTTAAAATGGCCCTCCTTAACATAACACGCTTAAAGAACCTGGGATTGTTTCGTCAGTACAGGTTATAATCATAAAAAAAACTCTACATAGGCTGATTCTAGAGGCCATAGGGATTAGTGACACCACGCTGTATAACTGACTATCCACACTTTACAATACTTTGCAAATGTCCCTATATTTGCTCTTGACAACATCATTACTTGTTTTATGTAGATGCAGCTTAGAAAAAGAGCCCCCAGTATAACAAAGGACATTATCCATCTTGTAATGAGCTAAAAAGAATATCGCAGTGATTTGAAATCTAGGCTTGTATCAAAAGTTTTATTATCCATCGTAGGAATAGACTTGTATAACAAATGTTGCTACAACGCCATCTGTTTAATATGTTTTGAACTTCATCGCCTTTGTGCCTACCTACTCTCAACAATACAAACCTTACGGAGTACTTCATTCACGATTTCATCTCACATAGTTTGTAGTTCTTTTTTGTATGGAGTTATCATGTACTGTATTTCAACTGTTGTACCACCACACATTCTTTATTTCCGAATCACATTTCGTGAAAATGAACGCTTTGAATTTTTATTTCGATATTATACCTATAGAAAGAAATTTTATGACATGATGAAATCTTTAAAAATTTTCTTAGTACCACTTAGTTACATAAAGGATTATTAATCAGACTATGAATTTTATATTAGTTGGGGACACTAATATCAAATTCAAATTACTACCTAGTAAGGTAAGGTAGGAAAACACCAGGAGACACGGTCCAAGACGTACTTGTTTCGCTCTAACCGAGCTTATGGTTCTTAGTAACTGCGTAGAAGACCACTCCTCAACAAGATTACTTCAGATAAAAATAATAATCGTAAAATAATTACAATAATTTTCTAATATCGTAAGTAATAGTTATACTTCAATGAGCCTATTGCAGTATACTGGTGAACATAGGACTCTCCCAATGTGCGCCATAGCACCATCCTCTGTCTTGAGCATCCAGTTTATCCCAGCCACCTTTTCGGACTGTCCGCCCATCCTGTCTTACTGTAGGACTTGTTAAAGAAATAAATAAATAAAACAATATTGACATATTTCAAAATTTATTTTTATTTACAAGTTGTTTGAAGTAATAAAAATATTTGGGTAAATTAGTCAACAATATTAAAACATCAACGTATCGTACTTTACATAACATGTACTTAATAGTAATTTGAGAATTTAATTTCAGTAATAAATAAAATAACAATTACTACTAAGCTTGACAATTTAAATAAAAAATAGTGACATAATGTATGTACATTTGGCCCGACATTTTGGCTGCATTTCAGCCATGGTTTCGGGGTTTCAAAGATAGCAGTTGTCATCCGTTGTCATTATAAAGGTGAACTTAGACCAAACGAACATAAGGCTAGAGCTATAACAAGAGCATTTCTTAATATTTTAATGTAATTGAAACCTTATTTTCAGCGTTTACATGAGAAAGAACAACGAACGAATGTTCTGTCACTGTTTACACCAATGACATTTCATAACATAGACATGTCATATGCTTACAAATCAACGTAGAAAAATGAGCCGAACTCACACGCACACATTTTTAATTCATCTACACTTTTGGTGTATTAACTTTAGAGTAATAGTTCGTGCAGTGTCTATAAACATACGATGGCATTTTCGTAATTTTTTTAAGTCACTGATGCTTCCGCTCAACGTCCGACCGGCGCCGCTCGGCACGCGTTACTAGAGGCAAACGTTCCAATTGACTCGTTTTCGGATCTTCACGATTTTCGCGCAATAACATAATTATCTACTTCTTTTTATATAATATCTTTGGTTTACACTAATAGAATTTGATGTAGAGGGGATAAAATAAGAGTCTGATGTAGGTAAATCAATTTTAATACGTTAAAAAGTGGTTTTATTTGAATAAGTGATATTCGCGTTATCTTCCGACAGTACCAAACAGTCTTTCTCTTAGGCATTTTATGTTAGTCCTTATCTCACAATAGGTGGCGGGAGGGAGCAGCTGTAATTATGAGCATTGGGTTCACCAAACTAAACTTTTACAAATACCCAAACTAACTTATGTTTGGTAGCACTTTCTTATAATTTAAGAAGATAAAAACATAAAGTACCTGCCATGACTTTATTAACATGTATTGCATGAACTGTTAGTATTGGTTCATATAAGTATGAAGCTGAAAATGTTAAAATGTTCTTATTTATTCTAAACTCAGGACAGCTTTCCGCAGAGTTCTCTGAAAATTTACAACGTTTTTAAATAAAAGTTTTTTTTATGATATACTTAGGATTTTTGTTTCATTCCTGACGGCATATGCAAAGAGAAGTTTTAAATAACAACATATTCAATTTATGCGGTATTATAGGCCTTTTACCTACTGGTATGCATGTATAACTAGCTTTATCTTGGCTTGGATGTACTTTATTAAGTATTTGACCACTTTCTTTATAACTAAACGACATAACATGCAAACGGTTCGTATTTGCCTATGATCTTTGGTTTCTAATGTCAACATCTATATTACATCTAACAAGAAAATATTGTTGCTGTATTGTTGCTTGTATTGTTGCTTGTATGTGTCATATTATTCTCCCGATGAAGACTTATACCACATTTATACAGGAAATGTTCGTCAAGCCCTCGTGTTCTAGTTAGAACTTTCTTGTAAAAATTAACCGTAGGTTCATTTGTAAGTACATAATATTTGGTATAGCGAATATCAATATTTTGACGTAACATAATGACAACTCAACAAATCAAAGATAGCATGATTGAAAATTTTATTTTCTTTACTACTCTTAAATTAGTCAGCCCGAAAGCCTTTACGAGTTATCACAATATTTTATTTACTTACAACGAAGACAATAATATTTACAACCTTATTATAGTAATTGTGTAGAAGTGTTAAAATGGAATGTACAGAGGTGGTAATATTAATAAAGCTAATTTAAGCTTGCAGAACTTGAAATATGGTATAATAACCGGCAAAGTTCGTGAAAATTTTCCCTAGCGTCGCTGTACGAGTTTCTCAGGTCTCTTTGGTGGAAAGTGCGGGGCGCGGCGGCAGCGGGACGCACCGGTCAACCAATCATGGAATACAATAAACCAATCACATGCACATAGGCTCACGTAATTGGTTGACTAGTCCTTCTATTAAGTGTATGATTGGCTAGTTGATGCACATGCCCGAACCTTTTGACGTTTTGTTCACGAAGTTTGCTTATAACTATACCTCCTACAGCCTGTAGGCTTTCCGTAATAAATTGAGCGATTACATAAATCTGCCTTTGACGTTTGATTGGAAACAAAATTAAGAAGATTTGGTATTTTACTTTTACATTACCAAAGAACGGCCCGCGTGATGGTAATGGCCACTCAGTATAAATATTTAAGGTCTAATTTGAAAATCCTAAATGAACTGTCATTATTGAAAAATGTTTTGTATACCTAGATATGTTTTATATTATGTAGTATATGTAGTATGTGTAGTATAAAGTCATTAACATCAGTTTAGTTGCAGGGGATTCGTTCACAGCTTATAGTTTTGAACATTTACCATTACGTGGGCCGTATCTATATTTACCTCAGTATGTTTTGTGTTGTACCGATTGATATTGAAAGATAAGATTTTTAACCAATAAAAGGCACCTGAACTTCAAAATAAAACGCAAAGCCGTATGAATAGAAACAGCGTATTACCACTGTCCCGGTTGTATCTCCAACTGATGGAACAGATATAGTAGTCCATTGAAAAGTTACTTTTTTAGGCTTAGCATGGAATTAGAGCATGCAATTATCTATTTCAGATATATCAACGGAGGTCAGATTCGAAAATCTTTTATTGTATTTTTTTTTTATTTTTAAAAATAAGGGAATGCTTCCTTTGCGTGAAATTCGCTATTTCAAGTACTTAGAGCACTTTCCCTTTAGGTACGGTTGAAAACTTCCAACTTGTCTGTACTTTTTTACCTTTGCTTCTACGACTAAAGTTACTTGACAGAAGATTATTATGAGCAATCAAAATTATTGACAATTTATTTTTGTGAAACCCATAGTTCGTCAGATAAACCGTAAAAATTATTTGAACCCTATTCTCCAAGATGGTGGCCGTGGGACAAGGGTTGCAACCCTAAAAAAACTTGGATTTAACTTTACACTGTCTTGAGGTCTAAAAAAGAAAATTGTGTGCTCTGACAAACGCAATCCCAAATGTACCTTTTCAATGGCCTATAGTACTTATTAACTATAATGGTTCTAATATCAGACTAAATTCGTATTTTAATTTACAAATACATTTAGAATCAACGAATAACAAGTGCTTCTGTGAAACTTGGCGTGGTGGCTTCATCATAATCTTCGTATTCATGTACAGTAAAGTCAAAATCTTGACCAATCACCATCGGTAGTAGAAACAGAAATAGTAGAAGGATCCAGCTTTGAAAGTACTTCGCTGATGATGTGCCGTTGTGTGTAACTGTAAGAAAGATAAATAAGTGATTTAATATTGACATGCAAAGATATCTGTACGGCACACCGTACAGAACACGAACACACTTCAATAGGTCTCTGAATGGTTTACATTCGTAATTGGATCCGATAGGTAGTAAGTAGGTGGAATACTTGGTCGAGAACCTCCTGTGCTAACCATCCCCTCTAGACAAGTGGCAATTCGTTACTCTGCGTATGATGGAATAGAATGCCAAATGTATGGGATTTGACGTATATGACAGGCGTCAACGAATGTCAAAAACGTCAAATCCCATACATTTGTCATTTTATTCCATCATACGCCGAGTAACGAATTGCCTCTTGTCTAGGGGGGCTGGACAATGGAAACGACAGCGCTTCTCTTCCAAGGTGGGGAAGACACTGCCGCCTACGGTTGGCTTCAAGCGAGACGGAAGAGAGTCTATTGAGATTTACTCGGCAGCTCTCCACGTGTTTCTCCGATTAGTAAATGGTACAGTGGACAGCCAGTAACGGAGCGGGTTGGCACTCTGAGTGCAGATCTGGGTGGTGGTATTAGGAGGCCTTTCACCCCAGCAGAAGCAAACAAGCATAAAATGCATTCCATTTTCGAAAATAAACCGATTATTTTATGTAGCAACTCGTCATCATCTTAGCGTTGTTCCCAGTTGCATCCGAAATGTCGGAGCCCGGGGACTATTTATTACTCGACTTGTAACCCTGGTTAGCACGTAGCTGATTAGTTATAAAATCAAAGCGTTAGTGTTGCAGGTTTGATGCTGTGCAGTGCTTAGTTTGGTACTGATGGTTAGAAAAATTAATGAATGAATGAATACTCGTAATCAAAATCAATAATAAAAACAAAATAGTAAACTTAATAAACATAAATTAAAAGAGAAGTAAGAAAATGTTACAAACACTTACAAAGTTAGTTCAATTCGGCTTCTACTTCCCGTTCCCCAGCTAACAGTACACAATAGGAAAAAAAAACAAACATAAAAAACCTAAAATAATAGAGGTTGAAATTTTATGATAATTCGATATTATCTAATACGAGACATATCTTCATCCGAACACCAATTTCTGTTGCATCCAAAATCTGCACTTTCCCCACGGTCCTCCACCAGGATTGACTTAATTTTGACTTTAACGAGAGTTCATTAGTGAGGTTAGTTTAGGACCTTGATGGGGCCCCATACACGCTTACAATGCGAAATATACCTCATATTAAATAATATCATAGATTTAAAAAAAATATGGTTATAACAAAAATTACAGATGTAGGTATTTTCAAGTTCTGAACTCCAACGTTAGTGTTTACAGAAAAGAGTGCAAAGTAATGCTATCAATACACAATGCTGCAGAAACTCAAGTAGGTACCAAAGTGTTGTGCTGATCAAAAAGTCAGATCAATATTATCATTGTAAGTTTGTATGTATTTGCAAATATTTTTAATCTTTCCCATAATAAATGAAATTACGTTACCTACTATGATACCGGGGAAAATTGGGTGAATAGAGATCAGAGGGTAAATAGAAATAAAATGGTCAGCTAAATTCTGAAGTTATTTTCTTTTAAGTGAAACTATGAACTATTAATATTAGAGTTATCGGGATATTTACCATATATTGTATTGAGTATTCGATATTTCGGCACTGTGCAAGTACCTACCATGATCACGGAGGAACGGAGTAGGAGGGCGGCGAAATATATAATAGTAATATGAACGACCATGAAAGTTTCAATAACTATGAACTGGTTCAATGTAATAATGAACAGAATTATCAAATACTTGATTAGATATTGAAAATTTTGTAGAAGAAAAGAAAGAAGAATTTCTATTTGCCCATTGATCTCTATTCACCCAATCTTACGTAACTATTTTGATCAAAGCGCAATTAAAAAGTATAACTACTAGTTTGTACCAACTGATATTGTATTCTTTGTTTGGGGTACAAAACAAATAGGTGAGTAAAAGACTGAAAACTAATATGAAGACGCAAGCACTTTTTGAAGCGTAACCTACTTCGAGGAAGTCGATTTACTTCAATTTTATTGCAAGTTCTTGCGCTTTAAAAATATACTCCCGTGTGCTGGAGAGCGTATGTTTTCACCTTTTGTAGTCGGATATTTTGTAGATATACCTACCTATTTATTTTGCTGTGAGTAGAAGCTACGTATCAACAAGCTATAAGGTGGTTAAATATCACATAAATGCAACATTAATAACACTAATCTTACTAACAACAACAATATTGTAATGAAAAAGAATGTTATAAAAGGTCCGCAACTTACTCCTTTCTGGCCTGGGATCAGTTTCAGGTGTGAAGAAGTCAAGATTAGCTGAACTTCTGTACACGTCATAGACCGTAGCGAGGCAGGCGACCCTCAGGCGTCCCCCGATGAACAAGTCCTGGGTCACCTGGATGTCAGCCTTCACATTTGTCCAGTAGAAACCACTCTCTGTGGGATGAAGGCTCATTTCTGAAGACCGGAGCTGAAATGTAAAAATATAAACATGTAAATAAAAAGAACTTACAATTTAGGTAATTCCTTAACTACTAAACTTTCGCTATCCATAATATGCAATGTTAACGAGATTTAACGCAATCATGGTAGAAGAATTGACCTTTTTTATTTTTATTGTTTCGTGTGAAAATCCTCGGCCATTGAGATGTCTGTCTCACCAGGGATGAAAGATGGCTGTCCATTTACTTCCCACCCCTGCAATCGGAGATCCAGCGCACAGAGAGATATGATATACGCGGAGAGCCTCCGAGCAGCCCTTTACAGAACCACTCTCACCTCTACCGAAATAGGCCGGAGGCGGCAGCGTCTACCCTGGAGTGAGAGGCGCTGGCGCTGCCGTCTCCGTTGCGCAGGGCGTACCGCGTGGAGATTCCGAACCACGTACCTCAGGAAAATTGACCCCAAGTGGTATAAAACATAAAACTAAAAAATGTTAATGAAGATACTCACGGCTTCCTCATTGATGAAAATAGTGAGGTTGGCAGCGGGCTTAGCGGGTGATGACGTACAGTTTGCCTGCAGCATTTCCCCTGGTTGATAGCGGTCCTTGTCAGCTTTTAGTATTGGACCACTCAGTGGCAACACTGAAAAGATAGAGAATAAAGATCAACAGATACGTAATAAAAAAAGGATTTTTTTCAACCTACCTAGAGGGAAAGTACTCTAGATATTAGTGATAGCAGCTCTAAGGAAATATTTCTTTATTTTTAAAAAGAAATAAATCTACATTCGATTATTTTTAGAAGCTCGCTTGCCAAACTAGGTAATCGATTCAATGAAATTTTAAAGCATTTTTAGTATGCTAACTATTCAAATTAATTAAGAGAGGAAAAAGGATCAGGTTCGCGGGAAGCTCAGTGGCTCAGTGGTCGGGACATTCACCCTGTAAGGGCAAAATCGCGGGTTTGAGTTCCGCCTGGAGGTAATTTCGCTTTTTCCCATGTTAATCAACTAGGTAATCGAACCGACTAAAATCCAAAAAAATAACATCCTGTATTTTTGTGAAATCACTCAATAGGGTCAATCATAAAGATGATGAAGAAGAGGAAAAACGAAATATAAGGATCAAATTTTGTAAGGCGTCATGGCTCACTAAACTCCAGTTTCCTACCAAAGACACGATCAATCAATTGACTAAATAAAACAAAAAAATACCCACATACTGTGATTTATATAAAAACATATCTAAACTACAATATAGAATTCTATTACAATGCTGTTCTTGCTAAGGCTACTTTTCCCGAAATATAAAAAATACACAAAAATTATCGCTATGAAAAGGCGAATATTCCTCTACCCAGCCATTCGCGATATCTGGTCATAAGCTGGCGTGTTTACTACTAAGATAAAGAAAGTCATTATGTTGTGGGACTTATTGCCAGTGTACCATTACGTCTAAGCTTCTTCACACATTTATGTTGTTCATACTGTACCTACATGAGAAATACCAAGCATAATCTCAATGATATTACGCCTTTTTCAATGTTTATTGAATAAGATTATCATTGATCTGGTAGTATAGGGGTAGGGTTACTTTTTGTTTTTGCTTTGTCTGGGTTTGATTCCAGCTGGACATGGCGTTTTTAGATGATCGTTTATGGAATTACTTGAAGCTAGCATTCATTATTAACTGATCTGAACATTTATCATCATTCAATCATCATTTTGTATTTATTAGCACCTTAATGTACACTTCGTAAGGTACAGCATTAAATTGGGACATTACTGTCGTAATGACGACGACCATAAAAAACATGACCCATCGATCTAATGTCAAAAACACGAACATTGATTTATCATTATAGAATATAACATCGCTTATCCCACAGGCAAACAAAAAACAGAGCCTCGAGCGGCCTTTTCATAAAATGTACATACCGCATTGAATCCTAAAAAAATAAAATTCACATCAAGACGGTATCCTACTGGGCATTATACTTACTAGTACTGTATCTAAGAGTAGTGCGTACTTAGAAGTTAGAATCTTTCTGGGGACATAATATTTGAATTCAATGTAGGTACGTTTTTGACCAGAATATTCTTTTATTTTGTAAAAGAAAGGTAGCAAAAGATAGTAGGTAAAAAAGATTTGGAAGAATTTTGTTCTTAATTACTGATAACTAACAGGCTGTGGTCTGCGTTTTCACATACGCGAAATACTTATCTCGCCGTGCCCACAACTCACAGATCAAACAGTGGAACGAATCTGACTGAAATTTGATACAGGGATAGATAGTTAGAACACCTAAGCTACTTTTTATCTCAGTGATGAGTTTTCATGGGTTGCAGGAATGGCATTAGAATTCCACAGTGGAACAATACATTTTAAAGATACATTTTCGTCTTTAATTAAAGATAATTACTATAATAATATAAGTTCAGCATAATCTAGGTGTATGTACTTCCACTCTAAATTCTAATTTAGAGAAGACACATAATACCTTATAATAGATACTTGAAGGTACGTACGGTCTTCATGGAGACATAATCTTTGTGTCTTAGGACTGAGACGATAAGAGTTAATGGACCAAAAGATAGTACTAACAATGTATACCTATATTAGAAGTGGTTTATGTTACGAATATAATTAAAATAACGCAGAAATGTTGGCATAAATTTTTCGGAAGATGTAAAATAGCTCTTCTAGTAATTGATTGTAGATAACAACAATCTTTTAAATGTTATAAATAAGGTATGATGACGTAGATATATAAAGTGTAGGCAAATTAATACTAGAATATTGATAGCCATTATTTTGAAGGTATTTTCGATAGAAATGTGGATGAAACAGAATATGACAAACGAAAAATTTTGTCTTTATTATTTTTACAGATAAAAAAAAACAGGTACATAAAACTTTAAATTATAAGAAATTTTATTACCACTCTACATCGATAATACAATATTACTTAATGGAAAATACATTCAAGCTTAAGATTCACAATAAACAGATTTTGCTGCCCTTTCTTGTAAATTAGTAGGTATATCGAGAGACAAAAGATTTGCATTATCCACAGCTCCTAGTAATATTCAAACTTTTTACGAATCAAAACCCCCTCATTTAAATTTTTCTCTCTTTTTACGCTGCCTTTAAATATCTTCAAAGATCAAACACGGTGGATTTCGTTCGTTGACAATTACTGATTTAGTCATAAACCCTCTTTAATCTTCCAGCAGCCGTATTTTCACTGCTTACGTCAGTATCTTGAGAAGCTTAAGACAAAGGTATAATCTATCTATATCAGCAGATCGGTAATGAGTGTCGATGATAATCTAACTTTAAAAGAAATTCAGAAACGATTAATACATACATACATACATACAGTCACGCCTCTTTCCCAGTGGGGTAGGCAGAGACCACAGTTTTCCACTTGCTACGATCCTGGCATACATCTTTCGCTTCTTCTACTTTCATAATTGTTTTCATACATGCTCGCCGGTTTCGGGTACTCTTGACATGTCCCTTCTTTAATATGTCTTCAATCTGTCTGACATACGTATGTCTAGGTCGACCTCTACCGGGTTGCCCATTCACCCTCGCTTCATAAATCTGTTTCGTCAGTCTTCTTTCGTCCATCCTCTCCACGTGTCCGAACCATCTAAGCATCCCTTTCTCTATCTTAGTCACTACATCTTCAACCATACCACAACGTTCCCTTACCACGGTGTTCCTCACTCGATCCGTCATCTTCACCCCAGCTATACTTCTCAGGCTTCTCATTTCCACAGCATTCAATTTACTTTCATACTTCTTCTTCAAAACCCAACATTCACTACCATACATAAGTGTAGGGACGAGCACTCCTCTATGTACAGCCAGGCGTGCCTCTCTCGATACATTCTGGCTGCTCATAAAGTTATGCATTGCCCCATTTACTTGATTTCCAGCCATAACTCTTCTTTCAATATCACTGTCATACTTTCCATCTCTCGTAAACTTCGACCCCAGATACACAAACTCTTTCACTTGTTCTATTCTTTCTCCTTCAATCAGAACTGTGCAGCTTGTCATACTTTCTTCTCTTTCAAAAACCATCACTTTCGTTTTACTTACATTCACTTTCATCCCTTTGCTTTTTAGGGCACCGTGCATAATACTGACCATCGCCTGCAGCTCCTCCTCCGATGACGCCAAAATAACTTGGTCATCAGCATATAGGAGACATTTGATGGTCAGATCATTCATTTTTAATCCATACGCACTTTCTTGCAAACCTTTCAGACAATTGTCTATAAATAGGTTAAACAGCCCTGGAGAAGCCACACATCCCTGTCTAACACCTTTTTCAATGTTAAACCAGTCTGTGCATACTCCATTTATCCTGACACAAGCACTAGAACCCTCATAGAGTGATCTAAGTGCTCGTATCAAGCTGCTGCTCACCCCATACTCAGACAATGTTGACCACAATTCATTCCTCACCACTCTGTCATAGGCCTTTTCCAAATCTACGAAAGCACAATAGACCTTTTGTCTTTGAGACAAGAATTTTTCGGCTATGCTTCGTAGGGAAAAGACCTGATCCATACATCCCCTTCCTTTCATGAATCCTGCTTGTACATCCCACATTTTATCTTCTGTTTCATTCATTACCCTTCTAACCAAAATCTTTGCATACAGTTTACCGACGACGCTGAGCAGGCTAATGCCGCGGTAGCTCTTGCAATCTTGCTGTGACCCTTTTCCTTTATAAAGCGGTACGATAACGGCTTTGCACCAGTCTCCTGGTACACGGCCGCTCCTCCAGCAAAGGTTAAAAAGAGAGTACAGCTGATTAGCCACCACGCCTTGTCCAGCCCTCAACATCTCAACGGTAATCCGGTCATACCCTGCAGCCTTACCTAATTTCATACTGTTCAGCGCATCCACAATTTCTTTCATACTAATATCACTTTCGTCACCACCTTCATCTATATCCAAATGGGTGACTTGTCCTTGCATATCCTCTTTCTCAAATAAGCTCTCAAAATATTCCTTCCATCTCTTTAGTACACATTGTTCTCCTTTCGCAAAGCTTCCATCCTGGTTTCTGATTTTGTCCAGTTGAGAGGTGGTGTTTTGTGCCCTGGATGTTCTTATTGACTTCCAAAACAACTTAATATTCTTTTGAAAGTCATCAGATAACCTTCTATCAAAATCATCTCTATCGTTCTCTTTCTTTCTTTTTACAGCCTCTTTTACCACTAGTTTACTTCTCTTATACTCCTCTCTTGCCACTTTTACTTCCTCATCCGTTGCTATTTGCATTCTTTGATTAGCCCTTGCCGCCAACCAGTCCAACCACGCTTTCTTTTTATCAGACACTGCCTTTTGGATCTCTACACATATAGTCTTCCGTTTGCATCCTTTTCTTCTCTTACATACACCACACACTTCAATAGCAACTTCCACAAGTCCTTCCTTAAATAACTTCCATTGTTTTTCAACCTCATACGTTTCATTTATACTATTAAATTTGTTCCTCAATTTACTCACAAATTCCTCTTTTATCTCTTTCTCTTGCAAATTCTCAACTTTTATACGCTCTAGTACACTAACAGGTTCATGCACCCGGTGCCGCCACCGCTTAAAGAGACCACTTATTCGGCTGACTACCAGGAAGTGGTCTGTATCAATGCCGCCAACACCGCGGTATGCCCTAGTGTCTAAAACATTCTTTCTCAATCTTACATCCACGATTACAAAGTCAATCATGCTTTTCTGGCTTCCTTCCTCTCTAGTATACATGTGGATCTTCTTGTGGGCAAACATTGTGTTTGTTACCACAAGATTCCCCTCCAAACATACTTCAAGCAGACTTTCTCCATTTTCATTTACTCTGTCATCACCAAACTTTCCCAGCACACTCTCATATCCATCCCGCTTCACTCCAATCCAGCTATTAAAATCACCTAGCATAATAATTCTTTCATTTTGATTGCATTTGTTCAGTATATCTCTCATACTATCCCAAAACTCCTGTCTCTCTCTTTGGGCTGCCAGGGACTGCTGCCACGCCGCATCTTGTGGAGCATATGCCCCTAAAATAAAGATGCGGGTAAGACCAACCTTCAACCTCAGCCAAAGGAGTCTTCACACATTCAAATTCAGTTACACATTCATTCATCCTAGCGGAAAGTAGAACACCAACGCCCTTACTGGCTCTGCTGGATGCCGCCACTCCCGACCAATATGCTGTGTATGGTCCATGCGTGGTGGTGTCACACCCTTTCCGCTTTGTCTCGTTTACACAAAGCACATCCAGACGTCGTACAGTCATCAGCTTACATACTTCTTCAATTTTATCGTTCATTCCTCCTCTGACGTTCAGAGTAGCAAAATGGCTAACTGTAGCCCACTTTTCGCCCCCACTGGAAACGAGACGTAACGGGTTGCGAACCACGTTGCCGCCATTCTGAGTAATATCAATCACCATTGCGTTCCCACGAGAAGCTAGGGAAAAAAATTTGTCCGCCCAAACAGAGCCCCGCATGTTTGGGTAAGGCTAGCCTGAATCTGGGTTCGCCCAGTCCCAGGGCATAAGCGCACGCTAATGGCTAGGCACGCCCCTAACCACGCAGCCTTCGGCACGGCAACCACTGGCTTGGCCAATTCCTGGACCCTTTTGTGTATTCTTTCGGAGATGTATCTACAGCCAGGACAGTTCTTACTAACTTAAAATACACTTCAGTCCGGGCATGTGTGTGACCTAGGTACAAGGGGTCAGTCCTTTTCCACACTCCCTTAGTCGCCTTCTACGACACCCACGGGAAGATATGGGGTGATGCTATTCTACTCCGCCGGCATCACACGGCAATATTAGAATTATTATCATTATCATTCTTGAATATGAAATTCCTCTTATGTAGGTTTTTTTATAACCATGCAGAAACAGGACATTTGCCTAGCTGTTTGATTACCTAAATGGTTAGGCAAGTAATTAAACGTCATCGATCAAAGTCATTTGCCTAGCAGTTAAATTACATGGCTGAATATCATTCAGGCCGTTAATTGAACGCCGTTAGTCGCGATATATTATATAATATCTCTGAATTAGTTTTTGTTAATTTTATGTTAAATGAGCGCGTGAACTTTATCTGGCAATGGAGGATACAAAATTCATCGTTAATTCAGTAGCAGTATCGAAATAGTGCAGATTACTGTCGCTAGATGGCAGTTGGTACATGTAATATCGTCACAGTTACCGAACTGCCTATTATTGTAATCTATATTTTTTATGCCTTCAATTCACATTTCATTCTCGTTTTATTATTAGAATTGATTAAGTTTCAGCAAAATTACAGCCAAGTTTAGTGTAGTTTAGTGCAAACAGGTTTTGGTATACCAATAAACACTAAGTATTTCATTTTGGATGAATTAGGGTGGGCCAAGTATAATATACCATGAAAATAGAACACAGGACGGCTTAAATCATTTGAAAGTAATAATGGCATTCATCAAGGACAAACAGCTAAAGTTGAAAATGAAAATGGCGACCCTATCCTCTTGCCATAATTTATTAAATTGGTCAATTAAATTATTACGACGAGATAAAACTTTTGCTTAAGTATGCAACAGTAATATCTAAAGCGGCGACCGTCGTAAATTTTTGTCTTTTATATAAAATCTTTATAAAGTGTTAAATTTAACTTATAATACCATATTTTAAACCGCTTTCTTAATTGTTATTCAAAAAATGTCCTATTTTAGATTCGAAAAATATGCAGTATCAGTATAATTCATTTGTAGATCAGTGTCATCATTTACAAGTTATTGTTCATGAATAACCCTAAGTAATAAGAAATTTAAAATTTTATTAGGATAACTAGACGATTGTTTGAATAACGGAGCAGGTACTATGAAATTATTTAATGCGATACTGAAAGCTTGTGAACGATAATTAGTAATTTAATTTAATAAATATCCATTTTGAAGTGGACGCTTACTTTTTATTATAGAGAATGGTTATTTTGAACAAGTTAAAACTATGAAAACATTAAAAAGTTAAGATAACCTAAGGAAAAAGCTGACGAAAATGTGGATAGGTGTAATATTTCCCTGGGGAAATATTTTATTCAATATATTGATTTTTCCCATATTAGATTTTTATTTAATGAACATAATTATTTACTTACTAGGACAAATCTTTTTTTAAATAACTTAGATAATTATCTTGAGATATAACAAAAACTAAACTAATTTTATATATTTATTTATATATTGATTTAATCAAAATAATATCGATTGAGACAGTAGGATTCTGAATAATCACTAACATTGTATCTGAACTGTATAACTTAATTGCCATGATCTAACGGGTCGCTAAACATAATCAACATTTAAAAAAATCAGACCAATAAATGCCTTCAATCGTTATCTAATCAGGCATTAAAATGAAACAGGCATTAAATTGATCATCAAAGAATTGGCTTGGAAAACACGATCTATACAGAAATGCTTATTTTTGGAACCCAAATTTGTTCACTTCAATGAATTGAATTTATACATTTGAGTGCTTGAGTGATATTATGTAAAATATCTAAGGCAGAGCTTTAGAAAGCAAACGTACGTTTCTACTACCGGAATAAGTCTTAATTGAATTTGTTTGCAAATTTCGCACTGAAGTAATGTTATCTATTTATTATTTTTTGCTGTTGCCTGCGGTTCTGGGCCTGGTTCCACAACCCATGGGAACCTATTCCAGTGTTAAAAATCCTGTATCAAATATTAATCAGATATAATGCAGCTGTTTGATCATCTTCGAGTAGCAAACATCCAAAAATCATCACAAACTTTCACATTTATTATAATTCATTATTAGTAGTTATATTATAATGAAGAAGTAGATAAATTGATAAAATTCTGACAGGAGGATTTTATTTACTGAGCACCTATATCAACGTCGAATAGTTCGATCCAAAATATACTATTGAAGTACTCTATACTGCTGTTCAAGATTTTTCCACCTCACTAAAAATCCTGACTAAAGAATTTTAACGCTATTCCGAAGATAATGGACACATAAAATATATGTATCGTAAAACAGATACTGCTAATAAATTTAATAATAACCAGATACTAGTGCTCTCAGTGACATCAAATTTTACCACCTGTTACGTTGGTCATAAACTATGAATTTGACTGAGCTAAATCGACTAGATACAGTGGAGATACATTATATTGTAGTGCACACTTACTTATCTGAACACGCTGCTAAGGCTGATATATTTTGCAAAGTATGAATAAAATAGTTGTATGCAGGTTCAGATCATACGTCGTAGGTACCTTAATCATCGAATTGAACCTAGAAGTGGGTTCAAATCAATGATACTATTATTTAGTAAGTATTACAATTAATAGAAATCGTATAAGGAGTAGGTTTAGGTGAATATCAAGAATTTATGAAAGGTGCCTTGAAGTTTAGGAGACATGCCCAATCCCAATACACCATACACAATGGTGGATCCAAAAACAGTTACAAATATCACAGAACCCACTAGACCAAAGGTGGATCACCATGAACCCCGGACTGCTCGTTGTTCCATTGGCAATGAGTTTCATTATTCAATTTAAATTATTCCAAATATGGACGAACATTCATCTAAACTGAACGATTCCGCCGTAGCCAAGTACATAAAAGTATATTAAAGAAACATTACATTTTGAAAGGAAATAATAAGAAGCAATAAAATATATATAAAAACATGTGCCAAAATCGCTTACCGATAACGTCGACGAACCTTGTCGCGATTTGTGTGGCAAAAGATGGTGATTCTGCAGTAACCTCGCAGCTGAAGTTGCCAGCTAAGCCGAGGTCCAACTTTCTCAGCAACACCTGAGAGCCGTTTGATTTCTCTGTCTGAAAATCGCAGCGTAAAGTGGTTTAATATTTTACAAGCTAGGTGCATATATTTGTTTTTCTGGTTCAAGTTACAACAATGTGTAAAGTAAGATGGAACATCTAAATTCTTTTGCAGATATTACGAGTTTCTAAATGTTTAGTTTGTTTTTAGTTTTATATTCTTGTAGGTGCATTGAATCTTCAACAAATTTTTCGGTGTTTTAATTTAAGTGATTCTGAAGGTGACCGCATACTACAACTGCAGATGCACGCATCAGATACGCGTTATTCATTGCAACTCAATGCAATCAATCAAATGGTCGTTTTTATCCTTATTAGAGTTCAACAAGTAATGGATACGCTGTATCTGCTGCATGCGTCTGCAGTTGTCGTAAGCGGTCCGTTTCGGAATCATACCATAAGCGTTCCTATAACAAACTTATCCTAAGCTTTTCTTGGACGCAGCAGTTTTAATATAAAGATCCAATAGCATAAATAAATGTACAATAAGTAACTTGTACAATTATAATTATAGTTGTTTAAAAAGTTTTCAAACTTTAACAAATATAAATATTACCTAAACCCTTCACGACATAAAGTACAAATTCATAGACTTCAATCACCGCGCATCTCATTCGAGAAACATTACCGTTGAACGAATCCCACATAAACATTCACTAAGAAGGGTCCCAAAACGCTAGCACTTCAACGGTCCCATACAATCCCCAAAATGTTGTCGCCCCATTTAGCAAACGTTCTCATTTACCGTAAATGCAGCTTACGATAATAAAGAGAAAAAACAACAATACTTAACGTAATGCAACCGATGCAGTAGATTTTCGAAATGGATTTAAAAGCATCAACAGATACTCTTTTATACACCTCTAGAATAATGGAGAAAGAGATTTTGAAAACGTCGTTTCACAGTAATGAAAGGAAGATAAATATAGTTCTATACGTGTTCGCCTCTTGAAAATAGTTTTCAGTCTCGATCTAGATTTTATCGATTTAATCTAGCAAAGTGAGAGCATAATAGTGACGTGAATGAAGTTTAAAAATGTTCACAACGTGTGCGCGGGACTTTTTTTTTGTTATTTTAGAACGCTTTTTTGCAACTATCATCTTCAAATGTGGTTCCAGCTGTCGTGTTTTTAGGTTCATATTGTTCTATTGCAAAAAAATAACGTATATTGATAGTTTTATTTTTTAATTATTTCTGCTATTTGCAAAATGTCAGTTTTTAAGTCAGTTTTATATAATATTTATTCTAATATATATAAAAATCAATGCCACTTTTCGTTGTTAGTTTATAACTCAAGAACGGCTGAACCGATTTGGCTAATTTTAGTCTTGAAATGTTCGTGGATGTCCAGGAAAGGTTTAAACGGTGAGAAAATAGGTGCAGCGGGAACGGGAAAAATATGGCGGTACGTAGTTCGCCGGGACAGCTAGTATAATATATAAATAAACTACAAGGTTACTGTAATTATTGTGACCAAACGGGCACAATAATATAACCAGTGAAGTTTGGTACCTAAAACACCCCTTGAAATACCTTTTTTGATCAACAAAAAGTATTCAAGAACAAACTCCCTTGATAAACCTCTCCCACAAAAACCAAATCTTGAAAATCGTCCTAAATATTTGCTACACTTCCTAAATCCTACTCATTTATTAAACAGCAATCGTCTTCTTTGTTTTATGGAGGTGACTCAAAGAATTAGATTGCACCAATCGAGTGCTATCCATCCGTGTAATAGCATCCTTAATCTGCCGGCGAGGGGCCTCAGAGAAACACCAGCGCATTATGGAACAGGAAAGGCATATTGGGAGGTAAAAACCACAATTATGTTTATGTAAATCTTGGGTGGATTCGAATTTAGGAAATTATGTAGCAGATTTAAACTTTGGCGATAAACGGAAAATTTCGCCTGTTATAGAAGTTCAAATGATTATTATCTATTCTAGCATTGAACAGATTTGGATAAATTTGTAAGCGTATGAGTTTCAGACGAAATCTTTGGATAGTAGTTTTGAAGCAAAACTTTCGTTTATAAATATTGGTAAATAAAGTAATGGAGCTCAATATTGTCGTTTTTCAAAACTTTATTCCCAAGGGGGTAAATAAGAGACTCCTGGTTTATATGGGATTTTCGTCACTTTTTAAACATGAAATTCAAGCCTATTCTTTTGAGGAGTGCCAGACAAGAATTATATAGAAAGAGATTCGTGCTTTAAGTGAATATAATACCCACCCCATACGTGGAAACGTATGGGGTGGGTCTGTCTGTGTGGGTCTGCGAACTGTACTTGACCACAAGGGGATAAGATTTTCATATTATGACAGAAAATATACATGCAGCTTAAGAAAAAGTTCCCTATTGACGGTTACAGTTTTTATGGATAGAATTACATAATACCGACCTAAAAAAATGAAATTGGAAAAATTTACTTACGTCAACATGGATCCCAGCCAGTGGAAACACTCTCATGTCAGGCTTTTCATTAGGAATATATCTGTAGAATTCATGATTTCCACGGTACCACTTGACGGAGTACAACGGGTCATCCTGCATGTCTCTAGAGCAGATCAGGGTGGCTGTACCACCGCGGATCACGATGGACGGCTCCACTGACAGCACGACGTCTCGTAGACTTGTGACACCTGAAGTGATATGATAAAAAATATTAATGTTGGGCGTATAATGCACGACAAGTTGGATGATTGGTTTGACATTTTACAAAAGCAAAAGGTGAGGAAAATACCTTTGTTGCTTTTAGAAACTGTTCGAAAACTAAGTGGTAGTCTTCCAGAAATCTATGAACACTTAGTAAGAACTATGCTCCTAAAACGAACAACAAATTGAGACTCATGAAACTAAGCAACTCAAACAAATTCCAATTCCCATTCGTGTCCATAAATGAAGTCAAGTGGCAACCATCTCAATAAATCTTCAAAGAAAATACGTCATATTATGATATCACGCTGCTCATTCAGCTTACAACGGAACCAAAAAAAGGAATGATAAAGTATGATCACATTTCTTGGATATCTAATAGAGGTTATACCGAAACAGATCGGCTGTCGCATAACTCATAAGAGACTGCCACATATTGTCTGACTATATCTATGGCAATATACTATAAACTACATTGTTCTTGATTCAGAGCAAGACAAATATTTACAAGAGAAATGTGGTATCCCTAGGTTTTTGGTGCATTGTATGTAAATATGAAAAACAAACACATTTCGAACTGAATACTCATGAAAGCATTTTGCTTTGATGATATTCTAGAAATATAAAATGTACATTGTTGAAAGTTTATGTACGAGAAAGTTTCACACTCAAATAAATCTATGTCATGGGGCCATGACTGATGAAAAGCAACCGAAACGGCAGAATCAGTATATAAATAATAAAATATCACTAATTAAATCACAAGGGAATCCGTTGAAAATAGTTTTATTTCAATGTGCATTGGCTTTAGTATTTTCTCAGTAAAGTAGAATACACAAGACATTATATATGTTTCTCTTGAATGTTATACAGATCAAGCACGGAATGGGTTTTATGAAACCCAGTAAACAGCGCATGGCAAAATGCATGTCACGTCCCTCATTACGCAGAACCAAAAACACAATAAAATTGAAATATTCATTTACTGAGACTGACTACGAACATTGCAATTTATTGAAATATCAGACTGTTCAAATTAATATGTCGTATAAGGTGTACCCTGTAAAGATGGATGTAGAAAAGGTAATAAATAATTTTTCCTACCATTACTGTAATCCTATTAATGCCCCTAGATATTTGTAAAGTTTATATTAAGGAACGCAAAAGTTTAAAAGTCGTTAAGTATTTGTAATCAATAGTTACTATTCCAAACTGTTTACCAGTATCAAAGCCTTACATTTCTGTCTGAAATATCAAAGCGGAACAACTAACTAAAGTTATGGATGCTACCAAATCTACCGCACTACGAAACACTACGAATGTTCGTGGTAAAGCAATAGCGAAAGTTCTTGGAATTTATAAATTGGTTTTATTGTATGCTTCAATGATTGTGGTGGATAAATTAATTTTGTATTGAATGTGCTTGCATTTGTCTACTATCTCTTTTGTTATTGATGTGGTTGATTAGAAGCAAGTTATTCACTCGAAACTTGAAGACATCCTATGTATAGCTTTCCAGGACTCTGATTCTGCTAATTGTCAATAACTGTCATACTACAAACTCTGCGAAAATTCCTATTTAATTTCAGACTTTAATGTTATGCTATTAAAGTCTTAAATAAAATGGCATCATGTAAAGTGAATGCAAAACATAATGAACTATTGCAATTTTGGACTCTTATTCTATAGTCATAAAGTCTAAAATTTAATAGCATTTTTGCAGTTTCAATGATTGACAATAGGCAGATTCAGAGTCCAGTACAACATGAATTGAACATGTTATACCAAACATTTTGTATCTACGTTTGACCGGAATATCCATCATGTAACAGTAGCGTGTCATCGCATGTCATTCGAAGATAAAGGGGACTTGGAATAATTGAGTTACGCAATTCCAGCGTACACTCTCTGAAATGTACTCCATAGAATACCGGTAGACTAGCAACTCTGAATGTATTTTCATGGTTGACCGTATATATCAACCACCCACCCTACAATTAACTTCAAGCGCCATCTAGATTTTGACATTTGGAAATTGAAAAAACCAACCTTCATTAGTAGTTATTTTTTTCTGACGGATCTGCCAAAATTCTTAGAGTCTTACTGAATCTTAACTCCAAGAAAATAATGATGAAATGAATGATGCAGAAGAAGATTTCACTCTAAGAAATTCAGCAGTCTGTCTTGAATGTTTTGGAATTTGGAAGATCAAAACACCTCCACCTATCTACCCCTTCGGGGATTTAAAGGCGACGTTCCTGAAAAAGTTTTCACTCTGTGCCAAAACTATTGTAAATACACGTCAATTTAACACCTCGCCTTATGGTAAGCTGAAGGCAAAATCTCGGAAAATAGGGTCACCATTATAAATACGTACCATGTTACAATTGTGGTACTCAGCTTGACGAACTCATCAGATGCTTTTTCGCGCCTTGCTAAAAGTAACCAATCATTTGATTACAGTACCTAATCATAATTCAATGATTTTACTAAATTTCGATCGTAAACGAGTCACGTGGAGTGATCATTGACCTGCCGTTCTATCTTTAGAGGTGGTGTAGCTTTGTTTGATGTTTGTTTTGTGGTTTTGACCTAATACATTGGGTTCAAACCACAACACAAATATAGTGGCGCAACGCTATTTTCACGGAGTTTATGTGTACTTTTCCTGAGTATATAAACTAAAGGTTAATAATACAGGGTTAAAAGTAAACAACCACATTTATTAAAGGAAGTACTTAATAACGTTTCACTTTTGAGGGTTACCTAGCAAACGTTAAGTTAGTGCCCAATAGAGTAGAATAGGCCACCATATCTCTTCCCGTGAGTGTCGCAGAAGGCGACTAAGTAATAGGGCTATTCACCATCCGACAGTAAACATACAACCCATGACAAAGTACCTGTTTGACCGTTATGGTCGCCCCCTTTTACGTTGGACGAAGAACCATAGCTGGCGAAGTGTTAACTGTGCCGAGGCGGCAACACAATCGCACTTCCTCCTAATCGGGGGCAAGATGGGAACACCGTGGTTCCACGTGGGTCCACCCCTCCCTTCCCCTGCCGCTGCCGGCGAGGGGAAGAAGTATGTTCGAGGAGATTTTCGCACTACGAAAAAAAGGGTAGTAGCAACGTCAGTTAGCAGCCGCTAAGAAGAGGTCAACCTTTCATGTTCCAGGAGATGAGCAGGGTAGTCAGAGCTCAATGGAGAGCTTTTTATGCTGTCAGTGGGAAGATCAAACTTTTGTCCTGCTTTGTCTTCTGCGCTAATGGCATAGAAACTCTTACAGGGACGGCAATACGAGCGTGACTCCCCCTGGTGTTACACACGTCCATATACCACGGTACCACTTTTCATCTGGAGGTTTGTGTGCTTGCCCGCTACCTAAGTAGTATATAAAAAAGTTAGTGGGGCCTAAAAGACACCCAATAGTGATTTTATTTAGTCAGTGATATTATTATTAAGGATATTTTAACACTACGGACTGCTAAATTCTCTAAAACGAGTTACCCTTCTAGTATATTATGGGGCGCAATTACAATCTCGCACCTGTCGGTACCAACGGTAGATATTGTCTTATATTGTAACAAAGGCTCAAGATATTCAATAATATCTTTACTACAGAATGACTAAAACAGCTGGCGGGAACAAGATGAATCGAGAGTCTAGCTTATTTGGGGAACAAAATTTATCTCAATATAAAATATAGAAGCATTCAGTTCCCCTAGACAAGTTTAGTGGCAATTCTTTGGCAGGCGTGTTGTAGAATTGAATGACGAATATATTTTATATGGGATTTGACGTTTATGATATACGTTGATGACTGTCATATACCTACTTACGTCAAATTCCATACATTCGTCATTCTATTCTACAATACCTTCGGCTGGCCAATGAATTGCCTCTTGTCTAGGTGGTCTGTAAAGCATAAAATGGATAAAAACTTTAAGTTAAGTATAACTAACTAGCTGCTACCCACGAATTTGCCCGCGCGGAATTTTGATCTCGAAACCCGGGATAAAAAGCAGTGGCACTCTCCGAGGTTGCCTCTGACATAATTATCCCTTACGCCCCGGCGGACCCAGGGTCATTGGAATGGCCCCTTAGAGCCTCATATTATCTTCGTCCTCCTAGCGTTATTCCCAGTCGCATCCGAAGCTTTCAGCTCGGAGTCTGGGGTCCGCTTTTACCAGTCATAGCTACAGATTTGGCTAGATCTCGATATTTTCCGTGAAGCGATTGCCATCTGACCTCCACGACCCAATGTTAACATTAGGCGATATCGAAGCTTTGCAGCTAGACCGTTGTTTTTTTTTGGACGTTTTAGGGCACCAACTACCCGTAACGACTGCCATAGATGTTCTTATGGCAACCGGGAACGACGGCTTAACGTGCTCTCCGAGGCACGACCAGACCAATGCAAATACCCATATTTAATGCACACAAATATTTGCATTGAGCGGGGATCGAACCCGCGCCTCCTGCGTAGCGGCCGCGTTCACTACCGCTACGCCACGGTGGCTGTCATAGAGCCTCATATTATCTGGGACAGAAAATATACTTAACTAAACGTTGATATTAAGTCACCCCTCAATAATGAATGAGTATATTGAAATAATACCTTCATTACTCTATTAAGTGAATCGAATTATTACGAGTTCATTTAAACAGATAGGTATATTGGATACGTCAGCACCGTAATTCTCATTTAGCACGACAGGTGGCGGAAGCTGTCGAACTGTGTTCACGCCTGTATCTATTAATTAATAATGTGAGGTTCTACTTCCATTTTGCGAATTGTACAATAATTAATATAGGTAGGTACCTAGATAGATAGTCAACGTGAAAGTCACGGAGCAGGCTATGGAGCGAGCTATGCTTGGACTATGAAGGATATAATTTGCAACGTGATCATCCGAAAAAGAACTAGAGATACCAACATAGCTCGCAGAATAAGGGTTATTCATCAACTCTAGAATCCGGGACTCGCTAGCGTGTGCGAGCTGAAGCGACACTGGTCAGGCCATATCTGTCGAAATACCGATGGCTGTTGGAGCAAACGAGTCCTAGAGTGGAAACCGCGAGAAGGCAAACGTAAGGTGGGACGCCCTCTTGTTGGGTGGATCTGAAAAAGGTGACTGGGACAGACTGGATGCGAAGGGCAAGAGATCGGGAACAATGGCGCACATTGTCTTGACCTATGTCTAGATCGTCAATAGGCTAATTAATTGATTGAATTGATGACTTGTATTTTATTGCACTATTTATGTGGAATTCACTAAATACTTTTACGACTGTATTGCCAGTAATCGCTCTCGATACGCTTCGGTTTTTTTACGATTAGACCCGCAATTTATTAATTTTCAAATAATTGGGTATTTACCGGATTTGTTGACATTTGGTCACTATGCCGCCCCCTTGCGTAGTAGCTTGATGATTCACGCTACTACTCAAGGGGGCTAAATATGAATTTTGTCTATAACTTTCCTCGATATATATGGGCTTTTGAACACAAAAATAATGAGTTCGAATAAGTAGTTCCTGAGATTAACCAAATGCGTTCAACCTAACAAACAAACAAACTCTTCAGCTTTATACTATAGTATAGATATAAGCACTCTAAAATATACAAAAAATATATCACTATTTCCTCACTCCCATAAACTAAAACTACATTTTAAACATGTTAATGCAAAGAGTGTTGTAAAACGAGCGTGTCGTTTAACATTCACTGCGCTCTGCTACGTCATCAAAATGGCGGCAAATAAAACCGCCTCGGATGTTTGCCAAAGGTCCCGAATAACGTGTTTGGACTTCAGAATAGACTACACAATTTGTTCTTTGATACGTCTGTGTTGCTGAAATTTCTGCTTAGAAACAGTAAAGGTTGATTTTCTTGGAACTAAATATATTTACTCACCTTTGCCACTTATACGTACAAGTTTTATCAGTTTCTTTTAGTTTTCTTACAGGTGTCGAAAAAATACTGTAAAATTACATCTCAGAACCGAGTCCCTCTAGAGAATCTAGATTGGATCTGGAGTATCTTAAATGTAGGTAATGGATAGGTGTATGGGGTCTCCACCAAATCATCTAACTTTCACCCTTCCGAAGTTTTACCTATTCAAACACAATGTCGCACAAGGTACCTACGTATTATGATTTCGTTGTTACCTTTCTCCATATCTCCGGTTCCAAATGAGGTACGCCATTCGTTTTGATACTTAAATCTATATATATATAAAAATCAATGCCACTTTTCGTTGTTAGTTTATAACTCAAGAACGGCTGAACCGATTTGGCTAATTTTAGTCTTGAAATATTCGTGGATGTCCAGGGAAGGTTTAAAGATGAGAAAATAGGTGCAGCGGGAACATGGTCATAAATTCACGCGGGTCGAAAAGAATATGGCGATACGAAGTTCACCGGGACAGCTAGTAATATATATAAAATACTCTTTCGTACACGCTCACTGAAATTGCTCTACCCGGTCACGTGTTTACCTCTTCTTACAATCCCGACTTCTTCAAGCGGTTGTATAATGCATCTGTGGCGGCCATCGAGGTTGGAATCACCATTTTGGAATTGTTTTCATCTGGAACGGTGGTGATGCAAAGTGGTTACCGTGGCTTATGGACGTGTACAACTGCCGATCCCTCCAGCATCATCCAGCAGGGTATAGCGGTGGTGAGGGGTACTTACTACTTTTAACCCGATTCCTGCCAGCTTTCCCTGCAAATAATTCTATAAGAGAATTCTGATCAAAATTGCTTTAATCGTTCTACAACACGGACGAAATATAAAAAACTGGTAGAGTTAGATGGAAGCTAAGTATAAAGTTTACTTTTGGTTTGCGAATAAAATTAGAAAATTTTGCGCATGCAGCTTCAGCTTTACGAACTCATAATGACTTAAAATTTAACCATATTAACTCCAAAACTTTAAGAAGAAAGTGGTATTCTATAAAATACATGATAATCCCTCCATCCCGCCCGGCACTTCGGAAGGATTCAGGACTTAAAACGACACATTAATAGGTCGTTAAAGAAAGAAATATACTTCAATCTACATAATTTTAATGTAAGTTCGCCAGTTTTCGAGTAAAATTGCGTCATTATTTAAATTTTCTCTTCGGAAAACAACCCGATCTCTATCTGAAGATGGAGCTGTAATCTATTTTAGCATCAGAAAGTGTTTTAGGATTCTAATAAACGTTCGACATCCGTGTTCTCTTTTCATCTTTAGCAATATAACATTTATAGTCTGGGAATCGCTATTCCAAACAAATATTGCGTTGATTTTGGAAGCGAGTGATTACAGAATGCCAATAAGGCATATGGAATGGTTTATGTAATCTTAGAAGGAAGGGGAATGTAAAGTATAACAATGTATTGTAACAATTTTTTTATTAATAATTCAATAAAACTAGAAAGATTAACTGAATTACTTTTTCCAAATGTAAAATTGGAATTCACTATTACACACAAAATCAACTCTAAGGCACCAACAAGACAAAAGTGCTATCAAAATAATTCTTATGAATTATTGCGAAAATTATGATAAGTATTAGTTTAAGAACAAATTCTTGATATAATTGAAATGGGTCATTCATCAACTCGCTAGCTTGAAACTCGCTAGCATACGATTCGCGCGCATATTAAAGTACAGTCAGATAGAAAAAGAATCAAAACAAAAAAATAAAAACTAATTATTACTTGGAAAAGTTTAAAATGGACTTTATCACATTGTATTCTGTGTTAAATTTCAAATTTAAAAGTAATATCTTACATGACAGCCTCCGTGGCGTAGCGGTAGTGAACGCGGCCGCTGCGCAGGAGGCGTGGGTTCGATCCCCGCTCAGTGCAAATATTTGTGTTCATGAAATATGGGTATTTGCATTGTTCTGGTCGTGCCTCGGAGAGCACGTTAAGCCGTCGGTCCCGGTTGCCATAAGAACATCTATGGCAGTCGTTACGGGTACTTGGAGCCCTCAAAAGTCCAAAAATAACAGTCTAGCTGCAAAGCTTCGATATCGCCTAATGTTACCATTGGGATGTGGAGGTCAGATGGCAATCGCTTCACAGAAAATATCGAGGTCTAGCCAAATCCGTAGTTAAGACTGGCAAAAGCGGACCCCAGACTCCGAGCTGAAAGCTTCGGATGCGACTGGGAATTAACGCTAAGAGGAAGAAGATCTTACATCATCTTTGGAGTCAACATACGAGAAAACTGACAGACAGTACACGATACCAACCTGCCAGCTCGAGCTGTCACTCAAATTACGATTCTCTCAGTACTCATGAATAAACGCTTGGAAGGTTACAGTACATCTGGCTTTAATTTGCCCTGAGGAACAATCAAATATATATTATATATTACGGGCAATATGTATAATCTGGTGCGCAGCCAGCAACGTGTGAAATGTTATTAATAAATAATATAATAGTACATTTTGGTACAAGTGAGAATCATCATACTCACGCGTGGCATACGACGTTTTACAACACACTTGCGAATAAAATACTACAAATACTAAATAAACAATACTACAAATTAATTCGTTTTCCTGTGCGCGCGCATCTAACAATGGCGATCGGCCATATTTCAAAAAATGTTTATAACGTCGTATGGCACGCGTGAGTATGATGATTACCGTCCTCTCTCAATGGCGCCTCGGCGGTAATCACCAACTTTGCTCACTTGTACCATAATGTACTATTATAGTTAAAAAAAAACAAACATGAAGGCTAATGCGGAGCTCCGCTGCCACCTTAGCCTTCTAATTTATATCCAGCCCCCCTAGGCAAGTTCGTTCGTTGGCCAGCTTATTGTAAAATAGAATAATGAATGTACAGGATTTCACGTATGTGACACGTATTTTGTCGTTTAAGGCATACTAGTTTTTACCCGCGGCTCCGCCCGCGTGGAGGTTGGTTATCGTAATCAAACATAGTCTATTATGTCCTTTACCAAGGTCTAAACTATCTCTATACTAAATTTCATTAAAATTGGTTCTGTGGTTTAGGCGTGAAAGCGTAACAGACAGACAGACAGATAGAGTTACTTTCGCATTTATAATATTAGTATGGATGTTGAAGACTTCCATATATATTATGTCAAATCCCATACATTTGTCGCCGGTCAACGAATTGCCACTTGTCTAGGGGGGCAGTTCTGTTTAAACCCTAGCGAAGGAAAACTGAAGTGACTTCATGGTACCTACAATGGCTAAATGCTACGTCTTTCATTCATGTTTCATGCATGTTCGTACTTTCGGATGTTTAATGGTAGCCCCCTTATGACTGCTTGTACCATTTCCTGGTTTCCTTTCTAAGCCTTTGGGATATACGGAATGTATAATATATAGGGGCTAACGCATGAAATAAGACATTCAAATTGGATCGGGGCTGCAGGAAATATTTGAGTGGATGATTTATATTCAGAGAAAAAAACGTTAGCTCGTGTACCTTGTTTTTATATCGTTATATGAATATGAAGAAAATGAGGTTTCGGTAAAAATTGTAAAAAATAAATTTTATGTTTTACGATATTAAATGTGAACTCTTAGTTTTAATACTGATTCGGGACTTATCGCGATTAAATATTATGGAAGTTACTTTTGCTGACGTTTTGGATGCGTTTTAACACCTGTGATCTGAATGGTTCTAGAATGAATGATCACGATTTGACTAGTCTGCCACTGTCGAGAGGTATGCGGTGGTCACACTAGTGGATCACTTTGATGGGACCATGGGTAAACGCTGATTTATTACAGAGTTATTGACACTGAGTAATTACTCTACTTTAAAATAACTATTTAGGACCATACTGAAACATCTTTTGTGAAGACAAAGCTGTTCTAATTTCAATACATGCATAAAATAATGTAAGTCAACATGTACATTCCACTTATCTCACAGTTTGATCTTAGTTCAGCGGTACTTGGATTAAGAAGTGGTTGCTCTCATTCCACTATCCTATCACATGCTAGTATCTTAAGTTACACCGGAGTCACACGAGTAAAAACTTACTTTGTGCAAATATGTTGGTCGATGGCTTGGCACCACTCCAATTCTCAAACTAACTTGGACGTATCGAAGCATTTTTGTCTATACTATATTACTACGTATATTATTAGTAAAAAGAGGTAAAGTTTGTGAGTTTGTGACGTTGTATGGAGTAGTCTCTGGATCTACAGAATCATCATCATCCTCCTACTCTTATTCTAAGTTTATTTGGGGTCGGCGCAACATATGTGCCCATTTCCATTCACCTCTATATGCAGTCATCTCAGCATTCACTCCTTTCATAACCATATCATCATTCACACAGTTCATCCACCTCCTTTTAGGTCTTCCTCTCCCCATGTAGCCATCCACTTCCATAGCTAATGCCTTCCTTACGAAATTATTTTCACCCCTACGCATTACATGTCCGAACCAGGATAAACGACTACATCTGGATCTACAGAATCGATTTTGTAATTTTTTTACTAATAGAACGCCACATTATTTGTGAATTTTTGAGTGTCACAGATATCGTCACGCAATTGTATAGAAATCAAAATCGATTTTGTAATTTTTTTACTAATAGAACGCCACATTATTTGTGAGTTTTTTGAGTGTCACTGATATCATCAGGCAATCGAGGAGGAATCAGAATTCCATGCAGACAGAACCGCAAGCAACACTATGTTACGAGTATAAGTTAGGTCACGTAATCGTTTTCTCATAACCAGAAAATATCTTTGAATCGAAATAATATTATGTATCCCAATGTTCTTTGAACCCAAGCATATCATCATCTCAAGCGGTTGGAATGTTACTGACACTCAAAATTCATCTCCTTGACGTCTTGAGAAGACCCTTATTAGTTTAGTGAAGTGTTATCATAAAGGGGTTACTGAAATCAAATGTTTTATCTGTGGTTAAGAAGTAAATTTAATATGATTTGAGTGATCATTTGGTTAAACTTTTGAATAAATAGTGGCAGATTATTTCTGCAGAATAGGTGACATTTTATAATTGAGATAATTTTAAAGCAATTAGTTTGCTAGACTAAACAAATTATAAAAAAAATTATAATTGTTTGGCATCATTTTAAATTGTCCAGTCGCTAGCTTGGTGGTAGAGGAGTAGGCCTTACGATCTAGAAATCCCGGGCTCCAATTCTGGTCATTACAATACCGATTTGAACGCACTCCTAACACATGTAATTAAGCTTAGTCTAAAAACTTCTGAAATTGTTAATATTCTCTCTGACCTTTTCCAGCTAGTATATTTTTTTAAGTATCAATAAACCTGCTGCAGTATAGTCCTATCCGCCGGTACGTGCGTGTGCTCTTTCTCGTCTGAGTTTCTTGAAGATTCCAACAAATTTCTTCACTTGTCCCTAAAACCCCTTCCTTTACAGAGCATTAATACACAACACAGCAAATTCGTTTTCACTAGATTGGGTTAATTCGGAAGTTGATCTGATTTTGAGCCGCCCGTGCGCGAAATTAATAGCCTCCTACTCGTAAATCCTGTGCACTGTTTACCTAGACATCTTTAATTAAACGATAAAAAGGTACTTGAAACAGATACCACGCAACACTAACAAAATAGTATTTCCTAGCCTATGGTTCAAAAGACACAATTTTATCTTTAACTTCGAAGTAATTCGGCCGACAAGTCATATCGCAAGGGAGTCGTTCGGTCCTTTACAACCTATTAGATGCTATAAGCACAGTAGAGCGAAGTGTTCGTTATACTGTACTCTAAGTAAAATGCCATGTTCTGTAAATAAAGAACAGAGTTATCTTTAATCGACTTGTTGAATGTTTATAGTTTTGACCTCAGCCAAGGGGAAAATCAAGACATTATGATCATTTTGAGTACTTTGTTCATCAAGATTGATGCTAACAGGACATTGCAGTAGTTTTGGCCCAGTTCTGGACCTTCCTTAATAAGTAACCGGACTGATGTTAACCATTGAATCAAAGAAGAAGTCTCTACTGACCTAATTACCATCTAGTAAGCAAGTATTGACTTCTACTAAGTTTTCTGATTTACTTTCGTACAGCAAATACAAATTTCGTCCAAGTTTCCCTGAGCTATTAATTGTTCCGTATAATATATTTTTCTACTTGTTTATAACCCTTTCTGCTTTGATGAACGGGTTCAATTTGAGTCTTTCATTAAGGCCTACACAATTTATTGTTCGCTGTAAAACGATCTTAGAGTCATCAATACTGGAGGCGTCTTTATTTAAAACAGCTTAAAAGCCAATTTTCTTATTAGGTAATGTATACTCTAAGCTTTTCTTGATACTCTCCTATAGAGATCTGAAGATTACTCCACAGTTTATGGTTTATAGTTTCGAAGTGAAACTATATTTTTTTTCTTCATTAGGTATTGGTGTAAGGAACTTCAGTTGGGGGATAGGGACGATCTGGATCTTCAATGAAAACAACGGAAACTTTTTCTTGAAATGTGTTTGGTACTCTATTCTAATGTGAAAGTTTGTGAAGATGTTTGGATGCTTTGATGTTCATTATTCAATCATGCTCTAACGATTGTGCGGATCTAGCAGAAATTTACAGGGATAAATTACAGTCTAGAATTACACATAGGTTACTTTTTATCCTGGGAATGGATTCCGAAAGGTTTAGGAACGGGATCAAAATTCCACGCGAGTGACGTCGCGGGCAGATTAGTAGTTTTCGTTTATATCTTAGAATGAGATAAGTTTACTTTAAAAGTTAGAACAGTATTTTTTTTTTATTTGACTGAGTACTACCAATAAGTAAAAAAAAACACATTTATCTATCTGTAGTGTTTTTTTTTTCACTTGCACCTTGCTTGCCCTTCAAAAAATTGCCTTTGACCATTTTCGTAACTGATTTTTGATAAACAACTACGAACATGGAATTTTTTTCTTGCTTTGATACAAACCAAGGTAGTTAACTAATATTTTTGTCAATTTAAAACTCACGCTCATAAAGAGTATGAAGCTCAAACACGATTGAGTCAAGCTACTAATCCCCAGATTCCGGGGAAATTGGTCCCAGTACGGGTAGTGCGCCAACATTATAATATACTAGAGCTTAAACCGCTTTTATAGAGGTGACAAAGGTAGGGTTAAAATCCTATACAAAGTAGATTAAGATTTTGATCTTCAAATAAAAGACATAAAACCCGGAAGGGGTAATACTGGGAATGTTGAACTGTGTTGGGAGAAAACACAAATGGTCGTTTTGATGCAAATTGTACCGTTTAGGTTGTAGGTTAACAAAATCCCACTGTTTTTGGTATTTTATTCATAACTAGCTGACCCGGCGAACTTCGTACCGCCATATTTTCCGCCTGCGTGGTATTCTGATCCCGATTTATCAGTGTTTCTCTACAATATTATGCATGTATTATACATATAAACCTTCATCTTGAATCACTCTATCTATTAAAAAAAACCGCTTCAAAATCCGCTCCGTAGTTTTGAAGATTTAAGCATACATAGGGACGGACAGACAGCGACAGCGACTTTGTTTTATAATATGTAGTGATAATGAATATAACCGGTTTTTCTTTGTATTCAACCTACATCAAACTTTGATATTTCTGAATTCGCACTGCCACGAAAAATTGCCTGACTGAAAATTTAAAAAAAAAAAAAATTAAATTAAACCAGATAACAGACAAGCACAAGGGCTTTCTGATGGGAAGCGGTTACCGCTGCCTATGGACGTATACAACTGAACAGGGGTCATGTTCAACTGTGATTATTATTAACTTAATTAATTAATTTATGTTTTGATATCTAGGTATGTTACCAGTTTAGATTTTTTAGGGAGGAATTTTTGACATCCAAACTTTTTTGTTTAGTTTTAACTGTACATACTCCATTCCCCTTTGCTATACGAATATATTTTTAATTAGATTAATTTAATATTACAATAACTTGTAACCTTGTATAAATAAAATAGGTCTCCCATATTTTAAAACATAAAGCAAGCATAGTTACAAGAAAATTCTATTTAATTACGTTGCGGTCTGAAAATGAAAACCTAAATATCTCGATTTCAATTAATTACAGTTAACATTTTGTAATTCTATTTGAAGTCGCTTACAACAGACCCCATTTCTAGGCTAATTACTAAAACTGTATTTACTAAGAAATTTTGTATTAATATTAAAATATGCTAAAGATGGAAACGCGAAAACTCATTACTTGATAATGAAGGATGCTATCGAGTAACATGTCTCAAGGGACAGTGATTAATTAGCTGTTGAACTCTGATAATGTACTCTGAAAACAATATACAGAAAACAAGTCTGTATCTCATTTTGAATTTGGAACATGTCAATCTCAAAAAGGGCTTTTAATCTAATAATAGAATTCTGAATTTAAACAACAGAATCTAGGTAGCATAAACAAGCCTGTGCTTCATTTTGAATTTGGAACGTATCAATTTCAAAACGTGAGTTAAATATATTAATAATATTAACACAAGTTTGAATCTAAGCATTATATCTACTAATCTAATATTGCATTATATCTAGATTGAAAAACGGTACAGTAAGTTTTTGTTCATAACCTTTATTTTTATAACAGTAGAGTCCAACATTGACCTTTTGACTTGAAGTAAATGTAATCTTTAGATTTTCAAGAAGTGTGTACTTCAGTAGTATTCAATCTTAAAATTAAGTTTTCGATGATAAAATGGCGTATTAAATAAGGTGAATTCAATCAAAGTCTTGAAAACTCATCGTAATGGATGAATAGCATTATGTATCCATCCATTATTCTGCCTTATTGAAGTCGGTTTTCCTTTTGTAAAAAATAATATTTTATTCATAGAAGTACAAACCTATTGGATGGGATGGCGGTTTGCCATTTTTAGCATTATAAAGGCAGTGAACTTTGTTACACAATTGAGTACTCAGATTTAAGATATGCGAATCGACCTTTAGTTAACAAAGAAAAATCGAATCCATTTAAACACTTTCTTCACTAAAGAAAATTCTCGCTACAATCGCGATCATTGCCAAAATCGGGGGTTTCAGATTGACCTGTGTAATGTACCAGAAAATGGAATTTGCGTGTGTTATCGATAAAATCGTAAGGAATTACGCACTCCCTGAGTTCAATTCAATAATGTGGAGGTGCCTTTAGCCGGCTTTCCGCGTAATTTTGGTACCTTTTCACCGAGCTTAAAAGGTTTCAATTAGATTTACAGATGTTACCGTGTTGTACGTAATCAGGTAATTTATTTTCTTTATTAAATTACCGTTGGGTGGAAATACTGAGTGGTTTGCATAGCTTCTAATCATTTGAGATGGGAACAGTCTGACAAGCTTACACAATAGTATGAACCCTTGTAATTTTACAGAAGTTTTATTTGCCACCTGATTAGATAAGAGGAGTTATATCGCCTCTTTTCATGGATATCGTAGAAGGCAACTATAAGATAAGGATGTTCTCTATGAGAGATTAAATATACAGCCTATAAAGTACTCGGTAGACGAACATATGTTCATCCATATCACGTGGGACCGAAAAAACAAATCGGGAGAGTGAAAAATGCCACAGTGGAGTTTGTTGCGCTTGCGCCGCCATTTCTTCTCCACTAGCGCCTAAGAACGGTAATAAACTCAGTTTTAAGCGGAATTTGACATCAAAAAGCTGTAAAATATGTGTTGGACTATTTTGAAAAAAGAATTTGAATTTGAATTCGTGAATTGCAGGTGCTTGGTATACTTCTCGTTTTATTGAAATATCTGATGCTGACTGTACCTGATTATTCTGTTCAAACTACTACACATATTCTTCACTAAAAATAGAACAAATCAACTTTGAAAGCGCTCTTTGAATTGAAGTAGCCGCGTGTTTTATTAATTTGAAAACCACTCTTCGCAGATGAGAAGCATTTTATTTAAATTAAACTTTGTACTAGCGGGCAAGTCCGAGAGCAACAGCTGTTAATGAAATCCTAGACTAGTATGATTAAAACGAAAGTAAATTTTAATGAAATTATAAGTTTGTTTGTTTGTTTGATCGCGCTAATCCAAGGAATTACTGGTTCGATTTGAAAAGTTATTTTTATATTGAACTAGCTTTTGTCCGCGGCTCCCGCGTGGATGTCGGTTATCGCAACCAAACATAGCCTATGTCATTTCTCAAGGTCTAATCTACCCCTATACCAAATTTCATCAAAATCGGTTCAGTGTTTAAGGTGTGAAAGCGTAACAGATAGATAGATAGATAGACAGACAGACAGACAGAGTTACTTTCGCATTTATAATATTAATATGGACGGATAATCTGTTTATCGAGGAACGTTACAGGCTATATATCATCATGCTGCTACTCAAGGTGGCGGAGTAGAAATTATAAATGTCAACAAATCTGCCATATTTCTATACGTTATATAAGAATTAATAAATTGTAGGTATTGGATTAAAGGGATGTACAGGGTTTCTTCGGCTATAACTCTGTTGACTTGTGCTCGACAACGTGACGTCACCAAAATATCACTGCGGTGTCAACTGTCGAATTCATTTGATTGGTCGAAACGTTTTTTACATACAACTTAGGTCACAGTCAAACACACGACCCACCTGATGGTAAGTGATTACCGTGGCCAATGGACGAGTGCAACACCAGGGAAGTCACTATCGTGCTGCCGACCCTGTAAAAACAGGGCGTCGATTCTAGTAAAGCAAAATCATTGTCATACCACAGATACTGCAAAAAAAAGGCATTAAATTTTAGACTTTATTGCTACAGACTCAAAGTCCAAAATTAAATGAAAAAAGTTTCATTTCTCTCTCTCATTAGCTCTACGAAAGCCATTTATTTTTAAACTTTTAGTGCATTACTTTAAAGGCTAAAATTAAATGATTTTTTTTTGTAGTGGCAGTAGCATGACAGTGGTTTAACTTTAGCAGAATCGAGGGCCAGAGAGATTATATATGCCGTCAGCGCAGAAGATACGCAAGCCAGATAGGGCAAACCTTTGGCTGTCCCACTGACAACATAAAACCTCTCCAGTGAGCAAGAACCTACAGGACTGGTGCTCGGATGAAGAAGCAATTGAAAGCTACCGAACTATTCACGGTATGATTTTGATTTGACACGCTTGCAAAATATCATATTTCAAAAAAATCTTTGACCAATTTCTAAATTTATGTAGAATGCGTGTAAGGGACAGTGACGTATCGAAGTGTGAAAGGAATAGCAAGATACCAACTAGGAATGTGTGTGAAAGAGCAAGTAGAATTAGGTTAGACTAAGTTTCAAAAAATATACGTTAGGGGTCGGGACTAGATTGCGAAGACGATAAGACATACGGTGCATTTTGTAATAATTAAATTGAGAAAATTAAATAGTTTGTTCCAATATTCGTTGGTTTAGTTAACTTCAATCCCACATTTATATTTGGATTGCAAAGTGTTAAGGGACCTTATCGCTTGACAACATAAATACGTAACATAATATGAACAGTTCGAACATTGAACGTAATTTCGTTATTTTCAAAATTGATGAGGAACGGACTAACGAAGACATTATGGGTCGGTGATCCCTAAAATGGCAACAGGAAAGGTCAACCCAAGGGTAGTTCTATTCAATTTATTATCTTTCAATATTGTCAACAATAACGACGAAAACTGGTATATCCACTACGGTATTTTACCGATAGTAGCTAATTTGCACTTAAAATTAATAAACCCCAAGAGGTTTCTGACCGTTTCGAGCGTACCTTTGAAATAATCAAATTACTGAAACCCACCGGCTCTAAAGTACAAATTACGGAGAGCCTATCTTCATATCGACACCTCTGGGTTCAATTGGCGTATAAACCAAAATACGACTTTTCAGGAGAGCAAAAAAACGATTTTATTTTCAGAAAAAAAATTATAACTTTTTTATTTTAGAAGCTACATAAAAAATTCCAAGGAGAAAGATTCTTAGAATTTGGAGATGAAAAAGGCTAAATCATTCAATCATATCTATCTCCTTTGGTTTGGAAGTTAGCATGGATATACGTCTTAGAAAATACCAATTTATGGTTTATACACCCCATGAAAATTGGATAAAAGTTAACAGCTTACAGCTTATATCCAAATTTGGTCAAAAGAAATCACATTTACTGATGTAAAAGCACGTAGCTGTAGATTTTTTTGCTGTAAAAACTATTTACTTTGCACATCAGTAGAATTATAATTAATAAAAACAATCTCTACACTGTTAGAATGTGTCAGAATTACATTAATATTAGTCTTACTACAGAATTATGGTCGATATACACGAAATTAAACTACCAGAAACGAAATTAACTTAGCTTTATCAAATAAAACAAGTTCAATTATTTAAATCTTTTGTAGCTCAACACACAGCCATCTCTCCTTCACCGCAACTTCTTCGTACAACAGACTGTCCTCTGAGTCTTTAATTTAGCGGCACTTGGACAGAGCCTGCGCCGTTTTGGCCCTGGAACGCGCCAACTTATAGATAAGCTTTTGCCCCTCAGACGATTCTAACTTGTTATATAGCGGTTGCAAGTGGTCTCGTTTGGCCCTGGCTACCGCTCTCCTGGTGGTGCGTTTTGCATCTTTGTACACGTCACGGTCTCAGAAGATTTGGACGCTTGCCACTTTTTAAGGAGAGCTTTCTTCACCCTGATCTCTCTCTGGACTATGTCGTTCCACCACCAAGGTATCCCTGTCATACTTGCGTCTACCCTTAGGGGCAGGCCAGGCAGAAGAGACGTAAGACGTGTGTCGCGTCGCTTCTATACATTTGTATAGAAGGGACGCAGTAAAACAAAGGTCCGCGTCCCGTCCGCGTTTTAGGTCTCTTTTGTCTGGCCTGCGTCTTACGGCCTGGTCACGACTTCGGTCTTAGCGGGCCGCGGCGCGGCAAGAGGCGCGGCGGCGGTAAGCGGTGCGTTTTGCACGCCACGAACTCTCAGTAGCGGTTAGTTGCAGCGGCCGCGGTGGACGTATTTAGGTAGTCAAAACGTGCTTGAAATCATGGCGTTATCAAAATTATCCCTTCTCTGTATAGAAAGCAGCGCATTTTTAAAACAAGATCTACTTAATATGTGATAAAGATCGGTATTTAAATGGCGAATTTCGTGACCTATACGAAGATATATCCACATAAGTTTTATGAGTACACAAGAATGAGTGTACAAACTTTTGATTATATTCTGAAGCACATAGACGTACCTATGTTTAAAACAATACATCTGATCCAAAAGGGTAGTTTATGTTGGGGATGTTTTGACTTCCATATAGGCGGTCGATTTAAGATTTTACCTATAAATGTCTTGGTATCGAGTTCACGTCATAAATTCGAAATAATCTGGCCGACCGTCAAAATTCCGAACGCTCATTTCGCCGATCCATTACCGCCCGCCGCTACAAAATCGTCTAATCTTTTTTGTTTAAAGCTACGCCGCTGAGTCCGTCACTCCTACACCGCCGTGCGCGCCGCTCTGTTCCGTGGCGTCGCACTCATTGGCTTGTACTTTTGTTCCTGCCGCTTCCCACACCGCGCGCCGCTGTAGCGATTCGCTCGGAGAAAACCGCGCGCGTTTTAGCTATGAGCGGCGACTCGTGGCGTGCTTCAAACATTTTCATACTTTTGTTCCAACCGCTCGCCGCCCCGCACTTAGCTGCCGCTCGCAGCGGCAAGGTCGTGAACGGGCCGTTAGACGTACCGAGCACCACTCTCCCCACCTCAAGGATAGCTGTCTGAATCCTGTCTCAGCAAACCTGTACTGGTTCGTCTACAGCATCAGCGCACTTGTCACCGATGGCTGAGACGAGACTTTGGGACTTGTCTTAATCGAGCAACCACCACCTGATTCTGCGTTGGCCACGCTCGACGCGTTTGTCTTTGGGTTTCACGCGGAGGTCTATGACAAGGAGACGATGTTGGCTAGTGAGACTCTCTCCGGGTATTACCTTGCAGTTGGCCATCCTGCTGATGCTGTGCCTCCTAGTGAGTAGGAAATCTATCTGGGTAGCGTGCTCTCCGCTCTTGGAAGTGACAAGAAGTTCGGCTTTTTTTTTTGAAGAACCTGTTCACGACGGCTAGTTCGGTGGCCGTACATGTTCTGAGGATGTGCTCACCCTCTGGGTTACGGCTACCGTATCCAAAACCGCCATGGACATGTCCAAACTCCCCGCACCTGTTACCCACATGACCGTTCGTGCAGTGGTTATACTTTAGCAAAATCGAGGGCCAGGGCGTCGATTCTGCTAAAGCAAAACCACCGTCATAATACGGACACTGTAATAATTTTTAAAAATTTTACCATTTAATTTTAGACTTTAAAGCAATGTGTGTAAAATCTAAAATTAAATGGATTTTTGTAGAGTGAACGAAAGCGTGCAGTAAAAATATTGTCATTTAATTTTGGACTTTAATATTATGTCTATAAAGTCTAAAATTGAATACCATTGTTTGCAATGGATATGGTTTATACGTCCATATGTTATTTAAATGTTTGGATTAACGACCTCAATTTTAAATTACGTTTAAGAAATACATTTACTCGTCATGGCGTAAAATCCATTTACAGTCAACGCAGATCTTACGCCCCGGGTTGGTAAAAATCTTGGTCATAACGTCTTACTAAAAATTTAATAAAGAAAAATTTGGCTGTTACATTAACATTTTACCTTTTTTGTGGTAGGATGATCTAAATTTTTTGGGTCGTAAAAGCATTTTTTTTTGCGAATTTGAATATTTTAAATATACAGATCGATAGAGAAAAAAATTCTGAACTAAACGGTGTATATAACTCATTTTGGCCAAAATGGTTTATACGCCAATTGAACCCAGAGGTGTCGATATTAAAATACGTTTCAATAACCACTTATAGTTTTAAGTAGCTTTCCGCGCGCAATTCTCTCTGCCCGTGCAAATGTCGATTAAAGCGAATTTTGCTCATATTTCCGTTCCTACTGATCTGTAACGTAAGATTTAAAATCTGACCATGACCTTTCAAATAAAAAAAACAGATCGAAATCCGTTTAGTAGTTTTTGTGTTCATCGCGAACAAACAGACATACAGCTAAGAATTCCAAAAAAACATAAATTTTCCTTTGCGGTAACGTTAATAGGTATAAAATAGTCCAAGTATTTTTAAAGTACCTCCAACCACGACCACTTTGCAATTATAGCCGTCTTCGCCTGTGGCACATTTCGAAACCGTATTACCCCTTCCAGTTATCTATCATATGGGCCCACAATTTATTAATTTCGAATAAAATATATAGAAATCTGTCGGATTTGTTAGCATTTATGATTACTGCTCCACTTCCTCAAGTAGTAGCGTGATGAAATTTAGCGTATCACCTTCCTCGATAAATTTACTATTCAACACAAAAATAATTTTCCAATTCGTTCCAGTAATTCCTGACTGAGATGCATTAATCACAACCGAACAAACAAACTCTTCAGCTTTATAATATTAGTATGGATAGATACAGATTTTCTAGAATTCTCTTTCACAGTTTTGCGAGTTGAGATGCCCCGGAGAGTTAAACATAAGCTGAAAATAAGTCAGCCTTCAATCCACGTAACTTGGTAATTTAAGTTTTCAAAACTATCTTGAAGTTGGTGCTAGTTAAGCGGTAGTTGCGCGCCCCTGGAGGTTTCCATTTTAAACTCAACTTAATGTATAAGATAAAGCGATCGCGGTTTTGATATCGTCATTAGTCCTACAACTATTATGAATGTTAAAGTTTTGATACGTTTTTATACCACTTAGGTGGTAGACAAGTACACGGCCCACCCGATGGAAAGTAGTTACGGGGATACCGTGGTTCCGACAACAGTGGGGGTTTTAGGCGTTTTTAGGTTTTAGGTGTCTCGCAACTTGGCATCTGAATGCCAGAAACGGTGTGCGTTTTGGTCAGTTTGAGCCGTCATAACCGAAAGTAGCTTCATCATTACGGTTCTCAGTATTTAAAGTTGGTTCAAAATAAACACAATCACTAATACCATTCTAAACGTTGCATAACTTAATGTCAATCCAATAAAACGCTTAACTCCTCCAATTATACTACAATTAACATCTACCGTATATTGCGTTTGCCAAAGTCTCGCACCATTCCAATTCTGCGAGACGATTATTATAATAGTTCGTTAGCTCACGACTAATTCCGCTACCGCTTACCCACCCGCTCATAGCGTATAACTCAAATCTAACGCCTACCGTATACTACACCTAACACCTACCGTATATTGCCTTTGCTAAGTCTCGCACCATTCCAATTCTGCGAGACGATTATTATAATAGTTCGTTAGCTCACGACTAATTCCTCTACCGCTTAACCACCCGCTCGAAGCGTATAACTTAGACCACTGTATTAGGCAGTTGATGATGCTTTTAACTGTAATTTCAGCTATTTTGGCCTGACTGTTCAGTGTTGCGATGCGTGCACGCCAACTTACCCCGATCTTTTGTTCATTACGTTGAAATTTCCAGCTCCTTAACTATAAGAAAATTTAGTTTCATGTGTTCGTGCCAAGTTAATGCCACTGTATGTTCTTGGGTAATTTCCTGGAGCGAGTGTGTAAGGGTCTTTAGGTTAAGTATACAATGGGGTAGAGAGGGAGAAATGCGTTTATTCAGTACACATAATTACCTATACAAAATATAGAAATTAAGTAGATATTAATTTTGTTTTGTATAAATATTACACAGTTAAATATTATATTTAACTGTGTAATAATTCTAGATTCCATAACACAAGCTAATTAAGCTTACCATGGGTCTAGATAGCGTTGTGTAGAATGTTGTAGAATATTTATTATATTATTATATTTAAAAAATAAATGCATATAATTTATTTGATATCACTTAGGTGGTAGACAAGCGCGCGGTTCACATATAGGAAAGTGTTTACCGTGCCATGTGGATGTGTGCAACATCTGGGGTGTCATACACGTGCTGCCTACCCTGTAGGGACCGTCTAAAGCCATTTTTGAAGATTAATTTATTGTGTATAGTATTCATATTTTTAGAATTTTTAGTATTCGTAGGATTATTAAAATGAGGCATGTATTTAAACGAGCAAAAATAAATTCCATTTATGTGTGTCAAAATGACTGAATGTGGCGTACAAAAATACTAAGTAAGCGAAAAACTGGGGGCGAAAAGAAATATTGAAAAAGGTGACTTAAAAATACGAATTTCAGGTACGTGTCATTCAGAACGATCAGTGTAATAAGCTTTTTTGAGCAGTTTTTTAAACGAACAAAATTGTATTTGAATTGAACAAATTTTTTGGATGGCTATGAAAAATAACCACGAAGGCTAAAGCGGTAGCCGCGTTAGCCTTCTAACCTAACCTATTCAAGTTGGGACGCGCTATATTCGAATCCTCATAACTTCACAATTTAGCAACACAAAATTTTCGCAAAAATAATTGAAAGCTGCTCGGTTTAGTATTAAATTAACTCATTATCAGTTAATAATAATGAATAATAATTTATCCATTTGTTATCCATTTATTATTTATTCGCACAGTTTATTATATCCCTTATAATAAGGTAAGATATTATAGCATCTATAGCATATAGCTCAAGAATCGTAGCTTGCCGTAGGCGTAGTAGTGTTCGTAGACAACCGTAGATCAAGTCGTAACCCCGGACCTCTAGACAAATCGATATTTTGTTAGTGATAACACTAGTCGAAACGTGTAAACAAAACTTTAATTATTCCCGTGAAAACCAAGATAAGCCAAATCAAGGGAAAGGGTGGAGGAGCAGACCTTGTGTAAAATACAATGTGATGATCATGATAATGATAATTTTAATGAATCCGTCACTATTAAGACACACTATTTATTATCTGCTATTGAGAAATAGTATATATATTTATAATATCCTAAAGAGGAAAGATTTGTATACTTGAATGCGACGAATAAACTCAAAAACCACTGAAAAAAAAAATTTAAGAAAAAAAAAACCACTGAACCGATTTCGAAAATTCTTTCGCCATCAGAAAGAATCAACTTGACTACTATCAGCGATGAACGGGATCAGAATTCCACGCAGGCGGAGCAGCGAGCAACAGTTAGTTCTGAATAAGAAGCGTCACTACGATGCTGTCATTATTGCACTACTATTGAGTTTACTAGAAGTGGAGCAGCTAATGAACGTCGTCTTGCAAAGTTCTTTAGGTAATTATGCAACTCAACTAACGAAATGTAGTTGAGATGAGATAAATTTCTCATTACATGGCATGGAAATTTTAATAATTTATGTAATAGTGGGCAGCTCCTACTGAAATATAAGGTCTATATTCATATCTAAAAAAAGTATGCCATGTTTTATTCTTAGCAAAGTGTGTTTAATCATAAAAAGGTAATGGGTAGTACACGGATTTTCTAGAAAAATCGAAAAAGATAAGATACAAGAACGTATTTATCGATACAGTTTCACCCGATACAGTGCAATCTAAAAATTTATCATAGCATGTGCGCCACCCATGTAGCACTGCTGCACTACTAACTGCAATCGGGTTTTTAACCGACACGATGATCAAATTAAACTATTTAACCATCACTCTAGCAATCCAATTGCTACTTGACAAGAGATTTGACAGCCGATCAGTAAATTTGACGTTGATCAGCCTTTCGGAAACTGGGCGTTGACTATAATATTATACAAACTTAATAGACAATGAGTACTTAAATACAGCGTAAAAATAGCTACTACCTTCTTTGGTTTATGTTCAACATCCATACTAATATTATAAATGCGAAAGTAACTCTGTCTGTCTGTCGGCCTGTCTGTCCGTCCGTCCGTCCGTCCGTCCGTCCGTCCGTCCGTCCGTCCGTCCGTCCGTCCGTCCGTCCGTCCGTCCGTCCGTCCGTCCGTCCGTCCGTCCGTCCGTCCGTCGTCCGTCCGTCCGTCTGTCTGTCTGTCTGTCTGTCTGTTCTGTCTATCTGTCTGTCTGTCTGTCTGTCTGTCTATTACGCTTTCACGCCTAAACCACTGAACCGATTTTGATGAAATTTGGTATAGGGGTAGACTAGACCTTGAGAAAGGACATGGGCTATGATTGGTCGCGAAAACCGACATCCACGCGGGCGGAGCCGCGGGTGAAAGCTAGTATTCTGTACATTAAATAAAATATCATTCATTCATTTCATCGCATAACATGCACACACACATTGATAGTTTAAAGACAATATTGCCATTAGCTCACTCACATAATAAATAGCGTGTATTTAGAGCCGTCTTTTGCAATGCATTTTGTTAAAAATACTACATTAATGCAAATTGAATGTAAAGTTATGCTATTTTCACAAAAAGGAAGTTAAATCAGTGTGAAAATCCGAATTCAAAGGTGTACTTGGGGTTGGTTTAGATTTATTTTCAAATATTTATTGTGTTTTTAAAAAGAAATTGATATTTTGCTGACCGATAAAGTACTTCACAACCGAACGATTTGAATAAAGAATGTCTGACCTTTACTGAAAGTACTTACAGCCATTTTTACGTTGAAAATTCTAAATATTGTGTGAAGAAATTCAGATCAAGGCGTCTCATATAATATTTTTAGTAGATATTTTGCGATAGCTTATAGATCGAGTTAAGATTGAAAAGGTGAAAACTCGTCTACATTCACTTATTACGTCTACGTCATTCTGAGAAAAATTCAATAAAAATACGTTTTTAAAACGTGTGATTAATAAAACTACGAATACTTTTTGTATTAATGTTAACATTTTACTACTCATAATACTAACATTTAAAAAACCAATTGAAAAAAAAGCAATCAAACTTTAACATTCACGAAAATGTGAGTAGACTTTGTATTGAAAAATCATACTGAATATCATTCTCTATTTGTGGTTCTTGATGTGATTTTTACACAAAACATACCTAAATGCCATGTGAGTGTACAATAAAGACGAAATTTAAAAAATATTTTTACAATTTTTCAACTAGCGGTTCGATTGTCGATTTAATCGCATTTTATTATAAACTGAGTTTTCAAACATAAAAGAATTTTGCAAAACCGTCTACGCATCCGTAGACATGCGTAGACGGTTTTGCAAAATTCTTCTCAATTTTATGAGCATACAAACACAAATTACAAATATAAACATCCAAATGGAGAACCTACTCCTTGTTAATAAGGATTAACAAACTGAGGTTATAAATTAAAAATATTAATAGACACATTAGGCAAATCAAGATTGTTTACTTTTTATAAGTTCCTATGTAACCAAATGTAATGTAATTCTTAATTTTTCTACGCGAATTGAAATCACACGTTTTGTATTCGTGACTTTACTGAATCAGGATTAGGCTTTAGCAAAGCAACAAGGTGTAAACGAGCTTCGCTGTGATGTGGGATGATCTTGACAGACAAAGCACTTAATCGCGTTACTTTGCGTTGTGTTCTCCTCTTAAGTCCCGTCAGATGAGCGCATGCATATGGAGGCAACACTGCAGTGGGATTTACTAAATACCAAATTAATTGCTGAGATTTCTCGTAAGCGAATAAATCTCACATTTTGTGAAGTGTTTGTTTTAGTATTCATTGTGGATACAATATACCATACGATATAACTAAAACAGACCTAGGGCTTTACTTCAATCTTGTTTTACATTCATAGCGTCCTTCAGTATTTCTTAATGAAGTAGAGACATTTATTTGTTTAATTTGTTAGATTTACACTATCGTTACAACACACAAAATATCGATGGACGACCACGGTCCGATTCCGAATCACACTATTGAAGTAAAGTAGGTGGTGGTAAGGCCCCTTTATTTTATATCTGAATAATATTATATTGCCGTCTTGGGTGTTCAGTTACCGGAGGTGAGATAGCCATCGATATATCTCTCGTACCCCGGCCGACCGTCGGCCAACTCTGGTTTCGGGATCGCCCCTCGGGTGTGGGAACTACAGTATCCCCATTTTATCCCCGACTAGGAGAGGCTGTTACACCACCGCCTCGGCCAGCTTCTGCAAGACTGACAAGTGGCTCCACGTGTCAGCTCCAAACCAGCGCTCATGAAGGTCGAAGATCGTTGAGTGACCTCTGACGCTTGAGTCGCTTCTGCGAACCAACTCTGCCAGTCTTCTACCTTCAAATGATTATGAATTTATTCTCCAATATATAAATTTCAAAATGCTTTGTAGTATTTTAAGACAAGAAGCCGCTACCGGCCGCTGCTCTTTCATTGGAAACCTAAAGTTGCAAAGTACCCGAACTTTGTTTAAATTTCGACGTTAGTGGCACGACTAAAATGAGCCATGAAAAGTAAGTAATTAAAGGTATGATTTCGTAGCCGACCGCAGACCGCAGCAGTCGCATGCAACGGATACAACGTACCGTGAAATAGATTTGAATGTGATAATTTTGTGTATTGTTTTAATTCATTGCGGCTTCTCAATGGTGCTGTTCACCCGTATCGAAGACTAACAAGTTATTTACTTGAAAAAAAAAATGTAAATGTATAAAAGTTATAGATGCAAGTGAGTCGCCTTCGCTAATAAATAAGATAAAAAATGCCTGGTAATGGCACTCTTGTCGGGTCGGGTCCAGTTGGAAGGGATAGACTCAAGAAACCCTGGCTTGACATCGTAAATATAAATGGTCTCACAACCATGGACGCCCAAGATCGTGTGAAGTGGATGAGGAACAGCCGGAAAGCGAACCCTGAACTCCGATGCCATTATATAAATACGTCTCCACGAAGATGATGATGAAACGGGATCATAGAGACGTCGCAATGAATTAAAACTATAAAAAGTAATGTCCAATTCAAGTATATTTCACTATATCTGCTGCTGCGGTCTGCGTTCGGCTACGGAATCGTACCTTGAGTAATAAGACTCAACGCTTTCAAGAACAAAACTTCAAGCCATTAGCAGGTATTTACATAAACCGAATTGTACTTTTTTAATTAAGTACTTTTAGTACATTGTAAGTTTTTTCTGTTAGTCAATTGTACGTGCCCTTTCTTCTTTTTTTTCTCATTTTCTGTAGTTTCGCTTTAAATGTTTAATTAACGGGATTTATCGCAATTACGTAAAATTTACATAAATTACACGGACTGCGATCAGGTTGACTGACTATATAGTTGGGCAGGCTGATCACAGATAGCACTGAATCTATAATGGTATCAATATCTAATATATAAAATCAATGCCACTTTTCGTTGTAATTTTATAATTCAAGAACGGGCTCGCCTATCCCAATCAAATGTTTAGGCTTTGTTCGGACTATTTAGTAGATGGTTTATGTGAAGTTTGCACAAAATCGATCGAGCGCTACGAAGTTCGCGGGGTTAGCTAGTTAATTATATAGCCCAAGAGTTTTTTTGTTTTGATGGGTCGACTAGTATAAGTAATGTAAAACAATATTACAAATATCTACGAGAATAAATTGGCACAGAAGTTACTAATCATTGCTCAAATAACTGCAACACAGATTAACCAAATCCCTCAAAGCGAAAAGTTCAAAAAATATAAATTTTTACATTGCATCTGTAGCAAACTGCAATATTTTTAATTGAAGTTCGTGCAAAAAAAAAACTGTTTTATTTCGCTCGCTATTCGTTATGGCGCCCAATTTAGGCTTTTGAACAAGTTTTTGAATATTTTTCAGTAATTTGCAGATCTCTATACTATTATCTGTTCTGTGTCTCTATGGCATAGTGGTAGTGCGTTCTTCTGGTAAGTTTGAAGTCCCGGGCTCGATGTTCGATGCCCGCTCATGGCACATGTATATTTAAGTATTTCTATGCAAAATAATGAGCAATATGCGTGTTATTCTTGGCGAAGATAGAATAGAATAGAATATGTTTATTGATCTCATAAAGTATTTACAAAACATGTCTTAATCTATGCTGTAGTGGGAGTTACAAAACAGGCCTGATACTGGTTCCCAAACTAGGCTTTCACCTGTATTTTGGGACACAGTGCTCAGTTTGAAATCGTTGACACTTTATTATAGAAATAAGTGACGACATTACTATACTTTGAATGATCATTCAAAAATTAGATCTAATTAAATAAAGTAAAATTAGATTATTTTTTTTTTTAAAGATAAAATTAGTGCGCGGATAAGTTTGCATAGTTGGTGTTGATTGTGACGGGATCAACTCCTTGCTATGTTTCGGACGCCAAATGTCACGTATAAAAAAAAGAATTTAAAAAAATTAAATGTTGGGGAAGGGACGTCCCTTATGGATCTTTCTGATTCGGAAGGGTTCGTTTGACCTTTCAACCTCAATATTTTTATTTTTTTAAATGTCGCATTTATATTTATGTTTAGGTACATAATATACTATTTATAAAATAGAGTATCTTAGTATGTATATTCACATTTTATAACCTATATATTTATGACCAGCATTTGCTTTGGTCTAGAAGATACCTACTGCGTAATATTATTATACCCTAGAATATTTATTATTATACTTTATTATTACTTTATTTAAAAAAAAATGTACATGTCGGCGCGAAGATTCCATTCGCTTGAAGAAGTACCTAGTAGTTGATTACTACTAGTTTATAGTTAGGTAATATTAGTTGATTACGATAAGTAATAGTAATAAGAATAATCCTAATACGAATTGTCATGAGTGTCTGATGATTATTAGATGTATTCCTCTATGAAAGCATTATTTGGGTAACTATTTTGGTTTCAATCCTGCTAGCCGGATATGCAGTAGGTATCAATGTAAACATTATAATTACCAAAGTTCATATTTAAAGTATGTATTACTAGTACAGTTGAGTTTATAATTTATTAATTTGTATTTATTAATTAAAGAATTCTCCCATAACAACAAACACAAGATTTAGTGTTTTAAGAAATACGTCCTTGAGGATAAAAGTTTGTGATCTTTGTCGCTACTTGTGAATATACAATTCTTATGAGACAAATTATAAAATGTGTGTAATATTGTAATATTCCTTATTAATTATTTAAAGATTTATCACATCATTGGATGTAGCAAGTATTATGCTTTACATATTAAGTCATTGAAGGTTAAAATATAGGTACCTAGTGAAGTTGATCATAAACTTGTAAAACATACAATTACTAAGAGATAACTTATAAAATATGTGTAATATTGTAATATTCCTAGTTAATTATTTAAATAATTGTAATATCATAATATGTAGAAAAGTATTATGCTTTTCATAATAAGTCATTAAAGATTAAAGTTTGTTATTATTCGTAAAGATTCACTTTATAAGGGATTAACTTATAGAAATGTTATAGTATGGAAATATTCCTCATTATTTAATTAAATATTAATAATGTCCTGTAATGAATCTAATTATTTTGTAAAGCTTCTACAAAACCAACAACGTCTGTATAAATAGTATTGAAAAGTTACGCGCGCTTGACGACTTCCGTTGGTTTTGTAGGGCGCTAAAAGCGGTAAAATTAGGAGACACTTTTGCTCCAGCCTGGGATCGAGGAACAACGCTGCTAGATACATACAGCTAAGTGTATAGGGTCTTTCTTTTAAAACTTCTTATAAAACTAATACGTGTAGTAATAACGTGTAGTTATATTATAATAAGATTATCACATTGTTAATTGTTAATATACCTACTGGATATAATAGAGTTTGGAATTTCATTTACCCATGAGTACTGACCAAGTGAGCCAGGGCGTCAGTGATACTGACGCCGAGGCACAACCGACTGATGCCGCGGTTTCCCCGCCGTTATCAGAAGTGGGATGCCTACCCACTTCTGCTAGACATCCTGATAACTCCAACAATAATTTAACAGTAGATTTTTTTATGCAAATGATGCAAACCATGCAAAGTATGTCTAACCGTTTATCTACACAGCAAAGTGAAAAAATTAAAATAAGTGATATATTTTTGCCCTCGTTTGATCCGGATTGTAATATTAGTGTTCGGGAATGGTGCGAACATGTAGATAAAGCTGTCGATATTTATAGCTTAAAAGGCTATGAGGTTCGCATGAAAGTAGGAAGCCTCTTGAAGGGTCGTGCAAAATTATGGGTAGATAGCTGGTTAGTTACAACAGGCTCATGGCGGGAATTGCGTGATAATCTTATTATGACTTTTGAACCTGAAAACAGATACTCTCGTGATGTATTAAAATTTCGTGAACACTCTTATGACCAAACCAAAGACATCGCGGAGTTCCTATCGCGGGCTTGGGTCTTATGGAGGCGTATAACAAAAGATAAGCTTGGCAATGATGAAGCCGTCGAGGCTGTCATTGGCTGTGTTAACGACGATCGTCTTAGAATAGAACTTATGAATGCGCACGCAACATCGGTACCAGAGTTAATATCGGTTGCATCGTCGATAAGAACTAAGCGTTCTCATGTTAATTTGCATTCTTCGCAAAATCCTCATAAGCGCACTCGATTTAATGATTCTCAAGTACCAGCCCAGTGCTTAATATGTAAGAAAAATAACCATATTACTCGCGATTGTCGTTTTAAACCCACTGAAAATAATGCATTAGTTAGTAAAGATTCTACTACTACGATCTCGGTTCAAAACAAGCCGTCTTGCACTTTTTGTATGAAAATTGGCCATACGTACGACAAGTGTTTTAAACGTGAAAAAGCTATGGTTTCTAATGTTAATGTCTAAAAATCTGTATTATTTCTGATGTCTGTAAATTGTTCGGCATGGATTTTCACTAAGCGCCTTAGTCATGTTAAAAAGCACGAAACTAATTTAACATCAATGAATACCTACTACTTACATGTTAGATCAAACAGTGCTTTATTTGATACCTACAATTGATTGTGATCTTCAAAACGATTTTGAGATCAAACATTTACGTGTGCTAATTTTGATAAGTGAAAATCAGATGTAGAAAGGATATTTATAGCCTTACAAGAGGCAGGCTTTTCTATTATTGTACAGAAGTCATCGTTATTCAAAGGATCCATAGAATTGGGTAGGTAACATTACTTCCGACGGCAAGGTCAGAACCTGAGCTCAAAGTAGAAGTTCTTAAGTCCCCCTGTTCCAACGGCCTTAGACAAGTACGTACGTTAAAGCTCGTAATAATATTATTGAACAATTGACCTCTTCTCCTGTCCTTACCCTGTTTCAGGAAAACGCACCTACCGAGCTGTACACTGACGCCACCAGCGTGGCCGGTGCTGTGCTGATGCAAGTGATCGAGTCACGCCGTGTCCTACATGAACATGCAGAGTTGCAGAGGCTGTACACGGAAAGCCGCTACCATTCTTACGAACTTGACATGCTGACCGTGGTGAGAGCTATCAAACACTTTAAGCAATAGTTATATGAGCGAAAATTTAAGGTCGTATATAACTGACTGCAACGCTGGCAACGCTCATAAAGCTTCCAAACATGAGAAGAAACGACTTCCCAGAGTATATCGCTGGTGGGCCTTAAAAGTAAAACATCGATATAAGTTAATCCGCTCCAATAGCAATGATCTATAATGTGGTAAGTGGATGAATGTGTTAGAAAGGAATACTCTCATGAAGTTACACTCCGACTCTAATTTTAGTCAACAAAAGACAATCGTTGTACCTAAAGCTTTTCAGTAGAGCCTGATTAACACATACCACAGCAAGTCGAGTTTTTGGGTGAGTTTAAACAATATTGTGACCATATATAGGCATTCATGCAATCTCGTCAGGAGTCAGCCGAGCTAATGGACAAGTTGAAAGAGTAGTAGGCACACTTAAGAACGCCTTAGTTATGATTAATAACTACGAGACAGAACACTGGCATACAGCTCTCGACAGTCTGCAATCGAATCTTAACTGTACTCTACATAAAACGACAGGCTGTGCACCACTCACATTGCTCACACGACGCAAACACTGCGTTCCACCCGAACTCGCTAATTTATTCAATATCGATGCCGTAACACTTGATATACTTGCAATTAGATCGATTTGTTACTCAAGAGATGTTGATAGCCAGTGAAAAAGAAAAACATCGTATTGACAAAACTGATGTGCATATAATTTCTTTTCAACGAGGTGAATATGTTTTGATAAAAATAATTCCCAGAACCAAACATGAAGTCTAGGCCTCAAATTCAGCGAACCTTATCAAGTGTGCAGGGTTTTGGACAGTGACCAGTACTTAATGAAGAAAGTAGTTGGCCGAAAGCGACCTCTCAAGGTTGCTCATGACCAGCTTCGTGCAGCTCCAAAGCTCGGTCAGCAACAGCCCGTGTCGGCGGGTTCATCATGATCACCTACCTTCACCGAGCATCAACCTTCGGGTTCCCAATCGTATGCAGATGTGGACGCATCACCTACGTTCACTGAACACCTATCTTCCCCTGGGGATGCGGATGCTGCACTTGCTGAGCCACTGCCTTCCACTTGCTGAGCCTCTGCCTTCCACTTCCCGAGCCCACCAGAGAGACCTCTACTCGCTTGAGTAGCACCACCACATAGGTGAGCAATATTTGAGTTGTCACTGTTATCACACACACAACTGTACACATAACATTCTTTTCAGAGCCTCTGTGTACCACGGTCATAGACCTAGAACACAGCATCGACCTTCCTCTCAATCCTATATCCTGTGTGTACCACGGCGTACGAGACCGCCCTGAACACACCATCAACCCTTTATAAAACAATAAAATTACTGTACACAACATATGATTAACATTACACAAGAAATTTCTTTTCAGAGCCTCTGTGTACCACGGTCATAGACCTAGAACACAGCATCGACCTTCCTCTCAATCCTATATCCTGTGTGTACCACGGCGTACGAGACCGCCCTGAACACACCATCAACCCTTTATAAAACAATAAAATTACTGTACACAACATATGATTAACATTACACAAGAAATTTCTTTTCAGAGCCTCTGTGTACCACGGTCATAGACCTAGAACACAGCATCGACCTTCCTCTCAATCCTATATCCTGTGTGTACCACGGCGTACGAGACCGCCCTGAACACACCATCAATCCTTTATATAACAATAAAATGCCTAGAGCACATAAATGTTTATAAGACAATAAAAATTGATACTGGCTTGTTGAAGTCAGTACCTAAATAATATCACAATAATATGCACAAACTATAACTACTGTGTACCACGGCGTACGAGACCGCCCAGAACACAGCATCATCCTTATATAAATACATAAGTTATACAAATACAAATGTCACACACATAATAAAATTGTCAATACACAATTTGTACCTACTATGCTATGTACCACGGCGTTCGAGACCGCCCAAAGTACAATATCAATACATTATCATTATTATATGCGTATAGTGATAACACACCTCCCATTTTAGAAAGATGTGGCATCATTCTGGTTGGTGATTGTTAAAATAATAGATTGTTGACTTTAGAATCAACAATTTTCATAAAAATGGGACACGGTGCCACGGCATACAACGCCTAGAGCACAGCGTTGTATTACCTACCTATATTCCCTCTTAAAATAACAAATGAACTTTTATAACACCAATTCATAATGTGAAATAAGTCTGTTATTTCACCTCATATACCAAGTTAGGCTTCGATGGCAGATGCCTAGCTCAAAACAAAAATTTTCATTGTTTCAGAATAAAGGCTAGTGCAGAGCACGCACTGCCTATCAGTATGGCCGTGTCGGCGCGAAGATTCCATTCGCTTGAAGAAGTACCTAGTAGTTGATTACTACTAGTTTATAGTTAGGTAATATTAGTTGATTACGATAAGTAATAGTAATAAGAATAATCCTAATACGAATTGTCATGAGTGTCTGATGATTATTAGATGTATTCCTCTATGAAAGCATTATTTGGGTAACTATTTTGGTTTCAATCCTGCTAGCCGGATATGCAGTAGGTATCAATGTAAACATTATAATTACCAAAGTTCATATTTAAAGTATGTATTACTAGTACAGTTGAGTTTATAATTTATTAATTTGTATTTATTAATTAAAGAATTCTCCCATAACAACAAACACAAGATTTAGTGTTTTAAGAAATACGTCCTTGAGGATAAAAGTTTGTGATCTTTGTCGCTACTTGTGAATATACAATTCTTATGAGACAAATTATAAAATGTGTGTAATATTGTAATATTCCTTATTAATTATTTAAAGATTTATCACATCATTGGATGTAGCAAGTATTATGCTTTACATATTAAGTCATTGAAGGTTAAAATATAGGTACCTAGTGAAGTTGATCATAAACTTGTAAAACATACAATTACTAAGAGATAACTTATAAAATATGTGTAATATTGTAATATTCCTAGTTAATTATTTAAATAATTGTAATATCATAATATGTAGAAAAGTATTATGCTTTTCATAATAAGTCATTAAAGATTAAAGTTTGTTATTATTCGTAAAGATTCACTTTATAAGGGATTAACTTATAGAAATGTTATAGTATGGAAATATTCCTCATTATTTAATTAAATATTAATAATGTCCTGTAATGAATCTAATTATTTTGTAAAGCTTCTACAAAACCAACAACGTCTGTATAAATAGTATTGAAAAGTTACGCGCGCTTGACGACTTCCGTTGGTTTTGTAGGGCGCTAAAAGCGGTAAAATTAGGAGACACTTTTGCTCCAGCCTGGGATCGAGGAACAACGCTGCTAGATACATACAGCTAAGTGTATAGGGTCTTTCTTTTAAAACTTCTTATAAAACTAATACGTGTAGTAATAACGTGTAGTTATATTATAATAAGATTATCACATTGTTAATTGTTAATATACCTACTGGATATAATAGAGTTTGGAATTTCATTTACCCATGAGTACTGACCAAGTGAGCCAGGGCGTCAGTGATACTGACGCCGAGGCACAACCGACTGATGCCGCGGTTTCCCCGCCGTTATACATGATTGATTTGATTTATATGATTAATATTTTTATTCTTTGAATAAGTATGTTTATTCGCATTCTAGAACCCATAACACAAGCTAGTTAAGCTATGCTTACTTTGGGTCTAGATAGCGTTGTGTAGAATGTCCTAAAATATTATTATTATTATATTATTATTCTTAGTTACTACAAAGGCTATTGTGCTCGCCAGTACCTTTTCAACGGCATTAAAATGGTTTATAGCACTTTATTTACAGGTTCATCGGGGAATAAAATAATTCTAAGAAGTTCGTTTTACCTTGTTAAGAAAATGCGACCGTATTTCAACGTCAAAGCAACTGAAGGTGCCTTGGTACAAGTGTGCTAGTTTAAGCGTTGACGGCGTCGTCGGTCTCGCGTGGTTTACAAACTAATAATAAAACCACTCGTGTGCTTGAGGCTACTTTATGTGGCACGTAAAAAATATTTCATGTTAGAGCGTGAAAATAAGGGGCACCTCACACCAAAGCAGCATCGCTGCGCACAGCAAATTCCCAAGTAAAATGTGTATGTCGAGAGGCATAGCAAAAGGCAAGAAGCTTTGTGAAGGGCATTAGAAGATTTTAGCGGGTCGGGAGCGCAAATGTGACGCCCTTGGTGTGGCATACGTCCATAAATGCTGCTATGCACGCCGAGCCAAAAGAACTAATTTTCCATAAATAAAAATGAATATTGCTAAGCACATAACTCGAAACGGCTTTACGAATTTGGCTTATATTTTCGTATGTTCTATAAGTTCCTAAGTTCGGATGATTTAAAAAACAATACGGGAACAGAATTCTACACGGGTGAACGAGAACGGGAACAACACACACATATTGTAAGAACGTTTCGAACGATCGAACGGATTCAACAGCTGATTCCACGGTGAGATTTCATTTTCACATGCTGGAAATTTAGTGACGTCACGTTGCAGATCAAATGAACATACATCACTGTCGACAACGTGACGTCACCGAATGCCCGCGTAATTCTACGTGGTCGAAACCGCGGGCATCAACTAGCTGATGCCCGCGAGCAAACTGGAAATAGTAATAATTAATTCGGCAAAAAACCTAGCGTTTAGTAATTATAGAATTCAGATTTACGAAATCTCAGCATTGGTGAATCTAGATAAAATCTTACTGAAAGAGCTGACACAGAGCTGGACAAAAGCTTCCAATTAAGTTCAATGAATAAAGATTTTGGAATAAGCGAAGTTTAACCTTCTAGATTTGTATGTAAAGCCGATAGGGGAAATTGGGTCACTAAATTGTTCAGAGGAAACGGACAGGCAATCTGTTACGTATAGGTATGGTTGGAAATACACTTGATACTTGATAGGTATTGTTTGAACAGGCAGCTTTAGGGGTAGAAATTCACCTATTTATGAATAGGTAATAATAATTATTTACGATCAAATAACAATCTGTATTATGGTAACCTTTCTCTCAGAAACAAAATTAAAATTAAAAAATGTTCATTGACGCATGAATCCTCACCAAGATTCAAGGCACAAGCCGATCTATAAATTTAATATGTTGTTAATTTTCGGATGTGACTGGCGTAGGCTTTTCTCTATAGATTGGGAGGTCAGAAAAACGCTGCCCGTGACCATAAGGCTGGCCTTTATCTCACTCAGAGAATTGGAATCGTCATTGAGCGTTGTAATGCCTTTAGCCTACTGGGCACAGTCCCAGTAGAGATCGATGGGGAGGAATTTTCGATGCCTAAAATTGCAGTCTCTCCCCCCTTTTTTGTATATTTAGTATACAAAAAAGCATAGTTTTGTATGTAATTTATAACAAAATGCATATACTTATATTTTATTCCAAACAAAGCAGTAGCTACAATCTGCCTACTATGAAAAACAAGCAAATCTAAATTCTACTGAACATTCAGATGTGTACAGCTATTATCTATCTACAGTATTATGCAAATCACAGTCCAGAAATGGTAAGCATACAGCTATTGGACGTGTTTGTAACACGGTGAATAAAGTTCAGTGTAGGCGTGCTAACAAAATCTGCCGCTTTGCAACTCAACGCAATTCTGAATAAGCAGAAACAAGTTTGGCACTGACTCGACGACCGCAGATAGGGTTGTCAAATGTTTTCTCATTATTTTTTGGTTATTTCAAACGGTAGCTACTTGGGGCTAGCAAGACTATTATTGCCATCATTTGGGCACTTTGTCACGAGCTATTATGTTTACTGTTGGATGGAGAATAGCCTTGTCTTTTGGGCCCATATTCCTGATACTTATAGTGTACTTACTCTTACTCATTCTTGACTCTCGATGTGCTTGATTTACGATGTAGTACGATGGTAACTCAAAATCAATTCGACCATTTTCTATCGATTTTTATTAAGTTTGAACTTCATTAGGATTCTTTTTCATCATCATCATCATCATCATCATTTCAGCCATAGGAAGTCCACTGCTGGACATAGGCCTCCCCTATAGATCTCCAATAGGACCGGTTGGAAGCGGCTCGCATCCAGCGCGTTCCCGCGGCCTTAATGAGGATTCGTTTTAAGAACTTATAATTATTTTTTATCAGCATCTTAAAATAATTTTTAGTAGTTACCGAATGAAAATGAAATTCAATACGCCAGCTATAATAATAATGACCTACTTACATTTTTGTCCGCAATACGCCATTTTCTCAGTAAAACACAAGAAAATACGGTAATCGAATACCATTTCCTCACATAACAATGTATACAATGGAAATTTAGTATAGGATTGGCAATTAATAGCGCTATAAACGCATTTTCTTTACATTTATAGCCCTCACAGAGCGATAAAGAGTTAATATACTAGGTGTTACTGTGGAAGAATATCTCACTTGAGTACATCTTGTGGGAGTCGTAAAGAGGAAACGTGCGTCAGAACCAAATCGCTCTTAGTACAGTCGCGTGTCGATGCTTCCGTCACAATTTGATGTTTAACGTTAACATTTTTATACCTCTATATAACCGCTGTACCGCGCCTGGGGTATATGCGCGGCGAGATGGGGGTATTATCGGCCAATCGACCATCAGATTTGGTCAGTTCGCAGCCAACGCTCACGCCATCGTGCATGAGTCGAAAGCGAGCGAGATACCGTTATCTCGCTCTTTTTCGACTCATGCTCTTTCTTTCTCTTTCTTTACTTCGTCTCCCGCAACGCCGCGTGTAACTAGGGCGCGCTACAGCGGTCGCGAGGCCACTAGTGACCCGCCTTCATTTGTCTACAAATGCGTTGGGGGGTCCGCTTGCTCTATCTCCACCCTCTGATTTGCCTCATCTTAGATTTTGTGGGCGCGTCTGCCATCTGACTCTTCAACCCCGAGGGAGGTATCGGTAAGCAAGGGAGGTTAGTTTGGGTCCCAAAAATCTTAGATAGGCACTCATACATCCGGTAAATGATAATGCGATCAGTTTTTACGATTTTGATTTGATATTTTCGATATATCAATTAGCCTACTAACTGCAGTCCACTGCTGGACATAGGCCTCTCCCAATATGCGCCACGTAATATCTTCATTTTCGATATAATTATGTAGGTACTCATTAAATTGAGAATAATACCGTCAATATTTTAAATTCATCTACGTAGTTATAATATTTTGTAAACTCGTTAGTTTATCTAAAAGTTCCATATTCATTGAACCGTATAATTGTAATTTTCATTGTCAATATTTTATCAAATTACAAATTTAGTGACGCGTACCATAATAAAAGTAAATATTATGTTATTTTTGTGCACTAATATTAAAATGATTTAGTAAATAACGTTAAATTAATAAAGCCATCTGCATTGGACATCAAAGGGTTAGGGGAATACCTACAGGTAATAACAGTGACTAATTTTCTTTTTTTTTTGTAATATAGAATACCTAATATACCATTTTGTCTCCAAAATGGTATAGGTATTTTTTCTGTAGAGACCGCGAGAAGGCAAACGGAAGGTAGGACGCCCCCTAGCCAGATGGTCTAACGGCCTGAAAAAGGTGGCTGCGACAGACTGGATGCAAAAGGCGGTGGATCAGGAGCAATGGCGCACATTGGGTGAGGTATATGACCAGCAGTGGACTGCAATTGATTGATTGATGATTATAACTTTGAGGTAGTGTCAACACTCAGTGATAAACTCTCTATACCCAATGTTACTCTTAATAATGCACCTATTCAGTCTGTTTCTACCTCACCTTTAGTTGACTGGTAGAGAATGCCTGTGGCATTCAGTCCGCCTATGTACTTGTGTATGAAGTTTAATACATAAAGTCAACATTATCCTCTAAAAAAATATGCACTGTGTTATTAAATATGTTGGAAGTGCCGAGTGTGACGTCTCAGCGGTATACAATTAGGTTAAAAGATCCGTCAGTACCCTCCTTAGACTTATAAATGCGAAAGTAACAGATAGACAAACAGACATATGGACAGGGTTCCATTTTTCAGTTTATCTGTTACACTTTCAGACCTAAACCACTGAACTGATTGTGACAAAATATGGTAATAGAATAGACTAGAGTTTCGGGAAGGACATAGCTATGTTAGACCCCGATAACCGACATCCACGTGGATACAACCGCGGGTAACAGCCCCTCTAGACAAGTGGCAATTCGTTGCTCGACGTATGAAGGAATAGAATGCCAAATGTATGGGATTTGACGTATATGAGGCGTCAACGAATGTCAAAAACGTCAAATACTATACATTCGTCATTCTATTCCATGATACGCCGAGCAACGAATTGCCACTTGTCTAGGGGGGCAGGTCGGTCTCTAGTATTTTTTTTAATTCTTGAAAAGGGTGTTCTAAGATCAACTTAGCGTCAACCCTAGCGTTAGAGTTCTCCACGTTTGCGAATGAATCCCGTCTGGTGACGTCAAAGTTGTTTAATTGGTGCACTTCTGAGTTTTATATCTCTTCACGCTAGTTGTATCCTAGTTAAGATGAGCGATGGAACTTACAGTGTTAGTATTAAAAGTGTTGATTTAGTAGTAATAACTTAGTGTGGTAAGCAGATATGTGTAAATAATCCAAGTATATTCCACCGAACGTTGAATTCTGCTAAACTATACTAATATTAAAATCCCGAGTTCGAATCCTGGTCATTACACTACCGATGCGATGTGAACCCATTCCTAGCACAAGCAATTTAGTTAAGTTGGAGGGGTTAACGGGAATAATAGTAATTTCATGACATTGCGCTAGTTTCAAAATCCAATGTGTAAATGGTTCTGATTAAAAGCTGGAATCTGACTTTTTATAAGGACCAGCAATATTTGCCAGGTTTTTTGTTTCTTACCTATTATTAAAAACCTTTAGTTTTCGGAAACGTGAAAACGAAAAATTGTAAACATTATAATCCTTCAAAAATATTTGTAGGTGAACTGAATTTATTTACTTAGATAATGCCTATTATATTGAAACGATCGATTATGTATCAGTGGAACTAATTCAATGGTCCACTTTACTCCTAATGGATATTCAGAGGAACAACTGGCCCACATATAAAATTATATCTGGGCGAATGTGGTATTATCATTTTGCAAGAGGGTACAACTCGCCTGCAGGCAAGATATAAGAGGGCGACATGTCGCCTAACCCAATTTTTACCACTAGTTTAATCAAATTCGCAAGATGATTATGTAATTTAGACATTCATAATAACTCAGTTATATACATACCATTTTTTCACAGACAACACTGATTACGCCGTCGCGAGACGCACAAATCCCGTATACTAAAGACAAAATAAGCTCTTATAAAAAACCTATTTCTTTTTAAAATTCATACAGTCTGGCTACACTGCTTCATTTGAAAGCGCTTAATTAAAAATTCCCAAACAATAGAGTTGTCACATTGAAATGACTGGTTGATGCATCGCACAAATATTATGCAGTCTTTGGTTGGTTCATTATTTCCTGTTTTTATATTAATTTACTTCTTATCATATAGTAAAATTGTAAGTTGATCCCATAAGATAAAGCCGAGGTGCTCCGAGGTACCGATAAAAAAAACCGTGAACATCGCCAAGATAATGATGATGATGGCCTGATCAGATGATGGAGTCACGATGTGGATAGTGAAAATCTAACAGTAAACACCTTAAAAATAGAGCTTATTATGATATAGATTATAGAAGGAAAGAAAGAAAGAAAGAGATAAAACAAAGAAAAGAGCAAGAAATATTGAAACTTAAAAAGAGATAGATTTATAATATTATAACATTTCTTAGAAATAAAGTGTCAACTGATACCGCTGAATAATTATGTTTTCGTAATATGAAATTAGAAACACAATAAATGAAGGTAATTAATTAGGTAATGAACTTGACGAATTGAAAGTAATATTTAAGTAAATAACATTCAGCAAACAACTTTTTAACAGGTTTTAAAACTATAATAATTTCATTCGTTTCCACGATAATCAACGTACAACCGAACGAACTTTTACTAAATAATCTTTTATTCAACGAAGCACAACAACAATTTTCCTTTAGTGATTTTATTGAATTGAACATCAAGGAAATTATTCAGATCAATAAGCACAGGAAGGCTAATAAAAGGATTTGCAGGGAAATAGCTGTTGCTGTCGGTCTGTTTATTTATCATTTCGATTCTATAAGATTAAATTACTGATTGAGAAGAGAACTTTGGTATTCACTTAATATAAACTTACTTATTGTTGCTTATATTTACATCGATCGTGAAGTTCTGTGTTAGACTCCTGGTTTAGGCAGAATATAATTTTGGTGTTTCTGTTTCAAATCATACGCTTATACAGTACTGAGACCAAAAATGAAGGCTAGTGAAATGTGTAATAATACCTATTCACATTTCTGAACAAAAACAGAAGTAAGTGCATAAATATTGAATTATTTATTTATGATCGTATTACAATCATATTTTGATTTATAAGTTTAGTATAGTAGAGTAAGCAGTTCTTTTCCAAGCTTAATTATTATCCAGATACTCTATAATTTACCTTTTCAACTTATATTTTCAAGGTCTATGGAGATCTACAAGAGTCTATGAGATATTTTGAAAATTCCATATATCTTTTTATAAGATTAGCCAAATACTTGTATAATGTACTTACGAGCCTTCAGCAACTGCAATTTACACTTACGCTTTGCCCCCAAAGTATTGAAGTAATCAAATGAAATACAGTAGATTTATCAATAGAAATGAGATTACCTGAAAACAAAAGAAATATTTGGTTAACATTATTAGTTTCCAATTAAAATAAAATAGTTTTTAAAATTCAAATTGTGACTACTATACAGTTGGAGTCCTTGAAGCCCTACCTGAAGAGAAAGTTCTCTAAATACTGGAGATATCAAATTTTACTTAAGGGAAACATTCCATATTTTTAAGGTACAAATCATCATTCAAAGATATTCGGTATAACACCGTGTACTTTTATTGCATTAATAAATAGGGTTAATCTTATGGATTAAATCTCTCTAATACACAAGGTAATATTATTTTTTGTGATTTCGTCGGAGTCAGTTCGATTACCGGGTGTAGCATGCGAGCTTCATAACTTGCTATTTTCAGTATTTACAGTACTTTCCCGTGGTTCAGTCAAGGCTCAAAAATTCCACCTTGTACTTGTATATTTCCAATTACGTGAGCCCAATATTGTTAGTATTATATTCCTCTCTGTATCACGCTATGGACGCGGCGACCGCACGGTGAATCCAGTGCATGTGAATGAGTGCTGAGAATCGGATCTCATGCACTGTACCTATATAATAGATGATTAAATAAACAGATGCGCATTGTGAACCTAACACCTATAATAATGTATTTATGTAGGCAAAATATCAAGTTAGATACCCCTAATCTAGACCACCATTGTTGCAACAATCTATCGTTACAGATATTAATGTTATTGACTAATTTAAACATTGATGCACATTTGATTGCAATTTATTTAGTAGATAGATACTGCCTAATGTAGTTGCAGAACTGAGGTCGCTGCTTGGCTAGGATCCAACTTTGGTTGTTCCCACATCAATTTATGCAGTTCGCTTTTAGAATGTAATTAAAAAATAGTTCTTTGGGACACGTGTCTTGGACTTAAATCACGAGACTAATGAGGCCCCGGCGCGCACGAATTGTTTGTTATGATCTATACTTGGTGAAATTGAGCTCGGCCACCACAATAGCACCCTTACTATCCTCAAAAGACACTCGAGAAACGTGTACTGCGCGTATAGAGTACATTTCGGGCACATTTTAGTTCTAAGATACTTTGCCTAATTCGGTAAATTTTATGTTATGTAGATGATTCCGTATGACTAATGACACACCTGTATATATAAAGAGCAAAGGCACACCCCTTCTCCAGCCGTTGTCTTAAGAAATAGTTGGTGATCCAAAGGTCTCTAAGCCTAGGCTGTAACTAGGAAGAGCATAAAGATGATGGCGATATACAATAATGTACAATCGACAAAAGAGATACGGTCGCACTATCCCTACTAATATTATAAATGCGAAAGTAACTCTGTCTGTCTGTCTGTCTGTCTGTCTCGCTTTTACGACTAAACCGCTGAACCGATTTTGATGAAATTTGGTATAGGGGTAGATTAGACCTTGAGAAAGGACATAGGCTATGTTTGGTCGCGATAACCGACATCCACGCGGGCGGAGCCGCGGGCAAAAGCTAGTTTCATATATAAAGTCGTATGTAAAGGTGCAACCGTATCTACTTTGCTAGACACAGTTTTCCCTGCCGGGTCCTGGTAGGTGAGATAGGCCTAAGAAGTCCAGGCTTGACACCGTGAAGGATGACTACTATATATATACTACTAGCTTTTGTCCGCGGCTCGCGACTAATCTACCCCATACCAAATTTCATTGAAATCGGTTCAGTAGCTTAGGCGTGAAAGCGTAACAGACAGACAGACTGACAGACAGACATACAGACAGACAGAGTTACTTTCGCATTTATAATATTAGTATGGATATGGATATGATAGTTACTTAGATATGAAGAATGATTATCTAAAAAGAGGCGATGATAACGATGAATTATTATGTAAAAAAGAAGGAAATGGCCAACTATTATCTCTGCGTACCCCAAATCGAGAAAGACATTAGTACATAATTATATTATAGGTACCTATATCAAAAGTTTGCCGTGGGAGAGCAGCGGATGTGATAATTCTGAAGTCTTCACGAACGGTTTGAACGTAGGAAGTTAATAAAAAAGCCTAATACGAAAATATGACAGCAAAATTCTCTCGCTTACTTACTTCAAATTTACTGTCATGTCAACCGGAGTTGGAATAAAAGTACTTTTTAACGGATTCTATTGCGATATATTTGTTATTATTTACTTTTAGCCAGAAATTTCGGCTACTTCACTTTCCGTCAGGTGGGCTGTGTGCTTGTCTGCCATCTAAGTGGCATAAAAAACATCGGGCTAAAAGTAAATAATAACAAATATGTTTTTAGATTCAGATTTATTTATTCACTTAAAACTTACATAATATATCGCTGTAGAAAATTAAAAAGTAGTTTTATTTCAATGAGTGAAATTCGCGTAAACTTCAAACAGTATCACGGAGTAATACTCAACAACAGGCTTTGAGTTCAACTACGAAACGGCGAAATTCGGTTTTTTTTTTTTTTTTTAATATAGGATACGTCAATTCGACTTAGCCTCGCCTGATGGTAAGCTGAAGGCAAAGTCTCTGAAAAGAGGTTCACCATTATAGACACATATCATGTTACAATGGTGGCTTACTTAGTACTCAGCTTGACGGCCTCATCAGATGCTTTTTTTCGTTTCGTTCGATGATATTTTCCGTGAAGCGACACTATCTCCGACCTCCACAGCCCACTGGCTACGGCTAAGTTCTGTAGTAGTTGCTAAACGACTGCCATAGTTAGTCGTATAGCAACCAGGACCTAGTAAAGCCACTCTCAAAAGAAGGAAAAGAGGCCTTGCAGTAACTTTTGTCAAGGATGACACGAAGAGAATTTATCCATACTAATATTATAAATGCGAAAGTAACTCTGTCTGTCTGTCTGTCTGTCACGCTTTCACGCCTAAGCCACTGAACCGATTTTGATGAAATTTGGTATAGGGATAGATTAGACCTTGAGAAAGGACATAGGCTATGTTTGGTCGCGATAACCGACATCCACGCGGGCGGAGCCGCGGGCGAAAGATAGTAGCTCAATATAGCAAGGTAAAAGGCACCCCGAGACGAATGTATAGAGGAATTTGAATAGGCTTCGTGCAAGCCTCGGTGGCTTAGTGGTCAACGCATTCCTCCTGTAAGGAAAAGATCGCGTGTTTGAGTCCCGCCCGAGGTCAATTCTCTTTTGTCTTTTTTTAACGATTTTAATAGTTAGCATAATAAATGCTTCAAAATTTCATTCAAAGGTAAAAGATGTCTAATTTATTACTTTAATGCGGATATAAAATGTACATAAATAGAATTTGTCATTAATTTTGAAGAGAGACATAATTTCACAAAGATAAGATACAATATGTATGTAACCTAATTTTTCATGTCTTGAACATCAGTAACTTAATAAAGAATCCATCAAAAGCTTCTTCAAAAATAGTTCGGAGTATAAATATTCTGAAATATTTTTTATAGACAGGTATAAAAAATTCAAACACATTTTTGCATTAAGGCCCGTATTCTAGAATGGTACTTACTCAGATCTGAATTTTGATCTGTAAATTTTCCAATCTCTCAAACCTGTCAATCTGTCAAATCTGTTAAGCTCGTCGATTAAGATAGGAAAAGCGAATAAGCCCAGGCGGGATTCGAACTCGCAATCTTTTTCTTACTGGGGGAATGCTCTGACGACTGAAACACCGTACCACGCCTGAAGCTATCCGAATTTTCCTATATATCCGTCTTGGGGCGACGACTTCAAGCTGTCAAATCTGTCGTCAGATAAATCTAGATACAGGCCTGAATGTCCATCTGACTGCCTCTGTGGCGTAGCGGTATTGAACGCGGCCGCCACGCAGGAGGCGCAGGTTCGATCCCCGCTCAGTGCAAATATTTGTGTGCATGAATAGGAGTATTTGCATTGGTCGTATACCAAAACACGACTTTTCAGGAGAGCAAAAAAAACGATTTTATTTTTAGAAAAAAAATCATAACTTTTTTATTTTAGAAGCTACATAAAAAATTCCAAAGAGAAAGATTCTTAGAATTTGGGGATGAAGAAGGCTAAATCATTCAATCATATCTATCTTCTTTGGTTTAGAAGTTAGCATGGATATACGTCTTAGAAAATACCAATTTATGGTGTATACACCCCATGAAAATTGGATGAAAAACCAAATATGGATATAAGCTGTACTTATATCCATATTTGGTAAAATTAAGTTCACATTTACTGATGTAAAAGCACGTAACTGTAGATTTTTTTGCTGTAAAAACTATTTACTTTGCACATCAATAGAATTATAATTAATAAAAACAATCTTGATTCTGTTAGACATTTTTAACATAAACTCACGCCTTTATCCCCGAAGGTGTTAGAATGTGGCAGAATTACATTAATATTAGTCTTACTACAGAATTGTGGTCGATATATACGAAATTAAACTAACAGAAACGAAATTAACTTAGTTTTATTAAATAAAACAGATAATTATGGCACACATTATCGGTCATGATCAGATTACCAAACTAATAAAGGCAATTATTTAAATCTGTAGCTCTTCCACAGCCATCTCTCCTTCACCGCGACTTCCTCGTACAACAGATTGTCCTCAGGGTCTTTGTCTTTAATTCAGCGGCGCTTGAACAGAGCCTGCGCCATTTTGACCGTGGAACGCGCCAACTTATAGATAAGCTTTTGCCCCTCAGACGATTCCAACTTGTTATATAGCGGTTGCAAGTGGTCTCGTTTGGCCCTGGCTACCGCTGTCCTGGTGGCGCGTTTTGCATCTTAGTACGCGTCGCGGTCATCGAAAGATTTGGACGCTTGCCACTTTTTTAAGGAGGGCTTTCTTCACCCTGATCTCTCTCTGCACTGTGTCGTTCCACCACCAAGTGTCCCTGTCATAGATGATGCTATGCCTCTGCCCTGCTGATGCTACCCTGCTGATGCTATGCCTCTTAGTGAGTAGGACATCGATCTGGGTAGCGTGCTCTCCGCTCTTGCAGGTGACAAGAAGTTCGGCTTTCTTCTTGAAGAACCTGTTCACGACGGCAAGTTCGGTGGCCGTACACGTTTTGAGGATGTGCTCACCCTCTGGGTTACGGCTACCGTGTGCAAAACCCCCGTGGGCATGTCCAAACTCCTCACACTTGTCACCCACATGACTGTTCGTGCAGTGGTTTTACTTTAGCAGAATCGAGGGCCAGGGCCTTGATTCTGCTAAAGCAAAACCACCGTCTTCTTCTTCTGTCGAGTCGACGGCATATCATGTCATATGGTGTCATGTGGAAATTATTACAGTGGACACCGATTTCTGCACGGTTAGCTCACTATACAAGCCCCCTGACGCTCCAGAAAACCTAAAAAAACCACCGTCATAACACGGACACTGTAATAATTTTTTGAATTTTTACCATTTAATTTAAGACTTTAAAGCAATGTTTGTAAAATCTAAAATTAAATGGCCTATTGTATAGTGAAGGAAAGCGTGTAGTAAAAATATTGTCATTTAATTTTGGACTTTAATTCTATAGCAATAAAGTCTAAAATTGAATACCATTTTTTGCAATGGATATGGTTTATACGTCCATATGTTATTTAAATGTTTGGATTTACGACCTCAATTTTAAATTACGTTTAAGAAATATATTTATTCGTCACGGCGTAAAAACCATTTACAATCAAGGCAGATCTTACGCCCCGGGTTGGTAAAAATCTTGGTCATAACGTCTTACTAAAAATTTAAAAAAGAAAAATTTGGCTGTTACATTAACATTTTATCTTTTTTGTGGTAGGATGATCTAAATTTTTTGGGTCGTAAAAGCATTTTTTTTGCGAATTTGAACATTTTAAATATACAGATCGATAGAGAAAAAAATTCTGAAATAAACGGTGTATATAACTCATTTTGGCCAAAATGGTTTATACGCCAATTGAACCCAGAGGTGTCGACATACATTTACGAAAAAAAAAATGTATCTAAGTATGTTTATCCGCATTCTAGATTCCATAACACAAGCTAGTTAAGCTATGCTTACTTTGGCTTTAGATAACGTTTTGTAGAATTTCCTACAATATTTATTATTATTATTATTACTATCTAGAATAAATAGCACAAAATATAAATACGAATGTAGAAAAACCATTTATTACATTACGAACAGACATTTCAATTTTGTTCCTAATGTGTATTGATAACTTGGAATACTCCGATATAACTTTTCTTTCAGATGCCAGTTCCTATAATTGGCTACAATAACAGTATAATTTGGTTGGTTATTGATGATAGATTACCTCATATAATTGGATACAATGACAAGCAGCTGGGTTTTTTGTACGTATTAATAATATGATGTTATTACTTCCAATGTAATATTTGGATATCTATTTCTAGTACCCATATTTTATTGATAAAATAATGAGAGATGATTAAGTGAAATCTTGTTGACTTAAAACGATCTCTGAAAGAGAAATTATTTCTGAAAATAGAATGGAAAGCCAAAATGAACCTCATAATAATAATAATAATAACCCCCGCAGGGGCAGCTTGTGCCGAGCTGTTGGTGAGTGGCGACACTACGTACCCTGATTCTCCCGAGGCTCGGATTTATTCCCCCTCGCCTCATGTGCTTGCCTTTATTGGCCGGCCATTAGTGGAGTCGTAAGAGCGGAACCTATGCTCCAGGTTGGAAGTGTAAAATGTAAAATGTTTATTAACCTGTCAGTTGTCTACACACACATTGACTCGTGTGTAAACGCAAACTCACAAATACACACACACATGTCACGACACACGAACACACACTCACAACCTCTTACACTCATACGCGTACACACACATGTATTACAAAAAATATTGAATTTCATACGCTGAAAGTAGCATTTGAAATTCAATATTTTTTGAAGTGCTGATTCTAAGACAGAATACATATAACATAATATCTATGAGTATACAAAAATAACATTTCTTTTTACAATAATAATACATCTTTAATAAATAATGTTTAATATTTTTACATTATTGTTAATATACACCTTTTATGGTTCCCGGTCGAGTAGAATTTGGGCTACCCATCTCTTCCCATGCGGTGTCGTACAAGGCGACTAAGGGATAGCACTGTTTAACGTCAGACCAATATATACAGCCCAGACAGCCTCAGATGCATGGCTTGAGTCAACAATTAGTGCCTGTAATTCAGTAATAAACTCACCCCTATTACATGGGACCTTATAGGTACAATATTGGTGAAATATGGGTGTTAATTCACCTCTGCCTAACCCTCCGAGGATAAAATCGTGATTTTTATGTTTGTATGGATCACCTTTGATCACTATCTCACCACTTAATATTTTATTATGTGATCCACAATAAAGCACTTATACATAAAGGTGCCTATTCATCAGACTTGTAGACTAAAACGAGTCAAAAATAATCACAATCATACCGATCTGAATCAATAACTAACATTCATATTACACGCTACTCATCAATTTTCTTTATTCCCAGGAATGTATTCCTTTATTATTTTTGTATAAAGACTATCGCATTCTCTCCTATACCCTCAAAGAGAGGGCGATATCAATAACCCATGATCCTTACATATTATATGTAGTGTATTAAGGCCACTATATGAATAGGGCACTCATGTTACGTTTGAGCTGTGGAAATATTTTACGATGTTATTTTGGATTCGACCTTGATTGTGAATATAGATACACAGATTTATAAGGAGGATTATCGGATGCTGTGGCGTATAATTTGAGAGATTTATGTACAGGTTAATTAAAGGTAATTACATACATACATACATGGGTATAATCCGGGTTAGGCAGAGGTGAATTTTATTAACACTCACATTTCACCAATCATTGTATTAGGTCCCACGTAATAGGGGGTGAGTCTATTGCCGTATTCCAGGCACTATTGTTGACTCGAGTCATGCATCTGAGACGGAGTCTGGGCTGTATATAATATCATAATTCTGTTTGATGTTAAGGCCCCGAATCAGATCAGCATTGAAAAATCGGTATTTTCGAAACCGTTTTTCTTATTAACTATGAAACCTACAGAACTGGAATTTACATGCCTGCATACTACAGGACATACAAAATAACTTCTCCTTTTCATAAATTAAATGAAAAAAGGAGGAAATAGTTGAAAAAAGGCTCTAAGCATCACTCTACTCCTTATGAAACCAAATATTTTCTACAATAATGTATCCAAATAATCTAAAATTTCACATATATGTTAAATAAGTGTATTAGCATGACGTGATCTTCTTAGTTAGTAATCGTCGCCTATAAAGTTATCCATTAAAATCGGTTTTACTGATTTTGACGGTCCAAATATGAGCCAAGGACCTTGAGCATTTGTATGGTCAAAGTCATTCGCGTATGTAATCACCTTAATCAGCCGTAGGTATCCCTTATTCGCGTTCTACAACACCGCATGGCAGGAGATGGGGTCGTCCAAATTCTACTCTGCCGGGAACCACGCGATATGTTAATGTCCAGGTTAAAGAAAAGTAATTGATAGATTAATTGATATTCTTTGGATTCTTTTTCAGTTGCTTAATGGTTTAGGAATTGGTTTTACGATCAAGAGCTCCCGAGTTCGAATCCCGGCTGATTACACTTTTAACCTTAGAGAGTCACAGGGACTAGGGAATTAATCAAAAGATGGTATAATCAAGGCGCTTTTTTATTTTGTATTGTATCTGTAAACGTAAAATCATTCGCACTACCAGTTGTACTATCAAAGAAAAAAAAATAACCACGAAGGCTAATGCGGGAGCTCCGTTTCGTTCCACTCCCGCATTAGCTTTCGTGGTAATTTTTTTGTGTAACCATGCAAACTTTATTTAGTCAAATGAACATTAAAAAAAAAGATTTTTACACTTGATATATTTCCTAATTAAAACATTTGCGAAACCTGCATTATGTCAAATGATTTTTTTAAAGTAATACAAATTGCTTTAAAAATGAATGAATTTGCGAAATGAATTAAGAAAGGGAAAAACAGCATAATAAATGCTTCAAAATTTCATTCAGAAATGAAAGTTTGTCAAACAAAATTCGTTTTTCATACGTCGTTGTTTGAAAAAAGATCATTTTTCATATGCTTTTTGTCAAACAAGGGTGAGTGGTTCACTATTATACACTATTATACACTATCGTATTGTATACCTTAATACTTTTCCACATTATGTTTTTCTATATTTATTATAAATATTTTAAATACTATTGAAAAATCACAGGTTTTAATTTCACTTTGTCGATTAAGCTGCAAACTTGCGAATTGTATAATTTATTTCACTGCACTGTTATTCGAGAACTATTCGTTTGATGAAAACTGTATTCCACAAAAGTTTTAAAGTGCGCGTAAAATGCGAAAATGAATTCTATCATGGAAATAAAACTGTTTGAAGAATGAGCAGTTTTCCAGTAGGTATTTATAGCGTTCCTAAAGACAAGCTAGATGGCGCAGCCAGCACTTTTGGTAAGTAGAGTGTGGTCTCACATCTAGTGTTCCCTAATTTATGGAAAAAATGTTCTTCGGTTTTGTAATGATTTACTTTACATAAATGTTTTGACATTTTTTTTTTGATAAAATTATTTTAAATATAAGCGAAAATAATGAAGCGTTTTATCATATTTTATCTATTGTAATATGGGTAAATGAAATTAAACTTTGGCAACATCGCACAAATAAACCACAGAGTACATTAAAATTACCAAAAGCTATGCTAGCGCCATCTCTTGATGATTTAAAAACCAACTGATTATTATACCTACTGGAAAACTGCTCATTGAATGAATTTGTAAAGCATTTATTATGCTAACTATCCAAATCGATTATTCTCTTTTCTATATCTTAATCGATATGTTTGAAGAATTCAAAATCGAATTTTTGAAATCATAACACAAACTAGCTATCCGATACCGCTGTATAAGATGTCCTACAATATTTAAAAAAATGAAAATAATAATAGTTTCAGATGCTATATTTAATACATACCTACATACATACATATAATCACGCATTATCCCCGGAGGGTTAGGCAGAGATGAATTAACACCCACATTAAGCCGGGTACTCATTAGCGAGCCGTAACCGTAACTTCGGTGATACAGCGTAGGGTTCTAATGTGTACGCTTGTAGTTTAGGCTCTACAGTTTAGGCTCACGACGTCGCCGGAACGCTTTCACCGAGCGTACTCATTTTGAGAGCTGTAACTGTAACCAAACAGATACAGTAACGAGGTTCTAATGTGTACGAGGAAGCCACTGACAAGCTGGATCGGCGCAGCTCACTTGTGCAGCATGCATACTTATAAATGTCTTACTCGATGATCGCAGCGGCTAGCAACCTGTCCTGTCAGTCCTCTTGACGTCCACGAGCGCACTGCGAGCGACCTTTGATTCGCGGCAAAAACCGACAATCATCGGCTCACTGCGAGTCGCTCGTGTAGCTTTCGTTGCAGGCTCGCAAACCACGTACACACTATGTTTTTGGTAACAGTAACGGTTACAGTTACGTGCAACGTTACGGGTTCAGAAATGAGTACGTTGTAAACGGCGGCTCACTGCAAACCGCACGCGTACCGCTCGCAGCAAGTTAGCGAACCACGTACACACTATGCTTTTTGGTTACAGTGCATGCAACGATTACGGTTACAGCTCGCTAATGAGTACCCGGCTTTAAAATTTCACCAATCATTGTATTCAGTCCCACGTAATAGGGGGTGAGCCTATTGCCGTATTCCAGGTACTAATGTTGACTTAAGCCATGCATCTAAGGCTGAGTCCGGGTTGTATTAATATCTGTCTGATGTTAAACAGCCCTATCTCTTAGTCGCCTTGTATGACACCGTTAGGGACGAGATGGTGTGGCCCAAATTTTACTCTGCCGGGCACCACGCGGCTATATTTCACGTCCAGTTAAAGGACCTGGGACTCTAGGAAGAAGAAAACACGTGTGCTGGTAAAGAATTCCAAGACTTATGGTACGGCAAATAGATAAAGTACAAACAAGAATATTAAAGAGGTGACTTTTATTCATAACTAGCTGACCCGGCGAACTTCGTATCTACCGGTATATTTTCTGATCCCGTTCCCGCTGCATATCTATAAATTTATCAGTGTTTCTCTACAATATTATGCATGTATTACACATATAAACCTTCCTCTTGAATCACTCTATGTATTTAAAAAAAGCGCTTTAAAATCCGTTGCGTAGTTTTGAAGATTTAAGCATACATAGGGACGGACAGACAGCGACAGCGACTTTGTTTTATAATATGTAGTGAGAAGAGTCGTTGAAAATGGAACAATATTCTACAGAAGTAAAGCCACACTATGAGCTAATAATATTAGTACAAAATTTAATTAACCCAAAGAATTTCCTAGAATTCGGTTCAGAATAATAGGTATATTTTATAGCGCCAAAGGATTATTAGTAGAATTTCCCAGAAATTAATAAATAGTTTTCCAATTAAAATAATTGAATTGGACACTTTAAACAATTGCGGTAGTAAATTCCAAGAAGGTTCGATTTGGATAGGGTTTTAGGTACAACCCTATCCAATATTTGAACTATGAATACTGCTATTATCATTCATACGACAATAAGTTAATCAAACAGTTAGTAGGTTCGTTTTAATTACTTTTACCTACGTACTTCTATGTATGTACCAATTTTGACTCGGGTCTATGGGACCCACCGTACTTTATACACCCTCACCTGTAAACCAGTATTTCCGCTGAAGTAAAAAATATAAGATAGACTAAGGCCGATAGTAGGCATCTCGCTACAAAATCGATTAGCAGACGAAGCTCTAACGCAGACCATGTTTTACGTTCGTACCTACTATGTACCAATTTTAACCTGGGTCTATGGGACCCGCCATACTTTATACAACCTCACCTGTGAACCGGTATTTCCGCTGATTAACAGACAAGGCTCTAACGCAGACCTTCTTTTTAGGGGTGGCAATCAGACAGTACCTAAACACTCCCGTTGAAGCCAAGTCAATTAAATTATGGAGGAGCAGTAGAGCAGACCCCGGGTTCAAAAGAGCAAGTTTTCTAAATACCGGGATCTAAATATTGGTTTTATATTAATACTGGATAGTAAAAAAGCTTGTAGCTTTATTTAACTAAGTACATAATTATATTATGTTAAAAAGATAAAGTTAGTTAAATAATTTTGTACCAACTTAAAATTGTATGGGTGTCCCATTTCCACAAATAGTAACAAACCGAACCCACTTTTTCAAAGCCGTCCAAAACTACTGCAGTTAGGTCGGGATTTGTCCCCATATTCACCCTACTTGCCCCATATTCACCCTACTTGCCCCACATTAACCCCTTTAGATATTCGACTTGTTTTTGTTTCAAATACCTACTTAGAGTTCTAAATGTTTATGAAAACGAAAGTATTTTAGAAGATAATACCTATCAAAAGCGGCATTGATAGGATCTTACCAAATTTGGATAGGTAGGAGGGGGAACACTACTGATGGTGGAGGTGAACGCTGATGCATCACAATCACAAGGTGGCCACCCTAAACCTACATCTGGGTCGCAAGTCCCAGTCGCCGTCACGGTGTTCCTCTCTGTATCACGCTATGGAACCGGCGACCGCACGGTGAATCCATGGAGTGCTGAGAATCGGATCTCTTTATGACTGATGAAATAGGGGTGTTGAAACACATCTACTTTCCCTTTCAAAAGCTTACCTAAAAATATTTATAAGAAAATGTTAAATATTCCTCAACATCTAGGTCGGGAAGGTTTCCATATTTTTGGCTGAAGTGTAGTTTCATGGCTTAAGAGGCTGACGTGAAGTGGCTTGAACCAAAAATGCTAACACGAACGTTCTATGCGTTTGTTTACGTTTTAAAATAAACTTGAATAGATGGTGGCAAAACTAAGAAAGCTAACCCAATAAAAAATACACTCTGCTACTTAATTTTGATATTACTTGCCGAAGGTATTGTAATATGATTTATATGGAGTACACACATGCATACGGACGGCGATGGAACGATATTTTTTCTTTTCCAATTATTTAGTAAAAAAATAATTATTGAGGTGATTAGCATCCGTAGAGCTGATTCACCTCGCCTAATGATATGCTGCAAAGTCTCAGGAAAGTGGGTCACCATTGCAGACACGTGCCATGTTACAATGGTGGCCCTCAGCTTGATGGCCTCATCGAATGCTTTTTCACGCCCCGCTTAAAGGACCCGGGACTGTAGGAAAAAGGAAACACGTGAGCTGGTAAGGAATTCCAGGTCATGCGGTAAAGGAAAAGGAAAGGGTGTCATATCATTGACACTGCAATAAATACCATTAAATAAACTGAAATGAAAATGAAAATGTTTATTTGACTCAAGTTTACAGATAGGGAAGATGGATTCAGGCTGTCTGGGACGTGGAATCCAGTGATTAAATTACTCAAACCCAAAAACACAGTGCCATTAAAAACTGACGTAGTGAGTGTTGTGTGTCACCAGCCTTACCATTCACAAATAAGTAGTGGAGGGTAGGCGCACAAATTAATCCCGCGCACCTCTCGACGCTCGCAGACCAGTCAAGTCGTGACCACGAGTGCTGCAACGCACCCGAAACGTCGGCACAAGTAAGTTTCAAAATAATAATTAATCGCGATAAGTCCCGAAACATAAAAACTATCAAGTTTACATTGTACATGAAGTTTCATTCAAGAATCAATCAGAAAGGATCGCCATACATACTGATACTACATTCCATACTAGGCTAATACTTGTGTTATGCAATGCAGCAGTCAGACTTGGAGGTATGTACAGTACAGATTTATTGGCACAATGAAGTGAGTTCGCAGTCTAACATGATTGCTGCTGTTTCGGGTACGTATTTTTATTTAATAGTTGTATATTTTTCCTTTATTTTTATAAAACTTTATGGACATAGACTTATAAGTTCAAAATTAAATGGCGTTTTTGCAGTCTTTGTGGTTAACAATGAAAAGAATCAGGGTACAAGTCGGTTAAGACACTATTGCCCTTGGCTGCGTGGGTTCATAAACAATAGTCGCAATATGAATGATAATTACTTTTTTACCAACCTATCGGAGAAAATACAGACCTATAAATAAATAAATAATAAATAAATATTGTAGGACATTCTACACAACGCTATCTAGACCCAAAGTAAGCATAGCTTAACTAGCTTGTGTTATGGGTTCTAGAATGCGGATAAACATACTTGGATACATTTTTTTTTTTGTTAATACATACATATTATACATAGAAACACCCAGACCAATGCAAATATTCGTATTTCATGCACACAAATATTTGCACTGAGCGGGGATCGAACCCGCGCCTCCTGCGTAGCGGCCGCGTTCACTACCGCTACGCCACAGAGGCAGTCTATGTCTTAACAAACGACGTCATGTCAACATTGTTGCAAATTCCCGGGGTACTAACCCTCTTCTAAATAAAGGCTTAAGGGTTTAGCTTGTTTGTCATTTGAGAATCCGGTAAAACATATAGGTACTTTATAAAAATAAATTCTAAGGTAATATTTTAAGATTTTAATATGCTTAGCTTTTCCTCTTCATCCCAGTCACATCCGAAGCTTTCACCTCAGAATTTGGGGTCTGCTTTTTCCAGTACCGCGGATTTGAATGAACTTCGATATTTTCCGTGAAGCGACTGCCATCTGACCTCCACAACCCAATAGGGACATTAGGCGATATCGAAGCATTGCAACTAGACCGTTGTTGTTGAACTTTTTAGGGCTACAACTACCCGTAACGTCTGCCATGAATGGTTCGTATGGTATCCGGGACCGAAGGCTTAACGTAGCTTGGTCTGGTCGCGCCTCGGAGATACGTATGTATGAATATGGGTATTTGCATTGGCAAATACACATATTCATGCATACAAATATTTGCACTCGGCGGGGATCGAACCCGCGCCTCCTACGTAGCGGCCGCGTTCACTACCGCTACGCCACAGCTGAGGCTGTGAAACCCGATGTACGAAACCCGTGTTGTGCTGGGCAACGTGAAGTTACCAAAATACTCGTAGCATGCGAAATTGAAATCTCACCGGGGATTGAGCTGTCGGTCGGGTCCGTTCGAAGCGTTCTTACAGCATGTGCCTGCTGATGCAAGCTTTCCCCTCGAGGCTGGTGAATCAGATTGCTGTCCACTAAGAGCCGAAATTAACCATGACAAAAGAGCTTGATTCTTCATAAGGTCTGATAACTTTTTTGCGTTATGGCGTATGTTCTAGAATATCATAATTATTTCGTAGAATGTGAATGATTTTAATAACTGCCGTTGACTGGACAATACTCGTAGACACGTATGAGAAGCACTATAAAATACCGGAGGATATCTGTGCCTCATCATCCAGACCCGATATATTCCTTTTTTCACGATCGCATAGGCGTGCATTGCTTGTAGAACTCACAGTACCGTGGGAAACTAATATACCTAAAGACCACGCTATAAAGAAAAGCAAATACTTTGACTTGACTAACGAGTTAACCAAAAACGGCTACGTGGTTATACTCTACGCCGCGCCGTAGAAGTAGGAGCAAGGGGAATTCCAGCTAAATCCCTGTACAACTTACTTAAAGACCTCGGATTGCCAAGAGCTTCAGTAAGATCTTTACTAAATCGAATATCAAAAGCGGCATTGATAGGTTCTTACCAAATTTGGATAGGTAGGGGGGGAACACTACTGACGGTGGAGGTGAGCGCATCACAAGGTGGCCACCCTAAACCTACATCTGGGTCGCAAGTCCCAGTCGCCGTCACGGTGATCCAATCTGTATCACGCTATGGACCCGGCGACCGCACGGTGAATCCATGGAGTGCTGAGAATCGGATCTCTAGTAGACGAAACTTATTAATATTAAACTGCTTCCATAGTTAGCCGGTGACGTAGCTATGGCGTCCTAGTGAGGCAGAGCTCTTAGAGCTATTCGGATATTAACCGTGTATTGTTTTGAGTTCCCAATGTTTCAGCGTGTTCACCATGTTCACGAAGGAACTGGAGTACTGGCGGTAAACGGTGTAAAAGTTTTTAGGAGTAAATTTATCGATCTACCCTCTATCGAGTTCTCTTGCTACGCGTACGCGATCACGGTGCTTGCAACAGCGCCGAAATATCGGAAACTCGAAACAATGCATGGTAAATATCCCGATAGCTCTAACAGTAATGCGAACGACCATGATAGTTTTAATACCTATACTGAACTGAAGCAAGAATCTATAAAACAAGTAATTTATGTAGCTGAACAGCTACATACAGAACACTAGTTTCTATTCAGATTGTTTCACGTTTCATTTATTTGTCCGCTCCAGTGGCACTTTCGCGTCGTTGACAAGGATCGTAAGTGGCCTGTCTGCTGCCGTGGCACCTATTTATTTTCATTGATTTCTTCTTATAATATAAGTAGGTACATAAATATAGCTTATCAGCATTTTTTTTCTGAAGTAGGATCCGATGGTATGCCGTTATTAAAAATATTATGTTGCATGAGGCAAAGTTTAAAACTTATAAAGAACATGAACTAGATTTATGTAATTACTAACTGTTGTCCGCGGCTCCACCCGCGGAGTTGTCGGTTATCGTGACCAAACATAGCCTATGTCCTTTTCTAAGATCTAATTTATCCCTGTACCAAATTTCATCCAAATCGATACAGTAGTTTAGGCATGAAAGCGTAACAGACAGACACACAGAGCTACTGTCGCTTTTGTAATATTAGTATGGAAGTATGGATATTTTCGAAAACTTACAGGACAAGAACTACACGAAAAAAGACCGTCAGTTTTTAAGATAGGACGATCCTGCGACCTACGACAGCCATTTTTATAGGGAACACTCGGGCAGCAGAGTTACCTGGACATACGCTGGATACTTGAAATCTTTATGTACTATTATTATAGAGACATTTAAATCATGGGTTAGATTTACAAAACGTACCTACTAAGCTATATCAAAATTTTCACTTAAACTTATGACAGTCGTCATAATTGTGTTTGTGATGGAGTTGGATGGAGTTTATAACAAGCGATTGTGAACCTCCCGTGTTAGTAGCTAACATGCGTTCATTAGCACTTCTACCGTTAGTGCTGCACAATATCGCGGAACTGCTCAGTCAACCGAGTTTTGATGTAGTTAAAACAACCGCAACAAAAGTGCATAGGTACAATTTTGCAGTTAACTGGTTTCATCATGGCCATTTTACAGGTTATCGAGCTTTTTTTTATTCAAACCCCATTTTAATATTCAGAATTCAGAGCAGCTAATAAAATGGTGACGATTTTATTAAGCTTCCTACTAATAAATGCAACAATTGGGAAGAATGTTAGTTAGATGTATTTGTTCAGGTAAAAACGACGTTCAACCGAATGACATAGGCATATGGTATATTACACCTTGGTCACCTGAGTGATATCACCCAGGTGAACAAAATGGAATTGGTTAGTCTACTTTGATCACCTCGGAAATAAATCACCTGGGTTTTGTCATCCAGGTGAACAAAGTGGAATTAATTTGTCTACTTTGATCACCTCGGAAATAAATCGCCTGGGTGATATCACCCAGGTGAACAAAGTGGAATTGGTTAGTCTACTTTGATCACCTCGGAAATAAATCACCTGGGTTTTGTCATCCAGGTGAACAAAGTGGAATTGATTTGTCTACTTTGATCACCTCGGAAATAAATCGCCTGGGTGATATCACCCAGGTGAACAAAGTGGAATTAATTAATCTACTTTGATCACCTCAGAAATAACTCACCTTAAAACTTGTATCTTATGGGTAAATCAGTACTGTAAAATAAAACCCAATGTTTATAGGATAATGAATCGCTTCCAACCCCAGTTCTTGCAACGCGGAGACAGTCTGCTGTGCAGGATGAGGTCGCGTCGCGCGTTGTCGTACAGGAGCAGCAGAGACGAGCGAGTGATTGACCAATGCTGGTTGAAAATGTGCCAGTTTCTCTATAAGTAAACAGTATCCTATAAGTATTGGGTTTTTAACGGTACCGAATATTATTTATTAGATTTAAAATAAAAATAAAAAATTGGAGTTATATATTATCATAAGAGGCGACTTTTTTTTTTTTTTTTTATCGTGCGAAAAATCCCCTCGGATACCTCCCCCGCCGGAGCCGGAGGAGGAGGTTATGTCGGACTCGAACCGACTAAAACGCACGCCTTCTGTGGGCCGTCAGTTGCCGGAGGTGAGATTGTTGTAGCCATATCCCTCGCACCCCGGCCGACCCAGGGCCATATCTCTCGATCTGGCCCTCTCCCGATGTGGGGACCGTAGAGTCCCAGCTCAATAAATCACCTGACCCAAGTCGCCTCATAAGAGGCGACTTGGGTCAGGTGATTTATTTCCAAAGTGATCAAAGTAGACTAATTAATTCCACTTTGTTTACCTGGGTGGCACCACCCAGGTGATTTATTTCCGAGGTGATTAAAGTAGACTTATCAATTCCACCTTGTTCACCTGGGTGATATCACCCAGGTGATTTATTTCCGAGGTGATCAAAGTAGACTAATCAATTCCACTTTGTTCACCTGGGTGACACCACCCAGGTGATTTATTTCCGAGGTGATCAAAGAAGACTAATCAATTCCACTTTGTTCACCTAGGTCATATCACCCAGGTGAACAAAGTGGAATAATCCAGGCATATGAATCCATACAAATATTATAAATGCGAAAGTAACTCTCTGTATCTGTCTGACGGACGTCTGTCTGTCTGTTACGCTTTCACGCCTAAACCTTAGAACCGATTTTGATGAAATTTGGTATAGGGGTAGATAGATCTTGAGAAAGGACATGAGTTATGTTCGATCGCGATAACCGACATCCATGCGGGCGGAGCCGCAGGCAACAGCTAGTATAGTCTGGAATAGTACAAAAGCAACCTTTGTTATCTCTAGAATAACTTTAACTGAATTTTGAACTTTCTAACGCTTACTCAGTACCGTTAGACTGGTTTGTAATAATATCATTAAAATACTGAAAATGGAGAAGTACACTAGAAAAATAAAGGCATTTCTTATCTCTTACAGTGAAAAGTCACCACGCGCCATGATGCCAACAGCTACATTCTATCATCGCACCTCTCGCCACAGGGAATTCATCCTCACACATTGCGTCCGGAAACGGTGCGCACTGTGCGGTTTAAAGGGCACTTCATCCCACACTCAAGCTGTGGAATGAACTCCCTGCGGTGGTTTTCCCAAGCGACTACAATATTGGAGTTCTTCAAGAAGGGGATTAGAAGGTTTCTTCAGGGTCGGCAGCGCGAGTGTGACGCCCCTGGTGTTGCATACGTCCGTTGGCCACAGTGACCGCTTCCCATCAGGTGGGCCGTGTGCTTGTCTGCCAACTAAGTGGTATAAAAAAAAACGTGCGACATGCAGATGAAAACTGCTATCTGTCTAAACTATCCTATATACAGGGTGTCCCAAAATTCAAGGATAAGCCGGCAACAGAGGGTGGCCCTACTTATGGCTGCTCTGGAAAAAATAAGAAAAAAAATGTATCTCTATTTCTTTTTAATTATTTAAACTTTTTTAAAATCTTTGGAAATTCGGTACCCCTAATGATATTTTCAACTACCAGGTCCACAATATTGCAAATATTTCTGAACTCTTTTCTGTATTAGCAAGCTAAGAAGTATGACTATCCACCAACACCCTGAAAAATTCTAGAATATTTGTAGTTATTTTACAAAAATAAGTCAAAATATTTTTTTGTCGTCAAATTTTCATACATTTTTACTTTCTACCCACTTTATCTTATCTCGGTGAAAAAAAAAAGTATGAACACCACTATGGCATTCTTTTTCAAAAATTGGCGCAACTATCCAAGATTTCAAAATGGTATAATTTGGGTATGATACTATAATGAAATACTAAAAAAAAATTTTTTTTTGTAAATAAGAATCACATTTCATACATTGCTCTTATTGAAAATCACCAGATTTACTTTGTACACAATGCATTCATCCTCAATAAAAAATCATTGACGGGACTTGTGACAAAGTGGTAACCGAGTAGGTTATCACATTACGAGGTTAAGCAACATAAGCTAGGGTGGTTTTCGGATGGATGACCATTCTTAAGTCATTAAGACACCGCCGTCCTCTGTTTCTCAGAGAGTGCGTTAGGTCGTAGATCCCGGTGGCCATATGAGTATCTATGACAGTTAGTCGGACCCCTAAAAGTCCAACAACTGGACTCACTACATAACTTTGATATCGCCAGTGGGTTGTGGAGGTCAGGTGGCAGTCGCTTCACGGCAAATTTCGCATTTCTGCTGTTTCACAGTTAGCCGGAAAATCTGAGGCTCAGAGTTTTATTGGAATTGTTTTAAGAACAATTAGGTTTCCGAAAGCAATTGCAACGCTGGACTAGTTTCATTCAAATATCAATGCGGCTACGGATTATATTTCTGACAAAAGAAATGCACGAAAAATAAAATGTATTAATGCCGGTGGCAAACAATTAAAAATGTAAAATAAAAAAAAATATTAACAATAATGCAATAATTATAAAATTATACCATTATGTTTGTTTAATATTTTAACAGTATGGATTTTCATCCTCTGAACCTTTACAAAATACAGAGTCGAATTTTATGGTTAACTGTGAAACAGCAGAACCGCGAAATTTTTTCGTGAAGCGACTGCCACCTGGCCTCCACAACCCATTGGCGATATCAAAGTTATGTAGTGCGTCCAGTTGTTGGACTTTTAGGGGTCCGACTACCCGTAACAACTGTCATAGATGCTCGTATGGCCACTACGATCGACGGCCTAACGTACTTTCTGAGGAATGGAGGTGTCTCAATGTCTTAAGAATGGTCATCCATCCGAAAACCACCCTGGCTTATGTTGCTTATCCTCGTAATGTGATAACCTACTCGGTTACCACTTTGTCACAAGTCCCGTCAATAGTTTTTTTATTGAGGATGAATGCATTGTGTACAAAGTAAATCTCGTGATTTTCAATAAGAGCAATGTATTATATGTGATTCTTATTTACAAAAAATTTTTTTTTTAGTATTTCATTATAGTATCATACCCAAATTATACCATTTTGAAATCTTGGATAGTTGCGCCAATTTTTGAAAAAGAATGCCATAGTGGTGTCCATACTTTTTTTTTTCACCGAGATAAGATAAAGTGGGTCGAAAGTAAAAATGTATGAAACTTTGACGACAAAAAAAATATTTTGACTTATTTTTGTAAAATAACTACTAATATCCTATAATTTTTCAGGGTGGTGATGGATAGCCATGCTTCTTAGCTTGCTAATACAGAAAAGAGTTCAAAAATATTTGCAAAATTGTGGACCTGGTAGTTGAAAATATCATTAAGGGTACCGAATTTCGAGGGATTTTAAAAAAGTTCGAGTAATTAAAAAAAAAATAGAGATATATTTTTTTTCTTTTTTTTTCCTGAGCAGCCATAAGTAGGGCCACCCCCTGTTGCCGGCTTATCCTTGAATTTTGGGACACCCTGTACATATACAACGTGTTACAGAAAGGTGTGGTCATATTTAAGGGTCGTTACACATGTCTGATAAGGAACTCCTGTGCACCGACTAAAGTACAAATAGTAATAAAGTGATGGCATCGTCATTCATCATACAAAATTTTAAAATTCCTTAAATTAATCGATACATTAGTAAACGGTGTAGGTGACATCACTATTGTATTTTGTCCTTTTGCGATAAGTTCACTCAGCTGTTCGCCTGGTAGCCGAACAGTAGTTTGGCTATCAGGCGAACAGCTGCGTAGAGGTGTAGTGTAGGTACCTACAATGGAGCTTACGAACACATCGGAGATATTTAGATTATCACATACCGGGGTCTACTTTCAGCGAAGCGGAGATATACCTAATCAGGTAAGTGTACTACCACAGGAATGCACTAATTTATCACTTCACGAGCACGAATCAAGGAGTTTTAACTATCACTCACAAACACAAGTACTGAGGAGTTCATGACGCCACAGCATGCTTAAAACTCCACGGCATGCGGCATACGTTTTTAAAATTTAAGCAACGGCTCAAAATGACATACTATGTTTGCTATTTATTCAGACACTGACTAAACAACGTGGTTGCTAAGAAACCACGTCCAAAAAGGTAAATCTTACCAGGAATGCAGAAAAAGTTTTTATTATCAATTATTTTAGGGTACCGTAGCATTTGTTATTTCAAAAACTTTGACGAAACCGCTCTTACATGTTATGTTATCCTGGTATTTGAATATGCTTTTTGTTCTATTTTTGCGTAACATTTTGCAAAAAAAACGTAAATAATGGATGCAAAAAATTTAAATTGGGTACAGAACCAATTTTAAATAGTATAATATTAATGGGCGTGGCTGGAAATTCGGTGGTCCACGGCTCCTGGTATTGAATGTAGGTTAACCTTAGGTAAAGGAAGCGTTTGAGACAGTCTCACATTCAGCATGAATGATTTCAGAAACGTAAAAATGTTTTCTTATTATTGAAGTGAATTTTATCATCATTTTGAGACTATTTAATAAGTTAGAAGCTGCTCAAGATTTTTTTTGCCCGATAACATCATAAAATTAACTTATCTGGAAATTGAGTAGGACGATATTGAGACTGTCTCACCAATTCAGATCGTTTGGTAAACCTACTCGGGTTCAAATCGTAGTTCATTTTGTAAACAGCTGTTAACAACGTACTGCAGCCCTGGTTATTTTGTAGTGCGGTACGTTTATCGGCAATTTCCACCAGTTTACAAATGATCGATAAAAAAGAAAAACATTTTTCTACGTCATAGCAAGTAAATCGGATTTGTTCCCCACGCCAATATATTATTTAAATGTCACTTAATGCGTCCCCCGAATATGACCACACCTTTCTGTAACACGTTGTATATATATATTTCTTTGGTATATATAGGTACCTTGGGACACTTATCTTGCCTAAATCGCGAGATAAACGAGTCCCTGGCGCGCGGATTGTTTTGTAATGCTTGATGAATTTGAGCTCATCCGCCGCAGTAGCACCCCGTCTCTTTTTTCTTTTTGAGTACGGATATGATGCGTCAGTAATATGGTAATATGGCCGACAACGATGGCGTGGCACATGCGTGGCATAACCGCACTGGCTTGCGCCGGAGTTTGACGCTAATGACATTTCGCCAACGGGAGCGCGAGGGGCGTCCTGCTGTGTCAAATTGTTGCCAGTTTACTTGTTTTTTAATTTGTTTTGTTTTTGTTTTTTGTATTTTTTTTGTTGCCATTGTTTATCATAACGATAAACAATGGCAACAAAAAAAAATAGAGAAAAAAAAATTATAGGATGTCAAACCCACAGTCCGGCCGTCTCTGAAAACCAGCGCTGTCCGCCTGCACTACTACGCGGACAGCAATAAGCTGAGAGGCGGCCATTATTCTACCTGGCTATTTTTGATGCATTTAATTTTAATATATAAGCACAATGTTGTAGTTTTTGTGTTGCTGAAATGTGCATATCTTATGTATGTATGCTAGGTTGAATAAAAATATTTTCTTTCTTTCTTTCTTTTTCTTTCTATCCCCAAAACTCACCCAAGAAAAGTATACTCCGCGTATAGAGCACATTTTAGGTCCAAAGTATATGTTCCGAGCAATACCATGATCGCGTTAATTCCCATTAACATTATTGTATCACAACGATGGAAAAAAAATATACAAAAACAAGCCTATTTATATACAATGAAAAGAATTTCTTAGAAAAAAATAATTTCCCAGAAAAATTATTCCCGGCAAACGATTTCTGATGAGCAAACAAATGAGCAGGAAAATAATGTCCTCGTCCCATCTCTTTTATTTACTAGCCTCAAAGAAATGATTGCCGGTCTTCGATTTCTGAAGATGACACGCTAAGAAATTCCTTATTTCTTCCAAAGCCGGTAAATATATTGATAAAATAAATATGTGGTGTTGTTCATTCATAAGCACGGAGGAACGGCATTTCGTTAACATAATGCCCTCACAAATTACATCTCTGCTCGTTCCTCGATGTTCCTTGTCGAAGTAATTTCACTAAACTAAGCGCTTTTTCGTCGTACTCTCCCGTCTTCTAATTCAATTCGAGTTGTATTCCGTATTTCTACACGTTCCTACTTGTTTCGTATAATAAGAAACGTGTGCATTGCAAAGCAGCTTTGCTAGAACTTTATCTCCCGTATGTTGCAACTTTGTACGTAAGGTAAGTGTTTTAATACAGGTATTGATTACACTTCTCGCAATACCTAAATCTCATATTTTTACACTTCAGACTTATTTTCATCTTGTACATCACCTACAGTTCAATTGTGTTTATAATATCAATCAATCAATCAATTAGCCTATTGCAGTCCACTGCTGGACATAGGCCTCGGCCTTCCGCATACAGTCTGTTTATAATAAACTGTATCTATTCGTAGACAACCAGTCGTATTCTCAGAAATCATTGGTCTTTTTCTAGTTTTTTTTAGAGTTTTTTTTCTTAATAAGACACGTCAATGTGACGTCACCTCGTCTGATGGTAAGCTTAAGCAAAAGTCTCAGGAAAGTCGTCATTACAGACACCAACAATGTTACAATGGTTGTCCTCAGCTTAACGTCCTCATCAGATGCTTATTCACGTCCCGCTTAAAGGACCCAGGACTGTAGAAAGAACCACGTGCGCTGGTAAAGCATTTCAAGACTTTATCATGCGGCAGAAAACCAGTCTTTAGAAATCTTTTCTTACTCATATTAAGAAAAAGCGTTATTATGTGAAGAATATAATATCTTCCTCCTCTGTATGTGTACCTATTTCACTATCTAGCATTTACGGATCAAACTCCTGTATCATACAGTAATTGACCAAATAGTGTCACACAGGAGTACATTGTGGCGTTTCTACCGGCGAGCAAAGCTCCCGGAGTTAACGACTTTAGTGTTCGAGTGTACCGCCATCTGAACCGTGCAATTGTTAACCAACTTTGTAGTTTAACACAAACACCTCAGTATCAAAGGAGATTGCTTGAATTTTGATGCAAGTTTATCCCTTTTGAAATCACATGAAGCATGATAACAAATTCATAGTAAATTTGTATTAAAGATAAGCCGGACAGATAGAGTTACTTTTGCTTTTATAATAATTATGTTATGGAGTACTGATGCGAGAGTAACTCTTGTTTGTTTCTCTGAATTTTAAATTTTAACCGCTCAATTTCTCCGAAATTGACTTGAAGGTAACCGTTACTATTGTTGTAGATATCGTTAAATATTTGAGACAGTAGAATCGCCATTATAGTTTTCTTCTTAATTATAATTGCCATAGAGATAAAGTAACGATAGCTGCCATATCTAACCATAGTTTAGTTATTCTCAGTAAAAGTTTCATCAAGCCTTTGCTGATTATGCTAAAGAAAATAAGTAAGAAACCACTATAACCGAATATTATAGATTCGGAATTTGAATTTCAAATGATATAATTCTGTCACACAACCGCAATTCACTTATTCCAATCTATAACTGCACACACAAAATACTTATATAAACATTAGAACACATGAGAGTATAATAACATCATGCCAAATTCGAATTTCAAACGATATAATATATTCTGTCACTTACATGGTTCAGTTATTTCAATCTAACATTAACCTTCTCTTGTACAAATTAACGAAATATATACACTTAAGTCAAGTGTACACCAGACAAGGTTGGCAATTACATAAATTATCCGGCGAATAATTGCTGTTAATTAAAGCTTGCCTGAGATAGTACGTTGGCAAACGCAATGCATGCATCAAGAACTCAACAACAAAATGCAACTTTTAATTAAAAAAACATTTGTTTCAAAGCCTTGAGTTCTCGTTGGAAGGACATAATGAACAATTATCTAAGTTTTAAATTTCCAAACGCAATGCATGAATCACCAACTCGACGAAGTACAACTTTTCGGCTCCAACGGGGGAGGTATCCGTGGGGATTTTTCGCACGACAAAAAAACGTACAACTTTAGGTCGAAAAGATTTTGTTTCAAAATTCTGAGTTCTCGTTGGTATAATACGGACAGTTTTCTGAGTCTTCTCTTGTGAATATGTATAATTCGTGGACGTAATTAGTAATTTGACATTCAGGGGTTTAAGAATAAATCGAGATTGGACTTTGAACAAATTTTTGTAAGAGAATTGGCCTACTGGAATGCTTTACCCATGCACGTGTTTTTTACAATCCCTGGTTTCCAGTTAACTAGAGCGTGAAGACGCATCTGTCGATACCGTCAAGTTAAGAATCCTAGAATTGATAGCTTCTGTAATGGTGACCTTCACCTACCTTCATTCAATCCAGCAGGCTGTGTCAATTATTGACGGACTAAATAATAAAAAAAATACTTCATCGGTAGAGGCCATGATGCGCAAGCCTATCGGGAATGCTCCTGTATTATTTGATCAGACTGATTGACTGATCAAACAATAGAAGGGCGTTCCCTAAGGACCCAAGTCTTATCTTTCATTACAAGCGTAATTTGATAAGAGAGTCTTACCATTTTACAATATATTACTATAATGAAAGATGATTTTTTTATACTTCTTAGGTAGCAGACAAGTACCTACATAATTAGATGATGGAAAGTGGTTATCGCAACCGTTCAATATCAGGAGCATCACAAATCACTTGTTAGGTCTGTTTCGAGGAATTTCATGTTCTTATGGAGTCTACAACACTATAAATTTGACGGACGGTATATTTTATTGTTTTAATAAATATACTCATCCCTTCCTGTGGGTGTCGTAAAAGGCGAATAAGGGATAGGACATGGACTGTTCTCCATCCGACAGTATACATACAGCCCATGACAGTGCCAGCTATACGGCAATAGGCTTGCGCCCTATTACGTGGGACCGAAAATCATATTTGACGAAATGAGGGTGTTAATACACCTCTGTCTACCTCTTCGGGGATTTACAGGCGTGAGTATATTATGTATGTATTCAAATAAAAAAAATAAAAAAATAAAAAAAAAAAAAATACTCAGAAAATTTAATCTTATAATTTAGCTGTAATGGTTGCCCTAAAACAATGGAATTGCCACCTCCATTGCTCTGAGTGCGTTACGATAAGATTTTCTAGGTCAATAAAATCCTACAATAAGCAATACTAGTATAACTTATAATTAGTAACATGTGGTAGTAACATGAAATCGTAATCTGGTTTACAGCGATAAAACCACACACGCAATATACCAACTTAGAGTGCAATAAAAAAATGAAATTACCCACATTCTTAGGAAATATGTTTCTCATGGGTAGCAACGAACGTAGCGATATGTTGATAACGATGCGATGCTGTGAAAATAATTTCAAATACGACTTACTATTATTTTTGTGTCAATACTTAATTATAATCATTTCCTACTGACCCCACAAGGCGCCACTCAGTCCTAAAATAACATACATGGCTTGTAGGTGTATAAATTCACCTACCTACATTTCGTCAACTGTATTTGGCCCAACACAAGTCGGGTAATTTCATCAATCCCTCGGACACATACAACGCACATGAGAGACACAAAATATGCACATGCCGTAACACATTTCATTGCATTTGATTTTGTAATTTCAAAGACCCACTCGGTGATGGTACGCAAATTAGTCCGCCCCCTAGATAGGTATGTGGTAATTCATTGACCAGCGTATTGTAGAATAGAATAATGGATGTATAGAATTTGACGTATATGACACATATTTTGACGTATATGATGACATACGTTGACGCCTGTCATGTACGTCAAATCCCATACATTCATCATTCTATTTTTCGTTACGCTGGTCAACGAACTGCCAATTATCTAGGGGGGCTGCTCCGTCTTCTACATGAACAATATCTATCTACGGGATAGCTAGTATAGTAACTGAAATTAATAGCTGTTGGTAGTAACAAAAATCCAAGCCTCTATTTGTATACTTATAGCTATCTAAGAACTGTTTAATGTAAATCATTATTTTCATTCATATTTTATTTTGGTGTCGAACACGAATATTATGTTCATAATAAATCAGACTGACATCAGAATGACAGCCTCCGTGGCGTAGCGGTAGTGAACGCGGCCGCTACGCAGGAGGCGTGGGTTCGATCCCCGCTCAGTGCAAATATTTGTGTTCATGAAATATGGGTATTTGCATTGGTCTGGTCGTGCTTCGGAGAGCACGTTAAGCCGTCGGTCCCGGTTGCCATAAGAACATCTATGTCAGTCGTTACGGGTAGTTGGAGCCCTCAAAAATCCAAAAACAGCAGTCTAGCTGCAAAGCTTCGATATCGCCTAATGTTACCATTGGGATGTGGAGGTCAGATGGCAATCGCTTCACAGAAAATATCGAGGTTTAGCCAAATCCGTAGTTAAGACTGGCAAAAGCGGACCCCAGACTCCGAGCTGAAAGCTTCGGATGCGACTGGGAATTAACGCTAAGAGGAAGAAGAAGAATAAATCAGACTGTCGACCAGTAAAGACTTGTTTTCTGTTCTCCTGCGCTAGTAATCCCAATAATAGCGAAATTTAGCTCGTTAAGTAACTAACATTTTAGGGTGTATTAATTCCACCATTCTTTATGATATATATACCTAGGTTGTTTGTCTAGATTATAAATTGTTTTCCTGCCCAAGGGGGCTGAGCCTGAAATCTAATTTACAGCCAACAGCGTTTGGTACTTCAGCATACCCATGTCCACTGAGACCACAATAGAATGCCGCAGTTTCTAATTTAGTAGCAGGCTTTCAAACATGGTCATGAAAGATCCCTCAGCGGTTATGCGGAGGAAAAGAATGGAATTAAAACCGTTTGGATCTATATGTACAGATCTATGTTTGTACGAACATTGTAACAGGCCCTCGATTCTGCTAAAGAACAACCACTGTCATTCCACAGAGACTGCAAAAAATGGCATTAAATTTTAGACCTTATTTCTATAGAGTGACAGTCACAAAATTAAATGAAAAGAGTTTCATTACACTCTTTCATTCACTCTTCAAGAAGCCATTTAATTTTAAACTTAAACTTCATTACTTTATAGGCTAAAATAAAATGGAATTTTCTTGCAGTGACAGTGGCATGATAGTGGTTTTGCTTCAGCAGAATCTGATGATGCTGTCGGAAATTTACGAGAATATGATTCATTGAAATAAGATAAAGACGACGGCAAAGTAACCGAAACATCAGGCTAAATCGCGACAAAATTCGTTAAGAAATTGCTTTAATTTATATATTTTTTCAAATGGTAGGAAATGTTTGAATATTTATACTCAGATTATGTTTTGGCAAAGTTACTTAAAAACCTGATAAAAATCTATAATAAAGAAAGAAATAAAAAAGAGTTTTGTTTTATTGCGATATGAACTCACTTTATTACTGAGCATAAAGTACAAAGTGTACAAAATATGTACAAGGTATGAATAGTGCTTAAATAAGGGTCATATTAAGGTATAAAGCGCTAGATTAGAGTGCCTCTAGTGAGACAGTAACTTATGTTGTTTTATCGAGAAAGCATTTGTTTACAAAAACTTTCGGTAGCTGGCTCCAGCGTCGTCCAACCGATAAATGATGGTAAAATGGAAAGTAAACGAAACGTCCAATTTTAATCGTTTTAGCACTTGTCGTAAATAAATATTTGCTGACATTTCGATCAACTTAAGGAGGTTACAGAGCTAGGGTTAAACGATCTTGGAGATCGTTCACCTCTAGCCAAAGATATTATATAAAAAGAAGTAGATATGTTATTGCGCGAAAATCTTGAAGATCCGAAAACGAGTCAATTGGAACGTTTGCCTCTAGTATCGCGTGCCGAGCGGCGCCGGTCGGACGTTGCGCGGAAGCATCAGTGACTTAAAAAAATAACGAAAATGCCATCGTATGTTTATAGACACTGCACGAACTATTACTCTAAAGTTAAAACACCAAAAGTGTAGATGAATTAAAAATGTGTGTGTGTGAGTTCGGCACATTTTTCTACCTTGATTTGTAAGCATATGACATGTCTATGTTATGAAAGGTCATTGCCTCTAGCTCAAGATATTTAACTTAATTAAGCGCGAATATTATTAATTTAAGTCTTGCATTAAGCACAAAAACAGGTACGTAAATTTTGTTAGTAACTACATTATAATGTTGTCACTTAGTGAAAATATGGGGCCCAACTAAGATCTTCCCCAAGTCAACCCCACCTGCAAGCCTAACCTATGTATACTATAGTATGCCAAATGGATTGAGAATAAAGTTCATTGACCTTTTTGGACTTAGCTTAGCCTATGTATATTAGACAAGTTGTTTACAATAAAAATTATGTCACGATTTTGGGCTGACGCGAGAATGAATTATAATTATGTATGCTTTATTATCGAATCAACTTTACCCAAGTACAACTTTGCTTAAGAAGACTTGACAACTTTGCCCAAACAGACTTTGACTGCCAATGTGGTTCTAATTTACATTGTAAGTTTATAAATGCATAATAAATAAAATTCAGATCCTTTACGGTTCATTCTTATAAAAAGAATTTTCAACAGCCTTTCAAAACTCTGCACTGGGATTTTCTGCATTAAATTTTCTGCACAAATATTCATGCAATATAGAAGCAACGACAAGCAGCCATACAACTGAGTGAAGTTTTTAATTCTATAGCATTCTAACCGCAGTAAACGCCGATCTGCTTATGACGTGGAAAAATTGTATGCCTCAGCTTCCGTTATTTTTGCGAGAAAATATTATGCTCTTATTATTTATAGCCCAGATAAAGCTGCAATGTATCGTTATCTCTAGACTAATGATATCTTTGGGGTCAAAGTCAATCTAAGGCACTGTATTTTTTTAGTTTTCACCGCGATTTTGCATAATTATTTGCCGTTTTTATTGAAATCTTGAGGCATGATAATGACTATTTTCTTAACAACACGTACCTACGTTAAAGAAACTTATTCAAAAGTTAGATTTTAGTAGTGAAATGTGACTATACTGCCTGTATGGCATTGTTTCATTTAATTGTATGTTACTATGTCCACCAGTGGACTGCAGTAGGCTAATTGATTGATTGATTGGTATTTCAAGTCTAATGACCGAATTTTGTATTGAAAAAAATCTATTTGAGTTTTGTCAATGCCTACTTTTGCATGGTGCTCAGTGAAAACTGTATTGCACAGTTTCCGCTGAGCACTGTGACTGAGCATGTCAGCGTTTTCACTGTGCATGCACAGTGGTGCATAAGTAGGCATTGACGAGTTTTCATTTCTATCTTTCAAGTCAGAATCTTACCTAAGTTAATGTTAAAAATAGAAATCATTAAAATTTATTATATAGTTTTTATACTCAAACAAACAATTATTTATAGTTTTATAACAGCACAGAAGATAGATAATGCTAATAAAATTTGGCAATTCTGTAAAGCCGCACATTCATCACAATATATCTTTCTTATGTAGTGTAATGGCGACGCCAAGATTCGTCAGGGTGGATAACTTATGGTATCTACTTTGTCTCAAGGAAACATTGTTGCAGAAACGCCTGCCATAAGTTATTGGATGCTGAAGGCTGCAATATCTTGACGTGAATGAATACAAGTTCAGGAGAAAATGCTCTGACATAATCATCTTCTAATATATAAAAATCAATGCCACTTTTCGTTGTTATTTTATAACTCCAGAAAGGCTGAACCGATTTGGCTAATTTTAGTCTTGAAATATTCGTGGGTGTCCAGGGAAGGTTTAAAGGATGAGAAAATAGGTGCAGCGGGAACGGGAAAAATATGACGGTACGAAGTTCGCCGGGACAGCTAGTTTGTTTATAATTTCATAATTATACTATTCGAGAGTATGAATGAATAGATGCATAGATTGATGTTTGATACTAGGAGAAGGAAACGATAGACATTCTGCCCTCCGTGTTTGTTACTCAGTCACGCAAGAACGGCTGAAAAGGTCTGGATGAAATATGGAGTTACAGTTTTTCTGTATTCCAAAAAATAATGTGAACCCAAATTTAATTCTGATCCAGAAAGTCAAATTCAAAGGCTCATTGGATCGGCAGGTGTACTAACTGGAACGTTATAAAATTTTATAAAATAGCTGTTGTACCTCAATCGTCTTTAATAATGGTACAGCGAAAATTCCCAACTCCAATAAAACCGTCTTGTACTTTAAGGATTAATTTTCACGCTCTAACATGGAATATTTTTTACGTGCCTCATAAAGTAACCTCAAGCACACTAGTGGTTTTATTATTAGTTTGTAAACCACGCGAGACCGACGCCGTCAACGCTTAAACTAGCACACTTGTACCAAGGCACCTTCAGTTGCTTTGACGTTGAATTACGTGCGGTCGAATTTTCTTTTTTAATACTTGTTTTTTGACTGTTAATAAGCACCGTCTGGAGCATAAAGTTGAAGTGTATTTTGTAATTTTTGAGCAATAGTTTTTTATTTATACAGATACGACAAACGATGTTTTTTTGTCTGTTTGTTTCCCTATCTGTCACTCAGCTATAATTTTTTTCAGACTAATCTTTGTAGTGGCTGGGCCGATTTCAACGGGATTCTTACTGCAATAGCTGATGATCATGATAAGGTCAATGCTTAAGAAAAAAATAACATTTTGCAAAATAATCTTATAATGTGTACACAAAAACAATCTTATAAAATGTGTAGGCACATAAAAATAAATGTTGTATCCGTACAAGAGTTTCATTCTCTGAAGCTTATACTGAATGTTGATTCAGGGCACGTTTACCATAAAAATGTAATGCCATTGAAACTGAATAAAAACTGGAAAAGTTCGACTGCGTGGGATAAGATGAAGTGTTTTTAATTAAATTGGGCAGACCTTCACAAATTAACATACAAACATTTTTTGTTTACATTTACCATCGGTAGTAACTTAACACATTTCAGGTTACAGACCACCAGCTCAATACAGCTTTTTAATCTTTAGATACCTACATACCATACAAAGAAAGCTGTTAAATTTGTTGTATGTAGATTACAAAAATAAATTATGTATAAAATTAATAAGTATGTTTAAATTATTATTTAAAATTATTACAATGGAACTTTTGCACCCGAATGTACTCAGTGAAGTTTATAATATTGTTTTTTTTTTAGATTTTTTATTACTTGTCCTTTGAAAAGCAAGACGAGTTTTGGTTACGTTCGAATGGCCCGCGTCCATTCACTTGGGGCCATTCAGACTAGGCAACCTATTTTTTTATGGCCGATTAGCTCGCAGTTCATTCGATTTGGGCCGTTCAGCCCCCCTAGACATGTGGCAATTCGTTGCTCGGCGTATCATGGAATAGAATGACGAATGTATAGTATTTGACGTTTTTGACATTCGTTGACGCGTCATTTACGTCAAATCCCATACATGTGGCATTCTATTCCATCATACGCCGAGCAACGAATTGCCACTTGTCTAGAGGGGCAGACGATATTCAATAAACCCCTACTTCAATATTATTTTCAATAAGTAATTTGAAAAATCGAACATGATCATCTACTTATGACGTTGACTATACCTTATACAGGTAAACCAAATTATTACATAACTCTAACCACTCAAACATCGTTTATTATAAAATAAAAAGCACCAGTTACGTTCTATGTCACAGTAACCAGGTGTTTTTAATGTTAGCCGTGCTAATTTAACGTAACCACCATACTGTGGAACATTGTGAATAATTTGTGCACATACAATGTAGGGAATAAAGTACCAGGTTAATTATTAAATAATGCTTTGTGGATATACGACTGTTGTGGTGTGTGTTTCGGGCAATGTCATTTTTAATGAGCTGCAAATCCATCAGCGGTTGGCGGGTACGAAAAGGATAATCTACATGCTTTTTTTGTGTTATGGAAATTGAAATAGCACAAAACGCGTATTTTAATCTTCCTCTTAGCGTTAATTCCCAGTCGCATCCGAAGCTTTCAGCTCGGCGTCTGGGGTCCGCTTTTGCCAGTCTTAACTACGGATTTGGCTAGACCTCGATATTTTCTGTGAAGCGATTGCCATCTGACCTCCACATCCCAATGGTAACATTAGGCGATATCGAAGCTTTGCAGCTAGACTGTTGTTTTTTTTTTTTTTGGATTTTTGAGGGCTCCAACTACCCGTAACGACTGCCATAGATGTTCTTATGGCAACCGGGATCGACGGCTTAACGTGCTCTCTGAGGCACGACCAGACCAATGCAAATACCCATATTTCATGAACATAAATATTTGCACTGAGCGGGGATCGAACCCACGCCTCCTGCGTAGCGGCCTACAGCCCTTATAAAGGAGTCGTTTTGACAACAATATACTCGCCCCGCATTACGTAGGACCGAAAGTCATTGTTGACGAAATGTGGGTGTTAATACACGTCTGTCTAACCCTTTGGCGTGAATTGGATGCACTTCGGGGAGTATACGCTGGATTTGCACAATCTTTGAAGCCCCTTCAACCATCGAACGACCAGACGCACCGAAACGCTCCACCGACGATACAACGTGGACATTCTACTCATACAAACTAAAAGATTTGGCGATACGTTCATCATGCGTATCTACTACCAAGGAGTGGAATGTCTTATGCAAATCTGTGTTTCTTGTATGTGTTATTATTATTATTAGGTTACTTCTAGGCAAACGTGCTCCACCGTGAACCACATCATCACTTACTAATAGGTAAAATAGTGGACAAACGCGGGCTTCTCCTACTAATATTATAAACGTGAAAGATTATGTGAGGATGTATGTGAGGATGTTTGTTACTTTTTCACGTAAAATCTACCGAATGAATTTTAATGAAACTTTACAATATAACACATAGGCTATAATATCAGCGATGAACGGGATCAGAATTCCACGCGGGCGTAGCCGCAGGCAACAGCTAGTCAACCATAATATTTATACCTAACTAGCTGACCCGGTGAACTTTGTACCGCCATATTTTTTCCGCCTACGTGGAATTCAGATTCTTTTTCTACATTTTCTCACCGTTTAAACCAATGACATTTCATAACATAGACATGTCATATGCTTACAAATCAACGTAGAAAAATGTGCCGAACTCACACACACACATTTTTAATTCATCTACACTTTTGGTGTGTTAACTTTAGAGTAATAGTTCGTGCAGTGTCTATAAACATACGATGGCATTTTCGTTATTTTTTTAAGTCACTGATGCTTCCGCGCAACGTCCGACCGGCGCCGCTCGGCACGCGATACTAGAGGCAAACGTTCCAATTGACTCGTTTTCGGATCTTCAAGATTTTCGCGCAATAACATATCTACTTCTTTTTATATAATATCTTTGGTTTAAACCTTCCCTGGACATCCAAGAATATTTCAAGTCTAAAATTAGCCAAATCGGTTCAGATTTTCTCGAGTTTTAGCGAGACTAACAGAATTGCAATTCATTTTTATATAAAGAAAGAAGATAAGATATAAATAACATCCTACAGAACACGAGCCAAAATTTTGAGTTTGTAGATCCAGGGAATGAATCAGTCAGTAAAGTAATTTTACACGTATACATAAATTATGTTATCATTCCCATCCATTACACCAGAAAACACTCCATAAAATTGTTCTTCAATATAAAAACATTTTGTTGACAATCTACCCTAAAACTTTACCTCCGAACCAATTCCCAAAGACGTATCTTTCTTCTAGAAAATGTAATACCCCTTGGGGAGTCATCGCTGTCTGTTCTTGGGAGTTGAAATACAGGTGCGATAATAGTTGTGTACCTATTCACGTGGGTATGCCCCTTGGGTAAAATACTGACACCAGGCAAGTGAAGACAGGAGACGATTGCTATTTAGCCAGTGTAAGATATTTGCAAAGATGTATAAACGTCCCTGTGGGGTAAACACCTTCAAATATACCTAAGTCAGCCAATTCAAAGGTGTATGTCGCAGCCAACTGATTAATACTTAAGCTGTTCATTTAACGCTGGTACCCCATTAGCATGGAATAGAATGATGAAAGTATTCAACGCAAGTCCTAAACGTCAAAATGCCTGTGATATACCTAGGTCAAATCCCATATATCAATCAATCAATTAGCCTACTGCAGTCCACTGCTGGACATAGGCCTCCCCCAATACGCGCCACGTTTGCCGATCCTCCGCCTTCCGCATCCAGTCCGTCCCAGCTACCTTTCGCAGGTCATCAGTCAACCTAGCTAGGGGGTGTCCCACCTTCCGTTTACCTTCGCGCGGTCTCCACTCTAGGACTTGTTTGCTACAGCGGCCATCAGTCCTTCGGCAGATCCCATATATTCATTATTCTATTAAGTAACAATTTATATCAATTAAGATAACCAATGAATTAGAATTTGTCAAACTACTATTGTCGTTGCCATACATTTCAAACAAAAATAAATATTGAAATCGGATATTGTGGTAAAGCCTGTCGCTGTACAAACATAAACAGAAGGTTTTTCTTTTACTTTGAGTAAATATAAAATAAACATCCTACCTTATAATAATGGCTATTAGGTTAGTCCGACAGTGTCAGCTTAGAAACACTGTAATATAATTTAAATGAGTACATAAAACAGTACAAACTTTAATAAAAAGTCTGTTATGGAATTACGTCGGCAGCACGAGTGTAACGCTCCTGGTGTTACGCCTATAAGCCACGTCCATAGGCCACGGTGACCACTTCCCAACAGGTGGGCCGTGTGCTTGTCTGCCATCTAAGTGGTATAGTCTATAGGATGAAGAGGAAGAAGATACAACTCAGGATATAGATGGTTTTAGTGTGCCCTTCAGAACTTAAAAATAGCTATATTAATTTGCTCAACAAGCTGACATTATTAGTTCAGGAATATATAATTATCTTGATTATTTTACATTCAAGTGTATCGTATATATTGAAGAGGTACACAGTGTACGCACGGCCAAATTAACAAGTATACACTTGTATATGTGGAAGTGGATGTAAAATTATACTTATTTCCTGTGCGTACAACCAGCAAAGAATCTACTTTACTGATTAGTATACAGTTTTTCATAATAAATTTGTATGAAAATATGTATACTTATCTCCTTTGCCGAGTATACACACATGTAATTACGAACATAAGTGTAGTCTACACGATAGATACGTGTTATTCAATATCTATATCAAGTTACGCTATTGTTATAAATGCGAATGCGCAGTATTCTTTACATTCAGGATCCATTGTTAGAAGCATTGTTTGTAGTTTCGTAATTTGATAGCAGCAGTAGTTAGTGTGACCGGTTCTTTACTCAGTAATCCCTTTTTGTAACAACTAAAGAGTTTTTATCAAACGTTGTACGAACTCTTTGAACATGAATTTGGTAATGCCAGGCTTCGGAATTGGATTCGTGATGTGATATGTTTCAGCTCAAAAGGTCTATTTTTATCAGGTACCTACGGTTTTATGTGTTGAATTTTTTATTGGTATATTTTTATTTAATAATTATCTCAAATGTAGTAGGAACAAGAAGGTATATTGTACAGTCAAAGATCTAAAATATTTACAAACATTAATTAAACTGGAATACATGTATCAATTAATTGATTCCCAAAATCCCAAAGGACAAAATTAATGTATTTGAGATTTTATTCATTATTCCGTGAGAGGTTTAGGTGAACCAGTAGACAATTATTTAGAATTTTGTTAAGCTACTTTTGGGGTAGACTCGAAAAACAAAATAAAAATATTACTATTATTCACCATTTTACACATCGAAGTATCGACGCACAAATTCGAGAAAAATATAGTAAGGACAGAAAAAGTTGCGCTCTTCCTATCGTAACAATAACTAAATTTCAAAGTGACACGACATGTGTTTGTGTTTCCTTAGAGAAACCCTAAGGGGGAGAGCAATATCATTACCTCAAGTCTCATGATTTTTCCCTAGAGATTGGCAGAAACAACACTACTCCATTTGCTTTCAGCCTTGCAAGTTTTATGAGCTTCGTCTAATCTCATTAAACTATTCATATAAGTCTGTTTAGGATGCTTTTGGTCTGCCTTTTTTCTTGAAATATAGGGTTTATTAGACGGTACACTTGCTAAATAACAGAAGAGGCAGATTTTCCTCTTTAGATTGGGAGGTCAACAAATCTATTAAAAATAATGAACAGACCCAAGGTTCCGAGTGAAAATTCGACCTAAAATAAGCTCAGACGATGAAGTATGGTCACCCACTCTAAGATTGACCTGATTAATATTGCTTAACCTTACATGTCCTAAATTACTCTAATCCTATAACAGAACCATTTCAAAAAAACACCTAAGTAGAAGTACTACATTTAATAGGTAAAGTATGTTTTCTTTCCTACCGTTATAAGGAGTGCGCCTATTGCCCTCATTTGGAAACTTTTTCGAGACCAAGTTGCAACAGAAAACCATAACCTTGATACACCCAGGCAACTACCCTAATATTAGGTTTTAGCAAGGCAACTGTACCTTCACAACTTCTACACCAACACTTCAACTTTAAAAAAGTTAAATACGAATTTGTATTTCATTATTCAGGCAAAAGATGAAGGGTTTCACGAAAGTACTTTGAACTTTTAGCAAAATGCCTAAACACTTACCGCCAAGTTAAGTGAACTTGACGATGGTACATAAAAAAATAACGACTGAACTATATCTATTTGCGACGCAACAAAACGTTCGTTTTGTTCTAGGACTACGAGTACTAAACGTAGAACACTAATGACTCGACCCGTCAGACTGTCCATTGTGTAGAATTTACAACCCTTTTTGTTAGAAACTCACTTAAAATTACATCACAAATCCCTTTTCTGTGTTATTTGCAAGTTAGTGTTCAGCATTTTTTGCTTACTCAGAGCCAGGCTGTGCTGACTATTTGTATAGAAGCTTTCTTCCTCTTTCGAAGAGCAACACTGTACCTTCTTAATACTATTTATTTCTTGCTATAAATAAATTAATATTCCACACATTTAGCGTTGGAAAAGTCCCTCCCTTCTCCTTCTTATATTTTTCCTTATTTCCTTATGAAAGAAGGGAAGAAAGGCTGAACGAATTAAAAAAAGACATTGAAAGTGATATCACACGAGTCACAAAATATGCTAGAAAAAAGGGACAAGATAAGAGGAACTTAAGAAGATATCGTCATCTGATAGAAATTATATAAAGGGAATGAAAATTTAACCAAACAAATTGAGACAAGCGGTTAGATGACGATGATAAATCAGTTTTCATGAACAAATCTTTTCATCACCCCTACAGACACAAAAAATTAATTCAAACATACTGTAGATAAAATCACTCACTAGGCACTCACTACACAAACCATATTGCTAAATAAATAGGTTTACATTACCAATTTTCTTTGATCCCCAATCTAAACATATACAGGCTGCTCTACTTATCAAAGAGTAATATCAAAGTCAACTATTGCCTTCAAAATGTCGTTGATTCGTAATCGATATTCTAATAATCATATCGTTATCGTTAACTAGACCCTTGGCTCGAAAATTAGCTTCAGATATCGTAATTAAGCAAATGTGTCGTATCGATATGAATACGTGTATAATGAGCGTATAGGTACATAATTACAATTTGCCTGGGGCGATAGGAGGTTTACACCCGTATTCACAAACAATACTTCGCTATGCGTACTACCAAAACTGTGCAAAGAACGACAAATTCTCAGAGCGTTCGTTTTGGCAAGCCTTTTTATTCATTGATAACACTTAAGTAATACTTCGTTGAGGGAACGCACTGCGTTAGATACTGCTCCGTGATATTTGTGAATTAATTTTACTAGCCCTGTGCGCTCGAGCACACTATGAGACCTCACAGTACCGTTTGTGAATACAGGTGTTAAATCATGTATTGCGAACATAATAATATCGCTTTTGTTATTATTTTTTATATTATTTATTATTATAGATTTTTTATATTTTAGATTCATATTAGATAGAGATATTGATTTTATAGATAGGTAAAGTGAACGACAAAAGTTGAATAATATTTAGATAGATATTTCAAACTTTTTTAAAATTCTTCGATGGGGTAGGCAGAGGTGTAATTATTACTTATAACCCATATTTCACCAAATATGATTTTCGGTCTCGCGTAATATGGGGCGAGCCTATTGTCGTCAAGCGGGCACTTAGTCATGGGCTGTGTTTACTGTCGAATGGAGAACAGCCCTATCCTTTAGGCGCCTTCTACAACACCCACAGGAAGAGATGGGGTAACCTTATTCTACTCCAAAGGGAACCAACACGGTTATTTTTTTTACATATTTTAATTTTCTTTTCATCACTATCACTACATATTATAAAACATAGTCACTGTCGCTGTCTGTCCGTCCCTATGTATGCTTTAATCTTCAAAACTACGCAACGGATTTTGATGCGGTTTCTTCAATAGATAGAGTGATTCAAGAGGAAGGTTTATATAATAATATTGTAGAGAAACACTGATAAATCGGGATCAGAATACCACGCGGGCGGAAAATATGGCGGTACGAAGTTCACCGGGTCAGCTAGTATATAAGTATGAAGGGGGGGAGGGGGGGAGGGGTGTATACATATAAGTATATAGGGGTATATAGGTACATTAGAAGTTCTCAAACAATTCGTGTTAATTACCTTCACGAGAATTTAGATTTTAATTAAAAGTCATGGTTTCGTGAGAAGGGTATCATACAATTAATTATTAAATTTTGTTCCATTCAATTCAAACCAACTTTATTCTGCCTTTGAATCCACTCATGTGTAATAAATAATTATTTTTGTAATTATGATTCTCGTACAACTTTGCTATTAATAATGTTTCAAATATAATATGATTCAAATAAATTATACCTAATTATAATGTGTGTTGTATAAATAGCTTGTGCTGTATAATATATGGACTGACGAATTCAAAGATAATATATGTCTGATGGTTCTCTATTTTTATTCCTACAATTTTATGTCATAATTTAACATTGCATAATGTTACTTCTCCTAACATTATTTACGCATAATACTCATTTGCCATAACTTTTTAATCATAATTTTTTTAATCCTATTCACTATAAGCATAATATTTTATAAGCATACTGTCCCAAAGCATAAGTTTACTTAAGCATAACGACGCGTAACCATAACTATTTTAAGCATACAAATTATATTGACTAAATAAAGTTCTACATGGTTATACAAAAAATTACCACGAAGGCCTAATGCGGGAGCTTCGCTCCGCTCCGCTCCCGCATTAGCCTTCTAACCTAATCTATCCAAGTCGGAATCAGGGGCTTTCTCAATAAATCTATCACTGTCTGTTAGAAATTATTATTTCTTTTTGATCATTATGCCAAATAACAATAAATGCTTTACAACTTTATGCATATCAAAGTTATGAATAAAAACATTAGGATATACAATATATATGCTTAATAGTATGCTAAAAACCAATTATGACACACTATTATTATGACAAAGAAAATTATGCCTAACTTGTTATGACAATTTAAATTAAGACAAAAACCATTATGAGAAAAAATGGGATCCCATGTCTGATAGACTTGATGCGAAAGGTGGAGGATCGGGTGTATGGCGCACATTGGGAGAGGCCTATGTCCATAAGTGGGTTCGTTGTTCCCAGCAGAGTAGAATTAGGGCAACCAATTTTTTTCATAATGTCGTCGTACAGTACAAGGCGACTAAGGGATAGGGCTGTTTAACATCAGACAGATATAAATACAGCCCAGATTTAAATGCATGGCTCGAGTCAACAATAATGCCCTGAATACGGTACAATAGGATCGCCCCCTATTACGTGGGATCGAATACAATGATTGCTGAAATATATGTACGTATTTCAATAATGCTTTGTACATACATTTTCAGTGTTTTTAATAAAGATTTTAGAATTAAGAACAATAATTACTACAATGTTTTGAAATTTACATTTACATATACAATAGTCATGTATCAATCAATCAATCAATTAGCCTACTGCTGTCAGTGCAGTCCACTGCTGGACATAGGCCTCTCCCATGTATATTACAAAATAATTCGGAATTCTGTCAATTCCGCTTAGTTTTGAGTTTAAATTTTGACCCAAACAAACAATTTTTGTTCACAAAACTAACAATGTTTCTTAAAACACGTCAAAATAACCTCTTCCGGAAGGCACACTTCATACAAAATACCTGGAGACCAGAATAAACATATTAAAATTTAACGCGTGTTCACACAAAAACCTTAATGTACTGTACAATACAGTTACCTACTAGCAGCACCGGGTCCCGAGAATAAATCCGGAAAAATCTTATAACCCGATTGTAGCACCATCTACCAACGCGAAAAAATACAAAAATAGTAAAATATTTTTCACCATTGACACTCGAAAAAGGGCCCGTGATTCATCAAAAACAGTGAATAAAACGCTCTTTGTTTCACCGAGTGAATAAAAAAATTTGAATTTGGAACATGCGCGAATGTACGGATTCTAGTGAAACATACAAAGAGGTTGCACACTCTCACTATAAAAACGTACTAAAAGCCACCTAAATGTAATCACTGGCTGGATGGAATGTGGCTCAGTTTAAATTAAGAAAAAAAAATGCCGCCATTTTCTGCGTAATTTTCCTTGTAAAAGTTTATGTTTGTCTCATAATCATAAAATGACTTCATCTAGTGATGAAAATTAAACTCATATTCTCGAACGCGAAAAGACTCCTGAGTCTTTTCGCGCTAAAGTGGTAGCTATTACTGATAATTTGCTGCTTCTTTTGTGTACTATCCATAACAAAATGTAATTCATAATCACAGAGTAATCGTTTTCTCGTAGTCAATGGTGAAAAGTTGAGTACCTAACACGTGAAAAAAGAATTCATCTCGGCTCTTGTATCCCTCGATACGCTCAGCTTTCTATCTAGAATCCCTCGCTACGCTCGGGATTCTACCGCAGAAAGCTTCGCTCCTCTCGGGATACAACTCAGTGCCTCGAAAAGAATTCATCTTTTTTTCACTTGTTGGGTAATCTACTATTATAAGCGGGTTGTACACCGTATTAAAATTTAAGCTCAGCGTGATGCCCCTAGTATTGTACATCGGTATTAACAACTTTCTGCCGCCTATGTAGCATTAAAAAAAACATTCGACGCGGATTATGCTCAGTATTTTTTATCAGCATTAAACTTCAGTCCCATAATCTACATAAAAAATTTTTGCTGTTCGTTAGTCTCGCTAAAACTCGAGAACGGCTGAACGGATTTATCTTATCTTGGTCTTGAAATGTTCGTGGATGTCCAGGGAAGGTTTAAACGGTGAGAAAATAGGTGCAGCGGGAACGGGAAAAATATGGCGGTACGAAGTCCGCCGGGATAGCTAGTAATAAATATAAATAACAGTCTCACTCAGTTCATCAACATCAAACATTTATTTAAAAGTCAGATATCTTGCTTTTTATCCCCAAAATAAGGTCATATTGGTTAAAGAAATGGGCGGAGCATAGAGCAACAGCTTGAAGTGAAATAATGAAATCACATACATACCTAATTATGTTCCCTGGAAAAATAATACTCCTTTTTCATCAGTCTTGTAATAAATTTAATTAATGCAGTGGCACTCTAAACTCACAATTAAAATAAAATCCTCGGAGTTCACTTCAGCTGACGTTTAAAATACTTTGATAAATCGTTTTGAGACAGGAAGACCGATTGTCGTGTTTTCGTACAAGGACAAGTTTAAAGATTTTAAAATATATTCTAATATAGTAGAAAAGGTTGTAAGTGGCAGTGACAGTTGACAGGAAAATCGCTCTTCAGTAAAGTGTTCATGATGTCGTTTGGGATCTCTCCGCTTTGGCCATACGATGTCAGTTGCGCCCTTTTGTCTTTAAACTGATATGAACGACTTGGTTAGCGATAATTTACGTGAAAATTATGTTTAATTTAAGGTAATTTCAACAGACCTTTTGTAAAACTCCCTTTTTATCACCCGACTGTGACGAAGTGAAGAAAGAAGGGTTAATATTACTGTACGACCTAAGTGTGTACCTAAATTCCTTCGTAGCTACTAATTGAATGTATCAATTATGAGTGAAAATTATTATAAGATTGGTATATTAAAATTATGAAACTTTAAAGCAGCTAGATTAACTGAAAGTTTGAAAAAAATAGCTGGCTACATACGGCAAGCAGAGGATCAGGTACTACGGCGCACATTGGGAGATCCCTATCTTATTTCTAAAAGAGCACTGAAATTAATTGGATTGTTATTGTTAATTAATAATATATATTATTAGCCTTCCGTTCGTGGCTTGCGGTTCAAAGTAGCGCCCTCGCCGTAAAAATACTATTTTGCTCCCTTGTCATGTAATCTACTATTATCGAAGAGACACAAAATTTCTCAAATGAAGTCAAAATTATCATTATTGGATGACGTCAAATATGATTAACATTTTAATCTACTTGGTTGAACTTTTCATAACAAGATATGCCTTTCATACCATAAACTTCTCGAACGACAACTTTCAAGAAAATTTGGATTAACTAATGGGGTTAAACGGATTGAGTATCATTGGTTATTATCTTGTGAGGACGTTCAAGATGGAGTTTATTAGATCAGTTTTGACACTAATGATAGCAGACATATTTTTACCGACATAGACACAGCTATCGAAATAAATAAGTATAAAGGTTAAATAGTAACAAAGTCCTCTTAGCGTTAATTCCCAGTCGCATCCGAAGCTTTCAGCTCGGAGTCTGGGGTCCGCTTAACCAGTCTTAACTACGGATTTGGCTAGACCTCGATATTTTCCGTGAAGCGATTGTCATCTGACCTCCACAACCCAATGTTAAAATTGGGCTATATCGAAGCTATGCAGTTAGACCGTTAGTTTTTGGATATTTTTAGGGCTCCATATACCCGTAACGACTGCCATAGATGTTCTTATGGCAACCGGGACCGACGGCTTAACGTGCTCTCCGAGGCACGACCAGACCAATACAAGTACTCATATTTCATTCACACAAATATTTGCACTGAGCGGGGATCGAACCCGCGCCTCCTGCGTAGCGGCCGCGTTCACTACCGCTACGCCACGGAGGCTGTCGTAACAAAGTCAACAGGTCAGAATACTAACAATCGCACAAATCCGTGCTCGTCCTTAGTAACATGGTGCGCTCACACCGGGGCGTCGATTCTACTAAAGCAAAACCACTGTCATGCCACTGACACTGCAAGGAAATTCCATTATATTTTAACCATTAAAGTAATGCACTTAAAGTTTAAAATTAAATGGCTTTTTGTAGAGTGAATGAAAGAGGTACGATCCGGCGCACGAGTCACCTGACTTCTCCCTGATCCTAACAACTATCCTAACTATGTAAAGGAATATCCCTTTTCCTCAACAACACATGCGCAAATGCTGAAAACAAACTTTACTAACTTTACTACTAACTTTAAACAGCAAAAATGTATAAATGAATATATTTAATCACTCATTCCTCAACTTTCCTCCCACACCTCATGAGCTGCTTCTACAACTAAAAATAATACCCCAACTAAATCAGGCTTTACAACATTGTGGAAAGTTTGTTGAACAACAATTTACTTTATACAATATCCGCTGCAATATCTGCTGCGTTCTGTGGTGTTTTCTTTAAACTATTTAGAATAAAAGTACACAAGGCTAAAGTTTCCATCTACTTGCATAATATCTTAAATTATTGTTTAAATACCTACCTATACGTATTGATTAAACATAAATAAATTTAAAGATAAATTAAACCTTAAATCAACCACAAATAAAAGACATTACAACTAAAAATTAAAATACCTCTTGGAATTCCTACGCATCGCATGCCTCTTGTGGTAACGTTCCCAGAAGATCGGAAACATTCCACATTGTATGGTATTGTCTAACGAAAAAGGCGCCAACCTTCTGGTCACAAGAAGCGTCGACCATGCACTTCTCCTTCATTGAATAACAAACATCCTAACATTTTACCAAACTTCCATATATACTTAATTTAATTCAATAATTAATTAAGAAATCCGTGTGGTGACGAAGAAAAAATACAAATATCACCACACATCTCATCCAAAGACACCCTTTGGATGAAATGGTATAGTGATACTTATATTCTAATTATAAGACGCGACTAACGGCAAAATAGACAGACGAATTACTGCGAGAGACGGCAATCTCGAAATCAAACCTTGTACCTACTCGTCTGGCCAGCGTGGAAACAGTAAGCCAAAGCCTGCCAACATTGGGCGAGGCCTATAATGCAGCAGTGCACTGCGATAGGCTAACTGATTGAATATAATTAGTATTAATATAAGTAGGGTTTTTAAGTAGGGTTTGAGTAGGTAACACGCATATACCTACACTCACTTTCATATTTGGCACAATAATTAAGACGCAGCGGTTAAAATTATTCATCACATTGTACTTTGCCATCAATAAAATCGGGCTCCACGGTGATGGATCCATTCTCTAAATTGCCTGAACAAAAGCTTCGTTCAGTCTCATTGAGTCAGCTAGTTCTTGATAATTAAGATAGATTACACAAGTTTATTTAAAGATCTGTTTATTTTGGTAATTAATTCTTAACTTGTGGCGTAGTGGTAGTGTCCGATTTAGTCAAAAGTGCCAGGTTCGATTCACGCTCAGTAGAAATATTTTTGTGCATAATGTTATGTTTAGTTAAGTTTAGTTTTCAGGGATTTTCTTTCATTTAGTTTGCCATATTTGATAGAGAGATTTAATTCTTATGATTTACATTATCGATTGATGCCAAAAAATTTAGTATACCTAGTTATTTTTTTATAAATTTTAGTTCGTTCAATTATCGGGTTGGCAATAGAGTTTTCGAAAACTATCAAATGCGGTTTTGTTTCTTTTTAAAATTATGGACACATTTTCTTTTAGTAGAATTTGCTATCTCTAGTAAGAGTATACCCTGTATATACTATGACATTACTACACAAGCAGTAATTACTACTACAACCTAATATATATTATATTATAGTTACAGATATCGGACACAAACCAACCAACGACTCTGGCACATGCTTACCTTTCGGGTTCTTGAAATTTCGGAAAATACCGTTTGGCTTTCAAAATTTGACTGAAACTCGACACCAACTGAGTCGGGAAAAGGTTCAGAGGAGGATGGAAAATGAAGAAGAATATATACAAATGAACATAAATAAACTCAGCCCTATCGCAACACTCGTAAAGCATAGTTAACTAAAATCAAGGACGGCTGAAGCCGGCCTCCTTCCTAATTATTTTGTGTCTGTACTCTTGTGAATCTTGAGGACGTATTAAGATAAAAACAGGCGACAAGGGACCTCGGCGAATGCTCACGTTAGTCTATCTAACTTGTAATATATTTTTTTCTATTTCTTGAATTATAAATTACTGTATTTGTAGAAGGAATACAGTATCTCTTGTTTGTTTGTTTATAAAAGAGGGGCTCGTGGCTAAGTGGTAGGTAACTGAGTAGGTTAACCTCGTAAGCAACACTAGCCAAACCAGTTTTAGAATGGGTGACCACTCTTAAGTTAAAACCCCTTTGTGTCTCGGAAGAGCACGTTAAGTCTTCGGACTTTATGGCAGTCGTTCCGGACAGCTTAAGCCTTAAAAATTCCAACAACAGTAACTGATCTGAACTTCAATATCGCCTATGGGTTGTGGTGTGGGCAGTCGCTTTACGGAAAATATCGAGGTTCGCGTAGGGTACATCAATAATATGACTTCACCTCGAAGTCATATAGCTGATGTGTCCTATTTATAAAAAAACGGGAGCAAGAATCAAACTTGCGATCTCTGATAAAGCTGTCGAGCGCTACACCGCTACGTCACGTTCTCTCATTATATTATTTCAAGCTTACATGTACTAAATAAATCTAAACTAAGCCTGCAAGCTCTTTGAAATTTAATATTTCTCCTAACTATTGTGTAGCTCCCCCACATAGGTGATGAAGCGTTTAATAGCATTGTGTAATACTTAGGGAAGTATACCTCCCGCCATATATCTTGGAGTCAAGTTACGAGAGAAACGAGGCTAAGATTGGTGGATTTGAGCTCGTCCACCGCCGTAATACCTTGTGCTATCCTCAAAAGACAGCCAAAAAATGCGTACTGTCCATAGAAGGCATATTTAAAGCACATTTTGGGTCCAATTTATGGCGGGAGTTATACTTGTATGGGAGTGAAAAGAGGCCAGTGGCAACTTATGAGTATAATACTTTGTAAAACTTGAAAGTTAGGCAGTGTTCTTAGGACTTAAGAGGACTTGTTTACCAGGAGCTTTGTCGTTGCATGTAGGTTATATTGTACATTCACGCTTTAGGAGGGTAAGCAGAGGTATTTTGACGACCCTAAGATCGTATTTCAGAAAAAATAAATATTCTACACAACGCTATATAGACCCAAACTAAGCATAGCTTAACTAATCTGTTTAATGGAATCTAGAATGCGGATAAACATACTTAGATACTTTTTTTGTAAATACAATACAATACAAACAATGTTGATGATGATGATGATGATGATGATGATGATGACATACCTATTATAAATAGAAACATCCAGACCAATCCAAGTATTCATATTCAAATATTGCATTGAGTGAGAATCCAACTCGGGCCCATTGCGTAGCACTCGAACATTCTATTGCTTTTTTTATACCACTTAGTTGGCAGATAAGCACACGGCCCACCTGATGGAACTATGTCACAGAGACTGTCAAAAATGATACTCAGTCCTGAGTCTCGATTTATAACTAGTACCGAGGACAGGTTGTCATTGCGAAGATTGACACTGTGAAGACCAGACTTAAGTTAACGGGTAAATTGAGTTAAAGGCAACTAAACGGTATTTCCCATCTTGAATGCTCGCTTTCTGAACATCAGCGAACTTCAGAGTTATAACAAAGATTCCAATCTTGGTAATATTTGAGTTTTACATTGTGAAACCTAATTAAAAGTAAACTAAGCGGTTTCCCAAGAACTCCTGTAAAATACAATAACGCTAAAACAAAGGCAGTGAAACTAAAAACTCATAAAGTTCGTGAAAGAAAGAATCCTTTATTTCGTAGCGGCTTTTACGTAGCTCGTAAAAATTCATTAAAATATACTTTTAAACAAAAAACGGCCGAATGCGGATCAGACTCACAAATTAAGGGTCCTGTCTATACAACTTTAGCCCCCTTAAACATTTATTTTATTCTATTTTTACGAGTATCGTCTGTAAAAATGTCAACTGCCTAGCTATTACGGTTCATCAGATACAGCCTGGTGATCGACAAACAGACAGACAAACAGACAGACAAACAAACAGACAAACAGCCAGACAAACAAACAGACAGACAGACAAACAGACAAACAACCAGACAAACAACCAGACAAACAAACAGTCAAACAGACAGACAAACAGCCAGACAAACAAACAGTCAAACAGACAGACAAACAGGCAGACAAAAAAGCCCGACAAACAGACAGACAGACAAACAGGCAGACGAACACACAGACAAAGATACAGATGAACAGACAGACAAACAGATAGACAGACAAACAGATAGACAAACACGTAGAAAAACAGACAGCCAAACAGGCAGACAACAGGCAGATAAACTGCTAAACAAACAGACAGACTAATGGACAGTAGAGTCTTCGCAATAGTGTTCTGTTTTTATCATTTGGTACGAAACCCTAAAAATATGAGTTACTTGGACTGAATATTGTTACCAAATTTCAAACAGTCAATTTTCTTCCAGCAAGTCTTATGTAAAATGGCCGGCGGGTCCCGTAAGCCCTCGGCCAAATACGCTCGGATTATAACGGTATCGGAATATAATTGGATATAGGACGGGACGGGACCGGTGAGTGACGGTTCCGAAACATTTGAACTTAACGACTCTAGACATTTTGCTACTAATTGTAGATTTTTTTTTAAAAGGTAGGGTTATCTACACTAATATTATGAAGTTGAAGAGCTTGTTTGTTTGTATTTGATTGTTTGTTTGTTCGTTCGTTTGGTTGTTTGTTTGGTTGAACGAACGCACTAATCTCAATCGTTTTTACATACATATATATACTCACACCTGTATTATTGTAGTATTGTAACTTGTAATGGAAAAAAAAATAAGGGGTAGGCAGAGGTGTATTAACACCCACATTTTGCCAACTATGGTTTTCAGTCCCATATATTAAACAGTCAGAAAATCAACAAATGTCATAGACGCCCTATCCCATTGTCATAAGCAAAAATGGACATGGGCTGGTCATGTGGCACGTATGAATGTTAAAAAATGGACATATAGAGTAACAAACTGGCATGGACCACCAGGAAAACGAAAAAGAGGGAGACCACTCAGGGAAGATGGTCTGATGAGATTGCAAAGATTGCTGGAGAAAATTGGATGGAGCTTGGTAAGGATAGAAGGAAGTGGAAGGAGATGGAGGAGGCCTATACTCGAAGAGAGGTCCTTAATAAGAATAACTAAAAAGCATCAATTGACTTTCAAGAAAAATATTGACAGATTTATGTAAGTTAATAATGATTTATTTTATTAGTGTAAACCAAATGTAAACTGACTTATTAAGGAATTAAATGACTATAATAATAATAATAATATTAAACAGTGGGCGAACCTATTGCCGTCTAGCGGGCACTTAGTAATGGGCTGTATGTTTACTATCGAAAGAAGAACAGCCCTATCCCTTAGTCGCCTTTTACGACACCCACAGAAAGAGATGGCTTGGTCCTATTCTACTCCACCAGAAACCAACGTTGTATATTTCTTGCCTACCTCAATAATATGAAAACCAGTGACCAGTATTGTGAAGTGTTTAAATTCATTCATTCATTCAGTCGAATCGATGGTGCTTCTATCTCAAATTCTATTTTCCCAGTATGCTGCTACCTGAATCGCATTCTTGGAGGCACTCATTAGGTCCTCCGGAGTACAGGTAGATGGACATGCAGCACACGTTAGCAGGTGGGCCATGGTCTGTGGAGCTACCCCAGTGTTTAAATAATAATTGTATTTGACGGGCCATAAATGAACTAACACTTCTAACTGTTGGCTTAGAGCCAAAGAGTCGTTAACATAACGCCACGTAAGAGCGGAGTATAATTTTTAGTTAAAAATGCAGTACAGCAGGTAGCTCAGCTTGATTTATTTTAGACTTAACGAACTAAGTAGTATTATATGCGGTCCTAATCTTATATACGAGTAGGCATTCTCTACCAGTCAACCAAAAATGGTGGAAAGACTCAGTAGGGACATTTAGTAAAGAGCCGATATTAACTCAGGTCTAATCAGATTCCATAGGTATATCAATAGACGCGTCTCAAAATTAAGCTGCAAGGTCATACCAAATTGAGTTGCACGACTCAAGAACTTCATTCGCTGCAGCAACCACCTTCACCAGTGTTCAAGGATTGCAGCACTGGTTTTTCATACACAGAATTTGATGATCTTTCAGATGAACCTGGTTCTTTTCTAATTTGATCGTACTAGATAGGTACTAAGTACCTAGTTATAGGTGGTACTTTGCAAGTTGCTGCCTCTGATAAGGCTAGTCATGGAGGCATGCAGCACTGCACTATCATATAGTCTATAGTCCTAACTCTCCTCTATTTCCAGGAACAAACGAAAATTAGTAATGTTATCATAATATTAGGTACTGATATTTTTAGCTTCTTTGAAATTGGTTTTTGGTTTCAGCACCAGGTTTTTAGCCATGCAGAATAATATACAGCATTTCGTGTTCTCCAATTAAAGACGCGTCTAATGATATACATAGCATCCAGAAATCTGATCAGACTTCCTTCAGACCTCCACTCTGATGGAAGTATTGTCTTCACGTGTACTTATCTGCGACCTAAGTGGTAGAAAAAAGTCGCTTCACAGAAAATATTGCAGTTCAGCCGCATCGCAGTTAGACTAGAAAGCCAACTCTAACTGAGTTGGGAAAAGGCTCAGAAAATGAAATGAAAGAGTATCCATCTACCTATCTCTCTACCTATCTTTAAACCTATCTATCAGTAAGTTATGTCAATCAAAACATTACCAAGAAACATTCTAAATCCATTGCTTGGGACAGCCTCCGTGGCGTAGCAGTAGTGAACGCGGCCGCTACGCTGGAGGCGCGGGTTCGATCCCCGCTCAGTGCAAATATTTGTGTTCATCAAATCGTCGCAGTCGTAGAACAAAGACGGATGTGACTTTTGCTAACTTTACAGGAGAGCACTTCAAAGTTTTTCATCTATAAATGTTGTCATATTTTGAAAACTACTTATTCAATCTTTCTAAAATTTTGATATGTTGCTATGAATTAAATACGTTATAACATGACATACGCAACATATTTTAAATATTGCGTTAATTAGTAAAAAAGTCACATGCGTCGTTGTTCTGTGGACACTAAGGTGACGAATAATCTGATACGTCGTTATTTTACGGACTATCTTTGTTTAAAAAGTGGCGTACAGTACATACCGTCACTTTTTAAGGGAATCCTTTCAAAATTTTGTGACGGATTTGGACTAAGAAATGAAAATGAAGCTAACTTTGAAATGTTTTACTTACGAAATTATTAGTACAAAATTACTAAAAAAAAATGCATCAAAATTGCAATAATTACTGCTAATTCTACTTAATAAGAAGACAACCTACAGACTAAGATCAATCACTTTAAAACAGTACTTAATTCTTCAAACCTTTAATTTAAAATTAATAAACTTAACTCTCATAATTGCAATAAATTTATTTGAATTTGAATTTGAATAAGAATAAGAACTTTATAAAAAAACAATCAGATCTTGACTAAAATCTGTTTTTGGCATTTTTAATCAATAAACCTAGATAACATAAGCATAACCAGGTAGCAGAAACCCAAACTATTAATCAATAATAATTATACTTAATCATAATAATTAAAAGTCTCAAGATAAAGACAGAAAATAAAAAAGTAAATAGAATAAACAATGAATTACTTATATACTCGTAAAAGTATTTATTTGGTATTATTAATACGATTTTTTTTATTACACTTGGGTGGCAGACACGGCCCACCTAATGGGAAGTGGTTACCGTGACCTATGGACGTATGCAACACCAGAGGCGTCACACTCATGCTGCCGACCTCGAAGAAACCTTCTAAGAACCCCATATTGTCGTCGCTTGGGAAAACCACCGCGGGAAGTACATTCCACAGCTTGAGTGTGCGAGGAATGAAAATGTTGAAAATGTGTTCCTTTCATACCGCACAGTGCGCTCCGTTTCCGGACGCAATGTGTGAGGATGAATTCTCTGCCTGTGGCGAGAAGTGCCATGATAGAATGTAGCTGTGGGCATCATGTCAAACAGTTCATCTGAGCACAAACCATTTTAGGTATAGGCGGTAGAACACACACAGTGAGGCAAAGTCTCTTCTGAGAGTGAGAGGTTCCACATTGCCTGTGAGTATGGGATTGCTGACGAGCCTTAACGCCCATCTTTGCACCGAGTCGAAAGGGTCAAGCTCACGCAGGCGCTCCGGCAAAAAGGTGACAGCAGTACTTCATGTGGTACCGAATAAAGGAGGAGTTGTTGCCCCGCACTGAAGTACTGCTTCGCCCTGTTGAGCACCCCAAGTTTCTTTGATGCCAGCTTGACCTTGTCTTCCAAATGACTACGGTGTTGGACGTCGCTGGAGATATCGACTACGGTGTTGGACGTCGCTGGAGATATCGACACCAAGGATCTCGATACTCGAGGAAATGGTAAGCGGTGTGCCCAGGAATTGCGGCGCTACAATGAATGGAGTTTTCTTAGCGGTGAATACACATACTTGTGTCTTAGTAGGGTTGAATTGGACTAAGTTTAGTCGTCCCAAATCGGATACTCCAGAGAGAGTAGTCTCGATTTGGGAAACAAGTTGTTCGCAACTTTCCTCCACTTCTGACTTAGGGATATTTGCACGGCCTATGTAAGGCCGTGTGTGGATGACAGCACCAGGGACACGTACCCCGGTGCTGTCATCCACATAGCAATGAACGGAGTCATCAGACAGCATGTCATTGATATGCAGCAGAAACAGGTCGGGGACAACAAGGAACCTTGTGAAACACTAGCGTTTATGTTCATGCGGTCCAAGTAGCTGCCATCGACGACGACTTGGATACTTCTGTTAGATAAAAAGCTGGCAATCCATTGGCATAGTCCCTCGGGGAGTCCATAGCGTGGCAACTTCACAAGAAGAACTCTGTGTGAGACCCGATCGAGGGCCTTCGCTACATCTAGGCTGACCGCTAGTGCCTCACCCTGACTCTCGATGGCTTGCGCTCTGCGGTCAGTGAGATACACCAGGAGGTCACCGGTAGAGCGACTGTGACGAAAATCGTACTGTCGGTCGCTCAGGAGATCGTTTCCCTCAAGGTATCTGAGCTGTGTATTAATCACACGCTCCATCACAGAATCTGTACCAATAGTGTTCACTGATAGACATTTCAACTCATCTGGTTAATGTTGGGAGCAAAATGGATCATTACAAATTAGCATGTCTGTTGATTGGCTGAACGATGTTCGTCGCACACCAGTACCATACTGCTGTGCGACGAACATCGTTCAGGTGAAAAAAAAAACCTTAATTAAAATAAAACTACAGAATAAGGTTTCTAGGAACAATTATATCATTGTATAATCTAAGGTAATGTAAGTATTTTGGCAAATTAATATAACATTTTTTAAATATGAAATAGAATAAAGACGTATATTGTAATCTATACGACGAACAACGTCGGTTCAGTATATTCGTCCTCCGCTTATCCCTAGAAAAATGACGGTTAATAGCATACGCCTACTATAGGTACGTAAAACATCGACGTATTTTATTATGCGTCACTGAAAAAAATCATAATAAAAACAAACAATTTTAATCACGGATGAACTGAATGATGTTATTTTAAAAGATAAAAGGTAAAAACAAAGACATAAAAAAATATATTTTAGTATCCCAAGGACAACGACGGATTTGACAAACCGCTGTTCTAAGACGTCAAAATTTATATTTACTTAAAATAAACAAAAAATTATGTAATTTATAGTACATTGTGACCAAACTTATCCGTTGACGACTGTTCCTCCTGACGTGACCTTATCCTAGAACATCGACGGTAATGCCAATGCGTCGGGAGCGGAAAGGGCGCGGGGGGCAGGGGACAGCGACAGACAACGGTGCAAGTATCAATCCGTCATTGTTTTACGTTAATTAATCAAAACCGTCAGTATTCAACTCTGTATTTGGTTCATTTGTAATGAAATTTGATAAAATGTTTTATTTTTTTTATAAAGTACCATATTTTAAGTTAATTAGAGTAAAAAAAAAAATTTTGCAAAAAGTCAAATCCGTCGTTGTTCTAGGACTGCGACGAAATATGGGTATTTGTATTGGTCTGGTCGTGCCTCGGAGAGCACGTTAAGCCGTCGCGTCGGTCCCGGTTGCCATGAGAACATCTATGGCCGTCGTTACAGTTGGAGCCCTAAAAAGTCCAAAAACAACGGTCTAGCTGCAAAGCTTCGATATCGCATAATATTACCATTGGGTAGTGGAGGTCAGATGGCAATCGCTTCACGGAAAATATCGAGGTCTAACCAAATCCGTAGTTAAGACTGGTAAAGCGGACCCCAGACTTCGAGCTGAAAATCTTCGGATGCGACTGGGAATTAACCCTAGGATGAAGAAGATTCTAAATCCATTGCTTACCCAGCAGAGAAACAATCAGTCCCCTGCCATCCTATCAAGAATTAATCGTGACAATATTCGCTTGCTAATAGCCCACTTAAACACGCATAACAGGAGTGTGTACAGTATAATTAGCATATTAATAACAGAATAGGGCATTGAGATTACAGTTATTGTGATAACGATGAACGACATACTGCTGACCCCTTTTAGTATGGCATGTGTGTGACCGAATTATAATTGGGATATAATAAACCGTGCGACAAAAATAATAAATGGACGACTGATAATGAGTTACTTCAAATACTGAGTGGGCGACTAAAATACTGAGTGACCCGTGATACAGAAAGTGTGTTGCTAAATTGTGAAGCTATGAGGATTCGAGTATAACGCGCTCCAACTCGGATAGGTTAGGTTAGAAGGGTAACGCGGGAGCGGAGCGGAGCTCCCGCTTTAGCCTTCGTGGTTATTTTTTTTATAACCATCCATAAATAGTGGCTCATTTAGCATAAATAGTGGCTCACTCAGTATTTTTGTACGCCACATTCAGTAATTTTGACACCCATAAATTGAATAAAATGATTCTTCACTATAGCTGCCAACCTATTATTTTTAGTACCTGCTTTTCGGTTTAGATCCATTATAATTTACAACATTTATTTTTGTTGTTGCCATGTTAGTTCCCGGTGAAGTAAAATAGGGGCGTCCTATCTCTTCCTCTGGGTATCGTAGAAGGCGACTAAGGGATATGGCTGTTCTTCATACGGCAGTAAACCCGTGACTTAACCTGTGTAGACTTAGATCTGGGACTTAGAGGACTTAGACTTAATACTCTTTGAAAAATAAAAGTTTGAATTACGATACGTACATACATGCAAAAATGCAAAAAATCAGAAAAATACTGTTCTAGATACCTCGGATATTCTACAAAAAACTGATAGACAGGCAGACAAAAAATTTGTTACCACGATCGTGCGTACACACATTATACTAAATAGTATCTAGTGTATAATAGATATGTGATGATAATAAATCAGCCGACCATTGGGCGAGGTGAAGTCAAATTGATGTGATTTATATAATTATGTAAATATTCCTTTTAATTTATTCAATTTCATATTGTAATGTAAATAAATATTCCAATCTTATGCCCTAATTAAAAAGTTATAATTTTAATATACATACATACACTTTGTATAGATATGAACTTGAGTATAGGTGTATGTTTTTTACTTTTCAACCTAAAACTTCTAGACAGATCTGGATAAAGGATGAGATCACAGAGATGATTATAGTTTTTGAGAAACATGTCGCGGACTTAACGGTGTTTCTCAAATAATCGAAATATTTGACTTGTCATAATTTCCTTTCTATTGCATTGACTTGTGTGGTTTTTCTGTATACTGTGTGTTTACATATTATTTTAGACCTATCCCCGCAGAAAAGTGGTTTTGCCCAAAAACGTGACTTATCGGGTTTCTCAAATAAATGATTCAATTATAGTTTTGTATACCACATAGGCTATTTTTACCCTAGGAATAGGTTCTTATAGGAAAAGTTTATGATACCCTTACAAATATGAAGCGAAAGTCTACAAAAGACCAATAAACGTTAAAAGATATCCTCTATAGTCTCTTTTATTGTAACAGGTTCAATAAAAGCTCCTTTGTGTGTAAGTCATGAAATTAAATTACTTCTTTAGGTAGATGTAAATGGAATTTACAAAAAATAATTAAGTAGATACTATTCATTTATTAGACAGATTACTTATAATTGCGGTACGTTTGATAGTTATAATAATATAAGATCTGTAATGCCTAGGCCACAGAATAATAGGTACTTAATTCAAAAATACGGCTGAGTTACAATTCGGTATAGATATTTATTTTGTGCCTAGGCTTAGGGTACACCAACTGTGAATTAATTTTGCTTTGAATTTGAACAAAAGGTCGTACTTTTTTGTAGGACACATCAATTTGACTTCACCTCGCCCGATGGTCGGCTGATTTATTATCATCACATATCTATTACACACTAGATACTATTTAGTGTTTTAGATATTTTTCAAACTACATAATGGACGAAACATTGAGTATGTGCTCCAGATAAAAACTGACCGGGATAAAAACTGGGAGGAGGTCGTACAGTACCTACATTCTATCATCGCACCTCTCGCCACAGGCAGGGAATTCATCCTCACACATTGCGTCCGGAAGTGGTACGAACTGTGCGGTTTGAAAGGCACTTCATCCCACGCACACTCAAGCTGTGGAATGAACTCCCTGCGGTGGTTTTCCCGAGTGACTACTATATGGGGTTCTTCAAGAAGGGCATTAGAAGGTTTCTTCAGGGTCGGCAGCGCGAGTGTGACGCCTCTGGTGTTGCATACGTCCATAGGCCACGGTGACCGCTTCCCATCAGGTGGGCCGTGTGCTTGTCTGCCACCTAAGTGGTATAAAAAAAAACCCGTATGGCCTCCTCCCAGTTTAAAACCTATCACAAAATATGTATTCAAAAATTTGCTTCCTAATTTTAGTGGCACTTTGGCTGGCAAACCATCCTTCACTTTTATGATATTTGGTATTAATAGGTACCCACAAAATGGATAAAAATTCACAAATGACTAGGGAAAAATGAACGTTATTAATATCACATTTAATTAAGTATCTTCGTTAGCGTACCTAATGACTCAGATATCGAATTCATAAAAAACACTCCCGACTCAGGCATATACGTATCATTTAATTATAGAGCTTAACAAATAGGTTTTTGTATTTTCTTTATAATATTACTAGCTTTTGCCCGCGGTTCCGCCCGCGTGGATGTCGGTTATCGCGTCCAAACTGTCTGTCAGATATCGGTCTGTCAGTTCATCGCAATAGCCCATACACTTACAGTTTCGTATACGATTTTGGACTGACGGCTAATATGTGTGTGGCCGCTTGACGATTCCGGTCAGCAAAGACAGTTAAAGGCCGGACAGTCTTCCTCCTTTCCGTCCTTTTATACGTAATAACATAAGACTAAAAGAATAAAATAATGTTATTATTTTAGTCTGAGGTACTAAAATTATGATGACATTGATGACATAAGGACTGCAGGCCGCCCGATACGACCAGAAACTGCAGGCGGCCTGTTAGTGGGTGGCCGCCTTTTCTGTACACACATTTACACCTCTTTTCTTGTTCCTCACGATCTCCTCTCGCCGGTCTGCTGGGAGAAATTTCTTTATAGAAATAAGCAGTACCAATGTACCAACTTTCAACTTCCACTGTATGTATATTTTTTCTATGTGTGCACAAATATTAAATAAAATATAAATAAATAAATAAATACAAGATAATTATGTATAGTAATTAGTAATAGGTATACTATTAGATATTATATTATTACAATCATGTATGTCAGTATTGTTTTGAGTGAACAGTGCCGAAATCATTGCAAATATCAGATAATACATGAGATTGCTAAATATTCCGGTAGCTCTAATAGTGTTTGAAAGTAATTAAATGCCAATACAATAATATTTTACTATAAGATAAAACAGCGCATTATTAGAAAATAACCACAGATTTAATTTAGAAAAACTTAATTATTATCTGAACATAATATAAATTGTGTTTCTGCTTTATGGTCTTGACTTCTATGAAATTGTTTTTATTCAAACTTTTGAATAGGAAACCAAAATATTTTATCCGGCGGCGAATTTCATTGCTCATGACACGTGGGGAAATAACAATTTCGTGAATGTTTGTGTAAAAATACATACTGTATATTTTTATATTTTGCTAAATATGTATTGCCATCAAATTCAAACACAAACATTATGTACTTGTTACGTAAAAATTCAGTTCAATTTGGTGTCAGTAAGTGATTTCAGTTAATTTTACAAAATATTATTATATTCATCATTATCACATCATTAGTCGTGGTTGCATCCATAGGTTAAATTTTGGAGGTCCGTTCTTCAACTCTTTCTCAAGAGTCAGCTAATCTTGGGTTTTATGGGTGTGACTGATGTTTGCTGAAACTGCGACGATCTAAATTTTATTGGAAAAAACACACTGAAAACTAAAAGTGCGAGCGAGCAAGCAGGTCTCGAGCGCAGTTGAATCGGCGGCGGTTATAATATAGTTCGCATTGTTGGCGATGCGATCCAAAGTATGAACAGAGTGGCAATTCGTTGTTCGGCGTATGATGGAATAGAATGCCAAATGTATGAGATTTGACGTATATGACAGGCGTCAACGAATGTCAAAAACGTCAAACTCAAATCCTATACATTTGTCATTCTATTCCATCATACGCCGAGCAACGAATTGCCACTTGTCTAGAGGGGCAGAAGTGAAACTATGCGCTCTTGGCTTGCTCGGCTCACTCGCTAGCTTGTATCGTCAGATGTTACATTTGTATCGTTTGTATCGCGTAATAAAATATAGCTTATCTTTATAGTTAGTGGTGTGGACCGAAGTACGAAGAGAGATGAAACGATGCTCGCTCGACTCGCTCACTCGCTAGCTTGTATCGTCGAATTTTACATTTATATCGTTTGCATCGCTAATAATATTAGCTTATCTTTATAGTTTGTGGTGTGAACCGAAGTATGAAAAGAGGTAAAACGATGCTCGCTCGCTTGATAGCTAGCGGTGTGACCTGCGTTTTACAGAGGCTTTATATAAAACTAATTAATTTGCGGCAGCTCAACTTTCATTATCTGCTCTCAATGTTATAGCCAAACCACCTTTGTGCTCAAGAAATATTGCTTAAAACCCTTCTTTACAAGTAAAATTATACTTACAAATTAGGTTTTGGCGCTTCTAAATATTATATTTATAACCGAGTTTACTTTCGTATTGAAGAGTGTGCCAATGTCTGATATTTAATTTTCTTTTGTGTAAAATCCTATCAATACCTATTGTGAATGTAAAAGTTTGTGTATTTGGACGTTTATAAGGCAAGAAAGGAATAATTTGATTTTTTACACACACGAAAAACTGATTGACTGTATAATGATTTTTAAAAATAACACATAAAGGTCAAAAATAAATATTTGAAAGAAATTTTAAAACAATTAATATGCTAACTATTCAAATCGATTAATATTGGAAAAAGTGAAGCGCCTAGGCAAAACTTGAACCCGCGACCAGTCCCTTAAAAATGATATTGATTATTTAAAAAAATCTTCTATCTATACTATTATATAATTGTATAAAGTGGTCGTGTCTGTACATTGGAGATATTTAAAAAAAAATACTTGGGTTATGTTATGTTAACGATACTGAACATGAAAATATTTTTTTTAAATTTCCTGTCTGTCTGTTTGTCCGCGATAGACGCAAAAACTACTGGACGGATTTTGATGCGGTTTGCGGTTTGTTAGAAAGGGCTTACTCAGACTTAAAATCTTACGTTTGTTTGATCGCAATCGGTTGAGTAGAACCGAAGATATGAGCAAAGGTCGCGTTAACCGAGATGCACGCGGGCGGAGCCGCGGGCGGAAGGCTAGTAAAACAATAAAATTAAAAAGTAAAAGAACGCCCGGGAGGGAAATTGGTGTGAGCGTATGTATGTATGGAAAAAATAAAAGATACTTAATTGTAAATGAGTTTATAACAAATATGAGTCGGATAAATCTAATGCAATTAGTTAATAACAACCTTATATGAGCATAAATATGTATTGCTGACTGTACCTACCTTGCTTGCAGTTTCTGTAATCCTTTAGAACTATAATAGAATATTACAACAAGACAACGAACTAACTAGTTTAATTTCTTAGTTACCACTACCTTTGTTCGTAATATTCACTTTAAAGGTTCATTGTTTGTATAATAATGTAACACATTACCTTGGAATGAAAGCATTACACACAGGAGGTGGGTTAAATTACAGACTTAGGGTAGGCTGGATACACCGCGTGTTGGATCGTTCATCATACAACACAAGAGTTCCCTACCATAGTCCAATATAGCTCTATAGTGAATCCTATAAGGGAACAGAAATTGTGGCTATATAGGCACATCTAGAGGCATTCAGTGTTCGAGTTCAGTTCGAATTGATGTGGTCTGAGACGAAGCGTTTATTATCCCAGCCCCCTAGATAAGTGGCAATTCGTTGCTCGGCGTATCATGGAATAGAATGACGAATGTATAGGATTTGACGTTTTTGACATTCGTTGACGCCTGTCATATACACGTCAAATCCCATAAATTTGGCATCCTATTCTACAAAACGTCGGCTTACGAATTGCCACTTGTCTAGAGGGGCAGGGATAATAAACGGTTGGGTGTCGAAGCTCGATCAGGGATAATAAAATGAAAAATAAAAATTACTGTACTGTCTCGAACAATTAAATACTAATGCAAAATCAAGGATTTTTACGCAATCATATTTTTGTTTTAAAGTTTACGAAAGATGCAAAAAAATATGGGACGGATTTTGATGCGGCTTTTTTATCAGACAGATGTTAGACAGGATTTTTTTATACCACTTAAGTCGCAGACATGCAGACGGCCTACCAGATGGAAAGTGGCTACCGTGGCCTATGGACGAATGCAACACCAGGTGACGTGCTGCAGACCTTTTAAGAATCAGAAGGATTTTTTGCCGTCAGCACAGAACAAGCAGGACAAGCCTTTGGTCTTCTTACTGACAACACAGAACCTCTCCAGTACGCTCCAGTTAATCAGATTGAGAGAATCAGTCTGCAAAATAGGATATTTATCGATTTAGAAAGGGAAAAGAGAATCGACCTCGGGCGGGACTCGAACCCACGATCTTTCCCTTACAGGGGTAACGACGCCCCAAAGACGAAAGTATAGAGGAATTTGGATTGGCTTCGTGCGGTCCGAGCGTTCCCCCTGTAAGGGATTAGGGGAGGGGAAAGGAGGGGAGGGCTGTATTGGAACCAGCAGTTATGTGGGGAGCTCTGCCAGACAGTGTGTGTCTAGCGAGACCTCAACCTGCGGAGACACAGACGACATCGTCAGCACCAGCGTTACAACGCTTGCTGACGGCGTCTACCACGGGACCACTCACGGGATCTCATAACGAATATATACTCAGACCCAGGTATATTTTCCTTTCAATGATATAATATAAATATATTATCAAATATTGATAACTCCTGTTTACTACACTGTAATTGTTTTCAGGTCTAATACCAAGCAGAACCGTCCCAACATGGGACACACGCGTGAAAAGCGTGATGAAGCAAGAGCAGGAGCCTTGTGCAAAACGTGTGAAGCGTAGCCCTTCACCAGCGCAACAAACTCCAGCCACAAATCCATCATCCTGCGTCCTCATGAACCTTCTGGTGAGTGGCTGCGGTATGTCATATATTATGTTGACTAGTGGTCATTGTCGGTAAAGGTTGAACATAGACCAATATAAGAACACGTAAAGGCGCGGCAAATTTGTATACTGCGCCAATTCAGTGACATACTGAGATGGACGGTTGCGGCATCTAGCCCACAATAAATCTGTGGCCAGAATGTTATTTCAGCAGACAACCCCGACTTAATGCTAAGTAATGTGTTATCTGCTTGGATTTAGCACTGAATAAGCAGTCACATAAATATTTCTTCGTGTCGCGATGTTACATTTGAATAGGATGGAACGCTTAGATTTATGAATACAATGCAATTTATTGTCAAATCTGTTAATCTTTTCGGAGATAAATATGGTTGGGTCATTCGTCAACTCGCTAAAAAAAAGTCGCCAAATTCCGCGGGTTGGCACCTTTCGATTTTACCTATTTTTGTTGTCGTCAACTGGCGGCATAATAAAAAATATGTATGGAGGCTTTGTACAGTCATCTACAACAGTCATATGGTATGAGAGAAGGTTGACTCCAAATAAAACAAAATTTGGTTGAAAAAGATTATAATTAACCAACAATAATGAACGAGAAGTACAAAATGTACAAATTAAGCTGATAATAATGGTTCTCCCTTGTTTGGTATAACAACGTTTGGTCGAATGTTACTAATTCGAACAACGTTTGAGAAAATAATTGCTTTGCATAATATCGATTGACATAATTTTCATTTCATCGAATATTTATTTGCGATAACAACCTTTGCGCTATTGATCAAAAAGTATAATGCTCATTTCATATAATGTTCAGTTGATATAATTATGTATTTCATCGAATATTCAATTGGTGTGATGTTAATGTAGTGTAGAAATTTATTTATCTGGCCCTCGGCGGCCGCTGCCGCGGCACGCTCGCTTCGCTCGCTCGCCTCGTGCTTGTTGTGGTCACAGTTCTAACCTAACCTAACCCTGCCGATTTCCGTGATGTAAGAAAACCACTAAGAGTATGTTTCATGAAAAACAATACAAGTAAAATTGAAAAACTCTCAGTGCAATTGGCAGGGTTAGGTTAGGTTAGAACTGTGACCACAACAAGCACGAGGCGAGCGAGCGAAGCGAGCGTGCCGCGGCAGCGGCCGCCGAGTGATTCGGTATGATCTCTCGACTAAATCATTATTAGTCTAATGAAGCATTAGTTTAAATAAAATTAGTGCAAATGAAAATTCGGTGAAATGATATTATTCCAACTTAATAATTATGCTAAATAAAATTCTACCAATTAAATATTCGGTCAAATGAATAATTATGTGAAATGACTTTATTGTAACTGAAATTAGTTCAAGTGATATTCGACCAAACGTTGTTATACCAAACAAGGGAGAACCGATAATAATAATATTAATAAGCACAAACAGTCATATTACAATCGTCGTTTTGTGATTTGGTACATCGGAATGAAGATCGACTTAATTCGGTTTTGTATAGCGTTCTCTTCATAAATAGTGGCTATTATTGTTCGCTATTAGACATTTGTTGTATCTGGCAAAATATTTGACAAAGACGCAAACATGCAAATATAGACGAATACGACCATCCACACATGGCAGCTAAATAACAAACTTATGGGCCATGTTAATAAGGCCACAGATTACTAAATAGTTACGGCCAATACTTTGTCAAAGGCTATGGACCCGGCGACCGCTCGGTGAATCCATGGAGTGCTGAGAATCGGATCTCTTACTCCGCTGGAGCCGGTGGAGGAGGTTATGTCGGACTTGAACCGACTAAAACGCACGCCATCTGTGGGCGGTCGGTTGCCGGAGGTGAGGTAGTCTTATACATATCCCTCGATCTGGGGCTTGATGTAGATGAGAGTGTCTCCCACTGTGATACTGGATCCCGTCGGTGGTCCACGCCGAGGTCCATGAACGAACATTGCCTCTGTTTTCTGCGGAGCCACCTCGAGACCCAGCCGCCGGATGTCAAATATATTGTTGCTGTTATATTATGTCAAATACGCAAATACAAATCATGTCATGTGAATTATTAGATGTTACAAAACTCCACCCCTAAGGAGATAAAACGAACACAACGCGTACGAAATCACAGGCCACCGCTAGTGTGTGTATAAATCAATCAACAAAATGAATATTATCCCACGCAATAAATAAACTCGTTCAATAAATGAAAACCTCTTCATGAGAAACGAGCGTTGATAATTACTACAAAGGTTCAATAAACAAAACAATCTATAAAGCCCACGTCCGTGTACAAAATAAAAGATGGATGTGTACATTCATTTCGTTGGAAATTAATTGTACCTACTGTCACTATATTTTGCAGTTGACGCCATACAATATTAACTAGATAAATTCGAAATATTTACGTTCTCAGAGCTTTTGTCTGAGTTTTGGGTGATTTTTAATGACTTTATCAAGTTTTTGAAGTGAAAACAACTAGGTGCATTGGACTTTTTTGAGATGGGAAAAATAATTGAACTCGCAACACTGTTACCGTTACCGACACCTTTACATAGAAGTTTTTTTCTACACCACCTAGTTGGCAGATAAGCACCCGGTAGAGAGTGGTTAACGTAGCCTATGGACGTGGGCAACACTGAGAGACACACTCGTGCTGCCGACCCTGTAAAAACAGAAAGTTTCTGTGCCACCAGTGCAGGAGACAAAGCAGGACAAGCCTTTGGTCTTTCCACTGACAGAACTCTTCAGTGAGCTCTGGCTATCGTGCTCACCGCCGGGAACACAAGACGTAACAACTTATATTGACCAAGTTTTAACTACTGTGAGTACTACGATTACGTTATCGAAAGAGTATATTTCGCTTTCACGAAAGAGATACACGATATTTTATCCAACCCCCCTAGACAAGTGGTAATTCGCTTGCCGGCGTATTGTAAAATACAAAGATGTGATGATGAATGTATGTGATTGACGTATATGACACCAATGATGTATTATATTCATAGATACGTCATACGTCATACGTATAAAATGGCGCAAACACTAAGTATAACAACATTTTAGTTACTTATTAAAAATATGTCAATGTTATTACTTTATATGAATTATATTAGTATTTATATTATTATATTTTATTATTATGAATTTATTATTGTAATAGTTTTTTTATTGGTCGTGATTCTGATTGGTGCATAAAATGATGACCAAAAGTCATCATTTTTTTGTCGCCATTTTAGAGTGTGGACAACATATCTATAGTTTATAATATATCATTGTATGACACATATTTTGACGTTGACGATTGTCATGAACGCAACGTCAAATCCCATATATTCATCATTCTATTCTACAATACGCCTAGGATATTGATTCAAGCAATATATAAATTTACCTATTTTAGTCCATTGCTGGACTTAGGCCTGTCCCATTTGACTATTATGTGATCCTGACTATCTAGGGGGCTGTTTATTGCAAAAAAAAAATGTGGGTATACTTTAACCAAAGTCCTTACCATAACAGATATGATAACTAAGGCCTTAATATAACACCCTTCAGATTTTTCTTTATGAATTCCGTCACAAGTTCTCTCCAATAGATTCAAAACTTTGCCAATATGATTTGCGTGGAATCGGTCAAAGAGAAAATTCTGAAGTTTTTTGCATGTTCAATACTACGTTTTTGCTTTTGTATTGCAAGTTTGGGATCGTTATTGTTCGAGATAATAAATAATTCATATACTAATACAGTGGATGGATATAGTATTTTTCTGCCAATCATTCTGATTCGGCGTTATTATATTTGGCAACATATTTTATTTTATTTGCTACTTTCCCGGCGGAGTAGAACAGGGCTACCCCCTCTCTTCTTGTGGGTGTCGTTGTACGTGACTAAGGGATAGAGCTGTTCTCTATCCCACAGTAAACATACGCCTATGACAAAGTACTTGACAGCTATAAGCTCGTACCCGTGCTATAAGCAAAGGCACACCTCTACCTGGGGATTACCAGCATTAATATTTCGATTAGCTTCGGGTGAGCCTCGGTGAGTTAGTGGTCAGAGCATTGTCTCTATAAGGAAAAGATCGCGGGTTCGAGCCCCGCCTGAAGTGGATTCGCTTTTTTCTATCTTGATTGATTAGAATACTTGATTGATAAGCATACTAAATACTTTAAATTTTCATCCAAATATTGATAACTGCGGATCAAGATTCAGGTCCGTCTAAAGCTACCATATTTGCTTTTAATTACTTCACTGCAGTGTACTTCATTTGCTTAATACACAGGCTGTTCTCTGCTCACTAGAAACTAATCGTATGTGCTACTCCTATTTTCGTCTCTGTAGCAACTGCAATTCATCAGTAGATAGTTGATTCAGTAGTTGAACAGGGATGTTTGTCTGACGAGTCTGATTTTAGGCTCACGAGTATAGCCAAAATGGGTTGAACAAACAACGCACAGTTCATGTACTGTCTAATTGCCTGAGGATGGATTTTTGGATGAAATGCCTTTACATGTAGGGTACACCATCCCTCCGATTTGTCCGTGTTTTATTGGAAGGTTAAATTGCGTCAACAAGTACCTTAAACTAAACTGGATTCTTATATTATAATGAAATTTTATAGCAATTGGTATGCTAACTTTTCGTATGGATGTAGATCGGATATTCATTGTTTCCTATTTAAATCTAATGGATTCGCTCATTTTAGTCAGTGAGGGAGAAGAACAGAAGAAGGGAGGTAGAGCAAGAGAGAACAAAATTATCTCTCTCACCAGTATGGGTCTGATGTAAGAAACACCATGGTGTTCCGCTTTATTCCAACAGCAAAGTTAGTAAGTACTTTTTTTTTATTGCCCACAGGAGCCGGTGAGGGAGGTAAACGTTACCATATCTAATTATAGGTAAAGAAAGGTAAAATATATTTGGTAATTTATTTCAGTGTACTATAAACTGTTCTCTTCAATGTTTTCATACCCTAGTTTTCATTGCTTTTGGAATGCAGTTCCTACAAAAGTATATAGTAGTAAAACTCAGTTCAAGTTAAATAGTGAATTTGGTTATAAGAGGAACAAAATTGTTCAGTTATATAAAGGAAAAACCCAGTACCTGACAAATCTGATTATCTAAAAATCCACCAGTTAGGTTAGGACTGACTGACATACATATAGTTCAATACTTATGTAGGTATATGTCCGTCCGTTCTTCCCTTTTTGGCTACGCCGCAGTAGGGTAAAAAGTAATAACAAAGATGAATAGATGTAGACAATGAAATACTTCATTGTCAGTTGCCCTACTTTGATACTGTTTGTCTTATTCGCCAAACATTGGATGTTGAATTGGAGCCAATTCAAATGCAATGCTACAATGTCTCTATTGTAACCGAATTTCTATATATTAGTCAAAGAAAACGTGGATAGCAATCTTGTATAATAGTTAATTTCAATGTTCACTTTAAAAGTTGAAAACTATTTTCTACGCTATAATATCAATCACATTATATATCTTATGGGTTATCGCCTTATAGGTTAAGTTAAAGTTAAAATTCTCGGTAAAAACTTCTACAAAAGCAACATGGCAGCAAAAGTTAGAAATAATAATTAAAAATACGAAGCAGCAACTAGGTCGGGTTAATACAAGTAAAGAACAAAAACTAATCATTCATGAACAATAATTGGATCGGAAAATTAATAAAATAAAAATGTCAGTTTCTTAGTTTTGCAAAGGAAAATGAGGATTTTTTTTCTTTGAGATGAATAAACAAGGTAGACGCGTATTTTCTATTATAAATAAAGTAACTTGATTAGGTCTATACTGAGTTACCTTAGGTAGGTACAATCAGCATCAGATAGCTATTGACTACAAAATCTCAAAATTGTGTCAGTATATGAAAGTCAAACGGTTTTATTGATTTAAATTTTATTATACTATCGTTCGAACTATAAAGGCGTGTACCCTTTTTTTATCATACAAAAAATCCCCACGGATACCTCTCTCGAGGGAGCCTGTGAAGGAGGTTTTGTTAGACTCGAACCGACTAAAATGCACGCCGTCTGTGGGCCGTCGGTTACTGGAGATGAGATTATCATAGAGATATCCCTCGCACCCCACTCGCGTCACCGTGATGGCATTTGGACGTTGGCTTTTTTCTGATCCAGCGCAGATACCACCCGAAGCTCCCTTGCCTGGTGAGAATCTGCGTCAGCCGGTACGAGAGGCCGCCGTGTGGCCTCTCTAGCCACTCCCCCCTGATGGGTCTTACCGCTGCTACTACGGCGCACCCTGATTAAAATTTATATTAAATCAGTAGGTACACATAGCCAAAAAGATAAGTACCTACACCTTGCCACTCCTCACCATTCTTTGAGCGAATCTCTGTGAGTGGACAATTTCTTTGATGTGTAATCCGCCCTGAAAAGATATGAATAATCCAACTTCTAGCTAAAGATTGATTGGATGACGTCATTTAGGAACACTGCCCGCGGGTAGCGATCAATTGTTGCTTTCCAATCTGCAGTCAAAGCGTACGCGGGATTATAAAAATATACCGTACCAATATTTTTTATGTTTTGGTACAGGAAATTTGAACTGTGAAAACCAATGTAATTACAGATATGATCGAAATGCCAACTATAGATGACTAGCTTTCCATCCGGCTACGCCTGTGTTATATTTAAGGCCCCGAATCAGATTAGCGTCGAAAAATCGATATTTTCGAAACCATTTTTCTTTTTAACTATAAAATCTACAGATCTGGAATTTACATGCCTGCATACTACAAGATATACAGAGTAACTTCTCCTTTTCTTAAATTATATAAAAAAGGAGGAAATAGTTGAAAAGAAGCTCTGAACATCACTCTACTCTTTCTTATGAAACCAAATATTTTCTACAATATGTATCCAATTAATCTAAAATTTCACATGTATGTTAAATAAATGTATTAGCATGACGTGACCTTCTTAGTTTGTAATCGTCCCATATAAAATTATCTATTAAAATTAGTTTTACTGATTCTTTTGGCTGAAAAACGAGCGAATGACCTTGAGCATTTGTATGGTCAAAGTCATTCGCGTATGTAATCACGTTAAAGGTATATACCGAAGGTGACCGCATGCACCAACTGCAGACGCACGCAGCAGATACGCGTGTTCGCGTCATTGCGGCTTCTTAATGGTCCATTTTATCCGTATCGGTGTTTATCAAATAACTAGCTGTTGCCCGCGGCTCCGCCCGCGTGGAATTCTTATCCCGTTCATTGCTAATATATAGCCTATATGTTAATCCAGGGTATATCATATATACATACCAAATTTCAACCAAATCGGTCCAGCCGTTTATGCGTGAAAGAGTAACAAACATCCACACATCCACACATCCATTCTCACAAACTTTCACATTTATAATATTAGTAGGAAGGATGGGTACGCTGTATCCTTAAAACCCTCTAAATAACTGAGAGTAAAATAATAATTTTATTGCCAACGAAGCATGTTCTGTGACATCAAAAAGTTGTACAAAAAGTTAAGTTGAAGTGATCTCTTTGCATTTCTTTAACTAACTTGCTCCTCCCAGAGTACATTAAGTGCAGAAGCTGTTCGTCCCAAGTAAAATAAAACTAGAGACTCCAAGTTGATGGTAATAACCCTCGATGAACTTTCAGAGAGAGTTAAAATATTCTCTACGTGGATGGGCTGCAAGTGCTGTGCTTTCTATAGCTGTTTTTTTGTATCGTAAATAATGCTAAACCCTTGCGAAGTTATCTATATAATTAAATATAATTAGAGTATCCATTTTGTAACGTAAAAACAAAAGTATGTCTATGAATTCTGTATGAATGTATAGACGTATAAAAAACGCAAATTTTATATTTTTATCCATCTTTCTCACTGTCTGTATTGGATAATCTCCGAAAAGGCTGGGCCAATTTTGGCCTGAATTTTACTGAAAATAGCTTATGTTATAAGGTGTAACTTAGGTTACTGTTATTCTAGAAAGAATATAAAATTATTAGGGTTTAGCGCAAAAAAATTAAAACCCAGATGGAAGCCCACGTGGACAAAGTCGCAGGTTCAGTTATTAGACCAATTAGCTTATCTTAAAAAAATCCGTATTTCCATCGTATATCAGTTTTTTTTTAAATATCTCCAATGTAAAGACATGACCACTTTACAATTATTATTTTAATAGTATAGATTTTCCTTCAGGTCGGGAGTGACTTACAGGACTTGCTAATTAAGTGCTGAATCTGAAAAGACTTGTGACGTCGCGTCGTCGTTGCGTTGTCGTGTCGCACGACACACCGTTCCGCTGCAGTGCAGTACCACTTAATGTGTTCTTACCTTAACCTATTTACCGGAATAAAAAACTAGGTGATGAAAAGTAGTAGGTGGGTACCATTATCATTATGTGGTAGTAGGTTTGTTTATTTAGAATAATGTAATAAAAACGGTATACCGCCGTTTGCCCGAATTTTATTTACCCTAATATCATTTGCCATAATAGTCAACAGCCATAATATTAACAGACATAATATTCATTTGCCCTACTCTTATTTGCTATATTAATCACGTGCTAGAATCTTTGTTTCCCATAAAGTCACTTACCATAACATCATTTGTCAGAATCATTGTAAGCCCTAATTATCACATGCCATAATTATCACATGCCATAATTATCACGTGCCATAATTATCACATGCCATAATTATCACATGCCATAATTATCATATGCCATAACATCAACTGCCATCGACATTGTGTAACAGTGACAGTGTGTTACGGTTGTTATATCAGGTGAAACTGGATGCAATCGGGACTTTAGGGCACCCCGACTCGGATATGTTAGGTTAGAAGGGGATGGCGGGGTCGTTTGAGCGAGCGAAGCGAGCGAATAGACCCCGCTATCCCCTTCATGGTTATTTTTTTATAAACCACCCAGAAGTAGTTTGGTTAGGTGCCATTTGAGTTAGGTTAGAACTATGACCATTAACCCATCCACCCATCACACCCATTGACATCGACAGCCAGAAAGAGCAAGAAGAGAATATTATGTCTAATAATCATTATGGATAATGAATATTATGTCTAATAATCATTATGGATAATGAATATTATGTCTAATATATATATTATGTCTAATATTCATTATGGCGTTTAAATATATGTTTAATAACTATTATGGCAAATAAAAATATGTTAAACAATAGGTATGGCACTCGTATGTTATGGTATCTAAGTTTCGGGCAATTAAAAGTATGTCATATGTCTTTTAGGTCAAACAAAACATTCGGGCAAATGAAATTCGGGTAAATGAAATTCGGGAATATGATGATTATGGCATATAATCTTCGGTTAAACAATAGACAACCAATAAAAACAGATGCGAGCTGTTGTTACCTGCCTATCCCGGAAAGAAAAAGGCGCGAACATTTTGTCTTTTAATGTAGAAACAGATAAGAACATTTATCATTAACCCCATAACGATTTCCCAGTTGCGTCCAAAGTTTTTTTTTATATGTCGGATTTTCCAGTAGAGACTGCTGTCTGACCTCCTGTCCATCGTCAATGTACACGAGCAAGGAAATTTGAACTCAAAGAATGCCGATTGAATGTTGCGTAGTCGTAGGTACAGGATACCTACCAGTCGATATCCGATAGATCTTGACTAGCAAAGTACTCAAAAAGTGGTCAAATTCGCAATCGGTCAAATGACTGAAAAACCGTCCAAATTGTATTAGGTCAAAATTGCGATTGGTCCATATCTCGACGTTAATACCTTGAGATCTTAATACCTTGGTAACTATAGTACTTTACTGAGTAGCAGTTACCATCAGGTAGCTCTTAACTATCAAAGTACTCGAAAATACTTTTTGAGTACTTACTTACTTTGCTACTCAAGAACGATGTGATGCTGACTGAACCTACCTACAATAATGAAATTAAAATAAAAAAAATGATACAAAATATATACTAATATATAAATGCGAAAGTAACTCTGTCTGTCCGTTACGCTTTCACGCGCAAACCGATTTTGATAAAGTTTGGTACAGAGATAGATTAGACCTCGGGAAAGGAACTATGTTAGGTCGCGATAACCGACGTCCACGCAGGCGAAGCCGCGGGCAAAAGCTAGTAATAAATAAAAAAATGAATTTTAATTTTTTAATTAACGTAGGTAAGTACCTAAAACAAAAAAGAAAGACGTGTGGCACTCGGGGACTGCCGCGGTAAAGCTATTGCATAGCATTTTTTATCAACTTCTGCAATTATCCCCCCACTCCGAGCTCGCACGAATCGAGCCGAGCTGCTCCGAAATCGGCTCGGAGTGTCAGCTTAGGTTTTTTCGTTACGGAATTTCTGGATTCGGTCTCCACGCTCAAGGCCCGCGTTAGAAGCTATGCAATAGCTTAAAAACATTTCATAATGACTAAAATACGCGAGAATAATGTAATGTTTCAATAGTTGTAGGTATCCTCTGACAAAACAGTGCGGGAAACGCGTTGACATTCGTTACAATAAAAGTAAGGTCATTTACCAATTCGTGTGCCCATTATATTCATCTGGTAGTATTCGGGAAAAAGCCATAAAACCTACGGGTATTAAATGTAAATAAGGACCGTGAAGGGTCTGTAGTTTATTCAAATTTACGATACCTCACAAATCTACGGGAACGTAACAAATGTTGGTGAACTCTGCCAATGTTTTTGTGGAGAAGTGATGTGTAGATTGTATTATACCTATAATTCTCGCCTGAAATTCGCAGCCTGAAATTTTGGGGCTTTTTTTAAGTGCGAAAATTCAAAAAGTTTGGGGGGGGGGGGGGGTGTCACTTGTGACGATAAAAGTATGGTATAATCAATACATCAATGGGTAAACCTAATAAATTTGAAAATGCTTACTTATAATTTAATTATTAATAAACACACACACACAGGAATCCTTTCATATTATAATGACGTCATACCTTACCCAAAAACTTTCAGTATTGCCAAGTTAAATAGCAATTCATCCTTTATACCAAAATAATACCAGTCCATTGGTCATGAAAAGCGTCGATAACTACTCAAGAGATTTACTTTGCACCAAATATATAAAAATCCTATAAAGAACAAAATAATATTGTGCCGAAAAAAATGTTACCGGTTTATTTAGCAATTTATTAGGTGTTTCTCACGCGATATACACATAATAAATTTCGTTATAATCCAATAAAATCAGTTTTACTTCAGCGAGTTATATTGGGCTTAACTTTGAATTATTCAATATCGTGTTAATTTGAACTAAATTCACGTAAAATACAAATTAGTTCGTGGACATTTGTGTGGGTTATGCGTTAACCTAAAGGTATGATTCTATAGCCGACCGTATACGACAACTGCGGATCCACGCAGCACAGGCGCATAATTCATTGCGGCTTCTCAATGGTCCCTTTCTATCCTTATCGGAGTTTAACAAGTAATGGGTACGCTGTATCTGGTGCATACGTCAGTAGTTGTCGTATGCAGTCGGCTTCGTAATCGTACCTTCACAGACAAATATTATCTTGACTTGTAATATCATTGTTTAACGCATAACTGTTAAATGAATAAATTAAACTCTTACTAGTACGTTCCCTCAGATCAGACGATGTCTTATAGGCTAAAACTGAGGCCAATAGTACGGGCATCCGTTGTAATTACCTGTAACAAAGAAATATGGATTAAATTTTAAACAAACAGTTTTTATAAGTTAACTTATAAAAATAAATATATCGTCAGAATTATGTAACTTATGGTCGATTATATTATAGAACCTTATTTTGTGTCCACTGCTAGATGCCACATGGAACCCCATACACTAGGCTCCAAAGATCTCCCTACCAGCCCTCCCTAGAATTGTAAACGAATGTGGCGAATGTATGGGATTTGACAATAGGTATATGGCACTCGTCAACGTCAATGTTATAAACGTCAAATCTCGTACCCTACATTAGTCATTATATACCACAACTAGCTGACCCGGCGAACTTCGTTCCGCCATATTTTCTGATCCCGTTCCCGCTACATATCTCTAAATTTATCAGTGTTTCTCTACAATATTATGCATGTATTATACATAATATAAACCTTTGAATCACTCTATCTATTAAAAAAAAAACCACATCAAAATCTGATGAGTAGTTTTGAAGATTTAAGCATACATAGGGACGGACAGACAGCGACAGCGACTTTGTTTTATAATATGTAGTGATGATGATGATGATGATGACCAGCCAACGAATAATTGCCACTTGTCTAGGGGGGTAGATACACCTCTCGTACCAACTATATCAAGCTCAATATTGAAATAAACCTATACAAATAACTCACTATAATCTCTAAGGTAAAACTACAATCTCATAAACAACTAGCGGTACACATTACTCAGAGCACTTTTTTTGCGTAAAAATATGCATATTGACTGTAAAGCTACGAGGTTCAAATAGATTCATACACGCCCCAGGGGCGTTGTGAGCGAGAAGTGGAAGTTGTATATCGGATGAATAAACACTGGTACTTTAAGGTTCACTGAGTTGTCGATACGAACTATAGTAAAAAAGATGATAACTAGACCAAGTAAGGTGGATCTATCACCAGACAATATCAATAAGAACTCATTCAGACAAGAAGAGTTCCTCATTTCATTTATTCATAACTAGCTTTTAACCGCGGCTCCGCCCGCGTGGATGTCGGTTATCGCCACCAAACATAGCCTAAGTCCTTTCTCAAGGTCTAATCTACCCCTATACCAAATTTCATAAAAATCGGTTCAGTGGTTTAGGCGTGAAAGCGTAACAAACAGATAGACAGACAGACAGAGTTACTTTCGCATTTATAATATTAGTATGGATTGGTGTTTATGATTGTGGAAGTATCACCATATTCAACTATACGGCATGCAAATGTCATATTCGTTAACAATACATAGTATTTAAAAGCCTCACTTGCAAGATACGAATATTGAAAGGACAGGGCCCATACCATTTCTACCAACTGCAAATGTCACTTTGTAATCCAATATATTTATATGACATTACAAAGTGACATTTGCAGTTGGCAGAATGACAGCTGTTCAATTATTGACCTGTTTTAAGGTTTATGGTAAGGCCGCAGAAAAAAGTTGCTATGTCAAAACATTTGCGATATACGCGCAGTATACGTTTCTTGAGGATAGCACGGGGTGTTTCTGCGGTAGACGAACTCAATTTTATCAAGCACTAGCTGTCCCGGCGAACTTCGTACCGCCATATTTATCCCGTTCCCGCTGCACCTATAAACCTTCCCTGGACACCCACGAATATTTCAAGACTAAAATTAGCCAAATCGGTTCGTGCGTTCTAGAGTTATAGCGTCAGGAAGGAAAAACCGACTTATTTTTTTTTAATTTTTTTTTTATATAGGACACGTCAATTTGACTTCGCCTCGCCTGATGGTAAGCTGAAGGCAAAGTCTCTGAAAAGAGCGTCACCATTACAGACACGTATCATGTTACAATGGTGGCACTCAGCTTGACGGCCTCATCAGATGCTTTTTCACGCCCCGCTTGAAGGACCCGGGACTGTAGGAGGAGGGAAACACGTGAACTGGTAAAGAATTCCAAGACTTAATGGTGCGGCAGAAGAAGGAGTATATTATTACAAAATAATCCCAGCTCACCAGACTCTAGTTTGTCTCGCGATTTAGGTCTAAAATACTCGTACGTGTCCCAAGGTATAATGCTAGCCGGGGACTCCGTGGTCCCCACATCGGAAGAGGGCCAGATCGAGAGATATGGCCCTGGGTCGGCCGGGGTGCGAGGGATCCATATAGCCATCTATGACAATCTCACCTCCGGTAACTGGCGGCCCACAGACGGCGTGCGTTTTAGTCGGTTCGAGTCCGACATAACCTCCTCCTCCGACCCCGGCGGGGTAGGTATCCGTGGGGATTTTTCGCACGATAAAAAAAAAAGGTATAATGCTAGCCGTGACAATTATTTCGCGCGCAATTTCGAGATATTTTGAACCCTGGTGATGACAGTTGGGATCTTTCTCTTGTATTTTAAACTCAATAGTTACAGCTTCCTCATTCAAACTTGTGTACTTAGACAACATATCTCTGCATAGTCCAAACACAAAATGTTCAAATTGAAACAAATGTAATCTATTTTAATTGCTGTGTATTATTGCCGAGCTCTGAACCCAACATTTAAATGGCGGCGTTGACTGCTATTACTTTGGTAGAATTCGACTTTAATAGTAGGAACTATATGACTAATTTTACTGTTAAATTGAAGCAATGATAATATTTTGTTAATAATTTGTACCTACTTTCGTGCCTCGGAGAGCACGTTAAGCCGTCGGTCCCGGTTGCCATAAGAACATCTATGGCAGTCGTTACGGGTAGTTGGTGCCCTAAAAACTCCAAAAACAACGGTCTAGCTGCAAAGCTTCGATAACGCCTAATGTTAACATTGGGTCGTGGAGGTCAGATGGCAATCGCTTCACGGAAAATATCGAGGTCTAGCCAAATCTGTAGCTATGACTGGTAAAAGCGGACCCCAGACTCCGAGCTGAAAGCTTCGGATGCGACTGGGAATTAACGCTAGGAGGAAGAATTTGTACCTACTTAACTAACTTAGCTAAAATAAGAAGAAATCACTACGTAATTGAATAACAAAAATCCAAACATCTTCACAAATAGTATGAAGTAGGATAGCATTGAAGCGATGGATCTTGATAGGGCAGTTTAGGTTACGATTCACGTCAAAAGAATTAATTACAGGGAGATACCATATACAGGTTACTGAGGTTACTAAGCATATTTCATTTTGAATAATTATGGTTAGAGGTAAATATTTACTGAGGATGTTTTTTTTATGAAAGCAATAATTATTGTTATTAAGCCAATTTTAAGTTGAATTCTCGTTTTATAAATTACAAATATTATGTTCACCAATATTATTTCAATCGATTTAGACCTTACTAGCTGTTGCCCGCGGCTCCGCCCGCGTGGAATTCTGATCCCGTTCATCGCTGATATATAGCCTATATGTTAAGCCAGGGTGTAACCTATATACATACCAAATTTCAACCAAATCGGTCCAGCCGTTTATGCGTGAAAGAGTAACAAACATCCACACATCCACACATCCACACATCCATTCTCACAAACTTTCACATTTATAATATTAGTAGGATTCCTTACAGGGGGAATACTCCGACCAACTGAGCTGTAAGGACCACGTCTTGGACTCTCGACAATTTTCCTACGCAATCGTCTTTGACGCGACGCGACGGCGGTGGAGCGATCTATCGATAGTCATAAGACCTGTCGGAAACAATGAACGACGATGGTCCAATCGTTTCTATACACGCACAATGGCCCTAAATAGAGGCTAAGCGCGGACAAAAGAGTCCTCTTATCATTCCATTCCTTTTCAATCATTTTTACACATGTTTTTTGTTATCCATCAATTTATTGACGTTCACTTTTTCAACTTTTGTCGTTGGCTGTACCTACAATTACATACTTTAAAGTTGAATGTAAGGGCGAGGGGGGGGGAGGGGGGTACCGTATCGCCTTTGTCAGCTATATTTTACAATACAAATAGTTTGTACAGGATGTCCAAGTAAAATATCCATAGGATATCTATCCAATAGATTATGAAAAAATTTCTACCAATAGACGAACACAGTCATAAGTATAACACAACAAAAAATATTCATTCATATATTGGCCAGATACACTATGGTTGCTATCCTAGTTCTAAGAGCCAGTCATAAACCGTGAGTCAATTCCAACCTTGCTCATAAACAACGGAGATTTTTGACGTTCAGGGCTCTGCCGGAAGATATTTGCTTCCACCAAGTATTTGCAATTTCCTTCCAACTAATGTATTAATAGGAGAGCTCGTAAAAGAAGGGTCGCTGCCATCTTGGCTGTTAGGCCAACTTAATTACTCTCGTATATCATATATATTTGTTACGTCAATCTCGGTTGTAAGCTGTACCTATGGTGAATTAATCTTTACGTAGGTATAGACGAAGATTTTGTTTATACTAGCTTTACGCACAAGACCCCGCCGGTGTGGATGTCGGTTCTAGCGTTTTATGGCCGTATCTCCGGTTCTACTTTATGGATTGCGATCAAATATGTCTAAGATTTTAGTCTAATAAAAACCTTTCAAACAAAAAAACCGCATTGAAATTTGTTCCGTAGTTTTTGCGTACATCGCTACACACAAACAGACAAGAAATAAAAGAAAATAGAGTTCGGTATCTTAAATAATAAATAACCTGTATAGACACAAGGTTATACTCGTAATATAAGTACTCGTAATATACAATTCCAGACCATAACCTATCTCTACCCAATTTCAATCAAATCCTTTCAATATAGCGTGATTAAGTAAAACTATAAACGATATTTCGATGGTTGTCCCAACTTTATGCCGAAGCGCTATCGATTGAGTGAAATGAATGATCGATAAGGATACATAAATATTTGGGAGTGCACGGTCTCCATTTCGTTTTCATTACAATTATTATTATTCTGCAATATTCGTCAGTTTAATTTCAGTCTAACAATGTAATCTCTGCAAAACAATTTCCTGCAACCGGGACCTAATTACCGGGACATAAAGTAGTCAGTAGTCTTTGTTTTATTACAGACTATAATGTAATCTTTTACCAAATCTATTCAGCCGTTATAGCGTGATTGAATAACAAACATCCAATCATCTTACAAGCTTTCACATTTACAGTATCAGTAGGAAGTACATAGGATGGGGACTAAATTTAAACAACTTCATAAAATTCATATGTACCTACTTATGTAGATATGAAGTTTTATTCTCATTCTTGCTTCTCCACCCACCACTCCAGGTATATAATAACCCGAGTGGGTATATAAAAATAAACCTTTTCATAATTAAAACCGGGTTTCTACCATTCACGTGTGGGAAAAAGCTTTTCAACGTTATACTGAAATAAATGGCTTTTTCGGGCTTATCACGTCAAAGATGCGAAAGAAATATGAGCAGAGAATATTAACTAGAAGCTCAAAGCCCGTATTATTTGCTAGTCTTGTGCATGAGAGTATTATATTGTTGAACGCATTCATACACTCGCTTAGATCCAGTTAAGTAGGTAGGTGTGTTGCACGTTTTATGAGAATGCCGAAGTGAGCCCTTATTTGTCTTTATATTCTTTGGTTTTATTCAATTCTTTTATTTGATTTAAAACCCTTGCACTGAATAGAAGTAGGTAAGTATACCTCGAGACAAGTATCTTGGACCTAAATCGCGAGACAAACGAGGCCAGGGCCAGAGCGCACGCGGATTGTTTTGTAATTATTATCTCTTCTCTTCCTCTTAACGTTAATTCCCAGTCGCATTCGAAGCTTTCAGCTCGGAGTCTGGGGTCCGCTTAACCAGTCTTAACTACGGATTTGGCTAGACCTCGACATTTTCCGTGAAGCGATTGTCATCTGACCTCCACAACCCAATGTTAACATTAGGCGATATCGAAGCTTTGCAGTTAGACCGTTGTTTTTGGATTTTTTAGGCCAACTACCTGTAACGACTGCCATAGATGTTCTTATGGCAACCGGGACCGACGGCTTAACGTGCTCTCCAAGGCACGACCAGACCAATTGCAAATACTCATATTTCATTCACACAAATATTTGCACTGAGCGGGGATCGAACCCGCGCCTCCTGCGTAGCGGCCGCGTTCACTACCGCTACGCCACGGAGGCTGTCCTGGGGCTTTAGACAAGATGCACAAACGCTCACGCAAACGCATTGCTTAACATGATTTATGAATGGATTTACAACTTGAGATTCCATCGACCTAATAGAACATGAATTTGGTAGCCAAGCATGCATTTCGAAGCAATCAGTACGATTGAAACGCCACATAAGTACATTCATTTCTCTTCATCCGTAGACGAGTCGCTGACATGACAAGCGTATTCGACAGACTGATTGCTTGTGAAATGTACGGGGATGACATAAGCTTACGACCAATTCGGCAGCCATGTGGCAGCAACCAATTAGACCGTACGAAACGCTCTATGCGTTCCAAAAACTCGCAGCCATACTGCATTATTTGTGCACGCTTACGCTGGGTTAGCGTCGACTCTCCGGCGTTTAAAAAATGCTGCAGATAACGCTTAAAATGGCGGATTTTTGATCAGCTGATCTAAATAGTGGTATATTTTTCTATTATTTTTTTATAAAATGCATTAATTTAGGCTATTGGGGGCTGTGCATAGTTCTATTGGTTGAATCAAATCACAAATCATAAACATAATCATATTTAAATAATCTACATTGATTTATTTCATCCTAGCAATTCGATCGATTGACTGTGAAGTTGGCTAGCCTCCTAGCAATCGATCGTAATTGCCAAAAAAAGCCGTTTATCAACAATATCATAGACAATATTTGAGGATTTGGCGTAAATTCTAATAGAAGGAGCGTTCAAGCTTTTATATACTCTCGTCTACCAATTTTCAATTAAGAACGCCAATGCAATCAGACGCATTGCCACAAAAATTACAAAATGGCGGGTTTTTGATAGAATGTGTGATTATGTTTTGTGTGCTTATTTTGTAAAATGCATGATTTTAGATTGTTGAGGGCTACGCATAATAACGAAATTTGGCAAAAGAGTCACAAAAGGAATATTTCTCGTTAGTCTTTGGAGTAAACTTTATATTACACACAAGAGTAGGAACAGTGAATTATGATTTTTCTTGTTGGTTCCAAATCTTCTAAGTCTCTTAAGTCTTCACTAATTTTCTAAGACAGCAATCATCATTCATGTGTAAATTGAAAAAATGCGTAAATTGGTCTAAATAATAATATATGAGCCATTCATAACGTCAAATTTGTGACTTATTGAATGTTACTACGGACTTAGGTACATTTACTCTTTATTTAGCCTTCATATTGGTGTTTTCATAGTTATTGTTGTATTATTAAACCTCACTAAGATGTTTAGGGCACAATTCAACTTCACTCTTTGGCGTGGACTTTTATTTCAGGTTAGGTCAGAGTTGCTCCTGCAAAAGCCAAGCTTTGGCGACGGGGTAGTGTTGTCTCCCCCCTTCATTTATTGAATAATAATTGAATGGTGAATTGGTGATATACCTACTTGCTTGCTAACGATGCAAATTACGATTATATATATATATATATTATATATTTATATACATACATTTTCAAGATATGCTAGAGTAATTATATCTGTTTTTATGTACTTTGGTAAATAAATAAAAAAAAAATAAAAAATAAAAAAAAGTCCATACAAGGGAACGACCCACCAGAGTGGAGGGCCCAGTCAACAGGCAAAGCGCTGAAGCCTTATTTAATTTGTGAGGCTTCTATAAATAATTATATTATTATAAATGACCAAAACAGTCTAATGTCATAGCTAATGTTGCCTAATTCAAGCCTAATGGTGGTTCGCATGTTCTGGATTGCACCTCAAGTTTTTACTATCTAACGGGATGGACAGTATATAAAAAAAATGTGAAAGGCCTTAGATTCAACCATGATAACTTTGACAATATACCTACCTACTTAAGCATAATGAATACTATAATTATGATGATGATGCAGGTATAAATATAATAGAAAAATACAAATATTCTGATTTCCACATTTATTTAATTAATCCACTTTTAGTGAAATAAAACTTTTTAATTTATTCTTTCATTATATTTTAATAAAACTTACAGCTAACAAAAATTATCATTAGGTACAATACAATTATTTTTGCTTTAATCAGAGACTGCGTCTGGCTTCATCAGTGGGATTATTGGGAACCCTAAATTGTCCCTTCGAATTAATTTATTGATTTTCAAATAACATTTGGGTATTTGCAGGATGTGTTCATATTTATGATAACTGCTCCACTCCTCTAAGTAGTAGCATGATAGTGTTATAGAAGAATACTCTGTGTGCCTTCTAGGCTGTACACAGAATACACTTCCGCGCCGCCACCGCTCCATCGCAGCTCGTGCACGGCTCCATCGCCGCCGGCGCCGCTCTCACCGGTTTTGTGCCCGTAGCTATACTTTATTTTGCTTTTGTTTATATGCCGCCGTCGCTACGCCATCACGTTGCCCGTCTACCGTTAGGCTATCGTCAGTTTCGTGCCTATATAGTTTCGTACTTGCCGTACCTTATGTAATCACAGAAACACAAACACATTCAATGTTTTTTGTCGTAGTAACTTGATAAGTTGATAATGGTTGACTTCAACTTCTTCTTCTTAATGGCTTCTGCAGCAAATCGCCGCAATTTCGCCAATGCCAAGGTCCAACCCCACCAAACGGACGGCATCGGCCCGGATTTTACAATCTTTAAACAAATTAAATCTTATTATCACAGTGTTTGAAGTTTATAATAACAAGTCACGCACAACAGCTTGACAGAGACGTGCGGCGGCATGACGCACGTCAAGCTGTCATGCGTGACATTTTTTTTTTTATATTTGTTCCTTTCGGAACAGGCTAAGATTCTATGACCATGCTGCCTTGTCATCCAATTATTTTTATTCTTATTTGGATGATGGTGAGGATGAGGATGATGATGATGATAATGGCGAGTTGATGATGATGATGATGACGATGATGATGATTACTGCCTCAGTAAAGTAGTGAAAACTTTACTAAAGGCTTCTTACGGAGATTTGAAACCAACACGAGAAGTCACAATTCACTGTAATATTTCACTTTCCTACTCTTGTGCGCGTTTTCCAAGACGTTATGTCTAAAAATCCACCATTTTTACACATAAAAACTCGAACTAGGGATGTGAAAAAATAATCGATTTAAAAAAAAAACGATTTTTTTTTCTTATAATCGCTTTTTATTAGCGATTTTTATAGTAATATTAATCGATTTTTAATAAATCGATTTTTTAACTTACGCGTTTAAATCGATTTTCATAAATGCGAAATTTTTGTAACATTTATGAACACTTTGTGTATTATATGACTTCTCGGTTCTCGAATCACTCACACACACTATGGTAACGCTAGTACTATTATGTGTTCAGTTTATAGTTTTATTTAATTTATAATTTTCTAAAAGAGTTATGAAGAAGTTTATTCATATTGTTGTGATAATGAAAATATGATACAGACAAAATTGACTTTGTTGATGTTTCTTTGACGACCAATTAACAGTTACACCGCTGCCTGTGTCATTATAACAATGACAGCGAATAGTGTGACGATTATAATTTTCTTCCCTATCCGTCACACCAGGGCCAGTGTGACACAGTGGTGTTACGGACGGTTAGTGGGTCGTCGTTTCTTTTAGTGTTGCCAGTAAAAAAAATAGTTTTGCGGAAATCAATTTCTACATTTATAAGAAACTAGCTTTTGCCCGCGGCTCCGCCCGCGTGGATGTCGGTTATCGCGACCAAACATAGGTTCGTTCTCAAGGTCTAATCTACCTCTATACAGGCGCGGTCCGAGGGGGTGGGTCACAGGGGACATGACCCCCCCCAAAACCATGCACTTCATATTGAAAAGTCCCAGTACGAGGGGAGGGGGGGTTAAATTTCTTAAGGAATTTCCACCGTGACCCCCCCCCAAAACTTCAAGCTGCGACCGGCCCTGCCTCTATACCGAATTTCATCAAAATCGGTTAAGTGGTTTAGGCGTGAAAGCGTAACAGACAGACAGTCGGACAGACATACAGACAGACAGAGTTTATAATATTAGAAAGAAGAAAGAAAGGAAGAATGGATTGAAATACCTTGAAAGTTTAAAAGAACATTTTCTTTGAGATTTAGTTTTGAATTGGTTATTATTTTTAGTAATCATATTCTGTTATTTTATTTTATTTTTAATCAGATAATTTCGTAATGTCAGTAGGTTTATTATTAGAATACGAAAAGTATGCAGATTTTTAAAATTAGGAAAAAAATCGATTTTTTCACAGAAATCGATTATTTATTTATAAAAAAATCAATTTTTAACAAATCGATTTATATTGAGTAAAGAAAAAATCGATTTTTATTTAATCGATTGTTTTCCTTCAATGTCACATCCCTAACTCGAACTCACACTAATTTTAGAAAATAAAATAACACCGCGATCGTTCATTTTCGTTTTGGCGCCAAAACTCCAACAGACAGATAATGTTATAGTTTTTTGAAATGTCACGTCCGACAAAAATTACCACACCAAAAATAAAAATAAAAATTGGAAACATAAATTAGTTTTAGCTTTATTTAGGCTCCGCGCAAACGTACGGTTTCCGTCCACGGTTTCCTGATCAAAAAGTCAGATTCAAAAAACCGAATGCTCCATTTTCATACAAAATGTTCTACTAGCCGCACACGTCCTTACTTTTTGCAGAACGGAAAAAACCTGACGTTCGGTTCAGAATGGAAAAAACCTAATGACGTCATACCGAACGCAGCACTCGCATACATTTTGTACTAATCGCCGCACACGTCAGAAAATTTCCATCTGGAATCGCGCTTAAATTGTGTCCAGCGTTGTCAATTCCCAAGAGAGTGGGGACTTTCAAGCCGATTAGGGAATTTGTTGCAAGAAATGTTCTCTTAATCTAAGTCTATGTGATTTCCATCTAAGGGTGGCCGCACATGTACGGTTTCCGGAGACGGTTTCCGACCACGGTTTCCTGATTTGGAATTCCGTGTGCCGAGCACACACGTTCGGTTTTTTGCATTAGGTTTTTTTATTATTAGTTCGAAGCGAGCAGTGTTGCCAGTGCCAAATTGTCAAATGTAACAGAAGCTGGCTTAAAAGTTGCATTTTCGGGGGAAAAGTTACGTATTCTTGTTTTATTATATAGTAGAGACAAATCCTCTCGGTTTATCTCGGGTATCCGCCCAATTTAGGAGCCGGCCTTCCGAGATGCTCCTTGAAATCCCACCGGCCATTGAGTACGAGCCCCAGCTATTTCATCTGGGACTTAATGCAGCTGAGAGCGTCTACCACTATGGGGCTGGGTCGTAAGAGAGTCAAAAGTTACGCAAAATGTAACAAAAGTTACAATACAATCTGGCAACCCCGGAAGCGAGACACAATCAGTGTTGCCAATTACTGATGATCTGAATTCCCCACAAACCCAACAGAAAGGCCCCAATATTAGACATTGATAACTATATTAAAGCCCGACCAGTAAAATAAAATACCTCACCATATTGCGGTAAACTATTGGAACTAATTTCTTCATATGGTAACAATCTATACAATGTCATTATACTCATTATGGTCATCTGTCAGTGTGGTGTCAATTGTGCGTGTTGTTGAGTTTAAGAGCGCTACAAAACTACAAAACTATAGTAATATGCCGAAAACTATTAAAAGCCAGTTAAGAAAAGTAATTTATAATATAACAAAGTATTTGTCGGATAAAAAGTCGGAAGGATTGGACTCTGTTCCTCTAAATAACATCACGGACCTTGTTGTCAACATGACGGGTAGGTACATCATAGAGTACGTGCAATTGAAATTGGCCTAATCTACTGATTTTACTGTGACTAATTATTATTCACATTTTTAGGTATATCCCGATCTTCTGTAATAAAAATACGAAGAGAAGGTCAAACGTCAAATGTATTTTCTACGCCTAAGAAAAATAAGCCTAACGCAAAAAAGAATGCTCGATTATTTTGATCTCTGTGCTGTTAGGCATAAAATACAAGAATTTTATGTAGTCCGAAAAACAATATCGCGTGGTCCCTGTTCTATACAATAGTGTAATGTAACTGTATGTCTAACTTGTATTTACCATTCCAAGCAGTAAACTATTATACGGATAGGTACTACTGTGTTGTGATTTGTGCCCAGTCCTTGTAACCAGTATAACACGCCGCGTCTATTTTTCTATTTTAACCAGAAAACTTAACAGAGAAAAACTTAACTTTTTAACAGAGAAAAAAAAATACATTTTAATGAAAGTTTTGTATATTAAACACGTACTACAAGTTGAAATTATCTTTTAAAATACGAAGCTGCATGAAATGAGCAAGCAATAGGTATATTAATTCGTTTGTAATATTGGACACGATCTTTTTTGTATCGAAACTTTTTAAGAACAAAGCAACTTAATCAATGAAATTAAAAAAAAGAAGTCTATAACTCACTTTTGTGAATAATAGCAATGAAAAACATGACAGCCTCCGTGGTGTAGCGGTAGTGAACGCGGCCGCTACGCAGGAGGCGCGGGTTCGATCCCCACTCAGTGCAAATATTTGTGTGCATTAAATATGGGTATTTGCATTGGTCTGGTCATGCCTCGGAGAGCACGTTAAGCCGTCGGTCCCGGTTGCCATAAGAACATCTATGGCAGTCGTTACGGGTAGTTGGTGCCCTAAAAAGTCCAAAAACAACGGTCTAGCTGCAAAGCTTCTATATCGCCTAATGTTAACATTGGGTCGTGGAGGTCAGGTGGCAATCGCTTCACGGAAAATATCGAGGTCTAGCCAAATCTGTAGCTATGACTGGTAAAAGCGGACCCCAGACTCCAAGCTGAAAGCTTCGGATGCGACTGGGAATAACGCTAGGAGGAAGAAGAAGCAATGAAAAAGTCAGTTTTATATTAGGTGTCATTCCGTGCATAATTGCGGGGAAATAAAAGCCTGTTCATAAGCAAGTGTGTTGAAAAAATATTTGTACACTTGGCATTTTACATGTGTATCACTATACTTGGTGTTGTCATAATCATAGATGTTTTTGGCACCCCCAGTACGGGTTTTTTATTTTATTGGTCGGACTTTACTTCTCTTGAAGTTTCCCGCTATATTCACCACTTGCGATGTTTATTGCGGCTCGTGTACATATATTGCCAATAGAGAGTTAAATAGAACCTAAATGTCGGATATTTTGCTTTAATAATTTATCAATATGTATAATACTTGCCACATAATACTTCTGAGTTTAGGTCTATTGTGAATGTCTAAATGCCCCACATAAGCACAATCCCCACAAATTCGCTAATCGACTTGAAAGTCCCCACTCTCTTGGGAATTGACAACGCTGGACACAATTCAAGCGCGATTCCGGATGGAAATTTCCTGACGTGTGCGGCGATTCGTACAAAATGTATGCGAGTGCTGCGTTCGGTATGACGTCATTAGGTTTTTTCCGTTCTGAACCGAACGTCGGGTTTTTTCCGTTCTGCAAAAAGTAAGGACGTGTGCGCCTAGTAGAACATTTTTGTATGAAAATGGAGCATTCGGTTTTTCAAATCTGACTTTTTGATCAGGAAACCGTGGACGGAAACCGTACGTTTGCGCGGAGCCTAAACTTGGTGTTGAATGAACTATACGTTCGAAAAGTAAATAAAATAATGCTATTTCTGGTATTTTTCACTAAATGACCTATTTATGAGAAATTAAGGCTAAACACAGTTCTATAAACAAAAGAAAGTCCTTAAATAAGGTATAAAAGATTGTGAAATGCAAAATAATCGACAAAAATATATTAACAATAAATTCATTTTGAAATATTTTCTTTGGTTTCTGAACGACACTACTCCAATTGACATAACGCATTTGACACTTTTGACAGACTTAATCGATTTGTTTATTTTATATAATATGAGTTTGTTATTATAATGTACAGTGAAACTGTGATATTTTAAGTATATAAGTACGAGCGTATAGATTATTTCATTATAAGCTTCAATTATTAAAAACTACGAATGAACTAAGACGTACGCAGACTCCGGCAACCGAGAACTGCTGAGGCTACAGTGAAGAAACCTACTTCATTGCGTACCATGATACCATACTGTCCTCAACCAATTGTTAATGTCAATATCACAATCCCTCATGATGAAAGAGAAGACTACAGGGATGGGAAAAAAGGAATGAAGAAAGAAAATAATGTTTTAAATATTTATTTTTATTATTAAACTATATTCAAGATTTTAATAATGAGTGTAGTCTATTCATTGTGTTTATTAACATCTAATCGCCTAATCGCCCTTTCCCCTAGAACTTAATGTACTATTTAAATACATTCATGATAATTATGTTCCGAGGAGATCATGTGTGTTGTTAAAACATTAGGTTCTGCCTCAGGTACATTGTACTCGATGGTCAGGTTGTGTGGCTCACAGCAAGCAGTTACATTTTATTCATAATTCTCTCATTAACATCGCTACCAACTTGTCAATTACCAAAATGTAATTTCTATTGTCACCGGGTCTTTCCATGAAGAGTGGTTTATGTCTATGGTGTCAGTAACCAGGGATGTTGTAGATAGCCAGAATCACCTAAAAATAAAAGGTAAAGTTAGTCATCACATGGGTAGTTCACTATTTAACAACGGTAAGTCTTTATTGAATCAAAATCCACCTAACAATATAATTATGAATATCTTATTAGTAGAACAGAAAAGTTAAATCTGTGATATAAGCACCTGTAACCTAGGCGGTTAGGTTTTTATTTGGTAAGTATGATCACAATTCAGTTATTACAATAGAATATAAGTTATAGTTATATGCATCTTACCAGACACCGAAGTAAAAGCTTCGGATAAGGCTGGGATTAACGCTAGGATGAGAAGAATAGAACATATGTTATGGAAGTTATTAGTTTTCCCATACCATTAATCTAGTAGGTACCTATTAAGTTTTTTGATACTAACCTAATAACTACACTTGCTTATTATTTCAATGTATCTCATATGAAAGTGATGCCCCTCCGCTTTTGCATTTACATTTAATGTTCGGCAGTCACAGCCACATATCTGAAATTAAATGTACAAATACAATTACACAATGTATTATAAATCTTTTGTCATTAGCTATGTACTTACTACTTCATACTAGGTACTTTATGATATCATCCTAATAACATTATTTTTGCACATTCAGTGAATAGAAATGTTATTTATTGGTAAAATTCAGCCTGCAAAGTCAGTGCTTATGTTAAATAGATTAATTAAGTTAACTTGTTTTATTCACAACAGCAAGTATGTATTTATGTACCTATAATATAACTTAGTTATCACAAAATAAGTATATTTAATTTACTTAATATTAATTATATAATAGTATATCTGCTGTCTTGGGCTTCACTCATTTGCATTGGGCTTTGTTGCATCTATTCGGATAATCATAATCTGTGAAAAGATGAGAATAATGATGTACTAGGTTTACATACATGTTTACTTGTGTGGTACTTACTAGACACTTTAGTATTATGGAGTTTAGGCCTAGCCTTTATACTTCTTCATACATACATATATATAATAGCGCCTTTATCCCCGAAGGGTTAGGCAGAGGTGAATTATTCTTCTTCATTCTAGCGTTAATCCCAGTCGCATCTGAAGCTTTCACCTCAGAGTCTGGGATTCACTTTACCAGTCTTTACTGCGGATTTGCCTGGACCTCGATATTTTCCGTGAAGCTACTGACATCTGACCTCCACAACCCAATGGTGAAATTAGGCGATATTGAAACATTGCAGCCAGATCGTTGGACTTTTTAGGGCTCCAACTACCCCTAACGACTGCCATAGAAATCAATTCCTAATCCCTACTTCCCTACTAATATTATAAATGTGAAAGTAACTCTGTCTGTCTGTCTGTCTGTCACGCCCAAACCACTGTACCGATTTTGATGAAATTTGGTATAGGGGTAGATTAGACCTCGAGAAAGGACGTAGGCTATGTTTGGTCGCGATAACCGACATCCACGCGGGCGGAGCCGCGGGCAAAAGCTAGTACCTATATATATTAGCATTATTAAAAAGTTGTATCAAGGTTCACACACTATTTATTAACAACATATTTAGCGGGTTACTGTAAATAAAACATCCATTTTATTTCAATCAATCAATCAATTAGCCTATCGCAGTCCACTGCTGGACATAGGTATATATGGTAGGTATTATAGGTAAGTTGCGGGCTATCTCCCTGCACACTTCAATTGTACTGGTACCATCAATTCTAATATGCTTTCTGTAATATGGACAGACTTGTTTTAATTGGTAATATAAGTAGGTACCACAAGCAAACAATATTGATTCACTATATTCTAGTCTTGTTTCCAAGCCTAGAATATAGTATATATTTTCAATAAGAATGTTTATATTATGAAATTGTGCTTGCCTTCCATTTATATTATGTTCAATTACATGTAAGGATAACAAATTAATGACTTGTTAACCTTTTATAAGTGCCCGGTTAATGGCAATAGGCTCGCCAGCTATTACATTGGGACCTAAACATAAACGGCGAAATGTGGGTGCTAGCACCTCTGCCTACCCCTTCGGGGATATAGGCGTGAGTTTATGTTATGTTATGTTAACCATTTGAGCACAGTCTTAATCTGTCTATAAGGCCACATGGTGGATGTCTGGTGATACCTGTTTGTCAGATATATAGATTGCACATTATTTCGAGGTTGCTTCGTCAGGAATATGAATGACATATTTAGTAGGTACGTTCCTCGTAACTGCAAGTAAAAATACTTGAAATTAACATTTATTATCAGTTCTATATATTATCTGCCCTACAGAATACTGCGACTAAATAATAACGTCATGTTGTGTTCCCGGTAGTGAGTAGGGTAGCCAGAGCTCACTGAAGAGGTTTTTCAAACATGTAATACAGTTCATTTGGTTGTTCAGTGTCAATATTCAAGCCAGGGTCAATGATGGGATCGTGTTTAACGTAAATATACAAAATATTATTCTTTCACAAACAAAACAAAGCTATATGACAGTTGACTCTTGTTTTATTTTTTTTTATTTTTAATATATTTGTTCCTTTTGGAACAGGCTAAGGTTCTATGACCATGCTGCCTTGTCATCAGTTATATTTATTTTTATTTGGATGATGATGAGGATGATGATGATGATAATGGTGAGTTGATGATGATGATGATGATGACGATGATGATGACGATGATGATGATTGCTGCTTCAGTAAAGTGGTGGAAACTTTACTAAAGGCTTCTTACGGAGATTTGAAACCAACACGAGAAATCACAATCCACTGTAATATTTCACTTTCCTACTCTTGTGCGCGTTTTCTAAGACGTTATGTCTAAAATTCCACCATATTTACACATAATAACTCGAACTCACATCAATTTCGGAAAATAAAATAACACCGCGATTTATCATTCTACGCGTTCGCGCCAAAACTCCTGACTGGACTTGTACTGTACATAGGGTTGCCAACCATACTGTTTAAAACAGTATTATACTGTTTTACACCCAATTATACTGTTTACTGTTCAACAAAAAAACAGTATCCAAAATACTGTTTTCAGCATCAAAATGCATAACACTACAAAAATGTGCAGCAATTGATACAATTTTAATAAATTGGGCACCAATTTGCAATTATTTTATAAGTTTAGGTGTTGATTGTCCCATGATAATCCAAAATTTATTAATGATAAATCATAATATAGAAAATAATACAGTTCACAGCTATCTTCTATTTGCCAGCCATATATTAAATCTTTTACCTAATTTATCCACCGGTGGCACACACCAATGACTTTTCGATGCTTTTCGAAGTTATGTGTGTATTTATCGCAAGTTTATAAGTGCCCGGTTAATGGCAATAGGCCTAAACATAAACGGCTAAATGTGGGTGCCAGCTAGGATCGATTATAACTCACTAAAAAGAGAAAAATAAATTAAAAGCCTCTCGGGCTAGGCACCGCAGTTATTTTTCGCTTTTTAGTGCCTCTTTTTCGTTTCTTGAAGTCGGTTAAACTTTTTTGTTAAAATTAATTTATGTAATTGTAAAATACTGTTCTATTTTCTAGAATACTGTTCAATTTTCTTCTCAGACCGAAATATACTTTTTTTCTCGAAAAAAGAGTTGGCAACCCTAACTGTACATGTACTGTGACTGTGACTGTGTTGCCAATGTCATATATATTTCCAAAAATAATTATGAGAATATTTTTTTTTATTTTTTTTTTTATTTCAATTTATAATATACAATTTTCATAATTCAATAGTAGTGTCACAAAAACCACAAAGACTGAGTATTGAAATATATATAGATAACCAAAAGGGTGAACTGTGAACCTTGAAATCCATTGAAATACTACTCATTAAATAATAACTTACTAAATAATTAATTAATACTAATACTTGTTTATAAACATAGAGTGATACAAAAACCAAACACCAATAGTAAATTAAATGATATCTATCCATATGCAAGCATCTTGTCCACGATAACCATCTATGGAAAATATCCTCTGAAATATTGTCAATCAAGATGATTAACTAAATTGATTTGTATTTGTACTTTATTTACATGAAATTATTTTTATTTATAAAATTAAATTCATTTAATTACTAAACTTAAACTATCGTGACAAACTAAACGTAAAGCAACCGTACATTCGGACCCCATGAACCCAGCGTTTTGCTCCCAAAGGGCTCACGGTTACTTGTAATTAATTTGATAAAGACACTGTATAATAGCATAATCCCAATTAAAATATACTACTTAATGGAATAAGACTCTTTGTAACGGATTCTATTGCGATTTATTGGTATTATTTTATTAGGTAGGTACTACGCTGACCCTAAATAAATGTACGTTAAGGGCAGGAGGATAATGACTCCAATAAATTGTAAATCTACAAACAATTTCAAACATGTTCACAATATTCTTAAACCATAAAATCTCCCATTATTCTTAAAACATAGATTCGATTCTTCTCTAGTTTGAATCGTATACTCATCGTATGTAATTCGATTTATAACTTTCAATTTTCGAATTCTTATGTCGATCATCGAAAGAATATCTCGAGCTATAAAAATATTTTGAATTCCTACTAATTTAATAATCTAATTTTAATATTTATATTCGATACTATCGAGTAGTAGTATTGAGTACGTGTATTGACTTGACCATAGACACTAGACTTAGCGAATGCGTTTGGACGCATTGATCTGGCAATTACTATGTTCGATGTATTTTAAGATGACACTCGTCTGCCGGCGAATGCTAATGCGAAACAATAAAACGCATCGCGATAGATTGTAATTCGTCTAGGGGTACAGTGTTTTGTAATTATCTATGCTTGGTGAATTTGAGCTCGTCCACCGCAGTACCGCACTCCATGCTATCCTCATAAGACACCCAAGAAACGTATACTGCGCGTATATAACCCACTTTCGGTCCAAAATATGCCAATTTCATTCAAATCCTTTCAGCTGATATAGCGCGATTAGGTTAAGCTGTAAACGATATTTCGATGGCTATCCCAACTTTATGCCGTAGGGCTATCGATTGAGTGAAATGATCGATAAGGATACGTCACAGTCTTAGACCATAATAATATACTGCATAGATTCAGCCTTTCTAACAAGATTCATCGCAAAAAAACCGCATGAAATTCACGTTGTGTGTGAGTATGTTATGTCAATATTGTTTTTGAAACTGTCAATGTGTGCTTGTCATAGGATATACAGGGCGTCCCACGGCGATGCCACATGGAGGGAAAGTACCTTAAATCCTTAAGTTAGCTCATTTTGTTTAAAGGAGACATCATTTTATTTTTAAAAAGAAACAACAAAAAAAGAAAAGTAATTTAAATATGGAATTTTATTGTTAATATGGTATCAGATGGATGGATGAACTTTGAATTTAAAGTGTTTTATTTTGCCAAATTGAATTTAAAATTTTAGGTTTCAAGGACTTCCTTTCATTTAATTTACCATGTTTCTTAGACAGATTTGATCCTTATGATTGACACTATCGACTGATGCCATAAAAATACAGGATGTAACTTTTTCGGATTTTAGTCGGTTCGATTAGGTACCGGGTGTGGCAAGCGAATTTAAAAAAATCTTTGAATGCAGTTTTGTTTCTTTTGAAAAATAAAATGATGTCTCCTTTAAACAAAATGAGCTAACTTAAGGATCTAAGGTACTTTCCCTCCATGTGGCATCGCCGTGGGACGCCCTGTATATGAATAAAAGTCAACTAACTTCTCGGAACATTTATATCTTAGACCCAAAATGTGCTTTATACACGCAGTACACGTTTCTTGGGCGTCTTTTGAGGATATAGCACGGGGTGCTTCAGTGGTGGATGAACTCAAATTCACCAAGCATAGATTTTTGTAATAGTTATTACAAACATTTCACGCGCGCCAAGGCATCGTTTGCCTCGCGATTTAACTCCAAGATACGTGCACCGAGGAATACCAAATTACTAGCTATTTTTTGCGCAGTATTTTAATGACACTTCAGTTTTACTAAATGAAGCTGTCAAACATATTTAAAGTAGTCTTGCATATAAAATAATTAATTACAACCTTTGCTTGACCTTTAAAACTTAATAATAATCAGCGGATACTCAAGCACTATTTTGTTTGTGGGTCAATCATACATACATACATATACTCACGCCTTTTGGCCTCCGAAATAGGCAGAGAAAACAGTCCACCACCCACTTCTGTCGATGACTTCAAGAACGTCCTTCTTCTTCCTCCTAGCGTTAATTCCCAGTCGCATCCGAAGCTCTCAGCTCGGAGTCTGGGGTCCGCTTTACCAGTCTTAACTACGGATTTGGCTAGACTTCGATATTTTCCGTGAAGCGATTGCCATCTGACCTCCACAACCCAATGGTAACATTCGGCGATATTGAAGCTTTGCACCTAGACCGTTGTTTTTGTACTTTTTAGGGCTCCAACTACCCGTAACGACTGCCATATATGTTCTTATGGCAACCGGGACCGACGGCTTAACATGCTCTCCGAGGCACGACCAGACCAATGCAAATACCCATATTTCATGCACACAAATATTTGCACTGAGCGGGGATCGAACCCACGCCTCCTGCGTAGCGACCACATACACTACCGCTACGCCACGGAGGCTGTCAACTTCAAGAACGTCCTCCACTATAATTAAAAAGTTTCATAAAAAAGTAATTATAGTAGAGGAAGCTCTTAAAGTCATCGACAGAAGTAGTTATGCAAACTCAATGGTTTCGAGGGCTCATTCAAGAATGGATAATTACGATAGCAGACTTTAACTTTTTTTATACCACTTAGGCAGCAGACAAGCACACCGCCCACTTCCCCGAATGATTACCGTGGCCTATGGACGTATGCAACACCAGACGCGTTACGCTCGTGCTGCCGACCCTGAAGGAACCTTCTAATGCCCTTTTTGTAGAACCCTATATTGCCCCCACGTAAGTCAAAATAGTAAAATTTCGGGCAAAAGTGTTTTTTTTTTTCATAAGTTTTGTATTTTTATAATCTGTGTAAATACGAAGTATTTAATCTCCAAATCTGCTTCTTCTAACCGATCTTATTCATACGATCGTCTAATCAGAATATTGTTGAGGCTGTGAGACAGAAATATAGGGTAACTTTTATCCTAAGTTGATAAGTTACATCAATGCGAAATTCAAACTAAAATAGAAGTAGAATTAAGATTTCTCAACTCAAATCGGCTGGCTCAGCCACAAAAGTACAATTCACTCACTTAGAAGTTTGTTGTTGTGACTGTATCAAAGTTCATTTTCTTTTTCTTTTCTTAGGGTTCCGTACCTCAAGAGGAAAAAACGGAACCCTTATAGGATCACTTCGTTGTGCGTCTGTCTGTCTATCAAGACCTTTTTCTCAAGAATGCGTGGAGATATCAAGTTGAAATTCATACCACGTACACTCAAACTTTTATGCTTCCAAAAGTCAATAAAAATATATTGCAATGTATGTGCAAGTTTGACCAGCACAGTACTCAAAATGATCTTAACACCTTGGTATTCTACTCTTCCTGTTGACTAATTGTTTAGATATCTAATACACACCTTTGTTTCGGACAAAAATATAATTTAAATCAATAAAACAGTTTGGTATTAACATCATTAGTATGTTTTAAGATCATTTTGAGACTTTGCTCGTCAAGATAGATCAGATGCTGACCGTAGGTACATAAAACGGAAGTTTAAAATTACTTGATAAAAAGAGCTTATAATTCATCTATTATTATTTCTTATCTTAAGAAAGTATGACATAATTCCTATTATGAATATGGTTTAAATAAGTCTCATATGGAAAAAGCCGTATGTAAAAAGCCAGGAAACCGCAAAACAAACCACATTTTCTTCATTGTTGTTAATAATAATTACCCATTTCCTTTGAAAGAAGACTTGGCTGTAACGAACCAAGGCTGAAGTTTCATAACAATAATTATATTATATATAACTCGGTATTTATTACATAAACAACACATACATTCTTCTTAGAGCTTCCTACAAAATGAGAATTATTTTCCTTCATATTCATAAATTGTATTATCATGGTGTAACTAATAAACTGTAACTCATCAGATTCATCGTACGTTAGTGAAGATCTTAGGTCGGGTTGAAATAAGCTTACTAGGCAGATAGCCTAGCTTTGTGTAAATTTGATGTTTGAGTTTAGGCATCACAGGTTCTACATATAAAGTACTAGATGTAAGCTTGGTTTAAGTAAAAGTTGTATGTATGTAGTTTTATGGGTACGTATTTGAATACCTAAAATTATAATACCTAAAGTTAAATAACCTAAGTTCAAAATACCTAAAATCTAAATACCAAATGGTTTAAAATACCTAAACCACTAATACCTAAGTACTTAATACCTAAATTTGAAATACCTATTGGACTAATTACCTAATGTTTCAAATGCCTAAAGTTAAAACAACAAAGGTTGATATACCAAAATTTAATATACCAAATGGTCAAAATACCTAAAAATAATGCACCACACACCAAACACAACAATATGTGGGTAGATCAACATAGGCCTCTTCCATAGACTTCCAGAATGACCGATCTAAAGCAGCCCGCATCCAGCGCTTTAAAAAAAGGGACACTGCCCACCCCGACTCGGATAGATTAGGTTAGAAGGCTAAGGCGGGAGCTCCGCTCCGCTCCGCTCCCGCCTTAGCCTTCTAACCTAACCTATCCGAGTCGGGGTGAGCAGTGTCCCTTTTTCTTTAAGCCGTACCACATATTATTTCTTAAATTGTCGGTATTTTAATTTTCAGTATTTAGACCTTTCGATCATAGGTATAAACATTCGCGATTTTAATATTCGGCCTTCCGTTCGTAGGGCTTATGAAATTCGATAATTTCAAATTAGGCATTGTAATACGTACTCACTATAATATCAATTTGTCATTTAAAGCTAAAAGTAAGTCAAAAAACCATTAGGTATTTAGATTTTAGGTATTTTGAACTTAGGTTATTTAACTTTAGGTATTATAATTTTAGGTATTCAAATACTTAGCCATTTTAAACTTTCGGTATTTTAAATTTAGGTCAACCCACCATTAGGTATTTAGATTTTAGGTATTTTGAACTTAGGTTATTTAACTTTAGGTATTATAATTTTAGGTATTCAAATACGTACCCAGTTTTATACATCGATAGGTAAATCTATTGTTGTAAAACTGTCTTCATTTTGTTTGTGTGAGCATTGAGCAGCACTCAAATCCTTCTTGACTGAATATGACGAACATAATGTGCCCTGTCAAATTTTATTGTTGCAAAGATTCAATTCAATATCACTCAAAAATTATGATACCAAACTTATGGCAAATAATCATTGGGAAAAGAAAAAGTATGCCAAGATAAAATTCTTGCCTTAAATTGTAAGCGATTAAATAGAGAACCTTTTAGATAAACGGTTTAAATTTTACTTTTCCTGAAACTAGATAAAGTAATATTGAACATTGAATACGTTAGTCTATTCACAAATAATTTTCATTTTACTCAGATTTCTCTCTGTTTTGCTTTAATTAGGGAAACAGAATTACAGTTACCTGTATTTAATACGATTAGCCGTGGGCACGTGTTGTGTGACTATGTGTTTAATCTGATTTGTCAATGTTGCTGTCCAGCTTATAGTCTGGATGAATTACGATAAATTTTGTGTGACAGAATGCGGAATGCCTAGGATTGGGAGAAATGGCGCTTATTGGGAGAGGTAAGTATATTACTATTAGAACTATCGGGATATTTATCATGTATTGTTTGGAGTTGCCAATATTTCGGTATCGGAGGTAAGTATATGTCCAGCAGTGGACGGCGATAGGCTATTGATTGATTGAGACAAATAAAATAACCTTAATGTATTGGAGTGAAAGTTGGGCAAGGCAAAAGAAGAGAGTAGAGTGAATGCAGTGACGATGCGATCTTTGTGCAATATGTATATCTGATGTAAGGCAGGCAGGTGAGAAAGGTGTGACCTGAAAGAGAATGTTGTAACGAGGATTAAAAGGATGACGCTAAGGTGGTTTGGGCACGTAGAAGTACGTACGTATTGGAAATGGCGGAACATTTTTTTTTGTAAATAGACCAAAAAAATAAATCCCGCTGAGTTTCTTACCGGAGTCTTCTCAGGCCGGGGCCGCGTTTCGAACCGGCGGCGGTGGTCCATTTGCTAAGCTAGTCTTTAGTACATATATATTAGTGACGTTTTGTAAGTTCCGTTTGGATGGTCTATACAGAATAAATTATTTTTGACTTTTACATTGACCTTGACAGCCGGGGGTCAACCAAGCAATAATGTTGACGAAATTGGTAAAGTATTGGAAAAAAGAACAGAACAGAACCACTCAAAACCGGCGGGCTTACGTGAATTATTAAATGACAATAAAGGAAACTCGTGAAGTACCTATGTAAGGATAGAAAAGAAACAAGTGGTTATTATTTCTGCCTACCTAGAAGGTAAAAAGACATTTATGTAGACTATCAAATAAATATAGACACAGATTTCTCATGGGTGCTCACGAAATACGTGTGTTATTATAGAAGCAATGAAAGAACACGGTTTATCGATTCTGGGTATTTCTTTGCCTCCCGGGACTATATAAAGAGATAGGTCTGTACCTAATGATTAATAATTCAAATTGTTGTGATCACGTAACACTATTTTTTTGTATATCCTGAAGATTTCGTAAATAAAACACTATCTTATCCTGTTCAATCTTTATTCTAAACTAGTGGGCGGTGTAAGACCACAGAAACTTCAAAATATTTTATAGACCTTGACAACAGTAAAAAGAATATTCAATCGATAGGTGAATCGGGTAGAATTCATATTTTCTTTTATACAAACCTTGTCTTGACAATTATGAACATTACAGCATAGAAATCGGTCAAATCGGTCGACCTGATTCTCCAGTGAACAGTGAAGAAATATTTTTAGTAATTGATGTTTACTTTATTGAAATGTTACAAAATACTATAGCTTCGGTTACTCTACAAGTTTTGAGAGCTTAGAAATATACCTTGCATATTCATTGAATTGATGTGGGTATTTATCATGGAGCAATATGGTTTTTGCAGCTAGGAGGTACTTATCTATATTAGAGGTTTATCTCTAGTCTCTATTACGAGTGTCATCCAGGCGGGCCTAAATTCTGATTTCGTCCAGAGTTTTTAATTTAGTGCCCCACTTCATTTCCTACTTTTCTCTTCCACACACTTCACATGGTCTTCGTTAACAAAACCCTCAGACAACGTTTATAACATCATGCCAATATTATTTGGACCTACATTTCCTGCTGAATCCAGTGGAGGCGTTACATAATACTTTCATCGGACAGCAAAAAAAATCATGTAATCGATCATTCAAATTACTGATTAGCCATAAGGAACCAGTTTCTCGATCCTGCCTCTAACAATAACAAAATCTATAGCTTTATTTTTATCTCCAGACATATCTAAATAGTTTGACTAGGCAGTTTCTTCTCAAGTAAGTATATAGACGCCACTCGATATGGAGTTTCTTTATACGTTGCTGTTTGGTTAACACTTTTATTACTAGATACACAGAACGAATGGTGGCATGGGGAGAGTTTTTGGCAATGATTCAACTACGTCACACATTACGATTAATGTACATGAAATTTTAACATAGCGTACCAACAAATTCACTTAGATTTATTTGTGTATTGGAGTATTTTTATCTAAATTAAACTCGATTTTCGTGTTAATGAAAGCGCGAAGTGTTGATCGACGGGTGGGTTGTTTGGAGCCGTAAATATCAGCTTGTGAAAACGAGTTTCAAATTATTGGAAAACACTTAAGCGAATGGCACAATTATCATGTAAGTAACGAAGATATTGAAATATTTTGATTACAGGCGACCGTATTTAGTTTTTTCTCTTTTAATGGTTATTTAATGTATAACTTTGACGATACCGTTTCACTGAAAGTAAATCGAAGTCATTTCTTCCATTTCCTCAGAATTATTACCTTTTAGTAGAAGGATTCCAGTATTTACAGCACTTTACCGAATCTTCTTTTTGCAACCTTTCGCTTCTTCTACTGTAATAAATTGAAGTACCTTACTATTTTAAATAGGAATATTAAAATCACACACACTTAAATATATTATATTACATGTATATTTTGATGATTTCTTATCTTTGATATAATTGCAAATTTATTCTTAATAAACGGATTCATCCGAAGCATGTATTGTAACTTACTCCATTTTGTAAAAAATGATTTTTATAAATAAGTAATGTACAATATTCTTCCCGTTTTGTTTTCATTAAAACAAAACATTTGTTATGAAAACCCAAGTTCAGTAAAATACAAGCGCTTATAAACAACACGGTTCACAGCAACCACATACCTGCCTCGTAAATTAAGCATATCAGGATAAACACCTCCCCCAAATTAAATAAGACCCTTATTTACTCTCCAACCAAAGACTCGCGAGTAATTCTCCATCCAAAATAAATGATGCATGATAAACAAAAGAAAAAACCAACTGCCTAAAAACAGATATCGTTACAAAAATACACCAAGATTTTGTTATACTGTTGATTGTGTCTGTCGGACTCGGAACAGATACGTACGATGTAGATTCGTATATATACGTAGGTGCTATTGTCCTTTAGGAACGTAACGCAAAATTAATGAATAGGTACATCGAAAGTCCTTTTAATGCTTAAAACCCTCTGTAACCTAAGTAAATTGAATTGGACCCCCTACTTTGCGAGCGCGTTTCCATTTCATTAGCAGAAAATGTCGACGCAGGTTTCCTTGTGATTTATATTCGGTAGATTTTTGTGACAAAGTAGACGTTACCGTGACGTAATCGGTTTTACATAGCGTTGGAAAAATACAGTTAATTTTTATTCATGAGTGCGGTATTTACTTGCCTGCGAAATTATCTAGGTATATTATATACCTTCACTTTTGAAGGTACAGATTTTTTGAAGAATGCTACTGAATTAAATTTTGAAGCATTTATTATGCTGATTGTTCAAATCGGGATTCGAACCCGCACCGAAGCCCGCACGAAGCCAATCCAAAATTCCTCTATACTTTCCGTCTTAGGTCCATCCACCGTCACCCCTAAGACGGAAAGTATAGAGTAATTTGGATTGGCTTCGTGCGGGCTTCGGTGGCTTAGTGCGGGCTTCGGTGGCTTAGCGGTCAGAGCATTCCCCTTGTAAGGGAAAGGTCGCGGGTTCGAATCCCACCCGAAGTCAAATTCTCTTTTCTCTTTGTAAATCGATAAGAATGCTACTATTAGGATTCTTTTGTAGGCATATCGCCCACTTCTGTTGTGTTTAGCAACCTTTCATTCTTACCTTTTCATTATCGTGTTGCTTTCCGGTGTAGTAGAATAGAGCCACCCCGTCTCTTCCTGTAGGTGTCGTACAAGGCGACTAAGGAATTGGGCTGTTCTCCATCCCACAGTAAACATACACCCACAACTAATTGCCCGCTTGACGGCAATAGGCTCGCCCCCTATTACGTGGGACAGAAAATCATATTTGGCGAAATGTGGGTGATAATACGTCTCTATCTACCCCTTCGGGGACTTACAGGCGTGAGTATAAGTGTGAATTTCCATTATCATCTTGCTCTGGAGCTTGGGGCCTGCTTGTCCTTATTCCAGTTTATTCCTTTCAATGTGTACCGTGTCTCATCCAAAAATATAATTTACTTGGTTCGTTGATATTTTTTTGGGACGTCCATTATTTTACATCCGCATCATAAATTTCTTTCTTTCTTTAGTTAGTCTCGTCCGTACGTTCTACATAACCAATTGTTACTGTATATCTTTTTCAACATTTGTCACTTCAGTTTCTTTTATGCCACATTTTTCACGTATTAAATCATTCCTAACTATATATCACTCAGTTTCTCTCCCCAATTCTTTCCCTAAGAGCGTGTCACATAATTTTACTTCAGAAACTGTGAATGAATATTGTCTAGATAAAAATGCTATTTGTTAGATACAAATGTATTTCAAGTTCCGGAGTTACTTTCTAGATACTATTTTGTAATATTTGCATAAAACTTGAATTCTAATTTTTATTATGTCTTCGATTGTTTATTACGTCATTTCTTGAAAAAAAAAAAAAACAACATTATGACATAGATAACGTCAATTTGTATAAAGCCCGACCAGGAAAATAAAATACCTCGCCATATTGCGGTAAACTATTGGAACTAATTTCTTCATATGGTAACAATCTATACGATGTCATTATGGTCATCTGTCAGTGTGGTGTCAATTGTGCGTGTTGTTGAGTTTGAGTGCGCTACAAAACTACAAAACTATAGTAATATGCCGAAAACTATTAAAAGCCAGATAAGAAAAGTAATTTATATTGTAACAAAGTATTTGTCGGATAAAAAGTCGGAAGGATTGGACTCTATTCCTCTAAATAACATCACGGACCTTGTTGTCAACATGACGGGTAATTACATCATAGAGTACGTGCAATTGAAATTGGCCTAATCTACTGATTTTACTGTGACTAATTATTATTCACATTTTTAGGTATATCCCGATCTTCTGTAATAAAAATACGAAGAGAAGGTCAAACGTCAAATGTATTTTCTACGCCTAAGAAAAATAAGCCTAACGCAAAAAAGAACATCATGCTGGATTATTTTGATCTCTGTGCTGTTAGGCATAAAATACAAGAATTTTATGCAGTCCGAAAAACAATGTCGCGTGGTCCCTGTTCTATACATAGTGTAATGTAACTGTATGTCTAACTTGTATTTACCATTCCAAGCAGTAAACTATTATACGGATACTACTGTGTTGTGATTTGTGCCCAGTCCTTGTAACCAGTATAACACGCCGCGTCTATTTTTCTATTTTAACCAGAAAACTTTAAAACATAATATCCATACTAATATTATAAACTAGCCTTCCACCCGTGTGCATCTCGGTTAACGCGACCTTTGCTCATGCTCATATCTTCGGTTCTACTCAACCAATTGCGATCAAACAAACGTAAGATTTTAAGTCTGAGTAAGCCCTTTCTAACAAAAAAAACCGCATCAAAATCCGTCCAGTAGTTTTTGCGTCCATCGCGGACAAACAGACAAACAGACAAACAGACAGGAAATTCAAAAATATATAACCCAAGTTTTTTTTTTTAATATCTCCAATGTACAGACACGACCACTTTACAATTATATAATAGTATAGATGCGAATGTGACTCTCGTCTGTCTGGCTGTCTGTATGTCTGTATTTTACGCTTTCACGCCTAAACCACTGAACCGATCTTGATGAAATTTGATATAGAATCGCGAAAAAATCCCTTAGATGGAAAATGAGGATGACAGTTTGTATGAAATTTCGTCATTTTTATCTATAACCGACATCCACGCGGGTGGAGCCGCGGGCACCAGCTAGTATTACATAAATGCCATGCTTTTGTGAATGACACTTTATTTCTGCAACAGTTTCCAATTAGAGATCCGATTCTCAGCACTCCATGGATTCACCGTGCGGTCGCCGGGTCCATAGCGTGATACAGAGAGGAACACCGTGACGGCGACTGGGACTTGCGACCCAGATGTAGGTTTAGGGTGGCCACCTTGTGATGCATCAGCGCTCACCTCCACCGTCAGTAGTGTTCCCCCCCCCCTACCTATCCAAATTTGGTAAGATCCTATCAATGCCGCTTTTGATATTCGATTTAGTAAAGAGCTTACTGAAGCTCTTGGCAATCCGAGGTCTTTAAGTAAGTTGTACAGAGATTTAGCTGGAATTCCCCTTGCTCCTACTTCTACGGCGTAGAGTTTAACCACGTAGCCGTTTTTGGTTAACTCGTTAGTCAAGTCAAAGTATTTGTTTGTCTTTATAGCGTGGTCTTTAGGTATATTAGTTTCCCACGGTACTGTGAGTTCTACAAGCACTGCACGCCTATGCGATCGTGAAAAAAGGAATATGTCGGGTCTGGATGATGAGGCACAGATATCCTCCGGTATTTTATAGTGCTTCTCATACGTGTCTACGAGTATTGTCCAGTCAACGGCAGCTATCAAAATTGAATATGGCTTTTGAGGTGATTTCTTTGAGCAGCCTTCCTTGACAAACACAATGTCATTTCTTTGGTTTGTGGTTAATCCTTTTTTCGCTCTAGCTACCGCCAAACTTCAGCCTCGCGTATGATTTCTAATTCCTTATCATGTCGGCGCGAGTAATGACCCCGGTCTAATAGCGTCCTACAACCCACTAGCAGGTGCCTAGCCGTACCAGTTGCTTCACCACATGACTTATCTGTGGCTTTTCCCCACTTGACTAGATTGCTTTGGTCGGGGAGGGTAGATTAGGGATTAGGAGAGGGTAGGGGATAGTACATTTTTTTCTCTGTAAATACTCACAGAGAAAAAGAAATACATTTTAGTGAAAGTTTTGTATATTAAACTCGTACTACAAGTTGAAATTATCTTTTAAAATACGAAGTTGCATGATATGAGCAAGCAATAGGCATATTAATTCGTTTGTAATATTGGACACGATCTTTTTTGTATCAAAATTTTTTTAAGAACAAAGCAACTTAATCAATGAAATTTAAAAAAAGAAGTCTATAACTCACTTTTATGAATAATAGCAATGAAAAAGTCACAGATTATAATAGGTGTCATTCCGTGCTTAATTGCGGGGAAATAAAAGTCTGTTCATAAGCAAGTGTGTTGAAAAAATAATTGTACACTTGGCATTTTATATGTGTATCACTATACTTGGTGTTGTCATAATCATAGATGTTTGTGGCGCCCCCAGTACGGGTTTTTTATTTTATTGGTCGGACTTTACTTAAGATTGAGAAAAGTTTCATTTAACTTCAATAATTTATATATGCCAACCAGGCGTGCGACGCACCCTACCTAATGACGACACTGAACTATGAACTAGGAACCCTTCCATGGATAGCGCTTTTCATAGCTCCAGGAAAAGTAATACTATGGACTTTTTTTTTTCAATCTAAACCTTCGTTTCATTAGAACCTCCCGTACAGAAATAAGCATAATAAGCATTATTGTGAATCCTGAGGTCACCAACACCCTCGAGCCTTTGCAGATGCGCAGAGATGTGGCGTCCTTGGCGGTATCTTACCGTTTTACCATGGGGAATGTTCTGATGAGCTCTTCTAATTAATCCCACTCTCTCCTTTACATATCTTCTGCCGCGCCATTAAGACCTGGAATCCCTTACCAGTTCACGTGTTTCCCTCTTCCTACAGTCCCGGATCCTTTAAGAGGGGCGTGAAAAAGCCTCTGATGAGGCTGTCAAGCTGAGTGCCACCATTGTAACATGGTACGTGTAATGGTGACCCTCTTTTTCCAAGGTTTTGCCTTCATCTTACCATCAGGCGTGTCCTATATAAAAAAAATCCACAGTACTTTCTACTGTTGATTTAAACTATGGTGAGCAATATGATCAGGCAATAAAATTTCACCGTTTATGGAATAAGTGGACCCCAGCCCCAGAATCCAAGGTGAAAGCTTGCTAGAATGAAGAAGAATAAAATTTCACAATTTTATTATTTGAATCACTGAAATTTTTTTCACAAGATTTCTCCTTCATTTTTATTGCTTTTTTACCTCAAACACGTGTGAAAGCGAATTGACGAACATGAACCAGCTTATAAGAAACACCTGGCGACAGATCACTTCTTTGATATTTTTGTATCTACTTATTTACTAACGTTCCTATTATATATAAAAATATTTTTAGAGATACAAAAAATATTCTCCCTGCAAAGAAAACTGATTTTATTATTCTAATAAGGCTAAATATTCTTCGTGAAGGTGAAATGTTGTGTTCGCGAAAGAACTGAATTAGTTATTTTATACAAAGAAGGTAATTCCGTTTACTTACGTAAAAAATAACATACATAAAATTACAGACATGTTTTTTTTTCCTGTAGGCGTTTTATGTTTTATTTTTTTTATTTAAAATGTTCACAATAGAGTATTACTTAGATATTATTACAATAAACATATTAACTACTCGCTTAAACTTTGAGGTTTTTGTGCGAGTAGCGTTCGCCATGCAGTGTGTGTGTGTGAAATCAGTTTCGGTGGTTCACATGGTTAAGTTCAAGTGCTTATGCTATCGAGAAGTCCCGGATTTGAATTCAGGCCATTCAAATATCGATGTGATGCCTAACATAAGTAATTTAGCCCTGCTTAGGGGTTAACGGAAATACAGGTAATTTAAAAAAAAAATACTATTCTAAGCAGAAGCTATTGACACTTCATCTTGCAGAGCAAAGCCTGAATCAAGAATGTATACCTAGAGACGGTCCTTGTTAACACCAAGGCTCCAAAATGATGCTTAGGAGACTAGACAGACGATTACATCAGGACATCAGGATCAATAAAAGTGTCACTCAATTCTTGTTGTAGATTTTCGTGTTTTAATTCATCATCAATATTTTTTAAACATTGTTGCATTCAAGACTTTACCCACGGAGGCCGGGGTTCACTCCTTCTCCTCCTTTTAGTTTGGCTTATATGGTTTTTATAGGAGCGTCTGCCGATGGCCATCAAATTCCCAGAGGATAAATTTTATTATTGCTATGTATTAATACTTGAATTTGCATAATTTCGAATGATAAAATGTTCATCCCTACTAATATTATAAATGCGAAAGTAACTCTGTCTGTCTGTCTGTCTGTCTGTCTGTCTCACTTTTACGACTAAACCGCTGAACCGATTTTGATGAAATTTGGTATAGAGGTAGATTAGACCTTGAGAAAGGACATAGGCTATGTTTGGTCGCGATAACCGACATCCACGCGGGCGGAGCCGCGGGCAAAAGCTAGTTATCTATATTTGTGTACTGAACCTTAATAATAAATATTTGCATGCCATGACTGGTGATAATACAATGTACCGACCTCTATTATGTTTTTATGACCATCTGATTCTCATATGTATTATGCAAATAAATAATTTGAGTTTGAGTTTGAAAAAACTTATGCCTCTTTCGTCTATCAGTAAGTCTGAAATAGGTTCCCTTGGGTTGTGGAAAGGCAATCAAAATTCTTGAGTAATAGATGGTATAAAATAACTTTAAAAATAAACAAACAAATATATTTGACTGCAGGGAAAGCGCTGTGCTTTATACAGTTGCCATGATAACTGCTACAGTTACTGCGCTAGTATTATGCATTCAGTCTCCATACGGAGCAACTATTTATTTGATCTGCACATAGCCATTTTGAATATGAGTGTACTTTGTATTCTATGTTTGTAAAAGTGAAGGCAAACTGGCATGTTAACTCTTTGTTAGTGTACAATCACGATCATAGTAAATTCAAATATACAAGATAATATTGGAATATTCGTATGTAACGACTTATATCGGTCTCAGATTTTATAAAAGCGAACATTATGTAAGATTTGAGACTTATTCAGTTCTATCAATGAGATCAGTGTCCGTAGCACGAAAAATATTCGAATCGTGACATAAACGTATCGAGAAAACGGAGCATTACGATTGGCCGCCTGCCTACTACAAACCAATCGCAATGATCCGTTCTTTCGATACTTTTACGTTACGAATTCGAAGTTTTTCGTGCTCAGTGGGGCGAGCACGAACAACTATCGTAATCGTATCCTGAACGTAACGAGAGCACGGAGCATTGCGATTGGCCGCCTGCCTGAAGCCTGCCAATCGCAATGCTCCGTGCTATCGTTACGTTCACGATACGATTACGATAGTAGTTCGTGCTCACCCCGCAGTACTCCGAACTGTATAAGAAGTAAGGGAGTATTTGATATATATTTTTTTATAATATGGACTCCAAGAGACTCCAAAGAGAACTCTAATTGCTATAAAAATATTTTTAAAGCCCCATTTTCAGTCAGTCAGCAAATGGTAAACTTTCACATTATTTTTTGATGAAATAGTTTTTTTAAGGAAGAGATTCGTTACCTTCCTTCCTGGATTAAGTCAGAATAGCAAAATTATTATCTATTGATATGCGTTTTGTGGATAGCCCCTTCAGTCAGTATACATAATTTGTTTTATTTTATGTGTCCAAATAATAATTAATCTTTTACTCATTTATATTAATGGTTATACTAAGCTGACCAATTTTTTAAAGGGATTATGTTTATCTTCAGGTACTGATAAGATATTATCCTTTCTGCATCAATTTAGCCCTTTTTACCCGCATTGAAGATAAGCTGTACGCTTTTGTTAAGAGTCGTAAATTTTAAAAAGTATTAATCTGATAAAGATAAATGAATATATCTACCATTTGGACGAAACGAGCAACTTAAAATTTATTGTCATCACGTTTAAAAGAGGCGTGCAAAATTTTAAAAATATATTCAATTTCGCTCCGTGTGAATTCATAAAATTTTATTTTCGGCCAATACGAATTGATTTTTTTTTTCATATTTACTTAACGAGCATTTATTGCATAGAGTAGATTGATGAAACTTTTGATATATTATAATAATTATTGTTGTATATAGAATACTGAATATCTACTAATAGCCTCTATGACGTAGTGGTACTGAACGCGACCGTTACGCTGGAGGCGCGGGTTTGATCCCGTTCGATCCCCTAGTGCAAATATTTGTGTGCATGAATATGAGTATTTGCCTATCTGGTCGTGCCTCGGAGAGCATGTTAAGCCGTCGGTCCCGGTTGCCATACGAACATCTATGGCAGTCATTAAGGGTAGTTAGTGCCCTAAAAAGTCCAACAACTGATCTAACTGCCATGCTTCCAGTGCTCGATGTATCGAGAGAACGAAGCATTGCGATTGGTCGCCTGTCTCCTGTGAACCAGTGTCTGTGTGAAACCTGCCAATCGCAAGGCTCCGTCCTCTAAATACGTTACAAATTATTTTTCGTACTTGGGGCACAGGTATAAAAAGTACCCTATATGTTATTCAATCACAATCTATACCTGTACTAAATTTCAAACAAATTCGTTCAGCTGTTCGAGTGTGATAGAGTAACAAACATCCAAGCCTTCATATTTATATTAGTAGAATAGCATAGTTAGAAGGAAATTCACATTTACGATAGATATCTTCTTCTTCCTCCTAGCGTTAATTCCCAGTCGCATCCGAAGCTTTCAGCTCGGAGTCTGGGGTCCGCTTAACCGGTCTTAACTACAGATTTGACTAGACCTCGATATTTTCCGTGAAGCGATTGTCATCGACCTCGAAGCTTTGCAGCTAGACCGTTGTTTTTTTTTTGGACTTTTTAGGGCACCAACTACCCGTAACGACTGCCATAGTTGTTTTTATGGCAACCGGGACCGACGGCTTAACGTGCGTGCTCTCCAAGGCACTGTAGGTACTAAATTTCAGCCAAATTCGTTTAGCTTAGCTGTTCGAGCGTGATAGAATAAAAAGTATCCAAGTCTTCATATTCATAATATTAGTAGCATAGTTTGAAGAAAATTCACATTTACGATAGATATATTTCAAAATATTGGATATCAAATTATAAACTATGTTAAATTACAAAGTGAAGACTAAAATTAGAGGAAAATTAAGCGGAACTTGACTCTTAAACTTCAATAATTAATTCAGGTAGATAATTATTATTCCGGAGGGTTCAACACTCAGATGGCTCTTTCCTTAGAATATTTAAAGAGTATTAATAACGTTTAGTGAAACGTGCCTATGTTTATATCATTCTGTTTTTGATCCTCCTCAATAGATAGATAGATAGATAGATAGATAATTCTTTATTGTACATCATCATCATCATCATTTCAGCCATAGGAAGTCCACTGCTGGACATAGGCCTCCCCTATAGATCTCCAATAGGACCGGTTGGAAGCGGCTCGCATCCAGCGCGTTCCCGCGGCCTTAATGAGGTCGTCTGTCCACCTTCTGGGTGGACGTCCTACGCTACGCTTGCCGATACGTGGCCTCCACTCGAGGACTTTTCGACCCCAATAGATAATACAGATAAGTCTATAAGTACCAACAGTATGAAACCCGCATGAAACTTTGATCCCATTCTCGCTACCCATGGGAACCTTTGCCGTAACCTATATGTTGATCCAGACCATAATCTATCCCTCTGCTTTTAGCCAGGACTGGAAAAGTACCTCCGCGCTACAGAATACCGCGACGCATAACAACCTCGTTACAACACATGGGAACACATCACTGCAGTTAGTAGGATAGCCAGAGCTCACTGGAGAGGTTTTGTGCTGTCAGTGGGAAGACTAAAGGCTTATCCTGCTTGTCTTCTGCGCTGACGGCACAGAATCTCTCTGTTATTGAGAAATCTTCGAAAGAATACACCGCCATTTTGGTGGCAGTCAACGAAAAATGTGCGAAAGAGAGCTTTCCAGGCCAGGGGAGGGTCGGCAGCACCAATGTGACTCCCCTGGTGTTGCAATTGTCCATAGGCCACGGCACCCACTTTCTATCAGGTGTACCGAGTGCTAATCTGGGTGTCCTATCATTTGACAAAAAACTAATGACAAATTTTCATTTGAAAAACAACGTTTGACAAAATTACACTTGATAAATGTATCATTTGACAAACTATTGTTTAATAAACTACTCATTAGACAAAATATTTGTTTGGAAAAAATTCAACATCATTTTACAAATTGATTATTTTAAAAACATGTTAGTTGACAAACAGACAGTTAGTGATAGATTATTGAGAAAGCTGCTCATTCCGACTATGATAGATTAGGTAAGAAGGCTTCGCTCCGCTCCGCTCTCGCATTAGCCTTCGTGGTTATTTTTTTTATAACCATGCAGAACTTTATTTAGTCAAATGAACATTTTTAGTTTATAATATTAATAGTATAATATTAATAACATTTTAGTTTATAATATTAATAGGAAGTAGGATTAATCAGTTTACGGCTAAACAAAGTAGGCCATGTTAGATGGAATGTTTTTGTTCTGTGGATGGCATTGTTTGTGAGAATTAATCACACTTTAGTGGCACGGATGTGGTAATTAATAGTTTAAGCGGTGACCGTACGAATACCAACACATATGATTATCATTTTGTTACCTTTATCATGTTGTTTATTTGGTTTTCGTAGTGTCTGATCCCAAAAAAAGTGTAAAATAAATAAAAAATATGTATCTAATCATAATAAATATTTTTATAGAACATTTTGCACATCGCTACTTAGACCAAAGTCAAGCATAGTGTAACTAGTTTGTGTTATGGGTCCTGGATTGTGGATATACATTAACATACCTACATTTTTTTAAATACAATTATAACAATATATATTATTTATTATTAGTGTTATTTTGTAAAATGCAGCCTGATATATCTGTAAAATGACTTTCCAGCCCGGTTGGGGTCCCTTTGATATCTTTCCAAGGGCACTCAAGATTCCCCGGCCAGACAGCAATACAATGAGCAGTTTTCCAGTAGGTATAATAATCAATTGGTTTTTAGGTCATCAGGAGATGGCGCTAGCATAGCTTTTGGTAATTTTAATGTACTCTGTGGTTTGTTTGTGGTATTTTCATTGTATCAAAAAAAATGACAGAATATTTAAGTAAAGTAAATCATTACAAAACGGAAGAACATTTTTTCAATAAATTACACTAGATGTGACACCACACTCTTCTTACCAAAAGTGCCGGCTGCGCCATCTAGCGCGTCTTTAGGAACCCTTTAAATACCTACTGGAAAACTGCTCATTCTGTGAGCGCACAACGTCAATGACAATCAAGGCTGTCGCAACGTAGTGCTCGTCGTTGTTCGCTTACAGACCCCTAGACAAGTGACAACTCGTTGCTCAGCGTATGATGGAATAGAATGACAATTGTATAGGATTTGACGTTTTTGACATTCGTTGACGTCTGTCATATACGTCAAATCCCATACATTTGGCATTCTATTCCATCATACGCCGAGCAACGAATTGCCACTTGTCTGGAGGGGCAGGCCCTAAGGGGCCCTAGGGGGGATGTAGATTTTATTTCAAAACTTCTTACTACTAATATTATAATCAATCAATCAATCAATTAGCCTATTGCAGTCCACTGCTCCCAATATGCGCCACGTTTGCCGATCCTCCGCCTTCCGCATCCAGTCCGTCCCGTAAAAGTTTATAAGACGTTTGGATGTTAATTATTTAATCACGCTCTAATGGCTAAACACTGTGATAGATTATAAGTCTGGAATAACACATACACTATTTATTATCCTAGAAATAAGTTCCCATGGTTTGCAGGAACGGAACTAAAATTCTACGCGAGCGGAGTCACGAGCAACAACAACTAAAATGCATTAATTACAATACATAATTTTGAACCTAGCAGTAACATGTTAATAACAGCAAAATTACAGTTTACAAGCTCTATTTCACATTTTGATACAATATTGTATACATATTCTGATATGCGAAGTGTCTTATCTCCATATTGATGGTATGGTATATAATATCAAGTTAATTGGCAGCGGTGACGTACTAATCTTCATTTAATTAACGGTGGATTCGTGTTCAGAAAATAGAACAATACTCTCTAGATTGAAACATAATTAGGTAATATCTATACTAATCCCTGTTTTTCCAAGACTTTGCCTTCAGCTTACCATCAGGCGAGGCGAAGTCAAATTGACGTGTCCTATATAAAAAAAAACTAAATTTTATGATTGTGATTGAAACTTTGTATGTTTGTTATGCTTTCACGCCTAAACTGCTGAACCGATTTTGATGAAGTGCCCAAGTGCCCATAACAAAATAAATGATTCAACAATCTCATAAATAAAAATTCTAGGCTGAAAAGGACCAAATGAAATAAGAAGAACCTATGCAAAGAGAAATATTAATGACTCCTACATTATACTTACACGTGTAAATCCCCGAAGGGGTAGACAGAGGTGTATTAACACCCACATTTCGCCAACTATCTTTGGTCCCACGTAACAGGGGGCGAGCCTATTGTCATCTAGCGGGCACTTTGTGATGGCTGTATTTTTGCTGTCGCCCTTTTTTTTTTTTTTTTTTTTTAATTTATTTATCATACAATTTAATAACTATGAAGTTAACAAAAAGCCTGCAAAACTGTTCTAACAGTTTGACTGCAGGTTTAGTCGCCCTATTGGTGGCAGTATTCTACTCCACCGGAAATCAACACAGCAATGACTTGTACTGTATAAAAAAAAGAATTTTGCAAATCATCCTAGCGTTAATTCCCAGTCGCATCCGAAGCTTTCAGCTCGGAGTCTGGGGTCCGCTTTACCAGTCTTAACTACGGATCTGGCTTGACCTCGATATTTTCCGTGAAGCGATTGCCACCTGACCTCCACAACCCAATGGTAACATTAAGCAATATCGAAGCTTTGCAGCTAGATCGTTGTTTTTGGACTTTTTAGGGCTCCTACTACCCGTAACGACTGCCATAGATGTTCTTATGGCAATCGGGACCGACGGCTTAACGTGCTCTCCGAGGCACGACCAGACCAATGTAAATACCCATATTTCATGCACACAAATATTTGCACTGAGCGGGGATCGAACCCGCGCCTCCTGCGTAGCTACGCCACGGAGACTGAAGCTAAGGGCGTACAAACATTAAAAAAAAAAAAAAACATCCGAATTGAGAACCTCCTCCTTTTTTAGAAGTCGGTTAAAAATTGTCTTCAACCTATCCTATATGACAATAGCGTCCCAATTATTGTGCGTCCTTTGTCAAAATAAACATTTCTACATATTCAAAATATTCCTTTCACTGAGTCAACATTGTATCATAATACACATCTTATTTCTGAATTATTGCGTTGCCATTTCACGAAATAACAAACGTATTTATTATGATTCCTTCCTTGTGCACTCATAATACATTGTATTTTGAATGTGATTTATTTTATCAATACACAGTATTATATTGTATTATGGGTTTGATTATTGCTTGTTTTATGGAAGCAAATAATTTAGATCATAGTCATAGTTAACATATTTTAACATCAAATAAGAACACGGTCATTTGAACGTTAGATACCTACCTTCTTCCTCGTTAATTCCTAGTCGCTTAACATGCTCTCCGAGGCACGACCAGACCAATGTAAATACCCATATTTCATGCACACAAATATTTGCACTGAGCGGGGATCGATAGATAGATACTCTAAGGGGGATCGAACCTGCGCCTCCTGCGTAGCCGCCGCGTTCACTACCGCTACGCCAAGGAGGCTGTCCTACCTACCGTTGAGTATTTACAAAAAATTGATACCTGCAGGTGGAATAGAAGCAAAAGAGAATAGAGAAAATGACTAAGTAATGTTACAGCATTAGTATGGCAGTCTGCCTAAATCAAAATAAAAATAAATAGTCATGCCAAAGTATTTCTATGCGTTTTAAAGGTATACCAAACTTGTTATGCCAAAAAGTTCTGTTTTCCAAGGAAACAACTTTCCAGTTTATAAAACAAGTTACCCTTACATGCGTTTATTCCCAGTAGTTCCTTTGCTAGTTCCTTTGAAGGGACTACTGGGACTTTTTTGTCCCTACAGTTCCTTCGAAGGAACTAAAGGAACTACTGAGACTACAAAGTTCCTTCAGTTCCTTTGCCAGTTCCTTTGAAGGAACTACTGGGACTCTTTTTCCCTATAGTTCCTTCGAAGGAACTACTGATACTACAAAGTTGCTTCAGTTCCTTTGCCAGTTCCTTTGAAGGAACTACTGGGACTTTTTTTCCCTATAGTTCCTTCGAAGGAACTACTGAGACTACAAAGTTGCTTCAGTTCCTTTGCCAGTTCCTTTGAAGGAACTACTGGGACTTTTTTCCCCTATAGTTCCTTCGAAGGAACTACTGAGACTACAAAGTTGCTTCAGTTCCTTTGCCAGTTCCTTTGAAGGAACTACTGGGACTTTTTTTCCCTATAGTTCCTTCGAAGGAACTACTGAGACTACAAAGTTGCTTCAGTTCCTTTGCCAGTTCCTTTGAAGGAACTACTGGGACTTTTTTTTCCTATAGTTCCTTCGAAGGAACTACTGATACTACAAAGTTGCTTCAGTTCCTTTGCCAGTTCCTTTGAAGGAACTACTGGGACTTTTTTTCCCTATAGTTCCTTCGAAGGAACTACTGAGACTACAAAGTTGCTTCAGTTCCTTTGCCAGTTCCTTTGAAGGAACTATTGGGACTCTTTTTCCCTATAGTTCCTTCGAAGGAACTACTGAGACTACAAAGTTGCTTCAGTTCCTTTGCCAGTTCCTTTGAAGGAACTACTGGGACTTTTTTTCCCTATAGTTCCTTCGAAGGAACTACTGAGACTACAAAGTTGCTTCAGTTCCTTTGCCAGTTTCTTTGAAGGAACTACTGGGACTTTTTTTCCCTATAGTTCCTTCGAAGGAACTACTGATACTACAAAGTTGCTTCAGTTCCTTTGCCAGTTCCTTTGAAGGAACTACTGGGACTTTTTTTCCCTATAGTTCCTTCGAAGGAACTACTGAGACTACAAAGTTGCTTCAGTTCCTTTGCCAGTTCCTTTGAAGGAACTACTGGGACTTTTTTTTCCTATAGTTCCTTCGAAGGAACTACTGAGACTACAAAGTTGCTTCAGTTCCTTTGCCAGTTTCTTTGAAGGAACTACTGGGACTTTTTTTCCCTATAGTTCCTTCGAAGGAACTACTGATACTACAAAGTTGCTTCAGTTCCTTTGCCAGTTCCTTTGAAGGAACTACTGGGACTTTTTTTCCCTATAGTTCCTTCGAAGGAACTACTGAGACTACAAAGTTGCTTCAGTTCCTTTGCCAGTTCCTTTGAAGGAACTACTGGGACTTCTTTTCCCTATAGTTCCTTCGAAGGAACTACTGAGACTACAAAGTTGCTTCAGTTCCTTTGCCAGTTCCTTTGAAGGAACTACTGGGACTCTTTTTCCCTATAGTTCCTTCGAAGGAACTACTGAGACTACAAAGTTGCTTCAGTTCCTTTGCCAGTTCCTTTGAAGGAACTACTGGGACTCTTTTTCCCTATAGTTCCTTCGAAGGAACTACTGAGACTACAAAATTGCTTCAGTTCCTTTGCCAGTTCCTTTGAAGGAACTACTGGGACTTTTTTCCCTATAGTTCCTTCGAAGGAACTACTGATACTACAAAGTTCCTTCAGTTCCTTTGCCAGTTTCTTTGAAGGAACTACTGGGACTTTTTTTTCCTATAGTTCCTTCAAAGGAACTACTGAAACTACAAAGTTCCTCCAGTTCCTTTGCCGGTTCCTTTGAAGGAACTACTGGGACTTTTTTTCCCCTGTAGTTTCTTTGAAGGAACTACTGGCACTACAAGGTTTCTTCAGTTCTTTTGAAGAAACTAAGAATAAAAATTTAAAATTTAAAAACAAAAGGGTCAATACTTAGGGTAGGTCATAATGTAATAGTTATTTTTTTACTTTTTATAGGTTCTTTTTAGGTCAGGGGTTTTTTTAATTTTTTTAAATTTTTTATTTCATGCTTTTTATAGGTAACCGCTTAACCGATTTCCGTAAAACCTGCTGTATCGTGATGTATAAATTATATTAGATTTTGCATTGCCACTTTCACTCCTCATATTTTTCAAAGGTTACGTATTATAATAACTACAGGTATTTAAACTATTTTCAAGACAACTACGGTCAAAAAAACTACTGTTTAAAACACCTAAAGATCGTTTCACATATTTTTGTAATAACTACTGGTCGAAACAAATAATGGTTGATTCACCTACGGTTTATTCAACTACAATTAATTGTGCTAAGATTGATTGAACTATGTATGAAATACCTAATAGTCGATTCACCTACGGTTTATTGATACTACTACTTTGTGACAGAAAGGGGGTTGGGTAATGTTGGCGTCGTGTTGGAATTGAGCGGCCATCAATGAAATTGGTATAATATGAAAGTACAGTATAAAGTGATCAAAAGTTACTATGGACAAACTTCTCTAAACTATAATATCGGGACGTAGATATAGAGCTATACAGGGTGGAATTTTTCGATTATACTTGGATGGATAGTATTCTGAATATTGAAGATAGCGAATTCCACTCAAAGGAAACATTCCCTTATTTCTAAAAAGGAACAAAACTGCATTCAAAGTTTTCTGAAAATGCCACACCCGGTAGTCGAACCGACTAAAATCTTCCTAAACCATCTATTTCATGGATTTCCTTTTGTTTAATTTACCAAGTTTGTTCGAGAGATTTGATCCTTATGATCGACCCTAGCGATTGATGCAATAAAAATACAGGGTGTTATTTTTTCGAATTGTAGTCGGTTCGTATAGGGCGTGGCAAACGATTTTTCAGCATTCCTTAAATGCAAGGAATCTCGAAAAATCACTTGGCACACTCTTTAATCGAACCGACTAAAATTCAAAAAATAACACCCTGTATTTTTATTGCATCAATCGATAGGGTCAATCATAAGGATCAAATCTCTTTAACAAACTTGGTAAAATAAATAAAAGGAAATCCATGAAATAGAAGGTTTAAGAAGATTTTAGTTGGTTCGACTGTCGGGTGTGGCATTTTCAGAAAACTTTAAATACAGTTTTGTTCCTTTTTAAAAATAAGGGAATGTTTCCTTTGAGTGGAATTCGCTATCTTCAATATTCAGAATACTATCCATCCAAGTATGATCGAAAAATTCCACCCTGTATAGCTCTATATCTACGTCCCGATATAGTTTAGAGAAGTTTGTCCATAGTAACTTTTGATCACTTTATACTGTACTTTCATATTATACCAATTTCATTGATGGCCGCTCAATTCCAACACGACGCCAACATTACCCAACCCCCTTTCTGTCACAAAGTAGTAGTATCAATAAACCGTAGGTGAATCGACTATTAGGTATTTCATACATAGTTCAATCAATCTTAGCACAATTAATTGTAGTTGAATAAACCGTAGGTGAATCGTCCATTATTTGTTTCGACCAGTAGTTATTACAAAAATATTGTGAAACGATCTTTAGGTGTTTTAAACAGTAGTTTTTTTGACCGTAGTTGTCTTGAAAATAGTTAAAATACCTGTAGTTATTATAATACGTAACCTTTGAAAAATATGAAGAGTGAAAGTGGCAATGCAAAATCTAATATAATTTATACATCACGATACAGCAGGTTTTACGGAAATCGGTTAAGCGGTTACCTATAAAAAGCATGAAATAAAAAATTAAAAAAAATTAAAAAAAACCCCTGACCTAAAAAGAACCTATAAAAAGTAAAAAAATAACTATTACATTATGACCTACCCTAAGTATTGACCCTTTTGTTTTTAAATTTTAAATTTTTATTCTTAGTTTCTTCAAAAGAACTGAAGAAACCTTGTAGTGCCAGTAGTTCCTTCAAAGAAACTACAGGGAAAAAAAAGTCCCAGTAGTTCCTTCAAAGGAACCGGCAAAGGAACTGAAGGAACTTTGTAGTTTCAGTAGTTCCTTTGAAGGAACTATAGGGAAAAAAAGTCCCAGTAGTTCCTTCAAAGAAACTGGCAAAGGAACTGAAGGAACTTTGTAGTATCAGTAGTTCCTTCGAAGGAACTATAGGGAAAAAAAGTCCCAGTAGTTCCTTCAAAGGAACTGGCAAAGGAACTGAAGTAACTTTGTAGTCTCAGTAGTTCCTTCGAAGGAACTATAGGGAAAAGAAGTCCCAGTAGTTCCTTCAAAGGAACTGGCAAAGGAACTGAAGCAACTTTGTAGTCTCAGTAGTTCCTTCGAAGGAACTATAGGGAAAAAGAGTCCCAGTAGTTCCTTCAAAGGAACTGGCAAAGGAACTGAAGCAACTTTGTAGTCTCAGTAGTTCCTTCGAAGGAACTATAGGGAAAAGAAGTCCCAGTAGTTCCTTCAAAGGAACTGGCAAAGGAACTGAAGCAACTTTGTAGTCTCAGTAGTTCCTTCGAAGGAACTATAGGGAATAAAAGTCCCAGTAGTTCCTTCAAAGGAACTGGCAAAGGAACTGAAGTAACTTTGTAGTCTCAGTAGTTCCTTCGAAGGAACTATAGGGAAAAAGAGTCCCAGTAGTTCCTTCAAAGGAACTGGCAAAGGAACTGAAGCAACTTTGTAGTCTCAGTAGTTCCTTCGAAGGAACTATAGGGAAAAAGAGTCCCAGTAGTTCCTTCAAAGGAACTGGCAAAGGAACTGAAGCAACTTTGTAGTCTCAGTAGTTCCTTCGAAGGAACTATAGGGAAAAGAAGTCCCAGTAGTTCCTTCAAAGGAACTGGCAAAGGAACTGAAGCAACTTTGTAGTCTCAGTAGTTCCTTCGAAGGAACTATAGGGAAAAAAAGTCCCAGTAGTTCCTTCAAAGGAACTGGCAAAGGAACTGAAGCAACTTTGTAGTATCAGTAGTTCCTTCGAAGGAACTATAGGGAAAAAAAGTCCCAGTAGTTCCTTCAAAGAAACTGGCAAAGGAACTGAAGCAACTTTGTAGTCTCAGTAGTTCCTTCGAAGGAACTATAGGAAAAAAAAGTCCCAGTAGTTCCTTCAAAGGAACTGGCAAAGGAACTGAAGCAACTTTGTAGTCTCAGTAGTTCCTTCGAAGGAACTATAGGGAAAAAAAGTCCCAGTAGTTCCTTCAAAGGAACTGGCAAAGGAACTGAAGCAACTTTGTAGTATCAGTAGTTCCTTCGAAGGAACTATAGGGAAAAAAAGTCCCAGTAGTTCCTTCAAAGAAACTGGCAAAGGAACTGAAGCAACTTTGTAGTCTCAGTAGTTCCTTCGAAGGAACTATAGGGAAAAAAAGTCCCAGTAGTTCCTTCAAAGGAACTGGCAAAGGAACTGAAGCAACTTTGTAGTCTCAGTAGTTCCTTCGAAGGAACTATAGGGAAAAAGAGTCCCAATAGTTCCTTCAAAGGAACTGGCAAAGGAACTGAAGCAACTTTGTAGTCTCAGTAGTTCCTTCGAAGGAACTATAGGGAAAAAAAGTCCCAGTAGTTCCTTCAAAGGAACTGGCAAAGGAACTGAAGCAACTTTGTAGTATCAGTAGTTCCTTCGAAGGAACTATAGGAAAAAAAAGTCCCAGTAGTTCCTTCAAAGGAACTGGCAAAGGAACTGAAGCAACTTTGTAGTCTCAGTAGTTCCTTCGAAGGAACTATAGGGAAAAAAAGTCCCAGTAGTTCCTTCAAAGGAACTGGCAAAGGAACTGAAGCAACTTTGTAGTCTCAGTAGTTCCTTCGAAGGAACTATAGGGGAAAAAAGTCCCAGTAGTTCCTTCAAAGGAACTGGCAAAGGAACTGAAGCAACTTTGTAGTCTCAGTAGTTCCTTCGAAGGAACTATAGGGAAAAAAAGTCCCAGTAGTTCCTTCAAAGGAACTGGCAAAGGAACTGAAGCAACTTTGTAGTATCAGTAGTTCCTTCGAAGGAACTATAGGGAAAAAGAGTCCCAGTAGTTCCTTCAAAGGAACTGGCAAAGGAACTGAAGGAACTTTGTAGTCTCAGTAGTTCCTTTAGTTCCTTCGAAGGAACTGTAGGGACAAAAAAGTCCCAGTAGTCCCTTCAAAGGAACTAGCAAAGGAACTACTGGGAATAAACGATATTAAGTCGGTTAATACCTCCTTCATCACAGTCTCCCTTAGACTAGTGGCAATTCGCTGTCGTAGATGAATGGTCATTCGTTGGCCGGCGTATTGTAAAATAGAATGACGAATGTATGGGATTTGACGTATATGACAGTCGAACACGTATGTCATAAATGTCAAATTGTCATTCTTATTTCACAATACGCCGGCCAACGAAGTGGCAATTCGTTGACCGGCGTATTATGAAATAGAATGACAATTTTACATTTAAAAAAAATAATTGCTACTTGTCCAGGGGGCCAGTTCAGTACTTATCTTAGACGCTACGGTAAAACATACGACATACGTAAATACATACATAGACTCCTAAACACATATCTAACTACGAACATAACCTAAAAAGGTTACGCACATCTGGTATCAAATGTCCCCTGGTGTATATTTATTTCCTTCACCTTTATAACATTAGCTCTGCAGGCTATGCACAGGTGGGTTGTCACTTCTGGTAAATAGATCCCCCATTTAAGAACTTTGACAAGTTACTTAACCTGTCAGCTTACCTCGATCGATTTGAGCACCGTATTTCTCGGTTGAATTATTATGGAAACTCAAGAACAGAATTACGTAGAACTAAAACTTTACTGAATTTTGCCGGTGAAAATAAATAATAGTTTAGAGAAATCGTTTTGTTAAATGGTTTAATTTACGAATACTCTGAAAACCCAAAAATAGGAGAAATAATTTATCGTTAACCTTATCAACTATTCACCTACCTTGGACCACGAAGGGAACTATAAACAATTCAAGAAACCGATCAAGTTCTGCCCGGAAGCGGTTGAATTAACCCTCTATGGAAAGGTTTCAACTAGGTATAAATATGATTATTTATTTTCATTTGTGGTTTTTCTTGAAAATTTAATATTTTCAACCGAATACGAAACCTGTAGGTCTGCCATGAGTTTTTTTAAACGAGAGTCGTATACGTACACGAGAGTCGTTAAAGGATTCTGTGTTTTTGACATCTATCATTACTGTCGGCCTGGGTGTGAGGGATATATCCACGACAATCTCACCTCCGGCAACCAACGGCCCATAGACGGCGTGCGTTTTAGTCGGTTCCAGTCGTAGCCCAAAAAATTGCATGCAAAATATACAACACTTATCATTTTTATATTTTTCAAAACTCTATCATACATTCTATACCATATTTCCTAATAATTATAGTTGGATATTATACAAGCCTTTGTATTAAATAACCAAGTTTCTGTATAAAATAACGTCGATCAGTATTCGTTTCCGCGAATGTTAATTGGGGTCACTTTCATGAAATAGGTACATAAAAGCTATTTCGTACTACACATTCATTCGAATATATTTTATAAGTTATTCGTTGAAAACAAACCATATTCTTTATGAAGGCAGTATTTATTTATACCATCACTACATGACAGGGGTCACGACGTTATTTCCGTCTCAATCAAGTAGCCCGACTGGGGAAGTACCTGCGCCCCACAGAACACTGCGGCTAAATAACCTCGCGTTGTGTTTCCGGTGGTGAGTAGGGTAGCCAGAGCTCACTGGGGAGGTTCTGTGCTGTCAGTGGGAAGACCAAAGGCTTGTTCTACTTGTCTTCTTTGCTAATGGCACAGAATCTCTGTTCTTACAGGGTGGGCAGTGTGACTCCCCTGGTTTTGCACTCGTCACTTTCCATCAGGTGGGCTGTGTACTTGTCTGCGACTTAAGTAGTTTAGAATAACAGTACGCATCAGATCAATCTTGACTAGCTAAGTACTAAAAACAATTAACACATATTATCACAAACCCTCTTCCTGTATATCATTTTGAGTACTGTGCTAGTCAATATCGATCTGATGCTGACTGTACAAACAACAAACATTCAATTAGAATTATCCGCGATAATTATTATATACAATACGAAAAATTCATTTCCAAAACAACGGGTTTTTCGTATTCTAATTAGTAAGGACAAGCAAACACAGAAGTTTCCGAGTGCTATTTTTGCTTTTTCGAGGAACCTGAACCGGAAAAAGGGATCCTTTTCAGTAGGGTTCGTACTTTGTTCCTGGATCGCTGGAGTAGACATTTTATAATATTTGAATAATAACTCGATTTCTGTGTATTTACGAACTGAGTTTTATTTGATTTCGGTAAATTCTGTGGTTGCTTAAGGATTTTTTATAATAAAATGTCCAAATTATTATATTATGTCTTTTTTATACCACTTAGGTGGCATATAAGCACACGTGTATGGGATTTGACGTATATGACAGGTGTCAACGAATGTCAAAAACGTCAAATCCTATACATTTGTCATTCTATTCCATCATACGCCGAGGAACGAATTGCCACTTGTCTTTGATTCTACTAAAGCACAACCACTGTCACACCATAGAGACTGCAAAAAAATGCATTTAAATGTAGACCTTATATCTATGGGCAGTGTTACAGTCACAAAATTAAATGAAAAAAGTTTCATTACAGTCTTTCATTCACTCTAAAAAAAGCCATTTAATTATAAACTTTAACCGGATTACTTTAAAGGCTTAAATCAAATGGAATTTTCTCGCAGTCTCTGTGGTGTGACAGTGGTTATGCTATAGCAGAATCGAGGCCCTGAAGGAATGTGATTACCGTGGCCTATGGACGTATGCAACATCAGGGTCATTACACTCGTGCCGCCGACCCTGAAGAAACCTTCTAATGCCCTTCCTAAAGAACCCCATGTATTAGTCACTTGGGAAAACCACAGCATGGTGTTCGTTCCACAGCTTGAGTGTCTTGTCTCTTGTCTTCAAATTGCGCAGTTTTTAATTACATTTACTTTCCATGTATTAGTTAGATGATGATATGATATGGAGAACACAGTCAGAACTTTACGGTTATAGTAATCATCATCATCATCATCATCATCATCCTTGCGTTAATCCCGGTTACATCCTCGGAGCCCGGGGTCCGCTTCTTCCAGCCCAAGTCCGATGCAGCTGAACTTCAATAGTTACTGTGAAGTGACTGTTATTTGATCTCCACAATCCATTGACGATATCGAAGTGTTGCAGATAAACTCACAATCGAATTCACTACCACCACGCCGCAGAGACTATAGTACATAAAGAAATAATTGTTTTAATTTTGGTTTACTTTTACCCGACTACGGCAAGGCCAAAGGAGGGTTATGATTTTGACAGGCTATGTATGTATGTATGTTCGTTTGTTCCCGCATAGCTGCTCAACTACTTATTAGAACTTGACATTAAAATATCGTTAAAATCATCTTGATCGTCCGCTGGTTATAGGTTATATTACGTGTCACTGAATCGAATGTGGCACCCTCTAGCGGTCATAAAGTACTACGTTAAAAAAATAATTTGAGATAAATATGCCGTGTATGGTATCAAATTAAAGAGCTCAATTAGCACATCTCAAATATGTATAAATTATAGTTGCTGGGTGCCCCAAAATAAAAAAAAAATAAAAAAATAAGTTTAAAACTAAAACCCGACTACTTAAAAATCACGCTCTAAAAAGTATTAAACAAGAAAATATCTACCCGTGGTCGTATGCCACTTACTATAACAAAACGATACATGCTATTCTAGGCAAAAGTGGCATACGACCACGGCTATCCTAGATATTTTCTTGTTTAATACTTTTTAGAGCGCGATTTTTAAGTAGTCGGGTTTTGTAACAATAAAAATACTCCTTTGAGGAAAATCCTACCATGTTTATGATAATAATGTTTACCACCTGCAAAATACAATGAACCTCATAATTACCTTAAAACCGACATTTCTAAACCAGCACATCATTTGAAGTGTAGACAAGCGTGTGGGAATAGCGGCTACCCTATATAATTCTCATAAATATTCATTTGTCCCCACTAAGCCTTTTGAGACGGCTTTGAAATATCTACAACAGAAATAAAATATCGCGGGAAAACAGAATACTAAAAAACATTTGTTTCTATTCAATGTTGAGGTGAAAATAAGCTACTCTAAGGTCTGACTGTCTCTTACTTTACTATTATTATTAGAAAGAAAGAAAAATACTTTTGTTCAGTCCTGAATATTTGAAATTATAACTAGATCTGCTCCCTTAGACAAGTGTCACAAGATGATTGTATTGTACATTTATGACATGTATTCTGACGTTTATGACATACGTTGACAACTGTCATATACGTCAAATCCCATACATTCGTCATTATATTCTACAATACGCCGGTCAACGAATTGCCACTTGTCAAGGTGGGCTGAGGAAAGATTGTATTCTAAATGACAGTTCTTATATGAGAGTCGATTCACGACAGAGCTTTATTCTGTAATATGGGCCTAACACTTCTATCGCTGAGTCATAGTCTACCAAAGTTATCTCAGTATTAGTTGTTCGCTAGTACTAACTTCAAAGCTAAGTCTGGGCCAATCTACAATAGTTGAAAGAGTAAACTTTTTGAAGTAAGTCTTTGAGCTGTTTCGTACAAATGCCTAGAATTGAGAGAAATGAGACTGACTGACTGCTCACTAAACTTTTCTTTTAGTTAGGCAGTAAATAATTTATGACTCAGATAATGATAAACAGCCCTCGTAGACGAATGGTCATTCGTTGGCCGGCGTATTGTAAAATAGAATGACGAAGTATGGAATTTGGCGTTTATGACATAAGTTTACAACTGTCATGTCATTCGTCATTCTACGCCGGCCAACGAATTGACACTTGTCTAGGGAGGTAGAATAATTACTATGAAACTTCCATCCGAAACTTTGGTTACCCTAAATAATTAATCAATACAAATAAACATGAAAAAAACATATGCATACAGCGTCAATCGATGCCGTGACGTATCTGACTTAGCCTTAAGACACTACTGCCACACCACACAGGTTATTAATAAGTCAAGTGGAACCGACAACAGGATGATAAGTGACGTGTGGTGTGGCGGCGACGATTACGCCAGTTCTATTTTTGTTCACAAGCAAACAAACGCGTGGTTCACGGTAGGGTAGAATTTGGGCCACCCCATCTCCTCCCTTATACAGTCCAGACTCAGCCTCAGATACATGACTTGAGTCAACAATAGTGCCCGGAATACGGCAATAGGCAATAGGCCCTATTATTATGTTAATTCACCTCTGCCTAACCCTCCGGGGATAAAGGCGTGATGTATGTATGTAGGTATGAGAATTGACGCGCCGAAAAAGCTTTCACTTTAATAAAATGGAAGTTGACTAAATGAAACTAAACAAAGTTCACTTCATTTCAATCTATTGCTTTGTGAAGTAATATAAATGTCTGTCAACCCTCACAAGGACCCGGCCACCGTTTTAGACCAAGACGAATGATTGCGTTTTCGTTTTTGGACATGTGCAATACGCATGAATGAGTTTGCAGTTTATCAGGTAGCAGTTGCAGAATTTCCAAATTTCTCTTTCGAAAAAGCTTCAGTTTTTGTTTATTAAACGCATATTTCTGTCCATCTGTGATTGTTTAATGAAAACTGAAAATGCAACATCTAACAATGGACTCAGAAATGTATGATTGTTGCTTTGCTGGATTGTCGATTGTTGAAGTAAAAAGGAAAGGAATTGACGTCATTGCTACGAGAGCTCAAATGATATTGAAGCTCATCATAGTGTATTTAAAGACCTGATAAAAACGCTTATATCTGCAAAAAAAAAAGGATGTGTGATATTCCTCCAAATATAGAATCTTCCAATTTAACCAAGCTAGGTGATGGATGATTTTCTTCTAAAAAATAAGTCCCACTTTTGCAATAAATTAACTTGAAAGTTGTAGGGGTCCGCAACGATGTGAGTAACACATGAGTATAAATACTAAAAATTCAGTTCGATAACCGTATAATTCTATAGTCATAGCCTGAATTCCCTTTCTGAACCATCAAGTACATATTTACATAGGAATCCGGGTTCCTTCGGTGTCCTACAGAAATTTAGGTCACCAACTATAACTATACAGTACAGATCGATTTAAAAAGAGAAAAGAGAATCGATAGGTGCAAACCCGCGTGGATTCCCTTACAGGGGGAACGCTCTGACCATTAAGCCACCGAGACCGCACGAAGCCAATCCAAATTCCTCTATACTTCCGTGTTTGGGGTTCTCTTTCCAAATCGATTTGAATAGTTAGCATAATAAATACTTCAAAATTCCATTCAGTATACATATAGTGCAGATGTTGCAGGAAAACAACATCGATGCCCGACCACTGTTTGCATATTGTGTTCTGAGGTTGACACAGAGCCTTCCACGGCTCGGCGAACACGACCGTCAGCCGCAGTTGTCGCTACAGTTGTGCTATTCAAAACCACAGTAGCAACAAACAAACCTGTTTGTTAAAGAAAGGATTCCTGTTTCTAAAGAATACAATAGACAGGAATCGTACTAGCTCACGTTTCAAGGGAAACAAAAAAAAAGAAATAATTTGGAGGGTGCCAAAATACAATCTCTAGCGAGTTGATGAAAAACTCAAATTATTTGGATTAACCATACTTCCATATAGGTACTTACTTACGAATATTATAAATGCGAAAGTAACTCTGTCTGTCTGTCTGTCTGTTACGCTTTCACGCCTAAACCACTGAACTGATTTTGATGAAATTTGGTATAGGGGTTCATTAGACCTTAAGAAAGGACATAGGCTATGTTTGGTCGCGATAACCGACATCCACGCGGGCGGAGCCGCGGGCAAAAGCTAGTCTTAAATAAAAGCTACTGTCTGAAATGAGAGATAGTTCGTATGATTATCGGTAGATGGTTCAGTAGCTCAGTAGTAAGAGCAATACCCCTATAAGGGTCTGGTCGCGGATTCAAGTTCCGTCTGAGCATTCACTTTTATCAATCTTAATAGATTTGAATAGGTACTATATTAGTTGCTTTAAAATTTCATTAAAAAGATAATCTTGTTCAAGCACAAGGTGTTATAAAAGCTAATAGATCCACAACGCACAAACTACTATAGGTACGGTTTTGCAGAAGTATTTCATTATACGTAATTAGGTGCATTTTGCCGTAAATCAATTTTAATTCATTTCACCAATTGCCGTTGGAGCAAACGAGTCTTAAGGATGGAGACCGCGAGAAGGCAATCGGAAGGCAGGACGTCTCCTAGCCATCTGGCTAACGGCTGGATTGACGACATGAAAAAGATAGCTGGGACAGACTGGATGCGGAACGTGGCGAATCGGGAGCAATGGCGCACATTGAGTGAGGCCTAGGACCAGCAGTGGACTGCAATAGGCTAATTTGGTGATTGATTGACATCTAAGATTCTATTTTTTCAATTACTTACAGGAACCTTTAAGCTTCTTTTTTTCTATATAATCTATATATAAGCGCTATTTAATCCTCTTACAATACATTTTTGGTAACGTTTGAAGATAAAAATAGATTATAGATTCTAAAGGGATCAAACTTTTAGCTGGGTGAATACATCAGTACTAAATTATAATAGCACTGACGTACATAAAGTTGACCTTTGAGTCCTTTGAGCTTAGCTCTCCACTGCTCATTATCTTAATGCTTCTTAACTTTAATGCGAATATATTTCTAGACTGTAACCTAAAGGGCACAAAAACAGCCTACCTAATTTAACGCAACACAGCTAGTTAGTATTCTACCTACTATAAATATTATAAAATCCTGCCACAAAAATATTCCAAATACCTAATATTCTTGAAAGAATATTATCAAGAAGATTTTATCATACTTATTATTATACCTATACACTCTGCCTAGAGTAGGCAACATTCTTATTTCGCCAAATATGAATGTATATTTTTGGTCCCAGGTAATAGGGGGCGAGCCAATTACCATCAAGCGGGAACTTTTTCATGAGCTGTATGTTTACTGTCAGATGGACAACAGCCCTTTCCCTTAGTCGCCTTCTACACCCACAGGAAGAGACGGAGTGGCCATATTCTACTCCACCGGGAACCAACATTTTTTTTTATATAGGACCCGTCAATTTGACTTCACCTTACCTGATGGTAAACTGAAGGTAAAGTCTGGGAAAAGAGGGTCACCATTATAGACACGTACTATGCTACAATGGTGGCACTCAGCTTGACGGCGTCATCAGATGCTTTTTCACGCCCAGCTAAAAAGACCAGGGATTGTAGAAAGAGGGGAAAACGTGTACTGGTAAGGAATTCCAGGTCTTATTGGTGCGGCAAAAGATGGAGTCACCGAACCACTTGGTTTTTGACATGGCAAATTTTATTATATAAATTGTAATAACATGTTTACAGGAACAGTAACATAGGCCCAAGATAGGAAAGGTTATCGAAAACATGACTAAATATTGCAAAAATTGCTTGATATTGTAATTAACTTTAGTTAGATAATAAAGTACAAAGGTTAGGTTATCGAGAGACCCAATAAATCTACATAAAATAACAAAATCGTATCGAGACGAAAATACTGTTTTAGAAGCGATAGATACTGAAGTCATCCTCACACATTGCGTCCGGAAATGGTGCGCACTGTGCGGTTTCAAAGGCACTTCATCCCACGCACACTCAAGCGGTGGAATGAACTCCCTGCGGTGGTTTTCCTAAGCGACTACAATAATATGGGGTTCTTCAAGAAGGGCATTAGAAGGTTTCTTCAGGGTCGGCAGCGCGAGTGTGACGCCCCTGTTGTTGCATACGTCCATAGGCCACGGTGACCGCTTCCCATCAGGTGGGCCGTGTGCTTGTCTGCCACCTAAGTGGTATAAAAAAAAAGTCAAAAATGTGGAATCCTGAGAAGACAATCTCCTTCAGAGCCTTAACCGTTAATCAGCTAGCTGTCTTCGAACATGTGAGGTTGACTGGTCCCGAAGAGCTTGTTGGAACCCCATATTATGTACGAAATTCGTAGGAGGTAGGTATACGACGGTGTTTCTGTCCCAATCGAGCGATCCAACTGGGGAAGTATCTACAGAATACCGTGGCTATTATTAACCTCGTGTCGTGTTCCCGGTGGTGAACCAGTAGCGGCGTAGTGGAGAGGTTTTGTGCTGTCAGTGAGAAGACCAAAGGTTTATCCTGCTTTAAATTGTACATAGACGGCACAGAATTTCTCTGTTCATAAAGAGTCGGCAATACGAGTGTGACTCCCCTGGTGTTGCACTCGTCCATAGGTCACAGTATTGGGAGTATTTGACTGCTATTTCCACGCTGGCTATAGACGTGTTGGTAAAGGGTTTTATTTCGAGTTTATCGTATGTCGCAGTGATATCGTGTGCGTATATTTCTGTTAGTCAATCTTACGATAACCTTCGGATGAAATAGGATGGTGATACGTATATTCTTTATCCGTCACCACACGGATTAACACTGAAGTTAAGTACGCAATTTACTTGTGTTAGAAAAGAAAGGCAACCGAAAATAAATAGAATTCGGTACAAGAGTATTAAAAGGCTCCAGGAATGTGAAAGCCGGGCTCGGGCCACGCGACGAGAGCGAATGCTATTACCCAATAAAATTATATTTTCTGAAGTGTATACACGAATATTGTACGTTGGAAATAAACTGTTTTTATCGGATTATGTCACGATTTATTAATTATTTACGGAATAAAATAGGGTTTGAGATTATGTTTTATTGCTAGCGATAATCTCAAGAACTGCCTTTTTTAACATGCTATTCCCACGGATACCGAACGATGAGCCACATGTCCCCATACCCGGGGGCGAGTGGGGGACTCTGTGGTGCCCACACCAGAAAAGGGCCAGATCAAAAAATATGGCCCTGGGTCGGCCGGGGTGCGAGGGATATGGCTACGAAGGGCACGCCGTATTAGCGGCGGTAAGACCCATCATGGGGGAGTGGCTAGAGAGGCCACACGGCGGGCTCTCGTTCTGGCTGACGCAGATAATCACCAGTCATGGGTGTTTCGGGCGGTATCTGCATCGGATCGCGAAGAAAGAGCCAACGTCCGAGTGCCATCACTGCGACGCGAGCGAGGAGATCGAGAGATATGGCCCTGGGTCGGCCGGGGTGCGAGGGATATGGCTACAACAATCTCACCTCCGGCAACTGGCGGCCCACAGTCGGCGTGCGTTTTAGTCGGTTCGAGTCCGACATAACCTCCTCCTCCGGCTCCGGCGGGGGAGGTATCCGCGGGGATTTTTCGCACGATAAAAAAAAAAAAAAAAAAAAAAAAATGGGATATGGCTACGACAATCTCACCTCCGGCAACTGACGACCCACAGACGGCGTGCATTTTAGTCGGTTCGAGTCCGACATAACCTCCTCCTCCGGCTCCGGCGGGGAATGTATCCGTGGGGACTTTTCGCACGATAAAAAAAAGAGATTAGTCGGTTGTCCCAATACTCCCAATTGGGACATTCGTCTAAAACGTGCACCATCTGTGGGTCGTAGGTTGCCGTAGGTGAGATTAGCAGAGACATATCTCGCACCACAGCTAACCCAGGGCCATATCCTTCGAACTGGCCTTCTTAGAGGGTGGGGACCACAGAGTCCCCATTTAGCCCCCGGGTATGCGGGTGCGTATTCAGTCAGCAGGTGAGATTATCATAGGAGCCAAACAATATTGGTAGGGTCTTTCACACTTTGTTATCTCTGCCTACCCTATTTCTGCAAGCAAAGACCCCTTCAGGCTTCACATCATCTGAATTAATAATGAAATTGTTATGTCCGACTCGAACCGACTAAAATCATATGATATTTCGTGGGGCCTATCTTTACTTGCCTGCCTACTTACCTAGTAGAATTATTATTTATTCTGTGACCTAGTAAAAAAGGTATATAGTACACGAAAATAAGAAATATTATAAACAAGTGAGAATACTTTAGGTATAGGTAGGTTACTCTAAGTTTTTTATTTATACCCTAACAAAGAAGGAACCATGAAAATCATATTACCCTGTAAAAAGTAATGCGTGCTCATAACAGAGCACAGAATCCAGTTTTGGGAGGTTGCGCATAAAAATATATAGGTACACGCATAACATAATCACGCATTATATTTCTTAAAGAGTAAGCAGAAGTGTATCAATACTGTTAGAATTTTTGCCCTATTTATTTATGTGGTTTTCTTCTTGAAGTTTAGGCTAGGCTAACTTTGCCTTTTGATTTTATATGCAGCTTTTATGGGGTCGACTGCCATGTAAATCCCCACCCTGGAGGAATTGGATACACCGGAACCTTTTTTTATACCACTTAGGTCGCAGAATCACACGGCCCACCTGATGGAAAGTGATTACCGTGGCCTATGGACGAATGCAACACCAGGGGAGTTACACTCGTGCTGCCGACCCTTTAAGAAAAGAGGTATTCTTTGCCATCAGCGCAGAAGATATGCAGGACAAGCCTTGATCTTCCTACTGACAGCACAAAACCTCTCTAGTGAGCTCTAGCTACCCTACTCACTCCTGGACCTCGTCCCGGTAAGTCCAGCTGATTGACAAGCTGGTCTTAGTGGTTTGCAGCGGCCTTAAAACAGGTCAATAATTGAACTGCTGTCATTCTGCCAACTGCAAATGTCACTTTGTAATGTCATATAAATATATTGGATTACAAAGTGACATTTGCAGTTGTTAGAATGACAGCAGTTCAATTATTGACCTGTTTTAAGAGTTCATGGTATGGGCCCTGATCACGTTGGCTGGGCCCTGTGGATCATATTAGGCCTCATGCACACCATACGCCATAGTCAATCGCGTTACGAATTACATTGAATATCTTCACAGTGGCACATAAATTGTTAACGTTGCGGGGCACTTACTCTCTATTTTATATTCTGTAGTAGGTATAACCCCACCTATTATATAACCCGCACCACCTTGGACCTAAATCGTAAGACATACGAGGCTCTGGCACCCGCGGATTGTTTTGTAATAGTCTATTCTTGGTGAATATGAGTTCGTCTACTGCAGAATCATCCCGTGCTATCCTCAAAAGACACCCAAGAAATGTGTACTGCGCGTATAGGGCACATTTTGAGCACATTTTAGGTCCAAGATACGTGGCGCGGGCTACTACGACGCGTCGACGTGAATCCACTCTTATCGCAAGTAATTTAGCTCAGTTGAAGGGATAAATGAATACTAGTAATTATGCCTATGCTGCTTCGTACGGTATCTTATAAGCACCCTTGTAAGAAGAAGCAAATGAGATGTTGAAATTGACGGTTATCAAGAATTAGCTGATTCTCGTGATTCCGCCCGCGTGGATGTCGATTCATCGTGATCAAAAGTAACTTTGATGGTTCTTTTATAACTGCGCGAAGGCGACTTGGGCACCTCAGCGACCTCTGTCTCTAGACAGAGACAGAGGTCGTTGAGTGCAGTGTTTACCCGTGGTCCCAGTGGGTCGACCCATTACCGGGTCCATGGGTAATTTGAATTACCCGTGGTTCCAGTGGGTCTACCCATTAACGGGTCCATGGGTAATTTGAATTACCCGTGGTTCCATGGCATTAGGGATTGGTCCCGGAATTCTGACTATATCGATCAGAATGAAAACCACCAGTTACATACCTACAATATGTATTATATATTATTTTATATATTATTTATATATTATTTACTCAAAAAATACACTAATGACATGACTCAAACTATCTTAACATTTCTAGTGCGTATCCAAATGATATTTCGCCAGTAATTAATTCCATTAGTGTATCGGTTATGAATTCATCATTTTCAATTGCTATTTTTGTTCTAGTTCTAACTGGATTAGTCTTTTTTTTTTCTTTGATAACACTGGTCAACAAAATTTTGTAACAAGAAATGTGCTTACCAATTTTGAATTACCTACCTATCCTCATTTTATTACTCATTTTTGTATTACAGCTACTACCCCAAAAAAAATAAATTAACCGTTTTTGTTTTAATCTCGCATTCAGAAAATTTATTTATTTAAAGAGCGTAGTGTTTTTTCTTGTTTTCTGAGTTAAATGATTCTTAAATAATGTCAAGAAAGTGTAAAAATGATCCTGACAAGTTTTGTTACATTTGTGGTGGCATTACTTTTAAAACTCAGCGAAGGAATTTGACACCATTATTAGTAACTAATTTATATAAACAGTATTTTGGCTTTGCCATCGGACTACAAGATAAAGTGTGGGTTCCACACATCTGTTATGTTACAAGTGTGGGTCTTCTTACTGGATGGGTGAGAAAATCTAGATCTTTCCTTTTGCAATCCCTATGATTTGGACGGCACCAACAAAACCACTCATCTGATTGTTATTTTTGTCTTACTGATACAAAAGGCATTACAATTAAAACAAAAAGTAATATTAAGTATCCTGACCTGCCATCGGCTAAACCACCTATACCAGAACCACCTCAAAGTTCCGATCGGACCGCTACGCCAAAAACAATCGAAAACGATATATTAGATCCTGACTTTTATGAAGCTTCCTCAGCTTTCCTCAAAGAGGGCCATTTTTGTTGGCCCTTAAATCACAAATTGATGAAAAATAATATATTTAAAGAAAATTTTTGGAAAAATCAGCTTGGGAATCTTTCATGAAAGTAACTTCCAATTCTGAAATCACCGATCAAGTGACTACAAAAGTATTGTCATGGAGGAAAACGTATTGTTGTACAGGAAAACGAATAAGTAATATCTCATTATTTTAAATTGGAAAAAGCGAAATCAATGCTCGGGCAGAACTCGAACCTCATAGGGGGAATGCTCTGACCACTGAGCCACCGAGCTTCGCCCGAGATTGATCCAAATTTTCCAATACATCCACCTTAGGGCGATGGTGGGAGCAATCTACCGATATTCGTACGAACTATCGGAATCAATTAATGATGTCGCAATCATTTTTAAACATTGATTTTTGATAACTCCGCTTCAACCAATTGAAATAATTTTGAAGTAGTAAAATATTTCCAATTTAAAATAATTTGTTTAGTTTAGCATATTAAATGCTTTAAAATTATTTCAAGTAATATCTCTTTGTAATACTGTAATCTCTTTGTGTCTTTGTAAAACTGCCTCTGTGGCGTAGCGGTAGTGAACGCGGCTGCTACGCAGGAGGCGCGGGTTCGATCCTCACTCAGTGCCAATATTCGTATGCATGAATATAAATATTTGCATTGGTCTGGTCTGGGTGTTTCTATGTATAATATGTATGTATTTACAAAAAAAAAGTATCTAAGTATGTATATCCGCATTGTAGATTCCATAACACAAGCTAATTAAGCTTACCATGGGTCTAGATAGCGTTGTGTAGAATGTTGTAGAATATATATTTTATTTATTTATTTAATATTATGTGATCTCTTTTGACGTATTTGGTATGCTGTTATTACGGATTTGTATATTCTATCGATATAGTCAGAATTCCGGGACCAATCCCTAATGCCATGGAACCACGGGTAATTCAAATTACCCATGGACCCGTTAATGGGTAGACCCACTGGAACCACGGGTAATTCAAATTACCTATGGACCCGGTAATGGGTCGACCCACTGGGACCACGGGTAAACACTCGTTGAGTGACCTTGGACGCCCAATCACCAGACGGTGATAGGTGGAACCCCCTTTCCTGAGGACACTGTAGTTCACACCCGAGGGAGCCTTCAATGGTGAAGGCTCCCTCGGGTGTGAACTACAGTGTCCTCAGGATAGGATATGGGACTCAGGAGTCAGCCAGGGAGTGAGGGTTATGCCAGAGGCTACCTCACTCTCGGCAATTGAAGACCCAAGACGGAGAGCGGTTTTAGTCAGTTCGAGTCCGGCTTCAGCTGAGATAGACCCCCAACCTCCATGGGGTTTTCTGCAATTAAAATAAAAGTGACAAAAATTTATATGATGAAATAAACTGCATGAAAATTCGTTGTCATTGTAGTTTTCGCGTGCAAAAGAAAAATACAAATAAGTATTTTTGAGTTCAGAATCCTTAATTTATTTATGTATTATGTAATTTATTTATGTATTATGTAATTTTATTTGTGTATTTTTTGATCACCAGAACATAAAATATATAATTATTTATTCTGTATGTGCCAGTTAATTCTTGGAACAATAATTTACGAAGATGGTTGTCGCTAATTCAATTTCATTTAATATATTCAAGTATGTAATTAAAAGTCTTGATTAGATTCCTCAATTATTCGTTACGATGTCTCATCCACTCAAATTAAAATACAGTATAAGAGTAATGAGAGACATGGATATATTAACGACAGTGTTAATATATATACTACGATGTAATAAATCATACTGTTTATCTGTTTAAAAATCATACTAAAGGTATTGGACTAATTATTATTTATATATCTCTCTCTTTTTTTAATCTCTACTTAAAAAGGTTTTAGCTTAGAGTATCTATACATTATATATAGAGCGCGCGTATCACTCAGGCCTTTGGCGCCGAGTGTTAGCAGAAACTTTGCGATGGTATAGCGCACCCTAGCGCACCTATAGTGACGTTTCATGCATTACCGAAAATATTAATAGATGCACTTATTAATGTAGTTTGTTGTTATGAAGTTTTTTGTTCGATTTGATATGCACGGATAAAATTAAAGCCAAAATACAAAAAAATGGCGTCATTTTGCGTATTACAAAAACAGTAATTATTACTACAATTAATATACGATGTTGTATAAAATTTTGATTTATCATATCAAATTAAATATTATTTGCGAAGTCATTTTGATACCACAGTTGGAGGATGGGGTTGCAAGCCGAATGCTGCACTGAATACCATCTTACTGAGACATGTAACAATTAATGAAGTGCCAACCGGCCAAGTGCGATTCGAACTCACTCAAACTAATAGGTATTTTATTCTATATTTGTTATTTTTTTGTGTACAGAAATAAATCGTCTGTAAAAATTCAATTGTCTAGCTATCCCGGTTTATGTAAAGGTGGATTTACATCAAACGAGCGAATGCTCATTCTATCTCCTCTACGTCCAATTATATTAGTTTAAACACTGTAAACAGTGACAGAACATTCGTACGTTGTTCTTCCTTACTTACACCCGCATTCACAAATAATACTTCGCTATGCGTACATACCACCAAAACTGTGCAAAGAACGACAAATTCTCAGTGCGTTCGTTTTGGCAAGCCTTTTTATTCATTGATAACACTTAAGTAATACTTCGTTGAGGGAACGCACTGCGTTAGATACTGCTCCGTGATGTTTGTGAATTAATTTTACCAACCCTATGCGCTCGAGTACACTATGAGGCCTCACAGTGTCGTTTGTGAATACGGGTGTGAGACACTGAAAATAAGGTTTCATCTACACTAAAATATTAAAAAAGAAGCTCTAGTTCTATGTTTGTTTGGTCTAAATCCTGGTGACAGACACACAGACAGTGGAATCTTAGTAATAGGATTCCGTTATTACCCTTTAGTTACGAAACCATAAAAATCATACAATTTAGTATTCTATCTACCTATTTATCTCTCTGAAACTACATTACACATTACAAACTACATACTTCTCTATCAATTACAAAAGGGACGAACAAACCCTTTTCAAAACAAACAAAGTTAAGAACTTCCATAATATTAAATTATTTATAGGCACCTGTGTTTTGAGAAATCCAACACACAACAGTTCAGAGTTTTGTCACTGACAAACAAACATTATAGGATTATACATACATACATACAATAACGCCTTTATCCCCGGAGGGTTATCCAGAGGTGAATTAACACCCACATTTCACCAATCATTGTATTAGGTCCCACGTAATAGGGGGTGGGTAATACTCGAGTCAAGTATCTGAGGCTGAGCCTGGGCTGTATATATCTGATTTTATTACAATAATTTAATACGTTTTCTCATTCGCCATTTCAGGGTTAGTCCTGATTGCATCCAAAATTTGCAATTTTTGAAACTTAAAGAATATTAGTGATCGAAATTACTAAAGGTGCGTACAAATTATATAGCATAACATGTTATACGTATAACAATGTTATATAACATGTTTCAGTAATGTAGACACTGAAGTTAGTACAGTGTTGCAAAGTTATAAAACAATGTTAGATAATGTGGACGTGTTATATAACACAAGTTATACAACATGTTACATGATCTGTGTTACATGATGCGCGAGGATGCCAAAGGATGGAAGAAAGGAAGCAAGTTTCCTTACACATTCATAATTTAATTTTAATCGGTTCAGAAGTTTAAGAGATTAGGTTACGGTCACAGTGCTACGTGGTTTTAATTTTTTTTAAAGTTTCGAAGCGTCCGTCGGTAGCTTAGTGGTTAAGGAATCGGCCATACAATCGAGAGGTCCCGGGTTCGAGTCCTGGCCATTACACTACCGATGGGAACCCACTCCTAACTGGAGGGGTTAACAGGAATATTAAGGTTGTTACGCACCTAATGGCCAAAATTACCCAATCACAATTTTGTTTTTTTTTTAATACACGTTCAACCCATGGAAACTATGAGAGAATCGTGGGTGTTTTTCGTGGAAAAAATATATAGCTGCGAGGTTTTTTCGTATTTAACACAACCGATATTACCTACTAGATGTCAAATTTTGTCATTACCTATTAGATCGTCGGGCCAGATTGTTCCAGGAAGCTTTTACCAATAAACTTTTAATATTTGAGACGACGAGACGGTACGTTTTGACGAAATGATTCAAAAATTCAAATATTAGAACAAAATCATCTAAATATATTTTGGTTTATGCCACTGGACGGGTGTGCCACTAGTGACCCAGAACGGAAAGAGACTTCCCATCTTTGCAAAAAAAAAAGAGAAATTTTAAGATTTTTGAAAAAATATTTATTTAGAAAATTGAATACAAGATCAATAAAAAAAACTATTCTTCACAAATACATACAGAGAAAGCTTATAGATTAGACATAATAGAAGTTCGACTAAAGACTGAAAGGGCTCCTCATTTTCGCCCACACCACCCAAAAACACACAACAATATCTAGTTATACCTACCCATTCAAATTAGAACAGTTGCTTGGACGCCATATTATTTTGAGCTGACATTATCTGTCCGGAACCTCCAGATTTACGATTTGAAATTCACTAAAGACGCCGTAATTATTCATATTTCGATATCTCATGATATTTCTGAGAAGATTATAGACGAAGGGAAGGTCCGAAACGAAAAGTCGATCAATCGATTAGCAAACAATGTATTTTAAACCTTATAGATGAGACCGTAAGATAAAATATGCATCAAAATATTCTAGGACATTATTGTAGGTACGGTGCAGTGCTACCGAAAATGCTAAGCATAGTTTGTAGTATACGTTTTGAAATGCGATAAACATACTTAGATACATTTTTATAACTGAAACCAATGCGAATCAGTGTGTCGATCGCTCTACCACAGAATCTGAAGACATGAGTGCCTCCTTCTAATTAACAAGTCGGTTAAAAAATAAAGCAGACTTAGTAGTAGGGCCGCGTGGTTCCCGACAGAGTACAATTTGGGCCACCCCATCTCCTCCCATGCGGTGTCGTACAAGGCAACTAAGGAATAGGGCTGTTTAACATCAGAAAGATACTTATTCACAGCCCAGACTCCGCCTCAGATGCATGGCTTGAGTCAACAATAGCACAATAGTGCCCAGAATACGGCAATAGGCTCACCCCTTATTACGTGGGACGGGTGGGACCAAATACAATGATTGGTAAAATCTCTCATTTTATTTATTTATTTATTAAAACTTCATGCACATAATGTACACAGGTGGACTTAAGGTCAATAATTGTATTCGGTCCCACGCCCTCCCACGTAATAGGGAGTGTTAATTCACCTCTGCCCAACTCTCCGGGGATAAAGTCGTGATTAATATGTATGTATATAGTCTTACTAATATTATAAACGCGAAAGTTAAGTTTAGAAGTATGTGAGGATATAAGTATGGACGGATACTTACAAACTATTTATACAATCTTTATTATACAAGTATTACAAGTTGAAATATATCTCATAATGAATCTGAATCATTAAGAAACCTAAACTAAGTAATATAACTTACAAACTTAACTTAACTTAACTTCTCTTTCACGTAAAAAACTTTTCTCTTTCACGTAAAAACTCTTTCACGTAAAAACTACTGAATGGATTTTAATGAAACTTAACAATAGTATAGCTTATACATCAGAATAACACATAGGCTATATATCAGCGATGAACGAGATCAGAATTCCACGCGGGCGGAGCCGCGGGCAACAGCTAGTTAGTTATAATTTTCAAGTTCATTACTTCAGGCTCTCTCAAGGACTATTTTAATAAAAATCTTGGTTTCATCTGCGATCAAAACGATTGTTATTATAAGTAAATTCATAACTAAAACGTTATCATTAAGTTTACTACATTTTCCTAAGAACAGCCGTAGGCACATCATATTAGTTCATACACATACAGCTTATGAGTAGCAAACATTAATATTATTTGTACTTAAGTTATTTCTTGGAATATATTAAAGCTTCAGCTGTATAATATCAAGGAGCTGCGGGGCTTTCGACTTGTAGGTATAAACCAATTTGAATTTGTAATAATTTCATGGAAAAATAACACCAAACAATAATATTAGTCTTGGGGAGGTTTTCAGTAAATGAGTACAATATAAATATAAATAAATTTAAATATTGAAGGAAATTCTACACGTCGCTTTCTAGACCCAAAGTAAGCATAGCTTAACTAGCTTGTGTTATGGGTGAACATACATAGATATACATTTTTTTTTCGTAAATACATACATTATATATTATACATAGAAACACCCAGACCAATGCAAATATTCATATTCATGCATACAAATATTTGCACTGAGCGGGGATCGAACCCGCGCCTCCTGCGTAGCGGCCGCGTTTACTACCGCTACGCCACAGAGACAGTCAATTATTTTTATGTACAGCTAACTGTAATATCTGGTATTAGATTTTTTTTTATACTACTAAGGTCGCAGATAAGCACACGGTCCACCTGATGGAAAATGGTTACCCTGTCCAATGGACGAGTGCAACACCAGGGGAGTCACAGTTGTGCTGCCGCCTCTGTAAAAACATTGAGATTCTGTGCCATCAACGCCAGGTCTGGTATTATCACCAATCGCGGAGTCCGACTGGGGAAGTACCTACCTCCGCCCTACAGAATACTGCGCCTATAATAACCTCGTGTTATGTTCCCAATGGTGAATAGGGTAGCCAGAGCTCACTGGAGAGGTTTTGTGCTGTCAGTGGGGAGACCAAAGGCTTGTCCTACTTATCTTCTGCGTGCGTCCTGCCTGTTATGTCTTACGGTGCCGAAACGTGGCCACTGAAGGTGGGGTCCACGACCTAACAGTTGCGCAGCGGGCTATGGAGCGAGCTATGCTTGGAGTTTCTTTAAAGAATAGAATTCGAAACAAGGTCATCCGACATAGAACCAAAGTTACCGACATAGCTCACAAAATAAGTAGGTTGAAGTGGCAGTGGGCTGGCCACATCTGTCGAAGGACTGATGGCCGTTGAAGCAGATGGGTCCTAGAGTGGAAACCGCGAGAAGGAAAACGGAAGGTGGGACACCCCCTAGCCAGGTGGACTGACGACCTGCGAAGGGTGGCTGGGACGGACTGGATGCGGAAGGCGGAGCATCGGCAAACGTGACGTATATTGGGAGAGGCCTATGTCCAGCAGTGGACTGCAATAGGCTAATTGATTGATTGACTTCTCTTCTGAGGTGACGGTACAGAATCTCTCTGTTCTTATAGGGTCGGTAGGACGTGTGACTCCCCTGGTGTTGCACTCGTCCATAGGCCACGGAAACCACTTTGCATCAGGTAGGCTATATGCTTGTCTGTAGTATAAAAATAAACTGGACATCATCCATCATCAAAGCGCATACTTACTGAAGAAATAAATTGTAGCAGTCTGAGAGTGACACCAGACGTCAATACAGTGTGTATAAACTGTAAGAAGTATTTATTTCACAAACAAGAAGTGCTCATGTGAATTGTTACAATTTGCCAAAAAGGTACTACTGGCCGTATAGAATTTAAAAAAAAACTAAGTAACTTGTGAACTAAATAGTAGGTCGACGCGTGCGGTTGATGCTGGTAATAATGGACCGGTTGGTATCGGACGATGCGAGTTCCATGATTTTTACTCATTCATTTATGCACAGTGCGCCTAAAGAACGTTTAATTTCAAAACTAATTTACCTAATTTGTATTGCTTACAATACATTTGAATATATCTGGAATAAAGATGAAATACCGCTGCTGAATGAACTAAATCTAAAACCGAATATACTTAGGTCTCATTCAAAACATCCAATCAAGATAAAAATCTGAGGAGGCTAAGAAGAGGCTATGTCGTTTGGCTCCGGTGCACAGTGATCAAAATTCAATATTTAGGGGGACGAAAATATTTTACTGGTATTTTTATATTAAAAGCCATCAACATTGTTAAATATAATATTATAATTGAAATTGGACACTTTCGAAAGTAGGTATTTAAATTTGGCATAAATAAAATAAGGCTATAAAATAATAATAAAATAAATACTTCAAGATAATGTTTCTGTATCACTTTCACTATCTGCATGCGGCATTTCTAGTAAATTTATCACTTCTTGTGGGATAGAACCTTTTGGTTTTAAAGGTAGTGGGCGCATCCTAGATATTTGAGGATCTGATGACACCAACAATATTTTAAATAAATCTTCATTTGTTTTTTGGTGTGTCATTTTTCTAGTATTGTGCTCTCGGTAATATTTAACATCTTTGTGCCGACATTCTTGAGCATCCTCGCCCAATTGTCCAATAGGTAAAATAAAATGATCTATTATGTCTTTGCCGTGAATTAACACCTTATGAACTGTGGGTGACATCGGATACCAGTTATATAGCTGAACGTATAACTTTGCAGTTTCCTTTGCATATTCATTAAACTTAGTGCTGTTTATTTTATAGGGGCAACTTAGACTCTTTACAATGACAGCAAATCTTAAAATTAAATTCAAATCAATACCAGTAATGCTTGAAGACACTTCAGGGTTGGCAAAAAAACGTCTAGCCGTATTCCCATCATTGGTGTTTCCAAATCCAGGTTTGGGTATATCTACCAATAAGCCTAACTCTTTTTTAAACGCTTCTTGAATGCTCTTTTTTCTTTCAGCTACAACATTTTTGTTATCCTTACCACGTGCTTGCCACGATTTCAATGGTAATTTATAAGATATATGTAACAAACATTCAAAAAACCTCAAGTATGCGTGCAGTGGTGATATACCAAAATTTAAAGTTGCAGGATCATATGGTTTTGGTTCACAATCTACCATTTTATTGAATTCAGCCGAAGACGCCTTGCAGATATAACATTTTTGAGTAGACTTATTAGAAGATAAAGCGTTACAAATTTTTCCATCCACCATGGTTTTAACTAAGTTATGATTTACAGTAAAAGATCGGCCATGAATTTCTATGGTTGACGGTGTTAAGTTGTTAATTTGATTTTCAATATATTATGCAAATTCGGATATAATCACATCATCGGTTTCTTTTACAAATTGTAAGCGGATGGGCCTGCAAAACCGAGTCGAATTTGGACGTAAGTTTTGCCATATAATTTTTGATACATCGTTTTTATAATGTAAACGCAAAGGGACTAAGGATGTGATAAATATATTAGAGTCCTCGAAGTCTTCTTTCACTGATTTCTGTTTATAGTTCTTCTGACTACCACTGCCATCAGATCCCCACTTATACACCATTTCTAATTGTGTATGCGAGTTGTTACATGCTTCTAAAACTTCTTCTTGATCTTCTGAAATTCTAAGAACAGTGTGATCAAGAAGATCCTGCAAAGGTACTTCTGTTAAGATGTCTGTACAATAGATATTAGGAGGATAGCATTTATTCTTTTCCTCAATAAGTTTGTAATATGGTGGAAATAATTCTTTTAGATTTTTACGTACAGCTGATGCTCGAAGTGTGACATATTGATGTCGAGTTAATTTTAGCTCTGTGAACAAAGACAGCGCCTCTTTTGGAGAATAAAAAACGTTACTTTGGGATTGCATGCCTTTCTTCAAAGTAGAACTATCAGGAGAAGATGAAATGTTGTGTAATATTGAAGCAGCCTTCCTTTTCCCTAAAGAATGAAGCTTCATTTCAGCTGCTAAACACAGTTCTTCTTCACTTCTCGATTGAACTTCTGTAACTAGTCTCCTACGCTTGACTTTGCTGCTCACTTCGGAAAAAGATTTTTTTGGGCACCCTTTGGGTATATTTTTTGGAGTAGGAGATTCCTCTGCATCCTTTCCAGACGTTAGCACAACCTTTCCAAGCCAAACTTGATTATTTTCTTCAAATCTAACTAAGTTTCGACTACATTTTCTCCAATTTCTTGAAGCAGTTATACAAAAACTTTTGACAGTGTTCTTTACAGAACTTTCGTTATTTTTCTTCAGATTACTTAACCCAATAATCTCTAAAATATGCCTAAATAGCATATCTTTCGATTGCTTATGATTTGGTTTAAACGTGGGGAATCTTTGTAAAAAATTAAATAAATCTTGATTTTTGAGTGATGCAGCATTTCCTACAAAAAAATATTTTATGATTGAGACGCAACTCGATGCAAATAAAATTACTTTCCTTATAAAGTCAACAGTCAAAACTATCCATTAATACTCTTGACTTCAAGTACCAACGTGTATCTCGAAACTAATGACAATTAAAACAAACAAAATACAGTAAATTTGAACGGTTTTAGAATATTTTTTTTTTAAGTAGTCTATAGTAGTTATAAATAGTTTTTTTATCACAACGTAAAGACCATACCTTCATTAATATGCAGCATTTTTTTCGAATTCAATAACTAATAAAAGTATGCACTACGAATATTATATTGCAGACACAAATTATATGTAAATGATAACAACTATTGCAACTGATCGACGAGTCGACTTTGTGACCTCATTACAAATAAACTACTTACCCTCTTAGATCAATATTATGACATGTGTATGCAGTAGATTCTCGTATTTGAAATAACACTAGTTTTAACAACTACCGTCACATTATGAAGTATGAGTTTCGTTCTCCTAAATTTCTTTTTTTGATCACTGTGCGGTGGTTCAGCGGTGGTAAATAAATTACTATTCCTGTATAATGTTTAAAGATAAGATGAAGTTGATAATCTCCCTCATCAAATAAATATTTCGAAAATATGAGTATAACAATATAAAAAAAATGGTTAAGCAGTCTGTGCACGGCGCAGATATGCCTATTGAAAAAAAATCCTCCTTATTACATATTCCAATCATGTAGCCATTTATCTCCGTAAAATCTCTAATTTTTTCTCTAGAATTAAAAAAAAAGAACGTTCTTATTTTGAATAGTTCCTTTTTCTTGCTTGTCAAATCTAATCTACACTGAATAATGTTGTAATAATACAATTACTGGCCATCAATAAAAAAAAATACCCAAGCTTTTTTAGAAACAATTTAAAAATTAATTATTATACAAAAGGTTCTGCTCTCCCTGTCATTTCCTTCTCAAAATACATTAAAATTGATTGCCGTTTCATTTCATTAGCAGTGATGAGAGTTCATTAATAAAGGTACCGCTGAGGTAATTAGATATTCCATACTTCGCCACAAAAATTGACGTACCAATAAATTTCCTTAACTTTATAAAATAAATAACTTACCTCCAAACAACATCAGCAACAAACCTAAAAACATAGTAACTCCTTGGCTTATCATTTCAACACCAGTATGAACCACACTTCACTTTAAAAAAATAATATTTTAACTTTTTAACTTGACCAACAATACATAACAGGCGTATCTTCGAACCGTTCCGAATTTGAAATCAGGCGGCAAAACGCGCGAACTGCGTCTACTCTTCCCGGAGTTAGTACGGGCACTGAAAGTTGCGGCCGCTACCTGACTAGGACGACAGATTTCAGACGGCCACATGCTAGGGAAATTCTCAGCAATAAATTTTCATACTGCATGTGTATCAATTACTCAATACTGTATTAAAATATACTGTGGTTTTATGATACCTCCGCAGAGAATAGTGCGCGAAACGATTCATTTGGGTGGTTTTAAATGACAATTGTCTATCCAAATGACAGTTCTGTTATGCTTTAGGCATCGCGAATTCACGTCATTTTGCATTGTTTGCTTTTCAGGTTAATATAAACGCATAGGTGATAATGTTTTAGTACTGTTTTGGAGATAATCTTGTAATACATAATGAAGCTGGTTTCACTTTATTGTTGAGGAATAAAATTTTATGTTTGGATGACAAAATAAAACTCCAATGTTTATAGCAACGGTTAAGGACATTACAATATATTTTTATTACAGTTTTTAAAGTCATTTTATGTGGCTGGTTAACGTAGCTTTATTATATTAGTATCTGATGTAAATCCTATATTCTACTTATATTATTAACTAGCCTTCCGCCCGCGGCTCCACCCGCGTGCATCTCGGTTAACGCGACCTTTGCTCATATCTTCGGTTCTACTCAACCGATTGCGATCAAACAAACGTAAGATTTTAAGTCTGAGTAAGCCCTTTCTAACAAAAAAACCGCATCAAAATCCGTCCAGTATATTTTGCGTCCATCGCGGACAAACAGACAAACATACAGGAAATTAAAAAAAAATATTTTCGTGTTCAGTATCGTTAACATCATAACCCAAGTATTTTTTTTTAAATATCTCCAATGTACAGACACGACCACTTTACAATTATATAATAGTACTAGCCTTTGCCCGCGGCTCCGCCCGCGTGGATGTTGGTTATCGCGATAAATTAAAATTGCGACTATAATTTGAGATTTAAACTATCCTATCTCTCAAGTTGGATCGAACTGTACATGGTGTGCGAATTTTATTATAATCGGTTAAGTGGTTTAGGAGTCCATTGAGGACAAACATTGTGACACGAGATTTATATATATTAAGATAGAGTATAGATGTGAAATTTTGTGAAGATGTTTGAATGTTTGTTATTCATCATCATCGTTATCATCATCAGAATTATTTCCCTGATTGCATCCGAGGCCCTCTAGTACCAGGTGTCGTAGGAGCCGACTGAGGTACAGCGGAACCGACCAATGGCGGTATAACCATTTAAATCGGCGTAGCTAAAATGGCACAGGGCGAGGATGGGCAGCAGCATCCTCGCCGCGAAGCTACGTCCTGCGATTGCCAACACGCCTGCCCAGCGTGGCGATTATGGGCAAACTCCCCCTATGATAGGCACAAATAGGACCAGGCCCCTAGTCCCCGGCAGCTCCGCTAGCCCTGGCTCCGGTAGCGGCCAGGGTAACGGCGGAGCAGGGGGTGCTAAGAATCCCCGGCAGAGATCCGGCTACCACCCCAAACGACGACTGGCCCTGGTAACGCACAACGTACGCACGATGAGGACTGACAAGAGGATTGCTGAGCTGGAAGAAGAGTTGAGTAGGTTGCACTGGGATATTGTGGGGTTGTCTGAAGTCCGTAGAGAGGGCGAGGACACGATAACCCTAGGATCCGGCAACCTGCTCTACTACCGGGAAGGCGACCAGCAGTCGCAAGGTGGTGTCGGTTTTCTCGTTCACAGATCCCTCATTAACAACATCATTACCATCGAAAGTGTGTCGAGCAGGGTTGTATACCTAATACTCAGAATATCCAAGAGGTATTCGCTGAAGGTCATTCAGGTATACGCACCGACCTCGGCACGCCCAGATGATGAAGTGGAGACTATGTATGAGGACGTAAGTAGGGCCATACATACGTCTAAGACCCACTTCACAGTTGTTATGGGGGACTTCAACGCAAAGTTGGGTAAGAAAAGCGATGATGAGTTGAGAGTGGGGCAATTTGGACATGGACAACGGAACCCGCGGGGACAGAGGCTGGCTGACTTTCTGGAGAAAGAGGGACTCTTTATGATGAACTCTTTCTTTCAGAAGCCGCCGCACAGGAAATGGACCTGGATGAGCCCTGATGGTTCCACGAGGAATGAGATAGACTTCATCATGACCAACGAGAAACGAATATTCAGTGATGTCTCCGTGATCCACAGGGTGAAAACCGGTAGTGATCACAGAATCGTAAGAGGCACATTGGGTATTAATGTTAAACTCGAAAGGTCCCGCCTGATGAAGTCTACACTCCGACCTACTCGTGCCCAAATCCAAAACCCCGAGAACTTTCAACTTGAGCTTTCGAATCGCTTTGATTGCCTAGAAAACTTTGCGTCGGTGGACGAGATCAACAACAGGCTCGTAGAAACTGTCCAAACGGTGGGCTCTAAGCACTTCAGACCCCGTCGTTCAAATAGACCTCAGAAACTCTCCGATCACACCCAAAAACTCATGGCTAAACGACGCTCACTTCGACTGCAGTCTTCCGATGATGCAGAGTCATATAGGCAGCTCAACAGACAGATTTCCAAATCTCTGCGACACGACATACGTCTCTTTAATACTGAACATATTAAAGAGACAATCGAGCGGAACAAAGGCTCCAAAGTGTTCGCAAGAAATCTGTCTGTTGGGCAAAGCCAGTTGACTAAGCTGAAGAGAGAAGATGGCAGTATAGCGTCGACCAAGGCTGAGGTTTTGGAGGAGATCGAAAGGTTCTATGGACAGCTATACGCTTCGGTCGCTAATCCTGCTGGCAACATGGCGACCGACCCAAGAGCCAAGTTGACCCGACACTTCACCGAGGATATCCCAGACATCAGCCTGTACGAGATTAGAATGGCCCTGAATCAGCTTAAGAACAACAAAGCGCCGGGTGACGACGGAATCACTTCAGAGCTTCTGAAAGCGGGTGGAACACCGGTACTTAAAGTCCTTCAGAGGCTTTTTAACACCGTCGTCCTCGAGGGCATAACGCCAGAAGCGTGGAACAGAGGCGTGGTGGTGCTGTTCTTTAAGAAAGGTGACAATACCTTACTGAAGAATTACAGACCCATCTCGCTTCTGAGCCATGTTTACAAGCTGTTTTCAAGGGTCATTACGAACCGTCTCGAGCGCAGGCTTGATGACTTCCAGCCTTCCGAACAAGCCGGTTTCCGAAGAGGCTACAGTACCATAGACCACATCCATACGCTGCGGCAAGTTATACAGAAGACCGAAGAGTATAATTTGCCACTTTGCTTAGCGTTTGTGGACTATGAGAAAGCCTTTGATTCGGTCGAGACATGGGCTGTGCTTGAGTCTCTCCAGCGGTGCCGTATTGACTATCGGTACATCGAAGTGTTGAAGTGTTTGTATAATAACGCCACCATGTCGGTTCGAGTACAGGAACAGAGTTCGAGGGCGATCCCTTTGAAAAGAGGCGTAAGACAGGGAGACGTGATATCTCCGAAACTGTTTACGGCCACTTTGGAGAATGCCTTCAAGCTCCTGGAATGGAAAGGATTCGGCATCAATATTAATGGCGAATACATCACTCACCTCCGGTTTGCCGACGATATTGTAGTCATGGCAGAATCGATGGAAGATCTCAACACGATGCTCGAAGGCCTCAACCGAGTTTCTCAACAGGTGGGTCTTAAAATGAACATGGACAAGACAAAGGTGATGTGTAATGCCCATGTTGTACCTACCCCAATATCTGTTGAGAGCTCGGTTCTTGAAGTTGTTGACTCGTACGTCTACCTAGGACAAGTAGTCCAGTTAGGTAGGTCCAACTTCAAGAAAGAGGTCAATCGCCGAATCCAACTCGGCTGGGCAGCGTTCGGAAAATTGCGCAATGTCTTCTCGTCCGACATACCTCAGTGTCTCAAGTCGAAGGTTTTCGACCAGTGTGTGTTACCAGTGATGACTTATGGCACTGAAACGTGGTCCCTCACTATGGGCCTTATGAGTAAGCTCAAAGTAGCCCAACGAGCTATGGAGAGGGCTATGCTCGGAGTCTCTCTGCGAGATCGAATCAGAAACGAGGAGATCCGTAGAAGAACCAAGGTTACCGACATAGCCCAGAGGATTAGCAAGTTGAAATGGCAGTGGGCAGGGCACATAGCACGGAGGACTGATGACCGATGGGGTCGAAAAGTCCTCGAGTGGAGGCCACGTATCGGCAAGCGCAGCGTAGGACATCCACCCACAAGGTGGACAGACGACCTCATTAAGGCCGCGGGAACGCGCTGGATGCGAGCCGCTTCCAACCGGTCCTATTGGAGATCTATAGGGGAGGCCTATGTCCAGCAGTGGACTTCCTATGGCTGAAATGATGATGATGATGATGATCCGAGGCCAAGGTGAACTTGTAGCCCAGGTTCTGCCTTCCAGCTCTTCCTCCCCCACTTCGCACGATCTTGGGCGTCTATGGTAGTGAAACCATGTTATTCAATCACGCTCTCATGGCTTAACGGATCTAGCTAAAATTCGGACTAAGGATCGATTATAGTTTGGCTACTTTTCATCCCGGGAATAAGTTCGAGTTACGGGAACGGGATCAAAATTCCACTCAGAGGGAACTGCTCTATACGCGCAGTACGCGTTTCTTGGGTATCTTTTGAGGATAGCACGGAGTGCTACGGCGGTGGACAAGCTCTAACTCAAAGCATAGATTATTATATATATATTAGATATAGATGTTTGAATTATCGAAAACTTATCCCTCACACCCCGGACCACACATAATATTAGTACCTGACTTTTACAGGCATACATAAATACATCATTACATCCCACATACATCCATACTGACTAACATTATTATACTACGCTACTTACTCAACACGAAGTTATAGTGATTTGTAATATCTTATCTAATAAAATGAATGTTTAAAACTTACCTTGTCCAATAATTCCTGTAACTAAAAGTCGCTGTGTCACTCAATTATAACAAATAGTCAAAAGAGCACTGTTTCCCAAGATACAGGTTTTGGTCTAGTTTGGGAATCAGTATCAACATTAATTGTATGAAAGTTATAGCACAGTTATTGTTTGTAAAAATATTGTAATGTTTTTGAGTCAAATAAACATTTATTTATTTATTTATTTTACTTCGTTCGCGTGAAGTTCGTTTTACCCTCTTAGAAGTAGAATTTCGTAAAATCCGTTCTTAGCAGATGTCTACACCTTATAAGGAACCTATCTGCCATATTTCAAGTTTGTAGGTTTCTGAGATTGATTTCTTTGATTAATCAGTGAGTGGTAATTCGCTTTTAAATGAGATTATTATGTCAGAGAATGTGCTTATTTCATTTAGTATTTTCGTGATCATTGGCCTATAGTGACGTTGTATAGTTACTTGCTGGCAATACTTGTATTTATCTACACCTAGGCACGTCACATGTACTTCACTACATATTATAAAACAAAGTCGCTGTCGCTGTCTGTCCGTCCCTATGTATGCTTAAATCTTCAAAACTACGCAACGGATTTTGAAGCGGTTTTTTTTTTTCAATAGATAAGAGTGATTCAAGAGGAAGGTTTATATATATGTATAATACATGCATAATATTGTAGAGAAACATTGATAAATTTCGAGATAATACCACGCGGGCGGAAAATATGACGGTACGAAGCTCGCCGGGTCAGCCCAGTTATATATACAGGGTGGAAGATTTTAACCTTACCTGGAGGGCAAGTACTTTAAATACTGGAGATAGCTAATTTCACTCAAAGGAAACATTCCTTTATTTTTTAAAAGAAACAAAACTGCATTCATAGTTTTTTGAAAATTCCCTTGCCATGCCCGGTAATCGAACCGACTAAAATCCAAAAAAAATAACATCCTGTATTTTTATAGCATCAATCGATAGTGTCAATCATGAGGATCGAAACTCTCTAATAAACATGGTAAATTAAATGAAAGGAAGTCAATAAAATCTTAACTTATAAATTCCATTCCAACAGATACAGTACTTTTGCTCAACGTGCCATCAACAATAACGCCATTTATTTAGTAAAATGAGTACTAAATGACTAAACTTTGATTCCGATTTAGAATGTAACGTTATTGTGTGACTGCATGAGGTAGTCAAGTCTCCCGATTTTTTTTATAAAGAATATTAGTAACCGAAATTACTAATATTCCTGTTAACCCCCCCAAGTAAGCTAAATTGCTTGTACTAGGAGTGGGTTCACGTCTGTAGTGTAATGGTCAGGATTCGAACCCGGGACCTCTCGATCGTAAGGCTGACTCCTTAAACACTTACCTAAGCTACCGACGACGACGCTACTATTATGTCGATTTACGTCCAAGATACGTGTCTCGAGGTATACTTGGTTGGGCTTGGAAAGCACTTCGTGGTACACCGCATCGCACCCTGGGCAACGGAGATGGCGAGAGAATTGCCTTATTGGTTCGTCTTATAATACGTTAATTGAGACTTTTGAATTAAAATGAGACGGCATGCGGTTTTAGTCGGTTTGACTCGAGAGAGTAAATACCCCTGCTGGCCAGTGAGGGCCAGCCACGAAAAACAGGGACAAGTAATTTAAATATGGAATTTTATTCTTAATATGATAGGTTATGGATCCTTGAGTTAAGTTCTCTATTTTGTTAAATCGAATTTGAAAATTGAATTTTCAGGGATTTCCTTTCATTTAATTAACCATGTTTGTTAGACAGATTTGATCCTTATGATTTATACTATTGATTGATGTCATAAAAATACAGGATATTATTTTTTCGGATTTTAGTTGGTTCGATTACCGGGTGTGCCAAGCGAATTTTCAAAAATCTATGAATGCAGTTTTATTTCTTTTTAAAAATAAAGGAATGTTTTCTTTGAGTGAAATTCGGTATCTCCAGTATTTAGAGAACTTTCCCTCCAGGTAAGGTTAAAATCTTCCACCCTGTATATTACTAGCTGACCCCGCGAACTTCATACCGCCTGACAGTCGATTCTTCTTTTTTTTTAATTTTTCTCTCCGTAAGAACCATCCTCGTACTTTAATGAATATTCTAAAAAAAGAATTAGCGAAATCGGTTCAGCCGTTCTCGAGATTTGCGCTTAGCAACACATTTAGGGATTCATTTTTATATTATAGAGATAGATGTACCCGTACTATGCTTTTTTATATGTTTTTGAGGATAGCACGGGGTTTTTACCCGACTACGGTGGAGGTTTATTTTTCTCTGGTAAGTATTTCCGTATTTTCTCAAAATGGTAAACCTTTTTAAATATGATCATTGAGACATAATTGTACGTTTTGTCGACACGAACCTTCATTCGTTTTACGGAATTATACGAATTTGTTGGCAAATTTAAATGAAACCCTTTTTTGCTCAGTTCATTTTTTAATCAGAGTACAACCGGTCCTATATCAGTCCCCAACGAAGTAATCAAATCCCCTTCACTCTGCCAGCTGAAATGCTCGAGTTACAATGTTTTTCTTTCTCGATTCCTCAATGTAATATATCGAGAGGTTAGCTTTTTAATTTAGGTAACGGGCTGTCCATTAATCACGTGAGGCTTAACAGCCCCCCCCCACCCCCCTTAAAAAACACGAAAATCACCAGGGGGGAGGGAGGGGTATATTGAGTTATCACGTGTATTTATTTTTTCTTATAACTCGCGATTTTTGTCAAAATACACGTGATTTTGGCTAGGGGGGGGGGGGGGGGGGGCTAGCCTAAAACTTCACCACGTATCACCATGGGGGAGGGGGGGTTAGAAAATTGCTAAAAAAAACATCACGTGAATAATGGACAGCCCCTAAAATCAAATGGGAAGTACAGTTGCCAACGTTATTAATTTATGGCAATTTAAGTTACTGACCATAATGGTTCGAAAAGTTTAAATTAAATAGTACACAAAAAAAAAATCATTTTTTGTTATCTACAAAACTATAAGTAGGTATATCAATTTTCTATTTTGATTTGTATGTAAGAATGTGTGTTAAAAATCATAGGGGTCATCAATCACATTTGCAAGACCGAACATAACTAATTCATAGACAAGGCATAGGCTTGCCAGGGTGAAAGATCTGACGGCACACACATGAGAGAAGATAGAGTATCGTCTCCTCCTTTTAATTTAGTTTCTTAGCAAACCTAAGGACATAGGTCTCGGATGCAACCGTGAGATGATGATGATGACTATTCATCATTATATTCACCTATTAATTATTATTCTATTGACTGCCTCTGTGCGTAGCGGTAGTGAACGCGGCCACTACGCAGGAGGCACGGCAGGGTACGATCCCTGCTCAGTGCAAATATTTGTATGCATGAATTTGAATATTTGCATTGATCTGCGTATTCATATTATGTATAATATGCATGTATTTACGAAAAACCCTCTCCTTTCCTATATAGGACAACACGTGCAGGGCTTATATGCCACAAGCATACGTTGCAGAATTTTCCTTTCAGAACCAAGCGGTTCGGCAACTCCTTCTTCTGCCGCACCATTAAGTCTTGGAATTCCTTACCAGTTCACGTGTTTCCCTCCTCCTACAGTCCCGGGTCCTTTAAGCGGGGCGTGAAAAAGCATCTGATGAGGCCGTCAAGCTGAGTGCTGCCATTGTAACATGGTACGTGTCTGTAATGGAGACCCTCTTTTTAGAGACTTTGCCTTCAGCTTACCATCAGGCGAGGCGAAGTCAAATAGACGTGTCCTACATAAAAAAACAAGCTATTTAAACTATACTTACTTTGGGTCTAGACCGCGTTTTGTAGAATGTCCTACAATATTTATTTATTGATGTCATACTGATATACCTGTGAGTAGTGTATACCTATTCTATTAATATAACCTTCCAAAGCTTACCTTGTCCGCTCAGAATGTAACGGCAACAAAAGGCATTATACCTTCCAGTATTATCGCGATTAAGTCCGATTTATTTCTAATTAAATACAGTTACCTTTCTCATGGTATCTTGTATATCGATCTTCCTCTTTTCAATTAATTTCGGGTCTGTCCTAAGGAGAAAGGAGTAAGAAGAAGTATATTATCGTACTTCCCTGTTTATTTATTTATGGTTCTAATCTTATTTGGAACAGAATTATTGACATCAATCAATTAGCCTATTGCAGTCCACTGCTGGACATAGGCCTCTCCCAATATGAGCCACGTTTGCCGATCCTCCGCCTTCCGCATCCAGTCCCTCCCAGCCACCTTTCGCAGGTCGTCAGTCCACCTGGCTAGGGGGTGGCCCACCTTCCATTTTCCTTCTCGCGGTCTCCACTCTAGGACTCGTCTGCTCCAACGGCCATCAGTCCTTCGGCAGATGTGGCCGTCAGCAGATTATTTACATAATGTACAATTATTTTCATTTTTTTAATGACATTCTGGGAAAAGGATCAAAATTCCACGTGGGCGAAGCCGTGGGTAACAGCTGGGTAGTATTCCATTAAAATTTATTCCATTACAAAGGAATTTCTAAAGATAGCATTTAAAATTATTGCGTATTTTTATACAAGAAATACGTTTTCGCGCATAATTGGATAAAAATAGAATAAATCCTTTCTGTACCTATTTAATTTCAATGCTTCAAAATTTAGATATTGATGTAAACGTGTTTATTTGTTTTTCGTGAATTGCCGTATTCTGGCAGTTGACAAGGGTCACCTTGAGCTCCTTAGGGCTTACGCTGACTAGTAGTGCAAATGAGTCAACCATGTAGGTATATACGAGTATGACGATTAGAAATAGACCTTATAGGTAGGTAATAAAACTTAAATTTCAGTAATAACTATATCGCAACTTCGTTTTCGCTCTTGCAGTGATCGTCATGGCAATTTCAAATTTATTATCATGTCTTTATGGTCTATTTCAAATGAAAATTCTTACTATCAGAGCAGGCCTTTAAGCGTAGGAATTCGACATTCTGCTAGTGACACTTTTAGTAATACTAGCTCGGTAACTATTCCCTATGAGACAGATCACAATAGTAAGATGTGCCTGAACATCATAATATTTTGATATCTGCATAAATAATAAATATAAATATTGTAGGACATTCTACACAACGCTATCTAGACCCAAAGTAAGCATAGCTTAACTAGCTTGTGTTATGGGTTCCAGAATGCGGATAAAACTTACTTAGATACATTTTTTTTTGTAAATACGATCCATATTATACATAGAAAACACCCAGACCAATGCAAATATACATATTCATGCATACAAATTTTTGCACTGAACGGGGATCAAACCCTCGGCCGGGGTGCGAGGGATATGACTACGACATTCTCACCTCCGGCAACTGTCGGCCCACAGACGGCGTGCGTTTTAGTCGGTTCGAGTCCGACATAACCTCCACCTCCGGCTCCGGCGGGGGAGGTATCCTTGGGGATTTTTCGCACGATAAGGGAACCCACGCCTCCTGCGTAGCAGCCGCGTTCACTACCGCTACGCCACAGAGGCAGTCAATGATTTGCTGTAGAAAGAAAAGTAACTATATGACTAGTATAAAAAACAAATACTGTATCTGTACAGTATATGGCCAAAGGTATATTAATTATTCGTCTCCATGTACTACCAACCCATCTATTTTGCTTCACTTATTATGAACAGTCGATATCGGCACTCAATACCTTTCAATTTACTGACAACTGGCTTACACAATAGAATACCGTTATTACTCTGAATTATGGAGATCAGATGACAGGCACCTCGTGGAAAACTGATTGTGTTTGAAGCGGATCCCAATATACACGGAATATTTATTATTGTGAAGTGTTTATTTAGGTCAGAGAAAATAAGTTACGAAAGAAAACAATGCGAGCAAACATAATCCGGTAGGCCACCCGAGTAACATGAAATTCGAAGCGTGAGTTTTTTTCTGTGTTGTGGTTGACAATTGGCACTTAGTCGACAGACATGCCCACGACCCACCTGGTGGGGAGCGGTTACCGCCGTTCATGGACACGTGTAACACTGTACCTACTTATGGTAATTGGTCCGCTTGAATGTAAGCGGTGCAATGGAGTGGAGACAGCAGCGCCTCTATCCCGCTGGGGAGACACTGGCGCCTAGAACAAATTCCAACCAAGATGGGGGCGGCCGTTGGATATTCTTTATCCTTTGATTTATTTTTACTAACGTACTTCCGACCCACCTGCATCCGACACATATGGATGCCTTAGTCCATTATTTATCTATTATTTCATTCATTTATTTATAGCAAATTAAAATAATACATAAAGTAAAGATTAATTCAATAAAACCTGTCAATCCATCGTCAGGCTCTTTCTTTCTTTCTCTTAACCTCGTCCCCCGCCACGCCGCGCCTCCCTCTAAGGCGCAGGCCAGACATGTGTCGCGTCGCTTCTATACATTTTGTATAGAAGCGACGCGCAAGAGACGCAGTAAAACAAAAGTCCGTGTCTTAGGTATCTTCTATCTGGCCCGCGCCTAAGGTGCAGTGTACGTCATACCATAGTAGTCTTTAAAAAAAAAAACAAAATATAATCAAAGAGGTTCCTACAATCAGGGCATTACATTAAAACACACGTTTTCCTACAAATACCAAAGTATCCCTAACCAGATAACACGCTAAACCCATTACAACCCCCAAATATCAATTACCTATGAAAACATCAGATACTTACACGTACAATGTTGTGCTGAACTATAGGTCGATGTTATCTATAGCTTGTTTATGTAAGCCAAACTATGTAGGTATGTTATTGAAATCATAATTCTGGCAAATGATAACCTTTTTAGAGTATGCTATCTACTATTAGTTGATAGTTCTAACTACTAATTAAGTTATATAAGTATTTATTATTTTGTGTATACTTAGGTGTTGTGAGTAAACCTACACTGGGAAGACAATTATTATTTCTTATTGACGTCAATAATAACTCTACTTAAGCTAAGCTTTCCACTGCTTCTAAGGAGCTGGTGGAGAAAAAATGACGTGACAAACTTCACTGTGACAATTTTTTAGGATGAGAGGCATGGGTTTCGGTACGCAGATGTACCTAATTGTAAATTAAGACAAGCTGAAAACAGGCAGGAAATTGGAAGCGAAATTGAATTATATATGATAATATAATTAATTCACTTTCTTCCTTATCAAGAGGAAGACAAGAGGTAAGTAGATGTTATTGAATTGAAAATAATATTGAAATAGGCATTAAGTCGATCGACAGCCTCCGTGGCGTAGCGGTAGTGAACGCGGCCGCTACGCAGGAGGCGCGGGTTCGATCCCCGCTCAGTGCAAATATTTGTGTTCATGAAATATGGGTATTTGCATTGGTCTGGTAGTGCCTCGGAGAGCACGTTAAGCCGTCGGTCCCGGTTGCCATGAGAACATCTATGGCAGTCGTTACGGGTAGTTGTGCCCTAAAAGTCCAAAAACAACGGTCTAGCTGCAAAGCTTCGATATCGCCTAATGTTAACATTGGGTTGTGGAGGTCAGATGGCAATCGCTTCACGGAAAATATCGAGGTCTAGCCAAATCAGTAGTTAAGACTGGTAAAGCGGACCCCAGACTCCGAGCTGAAAGCTTCGAATGCGACTGGGAATTAACGCTAGGAGGAAGAAGAAGAATATTTCTCGTGCTCGGGGCACTGATGCAACACATCTAAGCGGCGGGGCACACGATGCGTTGCGGCGCCGCACCGCATCGTGTGCCCCCGCTCTAACGTGAAAGTCATGAATTGTGCTGTTAATTCATTATTAGGTTTTTTTCCTATAGATTCATTGCTCTAAGTATTTACGATAATAACAAACCCTAATACTGAATCTAGTGTTGCACAAGACAAACTTTCTGGGTATTTTAATAGTATGTTACCAAAAGTTTTTGAGGAAAGTGGTTCATTCTAGCGCTTCGAGCGGGAATGTTTTAGTCGGGATAGCGATCAATTACTACGAAAATGAGGTGATCTAAACTTTGTAGATTGAAAACGCTCATGTTATTTTGAAACGGTATTTGTATTTTAAAGTGTATAATGCTCAATTTTTAAACATATATGACCGAATGTACCCAAAGGGGTCGGTAGAGACATAATATCATGTGTTATCGCGTTACAACGTTAGGATTTTTGTTACTTAATTCACGCTCGGTCTATATCACTTCACTACATACTCGTATTATAAAACAAAGTCGCTGTCGCTGTCTGTCCGTCCCTATGTATGCTTAAATCTTCAAAACTACGCAATGGATTTTTAAAGGGTTTTTTTTAATAGATAGAGTGATTCAAGAGGAAGTTTTATATGTATAATACATGCATAATATTGTAGAGAAACACTGACAAATTTAGAGATATACAGCGGGAACGGGATCAGAAAATATGACGGTACGAAGTTCGCCGGGTCAGCTAGTTGGATATATTCGAGAACCGAAGAGGAAAGATGATTGGCCATCTTATAAGACACGACTTATTTAAAAAAAAAACATTATGGAATTATGGAAGTGAAAGTGGAAGGAAAGAGAAAAAGAGGAAGACCAAGAGGAACGTTTATGGCACAGATAAAGGAAAGATACAAGTTGCGTCGTACCAGGAGGTCAAGGGATTGGCGGAGGAGGAGGGAAGAGTGGCGATTACTCCACCGACAAGAGCGCTGCTCTTAAGTTTAGAGAGAGAGAATCACGCTCAAAGGCCTGAAAGGGTTTAAAAGTGTGAAATAAGTAAAGAATCGTCCTACTTCATAATTTCATCGCCATATATTTCTTCTTCTTCATTCTACCGTTAATCCCCGTCACATCCTAAGCTTTCACGCAGTTATACTGAAAAAGGCGGACCCAGCGGATTTGGGTGAACTTCCATATTTTTCATTCATCGCCATGTTTCTAAATAAAAGAAAAGCGATCTAAGGCCCCGGCCACAACTCCACGGCACGGCGCCGTCCGCCGTCGCCGTCGACGGCGACGGCGCCGCGCCGTCGAAATTCACGGCGCCGTGCTACAAAATGGCTACAAAAAGTGGACGGTGTGTTGCAGGGGGCGATTCTCAATCGACATTTCTCAGATGGCGAGCGCGCAATGACATATAGTGTCTTACTAAAAATACGTCAATGTTATTAATTTACATGAATTATAATTATTATTTATATTACAACATTTTACTTTAATATTTCAGTGATATATTAATAATATTTCATAAAATTACGAATTCATTATTAAAAACATATTTTTTGTGGGTGGTGCATTGTCGCGATTCTGATTAGTAATTAGATACGCAATTGAAGCGAAAATCCGCCCCAACACAACATAGGATCACGGTCCTATGTTTCGAATCGCGTCTTTCAAAGACTAATGATACGTCAACCAAGAAGTGACAGTGAGACAACAAACGTATTAAATATATGATGAAAGAGTGCGTTTTTCAGCCTCAAATATCAAAGAACAAACGGAACTACATTTCACGCTTAATTTTATTTTTTCTATATTTACATTTCTTGAAATGTCAAATTTAGGGTTGTCAATACAAATAAAAATTAGTTTTCCCATGCATTTGGAAGATTTTAATTAATGAGGTGAAGTTTAGACAGTAATAATAATTATGTATAATTTAAATCATATTACATATTTTAGCTATCTGGAGATCTAAGATGCGCGTTGGCGTACACTTTTAAGCATTTCGAGTATATAAGGTACAGTCAACATCAATAGTAGCGTAGTATCTGAATTGTCCAAAAGAAATGCATTGCAAGATATATCACAATAGTCTGACAAAATCGCGTCGCAAAAGTGTTTGGTACATTAATATTTTCATAATGCAAAAAAAACTATCCATCAAAAGTAAAGCAGTATCAGAAATTTTCAAAAGTTTTTCACACAATGGTTTTATAAAAAGTTTCAAAAGTACCTGAATTAAGAATAAAACTTTCGTCGAACATAAACCTTTTTAGAATGCTGATGTATATTTTGATTTAATTATTGTGTTCTGCCTTTTGTTTTATGGCATTGTCAAGAATTGTCACTTGCAGTGGCTATATAAACCAAGAACTGAACTGAATATAATCTATTACTGATTATTCCTAAGTAGGTTAGGCACCTATATATTTCTAGGAAGTCATAATTTGATTAAATAGCACTACAAATTAGTAAATTTCCTTAATTCCTTTATCATCGATATGTCGCATTATTTATCAGATCATGAAAGACATCGTATAGTAACGCTTCATGAAGATGGCTTACCAATTGGTGACATCGAAAGACGTGTTGGTGTTGCTCGAAATACCGTTACTCTTTGGATCAATAGATGGAACAGCGAAGGACATGTTAATCAAATTCGAAAAACAGGACGACCGACTGTTACATCTGCTTCTACACGTAACGAAATTGTTAGAAGGACAAGATACAATGCTCTAGTCGCAAACTTGGCTACTGAGTTTAATATATCACGGTCAACAGTCCGACGTGTATTGCATAAAGCAGGAGTACATCACCGCAAACCGGCCAGAAAGCTTGCTCTGACTGCAATACACAAGGAAGAACGATTGAGATTTGCACGAGACTATCTAGACTTCAATTTCGAGAATGTCATATTCAGTGATGAAAAAACTTTCACATCAGATGAAAGTGGAAGGGTCACCTTGTGGCGAATTAATAACACAAGGTATTTTGAAAGAAATATTGTCAATGTTGCAAGCGGCAGAATAAACCTTGGATTTTGGGGCTGGATGTCGTCTGCTGGGCCTGGAGAATTAATAGAAATTGGTGGACGATTGAATGCTCAAGGTTACGTTGATATTATGGAAGACGTTTTGATACCAACTGTTAGAAATTGTTATCCAGGCATCGATCCGTTTAATTTTGTTCACGACAATTCACCCGTACACACTGCAAGATTGACCAGAGCATGGTTTAGAGAGCACAACGACGAAATTATTGCTTTGCCATTTCCACCTAAATCTCCGAACATAAATCCAATTGAAAACATGTGGGGATTGATGGTGCAAAACTGGGATCCGTCAACTCCTCGCACTGCAACCGCTATTTGTAATCGTGTATTCGAGTTATGGGAACACTATAGAGGAATGTATACATGTCAGAACATGGTCATGTCCATGCGGGAACGTCTTCAGTGTATTATAGATAATGCAGGAGGCCATACCCGATTCTAAAAACGCCATTGAAAACCTTAACTTTAATTATGCAAGTATGCAAGTGTAAATTTTTTTTAGCTACAATGTAAACGTTTTTAGTCGATAAGTGGTATGTTAATTTTAAAGTTTATGTTTTTTTACAATAAAATCTGGATATAAAAAAAAACTGGGTATTAGTTGCCATTTTCGCCATTTTCGACCTTATCGACGGCAACTAATACCCAGTTTTTTTTTTCATATTCGAGATCAGCGTCATCTATAGATGTCAAAAAAACATATTTTTTAAGAAATGTCAATAAGGTCGAAAGTAGCTTGCGGTCGGGTTTTTTTAATCTCAATGCGATAGTCATTATAAAAACTATCTAGAGGAACCTATGCAGGGATAAAATGTAGTCTATATTGTCATCCAAACTATAAATCTGTCCTTTTTGTTGAGCGAAAATCCTCTCAGATACCCATAAAAAAGGACATAATCGCTAGGCAGGGAGATAGATCTTTTTTCTATACGATTTAGGTGGCAGACTAGCACACGGTCCACCTGATGGGAAGTGGTTACCGTGGCCTTTGGAGGTATGTAACACCCTCTTAATTTGAAATAATACAATTTAGGTATCCCGAAATTAGATTCTTGGGGATTGCGGAAATAGGATCTCTTTTATTTCATGCAAGCGGAGCCATGGTCAACGTCTTGTTATAATATTTACATAGAAATAGAAACAATAATAGAATCCGTTACAATTCGTTTTTTATTCTAATTTAAGTTCAAATTGCAATTTAGTTTTTATTCTTATTCTTATTTTTTGGTATACTTAGCTTCCCTTTCTTCTCACATTTGCGTTATTTTATCCGAAAAAGAATTAATCGTGAAAGACATTTCAGATGTAATTTAACAATAATTATTTAGGGAAAGTTTTCATATGGTACGCCACACTGAATTTTTCTCTGAATTAATATCGCCATTTCAATCAAACCGAGACGTCATCCGTCAAGCTCGCGACTAGTGTGAAAGGGATATAATATAAATGTTTACTTCAGAATTTTTACGTTCGTAAAGCTTCGTAAAGGTTCGTAAAGTTTCGTTTTCAGGTTACAGTTTTTTTGACGTCGAACTATGAAGTCGACTACTCTAATTGGGGAATTGCCCTCCCTTATGTCACACTTTCCACGGCGCCGTAGCACGGCGCCGTGAATTTCTACGGCGCGGCGCCGTCGCCGTCGACGGCGACGGCGGACGGTGCCGTGCCGTAGAGATGTAGCCGGGGCCTAACAAAACATCGAAGTACACGAATTCAAATCACAATTATGTAAATATTACCTGGATTATGTGTTATAATTTATTATAATTATTTCAGGTTACAACCGGCAGAAACACAAAAGCTAAAAATAGAGGTAAGTCTGTGTGGGAGCGTAAAAGACGTCATTAAAGTATTTATAAACTGTCCTTATCAGCCGCTTTTGATTCTTATCCTTGCGTTAGTCCCGGGATCCGCTTCTGCCAGTACAACCGCGGTCCGGTTGAATAGCGACTGCCATTGGCGAAATCGAAGTATTACAGTTAGACTAGTTGTTGAACTTTTTAGGGCTCCAACTACCTATAACGACTGCCACAGATGTTCGTGTGGCAACCGGGACCGACGGTGACACGACCAGACCATTGCAAAATATTTGCACTGGGCGGGAATCGAAACCGCGCATCCTGTGTTACAGAAAAGTTCACGACCGCCACGCCATGGAAGATATCCCTGTCTCTTTTGATTCTACCAGTACAATAACTGCAACACAAGTATTTCTTAATCACATCCGCATCGAATCGACTATACTCGATGCTGTTGGCGAAATGCCCATTCAAACCACTTCGCCAACTGAGCCCGAAAGTTGGATATTTAAAAATGTTTCCTAAAGAAATTTTCATAAAATACCTACTCTGTTAGATCCGTTAGAAAAGTTTTTTCATTGTGCCGTCACTGCTATTATATTACAAAGAAAGATACGTCATTAATTTTATCTTCATTCTAAAACAGATCATTAGTTTCCTGAAGTTGGAAGTAAACGTCTTTGACAACGTATCTAGTGCCTATCTATGGAATCAGACTTATGTAGGTGTTCTTTAACCAACATAGGACCAGCATGTCTGGTAAGGAATGAAAATATTCTTACCAGTATAAAATTAAAATGCATAAGTATTTATATATAAAAAAATATCGAATGTTTGTCCAAAATCGGTAGGTACCGAAACCTCGTCTAAAGTTAGCAGGTATAAAAATATTGGTGCGAGTCCATACGCCACATAATGTTAATGTGTCTATCGGACACTTGTGGGGTACTATTATCGTTTGTTAATATAATGAAATCGTAAAAAGGACAGCCACAGAGGCGTAGCGGGTTCGATCCCCGCTCAGTACAAATATTTGTATGTATGTACAGGTATTTGCATTGGTCTGGTCGTGCTTCGGAGCGCACGTTAAGCCGTCGGTCCCTGTTTATATAAGAACATCTATGGCAGTCGTTACGGGTAGTTGGAGCCCAAAAAAATCCAACAACAACGGCCAAGCTGCAATGCTTCGATATCGCCCTAGCTTCGCCCGTATTTCGATAATTTTTAAATGCAAATAATGTATGGGAATCAACCGGATTTGTTCACATTATGATTACTCACAATACTCACTCAGAAACAACACAAAAATTACAACCAGTAGTGAATTCCTGAGATTAGCACTTCAACCAAACAAACAAACTCTTCACCTTTATAATATTAGTATAGAAGCATAGATTCCATTGTGTTTCTAATGTCTCTTGCCCATAACCACAGGGGTTCAATGTCTCAAACTCCTTACAAGGTCCACCAGATAGTGTGATATCCAAACTCATAAAAATGATATATGGTGCATTAAATATAAAATATTTGTATAGTTAATGCCTTTTTGTTCTAAGAGAAAGTGTAATATTACATTTTGGTGATATACTAGGGTTGGTTGTTTGCTTGGTGTATTGTTAGAATAGAGGATGAATAATTACGCGTGTATGAGGCGCCACCAAAACTTACAGCATCGGCTTTAAGTTTTGGTGGCGCACAGTCACCCGTGCACTAAAAATATTCGAATTCGTGACGTAACCAAACGATTCGGTGATACGTTTATCACGCGTACCGCCAAAGAATAGGTATACATATACAATATACCTATTTACATCATACCTATTAAATTTATACATTTAAGTTATCTTACATAGGTCTTTATCTAGGTACTCTCGCATCAGGGCACGCCGTAGTAGCGGCGGTAAGACCCATCATGGGGGAGTGGCTAGAGAGGCCACACGGCGGCCTCTCGTTCTGGCTGATGCAGATAATCACCAGTCATGGGTGTTTCGGGCGGTATCTGCATCGGATCGCGAAGAAAGAGCCAACGTCCGAGTGCCATCACTGCGACGCGAGCGAGGACTCGGCGCTGCACACGCTCACCAAGTGTCCGGCGTGGGAGACGCCGAGACGGGAGCTGGTGGCGACCTTGGGAGTGAGAGTTCTCACGCTCGCTACTTTGCTCGCAGCAATGGTTCGCTGCGCGGATGCGTGGGCCGCCGGCGCCTCCTTCTGCGAGCAAATAATGCTCGTGAAATGGGAGGCGGAGCGGGAGCGAAGGAGAATCGCAGACCTTGCGGCCCGCGAAGAGCGTAGGAGAATCGCTAACCGCGCGGCCCGTAACGAGCGACGGCAACTCGGGCGTCGGAGGTCGCAGAACGACCTCCGTCCCCCATGAGCGCGGGCCTGGGGGTGACGGGTGGAGCCACCTGTCACCCTAGCAGAAGCAGGCCACGGCGGCGGTGCGCATTGCGTGCCTCCCCATACCCGGGGGCGAGTTGGGGACTCTACGGTCCCCACATCGGGAGAGGGCCAGATCGAGAGATATGGCCCTGGGTCGGCCGGGGTGCGAGGGATATGGCTACAACAATTTCACCTCCGGCAACTGACGGCCCACAGTTGGCGTGCGTTTTAGTCGGTTCGAGTCCGACATAACCTCCTCCTCCGGCTCCGGCGGGGGAGGTATCCGCGGGGATTTTTCGCACGATAAAAAAAAAAAAAAAGGTACTCTCGCATCCGCGGCAGACTTCATGTCTGTGACATAGCAGATAAAATGCAAGAGAACCGCCTTCGCTGGTGCGGCCACGTCTTACGGCAACCGATAGGCTACCAAATGCCAGGGTAGCAAATGCCTGGCAATGGTCCTCCCGCCGGGTCCAGGTAGTTAGGGTTAGGCCCAAGAACTAAGGAGTCTTAGCTTGACGTCGTGGAGGGTGACATGTGTGCGAATGGTGTCACTGCCATGGACGCCCAAGAACGTGCAAAGTGGAGGAGGAAGAGCCGGAAGGCCCTGAGCTCAGAGGTCATCTTGGCCACGGCTGCAATTAGGAAAATAAGTCTCCATGAAGATGGTGAAGATTTTTTAATTGTAAACTTTTGTTTTTTTTTAATACATATATATTTTAGCTTTTTTCCGGAACTAATAGAAATAGAACTAATAGAATTAAAAATAATCTTATTTAACATAAATAACACTAAATTAAATTTACAACTATTAACACTAAAAAAACAAAATTAATTAAGGCTAAGTTATACTATTAAAATAATATAACTAAATAAAATATGGGAGAACGTTTATTTGCAAGGAAAATAACAAGTTAAAAAAAAAAAAAAATATTAGTTAATATAATTTATAATAATAATTTAATTTAATTTACCTATTTTAATTTGCAATAATAATTCTAAAATACTATTACAAATACAATCCTTTACTAAGAATAATACAATGCTAATGTGACTAATTACTGCTAAATATTTTTTTTTGGGGCACGTCAATTTGAATCGCTTCGCCTGATGGTAATTGGTAAGCTAAAGGTAGACCCTCAGAAAAGAGGGTCACCATTATAGACAGATACCTACACGTAAATATGTCGTACTTATACAACTAGTGAATTAACACCCACATTTCACAAATCATTATACAACTTAACACTATTTAATTTAAAACAGACATTAAATCCTCCGTATCATCGTAGGACAACCTATTGTGGACAGCGAACAGTTGACAATAGTCCTTACAGAATGAAAGCGGTATATCACTTCCGTCCTTCTACCTTTTCGGTTATTCGGGGAGTATTGGTTGAAAAGTATCTGAATATTCCAAATGTTGAAATCACTTGGAGTGGAAGGAAAGTAACGATATCGCGAGGCAGTAATAATGGGTTTTGTTTGTGTATACATATTACTTGGATTGGGAGTTTACAATAATGTACTTTTGAAATTGTTTCCAAGCCATCGTTTTGGGTTATGATAATATTCGGTATATCTATGAAATCTGTTGTCAGATGCTAATTTTTTATGGGTTTGATTGAAGTTATCGCCAAAATAATTAGCATTTATCAGTAAAATAGTAGAAAAGAAAGAAAAGATGCCTGTCGTAACTCGAGACTATATTTTGGTGGTAGTACGCGCCAGTTAGTGCCTGTAACCCCCTGGCGCGTACTAGACCAAAATATAGTCTCGAGTTACGACAGGCATCTTTTTTCGTGAATTATCATGAATTAACTTAACTCTTCTAACCTATATCTCCATAACAAACCGCCTATTCTCGGTTATAGTCGATATATTTGGCGACAGATCTACCTTTCCCGACAGAGTAGAATTTAGGCCACCCCATCTCCTCCCATGCGGTGTCGTGCAAGGCGTGCAAGGAAAACGGCAATAGGCTCACCCCCTATTACTTGGGACCTAATACAATGGTGAAATGTGGGTGTTAATTCACCTCTGCCTAACCCTCCGGGGATGAAGGCGTGATTGTATATATTTATGTATTTACCATATTTGGCGGCAGTTCTACCATATTTGATGGCACCATTTCTGGAGGCAGATTTACCATTTTTCGTGACAGACTTACAATAATTGTCAGTACAAACATTTGATGTCAAAAAAAAAACTAAGTTATTGTTTGCAAAATTTAGAGCTGTGTTTAACGGTGTATAAAATTGTATATTACCAGGGTAGTATGGAGCCCCATCAATCATCTATAGGCTACAAGCCGGTAGCCCTACTGATTGACTAAATTAAAACTGTGCCAAAGCCTCGATGGCCTCTAACACACTACTCTCGACGATAGGAGGTTGAGAAGCCCCAAAAGACGTATGTATAGAGAAATTTGGGTTGGCATCATGCGGGCTCGGTGGCTTAGGGGTCAGAGCATTCCCCCTGTAAGGGAAAGATCGCGGGTTCGAGTCCCACCCGAGCTCGATTCTCTTTTCTCTTCTTAATCGGCTTCCATAAGAGCCATGATAATGTTAAATTATAAATCATAGATATCCATTTTTCTTAAATTGAACATTACTCTATTATGAAAGTAAATTACATTTTCATTTACAGAATTATAATAATACAAGTAATAGCAATGGAAATACAATTAAGTTTAACATAATTGCACGTCAAAAATATGTAACTAAAGAAAATTTGATATTCTAGTGAATATTTTCTTGTACTCACGAAGAATATATTAAAACCTTAAAAGTTGTCGGCCCTATTCGTTCGTAAATATAATTAACTAGCTGTTGCCCGCGGCTCCGCCCGCGTGGAATTCTGATCCCGTTCATCGCTGATATATAGCCTATATGTTAATCCAGGGTATAACCTATATACATACCAAATTTCAACCAAATCGGTCCAGCCGTTTATGCGTGAAAGAGTAACAAACATCCACACATCCACACATCCATTCTCACAAACTTTCACATTTATAATATTAGTAGGATTTCCTTTTGTAATGAAGTTTTATAAGCCTGCGCTGTTCTGCGGGTGTTTTGTGCTACACTATGCTGTGCTACACTATACTGTGCTACGCTGTGCTGTGTTGTGCTAAACTGGGTTATGCTACGCTGTGCTGTGTCACTATCACCAGTTTATATCTCGTAAGTCATTATTTTTATTGTTGACGTTTTAACGCTCTATATATGTTAAATGGATCATTTAATGACACCGTCGAGCTGAGTGCCACCATTGTAACATGGTAAGTGTATGTAATAGTGACCCTCTTTTCAGAGACTTTGTCAGACGAAGTGATGTCAAAATAATTGTGTGGTATAGGTAAGCTTGTAGGAACTTCAGCCTCCCTAGACAAATGGCAATTCGTTGACCCGTATGAGCCGTATGACGTATGACACGTATTTTGACGTTTTTGACGTACGTTGACAACTGTCATATACGTCAAATCCCATACATTTATCATTCTATTCTACAATACGACGGCAACGAATTGCCACTTGTCTAGCTGGCAGGAGTATAAAACGTAGAAGTTCTCAATAGTAAACAGGAAGCTACTTTTGAAAGAAACAAGCCTCCAATTACAGAGATATTTTCCTGTAACTCGGAGGCGTGTTGACAGACTTAATTACCACTTGAGAAATAAACTCCACCTGATTTCATTTCAAAGGCTAAAAGTATTTAAGTACTTTGCTTTGGTTTATCTCATCTTGTTAACCGTTTAAGTTTATAATATAGTTAGAATACTACTTAATTTACACTGCTGAGAAATAAAAGCCGTTCGCGATTTAAAACTGTACAAGATTTTTTTTAATCACTCAGGTAGCAGACCCATAGACATTGGTTACCGTGACCTATGGATTTGTGCAATACCAGGGGCGTCACAATCTGCCTAGACCTTCTAATACCCATCTTGAAGAATCCTACATTGTAGTTGGTTGAAATACCCACAGATTAGAGTTAATTCCACAGTTTAAGCATGAGTGCGATGAAGTTCCTTTCATACCTCACTGTGCATACCGTTTCCGGTTGCAACGTGTGAGTATAAATTCCGTGCCTGTGGTGAGCGGTGCGATGGTAGAATGTATTGGTTAAAGATATATTTAAGTTGATATATCTACTCTCTCCTCTCACTCTAAGCTTACCATGGGTCTAGAAAGCGTTGTGTAGAATGTTGTGGAATATTTATTTATTTATTTATTTTATTTATTGTTTTCCTTAAGTCTTGGCTCGTGTAGTTATTATGCTGGGAAGTCTAAGCCAGAGCCCTGGCTGTCTTTCAACAAGTGAACCGGCAGTTAACTATGAGTCAAGGATCTCATAGACCCTAAAGTTTAGGTACTTTAGGGTATATGTGATCCTTAACTCCTTCGAGCGCAAATCAATTAGTCTAGACAGGCTATTTAAGAGGAAGGAGAGGAGAAAAATAAAATAAGGAATTTTCAAATTTCAAATATATATTTTTTATATAGGACACAACATCAATTTGACTCCACCTTACCTGATGTTCCCATCAGGTAAGCTGAAAGCAAAATTTCAAGTATGAGGGTCACCATTATAGACAAGTACCGTGTTGAAAAATGGTGGCACTCAGCTTGACGGCCGCATCTGATGCTTTTTCACGCCCCGCTTAAATTAAAAGAAATTCAGTATACTCAAAAGTCAACAGCTACAGAAGTTACAAAGTATAGGATCATCCGACGAGTCCATTAGGCTCGGAAAACTGTGGCTGTAGTAACAACAAAATACAAAACGTTTAACAAATTAGGTTGAATAATTTTCAACGTACAGTAAAAAGCAGCAATTTGAACGCGCCTTCGGTGCTCCCTTTTGTTTAAGATCCTAAACAAACATTGTGATTTCCTTTCTTTACTTTGTCATCTCGCGTTGATTGAATTATAACTAATAATAATAAACTACGTTATTTGTGTCAGCAGCCTTCTTTTACTTTATAAAATACAGTGGGAATATTATGACTGATCTCGTCTGAGGTTATAAGAGTTCACAAGTGCTAATCTCCGAAACCAACCAACTGGTTCTAATTTAGTATTGTAAATGTATACCGGTGGTGCGACATATGAAGAAGTGGAAGGTTACTTTGAGAACGAAAGTCAAAAGCGTGATGTGGCAAGGAGGGAGTACTCGCCTCTTAACATTAGCATACACGAACGTTTACATAGACGAAGACTAGATCGAGCGTACGGTTCAAGATAAATACCTGGGATCTGTACTGCCGATGGTGTAGATATATATTGCGACGTCAATACACGCACTACCATCACGTAGGATAAATAGGGTAAATGAAAAAGAAAAAGTAGAAATCTTTTCTACGTTTTGACGCAAAGGGGATGACACGCTGATATAATGATAAAGATTGCTTTCCATCTGAAAATATCTGTAACGAATGTCTTCTGACTACTCTGTCAAGAATAAACAAGCGAGAATATACTCAAATTGCTTTCCCTCAAACATCACACGAAACTCAATTTAGTTAGCAACTACCAAAAGCGTACTTAATAGTAGTTAATTTCTTGTTCAGTAAGAGCTTTATCCGGGAAACAATTACGGCGTTAAAGGAACTCTGGTGTCCACACACTTCGAAACCAATTAACGTAGAGACTAGCTTGTGATTGGAAATTTAGTGATGTAGGCTGCTATGTCATAAACTGCATGACCCTAATTTATTTGAGTTTGACAGCCCAACTTCTGTGGTGTGGAAGTAGTGAACGTGACCGCTATGCAGAAGACGCGGGTTCGATTCCCGCTCAGTGTAATATTTTTTTTTTTATATAGGACACGTCAATTTGACTTCGCCTTGCCTGATGGTAAGCTGAGGGCAAAGTCTTGGAAAGAGGGTCACCATTATAGACACGTACCATGCTACAATGGTGGCACTCAGCTTGACGGCCTCATCAGACGCTTTTTCACGCCCCGCTTAAAGGACCCGGGACTGTAGGAAGAGGGAAACACGTGAGCTGGTAAAGAATTCCAGGTCTTAATGGTGCGGCACAAGAAGGAGTGACCGAACCGCTTGGTTCTTGATGGAATATTCTGCACCGTATGCGGGTGGCATCTAAGTCCTGCACGTGTTGTCCTGTATAGGAAAGGGGAGGGTGGGTAGGTGGTATGCATGAATATGGTATTTACATTAATCTGGTCGTGCCTCAGAGAGCACGTTAAGCCGTCGGTCCTGGTTATCATACAAACATCTGTCGCAGTCGCAAAACTAGTCTAACTGCAATGTTTCGAAATCGTCAATTCTTATGGATGTGGATGGCAGTTGCTTCACGAAAAATAAATTTAAAGTTAGCCAAACCCGGAGTCATGACTCGAAACAGCGGAACCCGGACTCCGAAATGAAAGCTTCGGATGCGACCGGGATTAACGCTAGGATGAAGAAGAAGCTTAACTTTAACGAATAAAATAAAATCAAAGTAATAGATAGGTTCTTAACGAAGAATACGGGGGCACAAACAACGAGGAATACAGGATGGGCAAATTTTACCGACCAGCGCCCTTTACCGACAGCGAAGAAGTGTAGTAGTCTTGCAACAACACAAAAAGCTATCCTCGCCTTAGATGCGAGGGTCGTTTGAAATAGTTCTTAGCCTAACCTATATTTTAATGAAACCACGTGATTTTATTTTTATTTTCCAAGCTCAAAACATTTTTTTCGTCGAACCGCTAAGACTTCGATACCCATTTAATGACTATGAGCTCTTCATTTGTAAAAAAATGTTTACCACCTAAACATTTGGGGGATAGGGCAACAATTCAAAGTCACTCTGATGGATTTCTGCCAAGGATTATACTGAATGTGAACGTGCGCATTGCCCTGATGAAGCAAGACCTTTGTTTCCAATAAGCCTGGATGTTTTTCTTTTATTTCTTCTCTCAAACACCGCAGCAGGTTAAAAATAATATTAAAAATATAATATTAAAAATAAAAATTAAAAAATACTAGCTGCCCCGGCGAACTTCGTACCGCCATATTTTCGGCCCGCGTGGTATTCAAATCCCGTTCCCGCTGCAACTTCCATTTAGGGGGATGAAAAAAAGATGTTGGCCGATTCTCATAGATACCGGATAAGCACAAAAAATTTCATCAAAATCGGTCAAGCCGTTTCGGAGGAGTATGGCAACGAAAACTGTGACACGAGAATTTTATATATGGGTGAATTTCAACAGGTCCATTAAAATCTTCATTCCGTGGATTTTTTTTACCTTAAGTTTTATAGTTAAAACAAATCGCGTTTATTATAGGTTTTGATACTCTATGTATTCTTGCTATATATCTAGCAGATAGCTAAAAAAACTAACGAGATATACAAGGGTGAATTTCCCGGGGCCAAAAATTGCGTGGCATCGATGAAATCGTTACTAAAAATCATTTTTACAATACTCTAACATTTTTTTCTGGTTAGGCGATATAGTGATCTATGTAGAGCACTAAATATTTTATTAAATAGGATTATAGATTCGCCAAAAAAAAAAATTTAACCTCGAAATTTTTCATTGCCGTGTTTGTCCACACATCACCTATTGTGTTGTGTGTTTATTTTAGTCAAGTGTTTATTACTTCGAATAATTAATAGATTTTTTCTTATATTATATTTTTGGCTCGTTTTTCACCACCGTGCTTTCATTTCCATGGTTTCCGTGGTCAAAATTTGCTATGGCAATGAAGAAAAAAACGCGGCAATGGAAAAAAAATCATTGCCATGCCTTGTAAAACAATTTAGTCTCATTGCCATGACCAGATGTTTCATTTCCGTAACTTATGTTCTCATCGCCATAGCATATTGACAAAAGTATATCATATTAATTTGTTAATTTCCCATTTCTTTTTCGTGTAAAAGAATTGGCGTCGTTTTGGAACTGAGCAGCCATGAATGAAAATGGTATAATATGAAAGTACCTGCAGTTTACCAGGTTTCTTAGAGAGATTCGAGTCTTATAATTAATCCTATCGATTAAAGCAATAAAAAAACTGGCTGTTATTTTTTCCGATTTTAGTCGGTTCAATTACAGGATGTGGCAAGCGATTTTTCAGCATTCGTTAAACGCAGTTTTTTTTTTCTTTTTAAAAATGAGGAAATGTTTCTTCTGAATGAAATTAGCTATCTCCAGTATTTAGAGTACTTTCCCTCCACATCTCCAATGCAAACGCGGTATCGTTTATCTAATACTAGCTGACCCAGCGAACTTCGTACCGCCATATTTTCTGATCCCATTCCCGCTGCAAATCTCTAAATTTATCAATATTTCTCTACAATATTATGCATGTATTATGCATATTAATCTTCCTCTTGAATTACTCTATCTATTAAAAAAAACCGATTCTAAATCCGTTGCGTAATTTTGAAGATTTAAGCATACACAGGGACAGACAGACAGCCATCGATGGGGTTACACTCGAAGTTGTTCAAGAAAAAATCTGCCTGGGATAAGTTATCCAGCTTGGTAAAAACAACTCCTAGAATAAACTAGCCAGGATCCACCTAGGTTGGGCAGCAGCAAAGGAAACACTCTCTTAATCTTAAAAAATACACTGCATTTAAGGATTTCCAAAAAAATCGCTTGCCACACCCGGTAATCGAACCGAATAAAATCCGGATGAAGCTATATTTTAATTGCATCAATCGATAGGGTCAATCTTAGGCATCAAATATCTCTAACAAACTTGGTAAAATAAGTAAAAGGAAACCCATAAAAGAGAAGGTATAGGAAGATTTTAGGCGGTTTGATCATCAGGTGTGTTATTTTTAGAAATCTTTGAATGCAGGTTTGTTTCCCTTTAAAAATAAGGTTATGTTTAATTTAAGTAAAATTCGCTATCTCTAGTATGAGGGTACTTTCCCTCCAGGTAAAGTCGAAATGTTCCACCCTGTATATCGCAGCTCCGATTTTACTTACAATAAAAATAACGACACTCATACGCGTGCTTAACACAGTGCCACTGAAAAAATAAATGACGCCAATGTCCATACACAATTGCCTAATCCCCTTTGTATTTTTATTGAATGTAAGTATAATTTCTCATGTAAGTAGGTACATAAAATATTATGTTTTATATTATGTATTTTCATTTCCATGGTTGATTTTTTCATTCCCTTGGTATATTTATTTCATGCCCGTGGATGCTTGTTTCATTGCCGCGCACGCATGTGTCATCGCCGTGGCGCGTAATTTTTGATCTTGTATATCTCGTTAGCTTTTTTATTTATCTGCTAGATATTAAGCAAGAACACATATAGTATCAAAACCTATAATAAACGCGATTTGTTTCAACTACAAAACTTAAGGTAAAAAAAATCCACGGAATGAAGATTTTAATGGACCTGTTGAAATTCACCCACAAGATCAAAAATTACGCGCCACGGCAATGACACATGCGTGCACGGCAATGAAACAAGCGTCCACGGCCATGAAAGAAATGTGCCAAGGGAATGAAAGAATCAACCACGGAAAGGAAAATACATATAAAACATAACATTTTATGTACCTACTTAATCATCATTATCATCATTTCAGCCATGGGAAGTCCACTGCTGGACATAGGCGTCCCCTATAGATCTCCAATAAGGCTGGTTGGAAGCGGCTATACTTACTTACATGAGTAATTAAACTTACATACAATAAATACAGGCAATTGTGTATGAACAGTGGTGTCATTTATTTTTTCAGCGGTACTGTGTTAAACACGCGTATGAGTGTCATTATTTTCATTATAAGTAATATCGGAGCTGTGATATACAGGGTGGAACATTTCGAATTTACCTAGAGGGAAAGTACCCTCATACTAGAGATAGCGAATTTGGTTCTCCCTTGTTTGGTATAACAACGTTTGGTCGAATATCACTTGAACTAATTTCAGTTACAATAAAGTCATTTCACATAATTATTCATTTGACCGAATATTTAATTGGTAGAATTTTATTTAGCATAATTATTTAGTTGGAATAATATCATTTCACCGAATTTTCATTTGCACTAATTTTATTTAAACTAATGCTTCATTAGACTAATAATGATTTAGTCGAGAGATCATACCGAATCACTCGGCGGCCGCTACCGCGGCACGCTTGCTTCGCTCGCTCGCCTCGTGCTTGTTGTGGTCACAGTTCTAACCTAACCCTGCCGATTGCACTGAGAGTTTTTCAATTTTACTTGTATTGCTTTTCATGAAACATACTCTTAGTGGTTTTCTTACATCACGGAAATCGGCAGGGTTAGGTTAGGTTAGAACTGTGACCACAACAAGCACGAGGCGAGCGAGCGAAGCGAGCGTGCCGCGGTAGCGGCCGCCGAGGGCCAGATAAATAAATTTCTACACTACATTAACATTATACCAATTGAATATTCGATGAAATCTATACTAATATTATAAAGAGAAAAGATTTGTTTTCTTGTTTGTTTGTTTGTTTGTTTGTTTGTTTGTTTGTTTGTTTTTTTGTTTGTAAAGAATAGGCTCCGAAACTACTGGACCGATTTAAATAATTCTTTCACCTATAGAAAGCTACACTATCTGGGAGTAACATAGGCTATATAACATCACGCTACTACTAAAGGGAGTGGAGCAGTGAGCATAAATGTCAATAAATCGGGCAGATTTCCATACATTCTTTACTAATATTAGATTTGTATTTTTGTATTCGAGTAAACTCAAGAACTACTGAACCGATTTCAAAAATTCTTTTACCATTAGAAAGCTGCACTATCACTAACTAACATAGGCTATAATTAATTTTCAAAAAAATAGGGATCCTGGATAAAACTTCAATAATGTAACCCAAGGTGTAAAAAAAATGACCTAAAAAATTCCTTACATCGCGTACGCTGCGAAAACTATTGAAGATAGAACAAAATAATGTACTGTAGAAATGTATAACTTAAAAAAGTCTACATAAAAGTCCGCGACAGCATATGTCTATCTAATAAGGGTAGCTCACAATAACCATTTTTATCTTTTACAAATTATAAAAAAAATATGTGTCATTTTCGAAGCTATTTTTAACAATATAGTGTTAAGCCTTATCTAAATAAATACATTAGATACATTATACATTTAATGTAGATCAAAATTGCCCTTTACACTATATAATTATAATGAATATTTTAGAATCTATTGCAGTATGAAAGTAACGCGCGACGATATAAATTCAAGCCGAATTGCCGATCAAAGTCAGACCACGGAATCTATACCTTTATATTAATTCTTATCTAAATAAATCGTTTGGTATTTAAGATTGTTTCAATACCTGTTGATTACTTTTTGAATTATTGAAATCGGACGTTCTATTCAAAAGATATTACGAAATTATAATGTCAATAAATCCGGTAAATTACCATACATTATTTGAAAACTAATTATTATTACGGGCATGGGCTAAAAGGGTGCAACCACGGGTGTTCGAAGTATTTCACGAGCGAAGACAAGGAAGGTCAGCTGAACACAAGATGCAACGGTAACGGGATCCGAATGCGGGATTGGAACCTCCATGTGATGCATCCTGGGTAACGGAGGCATTAACGCCCCTCACCCAGGGGAGGCGCTACCGCCTACGGCAAATACATACAGCAACGGGAGCAGCTCTATAGAGGGCTGCTCAAAGGCTTCCCACATGTCCCTCTGACTACGAGGAGGCCCAGTAGAGAGCAGGAAAGGGAAGGGCTGGTCACCGAGCGCGGACGTGAGGATTATAGGTCCGGCCTCCTGTCATCCCTTCACGCCCGTCTCCTCCCTTTCCGGAATTCGATGGGACATCGTGCTTCCCACTTCTGAGAGGGCCATCTTAAAATTGTAGATGGCCCAGGGTCAGCCGGGGGGTGCGGAAAATGCCCTAGGCAATTTTACACTCCAGCAACTGAAGACCCGAATTCCACATGGCACTCCTGATGGCTGACGGGGATGGTATCCGAGGCAATTTTAGCACGAAAGAAAAGTTTGTACGGAATCCGAATTCCACGCGGGCGGAGCCGCGGGCAACAGCTAGTACATAATAATATCAACTGAACATTACATGAAATGAGCATTATACTTTTTGATCAATAGCGCAAAGGTTGTTATCGCAAATAAATATTCGATGAAATGACAATTATGTCAATCGATATTATGGAAAGCAATTATTTTCTCAAACGTTGTTCGAATTAGTAACATTCGACCAAACGTTGTTATACCAAACAAGGGAGAACCAGCGAATTTTACCCAAAGGAAACATATTACCTTATTTTTAAAGGTAAACAAAACTGCATTCAATGATTTCTGAAAATGCCACACCTGATGATCGAACCGCCTAAATTCTTCCTAAACCTTCTCTTTCATGGATTTCCCTTTATTTAATTTACCAGGTTTGTTAGAGAGATTTGAGTTCTATGATTAATCCTATCGATTAAGGCAAAAACACAGGATGTTATTTTTTCTGATTTTAGTCGCTTCAATTACAGGATGTGGTAAGCGATTTTTCGGCATTCGTTAAATGCAGTTTCTTTTTTCTTTTTAAAAATAAGGAAATGTTTAGTCGGTTAGACTACCGGGTGTGGCATTTTTTTTAAAACGTTGTATGCAGTTTGTTCCTTTTTAAAAATAAGGTTATGTTTCCTTTGAGTGGAATTCACTACAGTATACAATATGGATACGACATATAGGCAATAATTGAAACCATATACTTGGTACCCCCTAAGCTTCAAGCAGGAAAAGTTTGAACAAAATTGGTCCAGTATTAAGGGCAGAAACTAGAGTTTTAATTTTATAGAATTTGAACAACTTTGAGCACTCTGTAGAATCGCATGTTGCCGCTTAGCTGTTCAAGTAAGTTACCTACTATGCCTATTGTTGTGTGTGTGTGTGTGAAGGTGTGTGCGTATTTATTAATGACTTATGACACAGTCAATGACTTTAAAGCAATGGATGAAACTATTTAATGACTTATACAAGTGGTTGCATTTTCTACATTTATTTTAATAATTATTTTGTTAGAAAATTTCGGATTTTATAAATCAGGGAATTTAAGTTTAAATTTAATTTGGTTCTATTCCTACGGACCAGGATGCTTCGCGGTTTCAGTATTTGCACATATGTCGTATCCATATCGTATAGAGTACTTTCCATCCAAGCAAAGTTGAAAAAATACCATTCTGTATTAGGTAGCTAAATTATATCTAAGTTCCGATATGGTTAAGAGAAGTTTGTTCATAGTAACTTTTGCTCACTATATACTGTACTTTCATATTATACCATTTTCATTCATGGCCGCTCAATTCCAAAACGACGCCAACCTTACCCAACCCCCTTTCGTAGATTAAAAATCTACAAAAGGAGTACAATTAAACAAAGATAATAGAATCAAAGCTGTTTATTTAAATTCTTTCACACAAAGAAGAAATTAACAAATTATGATATACTTTTGTTATTATATGCTATGTCGATGAAAACATAAGTAACGGTAATGAAACATTTGGTCACGGCAATGAGACTAAAGTGTTTTACAAGGCATGGCAATGATTTTTTTTTCATTGCCGTGTTTTTTTCTTCATCACCATAGCAAATTTTGGCCACGGAAACTATGGAAATGAAAGCACGGTTATGAAAAACGAGCCAAAAATATAAAATAACAAAAAATCTATTAATTATTCGAAGTAATAGATACTTCACAAAAATAAACAAGAGAAATTGCGTTCTATTGAATGTTTAATCAAGAGGATAAACCTATTGGAATAGAAAGTTATACCTATCCACGGTGATGAAAGAAAAAATGTCCAGTAACATAAAAATGATATACTTTTACTTATGGTGCCAAAACGCAGGCACGTAAGTACGTCCTTCCACGTCGAGCACTTAGGCGGCACCAACATGCAACGCTTAGCGCATATGAGGGAGGACACAAGTCCTTAGATAAAACAATATTCTAAAATATGTTTAGAACACGGCAATTAAAGGTAACTCTAGGACAAATGAACTTATATAAACCATTCGTTGTATTGTTTAAATATTTGAATAAATGTATTTCGTATCAATACTTTAACTATTCACGTATCAAATAAAACTAGGTTTTAATTTAAAAAAACCAATAGATTTTTATCAATGAGGTATCACAACACAATAGGTGACGTGTGGACAAACACGGCAATGAAAAATTTCGAGGTTTAAATTTTTTTTTTGGAGAATCTATAATCCTATTTAATAAAATATTTAGTGCTACACATAGGTCACTATTTCACCTAACCAGAAAAAAATATTAGAGTATTGTAACTATGATTTTAAGTACCGATTTCATCGATGCCACGCAATTTTTGGTCCCGGGAAATTCACCCATATTAGATAAGATTATCAATGACTATAACTATGTTAGGTTAAGAACTTTTCAAATGACCCTCGTAGCATGTATGAAATAATTCAGAATATTATTATTAAAATAAGACCGACAGAACAACATCCAAAGTTACTCACGGTACCCAATTTCTAACTTACCCCCCTCACCGTAATCATGTCTAATCTTTTATAAGGTTTCTCATCCTTATCATCAAGAATATTATTTCGGATTATCCGAGATACTTTCATTACGGTGGGTTCGAGAAGACAGAGATTATAATTTAATTGATCTAACGAATTTTGATTACAACATGACGTAGTAACTATTGGATAAGGTATTACACTTATATTTGCAAGGCTTCTTGTTTAAACCGAAGTAAAAAAAGTACTTTTTTTACTACTTAGAACGCAGGCCCACCTGATGGAGTGCAACACCAGGGGAGTTACACTCGGGCTGCCGACCGTGTGCCGTCAGCGCAAATAGATAAGTAAACCAAACATTTGGTTTTCCCACTACAGCACAAAACCTCTCCAGTGAGCTCTGGCTACCCTACTCACCGCCCGCCGGCTTGTCAGTACAGTATGACTTTGAGACTCTCGACTGATTGTGGGATCGAGCCCTACACAGACTCTGCGAGGAACTTTGTAAGCGGCCGAAAGAGGTAACTGGGGTCTACACGCGTACAAGTTGTTTTTTTTTAACCTTCAAAAGGTACACCAAATCTGTAAAGCGAAAGTAATTACGACATAAAAACTTATATGAATGAGGCACGCCATTGAACAATTGACTTGACAAATATGTGATGAATTGAAAAACTCTTTATCTTGGTGCAAAATACAGAGTTGTATTACGCTATGACGAATATCCTTGATATTTACGCCCAGAGGCATAAAAGTAGATAGAATTAAGAAGACCGCACCATGCACTCACTAATGACTGCAAAGCATTTGTGATAAAATCTATGCGACACATCATTGTCATAGCGTGTAAACAGAATTGTTGTAGTACGATCCATTTTAATTTCTGCGAGCAAGTCATTCTGAACTTAATTTCAATACGCTTAAGGCAGGTTTTAGCTTACCGGTCAGACACGAATTTGTTGAAGCGTTTTACTCTTTTTGGATGAAATCTAGTATTCTCGGTCCGCTGTACGTTTGCGTTATTTGACAACGTTCGTTCGTGTATTACTGAAAAATATAACTAGAAAGTAATGAGAGGAATACAAAATGATATTGAGTGGTCTTTGTTAAAATGTTGAATCAAGTATTTGGGCCCAGACGGTGGCACTAATCTACAAAATTTGTTGTGCAGCGAGCCATGGAGCTAGGAATTTTATGAAGGAGAAAATTCATAATGACTGAACTAAGGTTCGTAGCTCGCAGAATAAGTAAACTGAAATCTTCTTCGAACCAATCGTCGTCCTGTTTAGGTCTTCAACTATTCAGCCACTATCATATCTGCCAAAGAAGTGACGATCATTAGAGCAATGGACTCCCAGAGCGGAGATCTCAAACCGGCAAGTAAAAAATTGATAGACTTAGAAAATTATTAACAGGCCAAATAATTCTGATACTATATAAAAATAACTTAAACACTAATATCCCAATTCAGTGAGCATGAAAAACATATTCCGCTTTTCAGGTTATCAGTCCTCAAACAAATAGGTCCACATTTTTTTACCCCATCTTTACCCCAAAAGTTCATATTTATTAGGGATAGAATAACTTTGATACGAACTTGGAATTATTTATGGAATTAATCCGGTATAATTTTATGAATATATCCAAAGTAATTTGGATATGTGAAGTTGGTACTGGGGAATAAATGCGATCGTAGAAAGCATTCGCTGAATACAGAAATGTTATGTAAAAAGATATTCACATACAACTCAGTATCGCAGTTGAAATTAACTTTATAAGCTTGTGAATTTCTTAACAGGCGTGATCAGAAAACTTTTGTTCGTGTTGTTGTACATGACTGTACTCGTATAAATGTTTAAATAGATATAAATGTTTACGCTCTCGTACATTTACAATGAAGGAGCAATGTCTTTGAATTTGTATTTATATTATAATACCTTTTAAATTGATATGTCTTTTCTTGTTAGACGGCAGTTACCTAGAATTAGTATTAGAACAAGGTTTCAAGGCGCTTTGATAGAGAAAGTTTATCTTTTCTGTTTTGTATTTTATATTGTTAACATTTTGAAACTTCTTACATTGTAAAGAATTGAAAAAAGGACAGCCACCCTAGACAGGGGGAAATTTTTCTTCTTCTTAATGGCTTTTGCAGCAAATCGCCGCAATTTTGCTAATGTCAAATATAGTGTAAATGTTTATAGAATTTAATGGTGTGACGCCAATTTCAAGATTTTGAGCAAGGGGCAATTCGTTGATCGGCGTATTCTAGAATAGAATGATAAATGTATGGGATTTGACGTTAACGTATGTCAGCAGGTCGAAGGACCCAAAACCGGTGTGCTTACATGAAAGGATAATGACAGTAGAGAAAGCTCAAGAAGTATATACCTAAGGATGCAAATGGTAGACTGTTGTCACTGCCAATCTCGGAGGGAAATAGGCATGATCATAGATTGTAAATACCGTCGTAAAATAAACACAATAAATACAATGACCATATTAATAAGAAATGACAGAGAAATATTACACAAGAATTTCCTTCTGTCGATGTAAAGCGAGTGAGAATACTTGAAAATTAAAAAATATGGAAGATAAAAGAGACGAAATGAAATGCAGGAAACTACTGAATAACTTCGATATTAAGAAAGAGGAACACTTCTTTGGTTAAGTAAGACTCATTTGGACTGGGAAAAGCATAACCCTATCATCTAGAAATCTGGTAACATTGTTTGACGGCACTGATAATTTAAACTGTGTACTCAGCATAACGTCACAGACTCCTCGTTTCGCTATTACGTTTTTGAATATTAAGTATCTTGGTATTGATTACGTCTACAGCCCCAGGATTCAAAGTCTCAGTGTGCAAAAACAACCGATTGAATAAATTGCTCCTACCCGTGACTTCGTCTGCGTAGAATTTAATAAAAAAAAGTTCGTACAGTTTGCAAAATTGACGAAAAAATAATTTATGTACATATATTTTGGACCCCTGGTGCGCGATTACGGATCGCACGTTTACGGTTTTATTGACGGCAGTTTGTTACGATACGTTATAGTGAATACGAGTTGGAAACTTGTCTTAAGCGTGTTACAACTGTTCTACTTGTAAATGGAGCTGTGGGTATTCGCGTAGAGCTAGGTTAATTCAGTTAGACTTCGCACAATTTCATTATACACGATCTTGGGAATATTATTTCTCGGAGCTAGATTGACAATGTTTGCAGTATCATTCTCGTGTGAATATATGTCCTTACCTGTGTTAGTAGTTGAAGCAATCTTTCGTTAGTCTACATCACAGCATTTATGTTTGCTCTTAAGACTGGTAAATTATTAGAACAAAACTGTATCATCCTAACTAAGTATGTATGGCAAATGATTCTGCACATTATTTTATTCTTTGGAAGTCTCACTCATTGAAATAGAAGTACTTTCTAACGGATTCTATCGCGTTTTATTATAATTTTAATAGAGAAGACGGTTGGAGCGTACCACAAGCCTGGGACCCAGTCATCCACTTAATCAAACCCAGTAAACAGCCAAATACAGCAAGATTTAACGACACAGTGAGCACATTCTGCGTAAATTGTAGCGATAAGGCCGACATTTGTACATTATTGTTAATGCTGTTCATACCATGTACTGCTTTTATTAGTGTACAATAAAGTATAAAATAAACAAATAAAATAAATAATATGCATATAGTAACACCATGGAGAAGAAAATGATTATATTTACTAATAATATTCTGTCCTCCGTGAGTAACACCAACAATCTATCATGATTCGGGTACTTTATGATTACTTATACTTCAAACTATGTGACAACTACCATCTCTAGTCACCCCGTGACCATGGCTTCCATGGCTCCTGGAAAGTAGCCGAAACGTCGGACTAAAAGTAAATAATAACAAATAAATCGCGATAGAATCCGTTAAAAAGTAATTTTATTTCCATGAGTTCGAAAACTGGTCTAGCGGCAATGCTAAAATATCGCCATTAGGTTGTGGAGGCAGTCTTTCCACGTTGAAAATATTGAAGTTCAGCCAAATCCGCAGATAGACTGGTAAAGCGGACCCCATATTTCGAAGTGAAAGCTTCGATGTAACCGGGATTAACTAGTCATGAAGAAGATATCGTGAAACTCAAATTCAACATTAATGAATTTATCCTCGTGTTCCTTGACCAGTATAACAACAAGGGTTTCATGATGATGCTTATATCACATAATATCCTTATCCCCAAGCTGTGAACTAAAAACGTTTATTTCGTCATCCAAGAAAACTTCCTCTCTTTATTGTACGCATAACGATAAAGAAATTCCTTCGGAATACACCTTCGCAACCACAAAGGTAAACTCGAAGGACTTTCGAGATAAAACGTATCCTATTAAGGCCAGAGATATTGTTAGCCTTCTTTGAGATGTATTCAATGGTGACCGAAACCAAGTTAAGGTATTTGATTGTTATGAATGTTATTCGCAATTTTTTTGTGATTCTGTTTCTGTATTACCTTGAAGATGTTGAAACTAATGAACAACTTATTCTTTCGTCTCGAGGTTTGGAGGAATAATGGAGTTTGATATTCAGTTTTGTTGTTGTTTGTAGTGGGTTGGAACCGGATAATGTTTTGGGAAGAATACAGAAAAAAGAATTAAATTTATAATTGTGGGTTAAAAATGGAATTTAAATCATTTCGTCTTAACACTGTATTTTCTCGAATCGAATCTGTTTACTCAGAATTCTTTAACGAATGCTATTATGAATGAATTTCTCAGAATACACGAGTCAAACGTTTTCTCAACAACCTTCTTAAAATGAATGCAGTGTAAAATCGCTTTGCATCTGTTTATAGAATACGCCGAACCCAACGCGCCGCTCTAAAGGGACAAATTAACTAGCAGAGCATCCTACACTTGTAGCGAACTTTCAAGAACTAATTAGGAGAAATGCGAAATGTCTAGAAATGTGTATAGCATCGTGTAATATCACTGCGATGTTTCAATAAAATACTCGTAAATATGAGCAGTGCCCTGTTTCGCATTTAATATACCTACATGTTTTTTTGTTTAAAGACTTGCACGTTAGCGCTAGTCATGTTTTTTCCAGACATGACCAGTAAGGGGTCATTCCCGTGCCTCCAGAAGTTTAATATAATACCAATTTAAATAATAATTTCATTCTCTTCTCATTTGACTGCCTCTGTGGCGTAGCGGTAGTGAACGCGGCCGCTACGCAGGAGGCGCGGGTTCGATCCCCGCTCAGTGCAAATATTTGTGTCCATGAATATGAATATTTGCATTAGTCTGGGTGTTTCTATGTATGATATGTATGTATTTACAAAAAAAATGTATCTAATTATGTTTATCCGCAATCTAGATTCCATAACACAAGCTAGTTAAGCCACGCTTACTTTGGGTCTAGATAGCGTTGTGTAGAATGACCTACAATATTTATTATTTATTATTATTATTATTCGCATTGCCTCCAAAAACGATGTGGGTATGTACAGACAGTCACAGAGGCAACTATTAAAGTTAAAACAGTTATGATTATCAATTATTTAGTGCTACGATCCTAGAAAAAAAAAAAAAATATTTTGAGAGCTTTTGAGTAGTCAAACGTGATATTTGCAACCTTTTTTTGGATAGAAGTTGGATAAAAGAGAAAACAACACCAAAAACCGCAGCCCGTCTCGGTTCATCAAATTTTTGGAGGGCAAGATTGCCCATAAATCATTCTTTGCGACCTGGCAGATTTAGGGCCATCTTCGGTTTTGAGATGCCTCCCTCGAGCGTGAGATCCATGGTGTCCCCATCTTGCCCTGGAAATAACCGGACTTACCAGGGCTTCCTTATATAGTTAAATAATAAATTGTAGATGTGTCACAAGACTACCATCGCTGGTATTTAGCGTAGCAGTAGTTCCCAACACGATCTTTACGCGTGTGCACATTCATATCCGTGACACGCGGCTTCGTAGCAGTTCTTCTTCATCCTAGCGTAAATCCCAGTCACATCCGAAGCTTTCACCTCGTAGTCCGGGGTCCGCTTTACCATTCTAATTGCAGATTTGGCTGGACTTCGAGACCTCCACAACCCAATAAAAATTATGGGCGAAATCGTAACATTGCAGCTAGACCAGTTGTCAGACTTTTCGGGTTCCAACTACCCGTAACGACTGCCAATAGATATTTGTATGGCAACTGGAACCGACAGCTTAACGTGTTCACCGAGGCACGACCAGGCCCATATTCATGCATATAAATATTTGCACTGAGCGGTGATCGAACCCACGCCTTCTGCGTAGCGGCCATGTTCGCTACTGCTACGCCACAGAGGCTGTCCCACTACCGCTACGCCACAGATGCTTCTGGCTATACAAAGCAATCCGCGGGCGCCAGAGCCTCGTATGTCTTACGATTTAGGTCCAAGATACGTGGCGCGGGTTATAATAATGCTTGATTGCATCTTTACTTATATAAAGTGGAAGTGCTATGATGGATTCAAGATGGCCACTTAATCTATTGGGCCATGGCCGCTATTTTATAACAGGGTTTGCCAATCGTGACGCAGAATAAATTACTGCCAAGTGATGCTTAATAAAATACATGAAAATAACAAAGTTGATTATATTGACAGTTGCTTGATATTTTCTTATATTTTTCTGTATATTCACGCCTTATCCTGGAAGAAGTAATTAAATATTAAAATTCTACGACACATTCTACATAACGCTATCTAGACCCGATTATATATCCGATAGATTTTTTAGCTTATGTTACGGGATCTAGATCTAGAGTGCGGATATACGTACTTTGTTTTTTTTTTTTGTAAATACATACATTATTATATACAGAAATACTCAGGCCAATGCGAATATACATATTCACGCATACAAATATTTGCACCCGCCGGGAATCGAACCCACCTCCTGCGTAGCAGTTTACGACTACGCCACAGAGTCGCCAGTGAGTCTTATACTATTCTTGTGAATGACCATGTGAATCTCAAATCGTTGACACAGTTTAAATTAAACATGTTTAATATTGATCTATGGAATCCAAGCGTAATTAAGTTAACGTTAATTTGACAAAGTACAGGTAACCGAGAGATTCCCGTTTGAATTCAGCTTCCAGTAAAGTCTAAAAAAAGAAACCAATTTTATTACGTTAAAAATTATAAAATGGTGGTCTTTATATGGTTGACCTACTAGAATCCTTAAAAGTAAAGATTTATTTCATTCTTAGAAAGGATAATGGAAATTAACTCCAAAAAAAATCTTGTAAACCTTTTTTTAAATAATGATGCTTTTCTAGGCCCGAATCTTTGACCTTTCGATATTCATTGTTAAAAATATTTTTTTACTTAATTTATCAGTGAAGAAAGACGTCACGTCAGAGAGCTAACTGCAAACCAGATCTTTTTGTAATCTCGTATATTTTTTAAATAGGCCAACATTACTTAACGTGCCAGTTGGTAGGTGAGGTTCTTTTGAACCTTGCCTAGACAAAAAAAACCTCAATGATGTCGGCAGGGCCGTCTAACACCCTATATATACAGTGTGCAGGACTCTTTTTTCTATAGTGCAGAAATTCAAAACCCCACTAAATTACTAATACTAATTCAAATCCCCATTAACCATCGGTGGCGGAGGGTAGTAATGTCAGAATTGAACCGACTCAGACCACACGTCGTCTTGAGTCAAAGGAGAGATTACCAAAGTCATATCCCTCGCACTCCGGCTGACCCAGGGCCATCTTTGGCTTCGCGATGATCTCCTAGTTTACCATGCGCGTTCCGAGAGGGGGGGGGGTGAAACAGGTGTAATAAGAGACATTACCCCCACCCCAAAATTGTGCACGTCTAACTGTCTTCTAAAAAGGCATTTTCTGAAAGAATTTCCCGACTTAAAAAAAGTAGATCCCCACCCCCCTCCAATTTCAGGCTAGTACAGGACCCCACCGATATAACTACCTGATTTGACGTTCTATATTAATAAACAGTTTTTAGATTCGTTAGAAGCACTAATACAATTTCATCCATTTGAATGAAATCCTCGTTTACTACAAATAGCCTGTACAGCTCAAAGGTAATCAATCATATGGTAGCGTGCCGTTCCAGATACTGGCTATCGAAATGTACACACAATGCTAAGATTTATGCCCTGGGAGCGTTTCCTCGGAACGTTGGACAAAGGAAGATATTGTACAGTCGGTGACGAAAGACGCTGAATACTGACCTATTTACAAATATTACTATCCGCAACTACTAGACGATGCCTACACATCTCTTTCTATTCAGTAACTTTTTTCTTGTGAGGAAATCCTCAAGGATAACCCCTCCCCCATCAGCCAGCAGGGGTAGTTTATTTATTTATTTATTTATTCATTTATTGTACACTTACATGGCATAATAATACAAATTTAAGAGAAAATTATGTACAAAGGCGAGCTTAACTCAAGGATGAGTTTTCTTCCAGCAAACCCGGGAGTGCATAAAGGAATTGCAATCTAATGAGAGGCAAAGTAGTGTGTTGTGTAAAGTTATGTCAGACTCGAATCGACTAACGCTGCCTCGAGTCTCATTAACCGGACCGGGGTATAAGGATGCCCAATAAGGCATTTCCCTGGAAGCCCGACTGACCCTGGGTCACACACAGCTTTTGAGATGGCATCCTAGGATGTAGGAACCGTAGCGATCTTACAGTGTCGCCAGCACGAGTGTGACTTCACCTTCCTTTATGTAGACCGTGAGCATGTCTGTAATCTAAATGGTATATAAAAACAGGAAAATATAAAAGGTGGTTATAAAAAAATAACCACGAAAGCTAATACGGGAGCTCTGCACCCGCCTTAGCCTTTTAACCTATATTATCTATCCAATCAAGGGCGTGCAATGTCCACACCATGCAATTAGACTACGGCGCGGCGTGATTGTTTTATAACCATCCATAAATTTAAATTCCTAAAAACCATCCGCAATAGACCAAGATCTATTTATTTCACACATTGCCGATGGAGCAACAGACATTTTATTTTTTATTTATTTTATTTATTTAAAAAGGCATATCAACAGTATATACACAAGCATTTTCCAAAGCAAAATTGACAAGATATTATAATGGGCATGTGCTACACCAATTAAAGATATGCACAGCTTTGCCTGATTGTCATACAAAAATAACAATTGAAATTATTGATAGTGAGAATGTCCAATTTATACTTTTACAAAAAAAAAAAAAAAAAAATACCAATGTTGTATGTCACGTTTTAAATGTAACTAAGCATAAATGTCGCACACGATATAAGATGTCAATTTATAAGTTCAGTTTGGGAGTCCAAGACAATTATTATAGTCATTCAGATGAATTGTTTTTAGACATTCTAAATAATCAGCGTAATACATTGCGTAGGCATTCATAGTATAAACGCATTACATTTTTCTTTTAAATATAATAACTCTTTATTAAATTAAAATAGAAAGTACATCATAATGGAATCGTCTGCCGACTCGCCTATACAAGCACTCCCAACCAATTTCAGTCAATTTAAAAGTAATGGCACACTTATGTGAACACTTTATCGATTAAAAATTTATAGTTCGGTGGAATTTCAATACCATGTGCTTTTTATTTTCTACAAGACCTATATTACATGGTCGGCCGGGGTGCGAGGGATATGGCTACAACAATCTCACCTCCGGCAACTGACGGCCCACAGTCGGCGTGCGTTTTAGTCGGTTCGAGTCCGACATAACCTCCTCCTCCGGCTCCGGCGGGGGAGGTATCCGCGGGGATTTTTCGCACGATAAAAAAAAAAAAAAAAAAAAAAAAAGACCTATATTACAAGTAATAATGATAAATAAATTAATGATAAAACTGATAAAAGTGTCGTCGACGAATCTTTCTTAGACTAAAGATTCCGTCGCCTAAACTAAAGATTAACTCATGAATTAACTGTGCTGTCGGCGAAACGTCCGTACTAGAAAGGTCTCGATCCGTTCATGAATAAATCGTTTTGTTATCGAATCGTTAGTAGTTGAAAGGCTCTGTCGTTAAACAACTCATAAACGAAATATTCTGTCGACGACGTAGTCAGCAGTGAAACGATCGTCAGATATAATATATTTCAGAATCGTTTTCGTACAAAGTTTAACCTACTTTTGAAGAACTGTTTCTACGCGCCAGTTCGTGTGGTGATGGATAAAGATTACAAGTATCACCATCCATTTTCATCCCAAGGGTGTCGCAAGAGGCGACTACAAAAAGAGTAGACCAAGGTCTCCCAATATTGAGAGATGTAGATGTCCAGCAGTGGACTGCCATAGGCTAATTTATTGATTGATTCTAAGCGCTAGCGCTAGGGTCGTATCTAAAACTTTCTCTTCATAAGGTCGTAGGTGTTGCCCGCGGCTTCGCCCACGTGAAATTTTGATCTCGTTCCCGAAATTCCTGGGAAATTATTCCCAGAATGTTACACAATTATTATTAATTGAATAGTTCCTAAATTGGTATTCGGTCGGCCCAGAATATAAATATGATAAAAAAGAAATACCGCATGGTATTAGAAAAATGGTATTGGATCAGAATAGATCTTCCAAATGACTAGTACTTCAAAATGGTAAAAATCCTGACCAAAACAAACAAATAATAATATAATGTTATGTTTTTCGACAATAACGATAACAGTTATGTTTTGGCGTAATTCCCTAATAAATAAACTAAATTAGGGAAGGGTGGAGGCACTGATAACACGGAAAGGCGTGTGTAAAATATCCCTTTGTCATGTTTTAGCTACTTTTGTATACGTGAATTGTATTAAAATCAGTCGAGTATATCCAGTTGTCTCCGTTATGTTCAAAATTAACTAAATTGCATGTTTTGTTTCGGTTATATTGGGTGGGAGCGACTACAGTCTAATCTTCCAGCCCTGATTAGTATTTCAGTATAAAACAATGATGCCGCCCAGTATAAAAGTGATTACTTTTTTTTTAAATATCGTAACACATATTTTATATATTAAATAAGAAGTAGACAGACTTTTCTTTGTGTGCACGCACGAGTGCGAGCGAAATGGTGCTACTTTAGTATCACTTTATGTGGCTTCACACGCTGGTTCTATACGTTCCGTCTATATTATTCTTTTAGTCTGAGGCCCATGGCATTCAAATTCTGAAGAGATAGACTGTAAGGCGCGTGCTTTACAGTCTAACTCTTCACAATTATAAAATAGTATAGATTAGGGTCTTGCGTAGGCAAACTGAAACCCAGATCTAGGATCACATGGTCTAATTCGGGACCACAATTACTTTTCAGTTAGTTTAATATCAGGTACACAAATGTCCACTCGATGAAATGAGATTCTCATTTAATCGAGTAGATATTTGTGTACTTTCGGGTAAAATTATTGCAATAAGTTAGAAGTAATTAACTATTTGTGTTTATCTTCAAAAGAAAAGAGTCGGCGTAATCGCAGGAACAGGGGCCTTACTCCCAAAAACGAACATGAACGTTTCGGATCGAAACGAACGGTCGCCGAACACGGACCATTAAAGTTACTCTGAAAACCTTTCGGTGACGACTGATGGATGCCGCCGTCTTCGGAATCATAGACTAACGATCGAGTCTAGATGAATAGTGTGGACCGATATATTATGAACATCTAAAAACCGTTAACAAATGAAAAATCAACAAATATAGTTGTATTCTCATGAAAAGAGCGTCAAATTAAATAATATATGAGATTTTTATTACAAAGGTACATTGTTAGATCACTAAAATGTAATTTTTCAAGAATTTACGTATGTTTAATGTGAACGATCTTAAAAACCCTCGTGCCATAATATTGTTCTATGTTTTTAATACGTACTTTGACAGTTTGACAATTTCAAATTTGAAACTTTGATACCCGTATGCACTATCTCTATTAAGTTAATAGAGATCAGTGCCCGTCATGGTGTCCGTATGTGTGTAGCGCCATCTACTGGGGTCATCAAATACTTCCGTAATGGATAATGGTTGTTGGTTTGGTTCAATGCCCCTTTACCAAAATGTTGTTTTTTTGAGGTAGTAGAGGAATGATTTCCTCGCATAGCTCCTCAAAAAGTACCCTCGTCAATTAGAGACAAATTCCATGTCCGGAATTTGCCTCAAAAATTTTTTTTCACGAAGCCGGTGACGATTTTGGCTTCGCTCAGCCACTTCTTCCCTCATCATTTCGTCCAACAATAAAAATCTCGCCATTTTCTTAGATAAAAATTCAGCTTCGAAAGCCTTACGAAAGGTATATAGCTTTCGTTGAATTTCAAGTAATAATCCGCAAGATTACTTGTCAGACAACGACAACGAAAACGTCAAATGTATTTTGGGAGTAGGTGCACCGACCACGATCGACAACCTCAATGTCAAACGATCGAAGACGGATACGAAACACTTTCGGGGTAGCTAAATGGCCGAAACGTCAACGAACACGATAGTTTTCGATTTTCGGAGTAAGGCCCCAGAAGCGTTATCGACGTTCAGATCCGAAGGGCAGTAAATCCATTAAAACTTTCTGTTTATATTTTATGCCTTTATTCTTTAAAAAGAGAATTTTAAATTATTGATAGGTACAAAAGTTAATATTTTTCAAATACTAGTGTGTACCAGCTGTTGCCTGCGACTCCGCCCGCGTGGAATTTTATTCCCGTTCCCACTACCTATGGGAACCTATTCCCGGGATAAAAATATTTCCAGTCTGTAGTCTATCCCTGTATCAAATTTCAGCCAGATCCGTTCAGCCTTTAGAAAGAAGAAAGAAAAGAACTTTCACATTTATAATGTTAGTACGAATACGAGTATAGTAGGATTTGCTTTTATGGTGTCGCAATTTCTTTCCATGAATATTCAAGTGAGTTTTGAGAATTTGTGTACGATTTTCTCCAAGAAGCTTATTAGACGCATGAAATCTCAGAAGCTGAGTTTGGTGGTTCGGATGGCAGTCGCTGCCATGAAAAAGGAGAAGAAGGAGTGAGTGGACCCCAAGTTTTGGTATGAAAACCTGTTATGATACCGGGCATAATGCTAAACCAATGATGATGTTGCTCCTATAACCCACAACATTCGCACTAAGTACTGTAACGCTACTGAGGCAATACTGAAACTACACACCAAGACTACGTGTATGATTTTAATATGCCATTTTGTATTCAAAAGCAAATACCGCATAAATAACAACTTTACATATCATGAATGGCTGTAACCACAGACAAAAACGGTTAAGTTCTCGGTGACAAATTCTTAAATTTATTTCATTCCCGTCCTCTCTTATCTCTTTTCCTATTTCGAGCACACCGCAATCGTTACCCGTGCACATTTCTGATATATCATTCGATGTTGAAATCATTCGTTCGACACCAGTGTGCATAGTTTTGCGGAAATCAAACAAAGAAATTATATTTCTAGAATAAAGAAATAATTATGGTTTACATTGTACCTGTCAGGGAAATATATCTATCTTTATACTGTTACTAACGATTAAAAAATAATACCGAATAATTTTAAGAAACTAAGCTCTTATACTCGTAGTATGGTGTATTTGGAGTACCTAATAAATCAGACCCAATTAAAAATCAGTCTACGATTATGTCAATATAATCTCGAATCATAAGCAAACAAGCATAATGTCTGTCTAGTTGATTTTAATCAAGGACTTATACGTTATATCCTATCTGCCTATTACCTAGCAGTGTGACACATTATTTGAAGACGGTCCGAGCTCGGAAATAAATTAGGGATTACTATTATTTGATTTTAACGAATTTCTACACGGTTCAATAAGCAGTTAAATAATTCTGCATGCGTCATAAGATAGGTGAGAGGTTGCTTTCTTTTGAGAATCGTAAAGAAATGAGAAAATGCTACCAGGGATGTCATAGAAGACCTGTTGAAGTTCGACGGCAAATTTAATATCGAACACCCTATAGTCGATTAAAAAATCAACATCTTATCGGGCTTTCAGCGAGGTGGTAGGAGGAACCTCCTCCTGGTTCTTCTCCTCCTCTCGTCACAAGGAAAGAAATTAAAAAATAATCGCCTATCTAGTTAAGAGCCTGTAGATGCTACTTAAATAATTAGGACATTCCAGTTCCTCCTAGATCGTTATTATCTGTCTGCCCTTGACCTAATTTTCTCGTACAAGATAAGGCAAAAGAATTGTAAAAAAATATAAATCCAGCTCTTAGATAGCACTAAAATATTCAGAAGACAGAAACAGACTGAGCCATTTGCGTTAGTATAGTGGTATTAGCCAACAAATGTAGAGATAAATGTTGGGATTCTAGAATAAAGCAAAGTTTGTTTTCTAACGAAATGTAACTAAGTGCTCTTAAGAGCGTGGTAGTTAAGGTTATATTAGATACTTACTAGCTGTTGCCCACGGCTTTGCCCGCGTGGAAGTCGGTTATCGCAACCAAACATTGCTTATGTCCTTTCCCAAGGTCTAATCTATCTCTGTACCAAATTTTATCATAATCGGTTTAGTGGTTTAGATGTGGAAGCGTAGCAGACAGATAGATAGACAGAGCTACTTTCGCATTTATAATATTAGTATGGATTGATTTTGAGAGGGTGTATGAGACCAACCAAGATTTTCTTTCTTCTTTCTTTCTTCTTCTTTTTCTTTAGATTTTCCTATCAGAGTTTCTGTGGTCAGACGGCAGTCGCTCCTATTAAAACTAAACGTACTTACATAATATTATAATCAGGCCTTTATCCCCAAAGATTTAGGTAGAGGTTAATTAACACCCACATTTCACCAATTGCATTCGGTCCCACGTAATAGGGGGTGTGCCTATTGCCATATTCCAGGCACAAATATTGTCTCGAGCAACACATCTGACTCTGAGTCTGAGCTGTTTATCTCTGTCTGATATTAAACAGTCCTATCCTTTATTCACCTTGTATTGTACGACACCGCATGTGAAGAGATGGGGTGGCCCAAATTCTACTCTGCCGGGAACCACGTGGCTTACTAAACTAAAATAAATCAAATTGTAGAAGAGAGCTGCAATGTACGAGTGAATTTTGAGGTTCCAAAGTTTAAGCTTTATTATTGGTATAACTGCAATTGACTATTGCTGTCCACGCACTATAACCAGTGCAGTCCATGGCGCACTTGTCACCTACGTCCTACCTCCTGCACTAAAGAAGACCTAAACAAAGTCACTGATAGCGCAGTCGAAATGGAGAATATTATTCTCGAATAATTTTTAGAGCAGTGAAAAAGAGGATCATTGACACGAAAGAAGAAGAACCAACTATTAGTTCGAAAATAATTCAAATTATTCATTCTCGACCTTGTCTGAGGTCTATTGTTTGACCTAACCCCGCGCGCGTTTGGTACAATGTGCATTATATAGGACTGTTTTGGGATATATTATATTGTATGAATTGTTTCATTGAACGTTATTATTTGTCCGAACGTGCCTTGTTTACAAGCATGAAAATTTATGTTGAACTGTTATTGCAAAGGACAATATTATATTTGCTCATTTTTTTCAGCTTGACTTCAAAAGTAAAGATAAAAACATGTAAAGAAGTGTTTCCAAGCATATTAGTGTTGGGTTTTAGTTCATTTTCAAATGTGTTTCTATTGTACACTAGTTGTTACCTGCAGCTTTGCCTGTCAAAATATTTTATTTTTTATTCTTAATTTATCGATTTTCCTGTCGTTTCCCTTGACTTTTACCTGGCCTTCTCCCTCTGCAGGCCGCAACGTGTAAGTGATACTTACCTCTACATATCTATTCACCCTTATAAATCTTCGAACGGGTAGGCAGAGGTGTATTAAAACCCACATTTCGCCAACTATAATATTCAGTCCCATGTAATAGGGGGCGAGCCTATTGCCGTCAAGCGGGCACTTTATCATGGACTGTTTACTGTCAGATATTTAACTATCACAACAAAACATAAATATTAAGACAACGTTTTTAATTTTGCTCAAAAATATTTACCATATATAATGTTCATTAACTAGCGCTTACCCTAATTCTCATCCCCATTTGTAACCATAAAAATATTTCACAAGCCCAACCCCTTATGACTAAAAGCTTGCGCTCAAATCTGGGTTGATTGTCAAAAATTAATTTAATGCATGACATGGTGGCCACCATTAGCCATGTGTGACGTGTCGCACGAACGAAACGCATTTGGAAATTAAACTGGTTATGACGCTTTATTTTTAGAACACTTTCAAATAATGTATTCTGATTCTTTTTTGTGCATGTTGGCAGTATTTTTGACAGTTGACGGAAGATAGTAAAGCGATAAGAAAGCGTCATTCGATATATAAAATTCATTTAAAAAGTATATTCTGTTAAAGCTCTTTCCCGCGGCTCCACCCGCGTGGATGTTGGTTATCACGACCAAACAAAGCGCATGTCTTTTCCCAAGGTCTAATCTACCCCCGTACCACATTTCATCAAAATCGGTTTGGGCATGAAAGCGTAACAGACAGACAGACAGATAGACAGACGAGAGTTATAATAAATTGGAAAAAGCGAAATCAATTCGCGGGCGGGACTTGAACCCGCGATCTTTCCCTTACAGGGGGAACGCTCTGACCACTGAGCCACCGAGCTTCGCCCGAGAGTGACCCAATTTTTCCAATACATCCATCTTACGGCGATGGTGGGAGTAATCTACCGATATTCGTACGAACTATCGGAATCAATGAATGATGTTGCAATCATTTTTAAACATTGATTTTTGATAACTCCGCGCAATCAATTGAGATAATTTTAAAGCAATTAGTTTGCTAGACTAAACAAATTATAATAAATTGGAAAAAGCGAAATCAATTCTCGGGCGGGACTCGAACCCGCGATCTTTCCCTTACAGGGGGAACGCTCTGACCACTGAGCCACCGAGCTTCGACGACGAGAGTTCTGTTATTGTCGCATTTACAATATTAGTATGGTGGTGGTATTAAAAAAAATCCATATTTTTTTTTAATACCACTTAGTTGGCAGACAAGCAAACGGCCCACCTGATGGGAAGCGGTCACCGTGGCCTATGGACGTTTTACTGGATGGATTATTTTACTGATAAGGTAATTCTAACAAAATTAATTTCGATTTCTAATAAAATAATACTAATTTGCTGTTAGGATATAATATGATAAGACTTTCGCCATTAAGACCAGTGATTACAAAAGTTGTACGTGATTTGATGGCGAAAACAGAACAAAATCACGTACAAACAGTTACATATTATTACGAGTATTACAACTTCAAGGTTATTAAAAGAACAGTAGCAATATTCACGTAGTGCTTATATTTTACAGCTTCACATATATACCTAGTAAGTTACATAAAAGCTTATTCAAATGCTAGCATGAATTCCAAATTTATCAAACAGAAGTGAGATATTATAGGACTTATACCAAAAAAGTCTTAGTGGGCTTAAGACTTTTTTGATGCGGTGTGAATAAAAAATTTGGATCAGCTTGGAGGCTCGGTGGCTTAGTGGTTAGAGCATTCCCCCTGTAAGGGAAAGATCGCGGGTTTGAGACCCAAGCTGTATTCGCTTTTTCTATCTTAATCGATTTGAATATTTAGCAAACTAAATGCTTTAAAATTTCATTCAAAAATAACTTTTCAATGGTTTGGTAAGTAGAACAAGCGAGACGACTGCTATGGCTCATAGCAACTTTACAATTTGATTGAAATTTTAAAGCATTTAGTAAGCTAACTATTCAAATCGATTGATATAGAAAAGAAAATCGACTCGACTCGGGCGGGACTCGAACCCGCAATCTTTCCCTTGCAGGGGGAATGCTCTTCGAGGTTCGCTTCGAGCTTCGGGGTTCGAGTCCCGACCGAGGACGATTCTCTTTTCTAAATCTTAATCAACTTTACAAATGTATCTGCCTACCCCAAAAAAACAAAGGCGTGATTACGTGCGTGTAAATTAAATATTAACTTTAAATTATTTTTTTTTTATAATAATGAATCTGTATCTAGTAAGATTCGAATTGGAATCGGCTTGACATCACAGAATCAACGAAGACACTCCTAATTCTGTAGACTCAGTCGTCTGAACAATTTAAAAGAGCGATAGTCACGAAATGTGCAAACGAAACTAATTTTCGTCTGTAATTCTACGTCAGAAATTAAAATTTGCGTCAATTTTATTTGACTTATGTCTGGTGCGAAATATTTATTGATTCAATTTAACTTTATGTCAACTAAGATAAGTTAATAAAACATGCATGATGAGTGATTTTTTCAATGTTCGAAAGAGTCTTCTCGTACCATGCATTTACTTCTTTGCATAGCAATATCTTATTCTATTATATTTGTATTTTCAAATATACACTACTATTTATCATAAACTTTATATCTTTTCCTTTGCACGTTGTCAGATTATATAAAAATTATGAGAACACTTGCATGAAAACATGGTGCATTTTCAGAGAATTATATGATTGTGAATATTTGTGAACAATGACATTCTCAAGATTTTACCTCACAAATGTCATTGTTTTATCAGTAGGTATTCAGAAATTCGTGCGTGTAAAATGTGTGATACTGAAATCATATACCTACGTTGTTTACGTGGTCAGCTTAGCCTACGGCGAGTTCAACCCCTGGACTCAGTTGACTACGGTTAGTAAATGCCAAAGCAACTCTGTCTATCTGTTACGCTTTCACGCCTAAACCACTAAATCGATTTTGATGAAATTTGATATGGAGATAGATTAAACCTTGGGAAAGGACATAGGCTATGTTTGGTCGCGATAACCGACATCCACGCGGGACGACCCGCGGGAAACTGCTAGTAGGATATAAATCTTAACTTTTTACATAACACTCATTGTAATATCCAATTCGGGACAGCAATTTTCATTAGCACTAAAACTTCATCAGTTTTAACCCAAGGTCGTTCACCTTTCGCCTACAGCGTTTACACTTACACAACCGATATATAACTTCAATATAACTTGAAAAACAAAAACAGCAATTCAGAAACAAACTAGTGACATTACGTAGTAAAATTTCCTCCGCAGTACTGCCACGGTACAGTACACACGTCTGGGAATAAATACACAAGTTACATCTGAATAGTAAAGTTCCAGATGATTGTGTAATAAACTTACACACTACAAACTCAGGCATTGAGCAATATCGCGCGGAAGACCCAACGGAGTGTGAGTTCATGTGAAATTTTGCGTAAACACAAATTATTCTGAATCTAGACTCAAATGTACCGTGCATATGAATAAGGAGACGTTGTTGAAATGATTCGTGATTCACGTTGACAATAAAAAATGTCAAATACTCGGTAATTCCATTTTACTTCAGTATTTCGTTGAAAATCGGGTCGTATCAACTAGAATTCAGAACTTTACTCGCCCGTGGTCCGTCTGCTTTGATTACAGATCCCATTACTGCGAATGATGATGACTGCGAACTCCAGCATGTCTAAAAAGCCCACTATAATGGAACCGTGTTAGGATATTTTGTCATGCGGCGATATTTACACGAAATTGGAATCTACTTAGTAAATGAATTAATGTGATTCTGCTCATATGAGTGACCATATACGAATTTTATAGGAATTTCTGAAATTGAACTATTCATACTGTTGATTGATGGCACTTGGTGGAACTTGTTTTACACATTCATATTGATAACACACTTGTACTTTTCCACGATATTTATTATTCACCTAACCGGTTTCGCCTCACGGCATTTTCAAAGGTTTACATTGACGATTATGAACATTTGAAATGTTGTTTCAAATGCCGTGAGGCGAAACCGGTTAGGTGAATAATAAATATCGTGGAAAAGTACAAGTGTGTTATCAATATGTGTCTGAAATTGAAATTCATAAAATTACTCGTTTTTAGCAGAATCGCTCAAAGTGGCCCTTTTTAGACCCACATGACAACACTTGACCAAGAGGTTAGAAGTAAAACAGGCAAAAAGTATCGTCAAAACGTTAATTTACGAATTATTGTACATACATAAGAAACACATTGTGAGGATTGCATATCTTTCTATCTTTCTTTCTTTCATCAAGACGAGGCTCAGTAGCTCAGTGGTCAGTGTAAGGGACTGGTCGCCGGTTCAACTCCTGTCTGAGCATTCACTTCTTCTTCTATTAGTTATTCTATTCTATAATACGCTGGCCTAAGAATTACCACTTGTCTAGGAGGGGCTGGCAATATCTAGTCGTATATTGAATTTCGCCGCGTTCTGGCAACTGCTAGAATGTTGCCTAATTCTAGCCTGAGACATACCTACTCGTATCATAAATACATTCAACTACTACACATTTATTGGAGAAATATGACGACTGATCCGTAGTCACACCAAATTACCACACTAGTGTGACTACGGATAAGTAATACTTATTCATAGTCACACAGTGTGACTACGGATAAATAAAAATTATCTACAGTCACACTAGTGTGACTACGGATAAATAAAAATTATCCTACTAGCTAGTGTAACTACGGATGAATAAAATTGATCCACAGTCACACAGTGTGACTACGGATAAATAAATGTAACCATAGTCTCACCAGTGTGGCAATTTGGTGTGACTACGGATCGGTCGCCGTATTTTTATACTTTGTAGGAGATTGTTAAGGTAACACTAAGAATATTACGCTTATAAATAGTTCCCCGCTGGTAGAACCGTGGGCAATACCCAATGATATTACGTAAACGAAATAAGAGACGTAACATTCAAATTAGTTCCTTTCCTGTGACACAGATTTCAACGTAATCCCGTCACGGTATCAATTAAGAAAAAGTAATTGTAATTCTGTTCGGGAACTTCAGGATTATATGGCTTAGGCTGAAAATAGGTAACGTCGATATCGATCACACGTCGAGCGTCAACACTTGATCAGGTTAATCCTACTAATTATTTTATAAATGTGAAGCTTCGTGAAATGTGAAGGTCGCATCCGAAGCTTTCACATCGTCGTCGGGAGTACATTTTTTCCAGGCTAAGGCTGCGTTTTCACCGGTGATGTGCTATGCTACATTGCTATGGATGTATTTGATGTCCACATAGCATAGCATTGGTGAAAAGGGATTCAGCTAAGTTATGTTTTTTTAAATATAAAAATGCGTGCTATGGATGTGTGCTGTAGATGCCTATGAGAATAGATTCGACTCCAACTATCCGTAACGACTGTCACAGATATTCGTATGGCAACCAGGACTTGAAATACACAGACTAAATGCAAATAGATATATTCATGCATACAAATATTTGTACCGATCGAGAATCGAACCTGCGCCCCCTGCGTAGAAATTGCGTTCACTACCGCTACGCTACAGAGACAGTCTGTTTCTGTATATTATTATGTTATAAAATGTAGTAATATCTATAATATTAAATAATTGAAAAAGAATGCTCATATCAAAGTTAACTTGTGTTATCTGTCTATGACTGAGAATAATTGACTAGAATAAATAAAAAAACGATGACAAAGATGTCTTATATTAATTCAAACTTTTACAACTAAGAGATTACACACAGCACTTAATCTTATGAAAGATATATTAATAAATTTGGCCATATTATTTATTATTGGGTTGCATTCTGTGTGTGCTTCATTAATATTTTCTTTGAAAAGAGTAAAATAAATTGGACTCCCGTGCTGACCTATCATAAATTCATAACCTATCAAAGCTCAAAGTGACTAAAGGTCTTTCGCGTAAGTTGGTCTTTATTTTTGTACAACCTGCACTCATAGACAGGTAGCAATTCGTTGGCCAGCGTATAGTAGTAATGTATGGAATTTGACATATGTCATATATGTCAAATTCCAATTCCAAGTCATCAACGTAAGTCATAAACGCCAAAATAAGGACTATAAACGTCAAAAATGTGTCATATACGTCAAATCCCCTATATTCATCATTCTTTTCTACAATACGCCGACCAATGACTATTGCCTAGGGGGGCTGTTAAGCGTCTTCTTGTAATAGGGATTTTGACTGCTTTTTTTGGTCTTGAAAAATAACCGCTTTATAATATAACTAACTGCCAAAGTGACACATTATTACGACAAATAGTCTTAATGATTTTGAAATTAAATCTCAAGCCGCTTGAAAATGTTGCATTCAAAATCGTTACAAGCAGGTGACGTCACGCACTTATATTAACCATTATTGGGAATACTAATGATAAAATTCCAAGTAATTACTGAGACAACTGCCACGGAATTGAACCCACACGACATAAAACTGAAAACTCACTAAAACAACTGCCGTTAATGGACTTTTTATTCCACCTACTTAAGGTCAATTCAGACGAGGCGAAAAAAATCTCCAGCACCTTTTCAGTATTATTCTTATTCCATTTAGACAAAGCTAAAAATAATATGCAGTTGTATGATACGACCGTATCGCAGTATTGTATACTATTTTAAGCTAAGCTAGAAAGAAAGAGCTTAGAGCGAGCGAGATGCCAACGTGAGCACTGGTGACGGGATCTTACTCGCCCTCAACTCATGCTTTTTCTTTCTCTTTCTTAATAAACCCCCCAATCCTCTCGCAAATCCCGTGTATCTTGAGAGCGGAAAAGCTGCTCAGGCATTTTCCTGCCTGCTTCGAAATAACCCTTAGAATACAACAATGGAATTGGATGTAAAAGTAGAAACATCTTTGGCATACTAAAGCGTCTTTCTGAAGTAGTACTGTTTTGCAAAGAGTGTGTATTCGCGCCTGCCTCACAATAAACTTTGATTGGATGCTTCGTTCTCGGCCACGCTCCCATTTCGGAGGCGTGATGTAGGTCGGTAAGTATTGAGTTAATTATGTTTTCATGTCGAGTACTGGTAGGAAATCATGGCTTTGTTTAATAGTATATTTTCACTATTAATATAAAAAACCGTTTGTCCAGTGAAGTATAATAGGGCCACTCCATCTCTTCCAGTGGAGGCCGTATAAGGCGACTAAGGTAAGTACCTATGACTCCCAAACTTTTTTTTTTTTTTTATACCACTTAGTTGGCAGACAAGCACACGGCCCACCTGATGGGAAGCGGTCACCGTGGCCTATGGACGCATGCAACACCAGGGGCGTCACACTCGCGCTGCCGACCCTGAAGAAACCTTCTAATGCCCTTCTTGAAGAACCCCATGTTGTAGTGACTCCGATACGACTCAATTTCGACAATATTTTTGATCGAAACAACTCAATCCCGACACTACTGTATTCTGACAAAGCGTTTCTTCGACATGACTTTAATAAGAAACGACGTGAGTTCGACGACATTCTTCTTAGACAATAATGCTTTTTACCTATAGGGCTGTTCTCTATACGACAGTATACATACAGCCCATTACAAAATGTCCGCTAGATGGCAATAAGCTCGCCCCATCTTATGTGGGACTGAAAATCATATTTGGCGAAATGTGGGTGTCTCGCGCCTCTGCCTACCTCTTTGGGGATTTACAGGCGTGAGCATGATTTTATGTAATTTAAAAAACCAAGTGCCAGTCGGACTCACGTGCTATAAGGGTTCAGTACCTTATATAACATAGCCTGCAGCTCCCCAATTTGAGTCCCGAATCCCGTTCATTACTGATAGTAGCCTGATGATATATAACCTATGTTGGTACCTGATAATGTAGCTTTCTAATGGCGAAAAAATTTTGAAATCAGTAACTAGTTTTTGATTTATTCGTTACAAACAAAAAATACAAAACTTTCCTCTTTATAATATTACTCGTAGTATAGATCGTTATAGTACCTATTTGTTGTTATAAAGGCAATGGAAATCTATAGAAATTTCAACTGTCTAGCCATCATTGGTTCATGAGATGCAGTCTGGTGACGGACAGTGGAGTCTTAGTAACAGGATTTTGTTTTTACTATAGATTTATATTGTTACTAAAGTTTTACCCAAAAAACATATGGCCCCAAACATCAATCAAGGTACACAATAAGCAAAAATTTCTATACAGATTCTAATAGAACATCGTCTGAAGAATATCTAAAATTTGTAACTCCTTTGAACTTGTATGATTTTAGTTCTATTTATGTACGAAAATAGACTCCAAGATACCTGTGATTAATCTATCTTATCTTTGGGTTGTAATAATAATGACTTTGCAAACAATTTCATTAAGGCAATTTAAAATATAATATTTCACATTTAATTTGGTTAGCTAACTGAAATAATATTGTGTACAGTCCGGCAAAGGATATATAAAGTTGTACCTTTTCATATCAAGAATAATATGCAGTGCATTGGTCTGGATAACTTCATAGCTTCTGAGCTAAGGTGTCGCGTCGGTCCACGATTCTTCGATATCGCCAATGGGTTGTGATTTTGTGAAGGAGTCCCTTCATGGAAATATCGATGTCAGCCGCGTCGCGGTTGGATTCTAAGAGGCGGAGACCGGAGGGAGCTGTCTCATATTTCCCGTGTTTCCCTCTTCCTATGTAGTCACAGCTCACACAGTCAGTCAGTCAGAGCTCATATGTGCATTAGCACAACAAGGCTCAAAATGGTGTGGCGTGCAGCCGCCGCGCCGCGTTTACATATGTGTGTGTGTCCTTAGATTCTAATACAGTACCTAACTTACCAACCTAGTAAATTAACTGATAGCTAAGTGGCTGAAGCAAGATACTATTGATTCACAGTGATTAGAGATATTTGTGGTGCTATTCCAGCTTATAACGATTTTTTATATTTATGACTAAAATATAATTTTAAATATTGATAAAAGAATTTTGCATTCTTTTTACATTTTATGTTGATCTTTGCTAAAGTTTAACAAATAATAAATTCTACTTAAGAAACATATTTTATTCATCAACCTGACATGTATTAATTTATAAATGAAACACAAAAAGTGTTATTGCAAGATCGTAGGATTCGAACCATCACCTTTGCATTTACATAAACCTCATGCTAGAACCACCCGGCCACGGGTTGCTTAAGTAGTAACAACGAAATTATCGATAATATTCCTACGGAAGAACAATTAATGTATGTGTAAATTGTCTTAAAAGAAAAAGGTCACAAGTAGCGCTAGAATGTTGACGCTATAGTTACGTAGGATTGCTACTGCACTTTTGAGTTCTACTGTACATTCCTGGATCTTTCGTGAAAAGCATCTGATGAGACCGTCAAGCTGAGACACCATTGTAACACGATACGTGTCTATAATGGTAAGCCTACTCGTATTTTCCGAGACTTTGCCTTCAGCTTACAATCAGACGAAGTGAATTCAAATTAACGTATCCTATGTAAAAAAAAATATTGTTAATAAACAACAAAGAACATTCTTTTATCATTCAAAGTTTCAAAGAAACCAATTTCAATTTGTTACAGATAGTAATTCAATTTTCCAGTGCCGTCCAATGCCTAATATTACTTAGACCTTTTGTTACTATGGCAATAGTAACTCAATATCAGGCGAGGCTTATACCCCAAGCCTGCAAGGGCACTTGAATTTAATTAATTAATGACCTTTGACCGAGATTATATCAAATATTAGGCGGCTACCCGTAAATAAATGGATTTCAATATATTTTAGGTACAATTTCGTAATTAGTATCTCATTTGTGAAGCCGGTGACCTCAAAACTGTTATGTCCAATATGGCTAAGGGATTTGTATTTGCCTACTGGTTATAATGTTAAATACATATTTTGTTTTTGACAATTTGAATGAAACAAATTAGACCATATCATGAATACGAATACTGTCGACTGCCTGCCTCTGTGGCGAATGTTTGACTGCCTCTGTGGCGTAGCGGTAGTGAACACGGCCGCTACGCAGAAGGCACGGGTGCGATCCCCGCTCAGTGCAAGTATTTGTATGCATGAATATGAATATTTGCATTGGTCTGGGTGTTCTATGTATATTATGTATGTATTTATGAAAAAAAACATATCTAAGATTTTATCTGTATTCTAGAACCCATAACATAATCTAGTTAAGCTATGCTTACTTTGGGTCTAGGTAGCCTTGTGTAGAATGTAAAAAAAAAATACGAACACGAATATTATGATCACCCGCAAGTCAAAAATATCTGCTGATTGAAAGGCAAGGCTAGACTTGCAAGTAATTCTCTCAGAATTGGGGAATTCCGGGGATTCAGATAGTAGCCCTTCCTGTTAAACTCTTTATAACGTTCAAATCGATTAAGTTCGATTCTCGAAGATAGTCGATTTGAACAGTTAGCATAGTAAATGCTTCAAAATTTCATTCAGTCTATATAACGTGTCAAATCAAAAGCTGGACAATGTACATTAAAATGAACAATCTCATTACGACCTAAACGAAATGTAAATTACCTGTTACTTATTTTTTTTTTATATTTAGCCAGGTACGTTTATTCCCATTCTGTCCAATTTGACATCTGTCAAGAGTAAAAAAGGAAACCCATTGTGAAAATAAAACTCGTTTCAAAAATATGAGTCAGGGCAAAGTAAGCAAAATTACAATAAAGGGTATTATTTTAATTCGCTTTTTAAAAAAGGTTCCAGCTGAATCGTTATGACCCTTGTCAATTATAAGTATTTTAGTAGTGATATTTTCTTATAACCGCCACCAAAATTAAACTCGGAAACTCCCTTCAGCTTCCAATTCTAGACAGATTATCCTAATCTTACTGAGAATTAATTAGATAAACTTGAGCGACTTCAAATTTCTGTATAAAGGCGGAACTACAGTTCGTTTTGTCTTATTTTGTTAATCACCATTTTTGACCGCGTACGACTAAGTGCGGGGGGCTAATTTGTCATTATTTGCTTCATTCGCACGCATACCGCATCAGTGCCATTAGTAAATAGGCGTATCTGTCCACTCCTTCACCGTCCACTAGGACCGCAAGCAAGTCTTCGCCATCCAGCAATTTTGGCCATTGCAAGGATGCCACAACACCTTCGGCCACGCCTATATCTAAGGCACAGTGTATACACGTAAAGTCCTACACGGACCGCATGGCGAAGAAGAGGACATCTCTCCGTATATGTACCTGTCAGCCATTATGCAGCATTCCTCCTAATAAAGACTGGCACTGTCAAACCTTGGCCACCGTCCACTTATCCACTGTCCATTTGTTTTAATGCTGCGTTTACATACTCGACGATGAGCGAGGGAAGTGGCGAGAGAAGTGGGCAGAGACGTGGTGTGAATGGTATATTCGTCATGCCACGAGTGCCGCCGCGTATGTTGCTGCGAATGTCTGCTTGGCGGCGCGAGTCAAAGGAGCGGCAATACTAGCGCGATGAACTATTCCCACACTCGCGATGTGCTCGCGATGAATACACTTTGCATCGAGCGCTCGTGGCTTTAAAAATATGAGACGTGTATCTTATTATCATAAATATATTACAGTTTTTAGTAATAATTTATTTAATTAATTCGCTATGCTGTAAAAGCATAATGCGTACACTGCTACAGCGTTGTCCTCCATACGTTTACGTCCGTCTCCATTGCAGGGCGAATACTGTAATGCGCGATGGTCCGCGATGATGCGTGTGTGTGAATGCTAGGGCATTATTCGCGTGTATATTTGCAGCAACAAGATGAGCAATGTGATGGGCAGAGTGTAAACGCGGGGTAACACACATTAAAGGACACAAATAAGCCATAGTACGGAGTCAGCAAGTAATACATAGTATTTTGACACGTTTGGCACATCAGCATGAAGTGCGAACGGCATGTAAATTATTTGCCCACATATTTGGGCGAATACATCGGTGTTGTCGCATAATAAACAACACTAAACGAAGTGTGGTCCCGCCCTAGGATTTACGCATATATTAGGATTGCGTAAATATTATCATGTTTTTGAATTCCGTAAACAAAACAAAAGCGGTTACTTATCTACATCCGCTGTTCACATACTGTTCCTTTAAGATAATATACGGCGTAATACGTCTTTGGTCTCTTTTGGATTTAATTAAAGATCCTACACAAGATCTCTAAGATCCACACGAAACACAAATATAACTGCGCATTCTACAAAGTTTTTTGACAAAAGATTTAAGAAAACAAGAAGAAGTTGTAGGATAGTTAACATTAAAACGTGACCTATCAAATTTTAAGGGATGTGTGGAAATAGGTAAGGATTCTGTAAATAGTGGTAGAATTCTGCTTTTCATTAGATAGATAGATAGATAGATAAATCTTTATTGTACACAAATATATTACAGTACATTTACGGACAGTATAACACATAATATGTACAATCGGCGGCCTTATCGCTGCAAGCGATCTCTTACAGGCAACCTTTGGATGGACATATTTAAATTATCGTAACAATAATAACTTGTGGGTAGTTATTAGTGTAGTCATGTAGTCATAATCAAAAATGTAGATACATAGCATAGATATACATTATTTTATATTATATATATACATATTATACATCACATATACACATACAATACATTACACATTAAATACTTTAGTACTTATTAATTTACATAGACCTAATACATACTTAAGTTTAATTTCTATAATACTTACATAAACATACATACACATATATTTATCATACAAGATAACCTACTCAAAAACCAACATGATGAAGCAACTAAGTACACAAATAGTGCTCCTTAACCATTTTTTTAAAAATAGCAAGGGATTGTGCGCGTCTAATGGACAAAGGCAACGCATTCCACAACCGTACGGCCTGAACAGAGAAGGACTTGTCATAAAATGAGGTGGAATGAGAGGGCGTGGATAACTGCAATGTTTCTGACGACCTCAAGGATCTTGAATGTGTGTCATTGAGGAACACAAAACGTTCTTTTAGGTAAATAGGAGTACGGGGGTTAAAGAGAATACTGTAAAGTATGGATAGAATGTGAGCATTCCGTCGAAATCGAATTGGGAGCCACTTGAGCAAGTTGCGAAACTGTGATACGTGATCATATTTGCGAAGACCAAATATGAATCTAATACAGAAATTTTGGAGGCGCTCAAGCTTATCAAGTTGCTCCTCAGTGAGATCAAGATAGCTGACATCAGCATAGTCCAGTAGCGGAAGTAGAAGTGATTCTGCAAGTGCAATTTTAGTGGCTGTTGGTAGGAAGTTTCGCAGCCTACGCATGGAACCCGCAGACGCAAACAACTTGCGGCTGACTTCTCGTATTTGGGGACCCCAGGATAGTGTTCTGTCTATGCGTATACCTAGATTTTTAACCTCGCTACTTATTTTAATTGCAACACCGTTAAATATTACATCTGGCAATTGTGACCAGTCTACGCGGTTAATCATCCCAGAGCTGCCCACAATAATAACTTGAGTCTTCATAGGGTTCACTTCAAGTCCATATTGTTTACTCCACTCACATACTTGCGACAGATCCGCATTCATGGTGGAGATAGCTGCCGGTAATTCTTGTAACGAGGCTTGTGTGTAGATTTGGAGATCATCTGCGTAAAGGTGGTAGGAAGAACGTAATAACTTGGAGATAGAGTTTATAAAAATAGAAAAAAGTAAAGGAGATAGCACGCCACCCTGCGGCACACCGGCAGCTGCACTACGCCAAGAAGAGAAGGAATCTTCAACACGTACCCGCTGTCGGCGTCCAAACAGGTAACTATGAAACCAATCAATCACTGTTGGAGATATGTTAATAGAGCGTAGAATGCCGAGCAGGATATGGAAATCCACAGTATTGAACGCGTTACTGAAATCGAGAAGGGAGAGTACTGTAAGATTTCCGTTCTCCATACCAAACCTGATGTCATCGGTGACTTTTAACAGTGCGCTGACTGTGCTGTGCCCAGGTCGAAAACCTGACTGGAGAGGGTTCAGAAGGCTATTTCGCGTGAGATATTTGCTCAGCTGAGTATGTACAAGCCTTTCTAGGATTTTTGATAAAAAAGGTAATATGGAAATAGGGCGATATTCGGAAGGGGATGATGGATTGGATTTTTTAGGCAATGGGATAATTTGTGCCTGCTTCCAAGCGTCAGGAAATACACTTTTATTAAGTGACTGATTTAAAACATGGCAAATTACAGGGAGAATTTGTTCGAGGATTGGCAGAATCATGTTCCGACTTATGCAGTCATTACCAACAGCATTGGAGTTTATCGACATTATACACTCTTTAACACCACAATCAGAAACTTGATCAAAAATGAACGGGGGGTAGTCAGGTGTTGGAAGCGATGAAAGATATTGCAAGGTATTATTTTTGTTAGTCTGATCACATTTAGACGAGGCTGAGAAATGCTGATTTAGCATGTTGATGTCAGTTTTATCAGGAACGGTATCTTGCCGTGACTTCCCAACTCCCAATGTTCTGAGGAATTTCCAGATTTTTGTTGGGTCTCCGTTCTCGACCGAGTTATGGATATGTTGGCGTTGTGCTTTCCTACACATCTTACCGCAGAGATTTCTTATTGCTACATATTTTTCTCGGTTACTAGGAGTAGGTCGTGTTTTATACCTAGTCTTCGCTGATGCTTTTTTGGATAACATTGCCTTAATATCGGCCGTGAGCCATGGTGCAGGCAGGTGCTTTATTTTTATAGCACGGACTGGCGCATGTTTGTCATAAAGCTCGATTAGCTTGTTACCGAGTATGCTTACTTTGTCGTCAACTGACTCTGAAGATAAAAGAGTACTCCAGTCCACATTGTCAGCATCCTCACGAAGCTCATTGATGTTCATGCCACTAAAATTGCGCATCATAAGAATTTTAGGTTTTAGTTTAGGCGGGCGAAGTTTGAAGGACAGAAAGATTAAATCGTGGTACGAGAATTGATCGGCTGAGCACTGGCCGTGTTTGGCGACTAAATTTGTTGAAGAAACGAGGATAAGATCAAGAAGAGATGGATTACGATCAGGAACGTGATGTGTAGTATCAGAAGGTAGGACAGACAGATTACAAGACTGGATAGTGTTGAGGAAAGTTGAAGAGCGGGAGTCATGTTTCAGTAGACAAGTATTGAAGTCTCCCATTATGATGGTTTGGTTATATAGAGGACAAAGACGTTCTAGTAGTTTTTCAAATGAAGGAAAAAAATTAATTTTAGACGAGGGGCAATAATATACACCAAGTAATAGTTTGTTGTGAGCGAGTTCTACTTCCAGGAAAAGGTGCTCACCAGCGTTAGATGGTGGTGGTTGTGGTGATAAATCCACAATCCGATAAGGAATGCTATGTCGTAGATAAATAGCAACACCACCACAGGCCGAACCCGTGCGATCATTTCTAAATAAATGGAAACCGGGGAGAGTGTAAGAATTTGTAGAAAGACAAGGCTTTAGAAATGATTCGGACACGAGAATGGCGTGGATATTTTTACAATCAAAGTTAGCCAGCATATCTGGGAAATGGGCGGGAATACTCTGTGCATTTATATGGACTACATTAAAATTCCTGGGTACGTCAGCAAATTGGGTCTGTATAGTTTCAGCCAATGAAGGCATCTGTGTGAGGCTAACATCATGACTATTGGCCGTCATAAAGCTTAAGTCTGCACTGCTATCATAGCTTAAGTCTGCGCTGCTATCATTATTTATGCTTATCATTAAAACAATAAATAGATAAATAAATAAATCAATAAAATGTTGCGTTTTTGAATTTTGAATAGATGTGTTATGGTATGTGGTATAGTTTTTGTCTATATGTCCATCTGCCAGTTACGTGTTATCAATAACTCGACATATCCGCTTTTCCTAGCATTTTTATGGTCATTTAGGGAAGTACCAAGCTCTCCTTAAGGCAGTTAGTAGTAGTTTGCACAGTTAGTAAGAGTGTAAGCCTTCATTTCCTTGTTATCTGTCTGCAGCTAAACATGTTGTGCGTACACTTATCTATTGTAAGATCCAATGTTACCATGTTTAAAGGCAAATAAATTATTATTATTATTATTATTATTATTATCTTCCCTTTCCTATGAAGGTACTCGTAATAATGGAAAATTAGTTTATTTGCTACTTCACTACTGTAAAATGTATTACGTAATATTCTTTATAGCTATTTTTATTGTCAGTGTAACTGCCTTATGGTTATCTATTCACAAAAAAAGTTATAAGTGCAGTACCTACATCCAATAACCACAGTAGCTATAACTTCATCAGTCTGATAATGTTATTTCTTAAGTGTAATTCGAAAGCAACCAAATAAGTCACCCCATTGCAATAAATAATAAACATACTAATAAATAATAACAAATATACATAATCCTTTATTGTTAAGTTCATCTCAGTTGGTTGAATGAATCTCTTATTGGAAGTCGAATAACAACAAACAAAGCTTTATACGTCAATAAAAGAACTCAATAATAAATCGCCTATACTACATAAATTTACGCACTGGGCCGTTTGGCCTATTCATATGTAAATCCGACGTGATATACGTCCAGCGTAAAGGCATCAGCCGAAGCTTAACCGAATCTTGCAGTACATTTAACTTCTAACTTGTCGGAGTAAGTGTAATCTATAAAAAGGCTTGACGAATATAAGTGAATATATATTTTACTAGCTTTTGACCGCGACTCTGCCCGCGTGGATGTCGGTTATCGCGACCAAATATAGCCTATGTCCTTTCTCAAGGTCTAATCTAACCGTATACCAAATTTCATCAAAATCGGTTCAGTGGTTTAGGCGTGAAAGCGTAACAGACAGACAGAGTTACTTTCGCATTTATAATATTAGTATGGATACTAGCCAACCCGCCCCAGCTTCGCCCGCAGTTTACTTCGAATTCGTGTATATCATTACAGTACGCCTTCATCGCCGGAGTATTCCGGGTACTATTGTTAACTCGCATTTGAGGCTGAGTCTGTCTGATGTTATTCACAAACTTCCACACTTATAATATTAGTAGGATTCTTAGAATAAAAATGTCAAAGTTCAGATAGATTTGATATCGGGTTAAAGTTAGCTGTCGACAATCCATCATCTGCAGATATTAGGGTTGACCTCAATTTTTCGATCGATAATAAACACGCCAGTAGTGTAATCATCTGAATAGGGTTAGGAATGGAATTTTGCATTATTATATTACACTTATAGAATGCTCCCGGTGAACCGTGAATCTCACATACGATGAATGATAAGTATCACCTATACTTATCATTCATCGTATGTGAGATTCATTTGTTACAAATCCATATCCATCCATACTAATATTATAAATGCGAAAGTAACTCTGTCTCTGTCTGTCTGTTACGCTTTCACGCTTAAGCCACCGAACCGATTTTGATGAAATTTGGTATAGGGGTAGATTAGACCTTGAGAAAGGACATAGGCTATGTTTGGTCGGAATAACCGACATCCACGCGGGCGGAGCCGCGGGCAAAAGCTAGTTTCTCATCAAGCGTCAGGGGACGCGTCGGCAGATGCGTCCGCAGATGGGTGGATGGATCTGTATCCATCCACCCATATCTGCTCATGCATCTGCGGACACATCTGTATGTGTGAACGGCTCGTGCTTGTTGTGGACGCTCGATTGGGACGGAAATACTCTACTGCTTACTTTGCCCCAGGCTCCAACTTTGAATGCAACTGGAAAATCGTTATGATGAGTACTTACCCAGTTTGTGTAAATAGATCCCGTATAACCTAACTGCTGCTGCTGAGACGAGGTCTCGGGTTCGATCCCAGGTTTTACCATGGCACACACCAATGACGTTTCGATGCTTTTCGAAGTTATGTGTGTATTTATCGCAGGTTTATAAGTGTGGACCTAAACATAAACGGCGAAATGTGGGTGCTAGCACCTCTGCCTACCCCTTCGGGGATATAGGCGAGAGTTTATGTTATAACCTAACTGTTAACTAGTTGCTGAAACGTAACTGTGAGATACAACGGTAACGTAACAAAATAGTAAAATCCTACTTTCAGTTGGAAAAGAGAATAACCGAATATTTTCCGTAACCACGGAGGTTATGTGGGTGATTCTTTGTAAACCAGATTAGACATGTTTTTGACTGAAGAACACATCAATTTATTCTCCAAATAACACAAAAATTTCAGGTTACATAGTAAATAAAAATGTCTATCGACGCATATATTAATTAATTGGGATTATTTAATACAAGCAATAATTTAACTAACAGAAAACAGTAAAAACTAATTAATCTGGTGTGTCCCCATGCCGCTTTTTGTTGAATTATTAGATTTTTTGCGATCTTAAGAAGCAATTATATTAAAATAAGAAGTTTGCATCGATATTTGAATATATGTTTCTTGATATGTTATAACTGAAATTCAAAATAATATCTTCGTAATTACATTACTTTAAAAAATGTCCCCGACGAAAATGATAATTCAACTGGCGCATCTTGTTCAAGCATAATTTCAATGTAAACACAAAATATTTGCTTAATGAATACCGACTCGTGATTGATCGCGTCAGTCAGTAGCGAGCTATCGAACACTTGCACGTTTAAGTGTTATATTTTGTTAAAAAATTCGACTGAAAGTTGTTATTTGGGAGTTTGTCACGCATGTCGCATAATTAATCTGTATTCTTTCATGGATTGCGGGTTTTTAGTTATGGTTTGAAACTTAACCAAGGTCTGTCATAATGTTATCTATTCATGTTAATTACACCTTTAATTCTATCTGTTCATAAATAAAGGGGCAGGGTTCGATTAACTATAACTTTCTAATTTGTCTGGCTCCCATTAGTCTGGTTTTATCTGGCTCTTATGCCCAGATGAATTTGTCCTCGCCAGATAAATTAGGATTAATTAAAAATAACAACAATAATCTCAACTTATGACCAGTTTTCTTTACGTTTTTATGAGCTTTATTGAAAAAGAATTTTTAGGTGCAAGGGGGTCCACCAAGATCTTGGACCCCAGGCCATCCTCACCTGCAAGCCGGTGCACCTGCTGAAGAACGGACGAGGCTCTGGCGCTGGCTTTCCCTTCGGAGTTGGAGGTTGGCAATTGCCCCCGGAAAGGCCAAAAAATGGCTGACGTACTCTGCAGGCAGAGAGTGGCCGTGGCGTTCCTGCAGGAGACTCGTTGGGGTGGCAGTAGCTCGATGCACATTGGGGACGGCTACCAGCTGATGTACACAGGTGCACCTGATTCGTGGTGCTCTCCCGGACGTTGCGACTTATGGTCGTGAGGGTGCTTATCAATGGAATTGTAACCCACCTGATAAGTGCCTACGCGCCACAGGCTAGGCGTAGCGAAGCCGAAAAGATCGTTCTGGGACCAACTCGGGGAAGTGCAGGCTTCGTGACATCCCGCTGTCGCAGGGAATCGTCCTGGGTGGTGACCTGAACGGTCATGTGGGTGGCGGGTGTGAGGAGTTTGAGCGTATCCACGGTGGTTTTCGATACGGTAGTCGCAAGTTGCAACCCTATGCGACTGCCGTTCATACCATCGTGAACACGTACTTCAAAAAGAAATCCGAACATCTTAACACCTACTCGCACAAGAGCGGAGGGCGATCTACCCAGGTAGATTTCCTACTTACTAGGAGGCACAGGATCAGCTAGGTGGCCAACTGCAAGGTTACACCCGGGGCGACTCTCACTAGCCAACACCGTCTCCTTGTCATGGACCTCCGCGTGAAACCCAAAAAACGTGCTGAGCGTGCCCAACGCAGAATTAAGTGTTGGCTGTTTGATGAAGTCAAGTCCCAAAGTCTCGTCTCAGCCATCAATGATAAGTACGCTGATGCTGTAGACGAACCAGTACAGGTTTACTGTGACAGGATTCAGGCAGCTATTCTTGAAGCGGGGAGGGCGGCGCTCGGTATGTCTATGGGTGGACGAAAGTGTGACAGGGACACTTGTTGGTGGAACGACACAGTCCAGAAAGAGATCAGGGCGAAGAAAGCACTCTTTAAAAAGTAGCAAGCGTCCAAATCTTCCGAAGACCGCGATGCGTACAAAGATGCAAATTCACCCCCAGGAGAGCCGTAGCCAGGGCTAAACGAGACCACTTACAACGGCTATATACCAAAGTTCAAAGTTCAAGTTCAAAGTTCAAAGTTCAAAGTTCAAAGTTCAAAGTTCAAAGTTCAAAGTTCAAAGTTCAAAGTTCAAAGTTCACAGTTCAATGTCCTTTATTTGTTGAATATGGTACAAAAATGTTGTTTACATTATAGTGGAATCGTCTGAGGGGCAAAAGTTGGCGCGGTCCAGGGCCAAAGCGGCACAGGGTCTATCCAAGTGCCGCTGCACTCAAGATCCTGGGGGCAATCTGTTGTACGAGAAAGTCGCGGTGAAGGAGAGATGGCGACCATCTACCACGAGCTGCTTAATAAGCAGCATTTAGAGGTGCAGCCACCAGACCTCCCTCCGAATCAAGGACTAGTGCCACCGATAACGCCTGCAGAATTCGAGACTGCCATTCGCCGCATGAAGAACCGGAAAGCTGTAGGACCCCGACGAACTCCCTATCGAGGCTTGGAAGGCAAAGGGTGCCCATGGTGTAAGCATTCTAGCAAATCTCTATAACCGCGTACCCGGTGAGATCCCAAGCCAGTGGAGGCTGAGCATCATCACACCAATCTTCAAAGGCAAGGAATCGGTGCAGGAGAGTGGCAGTTACCGCAGATAAACGACTCCCGGATCCGACAGGAAAGTAAACTCTCGGGTTGTCAGTACGGGTTTCGTCCCAGGCACGGAACCATGGACCCGGTGTTCGCCCTAAGGATTGTGGTGGGGAAACACAGGGCGAAGAACACGCCTCTGCACTGTCTATTCTTAGACATGCAGAAGGCCTTCGACTGTGTTCCTCGCGCGGTGATCTGATGGGCATTGCGGGCCAAGGGAGTCCCAGAAACTTACATTGACACCATCCGAGACATTCCGGTTCTGTGGTTCGGACTGCTGTTGGTGACTCCAAAGCCTTCCCCATCACCGTCGGGGTACACCAAGGATCCGTCCTTAGTCCTTACCTGTTCAGCGTAGTATTATACGTTTTGTTGGAAAGCATCAGAAACTCGCATGAGCAGCCCCCGCGGTTGCTCATGTATGCTGTTGATATTGCGCTGATGGACGTGGACAGGAGCAGATTGATGCGACGCGTGAAAGGGTGGAAGGAAGTGCTTGAGAACGGCGGCGGTCTGAAGCTAAATGTAGCGAAGACAGAATACTTAGCGTTAAACTCCACAGATCCCATACCCATTCACATAGGCGATGACTTGGTCGAGCGCACGGACCAGGTTAAGTACCTGGGATCTGTACTTCATGTGACTAGTGAAATCAACTACGACGTCAGGGCATGGATTGCTACTGCGTGGGCCAAGTGGCGAGAAATGACTGGCGTCACGCGTGATCCCAAAACTAATGAATAGGTTGAAGAGGCAGGTCTATAAGACGATTATTAGACCTGTTCTCTCTTACATGGATGAGAGGTGTGACCGCTCCTGGAGCGACACAAGCAAGAACTACGTGTCACGGTGATGAAAATGCTGCGATGGATGTGTGGACTCTCGCATCCGCGGCAGTCTTCATGTCCGTGACATCGCGGATAAAATGCAAGAGAGCCGCCTTCACTGGTGCGGCCACGTCTTGCGGCAAGCGCCAGGCTACGTGGGTAACAAATGCCTAGCAATGGCGCGGATGGTGCCCCCGCCGAGTCCAGGTAAAAGGGGTAGGCCCAAGAAGTCCTGGCTTGATGCCATGGAGGGTGACATGCGTGCAAATCGTCTCACTGCCATTGACGCCCAAGATCGTGCAAAGTGGAGGAGGAAGAGCCGGAAGGCGGACCCTGAGCTCCGAGGTCATCTGGAACGGATGCAATCAGGAAAATGCGTCTATATGCAGGTGGTGATGATGATTGCCAGATATTTTATAGTAAAGTTGATTGAAGATAATATGTTGTTCTCATTTATCTGCATGCTTCTAATTAATATGGTGCAAAAGCCCATTCATCTGCCTTGGTCATCATTAATCTGGTTGACCAATTTATCAGCACAGTCTATATCCTAAACTACTGGGTACAAATCAGTGCCTTCGAAATATGATATAACATATAATGATCTGGTCACGATTTTATGTGAGTTAAAGTCTAAAAGTGAAAAAAAAATTGAGCCATATCAATGAGGCAAATACACTCGGTTTCAAAGAATGACCCATGTCAGCGCGGTGAAAATATTGTGACGCTGAAGCAAAATTCAATGTAATCAAACTGAGTGGCCACAAACATTTCGTTGCGAAACCAAAACAACTCTGTTAACACGAACGTTTTTAGTGAACCGGTTAAATTTAAATCGTTGAGGTACAAATTGTGGATGATTTTTGTTTTATGATGACTTTTTGAGTACATTTTTGATGCTACTAAAGGTATGATTCCGAAAGGGACCGGATACGATAACTTCAGACGCGCGCAGCATATGCGTAATTCATTGCGGCTTCTCAATGGTCCCCTTTATCCGTATCAGAGTTTAACAAGCAATGGGTACGCTGTATCTGCTGTATGCGTCGGCAGTTGTCGTATGCGGTTGACATACCTTAAGGTAGTAAATTAAGGTGAATGACTACATAATGACCTTTAAAGCCGAGCCAATCTCCAAGCCGGTATACCTTGTTCAGCTATTTATGGTTGATAGGCTCACATTTAACCACTATCGCACCTGTTGGTAAGTAATTATGTGGTTGATGGCGGAACACGCTTGCCTAGAAGTAACTTATTCAATCTATTTGAAGATACCCAAGTTATAGCTATCCGGAAACACAGATTCGGGCAAGGCATTCCACTCCAAACACATGATGAACGTATAGCCGAATTGTTTAGTACATATGAATGGAATGTCTGTCTGTGTATCAGTAGCGCGTTGACGTGCGTCTGTTTGTTCGATAGTGGAAGGTGTTGAAAGTAATTAGGTCGTGCAAATCCAGCGCACACTGCCCGGAGTGCATCCGATAAAACACCGAGAGACATGCAACTCTTTGCCGATGTTCAATGCTCTGAAGCCTATTCTCAACTAGAGTATCATTGTTGATGAGCCTCTTGGCTCGTTTCTCTATTGACTCAAATCCTTCTAGCTGGTATTTGGCTGATATAAATAAAAGCTTTCCTTTTGGGTTGCAGGGTCAAACAAGAGTAGCCGTTTCCGTAAAAGACAAAATAAACAGAATAATTTCATTATAAACACCGAATCACCGAATCCAAAATGTAAACTTCAGATACAACTGTGATAGGTTAATAAAGCTTAATGTGAGCGTTGACACACCTACGTCTATCTATTTGAATTTAATGAATAATCTATTATAAGGAAACATTTTGTATAGTTCAAAGCCGTAACGTCTACTAAATTACTTACATTCAAATTATATCAAGGGGAACCTGGAACTATTCAAATATTTAATATCCATTTGATATCGTAATTTCTCTTACTACTAGTCGAAATTCACTAGAAATATCTCTACAGATCTCAATAAAATCTTCTGTGAAATGTAAATGAAACTCAAATATTTGCCACCAATGTATTTGAACTAGCTACCTATCTTATTTTAGCGTCTAAGTTACTCAATTTTGCGAAGGACTCAACGATTCCTTAATAGAATTAATATAATGTAAAGATACGTTATGATATTATTCTATCTGATATTACCTTACAATATTCTAATTCTCGATTCTCGAAACTTCACCTTAAACTCAATGTTAGTTTTCATCGTCTATCTCTATTCTTCTTGAGATAATTTTAATGCATTTAGTATGCTAAACTGAACAAATTATTTTAAATTGGGAAAAGCGAAATCAATACTCGGGCAGAACTCGAACCCGCGATCTTTCCCTTACAGGGGGAATGCTCTAACCACTGAGCCACCGAGCTTCGCCCGAGATTGATCCAAATTTTCCAATACATCCATCTTAGGGCGACGGGTTCGAGTCCTGCCCGAGTATTGATTTCGCTTTTTCCAATTTAAAATAATCTATTCTTCTTCTTCTTCTAGTGCCTCTCCACTACTGGAGGTTGGCCGTCAGCTCAGTGAATTTTTCCCGGTCTTGTGCCAAGCGAAAAAGCTGTTCCACGCTGGCAATTTTTGTCCATTCTCGGATGTTTCTTAGCCACGACTTCTTTCGCCGTCCAACGCGTCTCTTGCCCGCGATTTTGCCCATCATAATAAGTTGGAGAAGGTCGTATTTCTCTATTGTTTAGTTAAAGATGTAATGTATAAATCAGGACAGGGTTATACCTATGCCTCTGTGGCGTAGCGGTAGTGAACGCGGCCGCTACACAGGAGGCGCGGGTTCGATCCCCGCTCAGTGCAAATATTTGTGTGCATAAATATTATGAATATTTGCATTGGTCTGGGTGTTTCTATGTATAATATGTATATATTTACGAAAAAAAAAATGTATCTAAGTATGTTTATCCGCATTCTGGAGTTACACAAGTCACACAAGCTAGTTAAGCTATGCTTACTTTGGGTCTAGATAGCGTTGTGAATGTCCTACAATATTTATTTTATTTATTTATTTATATAATAATAATAATCAAGATAATTACATATTTTCACATGATAGTACAAAAAATGTGCGATTGCTGGGTAAAACCTCGTAGAAATATCCAATTTTGCTGCAAGACCCACAAAGATTTTTTTTATTTGGTCCGTCAATTTAGTGATATTTGTAATTTAGTTATATTTTCAATTTAATAAAATTGTTTACAACACACCTGCTCATAAAAGTGCTATTATTTCACCGCAAATAGGCACGTAATGACGCCTATTATCAAACTGTGACTTTTTCATTGCTATTATTCAAGTGAGTTGTAGATTCTGTTTTAAATTTTATAGGTTAAGTTTCTATGTTCTTAAAAAAGTTTCAATTAAAAAAAGATCGTGTTTAATAGTACGAATAAATTAATATGCCTATCGTATGTTCATTTGATGCATTTTCGTATTTAAATAAATAATTTCAACTTGTAATACTTGTATAATAAACAAAATTTTCACTCAAATTTAACTTTTTTTTCTCTAAGTAGGTACCTACAGAAAAAAAAACAGTAAAAAAAGTTACATTTAAATCTCATTTTTTTTTAAATATGGCCGACCGCCATTGTTAAATGCGCGCACATAGAAAAACAAATTAATTTGTAGTATTGTTTATTTTGTATTTTTGTAGTATTATTTAATTCGCAAGTGTGTTGTAAAACGTCGTATGGCACGCGCACTTGTACCATAATGTACTATTATTTAGTCGAATGGTCAATTTAGTTAAATTTTAGATTAATTCAAATAATCAATTTTTGCAGCATTAAATCGCGGTCATAAAATTTCCAGGATACACATTAAATTGCAGGCTTTAAATTGCATCATTAAAGTGTGGGCATTAAATTGCCAGGTTGCGCATTTAAGTATAGATTGTAAACTGATGGTAACCTAGCAAGAAGTACAAAAAATTTAGTGGCCAACCTCATTCAGTCGACCCTAGAATGGTAGTCTGTACCTTGACGCCCCGACAGGTGTGTTATCACGACCTGCTTATAGAATCCAGGTAGGAATCTATATCTATTTAATCTATAGCTTTACTAGCTGTTGCCCGCGGCTCCGCCCGCGTGGAATTCTGATCCCGTTCATCGCTGATATATAGCCTATATGTTAATCCAGGGTATAACCTATATACATACCAAATTTCAACCAAATCGGTCCAGCCGTTTATGCGTGAAAGAGTAACAAACATCCACACATCCACACATCCATTCTCATAAACTTTCACATTTATTATATTAGTAGGATAGTGCGACAAAGAAAGGATTATATCTTTGTCAAACTGCATATTGTATCACGATGGTATCGTAGTCTATATCAAGTTAGAAAAAGGTGGTATTTTTAGTCCAGCTTACTCATTCTTGCTCAGAAAACCTCAAACATCTAAATAATTTAATCCCAGATTCAACTTTGTTACCTTACCAACCTATTCAACTCGAGATTTCGTCGTAAGACGAACACCAATAAGGCTATACAAAGCCTGTCTCACTTTATCGAAATTTGCATAGATATATTGTGTCGTGCTAAGTCCTCCTAGGAATAGGTAAGCGTGTTCTCAACTAGATATCACCTTCAGTTTACTTAGTAAGGGTTTCATTAATGATAACATAACATACATAAACTCACGCCTATATCCCCGAAGGGGTAGGCAGAGGTGCTAGCACCCACATTTCGCCGTTTATGTTTAGGTCCCAATGTAATAGGTGACGATCCTATTGCCATTAACCGGGCACTTATAAACCTGCGATAAATACACACATAACTTCGAAAAGCCTCGAAAAGTCATTGGTGTGTGCCATGGTAAAACCTGGGATCGAACCTGAGACCTCGTCTCAGCAGTCCATTACCCATACCACTAGGCTACCGCGGTAATTAATTAATGATAGGGAACATGTTCAATTCAAACAAAACCTCGTTAGTATTACATTTCACTAAATGTTTTTTTTATACCACTTAGGTCGCAGACAAGCACACGGCTCACCTGATGGAAAATGGTTAGTGTAACACCAGGGGGGATTCACTCGTGCTGCCGACCCTATAAGAGCGAAGAAATTCTGTGTCTCTCTGTCGGAGAGATATAGTTTTGATCCTTTTACTAAACAACATAAACACTTTGTTTTGACACACACATTTGTTGACGCCTGTCATATACGTCAAATCCCATACATTTGGCATTCTATTCCATCATACGCCGAGCAACGAATTGCCACTTGTCTAGAGGGGCAGAGCATTCCACCTGTAAAAGAATGATCGCGGGTTCGAGTCCCGCCTGAGCTCATTCGCTTTTTTCTATCTGAATCATAATAAATGCTTTAAAATTTCATTAAAAAAGCAAACACTGATAAGTAGTTTAGATAGTATAGTATTTTGATCAAATAAAGTTATTCTCAATGTACTCAATACTTTGAGCGGGAATTTTGAATGGTTTTCCGTTTAAAAGCTTATGATTGGCGAGTTTGCGAACAACTTTGCAACTGCAATAAATCCTTTTGGACCTTTTCGGCGCGGAACTAGGAGTATACGAACTTTCCATGGTTCACATAAAATTTTATATTATTACTCGTTTTAAGTGGAAAATATGGCAATCGACCTAATGTGATGGTACTTATTACTGTGCAGTCATCTAAAGGTACTTAAAATTGACGGGCTTGTATAAAAAGTAGAGGAAGCTCTGGAAATATAGAAGCAAATTACTATTAAGCTAGCAGTGGTGAGGGGACCCTATAACCCGATTCCTGCCGGCTTGCGGATTAATTCCATACGGAACTGCTATAGTTGTACTATAAATTGTATATTTTTTCCACTGGCTTCCCTTTTCAAAATTTTCATCCCAAGCCACTGCAAGCTAGTCATTATTATTAAACTTCTATTTCTACAGTATCAAAATTGTCTTCTGTTTTCCTAGTAAAATTAAATTAAGAAAGCTTGTGAAGATGTTTGGATCTTTGTTATTCAATAACGCACCAACAGCTGAACAAATATGTCTGAAATTTAGCGCAGAGATAGTTTTACAGTCTGGAATAACATATACTTTTTATCCCAGGAAACGGTTGCGAGCTGAAACGGGATCAAAATTTCACGCGGGCGAAGCCCCAGGAATCAGCTAGTGAGACATAAATAATAATTGATTCGAAAATTTCACCTTGGACTAAATTTTTCAAGTAAATGAACATTCAGAAATGTTTTCCAGATGTCACAAATCAAAGAAAATATTCTTTTATTTCCCGCCGTTTTATTTCTCACACAATTATCTCTTCAGTAACAGACGTTCGCTGACAGCCAAAGAATGAATACCTTTTTTAAATCTTCATTATTATATTCCGCTCTGATTCCCCTTCGAATTTCAATAGTTATGTAGTCTTTGAAATATTTTAGCACCGTCCAGGCACAAAGTGCAAACTTTTACGATTCTTCCGAACTCGGTAAGTTTTTAAGTACTTCCACAGTATTTATAAAACGTTCTAAAGCGTGTAAACATGATTTAAAACGACAACAATCCCGAAGTACTTTTTAACCGACTTCAAAAAAGGAGGAGGTTCTCTGGACTGTTTAGCGATATTGTCGACAAAATGTTAACCGATCGAGGATCTTTTTTTTTTCGAAGAGGATTGTGGGAGGCAGGTCCCGTTTAAATTTGGTTAAGATAATGTGATGAAGAACTTCGAAGATAGGCGTGGCAACTCTTCAATAAATAATAGCATACTGCCCAGGTTTTATGTAATTGTATATCGCGGCATAGTCGATCATCTCAAAATATTCGAATAACAGACTAAACTTTATACAAGTTCAAAAGCCGCAATAGTTACCGAACAATTTGTTGAAACAAATAACACAAAGTAAAACCTGCGGTCTGAAACCTTTCGTGTGTTAACCTCACATTAATTTTGTTTCTTTTACGGCTGACTCGCATACGTTATAATTATTTTATTAGGTACTGTAAAGATAGAGATCATAGTAAGATTTATGATAAAAGTGACCATAATTATAGCGCAATAACGTTCATTTTAATTTAAAAGAAACGTGATAAGTTACTCCCAAATAAAGCAGAAGATTTATTTATGTAACTTTAGTTATACGCGTGAGTTAGGTCCCGGAGAAGGTGAATACGAACTCATTTCCTTTTGTGTATGTTTTATAGGGTTATTAAACGCCTAGGCTGTTCTCCATTCGATAGTAAATGAACACCGTATTAAATTGATTGAAGAACATATTTTACAAGTATGAGTAGGTATTAATCGTAATATGCTAAAGGAATAACACCCGTATTCACAAACAATACTTCGCTATGCGTACTACCAAAACTGTGCAAAGAACGACAAATTCTCAGTGCGTTCGTTTTGGCAAGCCTTTATATTCATTGATAACACTTAAGTAATATTTCGTTTAGGGAACGCACTGCGTTAGATGCTCCTCCGTGATGTTTGTGAATTAATTTTACCAGCCCTATGCGCTCGAGCACACTATGAGACCTCACAGTATTGTTTGTGAATACGGGTGTAAGTTAGCGAATCGATAAACATGGTACAGAAATGGAATGAAATTTGGAAGCATTTTTTATGTTGACTATTCAAATCGATTTAGAAAGATAAAAGAATGATTGAAAAATCATTCATTGGTTCCGATAGCTCGTACGAATATCGGTAGATGGCTCCACCGTCGCCCCAAAGTCGGAAGTATAGAGAATTTGAGTTGGCTTCGTGCGGTATCGGTGGCTTAGTGGCCAGATCATTCCCCCTGTAAGGGAAAGATCGCGGGTTCGAGTCTCGCCCGAGGTCAATTTTCTTTTCTATTTCTAAATCGATTTGAATGGTACAGAAAATTTGTCTCTGAATTTTACTATCTACCAAAAACAACCACATACATACCACGCCGAGAGCATACAGGTATTGGCACTAGGTATACGATTTTAGTCAGATAATAACCAATGTAAGTACTTCAAAGTTCAATTCCCTGTCAAATTATTCGGTAACCTGCTGTCGGTAAATTTTAAATGTCTTCAGTAACCGCTTATCATCAGCCAAGCATTCAGTTGTTTATCGCTCAATTGACATAAAACAGTTTCAACATGGAGCCTATTAATACGTTAATCGCTCACTTAAATAATAAATTGACTACGCAGTAAGGAATTTCCCTTTTCTGTCTTTATGTAAAGATGCTAAACCCCAGGGAAAATGGAAGCCGATATTTTGGAGCTCATAAATAAATTATATAATAAAAAAGAAAATGGATGGAGATGAAAGGCATATACTGTTTTTGTGGCTAATATTATTTAGATTACCTTACAGAAATTGGATAAAGATATCTTGCCACAGAATTTTTTTTTATACTACTTAGGTCGCAGACAAGACCCACATAGGGGTTGTTCCGTATTGATCCCACAACGATTGATCCCATTCTTAATTGACCCCAAATGCGTATTCCTTTTTGATCCCACTTTCAAATTTTATTTTATATTCTTGTTTGATCCCGAAATCCATTCTTAATTGACCCCAATGCAAGAGGTACTAAAAAGTGTGGATAGCATGATCATGCATTCAACTAATTTAATCTTACTTACTACTAAAATTAGAAGAATACAAGTTTGTGAAGATGTTCGTATGTTTGTTACTTAATCACGCTCCAACGAATGAAGCCTACGTGATGGAAAGTGTTTACCGTGGCCTTTGGGCGAGTGCAGCACCAGGGGAGTAAAATTCGTGCTGCCGACCCTGTAAGAACAGAAAGATTCTGTGCCGTCAGTGCAAAAGATAAATAGGACAAGCCTTAGGTTTTCCCATTGATAACATTCAACCTCTCCAGTGAGCTCTGGCTATCCTACTCACCGCCGGGAACACAACATGAGGTTATTTAGCCGTAGTGTTCTGTAGGGTAGATTCAAATATATTGATAATTGTTGGTGTAATAGTGAAAAGGTACACGCTTTTGGACTAATTTATGTATTTTATGTATTGATATTAATTGAGAATTCACTAAATATATACTTCTTTTGTGCCTGCCTCGTTATAGCTCTGCTCCACCCTATGGTTGACTGGTAGAGAATGCCTACGGCATTAAGTCCGCCATTGTACATTGTACAAGAAGTTGAATAAATAAAAAATAAATAAAAAAAATGTACCGCCAATTTAGCGCCGCCGCCGCGTGGTTCCCGGCAGAGTAGAATTTGGACCACCTCATCTCTTCCTATGTGGTGTCATACAAGGCGGCTAGAGGATACGGCGCTGTTTAACATCGGACAGATATATGTATAACAGCCTAGACTCACTGCAGACGCACACAGCAGATACGCGTAATTCACTGCGGCTTCTCAATAGTCCCCTTATTTATCCGTATCGGAGTTTAACAAGTAATGGGTATACTGTATCTGCTGCATGCGTCTGCAGCTGCTGCTGTCGTTCGGAATCATACCTTAATGTGGTCTTTTCATAGTTTTTTATTAAACTTACAAGGACAGCTCTATTTCCGATTAAAAACAACAAAAGGGTTACTTACACTATGTACTTAAACTAAATATATAAATCTCTCTCAACAACACACAAATGTATATAGGTACTTTTGTATGTACGGTACCTGCCTGCCTCATTGCAAGAACTGGATATAGATTTATCGAGTGCTCTACTACAGGACGGACTTGATTAAGTATCGTCTGTAACAGCCGTAACAGGTAGCAAGCAATTCAAGTACTTACAGTGGAAAATATATTGAATTACTAATAAAAACTATGGCGTCTTAAGGGCGTAATCCCCTTGAATTATCTATAACGTTATATCCAGTTTAGATCTTGTACCTGTTTGCCTGATTACTTGAGTAGATGTAGGAAATTTTTCATTCTCCCATTACGTGAACGTAGAAATATAGCTGATCTAACTCTTCTGTTCAAACTAGCAAATTACTCTATTGACTGTTCGGAACTGCTAAGTAAAATTGGTTTGTGTTTCATCTGTGCTCTTGAGGAAACCAAAGTTAGTATGTGCCACTAACAACTTGCACCTATAGACAAAACTCAGACCTATAGACAAAGACAAAACAAAACCTATAGAAAAAAGGTCAGGGTGTGTCGAGCGTACAATTCACAATATCATGCGTACGATTTAGATTTATTTTTCAGCAGGGGGCGAGTTGGGGACCCTGTGGTCCACACCGGAAGAGGGCCAGATCGAGAGATATGGTTCTGGGTCGGCCGGGGTGCGAGGGATATGGCTACGATAATCTCACCTCCGGCATCCGACGGCCCACAGACGGCGTGCGTTTTAGTCGGTTCGAGTCCGACATAACCCCCTCCTCTGGCTCTGGCGGGGGAGGTTGTTCATCCGTTGGTATGTTTCGCATGATTAAAAAAAATTGTGAGTTCACGTTTTTGATTTTGTTTTTGGTACTTGAAGTGTCATCCGTCCTTTTTAGGTTAGCAGATCCGTAGTCTAGGCCATCTAGGGGTTAATAGTGAACTATTTATAATTGCCTAGTGACCTTCCTCTTTGAAGGAGTCCCAGACACGAGAAACTTCGGATTTAATCAAAGTAGATAACAATGACGGTACATATCTCTTAAAGCCGAGTAATTCATTATGCTCGACTACACACAACCGAGATGTATGTGTCAAAGGTTTACCTTGTATCGAGAATAGCCGAGATCTCGGTTGTCTGTAGCTTGCTTTAATTTATTGGTAGATATGACATACTTCAATGAGATTGGGATCAGTTACTGGAAAATAGTTTCACGTCTATTTTGAGGATGGTTAATCAGCTGATGATGATTATGAGAGATGAAGATGGAGATTATCAGCGAATAAGAGATAAAAATTACTCATTACTAGAAATTAAGCATGAATATAGGTATTTGCTATGGTCTGGTCGAGCCTCGGGGAGCACGTTAAGCGGTCGGTCCCGGTTGCCATACGAATATCTATGGCAGTCGTTACGGGTAGCTGGAGCCCTAAAAAGTTCAACAACAACGGTCTAGCTGCAATGCTTCGATATCACCTAATGTCACCATTGGGTTGTGGAGGTCAGGTGGCAGTCGCTTCACGGAAAATATCGAGGTCCAGTCAAATCGACAGTTAAGACTGGTAACGCGGACCCGAGACTCCGAGGTGAAAGCCTCGGATGCGACTGGGAATTAACGCTAAGATGAAGAAGAAGAAATTGTGTAGTGATAATATTGTTAGGTTAATAATAATCACGGGTTGATTGCCAAGAGCCTCGACCAACATCTTAAGAGGCTCGCGTTAGATAGTTGGATCAAGGGCCTGATGCAGAAGGCGGTACTCCTCGACACGGCACGTATTGTGAGGAGGTTCCTCTCCCTGGAGCCCTAACCACCGGCAGCTTGGTCCCTGTACCCGATGCCGCATGCCGGTGGGCTCTATTTTTTATATTTTTAAATATATGCTTTTTCTTTTAGATAATAATGTATTTAAAAATGTAATTTATAGGTTTTAAAAAATGAATAAAGAGATAATAAATAATAATAATAAATATTGTAGGACATTCTAGACAACGCTATCTAGACCCAAAGTAATCATTGCTTAACTAGCTTCTGTTATGGAATCTAGAATGCGGATAAACATACTTAGATACATTTTTTTTTCGTAAATACATACATATTATTATACACGTAAACACTCAGACCAATGCCACAGAATAAGTAATAGTACTACGTACAGAAGTTGCACTCCTTTATTATTGACGAAAGCCGCCGTTTTAATAACCTACAATATTTTCTTGGAATCGCCCATTGTTCCGAATATCCAACGCCGCCAACTTGAGTGTTAGGGTTGTCACTTTGTCAGGAAATAAAATAAAACAATCCAATAAAATGTTTACAATCACTATTCATTTTGTAACCCCCGACGCAAAAACGGCCTGCTTGTTATAATAATAATAATTGATGATTGTTCGTGACAAATGACGATGAGTGTGGGCGACTGAGGTACGAGTACCTACAGCCGAACCTAGTCGAACACAGCCGAACACACGTTCACCGTGCCTTGACCTTGGTTGAAACGAAACTTTGAATGAAACGATGAAATAACTACATTTTATGCAAGTTGATAGCTATATTTGCAATAGTATCATGTTCAGTAAATTTTCTACGACGGTCACCGATATTTGTAATCTTACGATCATCATTCATCATGTAGTAGGTAACCTTTTAGGTGCGGTACTAATACGAATTAAATAAACTAGGTACCTAGTCATTCAAATACAAGCACGACATAAATACATAGGTACTTGTTTCAAAATAAGTACCTACAGAACAATTTTTAGTTCTTACGAACTCATTATTATAGGTAGGCTCCTATAATAGGTAAGTACCAATGTCGTAGGTTCACGACGATTTAGTTATTTAACTACCTACATATTATAATACGAAGGTGTCAACTAGAACGTAATGGCTTTGGTACTGCCATAAAAATAGTAAAATCTTACATTTCACACTCTTGTAATTTAAAAAAAGAGAATTTAGAGTTCTTTTGTAAACGACATCCGTCCACACAACAGTTATTTTGTATTGCGATCCCAATACGATGCAATTACAATACGCAAATTACGTCACGCGTGTGCTCGCCGTCGCGCGCCGGCCCCCACTGCTATAACAACTCAGGGGTTTGGCGCGTCGTAGGTGCTTATCTCCGCAGCTATGGGCGAGTGACGGAGGCCTGCCAATGCAAATACTCATATTCATGCACACAAATATTTGCACTGAGCGGGGATCGAACCCGCTATAAGATTAGGCAATAAAGTTTCATTGTAGCATATAAGTATGGACGTGTGGAACACCAGGGGCGCTGTCGACCTCCAGATTGACATTCAGGAGAAGAATTTGAGCCCACAATCAGTCCCTAATTAAGGGCCACTGTACACGGGCCACTGGCTACCACCAATAAACGCCACGCCACTGGCTTGTTTGAGATCCCGGCCCGTTTGTGGTGACCTTAGAGTATACATTATTATATAGAGCTCGCCTATCACTCAGGTCTTTGACGCCGAGTGTTAGCAGATACTTTGCGATGGTATAGCGCACCTATATCGAAAATATCAATAGATGAATTTATTAATGTAGTTTGTTGTTATGAAGATTTTTGTTCGATTTAATATGCATGGATAAAATTAAAGCAAAAATGGCGTCATTTTTCGTTATTATTACTACAAATATACGATGTTGTATAAAATTTTATAAATTGTATAAAATAAACCGCGGTAGCCTAGTGGTATGGGTAATGGACTGCTGAGACGAGGTCTCGGGTTCGATCCCAGGTATTACCATGGCACACACCAATGACTTTTTGATGCTTTTCGAAGTTATGTGTGTATTTATTGCAGGTTTATAAGTGCCCGGTTAATGGCAATAGGCTCGCCACCTATTACATTGGGACCTAAACATAAACGGCGAAATGTGGGTGCTAGCACCTCTGCCTACCCCTTCGGGGATATAGGCGTGAGTTTATGTTATGTTATGTATGTATAAAATTTTGATTTAACATATCGAAATAAATATTATTTGCGAAGTTATTTTGACGGGTATTGTTTTGCTACTGATTGAGGTTGAGCCAGGAGCCTCGGTACTGTTCATACCCGTGATAGCAGTTCATACTTGTAAGGCGCGCTCTATAGCAATGTATACTCTAAGGTGGCGACCCTTAGACGTATGTCTCTTCTTCCTACTCCTCTTCTCCTCCTCCTCTTTCCTCTTACGTGCTCTTAAAATATACCTACGAAATCTAAACGTGTTTTAGATTGGAGACCTTACTACTGCTGCGAACACAATACAAGATTGAGAGCGATTTGCTATTTACGTAAAATGAGTTCTTTCCTGTTTACTTTACCCATTACGTATTCGTCGAAATAAAATTAAGAAATACATACGTTCAATAACAAAAGCTATGTTTTATTCACCTTCAGGGATTCGTAACTTCAGTACCGATACATATTTTATACACATACCTACTTGGTTATGTTTACGGCTCTCTTGGGAGTAACAGTAATATTTTGAATTGTAACTGTTATTTTTATGTTAATTTAATGTTATGGGACGAAAGAATATGTTTATTGCAATGAGTTTTATATATTGTTAGATAAGCTGTATGGTAAAATGGGAATTAAATTTGAATGTTGTATTTGGAACGTGACGTAAAAACTAGGCAAATGAGTTAATGTATGTAGGTACTCCTGTGGGTTGCCTTAATGACCCAGTAGTTCCGGACTCCGGAGATTAACAAATTCAACCAAACAAATAAACTCTTCAGCTTTACAATATTAGTTTAAATGAGTTAGCTATTTTATATACCTTTGCCACTTGACATCTAACAAAGTCATTAGGATCCAAAGCTCTCTCTCATCCTAGCGTTTATTCCCAGCCGCGTCCGAAGCTTTCAGCTCGGAGTCTGGGGTCTGCTTTAGTCTTAACTACAGATTTGGCTAGACATCGATATTTTTTCGTGAAGCGATTGCCATTCTGACCTCCACAGCCCAATGATAACATTAGGCGATATCGAAGCTTTGCAGCTAGACCGTTGTTTTTTTTTGGATTTTTAGGGCTCCAACTACCCGTAATGACTGCCATAGATGTTCTTATGGCAACCGGGACCGACGGCTTAACGTGCTCTCCGAGGCACGACCAGACCAATGCAAATACCCATATTTCATGAACACAAATATTTGCACTGAGCGGGGATCGAACCCGCGCCTTCTGCGTAGCGGCCGCGTTCACTACCGCTACGCCACGGAGGCAGTCAGTAGGATCCAAAGCTATAGTATCCAAATTCCGAATAGCAATAGAATGTACTTACGCACAATAAAATTCAACCTGTATTATTATTTCAGACCTCTAAGTGATCCTAAAGAAACTGAATTCAATCGAACTTCAATAAATAATCATCAAACCTCTATCAAAATCACTTCATTTAAAAATCGAACAGACAAGCAGAGACTCTCTTCATAGACACTTTTATAGGGTCGCTTTCCACGATCCGCAGATTCGGACATCTTTTCTTGTCAATGTCAGATTCCCAAAAGCGAGGAGGACTTCTCTATTTTTGAAATAATGTGACTGGTGAAATCGACGACGACTGGCATTCTTTGACGCCTGTCATATACGTCAAATCCCATACATTTGGTATTCCATTCCATCATACGCCGAGCAACGAATTGCTACTTGCCTAGAGTGGCAGGGCACGGATTGCAGCCGCGTGGCCTGCCCGCCGCCGCCTTCGCTGGTGCGGCCACGTCTTGCGGCAACCACCGGGCTACGTGGGTAACAAATGCCTGGCAATGGCGCCCCCGCCGGGTCCAGGTAAAAAGGGTAGGCCCAAGAAGTCCTGGCTTGACATCGTGGAGGGTGACATGCGTGCGAATGGTCTCACTACCATGGACGTCAGAAGTGGAGGAAAAGAGCCGGAAGGCAGACCCTGATCTCCGAGGTTATCTTGGCCACGGATGCAATCAGGAAAATGCGTCTATATGCAGATGATGATGAATGAAATAAAATATACCTATGCTGCATTAGCCACTATTCTATGCAGATGCACGGATCACGGAGCGCAAGATATTTGCGAACATAATGGATACCCAGTTCGCTACCTCGCACCGTGGAAACCCGACGTTAGGTATACTCGACATACGACAAAGATAAAACATCGACTCGGCTATAAAGCTCGGTCGCTGCACAGCCCTTACGAGTAATGGGGCTTTAACAATGAATACGTTGACGCTTTATTTATATGGTGGGTAAAGACACGACTTACTGTGCGCGAGTTAATACTTGTATTATTTTGAAAGTCATTTAGTGAAGAATGGGGAGATCATTTTAGTGACATTGAACAAAGTGCCGGGTACACTACATAAATACGAAAAGTCTTATTCCGAAAGTTACAATCACGAATTTCAAAATTCCGAATTTCATAATTCCGAATCATTCAAAATTCCGAAAGTCAGATATCCGATGTATCATAAATCCTATTTATAGAAAACCCGAATTTCAAAATTCCTAACGATTATAACTGCGAATATTAAAATTCCGAATTTTAAGATACCGAACCATTACAATTCCGAATTTATTAATAATCCGAAATATCATAAATACGAATTCCGATTATCAAAACTCCGAAACAACACAAACCCGACAATCAAGCGCCTTGTAAACCTGCATTAGGTAAGTAGGATAGTTGCTATTTTCGGGGTACACGAGATAAACAGGAAATAGAATTATTGAACTATTATTATAATTTATTTATGCTAATGATTACAAAATACACGTTGCCATACAACTTTCAGTAACAAGCATGCATGCAGGCAAGCATGCAGGCAAGCATGCAGGCAAGCATGCAGGCAAGCATGCAGGCAAGCATGCAGGCAAGCATGCAGGCAAGCATGCAGGCAAGCATGCAGGCAAGCATGCAGGCAAGCATGCAGGCAAGCATGCAGGCAAGCATGCAGGCAAGCATGCAGGCAAGCATGCAGGCAAGCATGCATGCAGGCAAGCATGCATGCAGGCAAGCATGCAGGCATGCATGCAGGCAAGCATGCAGGGATGCATGCAGGCAAGCATGCAGGCATGCATTAGTTTCGCTCTTCTCCGGCGCTACGGGATGTGCAGTCCTTCCGCCCTTGCGTAACAAAGATCGGGCACCCATGCTCGCTTCCGCAGCTTCGGCTTGCTGGTCGCCTCCGGCGACCAGCCTCAGCCGCTCCAGCTCGCCCGGGCGCCTGAGCTTCGTTACTGCGGGCGAGGACTGCCCTCCCTCCGCGCCTCCGGTTTTTAAATAACACTCTAGTGTAGGGCAAACAAGTACCACGGCAGTAGGACCACGGCAAGTCGGGTTGGGCTTAATTTTTATACGTAATAATTGGCGAGAAAATTAATTTATTATTATAAAAAAACAACTCTAAAATGCGCAACATGTCAAATCAATTTTAACTTTTACCTATTTTTAATACAAATTTTCAATTTGAGCAATGAATTTTCGGAAATTTGAAATTCGGAATAACGTTTTTCGGGCAAATAATACTACGGATTTTTAATTATTCGTAAAAATGAAATTCGGAAGAATGAACATTCGTATTTATAACTTTCGGATAAATAACTATCGTGTTTTTGAATACTCGGAGTTTCGTTTCTTAGGAATTATAATATTCGGAATTTTGAAAATCGGAATATTGAAATTCGGAATTAAGTATTTCGGAATTGTTGGGTGTTCCCCAAAGTGCCTTTATTCCTGATAACTTGGTCCCTGGCGTTTTTGGTCCAGTTGATACTTTATATAGGGCCCGTAAAGTTTTCTATGTGGACGCTCAAAACTATCGTTTGGGATCAAATTTCGATAGAATTACAGTAAATGCTCCTCTGTATTCAAAAGTTAACAGTCGCAATGGAGTGGCATCTCTTATGGAAAATATGAGAGATGCGCCTAATTATTTCCCAAATTCATTTAATGGTGCGATGCCTTATGTGGACGAGGTCAGACCATTTGATAATATAGAAGCGTTTCAAAGTAAAACATCGTGAGTACCTACATACTCGTAGAATTACTTGTAGCTCCAAAAAAACCACCAACAATATCATTATTCCTAGTTGTATTTCAGATTTTCATTTCCAAGCCCTCCACTTATTCCTTCTTCTTCTTTTGGTTTGGTTTATACGACTTTTATGAAAGTGACTGCCGTCTGACTTCTCAACCATGAAAGGAAAAGCTGTGCCTCATTCTTCATTCAGCACCGTGTACCGTGTGTTATCAATACGTGTAACCGTGCACCGTCTTGAAGTACTTGAAAACCGACATTTCACTGACTAATATGATTTTCGGTACGGTCCAGTTGGTAAATCCGTACTACAATCAATCAATCCATATCCATACTAATATTATCCATACTTAATATTATAAATGCGAAAGTAAGTAACTCTGTCTATCTGTCTGCCTGCCTGTCTGTTTGTCTGTCTGTCTGTCTGTCTGTTACGCTTTCACGCCTAAACCGCTGAACCGATTTTGATGAAATTTGGTATAGGGGTAGTTTAGACCTTGAGAAAGGACATAGGCTATGTTATGTTTAGGCTTTGTTCGGAGTATGTATTTAGTAGATGGTTTATGTGAAATTTGCACAAAATCGGTTAAGCGGTTCTTCATTTAGGCGGTACGAAGTTCGCGGGGTAAGCGTAACAGACTGACGCGGACTTTCGCATTTGTAATAATGCGAAAGTCCGTGTCAGTCTGTTACGCTTTCACACCGAAACCACTGGGCCGATTTTGATGAAATTAGACACAGAGATAGATTAGACCTTGGGAATAGGCTATGTTCAGTCTCGATAACCGACATCAACACGGGTAAAATCGCAGGCTTCAAATATTTATCAAGAGGCAAAAAACACTTTTTCTGTACATACATACACCATTAAAACGGCACATAAAAAACGTCAAAAAAATTATAATTTTATAAATTCATAAAATCGCTATCAATCTGAGCTCTCACCTTTATTTGATGAAACCTCGCGGTTTTGAAAATCGATGGTAACTCTCAATGGCCCAAGTTCGTTTACGAGTGGAGTATCTTAATGGCGTAACTACACACATAACGGGCGGGAACTCAGTTAATCAGCGCACCCAACTCATCGTGTTTGAAATATACGCGTTTTAGTACTCATTACACGCTTTAAATGTATTGTATAATAGTTGATATTAATTTACCCGTGAGCCGTTACTACTTCCTACTATCCTATTAATTTTATAAACTAGCTGACCAGTCCCGGCTCCGCCCGTTTTTTATACAGGACACGTCAATTTGACTTCGCCTTGCGAAATGCGCAAATAAGCATAATATGAAAATATTACTATTATAACTTCAAATATGGTAAATAGCTAGATAGCTCGAATAGTAATGCGGTTTAATCTATATACTCAGTATATAAAAATCAATGCCACTTTTCGTTGTTAGTTTATTAACTCAAGAACGGCTGAACCGATTTGGCTAATTTTAGTCTTGAAATATTCGTGGATGCCCAGGGAAGGTTTAAAGGGTGAAAAAATAGGTGCAGCGGGAAAGGGATCAAAAATTCACGCGGGCTGAAAAAAAATTGCGGTACGAAGTTCGCCGGGACAGCTAGTATATCTATATATAAAAAAATGAATCCCTATTTCCCTTGGTCACGCCATCACGCGTAAACGGCTGGACCGATTTCGCTAATTCTTTTTTTAGAACATTCCTTAAAGTACGGGGATGGTTCTTACGGAGAGAAAAATTGAAAAACAAAAGATTGACTGTTAGGCGGTACGAAGTTCGCGGGGTCAGCTAGTATCTATATATAAAATAGTTAATTAAAATTTTACTAACGCAGAAAAGAAATGTACTACAGAGGAAAAGTTGGAGTAGTATCATCAGCAGACAAAAACAAAAGCAAAGGAAATAGTTCTTGCTTCAACGCCGAGATAGCATAAGTTTTATGTTCAAGAGAAATACTTGAAATTATTTTCAACATATTTTAATTTTGTATTATTTCGCGATAAAATCTGTTAAAAATAGTTTTATATCAATGTTGAAAACTCTCTCACTCTCATCCTAGCGTTAATTCAAGCTCGGAGTCTGGGGTCCGCTTTACCGTCTTAACTACAGATTTGGCTAGACCTCGATATTTTTTCGTGAAGCGATTGCCATCTGACCTCCACAGCCCAATGATAACATTAGGCGATATCGAAGCTTTGCAGCTAGACTGTTGTTTTTGGATTTTTTAGGGCTCCAACTACCCGTAACGACTGCCATAGATGTTCTTATGGCAACCGGGATCGACGGCTTAACATGCTCTCCGAGGCACGACCAGACCAATGCAAATACCCATATTTCATGAACACAAATATTTGCACTGAGCGGGGATCGAACCCGCGCCTCCTGCGTAGCGGCCGCGTTCACTACCGCTACGCCACGGAGGCTGTCCGAAAACTATTTTTAACTAATTCTATCGCGATTTTTTCCCTGTAACCATAGTTGCTGAAAAAGAACTGAAATATTGAGCTCTGTGTAAATTATAAAATAATACCAAACGATGCGATAGAATTCATTAATTCACAATAGATTAGAAGCATATGGCGGATTGTTGTCCCTGCCTACCCCAAAAAGAAATAAGCGTGAGCATTAATGTATGTTTGTATATTATGTAATATGAAATATTCTCATAAAACGTCAAACTGATAGCCATCATTGTATTATGGTACGTGATGGTGACCCTCTTTTCCGAGACTTTGCCTTCAGCTTTGCTTAGGCGAGGTGAAGTCAAATTGACAGACACGCCAATATATAAAAAAAAACTTTCGACAAAATATTTTTTTACATTTAAATAATGATAATTGCCTATAAATGTTAAATTATTAATTACAAATAAAGCACTAACCTATGAATCTGACAATTTGAGACGCAAAACGTTATCCATTTCATTAAATATCACGTGCCGGAAATTTACAAACTTAGCTTCTCATATTTAGTACATTAACCTTTACTTAGGTTGTCTATTAACTTTATTAATAATTAAGCATAATATTTGATAGAGAGTTAATATCAGGCATCGCTACATCAAGTTCGTATATAATTAAATTAGTAGGAACATCAACCAATTTTCTGTCATTCGACATTTTGCCGAGTTCTCTGAGCCGATTTGTGGGTTTCAATTAAGTATTTTCGAAAATGTATTACGAAATTTCATTACGTACCATTTTTGGGACAATTTTTGTTCTCAGTATGAAGAAAAGTAATCAAAGTTTCAATCATAAACAAAATATAAGAAAAACATTCCGGTTATGTACGTATGATAGTTTTTCTTTTTTTACAATCAGTTCTCACTCTCTCAAATTTTATATACTCAGGTGACTTTTTTTTTATCGTGCGAAAAATCCTCACGGATACCTCTCTCGCCGGAACCGAAGGAGGAGGTTATGTCGGCCTCGAACCGACTAAAACGCACGCCGTCTGTGGGCCGTCAGTTGCCGGAGGTGAGATTGAAGTAGCCATATCCCTCGCACCCCGGCCGACCCAGGGCCATATCTCTCGATCTGGCCCTCTTCCGGTGTGGGGACCACAGAGTCCCCAACTCGCCCCCGGGTGTGGGGAGGCACGCAATGCGCGCTGCCGCTGTGGCCTGCTTTTGCTAGGGTGACAGGCGGTTCCACCCATGGAGGTCCTAGGGAGGCCCAGTCGGACTCCTCAATTTGAACGGAAATACCGTCGTGTCCTACCTTCTTGATTTTCATGTGATGATCAAAAATTAATCTAGTATTCTATCTTACAGAATATTTTTCAAATCATTCGAAATATACATATAATACCTTATTATGTATATTTCGAATGATTTGAAAACGTAATACCATCAAAAAAAGTAGTAAGAAAAAGTAGTACCATCTCACTCGCACTCTTGGTGTGCACGCACGAGTGCGAGCGTAATGGTACTACTTTAGTATCCCTTTATGTGGCTTCACACGCTAGTTCTATACGTTCCGTCTATGTTCTTCTTTTAGTCTGACTGGGGCTAACATTTTCATCATAACGCAAACGTACTTGGTAGTCTGTAATAATATAATTTCTTAAAAGAATATGCCACAGGATTGTAGGTACTTAAAACTTGGCTGATCTCGTTTTCATTTGTCTATTTTTACTTTTATCTTAGGTAGGTATAACAAGTTTCATTGAAATCACTTAGTCTAGGTAAACATTCGGGAACGTTACAACGTTAACTTTAAGTTCCAAAGGCTACTTATTTTAAGAGAATATTCTCGCTAGAATTACGTGGGCTAAATGGTTGTATACGTCGGAACACATTTCTTAGATCTAGCGAGGTGAACGAGGCATGTCTCGCGAATTTTTTTGTAATAATCTATGCTTGTTGACAGCCTCCGTGGCGTAGCGGTAGTGAACGCGGCCGCTACGCAGGAGGCGCGGGTTCGATCCCCGCTCAGTGCAAATATTTGTGTGCATAAAATATGGATATTTGCATTGGTCTGGTCGTGCCTCGGAGAGCACGTTAAGCCGTCGGTCCCGGTTGCCATAAAAACAACTATGGCAGTCGTTACGGGTAGTTGGTGCCCTAAAAAGTCCAAAAAACAACGGTCTAGCTGCAAAGCTTCGATATCGCCTAATGTTAACATTGGGTTGTGGAGGTCAGATGACAATCGCTTCACGGAAAATATCGAGGTCTAGTCAAATCTGTAGTTAAGACTGGTTAAGCGGACCCCAGACTCTGAGCTGAAAGCTTCGGATGCGACTGGGAATTAACGCTAGGAGGAAGAAGAATCTATGCTTGTTGAATTTGAACTGGTCCACCGGTGGACGGACCCCTTCGGCCGCGTATGATACCAGAGTTTGGTAACCAGTATCATACGAAGAAAAAATGATCGTCGTAGGATACTGGTATCCAAGTGATAGGGATTTTTCGTTTTATGTAACCGAGTATTAGCTCAGGAAAATATCAAACAATTACAAGTGAGTACTTTATCCCGTGCTATCCTCAAAAAACACCCAAGAAACGTGTATTGCGCATGTACATTTGTACATGATGTATGTCCCGAAGTATAATGGGGTAAGTGACAGTATTATGTACCCAATCATTCCTGTAATGTAAGAAAGAAAGAAAGAAAGAAAGAAAGAAAGAAAGAAAAAAGTTTTATTTGAGCCATCTGCACAATGTGAAACAATACAATACAGCAATACAATACAATAATATTAGTTACTATTGATACAGCAACATTCCATCATCGCGCAGACCCAAATAGGGCCCCATCTCAGCATGAATGCTGCGTACATCATTAGTATACGCAGCGCTGGTTTTCAGATGGAGCCGCTAGTTAGCACTGTCGCCCCGCTTGCACATGATCAGCACTACGAGTCACAGTCACAGATCACAGATGCTCGCTCACTACAGTGATCCATAGAGTAATTAAAAGTAATTAAAATCGAATAAAAATTAATAATGCAGTGATCTATGAATCAGTCATAGTCTGTGGCATAAAGTGCATCTATGGTCCACATAGTTAGTCTGGAGTGTGTGGAAAACCCCCACGAGTACCACCTCATGATGGCTTGCGGTGAATGGTTATGGAGAGATCGAGCTGACGCACGGTGTTTGATCACAGTTACCTGCTATTTCATTACTATATAGGGTACTAGCTTTTGCCCGTGGCTCCGCCCGCGTGGATGTCGGTTATCGCGACCAAACATAGCCTATGTCCTTTCTCAAGGTCTAAACTACCCCTATACCAAATTTCATCAAAATCGGTTTAGCGGTTGAGGCGTGAAAGCGTAACAGACAGAGTTACTTTCGCATTTATAATATTAGTATGGAAGTATGGATTTACTCTAAGAAAGTATTATAATTCCTCACCAAGCATTGGACACCTATTACGTAACAGGCGACCTCGCGCGGGGTGCAGGGATAAGTGCGTAAGGCATCACCGTCTCGAGTTTACTTCTTCTAGACTTTCCATTCGCCCCCAAACCCACTCGATAGTCGCAGTCTTTGGCAACTGTCAATAGAAATGAAACTCATATAACTTGCTCCGCCTATTCTTTCGTGACGTGACGAGTTCGGTGATGGCCCAAGCGTTAGGTGATGATGCGACTTCCATGATTTTTGTTCACCCAAAAAGTGCTCGTAAATAAACTTCCACGTCGAAACGTATAAACAATAACTTAGGTTTACCTACCATTACCTTAATAAGCTTGACAGCCTGGCAAAGAGACATCAATTTAAATATATTACTTTCAAGGGTTGACCCAGCGTATTTGATTAGGACTATTTTTCATCTGAAGTGGTGACACTTTTATCACTTTCAACAGTTTTTACTTACTTTTTACAGTCTTTATACTTTGCCGCGTGGTTCCCGGCAGAGTAGAATTAGGGCCACCCCATCTCTTTCTATGCGGTGTCGTATAAAGCGACTAAGGGATCATCGTCTGCATATAGGCGCATTTTCCTGATTGCATCCGTGACCAAGATGACCTCGGAGCTCAGGGTCCGCCTTCCGGCTCTTCCTCCTCCACTTCGCACGATCTTGGGCGTCCATGGTAGTGAGACCATTACGACTAAGGGATAAGGCTGTTTAACATCAGACAGATAATATACAGTCCAGATTCTGCAACAATAGTGCCCGGAATAAGGCAATAGGCTATTACGTGGGACCTAATACAATGGTTGGTGAAATGTGGTAACCCTTCGGGGATAAAGGCCTGATTATAATGTATGTATATATTTTATGTAACAGTTTTTATAAGTCATAGTGGAACAGTCGTGTATAGAGAATTACTATAGACGCGGTTGTCATATTCTTGTTGAATAAAGTTACCAGTGTACGTTTCATGTTGAGCTATTAAATACGGGATACTTCTCAGCAGTTTTAGGTACTCACGGCGTAAATTTTGTGTTGGCTTTGAAAATAAAAACAATATTATAAAAAATCTGATGGCCATAGATTCAATCGTGTTTTGTACATTATTCTTATTACTTCGTTAAGTAAATTGTATTAAATTATGTTTTTGTATGCGTGTTCTTATGTATTGTTCATGTGGGTGTGTTCTAAGACAATTTTTCATGTCATCATTAAAATTTATCCGTATATGTACGTTACAATTTATTTATCTTCCTGTTTCATGATAAAAATCGCCAATTTCGTGGCTATAAAGATACCTAAGAAAGCTGATACTTTATCTTAAACTCAATTCTGAAGATATTTTTTGTACCTACTACATACTACATGATAGGGTGCGAAAACATCTAAGGCTAGAATGTTATTTCATTACTACTAGCCCTTCCCCTTCTGTCGAGTCGACGGCATATCGTGTCATATTTTGTTTGCCAGTTCGCAGTCACTTCGATAGCGTTCTCAGATAGATCTAGCCCTTAAATAATACACAAACTACGTAGATTTTTTTCACGTCAATTTGACTTCAAGCTGAAGGTAAAGTCTCAGGAGAGAGGACACCATTACAGACACGTAGGTACCACGTTACAATGGTGGCACTCAGCTTGACAGCGTCATCAGGCCCTTGATTCTGCTAAAGCTAAACCACTGTCGTGCCATAGTCTCTGCAAAAATTGGCATTAAATTTTAGACTTTATTGCTATGGATTTAAGGTCTAAAATTAAATGACAATATTTTCATTACACGCTTTCGTCCACTCTACAAAAAGCCATTCAATTTTAAACTTTAACTGCGTTACTTTAAAGGCTAAAATCAAATGGAATTTTCTAGCAGTCACTGTGATGTGACAGTGGTTGTGCTTTAGCAGAATCGAGGCCCAGATGCTTTTTCACGCCCCGATTACAGGATCCGGGACTGAAGGAAGAAGGAAACACATGAGTTGGTAAGGAATTCCAGGACTTAATGATGCCTCTTTTAAGATGGAACCACACTTCAATATGTATTATCTGTTATTCGCCCTATTCGGCTGCACATGACGAAGTTTGGAGGGCTCATTCGTTTATATTGGTGTTCTGATTGGTTTTCGGTAAAGTAGAATAGGGCCACCCCTCTCTTCCTGTGGGTGTCGTAGAAGGCGACTAAGGGATAGGGCTGTTCTCCATTAGACAGTAAACATACATCCCATGACTGAGTGCCCGCTTGACGGCAATTGCTTGAAGGCTCGCCCCCTATTACGTGGGACCGAAAATCATAGTTGATGAAATTTGGGTGGTAATACACCTCTGCCTACCCCTTCGGGGATTTACAGGCGTCAGTATATGTATGGTGTATGTATGATGTAATACACCGCTCGTGGCAGCAGTGGATAGCATGTATGTCGTTCGCTCATATAACAAATTTTTGGGTAAATATTCTTCTTCCTCCTAGCGTTAATTCCCAGTCGCATCCGAAGCTTTCAGCTCGGAGTCTGGGGTCCGCTTTTACCAGTCATAGCTACAGTTTTGGCTAGACCTCGATGTTTTCCGTGAAGCGATTGCCATCTGACCTCCACGACCCAATGTTAACATTAGGCGATATCGAAGCTTTGCAGTTAGACCGTTGTTTTTGGACTTTTTAGGGCACCAACTACCCGTAACGACTGCCATAGATGTTCTTATGGCAAGCGGGACCGACGGCTTAACGTGCTCTCCGAGGCACGACCAGACCAATGCAAATACCCATATTTAATGCACACAAATATTTGCACTGAGCGGGGATCGAACCCGCGCCTCCTGCGTAGCGGCCGCGTTCACTACCGCTACGCCACGGAGGCTGTCACCTATAATAAATAACATGGAATGAAGTGTGGTTCCGCCTTTACATTTAAGCCTCTTACATATGTAAATGCCCCTTGTATGCGTAAGACTTCATTAACACAACAGCAATATGGGTGGAGTTCCTTGGAAAGGAAATTATGAATCCGATTACGATCGGTAAAATGTAGAAGGGCTTACGATTGTCACTGAAAATTCAACGGTTACTTTAGTAGGTCCTTTTCTCGTGGTACATACTACATAACTTATTGTAAGGTTTAATAATATAATGAAAAAAAATACGTAGGTACAATCATGCCTGTCGCTTTGTACCTCATGGGAGGAGATAGGGTGGTCCAAATTCTACTCTGGCGGGAACCATGAAAGATTTAGTGCAATTAAAAAAAATACAGGGTGGAAGATTTTAACCTTACCTGGAGGGAAAATTCTCTAAATACTGGAGATAGCGAATTTTAATTTACCATGTTTGTTAGAGAGATTTGATCCTCATGATTGACACTATCGATTGATGCTATAAAAATACAGGATGTTATTTTTTTCGGATTTTAGTCGGTTGGATTACCGGGCATGGCAAGCGAATTTTCGAAAATCTATGAATGCAGTTTTGTTTCTTTTCAAAAATAAAGGAATGTTTTCTTCGAGTGAAATTAGCTATCTCCAGTATTTAAAGTACTTTCCCTAGGTAAGGTTAAAATCTTCCACCCTGTATTTTTTTAAATCGATGAATTCAGAATGTATTTATTGTGCTCAGTGGACACATTTTTGGCGGGATTACGGTGTGGGCGCTCATCGAATTTGGACATTATTGTTAGAATTCAAGAAGTGTACCTACATGTAATTGTATCTGATTTGAGAAGATACCCTGCTGTGTTTATTCACCCCCTTTCTTCCTTTGGGATGAGCAGAGGTAACAACCATTTACCTAGTTCTGTCATTTATAAGTTTCCAACCTATCAGAAACAGTAGGCACATGCTGTAAGAACATTTCGAACGATCGAACGAACTCGACAGCTGAATTCGCGGTGATATTTCCATTCCGCATGCTGTAAATTTGGTGTCGTCACGTTTTCGAGCATGAGTGTGATGTATGTTTATATGCTCGACAACGTGACATCACCAAAACAGCATGCGATATTGAAATATCACCGCTGATTCAGCTTTCGAGTTCGTTCAATCGTTCGAAATGTTCTTACAGCATGTGCCTACAGATCTAGGGTGGAAGCGAGACGTATTACCGCGAACTTTTTTCTATATTAGAGGGGAAAATTATATCCTGAAACTATATGTCGGGGTCGCCAACGCCAACCTGTCTGCCCTTGACTGCCCGTCAAGGGCAGACAGATTCCCAAGAATTTACTTGTTAATAACCCTCCAAGATGTGAAGAAACAAAGGTGTGTTTATTAGATACATTTAGACATATTTGTCATCACCGTAAACAACAGTGCGCCGAAACCCGACAAGATTTGACGTATCTGACACGAATTTGGTTTGTGATATACGTTGACCAAAAAAAACGACGTCAAATCCTATTCTATTCTATTTTATAATACGTCGACCAACGAATTGGCACTTGCCAAGGGGGATAGGTCCCCAAAATAACATAAAATAATAGGTACCTAAGCTCTTTACTAAATAACACAAACGTAATTTATATCAACGAATTTTTCGCTATACACCCAAAACAATAGTTAACAAGAATAAATGAGAAAGTTCTTATAAGTAAACCAATTACTAACCGACCAGATGGAAATGGTAGCACCATTCCCTATTTTCCCATCGCACTTGGTGCTAATTAAATTCGTTCGCGCTCCATCACAATATAACTTTGCTAAATAAGATGGCTGACTCAAGCTCACTGCTCACCCCTAGTGACCTAACTATGAATAAATAACAGTTTGTTTATTTACTGGTTGTTTTGATTTGTTTCTGCTGATTATGGAATGAACTGGAAACAGACGGATTGATTTAGAAGCACGGTCAATAAGAAAACGTAGCTCCCAGTAGATTATTTATTGTGTTATTCTCTGTCAGCAGAACTTTCAGTTGTAAATATTAACAATAATAATAATAAATAATAAATATTGTAGGACATTCTACACAACGCTATCTAGACCCAAAGTAAGCATAGCTTAACAAGCTTGTGTTATGGGTTCTAGAATGCGGATAAACATACTTAGATACATTTTTTTTTTGTAAATACATACATAATTATACATAGAAACACCCAGACCAATGCAAATATTCATATTCATGCACACAAATATTTGCACTGAGCGGGGATCGAACCCGCGCCTCCTGCGTAGCGGCCGCGTTCACTACCGCTACGCCACAGAGAGTTCGGAGAGTTTCCGGCAAAAAAAAATGCTATGGAGTGGCACTATTTTACTTCACCGGAAACCAACACAATACTTTAGCATTGTTATAAACACTCCCTCAATAGGTAGGTACTTAAAGTGATTTATTCCGATCCAGTACCATTTTTCTAATACCACGTGGTATTTCTTTTTTATCATATTTATATTCTGTTTCGAACGAATACCATTTTTGAAATTATTTAATAATAATAATATAATCTATTCCGAACGAATACTAGAGTACTGTCAGCAGAAAAGATAGGCTTGTGGTTAAGTGGTGACTGAATAGGTTAACACATTATAAGGTTATACAATGCTAACCAGCCCCCCTAGACAAGTGGCAATTCGTTGCTCGGCGTATGATGGAATAGAGTGCCAAATGTATGGAATTTGACGTATATGACAGGCGTCAACGAATGTCAAAAACGTCAAATCCTATACATTTGGCATTCATTCATGACAGGTCAGTTTAAAGATGCATGACCATAAAGAGTCGTATATGTTACAGCATTATTATTATTACAGCGTTGAACTGCCTTTCAACCAGGCTGACGTGCTACGCAGCTATGCTACGGGGATGTAAAAGCTAACCTATGGAACTAAGTGACTGTTTCCACTGTACTATGCTATGTAGCGTAGCGAGTAATATGTGGTATGAAAATGGACAGCTCGATCGATCGTGAATAATGAACCGTACATCATCATCTTCATGTAGACGCAATTTCTTGATTGCATCCGTTGCCAAGATGACCTCGGAGCTCAGGGTCCGCCTGCCGGCTCTTCCTCCTCCACCTCACACTACGCGACACGAGGCGGGCGACCCTCATGCGCGCCGTTTTGCGGCGGCGCCCTACCCCCATCGCATTCCCTTATTTGTGCCATTCATGTGTAGATTTGGCGTTTTTGGCCTTTCCGGAGGCGACTGCCGTCCGACCCCCCCAACCCCGAAGTGAAAGCCAGCGCCAGAGCCTCGTCCGTTGTTTAGCAGGTGCACCGACTTGCAGGTGAGGTTGGCTTGGGGCCCAAGATATTGGTTGCCCCCATTGCACCCTTTGTATCCTCTTTGTACCCCTGAATAATGAACCGTACATCTACACTATTATATAATTGGAAATATTTGTCTGGGGTGGATGCAAAAGCTACTGATTTTGATGCGGTTTTTTTTTGTTATAAAGGTCTTGGTCAGACTTAAAATCTCATACTTGTTTGATTGCAATAGGTTGAGTAGAAACAGAGATAAGAGATCCGCGCAGGTGGAGCTGCGGGCAGAAGGCTAGTAATATTAATAATAGGTAAAACAACAGAAACAGCCGTTTCGCTCGCACTTTTTGTGTGCGCACACGAGTGCAAGCGATATGGTACTACTTTAGTAGCACTTTAAGGTATGATTCCCGTAGCCGACCGCATACGACAACTGCCGACGCACGCAGCAGATGCTCGTAATTCATTGCGGCTTCTCAATGGCCCCTTTATCCGTTTCGGAGTTTAACAAGTAATGGGTATGCTGTATGTGCTGCATGCGTCTGTCGTTGTGGTATGCGGCTTAACTTTCAAAGTTCTATGCGTTTCGTCTATTTATTCTATTACTTTGAGTACCTATTGAATCGTGTTATTTCTCACATCTGTTATTTATTTTAAGATTGATCCCTCAATTTTTCAACCGTGCTTGATGGTGACTAAGCTCGGTTGAAGTTTGAACACAAAAAGTCACCATTTCAGATACCATCAATTCTAAAACGGCGGTCCTTAGTTTGGCCTCGACAAATGCTTTTTCACGCGCCGTTTTTGACCCGGGATTATAGGGTAAAGGAAAACGTGTGTGGGTAAACTATTTTCAGTTCTTTGTCACGCAACAAAGAAAGGAAGTAGGTACCTACCTAGGTACCTACCTACCAACTGAGGTTTAGTTTATGACGGTATTGTATCTAATTTCTAATCGCATCTGTTCTGTTTTCTGTTGATAGATTGTGAATTCACCATATCTAAGCAGAATGGAACCATACGTTTGGAGAATGCCGAGTATTGCTTAATTTTGTAGAATGGTCACCTAACCTAAAACTGACCTGACTAGTACCTATTGCTTAACTTTGAAATGCGCCAACTTAATTCAGTCACAAACCAGTCAAGCAATAGTACTTTACTAATTGTACCTAATTTTGTAACAAACTCGTTTTGGTATTAGTTTTATCAGAGGCATTCGTTCGGAATAGAATAATAATATTTTAAAAAAGAAATACCACGTGGAATTATGAAAATGGTACTGGATTGGAATAGTTCGTTTATGTTAATTTTCGGGTTTCAATTCAATTTTGAAGTAGAGCAGATTTTTTTCTTACACGTTTAGTTTGGATGATAGTGCCTTAATATAGCACCATGGAGCTAGTCTGATAATGGAATAGGAAAGTAGATATAGGAACTTCTAATTTAAATAAGATAAACCTATAGATATATTATTATCATCACTACATATATAAATCAAAGTCGCTGTCGCTGTCTGTCCGTCCCTATGTACTTATGCTTAAATCTTCAAAACTATGCAACCGATTTTGAAGCGGTTTTTTTTAATAGATAGAGTGATTCAAGAGGAAGGTTTATATGTGTAACACATGCATAATATTGTAGAGAAACACTGATTAATCGGGATCAGAATACCACGTGGGCGGGAAATATGGCGGTACGAAGTTCGCCGGGTCAGCTAGTATTAAATAAAGCACTTGTACTTTTCCACAATTATGTATTATTTTGAACCTTACCGGTTTCGCCTTACGGCATTCTCAAAGGCTTTATTTAATATGTGTAGCAAGTTCTACCCAGCGCCATCAATCTCCAGTATAAACAGTCTAAACCTGTCGAGTTTGAACTCATTTGTTTTGTCTAAACCAACCCACTGATATTCAGGGTCTGAAGATGGAGACAGTAGGTGGTCCTGGGAATTTCCGAACTAAACATACAAGTAAAATGATTAAAAAAAAAACATTTTCAAAAACAATTTTATCTTTACATAATCTTTTGTACTAAAACGATCTTTGTACTTATCTACTTAGCTAATATCTATAAACAAAAGATAATGGTCTCCGCAATTGCTGACCGTTTGTGTCAATGGAAACAAAAGATAAGAAAGCTTAAAGCTCTTTGTGTCTTTGGCGACCGACTACGATCGCAATTAAATATCTGCGTGGTGTTTCTAGGATTTCTAGGAATTTGTTACAAACGAATACCATGAAGAACAGTCGCTCAAACTGGTCGTTACATTCGAAGTCGTTAAAATCACATGAATGTTGTGCTAAATTGGGCTTTAAAATCAAGGGACTTATGTTTAACGTCTCTATAGCCAAATGTTCGCTGTAACCAAGGTAAGAAAAAAAAAATCCAAAAAAGTACCTATTCTATTTTATTATTTTAACATTCAAAACTATACATTTTTCGTACGTATGTATGTTTACTTATTCTCATAATAATATAATTTGATTATGTACAAAATTAACAATACAACTATATTGAATTTTGTGACACAGGAGATGAATCTATAATTGCCAGGTATTTAATTGCTGTTTAAACTGTGCCAGACACTAATTTAGAATTAGAGAATTACTGGATGAGACATTTCATTCACATTTTAGAAAAAATACATTTGTTACATTTACGGAGCTCGTGATTCTTAGAACATCAATGGAAAAAATAATAAATACATCGCGATAGAATTCGTTAAAAAGTGTTTTTATTTGAATGAGTGATAGGCTCGCAGACTGGTAGAGTAGGTCTAGGTAATATTCGGAAACAAACAGATAAAGAAATAACAAAATCTTTTATTCAAGCAGACGAAAACAACACCTATAAGGTGCACGCAATGAACCTAGAAATGCAAAACGAATGGTTGACCCTAGGCGAATCTTGTATTCCCATAGCCTTAAAATGGCGTACCATAATATACGACTGGTCACCGGCCTTACTTAAATTTTACCTAAATGCATTCAAGTTGACCCTCCCCGACCAATGCAATCTAGTCAGGTGGGGAAAAGCCACAGATAAAACATGTAACTCATGTGGTGAAGCAACTGGTACGGCTAGGCACCTGTTCCCCACCGGTTGTAGGACGTTATTAGACCGGGGTCATTATTCGCGCCGACATGATAAGGTATGAGAAATCATACGCGAGGCTGTAAGTTTGGCAGTAGCTAGAGCGAAAAAAGGATTAACTACAAACCAAAGAAATGACATTGTGTTTGTAAAGGAAGGCTGCTCAAAGAAATCATCTCAAAAGCCATATTAAATTTTAATAGCTGCCGTTGACTGGACAATACTTGTAGACACGTATGAGAAGCACTATAAAATACTGGAGTATATCTGTGCCTCATCATCCAGACCAGACATATTCCTTTTTTCACGATCGCATAGGCGTGCAGTGCTTGTAGAACTCACAGTACCGTGGGAAACTAATATACCTAAAGACCACGCTATAAAGACAAACAAATACTTTGACTTGACTAATGAGTTAACCAAAAACGGCTACGTTAAACCACTCTACGCCGTAGGAGCAACGGGAATTCCAGCTAAATCCCTGTACAACTTACTTAAAGACCTCGGATTGCCAAGAGCTTCAATAAGCTCTTTATTCAATCGAATATCAAAAGCGGCATTGATAGGATCTTACCAAATTTGGATAGGTAGGGGGGGGGAGGAGGAACACTAATGACAGTGGAGGTGAGCGCTGATGCATCACAAGGTGACAACTCTTAACCTACATCTGGGTCGCAAGTCCCAGTCGCCGTCACGGTGTTCCTCTCTGTGTCACGCTATGGACCCGGCGACCTCACGGTGAATCCATGGAGTGCTGAGAATCGGATCTCGCATAAACTTCATACAGTATCCCTAAGTTCGGTTCCATCTGCTTTCAAACGTCATAACGGTCTAAAAAGTCAGGTGATCATTTTCAGAAAAAAGTCTGTAATTTTGACCCATTAAGCCTACCACTATGTAAAGCTTTATTGTATCAACATTCTACGAGTATGACTAATTGATATTTTAATCTCTCTCTCTCTCTGTCTCTCCCTTTCCCTCTCTTTCCTTCTCTCTCTCTCTCTCTCTCTCTCTCTCTCTCTCTACCCAGTCAGATAGCCCGTACGACGTCCGGGAGAGTGAGAGAGATGGTATATATTTAAAACTGGCCTACCTGAGATTCTCTAACTATGTGATTACCCCTTCCCCATAGAAATGTGCAAGTTAAGGATAAGTGTGTCGTGATAACAGCCCTTCGCACTTCGCACAGTCTGTACTGACACCTCGTGCAATACGGTTGTTTCAACTAATCTATTGGAAGGAAATTAATACTTCGCTACACGATGGCAGATCGTTTTAATAATTTTAAAATGACTTTCGGGGAGATCATCAATGTGAACAAGTCACCGGCAGGAGAAGGTGCTCCTCTGCGTAAATGTGAAACCAGTGGACGACCTGAAGAAACCCGTGACCGAAGTGGTGGAGACCAACTTCAAAGTGCATGTACAAGAGGTATCTTACGAAGACAAGACAAAACACTGGCAAGAATAATGAAGCCTGTTAACTACGCAACAGTTAATAATCAAACATTAGATGCAGTGCTCAAAAAAGTGACTTTCAATGAATTAGTTGACAAGGTTACTAAAAAAAAAAGTGACGCTGGGCCACCAAAGCTATTACTATCGAATTTGGACTTGTCGGATATAAAAAAGAAAAAAAAGAAGAAGAAAGAAAAGAAGGGACGGCGAAATCAGAGAGGATCCCACGGACGAGAAGACGGTGAGCGCCCTGTGCTTGCTGCAGAACAATTAGACGTTGAAATGGATGACTTTGTGGAAGACTTGAAGGGCATTCGATTAGAATAAGTGTATTTTAAGAATCTCTCTATTGTATATAGTATTGTGTATATTATTGTGTATAGTATTGTGTATAATGTATATAGTAAGAATAGTAATGTGTAATTGTATTTATTAGAATAAGTGTAGTATCTGTGTGAATGTCTGTATTGTATGTAGATATATAGTATTGTGCAATGGTCATAATTTTTTGTCGCCATTTTTGATTGTGGAAAACATCTTGTTAGTTAGTATCTAGTTTATAATTATATTATCATTGGTATTGTAAATAGTTTGGTTTAGTATACATTTGAACGTGTTCCCTTTGTACATTATTAGTTTTAGTTTTAATTTAGTTTTTTTTAGTACTGTAATATGTATTTATTTTAATTTTATTTGAATATAAAGTATATTGATCATGTTTAGTTTAATTGTATTTTATATAAAGTATAAGTACAGATAGTATTGTGTATAATGTATATACTTAGAATGGTAATGTATAAGTGTAGAATTTAGTAAAGAACTTTTAAAACTTGACAAAATCTGTATTTTTTTTCTAAGAATACTAGTAAACAAAAATACTAGTATTTCCGAAAATTTACCTGAAAATTGAACTTGAGTGGAGATTTTATGAACGTAAATTCACTTAGGTCACTGAGTAGGTTAACACATTACAAGGTTAAGTAATTGATACAAGCCAAGTCAGGTTTAGTGAACACGGCCGCTACGCAGGAGGCGCGGGTTCAATCCCCGCTCAGTGCCGATATTTGTATGCATGAATATGGGTATTTGCATTGGTCGGGTCGTGCCTCGGAGAGCACGTTAAGCCGTCGGTCCCTGTTGCCATACAAACATCTATGGCAGTCGTTACGAGTAGTTCAACAACAATGGACTTACTGTAATGCTTCGATATTAACTAATGTCACCATTGGTTTGTAGAGGTCAGATGGCAGTCGCTCCACGGAAAATATCGAGGTCCAGCCAAATCCACAGTTAAGACTGGTAAAGCGGACCCCAGGCGCCGAGTTGAAAAGCTTCGAATGCGACTGGGAAGCAACGCTAGGATGAAGAATACTCGTAGTTAAGTGATACTAGCCAGGTCAATCTTAGGGTGGGTGACCATTCTTATCTTAAATTAAAAGGTTAAGCATTATTAGCCGGGTTAGTTTAAGGCTGAACAAGAACATCGTGTGCGTGATCTGGAACCTCCTAGGCGGACGGAGACGGCAGTGCCTCAATATTACAGGAAAGTCGCTGCCGCCTAAGTTAAGCCCCAACCGAGTTGGGAACGGTGATGCTTTCCACGTGTGTGTGTCCCTCTGACCAGCAGAGGGTACAGTGCAGAGCAGGCTAGGATAATAGAAAGTAATAAAGAAACATACCTCTTCTACTTCGGTGATTATTTTCATGCAAGATATTATAACGATAGCTCAAGAAGATCTTAACATATTATTAAATGAATGATTGTAAGATAAATTTGTTAACAATAAACATAACAAAAACATCATTATTGTACTCGCCGCTAAAAACAAAACTAATTGGCGAGTAATCGTCGCTCACTATATACAACGATATTATTAAAGGTTCCGACCACGACAAAATACCTAGGACTATGGGTAGATAACACACATACCTGGAAAGTGCACATTGACCACATCAAAACAAAATTATTATTACTATTAGGAGCATAACATAAAAGCAACTGTATTCCATAAAATATCTATCGCACACCAACAAACACTTAATATAAAAAACTGAACTGTTAAATCTATCGCAACTATACATACCTATATACCACCTGTTTACTAGTAAACAAACTTCACCACAAAGTCTATACAATCAAAATATAGGCTACTTGTGTTTGAGTTTATTTGGCTATTATTGGTAAGCAAAGGTCTACTGCTGCGTAATATTACTACAACTAAAAAGTAGATAATAGAATGTTAACGAAAAACTTTAAAAAGGCATCTTTTCTTCACATAAACTAACGTACTAAAACGTTGTTTGTACCTATCTATTTAGCAAATATCTATAATCAAAATATAAAGGTCTCCGCAATTGCTGACCATTTGTGTGAATGGATACAAAGGATAGGGAAGCTCTTTGTGTCTTTGGCGACCGACTCCCATCGAAATATCTGCATGGTATTTCTAGGATTTCTAGAAATTTGTTACAAACGAATACCATGAAGAACAGTCGCTCAAACTAGTCGTTACAGTTGAAGTCGTTATAATCACATGAATGTTGTGCTAAATTGGGCTTTAAAATCAAGGGACTTATGTTTAACGTCACTAATAGCCAAATGGTCGCTGTAACCAAGGTCAGAAAAAATAAATCCAAAGTAAGTACCTATTTTATTTTATTATTTTAACATTCAAAACTATACATTTTTCGTACGTATGTATGTTTACTTATTCTCATAATAATATAATTTGATTATGTACAAAATTAACAATACAACTAAATTGAATTTTGTGACACAGGAGATGAATCTATAATTGCCAGGTATTTTATTGCTGTTTAAACTGTGCCAGACACTAATTTAGAATTAGAGAATTGCTGGATGAGACATTTCATTCACATTTTAGAAAAAATACATTTGTTACATTTACGGAGCTCGTGATTCTTAGAACATCAATGGAAATAATAATAAATACATCGCGATAGAATTCGTTAAAAAGTGCTTTTATTTGAATGAGTGATAGGCTCGCAGACTGGTAGAGTAGGTCTAGGTTATATTCGGAAACAAACAGATAAAGAAATAACAAAATCTTTTCTTCAAGCAGACGAAAACAACACCTATAAGGTGCACGCAATCAAATGAACCTAGAAATGCAAAACGAATGGTTGACCCTAGGTGAATTTTGTATTCCCATAGCCTTAAAATGGCGTACCATAATATACAACTGGTCACCGGCCTCACTTAAATTTTACCTAAATGCATTCCAGTTGACCCTCCCCGACCAAAGCAATCTAGTCAGGTGGGGAAAAGCCACAGATAAAACATGTAACTCATGTGGTGAAGCAACTGGTACGGCTAGGCACCCGCTGGTGGGTTGTAGGACGTTATTAGACCGGGGTCATTACTCGCGCCGACATGATAAGGTATTAGAAATCATACGCGAGGCTGTAAGTTTGGCAGTAGCTAGAAAAAAGGATTAACTACAAACCAAAGAAATGACATTGTGTTTGTAAAGGAAGGCTGCTCAAAGAAATCATCTCAAAAACCATATTCAATTTTAATAGCTGCCGTTGACTGGACAATACTTGTAGACACGTATGAGAAGCACTATTAAATACAGGAGGATATCTGTGCCTCATCATCCAGACCCGACATATTCCTTTTTTCACGATCGCATAGGCGTGCAGTGCTTGTAGAACTCACAGTACCGTGGGAAACTAATATACCTACCTAAAGACCACGCTATAAAGACAAACAAATACTTGACTAACGAGTTTATCAAAAACGGCTACGTGGTTAAACTCTATGCCGTAGGAGCAAGAGGAATTCCAGCTAAATCCCTGTACAACTTACTTAAAGACCTCGGATTGCCAAGAGCTTCAATAAGCTCTTTATTAAATCGAATATCAAAAGCGGCATTGATAGATCTTACCAAATTTGGATAGGTAGTGGGCGGGGGGGGGGGGGGAACATTACTGACAGTGGAGGTGAGCGCTGATGCATCACAAGGTGCCACTCTAAACCTACATCTGGGTCGCAAGTCCCAGTCGCCGTCACGGTGTTCCTCTCTGTATCACGCTATGGACCCGGCAACCTCACGGTGAATCCATGGAGTGCTGAGAATTGGATCTCGCGTAAACTTCATACAGTATCCCTAAGTTCGGTTCCATTTGCTTTCAAACGTCATAACGGTCTAAAAAGTCAGATGATAATTTTCAAAAAAAAATCTGTAATTTTGAAGCATTAAGCCTACCACTATGTAAAGCTTTATTGTATCAACATTAACTACGAGTATGACTAATTGATATTTTAATCTCTCTCTCTCTCTGTCTCTCCCTTTCCCTCTCTTTCCTTCTCTCTCTCTCTCTCTCTCTCCCTAACCAGTCAGATAGCCCGTACGACGTCCGGGAGAGTGAGAGAGATGGTATATATTTAAAACTGGCCTACCTGAGATTCTCCATGTGATTACCCCTTCCCCATAGAAATGCGCAAGTTAAGGATAAGTGTGTCGTGATAACAGCCCTTCGCACTTCGCACAGTCTGTACTGACACCTCGTGCAATACGGTTGTTTCAACTAATCTATTGGAAGGAATTTAATACTTCGCTACACGATGGCAGATCGTTTTAATAATTTTAAAATGACTTTCGGGGAGATCATCAATGAGAACAAGTCACCGGCAGGAGAACGTGACCGAAGTGGTGGAGACCAACTTCAAAGTGCTCGTACAAGAGGTATCTTACGAAGACAAGACAAAACACTGGCAAGAATAATGAAGCCTGTTAACTACGCAACAGTTAATAATCAAACATTAGATGCAGTGCTCAAAAAAGTGACTTTCAATGAATTAGTTGACAAGGTTACTAAAAAAAAATGTGATGCTGGGCCACCAAAGCTATTACTATCGAATTTGGACTTGTCGGATATAAAAAAGAAAAAAAAGAAGAAGAAAGAAAAGAAGGGACGGCGAAATCAGAGAGGATCCCACGGACGAGAAGACGGTGAGCGCCCTGTGCTTGTTGCAGAACAATTAGACGTTGAAATGGATGACTTTGTGGCAGACTTGAAGGGCATTCGATTAGAATAAGTGTAATTTAAGAATATCTCTATTGTATATAGTATTATGTATATTATTGTGTATAGTATTATGTATAATGTATAAAGTAAGAATAGTAATGTGTAATTGTAATTATTAGAATAAGTGTAGTATCTGTGTGAATCTCTGTATTGTGTGTGTATATAGTATTGTGAAATGGTCATTATTTTTGTCGCCATTTTTGATTGTGGACAACATCTTGTTAGTTAGTATCTAGTTTATAATATATCATTGGTATTGTAAATAGTTTGGTTTAGTATACATTTGAACGAGTTCTCTTTGTACATTATTAGATTTCGTTTTAATTTGGTTTTTTTTAGTACTGTAATATGTATTTATTTTAATTTTATTTGAATATAAAATATATTGATTATGTCTAGTTTAATTGTATTTTATATAAAGTATACAGATAGTATTGTGTATAATGTATATACTTAGTATGGTAATGTATAAGCGTAGAATTTAGTAAAGAACGTTTTAAACTTGACATAAGCTGTTTTTTATTTTCTAAGAATACTAGTAAATAAAAATACTAGTAAACTTACCTGAAAATTGGACTTGAGTGGAGATTTTGTGAACGTAAATTCCCTTAGGTCACTGAGTAGGTTAACACATTACAAGGTTAAGTAATTGATACAAGCCAAGTCAGGTTTAGTGAACACAGCCGCTACGCAGGAGGCGCGGGTTCAATCCCCGCTCAGTGCCGATATTTGTATGCATGAATATGGGTATTTGCAATAGTCTGGTCGTGCCTCGGAGAGCACGTTAAGCCGTCGGTCCCGGTTGCCATACAAACATCTATGGCAGTCGTTACAAGTAGTTAGAGCCCTAAAAAAATCAACAACAATGGACTAGCTGTAATGCTTCGATATCGCCTAATGTCACCATTGGTATTTGGAGATCAGATGGCAGTCGCTCCAAGGAAAATATCGAGGTCCAGCCAAATCCACAGTTAAGACTGGTAAAGCGGACCCCAGACGCCGAGTTGAAAAGCTTCGAATGAGACTGGGAAGCAACGCTAGGATGAAGAATAGGTGATACTAGCCAGGTCAATCTTAGGGTGGGTGACCATTCTTATCTTAAATTAAAAGGCTAAGCAATATTAGCCGGGTTAGCTTAAGGCTGAACAAGAACAACGTGTGCGTGATCTGGAACCTCCTAGGCGGACAGAGACGGCAGTGCCTCAATGTTACAGGAAAGTCGCTGCCGCCTAAGTTAAGCCCCAACCGAGTTGGGAACGGTGATGCTTTCCACGTGTGTGTGTCCCTCTGACCAGCAAAGGGTACAGTGCAGAGCAGGCAAGGATAATAGAAAGCAATAAAGAAACATACCTCTTCTTCTTCGATAATTATTTTCATGCAAGACATTATAACGATAGCTCAAGAAGATCTTAACATAATTATTATTAAATGAATGATTGTAAGATAAATTTGTTAACAATAAACACAACAAAAACATCATTATTGTACTCGCCGCTAAAAACAAAACTATAGGCGAGTAATCGTCGCTCACTATAAATAACGACATTATTAAAGGTTCCGACCACGACAAAATACCTAGGACTAATGGGTAGATGACACACATACCTGGAAAGTGCACATTGACCACATCAAAACAAAATTATTAGGTATTACTATTAGGAGCATAACATAAAAGCAACTGTATTCCATAAAATATCTATCGCACACCAACAAACACTTTATATAAAGAACTGAACTGTTACCTATATACCACCTGTTTACTAGTAAACAAACTTCACCACAAAGTCTATACAATCAAAATATAGGCTACTTGTGTTTGAGTTTAATTGGTTATTATTGGTAAGCAAAGGTCTACTAAAAATTAGATAATAGAATGTTAACAAAAAACTTTAAAAAGGCATCTTTTCTTCACATAAACTAACGTACTAAAACGTTGTTTGTACTTATCTACTTAGCAAATATCTATAATCAAAATATAAAGGTCTCCGCAATTGCTGACCGTTTCACTGTGAATGGAAACAAAAGATAAGAAAGCTTAAAGCTCTTTGTGTCTTTGGCCACCGACTACGATCGCAATTAAATATCTGCATGGTATTTCTAGGATTTCTAGGAATTTGTTACAAATGAATACCATTAAGAACCACTCGCTCAAACTAGTCGTTACATTCGGAATCGTTAAAATCACATGAATGTTGTGCTAAATTGGGCTTTAAAATCAAGGGACTTCATTTAACGTCACTATAGCTAAATTGTCGCTGTAACCAATGTCAGAAAAAATAAATCCAAAGTACCTATTTTATTTTATTATTTATTTTAATACTCAATCTATACATTTTTCGTATGTTTAATTCATCATCATCATCATTTCAGTCATAGGAAGTCCACTAGACATAGGCCTCCCCTATACGAGTAGATCTCCAATAAGACCGGTTGGAAGCGGCTCGCATCCAGCGCGTTCTGTTCTGTTTAATGTCGTCTGTCCACCTAGGGGGTGGATGTCCTACGCTGAGCTTGCCGAATGTTTACTTATTCTCATAATAATATAATTTGATTATGTACAAAATTAACAATACAACTAAATTGAATTTTGTGACACAGGAGATGAATCTATAATTGCCAGGTATTTTATTGCTGTTTAAACTGTGCCAGACACTAATTTAGAATTAGAGAATTGCTGGATGAGACATTTCATTCACATCTTAGAAAAAATACATTTGTTACATTTACGGAGCTCGTGGTTCTTAGAACATCAATGGAAATAATAATAAATACATCGCGATAGAATTCGTTAAAAAGTGCTTTTATTTGAATGAGTGATAGGCTCGCAGACTGGTAGAGTAGGTCTAGGTAATATTCGGAAACAAACAGATAAAGAAATAACAAAATCTTTTCTTCAAGCAGACCAAAACAACACCTATAAGGTGCACGCAATGAACCCATGTAACTGCCCGGAAATAAAAAGAAAGGACAAAATAAAATACCTGGGTATAATAATAGACGAAACTCTATCTTTTACACAATACAGCGAAGCGCTAATTAAGCGACTACGCAAAATGATATTTGTGTTTAAAAAAATAAGACGCATTACTGATGTAAAACTAATTAAACAAATCTACTATGCCCTTGTCAATCAATATTGACGTACTGCATAACTTCATGGGGGGGAGGTGGTAAATCATTGTTATTACCTATTTAGAGAGCCCAGAGAGCGGTCCTCAAGGTAGCAACCTTCCGCTCGTTCCTATTCCCCACTGACCTCCTATACAAATCTTGTAAAGTATAAACAGTCCGCCAACTATTCATACTGAGCACAGTTCTAAAGCAGCACACAGCACTTCCCTACAGCACTGAAATTGTAAATAAAAGACGGAAGGATATCGTGTGCACCCAGCGAATTGCAATAAAGCACGAGTATACAGCCAAATTCTACATGTTTTTAGGGCCATTACTGTATTACAGGGTAAATGCGATAACAAGCATATATCCTCTGAACTACAGCCACTGTAAGCAAGTCCTAAAGAAAGCTCTCCAAAAGATGACATATTATTATGATGAGACGGAGGAGTTAATAAAGGTTTTAAAATAGTTATTGTCAAATAGTAAATTAACGAATAGTATTTAAGTTTAGAAGGCTAATCCACTTTACACTACACTAATACCTAATACTTTTTAAGCCTATGAATTATGTGTATTTGATGTGATGTAATAAAATAGCACTGCAAGCTTGAAACACAGGATTACCTAGTTCAAGCACAAATAGTACCGCACTTAAGTAGCTATGTAAGATATCTGACATTGTTAATATTGTGTGACAATTATTATTTAGTTTTTGAAGCATGATACATTTTGAATGAAATTATTATAATTATTGTGTTGCTACTCTGTCGCATTGGGTTCGCCTGTAATGACATTGTATGTATGAAATGAATAAATAAAAATAAAAATAAAAAAAAATTAAGAAACGCATGTAAATATTGTGTATATTTTATACCATATACACAATACGCTATTAGTTTTCTAATTATGCACTAATTAGAAAACTAATAGCATTAGCTAGGCTAAGAAACTATGTAACACTAAGGTACTATGATTATGGAAATAAATATTATTATTATTCCTCTTTATTCTTTTAAACTCTTATAAATTATATTTTTAAATACATAATTATATAAATACAAAAACATATATTTAAAAATATAAAAAATAGTGCCCCACCGGTATCGGGTATAGGGACCAAGCTACCGGTGGTTAGGGCTCCAGAGAGAGGAACCTCCTCACAATACGTGCCGTGTCGAGGAGTACCGCCTTCTGCATCAAGCCCTTGATCCAGCTGCCTAACGAGAGCCTCTTAAGGTGTTGGTCGAGGCTCTTAGCAATCAGCCCATGGGCCGATATGACTATCGGGACAATGATTGCCGAATCAACATTCCACATGTCAACAACCTCATGAGCCAGATCCAAATATTTTATTTGTTTGTCTTTTTCGGCTTTCATGAGGTTTTCGTCATGAGGAATGGTGACATCAACAATCATTGCAAGGCGCTCTAATCGATCTATCACCACTATAACAGGCTTATTGGCGACAATAGTCCTGTCAGTGATAACAGATCGATCCCAATATAATGTGACACGTTTATTATTATTATTATTTGTTTCTCTGCTCCTTAGCTCTCAGGACTATGGAGTCCCGGGCATTTGGAAGGCGTGCGTCGGGCCGAAACCAAGACGTAGAGGCCCTTTCAAGAGAGTTTAATATGCTAGGGATACACACATGACGGATACCATCCCCGAGTGCACAGTATGATACACTCGGAGATGGTCCCCGCCAGGTGCAGAGACTATTGCTGTACGATGGAAACTAGGTATTGGGCTATGGGGTTGAGTATTGGATGGACTGGTAAATGGGCTATGGGGGGAGACTAACGGACACCTGCCATGACAATAAGTCTCAAAATTGTAAAAAGGCAGGCGGTGACTTGCCAACTCATTGCATGGGCCCCACATTAAATTAGCCACACATAGTGCGGCCATGGAGCAACACCCGTTGAGCGGCTAAGGTTGTCGAGAGGTGAGTCTGCGGGGCGCGTCCCCGGCGTTATGACATTTTACACTTCCAACCTGGAGCATAGGTTCCGCTCTTGCGACTCCACTCATGGCCGGCCAATAAAGGCAAGCACATGAGGCGAGGGGGAATAAATCCGAGCCTCAGGAGAATCAGGGTACGTGGTGTCGCCACTCACCAACAGCTCGCCACAAGCTGCCCCTGCGATTATTATTACTAGAAATGCAAAACGAATGGTTGACCCTAGGTGAATTTTGTATTCCCATAGCCTTAAAATGGCGTACCATAATATACGACTGGTCACCGGCCTTACTTAAATTTTACCTAAATGCATTCCAGTTGACCCTCCCCGACCAAAGCAATCTAGTCAGGTGGGGAAATGCCACAGATAAAACATGTAACTCATGTGGTGAAGCAACTGGTACGGCTAGGCACCTGCTGGTGGGTTGTAGGACGTTATTAGACCGGGGTCATTACTCGCGCCGACATGATAAGGTATTAGAAATCATACGCGAGGCTGTAAGTTTGGCAGTAGCTAGAGCGAGGTGAGCGCTGATGCATCACAAGGTGACCACTCTAAACCTACATCTGGGTCGCAAGTCCCAGTCGCCGTCACGGTGTTCCTCTCTGTATCACGCTATGGACCCGGCGACCTCACGGTGAATCCATGGAGCGCTGAGGATCGGATCTCGCATAAACTTCATACAGTATCCCTAAGTTCGGTTCCATCTGCTTTCAAACGCCATAACGGTCTAAAAAGTCAGATGATAATTTTCAGAAAAAAATCTGTAATTTTGACCCATTAAGCCTACCACTATGTAAAGCTTTATTGTATCAACATTAACTACGAGTATGACTGATTGATATTTTAATCTCTCTCTCTCTGTCTCTCCCTTTCCCTCTCTTTCCTTCTTTCTCTCTCTCTCTCTCTCTACCCAGTCAGATAGCCCGTACGACGTCCGGGAGAGTGAGAGAGATGGTATATATTTAAAACTGGTCTACCTGAGATTCTCTAACTATGTGATTACCCCTTCCTCATAGAAATGTGCAAGTTAAGGATAAGTGTGTCGTGATAACAGCCCTTCGCACTTCGCACAGTCTGTACTGACACCTCGTGCAATACGGTTGTTTCAACTAATCTATTGGAAGGAAATTAATACTTCGCTACACGATGGCAGATCATTTTAATAATTTTAAAATGACTTTCGGGGAGATCATCAATGTGAACAAGTCACCGGCAGGAGAAGGTGGTCCTCTGCGCAAATGTGAAACCAGTGGACGACCTGAAGAAACCCGTGACCGAAGTGGTGGAGACCAACTTCAAAGTGCACGTACAAGAGATATCTTACGAAGACAAGACAAAACACTGGCAAGAATAATGAAGCCTGTTAACTACGCAACAGTTAATAATCAAACATTAGATGCAGTGCTCAAAAAAGTGACTTTCAATGAATTAGTTGACAAGGTTACAATAAAAAAATGTGATGCTGGGCCACCAAAGCTATTACTATCTAATTTGGACTTGTCGGATATAAAAAAGAAAAAAAAGAAGAAGAAAGAAAAGAAGGGACGGCGAAATCAGAGAGGATCCCACGGACGAGAAGACGGTGAGCGCCCTGTGCTTGCTGCAGAACAATTAGACGTTGAAATGGATGACTTTGTGGCAGACTTGAAGGGCATTCGATTAGAATAAGTGTAATTTAAGAATATCTCTATTGTATATAGTATTATGTATATTATTGTGTATAGTATTGTGTATAATGTATATAGTAAGAATAGTAATGTGTAATTGTATTTATTTGAATAAGTGTAGTATCTGTGTGAATCTCTGTATTGTATGTAGATATATAGTATTGTGAAATGGTCATCATTTTTGTCGCCATTTTTGATTGTGGACAACATCTTGTTAGTTAGTATCTAGTTTATAATATATCATTGGTATTGTAAATAGTTTGGTTTAGTATACATTTGAACGAGTTCTCTTTGTACATTATTAGTTTTAGTTTTAATTTGGTTTTTTTTAGTAATGTAGTATGTATTTATTTTAATTTTATTTAAATATAAGGTATATTGATTATGTCTAGTTTAATTGTATTTTATATAAAGTATACAGATAGTATTGTGTATAATGTATATACTTAGTATGGTAATGTATAAGTGTAGAATTTAGTTGTAGAAGTTGACATAATCTGTTTTTTATTTTTTAAGAATACTAGTAAATAAAAATACTAGTATTTCCGAAAACTTACCTGAAAATTGGACTTGAGTGGAGATTTTGTGAACGTAAATTCACTTAGGTCACTGAGTAGGTTAACACATTACAAGGTTAAGTAATTGATACAAGCCAAGTCAGGTTTAGTGAACACAGCCGCTACGCAGGAGGCGCGGGTTCAATCCCCGCTCAGTGCCGATACTTGTATGCATGAATATGGGTATTTGCAATAGTCTGGTCGTGCCTCGGAGAGCACGTTAAGCCGTCGGTCCCGGTTGCCATACAAACATCTATGGCAGTCGTTACAAGTAGTTAGAGCCCTAAAAAAATCAACAACAATGGACTAGCTGTAATGCTTCGATATCGCCTAATGTCACCATTGGTTTTTGGAGGTCAGATGGCAGTCGCTCCACGGAAAATTTCGAGGTCCAGCCAAATCCACAGTTAAGACTGGTAAAGCGGACCCCAGGCGCCGAGTTGAAAAGCTTCGAATGCGACTGGTAAGCAACGCTAGGATAAAGAATAGTTAAGTGATACTAGCCAGGTCAATCTCAGGGTGGGTGACCATTCTTATCTTAAATTAAAAGGTTAAGGAATATTAGGCGGGTTAGCTTAAGGCTGAACAAGAACATCGTGTGCGTGATCTGGAACCTCCTTGGCGGATGGAGACGGCAGTGCCTCAATATTACATGAAAGTCGCTGCCGCCTAAGTTAAGCCCCAGCCGAGGTGGGAACGGTGCTGCTTTCCACTTGTGTGTGTCCCTCTGACCAGCAGAGGGTAAGTACAGTGCAGAGTAGGCAAGGATAATACATAGAAAGTAATAATAAAACATACCTCTTCTACTTCGATAATTTCATGCAAGGCAAGACATTATAACGATAGCTCAAAAAGATCTTAACATACTAAATGAATGATTGATAACATAAATTTGTTAACAATAAACACAACAAAAACATCATTATTGTATTCGCCGCTAAAAGCAAACCTATTGGCGAGTAATCATCGCTCACTATAAACAACAATATTATTAAAGGTTCCAACCACGAGAAATACCTAGGATTCCTAGCACTATGAGTAAATGACACATACCTAGAAAGTGCACATCGACCACGTCAAAACAAAATTGTTATCACTGTTAGGAGCATTACGCAAAGTCAGTAACTGTATTCTAAAAAAAGTTAGTAAGTAGGTACTAGCACATACAATTCATTTGTAAAATCACATTTAGAATATTTAATTAAAATATCATCAGCCGCTAAACCTAACCTCGGACCTTTACAAAGTACGCAGAATAAAATAATTAATGTGCTGTTTCATAACTGCTATCGCAAACCAAAAAACACTTTACATAAAAAACTGAATTGTTAAATCTGTCGCAACTATACATGTCATATGTATACAGTACTAGTAAAAAACCTCACCACAAAGTCTATACAATCAAATATAGATTACTTCTGTTTGAGTATAATTGGCTATTATTGGTAAGCACAGGTCTATACTAGCCAGGTCAGTCTAAAATTGAGTGACCATTGTTAACTAAATTAAGAGGTTTGCAATGGTAGCTAGATCAGTTTTAGAACAGGTGACCTATCTAAACTAATATTAAGAGGTTAAGCAATGCTAGCCAGGTCAGTTTTAGCACAGGTCTACTGCTACATAATATTACTATAACCAAAAAGTAGATTATAGAACGTTAACAAAAACTTAAAAAATAACATGTTTTCTTATAATAATATGTTGTACTAAAACGATGTTTGTACTTATCTATTAAGCTAATATCTATAAACAAAAGATAATGGTCTCCGCAATTGCTGGCCGTTTGTGTGAATGGAAACAAAAGATAAGAAAACTTAAAGCTCTTTGTGTCTTTTGCCTCCGACTATGATCGCAATTAAATATCTGCATGGTATTTCTAGGATTTCTAAGAATTTGTTACAAATGAATACCATTAAGAACAATCGCTCAAACTAGTCGTTACATTCGAAGTCGTTAAAATCACATGAATTTTGTGATAAATTGGGCTTTAAAATCAAGGGACTTATGTTTAACGTCACTATAGCAAAACGGTCGCTATACCCAGGGTCAGAAAAAAATTAATCCAAAGTAAAGCCCGACCAGTAAAATAAAATACCTCGCCATATTGCGGTAAACTATTGGAACTAATTTCTTCATATGGTAACAATCTATACAATGTCATTATGGTCATCTGTCAGTGTGGTGTCAATTGTGCGTGTTGTTGAGTTTGAGAGCGCTACAAAACTACAAAACTATAGTAATATGCCGAAAACTATTAAAAGCCAGTTAAGAAAAGTAATTTATAATATAACAAAGTATTTGTCGGATAAAAAGTAGGAAGGATTGGACTCTGTTCCTCTAAATAACATCACGGACCTTGTTGTCAACATGACGGGTAGGTACATCATAGAGTACGTGCAATGAAATTGGCCTAAACTACTGATTTTACTGTGACTAATTATTATTCACATTTTTAGGTATATCCCGATCTTCTGTAATAAAAATACGAAGAGAAGGTCAAACGTCAAATGTATTTTCTACGCCTAAGAAAAATAAGCCTAACGCAAAAAAGAAAATCATGCTCGATTATTTTGATCTCTGTGCTGTTAGGCATAAAATACAAGAATTTTATGCAGTCCGAAAAACAATATCGCGTGGTCCCTGTTCTATACATAGTGTAATGTAACTGTATGTCTAACTTGTATTTACCATTCCAAGCAGTAAACTATTATACGGATACTACTGTGTTGTGATTTGTGCCCAGTCCTTGTAAGTCTATAACTCACTTTTGTGAATAATAGCAATGAAAAACATGACAGCCTCCGTGGCATAGCGGTAGTGAACGCGGCCGCTACGCACTAGGCGCGGGTTCGATCCCCGCTCAGTGCAAATATTTGTGTGCATTAATTATGGGTATTTGCATTGGTCTGGTCGTGCCTCGGAGAGCACGTTAAGCCGTCGGTCCCGGTTGCCATAAGAACATCTATGGCAGTCGTTACGGGTAGTTGGTGCCCTAAATAAATAATAAATAAATTAATATTGTAGGACATTCTACACAACGCTATCTAGACCCAGAGTAAGCATAGCTTAACTAGCTTGTGTTATGGGTTCTAGAATGCGGATAAACATACTTAGATACATTTTTTTTTTGTAAATACATACATATTATACATAGAAACACCCAGACCAATGCAAATATTCATATTTCATGCACACAAATATTTGCACTGAGCGGGGATCGAACCCGCGCCTCCTGCGTAGCGGCCGCGTTCACTAGCGCCGGTCTAGCTGCAAAGCTTCGATATCACCTAATGTTAACATTGGGTCGTGGAGGTCAGGTGGAAATATCTTCACGGAAAATATCGAGGTCTAGCCAAATCTGTAGCTATGACTGGTAAAAGCGGACCCCAGACTCCAAGCTGAAAGCTTCGGATGCGACTGGGAATAACGCTAGGAGGAAGAAGAAGCAATGAAAAAGTCACAGTTTTATATTAGGTGTCATTCCGTGCTTAATTGCGGGGAAATAAAAGCCTGTTCATAAGCAAGTGTGTTGAAAAAATATTTGTATACTTGGCATTTAACATGTGTATCACTATACTTGGTGTTGTCATAATCATAGTGTTTTTGGCGCCCCCAGTACAGGTTTTTTATTTTATTGGTCGGACTTTACCTATTTTATTTTATTATTTTAATATCCCAAACTATACATTTTTCGTATGTATTTGTATGTTTACTTATTCTCATAATAGTATAATTTGATTATGTACAAAATTACATTCACATCTTAGAAAAAATACATTTGTTACATTTACGGAGCTCGTGATTCTTAGAACATCAATCATAGAAATAATAATAAATACATCGCGATAGAATTCGTTAAAAAGTGCTTTTATTTGAATGTGTGATAGGCTCGCAGACTGGTAGAGTACGTCTAGGTAATATTCGGAAACAAACAGATAAAGAAATAACAAAATCTTTTCTTCAAGCAGACGAAAACAACACCTATAAGGTGCACGCAATGAACCTAGAAATGCAAAACGAATGGTGACTCTAGGTGAATTTTGTATTCCCATAGCCTTAAAATGGCGTACCATAATATACGTCTGGTCACCAGCCTTACTTAAATTTTACCTAAATGCATTCCAGTTGACCCTCCCCGATCAAAGCAATCTAGTCAGGTGGGGAAAAGCCACAGATAAAACATGTAACTCATGTGGTGAAGCAACTGGTACGGCTAGGCACCTGCTGGTGGGTTGTAGGACGTTATTAGACCGGGGTCATTACTCGCGCCGACATGATAAGGTATTAAAAATCATACGCGAGGCTGTAAGTTTGGCAGTAGCTAGAGCGAAAAAAGGATTAATCACAAACCAAAGAAACCACATTGTGTTTGTAAAGGCTGCTCAAAGAAATCATCTCAAAAGCCATATTCAATTTTAATAGCTGCCGTTGACTACAATACTTGTAGACACGTATGAGAAGCACTATAAAATACAGGAGGATATCTGTGCCTCATCATCCAGACCCGACATATTCCTTTTTTCACGGTCGCATAGGAGTGCAGTGCTTGTAGAACTCACAGTACCGTGAGAAACTAATATACCTAAATACCACGCTATAAAGACAAACAAATACTTTGACTTGACTAACGAGTTAACCAAAAACGGCTACGTGGTTAAACTCTACGCCGTAGGAGCAAGGGGAATTCCAGCTAAATCCCTGTACAACTTACTTAAAGACCTCGGATTGCCAAGAGCTTCAGTAAGCTCTATATTTAATCGAATATCAAAATCGGCATTGATAGGATCTTACCAAATTTGGATAGGTAGGGGGGGGGGGACACTACTGACAGTGAAGGTGAGCGCTGATGCATCACAAGGTGACCACTCTAAACCTACATCTGGGTCGCAATCCCAGTCGCCGTCACGGTATTCCTCTCTGTATCACGCTATGGACTGCTGTATGCTGAGAATCGGATCTCGCATAAACTACATACAGTATCCCTAAGTTCGGTTCCATCTGCATTCAAACGTCTTAACGGTCTAAAAAGTCAGATGATAATTTTCAGAAAAAAATCTGTAATTTTGACCCATTAAGCCTACCACTATGTAAAGCTTTATTGTATCAACATTAACTACGAGTATGACTAATTGAAATTTTAATCTCTCTCCCCCTCTCTGTCTCTCTCTTTCCTTCTCTCTCTTTCTCTCTACCCAGTCAGATAGCTCGTACGACGTCCGGGAGAGTGAGAGAGATGGTATATATTTAAACTGGCCTACCTGAGATTCTCTAACTATGTGATTACCCCTTCCCCATAGAAATGTGCAAGTTAAGGATAAGTGTGTCGTGATAACAGCCCTTCGCACTTCGCACAGTCTGTACTGACACCTCGTGCAATACGGTTGTTTCAACTAATCTATTGGAAGGAAATTAATACTTCGCTATACGATGGCAGATCGTTTTAATAATTTTAAAATGACTTTCGGGGAGATCATCAATGAGAACAAGTCACCGGCAGGAGAAGGTGCTCCTCTGCGCAAAAGTGAAACCAGTAGACGACCTGAAGAAACCCGTGACCGAAGTGGTGGAGACCAACTTCAAAATGCTCGCACAAGAGGTATCTTACGAAAACAAGACAAGACACTGGCAAGAATAATGAAGCCTGTTAACTACGCAACAAATAATAATCAAACATTAGATGCAGTGCTCAAAAAAGTGACTTTCAATGAATTAGTTGACAAGGTTACTAAAAAAAAATGTGATGCTGGGCCACCAAAGCTATTGCTATCGAATTTGGACTTGTCGGATATAAAAAAGAAAAAAAAGAAGAAGAAAGAAAAGAAGGGACGGCGAAATCAGAGAGGATCTCACGGACGAGAAGACGGTGAGCGCCCTGTGCTTGCTGCAGAACAATTAGACGTCGAAATGGATGACTTTGTGGAAGACTTGAAGAGCATTCGATTAGAATAAGTGTATTTTAAGAATCTCTCTATTGTATATAGTATTGTGTACATTATTGTGTATAGTATTGTGTATAATGTATATAGTAAGAATAGTAATGTGTAATTGTATTTTATTAGAATAAGTGTAGTATCTATGTGAATCTCTGTATTGTATGTAGATAATTATATAGTATTGTGCAATGGTCATCTTTTTTGTCGCCATTTTTGATTGTGGACAACATCTTGTTAGTTAGTATCTAGTTTATAATATATCATTGGTATTGTGAATAGTTTGGTTTAGTATTTGAACGAATTCTCTTTGTAGATACATTATTAGTTTTAGTTTTAATTTAGTTTTTTTTTAGTACTGTAATATTTATTTTAATTTTATTTGAATATAAAGTATATTGATTATGTTTAGTTTAATTGTATTTTATATAAAGTATACAGATAGTATTGTGTATAATGTATATAATTAGAATGGTAATGTATAAGTGTAGAATTTAGTAAAGAACTTTTAAAACTTGACATAATCTGTTTTTTTTTAAGAATACTAGTAAACAAAAATACTAGTATTTCTGAACACTTACCTGAAAATCTGAAAATTGAACATGAGTGGAGATTTCATGAACGTAAATTCACTTAGGTCACTGAGTAGGTTAACTCATTACAAGGCTAAGTAATTGATACAAGCCAAGTCAGGTTTAGTGAACACGGCCGCTACGCAGGAGGCTCGGGTTCAATCCCCGCTCAGTGCCGATATTTGTATGCATGAATATGGGTATTTGCATTGGTCGAGTCGTGCCTCGGAGAGCACGTTAAGCCGTCGGTCCCGGTTGCCATACAAACATCTATGGCAGTCGTTACGAGTAGTTCAACAACAAATGTACTTAATTCATAATGCTATGCGATATGCTTCGATATCGCCTAATGTAACCATTGGTTTGTGGAGGTCACATGGCAGTCGCTCCACGGAAGATATCGAGGTCCAGCCAAATCCACAGTTAAGACTGGTAAAGCGGACGCCAGACACCGAGTTGAAAAGCTTCGAATGCGACTGGGAAGCAACGCTAGGATGAAGAATAGTTAAGTGATACTAGCCAGGTCAATCTTAGGGTGGGTGACCATTCTTATCTTAAATTAAAAGGTTAAGCAATATTAGCCGGGTTAGCTTAAGGCTGAACAAGAACATCGTGTGCGTGACCTGGAACCTCCTAGGCGGACGGAGACGGCAGTGCCTCAATATTACAGGAAAATCGCTGCCGCCTAAGTTAAGCCCCAACCGAGTTGGGAACGGTGATGCTTTCCACGTGTGTGTGTCCCCCTGACCAGCAGAGGGTACAGTACAGAGCAGGCAAGGATAATAAAAAGCAATAAATAAACATACCTCTTCTACTTCGATAATTATTTTCATGCAAGACATTATAACGATAGCTCAAGAAGATCTTAACATATTATTAAATGAATGATTGTAAGATAAATTTGTTAACAATAAACACAACAAAAACATCATTATTGTACTCGCCGCTAAAAACAAAACTATTGGCGAGTAATCGTCGCTCACTATAAACAACGATATTATTAAAGGTTCCGACCACGACAAAATACCTAGAACTATGGGTAGATGACACACATATCTGGAAAGTGCACATTGACTACATCAAAACAAAATTATTATTACTATTAGGAGCATAACATAAAAGCAACTGTATTCCATAAAATATCTATCGCACACCAACAAACACTTTATATAAAAAACTGAACTGTTAAATCTGTCGCAACTATACATTGAACTGCTGTCATTCTACCAATTGCAAATGTCACTTTGTAATCCTATATGTTTATTATGACAATACAAAGTGACATTTGCAGTTAGCAGAATGACAGCAGTTCAATTATTGACCTGTTTTAAGGTTTATGGTAAGGCCGCTGTTTACTAGTAGGTAAACAAACTTCACCACAAAGTCTATAAAATCAAAATATAGGCTACTTGTGTTTGAGTTTAATTGACTATTATTGGTAAGCAAAGGTCTACTGCTGCGTAATATTACTACAACTAAAAAGTAGATAATAGAATGTTAACAAAAACCTTTAAAAAGGCATCTTTTCTTCACATAAACTAACGTACTAAAACGTTGTTTGTACTTATCTATTTAGCAAATATCTATAATCAAAATATAAAGGTCTCCGCAATTGCTGACCATTTGTGTGAATGGAAACAAAGGATAGGGAAGCTCTTTGTGTCTTTGGCGACCGACTCCCACCGCAATATCTGCATGGTATTTCTAGGATTTCTAGGAATTTGTTACAAATGAATACCATTAAGAACAGTCGCTCAAACTGGTCGTTACATTCGAAGTCGTTAAAATCACATGAATGTTGTGCTATATTGGGCTTTAAAATCAAGGCACTTATGTTTAACGTCACTATAGCCAAAGGGTCGCTGTAACCAAGGTAAGAAAAAAATAAATCCCAAGTAAGTACCTATTTTATTTTATTATTTTAACATTCAAAACTATACATTTTTCGTACGTATGTATGTTTACTTATTCTCATAACAATATAATTTTATAATGTACAAAATTAACAGTACAACTAAATTGAATTTTGGTAACACAGGAGATGAATCTATAATTGCCAGGTATTTTATTGCTGTTTAAACTGTGCCAGACACTAATTTAGAATTAGAGAATTGCTGGATGGGACATTTCATTCACATTTTAGAAAAAATATATTTGTTACATTTACGGAGCTCGTGATTCTTAGAACATCAATTGAAATAATAATAAATACATCGCGATAGAATTCGTTAAAAAGTGCTTTTATTTGAATGAGTGATATTCGCATAATCTTCATACAGTATCCCTAAGTTCGGTTCCATCTGCTTTCAAACGTCATAACGGTCTAAAAAGTCAGATGATAATTTTCAGGAAAAAATCTGTAATTTTGACCCATTAAGCCTACCACTATGTAATGCTATTTTGTATCAACATTAACTACGAGTATGACTAATTGATATTTTAATCTCTCTCTCTGTCTCTCCCTTTCCCTCTCTCTCCTTCTTTCTCTCTCTCTCTACCCAGTCAGATAGCCCGTACGACGTCCGGGAGAGTGAGAGAGATGGTATATATTTAAAACTGGCCTACCTGAGATTCTCTAACTATGTGATTACCCCTTCCCCATAGAAAAGTGCAAGTGTGTCGTGATAAAAGCCCTTCGGACTTCGCATAGTCTGTACTGACACCTCGTGCAATACGGTTGTTTCAACTAATCTATTGGAAGGAAATTAATACTTCGCTACACGATGGCAGATCGTTTTAATAATTTTAAAATGACTTTCGGGGAGATCATCAATGAGAACAAGTCACCGGCAGGAGAAGGTGGTCCTCTGCGCAAATGTGAAACCAGTGGACGGCCTGAAGAAACCCGTGACCGAAGTGGTGGAGACCAACTTCAAAGTGCTCGTACAAAAGGTATCTTGCGAAGACAAGACAAAACACTGGCTCGTATTATGAAGCCTGTAGATTACGCAAAAGTCAATAATCAAACATTGAATACTGTGCTCAAACAAGTGACTTTCAATGATTTAGTTGACAAGGTTACAATAAAAAAATGTGATGCTGGGCCACCAAAGCTATTACTATCTAATTTGGACTTGTCAGATATAAAAAAAGAAAAAGAAGAAGAAGAAAGAAAAGAAGGGACGGCGAAATCAGAGAGAATCCCACGGACGAGAAGACGGTGAGCGCCCTGTGCTTGCTACAGAACAATTAGACGTTGAAATGGATGACTTTGTGGAAGACATGAAGGGCATTCGATTAGAATAAGTGTATTTTAAGAATGTCTCTATTGTATATAGTATTGTGTATATTATTGTGTATAGTTTTATGTATAGCCGCGGTAGCCTAGTGGTATGGGTAGTGGACTGCTGAGACGAGGTCTCGGGTTCGATCCCAGGTTTTACCATGGCACACACCAATGACTTTTCGATGCTTTTCGAAGTTATGTGTGTATTTATCGCAGGTTTATAAGTGCCCGGTTAATGGCAATAGGCTCGCCACCTATTACATTGGGACCTAAACATAAACGGCGAAATGTGGGTGCTAGCACCTCTGCCTACCCCTTCGGGGATATAGGCGTGAGTTTATGTTATGTTATGTTATGTTATGTTATGTTATGTTATGTTATGTTATGTTATGTTATGTTATGTTATGTTATGTATTGTGTATAATGTATATAGTAAGAATAGTAATGTGTAATTGTATTTATTAGAATAAGTGTAGTATCTATGTGAATCTCTGTATTGTATGTAGATATATATGATATTGTGCAATGGTCATCATTTTTGATTGTGGACAACATCTTGTCAGTTAGTATCTAGTTAATAATATATCATTGGTATTGTAAATAGTTTGGTTTAGTAAACATTTGAACGAGTTCTCTTTGTACATTATTAGTTTTAGTTTTAATTTAGTTTTTTTAGTACCTACTGTAATATTTATTTTAATTTTATTTGAATATAAAGTATATTGATTATGTTTAGTTTAATTGTATTTTATATAAAGTTTACAGATAGTATTGTGTATAATGTATATACTTAGAATGGTAATGTATAAGTGTAGAATTTAGTAAAGAACTTTTAAAACTTGACATAATCTGTTTTTTTTTTCTAAGAATACTAGTAAACAAAAATACTAGTATTTCCGAAAACTTACCTGAAAATTGAACTTGAATGGAGATTTTATGAACGTAAATTCACTTAGGTCACTGAGTAGTTTAACACATTAGGTACAAGGTTAAGTAATTGACACAGGCCAAGTCAGGTTTAGTGAACACGGCCGCTACGCAGGAGGCGCGGGTTCAATCCCCGCTCAGTGCCGATATTTGTATGCATGAATATGGGTATTTGCATTGGTCGGGTCGTGCCTCGGAGAGCACGTTAAGCCGTCGGTCCCGGTTGCCATACAAACATCTATGGCAGTCGTTACGAGTAGTTCAACAACAATGGACTTACTGTAATGCTTCGATATCCGCTATTGTCACCGTTGGTTTGTGGAGGTCAGATGGCAGTCGCTCCACGGAAGATATCGAGGTCCAGCCAAATCCACAGTTAAGACTGGTAAAACGGACGCCAGACGCCGAGTTGAAAAGCTTCGAATGCGACTGGGAAGCAACGCTAGGATGAAGAATAGTTAAGTGATACTAGCCAGATCAATCTTAGGGTGGGTGACCATTCTTATCTTAAATTAAAAGGTTAAGCAATATTAGCCGGGTTAGCTTAAGGCTGAACAAGAACATCGTGTGCGTGATCTGCACTGCAATTCACTAAGCGAGCACAACGATGCGACAACGATGCGAGGCGCAACGTAGATTGTCATTGGTCAGATTGTATCACGTCATTGGAGATCGACCAATGACAGTGTCTATTGCGCACATCGTTGCGACTCGCATCGTTGTGCTTGTTAGTGAATTGCACAGCTGGAACCTCCTAGGCGGACGGAGAAGGCAGTGCCTCAATATTACAGCAAAGTTGCTGCCGCCTAAGTTAAGCCCCAACCGAGTTTGGAACGGTGATGCTTTCCACGTGTGTGTGTCCCTCTGACCAGCAGAGGGTACAGTGCAGAGCAGGCAAGGATAATAGAAAGCAATAAAGAAACATACCTCCTCTACTTCGATAATTATTTTCATGCAAGACATTATAACGATAGCTCAAGAAGATCTTAACATATTATTATATGAATGATTGTAAGATAAATTTGTTAACAATAAACACAACAAAAACATCATTATTGTATTCGCCGCTAAAAACAAAACTATTGGCGAGTAATCGTCGCTCACTATAAACTACGATATTATCAAAGGTTCCGACCACGACAAAATACCTAGGACTATGGGTAAATGACACACATACCTGGAAAGTGCACATTGACCACATCAAAACAAAATTATTATTACTATTAGGAGCATAACATAAAAGCAACTGTATTCCATAAAATATCTATCGCACACCAACAAACACTTTATATAAAGAACTGAACTTTTACCTATATACCACCTGTTTACTAGTAAACAAACTTCACCACAAAGTCTATACAATCAAAATATAGGCTACTTGTGTTTGAGTTTAATTGGCTATTATTGGTAAGCAAAGGTCTACTAAAAAATAGATAATAGAATGTTAATAAAAAACTTTAAAAAGGCATCTTTTCTTCACATAAACTAACGTACTAAAACGTTGTTTGTACTTATCTATTTAGCAAATATCTATAATCAAAATATAAAGGTCTCCGCAATTGCTGACCGTTTCTGTGAATGGAAACAAAAGATAAGAAAGCTTAAAGCTCTTTGTGTCTTTGGCCACCGACTACGATCGCAATTAAATATCTGCGTGGTATTTCTAGGATTTCTAGGAATTTGTTACAAATGAATACCATTAAGAACACTCGCTCAAACTTACAACGAACGTTACATTCGAAATCGTTAAAATCACATGAATGTTGTGCTAAATTGGGCTTTAAAATCAAGGGACTTCATTTAACGTCACTATAGCTAAATGGTCGCTGTAACCAATGTCAGAAAAAATAAATCCAAAGTACCTATTTTATTTTATTAATTATTTTAATACTCAATCTATACATTTTTCGTATGTTTACTTCATCATCATCATCATTTCAGTCATAGGAAGTCCACTAGACATAGAGATGAGACAATGAGACCGGTTGAAAGCGGCTCGCATCCAGCGCGTTCTGTTCTGTTCTGTTTAATGTCGTCTGTCCACCTAGGGGGTGGACGTCCTACGCTGCGCTTGCCGAATGTTTACTTATTCTCATAATAATATAATTTGATTATGTACAAAATTAACAATAAAACTAAATTGAATTTTGTGACACAGGAGATGAATCTATAATTGCCAGGTATTTTATTACTGTTTAAACTGTGCCAGACGCTAATTTAGAATTAGAGAATTGCTGGATGAGACATTTCATTCACATCTTAGAAAAAATACATTTGTTACATTTAAGGAGCTCGTGATTTTTAGAACATCAATTGAAATAATAATAAATACATCGCGACTTTTATTTGAATGAGTGATATTCGCATAATCTTCATACAGTATCCCTAATTTCGGTTCCATCTGCTTTCAAACGTCATAACGGTCTAAAAAGTCAGATGATAAGTTTCAGAAAAAAATCTGTAATTTTAACCCATTAAGCCTACCACTATGTAATGCTGTATTGTATCAACATTAACTACGAGCATGACTAATTGATATTTTAATCTCTCTCTCTGTCTCTCCCTTTCCCTCTCTCTCCTTCTCTCTCTCTCTCTCTCTACCCAGTCAGATAGCCCGTACGACGTCCGGGAGAGTGAGAGAGATGGTATATATTTAAAACTGGCCTACCTGTGATTCTCTAACTATGTGATTACCCCTTCCCCATAGAAATGTGCAAGTTAAGGATAAGTGTGTCGTGATAACAGCCCTTCGCACTTCGCACAGTCTGTACTGACACCTCGTGCAATACGGTTGTTTCTACTAATCTATTGGAAGGAAATTAATACTTCGCTACACGATGGCAGATCGTTTTAATAATTTTAAAATGACTTTCGGGGAGATCATCAATGAGAACAAGTCACCGGCAGGAGAAGGTGGTCCTCTGCGCAAATGTGAAACCAGTGGACGGCCTGAAGAAACCCGTGACCGAAGTGGTGGAGACCAACTTCAAAGTGCTCGTACAAGAGGTATCTTACGAAGACAAGACAAAACACTGGCTCGTATTATGAAGCCTGTAGATTACGCAAAGGTTAATAATCAAACATTGAATGCAGTGCTCAAACAAGTGACTTTCAATGATTTAGCTGACAAGGTTACAATAAAAAAATGTGATGCTGGGCCACCAAAGCTATTACTATCTAATTTGGACTTGTCAGATATAAAAAAGAAAAAAAAGAAGAAGAAAGAAAAGAAGGGACGGCGAAATCAGACAGGATCCCATGGACGAGAAGACGGTGAGCGTCCTGTGCTTGCTGCAGAACAATTAGACGTTGAAATGGATGACTTTGTGGAAGACATGAAGGGCATTCGATTAGTATAAGTGTAATTTAAGAATCTCTCTATTGTATATAGTATTGTGTATATTGTATGTTTATAGTATTGTGCAATGGACAACATTTTTGTCGCCATTTTTGATTGTGGACAACATCTTGTTAGTTAGTATCTAGTTTATAATTTATCATTGGTATTGTAAATAGTTTGGTTTAGTACTTATACATTTGAACGTGTTCTCTTTGTACATTATTAGTTTTAGTTTTAATTTAGTTTTTTTTAGTACTGTAATATGTATATATTTTAATTTTATTTGAATATAAAGTATATTGATTATGTTTAGTTTAATTGTATTTTATATAAAGTATACAGATAGTATTGTGTATAATGTATATACTTAGAATAGTAATCCTTCACCGAACATAATAATGGAAGTTCTGAAGTAATGATGTTTTGTGATGAATTGGGGAAATCAATGGGCCAGTTACTAAGTTCATACTTAGGACAAAATGTTACTAATTATTGTATGCCGGGTTTAACTTATTGTAACATTGTTAAAAAAATTAAAAATTATAGCTTAAACAGCAACAATACAATTGTAATTTTAGTGGGAGACAGGGGAAATGCGGACAGAAATGCAATTATAAACTGTTTTGAATTGCTTAGCTCGTTAGATATAAAAAATATAATTTTATTCACACTCCCATATAGCCGTAGCTTGTCACAGGCAGAGAATAATATTAGACACAAACTTAATCAAACAATACATACATTAATATTTTATAATTCTAGTAAATTCCATTTAATTGATATAAATTTGTATATAGAAAATAAAATACTATTGACTAAAGACAAATTCTATTTAAATAGATTTTTTAAAAGACAGATAGCATCTTCGCTATCTTTTTGTATCAAACAATCAGCCAAGAACTTGGCTAAACAAACTGCTTTTTTTTGAGCATAATAATGACAATGTTTGTTTTGCGACCTTGGAATATGTTCCAAATAATAGTGACAATCATTTAAATGTAATTCTAGGACAATAGAGGAAATCTCTAGCAATTTAATTTTAGGGACTAAGGAAAAGCCTGCTCTCATGAATATTATTCATCAAAATATTCAGGGTATTTCTGGCAAAGAGCTGCAACTAGAATTATTTTTGAATGAAAAGCATATTCATGTACTCTGTGTTACTGAACACTGGTTAAAAAAACATGAACTATTAATTAGTATTGATAATTATAAAACCATTAGTTCGTTTACTAGAGATTCCGCTACGAGAGGTGGGTCACTCATCTTAATTAATAACAAATTAAAATCTAAAGACAGAAAAGATATAGTAGCACTCACTAGTGAGCGAAATATTGAACTATCATGTGCGGAGCTTGAGCAATTTATTATTATTAGCGTCTACAGACCTCCTTCTGGAGATTACAACCTGTTTGAGTCTATTATGGAAGAAACCTTAAAAAAGATATATAAATGTAAGAAGACGGTAGTTGTATGTGGCGATTTTAATATTGATATTTTAGAAAACTCACAGAAAGCGGTAAGGTTCCTTAATCTTTTTAAATCTTTTAATTTACAAAATATTTTCTGTGAACCAACTCGCATCACACCCAGACACCCACAACAGCTACCAGCTTGGATAATTTTTTTTCTGACATTGATGTAAAAGATAAATCTATAATAAATTTTATAAAGTCAGATCATACAGGTCAGTTAGCTAGATTTGAGCACCAACATGTTCCATTGCCAAAAAATATTGTGTGTAGACCAATCAATTGTAAAAAATCACAACATACAGATTAGAAAAATTTAAAGAAAACATTAACAATAAAATACCTCTTCTGGAGTTGAACCGCGATGAAAGCCCGAATGATCTTCACAGAGATTTGTTCGGAGTAATAAAATACGAATTTAATAACATTTTCACAAAAAAAAAAACAATAAACGTAAATCAACTCAAAATTAAATTTAGTGATTGGGCTACACCTGGAATACATAAAAGTAGAAAGAAACTGTATGAATTATACGAGATAAAGGCATCTACAAATGAACCACAAGTAATTGAACAAATTAAAAGGTATTCTAAGCTGTTCAAGAGAGTCTGTTCAATAGCCAAATCTAATTATATTCGGGCTAAAATAGAAAAATCTGATAATAAAATAAAGGCAACATGGAACATTATTAACAAAGAAACCTGTAAGACAAGGTCACGTGATCGATCCTTCGAGTTGGAAGTGGATGGTGAGCACATTAATACCGATGCTGCAGTGGCCAATGCATTCGAATCTTTTTTCACAAATGTTGCAACTACAACTACAAGTAAATTAAATTCTTCAAAAAATGCGGCTGCTTCTCTTCTTAAATCTAGTGTTGATAAATGTAGTGTTAACTTTAATTTTCAGTATATTGACTCTGAAACCATATTTAAAACTTTTAAGCAACTGAGGATCTTTGGGGCTTTTCAACCAATATAATAAAACCAATAATGCCCGCTATTGCGCCTTATCTTGCAATCATATTCAATAAATGTACAGATGAAAACCAGTTTCCTACTCTTATGAAGTACAGTAAAATCATTCCGTTATTCAAAGCAGGGAAAAAAAGTGATCCATCCAATTTTCGACCCATCTCTATACTCCCAGCACTTAGTAAAAATTTAAAAAAAAAAATTTTAATCAACTGCTTTCACATTTTACATTTAATAAATAACTTTACGAGAAACAGTTTGGGTTCACTAAAGGCAGAAACACGACGGATGCAGGAGTTGCACTCGTCAAAGGTTGGTAATTCATTTGTAGGCAACAGTATAAAAATATTCAATAAAATTCCTCAGGATTTGGTTGAAATGCCACTTAATATTTTAAAATAAACGTGAAAAAAAGTCTAATGGAAAAAGCTTATTATAAAGTAGAAGAATATCTTAATGATAAAAATGCATGGTCAACCTAATCACTTTCTTGCCCGCACATTGTAAATTGTATAAAAACCGTATTAAAAAATAAATAAAAAGGATAATTGAGTTCTTGCTGTTATCTTCTCAGTAGAACCAACTACCGAACCAGCGAAAGAATCATTTTCAAATGGTTTACTTTTATTTATTTAATATTTTATTTTTGTTTACATACTTCTTGACACAATTGTAATATTTTGACGTTCATATGTGCTCTATATGTACTAAATTGAATAAACGAAATTGATTCTAATGTATAAGTGTAGAATTTAGTAAAGAACTTTTAAAACTTGACATAATCTGTTTTTTTTAAGAATAGATACTAGTAAACAAAAATACTAGTATTTCCGAAAACTTACCTGAAAATTGAACTTGAGTGGAGATTTTATGAACGTAAATTCACTTAGGTCACTGAGTAGGTTAACACATTACAAGGTTAAGTAATAAAATTGATACAAGCCAAGTCAGGTTTAGTGAACATGGCCGCTACGCAGGAGGCGCGGGTTCAATCCCCGCTCAGTGCCGATATTTGTATGCATGAATATGGGTATTTGCATTGGTCTGGTCGTGCCTCGGAGAGCACGTTAAGCTGTCGCTCCCGGTTGCCATACAAACATCTATGGCAGTCGTTACGAGTAGTTGGAGCCCTAAAAATTCAACAACAATGGACTAGCTGCAATGCTTCAATATCGCCTAATGTCACCATTGGTTTGTGGAGGTCAGATGGCAGTCGCTCCACGGAAAATATCGAGGTCCAGCCAAATCCACAGTTAAGACTGGTAAAGCGGACCCCAGGCGCCGGGTTGAAAAGCTTCGAATGCGACTGGGAAGCAACGCTAGGATGAAGAATAGTTAAGTGATACTAGCCAGGTCAATCTTAGGGTGGGTGACCATTCTTATCTTAAATTAAAAGGTTAAGCAATACTAGCCGGGTTAGCTTTGGGCTGAACAAGAACGTCGTGTGCGTGATCTGGAACCTCCTGGGCGGACGGAGACGGCAGTGCCTCAATATTTCTTCTTTCTTTCTTTCTGCCGCCTAAGTTAAGCCCCAGCGGAGGTGGGATCGGTGATGCTTTCCACGTGTGTGTGTCCCTCTGACCAGCAGAGGGTACAATGCAGAGCAGGCTAGGATAATAGAAAGTAATAAAAAAATATACCCCTTCTACTTCGATAATTTCATGCAAGACATTATAACGATAGCTCAAAAAGATCTTAACACACTAAATGAATGATTGATAACATAAATTTGTTAACAATAAACACAACAAAAACATCATTATTGTACCCGCCGCTATAAACAAACCTATTGGCGAGTAATCGTCCCTCACTACAAACAACGACATTATTAAAGGTTCCGATCACGAGAAATATCCAGGATTCCTAGCACTATGAGTAAATGACACACATACCTAGAAAGTGCACATCGACCACGTCAAAACAAAATTGTTATCACTATTGGAGCAACTGTATTCTAAAAAAAGTAAGTAAGTACTAGCATTTACAATTCATTTGTAAAATCACATTTAGAATATTTAATTAAAATATCATCAGCCGCTAAACCCAACCTCGGACCTTTACAAAGTACGCAGAATAAAATAATTAATGTGCTATCGCAAACCAACAAACACTTTAGGTATATAATAAACTGAACTATATAACACCTACCTACTAGTAAAAAACCTCCTCACAAAGTCTATACCCAACCTCGGACCTTTACAAAGTACGCAGAATAAAATAATTAATGTGCTATCGCAAACCAACAAACACTTTAGGTATATAATAAACTGAACTATATAACACCTACCTACTAGTAAAAAACCTCCTCACAAAGTCTATACAAGCAAAAATTATAGACTATTTGTGTTTGAGTATAATCGATAAGAACGTAAATTCACTTAGGTCACTGAGTTGGTGAACACCATACAAGGTGACAGATAACAGATACTAGCCATAGGTGACTTTTCTTGACTAATATTTAGGTGTTAAGGAATACTAGCTAGGTCAGTCTAAAAATGGGTGACCATTGTTAATTTAAAATATTAAGAGGTTTGTAATGGTAGCCAGATCAGTTTTAGGACGGGTGACCATTCTAAACTAATATTAAGATGTTAAGCAATGCTAGCCAGCCCCTCTAGACAAGTGGCAATTCGTTGCTCGGCGTATGATGGAATAGAATGCCAAATGTATGGGATTTGACGTATATGACAGGCGTTAACGAATGTCAAAAACGTCAAATCCTATACATTTGTCATTTTATTCCATCATACGCAGAGCAACGAATTACCACTAAACTTGTCTAAGGGGGCAGGTCAGTTTTAGCACAGGTCTGGTCTACTGCTTCATGATATTACTATAACTAAAAAGGAGACTATAGAATGTTAACAAAAAATTTAAAAAAAAAAACATCTTTTCTTCACATAATCTGTTGTACTAAAACGATGTTTGTACTTATATATTTAGCTAATATCTATAAACAAAAGATAATGGTTTCCGCAATGGCTGACCGTTTGTGTGAATGGAAACAAAAGATAAGAAAGCTTAAAGATCTTTGTGTTTTTGGCCACCGACTACGATCGCAATTAAATATCTGCATGGTATTTCTAGGATTTCTAGGAATTTGTTACAAATGAATACCATTAAGAACACTCGCTCAAAATAGTCGTTACATTCGAAGTCGTTAAAATCACATGAATGTTGTGCTAAATTGGGCTTTAAAATCAAGGGACTTATATTTAACGTCACTATAGCTAAATGGTCGCAGTAACCAAGGTCAAAATAGGTATAAATTTTTCGTATGTTTACTTCATCATCATCATCATCATCATTTCAGCCATAGGAAGTCCACTGCTGGACATAGGCCTCCCCTATACGAGTAGATCTCCAATGAGACCGGTTGTAAGCGGCTCGCATCCAGCGCGTTCTGTTCTGTTCTGTTTAATGTCGTCTGTCCACCTAGGGGGTGGACGTCCTACGCTGAGCTTGCCGAATGTTTACTTATTCTCATAATAATATAATTTTATAATGTACAAAATTAACAGTACAACTAAATTGAATTTTGGTAACACAGGAGATGAATCTATAATTGCCAGGTATTTTATTACTGTTTAAACTGTGCCAGACGCTAATTTAGAATTAGAGAATTGCTGGATGAGACATTTCATTCACATCTTAGAAAAATACATTTGTTACATTTACGGAGCTCGTGATTCTTAGAACATCAATTGAAATAATAATTAATACATCGCGATAGAATTCGTTAAAAAGTGCTTTTATTTGAATGAGTGATATTCGCATAATCTTCATACAGTATCCCTAAGTTCGGTTCCATCTGCTTTCAAACGTCATAACGGTCTAAAAAGTCAGATGATAAGTTTCAGAAAAAAATCTGTAATTTTAACCCATTAAGCCTACCACTATGTAATGCTGTATTGTATCAACATTAACTACGAGCATGACTAATTGATATTTTAATCTCTCTCTCTGTCTCTCCCTTTCCCTCTCTCTCCTTCTCTCTCTCTCTCTCTCTCTCTTCTCCAGTCAGATAGCCCGTACGACGTCCGGGAGAGTGAGAGAGATGGTATATATTTAAAACTGGCCTACCTGAGATTCTCTAACTATGTGATTACCCCTTCCCCATAGAAATGTGCAAGTTAAGGATAAGTGTGTCGTGATAACAGCCCTTCGCACTTCGCACAGTCTGTACTGACACCTCGTGCAATACGGTTGTTTCAACTAATCTATTGGAAGGAAATTAATACTTCGCTACACGATGGCAGATCGTTTTAATAATTTTAAAATGACTTTCGGGGAGATCATCAATGAGAACAAGTCACCGGCAGGAGAAGGTGGTCCTCTGCGCAAATGTGAAACCAGTGGACGGCCTGAAGAAACCCGTGACCGAAGTGGTGGAGACCAACTTCAAAGTGCTCGTACAGGAGGTATCTTACGAAGACAAGACAAAACACTGGCTCGTATTATGAAGCCTGTAGATTACGCAAAGGTTAATAATCAAACATTGAATGCAGTGCTCAAACAAGTGACTTTCAATGATTTAGTTGACAAGGTTACAATAAAAAAATGTGATGCTGGGCCACCAAAGCTATTACTATCTAATTTGGACTTGTCAGATATAAAAAAGAAAAAAAAGAAGAAGAAAGAAAAGAAGGGACGGCGAAATCAGAAAGGATCCCACGGACGAGAAGACGGTGAGCGCCCTGTGCTTGCTGCAGAACAATTAGACGTTGAAATGGATGACTTTGTGGAAGGCATGAAGGGCATTCGATTAGTATAAGTGTAATTTAAGAATCTCTCTATTGTATATAGTATTGTGTATATTGTATGTATATAGTATTGTGCAATGGACATCATTTTTGTCGCCATTTTTGATTGTGGACAACATCTTGTTAGTTAGTATCTAGTTTATAATATATCATTGGTATTGTGAATAGTTTGGTTTAGTATAAAGGAGAACATTCACTCTCCATACATATCTGGGCTAGTTTTGAAAGTGCCGGCCAAAGAAAAAAAATACGATATTCTGTTAGAGCTTGTTCTTACTAGCATTTTTTATTACTGCGTCAAAGTTGAGAGATCACTTCCAACGGTTTTATTTGAGTTTAAAAATCTTAAAAATATACACTTTTTAAGATACGAACTATTAAAAATAAATGAAAAATATTGTTCTACATTGGAAGAATAGTTAATAAAAGCAATATAAAATAAACCCTATACTGCATATTGTTGTTTTTCGTCCATTCATTTAGATCCAAAATTGAAAGTGCCGGTCAAAGAAAACAAATATGATATTCCGCTAGAGCTTGTCCTCATCAGCACTTTTTATTACGTCGTCAAAGCTGAGAGACCACTGCCCTCGGTTTTATTGGCGTTCAAAAATCTTAGAAACATATAATTTTTATGATACGATATATTGAAAATGAATGAAAAATATTGTTCTATATTGGAAGAATAGTTATTAAACGCAATAACAAATAAACCCCATACTGCATATCGCTGTTTTTCGTTAGTTTATTTAGGTCTAAAATTGAAAGTGCCGGCCAAAAAAAAATGATATTCCGTTAGCGCTTGTCCTTATTGGCATAAGCATATAAAAATAAAATACACGAGCAATAATACTGTTTCATTGCACTTCACCCTTCTTGTTTTATCTATGATAATGTATGTATAATGTTGACGAACCTGGACATGACGTGACTGCTATCGTCCACGAATCATCCATAAGGCATTGCCATTAGTGCCTTGTAACTGTGGAATATGATGAACTCATTTACTAAGTTCAATTGGAAATGCACTTTTAACCAATATAAATCAATATTTCTCATTCATTTTCAATAATTCGTAAAAAAAAATGTATATATCCAAGATTTTTGAACTCAAATAAAACCGAGGGAAGTTATCCTTCAGCTTTGACACCATAAAAAAATGCTAATGAGGACAAGCTCTAGCGGAATATCATATCTATTTGTTTTCTTTGACCGGCACTTTCAATTTTTGAACTAAGTAATTAAATAGTCACACTTTATACTAAATATTGAACCCTAAATAAAATCTCAAGGAATCGATTTAGAACTTTGGTGTAGTAATAAAAAATGCTTACAATGTTGTGTTCTATCAAAATCAAGCACTTTTTTTTAGTGGCCGGCAAAATATTTACTAAGTTCAATTGGAAATGCACCTTTAACCAATATAAATCAATATTTCTCATTCATTTTCAATAATACGTATAAAAAATGTATAAACCCAAGATTTTTGAACTCAAAAAAAAAACCAAGGGAAGTTGTCCTTCAGCTTTGACACCATAATAAAAATGCAAACGCGTACAAGCTCTAGCGGAATATCACATTTGTTTTCTTTGACTGGCACTTTCAATTTTTAACCTAGATAAATGGATGAAAAACAACGATATGTAATATGCGGTTTATTTTTTATTACTTATATGAACTACTCTTCCAATATAGAACAATATTTTTAATTCATTTTCAATAGTTCGTATCATAAAAAATGTATGTTTTCAAGATTTTTGAATATAAATAAAACCGAGGGAAGTGGTCCCTCAGCTATGACGCCATAATAAAAAATGCTAATAAGGAAAAATTTTAGCGGATTTTATTTTCTTTAATCGACACTTTTAATTTTAGCCGTAAATAAATGGACGAAAAACAACAATATGCAGTATGGGGTTTATTTTTTATTGCTTTTATTAACTATTCTTCCAATGTATAACAGTATTTTTCATTTATTTTGAATAGTTCGTATCATAAAAAGTGTATATTTTTAAGATTTTTAAACTCTAATAAAACCATTGGAAGTGGTCCCTCAACTTTGACGCACTAATAAAAAATGTTAGTAAGAACAAGCTCTAACCGAATATTGTATTTTTTTTCTTTGGCCGGCAAAATAAAAATTAGCCCAATCTGAATGATGTCCTTTGAACGAGTTCCCTTTGTACATTATTAGTTTTAGTTTTAATTTAGTTTCTTTAGTACTATAATATTTATTTGAATTTTTTTTTAATATAAAGTATATTGAATATGTTTAGTTTAATTGTATGTAGGTATTGTAATGTATTATATATAAAGTATACAGATAGTATTGTGTATAATGTTTATACTTAGAATAGTAATCCTTCACCGAACATAATAATGGAAGTTCTGAAGTAATGATGTTTTGTGATGAATTGGGGAAATCAATGGGCGAGTTACTAAGTTCATACTTAGGACAAAATGTTACTAATTATTGTATGCCGGGTTTAACTTATTGTAACATTGTTAAAAAAATTAAAAATTATAGCTTAAACAGCAACAATACAATTGTAATTTTAGTGGGAGACAGGGGAAATGCGGACAGAAATGCAATTATGAACTGTTTTGAATTGCTTAGCTCGTTAGATATAAAAAATATAATTTTATTCACACTCCCATATAGCCGTAGCTTGTCACAGGCAGAGAATAATATTAGACACAAACTTAATCAAACAATACGTACATTAATATTTTATAATTCTAGTAAATTCCATTTAATTGATATAAATTTGTATGTAGAAAATAAAATACTATTGACTAAAGACAAATTCTATTTAAATAGATTTTTTAAAAGACAGATAGCATCTTCGCTATCTTTTTGTATCAAACAATCAGCCAAGAACTTGGCTAAACAAACTGCTTTTTTTGAGCATAATAATGACAATGTTTGTGTTGCGACCTTGGAATATGTTCCAAATAATAGTGACTATCATTTAAATTTAATTCTAGGACAATAGAGGAAATCTCTAGCAATTTAATTTTAGGGACTAAGGAAAAGCCTGCTCTCATGAATATTATTCATCAAAATATTCAGGGTATTTCTGGCAAAGAGCTGCAACTAGAATTATTTTTGAATGAAAAGCATATTCATGTACTCTGTGTTACTGAACACTGGTTAAAAAAACATGAACTATTAATTAGTATTGATAATTATAAAACCATTAGTTCGTTTACTAGAGATTCCGCTACGAGAGGTGGGTCACTCATCTTAATTAATAACAAATTAAAATCTAAAGACAGAATAGATATAGTAGCACTCACTAGTGAGCGAAATATTGAACTATCATGTGCGGAGCTTGAGCAATTTATTATTATTAGCGTCTATAGACCTCCTTCTGGAGATTGCAACCTGTTTGAGTCTATTATGGAAGAAACCTTAAAAAAGATATATAAATGTAAGAAGACGGTAGTTGTATGTGGCGATTTTAATATTAATATTTTAGAAAACTCACAGAAAGCGGTAAGGTTCCTTAATCTTTTTAAATCTTTTAATTTACAAAATATTTTCTGTGAACCAACTCGCATCACACCCAGACACCCACAACAGCTACCAGCTTGGATAATTTTTTTCTGACATTGATGTAAAAGATAAATCTATAATAAATTTTATAAAGTCAGATCATACAGGTCAGTTAGCTAGATTTGAGCACCAACATGTTTCATTGCCAAAAAATATTGTGTGTAGACCAATCACAACATACAGATTAGAAAAATTTTAAGAAAACATTAACAATAAAATACCTTTTCTGGAGTTGAACCGCGATGAATGCCCGAATGATCTTTACAGAGATTTGTTCGGAGTAATAAACTACGAATTTAATAACATTTTCACAAAAAAAAAACAATAAACGTAAATCAACTCAAAATTAAATTTAGTGATTGGGCTACACCTGGAATCCATAAAAGTAGAAAGAAACTGTATGAATTATACGAGATAAAGGCAAATGAGACAAATAAGCCACAAGTAATTGAACAAATTAAAAGGTATTCTAAGCTGTTTAAGAGAGTCTGTTCAATAGCCAAATCTAATTATATTCGGGCTAAAATAGAAAAATCTGATAATAAAATAAAGGCAACATGGAACATTATTAACAAAGAAACCTGTAAGACAAGGTCACGTGATCGATCCTTCGAGTTGGAAGTGGATGGTGAGCACATTAATACCGATGCTGCAGTGGCCAATGCATTCGAATCTTTTTTCACAAATGTTGCAACTACAACTACAAGTAAATTAAATTCTTCAAAACATGCAGCTGCTTCTCTTCTTAAATCTAGTGTTGATAAATGTAGTGTTAACTTTAATTTTCAGTATATTGACTCTGAAACCATATTTTAAACTTTTAAGCAACTGAGGATCTTTGGGGCATTTCAACCAATATAATAAAACCAATAATGCCCGCTATTGCGCCTTATCTTGCAATCATATTCAATAAATGTACAGATGAAAACCATTTTCCTACTCTTATGAAGTACAGTAAAATCATTCCGTTATTCAAAGCAGGGAAAAAATAGTGATCTATCCAATTTTCGACCCATCTCTATACTCCCAGCCCTTATTAAAAGCGTAATACTAATAAATAACAGACGCTCAGATAGTTATTTTCGCATTTATTACAATACTTCGTTAGACTGATATTAGTATGGATGGATTTATGTACACTGAAACGTTCACTGCAAATGTAACTTTGTAATCCCATATATTTATATGAGATTACAAAGTTATTTATGCAGTTGGTGAAATTGCTGAAATTGAAGAATATTTTAATTTTCCCTTGAGTTGTACACTAAACACTACTTATCTTCTAAATTTGAAGCTTCTACGTCTGGTAGAAGTGCCTTAGAGTTTTGATGATCGGTCAGTCAGTGAGTGACAAAATTTGCGAAATTTGCAAACTTTGACTAGTTATAATTCCTAAACTACTGGTTCAAATTGAATGAAATTTGAAATATTAAGTGGTTTTACAGTGCCTACTTGGTAACCGAAGATTCAGGCTTCTAGGTTTATCCACAACGAAGTTCTAGGGGGTCGAAAATGGCCTGAAGTGCTTCGAGAAAATAGTGTTACGGCCGTGCCGCTCGTTTTTGCTCGACTTGGCAGGGGCACTGCCGTGCCCCCAGATGATAAAAATGCATGATCAACCTAATCATTTTCTTGCCCGCACATTGTAAATTGTATAAAAACCGTATTAAAAAATAAATAAATAAATAAAAAGGATGATTATTGAGTTCTTGCTGGTATCTTCTCAGTAGAACCAACTACCGAACCAGCGAAAGAATCATTTTCAAATGGATTACTTCAATTTATTTAATATTTTATTTTTTATTTACATACTTCTTGACACAATTGTAATATTTTGACGTTCATATGTGCTCTATATGTGCCTAAATTGAATAAACGAAATTGATTCTAATGTATAAGTGTAGAATTTAGTAAAGAACTTTTAAAACTTGACATAATCTGTTTTTTTTAAGAATACTAGTAAACAAAAATACTAGTATTTCCGAAAACTTACCTGAAAATTGAACTTGAGTGGAGATTTTATGAACGTAAATTCACTTAGGTCACTGAGTAGGTTAACACATTACAAGGTTAAGTAATAAAATTGATACAAGCCAAGTCAGGTTTAGTGAACATGGCCGCTACGCAGGAGGCGCGGGTTCAATCCCCGCTCAGTGCCGATATTTGTATGCATGAATATGGGTATTTGCATTGGTCTGGTCGTGCCTCGGAGAGCACGTTAAGCCGTCGGTCCCGGTTGCCATACAAACATCTATGGCAGTCGTTACGAGTAGTTGGAGCCCTAAAAATTCAACAACAATGGACTAGCTGCAATACTTCAATATCGCCTAATGTCACCATTGGTTTGTGGAGGTCAGATGGCAGTCGCTCCACAAAAAATATCGAGGTCCAGCCAAATCCACAGTTAAGACTGGTAAAGCGGACCCCAGGCGCCGGGTTGAAAAGCTTCGAATGCGACTGGGAAGCAACGCTAGGATGAAGAATAGTTAAGTGATACTAGCCAGGTCAATCTTAGGGTGGGTGACCATTCTTATCTTAAATTAAAAGGTTAAGCAATACTAGCCAGTCTACCCACGTCAACAAACTCTCACCTAACACTCGCGGTGCCCGGGCACCGGTTGGTATTTTACAGGCTAGCCGGGTTAGCTTTAGGCTGAACAAGAACGTCGTGTGCGTGATCTGGAACCTCCTGGGCGGACGGAGACGGCAGTGCCTCAATATTTCTTCTTTCTTTCTTTCTGCCGCCTAAGTTAAGCCACAGCGGAAGTGGGATCGGTGATGCTTTCCACGTGTGTGTGTCCCTCTGACCAGCAGAGGGTACAATGCAGAGCAGGCTAGGATAATAGAAAGTAATAAAAAAACATACCTCTTCTACTTCGATAATTTCATGCAAGACATTATAACGATAGCTCAAAAAGATCTTAACACACTAAATGAATGATTGATAACATAAATTTGTTAACAATAAACACAACAAAAATATCATTATTGTACTCGCCGCTAAAAACAAACCTATTGGCGAGTAATCGTCGCTCACTACAAACAACGACATGATTAAAGGTTCCGATCACGAGAAATATCTAGGATTCCTAGCACTATGAGTAAATGACACACATACCTAGAAAGTGCACATCGACCACGTCAAAACAAAATTGTTATCACTATTGGAGCAACTGTATTCTAAAAAAAGTAAGTACTAGCATTTACAATTCATTTGTAAAATCACATTTAGAATATTTAATTAAAATAGCATCAGCCGCTAAACCCAACCTCGGACCTTTACAAAGTACGCAGAATAAAATAATTAATGTGCTGTTTCATTACTGCTATCGCAAACCAACAAACACTTTAGGTATGTAATAAACTGAACTATATAACACCTACCTACTAGTAAAAAACCTCCTCACAAAGTCTATACAATCAAAAATTATAGACTATTTGTGTTTGAGTATAATCGGCTATTATTGGAAAGCACTAGTGGAGGTTTTATGAACGTAAATTCACTTAGGTCACTGAGTTGGTGAACACCATACAAGGTGACAGATAACAGATACTAGCCATAGGTGACTATTCTTGACTAATATTTAGGTGTTAAGGAATACTAGCTAGGTCAGTCTAAAAATGGGTGACCATTGTTAATTTAAAATATTAAGAGGTTTGCAATGGTAGCCAGATCAGTTTTAGGACGGGTGACCATTCTAAACTAATATTAAGATGTTAAGCAATGCTAGCCAGGTCAGTTTTAGCACAGGTCTGGTCTACTGCTTCATAATATTACTATAACCAAAAAGGAGACTATAGAATGTTAACAAAAAACTTTAAAAAAAAAAACATCTTTTCTTCACATAATCTGTTGTACTAAAACGATGTTTGTACTTATATATTTAGCTAATATCTATAAACAAAAGATAATGGTTTCCGCAATGGCTGACCGTTTGTGTGAATGGAAACAAAAGATAAGAAAGCTTAAAGCTCTTTGTGTCTTTGGCCACCGACTACGATCGCAATTAAATATCTGCATGGTATTTCTAGGATTTCTAGGAATTTGTTACAAATGAATACCATTAAGAACAGTCGCTCAAAATAGTCGTTACATTCGAAGTCGTTAAAATCACATGAATGTTGTGCTAAATTGGGCTTTAAAATCAAGGGACTTATATTTAACGTCACTATAGCTAAATGGTCGCAGTAACCAAGGTCAAAAAAAAAATCCATAGTACCTGTTTTATTTTATTATTTTAATATTCCAATCTATAAATTTTTCGTATGTTTACTTCATCATCATCATCATTTCAGCCATAGGAAGTCCACTGCTGGACATAGGCCTCCCATATACGAGTAGATCTCCAATGAGACCGGTTGTAAGCGGCTCGCATCCAGCGCGTTCTGTTCTGTTCTGTTTAATGTCATCATTCTGTCCACCAAGGGGGTGGACGTCCTACGCTGAGCTTGCCGAATGTTTACTTATTCTCATAATAATATAATTTGATAATCTCATATATAAAACTCTTAGTCCTGACTGACTGACTGACTGACTGACTGACTCACTTAGAGACAACGCACAGCCTAAACCGCTGGTCCTAGAGACTTGAAATTTATAGAGAGTGTATGTTTTGATGCGTGGAGGTGTACTAAGAAACGATTTTTCGAAATTCAGACCCTAAGTGCCTAAAAAGTGCCAAAAACGTACTTTCTTATAACTCAAGAATGGCTGAACAGATTTTCATGATCTTTGGTTTATTGAATTTGGCTTTGTCACCGAATAGCAATTATCACAATTAAAATGTGGCAAATTCACGAAATAATGTAATATTAAAGAAAATACGAAATATTATGGCGCTAATATCGCTAGCAAAATTGTTACCATGACAACGGAACTAAAGTGATGGTGTCAACGCTAAGTCACATTTTGATCTGTCAAATGATAATATTTATAAAAATGTCACTCTCTGTCACGTATAATATGCAAGAATGTGAAAAATATTGTGTAAGTTATGTACTGCAGTTTCTTTATTTAATTGATTGGAAATAGAAAAAAAACATATAATAGCAGCGATGATAGCTATCTAGAGCTATATAAAAGAATATACCTGTATATAAAAGAAAGCCTAAAAGTAATACAGCACATTATCATCCAGATCAATCCTCATTTACAAGCTCTCAAACAGTAAGGTATGTGAATTTAAATCTATTGACGCCACCGATATAACACAAGGGGCGGCTTCATAGCTAGAAACAAAATAACAATTTATATCAATGGCTAGAAACGTATCACCAAATAGACGAACGCCTGGCTTCTAGAAAACTTCACTTTCTTTCTTGATGAGAAGTATACTAAGGCAACAATAATAGAGATGTCAGAACACAATTCAATAACTTCCACTTATCAGCTGTGGGCTCAATTACTCAAGCACAGAGCACTTCTGATTAAGATGACAAAGAATATAATACAAAATGTTTATTTTCTTAATATTATATATTATTTTTAGATAATTATAAAAAAATTAAACCACCGCAAATTTCAAGTATGTTATTTTATTTGTATTCATTTTTGACGTATCACATAGTAATTTATGTATCCTCAGCATTTACCAACGCATTGGAGGACATCTTCAAGACCTTGGAGTAGTTACATCTCGCACCTTCGGTTCGCCGATGACATCGTCATAGTTGCGGAGTCGCTAGAACAACGGGGCGAAATGCTGCACAGCCTGAATGGAGCTTCTCGACAAGTCAGCCTCGGTGTAAACTTGGATAAAACCAAGATTATGTTCAACGAACATGTTGTACTGAGACCGATTGCCATCGAAGGAGCGACACTCGAAGTTGTTCAAAAATATTATCTACCTGGGGCAGGTTATCCAGCTCGGTAAAACCAACTTCGAGAAAGAAATAGCCAGAAGAATTCAACTGGGGTGGGCAGCATTTGGCAAACTACGTCGGGTCTTCTCCTCCCCCCTGCCGCAATGCCTCAAAACAAAGGTTTTCGACCAGTGCGTCCTGCCTGGTTATGTTACCTATGACCTACGGTGACGAAACGTGGCCACTGAAGGTGGGGTAGTCCGTGACCTAAAAGTCGTGCAGCGGGCTATGTAGCGTAATATAAAAGAGAATTCTCAGGAATGGCCATTGCTGGTAAAAATAATATTACCTACAATGTTGCCTCTTACTTTGACGGCATCATCGAATGTCTTTTTAAACTTCGCTTAAAGGACTCAGAATTTTAGGAAGACAGAAACATGTGTGCGAAGAATTCCTGTTTTAAGGCAAAGAAAAGTATAGATACCAAACGGCTTGCTCTTGGATATGGTCGTGCAAGGCCTTAAAGTCTGCTTGGCATGGTTGTTTGGTTATTTTTGATGTTGATAAAGCCAAATTACAGTTGGCTAAGTTTGCCTAACCAATCGGGAATTTACAGTAAACGGAAGGTCTACATCATTATACGTAGCGTGCTGGTGCATGAACTTACTTCTGCTCACGAATTACAACTGTGATGGACTATTCTGTGAAGGTTTCCATTCATTACTTCATTCAGTCGGGTGATTAGAATTTTTTTAAAATAATTGCAATACGCCCTTTAAACTTGATAATTAAAACCAATAAACATTGTGAATGAAAACCCTATCTATAACTGTAGATGTCCAATGGTAGGTGACACTCCTAGATCTGTTATATGCACAGTCTACTGAGAGTACTGATATTGTCAAGCAGGAACACATTCAGGTAGAAGTTAATAATGATATCGACAGTTGAGACACAAAAGGATAAAAGCGCCATAGAAGTTTCATAGAAAGAAGATTATAAAAAACGAAAGAAACGTTCTACAGCACTGTTGGTTTTTGCGTATCCTATGCTAATTCAATGTGCGACTAGTTTGATATAATATCGTAATTCAAATTTGTTCTAATCCCATGCTTACACCTTATGATATCCGTGACTAGATTGATCGATTCTGAAGCAGTCACGGCATATAACATATTGGACGTGACGACTATTAATTTTCTTCATGCATGCTATATTGCACCCTATTTTGTGAAGCTTAGAGTCGCCTTTTATTTAAGTATTTTGCCTAAGTGAGAGATTTGTGTTATGAAAGACTGCTACATTGTGTGTCACAGTTCAATACGAAGTTGCCAGATTCTGTATTGAAACTTATTGGCTTTTGTAACTCCTTCAAGAGTATTATCTTACGTAGTATTGTTTTAGTATTTGAAATATGATTCTTCTTTGACACACGAGCTAGGAGTTTTCGTTAATCTATGATTTTTTATCTGTACAGATTATGACCTGGAGGTCATTACTCCTAATGAAAAGATATTTTTTTTTAAAGAATATTAGTAACCGAAATTACTAATATTCCCTATAACCCTGGAGGGGTTATAGGGAATATTAGCACAATTGCTTGTGTTAGGAGTGGGTTCACGTCGATAGTCTAATGGCCAGGATTCGAACACGAGACCTTTCGATGTAAGGCCGACTCTTAACCACAAAGCTATCGATGCTTTGCTTTAAAAGTTAAAAGAAAGAACAAATGTAAAGTATTGACATGGTCATTCACATTAATATTAAAACACATTTAGTAAATATCCCGGTAAGTGTTAGGTACATTAATAAAATATTAATTTAAAACACCATACTAATGGTATCCTCCATTCTATTGAAAGCTAATAGCTGTGTAATTTATAATAGGTATCAATTTATAATTATGATGTGATACTTATTATAAATTACACTTTCATCAGCACCACTCATAATTATGATTTGATAATTATTATAAATTAGGTACACTTTCATCACTCAAAATTATAATTTGTTACTTAAGTATTATAAATTACACTTTCGGCTTTAAACAGAATAGTGGATAGGTTTAGATTTTTCTATTTGTAATTTCTTTGACTGATAAAACAGCTAATAACACGATCCTCAGCTTGACGCGGACGGTCTCATCAGATGCTTTTTCACGACCTGCTTAAGGGATTCAGGACTGTAAGTAGAATAAAACAGTAAATTATAGAATACCAAGTATTTATGGCGCGACAAAGAAAAGAGGCACCAAACTGCTTGGTTCTTGATGAAATGTTAAATGCATGCGAGTGCTCAGAAAGTTAGGATTTGACTGAATACTAAGTTGAATCATAAGATTTTTCTTATACCACTGAGGTGGCAGTCAAGCCTGCCAAGCCTTAGGTCTTTCTACTGATAGCCCAAAAACTCTCCAGTGAGCCTTAGCTACTCTACTCACCGCCGGAAACACAACACGAGGTTAGTATGGCCGCAGTATTCTGTAGGGCGGAGGTACTTCCCCAGTCGGACTGCTCAATTGGGACGGGAATACCGGCATGTTCTACCTCCGCCTGTAGTGTTCTACCTCCGTCTGTCGTGTCCTACCTCCATCAAGATGCTAATAATAGTAAGTAGAACATTTCACAGTAATTTTGTGTTCACAGTTCGTTGAACTTAAATATTCATTTATTCTTTCCACGACAGTAACAAAACCAAGCTATGGCGACATTCGACAGAAACAAATGAAACGCATTCCGAACGTTCCACACAAATGAATTCTTTTTAAATCGACTGTTCAAAATACGAACCACAGATCTAGAGAGATACCGCGGATACATGGAATAATATTGACAGATGAAAGGCCAAATGGTATAAGCGGCAATGATAGTTGACAGAAAAATCTACAGGGCCCATACCATGAACTCTTAAAACAGGTCAATAATTGAACTGCTGTCATTCTACCAACTGCAAATGTCACTTTGTAATCCTATATGTTTATATGACATTACAAAGTGACATTTGCAGTTGGCAGAATGACAGCAGTTCAATTATTGACCTGCGGCCTTACCATGAACTCTTAAAACAGGTCAATAATTGAACTGCTGTCATTCTACCAACTGCAAATGTCACTTTGTAATTGTATATAAATATATAGGATTACAAAGGGATTACAAAGTGACATTTGCAGTTGGTAGAATGACAGCAGTTCAATTATTGACCTGTTTTAAGAGTTCATGGTATGGGCCCTGTTTTAAGGTTTATGGTAAGGCCGCTGTAATGTATTTAAAATGTTGTTAAGGATCTTTTTTCTTCGGAAAGGCAATGTTGTTTACACCTTTTTGCCTTCCAACCATCGATCATTATAATGTTCACTGTAATCAAATCAAATGGTGTTCTTGGGGCTCCATCAAGATCTTCGGGATACAAGTCAACTTCACCTGGAAGTCGGTACCTACACCTACTTATAGAAGGAAGAGGCTATAGTACCGGCTTTCCTCTCGGGGCACAAAGAGTAGCTTCAGTAATAATTCAGTAGCTAGTCATCATTTTTCATCATCATTTCAACCATAGGAAGTCCACTGCTGGACATAGGCCTCCCCTAATAGATCTCCAATAAGACCGGTTGGAAGCGGCTCGCATCCAGCGCGTTCCCGCGGCCTTGATAAGGTCGTCTGTCCACCTTGTGGGTGGATGTCCTACGCTGCGTTTGCCCGTACGTGGCCTCCACTCGAGAACCTTTCGACCCCATCGGTCATCAGTCCTCCGAGCTATGTGCCCTGCCCACTGCCATTTCAAGTTGCTAATCCTCTGGGCTATGTCGGTAGGTAGTAATTATATAGTAAACGAAATAGTTTCATTCGCAACACGTTGTTCAGCTCGATTTTGAATTTTTTTGCTAACTCAACCAGCAATGTTGAATGTAACTAAATTAAGAACACGGGAACACGCGGCAAGCTTGTATACTGTAGTTAGGCGATACGGTGGGAAAGATAGCTTGGTTATCTAGAATGCTTTAAATCTTTGATACGAATATTCTAAACAGAAAGTTCAATGAGGATGGTTCCAAACGTCAATTTGTAAGATTAAATTAATAAAGGCAATCAATCTTCAGGTTTAATTGAAGGCATATCTATGGCGTAACGGTAGAACCTTCGACTGCTACGCAGGGAGCGCGGGTTTGATTCCCACATTGATTTGAGAGTGTAAATATTTGCACGCATGAATATGAATATTTGCATTGGTCTGGGTGTTTCTATGCATAATAAGTATGTATTTATAAAAAAATGTCTAAATACCTACGTATGTTTATCCGCATTCTAGAACCTATAACACAAGCTAGTTAAGCGATGCTTACTTTGCGTCTAGATAGCGTTGTGTAGAATGTCCTTCAAAATTAAAAAAAACACTGCTCACAAGGCAGGCAGAGGTGCACTGACACCCATATTTAGTCAGTTGTGTTTCTCATTCCCATGCAGCCATGTAGTAAACTAGTTATAATTAGAAAATTAACTTAATATCTGAGGTAACCTCGGAATTACATTCATGGGCATTTGTTTATTTTCTTTTATCTATTATTCATTCATTATCAAATTAACAATCACAGATGCGACACAAACAAACATAGAAATGTTAATTTTATCTCAGAAAAGTAATCAAGACACAAATCAGAACTTTAGACATATTTAGTGTTTACTTTTGAAAATATCTACGCTAGGCATATCGATACATCATTTTTTTTTTTTTTTCATATAGGACACGTCAATTTGACTTCGCCTCGCCTGATGGTAAGCTGAAGGCAAAGTCTCTGAAAAGAGGGCCACCATTACAACACGTACCATGTTACAATGGTGGCACTCAGATTGACGGCCTCATCAGATGCTTTTTCACGCCCCGCTTAAGGACCCTATCATCTTCTCTATGTATAAAGTTGATGCTTTATTTGGACTTACACTACTCACTACCATGGTCGCCCAAGATCGTGCGAAATAGAGGAGAAAGAGCCGGAAGACGGACCCTGATCTCCGAGGTCACCTTAGCCTCGGACGCAATCAAGACTGACAATGACTTTATTTGTAACCAAATAAATCACAATAGAATCCGGTAAAAAAATAGTTTTATTTCAATATGCGATCAATTTAAAAACCTCTATAAACTATGACGTCACACCTCAGTGAACAATTCCAAAAAATGTTGAACATTTAACATTCAGAGCCGTAGAACAAAGCTGTCTAGAATCACTGTTGTTTGTCGCGCACGTTCCCTGAATTAACATAACGTTTGCATATGCATGCGATGCGTTTTCCGAGCTCACACCTCGTGAAATAGGCGGATAATTTGTTCGTGTATCGTGAAATAGACCAACTAACGGTTGTTTTATTATCTGTTGCTCGCGACTTTATTTGGATGTCGGTTATCGGGACCAAACATAACCTATCTTTTTTTTAGTATAAACCACTTAGGTGACAAACAAGCACACGGTCCACCTGATAGAAATTGGTTACTGTGGCTTATAGACGAGTGCAACACCAGGGGAGTCACACTCGTGCTGCCTGATACTAGTAGTAGTAGTGTAGTAACAGCGTTTTCACATTATCCGATCCGATATCGGTGTCGGACGACGATAGCCGATACACGGTGGCTCCGATATCCCATATCGGATCGGACAATGTGAACAAAATACTAAAATATGAAAGTTTAGATGGATGAATGGCTCGATTTATCTAAATATATATATAACTCAAAGGTGACTGACTGACTGACTGACTGACATAGTGATCTATCAACGCACAGCCCAAACCACTGGACGGATCGGGCTGAAATTTGGCATACAGGTAGATGTTATGACGTAAGCATCCGCTAAGAAAGGATTTTGATTAATTCCACCCTCAAGGGGATTAAATAGGGGATAAAAGTTTGTATGAAACTTTGTCAATTTTAAACCGATCGGGCTGAGACTATGCATGCATAAAGCTACTATGACGTAGACATCCCCTAAGAAAGCAGGCTATATAAATACTAAGCAATAACCAACATCCACGCGGGCGAAGCCGCGGGCAACAGCTAGTGGATGAATATTTGTCACTGAATCATGCAAGGTACTGAACGAATTTGGATGAAAATAAGCACAAAGATAGATTACTTCCTCATATCTCCTATGTATATAGGTCGTGGAAAAAGACCGATATTTCCGAGGCGGAGTTGAGGTCAGTCATTCGTATAAACTTTTATTTACTTGCTAGGTTTGCATGTTTGTTTGTGAAGGACAATCTTGTAAACTGAATTAGAACTTCTTTTCTTTATCCTTCGGAGTTGAATGTTAGTTCAATCCCGATGATTATGCGTTTTTGTCGTAAGCATGACCTACATTATATTGATATCCAAGAATGAGAACAAATAAAAAAAAATATTGAGGTCAACAGCTTCAAAGATACATATACTCACGCCTATAAATCCTTGAACGGGTAGGCAAAGGTATAATAACATCTGCATTTTGCAACTATTATTTTCGCACTAACGTAATAGGGTGTGAACTTAGAGTATACATTGCTAGAGGATAATACTCTAAGGGAGAGAACCTATTGAAATCAAGCGGGCACTCTGTCATGGGCTGTATATTTACTGTCGGGTGGAGAACATGGCCCGCCATTTGGATACTCTCAGTATATAAAAAGGTGATACAAATCAGAACGCTTTAACATTTTAGGATTTACGTTGAGCCTCAGAGAGCATGTAAGCCGCCGGTCGTTGCAGCCCTAAAAAGTCCAACAGCTGGTCTAACCGTAATACTTCGATATCATCAATGGGTTGGGGAGGTCAGATGGCAGTTGCTCATTATGGCGGGGATGACTCAGTTCCCTTGATTTTTTTACACGCAAAATTGACCCGGCCTCATTATATGCTTTTTCATGCCCAGCCTATAGGTCCGGGACTGTAGAAAGAAGGAAACGCGTGTGCTTGTCTCATCTGCCATCTCTACGACTGAAATAGTAGAGTAAAGGTATGATTCCGTAGCCGACCGCATACGACAACTGCCGACGCATGCAGCACATACAGCGTACTCATTACTTGTCAAACTCCGATACGAATAAAGGGGACCATTGAGAAGCCGCAATGAATTACGTGCATCTGCTGCGTGCATCGGCAGTTGTCGTATGCGGTCGGCTACGGAATCATATCTTTAAGCTGGTCTATTCGTTACATAGAAGTCATTAGTCGAAACACCCGCGAGAAGAGTCTAAGAAGAGTCTTTGAAAATAAATGTACAGAATAATCGTACTTGGTACAGCAAAAATAACTAGAAAATGTTGAATATTTTTTCAGCCACAGATTAAAAATAATCCGGCGCTAAAGCATCAACTAACTGCATGCACTCTCCACAATGAAAGCAATGAATGTGTTAAAAATTGTGAAAAAATATTCCAATGTTTTTTTCATCAGTTTTCTACATAAGTGGATTATATTTTTAACAGACTATTCGAAAAATGGAATACCTGACATTGCCATGGCTAATATCTTGAATAGAAATATTTAATGAGTCTGTTGGGTGGGCTGGTCACGTCTGTCGAAGGACTGATGACCGTTGGAGCAGATGAGTCATAAAGTGGAAACCGCGAGAAGGAAAACGGAAGGTAGACGCCCCCTATCTTAGTATTGACGACATGAAAAAGGTGGCTAGGATAGACTGGATGCGGAAAGCGGAGGGCTAGCAGAAATGGCGCACATTGGGAGTAGTGGACTGCAATAGGCTCCAGACATGGGCCTCTCCCAATGTTGGGAGGCTTTGACTTACTGTTTCCACGCAGGCTGGGTTGGTACCGGGTTTTATTTCGAGTTTTGCTTCTCTCGTAGTGATATCGTCTGCGTATTGTTCCGTTAGTCGCTTCTTACGAGACCCTTCAGAGATTATGTGATGGAGATGAGGATGATACTTCTATTCTTTTTCCGTCACATTTGGAGTACCAAAAACATAATTTCCCGAATAAAATTCTCCGGTTTGTGTTCTACCGTATTTAATAATTACGTACACGTCTCGTACGTAACCCTTTCGTCGCTCTTTACAACGTTGAAAGGTACAAAACTGCTGTAACAGAAGGTTTACAACCGGCACGTTACTCAAACACGGAATTTTGTTTTGCTAGTTATATTTCTGTCAATATAGACTTTGCAAACATAATATCTATCTACAAAGTTTGTTCCTGTAAATATGATATTAACTAACTTGTTAGATAATATTCCCATTCAGTTAGATACGAGTAATAGTGTTAAAAAATAAATTGTCATATCGTCACTTATTTTCAAGTACGAGGCTACAACTTCGGCCCACACGAAACATAAACAGAAGATGTTGCATTTATCCTAGATGTTTGTTACTCAATCACACTCAAACGGCTGAACAGATCTGGCTGATATTTGGCACAGAGATAAATAATAAGTTGGAATAACATACACATAAACTAAACAACTTTTTATCAATAGAATAGGTTCCCTTATGTAGTAAGATCGGGATCTCCAAGCGGGCGGAGCCGCAAGCTACAGCAAATTATCACATAAAATATGCAAGCCAAATAAATTCCAAAGCACTCTAGCACTTGTTTGTGTGCTCCAATATTTGATGTCTGCACTAAATGTGACCATGTGCGGCTACAAATCGTTGGTGGTTTTGGCATCGCTCGCCTTTTCATAATACTGTACTTACGTAATTGATGGTCATAGCTTACCCGTTGGCAGTGCGGTATCTATATTGTTTTAAGTTGGACACACACAACATATATTTTCTTCTATTGAGTGCAAATCTAGGTGACATTTAAAGTTTGCACTTTTGATGCCTGGGAATTAATCAATGCCGAGTCCTTTATGCCGGATGTGAAAAACCACGATGAAATCGTAAACTACTTATGGGTCATCGTGGTGGCATTATTTAGCTTGATTTTCTCGCAAAATAAGAATATACCGAAAAAATATTACTGCTGTAACGCGTGTTAGGGTTAAGACGCGTGATACGTGCGCGGTCGCAGGGTTAATGTAGGTGCGCGCGCAGCGCGACTCGAGCTCCGGCTCACGCCACTGACGCCAGCGCCGCCAGTGGCGTTCCCCCCGTATGCGCGAACGGACGTACGCACCTCAGTTACGTTACGAGTCTCTGGCGCTTCCCGCTCGCTCATTAAGGCTGTATGTAGATATTATAATCATTGTCGTTCACTGTTTTACTGTTGTGTTTGTGTTTCCTATAGTAAATGTTTAATCGATCACCTGCAATCGTTTCATTTGCAATAGTTTGTCATACTGCTTAATAAAATAACACAATAGAATATTATATTCATTTATAAATTAGGGTGTGCGTTAAAGGGTTAAAGAATCTTTTGTTATCTTCTCCTACAGTATCTTATCTTAATAACAAACTGCTATTCACAACTTAAAGACACCAATTCTATAACATATTTATCTTATCTTCGGATATCCTCATTAACGAAATTGCGGAGATCATAACTGAAGCAGGTAATGGGAGACATAATAATTATATTGATGGATAGAAATGTATCTATAACCTCCAGGGTTTTGTTAAAGGCTCATGTACATTTATCATTTTTAATGTTGGTGTTTGAGGTGTAGAGGAGAGATGAAAGTAATGTTGTAAAAAGGTTCAAAATATGAATATGGTTTTAGGAGCAGAGGTAAGAACAAGCTTGGGAGCAAGAAAAGATGGATGGATTGCGTGAAAGAGGATATGACAAAGGAGTTACAGAGGAAATGAGATCTGACTGGAATGTATAAAGAAAAATCACATGTTGCGCCGACCTCAAATAATTGGGACAGTGGCAAGTAGATGATGAATGTTTGTGTTTGGGGAAAATCCATAGTTATAAACGGAAATAACTACCTGTTAAAATGAAGTGCCTATTTGTAACATTAAAATAATAGGGTTTTTAACGAAAGAGCATGGCAAGCCCAAGTTCAAGCAAACAGAAGGCGAGTGGTGCGTTGTGATATATTGCACGAATCATTTGCATACACGGTACTTAGATATCACGAAAATATACTAGTAGAAAAATGTGGTCTCAGCCTACACTAACTGGGAAAACCGTAACTGCATGTATATGGATGGAAGAATTGAAGGTAACGCCTATTGTCATAAACTTTTTAATGAGCTCTTAGCCTGCTGAAGAATAAACTTGCCTGTAAATCACTTTGCGAAACCCACACGAAGAAATGAGGTAACTTTTGACTAGTACTTTGCTGAGAACTGCGTGAAAAACATTCACCGAACCAATAATATAATTCATTCACAGCGATTGCGCTGTAAAAATTTAAATAAATGGTTCAGTTCACTTCAATACTATTCATTCAATCGCTCGTAATCGAATGTATTTCGTAACACTCACTGTGCATGTATAATCAAAGAACAGAATCGTTTCAAATTGTTCGTATGCTGAAAATATTTAAACAAGAATATTTTATTCTGAAATTGCCTGAAAACTGCCTCGTAGAGCACGTTAAGCCGTCAGTCTCGGTCTTTACGGGTAGTTGGAGCCCTAAAAAGTCCAACAAGTATTGATCTAACTAAAGAACTTCGATATCGCCAATGTGTTGTAGGTTGCCTCACGGAAAAACGTCAATGGTGAACGTATAGATGTTATTAATAATTTTATTCTAAAAAGTGATGTACCAAAAACAACACAATCCCTGCTTACTTTTTACCCTACAAGTCAAATGAAGGTTATTTAACCAGATAATTTCAACATTTCTCGTCATTTATTACGAAATTTTGATATTTTTCGGATAAAATAAGTTTTGTTTCAAGAAACCATACTTTTATAATAATGCTTTTGCACAATAACTATTAAGGAGAACGTAAACATGGCCGCAGAAAAAGGTATACAATTAGCGCTGAAAGCCTCCGTGGGCTGTAAAAGCCAGGCTTTAAACACGTATAAGTGGATAGCTTAACGGTTAATAGCTTAGAAACCTTACTCTTCTGTTTCGGTATGTCCCGAAGGCTATCAACATGTTTGTTGAGCACGAAGCTTTTACTGAATAAACGTTTTCGGATAAATTTTTAAACTTTTTTGTATTCTCTCTTGGTGTCCGTTTTTCCTCGTTTCGGTGCAAAGTTTGCATATTTGTTTGTGTGTGTTTGTGAGATTGTGAGAGACACAGTTTAATTTGTAAAACAATTCTGTCAAACTAGATTAGACTAGATATTCCTCCATTCAGTCATTTTTACTCATTATGTTATCTTACCACCAGGAACTATAGTGGTGACTGTAAGCATGTTCAAAACATAACCGTTCTTGATAGTCGGGTAAAAAGAAGGAACATTTTTCACAGCACCGCCACTGCCCATTCTATTTTGTGACTCGTATGCTACTACTAGCGATTGCTATCGCACTTGGTGTGAATCAAGCCTTACAATTAGAGCATCGTACCCATCGTACCTGAAACAGAGACTTTAGAATCATTTTCACGTGAAAAGTCGGCGGTGAAATAAACTGGCCTAAGGCAATATTGTTAGGGAATCGTTAGCAGTTCCAACATAGCAAGATCAATGGAACAGGGAGTTCGGAATAGAAAATGTTACGTTTGCATATATCGTTGAATATACCAGGTAAAAATGTTGTACTGAATACACAGAAGATAATATAGACAGGGCGTTATAGTTAATTGATTTCACAAAATCCAAAGACAGAATACCACCAATAGATGTGAGATAAGAAAAAGTCAAAGATAAGTAATGTCACAGAACAGAATATAATAAAACTGTAATGTGAATCTTACCAGTAAATTCTTTGGTCCGAGGCTAGGTAAGGTCTAGTTTCAGGTTTACTTCTTAGACATCCATGGTAGTAAAACCATTGGTGCGTACCTTCTATGACACCAAGCTAACCCGTGGTCTACCCTTCTTAATCGTAATTGAGAAATAATGCTCACAAAGATTTAACGCAATGCTTCAATAAAAGTTTCTGATCTGATTGATACATTCTATATGGTGTCCATTATAGGAGTATTTTATCTAGAAAAATACTAACCTATAGATTATTTTTCGTCTACACTACAATGAGCAATTCTACAAAATCAACAATCTAATTTAATACGAGTGTTGTGAGAATATTTCTTTTGGTTCATTAACACCATGTTGTCTAGACTAGACAGAAAACTGACAAATATTATTATCTCCTATTGTGCTGTATTTTTTCGGCAATCAACCAAAAAATTGGATGGCTACGGTAGATAGAGATAAATAAGGCAGATATACACTTTTAATATTCAAACAATTGTGTTACTTATTATTAGATGTATTATGGTTTATAACGCATAGTCTGATAACTCTAAGGCTCTGACTTCTTATTCCCTAAAAGTATTTACATATTTGGAAAATAGTGGCTATGAAAACACTCCGGCATATCCACAACGGGTATTACTCATTATAATATAATGCATGGATTCATTGGATACTTGCAAACATCTTTACAAAGAACAACACAGAATCCTGAACCTCGATTTAACTGAGGACAGATTGTATAGATAGACGAATTGACAGATTTGACAGATTGTCTACATAATCTGTTGACAGATAAATTGATATTCAGACTTGAGTTAAAAATTCTAGAATAGGGGCCTAAATATTAGTAGGATTACCCACATTTCATATCACTGAATGCCTATCCCATTCAAAAGAATAACGAACAAAGCTATATTAGACATGCAGAAAGTCTAATAATATCTTGTACATAAAAAGATAATTAATAATGCCTTGTGACAAGTATCTTTGGTCAAAATGTCGCGAAAGATATCTATTCTTCATTGTATAATGATTCATTATGTCCGCCATAATATTTGTAACGATATCTTTCCTTTACCTCCCCACCAAATTATTTTTGTGACGTATATTAATAACTGGAGCATTTAGGGAAGTGAGGGTAGTATTATTTATTAAGATATTTATTGGTTTTGATATTGAGGGTGAGATTATTAATTATATTCTATGTATATCACTTTTCTCTGCTTTGATAACGGAAATAGCATGTAAAATCAGTGGATTACATCATTACGTGGTGCGATTAGTGCAGCGAGCGACTCGCAGTCAATCAACAGACTGAAGTTCCGGCACGATCTTCGGATCCCAAAAATATTTAGTGACTTATTCCTTGTATTCATAATTTTTGCAACTCAAGGGAATTCTAAATTCTTCTTCTTTCTAAATTTAAAATATTTATTTGACGTTTCCCGTTGCCGTCATATATACTCTAAATTCAAATATACCGAATGATTGTTACTTTAGAAGTAATAATTGCAAAAGTTTCAAATTATATTGTTTCTGAGGTAACTCAATACCTGAGTTCTGGATTCAAAGAGTACTTACTTATTGTGAATTGGTTTTGGTATGTTTAAGAGGAAGTAAAGTTTATAGAATAAACTTACTATATTACAGTAGGATATGAATCCTGCTCTGTCACTGTCATATTTACATTGACCGTTTTTAATTTTGGCGCCCAACGTGGGACCTTTATTTGTCAACTTGTAGGGACTGGTTAAATCATTTAGATAGATAGAAACTTCTTTATTGTATACACCAGTGGAGACAAGTGTAGTATGTACTTAATCTTATGCAGTTTAATGTGCAATGGGTGGCCTTATCACTTTATTTTTTCTTCTATTATCGTCAACTAGGTATGCTTAGTAACGGGTGGGGCAAAAGTCCCGCTACCATTTTGTTTGCCTATAACTTTGTTCAAAGAAAAAATAAGTAGGTTTGGTTTTCACAAAAAGTTTTTTTTTGATCTTTGCATTTTTTTTTTCGTTATGATTGGAAAATTATATCGGCTAAATGGTGACCGCGATTCGCTATGCAGCTTTCGGCTCTTTTTAAGGCATTTTTCATAATAGCCTGTAACATGTTATTTCAGTTTTTGGTTTGTCCACTAGTAGTTCCATTGTGGAGTTAAACTAGCACGTATACTTTCATATGAGAATTGATTTCTACAGTCCATTGATTTGAGTGGATGAAGCCATAATTGCGATGATGCACGTATTCCAGTAAAACGGTGAAGTATTAGCTAAACTCCCCTGTTACAGGCAAGGCACGCGCAACTTCACGCAACCGATGAAAGCCAAGTATAATTTACGGTTATGCAGCGAAATCGTTTCCGCAGAGACATGAAAATAACCCACATTTCTTTTTTTTTTTTTTGACGAAATTAACAAAATAAAAAAGGTCGTCAAGCTGAGTGCCAGTATTGTAACATGGTACGTATCTATAATATAGTGACCCTCTTTCCTGAGACTTTACCTTCAGCTTCAGCTCGTCATATATAAATAAGCAGTGATTTTTATTGCCCGCTAATATTCAGGGAGATGAATTTTGTGAGGATGATTCTAGGACATATCACATAGCAGCATTTAAGCAGAGCCTGTCACATGGCTTCTAAAATACGGATAAACATGCTAAGATATTATTATTTTTTTGTAAATAAATACATAAGTAATTTATTATACATAGAAACATCCATCAATCCAAATAGAAATATATCTCTATAATATGAATCGGTGAATGTGTTGCTAAGCGCAAATCTCAAGAACAGGAACCGATTTTGCTAATTCTTTTTTTAGAATGTTCCTTGAAGTACGAGGATGGTTCATACGCAGTGAAAATGAAAAAAAAAAGATGTGTGGCACTCGGGGACTGCCGCGGTAAAGCTATTGCATAGCATTTTTTATCAACTTATGCAATTATAATTACTTACGTTAAGCGGAGCTACTTCGGAGAAGCTCGGCTCGATTCGTGCGAGCTTCGGGGTGTTCGGTTTTTTTCGTTACGGAATTTCTGGATTCGGTCTCCACGCTCAAGGCTCGCGATAGAAGCTATGCAATAGCTTAAAAAAGTTCGCGGTGTCAGCCAGTTATATATATTTGCGCTGAGCGGGAATTTTGACTTGATTACGATCTCCGTGGCGTTAAGCGTCCGACTGATAGGACGCTTAACGCCACGGAGATCGTAATGTACTCGTATCAGGAAAACCGAGGTACAGTTAACTATTGTGAAATATTAAATCACTGAAGTAACGAAGCAAGATGTTGTTGAGATTGGAGCCGTGAAGAAAGGCAACGCAAATATTTACTTGACCTAATTTCCTAGGTGCCGCAGAACAGCACAACAAAATCGACGCTATCACATATTTTTTCGATGAAGCTAATATAAATAAAAGTACAATTAACTTTGAATTTGCATTGGTCTGGGTGTTTCTATGTATAATAAGTATGTATTTACAAAAAAAAAAAAAAAAGTATCTAAGTATGTATATCCGCATTCTAGATTCCATAACACAAGCTAATTAAGCTTACCATGGGTCTAGAAAGCGTTGTGTAGAATGTTGTGGAATATTTATTTATTTATTTATTAATTCTCCTGAGGTTTCCGCAACTCATGGGAACCTATTTCAGAGATTAAGAGTAGCTTATATTAGCTAGATCCAGCATAAGCAGTTGTTTGAGCGTTATTAAGCAATAAACATCCAAACATCGAAACAAAATTTAATATTAGCAGTATAGTGGATTTAAAATTAGTAGGATTAGTGGGAAGTAGACTAAGGGAAGCATAGCTGAGAAAAGTACTCGAAAGCCACCTGAAGTCTCAACTACGTTAATTACAAGTTACAGTATGGACATAGCCATAGTTAGTAAACAGCGACTATTCACAGCAACCATTGATTAAGTTTCTCATCTCTCGGATATTCCTATTTCCGACTTGAACAATTGTTCCTGAAATATTATGCCACGTTCCGATGGGACTAATTTCATTTCTTTACATTTATCAAAGGTTGTGCTGGTCTAAATTGAATTTGTAAAATTAGGTCTGATTTAGGAGTCTTTGGGGTAATTTTAATTTATAATTAGATTTTTCGTCCTACTGTTATACGCTGCTGTATTGTTTTTTTATTGCAAAACTCTTGAACCAAAAGTTTTTAATTAAATTGCTGGGTAGCTAGTATTGTACTTATTAGTTAAAAGAATGCTATCTTTTAAGACTTGCAAAGCCTTTCAATTATTTGAAGTATTTTAGCTCTAATCTTTCTTTGGTTACTTCTAAGCAGGCACGTCTTGACTGTGAGACGTGATCGTCATAATATATAACTAAAGAAAGTCTATAGTCACAGGAAAAATATATAGTTAAAGCGAATTAGGGTTTGCACAGTGCAAGTTATCCATACGATCTTGTTTATTGGTTCAAATTGATAATTGCATAAAGCGCAGATAAATACACCTACCGGTAATTTTTTGTGTGCTGCTCTAAAACTACAAGTATTCATGAATTACACAAATCATATCTAGCTGTATCTTATAAAGTTGAAGAGTTTATTTGTTTGTTTAATTGATTGTTTGTTAGTTGAATGCGCCAATTTCAGGAATGACTAGTTCAAATTGAAAAAAAATATTTTGTATTAAAAATAAGATCTTTGCCTATCGCAACTGCAAAGAGGCTGAACTATCTATATTTTATTCTTAGCATAAAAACTTCCAATAAAATTATATTTTCTTAACAATAATTCTTCAAGAAGTGTTAACTCTTACAGTGCTAGTTTATTAGCAACTGCTAGATGGAATAACTTTGATAGATTATTTGTCATTATGCAAAACGAGAGAGAAATTATTAACAAGCAGCATAATTTTTCCACAGGTTTAATGTAAGTAGACTTGACTCTTTTTTAGTAATTTTTATATAACCTAATTAACTTCTACGTGTGCGACTAAATTGTATAAAAACCATTGTACCTACCTATATAAAAAAAATAAAAGCATAATCGAGTTCTCTGAGTTTCTTGCTGGTATCTTCTCAGTAGAACCAACTACCGAACCAGCGAAAGAATCATTTTCAAATGATTTATTTTACTTTATTTAATATATATATCTTATTTTTTTTAACTTCTTGACATAATTGTAATATTTTGACGTTCATATGTGCTCTTTATGTGCCTAAACTGAATAAATGAAATTGATTCTTTGACTCTTTGTCTGAAGCTTTCAGCTTCAGACAAAGAGTCTTTAGAGCAAACTTTCAGCCCAAAAATCCTGCCAGATTCAAACCACATTCTTTTGGGTAAACTGAAGTAGGTACTACAGTCCCGGGTTCTTTGAGGGCCACTATTGTAACATTGTTAGTGTCTGCTAAGGTAACCCTACTTACTGGTGTCAGGCAACCACTTGGCGAGGTGAAATTATATTGACGTGTCCTATATAAGGCAAAATCAAAATGTGAGAGCCCAAACGGGACGTTTCGACCATTTTTTTCAGTACCAAAAGGCCTGTGTTTTTCGAAGTTAGGTCTTAATACAAACATTTATATAAAAAAACTGCAAACTACAGCAACGTATTTTTGAAACCAAATCGAAATTCAAAATTCACGAACCAATCAACTTTTTTAATTCCTCACCTACATTTTCCAGCTCAGTAAACATCCATCCATTAGTTTCCTCTTCACACTCTCAAGTATATCCTCGGAGCCCTCAACAATCATTAGTTACTCATAGTGGAGCCGTCCCTTCTAATGGCATTATGCTGTTTAGTTCAACTTTGCCAAGAAGTTAAAGCCGTTTCGTACACATCAACCTGGATTAAAAGATATGTGGTAACACCCGCCAAATATAAATTATTTAAATTAACTTTTTTTAGATTTTTTTATATCGGACACACGTCTTAAATTTATTAACGTGGGTAGAAAACTTCTGGATTGAAATCGGAAAAATATTCATGGGTTTCTACGCATGGTTTGCACGCACTTCACCTCGTCTGATGGTAAGCTGAAAGCAAAGTCTCAGGAGAGACTCTACCTACGCCTTCGAGGATTTGGGAATTTACAGACGCGAAATATTATGTATGTATTTATAAAAATAACAATCAAAACGAAATGCTAACAAATCGATATAATCAAAATCATAAGTTTTACATAACAGACTCAAATAGCACCCAACTAACTAATATATGCTAATGTTAAACATTTATAGACGGATAATTGAGTCCCGGAGAGTACCTGATCCTAAAGACCCTTTTTTATGGGACTAAGTCGACAAAGAAGGTAATGGCCCATCTTATTAGGTCACCAGTGCCTATAAACGAACGTGTTACTGACTGGACCGCTTTCCCTAAAGAACTTTAGTGATTTTAAATTAGATTTTCCTTAAAAACTAGTAACGTGGGGTATACTGTACCATCAAAACATTTTCACTAACCTTAACATTAAGGAATAATTTATTATAATCATTAATTAATTATTATTTATAATTAAGAATAATTAATTATTATTTATAATTAAGAATAATTAATTATTATTTAAAAATTAGAATAATTAATTATTATTTATAATTAAAAATAATTAATTATTATTTATAATTAAGAATAATTAATTATTAATTAAATTAATAGGAGTTTTTGTCATCAACGCGACTATACTTTAAGTGAATTCTTAAGAACGAAATCCACCATCTCAGATGCCAACAACGACAATGCTAAAATGGTGCTCTTCAGTTTAAGACGTCGATAAATAATTTTTCACGTCCCGCTTACGGATAGACTGCAGGAAGAAGGCAGGAATAAAACGAAACCTTTAAAAAAGTAAACAAGTATAGCGACATACATTTACATAAACGACTTAAAGTGCAGTCTTTTGATGCAGACGTTTTTAAACTTAAATTCTGGCATCTCGATGGTATTAAGTTATATTTCTATGAACCTTGTAGTTTTTTGCAGGAGTTAAAGTTCAAAATGAAATGAAATGGTACTTTTTATTTGAGCCCACACATGTTAATAAGTTACTAGCTGTCCCGGCGAACTTCGCACCGCCATATTTTTCCCGTTCTCGTTGCACCTATTTTCACCTCCTTTAAACCTTCCCTGGACACCCACGAATATTTCAAGACTAAAATTAGCCAAATCGGTTCAGCCGTTCTTGAGTTATAAAATAACAACGAAAAGTGGCATTGATTTTTATATAATAGATTTAGCTTGTATATGCATGTATATTTGTCCTTTTGAGATTAGGTTGAGTAAATAATAATATTACCCTTAAATTAAATCAACGACAATTTGATCAAAGTTCTTTGTTATATTTAAACCATAAATTTATTACAGCTCCCTGAATGGTAACAAGCTAGGGTGAAGTCCAAATGATATCAAACACCATTCCATATGCTGACAATCCCACAATGATGGTCCCTCCCTTGCGACCTCTTGCGAACAGATGCCTTTTTACACCCCGCTTCACGAACCCGGAATTCTAAGAAGTTCGTCTATGGCCGACTTCCTACCTTGCAACCTCGACAGATACCTTTTTAAGATCTGTTTGAAGACCTATGATTTTATGAAGAGGAAAACAGGTGTCCTAATTTTCACATTCCATCCACTTTGTTGGTGGCTCCACGTATTCGTAGGAAATGGTAACCACTTACGGCTATTTACTTGTTTGCCACCTGATTAGCATAGAAAAAGCAGTAATTAAAAGAAATCGTCCAAGTTCGTTATCAATTACTGTTAAGGTATATTTTACTTAGTCAAAAGTTTGAGTATTGACCCTTTGGCACAAAACTTTTTCTGGAAGTATCTTTTATAATTTCGGGGGCCGTTGCTGGCTGCCCTCATTCAATTACATGGGAATCGAATTTAAGGGTGTAGCTAAAACTTTGTGAAAGTAATCATGCTTTATATTTTACTTAACCTGTGGTTTAGTGGCGAGAGTGACAGGTACACATGAAGTTCCACGTTCATCTGTTGACTGACAGACGTAGCTCTAGCGCAAGCTTTCTTGGCAAGGTTTGGATGGATCAGATGACATAGGTACTTCACTTTGCTGCTCTCAATCTGTGTCTGGGAAAGCCGAGAAGGAGTAAGAAGGCAGTCCTCAGACTCTTAAGATATGATTCCGAAGCCGAGCGCATACGACAACAGCCGACGCACGTAGCAGATGCGCGTAATTCATTGCGGCTTCTCAATTGTACCCTTTATCCGTATCGGAGTTTAACAAGTAATGGGTACGCTATATCTGCTGCATGCGTCGGCAGTTGTCGTATGCGGTCAGGTTTGAAATCATACCTTTAAGCACATATTTTGGATGCAACCGGGATTAATGTATAAGTCAAGCATCATCTTAATTTCCCTTGAGACATTGGGTTCTGACAAAGCTAATGCAAGAGAAGTTATTGAAAATAAATATAAAGACACATGAAACTCATAAAAATCATTTTTATTACATTTTTTATTTAACTTTTACCTTTAACCTTAACTTTCAACTTCAAACATATTTTCAATCGCGTAAACACAAACCCCACAAACATTACTTACACCAATTGCTACTTAACTTGACCTCCCAAATCTCAGTGGCCGTCCATCTTAAACCCTCAGCAGGGAGAGCAATCCCACGCATGGCCGAAGCGCCTGGACCGCCAGATAAAGGGATTTGTGTTTAATGCATTGTTGTTCGAGTGAACCTGGCGAATGGACCAGCCTATATCGCACCCGATCTGCGTTTGCAGGCACTTTATGAACGTTTATTCGTTGACAGGTTAAGTACCTGTTTTTTTGTTTTATTCGGGTTGAGTTGTTGAATTATGAGTGTTATTCAGTTTGGTGTATTATGAGCTGGATAATTTATAGCTTGTTGGTCCTGTGTTAGTTTGCGTTTTTATTTTGTGTGCTTTTTCCTCTTGACCGTTGAAGCCTGTCGGGCGCTGACTTTGGATGTTTATACAGGGCTTTCTTAAGACTTTGCTTTCAGCTAACCTTCTTGTGAGGTGAAGTTATATTGATGTGTCCTTTACAAATAAAAATCATGCTTACTATAAAAATCCATCATCATTAGATTTGAATACATCATTATAATTATTAGTGTTGTCCCCGGTGGCATTCGAGGCTTCCGGAATGGAGTCCGAAGATCACTTTTCTTCTCTGCCTGTTGGTTTGCCATTGATTGACATATTTCAACTTTGGACTATTAGGTAATCTGTACCTGGGGGACTCACTTACTCCTTCTTTTTCTTTGGCTAGGCCTGCGCAAACGAGGGATTTTTATCCGCGGCCTTTTTAGTCCTCTAAAATAGATCGCTTACAATTGTATCGAGTAACGCAAACGAAGGATTAAAAGTACCGCGTACAAAAAGTCGCTCGAATTACCGCGGACATGCAGGGAGCGGACCGGACAAAAGTACGGGGGAGTCCCCGAAAAAAATAGAGCACGTGTGACTGTGCATATGACGGAATTTAATCCGCGTTGTGCGCTCGATAGTGATGTATCGGTGCTTCCTCGTAGTCAAACTTTTTGGTCAAACTTCATTGACATCACACCTTTTTATCTCCCTGTATGCATGCAGTTTATGTAATGTACAGATTACTTTACTCTATGATGTACAGTCATAGTTAAATAAGATAATGTCAAACGTCAAGTGCGGCGATTTCTTTCCTATATATAATTTAATTATTATTCACGACGATAAATGATGACCCAGGAAATAGAATGTAATATTTTAATAAAAGAAGTCGAAAAAAGAACTGCTTTATATGATACGTCAAAAAAAGAGTATCACGACCGAAATTTAAAGAAAAAGTTATGGAACCAGGTATGCCAAGAGGTTTATTCCACTCCTGTATGGGACTTATTATCGAATGAAGAAAAAACTAAATATGGTAAGTTTTGCTCATTTATTATTGTAAAATAATTAATAATAACAATTTCATATTAATTTTATAATTCACGTTGAGAAAGTTTGAATTATAGTGACGTCCTCTTAGGACGTGCACATCTCTACATTTCCGGACAGCAAATGACCGCACACCGTGTGCGTTGAGTACGTGGTAATTCCGCAGAGGACTTTTTATTGACGGAGCGTACTTTTTGCTCCGCCGCGGAGAAAAATCCCTCGTTTGCGTTGGCCTTTAGAGCTTTTATGGGAGCAAATGCCCTCGGATCAGCTGGTGTATCGACTTGCAGATGAGGTTGATTTGGTTCCAAGGGTCGGCCTCATATACATAAAATTGAACTCTGTAGGATAAGAGAACAAAGACGCAAACATTACGAGTTAAATAAAAGCTTGTAAAAACATCTACCAAAATAGAATGCAGCAAAAGGTCATGATGTAATAGCAGTAATGTAATAGGAAATGACTGGTGAGTCATTACAAAAGGATCAACCAGATTACGCAGGAAACCATGGAACAATGGAGAAAAATAAAAACAGCCGCTGTATAAAAGCTGTATTCGCACCCTGCAAAGGGGCGAATTGGTAACCAAAAAGATTGAGCTAAACATTTTGCGGAGGTCGCTTAAAAATGTACTTCGTTTAAAAGTAAAATAGACACGCTTATTAATGTAATGTCTGGGTTTTATGTGAATCTTTGAAAAAAATATACGACAGGTTTTCAAGTAGCTGTTAAAGATTTCTACCAACCATCTCCTGACTCGTATGTAAGATCATCATGTTAAAATCATAGTAATCATCCAGATGTTACGTCAGATCAATACGATATTTAGAAGAGGTCAAATTCTCCACTTTGATTTGCTCATATACTCTATTAGTCAGTTAAGTTGTAACAATCAATCAATTAATCTACTAGTATAAGTATTATCGCAGTCCACTGCTGGACATAGGCTACTCTCAATGTGCCCCATACTGAAAGTTACTTACAGCGTGCTATTATCTACTTAATGCCGGCTCCAATCATTTAAAGTTACCATTCAAAACATACCAGAACATTTAAATTGAAATCAGATACTCTTTTCGCGTACATAAAAATAGACAATGCAAAAATATTACAGTACTGATAAAAACTCCAGACTTTTATTAAAATGTACCACAATGGCTCTTCAAACTTATACTTACTATTTCCTACGAAGTCGCTTTTTCAATGCAAGTAACCTCCGGGTTGCTAATTAATCTATCCTCAAGATCTTTTGCTGCTCGCAATTATTTAAAAGTTTCATTTGCAAGCAAAAATGAACCGCTGCAACATTACGGTGTTGATGAAAGAAGGGGGGTAATTACCCTTATATTATTTGTACAAGAGTTTTTTGCACTGTATTGTACAATCAGAGATCCTTTTTTCATGTTGCTACGAGTTTATTAAAGAAAAATGTATTTATAATTAATTTTCAGACTGGAAAAGTGTACACAACACGTTTTTCAGAGGTGTATTAATAGCCTACGTAATATTTTTTTATTAAATATAAACGGGCACGAAGCAGAGTTAAAATGTCAATGATTTTTCACTATACATATTACCTTCATCTGACAAACAAAAACGACACGTTGTAGTACCGCCATTACGCTAATTATATTATTTTATGCTTTTTTCAATAATAATATTATGCATACCAACTCTTCAGCAAATAATAAAATTATGTATTTTAGTCTGAGGTATTTTATATGGTAATTTTATATATTATGGTAGATTGATTACAAAAATAGTCTGGCGAATAGGTGTTGTTGTACATGCAGACAAAATTCATCGTAATTTCATGTATTGTCGTAGCCAACTAGCGTAATCAGTCCTTCAATCAACCGCCTAGCCTTTTTATTTTACTAAACAGCGTCGTTCAACTGGGGGCCTGAATAATAATCAGCCATGTACCCGTAACGACTACCATAGATTCATGTGGCAATCGGGCCCGACGGCTTAACGTGCTCTCCAAGGCACAACCAGGTATATTCATGCATACAAATATTTGTACTGAGCGAGAATCCGCCGCGTGGTTCCCGGCAGAGTAGAATTTGGCCCACCCCATCTCCTCCCATGCGGTGTCGTACAAGGCGACTAAGGTATAGGGCTGTTTAACATCAGACAGATATAAATACAGCCCAGACTCAGCCCATACATGGCTCGAGCCAACAATAGTGCCCGGAAAACGGCAATAGGCTCACCCCCTATTACGTGGGACCTAATACAATGATTGGTGAAATGTGGGTGTTAATTCACCTCTGCCTAACCCTCCGGGGATAAAGGCGTGATTGTATGTATGTATCTTCTTCTTCATCCTAGCGTTAATTCCCAGTCGCATCCGAAGCTTTTCAGCTCGGAGTCTGGGGTCTGCTTTACCAGTCTTAACTACAGATTTGGCTAGACCATATGTATGTATGTATGAGAATCGAACCCGCGCCCCTTCGTAACAGTCGCGTATACTACAGCCACGCCACTAACACTTAACAAAAAAAATAAATTTAAATTTTTATAACTTAAAGTCTAGTAAACAGGAGTACATAAGTTATACAGTAGGCGACAAGTACAAAGGACATCGTGCTAAAGTGTTAACAATCTGTTTCGCTCGGAGCAAGTTCATAATTAATTTTAAAATATTTCCCAGAGTAATGCGCAGTATAAACCGTGCTTGTGTATCAAGACTAGGGACACCATCATTACTTTACGACATGGTGGATAATTTACGTTTAACATCATGTTTTAGGAGAGTTGCCACACTGTGGGGTATTTACTCGCTCATCCTTAAAAGTTTAGAAGTGGAATTTTAGTAAACATTTCATGACATTGTCATTGGGGAAAATATTTACAGGTACGAATACAAAATTATTTAATCAACTTTTGACTTAATAGATCAAATTGGTGATATATTGAAAAAATGGCATGTCAGAAATTCTTAATAGTGGCAGGCCAGCTTGAAATGTTTGATGACAGTCGAGAAAACTCGCGAAGTGTATAAAGACAGAGCATTACAGAGTGAGTACATTTTTGCGCGTATAAAAATAATAGTATCTTAAAAATCATATACCTAGGCAGATGAATAAAAGGAAAATAAAAACTGGTTTAAGAATTAAGAATGAGAATAAACATTTATTTTCTCATCACATATTTGGAATATACCTACAATATTTTGAGTAGATCTAATCATCATTATTAACTTAATCATAATGAGATATACTTATATTTACAAATAATATTTTATCTAAGTATATCCGCATTTTCAAACCCTTAATACAGGCTGGAAAAGCCGTTAAACAGCTCTAAGTAGAAAATCAATAAAATGGTGTAGGTATCAAATTTAACAATACATAATAATATAGAAAGAAAGAAATAAAATTATCTAAATATATATTACTCAAAGGTGACTGACTGACTGACTGACTGACATAGTGATCTATTAATGCACAGCCCAAACCACTGGGCGGATCGGGCTGAAATTTGGCATGCAGGTAGATGTTATGACTTTTTTGAAAGGATTTTGATTAATTCTACCCCCAAGGGGATAAAATAGGGGATGAAAATTTGTATGAAACTTTATCAATTTTAAACCGATCGGGCTGAGACTTTGCATTCATAAAGCTACTATGACGTAGGCATCCCCTAAGAAAGGATTTTGAGATGCAGGTTATATAAACACTAAGCGATAACCGAAATCCACGCGGGCGAAGCCGCGGGCAACAGCTAGTTCCTACATAAACCTACGAGACACACACAACATGAAGAACAAAAAATATAAATAACTTAATAAATAACATAATAACATATAAACATACTCATCAAAACAAACGGTTCCAAGCACTAAGCCAAAGATCTTTTATAACGATACGGCACACATAGTCCAATATCCCAGTCCTAAGCCCCCACTAACCCGTACACACACAATTCTTATCAAAACCGCTAGAGGACTAACTGGCTAAGCTTTATGACGTACCCTACACTAAATCCCAAAACGCATTAATTTTCCACTACAGTTGCACATTTCATACATCATGGCCACCGTAATCCGGTTTTAAATGAACTACAGTCGGGTAACAAAATAAAATACTATAGTCGGCTATTGTCTCAGTTGATGTACAGAGTGTTTACATGCAGAATAGTGGGGAAGGGAGTAACAGGAAGAAAACTGCCTTTGTTTGAATAACTTGCGGGAAAATTTCTGACTCAATTCTGTTTGAAAGACTTTGCATTCCTTCTTCATAACTAAAGTTAGCATAAGTTTTATTTATACCGTTTGGCCGTGTTGGTTTCCAGTGAAGTAGAATAGGGTTGGGGACTTCGTGGTCCCCACACTGGATCAGGTTAGGCCTGGCCTGGGTCAGGGCCATACCTCTCGATGTGGCCCTCTTCCGGGGTGCGAGGGATATGTTTACGATAATCACTCTTGGTCTATTTACATTTTGAATTTTTTTTTCAGGTATATCCCTAATTTAATTAGGGAGCTCCGTAGTTCCGTACTGTAACAACTTACAGATGTCTGAATGAAAATAAAAAAAATAATAAAATGTCTTTGGCTTGGCCCATGTTCATACGAAGCCATCACCCATCTCATTCTATTATTAACTTAATATAATATATCTCCATCGATAACCTTCCTGTCCATAACACTTTTCTTTTCAACGCGAACATCACATTTGAAATTCAGTACTTAAGTATTACGTGATCCGAAATTTGTATTCAACCGTGGTAATTTACAGCGACCACGTACTCGAGGAAACCAGGGTGTGAAGTGAATGGCATAAAAAGCATATTATATGAGAGGTTTGATGGATATTTTTGGGGTAAGGAAGAGACAAGGGGAAGGATATTGTTCTTGCCTACTCATATGACTTGAGGCTATAAGTGTATACATTCAGTAACAAAAGTGGTTGAACATTCCAATTTACAAATCCTTTTTTTTTAAACGAAAGTGGCAAAGTCACAATTGGAAAAGACGTAAGTGGCAAAGGCACATAATACTCTTGTGTGTCTGTTTAATGTCTGTATATTACGAATATCCATCTGTATATGACATGTCCTTGTAACGATTCGAATCGATTTTGTTAAAAGATATGTCATTAGTTGTTAGAGATACTTTATAAAGAAAAGAAAAAACATTTTATATCAATCACATTGGAACAATTTGCCGTGATAAGTGACTTCACTAAGCAGGCGGAGCCTCAGGCGGCAATTTGTAATCAATAAAATAATAAAAGATACCTAATATTAACTACGTTGATATACGTGACACAGGACATAATACAGTGCAACCTTGATATAACGATATAGCAAATTTCTCGATTTAACGAATTTTTCTTAATCCCCTTGAATTGTCCATAAGATTCAATGTAAAATATACCTCTACATTGCGAACATTTTTTGCGCACTACCTCATTTTAACGAATTTTCAACTCGCCAAAAAAATGTAAATGCCTCTAGGTAACGAATTTTGTCACCCAAAACCTTTATATAACGTACGCGTCAATACATAACTCTTGAATTTCATTCTATGTGGTACATGGTTTCAACCCGTATTTTTCGCAAAACAGGAATGCATACACCTAGATACCTACTTTTACATATTTTACTACATTTAATTTTGATATTTAAACTAAGGGAAAAAAAGTTGTTACCTACCTATTTTTTACCTCTATATAACGAATTTTAGACCTGCCGAACCTTAATATAGGTAACAAACCTCAGATTAACAAAGTACTTGATATAACGAATATGGGTACACCTCATATAGTAGAACTTTTTAAGTAATAATTTTATATTGCATAACAACTAATAGCATAAACTCTTTTCGCAGAATATCGTTTGGCATAAACTCATTTTGCATACATTGAAACCCATAATTTTGTAAGTCAGAATCATCTGTACGCATAATTTTTGTATCCATAATAATCACAATGTATAACCATCACATAGCAGAAAGTTCAAAACCAGATTCATCTTTTGGTATATATTTCTTATCCATAACTATTTAAAAGTATCATTTTTACTATTGCTATTAGTTGGAGGTAGTAATCACATGAATCATTATTATTTGTCGGGTACCCTGTGTCGGGGTGTTAACAACTATCTATTCTGGCGCTTCGCCGGCCGCTACCGCGGCACGCTCGCTTCGCTCGCTCGGCTCGCGCTGTTGGGGTCACAGTTCTAACCTAACCTAACCTATCCGAGTCGGGGTACTCTGTGTCGGGGTGTAAACAACTATCTATTCTGGCCACAGAGGTCACAGTTCTAACCTAACCTAACCTACCCATTTTTAAAGAAGAAAGTAACCCAATCTATATTATTCTAATTGAAATTCTATGCTCTTTATGATACTATAATTCTGGCATACGCCTAGTCAAATTATGCCAAATAATCTGTACTCTAAATGAACGTTATGCTAAATGAAGTTATACAAAATTTTAACTATGCCAAAGGTAATTATGCCAAATAAAATTCTACTATCTTAAATGTATGCCATTCTAAATTCGGTCATAAGCACATTATGCCTAAAAATATTTATGTCAAATATTTTTAATGCCTAATAAATGATCGATTAAAGAAGTTTCTGCGAAGTGAGTTATCCCAAATAGGTTTCGGAGTATCAAGTTTCTACCAAATAGACGGCACCCAACGAATATTACCCTGTTCCCTTCCGATTCGTTATACTGAGGTTGCACTGTATATGAAAATATAAAATAACTTTGCTCATTGATTGTAGGTACCACTTTGGTAAAATGCTATCACTGATAAATTTTCGGGGGGAATCGGGAATAAGTCCATATAATAAAGAAAGAGGAAAAAAGAGAACCAATGACTTGGTTACAACTCATAAAAAAGGGATATGCCCGCAACCGCACGATGTAGTTCAGCACCAGGTACCAGGAGAGCTGACCCCAAATGAATTAGATTAGAATAATAGCTAGGAAAAAAGAGAAGATGAGTAAGTTAATACATCGATAAAATAAATCAGTTTATTTATTAACTTAATTACAAATAAACTAAAACTAATATAATAAACTAAAATATTTTCAAGAATAAAAAGACGGGCCAAAAGTTCAGGCGTCGAAAAATTCCTCCCCATCAATGTCGACTGGTAACGTACCCGTTTGTTGATATACGATTATTTTAATATAAGAATAGTTGTATTTTTGCGATCATCCCAAAACTTTTGTCACTGTCTGTACCTAGGTAATTACGTCATAATACCATCCTAATAACAAACATTAAAGGCTTTCACATCACCCTATTAGTATTAGCACCACATCTGTTCATCTGATAGTAACACGGCATAAGTCACTTAATTAACTTTTTAACTCGGGTCGAAACAGAAGTATCTATCGGACCATTTGTATTTGCCCCACGTACAGACTATCGGACCGAATTAGATTGAGTTTTATGGGTTACACGGGAAAAGAAAAAAATCTACGTATCTTTTATACTTGTACTTTCTGACATTTGCTCGCGAACTAGAGACACGGGTAACTTGAATTGATGAAAACTTTTATTTATATAAATAGGACATGTCAATTTGAATTCACCTCGCCAGATGATAAGCTGAAGGCAAAGTTTCGGCAAAGAAGGTCATATAGACACGTACCATGTTACAATGGTGGCACTCAGCTTGAAATCCTCATCAGATGCTTTTTCACGCCCGTCCCACTTAAAGGACCCGGGACTGTAGGTAAGAAATTTCAGAACTTAATGGTGCGGCAGAGGAAGGAGTCCCCGAACCGCTTGATTCTTGCTGGAATATTCTGAACCGTATGCGGGTGACATCTATGTCTTGCAGGTGTACGAAAGGAGAGGGTAGTACTTTGAAATTTTATAATCATTCACCCGAATTTTTCATAATACACCTATCAATCAATCAATCAATCACACAATTAGCCTATTATTGCAGTCCACTGCTGGACATAGGCCTCTCCCAATATGCGCCACGTTTGCCGATCCTCCACCTTATATAATTTACCTATTTATAATATATTTTTAAATAATAGTCACAATAAATGCTTTTTTACTTTGACCTTGATCAGTCTGAAAACAGATCTAAAACGAAGCAATAAACACGTCAACGAATTCACGATATTACTCAACAGAAATCATCCCAAATAATGACATAACTTCAAAACAAAATATACTTCGGGAAACGTATCTTGGACCTAAATTGGACAAACGAGGACCTGGCGCGCGCGGATAGTTTCGTAAAAATCTATGCTTGGTTTTGATCTCGACCACCGCATTAGCACCCCGTGCATTCCTCAAAAGACACCTATTTTCATCATTGTATTAGGTGCGTGCTTATAATGGTGACCCTCTTTTCCGAAACTTTGCCATCAGCATGACATCAGGTGAGGTGAAGTCAAATTGACGTGTACTATATTCAAAAATAAACAACCAAGAAACTTTTGAGCACATTTAGGTTCGAAATATAAGTCTCGAGCAACACAACCTTGAAATCCCACCAACGTAATAATGTTCGGATCGGAATTAGAAATCTTCCTTCAGTATCAAGGGACACAGATAATAATTAACGATTACATAACGTACGACACAAAGTTGTGGCCGCTTAGCGCACAGATTCGCAATAACAGGTAGTCTCGAAGGAGAATATCGATTAAACTGTTGCTAGAGGCAGCGTAGGGTTGAGTTTACCACCTAGAGAGAGTAAAATATCGATAAAAAAAGAATCAATACAGCAATGTCAAGACACAGGGACAGTTTGTGGGTTCCGAGGCGGCCTTTTCGATGGCCCTGAGTCAATCGGATAACAGTAATTAACAAATTCACTGACTCTAGCATAATCCAGGTCCATCAAATGATAGTATAATATCGATAAAAAATACTCAATACAACAATGTCAAGACATTTCTCGAATACTCAATACTCAATGTTGGTTGAGTATTAAGTATTCGAGACACTTAGTGACCTGTGTTTGTGTGATATAGCTCAACAGCACGACCCTCTAACTAGCCCTGCAGTTAGCTGATTATTTAGTTAAGTTTTAGAAAATAAAAATATTATTTATTACTAGAGGACTCGCCTCAGCTCCACCCGGCTTCACCCTCCAGTACCGTATCACCCTTTTGAGTTATATATATATATTTCAGTCCCCTATTGGGCCGCAAAGTATGGAAATCTGCCGGATTTGTTGACATTTATGATTACTGCTCCGCTCCCTTAAGTAGTAGCGTAATTTTTCTCTGCGTAAGAACCATCCTCGTACTTCAAGGAATATTCTAAAAAAAGAATTAGCGAAATCGGTTCTGCTGTTCTCGAGATTTGCGGTCAGCAACACATTTAGGGATTTTTATATTTATAGATTAATAATAAAAAAACATTACAGACTATGCAAATAATTAAACTAGAAGTATGTGTTTGTAATGTTAAAATAACAGCAGATAAAATATAAGTGTAGGCTATGTGAGAAATTTTGACTGTCTGTAATAAATTTAATTAGGTATTTCTCCTTGCAATTTTGTTATTATCATTCTTATGTCCTCGTGATAAAATGGAAGAATTTAACGTATTTTCCATAAGTAAATGCTAAAGTTTTTAATATTCCATTTTTCCATTCTCATTTTTAACGATGAATTCAGAAAAAGTGAAGTGCTCAAGACGTAGGTCGGTAGCTCAGTGGTCAGATTATTTCTACTGTAAAGTTGCGGATTCAAGTCCCGTTTAAGCATTTCGATTTTTCCAATCTTAATCGATTTGATTAGTAAACATATTATTATTAATTGTGCACAAAAAAAAACACGTCTTGAAAAATAACGTTTTTTTCAATACCGCTTAGTTGGCAGACAAGCACACGGCTCACCTGATGGGAAGCGGTTACGGCCGTATGCAACACCAGGGGCGTCACACTCGCGCTGCCGACCCTGAAGAAACCTTCTAATGCCCTTCTTAAAGAACCCCATATTGTAGTCGCTTGGGAAAACGTCACAGAAAAACACGCTATGATGATATAGATAGATGTCAAAACTCTTTTATTTAGTTATTTGTCTCTCTTCTCTTAGTTCAGAGCCCGTGCACGAAAAATATACGTAGGTAACGTAAATGTATCGAGAGAACAGAGCCTTGCGATTGGCCGCTTGCCTACTGTGAACCTGTGCGCGTGTGAAACCTACCAATCGGAAAGCTCCATTCTCTCGATACATTTAAGTTACGAATACGAATATTTTTCATGCACTGTTCCAAGTTTGAAATTCATAACACTGCAATATAGCCATCAAACTCATTCTAAACAATTTAAAACTTCTTTCTAATGTTAACCACCTCTGCGAATACAATTTAATTTCAAATGTTAACAAACTTATTATTGTATCATTTTATTTTTAATTAAAAACTTTGAAATTATATTTTAAAATCCGTTCAACCCTAAACTCAGGTCAAATGGCAGTAGTTGAAGTTAAATTGATCAATTAAAACTTGTGTGAATTGCTTCAAAGATAGCTTTGAAGTCGCTTCAAGTGGTTGCACTAGCATATCATAGTTTTTTTAGTTCGCTGATAACAAATCTTTCTAATCTTCTAAGCGTTTTAAAATTTTAGATGAGTTCATTATTTTGTTTATTCTAAAGCAACGTCCTTGCTAGCAAAAATAAGGCTCTAATAATACAATATTTTTTGTTCTGAATTCTGCTAATAATTTAAAAAAAACATTCGGGATGAAATATTGACTGGTCTCCAGCAGGGGATCAATGTGTACATTAGATTAGAGGACGAATCTACAACCTTTATTAGGGGGACAAATTTTAAGGTACCAGTGGTTTCGCATCGTCAAGGGGTTTTTAAATTTAAATTGAATTAATTAATCATTTATTTCAGACCATAGTTCTACGAGTAGTCCATACCATAGTATTAGTGTATTAGTAACAATGTGCTTAAAATTACGTTAGTATTTTTAGTATCAGGATCAGTAGTTTTGTACATCATCTTTAATGATATAACATTACTAGCTTTTGCCCGCGGCTCCGCCCGCGTGGATGTCGGTTATCGCGACCAAACATAGCCTATGTCCTTTCTCAAGGTCTAATCTACCCCTATACCAAATTTCATCAAAATCAGTTACAGCATGTGCCTACAGGTCCTCATTTATGTGGACATCCAGTTGGCGAAGCCAATTGCTGCCGGTGTGACATAACTCTTCATCTCTGTTTTCAAAGCATTGAAGGTACTCTTGACCTATTCTCCTTTAAGATGTCCTCAATCTAATTGACATACGTACGCCTAAAATTTATTATTTAAAAAATGAACTGGCAAATAACTGATGTATTACTACAACTCTCCTAACGAGGACTACGCGGGTGACCCTCGCCCAAAAAGTTTGTTGAACTTTATCTTTAAGATAATCCGCGTCTAGCTCAGAGGAAAATCTACCCAAATATATTTTTTACCTGAAAAAATAATCCTATTTAAAGAATCGATATGAATCTGAATTTTCTAATACCATCTTGGTAAGGCTGTATTCGTATGGGGCGATCTTCTTTTGACTGACTAAGCAAGTTATAATCATCTAGCCTTTGTATTGAATAAGAGACTTGTACTTTTACACAGTGTTTCTATATTGGGACCCCGTCATGCACTTAAATAATTCTAGAAAACTAGTATGAATTAGTATGAATATTAATATTTAAAAATAATTTTTAAATAGACAAACCAATTATCAACCTATCCCTGAAAGAAAGGCATGTCTAGTGTATACTTTAACGATAATAAAACAACTATAAAATATAACATCGCTTGAATTCCTTCAAAAGGTTTCGCATTTAAATTGGCCGTTTTCAACTAGCAAGACATATTAGCTGTACAAAGACCTAAAATGTTGCTCCCGTTTACATTTTTGTTCGTTTTAAAACTTTCCTATGGCGCTTTGATACTAAATAATAAAGATCGTATTGTTTCTTCGAGTAATGCAGACCCAAAACCTATTAATGACGGAACAATACCGATACACTTTGACTGGAGAGATGAGAAAAAGGTTACACCTGTCAAAAATCAGAAGAACTGCAATGCTGGGTGGGCTTTTTCAGTCATAGGTAATCTATACATACATGTTTTTTTTATTCTTAAACTAGCCTTCCGCCCGCGGCTACGCCCGCGTGCATCTCGGTTAACGCGACCTTTGCTCATATCTTCGGTTCTACTCAACCGATTGCGATCAAACAAACGTAAGATTTTAAGTCTGAGTAAGCCCTTTCTAACAAAAAAAACCGCATCAAAATCCGTTCAGTAGTTTTTGCGTCCATCGCGGACAAACAGACAAACAGACAAACAGACAAACAGACAAACAGACAAACAGACAAACAGACAAACAGACAAACAGACAAACAGACAAACAGACAAACAGACAAACAGACAAACAGACAAACAGACAAACAGACAAACAGACAAACAGACAAACAGACAAACAGACAAACAGACAAACAGACAAACAGACAAACAGACAAACAGACAAACAGACAAACAGACAAACAGACAAACAGACAAACAGACAAACAGACAAACAGACAAACAGACAAACAGACAAACAGACAAACAGACAAACAGACAAACAGACAAACAGACAAACAGACAAACAGACAAACAGACAAACAGACAAACAGACAAACAGACAAACAGACAAACAGACAAACAGACAAACAGACAAACAGACAAACAGACAAACAGACAAACAGACAAACAGACAAACAGACAAACAGACAAACAGACAAACAGACAAACAGACAAACAGACAAACAGACAAACAGACAAACAGACAAACAGACAAACAGACAAACAGACAAACAGACAAACAGACAAACAGACAAACAGACAAACAGACAAACAGACAAACAGACAAACAGACAAACAGACAAACAGACAAACAGACAAACAGACAAACAGACAAACAGACAAACAGACAAACAGACAAACAGACAAACAGACAAACAGACAAACCGACAAACAGACAGGAAATTTAAAAAAATATATTTTCATGTTCAGTATCGTTAACATAACATAACCCAAGTATTTTTTTTTAAATATCTCCAATGTACAGACACGACCACTTTACAATTATATAATAGTAAAGATAGATAGATACTTTATAGGTTTATTATGCTCTAAGCTTGTATGCCCGTCGATTTCAAATACTTTGACCTGTATTTTTAATGCGGTGACCTAGAAGTTAGATTTTTTCATACATAGCTATAAGATGTTGCAAACTTAAGTATTTTGACCCATCCACACATTCCAAGAGTCTTGACAGACAGACGGACAACATAGTGATCCTATAAGGGTACCGTTGTTTTCCTTTATGGTACGGAACCCTAAAAATATGGAGAATTTCTTTCTTTTTTTATATTACGTAAGTCGCAGACAAGCACATGGTGTCAGGCGGTAAGAGGTTACCGTGGCCTATTTGCGAGTGCAACACCAGGGGAGTCACACTCGTGCTGCCGAACCTGTATGAACAGATAGATTCTGTGCAGTCAGCGCAAAAGATAAGTAGGACACAGCCTTTGGTATTCCCACTGATAGCAAAAAATCTCTCCAGTGAGCTCTGGCTACCCTTCTCACTTCTATCATTAAGATTTTTGTTTCCAAAGCTAACATCGAGAGTATGTTAAAGATACACCGGGGTGTTGATGAAACGCTTTCGGAGCAGCATCTCATAGATTGTGATAAACCTCAACACGGATGCCGTGGTTATGGAAATGTTGTTGGTGCATTCGCGTAAGTACATGTACACATTCTTGTATCACTTAAATCTGTTTTTTTCAGTGTGCTGCTTTTTAGGGTTCCGTAGCCAAATGGCAAAAAACGGAACCCTTATAGATTCGTCATGTCTGTCCGTCCGTCTGCCTGTTTGTCTGTCCGTATGTCACAGCCACTTTTCTCCGAAACTATAAGGCCTTGAAACTTGGTAAGAAGATGTATTCTGTGAACCGCATTAATAATTTCACACAAAAATAAAAATAAATATATTATGTAAATTGCCATGAAAACTACCACTAAAAATTGGTTCGAACGAGATCCAGTCAGTAGTTTTTTTTTAATACGTCATAATCCGCAATTTTCGCCTTTGCTACTACGGAACCCTTCATGGGCGAGTCCGACTCGCACTTGGCCGATTTTATTTATACCTATTATTACACGGCCCACCCGATGGAAACTGGTTACTGTGGCCTATGGACGAGTGCAACACCAGGGGAGTCACAATAGTGCTGCCGAACCTGTGAGAATAGAGAGTTAATGTGCCGTCAAAGCAGAAGACAAATAGAACAAGCCTTTCGTCTTCTGATAGCACAAATTCTCTCCAGTGGGCTTTGGCTATCCTACTAACAGCCGGGAACACAACATGAGGTTATTATACCCGCGGTATTCTATAGGGTGGAGGTACGTCCCATGTCGAACTGCTTGATTAGGACACAAATACCGTCGTGTCCTACCTCCTACAGCTCGGCTCCTTAAAATCAAAACATAGTAACTCCTTCCAACAAGAATGTTCAAGAGGGTCAAAAACGAGTTGCTCACTTTGATTCGTTTGACCGACGAAACTGGAAGACAATGCGTTTTGGATGTTTGGCGAAAAGTAGTGCCATATTGTTGACATTTTAGTTTCTATAACTCGTAATCGTTGAAGTAATATTATATATACATTTGAATCGCGCATACTTTGTTTTTATTTGTGAACTAGCTGACCCGGCGTTTCTGATGCCGTTCCCACTGTATATCTCTAAATTTATCAGTGTTTCTCTAAGATATTATGCACGTATTATGCATATAAACCTTCCTCTTGAATCACTCTATCTATTTAAAAAAAACCGCTTCAAAATCCGTTGCGTAGTTTTGAAGATTTAAGCATTCATAGGGACGGACAGACAGCGACAGCGACTTTGTTTTATAATATGTAGTGAAGTGATTTACCCAGATAAGTAAAACAATATCAAAACTTAGTATTACTATGTTATCATTTTGATTTTCTGTGGTAAACGTCAGACCCCAGACATCAAGGGCCCAGAGAGATAGTATAGACTCTTCGTTAGCCTTTGAGTGTTCAACGGATGTATCCAGAAACGACATTTTCTCTTCTTCTCGTCTAGCGCCAGTGGAAGAATGATGGCAAAGCAGTTCAATTTGAACCGACCGTATAAATTCATAATACAAAAATACGAATATATTCACTAGGCACGCGAAATTTCAAATTTGAATTCCTGATCAGGAAACCTAGCGTATGCGCTCGGCCCAAAAGTTTTTCTCTTCCTGTAATTTATGTCCAGGCGATTAGATCGGAAGCTCCGCCTAGAAGCCGATATCGTATAGGCCTGGATCCTTGCGCAGGAGAGGCCTGTCCAGATAGACGATGAGGTCAGACAGAAGGCCACACCTTGGTCACACCCGTGTCTACGACGCGGCGATGCCCAGGGCTCTACCTTATAATCCAAGGCGTTAGGTCTACTAGCGGTCGCTAGATATTCTGAGACGATGAGTGTTTACCCGTGGTCCCAGTGGGTCGACCCATTACCGGGTCCATGGGTAATTTGAATTACCCGTGGTTCCAGTGGGTCTACCCATTAACGGGTCCATGGGTAATTTGAATTACCCGTGGTTCCATGGCATTAGGGATTGGTCCCGGAATTCTGACTATATCGATAGAATAACAAATCCGTAATAACAGCATACCAAATACGTCAAAAGAGATCACATAATATTAAATAAATAAATAAATATTCTACAACATTCTACACAACGCTTATTTACTAATAATGGTGTCAAATTCCTTCGCTGAGTTTTAAAAGTAATGCCACCACAAATGTAACAAAACTTGTCAGGATCATTTTTACACTTTCTTGACATTATTTAAGAATCACTTAACTCAGAAAACAAGAAAAAACACTACGCTCTTTAAATAAATAAATTTTCTGAATGCGAGATTAAAACAAAAACGGTTAATTTTTTTTTTTGGGTAGTAGCTGTAATACAAAAATGAGTAATAAAATGAGGATAGGTAGGTAATTCAAAATTGGTAAGCACATTTCTTGTTACAAAATTTTGTTGACCAGTGTTATCAAAGAAAAAAAAAGACTAATCTAGTTAGAACTAGAAAAAAATAGCAATTGAAAATGATGAATTTATTTATTTATTTATTTCATTAGGTGTACAAACAGTTCACAATCATAGTACAGCAACTTAGATCTATAATAATGATTTCGATCTAGAATGCAAACCTAAACAGTACACACAGCATGCAATACATTACGAAGCAGAAACAACGCTACATTAGGAATGTAGATTATATAGATTCCAATTGAAAAGGCATCTGTACCCTTCAACTAGAATTCACACGCATAAAGAGAAATGCTTGACAATTAAATTTACTTTACAGAAGAGCATATCACCAAACACACAAATCATTGGAAAACGAATGAATTTACTGAGTACAATTTATACCTATTACAATATTCTTACGGAATGAGATGTAGTTAGTGTTGTACAAATCAACATCAACAGTCATGCCCGCAACTCTGTCACCGGAAACGACCAAGTCATTGTAAGCACGACACATTCGGGTCAGAGGGTTATAGAAGGAAGTGTTATTTAAATACACTTTTAATACAAAGGGTTTATGGCAACGTCTAGTCTAATTCATAACCGATACACTAATGGAATTAATTACTGGCGAAATATCATTTGGATACGCACTAGAAATGTTAAGATAGTTTGAGTCATGTCATTAGTGTATTTTTTGAGTAAATAATATATAAATAATATATAAATAATATATAAATAATATATAAAACAATATATAATACATATTGTAGGTATGTAACTGATGGTTTTCATTCTGATCGATATAGTCAGAATTCCGGGACCAATCCCTAATGCCATGGAACCACGGGTAATTCAAATTACCCATGGACCCGTTAATGGGTAGACCCACTGGAACCACGGGTAATTCAAATTACCCATGGACCCGGTAATGGGTCGACCCACTGGGACCACGGGTAAACACTCGAGACGATATTGACAGTGGACTCGATTCCGTAAGAAGAGTATCCACCCCGTAGATGCTGAAGCCTGGCAGGCGGAGTTGCAAGAAGGATAAAGGGAGGCCTCGACGAGGTAGATAGGCGAATCAATACGCCTACTTTTCGCCAGTAACTTGTTACACCCACGTTATGTACTTCTTATACGTTGTCATTTAAGTCGTTTGAACATGACTGTAAAATATTTTATTAATTTTTAGCCTATTTTAGCAAGTTATTTATACATGTTCATATATTGCACTTTTACAGGACCATTGTTATAGGGTTCGCAGGAGTTATTCGTGAAAAGGAATATCCCTATGAAAACAAGCAGTCTAAATGTAGAACAGCGACTATTAAGCCACATTACATCAGCATGCCATCCTTCATTCAAATGATAGGCGATGAAGAAGATATGGTACAATATCTTTATAAATACGGACCATTATCAGTAGGTAATTAAGATTTAACTTACAATTTTTATAATACTTAGGTGGCAGACGAGCCAACGGCCTGTGGTTATGAAGTGCTTATCGTAACCTTAAGAGGAACCGTCTTATAACCTTATTAAATTCATTGGTGATTCTGTGACCTCCGATGCCGGAGTAGCCTCCGTTCGAATATCTCACCCTCTGAAGAGCTACTTCTTAATTTTTAACAATTAAATTACTTCTAAATTTTTACTTTTCAGCCATCAATTCAAAATCAATGTCCAGTGGTAAATACGTGCCCAAAACTATAGACCAGCCTTCAAAAGAGGACTGCCCTCCTGAGGATCTGGATCACGCAGTTTTGATCGTAGGGTACAACGTTTATGGTACGTATTAAATGATTTACCGATTTACCGCTGTAGCCTAGTGGTATGGGTAATGGACTGCTGAGACGAGGTCTCGGGTTCGATCCTAGGTTTTACCATGGCACACACCAATGACTTTTCGATGCTTTTCGAAGTTATGTGTATATTTATCGCAGGTTTATAAGTGCCCGGTTAATGGCAATAGGCTCACCACCTATTACATTGGGACCTAAACATAAACGGCGAAATGTGGGTGCCAGCACCTCTGCCCAGGGGTTATAGGCGTGAGTTTATGTTATATGTTATGTATTAAATGATTTAGGTATGTTATTGTAGTTATTTAAAGAGAGTGAGGCGAGGTGGGTTTTCTCAGTCATCTATTAAGTATTCTGTTGTCACTGTCTGTATTAAATTCACTGTGATTACATTCAAAAACAGTTAATTTTGCCGTCAGATTACACATAACTAATATAGGTATATTAATACCCGCGCCCGTCCAATACTAAAAGATACCTATACAAATATTCAATAGCCGTCAAATGCTATAAGTACAGCGATAAAGTGAATGCCGTTACACCTTTACATACAACTTTATATAAAAAATGTATATCTACTTACTAAGTATAGGAACAAATTGTATATAAAGACTACACTAGTTTTATATGTAAAAGTGCAACTGTATCTCCTTTGTCTACGGTACAAACCTACCGCTATGCCACACAGAATGTGCCATTATTATATTATGAGAATGTGCCATTATTATAGTATGAGAATATGCCATTAATAATGGCATTTATTTAACGCGGCGACAAATTAATCCGAAAAGCAGGTAGTAAAAATGATAGGTTGGCAGCTAAGTATAGTGAAGAATCATTTTATTCAATTTATGGGTGTCAAAATTACTGAATGTGGCGTACAAAAATATTAAGTGAGCTACTATTTCTGGATGGTTATAAAAAAATATACTCGAATCCTCATAACTTCACAATTTAGCAACACTCTTTCTGTATGAGTGAGTGACCCGTGCACTCAGTATTTTAGTCGCCCACTCAGTATTTAAAGTAACTCATTATCAGTCATCCATTTATTATTTTTGTCGCACGGTTTATTATATCCCATTAATAATTACTTTTTTGCAGTTGATAACGACAAAGAAGTTCCTTACTGGATAATAAAGAACTCATGGGGTGAAGGCTGGGGCGATCAAGGATACTACTACTTGGAGCGCGGACGCAATGCATGCGGCATCACCACGCAAGTGGCATTTGCTGATATATCCTAATCATGTGTTTGAATTAAAAAATATATTTCAAATGAATTTGTATTTCTTGATTTTGTGCATAGGTAATATGTATTAAAAAAATGTATTCATATTTATTTAATAAAAAATGTTTAAAAGATCAAAACCAATTGGTTTTACTAGTTTTAGTGGGAAAATAAATCAGTCGTTTTACTACAGACTATTACTTCAAATGAGGTCGTACTGATTTTTTGTAATAGGGTCTAGCTTTAAGATCGTACCGGTCAGCCAGCAGAAATATGACATAGCAATGAACTTGAATATAATCATAAAGAAAAAAAAATCCAAATCAGAGATGGTGGCATATTCTAACCATATTTATATTGATACTAGCTGACCCAGCGAACTTTGTACCGCCATATTTTTTTCCGCCCACGTGTCCATATTTTCTCACTTTTTTAACCTTCCCTGGACTTTTACAAATAATTCAAAACCAAAATTAGCCAAATCGGTCCAGCCGTTCTGGAGTTTTAGCGAGACTAACGAACAGCAATTGATTTTTATATATAAGAGAGAAGAAAAAGAAGAAGATAAGATTCTGAATTGGTAATAATGTTCTTTAAGGAGTACCCGTGATTCATAAAATCTCAAGCAATTTTAGGTCCCCCGTTCACTAGAAATAAGTAACCTTCTAGTCTAGCTATAAATACGGGCCTGGGGGTGACGGGTGGAGCCGCCTGTCACGCTAGCAGAAATAGGCCGCGGTGGCGGTGTGCATTGCGTGCCTCGCCATACCCGAGGCGAGTTGGGGACTCTGTGGTCCACACACCGGGAGAGGGCTGGATTGAAAGATATGGCCCTGGGTTGGCCGGGGTGCGAGCGATAGGTATGTCTACGACTACCTCACCTCCGGCAATCGAAGGCCCACAGATGGCGTGCGTTTTAGTCGGTTCAGGTCCGACATAACCTCCTCCACCGGCTCCGGCGGAGGGGTATCCGTGGGGATTTTTCACATGATAAAAAAATAAAAAAAGCTACAAATAAAACGAAGTAGTCGTCCTATATTATAATGATCGAACTGATATCACTAGACACATTGACAGTTGATGAGATGTACAAATAAATTATTGCGCTATTTTGTACAACACATAATTTACAGGTAATGCCTCTTCTGTCTAATGGTTTGTTTCATTGGTCGGTATCTCGGTGGACATAGGACATGCTGGGACAATCCCGCGATAACGACTTTTCAATACATCACCTGCGGGTATTCCCCGCAAAAGATATATTGACCATCGAAATAAATAGGTTTGTATACCTTGGGACACGTATTTTGCATCTAAATCGCGAGACAAACGAGGCTCTGGCGCGCTTGGGTTGTTTTGTAATAATCTATGCTTGGTGAATTTGGGCTCGTCCATCGCAGTAGCACCGTGTGCTATCCTCAAAATACACACAAGATATAATATGTCCCAAGCAAAATTATACGAGGGATGGGAACTCTTATACTTCAGCCACCAATGCCTTTCTGTAATCTTCAGCTAACTGAAATGTATTTACTAGCCAACAATAAAATGGATATATCGCACTCAAACAGACTAAAACCACATGGCCAACGTGAGCTCTTTTCAGGCCGGAAAACCTGATGTACCCTCCAGATTCCGCAGCCAGAGAAGAGTTAGAGAAGATATTCCTGAGATTCGACCATCCTATCCGATGCAGGAACACCCAAAAGCCGCTCTGCCCGATGAATAACTGCGTCACGTGGCAGGAGAGACTACCGTGATCTCTCCAGCTATTCCTCCATGAACTGTCCTACCGCTGAGATTACGAGACGCCTCAGACTCGGTAGCTGCTGATGGATGATTTATGTGTGTATTTCCCCAATACAGGTAACGCACTCGATTATGAAATTTGGATGATGGTTACTTGGTCAGGTAACAGGTAAAGAAGGTGAATTGGACCTCTTTATTAAAGTAAACCCAAATAACATTTAGTCGCTAAGACAAGAGTTATAGAAGATCAGAGATTAGATTAAGAGATTAGAGAGTTACTTAACCAGATTTTTTTTATACCAATTAGATCGCGGACAAGCACACGGCCCACCTGATGGTTTCTAGGTTTCTAGGAAAAGTTTATAGGGACGGATAGGGTGATTCTGAATTTCTATATTAGATGTTACGCATTATACCCCTAAATTGGGCACCTTAAGTGGCGGTAATAAATGGCCGTAGGTACAGCAAAGTTACAGGATGGGTTAAGAATTACAATATAGAGACAAATATCGCTTTATTAACTCTTTGGGTGCTAAGAGGGTGGCAAATAAGTGATTATTAACACTTTGAGCTCTAGTACAAGCCTGCAAAGGTGATAAAAAGGTGCTAACATTTTTGACATCTTATGATATTTTTATTATTTCATCAACGTAATAATATAAATTCTGTTAATTCACGATTTTTTCATCTCAAGTGATGTTGCAAGCACTATAAGGCAACGTCAAAATGCTTGTTTGCTAAATACGAATATATGCAAACAACAAAGTAATAAAAAACATGTTACCATTTAAAAGCCATTATAGAATTAAACGACCACATAAAAATAACATTTAAAGAATAAGCGAGACATTTGAAAATACTTACTCACAAATATTCACACTATTATAAATACCTAGAATACTATCTTTCGAACAGCTATAAAAAGGACTATAAATATCGCATCGCTGGAAAGCCTTCGAAAAAGTATATGTGTGAAACCAATGTTGCTGAATAGTTAAACCACCTTCATTATGGGGACTTCGAAAATGTTGAATATGTTAATTTTCATTTTCGTTTTGAAAACTTGTCACGAGTTACTGGTATTGGCAAATCAGCATTGGAATTGACTTCTTCAACGCAACCTTACATAATTATGGTCAGAAATGAATGGGGAGACTGGACAGACGAACGCGTGTTAGAAAGATGAATATGGTACCAAGTACAAGGAAGAGGATCATTGGAAATATAGAGAGGTAGTCAACCAGAGGCAGGGAGATTATCCAACACAATTTGACTGGACGCTGAAAAATGCGGTATCGCCTGTAAAGGACCAGCAGCAGCATACAATCTTCGAGTATTATCCAACTTGGAGGTGACTTGCAGTCTTACTATGAAAAGACCTAACTTCTTTAAATATTCCGTGATACAGCTAGACCTCTACAAACCACTGGCGATAATCAAGTTCTCTAGATAGACATTTTGAGGAAAGAGCCAGATCGATAGCGATGGCCCTGGGTCGGTTGGAGTGGAAAGGATATGTCTACAATAACCTCTCAACTTCGGCAACTGAAGGCCCACAGACGGCGTGCGTTTTAGTCGGTTCGAGTCTGACGTAACCCCCTCCACCGGGTTCGGCGGGGAAGGGATCCCTGAGATTTTTCGTACGACAAAAAAAATTTTCTGTAGATAGACAATGCTGTAGTAGCTTTTGTGTCCCCAACTACCCGTTCCGAATGTCATAGATTTCTGCGACCATCTTTACTCTCACTAAAAAAACATTACTTCAATGAATAACATGCATAAAATAACACCAACATTCCTAAACGCCACATAATATAAATACAATCGCGAAAGAAATAAATTGGTAGCGTGTACACATTATTCTTCATCTCCTGGAGGGTTATCTTGAAGTATGACAATCAAATGTTGAGAAAAACAACACATTAATCAAGAGTAACAAATAAAATACATCCTTTGCGGAAGAGCTATAAAAATATACTGAACCAAATAGGGTGTTTGACTGTCAGGACAAATCATTTCGGCCAACTTTCCCAACTGCGTTGTAGTAAAATAATAGAAAGTTATGAGTCTGGTTTTTGGGACCTTACTAACATTTTCGAGGTCCAAGCCTACCTCACCTACCGATGTACGAGGCTCTTGTTCTACCTAGTAGTTCAACTCAGAGTTGGGAGGTTAGGCGGCAGTCGCTACTGTACACAGCGCGTTTCCTTGAGTCACACCTCTGAGGCTGATTCTAGATTGTGAATTCTTCCAGAAGATCTTAATGGTATCCTATCATTATTCTGTACATAACACCACAAGCATACACTGGTTGTCTGGAAGAGATCGCAGACCTGCGATAAGACCGTCCATTGTACAACTCTCTAACATGTCAAATCCACTATATGTATACTATCTTTTAGTGTGCAATAAAGCGTATTTTATCTTTATCTGATCATAATGGTGCAACATAGATATCTGGTAACAAAATAAACAAATTGAATTTAAATTACCAGTACTTGTGAAAAATAAGGTGTGATGATCCACCGACATACGGGTAGGGTCCTACCCGTGTGTCGGTGGATCGTACCGACCACACACGGTTGTCGTTAGGATGTTCTATACATCGACAGTTGAAAGGCTAAAAGGTTCAAGTGACAATGACAGTTGACAGGAAAATCACTTATCAATAAAGTGTTTATGATGACGTCTAAGATCATTTCTCCTTGAATACGGGAAGACGCTTGTGCCCTATTGTATTTGAACCGTCGTACACCAGCTCGATAACCTCCAATGCGTGATGTAGGATGTGTAGTATTGAAGTCGTTCAGATTATTGTTATAGATGGCGCTAGTGATATGCGGGAGATATTATAAACGTAATTAACATACTTTAAGGTATCAGTTCTTCGTGTATACAAGATTACAAGTCGGGTTCTGTACACATGCCGCCTGAAAACTTAAATGTGTCGCTGGACCACGCTGCTTTGATAGTTGGGTATGGTTATGCACGTAAGTAAGGGACGGACTGGATGCGGAAGGCGGAGGATCGGCAAACGTGGCGCGTATTGGGAGAGGCCTATGTCCAGCAGTGGACTGCAGTAGGCTAATTGATTGATTGATGATTGATACACGTAAGTACGTATTAATTTACTATTGATAAAAATTACAACTAAGATCATTTTAAATTGCATACATACATATAATCACGCCTTTATCCCCGAAGGGTTAGGCAGAGGTAAATTAACACCCACATTTCATCATTAATTGTATTCAGTCGCACGTAATAGGGGATGAGTCTATTGCCGCATTGCGAGCACTATTGTTGACTAGAGACATGCATCTGAGGCTGAGTCTGTACTGTATATATCTGTCTGATGTTAAACAACCCTATCCATTCATCACCGCACACGCACCGCATGGGAAGAGACGGGGTGGCTTATATTCTACTCTGCTGGAAATGGGAACCATTAATTGACAATACATACCTAGTCTTTGCAAGTATTTATAAGCATATTGATCGTTGAACCCGTATATATGCACGCCAGCTGCCATTTGATTTGATACATTCAGGAAGAACAGTCATATATTCAGTTAAGATCGTACAAACAAACGTCTGCACTGATCGAGAATCAAATTTGAGACCTTTGACTTAGCAGTGGACCACTCTACTGCTAAGCCACAGAGGTCGGCATGCCCCATATAACAATCACAACATAATTGAAAATACAAATGTATGCTTTCAATGGCTGTTTTCCTGTTTACCATGTTTATAACAAGTCTTTTTTCCGTTTCTTTATACTGTATGTGGTTGTCAAGTACAATAGGAGTCCAACGATATTTCAAGGAAATAAGAGTCCACAACTTCCGTTCAACTTTTTTTTTTTGTTGTTAAGTTTATAATTTAATAAGTTGCTTTTGTTTTAACCCAACAAAGGCCCAACATTTCTTAGGAAATTAAGTATTTCGTTTCGAACTTTGGAGTAGACACAATACAAATTTGTTCGATGCAGCTTCTGCGTCGGTTTACCCAGAAAAATCTGTGAAAGTCGATTTAGAATGAGAAAAGAGTATCGACCTCGGGAGGTTGATTCTCTATTCTCGATCGATTTGAATGGTTAGCATAATAAGTGCTTCAAAATTCATTCAAAAATCTATTTACTTCTGTATTCTGAGGTTCGGTTTATGTTAATACCTTGTTAGTTACCAGTGTATTACTTACTTTCATGGCGTGTGGTATCACTTTATACAATTTTAGTTTCATATTGTATACGGAGTTTTGCAACCCACTTTTGATCTTGACGAAAAAATACTCAAAATGATTTTAATGCCTAGGTCTTCCTACTTTCCTGTTGACTGATTGTTCTACGCACCTTTAGTTCGGACAATAATACAATTTAAATGAATAAAAGAGTTTGATTGGCTCTTAATACCTTGATATAAAGATCATATTGAGACGTTGCAGTCAAGATCTGATACTGCCTTTACATAGAACGTTCATTGATATTGAGTAACAGAAGGCAAGTCAACATATCGCACCCCTATTCAAACAAAGAAATAACTCAAAATTCATGTTTTATGAGATTTCATCAAAAAGTGTAATAACTTTACTAGGAGAAAGGTTTCACTCGAACAGCCATTGCAATACGATCAAATTGAGCAAGATAAAACGTAGTCCGTCTCTTTCTTACTAACGCGCGCGAACAAGTTGGTACCGGTAAAGTGAACGATTCATTGATGCGCCAGCTCCGTATGAGGTCGGATCGTTGCTTGTAGGAATAAAAGTGAAATAAAACAAAATAATTCGGTGCATTGCTGGCAGTTAACTATAACATTGTTTATTATTTAATCTAAAAGTGCATTAATTAAAACTTATTTCGCTATAATAGTAAAAATGTTATAAGTTGTACCTAAAATTTTCGATTTAATTCTGTTTCATATGAAACAATGTGAGTTTTTTTAATTCCTGTTCAACTTATTGCAGTTTTATTTTAAATTTTTTTAAATGGATTGAATATTAATACGACTTGTTTTACTTTTTTACTGTAAATCCACGGGAATCATCATAGATTTTTTAGTTGATTCTGCTTATTATTAATTTCGCGACGAACATTTTTTTATTCCTTTAATTTAATACATTATTCAACTAACATACAGCCATATTTTTTTAAACCACTTAGGTGGCAGATAAGCACACGGCCCACCTGTTGGAAAGTGGTTCGTGGCCTATGGAAGTATGCAACACCAGGGGCGTCACACTCGTGCTGCCGACCCTAAAGATACCTTCTAATGTCCTTCTTGAGAAGCCCCATATTATTTTAGTCGCTTGGGAAATCCACCGCGGGGAGTTCATTCCACAGCTTGAGTGTGCGAGGGATGAATTTCCTTTCATACCGCACAGTGCACACCGTTTCCGGTTGCAATGTGTGAGGATGAATTCCCCGCCTATGGCGAAAGGTGCGACAATAGAATGTAGCTGTGGGCATCATGTCAAACAGTTAATCTGAGCACAAACCATTGTAATATAGGCGGTAGAAAACACACAATGAGGCAAAGTCTCTTCTGAGACTGAGAGGTTCTACATCGCCTGTAAGTATGGGATTGCCGACAAGCCTCAACGCCCCTCTTCGCACCAAGTCAAAAGGGTCAAGCTGGCATGCAGGCGCTCCGGCAAAAAGGTGTCAGTAGTACTCCATGTGGGGCCGAACCTTCGCCTTTTATAGGAGGAGCCGGTGCCCCACTGTGAAGTACTGCTTCGCTCTGTTGAGCAACCCAAGTCTCTTTGATGCCAACTCGACCTTGTCTGCCAGATGACTTCAGTATTGGACGTCGTTGGAGATGTCGACACGAAGTATCCCGATACTTGTGGTAATGATAAACGCTGTGCCCAGAAATTGCGGCGCTACAACAAAAGGAGCCTTCTTAGCGGTGAATACACATACTTGTGTCTTAGTGGGATTGAATTGGACTAAGTTTAGTCGTCCCCAATCGGATACTCCAGAGAGAGTAGTCTTGATTTCGGACAAAGTTGTTTGCAACTCTCCTCCACTTCAGACCTAGGGATATTTTCACGGCCCATGTAATACGTGTCCCCGGTGCTATCATCTGAATAACAATGGATGGAGCCATCAGACAGCATGTCATTAATATGCAGCAGAAACAGGGTCGAAGACAACATGGAGCCTTGTAGAACTCTAGCGTTTATGTCCATGCAGTTCGAGCAACTGCCATCGACGACGGCTTGAATACTTCTGTTGGACAAAAAACTGGCAATCCATACGCATAGTCCTTTGGGGAGTCAATAGCGTGGCAACTTCGCAAGACCTCTGTGCCAGACCCAATCGAAGGCCTTCGCAATATCTAGGCTGACCGCTAGTGCCTCACCTCAACTTTCGATGGCTTGCGCCCATCGGTTAGTGAGATACAATAGGAGGTCACCGGTAGAGCGACGGTGACGAAAACCGTACTCGCGGTCGCTCAGGAGATCGTTACCCCTAAGGTATCTCAGGAGCTGTGTATTAATCATACGCTCCACCACTCTCACCTTCGAGAGAAGTGAGGTGATAGCGATAGGCCTGTAATTGGACGGATCTGTTCTGTCGCCTTTCTTAGGCACAGGATGCACGAATGCAGTCTTCCCCGAAGCCGGGAAGTCACCTGTCTCGTGGAATAGGAGAGCGCGAAAAGGCGTGTAAGCACTGGCCACAACTCAGGGGCACCGTGCTTAAGCACCATCGCCAGTATATCATCCGGCCCATTTGACTTCCGAACATCTAGGGATTTAAGTTTACGCCGGACCACCCGTTGCGTGACTTTTACTTCAGGTATGGAAGCACCACAGCTGGGAATAATAGGTGGCTCGGAGTTCCCGTCGTTCATAGTCGAGTTTGACGCAAAGAGATAACCCAAGAGATCGGCTTTCTCCTTAGCGCCATGGGCCAGACTACCGTCGGGTTTTTGCAGTGACGGAAGACAGGACTGGCAGAAGATTCCCTCGGCAGCTTTGGCGAGCACCAAAAAGCACGACTACCTGATGGGTACCGCGCAAGACGCTCGCCAATTCCGCCGATGAATTCAAACTTAACCCTGGCGGTTGCTTTTTTACTGGACTTCGAGGTAGCTATTGGTAAGAGCTGTTGGCCGCGATGGTTCAAGCCCCGCGAGAGTCACTTGCGCCGGGACAAAGCAGTGGTCCAAAGTACCGAGTGGTGCATCCACATTTACGGAGCACGCATCCGGGCGCGTAGTCAGCAGAAGGTCCAGTATAGCTTCAATGGGTGTCGATGTCTGGTATTCTAATGATAGAATGCACCAGTTGTGAGAGTTCATAGGTCAAGGCGAAGTTGTGTACAGCCCTTCCCGCAAAATCAGTTTCGGTGGACCTCAACCACTCCACGTGGTAAGCATTGAAGTCCCCCAAGAACACTAAGTCCACGGTAGGATACTGCTCGATTAACCTGTCCGCCGACCGCTGCAGATGCTCATACAGTTGAGCCTTGCCCAGATCACCGCTATGAGACCTGTAGAGGCACGCATCGATACGGGTGTGGCCAACGTGATCTATACGCACCTTTTTGTTGTTTGTTAATTATAATATAATATAATATTACTTTATCTACTTTGGAAAAGTATTAAATTAATGTTAATTTAAATAAAAAACTGAAATAAAAGTAAACACATCAAAAACTTATAAATAATTTTATAATAAAACTGCATTATTTTGATTTACATGGTGCCATTTCGAATGTACTGAAAAAATATTTTATCATAAACTGAATTAAGTACGAACTTTTTTTTAATTAATATAAATAAATTACCTATGTTTATAAATAAGGATATTCTCTATAACAATTAATTGCTATCTTTATCAAATTATCCATTTCTATTTTTAAAACGTACTTATCTCATTTACTTTATTTTTAATTAAATATTGAAGTACACTGCGCGAAGGTATCAAACTTTATTTGCGTTTTCCCACAAATACGTAATTTTGAGTTATTTCTTTGTTTGAATAGGGGTGCGATATAGAAGATGTATTAGAACATTAATTCAAAATATGGCGGCAAAACGAGCCATTGATGACTGTAACGGTCTCAATTTCTGAAATTAAAGTGTAATAGGCTGTGTCATTTACATCGTTTGGGCGCAAACGAGCTCTGTTATATTTTTTTAATATCCTGAATTTAAAATATATTTATAGAGTCGTTTATATCTTCTTTAATAAAGTGTTAATTAGGGGTCGTTAAAATATGAAGAGGGAATCACTCGATTCTGGGTGAAATGTCATAATCATTATTATCTTAGGAGCGTTTTCACATTATCCAATCCGATATCGGTGTTGGACGGCGATATCCGTCAGCCGATAGCTGACAATACAGCGGTGTCGGCTCCAATATTGGACTGGACAATGTGAATGAAAAATACACATTATTACACACACATTACATACATTTTACTTCCTCCTATATTGGATCGCAAAATGTGAAAATGCTCTTACGTCGTTTCTGAATGTACAGTCGAATTCAAAAGTGCAGTAGCCTATCCGAAGCCTTCACCTTGAAGCCCCGTGTTCATTTGCTCCTTCGATTCTTTTTGAATTGATTTATATGGCTTTTACGGGAACAACTGCACTCTGGCCTTCCAACCCCGAAAATTCTCTAAAGCGGGTGAGCAGTGAAAAAAAATATCAAATTCTATTTTCAGGCCAACACGGTCGCTGGATCCCGTACTGGAAATTAAAGAACTCATGGGGAACGGACTGGGGTGACCAAGGATTCTTCAGGGTCGTGCGTGGACTCTACGCATGTGGTGTTGCACAGGACGTCTCATTCGCTATTGTTGATTGAAAATAACATAATTTCGCATGATAAAACTTGAAATTTTATAAACCTCTTGCTTAAAACCGATTTTAATGAATTTTTCTTCAGCTTCATTTTTATCACCGTCTTCTTCATATTCATGCATACAAATATTTACACAGCGGGAATAGAATCCGCGCCCCGTGCGTAATAGTCGAAAATTCTACCACTACACCACCAGAGGCTGGAATCCCTTTTCACTGTTTTTATCGAAGTAACTTCTCACACCATTCCTCTGAACGCGTTAATTCCCAGTCGCATCCATAACATAACATAACATAAACTCACGCCTATATCCCCTAAGGGGTAGGCAGAGGTGCCAGCACCCACATTTCGCCGTTTATGTTTAGGTCCCAATGTAATAAGTGGCGAGCCTATTGCCATTAACCGGGCACTTATAAACCTGCGATAAATACACACATAACTTCGAAAAGCATCGAAAAGTCGCATCCGAAGCTTTCATATCCGAATCTGAGGTACGCTTTACCAGTCTTAACTGCGGTTGTGGCTGGACCTCGATATTTTCCATGAAGCGACTGCCATCTGACTGCCACAACTCAATGGTGACATTAGGCTATATCGAAGCATTGCAGCTAGACCGTTGTTAACGTAACGTAATTAAACGTCAGTCAAGACAATGCATCAAGTTGACAACCTTTTAATTAAGTTGCACCTTTCACTTTTACTATTGTAACGGAAGCAATTAAACGTCTCATCAGCTGAACTAACTTTTATTTAAATAAATCAAAGTCAAAGTCAAAAATCATTAATTCTGTATAGACCATCAAAACGGCACAACTTACAAAACGAAACAAATATTCCAAGTATTCTCCAGCGACCCCAACCGATAGCACCGCCAGATGAAACCGAGTGTGACTTGTCACCACAAGTGTTGCCGATGTCGGAAATCCAGAAATGGATGGGGAAGATTGACGAAATTCTCAGCGAAGTTTGCACTATTGTAGGGGAAGGGAAGATGAACTCGGACCAGAAGCTTCGAGTAAATAACTTGTGCCGACAGGTATCAAACGGTACATCCCAGATGGCCGTTTTATACCAATCTTTGAAGCAGAGGACTCTCGTGGCCCACGAACGCATTCAACACCTGCAGGGGCAACAGAATGTTGTGACCTCCTTCGAACAATTCAAATTGGTCGTTGAGGAGAAAATGGAGAACATGAAACCAGCAGAGGCATCATCGTACGCGAACATGGTGAAGAAAGGAACTGATAGAGTCGTCCGTCCTGCAAACCTCAGTGCCGTTGTCGTCTATCCTAACGATAGAAGCAAGACCAGTGATGAGACCAAGGCCTTAGTCCAAAAAATAATATCACCGGAGGAACTAAAATTGCACGTTCGTGGGCTCCGGAAAGTCAGAAATGGGGGCGTTATAATAAGCACGGAAGGAAAAACGGACATTGAAAAACTCAAAAGCTCCGACAAATTTACTTCATCAGGTCTTACGGTTGAAGAACCTACCAAGCGCAGACCAAGAATTGTAATAATTGGAGTCCCTATAACACTTACGGAACAGGAGGTGCTAGAGTGTATTTATGAGCAGAACCTCGTAGATAAGGTGCCGAATTACGCACGTGAGTCCTTTATTAAAGACATAAAACTGAGCCACAAATCAGGTAAGAAGAACCTTTCTACATGTAACTATATCTTAGAGGTACCTCCTGCCATCAGAAAGGTACTCATAAGCCAAGGGCGCATTTTTATCAATTGGACATCGTGTCCCGTAAGGGATTTCACTATCGTGACCAGATGTTTCAATTGCCAGATGTTTGGGCACGCAGCGAAGTTCTGCCGTGAAACTACTGCTACTTGTAACCACTGTGGAGAAGTGGGTCATTCTCACAAGGAGTGCACCAAGAAAACTTCCCCCCCAGTATGTGCTACGTGCAAACGTTTTAGGAGGAAATGCGACCACCAAACGGGCGATGCAAGCTGCCCAGCTCGTAAACACGCAGAGGCCAATTACATCAATTCAATAGACTATGAGGGCGCCTAAGAGCGTCACCAATCAAATTATTTTAAGCACATTAGACTTTCTGTTTAGTTAACTTATTTGTATATTTATTTCTAAAGTTGTGTAATGACATCAAATCAACTGGTAAGTGATCTAGATAGCTTTTCCGTGTCAGAAATGAACATTTGTAATGTGGAAAACTGCAAACAATTCCTACCCACAGGGGAAAAATTACTAACACTATTAACGCAAAATATTCGTAGTATAAACTGTAACATGAATGGTTTGGAGGTATTATTGCATGATTTAAACGTAAGTTGTGACATCATAGTTCTTACGGAGTGTTGGCTAGAGAGCCAGGGAAATAACTTACCCTCTCTTGATGGTTATTCATCTTATGCTTCCGCTAATTTTATTAACCAAAACGATGGGCTCGTGGTGTATGTGAGGAAAAACCTAATCACTGTGGTTGAGGAACCGTTGTTTCATGGATGTAGCTGTCTGATTATTAAAATAAAGGATGATACGGTAGTCATTGCAATCTATCGTCCTCCATCACAAAATATAGACCTATTTTTAGAATATCTTGACATAACCTTAAAGGGGTTAACAGCTTTCAAAAATGTCATAATCATTGGGGATATAAACATTAATATTGTCCCTGAGGAAGCCAAGGCTGAAGCGCATAAGTATCTGAATATTTGCTCATTTCATGGTTTGCTACCCACCCACTATTGCCCAACATTTAGGACTGGTTCATGTATGGACCATCTTATCATAAAATCTAAAGTACCAGCTAAAACACTAATAACTAACTTTTGGCTTACTGATCATCGAGCTATCTTATTAGCATTACAAACATATTCACCTAGGAAAACTTTCATAAACAACGTTACTAAGGTGAACATGCGCAACCTCGAAAATGACATACGCAGCATTAATTTTGACCCAGTTTACACCTCAAACGATCCAAATACCTCATTAGACTACTTTATAGAATCTGTGCAATCAGCAATATTAAAAAATACTTGCACTAAATTACTACCTAGGAAATATAATAACATCAAGCCATGGATTACTCCGGGGCTCGTCCGATGTATAAGACATAGAGATAGACTACACCTTAAGGCGAAACATGCACCTGACAACGAAACACTTGCACTGATATATAAAAGGTATAGAAATTTTTGCAATAATCTACTTAAAAAATTAAAAATACATCACGACAGAAATGAATTGCAAAAGGCGGGTACCAGCTCTAAACTAATTTGGAAATTCATAAAAAACCACACGTTTAGATCAAAACCACCTGAACCACCACTCGATTTATTGTCTACAGAAAACCCGCTCGACACAATGAATCAAATTAACACTTACTTTGTAAATGTTGGTAAAAAACTAGCAGAAAATATTCTTAATCCTATTGGCGCTAATGGTGTTGACACTACCTTGGAAGCCCATATTGTACGCCCAACCTGGTCTACACTTAGCTCTTTTGTTCTATTGAATACTGACTCTGAGGAAATACTGAGAATAATAGCGGGGCTGAAGGATAATTGTTCTACTGGGTGGGATAACATTCCTAATAGCATACTAAAAAAAATCAAATTCATATTTGCACCTCCTTTAACACATATTTTCGAACTATGCTTAACTAACGGCATATTCCCAACATCGCTTAAAAGGGCAGTCGTCACGCCAATATTTAAATCTGGTGATAAAACCTGTGTGAATAACTATAGGCCTATTTCAGTATTAACAGGCCTATCCAAAATATTAGAAAAAATTATACACACTAGATTAACTAAATACCTGGAAGATAATAATTTACTTTCTGACAATCAATTTGGTTTTAGGCCAAATAGGTCAACCAGTCAAGCCGTACATACACTAACAGACTATGTCACTAACAACCTAGATAAAGGCATGCACACTATGGGAATTTTTCTTGACCTGGCCAAAGCGTTTGATTCTATTTCCTGTTCTATACTAATAAAAAAACTTGAAGCTCTTGGAGTAAGAGGGACGCAACTGCTATTACTGTCGGATTATCTGAAAGACCGTCAGCAATGTGTGAAAATTGGACAGAATGTGAGCTCTGAAATAAAAAATAGTGGATATGGAATCCCACAAGGGAGTGTATTAGGAACAACTTTATTTTTAATCTATATAAATGACCTTTGCGGTTCGACCCTTCAAAGTGGATCCATTATATCATATGCCGATGACACGGCTCTTTTATTTGCGGCCAAATCAAGAGAGGAGGTATTTAAACACGCTCAAACTGGTTTCAATTTTGTGACTAAATGGCTTCAGAAAAATCTTCTATCACTAAACACTGACAAAACGAAATACATGTTATTTACAATGCGAAACACCAATAAGCCAATTACTAATATAAACATATATGCACATTACTGTACAACCGCTGACACTGCATGCGCTTGCCCTGCATTAACTAAAACTGATAATATTAAATATCTTGGTGTAACGATTGACACAAATTTGAATTTCCGTAAACATATTGGATTGTTATGTACTAGATTGCGAAAATTAATGTATATCTTCAAAAACTTACGCTCAATAGCGGGCTCTAAGATAATTAAACTGGTATACTTGGCCTTGTGCCAATCCATTCTCACTTATTGTATAACTTCCTGGGGTGGGGCAGGACGCACAATATTGCTCCCCCTTGAGCGAGCCCAAAGAGCCATCTTAAAAGTAGCCACGTTTCGACCTTACAGGTTTCCCACAGATCAACTTTACAAGATATGTAAAGTACTAACAGTGCGTCAATTATTTATTCTAAATATCACTCTATACCAGCATACCAAACTTACACCCACAATAAATCCAGATAGGAGACGAAAAGACATAGTTTGTGAAAAATCACAAACTAAACATGAATTTGTAAATAGGTTTTATATATTTTTAGGTCCTTTTCTTTATAATAAACTAAACAAATTACTAACCATACATAGCTTAAACTATTGGAACTGTAAGGTATTAGTTGCAGAATACCTAGAGAAGCTAGATTATGCGGACACGGAGAAGCTGCTAGAAATATTAAAGTAGGTAGCGATAAGCTGTAAATATAGATTCTTTTGTTTATATTGTTTATTTGATTGCAATACGTAATTTTTAATTGAACGGACATAACCTGAAACACAGGTTTTTCAAAAACCTAGATCAGGTTGGTCGCAAATTGTAAATGCAAGTAATATATTTTAAATTCCATTTGTTTACCGTATAATATGCAATGTTTTATTACACATTAACTCTTAATGTAGACATTATTAGCAGTAAAGTAGTTATATTTGATCTTATTTGTTAAACTAGTAATAATACAATGTACAGCCCTTCTGAGGGTGTATGGGGGCTCACCTAGATCTTGAGCCCCAAGCCAACCTCACCTGCAAGCTGGTGCACCTGCTGAACAACGGACGAGGCTCTGGCGCTGGCTTTCCCCTCGGGGTTGGGGGGTCGGACGGCAGTCGCCCCCGGAAAAGCCAAAATTGCCAAATTTAAAACAAATGGCTCGTAAAAAAAAAAAGGAATCACAATGAGGGTAGGGCGCCGCCGCAAAACGGCGCGCATGAGGGTCGCCCGCCTCGTGTCGCAAGTGGGCAAGGGCTACCGTGCCTGAGCCGGGCACGGCTAAAGATGTTAGGCCAACTTTGTGATTCCCGGAAACTCCGCTTCGCAACGTGGAACATCGGCACGTTGACCGGTCGCACGAGGGAGTTGGCTGACGTACTCTGCAGGCGGAGAGTGGCCGTGGCGTTCCTGCAGGAGACTCGGTGGGGTGGCGATAGCACCATGCACATTGGGGAGGGCTACCAGCTGATGTACACAGGTGCACCTGACGGGCAGGCCGGGGTGGGCGTGGTGCTCTCCCGGGCGTTGCAGGATGACATCTTGGAGGTGAAGAGCTATAGCGCCCGACTTATGGTTGTGAGGGTGCTTATCGATGGGATTATAACCCACCTGATAAGTGCTTACGCTCCACAGGCTGGGCGTGGCGAAGCCGAAAAGATCTTGTTCTGGGACCAACTCGGGGGAGTGCTTCGTGACGTCCCGCTGTCGCAGGAGATTGTCTTGGGCGGTGACCTGAACGGTCACGTGGGTGACGGATGTGAGGAGTTTGGGCGTGTCCACGGCGGTTTTGGATACGGTAGTCGCAACCCAGAGGGTGAGCACATCCTTAGAACGTGTGCGACTGCCGACCTGGCCATCGTGAACACGTACTTCAAAAAGAAATCCGAACATCTTGTCACCTACAAGAGCGGGGGGCGCTTAACCCAGGTTGATTTCCTGCTCACTAGGAGGCACAGCATCAGCAGGGTGGCCAACTGCAAGGTTATACCCGGGGAGAGTCTCACTAGCCAACACCGTCTCCTTGTCATGGACCTCCGCGTGAAACCCAAAGACAAACGTGCCGAGCGTGCCCAACGCAAAATCAGGTGGTGGCTGCTTGATGAAGCTAAGTCCCAAAGTTTCGTCTCAGCCATCGGTGACAAGTGCGCCGATGCTGTAGACGAACCAGTACAGGTTTCTTGGGACAGGATTCGGGCAGCTATTCTTGAGGCGGGGAGGGTGGTGCTCGGCATGTCTAAGGGTGGACGCAAGTGTGACAAGGACACCTGGTGGTGGAACGACACAGTCCAGAGAGAGATCAGGGTGAAGAAAGCCCTCTTTAAAAAGTGGCAAGCGTCCAAATCTTCCGACGACCGCGATGCGTACAAAGATGCAAAACGCGCCACCAGGAGAGCCGTAGCCAGGGCCAAACGAGACCACTTGCAACCTCTATATACCAAGTTGGAATCGTCTGAGGGGCAAAAGCTCATATATAAGTTGGCGCGTTCCAGGGCCAAAGCGGCGCAGGGTCTATCCAAGTGCCGCTGCATTAAAGACCCTGGGGGCAATTTGTTGTACGAGAAAGTCGCGGTGAAGGAGAGATGGCGCTCATACTTCCACGAGCTGCTGAATAAGCAGCATAAAGAGGTGCAGCCACCAGACCTCCCTCCGAATCAAGGACTAGTGCCACCGATAACGCCTGCGGAAGTCCAGACTGCCATTCGCCGCATGAAGAACCGGAAAGCTGTCGGACCCGATGAAGTCCCCATCGAGGCTTGGAAGGCAATGGGCGCCCGTGGTGTGGGCATTCTAGCAAATCTTTATAATCGCGTACTCCTCACCGGCGAGATCCCGAGCCAGTGGAGGCTGAGCATCATCACGCCAGTCTTCAAAGGCAAGGGATCGGTGCAGGAGTGTGGTAGTTACCGCGGTATAAAGATAATGTCCCACACCATGAAGCTCTATGAGCGGATAATCGACTCCCGGATCCGACAGGAAAGTACACTCTCGGAGTGCCAGTACGGGTTCCGTCCCGGGCACGGGACCATGGACCCAGTGTTCGCCCTAAGGGTTGTGGCGGGGAAATACAGGGCGAAGAACACGCCCCTGCACTGCCTATTCTTAGACATGCAGAAGGCCTTCGACTGTGTTCCTCGCGAGGTGATCTGGTGGGCACTGCGGGCCAAGGGTGTCCCAGAGACTTACATTGACACCATCCGAGACATGTACTACGATTCCGGTTCCGTGGTTCGGACTGCTGTTGGCGACTCGAAAGCCTTCCCCATCACCGTCGGGGTACACCAAGGATCCGTCCTTAGTCCTTACCTGTTCAGCGTGGTATTAGATGTTTTGTCGGACAGCATTAGAAACTCACATGAGCAGCCTCCGTGGTTGCTCATGTATGCTGATGATATTGCGCTCATGGACGCGGACAGGAGCAGATTGGTGCGACGCGTGAAAGGATGGAAAGAAGCGCTTGAGAACGGCGGTCTGAAGCTAAATGTAGCGAAGACAGAATACTTAGCGTTAAACTCCACAGATCCCACACCCGTCCGCATAGGCGATGATTTGGTCGAGCGCACGGACCAGGTTAAGTACCTGGGATCTGTACTTCATGTGACCGGTGAGATCGACCACGACGTCAAGGCACGCATTGCTGCCGCGTGGGCCAAGTGGCGAGAAATGACTGGCGTGACCTGTGACCCTAAAATGCCAGTCAGGTTGAAGGGGCAGGTCTATAAGACGATCATTAGGCCTGTTCTCTTGTATGGTTGTGAGGCGTGGCCGCTGCTCGAGCGACACAAGCAAGAGCTGCGTGTCACGGAGATGAAAATGTTGCGGTGGATGTGCGGCGTTACGCGTAAAGATCGCGTACGGAACTCTCGCATCCGCGGCAGCCTCCATGTCCGTGACATCGCGGATAAAATGCAAGAGAGCCGCCTTCGCTGGTGCGGCCACGTCTTGCGGCAACCGCCAGGCTACGTGGGGAACAAATGCCTGGCAATGGTACCCCCGCCGGGTCCAGGTAAAAGGGGTAGACCAAAGAAGTCCTGGCTTGACGTCGTGGAGGGTGATATGCGTGCAAATGGTCTCACTACCATGGACGCCCAAGATCGTGCGAAGTGGAGAAGGAAGAGCCGGAAGGCGGACCCTGAGCTCCGAGGTTATCTTGGCCACGGATGCAATCAGGAGAATACGTCTATATGCAGATGATGATGATGATGACAGCCCTTCTGATAAATAAATAAATTATTATTATTATTATTATTATGTTCGAATTAATATAAATTACATTTTTTATGTTTCTACCTTCCACCGAATGCTTTTTCCATAAAAGTTAAGTTAAAAACGTATGTAGTGTTTTTTCCTAAAGCATACGTAATTTTTTCTATTTAAATGTTGTGTGTAGTTTAATAATAACTTAATTAGTGTTATATTTTCATGCCATAAGTTCTGTACGGGCTTCAATGCTCAGTGAATAAATGCTGTACAAAGTTTGTGCTACTAGGACTCCTACACTGGTACTGTACATTATTGTAAAGTAATATGATTTAATAAAGATATTTTAAAACAAAAAAAAAAAAAAAATAAAAAAGATTCCCGGCTCCAACTACCCGTAACTATTGCCATAGATGTTCGTATTGCAAACGGGACCGACGGCTTAACATACTCTCCGAGGCACGACCATACCATATAAATGCATACAAAATATTTGCACTGAGTTGGGATCGAACCCGCGCCTCCTGCGTAGCGGCCGCGTTCACTACCGCTACGCCACAGAGGCTGTGCGGCTCTCCTCTGAACCCTCCTCATATTTCTCAAAAATCTTCTAATTACTGAAATGGTTAATTTACCGTAAGAGCATTAGACTTCGCTAATAAATTGGGAAGCTCTCCTGACTTAGATTTATTTAGCACCTCTTACCCACCCATCTTATTACAGTTGTATTTTCTCCAACGAATGGTTTGAATAGGTTCCTTAACTGTCTGAACCACAATTTATATCTTTATGCGCCTGTTGTTTGTATAACCAAACACATATCCACGGTTGGAAGGTAAAAGGGAATAAGTGTCAGTTACGATTTACAGGAAAATACATATTTGTAATGCGTCAACGATGATGTTTAGGACCTTTTCTCTTTAAAAATATAGGTATTTATCGTTGGAATGAACTGTCCGTTGTGGTTTTCTCAAACAAGTACAATATGAGGTTCTTTAAGAAGGGCATTACAAGGTTTCTTCAGGGTTGGTATTACGAGTGTAACGCCCCTGGTGTTGCATATGCCCATTGGCCACGGTAAGTATATGTCGACATAAATTAAATTTTATCAAAAAGTTAAACCGACTTAAGGAAATAAAAAATGGCACTGAAAAGAATTCTATCCAACAAAAAAATAATTTTAGAAATCGTTTCAATTGGCTCTGAAATCGCGTAACAAACATACAAAAAAAAACGATCGAGTTGAGAATCTCCTCCTTTTTGAAATAGGTTTATAAACACATTTAATATCAACTACTTTATCATTAAATACAAAATCAAAACTCGGTTTAGTTAACCGGATATTGAATGGTGAATACCATCTATCATAGAACAAAATATCAGATTACAGCGGTCAGTTAGTCAATTTATAAACCAATTGCTATTCTTGACGTCGATAGCCCTCGGGCGCTGACCAATGATGAGGGTCGAGGAGCTTCCTCGCCAGCCACGAGCTATTACTATGACCAAATTGAATGGTTACGTAATCAAAAAATAAAACCTCATTTTTGATAGTCGTGTTTTTGTTAGGTTTTGAATTGATGATTTAGTTTTAGTAGAGGAATTGGAAAGAAGCAATGTGTACGTAGTATATTTCTTTATTGTACTGCTTAGGTGGCAGACAAGCACACGGCCCACTCTGTGATTATGTGTACTGTCGGAAATTTATACGGTGTCGGTAGCTTAGTGTCAGTCTTACGACCGAGAAGTACGGGGTTCGAATCCTGGCCATTGCACGACGACCTCACTCCTACAGCAAGCGTTGAATCCACACAGTAACTTGACATCTATAAATACCACATTTCTGTATTGATTTTTTTATAACCTAAGCGTTATGTACAAATATATTGTTTATTGTTCAATAAAAGGTTATGTATAAAAATAATTTAACTTAAGTGGAACTGTTCATTCAATTCGTTGATTCATTGGGTTCCAGATCCAAGCGAACCTACCTGCAAATCGGTACCTCAGCTGGATTTCATCCTTAGTGCTCGCATTTACTACGGAATCTGCCACGACGCACATATATTATTCAGTTACGATTCAAATTCGGCAGTGCAACCGTGCAAAACAGTCGATCGCTACTCAAAACTGAATCGCAATTAAATCGCTTATGAAACTCGGCTATTCCTCATTAGATCAGAAATTACAGAATAGAAGACTTCTTCCTGCGGTTGACAACATCGTAATGTATTCATAGACAATATACTTGTCAACCGGGTAGGTACTTTTAACTTGTTATAACCCGCGCCACATATCTTGGACCTAACATGTGCTCAAAATATGTCCTATACGCGCCGTACACATTTCTTGGGTGTCTTTTGAGGATAGCACGGGGTGCTACTGCGGTAGACGAACTCAAATCACCAAGCATAGACTATTACAAAGCAATCCGCGGGCGCCAGAGCCTCGTATGTCTTACGATTTAGGTCCAAGATACGTGGCGCGGGTTATAAAAATATATTCTTTATACGCTACGCATTGTAGCGGTGCTACAATATCTGATTGCGTAGCGCTGCTACGCCAAAAGCAACGTAGCCGATCACGATACACGATCATACTCTCTTTGAAGAACTATGTAAATCAATGCTTTGAAGTATTCAACCCCGTTACCATTTCACAGAACTCTAAAATGAGGTTCCACATATTTGATAGTACTGGGAAATGGGTTGAATCAAGCTATTCCTAGAACTATCAAGTTTCAACCACATATTGTAGGGTAGATATTTACGCAGCCAGTACAGAACGCAATATTGTCAGAATTATTCGGGTGTTAAAGGTACTTCATCGATATTTTTGAGGTCCAAACCAACCTCACCTGTCAGAATTTTCACCTGCTGACCGACCCACGAGTCTTTGACGAAGGTGCAAAACACTCATAAATAAAAATGAATTTCGCTAAGCGCGGCTACGGTGGTACGGCTACGCGGTACCGGCTCGACCAATTCGGCAATTTTTTGGTTTTAAGGCCTACGGAAAGTTTAAAAAAAAAACGTTCCTATGGGTCACTGGAATCGAATCCTACGTGGACGAGCGGGAGCAGCAACAGAATTGCAAGCAAAAATCTGCTATAAGTACATACATATTATTATTTGTATAATATATGAATTTTTGAATTTATTTGGTTAATTGAATATTGAATTTGTAGAATCTATGGAATTTATTGAATCTATTTTATTGTTTATTGTTCAGTTAGTTGAACCTACTGTAATTGGTGTTGCCTTGTAATAATTGTAATTTTACCTACTTCCTATATTATTTATTCGAAATGTATTCATTACTACTATGGACTTACAAATTGTAACCTCTAGAGGCTCCCTCTGCTATACTAAGCATAATATCAATCTGTGGATAGCGTAGTGGGCCGCAATATTGCTTTAATATCTACTATATATTTTATAATCTTTGTACTATATATAGGTATATATTGTGATTGTTTGTTGTCCCTAATTAAATAAAAAAAAAAATATATTATGCTCAAATCGATTACGATATCGAAAAGAGAATAGACCTCGAGCGGGACTCGAACCCGCGATCTTTCCCTTACCCCGTGTTGCCGGAAATATTCGCGCAATTAATGCCCTAGCATTCACACACTCCCATCATCGCGTTGGTTCACATTACAGTATTCGCCCTGCAATGGAGACGGACGTAAACGTATGGAGGACTACGCTGTAGCAGTGTACGCATTATGCTTTTACAGCATAGCGAATTAATTAAATAAATTATTACTAAAAACTATAATATATTTATAATAATAAAATATACCTCTTATATTTTTAAAGCCACGAGCGCTCGATGCAAAGTGTGTTCAAGCACATCGCGAGTGTGTGAATAGTTCATCGCGCTAGTATTGCCACTCCTTTGACTCGCGCCGCCAAGCCGACATTCGCAGCAACGTACGCGGCAGCACTCGCGGCATGACGAATATACCATTCACACCACGTCTCTGCCCACTTCTCTCGCCTCGCTCATCGTCGAGTATGTAAACGCAGCATTACAGGAAGGAATGCTTTGACCACTGACGTTCATCCAAAAATCCAAAATATAATGCTTCAGTGCAGTCGAGTAGACCGCAGTTCTTTCATCGTAATGAATCTTCATCGCATCTGTATTTAGGAGAACACAAAGTGCGTATCCACCGGTTCGTAACCGGAATACGTATGTCGCTTTCCCTGGCTTTTCAACTCACTTGATAACAGTAATTCTACTCAGTGAACTTCACCATTACAAAGTAAGTGTTTTAGTCTTAGAGTATACATTGCTATAGAGAGCGCCTTACAAGTATGTACTGCTATCACGGGTATGAACAGTACCGAGGCTCCTGGCTCAGCCTCAATCAGTAGCAAAACAATACCCGTCAAAATGACTTCGCAAATAATATTTAATTCGATATGTTAAATCAAAATTTTATACAACATCGTATATTTGTAGTAACAATGACGCAAAAATACCACAAAATGACGCCATTTTTTTGTATTTTGGCTTTAATTTTATCCATGCATATCAAATCGAGCAAAAAACGTCATAACAACAAACTACATTAATAAGTGCATCCATTGATATTTTCGGCAATGCATGAAACGTCACTATAGGTGCGCTATACCATCGCAAAGTATCTGCTAACACTCGGCGCCAAAGACCTGAGTGATGGACGCGCTCTATATTTATAATGTATACTCTAAGGTCTTAGTCGAGTTCTCCGCCACTCAGCCTTATGGTCCAGTAGCTTTAATTAAGGGAAAGTGGGTTTTGTCTTTGATAAATTACTTTAAATGATAAACGAAATATTTCTGTTCGAATGAAGATTATTGTAAATATTTTTGTAAAGGTCTGAAAGCACTTTAGCTGGATTAAAGTAAGCGTAACTGGTTCGAATTTGGAGAAACTGTAATTGGTAAGGTCAATGGGGATCATGTTCAAAGAATATAATAGATATCAACTTGAAAAGAGTAGCCCTCTTTCGTCAGACGTACTCGAAATCAGCGGACTAGTATACCGTCTCGTCAAGAAAGTCCTACTTAGTAATTTGAATCTATTACCATCTGCTGGGTACATCGCTAGTTTCCGCTTTGCTTTTTCATATAAGACACGTCAATTTGACTTCACCTCGCCTGATGGTAAGCTGAAGGCAAAGTCTCAGAAAAGAGGGTCACCATTATAGATACGTACATACTATGTTACAATGGTGGCGCTCAGCTTGACGGCCTCATCAGGTGTTTTATCACGCCCCGCTACGGAGCTTGCTAAGGAGAAAGAATTCTTATTAGAAAAACAAACTGATCAAGTGTAAGTAAGACTCGCAGTTTCATACAAAACATAACGCTATGTAGGTACTTTTAGATATCTTTGTGAAGGGCAAAAGAGAGGCGCTATAAAATAGTAGATATTATTTTAATGTTCGATCCGTCAATTATACTGTACCCCAACAAAATGCAAAAAGGGGTGGCCGCTACTCCAGATGCAATCGTTGTGTGTTGTTATCAACGAGGCATTCAGGTAGTCTGTTATTATTTCTTCGACAAATATTTGATGAATTATGGAAAACAGTCCATTCCGCTCAACTCCGCTCAGTCAAAGGACATCTGTTCTAACAAATTAGTGACTAACAATGTAGAAAATAACATTAATTTGATCTTAATTCAGCGTCTGCTAAGGCTGCACAGCATATTGCATCTGTGGCGAATGTCGCTAGCAATCTTTAAAAAAAAAATCACTTAAAATATTTGCATGGGAAATCACCGAACAGCAACAAAATTTCGAAGTTTCTTACTAACTTGCAAGAAAATTGACAAGATTCAAATTCTATTTCTATAAAAAGTAAGGGAGTTACTTCTGAACGATTGTTTTGTTCAACTTTAACAATAACGATTCCACTTTCTAGCACAACTCGAGCAAGTATCAAATGGTGCACGAAGACTCGAAGTTGAAATGAAATTGAAATGGGAGTTCTTTACTTTAACCAGTGAATGCCAATAAGAAGTAAACTCATTAGCGAAGTTTCTACGGTTAACCGTGTCGGTGTCGGTGCGATGAATTATTTTATTAGCCGAGTGATTTATTGACTGCTGGAGTTGTAAAGTGATCTGATTCTGTCCTAATGAAATGCTATAACTCAAGGGTTTTAACTGGCACAGGATTTTTAAAATGCCATTGCATGTAAAAGACGTGAGTGGATGCCTTCATCCATCATTATCTCATTATTTTGAGATTGTCAGATAGGTAGCCCCTTGGCTATCTCAAAATATTGAGATAATGAAGCTTTAACACTGTTTTTACAGATAGCTATAACGTTTTCTGACTATTTATATAATAATATTATAGTGTCCAATTATCAGAAAACTTCATAGTTATCTGCAAATGAAGTATTAAAGCTTTGAAGTCTCAATATTTTGAAATAGTCAGATAGCCCCTTTTTTTACTTCACGTCTTGAAATATCTATTGATTTCTTATGCATTTATAGCTTCGAATTCTGTAATTTATATTTTTAAACACTACAATAAGTGCACCATACCCTGCACCAAATTACACTACGCTACGCCAAATTTTCATATGAAATCGAGATTACACAGGGCTGACGTAATGCGCACACCCTGAATATGATGGCGATCCGCCCGTGGCGTCTCCATCTTCTAACTGAATGTTGCCTAAAATCAACGGATAAACGGAGAGAACCCCCTAGTAAGAGACTCTATTTCCAATATAAAATGATCCTCATCTATTCAACAAGTTAAACGTCAACATTTTTCATAAACGTCAAATCACATACATTTATCATTCTATTCTACAATACGCTGGCCAACGAATTACCATTTATCTAGGCGGGTTGATCTCATTTTAAGATCTGATACTAGCTATCATTGATATCTGCTGAAAAAGCGCTCACAGCCGGAGAATCCAATAAGCGAACGCAGACATTAAAATATTGAAAGGCGACGAAAACTTTTCTAATAAAAAACGTTCCATTTGTTAAAATGAAAAACGATTCCCACTCCACGTTGCTGTAACTCCTAGAGGAACTTACATTGGGTAGGTCCGCTTATGTTCATCAATTATAGTCTCTAATACTTTGTAATAACAGCGAGTTTGCAACTTAGATATATTAATAGATTAATCAGCATAATCTGTTATGCTAGGGGTGAAAGAATAATATTGTGCTAACTGTTATTTTGGCGGTTACAAGTTAACTAAATCTTAGTTGAGAGACCTTTCAGAGGATTTAGTTGGGTTTGTGTGTCTTTGTGTAGCAGATTGTTTACGTTTATTGACAGGAATACTCAATTAATCCCACCCTTTTCCTTCTTATTCGGGACATCACGTACAGGATTGGGGATCACTCTAATATGGTGCAATTAATTATACGAACTAAGACCGAACGGTTCTATGCGTCCTTTTTTTTTTCTTCTTCATCCTAGAATTAATCCCAATCGCGTCCGAAGCTTTCACCTCGAAGTCTGGGGTCCAATTTACCAGTCTAAATGCGGATTTGGCGGAACTTCCTACAATTTCGGCTTCTTTTGAACGAAGCGTGAAAAAGTCGTCATGCCTATTCGTCGAGCCCTAAGTAAAAATATTATTGAATCACATTAGGATGGAAAATATAAGTTGGAATAACATGTCGTGATAAACTTATGAAACCTCTGTAGATTATATATTATTCCCTGTAAATTGAAGAGATTTTTTTAAAAAGGAGTACTGACAAACACAATTAAGCACATTCACAAAATACTATAGCACCATAATCATAGCATTACGTACACAACGTCCTTTTTCGCTAGTAAATATGGTCGTTAGACCAATCTCAATAGTCTAAGGAAAACAACTTCATAACCATTACCGACTGGCGAATCACTTGTTGTAATTCAAGATATGAAAGCCAATAACACTTATAATCCAAAATGCATGTAGAACAAGTCGTAAAAGCATTGTTAGCGAAGAACACAGTCATAACTGTGCGACCAATCACTATCAAATTTGATTTGGCTCCACTGCTGCATCTATATTTTCATAATACAAGTTAGAATGGCTGCAATTTTCAGATTGAATGGTTAAAATGGTTGGCGCATTGCCTGAGGGTATTGTAGTAAAATAATATACTCTAATATCAGGCTTAGGACCTCTTTAAACCTAGTGGTATTTATTGGCCGAATACGGAAAGCATAACATAACCTAGCGCCGTTCAATTAACTGTCTGAATGATATTCAGCCGTAAAGTTTATTACAACATTTAATAAACTGGCTGGCTAATGCTTAGGCCATTCGTACGATAGGCTACCTAGAAATAAGACATAAAGTTAGTGATAGGTTTATTGAGAAAAGTAACTCAGTCCATCAATTTATAACCATGCAGAAAAAAGTGATTAGACTAGCTGTTTGATTAAATGACTGAATATCAATCAGGCCGGTAGTTAATTGAACGACTGATTGAAGCTAGTTGGCTGTTGGCTGCGACATACATACAATGTACGACAGTATTGCCCTGTTATGTGAGATGGAATCATCATCACTACATATTATAAAACAAAGTCGCTGTCGCTGTCTGTCCGTCCCTATGTAAGCTTAAATGTTCAAAACTACGCAACAGATTTTGAAGCGGTTTTTTTAATAGATAGAGTGATTCAAGAGGAAGGTTTATATGTATAATACATGCATAATATTGAAGAGAAACACTGATAAATTTAGAGATATGCAGCGGGAACGGTAACAGGATACCACGCGGGTGGAAAATATGGCGGTACGAAGTTCGCCGGGTCAGCTAGTATCTTATAAAATGTGGCGGGCAAGTCGGATTTACGTTGCAGAAAATTGGTCTTCCACTGAATTTAGAGGTCAAATGGTGACCTTACAAAAACCAAAAAAAAAATCGTGATTCATAAATACGCATAATACTGAGAATAAATAAAAAAGGTGACCTAGACAGTAATAATCTCAATGACATCATAAAATGTAATAAACGATTTCTCATCTAAATATTGCTGTCAAAATCCATTTTATCATATCAATGTATATTTATTTTGCTCCGTAGGCCGTTCATCATCGAAGGTTTAAACCAATATATCATCTTTTTTGACGCGGCTCATCGAAGCGAATAATGGACAAATGGCCAACGCAAAAAAATGTTAGTTTAGCCAAAGTCTTTAGTAAAAATATATCTTTACAAATTGGTCGTAATAAATTAATGTGATACTGGATTTGTGTAATCTGGATTTAGTTTTTAGACAGTGTTACCAACTGATAAATATATTTGCCCGTTAAGGTATGATTCCGGAGGTGACCGCATGCGACAACTGCAGACACACGCAGCAGATACCGCACCCGTTACTTGTTGAACTCCGATCCGGATAAAAGAGACCATTGAGAAGCCACATGCCGCGTGCGAAGATCACAAAGACTATTTGTTTTGTAACTTTCATTATCCTTCCTACTAATCCTATCCTACTAATATTATAAATGTGAAAGTTTGTGAGAATGGATGTGTGGATGTGTGGATGTTTGTTACTCTTTCACGCATAAACGGCTGGACCGATTTGGTTGAAATTTGGTATGTATATAGGTTATACCCTGGATTAACATATAGGCTATATATCAGCGATGAACGGGATCAGAATTCCACGCGGGCTAGTTATTTATAAATTACTAGCTTCCGCCCGCGGCTTCGCCCGCGTGGTGTGTTGACCGGTATAAAAAGTAGCCTATATATTAATCCAGGGTATAACCTATATACATACCAAATTTCAACCAAATCGGTCCGGCCGTTTATGCGTGAAAGAGTAACAAACATCCACACATCCATTCTCACAAACTTTATAAAGGCTCCAGCTCAAAAATTAATTTTGTTAAGCCGAATTGAGTTATTGAAAAAGACCCAAATTTAAAGCTCACAAAATTCCCATCGCCTTATTCACTCATCTAAGCCTCTAACTTAGCAATACTATTTGTACATGTATAAACATAAAAGATATGCCTCCTATTCAAAATGTTTAGCTATCAGAAATGAAATTAAAATTATGCTAGTACAAAACTTCATTTCTAAGGCTTGCTACGATTTGATTAAAAGCAATCACTCACTGGAAAATAAATTGAATGCATACAATCCATGCTTATATATATATATAGGAAAATAAATTGAATGCATACAATCCATGCTTATATATTCAAACTAGCTGAGCCTGCGACTTCGTATGCGTACTCTTAGAACTGGATTAAGTATATTTGACACTACTGATAGTGTCATGGGGAATATTTTTTCCCCTTAACACCACCGGTAGTGCCATGGGGTAAGAATTTTACCCTTGACACTACCAGTAGTGCCATTGGGTAGTGCCACGGGGAAGTCCCCGATTTTAATTTTTTAGCTCTTAACTCTATTTTTCCTAAAATAAAAAATAGCTTACATTACACTTTAGGCCCCATAAAGTCATTCATTTAGGTATGATTCCGAAGCCGACTGCATACGACAACTGCCGACGCACGCAGCAGTTACAGTGTACCCATTACTTGTTAAACTCCGATACGAATAAAGGGGACCAATAATAAGCCGCAATGAACTATGCGCATCTGCTCCGTGTGTCGGCAGTTGTCGTATGCGGTCGGCTACGGAATTATATCTTTATTTGCTGCGCACACAGCAATTACCAAGAAACATGCTTCTTGACAAGAGCTGTCACGGAGCATCCAAAGCAACATTTGCTGTGTGCGCAGAAAGTGCATCTTTGATGTAAGCCCTCCTATATCAGCCACTAGCCGACCCGCCCCGGCTTTGCCTGTGGCATATATCAAAACCCCGTATCACCTTTAGACAATATATGCCCGATTTTTTGTAGATATCAAAATAAATAATGTATGGGAATCTGCCGAATTTGTTGATATTTATAAACACTGATCCGCTTCCTTGAGACCTTTCTCAACAAACGGGCTATTCAATACAATAATAAATTTTCAATTAGTTCCAGTAGTTCCTGAGATAAACGCGTTTGAGCAAACAAACAAAGTCTTCAACTTTACAACATTATTATAGCAGTATAGATTTGCAGTAAAAATCACTTCCAAATTGGTTCAGTCACTTTGGTGATAATCTGGAACAGACAAAATTACAATTAAACATTTTTTTTATTCGGAAAATCCTACGAAATTAGAATGGGTGATATACAGCCAAAGGGACCAAACCCAATAATAAAAATAACAGGTCCGAGCGAACGTGACGTCATGCATGACGTAGATACATCGGCTGAAAAGCGTTCAGTGCGATGGTTGACACTCGATTAAGAACAGATTCCGCTGCGGAAATTTGAGTTTGAAGACAATTTCTGGCTCACACGATGGCCGAGATAGTGTGCCATTTATTATAGTGGACACTACCGTACTCACAGATATATTCAAAAATATAATAATTGCTATCTGTTTAAAGAGCGATAATGTAATTTGATAGGAGTTATTCTACGGCTGCACTGCCTTACCGTCTACCGGGCTATTACCGCAATAATTATGGCTTTAAATTGATCGTCTAAATTACTGCATGAAGTGGCGTTGCGTTGTTGAAATTATGGCGGTATTTATTGGTATATCAGAGTAGTGTAGCCGTAATATTAGGTAAAGTGATCATGTATGACACGCTTACAATTTTTATCATTATATTTTAGTTATCCCTACTTTCCCTACTAATATCATAAATGCGAAAGTAACTCTGTCTGTCTGTCTGTCTCACTTTTACGACTAAACCGCTGAACCGATTTTGATGAAATTTTGGTATAGAGGTAGGTTAGACCTTGAGAAAGGACATAGGCTATGTTTGGTCGCGATAACCGACATCCACGCGGGCGGAGCCGCGGGCAAAAGCTAGTTTATAAAATAAATGTGTGTGTACTTAATAAATCCTTTTTTTTTTCTTACATACATATACTCACACCTTTAAATCCCCAAAGGGGTAGGCAGAGCTGTAATTTTCATACCTAGTTATGAAAGTAAGAAAAAAAAAGTTCGTAGCTGGTTATGAAAATGACAGTTACGAAAATGAACGAAGCCGTATTATCATTCACATTTTGCCAACTATGATTTTCGGTCCCACGTAACAGGGTCGAGCCTATTACCGTCTAGCGGAAACTTTCTTTTCTTTCTACATTTAAATTAATATTACTAGTTACATTGTTATTTTTACACTTTCAAATTACGAAACCAGTGCAGTCTAAACGCAGCAATTATGACATGAATTTGAACAATGAACCTTAAGTGTTTAACTTTGAGTTCATTGTCAAAGTTGCAACTTTATCTAACGTGAAACTATCTGCGCCGCAACTACACGCAATTACACTTTAATTGTACGATTACAACTTCGCCGTTTACCCGTCGAAATTAATAAAATGGCCTATGCGAAAATTGGATTTTATCAAACGATTCAATTACTTTTAAACGTACCATACCTTTTGTTGAAAATTTGTGTATTGAAATAAAATTATATTTAACAAATTTTATAGCTTTAGATTTAGGTCGGGAAACGATTTATTTTATACTATTTATATCTTACAGGATAAATAATAAACAAACATGAAATTCCCACTAATTCGGTTGCTTTTCAGTCGCCATCGTCACGGGGAGAATTCTACAATTGTAGGTAATATAGTGAATTAATAATAATGATTAATAATGAATTCGCTGGATGCGAGCCGCTTCCAACCGGTCCTATTGGAGATCTATAGGGGAGGCCTATGTCCAGCAGTGGACTTCCTATGGCTGAAATGATGATGATGATGATGATGAATAATGAATTTAGCAAAAATAATATATTTATTTACACAAGATTGGTCGAATTTTGACGCCGTTCCCGCAGCCCATGGGAACCTAGTATTTCATCATGAAAAGTAGATAAATGTTATTTCAGACTATAATCTATCCCTATATCAAATACGCCACATTCGTTTAGCCGTTAGAGCGTGATTGAATAACAAACATCCAGATCTCTTCACAAACTTTCACATTATAATATTAGTAGGATTAGCCTATAGCTTCATATATGCAGTGTGATAGAGAACGCTTTACAAGAGCGAACCAATTCGATTTCTCGCTCTTACCTCAAACCTTATAGTATTACTTATGACCTTATAAATATGAAATTAAACACACAGTCAGCATAAAGGGTGAATCCCTACAAATTACCTCCCTATCTGACGTAACAGGAATCAACTCCGAAAAAATCCTTAACCAACGAAAATTCCACTTCCCAATCTACATCTCACGTCTCATAAAACGTTAGAAGTATGTAAAAGTGGACAAACAAGGGTGAGCAGGACAGGAAAATATTAGGAACCCGTAACGGTTATAAGGAGTGTTTACCTGCATGTCACGTGGGGCGAGTTCTTTACTATAAATAAAAAACAGACGTGTTGCGCTCGGGGACTGCCGTGGTAAAGCTATTGCATAGCATTTTTTATCAACTTATGCAATTATAATTACTTACGTTAAGCGGAGCTATTTCGGAGCAGCTCGGCTCGATTCATGCGAGCTTCGGGGTGTTAGGTTTTTTTCGTTACGGAATTTCTGGATTCGGTCTCCACGCTCAAGGCCCGCGATAGAAGCTATGCAATAGCTTAAAACTCACGAGATATAAAAAAATGCCTCCATTTTGTTCCAATTTTTTTATACCACTCAGTTCGCAGACAAGCACACGGCCCTCCTGATGGTAAGTGGTTACCGTGGCGTATGGGCGAGTGTAACACCAAATGAGTCACACTTGTGCTGCCGACCCTGTAATGCTGCGTTTACATACTCGCGGAAGAGCGAGGGAAGTGGCGAGAGAAGTGGGCAGAAACGTGATGTGAATGGTATATTCGTCGTGCCGCGAGTACTGCTGCGAATGTCGGCTTGGCGGCGCGAGTCAAAGGAGCGGCAATACTAGCGCGATGAACTATTCACACACTCGCGATGTGCTCGCAATGAATACACCTTGCATAGAGCGCTCATGGCTTTAAAAATATAAGACGTATATTTTATTATTATAAATATATTATAGTTTTTATTAATAATCTATTTAATTAATTCGCTATGCTGTAAAAGCATAATGCGTACACTGCTACAGCGTTGTTACACGCCCCTTTCACCTGTCCATTCTATATAAACTATGGTGAGCATACATAGTTACTATAAGATACTACATAACATACCTATAATAATAATATAGTCTATGGTGAGCAATGTGAGCACACCACTGCTCCGAACCGATACTCAACGAGACATATCACCAGTTCGTTATCAGATTTATTGTATTTCGGATATCATCTAAAAATATCGGTTCTCGTATAAAATAAGAATCGGTAGTCCAGACGAGAACCGTAAAATTTATGGAACCATAACAAGAATAACTGTACTTGGAGGTACATTATATTCAGTGTTGTCAGTTTATTGTTCTATATTTTATTATGTAGCCGACTGTACTCGTATAGTTTATTTGGTGGTTTAATTCGTTATGTACTTCACGTGAAGTTTATACGTTTGCATAAATTCGTGTTACGAGTGAAGACGGAAAGTCTGAAATATAAAACTGATATACTCGTAATTCAGACCGATAACTCGCAAAAGTATCGAGTACTGAGAAACTGGGTAGACTAGACGTAATATTGCAAGGTTAAGATTATTTATCAGTGGATTTTACCAAAGATAAACCGCGTTAGCACATTTTTTATTTATTTATTTATTTATTAGTACTATAACCCCTCCAGCTAAGCTAAATTGCTTGTGTTAGGAGTGGGTTCACGTCGGTAGTGTAATGGCCAGGATTCGAACCTGGGACCTCTCGATCGTAAGGCCGACTTCTTACCCAATAAGCTACCGACGCTTCAAACATATTAAACGCTTCAACATTTACATACTTACTTTATACATTTTATAGACAGAAGAAAACGTGAACCCTATTCAGATATCAGTATTCGGAATTGATTTGTAGCTGAGCCCCATTTAGACCCCACCAAATTGTCAGCCAAAGGGAAAATCAACAGGGTCCAAAGGAACCTTACTTACAAATCAATTATAGCAGCCATTGCATTGCAGAGTGCTGTGTTCAATTCAAATTCAATGTCAAACTTCAGCGTTCCGCTCCAAATTCAAAATTCAAAATCATGCCCTCCTCACCCCCACCCACAAATTTTGTTCTACAAGAAGTCATTGACCTCTACAGCATTGTTACACAAAAGAAATATCTGCACGACACTTCCGCTTGACCTTACACTCCGTATTTTCCACCGTGAGTTATATCCTGTACTGTATATTTGTGTTCCGTGATCCTGGTAAATTCGTGCGGTGGGCCTCGGCCGGCTTAACATTTCTCGGCTACAAGTAATCTTGTGCTATTTATTAACGTAGCCGCCCACCGGATATTACTCTGTAAGGAGCACATATAAATGGTATTCTGAGCCCAGTAAACGAAATGTTACTATTTTATATAGTTTATTGTGTAACCAATGACCCGACATCACCCTCAGTATATGTACTAACGCAACTAGCTGTTGCTCCTGGCTTCAAACGCGTGGAATTCAGATCTTGTTTCCATAAGCTGTGAGTACCTATATGAAGGACAAAAGTAAAGTAGTCGATGTATTGTTCCACACTATAATCTACCTAAAAATTCCAACCAAGTTCGTTCAGGCATTTGGGCCTGATTGAGTAACAAACACCATAGGTGGACAGAGCTCAGGGTCCGCCTTCCGGCCCTTCCTCCTCCACTTTGCATCATCTTGGGCTTCCATGGCACTGAAACCATTTGCACGTGTATTAATAAATAAACAAAACCGGGGTCCCAGATGAGGATTAAGTTTTAGTTTTTTATACCACTTAGGTCGTAGACAAGCACACGACCCACCTGATCGAAAGTGGTTACCGTGGCCTACGGACGAGTGCCACACCAGGGGACTCACACTCGTGGTACCCACTATATATATAGGATGTATTTTATTCTGCTAATAGTTACCTGTGGTAATAATTTAAATGTCACGGACAGTTTTTATTAAACTTATAAAAGCTATGATAAGGTTGAACCCCGTGAGAAAAGAATGAAATAAAAACCGTCACGGTATTCTCGGGTTAATAAAAAAGTTACTTTTACGTCTCCGAAAGTTTTAATACGTTCAATGAATGAGAAATTCTTTTCCAACGTGAGGGGACAGTGAACAGGCTCCTTTAGACTGAAAGTAGCTTAATTAGTTTTTTATTATTTATTATGACGGCGTCTGTGCAAATTGTTGTATGCATGAATATGTATATTTGCATTGTTCTGGGTTTTTCTATGTGTAATATATATGTATTTGTAAAAAAAAGTATCTTAGTATGTTTATCCGCATTCTAGGTTCCATAACATCCTTTCTTCTTCAAACATAACTAAACAAAGAAACTCATCAGCCTTATGATTAAATCATCATCTTTCATCATTAATGATCATGACTATGATCAAATAAATAGCGAATTTATTGCGATCATCAGCAATATTTTGAGTATAAATACTTTAGTACAATAAAACGCTATAGCAATGTAAAATTTCATTATGCAGGTAAGACAGCTATTATTATTCGAAGACATTCACGTTACAAAGGACTATGTTCCCTATGTAAACCGATCTCATTACTCCTCGAGGCATGGAAGCTACCTTTGAAATACTAAGCCAAGTATTTTGTTCAAATGGTAAATGGAAGGCAAATTTTCCTGTAGCAATGCTTTTACTTAAGATTTTTGCTGTCGAGTCTATTACGATATTATATCACAGAAGTCATATTTTTGTTCTTAGTCGCTCTCACTGTTATTATTGGGTCGTGCTAATACTTGTGCAAATGTTACCATCCAAATGTAACCACTTACCATCAGGAGGGCCGTGTGATTGTCTGCGACCTAAGTATTATAATAAAATAATTCTAACGTTCTTCTCCCACAATAAATCTTGTAAGTAAATTTCATTTTAAAGAAGCATCCTGCCACCAAAACACATCACAAGGAAGTTGTGTTAGCGTCCTTAAGAGGGGGTATAAAGCTAAATTGCCGATCGTAGATTTTGATTTTTATACCCGAAAGTAAGCCACAAATGAGCTGGGTTTTTTTTAATAGAAAATACGTTATATGTGAAAGGGACTGGTCATGGTGAAAACATAAAATATTAATATTTTATCGATAGAATAAAATCACAAAGTTGTGCCTAATTTACTACTAAAATCAATTTATTTCCAATATTATGCATACAACTGAGTCAATATTTGAACACAAAGTGTAAAATTATATAACCAAGTGACTCAACATTCACTTTGAAAAAATTATGTGGATTTTACGAGTAATTAAAAAAAAACTAATTTGTCGCTTACGATGTTCTTATTCCGCGCTTAAAGCTCTCTTTGTATCGCACCTGACGCGAGGTGTCGGCCATCTGTTGTTTCATCAACTAGTCGGGCTCGCCCCGTTGAGACGGGAGGACTGTATTTCTGTTTTCCGTGTCAAGAAAGTTCATTGAAAATGAGCCAAATAAAAAAATATAAAAGAAACACTCTAAAAGAGAACATAAGAAACTAAGAATTCAATTTATGGCTAATTTTCGAAGGTACGTATATCTATATTATTTTACTTTCTTTAGTTTGTTACTAAATATCCACCGTTGCTAGGTAACTCTGGAGTAATGTCGGCTCGGGTATAGTATATGAAAATCAAATAGATGTTTTTGACCACTCGCGTGTTTATTGTGGGATCCCATTTTTTCTCATAATGGTTTTTGTCCTAATTTAAATTGTCATAACAAGTTAGGCATAATTTTCTTTGTCATAATAATAGTGTGCCATAATTGGTTTTTAGCATACTATGTTATTAAGCATAAATAAATCAGCATATAAGCATCAGCATCATAAGCATAAATAAATAAATCGATGGAAGAAATTCTGAAATAAACGTATATTATTATAAATATTGTATATCCTAATGTTTTTATTCATAACTTTGATAATATGCATAAAGTTGTAAAGCATATTGTTTATTTGTCTAATAGTTATTTGGCATAATGATCAAAAAGAAATAATAATTTCTTAACAGACAGTGATAGATTTATTGAGAAAGCCCCTGATTCCGACTTGGATAGATTAGGTTAGAAGGCTAATGCGGGAGCGGAGCGGAGCGAAGCTCCCGCATTAGGCCTTCGTGGTTATTTTTTTTTATAACCATGTAGAACTTTATTTAGTCAATATAATTTGTATGCTTAAAATAGTTATGGTTACGCGTCGTTATGCTTAAGTAAACTTATGCTTTGAGACAGTATGCTTATAAAATATTATGCTAATAGTAAATAGGATTAAAAAAATTATGATTAAAAAGTTATGGTAAATGAGTATTATGCGTATATAATGTTAGGACAAGTAACATTATGCAATGTTAAATTATGACATAAAATTGTAGGAATAAAAATAGAGAACCGTTTATTGTATGTAATGTTATTTTTATAGCACTAATATAATTATATATTGCGAAAGTATTTATACATTTTTCAATTTTATAAATTTTAATGCATTTCAGAGTTGCTTCAGCTCGTAATATCACACAAGCTGATGAATCCGATCCGGTCGAATCGCGTAAAAGACTTTCATCAACTTTGTTAGTTTATTGCAATTGTTTTTTCTCACATTCAGAAAACATTTCAGTAAAATATGCAACTTAATATGAACATGTACAAGTAGAATGATATGATTTGAGATTAACATGGTCATTCACATTAGTACCAAATGTTCACAAACTCAAACAGCATTGTAAGTATCCAAAATTGACCACACGGAACGCGGAAGACCGCCCGTGGAAGGATAGCTCAGAGTAAGAGCGCTGGAACGCCAATGTCCGCGTCTCTGGCATTCAAGTCCCTTTTTTGTCAATTTAGCATTTATATCAAATTATCTACAAGTAGATTAAAATAGCAATGCAATGCTTATGTGATTGATTTGTCATTAATTTGCAATTATTTTTACAGATCTCCCATTAAACCTTTAGAGAAAGTTGAAGTTTTGAGAGAACTAGATCCAAATTATTGTGATGGAAATTTTGCACGAAAGCGGTATGAGCGGTACATTTTAGCCAGCCTTGATTCAATATGTCAGGGATCATTACTCTCAGGCAGCCCTAGCTTCTTATACGTACGTATAATGATAAAATAGGGCAACCATATATTATACACAATGTTCGTCAATAATATTGAACCACATTTATGTATAATTGGCCAAAGACAGATAAAAAGAAAAAACCAAAGAAGCAATAGATTGCACGAGAGTAAACCACTATACGATTTAAAATAGTTTTCTGTTATTGAATTTTATTATTAATACATAATTTCTATTTTATAAAAATATTTTACAATAGATTGTATTTTTTGTATGGTGTAATCAGCAAAACAGATGTATCGTGGGTCGTTCTATAAGGATTGATTATTTCCAGAAAATACTGTATGTTATAAAAGTATATTGCAGTATTTTAGAAAAAAAAGCTTTACCTGCATACTTATCTGTTTTGCTAACTGTACATGAAATAAAACTTCGCAAGTTTATTGCCAATCTTTTATATAAATTTTATCTTATATCCTTTTCGCTCGTCAGCGTTCATCTCGTTCCATTCCGTTTTCTACATATAACATAATATTGTTTGTTTTTAAGTAGTATCTATAAGTCAGAGATGGTATCTGAAAAACTAAATAACCATAATAAATAATGTAAACCAAGCAATTCTCGCCCGAAGTCGATTATCTTTTCTCTTTGTAAATCGATTTGAGCAATCAGCATAATAAATGAATGCTTCAAAATTTCATTCAATTGTTTGGGCGGAGTCATCAAGAATCAATGTTTAAAAAATTTGTAAAATCATTCATCGGTTCCGATAGCTCGTATGAGTATCGGTAGATGGCTCCACCGTCACCCCAAAGACAGAAAGTATAGAGGAATTTGAGTCGGCTTCGTGCGGGCTTCGGTGGCTTAGCGGTCAGAGCATTCCCCTTGTAAGGGAAAGATCGCGGGTTCGAATCCACCCGAAGTCGATTTTTTTTCTCATTGTAAATCTTCAAAATTTCATCCAAAAGCAATTCTTATCCACCTATAACAAAATTGATAGTATATAATATAAGTAAGAATTTTTAATTATTATTGAAATAAATATTTCTATAACTTACTTTTTTATATTATTTCTGCACTACCTGTAAAATTATTCAGCGAATCGTTACAGCACTTAGGGAGATTTATTTTTATCTAAAAAAAAAAAACAAATTAAAACTAACAACACAGTGAAAATGTATTAAAATTTTATTTTATTACTTACCTCTCCATTTTATTTGCTTCTAACAAAAGTAATGTTTCAGTTTGAAGTATAGTTGGATGACCCGACTCAGGATTAGTATTAAAGTAATTGAATTCGCAAAAAAAAAAATCTGGGTATATATAAATATCACATATAGAGGCACATCGCTAGATGTGATGATAAACAAAAACCAAAAGCATTGTTTTTCCCAAATCGTCAAATATTCCTTATACCAAAAAATATTAATAGGATTATTTTCTATCGTATTAAAAATGTCTTAATATGAATATAATTTGACGATTTCAAAAAATTTGCATTCAATTTTTGATGAACCACCACTATATTTTAAGCCAGTATGATTATTTTACTTACCTTTACATTTTATCTATCACTAAAAATTATAAATTTATTGTGTTTTCAAAGTATAAGTAGATTGTTAATGATGCAACTCGTATTTTGAAAATTTTATCTGATTATTTTGGGTATACTGTGCGCCTTCGTACAAGAATGGCGGGTCGCTGCCACACAAAATAGGTGGCGGACTTGCCGGAGCGACGACAGGCGAGAGCGGGACGTGTGAGGGGTGCGGGTGAAATCAGATTTTTTTCTAGCTTTATACGCACTCTTAAGGCCCCGAATCAGATTAGCATCGAAAAATCGGTATTTTCGAAACCGTTTTTCTTTTTAACTATAAAACCTAAAGATCTGGAATTTACATCCCTGCATACTACAGAATATACAGAGTAACTTCACCTTTTCATAAATTCAATAAAAAAGGAGGAAATAGTTGATAAGAGACTCTGAACAACACTCTACTCTTTCTTATGAAACCAAATATTTTCTACAATATTTATCCAAATAATCTAAAATTTCAGATATATGTTAAATGAGTGTATTAGCATGACGTGACCTTCTTAGTTTGTAATCGTCCCCTATAAAATTATCTATTTAAATCAGTTTTACTGATTTTTACGGCTGAAAAACGAGCGAATGACCTTGAGCATTTGTATGGTCAAAGTCATTCGCGTATGTAATCACCTTAACTAATGTTCTCGTACAACGGTGCGGCGAGGTCAGTCCAGTTCGAAATCTTAGACTATTTGTTAGCCCCAGCCGTGGCTTTTACATGATGTATTGCGTCCGTCCCAGTAAGGGGCATTTCCTACTGAAGGAACAGCAACCGGCAGCAGCAAAATATTGCAATATTTTGCAGCTGCCGACGGCCGTTCTTTTGCTTTTGCTGAAGCTTTTGAATCCATATCCATACTAATATTATAAATGCTAAATTAACTCTGTCTGTCTGACGCTTTCACGCTAAACCACTGAACCGATTTTAATTTATTTGGTATAGGGGTATCATCTTATATATTTATAGGACCTAAATTTCAATATCATTTGAAGTTAAGAGGGACAGTGCGGTGCCACAAGGCTTTATACGGCTGCTGGAGCCTTCTTGTAACTATTTCTAGTAAGAAATTCCAGCAGTTGCTACCCGCTGCACTTACAGTGTGCATTAACCCTAAGTTCAATGTTTCATGGGATATGTTACCGTTGTTTGCCGTGCAGAATGCCGTGTTGTATCGATGAGTGAAATAGGTTTGAAAACAGAAAATAAGTCTTGATGCGAGAAGATCAGAGAGAGATGACAGACGCTATCAGAAGAAACTGAACACGTCATTATAAGTTCCTGATCACCATAGCTCTAAAACTTATCAAAATCATAAAGAAAATTCAAACATTGGGATGTATGGGACCTAGATCTTTGGGTCAAACCAACCTACCCTGCTAGCTTGTGCAATCAGTAATCAACGAACGAATGTGTCTCTTTTTGGAGTTTTTCGGATGGCAGTTGCTCTCACAATAAAAATATTTATTTTCTCACCACATATTTGAAATATACAATTAGTTAATTTAATTTATGATCTACAGTTTTTCAATGTAGTAGGCGGATGCCTGAACTAGGAATAATCTTGTATTTAAGGCCACCAGTACACCCATTAGACTTCTAGTAAGTATTGTACAATAAAAGCGATGGTCATGATATTTTAGGGACTAGGGATATAGTGTATATTTTACAGTAAATAAAAGTACTTAACCACTTAAACACTCCGAATGTTAGCGAACACCTTTGTACTCCACCTCTCCCCCAACAATCTATTAAACAACGACTAACTTTTCAAAACACTAACACATATCCTGTAAAATTTACCTCCCCAAAACATTTTGTACAATTAATTCTAGAATCGTTTACATGAGCCGCGGTGCCCGTTCACCCCCCATACGAGGCGATGTGCGAAACATTTTCAATCTAGTATAAAGTTGTAGACTTGTAATTCCACCACCTGCCTCGCTCTAAACACAGTTTGATGGTAGCCAACTTGCTCGCACCAAATTGGGGAGAAGTTTTCACGGTGACGCGTTTGATATATTATGGGGTGGGATTGTGGTGAACATTCGTCATTTGTAATAAATAGTTTATTTATTATCTATATTTAAATAAAAATTAATGCCATTTTTCGTTGTTAGTTTATAACTAAGAACGGATGAACCGATTTGGCTAATTTTAGTCTTGAAATATTCGTGGATGCCCAGGGAAGGTTTAAAGGGTGAGAAAACAGGTGCAACGGGAACGGGAAAAATATGGCGGTATGAAGTTCGCCGGGACAGCTAGTTATTCTATATTTTATTAAAATGCTTATTTTATTAGGCTGAGTGCAACCATTTTAACATGGTACGTGTTGTAATGGTGACCCTCTTTTTAGAGACTGCCTTCAGATTAACATCAGGCGAGGTGAAGTCAAATTGACGTGGCCTATATAATAATAAAAAAATTACTAGCTGTTGCTCGCGTCTCCGCCCGCATGGCATTCTGATCCCTTTCATCGCTGATAGCAGCGTAATGGTATAATTATAGCCTATGTTGGTACCTGATAATGTAGCTTCTAATGGCGAAAGAATTTTTGAAATCGGTCCAGTAGTTTTTGAGTTTACTTATTCGTTACATACCAAAACACAAATCTTTCTTCATTATAATATTATTTACTCGTAGGATATAGACTTGTGGAGGTAATGTTCCTCCAACCAAAGGGAGGATCCTCCGACCAGGCAAGGTGATCACGCCTGGCGGGCCGCGGCCCAACGATTGTCGTGGGACGTTGTATATAGCTTGTACCAGCGCTGGAACTTAACTTTCGCGATGCAAGATTCGTAGTAACGTAGTAGTTCGGCTTGCTGTCGCTAGATGGCGCTGTGTACATGTGGTATCGCCACAGACTAGTGTTCAGGACAAGTGCCTGAAGGTTTTGACACCGCAATGCAAACGATGCACTAAGTGCAATTTTATTATTTCCGGTGAGGCGCTGCCGTCTCATAGGTAGATTTATTTATTAAATTCTTAATTCTAATCACTTTTCATTGACCTGAGCTTAAGAAAAGATTACGACACACGTACAGTTCCAATCCCTGCAGTTTTATTTTTTTTTAATTAGGAGTCGTAATCCTAGACATGGTCCTTCGAGCCGGATTGCAGGATATATGTATGCAAATATTTTTTTAAAATACCTTGCAACAAATAAGTAACTTGCAGCCATCAAAAAGTAAAAATAAGAATGATTAAAATATAAATATCAATGGTTCAAGAGATGCAATTTTACTTTATCTATAAGGAATTGCAAAATGAAATGTTTCCACCTCACGAGCGAAAATAGGTCACATATATTTCAAACGAATGTGACCTAATTTGCATGCTTTTCTTTCAGTCAGGGGTACGAAACCCGGTCACAAAAACATAGAATTTTATTCAGTTCAGCTTTAAAAATACGATTTTAGAGCGATTTGATAGTTGAACGTACCTATTCAGGATGCAGTAACTTCAATAATAGTTTATGTAGATCTTTATATTGTTTGTTATATCCGACATAGAACCAAAGTTATCGACATAGCTCGCAGAATAAGTAAGCTGAAGTGGCAGTGGGCTGGCCACATCTGCCGAAGGACCGATGGCCGTTGGAGCAGACGAGTCCTAGAGTGGAGACCGCGCGTAGGAAAACGGAAGGTGGGACATCCCCTAGCCAGGTGAACCGATGACCTGCGAAAGGTGGCTGGGACGGATTGGATGCGGAAGGCGGAGGATCGGCAAACGTGGCGCACATTGGTAAAGGCCTATGTCCAGCAGTGGACTGCAGTAGGCTAATTGATTGATTGATTGTTAGAAAAGTATCCTGTTCCCAAGAAATGAGCCCCCCCCCCTCCCGCCACAGATACAAGTCCCAAGTACAAGTGGGGGTGGTAATGTCTGATTTGAACCAACTAAAACCGCACGGAAGTCTTGTCTCGGAAGTGAAGTTACCTCTGGCATATCCCTTGCACACCCCGGCTGACCTGTTGGGGACACCGTAATCCCACTGTTTCCCAGAAAAAAAGGAGGCGCATATCTCGCCACCCTTCAGGACATAGATACTAGCTACCTCAGACTAGTGCTGTCCTAAAGATTTTTGCTCCCGAAAAATCAATAATAAGTTAGACTGCCTCTGTGGCGTAGCGGTAGTGAACGCGGCTGCTACGCAGGAGCGCGGGTTCGATCCCCGCTCAGTGCAAATATTTGTATGCATGAATATGGATATTTGCATTGGTCTGGGTGTTTTCTATTTATAATATGTATGTATTTACAAAAAAAAAAGTTTATCCGCATTCTAGAACCCATAACACAAGCTAGTTAAGCTATGCTTACTTTGGGTCTAGATAGCGTTGTGTAGAATGTCCTACAGTATTTATTTATTTATTTAAGTCTAATTTAGATAAAGAAGCAACAGGAACAGCATTATGTAATGATTAAGCATTTAAAATCAACACGTATAGATCTATTTTTCTATTTGCAATTCAAACGATATTGGATAGAATCTTAGTAAGTAAGTTTTATGAACTGTTTAGACTATTTTATGACCTATGTTTTCCTATAGTACGTGTAAAAATCTCAGCAAAAATACGCCCGAAGTGGATTACGAAAGGCATAAGACTATGTTGCAATCGCAAACGCCAACTTCTGTGGCAGTATCGGAAAAACCGTACAAATACAAATAAAGAAGCTTTCCAAAAACTATCATCTAGGCTTAATCTTAATATTATAAATCTCGTGTCACAATGTTTGTCCTCAATGGACTCCTAAACCACTTAACCGATTATAATAAAATTCGCACACCATGTACAGTTCGATCCAACTTGAGAGATAGGATAGTTTAAATCTCAAATTATAGTCGCAATTTTAATTTATCGCGATAACCAACATCCACGCGGGCGGAGCCGCGGGCAAAGGCTAGTAAGATTATAAAATTAACACAGAAGACGCGTAATGACAACTTCATTAATAACGCAAAAAATAAATGTAAGGCTACCTGGACTGTAATTAATAATAATAAATTTAATGTTCCCAAGGAATATATACGGTGCATAACCGTGAATAATGAGGTTGTGAGTGATCCTATACAAATAGCGAACTCGTTTAACAACTATTTTGTTGATCAAATTACAAAATTAGAACAAACTACGACCAAAATATGTTTTAGTCATAAATTTAACTCCATGTTTATGCCTCCTGCTATTCCTGAAGATATTAATAAAATCATCCTTAATCTCAAAACCACAAATAGCACTGGATACGATGAAATTTCTACAAAGATAATAAAACACGTATCTTTTAGCATATCACATATTTTAAGTCACTTGATTAACCTATGCATATCTCATGGTGTGTTTCCCAAAGATCTAAAAATTACTGTGATCAAACCCCTTTTTAAAAAGGATAACAAAACTGACATGGGTTCTTACAGACCAATAGCTCTTGTCCCTTTCCTATCAAAAATATTCGAGAGGGTTATCTACGAGCGTCTGTACAACTTCTTTGAAATGAACAGCTTATTTGCTGAGGAGCAAGTTGGATTTCGAAAAAATAAGAATATCAATATAGCATTCTATAACTTCCTCAGTACAGTTATGACCGCCGTAGACAAAAAGAACCAAGCCTCCGCCATTTTCATGGATCTAACGAAGGCGTTTGATTACGTGGATCACGTGACGTTATTGGATAAGTTATATGCTTATGGAGTGAGAGGAAATGTCCTTGAGCTGATAAGATCTTACCTTAGTGACCGAACACAGACAACACAGATCTCTAGAGTATGTAGTTCTACGAAAAGGCTAATAAATCACTCGTCCGAACCGCGAAAAGTTGCTTTTGGAGTACCTCAGGGGAGCGTGCTGGGACCATTGTTGTTTATCATTTACATAAATGACTTTCCCCAAGCAACAAATTATAAAACCATACTTTTTGCGGATGACAGCACAATTGTATTTACTGGAAATAATAAATCTCAGGTAGAACATGAAATAAGTGGTACTTTACATGACTCTATTAAATGGTTGACATCAAATAATTTGAAAATTAATTTAAACAAGACATGCATAATGTCATTTAGAAATAGGACGAATAAACTGACAGACTTGGACATACAATATAATGGAACACAAATAAAACAGGTACAAGAAACAAAATTTTTAGGACTAAATATAGATGAAGGTCTGGATTGGAAGGTGCATTTAGAAGTGTTATGTTCAAAAATAAATCAACACTCTTACTCTCTGTATATGCTGTCTAAGACAGCCAGTGTATCTACTATTATAACTGCATACTATGGGTATGTTTTTCCAATATTAAATTACGGAGTCATATTTTGGGGCAATTCAACTAGTGTTGAAAGCATTTTCAAAGCCCAAAAGAAATGCGTAAGAGCTATATGTAAATTGAAATGTACTGATAGCTGTAAACCTAGTTTCATTGAACTACAAATTTTGACATTGCCATGTATATATATTTTGGAAACCGTGTTGTTCGTAAAGAAAAATATGCAGCTTTATACAAAACTTAATAGTAAGAGACATAACATGAAGATATGTTTTCCAGCTAATACAACCACATATCTTAACAGTAGTGTGTTCTGCATGGCACCAAGGCTTTACAACCGGCTACCAATTTATATTTTGGAAATCACAAACATGAACGAATTTAAACGTAGCCTTAAGAATCTTTTGCTGGAGAAATGTTATTATTCCGTTGAAGAGTACCTAAATGACATGTCACTGAAGTAAATAAAACAATCAGACAATACATATTTATTATTATCATTATTTAATTAATAATTAATGCAATTGACATTTTGTAATTTGATTTTATTTAATTCATGTGCTATTGTTTTTTACTACCACTGACATACCTATTTTATTTTGATTATGATTTATTTTATCACAATTGACATGCCTATTTGATTTTATTTGATTATATACTATTGAAAGTCTAATTTTATGACTATTGACATTATGTACGTATTTCAATTAATTGTAATGAAGTTGTAGTATGCATGTCTAGTAATTGTTTATATGCCTCTAATTTGCATGCCGCAAGGCCAAATGTAGTGACACATTTGTAACAAACATGTACCAACTCTAAACCTACATTTGCAAATAAATGAATATTATTATTATTATTATTCCTCTTTATTAGTTGTAAAATCTTATAAATTATATTTTTAAATACATATACATACAAAAACATATATTTAAAAATATAAAAAATAGTGCCCCACCGGTATCGGGTACAGGGGCCAAGCTACCGGTGGTTAGGGCTCCAGAGAGAGGAACCTCCTCACAATACGAGCCGTGTCGAGGAGTACCGCCTTCTGCATCAAGCCCTTGATCCAGCTGCCTAACGAGAGCCTCTTAAGGTGTTGGTCGAGGCTCTTAGCAATCAGCCCATGGGCCGATATGACTATCGGTACAATGATTGCCGTATCAACATTCCACATGTCAACAACCTCATGAGCCAGATCCAAATATTTTATTTGTTTGTCTTTTTCGGCTTTCATGAGGTTTTCGTCATGAGGAACGGTGATATCAACAATCATTGCAAGGCGCTCTAATCGATCTATCACCACTATATCAGGCTTATTGGCGACAATAGTCCTGTCAGTGATAATAGATCGATCCCAATATAATGTGACACGACCATTCTCGAGAACTGGGTCGGGCACATACCTGTAGTATGGCACCTCCGAAGTCACAAGGTTGTATTTCAGGGCAAGTTGCTGATGTACAATCTTGGCCACTTGGTTATGCCTGTGCAAATACTCGCCGTTGGCAAGACGAGAACAACCAGAGATAATGTGTCTGAGTGATTCACCGGGGCGGTGGCATGCCCGACAGATGTCCACCGTACCGTCCTTCAGAATATACTTCCGGTAGTTGTTCGTCATGATAACTTCGTCCGTAATTGCAAAGACAAAACCCTCGGTTTCTCCAAAGAGATCACCGAACCGTAGCCAAGATACGGACGCTTTTAAGTCTATATCGGGCCCATTTAAGGCCCGATAAAACCGTCCATGTAGCTCTTTGCCCATCCATACCTCCCTGCGATCAGCAGTACCAAGTACTACAGGTTTGCGCCAGTTCTCTTTAGCCAACGCAAGAGGGGTTAAACCGTTGTCCACTGCAACCACATCACGGTGCATATCCGTGTTTGCCTGTAGACAATATTGTCTGAGGTTGTATATCTCACGGTTATGGAGGTTCTTAATATTAAGAAAGCCACGACCCCCCAACTTCCGCGGGATATACAACCTCATTACGGAAGATCGTGGGTGATGCATCCGAAATGTGGTTAACAGTGTACGAACTTTTCTATCCAGGGCGTCTAGTTCAGTCTGAGTCCATCTAAGTATGCCAAAGGAGTACATTAGGACTGGCATGACCCAACCATTGCAGGCGCGCACCTTGTTACCGCCCGATAAAAAGCTTTTTAAGACTTTTTTCAGGCGGCCAAAGAAACGCTCCCGCAATGCCTGTTTCACGCCAGCTTCAGGAATTCCTAATGCCTGTGACATACCCAGATATTTGTAGGTTTCGGTTGAAGAAAGAGATTTAAGTTTAATGGAATCCGAAAGTATTAAGCCTTCGGATTCCACTATTCCACCCCTTTCCACATGCATGACCGCACACTTGTCCAAACCAAATTCCATCTTGATAGAGCTACTAAAGCTTTCAGTCATCTTTAGTAGTTCTATCAATTGGGTATTATTTGGAGCAAATAATTTGATGTCATCCATGTAGAGAAGGTGGGATATAACTCGACCCTCTCTCCGCAACCGATAGCCTAGCCCTGAATTCTCCAGTATTGTACTAAGAGGATTCAGTGCTAGACAGAACCACAGGGGACTCAGACTGTCACCCTGGAATATACCCCTCTCGATTCTTATGGGTGCATCGTTTGTCTGACAACATCCTGGATAGCGAAGAACCGTCTTCCATTGCCCCATACATGACCTCAAGAAGGTAGCCAGAGTTGTATCAATTTTATACAACTCTAGCACCCTCAGAAGCCATGTATGAGGTACAGAGTCATAAGCCTTCTTATAATCTATCCAGGACGTTGCCAGATTCCTACGTTTACGACGCACCTGTTGACTGATGGCCATGTCAACTAAAAGGAGCTCTTTAGTGCCGCGGGCCCCCCTTCTACATCCATTCTGAAAGATAGAGATGACCGAATTTTTTTCTAAATGAGAATTAATTTTGACTCTCAGAATGGAAGTAAGAAGCTTATAGACCGTCGGTAAACAAGTAATTGGTCTATAATTTTTGGGGTCCGTAACACTACCGGACTTATGAAGTAAGTGGGTTATGCCAGTTGTTACGAAATTAGGAAGTGAACCCGAGTCTAAAGCCGATTGGAATTGAGTTGCTAAACAAGCATGTGAGTTACGGAGCCACTTCAGCCAAAAGTTGTGCAATCCGTCCGGCCCTGGCGATTTCCAATTCGGTAACGAACGGACTGCACTTGCAACATCATCAGGTGTTATGGTTACTGGCTCCATAATCTGTATATTCTCACATGCTTGTTCAACCTCCCCTATCCAATCACCTTCTGTGTGGACGACAGGTGTCGACCAGATGCTACACCAGAATGTATTCGTAGCATCAGCATCCGGTCGAGCAATGTCATCCACACCTGACTCGGGTTGTTCCCATTTCCGATAAACCCACCTCTCATCCTTCTGGAAAATGCGATTCTGATTATACCTATCCACGCGCTTTTTATAGCGACGGATTCGATTTGCCCATGCATAAACTTTCTGCTTCAGAAAGTCGATGCGCTCTGTGACACATGACGCGTACAGTTGAGGACTAACGTTAGTGCCTGAAAATGCCTGTGTCACAAAGCGCATCACCCTCGGGCGCGTATTGCCCGATCTGAAGCAGATTAGCTTGCCAATAAGTGCCCTAGCCTCGGCAATACGACACTCAATCCTATACTGCCAGGCCGGCACAGCATGCTTAGGTCGAGTAGCAGGTTTAGTGACAATAAATTTGACACCTGCCACTCGGCACGCTGCAACGGCCGCACAATACAAAATTGAATGTGTATCACCGAGGTCTTCGCTATTTTCTAAATAATTAGGTTTATTATTATTATTATTAAAAAATCTTTAATAAAAATCTGCTGAAGAGAAAAAATACTAACGTTTTGGACTAAATACTAATATAATAAAAATTCGTATTATCAAAAAAAAAAAACAATTAAAAAATAAAAATCTCCATTAAAAATTCTCCTCTTTGGGTGGATTTTTAGATGCCATAATATTCCATAGTTCGGGCTCAGATGTTCATAACACCAATATTCATAAACACCCAACAAGTTTGTATAAAAGGGGTCGTCATAAAGTTGTAACTTATTTCAAACATGTCACATCTGACAAAAATCTTGTCAACTGAACAGTTGGCTGCTCTTTATTGACAAAAGTTTCGTTGTCTATCAACATTCGACAAATATCATGTAAAATGACAAACCTCTGTGCATAGTACTTACAGAATACTTCCTTAGGCTACGGTTACTACTTTCCATCAGGTAGGCCTTGTGCTTATCTGCCACCTAAGTAAAACTTAAAAATTACTGGCTCGATTTCAAAAATTCATATATCAAAAAGCTGCATTATCAGGTACCAAGATAGGCTGCTATCAGCTATGAACGGGATCAGAATTGCACGCGGGCGGCACCGCGAACAACTGCTATACCAAATTACCATCGCGATAGAAACTGGTTAAAAACTGGTTTTATTTCAGTAATTACCAAGTCAATCTCGTACCATACATAATTGGCTTCGTCAATTTTCGTAACTGTCATCGTCATAACCAGCTACGAACGTGGAAATTTTTTTCTTGCTTGAACGAAAATAGAATTAAATTGTCGTTTTCATAACGTGGCGCATATTGGAAGAGGCCTATGTCCAGCAGTGGACGTAGGCTAATTGATTGATTGATTTCATAATCAACTGACATAACTAATTACAAAAAAAAAATTTTTTTTGTTACTGGTTATCAAAATAAGAAGAAAAAAAACCATTTTCGTAACTGTCATTATAATCAGTCATGAAAATAATTTGGGTACTTTAAATCGTAGCGTGCAAAAGGACCTTGCTTCTATGTCCTGCCCTACTTTCAGAACATTACTAAATTGAATTTTATATTAAAGTATACAGCATGTTGTCATAAAGTAATACAGTGAAATGACTAAATCGTTACAGTGAAGTGTCTTTTTATGGCTACAAAGCTTTTAACATAAACTTTAATGATAGCCAATCAATGGTAATTACTTTACATAAATTCGGGATTGTTTTGTATGGAATTATTGTTATAATGCAGTAAGGTAAGGTTCTGACACCGGTTTTTTTCTGAGGTTTAGGAGTCAGACGGCAGTCGGTCCCGTCAAAGTATGACCAAGAACTTTTTAACAAAAAAAAACATATTATCAAAGTTCGTTTAGTAGTTTTTGCGTCCATAGCGAACAAACATTTTCAATATACAATAATTATATGTATAATAGTATATTATAGATAAACAGAACTGACACAATACATTATTTTAAATTGAAATTATATCCAACCAGATTTACCCGAAGCCTAGCAAAAGCAATGTATTTAAATGAACAACGCATCCCAAAATGTATCGAGAATCTGCTTTGTAATTAGTATAATTTAATTAATCACACGTGTAGCTGAATATTGCAAGTATTTTCCACCGATTTCACTCACATTTTATAGTCTAGTTCTCCGAGTAGACTGTTTGACATACTGCCCACTGCTACATTCTATCATTGCACAGCTCGCAGGGAATTCATCCTCACACATTGCAACCGGTAACGGGGCGAACTGCGCGGTATGAAAGGAACTTCATCCCACGCATACTCAAGATGTGGAATGAACTCCATGCGTTGGTTTACCTAAGCAATCACAATATGGGGTTCTTCAAAAAGGGCGTTAGAAGGTTTCTTCAGGGTCGGCAGCACGAGTGTCACGCCTTTGGTGTTGCATACATCCATAAGCCACAGTAACCACTTCCCATCAGGTAGGCCGTGTGCTTATCTGCGACCTAAGTGGTATAAAAAAATTGTTTTAGTTCCCGGTATATTCTTGACCGGGATTGATTTAATAAAATCTATGATTAGTGAATTTGAAGCACCCCGTACTGTCCTCAAAAGAACAGAGTATCTACATTTTGTAACTATACATACAAATAGTTACACCGAGCAGGAATCCAACCCACGACCTCTGATTAAGCAGTCACCCCCTCTTCCGCCACGCCACATAGATCATCTCTACCTGTAGCGTGACGGAACGTGACTAGCTAGAACATAAAGTTGATTCCCAACTGCTTTACAATATTCTCTCTCTAGGGGCTAAATACATTGTAAACTTTACTCCTCTCAGTCTTCCATTGCACTAAGTGAGCAACATTTTACTCTTTCTTTACCACTATTCTTACGAGTAAATAAGAGTGAGAGACTCAGTTTATTTTATACCGCTACTGTGTTAAGGAACATCCAGAGCTCATATTTTTAGCAACATTTTCGCTAAAAACACGCAACATATCATATAGAGATTAAATCACTATGGTTTTTTAACAACATTTTATATTTTATTTTGCACTTTAGATAAATAATGTGTGTTTTTAGTGAAAATGTTGCCTGCTATCAAACTTGCTTCGATCTTCTAGACAGCTTGATTTTTTTTTACTTTATTAGAACTTTTGGTACTCAAAATGGTGGATCTACTGTGATCGCGAAGCGGCGTCCTGTCGACGTCGCTCGAGCTTGTCATCAAAATGGATAATTCCACCTAGGTGAACAAAGAGGAATTGATTAGTCTTCTTTGATCACCTCGGAAATGAATCACCTGGGTGGTGTCATCCAGGTGAACAAAGTAGTAAATCTACCACCAAAATAATTTCGTGGCTGATTTACTAATTTTATGATAAATCCTATTATTTTGGCAACAGATTAAATCACACCCGTTTATTAATACACAAAAATACATCTAATTTCGAATCAGCTTACCTGCCTGAGTATGCAAATAAGAGCTGTGGTAGTAATACCTTAGAAGTGCATACATGTAAACCCCAGTGTTTGTCCATTAGATTCTATTCCAGCGGAACAGGCAGTTGCTAAAGATATTAGTAATAATTAGTCGTGCTCCACGAGTAGTACACTTGGGAACAAAAGTGGTTTTAGGACAGAATTTCGCTCGGTAAGGAAGTTATAAGCATTTACCACGAGTACCTACGTAGTTGCACAGGTAGTAGTTATTAAATATAGTAAAAACTAAGTATAGTTATATTTCGATACCTCTTGCAGTCTACTGATACTGGAAATAGATTCAGTAACATTAGTGTGCACCATAGCACCTAATCCTTAGACGGAACGTATAGAACCAGCGTGTGAAGCCACATAAAGTAAAACTAAAGTAGCACCATTCGCTCGCACTCGTGCGTGCACACAAAGAGTGCGAGTGAGATGGTGCTTTATGTGGCTTCACACGCTGGTTCCATACGTTCTGTCTATATTATTCTTTTAGTCTGAGACCTAATCCTCGTCTACTGCATAATCTATCCCAGGTAAGGGCTATAAGTTTACCAGACCTATCAACCCATCACAACGATCTTCACGAGGAAATCAGAATGCTTAAAATTGTATTAGAAAGTGCACTTAAGACTTGTCTTTTGAAAATATAGAAATACAAAACCATCTGACGGAAAAATAAATAACAATAAAACATTCCAAAACTATTTGCACGGGTCAGTCGGCCCTAATTTATTCCAATAAGCGATGTTCACCTAAACTTCAGAACGTATCATTTATTTATTTAGTTTTAAACTTCTCTCGATGACTGTATCGTAGCTACTTCGACGTAATACACACAACCTTCATTAGGATACATTCGTATCTTGTAATGCATGAAACATCACTAGCATTGCATTAACAATTCGTAAGTGTCATGCTCTCCGTACGTAAATATGCATGGCTTATTTGATGAAGACTTGTGTACCTCATTGAATTTCCACAAACCCATCCCCTCTCTCTTCTCTTTATCGCTATTTTACTCCTTTTAAGAGTCAGTTTTGTAAGCCGCGTGGTTCCCAGCAGAGTAGAATTTGGGACATCTCTTCCCATGCTGTATCGCAAAAGGCGACTAAGGGATAGGGCTGTTTAAGATCAGACAGATAAATACAGCCGAGACTCAGCCTCAGATGCATGACTCGAGCCAACAATATTGCCTGGAATACGGCAATAGGCACATCCTCTATTACGTGAGTGTTACTTAATACAATGATGGGTGAAATGTGGGTGTTGATTCACCCACTTATTGTTTATCGAGCATTGATCGCACTTCAAGAACCTTACGTACTTACAAAATGCACCGAAATTCACAGCTAAAAAAAAGTTATATAGCTACCAAGTTTCGTCCCAATCAGATAAAATTGCAACATTTATGAATCTCTTAAAAATATCCAACCAAACAAAAGTTCATTACCGAACTCCATCGAAATACCGTAAAGCGGTCCGTGGTCCGGGAAATACCCCGGTCCGGGAAATATACAGAGACAAAGGGATCAATTGACCGTGGCCCAACAGGCCCTCGATTCTGCTAGAGAAAAAACTACTGTCATAACACGGACACTGCAACAAGATCCATTTAATTTTAGACTTTAAAGCAATGTTGTTAAGGTCTAAAATTAAATGGCTTTTTGTAGAGTCAACGAAAGCGTGTAATGAAAATATTGTCATTTAATTTTGAACTTCTATACTATTATATAATTGTAAAGTGGTCGTGTCTGTACATTGGAGATATTTAAAAAAAAATACTTGGGTTAAGTTATGTTAACGATACTGAACACGAAAATATTTTTTTTTAATTTCCTGTCTGTTTGTCTGTTTGTCTGTTTGTCTGTTTGTCTGTTTGTCTGTTTGTCTGTTTGTCTGTTTGTCTGTTTGTCTGTTTGTCTGTTTGTCTGTTTGTCTGTTTGTCTGTTTGTCTGTTTGTCTGTTTGTCTGTTTGTCTGTTTGTCTGTTTGTCTGTTTGTCTGTTTGTCTGTTTGTCTGTTTGTCTGTTTGTCTGTTTGTCTGTTTGTCTGTTTGTCTGTTTGTCTGTTTGTCTGTTTGTCTGTTTGTCTGTTTGTCTGTTTGTCTGTTTGTCTGTTTGTCTGTTTGTCTGTTTGTCTGTTTGTCTGTTTGTCTGTTTGTCTGTTTGTCTGTTTGTCTGTTTGTCTGTTTGTCTGTTTGTCTGTTTGTCTGTTTGTCTGTTTGTCTGTTTGTCTGTTTGTCTGTTTGTCTGTTTGTCTGTTTGTCTGTTTGTCTGTTTGTCTGTTTGTCTGTTTGTCTGTTTGTCTGTTTGTCTGTTTGTCTGTTTGTCTGTTTGTCTGTTTGTCTGTTTGTCTGTTTGTCTGTTTGTCTGTTTGTCTGTTTGTCTGTTTGTCTGTTTGTCTGTTTGTCTGTTTGTCTGTTTGTCTGTTTGTCTGTTTGTCTGTTTGTCTGTTTGTCTGTTTGTCTGTTTGTCTGTTTGTCTGTTTGTCTGTTTGTCTGTTTGTCTGTTTGTCTGTTTGTCTGTTTGTCTGTTTGTCTGTTTGTCTGTTTGTCTGTTTGTCTGTTTGTCTGTTTGTCTGTTTGTCTGTTTGTCTGTTTGTCTGTTTGTCTGTTTGTCTGTTTGTCTGTTTGTCTGTTTGTCTGTTTGTCTGTTTGTCTGTTTGTCTGTTTGTCTGTTTGTCTGTTTGTCTGTTTGTCTGTTTGTCTGTTTGTCTGTTTGTCTGTTTGTCTGTTTGTCTGTTTGTCTGTTTGTCTGTTTGTCTGTTTGTCTGTTTGTCTGTTTGTCTGTTTGTCTGTTTGTCTGTTTGTCTGTTTGTCTGTTTGTCTGTTTGTCTGTTTGTCTGTTTGTCTGTTTGTCTGTTTGTCTGTTTGTCTGTTTGTCTGTTTGTCTGTTTGTCTGTTTGTCTGTTTGTCTGTTTGTCTGTTTGTCTGTTTGTCTGTTTGTCTGTTTGTCTGTTTGTCTGTTTGTCTGTTTGTCTGTTTGTCTGTTTGTCTGTTTGTCTGTTTGTCTGTTTGTCTGTTTGTCTGTTTGTCTGTTTGTCTGTTTGTCTGTTTGTCTGTTTGTCTGTTTGTCTGTTTGTCTGTTTGTCTGTTTGTCTGTTTGTCAGTTTGCCTGTTTGTCCGCGATGGACGCAAAAACTACTGGACGGATTTTGATGCGGTTTTTTTGTTGGAAAGGGCTTACTCAGACTTAAAATCTTGCGTTTGTTTGATCGCCATCGGTTGAGTAGAAGCGAAGATATGAGCAAAGGTCGCGTTAACCGAGATGCACGCGGGCGGAGCCGCGGGCGGAAGGCTAGTTAACTATAGAAATAAAGTCTAAACTTTACTGCCAATTTTTGCAGTGACTGTGGTACGACAGTGGTTTTACTTTAGCAGAATTGAGGCCCAGAATAAACGACACAAACGTATTGTACCTCCTTATTCCAAGTTCCAACTTTTGTTTCATTAAAAAAATTGTTTTATCAACAAGACCAATGAAGTTGAATTTCCATATTAATTTTAAAGTAATTTTGTACTCTGCGTGTATTTAAATTGTGAAACAAGTTTATCGTATGGTAAATTTGCAATCCGATGACTTCATTATTTAAATACAATAATGGTAATGGAAATTAATGCGATCATGGTATAGGTACTATCGCGATCATAAGTGCAGTACCAATCTGACGCAACTATTGCGCGTCAACATTAATCGTACTTATGACCTTATTCTTTGAAGACAATTCACACACACATACACAACACTAGTCGTACAGTACTCTTACTAAACTTTTGAAGTTATGACCTTAATCTTTGAAGATAATTCACACACACACATACACACACATTAATATTGTTCACTCGTTGATTGATATTGGTAATTTCAATATCATACGTAAGCCGCCCCGTAGCTGAGTCGTTTAACGTGCGGCTTGACGAATAGTATGAAACCTGTCGGTGATGGTTCGAACCTACCGGAACTAACATAACTTTTTGTGTTTTATATTTAAAAGTTATGATATTATAAATGTTGATACGAATATAAAAATGTTTCTTAGGTAGAATTTTAAACTTAGCGAGAAAATAATTATTTGAGGGTGCATTTGAAATAAAATGGATTCATTGGCTATGAGTGAAGTTGTTGGTTGGTGAAGTCAGTTACGACTACCCTATTTATATATTATAATATATCATCTATGGTTACGACTGTTTGTGTTAATTACTGTTCGAGCGATTACATTTCTTTTTTAATAAATCAATATGTCAAATATAAGTATTGAAGCAAAAACTAATATTGTGGCCATATTCGAATGGTCTGAATATATCTCAAATTTCTAATGAGACGGGCTTATCTGTAAGTTAATTAATTAATTAATATTGTTGTAGTGCAATTTTGTTCATTGGTTGCAATTGTGTAATAATGGTTGTTGTTTTTTTAGAGAAATACTGGGAGTCGTTGCGTGAAACAATTTGAGGAAGAAGAGTTGCAGAGTTGGAGGAGAAATGGAAGACCTGCTGAAGCGGCGTTATATGGTAGCAGAATATGAAACGAATAACGAAGAGTATTTACTTTAACTGGGAATCAACAATATTTTCTGATGAAAAAACGTTTAAATCATCTCAAAAAGGAAGATTACATTTATGGCATAAGGATAAAACACGGTGGTGTGAAAACAACATAGTACCGAACACTGAATCTAAGTGTAAATTATGTGGGGGTGGATTAGAGCGCAAGGGCCGGGTGAATTAGACCCAATATCTACGCGTGCAAATAGTGCAAATTATGTGAAAGTGTTAGAAGATATAATGTTGCCCACAGTGCGAAATGTCTATCCAGATATAAATGAAGGTTTAAGGGCATTAGAAGGTTTCTTCAGGGTCGGCAGCATGAGTGTGACGCCCCTGGTGTTGCATACGTCCAAAGGCCACGGTAATCACTTTCTATCAGGTGGGCCGTGTGCTTGTCTCCCACCTAAGTGGTATAAAAAAATGATATAAGTTTTGTGCACGATAATTCTCCCATCCATCGAGCCACCATACTTCGCGAATGGTTTAGTGAACGTAAATTTATTCCTTGCTATAGCGAAGGGTGAAAATGTTCAAAAGGGAAGCCGGTGGCAAATCCCAAAGAACAACCATGGCAATTTTGTATGAAATTCTCTCAAATTTTAGATAGGTACTGAATTTTAGGTGTAATACATGTAATAATGCATTAAACTTAAGCATCTCTACCATGACTTCCCTTTGCAGAGCAAGCCGGCAGGAATCGTGTTATGAGTACTCCTCGCCACTGAATTTCCTTGGCCAGCACGATCCCCTGATTTGAACCCTTGTTTAAATATTTTTGTTATTTAATTTCAGTTGAGCCTATTGAGACTACTGAGCCTATCAAGGGACGTGCTGGCCTGTAATTAGTATAAGACTGTATGGTTGAGGTTAAGTTTCAATCCTCTTTTCCGAAAAAAAACTTTCGAGAAAATGAATAATTAAGCTATAACCTCAATATGCAATATTAATTTTATTATAAAAGTGTATTTTTTGGATGAAATTATTATAACCACAAATTAACATTGGATAATTCTTTTAATAAACTTTTTTTTAAACTATTGTTTTATTTAATATTTTTCTATTTGTAAATAATTATTTCTAATTCTGTTAACTTGTTCCTAAAATTTCATGAAAACAAAACAACAAAAAGTGGAAAAACTAAGATCCGAACCCACAACATTCGATTTCAACACTATCCGTAGCAGCCTTGTTACCGACCAGGCTACGCACTGCCTTACGTAGAATCACGAATTTTTGCATTACTTTATATAGATGCATGCTTCGAACATAATACATAGTATGAAAAGGCGAGCATAACGTTTTCTTTGTTTCGCATCACACACATTTATATTTTCTCATATCGATACTGTGTGACGTATAAATGTATGCGTTAAACATTACATACACATAGATACGCGTTTAAACGGACAAGCCATTATAAACATTACGGTGCTAATGCACTTTTAATTACGATAGTACATACATATCTACTTTTGAATTTCCTGATGTTTCTTTGACCAACCCACCTAGACAAGTGGCAATTCAAATCGATTAAGAAAGGGAAAAAGAATCGACCTCGGACAGGACTCGAATCCGCGATTTTTCCCTTTAAGAGGGAACGCTCTGACCACTAAGCCACCGAGACACGTACGAAGTCGATCCAAATTCCCTTTAATCGATTTGAACAGTTAGCATAATAAATGCTTCAAAATTTCATTCAAGTGGCAATTCGTTGACCGGCGTATTGTAGAATAGAATGATGAATGTATGAGATTCGGCGTTTATGACATACGTTTACGACTGTCATATACGTCAAATACCATACATTCGTCATTCTATTCTAAAAACACCGACCAATCGAGTAGTCCGACTGGGAAAGTACCTCCGCCCCACAGAAGACCTCGGCTCAAGAACCTCGTGTTGTGTCTCCGACGGCGAGTAGGGTAGCCAGAGCTCACTAGAGAGATTTTGTGCTGTCCAAGGGAAAACCAAAGGTTTTGACCTACTTACCTTTTGCGCTGACGGCACAGAATCTCTCTGTTCTTACAGAGTCAGCAGCGAGTGTGACTCCCCTGGTGTTGCACTCGCCCATAGGCCACGGTAACCTCTTACCATCAGGAGGGCCGTGTGCTTGTCTGCGACCTAAGTAGTATAAAAAAAACCAACGAATTGAGTGGGGAAACAAACAGGCTACTCTTACTACGGCCGTGTATCCTGGTCGAAACTAAATAACTGTGCAGCACTTGGTCATGGGCTCTATGTTTACCGTCGGATGGAGAACAGCCCTATCCTAGCCCTATTTGCTATTGTTATTTTGACATTCAAAGTTGACATATTATTATTATTATTTAATTTTTACTATAAATAGGCCTAATAAAATGGTATTGAAATTTCCTTTGTGCATGTAACTGGTAGTTTTTGAGTGACTTCTGCTTTAAGTTTTGCACGCCTAATGGTAGGCTGAATGTACGGAGCACGAAAATTATTAATGTAACAGCCCATTGTACCTATATTCAAGCAAATAATAGTAGATTACCCAACAAGTGAAAAAAAGGTGAATTCTTTTCGAGGCACCAAGTTGTATCCCGAGAGGAGTGAAGGTTTCTCCGGTAGAATCCCGAGCGTAGCGAGGGGTTCTAGAGAGAAACCTGAGTGGATCGAGGGATACAAAAGCCGAGATCTCACCAACTCAACTTTTCACCATTGACTACGAGAAAACGATTACTCTGTGATTATGAATTACATTTTGTTATGGATAGTACACAAAAGAAGCAGCAAATTATCAGTAATAGCTACCGCTTTAGCGCTTTTTCGAGAATATGAGTTTCATTTTCATCACTAGATGAAGTCATTTTATGATTATGAGACAAACATAAACTTTTACAAGGAAAATTACACAGAAAATGGCGGCATTATTTTTTCTTAATTTAAACTGAGCCACATTCCATCCAGCCAGTGATTACATTTAGGTGGCTTTTAGTACGTTTTTATAGTGAGAGTGTGCAACCTCTTTGCATGTTTCACTAGAATCCGTACATTCGCGCATGTTCCAAATTCAAATTTTTTTATTCACTCGGTGAAACAAAGAGCGTTTTATTCACTGTTTTTGATGAATCACGGGCCCTTTTTCGAGTGTCAATGGTGAAAACAATTATTATTATTATTATTATTATCCCTTAATCGCCTTCTACAGTACCCACAGACAGACAAACGACATTCAATACACGAATAATGCGTCAGCTGCTTATTATGAAGTCATAAAAAGAAAATAGCAACATTAATTATTGTAGCGGCCGTAAAGGTACATAATGTGATGCGTAAAGACTAAGGCGGTAAAATTGCAATTAAGAGATCACGAGTTTCGACCTCACCCAGTATGCCACCGAAGTGAACCCACTCCCAGCATAATTTTGCCGTCTATTCCCATGCTTAGCTAAAGGGGCTAACAAAGAAAAAAGAAAGAAAGAAAGAAAATATTTTTATTCAATCCTAGCATACATAAGATATGCACATTTCAGCAACACAAAAACTACAACATTGTGCTTATATATTAAAATTAAATGCATCAGAAATAGCCAGGTAGAATAATGGCCGCCTCTCAGCTTAATGCTGTCCGCGTTGTAGTGTAGGCAGCTTAGTTTAGGGCCCCATCAAAACCTAGGGGACCCAAAACAACTTCACTTGCAAGCATACCTGCTAACTGGCGTATGATTGACAAGGGTTAGATAGCAGTTGCTCTCATAAAATTATCTGAACTAAACAACAAATAGGAAAAGCTCCATACCTCGGAACACATACGTATATCTTGAACCTAAGTCGTGAGTTTTTTATAATCTATGCTTGGAGAATTTCGTGCTCGAGCTCGTCCACACCGTCTTAGCAGCCTCAAAAGACACTCAAGAAATATGTACTGAGCACATTTTGAGCACATTAAGATACAAGATATATATCCTGACGTATACCTTTGGAAGAAGAAGAATCCATACTAATATTATAAATGCGAAAGTAACTCTGTCTGTCTGTCTGTCTGTCTGTCTGTCTGTTTGTCTGTTACGCTTTCACGCCTAAACCTATGAACCGATTTTGATGAAATTTGGTATACGGGTAGTTTAGACCTTGAGAAAGGACATAGGCTATGTTTGGTCGCGATAACCGACATCCACGCGGGCGGAGCCGCGGACAAAAGCTAGTTGTTAATAAAATAGACCGACTTTTACCGATACTGAAATAAAATCCAACATAAAAAAGGACACATACGGACACGTATTATATATGTCAGTACTTTTTAGATTTAATGTAGATTGCTTTCGTCCCAGTGAGATCCAGCATAGCATCGGACATTGCAGAATTCCTAGCAACGTTTACGTCATTGCCCCATTTCCAAGATGGCTGCGATTGCATGACTAAGCAAACCAATTTCATTGAAATAAAACTGTTTTTAAAATGGTTCTATTGCGATAATTATCAATATGCGAGGAAACTTCCGTCGATTTTGTGCAAAACAATTTTATTAGTTGAGGCAACCATGAGAATTATGTGAAGGCACTGATTGTTTAAATGTTTGTTTGTATACCTATTGACTGGGTGTGTGGGCACTCAATAAGATCTTCGAAGCCAAAGGCCCAAGCCGACCTCACTTGATAATCGGTACACCTACTAATAACAGACGAGGCTCTGCCTTTTTGTTCTAAATACATACATATTATTATACATAGGAATACCCAGAGGAATTCACAAAGAATATACATAGAAATACCCTGACCAAACAAACAAATATTTGCCCTGAGCGGTAAGTGAATTCGTGTCCCCTGACGTAGCAGTCAAATGTTCTACTACTATGCCACAGAGGCCATCTAGATTTTATTGTACAGCCTACTCAAAATCTGTGATCAGAACCGACCCACATATATTCACATATTGAATAAAGCACTTGTACTTTTCCACAATTAATTTATTTTTTATTGCCTGACTGGTTTCGCCTTATGACCATTGTAAACCTTTGAGAATGCCGTAAGGCGAAACCGGTCACGCAATAAAAAATAAATTAATTGTGGAAAAGTACAAGTGCTTTATTCAATATGTGTAGCAGGTTCCACCAAGTACCATCAATCTCCAGTATAGACAGTCACAAATATTCACATAAACGATTTAGAATAACTTTAACTGCGTCATGAAGTCAACTTTCCAGTCGCGCGATACACTTCCGATGCTTCCGAGTTTACAAAAATATCGAGTAAATCCATAAACTGCATGGTATTTCTTCCGGACTCTCTTCGCTTCTATTATAAAAGTTCTTCAGTTCCTAGATCTCGCAGATGACTTTTGCAAACGATTTCTTTGGCTCAACGGGCTTATTTTCTCTCCTTTAATATTATCTAAATTAATAATGGAATTGAAAAGTTTGTTCAATTGGAAAGTTGGAAAAGAAGCCGATTTCTGCAGTTCGTGTAGTTGCGGAATCATTTTTAACAGCAGTTGTTCTCAATATCTGTCGATCTTCAAGGCCATTGACGGACAAGGTTCTAGTGAAATTTCTCATTTCGGAGTTGGGAGGTTAGATGGCAGTCAATCTCGTAAAAATAGCATAAGCCAAGCCAAAAGGTGCTGGAGAAGTAGCGAGTAGACTCCGGGCTCCGAGGTTAAAGTTTCAGATGCAACCGGGAAGTTGATGACACTCTAAAAAAAAATTTACATGATATTTTCGAAACGTCGCGTCGGACTAAAAGTGAATAATAACAAATAAATCGTGATAGAATCCGTTAAAAAAATAGTTTTATTTCAACTTGTATTTTGTTAAAAAATACACATACATACATACCTCAAACATACAGTCACTTTCCCAGTGAGGTAGGCAGAGACCACCATGTTTCCACCAGCTACGATCCTGGCATACACTTTCAGCTTCTTCTACTTTAATAATTGTTTTCATACTTGCTCGCCGGTTTCAGGTACTCTTGACATGTCCTTTCTTTAAAATGCCTTCGATCTGATTAACCCCTAATGGGTTGCCCATTCACTTCATAAATCTGTTTCGTCAGTCTTCTTAAAAATACACATACGCTAAAAACGTAGTGTGACCACAAATATAATTAAAAAACAACTAGTTTTTTCTGCTCCGTGAATGTGACCCAACCCTGTAGAAGAAGGCGGTAACTAAAGCAGTTAATTTAATTTGGATGGAATGCTTCTAAAATATTGGGACCCTCGGTTGACACAACAATTCTCAGTTCGACTGAACTTGGTTTGACTGTCGTTAACCTGTCTATCTGAAGATTTATATGAATTCCTTTGCCTAAGTTTGAGCTGAGACAATATACAGGGTGAAAACGTTAAGTGTGTCCCGACAATTATTTTGTCAACTTCAAAGATATTGCAAAGCTTTTAACTGAATGAACTGAAAATACAAATTGTAAACAACGAAATTTTTTCACGATTAGGCCGTTAGCCGTTCCTAAGAACATATCTACAGATAAAGGTAAAGGGAGAAATAGTTCCTTTGTCAAATCCTATAGGTATTTTGCTACTAAAAAAAAATTGCGTTACCATAGAGATTGATGACGTTTTTATCCTTTCTAATGTCAAAACTGGCGATAGATAGGTTATTGGGAACGGCCGCAAAAGGTATGATTCCAAAGCAGCAGATGCGCGTAATTCATTGCGGCTTCTCAATGGTCCCCTTTATCCGTATCGGAGTTTAACAAGTAATGGGTACGCTGTATCTGCCGCATGCGTCTGTTGTTGTCGTATGCGGTCAGCTTCGGAATCATACCTTTAACGATCGCTCATAAGCACATCATGGTAGCGATGTTAGTGTACCTACAATCAGCATCAGATCAATCTTGACGAAACAAAGTAGCATTTTCCCCTCTGTTGACTGATTCTTCTGATATTTTGTACACACCTTTAGTTCGGATAATAATACAAAATTTAAACCAATAAAACAGTTTGATTTGCTCTCAATACATCATTCATCATCAATCATTTTAAGACTTTGCATTCAAAATCGTTGTGACTGTAAGAAACTGTTGTGTACAACAAGGAAGTTTCATCATATCCAAAAACAAAACAAAGTCAAATAAATAATTTGTAGCAGGCGGCCATTTGGAACACATTTCTGTTACATTAGAAGTCGAATTAATAAACCTTTTCTTGTTTCGAAGTCTTGAACGTGATATTAATTAGTTACTTCTAAAACTTCCCAAAATTCCCGAAATTTATTTACAAATATCATTTTAACATTCAGTGTTCGTAATGTATTTATTAAAGGTACCTACGTGTTGTATGTTTTGCTAAAATTATGAATTATTTATCAGAGATGAAGGGTTGAAACAACAAATTCCCAGAAGCTTTACATAGTTAGATTATATACAAAACTTTAACATGAATAGCCATAGCTTTCTAATTAAATACATTGCTAGTAGGTAAGGTAGTTAGGTAGCTAGGTAAGTAAACCCTTTTTCATACAATTTCACATGTAAAATACTTGAAACTTACATACACAAAGTCAATTATCCGTACTAATAGGTAAGTATTATAAATGCGAAAGTAACTCTGTCAGTTGGTAGCCGACTACACGCAGCAGCAGCAGACGACTTTTCGTCGCTTTCATGGAAATACATTAAAACCAGTAGTGTCGCTGCGACACGTCGTCCGCTATTTCATGGAAATAATTGAAACCAGTAGTGTCGCTGCGACACGTTGTCGTCCGCTGCTGCCTTATGATCGTCCGTTGCTGCAACCTATTCTCCTTAATTTAATCATCAATAATCTATCTATATCTATACTATTATAATATAATTGTAAAGTGCTTGTGTCGGTCATTGGAGATATTTAAAAAAAAAATACTTAGGTTATGTTATGTTAACGATACTGAACACGAAAATATATTTTTTGAATTTCCTGTCTGTTTGTCTGTTTGTCCGCGATGGACGCAAAAACTACTTAAGGGATTTTGATGTGGTTTTTTTTTGTTAGAAAGGGCTTACTCAGACTTAAAATCTTACGTTTGTTTGATCGCAATCGGTTGAGTAGAACCGAAGATATGAGCAAAGGTCAGTTTACCGAGATGCACGCGGGCGGAGCCGCGGGCGGAAGGCTAGTAACTCTAATAAAATTGAACTAAATACAACTGTTACCGATATCAAACTTAATGTTTAAACAACTGGTCCGCTTTAGTACAGGCTGCATTCTCGCGCTGAATTGCAATGGAATGCCTTTGCGCGCAAAAACTAGAACATCCATTCACAATAGTACCAACATAATAAGACCTTTGATGAAACTAGATATTCAGTTATACTATCCAACTTTTGTAACACCTCTCAGTCAACATCATTCGGTCCGGCTCAGTAAACAAATGACCTAAAGCGTCTAGAATATTCTTCAAAAGGTCCAAGGCCTTTATTCGGTATTGAAAACGATGAATGGAAGTTATTGAACACGCTAGGGGCTGTATTTGCTTGAAGCTATTTATACCAAAGTCAGTATGGTCTTAACTTAACAATCTCAACATATACTCGTATCAGCCAAGAAGAGTCTATGAACAATGGTCAATCAATTAATATGCCCATCGCAGTCCACTGCTGGACGTAGGCCTCTCCCAATATTGGGACGCTTTGGTCTACTGTTTCCACGCTGGTCAGACGTTGGTCGGACAGTAAGGTTGGTACAGGGTTATTCGAGTTTTCCTTCTCTCGAACAATATGAAATTTTAAAGCACTTAGTATGCTAACTATTCATTTCAACTATTCATTATGATTGGAAGTGTAGAAGTAAGTTATCATTAGGTGTTAGTGTTATCGTAATCTGAAGCCTTCCAAGTGTTAAATTCAATATCTGGTAAAAACTGGGGGTTTAATGCTAGGAAGAGTTCCATTGATGTCTCAAGGAATTAGAGTTCCTTGGAATTCTAATATCTGGTCAAAAGTAATTGTTGAGAAGTAAATGCAAGAACAATCCTTCAGTGATTGCTTAACATTCTGCCTAAGCACCCTACTTGCTAAGTTTCTTTAAAAAAAAAAAAAAGTGAAAGTGAAACGACTCAGACGAGACTTGAACCCGCGACCAGTCCCACATTACAGGAGGAATGCCACTGAGCTGCCGATTCACATCTTAAATGTTCCAAATTCGCCTATACAACCATCGCTTCGAGTCCAACATAAGTACCCCGCTGGCCAGCGAGATGTATCCATGGGAAAAAAATGGCACCAAAGTTTATTCACCCTATTCTTTCTAACCAAATTGTGATCATGCGTTTTGAAAACGTGTTTTACCGAATCGGGCCTCTGAAGAATTCATACTGCAGCAAATGTATTCCAAAGCAGATAGGTATTTCCAAATCCCCTTAGCAACTTAAGTGAGGCAAACTGGAAAAATGTCCAGCTAAGCTTAGAAATAAAGATAATAAGTGCTACATCGTTACACGCAGCCAACTAGCTTACTTTAAAGTTAGTGCGTCGTTAACAGCAGTCTTTGTAGCCCCTCGTCAAGCGCGGTAATCCTTGTATCTAGGCAGGTTAATCTTATGTAATTGTACGAGGTGAGAGTAAGGCACGATTAGCTTTCGATTTTGAAACGTTTTGAAAACGGTTTTTTCAAGTATCATCTCTTTCCTACTCGATATCACATAATCTGGGGGTACGGTAGCGCCCCCGCCAAGTCTAGCAAAAAAAGTGGCACGGTCATACTGTCCTCTACTCGAATTTTAATTTCTAAAATCTCCTCGCCATCGCTATTGAGTTGTAAAGGTCAAATGGCAATCGCTTCAAGGAAAATTATCGAAGATCAACCGCGATGCGGTTGGAATGGCGGACCTGAGAAGTAAGGCTCGGAGGCGACCCGAGATAAACGCAAGGATGATGGTGATCAAACAATTACAAAACATTTTGTTTATCTTATCCGGCCTCGATAACGAATAGACGGCTCGTCACGTCATGCAGACTGATATAATATTTGCAAATATAGGTATTTTTAAAGGACGTATCAATTTGACTTCTGTTCGCCTAACAGTAACTTGACAGCAAAGTTTCCGGAAAAAGGTTTGCCATTACATTACAATAGTGATCCTCAGCTTGACCGATTCATCAGATGCTTTTTTATGCCCCGCTTAAAGGACTCAGGACTGTAGGAAGAGGGAAACACGTGCGCTGGTAAAGAAATCCAAGCCTTTGTGGTACGGCAAAGAGTCACCGAACCGCTTGGTTCTTTTTCTTGTTCTTTTTATATTGATGCATGCGAGTATAAACCTGTCCTTTTCAAATTGATAATAGTGATTCAACAACAAAACACTGAAATAAATTCAGTGTTTTGTTGTCGCATCATTCGTACCTCACAATAAACCCTTTTGTCGTAGCGATGTTTACGGTGAGGCGACTTATCTAAATTTAGCATATTTTCCTGTTGCAATTACGACCGAGGCTGTCGGACTAATTGCAAGCAATTTGTGCACAATTTTGTTCTTCACAACTACGACCAGGACAAGATATTAACTAGAGGCCATGCAAATTTAAGATTGGACTTCTAAATAAGAAATGTTCCCGCTACCCACAAGAAGCTATAGGTATTCGGGATAAAAAGTAGCCTATGTGTTATTCCAGACTATATTCTATCTATCACTGCACGTAATTTCAACCGACAATGACATATCCGCATTTGTTTAAAAAAAAGATCCCTTCAACTGCTAGAGCGTGATTGAATAACAAACATACAAACATTCAAACATCTCCACAAACTTTCATATTTATAATATTAACTAGCTTTTGCCCGCGGCTCCGCCCGCGTGGATGTCGGTTATCGCGACCAAACATAGCCTATGTCCTTTCTCAAGGTCTAACTTACCTCTATACCAAATTTCATCAAAATCGGTTCAGCGGTTTAGTCGTAAAAGTGAGACAGACAGACCGACAGACAGACAGACAGACAGAGTTACTTTCGCATTTATAATATAAGTAGGGATAGGAAGTAGATAGTAGGATAGAATAGTAGGAGAGGATAATAGGATAGGATAGTAGGACATACGAAATAACACGCGATAGATGTACTCGCATGAACTCGAATAAGACCTTATATCAACCCATCTGGCCAACGTGGAAACAGTAGGCCAAAGTCTCCCAATATTGGGAGAGACCTATGTCCAGCAGTGGACTGGGATGGGCTAATTGATTGATTGATTGACTTCCTATCGATTTTACTATCGAAACTGTGCCCAAAAGTTTTCGCTCCAAAACGATTATGAAAGCAACCAATATATGCGTGCACAAACTGACAAACATGAGGCTACGGGCGCAATTATTTTTTCTTTTTTTTATAGGACACGTCAATTTGACTTCACCTCGCCTGATAGTAGGCTGAAGGCAAAGTCTCCGGAAAGAGAATCTTTAAAGGACCTTTAAAGAATTTAATACACGTACCATATTACAATAGTGGCACTCAGCGTGACGGCCTCATGAAATGATTTTTCACGCCCCGCTTAAAGGGCTCGGGACTGCACCGTATTAGAGCACTCTTAATATATTATGTATACAGGAACATTTTTATCTATAAAGGTGCTGATAAACTTGAGCATTAATTTGTAACAGAACATCGAGCATTCGCCGTTTTTTAATTTGTCGAACCGAACAACGAACCGAACCAAGCGTAGAGCCAAATAATGCTGCGAACATTTACATGATCTTTTTTAGTGAACGCTCTAGTTGAAGCAAATTTATAGTCGTTTTGCAAGCATGCTCACCAGAACGCTCGCCAAAACGCTTGTTAGAAAGCTCACTAAAACGCTCTCGATTACTTTTCTGTAATGTAACATTCGTAAGAATGCTCATTATAAGTGAATGCTAAAGTTTATCAGCACCTAGAAGGTTCACTACAGATTCACATCTTTTCAAAGTTCCCTTTTGCTTTCCGTTCTAATTCAAACTGGAACGTGTCATCCCTTCCAATGTAGCACTAATTAGAACTTCTAGACGACAGCCGCTAAGTACGTACTTTTGAAACGAGAGATTCATTACCAGGATTGCAGCTTGTGTACAAGTTAGGTCGCGACGATCCAAGTTTCGCGTTAACGTGCAAATAATACTTTAGTAAGTTATGCTATTCTACAACAAGGAGATAGTTGGGTTTATGAATATTTATAAGTTACAAGAGACGAGCAGAAGCAAAGCATTGTAATATCTCTTGTACCTACATCAGTCAGACAGATTTTGACGAACAAAGCACCCAAATGATCATAATGCCTTGGTATCTCCCCTAACTGTTGACTGATTGTTTTGTGTACCAACCACACCTTTAGTTTGGACAATAATACAATTTAAATTAATTAAACAGTTTGATTTGCCCTTAATACCTTGGTCAATTAATCAATTAGCCTATTGCAGTCCACTGCTGGACATAGGCCTCTCCCAATATGCACCACGTCTGCTGATCCTCCGCCTTCTGCATCCAATCTGTCCCAGCCACCTTTTTCAGTCACTTCAGCTTGCTTATTCTGCGACAGTTTTTAAATAGCTATTATTTAATATCTCCAATCATCATCATCATCATGGAAAACGTGTTTTCCTAATTGCATTCGAGGCCAAAGTGAACTTAGGCCTCAGGGTTCGTCAAGTCTTTTTTTATTAATATCTCCAATGTCCAACAAACACAACTTACCTACAATTTAAAAATAGTATAGTCAGTATCCATATCATGTCGGTGGTTCGTATAACTTTGTAACTAACATACGAATCGTATTTCTCGTTGAAACCAACTAAAGTAATTCGATTTTGTCGGTATTAGACGTATTGCCGGGAAGCGAACTAATTCATTTTTATCCAAGTTTCCTAGTTTGCGAATACCTACATGATATTAAATGCAATGCTAGAACAATTATTTTTGAGATATTATTTTTCCTAAACGAGTTAAGTACGATGCTGTAGACTGCGGCTAGACATGCTGTGCTTATACATATTGTAAGACCTATGTAACCATGTTTAAAGGTAAATAAATTATTCTTATTCTTATTCTTATTCTTTAATGATATCCTACTGAGAAAAGAATTGTTTTGAATTACTTTCCGACAGATGCCCTTTTGATAAAACCAAATGATTTTTTGACATTGATATGATATGAAAATCATAATAATCTATATCATGATTACATAGACGTGCGTAGGATTGCATAATTTCTTAAAAAATCACGCCACTCCATTAATAATTCTATAAACATTTACAATTTACTTGAATTTTATTAGCAAAATTGCGGCGATTCGCTGCAGATGCTATTGAGAAGAAGAATATCGAACAACAATGACGTAATGACCACGTGTTTGATTGCAAATGTTTACCCCAGGTAGGCGTAGGATTCACTGAATGCTCACTTACAATAGTGCAAATATTTGTACGAGTAAAGACACCTTTGGTTTCGTGTAGTATGGGTGTTTCTAAATCACCATCATCATTATCACCTTGCGTTAGTCCCCGTCGCATCCGATGTCTTCACCTAGGAGCCAAAAGAAAATTACATGATCCCATGCACCTATTGATTTCACCCCATAGTGGGTGCAGAGAGAATCTCAATTTCCCCATAAACCCACCGTATCGATGTCCCGGAACCTGTAGGTTGCGGGGCAAAAAGCGCTATATACATCACAGAATATATTTATTATTATTAGGTACTTTATTATCTCAAGAAGCTACGGAAATATCCTCCTCTCTCGAAAATAAATAAGCAGCAGTTTTTCCCCAAAATAGTTTACGAAGCAATATTTGTCGTGCATTTGCATAAAGAAAAATGAAAAGGCATTTCCATGTAGCTGATGACAAACAAAACAGACGTTTGCGCCCGACAAACAGTCTTTTATGTAATACCCACTTATACCCGACGACACCGGAACGAGCACGACCTGGGAAATCAATAGTTGATAAAACAAAACTAAAGGAAGTGTTTTAGATTATTAAAAAATACAACTACACCATCGAAAATCGTTGAGGTGTACTTTTAAATTTGAAGAGTTAGGCGGCAGTTGCCTTCTTCAAAAATCAAAATAGCTAGATCCATCCAGCCCAAAACTCGGTGACATTGACCGCTCTTTCAGTCGCTTCATTCAGATCGACAATTATTGTGGTGGTGGTTATTATATATGTAGTATGGTATATTGTAGTAGGGGCACAGCAGGCCCTAGAAGAGTTGCTTTCCTAAATGCCATATAGTAATATCCGTGTAAACAGAACACATCAAAGAGACTTAATTATGGACAGAACCTCCTTGTTGTCCCCTTGTTACAATTTTCAATTTAATAAAATTATGAAGCATTTATTAAGCTAACTATTCAAATCGATTAAGAAAGGGCAAAGAGAATCGACCTCGGGCGGGACTCAAACCCGCGATCTTTCCCTTACAGGGGAAATGCTCTGCCCACTAAGCCACCGAATTTTCAATTTGTTACAAATTGAAAATTTTGTGGATGCAACTGGACTCTCGGATTGAAAAGGAAGGAGGATATTGTTATTTTCCTTGTATCTCTATGATTAACCTGACATGAAATCATGAAATTGTCGCTACCGTGTCGTCACATGTAAATTAAAGGGCAGCATCCGCGATGACTAGCAAAGTGATAATACGCAGTACGCGATAAAAAGCAGTGACGGGCCGAACCACGAACATCTGGGGCTTGTCGACGCAATATAAATGATACTTAGCTACTGTAATATTGTCGAAGTGTCTTTCACAATGAGGGAATTCCGTGAAATGAATGTGACTATAGGGTTTTAGTATATTTTTTACTAATACACCTAGAAAACAAATAGACTACCCAATTTTTTTTTGTGGTAAAGGTTACCAGAAGTGGCATCCACACGTTGCCACCTGGATGGAGTAAGGTGCGAAAACAAAGAAGTAATGGGAAAGGGAGATAGAGAACTAAAAAAAGCCGTCACTGAAAAACCATATAAAAGGTATTAAAGTGACAGACCATTTGACAGCGACAGACAAAATGCAATTTATGTGTGCGCTTTGATAAAGAAACCCTGACAGCTGATTTATCAGAAGTTCTGAGCCCTAAGTACAGGTCACTTAGGTGAGCTACTTGATAAATGTAGTAAAATTTACGACTTAACGCCAACAGATGTCAAACAAACTGGGTTAACGTGCCGAGCAGACGGCTATCAAAACACTTCAGCTTACCCCTTCAAGGAGATGTAGACCAGAGGACATAAAAATATAAAAGAATAGGTTAGATCTCAAGTAAAGTTCGCGCAAAACGTGCAGCTAACGATAATTCGGACCATTTTTTTTTTGTAATACTTGATAACTTATCCGAAAATTTTAATTAAGACTTTGTTTAATTTAGGGCCGTACTAAAATTAAGGTACCTGGAACCGTTTCATTGTTCCCTTTAGGGCACTAAACTTCAAATATATTAACGTTATAAGGTTCCAACAAATAAAAACTTTCCGTCTCTTCATTATAGAGTCCAGCTGAGAGCTTCTGAAAAAAAAAAGTTAGTATAGATTTTTAATGATACTTTTTTCATAAATGTCAAAGGCGGTTCAGGGGTTCTTGGCACCGAGCCTCACTGTTCGACTGGCTAAACCTGCGGTGACCTTTTAGTAAGGACGCTGGGATCAGAAGTGTTGTGATTTGTATCACGTTGCCGATATCCGCGGTGCGGATATTGTTACTTGTTATACTGTTAGAATGGTATGATAACATTGAAAAGTCGAATCTAAGGTCTGTTTTCCTACCTATAATCATGGAAATTTTTTTTTACTTCTGCATAAATTTGTCTGAAACTTAATGTGGTCTAAATTATTATTTTAGATATCCAAAGTTGGGTTTCATAATTATGAGAGAAAATTTTAGTTTTGTTTTTCGTTTCCACTACCGCTTACCTATATTAAACATGCCAAATAAGAGTGAAAACTTAAGGTATGATGCAGAAGCCGACCGCATACGACAACAACTGTGTGACGCACGCAGCACATACCTACACGTCATTCAATGCGGTTCCTCAATGGTCCCCTTTATTCGTATCGGAGTTTAACAAGTACGTACCCATCGCTGTATCTGCTGCATGCGTATGAAGTTTTCGTATAAGGTCGGCTTTCGAATCATACCTCTATACGGACAACGGACACATGCCTTAGGATTTTACCCTAAGTGATACATGGATAACCGCGAATATTATGACCTAACATGATTAATATCCCAGTTGAGATAAAAATGATCATTTTATTACCTACCTTTATAAGGTGTGGACCCCTAAACGTGATTAGCACAATAAAATCGAACCACTGATAAACAAAAAAACTAACTTTCTCTTATATTTTACCAGAGCAATAGCCGCAATTGGGTGTACATCAGATTTCTGCATGTAAACCATCAATCACTGGCTTTTGAACAAGAAAAATCAGAAGTGATTTCCAATCACTCAAATAATTTATCAACCTACTGAAATTTATACCGTTTATCACCACGTACGGATATCCGCAAGGCCATATCCGCACGGGCGCGGATACGGGATGCCGCATTATTATTTGAAACTCCAGCCGAGCGGATTGCGCGGAGAGTTGCTAAATTTTAGCTATTAATGTGTAAATTTCGAGATTCATTTCTAAAGTGACTTAACCTTAGATTAGGTGGAGAGGTCCCTCATAATAGTGGTCATATTTCAGTGTATTGTGTAGTTTTATAACTGTTGTAGGAGTTGTGATACATGAGATTAGCTTAACTCCTAATGTTGATAACTGGACTAGTAATGATAATAGGACCTTCAGAAACGCATTAAAATGGGTCTTACTAAACAATGTATAGTTACAAAGGAAAGGAATACAGAACAATTGAAGTGTTAACACTGTTTATTTAATCTTACACTACTCTACTGTCTGACTAATCCTACTAATATTATAAATGTGAAAGTTAGTGAAGATGTGTGATTGTTTGTTATTCAATCACGCTTAAACGGCTGAATGGATTTAGCTGAACTTTGATAGAGGGATTACAGTCTGGACTCTGGTATAACACATAGGCTAACTATCATTTTTAACCCCGGAATGGCATGAAAATTTCACTCATAAATGTACTGAAAATGGAAGCGGCTCGCATCCAACGCGTTCCCGCGGTTTAATGAGGTCGTCTGTCCACCTTGTGGGTGGACGTCCTACGCTGCGCTTGCCGATACGTGGCCTCCACTCGAGAACTTTTCGACCACAACCGGTCTTATTGGAGATCTATAGGGGAGGCATATGTCCAGCAGTGGACTCCCTATGGCTGAAATGATGATGATGATGATTGAAAATGGATGGATGTCTGTGTAGATGTAGAGTTTGACTCAAAGGGCTGTACGGATTTATAGATGGAATTTGGCACACAGATATCCATATCCATACTTCCATATTTCCATACTAATATTATAAATGCGAAAGTAACTCTGTCTATCTGTCTGTCTGTCTGTCTGTTACGCTTTCACGCCTAAACCGCTGAACCGATTTTGATGAAATTTGGTATAGGGGTAGATTAGACCTTGAGAAAGGACATAGGCTATGTTTGGGCGCGATAACCGACATCCACGCGGGCGGAGCCGCGGGCGAAAGCTAGTAGTCTATAAATATACGCTTATTTATACCTACTATTGGCGGGTTTCCTGCTGTCACGTACGATTCGTCGATTCGACCCGCAGACCTTATTATATCGTCTGAACGGTTCCTCTTTAAAACGGTACAATTCAAAGGAATCTTTTGAATAGCATCTTCCAATGAAGCACATTCGAAAGCTCTGAGCATTTGATGATACGATGAGGTGATACGTGCTTATAAATTGTTTTGTGTGTAAATATTGATTTATTATTTGATATTTTAATATCCAATCTGAGTTGTTTTTAAATATTTGTACGCCTTCGCTGTCCTCTAGAATTATTTCGATTATTGCTTGAAAACTATGTGAAAATTAGTGTTCTTGACTTCATCGTGTGGGTAGGTAACTTTGTTTTATAATTAGGTACCATAGTGAGAGTCACCCTTGTGACAGGTAGACGAGGATGTCTAAAATAAACAGACAAGTAAAATAGTAAATGCAGCATAAGTGCACGTCATATCATAATAACCTATGTCATTATGAGATGATGATCTTTTTTCTCATGATATACTTGATACACTTGAAGGTTCATGATACACTTGAAGGTCCCTACCAGATCTGTACGAATACCTGTTCCTCTTCACATACCCTGCAGTGTTACCAACTATAGAAGCAACTCTTTCTTCCTTAGAGCAGCTAAGTTTGTGAACGGAACATCTGAATACCCAGAATTAGACTTGTTCAACACAGGTCCTGCTAAATACAAACGTATGGTCAGTGATTACTGGTTTGAATTGGCTCTCTAGGTGTTTTGTGTCGAGCCTCTTCTTCTTCTGGCTAATTTATCATCTATTATTAGTATATAAAACCGTCCTTGTATATTTTATAAGTGTATTGCATTTGTTTTCTATATGTGAAAACATAAAATGGTTTCTAGTTATGTAAGAAGATGTTACATAGTATTAATGCTGTTTGTTTTCCAAATAAAATAAAATAAAACAGAAGACAGCCTCCTTGGCGTAGTGGTAGTGAACGCGGCCGCTACGCAGGAGGCGCGGGTTCGATCTACGCTCAGTGCAAATATTTGTAAGCATGAATATGGGTATTTGTATTGGTCTGGTCGTGCCTCGGAGAGCACGTTAAGCCGTCGGTCCCGGTTGCATACGAACCACTATGGCAGTCGTCACGGGTAGTGGAACCCTAAAACGTCCAACAACAACGGTCTATTCCATATTTGAAGAGCACCATGTCTGTCACAAACGGCGTCATTTCTTACACTTCCCGTTCCACTTGAGAATTTCCTGTAAGAAAACCTAAGTATATCGGAATTGCAATTAATAATTTGGAAAGATTCGCTGTGACAGCGATAAAGACCATACTACACAGTACAATGAAATTCAAGTTATTTCCTTGAGACGAGGCTTTCAATTCACTCGCCTGTTTCATGATGATTGAAAGTGTACCCCTTTCAAATAAAACTTTTAAAGCGTACTTAACTCATTCAATGTTTCGTCAGTTCCACTCTTAACATATTAAACTAGACGTTGTCCCGGCTCCGTCCGCGTGGTACTCTGTTGCTATTCCCACAATTCAACAAAAACTAAAACATGGATAAAAATCAATATTAAAATATGTAGTGCATACTGTTGATCGATGGAACTTGGTGGACAGGTGGACTTGCTACACATCCTACTAATCCTACTAATATTATAAATGTGAAAGTTTGTGAGAATGGATGTGTGGATGTGTGGATGTCTGTTACTCTTTCACGCATAAACCGACCGATAACCCTTTGGACCGATTTGGTTGAAATTTGGTATGTATGTAGGTTATACCCTGGATTAACATATAGGCTACTTTTTATCAACACACCACGCGGGCGAAGCTGCTAGTCTATAATATAAAAATGAATCCCTAAATGTGTTGCTAAGCGCAAATCTCGAGAACGGCTGAACCGATTTCGCTAATTCTTTTTTTGAATATTCCCTGAAGTACGAGGATGGTTCTTACGGCGAGAAAATATTAAAAAAAAGGCGGTACAAAGTTCGCGGGGTCAGCTATTTCGTTTTAGTATAACTGAATTTTTGAATAAAATTCTTTGCAAGAGAAATCAAAGCTTGTAAGAAATAAAGACGGCGCTTGACTAAACTGACAGAGCCAGTCAAGCGGTGCGTCGCGTCGCCCTCTTTCTTCAGTCAGCCGTCGCTATGTGAAGATTTGACAACCAATGTATCGTAAGATTGTTCAATCTCACGGAGTACTTATGTGCAAATATTTGGATTGTGTTTGTCTTAAAGCGATCAGAATAGTTTAGTAGGTAACGATTAGTTCTAATGAAGATGTTGTATTCTTAATAGTGGCGCGGGGTCTCCATAACCCTACCGGCTTTCTCTACAAAGGGAAGCCGAGGTAGAGATATTTAAATGTATACTTACTCTAACAAATAATAAGCGTAATGCATTGCAAAATGCATCTAGAAAGAAAGAAAGAAACAAAGAATTTATTTAATAACACACAATGCACATAGGATCAAATAAATAATGATCTAAAACTGTATGTAACTGAAATTCAGTATCTAAAATAGAGAGAATTCTATACAAAATTCAAATTCATTTATTTGGGAATTAACAGTTTCACATTGTACAATGCAACGATGATATTATCTGCAATAGTAGATATCAAATTGCAATGGTAGTTCTTTAACAGGTAAGACATTTTCCACCGGCTTTTGAAAATGTTTACCCATCGCCACTGATTCTTAATAACAGTTGTCAACAGCATCGCTCGCATGGATCTGATCCGGTTCCCGCAAGTCATGGGAACGTGCTCCAAGGATTAAAAGTAACCTACATGTTATTCCTGCCTATAATTTATTCCTGTACCGATCGTTCAGCTGTTTAAGCAATATAATTAAATGAATACACAAACATATCTATCGTTATTTTTTGCACATAAACAAATGAAAGTATTTATATAGATATGTTAATAATCAAATAAATGTCAAATTATATGTAAAGTTAAAAGAAAGTTAAATTAAATAAAAAATCTACCATAAAGAATCTGTAATATTTAGGTTGGCAACTCTAAAATTAAAAAAGGAACCAACTCAAATTTCGAACGCAATCGCTACGCATTTCCGTTCATAACTCTTCGGAGAATGAAATGGCGGACCTTATGTCGGGGGCTCTTTATGAGGTTTTTCTCTCTAAGTGTCCCTCCACAAAGTTTCAAGGTCTACATTTACATAAAACCTTACAAATTTCTTTTACTTTTTATTATAACGACTCAATTCGGTTTATAGTTCAATTTCGGTGTAGATTTATGAATTCCCTGTTTGAAGACTTTAAGGGCTCAACGAAATCCGCGATCAAATTAACTGCTGAAGTATCAATCTCCTCCGAATTGAAAATCACAACCAGAATTACCTATGTAGTATTGCTTTGATTATGTGCGACTTGGGAGCCTATAGGTATTTTTTTTGTTCAATAACTTTTTTTTTATACCACTCAGGTGGCAGACAAGCACACGGCCCACATGATGCAAAGTGGTTACCGTGCCCTATGGACGTATGCAACACCAGGGGCGTCACACTCGTGCTGCCGACCCTAAAAGAAACCTTCTAATGCCCTTCTTGAAGAACCCCATATTGTAGTCGCTTGGGAAAACCATCGCGGGGAGTTCATTCCACAGCTTGAGTGTGCGAGGGATGAAGTTCCTTTCATACCGCACAGTGCGCACCGTTTCCGGTCGCAATGTGTGAGGATGAATTCCCCGCCTATGGCGAGAAGTACGATGATAGAATGTAGCTGTGGGCATCATGTCAAACAGTTCATCTGAGCACAAACCATTGTAAGTAAATAAATTTTGTAGTACCTGTTTGGGTGAATATAAGTTGCAATGATATCGGCTAGCAATAGATTGTATATACTGCAATCTTCACGCGTTATTTGTTACAGCGAGTACATACATACATACATATACTCATCCCAGTAAATCCCCGAAGGGGTAGGCAGAGGTGCATTATCACCCACATTTCGCCTACTATGATTTTTGGTCCTATCTAATAGGGGGTGAGCATATTGCCGTCAAGCGGGCACTTTGTCATGGGCTGTATGTTTACTTTCAGATGGATAACAGCCCTTTCCCTTGGTCGCCTTCTATGAGACCCATAGGAAGAGGTGGGGTGACCCTATTCTACTCCACCGGGAACAAACGCGGCTGAAATAAGGTGTTTCAGCAAGTATTTGTGTAATATAACCAGTGACAGCCTCCGTGGCGTAGCGGTAGTGAACGCGGCCGCTACGCAGGAGGCGCGGGTTCGATCCCCGCTCAGTGCAAATATTTGTGTGCATAAAATATGGATATTTGCATTGGTCTGGTCGTGCCTCGGAGAGCACGTTAAGCCGTCGGTCCCGGTTGCCATAAAAACAACTATGACAGTCGTTACGGGTAGTTGGTGCCCTAAAAAGTCCAAAAAGAAAACAACGGTCTAGCTGCAAAGCTTCGATATCGCCTAATGTTAACATTGGGTTGTGGAGGTCAGATGACAATCGCTTCACGGAAAATATCGAGGTCTAGTCAAATCCGTGGTTAAGACTGGTAAAAGCGGACCCCAGACTCCGAGCTGAAAGCTTCGGATGCGACTGGGAATTAACGCTAAGAGGAAGAAGAACCAGTGAACCACCCGCACATAGCTTAGGTATCTTTACATCTGTCTGTACGCTCTTTTAAACTACTCCGCTGATTTTGATGTAGTTTTCAGCAATAGAAAGAGCGATTCAAAAGTAAGATTGATATGTATAATACGGTTGCGGAAACCGGATCCAAATTCCACGCTGGCAAAGCGGTTGTATAACTAGTATATTAGTATTTTGATAATGATAATAATTGAAGAAGAATAGCCTGAATAATAATGTATCCAAATGAGTGTATTTGTCAATATATTTTTTAGTTTAATGTGATTAATAAATCTTATTGTACGTTGTATCAGACATGTTGTAGTGATACCTACTTATTTTATGTAATTTACAACAACTACTATTACCTGTGACAAAATAAATTGATTTTGATTTAATTTGATTTGATTTAAAGTTTGTAACACTAGCCAATAGACATACTAATACACCCTTATTTCGGCCTTTTATCTCGGGTCTGTTTGTAAACGAATAAAAAGAAAAAAATACCTGAAAACATTCACCAATCCGTCTGTTACCACAAATCAACAAACTCTATAAAAAAAACGCCCGGAAAAGTCTAAACCAATCACAGATAAACCAATAGAACACGACCAAAAATCTATTGCCGGGAACACCGTTGTATCCGTCCATTGGATTAATAACCTATGTAAATTACACATGTATCTACCTGTTATGGCCTGGTACTGACTACGTAATGGATGCTGAAGTGTTCAAACTTCCTCTAAAGTAGTTTAACAGGTCATTTCAAAATGATCTTCTTCCTCCTAGCGTTAATTCCCGCATCCGAAGCTTTTCAGCTCGGAGTCTGGGGTCAGCTTTACCAGTAGTCTTAACTACAGATTTGGCTAGTCACTTCAAGACGATTTTACCTCATAATCCTCATATTATATTCAATTCAATTCAATTTATTTATTTGTGGATTATAGGTGAGTACAGTTCTTATTCTAAGTTACATGCAACTTCAAGTGCGCTATGTCCTACCATGGAATATGGTGTACAAATTAATGTTAAAGTTAAACAATCTTAATCAAATAAATAATAAATACTTTAACAATGTCATGCGAAAGAGTTATCATTTAAGAAATAATTGTCAATGGTAATAGTAAGCTTTATTTGCTAAAACTTTAGCAAGTGTATGTACCCCTAAATACTTTAATATTTTCCGATCGGATCTTCGTAGGTATGGTATATACGTATATTCACGCCTTTTTTTGAAAGGCATAGACAGAACTGCCCGTCATCTGGTTCTGTTCTTAAACACTTCACGAGCTTCCGCTGCTGTAATTAAATCTTTCATACAAGCTCTCCGATTGAAAATTTAAAATTAAATAAATATAGGAATATGGATAGAAGGACTGACGACCTGAAAAAGGTGGTTGGGACAGATTGGAGGCGGAAGGCGGAGGATCGGCAGATGTGGCGCACATTGGGAGAGGCTTATGTCCAGTAATGGGCTGTATAATGAAAATTACTTACGTATCTCTAAATGTAAGTGAAGTAATATTCCGTCTATTCTGTGATAATGTACTATGGTCACAGAATCTATGGTGTAATATAAACCAAGCCAGGATACGAACCCGGGACCACTAAGTTATCGACGCTTCGATTAGACGCGACAATTGGATCTTAGTGTGAATATACATGCAACTTTTTAACCCTGGAAACGGTTTCCACAGGTTGAATCTATCCGTTTATTCCCAGTAGTTCCTTTACAAGTTCCTTTGAAGGTACTACTGGGACTTTTTGTCCCTGAACTAAAGGTACGGAGACTACAAACCCTGACGCACATAAAGCAATTCATAGGCTCGCAGAATTCCTCGCAGGCGGACCTGCGGGCAACAGCTAGTAGTTAGATAAAAAATAAACGCTTACCTTTTACGATGTCTCTTTCGAACAAATCCAGCATATAAATCTTAGCATCAAACGCAAAGTCATAAACTCGAATGCAATATCGCGGAACAAATCCCTAGATTTCATACATCGGACCTCGATATCCAATCAACCCAACTATTTTTAGTACCGAAGTCGGATCAGTGGTCAGCAAAAAATTTGCCCGGGCCATCCTAAACAAACGTAAGGGCATTAGTTGGCAAAATATGAGCTCATTAAAATGCGTACGTCAACATGGCCCGTCTTCTATACCTATAAAGGTGTATTTAGACCAAACGAACATAAAGTTAGAACTAGAACAAGAGCATTCTTTCTTAATTTTTTTTATACTACTTAGGTTGCAGACAAGCACAAGGCTGGATGGTAAGAAATTACCGTGGCCTATGGGCGAGTGCAACACCAGAGGAGTCACACTCGTGCTGCCGACCCTGTAAGAACAGAGAGATTCTGTGCAGTCAGCGTAAAAGATAAGTAGGACACAGCCTTTGGTTTTCCCACTGACAGCACAAAATCTCTCCAGTGAGCTCTGGCTACCCTACCCACCATCAGATACACAACACGAGGTTATTAAGCCGCGGTCTTCTGTAGGGCGGAGGTACTTCCCCAATCGGACTGCCCGATTGGGACGGATATACCGTCGTGTCCTACCTCCTACTACTATTTTAATGTAAAGGTTTACGTCAGACGAGCGAATTCTCATTCTGTCCCCTCTACGTCAAATTCTATTAGTGTAAACTGTGACAGAACAACGCGTTGTCTTTTCTTATGTAAAGGCTGAAAATACAGTTTCATTTACATTTAAATATTAAAAAAGAATGGTCTTAGACTGCTCTTGTTCTACCTGTAGTTCTATGTTCATTTGGTCTAAATCCACCTTAAACGAAACCTTGTTTTTAGCGTTTACATAAAGGTTGATATAAACCAAACGAGTATAGAGCTATAGCTAGAATAAGAGCATTCTAAGAGCATTCTTTCTTAATATTGTAGTGTAAATGAAACCTTAATAACCTTACCGTAGCGGTAGTGAACGCGGCTGCTACGCAGGAGGCGCGGGTTCGATCCCCGCTCAGTGCAAATATTTGTATGCATGAATAAAAATATTTGCATTGGTCTGGGTGTTTCTATGTATAATATGTATGTATTTACAAAAAAAAAGTATCTAAGTATGTATATCCGCATTCTAGATTCCATAACACAAGCTAATTAAGCTTACCATGGGTCTAGATAGCGTTGTGTAGAATGTTGTAGAATATCTTTTTTTTTTTTCAGCGTTTACCTAAGTAAGTACAACGAACGAATGTTTTAGCACTGCTTACACTAACAGAATTTGATATAGATTGAGCATTCGCTCGTCTGATGTAAATCAGCCTTTAGTATTGGATGTGTGAGCAAAGTTTATGATATGAGGATAACATTTCAACTGTGTTAAGGGAATACGTATTTCAGTGTTTCAGTGAGCTGTCTCATTTACATATTTTTGTAGGTACTTTCATTTGCTGTGATTCTAATTTTGAGATAATATTTGGTTTTAGAGCTAAATTATTATATGGGAAAGAAAAAAATATTATTCTTTTTAAATAATGTTCTTGATAGAAAGTATTACTTGTAGGTTAGAGTGAAGCTCCATTTTTTCTCATATTGAAATGAGATGAGATGAGGTGCAGAAACGAAGTGAGGTGAGGAGAGCTGAGATGAAATACGATGAGATGAAAATTTATTCATTTTTTCTTTGTATAACAATAGTTTACTTGATAGAATAAATGCAAAATGTTGTATGGCGTTTATACCGTATATTTCCGTACCAGGCTTTGATCACCATTGCAGACCCTGAGAGCATGAGTCCTATATGCATGAATCACCCTTCGTCAGAGCCTTGTCCGTCAATGGGCAGGTATTCAATATAAATATCTTCATACGGCCCCTCTAGGCAAATGGCAATACGCGAGTAGAATAGAACAGATTGATCAATGTATGGGAATGATAGTTGACGACTGGACAAACGTAAAAAAAAACGAATTAATCCCATACATTCATTCTACTCTATGATACGCCAGCCAACCAATTTCCAACGACCGATCCGTAGTCACACCAAATTCCACACTGGTGTGACTATAGATACATTTATTTATCCGTAGTCACACTGTGTGACTATGGTTCATTTTTATTTATCCGTAGTCACACTAGTGTGACTAAGGATCATTTTTATTTATCCGTAGTCACATAGGGTGTTAGGTGATAGTTCGCTGCTCTGCTCTCAGGCAGCCAAACGAACATGCAAATACCTAAATAAAACATTTGTTATTAGACTGTAGCACAAACAGTACACGCAATTTTCAACTCGATATATTTTAATTTAATCTGTAGAACTGACATTCGGTGTTTCTACCTAATTGGTTTTATTACGATATTCGAAATTGAACACAAAATTGTCATCATAAACAGATTGGTACTTGTTATTTCGGACATTACAATACTTACCGTATTCATTAAATTGTACTGCTGGCAGCGGTACTATCATTTTGTAGTAGCAATATCTGTGTTACAAGTGTGGCCAATGAAATTAACCAATGAGAGTTTGGAAACAAGTTTTAATCGTAGTCATAACTTGAATAGTTCATTTGGGTGTCACACTCGCGCTACCGATCCCGTAAGAACCAATAGATAGATATACAAAAACAAGACAAAAAAAGAATTGAAGGGAACAGTACACCACATAAATCGTTATAGAATCCGATAAGAAATAGTTTCAGTTCAATACTTATGTAATATTCATAAACTTCCAACAATAAAACGTAGTAAGAGTACCTACTACAAATGAAGCCCTTAGTTCCAGATACACACGAAAAAATATTCAAACATCTTAAAAAACTGTTCTATTTCCAAAAAACACTTATCCCCAATTTTCGCTAAAACAATGTATTTCTAAAAGACAAAAAAGCTTAACATCCAAAGTAGAACAAAAACAAAGAAAATTTTCCACTGTGATAATAAAAAGTTCGTACAATCAATTTTACAAAGGCAAACTGGAATCGAAGTAGTGAAATGGAAGAATTGCCGATCTTATTGGCCGCCTTGAAGGTCCAAGCCACGCTTCAGCGTTTCTAGTGCCTATTATGCGAGTTTTGAATGATCAATTTAACTTCACCGGGTGAAAATTTTATAAAATGGTAAAGGTAGATGCGGTAACTTGAGACTCCCGAACTGAATTCCGACAAATCCTTCTACGACAAGATTTAATTTGGATGTCTTTAACAGATTTAGGCGACTGAGGTCACACAAAAGTCTTAGAATGGAGACCGCGAGAAGGCAAACAGAATATAATGGACTGGTGACCTGAGAAAAGTGGCTGGTATGGACTGGATGCGGAAAGCGAAGGATCATACATTAGAGAGGTTTATGTCCAGCAGTGCACTGCGATAGGCTTATTGATTGATTGTGGTCACACAACTTGGGTGAGTGGTAAGGTAAAGCCCCGAAAAACTGCGAACTAAAGTGTTTTGGCGCTCGATCAAGTTCTTCGGGGTCGAAGCACAACCTGAGGAGGGTAACCTATCCAAGGACGATCACCTAACCCAAAGGTTGACCAAGGTACAAGAGATAATGTTACTGGTTGTCTCACCTTCGGCAACTGAAGGCCTAAGGTTGGTGTGCGGGTAGGGGTCCACGTAAGACACAAGCGGGCATAGTATTGTTTGCAGATGATACATCGCTAATATTCAAAGTGGATCGGCGTAATACAGATGTGACTATTGTTAATAATATTTTAAACTCTATTTCAAATTGGTTTTCTGTAAACAATCTACTGTTGAATGCAGAAAAGACCAAATGCATTAGGTTCACACTGCCTAATGTAAGGCAAGCTCACGTTAATGTCGTGCTGGAGGGACAAAGATTGGAATTTGTAAGAAGCACTACTTTCCTAGGAATTACCATAGATTCGAAGTTACAATGGGGTGACCATATCACTATTTTGGCCAATAAACTCAGCTCTGCTGCTTATGCTGTCAGACGGATAAGGCAGTTGACAGACGTAGCTACCGCTAGGCTGGTGTACTTTAGTTATTTTCATAGCTTGATGTCCTATGGAATACTACTTTGGGGAAATGCGGCAGATTTAGAGACTATCTTTATATTACAAAAAAGGGCAGTACGTGCCATTTATTGTTTAGGCAAGAGAGATTCTCTTAGGGAACGATTTAAGGACATTAATATTTTAACTGTAGCTTCCCAATATATATTTGAAAACATACTATATGTCAGGAAAAATATTACTAAATTTACAAAAGTAAGTGACATTACAGACAGAAATCTGCGCAATAAAAATAAACTGCTCCTTCCATGCTATCGGCTTAGCAAAGTTAGTGATTCTTTTAAAGGGGAAGGTATACGATTTTATAATAAGTTGCCTGAATCGGTCCTTGGTATGCCTGAAAACCAATTTAAAAATCATGTAAAGACCACCCTATGCAAAAAAGCATACTATAGGACAGACGATTATATTAAAGACAAAAATGTATGGCTTGAGCATGGTGCAGGCCCCTCTTGAAGTTGTCTTATTTTTATTTTATATAAAGGTTTTATTTTTATTTTTATATACCTACTTGACGCGAGACAAATGTACATACGTTCATATTTAGTCTTAAGAAACCCTTTTATTTTTTTTGTAAACTGACGTCCTTAAAATGCCGCAGTGGAGTTTGTTGCGCCGTTTCTTCTCCATTAGCGCTTAGGAAGCGGTGGTAAACTTAGTTTTAAGGAGTTTTTGACGTCAAAAAGCTGTAACAATGTTGCACTATTTTGAGAAATAAAGACTTTGACTTTGACTTTGACTTTGACTTTGACTTTGAATAACGAACCTCGGCGACTCCGGTGCTATGAGTTGGATATCCACACTACAAAAAAAACCAAGCGTAAGCAAACCTCATCTGCAAATCACTTTCAGATTGACAGATGACTCTTTGGTGCAGGCTTTTCGCGGTTGGGTTAAGGATATCTTAATATTACAATATTCATAATTTATATATTTGCAATGTAAAATCTTTGTCTTAAAACTCGATATCAGTCAGCCATCTTTGTTCATTAAGCCGCATCTACAATAGTTCTGTATGTTCATCATTACGTTTTCCCGGCAAGATGATCTAATATAGAACTATAGGTACACAATAATATTGGAATTATTTTCCTGCTGTCGCTATGTATTATGTGTGTTGACCGAAATGTGTGAGTATTTCCTCAGAGAATCGGCGACGAAGCGTGATTTGATTGGGGCACAAGTATGTTCAGCAGAGCGCTCATTATAACTTGTGCAGATTCTGTTTTGCACAAGTTATTTAGTCTGAAACTTATGATATTACAACGTGACTATTTATTTATACTCTTATAGCGGTTATATACGTCCCAGTTGCTATATGAATATCTCTATGGTAGTCGTTACGGGTAGTTGGAGCCCTCTAAAGTCCTACTACAGAACTTCGATATCGCCAATTGGTAGTGGAGGTTCAGTGTGTCCACTTAAGACATACTTTTGTTTATTTTTTACTAGTTATCACTATGCTACATTACAAGATATAAAGTTTTCTATCAACTTTGTTTCACTTACATATTTAGAAGCGACTGCCGTTTAACCCCCAACCTCAATTTGCCTGCACCAAATTTTGTCCCAGCAATCAACAGCATCAACAGTACCAAGCTTACCTCATCTGCAAGTGGGTATACTCCTTGCAGATGAGATAAGCTTGATCCCTAAGATCTTAAATGAATACCACAAAAAGAGTATGCCGGTATTATATCGTATGAAAATGTCTTGTTGTGAGAAAGAAGCGTGTTATAATTATTATTACATACATACATACATAATAATCACGCCTTTATCCCCGGAGGGTTAGGCAGAGGTGAATTAACACCCACATTTCACCAATCATTGTATTAGGTCCCATGTAATAGGGGGTGAGCCTATTGCCGTATTCCGGGCACTGTTGTTGACTCGAGCCATGTATCTGAGGCTGAGCCTGGGCTATAAATATCTCTCTGATGTTAAACAGCCCTATACCTTAGTCACCTTGTACGACCCCGCAAGGGAGGAGGTCTGGTGGGGTAGCCCAAATTCTACTCTGCCGGGAACAACGCGGCAATCATTATTATTAATCAAGCGTAATTAAAAAAGTGCCACATCCATTCAACAAATTCTAGCAGCCAAGTCGCACGCCCGATCTATTCGGTGGTACATCAGAGTTCCTCTAACGAACTCATTCATGCTCTCACCGCGCCGCCTCAATGCGCCATAAGATACCTCTTCAATCCAATCAAACTTGCTAATTAAAAAGTTGAAAGCAGTATACAGTCTACGGGAATGGACCTTCTTCTTCTTCTTCCGTGTCAATGATCCTCTTTTTCACTGCTCTAAATTTTATTATTCGAGAGTAACATTCTACCATCTCGATTGCGCTTTCAGTGGCTTTGTTTAGGTCTTTATAGAACTATCGGAGATATTTATAACCCGCGCCACGTATCTTGAACCTAAAATGTGCTCAAAATGTGCCCTATACGCGCAGTACACATTGCTTGGGTGTCTTTTGAGGATAGCATGGGATGCTACTGCGGTAGACGAACTCAAATTCACCAAGCATAGACTATTACAAAGCAATCTGCAGGCGCCAGAGCCTCGTATGTCTTACGATTTAGGTCCAAGATACGTGGCGCGGGTTATACCATGTATTGTTTGGAGTTGCCGATATTTCGGCGCTGTTGCAAGCACCATGATCACAGAGGAACTGTAGTACTGGCGTTGAAAAAGTTTTTAAGAATAAATATATCGATCTACCCTCTTTCGAGTTCTTTTGCTACGCGTGTGGACACTACCACTGGTTTCACTCTCACTACAAACTCGAACTCGATCTCGATCACGTTCACGACACACTATGCTTACTGTATCCACTCGCGATTTTGTTTTGGCTTGCTCCCGGTTGTTTTTACATAGAAGAATCTAATCTCCATAATCTATATAATCTAATAATAATGTGAACGACCATGAAAGTTTAAATACCTATATTGTTTAGGTTTTCTTTAGAGCAGGAGGTAGGACATAGGGGACACGAAACCTGATCACAGTATAAGTAAGTACTTGCTTTTGAGGTGCCTGATGTTTCGACCACAAGCTCAGTGGAATAGTTCAGAGGTATGTGGGCACCTACCTATATACATTTTTTTTTTTTTTTTTTTTTTTTTTTCACACAACGCTATCTAGACCCAAAGTAAGCATAGCTTAACTAGCTTGTGTTATGGGTTCTAGAATGCGGATAAACATACTTAGATATAATTTTTTTTTTTGTAAATACATACATATTATACATGGAAACCAATGACCCAGACCAATGCAAATATTCATATTTCATGCACACAAATATTTGCGCTGAGCGGGGATCGAACCCGCGCCTCCTGCGTAGCGGCCGCGTTCACTACCGCTACGCAACAGAGGCAGTCATACATACATATAGTATACTAGCCTTTGCCCGCGGCTCCGCCCGCGTGGATGTTGGTTATCGCGATAAATTAAAATTGCGACTATAATTTGAGATTTAAACTATCCTATCTCTCAAGTTGGATCGAACTGTACATGGTGTGCGAATTTTATTATAATCGGTTAAGTGGTTTAGGAGTCCATTGAGGACAAACATTGTGACACGAGATTTATATATATTATAAGATAAGATAAGATAAGATAAGATAAGATAAGATAAGATAAGATAAGATAAGATATCGGGGTGCGAGGGATATGGCTATGACAATCTCACCTCCGGCAACTGACGGCCCACAGACGGCGTGCGTTTTAGTCGGTTCGAGTCCGACATAACCTCCTCCTCCGGCTACGGTGGGGGAGGTATCCGTGGGGATTTTGCGTACGATAAAAAAAAAAAAAAGCTGTAAAGTGAACGAAAACTGCAGCGTGTTCATATTTTTCTGCAAACCTACTTCTTGCATACAGCCCATGACAAAGTACCCGCTAGACGGCAATAAGCTCGCCCCTTATTACGTGAGAGCGAAGATCATAGCTGGCGAAATGTGGGTGTTAATACACCTCTGCCTACCCCTTCGGGGATTTACAGGCGTGAGTATGTGTATATACTACTTCATTATATCATTCTCTAAGCATTTTCCCATCTCAGTTGGGATCGGCAGGCTTATTAGCTAACTTTTCGCGACCAGCGAGCGAGCGATGAGTCGAGCAGTAAGAACGAGATCACTGCGCGATGGATCGCGATACGTCAAAAAAATTGGTATTACGTAAGGATTTGCGATCAGATCGCCTTAACAATTATATGCTGCGGAACTGAAAAATAACGATAGTTTTGTTTCTAAGACTAATTTATATGTGTTTCTTGATTTACCACTGGTTTTTTACAATGAAAATTTCTGTATTTAATATTTTCACAATGGCGGCCATTAAATAAGGACCTTTTGAGTGATCGCGATGACATTTCTTATCGCGCCTTTTTCGCTGATCGCTTTCTGTCAAATGTGATACGTAATACCAATTTGTCGTTTTTGTGCGATTACCGCGCAAATTTTGCTATCGCTTTGCTATCGCGAGTTAGCTAATAAGCCTGCGGTTTCCATTCCAACTGTGTGACGACTGAACTTCGATATTTCTCATGAAGCGACTGCCATTTGACCTTCAAACCAATTGGCGATATCGAAGTTCTGCAGTTAGACTAGTCGGAATTTTGTGGACTCCAACTACCCGTTACAACTGCCACGGAAAATATCGAAATTCAGCCACATCACATTATGGTATGATTCCGAAGCCGACCACACACGACAACTGCCGACGCATGCAGCACATACAGCGTACCCATTACTTGTTCAACTCCGATACGAATAAAGGGGAATATTGAGAAGCCGCAATGAACCACGCGCATCTGCTACATGCGTAGCAGGCAGTTGCGCAGTTGTCGTATGCGGTCGGCTACGAAATCATAGACTGGAAAACTGACCCCAACTGAGTTGGATGAAGGCTCAAGGAATAATTATATTATTTACACTGTTTTAGCTATTACAATAACAATCTCGTATCCTATCCTACTAATATTATAAATGTGAAAGTTTGTGAGAATGGATGTGTGGATGTGTGGATGTTTGTTACTCTTTCACGCATAAACGGCTGGACTGATTTGGTTGAAATTTGGTATGTATATAGGTTATACCCTGGATTAACATATAGGCTAAATATCAGCGATGAACGTGATCAGAATTCCACGCGGGCGGAGTCGCGGGCAACAGCTAGTAATAAATAAAAAAAAAGATCTTTTTCAATACAGCATTGTCATTTAATTCAAACAGACTTATTTTATTTTTGTATTCGTGCGCTAAATTTCCACGAATCCTCTAAAAATGCCAGGGAATGGAAATTGAAAAGAAATGTACTGCCCATTTATACATAATTGTTTTGTGGGTACCTACTCGCTGTGATATTTTGCTCTTGTCACGCACATAATTTATATTGTTATATGAAATAATGTTAAACATGATAGGACATGTAATATTTTATTTATAAATTTTGCAATCTTCCTGAATTACGAGTATATCATATTGTATGTAATTAGTAATTTCACTATTAAGGCCCCGAATCAGGTCAGCATCAAAAAAATCGGTATTTTCGAAACCGTTTTTCTTATTAACTATTCAAACCTACAGATCTGGAATTTAATACCTGGATACTACAGGATATACAGAGTAACTTCTCCTTTTCATAAATTAAATAAAATAGTAGAAAATAGTAGAAAAGAGGCTCTGAACATCACTCTACTCTTTCTTATGAAACCAAATATTTTCTACAATTTATGTATCTGTAATATATAATAATGTTAAATTAATAAGTGCATTAGCATGACGTGACCTTCTTAGTTAGTAATCGTCGCCTATAAAGTTATCTATCAAAATTGGTTTTACAGATTTTTGCGGTTCCAATATGAGCCACTGACCTTGAGCATTTGTATGGTCAATGTCATTCGCGTATGTAATCACCTTAATGTTAAACATTCATCAAATTAAATATTAAAAAATATAATTTCATAGGTCCCTACTCTTAGTGATTTCATAGCTACAAGTAGGTACGTAACTATGATAGTAGATAGGCTTTTCTAGGAGCGGTGACCTCCCAATCTCGAGAGGAAAGCCAGCGCCAGATTTCGTCAGTTTAGTCGTTTAGCAGATGCATTTAAGTTTCAAAACGCATTAACTTATTTCCTACCTAGTTTCCATTTTCTATTATAAATTAAAGTCTGTCGTCAAAAAATAATACGATATACGTTGGGGTAAAAGTAAATACAGTGTAACCTCGGTATTATTCGGAAGGGAACAGGGTAAATATTCGTTAAATCAATTAATTTGTTAAACTGAGGTTTGTTTATTTAAAAAATCGTTATAAAGAGGTTGTTCGCATAAAATGTTCGCAATGGAAAGGTATAAATATAATAAACTAGCTTTTGCCCGCAGCTCCGCCCGCGTGGATGTCGGTTATCGCGACCAAACATAGCCTATGTCCTATCTCAAGGTCTAATCTACCCCTATACCAAATTTCATCCAAATCGGTCCAGTGGTTTAGGCGTGAAAGCGTAACAGACAGACAGACAGACAGACAGAGTTACTTTCGCATTTATAATATTAGTATGGATGGATATGGAAATAGAATATATTACAGAATCCTTAAATAGGAGTTTTACTAAACTACTTTTCATCCCACCATCTCGGAAAGACTATTTTTGCTCTTCGATAACTGAGCGTAAAAGTCGTTTTTATCCTCTAGAGAGGTAAAGTAAATTTGAATTTAGAACATCGTGTATACTAGGTTTGTGGACTCAAAACATCATTAAACCTATTTACTTCTACCTCTATGGTGCCGAATTTATCATACAACTTTTTTTTAATTCATGAAAAACTCAGACTCGTAACCTCCTTGGTGTACTTTTTTTTTAATTTGCTTTGCGCGCATTAATTTTTTTCACGTCATATTGTTGACATTGTTGTTGAATTTTTATATTGTTGTATTTTATTACTAGTATTAATACACATATTATACAGCCTCCATGGCGTAGTGGTATTGAACGCGGCCGCTACGCAGGAGGCACGGGTTCGATCCCCGCTCAGTGCAAATATTTTTTATGCATGAAAATGGGTATTTGCATTGGTCTAGTCGTGCCTTGGAGAGCACGTTAAGCCGTCGGTCACGGATGCCATACGAACATCTATGGCAGTCGTTACGGGTAGTTGGAGCCCTAAAAAGTTCAACAACAACGGTCTGGCTGCAATGCTTCGATATCGCCTAATGTCATCATTGGGTTGTGGAGGTCAGATGGCAGTCTCTTCACGGCAAATATCGAGGTCCAGCCAAATCCGCAGTTAAGACTGGTAAAGCGGACCCCGGACTCCGAGGTGAAAGCTTCGGATGCTGACTGGGTATTAACGCTAGGAAGGAGAAGCATTTCATTATTTCCTCGCTGAGGTGGGATGAAAAGTTACGTGTTGCACTCGAGTGCAAAGATTTTTCACCTTGTGCTCTTTTGATTCCCTCGCTAACGCTCAAGATTCTAATTTGTGAATCACTCGCTACGCTCGTGATTCAAATTTAGAATCTTTCGCTTGCTCGGTCATCAAAAATGAGCACGCGGTTAAAAAGCAACTTTGCACTCTTGTATAACAAATAACTATTGTAACGGATTGTGTAGCTATGTATTTGTTATTACAGTGCAACCTTGATAAACGACCCTCGATATAACGAATTTCTCGATTTAACGATTTTTTCCTAATCCCCTTGAATTGTCTATAAGAATCAATGTAAATTATATCCCAGCGAGTGTTATAACTTATAGCCTGTCTATCCATATCCATACTAATATTAGAAATGTGAAAGTAACTCTGTCTGTCTGTCTGTCTCTCTGTCTGTCTGTTACTCACGCCTAAACCATTAAACCGATTTCGATGAAATTTGGTATAGGGGTAGATTAGACCTTGAGAAAGGACATAGGCTATATTTGGTCGCGATAACCGTCATCCACGCGGGCGGAGCCGCGGGCGAAAGCTAGTAGTACATAAATGTCGCTGTTGTAGATGGTTGTAGATACATTTTCTCGCAAGTTACAATATGCCCTCACAGGTGAACGCATTCTACTTTAAGGGCTAATAATATTACAGGAGAGTACGTCGGGGCCCAGTACCTTGCAGTTTACAGCCTATTATAATAAACTCGGCTTGGAGTAAAAGAAGTTATTGCTGTAGGTACCTATCGTAAACTGCGTGAGAAGGGTAACTTTGTATCTTGCAACAAATTTTGTAACACGTACTTTGTTATAGAAATTATTTTTGTAAAAATGTTGTTTTGGAAATAACAAGGTAAGTTTTTTTACCTTAAGAGTGATGATTAGAGAGTAGTCACACTCACTAATCATACTATATTTAGATCCTAGGTTCGTAGATCAGATGGAATCAGTTTATGGGATCATGATCATTCATGCGATCAGATGAGATCAGTTCGTTTATAGATCAGATGGCAGTCTCAGAACAGACTCCGGTCGGACACAGGTCGGCCGAAGCAAAGAAAGCCGGGCTAGGTGGGGGTTCTCAGGTGGCGCAGACCTGAAATGTGAATGCAGAGTTACAGCACAGACAAGGGCCCACCTGCTGACATGTGCTACACGCCCAAACACATGTACACCGGAGGACCTCATGTGCGCCTCCGAGAGCGCTATCCAGGTAGCAGCACACTGGGAGAACACCAACTAAAAGTTTTGGCGCCATCGCCACTATAGAAGAATAGGTTCGATTCCTCGATCAGATAAAAATAAAAAAAAATAAATGGGACCAAAAATGAATCATGTGGTTTATGTACAACGTATCTAACTACCTCTTCAAGAGATGCAAAGTCGTCAAAATCTTTCTGTCCACTTTTGTAAATGAGGGTGAAGGCACCGTGAGGTCTAACTGCAGTATTATCATCATGTCATCATTAAGTTGAACGCGAAATCGGTTCGAGAACGCCTATTTGATTAGTGACAGCAAAGTACAGGCTGCGCTAAATATTCTACTATATTTAGTTATGGTTAAGGTTTGCCTTCATGAGGATGGACGAAAAAAAACTGACGAAACAGATCTATGAAATGAGCGTGAATGGTCAACCCGATAGGGGTCGTCCTAGACATACGTATGTCAGTCATATCGAAGATATTTTAAAGAATGGACATGTCAAGAGTACCTGAAACCGGCGAGCATGTACGAAAACAATAATGAAAATAGAAGAAGCGAAGGATGTATGCCAGGATCGTAGCAGGTGGAAAACTGTGGTGTCTGCCTACCCCACTGGTAAAGAGACGTGACTGTATGTATGTATGTTCCCCTTCATTGACAGTACAGAAGATATGTTCGCCAACTTGCTGATTAATTGAAAAGGTACCCATAGAAAGTCTGAAGAAAAAGGGCCACCACTAGCATCTCAGTTGACGTCCTCGATAGATGCTTTTTTTACTCCAAAGATCATGGATTTTAGAAAAATAAAAGTTCGAGTAATCGTAATTGCTTGGTAAGTAAAGAATCCTAAGTCTTTATAGTGCGGCAAAAAGAGCAATTCAATTTCCCAAAAATGGGCAAAATTGTATCCACGAAATCTGTTAATTCAAATGCGTACCTACTACATCTGTCGCTCACTGTGCCAATCCAATCGAAATATTTTTCTCAGTTCTTTTGCAATGAATTTTGTATATTTAATACATTATGTTATTGTACATTAATCCAGAAAAACTCCAACTAAAATATATTATTATTTAAGATTTTATTTACACGGCTTTCCACTCGGTATCCATTGAAGCAGTGGGGGTCCTCAAATAAAGTCACGTACACACAATTCAGTCTCGGTGAGTCTTTTGAACCAAACTAATGTAACTTTCAGAGTCATGCGATAATAGAATTCAATCAAATAAAATGTTATTAGATCTCAAAATATCAATACTTGAGATTGTATCTGATGATTGAAATATTTAATCAGATACTGAAATAAATCTATTGAGGTAAATCTACACTAATGTTACAAATTGCGAAATCCATCCCTTCGGGGATATAGGCGTGAGTTTATGTTATGTTATGTTTAGATTAAACCCTGGGTTTTTTTAAATGTTATTTATTGACCGCAAAATGTAAGTTCTTTATGGCCCACGGAATGATTTTTATAAAAATGGTGATTATGAAGAGGATCATATTCATCCAAACACCAATCCTGGTTGTAGGTATCCAAAGCCAAAGGGTGCATCCAAGAAGCTCGGGGACCGCTCTCCTACTCGCAGAAGAAATCAAATTATGAGATGGGTCATAACATGGAGAAGGAAAATCATATTCTGTCCTCCGTGGGTCCTTTTACGGGAGCGACTACCGTCTTCACTCTCCAACCCTGAGAAGAAAAAGAAGTTAATCACCAAATGTATCGGCTTGCATGTGTGGTTGGCTTAGGGTCCAAAGATCTCTATGAAGTCTCATAGACCCAAATTAAAACAATACATTATTGAGCGTTGAGGCTCGTCGGCAATCCCATACTCACAGGCGATGTGGAACATCTACAGGAAAGACTTTGCCTCACTGTGTGTGTTCTACTGCCTATACAATGGTTTGTGCTCAGATGAATTGTTTGACATGATGCCCACAGCTACATTCTATCATCGCACCGCTCGCCATTGGCGGGGAATTCATTCGCACACACTACGACCGGTACTCCTCGACACGGCACGGATTGTTAGTTGTTCCCCTCCCTGGAGCCCTAACCGTAGCTTGGTCCCTGTACCCGATGCCGGTGGGGCACTGTTTTTTATATTTTTAAATGAATAATCCTTTATTCGTTATATCACGGCACGTGGAGTGGTGTCACGTCGCTCCACTGTCACGCTCCATTCCAGTCGCGTGTCGAGGACTAATTAACATATTAATTGCCACAATACATACCCTGATTCGCGTCACACCACGCCTGTATAAGTGAAAAATATTAAAATAATAACTCAGTAATGTAGTTTTATAGCAATGCATAAATTAATGTGGTTTTCGCCAACGAAATTGCAATCAATACTAAACTCTAGTGGTTAAGGAGAAAGAATACACGTATCACCACCCCATCTCATCTTGTCGTAATATTCATTTATCAATATCTATTGGTGTACAATAAAGAATTATCTATCTATCTATCTATCTACGAGTGGTCCTAGTATCAAACCCTGTGGAACGCCCATCGAAACCACAGATCCTACAGAGCGTGTACCGTTAACATCGACCCTCTGAATTCTATCTAATAGGCGACTAACAGAAAAATACGCAAACGATATTACTGCAAGAGAAGGAAAACTCGAAATAAAAGCCTATATCAATCTTTGGCCAGCGTGGAATCAGTAAGCCAGAGCCTCCCAACATTGGGAGAGATCTATGTCCAGCAGTAACCAATGCAATACCAACAAAATATTGGCACAGAGCGGTAATCGAACCCGCTACCTCAGACTTAGCAATCGATCGCTCTATTAATAAGGAGGGGTACCTACCGAGACATATTATAATTATAACAAATGCCCCGGTTCTAGAACGTTCTCTACATGAAACTAACGCAATGCCTGAAACAATTTACAACTATGCAAGACGTACTCTAAGAGTTGTAAAGTTTAACAATAAAATGTCAACAATGTAGTACATACCTACCTATACCATTCTCACAAATGGCGTCTTATCCAAGCACTTTAAAACAAACTCCATATTATTTCCAAACAAACAAATGCAATAGTAGTTTTTCCATTCTCCAGTGACGTGTTGTTAGAATAAAATGTTTTATTGAAATTCGCAAGACTTCTGTGAAGTACTGTAGGAATACTAAGCATACGAATTGCACTTTGCGAAACAACTCGATTGCTTCGCGCCATCATTCGACGAACGACCGAAAACGTGTCTTGTTAAGAAAAACAAGGTGGAAAGAAAATAAAGTTACTGTATAAAACTGAACTGGAGATGTTCAAAGCGTACATAATTAATTGTTGAATGGCGATATAATTATTTAAATAATGTCATAAATCGAGTTGAATAAGAAATAACTGAACTATAGAGAAAATACATTTCAGGCCCCCATTTTTGTATGATAGGTGTCAACAATGTTAAAACACAAATAAAAAAAAAACAAGACTCAGCCTCAGCCTCTTAAAATGATTGGTGAAATGTGTAGGTGTTAATTCACCTCTACCTAACCCTCCTGGGATAAAAGCGTGATTATATATGTTGCATTATGCAGTTATATAACATTCTGTTCAAAAAAGAAAATTTCACATTGCTCGCTAGGAATTACATTCTTGTCGGTAAAAAGTAGGAAAATTTGTAGGTATATCTGGTATAGTAAAAATCATCTTTTGTGTAGCTAAATTTTAACCGACCGCCAAAGAAATGTTATGTTTTGTAGTTTTATATATTACCTATATATACATATATATAACTATAATGTAAATAAATTAAACTAAACTGCGAGATTTAACGAACCTCACATATAAGAAAAAATTCGTATGTTCCATTTTTTTTTCCACCCTCAACTTCTTATGGAAACATAATAAAGTGAAGTGAACTTATTACGCGCTTATTCTGACAAAAACTTCTCCGGGCGTTGAGTTAATTAAAAGGAGGCTTCCGTCGACTGGGACCGCAATTAAATTTATTTTAAATTTAATTATTTTTCTTCCGGCGACTGGGACCACCCATAAAAAAGAACAAAAAAATTATAGTTAAAACCAAAAGCAGTACAGTCAAACAAAAAGACATTTCAAGTAATAATTAAAAGCAAAATCTGATCAATTCAAAAATATCATTGGCTTTAGTAATTTCTTTAAGGTACACCAATAAAACAAATTAAAACTACAGTAATATGTCACCTTAAATACTAAATTCGAACATCATGTCAAAATTAATCAACTAACTCGCCCCGCCGCCTGTCACCGTAACAGGGGCGTCAGCTTAGGGAGGGCAAAGCACATGCACAAAAGCACAAATGCCACATGCGCAGAAAGATTTTTGAGAAGTTCTCGAGCGGTCAGGAGAAGCTTATTACGGGAAAAGATTGCCTTTGGCACCCCTTCAGGGAAAAAAATCATTTATGTATAATATGTATAAATATACTTATTCATAGGTATACTTATTCTAGGCATGATATATGAGATAGATTTTCCTAGCAGTCACTTTTCCATAGATTTTCTTACCCGTGTTTTCGTTCTGAAAAATGCCTCTACTACTACCAGACAAATTTGAAAAAGAAATGACAGATAGGTACCGGGATACGCTATTTCTTAATAAAACGGTGTCAAAAATATTTCAATGGGCTCAGTTTTACGAAACCTCGATTTTAGCAAAAAAATTGTGTTGAAATCGGTCTGAGCTGCGGCTATCCTTATATGGGGGGGAGGGGGGTTGGACACACCTACACATACCTTCATGACTATTATATACACATATTCACGCCTGAAAGCCCATATTTCACTGTTTTCGGTCCCGTGTAACCACTCTCAGGGGGCGAGCCTATAGCCGTCAAGTGGGCACTGTGCTGTGTCTTAGGCTGTAGGTAGGTATATTTACTGACGGATGAAGAACAGCCCAGACATGACAGATGGAGTTCCCGTAGTCGAAGGCGACTTTAATACTTACCGTGAAGCGACTGCTACCTGACCTCCACTCCTATTTGAAGCTATGGCGCTAATTTTAAACTAATAATGAATGTTGACTATCACTATGATACTTTAAGTAACAGAGGTGATAACTTAGAATACCATCCAGGTCCACCACCATCTTAGATCCACCAAATCGCATACAAAAAAATTCATTCAAATCGATCCAGCCGTTTAGGAGGAGTTGATGAGTGACATATACGATAGATGACATTTTTCAATCAAAGAGTATTTTCTTACTAACCTTTTTTTGTTTGACTGTACTGTTTTGGCTAAAACAATAGATTTTTTGATACATTCATAGGTGGTCCCAGTCGATGGAAGAAAAATATTAAATTTAAATGAATCCGGCAACTGGGACCGCGGTCCGAATTAATTGCGGTCCCAGTCACCGGAAGCCTCATTAAAAGTATGATTCAAGTACACTGCTTTAAACCATTTTTTCGACTTTTTGTTAAAACTTTTTGTAAATGCAAGATGAATTTTTGAATTTGGACCATGCTCCATGTCAGAATACAGAACAGTACAGGAATTGTTCTGTATTCGGAGGCTAATACTGAATTTTAGCTTTTTAGACAAGACCTATATAGGCATTTTGCTTCGTAGTCAATTTGATTTTTAAGTAACATGATCAGGAGGGTATTGTTTCTAGAGGACTCATGTCATAGCATTTAAAGGTTTCCCCCGGGCATGACCTTTCCTGGATCAGCTGGAAGTCCCTAAAATTTAGGGACTTGGATCAGACAAGCCGACCGAAGCAGGGCGAATCGGTCCAGGTTATAATAAAGGTAATTCGTTAGTAGAAAAGAATAGACCAGTCAATGTAGTACGGGATTGACAAACATTTACGACTAACATGTTCGAATGCGTGTCATTCCCGTTTGTTATTCTATTTTATTCTATTTTACTAAGGATTGCCAATCAATCAATCATTAGCCTATTGCAGTCCACTGCTGGACATAGGCCTCTCCCAATATGCGCCACGTTTGCCGATCCTCTGCCTTCCGCATCCAGTCTGTCCCAGCCACATTTCGCAGGTCGTCAGTCCACCTGGCTAGGGGATGTCCCACCTTCCGTTTTCCTTCTCGCGGTCTCCACTCTAGGACTCGTCTGCTCCAACGGCCATCAGTCCTTCGGCAGATGTGGCCAGTCCACTGCCACTTCAGCTTTATTCTGCGAGCTATGTCGGTAACTTTGGTTCTATGTCGGATGACTAAGGATTGTGCCACTTGTCTAGGGAGGCAGCCTACCAAATGAACCAGCTCGTTGTGTTTTAAGTACCATTGTTGGTATTTAGGTATATTACTTCTGTGCTCATAATTACATTAAACACTAAACTGAAATTGACCCTATACGATTCAGGGACTTCAGTTCACATGTATAGTACATTTTGTACAACTCAAAGAAAACAGAATCATTTGTTGAAGACAAAAAAATGTCTGACGACTTAATGCACGCAAATAATACAGGAAATAAATAATTTCTGTACGACACAACTTTGTAGCAACGTCTTATCGGGCTTATTTAATATTCGCGACGTTCTTACAAAGTTATCTCATTAGGTGGAGACGACAGCGGGTAGCGCTAACGGGTCGGGGGTCGGTAGCTTGTCAGACCTCACCAACTAATTTTGAAAATTTCAATTTTAAAATTATAATTATTTTAGTAATTTTGGTTTTGGTGGAGTAGAATTATAGACCACCCCGTCTTAGAAGGCGCCTGAACGATGGGGCTGTTCTCTATCCGATAGTAAATATACAGCCCATGATAAAGTGAACGCTTGACAGATATTATAGGCTCGCCCTCTATTGCGTGGGACCTAAAGTCATAGTTACCGAAATTCGGGTGATATTTTATAGATTTTTTTAATGAAATTTTCGGGTGCGCATTTTCTTACATAACTTTTCAACTCCTATCATCGGATTTCCGAAAAATTTTCTCATACCATTTAAAGTCATAATGATCATTCTTCATAAAAATTTAACAAATAAATATTGAAATATATAATCATTGAAATTCATAATATCACTTATTATAAATTTTTTGTTACTAATATTTGTTTTAATATATTTGTTTATAGTAATAATCGAAACTCATAATCATTTCAATAAATAACTTTTATGTTCATAAAGGTGTTTTATTCTAATATTGAATAGCTATTGAATTAAAATATTGATATTTGAAATAAAATTGGAAAAATATTGAATAACTTGATAAATATATCATTGTTAGTCCGGTCAATTTAGACATTCGAAGTTACATAAAGTCCCAACAAGCTGAATTTCTGTGAAGTTGTTCAAAACATAATTACAAACAATGTCTAGAAGTTCCCCATCATTCCCCTGTAAGGAAAAAAATTAATTCAAGGTCAAAGGTCAAAAAAATGAGTTTTTGCGATTTTCAGCAAAACGGTAAGTTTTATCATAAAAGTACCTTAGACAAAAATTGTAGATCATAAAATTATCTATAAAAACCGTACCCGTACCTTTCCGGGGTTCAATGGGGACACCGACTACCCACACCCGAAGGAGCTATCTTAAAAGGTCAGCCGGGTTGCGAGGGAAATATCTAATTGGGTAACTTTACACCCGATAATTGAGACCCGACAGAGACAGTGTGCGGTTTTAAACCGAGACCGCATGTGGCACTTCACGAGGAATAATCACCCCTCGCAGACGGCCATAACTAGCACCAGGACCTGCGGCGAGAGGTTTCCCGCTCTGACGGTTGCTTAAAGAATACAACGCGTGAAGTGGCATATACATGGAGGAGCCCAGGCAGAGATGGCATTGCAGGGGTCGGCTCTTGATCTGTAAGTCTCAGGAACTCACCGAAGCAGCCATAGCTGGGCGCATTGCGTCAGCTGGTAGGAGAAGCTACCGTGATACCTCTATCGCGTTATCGGCAGCGAAGACGTGTGAGAACCCCCTTCGAGCATCACCTCATTCGAGCTAATCTTCTCCTTTTGTCGAGTCGACGACATATGTCATATTTTGTTTGCCCAGTGTGCAACCACCCTGATGGCATTCTCAGAGGCACCCATGAGTTCCTGCGGTGTACACGTGCTTAGGCATGCAGCACACGTTAGCGCCTACCTCACTGTAGTTCCGCATTCACACCGTGGTGCCTGGGTCCACCTCATCTAAGAAACTCCATCTAATTCGGTTTTCGTTACTTCGGCTGACCTGCATCCGATGTCTATTTAAGGACTGCCAGGTGGAGTATGGGCAGCTTCTGTGCTCCCCACATATCAATTGGCCAGAAAGGGTTCGTAAGTAAGAGAACCAGGTATGCCCACTTCAGATCCAGTCACCAAATACGTCCAAGGACTTATATATATATATACGGCCCCAGATCCGCGCCAGCCGGAACACCCCGCCACATATCTCACTTACCAAGCCCTGTCCTATATGGGTAGATACTGGCTTTCACCGATAAGTAAGCCCCGACAATGACGCGAGGATAGAGAGGCACCCCGTGCTGAAAGATTGCAGCTCTGATGCAGCTCCATGGCAAGGTGTTAAAGACGTAGGCAACAAAAGACACTGCCAGCATCAACTCGCCGTGCCACTGCTTCTTCCATCAGGGCCCTCAAGCGCGTGTTGGCATCCACGGTGCTCCCGACTATAACCAAATTTATTGTCTACCAAATTCGGCCTCACCCCTGTAAGGCGCTCGATGTGGCACTTCACGAGGAATAATTCGTTTAAAACACCTGCATGACTGCACATCTTGTCCATCAATACAATGAGCCGATAGGCGGACGGTAACTTTGCAGAAGAGGACCAGTTTTCCTGTCTTTCAAATTTTCGGAATCCGTCTCTACTTGAGGCATATGTTATAGAGCCCTTCAAAACGGGATCCGAGTGCCTTTAGAGCCTAGAGGGCTGCCAGGTCCCAAAGCGGTTGTTTTGCTGTTGCCTTTGAGCCATAAAACATCATTCTTCAGAAGCTATTGCTGTACTCAAGTGATTTTTGGTTGCGATATCATCTTCTACGTAGGGCGCTTTAATGGAATGGAATGCAAATATTTCCCCTTGAAGGGATTCTGGTCTGGAGCCTGGGTTAGTGGAGAGATCGATGGAAGTCACTACCCTCGCACCATAAGGTAGAGATCTCACGAATCAGGCTTGAAAATCTCCAGCAATTTCTGACCGACCCCTATTTTGTGTCAGCCCCTTGGGCGCAGGCTAACGGTGAACGCGAACGTCACATAGGGGCAGGCGCGGTCGCAACTTGAAGTTTGGGGGGGGGGGGGAGGTCACTTCGGGAATTCCTTAAGAAATTAAACCCCCCCCCCCCCCCCCTCGCACTAGGACTTTTCAATATGACGTGCATGGTTTTGGCGGGGTCATGTCCTCTGTGACCCCCCACCCCCTCGGACCGCGCCTGCATAGGGGGCGGCAAACCTAAGTGGCCCGGAGCGCCAAATCTTTAAATACGCCCCTGAGTTAAAACTTCTGTATATTTTATATTGTAAGTATAAGTTACAATGAATACTCATGCATATTATGACGATAACAACTTTTATAACTTTTAGAATCGTTATATCTCAGAAACGGTGGCTCGTAAGAAAAAAAGTATTGATACATTTTTTATAGATAATTTTATGATCTACAATTTTTGTCTGAGGTACTTTTATGATAAAACTTACCGTTTTGCTGAAAATCGCGAAAAACTCATTTTTTTGACCTTTGACCTTGAATTAATTTTTTTCCTTACAGGGGAATGATGGGGAACTTCCAGACATTGTTTATAATTATGTTTTGAACAACTTCACAAAAATTCAGCTTGTTGGGACTTTATGTAACTTCACTCTCATTTTTTGGTCTAAATTGACCGGACTATGTACAAAGTATTGTTTATATTAGAGCGCGCCTATCACTCAGGGTCTTTGGCGCGGAGTGTTAGCATACTTTTGTTAGCAACTTTGCGACGGTATAGCGCACCTATAGTGACGTTTCATGCATTACCGAAAATATCAATAGATGCACTTATTAATGTAGTTTGTTGTTATGAAGTTTTTTGTTCGATTTGATATACATGGATAAAATTAAAGCCAAAATACAAAAAAATGGCGTCATTTTGCGTTATTTTTGCGTCATTATTATTACAAATATACGATGTTGTATAAAATTTTGATTTAACATATCGAATTAAATATTATTTGAGAAGTCATTACTCTAAGATATAAGGCTTCATTTCACAAATTAATTATTTTTAAACATTATTTGGCAAACAGACAGTTAGTAATAGATTCATTGAGAAAGCTGCTCTTTCCGACTTGGATAGATTAGGTTAGAAGGCTAATGCGGCAGCGGAGCGGAGCGAAGCTCCCGCATTAGCCTTCGTGGTTATTTTTTTTTATAACCATGCAGAACTATATTTAATCCAAAAACAAATTTAAATCAAAATTTGTCACTCTAGAAAAATGATAATATGAGTTAAAATATTTTCTTGGTAATACCCTTTATTAATACAAAAATTATGATAATTGAATGTTATGAAGAAAAAAGTTATGCTCTCGCCCGTAGCACATCTCCGCTGTTTCGCGGCGGACAGCGGAACTGCTAGTTGAGTTTCGCTGTGTTCAAGTGTAGCTGGAGCAGCGAAACATGAGCGGAACTTGACACTTGTTATCTAATATGGAGCGCGTACCCGAATCTAACTGGTCCGTGTAGAACGCATGCGCCAACTACCTGACTTCTGATTGCTCCGTTCAACATGATAACGTCTTTTTCGCATGCGCGAACTTGATACCGTGCGTCAAGAACTTTCAAAATCAACAGGGCCGAAATTGGGTAATTGGCTGTCTAGTTAAATTATTAGTTACTTTATGGTGAGTGATAGGGAAAGGAGATGTTCACTTTTTGTATGGACAATGGGGACACTAATTTGCACAAATATAATATATATAAATTAGTTTTATATTTGGTACCATTATACGTTAACATTACATTTAGATAAATATGATATTAATACAATTAAGTTATAAATAATAATATGTATACAAATATAATAAAGAGAAAAGAAGATGTAGCGACGGATGTGGCCCTGTAGAGAGGTTCCCTCCATCTGGCAGAAACTTGATACTCCGAAATTCATTGGGCATAACACATTTGACATTATTGGTGGACTGGTCGCCGAGTGCAGACCGAGGGTTCAGATTCAGCCACCTGTCACCGCTTCACCCCGCTGGTGAAGTGGTGTGACATTCATATCCTTCCTTTTCGGAGTACAATGGGGACACCGTGCTTTTCACAGCTGAGGGCTCTTAAATTATGGCCTAGAATCAGTCGGGCAGTGCGTAATAGGAGGCGTGCGGTTTTGAGTAGGTGCGATGGCCGACCGGAGTGGTATTTGAAGGGACTACCGAAAAAAAGTAGGAGCGTGATCAGAATTCGACGTGTGTGCTCCACACACAGCAGCAGCTATGTATAATACTAGCAGTTGCCCGCGGCTCCGCCCGCGTGGAATTCGGATTCCGTTCCCACTTTTTTTTCGTGCTAAAGTTCCCTTGGATATGGTCAGGAGTGATTGTCGAACTGAACTGAACTCTGACCCACTAAAAACGCATGCCGTCGCGGGTCTTTATTTGCTAGCCTATGTTACTCCCATTATTGAAATCAGTCAACAACAAACAAAAAAAAACAAGAAAAGGACTTTCCTCTTTAGAATATTAGTGTACCTAGATGTAGGTAATACCATCCTGTACAAAAAACTGTAGACGGCGAAAAAATAATCAAAGTAAAACTTTTTTACTGATCTTGATTCATTTGGAATTTAAAAGACCCCTAATGCGGCCCTGCAATTTACGTGTTACGTAAAATTGTCACGTGACAACACTGACAAAATAGCGGACGAAGCGCGGAGGTGTGAACGGCATAAGGCGAAACTGCGCGGCGAAAGAGATAGAAGATAGGTAAATCTATGCATTAGAACATGCCGTTTCGCTAGAGTTTCGCTCCTCGTACAACTGACAGAACATGGCGAAACAACCGCGGTTCCGCTATACGCGGTTTCGCGGCGGAGATGTGCTACAGGCGTCTGTTCTTAGAAATAGAAATGTATGAATAAAAAATATATGAAAAAGAAAATTATGAAGAGTGATTATTGTGAGCACAAATCGGTAGTAATAAGAATAGGATTTAAAAGTTTATGTAAGCCAATATGGACCCGAAATTTTCAAGCAATTGAGATAATTTTAAAGCATTTAGTATGCTAAACTAAACAAATTATTATAAATTGGAAAAAGCGTAATCAAGCTCAGGCAGGATTCGATCCCGCCCTAAGATCCGCGGTCGCGGCGAAGATGGTCGCGGTTTCAAATCCCGCCTGAGCGATTCACTTTTTACATTCTTAATCGAAATGGTTTTATGTTTAACTGCTTTCTGTTGGCTATATACAAGCTATCAGTGGTGAGGGGTCCCTATAACCCGAATCCTGCCAGCTTGCTCTGCAAACGGAAGCCACAGGGAAGAGATGTTTAAAAATTCAGTATCTGAATTAAGAACACCCGGAGTTCCCTACAAAATTGATGTAGTCGTTCTAGAGGTAAGATTTATTGCCACCAGCTTCCCTTTCGACAAAGTTTACCCTTCGCCACTGCAAGCTGTACTTAGTTTGTGTCTAGATTGCGCTGTGTAACAAATTCTAAGGTTTCTAGACTACAAGTAGTACTAAGACGTGCTCACAAAACGTGTACAGAGTATTTTTGGTGCCGCACGACTCACTGAGAGCTCATTAACTTTAAACCCGTAATATTTTGGATCCACTTAATCCACTACCATGAAAAGTTTATTGAATTTTCGTCGTTTTCATGGCCCCTAAAATTATTTACTACTTTTTCATCGTAAAATATATAGGTCGTTTCTGTTAAATATATAAATATCGCGAAGATTTTTACGGCCCATTACAAATACTTGCAAAATAAACTGTCTGTAATATTTTTATAACTATTCAATAAGCAAGTGACATGCTTGGGTGCGTTTTATTTTAACCCTAAAAAGCCAGCCACAAAAAGGAAGGTAGCTATTTATTATTTTACAAGCTGTTGCCCACAGCTCCACCCGCGTGGAATTCTGATCCCGTTCATCGCTGATATATAGCCTATGTGTTATTCTGATGTATAAGCTATATTATTGTAAAGTTTTATTAAAATCCATTCAGTAGTTTTTGCGTGAAAGAGTAACAAACATCCATAAATCCATCCACTCATCCATACTTACAAACTTTCGCGTTTATAATATTACAATGACAGGCGTCAACGAATGTCAAAAACGTCAAATCCAGGGCGATTTTTAGCAAAAATGTAAGTTTTGTCCCAAAAATGTCTGAGACAAAGTTAAAGATCATGAAATTATCTGCGAGTCAGGTTCACGCATTACGGCTTATTATGTGGCAAATCCCCTTTATTAGTGACCTTTGACTTCGAATACAAAATACAGGCATCGGATCAATGAGGATTTTTTAGATTTCATTATGGTGTTTCGAACAATCGTATCAACTTTCAGCTGGGTGCAAATTATTGTACCCTAACTCTTACATCTTGGTTTACTTTGACTGGTGTCCACTTTTTTCTGTCTCTCCTCTAACAGGTTTGCTGGCAAAGGTTTCTAATAGAAATAATTAGACCCTCTGTTCTACTACTTCCACTTATGTAGGTACTTCTAATGTTGGTTCTTTGTTCTTGTGTGTACATTAACAATTAAATCTTCTTCCTTCACCCTAGCATTAATCCCAGTCGCATCCGCAACCTTTCACCTCGGAGTCTGTGAAGTGGGATGAAAAGTTACGTGTTGCACTCGAGTAAAAAGATTTTTCACCTTGTGTTCTTTTTCTCTCGCTAACGCTAAGTATTCTAATTTTAATTTAATTTTAATTTTAGAATCCGTCGCTTGCTCGGTCCTCAAAACTGAACACGCGGGAAAAGCAACTTTGTCGGTGTTTGCAAAGTTGCTTTTCCCGCGTGCTCAGTAGGTACTCAGTACTCTTGTATAACAAAATAATAAGTATCAGATGTGATAGTGCTGCTATATTATTCAACAAGCCTCTGGCGCAGGAACCCGTATTCGCTGTTATTGACAAAAGAACCGGTAGATCCTCACCACGTTGAACATTCATTGCACCACCGACCTTTTCAAGAACTTTTTAGAAAAAACTATACGCAGCTACGAGTTCTAATAGTACAGGATATTTCAGTTAAAATATTTTTAATAGTAACCTCGCGTGTTACACGAACATGGCCGATCATCCCCGAAATTAGGACATCAATGATAGGGTCGGACGAGTAATTTAATTACTGTGAGGCACATTTTTGCGAAAGTCATGTATTGCCGCTCCTAGTTAATTCAATTTATGAAAAGACTAGTATATGGCCGCAGCTCTGCTTGCGTATTATGTCGGTTATCGCGACCAAACATAGCCAGGTAGTAGGCTATCAGATGCATCAGGTACTCCGTTCTGTAACAACTTAAAACAGCGCACTACGCGCGTACGTAAAAGCCACCATTTAAGTTGGTCTACTTTTACGCCAGTTCTCTCTTCTATGTTAACCAATTGTAATCCACCGTCTTCTCACATTACGACTGCGTTTGAAAGTCGATGTCACTCAGAATAATGCCTCTGCTTACAAAATAAACCCACTTTGATATGAGTAACGCTATCTAGTGAAAATTACCTGAACAATTCAGTGTTTATTCTCGTTCAGTACATGAAACTCACTCGTTCATAGAATAGGTACCTAAAGGGCGTCTTAAAGCCATTTATGTGACTACGATAGCTTTTCATTTTTATGGGATTTAATATTTTATGTATATTTTCTTGTTGACAAGTTAGTGTATAGTATAATGTCTTGTTGTTATGATAGGTACCTGAAATAAATGAAATGACGTTGACCTCAATAGATCCTCCATACGTCCGATGATTTGATCGAGCAGATGTAGACGGTTCTTTCTGCCTGGGAGAACAGCAAGACTATATCAATAAGCAGGGTCATGTGAGGAGCTGCCGCACCAGGTTACCACCTTTAAGCCTTTGACATCATCACCATCACTACATATTATATAACAAAGTCGCTGTCGCTGTCTGTCCGTCCCTATGTATGCTTAAATCTTCAAAACTACGATTTACGAAAAACGCACCGGATTATGAAGCGGTTTTTTTTATAGATAGAGTGATTCAAGAAGAAGGTTTATATGTATAATACACGCATAATATTGTAGAGAAACACTGATAAATTTAGAGATATGCAGCGGGAACGGGATCAGAAAATATGGCGGCACAAAGTTCGCCGGGTCAGCGGCTAGTCTAAGATAAAATACAGGAGAATGGTATTCGCTGGTGCAACCACGTTATACAGACCGCGATGCTACATTAATAGCAAATGTCTGGCAATCGTATCGTCTGACGGCCAGAGATGTCGAAGAATGGGCGAAGTGAATGTAGCCGCCGGGATTAGGATACCGGGCTCTGAAGTGAAAGTCTCGAAAGCACCCCATTGACATCATTATTGACATACTTTGACGTCAACCTGTGTCAATCATATACGTTAATCCTATACATTCGTTACTTTATTCTAAAATACGCCGGCCAACGCATTACCACTTGCCTAAAGGGTTTGGTAGCAGAACATCCCATTCCCAAACTCGTCACTCTGTTTCAGATGGTCCCATTCCCACATAGTCCTATTCCCAGATCGTCCCATTCCCAGATTGTCCTATTCCCAGATGGTCCCAGGGATGGTAACGCATGACGCAGTTTTAATGATAGGGGTATGAATTTTAATTTTTTATTAATTTTCAGCAAGTGGACTGTACCTACCTAACCTTTCAAACAAAATTTTGAAGCCACGTAAAAACTAAAATTTACGCATTATATCACTTCTCACACTATAATAATTTACAGTTTATACACACAGATAAAATCTAAAATTTTCACATTTTTAGAAAAAAAATTAAAATAATTCAAATGAAGACGTGCCAGCCATTCCTCACGTTACCGCCAAAAGCGTTGCAAAATTGTCGGCGTCGCGCGTCGGCGTCGGCGTTATTGCTTGCCATGCAGAAAAATATAATTGACTGATTTAATAAATTCAGTTTTTTTGGAATAATTACGTATGATTAGTAACACGAAAAGGCTATTTATATTTCCTACACTTATTTACAAGGCTCGCTTTACAAATATTATTCTATGGAGGGGATGAATTGCTGACAGAATTATTACAGTTTACGATCATATTATTATTGTTAAGGTAAATTATGACCATCCACTTGTAGCGATAAGGCCGCCATTTGCACCCGTATACCTCGGGACATGCTCGGGATGCGTATCTTAGACCTAAAATCGCAAGGTAAACAGGCCCTGAAGCGCGCGGATTGTTTTGTAAATCTATGCTTGATGAATTTGAGCTCATCCACCGCCGCCGTAGCACCCGTATTGTCCTCAAAAGACACTCAAGATATAATGTCGCGATCAATACACACAATACGGATTGCGGCTCCCGGATAAAAAGTAGCCTATGTTATGATAATAACTGTCAAATCCTTTAGTTTAAGCACAGATTAATAATTGTACAAATGGAGCGTGATTAAACTCACTAACATACAAATATCTTCACAAACTTAAGTACCGTTGTATGTGTATAGTTAATTAGAAGTATAGTATAGTTCCATAGTGGGCTAGAAGGATAGTGGAATAGTAGGATAGGTAATAGGATAGTAGGATAGTGAGATAGTAGGGTAGTAGGATAGTTGCGTAGTAGGATTGTAGGATTTTTAGGATTGTAAGATAGTGGGATAGTAGGATAGTAGACTAGTAGGATAGTAGACTAGTAGGATAGTAGACTAGTAGGATGGTGGGACAGTAGAATAGTAGGATAGTAGGATAGTATGATAGTAGGATAGTAGGATAGTAGGATAGTAGGATATTAGGATATTAGGATATTAGGATAGTAGGATAGTAGGATAGTAGGATAGAAGGATAGTGGGATGGTAGCCAAACACGACTGTGACACCACTGAATACTGCCTATGTGGCGTAGCGGTAGTGAACGCGGCTGCTACGCAGGAGGCGCGGGTTCGATCCCCGCTCAGTGCAAATATTTGTATGCATGAATAAAAATATTTGCATTGGTCTGGGTGTTTCTATGTATAATATGTATGTATTTACAAAAAAAAAAGTATCTAAGTATGTATATCCGCATTCTAGATTCCATAACACAAGCTAATAAGCTTACCATGGGTCTAGATAGCGTTGTGTGGAATGTTGTAGAATATTTATTAGAATATTTATTTATTTATAATTATTATTAATACTCCTTAAAATGAGGCGACTCAAATTGTGGCATTGCCGTAACAGGGCTTACTAGTCAATGAGTTTCGGGAGTATGCGCATGTGTCAATACTGTCATAATAAGGTCATTTTACTGTGTGACATCAACTGTAAGAATTCTATAACTTTCTAGTGGAACTTTACGTGAAGTGCAGGGTGCTATGAGTGACAGTCCCTTGAGAAGATGACTTGAGATGACTTCGGGAACAAAATTTAATAGCAAAAAAGTCAGCAACAGAAACAAAACTGATTATGCTTCATCGACTAGGTAACCGGCAGATCCTCGACTTCTATACAGTATAGTATAGCACATAATTACGCTGCATTGACTTCATTGACGTGTCCTATATAAATATGTATATATTATAATAATATATTGCACCACATCGTACAGGGGTACAATCGCTAAGTATTCAATTGTTCAGAACTGGGGTAATCATATACCAATAATATAATCTATCCAATTATTATTAAACCGAATGTCGGTAGTTGTGTAAAATTATTCCAGCATTAACAATACCCGCTTATATTTCAAAATGGCTGTTTCCTTAGTTTTCGTTTATATAAAACAGTAAAATTAAGAAACAACCTGGCAAGTCCAAGATGAACAACCTGGTAACGTACATCGGTCTGTGTGCTGTTCTCGGACATGTTAGCGGAGTCCGATACCATAATGAAACAAATCCACCAAATCCTGCAAGAGTACAATTGGACGAGTTTAGACACTCACATCCGGTAAGTTCTACATACATCATTGCTTATGACCGAAATTTCATATTTACAATAGCTGTGAGTTGGTCTAAGGAGCCTGACCAACTAATTTCACCTGCTAGCCGGTACACATGTTGAGAACTCCTGTCGCTGAAAAATTGGAAGGCATTCCTCAGAGAGGATTTTTTGATAATATTATTACTGTTGAAGGTGCATTAGAATTGTTTAGGTCAAAATCATGGCAGCGCAAAATAGAAGACATGGTTACACAGCGGCTCTATTCTTTCCCACGAGCTTGCTTTTTGATGTGGAGACGTGGAGTCCACAAACGTCTATAGCCTCCATGCAAAGCCGCCATCCACAAATACCTCGAGACAGCTAATCCAGCCATTATTTCTATGACGGAGACTTAAATATGCCGTCCTGACGATACGTCGCACTTGCTCTACCCCGGCTATGTTGTTGAGGAAAATTTCCGTGCTAAGGCCGGAATGTGCGTGTTCGTTAGGGTGGATGTTTGTTCTCGCCGTCTGCACTGCCTAGAGGACCAATCCTTCTCCACCCTATGGGTACACGCGCAGGAGCGGTTTCCGAACGCTGAACTGGTATTTTTGGGCCTTGGCACCTGGGTAAGGGCGCGCACCACGCACGATCCCAACGTGGGCCACTTCAAGGCGGCGTACACCAGAGCCACAAAGGTCTGCAAGAGGGCTTGCGTCAGAGCGAATGCCCAGCGCATAGCGTGACTCGGTCAAGAGCTAGTGGCAGCCGTGGCTACAGGCGACTGACCAAAGCCATGCAAGCCAACTTCGGCCAGCCATCGCTGCCCCCGTTGCGCAACCCTGATGGATCCCTGGCCTATGAGCCGCAAGAGAAAGCAAATTTGCTGGTTAATCTCTTCGCGACCAACTCCCGAATCGATGAATGCTGTATGCAGCGACCAACACTGCACATCTGTGACCACGCAATGCCTGATATCCGTATGGTATCAGGCAACGAGATGTCCGTGCTGTGCTGCAGTCACTCAATGTCCGGAAAGTCAGCGGACCGGATGGTATTCTGGCGGTGGTTCTTCAAAAATGTGCTGCATAGTTGTCTCCAATGCTTACACGGTTGTACCGGATGTCGTACATCTTGGGTACAGTGCCATCGGCTTGGAGGGAGATGAATGTACATTGTACAGCCAATCCCCAAGAAGGGGGATCACTTAGACCCGGCCAACCATCGGCCCATAGCCGTCACCTCAGTGCCTCAGTTCGAGCACATCATAAACAATCAACTCATGCGTCACCTAGAGGATCCCTTCTTAATCAATGACCGGCAATACGGTTTTAAGCGCTCAACGGGTGATCTTGGTGTGATGACAAGCATGGCGAGTCAATTGCCAGTCTCGACATCGCCAAAGCTTGCCAGTCTCGACATCGCCAACGCTTTCGATAGGGTCTGGCACAAATCGTTTCTTCAAAAGAAAAGAGCAGCGGTGTCTTCTACACAAGAAACAAATTCGACCTCAGCTTCCCATCAGGCGAAGCGAAGTCAAATTGACGTGTCCTATATAAAAAAAGGTTAATAATTTATCCGCGCCATAGATAGTGTAAATGAATTTATATCTTGTTTTATTTTTTGACCCTTATATCATTTGAAATTCCCATTCTACGCAATGAAATTCTTTTATCCCCAACTTCTTTTATTTCGATAAATTAATAAATATGTAACATATCGCCTAGACAATAATAGTGAATGGATTAACACCTCATTCGTGTAAATCATTTCAAGGTACTACAGTGTAACGTAAATAGATTGTTGAAATCATAACCTTTAATGGTTGAAGCAGACCGTAGTTGGGTAAAAATGAATGAACAAGTTAATTATGTTAATACTTTAAATTTTCAGAAACCGATTGGGGTGTACACAAGATCAAGCGGCGCACCACTTGACATCAGAGATACGAGCGCATTAAATGTAGATTTATTTAATCACAGAAACCATTTCAGATTCACTTCTCATAATATTAGAGAAAGAACACCAGAGCGTGTTATATATGCTAAAGGTGCTGGTGCTTTCGGGTACTTTGAGCTAACTCGCAATGTATCCGAATACATTAAATCTGATGTTTTTAATGGAATTGGTAAAAAGACACCAGTTACTGTAAGATTCTCTACTCTTACACAAAACATCGGTGGTTCAGATCTGGTAAGAGAAAGAAAAGGTATGGCTGTCAAGTTTTATACTAAACAAGGAAATCTAGATTTTGTGTGTTCGAGCATTCCTGTCGCCCCTGTTAACGACCCAATGTTTTTTGCACACGCTGTACACGCCTTGAAAAGGAACCCTCGAACTGATATGTTTGACCGTACCGCTAGATGGGATTTCGCAACCAAGAGGGCAACTGCTCTGAATGCCTATTTATGGGTATCTTCTGATTTTGGATTACCAGATGGATGGAGGAGAATGGATAGTTTTGCGAATCATGTTTATATTATCTATAACATGCATGGGGAAAAATTTTATGTGAAATTTAACTTTAGGACAGAAGTAGGATTACGGAGCTTGTCTGACGCTCGTGCCAAAGCTATTGCAACCCGACAACCTGATTACTACGCACAGGATCTATACAATGCCATTGCTTTGAAAGACTATCCATCTTGGAAGTTAGAGATGGATATTTTGAAAAAAGAAGACTTAATGAAAGTCAGTTATGATCCGTTTGACGTAACCAGGTTATGGAAACGAGGAACGTACCACACAGTCCCTATTGGCCGCTTAGTTTTGAATAAACGTGTCGACAATGATTTTAGTGACATTGAACAAAGTGCCTTTAATCCAGATAACTTGGTCCCTGGCGTTTTTGGTCCAGTTGATGCTTTATATAGGGCCCGTAAAGTGGTCTATGTAGACGCCCAAAACTATCGTTTGGGATCAAATTTCGATAGAATTACAGTAAATGCTCCTCTGTATTCAAAAGTTTACAGTCGCGATGGAGTGGCACCTTTAATGGAAAATATGAGAGATGCGCCTAATTATTTCCCAAATTCATTTAATGGTCCGATGCCTTATGTGGACGAGGTTAGGCCATCCGAAAATATAGAAGTGTTTCAAAGTAAAGCCATTGATTTACAACCAATGGCAGACTTTTACAACGAAATTGTAGATAGCGATGCTCACAAACAAAGAATTGCAAATTTTATAGGCAATTCTTTACGTACCGTTCCTTGGGACGTGGAAAAGAATGTTATACGTATCTTAAACCTGATATGTAAGGACCTGGGAAAACGTGTGAGGATAGCTCTAGACAAAGCAAGGGCTGTAGATCTACATGCAAGACGTAATCGAACTGCGCAGTGTATAGCTGATGCAACTCGATTAAATATTCACCACGGAGTGAAACATCACTTGAAGTAATAGGACTGAGATCATATTGTATTCCTCACTGATAAACTTATTCGATAGGTCTGAATGTATATCGTTCAGATAAATAAGGACATGTGACCTAAAAATCCAAGGTTTCTTCAATCCGTTTAGCTTCATTACACACATCTCAAAATAGATAACTTAGGTCATTTTTTTAAATAAATAATATTAAAAATATTTTGAAGAATAATTGGTTTTTTATTATACTTCTAAGAACAGGTACTACTGGGGTGCTTGGTCAGTAACATCCATGCAGTGCACCCTGGACAACGGAGACGGCTGCACCTCTGTCCCAATGTGGGGGAAACAATGTTACCTACGGTCGACCGCGGCGGGATCGGCCTTTTGGTGATTGCTCGGCAACTTTCTATGCATCTCTCAGATAGCACAATGGAGAACCAGAAACGCATTCCTTGAGTGCAGGAGAGGAGGAAGTGAGAGGTGAGGCCGCCTGCAACCGACGGGGCCATCTGAAAGCTGTAGCTGGCCCAAGGTCAGTCGAGGTACGAGGGAATTGCCTTATTGGGTCACCTACACCCCGCTAATTGAGATTCGAGACGGTGTGCGATTTTAGTCGGTTAGAGTCCGACATTTCCACGACAGTTCACCCCCGGTTGATGCCGGGGTATCTGTACGAAAATACTGAACTATTGCCGTCAGCATCGTTGTCGTTCGGCCATAAACTTTAGATCGCACATCATTCTGGCGCTATCCAAAAACCGTAAGCGAAATCCATGTAAAAAAAAGTCTTGACAGATAAACTGACAGAAAGACGGATAATGAAGTGATTCTATACTGGTTCCGTTTTTTTTTTCTTCTTGAGGTACGGAACCATCAAAATGGGACAAGACGAGTCATAATTTATGATGGCGCCTATACAATAGTCAATAACAATAGTCATAGAACAAAAATTATGCTTTAAATTGTAAAGCTCGGTTTACACGTTGATTAGTGAGTGCAAGTGCTTAATAGATTAGTAAATTTGCGAGTGTTTAGTGAATTTGCGAGTGCGAGTAGCATCCAATACTGTTTAGCTGTTGTGTTTAGGATGCAAGTAACAATGATGGACGAGATATCGCGTTCGCAATTACAAGGAACTACGAAAGAACTATTATCACAGGATTACCTAGTTCAGGCGCATACTATGTAATATACTTAAATACTTATATTTTATAAGACCTAGAGACACATAATATGAAAATAGGTATATAATCAGTATACATACTGGCAACGAAACTTTAAGCGGGGCGTGAAAAAGCATCTGATGAGGCCGTCAAGCTGAGTGCCACCATTGTAGCATGGTACGTGTCTATAATGGTGACCCTCTTTCCAAGACTTTGCCCTCAGCTTACCATCAGGCAAGGTGAAGTCAAATTGACGTGTCTTATATAAAAATAAAAAAAATCGACGGTCAAAATCCTGTACAACAATATTTTCAGGACTAAACAAAATCTTGTTCAAACCTGTTTAGTGGATTGCGAGTGAAGATGAAGGCGGGGTGCACTGGATGAGGCTACTTGCAAAAAAATAGAACGCGCTCCTAATCAATCTAGTCGCACTCGCACTCGCACTCGCACTCACACTCGCATTCACACTCACACTCACATTCACTCTTGCACTAGCATTGTTGTCCAAACGTGTTTTGTACTAGTCACTAAGCACTCGCACTAATCAAAGTGTAAAACGGGCATAACGACCAGTGAAATCAATATTATTCAGAAGTGGGGTAATAATATGCCAATAAGATAATATATTCAAATATTATTATACCGGACGTCGGTAGTTGTGTAATTATGCCAGCATTAATAATGCGCGCTTATATTCCAAAATGGCTGTTTCCTTAGTTTTCGTTTGTATAAAACAGTAAAACTAGGAAACAACCTGGCAAGTCCAAAATGAACAACCTTGTAACGTACATCGGTCTGTGTGCGGTTTTCGGACACGTCAGCGGACTCCTACACCAAAATGAAACAATTCCACCAAATCCACCAAATCCTGCAGGAGTACAATTGGAGGAGTTTAGACGCTCACATCCGGTAAGTTCTACCGATATCATTATTTAGACCATAAAAATTTCATATTTACAATCAATTTTTTTTACAATACTGTGAGTTGGTCTAAGAGGCCCGACCAACTAATTTCACCTGCACTATCCGGTACACATATTGAGAATTCCTGTCACCGAAAAATAAGAAGGCATTCCTCAAAGAGGTTTTTTTTGATAATATTTATTACTGTTGATGGCGCATAAGAATTGTTTAGGCTATTTATCCGTGTCGGATTCATCGATAGTACAATGAATGTTTTTTGTTTTATTTTTTGACCCATAAATCATTTGAAATTCCTACTCGACACTAAAATCACGGGCCCTTTTTCGAGTGTCAATGGTGAAAGCAAATTAGTTTTTTACTATTGTGTTAGTATTTTTCGTATTGTTTTATTTTATTCGCAAGTGTGTTAAAAATAGTCGTATGCCACTCGTGTGTATGGTGATTACCATCCTCGACTCTCTTAAGACTCAATTCAACTCAAACTCAATGTCGCCTCAGCGGTAATCACCAACTTTACACACTTGTACCATAATGTACTATTTCATATCCCCCACTTCGTTTTATTTCGATAATTAATAAATATGTAACATATCACCCAGACAATAATAGTGAATCGATTGACACCTCATTCGTGAAAATCATTCAAGGTGCTGCAGTGTAACGTAAATAGATTGCTGAACCTTTAACTGTTAAAGCAGACCGTAGTTGGGTAAAAATGAATGAACAAGTTAATTATGTTAATACTTTAAATTTTCAGGAGCCGATTGGGGTGTTCACAAGACTAAGCGGTGAACCACTTGATATCAGAGATACGATTACGATAAATACAGATTTATTTAATCACAGAAACCATTTCAGACTCACTACTCATAATGTTAGAGAAAGAATACCAGAGCGTATTATATTCGCTAAAGGTGCTGGTGCTTTCGGGTACTTTGAGCTAACTAACGATGTGTCCGAATACATTAAGTCTGATGTTTTCAATGGAATTGGTAAAAAGACGCCAGTTACTGTAAGATTCTCAACTTCATTACAAAACCTCGGTGGTGCAGATCAAGTTAGGGAAAGAAAAGGTATGGCTGTCAAGTTTTATACTAAACAAGGAAATCTAGATTTGGTGTGTTCAAGCCTACCTGTCTTCCTTATTAGGGACCCAATGTTTTTCCCACACGCTCTACACGCATATAAAAGGAACCCTCGAACTGATATATTTGACTTTACCGCTAGATGGGATTTCACAAACAAGAGGCCAACTGCTCTGACTAGCTTTTTATGGACATCTTCTGATTTTGGATTACCAGATGGATGGAGGAGAATGGATAGTTTCGCGAATCATGTTTATATTATCTATAACACACATGGGGAAAGATTTTATGTGAAATTTAACTTTAGAACAGAAGCAGGATTACAAAGTTTGTCTGACGCTCGTGCCAAAGCGATCGGAACCGAACAAGCTGATTACTACCAACAGGATCTATACAATGCCATCGCTTTGAAAAACTATCCATCTTGGAAGTTAGAGATGGATATTTTAAAAGAAGAAGACTTAATGAAAGTCAGTTATGATCCGTTTGACGTAACCAGATTATGGAAACGAGGAACGTACCACACAGTCTCTATTGGCCGCTTAGTTTTGAATAAACGTGTCGACAATCATTTCAGTGACATTGAACATAGTGCCTTTAATCCAGATAACTTGGTTCCTGGTGTTTTTGGTCCAGTTGATGCTTTATATAGGGGCCGTAAAGTTTTCTATGTAGACGCCCAAAACTATCGTTTGGGATCAAATTTCGATAGAATTACAGTAAATGCTCCTCTGTATTCAAAAGTTAACAGTCGCGATGGAGTGGCACCTCTAATGGAAAATATGAGAGATGCGCCTAATTATTTCCCAAATTCATATAATGGTGCGATGCCTTATGTGGATGAAGTTAGACCATTCAATAATATAGAAGTGTTTCAAAGTAAAGCCACTGATTTACAGCCAATGGCAGACTTTTACAACGAAATTATAGATAGCGATGATCACAGACAAAGAATTGCAAATATTATAGGCAGTTCTTTGCGTACCGTTCCTTGGGATGTGGAAAAGGATGCTATACGTCTCTTAACCCTGGTATCTAAGGACCTGGGAAAACGTGTGAGGATAGCTCTAGATAAAGCAAGGGCTGTAGATCTACAGGCAAGACGTAATCGAACTGCGCAGTGTATAGCTGATGCAACTCGATTAAATATTCACCACGAAGTGAAACATCACTTGAAGTAATATATGACTGAGATCATATTGTATTCCTCACCGATAAACTTATTTTATAGGTCTGAATGTATATCATTCAGATAAATAAGGACATGTGACCTAAAAATCCAAGGTTCCTTCAATCCGTTTAGCTTCATTACACACATCCTAAAATAGATACCTTAGGTCATTTATTAAAATACAATAACATTAAAAATATTTTGAAAATTAATTGGTATTTTATTTTACTTCTAAGAACAGGTACTAGTGGGGTGTTTGGTCAGTAACCTCCAAGCCGTGCACCCTGGGCAATGGAGACTACTGCATATGTGTCCCAATATGGGGGAAACACTATCACCTACCAACCTACGAGTACACCAACTCCGACGTAGTTGAGTTGAGAGAGGGACCGAGACCGATGAGGTGAGATCGGCCCTTTTGATGGTTGCTCGGAAACTTTCTATGTACCACTCAGATGGCACGATGGAGAACCAGAACACCTTGAGTGCGGACCAGGAAGTGAGAGGTTGGCCGCCTGCGACCAAGAGGGCCATCTTAGCTGGCCCAAAGTCATTCGCTGTACGAGGAAATTGCCCTATTGTGTCACTTTACACCCCGCTAATTGAGACTCGAGATCTTACGCGGCTTTAGTCGTTTGGAGTCCGACATTACCACCGCCGCTGAATGCGCAAGAAAATACTGAATGGGGTATCCGCAAGACAATACTGAACTACTGCCTTCAACATCGTTGTCGTTCGGCCATAAACGATAGATCGTACATCATTATGGCGCTATCCAAAAACAGTAAGAGAGATACATGTAACAAAAACGGTTTTGTCGGATAGACAGACAGCCAGACGGACAACGAAGTGAACTTATAAGAGTTCCGTTCTTTTCCTCTTGAGGTACGGAACCCTCAAAATGGGACAAGACGAGTCATAATTATGATGACGCTTATACATCTATCAATAACAATAGTTATAAAACGAAAATTGTGCTTTAAATTGTAACGACCAGTGAAATCAATTGTTCAGAAGTGGGGTAATCATATGCCAATACTTACAATTAATCTATCCAATTATTACTAAACTAGCCGTCGGTAGTCGTGTAATTATATTGAGCACTAATAACGCGCGTATATACTCTAAAATGCCGATTTCCTTCATTTGCGTTTGTATAAAACAGTAAAATTAGAAAACGACCTGGCAAGTCCAAGATGAACAACCTTGTTACGTACATCGGTCTGTGTGCTATTCTCGGACATGTTAGCGGAGTCCGATACCACAATGAAACAAATGTTCCGAATCCTGCAGGAGAACAAATTGAGGAGTTCAGACGCTTACATCCGGTAAGTTCTACAGACATCATTATTTAGACCGAAATTTCATATTTACTTGAAAGCTGGACTACGTAGTTTTGAATTTCACCAGCTGGAGGGAAGGTATCTAATAAGTATTAGAAATAGTAAATTTTACTCAAAGTTAACATTTCTTTATTTATGAAAAGAAACAAATCCGTAGTCAAGGATTTTCGGAAACTTTCTATATATATATACTCGGGTAAGTACGTACCTAGTCGAAAAACATCCTGTAGGTACTTTCATGGTATCAATCGATAATCAATCAGAGGGATCAAATCTCTCTAGCAAACAAAGTATATTTAATAAAAGGTAGGTACCTAATCTATGAAATCAATACATACTTGTGAAATCAATGCGATGCAATAGCAAGGAAATATAGCATTTTTAATCAAAGATCCATCTTTTCTTTTTTTATATACCACTTAGGTCATAGGAGGCATCATTTTGCATGGTTAATGCTTTCATATATATTACTAGCCTTCCGCCCGCGGCTCCGCCCGCGTGCATCTCGGTTAACGCGACCTTTGCTCATATCTCTAATTCTACTCAACCGAATGCGATCAAACAAACGTAAGATTTTAAGTCTGAGCAAGCCCTTTCTAACAAAAAAAACCGCATCAAAATCCGTCCAGTAGTTTTTGCGTCCATCGCGGACAAACAGACAAACAGACAGGAAATTCCAAAAAATATTTTCGTGTTCAGTATCGTTAACATAACCATAACCCAAGTATTTTTTTTAAATATCTCCAATGTACAGACACGACCACTTTACAATTATATAATAGTATAAATAGATGTACTGTTCTATTAGTGTACAATAAAGTTTTAAAATTAAATATTAAAAAAATCATCTGATACATCTGATCATCTGATGTTGGAACCATTGTATTGACATGAAGACCTCGATGTACCATATTCCTGGAAATAAATATTCATTCATCCCTATTAACAAATTTCTTGATGTCATTTATTTCAGAATTTTTTTTTTTGCCTTTGGTGAAACCGGTTATGTCAATAATAAATATCGTGGAAAAGTACAAGTGTGTTATCAATATGTGTATGAAATAAATGACTACTAACGAGCACTCGGCAGCTGGAGGTGACGCCCCTGGTGTTGCAAACGTCCATAGACCACAGGAAGCGCCTTTCATCATGTCGTGCGCTTGTCTGCAACCTGCGTGGTATAAGTAATATAAAAATGACTGCATGTTATTGGCAGTTAAGTTTGTAATGCAACTTTATTATGTAACTGCGTGAGACACGAGTATGTGAATGTTACACTGACATGATATTTGAACCAAGTGAGGAATAGCGTTAGGTATAAAGGAACGTTCTAGTAGGTACTTATGCTAAACATGCAGTGAGGGATGCATAAATGCAAATTTTCTTCAAAAATATATATAAATTTACAATTCTAATGACATTAAGTATATACATTATACAATGAGACGACAATGGTTCGGATAAGAATAAAAGGTGAACGAAGGTCAATCAAATAGAGTACATTTCTAATGAATTTTTTTAATGAAAGCCCACGTGAGATGAGAAGGACCCCTTTTGACTTGGGCTTTCTTTATAATGCCAGTAAATGGCAAGCATGTATTGATAGTTAATTATTAAGAAATTAAGTAAAAAGCACCTTAACCAACTTCTTGTCCCATTGAATTTATTTATAAGTTTAGTTTTTTTAATTTATTTTAATTTTAGTTTCTAATTTAGCATTGGTTTTGTGTTTTATTGTAATAACTATCAGAAAATTGGATTTTTTAAAGATTTTTCAAATGAAAAGAAACGTTTTGATTTATTTTTGTTTCAATTTGATTCTATCAGTATTGATGCCATAAAAGTACCTATATGATGTTATATCTTCGGATTGTGTGGCCAAGTGTGGCAAGCGCGTTTCCAAACATCTGTATGCAAATAATACGTATATGCAACGTATATTGACCCCAATTCTGACGTTACCATCTCTAAACTTAAATTTCTCTAAAATTTTCTTATTTTAGATAAGCGATTGACATTTCTAACCGTATTCTGTTGTTATGTCAAACTAAATTTAGTGTTTGCTAAGCACAAGACAGCACTAAATTTGAATATGACGTCGCTAAAACGAGTGTTACAACTATTAAAAAATTAAGAATGAACGATAAAGATTTTAATAAAATCTGTAAAAACTTATCTTAATAAGTCTTTAGAATGCCGATAAATGATAATTAGTGCATATTATTGATCAAATAGTAAACAAACTGTGATATTTCTCAGTCTTAACCAAGCAAATACAGTTTTTCTCGGTCCACGTACCTGGCAAGTTCGCGGGGTCCGCTAGTTATTTATAAAATCCAAATCAATCGACGATTTATAGAGCTTTAAGGCTTTAAGCGATTATAGAACGACAATTGGCATTTATTTTAGATGATGTCTAATTTTAGTTTGACATTTCTTATTTTAGTGCATATACGTACAACCACGTACAACAGAATACCGTTTAACCAAAAATGACAGTTGAGTACTTTCTCTAATTTTAGTTGTGTCAAGCTAATTTTAAGTTAGTTGTGTGTTCTCAGAATACGAAATTACATTTTGACAGGACTAAACTGACATTTAGAGATTTTTAGCTTATTTTAGTTAGCTTGTGACAAGACAGAATTGGGGTCATTATGTTTCTTTTACAAATTAAAGGAATGTTGCCTTTAATTAAAATTTTCTTTCACCAGTTTTTAGAGCCCTTTCCCTCCAAACTATTTTTTTCTGCTTTCTTTGACTTTTCGCGTATATACGCGAAAAGTCCCTCTAACAACCTCTAAAAACCTGTTCCCGTGTAACCTCATGTATTGTTCCAGTAATCAATACTGTGCCTTCAAATTTATTTTCATTGCTCTTTGCCAAATTCCATCCTTAACCATATAGTGCTTCTGGCATGATTAAGTGACAAATATTCATCCTGCCAAACTTTTACACATAAAATAGTAGAGTAGTAAGAATTATCCACACTATTTCCGAAGCATCGGTTGCTTTTCAGTAGTCACAGTCATGGTGAAACACAGTTGATGGTTTTCTCAGGTATTGAGGTGTAAAGTTAAAGGAAGGTAATTAGGATAATAAATTAAATTTTACTTATATAAATTTCCAGAAACCGATTGGAGTTTTTACAAGATTAAGCGGTGAACCACTTGACATCAGAGATATGGGCACATTAAATGTAGATTTATTTAATCACAGAAACCATTTCAGACTCACTTCTCATAATATTAGAGAAAGAATACCAGAACGTATTATATTCGCTAAAGGTGCTGGTGCTTTCGGATACTTTGAGCTAACTAACGATGTGTCCGAATACATTAAGTCTGATGTTTTCAATGGAATTGGTAAAAAGACGCCAGTTACTGTAAGATTCTCAACTTCATTACAAAACCTCGGTGGTTCAGATCTGGCAAGAGAAAGAAAAGGTATGGCTGTCAAGTTTTATACTAAACAAGGAAATCTAGATTTGGTATGCTCAAACCTACCTGTCACCCCTATTAAAGATCCAATGTTCTTTCCACACCTTTTACATGCTTTTAAGAGGAACCCTCGAACTGATATATTTGACTTTACCGCTAGATGGGATTTCACGACCAAGAGGCCGTCTGCTCTATATACCCTGTTGTGGACATCTTCTGATTTTGGAATACCAGATGGATGGAGGAGAATCGATAGTTTTGCGGGCCATGTGTATATTATCTATAACAAATATGGAGATAAAGCTTATGTCAAATTTAACTTTAGAACAGAAGCAGGATTACGAAGCTTGTCTGACGCTCGTGCTAAAGCGATCGCAACGGAACAACCTGATTACTACCAACAGGATCTATACAATGCCATCGCTTTGAAAAACTATCCATCTTGGAAGTTAGAGATGGATATTTTAAAAGAAGAAGACTTATTAAAAGTCAGTTATGATCCGTTTGACGTAACCAGATTATGGAAACGAGGAACGTACCGCACAGTCCCTATCGGTCGCTTAGTTTTAGATAAAAGAGTCGACAATCATTTCAGTGACATTGAACAAAGTGCCTTTAATCCAGATAACTTGGTCCCTGGCGTTTTTGGTCCAGTTGATGCTTTATATAGGGCCCGTAAAGTTTTCTATGTGGACGCTCAAAACTATCGTTTGGGATCAAATTTCGATAGAATTACTGTAAATGCTCCTCTGTATTCAAAAGTTAACAGTCGTGATGGAGTGGCACCTCTAATGGAAAATATGAGAGATGCGCCTAATTATTTCCCAAATTCATTTAATGGTGCAATGCCTTATGTGGACGAGGTTAGACCATTCGATAATATAGAAGTGTTCCAAAGTAAAGCCACTGATTTACAGCCAATGGCAGACTTTTACAACGAAATTGTAGATAGCGATGCTCACAGACAAAGAATTGCAAATATTTTAGGCAATTCTTTACGTACCGTACCTTGGGACGTGGAAAAGAATGCTATACATCTCTTAACCCTGGTATCTAAGGACCTGGGGAAACGCGTAAGGAAAGCTCTAGATAAAGTAAGGGCTGTAGATCTACAGGCAAGACGTAATCAAACAGCGCAATGTATAGCTGATGTAACTCGACTAAATATTCACCACGGAGTGAACCATCACTTGAAGTATTATGACTAATTTATTGATATTGTATACCTCACCGACAAACTTATTAACTAGGTTATACATCTATATAATATCGGTACAAGTAAGTACAACTGAAAATTCAAGGTTTGATCGAACCGCTTATTAATTTTATTACCGACTACCAACCTACCAAAATGTTGTACCTGTTAATTTGCAAAAATATCTTGTATTGACTTTTAACTACCATAGTCATTAATTTTGATTTTTTGAACATACATAATTAAAGATATTCAAATAACTAAATTGGCTTTTATTATGCACATAACCTTCTCTACCCGGGGAATACAAGGGGTGCGGGGCACCAGGGCGCAGGATTTCGGGGGGCACACGCCAGGCTAGAGTCAAAGTCAAAGTCAAAAATCATTTATTCTGTATAGACCATCAAAACGGCACTTACAAAACGTAAATAATGTACATATATGTACTAAAGACTAGCTTAGCAAATGGACCACCGGTTCGAAACGCGGCCCCGGCCTGAGAAGACTCCGGCAAGAAACTCAGCGAGCTTTTTTTTTTGGTCTATTTACAAAAAATGCTTAGTCTACTTAGTCTAAATACAATCATTTGTTTGAGAAGCATGCATGAGTGAACAGCTCAATTCCAAGCAAGTTTATCATCTAAATATTCTTGTATTTTATAATAGCCTTTTTGGCACAATTTCCTCTTAACTTCATTTTTAAATTTATTTTTATAGGTAAATCCCTAATTTCATTAGGGAGCTTGTTAAAAAAACGTATACAGTTACCCTGGAAAGAATTACTAATTTTTTGGAGTCTGCTATCACAGACTACAAGATTGTTTTTATGTCTCGTATTTGTGTTATGCCTGTCACAAATTTTTGGAAATTTGGAAATATTTTTCCTTACATACATTACGATACCTCCCACGTAAGTTGTTGTAACCCACAAAAATGCTATTTTGTGTTTTTCACGTAAAAGTGTCTAATTTTATGTATAGTATCCTGTAACAATTAAATCAAATCCAAAAATCTATTAATTTCGGTAGTTTTCAGAAGTATAACATCGTAAGTTCCGAAGTATCCCGGCGTATATTGTGGTATTTATTACTTGCAATAGCTTACGGCGGGCGGTGTGAGTCTGACGAGCGCGCTCATCCTGCGTATGTGTGACATAAAACAGACTACGTTGGAACTCGCTGTAGGTTGCATGTCACGTGCGTATTTTTTGTGTTGATTTGATATTTATTACGTAATAGTACTAGCACATATTTTCCGTATTTAAAATATTGGGTATTTAAAATGTGGTATTGATTACATACAACAATATACGTTCCTGAATTTACAAGTATTTTGTGTTAAGTAATACATACAACATTTTACTTCGGAATTAGTTATACTAAAGTACATGGCAAGATGACTTACAATGATTTACGTGGTCAAATTAACTATTTTATGGTTACTAAGTAACACATACAACAATCTACTTCGCTTATCACTGACATTGTGTAAGTTGTAAGTAACATTTGCGGTTTATAGATGTGATCAAAAATCTATAGAAATAAATAAAACTGAAGTGTCTGTTTGTAATGTCAAAATAACAAGTGAATAAACATTTGAACCTAAAAAAAAAAATAAGAAGTTGAATGAAATTTTGAAGCATTTATTATGCTAACTTAATCATCTTATCATCTTATCTTCTTCATCTTTTTCATCAAATCTTCTTCTTCGATCATCAATCATCATCATCATATTCAAAATAACAAGTTTTTACTAAATGGGCATGAATGTATATCAGGTACCATTAACAAGAACATAATTTAAATGTCTTTGGTCGGTCTGTCTGTCTGTTCCGCTAATCTCCTCCCTCCTCTCGAAGGTGACGGAGCGTATCATTAATACATAGCTCCTGGGGTACTTTGAACTGTATGATCTACTGAGCAACCGACAGTACGGCTTCCGCCACCGTCGCTTAACCGGTGTATCTTATCTTAACCTTCTTGTGTACCTCACAAACCGTTGCGCGCAAGCCATCGAGACTCGAGGTGAGGCACTGGCGGTTAGTCTCGATATCGGAAAGGCCTTTGATCGGGTCTGGCAGACGTCTTCTTGCCAAGCTCTTATGGACTCCCTAAGGAATTATGCGAATGGATTGCCAGCTTTTTTGTCCAACAGAAGTATCCAAGCCGTCGTTGATGGCATTTGCTCGGACCGCATGGACATAAAACGCTGGTGTCCCACAAAGTTCCGTGTTGTCTCGACCTTGTTACTGCTGCATATCAATGACATGCTGTTGGATGACTCCATTCATCGCTATGCGGACGACAGTTGTGCAGAAATCGAGACTACGTTATCTAGAGTACCTACCCGATTGGGGCAGACTAAATTTAGTCCAATTCAACCCCTCTAAGACACAAGTATGTGTATTCACCGTTAAGAAAATCCCATTTATTGTAGCATCGCAATTCCTGGGCACACTGTTTACCATTTCCTTGAGTATTGGGATCCTTGATATCGATATCTCCAGGGACGTCCAATACCGTAGTCAATTGGAAGACAAGGTGAAGCTGGCATCAAAGAAGCTTGGAGTGCTCAACAGGGTGAATACTTAACTGTCGGGCAACGACTCCGCCTACATAAGGCACAGGTTCGGCCCCACTTGGAGCTGCAATCACCGTTTTATTGAAGCGCCTACGTGCCCGCCAGCTTGAAACTTGAAGTGGTTAACCCCTTCGACTCGGTACAAAGACGACTATTGAGGCTCGTTGACCATCCCATACTCGCAGGTCATGTGGAACGTCTCAGTCTCAGAAGAGACTTTGACTCACTGTGTGTGTTCTACTGAATATACAATGGTTTGTATATTCGGTAGCTACATTCTATCATCGCATCTCTCGCCACAGGCAGGGAATTCATCGTCACACACAACGTCCGGAAACAGTACGCACTGTGCGGTATGAAAGGAACTACATCCCTCGCACACTCAACCTGTGGAATGAACTCCCTGCGGTGGTTTTCCCAAGCGACTACAATTGATTGATAAATTGATAGCTGCCGTTGACTGGACAATACTTGTAGACTACACTTATGAGAAGCACTATTAAAGGAGGATGTCTGTAACTCGTCATCCAGACCCGATATATTCCTTTTTTCAGGCTAGCAGTGCTTGTAGAACGCACAGTACCGTGGAAAACTAACATACCTAAAGACCACGCTATAAAAAAGACGAACAAATACTTTGACCTGACTAACGAGTTAACCAAAAATGGCTACGTGATTAAACTCTACGCCGTAGAAGTAGGACCAAGACGAATTCAAGCTAAATCCCTGTACAACTTAAAGACCTCGGATTGCCAAGAGCTTCAGTAAGCTCTTTACTAAATCGAATGTCCAAAGCGGCATTGATAAGATCTTACCAAATTTGGATAGGTAGGGGGTGGAGGTGAGCGCTGATGCATCACAAAATGGCCACCCTTAACCTACATCTGGGTCGCAAGTCCCAGTCGCCGTCACGGTGTGCCCTGTATCACGGGTCCATAAGGACCCGGCGACCGCACGGTGAATCCATGGAGTGCTGAGAATCGGATCTCTGGGGCTCTTCAAGAATGGGCATTAGAAGGTTTTTTCAGGGTCGGCAGCGCGAATGTGACGCCCCTGGTGTTGCATACGTCCATAGGCCACGGTAACCACTTCCCATCAGGTGGGCCGTGTGCTTGTCTGCCACCTAAGTGGTAAAAATAAAACATACCACACCTTTTTTCTCTTGCTTTTCGGCGTAAATTGTTGTATCTGGTACATACGACTAAATGCAACTCATGTGTTCCGGTGTACATAATTGTAAGTGACTGATACAACAATTTGTAAAGGTCATATACCGCGGTAAAGTGTTGTAACAGCAAAATCTCTAAAATCTTTGGTATTTTTGAATAATACCATGAGGTAAACGCTAAAGTATTATTAACTGAAGTCACATATTGAATTTTATAAAGATTAGTTGAAAACTGCGGTTTTTATTGCCAATAGTACCTTTGAAACGCTCTCCTGTAAAATCACAGTTTACAGGTTACAACAGTTTACGTAGGAGGTATCGAAGGTTCTCGAAAATGTATTGTGACACTACGGTCAGAATGGAGACCCAAAATTTCATGGGCGACATTCAGTTTTGAAAACTATTTAATATTCACTTCACTTTACCTGCCTACATAACGTATACCTGAGTAAATGGCACCAACAATAACACGATATTAAGATCTTTTTCAGTACCTTGCTGGTCAAGATCGATCTGATCAAGCTAACTGTACCATTGAGCTCTTGATAAATTCAATTCAAATTAATAATAATATCTAGTACACAATATTGAGAATTTTTATAGGGCGTGACAGGAATCAATTGCAAGAAGGGACCAAAGCTCCTGGACTATTTGCCCGATTAAGCGTAAAATCATTCTCACCCATTTTTACTAGATGGCGGCGGCGGCGGAACAAGGATTAGTCGTAAACCTTGTTCGGTCTAATGAGTCTATGGTGTAGAAACACTAGAAACTGTAGTAGGTAGTAGACCTTGTGTTGAGCACAAATCACAAACCGAACATCCAAAAAATTATTTACGTTACTTAACTGACTTTTAAAACTCAAGTAAAATTGTAACTTTTCATGGACTCTTGACGTAGGTAGGTAAGGTAGCTTGAGTTAATTTAATAAAAGCAATAATTTTCAATAAGTAACCTACCTATAAAAAAATATTTTCTTTCATGTAGACATTTTTTGTAGGAATCAACATAAAAATAACTTTGCCCACTTGTAAAACCCTTTTTGTAATTTTATTGTTTGTGGCCAAGTTGTAATAAATTTATTTCACTGCCATCTGTAGTTACATATCAGCACTAGAATCACATTTTATTCTTCTAGTGTTCTAATGGTCACCAGTGTGGCTACTAAAATAATGATGAATCGTGACAAATACAATTTTTGAATGAAAAATGTAATTTCTATAAAACGTAAACCTGATAAGTAATTACTGATAGTTATAAAACTGTTTATTTATTGATCCGTGAAAGTAAAGTTTATAGATAATTATTATCCTAATCATAGATTAATAGGTACGTAATGTATGAATATTATTTTATTTTATAGGACAATAACGGCCAATAGTTAGTGTAATATACTATAGCCGGAATTAGTAACACAATTTGATGCATCCTTTCTTTCAATTGACGTCCATTAAACACAAGTGCACAAGTGCACACATCCCAATCGAATTATCAATTTTATTGACCAGTCTTTCAGATTCAGTTCATATAAAACATAGTGCTCCCAACGGTTTAAAAAAAAATCAGGTAAATTTTACGTTAGCAATAATAAACAAAGACTCAGCACTCGGCTCAGCAGCAGTTTGTGTTAAATAATTTGAATTCATTTATGGCAATACCGACATAGTGAGCTGAGCTGAGCCATCGCCCTGCCAACGGTGTCATGGCGGATTGACTTGTTAAGGGTTTTTTTTTGCAATAACTGACTAGTTAATGTGCTTTTTAGCAATTTGATCTTTGATTTCTGTTAATAATTTCACGTGTTACAAAATAGTTAATAATGCGCGAATACAAAATAGTCGTGTTAGGCAGTGGAGGCGTGGGAAAGTCCGCCCTGACAGTACAGTTTGTACAAGGCATCTTTGTCGAGAAATACGACCCCACCATCGAGGACAGCTATCGGAAACAGGTGGAAGTTGACGGACAACAATGCATGTTAGAAATTTTGGACACGGCTGGTACAGAACAGTTCACAGCAATGAGAGACTTATACATGAAGAATGGCCAAGGATTTGTCTTAGTATACTCGATCACCGCACAATCAACGTTTAACGATCTACAGGACTTGCGAGAGCAAATCCTTCGAGTAAAAGACAAGGACGACGTACCTATGGTGCTGGTTGGCAACAAGACCGATCTGGAAGCGGAACGCGTGGTTGGTAAGGAGCAGGGCAGTAATCTGGCCCGCCACTTCAACTGCTCCTTCATGGAGACCTCGGCGAAGGCTAAAATCCATGTGAACGATGTATTCTATGACCTAGTGCGACAGATCAACAGGAAATCACCTAAAAAAGAGGAACCCAAAATCAGAAAACCTGTGAAATGTCTAATTCTGTAAGTGCCGCCTCAGCCTCCGATGCGTCTAGGTATTAAATATTTAATAATTTGAAAGACTTCTTGTACCCAGATTTGGCTCTCGACTGTTCCCAAAATTAACTAGGTCGGGTGTTGAGTTGCTTGGTAATCATACCTGTAGCATTTCAAGAATGTGCATTTGTTGAGTTATTGTGATGAAGTGCCGTAGCATGGGTGGAAAATCCACAGAGCGCTTTGGATGATATTCAGTCAGATACCTATCTAAACAATTGTGTAACATCTAGTACTTTCTGGGCTATATTTTGATAGTTAATCTAATATTCAAGAATAGATTCAACGGTTCTGTGTGTGTTTCACTCTAGAAGTTCCAATTGTAATGTGTGGATGCCGTTAGGTTCAGAAGTTGTAAATGGTTATAAATTTAATTACTACTCGATGTAAGTATAAACCATATTCATTTATTTTGGAGCCATGAGGAGTATGTTCTAGAAAATCCTGTGACAATACTGATTATCCATTTCATACTAATTTTCTATACTTGCACTACTCTCTGCTAAATGGTTTCTTAGTATATACTTCTCATTGTCTTAGTTAATTATGATTTTCAAATATATGAAAAGCTACTAAAAATATTTTTGTTTTAATAATAAATATTATTAACAATGTTAGGTACAGACAGTACTCTGAGATGTAATTGAATAGGAAAATTGTGTGTGCACCAATTTGCCATGAAATTATCTTTCAAGGTTCTGCTACTCAGTCGGCAATATATAATTGTTCAGTAAATGGTTACATGTTAGTGACTGCATTTATATATTTATAGTAAATTACTGTCTGGACCTAATATAGATATAGTTTACCATTTAGTAGTTATTATCTAATCATACTGATAAAGGGAGAGGCTGAAACTTCTGAACAACTGTGTGATAGTTGAAGCAGGCTCCGAGGAGACCTGAGTATTGTGCCAGTAGGCCTGAACCAGTATGTAATGTTTAAATATGTGAATTAAGGATACATACATTAAATTTTTTCAGATATATTATTGTCTTGTTATATAATTCAAATTTATCAAGTGAAAAGTTGATAATGTCACTGTGTGGTGATAGTGTCACTGATTATGACTAGGTAACTTTGAACAAATATTAGAGAGCCTTAGGTGATTGCACCCTGTGACCATAGAGTTTCCAGTGTCTACCCGTGGTGCCCTGATGCCTTGCATTATGATTGTACACCACAGGTTACACTTCATACTATAAACCCCTAACCTATGAAATTGAGAATTAAGAAAATTTATCGTTATTGTAAATGAATTAAAGTTTTATTATTACTGGCTCATTTAAATACAAATTAACAACCTGTGTTTTGCTGCTAGAACTTTGTTAAACTTATAAATATAGGTGTTCAAATATTGTTACGGAATTAGATGTTTCTTCAACTCTCTTTTCTGTTAACATGTAAGATTTAGTGCACAAGGATATTGGATAGGACTTGATCTGAGTTGAATTATATTTTTTATATATACTGTGGAAATTAAGAACTTGTATATTTTTATCTTTTCAAATCAATAATGGACATGTACAATAATCTATTAATTTCATTTTTTTGCATAAATAAAACCAATTTAAATATGTTCATTGTGCATTGGGGTATATTTCGTCCCCTCGAGGCGCGCGGCGCTCCCGTGATGTCAATCGAGGTCGGGCGTGATGAGTCACATCCCAGGCCGCGGCCGCACGCCTCGCCCGCCGCTGGTACCCCACCGTCTATCAAATAAACGTCAATTGGGTCGGAATTTTAATGGGATTTAATTAATTGAAACAACCATATACCATCTACAACTATTTTATTGACTTCATGAGTGTAAAAAAGTTACATAAATGTGTTTTACTCATTACAATATTGATATTAACGGACACGATAATAATACATTATTATGGCAGTGTGATGTGGCGGGCGTATGTCGAGATTCTAGTAACATAAGAATTGACACAGTCCAATGGAAATGAACACAATACGCCTAACGTTATATAGGTATCTATATCTATATGAACTGGATATCTAAGCAATCTAATCTATGATGCAAATCAAGTGTTGGGTTTCATTGCGTTTAGGTCTTTATTGACACACCCCATCATGTGTAACAAGGTCTAATACATAGATCGAGATCACTCTGGGGCGCTGTCTGAACAAAAACTAGCATTATAGGTACATATTTATGGTGAGAAACAGTTTATAGAGAGGCTGATAGCCAGTGCAAAATGGTATCCTACCACTTTTATCTTAGCACTTGCATGCTTATCTAACGAGACTGCAACAGGGTCAAATGTTAAGAGAATCATTGTGTTACAAACTAATGTAATAATAACCCAATACTAGGTGCAAGTATCTATATTTTATCAACAACAATTAGCTTTTTTTGATAGTCGTAAAGACCGATAAGCGGTATCCGCGGCATTTTGTCTGTTTATGAAATGTTGATAGCTGCACTGCCTCGCCCCCTTTTCGATAAAGCGTGAGGTGAAACTTTGTATTTAGGTAATGTAAACATTTTTAAGTGAAGATACTCTCATTCTGGTAAAACCACTTTAATAGTTACCATTGTGTGCTAATATTGTGTTGTATGAGGCGGATAGACTGTTTAAAAACATATTCGTAAGTAGTTGAGGCGGAAAACGTGATAAGTAGGTAGCTAAGTGCCCATACATTTGTTAGTACACAACTTAATTAAAAGTCTTGGAATTTAATACAACCTCACTACATAGTACAGGTGACTTCCTATATTTAGTATAAAAATTTGCATAATCACACGATAAATGTACCTATGTATTATATCAAACCGAGAAATCTTTATAATATATTTTTTTATACTTAAACACTACGAACACAATACATACCTACATAGACATATATTATGAGTGACGTCAACCATAATAATAAATAAAGTGATAAAACTGGTACACAAGTGACTAAAGGAACATTCACACATCGTTGTTATTATTATGTTTTGGTCCTTGTAAAGTAGGTAAATGACTAGAGGCAATTGGAGACTTAGAACAACCCACATCAATTTCCGCTCTAATGCTAAATCATGTTTAGTCATTATCAGAATTCCACCAGTAGCAACTAAATGACTAGTTTTTATTAAATATTCGTATATTTTTAAATAAAATGTCGAATCTAAATTTAGGCATATTCATAATAATTTAAATACGTGTATGCTAAATTCTATGATTGGCCAAAATACAATCATTTCCTGCTAATTCTAAACAATCGTAACAATCAAAAGACGCTTTGACCACACAATTTACGCCTAGTCTCACTACTAGACTCGATTGAGTCATTCGCGTTAAAAAAAATCGCTTCCTCCACATTTCCGGTCTTTGAACTGACCTCAGTGTGATTCATCGTTCAAGACGCTTTGACTCACAGCTGATAACAAATCACTGTTAAATGACAAACTATTTCTCCTAACTTCGTGAATCGTGCATTATCCATTCATACACAAGAATTGGAACAATTCCACCGTTCGGATTCCAATAGAATTATTATCGTCGCCAATAGATTCATCTCATACAGATGTTTATTTTAAGACACACATGTCTTCTGATACAATTAAGAATTGAATTTTGATGTAAACATGCGACCGTTGATACGCACTGATGACGTCACACACGTGTACCGAAAGTACAATGGAAATTCGGCAATACTTGAAGGATATTTTCGTAACATCGTTCAACATTTTAGTCCACTTCGGACTGAAATTGGTTTTGAGAGCTACATTTTATACTAACCATCGTTATAAATCGCCCTCGCAAGAACAGACCGTACCATATTTGTTCTGTCGCTGCTAACTCATTAACATTTACGAATGTTTTTTCGAACAATACTAAAAATAGATAACATTGTCATTCAAAGTCGTCGATAAACAAATCGACTAGGAAACAACATTCGTCGTTATCTATTGTGAACTAATTTGCACATGGCAGCCTCAAATTAGGCGGGTACTGTAATGGGACTTACACACATCTTATTATAAATTACACCATCTGTAATTTCATTGTGTGTGTTTATAAACGATTGTAGAGCGCTGGCAGCTCGTTATTGGTAAATATCGCCGATTGTGGGAATGTTTGGCTTATTTGGACGAGTCGTAGCTGTCGTTGAGCGGAGGCAGACTGTGAGTTAGCGTGCTGTCCAATTTCCTGGCCTCGCTTTCCAATGTGTAACAATCTAACGCTGGATCCTGCGAATGAAATGATTATGGTTAATTATAAGAATTACGTCATGTGAGATCTCGCCTCACGGGTTTTTGTGTTCACATAGAAGTAATAAGTAGTAGCAGGCCACGCTCACTCTATGTACTTGCGCGCTCTCGCCGCCGGTCGCCGACGGTCCTCGGTCGTCAGTCGGGCTGTCCTGTCGCTAGCCGCGCGTGCATACGCGCGTAAGAAAGTACCTAAGGTTTGGTTATATTATTACGTTTCAATCTTTTTGTTTGTTGAGTCTTTTTGTTTGTTATTAATATAATTAATACTCAATTTATGATGCTATTATGAAAGCATATCACGGATGCCAATCTAACAAATCAAATAAAAATCTTACTTCTGCTTGCCTGTTAATGAAGAACGGCAAGTAGGTACTTACTTAATAAGTGTAATTACATTCGTTAAGTTACTGTAGGTACCTACCTATGACAATATTTAATATACATAGGTAGGTACATATCTTGTACAAAGTAATATAGGTACCTACCTTACCTACCCACTTCGCTACCTACTATACGGAAAGACTTAAAAAATGTTGGATTCAGTACTTAGTCTATTCAGTAACAGATTGGTTGTTACAAGATGTAGTTATCTGACCTAGTACCTACTTATAGCTAACGGCTCGGGTTCAGTATTAACACTTGAATGCAATCATAAATAAAAAATTGTAAGTAGGTACTCGTAGGATGGTATCGCGAGGCGATCAGCGACCGGCGATGGCCGCCGCCGCCCGCACCGCTCTGTCGCGGGCTGGCGTTTGACTCTCGTGTACCTACTTGTGTAGGTATAATTGTCGGTGCGTTACCTCTACTGCATTGTTTGCGTTCAGACCAAATATATAATAATCGCCACTGTGCACTGAGAATAGTAGTTTATCTAAGGCCTTGTCTAAGCTTACCTACTCTTGAGTTGCTGACCGGTAGGATTGTGATTGAGATGAAATACATATTGACCGAATGTCCAATAATATTCGGCTATTATTCGATATTCGATGAATAGGTGAGAAAAATGTCAAACTATTGTAAACTTGTGTAAAGCCTTTATTAAGCGAGGCAACCCTAGCGTCATTATACGTAACTACGAGGACGACGCCGAGCGACTGCAAAGTAATAATAACCGTATGGCTGTCTGTTAAGATACATATTCGTATGGAGGTGGTTGATCACGTGGACTAGTAGGCACTTATCTGAGTTGGATCGTTAATTTTCCAGGCAGTGAGTTATCTGTTCCAACTATTAGGTAATCTGTGGTAGTAGCTAGAAAGTGAGTAGAAATGAGTAAAACTTTGGGCAAACAATAATTGTAGATACCTTCCATAAAAGTTTCAGGCTTCAATCGAAATAAATCGAGCAATTCAATTTAGGAAGTATAAAGAAGAATATAGAAATCGGATAATCAGGAATTCAGGAGGTGAAAGGATTAGCAGAGGCAAGAATAGCGTGGCGATTACTCCACCGTCAAAAGCGCTGCTCTTAATAAAAAGTCTATAATAAGTTCAAATCAGATGAACTCCTTATATGGACCATTTATGAGATAGTTGGAGCAATTGGTGCTTAATCAATCAGAAACAATTCAGTTATAGACGAGGGGACCGAGCTTCTTGCTAGTTCTCTACGATTTGTTGACATAATCTCTTCCAAATAGCACCTTGTTGCACCTCGCCAGAATGGACCAGAATCTTTGCTTTCAATGAAGTCTTGAAACTTTAGTCAGTTGCAGTGTTATACCAAGCTTAAACCAAAATCAGTAACAAACCTATCACGAAAATCTTGGGTCAGCTTTCATGAACTGTATTTATCAAAATTTTAAACTAACTCGATTATGTTTCACTGCAAAAAATAGCAAAAGGATCCTGCATGGCGAAATTCAAAGAAAATAACTCATGTTTATTCAAAACTTGGCAATATTTTCAAAGAAGTTCGAAGTTTGGAATACACTAGGCTAGGCTCATCTGGATGCTGTCATCTACCTACGTTCAAATTCTTTTACCTATTTCGACACATGTATTATGCAAGAGATAAATCCGTCCTCTATATAGTTAAGTACATCGTGGCAGATCCGCTGTCCTAATTGGTCGAAGTTGCGTAAGTCGCACTTGCCTTCAGAATAGCAGTTTCCTCAGTAGGCACTGGTAATCCCACAAAAATGTGTAATTACCCTGTAAAGTAACTAACAATAAGCTAGCTATGCTTGTTATTGTGCGTTGAGATTATAAATTGATCACAATGCGCACAATTGTTTCGAACTTACCTAAGTTTTGTCTTTATTGTACTAAGAGAAGTAGGACCTGAGTACATACCTATTCAATCAGTTTTATATTCAATACTTGGCCACAATAGAGAAGCTATAAAATTAACGCACTGACATTAGAACAAGCTGAATTTGTCGATCATTAAATACCTACCGCATGGACGCACGCTATCGAGGAACTAGCCAAGTACTCACTAATGTAAGTAGGTAAGTACTTAGGGTTTTTCAAAACGGAAAAAACTGCAGAATCTGTGACGCATAATGGATTATCCTGAATTTCTTAGACGGTTGAGGAATATTGAAATGTAGTGCCTATACCAACTAAACAAGATTTGATTCACCTAATATATAAATAAAATAAAAATCTATCGCGTAGTCAGATTTCTTCCTTTTTTTTTATATAGGACACGTCAATTTGACTTCGCCTCGCCTGATGGTAAGCTGAAGGCAAAGTCTCTGAAAAGAGCGTCACCATTACAGACACATATCATGTTACAATGGTGGCACTCAGCTTGACGGCCTCATAAGATGCTTTTTCACGCCCCGCTTAAAGGACCCGGGACTGTAGGAGGAGGGAAACACGTGAACTGGTAAAGAATTCCAAGACTTAATGGTGCGGCAGAAGGAGTCGCCGAACCGCTTGATTCTTGATGGAATATTCTGCACCGTATGCGGGTGGCATCTAAGCCCTGCACGTGTTGTCCTATATAGGAAAGTGAACCTGAACCACTGTCGAAGAAGATTAGCTGAGATCAGTGCTGCGGAGTAGTGCGGAGCTGAGAGATAAGCGATATAAACTCATCTTAGTGTTAATCCGGTAGACCTTAACCACAAAGCCCAGAGTAAGCTTAACACTGCGTCCTTTTGAATTTACTTAAACTGCTTTTACGGAAGTGTCTTTTTTATATACCACTTAGGTGGCAGACAAGCACAAGGCCCGCCTGATGGAAAGTGGTTACCGTGGTCGTGCAACACCAGGGGAGTCACACTCATGCTGCTGACCCTGCAACAACAGCGTTTCTGTGCTTTCAGTGCAGAAGACAAAGCAGGACAAGCCTTTGATCTTCCCACTGACAGCACAAAAATTCTCTAGTGAGCTCTGTCTACCCTACTTACCGCCGGGAACACAATAATATTATTATAGCCGCGGTATTCTGTAGGATGGAGGTACTTCCCCAGTCGGACTGCTCAAGTCAAAGTCAAAAATCATTTATTCTGTATACAGAATAAATGATTTTTGTCAAAAATATACATATATGTACTAAAGACTACCTTGGCATGGAAATACCGTCGTGTCCTACCTATGCACAGAGGGCAACGTGCGAAATATCCGTCAGATGTCGCCAGCATTCAGGGGACCAGTTACCATAATAAGACAGTTTGCAAGACCTTGTTTTCTACAATAGTAATATGACAAAAAAATAAGACTTATAAAGTACTAGCGGACCGGATAGACATTTTCGGAGAGATATTTTCTGCAGCGTCATCTGTCGAGCTGATTTGTGAATCTAAACGATCTAGGGTGCCACCCAAAAAAAATCATCCAAATCGGTCCAGCCGTTTAGGAGTTCAGGGACATACACACTTACAGTAGAATTATATATATAAAGATAATGCCCAGTGAATAATAACAATAAACAGTAATAACAGTGTGTAATATAACGTACGTCATAGTCTTGTTCAGTACAATATAATTTTCCGTGAAACATCTTAGTTTCTAATTAAATATTGTACAAACAATTATTGCTCATCTGATGCTGGACTATGAATACCTAACGTGCCCTACAATGAATAGGCCGCATTTTTTTCTGGTTACAACCTACTTGGAATGTTTTAAATAGTTAAGTGATGAATGGTTGGGAAAACAAGTCTGACTGGTTGTTTATGATAAGCTCAAGGCAACATTTAAAATTGTAAATGTAGGTAATTAATTCTAAAATTGTAAATTTAATTAATTCTTCTTTGCCCTAGAGCTGTTCCGGTTACCTTCAAAGCTTATACTTAGGGTCCGGGGTCTGCTATTCTATATGTTGTATTTTTATTTGATATAATATAATACCTAATAAAAAAAAATAAAGACTGCCTTTACCTTACTATCAGGCGAGTAAAGTCTATTATTTGACGTGCCCTATATAAAATGGATGGATTTACGGATGCGGAAGGCGGAGGATCGGGAAACGTGGCGCATATTGGGAGAGGCCTATGTCCAGCAGTGGACTGCAGTTGGCTAATTGATTGATTGATATAAAATGATGATTTTTGAATGAAATAACATAACATAAACTCACGCCTATATCCCCGAAGGGGTAGGCAGAGGTGCTAGCACCCACATTTCGCCGTTTATGTTTAGCTCCCAATGTAATAGGTGGCGAGCCTATTGCCATTAACCGGGCACTTATAAACCTGCGAATGAATGAAAAAACGGGCAGGTCAGAAGTATTCTCGAAACCTGCGGGCTTACATGAAAGGATTAGGTACTGACAGTAGAGGAAGCTCATGAAGTATGTAAGGATAGAGTTAAATGGCGGGCTGGTGTCTCTGCCTACCCTAAAGGGAAATAGGCGTGAGCGTACGTATGTAGGTATATTAGAATAGAATAGAATAATTTATTTGCCTTTAAACATGGTAACATTGGATCTTACAATAGTTAAGTGTACGCACAACATGTACTTGAATACCACAACTCGCAATGGAAAACCGGCACAAGAGACGCATCCGTTGCCCGGCAGGGGTATCGGCGAGCAGCTCAGACGCAGGACTCAGAAGATCTAGGGTAGGTACGGTCACGTACACCCATAATAAGTATATCTTCACTTATTATAGAAGAGTGAATCTATTCTAATATTATAAATTTCTAAAGTAACTCTGTCTGTCTATTACGCTTTCATTCACGCCTAAACCAGATAACTGATTTTGATGAAATTTAGTAGGTACAAGGGTAGTTTAGACCTTGGGGAAAGGACATAGGCTATGTTTGGTCGCGATCATTCACGCCTAAACCAGATAACTGATTTTGATGAAATTTAGTACAAGGGTAGTTTATACCTTGGGGAAAGGACATAGGCTATGTTTGGTCGCGATAACCGACATACACGCGGGCGGAGCCGCGGGCTACAGCTAAATAAGTCCTATTGCAATAATATAAAATTATAGGTAATATTCTCAGTTCTGTCAAATGCGTCATATGAAATCGGTTCAAGGTAAACTTCAAAACAAATCTAACGGCAAAGAATGGTATTTCCTCAAGGAAGATTTTTCACAACTGGGTTTTGTACGCAGAATAAAAATAATTAACTAAGTAAATTAGTTTCCATCTATCTATATCAATACATACATAAACTCACGCCTGTAAACCCCAAAGGGGTAGGCAGAAGTGTTTCATCATCACCTACATTTCGCCAACTATGGGCGAGCCTATTACCGTTAAGCGGGCACTTATTCATGGGCATACAGCACATAACACTTAACATAGTAGTGCGTAGTTTCCGTGGCGTAGCGGTAGTGAACGCGGCCGCTACGCAGGAGGCGCGGGTTCGATCCCCGCTCAGTGCAAATATTTGTGTGCATTAAATATGGGTATTTGCATTGGTCTGGTCGTGCCTCGGAGAGCACGTTAAGCCGTCGGTCCCGGTTGCCATAAGAACATCTATGGCAGTCGTTACGGGTAGTTGGTGCCCGAAAAAGTCCAAAAACAACGGTCTAGCTGCAAAGCTTCGATATCGCCTAATGTTAACATTGGGTCGTGGAGGTCATATGGCAATCGCTTCACGGAAAATATCGAGGTCTAGCCAAATCTGTAGCTTTGACTGGTAAAAGCGGACCCCAGACTCCGAGCTGAAAGCTTCGGATGCGACTGGGAATTAACGCTAGGAGGAAGATAGTAGTGCGTAGTTTACTGTCGGATGTAGAACAGCCCTATTCCTAAGTCGCCTTCTACGACACCTACAGGAAGAGATGGGGTGGCCACTTTCTACTCCACCGGGATCCGACACGGCTATCTACAGTAACGTCATTAATCAAGGAAACGCAGTACACATAGTGATAATCCTTAATTGGAGTTTCGGTTTTCACTACCTACTCTAAAATAAAATTAGGTAGGTATTTATATTTTAATTGGGGAAAGGAAATGGTCAAATGTGAGAGTAACAACATTAGCTGGAAACAATGGACGGAAAAGGAATTCCCAAATGGGGCACTGGGCGGAAAGGACCGATTTGACGAAGTGGTAACTGGACCTAACAGCCCTAATGGACCTATATCTGTCTGGCAATGCCTGAAAAAAGTTTTCAGCATCCCTGGAAGTGAGACTATAGGCTGAACCGTCACCCCCAGGCTCAGGCTCATGGACGGAGATCGTTCTGGGACCTCTCCTGAACCGTTCTCGCCGCAAGAGAAACCTGAGACATCATTTTGCTCCAACGTGGTGATATATTATATCAAATCGATTGTAGTCTATTTTCTAACAACTGTACTAAAAAATACCGAATAGGAATAGGCGTGAAAAAGCAACTGATGAGGCCGCAAGCTGAGGGCCACCATTGCAACATTATAGGTTTCAGTTTACCATAAGGCGAGGTGAAGTAATATTGACGTGTCTTATTTACTATTGATCAGGTGAAACTAGAATAGGTTAAAATAATTTTCTTGAGAAATGTTAGTTGAGCTATAATAATATAATAAACATTTATTACAACAATAACAGAATTCCTTGCATACATTTGTTGGTATCATAATTATATAACTTATGTATTAGTAATAATAAAGTAATGACAACATAAGCAATACTTTTAAGTTTTAATTGCTTAGCAGACATTTCACAAAAAAAAAAATATTTTATCATTCTAATCACGGGACTGCCACAAGTTTTCCTCTGATGGGTGGTCAAATGGTAATGGCTGTCGCTCCCATAAAAGCTGTATAAGCCAAGCTAAAAGGAGGATGAGTAAGTGGACACGTATCTTGAACCTAAATCACGAGACAAACGAGGTCCTGCCGCGCGTGGATTGTTTGAATCAAATGCTTGGTGAACTTGAGCTCGTCCACCGCAGTAGTACCCCGTGCTACCCTCAAAAATCCTCCAAGAAACGTGTACTGCGCGTATAGAGCACATTTTAGGTCCAAGATATATGTCCCGAGCAATACTTTGTGTTGTTTGTTCAAGAAGTTTGCCGGTAGTTATCCTGTAGGTAGAGTGTAGTGATTTACCTGCGAGACGGTCCGCAGCGAGTCTCCAAGCGCAGAACGCAATCGTTGTACGTCTCTGGCGGCGCGGCCACTACGCGCCACGTAGGCCTGGCGTCGCCGGATTTCGGCCGACAGCTGGCTGCGAAGCTGGCTCGCCTGGACACACACAAAGTACAGCGGCCTTACCATAAACTCTTAAAACAGGTCAATAATTGAACTGTTGTCATTCTACCAACTGCAAATGTCACTTTGTAATCCTATATATTTATATGACATTACAAAGTGACATTTGCAGTTAGTAGAATAACAGCAGTTCAATTATTGACCTGTTTTAAGAGTTCATAGTATGGGCCCAGGCTGAATATAATGGTCTCATTGAAGTGATTTGAAGCGTCGATAGCTTAGTGGTTAAGGAGTCGGCCTTACGATCGAGAGGTTAAGGGTTCCTGGCCATTACACTACCGATGTAAACCCACTCCTAGCACAAGTAATTTAGCTTAGCTGGAGGGGTTAACGGGAATATTAGTAATTTCGTTTGCTAATATTCTTATAAAAAAAAGAGTATACTAGACTAGCTGTTTAGAACAAAGTTGTTGGTTCCTAGGTGAGCTGGGAATGAATTTGGAATGAGACGCAGAAACTAGATAAATGAGGTAGATACATTTCTAATTCGGCTACTGCAAAAAGTTGCAGTTATAAACTAACTGTAACTTTTTCATAAACTAACTGACAACATTGTCTTCAACTGAATTATTAAATTAGGTAACTAATTTTAATTCAATGTTAAGAATTGAAAGAAAAAGCCCACCTGTAAAAATCTTCTAATGTCGTTTTTAAAGAACGCCATATTGTAGTCGCTTAGAAAAAACCACGGCAGGGATTTCATTCCACAGTTTAAGCGTGCGGAGGATGAAGTTCCTTCTGTGGAAATTTTGTACCCAGCGCCATCTAGCGACAGCAAGCCGAACTACTACGTCGCTACAGATCCTGCATCGCGAAAGCGAAGTTCCAGCGCTGGTACAAGCTATATACTACATCTCAACGACAAGCGTTGGGCCGCGGCCCGCCAGGCGTGATCACCTTGCCTGGTCGGAGGATCCTACCTTTGTGTTGGAGGGACATCACATCTCGTTCCTCCACACTTTGATACCTGACTGTATTTTTTTAATATTTGTTCCTTTCGGAACAGGCTAAGGTTCTATGATCATGCTGCCTAGTCATCAGTTATTTTTATTCTTATTTGGATGATGATGAGGATGATGAGGATGATGATGATGACGATGATGATGATGAAGATGATGATGATGATGACGATGATGATGATTGCTGCCTCAGTAAAGTGGTGGAAACTTTACTAAAGGCTTCTTACGGAGATTTGAAACCAACACGAGAAGTCACAATTCACTGTAATATTTTACTTTCCTACTCTTGTGCGCGTTTTCCAAGACGTTATGTCTAAAAATCCACCATTTTTATACATAAAAACTCGAACTCACACTAATTTTGGAAAATAAAATAACACCGCGACCGTTTATTCTTGTTTTGGCGCCAAAACTCCGATACCTGACTGTGCGTACTTGCGTGGAGTATATTGAGAAGCATTATCTGGGTATTGTCTATGATTAGATGTGGTGTAGTGGGTCAGGAGAGTCTACAGTGTCGTGAGGGGAGGAGGTGGTATAGTGTAGTGGGGATATCGTGCCAAGTATTTCGAGTATGGAGCGAGCTATGCTTGAAGTTTCTATGAAGGATAAAATTAAGTTACCGACATAGCTAATAATATGAATATTTATTTATTTATTTATTTATTACATAACATACATTATCCTTACAGATTAATCCAATGCGATAATGTAGAATTGGAAAATATTTAATTGTATTACATAACATTTAAAATCTATTCAATAAAATCAGGACCAAATTACAGCATGAATCAATAAAAACACAACTTAATAAAATAATCAATTATCACATTAATAATCAATAATTTAAATAGGTAATACCCACGCAAATCCTATTACAATATACTATCAATCAAATTGTCAAAAAGTCACATTATAATGTCACATGTAAATTGTCAAATGGTAAACAATCATTACTTATACTTTATTACCTTACCTTAAATACTTATGCAAATCAAACTATAATATTTATATGTCATACAAATAGCAAAATGTCAAAATGTCAAATACAAGTGTCAATTGTCAAATACAGATGTCAAAAAATCAATTTTCAATGTCAAATGTTACATGCAAATTTCAAATGTCATAACGTAATAGGTGACCACAGAGTACTTTATATAATATGAGGATAGAGACATCAGTTCATTTCTGGCACTACCGCCATCTATCGCCTAGTTTCGTTACTACTACTACCTATTGTATAGATAAATTCCGTCCTTATTATTAAATTATAATTTTATGAATTGAGAATTTTTATATTGGTAGCAATATAATGGTAGGTATTCCTACCAACATAAAAAATCTCAATTTTCACATGTTTAAAACAGATCAAAGGATTATGTACTATTATCAATCACAAATAAAAACAAAGGTTGTGTTTATATTTTTATTTCCTTCTTTTTGTATAATAAGTATAAGCCATTTTCTGAATTGCGTTTGCACTGTCGAAGTCACATTTGTAATATCAGATTATACGACTGTCCTTCTCCTGGTGTGCCCTGTAATAAATATATATTCATAAAGTATAACTGTATGTAGAAGTAGTGAACAAGAGACATACAGGCTGTATTTTGGGGCAGTAAGGGCAGGTACCAAGGCATAACAAAATGTGGCATCTACCCACATGGACTTTAAGCGCGATAAATAGCTGTTCGGCACCCGTAAGGAATTTTATTAGGCACGCATCCCAGAGAATTCGTGAAATCACTTTTTAATTCGTAGTTTAAATCACATAAAACAATGAACTCCCCGCGATGGTTTTCCCAAGCGACTACATATTATAGTTCAGACATTTAGTACTCATTTTAATAAATAAATGGCGTCAAAGATAACTCTATAGTTGATATCTGATGACTCCTTGAGTAAAAAAGCTGTGTCTGTTGGGATTAAATTTGTAAGTTAAGATTTTATGAACTTCCTCTTATTTAATTAACCATGTCTCTTTGAGAGCTCTGATCGTTATGATTGACTCTATCAATTGATGCTATAAAAATACAGGTTGTTATATTGCCATTGCTAATGACAACTGGACACAGAAACACTAGACCAATGCAAATAGACATATTAACGCATACAAATATTTGTTCTGTGCGGGAATTGAACCCGTGTCCCATGTGCAGTAGTTGTGTTCAGAACTGCCACTCTACAGAGGATGTGACTTCACAAACATATAATATGTACTTAATATTGTATTAAAAGTATGTGGACTAACCTGGCAAATGAAGAGTCGGAATCGCATTAGGTGATAATAATTTACTTCGGGTATAAAATCGCTCTTCAAAGTGTATATGGCAAACTCTGCGGTTTTTGAAAATACACTGATTATCCAAAGCGAGAATGTCACCACCAATAGCATAGATCCAACTTCGGAATCGTTCTGGTTTCAAGTCCGGTCTTGGAAAAACATGAAGACTTATATTATCTTTCCCTTAAAAAAAAGCAATTAATTAAATTGTGTAAATTTTGAAAATAGCACTGTATTGATCTAAAGTATTCTAAAGTGACATGGAAAACAATATTCTCAGAAACACCGGGCTCTTCAAGAAGGGTGTTAGGTTTCTTCAGGGTCGGCAGCACGAGTGTGACGCCCCTGGTGTTGCATACGTCCATAGGCCACGATAACCACTTTCCATCAGGTGGGCCGTGTGCTTGTCTGCCACCTAAGTGGTATAAAAAAAAAAAAAGCAACATTCATTACTTATTTAATACTAGCTTTTGCCCGCGGCTCCGCCCGCGTGGATGTCGGTTATCGCGACCAAACATAGCCTATGTCCTTTCTCAAGGTCTAATCTACCCCTATACCAAATTTCATCAAAATCGGTTCAGCGGTTTAGTCGTAAAAGCGAGACAGACAGACAGACAGAGTTACTTTCGCATTTATAATATTAGTAGGGATGACATTACAAATATGAAGTAAGGAAGAATGCAGTATTTGTCATTAAATATTAAAACATAATAAACATTATTATTTGAAGCAGCAGGAAATCCAGGGTATCCTCCAGGGGTTGTTAGGTCAAACTGCAGTTGCTCCTAATCTACATCGATATTGATATATCCCTACTAATATTATAAATGCGAAAGTAACTCTGTCTGTCTGTCTGTCTGTCTGTCTCACTTTTACGACTAAACCGCTGAACCGATTTTGATGAAATTTGGTACAGAGGTAAGTTAGATCTTGAGAAAGGACATAGGCTATGTTTGGTCGCGATAACCGACATCCACGCGGGCGGAGCCGCGGGCAAAAGCTAGTAATATATAAATGAACAATATGTGCAACATATCAAACTACATTAGAATGTGCCCAATCGCACTTGTGGTCTCTAACTAAATGGTAAGAGAAATGACTGAAATGATGAGGATATAACCATTTAATATACTTAAGCTATTGCTCTGGACATATATCTTGGACGTAAAATGTCCCTTATACCCGCAGTACACGTTTTTAGGCTGTCTTTAGTGGATAGCACGGAGTGCTACTGCGATGGACGACCTCAAATTCACCAAGCGTTATAGATTAAAACAAAATCCGCGCGTGCCAGAGCCTCGCTTGTATCGGGATTTAGGTCCAAGATACGTGTCCCGAGGTTTATATTGATACAATTAAAGTACATGAAGTGTAGGTACTTACGGGTTTTATTGCCATTAGGAACACAACAAGTGGAAGCAGACATGATGCTGGAAGTAACAAAAACTTTGCAGGGTTTCGTGAAATCGAAGTGTAGTCTGTGTAGTCGCCGTAGTCGGTGTTCAGATAAGTAAGCCAAGTTGTACTTGAAAAGAGTAATCGCCGAAGTCCAAAGCGTGCCAGGTTGTTTCATGTAATAACAGAGTAGTCGGTATCCAGAGACGTAAGCCAGGTCGTATATTATAAGAGTAGTCGCCAAAGTCAGTAAAAACGTGCCAAGTCGTTTGAAAAAATGGAAAATATAGAAGTAAAACATTCAGTAGGTAAAAGCGGAAAACTGCGGAAAACAGAATGACGTTTATTTTAATCAAAGTCTATGCGTTTATTTGAATTTGAATAGCTGCTTACGTTGCGTTTCGATTCACGTGCCTATGACTTTTGAAATAAAATTAGTGATTCGTTTAAATAATTTAAATTTACGTTTTATGAGTAATTTATAATTAAAAAAAAAATGCTGATCACAAATTACATGTTTTGTAATTTAATTAAGAACATCCATTAAAATTCGTGGCAAAAATATACTTTGCGCCATCTATTGAACTGTAACGTAACAACTTTTCAAGCATTTTTTCAAGGACAATATGTTGTTCGAACTGAACACACTGTGTAGGTGACTCTTGTGAACTCACTCAGTGAACATGAAAACAAGTCTATGCGGTCCGCGACCACATTGAGCGCATGAAAGGCGCGCGTGAGCGGCGCCCTCTGCAGCAGTTTGGTTCGCGCACTCGCCACATCAAGTAGGCGCGGGCGCCGCCGCCGCGACATGTACTCGTTCGGCACGCACAGCCCAACAACCTGCAGGACGGCTGGGTTGTGTACGAAGCCCCGCAGCACTTTAAACACATACGTGGCCAAAGCCACTTCCCTCCTAATTTCCAACTTGTAGTATCCCACCATGCCCAAAGTAAACAGTGTGGGATACAACAATGGGTATCCTGGGTACACACCGTAAAGTTTATGGTATAGAAACCTAATAAACTTGTTTTGTATCCGCTCTAACATTAATTTATACTTGTCCTCGTCTGGAGACCAAATGCTGGCATTACATTCTAGATGGCTTTTTACTAGAGCTTCGTACAGTGCCCTCAAAGCTGCGATATTAGTAAACTGGTTTGTGTGCCGCAACAGAAAACCTAGACTGCGATACGCTTTTTTACATACCTCCAGAATATGCTTATTAAACTTTAAGTCGGCGCTAAAACGAACGCCCAAGTCCCTGACCTCACTTATTCGCTGTAAAGGCGCCCCCTCCATTTGGTACTGGTAGTGACCTGGATTACGAGATCGGCTGAACGACAACACAGAGCATTTATCCACATTAAAATAGAGTTTATAGTCTTGGCTCCATCTAACCACACTATCTATATCCTTTTGAAGCAAGTTGTGATCTACAGTCTGCGAGATTACTCTGACTAATTTGAGGTCGTCAGCAAAAAGCAGCGGAGTCGAATTCACAACTACTTCTGGTAAGCTGTTAATCATTAAGATGAAGAGGAGAGGACCCAAGTTACTGCCCTGACTCACACCTGATCTCGTAAAGTATGGCTGGGAGAGACACCCCCCACAATCCACATATTGACGTCTGTCCCGTAAATAGTCCGCGAAGAACGCCAGTGCATGCGGTGTGCAGCCCACTGCAGCCAAACGCGACAGAAGTATGTCATTATCGACCATATCAAAGGCTTTCCTGAAATCAAAGTAGGCTACATCCACCTGCCCACCAGCGTCCACCGCAGGAACCAAACACGTCATCAGGTGAAGAAGATTACCTGTAGTTCCTCGTCCAGTACGAAAACCGTGCTGCGAGTCTGATAGCTGTGCACTGACCTGTTTGAAAATATCACTGTAGATGGTAGCCTCGAATACTTTGGCCGGCGTACTAAGGATTGCAACGGGCCTGTAATTACTAGTATCAGAGCCCCCCCTTCCCTTCGGTACAGGTACTACTCGAGTGACTTTCCAGCGCTCCGGAAACGTTGTAGTGTCAATGCAGGCATTGTATAAATGTAGCAATGGCTCAACTAACACCACACGAGCATCCCTAAAAACAAATGCAGGTATACCGTCCGGGCCCACTGATCGCTTGGGTGGCAGGCGGGCCAGCGCGGCCAGGACATCGCGCCCGCGCAGGCGAGTGAGGGACACCCGCGCGCCCGGCGGCGGCGCCGGTGCCGCGCCCGCCGCGTCCACATTCAGCTCTGCGGGCTCCTGATTGTATATAGAGTGAAAAAACCGAGCAAACTCATTGGCGCATTCGTAATCCGATAAAGTGCGCCCTTCTTTTATAAGTTTATGTTTACTCGAGTTTCCCCTCCTAGATCTCATATAGTCCCAAAACGTTCGCGGGTCATTAGTTAGATTGGCTTGAATCCGTTCGCAGTACCGATCGTGCGCCTGTGCTGTCTCAGCTTTTACTTTCGCCCTGGCTTGACTAAACGCTTCGTAATCACTACGAGAATTACTAGTTTTGTATTTTTTATGTAATGCGTGTTTAAGTTTTATTTCTCTAATTATTTCAGATGTGTACCATACCGGATAAGTGTGCCTACTATTTGTACTGATTTGCCTACGAGGGACACAAAAATCGAAAGCTTCATAAATTTTATTATAAAAGAAATTCAAGATAAGTTCTGGATCGCTCAAACTATACATCTCATCCCAATCCATATTAGCAAGCAAAAAATATAAATAACTAATGTTGGCCTTGTTAAAATTCCATTGTTTACAACCTTGAGAGCTCTGTGCGGAACATACGGGGGTGAGGGGCGGCGGCGACCGCGCCAATTCGACGCGCACGGCCAGCGGCGGGTGGTGGCGGTCCACGGGCTGCAGGCCCTCGCCCGACTCGCTCACGCGCACCCCGTCACGCGCACTCAATACTAGATCCAACTGCCTATCGTTACAGTTGGGTACCGTGTTGTACTGAATGAATTCACAAAAAGCCATGAAATATTCATAATAATTACATACCATCTCACTACATGAATAAAGATTGAAATCTCCTAATATTACTAAATTGTTTTTATATTTCAAACAAAGCTTTTCTAGTAAGTTAAACATTACCATATATTCACTGTCATCTGTACTCGGTGGGATATATACAACACAACATGTTAATAAAAAACGATTTTGTAAGTACAATGTGCCACAAATAAGTTCGAACCTGTGACTGTCTATGTCCACGCCGTCCGGTACTGGCACTCGACGCAATTCGTATCGTGGTGTGGCCATAAGAAACACACCGCCCTGCTTCCGCCCGTCCGCTCGGTCGCATCGCAATATTTGGTATCCGGGGAGCGTGAATTCCGCGTCTTGAATAGACTCATTCAAGCTCGTTTCTGTAATGGCGACTATATCAGCCTCTGTAGATTCAGTGAATGATAAGAATGGTGCCATCTTCGTCCTTAGCCCACTCACATTTTGGTACAGAATATTGATGCTTCTATTGGGCTTGTGTTTGGATCGGTTTGTTTGTTCGACGAAAAAAAAATCCACTCGCTGAACTCCACATTTAGGGGCCATACGGCTGGATCGCATAACTTCTCGTAGTTAGCCTCCGTAACTCCAATCTTAAACGATGTGTAATCTCGGTCAGTTTTGGGTTTTAATTTTTCTATAATTATTTCCGTGTCATTTTGTAAAACATTTTGTACATGTTTCTTTATCATATCTTCCGTTGTGCTTTTCTCTAATCTCCATACATGTAGAAACTTTTTTCGTTCTACTGCTCTTAACAACTCAGATGATGCATTACCCCCTTTCCTGACTGGGTGAACCCTCCTGTTCTTTTTAACTTCCGTCCACGTATTATCTTTCTCATTAACTGTCGTTTCCACTGGTTTCCTAGCCACAGCAACCACAGTCGCGTAGCTGTTTGAGGGTTGTGGTGTTCGTGTCCTCGGCATCGAGTGCTCGCTGGGCGTTGGTGAGGTACTAGCAGTGGTAGTGGAACTCGCAAAAGATGTCGTCGGTAGTTGGTAGGTACCGGAGTTGGTATTAGTGTGTGAATTAGTGCCCTTATGCTGTCTTATTTTTTCTTGATTTACCTGCTTTAGCATATTAATTTCTCTCTCATATGAAACACACTTTTTATTCATTTCCTTTAGCTCTCCCGTCAATTTACTATTCTCCAATGCCAGAATCTTAACAGTATCTTTAATCTCTGCTATAATTTTGGTCTCCAAAGCACTTAATTTCTCCATAATAATTCTATTGACTTTTTCTACGATACCTCCCAAACCATCCGTATCATCAGCTGTTAATGGCACAGTCTTTTCTTTCGAACCCTTATCTTCGAATGATTGATTCTTATCCATTTGGTTATCTATAATCCCCGGGCGAAGACTTCGTACTGGAGTGTCATCTGTTACCCGAATACGTTGGGTTACGTTGACACAGGAATCACACTTATAATTGCTTTTCATATGTGCCTGGGCCTCTTTCGAAGCTGCCGGGGTGACATTCACACATCTATAATGGTATCCCATCTTGCATCCATTGCATTTCAGCTGGTTACTTGCATCAATTTTTTTGCTGCAGATAGCACAGTTCATTTTACGTTATTTTTATAAATCCGAAGTTCGAAACACAGTGTAAGCGGGACGTATATATATTATTCTAGTGAGTGCGAAAGAGCGCGGCGCGCGGCTCTCCGCTTCGCGCCACCCACAAATTATTAAAAAATAACCGATTGTTCACACAGGTGCATTTCGTTAAAAACGCAATTAAAACTATTCAATTAAAACTTTTCTCCATGTTGTAGTCATATGATAACAATAAGAGTCCAGTTTAACAACATATTCACAACTATACAGTTCTTTTTTCACTTAATTTTAATGAAATAACCGGGAGCGTCACCACTCGTGTCAACTACTGTCACTGTTAATATGAATATGAATAGCTCGCAGAATAAGCAGGCTGAAGTGGCAGTGGGCTGGCCACATCTGTCGAAGGACTGATGGCCGTTGGAGCAGACGAGTCCTAGAGTGGAGACTGCGAGAAGGAAAACGCAGGGTGGGACACCCACAAGCCAGGTGGACTGACGACCTACGAAGGGTGGCTGGGACGGACTCGATGCGGGGGATCGGCAAACGTGGCGCATATTGGGAGAGGCCTATGTCCAGCAGTGGACTGCAATTATAGACTAATTGATTTGATTTTATTGACAATAAATAATACCAAATGATAAAATGAAGACTAATAATGTGCTTAAGTTACTTTCCCTTGCATAAAAAACATAAAATTAATAGTAGGGGAAGCGTAGAAGGCAATTCGGTAGTTATAAGATAAGATAAGTTGCTCCAGCGCGTCAGAAAGTACGCATCAGATTAAGATAGGGGAGGTTAGTTACTAACTAACTAGTGTCAATTCTGCTAATTTCTCTAAATCTGATAATTTCAGCGTAACCTATGGACGTGAGAAGGTAGCAAACTTAGTATCGTCGGCTCCCCTACTATGATGTATTTTGATTTTATTAAGCTACTAATCATCCCTAATTTTTTTTAATGGTAACATTCGCAAAACATTCACATATTATATCGATTTTAAGCTATTGCATAGCTTTTATCGCGGGCCTTGAGCGTGGAGACCGAATCCAGAAATTCCGTAACGAAAAATGGTAACACCTCCGAGCTCGCACGAACAGAGCCGAGCTGCTCCGAAGTAGCTTCGCTTAACGTAAGTAATTATAATTACTTAAGTTGTTAGTTTTCAAATTCAAATTCAGACTCGGACTCGGACTAGGACTCGGACTACAGAAGTCCGAAGTCCGAAGTCCGAAATCCGAAATCCGAAATCCGAAATCCGAAATTCAAACTCAAATTCAAATTCAAATTCAAATTCATATTATTATTTATTATAATTGCATAAGTTCATAAAAAATGCTATGCAATAACTTTACCGCGGCAGTCTCCGAGTGCCACACGTCTTTTTTTTTGCGAATGCGAATGCGAATGTGGAGAAACCATGCGAATATTCGCAATTGCGAATGCGAATGTGAATATTCGTTTCATCACTAGTGTGTATTGTCCAGGGTGTGGTGGGTGGTACCTGGTTCTCAAGCCGCAGCACCTGCTGGCGGTAGCTGGCCTCGCGCGCCTCCAGCAGGCGCTCGGCGTGCGCGGCGGCCTGGCGGTAGCGCTCGGCGTCGTCGTGGCCGCGCCGCGACGGCGAGCCCCCCACGTCCGACAGGAAGCGAGAACGGACCATCGCTAGCTCCGCCTCCTGCACACCAGATGTTGATAGGGTTATATTTAACGCGGCCAAAAATTAATCCGAAAAGCAGGTAGTAAAAATAATAGGTTGGCACCCTCTGTGGCGTAGCGGTAGTGAACGCGGCTGCTACGCAGGAGGCGCGGGTTCGATCCCCGCTCAGTGCCAATATTTGTATGCATGAATATAAATATTTGCATTGGTCTGGGTGTTTCTATGTATATTATGTATGAATTTACGAAAAAAAGAGTATTTAAGTATGTATATCCGCATTCTAGATTCCATAACACAAGCTAATTAAGCTTACCATGGGTCTAGATAGCGTTGTGTACAATGTTGTAGAATGTAGAATATTTATAGTGAAGAATCATTTTATTCAATTTATGGGTGTCAAAATTACTGAATGTGGCGAACAAAAATATTAAGTGACCTACTATTTATAGATGGTTATAAAAAAATAACCACGAAGGCTAAAGCGGGAGCTCCGCTCCGCTCCCGCGTTAGCCTTCTAACCTAACCTATCCAAGTTGGGGCGCGCTATACTCGAATCCTCATAACTTCACAATTTAGCAACACACTTTCTGTATCACTGGTCACTCAGTATTTTAGTCGCCCACTCAGTAAAGTAACTCATTATCATTCGTCCATTTATTATTTTTGTCGCACGGTTTATTATATCCCATATTGATACTGTTGTCAACTCTCCAGCAGCAGCAATAGAACGCCTTTGCTACCCAACAAAACTGCACTGTGCAGCGAACGTGAGTTAAGGTATGATTCCGAAACCGATAGCATACGACAACGACAAACGACGCATGCAGCAGATACCTACCGCGTACACATTACTCGTTAAACTAAAATACGGATAAAGTAGACCATTGAGAAATCGCAATGAATGAAGCATATCTACTGCGTGCATCGACAGTTGTCGTATGCAGGCGGCTTCGGAATCATACCTTAATATTAATTCGAATTGCGAACACCACTTTTTAAATTATTCATAAGAAAAGGAGTGAAGGAACCTCTGGAAATTAATTAAGAGGAAGGGGGGAGGGAGAGAGGTTTAGCAACGCAGCGAATGATCATAACATAGACTACTGAAAACAACCCCTGAATGAATTTCTACACAAACCATGACCCATTGTCGTGTTGTCACGGCCGTGATATATAACAATATGTCATGTTAACACTATATCCCCCTATATTGTTATCATCGAGTTTTCTGGATTGCCTCTTGCTACGAAACGTGTTCACACCCTTAATATGTAGGTACACAAACAGACAATAGTTAAATATGGTAAAATCACGTACTTTATCAGCGAGTTCCTTCTCCAAACGCCTGATCTTCATCCGGAGCTCCCTGTTCTCCAGCTCTAAGAAGGTGACGTCGGTGGTGAAGCCTCTGTCTTTAGACGGAATAGTGTTACACTTGCATTCCCTTATCGGTTCTTTGTAACCACGGGTCGAAGAATCCTTTGTTGATTCCGGACCTGGAAATTTATATATTTTTAGTTCTCACATAGCAGTTAGGTACTTTTTGCTCGAAGATAATGCTTATAAAGTTAGGTCAAAATGGCCATATCGTTACTATTGACTTGCCCGTTGAACAGCAGGTGAGGATGACTTGGACCTTAAAGACTGATATCGCAACAGTCATCAATCAATCATCAATAATGAGCAGAAGGCGCTTATTTAAATACATGTCAAAAATCACTAAACCGTACGCAGTACCCAGACAGACAGACTGCTTTTACTATCAATTTTGATAGTAAAAAAAAAACACACTTTCCTATCTTCAAAAGACACCCAAGAAACGTGTACTGCCTGTATAGAGCATATTTTAAACACATTTTAAGTCCTAGACATATATGTCCCGGGTAATACCAGACACTATACTCGTAGAAAGAATTGAATGAGATTTTAAAATATATTTTTTTATATCACTTAAGTAGCAGACAAGCACACGGCCCACCTGATGGGATGTGGTCACCGTGGCCTATGGACGTATGCAACACCAGGGGCGTCACACTCGCGCTGCCGACCCTGAAGAAACTTTCTAATGCTCTTCTTGAAGAACCCCATTTTGAAGTCGCTAGGCGCGTCGCCCCAAGACGGATGTATACGAAAATTTAGATCAGGTTCGGGCGAGGCTCAGTGGTCAGAGCATTCCCCCTCTAAGGTAAAGATCGCGGGTTCGAGTCCCGCCTGAGCGTGTCCCGCTTTTTCCTATCTCAATCAACGGTAGAAAGAAGTCAGTGTCATACCAGAGTCCAAGTCCGAGTAGTACACGCTCTTCTCGGTACGGTCGTGGCTCTTGGCCCTCAAGGCAGGTCTCGTGGCCGCCATACGTCGGTCTGCCTCGAGCTTGCGCACGGTGTCCTGTAGCGCGTCACAGCGCGCCTTGAGCTCAGAGCGGTCGCGTTGTAACTGGTGCAGTTCACGTTCTAACTCGCTGTCAGCGCTGCTTTCTTTGCCGTCCCATGTCGTCATGCGGAGTTGGGATTCTAGACCTGACCTATAAAAAAAGAAAGACAATTTCTGGTTGTAGAGTACTGGACGTGAACATATTTCTAATATAAGCAATTTAGCGTAGAGGGGTTCCTGCAAATATTAATAAATTACGGAGAGAAAAAAGAAACTTAAACCTGTGAGACTTTAATTTATATTGCATAGTTTTTGCCCGCGGCTCCGCTCGCGTGGATGTCATCATGTCAAATATAGCCTATGTCCTTACCTCAAGGTCTAATCTATCCCTATACCAAATTGCATCAAGATCGGTTGAGTGGTTTAGACGTGAAAGCGTAACAGCAGACAGAGTTACTTTCACATTTATACATAATGTTAGTATGGAGTATGGATATGGATATCATCTCTTCACTAATTTCAAGTATGTAAAATCAATAAAGAAATAAACCATTCAATTAGTTATTTATCAAATAAATGAAATGCTCCTTAATAACATTAAAATCAATTGGCCATCAATGATATCGAATTTATAAATATTCAGATTTCCATCATACTTTATGACTCAAGTCAACCTCATTTGCAAACCCATACCAGGCCCATACATGAATTTCAAACTATACTTGAAATTATTTAAGAGATACGATTTGACAGATCCCTGGATTTATGAAGGTAACTAGGCACTATTGAAAGGATACATGAAACTGTTATAAATTAAGTTAAACCATTTCTAAATACGTAATAACTTATAATAGTAAGTATAAAAAAATATGGTGTGACATATTTCACTTCAAATTACTACAAATATTTTAAGAATTGCTACAAATAATTTAAAATAAGACCTGAATCTTCATTTTTCGAAATCTCGTGTGACAGCTACGTCATATCGTTCTTATTTTTTCATTTGAGTGTTGCGGCTGTGTTCTCTATGGTTGTTACATTTTAATCGTATGGAGTTTATGTCAACTCGTTACGTTTATGGTCGGCGTTGCCAGAATGTAACTTTTGTAATATTTTGTATTTTTTTTTACCCTCTCATGTTTCTTCTAAGTAATACAAATCAAAATATTGTTTAGATTTTACTTTTGCCGTATCGCATACTAGAGACAACAATACTAGATTATATTAGATTGATTGTGAAAATGCACCTCTTAGATTATTTTGCCTATCATCATTATCATGCGCATGGAGATGTATTTTCCTAATTGCATCTGAGGCCAAGGCAAGGCAGAGTAAAACTTGGGTCACCCCATCTCTTCCTATGCGGTGTCGTACCAGGCGACTAAGGGATAGGGCTGTTTAACACCAGACAGATATAAACAGCCATGAGTCAGCCTCAGATGCATAGCTCGAGTCAACAATAGTGCCAGGAATATGGCAATAGGCTCACTGCCTATTACGTGGGACCGAATAACTACAAGTACTATCGCGATCATAAGTACAGTACCAATCTGACGCAACTATAGCGCGTCAACAATAGTCGTACTTATGACCTTATTCTTTGAAGACAATTCACACACACATACACGTCAACACTACGTCGTACAGTACTCTTACTAAACTTTTGAAGTTATGACCTTAATCTTTGAAGATAATTCACACACACACATACACACACACATACACACACATTAATATTGTTCACTCGTTGATTGATATTGTTAATTTCAATATCATACGTAAGCCGCCCCGTAGCTGAGTGGTTTAATGTGCGGCTTGATGAATAGTATGAAACCTATCGGTGATGGTTCGGACCTACCGGAACTAATATAACTTTTTGTGTTTTATATTTAAAAGTTATGATATATAAATGTTGATACGAATATAAAAATGTTTCTTAGGTAGAATTTTAAACTTAGCGAGAAAATAATTATTTGAGGGTGCATTTGAAATAAAATGGATTCATTGGCTATGAGTGAAGTTGTTGGTTGGTGAAGTCAGTTACGACTACCCTATTTATATATTATATCATCTATGGTTACGACTGTTTGTGTTAATTACTGTTCGAGCGATTACATTTCTTTTTTAATAAATCAATATGTCAAATATAAGTATTGAAGCAAAAGCTAATATTGTGGCCATATTCGAATGGTCTGAATATATCTCAAATTTCTAATGAGACGGGCTTATCTGTAAGTTAATTAATTAATTAATATTGTTGTAGTGCAATTTTGTTCATTGGTTGCAATTGTGTAATATGGTTGTTGTTTTTTTAGAGAAATACTGGGAGTCGTTGCGTGAAACAATTTGAGGAAGAAGAGTTGCAGAGTTGGAGGAGAAGTGGAAGACCTGCTGAAGCGGCGTTATATGGTAGCAGAATATGAAACGAATAACGAAGAGTATTTACTTTAACTGGGAATCAACAATATTTTGCAAATTATGTGGAAGTGTTAGAAGATATAATGTTGCCCACAGTGCGAAATGTCTATCCAGATATAAATGAAGGTTTAAGGGCATTAGAAGGTTTCTTCAGGGTCGGCAGCATGAGTGTGACGCCCCTGGTGTTGCATACGTCCAAAGGCCACGGTAATCACTTTCTATCAGGTGGGCCGTGTGCTTGTCTCCCACCTAAGTGGTATAAAAAAATGATATAAGTTTTGTGCACGATAATTGTCCCATTCATCGAGCCACCATACTTCGCGAATGGTTTAGTGAACGTAAAGTTATTCCTTGCTGTGGCGAAGGGTGAAAATGTTCAAAAGGGAAGCCGGTGGCAAATCCCAAAGAACAACCATGGCAATTTTGTATGAAATTCTCTCAAATTTTAGATAGGTACTGAATTTTAGGTGTAATACATGTAATAATGCATTAAACTTAAGCATCTCTACCATGACTTCCCTTTGCAGAGCAAGCCGGCAGGAATCGTGTTATGAGTACTCCTCGCCACTGAATTTCCTTGGCCAGCACGATCCCTTGATTTGAACCCGATTGAGAATATGGGGTTTAATGGTGCAAAGAGAGATAAAAGTTATTGTTATTATATATTATATTTTATATAAAATAGTTAGGCTCAATTTAAAGTGAAAGCTCTCGTGATATTGTTACTCCGTGCTAAGCTATTCTGTTTAAATATTTTTGTTATTTAATTTCAGTTGAGCCTATTGAGACTACTGAGCCTATCAAGGGACGTGCTGGCCTGTAATTAGTATAAAACTGTATGGTTGAGGTTAAGTTTCAATCCTCTTTTCCGAAAAAAAACTTTCGAGAAAATGAATAATTAAGCTATAACCTCAATGCAATATTAATTTTATTATAAAAGTATATTTTTTGGATGAAATTATTATAACCACAAATTAACATTGGATAATTCTTTTAATAAACTTTTTTTTTTAAACTATTGTTTTATTTATAATCTATTGTAAATTAAGTATAATATTTTTTTATTTGTAAATAATTATTTCTAATTCTGTTAACTTGTTCCTAAAATTTCATGAAAACAAAACAACAAAAAGTGGAAAAACTAAGATCCGAACCCACAACATCCGATTTCAACACTATCCATAGCAGCCTTGTTACCGACCAGGCTACGCACTGCCTTACGTAGAATCACGAATTTTTGCATTACTTTATATAGATGCATGCTTCGAACATAATAGTATGAAAAGGCGAGCATAACGTTTTCTTTGTTTCGCATCACACACATTTATATTTTCTCATATCGATACTGTGTGACGTATAAATGTATGCGTTAAACATTACATACACATAGATACGCGTTTAACCGGACAAGCGATTATAAACATTACGGTGCTAATGCACTTTTAATTACGATAGTACCTACCTATATAACTATTATTTTTGTTATTAGATTTTGATCGTATGGAACCTCCATTATGTTCTCCTCTATTCGTTGCGTTTATGATATAGTATAGTACTGGCTGGACACATGTCTTGAACCTAAACCGGCGTGGAGGGAAATGTTCGCGCATGTGCACTATCGGACAAAAAAAATGTAACCATAATATTCTGTATTTTCCGTTTCTAACATTTTTCGCACGAACCATTTAAAATCTTCATTTTAAATTGCCAGTTGCCAATAAAAAATGTGGATTCGCTTTTCTGTCTTAATAGATTTGTACAATTTAAATTATTTAAGTTTTATTGTTACAAACTTCAATAGCTTATATGTATTTTATAGCTGAATATTCTGAAAAATTCTGCGAACCCCCTCAAAGGATTCAGGCGTGATGTTCAATCGCGGCTGATTTCCTGGTATTTTTTTAAGAGTTCCTTGGTCTAATCTCGGAAACCCATCATCAGATCTTTACGAAATTTAGATGGGACCATTTCGGCATACTGTACTACCGAACAAAAAAAGAATTTTGCAAATCCGTCAACGCTATGATCGAACAAACATAAAAAAATATATATTTAAACATCCGTATTGAGAACCTTGATGCAGAAGGCGGTATTCTTCGACACGGCACGTATTGTGAGGCGTGGTCCCTGTACCCTATAGGTACCGGTGGGGCATTGTATTTTATATTTTTAAATATATGTTTTTTATTGTCAGTTGGTATATGAATTTAAAAATATAGTATCTTACTAGATTTTTCAAGAAATAAAGAGGTATAATAATGATACCCATGTTTTCATTAAGCTTAACACATAGAGGTACTAATCCTAATATGGAGAGATATGATCCTGGGTCGGCCGGGGTGCGAGGGATATGGCTACGACAATCTCACCTCCGGCAACTGACGGCCCACAGACGGCGGGCGTTTTAGTCGGTTCGAGTCCGATATAACCTCCTCCTCCGGCTACGGTGGGGGAGGTATCCGTGGGGATTTTGCGCACGATAAAAAAAAAAAAAGGTACTAATCCTAATATCAATACTAAATAATTTATATTAAATGATTAATCAGTGTTGCCAGGGCCAGATAGTCTAATGTAAATGTAAACAAGATAGCTTAAAAAGTTACATATCGAGGAAAAAGTAAGATTTTTTTATGGTATGAAAATCCTGTCGGATAATTATATAGCGCGGTGGGGTAGTTATGACGATTAGTTTTATTTATTTACAAATTACAATGTTACAAAAGTTACATTCGGGCAACGTTGCGATTAATCTTTTGTTACCTGAATCGATTATTCTGACAATTGATTTGAGACACTCCAACCCTAGACTATAAACGTCAAATCGTATCTCTTAAATAATTTTAACTATAGATGTCTTGAACTTTTAAATGGAACAAGTTTGCCTAAACTAAAATCCTGCCTGTATGGAGATCCGCTAATGTTCTTTCAAGACAATAATATTAATTATGTAAAATATATTTTAACCACAGAAATGACTTCAAACCTGTTTTCACTAAGCATTTGATACCTTTGAACTTCAATATTAGCCAGTTGGTTGGTGAGCCGATGCACTTGGTCTTCGAGCGTGGAATTCAATCTCTTCAGTTCACCCAGAGCAGATTTGGCACTTTCGAACTTCTCGGCTAGTACGCGTTTCTCATTTTCACAACTACCTGGAAATTATAACAGAATTGGAAAGTGTCGTATAGGAAAAATAATTTTGGGGTTGCCATTACATACTCGCGGGTCTCATGCGCCTATATTATTTAGTTATATTTGGGTATATTGTCTATCTGTAGCATTTGTTACTGGTAGTTGGAGCCTTAAAAGGCCCGACAACGAACTCCAGAACTTCATTATTACTTATTACTTATTAATTCCTTGCCAGCTCACGTGCTTCCTTCCTCCTATAGTCCCGGGTCCTTTAAGCGGGGCGTGAAAAAGCATCTGATGAGGCCGTCAAGCTGAGTGCCACCATTGTAACATGATACGTGTTGTAATGGTGGCCCTTTTTTCAGAGACTTTGCCTTCAGCTTACCATCAGGCGAGGCGAAGTCAAATTGACGTGTCCTATATATAAAAGAAAAAAAAAAACAATATTTGCAGGTCAGTAGCAGTCGCTTTAAGGTTGCGAAGCTCGAAGAATTTCGATATCGCCAATTGATCCAATTGGTTACGGAGCTCCGATGGCAGTCGTTTTGCGGAAAATATCAAACTTCAGCCTGCTGCAACACAATTAGACTGGACAGCCGGCCCCAGCTAAGTTGGGAAAAGGTTCAGAGAATGACGACATATAACTCCGTATTCTAGAACGACAATCAGTCCTGAATCTCCATTTATTTGAGGAGTGGTCATATCTCCTCAGATAAATTGAGATCCTGAACTGAGTACCATTCTAGAATATGGGCCTAAGACATATTCTCTCTGACACGAAACCACTGTTTGTAAAGAAACTTGCATCCCTGATCTTTCTTCCAAAATCTGCAACACGAACCAAAGCTACCACTTACCCACACTCTTCTGCAACTGTCGCAGTTTATCCACGGCGTTATTCTCGTTGTTCTTGGCCTCGTTCCACTGGCGCGTGACCTTGCCCAGCTCGGCGCGCAGCTCGCTCTCGGCCGCCGCCGCCTTCTGCAGCGACGTGGACAACTGTTCCACTGTGCCTTTGAGGGAAGTGCAACGGTCTTCTAGTTGGGCGATAGTGCGGGTGTAGCCTTCACAACGCTCTTGAAGTTTCTGAATAGATTTTTTTTATAACCATTACAATCAATTCTTGTTCTATGGATGTTTTTTTTTTATATGAATTCATATTTTTCTTCAGTAGTACTAGAGAAACATTATTGTATCATTTGTACTACCAGTTGTACTAATCAGTAGTACTACTGACCCGGAGCGACGAAAAGTGTATCATTTGTACTACCAGTTGTACTATCAATGAACAATGCCAAAGAAAACTGCTTGTATTTTTTTTAGTAGTACTAGTGATACAATAATGTATCATTTGTACTCCCAGTTGTACTAATCAGTAGTACTACTGATCCACAGCGTAGATTGTGAACTAACCTTAATATTGAATTGATACCATGTATAGACAACACCGTGACTAAAATACAGCTTATAGAAAGGTTTTGTGCTATCAGTGGGCACATCAAAGGCTTGTCCTACTATCTTCTGCGCTTACGGCACAGAATCTTTCTGTTCTTAGAGGGTTAGCAGCACGAGTGTGATTCCCCTGGTGTTGCACTCGCCCATAGGCAACCACTTTCCATCAGGTAGGCCATGTGCTTGTCTGCGACCTAAGTAGTATGAAAAATAAAGTTTGAATCTCTCCCAAAGACTTCTATATTGACGTCCTCCCCACTCCTTTGGACCTTGATAAGGAAGTTTGTCCATTAATGATCTTGTACTTATGTCATGAAATTTGGGCTTCTAGATGTCCTTATGGATATAATTAAACACACGTAGTTTTATTATGTGTATATTAAAGAGGTTTTGCGTTAAAGAAGAGTGAAAAGTGGCACCAAGTGGTTCGTGTAATAGTACATTCGGCGCTGGCTAGCCAGTTCCTTTGCTTGACCTTGGCTTGACACGCTGCCGCGTGCCTAGACCTACCTTCACCAGAAAGGTGCTTAATTGAGCAGCCATTAATAGCGCCTAGATATGTTAAGCCACGTACCTTTAACGCCTGGTCCCTGTCCCGGGCAGCAACCGCAGCTCTCTGCACATCTCCTTCTAGTTGCGCTCGCCTTACGTCCAAGCGGGCCGCGCGACCTAGTATACAACTCTTCTAGTAAACAACGAGGTATTTTGATTGCATATTTTTTTGTGTTGCTTCATTATGATGTACTCGTTATTAAACGGTTACTCATACAATTACAATCTAGACCATTAGGCTAATAAGAAATTTAAATTTAACATAATTTGCTTGGTTAAGAATGTGTCCATGTGATTTAAAAAAGGGATATTTTTAAATGCACATCTGTATAATTTTTCAGAAAACTACGTAACTCCACTAATTTACTGAATGCATACCAGAAACATGAATGCTGTGCAAAAAAACTGACTTGCACACTAACTAAATCAAATGATAGATTTATTGAAAAAGGTGTGCAAATTTATTTATTTATTTAAAAAGATTAGGTTAGAAGGCTAATGCGGGAGCGGAGCGAAGCGGAGCTCCCGCTTTTGCCTTCGTGGTTATTTTTTTTATTTAACCAAAGGAATTGTTCTGCAAATTTCATTAAACAGTATATTTAATTTGATTTAGTTAGTGCGCATAATTAGTGTGCAAGTCAGTATTTTTGATATAGCTTTGAAATATTTTGTTAGAAAAAAGGGACTATACAAATATCGATTTAAATACATGCCTTTAAAAAATGTGACTAACTATGACAACCATTTCAATAATGATTTATAATAAAAAGACTATAACTGTTAATAAATTATAACTACACTCAGTATAATTCAAATAAAATAGAGTTAGATTATTAAAACATAAAATGACTAAGGTAGATCAGAAGCACTTGAAATCAGCGAGCTTGCATGAAAATTTAATAATAGAAGAGGAAGTTCGTGTAATGCGAAAGAATAGCAGAAGATGGCGGGTTGTTGTCTCTGCCTACTCCAAAGGGAAAAAGGCGTGAGTATATGTGTGTAAAATGAGTAGCCAGTTTAAAACGATACCTTCAGCCGCGGCAAGTGCTTCGCGTAGTTGTCCGACTTCTTGCACTCTCTCTGCTAACTGCACTCGGAGATTCTCAGCCTTGTTCTGTGGAATATACGTGATATATATGAAAATCATACAATTATAACAGACATTATCATTATATTCCGAACGCCTATCACTTTTTCTTTCGTCGCTTCTTTCTTTCCAAGCGATGTAACCGCGTTCTTACATCCAAAGCATGCACTTCAGAATTCGGAGTCTACTTTCCTATTCCTCCATTATTGGTTTATTTAAAGGTGCGTGCAAATTATATAACATAACATGTTTCAGTAATGTAGCCACTGAAGTTAGTACAATGTTGCAAAGTTATAAAACAATGTTAGATAATGTGGACGTGTTATATAACACTAGTTATACAACATGTTACATGATCTGTACGCACCTTAAGACAATATTATGAAATTATAATATTCACCTCATTTTGTCCTTTCTCTTCGCTGATAGAACTCAACGCCGCCTCTAGACTAGTGATCTTGTCTCTCAAGTTGCTGATCTCCACAGTCTTGGTCTGAACTGATTCATTCTGAAACATAAAAAATAACAATATAATAAATTTGCCAGCTAGTCTCATTGCTGTCGCGACTCGACAGCAGTGATAGTGATAGAGACAGTAGAAACAGTAGTCAGCTATCGACGCAACGTTCACGAGCAAAGTTCTAGAAAGCAACAACAAGATGAACCAATGTATGTGATGTACGCGACTCAGCGCGCTAGAGGAAATGTCTGTTCGGAGCGATTAAGCGAACGGCAGGTTTATTAGCTAACTTTTCGCGACCAGCGAGCGAGCGATGAGCAGTAAGAACGAGATCACTGCGCGATGGACCGCGATACGTCAAAAAAAATTGGTATTACGTAAGGATTTGCGATCAGATCGCCTTAACAATTATATGCTGCGGAACTGAAAAATAGCGATAGTTTTGTTTCTGAGACTAATTTATATGTGTTTCTTGATTTACCATTGGTTTTTTACAATGAAAATTTCTGTATTTATTATTTTCACAATGGCGGCCATTAAAAAAGGACCTTTTGAGTGATCGCGATGACATTTCTTATCGCGCCTTTTTCGCTGATCGCTTTCTGTCAAATGTGATACGTAATACCAATTTGTCGTTTTTTGTGCGATTACCGCGCAAATTTTGCTGTCGCTTTGCTATCGCGAGTTAGCTAATAAGCCTGCGGATCATAAGACAACAAAGAGGCAGAATAATTTGTTTTTTAAACCACTTGGGGGGCAGATAAGCGCGTGGCCCACCTGATGGAAAGTGATTACCGTGGCCTGTGGCCGTGGACGTGTGCAACACCAGGGGAATTCATTTCCATGCTGTTTTTGTGTAAATAAATAAATTGTTACAGTTTCTTCGGCTCATGTTATTTTAACGCGGTAGCTTAGTGGCCTTACGACCTAGAGGTCTCGGGTGAGATATATCCTTACCAAAGCCTTAAGTTGTGCTTCCTTCTGCGAGCAAGCGGTCTGTAGTCGCGCCTTTTCCTCCTGTACGGTCTTCAGGTTACTGCTCACCGACTGCAGTTTGTTGTCGCCCTTGCCTTGCTGCTCGGTCGCTTCTTTGAGCTGTTTCTTCATTAGGTTTACTTGAGATTTGTAATCGTCCTGTACATAATTTTTTTTTTGTAGGAAGGTTATCAAATAATTTCGCTATCACTACATATTTCTTATTAATATCATATTCGTCTTATCTTATCTTTATCTTCTCATCATATCATATCATATTCATAATGGTAGCGAAAGCAGTTTGTAATTTTACTTCTAAAGGAGAAAAGCTGATGAATGTTTCAGAAATGATTTGAGCCATTAAATCTGACAAGGACACAAAAGAGTCTACGTGGTTAGATTGCATTGTTAGATCAGTCTAACCACGTCCACTCTTTTATAACGTGATTAGACTGATCTAACAATGCAATCTAACTACATATACAGAAGGTATTAAAAAAGTTAGGCAAATTGATGTCACTTTGAACAATAAAAGCAATCGTGGATATCGATTTTATATTGCCTATCGATATCATTATTATTTCGATACTTGTCTTGAATATACCTTTTCTCTTTCTATCTGACAGACATCGTGCATCAAGTTCCGCATGCCCTTCTTGATGACCTCTGGGTCAACGTCGATAATTTCGTTGCGGTCCTCGGAGTGGTCACGACCTGCAAGCGAAATATGTTGGATTATCCCCTCATCATATAACAGATTTAATATATCATAGGAATAAAAAAAAAAAAAAAAAAATAAAAAAAAAAAATAGAGTGTGATGGAGGCAGTACGTATGTGATTCACAACTGATCGTTGTTCTGGAATACGGGTCAGTCTTTCAGCTCGTCCACCGCAATAGCACGCCATGTTATCCTCAAAAGACACCTAAGAAGCACGTACTGCGCGTATAGAGCACATTTTAGGTCCAAGACATTATGTCCCGAGCAAAAGCAATCTTTATTCATGTCAGCTAATGGTCCACTGAGCCATGGGTATACCCACCTTTGCCCCTATGCGGGCTATACCGCCTAGCAGGACTGGCAAGTCGTCGCCTAGCCGCGGCGTGTACGGACCCGTCGGGCTGTACGCCGCACACTCGCCTCAGGGCGTGCGCGATGGACGACAACTTGGCTTCAGATTCCCGCTTACCCGCTTCACACTGAGAGAGTGACGCTTCTAGTGCGCGACAACGACCCTCGCTACCGCCGAGACGGGCCTAGAATATTTAGTACATAAAAATGACAAGTTTTGTAGCTAGCTCCTGGACAATGACGCATATTTGCGTCACGACCCTCGCTACCGCCGAGACGGGCCTACAACATTTAGTACATAAAAATGACAAGTTTTCTAGCTGGCTCCTGGACAATGGCGCATATATTTGCGTCACGACCCTCGCTACCGCTGAGACGGGCCTACAACATTTAGTACATAAAAATGACCAGTTTTCTAGCTGGCTCCTGGACAGTGACACATATTTGCGTCACGACCCTCGCTACCGCCGAGACGGGCCTACAACATTTAGTACATAAAAATGTCCAATTTTCTAGCTGGCGATAACGCAAATATGCATCAACAAATTGTCAGCCAGCAATGCAATTCTGTAAGCGCACAACGACGAGCACAACATTGCGACAACCTTCATAGAGATTGACATTGGTCGGACTGGGTGACGTCACTGGTGATCGACCAATGACAATCTATATCAAGGCTGTCGCAACGGTGTGCTCGTCGTTGTGCGCTTACAAAATTACATTGCTGATCGATGACGCATATATGCGTCACAGTATAACTTGCGGAAAACACGTTGGATACATATTTGGATATTACAAAAAAAAAATTACAATGTCCCTGCATTGATACCTGAATTGGGGTTATGACGCAAATACAGAGAGATGTTTTCTGTATGATGTCTAGCATCGAGTAGATCTGTATTTAGCGTCACTGAGGCTAAGAAATCTGTGCAAAGGATGAACGTCGACATATACAGGGTGTCCCAAAATTCAAGGATAAGCCGGCAACACAGAGTGGCCCTACTTATGGCTGCTCTGAAAAAAATAAGAAGAAAAATATATCTTAATTTTTTTTTAAATTACATTTAAACATTTTTAAAATCCTTCGAAAATCGGTACCCCTAACGATATTTTTAACTACCAGGCCCACAATTTTGCAAATATTTTTGAACTCTTTTCTGTTTAGCAAGCTAAGAAGCATGGCTATCCATCACCACTGTGTAACATTATAGAATATTTGTAGTTATTTTACAAAAATAAGTCAAAATATTTCTTATTCGTTAAATTTTCATAGATTTTTTACTTTCGACCCACTTTATCTTATCTGGGTGAAAAAAAAAGTACGGACACCCTAATGGCATTCTTTTTTAAAAATTGGCGTAACTATCCAAAATTTCAAAAAGGTATGATTGAGTATGATAATTTCATAAAATTGTCTAAAAAAAATTTTTTTAGTAAATAAGAATCACATTTCATACATTGCTTTTATTGAAAATCACCAAATTTATTTTATACACAATGCATTCATTATCAATAAAAAATCATTGACGGGACTCGTGACTAAGTGGTAACCGAGTAGGATAACACATTACGAGGTTAAGCAACACAAGCCAGGTTGGTTTTCGGATGGATAACCATTCTTAAGACATTGAGACACCTTCGTTCCTCAGAGAGTACGTGAAGCTGTCGATCCCGGTGGCCATGTCTGTGACAGTTCTTACGGGTAATGGGAGCCGTAAAAGTCCATAAACTAGTCATCATTATCTTCATGGATAAGCATTTTTCTGATTGCAATCGTAGCCAAGATAACCTCGGAGCTTAGAGTCCGCCTTCCAGTTCTTTCACCTTCACTTCGCCAACTAACAACTGGTCTGACTACATAACTTCGATATCGCCAGTGGGTTGTGGAGGTCAGGTGGCAGTCGCCTCCCGGAAAATATCGAAGTTCAGCATTTCACAGTTAGCTGGGAAATCCGAGGCTCAGAGTTTCTGGACTAGTTTCATTCAAACATCAATATGCCTGCGGATTATATTATTGGCAAAAGATATGCACGAAAAATAATGTATTAATGCCGGTCGCAAACAATTCAAACATGTACAATAAAAAAAATTAACAATAATGCAATGATTATAAAATTATACCATTATGTTTGTTTATTTTTTTTCACAATATTGATTTTCAACACTCATCATCCTCACTGAGCCTTCACAAAATACAGAGTCGGACCTCTGGGTTCACTGTGAAACAACAGAACTACGAAATTTTCCGTGAAGTGACTACCAACTGACCTCTACAACCTACTGGCGATATCAAAGTTATGTAGTGAGTCCAGTTGCTCAACTTTTAGGACTCCGACTACCCGTAACAACTGTCATAGATGCTCGTATGGCCACCGGGATCGACAGCTTCACGTACTCTCTGAGGAACGGGAGTGTCTCAATGTCTTAAGAATGGTCATCCATCCGATAACCAACCTGGCTTGTGTTGCTTAACCTCGTAATGTGTTATCCTACTCGGTTACCACTTAGTCACGAGTCCCGTCAATGATTTTTTATTGATAATGAATGCATTGTGTATAAAGTAAATTTGGTGATTTTCAATAAAAGCTATGTATGAAATGTGATTCTTATTTACAAAAAAAATTTTTTTTGACAAATTTTATGAAATTATCATACTCAAATCATACCTTTTTGAAGTCTTGGATAGTTGCGCCAATTTTTAAAAAAGAATGCCATTAGGGTGTCCATACTTTTTTCTTTCACCGAGATAAGATAAAGTGGGTCGAAAGTAAAAATATATGAAAATTTAACGAATAAAAAATATTTTGACTTATTTTTGTAAAATAACTACAAATATTCTATAATATTACACAGTGGTGGTGGATAGCCATGCTTCTTAGCTTGCTAATACAGAAAAGAGTTCAAAATTTTTTGCAAAATTGTGGGCCTGGTAGTTAAAAATATCGTGAGGGGTACCGATTTTCGAAGGATTTTAAAAAAGTTTGAGTAATTTAAAAAAAAATTAAGATTTATTTTTTTTCTTATTTTTTCCAGAGCAGCCATGAGTAGGGCCACCCTGTGTTGCCGGCTTATCCTTGAATTTTGGGACACCCTGTATATGGACTAAGTTCACGCATACTATGATGACGTCAGTACCTCATTTAGAAGCACAGTACCTTAAGTCGCCACCACCTCCTCCCTGTATCTGCTATGCAACAACCTCCTCCCTGTATCCGCTAAGCCACTACCTCCTCCCTGTATCTGCTAAGCCACCACCTCCTCTCTGTATCTGCTAAGACATCACCTCCTCCCTGTATCTGCTAAGCCACCACCTCCTCTCTGTATCTGCTAAACCACCACCTCCTCCCTGTATCTGCTCTGTGTTTGGGGTTGACTTTTAGTACCCATTTTTTATTATTTTAATTCATCCGAATATTCTCCGCGTGAACAACCCGTGAATTATATAGATCTCATACCTTGAGTTCTTGTATTTGTTGCGTAGCGTCAGCGAGACATACTTCCAAATTGTGTTTCAATTCTTCCAGGCGGCGTTCCTTTGATCTGCAGTCTTCCAGGCGAAGTACCAATTCCTGTATATAATATTTGAAGGAAATATTTAACTACGCAGTTATATTTAAAGAAAGTTCAATAGAGATGTTAGACAGATCTGTCCCAGTTGCCATTACGAACATTATGAATGATCATTCGTTATGGGTAGTGGTAAACCTATTTTTTTATTTTGCCATAGAACTTCGATGCCACTAGCCGTTTGTGAAGGTCAGATGGCAGTCGATTCACGAAATTTATCGAAGTTCGACTGTTTTGTAGATAATATTTTTTTTTTTTAAGCTATTGCATAGCTTCTATCGCGGGCCTTGAGCGTGGAGACCGAATCCAGAAATTCCGTAACGAAAAAACCTAAGCTGACACTCCGACCGGCACGAGCTCGACTCCGACCGAAGCTATAGTGGTGATAGCGTGGTAAGTAACCTGGTCCCTAGCACGACAGGCCTCCTCTAACTCCGCGGCTCGAGCTCGCGTGGCAGAGAGGTCGGCTCGAGCTTGAGCTAGTAGAGCTTCCATCTCCGCGCCGTGGCGGCGAGCTGCCGCCGCTTCGCCGGCACAACGCTCACGTTCCTCGCCTTCGTTCTGCAGTCTATAGAGAAAGAAGGAGTAACTTTTTAACTCTGGCGTTCGATCTTCTTTTATAGTAGGGGAGGTGTAGAAGGAGATTCGGTAGTTACTCGAGCGTTTCAGATTAATATAAGGTAGGATACCTAACATATTGACAAATTCCTTCAGTCAGTAAGAGCCTTTATTAAAAGGGGGTGCGCAAAAAAATAAATATCGGGCATTGGATTGACACGTACGCTTCAGATTAAAAGACATGGAAGGCTAAACAAGTGTCAATTTTGCCAATCTGACGATTTAAGCGTAAGACTGCATAACCTAAAGGCGTGGGAAGGTAGCGAAGTTCCAGAATACTTTTGTTTGTATTGTAGAGGTAAAGCCGACTTGATTATATGATGTACTAGGCTTATAAAATAAATACGATTTAAAAATAAAACAAATGTCGAAGTATTGTACTGTCTAAATTCAGTCCGTAACTCTGATGTTGTGTAGACGCTACCCCCACCCTGGAAGTGGAAACATCATAATATTATTCTATCAGCTAATCTACCAATTCTAACAGGTTGGTCAATGGCACCCTAAACACAAGTTTAATCTTAACTCGGGTGCCAGACTTCATCAAATTATGGCGTTAACCTGTACTATCTCGTATTGTAATGTGTTTACTAGATTGTAAATATTCGAATAAATGAATTTTACAACACACCTGCTCATAACCGCTCCGGCCGCCAGGTTCGATCGCACAGTTCGATTAATCGAACTAGGAGTAATTTTATGTCCTTATGGTTCGATTGAAAAGTCGAACTGTGCGGCGTTTGCTATTTTAATAAAACGTGGTTCGATTAATCGAACTATGAGGAATTTTATGTCCTTATGGTTCGATTGAAAAGTCGAACTGTGCGGTGTTTGCTATTTTAAGTAAACGTGGTTCGATTAATCGAACTATGAGGAATTTTATGTCCTTATGGTTCGATTGAAAAGTCGAACTGTGCGGTGTTTGCTATTTTAAGTAAACGTGGTTCGATTAATCGAACTATGAGGAATTTTATGTCCTTATGGTTCGATTGAAAAGTCGAACTGTGCGGTGTTTGCTATTTTAAGTAAACGTGGTTCGATTAATTGAACTATGAGGAATTTTAGAACCTTATAGTTCTATTAAAATTAAAATTAAAATTAATAATTTAAACGTGCTTCGATTAAAATTAAAATCAATAATTTAAACATGCTACTGTATTAGAAAAGTAATTGCTATATAATAGTTATCTTTTATTTAAATAAAGAACCTTTCCATGCTATACGTTCCAGGAAAAATCCCACATGCATATCGCCACGAGCAAGCATCATATTCGATGAAATTATGAACTCATTCCGTCTTCGTGGTTCTTTTTCTCGCTTCTCTAACAATCCTCCTTTCATTTTGATGATATAATACTCAGAATCTCGATGCAAACTGGTCAATATGGTCATCAAATTTGGCCCTTTTTTCCCTATAAGAGCATTGATTTTTTTATGCCACCCTTCGAGACAATTTGTTGTCCGGTGTAGCTCTCCATAAACAGACCACTTTTTTATAAAGTCAATATTATGTAGCCATTGACTCTCCATGTACTCTTTAAATTGTTTCATTCCCGTATCTTCTGTAATGTCTTCCACTATATACGCCCAACCATCCATCATTAAATGATATGGCAAGAAAGGGAGAGCTGAGCTCAGTGCTACTATCCTTTTGTTACTTTGTGCTTTACAAATTTTAAGACTCTTTGCTTTTCTCCAAACAGCCCTAGCAAAATGGTAAAAACAACCTTTTATGATAGATTGTGGAAAAACAATTTCTATGGCGTTCATTGCCGCAGCTTCGTAATCAGTCTGAAATTTTCGAGGATTAAAGTCTGGAAGTTGCGACTTGATCATATTAAAAAGAGCAATATAACTATCCTCTTTTTTATCTGACATAAATGCGTAGACAAGTGGGACTACGTTTATACTGTCAACCGAAGAACCAGCATCCCCATGCACGGTGTACAATTGTACAAAAGGAGATGGGCAACTGCGAAATGTACCATCACCAAAATAGTGGTCAATTTTAGGTATATGTTCTTTGGCATCTTTAGAGCAAAATGCAATGATTCGGCTTCCGTTGTAGGAATAGTCTGCCAAGACAAATTTTTCGAATTTTGGTGGCACTTCAACCTCATAAGGTGTTCCATACACTATTTTTGAAATTCCTGAGGCTTTTTTACGATTGCTATAAAGGCCAGTTTTTACGGCAGTAAATGAAGGTATTTTTGTGATTAAATCTAAGCCTGCATTTTTTAATGGAATAATATGATCTTCATAAACTGTTTTCATAGGTGTGATACTAGAACATGCTGCTAGCTTCATTTTATATAATTGTTTGTCAATTTCATTTCTGCTATGGTCTGGTAGACAAGAGTGGTCTTTCATTTTCATAATTCGTGAATCCTGTACACAAATGGTAAACAATGAAATACGATCCGTAACACAGCGGCGGTAGCCTGATGGTTAAGACATTGGACTTGCGATCAAGAGATCGTGGGTCCTCGAATCCTGGCCAGTACACTAGGTACCGACGTGAACCCACTTCTAACACAAGCAATTTAGCTTAGCTGGAGGGTTTAACGGGAATACTAGTAACTTGGGTTGATCTTAAAAAAAAAAAACGGGAAACAAAAAAAAATCCAAGTATCAAGTCATCAAGAATATGAGTTATGAAATGGATAATAGTTTTATAACTCGAATATGCTTAGACTTTTGACTAGTGACTTCACAGATGACTTACATGTAAAGTAACCGATCCACGACAGCCTGTTTTCTTGAAGCTACACATCCAAAGCGAAGATCCGCTTTTATATTTTTTATTATGAAAAAATTGATAGCCGCTGTACTGAAGTACTACGCCTCCATTACGTTTGATAAAAAATAAGCCATTCTCATTTTCTTCCGACATAATTACTAAAGTAAATCAAGAGTCTCGTAGAAATTATAGTAGTAAATTGACAACGGCATTGAAGTGGAAAATATTCGTATTATAATCATATCTTTTTATAACTAAGTGGCCAATTCTACCTTTAACATTAATGAAAAAGGATTTCACATAAACGTTTTCCACCTTTTTTTACCCATCGAACTACAAGGAATTACAGATCGTCGTAGTTCGATTGATCGAACAACAAATACTTAAATATTCCTGGTAGTTCGATTAAACTAAATTGATCGAACTATAAGGAATTACAAATCTTCGTAGTTCGATTGATCGAACAACAAATACTTAAAAATTCCTGGTAGTTCGATTAAACTAAATTGACGCGCGAAAACGCGGTAGCCTAGTGGTATGGGTAATGGACTGCTGAGACGAGGTCTCGGGTTCGATCCCAGGTTTACCATGGCACACACCAATGACTTTTCGATGCTTTTCGAAGTTATGTGTGTATTTATCGCAGGTTTATTAGTGCCCGGTTGATGGCAATAGGCTCGCCACCTATTACATTGGGACCTAAACATAAACGGCGAAATGTGGGTGCTAGCACCTCTGCTTACCCCTTCGGGGATAAAGGCGTGAGTTTATGTATGTTATATGTAAATTGATCGAACTATAAGGAATTACAAATCTTCGTAGTTCGATTGATCGAACCATAAGGAAATAAAATATCTCGTAGTTCGATTGATCGAACTATACGATCGAACCTGGCGGCCGGAAGGCTCATAACAGTGATATTATTTTACCGCAATTAAGCACGGAATGACACCTATTATAAAACTGTGACTTTTTCATTACTATTATTCACAAAAGTGAGTTATAGATTCTTTTTTAAATTTTATAGGAAGTGTCTATAATTGTCTATGTTCTTAAAAAAGTTTTGATACAAAAAATAACGTGTTTAATAGTACGAATAAATTAATACGCCTATTGTATGGTCATTTGATGCATTTTCGTATTTAAATAAATAATTTCAACTTGTAATACTTGTGTAATAAACAAAATTTTCGCTCAAATTTAACTTTTTTTTTTCTCTAAGTACAGAAAAAAAACAGAGTAAAAAAAAGTTAAGTTCAAACCTCATTTTTTTTTAAATATGGTCGACCGCCATTGTTAAATGCGCGCGCATAGGAAAACGAATTAATTTGTAGTATTGTTTATTTAGTATTTGTAGTATTATTTTATTCGCAAGTGTGTTGTAAAACGTCGTATGGCACGTGTGAGCATGATGATTACCGTCCTCGGCTGTCTTAAGACCCTCGCCTGGCGGCTCGGGTCTCAATGGCGCCTCGGCGGTAATCACCAACGTTGCTCACTTGTACCATAATGTACTATGAATTTTTAAGTTTCCGCGACGCTCGAGTAACTACACATTTAGCATCGTCGGCTCCCCTACTATAAGAGTCAATGGCTAACATCATTCAGTGTACAGTCTCACTACGGACCGTACACGAATTTGCTGACACCGCGCTCTCCACCTGGAGCGCGTGACAGGCCAGTGCGGAATGAGCTTCCAATACGGTGACTACATACCTATTAGAGAGGGTATACCGCCGTTTGCCCGAATTTTATTTACCCTAATATAATTTGCCATAATAGTCAACAGCCATAATATTATATGACGTAGTATTCATTTGCACTACTCTTATTTGCTATATTAGTCACGTGCTAGAAGCTTCGTTTCCCATAAAGTCACTTACCATAACATCATTTGTCATAATCATTGTAAGCCCTAATTATCACATGCCCGAATTATCACATGCCATAATTATCACATGCCATAACATCATCTGCGATCGACATTGGGTGTGTAACGGTTGTTATATCAGGAGAAACTGGATGCAATCGGGATTTTAGGGCACCCCGACTCGGATAGGTTAGGTTAGAAGGGAATGGCGATTTTCCGCTAAATTAATACTTCCAGACGCTTTTGCTATCGAAACTGTGCCCAAAATCTTTCACTCCGAAACGACTACAAAATCACTTTGTACATTAAGAATCGAACCTAGACTGCAGCTCCTTGATGTCGTGCTGCGCTTGCTCCAGCGCCGCCCTCTCTCTCTTCAGCTGCGACTCGGCCGCCTTCAGGTCGCGAGTCACGTGTTCTCCACCCGACTCACTCTCCTTCAGCAGAGTTTGAATACGAGACAGCTCTAGTTCCAGAGATGTGCGGTTTTCTTCTAGTCCTGGAGAGAGATATTTGTGATGATTCCCGGCAGAGTAGAATTTGGGCCACTCCTTCCATGCGGAGTCGGACAAGGCGACTAAGGGATAAAGCTATTTAACATCAGACAGATATAAACAGCCCAAACTCAGCCTCAGATACGTGGCTCGAGTTAACGATAGTGCTCGGAATACGGCAATACGCTCTCCCCTATTACATCGTGGGACCTAATAAAATGATTGGTGAAATGTGGCTGTTAATTCACCTCTTCTTAACCCTCCAGGGATAAAGGCGTGACTGCATGTATGTATTTTTTTACATATTGAGAAAATATCTTAAAAAATCAAACCCCAAAATTTAGAGCGATTATTAATTTTGTCAAGAAGTATACCTTTTTTTTCGTACATGCGCAAGCCCTCCCGGGCTTCCTCACCAGAGCTAACGATGAGCCACCATTGACAATACATCGGGCTCGAACTGACGTCACATCGGTCTGTGTGGCTGGGAAACTAGTTCACTAGTGAGACGCCGACCGGCCATGGGAGCTAACGGTGGCGACTCCGACGTGTTGTTGGGGTTCGATTTTCCCCCTGTTGGGCCGTCGGTTGCCGGAGGTGAGATTGTCGTAGCCATATCCCTCGCACCCCGGCCGACCCAGGGCCATATCTCTCGATCTGGCCCTCATCCGGTGTGGGGACCACAGAGTCCCCAACTCGCCCCCGGGTTTGGGGAGGCACGCAACGCGCACTGCCGCCGCGGCCTGCTTCTGCTAGGGCTCCAGGCGGCGCCACCCGTCACCCCCAGGCCCGCCGCCGCAGGCCGCTATACCTGCGATCTTGTGGTAGGCCTCGTCGCGAGCCCGCGCAGCCTCGCGGCGCTCCTGCTCGACGCGCTTGACGTGGTCACGCAGCTCGCGGCAGCTGCTGTTGTACTTGTCGCGCTCGGCCACGCAGTTGGTGAGCTGACGCCGTACATCCGTCAGCTCCTTGCGCAGGCTGTCCGACTCGTTCTCCACTGGAACCAACGGGGTTAGTATGAGACGTATACATTGAAGATGTACGAGGCCCTGACGCCCGTGTATTGTTTTGTAATAATCTATGTTTAATGTATTTGAGCTCGTCTACCACAGTAGCCCCCTATGCTATCCTCAAAAGACAGACAGAAATGTTTACGGCGTGTATAGAGCACATTTTAGGTCCCCTCCCGAGCAATCCGAGACTTCGGCCCTGCACGAAACACGATCGATACATACATATATACAGGGTGGAATTTTTTTTTCTACATTGGGAAAGTACTCTAAACACTGAAGACAGCAAATTTTACTCTTTAAAAACCAAACAAAAAATAATCTGCATTCAAAGATTTTCGGGAACTTGCTTGGCACCCTCAATAGTTGAACCGAATAAAATAAGAGAAATAACACGCTGTACTAAAAAATACCTAATTGAGGTCAATAGGCTCAACGCCTAACACTGGGTATCTCGCGCTGGGTAAAAAATGCTGATTAAATAAAATACTATCATACTTCTATCTACCGCTCCGACAATCAAACAGGCAAGGAATCAAAAATTCTAGTAGTCTGGTCCATTGAGCTTATTAGTCTGAATCATAATATTATACTCACATTCTTTAAGTTTCCTTATAGTCTCTTGCAGCTGCGCGTACGCATTATCGTACTTGTCTTCAGCGAGCGATAGGGCGGCGCGGATTTCTGTACACTCCCTTATCACTGATTCCTTCTCTAAGTGTAGTTCTTTGATGCGATTTTCGAAACGAGAGCATTCGTCTTCTGCAACAGCCCTGAAATAAACAAAATATCATGATTATGTTGTTGAAACATCAAGGCTCGAAGGACCATTATATTGTGACATACATTTCAATAGAGTAAAATGCACCAACATATTGGTCCTTCGAGCTTTTAGCAACCCAAAGTTAAATTATATAATTTTGAGTTTCGTAAATGTCGAACGCATTTATAGGTAGTGTATAGTTAAAAATAATGGTCGATTAAGATAATGTATTTTTTTATTACAAACTGGAAAAAATGGGCGCCATTGGGTAAAGGGGACGCCTAAGCGTCAGTGGGAATACTAAAGGCTTGTCCTATTTATTTTTTGCGCTGACGGCACAGAATCTATCTGTTCTTACAGGGTCGGCAGCACGAGGGCGTTACTTACTTGGCTTCTTCCAGTCGAGTCTTGAGAGCGGCGATCTCGTCCTTAAGCTGGTTGACGTACGTCCTGTCCTGTTCGGCGCGAGCGTGAGCATCCCTACGACACCTTTCCAATTTGTTCTGCTCGCAGTCGAGCCCTCGTTTGATTTCTTCTAAACGTTCTAGAAGGGCTTGCTGCTCTTGGTGAGCTGGGAGAAGCAAAATATTCCATTTAAAGCAGTCAAACTTGCCTTTGTCCATATATTTCATAAGATATTCTATGACTGTGCATAGTAAAAGCTTGCCTTTTGGGTTAGGACGTTTAACGGCAATCCTGCCTATAAGCCAAATTGCAAGGAAAAGAAGGAGTAAGTAGACGCCGAACTCCAAAGTGCGAGCTTTGGATGCATACGCTAAGATGATTTTGATTATGATACAGTTGCGTATTATGTGTAGGCGTGTGTGCGTGAGGGTATATGTTTCTGTACGTGTGTGCGTGATATGTTTCTGTACACTGAGTGCATGCGCGTGCGCGTGCGCGTGCGTGTGTGTGTATATACAATATGGATACGACATATAGGCAATAATTGAAACCATATACTTGGTACCCCCTAAGCTTCAAGCAGGAAAAGTTTGAACAAAATTGGTCCAGTATTAAGGGCAGAAACTAGAGTTTTAATTTTATAGAATTTGAACAACTTTGAGCACTCTGTAGAATCGCATGTTGCCGCTTAGCTGTTCAAGTAAGTTATCTACTATGCCTATTGATGTGTGTGTGTGTGAAGTTGTTGTGTGTGTGTGTGTGTGTGAAGGTGTGTGTGTATTTATTAATGACTTATGACACAGTCAATGACTTTAAAGCAATGGATGAAACTATTTAATGACTTATACAAGTGGTTGCATTTTCTACATTTATTTTATTAATTATTTTGTTAGAAAATTTCGGATTTTATAAATCAGGGAATTTAAGTTTAAATTTAATTTGGTTCTATTCCTACGGACCAGGATGCTTCGCGGTTTCAGTATTTGCACATATGTCGTATCCATATCGTATGTGCGTATGTGAGTGTGTGGGTGTGTATGTGTGTGTGTGAGTGTGTGTGTGTGTGTGTGTGTATGTGTGTGTGTGTGTGTGTATGTGTGTGTGTGTATGTATGTGTGTGTGTGTGTGTGTGTGTGTGTGTGTGTGTGTGTGTGTGTGTGAGTGTGTGTGAGTGTGTGTGTGTGTGTGTGTGTGTGTGTGTGTGTTTGTGCGTGTGTATGAGAGTGTATGTGTGTGTGTACGCGCGGGTGTGTGTATGTCCCCTTCCGTACCCATGAGCAGCGCCTGCTGCTTGTCGTTCTCGGCGCGCAGCAGCGCCTCGTCGTGCTGCAGGATGAGCTGGTCGCGCGCCGCCAGTAGCTTCTTCTCCCTCTCGCGCGCCGCCGCCTCGCCGCACTCCTTCTCGCTCGTCAGCGACGCCACGGTCTGGCTCAGCTTGTGCTCCAGAGCTTGGCGGAGTTGCTCCTGGCGACGTCAACCAAAATAATGTATTACTCGGGACATATATCATGGACCTAAAATGTGCTCTATACGCGCAGTACACGTTTCTTGGGTCACGAACTCAAATTCGCCAATAATAGGATATTACAAAACAATCCGAGACAGCCTCCGTGGCCTAGCGGTAGTGATCGCGGCCGCTACGCAGGAGGCGCGGGTTCGATCCCCGCTCAGTGCAAATATTTGTGTTCATGAAATATGGGTATTTGCATTGGTCTGGTCGTGCCTCGGAGAGCACGTTAAGCCGTCGGTCCCGGTTGCCATAAGAACATCTATGTCAGTCGTTAAGGGTAGTTCGAGCCCTAAAAAATCCAAAAAAAAACAACAGTCTAGCTGCAAAGCTTCGATATTGCCTAATGTTAACATTGGGATGTGGAGGTCAGATGGCAATCGCTTCACAGAAAATATCGAGGTCTAGCCAAATCCGTAGTTAAGACTGGTAAAGCGGACCCCAGACTCCGAGCTGAAAGCTTAAGATAAGATAAGATAATTCTTTATTGTACACAAACAAACTACAGTACATTAGGGACAATATAAGAGATATGTACAAATGGCGGCCTTATCGCTACAAGCGATCTCTTACAGGCAACCTTTGGATGGACATATTTAAAATATCTTAACAAAAATAACTGGGTAGTTATTTGTGTAGTCATAAACTTAAACTAAACAATACATACATTATAATACTTCAGTAGTATTTTACATAAACCTAATTATATACTTACATTCACATTCTATAACATTTACATAGACATACATACACATATTATATTAAATATAAAAGAGCTTCGGATGCGACTGGGAATTAACGCTAGGAGGAAGAAGAAAACAATCCGTGAGCACCGGGGCCTCATTGGTCTCGCGATTTACGTCCAAGATACGTGTCCCGTCCCGAGGTATATGTATATTTTTAAGCCCCACTCAAACCGTAGTTAACTTTGAAGATAGAGGGTATGTCGTACTCGAACCAACCACACCCACACGGTGTCTCATCACATCGGCCTGTTGTATGGCCGGGGAATCCGGTGTGCCTTAGATGGGATATCCCATAGACACTAGTGGCACGTAGTACTATTATATTTTATTCTATGCTTTGGCCACCAACATATGCGACCCGACGTTTTGTTGAGGATCAAAACCCCTCTCCTCATAGAGAGGCGCGTGTGATGAAACTGGATGGGAATGAATTCAATGAAAGAAGATGGGTAGGCTTTCATACATTCTTGGGCCAAAAATGTAATAAGATGAGGGTGGTATCAATTAAGAGCATATAAATTATTAAACCATCCCTGAAAATTCTGCAGATTTTGGATATCTGAGAGCAGAGTTATAAGAGATTTAGTAAAAGTGAGGTTATGCAAGAAATTGACATTTTAGAACTGTGATTTCTGTGGTGTTTTAATAGAAAGTGGTCATTTTTTTATCTTAAAATACTTTTAAATTGTACTGTATTATATTTTACTCAGGGATAATGTACGAAAACTTACAAAGAGATTTTAAAGATATAGAATACAAGGATGTTATGTAAAAAAAAACACTTTAAATAATAATTTCTCACTTCAATAATAATTAGAGTATTGTCTAAGAAGTGCGCAGGTGGAAATATATTACCTTATTTACTTCATTTTCTATGCCACAATTCACACAGAAATCCATGTCAAAATCCAAAATACCGAGCAAAACTCAAACAAGTAAACAAGTTTTCATCCCACCATCTCGGAAAGACTATTTTTGCTCTTCGATAACTGAGCGTAAAAGTCGTTTTTATCCTCTAGAGAGGTAAAGTAAATTTGAATTTAGAACATCGTGTATACTATACTTCGACTTTTAATTAGATGCAGTAAAATGACATTTCAAAATGTCATTGCGTAAAATAATGTTTACAGCCTAATCTCAATAGGGATGTGATTCAGTTCACAGAAGATCATTCTAATCGTTCCATAACTTACTCATAATGATCATACTTAATTGTATTTATTATTCATATAAATAAAAGGCTGTTTAAACGTTGATCCTGTTACACATTTCCTTTTTGAGTGTTTCGAGATGTGGTTCGCCGACATTCTACCCAAACTCAAGCCGTAGGTACACTTTTTTTTGGAAAACGCTCAATTACGACTACTGCTACTGGTAGTCGTAATTAAGCGTTTTCCAAAAAAAGTGTACCTACCCTCCACTTTTGAGCCCCTGTGTTTGAATTTCAATAAGAAAAAAGATATTCATATTATATATCTGGGTAATGATTTTAATATTTTAAAATATAAACATACTCTAAAGTAGTTAAATCCATTCATTATTTTACCCTATTTGCCGTAATATTTCAATTGTGATGATTTTTATACACCGAGACATCAGTTTTTGGCGTAGACTCAAGTTATTGAATTTATGTAGAAGCGATACTGAATTTTTTTGTACTAGGCTAGCATGAGCTGTAGGTCCCATTTGAAAGCAACGTCCTAAGTTTCTAATTCGAGTCTTATGCTGTTTATGTATAGTTTGATCTCAAATAAAAACGTAATAAGTGGTATCTTCCGGACATGTCAGTTTTGACACGGCTAAAACGGTCTATCTATTTCACGAGGATTTTTTCCACTTCTTGTAATGGAAAAATAACGTTTACATGACAATGACAGCTATTTGAGCTATTTCAAAAGTGCTAGTATCAAATAAGTTTCAAACTTAATAGTTTTTGTGTGGGTGCCACGGCGGTCAACATTTCTTCGGGTCAGTTTGAGACACTTCTATAAATAAGTATTCAGCTTAGTTTACATGATTTAATTATTCGCAACGCTCAATTATTATCGCGCTCTATCACTCTCAATCGAAACAATCCCGGAGATGTCGTGGACAAAAGCACGAATTCAAGAGTGGCTGACCACTAAAAATATTGCATTTGAACCAAATATGGTGAAGGCCATTCGAGAAGGCTGCACATAAAGCTATCAGACTTCTAAGACTGCCCTCTTATCACTGTGAATTAAACCGATGAGTTATTTTGATCTCAGGCAAAAGGGGCACGTCCGTCGCAGATAAATTAATAAGACGTATGAAATGCTAGAAGTGAAAACTTTTTTCCAAGAAGTAATCAACAATGTGACACCGGCTAAGTGGAGTGACTTTTGTGTCTCACACTATAAAAGAGGAACACAATATGTACCACCTCGATTATATTAGATGATGAATAGACAGACAGATTTGTCATTAGTGTGACCGAAAGCAACAGCGACAGTGATTCCGAAAAATATTGATTATAACATTATTATGACATTTTTGATTCGTTTTGAATGTACATTCCTATACTTTCACTGAAAAAGATCAATTCTTTATCATATGTAATAATAATAGAAGAAAAAAATACATCACAACTTAATATTGAATCTTTAAAACAAAACCAAAGATCATTCATTTATTGAATGATTCACTTACTCACTTAGCCACATCCCTATTTATTTTTCTTCAAAAAGTGGTATCCCACAAAACGTCATTTTACTGCAGCTAATTAAAAGTTCGACTATAGGTTTGTGGACTCAAAACATCATTAAACCTATTTACTTCTACCTCTATGGTGACGAATTTATCATACAACTTTTTTTTAATTCAAGAAAAACTCAGACTCGTAACCTCCTTGGTGTACTTTTTTTTTAATTTGCTTTGCGCGCATCAATTTTTTTCACGTCATATTGTTGACATTGTTGTTGAATTTTTATTTTGTTGTATTTTATTACTAGTATTAATACACATATTATACAGCCTCCATGGCGTAGTGGTATTGAACGCGGCCGCTACGCAGGAGGCACGGGTTCGATCCCCGCTCAGTGCAAATATTTTTTATGCATGAAAATGGGTATTTGCATTGGTCTGGTCGTGCCTTGGAGAGCACGTTAAGCCGTCGGTCACGGATGCCATACGAACATCTATGGCAGTCGTTCCATAGTTGTCGTCGGTAGTTGGAGCCCTTAAAAGTTCAACAACAACGGTCTGGCTGCAATGCTTCGATATCGCCTAATGTCATCATTGGGTTGTGGAGGTCAGATGGCAGTCGCTTCACGGCAAATATCGAGGTCCAGCCAAATCCGTAGTTAAGACTGGTAAAGCGGACCCCGGACTCCGAGGTGAAAGCTTCGGATGCTGACTGGGAATTAACGCTAGGAAGGAGAAGCATTTCATTATTTCCTCGCTGAGGTAGGATGAAAAGTTACGTGTTGCACTCGAGTGCAAAGATTTTTCACCTTGTGCTCTTTTGATTCCCTCGCTAACGCTCAAGATTCTAATTTGTGAATCACTCGCTACGCTCGTGATTCAAATTTAGAATCTTTCGCTTGCTCGGTCATCAAAAATGAGCACGCGGTTAAAAAGCAACTTTGCACTCTTGTATAACAAATAACTATTATCATTGTACTTTAAGGTAACCAGGAGCAAGCTGAGAAGTCCGTAAAGAGAAATCACTGTTAAGGGAATATAATCAAGAAATCAACTGGAAATACTCAAAACGCAGAAGTCATTACAATTTTGGCCCAGAAGTCCCCTTCTCCTTTCAAATGAAGATAGCTTATATTGGGGACATACTGGGAGTTACTTACAATTACAAATGTCCTGAAAAAAAACGGTGGGACCGAACTAGTAACATATTTATAATAGAATATACATACAGCCAAAGGGTGCTTAGCAATGGCGAGAAGCCCCTATAACCCTATACTTGTCAGCTTCCCTGTAGAGATGTTTAAATTTAATAAACTAGGTCATTTTTTTCCACCAACTTCCATTTTGAAAATTTTCACCCTTTGCTACTGATGCTTAGATAAATGACGTATAACTAAAATTAAACAAGCGGTGACCGCTTACCTTCTCCTCCTTGAGTTTGGTAATATTCTGCGTGGTGGTCCGGTTGATATTCGTTATGATCTGCTGATACTCCGCCTCCTTCTTGCCGGACTGTTGTTGCATAGAGTTGCGAGTGTCACGTAACTTCTTCTCGCTGTTCTCCAGGTCTTTTGAGAGACGAGCGATTTGACCTTCACGAAACAGAAGAAAAAGTCATGACTTTAGTTAAAGAATAGAACATTTGAATGGAATTTTAAAGCATTTATTATGCAAATTATTTAAATCGATTAAAATAGGAAAAACTAAATCAGCTAAGACGGGACTCGAACCCGTGATCTTTCTCTTACAGAGGAAATACTCTGACCACTGAACCCACCCTGAAGTTTATCCATAATTTCCCTCCCAGCGTCGCCCCAAGACAGATGTATGCGGCAATTTTTATAAGTTTCAGGCGGGGTCCGGTAGCTCAGTATTCAGAGCATTCCCCTGTAGGGGAGAGATCACGGGTCCGAGTTCCGCCTAAGCTGACTTGGTTTCTTCCTATCTTATACAAGCCCCTCTAGACAAGTGGCAATTCGTTGCTCGGCGTATGATGGAATAGAATGCCAAATGTATGGGATTTGACGTATATGACAGGCGTCAACGAATGTCAAAAACGTCAAATCCTATACATTTGTCATTCTATTCCATCATACGCCGTTTTTTATAATGTATGGGAATAATGTACAGTTGAAATGTATACGCGCATACTGTATAGGGGTTGTAAAAAAAAAACAAAAATTTTTTCGCCAAAATAATACTTCCAGACGATTTTGCTAACGAAACAGTGCCCAAAATCTTTCGCTCCGAAAAGACTATAAAAACACCTAGTATAATAGAATATTAATCTAAAGAATATTACCTTTATAGTTCTCTTGCTGCACCAACGTGTCCTGCAGCTCATGCTCGAGCTTGACCCGTTTGTTGTCGGTGTCCTCCAACATGTTGGAGGTGTCGAACAGTACCGCCTCGAGGGCATCCTTCTCTGAGCGCACTCCGGCTAATTGCTCTTGTAAGTGATGCTTGTCTTTCTCTAAGCTGTCTATCAGGATCTGCACAAATAATTCACAGTAGTAACTAACAGTAACATTAACTTTATATGCAACTAGCTGACCCCGCGAACTTCGTACCGCCAAACAGTGTTACAAAAATGTGATTAATGAAAAACCGCTCGACCGATTTTGTGCAAACTTCACATAAACCATCTACTAAGTAGTCCGAACAAAGCCTTAATATTTGGTTTGGATGGCCCTTTGAATTGAGCACGTTCTTGAGTTATAAAATTACAACGAAAAGTGGCATTGATTTTTATATTATATTTACTAGCTGACCCGGCGAACTTCGTACCGCCATATTTTCTGATCCCGTTCCCGCTGCATATCTCTAAATTTATTAGTGTTTCTCTACAATATTATGCATGTATTATACATATAAACCTTCCTCTTGAATCACTCTATCTGTCAAAAAAAAATTGCTTCAAAATCCGTTTCGTAGTTTTGAAGATTTAAGCATACATAGGGACGGACAGACAGCGACAGCGATTTTGTTTTATAATATGTAGTGATAGTGATGATACACCACGTTAAATATTTTCATAAGATCTATAGGTATTAGGTAAAAAATTAAAATGTGTTTCGTACAATAGTTGATAAAGCCATCTCTGATTTATCCGCTAGCATGGTTTTTGTTTCCCGCTCAATTATCCCGCAAAGTATCATTAATCGAAAGTGGTTACCGTGGTCTATGCATGTGCAACACCAATGAAGTTACACTTGTGCTACCTACCCGGTACAAGTGCTTTAATTGAGATTACATAAAAACACCGGTGTTTACGATCTAAGTTATCCCTTTTTTTGTGGGGAAATTGCCACGTATACTTCGCCAGCCAGTGTCATTTCGAGTGCAAACTCGGATCGACTAAAACCGCACGCCGACACGGACTTAAATGCAAGGTAGGTGTCCCCAATAAGACATTTCCCTCATACCCCGTCGTAAAGTGACTCTAAAATCAAACAAACACGTCACAATATACCCGTCACAAGTCACCAACAGTTCATTAACCTAACCTGTTTCTCCTCCCCGTCCTTCACGTGGTCTTCAAGAGCCCGGTTGATCCTGCCGATGGTCTCGTTGGCCTGCTCCAGTCGCTGCTGCAGACGCATTATCTCTTCGTTCAACGTGTCTTTCTTGCGAACCATCGCTGTTAGTTGAGAGCTGAGCTCGCCACGCTCCCTATGAGTAAAGGTAAAGTAGTTTAGTATGGTTTTATTTCTAGTGAACCTACACCTCATACTATTATACACCCAAAATTCAGAGGCGTATTTACAACTAGCAGTATAGTTAGCAGCATATATCTTGATCCCAGTGATGTCACAAAATGTACTCGATATGCGCAGTGCGTTTTTTGCGAGTCATCTGAGTGCTACGGAGCAGAGAAGCAAATCCACAAATCATAGATTATAACCAAAACCGCGCGCGTCAGGACAAGACCTCATTCTCTCGTGACTTGTGGTTAAAAAGTATACCGGTATCTATATAATACTACATAGGATTATTGGGGACTTTTAATTCATATAATACGCCTAATACAAGCTCACGTACAAGCGAGTACACCTATTGATTGGTGGACGAAGCTTCGGCACAAGCTTTCCTCTGACATAGTCTTTCCTTTCCATAAACCATGGAAAAGAGTAGTAATAGAATGTACTCCGGGCTCCAAAGTACAAACTTTAGATGCATCAAGAATGGTACTCGGATAAGGTAGAAAATAATTGATATTTGTTTTGGAGATCTTTACCTAACGACTTGTCTCAATTCCATCTCCACCTTCTCCCGGTCGGCTTCCACGAACTTGATCTTCTCGCACAGAGAAGCCTTGTCCGCCTCAAGTTCCATCCGCATTTGTTCCGCAGCGAGTAACTCTTTGCGTAAGGAGTTGAGGTCGCCTTGTTGTTCCGATGATTGACTCGAGAGGTTAGATTTTTCATCTTCAAGCTAAAAATGTAGGATAAGTTAAATGTTAATACATTTTGAAGCGTCGCGCGTCGGTAGCTTAGTGTTTAAGGAGTCGGCCTTACGATCGAAAGGTCCCGGGTTCGAATCCTGGCCATTACACTACCGACGTGAACCCACCCCTTACAAGCAATTTAGCTTAGCTGGAGGGGTTAGAGGGAATATTAGTAATTTCGGTTGCGATTCATTCTTGAAAATAAATTTAAAGAGATAGAGTGAGAGGATTATTGCTCGCTTCATTTTCCTAACCATAATATGAAATTCCTTTTGGATTTGGATTTAATTCGTAATTTTAGGTAAAATGCCTTTCCCGATTCAGTATCGCATCGTTATTGTGTTTGATTAGAAAAAACAAAGCCACTGACAGCGCAGTCGAGATGGCAGAATATTACTCCCGAATAATTTAGAGCAGTGAAAGAGAGGATCATTGACACGAAAGAAGAAGAATTAGAAAAAAAGGTTTGCTATTCTGTCAAAAAAAGACCCACGTTTTCATGTGGTTTCAGAATCACTTTCAGAATCACTCATAGTCTCATAGAGATTTAGAAATTTGAATTAAATTAAGTAGTTTGATTGCCTACGTTAAATAACAATTTTACTGAATCTTTATCTGAAAGGATTCCAGCAAAAACTATTTTCCTTTGGTTTCATTCCTATAACATACCCATGAATGTTTCGAACTATAAAATAGTTATTTGTTATACAAGAGTGCAAAGTTGCTTTTTAACCGCGTGCTCATTTTTGATGACCGAGCAAGCGAAAGATTCTAAATTTGAAACACGAGCGTAGCGAGTGATTCACAAATTAGAATCTTGAGCGTTAGCGAGGGAATCAAAAGAGCACAAGGTGAAAAATCTTTGCACTCGAGTGCAACACGTAACTTTTCATCCCACCTCAGCGAGGAAATAATGAAATGCTTCTCCTTCCTAGCGTTAATTCCCAGTCAGCATCCGAAGCTTTCACCTCGGAGTCCGGGGTCCGCTTTACCAGTCTTAACTGCGGATTTGGCTGGACCTCGATATTTGCCGTGAAGCGACTGCCATCTGACCTCCACAACCCAATGATGACATTAGGCGATATCGAAGCATTGCAGCCAGACCGTTGTTGTTGAACTTTTTAGGACTCCAACTACCCGTAACGACTGCCATAGATGTTCGTATGGCATCCGTGACCGACGGCTTAACGTGCTCTCCAAGGCACGACCAGACCAATGCAAATACCCATTTTCATGCATAAAAAATATTTGCACTGAGCGGGGATCGAACCCGTGCCTCCTGCGTAGCGGCCGCGTTCAATACCACTACGCCATGGAGGCTGTATATTAATACTAGTAATAAAATACAACAAAATAAAAATTCAACAACAATGTCAACAATATGACGTGAAAAAAATTGATGCGCGCAAAGCAAATTAAAAAAAAGTACACCAAGGAGGTTACGAGTCTGAGTTTTTCATGAATTAAAAAAAAGTTGTATGATAAATTTGGCACCATAGAGGTAGAAGTAAATAGGTTTAATGATGTTTTGAGTCCACAAACCTAGTACACACGATGTTCTAAATTCAAATTTACTTTACCTCTCTAGAGGATAAAAACGACTTTTACGCTCAGTTATCGAAGAGCAAAAATAGTCTTTCCGAGATGGTGGGATGAAAAATACATTACATGTTTCACATCATCCTGCAGTTTCTTCTTATCGCCTTCGAGGTTCCTGACTGCCGCCTCTAGCTTCTCCACGAGATCTTGTAAGTCTCCTCGTTCTATGAGGGTCCTTTCTAATTCTATCTCCAGATCACCTGATACAACAATAAAATGTCATAGATGTATTTATGATGTATTTTCAAGGTGGGACACCCCCAAGCCAGGTGGACTGACGGCCTACGAAGGGTGGCTGGGACGGACTGGATGCGGAAGGCGGAGGATCGGCAAACGTGGCGCATATTGGGAGAGGCCTATGTCCAGCAGTGGACTGCAATAGGCTAATTGATTGATTGATTGAGTTGTATTTGAATTGTATGAATAAAAAATGTCAAATTCACTATCATGATCGTGAGAAGAACCTCTACTTTACAGTAAGCATACGATGTCTATTTATAAGTACAAGTGAGGGCGCGAAAAGACCAAAGCAAAGTGTATTGGTCTTCTCAGCCAGTACTCACGATCTTGGTTTGCACTTAAATGCATAATTACTTAACTTAACCATCTTTGAAACAAAAGAAACAAAATCGAAATCAGTTCAGGCGTTCGGGAGCTACGATGCCACAGACAGACTGACACGCACACACACACACGCACACACACACACACACACACACACACACACCTCTTTTTTGTCGGGGGTTAAAAACAACCTTATGCTGTCGAAATAAGAAATAAAATACACTGTTAGTTGGCGTGATAGCTGGAATGTGGGACAGTAAGATACTCACTTCTATGTTTTTCCATTTGCGACAGTATAGCGTCAGCTTCCATCTTCTGCTGGTCCAGTAGGTCTCTGGCTAAGAGGGTTTTGTTGAGCTCTTCTCTCGTTGACACCAGTTCTGAGCGTAGGCGCGAAGAACGTTCTTCTTCGGCCCTAGACAAGAAGATAAAGAAATAGATAAAAAAGAATGGAAAACTGTGAAATTTTGGTCCGATTTCGCTAATATTTTTTTAGAATATTCCTTGAAGTACAAGGAACCATCCTACGCAGAGAAAATTTAAAAAATTGTTTGGAAAAGTCTAAAAAAAAACTTTAAAAAAAAATTGCCTGGTAAGGTCTAAAAAAAAAACTAAAAAAAAAATTGCCTGAAAAAATCTAAAAAATAAAATTAAATTAAAGAATCAACTACTGCTAGTCGGTACGAAGTTCGCAGGGTCAGCTAGTTGTTCATAGAAAGTACCTCAATACTCCCTCTCGCCCGGACGCCTCACGATGCAGTTGGTCCACTTCACTATCGAGGTTTCTCTTCTCGGTCTCCAATACTTCGATCGCCTTCTCAAGGCGAGAGTTTACCTTCTGAAGTTTCTCGTAGTCTGATGTTAGAGATTCGACCTAAAAATTTATACAGGGTGGATTTTATGTGTTAAAGTTAGCCCCTACAGAAAAGAATGTCAAAATGGTGATTAAAAATTTTAACTGAATAAAACCGTATTGAATAAATCACTTGTACTTTTCCACAATTATTTATTTATTTGAACCTTACCGGTTTCACGTAAGGTAAGGTGAAACCGGTAAGGTTCAAATAAATAAATAATTGTGGAAAAGTACAAGTGATTTATTCAATATGTGTAGCAAGTTCCACCAAGTGCCATCAATCTTCAGTATAAACAGTCTGAATAAAACCGTATTTTTATATTATTTTTGGTATCATTAATTAAGATAAGATAATAAGATAACTTTATTGACAAATAAAAGAAAACATTTTTTACATAATGATATCCATCAAGCAACACTTTGAACACTGACCCCGATATTACGGTTGCTTTTCAGCAGCCATGGCTACGAGGGACTTCCTACAGTATCAACTATCCAGTACTTTTCTTTATAATTCTTCAAGGTGCTTATATAAAGAAACAAGTTACCATCAATCATATAATAATCATGTCAATTCGTCGTATGTCAAAAAAAATCACATGGGCGCGAATATGTTGCTATTGTTTTTACCATAATTTGTGGTGTTGGCATGCAAATGACTAACTATCATCATTTTTGTTGGATGGAAATTTGTCAGGGTGTAGCTAGCCGATACCGTTAACCTGTTTTTTTTTTTTATAAAAGCACCATCATCATGCTTGTCATCATCCTTATGGATAAATGAGTTATGAGTTACGCTTATGAGTTACTAGCCTTCCGCCCGCGGCTCCGCCCGCGTGCAATTCGGTTAACGCGACCTTTGCTCATATCTTCGGTTCTACTCAACCGATTGCGATCAAACAAACGTAAGATTTTAAGTCTGAGTAAGCCCTGTCTAAAAAAAAAACCGCATCAAAATCCGTCCAGTAGTTTTTGCGTCCATCGCGGACAAACAGACAAACAGACAGGAAATTGAAAAAAAAATATTTTCGTGTTCAGTATCGTTAACATAACATAACCCAAGTTTTTTTTAATAACTCCAATGTACAGACACGACCACTTTACAATTATATAATAGTATAGATAGATGAGTCAGTCTTCACTGTGAAATTGTGAATATGAAGAACAGATTTGCAAAAAAACGATCATACATGACTTTTCATATGCCTACATTTTACTTCACATTGTCTTGCGCCGATTCTGCTACAGAAGCCATGAACTTAAGTTCACTTACCATAGCATTAATTTCCACTCTGTTTCGTTCTAGATTGTTCTTATCGATCCTGAGCGCCTCCAGTGTCTTCTGCATTGACTCTTTCTCTTGCAAGAGTTGGTGAAGATCAGCGTTGGCTTGATCCAGTTTACCTATTCAATATACAATCTTTACATGTAGTCTCACCTTTTTTAATTCGCACCTATTACGACGAGATTAATCGTTATCGTTCTTTTGAGGCATTTATGAGGCCAGTAAAACCCTTTCAGTTAAGCTAAATTGCTTGTGTAAAGAATCCAATCACGTCGTTAGTGTAATTGCCAGGATTCGAACTCAAGATTTCTCAATCGTAAAGCTGACTCCTGAACTATTAAGCTACCGACGCTTGACATTAACAAACAAATGGGATGTTGATATGAATTTTAATACAACAATACAGACGGTGTAGTTTTTATTAGAAGCGTAAAGAATGCGCTTTTTGGTATTTTAGAGGAATTAACTTTGTAGTTGTTAGAAAATAATGATGTACCTTGTAGATCTTGAACTTTGTTCTCAAGTGATGCGACCGCTATGTCGGCCGCTTCACCATGCTTCCTACACGTAATCAACTGCTCCCTAGAGTTTTGCAGTTTCACCTGAAAAGAGTTAGAAGAACAAAATAGAAAATATTTTGCACTTCAAGATTGAAAACCACACGTAACGGAATAATAGACTGGGCGCTAATTCCCAATCCGGAATAATAGATTGGGGGCTAATTACCAATCCGGAATAATAGACTGGGGGCTAATTACCAATCCGGAATAATAGACTGGGCGCTAAATCCCAATTTACATACTAAAGTCCTTGAGACTTAAGTTTGTAAATTGGGAGACCCGGCAACGGTTGTATCCGCGCTCGTGAGTTCTAATAATAGTCTTGAAATAAAAATAAAATTGCTTATTAATTAATGATGCTTATGTAACAGACTCGCACACGATAGAACTGTAGGCACATGCTGTAACTTGCATCTCGAATGATCGAAGTGAGCTCGATAGCTGAATCCGCGGTGAGATGTCAATTTCGCATACAAATTGACATCTCACCGCGGATTCAGCTATCGAGCTCACTTCGATCATTCGAGATGTTTGTTACAGCATGTGCCTGCTGATGTGAAGCGGTTACCGCAGCCTATAGATAACTGCAACGCTAAGTGTCTAAACACATTATGCCGAAGTTACTCGACCGAAGTTCAGCACAATTACGCCTGCAATGCTATTTGCATTACTGACGACACACTAGGCCGAAATTACGTCGCGTCATAGCGTACAGCATAACTTCGGTCGGGCGTAAGTTCAGCGGCAACTTATTCTGTGAGCATGCATTATAAGTGACCGAAGTTTGGTTCAATTGCCGACGAAGATCCGGGGACGGGGAGCTGCGGGGATCCGCCCGCGCCCCGAGACACTGAATACACACACAAAATTACGTAACTGAATTTCCGCCGCGTAAGTTCGACACTTATGGTGTGTCATATCAGCCGAATACGTCGGAACGTAAAATCAGCCGCCGAACTTCGGTCGCGTAACTTCGGCATAGTGTGTTTAGACACTCAGCGTCACACTCACACTTCCAATCCCAAAAACCATCTAATGCCCTTCTTGAAGAACCCCATATTGTAGTACAAACTTACTTGCAGTTCATGTATTTGTATCTGGTATTTGTGTAGCGCGGCCTGTACGGCGGAAATAGTGCTCTCAGCAAACGCTGTGGCGTTGGCGGACGACGACACGCGCTTTGGTGATCTGTATTAGAAATGGAATAGTATAATAAAATAATAGGCGAGTATTATTCAACCCTATCAATGAGTTGGCTCGATGACGCAGTTGTGCAATTCTCAACTCTCAGACCGCGGGTAGAAGGTATATTTCTGCTTGCAGTATTACTGTTTTGAGATTGTTGTCGCTCTTCGAGTAAGATTGGATAAAGTGACAAGATTCGGACAGGACTTGAACCCTCTTATCCGCGATGTCCATGTCCGTGACATCGCGGATAAAATGCAAGAGAGCCGCCTTCGCTGGTGCGGCCACGTCTTGCGGCAACCGCCAGGCTACGTGGGGAACAAATGCCTGGCAATGGTACCCCCGCCGGGTCCAGGTAAAAGGGGTAGGCCAAAGAAGTCCTGGCTTGACGTCGTGGAGGGTGATATGCGTGCTAATGGTCTCACTACCATGGACGCCCAAGATCGTGCGAAGTGGAGAAGGAAGAGCCGGAAGGCGGACCCTGAGCTTCGAGGTCATCTTGGCCACGGATGCAATCAGGAGAATACGTCTATATGCAGATGATGATGATTGAACCCTCTACTAACATTACGTACTGTACAGGGGGAATGCTCTGAAAACTGAGCTACAGAGTCACGTATTAGGTGTTCAAAATTCCTATACAACCTTCTTGGGGCGACAGTGAGAGCCATGATCTACCGATACTCGTACGAACTATCGGAACCAATGAATGAAGTTATAATCATTTTAAACATTGATTTCTGACCCAATCGACTTGAATATTTACTATTGAATATTGTATGCCGGAGTGTCGACATAGACTTGTTTAGCACGAGTTGTTGCTGGGCTAAAGAAGTTATTGTGTAACGATTACTTTTCTTAGTATATAGCGGTATCGTTATGTAAATAATGTATGTTTTTATTTTTCTTTTTTAATAATGTTGTGTACATGCCACAATTTATTACTGCTTATTCTAACTTTTTTATATCAATGAAAAATTGTAATTGGCCATCACATGATCTTACAATTTATATGTACTCCAAATATGTAGCTGTAAGTTTTCTAAATTGTAAAATAAAATAAAATAAAAAATAAAATTTTTATTTTATTTTAGCCAGCATATAAAATGCTTTAAAATTTCATTCTAGTGATGTCGCTGTTACCAAGTAATTGTTACCTAATCTGTAGTGTAGTGGCCTACCTGTCGTGCAGGTGTAGATGCGGTCCGTGCGGTCCGTGCGGTCCATGCGGCGCGTGCGGTACGTCGGTGTCAGAGTCGTGAATAAGCGCACGCGCCACCTCCTCTAGCGCACCTCGCATTACGTTGGCCTCGTTGCAAGCCACCTCCGCCATTTCACAACGTTCTTCCTGCAAGGATACAATAGAATAAGATTGGTCTCATCTTGGCACTTGTGTCTTGAAGAAATCGGTTGAACCATTATGAGGATTGAAGCAAGTATTTTTTAGTTTTTTAGGTTGAGCATCTGTTAGTAAGCCTCGGAGAAAAATTCAACACGTGACGTCAGGCATCCTAATTTATTAACCTAATAATTGGAAACCTGGGCCATCAACTTTTATACGGACGATATTTCAAGGAAATAATAAGAATTATGCAGAATTACCCTGAAAACACCTACCGCGCATCCTGTAATACTGGGTAAATGTACTCGCCAGGAGCGAATTTATTGGATGATATGCAGATAATAACAGTGGTATTGGCAGACCTATGTGGAAAAAAAATTACCTTTAAACGACTATAGCAATTTTGCTTGGAATTAAAAAACATCTTTACCACGGCATCTTTTCCCGGCAAGAATCGGGACCCCTCAGCCCTTAACCATAATTATTGTACACTTACGAGTCCTTGCAGTTCTCCCAGAAGCCGCTGTATCCTTGTATCCCGTTCCCTCAGTTCAGCCACCGCAGTATCCCTCTGCGCAGTCATATCGCGGAGGTCTACACGCATACTCTCCACGTTAATATTGCCAGAGGGGTTGGTCGAAAGTCCTGTGGCCGCTGACTGCCCGATACTGCATGGTCCACAGCAAGAAGCTTGGCCAGGTTGCAAGTGTTGGGCTCCGTATTCTTGCTGTTGCAAGTGAGAAGAGATTGTAATTATGATGCTGTGTTAGTAATGGAAAAAATGAGTTTATTTGTAGGTAACACTATGGTGAGAATCAATTATTATCATTATTATTGTGTAAATCCCGGTCGCATCCGAGGCTCCGAGTCTGGGGTCAAAAGTGATACCATACGAAACTATTTAATTTCTGTAAGGTGCCATTTACACGGTAGGTTTTGCTGTCAGTTTCACCACAATCATGGCCGTGATTGACGAATAACCCATCGTCTAATGCGGTGATTGACAGTTGCATGAAGGTGCATAGATATTTAGATTTTTCCTTCATACAACCATAAATCATGACTTTTGAGTGAACGAACTAACTTCAACTTGAGCGAACGTGTAATGGCATTTTCATCAATCACGCGTCAATCATTCTCAACGCTTTCTTTTTAAAGTCCGCGCCAGCTAATAAGTCCCGCGGCAAAACTAGGAACTAAAATGACATCGCCGCCATACTGTCTGTTGATTGGTTCAGGCCATGTTACTGTCATAGCCTGAACCAATCAACACACAGTATGGCGACAGCAGTTGCGATTGCTACGCCGCCTCCAAGGAACTTATTTCTTGGCGCGTACTCTACACGTTTTTTACTCAAAATGGCAATCAAAATTCTAATACAAGCTTTTCGTTTATGTACATATTCATAATTACGTATATTATTTTGCGTGAACACGCGTATTCCCTGTGAAGTTTTTGGTGTGACTGACGATTTGTCTGATAATACGTGTAATGTCCACAGTATAACCATCATTCAAACCTAATTCATGATTGATGGCATGGTTGACGCTTGCATGAGCGTGTAATGGAACCCTAAGATAAAAATTTTACAGTGCCTAAAATTATCCAATCGCAACGCCATCTATTATCTCATCTTTAAGTTGGGTTGTAAACTGCGTCAAAATTTATTTTTTAAGCCAACTACATTAACTTTTTTATATTCACATAGATAGATAGTAAAGATGGTAGATATACTACAATTTCTTCTTCTCTTCTATCTTACCTTACACCCTCCACCTGCACCCAACCCGCTGCTCAAGCCAGGCTGAGCAGCAAACGCGTTGATGGCATACCCACTGAGCATACCGACCAGGTCCCTGGCATTGGACTCAATATCGTTCTTGACTCGATACAGGTCACGCTCGGTGTTGGTCTGCAGCTCAGAGAAGTGACGCTTGACGGAGACTACTTCACGCCACAGGCTAACTAGACGATTGTGCTCGCTTGAGTAGTAGTCGTTGAAAGCCTATCAACAATAATATTTAATAAGAAACAAAACCTTACCGTACCATAACAATATTTAAATAATTATTCTGGGACAAAAAACTACCGTTTGTACTTTGATACATATCTTCAACAAAAAAAAAAACAATTAAACCACTGAAAAAATTTAAAAGTAAAAAATAATAAACGTTTTTTATGTAACCACACAGACTGACAACAAAATGGAGTTTCGTTGTCTGTTATCTGTTTTAGTCATTTATTTTAGTATCTGTTTTTTATTTCCCAATGAGAGAACATTAAATAAATAGATAGAAATAGATTTAGATAATAAATTATTGCTCATACTTTTTTTTTTCATGTTACACCACTTCCATTATACTACAGAATAAGCCTAAATCTACTCAATACAATATCAAACCTGCTCCTCATCCTTCCACTCGTCTTCTTTGATGGCCATCTCGTCACGCAATCCCTCCCAATCATTGGTGAGTTTCTGCAGATCAGATGTCAAAGCCTCATTGAGCTGGTGAGACTCCTCCAACTGTTCACGCAGCGAGGTATTCTGCTGTACCAGTTTCTCGCACCTAGTCAGAAAGTAATCCTTATTGAATAGATGTTTATGTTATGTCAATACCTCACTGAAGGGGGTCCAACTGAAGGATGTCCATTCAGAACATAGCAGTTTTGAAATAAAATGCATACTAATAAATTTCAAGAGTTTTTTGTGTATGTGTTGCTAATTATTATGGTTTGGTTCCTTAAAACTTCATGGATGAGTCTGTTTAATGTTTGAACAAAAAGTGTTGATCAGTAAGCATAGGATTCAGTGTTTGATACATACATCTGTTGTGAAAATCATTAATATTGAGGATGCTGTATTGCTGTTTCACAGAGTGAGGCCTTGCCAAACAATGTGAGCAGTGTGTAATTTTTCATGTGAAATGGGGATGAGTGAAAATTAAAATATAGTTTCCTTTAGTTAGAACATTGGGCAAAGAATATCAGTTTCATTTTATTTCTTGAATGGTTAACAATAAATAATATTCGCAATTTTATTTACAGTGGTACCATTACGTCGATGGTACGACGTAGACCATCAATGGTACCATGGTAAACAAACAGTTTAGGTACTCACTTGCGCTTCTCTTCATCCAACCTCCGTAGTGCGGTTTCTAGATCGTTAATCCTGGCATCGGCAGCAGCGACGGCGGACGAAGATGCCGAGGCCGGCGGTGGCGGCAACGCGATGCTAGTCTTGGTACCAGGCGCCCGGTAGGATGATGGTTCACTGCGCGGGGTCGTTTCCAACATATGGGTCTCCAGATCAGCACAGCGCTGCTTATATTGCAGCACCTAGAAGGGAATATACAGCAAGTTATTCCCTCTCTCAATGTTATACCTACAGAGCCATGGTTTAGGTAATTCAGTGGTAAAAAAATTAAAACATTTTTGCCAAGTGAATAATTGCCAAATTTCTTGTTCAAGGCATATAAAGTTGGCAATAAAATCTTAAACCTCTATCGTACCTGTTTCTATACATTTTAGTAACGTTTTTCTGGTGCACGATGTAAGATAATATTATTTTCACCATTGACACTCGAAAAAGGGCCCCTGATTCATCAAAAACAGTGAATAAAACGCTCTTTGTTTCACCGAGTGAATAAAAAAATTTGAATTTGGAACATGCGCGAATGTACGGATTCTAGTGAAACATACAAAGAGGTTGCACACTCTCACTATAAAAACGTACTAAAAGCCACCTAAATGTAATCACTGGCTGGATGGAATGTGGCTCAGTTTAAATTAAGAAAAAAAAAATGCCGCCATTTTCTGTGTAATTTTCCTTGTAAAAGTTTATGTTTGTCTCATAATCATAAAATGACTTCATCTAGTGATGAAAATTAAACTCATATTCTCGAACGCTAAACCGGTAGCTATTACTGATAATTTGCTGCTTCTTTTGTGTACTATCCATAACAAAATGTAATTCATAATCACAGAGTAATCGTTTTCTCGTAGTCAATGGTGAAAAGTTGAGTACCTAACACGTGAAAAAAGAATTCATCTCGGCTCTTGTATCCCTCGATCCACTCAGGTTTCTCTCTAGAACCCCTCGCTACGCTCGGGATTCTACCGGAGAAACCTTCACTCCTCTCGGGATACAACTTGGTGCCTCGAAAAGAATTCACCTTTTTTTCACTTGTTGGGTAATCTACTATTAAAATTTAATTTAAAATAAAAAATACAAAGTTTGTTTACTTGATATGACAGTTGTGACAATTAAAAAAAAAATGGTTTTGACACTTTTGACGTCATGACTCAAGTGACATTCTAGTTTACGTTTAGGAATAATACTCAAGCCAATGTACTGCCTATCGATGTGTAGATAGAAAAACTTCTTAAAAGATCCCGATTCCATCTAAACTGAAAACATAAAACTGTATTAAGTTTTACCTTTGCCTGAAGTCTGGAGACCAGCTGAGCTTGACCTTGCTGCGCTCTACGATAAGCGTCAAGCCTTCGCTTATGGTCAGCCGCCTCGCCCGCAAGACGAGCACGAAGTTCTTCATTCTGCCGTCGCAGGTCACTACTGACGCTACCCACCGGTGAGTCCATTTCCGGTGGGCTGTCCAAAGACTTCTAGGCAGATAACACATTTTATTTACTGTCACTTAGAGTCATAGTTAAACGTTGTAGGTACATACATGTATTTGCTTAATTGATAAATCAAAAATATTTTATAGTAGGTGTAACATACCTCCCTCTTCAGACGTTGGTGTGGTAAAGTGCCCGACCGCCTACCGATCGGAGCTCGAGCGCTCCGAGGCGTAGATAAACTCTCCCTTGTAGGCAACTATTGTAAAAAATGCTTACTTTAAAACAATAATAACTATAACAGAACGTACCTAGTTAAAGTAACAATGTCAACAATGATAATTATTTTTACATCGACCTGAAAAGTAACTTTCTTCTTGACTTTCCTTTGTTTCATTTCCAAATAAATATGTCGACCAGACTTAAATTCAAAAGACATTTTGCACGAACGTTATAAATTCACCATCTAGAATTTTAAACAAAAATAAAACAAAACCATCACGGAAACACGAGGAAATGGAAAGATGGTTGAAATTAAAAAGAAAAAGACTACATTCTGAGGTGTGGCGAGAACGAAAATGCGGTTCCTACTGCAGAAATAAGTCGGGCGAGCTTTCCGTAGGGCTGGAAGAATGCCTGTTATCGGACTAGGCATCTAATTACCGCCGTCTACAATGCAATTACTCACCGAACCCCCCTAGTTTGCGGGAATATATGCACCTAACTATCCCCTTTGTAGGTAAGTAAGTACTGAACATAATATCATTGTTATTTTCAATGTACTTATAGAGATAGTAGGTAATAATAAGTCATTACCTCGTTCGATTCCTAGTTTGACAAAAAAGAAGCAACATTAATGTGTTCTTCGGCGCTGCACATCCATAAATCCACTTGGTTACTAGACACAATGCTTCATGATTGCAGTTAAACCCACGTAGGCTTTTGCCATAAAGCCAATAGATTGAAGAGACTAGATAGTTCTGCTAGTGTAGGTTACATCAGATTTATCTAACTACATTTGCGAGTATGCAAATAAGTTGCCCTAATCCCAGTTGCCATCCTGCAGGGGCAGGGACTATCGGCACTTCGGGACATTTTTTCAAATGAATTTCCAGTTGCCACCAGTAGGTAAGTATGCATTAGGGGCAGAACCGGTGGCGGATAGGGGGACTAACCCACATTCACTAACAGCATTCGAAAGTTTAAGCTATAATCCTGTCTAATTCTAGCCTAAAAGCCTATAATTCTACGAAATTTTCAACCATTTTTTTTACAGTTACACCTTACCTACTTAGTGCAAAAAGAAAAGTACGTTGGTACACCCCTAAATGATTAGTGTAAAGTAGGTGTGTAAGTTTCATCGATTTATTAAAAGGATTCCGTTTATTAAAAGTCCATGACAGTGCATGTTGGTAATACACATCAAATAGGTATCTATAGGTACTTCTATAGTAACTAATGACCTAATACCTAACAAGAAAGAGATCTGAGTACCTACCTACTATTACGTAATAGGTCAATTACCTTACTACCACCATATGGCACTCAGTGCTAGTAAAGTTAACCTTGTGGAACTAGTAATGTAAACAAACAACGACTCCATTCAAAATACGTACCTTAGTTAGTAAGTAGGTACTTCGACTTACTAATTTTCTATGATATATTTAGAAAATGTGTACAAATCTTACCTATTTTGAAATAAATGTGGCCGTGTCCATGTTTCCCGGGTGTTTTCGATCAAAATTTGGATTATGAATTGATAATACGCACGTATCCTAGCAACGCAATTAACGCCTACCTTGTGGCAATTTATTAATTACGATAGATTCATGCAAATATTGTAGATTTTTACTTAACACTTCATTGAGAATACATTTGAGCATAAAACAATGCTTTTCTTTTGTTAATTTTAATATTATTTGATTTGAAAACACGCGAATTCCATTTTTGATTGATTCTTTTTTTTTCTTTTCGAAGTTTAAACTCCTGGTAGAATATTCTTAGCAACCAGTATTAATTTCACATTACTTATATTTAGAGCTAGTTTTTCATAAAATTATATTCATTCACAAAAACATTGTTTCTTTTTATCCTATTAGACGCGTGTGTTCAATATAAAGTTATGGGGTGTACTGTTAAAAAAATTACGCATATTTTGATACGAGGGGCGAGTGTTTCGCTTGACTGATCACCCCCAACTTCAGGTGTATGTACTTACTTCAATGATACGATAATGATAACACCTTTTTATTGGGGTTCCACATCATTGAAATCCAGCCTAGTAACAGTAATAACGTACTCTATTGTAATTACTTAAGAAAGGTTATAAATGCTTTAAAAGTGCTACGTATTTTACTGTTATGCTTAATTTCTTTTTTTTTTCTCAATAGGTATGTTGAGGAGTTGATCCTAGGCTAAGGAAATTTTCTCTTGACACTGTTATACGGAACATTTAGTTAAAAGTGTGTCTCACTTTAGACCAAACAGTTTGTTATCGATTAACAAAAACCAAATGAACGGGGCGGGATCAAAGGTATAGTTACAATATTTATTACTCGCTAATTCCATTTTTTTTTTAAGAATATTTATTTAAAATTTACAACACCTTAAAGATGTCCAATTCGATCCATCAGGGCTTAACTAACATTATTTATTAGTCAGCATTCGCTAATCAAGGCTTAAAAGGAGGCGGGGGTAATGACCCCAGACCACACCCTGATTCCGCGCTCTTGGAATGTACGAATAGATAAGATTGGGATAGGTTCAAGTCAAGTTAGCTCTGCCTTTATACCTACGGGGCGGATTGATGATAAGAAGGTACTCATTTACACACCATTAATTTGTAAAAGACAATCGTAGAAATTATCTCTAACCAACTCACACTACGGACACAGAATAAAATTCTATACTGTGCTACGGAGTCCAGAGCCGCTTACTTTTTCTTTTTTTTTATACCACTTAGTTGGCAGACAAGCACACGGCCCAGCTGATTGGAAGCGGTCACCGTGGCCTATGGACGTATGCAACACCAGGGGTGTCACACTCGCGCTGCCGACCCTGAAGAAACCTTCTAATGCCCTTCTTGAAGAACCCCATATTGTAGTCGCTTGGGAAAACCGCTTCTACTTTTGACAAACTTTGTGGCGTAGCTGTGCGTAGCGGTAGAGCATTCTACTGCTACATGGGAGGTAGCGATTTCAATTCTCGCGCGTACAAATATTTCAATTCACAAATACGTCTTGTTCTGTGTTTCTATGTAATTTACGTAAGAATACGTGTCTACGTATTATTGGCATTCTAGAACCCTTATAGGCTTACTTTGGGTTTAAATATGTATTTACAAAAAAAAATGTATCTATGTATGTTTATCCGCATTCTAGAACCCATAACACAAGCTAGTCAGGCTATGCTTACCTTGGGTCTAAATAGCGTTGTGTAGATTGTCGTACAATATTTATTTATTATTAGATATTATTATAAACTATCTGACCCGGCGAACGTCGTACCGCCATATTTTCTGATCCCGTTCCCGCTGCATATCTCTAAATTTATCAGTTTTTCTCTACAATATTATGCATGTATTATACATATAAACCTTCCTCTTGAATCACTCTATCTATTAAAAAAAACCGCTTCAAAATCCGTTACGTAGTTTCGAAGATTAAAGCATACATAGGGACGGACAGACAGCGACTTTGTTTTATAATAATAATATGTAGTGATGATAGTGATAGTGATATCGTTGTGTAGGTTGTTCTAGAATAAAAATAGTAAGATAGTTTTTATTGACTTTTATGAGAGTGATTACCGTTTAACCTCCAAAACCTGGGCCAGAACCTCGTCCACCAATCAGCAGGTATACCGGGTTGCAGCCTGGTTTGCTGTTTACTGTTGCCAGTTTGGCTGTCAGGTTGGTTGTCAGGTTGGATTGCAGGGCCCCGAATGCCATAGTGGGGCTCACATACGCCCAAAGAACTAGATATCTACGGTTAAGACCAAATATCCGCTTGTTTTGATAATTATTAATAATATGTCTAGGCCTAATAAATAACAAATCTAAGATTAAAAGTCATTGCCTTGCGCGCACTTATAACACATACCTAATACTTGCTTGTAATACTTATTTATGTCTTTACAGTGTGTCAATATGTACAGTCGGAAAAAAAATCTTTGAACACTAACACCCGTATTCACAAACGATACTGTGAGGTCTCATAGTGTGCTCGAGCGCATAGGGCTGGTTAAATTAATTCACAAACATCACGGAGCAGTATCTAACGCAGTGCGTTCCCTCTACGAAGTATTACTTAAGTGTTATCAATGAATAAAAAGGCTTGCCAAAACGAACGCACTGAGAATTTGTCGTTCTTTGCACAGTTTTGATAGTACGCATAGCGAAGTATTGTTTGTGAATACGTGGGTGTAAATTTTTCAAACGAATTTTACATTGAAGTCATCGTCATGCTTGCGCTAGTCCCGGTTGCATCCAACTCTTGCCCTTTCTTGCATGCATACTTACTTTTACTCTCCTAATCTTGCTCTAGATTAGGCTCTTATTTTTGCAGCATCATAAATAGGTACTTGGAATTCTTTAGTTTTCAAACTGAACATTGTATCTATAATGGTCATTCTCATTCCTGAAACTTTCCCTTTAGCTTACGAGCGAAGACAGGATGAGGAGATCTTTGCAAAAAAATCAAGGATAGACTTAACCAATGCAGCATAAAGTACTTAGATGATAGATGGGGCATGGGCTCAATGATTTATAGTTACTGAACTCCGGCACTTATCTGTCACGCCGTTCATTCTTATCTGTCTTTGTAGTAGTATTTTAGAACTCATACACGAGTACTAGCCTGATAGCTACTAACTAACAGCTGGCGATATGTGCCTAACGTTCTTCTTATTCTGTCGAGACGACGCGACGGCATTATCGTGTCATATTTCGTTTGCCCAGTGTACAGCCACTCCAATAGTGTTTTCAGAGGCACTCATGAAATCCTCCAGAGTACACGTGCTAGGGCAGGCAGCACACGTTATTAGGTGGGTGGGTATAGTCTGCGGCGTAGTTCAGCATTTACACCGTGGATCCACCTCGTCTGAAAGACCCCATCTAATCCGGTTTTCGTTACTTCGAGCGACCTGCGTCCGAAATCTATTTAAGGACTTCCAGGTGGTCCAGGCAAGATCCCGTCCAGGGGAAGATTCTCCAATAGCGGGACGAAGGAGATAGGTGGCCTCTGTGTTCTCCATAAATGGACTCTGGCTAGACAGGGTTCGCAAACAGTAGGAGCAACGCACGCGTAAAAAAGTCTCGCGACTTTCAGTCTCTGTGTTACATAATTACATTACCTACATTACATTTGTATTTTAATTTAATTCTCATAATCTTATTTCTGACTTTATTTCAATTTTATTTTGAATAGCTAAGCATGCACAATATGCACATGTAAAGACTTAAATAGAGCCTAACTTAATATTTGCATGCCATTGAATGGTAGATGTGCTGAACTGTAATACCTAATCTTTGTAACATCATGTTTGACCACATTTCTGCAAATAAATGAATTTTGAAATTTTGAAATACATCAGAGTGATTATGATTATGTATGGGGTGCCATTGGTCCTTCTAAAGTTTACACATCTCTATGGATGAAGCTACGTCTATACGCACACTGGGTGGTGCAGTATCGGCCGTGGATACAGCATACGTACCTAGGTACCTGTATTGTCTATACTATTATACTAGCCTTCCGCCCGCGGCTCCGCCCGCGTGCATCTCGGTTAACACGACCTTTGCTCATATCTTCGGTTCTACTCAACCGATTGCGATCAAACAAACGTAAGATTTTAAGTCTGAGTAAGCCCTCTCTAACAAAAAAACCGCATCAAAATCCGTCCAGTAGTTTTTGCGTCCATCGCGGACAAACAGACAAACAGACAAACAGACCAACAGACAAACAGACAGGAAATTCAAAAAAAATATTTTCGTGTTCAGTATCGTTAACATAACATAACCCAAGTATTTTTTTTTAAATATCTCCAATGTACAGACACGACCACTTTACAATTATATAATAGTACTAGCCTTTGCCCGCGGCTCCGCCCGCGTGGATGTTGGTTATCGCGATAAATTAAAATTGCGACTATAATTTGAGATTTAAACTATCCTATCTCTCAAGTTGGATCGAACTGTACATGGTGTGCGAATTTTATTATAATCGGTTAAGTGGTTTAGGAGTCCATTGAGGACAAACATTGTGACACGAGATTTATATATATTAAGATTTTTTTAAATATCTCCAATGTACAGACACGACCACTTTACAATTATATAATAGTACTAGCCTTTGCCCGCGGCTCCGCCCGCGTGGATGTTGGTTATCGCGATAAATTAAAATTGCGACTATAATTTGAGATTTAAACTATCCTATCTCTCAAGTTGGATCGAACTGTACATGGTGTGCGAATTTTATTATAATCGGTTAAGTGGTTTAGGAGTCCATTGAGGACAAACATTGTGACACGAGATTTATATATATTAAGATAGATAATGTAATATTTTGAAATTTATACAGTAGCTAACAGTATATAAAACTAATGCTGTTCGATCTAGGCTAGCATATTTCGTAGGTTCTAATTAGGTTTTAGAGTTGGCAACAAGCTCTTAAACCTGCACTTGTTCAACAGAACTACAAAATAACATAAGAAGTACCAAGCAACCATATTTCGTTCCACACGCTTAATTCCTAATCACATAATATTGAATCTGCGTCACATTTACGTCACTAGGGAAGGGTCGACGACCGATATCACAATCCGAGATAATTTGCACAGAATTTTCTTGAGAGATAATAATAACTAATGGATAACTAACGCCCGTTAAGTTTCCACTTTGTAATATTAAAATGGAACAAAATATTTATTTAATAATGGTGCTGATATTTTACATCAGGTAATACTTTTACTTAGTGTCCATGGTATGGTGCATCCACTCTTCTTCTTTATACCACTATAGAAGCTGGGTGGCAGTCAAGTACACTGCCCCCGTGATGACAAGTGCAACGCTAAGGGCGTTGCACACACTCTGTCGAGCCTTTTAACACTTTCTAATGCATCTCTTGAACAACCTATATTATTGTAGTTTCTTCGGTTAAACCACAGCAGGGAGATCATTCCACAGCTGATCGTGCGTTGAATAAAGTTCCTTTCATACCTCACTGTGCGCACCGCTTTCGGTTGCAATACGTGAGGGTAAATTCCCATCGAGCGTTGTACAGGTAAAGTCGAGGTTCTGATATTCGTAGGTATTAGGTACAACAGTATTGAGGCATAAATTCAAATCGCAAGACAAACGAGGCTCTGGCGCCCGCGGATTGCTTTGTAATAATATACGCTTGGTGAATTTGAGTTCGTCCACCGCAGTAGCACCCCGTGCTATCGTCAAAGACACCCAAGAAATGTGTACTGCGCGTTTATGGCACATTTTAAGTCCAAGATACGTGTCCGGAGTTTATAGGTATTATTACCTAAGATTGTGTCTGTTACTAAGTTTGCCAAATTAGAATATAGGGCTGATAACACCTTCTCAACTGTCAGGTAAGATGGTAAGTGTGATTTCCAGAAGAAATAATTGGCAACACTTCTGGCTAATGAGTTCTTGCAAATATAGTATGTACTAGGTATATCTCTATCGGCCTACAATCTATTGTAGTGAGTATGTACAACATGATATTATGTAATGACTACGACTACTTAGGTACAAGTGGTTGCCAAGGCGGATCTGGGGTATGTTATCTAAGGCAATTGTTAGTGGATATCTATTATGTTGTAACTTGAACGTAATTGCACTTATGTTGTACCGGATATATCTTTTCGATGAGCAGAATGAGGTATAAGTATATTAGAGGAAGTTTGAAAGTGGCACCAGGGAGGGAATGAATAGTTAGGAAGCGAGCGACTGTCGTGGTGTGGACATATCACAAATGGTCAGATTGGGTGACGTCACTGGAAGCCGACCAATGACAATCTTGATCAAGGTCACAACGTTATGCTTGACGCTGAACGCATATAGAATTGCACATCAGACATATCCCAAGAAAGCTATTGTATCTATTTATAATAAAAAAAGCTCTTTTTATAATGGGGTTTAGTCGCCAAAATAACTTCATCACGAGGGTCATCGTTATAGATACCTACTCAGTTGAAGTCGGCTTAGTGTAATGTAACTGTGCTGTGGCTGAACTTCGATACTTTCCGTGAAGCGACTGCCATCTGACCTCCAAAAGCAATTGGCAATATCGAAGTTCTGATTAGACCAGTCGTACTTTTGAGGGCTCCACTCCAACTACCAGTAACGACTAGGAACTATAGATTTTCGTACAGCAACAACCAAACTAATATTATAAATAAATATTTGCACTGAGAGGGAATCGAACCCACTCCCCATGCGTAGCAGTCGCGTTCACTACCGCTACACTCTATGTACTTGCGCGCTCTCGCCGCCGGTCGCCGACGGTCCTCGGTCTAGGGATGTGACATTGAAGGAAAAGAATCGATTAAATAAAAATCGATTTTTTCTTTACTCAATATAAATCGATTTTTAAAAAATCGATTTTTTTAAAATAAATAATCGATTTCTGTGAAAAAATCGATTTTTTTCCTAATTTTTAAAAATCTGCATGCTTTTCGTATTCTAATAATAAACCTACTGACATTACGAAATTATCAGATTATAAATAAAATAAAATAATATGATTATTAAATTAATAACCAATTCAAAACTAAATCTCAAAGAAAATGTTCTTTTAAACTTTCAAGGTATTTCAATCCATTCTTCCTTTCTTTCTTCTTTCTAATATTATAAATGCGAAAGTAACTCTGTCTGTCTGTCTGTCTGTCCGACTGTCTGTCTGTTACGCTTTCACGCCTAAACCACTTAACCGATTTTGATGAAATTTGGTATAGAGGTAGATTACACCTTGAGAACGGATATAGGCTATGTTTGGTCGCGATAACCGACATCCACGCGGGCCTGCGGCTCCGCAGGCAAAAGCTAGTTTCTTATAAAATGTAGAAATTGATTTCCGCAAAACAATTTTTTTTTACTGGCAACACTAAAAGAAACGACGACCCACTAACCGTCCGTAACACCACTGTGTCACACTGGCACTGGTGTGACGGTTAGGGAAGAAAATTATAATCGTCACACTATTCGCTGTCATTGTTATAATGACACAGGCAGCGGTGTAACTGTTAGTTGGTCGTCAAAGAAACATCATCAAAGTCAATTTTGTCTGTATCATATTTTCATTATCACAACAATATGAACAAACTTCTTCGTAACTCTTTTAGAAAATTATAAATTAAATAAAACTATAAACTGAACAGATAATAGTACTAGCGTAACCATAGTGTGTGTGAGCGATTCGAGAAACTAGAAGTCATATATTATACAAAGTGTTCATAAATGTTACGAAAATTTCGCATTTATGAAAATCGATTTAAACGCGTAAGTTAAAAAAATCGATTTTTTAAAAATCGATTAATATTACTATAAAAATCGGTAATAAAAAATCGATTATTAGAAAAAAATAATCGATTTTTTTAAAAATCGATTATTTTTTAACATCCCTACCTCGGTCGTCAGTCGGGCTGTCACTAGCCGCGCGTGCACACGCGCGTAATAAAGTACCTAAGGTTTGGTTATATTATTACGTTTCAATCTTTTTGTTTGTTGAGTCTTTTTGTTTGTTATTAATATAATTAATACTCAATCTATGATGCTATTATGAAAGCATATCACGGATGCGAATCTAACAAATCAAATAAAAATCTTACTTCTGCTTGCCTGTTAATGAAGAACGGCAAGTAGGTACTTACTTAATAAGTGTAATTACATTCGTTATGTTACTGTAGGTACCTACCTATGACAATATTTAATATACATAGGTAGGTACATATCTTGTACAAAGTAATATAGGTACCTACCTACCCACTTCGCTACCTACTATACGGAAAGACTTAAAAAATGTTGGATTCAGTACTTAGTCTATTCAGTAAGTAACAGATTGGTTGTTACAAGATGTAGTTATCTGACCTAGTACCTACTTATAGCTAACGGCTCGGGTTCAGTCTCAACACTTGAATGCAATCATAAATAAAAAATTGTAAGTACTCGTAGGATGGTATCGCGAGGCGATCAGCGACCGGCGATGGCCGCCGCCGCCCGCACCGCTCTGTCGCGGGCGGGCTGTAGGCACATGCTGTAACTTGCATCTCGAATGATCGAAGTGAGCTCGATAGCTGAATCCGCGGTGAGATGTCAATTTCGCATACAAATCGACATCTCACCGCGGATTCAGCTATCGAGCTCACTTCGATCATTCGAGATGTTTGTTACAGCTCATGTGCCTGCTGGCGTTTGACTCTCGTGTACTTGTGTAGGTATTGTCGGTGCGTTACCTCTACTGCATTGTTTGCGTTCAGACCAAATATATAATAATCGCCACTGTGCACTGAGAATAGTAGTTTATCTAAGGCCTTGTCTAAGCTTACCTACTCTTGAGTTGCTGACCGGTAGGATTGTGATTGAGATGAAATACATATTGACCGAATGTCCAATAATATTCGGCTATTATTCGATATTCGATGAATAGGTGAGAAAAATGTCAAACTATTGTAAACTAGTGTAAAGCCTTTATTAAGCGAGGCAACCCTAGCGTCATTATACGTAACTACGAGGACGACGCCGAGCGACTGCAAAGTAATAATAACCGTATGGCTGTCTGTTAAGATACATATTCGTATGGAGGTGGTTGATCACGTGGACTTGTAGGCACTTATCTGAGTTGAATCGTTAATTTTCCAGGCAGTGAGTTATCTGTTCCAACTATTAGGTAATCTGTGCCGCTACGCCACGAAGGCTGTCAATCAACCGTAGATACCAATAACGCTACAATGTTGACTTTCAGCTTTTTTTAAATAAATAAAAAATCTGTGTTTTTTTATCTGTGTCCAGTATAGTTGTGTACCTACTTGAAAAAAAAAAAGACCTTGTTCACGCCAAACCGTGGTGTTACGAGATGTCTCCAACCAACGTAAGCCGAAGATTTTGATTTCGAGGCCAATGGTTATCAGAAAACGCAACTTATTTATAACTACTGCAATTGTTATTAAGATGCAATTTATATGAAAAAAACATTAAGATAAGATAATGTTTAATAATCGTGACACGACCTCATTAGCCGATTTTTTGTTTAATAAATAGGTACCTAGTTATTTTTTCTACGTTCATGACAATAATAAAAAAATACATTAAAAATAAATGATTCTGATAGAACTGCACATCTAGACTTTCGACCCGTTACAAAAGTTCCATGCAGTTCGTTTAGCAAGCAACTTGAATTCCAAAACACTAGGTAATGAATACTTAATTAATAATTCTTCGGCTTCGTTGATTGGATAGTTCTGGTAACACCACGGTTCGGTGTAGGGTAAAGTCGGGATAGATGCCCCAGTTGGATAGTTGCCCCAGTTTTAAATTCTATATGTTAGGGTCGTTAGTGACGTTAATACTTTACTATAAATGTAAGACCACCTCATGTAGACTGTAGTCTCATAAAAATTATCAGTGCAGATGTATACGTTTTTTCTGTGTGAGCGAAAATGTCCCGCGGCCGTACCTCGATGGTCGAAACATTTATATTGCTAAGTCTTTTCTATTGAATATTTTTATAACTGATTGAGGAATCAGAAAAATTTTTGTTTCTTTGCATGCATTAGAGTTTATATTACACTATTTAATACGTTTTGTTCTCGAATAGTTTTTATTTATTTAGAAATTAAAAAAGGCAACTATCCGTATCAAAAAGGATAGTTGCCCCAATTACTTTTGCGGATAGTTGCCCTTAGTGCGCTCTATGGGAAAGGCCAACTATCCCGCCGCATAAGTTGGACAAAAGATTAAAAATAATTTAACACTTGCATTCATAGTACATAATGAAGAAAATACTTTATCAACGGGTAACTTACAGTTTGGAGGCCTTCATTTTTATATGTTTATTTTTTATGATTTAAAAGTAAACAATAAATTAATATTTTAGTTAATTACTTCTTAATAACAGTATTCTCGTTATTTATTCCCTTTTTACAGAACTCTATAAAGGTAAAATATGAAATGGTACTAAAATTTGGTGTTATTTTTCGTTTAAGCAATGTAAAGGGCATCTATCCTTCTTAGTATTTCCACGGTGGGGCAACTATCCATACAGTGAGGCATCTATCCTAAAAATTAAGGGTCTACAAAAAGCTAAATTTTTCAAAATCTGTAATTGATAGGTAAAAGAAAACAATTAATAATTCAAGAGGAATGATTGAACTAGTAAAATTCATAGAAATTAGTCATATACAATTAATAGTTTTAGAATTACGAGCCTTTTTCAAAAAGTGGGGTATCTATCCCGACTTTACCCTAGACAAGTCTTTTGTTGTTCCAGGTAAGTACAGGACATATAAAACAACGTAACATTAGCATGACTACCTTGTCACGTAGCATTATAGGTATCTATGTCTATTCGAATTGATGTTCCTGTGCCTCGGAGAGCACGTTAAGCCGTCAGTCCCGGTTGCCATACGAACATCTATGGTAGTCTTTACGGCCCGGCTAGTCTCAAACTACCCGTAACTTACGGGTAGTTTGAGACCTTAAAAGTTTGTCTAATTATGGAAATTCGATATTGCCAATTGCTTGTGAGGTCAGATGGCAGTCGTTTCACCGAAAATAACGAAGTTCAGCCACATAACCGTTACACTGGAAACCCGACACCAACTCAGTAGGGTATCTACGAGTAGGTGACCTTGTGTTGAAGTTTTTTTTGGCGAATTAACCCCATTATAAAAAGAGCTTTTTTTATTTTATAAGTAGGTACAATCGCTTTCTTGGGATATGCATGCCCGATTTGTGATATAGATGGTACAATTTTGAGATAAGGGGAAAACAAGTATTACGTTTATCATAAGAATTAAGTGATTAAAAGATTTTTAATATTGTTTTTCTGTCTGTTGGCAGGCTAAAGTTATAGTCACCGTGGTAGCGTCATATGACGCCTTGTTATCCCCCATACATGCTAAAACGATAGCTCAACTAAAATAAAGAAGAGTTATATTTATAGGTAGTTTAAAACGGGGCTGTTAACATCAGACAGATATAAAGAGCCCGGACAGCCTCTCATGCATGGCTCGAGTGAAACGATAGTGCACGGAATACGGCACCAGGCTCACCCCCTATTACGTGGGACCAAATACAATGAAATGAGGGTGTTAATTCACCTCTACTTCACCCTCCGGAGATAAAGGCTTGGTGTGTGTATGTATGAATTTATAACGGTACCTACATCACCAATTACAATCGTTATCTCAGAATATATTATAGTTATTAAAAGAATATTATTTTTCTAGTATCTACGCGCGACGGGCCGACGTTGCTTCCCTTAAGTAACTGATTATGAAGGGTGAACATTTTGAAAAGGAAAGCAGAAAAAAAGTCTAACCTGGATGGACTGGAACGACCATATGGAATTCTTGGCATTCTGAATTCAGACGCTGAATTTCACATAAGTACCTACTGAATTTCAGTGTTTTCAGTGATACTGAATTTGTCTTTGCGGCCGATTGCGAGATAAAATGAGTTTCATGGTACCGATCGCGCGAATTTTCCGACCGCAATTTTGGATGTACCGACGTTTTATGGTGTAAGGCTTAAAGAATTTCGTTTATATAGTCGTTAAGAATGACGTATAAACCTTACGTCATTGTTTGTGAAATATTTTAATACCAGCAGTACAAAGGTAACATTTGAAATTCGTAAGATTAGATAATTTTATTCCATTCCGCCGTTAGATTGATTTACCGTTAAGAATTTATGTTCGGAATATCGGTAGATTATATTTTATTACCCACGCACTGTTTTTGTTTATGGTTTAGGTACAGAACAGGCTAAATAATAATGGTCTAGTACAGGGTTCCTTAAACTTTTGACTCGACGAACCCCTATTAAAGTTTCTAGATGACAGCGGACCCTCAAACGGATTAGCCTCCCTCCACCCCATCCCATATCAAGTCGATTTCTATATTTCATTTTTGGTGTGAAAACACATTCTCTATAACTGCATTGTAGCAAATAATAAAAGAAAATTCACCACTTTGCGTGAGAGTTGGCGCTTCCTGTCTAGTTATCCAAAAATCTATCAATGACATACTTCTTGGCGATCTGTAAAGTTCATTTAGTAACAGGTGTGCACACACCCCTACACGAGTTGTTTGTTTCAGAGCACTTTACATAATAATCGAAAGTGATTATAATAACGTCACTATAACATAACATAACATAACATAGGAAAGTTTTTATTTACAACAAGTTATCGTACAACGGCGGTCTTATCGCTTGAAGCCATTTTTATACATCTCTCACGAAAGTACACTATTGCTGAAGAACAGAGTTCTTGCCATGGCGTGTTAAAGCGGCCGTGTGCCCGGCGAAAAAGAGAAATGGAGCTATGTATGGTGGCTTCATCCCTATTTCTCGTTTGGAACACGTACGCTTTAACAGTTCAACAGGTTATGTTAAGAACTTTGAACATAATAAAATTATACTTATGGTAATAGTTATTTGTTATACAAGAGTGCAAAGTTGCTTTTTAACCGCGTGCTCAGTTTTGATGACCGAGCAAGCGAAAGATTCTAAATTTGAATCACGAGCATAGCGAGTGATTCATAAATTAGAATCTTGAGCGTTAGCGAGGGAATCAAAAGAGCACAAGGTGTAAAATCTTTGCACTCGAGTGCAACACGTAACTTTTCATCCCACCTCAGCGAGGAAATAATGAAATGCTTCTTCTTCCTAGCGTTAATTCCCAGTCGCATCCGAAGCTTTCACCTCGGAGTTCGGGGTCCGCTTTACCAGTCTTAACTGCGGATTTGGCTGGACCTCGATATTTTTCGTAAAGCGACTGCCATGTGACCTCCACAACCCAATGGTGACATTAGGCGATATCGAAGCATTGCAGCTAGACCGTTGTTGTTGAACTTTTTATGCATACAAATATTTGCACTGAGCGGGGATCGGACCCGCGCCTCCTGCGTTGCGGCCACGTTTACTACCACTACGCCACGGAGGCTGTATAATAATTATGTGTAATAATACTAATAATAAAATATCAACAAATAAAATTCAACAACAATGTTCAACCATAGGACGTGAAAAAAAAAATTATGCGCGCAAAGCAAATTTAAAAAAAAAAGTAGGTACACCAAGGAGGTTCCGAGTTGAGTTTTTCATAAATTAAAAAAAAGTTGTATGATAAATCGGCACCATAGAGGTAGAAGTAATAGGTTTAATGATGTTTTGAGTTCACAAACCTAGTACACACGATGTTCTAAATTCAAATTTACTTTACCACTCTAGAGGGTAAAAGCGACTTTTACACTCAGATATCGAAGAAAAAAAGTACTCTTTCCGAGATGGTGGGATGAAAAAATATTTTTTCTAGATATTTTTGTATACTTAGTCTGGATGCGAAAGGCGGAGGATGTCCAGCAGTGGAGTGACATAGGCTAAATAGTTGTATATGTTCTAAGGCTAATTTAATTGATTAATTGATAGACATTTACAAAACGTCAAAATACTAAGAATAAAAAACTCAGCGGGTTTTTTTTATGTCGGACACGTCAATTTGAGTTCAGCTCGCCTAATGTTAATCTGAAGCCAATGGCTCAGGAAAGAGGGTAGCATTACAGATACGTACCACGTTGCAATGGTGGTACTCAGTTTTTTTCTGTTTATTAACAAACATGTTATGTTTACCTATTGTATTGTACTGATATATACTTAGTTTGTTATATTTAAGCAAACAGTTCATTACCAAACTTGTTTGTCGTCTAAATATGTGATGATGATAGAAGATGTTTATAATAATAGCCTTTTGGCAAAGTGTATTTTTGATAAGACTTTTCAATTTATTAACAGGTCCCCGGATGGACTGACAACCTGAAAATGGTGGCTGGGACAGACTGGATGTGGAAGGCGGAGGTTCTACAATACAAGAGTAGTGGACTACAATAGGCTAATTGATTGATTGATTGACCTGGATACTAAATTTCATTAAGGAGCTTGTTTCAGAAGCGTATACAGTTATCTTGGAATTAATTACGAATCTTATGAAGTTGATTTTTTACATTAAGTATTTGTATCATTGCAACAGGCTCTTAAAAATTTTGAGATTTGAAATTGATGTTCTTCACCTAAGTGCCAATCTCAGTAGCATCTAAAGTTTGTAGTTACTTTTGAGTCCAAGATCCTCCCTCCTAAAGGATAGTAGGATGAACGATCCCTTTCCTTGATTAGAATTGACTGGCTTTTACTGCAAACGAGTCCTAAAATGGAGACCGCGAGAAGGCAAACGGAAGGTGGGACGCCCTCTAGCCAGGTGTACTGACAACCTCAGTCTAGATGCGGAAAGTCAGTCAGACTAGATGCGGAAAGTAGAGGATCTGGAGCAATGGCGCACATTGGGAGAGGCCTATGTCCAGCAGTGGACTGTAATTAGCTAATCGATTGATTACTGCCGACTGATCTTCTAACCTTAAGAGTAAAGACTGCGCTAAAGTTTCACTCGCCCATCGGTAGGTGTACTGACTTGCAATACAGTAAAGATAGGACGCAGGGTAGGTAGCAGGTAGGACACAACGGTATCAGAATACTGCGAGAAGTACCACAGAGTACTGCGGCTATAATATAACTTCGTGTTGTGTCCCCGTGAGTAGAGTAGGGTAGCCAGAGCTCACTGGAGAGGTATTGTGCTGTCAGTGGGAACACCAAAGGCTTGTCCTGCTTGTCTTCTGCGCTAACGGCACAGAATCTCTCTGTTGTTACAGGGTCGGCAGCACGAGTGTGACTCCCCTGGTGTTGCACTCGCCCATAGGCCACGGTAACCACTTACCTTCGGGTGGGCCGTCTGCTTGTCTGTGACCTAAGCGGTATAAAAAAACTCGCTTATCGTGTGTAGGCATTTAAAAAGAATAGGTATGACGCAAATGAATCTATACTATAGGTTTATTATAGCGCGTGGTCCAGAGCCTGGGAGCAATCATTCGGACATTGACTCACAATTATCTTATCTCGAACCCAAAGATATTATATATAAAAAGAAGTAGATTCGTTATTGCGCGAAAATCGTGAAGATTCGAAAACGAGTCAATTGGAACGTTTGCCTCTAGTACCGCGTGCCGAGCGGCGCCGGCCGGACGTAGAGCGGAAGCATCAGTGACTTATAAAAATAACGAAAATGCCATCGTATGTTTATAGACACTGCACGAACTATTACTCTAAAGTTAATACATCAAAAGGGAGTTCATATCACATGGAAATAATACATATTTCTACTGATAAAGACCAAATTTCTGACTTTCATAATATTCAAGTTAAAATTGTTAAAAAGAGACAGTATGATATAATTTGGTGCGTGAGCGACAAGGACGTGTGTGATCCGAACATAGATTAAAGTACAGATGAGAATATCGTAGGCATTAAACTCACTACATACTACCTCCCAATTTTAATTTGTTGTTTTTTATAATTGCCTACTAATACTATGTGGTTCAAATAAGTTAATAAGTGCGAACTTCACTTCACTGGCAAGTATCTACTTAGGTAAGTACTACTTGTTAAAATTTGTAGGTACTATTGGCAGCAACAAAATAATGACATAGAATAAACATACCTAGCTTTTTTATACGTAACTAGCTGCCCCGGCGAACTTCGTACCGCCATATTTTCGGCACGCGTGGTATTCAAATCCCGTTCCCGCTGCACCCTTATCACTTAGGGGGATGAAAAATAGATGTTGGCCGATTCTCATAGATACCGGATAAGCACAAAAAAATTCATCAAAATCGGTCGAGCCGTTTCGGAGGAGTTCGATTACGCACCCCGTGACAGAAGAATTTTATATATTAGAAGATACAATAACAATGACAAACAAACATCTTTGTCTAAACAAAATTACGCAATTACCTACTTAAGTACTTGTTAAAATTGTACTACTGACAGCAACAAAATAATGAAATTTAAAAATTATACCTAGCTTTTTCATAATACATTAACAAAGTTAAACAAACATCTTTGTCTAAACAAAATTAGGCAATAACCTCAATTCAGAGAGCTCTGTACCTTCTTCTATACTAATATTATAAAGAGGAAAGATTTGTTTGTTTGTTTGTTTGTTTGTTTGTTTGTTTGTTTGTTTTTTTGTTTGTAACGAATAGGCTCCGAAACTACTGGACCGATTTCAATAATTCTTTCACCTATAGAAAGCTACAGTATCTGGGAGTAACATAGGCTATATAACATCACGCTACTACTTAAGGGACCGGAGCAGTGAGCATAAATGTCAATAAATCGGGCAGATTTCCATACGTTCTTTACTAATATTAGATTTGTATTTTTGTATTCGAGTAAACTCAAGAACTACTGAACCGATTTCAAAAATTCTTTTACCATTAGAAAGCTGCACTATCACTGACTAACATAGGTTACAATTAATTTTCAAAAAAATAGGGATCCTGGATAAAACTTCAATAATGTAACCCAAGGTGTAAACAAAATGACCTAAAAAATTCCTTACATCGCGTACGCTGCGAAAACTATTGAAGATAGAACAAAATAATGTACTGTAGAAATGTATAACTTAAAAAGGTCTACATAAAAGTCCGCGACAGCATATGTCTATCTAATAAGGGCAGCTCACAATAACCATTTTTATCTTTTACAAATTATAAAAAAAATATGTGTCATTTTCGAAGCTATTTTGAACAATATAGTGTTAAGCCTTATCTGACTAAATACGTTAGATACATTGTACATTTAATGTAGATCAAAATTGCCCTTTACACTGTATAATTATAATGAATATTTTAGAATCTATTGCAGTATGAAAGTAACGCGCGACGATATAAATTCAAGCCGAAATGCCGATCAAAGTCAGACCACGGAATCTATACCTTTATATTAATTCTTATCTAAATAAATCGTTTGGTATTTAAGATTGTTTCAATACCTGTTGATTACTTTTTGAATTATTGAAATCGGACGTTCTATTCAAAAGATATTACGAAATTATAATGTCAATAAATCCGGTAAATTACCATACAATATTTGAAAACTAATTATTATTACGGGCATGGGCTAAAAGGGTGCAACCACGGGTGTTCGAAGTATTTCACGAGCGAAGACAGGGAAGGTCAGCTGAACACAAGATGCAACGGTAACGGGATCCGAATGCGGGATTGGAACCTCCATGTGATGCATCCTGGGTAACGGAGGCATTAACGCCCCTCACCCAGGGGAGTCGCTACCGCCTACGGCAAATACATACAGCAACGGGAGCAGCTCTATAGATGTCTGCTCAAAGGCTTCCCACATGTCCCTCTGACTACGAGGAGGCCCAGTAGAGAGCAGGAAAGGGAAGGGCTGGTCACCGAGCGCGGACGTGAGGATTATAGGTCCGGCCTCCTGTCATCCCTTCACGCCCGTCTCCTCCCTTTCCGGAATTCGATGGGACATCGTGCTTCCCACTTCTGAGAGGGCCATCTTAAAATTGTAGATGGCCCAGGGTCAGCCGGGGGGTGCGGAAAATGCCCTAGGCAATTTTACACTCCAGCAACTGAAGACCCGCGACGGCATGCTGTTTAGTGGGTCCGAATTCCACATGGCACTCCTGATGGCTGACGGGGATGGTATCCGAGGCAATTTTAGCACGAAAGAAAAGTTTGTACGGAATCCGAATTCCACGCGGGCGGAGCCGCGGGCAACAGCTAGTTTTCAATAATTTTGTTAGCCTATGTCACCGGCTAGCAACCGCACTGTGATTGGTACATTGTTATCATTAAAGTCCAAGTGACAAACAATAGCTGTCTTCTTCTTTTATATTGTATTCTTCATGTCCTCTCTTTTCAATCCATTGGTTATGTAGGGAAGTGTAGATGAATTAAAAATGTGTGTGTGTGAGTTCGGCACATTTTTCTACGTTGATTTGTAAGCATATGACATGTCTATGTTATGAAATGTCTTTGCTCGAACCCCTTTGTTATTGATTTCTAACTCAAAATATTATGAAATGACTCAATTTACAGAATCCGTTAAAAATAATCACTGCGTGGCAACCCTCATTTTATTATAAGATCACTAGCTGATGCCCCCGGCTTCGTCAGCGTGGAATTCTGAATTCTCGTTGTTTTTCTCAAGTTGAAATAATTGCAATGGTTGCAATCGAAACGTCGTATAGGAATTTGTCAAAACAATCTAATGTTTACTTAACTCTTAGCTCACAGCAAATAACATTACATTAATAAGTAGATATAAATAGAAATATTTACTTACAATCTTTATAGACTAACACAACCTTGTTATCACTAAAATATACGACAAATAATGCTCTAATTAAATCAATATGCGTTGTATTTGCTAGATCTAATGCGTCTGAGATTTAAGATCAATGTCCCGAAGGAATCAGTACATTGATCTTTTAATAATAAAAGGGGAAAGGAATTGCAGTCAGGAGGCGATTTCTAAACAAGAGATGGCCCAGGTTCGGCCAGGGTGTGAGAGAAATGTCTTATTAGGCCACCTTTTACCCCAACACCCCTGGCATTTGAGACGAGGGCGTACGATTTTAATCGGTTCGAGTCTGACATAACCACACCGCTGGCCAGCTGGAGTACCTACCAGTAGGGATTTCTACACGAAAGAAAAGGTACTTGGAAGCTACCCTGGGCCAGCAGTAGTAGCTTTCACAGCGCCAGTAGTTCGGTAGGTACAAGTCCAGTAGTTCTTTTTGGACTTTTCGTTATGTTCTTCAGACATACTCGTAGGTTAGGTTCTAGTTTCAGAATTAAGAAAGTGGAGCTATATTTCCACTGTGACAAGGAATCCAGTTTGCAAGACTTGGGTACCCAAGACTCACAAGTTTGGCTCTACACGCTTCATTCAAATCTCATGTAGGGTCAAGTATTTACTTCCTAACTCCAAAAGACCTAACTCTTGAACCTCTAACTCTACGAAAAGACCGCTAGGCACCGATTTCTACACTGAGCTTGTGAGCTAATACCTATCCTTATAAGTTATCACCTTTTCATCCCATTTTGAAAATGCCAACAACTTTATATACCTCATTAAAAAACCAGTAACTTCATATCGCCGTATCAAAGAATCAGATACAAAGCTACGCGAACTTGAAGACTGAATTAGTCAAAGTTATATTGTGGTTCTTATACCAGGAACTGGCTGTTTATTTGTGTATCCTTCGTGCGTGTCTGCTCGCCTCCTAACTAGGTCACAATAAACGTTTACGACCAAAATGATAATCTTGGTAAATAATCAAACGGCGATGGGACCAAACGGCTTCAGGGGATAGTAGCGGTTGCGTAGGTATGTTGTTGCCAAGTGGAACAAGTTGCGTGGAATATACATGACGAATTAAAGGAATGGTACCTACGAATGCGTTTTGGCAAATTCACGCTCTTGCTGATTATAGCTTCGAGATAACATAAGGTTAATTAATTTTGTTACGTTATTTATATCTCAATATAGGTACGCAATGTAACAAGTGTCTGGCAATGGCGCCCCCGCCGAGTGCCGGTAGGACAGACCCAAGAAGTGTTGACTTGACGCCGTGGATCATGGTGGTGAGACCATTTGACACACATGTCACATGATGAGTTCATCTGAAGTGGTGGAGGAAAAGCCGAAAGGCGGACCTTGAGCAGCGAGGTAAAGGCTCGAATGCGAATCAGAAATAAGTGTTTGTGGTGATGATGATAAGCTTACAACGTATGTCAAGAGAATTTCAAATGGTCTTTTTTTTGGTGATTATAAATATTCACTTATGGGATATTTTATACATTATAGAGCCGAACCGCTACCTGTAGAACCAAACCAACGTCTGTTTTGAGGTCTTGACGGACAACGCTCTGGCGCAGACTTTCCTCTCGCGTTTGGGAGGTCAGATGGCAGTCGCGTCTATAAAACCATATAAGCCAAACCAAAAAGAGGTGCGGGAAGTAAGCGAACTACGGTCCGAGGTTAATGCTTTAGATACAACTGGGAACAACACCTGAATGATGATGATGATAACGGCTTCCCCGTATCATGCTGTATTTGGATCAGGTAATATGTAGATACACAATGTGTATCTATATGTACATATTTCCCACATGGAAAGAAAATGCTATGTTCAACATTGTTAACACCTTCGTGGTGTAGTTTTTTCATTTCTCTTAAATTTTCTTGGAGAAAAATGTACACACGGCCTAGCTACATGGCGTCATCATCATCATCATTTCAGCCATAGGAAGTCCACTGCTGGACATAAGCCTCCCCTATAGATCTCCAATAAGACCAGTTGGAAGCGGCTTGCATCCAGCGCGTTCCCGCGGCCTTAATGAGGTCGTCTGTCTACATGGCGTGAAGGTGAATAATTATTTTCCTAGTTAATAATAATCACAATCACAAAATTTTAACCAGACTACACAATATTTCATGAGCGTAAATTTTGTATTAAAACTCCATAGTATTCGAGTCGATATTTCGTTCGCTCCCCTTTTTTCGCGTGGCGAAAACTTCAGCTCATTAATGTCAAACTTTTCGATAACGAACAGCTAACTGGTTAATAACAATAGCATCAATGCTAAATCAGAATAGTCTAGCTATTTAAGTTAAAATATATCCTGCTAATACTTATTAATGATAACTTTAAAAGCTGTGAATGAAAACATAGATTTTGTTAACTACCATTTAGTTGCCGCTTAACACCTGTAAAGAACTAAATAGTAGCTTAGTAACCTAGGTAAATTGATATTGTTGTGCCAATGAACAGTGTAATTTAACGATATTTAGATATAGGTATTGTAACTTCTCAAGTCTAATAGTTCTCAAGATTTTAATTTCCACAAACAAGGTATGTTGGTTTAACGTCATTGCTGACTTTGGTTTCCTTAATTAAGAGTGCGCATAAAGCTAGAAAAAAATCAGATTTCACCCGCACCCCTCGCACGTCCCGCTCTCGCCTGTCGTCGCTCCGGCAAGTCCGCCACCTATTTTGTGTGGCAGCGACCCGCCATGTATAGTTTGAAGGCGCACAGTATACCCAAAATACTCAGATAAAATTGTCAAAATACGAGTTGCATCATTAACTATCTACTTTGGAAACACAATAAATTTCTTTTTGGTAAAAAAAATATTTCTGATAAAATGAAAAGGTAAGTAAGTAAGTAAAGGAATATGTCGTCGTTGCGCTTGCCAAAACCTCTATGTATTTTTGGTCAAGTTTTCAGGAGAGACATTAAACTGTTTTATTACATAATTGATGAGCGTATCAAAAAACTAAAAATGTAGTATGATGCCAAAAAATATTTTGCATGAACTGAGATATAAGTGAAAATTATAAACGGTACTATCCATCCACAATAAAAAAAATTTCCATTTTGATACACATATCAGAATTATCTTCCTAGCGCCATTTCTTACAAGTGAAAAATATATACATATCAGATTTGTTATGGACCTCAATAGGATTTATATAAGGGATAAATACTGACAGATGGCAAGGTACATAACATACGAAGTAAATAAATACCCACTATAAACTTTATTAAGGTATACAAGTAAAAAAAAATAAAAGTAGTACAACTGTTCCGTGTACAGGGTCCTACTAACACCTTTGAGACCCAAGCCAACCTCACTTGCTAGTCGGTGCACATGTTAAACAACGGACGAGGTTCTGGTGCCGATTTTCCTCTCGGAGTTGGGAACTAATTGCTGATCGTTCCTGGAATAGCCGATAATACGATAATCAGAAAAGAAGAGCAAATCTCCGAGTTCCGAGGTGCACATTATGCTGCCAATTAGTTATAAACTTTAGTTGCATCTGAGCCCTTCCCCTCGGCGTCCGGGGTGCGCTTTTCCAGTCTTTTTTTTAATATAGGACACGTCAAATTGACTTCGCCTCGTCTGATGGTAAGCAAAGTCTCTGCAAAGAGGGTCACCATTACAGACATGTACCATGTTACAATGATGGCACTCAGCTTGACGGCCTCATCAGAATATGCTTTTTCACGCCCCGCTTGAAGGACCCGTGACTGTAGGAAGAGGGAAACACGTGAACTGGTAAGGAATTCCAAGACTTAATAGTGCGGCAGAAGAAGGAGTCGCCGAACCGCTTGGTTCTTGATGGAATATTCTGCACCGTATGCGGGAGGCGTCTAAGTCCTGCACGTGTTGTCCTATATAGGAAAGGAGAGGGTGGGATTAGTTGGAAGAGCTCATCAGAACATTCACCATGGTAGAGACGGTAAAATACCGCCAAAGATGCCATATCTCTACGCAACTGCAAAGGCTCGAGGGTGTTGGTGACCTCAGGATTCCCAATAATATGGACCGCACGTCGCTGCAGCCTGTCGAGAGCATCTAGTAAGTACTTTGCGGAGCCATCCCAGAGATGAGAGCAGTATTCCACGCAAGAGCGAATTTGTGTCTTATAGAGAAGGCACCGCTGCTCCGGTGTGAAAAAACGTCTCACTCTGTTCAGGACACCGAGTTTACGCGAGGCTGTTTTGATGATACTCTCAATGTAGTTTTTGTTGTTCAGTTTGCAGCGAACATCCATACCTAGGATATTGAGATTGTCCTGTAGTGGCAGTGGCGTGCTCTGAAGAGTTGGAAGGGGAAGGAAAGAAGATACCTTTGCTGTGAACGCGCATGCCTGCGTCTTCCTGGCGTTGAACTCGACCAGGTTTTCCGAGCCCCATTGAGAAACGTGGCTCAGGGTCCGGTCTTCTTTTTTCCGCGATATCAGACTGCTTGGCCGCAGGATGTCCGTGATAGCCTCCGTGTAAGGTGCTATCGTCTGCATAGCATAGCGCCGCAAGTTTCTAGACACACCGTTTAACATCTTTTCGAGTATAGGGAGCTATCGCTATCGTCAGCGACGATCACCGCCGTAGTCACTTGGAAGACTAAGTCAAGCTGGTATCAAAGAAACAAGGTAGTACATCACTGCGGGGCAAATACTCCTTCTTTAAAACGCTCTCGTTCTGCCCCACATGGAGTACTGCTGTCACAGTTTTGCCTGGGCTAGCTAGACCTCTTCGACTTGGTGCAAAGACGGGCGCTGAGGATCGTCGACCATCCCATACTCACAGGCGGGGTAGTAGTCCCTCTCAACCTCAGAAGGTACTTGCTGTGGTTGTTTTACCGCCTGTATGATGGTTTGTATTCAGAAGAATTGTTTGATATAATGCCTAGAATATTTTTACTTTATATCGCCGCTCCGCTTGCCATAGACAGTGAATTCACTCTCACACAAATGGTGTAAAAACGTCTCACTTTATTCAGGACTTCGACCTTACGTGAGGCTGTTTTGATTTAATCATCTGTCTCGTTTTGTTTACTATTATAAGATTATTTACGTTGTTACAAAGGTAGAACACCAATTTTACAACCAACAAACCGAAGAAAAACAAGCTGTCAAATTGTCTATGTGCAAACCAATTCTGACATGTGCAACATGAGGATGAAAAACTCTTGATGTGAACACATAACCAATTTTGTAGTGTCAGAATTGCACATGTATATTTTGTCAAATCTATTTCTAGAAGGAATTAACACTTGGTTGTTTTTTCAGTTGATGCGCATTTTTTTAAGGCCATCTAGCGAATAAAAGAAAATAGAAAAAATGCACATAACGACTTTGGCAGGCGCACCGACGATTTGACGATTTGTGAAAAACAATGCTTTTACTTTAATTTAACATCTAGCGATGTTCGTCTAACTATATGTGATAAATTACCCAAATATTTTTTTTTTGCGAATTCAATTAATTTAATACTAATCCTGAGTCGGGTCATCCAAATAGTCCAAATAGTGGTTCAATATTACTGATGAACATTGTGTATAATATGGTTGCCCTATTTTATCATTACGTATAAGAAGCTAGGGCCCTGACATATTCAATCAAGGCTGGCTAAAATATACCGCTCATTCCACTCTGGTGCAAAATTTCCATCACAATTTGGATCTAGTTCTCTCAAAACTTCAACTTTCTCTAAATGTTTAATGGGAGATCTGTAAAAATAATTGCAAATTAATGACAAATCAATCACATAAGCATTGCATTGCCATTTTAATCTACTTGTAGATAATTTGATATAAATGCTAAATAAGTACATAATGGAAAAAATCAAACCCACAATAGGACTTGAATGCCAGGGTCGCGAACCTTGGCGTTCCAGCGCTCTTACTCTGAGCTATCCTTCCACGGGCAGTCATCCGCTTTCCGTGTGGTCAATTTTTTTTATTAAAATCACCGGGATACTCGTATTTACAATGCCGTTTGAATGTGTGAACATTCGGTACTAATGTGAATGACCATGTTAATCTCAAATCATATCATTCTACTTGTTCATGTTCATATTAATTTGCATATTTTATTGAAATGTTTTCTGAATGTGAGAAAAAACAATTGCAATAAGCTTACAAAGTTGACGAAAGTTTTTTACTAAGCGATTCGACCGGATCGGATTCATCAGCTTGTGTGATATTACCAGCTGAAGCAACTCTGAAATGCATTAAAATTGATAATACAATGTATTTATAAATACTTTCGCAATATATTTAATAATTATATTAGTGCTATATAAATAATATTATACAATAAACACGCGAGTAGTCAAAAACATCTATTTGATTTGCATATACTATACCCGAGCCGACGTTACTCCAGAGTTACCTAGCAACGGTGGATATTTAGTAACAAACTAAAGAAAGTAAAATAAAATAGATATGTACATTACCTTCGAAAATTAGCCATGAGTTGAATTCTTAGTTTCTTATATTCTCTTTTAGAGTGTTTCTTTTATATTTTTTTAATTGGCTCATTTTTAACGAACTTTCTTGACACGGAAAACAGAAATACAGTCCTCCCGTCTCAACGGGGCGAGCCCGACTAAATGATGAAACAACAGATGGCCGACACCTCGGGTCAAGTGCGATAGAAAGAGAGCGTTATGCGCGGAATAAGACCGTCGTAAGCGCCAAATTCATTTTTTTTTAATTACTCGTAAAATCCACACAATTTTTTCAAAGTGAAAATAGAGTCACTGGGTTACATAATTTTACACTTTGTATTCAAATATTGACTCAGTTGTGTGCATAATATTGGAAATAAATTGATTTTAGTAGTAAATAAGGCATAACTTTGTGATTTTATTCTATCGAAAAAATATTATTATTTTATGTTTTCACCATGAGCAGTACCTTACAAATATAACTTATTTTCTATTTAAAAAAACTCAGCTCATTTGTGGCTTACTTTCGGGTATAAACATCAAATCTACGATCGGCAATTTAGCTTTATACCCCCTCTTAATAGCTCCAGTAGATTGGCTACTGATATATTTTTCTTTCCGATGAACCTATTAATTCAGCTATGCCAACCTTCCAAGTTATTGGTTGTCCTAATCTGATAGGTATAATATGACGTTTTTCTTAATAATAAGTGGCCAGTTATATAGACGTATAAATAAATCCTGCATGGGAACCAGTTACGTAGAAGTTTGAAAAAATACTTCATGGAAACCAGTTACGTAGACGTATTAAAAAAGCCTTCAAGGAAACTGGTTACGAAACTCCGGTTTCCTAGACGGCCGAAGCGGATATGATAGGTCAATAGTCGCACTGATGATCGTATCATCTGGAATAAAAAAGTAAGAAAGTAAAAACCCCCAGCTGGATGTTATGATGAGGATAATGATGATGAGATGGATGATGAGCGACACGCAGTTGACGCACCTATATAGTTGTAGAGAAGAAAGAACAGCCAAAAAGAGTCTACATACTGTTCTTCCTTTTCTTATCCTGAATCTTAGGTTTTAGACTCGGGTACTTCCTCTAGCCATGTAAAACGTATTATGTTGCTAATTAAACTAAGATAGGTGAGAGTCACCAGGTAAAAGCGCAACTCTAAAACTGCTGTTACATATTTTGCACCTGTGATATTTTTAGCTCCCATTTAAGGGTAAGCTTATTGCCATATATCGTGCAGGTAACAGCGTGGAGTATAGAAAATACTCCAATAAAAATACTAAAAATACCAGAATAGGACCTCACATTATTACAGTAACTTTCATAACGTTTCATAAAAGTTACAGTCATCAAAAGTTGAAAATGAAATCCGAAACAATATTTACATTTCTCAGTCGAACAGTTCCTTATAACGAACGTACCTCAGGGTATCGAGATGTCCCTGTCAACCTGCTTCCCATAAAATCGTCATGAATAGAAATCATTCATTAAATCCGTATATCCGTATTCCGTGACGTTCTCGCATGTCGCATCCCGACTTGCGAACTTCCCGCTCATAAATATCATTTTATGTCATGTGTCAAAGCCGCCATCTTGGTTAACTGGTAAATTTCAGCAAACTTAACTTTGCTGCTAGCACACCTCTATTTTCAAAAAGGATACGTTATGCCCTTGACATAAAGTCCATAATTTAAAGAGGTTAATTTTTTTCGTTAGTATTTTTGATGTTGAATAAAAAATAAGAATGCTCGTCTTCCTATCGATTGTGCCAACTGGTGCTTACCGCCGATCTCAATTCGTCGGCATCGGCGGGAAATCGAGTATCTACTCGAATTGTAACCACTAGTGCTGTGTTGTTACGAGAGGTGTAACTTCGGGCGCTTAGTAGTTTTATTGTTTTGTTATTCGAAAGGCGAGCTTCATATTTTCGCAGTTTATCTAGTAAATTACTGGCGTCATTTTATAACTTGCAAATGCCTCAGCCACGAACAATTGCAGGATGTCATGTCATGAAGTGAATACACAATTACTGCTTGTTAAAAAAGTTGGGCGGGCTGCCTTGTTTATAATTCACCTATCTACTTAGTTTCGTTAGATAATACAGCATGTTATTTTAAAAGTAAATAACTTTTAAACATTTATTAAATGTAGGTAAGTAAGTGTGGTCTGGTGTGGTAAATTATTATCATAAAGAAATGAAATATTATTATCATAAATTATTTCATTTAGATTTCTCACCCTGTATCTTATAAAAAAAGAGTAGTCATAGATCAACTGGAAGTGACCTTGACCTCATATTTAGACTGCTACGCCCAACGCTTCTATCGACTACGTCTACGTCTACGACTACGACTGCTACATATTTACCTTGCAAAACGGAAACAAATTAGCATTAGTAAGCCGGACCTTCATTATGTATAAGTTTTCTCACCCTTCCCTAGGAAGCGTGTCTTTACCCACGCCCAATATTTAGTGACATGGGAACTATTGAAGCTTTTTGCGCAATAGTGTACTGTATTGTACGTTTGAATGATGGAGAGATAAATCAGTACGGGGACATGAGATCGCCTCAGTTAATAGATAAATATTTTTTACCACAGTAAAGTTTTTCGACAAAAATATATTAGATATATACATACATACATTCACGTCTTTATCACCGGACCGTTAGGCAGAGGTGAATTAACACTCACATTTTTTTCATCAATCATTGCATTCGGTCTCACGTAATAAGGGGTGCGCCTATTGCCGTATTGTTGACTCGAGCCAAGCATCTGAGGCTAAATCTGGGCTGTAGGTACCTATATAATATATCTGTATGATATGAAACAGCCCTATCCCTTAGTCGCCTTGTAAGACACCGCATGGGAAGAGATGGGGTGGGCCAAATTCTACTCGGCCACGTGGCTAAACAAAAAAAAAAGAATTTGGCCCAATTTCGCAAAATTGCTGCATAAGCAATTTAGCTTTATAACTATTATACTCTAATCGCTTACGTAAATTATTTTTTTTACCAAACGCTTTACCCAAATTTGATTTACGTTTGCACGCACAATAGTTCTACGGGTTCTACCTATCTACTCACAACTTAGCAACGACGACGGTTACCAAAAACTTAATACAATGGTTGTTGTTACTCTTTCATTAATAAAGTTCTGTAAATAAAAGTTAAGTTTTTCTGCGGGAAAATTAACATACGTATATAAAACATAAACTCACGCCTATATCCCCGAAGGGGTAGGCAGAGGTGCTAGCACCCACATTTCGCCGTTTATGTTTAGGTCCCAATGTAATAGGTGGCGAGCCTATTGGGAAAATTAACAACCTATCTAAGTAGGTACTCGTACATTTTATCCATTGCATTAACTTTCGGTATTGCCCCCAAGCTCAATGGCACAAAGTTGTACATTTGTATTTTTTTTGTTAATGTATGAAAAGCCTAGCCTATGTGTTATTCTGATGTAAAAGCTATACCTATCATTGTAAAGTTTCATTAAAATTTATTCTGTAGTTTGTACGTGAAAGAGTAACAAACATCCCCACATACATCCTCACATACCTACATAATGTTTGTCGCTGTGGTGTCATTCGCCCTGGTGGAATTCGCTTCAAAGACTTTTCGCTCCAGCGTACCACGCTAAAAGTTTTTCGCCACAACGACCTATCGCTGCAACGTCATTCGAAACTACGTACGGGACCCCATCTTCACATACTTATAAACTTTCGCGTTTATAATATTAGTAGGACTATTGTTCTCCGCTAAAAATGATAACCAATCACGGCATTATTTTATCTGACGTGATTGTTCATAATTAAATAGATGAAGATCTATTAAGAGTTTACTTGCCGACAGTATACTTAGTACGTTTACAGGTACTGTCTCTAAATTTTATAATTCTAAGGCTCTATCTAGATGTGTAGGTATGTAAGACTATAAAAAGTATTCTAAATCATTATCGACAATATAACCACACGAACGTAATTTAAGCATTTTATGGGGGAACGACAAGCTGCAGTTTGTCATATATTGCGGATAATTAATGATCCTGTCGTGTCATAAATTGCTCTTCACTAAACAAAGTGATAGCGTTGGTAATACGACCAATTATAATATTAAACTTAGTTCTCTGAATGGTTTTACGACAACAGATAATAGGTATGTTATGAAATCTTTATTTTTATAGAGAGCTTGGTACACAAAAGGTAGTGACCATGTCGCCCAGATAATATGTTATGGATTCAAGTTCCAAAGAAATTTTCCATAAAATTCATATCAATTTTGGAAAAATATCAATCATCTTCGCGCCATATGATTAGCTTTGGAGGTAACCGAGGCTAAAACTGTAGGTAATAGGTACTAATGATGACTTTTGATTGATGTTCTCGTATAGCCTTTTGCTTTTTAACAGTCATAGACTGCACAATGACAGTTAGAAAGCAAAAGGCTATATAAATATCTCGTGGTCCTTGATGACCACGAGATAAGAGCACCTGTAAGAATGTTTCATTGTTTGTCCCCAAAGAATGGGTAGGCCATTCTTTCATCTTATAATGATGAAACTTTCGTAGAGTTAAGAGCACATGTGCGTGTGTATTTGCACGCGTATACTTCGGGTGCAAAAATATTAAGATATTACAACACAACGTGGTGGGCGTAACTAGCAAGTAAATACAATAATTATGAAATTATGACTGAAGGAAAAGTAAATAACTATAGATAGGTTTATAGACAAATTAATATTAGGTAATGCTAATCGACAGACGAGGCTCTGATGTAGGCTTTCCTCTCAGGCTTGGATCAGACGGCAGTCGCTATCATACCATAACAGTTTTTATATTATAAATTTTATCTATATCCATCCATACAAACAACACTAAACTAAATATCCCACACGCAAACAAACTTCTGCATTAAAATGTTAATGCGATTAGGGTTAATTCACGTAATAATCCCACTCATACTTTATTATGAAATGTGAAAGTGTAGAGCCTAATTCTATGAAAATAAAGATAATAGTAGATATGGTATGGTGGGTATTTTTTATCGCCAAATAGAGCTTGCTCATCCGTTTACAAACAAAATATATCTAATCTATAAGCAAAAAAATACAAACTTTAGAACAGGAGCAATTTAACAATTTAGTACTGCCGATCTATTGAGATTTGATGTAAACATGACAACTATTTCGCATCGATTAAAAAAAGAATCTCGGAAATCGCATCATAAGCTAGGAGTAATCGGTGTACATACTCGTACATAAAAAAAAACTCATCGAATTGAGAACCTCCTCCTTTTTGAAGTCGGTTAAAAATCACACCGGCCTCCTCTTTCGATTTGATTTGTCTTGGTTTTAATGAAGCGACTTCCATCTGACCTCCAACACAGAGAAGACAGGTTGCGCCAAATAATCGCCATCGTTATTCAATTAGCAGTACGGTACGGCTTGCAAGTGAAATTGACGGGCCATTGGCTTGGGGCTCAAAGATCTTGTAGCTCATTCGTATTCTACAATCCACATTACAATTTTCTTAGTTTAAGTCTAAACGACACTATGTAATGTCCTAGAATATTTTTAATTTACCTTCAAAGAATAAGCAAGCTGAAGTGGCAATGGGCTGGCCACATCTGTCGAAGAACCGATAACCGTTAGAGCAAACGAGTCCTAGAGTGCAGAACGCGAGAAGGCAAACGGAACGTCCCCCAGCGAGAAGGACTGACAACCTGAAAAAGGTGACTGGGATTGACTGGATGCGGAAAGCGGATGATCGGGAACAATGGCACACATTAGGAGAGGTATATCCAGCAGTTGAATGCCATAGCCTAAATTATTGACTGGTATTTTCATAGTACCTACCGAAGTCTTACCTTCGTACCTTTGTTTACACTCATCCTTGCCTTCTCCTTCTCCGGGAGAAGAAGGGTGAAGTTCTCTCTTCTTTTTCGCATCGTGAGAATAACACGCCCCGTAAGCGTCCCAGGTTTTCACTTACGGACTTGCCGTATTGCATTGAACGATATCTGTGTAACCGGACTTTTAGGTGATTGGCACACTGCCGCAACGTAGTCCAGGAGTGCATGATCTTCTAAGTAGCTCTCTTTGTTGAAATTGAAAACACGCGTAGTACAACGCACTGAAGATGCATTCCTGCAGTAAAAACCCACACTCCCGCGCTACGCTGCGTGATGCAGAGCAGTGTGCCAACCGCCCTAACAAGCACTTCACAAATACTGATCGCATTATCATAGGTCAGTACGACAAGGTGCGGAGGTCAGCAGATAACCCGGGCACATGATTTTTACGCGTGAGGTGTGTTGTCAGGAGATCAGTGCGTGCACAGAACATGATGGATTGTGTCATTATTTATCTGAAATGCGAAGGTTTGGACGAATGGGAGGGATGTTTGTTTCTAAATTTCGCCAGAACTGCTTAGCGGATTTGAATGCAATTTGGCACAAAGATAGAGGATAGTCTGGAATAGTTGTACAATGTGCATAGGCTTTTATCCTGGGAATAGGTTCATTTTATTCCCGGTAGCCGAGCTTCGGATAACGGTACAGCCAATGAAATAAAATGCAGGTGATGGATAACACAATAGTGTAGATACATTTGCATCATATGCCTATGCCTATAGCACAGGTGAGCTGTGATCCAATCTTGGAACATAAAGATCAAAAATTAACTAAAAAAGCGTTGTCATCATATCTGCTAAAGAAACCTGTGATCTGGCTTGTAGTTTTTAAATCGAGTAGTTCCGTAACATCATAATGAATCGAATTCAGTTCGTTAGACTATGATATGATAAGATAACATACTGCACTGGTTTAACAGAAAACACGATGACACAACAAAACTTATTTCCGAGTGTAAATAGACTTCATCAAGTGAGACAGACTTAGTACTGAGGGTGGGTAAAACTCAGTTGCGTAAATATTCGATATCGAGTATTATTGGTATTATGTAGACAGAGAGTCGAGTGGGGTAGACTTAGTTCCAAGTGTGAATATACTCGTATTTAGTCCTGAGTGTGGTTAGACATGTTCTGAATGTAAGAAGGTAGACTTACACCCGTATTCACAAACAACACTGTGAGGTCTCATAGTGTGCTCGAGCGCATAGGGCTGGTAAAATTAATTCACAAAAATCACGGAGCAGTATCTAACGCAGTGCGTTCCCTCAACGAAGTATTAGTTAAGTGTTATCAATGAATAAAATGGCTTGCCAAAACGAACGCACTGAGAATTTGTCGTTCTTTGCACAGTTTTGGTAGTACGCATAGCGAAGTATTGTTTGTGAATACGGGTGTTACTATCGAGTGAGTGTAGACTTCCGAGAATGTACAGTTGACAAAGGAGGTATAGTTGCACCTTTACATACACCTTTATATGTAAAGGTGCATATAACTATATATCTCCTTGGTCAACTGTAGGTACTCCTACTTATCTTCAACGTTTGCAAAGTAAAGCCACTGCGATACCAGCCCCCCTAGACAAGTGGCAATTCGTTGCTGGGCGTATGATGGAATAGAATGCCAAATGTATTGGATTTGACGTATATGACAGGCGTCAAAGAATGTCAAAAACGTAAAACCCTATACATTTGTCATTTTATTTCATCATACGCCGAGCAACGAATTGCCACTTGTCTAGGGGGGCAGGATTATTCTGTGCATTAATGTGTTTAGTACTACTTATATGTAAAACACGTGACTAAACTCTCTTCTGCTTCGTATTTACTAGAAATTATTGATGAAACATATTGATAGTACAACGAAAGTTGATAAATTAATTACTGAATATGTAGGTATTTACATTATTACACAGTTATCACACCAAGATGGCTATCAACGAGAGAACTATATCGAATACCTTGTTATTGTTAAAAAAATGTGATTATGATTGGAAAAAATTAAATGATCAGACAGGACTTGAAACCGCGATCAGTCCCTTACAGGGGAAATGTTCTGACCACTGAGCTACCAAGCCAGGCCTTCAGCATTCCAAATTCTCAAAATAACCATTTTGGGGCGACGGTGGGAGCCATCTACCGTTAGTCGTATGTACTATCGGAAACAATGAACGATGCTCCTTTCCCATCTCTCCTTATTTATTAACACCATATTGATGACACTTCGGATTGTTCAAAAATTCTAACGTATTATAATATACTAGTAGTTGCCCGCGGCTCCACCCGCGTGGATGTCGGTTATCGCGATCAAAGATAGCCTATGTCCTTTTTCAAGGTCTAATCTACTACTATGGCAAATTTGATCAAAATCGGTTCGTGGTTTAGGCGTGCAAGCGTAACGGACAGACAGACAGAGTTACTTTCGCATTTATAATATTAGTAGGATATGGATGTATAATCACTATCGATCCCACCCGGGTCTGTAAATAATAGTGATGGCTTAATTAGTACTCGATAAATGTGCTCTTTGCTCACGAGATGAGCACGAGGCGGCAGCGTGACGGAGACTGGGGCCAAGTTTGTGTGACACGGGTGACACCTCATTATTAACTTAATTAAACGATATATTATTATCTGCTATGTTTTTTATTGACCAACTGCGCAACATTTGGAAGGAAAAGAGGTGTGTTGTATGAATGGTTACATAAATACAGTCGACAAAGGAGGTGCGGATGCACCTTTACATACAACTTTGCCATAGCCATTGCACGTGCCAATCAATTAGCCAACCTAATAATGTAGCTTTTTTTTATCGTGCGAAAAATCCCCACGGATACCTCCCCCGCCGGAGCCGGAGGAGGAGGTTATGTCGGACTCGAACCGACTAAAACGCACGCCGTTTGTGGGCTGTCAGTTGCCGGAGGTGAGATTGTCGTAGCCATATCCCTCGCACCCCGGCCGAGCCAGTGCCATATCTCTCGATCTGGCCCTCTTCCAATTAGCCTAATAGCAGTCCACTACTGGATACAGTTCTCTCCCAATGTCGGGAGGCTGAGGCCTACTGTTTACACGCTAACCAGACGGGTTGGTACAGGGTTTTATTTCGAGTTTTCCCTCCCTCGCAGTGATATCATCTGAGTATTTTTCCGTTAGTCGCCTCTTACGACACCCTTCGAATGAGATAGGGTAATGATACTTGTATTCTTTCTTCGACACCACACTGATTGGTGACATACGAAAAGGTGTACCTATGTAAGGTAAGTATACAATTTTTCCTAAAGGTACTTTTCCATCTCTCCTCATTTATTAACACCTATTGATGACACTTTGGAACTTGTTTGTCGACTGTACATACATTCATACCGTCACGCCCATACCCATTGTGGAACCATGTATGAAAACAATATTATGAAAGTGGCAGAAGCGAAAGATAAGTACCAGGATCGTAGCAAGTGGAAAGATATTGAATATTATTAGTCGCTAATAAAGTGTGTACTGTAGTAATTGTGCATACAATGTGTACGTGTTGTGTGTATAAATATTGGTTTTTATAGTATTTCTAACTTATCTGTGTTTATTTTCGATGTTTGTTCCGAGACAGGTTTCTTACACAAGACTTTTTTGTTTTTGGGGGTCACTATTATTGATCGTGGTGTAGGTACAGGGGTTACAGTCGAGGAAATGATAGGCAGATTACTCTAGATATAAAATAAAATGTCTTTAAAAATCTTATGAATTTATTTTTGTAAATTTATTTTTAATAGCTGTTCGGGAAATATCTAATCGATACACAATATCTACTATATTTGTTGATTTATATCCATCGATTAGATATTGGTTAATTGCATTAGCGACTCGACTCTTCTTTTCTTTTAATGTTCGATTGATGCTTAAAAATTGGTTCTCCCTTGTTTGGTATAACAACGTTTGGTCGAATATCACTTGAACTAATTTCAGTTACAATAAAGTCATTTCATATAATTATTCATTTGACCGAATATTTAATTGGTAGAATTTTATTTAGCATAATTATTTAGTTGGAATAATATCATTTCACCGAATTTTCATTTGCACTAATTTTATTTAAACTAATGCTTCATTAGACTAATAATGATTTAGTCGAGAGATCATACCGAATCACTCGGCGGCCGCTGCCGCGGCACGCTCGCTTCGCTCGCTCGCCTCGTGCTTGTTGTGGTCACAGTTCTAACCTAACCTAACCCTACCGATTGCACTGAGAGTTTTTCAATTTTACTTGTATTGTTTTTCATGAAACATACTCTTAGTGGTTTTCTTACATCACGGAAATCGGCAGGGTTAGGTTAGGTTAGAACTGTGACCACAACAAGCACGAGGCGAGCGAGCGAAGCGAGCGTGCCGCGGCAGCGGCCGCCGAGGGCCAGATAAATAAATTTCTACACTACATTAACATTATACCAATTGAATATTCGATGAAATACATAATAAATCAACTGAACATTACATGAAATGAGCATTATACTTTTTGATCAATAGCGCAAAGGTTGTTATCGCAAATAAATATTCGATGAAATGAAAATTATGTCAATCGATATTATGCAAAGCAATTATTTTCTCAAACGTTGTTCGAATTAGTAACATTCGACCAAACGTTGTTATACCAAACAAGGGAGAACCTTAAAAATTAGTGTTATTTTTTCGTTAAAATTTTACTTTTTTATGTACTAACTCGTTAGTAAGGCTGATCTTTAAGGTTCCATGCACGAAATATTCTACTTACACCTAAGAAATAACATCGTTCGTAGCATTGACCTCATGAAATACAACTAAAACAGAGTTGTTTAAAACAACGACAAATCATCTAAAAATACTTGCTGTGCTGCATCCTCTGATAGTCTACAAGAGGAAATTCAGTTCATTGCCTCGTTTTAGACGCAACGCCAAATGCAAGCCAAATAAACTGTATTTATTTGACATTAAGATTATTATTGCTGTGATTTGTGGACAAAAATTGAGAAATAAAGCGTTTATAAAATTGTATGCGTTTAACTGGAGTAACGAAACTAGTTTTATGCGTAATTAAGTACCTAAATAAGATCATTGGGCACTGTTCGAGTTTCCCGAGATTATGAATATTGTAATACTCTTTCTCTGTTTATTATGAGAAGTTCTAAGGAGGGCCCATAAGGTATTTCCCATGTACTCCGGCTGTCTAGATGGGCAGATCTAGACAAGTGGCAATTTATCGGAGGGCAATTCGTTGCTTAGCGTATCATGGAATAGAATGCCTAAGATTTGAAGTACGACAGGCGTCAACAAATTTCGTACATTCGTCATTCTATTCCATGATACGCCGAGCAACGAATTGCTACTTGTCTAGGGGGGCTGGTCCAACTTCGGTTTACGAGATAGCGGTGTCCCCATCTTGCCCCGACCTGCTTCTGCTAGGGTAACAGGCAGCTTCACCTGTCACCCACAGGCCTACGCATGTGCTCATGGAGGTCGAAAATCGCTTAGCGACCTCTGCTGTGCAATTCCCTAAGCAGCGTCGAGCACAGCGCTGCGATAGCCTTGATAGGGATCGCCATTGGTCGATATCCAGTGACGTCACCCAGTCCAACCAATCTCTGTCAGGGTTGTCGCAGCACTGTGCTCGACGCTGTATGCTCAGAGAACGTCGTCGTCGTACACGCCCACTTGACTTATAGCCCTATAGTATAAAAAAACCTTGGATAATTAGCCAAAAATAACAAATATAGGATCTCCTCCTTTTTGTAGTCGGTTAAAAAGACGCCTCCGCCTACTTAAGTACGACATAACGAATTATCGTACGTATTATCGTCGAGAGATATCCTCAAACAAACAATTTATGTTTAATTACTGATATCTCGGTATCATGAAACCATCACGAGGTAGCAAAGTCCGTCGCCTATCACGCGTGAACAAGATTCAAAGTAAATTTTCAGTAGCGGTTGTATACAATTAGGTACCTACTTTATTTTTTAATGCGGTAATATTATTGCATACTGGGTCTACGGTATGGTATCCAAGGGGAAACGTAAGAAATAAAGGGAGACAACGCAAACGCTGGGAGGATGATATCAAACAAGTTGCAGGGCCAGAATGGACCCGTATAGCTAGAGATCGTGAGTCATGGAAATCTTTGGAGGAGGCCTATGTCGTAGGACAAGCTGTTACAGAAAACGATCCGATCGCCGATATCTAATTTAAGTATAATACCTAGTATAAAATGCAATAGTATAATAGATTAGTGAAATATATTGTAAAGAAGAAAAGTAACTAACAGCAATAAAGGCTTATTTTATTTTATTTTATTTTACTGGGTCTACGGAACCCCACCAATACCAACCTGGGTCTACGAGCTCCTAGATAACCTCACCAGTAAGTTGGTATCTGCTGATTGGGGGATGAGGCTCAATGGCTTGCAATGTGCCACACGTGTGGCTTTGCTGGAAAACGTCTGACTGCTACATTGGAGGCCGCGAGTTTGAATTTCGATCTAAAGAATTACGGTCGACTTCTGACGGATAACATTGGACCACTAGTGAAATTAAACCTCCTGTATAGAACGCACGTGAGTGAGTAACTATACAGTGTAGTGTAACAGATTGCGAAGCTCCACATAAGTTGCGCGTTTCGCCATTATTACGTGTTTGTCGAACATTAGAGAGCTCGCGAAACGTTGATATGAAGCCATTTCACCCCTCCACCTACCACGTCCCGCGGCAATAATCACTGCGTGCGATATGTACCAGGGAATTGGTTCATTTAAGTTTTTTATGCTCCTTGTTTTTCGTACGCCTTGCAAATTTATAGGGCATAAAAATATCGGAGTCGTGTGGTACAAATTTTGAGCAGCCCAGTATTTTATACTTAGGTACGCTAGAGTACTATTATCTGTTCTGTGACTTAGGTATAACTATACTCGTAATACAAGAGCTCTGTCATCATCTGCATATAGACGTATTCTCCTGATTGCATCCGTGGCCAAGATGACCTCGAAGCTCAGGGTCCGCCTTCCGGCTCTTCCTTCTCCACTTCGCACGATCTTGGGCGTCCATGGTAGTGAGACCATTAGCACGCATATCACCCTCCACGACGTCAAGCCAGGACTTCTTTAGCCTACCCCTTTTACCTGGACCCGGCGGGGGTACCATTGCCTGGCATTTGTTCGCCACGTAGCCTGGCGGTTGCCGCAAGACGTGGCCGCACCAGCGAAGGCGGCTTTCTTGCAATACAAGAGCTCTGTCTGCGTTTCATTTGGCGAATCATCGAAAAGAATAATCAGTTACTTATGTATTCCTTACTTAGTTCTCTATACTTCCAGAATCAGTTTGTTTCATGAAACTACAGATTTTTTTCTCATAGTTCTTTAGGCTCGCTAGAACTAAAAATTAACTCTATTATAATATTTTATGTCTTTAATGACCTACAAGTCCTACAACTATGCAACTTTGTATATTGTACGTTAATTTAATTATTAACGTCTTTTACACTGTGTTGTTTAAGCAGCAAAGACTTTGAAAAATTAAAATCGGTGAAAGTCCATATCTGGTCGCGATTACCGACTTTCACGAGGGCGGAGCCGCGGGCAACGGCTAGTGAGAAATAAAAGATTATTTCAGTAATTCCTAATTTCTTTCAAAGACCAGTAAATAGCTTACATCCGTTAAAAAACAGCTCATATTTTTAATTAACGTTACAAGTAGAACATCTGAAGTAAATAAAATAACATTATCAATAACTTTATCAACAAGGTTCCGCCGTTTTCGATACGGTACGTCTCCGCCACCGTCTGCACACGTTTTCCACAACATTAGCGATACGAGTACTAAACAGATAAGTAATAGGATAAGGTTCATCTAAACCACAGATAATTATTGAGGCCACGAGGATAGCAATGAAGCCAATAAGTGCAATGTATCCGGTTTAGTTATTACAAATTGCTCGTCGATAGAATGTGGTTAAAAGTACAATCAGCGGTCGTTGGAACAGAGAAGTCCTAGAGTGGAGACCGCGAGAAGGAAAACGGAAGGTGGGACACGTCCCTTAACCAGATGGACTGATGACCTGAAAAAGGTGGCTGGGACAGACTGAATACGGAAGGTGGAGGATCAGCAGACGTGGCGCATATTCGAATAGGCATTGAAGAAGGGAGATATTGATTGAGATTGGTGATGTGAAGAAAAACCGGGCAATTGTGATGCGGATTCGAGCATTGGCGGTTCTGTAGAAAATGTAATTGAGGGCCAAACTTGACTTTGTTGTTTGATAACAGACAATATAGGTCGCCAGTATGTAGCTGACAAAACTTAAACAATAAGTGGACCCTGGACTCCAAAGTGGGAAACCGCATTGGACGCATTTGGTATTGGTAGCGATCATTATATTAACAGCAAAAATGTTTCGACTTCCGGTGTGTTCTGCTGTTATAACTTGCAGGGTCAAAACGTGGACTTCAATGGTAGGGTTAGTCCGCAAAATAAAAGTCTCGCATCGGGGTTTGGGGTGAACTATACTTGGAGTTTCTTTGAAAGAAAGAAAATGAATTTTATTGCGGAAACAAAATAATTTAACAATATTAGGGTACACATTTACTCCTTCGGTACATCCAATTTACACTAGCCAAATATTCTGGCTATTATGATGCAGGTAGTAAAATTATTACCATACTGCAGTATGGTAATAATTTTACAAGACTCCTTGTTGCTACTTAGTAAAAAAATACCAATATCTGTATGTTCGACCCAGGTATCAAACCCGGGACAACATGCACCAATTAGGCTGTCGAGGCAATATACCCACTCCTTAAACACATATATCAAATCACGTTTCTTGAATCTATAAAATCAATCCTTAGATCACGAAGAACCTATAGAAATAAATCTAGAGTACACATTTACAAAAAGTCAGGGTAGATCCCTATTCCTGATTACCCCGTGATGGCATGACTATCGGTTATTCCCCACATCGCGCACAACTCGGTAAGTAAATGTTTACTGCCTCCTATTGCATGTCAATAATTCCCTTACACGTTCATTGGACGAATCAAATATTCGGAACGCCGATGTTTCCTTCCTATGAAAATACATTGGGATATATCGAAAAGTTGATTAGAAATTCGAAAATTTATACAAAACACGTCGAAAACCCAAAACTCTAATCACAAGTCTCGGGTTTCTGTCTATCTGCCACACGATGTACGCAGCATCCGCACTTTCAATCCATGGATATTTCAGAATTTGATATCTTATGAACACTTGTTAATTGATGTCCAAATTATAAGATTCCGAAGTTTTCAGTAACCAAAAAAATTTCATAGTCACATTTTTCGAAATTCAAAACAAAGCAACAATCAGGAAGTGCCTAATTAATTAATTATGAAAAAGTGCAAGTACAAAGTTACTTACCGGCATGTCGATCCTCGTAAGCCCGCGTTGTCCGCCCTCCGCGCCCGCCGCCCTACTGCCACGAGGAACAAGCCTCCACTGTGCCAGCTCACTACCTTGCCCCATCTGAAGCCTCCTCGCGTGACTGACATCCTCAACACCTGCCCGGCCAACTTCCACCTTATCAGCCTTCGATTTAGAATCAAAATCCTTTGGGGTATCACCGTCACGATTTACATTCGAATTTGATGTTTCTTCGACATTGTCTCCAGTTATTATAATCGTGGGTATTGCTGTAGTAATATCGGCTTTACTGGTATCAGCTACAGAAGGTATATTTCTATACTCTCGTGTGACACCAAATTTTTCTTTCAGTGAATTAATAACTGCTTTCCTGGCATGTTCATACCTCGCTTTCGCTTGGTCTTCCCTCCATTTTTTGAGCACTTTACTTTTAGGATCAACATTTTTCATAGGTTTGCTAATAAAGTTTCCGTATAGTTTTGAAGTTAATGTTCGTTGTAACTCTAAAATATTTGTATTGGTTGATGGGTTATCTATGATTCTGTTGTTATTGTCTTTAGTTTCTATAGTTTCTTGTCTTGTATTATGTTTTGGGTGTGTAGTTTTATCTCCACTGCCGTACATCTCCCACCATTTAACTGCAGCTTCGTTGATTGGTGCTCGTGATCTAGCCGAATGTGGAGATTTCGATGTATCACCCATGTTAACTATAGAATCATTTATACATATTTTCTACAAAAATACAGTATAAAGATTCGTACTATTTCTACTAAAGCTAAACAACTACTGATCCTGAATTGCCTACATGTAAAGATAGTTAAAATTGCAAGTCAGTTTTTGTCAAAATTACCTCGTACCACCACATTTTTCCATAAAATCCACGAGTAAAATATCTCTATCTAATTTAAAGAAACAGAAAAGGATGGAGTTAAAATACTATGTTCAAAAACCCGTGCGTAAAGGAACTTGGTACAAGTTTGTAACGCATCAACAATAGCCTTTGTTACCCCTATTATTCAAAGCCTATTTTCGTGTTTGTAGGTCAGTATGCGAGGCACTGATTGCACCTCACCATTGGGGTTCAGCATGAGTACAGAACCTTTTAATTTGCGAACAAATTGTTGAAATATTGTGTGATTGGTATCGTGTATCTCCGGGGGGTAAAGACATTACGATGAATGTAATATCAGCCATAAATAAATAAGTCTCGTGCTACGTTACACGCAATGTATCGAATTTCCGCAGTGATAGGTACTTACTTACTTTTTTTTAAAGTCTGTAAACGACGGGGTCAATGACTTATGGTAGGATTTGGGTCACATCCTTAGTGTACTGGGAGAGTGACTTATAACCTGTAGATTGAAATTCTGGAAGCGTATTTCCCAATAGGCGATTAGGTCTGGATAGGTCTAGTCTTGCATTTTAGAGCCTGAAATTCACTCTTCTATACTCTTTCTATTGATTTGGCTTTTGCTTTTACATGGGCAATGGCCATCTGACCAGTGGGTAGGACCACTGGGTTTTTTTTTTTTTTTTTTTTTTTTTTAAATATCTAACACCTCTTGGCTGAGCCAGAGCCTACTCTAAACAATGCGTTACAATCTTAGACTAGTCTTCTGTTAAAGAAACCCACTCAGGGTTCAGTTCTTTATATAACTAATCAATTTAACTATGATAAGTATCTCGCTTTCATTCTTGTCCTCTAGTAACATACAAGTTCTCGCTTTTATCCCTCTCGTACTTTCACGCCATACCTTTCGTACTTTTCTTTCTTTATCTAATCTAATATTATCTTAACTATCTCGCTTCCATTCCTGTCCTCTAGTAACATACAATTCTCGCTTTTATTCCTCTCGTACTTTCACGCCATACCTTTCATACTTTAGGATTTGTGGGGAGGGGATGTTTTGTGGTAATTTTTATTCCCTTGTTTTATTTATCTACATACTCTTAAACAAATATTTTCTTAATTCTAGTTACAACTATTGGTCTTTTATTCTTTACAAATTATCACTCTACATATACTAAACTTAAAAACTAACAACCAACGTGTAGGACCACTGGGTGGGCAGGATTTTCTCTCGAAAGTAGTGACTTTCGAGAGAAAATCCTGCACGAGAGTATAATCTAACGAATTATGCTCTCGTGCAGGATTTATCATCAGGTTTTTACATCCTTTTCATCAGGATCAGTGTACCAGCTACCAGATGACGTTGCTTGGACTCCAAGGATGTTGGTGCGGACCCTATTCACCCTTGAATCTTGAATCTAGTCCTTGCAGTAAGTTTTGTATCTCAATCAACCCAATCAACTTCTTGTTCAATCAACCCAATCAACCCAGTCCCCTGCTGGATATAGGACTCTCCCAATGTATGCCATAGCACGCGATATCTGCCTTCCTCATCCAATCTATCCCAATTACCTTTTTCGGGTATTAGTCTATCAGACTAAATATTCCACCTTCCGTTTGCTGATTCGACGATAATTATATGATAGATACAAATAACGTTAGCACAAGATGCATGTACGATGTGGAGGAATTCCACGATGCATTTAAATTTTTAGCTATATTTTGTTTAATAGTTCTTTTTTTTTAGTGTTTTATATAATATGGTAACCTACATTAATTCCATATTTAAGTACAGATTGCCCAATAACGTTTACTTCTAAAACTGTTAATTGATTCAATACTAATTATTGGCATTGAGATTTTAATAAACAATGAATCATTATTATTTGCAACTACTAACCGTTTAAAACGGCCGATTATATAAAAAAATAATATTGACCCGTGAACCGTAAACCCCCATATCACGGCTGAGACCAAAGTCTAACAGAAAACGTCCCGGATGTTAAGTATCGGCCAGTAATTATCTTTCATTCAATATCGACTGACCCCTGAACCTCTCCGTATAATTAGTGAACTATGTTGCATAATACTGGTAAGTGTTCGTTAATTTCTAATCGATTACTCGTACTCGATACTCAAATCAAAACGAATACGATTACGAGACATAATAAATGCTTCAAATTTTAATTCAGTTGTTCGCTAATTTGTTTAAATATACGACTAAATACAAGTGAGAGAAACCTAGACTATAAACAAATTGTTTATATGAGTACTAGAGATTGATGGCACTTGGTGGAACTTGCTACACATATCGAATAAAGCACTTGTAAACGTATTTTTCTTTCTTTCTTACTTTTTGTAAATTGTGGAAAAGTACAAGTGCTTTATTCAATAAGCACTTGAACTTTTCCACAATTTACAAAAAGTCTAACTCTATACCTAGACGCAGCAAGTGTCATTTCTGGCTACTATTTTTTTGCAAGCACGCCTGATGGACAGTGGTTACCTAGTTCTATGTACGAGTGCAACACCAGCGGAAAAAAAAAGGAGAACGAGTCCATGGCGTGCGGGCGGTCGGAGCGAGATGGGTATAACTGGTTTTGGGCATCCATGGTAGTGAAACCATGCCAATTTCTACGACGTCAAACCAGTGCTTCTTGGATCCACCCCTAAATCTAATGATAGTAGAATTTTATTATGATCAATATGACCATCGTAGCAGCACAGTCTCGTAGCAGCTACGTCGTAGCTAGTTGGAGGTCAATTTTTCTGAAGTAATTCCGTAGCTTACAATAGTATGCTAGTGTGTTACTGCTGTAATATCTATCTTACATAATATATACCTAATAACATTTATTGTCATATAAATACGTGTAGTCGTTAGCTTCGTTTGTACATCGGCGTATTTTTCTTATGTAGATATCTTTTTTTCTCTCTCCTCTCTGAAAGGTTCTCAACGAATAAATCTTTTCTTTCTTTCTCGCTCTTCCCTCTCTATCTTTCCTTTTTTTGTTTCGTTTCTTTCTTTTAAATATTTAATTGCCAAGTTCACCTTTATTCTACCGTTATTCTGTTAATCTTTTATGAACTTCAGTAAGTTATAAGGTTACTTATTAAGTAGGTAACCATTTAAATCAATAGTTATAAGTGTGTGTTTAATAGACGAATTTTCTTTATTTTAACTAAGGTTGACTTAGGCCATTATGAAAGTAAAAGAAGCGAAAAGTATAAGCCGGAATCGTCGTTTATTGAAACATGTGATCTCTGCCTACTCCAATAGGAAAGAGGCGTGACTTCTTCTTCCTCTTAGCGTTAATTCCCAGTCGCATCCGAAGCTTTCAGCTCGGAGTCTGGGGTCCGCTTTTGCCAGTCTTAACTACGGATTTGGCTAGACCTCGATATTTTCTGTGAAGCGATTGCCATCTGACCTCCACATCCCAATGGTAACATTAGGCGATATCGAAGCTTTGCAGCTAGACTGTTGTTTTTGGATTTTTGAGGGCTCCAACTACCCGTAACGACTGCCATAGATGTTCTTATGGCAACCGGGACCGACGGCTTAACGTGCTCTCCGAGGCACGACCAGACCAATGCAAATACCCATATTTCATGAACACAAATATTTGCACTGAGCGGGGATCGAACCCACGCCTCCTGCGTAGCGGCCGCGTTCACTACCGCTACGCCACGGAGGCTGTCAGGGAAAGAGGCGTGACTGTATGTATGGAATTTAACACTTAGTTCACTGGCTCTTACAAAGTTGCTTAAACACTGTTTGCAGTTTCTCAGTTAGACTAAGATAACAGGTCACCTTGTTGTGTCTACATCGCAAAGATATAGCTGACGTTAGTAATTATTTATGTTACACTAGCTGTTGCTGGCGGCTTTTCACACTAGAAATTATGATCCCTTCCTGGGACCCATGGGAACTTTTCCAGAGCACGATTTTGCTTAAGGCCCCGAATCAGATTAGCATCGAAAAATTGGTATTTTCGAAACCGTTTTTCTTTTTAACTATAAAACTTAAAGATCTGGAATTTACATCCCTGTATACTACAGGATATACAGAGTAACTTCACCTTTTCATAAATTAAATATAAAAGGAGAAAATAGTTCAAAAGAGGCTCTGAACATCACTCTACTCTTTCTTATGAAACCAAATATTTTCTACAATATGTATCCAAATAATCTAAAATTTCACATATATGTTAAATGAGTGTATTATCATGACGTGACCTTCTTAGTTTGTAATCGTCCCCTATAAAATTATCTATTAAAATTAGTTTTACTGATTTTTACGGCTGAAAAACGAGCGAATGACCTTGAACATTTGTATGGTCAAAGTCATTCGCGTATGTAATCACCTTAAGCAAAACCACTTTTATACCATGGACAATGCTAAAAAAATATTTTTATTTTATGTAATGCCATTAAAGTCAAAAAATAAATGGTTTTTGTAGAGTGAATGAAATAATGTAATGAAACTCTTTTAATTTCATTTTTGATTTTAAGCTTATGGCCATATATATTGCAGTTTTTATGATATGACAGAGGTTTTGCTTTAGCCAACCTCCGCCCGTGGCGTAGCGGTAGTGAACGCGGCCACTACGCAGGAGGCGCGAGTTCGATCCCTGCTCAGTGCAAACATTTGTATGCATGAATATGGATATTTGCATTGGTCTGGTCGTGCCTCGGAGAGCACCTTAAGCCGGCACCGGCAACCCGATTCATTCAATGGTTTACAGGCAGGCTTTCCTTACTTCCTGTAGGGGATGTAAGGCCAGATTTTCATGTGGCCTTTCATTCCACTGCTCCCAAAATATTCAAAATCAACTAAATAAAAAAAAGGAGAACCGTAGGCCCCAAGCTCCAAAGTACAGCTACAGATGCAACCGCCACTGGTGCTCGAATGAAAAAGCACTAATATGGAAATATTAGCTTTAGTACACTTAGTCCTCTTTTCATAGTCCGTGCATTAAACAAATGAAAGTTAATACAAACTAAACATAGGCACCGTTGCATGATATCTTCACGTATTTCAGACAAGCTTGGTGTAACAAGCCCTTTGTTAGCTACCGTTTAGTGTAATGTTTGTTCTAAGCAATTAGATTGTTAGCTTCATGTTTGCTTAATTAGTTTAAACGTGTAAATTGTTGTAGTAGTACACTTTATAAATACAGGCTGAGCTTTTGTAATTCATGTAATTTGGTTTTAACTACTTTGCTTTTTACATTTTTGTAAAATACTAAAGACACAATTATTCCTTTTTTTTTCGTGTTGAAATCCTTACAGGTGGTATCTGTAAGGATTTCAACACGAAAAAAAAAGGAATATGGATATTTGCATTGGTCTGGTCGTGCCTCGGAGAGCACGTTAAGCCGGCACCGGCAACCCGATTCATTCAATGGTTTACAGGCAGGCTTTCCTTACTTCCTGTAGGGGATGTAAGGCCAGATTTTCATGTGGCCTTTCATTCCACTGCTCCCAAAATATTCAAAATCAACTAAATAAAAAAAAGGAGAACCGTAGGCCCCAAGCTCCAAAGTACAGCTACAGATGCAACCGCCACTGGTGCTCGAATGAAAAAGCACTAATATGGAAATATTAGCTTTAGTACACTTAGTCCTCTTTTCATAGTCCGTGCATTAAACAAATGAAAGTTAATACAAACTAAACATAGACACCGTTGCATGATATCTTCACGTATTTCAGACCAGCTTTGTGTAACAAGCCCTTTGTTAGCTACCATTTAGTGTAATGTTTGTTCTAAGTAATTAGATTGTTAGCTTCATGTTTGCTTAATTAGTTTAAACGTGTAAATTGTTGTAGAAGTACACTTTATAAATACAGGCTGAGCTTTTGTAATTCATGTAATTTGGTTTTAACTACTTTGCTTTTTACATTTTTGTAAAATACTAAAGACACAATTATTCCTTTTTTTTTCGTGTTGAAATCCTTACAGATACCACCTCCGTGGGGTAGTTATGTGAAACTAGGACCGACTAGATCGCACTCCGTCTTCGTTGCCCTGAGGGTGCACTGCGTGGAAGTTTCGGACCAAACACCATAACTATGAGCGCTTGCACGACTAGATGTATTTAACTACTCGATTATTGTCACCTGATAGGGAATTCCCTATCAGGTATACACGATAGTCGATACATTTGGCCGCAGTTTTAGCATACTTGGCGGCCTTTTGAGTACCATAATTAGATAACAGAAAAATATTTCCCTTGATCCAATAATTCCCCCCTTTTTATTGCATTTCAAGAGATAACAATCATGTGAATAATTATTATCTTAATTGAGTGCCTAACTCTCCTTGAATGTGTTTATAATATCTTATAAATAGGTAGTTTATGTAAGTGGGTCACGTAGTCTAGGCGTGTCGGACTTTGGACGTCTGGACGGCAAGTGGCAATGCACTCTCGTTCAGGAAAATCACCGACGACCTGCTCCCGCGCCGACGGATGACCCAACGAGTGTCTGAGAAACTGCCGGTGACTGGATACAGTGCATAAATTATATTGAAGTTTACAGCTGAATATTATAATATTATTGTATGCCTGAATATGTCTATTTGTTTTAGTGTGGTTGCATCTATCTTCTACATTCTAGCGTTAAACCCAGTCGCATCCGAAGCTTTCATCTCGGAGTCCGGGGTCCACTTGAATATGGTGTGTGGCTTGGCCGTTTCGGCTTCTTTTGGAACGATTGCCGACTGAAGTCTAAGCCTGAGTTGTGGTGAGTGGTTAACCGGATATATCCAGGACTAAAGCAAGGGTGGTGATGATTTTTAGATATATCAGAAGACAAGTAATGCAGGGCTCAGAAATTAGTCAAGTTGCGTCTAATTTGGCACAGTTACGAGGTTCAGCAATTAGCCAAACTACGTCTAATTTGGCACAGTTACGATCACGTAACTGGGTGAATTTCCCGGGGCCAAAAATTGCGTGGCATCGATGAAATCGGTACTAAAAATCATTTTTACAATACTCTAACATTTTTTTCTGGTTAGGCGATATAGTGATCTATGTGGAGCACTAAATATTTTATTAAATAGGATTATAGATTCGCCAAAAAAAAAATTTTAACCTCGAAATTTTTCATTGCCGTGTTTGTCCACACATCACCTATTGTGTTGTGATACCTCATTGATAAAAATCTATTGGTTTTTTAAATTAAAACCTAGTTTTATTTGATACGTGAATAGTTAAAGTATTGTTACGAAATACATTTATTCAAATATTTAGACAATACAACGAATGGTTAATAAAAGTTCATTTGTCCTAGAGTTACCTTTAATCGCCATGTTCTAAACATATTTTAGAATATCGTTTTATCTAACGACTTGTATCCTCCCTCATATCCGCTAAACGTTGCATATTGGTGCCGCCTAAGTGCTCAACATGGAAGGACGTACACACGTACCTGCGTTTTGGCACCATAAATGAAAGTATATCATTTTTATGTTACTGGACATTTTTTCTTTCATTACTGTGGATAGGTATAACTGTCTATTCCAATAAGTTTATCCTCTTGATTATACATTCAATAGAACGAAATTTATCTTGTTTATTTTAGTGAAGTGTTTATTACTTCGAATAATTAATAGATTTTTTCTTATATTATATTTTTGGCTCGTTTTTCACCACCGTGCTTTCATTTCCATGGTTTCCGTGGTCAAAATTTGCTATGGTAATGAAGAAAAAAATGCGGCAATGAAAATAAAATCATTGCCATGCCTTGTAAAACAATTTAGTCTCATTGCCATGACCAGATGTTTCATTTCCGTAACTTATGTTCTCATCGCCATAGCATATTGACAAAAGTATATCATATTAATTTGTTAATTTCCCATTTCTTTTTCGTGTAAAAGAATTGGCGTCGTTTTGGAATTGAGCAGCCATGAATGAAAATGGTGTAATATGAAAGTACCTGCAGTTTACCAGGTTTCTTAGGGAGATTCGAGTCTTATAATTAATCCTATCGATTAAAGCAATAAAAATACTGGCTTTTATTTTTTCCGATTTTAGTCGGTTCAATTACAGGATGTGGCAAGCGATTTTTCAGCATTCGTTAAACGCAGTTTTTTTTTTCTTTTTAAAAATGAGGAAATGTTTCTTCTGAATGAAATTAGCTATCTCCAGTATTTAGAGTACTTTCCCTCCACATCTCCAATGTAAACGCGGTATCGTTTATCTAATACTAGCTGACCCAGCGAACTTCGTACCTCCATATTTTCTGATCCCATTCCCGCTGCATATCTCTAAATTTATCAATATTTCTCTACAATATTATGCATGTATTATGCATATAAATCTTCTTCTTGAATTACTCTATCTATTAAAAAAACCGATTCTAAATCCGTTGCGTAATTTTGAAGATTTAAGCATACACAGGGACAGACAGACAGCCATCGATGGCGTTACACTCGAAGTTGTTCAAGAAAAAATCTGCCTGGGATAAGTTATCCAGCTTGGTAAAAACAACTCCTAGAAAAAACTAGCCAGGATCCACCTAGGTTGGGAAGCAGCAAAGGAAACACTCTCTTAATCTTAAAAAATACACTGCGTTTAAGGATTTCCAAAAAAATCGCTTGCCACACCCGGTAATCGAACCGAATAAAATCCGGATGAAGCTATATTTTAATTGCATCAATCGATAGGGTCAATCTTAGGGATCAAATATCTCTAACAAACTTGGTAAAATAAGTAAAAGGAAACCCATAAAAGAGAAGGTATAGGAAGATTTTAGGCGGTTTGATCATCAGGTGTATTATTTTTAGAAATCTTTGAATGCAGGTTTGTTTCCCTTTAAAAAGGTTATGTTTAATTTAAGTAAAATTCGCTATCTCTAGTATGAGGGTACTTTCCCTCCAGGTAAAGTCGAAATGTTCCACCCTGTATATCGCAGCTCCGATATTACTTACAATAAAAAAAACGACACTCATACGCGTGTTTAACACAGTGCCACTGAAAAAATAAATGACGCCAATGTCCATACACAATTGCCTAATCCCCTTTGTATTTTTATTGTATGTAAGTATAATTTCTCATGTAAGTAGGTACATAAAATATTATGTTTTATATTATGTATTTTCATTTCCATGGTTGATTTTTTCATTCCCTTGGTATATTTATTTCATGCCCGTGGATGCTTGTTTCATTGCCGCGCACGCATGTGTCATCGCCGTGGCGCGTAATTTTTGATCTTGTATATCTCGTTAGCTTTTTTATTTATCTGCTAGATATTAAGCAAGAATACATATAGTATCAAAACCTATAATAAACGCGATTTGTTTTAACTACAAAACTTAAGGTAAAAAAAATCCACGGAATGAAGATTTTAATGGACCTGTTGAAATTCACCCAACTACACCAAATTAGACGCAATTTCTATAATATTTATCTTGTTAAAGTACTTATTATCTATAGTAATAAGGGCCGCCTTTAGATAATGGTGAAGTACAACGTTTCATACCATACAGTCACGTTGAAATATCTAGGGTCGTTGCGTCAGTTAATAAATGTGATGAAAAGTGTTCACTTATGCTTATCGTTCAAATGATGTAGTTAGACAGTCACATGGTGCATACACTTTTACGCATGGTATCGTAACATCCGGCTCTGCGACCCTGGTCAGAAGTTCCTAGACCTCGACCACAGGTCGGCCGAAGCTAAGGCCGAAGCAGAGAGAATCGGTCTAACATGGGGTTTCTCGGATAAAGCGGACCTGCGGTGTGAGTACGGAGTTCCACGGACCTGCTGCATGCCCATACACATGTACACCGGAGGATCAACGTCTCTAAGTAAATGCAAAGTATCCCAGAACGAATTTGAGCCTTACACCGAAGGCAGCACTGTTCCATAGCTCTGATTTCACATGAAGCCGTTTTTCTGAAGTTTCATGAAGAGTCTCGATACAGCTTTTGTTGTTCAGTTTGCCGAGTAAACCGAATACATACCTACTTATATTTTTAGAATGGGTGAACCACCATAACTACTTATTATAGGTACATATTCAGAGAACACACTCGTCCGAGCATTAGAGAGTACGTTATTTGCACATAGCAGAACGGTTAGCTACATAGGAGCCCTGAAAAAAATCTAAGTAAAATTTTGAAGTGCCCTGACGGTAAATATCACTATTTGATCATCTAACTATCGATGTCCTCGTTGAAAAATAAAAAAGCTAATTAGGAAATGCTTCAGTAATTATTCAGATAATAAAATCGCACAATTTGATTAATAGTTTCATAATTGGTGACACGATAATTCACGATGCGTGGTGAAGGCGTGATACACAATCACAAAAATTTTGATAGTTTGATCGTAGGTATACATGACATACTCGTATTTCGTACAATCACGTGTCATAAAAAAACTTACTTAATTATGAAACTTAATTGAGAACTGAAATAAGTGGTTTTACAAGATAAATATCAAGCTATATCTATATCATACTTCCTACAAATATTATAAATGTGAAAGTTTATGAACAGGTCAGACGGCGGTCGCTACCATAGTCAAATTGAAATCAAATCAAAATAGGGAGCCTTTCCATCAGGTGGACTTGTCTGTATAAAAAAAAATAATAACCAGAAGGATTAAACGGACCCTCGGCTCCTCGGATGCAACCGGGAGCGGCGCTAAGATGATGATGATGATGGCTTCTCCTCCATCCCACTCTTGTTTACTACTGTACCTATATAAAAACGCATGCTTCTTTGTTTTTTTTTTCGTTCAGTGTATTGTACATCTCATCTCCTCTCACCTCACCGCTGACGCTTTGTAAACTCAAGTCACCTCAGGAATTTTTACAGTATTATTATGAGTTTGTTTACGCCCATAAATAACTGTATTCTTCCTTTGTTGTGACAAGGCTGCAATATCTACAGTGACACATGCATTTATTTTTGTCGTGATTGAGGTCACGCATTTTTATTCTGATATTTAGTTCAATGATTCTCGAAAATACATGCAGTATTATTCTGTATTATTAGTTAGCCGATAATAAACAAAAACAAAAACATTTGATGTATCTAAGGCATACTTAATCCCAGCAAAATCGATACAATTTTGCTCTGCGTTCGAGTTGATATTACTATGTCCATCAAGAACCAAGCGGTTCCGCGACTCTTTTCTTTACCGCACCATTAAATCTTGATTTTTTTTAATATAAGTTTGGTGGCAGACAAGCATACGGCCCACCTATTGGAAAGTGGTTACCGTGGCCTATTGACGTATGCAACACCAGGGGCGTAACACTTGTCCCTGTCCCGTCCCTGTAGAAACCTATTATTTACCAACGCAAGTTTCCTTCTTAAGCACTTCCGGGTCTTATGAGCGGTGTAAGCTGAGGGACGCCATTATATCACTGTTAGTGTCTGTAATGGCGACCCTCATTAATGAGACTTTGCCTTCAGCTTATCAGCAGGCATGGTGATGAGCTGAAGGCAAAGAATCGGAAAAGTCATATCGCTTTGATGATGACTCACGCCTACAAGATGAGCAATTGAAGTATAGTTAGCTAGATCCCGCTTACTTACAACGGTTACCATCAGGCGAGGCGATGTCAAATTAATAATCAATATGATTGTCTTATCCCTACTAATATTATAAATGCGAAAGTAACTCTGTCTGTCTGTCTGTCTGTCTGTCTGTCTCACTTTTACGACTAAACCGCTGAACCGATTTTGATGAAATTTGGTATAGAGGTAGGTTAGACCTTGAGAAAGGACATAGGCTATGTTTGGTCGCGATAACCGACATCCACGCGGGCGGAGCCGCGGGCAAAAGCTAGTATATACCTAATAAAAGTTTTAATTGAATACAACAATGAGAAATTGACTAAATTACGAGAAACTTAAAAAACTTTTTTTACAACGCAGTTAATTAATAGGGTGAAGTCAATAAAAGCATGTTAAAAAGATTACTGTAGGCGCTAGTCGCTCATAAAACAATGAGTCGTATAGATAAGCACACAACACACTTCGAGTGTTGATAACGCCTAATCAACGTCTGCGATGCGTCTGGACAAGTCTGTGCTGCAGCCTTGGACGCTGATCACTACGCCTTTTTAAATTTTATCAGATTCCCCGTTTCGTGTTAACCGTTATTTTTATACCTATTTAGTCTTTAGTTCCTATGGACGAATATTGAATCACCCTGTCTATAAAAATCAAGTCCGGTCCGAGGGAAGGGTCACAGTGGGCATGACCCCATCCAAAATCATGCATGTCTAATTAAAAAGTCTCCTAAAAAGGCACTTTCTGAAGGAATTTTCATACTAAAACGTACCAATCTCAAGCCTCGACCGCGCCGGATAAAACAAATAATATGCTCTGCAGCCTTGGACAGTGAACACTACGCCTTTTTAATTATTATCAGATTCGCCGTTTACGGTTATTTTTATACCTACGTAGTCTTTAGTTCCTGTTGACGTATATTTGTGACCCGGATTGGCATTACCATCCAAAGGGGCAATGCTGCCAGCCTCTTGGGTACGTTACCAGTCGACATTGATGGGGAAGAATTTTTCGATGCCTGAACTTTTTACCCCTCTTTACCGTAGAAGTAGGAGCAAGGGGAATTCCAGCTAAATCCCTGTACAACTTACTTAGGGGGAGGGGGGACACTACTGACGGTGAAGGTGAGCGCTGATGCATCACAAGGTGGCCACCCTAAACCTACATCTGGGTCGCAAGTCCCAGTCGCCGTCACGGTGTTCCTCTCTGTATCACGCTATGGACCCGGCGACCGCACGGTGAATCCATGGAGTGCTGAGAATCGGATCTCTTTAGTTTATTACTTCAATTTTAGTTTATTTGTAATTTAGTTATTAGTTAGCCTAGTTTATTTTTATAGTATGTGTTTTTATAAAAAGTTAGACAAAAAAATTACAATTGATTTATCTAAATTTTAAGTATCTGACGAGATATTTGTTTGATAATTCTGTTCATCACCCTATCCATAAAAACAAATATGATCTACAACCTTGGACACCAAACACTACGCCTTTTTAATTGTTATCAGATTCCCCGTTTCGTGTTTACGGTTATTTTTATACCTACTTACTTAGTCTTTAGTCCCTGTTGACGAATATTCAATCACCCTGTCTTTAAAAACAAATATGCTCACAACCTTGGACGTTGAACACTACGCCTTTTTAATTGTTATCAGATTCTCTGTTTCGTTATTTTCATACCTAAGAACTCAGTATTGGCGAGGGGTCTCTAGAACCCGAGTTCTCGCTCTCCCGCAAATGCCATGGTAGAGATATTTAAATAATTTATATACGGAATCTAAAATTTGTAACTGAAATTCAGCATCTACCTAGTTCAGTATCTGACATCAGAACTCCAAAATTCCGTACAAAGTATGGTTATTTAAAAACTTTCATGGTCGTTCACATTACTATTAGAACTATCGGGATATTTACCATGTATTGTTTGGAGTTTCCGATATTTCAGCGCGGTTGCAATCTCACAATATCGGAAACTCCAAACAATACATGGTAGATATCCCGATAGTTCTAATAGTAAAATTACTATGATCGTTCAATAAGAAGAGAGATTGATTTCCACCGATTTCCCTTTTCAAAAATTTGAGTTTGCACTTGTACTCAATCTTTAGTCCCTGTTGAAGAATATGGCAAATGCACTATTACCAAATGAAGGGCATTCTTCTTCACTCTATCATCTTTATTAACCAAATGTTACAAGTTTATCTTGTTTTATACCAATTTCATCACGAGTTTCGTAGCTTTTTTATGGCTGATAGACTCGCATTTGACCACTATGTCACCTGTTGGTAAATGACGAGTAAAGAAGCTCCAGAAATCTTCTTCATCCAAGCACCAATCCCAGTTGCACATCCAGGATCCGCTCTCTTGCTCCTTCCTTCCATAATTTGGAGCCTTGTTTCTCAATTAGCAGGTGCATGCTTCAAGCAAGTGAATGAATCAGCTTATTCTAATGTTTACCACTTCGTCACCTATTAGTACATACTTAATTATAGTCCAATACTAATGAGCAGGTCCGTCCCACTAACCAAATTCCAAATTATCACACGGATATGTACTCAAAGATAGTGATTACGTGGAATATTTTAAGTAAACACGATTCGTCCCGCGTCCGGGTGAAGCACCGGTCATATCTGGATCAAGAGGAAACTCCCTCAAGTGTGAAGAAGCGGTTCTCAAACTTTTACAATTAAAAATCTCAGGTATTAATAAACTCCGAGAGGGGCCATTTTGAAACCAGAGATGGCCCGAGGTCGACCGGTGTGCGTGAGCGTGAGATTACGTTTCTGGGTATCTCACCACCGGCAATAGAAGATCCATAACGGCGTGCGGTTTTAGTGGGTTCGAGTCAGACATAAAAATAAAATTGCAAATAGATGCAGACCATTGATATACAAAAAAATGCAGACACGTCTTTTTAGGTCTGAATACAGAGTATAGAGAACACGGCAGAATACTTTTAAAGGGTGTGCCTTTGTGCCAACATGGTTTGGGCGAATTCTATCAGAAAACGTAGTTTCATGTACATACGAGTCGAGCAACTCCTATTGTGAACGGAATGCGAATCTAGCAATTTGCGTTTCTAAGCATGTTTCTGAGCATTCTTACATTACAGAAAAATAAACGAGAGCGTTTTAGTGAGCTTTCTATCAAGCGTTCTGGCGAGCATGCTAGCAAAACGACTGTAAATTTGCTTTGACTAGAGCGTTCGCTAGAAAGATCATGTAAATGTTCGTAGCATTATTTGGCTCTACACTTGGCTCGGTTCGTTGTTCGGTTCGACAAATTTAAAAACGGCGAACGCTCTATGTTCTGTTACAAGTGAATGCTCAAGTCTATCAGCACCTTAAGAGAATACCTACGACCTCATCCAACAAACAGTTAACGGCTTACGTTAATTACATTTCTTATGCATCTCTGACAAAAAACCCTAATCCTCTCAACCAACAAACGATTGAGAAACATTGCTATCATTATCAGTCTAGACAGAAAAATAAATAAACCTTAATCATGCGGTTCAGTCCTCTTGACTCGTACACTTTGCACCGCGCACGAGGTCGCCCGGTGGTCTGCTAGTGTAGTGTACCGCTTACGTGACCACTGGAACGTAGAGGAACTTTAAACTCTCGTGAAATTAGGCTGTTTCGTCTTGCAACTTTGTTTTCCGATATTAACTTTAATTTCTTAGAAGTGATAGCATTTATTATGTATAGTACGCGCCAGTTAATGTGGCAATACGAGTCATTTACATTCCCCCATACAGTGGTGTAGGTATACGAAATTTGCAAAAACGACAGTTTCAATGTTAAAAGATAATGTAATAATTCTTAATTCTTAATATTTTTGATTTACCTTTCTTGTTACTTCTTATTCGTAAGACTTTGCTCCACTCATATTGCCACACTAACTGGCGCGTACTATAGGTAAATTAGTATCTGTGTTTTGTTTACCTGTGTAGATACGACCCGCTTGGTCGCAAAGCCGATTCCCGCTCAGTGTATTGTATGTATGTGCATTTTATTGGTCTAGTTAGATGCTGGATACACATAGTTGAAAAGTGTTAGAGAATAGGATAGTTGATAGAGCATAGTTTAGTTGCTATCCCATGTAACTTCCTTTGGATGGTGGAAATGAAATCGGAATTCTAAACTGCGAATCGGCAAATGGATGTGAACCAGCCAGATGGATTGACAACCTAAAAGAGATAATCGGAATGGACTGGATGGCGGATCGAAGTGGAATGATCGGTTCCCTTAACGTTGAGGGATTGATAGATAATTAATTGATGCCATACTAAGTGTAGACTTCCCTACACGTATGACAATAACTTGTATTTCATAAATAGGTACGTATTTTCTCCAGTTCTATGATATACCTACACCTGCGTGGGCAAACACTTAGGCTAAGCTAAGTTTAAATGGAGCGTTTCCTTATAAAATAGATTACTGTATTAATGATATCAATATTACGAAAACATAAGCTATCGTTACAAGTGAATAATATATTCGAAATGACAATACCTAAGTAGGTAGGTACTTAGGTTACTAGTTTAATATGTATAATTATAAATACCTACTTAAGTACCCTTTGTTTGCACAGTTTAATTAATTATGTCAATTAATTTATTATCCCTAGAAGCTCGCTTAAAAAAAATAACATCGGTAATTGTACCTTTTTCATGTCACGTACATAAATTAGACGTGAAACAATATGCATTGTTATGCACCTCATAAATAACCGTAATCCTTTCAACAACCTATGCCTCAGAAACATCACCAGTATTATCGGTCTAGACGGAAAAATAAATAAATATAATAAATCAATCGGTCGGGTTGGATCTTAGTTCAATCGGTCGGGTTGGATCTTAGTCCTAGATATATATACCTGCACTGCGCTCGATGTCGTCTGCTGGGCTGTAGGGTCGGAAAGATAATGCTTCCACAGGATGGGATAGGAAACGGAGGTAGGATACGACGGTATAATCGTCCCAATCGAGCAGTCCTATTGGACCCTACAGAAGACCGCGGTTTAATAACCTCGTGTTGTGTTTCCGACGGTGAGCAGGGTAGCCAGATCTCATTGGAGAGGTTTTGTGCTGTCAGTGGGAAAACCAAAGGCTTTGTCCTACTTATCTTTTGCGCTGACGGCACAGAATCTCTCTGTTCTTACGGGGTCGGCAGCACGAGTGTGAATCCCCTGGTGTTGCAGTCGCCCATAGGCTACGGTAACCACTTACCATCAGGAGGGCCGTGTGCATGTCTGCGACCTAACCTGTGCTACTTACTTATACCAACTCTTTTTAAATTAAATAAAGCATTTAGTACCTACGCTACTATTCAAATCGATTAAAATAGAAAAAAAGCGAATCCCTTTTTCTATTTTAATCGATTTGAATATAAGTACATTTTTATTCTGTACTTATACTTACTGGTCGTGTCTTGTCTTATTTCACAAAGATACGCATTGATTTTTCAGCAATGCAGACTTATCTGCGTGTTTTCGGTCTCTGCAGCGTAGCCGTAGAACTTCCACTGCTACGCAGGGGGCGTGGGTTCGATTCCCGCCCACTCAGTGCAAATATTTGTATCATGAATAATTTTTATTATTTCTATGAATATTTCTTCACGCAAATAAGTAGGAAGGTAAAGGTACGTCATTATACTAACTAACTAAATACTAACCTAACCTAACCATTACCATTTATAGTTAGGTTATGTCAGAGAACTTAACAACCTGCTTAGAATACCAATTACCTAACTCATTAAGTGTAATTAATAATCTTTTCTGTACAAATCTCCTGCTGTGTGCTGGTGTGCAGTGTACACAATAAACAATAAGACCATTAAGGATCTATTTATTTGCAGTGAAGGTTAGGCGGTGCAAGTGCACCAACCACATCTAAATATATCTAGACATAGAGTAGGTTAGTGGTTAAAGACTCGACTTAACGGTCAAGAGGTCCTGGGTTCGAACCCTAGCCATTAATTACACTACTGACATTAATTCACTCCGAGCAATTTAGCACATCTGAAATTCATTAAAAATATTATCAAAGAATCAAAGAATCAATTTCGTTTATTCAATTTAGGCACATATAGAGCACATATGAACGTCAAAATATTACAATTGTGTCAAGAAGTATGTGAACAAAAAATAAAATATTAAAAAAATAAAGTAAACCATTTGAAAATGATTCTTTCGCTGGTTCGGTAGTTGGTTCTACTGAGAAGATACCAGCAAGAAACTCAGAGAACTCAATTATCCTTTTTATTTATTTATTTATTTTTTAATACGGTTTTTATACAATTTACAATGTGCGGGCTAGAAAGTGATTAGGTTGACCATGCATTTTTATCATTAAGATATTCTTCTACTTTATAATAAGCTTTTTCCATTAGACTTTTTTTCACGTTTATTTTAAAAATATTAAGTGGCATGTCAACCAAATCCTGAGGAATTTTATTGAATATTTTTATTCTGTTGCCTACAAATGAATTACCAACCTTATGAAGCCTGAGTATTGGCACTGCTAGTTTATCTTTATTTCTCGTATTATAATCATGTGTGTCCGAGTTCTTTTTTAAAAGATTTAAGTTCTTCCGTATGTATAAAATATTATCGTAAATATATTGACAAGCAACCGTTAATATATTAATTTCTTTAAATGTTTCTCTCAGCGAGTCACGGGGTCTGAGGCCGTAGATTGCTCGTATCGCGCGTTTCTGTAATATGAAAACAGTCTCAATATCGGCAGCTGAGCCCCACAGCAACAGACCATATGACATAACGCTATGAAAGTAGCTAAAATAAACTAATCGTGCCGTTTCCTCATCAGTTAGTGACCTTATCTTTCTAACCGCATAGGCAGCTGAGCTAAGTTTTCCTGCCAAGGCTGTGATATGAGAACCCCATTGCAGTTTACTATCTAGAGTTATTCCCAGAAAAACTGTGGTATTAACTACTTGAATTGAATTATTGTTCATTACAATATGAGTATCTATCTGTCTTACATTGGGCATAGTAAACTTTACACATTTTGTTTTTTTTGCATTGAGTAACAAGTTGTTACTTGTGAACCAATGCAATATTTCGGAAAGGGTATTATTCACATCGTCAAGTACTACTTTTTGTCTATCAGTTTTAAAAATTAATGATGTGTCATCTGCAAATAATACTATTTCACAAAGATTTTTAGTGAAGTAAGGAAGATCATTTACATATATCAAGAATAAAAGGGGTCCTAATATCGAGCCCTGGGGTACTCCCATGACTAAAGGGGCGCCAGAAGAGTCGGTGCCATTAATGTTGACTTTTTGTACTCTGCCATTGAGGTAAGACTTTATTAAGCTAAGTGAGCCACTAGAAACACCATAATAACCTAATTTCAATAACAAAGTCTCATGATCAACACAATCAAAAGCTTTTGATAAATCACAAAAAATACCAATGGCATCCTGCTTCTCTTCCCATGCATCAAATATATGTTTGACGAGTGCAACTCCTGCATCCGTCGTGTTTCTGCCTTTAGTGAACCCGAACTGTTTCTCATGAAGTAATTTATTAAATGTAAAATGTGAAAGCAGTTGATTAAAAATTATTTTTTCAAAAATTTTACTAAGGGCTGGGAGTATAGAGATGGGTCGAAAATTGGATGGATCACTTTTTTCCCCTGCTTTGAATAACGGAATGATTTTACTGTACTTCATAAGAGTAGGAAACTGGTTTTCATCTATACATTTATTGAATATGAATGCAAGATAAGGCGCAATAGCGGGCATTATTGGTTTTATTATATTGGTTGAAATGCCCCAAAGATCCTCAGTCTTTTTTATATTCAGTTGCTTAAAAGTTTTAAAAATGGTTTCAGAGTCAATATACTGAAAATTAAAGTTAACACTACATTTATCAACACTAGATTTAAGAAGAGAAGCAGCCGCATTTTTTGAAGAATTTAATTTACTTGTAGTTGTAGTTGCAACATTTGTGAAAAAAGATTCGAATGCATTAGCCACTGCAGCATCGGTATTAATGTGCTCACCATCCACTTCCAACTCGAAGGATCGATCACGTGACCTTGTCTTACAGGTTTCTTTGTTTATAATGTTCCATGTTGCCTTTATTTTATTATCAGATTTTTCTATTTTAGCCCGAATATGATTAGATTTGGCTATTGAACAGACTCTCTTGAACAGCTTTGAATACCTTTTAATTTGTTCAATTATTTGTGGCTCATTTGTAGATGCCTTTATCTCGTATAATTCATACAGTTTCTTTCTACTTTTATGGATTCCAGGTGTAGCCCAATCACTAAATTTAATTTTGAGTTGATTTACGTTTATTGTTTTTTTTGTGAAAATGTTATTAAATTCGTAGTTTATTACTCCGAACAAATCTCTGTAAAGATCATTCGGGCTTTCATCGTGGTTCAACTCCAGAAGAGGTATTTTATTGTTAATGTTTTCTTTAAATTTTTCTAATCTGTATGTTGTGATTGGTCTACACACAATATTTTTAGGCAATGGAACATGTTGGTGCTCAAATCTAGCTAACTGACCTGTATGATCTGACTTTATAAAATTTATTATAGATTTATCTTTTACATCAATGTCAGAAAAAAAATTATCCAAGCAGGTGGCTGTTGTGGGTGTGATGCGAGTTGGTTCACAGAAAATATTTTGTAAATTAAAAGATTTAAAAAGATTAAGGAACCTTACCGCTTTCTGTGAGTTTTCTAAAATATCAATATTAAAATCGCCACATACAACTACCGTCTTCTTACATTTATATATATTTTTTAAGGTTTCTTCCATAATAGACTCAAACAGGTTGTAATCTCCAGAAGGAGGTCTATAGACGCTAATAATAATAAATTGCTCAAGCTCCGCAACATGATAGTTCAATATTTCGCTCACTAGAGAGTGCTACTATATCTTTTCTGTCTTTAGATTTTAATTTGTTATTAATTAAGATGAGTGACCCACCTCTCGTAGCGGAATCTCTAGTAAACGAACTAATTATTTTATAATTATCAATACTAATTAATAGTTCATGTTTTTTTAACCAGTGTTCAGTAACACAGAGTACATGAATATGATTTTCATTCAAAAATAATTCTAGTTGCAGCTCTTTGCCAGAAATACCCTGAATATTTTGATGAATAATATTCATGAGAGCCGGCTTTTCCTTAGTCCCTAAAATTAATTTGCTAGAGATTTCCTCTATTGTCCTAGAATTAAATTTAAATGATTGTCACTGTTATTTGGAACATATTCCAAGGTCGCAACACAAACATTGTCATTATTATGCTCAAAAAAAGCAGTTTGTTTAGCCAAGTTCTTGGCTGATTGTTTAATACAAAAAGATAGCGAAGATGCTATCTGTCTTTTAAAAAAAAAAGACCGTTGTCCCTGGTCATGCCAGAACTTGAAATTGACTAGCTATACTTTTTTAAAATATTTAAATCGTCAAATTGACTGCACCCCGCCTGATTGGAAGCTGGGATCTACAGATTTTATTCATCTTTGTTCTTTACGGAAAGAAAATTGTGCAATCAATTAACTATTTGGGTATTCCACGCCGGCGGAGAGCTTTTATTATTATTATCTCTTTATTCATTTTTTAAAACCTATAAATTACATTTTTAAATACATTATTCTCTAAAATAAAAAGCATATATTTAAAAATATAAAAAATAGAGCCCACCGGCATCGGGTACAGGGACCAAGCTGCCGGTGGTTAGGGCTCCAGGGAGAGGAACCTCCTCACAATACGTGCCGTGTCGAGGAGTACCGCCTTCTGCATCAGGCCCTTGATCCAACTATCTAACGCGAGCCTCTTAAGATGTTGGTCGAGGCTCTTGGCAATCAACCCGTGAGCCGATACGACTATCGGAACAATAATCGCCGAATCCACAGCCCACATGTCGACAACCTCGCGAGCCAGATCCAGATATTTTATTTGTTTATCTTTTTCGGCTTTCACGAGATTCTCGTCATGCGGGATGGTGATATCGACAATTATTGCGCGGCGCTCTAATCGATCTATCACCACAATATCAGGTTTATTGGCTAAAATAGTCCTGTCAGTGATGATAGATCGATCCCAGTACAATGTGACGCGACCATCGTCAAGAACTGGGTCGGGCACATACCTGTAATACGGCGCTTCTGAATCTACAAGTTTGTATTTATTATTATTATTATTATGCTTTTGGCAATAGTGAGCGCAAAATAAACTTTTATGTCTACTAATCTCAGATTAGATTAGGCTGAGAACACAAATTAAGAAGCGTCGGTAGCTTAGTGGTAGCTTAGTGGTTAAGGAGTCGGCCTTACGATCGAGAGGTCCCGGGTTCGAATCCTGGCCATTACACTACCGACGTGAACCCACTCCTAGCACAAGCAATTTAGCTTAGTTGGAGGGGTTAACGGGAATATTAGTAATTTCGGTTGCTAATATTCTTTCGAAAAAAAAAAAATTATGAAGACGCAACTGATGTCGATAGAAAGTAGATACTTCGTAAGGGTCTCGTTAGGGTCTCTAATAGGTACTGCTTCCTCGACAACACAAGCAGATGGTGTGATGAAACACCGTGTAAATTTTAATCACTAGACCTAAGTAGGTAAGTTCTAATGACATCATTCGATTGCCTAATTATTCTTGTTAATACTTTAAAAGCTATTAAAATACCTATAGGAGGATATTCATTCCAAATGAGGTACATAATTAGACTAGGTGGTCTCTTTACTTTCTAGATAGATGGATTCGTGGGGCTTAATTATCAATTACATAAGTAATTCATTTACTTATCATGGATGTGTTATGTAATCGAAATTACTCGTTTCATTTTTCTTGACCTGTAAGGGATTTTTTGGAATAATTTTATGAACATTCTATTTTTTATGTACTTATTTGATAATTGCTTAAGAAAGGGAAATCCCTTTCTTAATCGATTTGAACAGTTAGCATAATAAATGCTTCAAAATTTCATTCAACTTATTTGATAATGTTGAAATTCCGGCGGCTCTGCTCCTGAAGCTTTTAACTTTACTATCTTTCTTTTCTCAATGTGCACCTGACATAACGCACGCATATGAGCTTTAACCCGTAAACAATATTAAGAACGACATCAATTATTGAGCATATGGAAGCCATAGTCCGTAAGATAATGTATGTTGATATGATGATACGGAACTCATGAACTTTGAGAATAGCGTACAGTGTTCAATATGCGAGGCTCACGTGATTGTGTGATGGCACGCGACGGGCGTTTTGTGGGGATATTTATTATTTGTATTGACAGCTATTTATTTGTATGATACTTGGCAAACATTGCCTACTTATACCAATACTGTTTAGTTAATGAGAGTTAGGGTTAGGGTGCTTACATAGAGAAACAGGCTACAGGTACCGACTACCTGCCTCGATAAATTTCCATAAGGTGATAGACCGTCGTCGTTTACGTTATAAAGGACAACTGCCGACGCACGCAGCAAATGCGCGTAATTCATTGCGGCTTCTCACTGGTCTCCTTTATCCGTAGCGGAGTTTAACAAGTAATGGGTACGCTGTATCTACTGCATGCGTATGTCGTTGTCGTATGTGATCAGCTTCGGAATCATATCTTAAAACCACATACAATGTCAAAAAACATTAGCAACGCATTCGCGCCCATATAATTGAAATCATATTATGAGCGAGAATACTTTGCGATTTTGTTCTGTTTTTCAATGGCACTTGGTGGAACTTGCCACACATTCCTATTGAATAACAGAACTGTACTTTTCCACTTTATTTTATTTAAGTATATACAACCGACATATAATATATATATGTAATACCGATAGTTATATAAACAACAATGTAAACCTTGCAGGCAAAACCGGTCAGGTTGATAAATAAAATAAAGTGAAAAAGTACAAGCGTGTTATTTACTTATCGATTGTTTTGAAAAACGACGACTTAACATGATGGCAACACGGATAGGCTGGGTTCGTACCTGAGGGCCCCAGTTCCTGAGGCACCCGTCTCGGAGGGACCGGCCCACCCGTACCGGTAACTTGTTTCTCTCTGTTCTCTATGTGAGCAACTTATCAAAAATACCGACAGAAACGAACCTTCCGATATGTATTTTTTCGGTATAACTATCTATGTCAAAATCGCCAGGATATTAGCATTACAATCAAAATGGATTGCCTGTGTAATGTTCCGTCCCCATCTATGTTACTTAATAATTGCTATAAAGAAATAAGATAGAAGAGATAAGATTATAATATGCAACTAAAATGAGAAATCAATAATAGTTAGATACAAAATCTTGATAATGAAACCTCCTACGCAAGTATTATAACCCGCGCCACGTATCTTGGACCTAAAATGTGCTCAAAATGTGCCCTATACGCGCCGTACACATTCCTTGGGTGTCTTTTGGGAATAGCATGGGATGCTACTGCGGTAGAGGAATGAGGAACTCAAATCCACCAAGCATAGACTATTACAAAGCAATCCGCGGTTGCCAGAGCCTCGTATGTCTTACGATTTAGGTCCAAGATACGTGGCGTGGGTTATACCTACCATAGGTTGCTATTGCTGATGTTTTATGTATTCGCACGAAACGTCATACAGTGACAACGACGGCAGAGGGCCGGATTGAAAGATATGGCCCTGGGTCGGCCGGGGTGCGAGGAATATGTCTACGACTACCTCACCTCCGGCAACCGACGGCCCACAGATGGCGAGCGTTTAAGTCGGTTTAAGTCCGACATAACCTCCTCCACCGGCTCCGGCGGAGAGGTATCCGTGGGGATTTTTCGCACAATAAAAATGGCAGCCTCCGTGGAGAAGCGGTAGTGAACGTGGGTGCTACTACGCAGGGGGTGCGAGTTCGATCCCCGCTCAGTGCAAATATTTGTGTGCATGAAATATGAGTATTTGCATTGGTCTGGTCGTGCCTCGGAGAGCACGTTAAGCCGTCGGTCTCGGTTCCCATAAGAACATCTATGGCAGTCGTTACGGGTAGTTGGAGCCCTAAAAGTCCAAAAACAACGGTCTAGCTGCAAAGCTTCGATATCGCCTAATGTTAACATTGGTTTGTGAAGGTCAGGTGGCAATCGCTTTGCGGAAAATATCGAGGTCTAGCCAAATCCGTAGTTAAGACTGGTAAAGCGGACCCAAGACTCCGAGGTGAAAGCTTCGGATGCGACTGGGAATTAACGCTAGGAGGAAGAAGAAGAAAAACAAGGCAGCAGACGGCCTAAGTAGGTAATTCGTTTTTTTATTATACAGGAACATTACACGGTAATGTGGACACGTTTATAATGTGTCCTTGCGAATTTTCTCGAACACTATATAAATAAGTGATACATAATCTGAATATCAAAAAACATAAATCATGCCGATTATGTGCAATCGTATCGCAGATATTCGCTAAGGCGGTTATGTTGTCTGCAACGCGTACGCTATCGAATGCGGACGCTTCGGTGTACCTAATAATATAGCAAAACAAGATTATTGTATCTGTGCCTGCAGATACTAATCGGTGAACCTTTTGGGTATTATATTATTTGTACATACATATAATCACGCCTTTCTCCCCAGAGGGTTAGGCAGAGGTGAATTAACACCCACATTTCACCAAGTATTGTGTTCGGTTCCTCATAATAGGAGGTCCGGCACTATTGTTGACTCGAGCCATCTGAGGCTGAGTCTGGGTTGTATATATCTGTAAACAGCACTAGGTATCGCCTAGCACGACACCGCATAGGAGGAGATGGGTAGCCCAAATTCTACTCTGCCGGGAACCACGCGGGAAGCGGGTAATATATTATTTGTACGTACTTATAATTAAATCTTCAAGTATTATTATTTCAGCGCACTAACTTACGCGAAAGACGCATGCTAGTAGAAAGATCGTCTCATGCCCACCCTAATGGGAAACGGGCGTCAGTGATTCACATTACGAATACAATCGATTCCAGGTTTATCAATTACTACGTCGAGATAGGTTTTTCTTTAGCCCGTCGGAAACAAGAGTTAAGGACTCTACGGTAGTGAAGGGTTAAAATTTTCGAAAGGGAAGCTGATGGAAAAAAAATCTCACCTCACCGTAGCAGGTAGCAATTTGGATGGAATTCTGGGCGTTCTGAATTCAGATACTGAATTTCAGTTACAAAATTTCAGATACTGTATTTCAGATTTTAAACTTCTGATAACAATTTCAGGTATTAAATCCATTGTGTATTACATAATTATGTATTTATTAGAGTGTTTGAAACAAAAAAACACCTACCGCGGCTTCCCTTTGCAGAGCAAGCCGGCAGGAATCAGATTATAGGGACCCCCCGCCACAATACGTTCTCGACAGATTGCAGCGGCGTGCAGTTTGTACAAACACCCTGGAAGCAACGGACTCCAAGGTGCGACCTTGAATGGAACCGGGATATATGATGATGATGTTGATTCGACTTGTGAACGTTATGTCATAATTATACCGCTCTGTAACTAGGTATGGACTTCACACTCAACCTTTACCCGTGTTATCTTTACGTCATTGGAACGTAATACGTTACAGGAAAATTTATTTTGCAATAAATACAAGTCAATAATAGTTATCTGGTTCAATCTACACATTTGCTAAATAGTACCAGTAAGTTGTACTCTTCCATATCCCCCGCACCCCGGCCGACCCAGGGCCATATCTCTCGATCTGGCCCTCTTCCGGTGTGGGGACCACGGAGTCCCCAACTCGCCCCCGGGTATGGGGGGCACGCAATGCGCGCCACCGCCGTGGCCTGCTTTCTGCTAGGGTGACAGGCGACCCCACCCGTCACCCCCAGGCCCGCGCTCCGGCGCTCATGGGGGACGGAGGTCATTCCGCGACCTCCGACGCCCGAGTTGCCGCCGCTCGTCGCGGGCCGCGCGGTTTGCGATTCTCCTTCGCTCCCGCTCCGCCGCCTCCTTCACGAGCATCACTTGCTCGCAGAAGGAGGCGCCGGCGGCCCACGCATCCGCAGTATCAATTATGCCAATGTCCCGTAGTACAGGTACTAACGCAGGAGATAAAGCACCCAAAATGTGCTCAAAATGAGCTCTTTAAACGCAGTAACGCGCGTATCTAAGTACTGCGCGTATAGAGCACATAAACTATGACATAAAAGACACCCATAAAACTATGGGTGTCTTTGAGGATAGCGCGATGTGCTACGGCGATGGACGATCTCAAATCCACTCATAAATTAGGATTTCAAAACAATCTGCGAGCGCTAGGGCCTTGCTCGTTTCTCTCGCGATTTGGGTCCAAAATATATGCATAGGTATAGGTATATCCAAGGTATAGGTAGGTACCAATATAAATGGGCGTGTTTCAGTTTTCAAACGACATTTTATATTACAAACAATTACTTTGCTAGTACATATGTACTTATTCATTTATAGATATATTTACATAAGATAAAGAAATTAAAAAAGAAATTCTTATCACCAATTTAATGCTTTAAAAAATACATTACAAGAGATTACTTAATCTGTAGTCAAAGACTTGGGTGGCGATGAGTAAACAAGTTGTATACCTATGTAGAATATGTAGATAGGATGTACATTCAATATTTTACAGATAAAGGTTCCTATACCTACATCACGTAGGCTTTTTTTTTTTTTTATTAAGTAAGTAGTAGCTGCTCCCATCTACCAACACCTAACAAACCACCCTCTCCTTTCCTTCACAGGACAACACGTGCAGGACTTAAATGTCACCCCGCATAAGGTGCAGAATATTCCAACATTTCCAATAAGAACCAAACGGTTCGGCGACTCCTTTTGTTGCACCAATAAGATCTGGAATTCATTACCAGCTCACTTGTTTCCCTCTTCTTACAGTTCATAATAGCAAATAGCAACGACCGGTACTAGAACCATATAACCGAGTTGATTGATTAGGTACGTGAGTAAGTAGTAGGTACTAGGTTACTACCTAAGTAAATTTTTCTCTTATAAATACATCCATAACACCCATCACATTGTAAATAGTACTAACTGGAATCGAAACCCACATCGCAATCAAATGCTCTACCACCAAGCCACACAGGTCGTCATGTCGTCAAGGTAAATGGGTACCTTACCTGTTCGGCTTAGCATTATACTTTCAAAAGACACCCAAGAAACGTGTACCTACTACGCGCATACAGCACGTTTTGAGCACATTTTAGGTCCAAGATCCCGAGCATTATAATTCTAATGCCAATTTGATCTTGCCCCCTTCGCTACAAGTGAAAGCAAAACAGGATCGTGCATCAGAATAAAAAGACGCAGACAAATTGTTGCCCTTGACTAAAAATAACTCATCGTTGGATCGTTGACTGCATAACTGCATTGCACTTCGAGTATTTTTTCAAAGAAGGCTCGTAAATAAACGCTAAGTATTTCTTGCAGGTTAAATAGGGTCGTTGTCTGTCATCTTTTTATTAAATGTCAAAACGGTAAGTTGTATGTTTAACTTCTTGTAATCATGAAATTTGTACCTAGGTATGATGTCATAAAATGGTATTGTTAAATAATTTCTTATTGTCGTGGACTAAAATTACTAAAATATGAACGGACTTTTGGCTTTTGGCCCTTTGATATTTAATAAACTCTGTTCACATTTTTCAGCCTTAGAAATGTATCTAGTTTAGATTATTTTAAATAATGATTGAACCACTGTCAGCTCTCTCAGTGAGAGAGTTAAGTAGATAAATTGCATCGGTGCGGTGCACGGTGTGGGCATTTCGTTTTTATTGGAGATCCATTGAGTTCGAGGACAAAGCCATTACCTAGGTACTTAATAGGTAGGTACATTTAGTCAATAATTAGGTACCTACTTACCTTTATTGATGTACATTTTTATGATGCTTTGTCTAAATACTAAATAATGATATGCAAATGATCCAGGTGCTTAAAGAATTGACAAAGAAATTCATCGAAATTATTTTGCTGTTATTACAATTAACGTAGGTTACTATTTTTTTTCTTTCCACTCTGTTACAGAGGGCATTCGATCCCATAAAAGCCAACCAAACCAAATCATGGAAAGGATGAGTAGGAGAGCAGTCCTCGGCTCCAAAGTTTAAACTTTGGATGCAACTGGAATTGAATAGCCTTTTTTTATAAAGGACACGTCAATTTGACTTCGCCTCGCCTGATGGTAAGCTGAAGGCAAAGTCTCGAAAAAGAGGGACACCATTATAGACACGTACCATGTTACAATGGTGGCACTCAGCTTGACGGCCTCATCAGATGCTTTTTCATGCCCCGTTTAAAGGACCCGGGACTGTAGGAGGAAGGAAAGGCCTGTGATGAAGAATGTGTATTTTAGGCCTATTTAGGGTTAACGTGACGTTTTGTTTATACCGGCCTTATATAAGCCTGTTTCCTTCTTAAGGTAAAGAGCAAGTTAAGAAAAGACACGCAGGCATTTATAAACACGCTCGCGCTCTATTTTGGGCAAGTAACAAACTTTATTGTAGACTAGCTTTTGCCCGCGGCTCCGCCCGCGTGGATGTCGGTTATCGCGACCAAACATAGCCTATGTCCTTTCTCAAGGTCTAATCTACCCCTATACCAAATTTCATCAAAATCGGTTCAGTGGTTTAGGCGTGAAAGCGTAACAGACAGACAGACAGAGTTACTTACGCATTTATAATATTAGTTTATATTAGTATGGAAGTATGGATATGGATATGGCATACGAATAATAGGTGCTTGCCACGTGAACAATCTCTGATTAAGTATGTTAGTTAATACTTTTATTACTTATTATTATTCACTAGTTTTCCATTGTCTGTATCAGGGATTCCTAAAGTGGAATGCTGACCGATTAAGGCACTCCAAATCATGTCATAATCCGTTACATCGTAAAAAAAATAGAGGAGAGTCGCCTGCGCTGGTCCTGCCACAGGCTACGTGATACGGGTATGTGGCGACCACCAGGCTACGTGAGTAACAAATATCTGGATGCCACCTCCTGCCTGCTGGTGCCCTGCTCCAATGTACCTATCAGGGGTAATGGAGGTAGACTCAAAAAGTGTTGGATTGTCGTCGTAGATGACATGCGTGTCAATGACCTCACCAATATAGATCCCCAAGGCCGTGCCAAATTGAGGACTGAACTGGGATTAACGCGAAGATGACAATGGCATGGACACCGATAAGGAAACCTAGCTTTAATTTTCTTTACTATTTTACGAATGATGGACAAAAAAAAACCTCTTTTGTTAATGTCGGTTGAAAACTATAGAACTTCTCGAAACTTGTAAGATTTATTATGCTACAATATTATGAGTGTTGTTTGTTAGCACCAGTTAGTTCTATATCTATAAATGTCAAAAGTTCACAATAACACAGTTCCGCATTAGCAAACAACTACAAATAGCATCTAAATACACAAGCAATCGATAAATACCTACGGGAACATAGTCAACACAAGATGACAAGACTAAGTTTCGTTAACGTATATAAACAACATACTGTACTGTATCATATAGGATCGATGTTCAGCCAAACTCGCAGTTAGGCTGCTTTTCCACGAGAGATGTGCGGACCATGGACTCCGAGGTAAAGCTTCGGATGTGACCGGGATTAACGCTAGGATGTAATAGAAGTAGAACATCCTGTATCATAATCATCACCTTAGCAATGATTGCAGTTGCACCCGAAGCTTTCACCTAGACTTTTTATAAATCAGGTGGATCGGGGTTCACCCGATTGCATCCGCTTTTTATTTTTGACTTATTTTGTCTATCACGAGAGCGACTGCCGTCTGACCATAGAACGCCGAGAGGAAACTCTACGCCAAACCCTCACCGGTGAAGTTGATTTGGGTCGCGAGATCTTCGTGGGGCCCTATGGACTCCTGGTATATCTACCGTTTTTTTTATACCACTTAGGTGGCAGACAAGCACACGGCCCACCTGATGGGAAGTGGTCACCGTGGCCTATGGACGTTTGCAACACCAGGGGCGTCACACTCGCTCTGCCGACCCTGAAGAAACCTTCTAATGCCCTTCTTGTAGAACCCCATATGGTAGTTGCTTGGGAAAACCACCGCTGGGAGTTCATTCCACAGCTTGAGTGTGCGTGTCCTGTCTCCGTGCTACGAAGACAGGACAGGACACAATGTTGGGAGAGGTTGGGAAGCCTTGGCCTACTATTTCCACGCACACCAGACGGCTTGATAGGTACAGGGTTTTATTTCAAGTTTTCCTTCTCTCACAGTGATATCGTCTGCGTATTTTTCCATTAGTCACCTCTTACACAGTTAGCTACACAACCTTCGGATGAGATAGGGTGGTTATATCTACATGACATGTATTCTTTCTTCGTCACCACACGGATAAATTATAACCATTCTATAAAGAACGGTGTGTACCATACCTACTATAAGGTGTCGCCAAACATTGTTATTAATGACAAACTAACGTAGCTGTTCAAATATGCATACATTGCACACGTCTAGATATCAGTCTGCTTTAGAACTGTGAGCCTTATTGTGTCACCCGCACTCGTCATTGCCCCTCGCTCCGATACTAGTCCTTTATAGGTATGAACTGAAAGAAAAACAAACCCGAGGTGTAACTCTAGGTACCTATACAATACAGGTAGGTACCTAGGTATATACCTACCAGATAATCCTAACTGTTATCATGTAGGTATGTAGCGTCGTGTCTTTTATTAAGGCAGATGATATTTTCCCAATAAGGTAGTCAGATAGGGTTGTAGTTGTGCCACACCTCTTAAAACAAATTGTTTTAGGTATCTGTCAAACGAAAGTATTTACCGAGCAGGTTAAATATAGTCGTACCTACTCTAAACAAGAGTCAAGGTCTAGGCCGCTGCATTTCCAAAATAAACACCCAAAACACTTGTCATGTCATACTCGTCCTCAGAGCGCCAATGCCGGTTGCATCCGGTTTCTTTTATCTTGATTCTTATGGAAGCAACTATTGTATGACTCTTTTAAAAGAGGAGAATGCTGATCCGACAATTAACAGGTGTACGTGTATCTACCGGCTTGCAGCTCAGATTGATTTGGGACCCGAAGATCTTGGTGTGGCACATAACCTGTAAGACACCTGTTAATAACCTACTTATCATAAATGCCTATCTATATTTTTGCTTAGCAATGCTTAGTGTTTGTCCAGTCAACCTGATAGTGAGATGTAGGTATACTTATCTACTTATTATTGTAAATTATAGTGCACTTGAAGTGATAGCCGTTATCTCGTCCGGGTCAAGAGGGGCGCTCGACCGTATAGGCACCTATCACACTTTTCTCCTCTGCTCTCGAGCAAAAATAGCTGCGATAAACGCACTAGATAAAAAAAATATAATTCAGTGTGTGACTTCAATTAAAAAATAAAACGTTGAGCATATTTTTTTATGCATTTCTTTAACGGAGTCGAAGGGAACGCCGCCGTCGAGTTAAATATTATCAAAATGAAGATGCTTTAGGTGTGTGGTCTGGGTGACTCAAAATAAAAAAATCAATTCAAAAATTAGTCATATTCGTTTATTTTCTTAACCTAACAATATGTAGGTATAGACACTTAAAAATAACATTTTGTACATACAAAAAAACTTAAGATAATAGTCTACTTAGTAGTTACAATAATTCGTATCACCCCTCGAACACGCACTTGCTCAGCAAGTGCGGCGAGCTGACGATACGGAGAGATCGTGACTTCGCATTAAAAAGTCACTAAGAGAGCTTCCACTCTCGCACACTTCAGGTACTTGAGTGTCTTTAATAAATATTTCCATTAGCACTACTTTAGGCTTCAAAGAGGAACATTTGGTGGCGTTTTGCATGGTTCCAGGGGCGGCAGTTTCCTCTCGTCTGGCATACGAGATTGATAGTACGCGCAATAAGGCAAGGGATCCCAAAATGCGAAGAGTGCTTCTCGGGTATCCAGAACAGTATCCAACAGCTTGCCAACAGTTGCTGTTTGACCGCAGCGAGTGGATCCTTGACACAAGTATGGTAAGGCAACTCCAACTCGAGCTCCAATTGCCACTAATTTATTGCTATGACCGTTCGTCGGTTGGTCTTCACGCACAAGTCTGAATGATACGTGACCAGTCATAGGCCTTGCTGGTGCCAAGAATGATATAAATCGCTGCACCCAAGCATCGGCTTCTTCGTCCCTCTGCGGCACTAGTCCTTTTCGTACAGAATCCACACGACACGATACGTTACTGACCGCGCGGGACTCTTTCAATGTAGTACAAGTCACAATCTTCTCTCCTTTCGGCTCTCTCATGATCACCCATGGTTTTTCTGCACTGATTTCTCTTGGGAATCTGAATTGGTTTCGGTCTTCAGGCATAATGAAACGCAATCGATCTCTTGCACCACGCGCTCCGGCACTTGCAATGAAATGACGACCTTCTTTTGAGGCTCCACTGTCGTACCATGCACGAACATCTTCATCATTGACAATGACCCAAAATTGTGGCGTTGCTAAGCCAGCAGCTCTGCATACTCGAATTAATTCCAGAGGGTCATCAAGCGTAACCACGTCACGAGCGCACGGCACAAAGCACTGACATCCAAGTATTTCCAAGTATGACTTTGCCAGGGCGTCATAATACGCCGGAGTGGTAGAGCTCACTGGGATGTAAAATACCACTGATTCCCTTTCCACTATTTCCCTCAATGCTCGGGCATAAGATAGAGGATCAGCGGGATTAGGTCGCGGTATAGTGTAAAATTTATCCACTGCCGCAGAGTACTTGAGTAATGCGAATTGCCCTTCTATTTCAAATGCGACGACTCTTGCCCCAGCCGAATGGAAATTTCTTGCCAGGTGTAACGCTTGCACTGAACTACCTCCACTTATGAGTACGGTGCGGGGTTTGTTCTGGTTTTTTGAGCTGAGGACACGACCGATCATCTTGATCACTCCCAGGGGGCACTGTACACATTTCCAGAAAATGAACAGCGAAGCGGCGATCCACAGCGTAGGTAGAACGACGAGGATCTGTTTCCAGGCGGGATGGGCGACGAGATGCATCAGAGCGAACAGCGGTCGAAGTAAGAGCCGGGGAATAAATGTGATGATTCTAACAAATCGGGGTAGCGGCGGTGGACGCTCCGGTGAGACGGCTCGCTCCTCAGGTATTAGCGAAAACGTTGACGAGAATGACCGCCGTAGGGCAGTGAAGGGTGGCGGCTGATGCGAGCATCGCTTTACTCGCGGTGAGAATACAAGTTCTGTGTTTGAGCGCGCAAGGCGGCTGTACTCGGGCGCGCAGGCCGGCATGGTAGCGGCGCGATTGGCGGTAGAAGTGGGACTGGCGCGCGCGCGCTCCCGCGCCGCATATAAACGGGCTCGTTATCAGTGTAGTGCCGGCGCCCCGCCGCGACACCCATTGCCCATCATCTTTATACCCAATTAACGATTACCTAGTTAAAAAGTAAACGATACCTACTTCATTAAATCCCGATTAATTTAATGCTGATTAATTACCGATTAGGGATTTCGCGGGATTTCGGTATTGTATGAAAGGTCATTAGCAAATAATAGAAAATTTAAAATAAATGAGATAGTATTTTAATGTAACTTTCAACAATTTTCTACTTGAATAAATAACAATATTGGTTATTAATGAACACTGAACACCATAGAATTCTAAAGAGAAATATTATTTTATATACATACACATTTAATGACTACATTGAATACATGGATGGAGACTAGCAAGCAGAACTTAGATTAAAGCAGAATCCAAGTACACACAAGTTACTTGAGAAGGAACTACAAAAATAAATGTCTTCTCTTTTCTACTTAAAAGTTCTAGTATACTTCTTACGATAAATGCATGAAATAAGTGAAGTTACACACTTGAAATGTAGTACAGTCACAAACATTACTTTGGCAGTTATTGTGTTCCCTAAGACTAAACACTTTAGTTTCTAACATTACAATAATTACAAATATGATAAACATAATTGTGAATTTACGATGCATCCTAATTATACACTTATGGTTCATGGAAGACATAATAATTATAAGGTGCTTGGAGTAAATATTGCATTATGAATACTTATTAGGATTTGCAAGATACTTTATCAATACAAGACAACCATGTAATACCTATGTACGTTAATATATCAAGTAAAAATTTTGATAGTACAATATCACAAAATCAATCAAACATCACATAATATTAATAAGCATTTTAATAAAAATAAATTATGTGAGTTTCATAAAAATTGTTTGCAGCACATTACAAACAAAAATATCACCTACAAGTACATGTATAACATCATAGATAAGTTTACTACACTATAAACGGTACATCTGTCTCCTTCAAATCAATTGAGCCATTCTTACAAACTATATGCAACTCGTGGTTAGGTTCCTTCTCAAATCTAAACCTCTTAGGATGTGCATCATCCATAAACCTTCCCAGCTTCAGTATTTTATTATCAACTGTTATTTTATCGGCTATCAAATTCGTGGCTGGCAAGTTATTGACTAAATCTGGCATTTTAAGTTCCACTTTACCTTTTTCATGTATAAAGATACTGGTTTTCTCTGTTAATTGTGAGGCATGCATGAATACATCTCCACTCTTCAAGGAAGCCTGGAGGTTGCCCGAGAAACCCATGATATGGAGGTTACCTTGCTGAATAACATCAATTAAGACAGACCTGTGGAGGTGATCAAGATGTATGTTACCCATTAATGTGGTAAAATGTGATTTTTCGCTGTAGCAAGACTTAACAATAATAGGGCCAGCATGTGTCGAGACGTTAAATACATTCGCCATTATATTGTGGCAGTGTATGCCGCTCTGCGAGCCAGTCTTCAGTTCAATATCCCTAGCTTGCAAGCGACCTTCGCATCTGATTTCTCCTTCCACACTTTCCAATGAAATACAATCTGCTTTCAAATTTTTTACATTAACGGCACCTTTTTGTGTTTTGACAATAAACTCCTGGCCTTCAAGTTCGGACAGACTCACAGAGGCGCTGTCGGTGGCTGTTACCTCAACTTTCAGTTGATACGGCACCTGTATCACACACACGTCGTTCCTGTCCGATGCTGTATTCTTATTACAAAGTTCCAGGCTCTTAGACGTCTGCTTCACTTGGAAATCAATAGTCTTTGTACCTTGACTGTATAATGTCATCGTCAGCTTGTTATGAGCCTTGATGTCGTTCACATCGATCGGTAACATCTTCACATGGATTGGACTCTCTACGAAGATGCTCGTGTTGTTGTCGATAATCTTCTCTACGGTCCTAACTGGATTCAACTTTTTTATATCGGGATAACTGCCGAAATCTGCAACAGTTAACCTTAAAATCTTAAGGCACTTATGTAAGACCCGTTGTCCCGGTAAAGTAAACATATTGCAATATTTTTCGCACTAGATAATCATGAAAACATAATACAATATAAGTTTAATTCAATTAATTAATTGCATTTTCGTTTCCATTCAATTTGACACTTTGACAGAAACCTAGTAACACATGACTTTGACAATTCTTCTTTTAAAATTTTATTATACGTTTCGCTACATCACACGGATTAATAATAACATAATAACTTACTTACTACGCTACGTTCTATTCTAACTTTCTTACAGCTTCAAGAATAGTCCTAAATTCTATAAGACCTTATAACAGACATGTATGTTCTACTACGTGTAACTACGTGTATGTTAAAAATATTTGAAATAACAAAACAACTAAACGATTCACAAATAAACTGTGCCGGATTTAGAGATGTGGAGGCCCAACACAGGGCCACACAGGTGTGGAGGCCCCCTGGCCCTAACTTATTTTCCATGTAATATTATTTTTGTCGAATTTTTTCAGATAAAAACAGTTGCCTGAAAAGACGGAGACTGTTAGCTTTTAACAAGCACAAAAATATTTTAAGAATGTAAAAAAAGTTAAAAGTATTATATATTATGAATGTTTAAACCAGTTTAAACTGTAAAATGACTTTCTCGAACGTAAAGATTTTCTCAAACGACTGAAATTTCGCAAACGTTTAAAATATAATAGGATGGGTCGTTGACGCTTTTTTAGTAAACGAAACTAGACCGATTATTATCGACAATAAACTAGTGCATAAAACAGTTTTTTTTCGACTAGTTTACTGCGACTTCGTGACATTGAATTGATGACTATAGAATAAACTGCTGAATTTTCGACTAATTTCCTTGAACTAGTTTCGATGAACTTGATTGAATTGATGACTACGTGCTAATCGAACAACGATTATTATTTAAAATGAACTTTCCTTCATACTTTTTCCAGGCTTAGGACTGGCAGGCTAACTAATAAATAATAATAATAACTATATGATTACATAAATATATGAATTTAGAATACTTATGTACTTTTAAAACCTTGAACAAACAATGATCTGACCTACAGCAAAATTCAAGACAAACTAAAAAAATAATGAAATGCTAAACATTTTTGTATACGAATAATACACATGCATATTCTATTACTATGGCAATAGAGTTTAAAACTATACGTCCAGACCGCAAATGAAGATTGTCCTTTTCCTTAGCACGTGTCGATCGGAAGAGAGAGATAGGTACTCATAAAATCTATCAAGTGTGACAAGAACGAAGTATTACGAAGTAGGTACGCCTAGAACTGTGCATTCACAGATTGTCTGTGTGTGTATCGCAACGATACACGCGCGTCCTCGGTACTACGTACTTCGTAATCCTTCGGGTTAGTTCGTGTTTACTCGGAAGGCGCGCTTATCGTCGCTTCGCGCTTCGCGTCAACCGGTCTCCTTCGCACTCACAGTGCACAAAATGAACGTCGTTCATGAGTAAACCAGTTTATCTGTATACTATAAACTAGTTTACCATTTATGAGAAATAAACAGTCTAAATAAAGTTCGTTCATTCAACGCCTATCCCTTTATATAATTTCTTGAAGTACAAAGTTACCCAGCCTATCTGTTTCAGTCGCTGATCAAATCAATCCAAATAAATGTGAATGTCATGGCAGGCGTGCAAAATACTCTAAGCGTGCAAAGCACGTTATAGATAAAAAAAAATGTCAATTTAACAACAGTTGGTTTGTTGTTTTAATCTCGCAAAGATATGATTTGGATAAAATATATGAAATAAGAATAACGTTTAATTTTTAATTCAATGTATATTACCTTTTAGATTAGTGACTTTATGAAACGCTTCCATTAGTTTTAAGCTTATAATTTGCGAAAATGAACGCCGATCTCAAAGAAGCTTTTTCTCTTATTAAACCTATTTGCGATGTTCTTATGGTGTCTCCAACGGCGGATAGCCTTAGCGCCTATGTTTCCCGTGTATCAGATCTGAAGAAGGAAGTAGTACAAGAGCTCCAACAGTACTTGTTATTTCCACTCATCAGTCACTTGAAATCAACAGAAACTGAGTAAGTTATCATGAGTTACTTTTTGTTACGAATATAGTAACAAGACTGTTAAAATAATAATTTATAATTAATTTATCATATTTTCAGTCATTTCAATTATGAAAAAATATGTAGGTAGGTATGAGGTTTTGGCACATGTAGTCCAATTGGAAAATTATGTATTTATCATACCTAAATAATTATTTTCAGTATTTATTCAAAACTAGCTTTTGCCCGTGGCCCCGCCCGCGTGGATGTCGGTTATCGCGACCAAACATAGCCTATGTCCTTTCTCAAGGTCTAATCTACCCCTGTACCAAATTTCATCAAAATCGGTTCAGTGGTTTAGGCGTGAAAGCGTAGACAGACAGACAGACAAAGTTACTTTCACATTTATAATATTAGTATGGATATGGATTAAATTATTGACTGCTGGTCTAGCATATTAACTTGATTCATGTTTCAATGACAACCTAAATCAATTTGAACCTATAAATAATAGATTCAAAATATTGGATATTAAAATGTAAAAATACTGATAGGTATATATTATAATGCTCACTAAAATCACTAGTAAATTACAAGAAAACCCAAAGTTATTCTTAAAATAAAAAAATCTGATGTAGGTAGGAGACAGCATGTGCCATATTTATTTATCCTATACTATTATGCTAATATTATAAGGAGGAACGATTTGTGTTTTTATATGCATATAACAAATAAAATTCAAAAACTACTGGACCAATTTAAAAACATATTTCGTCCTTACAAAGCTACATTATCCGGTACCAACATAGGCTATATTATATCATCACGCTACTATCAGCAATGAACGGAATCAGAACTACACGTGGGCGGCAAGCAACAGCTAGTTTTCCTATATGTTTAATGAAATTACATGTTCAACTATGCCCTAGAATCAAACTTGTTATACTCTTTGGCCCAACATGCAGTAAGAATAAATGGATTAGTAAAAAATAAACAGGGATGATTTTATATCAATAATGTGCAATCCCATTCCGTTAACACATCTAAATTACTTACAGGAAGAAAACTGAACTTCAATGTAGGCTAGTGGATGCCATGGGAACAGTGCTGGATAAGGTGACAGTGAACAGCTTTGAAATGTGCATGAAAATGGAAATTGGTCTATTGCAGTTAGTGTTTGACCACAATAAACCAGGGATGAGTAAGTTTCTAGTAAATGTGGCTTGACAATGGTCCCGTCACTCACACACACATATCACTTATCGCTCGTTGCCTCGTCCAATAGGTTTAGGTAGAGGTCAATAACTAGTATAAATACCCACATTGCATCAATCTCTTTATTTATTCAGACAAACGATAGATACATCAAATGTGTCCATCCAAAGGTTGCCTGTAAGAGATCGCTTGCAGCGCTAAGGCCACCATCTGAACATATTTCATATGTTGGCCATATATATGTACTGTAATTTATTTGTGTACAAAAAAGATTTATCTAATTTAATCTACTATTACTATTTGCTGAACACTTTTTCTTGACCTAAGCCTCTGATGCTTGCAACAAAGTCCGAGAGTATAATATTCTCTATCTTAGAAATTTTACAATGTATGCACTATCTTGGTGGGCAATGTTTAAAGTTCAGATTAGGTCAAAAGATCTGATTAGGTATTCATTCAATATGTACTTACACTACTGTGCCCTGTGGGGTGAGCACGAACAACTATCGTAATTGTATCGTAAACGTAACGAGAGCACGGAGCATTGCGATTGGCCGCCTGCCTACTGTGAGCGTGTGAGCGGGTGAAGACTGCCAATCGCAACACTCCGAGCTCTCGTTACGTTTACGTTTCAATTACGATAGTTTTTCGTGCTAACCCCTAGAGCCCCAGGAGCACGAAACATTCGTAACGTAAACATATCGAAAAAGTCGAGCGTTGTAATTGGCAGGCTTCACACATACACAGGTTCACAATAGGCGTAAACATATTGAGAGAATGGAGCGTTGTAATTGGCAGGCTTCACACACACATAGGTTCACAATAGGCAGGCAGCCAATCGCCATGCTCCGTTCTCTCGATACATTTACGTTGCGAATATTTTTCGTGTTTGGGGCACTATGTACACAACTGTCCCGGTTGCCATAAGAACATCTATGGCAGTCGTTACGGGTAGTGGGAGCCCTAAAAAATCCAAATACAACGGTCTAGCTGCAAAGCTTCGATATCGCCTAATGTTATCATTGGGCTGTGGAGGTCAGATAGCAATCGCTTCACGAAAAAATATCGAGGTCTAGCCAAATCTGTAGTTAAGACTGGTAAAGCGGACTGCAGACTCCGAGCTGAAAAGCTTCGGATGCGACTGGGAATTAACGCTAGGATGAGGAGGAGAAACAACCAGGTAAATGGTGACAGGACCTCATAATCCTACACAGATATAACACGCAAGAGGGCGCGGGTTCGATTCCCGCTCAGTGCGAATATTCGTATGCATGCATGTGTCCATTAACGTTGGTCTGGGTATTTCTGTGCCTCAGAGAGTACGTTGAGCCGTCATTGCCTGTTGTCATATACTCGTAGAACATCTATGGCAGTAGTTACGGGTAGTTGGAGCCCTAAAATGTAGATGCGTTTCGTTTCAAAAAGTAGCTATTGCCTTTGATCTTGCGTTAATTCCAGTTGAATTACAGCATGCAACACTAACCAACTTACTATTCTGGAAACTTATAAGTTATTTATATTTTTCAGTAGCAGTAACCTCAGAAGAAGTAAAGTTAAGTGTAATGAAGTGTTTAACAGTTCTAATGCTGAACATAGACCCAAAGTACAGGGAGGCGTTGTTGAAGTCGCACGTCACATTGTTGGGGAAGGCAATCTATGTGTCTGTACATATTGCCAAGTTGGAGAAACTTAGGTCTTTAAGGTAAATTTCCACTGCTGTAAAATGCATTAGGATATAGAGAATAGAGTTTGCACGGTGCATATTATTTAAAATGGCAGCCAATTTTTTTGTTTCTATATTTTATATTGCTTTGGGCTAGAATCATCCCTTATATCTTTGTTTTTTTATTTTTTATATGGTCCGTCAATTGCTCGGGGCGCTAGATGGTAAAAAGCTGAGGTGCATTTCAGAAGATACGGACCCACCATTCCTGAATTTCATTTTTATTTTATTTAATTCTTGAAAAAAAGATATCCAAAACTTAACAGGCTTTTAAAAATATGTATACACTCTTTACGTTCCATGAAATGCTATGAGTGAACCAATCATTGGCCACATACGGACTATAGGTTACATAGAGTACGCGCTAAGAAATAAGTCCCTTGGAGGCGGCGTAGCAATTGCAACTGCTGTCGCCATACTGTGTGTTGATTGGTTCAGGCCATGACAGCAACATGGCCTGAACCAATCAACACACAGTATGGCGGCGATGTCATTTTAGTTCCTAGTTTTGCCGCGGGACTTATTAGCCGGCGCGGACTTTTCACATAAAGTTACATCTGTCTAACCAACCTACACACTATCTGCCATCGCAGGTTGGCAGCGGTCGACAGCGTGACCGCCCACACAATGACTCACGCGCGCCTCACGACGGCTTACCGCATCGTTGACGAGACGCTGGAGCGCAGCGTGGTGGAAATGCTATCGCTCATTCTGCCCGGAGTGCTCGGCGCGTTGCAGGAGGTCGCCATCTGTGGCGAGAACCCTGGCCATATGCTCATTGTGGTGAGTACAAAAACCACTTCGGTCTACAGGGTACTTTCCTATGTCAATCAGTCCCTCCAGGGTACCCGAGAACGAAAAATATTCGTAACGTAAACGTATAGAGAAACCGGATCATTGCGATTGGCAGGCTTCACACACACACAGGTCAGGTGGCCAATCGCAATGCGCCGTTCGTTCGAAACGTAAACGTTACGAATACGAAAATTTTTCTATCTATTTATGTAGTCCAGTGGATCGGAATACTGCAACTCTTCTCAAAAACCACTGAACTCTCTACTCATTGTTATAGCCCTATGTTTATTTTGTTATTCAGTCATGGAAACACGAATACATTTTCATAGCAACTTTTCTTTTGTAGTCGGCCGTAGACGCAATGCATCGAATATTATGTTTGGCAATGAACAATACATACATGACGGAAATTACCGAGTTCACTGTACAAGACTTTGCCAATTTGTTCAAAGAGAAGGAACAGAAAGAAGTAAGCAGTAAGGGTAATTAGTAATTTTAGAGAATATAATTAGTAGAATCGACTAAACAATGTTTTTAGTTTGCATGATTGTCGTATAAAAAATCTAATAAAAAAGAATAACACAATGTACTAAAAAAATATTACTAATTTTCATTTTTGTCTAAAGCTGCTGATAAACATAAGCAATTACTTGTAATACATTGAATTACAGGAAAATAAACGAGACCGTTTTAGTGAGCATTCTATCGAGCATTCTAGCAAGCATTCTCGCGAAAGGACAGTATATTTGCATTGACTATAATGTCTGCTAGAAAGAGTACAAGAATTTTCATAGAAATGTTTGGCTCTCTCCGTTCGTTGTTTCGACAAAGTAAAAAATGGCGAATGCTCGATGTTCTGTTACAAGTGAATGCTCTAGTGTATCAGCACCTTTATATTTGTTAATGAATAAATATAAAATAAACATGTTCTTAAATGTAGATCTTTTTTAGAGGACATTGATCCCAAGACATTGCCGTGTAGGAGTCCGGAATGGTTCGCAGTGGCCGGAGAGAAGCTGCTATTGGTAACGAAATGTGTGACAACTCTGACGACGCATGAGCATGTCAAAGTCAGGAAGGAATTAGCAATATACTGTGCGAGGTTGCTGTTTGAATGTAATATGTAAGTATATTATTATCATATCTTATCTATTTTTAAGTTAAGAAATATTGTACCTTTTTAATTGTATCTTTTTAATGATTTCAATATCATTAACATCAATCTCATTAATTAAACGGTGGGTCGTGTGCTTGTCTGCGACCTAAGTAAAGAAAGAAATGTATTTTTATTACGGATCATACATGTACAGTCAGAGTTCATAAGTGCATTAGCACAACAAAGCTCAAAATGGCGTGGCGTGCGGCCGCGCGCCGGCCCGGTTTTGTGTTTACGTATGTGTGTGTCATTAGATACTAATACAGTAATTTACCAACTTAGTAAATTAACTGATAGCTAAGTGGGTTAAGCAAGATACTATAGATTCACAATGATAAGAGGTTCCAGGTTCGATTCCAGGTTATGACGATTTTTTATAATTATGACAAAAATATAATTTTAAATATTGATAAAGTAATTTTGCATGAAGTTGGCATTCTTTTTACATTTTATGTTGATATTTGCTAAAATTTAACAAATAATACAATGATATTAATTTATAAATGAAACACTAAAAATGTTATTGCAAGATCGTAGGATTTGAACCATCAACCTTTACATTTCCACAAACCTCATGCTTTAACCACTCGGCCACGGGTTGCTTACGTAGTGACAACGAAATTATCGATAATATTCCTACGGAACAACAATTTATGTGTGTGTGTAAATTGTCTTAAAAGAAAAAGGTCACAAGTAGCGCTAGAATGTTGACGCTATAGTCAGGCCACGCTCACTCTATGTACTTGCGCGCTCTCGCCGCCGGTCGCCGACGGTCCTCGGTCGTCAGTCGGGCTGTCGCTAGCCGCGCGTGCACACGCGCGTACAATAATAAAGTACCTAAGGTTTGGTTATATTATTACGTTTCAATCTTTTTGTTTGTTGAGTCTTTTTGTTTGTCTATACTATTATATAATTGTAAAGTGGTCGTGTCTGTACATTGGAGATATTTAAAAAAAAATACTTGGGTTATGTTATGTTAACGATACTGAACACGAAAATATTTTTTTTGAATTTCCTGTCTGTTTGTCTGTTTGTCGGTTTGTCTGTTTGTCTGTTTGTCCGCGATGGACGCAAAAACTACTGGACGGATTTTGATGCGGTTTCTTTTGTTAGAAAGGGCTTACTCAGACTTAAAATCTTACGTTTGTTTGATCGCAATCGGTTGAGTAGAACCGAAGATATGAGCAAAGGTCGCGTTAACCGAGATGCACGCGGGCGGAGCCGCGGGCGAAAGGCTATTATTAATATAATTAATACTCAATCTATGATGCTATTATGAAAGCATATCACGGATGCGAATCTAGCAAATCAAATAAAAATCTTACTTCTGCTTGCCTGTTAATGAAGAACGGCAAGTAGGTACTTACTTAATAAGTGTAATTACATTCGTTAAGTTACTGTAGGTACCTACCTATGACAATATTTAATATACATAAGTAGGTACATATCTTGTACAAAGTAATATAGGTACCTACCTACCCACTTCGCTACCTACTATACCTACGGAAAGACTTAAAAAATGTTGGATTCAGTACCTACTTAGTCTATTCAGTAACAGATTGGTTGTTACAAGATGTAGTTATCTGACCTAGTACCTACTTATAGCTAACGGCTCGGGTTCAGTCTTAACACTTGAATGCAATCATAAATAAAAAATTGTAAGTACTCGTAGGATGGTATCGCGAGGCGATCAGCGACCGGCGATGGCCGCCGCCGCCCGCACCGCTCTGTCGCGGGCTGGCGTTTGACTCTCGTGTACTTGTGTAGGTTTCGTGTACTTATAATTGTCGGTGCGTTACCTCTACTGCATTGTTTGCGTTCAGACCAAATATATAATAATCGCCACTGTGCACTGAGAATAGTAGTTTATCTAAGGCCTTGTCTAAGCTTACCTACTCTTGAGTTGCTGACCGGTAGGATTGTGATTGAGATGAAATACATATTGACCGAATGTCCAATAATATTCGGCTATTATTCGATATTCGATGAATAGGTGAGAAAAATGTCAAACTATTGTAAACTAGTGTAAAGCCTTTATTAAGCGAGGCAACCCTAGCGTCATTATACGTAACTACGAGGACGACGCCGAGCGACTGCAAAGTAATAATAACCGTATGGCTGTCTGTTAAGATACATATTCGTATGGAGGTGGTTGATCACGTGGACTTGTAGGCACTTATCTGAGTTGGATCGTTAATTTTCCAGGCAGTGAGTTATCTGTTCCAACTATTAGGTAATCTGTGCTATAGTTACGTAGGATTGCTACTGCACTTTTGAATTCGACTGTACATAATTATAAAGAATGTAACGAAATAAAAATAATGATAACAAAAAAATACAGTATGAATGTTTAATATGTACTGTAAGTGCAATAAAGAAATCATACAATTTATAAAGTTAATTTATTTGTTCACAGAGCTATGGAATCGTCAGTACCGTTAGTACTAGACACACTTATCACACTGACCAAAGACGAGTATCCCGAAGTTTCGGAATATTGCACGAACGCCATAAATACTTACTTCGACAATTCTTCGGACGATAACCGAAATAAGACGTTAGACGGGCTGTGTGATAACTTTTTCGCCGCTTTAACTAGACTGCCGAGGGTGATGAATAATATTGGTAAGTTGGTTTTGAATGGAATTGTTATAGTAGTTAATGAATTTTTAGAAGGATTCTTAAAATACGAGTGTGAGTTATTACAGAAACTAGTTTTTTATAGTATCACACGAGTGTTTTAAGACCAAATTATGTGCAGTTTCATCGCTACTTTATCTAATCTTATGAAATAATTAATATGCCGGGCGTTAGGGAAATGCTTCCGAAGCCGAAGGCACCTGGTAGTAAACCGAGTACACTAAATATTGTTGAAAAAAAATTACGATTTGGTCATTTTTTATGCGACATTTTTTTTCCCTTACATTCGGTAATTTGCCGTTTTATGACAGCTTTATGATTGCATTTATTTGGAAATGTTTAGCGCCAAATTCCATTTGCTGATCGCTCATGCGTGTTGCGCCGCACCACAGATTATGATTATTATTATCCCCGCCCCTTGCCGCAGACTCAGCCCGCAAGTTGTGTGCGCTGGACCAGTTGCACGGCTACATACAAGTCCTGTCCCGCGGCGGCGGCCGGCGCCCGCAGCACCTCACGTACGCGCTCAGCGTGTCTGCGCGTGCGCACGCAGTGCTGACGTCACTCGCGCTCGCGTGCGCCACGCAGCCGCAGCTCACCATGCTCACTCAACACGCCGTCAGAGGTAACGCAGTAGGGTAACCTGAAAATTGTAATAGGATGATGAGTATTATTTTTTATTCTCGAAAAATGAGAAAAAAATAATAATACATTTTTATTCAATTCGATAGTTTGTATTTTGACCTACTTTGAGAGCTAAAATAAATTTATTTTGCAAGGTATATTTTTTCAGCAAAAACTATGATATTAAGCAGTATTTGGTAGAATCAGACGACCTTGTCATCATCCCTATTATAAAACTGAAGAATTTTGCAGAAGTATGATTTAATTTGGAATATCATTCATAAAAATCGAACGATTTTTTTTTATTACTGATGTTTGCTGCACGGTGGCGCAGCGACCCGTGCTAACTAAAAAAAAAACATGTGCGCGTATTCTTTCTTTGTTCTTGTAATAAAAAAGGATGAAAAGTAGAGTATGTGACTTGAGAACAAATTATTATTCCTTCGCTGCGCTCAGGTTTCTAAGGTAGAATCGCTCGCTACGCTCGGGATTCTATTCTAGAAACCTTTGCTTGACTCGTGGTTCAAAATGGCGCCCTCACCGTAAAAATACAATTTTACTCCCTAGTCATACAATCTACTATTGTTTTCCCTGCAGATATAACCTCCCCGCCGCCGACGGACTCCCCGTGGTGCAAACTCCGGCACCTGGACTCTGCGGTGTGCGAGCGGCGCTTCACGGAGATCTGCCGCCTGCTGGGCGCCGCCGAGTGCGCTGACCTGGCGCTGGACCTCCTGCTGGACCTGTTCCGGCAGACGAGGGACGCGGAGTTCGTGTACATCATGAACTGGATGTGCACAGGTGACTATAGCGTGACACATGTACATGGTGCTGGACCTGTTCCGGCAGACGAGGGACGCGGAGTTCGTGTACATCATGAACTGGATGTGCACAGGTGACTATAGCGTGACACGTGTACATGGTACTGGACCTGTTCCGGCAGACGAGGGACGCGGAGTTCGTGTACATCATGAACTGGATGTGCACAGGTGACTATAACGTGACACGTGTACGCATTCTCTACCAGTCAACCTAATAGGTGGTGCAGAGAATAAAAAGTAGGTTCATTACGTATATAATAAGATGAAAACCATAACTAAATAATAAATAAGCTGTAAGGTATTCATACTTACATCATAGTAGATACTGATATACGCATACATCTTCTTCATCCTAGCTTTAATCCCAGTCGCATCCGAAGCTTTCACCTCGGAGTCTGGGGTCCGCTTTACCAGTCTTAACTGCGGATTTGGCCAGACCTCGATATATTCCGTGAAGCGACTGCCATCTGACCTTCACAACCCAATGGTGACATTAAGCGATATTGAAGCATTGCAGCTAGACCGTTATTGTTGAACTTTTTAGGGTTTCAACTACCCGTAACGACTGCCATAGATGTTCATATGGCAACCGGGACTGACGGCTTAACGTGCTCTCCGAGGTACGACGCATACAAATGTAATAATATATACAAGTTTTGCTTTGTGTTCTACCTGTTATATTGATTGTTCCAGCCCCAAATTCATCCGAGAGCCTAATCAGGCGGATACTGAGCACCTACATAGAAGAAGACGTGTGGTACTTGCCGTTCGAAGTTTATACCGAACCGCCGCTTACAGAACGCGACACTCTGGACGCCAACGTGTACAACCCGCGCTCGTGGCACAGGGACGCTGTACCCGGTGAGGCACACATGAGATGTACAGTAGAACTCAAAAGTGCAATAGCAATCCTACGTAACTATAGCGTCAACACTCTAGCGCTACTTTTGACCTTTTTCTTTTGAGACAATTTACACACACACATAAATTGTTGTTCCGTAGGAATATTATCGATAATTTCGTTGTCACTACGTAAGCAACCCGTGGCCGAATGGTTAAAGCATGAGGTTTGTGGAAATGCAAAGGTTGATGGTTCGAATCCTACGACCTTGCAAGAACACTTTTTGTGTTTCATTTATAAATTAATATCAGGTTGATATTATTTGTTAAACTTTAGCAAAGATCAACATAAAATGTAAAAAGAATGCCAACTTTATGCAAAATTACTTTATCAATATTTAAAATTATATTTTTTTCATAAATATAAAAAATCGTTATAAGCTGGAATCGAACCACAAATATCTGTAATCACTGTGAATCAATAGTATCTTGCTTTAGCCACTTAGCTATCAGTTAATTTATTAGGTTGGTAAATTACTGTATTAGTATCTAATGACGCACACACACATGTAAACGCATAACCGGGCCGGCGCGCGCGGTCGCACGCCACACTATTTTGAGCCTTGTTGTGCTAATGCACTTATGAGCTCTGACTGTATACCTCGGGAAATATATCTTGGACCTAAAATGTGCTCTATACGCGTAATACACGTTTAGTGGGTATCTTTTAAGGATGGCACGGGGCGCTACTGTGGTGGATGAACAAAATTTATCAAGTGTAGATTTTTACAAAAGAATTCGAGCGTGGCAGGGCCTCGTTTATTTCGCGATTTAGATCCAAGATACGTGTCCCGGGGTATACTTACTGCTATATTGCGACTTGCGTGAATTCCTTTCTCATTTATATTAGTAGCTAATGATACTTATAGTTGCGGTACGCTATGATAACCGTTTTGATACGACTGGTTTTGCTCGTTTTCTCGGTGTGTGAAGTTTATTTTCTTCTGTGCCAGTCTCGCCATATTTTTCTTACTCGTCCAACAGTTCGTTGCCCAATATTAAGCGCACCAAAAAAGAGAAAACCAGTCGTGTCAAACGGCCATCATAGCGTGCCGCAAGTATAGTTTTTTTTTTATACAACTTAGGTGGCAGACAAGCACACGGCCCACCTGATGGAAAATGGTTAGTTGAGAGTAAAACCTCAATTATTCTTCCCTAGATCTATACGAGGGCGCGGTGGAGACCCGCTACACCGACATCAGCTACTCGTCCCCCCGCCCCCGCCCGCCGCTGCCCCCCAACACGTGCGCGACGCTAGGCGACGCACAGCGCAACATGGTGCTGTCCTGCTTGCTCACGGAGGGGCTGGCCCACGTGGCCGAGCGGCTGCAGGGGAAGTACCAGCCGTACTTGCTGAAGACGCTGTGTTTGGTGCTCGAGAGAGTTGGTAAGAGCATGGAACAAAATTGTTTTTTTTTTGTAATACTTACCGCTGAAGATTTGCTGCGAGTTTTAACGCAATAAAGGCGCAATTTTCTGAATTGACGTCTCTGTGGCGTAGCGGTAGTGAATGCGGCTGCTACGCAGGAGGCGCGGGTTCGATCCCCGCTCAGTGCCAATATTTGTATGCATGAATAAAAATATTTGCATTGGTCTGGGTGTCTCATGTATAATATGTATGTATTTACAAAAAAAAGTATCTAAGTATGTATATCCGCATTCTAGATTCCATAACACAAGCTAATTAAGTTTACCATGGGTCTAGAAAGCGTTGTGTAGAATGTTGTGGAATATTTATTCATTTATTTATTAACTTTAAATTTATTAATAATTATTTTTTTAATTTCGTGACTTGTAATTTTTAACTGACATTCAAATCAAATCTAAAGACTCATTTACACCAGGTCGACAGTCGACTTCGGTGAACATCTTTCCTCTACCGAAGGCGGCGTAGTCGAAGGACGATCGTCGCCTCAATGTGTTTACACTGGGTTGATTGTCGCCTTCGACTGGCAAGCGAAGTCGACTGTCGACTGTAAATTAGCCTTTATGCAATGATATGATATCGATTGATAATAATAATTTATTCTGTTGACATATATTATGTTATACTAACCATAGCTGTAAGACGGAATTGTTACTAACAAATTGGGCCCTGTTGCCATTAAATTTTCGTGCTGGAGATGTTAAAAATAGCATTTGAATGTGTCCCCCATAGGCAGCAAGTACGAGATGCTGCACCTGGCGGGTCTGAAGGCCATCAACGCGATCGCGCGCGCCATGGGCCACGCCAGCGTGCCCGAGCTCATCGGGGCCAACGCCGACTACTTCACCTACCAGGTCACCGTCAGACTCAAAAAGGTAAACTAAAACATTAATAGTCCACACCCTTAAGATAAGATAAGATAATTCTTTATAGTACACAAACAACCTACAGTACATTAGGGACAATATAAGAGATATGTACAAATATGGTGGCCTCCCTTCTTCTGGATTGTTCTTGTTCATTCTAGCGTTAATCCCAGTCGCATCCGAAGCTTTCACCTCGGAGTCAAAGGTCCACTTTACCAGTCTGTGGATTTGGCTGGACTTTGATATTTTCGTGAAGCGACTTACATCTGACCTCCACAACTCAATAGCGATATTGGGCGATATTTAAGCATTGCAGCAGCAACACCCAATTTTTTTTTGAATCCTAAAAGTTGTAAAATGAAAAAAAAATATATACATTATTCAGTTGGGGTCGACGTCGATATTTTCCATGCTGCGACTAGGTACCCTCTATACCCTACCTACTCATTAGTATTTTGACCACCTAATAATATGGCAGAGTAAAAAAAAATGTGATACAGGGTGGGAAAACTAGATAAAAACGATTAATGATTTTTGCCTGTCTGTGTAATATAAACTACAAAAAGTACCTAAGTGATCAGGTTGAGATCTTTTGCGATACCGATCAAGTCTATAGTTTGACCATAACCGCTATACCACGTCTTGGGTATACCTCGGGACGCGTACCTTGGACCTAACTCGCGAGACAAACAAGGCCCTGGCGCGCGCGGATTGTTTTGTAATAAGCTATGCTTGGAGAATGTGAGCTCGTCCACCGCAGTAGCACCCCGTGCTATCCTCATAAGACACCCGAGAGACGTGTACTGCGCATATAGAGCATATAGTATATAGTTAGGTCCAAATATATATCCCGAGCAATACCACGTCTTGGGAATGTCCGCGGCGAGATGTTGGAGTATCGACGGTCAGATTTGGTCAGTCCACCGCCGCCGTCGCATCTCGCTCGCTCTCGACTATACTCTTTCTTTTTCTTTCCTTACCTCGCCACGCATACCTAGGGCGCGGTACAGCGGTCGCGATCGTTCTATAATAATATACATAGAAATCTTTATCATTTATTTCTAACAAAGTACAACCCAACATTATTTCCTCACAATAACATGAACGTTTGTTGTTTCAGGCTTGGAATTGTCAATCAGCTTTACAAATATTATCAGTAGTTATGGAGTACAGTGACTCTAATATATTAAATTATCTATATGGAATTGTTCAAGATGTGAGTATTGATTACTGTCTATACTATTATTACTGTTACAAAAACCTAGTAGATTGTAATTTGGGACGTCGGAAGATGAATGAAAGTTCGGAAAATATCGGCTTGTTTCGCTCTTTCGCATTCTCTCTATCGCTCATATCGAACTAAAAGTTTGGAACCTTTATAGAGTGGCTAAAACTGTAAAATAACTGTAAAATATCAAAACGATAGCTTCGGTTATAACTGCTCTGCCCCTCTAGACAAGTGGCAATTCGTCGGCCGGCGTTTTGTAGAATAGAATGCCAAGTGTATGGGATTTGACGTATATGACAAACGTCAACGAATGTCAAACACGTCAACGAATGTCAAACACGTCAAATCCTATACGTTTGTCATTTTATTCCATGATACGCCGAGCAACGAATTACCACTTGTCGGAGGGCTGCCCTCCTACACAAGTGGTAATTCATTGGTCGGCGTATTGTATAAAATAATGAATGTATGGGATTTGACATAATCATCAAATCCCATACATTCATTATATATGTCATATATGTCAAATCCCAGTCGTATATGTATGTCATAAACGTCAAAATACATTTACATTAATATACATTACACATTACAATACATTTAACATTCATCATTCTGTTCTTGTCTAGGGGGGCTGTAAAGATATCTAGTTGACAAAACCGAAACAAAGCAACCTTGATCGAGTTCTCGTTCTCTTCCCTTTAGGGAAATAGGTACAGAGGTTCTATAAAAATATCTATAATTTTCAGGTTCTAGTCCAAAGTTGTGATAAATATTATGAAAAAGATTTATACGCGTACTTACAAGTTTTTTTAACTTTCGTCGAATGCATACGAAAGTGGTATATGATAGCGCAGCGAGTGCCAAGCGAGTGCCAAGACGACGAGTGTTTAGACGTTTACGACGATACTAGGAAATATATAGAGTATATGAAGGAGGAGGAGAGGCTGATCAACGAGAATGAGATGGAGAGAGAGACCGGCAAGACCGCAGAGGAGATGTACAGGGAGGATCAAAAGAGGAAGGAAGAAGATATATTCCAATATGATGATAGAGTTTTGGGTAAGTTTTTTATTCAATGAAATTTTAAAGCAATTAGTAATGCTAATTGGTTATCTTATACATACTCTATCTGGGTTTACAGAATAAATTTATTGAATTTGTGTTAACTATTGTAATAATAATTATTAAATAAATTAATTAATCAATTGAATAATTAAAATTGGTAAAAGTGAAATGACTCAGACGGGACTCGACTCCGCGATCTTTCCCTTACAGGGAGAATGCTCTGACCACTGAGCTACCGAACTACACCTTCAACACAACCATTGAAACACGTTTAAGGCGTGACATCCCCCCTGTAAGGGACTCGTCGTGGGTTTAAGTCCTGTCTGAGCATTTCACTTTTTCCAATCTTATTCAAAAGTTTTTGATATCTAAAGAGGGTGGAAACTTTAAGTATGTCCAGACGATTATTTCGTAATTTCAAAGTTACAGCAATATTTTCAACTGAGTCGAAGAGTCAAACCAAAGTGTTGTGGAGGTCAGATAGCAGTCGCTTCACGGAAAATATCGAAATTCAGCTAAATCCACAGTTAGACTGGAAAAAGGGGACCACAGACTGAAAGCTTCGGATGGGACTAGGATTAACGCTAGGACTTCTTCATCCGTGCTCTCCGAGGCACGACGTAGAATACTCCTATCAATTTAGCATCTCATTCTCTTTCAGATATAACCCCCCCAACACCGCAGTACGTAACCGTCACAGTAACAATCCTGAAGCGATGTCTCAACTACATTGCTTCATCGAACAAAGACAACTGCATACTATCGCTGCAGATAATGAACACCGGTCTACCGATACTTCGGGGTTTCGACAACGAGTTACTGCCGCTCGTGCACTTGACGTGGGACCCGCTAGTCAGCAAGTTTGACGCGGAACCAGCGATTGTAAGAAGAGCTTTCGACTTGTTAGTCACTATGGCGGAATTGTCGAAGGATTTTATTAGGAGTCGGGCTGTCAAGTGAGTTGTATGATTTTTGGATTAAGCTATTTGTGATTTGACATATTATAATCCTTACTAATATTATAAATGTAAAAGTAACTCTGCCTGTTTGTTATGCTTTCACGCCTAAACCACTGAACCGATTTGGATGAAATTTGGTACAGAGATAGATGAGACTTTGGGAAAAACATAGGCTATGTTTTGGTTGCGATAACCAACTTCCACACGGGCGGAGCCATGGAATGGGCAACAGCTACTTAGTATATACATAACAGTCTGATATATAATTTCCCTTTGTTCTTCATTCTATGTCGATGTTTTTTTTACACGTAGGTTGCAGACAAGCACACAGCCCACCTGATGGATAGTGGTTACCGTGGCCTATGTATGTTTTATAAATATATAAAACACTAGCTGTTGCCCGCGGCTCCGCCCGCGTGGAATTCGGATTCCGTACAAACTTTTCTTTCGTGCTAAAATTGCCTCGGATACCATCCCCGTCAGCCATCAGGAGTGCCATGTGGAATTCGGACCCACTAAACAGCATGCCATCGCGGGTCTTCAGTTGCTGGAGTGTAAAATTGCCTAGGGCATTTTCCGCACCCCCCGGCTGACCCTGGGCCATCTACAATTTTAAGATGGCCCTCTCAGAAGTGGGAAGCACGATGTCCCATCGAATTCCGGAAAGGGAGGAGACGGGCGTGAAGGGATGACAGGAGGCCGGACCTATAATCCTCACGTCCGCGCTCGGTGACCAGCCCTTCCCTTTCCTGCTCTCTACTGGGCCTCCTCGTAGTCAGAGGGACATGTGGGAAGCCTTTGAGCAGCCCTCTATAGAGCTGCTCCCGTTGCTGTATATATTTGCCGTAGGCGGTAGCGCCTCCCCTGGGTGAGGGGCGTTAATGCCTCCGTTACCCAGGATGCATCACATGGAGGTTCCAATCCCGCATTCGGATCCCGTTACCGTTGCATCTTGTGTTCAGCTGACCTTCCCTGTCTTCGCTCGTGAAATACTTCGAACACCCGTGGTTGCACCCTTTTAGCCCATGCCCGTAATAATAATTAGTTTTCAAATAATGTATGGTAATTTACCGGATTTATTGACATTATAATTTCGTAATATCTTTTGAATAGAACGTCCGATTTCAATAATTCAAAAAGTAATCAACAGGTATTGAAACAATCTTAAATACCAAATGATTTATTTAGATAAGAATTAATATAAAGGTATAGATTCCGTGGTCTGACTTTGATCGGCATTTCGGCTTGAATTTATATCGTCGCGCGTTACTTTCATACTGCAATAGATTCTAAAATATTCATTATAATTATACAGTGTAAAGGGCAATTTTGATCTACATTAAATGTACAATGTATCTAACGTATTTAGTCAGATAAGGCTTAACACTATATTGTTAAAAAATAGCTTCGAAAATGACACATATTTTTTTTATAATTTGTAAAAATTAAAAATGGTTATTGTGAGCTACCCTTATTAGATAGACATATGCTGTCGCGGACTTTTATGTAGACCTTTTTAAGTTATACATTTCTACAGTACATTATTTTGTTCCATCTTCAATAGTTTTCGCAGCGTACGCGATGTAAGGAATTTTTAGGTCATTTTTTTTACACCTTGGGTTACATTATTGAAGTTTTATCCAGGATCCCTATTTTTTTGGAAATTAATTATAGCCTATGTTAGTCAGTGCAGCTTTCTAATGGTAAAAGAATTTTTGAAATCGGTTCAGTAGTTCTTGAGTTTACTCGAATACAAAAATACAAATCTAATATTAGTAAAGAATGTATGGAAATCTGCCCGATTTATTGACATTTATGCTCACTGCTCCGCTCCCTTTAGTAGTAGCGTGATGTTATATAGCCTATGTTACTCCCAGATAGTGTAGCTTTCTATAGGTGAAAGAATTATTGAAATCGGTCCAGTAGTTTCGGAGCCTATTCGTTACAAACAAAAAAACAAACAAACAAACAAACAAATCTTTCCTCTTTATAATATTAGTATAGATACATAGGTCACGGTATGTCTAAATGTGTTCTATACGCGCAGTACACGTTTCTTGGGTGTCTTTTGAGTATAGCACGGGGAGCTACTGTTGTGGACGAGCTTAAATTCACCAAGTATAGATTATTACAAAACAATCCGCGCGCCCTAGAGCCTCGTTTGTCTTGCGATTTAGGTCCAAGATATCCTCGTTTGTGATAAGGGGACGTTGTGGTGTGAGTGAAGATGTAGTGACTAAGATAGAGAAAGGAATGCTTAGATGGTTTGGATACGTGGAGAGGATGGACGAAAGAAGACTGATGAAACAGGGTGAATGGGCAACCCGGTAGGGTTCGACCTAGACATACGTATCGTATGTCAATCAAATCGAAGACATGTTAAAGAAAGGACATGTCAAGAGTACCCGAAATCGGCGAGCATGTATGAAAACAATTATGAACGTAGAAGAAGTGAAAGATGTATGCCTGGATCTTAGCAAATGGAAAACTGTGGTCTCACCCCGCTGGGAAAGAGGCGTGACTGTATGTATGTATCCTCGTTCGCTCTCTATTCATGCTTTCTTTCTCTTTCTTTACTTCGTCCTCTGCCACCCCGCGCTTACCTAGGGCGCGGTCTATATCCGTGTATATTTTATATACATACCTATTAGAATGTATATATACAGGATGTCCCAAAATTCAAGGATAAGCCGGCAACACAGGGTGGCCCTACTTATGGCTGCTCTGAAAAAAATAAGAAAAAAAATATATCTTAATTTTTTTTTAAATTACTCAAACATTTTTAAAATCCTTCGAAAATCGGTACCCCTAACGATATTTTTAACTACCAGGCCCACAATTTTGCAAATATTTTTGAACTCTTTTCTGTTTAGCAAGCTAAGAAGCATGGCTATCCATCACCACTGTGTAACATTATAGAATATTTGTAGTTATTTTACAAAAATAAGTCAAAATATTTCTTATTCGTTAAATTTTCATAGATTTTTTACTTTCGACCCACTTTATCTTATCTGGGTGAAAAAAAAAGTATGGACACCCTAATGGCATTCTTTTTTAAAAATTGGCGTAACTATCCAAAATTTCAAAAAGGTATGATTTGAGTATGATAATTTCATAAAATTGTCTAAAAAATTTTTTTTAGTAAATAAGAATCACATTTCATACATTGCTTTTATTGAAAATCACCAAATTTACTTTATACACAATGCATTCATTATCAATAAAAAATCATTGACGGGACTCGTGACTAAGTGGTAACCGAGTAGGATAACACATTACGAGGTTAAGCAACACAAGCCAGGTTGGTTTTCGGATGGATGACCATTCTTAAGACATTGAGACACCTCCGTTCCTCAGAGAGTACGTGAAGCTGTCGATCCCGGTGTCCATGTCTGTGACAGTTCTTACGGGTAATGGGAGCCCTAAAAGTCCATAAACTAGTCATCATTATCTTCATGGATACGCATTTTTCTGATTGCAATCGTAGCCAAGATAACCTCGGAGCTTAGAGTCCGCCTTCCAGTTCTTTCGCCTTCACTTCGCCAACTAACAACTGGTCTGACTACATAACTTCGATATCGCCAGTGGGTTGTGGAGGTCAGGTGGCAGTCGCCTCCCGGAAAATATCGAAGTTCAGCATTTCACAGTTAGCTGGGAAATCCGAGGCTCAGAGTTTCTGGACTAGTTTCATTCAAACATCAATATGCCTGCGGATTATATTATTGGCAAAAGATATGCACGAAAAATAATGTATTAATGCCGGTCGCAAACAATTCAAACATGTATAATAAAAAAAATTAACAATAATGCAATGATTATAAAATTATACCATTATGTTTGTTTATTTTTTTTCACAATATTGATTTTCAACACTCATCATCCTCACTGAGCCTTCACAAAATACAGAGTCGGACCTCTGGGTTCACTGTGAAACAACAGAACTACGAAATTTTCCGTGAAGTGACTACCACCTGACCTCTACAACCTACTGGCGATATCAAAGTTATGTAGTGAGTCCAGTTGCTCAACTTTTAGGACTCCGACTACCCGTAACAACTGTCATAGATGCTCGTATGGCCACCGGGATCGACAGCTTCACGTACTCTCTGAGGAACGGGAGTGTCTCAATGTCTTAAGAATGGTCATCCATCCGATAACCAACCTGGCTTGTGTTGCTTAACCTCGTAATGTGTTATCCTACTCGGTTACCACTTAGTCACGAGTCCCGTCAATGATTTTTTATTGATAATGAATGCATTGTGTATAAAGTAAATTTGGTGATCTATATAATATAAAAATGAATCGCAAAATGTGTTGGTAAGCGCATAACTCACCAACGGCTCTACCGATTTCACTAATTCTTTTTTTGTTGTGTTTGTTATTATTGGGAGAAGGTTCTTACGAAAAAAAAAAAAAAAACAGTTGTACAGAAAATTTCAGAAAGTAACTTTTCTTTTTCTCATACAAACTTTTTCTATTATGTGAGAGAAGTTTATGTTTACGTTACGGGATTAGTATTTAGTAGTAGTAGGTAGTAGTAGGAATGGGAATGGGAATGAGAATAGGAATAGGAATGGGAATAGTAATGGGAATGGGAACGGGAACAGGAATGGGAACGGAATTGCACGCGGGTGGAAAATATGGCGGTACGAAGTTCGCCGAGACAGCTAGTTTTCAATAAAAGCAATGTATGAAATGTGATTCTTATTTACAAAAAAAAATTTTTTTGACAAATTTTATGAAATTATCATACTCAAATTGAAAAGAGTTGGGTTTGGTTTGTATTAAGGTTAACTCTACACAACTCCAACTCTTGGTTTGTTTGATATATATTGGTGTAAAAGGTATTGGTAAAATAAGAGCAAGTTTAAGGAAAGTACTTATCTATATTCACTCACTAGTAGTTTACACTAAAATGGTTTATGTTATAATTGACTTATATTAATTAAGATAATGATTCTAATGGTTTGGAATTAATGGTTAATGGTTAATGGTTTTGGTTGCGAGTACGCGGTAGCTCCGTGAGGGCTTTGGACACGAACTGGCTACACATTAGCCAAATCGAACAAGTGTGCATAATTGCAAGCGATGCAATTATACGCATTAGTCGAGTGTTTGATTTACTCGAACATATTCCCGACAGCATGATGAGTACGGGATGATAAGTGATGGTGCATGAAGTGATATGATGATTACAATAATCTGAATGGTAAAGTACAAAAATATTGAATAACATATACTTAGGATATTAACAAAAGTTAACATTTAAACTATAGTGTCTTCCACAGTAAATGTGTCATTTAGGTGGCCATTGTTCGCACCTTCATTTCGCTTATTTACACTAGGCCACCGATTAGCGCAACGGTGCAACTGATAACCGATGTCACTTTTGTTTAACTCACTCACGTTTATCACTTCACTATTATTTGGTCTATTGTCGAAATTCGGACGCGGGGAGGCTCCTGGGGGTTCCCGTCGCTGCTGCAAACTTCTAGTATGGTGTACTCGTCTTCGAGGTGGTTCAATCATCTCCATTATCTGCTCACAATCTCTTTCACTATTTCGTGCATTAGCAGGTTCACGGCGCGGGCGACAACGCCTGGTCCGCCAGATCCATGCAACGATCGCAGCGGCAGCGCATGAAACCATCGTGTAACTGATAACGTAGTGATGAATGTCATGGGGCGATAAATCTTCGACTTCGGCGTTACTGCTCTTTAAGTCTTCTATTGACTTTTCGAGGCTGGTCATGGAGACATTAATGTTTCCGCTCTCTATAGGTTTCTCATCAGGCATTTTAATGTTTACCAGATGGTTAATTTGGTCGAACTCTGGCACGTAGAGGGGTGTCGATGAGTTTAATTGATTGGACTGGAGGCGAACGGAGTATAGTGCGAAGTCCTTGCCTTTAACGACGCATTCCTGGCTGACGGCTAGAACTCCAGCTCGACTCAAATGACTTACGGTCACTTGATCATCGCATATTATTTTTATTGTGTAGGTGTCACAACAAAAGTAAAAGTGCTGAGAGATCAAATGTAGGTTTATCCATTCGTTTGTACAATTTCTCCATTCTGTTCTGCATTGGTTTGTGCCGAGATCCCTTTCGCAGAAACTTTCGTCATTTTTCAGGTCTAAAACTGGTTTGGTCAACTGACACATGTACGTTGCCCCATGGTGTAGACATGATGTAATTTCTTCAGTGGTCATGGTGAAATAAGAATCCCTTTTTAAGTTGACAGCTGCGTATTCGGAAACAGGTATTATTTTGACCTTATTCGACTTTATTTGGAGCGGTATTGGTATGAGTTTGTATAGTTGGAAGCTATCTCTCGATATTAATGGGAAGGTAATCTCTATTATAACGTAACTCGACGTGGCTCTAGCTTTAACCTTCAATAATTTGTAGATATACTGAAGATCAGTCTCTAGATTTTGAATAGGTAGTGTGAGTTCGCTAGGCATTTTACCGTATATAATTTGAAGTTCTCGTTCGAGTTGAGCTGGCGGCAGCAGGTGTATACTTAACTGACCATGGTAAATGTCAGTAATTGTATCAAGCAATGTGTCTTGAAGTCGTCTTAAGCTTTGTAACAAGTTATTGCCGGCCATTGCAGATAAGGTGAAATCGATGACGTAAGACATGTTCTGAATATTGTCTTTGAGAGTGCTGGTGTTGTCTTGCAAGTCTAATAATCTTTTGTTGATTAGTTTGTGTTGCTGGTTGACAGTACTCTCCATTCTCTTCATTAGATTGAACTCGGCTTCGATAATGGAAGTTTGGTTTTTCCACAATTTCGCCAGGTGTTTTTCGTTGCGGTGTATAGCATCAATATCCTTGACATACTGGTCAGCAAAACGTGAATCCAATACACCGAACAGGTCATTCGCCAGATATCCGACACCATTTATTAAACCGCGCCTCCGCCGCGCTGTCTGCGACGGTACGCTCCACCGTCTAGCGGGAACATTAAAGTGCTGCGTTAGCAAGAGTTCATTGTAGTACTCGAATTCCTGGTAATCGTGCCTGGCTTGTTGTACTATCATATTACAATGGGTCGGTACACTGATACTTGAGCATTGTTTTGATAAATAATTGATGATTTTGTTATAGGTTTTTACACCTGTCCAATACGGTTCCATGTCATAGTACATAACTAAAGTCCATTTGTCTCTAATTAATTGCACCTTTGTTACGGGATCGAAATATAAGGACATGTTGTTTGGCAGTTGTTTGATGGTGTGTAAGCTGTTAGTTGGCAGGATCAGCATTAGAACGCATAACAACACGGTGAATGCTGTTTCCATCCCTTTTCTGGTTTTATTTGTTTTTTTTGTAGGCTTGACGATACTGGTTTCCGCCGTAGTGGGTGGTGGTTTCTGAATTGTTTCACTATTTTGGTTCAAGGGTAATAGCGACAATTTTACGATAGGACGTTTTATTTCGCCGTTTTTGGTTTTTAAAGTGACTGTTCTGGTTAGTCCATCTGTTCCCGGGTGAGTATCAATGACACGACCCATAGCCCATTTTCCTGGTGGTAAGTTTTCGTCATGAATCACCACTAAGTCTCCGAGACAAATATTTTTTGTGCGCTTCATCCATTTGTTTCTGGAAGAAAGTTGCACTAGGTATTCAGTTTTCCACCTTTTCCATATATCGCTGAACAATCTGGTTGTTAAATGCCACCTGGTTCTAGCATCTTGTGCAGTTTCTATAGTGGTTATTCCCGGCCTTCCTGCCAAAAAATGGGCAGGTGTGAGAAAGTCGAGGTCGTCAGCTTGCTCTGATAATGCACAAAGTGGTCGCGAATTGAGGCATGCTTCTATCCTAGCTAGTAATGTGATATACTCTTCAAAAGTCAATTTTTGTACACCTACGACTCTTTTTAGATGGTGTTTGAGACTTCGCACTGCGCGTTCCCACAGACCTCCCGCGTTGGGCCACTGTGGTGCGTTGAAATGCCATTCTATACCTAATTCTGCTGTCTCAGTTAGGAAATCTTTACTGAATACTTGTCGAAGGCTGTTGTACTCTTCCTGTATCATTCTGTTTGCCCCAACAAAATTTGTGCCGTTGTCACTGTACATGTGTCGGGGGCACCCTCTTCTGGCTGCCAATCGGGTAAGGGCTGCTAAAAAGGCCGAACTGCTCAAATCTGATACGAGCTCTAGGTGGACGGCTTTTGTAACCATACATATAAAAACAGCTATGTAGCCTTTTGTAGTTTTGATACCTCGTCCTTTGTTTGCTTTTACTTCTACGAAACCCGTGTAGTCCACGCCGCAATGATAAAATGCGTGTTCGGGATTTACTCTAGGTTCAGGTAAATCTCCCATAAGCTGGTGCTGCTTAATGGGATCGTGCCGTCTGCACACGACACATCGTCTAATAAACTTTTTGGTAGCCATATATCCACCGATGATCCAGTACTGTTGTCTTAGATTTGCTAATGTAAGACGGGATCCTCCATGGAAGGTTAATCTATGGGCTTGGTCTATAATTAATGTGGTTATCAAATGGTTGTGGGGTAAGATGATAGGATGTTTCATATCAAGACTTATGTGAGCGTTTGTCAACCTTCCACCCACACGTAGTATTCCGTGTTTGTCAATGATTGGGTTCAAAGTTAAAATTTTGCTCTTTAGCTTACCATCAGGCGAGGCAAAGTCAAATTGACGTGTCCTATATAAAAAAAAAAAAAAAAAAAAAAACTCTACCATGTTTATTTAAATATTCTAACTCGTCCGCAAATTCTGTTTGCTGAATGGTTTTGATTATCAGCAGTTTCGCGACACGGAGCTCGTGTATTTCTAGGTAGGGCCGATGAACTTGCTTCTTATAGTTAGGCAATCGTAGTATCCATGCGTAAATTCTGATGATTTTCGATATACTACTGAACTTATTTAGTAGATAGTTAATAATTTCGTTGGTCATCACATTTTGTTTGTGTTTAACAACTGCCATGTTGGTTAATTTTGAGATAGCTGGCTTGACCTCTAAATTGGTTTCGTATTTAGAAAGGCAGCTTTCTTGTTTGGTGTATGATGATAGCCAAGGTGGTCCTTGCCACCACAGGCTATGGTTTATGAGTTGCTTGACAGTCACGCCACGACTTGCGCAATCAGCTGGATTGTCTGAGGTCTTCACAAATAGCCAACGTTCTGCCGGTATTGTTGTCGTGATTGTTGCTACTCGATTGGTTACAAATGGTTTCCACCGTGCTGGATCTCCGTGTATCCACCCCAATACTGCTGTTGAATCTGTCCAGCAGTACACATCTTTGTGGTAATCTGATAAGCAACTTTGAACTTTCAGCATCAATTGAGATAACAGATGAGCGCCCATTAGCTCTAACCTAGGAATAGACACTGCCTTGTTCAAAGGGGCTAGCCTTGCTTTTCCAGCTACTAGTGTTATGGTTGTGTGCTTGGGTTTCACGATCTTACAGTAAATTACACATGCGTATGCTTTATTCGAGGCATCGCAGAATCCGTGCAATTCTATTTTTTCGTTATGGCCCATTCCTAGCCATCTGTTTACTTTTATGCCGTTTATGTCTGTAAATTCTTTTCTTAGTTTGCACCATTGTGATTTTAGTTCTTCTGGTAGTTCTTCGTCCCATTTCAGCTTTGATAACCAGACATTTTGAAACAATAGTTTCATAGTAGTGCTCAGAGGGGTTAGCCATCCTAATGGGTCGAATAGTTTAGAAATGTTTGAAAGAAGCGATCTTTTAGTAATCATGGTTGACAAATTGTTGTCCAGCTTTGATGTAAAAATAAAATGATCATTTTTTGGGTTCCAGCCTAGACCAAGGGTTTTGGTGGAGTCACTCTGCTTGAATTCATAAGTCGACTGATTGCATTGCTCCTTTTCTAAGCCGGTTAGTAGCTCGGCTCTGTTGGCAGTCCACTTTCGAAGGTTAAAACCACCCAACCGCAATAGTTTTATGAGGTCAGATTTCAATTGAATAGCCGCTTTCATGGTGTGACGTCCTCCGCAATAGTCATCCATATAAAAGTTTCCTTCCAGCTCCTTTGCCGCTTCAGGAAAAGTGTTTCGTTCATCAGATGCCAATTGTTTTAAACACATCATTGCCAAAAATCCTGCTGGTTTGGTACCATAAGTAAGCGTAACGAGTTGATATGGTTGAATCCGTTGATTGGGACCTCGCCATAGTATTTTTTGGTAGGCTTGATCCTCCTCGTTTACCCGTATCATTCTGTACATTTTTTCAATGTCAGCAGTGTATACATATTGAAACTGTCTCCATTTTAGGATAAGCTCTTGAAGATCTTTCTGTATATTGGGACCTCTGTATAACACGTCGTTCAAGCTGTATCCTGATGATGATTTTGCTGACGCGTTAAATACTACCCTTAGCTTAGTGGTGGTTGATTCAGCTCGAGTGACTGCATGGTGTGGCAAGAAGCACTCGATTGCTTGGTTATTGCTCGCCGGAATCATATGATTTAACTGTAGATATTCGTTCATAAATTGTTGGTAACCTTCTTTCAATTCTCCGTTTTTCTCTAACTTCTTCTCAAGATTTCTATACTGGGCTAACGCTTGTGGTTTTGTAAGCCCCAGCTTCTCTTTGAGTGATGGTTTGAATGGTAAGCGGACTTCATATGCGCCAGAGTCAAGCCTTGTTGTGGTTTTGTGGAAATACTCCAGACACTCATGATCATCCGTAGACATTTCTATTTTTTGGTTTATGTCTTCGTTCTCCCAAAACTTCAGTAATTCCTCTGTGTTATGGAGGACAACGTTGCAGTGGTAGTGTGGTCTGATAGATCCGCATAGGAGCCAACCTAACTGTGTTTGTTGTGCTATTGGTTGCCTGTCGTTGTCTCCTCTCAAGATACCTCCTAATATTATTTTACTGTAGACATCAGCTCCGAGGAGTAGTTCTACTGATCTGCTGGTATAAAATTCTGGATCAGCTAAATTTATTCCCTGTATGTGACTCCAAGTCAATGGTTTCTGGAAGGATTTGTTGGGCAATTGTTTCAAAAGGTTGTTCATAATTATAACATTAGCATTTACGGAAAAGTCGCTGTGTATAGAATGTATGGTTAATTCTAACTGGCCTTTTGTGTTGTTTCCTTTCTCCCCTACGCCGTATATTTGGCCTTTAAAATTAGAACGTTTTAATCCTAATGTTTGGGCCGCCTTTTCGTTTATTAGTGATATCTGTGAACCCTGGTCGACTAAAGCCCGCATGGTATGCAGAGTTCCATCAATTCCCACGATCTTAACTACAGCGGTTGCTAGTAGAACGTCAGACAGGTCATCCCATGAAGCGTTCGATGACCTAGAATGTTGTTTCTTGGTTGCTACGCTGTTTGTTTCTGCTGATGTAGATAGACTTTGAGCGTCAATGGCCTCGTGTAATAAAGTGTTATGCGGACCTAAGCACTTACGACATCGTTTCTTCGATACACATGGTTTATTGAAGTGGCAAATTAAGCAATTTTTGCAATAATTTAATTGCTCTACTTTATTTAATTTTTGCTCATCCGTCTTTTGTAGAAATTCAGAACAATGCCATAATCCGTGGTCAGCATTGCACAATCCACAGGTTAATGAACGTGATACGTGATATGCGTTTGTGTTCGGATTCGTCTGTTCTTTTTTTTGTGATTGTTGGTTGTTGCCATGTGAACTTTTCTTATGGCTTTGATGGGGATAACTTGTTGTTTTTGAGGCTTGAGGCGTTACGGTTTTCTGGTTTGTAGGTTCCTGTTTACGGCGAGACGCTTCTAAAGCTGTGAATTTTCTTTCTAAATATTCCAGAAATTCCTGTAAGGACGGCAATTCTCTGGGATTTTTGATTGAAGATATGTATTCTGCGTGGGAATCATTGTCTAGTTTTTGCGATAAGAGATGCACTAGAAGGGGGTCCCAAGTTGAGATATCCACCCCTAAGATCTGGATTGCATGTAGCGTTTCGTTGGTAACGTCATGCAGCTTTTTTATCGATTTTAACATTAGTGTGTATTGCTGCTGCCCCGGTACGTTGGGCAATTCGAGCATCCTACGAATGTGGGACGTGAATATTGACTTTTTGTTATCGTATCGATGGGTTAAAATCTCCCAGCAGACTCGGTAATTGTCGGAACTAATTTGTAGATGGTGTATTAGACGTTCGGCCTCTCCTGCCACCTTACTCTTCAAAAATTGCATTTTTTGTGTGTTAGACATAGATGGATTTTTGTCAATGGCCTCGGTGAATAGATCCTTAAACGAGACCCACTGGTTATAGGTTCCGTTAAATACAGGAATGCTTATTTGAGGGGTAGACTGTTCACGGTGTTTCACGGACCACATTTTCATATTTATGTTGTTCGTCAATTCATTGTATGTGGCCTCGTGTCTGCTAAATTCACTTTGGTACCGGAAATCGTCACCTCCGTCTTCACCCTCGATCTCCCAGTGGAGTTGGTCAACCTGTCCCCAGCGGTTGTCTAATGACTTTAGAGCACTCTGGAATTGCCACTTGTTTTCCAAGCTGTCTATGTCTATATTGCTGACAGTTCTCATAAAGGCCTTAAAGTTGATGGACTGTTTTTTCATTAATTGTTCCTGCCTTTGCGACCCTGTCTGTGTGTGGTGGAATGCCTCTTGTCGCGGGGACCTTTCGCGACAAGGCAGTGAAATTGGTTGTTGTTGCTCCGTTTCCGCATCGGGTTTGCGCAGTTCGGAGCGTGGTTGTTCCCTTGTGTGGACACCTGGTGCTGGGTTTGCTCGCTCTGGATCCACATAACGAGGGCTGACACTTGGCAGCTGCTTTTTGTGCAATTGTTCTACAGTGTCTTCAATCCTTTCTTTAATATTCTTATATACTTCCTGAGCTGTCTCGAAACAACTCTTTTTAAAATATACGTGGTCGAATTCCGCAAACTCACACATTTTACGGTGGTTACTTTGGTACTCTCCCCAGTAAGCTTCCAACAACTCCGCTTTCCGCTTGTAATTGTCGATGGTCTTCCTGTCAGAGCCATCCTTCTTGATATTTGTCAATAATTTGGTCAGAGCCTCATAGAGCTCGGTTTGGTTGATGAATACGGCGTCGGAATTCATGTTTGGAAATTGGTTCAGAAGAGAAGTAAACAGTAGTGGTTAGGAATAATAATGGTTTGATCTGACCTGGTTTGCTGCGTCTGGTCTGGTACTGCGACCACAGTTGGTAAGCTTGTACAAACCGCTGTGATCCCCTTGCTTGTCTGGTGCAGGCACTGTATCACTTTATAGCCACTGGTTGTTTTATCGAAGGACCATGAAAAGAGTTGGGTTTGGTTTGTATTAAGGTTAACTCTACACAACTCCAACTCTTGGTTTGTTTGATATATATTGGTGTAAAAGGTATTGGTAAAATAAGAGCAAGTTTAAGGAAAGTACTTATCTATATTCACTCACTAGTAGTTTACACTAAAATGGTTTATGTTATAATTGACTTATATTAATTAAGATAATGATTCTAATGGTTTGGAATTAATGGTTAATGGTTAATGGTTTTGGTTGCGAGTACGCGGTAGCTCCGTGAGGGCTTTGGACACGAACTGGCTACACATTAGCCAAATCGAACAAATGTGCATAATTGCAAGCGATGCAATTATACGCATTAGTCGAGTGTTTGATTTACTCGAACACAAATCATACCTTTTTGTAATCTTGGATAGATGCACCAATTTTTAAAAAAGAATGCCATTAGGGTGTCCATACTTTTTTCTTTCACCGAGATAAGATAAAGTGGGTCGAAAGTAAAAATCTATGAAAATTTAACGAATAAAAAATATTTTGACTTATTTTTGTAAAATAACTACAAATATTCTATAATATTACACAGTGGTGGTGGATAGCCATGCTTCTTAGCTTGCTAATACAGAAAAGAGTTTAAAAATATTTGCAAAATTGTGGGCCTGGTAGTTAAAAATATCGTGAGGGGTACCGATTTTCGAAGGATTTTAAAAAAGTTTGAGTAATTTAAAAAAAAATTAAGATTTTTTTTTTTTCTTATTTTTTCCAGAGCAGCCATGAGTAGGGCCACCCTGTGTTGCCGGCTTATCCTTGAATTTTGGGATACCCTGTATAACATAACATAAACTCACGCCTATATCCCCGAAGGGGTAGGCAGAGGTGCTAGCACCCACATTTCGCCGTTTATGTTTAGGTCCCAATGTAATAGGTGGCGAGCCTATTGCCATTAACCGGGCACTTATAAACCTGCGATAAATACACACATAACTTCGAAAAGCATCGAAAAGTCATTGGTGTGTGCCATGGTAAAACCTGGGATCGAACCCGAGACCTCGTCTCAGCAGTCCATTACCCATACCACTAGGCTACCGCGGTTCTATACCCTGTATATGACCAACTCATATTTCCACCCCAAAGGGACGTCCTCCCCACCATATACAAGTTCCTGCTCAAGTCGTCGGCGGACAGCCACCTGAAGGACGTGGGCTCTGCCTACCGCAGTGGCGCGGCGTACGGCGTGCAGGTCACGGCGCTGGGCGCATTGCCGCGCCTGGCCTGCCGCCTGCGCCTCGCCGGGTCGCCGCTAGAGGGCGCCATGCAAGCCGCCACGCCTTACCTGTCTAATAAACAGCCTCGACCTTTGCAGGTAATGTACTTACGGAGCTAGGTTGCCAATTGACAGCAATGGGTTTGCCTTTAGAACGGCAGCAAACGCAGAGAAAAGGCGGCTTAAATAACCGCACTGTTATTCTCAGCTAGGGCCTGTGGTTATGAGAGTAGGCGTGACCTTAGTGCTCTGTCCTCGTATCTCCTAAATACATTTTGATGCTGGATTACGACTCTTGTCTGAGTATGTTCGTCTGTTACATTTACGGTGAAATCTTAAATGCATTCTAGTGTGAGATAGATATACGACGTACTTAGTATCATTTATATTAAATGAAATGAGTAGTTTAGCTATTGCCGGGTAAAAATTGGGCAGAAATTAACCCCTCTTCACCTCACACCCGCATTCTTTCATAGAGAAATCTAATTAGAACATCTCCTCTCTGTGTTTGAACACAGAGAGGAGAGATGTACTAAGTTGCGTTAAACTTCAAAACGTAGTGAAATATAGGTCAAGAAAACGTATTTTTTTATTACAGCTATCAGCAATAGAATTCTTCAAAAGGATCCTAGAATACGACTACTGCGCGGGGTGGTATCACCTGCGGCAGTTGTGCAACAACGAGCAGGTTCTCGTCCCGCCCGCGACCAGCTTGCATCTAGAACCAACCGTCGGCACCCCCTTCCTAGCCACCAATACCGAATACGAGAATAATGTTAAATCAATATTTGGTTCTACTACAGACTCCTAATAAAAGTCTTGTTTTATTATACTTGTTGGTTTTATTTTGAAATAAAATGAATTCGAGGAATTGAGAACCTTCCTCCTACATGTCGGTTAAGAGAATACGCTCGTATGAACTTATCCAGAAAGCCAATTCTCGTAATAAAAAGATGTTCAAAATTCAGTCTCGATCTACTCCCAAACAAATGTCAAAAATGATCAAAGAATCTTTATTCAGTTTAGGTAAATACAGAACACAGAATGTCAAAATTTCACAATATTATATGTACATTGTGCATGCATACCTACTTATATCCAGGCCTGCGAATCCCCGAACGTGTCAAAGGCAGTTCGAAACAATTAAAAAAAAAATCATTGATATCGTGATCGTTTTTGACAATTGGGAGATTAATTTCTTTTTATTACGAGAATTATTGGTCTTATGATTGCCTGACGTAAATGTGCTTCTAGCGAGGGCCACGTAGATGACAATGTAAGGGTCAATTTAGATATAGTACGGTCAATAAAGTAGTTGTAGAGTGCGTGAGCGGGAACCTAAACGATTTCTTCAGAAACTTATTCAGACTACTTAGAGAGAAAACATACTAAAAGTCCTGACGTCTAGGTGTCGAGCCGGAGGGGGGAGAGGGGGGCAAAGGTCTCAATTTTTGGTTATTTGTTAATAAATCAAAAACGGTGCGTTGTAGCGAAAAATGTTCTAAGATGGAATGAAAGCTTATAAAATTCTCTATAACTTTATCGAACGGTGGGTATTTGTTTGTGCTGTACACTTGACTCTGAATATCTTGCCGTAAAATTTCCGCAGCTTTAGCAAGAATTCTCAGCTCTTCCTCTACTTCGTTTTTTTGCCTATTTCCGTACCAAAATGGGTAGGCCAAAGAAGTCCAGGGCTTGACGTCGTGGAGGGTGACATGCGTGCAAATGGTCTCACTACCATGGACGCCCAAGATCGTGCGAAGTGGAGGAGGAAGAGCCGGAAGGCGGACCCTGAGTTTCGAGGTCATCTCGGCCACGGATGCAATCAGGAGAATACATCTATATCCGCATGATGATGATTTCGTACCATGCCTGATTGATAATATTGTACCCAATGTCTCTAAAACACACCACCGGCGCGGCGTTTTAAAACGGTTGACCCCTGGTGTGATCAGTATTCAATCCCCATATTTATTTTCCAACTCGGCCTTGATAGTTCGCCACTGGGGTTTGGCACCTGTTACAACACCGAGTATTAGAGTGAGAAAACTGAGTATCAATGCTTCCCTCCATATAAGCAAAAATTTCTTCCATAGCCTCTACGACATGGGTATCTCTAGGGATCTTAGCTTTCTGGAGTTTTGGGTTACTGACAGACTTCACAAATGAATAATAGCAGTCTTTGTGATATTTTGCTCCTTGAGCAACAAGATCGTTAGTGCAGGACAAACGACAAAGAAACGAAGTTCTTCTCCCCATGTATCATTTCTCAAAGAACATAAATATGCATACTACTAGCATTAATAAGACCCAGTATTCCCTTTTCTTTCACCTCAGAGACATTGTTACTTCCTTTAACCACATCTTCATTACATACAGGACACTTATTAGTAGTTACTCATATTAGATAGTGTTACTAATAACAGTGTATATGTTAAAAATATTTTGTGGCTGCTGCCCTGCGTTACCGGGTAGGCTACCGTGCCAAACAAAATACGAGTAAAATTACGAAAACTAATAATAACATAAGCCCGAAGGCATGTATATGATGTTAATGGGAGTTTTAGCCAGTAAGGACGCGTTATCTACAGTGAGTATTAGGTACACGAAAAACAATCTTTATGATTGTTTTTCTCACCTCAACTCAGTTATCCGCTGTTATAAAAAACGCAATTTCTTACTGTAACCGCCTTCACCACGTGGAGGTACTCCCAGCTTATGTTAAAATAAATTTTAAGATAATTATTCACATCAGTTAATGGTCATCACGCTAAATAACTTTAATTATCACTTTTCCAGAGCGTGTAGTTCAAAAACGGGTAGGAGTATGGAAAAGTATATAAGATCAAAGTTATAGAGAATTTTATAAGCTTTCATTCCATCTTAGAACATTTTTCGCTACAACGCACCGTTTTTGATTTATTAACAAAAAACCTAAAATTGAGACCTTCCCCCCCCCCCCTCCCCCCTCCGGCTCGACACCTAGACGTCAGGACTTTTAGTATGTTTTCTCTCTAAGTAATCTAAATAAGTTTCTGAAGAAATCGCTTAGGTTCCCGCTCACGCACTCTATACCCTCCTTTGAGCCATTCGTTGACCGTACTAATAGCGGAACAATGCTCAATAAGTTTTAGGACACTTTCCATAGTGCCACATACTTCAACTCCAGTGAACTAGTACGTTTATTACTATAAATTCAAACTTGGCATGTCTCCAGGTACATTTATTTGCAGTTCCAGTTACACTCAATACAGTTGTGCTAAATGAAACAAAATCTGGCAGTAATTACTTCAACTTTATTTTTTACAAAACACATTGGTCACGGAAAACAAATACCCATATATCATCAATACCCATACCCATATGTCATAATATATAATTTATATATAATTACACTTAAGTATTGCATCTTAAACACAGTCTAATAAGTCAACAGTTCAATAAATCAAAACATTGCAGAAAGCGCTTTGAGAATTTCATGTATAGATCCACTGATGTTACGCTACTAAATGCAACTTGTAGGTGTGGATGTGTGCTACACACAATGACTATATCACACACACAGTCACCGACAAAAGTAGATGATCATTGTACAGATCTCAAATTTAAAAATGTGCCCACTAAGTAATAGTAAGTATAAATTTTATATGTAAGTATTTGTTAAAATACTATTTTGAAGATAAACATATGACCATCTACTTTTGACGCTGCATAATATATACGCTGTAACTATCTATACATCTGTGGAATTATTACATACATTATTATATCGTAACAATAAAAGTGGCTTCTTTACAATTAGTCATAATAACAATATTCGTAAACCACTTTATATTTCATCACAAATATTAAAAAGACTGCTCGTAATTGATTGACTTTTAGATTAGCTTTATAGTAACTATAAATTATTGTACAGCATATTACTGACTGATAGAAGTGATTAGATTACTATAAGATGTTCGCAACTAGAGTCTTGCCTCTCCACTCTCGCTTTGAGAGGCAAGAAATAAACACACTCGCGCTACGCTGCGTGATCAGGGGTATTGTGCCAACCTCCTGAAAATTGTTACAATAATTAAATGGTAACATCGCAATATGTACGAATTGTTAATATTTTTAAGTCGGGTAAAAGCAAGTTGCTTTTTATGTTCCATAATTTGATTACAGCTTCAAATCAATCATTCTCGTATATTTCATCTTATTACAGATATATTATATGAATATCCAAAGACGGGCTTTTCGAGGGAGGGTGTCATAATTGACTTAGTTTAGAAAGATTCGAGACCTTTATCCTGCAATAATAAACTACGAAATATTTAAATTTTGAAAATTAATCAGACGCAGTTTATTTAGGGCTACCCGTATGATTATTTTTATACTATCTCCTCTTCCCCCTCCCTAAATGATATTCTGTATCCACGTATAGAATCAATACAACTAAAACATACTAATTTTTTCAATCTGTTTGCAATACTGAAATACAAGTTCTACTCTGTCTTTGGAGTCTTCAGTTAATGAGTTTTTTGAGGAATATGAGATGTGAGACTTGACTGAGATACTCATAATAGCAATATTTAAGAATTATGTACACAAATGGGCAAGTACATACATATATTAGGGTACGACTACAATAGTGTGGTTGCAAGGTTAAGACCCGTCTCCGAATGTAACCACGGTTGCAACCATAGCTCATAAGATGTCTAATGCTGCGTATTTTTGATGATACAATATACGGATAAACATAACATAAACTCACGCCTATATCCCCGAAGGGGTGGGCAGAGGTGCTAGCACCCACATTTCGCCGTTTATGTTTAGGTCCCAATGTAATAGGTGGCGAGCCTATTGCCATTAACCGGGCACTTATAAACCTGCGATAAATACACACATAACTTCGAAAAGCATCGAAAAGTCATTGGTGTGTGCCATGGTAAAACCTGGGATCGAACCCGAGACCTCGTCTCAGCAGTCCATTACCCATACCACTAGGCTACCGTATACGGATAATGCAAACCAAAATATGGAAAATATGTCCGCTGGTTACAGTGACTACAGGCGGACGGGGTAATTAATTACAGGTAAGGTATAGACTACTGGCCCGTGTAGAAAAATGATGGGTCATCTGAACCACCAGGTGACCTATATAGAACGATATAAGAGCATAAAATAATAAGATTCAGCACTATGCCGTCACTTGTAAGCTGTCCAACTGAGTGCAGGTGAGCATTCAAAAGCACATGTAGAGTGAGTACATTTTGGTCATATATTTTTGTACGGCATTCTTAACCATCGATAGATCCATGAAAAATAACAAGAAAACGCGTAGTGCCGTACAAAAATGGTGATCCACAAAGTCGGAATTTTTATTTTATTTTCCGACAATTTCCAGGGTAAATTTGGTCATTTGATTTTGTACGGCATCCGTTTCATACTATTTCAATACTGCTTCTAATCCATTATTCCGCAACGCCGTACAAAAATCATGATCCAAGGGGAAATAATCGAGGGTTACAAACCCCTCTCTTTCCGTGGTCCACGGGGTGATTTGACACAACATGAAATAAATTTATTTTGAAAGTATTTTAAGCATAGATAATATTTTTTCATATGCCGTACATTTTTGTTGGTCCATAGGGGAAAAAAACTGAAAAAGAAAAAATCAAAAAGAAAAAATCCATATAACGAAATGTAAGGTGATTTTTTTTTGATACGGCATTTAGATAGTTTAATTGTGCTGATTTTCATAGTCTTTTCGTGATTCTACGTTCCTAGTTAGAAACCATGTTAAATGTGGGTTTATATACTATCGATTTATACCAAAATATAAACATGTTGTCACTGATAATTCCAAAATACAACATATTTTTGAGAAGTACTCATGACACTGAAGTTAGCAGACACCTGTAAAATTTGACCATGACCAACGAGAAACGAATATTCAGTGATGTCTCCGTGATCCACAGGGTGAAAACCGGTAGTGATCACAGAATCGTAAGAGGCACATTGGGTATTAAAGTTAAACTCCAAAGGTCCCGCCAGATGAAGTCTACACTCCAACCTGCTCGTGCCCAAATCCAAAACTCCGAGAACTTTCAGCTTGAGCTTTCAAATAGCTTTGATTGCCTAGAGAACTATGCGTCGGTGGACGAGATCAACAACAGGCTCGTAGAAACTGTCCAAACGGTGGGCTTTAAGCACTTCAGACCCCGCCGTTCAAATAGACCTCAGAAACTCTCGGATCATACTCAAGAACTCATGGCTAAACGACGCTCGCTTCGACTGCAGTCTTCTGATGATGCAGAGTCATATAGGCAGCTCAACAGACAGATTTCCAAATCTCTGCGACACGACATACGTCTCTTTAATACTAAATATATTAAAGAGACAATCGAGCGGAACAAAGGCTCCAAAGTGTTCGCAAGAAATCTGTCTATTGGGCAAAGCCAGTTGACTAAGCTGAAGAGAGAAGATGGCAGTATAGCGTTGACCAAGGCTGAGGTTTTGGAGGAGATCGAAAGGTTCTATGGACAGCTATACGCTTCGGTCGCTAATCCTGCTGGCAACAGGGCGACCGACCCAAGAGCCAAGTTGACCCGACACTTCACCGAGTATATCCCGGACATCAGCCTGTACGAGATTAGAATGGCCCTGAATCAGCTTAAGAACAACAAGGCGCCGGGTGACGACAGAATCACTTCAGAGCTTCTGAAAGCTATTTTAGATAACTTTTACATTATTATTATGTTATGTGACTTATAATTAGCATCATCAACAATATAACAACTACAAAAAACGAAAAAAAAAATTTTGTTTGTTCACAGTCACTTCGACCCAGGTTTGATTCCCGGTTATGTATGAGAGTTTGAGGAAAAACTTGAATGCCATTATTATTAAATCTAAAATCGAAGCCATGGTTCCTAAGAACAAATCTTGCTATCTCTCATAGTTTCTGACTTCTCCCTACTGACCCATTTGGATTGATCACCCTGTATAGTCTGCATAAAAATGTACGGCATCATATTTTCCTAATTTATCTATGTTAATACTATTTAAAACAAGGGATTAAATGTAGAAAACTGCTATATTTCATTAATCTATGATATTTAAAGTTTTACAATAATTAGCAAAATTTCAGTTTTTGTATTTCTCTATAAATTTTTTTAGAACGGTTTCTTTTGAACGGCAATACTATATAACAATTGTATTTTACAATATCATGTTAAAAAAAAAGTTCCCGTACAGGATCAAATGATTTTACAGCTTTATAAATCAAGAATACGATGAAATAACATAATTATTGATAATACATTCAAATGAACAATCATTTTTTGACGGCATTATTTATAATAGTACTTTTGAATGCCACATAATGTTTTGGAACCAAAGCCGTATTTTTTCAAATCACCCCGTGGACCACGGAAAGAGAGGGGTTTGTAACCCTCGATTATTTCCCCTTGGATCATGATTTTTGTACGGCGTTGCGGAATAATGGATTAGAAGCAGTATTGAAATAGTATGAAACGGATGCCGTACAAAATCAAATGACCAAATTTACCCTGGAAATTGTCGGAAAATAAAATAAAAATTCCGACTTTGTGGATCACCATTTTTGTACGGCACTACGCGTTTTCTTGTTATTTTTCATGGATCTATCGATGGTTAAGAATGCCGTACAAAAATATATGACCAAAATGTACTCACTCTACATGTGCTTTTGAATGCTCACCTGCACTCAGTTGGACAGCTTACAAGTGACGGCATAGTGCTGAATCTTATTATTTTATGCTCTTATATCGTTCTATATAGGTCACCTGGTGGTTCAGATGACCCATCATTTTTCTACACGGGCCAGTAGTCTAGTAATGATTAGATGCTAAATTGACAAATATCGATGTCTGTGACTACTTCGCCTATCCATGCTAATATTATAAATGCAAAAGTGACTGACTGTCTGCCTGTTAAACTTTCACGCCTAAACCACTGCACCAATTTTGATGAAATTTGGACCTTGGGAAAAACAGGCTATGTTTAGGTCGCCATAACCGACATCCACGCGGACGGAGCCGCGATTAACAGCTAGTTCTTGATATATCAATGTTCCTAAAACCATATTACACATCACTACTCACTTTATGTAGTCTATGGTCACAACATTTAAAAAAGTAACAGCATAAACAAAAATAATGATACGGTAAAACATTATTAACCTTAAGTGCTAATTAACAACTCTGTGTGAGCAAATATACTTTAAAACAAAAAAAAACCTCGCTTACATTAAAATATTATAATATATATTTGATGCTGACAAGTGTTGCCATATTAAATGAAATTATAAATTAAGAGATAGATATGCGTCTAGTAATTTTACATTTTTGATGTTTAAAGGCTTACTATGACGGTTATAAAACGGTTCAGATTCAGAGCTATCAAATATAAGTCCCTAGGGAGAGAGATAGAGCTATACACCCTTTCACTCTGGATAGCGGCCTATAACACGAACATCTATAAATATAACCTCATAGTAGCGATGCTGATGGTAATGCCTTGATCACACACACTGAATTAGTGCACTCGGCCGAGCGTGCTCGCTACGTATAAATACAGCGAGTACTTCACACGTACAAAGCACTCAGCACTATGTCAGTGCCTTGGCGACTCTATGGTCCTCACATCGGAAGAGGGCCAGATCGAGAGATATGGCCCTGGGTCGGCCGGGGTGCGAGGGATATGTCTACGACAACCTCACCTCCGGCAACCGACGGCCCACAGCGTGCGTTTTAGTCGGTTCGAGTCCAACATAACCTCCGGATCCAGCGGGGGAGATATCCGTGGGGATTTTTCGCACGATAAAAAAGACACCATGTCGGTGCGTGTGAGCATGGCATAAGAAACGATGTTTTGTTAATTTATAACTAAATACAAAATCACGAAGCATGAACCTTGTGGAAATGCTCAAGATGATCTTAGATTCCATATAATTTTACACTAACGTTGACAGTTATATCATTATACTGTCAAGCGTGACACCCGCATATTGATATGCGGTTCGTTGGAAGTAATTCATGCTTTGTTTACATAATATCGATAGTAATAACCTATTTTGTAGTAATACATTTTGAAGAAACGATAAATGTATAGACGCTTCACATAACTAAAGGACAAGACATTAAGAGAAGGAGTAATAAGATTCTTTTAGGGTATGTATATATTTGTTTGTATTCATTATTATATTGTATAATATTTCTAGGATATAACTTTACACTGATGTAAAGTTGGAAGAACGTCAAAGAAGTTATTTCAAAACAGGTCAAGCTAGTGTACACTACCTCTGAATTCAAGAACTGATTGTTTTGGAAAGATAAACTTTTAATTTGTGACTTCTGTGGCATGGCAACAATACAGATGATATAATACTGATAGCTGTCAGCTGTCAGTCAGTGACAGCTGTCATTGAATTCGCACTGTCAAACGTCAAACAGAATGACGTTTAGAGCATAGTGTACAAGTAGTTAGGCCTTCGTATTATAAAATCGGAATTTATTTATTTATAACGTTTAACAATATTAATGTAACGTGTCGAGCCTTGGAATGGTTTTAATAATTAATATGGATATAATACAAACCACCCTTAAATAAATAATACATCTAAATTGCACTAGCTAAATTTTACAGTAAAATGTGTATACAGTTAAGGTAAGACTCGATATTTTATCGCCATGACATAATCAATTACTAAAAGTAATAAGTATTGTTTACGGCAAGTGTACGTGCATACCGCTTTTTGGTCATGTTTTTTTAAATTGAATTTAATTGGAAATGCTCTGTGATATCGAAACCCAGGGTCTATATAATTCTATCGACTTTATCAGATTTGTTAAATGAATAAAACTGTTCATTAAACTGTATGTATCAAAATCTTACATTAAACTGTATAAACTAAATATCTATTTGAACAAATTTGATCACTGAATTTATACAAAAACAGCCATGTTTCTATAGATACGATATTGTACGCCCAGTTATAAAAATCTCTCGTTGGGGACTATTAAAACTGCCAGCGAGGATCAGCCCCTCTGTATGAGACATTCCACCCGTTTCCCCTATATAACGACTGCCATAGATGTTCTTATGAGAACCGGGACCAACGACTTACGGGCTCTCCGAGGCAACACCCAGACCAATGCAAATAGCAATATTCATACATACAAATATTTGCACTGAATGGGAATTGAACTGCGGCCCCTGCATAGCAGTCAAATACACTATCGCTATGCCACAGAGGCTGGCGGGGAAAGACTACACGGACTCGGAGATAAGCCTCAACATGGCGGACATCGATACAATCGATGTCCTCGACCAATGAAATTGCTGAGAAAGGTGTCACGTGACCAAAAACGTCATATTGTAGACATATCTCATCAACTTCATTGGTCGAGCAGAGATAATATGTCTACGCCACCATGCTAAGGCTGATTTGACAGATTGTATATACAACCTGTCCTTAGATAAATCAAGATTCAGAACTGAGTGCCATTCTAGAATATGGGCCAAAGACAGTGATGAGATACAGCTTTATTTGCACATTTTCTATCTCCGCTTGCTAGCAGTTCGATCTCCTATGTGACGTCACCCTGTCTGATCAAGGTTGTCGCAACGTTGTGTTCGACGCCGAACGCCTAGAGAATTGCACAGCTGAAGTTATGTTAGCGTTCTGTGGTAACCTGTGACGTCATAGTTTTTTAAGGACGTCAGATTCATTATAGATTAGGTTTGTACAACTGAGCGCACGCACACAAATATATTAATCATATTTTATAATTATACATCCGGTACATGTATTCATTTACTTAACGTGAACACACTATGCACGATCATAGAGCTATTTTATTCATAACTTTATTTTATTTAAAAGTCTATTACAATTAAGGAGCTTGGACTGTGAAAGGCGAAATATGGCAGTGGAATTTGAACCCTTTTGCAATAATTTTAAGTAATATTTTTTGGATGATAGATTTTGCACGAACACATACTTTAAGAGAATAAGTGCTAATGATGAAATGTCGTTTAACTGCTCTATCCACAGAATATAAACCCCATGCGGTTAATATATTCAATGTAATTCGCAACGCGATTAGCTAGTAACTAATATATCGATACTTGTACGCAAAACCTCGTAACAGCCATTATGATGTAGTTACGAGGTTTACGAGTTATAGTCAATTCAGTGTAAGATCATTGTTTCAATGTTAATTAAATATCAACTTTATTTCATTGACACAAAGCTGAAAATAGCATGCAACAAAAAATCTTATCCGATAAGTAGCGATCAGTTGCATAACAAAGTTTATATATATTTTTCAGCGTATGTATTTTGTTTAATAGCTTCGTACAAAAAAAATAATTTGAAAGGTATTGCAACTATCAAAACAGAATATTACATTTATCAATTAATTCTACACTTTATTACTTACGCGACACAGTCCAAACTCCCTCGCAACTAGCTTACTAGCATCACTTCCACGCGAGCTTCAGCATTTTCCTCGACGCGAAGTATTTGGTGCTGTACGTGGCCACTATTAAGGCGGTGAGTACTATTGTGATCAGATAGTAGTCGAAATCATCCTTCAGTAGATCGAACGTTTTTGATGGCGCCACCCGCGTGTAGAACAGATCTGTGGAACAAAATAAAGGACTTCGTTTTGGATTCTATAACAGACAGGTAAGTGGCAACAACTGCCCCTCTAGACAAGTGGCAATTCGTTGCTCGACGTATGATGGAATAGAATGTCAAATGTATGGGATTTGACGTATATGACAGGCGTCAACGAATGTCAAAAACGTCAAATCCTATACTGATCAAAAACTTTGAAATCGCTGGTGGGTTGTGGAGGTCACATGGCAGATTATCATGGATGTGGGATGGCTTCACGGAAAATACCGAGGTTTGCCGAACCATATAGACGAATACCAACACACGTGTTTCCTTCTGCCACAGTCTAAATTTCTTCAAACGGAGAGTGAAAAAGCATCTGATCAGATAGCAGCTGAGTCGGGCAAGGCTCAGAGAATGGTTCGGGACCATTGGTGAAGGATGAAAATTTTGAAGAGTGGAAAAAACAAATTAGTAAGAGTAAACATTTCTACCATGACTTCAATTTGTAGAGCCAGCCGGCGGAAATCTAACCCGTCGGCGCTGCTCAGGACATTTTTTTATTTTTTATTATTGAAGGACATTCTACACAACGTTATCTAGACCTAAAGTAAGCATAGCTTAACTAGCTTGTGTTATGGAATCTTGAATGCAGATAAACATACTTATATACATTTTTTTCGTAAATACATACATATTATACATAGAAACACCCAGACCAATGCAAATATTCATATTCATGCACACAAATATTTGCACTGCGCGGGGATCGAACCCGCGCCTCTTGCGTAGCGGCCGCGTTTACTACCGCTACGCCACAGAGGCAGTTTTGAACCTAACATGTGCTAAAAATGTACTCTATACGCGCAGTACACGTTTCTTGGGTGTCTTTTCAGGATATCCGCGAGGCAGTGCCTCGTTTGTCTCGCGAATTAGCTCCATGATACGTGTCCTGACTCCTGAGGCTTTACTTACCCAGTCCAGTGACGAGTACCAAGCTGGTGGATTCCAGTCCTGCAGGCGCAGTATAGATCCTTTCAGGTCTCGCCACCGTACGGTTGTAGTTGAGGCGCGCCTCCGCCGGTAGCGGCACGTCGGGCGCAGGCGGAGGTAGCATGCCGCCCTCTACGTCGGGGTTGGCGCCTCGCCGAGCTTCTAGGTACATCCACGGGACTTCTACCACGGCGCCTGATGTTAGCGCCACTGGGGACAGATATAAAGCCATTCAGAAGATATAAATCACTAGTTCTCAGAGCGGGGCCGCGTTTCGAACTGGTGCGGTGGTCCACTTGCAAAAATAGTCTTCAATATATATTATATTTTTTTAATTTTGACGTTTTGTAAGTGTCTATCCTAAGGTTGCCTGGGAGAAATCGATTCTAGCGATAAGGCCGCCCATTGTACATTGAACCGTAACATGCTACCTACTTGTATTACTGTAAATCTATTGGTGTACAATAAAGAATTGTCTATCTATCCATCTATCTAAGTGCCGTTATAATGGTCTATACAGAAGATTTTTGACTTTGAAAGTTATGTAAACTAGTATCATTTGGTGATCTCCCGCCTGTAGTTTACAATTACAATATGGGGTTCTTCTAGAATTCAATTACAAGGTTTTTATACGATAGGCAGCGAGCATACGACGCACTTTTTAAAGTGCGGAATTCCCTAGAAATACAATCGACTAATACCGCATGCCGCCTTGGGTCATTTGTTGCCACATGTGGGGTAGCCACTGGCATATCCCTCCCACCCCTATAGGCCGCTGTAATAGCTTCGCACCAGATGGGCTGTATATCTGTCTGTCACCTAAGGTCCACTCGCGCGTACCTGGGTTAGCTATGTTAACTCGAGTTAACTGCTAACCCAGCGTTAAATAAATAATTTGTCTTACGCCGTCAAAAGTTAGAAGCAAACCCCGGGTTATTTTTTTAAACATTTACTCTTCCGCATGGCTGGGTTTGGCATTTAAAAAAATAACCCGGGGTTTGCTTCTAACTTTTGACCAAATTATTTATTTAACCCTGGGTTAGCAGTTAACTCGAGTTAGCATAGCTAAACCAGGTACGCGCAAGTGGGCCTAAGTGGTATAAAAAAATTCTATGATCTTCGCATACGCCTTTTACTTTGTGTGGACAGGAATGCTGACCAGAGACCCAACAACTTCTTCCACATTCATACAACACGTTCGACGATAGCGGGAATGTTGTGAATATACTCACATAGTATATGTTTGTCTGTCAGTGACCGTTCTGTAGTGGTGGTGGCCGCTGCCGTGGCCGTGGCCGGCAGTACGTAGGCGTGACGGGACACGCTGGGCGCTCGGGAAGATTCTAGAGAACTGAACGCAGCTCCCGCCGCTAGCCAACGTTGTTTGCCTTCGTAGAGCTCCATGGTGGCTGTGGAATGGGAATAAATTATTAACAGACGAAAATAAACGCGAGTGGAGTGTGATGGGGGCCTATCGCGAATCATAAATAAGAAACTTTGGGCTCAGCATTACAGTCTCAAGAAGTTACATACTTCAGATACCTGTATTTATGATTGCCTGTAAAAAATTGCCGCAGAGCGATAAGGCCACCTGTACAATAAAGATTTAGACCAAATAAAGTGTCACGTGCTATCTTTGGATTTTATTTTGGGATAAACACGTTTCAACCTGTTTGCGGTAGGTACTTTACCACGATACAGATAGCAATGGTATCGCCTACGAGAACTTTTAAAGTGCGATGATAAAACAGTAGTTTTGTAATGGTACGGCTTATTTCCGTACAGTACAGGTAGGCCACGTAGTGGTCGGTGTGCACGGCCAGCGGCGTGGCCCGCGCTCGCCTGTGTGTGTCTACATACTACGCACTCACCCAGCTCCGTCCGGCGATGCTTGTCGTTGTAGTACAGGTAGGCCACGTAGTGGTCGGTGTGCACGGCCAGCGGCGTGGCCCGCGCTCGCCTGTGTGTGTCTACATACTACGCACTCACCCAGCTCCGTCCGGCGATGCTTGTCGTTGTAGTACAGGTAGGCCACGTAGTGGTCGGTGTGCACGGCCAGCGGCGTGGCCCGCGCTCGCCTGTGTGTGTCTACATACTACGCACTCACCCAGCTCCGTCCGGCGATGCTTGTCGTTGTAGTACAGGTAGGCCACGTAGTGGTCGGTGTGCACGGCCAGCGGCGTGGCCCGCGCTCGCCTGTGTGTGTCTACATACTACGCACTCACCCAGCTCCGTCCGGCGATGCTTGTCGTTGTAGTACAGGTAGGCCACGTAGTGGTCGGTGTGCACGGCCAGCGGCGTGGCCCGCGCTCGTCTATGCGCCTGCGCAGCTACGAGTGCTCCGGACGCCGCGTCCAGGCACATCGCTACCACCACGTCTGGGGACGAGAGAGTCAGCATCAGTTTGAGAATAGTAAGAAAATGGTAAGGGTTCCATCAAGATCCTCGAGGTTCTTCTGGTCACCTTCAGCTACAAGCAGGTATCCCTGTCGATCGACGAGGCACAAGGCTCTCGTACAAGTTTTCCTTTGGGAGTTGGGAGTCGGTTCGTAAGAGTCAGCACAAGACTAACTACCATTTCGACATCGACCTTTTTGAACTTACCACTTCTTACAAACTCCCGCCGACTAAGTTCGTCAGTTGACGGCATATCATCACACAGTCAATCGAAGTACCGCATATTGTAAAAAAAAAAAAAAACTTGAGAAGCAGGACATCGTTCTCCTACTATTTAACCGACTTCAAAAAAGGAGGAGGTTCTCAATTCGTCGGAATATTTTTTTTTAGGTTGCTAGTTTTTCAAGTTTCAAGCTTTGGCCATCCAAAGCTTGAAACTTGAAAAACTAGCATCATGCCATGGGGTATTAGTCCTTGGATGATAAGACAAAAAAAGACCAATTTAAAAAATGTAACATACCTTTATGTAACGCGTCCGGGCCCTCAGTGACGAACAGTACCAAGTTAGGGTTGATGTACTTGTACAGCACGCTGCGGTCCGGCAGCACTCGGCCGGGCGAGTGTACTCGTTCGCCGGGAGCTTTACGAGCCACGGCCACGATACGATGGCCAGAGTTAGGGCCACCGCCCAAGTGCGTTAGCCACGTCTTTTGTGATAATAGTGACTGTAAAATAAAACATGTATTTTATATACTAACTAGCTTTTGCCCGCGGCTCCGCCCGCGTGGATGTCGGTTATCGCGACCAAACATAGCCTATGTCCTTTCTCAAGGTTTAATCTACCCCTATACCAAATTTCATCAAAATCGGTTCAGTGGTTTGGGCGTGAAAGCGAGACAGACAGAGTTACTTTCACATTTATAATATTAGTAGGGATAGTTGCGTTTCAGATGTGAAAGGAGCCCTATCAGAGGTGCAATCTCACCTGCTAACTGACGGTCAAGACTCTGACGAATTCAGGGTTCAAACGGTAGTCGCTCTAACAATGACCACCATTGTCATCTTAGTTACTTCACATGCAAGATGGGAGTTGCTGTTTAATGAACGAGGTTCTGGTTCGAGGTCAGACAGCAATCGCTTTCATAAAAGCATCTAAACCAAATACAATTCAGATGAAGGAGTATGTGAACCCCGTAAACCATGCTAAGACGATGATGACGATATTCATTCCGTCCTATAGCTCTGCACGTTGGGTGTACTCACCTTGCCATCGTATAGTATCGCGTACCCCTGCACTGTAGCAGTCGCCCTCTCAGCCACGTACATGAACATATTCTCTACGAGCGGCGCCGCTGATTGAGGTAAAATCTGTAAAAAGTAGCTATACTTAAAATTGCGTTTTTTTTAAATCTGAATTCCGTTCTAAAAATATAACAATTTCTTTTGTTATTTTTTTTTTGTATAGGAATATACTGACCCCAATTCTGACGTTACCATCTCTAAACTTAAATTTCTCTAAAATTTTCTTATTTTAGATAAGCGATTGACATTTCTAACCGTATTCTGTTGTTATGTCAAACTAAATTTAGTGTTTGCTAAGCACAAGACAGCACTAAATTTGAATATGACGTCGCTAAAACGAGTGTTACAACTATTAAAAAATTAAGAATGAACGATAAAGATTTTCATAAAATCTGTAAAAACTTATCTTAATAAGTCTTTAGAATGCCGACAAATGATAATTAGTGCATATTATTGATCAAATAGTAAACAAACTGTGATATTTCTCAGTCTTAACCAAGCAAATACAGTTTTTCTCGGTCCACGTACCTGGCAAGTTCGCGGGGTCTGCTAGTTATTTATAAAATCCAAATCAATCGACGATTTATAGAGCTTTATAAAGGCTTTAAGCGTATATAGAACGACAATTGGCATTATTTTAGATGATGTCTAATTTTAGTTTGACATTTCTTATTTTAGTGCATATACGTACAACAGAATACCGTTTAACCAAAAATGACAGTTGAGTACTTTCTCTAATTTTAGTTGTGTCAAGCTAATTTTAAGTTAGTTGTGTGTTCTCAGAATACGAAATTACATTTTGACAGGACTAAACTGACATTTAGAGATTTTTAGCTTATTTTAGTTAGCTTGTGACAAGACAGAATTGGGGTCACTGGCAACAAAACGGAGTGTGTTGAATGTATTCCTTGCTAGAGAGGCATACGGGCCTAGGCGCGTAATCAAGAACAACATTCAGTTGTGTATCGACTCTCACAATGACATTAGAACTATCATCTAGAATACAATATGACCTCAGATGTAATTATAAATCGAGATTCAGGACTTAGTATCGTTCTGGAAAGCAGGCCTAAAGGCTTCGTTTAGACGAAGTTTTCGCACGTTTCGGTCCGAAAAATCGTCCGCGACCATCGCTAGCAATAATCACCATACCAATATCGTATCAAAGTGTTTACACACAGGCAAACAACACATTCTCGCCTACGATTATATCATACGAGATTCGCAAGTGACATATCGCTTATGTTTGACATACGATTATTGCTTGACGCGTCGTTTACAAGAGGAGAGTGTTTCGCTCGCAAGTTTTTTCTGTCCTTTCGAAAATCGTATCATGCGGGCGAGAAACTTTCCTCGTGTAAACGACGCTTCAGAGTGATTAAATACAATAAATATACATATTTACCTGCACATTTTCATCCTTGTCCAGCAGTATGAGCGCGTGCAACTTCTCATTGTCCGGCTTGTGTAACAGCGCAACTTGTAACAGCTGCACGTCGAGTTGCAGCAACCGCTCGCCTATCAACGAGCCCGTGATCGGGTTCAGGCTGATGATGAGGCCGTTACTTGTTTCCTGTGAAATACGTTATATGGGTATTTGCATTGTCTGGTCGTACCTCGTAGAGCACTTTAAGCCGTCAGTCCCGCAGGCTTATTAGCTAACTTTTCGCGACCAGCGAGCGAGCGATGAGCAGTAAGAACGAGATCGCTGCGCGATGGATCGCGATACGTCAAAAAAATTGGTATTACGTAAGGATTTGCGATCAGATCGCCTTAACAATTATATGCTGCGGAACTGAAAAATAGCCAGTTTTGTTTCTAAGACTAATTATTTATATGTGTTTCTTGATTTACCACTGGTTTTTTACAATGAAAATTTCTGTATTTATTATTTTCACAATGGCGGCCATTAAAAAAGGACCTTTTGAGTGATCGCGATGACATTTCTTATCGCGCCTTTTTCGCTGATCGCTTTCTGTCAAATGTGATACGTAATACCAATTTGTCGTTTTTGTGCGATTACCGCGCAAATTTTGCTATCGCTTTGCTATCGCGAGTTAGCTAATAAACCTGCCGGTTGCCATACGAACATCTTGGCAGTCGTTAGGGGTAGTTGAAGCCTTAAAAAATCCTACAACTGCTCTAGCACGTAGCCGTCACGCCACAGTAGCTGTATTAAAACAGGTTGGTATGAGCTCCGACGATCTAATTGACGGAGGACGCCGGATTTCCTCTCGGGTTTAAGTTAACTCAGAAGGCAGTCGTTCCCGTAATAGTCTGTCTAAAAGAAAGGCGGCGTAAAAGTTTTTTCGTATAATATAATGTAAGTCTAAGTCTTTGGGTAGAACCAAGATTGGCGCTTAAATTAAGAAAAATTTTGAACTCTGTAATCTTCAACCACTGAGCCATCGGTATATCTCACCTCGTGTTTTCCAACTACAGTTAAGTACGCATCGTGAGGCGGATGCCTCGTGCTCCGTCGGGAGAACACAACCACTCCGTCGGTATCCAGGTTCGGTTCGTAGTGCTTCCACAGAATCGCTCCGGATAAGTTGTCCATACCAAATATCTGCGAAAAAATTGCAGATTAGTTGATGTTCTTTTTTTTTAATTTCATGGTGATGGTTTGAGTAGTTTAGGTGTAAAAGCGTAACAAATGAACAGAGTTACTTTCGTATTTACTCGTTTAATACACACTTCAGATTTATTGAGAGATATCACTACACCAAAAAAAGTTTTTTAGGTATCTCAATAACAAATTTTACCAAAAAAATATTGTAAAGTATTGATTACAGCTTAATTATTTTTAGAGTAGGTAATACCGAAGCTGTTAGTAGTTTTCATATTTTATAAACATAAATGGTTTTAACAACTCTATAAAGGTATAAAGCTGTACAATAAAGAGAACGTTTTACAAATCTAAAGCAACCCGATCATAGCTGGACTCTTCTTCTCGACGCGATGGGAATATTAATAAGTATAGATTAGGACAATCACCTTGCCAACTTCAGTGACGAGTACGATAATCTTGTGCAGTCCGAAGTAGTCCCTAACGAGCGGTGACGTGGCGTCCTCCTGCAGGCCTTCGCCTCTGTGTATGTTCTGTATCAGGGTCTGCAGCTGCTGGATCTGAGTCTGAAGCCGGCGGGAGAACGCTGCCCAGATCGAACCTGGTCGAATGGTAATTTTTATTAATACACACACATCTTGTACACACAGTCACGACTTTTTTCCAGTAGGATAGGCAGACCATAGTTTTCCACCTGCTACGATCCTGGTGTACATCTTTCGCCTCTTCTACGTTCATAAATGCTTTCCGGCATGCTTGCCGGCTTCGGGTACTCTTGACAACCACAACCATGTTTTCCTTTTCTTTCATAATCTTTTCAAATTTTGGTCAATATCCAGTAAGTACTTACCTCGTTTTTTAAATAAATTTTAATTGACTGGTGGCCTACGTTAAAGTTATGATTTCATAGCCGACCGCATACTACAACTGCAGATGCAGGCAGCAGATACAACATACCCATTACTTGTTGAACTCCGATACGAATAAAGGGGACCATTGAGAAGCTGCAATGAATTATGCGTCGTAGTCAACTACGCGGTCACCTTCGAAATCATACCTTACCTAATGCATACGACTGTAGTGGTGAAGGCTGAATATTTGAAAGAGAAAAAGGCCAATACCTAAGTCATCATTATCATATAGACGATTATATATCATATATCATGGAGACGATTTTCCTGATTGCATCCGAGGACCTCGGAGCTCAGGGTCTGCCCTATGGCTCTTCCTCCTCCACTTCGCACGACCTTAGGCATCCATGGCCATGAGACCATTGGCACGCATGTCACGACGTCAAGTCAGGACTTTTTGAGCTACCAGCCCCTCTAGACAAGTGGCAATTCGTTGCTCGGCGTATGATGGAATAGAATGCCAAATGTATGGGATTTGACGTGTATGACAGGCGTCAACGAATGTCAAAAACGTCAAATCCTACACATTTGTCATTCTATTCCATCATACGCCAAGCAACGAATTGCAACTTGTCTAGGGGGGCTGGACTCGGCGGGGGCGCCATTTCCACGCATTTCTTACCCACGTAGCCTAGGGGTTTCCTTAAGACGTGTTCGTACATAAGTATCAGCGACATATTCTCCTAGAGGGAAGCCGTTCACGTTGGGAATGACCCCGCAAAATGAAATTTGCGTGATAAAGTAAAACTTCTGTGAAGAATGAACAACTTGTTCAATAAGATGATACAATTTATAATGACAAATGAATAGTATACAGCAGGTGTAAGTTCACGGAACATACTCCAGCCAGATGGACTGACGACCTGAAAAACGTAGCTGGTCTAGACTGGATGCGGAAGACGGAGATTCGAGAGTTATGTCGCACCAGTCACACATTGGAAGTTGCAATGTGCGACTGGTGCGACATTGTGGCCTAGCCGTAGACTGCGATAGGCTAATTGATTTACTGACAATTGACATAAATCTCCAACATCTAAGATGTGGAATCACTAACTAATACATAAAATTATTCCACTACCAGAACATAAATATAACAAAAGTGTTAAATAAAATACAAATAATCGCAGTTTTCTGTAAAGTCGGTTTATTTACGACGTTTCCAATTCGTTAACAAGCCTGGAGGTATGGAATAAAAGTTAGCAAAAATAATACATAAACAAACTTTTAAACTTGGGGGTAACTCCACTTAGAAAGAATACGATAAAAATTAGATGCTTATAGGGACACCGCAACTTCCGCAATAATATTGACAATAAAATAGATACTGCCATTATATTGTGTGTATGTGCGTGAATGTGTGTGAGCGTATATGTTTGCGCGTGTGCGTGTACGCGAGTATCCGTGCATGTACACGTGTGCGTACGCGTGTGCGTGTGCGCGTTTGTCTGTGCAATATTTTTGATGGTTTGCACTTTATTGTCAATATTATTGCGAGTGTGCGGTATTGATAATATGTATATGCATATGCATCGTCATACTTTACATGAATAAACTTGGGCAAAGATAAATAAGAAAAGGATATCGATCGATTTAGAGTTTTAGGATAGAATATGCAAGAACGAACCTGTACACATTCAGTATCAAATACCTTTCAACAACCAGAATAAAATAAAGTCGACTCATGAAAAACTTTGAACACCAAAAATATATTTCTTCTTTTATATATATTATTAAGGATAAACGGAACATTTATAGGGTCACTTCGTTGTCCGTCTGTCTGTCTATCAAGACCTTTTTCTCAGGAATGCGAGGAGGTGTCAAGTTGAAATTCATACCACATAGTCAGGTCTGTAACGTCTTAAAGCTGTGTAAAAATCAAACTTCTAAGTCAAGGCAATAAAAACATATTGCGGTTTATGTAGCTAAGTTACGGAACCCCCGGCACTTTTTCCTAATCACTTAATTTTATTCTGATTGTTAAAGCATTCTAAGAAATAAATTCCATACAATGCACACAGGAGGGTAAATTCAAGTAGCAATATATTATACAGTATGTTGTATATACATTAGTGAATACACTTGAAGCGCAAGCCAGGTGCAAGCGAACCTAGACAGTACTTACTATACATCTTGGCAGCTAGAAAATAAGAAAGAAAATATGAATAAATAACAGCATGAAATAGTCAGTCATATGAATAAATAAACTAATGATTTCAAGTATGTATTCTATACTTTGGGACACGTATTTTGGACTTAAATCGCGAGACAAACGAGGCCTTGGCGCCCGCGGATTGTTCTGTAATAAATCTATAGGTACTTGGTATATTTACTGTACTATACAATGTGCTCTTTACGCGAAGTATAAAGCACATTTTAAATCCAAGATATATATCCTGAGCAATATGTAATATCTGACATTATTCTTGTAAATAAGCTAAAAACCTAAAATAAAATGACATCATGAGAGGTGCCATAGATTGTTCAATGTAGTTGTTTAGTAATAAACAAATATATAAATACAAAAGGTTATAATATTTTGTTATATTCATTCAATCATAATCAGGTTGCTTCACTTTGTTGTGTTTGTACTAACATTTTTTTATGTAAAACTGTAGTGCTTTGGGAGAAAGTCTTATGCTTTCATGACCAAAGTCCTAACAACATGACACTTTTCAAATAATAAATTCAGATGGCCAAAGAATAGATAGACATTCAGAATTATTTCTAAAATACTCGATTTTTGTTAGTTCAAAGTTAACTAAGACTTTATTATGATATTATTTAAATAATTGAGTATATTATTGATAAATTAATGACTCCTAAATTTGAGGATACCCTGGCACTTTATCGCTTGTCTTTTTTTAAACATTGCTAATAGTAGATATTTGAAGTTTAAAAAGACAAACCTTCCTTCTGATCGAACTCGGACTCAATGGCCGCATCTAAGTCGGATACGGGTAGCTCTACGAACTCCACAGCAACCACGTTGGCGAGAGCTTCCTCGCGAGACCATAGCACGCGACCTGCACATAATGGTATTGATTATTCAAAGTTGTTAAAAAAAGATTGTTATGAATTTAAGATTAAAATTTGGAAGCTGAATGAATCTAAAAAAGTAGGGTGATCGATAATGGTTGTAGTAAGCACCCCACGCATTTTTAGTTTGTCTAAAAAATAGGATAATTTGACAACAAAAACATTCGACCATTTAAAGAATTAGGAAATTTAAAAATATTATGGACAATATAATAAGAAATCTTTTTTTATTGTGAAGTAGTACTAATCATAATGAAGTAGTAATAAAGTAGTACTAAGAGGATATATTTTATTTTCGATCTGGCAACATTAAGCATGATAGTTTGATTTTAGATTGACATGGTCATTTATACTCACCAATCAAACACCATTAAATATGGTAATTACCCCGTTTACTAATACTATAGTAGTATGATAGAGTTTTCAAACTAAGGGATAACAAAACATAAAAAAACCAGTGATACCTTCTTGCTGCATTAAATACGTAGAATCATCGGCAGCAGTCACAAGTACCCTGCAGATGAGCTGTTCCCTTGCCGACTTGGAGCAGACTGCGGACGACACCTCAGGATCTGGCAGTTTCAACTCACGGTCTGTCCAATGGAGCTCTTTTACTTGAGCCCCTGTTGCTATGCTGTTGGCTGTCACGGAGAAACCCTAGAATATGAATTACGACTTTTTATATTGCGACTACAACTTTTTATAATGTCACAACAGAATTTTGGATGAATGTTGCACTGGTAACACATTGGAATAAAACTGTTTTTAACCGACTTCGACATAAATTTTCGGAATTTCAACCACTAAGGGTTAATCCCCACTGAAAGAGCAGCGGTTGGCAACGGCTTTTTATTACGAAGCATTTTGAATCTTATCTACGGGAAGAAAAGGTCATAATCTTTGAAGATATGTTGGGGCAGCGCGGCACGGCGAGGCTGCGAGAGCATTTCAGGAACCATATCTACTCACAAATTCTAGCTCTTGCTCCTCCAGAGGGCAATGACCCTTATGATAAAAAAATATGCTTACGTTATCGCTCCAAGCTTGAAGCACCAGTGGTCCATTAACACTCTCAATAACAGTCACACTAGCCGACGGGTCAGCTACATCAGTCTTCAACACCTCAAACTGGTTATTCTTCACAAGCACAATCTTTCTGTTATCTATCGTAAAACCAGGTATAACACTGCTGCCGTCGAGAGGACTTAACAATGCATAGTTGGTAGTTGAAGTGACGTATTCTGATAATGGTCGGCTTATAAGTTGAACGGCGTCTGACGTCACGTCGAGGGATAGTAGCAGTTGACTTCCAACATCGCCTGAGAGGCATGTGTAGTAAGGTGCTGATAGAACACATCTGTAATGATTTAAAAAAGAAATAAGTTTTACTATACAGTCGAATTTTGCCTCCCTCAGTTTTTTTACGCACGTACACACGCACGTGCGTACACACGCACGCACGTACGTACACACGCACGCACACGCGCACGCACACACGCACGTTAAGTTTCAATAAAAGAAACTGATATAACAGTCACATGCCCTTGTGGTTTTCACTATTATGAGCTATTATAGTTCTAGGATAATTAAAGATCTCGAGTCAATAATTGGATTTCTTCGACTTTGTCACACTGTGTGAATTTGTGCAGCTGGCCAAACAATTTCAGATCCACCTCTTTACCAGTACAATGTTTATTGATTTTTGTACTTATTGAGAATAATAAATGACACACAACATTGAACAAACACTCAAAATTGACATTTAGAGGATATTATGACAAATGTTCATGTATATTCATATGGGTAAGGCGGTGTTGTCTTAATACTTTTCGTTTCTTCACATTTTGGTGTTTTTGTCGTATGGGGTCGGCTAATCGGCTTCGGAATCATACCTTTATGCGGGGTTTATCAAGTTTCCGAAATAGGTACTATACTCCAATTATCATTCAAATAGAGATTGAGAGTTAGGTACCCTTACATAGTTTTTGGGATTTCTCTGCAGTTAACCAAATCCATATTTTTTGATAATGATAGTAATTCAACCATCACTTACCCATCGCTAGTCCACGGAGCTGGTAACTTTGACGAAGAACCCTTATTCTGGCCAGTGAACAGGTTGTACATTGTAACCTCGATGTGGGAACCAAATATGGGAACCATGTGCACCAACATGTTGTTTTGCACCCACCATTCTGAGAATTCTGCATGGTTCTCGTTCTGCAGCATCATTGACCATTCCCATAAGAGAACACCTAAAAATAATAATTATATTTATTAGCTTCAATAAATGTTTGCCATACCATTAAACATGTGACCAATCAACGGTAATAAGCTCGCCCCCCATTTCATGGGACCGAAAACCGGCAAAATGTTGGTGTTAAAATATCTCTGCTAACCCCTTCGGGGATTTACAGACTTGAATGTATGGATGTATGTAGTATGGCAATCAGGACCAATTACAGCTTAGCATGGAGGTGGACCGAGGGAGGGTGTTATGAGACTATTCTATGATTGAGCTGGCTTATACTTGTAATCTGCTAAGCTAATTGGTTGGATTGTGCTTGCAACGTGGTAAGCTAAAAGGAGCTTATGAGCATTGAGCAAGCAACATGCTTATTATTTTCCTTATTGTTGCAATAATATGTTTTGACAGATTTTCCTTATTATAACAATAAGTATAACACACAGTGTGAATTTCAAAGTAAAAAAATAATGGACACATAAATAACTTTCTGCATAGATCGTTTAAATGGCACTTACAAAACGTCAAATATGATAATTTATGAAGAGGACGTAAACCACCCAGTACCTAACAAACAGGGGCTATGATTGAGTTCTTTTTGACTAATTAATTACTTATAAAAAAAATTAGTATAGTATCAAAATGGCAAAAAATTTAAGCTACTTGTATTTTAGAAAATATTTGGAAATTTCTTAAATATAAAAGTAGTTTGTTTCGTCTCATAATATCAGCTATCAGCTAGAGTAAAAAGCCTCTCAAAATTGGCCCAGTCATTTCAGAGATAAGCTAGAATAAAGTCATTTGAACATTACAAATACACATCCATTTTATTTATTTGTCTAGATGTTAGATAAAGAAAAGAACTTCACCTGTAGCGGAATCCCATCCCCTCACCAGGTAAGGGTTTGATCCCGAGACTGTCACCACCTTCTCCGTGACATGCAGCAGTTGAATGTTGCCGGTAGAAGCACTCTCGAATACATGCCGCCATACTACTTGACCTGGGAACAATACAATACATTTAAAATTGTAGATCAGAGGTGAGTAGCACAGATAATTCGATTTCCACAGGTTTTATGTGAAACATAAGTATGCCGACCGATTCAGTTAAATTATATGAAAATTGAATTATGTAAATCTAATTGAAAACAAATCAAACTATGAATAATTCTTAATAACCTCATGAAAATAAAGAGGTATTTTTTGTTTTGAAAGATTATGCGAAATATTCACCAAATCACGTGTTTCGCAAAGGTGACATTACTGAAGCGGTCGGATTAGTCTGACGACTCAGGTGAATAAGAAAATTATAACCAAATTTTGCATCGTGATTCTCTTCATCCTAGCGCTAGTCCCAGTCGCATTTGAAGCTTCCACCTTGGAGTCTGGGGTTCGTTTTACCAGTCTAACTACGGAGTTGGGTGGACTTCAATATTTTACGTGAAGCAACTGCTGATATTGGGTGATATCGAAGCATTACAGCTAGACCAAGGCACAAGCAGACCAATGCAAATACCCATATTCATGCTGACAGACAGGCTAAAATTTTGTATTGTGATTCTGCTATAATAAGGATTTCCAAACTTCATAGGGAAGCAGTGTGTAGTATGATTCCAGTAACAATTTCTTAGACAAATGTAATGTCCTTTGTTTGGCCCACATGAATTTCTATATCCGTATATTTATTCATGAACAATTTTTAAACTAGTTAATATCATACATCCTAAACCAGACTCAAGCTGGGGTCTGGGCTTGAGGCATCTAAAGAAACCTAGATTGAAAAATAAAGCCAGATATTGCCAGTAAAGGTTAATTAATTTTATATCAGTCTTTTTACACTTGCAACACTGGTACTGTAAAAAAAACTATAAAATAGCATTGTTGTAAAGTGACTTCAAAAATGCAAACAATTATTATTAATGATGCTATTGTTTGCTAACATGTTTATAAATATTAAAACTCAAGTTCAGGTGAGTTCCGTAAGGCAAGGCTCAGGATTGTCTAGAATTCAGTTGGTAAAGTAATTCAATTTGTAATTAATTCATTTATAATTAAGTAGAATGTAATGTGTAATGTAGAATATTAATATTTATGTTAAGTTTTAATAAAACAGTGAAATATTTTTGTACTTTGCTATTTTTAAAGTTGCTCTTATTGGATATTTATCATTAAAAATATATTTTACTTGATGTTGCCTATACACACATAACCTGTCTATGTATATGTCCTTACCAAAGGTCTAATCTATCTCTGTGTCAAATTACATTCAGTGGTTTAGGTGTGAATGTCTATCATACAGATAAACATTACTTTCGCATTTATACTACTACTATGGATTATACAAATACAGACTCCCTCCCCACTATCTTGAAAATCATGCCAGTGTTGGACTCACTTTCACAATAATATATGTTATCTGTTCTCTTTCTTATCTGTTATTTTATCACATTCTCAAAAAAAAGGTGTTTTTTTTTCAATATCCAGTTCTATTCTCCTCATAAACTATAATTTTCATTTTTAGTTGATGTTAATCCCAAATATCACTGAACTCATGTTTTGAAAAAAAAAAATAAAGTGTAGCTATGACTTTGCACAAATATAATAGCATATAAAATTATGAATAACGGAGACTATTCAAAATGAATTACTTTTTTACACTACAGTCTGAGCATGAATTGCAGTTTATGTATTAAGGTTGATAAAGCCTTACATGGTGCAACACTCTGAGATTGTAATACCTGAATTAATTATTAAGTATACCTAGATAACCTAATTACTATAAATATGCATGAGGGTCAGGAGTAACGCCGGCTATTCAATTAAAAACGGATACAGTCAATAAAATCAATTTACCAGTCTTCAGATTCAGTGCAGCCAAAACATTCTCCTCTGTGGCGACTATTATCTTCTTAGCGGTCGACACAGTATCGAACTGTGAAAATTTGATCCTGCCCACATATGTTTGACGCCTGAAAGTTATAATTTCATTAAATATTCAGTAAACTCCGGGCCTCCAATGACATCAACCAGTATAACCTATAATAAAAACTTACCAGTCGAATTTGCCTATTTGGTCTTCATAAATGCATACTGATAAATTGATTAAACTAAAGAAGACAATAAACCAGTTTATACTGTTTAAACATTTTAATAAACCCAAAAAATTGGGTTTCAAGCTATTTGACAGCACCCCCATTTCTGAGTGACTGAAAAACTCAGTGTTGCTATGCTATACAATATAATAACTATACACACACGGCAACAAACAAAAATCGTGCCAACATGCGCACAGTCAAAAATAAATGTTTTATAAAATATGGTTGCAAGTACGGTTTGTACGCCAGTTCGTCTGCGTGATAAAAATAAAAATATGAATGGAATACCGTGAAGACCGCATACAGGGATGGGTATGGGTTGTTCAATATCATGCATTCCGATATTTTTTTACGCTGGCAGTTCTTTTTGTACTTTTTTTTTCATTAAGAAGCGTTCTAAAATGGAAATGGGATGATTGTATTATATTCATTTTTATAATACGTATTATTATATGAGCTCGATATACTGCATCATTTCGAAATAAATAGAAAAACTAATATTGACATGTTTCTTACACAGTACTACTGCAGATTGAAAGTTGACTTGAAATAAAAATATTCTTACAAGACGTATTTAAATATTTCATGAACGCTGTTTATAGATAACTGCGTACGTACAGTCGCGGACAGTGTTAGCTGAACACACATTACGGTTCACTTTCTAACTGACTATTAGTATCTACCATACTAAAATTTTACACAAAAAATATTAACGTTAAGTTTATTAATATATTTCAATGTAACGATCGTTTGTAAAACTAGTACGTACAGCAATTTTTGAGGGTGACTGTACTTAAGGGGTATACGGGTATACCTACCTATTATTACCTATACCTATGCGTACGTATGATGATGCACAGTGAGATCTGTGGTGAGATTGTAGGTTCCATTGTAGATATAGCCGCATAAGAAAGCTTTGACCTTCCGTAATGAAGTTATCTAAAATTGGTAATAGTATAATACTACAGACTTCTTACTATAAAATGGGGTGACAAGGAAAATATAAATAAAATGGTCAGCTAAATTCTGTAGTTATTTTCTTTCTATTACAATAAAGTAAGTAGCTAGTTTATTGTAGGTAATAATTATGTGTACCTACCTAATACCTAATTAAAGCGATTCATTTATAATAATTATTGTGGTATAGCCCGCGCCACGTATCTTGGACCTAAATCGTAAGACATACGAGGCTCTGGCGCCCGCGGATTGCTTTGTAATAGTCTATGCTTGGTAAATTAGAGTTCGTCTACCGCAGTAGCATCCCGTGCTATCCTCAAAAGACACCCAAGAAATGTGTACTGCGCGTATAGGGCACGTTTTGAGCACATTTTAGGTCCAAGATACGTGACGCGGTTTATAACTAGGTACAGTACCTATATGATTTAATGAGGCAGTCCTAAAATCAAAGCTTAAGGGGCTGACTGGCGCTAGACCGGGCAGCTTTCTCCTGCGCTTACGTGCATAAGTACCTACCCAGGTGCACTTGCCTCGGAACCACTCCGAGTGCATCTATAGAATTATGAACTCTTTTGAATAGGTACTAAATGAAATATGAGAGATTTTACTGAATGCAGCCGGTCTGTTTTTTCCGTTTGATTTAATTTTTGCATTGAATTGTAGTTCCAATTTACTTCTACTAAAATGAGTGTTGGTTATTTGGTACACGTCGGGACACATATGTCGCGACCTTTTAGGCCTTCTGCCACGCGCATATTGTTTTGTAATAATCTATGCTCATGATGATAAAATTGAGCTCAAATTCAATTTGAGTTCATCCACCACCCCGTGCTATCCTCAAGACACCGAAGAAATGTGTAGGTACTGCGCGTATAAAACACATTTTAGATCCAAGATATATTATGTCCCAAGGCATAGCCACCTAGGGGACTCCGTGGTCCCCACACCGGAAGAGGGCCAGATCGAGAGATATGGCCCTGGGTCGGCCGGGGTGCGAGGGATATGGCTATGACAATCTCACCTCCGGCAACTGACGGCCCACAGAAGACGTGCGTTTTAGTCGGTTCGAGTCCGACATAACCTCCTCCTCCGACCCCGGCGGGGGAGGGTATCCGTGGGGATTCTTCGCACGATAAAAAAAAAAAGGCATAGTCACCTATATAGCTTTTTACATCTGTTAAACACACAGATACTTATATACCTACATTACGATACTTAGATAATAATAGATAGGTACGATTAACGAATTTACCGAAAAAAGCTCTTCTAGAACTACCCAGTTTGATCACCGCACCGTGGGAACAATATAGGTATGTAGGTACTGTGACAGTATACCTGTTCCACAGTACCTATCTGTTCTGCCGTTTGAGAGTGATTGAGTACCTAACCCATCTTCACACTTCAAAGTATGATAAGAAGTAGGACTAAAAATATCCCATAAAATAAATCCCCATAGGCACGCATAAGCAGGTTCGCACAGTCTGCTCATGAGAGCCTATGTGTGTATAACAAAAGTAATGTTTTTGTAATTACGTTAAACAGTGTGTGAGAACTTCCATATCGCCATTCAGGCTTCTCGGCCGTACGGTATTAAAGTTCTTTTAGTAATTCAATAGATGGCGCTAAATGTATTTGGCGCGCGGCGGTGCATATCCCTATCCCTCGTCGTACGTACCATGATATGATAAGGATCAAAGTTGTTCCATAATATCACATGTTGGAGTGTGCCAATGCCAGTAATGTGTATTTTTTCGCTTTTGAATAAAACTGAGTGCCAGTACTGCAGTGAATGAGTACCTAGCTATAATGTCTACCACAAAACAGTTATTTAGTCAATATTAAATTTAATTTTTGAAAGCAGAAGAAGTTTATGATGTACCTATGCTAGGAATAGAATCGAAGCATCGCAGTCTCGGCTTACCCAAATGATAAAGTTGCGTGACTGTACAGAAATGAAGAAAATGTGTTAACCAGACGAAGCGCTCTTGGCCAGGTGGGTTCGGTAAATGGGTTAAGCTACATAGCAATGTTACCATTTAGATGGGTGACCGCGCTTAGTGGTATTTTATCGAAGTACTTCCGGATGGCAGGTTAAAAGTCGGTCCCGGTTGTCAATAGGTACCTACTTAGTCGCGAAGAAGGTCAAAACGGAGATCCTATGCTCGCTTCCAATGTGGTCGAAAAAAGTCACATCCCCGGACTCTAAAGGCGGCCACCCACTAACAGTCCGACTGCAGTTTCTCGTCCTATCGGGCGGCCTGCAGTCCTTATATCATCAATGTCATTTACTCAGATTAAAATAATAACATTATTTTATTCTTTTAGTCTGATGTTATTACGTAAAAAATGCCGACGGCCATAGACTGCCACACACAAGCTTCTTAACAGTAGACGCTGCATAAAGAAGTATGTCTACATCGTACAATGGCCAGCTCCTGTGAACAATATTCAAATAAAAACATCTGAGTTGTTTTCTCTCATCAATTTACTGGTCAGCTTACACCAGATAAAGCGTACAAAAAGAATATCCTATTGAACTAGAGATATCGGAATAAATTACGAAGCAAGTTTTGAATACAAGACGCGAACTTGTTCTTAAAGGATATTCACTATATTCACAGACAATCTGAGGGGTTACTTTTGTCACAATACGGTTAAATGTGAAAAAGAAATGCATTTGCAAAGCGTATTACTTACTACTTAATCTACTACTACTAGCAGACTACTTAGCAGTGGCTAGGGGTCCCTATAACCCGATTCCTATCGCCTTCCCGGCGGCGTAGCATGGCCTGCATGGCGCATGACAAACTGTAATTGATCCAGGTAAGTTATTTTTTCCACCGGCTTACCTTATGAAAATTTTCATCCTTCGCTACTGATACATATTTACGTACATACATAGGTACATAGCCTATCAAAATCATAACCCTCCTTTTTCTTTGCCGTAGTCGGGTAAAAATGACGTATAATTAAGTTAACCCCTTCAGTTAAGTTGAATTGATAGTCTTAGAAGTGGGTTCGGTGCGGTGGGGTTTGAACCCGTGACCTTTTAATTGCAGTTCAACACCTTAACTATTATACCACTGCCATTCAAACCGCCCTATTTTGCCATGGATTAGTAAATTTCATGCAATATTTTACAGAGTTTAATTTATCGTTTTTTGGATGAGTATAACATGAATAATAGTAACAACATACACACAAATACCTGTAAATCGCGAAAGGGTAGACAGAGATGTTTAAAGGGGCGAGGGCGAGCCTATTGCCGTCAAGCGAGTACGTACCTACTTTATCATCAGCTGTATGTTTACTATCGGATGAAGAACAGCCCTATTCCTTAGCCGCTTTCTACGACACCCGCCGGTTAGTTAACAGTTAACACTGCATTAAAACAGAGTAACATAGTAAAATAACCTTCTATAAGTAAGTACCTATAAACTAAAAATTAGTTCACAAGAAATGATTGAACAATAAAAGTTCATGCACCCAGGTTCAATATTCCTAATAGGATGTCAGTAATGATTTTTAAACACGAGTACGTATACGTCGTCGGCTCGGCTCGCACAAAACCACAGACATATGGCGTCGTCCCACATGCATTATAGCATGTGTTGCACCGACGGTACTTACTTCTAAGGCTTCTATTTTGTAGACTACAGGCCTGCCTGCAGGAAGTCGTTATTGATTGAGTCAACTTGTCGTTCAGTGTAGCCAACATGTCGGACATCCAATAGAACAATGACGTAATTAGGTTTTAACTATTTCTTGAAAATCAGAATGTTTGATTGTAAGTTTGTAACACATTCTATTTTCAAACTTTGTAAGCGATGTTACGCGACTTCGTAATAAAATTATACTTAGTTAACTTCTGTTTTACCTTAGCGGATGTGAAAAGGCCCACTCAGAAGGGTTGATCACCCGTATGGTGAATGGCGTCCTCAATGGAAGAATTAGTAGTAAGTAGGTATAAGTTATATACATACATACATACTACAAACACATATTCACGCCTATAAATACCGAAGGGGTATAGGTAGAGGTATATTAACACCCATGCACGTCATTTTGTCATGGAATGTATGATTACTGGCTGTCGGATGGAGAACAGCCCTATCCCTATTATACCTACCTACACGCTAACAGCTGTAACACCTGTTAAACGTTGGGACAAAAAATGTTGCATCCAGTAACACCTGTGACACGTTGGATTTTTTTTATCCAACCAGTAACACCAATGTTTTGCGGTGTTACTAGTTGGGATATAAAGTGTTGCATCCAGTAACACCTGTGACACGTTGGATTATTTTTTTCCCAACCAGTAACCCCAATGTTTTGCGGTGTTACTCGTTGTGACAAAAAGTGTCACATCCACAACACCTGTGTGTGACACACTGGAATGTTTTTTTCCTAACCAGTAACACCAATATTTTGCGGTGTTACTCGTTGTGACAAAAAGTGTCACATCCACAACACCTGTGACACATTGGAATGTTCTTTTCCTAACCAGTAACACCAATATTTGGCAGTGTTACTCGTTATTACATGAAGTGTTGCATCCAGTAACACCTGTGATACGTTGGGAATTATTTCCTAACCAGTACCACTGTACCAGTGTTACTCGATCTACTTATTACTGGATGGGAATACACCATTTATATTTATTAGCGCGCTTAGTAACAAACAGAATTTTAGAAAATGCTTATCAGAAATAATTAAATTTGATTATCACGATCTAAATATTGATAATATTACCTATTCTACGAATTAGTATCGTTGATATTAGGTTGATAATGTTTAAGTTTCAATTGTAGGTTAAATAAACATTATGATAAAAGAATAAGGCGTGCTTAGTCATGTTTGTAGATATTAACTTATTGCGGTATTATTTTTAGAAACTATGACAGAACAGAATATTACATAGATACTAGCTTTCGCCCGCAGCTCCACCCGCGTAGAGGTTGGCCATCGCGCCCAAACATAGCCTATGTCCTTTCTCAAGGTCTAATTCATCTCTATACGAAATTTCATCAAAATCGGTTCAGTGGTTTATGCGTGAAAGCGTAACAGACTCAGACAGACAGACAGACCGACAGACATTGTTACTTTCGCAATTATAATATAACTAGCTTTTGCCCGCGGCTCCGCCCGCGTGGATGTCGGTTATCGCGACCAAACATAGCCTATGTCCTTTCTCAAGGTCTTACCTACCTCTATACCAAATTTCATCAAAATCGGTTCAGCGGTTTAGTCGTAAAAGTGAGACAAACAGACAGACAGACAGACCGACAGACATTGTTACTTTCGCAATTATAATATTAGTATGGATGTGGATATGGATTATAAACAGATAAGTCACCTGTGCGGCAAAAACGATGCGGTGAAATGGTGCGCACTGTGCGGTTTGAAAGGCACTTCATCCCACGCACACTCAAGCTTTGGAATGAACTCCCTGCGGTGGTTTTCCCAAGCGACTACAATATGCGGTTCTTCAAGAAGGGCATTAGAAGGTTTCTATAGGGTCGGCAGCGCGAGTGTGACGCCCCTGGTGTTGCATACGTCCATAGGCCACGGTGACCGCTTCCCATCAGGTGGGCCGTGTGCTTGTCTGTCAACTAAGTGGTATAAAAACAAAATTTCAGCGGTAGTGTCAAATTATTTGTTCCACCTCCATAATACCACCGGTATCGGTAGTGTCAAAGGCATCGATATTTATGTATTATGTGAAAGGTATTTTTTGTGGTTGGAAATTGGAAAGTAATAGACCAAAAGTTTTCGTCAGTCCCAAACTTTTTTATACCACTTAGGTTGTATGTAGATGGCAGATAAGCACATGACCAACCTGATGGTAAGCGGTTACCGTGGCCAATGGATATGTGCAACATTAGAGGCGTTAAACTCGCGCTGTCCATTCTAATGCCATTCTTGAAAAGCCCCATATTTTAGTCGCTTGGGAAAACCACAGCAGGGAGACATAACATAACATAACATAAACTCACGCCTATATCCCCGAAGGGGTAGGCAGAGGTGCTAGCACCCACATTTCGCCACCACAGCAGGGAGACCAATTACTATAATTAACACTGGCGTAGCTATAGGTGGGCAAGGTGGTGCGGTGCACCAGGGCCCCCAGGCCTAGGGGGCCCCCCAAGCTCAGGGGCTTCTCGAGCCTGAACTAGCAAATGTCATATTGAACTACCAAAAATGTCTTACTTTTGGAATGCGAGAATGGGTTGTTGTTGCACTGTATAGTGTTACACGGGTACACTACATAAATACGAAAAGTCTTATTCCGAAAGTTACAATCACGAATTTCAAAATTCCGAATTTCATAATTCCGAATCATTCAAAATTCCGAAAGTCAGATATCCGATGTATCATAAATCCTATTTATTGAAAACCCGAATTTCAAAATTCCTAACGATTATAACTACGAATATTAAAATTCCGAATTTGAAGATACCGAACCATTACAATTCCGAATTATTAATAATCCAAAATATCATAAATACGAATTCCGATTATCAAAACTCCGAAACAACACAAACCCGACAATCAAGCGCCTTGTAAACCTGCATTAGGTAAGTAGGATAGTTGCTATTTTAGGGGTACACGAGATAAACAGGAAATAGAATTATTGAACTATTATTTTAATTTATTTATGCTAATGATTACAAAATACACGTTGCCATACAACTTTCAGTAACAAGCTTGCATGCAGGCAAGCATGCAGGCAAGCATGCATGCAGGCAAGCATGCAGGCAAGCATGCAGGCAAGCATGCATGCAGGAAAGCATGCAGGCAAGCATGCATGCAGGCAAGCATGCAGGCATGCATTAGTTTCGCTCTTCTCCGGCGCTACGGGATGTGCAGTCCTTCCGCCCTTGCGTAACAAAGTTCGGGCACCCATGCTCGCTTCCGCAGCTTCGGCTTGCTGGTCGCCTCCGGCGACCAGCCTCAGCCGCTCCAGCTCGCCCGGGGGCCTGAGCTTCGTTACTGCGGGCGAGGACTGCCCTCCCTCCGCGCCTCCGGTTTTTAAATAACACTCTAGTGTAGGGCAAACAAGTACCACGGCAGTAGGACCACGGCAAGTCGGGTTTGGCTTAATTTTTATACGTAATAATTGGCGAGAAAATTAATTTATTATTATAAAAAAACAACTCTAAAATGCGCAACATGTCAAATCAATTTTAACTTTTACCTATTTTTAATACAAATTTTCTATTTGAGCAATGAATTTTCGGAAATTTGAAATTCGGAATAACGTTTTTCGGGCCAATAATACTACGGATTTTTAATTATTCGTAAAAATGAAATTCGGAAGAATGAACATTCGTATTTATAACTTTCGGATAAATAACTATCGTGTTTTTGAATACTCAGAGTTTTGTTTCTTAGGAATTATAATATTCGGAATTTTGAAAATCGGAATATTGAAATTCGGAATTAAGTATTTCGGAATTGTTGGGTGTTCCCGTGTTACACTAACACAACTCTACTCAGTGCAACTAATTTCTTGGGATTTTTTTTTTTTTTTTTTTATACCACTTAGGTGGCAGACAAGCACACGGCCCACCTGATGGAAAGTGGTTACCGTGGCCTATGGACGTATGCAACACCAGGGGCGTCACACTCGTGCTGCCGACCCTGAAGAAACCTGTGCTGTATTGTCTCGTTGAAAGATTCGCCATCACATTTGCAGCTAGCTTGGGGGCCCATTGAGCCCTCAGGAAGTCCCCAAGCTTAATGTCTAGAGAGTGATATTATTCTAGCAGTCATAATAAAATATTTTACTCGTAGTCAATTGATTGTAGTAATATTAGATATAATAGTAATACGAGTTCCAATACCTACTTATTTTATTTTATTTGCTAGAGAATCGCTGATCATCTACTGAAGACCATTTGTGATACGGGTGTGCTTCAGCTACGCCACCTATTGAATCGAACTTTGCCGGTACTAGAATAGTGAACTCTCCCGTACCACAGAAGGGCGGTAGAGATCACGGAACTATCTCCTTCGATTAACCGTCTTCCTAGCAGAAGCAGACCCAGTAAGGTGGCGCATGAGGCCCGAGTCTCCGAGGGTCCGAGTCCGACATAACCACCCCCGATGGCCGACGACGGGGGTGGTATCTGAGAGGATTTCCGCACGAAAAAGAGTGAGAGAGGAGGGATTCGATCCCCAACAGCACGTTAGCGACCGGTAGGGGATATGCCTACCTCATCGTTTACTTCGGTAAGGCGACGTGCGACGCCCGAGGGAATTTTCGGAACCAAAAAAAAATAGGGGGGCCCCTGTTTCTTTTTGCACCGGGGCCCTTGGTCATCTAGCTACGCCACTGATAAATAACTATGATATCAGAAAATACTACCAGGCGACTACAATATGGGGTTCTTTAAACAAGAATGGCATTAGAAGGTTTCTTCAAGTTCGGCAGCACGGTGTTGCATACGACCATAGGCCTAGGTAACCACTTTCTATCAGGTGAGCCGTGTGCTTGTCTGCCGCCTAAGTGGTATAAAAAAGTATATGTCCATCACATATACTGCTCATTTTGTGATGGATTCATTATATTTATAACCTGCATCGGAAAGCCAGTTAAGTACCTACCTACTAGGAGCATACGATTCAATTAAATAACCGATGCCATGGGAACGTAGGGGACAAACAATGAGACATTCATAATATGAACAGTAGGTACAAGAAATTACTTAGATGTTATATGTTAGTTAAAGAATACTTCGGAATAGTTAAGACTAACTGCCTACTTTCTGTAATGAAATGAAAATGAAACTGATGACAGGGATTTGTGGTGACCTAAGCTGCATCACATTTTGCTAAATGATAAATTTTGCCCCAGTTTGATCTCGGTTGAAACGTGGCGCATTATTTTTATTATTTACTAGCTGTCCCGGCGAACTTCGTACTGCCATATTTTTACCGTATACCTGCTGCACCTATTTTCTCATCTTTTAAACCTTCCTAGACACCCACGAATATTCCAAGACTAAAATTAGCCAAATCGGTTCAGCCGTTCTTGAGATAAAAAATAACAACGAAAAGTGGCATTGATTTTTATATATTAGAAGATTTAAAATTAATTGTACACTAATAAAAAGCGTTATTTCCCAGTCGCATCCGAAGCTTTCAGCTCGAAGTCTGGGGTCCGCTTTTACCAGTCTTAACCACGGATTTGACTAGAACTCGATATTTTCCGTGAAGCGATTGTCATCTGACCTCCACAACCCAATGTTAACATTAGGCGATATCGAAGTTTTGCAGTTAGACCGTTGTTTTTTTTTGGATTTTTGAGGGCTCCAACTACCCGTAACGACTGCCATAGATGTTCTCATGGCAACCGGGACCGATAGCTTAACGTGCTCTCCGAGGCACGACCAGACCAATGCAAATACTCATATTTCATTCACACAAATATTTGCACTGAGAAGTACCTGCGCCCTACAGAATACCGCGGCTATAACCTCGTGTTGTGTTCCTGGCGGTGAGTAGGGTAGCCAGAACTCACTGGAGAAGTTTTGTGCTGTCAGTGGGAAGACCAAAGGCTTGTCCTTCTTTGTCTTCTGCACTGACGGCACGGAGACTCTCTGTTCTTACAGGGTCGGCAGCACGAGTGTGACTCCCCTTGTGTTGCTGTGCATCGGCCGTCGGTCGTCCACAAGCCACGGTAATCTTTTACCTTTAGGTGGGCCGTGTGCTTGTTTGCCATCTAAGAGGTATGTAAAAAAACTTTTCTTTCGAGTTAAAACCAAGTTATAAATTCTATTATTTTTTTCAAATTAAGTACTTATTTAGTAATCCACTAGATAGTACTAATTGCATGTTATATACAGGGTGAATACGTTAAGTGCGTCCAGATTCCTCCTGATCAGAAGGTCTAAGTAGCTAAATGACCAACATCGCGAAACGTCTAAGGCGCATTAAGTCTAACTAGCACAAAGTCCATGTAGCAAAACGTCCAACTATCAGATGGTCTATCACCCGTATTCACAAACAATACTTCGCTATGCGTACCACCAAAACTGTGCAAAGAACGAGAAATTCTCAGTGCGTTCGTTTTGGCAAGCCTTTATATTCATTGACTAGCTTTTGCCCGCGGCTCCGCCCGCGTGGATGTCGGTTATCGCGACCAAACATAGCCTATGTCCTTTCTCAAGGTCTAACCTACATCTATACCAAATTTCATCAAAATCGGTTCGGCGGTTTAGTCGTAAAAGTGAGACAGACAGACAGACAGACAGAGTTACTTTCGCATTTATAATATTAGTAGGGATAACACTTAAGTAATACTTCGAGTTAGATACTGCTCCGTGATGTTTGTGAATTAATTTTATCAGCCCTATGCGCTCGAGCACACTATGAGAATTGAGACCTCACAGTATCGTTTGTGAATACGGGTGTAAATAGCAGAACGTCTGAACACTTCATCAAACATTTCAAAATATCAAAGTAATTTGTATATTGCTATATATACATACAATATGGATACGACATATAGGCAATAATTGAAACCATATACTTGGTACCCCCTAAGCTTCAAGCAGGAAAAGTTTGAACAAAATTGGTCCAGTATTAAGGGCAGAAACTAGAGTTTTAATTTTATAGAATTTGAACAATTTTGAGCACTCTGTAGAATCGCATGTTGCCGCTTAGCTGTTCAAGTAAGTTACCTACTATGCCTATTGTTGTGTGTGTGTGTGAAGTTGTTGTGTGTGTGTGCGTATTTATTAATGACTTATGACACAGTCAATGACTTTAAAGCAATGGATGAAACTATTTAATGACTTATACAAGTGGTTGCATTTTCTACATTTATTTTAATAATTATTTTCTTAGAAAATTTCGGATTTTATAAATCAGGGAATTTAAGTTTAAATTTAATTTGGTTCTATTCCTACGGACCAGGATGCTTCGCGGTTTCAGTATTTGCACATATGTCGTATCCATATCGTATAATAAGAACATACATAACATATTAACGCTTGTACATCTCCAAAGGGGTTAGGTTAATCCCAGATTCTTTAAACGGGGCTCTGAGGCGGCCATCAATTTGGGGACCATAATTTAATAACAATAGCATTTGGGATTGGGATTGGGACGACAGCCTAAGTGGCGTAGCGGTAGTGAATGCGGCCGCTACGCAGGAGGCGCGGGTTCGATCCCCGCTTAGTGCAAATATTTGTATGCATGAATATGGGTATTTGTATTGGCCTGGTTGTGCTCAGAGAGCACGTTAAGCCGTCGGTCCCGGATGCAAAACGAACATCTATGGCAGTCGTTACGGGTAGATGGAGCCCTAAAAAGTCCAACAACAACGGTCTAGCTGCAATGCTTCGATATCGCCTAATATCACCATTGGGTTGTGGAGGTCAGATGGCAGTCGCTTCACGGAAAATATCGAGGTCTAGCCAAATCCGCAGTTAAGACTGGTAAAGCGGACCCCAGACTCCGAGGTGAAAGCTTCGGATGTGACTGGGAATTAACGCTAGGATGAAGAAGAAGAATTTGGGATTGGGACCTTCTTTATTTTACCTTAGTATAAGTACCACCAGGCCAGGTGCAGTCACAAGAATCTAATACATTTATAAGAAAAATGCTGATCTAATCGCGTGCAAAAGCTAATCATTTTATATACCAAGTAGTTCCAGCTAAAACTTGAATCACGATATTACGTAGCTAGCAGCTAGCAGTGGGTACATGTTTGCAATCCCATCTAGGTCGAAAATCGATCGGGCATGCAGCTAATTATGCGCCAACGGATACATAATCATATCCTTCAGTAATATAAACTAGTTTTTCTTATCGCTGCGTGGTTCCCGGCAGAGCAGAATTTGGGCCACCTCATCTCCTCAGTCGTACAAGGTGACTAAGGGATATAGCTGTTTAACATCAGACAGATATATACAGCCCAGACTCAGCCTCAGATACTTATCTACATGGCTCGAGTCAAAAATAGTGCCCGGAATACGGTAATAGGCTCACCCCTTATTACATGGGACTTAATACATTGATTGGTGAAATGTGGATGTTAATTCACCTCTGCCTAACCTTCGGGGATGAGGGCGTGATTGTATGTATGTATACATTGTATAAGTACTTATCTAAGGGGTTATTTTCAAGTTGATGCCCAAATCCGAAACAATGAGGAATAGCGAAAAGTACTCCTGTCAAGTGGCGCCACCTGTCATGCTAACAGAAGCAGGCTGTTAGTACCTACACTATGTGAGAAAAGTATAACTCCGGACACGTATCTTGGACCTAAAATGTGCTCAAAATGTGTCCCATACGCGAAGTACACATTTCTTGGGTGTCTTTTGAGGATAGCACGGGGGGCTACTGCGGTGGACGAACTCAAATTCACCAAGCATAGATTATTACAAAGCAATCCGCGGGCGCCAGAGCCTCGTTTGTCTTGCGATTTAGGTCCAAAAAACGTGTCCGGAGTTATATCTATTATAGCAATACATTCTTACAGCCATTCTTCTTTACACACATACATTATATCGTCTGCTTACGGGTAAAAAGTAATAAGTGCAGTTAGTGTCAATTCGAGTAAATGCATCTTTAAAGTTTACGTTCTAATTTGATCTAATTCAAACACATTAATTAAAAAAATGTTAAAGTAAAATGGTGCAATAACTATCCTATTTTTCAGATATAATCTTAAATATAATTTAGTGTACTTAAAAACTGTATAAAATTTAGTTTAGATCGAAAGGGGGTCGCATTTATTACATTTTACTTGTACATTACAAACATGTTATATCACCCGAACTCATAGATATTAAATTTGTTGGTTTGAAATATTACGTCCATGATAATAAATGCGTTTATGACCTTTTCTCGGAATAATTCTTACCATTTTACTATTTAAATTATAAAATGTAAAAAGCTTTAACCGTATTTATTATTGTTTAGCTGTAAAACTAAAACGAATTTGAGGAATAACATTATTTATTATGTTATACTGGTATATATTTTTTAAATATGAGGAAATATTACTTTTTCAAATTCATTATCTCTGCAGCTATTGGACATAGCATTTATTCGATTTTACTAGTACATAGCGCGTAAAAAAACACATTTAACTGCATTTTTAACTCAATTTGGTAAAAAAATGCATTTATCTGGTTTTACCAGTAAGCAGACGATATGTACTCAAACCTGTAAATCCCCGAAGGCGTATTGGAATGGAAAGGGGACTCTTTTTTCCGCACTTAGCCTCCTTTTTGGGCCATTGTGCGTGGAGAGTGCTGGCTATAGCAGCCAGCCGAAGGTGTATTAACACCCACATTTCGTCAAATATGATTTCCGGTCCCACGTAATAGGGGGAAGTTCAATTCTCGTCATTCATTTCTAATGAACGAGAATCGAACCCGCGATAACCTCTGTTGAACGCTCAACCGACCCGCCATACAGTTAACTCTTCCTGTGACACAGTTCTACGAAGTGTTTGTAGATCTTATTAGATTACTGGACGACCCGCCCCGGCTTCGTCTGTAGCGTACTTAGAAGACCAATTATCATTATAATGTAGGGGAATCTGCCGGATCTATTGTTATTTTATAATTACTGTTCTGCTCTTTAGAGTAGTAGCGTGATGATATATATAACATATAATCTTCCTCGATAAACGGACTATTCAACACGAAATGAATTTTTAATTCAATACAGTAGTTCCTGAGATTAGCGCGTTTAATCTAACAAACTTTCTTAGGAGGCAGGACACAACGGTATTTCCGTCCGCGTCCCAATCGAGCAGTCCGACTCGTACGTCCTACAGAATACCGCGGAATAACGAAGGTTTTGAGTTCCCGGCGGTGATTAGGGTAACCAGAGCTCATTGGAGAGGTTTTGTGCTGTCAATAGGAAAGAAAAAAAAAGAAAGAAAAAAAATCTGTTTTTTCAACCTAGCAATACACAGTTCAACAAAACAAAAACTACAACATTGTGTTTATATGCATAAAAAATAGCCAGAATAATGGCCGCCTCTCAGCTTAATGCTGTCCGCGTTGTAGTGCAGGCGGACAGCGCTTGTTTTCAGAGACGGCCGGTAGGAAGACCAAAGGCCTGTCCTGCTTGTCTTCTGCGCTGACGGCACAGAATCTCCCTGTTCTTACAAGGTCAACAGCACAAGTGTGACTCCTCTGGTGCACTTGTCCATAGGCCACGGCACAGAATAAGTAATAGTAGCCACGGTAATCACTTTACATTAGGTGGGCCGTGTGCCTGTCTGTGACCTAAGTGGTACGGTCTATAAAAAAACAAACAGACAAACTCTTCAGCTTTATAATATTAGTTGGATAAAGTTACCCTGTCACCTAAAACTTGTTCATTCGGGGCATTGCCAACTACCTATTTCAAAGCCATTACGTAATAACTGCATTGCACCTACCTGCTTAAAGTACCGATATTTGCCGCATGCGGGTAGCCCCTACCATGAAACCACCGTAAGAAATAATGATTCGCAGTGAATTGATGTTTTTATCAATAAACTCTTCCACCCGCGGCTTCGCCAACGTGCATCTCGGTTACCGTGACCTTTGCTTATCTCCGGTTCTACTAGGAGTCTACTTGAAGTCTGACCAAATTCTTTCTAACAAAAAAAACCGCGTTAAAATCCGTTCAGTAGTTTTTGTGTCCATCGAGAACAAACAGACAAACAGATAGGAAATTAAAAAATAAAAATATTTCGTGTTCAGTATCGTTAACATAACATAACCCAAGTATTTTTTTAAAATATCATAGGTATCTCCAATTTACAGACACGACCACTTTACAATTGTAAAAAAGTACGATAAAAAATCTAGGACATTCTACACAACGACGCTATCTAGACCCAAAGTAAGGATAGATTGACTAGGGTCCGTATTCTAGAATGGTACTCAATTCTGAATCTTGATTTTATCTGAGGACAGACTGTATAGACAATCTATCAAATCAGAATTGCGGCGTAGACAAAAATGAAATTGCCGCGTTGATTGAAACTTGTTGCGTCTAGGTATAGCGTTTGTATATAGTTTAAGGCTCAAAATTTGCAATTCGTAGCACAAATTTCCCGAATCATCGATCCGCAACTTCGGATATAAGTACGTTCCGTGGTAACATTTTAACCGTTTAGCCCACATGGTAGCATGACGATTCAATCACCAAGTTTTTAATTACCTTCCATCGCGAAGATCTTAACCATGATCTTAACGGTAGACGGACCAGATGATATCGGCATCTGCTCCACAGTTAGTAACCGCAGTTTCGTTGCAGCTCTTATAAATACTTGCGTTTACTTTGTTTCTTTTCTTGCGTGTGAAGTGGGTTCAATGAACACAAGACTATGGTGTAGCACGTCTAAATCTGGATACCTTTTATTGAGATTGTCAGCTTAGGTACTGTTTTCAAGTTGCTGTAAGTTTAAGTTTGGAAATCGAAAATAGTTTATTTCAATTGCTGCCTGCGACTGTTGAAAGTTGAAAATTGCTATTTACCAAAATTAAATTCTTTTCTGGTCATCATCTAAGAATTATGGCCCAGTCGTATCCACGCATTTGTTTATAGATACTTAGGTACCTATCATTTATTATTAGATATTACAAGTTTTTGACAAATAGTGGACCCCGGATTGAAATTTTTGACAAATAAACTTTGCTAAAATATAATACGAGTAAGTAGGAATGCGTCCTATCATGACCATAGCTATATTTTTCGTGCAGAACCACCGGGGTATAAGATTGCCTAAAATATATCCCTCGCACGCACCCCGTTTGATCCAGTCCAAAGGTACCTTTTTTTATAGTGCGAAAAATTCCCAAGGATACCTCCCCCGCCGGAGCCGGAGGTTATGTCGGACTCGAACCGACTAAAACGCACGCCGTCTGTGGGCCGTCGAGTCCATAGGTACCTGAGAGAATTCCGCCAAGAAATTGGGGAAATTAATTTTACCATTACAAGTAACTACAGTGTAGCTCAGTAGAACAAACAGTTTATTTCTCTGCTCGTTTGTTATCCAGATAATCTTCGAAGTGCCTTCTTGGCAATGTTTCGCTTTAATCAAACTTTTAAATTTACATGTTGGTATATTTCCAATTTCATGAGGAAGTGTCTTCCAGTAAGGTATATTGCTGATATTGCAGAATCTATCATCAAAAATTTCAAGTTTGTTTTTGTATCTCTTCTTCTCCTCTATTCGAGCGCAGATCCTAGTCGCATCCCAGATGCTAGTTTTCCATAATTTGGTTTGGTTGACAGCCATCGGACCCTCTCAACGTCAAGAAGAAAGTCAGCACCAGAGACTCATCCGTCAGCAGGTGAATTCGCATGAGGGTTGCATGACGATGTATTGTATAAAATTAAAACTTCACCGAATAATTCCACTCATTAGGCTCGCCACCTATTATTACATTGGGACCTAAACATAAACGGCGAAATGTGGGTGCTAGCACCTCTGCCTACCCCTTCGGGGATATAGGCGTGAGTTTATGTTATGTTATGTTGAATAATTCCTGTTGTACGAATAGATACGAGTATGTACACTATACAGGGTGAGATAATAGGAACCTATGTGACGGGGAATAACAGCTGCATTACGGGTAAGTGTTCTAAATTCAAACATATTGCTGAACTAGGACCCAACATGTCGGCTGACAAGTAGGCTGACTATATTTACACATTGTCATCTTTTAGTCAATAAAAACCTTGGAATAAAACTGTCGTAACGATTTGACGGGAGAAACCCAGTTCTGAGAATACAAAAATTAATCCACCGATTATAGGGATAGCCCTAAACCAATTTTGGTGGATTAATTTAGGTTAACCTGTAACGTAAAAAGTAGGACGAGTGTGAAGCCACTTTCCATCAGGTGGCCTGTGTGCTTGTCTGCCACCTAAGCTGTATAAAAAAAGGTTAGTGTTAGTAGATACCTAAAAATATAATGTAGTTATTCGCATATACTGTATACTGTGTATTCGCGTATACCAATATGTGTAATTGGTAACAGTGTGCTGTCAGTGGGAAAACTGTGACTCCCCTTGTGACACCTTGTATTGCACTCGCCCATAGGCCACGGTAACCACTTGACTGTGTGCTTGTCTGCGACCTAAGTAGTATAAAAAAATCTTCGATGAGAAGCTGTTTCGGTTTATTAACTACCTGGAATCCGGTTATCAGCAAATGGCGTCATCGCCACCTTAGGAATATAGGTACTTAAGATTAAAGACGTAATCAGTGTGATGACTCGATAAGCTGGAAGTTCGAATTAATGACTACTTTAAGGAAAACTATCCAACATACAAATTCGTGTATTGAAGTAAGCAGCCCCGATCTAAATCCACTCGATTTTTTTGTGGGGGTTCGTATCCCCGAGATCGGGGCTACGAACGATTATTGACAAAATAGGCTTCTAATAAGTCAATTTTTTACGATTGGAAGACATTTTAGCCAAAATTCTTCAATATTAACTTATACGAATTTTCTTAGCTGAAACTAAATTAAAACAAAGAAATTCGAATCAAAATTCGAAATTTATGGGTAATAATTATTTTTTCATCCCACCATCTCGGCAAGACTATTTTTGCTCTTCGATAACTGAGCGTAAAAGTCGTTTTTATCCTCTAGAGAGGTAAAGTAAATTTGAATTTAGAACATCGTGTGTACTAGGTTTGTGGACTCAAAACATCATTAAACCTATTTACTTCTACCTCTATGGTGCCGAATTTATCATACAACTTTTTTTTAATTCATGAAAAACTCAGACTCGTAACCTCCTTGGTGTACTTTTTTTTTAATTTGCTTTGCGCGCATCAATTTTTCTCACGTCATATTGTTGACATTGTTGTTGAATTTTTATTTTGTTGTATTTTATTACTAGTATTAATACACATATTATACAGCCTCCATGGCGTAGTGGTATTGAACGCGGCCGCTACGCAGGAGGCACGGGTTCGATCCCCGCTCAGTGCAAATATTTTTTATGCATGAAAATGGGTATTTGCATTGGTCTGGTCGTGCCTTGGAGAGCACGTTAAGCCGTCGGTCACGGATGCCATACGAACATCTATGGCAGTCGTTACGGGTAGTTGGAGCCCTAAAAAGTTCAACAACAACGGTCTGGCTGCAATGCTTCGATATCGCCTAATGTCATCATTGGGTTGTGGAGGTCAGATGGCAGTCGCTTCACGGCAAATATCGAGGTCCAGCCAAATCCGCAGTTAAGACTGGTAAAGTGGACCCCGGACTCCGAGGTGAAAGCTTCGGATGCTGACTGGGAATTAACGCTAGGAAGGAGAAGCATTTCGTTATTTCCTCGCTGAGGTGGGATGAAAAGTTACGTGTTGCACTCGAGTGCAAAGATTTTTCACCTTGTGCTCTTTTGATTCCCTCGCTAACGCTCAAGATTCTAATTTGTGAATCACTCGCTACGCTCGTGATTCAAATTTAGAATCTTTCGCTTGCTCGGTCATCAAAAATGAGCACGCGGTTAAAAAGCAACTTTGCACTCTTGTATAACAAATAACTATTATTTACTTTATAGTCAACCCTACGCACTTCCGGTCCTAAATAAAAAGTTTGAACATTGTAGAAATTTTATTCTCTCGCCGAAATGTATGGGAAACGTTTTTGGCGATTTCTGTCTTTCCTAGTACTCAAAGCTAAAATGGTCCCATAGAGTCTTTTGATCCCCACATGAAATAGAATCGATTGGCACAAAAAAAAATTTTTTGGACTTTTTGCATTTTTTTTGCTAACTGTAAGATTTTTGCAAAATCTGTAAATGCAGTTCATCACTCCTCAAAAAGTTAGGGAAGGTCTCCTAAGAACGTTTTGCTGTAACTACAACGGTTAAGGTACTTGCCCTTACTGCCCCGTTTCAAAAATACACCCTGTATAACATTGTTTTATAACATGTTATGCTATATAATTTGTACGCACCTAAATGTCAAAAATGGTATTCTCGTTTACAATAAAATTTTAAAGAAAGAATATTGACATCATCATCGTTTTTATTAACATTAGATCGACGCAATTGAAATGATGATCGTTTTTGACCTTCGGGAGTTTGAGAGTTGATTGAGACTGAATTTTTAACATTTATTTATTAGCAGAATTGGATATGAATAAAGAACATCTTTACACTGGTGCCAGTTCTTCTAGATCACTTTTACAGCTATGGGTATGCCACAAGGAACTATGCTTGGTCCTCTATTTTTTTTACTTTAGAAGAGTAAACCCAGCTAATTTTGTTCTACCATGTTAATTTTATTAAAGAAATCTAATGTAAAAATGCAGAAATAATAATATTATAAACCTTTAACTTTATTTCACCATGTTTACGTTTACTTTATAATAGGTACAAGTTAAATTGAAAAAAATAAAATAAATAATGTTAGAAGATAACTATTCCCTTTAACCCTTCCAGCTAAGCTAAATTGCTTGTGTGTGGGCCAGAATTCAAACCCGGGACCTCTCAATCGTATGGCCGACTCCTTAACCACTGAGCTACCGACGCCGACGATTCAATACTTCTAAATCTCGGTGCCTAAATATAAAATATAGGCTACTAATTTCCTATACCTACTTAGTTACTATTAAGCAAAAAGCATAGGTGAGAAAACTGATATACCTAGTGAGTGACGAAACTTTTCTACGCTCAACAATGGACGGTGTTCGTAGGTACGATATGTCTACATGTATCTACCTACCACATATGTATTTGCACTCTGCAGTTACCAAGTGAAACTGTACAACCTAAAATATACTCTTTCTACAAGGTGATAGCGTTTAGAATCGTTTACAAGTACATTGTACAACATCACGTCATGTCGCGAGTATCAAGTAGGTATTTTGCAGTTATTCATTGGTGTCTATCTCTCTACCTTACTAAAATTGTTTTATGTTATTATCTTAAATATTTAATATGAAATTAATTTATGTATTGAGTGATGCAGTACCTAATAATATGCACCATATTATCAATTATGAAAGTGTTGTCTTGTGTTGTGTTATCTATCATTGTTAAAAAGAAAAAAAAATGTCATGAAATATTTGACATTTAATTTTTTTTACTCTTTGTAAGCACAGGAGACTAGGAGACAGACATCGAAAAAAAAAAAACGACGAACCAGTTGACATTATTTTTATAGCCCAATACAAAGAAATAAACTCACATAGCGTCGAACATTGTAAGAAACTAGATTATAACAAAATGAGCGAGCTCAATCATGCGGCGCGCGCCCGTTATTTGTTCTCACCGTTCTATGCATTGAGGGACCTAGGAGGCAGCCTATTGCAACATAATTCGAGTCTAGACTAGACTGGTGTGAAATTCGCACCGGCTTTAGCTTTCGCGATTTCAATGGTTGAGATTGATCGAGAGAACCGGTCCAGCGGCGGTCTGCTGCCCCTTCGGTAGCGTTGTATTTGGGAACGTTTTTATAAAATTCATCTCTGCAACGTCCAGTCTGATCTTGGAATATTTTTTTTCTAATAATAATGTCACCTTATCTTGTTTCATTGTCGGTCTTTACTCTCTCGGTTTTATCTTTGCAACTTTTATTTTATGTATGTATAAATAGGTTTTTAAATGAACACAATGCTTTTAATAACAAGTTTTTATTACAGTGCATTTCAAAAATAACTTTGTAATGTCTATTATCTTTATATTCTATGTTTTTAATGTTTATTAAATTTTCTCCTACTACGTGCACTTTTGAAGAGTAAAAAAGTGTCTAATATTGCAAAATATTAAATAAGATGTCTCACACAGCATTCAGACGACGATGTATCAAATGGAGGCAGAGCCGCGACGGCCGACACCGTCAGCCGGCCGCAAGGCGGCGAGGGGGCGCTCAGACCGGATCTCAGACCCTAAAATAAAAACATCTATCGAAATAATAATACGCACTGCTTACCCAGGACAAGTACGCGAAACGAATGGCGTTGACCCCCTGAACATTCCCATGCTAAGTTGCGTCCCAACTGGATTTTTCTGTATGGTAGGGTACTACGCTTATAGAACCGAATAGGCCTTTCAAACGTGTGTTTGGACTTATTAGCTTTTATTTCTAAGACTAGCTTTCATGGGAGCTCCGTGCGGTTACTATCGGGCATCGCAGAAATTTATGAATGGCTTTCCAACACAAGTGTTGATGACACTTGTTGAATTTTCAGATGAAAATAGTGTACGTAAATGACTATAAATAGACACACCTACTAAATTGAATACCTTTGTGAACTGTAACAAAGTTATGGCATGGTTTACATATTTGATAAAGGTAATAAAATTATGTTAAATACTGAGAAATTGTATTATGTATGAGACAAACAGTCCATTATTAAAATGTAAGTATTTTTCACCTAAGCCGGAGTTTAGTACAATGGACAATTATGTGAGGTCAAGTGTCGCAATGATTCGAGACCTTTTGGCCTGTTAACCCTCCAGTGTGGCTAGGCTCCATTCGAACTTTCCTGACATGCGTCCAGACCCGTCTTGTGAATTGTATAATTTAACCGTGCCGTCTTTTCTTCCATTCTGCTTTTGTTCAAAGCAGACAAACCCGTTGCTACGCCATAAAGGAATAAGAATTAATGGATGTCCGAACAATGGGGGAGAAATTGTGATAGGTGAGAGTAATCTTTTAGGATATATAGAAATCTTTTTTATTTCTTGTCCTTTTATTTTCCGATAAGAAAGCCCGATTGTTGAGGTCAAATAGGGTCGTCAGGACTATGGTACGATTTGATCCCGATTTTGAATTTTAAATTATATTACGCATATTCAAATACTTGTATTCACACCTTAGATATTTAAATAGATTTAATATTACACGAGTGGCAAATTAAGATTAGGGTGAGTGGACACAAATTACTTAATAGCGTGGAGATAGAAGTTACCATAAAGGGGGTTGGGTAATGTTGGCGTCGTGTCGGAATTGAGCGGCCATCAATGAAATTGGTATAATATGAGTCAAAGTCAAAGTCAAAGTCAAAAATCATTTATTCTGTATAGACCATCAAAACGGCACTTACAAAACGTCAATAATATACATATATGTACTAAAGACTAGCTTAGCAAATGGACCACCGGTTCGAAACGCGGCCCCGGCCTGAGAAGACTCCGGCAAGAAACTCAGCGGGCTTTTTGAAAGTGAGTATGATGAAAGTACAGTATAAAGTGATCAAAAGTTACTATGATCAAACTTCTCTAAACTATATCGGGACTTAGCTATACAGGGTGGTATTTTTCAACTTTATTTAGATGGAAGTACTCTAAATACTGAAGATAGCGAATTCCACTGAAATGAAACATTCCCTTATTTTAAAAAATAATCAAAACTGCATTCATAGTTTTCTGAAAATGCCACACCCGGTAGTCGAACCGACTAAAATCTTCCTATAACCTTATATTTCATAGATTTCCTTTTACTTAATTTACCAAGTTTGTTAGAGAGATTTGAACCTTATGATCGACCCTTTAGATTGATGTAATAAAAATACAGGGTGTTATTTTTTCGAATTGTAGTCGGTTCGATTATAAGGCGTGGTAAACGAGTTTTCAGCATTCCTTAAATGCAGTTCTGTTTCTTTTTTAAAAACACACTAAACTGTATGCAAAGTTTTCTGAAAATGCCACACCCGGTAGTCGAACCGACTAAAATCTTCCTAAATCTTCTTAAATCTTCTATTTCATGGATTTCCTTTTATTTAATTTACCAAGTTTGTTAGAGAGATTTGATCCTTATGATCGACCCTATCGATTGATGCAATAAAAATATAGGGTGTTATTTTTTCGAATTGTTCGAGTTCGATTATAGGGCGGGGCAAACGATTTTTCAGCATTCCTTAAATGCAGTTCTATTTTTTTTTAAAAACATACTAAACTGTATTCAAAGTTTTCCGAAAATACCACACCCGATAGTCGAACCGACTAAAATCTTTCTAAATCTTCTATTTCATGGATTTCCTTTTATTTAATTTACCAAGTTTGTTAAAGAGATTTGATCCTTATAATTGACCCTATCGATTGATGCAATAAAAATACAGGGTGTTATTTTTTCAAATTGTAGTCGGTTCGATTATGAGGCGTGGCAAATGATTTTTCAGCATTCTTTCAATGCAGGGCTGTTTCTTTTTCAAAAACACACTAAACTGTATTCAAAGTTTTCTGAAAATGCCACACCTAGTAGTCGAACCGAATAAAATCTTTCTAAATCTTCTATTTCATGGATTTCCTTTCATTTAATTTACCAAGTTTGTTAGAGAGATTAGATCCTTATGATCAACCCTATCGATTGATGCAATAAAAATATAGGGTGTTATTTTTTAGAATTTTAGTTGGTTCGATTACAGGGCGTGGCAAGCGATCTTTCAAAATTCCTTGAATGCAGCTTTGTATTCTTTTTTAAATAAGAGAGTGTTTCCTTTGAATGAAATTAACTATCTCCGGTAGTAAGAGTAGGTACTCGTACCCGGTTCGACTACCGTGTGTGGCATTTTCAGAAAACTTTGAATACAGTTTAGTGTGTTTTTAAAAAAGAAACAGCACTGCATTTAAGGAATGCTGAAAAATCGTTTGCCACGCCTTATAATCGAACCGACTACAATTCGAAAAAATAACACCCTGTATTTTTATTACATCAATCGATAGGGTCGATCATAGGGATCAAATCTCTCTAACAAACTTGGTAAATTAAATAAAAGGAAGTCCATGAAAAAGAAGGTTTTGTAAAATATTAGTCGGTTCGACTACCGGGTGTGGCATTTTCAAAAGTCTTTGAATGCAGTTTTGTTTCTTTTAAAAAATAAGGTAAAGTTTCCTTTAAGTAAAATTCGCTATCTTTAGTATGAGGGTACTTTCCTTCAAGGTAAAGTCGAAATGTTCCACCCTGTATATCGCAGCTCCGATATTACTTACAATGAAAATAATGACATTTGTACGTGTGTTTAACACAGTACAATGAAGTGGTATCAAAATTAATTATGGCCGCTGAAAAAATTAAGAACGCCTCTGTCCATACTAGATTACCCAATCCCCTTTAATGTCTTTTTTCTTGCAGTTGCATATCTTTAGTGACCATGAACGTAATTCTAAAATTACAGTTTTACAAATTCTGCATTTACTTATTTAATGAAGAGATGACAACTTCTTAAGTTATGTACGAAGGAAACTTTGCGTCAAGACTTCTGTGAGACTGTGAATCTGTTGCATTATTTTTAATGTTTTGTCCCCTGGCGTCGTAGGCGTCCATTGGTCATTTCGCAATTGGTGATTTTGCGTATTATGACGCTATGTTCATTGGTAATTTTGCGTATTCATGGTGCTATTTTCATTGGTCATTATGCGTATCATTTGGAGTGTTGGTCATTTCACAATTTTGCCCAATATGGTGCTATTTTCATTGGTCATTATGCGTATCATTTAGAGTGTTGGTCATTTTATGTATTGATCGTCTGGTGTGTTGGTCATTTCGCGATTGGTTATTTTGCGAATGATGATGCTATTTTCATTGGCCATTTTGCGTATCATTTGGAGTGTTGGTCATTTTATGTATCGGTCATTTGTTGCGTTGGTCACTTCGCGATTGGTGATTTTGCGTATTTAATAAGCTATTTTTATTAGTCAATATGCGTTTTGGTCAATGTGCGTCTAAACGGATGTCCTGAAAATTACAACAAAATAGAATCATGCGAATCGGTCCAGCTATTTTCGAATTTTGAGGAAAAAGTATTTTTTATTCCACTTAGGTCGCAAACATTCAGACGGCCCTACCGATGGAAAGTGGTTACCGTGGCCTATGGACGAGTGCAACACCAGGGAAGTCACACTCGTACTGCCATCTCTTTAACAACAGAGAGATTCTGTGCCGTCAGCGAAGAAGACAAGCAGGACAAGCCTTTGATCTTCCCACTGACAGCACAAAACCTCTCCAGTGACGTCTGGCTACCCTACTCACCACCGGAAACATAAATCGAGGTTATAATACCCACGGTACTCCGTAGCGCGGAGGCACAGAACTTCTGCCCCAGAGCCTTGTCCATTGCAGTAAATAATAATATTAATAATATAATCCTTTATTGCTGTAAGCGCTTACATAGGTACTTAACAAACATTATATTTAAATAAAAAATAGGAGTACTGAAACTAAAAGTAATATTTTCGTTCTTCCTTCTTCATTCTTCCTATTTCAAACTAAAGTCTCAGCATTCGGTTCTCCCCTCTTAGTTTTAGCAGCTTGTCTTTCGACAAAGGCCTCCTCTAAGGCTTTCCATTTATATCTGTCCTTTGCTGTACGCATCCATTCTGGACCTTCCACTTTTTTGAAATCGTCTTCCCATCGTTTCAACTGTCTCCCTCTGCTTCTTATACTTTCTCTAGGATACCATTCTGTTATTATTCTGGTCCATTTATCTATATTTTCTATTTTTTTTTATTTTCTTTCTTTTCTATTGCAGTAAATCTTATAAATATTTTAATGGCGCAGTATGAGACATCCCTTCATCGCCATTATAACTATGTTACAGACTAGTAATGACCATGAATGTTTCTGGCAAATAAATACATGTATCTAGTATTTATTCTTAAAACTAACTTCAGGTAGTTCACAAGAGAGAAAGGCGAAACCTTACTTCTTGTTGATCCTAGCGTTAATCCCAGTCGCATCCGAAGCTTTCACTTCGGAGTCTACGGTCCGTTTTACCAACTGCAGATTTAGTTGGACTTTGATATTTTCCGTGAAGCGACTTCCATCTGACCTCCACAGCCCAATGACGATATTGGGCGATATCAAATCATTGCAGTTAGACCAGTTGTTGGACTTTTTAGGGCTTCAACTACCCGTAACGACTGTCATAGATGTTCATATTTATGGCAACTGGAACCGACGGCTTTACGGTCTTTCGGAACCATAGCTACATAAAAAGTGTCTTTGGTTGTTAATTGTGTCTTTTGTTGGCGATTACGAAACAGGCAGCTATATAATTTCCTAGTATCTTCATTTTCACAGTAAAAAAAAAACTGTACGTGAAAACACCGATCGTGATAGAAATAAATAAACTGCGTCCATAAATCCTTGCACGTCACATGGGAACGCTCGCGTAATTCCGCCAAAGAATTCACAAATTGCACTGGCCGTTCTGCACCTGTTCGAGTTGATTTTAGTAAGATTGCTCTGCCCATCTTAATGAATCTCTATGCTTGCAAGGCCGAATCTGATCATAACAGTGGAAGATGGGAAGACTTTTATGATTCTCTGAGCCTTTTTCCAACTCAAGTGGCTCGGCTTCCAGGCTAACTGTGATGCGGCTAAGCTTCGTCAATTTCCGTGCAGGCCCTCTAGACAAGTGGCAATTCGTCGGCCGGCGTTTGGTAGAATACAATGCCAAATGTATGGGATTTGACGTATATGACAGGCGTCAACGAATGTCAAAAACGTCAAATCCTATACATTCGTCATTCTATTCCATGATACGCCGAGCAACGACTTCACTTGTCTAGGGGGGCAGGGCTGCCACCTCCACATCTAATTGGCGATATCGAGGTTCTGTAGTTAGATTAGTTGGATGTTTTAGGGCTCCAAGTACCTACCCTTAGCGATTGTCATAGTAGTAGGTGTTCTTAAGGCAACTGGGATCGACGGTTTAACGTACTCTTTGTGGCACGGAAACATCCAGACCAATGTAAATAGATATATTCATGCGTACAAATATTTGCACTGAGCGAGAATAGAACCTGTACACTCCGTGTGGCAGTCAAATGCACTACAGTACTGCCATGCCACAGAGGCTGTCGAAGAAGGGAGGACTTTGTAGGTTAACAATTAACGCGGTTTCATAAAATATTACTTACATTTTACCTGAAGCGAAAGGAAAGCAACTGGAAATATATGGTCTCTACCTATCCCAATAAGAAAGAGGTATGATAACTTGTTCTAATGATTTTCCCTTCAAAATTTGTCAATTATAGGGTCATTCATAGTACATAATAATAATACGGGATATTTTTAAATGCACATCTGTATAATTTTTCAGAAAACTACGTAACTCCACTAATTTACTGAATGCATACCAGAAACATGAATGCTGTGCAAAAAAACTGACTTGCACACTAACTAAATCAAATGATAGATTTATTGAAAAAGGTGTGCAAATCCGACTTGGATAGATTAGGTTAGAAGGCTAATGCGGGAGCGGAGCGTGCCTTCGTGGTTATTTTTTTTATTTAACCAAAGGAATTGTTCTGCAAATTTAATTAAACAGTATATTTTATTTGATTTAGTTAGTGCGCATAATTAGTGTGCAAGTCAATATTTTTGATATAGCTTTGAAATATTTTGTTAGAAAAAAGGGACTATACAAATATCGATTTAAATACATGCCTAATAATACTAAGTTTATGGGTCATTCATTAATGTAGGTAGATTATAATATACGAGTATTAAAATAGTTGTATGTTGCTATGGACCCATTATTATCGAACCGTTAATATTGAACCGTTTCCAAACAATCTTTCCATTAGAAACGTTGTAGTCAGACGCCGTAAGTTGGGGTCCATAGCAATTTCTTCTTCATCCTAGCGTTAATTCCCAGTCGTATCCGAAGCTTTTCACTTCGGAGTCTGGGGTTCGCTTTACCAGTCTTAACTGCGGATTTGGCTGGACCTCGATATTTTCCGTGAAGCGACTGCCATCTGACCTCCACAACCCAATGGTGACATTAGGTGATATCGAAGAATTGCAGCTAGAGCCTTGTTGGACATTTTAGGGCTCCAACTACCCGCAACGACTGCCATAGATGCAACCGGGACCGACAGCGACGGCATTACGTGCTCTCCGTGGCACGACCAGACAAATGCAAATATCCATATTCATGCATACAAATATTTGCATTGAGCAGGGTTTGAACCAGCGCGGCAGCGCAGCGCCCCCTGCGTAGCGGCCGCGTTCATTACCGCTACGCCACGGAGGCACTCATGTATGTGTATGTACACGACTATTTTTTGGTTTACCTATATGTCCTTGTTCATATTGTGCAATGAGAGGTCCTCCTGCTTCTTGCAACACTTGTTGTTGAAGCTACAATGAGCGATGCTCTTCAATCGAATCCGTGATGATCATCAATTAAAAATATTTTGAATTAATTTGATGATAGTTCATGAATATCAGTCTAGCAAGTGGTAGTGTCTGTTCTGTCATCTATAATTTTGGCAGATCGTATATTAAAAAAAAGTAAGTAAGTAAGTTTTCACATTTTTTTGTATGGCCGTAATCTTTTTCAGTATTAGCTTAGAAAATATTTAAGTTCAAGCGCAGATCATAAGAGAAGCTTATGGCCCAAGCTTCTCTTATGAGATCATAAGAGAAGTCCAAGCGCAGATGCGCTTGAACTTAAATATTTCCTCAAGTAAATCACGACTTTTTAGGGTTCCGTACCCAAGGGGTAAAAACAGAAACCTATTAACTAAAGGTGCGTACAAATTATATAGCATAACATGTTATAAAACAATGTTATATAACATGTTTCAGTAATGTAGACACTGAAGTTATAAAACATGTTAGTGAGTTATATAACACGTTATTTTTATTTTAAAAGCACTGTAACGTCCAACGAAATTGTTATACAACATTGTTATATGACATTGTTAAATCTAATGTGTACAGTATTGTTAAATGTTGCAAAGTTATAAAACAATGTTAGATAATGTGGACGTGTTATAACACACAAGTTATACAACATGTTACATAATCTGTACGCACCTTAGACTGCACTGTGCGTTTGTATGTCTACCTCTATATTGTCTGTCTGTCACCAGGCATTGGTTACTCATGAACCGTGATAGCTAGACAGTTGAAATTTTCACAGATATATTTCATTTGCTGCTATAACAACAAATACTAAAAAACAGAATAAAGTAAATATTTAAAGAGCGCTTAAGTTGCATAGATAGAGTGTTATGGAATGCACTTGGCCGGTTTTTCTAGGTATGATATTGTGGCCACAAATTGTGTAGGTATGTAAAATCCCCAGCAACACAAAGATATGTCCCCAGTGTGGGAGTTTCCCTTTTGAACAGGTATACGAAATGAGTTGGGAATATGTTGACGTCACCGTCAGCTACAAGAAGTTTGTCAACCTTAGTCCTTTTTAACCGAGTTCAAAAAAGGAGGTTCTCAATTCGTACCCTATTTTTTTTTGAATGTTTGTTACGCGATTGTGAAGCCAATTCTAGACGGATTTTGAAAATTCTTTTTCTGTTCGTAAGTAGATTATTCCGAAATGGTCCCATTTAAATTTTGTAAAGATCTGGATGGGTTTCCGAGATTAGACCAAGGAACTCTTCAAAAAGTACCGGGAAATCAGCCGCGATAGCTGCAATCGCATATTATTGCAATGTTTCTGCCATTACACATCATAACATCACGCCTGAGTCCTTTGAAGGGGTACGCAGAAGTGTTCAGAATATTCAGCTATATTTGCGGTGCATATGCATTGATTTTAAAAATTATTTTTGAATAATGCTTTAATAATTTTTTTTAGCGTGGCCGGTTCGATCTGTGGTGCAGCGTCAGCAGCGCATGTACAGTCAGCGTCAGAGAAAACAGATCCCCTCATGCTTTCATATCATTAACAAGGGGGGTCCCTTTTCTCTGAAGCTTACTGTACAGTCAGGTCACTATACATGCGATGTACAGTCGTGAGACTGTACTAACTCACTAAAAAGAGAAAAATAAATTAATTTTAACAAAAAAGTTTAACCTACTTCAAGAAACGAAAAAGAGGCACTGAAAAGCCAAAAATAACTTAATTTACAGACTTACTGATTTATTAGTGAAAATCGTGAAAATAGCGAAATCGGGCAAATCGGGTAATCGTGAAAATCGTAAAAAGCGTGAAAATCGGAAAGCGTGAAAAACGGAAAAGCGTGAAAATCGGAAAAGCGTGAAAATAGGAAAATCGTGAAAATCGGAAAAACATTCGTTCCCATATTGGCATGATAGTCAAATAAAAATGGATAGAGGAGAAGAGTGGGGCCCCTAGCCACCCTAGCTACGAGGTGAAAGCCTAGAGATCGGAATGACTGTTGAAATGCCCAAGACGGTACTACATGGAGGAAAAAAATCGGAAGGTGAACCATGGGAAAGCCTAGAGATCGGAATGACTGTTAAGATGCCCAAGACGGTATGACGTGTAGAAGGAAACGCCAGGAGGTGAACGACGGGCTCCGAGCGGGCTCCGAGGTGAAAGCCTCGGATGCGACTGGGACTCAACGCTGAGACGATGATAATGATGAACACTGATAATGATGATGGTGTTTATGATTATCTCATAAATAAAATGAATCGCAATTCTGTTAATCTCGCTAAAACTCAAGAACGGCTGAAACGAAATGGCTAATTCTAGTCTTGAAATATTAGTGGATGTCCAGGGAAGGTTTAAACGGTGAGAAAATATGGAAAAAGGATCTGCATTCCACAGGGGCGGAAAAAAATACAGCGGTACAAAGTTCGCCGGGTCAGCTAGTCTGATATAAAAACATCATGTCATTCATATATTGCGCATGACATTTACATTTCAACCATTATGTTCATCATACGTACTACTACTACTACTACTAGTGGGGACACCCAATATATATTTGAAAACATACTATATGTCAGGAAAAATATTACTTTTACAAAAGTAAGTGACATTACAGACAGAAATCGGCGCAATAAAAATAAACTGCTCCTTCCATGCTATCGGCTTAGCAAAGTTAGTGATTCTTTTAAAGGGGAAGGTATACGATTTTATAATAAGTTGCCTGAATCGGTCCTTGGTATGCCTGAAAACCAATTTAAAAATCATGTAAAGACCACCCTATGCAAAAAAGCATACTATAGGACAGACGATTATATTAAAGACAAAAATGTATGGCTTGAGCATGGTGCAGGCCCCTCTTGAAGTTGTCTTATTTTTATTTTATATAAGGTTTTATTTTTATTTTTTATATACCTACTTGACGCGAGACAAATGTACATACGTTCGTATTTAGTCTTAAGAAACCCTTTTATTTTTTGTAAACTGACGTCCTTATAATGCCGCAGTGGAGTTTGTTGCGCCGTTTCTTCTCCATTAGCGCTTAGGAAGCGGTGGTAAACTTAGTTTTAAGGAGTTTTTGACGTCAAAAAGCTGTAACTGTGTTGCACTATTTTGAGAAATAAAGACGGGTTTGCCATTTTACCCATTTCCCCTGCATAACGACTTTCATACATTTCGTTCGTGCGGCATGGCAACCGGGACCGACAGCTTAACGTGCTCTCCGAGGCACGACCGATCCAATGCAAATATCAATATTCATTCATACAAATATTTGCACAGAGCGGGGTTCGAACCCGCGCCTCCTGCGTAGCGACTGCGTTCACTACCGCCACGCCACTGAGGCTGTCAAGCTCGGCTTAATGCCGGTCAGTTTTCAGCAGCGCTGGTTTTCAGATAGGACCTAGAGGAAGGCGTATGTTTTATTATGTATTTTATTATTATGACCTCCGAAAGACGGTATTAGTTTGAAGAAGCTGTCTGTGATTTTTCCCTTTTTTAAGCGTTAACATTGTTAAAATCTTACCTCTAGTCCTCTTTCGTCTATAGTTACCCGTTTAAATCACCGCTAGGGGCGCCACTGTTTCCAGTCGCACATCTTTATGTCAATCATAGATCATAGCGTTTTGTGATTTTACCGCGTAAAGGTGAAAAAATTTTCAAGTCAAGAAAAAAGTTATTAAATAACTAATTAAATAGTAATTACATTGTTTTTACCGTATGTATGTGTACAGTGCAACATAAATAAGTACAAGGTATCTTATTTAGTGAAGTTTCTTTCCGTGAGCTTCGGTAAGTAGATTGTACCATACTAATTAATAAATACCGCTGAGGAATCCTTGCTCCCGAGGGAGAGCGAAGAACGAAGCACTAATAAGTCCCAGAATAGTTCTCATCTTCGGAAGATTAGAACGACTTTGCCTCGCCATCCTCGAATAAATAAGCGGTTTAACCAAGTCATTTCGAAATGTGTTTGAGAGTTCGGTCTCACGCTCGGAACTCATTCCGCAATATGTTAAGGTTTTTACAAAAATGAACCTGATAGAATTATATTAATAATCATTTACATTCGTTAGTTACTGATGTAGGTACTTTAATTTTTTTATTGGAAAATATAAAATTATTATATTTGTTACGAAAACAATAAGATCGTTCCTTGGAAACCTGGAGAGGTACTTGATTTATGGACTATTATAATGAGTGTAGTGTCACTTGGATTTACCGGCCCAATAAAAATAAATAAGTTATAAATGATGTATCACCTTAATAAAAGGTATGATTATGTTGCCAGCACTGAACGGTCGATGGCGTACTTGTATACATTGTATTGCAGGGTCAGGAACTTCTAAAAACTGGCTTACAAAATAGCAATATTATAATATTCTAAGAGGAGGCTCTTGCGAGTAACACCTAATATGGAAAAGAAATTGTCTCAGAGCCCACTCTTTCAGTCTCATCTTCACCTTATACCATTGTAACTGCGACTAATTGGATTGCGGAAATCCTTTGGAAACAAGTCATGGTCATGGTTCATTTGCTAAACAATTCCTTCATAATTTTTGTTTTGGGGCTTTGGTTAATACCCACTTAACGATGCCATAATAATGTTTTTATCCGTGAACATAATATATCTAAAGTATAACATATAGTCACATTATTAGAGTTGGATCGGTAGGTAAATTCCAATCAATTCACCTAGAGTCACTTGAAACACAGATTTCAACTTGATGCCTTTGCCCACAAAGTAACTAAAATAGCTACTTAATTGGTATATTTACCAAAAATTTGCAGAACTATGACTTGCCTCCAAGCGATACAGTCAACATCAAAAGTCCATAAAAACATTTTTTTAATGAAAAAAAAAAAAAAAAAAAAAAACTGCATTACATTGCTTAATAATGTGTCAATTAAGTTGATGCTTAAGTAGTTGTATAATATTTAGAAAACAAAGTAACTACATAGTACTACTAATTAATCTACTTTTGTCGTTGACTGTACTATAGTTGCAAGACACTTGAAGTTAACCTGACGACTAGGATGATCAATTTCATTGTCTCAGGATGCAATTTTATTTTTGCTTGCTTCAAACAAGGTAGACTAAGAGAAAGATGGGCTCTGCATCCCCTAGTGAGGTGCAAATTACAGTGGCGGCTCAGGAATGGGAACCACAGTGCACACGTGATACACAGGCAAAATGTGACTCACTTTCTCACTACAGAACGCGGCGGACGCGGGCTGGGGACTGAAGTTGAACAACTTTATGTTGTCAAGCAAATGGAGTTAGAGCCTACAAAAAACGGCATTCCAATGTGAGGGAGTTGTTTGCAGTGCATGCAGCATTATTGCTTATGTACAAAATGCACTACTGGTTCAGTCGGACAGCCAACTGAAATCATGGGTGCACTTGCCCCTTAACCCCTCTAGAGCTGACCAATCAACCGAGCAGTTCAATATAATACTGACGGTTATCTCCCTGAGAAGTTAAACGGATTCTTTGACCTCGTCTCAAGAGGCTGATTCGTTCATAAATGTGAACTTCTGCTAGGAGTCGCAATGGCCTCGATCAAAGATCAGGACATATGCAATATCAACCCTTTCACATCAAAGGGACTCACCCGTCGTTCCCCAGTGCATGACGCGGGACTCAAAGGTGGTTCAGTGACCACATGTAAGGCTTTCAGTTAAACTGGAACTACATCATACCTATCAGTACTTTAGGCTGATTGATCTCAGATTGACAGCCCTAACGGCCCTGACTAATAAAGGATCTGCGGAAGATCCTAATAGATCAGTTAGGATGGAGGTTTTTTTTTTTCCCCCACCTATTTTAATAATTCTAAATATAGCCACATAGTGGGATCAGTACTTTGGGCTGATTAATCTTAGATTGACAGCCCTAACGGCCCCTGACAAATAAAGGATCTGCGGAAGATCCTAATAAATCAGTTGGGAATTGGGATGGATGTTTTCTCCCACCTATTTTAATACTTCAGTGGCTGGCCCTTCTATACAATGCCAAGGGAACACAAATTCTAAATATAGTCCCATAGTGGGATCAGTACTTTGGGCTGATTGAGAGCCCTAATCGACCCCTTGCCGATAAAAGATCTCCGGGAGATCCTAATTGACCCCTCAGCAGAGAGTTGCTATCCTCCTTAAAAAAAGGGGGGGGGGAGAGGAAAACTGGAGTTATCAAGTTGTAGTTAGCGGATAACCACTCTTGATCAATGCTTTGACTATACACTGTATTGACAAAGTATCAGTTGCATGTCAAATTTGCATATTATGAGATTATAGTATATCTCAAACTTGTTCCAAAGTAGTAGCTATCTTTTACGTCGTGACGGTAATGTCCATTTACTGGGTCTGTATAGATTGTGTATAGTCTACGTGTACGGGATACCTACCCATACAACTATGGGTTACATATTGCATATTCAATGGCAATCTTTTATGTCATACGGCAGGAATGTATTTTGCATATCCCCATTTTAAACATAATTTTATTTTGAGCTTACATTTCAATTGATTTAATAATTAACATCTGCAGGGCCTGCAGATCTATATGATCTGCAGTGTTTCCGTACTGTGCTACAAATGTAGACAGTTTTTCTACGGAAAGCCCAGGCCATTAATTATCCTGAATGGGATACATACATTCGCACCTGTGAACCCCTCCATGGGTCAGAGGTGTAATATTCGACACCCACATTTGGCCAGATAGTTATGAGTTCACATGACGGGGGCCAGACCTATTGCAGTCAGATAAACGCTTTGTCATGAGTCATGACTAATCACTAATGTCTACTGTCGGATGGGGAATAGCCCTATTCCTTGGTAACCCATACCACGAGAAGTGATGGGATACCCAAATAATATCTAACTGACTATTTTCAGTACCATATAACAGTTTATTTTAGACATTTCTAGAAGAGTTGCCATTATTCTGTCTCTAGCTACAGACAGGTGAGTACATGACTTCACGTATTAAATCAATTTCGCAGTATCGCAGCTTCATTGTTTTATCTCATTGAAAAATTGTACGCTACCCTATCATCTCTTTTGCTTCTATCCATCCAAAGGTTGCCTGGAAGAAATCGCTGTTAGCGATAAGGCCGCCCATTGTGCATTTATAAGTCGAAGATAAATTAAGTGAAAGCCAGAATACATTATAATATGCTAAAACTGATTGTAGCTAGCATAGGCAGTCGGTGCTAATGTCAAACACCAAAATGCCTAGTTGTGTACTTCAGTACACTCAACCTTGCGGTCTATGTTACTGATGTAACTAGTTGATTTATCTCAATTAGAGCAGCTACCACGACACTCCTAGGAGAATGGATAAGATCTATTTTTATGCAGTACATATTGATGCGGCTCAAGGTAGCTTCAGATCTTCAGTTGCCTTCAAAGGTTGACATGTATGCATATATATGGCATAGGTTTTATGTTGAGGAAATTGGAAGTCTCAATTTGGTAATAAATTTTAATTAATGTTTGATGTTATGAATATGATATACATCTTGGTTGCATGTTTCGTATAAACATTCTATTATGATTAATGCATTATTTTAATTCATATGCTAAATAATACTGTTTTCTATATTATCACATAGCGTTGTTATAGTTACCATCACCAGCAGAAACCAAACAGGTCTTCAAACTAATACCGTCTTTCGGAGGTCATAATAGAGCTGTTTTACATAAAATAAAACAGTTATTATGGCCGAAAGAAAGACGGTATTAGAGCAAGGTCCTTGCTGGCGAGAAGACACTATGATCTATGATTGACATAAAGATGTGCGACTGGAAACAGTGGCGCCCCTAGCGGTGATTTAAACGGGTAACTATAGACGAAAGAGGACTAGAGGTAAGATTTTAACAATGTTAACGCTTAAAAAAGGGAAAAATCACAGACAGCTTCTTCAAACTAATACCGTCTTTCTTTCGGCCATAATAACTGTTTTATTTTATGTAAAACAGCTCTATTATACATTCTACGCAAGCGTAGTCTATCATTGGCCATCCTAGAGCCGCTTACTCACTAGGCGATACTCGCACGTGTGACAGACAAAATATCTTGAAGGTCGTTGCCAAGCGCGTTTTTAGGATAACCTTCATCTACTTATTGCTAAATCTATGATTTAACTATGATGCCATTTGAAATGGGCTGGTGGCTGGTGGGCTTGGTGCAGACGTCATGGGTACGTAGAATGGCAGCCGGAGAGCAATGATTTTTAAAAGGCTGGATACATACACAATATTTATTTGAACGTTGCAGAATTAGAAATGAGGAACGTTACATTGATTCACTTTAATGCGTGCGAGCTACCGGCTGTACCGGCTCATTGGAATTACGTAACTAGATTATGAAATCTGTGGCAGTGATGTGAACTTCGTTGCGTGTTTTAGGTGCACAGATAGTTTATTTAAAAAAAAGCAAAAAAAAATATAGAGTCAAAAAAAAATTATATGCTAATTAATATTATAAAGAGGAAAGCTTTGATTGCTTGAATTGAAAAGGCTCCGAATAAATGGGACCGATTTGAAAAATTCTTTTACCAATAGAATGCCGCATTATTTGCGAGTGTCATAGGCTATACATCATCTCGCTACTATCCAGGGGAGCTGAGTCCATAAATATCTACATAGGTACATAATTTGAAATCTATGAAATTACGGGCATATAATTAGTTAAAGGGGTGCAACCCGTGCAACGATGGTTCAACTGTCAAGAGCGAAGTCGGGGAGGGTCAACTGAACAGAAGGTGCAGCGGGAATGGGATCAGAATTCCACGCGGCCCGGGCGGTACCGCAGGCAAAAGCTAGTAGGTACCTAATAATTATATCCAATAATACTTAACTATAGGGACTGCGCAATAGATATTTATGATTATACTCAGTTTACTCTATAGGTATGAAAAATTCAAAAAGCGCGCGTTATGTCAAACAACATTCTACACTAGGCACATCTGTGGCACCAGGCCCAGACGCAGACGTGTCTATAGTAACAAAAAAAAAATTGTACTCTATTGAATATGCGACGCGCCGCGCACTTTGCAAAGGTCGAAAACCTCCGCGACAATGGACAAGATTCTTCCACGATTTAATTGCGCTTTAAAACTCATAATACGTGTGCTCGTTTTAAATATTTAAACATTAGAACCAATTTGAAAGATAACTTGATTAAGGTAGGTGAAGAAAATACATAAATAACAATTAAATACTTATTTACGATACGAGTCGCCCGGCGACCGACGATTACTCGTGCGGCGAAGACGCCCTTGAATTAACAAAAAAAATAAATAAACAAATAGCAATGACCTCGGCACACATGATAGACACGAATACTTACACTATTATTCAAACTGAGTCAGGTCAGATTAGGGCGGGCATTATAATATTCATAGTACACGTTTGGGGAACAAGTTATTATAAAATAGAACTAGAATCACCGGCTAGTTTAATTTGATAAGGTGACGTCATCGTCGTCTGGGCCCCCAATTTGACGTCAGCTAGTACAGTGACCCACAAATCTACAGACACAATAAATTCAGCAACGTACGATGCGAAACCGCGCGGGTCAATGAACTGTTGACGTATTTAAAATACGCACAAGTAGGTACCTTATCGCGAAATGTAGTACGCGGCGCGGCAAGCGGAGCGAACTTGCTGTGCTATGTGTTTGCAAAATGGTTATTTATAGATGTGAGTGTCCGTGACGGATGGTTCGTGCTATTTCTAAGGTCCCGAGAATTGGTGAGTAATAACATTTTATGATGTAAGTATGTAATTAATAAACTCCTATGAGTGCTAAAATATGGGTATCCAACCTCTTGCGAATCAAACTTAGAATTTGTCCAAATAGTTTTGATTACATTTCACCACTGGTTGTTGTTAAAAACAATTTTTTTTAACTTAAAAGAAGAAAATGACAATGGTAAATTGACATATTTCGGAAATAGTGATGTCCAACGTCCACCCTAAAACCGTATCTATTTATTTGAGAATATTTATTTTATTGATTTTAGATAAAATATCGGTTTTTCTAGTTTCTTGGTGTTTTTAAGACTAAAAAGGACATTTTGTCACGGGATATTAATTTAAAGTCACCACAAGTTCAACTTTTTTACTCTCAAGCCTAACCAACACCGGAAACTCGGTGAGAGTTCGTTTTGCTGCTGTGCTTTTAACGCCATTGATATTAAGAAAAATGTGAGAAAGGAAGTGTGTCTGCCGTGCTGCTACAAGACACACTACACCAGAGTTCTTTCTTTACAAAGAAAGGAAGAGTCTGCGTTGACAGTTTAAGCGATTTTCAACTTGATGTGTACTTACAATAAGATTCATATTGGTAGTGTGAGGGCTGCATTGGCACTTTGTCTCTACAAAACGAGGCACCCGCAGTAGCCGCCCTACCTACCTACCCACATAATGCGACGGATACAGATCCGAGTTTCTTACTTACACATACATACACGTGAAGTACGAAGGCCAGTTTTAAATATGTATGTGTCGCGAATACATACGGCTTCAATGATCAGCAGGTGTAAGCGAACTAAAGGCAAGGGGTTATTGCGATTAACTCTTTTATCCCTTCGTTTCCATATCAAAGAGTAATGAACCTTGTTCTACTATTGGACAACGTCGATTAGTAACCGTGTGATTTTTATTTTGCTTGAAAGCGGCATTGCATTCTTTTTTCAAAATAACGCATTCGTGTCATACGTACCTATATGTGTTTAAAATTAATATGTAGGTATTTGGGCAATTACTTTAAAATCCAATTAGGTTTAATATTTTTGTTTATTCTTATAAGTATCAACTAATTGGTGTTTGAAAACCATTACATTTATGAAGCAAGATTCCAATTAGGTAACCAGTGTGTGATATTAGAATATTTGTACGCAAAAAAAATCTCTTAATTTATTTAGGACCTTATTAAGGTTTCCGTAAAGCTTTTAATTATTGTAATAATATTTTTAAGACAAAACTAGCCACTAATTGTAACAACAAAGGCAAAACTGGCAGTGAATCGATTGCGAGTAACGAAGGTCATAGGGTTTGCAAGTGTGCGTATGTATGCAAGTATGCAGGCGAGCTCGGTGCGGCGTCGCTGCTGCACGCCTGCACCGGCGGTTGCAACACCCTCCCCCCTTCATTCTCGGCTTCTCGCTCGTCGCCGTCTTGCCGCTAGCCTGTCTCACCTCGCGGCCGGCAGCCTTGCGCGACGCGCCGCGCTCTTTCACATTCAAAATTATTCGCAACCATTGCAAAAACTCTCTGTGCAATAAAAATATTTTATATTCGATGCGTTCACAATTAGTTTTAAAACAGAGAGGTCATTTAAAGTTATCAAAGAGTTTAAGTGCCTTTAAAACTTTGAGTGCACTCCTCGTTGCATGTCCCGCGCGCGTCGTTATGTTATGAGAACCCCGTACTCGCGGTCACGTTGACGTCGCGCGGTGCCGCCATATCTGTCTCGGCCACCAACTAGCAAAATTAATAGGTAATTATTTTCGTGTACAGTGTTTCTGATTGATTTTGTTGTACAGTGATTGTGTGATAAAGTGTTTTCAACCTTCTGGCATCCTTTGTGCTGATTCCAACTGGATTCTTATTGGAAATTCAGGCGCGCGCCGGCCGGTTCTTATCGGGTGCAATGCAGTTGCAGTCTCAACTTATTGCAGTTTTGCACTCACTAAAGTTTCATGCGCGGAAAGTTTCTAGTGTGTATTTATTACTTCAAGAGGACTGTAAATGTGTTTTAAAGTGATTATTCGTTAAAAGTGATATGTGTAGCAGTTTCTAAAGAGCCGTCACAGTTTACACTGCTGTGTTATTTCGGTCATTGACCGCCGGAATTCGCATCTCCTTTATATTAGTGGTGTTGTTATATTTTTTGACATAATTCAGAATTTCGTTTTTTAGGCTCAAAATTGTGTCACCTCACTAGAAGAATGCAATGACCCGCGTATTCGCTTTTTGAAATTTACCTTCACCCGGATGGAATGAGGAGTGCACAATCCCATTGTTTCACAGTTTCATATGTTTGAACATCATTTGTTTTTTTGTTTTTCGGACGATTAGAGCGTTATCATTTTCTTCCAAAATTACAAAAATTACAAAATAAAGGTAAATATTATTTCTTTAAGCAGTAGTTTATATAAACATACTATAAATTACATAAAATATATTCGATGCCATTGCTCACACGCGTGGCTCCCTTGAATCGTTTCTAAATGACGTCTGTAGGCAACTCAAAATAGGCCCCAAATCCAAGTCCTAAGTTTGATAAAAGTTTACTCCTAAACTCTTGTACCTAACCAAAAGCCACAGTAATTAAGTGTAGTGTGTGTAAAATGATGCAGAATGGCGGAGGGCAATGGAGAGATACCCATTGAAGAAATATCTGGGAAGGACTCCGATGTTGGCCGAACACCGGATTACCGCAAACTCATTGAATATGGCTTGGATCCTAAGGTGAGCATTTAGAATTTAAAGTAACTAGTGTGCTTGTACATATCAGTAGGCTACATCAGTTTACACAGACAAGAAAAATATTTTGTTCTGAAAAGTTTTCCTCGGCAAAAAAAAAAATCTAATTTATTTTCATTATTCGGGTAAAATATTATTTTTTCATGAACCTATGGATCTTATATACTTGTAATGAGTCTATTGTATACCATACCATAAGTGGTATGAGTAATATGCAAGTTCTATAGTATGCAATGATGATCAAGCTTGGTGAGCTCCGGCGGTCATTTCAAATATTGTGTATAACAGCTGTTCATCTTATATCAAAGGCATTTCAATACCATAAGAGTCTTATTACTATCAGTATTCCCCTGATTTATAAAACCTGAAAATTTTGTAATTTGCCTGAAAAAATAATTTGGAAAATATTGGAAAATTGGAAAAATTTCCAATAAGAATCTTATTGACACATTTGAAAAAATCTTATTGGATTTTTTGGGTTGTTCTTGACCACAATAATTTCTTATTGGAAACCTTTTGCTTTTATATCCCAAGGTCTACCATCTATGGTAGACTGATGAAAGATCTACCTTTATAGTAATATACATGTACACATAATAATGAGCAAATATTGCACTTAAATATGAAATAATTTAGTCCATAGTCATTTTGTTTTCTTTTTTGTTGATAGTGTACTATCTTACAAACTGTTTTGTATCTGAATTCAGTATTTCAGTACCTACAATAGAACTTCTCAATATCTCTTATTTTATAACATGGTGTATCTGGGTAATAAAACAGGCTTATTACTTTTAACATATTACCAGTCTTATCATATAATGGCAATTTTTCTCAGAAATTCATATGGGATTTTTTTTCTTATGTTGCCAGACCTAAAAACTTGGAATCACTAACTATTATGTTGGTAGCAGTATTTGCACTTTCTCTCTGATAATGTTGACTTTTGCCATTTATTATCTGCCCACCTATACAATGCATGCATATCTGCCGTCTGCTAACAAAAAGGCAGCTAAGTGCAAAAACGTATTTTCGAGAAAACGCAAAAACAAGTGGGAATTGATGTCTCTTGAAAAGTGTGCTACCTAGGAACAAGGTTGCAAGTTATAATTGTAGGCATAGTCTTTGTGCACAATATGTGATATATTTTATTAATTTATATTCATTATATTTTATTTAAATTTGTTTTCTAACTTTTAGCTAAGCATTTTTTTTCATTTTTACGTAATATACTGCACTTTAAGGCCGCTAACCATACCTTAACTGCTTTATAGCAAAGTAATTTTTTTGTAGCTGCCACGTTCTGTACTTATAATAAACGTTAACAAAATATACTTAGTTATAAAGCAGTTAAAGGATTTTAACAGTCTTACAGCCTAGTAGTTAACACTTGGCGGACTAACTTCCCTTACTTAGAAAGCAGTTATGGGATTTTAAACGCTTTTCAGCTTGGTATTGTAAAACATATTTTTATACTAGTTCTCCTATTGCTTAACTAGAAGGCAGTTAAAGACATCTCGCTCGCAATTAACTGCCTTTTAAGTAAGTACTTCCGGATCAAAAGTTGAGAAGTTAAAACTATTTTATGAAATCAGAACTTTATTCATTAAAAAAGAACAGACAATTAGACCTTACTAAACTTATCAAATAGCTTTATTAATTAAACAATACAAAATAAAAATAAAGACAATTTAATCAAACTTTCACTAATCTTATTCAGTAATATAATCAGTATTCGCGAAACCATAGGACAAAGAATATGAACATTTTTTTTTAATTTTTTAATTTTTTAATAATAATGTATATTATTTAATTAATTAATTAAATGCAATAATGTCAAGAAGCCAGCCAAGCTTTTGTCATGTAGATAACCCGCCACGGATATTGTCTGGTGCAAAGGAGCCCAGAACGCTGGCCGCATTTCCTCGTTTAATTGCAATGGCTAGCCTTTGCCCCAGGTACGAGCCGGAGCGAGAGTCCCCAGTTTTTTCCCTTAATCATCGACCTATATCCGCCACCAATTTCTTGGCTTCTGTGCCCCAACTGCCCATGGTCTCGACCGCGACCGGTGCCACGATATATTGTGGCTCGAAGGCTGCATACTTTGCGAGTTTTGTACTGGTCGCGTCTTCGGTCGCGGCTGCGCATCCTACACCGAGCACCTACGCCTCCTCCAAGGCACGAGAGTTAACCCATCTGGTCTCTTGCCATCCGACCTAGATAGGCCCGGCGGCTCAAGCATACAAGGAACCTCTGCCGAAATCGATGTCCGCAACAAGTCATTAACGGCATGGTGTCGAGGGAACCTGCCTGCGGCACGACGACAACTCAATGCGCGATGGCCGTCCCCCTCCACCATGGAGGCTGCATTATGGAGGTGCATTTATTGGTTTCACACACTCTGCAGCCCAAGCGAAGAGCCACTGCCACACGCAAAGAGTCATCGTTCAATAATGTACCCATGTGAGGCAAGGGCAGTACCTGCAGCCATGCCCCAGCCTCCGTCTGCGACACAGCGAGCAGTCTCGCCCGATCCGCTCCACTCGCCTCTCCCAAACGCCGCTCGTGTGCTAGCCTGACTCCCACCTCGTCCCAAGACTTTTGGATATGAGAAGCGGCCGGAAGCAGCGCACCATTATTGAGCGTCGACCAAATCTCTCACGCCTCGGACGCAAAGGGGTTGCTGGGGCCGACGCAGTCAGAGTGAATTATAAAAGCTACAAGACCCGCAACCCCATGCGTCGACGCAAGGAAAGCCGGAATGCCAACGTCCTGTGCGCGCCGTATCCCAAGGCCCCCGTATCGGATTGGCTGAGATGCCAGATCTCACTGGGACTCAGTGAAAAAAACGTTGAGGACAGACTCCACGAGTGTCTTCAGAGCGTCGTCAAAGGAGGAAATTTCTGCCGCGCACATCCAAGTAGGGGCCGTCCTTAGCAGGTATGTAAGCTTTGGCATAGCGAAGCACATGCGCAGCAAAGTCAAAGCCACATGTGCTGACAATCCCTCGAGATGACTCTGAGCGTTCTGGAGCAGATTTTTACGCTCGTTCATAATCTCGGGGAGAGCGTCTGGAAAGATAGGAGACCCTAGAAGGTGAAAATATTGTTTAATTAATAAATAAGAAAGATTTACTAAATCGTAATTGTTCATGTGGGCGTACTTTGATTCTTTTTGGCTAATATTAGACTCTCTGGCTCGTAAATGGTGGCGCCAAAAAGCAAGAGATGCGCCGCACGTCCGTCCGTCCTTGCACCCGAAGTGAAAAGGAAGGAATTATCGCTTGAGCTGGTCAATCGCAAACTAAAATCCCAAGCGTTTAACTGCTATTTAGTCTAGAATTGTCGTTTAGCTGCTCTCTAGCGATTGATATTTAGCTAAATACTAATTCCAATACATAACTTAAAGGCCGCTAGTGGCGTATAACTGCTTTCTAGTTTAGTTTAGTTTTAGTTTTTCTTAATAACTGCTTTGTAGGTAAGTAAATTTAGAAAAAATGATACATGAATTTGCCGTTAAAGTATGATAACGTCTTTCTAGCGAAGAATTGTGGCTTAACCGCTTTTTAATTAAGGAAGTAACGAAATCTACGTGGTTTAACTGCTCAGCAATGTTCTGTATCTCTAAAACTATTAATGATAGAAAAATGAGTCTTAGACCAAAAGATAGAGCGTCGAAAGTTGTGTAAGACTGCATTAAAAAGTGAAAATCGACCAACTGTGGCTTAACGGCCTTTTAGTTAGTGTAGGGCAGATATTATGTACATACCTACATGCTTGTTAAAAAGAACAGAATGTATTATACCTATATGTATAGTAAAATAGACTCTGTGGCTTGGCTGCCTTTGCTTCATAAACAGTAAATCTATAATCAAAATGCACTATTTCAACCATAAACCTTATCACTTCTTAGGCCTAATCTGAGATCAAAATGCTGATCTGATTAAAATTGCATTAGATGCACATACAAAGCATTTTCACGATTTTCATTCTTATTGGAATCCAATAAGGTTGCCAATTGAACTTTTGTGTTTGTACACTTGGTACATTTATTATTTGGAAATCCTTATATGCATGAGGTCAATGCACACTGGTATGCGTCGCGAGGGACGAGGGAGGGGAGATGGTTGTAGACACTGAGTAATTTTCCTCGTGACTGTCCTTACAAGTTTCTGTAGGTACCTATAACATATTTATTCGCGAGGAATAAATGATATACAAGTATGTAGATATTTATACTATGAGCTATATTAACTTTGAAACCGACCGACTTCTATAAGTTACGTACATATTCACGCCTGTAAATCGCCGTAGGGGTAAGCAGAGGTGTATTAAGACCCACATTTCGCTATGATTTTCGGTCCCATCCCACGCTATAGCGAGCGTTTTGCCGGCCTAAGTACACACATAAGTATCTATCTTATATGTATAAAATAGTTAATTTTCATGAGTTGCGATGGTCAGTACGTAGGTATATAATAATTGTATATATTATCGTAAAATATACATATTGTGTATAGTCACGCGATTCGATTACTGATGCAATTGTAAAGGTGTCACCAATTATACCTATCATGCAACTTATTTTATTTATGTAATTAACAATCAGTAATGCAAGGAGCATTACTGATTGGTATTATAGGAACCTATCATAACTAGGCGCTTATACTTGCGTGCGATCTCAAGATCTCGGGTTCGATTCTTGAGCGAATTGAGTTATCTGTAAAGAAACCTTCAGTAGGCCTGGTAGGCGACAATAAGATGTTTGTCTATTACGGCGGTCGACAAATAAGTACGCAAAACCGTAAATCACCTCTGTCTACCCCTTCACAGATATACAGGCGTGTATAAAAAGTAATGGTTACCAACTGTTACTTATAAATTGGTACCATTTACGCTCAATTGCAGTATTTAAGCTGGCGTCATTCGACCGGCTGCAATACTAAACTTGGATATACCTAATTCGTTATACAGACCTTCAATCCTTTTTGTAAATCTTTACTCGAAACTTTACCTATATACAGATAATGTAAAACCCATAGACATAAATTATAGTAAAGAAGTATTACACTTTATTTGTCTATGGTGAAACCGCAAAGAAACATACGGCCTGACAGATGGTTTACCGTAGCATAAGGCCGCATTGCGCGTATCACTTGCATTTCCCGACCTGGTAATTTAAAAAAAAACTAATAGCTTACTCGCCTCGACGTATTATAAATACGTGCAGGCGGTGCAGGTCACACTACAAGCGCATGCGTAAAACATAGCATGGTTAAGTAGTGTTTAGATTATACTGATTTACAGGCGACATGAAGCCGCCTTAGGGGGACCACACACTAAAGCAGCATTTGTTGCACACGAGCTAATTACTAAGAAAAATACTTTTTGACAAGAAATGTCAGTATTCGCTGCGTAAATGTAGGTAAATTAGCTGCTTTGGTGCATTTGCTGCCTTGGTGTTTGGTCTTCTTTATTCTATAACAGGTACACGAAACTTTTAAAGAACGAAGACCGCATACGATAACAGCAGACGCATGCAGCTGATACAGCGTACCCATTAGGTACTTGTTAAACTCCGATACGGATAAAGGGGACCATTGAGAAGCCGCATTGAATTACGTGTATCTACTGCGTCTGCAGTTGTCGTATGCGGTCACCTTCGAAATCAAACCTTAATGATCAGCAGGCTGTGGTTAATGCTAACTATTGTCGCTTCCAGGTAGCAGCCAAGCTTGATGACATTTATAAGACTGGAAAGCTAGCGCACGCCGAACTGGATGAACGTGCGTTAGATGCCTTAAAAGAATTTCCATCCGACGGTGCTTTAAGTGTTCTTGGACAATTTTTAGATTCAAATCTCGAGCATGTATCTAATAAAAGTGCTTATTTATGTGGAGTCATGAAGACCTATAGGTGAGTGTCCATATTGCATTATTTCACCCGGCAACAATCACAAAATATTGGATGATTGCCAAACTACTTGGTATATCTAGGTCAGAATCTCGAAAAATTGATTTGACAAATCGTCATATTGCAGACGGCCGTTGAATTTAAATCTTTTGGCCCCCTGCTTAAGTTGCACCAGGAAACGGTTGTTTACTGCGCGACCTTGTAGTTAAAAAGCAACGCGAAAATCGACGCAGAATTTAAAAATATCTTGTTGCACCGCGCCAAGCCTTCACAAAGCCGTACACCGGTTGAGAAGTTTCCGACCAATCAAAAGGTTGTTCCTACATTGTCTGCCGAATTTAATATCTCGTATCGACCTTTGGCAGAAGAGGTCACTCGACACAGATCATTAAAATGCAATATAAATGATTGCCGCGTAAGATCTACATGACACCAGTCAAACTGTAATGGAAAATTTTGTAATTTTGTCGCATGTTTCATAGTATCTAATCATTGCTAAAACGTACCTAACTGAAGTGTCTAAACCGATACGGTGTCGACTAGCTAACTCCTTAGAAACAGCAGTTTGCGTGCTATACCGTTAATAGGTATAATTGTTTGGCGTCTTGGCGACGAAGTGAGAGGTTTTGTCTTAAATAACTTGTGGAAAATGTCATTTGAAAAGTTTTATCTCCCAACCGGTACAAAAATATGACTGCGTTCTTTGTGAAACTGATGAACTCTCCACAGTTGTCGTATGCACTCCGTCTCTGTCATACGGTTAGTTTTATTCTCCACATTTTAAATATAATATGCGCTAAGCTTTGCAAGCATATTGAGACAATTGCGGCGAGAAAGCGGTCGCCAATTGTGATACATGCTACAAAACCCTGTACTGGAATGTCGTATATGACAGACTAACTGACGGATCATTTCGCTTGTCCTCGTGTTTATTTGCGGCGCAAGATTAGATTACGAATGGTCATTAGCCCCTGTGCAGTCGTGATGCAGAACCTGTATTGCGAGATTTAATAAAATGGTAATTGGAATTAGTCTGTAGTGTACGATTTTTGTTGCACTTTTTGATTATTTGCGGCTGGTCTACCCATATTTGGTTATAACTTGAATATTGTGGTACCTGATGCCATACGGCGGTTATTCTTGGGCGTAATGTTCAGGGTTATTTTTCAAGTTGGTAATAAAGGTCTTTTGTTGTTCATATGGCACTTCGTGGATAGCGTATTGTTTGAGTCGTTAACGTGCTGTCGACCCGTGGGCATTTCTTGTAACCTACAGGTAACAAACTGCAATAAATGTTGACAAAATAGGACTACTTCCACCCACTCTACATTTTACGAGTACAATAATCGTCAGCACTGCAATTCACTAAGCGAGCACAACGATGCGACAACGATGCGAGGCGCAACGTAGATTGTCATTGGCCAGATTGTATCACGTCATTGGAAATCGACCAATGACAGTGTCTATCGCGCACATCGTTGCGACTCGCATCGTTGTCGCATCGTTGTGCTTGTTAGTGAATTGCACAGCAGATGTTAATTGAATCGCATCATTTTAGCTTTGTTTTCCCGGTCGCATCTGAGGTTTTCAGCTCGGAGCCCGGGCTCGCTAGTTCCTTTTCGTCATTTTGATTGGGTTTATACGGCTTTTATAGAAAAAAATCGATATTTGGCCTCCCGATGCTGAGAGTAAAGTTTGCACTAGATCCCCGTCCGTCTTGCAGGTCAGTTTGGCTTGGCCTGGATGGGTAGTCCTTGGATGGTATTGGTGTGTATAGTAGAACGCATTTTTCTATGCTGCCTTGTTACCAAATCTGTATAGTATAATATTAAGATACACCCAAAATAATTACAAAAACACGAAAATCCGAGTGCGGTTCTTTTGAAAATCCTTTAAATTCTTTGTTTTGTCGGTTAAGACCTTGACCACTACTTGTCCTTTGCCCTACACAGGTCCTCAGGAACCTTTATGCGCAAAATACCAGATTCGCAAAATACCAGATTCTCAAAATACCAGATTCTCAATATACCAGATTCTCAATATAGCATATTTCGCACATTCGAAAACAAAATTGTTATTATTTTATTCACTTACTAGCAGCTCCGCGCGGTTATACCAGCGGTAAAAATAATTATAACAATAATTATTTTTACCCTATAATAAATAATAATTTAAATTTGAATTTGATTTTCGGATTTCGGATTTCGGAGTTCGAGTCTGTGTCTGAGTCTGAATTTGAATTTGAATTTGAAAACTAACAACTTATGCAATTATAATTACTTACGTTAAGCGAAGCTACTTCGGAGCAGCTCGGCTCGATTCGTGCGAGCTCAGTTGGGGGTGTTACCATTTTTCGTTACGGAATTTCTGGATTCGGTCTCCATGCAAAAGACATGGCAAAAGACAAAAAAATTCAGAACATTATTTCTGATTGTATGAGTAACCAAATTATAGTTACCGGTTGTATAAATCGTTTAGCTACAATAACGCGATTTTGAAGAAACCGTTTCTCACTTGTCACACCCCGGAGTATATTTACGAGTATAAAAGATACTTTCAGTTTTTCTGTATAGTTAGGTACTTTTCTTTTGTTTTTGCTATTAGGTACAATTAAATAAAATTTTAATACATTCAATTTTGTTCCTTCTCTTTTCTTGCCTGTAGTACAAGTTGTGCATTTAAGTGTACTTCTGGTATATTGAGAATCTGGTATATTGAGAATCTGGTATTTTGAGAATCTGGTATTTTGCGAATCTGGTATTTTGCGCATAAAGGCTCAGGAAAGCAGGTGTAGAGTTATAGTTATGAAAGACATAGGGACAAGCAGAATCTTAGATTTCTTTCTTTCGCCGCAGTTTGCTGATTCCTATTCGACAATACTAAACTATTGCTTCAAGCATATTGCTTATTTTCGAGCTTAATTATTGGTATGTCTGAGAATATTTCTTGGTTGAATTATTACTGAGCTAAGGTATAGAAGTACTACCATTTTAAAACATTCTAAGTATTGCCTTTTCTTCCCTTTGGCTAGCTAGAATACATACATTCCCAGCCCAGCGCATAGGTATTCTATAAGTGCTATCCCGATTTACGCTTCCCGTTTTACGCGAATTCGGAAATACCCCGGTTTTATTTACGCGTTATTCATTGAATCGGAAAAACAAATAACTATTCAAAAGTTAAAGGAAGTAACCCCTAGTTAGTGGTATTCAATTTCTTCTTTCGATGACATGCCATTCATATCTGCTGGATACTACCATACTTGTATAATTGAGAGAGGCCTATGTCCAGCAGTGGACTGCAATAGGCTAATTGATTGATTGATTCCGGTAATAAGACTTAAAGTGCCGCGCATCGGTAAAGTTTTATTTGCCCAGTTCTCATTGAAAAATGCGTTACAAATTTTGAAAAGAGAAATAGGTACTCCGAAGGGGAAATAAAACTAGAAATGAAAATTATGACGCGCGTGTTACATGCAAATTTTATATGAAAAGAAAAGTAATTCGTCAGGCGTACATCAACATAATTTTGGTTTATATATTTTTTATTCATAACTATGTAAATTTCTGTATTATCTAACACTTTATAAAACATTTTGGTCTCAATTAGACGTACATAATTTTATAAATGTTTAATATGTAAAATGAAGGCGGTTGGAATACTGTTCCACATCTCGCAGCCTAGCGCGGGAGTGCGTTTTCTTACTATGGAAAAAACTATGCGTAAATGCATCTTCAGTATGTTGAACAGCGCGTGTATTCAATACAAAGAGAGCTACTTAGAAGCGACCTAAGACCACCCACTCCCGAATTACGCTGCGTGTTGCGGGGCAGAGTGCCAATTGCCTAATTCCCGAATTACGCGAATTTGACTTACACGGTTATCACTCGTAACCTATATGGCGTAAGTCCAGATTATTATTGAACTTATTGCACTATCTCATTGGTTACGACTTTACGAGACACAAGTTTCGATCGTGGGATTCTGGATTCGATTCATGGGCAAGGTGATATTGGGGTTTTTGAAAGAAAATGTTCTGTAGCAGCACGGAACTTGGAAAAGTGCCCAGTAGATGTCAATAGGTTTTTCCTACGCACCCGTATTACGTGCGATCAAAAATGAAACACTTAGGAAGGGCCTAGTTCTACTACCTACCTACACATATTAAAAATCTACGACAAGCGCTCTATAGACCTAAAGCATAGCAAACTATGGTGACCATAGTTTAGCTTGTATTATTGATTCTACAATGCGGTTAAACTTTTCTAATGAATATACATACAAATATTTGCACTGAGCGGAAATCGAACCCGCGCCCCCAGATGTAGGTAGCACTTCCAAACACTAACGACCCGCCACAAAGATCAACGAAGTATTATCATAATTATGCACACACCCTATCTTACAATGCGACACTTCCTACCTATAGTATCGAACCCGGGACCTCTCGATCGTAAGGCGACTTCTTAACCACTAAACTACTGAATTATCCAATCAAGTTCAATCTTATTGGGTTCTCAGATTTTACTTAACGTGATAACGCAGTTAGTTTTGACTGATTTCGGTTTGAAATCTGACAATGACAAACGTGCATACTATCCATCGCGAGTGGTTATGAGGCAGTGGGGAAGTCTGAAATTTTCTGAAAGGAAGCCGGTGGGAAAAAATCTTGCCTCTTATGGAATGATCATAGCTATTTGTATGGAATTAAACATCGGGTCGAGGGATATGTCTACGATAATCTCACCTACGGCAACCGACGGCCCACAGGCGTGCGTTTTAGTCGGTTCGAGTCCGACATAACCTCCACTGGTTCTGGCGGGGGAGGTATCCATTTATCACAAGATATATTGCCAATTTTGGCTGCCAATTTCTGCATCATGCTTCTTCATCCTGGTGTTAATTCCAGTCACATCCGAAGCTTTCACCTCGCACTCTGGGGTTCGCTTTTTCCAGTCTAATTCCGGATTCGGCTGAACTATGACTGAATGAACTTCGATATTTAAGCACTAGTTACTAAGCTATTACTAAAGTGAATGCAAGATTATATTGTCGTCAACCGAGCACTTTTACCTGACTATGTGCTGTTGCTTTTGCCTGAATATAAAATCAAAGGAATGAAGCTCAGTGTAACGAACTAGTATCGTCAAATTTACACAAGTATCGCGTGTACACGAATATCGCGAAGGGCACTTTCTCTTAATGTTATAAGTGTCGGTAATCATAGGGTGGTTATATAAAGAAACAGGTTGCCGGTATCGGCTATCGGTTGCCATCATGTCAATTCGTCGTTTGTCAAAAACGTCACAAAGCATTCGCGCCCTTGTGTTCTTAAACATACGGGCGCGAATGCGTTGCGATTTTTTTCATCATATGTGGTGTTAGAACGTAAGCGACAAACTATCATCATTTTTGTTGCTATGGAAACTTGTCGGGGTAGGTAGCAGATACAAGTAACCTGTTCCTTTATTTATGCACCCTAACTGCGAATATGGCTTCATATTTACCTTTCGGCTGACAATGTCTCCTTTTCAATTTATACACTTCCCATAATGTACACTTTCCCGAAATATGTATTCCCAAAATGACTACTGGCCCATACGATCACTTCCCAGCTTGTACACTTCCCAAAAAACATTTTTTCCCGAAAAGTCCACTTAACCAATATGTCGTATCATTCCGTTGGGCTAGCTAAGTTGCATTACAAAAAAAAAAAATGGCAATAAATCACGTTTGTTTATCACCTTAAATATTGACGCGTCCGCAAATGACATCTGCAGATGCATCTGTTTACCTGTTATGAGTGGCTATTATCTTTTTGTTATCACACGAAAAGGTCTTACATTCAGGGAGAGTGTACATATTAGGAATCAGACATTTTCGGAGAGTATACGACATTGGAAGTGTACTTTTCGTGAATAAGACATTGTGAAATGCAGTCAACTTAGCCTAGTGTAGGTACATTATGGGAAGTGTGTAATCTGAAAAAAGAAACATTGTCAGCCAAAGGGGATATTAAGTACCTACTAGCCTTCCGCCCGCGGCTCCGCCCGCGTGCATCTCGGTTAACGCGACCTTTGCTCATATCTTCGGTTCTACTTAACCAATAATTGTGATCAAACAAACGTAAGATATTTAAGTCTGAGTAAGCCCTCTCTAACAAAAAAAACCGCATCAAAATCCGTCCAGTAGTTTTTGCGTCCATCGCGGACAAAAATACAAACAGGCAGGAAATTAAAAAAAAATATTTTCGTGTTCAGTATCCGTTAACATAACATAACCCAAGTATTTTTTTTTTAAATATCTCCAATGTACAGACACGACCACTTTTATAGTATTGAGTATGTATCGTAGCCCTAGCTTATAAGCTATGACTACATTGAATGCCAGATTATATTGTCGTCAACCGAGCACTTTTGCCTGACTACGTGCTGTTGCTTTTGCCTGAGTATAAAATCAAAGGACACTGAAGCTTAGTTGTAACGAACTGGTATCGTCAAATTTATACAAATATCGCGATAGAACACTTTCTCTTGATGTTACAAGCGTCGGTAACTTAGTGGTCGAGTTGAACTTTCGATCGAGAGATCCCGGGTTCAAAACCTGGTGATTACACTACCTATGTGAACTCACTTATTCACAACCAAACCTGTGGGTCTAAAAAGGCCACATTGAGCGATTCCGCTAATAAAGTCTAACTATGAAGTCCCAGTACATAGATCTCAATAGTTTCCTATAAAATTCGTATAATGGTCACTCATATGAGCAGAATCACATTCATTTATTTACTAAGCAGATTCCAATTTCGTTTAAATATCGCTGCATGATGTTATCCTAATACAATTCTAATAAAGTGGCCTTTTAGACATTCTGGAAGGGTTAACGGGAATATTAGTAATTTCGGTTAGATTACTATTTAAAAAATATCTCATCCAATCGTACTGTAATTGCAGCCACTGAGTCGTCTTGCGAACGTAGAAAACGAAGTTATAAGTCGTATTAACGAATCTTTCTGCTGTATTTCAGACAGAAAAGCAGAGCAGGCGTGCAAGGCGCGCCTGCGCTGGCTTCCACTGTCCAGGTGAAGGGACCCGACGAAGAAAAGATCAAACAAATATTAGCCCGGACCGGGTATACGTTAGATGTCACCACAGGTTAGTACAGTAGTCTTGCAGTTTGCAGTACAGTCATCGCAGTCATCGATCTTGACTTGCAAAGTACTTAAAATCATCTTAGTATTTTGGTATTCCCTCCTTCATGTAGGCTGTTTTGATATTTCGTACACACCTTTAGTTTGGACGATAAATACTTTGAGACTTTGGTAGTCTAGATCAATCTGATGCTGACTGTACATTACTTTTTGACACGAATGATAATTATTAGAATTACTATATAAAACGTAGTAGTAGTAGGTAGTTGCTAAAAAAATGATTGCTTGGAGTTGGACTAGATCAAATTGGTAAAGTTTTAAAAAGGGCACAGTTTAGAAGCATCCGAAACTTATTTTGGGGGAATGGGCCCATATGCCCATAACATATTGGGGCGCAAGTCCCAACCTCTCCTAAAATCCGACAGAGACTTCCTCTCTGGCACAGATTATCCTCTCGGGATTGGGGGCCAAAGTCTAATTCCGTGGAAACCCAAATATGATTTCGTTTATAACAAACTAATATAAAAAAATATCGGTCTACGAGATACTCATTTTGGTAACTGCATAATACCGTAAAGGCGTTAGTGACAACTGGGTAATTTAGGACAATTTAAAACAATAAGGCCCTGCGCAGACGGCACACTTTTTGTGCGATCGAGTCTGCGGCGCGCAAAAAGTCTGCATGGCGCGCAAAAAGTCGGTCGCGGATTTTTCACAGACTCAACGCACACGACGCACATCTTCGATCATTTTGTCGGCAGAGCTGTAGGGACGTAGACGCTATGGAAATCGTGCAGAGATCGCGAAGTATTATTTTGTTCATGAGGTACAGAAAAAGAAGAAGAAATAGAGAATTTTGGGTACATCCTATACTTTCGGAAAGATTACTGAATGGACAGTTCCATCCCTAGCAAGTGCAGATTGCCGACTAAAGTGTGCGTCGTCTGCGTTAGCGCGCGTTGAAGCAAACGTTCCATTTTTCCACACACTTTTTGTGCGGAGCGGCGCGCCGCGGCGCGGTGCGGTCTGCCCGAATTACACGGATTTTTTGTGCGCCGGAATTTTTGCGCGTCGTGTGCGTTACTGCTTATAATTGCATAGGTTCTATTTTCACAGACTAAAAAGTGCGTCACGGATAGTCTGTCGTCTGCGCAGGGCCTAATATGATTCGTCAATTATTATTATCGTCGCTTTCTACAGAAGTGTAAATGCTATTCCTGTATTTCATCTGTTTCTTACCAAACGTAAAAAAACGATTTAAAAAAAAATACCGATTTTAATTGTCCCAAAGTGGTCACAAAATAATCCAAGTTTATGGTTCTATAATAATACTTAATCATTCTGATAGTTGTCATTTTGGGCATAAAAATAGTTGTCATTTTGGGCATAAAAATAGTTGTCATTTTGGGCATAAAACTACTAGTAATTTTGAAAAAGGTAGGCATTTTGGAAAGCTACTAATATTGAGAAAGTTTATTCTGAAGTGGAATCCATTCTTGTCACGAGTATAACTTCGCTTAATGGTAGGTACGACTACTTATTTGGTTCACACGTTCTTGGTCTGTGATTCTAACAGTAATGGCTCCACGATGGTGTTACGCATTCACAATTGCTTTTCCCATTAAAATTAGTTCACGGTTGGTTATTGGGTTGTTCACATTTGACGCTAAGATCGTAAGCCACTGAGTGAATTTGATTTCCGATTATGAAATCGATATTTTAGATAATTTGGTAGTGCCCCAAGCACGATAAGAGCTCTGCCTCACTAGGATGCCATAGCGACGTCGCCGACTGCGTATCCAACCAGTTAATATTGAAATAAAACGTTACCAAACCGTCGCCAGGTGAGTTGGGTACTATATATTTCAATATTAACTGCCTGGATACGCAGCCGGCGACGTCGCTATGGCATTCTAGTGAGGCAGAGCTCAAAATATTCGTATTTGTAACGTTAACATATCGGCAAGAACTAGGCATCGCGATTGACCTACTACCACAAACCTGTGTGTATGTGAAACCTGTCAATCGCAATGTTCCGTTCTCTTGGTACGTTTACGATACGAAAACGAATCTTTTTCATGTTCAGGACACCACTGGTCTACATGAATACAGGATTATATTATATTAGATTCCGGTTTCTGAAATACTTGTATTTTTTAATTTTGATGGCACAAAACTTCCCTTCTTGAAGTTCGTTTCCCGTCTGGATGCGTATTTCGAGATGTTACATTTGGGCTTTGCCAGAAACATTGCCAAGCTACTCCGTCGATAAAGACGATATCTTCGGCAAATCGAAGATGAGAGATGTTCTTCCCTCCCAGTCAGTGTTATAAAGGCGTTCCCTAGCGTAAAGATGATTAATGTTCCTGTCTCCACTCCATCCTGCAATATACGAGATTCGTATTCAGGTGTTCTGGTCATATTATTGCACTTTGATATTGAAGAGTTGGTAGCTTAGTATGACGATATCGAGTTCGAATCTTGACCTAACACTAACACTACGGACGTGCCACCCCCACACAAGCAAAATAGTTTACCTAGTGGGGTTAGGGGAAATACTAGTTATTTCGGTTTCGGTTTTCAGGAAGCGCGTGTTCAATCCCCGCTCAGTGCAAATATTTGTATGCATTGGCCTGGTCGTGCCTCGGAGAGCACGTTAAACCGTCGGTCCATACATTAATTGAAAATTAATAATCTTCTTCTTCTTAGCGTTAACTCCCAGTCGCATCCGAGGCCAGAAGCATCGGATCGTCCGCTTTACCAGTCTTAGCTGCAGATTTGGCTAGACCTCGATATTTCCCGTGAAGCGACTGCCATCTGACCTCCACAACCCAATGGTGACATTAGGCGATATCGAAGCATTGCAGCTAGACTGTTGTTGTTGGAATTTTTAGAGCTCCAACTACCCGTAACGACTGCCATAGATGTTCGTATGGCAACCGGGACCGACAGCTTAACGTGCTCTCCGAGGCACGACCAGACCAATGCAAATATCCATATTCTTGCATACAAATATTTACACTGAGCGGGGAACGAACCCGCGCCTCCTGCGTAGCAGCCGCGTTCACTACCGCTACGCCACGGAGGCTGTCAATATTGTAATATATAAATACTACTTAATACTGTAAATATGTATTTGAAAATTAATAATATGAGGGCATAATGTTTAAAAATGGTGATACGAGGTTTCGAAGTATGCCATGGGCGAAGCTGGGGCGGGTCAGCTAGTAACACAAGTAAAATTATTAAATATTGATTGTTATTCTTCCGCCGCACTACATACCAATTGGCCATTCAATAACCGCTTTTCTTCCTATTCTATACATTAACTATTTTATTCGGTTTTTTGACAAATTGGAACAATTTTTATGATTTTGGCATTAAGAACAAAATTTAGCTGTGACTGGACTCCTAAATCCCGTGACACATACCAGGATCAATACATGGAATTCGAACCTGACACTGGGGAGAGAATAGAGAATAAAAGAGAGAAGGCAAACACTGGGTCCTAAGTGAGCGATATTTGATTTTAATAATACTTACCTATGTATGCCAAAAACGCCTTAACATAATTGCCCTACGGAACTAGGTTTCTAAACTCCCGTATAGTATTCCATAGTTCCACATATTGTTATAGACTTTCCGCGAGTATAGGTGTCTGTTATCCTCATAAAGCGTTTTATTTTGATAAGCGTTTTATGTTCATAATCCTAAGTGTCCACATCACTTTGGGCAGGTCAACGCAAATATGGCGGGCCGCCGCCTGGGTGGGAGGGCGGCACGCCGGGCTCCGGCTGCGAGGTGTTTTGTGGGAAGATCCCCAAGGATATGTATGAAGACGAACTCATCCCGCTGTTCGAGCGATGTGGTATCATCTGGGACCTGCGCCTTATGATGGACCCCATGACCGGCACCAACCGCGGCTACGCCTTCGTGACGTTCACGACGCGTGAGGCCACGCAGCGTGCCGTCCAGGAGGTGAGACCACAACCGACTCCAACCTGCCTACTGCCTACACTCCCATATTCTCGTCTCCCATGCTCGGGTTGGACCACAGGTATTAGAGCATCGGAGACTGTGTCTGTTTGAGGGGGAGACCATATAATATATGTGTATGTTCGCTTCGATAGTTCAATCTCTGCTTTGTTATTATTTTGGCTGATTTAAAAACAACCCTGTGTCTCTTCCTGCATCAATTATTTTGGATAAAATGTTCGCTCCCTCGAACTAGTGTACAATAAGCCGTAGAGTTGTTGAACAAACATTAGGTACAAAGATTGGTGCCATCTGTACGAACAGTGGGCCGCGGTCCCGCAGCCTTGAAGAGTTTGCAAATATTTTGATAAATAGCCGGCGAACGATTGCGGCACCTATCTTTGTGCGGTTCATGGATGTTATCAAGCACATCTGTACCAATAGCCAACATTACAGCACAGTGTTATCGCAAGACTAAAACAATGGTGCAATTGTTCATTATCAGCATATCACGATTGGTAACACAAAATTGTGTCAAAACTCTAAAGCTTTACTGAGGATGATTTTATATTGATTAAAATTGGTGTTATTAATTTGATACAAAATTTATTCTAATTTGACGTCTACTTTCCAGGTGTCTCGCCGAATGTTTAAGTATATTCCCTTGAAAGATTAACAGATCACAGCACTTAGCTGCCGCGCGTTTGGGGACTTGACCCTGTGTAGCTACCCCTCCAGGCGAAACCATCACGTTCCCTTCTTGCGTCTTGCTCACTCTCTCAGACAACATCTCTTACAAATACTCGAATGATTTTAATAAAAAGCGCTCAAGCTCATGATGGTTTCTCCTTGCGCAGAGCAAGTCTCCAAACTGCGGCCTCACTTGCAAGACTACTAGATGCATCAGACAGTACTTTTGCAAGGTCCCAATCATTTGCCTGTCGAATATATTCACAGTCACACTTGGGAGATTTAGAATTAAGCTTCTTCTATCATTTAAACAGCATGTCATTAATATCCCGCTCACGGCGGCCATTTGCACCCATTCACAGTAAATGCAATCCCTTACTAATGTAATGTACAGAAAGCTCAAGCTATGAATGTCTCGTGGCAAGCAGCCGCCGTCCATTAATATGTAATCACTGAATTTGTGTAAATGTGCAATGTAACACCTGTAAACTGATCTCGCCTCGCTTGTCCTGAGATATCATCCCGTTCTATACTTTGCACCTCGTTCAATTTTAAGTTGCTTTAATTTTATTTTTTGTTACCATCACACTCGTACTCGCTTCTTTTTATTTTCACTTCCATCAAACGGTCCACTTACAGGGTTAACTTTGAATTGGCTTCGAATAGTTCTCCAACTGAGAATATAATATATCTCAGGCTCTCCTCTTTGCTCCGTACAACACTGTCGGCTTATCATCCAAATTCAGTTAACTCATCACGATTGGCTCTAACCGTCATCACCTCGCGTCGAGCGCCCGCCTGGCCGCCGGCGGCCAAGTCCGGCCGAACGGATCCGTATCGACGCCCTTTTTCAAAATTGTTCCCTTGTTATTTTTCCCACAGCTCGATAACCATGAAATTAAAGCAGGGAAGACTCTGAGAATTAAGATTAGCGTACCGAATCTGCGACTTTTCGTCGGCAACATTCCCAAGTCTAAAGGCAAAGAGGAGATACTGGAAGAGTTTGGTAAATTAACAGGTAAAGTGTCACTCGAATGAATTAAGGAGTTTATAGAGTTGTCGGGTTGAGTGCGTGGGGCTTGGTGTGGACCGCTGAGGGTGCCCCGCTTGCTCCCGCTTGCTCCCTGCGTCCCCTCCCGCGCGATCTCCAGTCATTGGGCCCGGCGGCCGCGCCACGCGGCCCGGCCCCGGCCGTTGGCTATTCTCCCTCGAATTGTTCTTGCAGCTGAATGATTATGAAATTCGAAAGGGGAAAAAGATTGGCGTAACAGTTTCCTTTAACAATCACCGGTTATTCGTGGGGAATATCCCTAAGAATCGAGATCGGGACGATTTGTTTGAGGAGTTTACTAGGCACGCACGTAAGTCCTTGTCGAATTCATAATAAGTGCTACTCGGTTGTTTTATAACTATGCGCCGCGGGGCACCGTGACGGGCGCGGGCCGTAGCCCGGCACCGGTCCGGGCCGGTGCCGACCGGACGCCGGTCACCGTGGCCCGCGGCGCTAACCGACTTTACCTATTGGCCTCCGCCTCGAGAATGCTCACTGGTCATGACTGGAGAACCTTGCTGTTGTTCTCTAGAATAGACTTCTTCAGTACCGTATATGTTCTCCTGGAATATCGTTTGATTTGCTTCATATTCTGTAGTATTGTTGAATGACTGAAAGCGCGTCGGGCTCGAGGGAAGCTTTGTTCATACCGTTAGCGAGCGTGCGCCCCGCCGCCCGGCCCTTATCCCTCTTGTATGATTGCAGCTGGGCTCGTCGAAGTTATAATATATAGTTCGCCCGATGATAAGAAGAAAAATAGAGGATTTTGTTTTTTGGAATACGAGTCTCACAAAGCGGCGTCACTAGCTAAACGTAGACTGGGCACTGGTAGAATAAAGGTAAGGATACACTTCATTGAACACGTGAAATATATTCAATTAATGATTGCCTGTTTTGCTGCGACTTTTGCTAAAATATAGCCTACGATAGCATTTGCAAAAAATGCATTGTATATCATTATACGTAGATAATAGTTGGATTACTTACTGTTTATATTTTTGTATAGGTATGGGGCTGTGATATAATAGTGGATTGGGCAGATCCTCAAGAGGAACCAGACGAGCAAACAATGAGCAAAGTGAGTTTTGCACATTTTATTTATTTTATTCTTCCCATATCAACCCTTTCCCTCCACATTTAATCCTTTCTCCTCCTATCAACCTATTTACCCTCAATAAACGTATTTTTTCCTCTTCAAGCCTTTCCCCATTTACCCCTTTCTCTATTAACCCTTTCCCATTAAACTTTCCCATAATTAACCTTATTCCCCAATTAACCTCATTCCTCAATTAATCTTGTTCCCCAATTAATCTTATTCACCAATTGACCTTATTCACCAATTGACCTTATTCACCAATTGACCTTATTCACCAATTGACCTTATTCACCAATTGACATTATTCACCAATTGACCTTATTCACCAATTGACCTTGTTCCCCAATTGACCTTGTTCCCCTATTAACCCTTTTCCCCATTAATAATTTCCCTATTAACCCCTTTCCCCCATCAACCCTTTCCCCCATCAACCCTTTCCCCATCAAACCTTTCCCCCATCAAACCTTTCCCCCATCAAACCTTTCCCCCATCAAACCTTTCCCCCATCAACCCTTTTCCCATTAACCCTTTTCCCATTAACCCTTTCCCCCATTAGCTTTTTTCTCCATCAATCGTCTCCCCCCACTAATCTTTTCCCCCCACTAATCTTTTCCGCTCTAATAGCAACTAGGTACTTAACCTGTCTATTGTGCAGGTGAAGGTGTTGTACGCACGTAACCTGACACAGGAGATAACAGAAGACGCACTGAAGGAAGAATTCGAGCGCTTCGGCAACGTCGAGCGAGTTAAGAAGATTAAAGACTACGCGTTCGTTCACTTTGAGGACCGGGATTGTGCAGTTAAAGTTAGTATCATACTTCAATTATACTGTGGAATGATCGCCCTGCTGTGGTTTTCCCAAGCGGCTACACTATGGGGTTCTCTTCAAGGTTCTTACAGTGCCGGCAGCACGAGTGTGACGCTCCTGGGGCCTTAGACAAAGTGACATTCTATTGGCGAAAACGCTAGTGGAATCGCTAATTGTAGTATGAAATTGACATAAATCATGAATATAACTATATTTTTTTAATGAAATTTGAGTCTTTGTAACTCGAAACACATTATTTAACTTATCATTATTAGTATAACCATCGCAATGTCCCGAAATCCATTGTTAAAACCTTAAAAATGGTTCGCTTCAGCGCGATTCCATCAATAGAATGTCACTTTGTCTAGGGCCCCTGGTGTTGCATTCGTCCATAGGCCACGGTTACCACTTCCCATCAGGTGGGCATGCGCCTGTCTGCCACGTAAGTTGAATAAAGAAACTGCTTAAGTTGCAGAAAACACTACGGCATTTATACGTCATCTTTTTTAAAAATAGTAACCAATATTATTAATATTCCCCCTAATCTTTAGTACTACATTTGCCAGGATTCCAATCCTGGACCGCTTCGAACGTAAACCGGACACCTTTACCACTGAGCTGCGTACGCTAAGAGATTCTATCTTTGGATATACATGTCTATTCAACAACATACATTCACGCCTGTAAAGAGAACAGCAGGCACATGCTGTAAGAACATTTCGAACGATCGAACAAACTCGACAGGTGAAACCGCAGTAATATTTCAATTTCGTATGCTGTAAATTTGATGACGTCACGTTGTTGAGCCCATAGACATACATCACTGTGGACTTGTGCTCACATCACCAAATTTACAGCATGCGAAATTGAAATCTCACTGCGGATTCAGCTGTCGAGTTCGTTCGAACGTTCGAAATGCTCTTACAGCATGTGCAGCTCTATACCTTAGTGACCTTCAACTACATCCACGGGAAGAGTTGAGGTGGCTCTATTACTACTCCATGGCAGTTTTCAATAGGAGAAATTCAGCAAGAATAATTCTTCTGCCCTAACAATTATAATAATTAGGAAATTAAAATTCATGCATGCAAAAAAGCATGGCGCCGAAGGTCTTCGTGCATTCCACTTTTTTCCCTCAGATAATTACAAGCTGCGAGTACAGAATATATTATAAACCTTTGCGTGTCTGACTTTTTTTTCGTCTATGTATATAATGTCTATGAATAATGTGGGTACATTCTGTGTAAACCTTTTAAAATGCCAATTGTGGCGTGACTTCTGTTAACGACTTAGTAGGTTGGTCGATGCAAGCATGCAATTGTAGTATTGTACTTTTCCCCCCTCCTCCACTACCGGCTCGTGTCCCACTCTCGGGGACTTTTAGTATGTTCATCTAGCCACCTTAAGGCATAACTGTACCATCTTTCAAAAGTACACGAATTATTAAGTCTCTAATCGTCAATTAAGTAAGTAAATTTTCCCACACTATATGGGAATAATAATAAAGATAGTTTTGCATTCCACAACAACAAAAAATCAGTCTTGTTCTATTTCATATTTCATTTTTTTTTTCATATTTAAATCGTTTATTTCATTTTAAATAGTACAAGTTTCGCAAAAACATATCCCACAAAACCGTGTGACTGGTTTGTCTGTGGGTCACAGTCTCTTTTATATTGATGACACCTCGTTCGTTTTTGATAACTATGCAGTTGTGGAATGCACTATGGATCACTTCCTAATAAGTTACTCAGATATTATTAACTATAACTTGGTAGGCAATGCAATAGTTAAATCTAATATTCTTAACCATAGCTTTGTCTTTGTGGTAGGCAATGCAAGAGTTAAATCTTAGATATTCTTAACCATAGCTTTATCTTTGTGGTCGGCAATCCAAGAGTTAAATCTTAGATATTCTTAACCATAGCTTTATCTTTGTGGTAGGCAATGCAAGAGTTAGATGGAAAAGAGATGGGTGGCGCTCGCCTAGAGGTGTCGCTAGCCAAGCCGCCCTCCGACAAGAAGAAAAAGGAAGAAATTTTACGCGCTCGGGAGCGTCGCATGATGCAGATGATTCATGGACGCGGAGGGTAAGCACAACTCCATTTCATATTATTGTAGTTTTGAACTTGCTTTACGCTTTTAAACAATTAGGAATTATATTTACTTTGCTGTCAGGAGATTGTCGAGAAATATTTGTAATAAAAAAATGCTTACTATCTGGCGGTCAAGAAAAAACTTTCCATTTGGCGAACAAAAACTTTGTCTAACAGACTTGTGTGTGATGTTTTTGGTAATTGAAAATAACTGCAAACATTATCACGTCACGTGTCAATTTTTTTTTTAATCTACCTGTACCTACTGATAATATACAAAATACACAATACAAACGCAGTAAGTGTCTCACTTCAATGCGGCGTAAAGCATAGGGATGTAAGTAACTTGCATCAACAAGTTACATACATCCCTTAACATAACACACATTGACAGTTTGAATAACAATATTGACATTAGCTTACACACACATAACGTGTATTTCACGGCGTTTCACGTTGTGTTTATGCAGTATAATATGGTCTAAGCTTTTTTCCTCTCCTGACAGTAAAGAGTAGTTCGGATATTTCGCAATGAATGGTGCTACGGAGCGCCTACAGATAATGCTACGGGCTTATGTTTAGCTCGTAGCACTGTAGGCTTTGTCTACAACTTGAGGGACAAAAGTCTTGTAATAAAAGTGTGTTCAAAATTCAGTCGCGATTTAATCTCAATCTCTCAAATGTCAAGAACTAATGTTCAATAGACGTGAAACGTATTTGACGTTTTGCAGTTTGAGATTAGATCGCGACTTGATTTTATATTGTTATATTAATATATTTGTTAGATATAAGGTGTACCTACGGTTAAGATACGATACTAAATTGTTTACGTGTACCTAATAAATATTAAATTTTCAACTTGTGAATTGACAGTTTAAATTCTTGTTATATACCCCAGTAAACTATCAAACCTGAATGTTGATTTGAAATGGATATTGTGAGTGGATTGAAAGTGGTATCATGTGTCTCTCTTAAGGTTTATTTGACTGATCATCATCATCGCGTTACATATTTAATCGATGAAACATAAAGATTCACAAATTCATCGACAGATTAATTCGCACTGTTCTCTCTGGTGTAAAAGAGTAGTGAACGAGTTGTTTTTTTATTTGGTCAATTTCAACATTTAATGGCCCTAAATTTGGGAAGACCTAGTTTAATGAACCTTAAGAGAGTCTAAAATGTATAGATAGTACAGTTATTTCATTGAAATTCAGTACTATCTATACATTTCTTTCCTAACAAACCATATATTGGTATACCTTGGGACTCATATCGTGGTTCTAAATCGCTAGACAAACGAGACCCTGGCGCGCGCGGATTGTTTTGTAATAATCTATGCTTGGTGAATTTGAGCTCGTCCACCGCAGAAGCACACCGTGCTATCCTCAAGACACCTAAGGGCCGGCGCCCACTGCCGGCATGGCACGGCATGGAATTTATTACTAATCAAGTTATTTTGAACCTTATCTCATATGCTTTATAATTCATTTTACTTTACGTAAAAACGTAAAACGTTTGACAAATAAGGTAAAATGAATTATAAAGCATATGATATAAGGTTCAAAATAACTTGATTAGTAATAAATTCCATGCCGTGCCATGCCGGCAGTGGGCGCCGGCCCTAAGAAACGTGTACTGCGCGTACAGAGCACATTATAGGTCCAAGATATATGTCCCGAGCAAAATTGGTTTGATACCTAGTCTGTATGCGAAGTTTGTGCGTTTACTCGGGGTTTGCTAGGCACGTTCACAATGTCTGTAACGTGGTGTTAACCGTCAGATTCGATTGGTGCAGCTGCTCGCCGGTACTGCGCGGCCGCACCCCCCAGCCCCAGCCGCGCCCCCCGCAGGCGCGCGGTGACTACGGTCAGTATACACACACACCACACACGCACACATACACACGAGTACACATACAGATCATACATTGAACACGGCGGGGTAGGTGGACGCTCGGTGGTGGGCGTAAGGTTCATTTTATATCATCAATATTTTATAGCTTTTTTTGTTATACCGCCATCTAGCGGAAACAGGTTGAACAACTACAGAACTACGGATTCTGCATCGCGCTATGAAAGTGTTTAGCCAGTGTTTAAGTAATTTTAACGAAATAATTGTCCAACTCAAAAATATGAAAACTTCTACGTGAACATACGAAAATACATACGAGTCGGAAGAAGATTTAAATTATTCCAAAGGATTGAAGGCAGTAAACTAGTGAACTGGTCTGGATTTGTAAGAAATACATGGTCATTGATATGTCTACCGAGCGTTCACCCACACCTCTAAAACAGTACAAGTTGACAGCACAGAGTCAGGTGAAGGGAACTCGTTATTGAACGGACGCTTGATACATTAATCATTACATTATACCATGTAAAGCATATTATTTGTGACTGACGACTCTCTCCCTCCGCCTTTCTCCCAGTCCCCTCACACACAGATGATGTGAACACGGTGTGGTCTCCACGCGCACACTCGCACATTCCGCTACTGTTCCTTACTAACAAGATGGCCGCTACTATACACCCCTCCCACACGGGATTTTCCCCGCCAGTGTTGCCAACCATTTTTAATGTTGCCAGTGTATAATAATCGTAGAGGTTTGGGAGTTTTGTAGTGTATCGTTACGGCCTCAGTACATGTTTCATTAACGCTACTATTTAGGCTAGTTATTACTGACAGGTAGGAATAGGTTCGATGCATGATTCGGAACAGTTTTGATCTATCGAAGACTTAGTTGAGGGCATACACATCGTCCATTGAAATTGTAATAACAAATTAACAGACTGCATGTTACGAAATGTTGAAGTCATTTAAATTGCTCGGATTTTGAAATTAAAATTAAATCCGAACTTGATTTACGCTGAGGTAGGTTCCGGTGATGGGTCGTTTTCGAAAATAATATACTTAATTAATCATTTCTTTTTTAATCAATTTAATTGTCAGAAAATGGATTTGCGCAATTAGAAAATTAAGGATGCATGTTTCCGTGTGTCGATCTGCGAAGAGCTTCAGTCGGTCCGTACCGAGGTGTGGCCGCTGGAGGAGCAGAGGTGTTGGACTTAACCGTGTGCTGTACCAAACCTTACCTGTACTTGTACCCCGTGTAAAGTGACAAAAGCATGTGTTCACTTGTAATCTTTTCCCGGTACGAGTGTCGTGGAGGCTCGCATTCCGCCAGCCGACATCGGTAGCTTGTAAGTTAGCGTTAGTTTAGCTTAGCCTCTAAAAGGCCTGTGTTGTGTGTTTATAGATTATGATTACGACTATTACGGGTACGGTGATTACCGAGGTGGCTACAATGAGCCATTTTACCGGTACGATGAGTTCTATTTTGATTACGCGGGGCCACCGCAACCGTCCGCCGTCCGCCAGCCTACCAACAGACCGCAACCGGTGGGTCCCCACACACACTCACTAATGTATCACTCTTATTTACTAGTCACTAGTCGCTGTACTCATTGTTCTATCGATTTTGATTTGCCAAATTTTTATCATCTACTGTTTTTATTTTTTTTATTTTGTTGTTTAATCCCATCCTCGAACGGAGTTAGTGACTCGGTAAAGACGGTAGTGTGTAGGCCTGACGGTGGTGATCGCACTGCGGCGGGCGTGCCTCGGACTTGTCACTGATTGCCGGGAAAAGTATTAGTGGGCGCGCGGGGTGGCTGGTCGGCCGATCTCACCATCAGGTCTATATGACTGACGCCACTCCGACTAACATGCCCGTCTCTCATCTGTACCTGTTGTTTTCATTTGCCATTTGACACTTGCACCGCTTGAGTCATTCCGCCGCGCTTGTCACCCCATGTAGTGCTTCGCTTTGCTTCATCACTAACTGATAACACGCTATCGCTTTGCCACCCGCACACATCCCGTAGGCGAGGAAAGTAGCGACCCCCGATGCTTGGAACGCCCGAGTAATGTTGTATTTGTCGTTGTTGTAACGAGGTAGAGAATATGTTGAGAAGACTTACTGACCCGCTTGGTAAATGCCTCACTCAGGACGACGAGCTCGGGCTAGGGCCCAACTCGCTATACTACGATCTAACCGGAGGCATTCAGGTACCGCCGACAGGCGCCCACTTTATTCCAAATTATTGATGTTGTCATGTCGGTGTTAGATTTGATTTGATTGCAATATTCTCGATTATTAGATTTATCGTAGAAGTCGCAAATATTTTTATTAAATTTATTTATTAGAAGTACTGAATGTCGTGTAGGGTAAAAATATGTAGCAAAATAGCGGTCCCCAGTCCTAGAATGCGTTTCTTAAATTGTTGGATGAGGTAGAATGCTTCCGTACTTATTTCATTGTTACTGTAATGGACCTGTAACGAACAGTATTCTGTGGCGTTCCACGGTAAAAGTGTTATCCCGTAACAATGCTTGTGATGTTGGTTCTAACTGTTATGTGAGTTCACATACTTTTATCTCGATCGCCACAAATTTGTATTGATATATCATAAGTATGACTCTTGAGGACGCTGTTCAAATGTTTGCTCAAACGTTGGTAGATGTAAAATGTACTTTGGATATCGCCTTCAAGTGCTGTATCTATAATGTAACTTTATATGGTATGTTGACAAAAATTTGAAATAGCGATAGCGAATTTTTTTGCAGCATGCATAGTTATATAGTTTCAACAATGATACATACACTTTTAACAATATCTGAACCTAATTTGCGTATAATGATGTATTGTTGTTGAATGAGCAATAATTTTTTGACCGAATTCTGAAATTGATTGTCCCGAGCGCATTACTGAAGTGGATAATATATTTATATGTATTGCATGACTATTGTAAAGACTTGTAGATCCTATGCTGATTCGCTAAGACAATGCGCTTGGGCGCTAAGTGGACTAATATTTAATACAATACAAACTTTACAAAACCAGAAATCGGTCAGTATCATGACTGAATCATAGCACTGTCCCTACCATCACGCTTACAAGATAGTTCACTTTTCATCAAACAGTAAGATCGGGGTTATGAAGGGGACAGCGTTATGGTACTATATCATGTCCTGCTCTATTGCACTAAAGTAGTTGCAAAGAGTAAGACCTATTCTTTAATCGAAATATTGCCAAAGGATTATTTCCCCGAACTATTTAGATTGTTATCACCATTACTAGAACTTTCAACAAGATCTCTTTAATTCTTATATACAGAATTTTCTGAAGTTTGTTTTATATAGGCGTGATAATTTGAAAATTCTGGTTATGTTGGATGATGTTAGCCGTCACGCCGTCCATTATTAGATGCTTCACTTAAACTAATGGATGTCGTCTCGTATTGGCTTCTGAGATACAATAAACACGATACCTACCTAGTCAATTTTGTAAGCACTGCTGATAGATGTGTTGTCATGAGATAGAGAAATCAAAATGCCCAAAATGACATGTCCTAAGTTACTTTACAGAATTATTGTATACCCACAGAATTAATATGACCGGTTCCTAAATTGACCAATTTCACCATTTTGCCAGATGAAGATTTCCGCATATACACCTATACTTTTCCATCAAGCATTTTCATAATCATAATTAGGTTCCAAATTTGCCAATTTTACTTCCTTTTCTCCCCAGGCCAATTTAAGAACCGGTCATTCTATAAATGGTAATTGTATGAAGCGGTCCTCGACATGAGTTGAGGACATTTTGTGAAGAGACGGTATAATCTACAGAACATACTTGTTCTACAGAACATTCCAAGTGTTCTCGATTGGTTACATAACTGATTTGATTCTTGTGTGGCAATAAACACAATAGCTCCGCTTTTCTAGCATAGCACGTAACTAGTTGTAGCATCCACACCCTAACAGCATATTCAAAACTGGGCTGGTTTTTGTCTTGGATAATGTGGCAATTCTTATGGCAAGACATGAGTATTTAGCATATGACGTTAAGCATGGCATAAATTATTATAAGTTCAGCTTTATAGAATCTTGTGAATAGGTATCTCAGTTATTGTATATCAAAAACTATTGCTCCGGAAAATAATCCTTGAGGCTTTTGTTAGTGGGTTGTAATGACGTATGTACGTGGTGGTTCGGTTAGGCTGGGTCATGTGGGACGGGCGGTCGATGGGCGCGTCGCGCGGCGGCGGCGCCGGCGTCCGCGGCTGGGGCCCGTGGTGGTGCCCGCCGCGTCGCGCGTGGCCGCCGCACGCCCAGCGCCATGCGTGGCAATCCCCGCGCCAAGCCAAGTTTACCAGGTCAGTGGAACACACATACACACAGCGGAATGTCCGTGGGTCCGTCGTGAGGACGGCTTTAAATACGCAAGGTATTTGCATACTTAAAGCTGTAAGCTAATTCGCCGCATATATGTTAGATTTCTTGGTAAGATTTGATTGGTATCCAGCAGGCGAAAACGACCAAATTTGAGGTTACGACATCAAATTTTGTCTTGCAGTTTGATGTTATGGACATTCTACTACCACAACTAGTTCTGTTTTACAGAATTTTACACAGCGTATGACATTTCAATCCTTTCCTCAAAATCCTATCTGTACAATGTAGTTTGAAGAAACATCCAGCATTCTGGATATTGTAAGATACTAGTTTCAAGTGTAAACTACATCAACACATGTCACCGATCCTGCATTATGGATCCAGTAGATTTAATTACTCCTCTATAAATATCCTTTTTCCTAAATATCCTTTTCCCCACTGTCTCAAATTCCTTAAGCTTTTCTATCTGTAGTCGTAGAACAAAATTCTAAATTACGAATATAAAACATTGGACTCTCTCTCGGTCGATTGTACTAATGACACCATCCTGAAACCTTTTCCTTTTATTTCAGCGTGTTTGATGGTTTGCGTGTAATCTGGATTAATGCATTGTATATCGGTAACTATCCTGCTCCTATGTCCTTAGTCGTAGGGCTGCCACAAACTTACCTAAATTGTAGTGCTCGATCGAGTGACGAGTCCATTGTTTCCTATTTGAAGTTTGTGGGAGACCCTTAGGTTCCTACTTACCTTAGTGATACTGGGCAGTTTTTTTCTCAATAGGGAATCTTAACGCTGTCGTAACCTTGCTTTTATTCTTATAATGTACTATTTTATACCTGCAGTGCATCTTACGGTTCCCTATTCAGATATGGGCTTCTTAAAGGTTGTTTGAATGGTGATTTAGAAGGGCAACTTTCTCCAACTACCCACATTTTCAATTGGGCCTAACATTAGACGCCGGTGTCGGTATTTTTTTAAAACTGTAAGACTGCCATTTGGTTTTAAGGCCATTCTTGGAAGGAGTCATGATGAGATCAAGAGCGAAGCAGGAGGGTAGTTTTTACGAAAGTTGTCCTTCTGAACCTATCTGCAATGCAATTCTGTAAACGCACAACGACGAGCACAACGTTACGACAGCCTTGATATAGATTGTCATTGGTCGATCTCCAGTGACGTCACCCAGTCGGGCCAATGACAATCTCTATCAAGGTTGTCGCAACGTTGTGCGCTTACAGAATTGCTGATGAAGTCATCTAATGAACCTACTTGATGACTTTGATGATGATGAACCTACCTGAAGTACAATGAGCCGTCCCTGTGCAGGTAAACGTAAACACGACGGGGGCCACCAGAACGTCGGGGGGGAGTGCAAGCGGCGGGTGGGCGCGGGCGGGGCGGGGTGGGGCGGCGGCGCGCTGGCGCAGCAGCCGCTGGGCAGCTAGCCGGCCCCCGCTAGGAGAACTACAAGCTGTGCGGGGGACTAGCCGGCGCAAGCGCGCGCCTGAGGGTACCTTCACGTCCGGTCTTCGCTGCGTGCCGAGAGGATCGCTCTACTTTTTTCTATATATGTGTTTTTTTATTTGATTTTCGAGTTTTCGATTTTGTATCGCATCGATCCGTAAAAATCTTAAAGTAGGACGTTATGAAATGTTTCGATTGTAAGTTTCCCGTTATGCTTATGTTTTTCACTTAGCCGTATATATTTAATATATACTTTATTTGAGGGAGCGCGCGGCCGCGGTTGCCTGTTTGCGACCGCGCGCTCGGGTCGCGGACCCGTCGACTGTCTGTTTTTTTTTAATACATGTTATTCGATATATTTTATTCCTGTGAACGCATTTTGCGATGTGATGTGTATTTTAGCAGTAATTATTATATTGTAAGGAGTTTGACTGTTGTTTTTTGACATACTTACAACTTAGGATACTTGAATGAATTTAATCGGATGAATTGAACTCGACTAGCGATTACGGCTAAAATAAAACCACCCCCTGTACTCGAACATTTCCCGACAGTGTTCCTGCTTTAGTTTTTTGCTTTATTTTTATTACATATATTTCCCTTAAAATACATTAGTGTGAGGCAGTAGTATTGTAAAGTTCTGGATTTCTGTAATGTTTATTATTGCTGTACTAAACGTTTTTTTGTATTCGACCACATAGCATGTCCATACTGTTAGAACTCTGACTTGTATCAATCTTGTATCAGTTTAATGTGGAATAAATTTGCAAAACTGTGTTTGCCTTATTATACATTTTTTTCTTTTATTGCTTATCTGAATATACTTACCCTTCATAGCGTATAAGGTCTCGATTTTAGAAAATGAATTGATTTCTTGGATGGAACCAATTCATTTTTTTGTGCGCATGCGACGCTGTAGGTACCTATGACTTTACGTTATGCTATGCGTACAATTTCCATATCGGTGAAAATTTCCATTGTGCAAATATTCGTACAAGTTCCCTTTCGTGCAATTTCCGCATTTCTGTTTCATATATATTTTGTACAATTTCCTCATTAGTGCATACCATTTTTATACAATTTCTACATTTTGTGCAATTTCATGTTCTTCCCATTCATATATTGCCAAAGGGATCAAAAGCGGGGATTTTCAAAGTGTACAATTGGTTTAGGCCGCTAACGTCCCTTTCTCAAAACTGCCCGCGTTCTCGAATCGGCCCATTCTCGAAACGGCCCGTTCCTGAGTCCCTTTAGTCGCATTATGTCCAATTCGCAAAATGTCCAACTGTCCAATTCTCAATAGGTCCAGTTCGCAATTGGTCCAGTTCGCAGTTGGTCCAGTTCGCAATTGGTCCAGTTCGCAGTTGGTCCAGTTCGCAATTGGACCAGTTCGCAATTGGTCCAGTTCGCAATTAGTCCAATTCGCAATTGGTCCAGTTTGTAATTAGGGATCCTCCTTGATTACGATAAGCGTTTTTGACAACCTTCTGACTCTTCTGAGATAGAAGGCTAGATTCAGCTCGAAGTAAAAATACATGTGATTTAGTTTTACATTAAATATACATAATATAATGATAAAATAATAATATAATAGTAGATTTATTAAGAAAGCTGCGCAATCCGACTTGTATAGATTAGGTTAGAAGGCTAATGCCCGCTTTAGCCTTCGTGGTTATTTTTTTTATAACCATGCAGAAATAAGTAATTTGCCTAGCTGTTTCATTAAATGGCTAGGCAAGTAATTAAACGTCATCTATCGAATCCATTTGCCTAGCCGTTTAATTAAATGGCTGAATATCATTCAGGCCGTTTAGTTAACAGGGGAATACCCAACAATTCCGAAATATTTAGTTCCGAATTTCAATATTCCGATTTTCACATATATACATACTGAATATTATAATTCCTAAGAAACATAACTCCGAGTACCTATTTAAAATCACGACAGTTATTTATTCGAAAGACATAAATACGAATGTTCATTCTTCCGAATTTCATTTGTACGAATAATTAAAAATCCGTAGTGTTATTGACCCTAAGACCCACCCCTAAAAACGTTATTCCGAATTTCAAATTTCCGAAAATTCATAGTTTGAATTGAAAATTTGTATCAAAAAAAAAATAGATAAAAGTTAAATTTTTGATTTGCCATATCGCGCATAAAGAGTTTTGGAAGTAGGTAATTAATGATTTTTTAAACTTAATAATTAATCTCCAATGTATACGTATAAAAATTAAGCTGAACACGACTTGCCGTGGTACTTGTTTGCCCTACACTAGTGTGGTACCTATTTAAAAACCGGAGGCGCGGAGGGAGGGCAGAAATATTGAGATTGAGAAAGCTGCTCATTCCGACTTGGATAGATTAGGTTAGAAGGTTATTTTTTATTTATAACCATGTTATTAAATTTAGTCAAATGCGAAATCAAATGATTTTACGAACTGGACCAATTGCGAATAGTACATTGTGAGAATTGGACGTTGGGAGAATTGGACAATTTGCGAATTGGACGTTGTGAGAATTGGACAATTTGCGAATTGGACGTTGTGAGAATTGGACAATTTGCGAATTGGACGTTATGAGAATTGGACAATTTGAGCCCGCTGGACATTTTGCGAATTGGACATAATGCGACTAAAGGCCTGAGTCGGCCCATTCTCGAAACGGCTCGTTCTCAAAATGGCTCGTTCTCGAAACGGCCCGTTCTCAAAACCCTTTAGTCGCATTATGTCCAATTCGCAAAATGTCCAACTGTCCAATTCTCAATAGGTCCAGTTCGCAATTGGTCCAGTTCGCAGTTGGTCCAGTTCGCAATTGGTCCAGTTCGCAGTTGGTCCAGTTCGCAATTGGTCCAGTTCGCAATTGGTCCAGTCCGCAATTGGTCCAATTCGCAATTGGTCCAGTTCGTAATTAGGAATCCTCCTTGATTACGAGAAGCGTTTTTGACAACCTTCTGAGATAGAAGGCTAGCGCAATCCGACTTGTATAGATTAAGTTAGAAGGCTAATGCCTGCTTTAGCCTTCGTGGTTATTTTTTTATAGCCGTGCAGAAATAAGTAATTTGCCTAGCTGTTTCATTAAATGGCTAGGCAAGTAATTGAACGTCATCTATCGAATCCATTTGCCTAGCCGCTTAATTAAATGGCTGAATATCATTCAGGCCGTTTAGTTAACAGGGGAATACCCAACAATTCCGAAATATTTAGTTCCGAAATTCAATATTCCGATTTTCACATACATACATACCGAATATTATAATTCCTAAGAAACAAAACTCCGAGTACCTATTTAAAATCACGACAGTTATTTATTCGAAAGACTTAAATACGAATGTTCATTCTTCCGAATTTCATTTATACGAATAATTATAAATCCGTAGTGTTATTAGCCCTAAAAACGTTATTCCGAATTTCAAATTTCCGAAAATTCATAGTTCGAATTGAAAATTAGTATCAAAAATAGATAAAAGTCAAATTTTTTGATTTGCCATATCGCGCATAAAGAGTTTTGGGAGTAAGTAATTAATGATTTTTTAAACTAAATAATTAATTTCTCTCCAATGTATACGTATAAAAATTAAGCTGAACACGACTTGCCGTGGTAGTTTGCCCTACACTATTTAAAAACCGGAGGCGCAGAAGGAGGGCAGAGAAAGACTGAGATTGAGAAAGCTGCTCATTCCGACTTGGATAGATTAGGTTAGAAGCCCTCGTGGTTATTTTTTTTATAACCATGCAGAACTTTATTTAGTCAAATGCGAAATCAAATGATTTTACGAACTGGACCAATTGCGAATAGGACAATGTGAGAATTGGACAATTTGCGAATTGGACGTTGTGAGAATTGGACAATTTGCAAATTGGACGTTGTGAGAATTGGACAATTTGCGAATTGGACGTTGTGAGAATTGGACAATTTGAGCCCGCTGGACATTTTGCGAATTGGGCATAATGCGACTAAAGGCTCAAAACGTGTTCTAAAAAGGCCGTTTTGATTGTTTTACTAGAAGCGTAACAGACAGTTACCTACTTCCGCAGTTATAATATGTATTAGTATGGATAGCTATTACCAAACTTTTGGTCCTGGTAATGGTGACGGTATACAACTGAGGTTGATCATTGATGAGATTGTCATAATTGAGTAGCTAGGAGCTACCTATTTTATAAACGTTTGGAGTGTGGGACATTCAGGAAAGGGACAATTTGCGAACGGGACGATTCGCGAACGGGACAATTTGCGAACGGGGCCATTTACGAACGGGACGATTCGCGAACGAGACTATTTGCTAATGGGACGATTCACGAAAAGCTTTTAGCAGCGGGCCTTTTTAAGAAAGGGACGTTACCGGCCTAAACCGTATAATTGCCACATTTGTTCAATTTCTATATTTGTGTATTTAATATTGGTGAAATGTTTTTTATGCCACTTAGGTGGCAAACAATCCTACGCTTTGCAATTTTCACATTCGTACATTTTGTAGGTATATTTTAAATTTTTTAAATTCCTTATTCGAACAATTTGTGCTTTGTGCAATCCATTCTCGTACAATTTCCACATTTTGTGCAATTCCATTCCGGTTCTTTCCCACCGTCCACTTTCCCAGACCACCTGGGTGTACGGTCGTACAATTTCCACATGTGTGTATGTATACACAATAAAACAGTTCCTACATTTTGTGCGGTTCCATAATGGACATTTGAGCAATCCATTCTCGTACAATTTCCACTATCTGTGCAATTCCATTCGTACAATGTCAATATTCGTGTAATTCTAAATTAATAATTACTCATTTGTGCTTTTTTGGTTCAATTTTTTGACTGAATCACGAGATTTAACTTCAGCCAACTTTAGGGTGCTTGTATACAGGGTGTATTTTTGAAACGGGGCAGTAAGGGCAAGTACCTTAACCGTTGTAGTTACAGCAAAACGTTCTTAGGAGACCTTCCCTAACTTTTTGAGAAATTTTGAACTGCATTTACAGATTTTGCAAAAATCTTAGTTAGCGAAAAAAATGCAAAAAGTCCAAAATTTTTTTTTTAGTGCCAATCGATTCTATTTCATGTGGGGATCAAGACTCTAAGGGACCATTTTAGCTTTGAGTACTAGGAAAGACAGTATTCGCCAAAAACGTTTCCCATACATTTCGGCGAGAGAATAAAATTTCTACAATGGTCAAACTTTTTGTTTAGGACAGGAAGTCTGTAGGGTTGACTACAAAGTTAATAAAAAGAATTATTACCCATAAATTTAGAATTTGATTCGAATTTCTTATGTCATTTTTAGTTTCAGCGGAGAAAATTCGAATGAGTTAATAATAAAGAATGTTGGCTAAAATGTCTCCCAATCGTGAAAAAAATCACTTAATAGAAGCTTATTTTGTCAATAATCGATCGTAGACCCGATCTAATGCCACTCGATTTTTTTGTGGGGGTTCGTATCCCCGACATCGGGGCTATGAACGATTATTGACAAAATAGACTTCTAATAAGTCATTTTTTTACGATTGGAAGACATTTTAGCCTAAATTCTTCATTATTAACTTATACGAATTTTTTTAGCTGAAACTAAAAATGACACAAGAAATTCGAATCAAATTTAGAAATTTATGGGTAATGATTCTTTTTATTTACTTTATAGTCAACCCTACGGACTTCCTGTCCTAAACAAAAAGTTTGATCATTGTAGAAAATTTTATTCTCTCGCCGAAATGTATGGGAAACGTTTTTGGCGATTTCTGTCTTTCCTAGTACTCAAAGCTAAAATGGTCCCTTAGAGTCTTTTGATACCCACATGAAATAGAATCGATTGGCACTAAAAAAAAATTTTGGACTTTTTGCATTTTTTTCGCTAACTGTAAGATTTTTGCAAAATCTGTAAATGCAGTTCAAAATTTCTCAAAAAGTTAGGGAAGGTCTCCTAAGAACGTTTTGCTGTAACTACAACGGTTAAGGTACTTGCCCTTACTGCCCCGTTTCAAAAATACACCCTGTATAGAAACAGGTTAACGATATCGGTTACCTACTCCGATAAGTTTCCATAGCAACAAAAATTTAGTTCGTTGTTTATGTTCTCACACCACTTATGGCAAAAATCAATTTGTAACGCTTTCGCACTCGTACCTATGTCTAAAAGCATATGGCACCAGCACACTTTTGACAAACGAATTGACATGAATTGACATCACTTGCTTTTTTTTTTTACAACTGTTGTAGGACTTCTACCGACGAATATTATGTCGAGTCAAGAATCTGCCCAATCCACGAATCTGTCCAACTCCAGAATCTGACGTATAGCGAACAATCGGATCTAGGCAGTCGGTATTATAAATAAGTTTTAGTGTAACTACCGATCAATGCTTAATGCTCCGTTGTTACATCAGTGTAACTACCTATCATAGGTATGCTCCGTGGTTACATCAGTGTAACCATGGGTCAGAAGGGGATTATCCTTTTTGTTGCTATGGAAACTTGTCGGGGTAAGTAGCCGATACCGATAACCAGTTTATATAAAAACACTTAAACACAGAAGAAAGAGGTGTTTAAAAAATAAAACAAGCTGTTACGTTAAAGTGGTGTAATCAAGTGTTTGGTGGTGCTGGCTGCCGGTGCTGGAACGGCGCGGGGCGCGTCGTCATACGGTGTCGGGGAGCGGCGGGGGCGGCGCGGCCAGGCGCGCGGCGGGGGCGCGGCCCGCCCGCGGGGGCGGCCGAGGGGGTGGGGGCGGGCGGCGGGCGCGGCGCGTGGAGCGCGACCTGCGCGCGCGCCGCGCCCACCACGCGCCTAGGACCGCCGCGCCGCCGCCCCCGCCGCACACGGCCCACCACCATGCACTGCTCTCAGACCCACCGCCCACGGCCACCGACCCGCCTATGGATACGTCACGCCTATAACCTGCTCGTTTTGCAACCGAGCTTCGGAGGGTAGTCTTTCAGCGAAATTCATTGCTGGATTAAGGTTACCGTTGGTTTAACAATTTGACAGAAGATTTGACTATCTGTGGTGAAGAGTTCATATAATTTCTAGATTGCCTTTTCAAAATTTTTCGTTCTATATTATTTGATTATAATTTTTGATAACGAATAAGTGTAGGTATCAAAACATTGGTTGCATTCTGTTTTTAGAGTATTTGCTGTAATTATATTATCAGCAACAGAAATACATCATCTGTGAGAATTTTAACTGTCTAGCTATCACGGTTCATAATATGAGATAGGCGTGGAGATAGGTACCTACAACCTGAAGACACATAGAGGGACAGGATTCCACGTTTTAGTAACAGGGTTCCATTTTACCCTTTGAGTAAGGAACCCATCATCATCTTTATGGAGACGCATTTTCCGATTGCATCCGTAGCCAAAATGACCTAGGAGCTCAGGGTCCGCCTTCCGGATATTCCTTATGATGATGATGAGTAAGGAACCCGTAAAAAGGCATATCTGGCTTATGCCGAACCTGCTCAAAAACCTGACCCGGTCAGAGGTTGGGTTAGAAACTTGAAGAATTTCTCCCGAACGTAGCCCTCTTCCTAACCTGACCCGACGTGTCATTCGATAATAACCCGAATAGCATTTATGGTAATTCTTTCGCGCAATTAGACTTGGATAGATTGGATTAGAAGTGGTTTTTTTTTATAATGTTTACCAAAAACGCAATTCGGGTTATGATAGGAACCACTCCAGACTTGTGTAGGTTATAGCAGGCATACCTATATTTTTTTTCTGCCTCCGAAAGCAGAATGAGAATCTGGCAAACGTCGTCGTGTTACTTCAGTTTCGTAGAGTATTCGCTGTTTTTTTTATAACTACCCACCATAATTTTTTTTTCTTCTAATTTAGTATCGATAAACTGGTAACCTTAATCCAGATTTAAATTTCGAAGATAAAACAGATGGAATGGAGTTGAACTCCCTCTATCTTCTTTAAATCGCTTTACAATACCAAAAGATAATATGTTACAAAACTTTAATTCGTTATTTTTTAAAGTGACTCATTTTCTATAGAATGCCATCTATTCTTCTCATGGCTCATGTAAAACAACACATGGATATAGGAAGACTTATTTATTCTGATTTGATAGCAGATACGTCACACACGTATCTGTTTTTTTAAACTGTATTTTATATAGCATTAATTAATTGGCTGCACCCTGTGGTTTTTGCTGAATACAAATTACATAAAGGTCTCCTCCAAACACTCGGATGGCATTTTCAAAATAATCGGTCAATTAGAGTTTATCAATCTTAAAAACAGCCATTTAATTTACATATAAAGATATAGTTGTATTTATATTATCCGTGAATATTGTAAAGCAGAATTAATCAAATCATTTAGGTTTCATTTTAGGCATAATGGTTTAAATTGTATGTTTAGGTTGACATTTTTACAACATGCAACATTTAAGATTTAGAAAAGATTTTTAGATAAAGGAAGCAGAGAATGATGAAGGGAAGCGGATAGTTAATTAATTGCCTCAAAGTTACTTCCGAAAAATCTAAATTGAATCAGTCTATAGGAAGGTAAATTTTCTTAGAACCATTTTTCGTAGATTAAGGCAATTAATCACTAGGTATGTTATCTTAGACAGAGACACAGCACATAATAAATCATTGCAAGGCAGAAGAAACCAATGACCTAAAATGTTTTCTTCAAATTAAACTTTATAAGCTACGCAACTCAAACGCAACCGTACATTTTCACTTTAACAAAATCTCTACAAGCTGAATAACCGTTAATTTAAATGACTACAAAATCCTTTTATGTCCAACTGCAGCTTCTATTCGATGAAAACTTCCTGCGACTTCTATCAAAAGCACCATAGCAGACACATAGCGAGACAGTCGAACAAAACATTTCCATGAAGGTAGATACACAAAATATCTTCAAATATTTGCTCAACTGTCTACTTTCCAAATGACCGAAGCAATGGCGATGGTGAGAACAGGAGACAGGATGACGAGGAATCGTGCAAGGATGCTCTGGGTCAAGGGTGGATGGTCTGGCTGCTGGTAGTATAGACTCACGTGCGCAGCGCCCGGTCAGTGCGGGGCGGCGAGCACAAACGAGAGGGCGACCAGAGCGGCGCGCGCCGCGGCTCGCGTAGACGCCGCGCCGCCTGCGCACACCGCCGCGTCAGACCCGCGGGGCCCAGGGCGGGCTTCATAGGGACCCACTACACTAACTGATGGAACACTTTCGTTACTATTCAAACTACATTACAATTAACATCAAATCTTTCACGACATAAAAAATACATGAAAACTTACCGTAGGTACGTAATTTAAATTTAGATAACGACTCAAATCTAATTGCAACAATCGTGGTTAAGGGTTGATGATTAAAATTCAATTTAAGTGAAAGGTAGTATGATTGGTAACCTGGTTCTCAAGTAAGTTACAGTATTCCATCAGTCGACAAGGTACCCCGGGCCCCATAGTGCGATGACTCAATGCAAGCTTTGTCCCATCGGAGTAACAACGTCATTCAATATTACAGAAACAGTTAATAAGTGCAAACGATTCAAAATACACAACAAAAATTTAGACTTAGGACAGAACAGAGATGCAACTCTCCTGAGTCATCACAGTATTGAAATAAAAGAAATAATAATAAAATATTTAAATGGAGTATGCAAGAATGAATTAACACGAAGAGCATTTAGATTGAAATTACGCTAGGGGTAGACTCGGTACGTAAATGAAAAAGTCTGTAATCTTTGCAACATATTCAATATATTCTGCTAATTTTATTCACCAACAATAATATGATTTATATTTTGAAACGTTTGTCTAAATATATAGAATCCTATTATACACGTTACAACATGTTCAGAGACAAAGATTGCATTGAACCACCATTGGTTTATACTGAGAAAGTACAGTGACATTATTCGTATATCTGTTTAGAATTATTAGTTAACAGTGCTACAGTGTTTAGAATATAATATTTTACAACGATTTAGAAGATAAAAGCAAGAGTAAGCAGGCAATGGACGACAAGCTCAAATCGCGGGATTTTCAATTCTTTATCTGCATACAGGGTGTGGAAATTGTGCCATTGAGAGCTGATAATATTAGAGTATCTACCTACCTTGTAAAGAATTTCTAAGCTGAAACGTCGTCGTTGATATGTTAATGAACATCAAATAGATGTTTATTTTGTATCCCTGCTTTCGTAGATTTCAGTGGGTAAAACGTCTCTCCCTCACGTTGGAAAATAATATGACAGAATAAGTAAGAGACATGATCGACAGATTGGTTCGCAATTAGAGTCTTCCAATTTTAAGTGCTAATACTTGTAAATCCCTTTAATCATTGGATAACTTGTTTTTCGGACATCTACGTGGCATTGGCGAAATTGTTCAGTTCTCAGCAGTTGGGCAGGCTTCATATGACGAAACTCAACTGTTAATGGCAGAACTACCTCCTTAAGATTAGAGCTTCCCAAAGTCGAAAAGTTCTAGAGTCATCCCGGATTATGGATTATAAAACCGACAAAGAGCATCGATTAACTCTACAAAGCCTCACAATTTTAGCTATGCCATTGATGGTAAATGGTGTGGTTTTAAACCAAGATGAAGACCTTTTTTACCCGACGGCAAAGCCAGAGAGGGTTATTTAGTTTTATAGCACTCAGCAATAGATATAGCACTGTTGATCACTACCAGTCTTAGCACCAGTACACATTTTGTTTATTACATGTGCTACGGGCTACGGCGTAGACCGGAAAGAAAACCACCTTTTACGGTTCCAAAAATATCGGCACGGAGAAGTTCAAAGTTAATTTTTATTTTGTTATGTTGGTACAACATAGTACCAGTATCTATTTTGTTTATTACATGTGCTACGGGCTACGGCGTAGACCGGAAAAATAATTTTGGAGCCGAAAAAGATGGTTTTCTTTCAGTTCAGTTTTGATGTAGAACTAAGTAATTCTAATTAAAAATTGTTTTATTGTGGTATTTCATTATAGATATACTCTACCACTATTTTGGGAACAGCCTGTATGCATATAAAGCAGTGTAGGTAAGCACATTAAATAAGATCAAACAGCTAGTAAGTCCACGTACTGCTTACTCCTTAAAAATTCTCAACAAGCTACAATATTATAGTTATAATTTATATAATAGACTTTATTAATTATACCCCTAGTATGCAACGACAAAATGCAATGGTGTAGATACATTTATATTCAAGTGGAAATGCAAAGTGCGGTAAAGTGCCAATCGTAATATACAGTGTCTTCAAAATTAATTAAAAATTTGGAAAAAGTTTAACTTATCGTTTAATTTAGACTTAACAGTATTCTAAGAACGAGATAAAACGGATCATTTATGATCATTTGTAAGACACCTATGAGAAAAAGTCGTTAACGTTGCGATATGTAGATATAACCACTACTTTAAAAATCGAATACTTTTGTAATAAGTTCATTTAGTCCTCTTGTGGGTAAACTTCGATGAGCGTTGCCTTTGGATATTTTGGGCGACTGAAAGACTCCCACAAATAAGATGCAAGCTTGCGAGCGTATTTTTCATCAGACTACGGTATAGCCTCTCCGGATATGTCGTAGTTAGGCTATAATTCTAAAATAGTTCTGTGTGAATATTATTCCTGTAAATTAACTTCTACAAAATTCATCGAATGCTCATTTAATAATAACAAGGTTTTCTGTTTTATAATGCATCTTATCTAGAGGGAGTCAGCCGTCCGCTTTATAAGTTGTTACCCCATCGTATCGTATACGATATAGTTTTTATCAAAATAAAGGTGGTGATCCTTATTCACTGCTCCGGAATTAGACAAAACATATCTTTGCGCGCCCGTGGCTATCAGTTGCATAAAACAGTGTAGATTTCTCTAATAGTATTCTGCCATTACCCAACATCCACTTTAATACAGTAATGATGGGATTTTTTCGATAAAAATCGCTTATCCCATATTTTTTCTATCGATTATTTTCTGCAACTCGAAATTCCGATGCGAAGAAATCAAACTAATTGAAATTAGTTTTCAACACCAAACAAAACCATCATAGCTAATTAGTTTGGTTTCATCGCAAGTTTATTTAAACATACCTACTGTGCCGCGTTAACTACAACGTAATCAAAAGATACGTTTTTATAGTTGTGGAATAAGTAGTAAGTTTCATATACGATACGATCGTACCTGTGCTAGTACTTAGTTTATTTGTCATGTGCGAAGTGTAAGGTTAAGCGTATGTTAGAATGCAGAAGACGCAGTTCAAAACAGGCAGATTCGGGGTTCTATTCAAAGTACAAGTAGGTGCCTGTAAGTGCCGGTAACAATAAATGTTACGTAACCATTTAGGGCAGACCCTCCAGCAAAATTTGCTGGAGGGTCTTTGGGGTCAAACATCCAGCACACTGATTACAGAAGTCCACTCTCAATGGAAGCGATTGAAGTTCACATTGATACTGTTGTAACTTTTATACTTTTCCTTTAAGTCGTTGGTAGCGAAACAATAACAATAAGTTAGGATGAACGTCCTGAAGAAAATTTAATAATTTGGAAAATTGCAAAATTCCGCTGTAGGAAACCCCGTCTCTGATATTTTAACATACGTTTAACCTAAGGCGTCGTTCTAATACAAAACGATTACGGAATGTTCAAGCAAATGCTCTGCGCTCGTGGGAATCGATCGCATTTAATAAGTAGTTACGTAGTTGGGTCGCATTCTCACGATGATCTAGCTCGAATATAGTTCTGGAAGGAGCTACAGCAAATTTTGCTGAAAGAAGGCGATGTAACCGCTTTGCATTAGACAGACGTGTGGTGTTCGCTAGAAGCTTGTGCATACTAACAGTGGTCGGGTTTGCGCGCCGGCATGAACGCGCAGTGCTGCAGGCCGGAGCAGGCGGCGGCGGGCGGCAGGCACGCGCCCGCGCACTCCGCGCTGTCGGCGCCGCACGCGCCCTCGCCCCCCGCGCCCGCGCCTCCACCCGTCGTCACCTCCGTCCACACGGCGCGCCACCCACCCGCACCCACTGACTTATCCGCTATTATAAACCTGCCGATTAAACATTTGTTTTCTTGGCATTTAAGAAGCATTCGACACTGTCTCCTATTCACACTTGCTTAATAACCTGGAATATGTTGGTGCTAGAGGTTTCGCACTAGATAAACTTATTAGAAAGTTATTTAACACATCGTCGTCGACGTTAAAAGCGACGATTTCATCAGTAGTGAAGGCGATCTTCATTATGGTGTGCCGCAGGGCAGCATACTTGGGCCTGCTATATTCTTACCTAATATCAGTAACAACGTCTCTTGTAATTTTATATGCTGTCAATTGGGGGGTATTGGTATATGGTTAAAATGAGGCTCATTATTATGCACAGTCTGCTTTATAAAATGTTGCGCAGTGGATGGCTCAAAATAAAAAATATTTTTTTTTGCGTTTGGACTGAGAATTTATGCCTACAATATACTTGTATAGGTGATCATAAAAAGGAGTTACTCACGATAGTCTTATCGAGTTAGACGATGAGAGGTACTGCCAGCGATCGGTGGGCGCCTTCTCGCCACACAGCTCCAGCGGCGGACCGGGGCTCTCGTACCATAACCGTAGCACTGCCGCCGGACATCCACGCTCTGCGAACAAATTTCACTCATGTAAAAGGATAGTAACAAATTGAACTAGAGATTACATGAGGCGTGGTTGGTTAGATAAAACAAAAAAAATGTCCTTTAGTAATACCTAGCTGTAAAGAAGTGAATAGTAAGTAATATGTAGGTACCTATTAATATTTTAAGAACACAATGCCATCTAGATATTATGGGTTCTAGAATGCTGATAAACATACTTATTTACCTTTTATTAATACCTACATATGCCATCTAGATATTATGGGTTCTAGAATGCTGATAAACATACCTATGTACCTTTTATAAGTACCCACATATGAGACAGAAACAACCAATTCAAATATTTGCACCGTATCGAAATCGAACCCGCGATCTTTGACGTAGCTGTCGAACATTCAACCACTACGCAATACAGTAACGTCATAACAAGTAATACAAACTTACCAGTAAGATGTCCTTCGACAGCGAAATATTCGAAATTGAGCAAGATTCTCTTCCCGGGGCGCGCCGTCACGAACCAGTTGCAGACCCGCGAGGCGGCGCCGCGGATGGGCGCCTCGTACGTGAGCGGGTAGCGCGGCGACGTGATCACGCCCCACTCCGCGCCGGACATGTTGCCGCCGCAGTCGCCGAAGATCGACTTCGCTGGCTGGAATAGGTGTACAAGACCATTGGGTATTAATCACACCTGTGTGACTCCGAAGAGGGTAATTCATGTCTGATGTCTGAACCCGAGAATAAAAATTGAAAAGCGAACGACTGTCGTCGTATGGACATACTGTGAGAAGAAATGAAGGTAATGTTGTAAAAAAGGTTCAAAATAATGAATGTAGAGGACTTTAGGAGGTAAGCCCAAGAAAAGATAGATGGATGACGTGAAATATGGCAATGCAAGGAAAAAAATATGGCAAAGGCAAAGAAGGGAATGACTGAGGAAATAAGATCTATCAGGAATGTATTGAGGAGAATGACATGTTGCCCCGAACCCAAATAATTGGGACAAGGGCAGGTAGATGATGATGATGTTAAAATCAATTGTACGGTCATGACAGATCAACTCAGCTGCATAGCTTAAAATACAAAAGGTGTCTTACTTCAAATACGTATCTGGCCTTGAAGCCGGACGCGACGGCCTCCAGGTCGGTGTGCAGCGCCAGCACGAGGCCGCTGGCGCCGCGCGGCGAGTGCAGCGGGCCCGGCGTGGCTAGCCCGCACCAGCGCCCCAGCGGCACGCGCGTGCCCTCGCGCCCCACCCACCACGCCTCCACCCAGTCCTCGCTACACGTGGTGCCGCTGCGGAACAAACTTCTATTATTAACTTGGAATTCCTCATAAGTGTCTCCTATTCCTATTTTTGAAATTAGAAATTAAATGCACCTTTGACTCTGAATGCCTTGTTGAATAAATATTTAGAAGACCCTGTCAAAACAAGTGACATTCGTTCCATGATGCGCGCATTATAATGATATCTTACCTGCATGTAGAAGTAAAGGAGACACACCTATGGAAGAATGTATTTGGAGAAGCTTCTTCATATGATGGAAATGGTTTTTAATAAAACTAATGGAAGTACATAATCTATGTGTATCTATTGTTCGTTGTTGATTTCACGGTAAAGGTTGGTAAATGCAAAATGAAAAATGTCTACTTTTTTTTTCTATTTGGTCCGTCCAGTTCGTCCAGGCTTCTTGCTGCTGAAGTCCAAACAGTAAAGGTACCTACTAAGATTTCACAATCTAATGGGGGACTATACTTAGCAGAAGGAGTACCAAAAAACAAAAACCGAAAAACAGAAAACCAAAAAGCAGATTTTTTTACTGTGAACTTAGTCCTATGTCCTAGAAATTCTACTTACCCATAAAGCCCAGCAGTAGCATTCCACGAATCAGCTCGAACCTTGAAGTGGTCGAACACCACAGTGACCTGCTCGTTCGGCGTGGCTGCGAGCGTGTACGTGCAGTTAGTTCGCGACGGGTAGTTGGATGGGTAGCGAGGAGAATTGAACTCTCCCCGCTTTTTCGCTTCTGAGCGATATGTGAAAGCACATTCGCCGCCCGGCGCGGCTGTCCCTGGCACTCGATATTCTGGAAATAAAAATACTCTCGAGACCAAAAAATATTACCGTGGCCTATGGACGTATGCAACACCAGGGGCGTCACACTCGTACTGCCGACCTTGAAGAAACCTTATAATGTGTTTCTTGAAGAACCCCATATTGAAGTCGCTTGGGAAAATCACAGCAGGGAGTTCACTCCAAAACTTGAGCGTGTGTGGGATGAAGTTTCTTTCATGCTGCACATTGCGCACCATTTCCGGTCGCAATGTGTGAGGATGAATTCCCTACCTATTGCGAGAGCATCGTGTCAAACAACATCTGAGCACATAAAATAACTTCGATTTTGATGACAGAAATTGCACACACTCACCAGTCTCGAAAGTATATTTGGCCTTGAAACCCTTCCCTTGTAATTCTCCAGAGCTGAACACCATGACCAGCCTCGGTCCATCAGACAGCAGTGGTGGCGGGAATTGTGTCGCATTTCTCTCTCCGCAAAGCTCTGCATCATGCTTATCGTAGGAGTCTGTCGTTTCCTGACCACGGAGGTATACCTTCAGGTACCCTTCTGGACACGAGCTGAGGGAGATAAAAGAGTTAGCAGCGAATTAGGTAGGTACATATAAAACTCTAAGACTCTATGGGCTATAAATATAATTCGTAAAAAGTCCACAGTCCCGGCTAGGTTCCATCCTGATTTGGGTGACAATTGATAAACTAGGATACCTCCCTACTGTATAGCTAAGATTCTCGTCTACTTTCATCTCAGGGTGATATTGAAGCCTTCCTTCAGACGATTCAAGTAATGGAACTCTTCTGTTTTAATAGGATACTACGGAACGGTACCGAAATATCAGAAATTTGGTAAAAAAATAATATATCTCTATCAGAATATCCCGCCCGCGGGTAGTGATCCTATTGGTAAAATATAATATCTTGACCAAATTGAGGTGTATACTTACTCTGGTTTTGGATTTTCGCCCTTCGGTATAGAAAAGTTTTGAAATTCTAATCGAACCCTTTCCAAATTTTGGGAATCTTGCATACCGTATATAAAATATCTGAAATGAAAAACAACATTACTGCTGCGTGTGCAGAATCAATAGTAATAGGTTATTGTTGAGAGTTCCTGGAGGAAAGATGTGCAACATTCTTAAGTGTTTCTTTTTGATGTAAATGAACATCAAAATAGGTAACTGTTTGAATTTGAACTACACCGCTCAAAGGCACGGGTCAGTCTAATAAGGGTCATGCTAGAGACCAAGCGGCAAACTGCCTAAGCAGTTTTTAAGCACTAGTTATAAATATTAACCTTATTCCATTTACACAAAGCTTAAAATAAAAAGCATCAACTCTTATAGAATGAGATTTAACCCTGCATACTATTTTCAGCCTTGTCTGCATACAATAAAGTTGATATTCAATTAACACTTGACTGAATAAAGGTCAACATTTTGCTACAACTAATAGGTAATTCAAAACAAATTCGACTTACCTACAAACAACTTTTTGTATATAGGGGAATGGATAATTTGGATGGTACACGAAACCCGTTGATTCCTTTTTACTTAGAATCTTCTGGTCGCACTCGGAGCCCCTAATGTGCTCAGCGTCGTGTTTACTTATAAAATCTGAAAACAAAACAAAAATTGTACAACCACAAGCCATTACTCATTGCTTCATACTACACCATATCATTGAAAGAAGTTCAAAATCTAAAATGTAAATTCTGTCCTAAAGACTGCTGTTTTATGTTTCTGTACGTAGAGGCACCCTTAGTCCTTCCTTAGTTACTTTATTATAAGAGTACCAGTGGTTATTTAGGACTGTTTAAGACAAATATATAGAGCCCAGACTCAGCCTCAGATGCATATGGCTCGAGTCAACAATAGCACCCAGGATAATAGGCTTACCCAGGATAATAGGGTCCTAGTACAATGATTGGTGAAATTGGTAATTCACCTCTGACTAACCCTCCGGGCATAAAGGCGTGACTGTATGATTGACGATGAGTATGATATTTGAAAAGTCGTTAAGATATTATTCCGTAGCCGATCCATACGATAACTGCCGACGTATGCGGCAGATACAGCGTACCCATTACTTGTTGAACTCCGATACGGATAAAGGAATTCATTGAGAAGTTGCAATGAATTACGCGTATCTGCTGCGTGCATCGGCAGTTGGAATGCCGGCTACGGAATCAAACCTTTAGAAGTACTCACCTAACTTAACAAAACTCTCAGAGAACTCGAAGATACCCTTGAAACCACGGTTCTGCGTGTTGGCGGCGCGGGGGAGCGTGTAGAAGGTGACGAGGAGACGCTCGTCACTGGAGTACAGCACGAGGTTGCGCTGCTGCCCGCAGTACGTGCCGATCACCGCCGACGAGTTGTCGGGCCCGTCGTACACGCGCACCCAGTCGAATGGACAGCTGAAACAAAGTAGAAAGTTCAGAGGTATGGGTGTAACCATCAAGTGGGGCCCTTGGGCCCTTGCTCTACCCTGTTCTGCTCTGCCCGAAGTTTAAAACACACGACAACCTCCCCCCTCCTTCTTTGGATCTGATTCGATTTTTATCCCATCCCTTAACGAAATCTGGATACGCCCACGTTCAGAGGAGTATACGGTAGAGTTATTTTTCAGACACCAATAGTCTGGTCAGAATTCATGGATAATTTGTTTTCGTTTTAAATCACTGAGGTGACAGACACCCGATGAAAAGTGGTTTATGCCTATGGACGTATGCAACACCAGGGACGTCACACTCGTGCTGTTGACCTTGTAAGATCGTTCTGATGCTGTTCTTAAAGAGTTCCATATTATAGTCACTTGGAAAAACTACAGCAGGGGCATCATTCCACATCTTACGCGTGCGCGAAATAGTGTTTATTTTAAACTGTGGATAAGCTGTCAGTGAGAAGACCAAAGGCTTGTCCTTCTTGTCTTCTTCGCTGGCGGCACAGAAACACTCAGCACACGGCCCACCTGATGGAAAATGTTTACCGTGGCCTATGTACGTGTGCAACACCAGGGGCGTGACACTCACGCTTCTGACCTCGTAAGAACCTTTTAATGCCCACCTTGAATAACCCTATAGTGTAGTCGCTTGGAAAAACCACTACTGACACAGTTATAACGAGCCAAAAAAGATCTTATTGTTACCTAACAATAGAAAGTGTTTGAACTTACTGAGGACCGCCGAAAAACAGATCGAAATCTCGGAACTCCAGCCGTATCCTCTGTCCTGGTTTCCCAGTGAACAGGTAGTTGCACGTCATATCCTTGGGGTAGATGCCGGGGTACGTCGGCGACAGTAGCAGCCCCGTCTTGCGCTTGCTCGCCTCTATTTCGAACGAGCACAATGTGTTCGGTACCGGGGTGCCCACTTCGTATTCCGCTGAGGAGAAAAAAGAGAAAATAATAGTCATCTTACCGTTGAAATAATTTGATGATAGTTCATTGTTCATTCAATCAATCAATTATCCCATCGCATTCCACTGCTGAACAGCTTTGGCCTACAGTTTCGACGTTGGTACAGGGTTTTATTTCGAGTTTTCTTACACTCGCAGTGATATCGTCGGCGTATTTTTCCGTTAGTCGCCTCTTACGACACCCTTTGGTTGAGATGGGGTGGTGATACTTGTATTCTTCCTCCGTAACCACACGATGATAGATAGAACATATTAATAATCTAAAGATAGATCATACCATTCCAGGGACCTTATTCGGCTTGACTAACCGTGCCGTAACTACGCGCGTTCGTATTGACTGACACATTTAAGTTGGCCTAGTTTTACGTCAGTTCTTCCTTATAAGCAGTTACTGCATTTAGAAGAAGTAAGCATACTGGCGCATTGTTTTACTTGACAATGAGGTCAACTAGGATAATGCACCAGTATGCTTCCTACAACTACAGGATAGAAAGTAGATATAAAGTCTAGGATTATTTTTGGTCTATATCAAAGCTACAAGTTCTGACAGTATTGAGCGATTAGGCAACCGGCTGAATTTAGACGCTAGCCAAAGTTTGATGGAAACTTCAGTTTCCTAAGTATCCAGACGATGAACTAATTTTGCCCTAGAATAGAGATTAATCTACTACATATCGCGATAAAGGAATCTCTTTTTCCACGCTGACATAATCAAGGGCATAACCTGAATCCCGATTCTGCTAAAAAAATGTAAACTACTGTCATACTGACACTGCAACTGCACTTTTTATATGGAAAGATGCGTGCTATGGGTGAAGAATAGATTCGAATTTTGAATATTTCTTGAGAAGTTTCATAGCACGTGCTCGCTACGCTCCATAGCATATACCAAACGGTTACATAGTTTCTAAGCTTAGCTTTTAAGTCCTCATACATAGCATAGCTGCCTTTCCAGTAGATATGTGATCATCTCTGCTGGAAAGGCCACCGAATCGGGAGTGGTTTAAAGATAAACTTCTTCTGTCGAATCGATGGCGCTTGTACACTCAAATTCTATTTTCCCAGTATGCTGCTACCTGGATCGCGTTCTCGAAGGCGCTCATAAGGACCTACGGTGTACAGGTAGATCATGCAGGTCACGTTAGTAGGTGGGCCATGGTCTTTGGCAAAGATAAACTTACACGCGTTGATGAAGCGGTAGATTCCCGTGAAGAGCGACGGCGTGGTGTACGGCTTGTCTGTGAAGAAGGAGAGCGCGACCGCGCGGTGCAGCGACACGCGGCGGCGCGGCGGGATGGGCCCACAGTAGCGCCCGCCGAAGGCCGAGTTGACGAGCTCGCCGGCCTCCAGCGACGCCACCTCGGAGTATATGTCCATATGCTCGTGCATGCATCTGGAGGTTGGATAGAGGAATATCTTATCTTGCTGTAAAGGTTAGTGGAGGAACGGGTACGATATGCTGCAGAGATAAAGAGAGCATCTTCAGACCTCCAGGCAATGCGTTGGCCGACATATTGTGGAATAGAATGATGAATACATGGGACATATTTCATTGATCTACGTATGTCAAGCCCGTACATTGATCAATGAAAAAAATTTATGAGAATACATTTTAGTACAATCAAATTCGATTTATATTTTACTAACCATCTATCAAATAAATACCACATTTGAAGGAAGTAGGTACCTAGTTCAGAACTCTCTATTCTTCAATCAGAAGTCTAGGTAGTACCTAGTGTTTCGTAACATTTCAATATTACTTACAAAGTTACGCACTTAGTAATACAATTACTAAAAGGACTAGGTATTTCGTATATCAAGTCCAATCTGTAACATTCATATTTCCGTTTCTATTTGATCAAAAAGTCGTGTACAAATTTTTCGCCTCAGCTGGGCAGAATATGCCTAGCGAAGTTTATTCCCACCAAGGTCACCCTTCCCGGTAAAGTTTGACCTAATTCCCAAGTCTGTTCATGTTCTGACATGCACATAAATAATAGCATTGGTGAAAACATGTTTGTGTCTCTTATTAAAAGGAAAAGAGTGAAAGAGATGAATACTTACGCTGGAAGCTCCCCCACGGCGGCGCCACTAGAAAACAAATAAATGAATATTAATGTCAAATACTTTTGTCATCAAAGGGCGCGAATATTTATTGGAGGGTAGAACAACAAAACACGGAAAGTATGTCAATGCCAATGACTTCTGTGTGTATGCCTGGGGGCTGGGACTGGGACATAATGTGTTGGACCTAAAATGTGGTCAAAATATGCTCTATACGCGTAGTACCTACACGTTTCTTGGGGGTAGCACAAGTTGCTGCGGTAGTGGACGAGCAAATTAACCAAGCATAGGGCGCCAAAGCCTCGTTAATCTCGCGACCTACGTCCAAAATATGTGTCCTCCTGAGGTTTAATACGTGCTATACGGAACCGGACCTCTAATGGAATCACTTATCTAGTTTATGTGTTCCAAATTCAAAATCTTTCCCACCCTACCCACAGGAACTGTAACACAACTTTTGTTCTTGACAGATTAAAGTTATTGGTATAACACCTTGTAAATTTCAAATCTTATGATACAATGTATTTACTTTTGCTAGCTAATTTCCAATACAGTAGGTGCAACTCAGGATGAATAGGAAGCATAAATTTTGAAACTCTAACGATTTGTTTTTCCACTCAGCATTAGCTAGGTATTGCCCATTCTTCATCCCAGTATTTAGATCTGAAATTACCCTAGGCAGGATTTCGGGATTACAAGATAGTAATTTGTCATCTCAATAAGATGAGAACCTGGGGGAGATTCTTAACCATAGAAGTAATATTGCCACTCATTTTTTAGCATATTACTTAACAGAGACGATGTCAGAACAGTTGCGATGTTATTTGAGCCTTATGCAATGTGGCTGTAGGTCATATAATGGCATGGTAATAACTTTTGGTGCATTTACTGTTGGAGACCAAATCTTAAGCCGCTGCGCTGAGTTCACTCCAGTGAAGTCGACATTATTCAAATTGCGAAACGCATTTGAGTGGAGTATCTGTATAGTGGGACAGACTTTCTATTTCTTTTTTACTTTTAATTGTGAATTATACAGAAGGCATATGCTCCGTTCTCTCAATACGTTTACGTTACGAATTCGAAGTGGAATTCAAATTCGAATTTGGAGTGTTCCAAAATCGAGTTCATATTCCATTATATAATCTTCTTAATATATAAAAATCAATGCCACTTTTCGTTGTTATTTTACAACTCAAGAACGACTGAACCGATTTGGCTAATTTTAGCCTTGAAATATTCGTGGGTCCGTGTCCAGAAAAGGTTTAAAGGATGAGAAAATAGGTACAGCGGGAACGGGAAAAATATGGCGGTACGAAGTTCGCCGGGACAGCTACTAAAATAATGTAAGTACATACCAATACCAAGCTAATAAAGTGTGTTAAAAAAAATCCTTACTCCGGTGGCTTCCCCCGAAGGTCCAAAGTACGCAACTCGACGAGGACCCTCTGGCCGGGAGCCGCGAGGAAAGTGTACAGGCACTGACGGCTCCGGTTGTTGGGGTTCACCAACTCCGGCGCATGGAAGGTGCCATTGGTGGCGCCGCCGCGGCTCACGAACGTGCGGTCGCACTCTGAAAGACAAGAAATCGTGATATGAGTGTGGATAGATAGATAGACAAGGATAGTTGGATAGATGGATGAGTCAAAACGTACAACGTACGTAAGAGTTCATGGTAGGCCTCCATGAACACTTAAAACAGGTCAGTAATTGAACGGCTGTCATAATACCAACTGCAAATGTAACTTTGTAATCCTATATATTTATATGGGATTACAAACTTATTTATGCAGTTGGTAATATGACAGCCGTTCAATTATTGCCCTGTTTTAACAGTTTATGGTAGGGCCTTGGATAATTACGGTGATAGAACACCGAGTAGTTTCGTCAGTTCGATTGTGACACCAGATTTCCATGGCGCAAGGTATCACGGACGTAGACGCCGATACATTTACTATGACAAACCTTTCTGCACTATCACAGGAGAGTCCCATTTCACGATCCGTAGCCCACGAAACTGCGCATGCGTCCGTAAAATCATGGGCCGATGTAGATTAGTAGATAAATATGTACCTAATGATTATTTTGCGTAACTAAACACGCTGTCCGCCTAACATAAAACGCCCGTAGTTGCAGGCAATCGGTTCCATGGAATAGATTTCATCGTCGAAAATAGTGTGCCTTTTCGTAATGCCTGTACATAAAAGTTAATGTACGCAGGTAACTAAAATTGAAGTTCATTCGAAGGTAACTTTCTAATCCTAAGGTACGAAAAAATGGTGCCTATGTCCAGTAGTGGATAGAAATAGGTTGATTGATTGATCGCTCGTCCGATAGAAAGCTAATTTCATGAAAATCATGAAGTGACAAGGGTTTCAACACTTATTTATATATGTAAACAAATGAGATTTTTTTTAAAGAATTATTTAACGAATTTGAGTGATATTCAGAATAAAACAAATGAAGATCGATCGAGAGGCGTAGAGTCATGTTATCAAGAAAACCTAAATCAGCCCAAAGATGGCGACGAAACTCATGAGGATCTTTGTAGACACGTTGAAGTTATGCTTTCTGAGCCCTGTGATATTAAAAAAGTCAGCTTCCTCGGTGCAACCGTATTCTTACACCTCACGTTGAATATTTTGCTATTCATCCAGGACTTCTATTGTGCTTCAATTGCACAAGATGCAAAATTGTCGCTACTTCACTCGCGCTGCATTTAGTCAGACTGCATTTCAACTTCAAATTTGTTTATGTACCTACTTCAAGATTAATATTATAATTTATAAATCAAATATGGAACGAATAAAACTAAACAAAATACGTAGGTATAGATCAAATTCCTTTAGAATTTGGAGTCCCAAAAATAATTGCAATGTACTTCCTTATTGCCTGTGAAAACCATAATTATGATTGATCTAGTAGTTTGTTATTATAACAGCTACGCTAACAGTTACAGCCTTGATAATGATTTTAAACCAATTTCAGATTTTTTTAAATGCTATCAAAAATATTCATCTAATATTTTTCTAACTCAGGGCTTGCAAATACTATACCTATTTATTTAAACTAAAATCACTCTTCAAGTAGCAACTATTATTGATTTATATTGTTGGCTACTATACTCGTAAATAAGAATTGCAAAAATTTAATTGTCTTGTAAATATTGCTGCACCGAAATAACAAACTCGTTCATTTTATTTTGAAATCTATATCACAGATTGAAAAAGAAATAGTCTCTGAAGTATGTTCCTAAAGGTTCCATTATTTTTTTTAGACTCTAGTTAAAACCGTATCCACAATACGTCAGAATTCAAAATCAGAACGACGGCGGTGAGGGCAACGTACAAATTCTATTTGTAAATGGATACTCTAAGGACGGCCCTGTCCCCAAAATGTCTCCTTTGTTTAATTCTCGACATTGCTAAAAGTCGCGATAAACTGACGTCACGAGCTTTGTCATATTTATAAATGAATTTTAAAAATAAAACCAGCCAGTAACGAACGATTGTTGCACAGACCTTTTTCGTTTGTAATGTTGTCAGCAAAAAAAGATTTCCTGCCTTATAGTAGGGCCCTAAACACTTTATTTTTTTTAAACTATTTTCAATGAAAAATGAGTTATTGCTGTAGAAGTGGGCTCCAGGTATCATAGGCTCCTATTGCCTAGAGCGCCTAATAGAGAAGAGGGCTAAGCACTTGCAACACCAGGCGTGCCACTTAAGATGTACTGACCCTTTTTTCGTACAAAAATCCTCTCGGATGGGGTATCCGAAGGGGGTGGTTATGTCGGCCTCGAACCGACCAAACCGCAAACCATCTTGGGTCTTCAGATGTATCAGTTCAATATGAGATTACCTAAGGCATATCCCTCGCACCCTCGGCGACCCAGGACAATGTCCAGTTTTACTCACACCTCACCGCTCACAGTTTTACTGACCCTAAGCGACGAGCTCGCCAGTGAGTGCTTCAATAGAAGCTTTACATGTTTTTTGTTCGACTACAGATTAGTGTAGGGAGAAGGCATTTTATCTTGTGCATCAAGTGTATACTTCAGATTGTATAACCAGCGCCACGTATCTTGGACCTAAAATGTGCTCAAAATGTGCCCTATACGCGCAGTACACATTTCTTGGGTGTCTTTTGAGGATAGCACGGGATGCTACTGCGGTAGACGAACTCAAATTCACCAAGCATAGACTATTACAAAGCAATCCGCGGGCGCCAGAGCCTCGTATGTCTTACGATTTGGGTCCAAGATACGTGGCGTGGGTTATAGCATGACCTCGTTCCTATAATACTTTAAGGCTGCATTTCCACCAGAGATGTGCTATGCTACGTTGCTATGGATGCGTTTGATATCCGCCAATCATATTCATTGGTCCACATAGCATAGTACTGGTGGAAACGGATTCAGCTAAGCTATGTTTTTTATATAGAAAGATGCGTGCTCTATGGATGTGTACTATGAATGCCTGATATGGACACTTGCTGTGGATGGTGCCATATGACAATATATTCGAATTTTGAACATTTTTAGGCAGTTTTCATTCTGTACAGCACCTCTAGACAAGTGGCAATTCGTCGGTCGGCGTTTTGTGGAATAGAATGCCAAATGTTTGGGATTTGACGTATATGACAGGCGTCAACGAATGTCAAAAATGTCAAATCCATTCGTCATTCTATTCCATGATACGCCGAGCAAGGAATTGCCACTTGTCTAGGGGGGCAGTTCATGTGATTGATACATCGCATAGATCGAGCTCGAGCATTTTCATAGCACATCTTACTACGCTACATAGCATAGCACAGTGGAAACGGTCCCATAGTTTCATGGCTTAGCTTTTAGTCTCGTAGCATAGCTGCATAGTGTATTTCTGGTAGAAAGACAGTCTAAGGCCATCATCAAGATTTTCTAAAAAAAGGTTTCAATAATCTACCTTGACATTTTTCATCTCTAAAGGTTTTTCAACAAGTTTACACCTTCAGGCATGAAGGCATCAAATAGCTGTGTTTAGCACTAACGCCCGGGGCACTAGCTAGAATTTCTTTGAGACGAAGTAGGGGAGATTTCTAAAGCTCACAGTTGGGTAGGTAACGTGAATGGATATGAAACAACTGTAATGTAAAATGCAGCTTTCTAATTATTTTTGTAACGTCTAGTTTAGGTTGTTGTTTCTTACTGTAGTTATTACTTTAAGAATTCTATGGTACTTATGACCTCGTTTTAAGACCTCTTTATAGATGAGGTCCAAATATTGAGATCATATATGAAGATCTAGTGACCAAATTATAGAAAGAGATGCTTAAATGATTCGGACATGCAGAGGATGGATGAAAGAACATTGGTAAAATAGATGTATGAAACGAGGGTGAATGGGCAACCCGGTAAGGGTCGGCCTGGGCATTCGTTTATCAGTCAGATATTTTTATGACAGGTCATATCAAGAATGGCTTGAATCGTTTACTGTACCTAGAATGGAGAACAACGTTATCCCTTAGCCGTCTTCTATAGGACCCAAGAGAAGAGATGAGGGGGAGGGGGGTTGGCCCTATTCTACACCACCGGCACCGGTAACTAACACGAGGGAGGAACTAAATAAACTAATATTTTATACAAAACATCGTCTACACGATGACTACTTTGTGGTTGAAGTGAAGTCACTTTTCTAGCAGACGCCATTAAAAGTTTTCACATCCGTGCTACTTTGCACTAGAAGCTCGCGTAGGTACAAACTCTTTCTTAGATAGAAATTTTCAATTAGGTAGGTACTGCATTTTAAAATACTTTTTCACCATTGACACTCGAAAAAGGGCCCGTGATTCATCAAAAACAGTGAATAAAACGCTCTTTGTTTCACCGAGTGAATAAAAAAATTTGAATTTGGAACATGCGCGAATGTACGGATTCTAGTGAAACATACAAAGAGGTTGCACACTCTCACTATAAAAACGTACTAAGTAAAAGCCACCTAAATGTAATCACTGGCTGGATGGAATGTGGCTCAGTTTAAATTAAGAAAAAAAAATGCCGCCATTTTCTGTGTAATTTTCCTTGTAAAAGTTTATGTTTGTCTCATAATCATAAAATGACTTCATCTAGTGATGAAAATGAAACTCATATTCTCGAACGCGAAAAGACTCCTGAGTCTTTTCGCGCTAAAGCGGTAGCTATTACTGATAATTTGCTGCTTCTTTTATGTACTATCCATAACAAAATGTAATTCATAATCACAGAGTAATCGTTTTCTCGTAGTCAATGGTGAAAAGTTGAGTACCTAACACATGAAAAAAGAATTCATCTCGGCTCTTGTATCCCTCGATCCACTCAGGTTTCTCTCTAGAACCCCTCGCTACGCTCGGGATTCTACCGGAGAAACCTTCACTCCTCTCGGGATACAACTTGGTGCCTCGAAAAGAATTCACCTTTTTTTCACTTGTTGGGTAATCTACTATTTTGTTCTGTACCGCGGTAGCCTAGTGGTATGGGTAATGGACTGCTGAGACGAGGTCTCGGGTTCGATCCCAGGTTTCACCATGGCACACACCAATGACTTTTCGATGCTTTTCGAAGTTATGTGTGTATTTATCGCAGGTTTATAAGTGCCCGGTTAATGGCAATAGGCTCGCCACCTATTACATTGGGACCTAAACATAAACGGCGAAATGTGGGTGCTAGCACCTCTGCCTACCCCTTCGGGGATATAGACGTGAGTTTATGTTATGTATTAAGTATGTACAAAAATAACTCAGTTATTGTCACTAATCTATATGAATCTAAACTAATATTTTACGGCTACTCTCAGGAGCTGATTCGAGTATATTTTTTTTTTAAATGTTGAATAGTCCATTTATCGCAGAAAGTTATATGCTATATTATAACTTTCTGCGATAAATGGACTAATCTTATCATCACGCTATTACTCAAGGGAGCGGAGCAGTGATCATAAATGTCAACAAATCCGGCAGATTTCTATACCTACATCATTTTTTGAAGACTAAAAAATTACAGGCTGAAAGGGGTGATACGGGGGCGGGTCGACTATAAACGATATAAGGTATCCTACGGTCAGTCAAGTATACCATAACATATCATTTTAGTATTTAAGTATTTATGATATTAGTAATTATTTTATCACTCTTTAATTTCGCTTAGAAATAAGATTTGAAAAAAATATTTAGTAAAAGTGCTCCCTTATTTTGATAGATCGCCGAATACAAAAATATGTAGTCGGATGACAGTCTTGGTCTAAGAATATCAATTAAAAATATCACATCGAGTAACCACAAACTAATTACACAATACACCGACATGCTGATGCTGGTTGGTAACAAAAAACAATGGCAACATGGAAACACATTCAATTTTCAAACATCGTTCGATTGGTGTTGACAGCAAAATGGGGTAAATAAATGCAAAACGTATTTTATTCAAAATGGGATGACTGCGATAGGATCTACATTGTGCCAGGGTGTTACGCCTACTGGAAATACGCCAGTTATAATGTTTTCCCATTTACCTACCGACCGTTCAATTTCCCCACTCACTGTAATCTTTAACCTTTTTAAGGGACTTCGAGAGTAACCCGACGGTATTGTGTAAAGGCTAGTGCTGAACATCAAATTTACGTGCAGTGTTGCCAACAGAAAAACTATTTTCCGCTAGAATAAGATCTCTTTATAAATCGTTGCTTGGATCCTGGCTATAATTTCCATTGGCGAATTTTTTTTTTGTTACGTTTTGGTTGAGATCTTATTGTAGCCATTTAATTAATTTATTATCTATTAGAAGACGTACTTGGAAGTTTAGTAGGCGAGGGCTCTGCGTGAGTAGCGCGGCTTGAGAGCTCCGTGGTCTCTGCCGCGAGCACTGCACAAAAATAACATCGAGTTATTTGTAAGGACCTACTGACTCAACAAAAACTTTCGGTAAATAGAACATTCAGAATATCACTTTTTTTTAAATAAGAATAAAAGTCGCTCATATATTTTTGAAAAAGGAATAAGGCTTGTTCAGTTCACATACAGAACTCAAGCTACATACAATGCGCGTTTGAGCAACGCACACATAGACATTGTACACGGACGTGAATATCGGTACATGTGGGAACAGTATGGGATCGAATGCCAACCGTAAATGGATATTGTAATAAGATTTTAACGAGGTGAACATTCTTTTTTTATTTGAACCTACTACTGGTTGCTCGTTGTAGACAATTCCTTACTTTTCATATTTTTTTTTTTTAAATATACAAAATGTTATTACGTAATTTGTAAAAAAATTACCCTGTGATGTGATGTGAGGTTCAGTTTCATGTAATAAGCACTATATTAAAAGAAGTTTAATAAAAAATGTTTATAGCAATAGCCGAGGCATACCCCAAAAAAATCTTGGAATTATTTCCTAAGAATATTGAGCTTATGTGAAAATATTTTTGGGCCTCTTTCATGAGATTGTTTATATTATACCTACGTGTGTCCTAGAGTCCTCATTACTGGCAGCGGGTAGTCAAACAAAAAAACATGCGGGTTATTTTTTAGGGACTGGCTATAAAAGTGAAAATTAAGTAACTTGTGACGCGTTTGGTGACGGCCCAATCGTTTGGTGACGATGACGCGAGTTCCATGGTCTCAGTATCCATGAACCACTCACTCCTCCTCCTTTTGGCCCTACAGCTTTTCTAAGATGGACGGCCATTTGACATCCCAACCTCGAAAGGGAAGCCTGTGTCAGAGCCTCACAGTCAATCAGCAGATGTTCCGGCTTGCAGGTGACATTCAGAACCACGATGATCTTAATGTGGCCAGAAAAGTAGCTATCTCCTATTTTCTATAGTACTCGACCCCAAATTCTTCTGTTTTTAGTTGATTGAGTAACAAATTAACAAACTCACTTCTGTATTAATATTAGGCAACATGAAATTTTAAATGGCGTTTCAAAGTTCACAACTATCTTCACAGTTTCCCGGCTTGTGTATAATTAATTCACACCGGAGGAGATATAAAACGGCCTCTTAGCGGAGTGGAAGCAACTTGATGAAGAATTTCGAGAAGCGAGCTATTAAGAATTTAATAATAAGTGTTCACACTTGCGCTGACAAGGTTACAATCGCGGCCATATTCGGGTAATGCATTCAGGGTAAGGGAATTTGCATACTCAGGTGAAACATAAATGTTCGTTAATGGTATGGAGGTTTGAGGTAGTGTGCAAAAAGTACGGTTAGCATTGAAAGCTAATAAATATATACGTATATTCAAAAAATAACGAACAATAAATAACTTACAATTAAAAAAGTTCTAAGCACTTTCCAGTGTGAATTTTTCTCTATTTATTCTTTTTTACTCTGTGGCACTAACGTGCTTCAGTGTTAGTTTCATGTATAGTCTGTGAAACGGATATAACCAACGACGACGCTGCTCTAGATTTTCTCCCGAGGCTTCTATTAATTACTTCGTACTATATTTTCTAACATATATTTTTCAATGTTCTTTCATAATTGATGGCGAACATGAAAATAGGGAAAACGTTCGTGATTACTATACAGTTAGTATCAGATCAATTCTTCAAGGTTCTTCAAGAAGGGCATTAGAAGGTTTCTTCAGGGTCGGCAGCACGAGTGTGATGCCCCTGGTGCTACATACGTACATAGGCTATGGTAACCACTTTCCATCAGGGGGGCCGTGTGCTTGTCTGTCACCTCAGTGGTATAAAAAAAAGATGAATACCTTGGTATTCCCCCTTCCTGTTATTTTATTGTTTTGATATTTGATTTGACTAAAGGCGTGTACCTTTTAGTTGATTATGAAGCATTGCATATACTAAAAGCGTATCTATTAATTTCATAAATCAATGCAATAAATAATGCAATATTATTTTCAATGTAATTCACCTGAATTCATAAATATTATTAGCTCTCGCTTCGACTCACACATCAAACAGCAAGCGGTTTGGCGACTCTTTCTTTTACCGCATCATTAAGACCTGGAATTCCTTATCAGTACACGTGTTTCCCTCTTCCTACAGTTCGGGGTCCATTAAGCGGGGCGTGAAAAAGCATCTGATGAGGTCAACTGAGTGCCACCATTGTAATATGATGTGTGTCTATAATGTCTCTTTTCCGAGACTTGCCTTCCTATTCCAGCGTAACTATTCCAGACTTTAATTTTATTATAGTCTGGAATAGTTATTTTTTATATATAAGACATGCCAATATGACTTCACCTCGCCTGATGGTAAGAGATAGATTATAATCTATCTCTGTGACTTCAACCAAGCCCGGACAACGGTTTAGCCTATCTAAATTTTCGCATTTATAATAGTAAGTAAGATATATAGACAACCTAAATCTGACTAATTGATAGTGATCTCGTCGTGTCATAAGGCGGTTGGAACTTTGTGCGGACAGTTCGATCTGTCGGAATGGTTCATAACGTCGGTCGAGGTGCCGAATGTTACCCAGTGACAGAAATAGGACACCGATAAGACGTCGACTGGCGTCCTACGTTCAATAACTTGTTCGTCTTGTAAACTGTTGACTGTTCGTCTTGTTAGGAACAAAATTGGCATTAGATAATAATAAACAATTATTTTGCCAAGACATTATTGCCACTCTATTAAAAATGTCTCGAAAACTAAGCTAAGTATATTATTTTTATAGGGAAATAAGAGACCCTTAAACTAAATTCTGCGTATTTAGCCACCTTCCCCATTAACTAAATCCCTACTAATATTATAAATGCGAAAGTAACTCTGTCTGTCTGTCTGTCTGTCTGTCTCACTTTTACGACTAAACCGCTGAACCGATTTTGATGAAATTTGGTATAGAGGTAGGTTAGACCTTGAGAAAGGACATAGGCTATGTTTGGTCGCGATAACCGACATCCACGCGGGCGGAGCCGCGGGCAAAAGCTAGTAGTATATAATTTGCTCTCCCCCTGAGAAAAAAAGCATTATTCCTCCCCTCTTCACACTAAATACCCTAGATGCGCCTTTCTTTCACGCAGTGTATATAATATCCCTGCCTGCCCTAAGCTACGTCCATGATTTATTTAGCCGTGTTGGTTCCCGGTGGAGAAGAATTGGGACACCCCATCTCTTCCTATGGTTGTCGTAAAGGGCGACTAAGGGATAGGGCTATTCTCCATCCGAAACATACAGCCTATGATAAAGTGTATAATTACAAAAATGTACACAGTTTTATATGAACATGTTAGGAAATTCAGGTAGACACATACAAAGCCTGCAATAGTCTACGCCACTACCTATCTATAACCCGACATTTTGCTTCGGAAACGTCGATGCACGTCCGAGAACAAAGTTAGCTGAGTTCCAAGCAGGAAATGACGTCATGCCGTATACGACATACGTACCTACGTCATAGACAACGATAAGTTCGTTTATGTCTCTTGACAGTTTAAGGAGGCTGGATTGTGTTATTATTATTTATGAAAAGATTTGGAGTTTAGTTCTAAATCTTCTATATAAATAAAAATATATCGCCGAATATACACAAATAACTGCCAAACATCTTTTTATGCTATGTTGCCAATGTCACAGAACAGATAATAGTACTAATGATAATGTGTAGAATCGTCGATAAATTCTTAGTCAGTATCTGTCTCAACACATTTACCAATACCATGATGGTAAATGTTGGCTAATACAGTGGCGAACGAGTTGGCCAAAATCTTAGGCGAACGTGAAAAGCGGGGATCTGTACTATGCTAGATGTGTGGCGGGGGTTTGTGCTACTCTTGATGTGTAGCGGAGCCGCGTCGGGAGGTTATGCTGGCCAACGCGTTCGCCAACGTGTGGAGTAGACATAATATGTAGAGGAAGTATAACAGCCCCACAACGAAAGGCTTTATAGGACAATATGTCACCCCGTTATCGCTGCACGTGCGTGTCATAAAATAAATGATTTATAGAAGGTCAACTTAAAACAGCCAATGAAAACTTACGCACACTTTTACACGTAGATCTACTTACGAAAACTGAATACGGATCGGGTTTAGTTCATAAAATTTGTAAAAGTGGAAATAAAAAATCAGTAATTATTAAGAGTGGTGTGCCATCTAGTTGCAGGAATACATATAAAAGAAATAATGATGTTTAGAAACACACGACATCAATATTGTTTGGGACATATATCTCGGACCTAAAATTGAAATGAAAAAGATTATAATAAATTGGAAAAAGCGAAATCACTTCTCGGGCGGGACTCAAACCCGCGATCTTTCCCTTACAGGGGGAACGAGTCCCGCCCGAGAATTGATTTCGCTTTTTCCAATTTATTATAATTTGTTTAGTTTAGCAAAACTAATTGCTTTAAAATTATCTCAAATGAAAAAGATTGTAATAAGTTTGATAGTAGGCGGTACCCATTAATTTTCTTTCAGCTTATGATTGGCAAATGGATACCACCTGCTATCAAACTTATTTCAATCTTTTCAGTGGCAGACGGGTTTTTTTATTTATTAATTGCCGCACCATCTTAGCACGTCTTAGAATTCTTTACCAGCCAACGCGTTTCCTTCTTTCAACAGTCCCGGGTGGCCCGCACAATGGCCCAAAAAGGAGGCTAAGTGCGGAAAAAAAGAGTCCCCTTTCCTTTCCAGTCCCGGGTCCTTGTCATCTGTTGAAATCGTAAAGGCAAGGATCACCACTCTAGTGACAGAATCTATAATAGTGGTCACTATCCTATAGACTACTCCACCTACACCAGCCTCATCAAGTAGGGTACAGTCAATTTGACGACCTAAATATAAAAAAAGTTGGCCTACTGTACTGTATTTTGTACTTGTGTATGCGACTCGTTCCTTGAGATGCGAGAAGGGTTTCTAAACAACCATCCGCGCCGCCAATATATCGCGTGCGGTGTATAGTACGCACGTCACGTACATGGTTAAGATATATAGCTGATAGATGAGGAATTGCTCGGTCTTAAGTATAAACTAGGCGTATATCACCAATATTGCCGCACCATTTAGACCTGGAATTCCTTACCAGTACACGTGATTCCCTCTTCCTACAGCCCCGGGTCCTTTAAGCAGTGCATGAAAAAGCATCTGATGAGGCCGTCAAGCTGAGTGCCACCATTGTAACATGGTACGTGTCTCTGGTGTGCTCTTTTCCGAAACTTGGCCCTCAGCTTATCGTCAGGCGAGGGGATCAAATTGACGTGTTCTTTATATAAAAAAGTTTGTGAATCCGTGCAACAGAGGATCAGCTACAAGTACATGATTAAATACTTGCTAAAGAACATCGATCCTAATCCAAATTGATCCATGCTACCATTACCAGTCAATATTGACATAGTTGCGCGATCTTCTGCTTCTAATATATATATATTTTTTTTATACCACTTAGGTGGCAGACAAGCACACGGCCCACCTGATGGAAAGTGGTTACCGTGGCCTATGGACGTATGCAGCACCAGGGGCGTCACACTCGTGCTGCCGATCCTGAAGAAACCTTCTAATGCCCTTCTTGAAGAACCCCATATTGTAGTCGCTTGGGAAAACCATCGCGGAGAGTTCATTCCACAGCTAGCACGCCCAATACAGCCACGCATGTAAATCCCGGAATCTAAAACGTCAACTTTGATTTTCGGTTCCGCGTAATAGGAGGCGAGCCTATTGCCGTCAAGTGGGTTGTAAGTTTACTGTAACTTTACTTTGTCATGAGTTGTAAGTTTCGTAAAGTATGGTGATGGAAAATGAAAAAAAAAAGGGAACCACCTATTTATTGTCTAACTTCATTCATTCGTTCACTCACCTTATTTTTACTCTGTGGATAGGTACAGGTAACATATTATGAAGGGAGCAAACATAATTAATATTTTAAAACAGAATATTATCCTTTCACGTTCAAAGTAAACAAACCCCTTTCAAAATGTAAGAAAAAGGTTCACTATAAAATAAAATTAAGATCAACTTCCCTTCGTATAATTTTTTTGCACCGCTGGAACATTTTGTACAAATATTTGCTTTACCCGGGTAAGTATGAACCGGCAACTTACAAGGGTTCTTATCAGCTTTATTTAAGTAGTTGTATGGGCCCGGGAGTAAATTGACGTCACATCCTGTGAGCATGCATTTAACTCTACTAGATAAGGGCGGGAAACGATCTTCCACAGATTATAATATTAAATAGATTTTTCGTTCATTCAGTTGGTTCATATGTACAAAGTAGCGTGAAAGTTATCTTTTAATGTTTTCATAATGAAATTCTCAAAATTATTTTGTTTCTTCGTTTATTATTCTCACAGAATATAAAATAAGTCAGACTTTTCGCTGGTGCGGCCACATCTTGCGGCAACCACCAGGATAAGTTGGTAGCAAATGCGTGGCAATGGCGCCCCCATCGTGTCCAGGTAGAACGGGTAGGCCCAAGAAGTCCTGGCTTGACATCGTGAAGGGTGGCATGCGTGCTCTCTCACTACCATGGACGCCTTAGACCGTGCGAAGTGGAAGAGGCAGAGCCGTAAGGCGGACCCTGAGCTACTACGAGGTCACGTTAACCTCAGATGCAATCAAGAAAATATATTTTCATGAAGATGATGATGATGACAAAATAGGTCACATTTGTGACTTTACCGGTAGGCTCAACCGAAAAAAAAACCTATGCCCGAGCTTCCACCGTTCTTTAGACATTCCTGGGACCGAGGTCTATTTGGCTCAGCTGCAAGGCATTTCCTCGGTCCCATAAACACAAAATAACTCTACTACTACTCTTACTACATAGTTCTAAGCACTACAAGACCTAAAAGTCAACGAGATAACCAAGCTAAGAACAGATAGGCCACAGAATTAAACAATAAGCCTCTCCAGAACAACTCCACTAAATTATATCACACTGTAAATCACTTTTCCTTCAAGGCAACTGACACTTGAATTATATCCAGCGAGAATTATACATCGCGACATCGCAAACTTGGCGATAGTATACATCGCAAAGTTAGATAAATTGGATTGTTTAAGGGCCTCTTCAAAGACGATTCTTTGGGTAAAAAACATGAAACGCTCGCAAAAGTACAAGACTCTCCTCTCAAAAGATAATAGGAGACCTTGTTATAAACTATCCGTTTTACTTGTAAAAACCGGTTATGTGCGAGTTGGGTGCATATGAAGGGTTCTGTACTACCGTTATCTAACATTTTAGATTTTATTTCTATAGATTTAAAGTTCAAAATTAAATGAAAAAAGAGTTTTACTACGCTTTCATGCACTCTATAAAAAGTCATTTAATTTTAGATTTTAACTGTATTACTTTTAAGTCCAACATAAATTGGAATTTTTTAGTGTCCGTGGTTTTGCTTTAGCAGAATCGAGGCCCAGGTTACACAGTTGCTATACCTTGTACAAAGAACGGACGGAAACACACTTTCTAATTGTTATTAGTAAGTATCAGGTCTATCGTTTTCGCATTAACAAAAACCACTGAACAAGCACGCGGGAATTAGTTCCCGGTAACAATGAGCCGCAATAAGACGTCCCTGTGAATCCGGCGGCTGCTCAACTACCTACTTATTTTTTATGTCGGAGAATATAACAAAAACTTAATAAAAGTTTCTACGTACAATGTTTGAGGAAGCTTTCCACGATGTGTGATTGTACGGCAAAAGGGGGGTCAGACCGTACCAATGTACAGTAGAGATAGTGTTGTCTGTGGTGGCGCAGACAAATCTGTGTCAATCTGTGCGAAGGATCGGCGGCTGTGAAACCATTGGCTTCTTTTAAAGAGAAGCTGTTTAGTAAAAAACAACTTGGGATGACATGACATATACTCACGCCTGTAAATCCCCTAAACGGGGTAAGCAGAGGTGTATTAACACCCCATGAGGAAGCTAGATAAATAAGTTAATGAATTAATTTCGCTAGTAATTTTTTAGCTCCGTACAGCCAGTTTTATAGGTACAAAGAAAACATTGTATAAAAACAGACCGACACGCACCGTAAATCGACACAATCAATTCACGTATGCCGTGCATGAAGACACACACCGTAGAGAGTCACCTTAAAGAGTACAGTTTCGAGTATTACAGTTTCTATAAGATTAATAACGCATATCTATACTATTATATAATTGTAAAGTGGTCGTGTCTGTACATTGGAGATATTTAAAAAAAATACTTGGGTTATATGTTAAGTTAACGATACTGAATACGAAAATATTTTTTTTTAATTTCCTGTCTGTTTGTCTGTTTGTCTGTTTGTCCGCGATGGACGCAAAAACTACTGGACGGATTTTGATGCGGGTTTTTTTGTTAGAAAGGGCTTGCTCCGACTTAAAATCTTACGTTTGTTTGATCGCAATCAGTTGAGTAGAACCGAAGATATGAGCAAAGGTCGCGTTAACAGAGATGCACGCGGGCGGAGCCGCGGGCGGAAGGCTATATATTATATTTGTGCTGAAACGTTAAAAGATTTGTTATTAGAATTAACGAAACTCGTTGTTTCTCATTAGGATCATAGTCCAACCCTCGTGTACCTACTTACTGCTAATAGGTAACTTTGTTTAGAGATTATACTGATTTTGTTTGCATGGTTTTTTGCTTTTCTCCTTCAGCCCATCGATTAGCCAGATCACAAAATTTGCACTTTAGAACCCAGGGTCTGCTCTAATATTCCTCAATTTCCTAATCTGCTGGTTGGTTGCCTCCCAACGTTAATTCCTCTCGGGGCCAGCACCAGAACCTTGAAGGTCGAGGTACTGGCACAGGCTTTCCACTTATGGTTAGTAGTCAATAGCAGTTGTTCCCGTAGAAACCAAGAATAACTATATTGACTACTGAATGGACAAGAGCACTATCCGTTATTCTAGTCAGTTTCGAGATTGATATAGGTAGACTACTTTTGCCCAAAGAAATGTATGTTTCCTGAGGGACACAAGAACCGAATTTCACATATGCAGAGTCACGTCAAACGCCGATAAAACCTTTGATACACACGAGGAATGAAACAGTATTGCGCACTTTGGCATAAAGGCTATTACGGTAAGAGGCTTTCGCTGCGATGTAGGCAGTACTAGGCCCACAGATATAGGGTAGGATAGATACAGCGTATGTATACCGCATATTGAGTGATATGAAAACCGAGTTGATAATCTAATATATAAAAATCAATGCCACTTTTCGTTGTTAGCTTATAACTCAAGAACGGCTGAACCGATTTGGCTAATTTTAGTCTTGAAATATTCGTGGGTGCCCAGGGAAGGTTTAAAGGATGAGAAAATAGGTGCAGCGGGAACGGGAAAAATATGGCGGTACGAAGTTCGCCGGGACAGCTAGTTTTCTATAATATTCTAGGCTGAAGCTACTATTGTCACAGCATTAGGCTGTCTTTCCAACGGAGATGTGCTATGCAGCTAGGCTACGAAGATGTAAAAGTTAAGCTAGGAAACTGTGAGACCGTTTCCACTGTGCTATGTAGTAGCGAGTACTTAAAGCTGGGTCCACATTTGTAGCACTTTGACGTATTACGATCAGTCGTATCGTATCGAGTATTTGTATCATAAATATGGACGCTCATTTTGTCCATATCGTATCATTTTGGCGTATTTCGTATAAAAACGCGTCCATACTTAGTAAATGCTATATATCGGATACGAGGTGTATCAAGATACGCGTTTAGTGTGGATCGGGCTGTATCAGATACGGCGTGTACCTACTGTTAACGGCTATCATCTTGCGTCCAAACTAGCGATCATGATACGCGTTGAGGCCACGCGATGGAGATACGATACACAGAAATTCTACAAATGTGGACCCAGCTTAAGATGTACTATAAAACTTCCTACTGCTACAAATATTCAAAATTGGAATCTCCATCCATAGCACACATCCATAGCACGCATCTTTCTATATAAAAAACATAGCTTAGCTTTAACCCTTTTCCATCAGTACTATGCTATGTGGACCAATGAATATGATTCTACACAATCTACACAACGCTATCTAGACCCAAAGTAAGCATAGCTTAACTAGCTTGTGTTATGGGTTCTAGAATGCGGATAAACATACATAGATATTTTTTTTTGTAAATACATACATACATATTATACACAGAAAACACCCAGACCAATGCAAATATTCATATGAAATGAAATGAAATGAAATGAAATGAAATGAAATGAAATGAAATGAAATGAAATGAAATGAAATGAAATGAAATGAAATGAAATGAAATGAAATGAAATGAAATGAAATGAAATGAAATGAAATGAAATGAAATATTTATTTGCCAGAATGCAGGTAAACAGATTGATCTTATCGTTACAATGGCCCATGTACATCCTACCATTATGGTGTGCAAATATTTGAATGAATTGAATTACATTGCTATAGTCTTTCAGCATGCATGTACCTACCCAATAATTATCTACTTATTTAATGTCAGATTTATATTGTCAGATTTTTATTGACGTCGGACTTATTTACTTATATTATATATGTCAGTTTTATAATAATGTCAGAATAATTATGAATTGTATTTATAAATTCTAAATATGATGTCAAATCGCTGTCAATATCAATCGTATCATTAATTTTATGTGTATAAAGGTATATTAAAAGTCACCTACTATCCCACGGTATGACATAAACTCATCCAAATCGTAAAAGCATTCTTTTATCAACCATTGCGTCAACTTTCTTTTAAACAAAATTAAAGGTAAATTCTTGAAGGTATTCGGTAGTTTGTTATATACCTTTATAGCGTTCATGTACGAGTTTCTTTTATGCAATTCTAGCCTGCATTGTGGTATATGTAACCTATATTTGTTTCTGGGAACTACATTTCGCTTAATAGCCTCAGTTTGCTTACAGAAGTATGCTGGATGTTGTTGTACAAATAAACATAACTCCTTAATGTACATGGATGGTAGTGGTAGAATATTATATTTTTTGAATAGAGGCCTACAACTATCCATACTCCAGGCCCCACAGATTGCCCGTATACACTTCTTTTGTACTCTGAATGCCCTTATAGCGTCTACCGAATTACCCCATAACAGAAGACCATAAGAGAGTACTGACGAAACATACCCGTGATATGCACTAAGAGCGGCTTCTGTCGAAACTGTTATTCGTAATCTTTTTATTGCATAAACGAATTTGTTAAGCCTGTCACAAACATAATCAATATGAGCCTTCCAATTACAATTCTCATCTAACCTTATACCTAGAAACATAGCACTTGGAACTTGTTCTATGACAGTATCATTATATTTTACATTCAAATCTATTACCTTGCTTTTATGCGTCTGAAATTGTATCATTTTTGTCTTCTGTATGTTAATTTGCAAATTATTAGAAGACAACCATTGTACTATTTTGCTTATTGCTTCGTTTATTTCTAGTTCGTAAGTTTCTTCCCTTTCACATTTGACAATAAGAGTTGTATCATCAGCGAATAATATTGTGCTATGTCGGGTGACATTTGGGAGATCATTGATGTACATTAGGAAGAGAAAAGGCCCCAGTACACTACCCTGTGGCACCCCGAAATTATTTTGCCTGTAGTCACTTCTAAAAATTGTATTTTCATCCCCCTGTATTCTAGCAATCTCTACACATTGTTGCCTACCGCTCAAGTAAGCTCCCAACCAGTCATTCGCTTTACCTCTGATGCCATACTTTTCCAACTTATGTAAGAGCAATTTGTGATCTACAAAATCGAAAGCTTTACTCATATCTAGGAAAATTGCTGCTACTGGTAAACCGTCGTCAATAGCCTGTGTAACCGTTTTTACTAGATTAAAACATGCGAGTGAGGTGGTACTATTATGTCGGAAACCAAATTGTTCCTCTATCAGTATAGCATATGATGTCGTAAACTGTTGTAGACGCTTCAGCATTACCTTCTCAAAAATTTTCGACATAATTGGTATGAGTGTTACTGGGCGATAATTATTCATGTCAGATTTGCAACCTTTTTTAAAAAGTGGTTTTACGATTGACGTTTTCAGTAAGTTTGGAAAAGTGCCCTCTTCAAATGACATATTTATCAGATAACACAGGGGTTGACTAATGTGTGCTGCACATAGTTTAATTACTTTTGTTGTTAACTCGTCTATCCCTGTTGCGTTTGTATTATTGAGACTATTAATTGTTCTAAAAATTTCCCTACTATCACTTGGCTTAAGAAATATTGTCTTGTCGTTATTAATTTTGATAGTACTGTTTATCTCGTCAACTTTAAATTTAAAATTATTACTATTAGTCAATTGAATATAAAAATCATTAAATAAATCACTCAATTCCAAAGGGTCATCATATGTCAAGTTATCTTTAATTATTTTGTCAATTTGTGTTTTCATATTTTGGTCACCAATGTTTTCATTAATTACCGCCCATGTGGCTTTACATTTATTTGTCTTATTGTCAATATATTTCTTATTTTGTAACTGCTTAGATTTATGTATGCATTTTTTTAATATCTGGCTATAGGATGTATAATTTTTATTTAAAGTTTTTCTATTTGTTTTATTATGGACTTGTTTAAGGTATAAATGTCTTTTCCTTACACAAGACTTTTTTATACCCTTTGTTAACCAGTTACAGTTACCTTTTTTTGTTGATTTCTTTATTTTCTTTATCGGGAAACACAAATCAAAGAATAATTTAAATAGACTATGAAATTCACCAAAAGCTTCCTGCAAGTTACTTTTTTCATACACAGTTGAAAAGGTAAGAGCAGATATGCAGTCCAAAAATCTATCTATATTTTCCTTACTAAAGTCTCTGACCCTTTCGTACCAACTGCATATTTCGTAGTATTTGTTAGCTTTAATAGAAAGAGATTGGCCTGTATCATGATCGGACAACCCGAGATGATGCACCTCCGCGTTAACATGTTTGATGTTGCTAGCGAATTGATCTAGGCATGACATCTTTCTTGTTGGTGTTTTAATGTGTAATTCAATATTAAAGTTCTGTAATATGATTTTTAGCTCTTTACAATGCTGGTCCGGTTTTAAAATATTTAAATTCCAATCACCGCAAAGAATAATTTTCTTTTTGGAATATCTAGTAAGCCATGATAGTAATTGTTCTAACTTATCAAGAAATAACTTTGCGTTGCTATCAGGAGTTCTATATAAACAAATAATTATTATTTTATCTATTTCTATACCGCAACCTTCAAAATGGAAATCACAAGTCAAGTTATTTATATAAGTCAAACATTTATATTTTATATTGTAATTTACCATAATGCATACCCCTCCTCTAGTTTTCCTACGGGAATACAATGAGACTAGTTGGTAACCAGGGATTTTTAAAAGTGTTTCTGTATTTTGTTTAATGAATGTTTCTGTCAGACATATTACATTTATTTTTAACCCTGTTTGTGAGAGCTGGTGTATTGCACATAATAACTCTTCACTTTTATTTATGGCCCCTGCAATATTTTGATGAAATATTCTAAAATTAAAGTCTGAGTTGGGGACGAAAACATTCCTTCGCCTGTGGGGTTGTATGTGTCTCAAGTTGTATATTTATGCTCTTAGTTGTATATTCATGCATACAAATATTTGCACTGAGCGGGGATCGAACCCGCGCTTCCTGCGTCGCAGCCGCGTTCACTACCGCTACACCATAAAGGCAGTCATTGGTGTATATCTAACCCCGCGTTTACATACTGCCGCTCGCATTGCTCATCGCCTTGCCGGCAATATTCACGCGAATAATGCCCTAGCATTCAAACACTCGCATCATCGCGATGTTCATCGCGTTGCCCAACACTCGCATCATCGCGATGTTCATCGCGTTGCCCCGCATACAGTATTCGCCTTGCGATGGAGATGGACGACTTTAGTTAAGTGGACACCTAACCGAATGCAGTATAGGCATTTTATTAGGCTAGGCTTAGGTAGGTACCTACCTACCTACCTATTTTAATTTGGTAGGTAATTAGGCTAATTTGGTAGGTAGGTACCCACCTACCTACCTATTCTAGTTTGGTAGGTAGGTACCTACCTACCTACCTATTCTAATTTGGTAGGTAGGTACCTACCTACCTACCTATTCTAATTTGGTAGGTATAGGCTAATTTGGTAGGTAGATACCTACCTACCTACCTATTCTACTTTGGTAGGTAGGTACCTACCTACCTACCTATTCTACCTACCTACCAAATTAGCCTAATTACCTACCAAATTAAAATAGGTAGGTAGGCTAATTTGGTAGGTAGGTACCTACCTACCTACCTATTCTAGTTTGGTAGGTAGGTACCTACCTACCTACCTATTCTAACTACCAAATTACTGAATACCTACCAAATTAAAATAGGTAGGTAGGTAATTAGGCTAATTTGCTAAGTAGGTTACCTACCAAATTAGAATAGGTAGGTAGGTAGGTAGGTACCTACCTACCAAATTAGCCTAATTACCTACCAAATTAAAAAAGGTAGGTAGGTAGTACCTACCAAATTAGCCTGATTACCTACCTATTCTAGTTTGGTAGGTAGGTACCTACCTACCTACCTATTCTAATTTGGTAGGTACCCTACCTACCTATTTGGTAGGTACCCTACCTACCTATTTGGTAGGTACCCTACCTACCTATTTGGTAGGTATAATTAGGCTAATTTGGTAGGTAGGTAGGTAGGTACCTACCTACCTACCTATTTCAATTTGGTAGGTAATCAGGCTAATTTGGTAGGTACTACCTACCTACCTACCTACCTATTTTAATTTGGTAGGTAGGTAGGTACCTACCTACCTACCTATTCTAGTTTGGTAGGTAGTTACCTACCTACCTATCTTTTATATACATATGTATTACCTATATTATTTAATTAGATCCGTAGCAAGCATTTCAATAAATTCTATTGATTTTTCGTTGGACCATTCGATTGGTTGCGTCATTGTCATGATAATAAATTCGAAGTAATCCTGTGACTGTGACACGCGCGTACACAACGAGCGCTCGATGCGAAGTGTGCACGACGCGAGTATGTGAATGCTTCATCGCGCTAGTATTGCCGCTCCTTCTCGCGCTGCCAAGCCGACACTCGCAGCAATATACGCGGCACTACTCGCGGCATGACGAATATACCATTCACACCACGTCCCTGCCCACTTCTCTCGCCACTTCCCTCGCTCTGCCGCGAGTATGTAAACGAAGCATAACGCATTCATAGCAATCTAGCTTAGCACATCTCTGGTGGAAAGGCACCCTTAGTCCCAGAAGCATATAAAACTAGTACTTTGGACCCCGTGTCTCTTCAGATATTATTTTTCTTGATTTGACACTATAGGCTTTTACGGGAGTCTGTGGTCTGACCCTGCACCCCGAGAGTAAAACCTGTACCAGACCTTCGTTCGTTAATCTGTAGGTGTACCTACTTGCGGGTCAGGTTCACTTGGATCCTGAAGATATTAGTTTGACTGCATACATCATCTAGGACTACAAAAGCGTCGGTAGCTTAGTGGTTAAGGAGTCGGCCTTACGATCGAGAGGTCCCGGGTTCGAATCCTGGCCATTACACTATCGTGAACCCACTCCCAACACAAACAATTTAGCTTAGCTGGAGGGGTTAACGGGTATATTAGTAATTTCGGTTGCTAATATTCTTTAAAAAAAAAAGCCCTATATCTATAGAGCTAAACAATACCTTATTGATCGCTGTGCTTGGTGGTATACTGGGACGAACATCATGCAAGATCTATCATACTCTAAATCTGTGACATCGACCTCCATGTTTTAGGTAGGACAGTTAGAGTATTCGGGAGGGAGAGGTTTCGAAAGTCTATCATATTGTATTCCAAGTTCAACATAGGCTGTATTTTTATTAATAAACTCGCGTTTATGATATTCCTGAAGGAATAGATGGATGTTGTGGCTTTGAAGTGCCACTTTGTAACTTAATATTAACTGAAAAGCACATTACCTTTAATACAATTTTTTTTTAAAGCCGTGTAGGTCAGTTCGAAAGCGGAGAAATGCTGTCGTCAAACCTAATATCGACTGAAAAAATCACATCACATTTCTTAACTTACTTTTGGAATTAGTTTAAAAACATCCATCAAAATTTTAAAAAATAAGTAGGTATATAAAAGGATATATCTATCATATCATACTATCCATACTAATCCATATTAATATTATAAATACGAAAGTAACCCTGTTTGTCTGTTACGCTTTCACGCCTAAATCACTGAACCGATTTTAATGAAATTTGGTACAGAGATAGATTAGACTTTTGGAAAGCACGCAGCGTGCGTTTTTAGTCGGTTCGAATCCGACCTAACCACCCCCGCGAGGCGAAGGGAGTTACCGCGGGCATTTCGCAGCAAAAAAAAAAGTTATTCTACCCACATTTCGTCCTCTAAAAAATCTCTATCGCCTTCAGTTATAAAAAGTGTAGCTATAAACATAAGAATGAAAAACCTATGGTTTTCCCAAGCGACTACAATATGGGGTTCTTCAAGAAGGGCATTAGAAGGTTTCTTCAGGGTTGGCAGCACGAGTGTGGCACCCCTGGTGTTGCAAACGTCCATAGGCCACGGTAACCACTTTCCATCAGGTGGGCCGTGTGCTTGTCTGCCACCTAAATGGTATTAAAAAAAAAACCTACCAACATAATTCCGACTCAACCTATAAAGATGGGATTCCTTGCCACAAGTGTTCCCTACAAATTCCCCAGTTTCATTAAAAATAAATCCTTACAAATCCGGATAATCTAACAGTTAATTACTAGAGTGTAAACAATTCGGTATATCCGTGCGACGTGGCCAACATGGCCGCCGGAAGCCGCCATCTTGATTGTGCACACCGGATATTGGAGATCGACGTCCCCTGTAATTACCTAGATATTGCATCCACTTGTTTATCAGTGATGGTGTGTCGGTTTGTGTTCGAGATATTGCTCTTTTGACTGCAATGTGTGTATGACTTAGCTTAGTTCATACTAATGTTATAAATGCGAAAGTAATTCTGTCTGTATGTCTATTACGCTTTCACGCATAAACCACTTAACAGATTTTGATGAAATTTGGTACAGGGGAAGATTAGACCTTGGGAAAGGACATAGGCTATGTTTGGTCGCGATAAACGACATCCACGCGGGCAGAGCCGCGGGCAACAGCTAGTAATCTATAAAGGTATATTATAGCGAAATACCACTCACTGATTACTCATGAAACATCAGAAAATACGAGTATAACACCTACAAAATTGAAATTTCACAGGTAGGTCCTTTATAGGGTGTAGACATCCACTAAGAACGGATTTTACGAAACTCTACCTAAAACCTAGGTAAAACGAGCTCCACGCGTACGAAGTCGCTAGTATTAGATACATAACACATTCCATAATATTGATAAGGCCTTTGAGAAGAAGATGATTTGAAACAATTCGGTGTATTCGGGCTACGTAGCACGTGCCACGATACACTGGTCAGCGTGATAAAGTATCCGGTATTAGCTTTCTGCTTATTTTGCCGTAAATCGTCACCCTTTTCAATACGAGCCTTTCCCATTGATGAGGGTTAACAACACGGTTAAACATGTTAACAACAGACTTTGTTAGGTATTAAGTAATTTATGTTCGTGACATAAGATTTAAAATATTATTAACACCAAATAAATCGCAACAGAATTAGTTGGAAACAGTTTTTTAAATTTAGTTTGGAAAAAAGTGAATGTCCAAAATGGGACTTGTACCCGAGACCAGTCACAGTCACCAGTCACAGACCATCTCTACCATGGTGAATGTTCTGATGAGCTCTTCCAAGTAATCCCACCCTCTCCTTTCCTATATAGGACAACACGTGCAGGACTCAGATGCCACCCGCATACGGTGCAAAATATTCCATCAAGAACCAAGCGATTCGGCGACTCCTTCTTCTGCCGCACTATTAAGACTTGGAATTCCTTGCCAGCTCACGTGTTTCCCTCCTCCTATAGTCCCGGGTCCTTTAAGCGGGGCGTGAAAAAGCATCTGATGAGGCCGTCAAGCTGAGAGCCACCATTGTAACATGGTACATGTCTGTAATGGTGACCCTCTTTTCAGAGACTTTGCCTTCAGCTTACCATCAGGCGAGGCAAAGTCAAATTGACGTGTCCTATATATTAAAAAAAAAAAAAAAACATACAGGGGGAATGCTTTGACCACATACCCCTCGACAAGTGGCAATTTGTTAGCCGGAATCGTCCGACGAATGTATGTGACTTGATAGACTGTAGTATGTGACTATGTCATACATTGACGACTGTCGTATACGTCAAATCCCATACATTCGGTCTATCTAAACGCTGGCCATAGTATTGCCACTTGTATAGGGAGGCCGATCAAGTTATCTGGCCCTCGATTCTGCTAAAGCACAACAACTGTCATACCACAGATACTGCAAAAAATGGCATCAAATTTTACACCTTATTTTTACAGACTTACAGTCAAAACTTAAATAAAACTTTTTTCATTTGAGTTTTGACTGTAAATCTAGTGAACACTTAAATGAAAAGAGTTTCATTATACTCTTTCATTCACTCTACAAAAACCCATTTAATTTTAAACCTTAGCATCATTACTTTAAGGGTTAAAATTAAATGGAATTTTCTTGCAGTGTCAGTGGCATGACAATGATTTTGCTGTAACAGACTCGAGCCCTGGTCTTCTGAATTACCTACGGGCCTTCAGATCTTCAATTACGACGTTCCTACGCTCGCTCAATAAAATAAAAATCTTGCTATAGATAATAATAGCTCTTCATATTTAATTTAATTAATGATAATTCTCGCTAATTACAATGTGGGAAGGTATTGTGAGATCAGAATAGAAGCGTTATCCGTCACGGAAGGTATTCTGTAATAATATCAAGTTTCACTGAACCACAGCAATCGCGCGCGACTGTAATACAATTAAGGTAATGACGCGTTGTCGTATAAATTGAGTTTATCAATTAATATAATGAAGGCAGAGAGAAGACTTATGAAGTTAAGGGTAAAATTGAACCAGATATTGGTAATTAATCACGGAGAATATGATTTAATTAATATACAGGTTTTTTGATTTCGAAAGTCGGGAAGGCGACGAGGTGAAATCTCATTTTTTGTCCTTAAAAAAAATTGTAACTGAAATTATTAAATTCTCAATTACTTGTGTTAGGAGTGGGTTCACGTCGGTAGTGTAATGGCCAGAATTCGAACCAGGACTCGTAAGGTCGACTCCTTAATCACTAAGCTATAGACGCTTTTGTACAGCGTTCTCTCTATTGCACAGTGAATGTCTATAGTTTGATATTTTTTTAAGTAGCTGTAACTTTTTTTTTTAACCTTTATTTATTTATAGGACTTTTATCTTACGACATGGCAGTCCTATTGTAACAAAATAACATTAAAAGCTGTAACTTAAAAATATGAAAGTTAATGAAAAGATTTGACTGTTTTTAACTTAATGACGCTGAAAAAGTTGAATTGATCTGACTGCAATTTGGTACAGACATAGATTCTAGCAGGGGCGTATTTAAAGATTTGGCGCCCCGGGCCACTTAGGTTTGCCGCCCCCTATGCAGGCGCGGTCCGAGGGGAGGGGGGTCACAGGGGACATGACCCCTCCCCCTAAAACCATGCACGTCATATTGAAAAGTCCCAGTATGAGGGGAGGGGGTGGGGGGTTAAATTTCTTAAGGAATTTCCGAAGTGGGGGGGGGGGGCCAAAACTTCAAGCTGCGACCGCGCCTGCCCCTATGTTACGTTCGCGTTCACCGTTAGCCTGCGCCCAAGGGGCTGACACAAAATAGGCATCCGTCAGAAATTGCTGGAGATTTTCAAGCCTGATTCGTGAGATCTCTATCTTATGGTGCGAGGGAAGTGACTTCCATCGATCTCTCCACTAACCCAGGCTCCCAACCAGAATCCCTTCAAGGGGAAATATTTGCATTCCATTCCATTAAAGCGCCCTACGTAGAAGATGATATCGCAACCAAAAATCACTTGAGTACAGCAATAGCTTGTGAAGAGTGATGTTTTATGGCTTAAAAGCAACAGCAAAAGCACCGCTTTGGGACCTGGCAGCACTCTAGGCTCTAAAGGCACTCGGATCCCGTTTTGAAGGGCTCTATAACATAATATATGCCTCAAGTAGAGACGGATTCCGAAAATTTGAAAGACAGGAAAACTGGTCCTCTTCTGCAAAGTTACCGTCCGCCTATCGGCTCATTGTATTGATGGACAAGGTGTGCAGTCATGCAGGTGTTTTAAACGAATTATTCCTCGTGAAGTGCCACATCGAGCGCCTTACAGGAGTGAGGCCGAATTTGGTAGACAATAAATTTGGTTATAGTCGGGAGCATCGTGGATGCCAACACGCGCTTGAGGGCCATGGTGGAAGAAGCAGTGGCACGGCGAGTTGATGCTGGCAGTGTCTATTGTTGCCTACGTCTTTAACACCTTGCCATGGAGCTGCATCAGAGCTGCACTCTTTCAGTACGGGGTGCCTCTCTATCCTCGCGTTATTGTCGGGGCTTACTTATCGGTGAAAGCCAGTATCTAGCCATGTAGGACAGGGCTTGGTAAGTGAGATATGTGGCGGGGTGTTCCGGCTGGCACGGATCTGGGGCCGCTTCTGTGGAACATCGGCTAGGACTGGATGGTGACGGCACGAAATCAGAAGCAACCAAGTAAGCCACAGCTGGAGTTACCCAAGTCCTTGGACGTATTTGGTGACTGGATCTGAAGTGGGCATACCTGGTTCTCTTACTTACGAACCCTTTCTGGCCAATTGATGTGTGAGGAGCACAGAGGCTGCCCATACACCACCTGGCAGTCCTTAAATAGACTTCGGATGCAGGTCAGCCGAAGTAACGAAAACCGAATTAGATGGAGTTTCTCAGATAAGGTGGACCCAGGCACCACGGTGTGAATGCGGAACTACAGTGAGGTAGGCGCTAACGTGGGCTGCATGCCTAAGCACGTGTACACTGCAGGAACTCATGGGTGCGTCTGAGAACGCCATCAGGGTGGTTGCACACTGGGCAAACAAAATATGATATATGTCGTCGACTCGACAAAAGGAGAAGATTAGCTCGGATGAGGTGATGCTCGAAGGGGGTTCTCACACGTCTTCGCTGCCGATAACGCGATAGAGGTATCACAGTAGCTTCTCCTACCAGCTGACGCAATGCGCCCAGCTATGGCTGCTTCGGTGAGTTCCTGAGACATACAGATCAGGAGCCGACCCCTGCAATGCCACATCTGCCTGGGTTCCTCCATGTATATGCCACTTCACGCGTTGTATTCTTTAAGCAACCCTCAGAGCGGGAAACCTCTCGCCGCAGGTCCTGGTGCTAGTTATGGCCTTCTGCGAGGGGTGATTATTCCTCGTGAAGTGCCACATGCGGTCTCGGTTTAAAACCGCACACCGTCTCTGTCGGGTCTCAATTATCGGGTGTAAAGTCACCCAGATAGATATTTCCCTCGCAACCCGGCTGACCTTTTAAGATAGCTCCTTCGGGTGTGGGTAGTCGGTGTCCTCATTGAACCCCGGAAAGGTACGGGTTTCACCGCCGCGTTACCGGTCTGAATATATTGGAGTAACAGGCGACCGCACCTGTCGCCCCCAGGTCTCGGGGAACCAGCCGCCCCTTAGCTGCTCTTATCTGTGCTCTCTGCTAGTCATAAGGATACGTGGAAACCCTATGAGTAGCCATTTACAGCGCTGCTACCACCTCGGCCGGAATTAACCGTAGGCGGTAGCGTCTCCCTGCGAGAGAAAGGCGCTGCCGTCTTCGGCGCCCAAGCTGCTTGGCCCCAGTTATACCGTACTTGAACGCAAATGTTATTTAGGGTTTTCTAATTTGAATGCAATTAAAATAATGAGCGACATAGTCATATTGTAACTAAGTAAGCTCCGAAAAATTAAAATAAAAAAAAATATACGTAATATTTACTCTAATAGGCGCCTTTTAGAGTCAAGATTAAGGCGCCCAGAGACATAGACATTCGGGGCGGTAGGTTGCAAGGGGCGGCGGAACCGCCCCGAGCGTCTATCTCTGGGCGCCTTTTAGAGCAAGATTAAGGCGCCCAGAGATAGACGTTCGGGGCGGCATTTTGCGAGGGGCGGCGGAACCACCCCGAGCGTCTATCTCTGGGCGCCTTTTAGAGTAAGATTAAGGCGCCCAGAGATAGACGTTCGGGGCGGCAGGCTGCGAGGGGCGGCAGAGCCGCCCCGAGCGTCTATCTCCGGGCGCCTTTTAGAGCAAGATTAAGGGGCCCAGAGATAGACGTTCGGGGCGGTAGGTTGCGAGGGGCGGTGGAACCGCCCCGAGCGTCTATCTCTGTGCGCCTTTTAGAGTCAAGATTAAGGCGCCCAGAGATAGACGTTCGGGGCGGCACGTTGCGAGGGGCGGCGGAGCCACCCCGAGCGTCTATCTCCGGGCGCCTTTTAGAGCAAGATTAAGGCGCCCAGAGATAGACGTTCGGGGCGGCATTTTGCGAGGGAGCCGCCCCGAGCGTCTATCTGCGGGCGCCTTTTAGAGCAAGATTAAGGCACCCCGAGATATACGTTCGGGGCGGCAGGTTGCGAGGGGCGGCGAAACCGCCCCGAGCGTCTATCTCTGGGCGCCTTTTAGAGTCAAGATTAAAGCGCCCAGATCAGATCTCCAGGGTCGGCAGCACGAGTGTGACGCCCCTGGTGTTGCATATGTCCATAGGCCACGGTAACCACTTTCCATCAGGTGGGCCGCACCGTGTGCTTGTCTGCAACCTAAGTGGTATAAAAAAAAAATTAGACGCTCGGGGCGGCTCCGCCGCCCCTCGCAACCTGCCGCCCCGGGCCATGGCCCCCTTGGTCCTAGGGTAAATACGCCCCTGGATTCTAGTCTGGAAAAACACATATACTTACTACTTTTTATACATAGACTAGTTCCCAATAGTTAAAGAAACGGGATCAGAATACAACGCGGGCGTAGCCACAGCCATCAATTAAGTAGTGTTTAACCAAACGAACGGTTTTAACTATTTAAAGGAGTCAATTAGAGAGTCTTTCAAACTATTTCTTTAAAATATTGCCTTCATAAAATACCAAATTTTACTTACAATTAAACGCGAGACAAGTTTGTAAGACTTTGTCAAAAGGTGCGAGAGGAACTCTTAATCGCTGAAGGGCCATTGTTGTCTCTTTTCAGCGGTGTCGGCCATCCTGCTCGACATTACGGAAAATAAAACAAAAGAACTCCCAAATTAAACTTTCCTTAAAATGTGGGAAGCGAGCCTTTTGTGGGGTAATCGAGGGGCGTGATGGCCGATCTCTGCTCCCAACCCTAAATTATCTCGCTTCAGCGGTCACAGATAAAAATTTAACTATTAGGCGAATCTTTTCTTAATGCTTTATAACTTTTATTTTCACCTTTTTTACCGTTTTTTATTTCATTTATACTCGGTGTTTTAAAACTCTGAGGTATTTTATTTCTTTTCTTGTCAGTAATTTTTGTAAGGTTTGAAAGAAAGATTGATTAAATTATCTTGGTAATATCGTTAACAGTAATTTAATACTGATTCAAATTATTCAAATTATATATTTATTTTACATTACAAAGTCGCCCAATTTGTTGCTATGCTCCAATTGAGAATGGCTTCTTCTGGCAGACAACCACAATTCCAAAATTAAATGAAAAGAGTTTCATTACACTTTTCCATTCACTTCACAAGAAGCCATTAAATATTATTGCACTGTTTGTTGTGCACCGTGGGACCTAATTTGTTAAAACTAATTTATTAATTTTAGTTATTTTTTAATAACTTTATATGTAATAAGGAAATCGCTTTCATCACATTTATTTATCGATATACAATTATATCATAAAAAAATAAATGTATTAAAAAGTGTTTTCATCCCACCATCTCGGAAAGACTATTTTTGCTCTTCGATAACTGAGCGTAAAAGTCGTTTTTATCCTCTAGAGAGGTAAAGTAAATTTGAATTTAGAACATCGTGTGTACTAGGTTTGTGGACTCAAAACATCATTAAACGTATTTACTTCTACCTCTATGGTGCCGAATTTATCATACAACTTTTTTTTAATTCATGAAAAACTCAGACTCGTAACCTCCTTGGTGTACTTTTTTTTTAATTTGCTTTGCGCGCATCAATTTTTTTCACGTCATATTGTTGACATTGTTGTTGAATTTTTATTTTGTTGTATTTTATTACTAGTATTAATACACATATTATACAGCCTCCATGGCGTAGTGGTATTGAACGCGGCCGCTACGCAGGAGGCACGGGTTCGATCCCCGCTCAGTGCAAATATTTTTTATGCATGAAAATGGGTATTTGCATTGGTCTGGTCGTGCCTTGGAGAGCACGTTAAGCCGTCGGTCACGGATGCCATACGAACATCTATGGCAGTCGTTACGGGTAGTTGGAGCCCTAAAAAGTTCAACAACAACGGTCTGGCTGCAATGCTTCGATATCGCCTAATGTCATCATTGGCTTGTGGAGGTCAGATGGCAGTCGCTTCACGGCAAATATCGAGGTCCAGCCAAATCCGCAGTTAAGACTGGTAAAGCGGACCCCGGACTCCGAGGTGAAAGCTTCGGATGCTGACTTGGAATTAACGCTAGGAAGGAGAAGCATTTCATTATTTCCTCGCTGAGGTGGGATGAAAAGTTACGTGTTGCACTCGAGTGCAAAGATTTTTCACCTTGTGCTCTTTTGATTCCCTCGCTAACGCTCAAGATTCTAATTTGTGAATCACTCGCCACGCTCGTGATTCAAATTTAGAATCTTTCGCTTGCTCGGTCATCAAAAATGAGCACGCGGTTAAAAAGCAACTTTGCACTCTTGTATAACAAATAACTATTACATAGCTGTAAATATTGATAAATAAATGTATTAAGAATCTCGATGCTTGAATTACATTAATTGATCATTATTGATTGGTGAAATGTGGGTGTTAATTCACCTCTGCCTAACCCTCCAGGGATAAAAGCGTGATTGTATATGTGTGTGTGTGTGTGTTTGTTGTATACAGTCGTTTTGCTTTAGCAGAATCAATGCCCCAGATAGCGAAACCTTCTTCTGTCTTATGTAGTGCCCCAATCAGTTAATCTACAATTGATAGGGACTCCCAATCTAGAATTGATTGTCCCAATGTCCGATTGTCCCTCTGTCCCTCACTAAACAGCTTCCATTACTGAAAAGGGACGCGGCCAGGTGGTACCGAACCTTTTCCTTATAATGAGCATGTAACCCTGTCAATACACCATGGCATTTGAGTTCGCCGTTTTAATGAAACGTATGTCCGTAATATGGAATATTTCTACAGAAGTTTTTTGAGATCCGATTCTGAGAATCCTCCTGAGAAACTCCATGAATTTACCGTGCGACCGATAGCGTAATACAGAGAGGAATGTATATTTTTTTTTTAAATCTTTATTTATTTATCGGACTTTTATCTTACGACATGGCAGTCCTATTGTAACAAAATAACATTAACAATAAACAAAACTTAAACTAGGTTAGCAAATGCTATTAATTTAGGCTTTGAGCGTTCCATTGCAAAATATTAATAAATAATGTATTATTTTTTCTTTTCAAAGGATATTAGCAACTGATATTACCAATATTCCTGTTAACCCATCCAACTAAGCTAATTTGCTTGTGCTAGGAGTGGGTTCACGTCGATAGTGTAAAGGCCAGGATTCGAACCCGGGACTCTCGATCGTAAGGCTGGCTCCTTAACCACTAAGCTACCGACGCTTCTATGCTTCAATTTAAAGTACTCACGCTTACTAGTATTATAAATCCGAAAGTTACTCTGTCTGTCTGTCTGTCAGTCTGTTACGCTTTTTGCTATGCTGCTGCCAGCTACTAACACTCTCGAGGAAGATTGATCCTTGAAACTCAATTTTAGAGGTGTAAACATATCATAACATGTATTTCACTATTATTTCACCAATAGTCTCTCTAAAGGCATTTTTTAATACCATTTAGGTGGCAAACAAGCACACGACCTACCTAATGGAAAGTGGTTACCAGGAGTCACATTCGTGCTACCTTTCTGTTCTTACAGGGTCTGTAAGAACAAAAAGTTTCTGTGCCTTCAGTGCAGAAGATAAAGCAGGACAAGCCTTTGGTCTTCCCACTGACAGCACAAAAACTTTCCAGTGAACTCTGGCTACCTTACTCACCGCCGGGAACACAACACGAGGATATATGGCCGCGGTATTCTGTTGAACGGAGGTATAGTCAATTTGGTACAACAACTTCCCTTTTTTTTTTATCGTGCGAAAAATCCCCACGGATACCTCCCCCGCCGGAACCGGGGGAGGAGGTTATGTCGGACTCGAACCGACTAAAACGCACGCCATCTGTGGGCCGTCAGTTGCCGGAGGTGAGATTGTCGTAGCCATATCCCTCGCACCCCGGCCGACCCAGGGCCATATCTCTCGATCTGGCCCTCTTCCGGTGTAGGGACCACAGAGTCCCCAACTCGCCCCCGGGTGTGGGGAGGCACGCAATGCGCGCTGCCGCCGCGGCCTGCTTCTGCTAGGGTGACAGGCGGCTCCACTCGTCACCCCCAGGCCCGCGCTCATGGGGGACGGAGGTCATTCTGCGACCTCCGACGCCCACAACAACTTCCCTAGTAAACTGCTCAATTGGAACGGAAATACCGATGTGTCCTACCTTCATTCGCTTTTAAAAATAGCATCCATTAGTATACGAGGCGATTTGTATACAAATTATCTCCGTGGAACACCTGAGCTGTAGGGGACGAGAGTTGACCCGAATAATTTATGTGTAATATTAATTATCTACTGTAATTTATTACTGCAGCAGACCATACTTTGTGAGTGTATTCAGTAATTACTCAGACGTGGGTTACACTTTGTAAGTGTTGTTTAAAGACTGTACACCCCGCCCCGCCTTCGTCTGTGGTAAAGTGGTAAACTTCGAAACGTAGGTTAGGTTAGGTTTTTTTTTTTTATACTGTTGATCGATGGCATTTGGTGGAACTTGTTGTTATACATGATAAGGATAACACACTTGTACTTTTCCAAGATATTTATTATTGTCCTCCTAGTAATAAATATCGTGGAAAAGTACAAGTGTGTTATCAATATGTGTAGGATATATTTGAATACACTATATTAAATTAAGGCTTAAACTGATAGGACTGTATCCAACCTCCATTGCGCTCCAAAGCAATTAACACACTCCTCCTCCAATTGCTCTCCATTACAGAACCAATAAACAACAATTATAGTAGCGCGTTTTATTGCATTCAATAAAGAAAACTCATTCCCGTTTCAATGAAGAAGTAATGGTCAATTAATTGTAAATCGAATCCGCGGTGAATCCATAATTAATGACAGCTTTGGTGGCGCAGCATGAGGTCCCTCAGGGAAACGTGTTTTTGGTATTTTCCATTTGAAAATTCACGGAAATGTACGCCCGCTCAGTACAAACATTTGTATGCCAGTTTGCCATTGCTCTGTGTGTTTCTGTGGTTCATTAAAGCCCGCACCGACTTTAAGTATACAGGGTGTAAGGGAAACGCTCCCGAAGGCGAAGGCACCTGGTAGTATTCTAGGTATACTTCATATTGACATAAAAAAATTACGATTTAGTATTTATTTTCCTTGATATTTTTTTAATGAAATTATTGTTTCGTTTAATATTACCAAAACGATGGAGACGGAATCATGCTCAATAAATCGGTATAAAAAAAATTACCATATTGTAATTTTTTAAATCAATATGTAGTTATACCTCGGGACACATCTTGGACCTGAAATTGCTCAAAATTTGATGGAAAAAGGATACAAGTGGGTAATTTCACAATACCTAATTTTTTGCTAATTTCGGTGGCATTTTTCAATCATATTTTTTCCGATGAAAAAAATTAATGGAGTTATTTTAGAACACATCAGTATTCTAGATATTCTAAAAGAACTCCATTAAATTTTTTCATCGGAAAATCTATGATTGAAAAATGCCACCGAAATTAGCAAAAAAATTAGGCATCGTGAAATTACCGAAGTATCACCACCTCATCTCATCTGAAGGGAACGGAACAATACACAGACGATATCACTGCGAGAGAAGGAAAATTCGAAATTAAACCCTATACCTACCAACCCGTCTGGCTGACGTGTAAATAGTAGGTCAAAGCCTCCCAATACTGCGAGAGGCCTATGTCCAGCAGCGGACTACGATAAGCTAATTGATTGATTGATCGCATTACACCCAGCATCTCTAACGTGACTCCATTACTGCATTAGTGAGAATACTATATTCTGTTTGGTTAGGTACTTAACTACAGGAAAACTATCTTGATGTATCTTTTAATGAACCCACTCCTAGCACAAGCAATTTAGCTTAGTTGGAGGGGTTAACGGGAATATTAGTAATTTCGGTTGCTAATATTCTTTATAAATAAATCAAAAAAAAAAAATATTTTTTTTTTAAATAGGTACGCAGTTTATTCATCTATTTTGTTTTACACAGGACACGTCAATATGACTTCGCCTCGCCTGATGATAAAGTAAAGAGGTTTTAAAATAAAAAGCGACTATAAACATTAAACTGAATAACTTTAAAATTAGTGGTTATGTTGTAATTTATTTGCTTAATATGTGTTTGTGTATAAAGGACACATTAATATTCCAAACGGAATATAGTAGGTATCATGTTGAACTCTAGAAGAAAAATAATTAAAAAGAAATAGACGCTCTCTTAAGCCAATTAAATTGGACTGTTGCGTTGTATAACTAATGCTGATTGCCTATTAAAGACCTTCTTTATAAAGCCCGACCAGGAAAATAAAATACCTCGCCATATTGCGGTAAACTATTGGAACTAATTTCTTCATATGGTAACAATCTATACAATGTCATTATGGTCATCTGTCAGTGTGGTGTCAATTGTGCGTGTTGTTGAGTTTGAGAGCGCTACAAAACTACAAAACTATAGTAATATGCCGAAAACTATTAAAAGCCAGTTAAGAAAAGTAATTTATAATATAATAAAGTATTTGTCGGATAAAAAGTAGGAAGGATTGGACTCTGTTCCTCTAAATAACATCACAGACCTTGTTGTCAACATGACGGGTAAGTACATCATAGAGTACGTGCAATGAAATTGGCCTAAACTACTGATTTTACTGTGACTAATTATTATTCACATTTTTAGGTATATCCCGATCTTCTGTAATAAAAATACGAAGAGAAGGTCAAACGTCAAATGTATTTTCTACGCCTAAGAAAAATAAGCCTAACGCAAAAAAGAAAATCATGCTCGATTATTTTGATCTCTGTGCTGTTGGGCATAAAATACAAGAATTTTATGCAGTCCGAAAACCAATATCGCGTGGTCCCTGTTCTATACATAGTGTAATGTAACTGTATGTCTAACTTGTATTTACCATTCCAAGCAGTAAACTATTATACGGATACTACTGTGTTTTGATTTGTGCCCAGTCCTTGTAACCAGTATAACACGCCGCGTCTATTTTTCTATTTTAACCAGAAAACTTAACAGAGAAAAACTTAACTTTTTAACAGAGAAAAAAAAATACATTTTAGTGAAAGTTTTGTATATTAAACACGTACTACAAGTTGAAATTATCTTTTAAAATACGAAGCTGCATGAAATGAGCAAGCAATAGGTATATTAATTTTTGACGTCAAAAACTCCTTAAAACTAAGTTTACCACCGCTTCCTAAGCGCTAATGGAGAAGAAACGGCGCAACAAACTCCACTGCGGCATTTTAAGGACGTCAGTTTACAAAAAATACATTTGTCTCGCGTCAAGTAGGTATATAAAAAATAAAAATAAAACCTTATATAAAACCTTATATAAGAACAAAGCAACTTAATCAATGAAATTAAAAAAAGAAGTCTATAACTCACTTTTGTGAATAATAGCAATGAAAAACATGACAGCCTCCGTGGCGTAGCGGTAGTGAACGCGGCCGCTACGCAGGAGGCGCGGGTTCGATCCCCGCTCAGTGCAAATATTTGTGTGCATTAAATAAGGGTATTTGCATTGGTCTGGTCGTGCCTCGGACAGCACGTTAAGCCGTCGGTCCCGGTTGCCATAAGAATATCTATGGCAGTCGTTACGGGTAGTTGCTGCCCTAAAAAGTCCAAAAACAACGGTCTAGCTGCAATGCTTCGATATCGCCTAATGTTAACATTGGGTCGTGGAGGTCAGGTGGCAATCGCTTCACGGAAAATATCGAGATCTAGCCAAATCTGTAGCTATGACTGGTAAAAGCGGACCCAGACTCCAAGCTGAAAGCTTCGGATGCGACTGGGAATAACGCTAGGAGGAAGAAGAAGCAATGAAAAAGTCCCAGTTTTATATTTGTGTCATTCCGTGCTTAATTGCGGGGAAATAAAAGCCTGTTCATAAGCAAGTGTGTTGAAAAATATTGGCATTTTACATGTGTATCACTATACTTGGTGTTGTCATAATCTAGATGTTTTTGGCGCCCCCAGTACAGGTTTTTTATTTTATTGGTCGGACTTTACAATGACTTTTGTTCCTTTATAAATATTCATGAGTCTGTGGACAAAGTACAGTCGGCATCAAAACTAAATTAACATAACTGTCATGTACTTCGAATCTTTAGAATTCAAAATATTTTGCATTCAATCTAACAACGACTGCCTCTGTGGCGTAGCGGTAGTGAACGCGGCCGCTACGCAGGAGGCGCGGGTTCGATCCCCGCTCAGTGCAAATATTTTTATGCATGAATATGGATATTTGCATTGGTCTGGGTGTTTCTATGTATAATATGTATGTAGGTATTTACGAAAAAAAATGTATCTAAGTTTATCCGCATTCTAGAACCCATAACACAAGCTGGTTAGGTCATGCATACTTTGGGTCTAGACAGCGTTGTGAAGAATGTCCCACAATATTTATTATTTATTTATATTAATACAAGGTTTTACGTGGTTGTATGCTATCATATGCTGATCGTATTAAAATAATTCTTTAACATTCGTGAGTGTATACATAATGTGAGGTGAGAATTAAGATGGCGCCGAGGTTCTCATTAGCGAGGTCGCTCACTAATTGCAACTATACTCGACAACTTGGTACGCAAAAATGATTCTTTTTACGTTATTCATAATGTTATTCACTTCACCCAACAAATATAATATTTTTAGTAAAGCAAAGAAAAAAATAAAAGCTTAAATATTTTATTTCATTCACTCTTCGCTTATGAAGAAGTAAAATTGAGTCTGTTAAGGTTTTCTATTTTAACTGAAACCAAAGTAGGCAAATATTTATGTACCTATTTACACACCTCTCCGGTATATTCCCAAATAAATAACTAGTAACTACTTATATACCTGTTCTGGCATAGGTATAGTCCTTACAGTCCTTACACTGGTTGTCTGGAAGAGATCGCAGATCTGCGATAAGACCGCCCATTGTACAACTCTCTATCATGTTAAATCCACTCTATGTTTGGTGTGCAATAAAGCGTATTTCTTCTTCATCCTAGCGTTAATTCCCAGTCGCATCCGAAGCTTTTCAGCTCGGAGTCTGGGTCCGCTTTATCAGTCTTAACTACAGAATTGGCTAGACCTCGATATTTTCCGTGAAGCGATTGCCATCTGACCTCCACGACCCAATGGTAACATTAGGAGATATATTATAGAAGCTTTGCAGCTAGACCGTTGTTTTTGGACTTTTTACTGCTCCAACTACCCGTAACGACTGCCAAAGATGTTCTTGTGGCAACCGGGACCGATGGCTTAACGTGCTCTCCGAAGCACGACCAGACCAATGCAAATACCCATATTTTATGAACACAAATATTTGCACTGAGCGGGGATCGAACCCGCGCCTCCTGCGTAGCGGCCGCGTTCCCTACCGCTACGCCACGAAGGCTGCCAGCGTATTTAAAGGTATTTATCTTATCTTAGTCGGTAGTATCGGCAAATAGTATAGACAAGTGGCAATTCGTTGCTTGGCGTATGATAGAATAGAATGACAAATGTATAGGATTTGACGTTTTTGACATTCATTGACGCCTGTCATATACGTCAAATCCCATACATTTGTCATTCTATTCCATCATACGCCGAGCAACGATTTTTTTTTTATATAGGACACGTCAATTTGACTTCGCCTCGCCTGATGGTAAGCTGAAGGCAAAGTCCCTGAAAAGAGCGTCACCATTACAGACACGTATCATGTTACAATGGTGGCACTCAGCTTGACGGCCTCATCAGATGCTATTACACGCCCCGCTTAAAGGACCCGGGACTGTAGGAGGAGGGAAACACGTGAACTGGTAAAGAATTTCAAGACTTAATGGTGCGGCAGAAGAAGGAGTCGCCGAACCGCTTGATTCTTGATGGAATATTCTGCACCGTATGCGGGTGGCATCTAAGCCCTGCACGTGTTGTCCTATATAGGAAAGGAGAGGGTGGGATTAATTGGAAGAGCTCATCAGAACATTCACCATGGTAGAGACGGTAAAATACCGCCAAAGATGCCACATCTCTACGCAACTGGCAAAGGCTCGAGAGTTTTGGTGATATTGCCACTTAATTGTCTAGAGAGGCAGAAGTATATAATAACAAAGTAACGTGCTTTAGCTGTCAGCTAGGTATTAATATTCAGCTCCAATGAATGTTCTTAACCTCAATAACATCGGACAGCGGCAATTGTATTCTGTTACCAAAATAATTATAGCGCTGGCTGCCTCCTGTATTATTCATATCGCGGACTGTTTTTCGATCGACGGCGTACCAATCTGTTGACACAGCTATTAAAATTGTACGTACTTTGATTCTGCGATCGATTTTGTGCTTACCTGTGAAAGAAAAGATACACGTTAGTAAAAAATCCTCTATTTTTATTAACTCGAATCCTACTTATATCCTACTAATATCATAAATGTGAAAGTTTGTGAGAATGGATGTGTGGATGTTTGTTACTCTTTCACGCATAAACGGCTGGACCGATTTGGTTGAAATTTGGTATGTATATAGGTTATACCCTGGATTAACATATAGGCTGCTTTTTATCAACACACCACGCGGGCGAAGCCGCGGGCGAAAGCTAGTGTTATATATTGAAATAAAACGATGTTTTGTTGATTCTATCGCGCTTTATTTGATGTTGCGATTTACAGTGGCTCGAATATGAAAAATATTCGTGTTCGTAACATAAACGTATCGAGAGAATCGAGCATTGCGATTGGCCGCCTGCCTACTGTGTACCTGTGTATGTGTGAAGCCTGCACTGATCCTGACGTAAAAGCTAAAAGAAACCAAATTGTAAAAGGGTCTACGAGAACTTCGTAGGTGTCTACGGCGTAGCAGGTTTAAATTGGGAGTCGGAGACATAAGTATTTATTGCACGACTATTCATTTTCTACCATGTAGCGAATCCATCAAGAATTGCTGTCCAATCCAGAATCTGTCGTACACCGAATAAAAGTCTAAAATTGCTGCGACCCAATAACGTAATTTATAAACGGAACTAAAAACTTTTCCTCGATTATAACTTACTGCGTAGCGGGAAAAAATGGCGCGTAAATTTAGTGCCGGCATTCGCTCGAGTCTCGAGTGTAACAGTAAACTGCTGGCGAGTGGCCTCGAGTGAACAGTAATCACTCGCTGATCGGAGAGCCATTCACAGTATGTCGAGTGCCGCCATTGCGATATTTCCTACGTTCGAAATTCGTAATCAATCTGGGGCTGTCTATCTATAGTTCTGATTTCAAATTGCCTCTTTTTTTTTAAAGAATGCGAGAACATAGATTGTAATAATACGGATTGAAAATTATTGAAATTGTACAGCGAAAAATCCTTTGTATTTTTGTTCTTCCTATAGCAGTGTGAATGGGGAATAAAAAGTTTGGATATTCGTATGCAAAAGAGATACGTATACATCTTGACATGCAACTTTATATGAAAAAGTGTATACCTATTAATAGATAGATCCGAGTAGATGGACACATTGCAAGGTTAAGCTATACTAGCCAGGTCAGTCTTAGGATGGGTAACCGACCGTGTGCTTGTTTACTAATTTAGAACTATACAAAAATTATTAGAAGACAATTGTGTTAATTGCTATCTACACCATAAAACTCAATTTTACTTCTAGAACACTTTAACAGATATTTGACAGCAAGAACCCTTTCACACTATGAGAGTAGACACATACTCGTAAATACAAGTGTACCGCTGCGGCTTGCACTGTAAACAGCCCGTATAATCGCTGTGCAGTGAACAAAAGGCGGGTAACAAAAGCTATCCTTGGGTCAACAGGGCTAAGCGCCGAGCCACGCCCGGATGCCGAGCTTGTATCACGAACCTCACTGGCGCGAATGAAAGAGGGCAGTCGGATTATATGGGTATTGTTGGAGTTTGCACCTTACACGGGAGTTATCACGGACATCCTGCGGCCAAGCAGTCTGATATCGCGGAAAGGAGGCAGCTTCTTGTTAGTGAACTTGACCAGACCCTGAACCTCGTTTCTCAATGGGGCTCTGAAAACCTGGTTGAGTTCAATGCCAAGAAGACGCAGGCATGCGCGTTTACAGCAAAGGTATCTTCTTTCCTTCCCCTTCCGACTCTTCAGAGCACGCCACTGCCACTACAGGACAATCTCAATATCCTAGGTATGGATGTTCGCTGCAAACTGAACAACAAAAACTACATCGAGAGTATCATCAAAACAGCATCGCGTAAACTCGGAGTCCTGAACAAAGTGAGACGTTTTTTCACGCCGGAGCAGCGGTGTCTTCTCTACAAGACACAAATTCGCTCTTGCGTGGAATACTGCTCGCATCTCTGGGATGGCTCCGCAAAGTACTTACTAGATGCTCTCGACAGGTTGCAGCGACGTGCGGTCCGCATTATTGGGAATCCTGAGATCACTTACACCCTTGAGCCTTTGCAGTTGCGTAGAGATGTGGCATCTTTGGCGGTATTTTACCGTCTCTACCATGGTGAATGTTCTGATGAGCTCTTCCAAGTAATCCCACCCTCTCCTTTCCTATATAGGACAACACGTGCAGGACTCAGATGCCACCCGCATACGGTGCAAAATATTCCATCAAGAACCAAGCGATTCGGCGACTCCTTCTTCTGCCGCACTATTAAGACTTGGAATTCCTTACCAGCTCACGTGTTTCCCTCCTCCTATAGTCCCGGGTCCTTTAAGCGGGGCGTGAAAAAGCATCTGATGAGGCCGTCAAGCTGAGTGCCACCATTGTAACATGATACATGTCTGTAATGGTGACCCTCTTTTCAGAGACTTTGCCTTTAGCTTACCATCAGGCGAGGCAAAGTCAAATTGACGTGTCCTATATAAAAAAAAAAAAAAAAAAAAAAAAAATGCTGTACGTGTAAAGTTTGCTTGAAATGTAAAGCCTTATAGATAACTAGCTGACCCGGCGAACTTCGTACCGCCATATTTTCCGCCCGAGTGGTATTATCTCTAAATTTATCAGTGTTTCTCTACAATATTATGCATGTATTATACATATAACCTTCCTCTTGAATCACTCTATCTATTAAAAAAAACCGCTTCAAAATCCGTTGCGTAGTTTTGAAGATTTAAGCATACATAGGGACGGACAGACAGCGACAGCGACTTTGTTTTATAATATGTATAGTTTATAATAAGGATTTACATTTCAAGCAAACTTTACACGTACAGCATACGTGTAAAGTTTGCTTGAAATTAAAGCCTCATAGATAAAAGAGTTGCGTGTCTGTCTGCATTCAATTCTATTGAAAGTGTAATCCTTAGTCGCTATACCACCGTTAATTGCCTTTATCTGACATATGATCGCAGATGGATCGCAAAGGTCGCAGATGCAAATTCCAGATATGAATCTACTCCTATATAGATAGAGCGCGGGTTCAATCGCCGCACGGTGCAAATATTTGTTGTATACCTACATGAACAGGGGTATTCGCATTGGTCGTGCCTGCGTAAGGCACGTTAAGCCGTCGGTTCCGGTTGCCATACGAACATCTATAGCAGTCGTTACGGGTAGTTGGAGCCCTGAAAAGTCCAATAACTGGTCTAAATGCAATGCTTCGGTATTACTAATGGGTTGTGGAGGTCAGGTAGTAGTCGTGAGTCACGGAAAATTTCAAAGTGCAGCCAAATCCGCAGTTAGACTGGTAAAAGAGGAGTGTCAGGAGTGGGTTCAAGTCGGTTGTGTAATGGACAAAATTTGAAACCAGGACCTCAAAAATAAGGCCACATCGTAGGCTTACAATAGCCTTGTGGGTAAAATGTCTGAGATACGTTCAAAACATCGCTAGATCGAACCACAAACATGAATCTACCAACACAAGCAATTAAACTTAGCTGAAAGGTTTACGAGATTATGTTGGTCTCACAAGTGAAAATCAAACCAGCTTATTTGAATTTCATATTAACTAACAACACGAGAGTGCCGGTGTGTGGATCCCGTCAAAGTTTTAACTGCCATAAGGCTTACGAGTTACGGCATGATTTAAATATAAAATGCTTGCACCGTCGGAAAAAACTGGCAGTGAAACTCTGCAAAGCTCCTGTAGAAGTTATTAATACCCTCGCCTAACAAGTGTGTGTTTGGTATAAGATGATGTATACATACAAGCATTGTTGTTTAAGGGTGTGCCACACGGTAGTTTTAATGTGACAACTGAAAATCAAGTGTACCTCAATGTATTTTAAAGATATTGTAAATGTGACGACTAAAATCAAGTATACCTCAATGTTTTTTAAAGATATTGTAAATGTGACCACTGAAAATCAAGTGTACCTCAATGTTTTTTAAAGATATTGTAAATGTAACCACTGAAAATCAAGTGTACTTCAATGTATTTTAAAGATATTGTAAATGTGATCACTGAAAATCAAGTGTACCTCACTGGCACGCGCGGGTTCCATCCCCAATCTATGCAAATATTTGTATGCATGAATATTTGCACAGAGTGATTACATGGGTCTGGTCGTGCCTCGGAGAGCGCTTTAAGCCGTCGCCGTCGGTCCCGGTTACCATAAGGACATGTATGGCAGTCGTTACGGGTAGTCGGAGCCCTAAAAAGTTCAACGACAGGTCTAGCTGCAATGCTTCGATATCGCCATTGTGTTATTGAGGTCAGATGGTAGTCGCTTAACGGAAAATATCGAAATTCAGCAAAACCCGCAGTAAGACTGGTAAAGCGGACCCAAGATTCCGAGGTGAAAGCTTCGGATGCCACTGGGATTAACGCTAAGATGAAGAAGAAGAAGAATGATGATATGGCAGAAGCTTTTGAGTTGTAAGAAGTAAAGCTACGTAGAAATACTTCGAAAGTCTACAAACTATCACTACTGTTTTATATTGCATTATTATACAATGTACCAAAACACAATCTAGGTACTCTCGAGGCGTGAGTACGTGACATAATTATTACATTGTATCTCCTATTATGTCTGTGGTCTTGACAGCCATTAAACAACCGAAGCTTGCGGTGGCACCGACAACGCCGACGCCCGCCAGCGGTGCGGTGGAGGTAAGGGGGGGGGGGGGGGCATCCTTCACCCTCCCAGCGTACAGCTTACTAAGTAACTATTAGGAGGATATTAACGAGTCTATATAAAGTGGAGAGTTCCCATATTTAGGGCAATCTTAATCCTACTAATAACTATTATGAATGTGAAAGTTTGTGAAGATTTATGGATGTTTGTTGTTATTCAACGGTAAATATGGAAGAGTCGATTATATCGGACCACTTTTGACTAGGACTGAGATATTTAGTTTCCAGAAGGACTTAAAAAAATGAATGGGCATAAAAGTATAATGTCTTGATTAGCATATAACAGAAGAACAATGACTTACCTCAACGTCAGGTTAGACAAAATGTAGTTTTAGCGGAGGTCTGCTACCGGTACAATTTAGGAGACTAGTCATTTATATTGTACCATAGGTATTTAAATCGCACCAGACAAAAAATTGCTACATATTTTTTTTTTTTCGGATCAAGTCTTGCGTACCTTTCCGCAGTGTGACAAAGAGAAACTTAAGTAAGTTACAACCATCTCATCATAAATCTCTCAGATCGATATCACTGGCAGAGTGCTCAAAAAGATCTTAAAATCATGGTATTAATATCTTTGTAGTACTTTGCTGGTCAATGTCGATCTAATGCTGATTGTACATGCAATTACATATATCATATCAAGTCAACACATTGAACTAAATGAAGTATTATAGAACTGCAAAAAATACAGGTCATTTAACTAAAAACAAGAACAAAAATTTCAAACCATAAACTACCCGATATTAGATTTTAGCTTCAGATGAGATAAAAAATTCCTACGAAACTGGGTCAGTGAAAAAATATCGCGGTCACAGCATCTTGAGAGAAGCAGCGGTATCGAAGACAGCGCATTGTGTACGGGTATCCCTCGTTTTGTTTAGCACTTCAGTCTTAAGGGCCCTCAGTGACTGTCAAAGGAACGACCTACCTTCTAGGGGCGAAAATTAGGAATTATAAAAGTATAAGGAAGTAACGCGGCTATAAGAAATTACATGAATAAATTAATTGCCAAATTACTAATGGTTATGCTTAATAGATGGCGTTGATCAGAGTTTTTGAAAATGTTATTTAACGTTGTACCGAGAAACGGCCTTACGTACAAGCATCTACAGAATTAAGATAAAAACGTTAGTATTATATAATAATGAATGCTTTTTGGAGTAATTTCAAGTATTTAAAAGACGGTTAGCATATTGGTATAACGTGAGGAGAGTGGACGTTCAGGGAAGTGGGACGTTCAGGGAAGTGGATGTTCAGGAAAGTGGACGTTCGGGGAAGTGGACGTTCGGGGAATGGACTTTCAGGAAAAGAGACCTAATGAACCGACTGGACATTCCGGTAAAAGGACCTAACGTTCCGGAAGGACTAAAATGTTAAAATATGAATGCCTCACGTAAGAAAGAAATAAAGATTTCATTGACACATCTCCCAATATATCGTGAGCTACCATAGGAGAAAACAATATTCTCAGTATATTATGTATTCAATACATAATAATGTAATTAAACTTTTAAGATATAAAATAAATTAATTAACTATTAATTTACTGAAAGTCTCAACGAAATCTATGTAGTGTTGTACAATGTCACCTGGCACAGTCATTCGGATTTCATCCACAATGTATACAACAAAACATTTTTTAGATTTTCAATAAATCACTATATTTTTTTACAAATGTCAAATACGTAATAATAATACAATAGAATACAATTCATTATTACAAATGTCATGACATTATTTACAATCGCAAACTTCATCAAGCGTGATTATGCCACATCAAATAACCCGTCCCGTATCGTTCCCGGTCCAAAGGTGCCCATGATGCTAGCAGCGTTGCCTCCCTTAATCGCAATGGCCAAGTTTCGCCCCAGAAACGAGCCGGAGTGGGAGTCACCGCCTTGTTCGTGGATACGGCGGTCAATGTCTGTAATTGCCCTTTGCTTCCGACCTAAAACTACCCAAAGTCTCCACCGCACTGAGCACAAAGTAATATTAATTGTGGCTCCATTGCGATCTGCTGAGACTCGGGGGCTTCAGCGTACACGGTACGTTCGCCGAATTATACCGTTGAGGGCATGGTGGCGCGGAAACCTGCCTGTGCCAACGACAAGTCAGTGCGTGATAGCCGACCTCCTTCACCATGAAACCGCACATGCATTTGTGTGATTCACGCACCTTACAGCCCAGACGAAGCGCCACGCGAATAAATGTCCTTCATCGTTTTGAACACATAGCTGTATGTTCAAAAGTAGAATTATATGGCTACTTGGAAAATATTATCCAGAAATATTATCCTATTACAATTTTGACAAGCTCCAACCCTCCAAACAGACCAGTCACCCGGAATAAAGTTGTTAGAAAGCGATTTATTGCGCAAAAACCAATCTATTTATTTGCCTGAGGCGCCCTCTTAAATACAGAGTGATCAGGTTTCGGAGGAGCTCGGCTAAGTGGCAACCGAGAAGGTTAAGCAATACTAGTGTTAGAATGTGTTTTCATTCTTAACACATTGACACACCTCCGTGCTTCGGAAAGCAGGTTAAACCGTCGGTCCCAGTTGCCATACAAATATACTAAAGATTAAAGATTATTCAGGGGGGGAGGGGGAGGGCTATCCGTGGGGATTTTGCGCGCGATAAGAATAAAGATAATTTTGTCTAACTAAAGACCTTTGATATCACAATTGGGTGGTGAAAGTTAGATGGCAGTCGCTTCATGGATAATATTCAAACTCGGCCTTAGACTGAAATCCGTCCCAAAGTGAATTGGAACTAACACAGATATCTCCCCGATACAGTTCACTTATCTATAACATCCAATTCGTTTAGTCTAGTTTCTAGGCCTAGCAAGTTTGCTGTAGCGGTCTCTAGCGGTCAAGTTATAGTATAAAGTAACCCTCTGAACAGCAACTGACAGTTTGACATCGATTTGGCGGGCGAAAGTGACGTTTGGTCTAGTGGAATGCAGAGAGTTTAAACTGACACTGTTTTGGCGGGAAAACAGGCATAAAATGGCGATCATAACCTACACTAATATTATAAAACTCAATAGTTTGTTTCCTACCTATTCGCACCCCGGCATTTGAACTTTGTCTGACAGTAATTTACTGAACTAACCATAAATCATCCAAACCGGTCGAGCTGTTTCATTCAAATTAGGTATATTGGGAAACATTATAAAGTTTGGACTTATTTCCCAATATTATTAGACGCCATGGGATGTCAGTTTCCTCTTATGTAGTAAAAGTGATTTCAGACTTTCAGACACACCTGTATTATTTATTGACCTATAAATAAAAAGGTCTATAATTAATATACTCGTAGGTCACCTGAGTGTAACTCATAATTTCGTCTGTTTTTGTCTCGACTCCGCCATAAAATTTTATGATGGCTCTCGCGTTAAACGGTTATTTGTTTGAATGGAGCATAAAATATTTTATGAAATTATAAAAGTAAATTAAATATTTTAGGTGTACTGTACACCCATAAATTTCAATTGGTTCAAAGTTGGAAGGTGACTTAGAGTGTATATTTAGAAGGTAAACTTTGGATTGTCAATTTTGTCAATAGCATTTACTGTTCGTGATGTGTTTATGTAGCAACTTTTCAGGCTAACTTATAGTCCTAAGACTATTGTATCCGTGGGGATTTTGCGCACGATAATAAAATGTATGATCCCTGGTATTGCAAACTTAATTTTAAAAAGCTTATCTTTATCTAACTGTACCTACTTATGCCCTCTATAACTTAATCACACTTAAACGTCTTTACAACGATTAAAACTCGACGAATGGTAGGAGTTATTCAACTGTTCAATGTCCACAATGATGGATGAACACGCTGATAATCTACCCTTCACGTTTGACTTAACTGCAGCTCTGTGCCATTAATCATTTGTTTGACTCTTGGGACTAGAGCGCACTTGCTACTTTTACATCCAAGGACATAGAATGTTTTTCAAAATTTCAACTTCAACTTTTATAGAGTGGTTTTTGTGGAAGTCCACCACAATTTCGCCAATGTCATATGTCAGAAAGACAAACTGTCAAATAGTTTTTCAAAAGTCTGATATCGCATCTTTGGATATTTGACTGTCTAGTCATGTTATATATTTTTTACTAAACGTCAAAACGTAAGTTACCTATAAGGAAACGTGCATGAATTAAGCAGTTGTGACGTCATAATTTTTAATTATCAAATACTATTTAAAGGTCTGAATAAGGGTACTATTATAGTGGATACTGCGTGCCGTGATATAGAATTGAATATGATAAATTATTGTTTTCTGTTTGCACCCCATTTATCTGTATCGAAGTTTAAATAAAACCCGACTACTCAAAAATCACGCTCTAAAAAGTATTAAACAATAAAAATATCTAGGATAGCCGTGGTCGTATGCCACTTTTTTCTAGAATAGAATGTATTGTTTTGTTAGAGTAGTCTGGTGTTGAACAGCCCTATCCCCCAGTCGCCTTGTACGGTACTGCATGAGAATAGATAGGGTGGCTCAAATTCTTCTCTGCTGGAAATCACGCGACGGCAAAACTTATTTTTTCGAAACAAATTACATTCAAATCGAACTAAACTGCATAAGTATATACCGATCAGCGAATGACCGTGGAACAAAGAGCAGCTTACAGAGAACAAAGAGATGCTGATCGGAATTAAGCTGCATTGAAAAGAAAAGAAAAATGTTATGTTCAATGGGAACGAAGACTTAACTGATAGACATTAGGCTCGCTGCTAATTCTTCTTTCGAAACTGGTTTCGAAACATGGTTTCGTACGCGGCTGAAGTGCTATTTTTCACTCACTAATATATTAACTGTTCATAATGCAGCTCATGACAAAGTTAAACTTACAAATAATTACGAATTCGAATAATTTTGCGTGCTCGGGGCACAGGTAACCTTTTTCTAACCCAGCTCAAATTTCATTTATTTAAAATAATGATCTCTAATTTTATTATACTGTAGGCTCGGGTACGGTCAATTAAGGCAAGGATGAAAACAGGAAGAAGTAATGTCAAGGTTAGCAAATACTAAAAGATAAATCTGCAAAAGTCAAGTTGGAATTAATTCTTTTGTAGACCATTAAAACGACATTTACGAATTGTAAAGATGGATTTAGACCAAACGAACATAGAGCTAGAGCTACAAGTATAATAAGAGCATTCTAAGAGCATTCTTTCATAATATTTTAGTGTAAATGAAAACTTATTTTCAGCGTCTACAAGAAAGAACAATGACCGAATGTTCTATCACTGTTTACACTAATAGAATTCGACGTAAAACGGATAGAAAGAGCATTCGCTCGTCTGATGTTAATCAACCTAAAAAAAGAACTAATTCACCAAAAGGATCACCACTTTCCAATGCGGTCTCGTCCTGTGAAGACACTGGCAAGAACATCAGCTAGTTGTTTTTTTTTATTGACAAACAATCTGTAATTTAACATAACTACAACCGTGAACGCTGTCAACACTGCAGAGAGGATTGAGAGAATGTATCTAATGTAATCTAGTACATTTTAAATGAAGGGACGTAGTAAGCGTTCCCGAAGAGCGATACATGTGCTCGGGCCCTCTCCGTGAGTAGCGGCGCTGCCGCGAAACCAATTACTACACCACGATGGCAACTAAAAACCAATCCCGCCATTCTAATAGTCCACACCCAAAGTCAGCTCTGCGCATCATCTCCATAAAACTTGAATGCTTCTCTCGGGACAAGGCCGAGATACTTTCTAGTCTCTGCCAGAACACCCGCTGTGATATCCTGTGCGTGCAGGAAACTCACAGGAACATACATCCTTGGACTATCACTTATCGCCGTTGACACGATAGAAGAAGAAGAGTACTTTTAATTCAATTAGCCTATCGCAGTCCACTGCTGGACATAGGCCTCTCCCAATGTGGGCGGCTTTGGTTGGCCTACTGTTTCCACGCTGGCCAGACGGGTTAGTACAGGGTTTTATTTCGAACTTTCAAACTATCGCAGCGATATAATCTGCGTATTTTTCCGCTAGTCGTCTCTTACGACACCCATCGGATGGTGGTGATAGCTGTATTCTTTCTCCATCACCACATGGATGATACTGCTACTTTACGTCCATTAATAGGCAGTACTTCCCTAGTTGACCTATAAACTTTTATTGATTACGAGTTATCGAGGCGAGAGCGGATGAAATATTACTTACGAACAAGTTTACTTTATTTAGAAAGTTTCCCGACTTTCCCAGTCGCTTCTAAGGCTTGTGCGAGCATGGAGAAATAATAGAAAGTGTACTTCGTATCAAATTATAAAGTTAGCTGCTTTGAGGCGCAATTGTTTGTGTTATAAGAGATTTTTAAATGATTGCATTACGAAACCAACTTCACGTATAAGTAATCAAAGATGTTTTCTTTTTCGTCTTCAAAAAGTTATTTTCCTTTTATATGATTGAATTTTAATTGATATGTAGAGCATAAGTAGAAAGTTTGACTGCAAATTCAGAAGTTGCGAGTTCGAGTTCCACTCAGTGCAAATATTTGAAAGAGAAACAGGAAAGACACATACAAAATAAAACTTAATTGGGCTGCCGATAACGAAAATATTTTATGACAAAATATGTAGTTCAAATGACAGCATCCCATCGATATATTCTATCTTATAGATTTTTAATTATATCGAAGGAATTTACAAAGGTTTTGCCGTACATATAACAAGGGTTATTAGGGTTAAATAACTTCAAACTGTAAACAGTAACCTCACAAAGTTCAATAGCGAAAATGTAGGAGGGATCTCCAAAGTTTAATAGGTTGCTATTATCTTAGGGTTTTGGAATTTAGTACATTGTGACCTCGTTGAGTTCATTACTCCTATGTACGTGAAATCTATTATATTTATGAGTGCATTGACCTTTAGTCCATGTGACAGTATTAGCACAGTATTAGTGTAATACTACCCTACTTCCTACTAATATTGTAAATGTAATAGTTTGTGAAGATGTCAGTTTTCAGCAGGCTCAAACGGCTCAACGGAAGGCGTGATTCAGCCGTTTGAGCGGGTTAAGTAATTTTTTTTTGTTTTTAATTTTTGATAGGCTCGCGTTTGGCCAGTTGGTAAGTGACGATGTGGTCGACGGTGGAACACACTTGCCTAGAAGTAACCTATTTACTCTAGTCTTGAAGACATCCAAGTTGTAGCTATCCAGATACACAGATTTGGGCAGAGCATTCCACTCCTTGGCAGTACGCATCATGAATGTATCACCGAATCGTTTAGTACGTAACTACAGTGGAATATCTACGGTGTATCGGTGGCGCTATCTATCAATATCTAAACAACCAATATCTTTGAGATTTCTTTTAGAAAGAAAGAAAGAAACATTTATTCAGTGCAAAGTGGTCACACAATACAATACAATTACACAGCAGACAATAATGGCATTGGAAGTATGGAATCATGTTCATTGTTCACTCATTATTTTTATATTTATTAGTTTATAAAAAACTAAAATGTGATTTTAACTTTTGGGTATAATTATTTGACATTCTCACTTAATTAATCAAATATTTATTTTATTTAATTCTCAACCAATTTTTCGATAATTTACCAACTATAAAACCATTTTAAGTATCTATACCACAATTATAAATTTAATTTACAATCATAAATTAAACAGAGCTTTATATCAACATCCCCCTTTTTAATTTTGGGATACCGCGACCCAAAAATAAATAAACTGTACACATCTCTCCCCTGTTTTTAGTCGGAACAAATTTCGTCACACCGCTGCCCCAAATATAGCTTTCGAATGATTAAACTTTTATCTATACGCCTGTCAGATGCTCTGATGGTGCAATAAAATTCGTTCACAAGCCTCCCTGCCCACCTCCACCTCCGTTCCACTCCTCTCTCGGTGTTCCGGTGTTCCATCGCACATACGGCGAGCAACCCTCATTTGTGTTCCGGAAATAAACCGAGACGCCATCCCGGATTGGTACATCGCGCAGCTTCCTTTTACCGTCTGTCTTCTTGTCTTTTATATATTTTTATGTTACTAGAAACCCTTTTATGAGTACATAATACATATATTTTACTCATACCTGCCCCCCCTAGACAAATGCCAATTCGTCGGTGTACTGTGGAATAAAATGACGAATGTATGGGATTTGACGTATATAATAGTCGTCAACGTATGTTAGAAACGTCAAATCCCATTAATTTATTCTACAACTAGCTGTTGCCCGCGACTCCGCCCGCGTGGAATTCTGATCCCGTTCATCGCTGATATATAGCCTATATATGTCCAGGGTATAACCTATATACATACCAAATGTCAACCAAATCGGTCCAGCCGTTTATGCGTGAAAGAGTAACAAACATCCACACATCCACACATCCATTCTCACAAACTTTCACATTTATAATATTAGTAGGAAGGAAGTAGGATAGTAGGATTAGTAGGACTAGTAGGATACACCGGCCTACAAATTGCCACTTGTCTAGGGGGGCTGTACTACTAGAAACTAGAAACTGGACAGAGAGTTAAAAAAATATTCACATTTACTGAATGATGTTATGATGATGATGAAGATTTGGTCTCTTTGTACATTAATGATAAATCTCTATATATAAAAATGAATCCCTATTTCCCTTGGTCACGCCATCACGCGTGAACGGCTGGACCGATTTCGCTAATTCTTTTTTTAGAACATTCCTTAAAGTACGGGGATGGTTCTTACGGAGAGAAAAATTTAAGAAAAGCGTTCCTGTCTTCGGTCCACAGTATGGAAGAATTAACTAGGAAAATTCTTGAACCTACACTAGTTAATTCTGAAGTATTGTGTAAGACTGACGCAGTGAACGCTTGGAAAATTGCATGTCCAAACACCGATCTCCCAAAGAACCTTTTCTCACAGCGTCGGTGGGACGGGCCGCTCTGCAGCTTAGTAAGACAAAATTTACTCAATACATGCTCTAATGCTGCTGAGCGTGCCCGTTTATTGGCGGTTGGTGAGTGGGAATCGGGTCTTTGGCTACAAGCTCTTCCGTCATCTAACGTAGGGACTATGTTAGATGACACTACCTTCCGCATCGCAACGTGCCTCCGATTAGGCGCGCCGTGTGTTTCTCCGCATCGATGCCGTTGTGGAGAAGCAGTTGACCGACTCGGACACCATGGCCTGTCGTGCTGCAGGAGCGCTGGGCGAATTCCACGACACGCCAGCCTAAACGACATTATCCGCCGTGCTCTTGTCACCGCCGGTGTGCCAGCCGTGCTTGAACCAAACGGTTTGGCGCGCGACGATGGCAAGAGACCGGATGGTATGTCGTTAATGCCATGGAAAATGGGTAGGACTCTGGTGTGGGACGCAACATGCGTCGACACCATTGCCCCTACCCATATTCCTGGCACGGCTGGCTGTGCCGGTGCTGCAGCTGCTTCTGCAGAGACTCTCAAGCGGCGCAAATACTCCAATCTCATTGGAGATTATGAATTTGTGCCGTTTGGAGTCGAAAGGTTGGGACCATGGGGCCCGAGCGCGCGCAATCTCTTCAGGGAGATTGCGAAGCGTATGGTCGACGCTTCTCGTGACCAGAAGGCTGGCGTCTTTTTAGGTCAGAGAATAAGCATTGCCATACAACGTGGCAATGCTGCCAGTCTTCTGGGAACGTTACCACAAGAGGCATGCGATGCGGAGGAATTCCAGGACGCGTTCGGTTTTAGTTTTTAATTTGTCCTTTTATATATATATTTTTAGTTTTATTGTTAATATTGTACATATTTAAATTGTATAATAGTAGGATTAACCAGAAAAAAAGAATTGACTGTTAGGCGGTACGAAGTTCGCGGGGTCAGCTAGTTTGTTCATAAAATCATCATTTATATCAGTCATACATTCGTAACATTTAATAAAAAGAAGTTATATGTATTTAAACTTTCATGTTCTTTCACATTACTATTAGAACTATCGCGATATTAACCATGTATTATTTTGACTTAACGACGAAATATCGGATACCTACTCAAAACAATACATGTTAAATATCCCGATAGTTCTAATAGTAAAAAGAAGTTATGTCTAACAACATTTTATGTGATTCTAAAAACTGATGAGGTAGTTCAAAGGAGATGGGGAGGCTTTCATACATTCTTGGGCCAAAAATGTAATAAGATGAGGGTGGTATCAATTAAGAGCATATAAATTGTTAAACCATCCCTGAAAATTCTGCAGATTTTGGATATCTGAGAGCAGAGTTATAAGAGATTTAGTAAAAGTGAGGTTATGCAAGAAATTGACATTTTAGAACTGTGATTTCTGTGGTGTTTTAATAGAAAGTGGTCATTTTTTTTATCTTAAAATACTTTTAAATTGTACTGTATTATATTTCACTCAGGGATAATGTACGAAAACTTACAAAGAGATTTTAAAGATATGGAGTACAAGGATGTTATGTTAAAAAAAAACACTTCAAATAATAATTATCTTTTATTCTTCTTCAATAATAATTAAAGTATTGTCTAAGAAATGCACAGGTGGAAATATATTACCTTATTTACTTCATTTTCTATGCCACAATTCACACAGAGATCCATGTCAAAATCCAAAATACCGAGCAAAACTCAAACAAGTAAACAAGTTTATCATTGTACTTTAAGGTAACCAGGAGCAAGCTGAGAAGTCCGTAAAGAGAAATCACTGTTAAGGGAATATAATCAAGAAATCAACTGGAAATACTCAAAACGCAGAAGTCAATTGATCATTGGATTTAAACCAATAAACTGATACAGTATACTGATATAGCATACTTTTGTACATATTTTATAAACAATTGTATATCCCATAAGCCGTGTAAATATACAATTTTTCGATAAAATAATTAATTTTGAAGATTGAATAAATAAACTGATTGACTGAAAATGGAGCTGTCAGCTGTCACAGCTTAAAAATACAGTTGATAAACACAAGAAATAATTAATCGATTAACGGAAATCGATTCAGAATTTATTTTTATTACACTATTATTTGGTATTTTAAATGGTTATTATTATTATAATGATTAAGTTTTGTTCACTCTGATTGATTTAATATCAAATTGTGATGCAAGTGTTTTAATACGCAATATTGTTTAAATAATTTTTAGTAATCGATATTTTATTTTGCTAGTGGAATAAACTTAGTTTTAAGATTACTCGTCTTCCAGACTTTCAATTGAGCTGGTTTTTTAATATTTTGAAATAGAAAAAAATACCGCTTTTTTTAAGTCATATCTCAACTCATTACAATTTTGGCCCAGAAGTCCCCGTCTCCTATAATTTATTTTTTCTGTCTGCTGTCTGCCTTTCCGTCTTAATATTTTAATTTCCGTCGTAATCTTTGAAGTTGCTGGGCTGATTTCGACGAGATGTTTGTTCCCATACAGTTGACGTTATAAGCCGCAACTTAGGCTACTTTATTTTACAAAAAGTATTAGAGTTCCACGCAAAAAACTTTCGGGCGCATTTAGTTCATAAATAAAATAAATGAAACCAACAGTAACCAATTTCCATCTAGCAGGTCTCTAGCTTAACACCTCAGTAATACTAAAACGTAATGCTTATTACCACTTCCCCTTGAGTTTTGTGATGTGATTACTGTTTATATACAACATAAACCCGTCCATTACAGGGGATAAACGTCATTACAAACAAGTTCTACTTACTAACGAGTAAATTCAAGCCTAGCTTTCAAAAGCCTCATTTGGTATAACATAACACATGACCAAGATGAAAAGCTTCACTAATTAGTTACATATTACATTAATCTTATCAAAGCAGAAAGATTCGATGCCTTCTGAATTTGGTGGGTTTATCAAATATCTTTAAAGACGCCTATCGTCCTTTGGGATAGCATCGTAACTTTTTTACGATGTACTTGATTGAAGAAGTTAGTATGCAAGATAGTATGGGTTGACAAAAGAAGGGTTTATTGGGGTAGTTTCGTGGGACAAGAAAGGTTGTTGATTGTACGCTTTCGTTAAGTTAGACTTCAAAAGTAAAGCCAGGAAATCGAAGGTGTCTGCCCCGTGGAACTACCCAATGGCACTACTGGTAATGTCAAGGGTAAAATTCTTGCCCCATGGCACTACCGGTAGTGTCAAGGGGAAAAAATATTCCCCATGACACTACCAGTAGTGTCAAATATACTTGAAACTACTGGTAGTGTCACAGGGAATAACTTTTCTCTTTCGTAGTTGTGAAGTAATTTAATGAAATACGTCTTTTAGCCCTAAATTGTGTTTAACTGTTTAGACTTCACTGAAGCTTACCATCATGTGGGCAGCAAAATTGATGGGTATTACCCATCAATTTTGCTGATGTATTTTTGTTATCTACAGAGTACCGGACAGGTTTATTAAGTGCATCTAACAGTCTACTTTCTAAAGTTTACACGAATGTCACTCATTGAAATAAAACCACTTTTTAACGGATTCTATCGCGATTTATTTGTTATTATTTACTTTTTAACAGACTTGTACGCTCGCAAATCTGTTCTAGCATGGTTTTACTAGATATAAAATAATTGTGACTGATATAAAAAATGAGTCTGTGTTACTTTAATAAACAATTTAGTTAATATTATCATAAAAACGTATAATTAAAAACAAAAACAGTCACTTGCCGTTTTTTCAGTGCACCAACGTCAAGACTGGGCGCCTCAAGCACGCATAGGACGTCTACAATCATGCATTTCTAGATAAATAGCATGCTTATCTAGACATGCATGACTATTCTTCAGTGACTCATGCACATCAATGAGTCACTGAAGACTCATTCTTGGAAATAACTGAAGCGTCACCGTTATTTGATTACTGGCACCACAGACCGAGGAATATTGCGCGTCTGAATATATTCCTTACTCTGTGACGTATTGCGTGACTAATGCACAAGCGAATAAACAGTTTTTATGCATTTTTTAATGTAATTTTGCACTCATAGTTATAAAAGCGATAGGGCTGTTCCCCATCCAACAGTAAACATACAGCCCATGACAAAGTGCCCGCTAGACGGCAATAGGCTTGCCCACTATTACGTAGGACGTGAAAATCTTAGTTGACGAAATGTGGGTGTTAATACACCTCTGCCTACCCCTTCAGGGATTTACAGGCGTGAGTGTGCGTGTAGTTAAAAAATGTCGGGGTTGAAACCGGAAAATATTCGTGGGTTGAAAAACGTGGATACGTCGATCCCTGAAAGTCGTGTAAGCAAAAAAAACGAGGAGCAACCGGAAACAACGCTATGATTAATAAGGAAGACTTCGTTTGGTATTTTAGGCATACTGTGTTATATTTGATTAAAATTTATTTGACTACATTATAAACAGCAAAACACACACACACATACACACACACACACACACACAGACACACACAAGCAGGTACCTATATTTCCCATTAATCTACCACAGGCCGTGATCCGTGCTCTCTCGACTGACTGGTCGCGCTCAAGTGAAAGTCGGTATAAAATCAAATCATAACGCTTGGCCGACCGAGCAGTCAGCGTGCCTTCGCTTGGCCACATTGCGCCAAGTTTCTGAAATGATACAATTATTTACGTTTCTAAATGTTTCTAGTGCTTAAATCCACTCAACTTGAAACCTTGAGAGGTTCAGCCTCCGTACTATGAGTTACAGGCGACCTGCCTATAAAGAAATTTAATGCGAGACCTCAAAAACCCAATGACATTTCATAACATAGACATGTCATATGCTTACAAATCAACGTAGAAAAATGTGCCGAACTCACACACACACATTTATAATTCATCTACACTTTTGGTGTATTAACTTTAGAGTAATAGTTCGTGCAGTGTCTATAAACATACGATGGCATTTTCGTTATTTTTTTTAAGTCACTGATGCTTCCGCTCAACGTCCGGGCGGCGCCGCTCGGCACGCGATACTACAAGGCAAACGTTCCGTTTTCGGATCTTCACTATTTTCGCGCAATAACATATCTACTTCTTTTTATATAATATCTTTGCAAAAACCTCAATTTAATGAATAAATTCCTGACGCATTTTAATTTTTGATATATATTTTTAAATGTTATATAATTCGCATATTGTTGTAGTGTAGTATCTTAATTTTTTTGCGTTGTATATATTATTATAGGAACTACATTCATGTCATATGGATTTTTATTTTTATTACATAAATTCAAATAAAATTGCGATGGGCCGCGTGCCTTCTAACCTGTGAGGGCACGAATTCGAATGTTTTTATGCTCGGGCACTGTTCCATAAAGGGGGATGTTCTGATCAACCGCGCTATTATTTCTAAACTCGTTTTTTCTATTTCCCCACCCAATCAATTTATTCAAACTATGAAATAAAATCTATAGGAAAAGATAGCATAGTATTAATATTCCATTAAACTTTCTATAAAACTTAACCGGAATTTTCTAACCTCTTTATGCGATATAATATTTTTATTTCTCTCGACGGCGGTAAAGTTAAACGAAGTCAATCACCGGACTGATTCAGTTTCACACCGAGGAGGACTCCGAGGCTGTTACTGGGGAGCTGTATAATGTGAAAGAAATGAGATTTATGTGATAGCAGTAGTATAGCAGTACTGCCTGGTAATTTTTTTTCAAAATGCTACGAGCAACAGCCTTATTTAAAATACAATATAACAAACATTACTGGCATACAACAGGGAATGGTTAGTAAGCCTTTCAATGGGTTTTGAGGGTATTTTAATACAACTGACTGATTTCAATATATGACACAGGGTCTCCCTTCATTTTACATACACATTGATAAGGGTTTCCCTTTTAATTGGGTTATTTTGGTTTCCCGGAATGTTAAATAGAAAATATATTAGAAAGGGTTTCCCAATAAGATTACAAATCAATAAGGGTCATTTGCAATTATCAAGGAAATGTCGTTTGTTTATATGTTAGGGACATACTCCTTCTTCATCCTAGCGTTAATTCCCAGTCGCATCCGAAGCTTTTCAGCTCGGAGTTTGGGGTCCGTTTTACCAGTCTTAACTACGGATTTGGTTAGACCTCGATATTTACCATGAAGCGATTGCCATCGGACCTCCACAACTCAATGGTAACATTAGGCGATATCGAAGCTCTGCAGCTAAACGGTTGTTTTTGGACTTTTTAGGGCTCCAAAAAAATATGGCTACTACTTCGGTATAAGTTGACATACATACTCGTACATCCAATGACATGCACACATTGACAGTTTAAAGAACAATACTGACATCAGCTTAATCGCAAACAACGCGTTTTTCACTCCGTTTTTTGCGATGCATTTTGTTAGCAAAGCAGTGTCTATATTATAGTATATGGTCTAAGGATACATGGATACATTATAGTCTACTTTTTATGCTATGGGTTGTGGGATCAATTTGGTCGCCGTAGGCAACAGATATATTGTTTTAACCCAAAAGCAGCACACTTCTCGCTGAGGGGTATGCACAGACAACATATCCGCTTGCCATTACTTCCGTCCTTACACACTTTACGAGCTTCCACTACTGTCATAAAACCTTTCATGCATGCCTGTATTATCCTGTTATGACAATTGAATATCTTGGAGCGCTTAACTTTAAAAGGTTATGATAATACTGGCTATTGCCCGCGTTTTTATGTGGAAGTCTGTCCCCGTTTCAGTTATTTTTTACATACAAACATTTCAGGGAACTTGTGTGGAAGTCTGTCCCCGTTTCAGTTATTTTTTACATACAAACATTTCAGGGAACTTCAAGAGCGTACAAAACCGAGTTGAGCAATTCTAGAATTTTGTGCTTCATAATATTAATTTTTATATCAATCAATCAATTTAGCCTATCGCAGGCCACTCCTGGAGATAAGCCTCTCTCAATATTGGCAGGCTTTGGCCTACTGTTTCCACGCTGGCCAGACGGGTTGGTACAAGGTTTTCTTTGAGTTTTCCTTCTCTCCTATTTATCCGTAGTCGCCTCTTACAACACCCTTCGGGTGAGACCACCACCAGTAGCAGGTATTCGTATTCTTTGTCCATCACCACACGTCTTAATCTGTCCTTAATTGCAAATTTATTCCAATTAACCTTATAATAACCACAATAAAACTACGCTGGTACTATTATCTGTTCTGTGATAAAACAATGTTATACAGGGCGTCCCACGGCGATGCCACATGGAGGGAAAGTACCTTAAATCCTTAAGTTAGCTCATTTTACTTAAAGGAGACATCATTTTATTTTTAAAAAGAAACGAAACTGCATTCAAAGATTTTTAAAAACTCGCTTGCCACACCCGGTAATCGAACCGACTAAAATCCGAAAAAGTAACATCCTGTATTTTTATGGCATCAATCGATAGTGTCAATCATAAGGATCAAATCTCTCTAAGAAACATGGTAAATTAAATGAAAGGAAGTCCTTGAATCCTAAAATTATAAATTCAATTTGGTAAAATAAAACACTTTCTCATAAGGTATCAACACTAGAGATATCTTTGATGAAATTTATTTAGTAAAATGTGTACTAAATGAATGAACTTTGTTACCTGTTTAGAATGTAACTTTTTTGGGTAACTGCATGAGGTATGTAGGTAGGGTAGGTAGTTATTTTTGGGTGCTTGATTAGAAACCTACACGCGGTGTACCTTGGGCAACGAAAATGGCGAGAGAATTGCCCTATTGGACCAACTTATAACCTGTTAATTGAGACGGCGTGCGGTTTTAGTCGGTTTGAGTTCGATATACCTAAATACTACTGCTGATCAGCAGCGGTCTCAGCACGATAAAAAAAGAAAAGTAATTTAAATATGGAATTTTATTGTTAATATGGTATCAGATAGATGGATGGATGAACTTTGAGTTAAAGTGTTTTATTTTGCCGAATTGAATTTATAATTTTAGGTTTCAAGGACTTCCTTTCGTTTAATTTACCATGTTTCTTAGAGAGATTTGATTCTTATGATTGACACTATCGATTGATGCTATAAAAATACAGGATGTTACTTTTTCGGATTTTAGTCGGTTCGATTACCGGGTGTGGCAAGCAAATTTTTAAAAATCTTTGAATGCAGTTTTGTTTCTTTTTAAAAATAAAATGATGTCTCCTTTAAGTAAAATGAGCTAACTTAAGGATTTAAGGTACTTTCCCTCCATGTGGCATCGCCGTGGGACGCCCTGTATAGTAGATAGTATCACCTTATAGAACTTATTGGTATGGCTCGTTCTGACAGACACTCAAGCACTTGAATACTTTTTACAATCCACTATTGCAAACAATAGAATGGACCTGTAGAGCTGAGAATTGATTGCAAGATACTGTTACGCTACCCGTGTTTTGTCTCATATCTAATTTGGTCGTTATTCACCGGAGATAAAGTTCAATATCGCTCAACTTCATTTTAAAAAGTCCCTTCGCTTCCCTTCCGCGACAATGTAAATTGGACCTTACAGCTTTGTAATTTATCAAAGTAATGGGCTGAATCGCCATAGGATCCCTTAAGAGAGAGCTAACTCGAGAGCCCCTTAGAGAGAGAAATAAGAAATCTTTTGTTGAATACGCTCATGATATATTTAATATTTGGTTTTGACATTAACGATCAAGAAATCTTGGCTATATTTGAATAAAATATGATTTTTGTTCAAGCGTGAAAGTATGAGGCAGAAAAAGCGTGAAAATATACCTTTTCGGGGAAAACTGATGAAATCTAAATAGTTCTTTGATATTGTTCTCTTCATTCACTAATTTCAGTACAATCGCGATCAGAAAGTGTTTTATATTTCAAAATTGTTGAAAAATAGATAAACTAATTCTTTTAACGTTCATTCGCTTTCATCATAAAGTAATACTTATGATTATGACTAACTAATGATTTAAGAAAGTATGTACTGAAACAGGTGAATTATAAACCTTTATTCATTTTAGTCACAAAATATCGCTTATGACTAATGACGATTAAGTTCAATAGTTAATTAAAAAAGTCTTCATTAGGTCATCGTCCTACAGGGGTAGTAACTAAATGTACTAAAACCAATGAATTAAGAATAATATCTATTTCGATTTTCATCAGTATAATTTCCTAAACATTTCTTCACTAACATTAACTATTTCTATATTACCTAATCTCGACGTTCATAAACGATGAAAATATTATTTACATCTACAGCCAAATCTCCAAGGTAATACGTAGGACCTGTGAGGAAATCGAAGGTTGTGAAGTACAGTCACGTACAAAGTTGATATACGCTTCTAAGTGAAGTGTTCTATCAGATACTAATAGCCCACTTCACACAAGCTCTTATTATGCCTTGATCACACGCACCGAGTAGAGTGGCGAGACAGTGCTTTCGGCCGAGTGCAATGTACAGAAAAAATCACGAAGTACATATCACTAGGGAGTTAGGGAGGTAAAAGTATAGAGAGATACCATGTATTTTTTTTTTCTTATAACGCGCGATTTTTATTAACGTGTTTAATTTTCTAGCAATAAAAAATAAATAAAAAATACACGTGATTTTGGGTAGGACACGTATTACCATTGGTTAAAAATTGCTAAAAAATCATTACGTGATAAGTGGACAGCCTCAAAGTACTCGGCGCTATGTTCATACACACATCGCACTCGGCCGAGTGCAATGTCTCGTCACTCCACTCGTTGCGTATGATCAAGGCACGAATCCCGTCGTATGGGATGTTAAGGCTTACGCGCCGGTAATCCTGCATACACAATTGTGCGTGAATGTACATTTAGGCTTTTAGAAGGATATTTTCTCAAGCGTGCTAATTCATATTCAAGATATTTCTCATGAGGGAACTGTAAATATCTGTGTTGAAACGTGTACAGTCTCCTAAGTAGTGTAATAAATGCGAAAGTGAGTACCTATGTTATGTTATTATGGTATGAGATGTTGTTTGTTACTTAAGCACATGGAACCAGCATGGATTAGAGTGAAATTTTGCATATAAATGACTCAAAATACGATAGCTTTTTAATCTGGGAATAAGTTCTTATGAGACTCAGAAATCTACACTAGTTAATACATATTATAATCGAAGCCGAGGCGAGTCGGCTAGTGTTAAATTATAGTCAATTCAAACTGTGATGCACGGGATCTCACAAAGATCTTAAGGGCCCTATTTCATCATACCTGCAACTCCAACTTTGTTTTCTATCGGTACATAACAGTCTACAATCAGGTAACAATATAGGGGACATATAATTAGCTGACTAATAAAGCCGCAATGTTATTAGTCTAAAAGTTAGATCGAAAATCTAATCCGAGTTTAGCAACGAAAACCAACCTCAAGCTATATTATGTTCTGTGGTTATAAGGTGACTCATACAGCGATGGCTTTCTTTAAGGCTTACGTGTATATTCAAGAACAATGTTCTGTTCAAAACATGGCGCAGCGCACGCTGCTTTATAATAATTAGCTTTCAAATGTATGTTTATCAGATTATGTCGCTAACTATTCGCAATTTCGACAATCATTGTGGCGTATAGTGATAAAGAGGTCGACAAGTAAATCAGATGTCGAGGGTTTGAAGTCCCCTCAGTGTACTTTTCAGATTTTTAGTTATCTTTAAGGTCCTGATTGCCAGAACATAGATCTACGGCAGTCGATACGGGCAGTTAGGGTTCTCAAAAGTCCGACTAGTCTACTAGTCTAACTATAGAATTTCGATATCGTCAATTGGTTGTGGAGGTCAGATGGCAGTCGTCTCAAGGAAAAAATCAACGCTCGGCCGCATCACAGTTGGACTGGAAAACCAATCCGAACTGAATTGGGAAAAGTTTCAAACAATGAGTTATCTTTAAAAGACTAAAATATCTCTTTTACCATTTTTGTATTGAGATATTTACTTTATTTATATACTAGCTGACCCGGCGAACTTCGTACCGCCATATTTTCCGCCCGCGTGGTATTCTGATCCCGATGTATCAGTGTTTCTCTACAATATTATGCATGTATTATCCTACATATAAACCTCCCTCTTGAATCACTCTATCTATTAAAAAAACCGCTTTAAATTCCGTTGCGTAGTTTTGAAGATTTAAGCATGCATAGGGACGGACAGACAGCGACAGCGACTTTGTTTTATAATATGTAGTGATGATGATGATGATACAAATTCCCAGGAATAGAACCTAGCCACATTCAACTAGTACAGTATATCTTAACCAAAATAATCTATACCGGGTACCATCTTATCTCCAATTCCAACCTCTTTTTGTTACCGGAACGATAAAAAACAAACAGATTTCAAAAGTGGTAAACATTTCTGACCGCGATTGTACATTCAGGGATGAGTACATAAAATATTCATAAAGGTACATATATATAAGCTGCTTGGGGCGCAAAGCCTCCAGTCCGTCGGGAGTTCAATAAGAGAGGTTTTATGGCTTAAAACGGGTGTGTGTTACCACATCGTTAATCAGTCAACCCTGTTTATGTGTACTTAATGTGTACATATAAGTACATGTGTAAGATACCTTCATTATTACTTTGTTACTTAATAAGGGTTTTGCACCAAGTGGACACAAGAGACTGGACACGCATGTGTGAACATAAAAGTAATATAAATCAAATCATTAGAAGATAGGAAAAGCGAATACAGCTTAGGCGGGACTCGAACCCGCGATCTTTCCCTTACAGGGGGAATGCTCTGACCACTGAGCCACAAGCCTCGCCCAAAGCTGATCCAAATTTTTCTATATATCCGTATTACGGCAACGGTGGGAGCGCCATCTACCGATACTCGTATTCGCTTTTCTATCTTAAAACGATATGAATAGTTAGCATACATACATCCTTAAAATTTCATTCAATAATTAAAATCAAGTTTCAGTACGTGAACACGGGTAAAATATCTGGCGTCTCCAGTTAAGGAAATATTGAACGAATTATTTTTTTATTTCACTAACTGTATACGCGTTTGTCCAGTTTCACTGATTATACACGCGTGTGTCCAGTGAGTCCAGTCTCTCGTGTCCAGTTGGTGAAGAACACAACTCAAATAATATAAGGATAATCACCCTAATACCTATTGAAAAATATAAAAGACTCCATCACCCCAGTGCGATTTCCCAGTTGCATTCAAAGTTTACACTTCGGAGTCCGGTTTCATTTATTACGTTAATACACCTCTGCCTAGTCTAGATGAATATAATATGTATGTGGAATTACGAAGTGTCTAGTCATGCATAGACTCCTAATTGTCGGTACAGTCATCCTGAGTACGATCTTGAGAGCAAATCGAACTGTTTTATTGATTTAAATTGTATTATTGCCCGAACTAAAATGTGCACCAAATATAACACTGTCAAAAGATAGGGGGAAAACAAAGGTATTAAGATCACACATATTGACAACACACTTGTACTTTTCCACGATATTTATTATTTACCTAACCGGTTTCGCCTCACGGCGATGAAATATTGTTATATCGTAGTCTTTAACAATTCAAAATTGACGATTAAAAATAAATAATAAAAAAATAAATATTTTTTTATTATTTATGTAAACCTTTGATAATAATAATAGTAATAATAATAATGGCATACTCAAGTGGACTCAGACTGAACTCGATACCATCGATAGGAGAGTCCGGACTCAGTTGACTGCATTTCGAATGCATCATCCGCGGTCGTCAGTCATGAGATTGTACATCCCGCGGAAATGTGGGGGTCGAGGATTTTTAAATGCAAAGACCCTTCATAACCGCGAGGTGTGCAATCTCAGAGATTATTTTCTTAAGTCGAACGTGGATATGCACCGTGATGTAGTCAGCGTGGATACCGGGCTCACCCCGCTCGGTTTGGCTAAGGAGAACTGGCGCAGACCTATAGTAGTTGGCACTGACAGCCGGAGGGAGGTATGGCAGAGTAAGGAGCTACACGGCAGGTTCTATCGGGCCCTCCACAGGCCCGAAGTAGACCTACTTACATCCGTGTCCTGGCTACGTTTCGGTGACCTTTTTGGGGAAACTGAAGGTTTTGTCTGTGCAATTGCGGACGAAGTTATCAAGACGAATAACTACCGGAAGTATATCATGAGGGATGGCACAATTGACATCTGTCGAGCGTGTCACCAACCTGGTGAATCCCTCAGGCATATTACTTCCGGCTGTTCTCGTCTTGCTAACGGCGAGTACTTGCACAGACATAATCAAGTAGCCAGGATAATCCACCAGCGACTTGCTCTGAAATACAACCTTGTGGAACTTGAAGTGCCGTACTATAGGTATGTCCCTGAGTCAGTTCTAGAAAATAGTCATATCACATTGTACTGGGATCGGTCTATCATCACTGATAGGACTGTTGTAGCCAACAAGCCTGACATTGTGGTGATAGACCGATCCGAACGCCGAGCATTGATTGTTGATGTTACCATTCCTCATGACGAGAATCTCGTGAAAGCTGAGAAAGATAAACAGGTTAAGTACTTGGACTTGGCCCACGAGATTGTCGACATGTGGAATGTTGACTCAGCAATCATTGTACCGATAGTCGTGACCGTGAACGGTTTAATAGCAAAGAGCCTCGACCAACACCTGAAGAGGCTTGGGCTAGACGGTTGGGTCAAGGGCCAGATGCAGAAGGCGGTGCTTCTTGATACGGCGCGCATCGTGAGGAAGTTCCTCTCTCTGGAGCCCTAACCACCGGTAGCTTGGTCCCTGTACCCGATACCGGTGGAGCACTGTTTTTTATATTTTTAAATAGATGTTTTTTATATATATTTAAAAATGTAATTTACAAGTTTATATAGAGAATAAAGAGTCATAATAATAATAATATAAAACTTTATTGTACACTAATAGTACATAATATATGGAAGCATTGACAAAATGAAATGTACAAATGGCGGCCTTATCGCTACAAGCGATTTCTTCCAGGCAACCTTTGGATGGACATAATTTACCTTAAAATACTTAATAACTTTATGGGCAGTTATTAGTGTAGTCATAATATATATCATAATAAGCTTGTATAATATACATACACACATACATACATACATACATATACATATATATTGCATAAATACATAATTATACACATACACACACATTATATTTCTCACATATACCTATTTAGGTATATATATTCACTATCTATATATTTACATAGACATACATACACATATCAGATAAACACATAGATACTATATACAAATACAGGATATAGGCAAAGCGTGTTATTACCTACTTAATGACACATGATAACGCGGCTAGGAACCCAAGTAATGTTCTTTCACCATTCTCTTGAAAATAGCCAGGGATTGTGCACGTCTAATGGACACAGGCAGTGCATTCCACAACCGTACAGCCTGGACAGTGAAAGACCTGTCATAGAATGTTGTAGAATGAGAGGGCGTTGACAATTGTAATGTTACTGACGACCTCAGGGATCTTGAATGTGTGTCATTGAGGAACATAAAACGTTCTTTTAAGTAACTAGGAGTGCGGGGATTGAAGAGAATACTGTAAAGCATGGAAAGGATATGAGCATTCCGTCGAAGTCGAATTGGGAGCCACTTGAACATATTGCGAAACTGTGATACATGATCATATTTGCGAAGACCAAATATGAATCTAATGCAGAAATTTTGAAGGCGCTCAAGCTTATCAAGTTGCTCCTCAGTAAGATCAAGATAGCTGACATCAGCATAATCAAGTAGTGGGAGAAGAAGTGATTCTGCAAGTGCGATTTTAGTGGCAGCTGGTAGGAATGATAATGCCGTGAGGCGAAACCGGTTAGGTGAATAATAAATATCGTGGAAAAGTAAAAGTGTGTTATCAATATGTGTAACAACAAGTTCCACCAAGTGCCATCAATCAACAGTATGAATAGCATTAAGATCACTTTGAGTACCTACTTTATTCGTCAAGATCGATCTGATGCTGACTGTACAATATGCACATTTGTCACGCGCCACACAAAGTCGATTCCACCAACATTTGTTCAGCGATAATTGTCACGCGTGAGTGGGTGCACATTGGCTGTTACTAACCGAGTGCTAATAACAGGGCGAACAAGGTAAGCGGGGAGAGGGGAAGGAAATAAATTGGGAGGCAAACACAGAAGTACGCTGCAGTCATAGCTCTGTGAAATCGGTGATGTAGGTACGAATATCATATGAATTCAGCAGCGATTTGGTAGTTGAGCCGCGTGGTTCCCGGCAGAGTAGAATTTGGGCCACCTCATCTCTTCCCATGCGGTGTCGTACAAGCCGACTAAGGGATAGGGCTGTTTAACATCAGACAGATATATACAGTCCAGACTCAGCCTATACATGGCTGGAGTCAACAATAGTGCCCGGAAAACGATCGCAGTGAATTAAGGCTCGGTCAAACCAACGCGTTCAGCTCGCGTCCGCGGTGGCGATCAGTTACTGACCAATCGGAGGCCACCGCCGCGGCCTGCGAATGGCCAGCAGCTGATCGCCACCGCGCACGCCACCGCGGACGCAAGCTGATCGCGTTCCGCTCGTTCGCGACGGAGCCCTTACGCGTATCTGCTGCTGCGTGCGTCTGCAGTTATCATATGCGGTTACCTTAAGAATCATGCCTTTAGTTGAGGTTTCCTTGGCCACGAAAGCCTTAATGGAACAGGTTAAAATGGTGGAAAAATACCTAACCGAAAACACTTTTTATTCTTTATCCTAACCGCTTTCAAAACATCTTTTGAGTGAATACTTGAAGACCAAGAAGCTTATTTGAGGATATTATGTTTTGTATTTAATAGTTTATTCCTATAATAAAACGTAAATTATGACTATTATGACCATAAAGGCGAGCGTGTCTCCCGACGAGGCTTCCGGCGACTGGGACCGCAATTAACTCGGACCGCGGTCCCAGTTGCCGGATTCATTTAAATTTAATATTTTTCTTCCATCGACTGGGACCACCTATAAATGTATCAAAAAATCTATTGTTTTAGCCAAAACAGTACAGTCAAACAAGAAAAGGTTAGATTTAATTTAAAGAAATTACTCTTTGATTGAAAAATGTCATCTATCGTATAATATATGTCACTCATCAACTCGTTTTATTAAGAAACTAGCTTTTGCCCGCGACTCCGCCCGCGTGGATGTCGGTTATCGCGACCAAACATAGCCTATGTCCTTTCTCAAGGTCTAACCTACCTCTATACCAAATTTCATCAAAATCGGTTCAGCGGTTTAGTCGTAAACGTGAGACAGACAGACAGACAGACAGACAGACAGACAGAGTTACTTTCGCATTTATAATATTAGTAGGGATAGCGTATCCCAGTACCTATCTGTCATTTCTTTTTCAAATTTGTCTGGTAGTAGTAGAGGCATTTTTCAGAACGAAAACATGGGTAAGAAAATCTATGGAAAAGTGACTGCTAGGAAAATCTATCTTTTTGGAATTGCAGGCAATAAACTCATGCCAATAAGTTTAGTATACCTAGATATTTATACATATTATACATAAATCATTTTTTCCCTGAAGGGGTGCCAGAGGCAATCTTTTCCCGTAATAAGCTTCTCCTGACCGCTCGAGAACGTCTCAAAAATCTTACTGCGCATGTGGCATTGGTGCTTTTGTGCATGTGCTTTGCCCTCCCTAAGCTGACGTACCTGCTGCGGACCGCGCTAACCTGGGTTTGTCTGGCAGACGTCGCGGCTTTCGATGACATCCTCAAGTCCACAGTTGAGTCGATCCTCAATGTATGGCTCAACGAAAACCAATGGGTACAGGCGACTCTCCCCAACCGTCACGGGGGTATTGGGTGAAACGCGCGCGGGATGTGGGTTTGCCGGCGATGCTGGCATCGGCATATGGGGCTGCGGACCTTGTTACTGCCATCCTCCATAATAATGGTGGCAGAGTAACCGTGCCCTTTGCAGTGGACGCCGAGACAGTGTGGCTTGCCCGCAGTTCGGTGGCGTCAGGCCCTGTCACGCCTCATGTCCAGCGCGCTTGGGACGATGGCACTGCTGGAAGGCTTAGGAGGGGCTGGTGGAGATGCCACGGGGGTCGAATCCGATCTGGCGAGGCTTCGGGCGGTGTGGCAGCCGGAATCGGGAGCATGGCTGCACGCGCTGCCTTCACCTCACCTGGGCACTTTATTGGACGACAATTCATTGCGGGTGGCAGTGGCCCTCCACTTGGGCTGCAAGGTTTGTGAACCCCATAAATGCACCTGCGGCTCCATGGAGTTGTCGAAGAAGCGCGGGTAGGTTTCCGCGTCACCATGCTCTCAACGACATACTCCGGAGAGCCTTTGTGTCGACTGATACCCCAACCACGTGTGCCGTACCGTCCTGTCTCTAGTAACCGCTGCAAGAAAACCGGTGACATTCGCTTCGCCTCGTACCTAGGGCAGAGGTTGGCCGTTGCTATACAGCGGGGCAATGCCGCTAGCGTCATGCTTTGCCCCTGTTACGGTGACAGGCGGCGGGGCGATCTAGTTGATTAATTTTGACATGATGTTCGAATTTAGTATTTAAGGTGACACATTACTGTAGTTTTAATTTGTTTTATTGGTGTACATTAAAGAAATTACTAAAGCCAATGATATTTTTGAATTGATCAGATATTGCTTTAATTATTACTTGAAATGTCTTTTTGTTTGCCTGTACTGTTTTTGGTTTTAACTATATTTTTTTTGTTCTTTTTTATGGGTGGTCCCAGTCGCCGGAAGAAAAATATTAAATTTAAAATAAATTTAATTGCGGTCCCAGTCGCCGGAAGCCTCCTCCCGACACCGCCTTCGGTTAGCGCATAATATATTTTTCATCCCACCATCTCGGAAAGAGTACTTTTTTTCTTCGATATCTGAGTGTAAAAGTCGCTTTTATCCTCTAGAGTGGTAAAGTAAATTTGAATTTAGAACATCGTGTGTACTAGGTTTGTGAACTCAAAACATCATTAAACCTATTTACTTCTACCTCTATGGTGCCGATTTATCATACAACTTTTTTTAATTTATGAAAAACTCAACTCGGAACCTCCTTTTTTTTTTAAATTTGCTTTGCGCGCATAATTTTTTTTTCACGTCCTATGGTTGAACATTGTTGTTGAATTTTATTTGTTGATATTTTATTATTAGTATTATTACACATAATTATTATACAGCCTCCGTGGCGTAGTGGTAGTGAACGTGGCCGCAACGCAGGAGGCGCGGGTCCGATCCCCGCTCAGTGCAAATATTTGTATGCATAAAAAGTTCAACAACAACGGTCTAGCTGCAATGCTTCGATATCGCCTAATTGGGTTGTGGAGGTCACATGGCAGTCGCTTTACGGAAAATATCGAGGTCCAGCCAAATCCGCAGTTAAGACTGGTAAAGCGGACCCCGAACTCCGAGGTGAAAGCTTCGGATGCGACTGGGAATTAACGCTAGGAAGAAGAAGCATTTCATTATTTCCTCGCTGAGGTGGGATGAAAAGTTACGTGTTGCACTCGAGTGCAAAGATTTTATACCTTGTGCTCTTTTGATTCCCTCGCTAACGCTCAAGATTCTAATTTATGAATCACTCGCTATGCTCGTGATTCAAATTTAGAATCTTTCGCTTGCTCGGTCATCAAAACTGAGCACGCGGTTAAAAAGCAACTTTGCACTCTTGTATAACAAATAACTATTTTTATGGTTGTTTTAAACCAACATCCTGGTGCAAACGATGGCCATCGCGATTGAAATAAGCAATGGTGCTGGCATTATGGGCACCTTTGTGTTGGGAACGATATGGTTTTTTGGTGACATTTTACGATTAGAATCAATTTTAACATTACACCACTGTATTAGACTACATTAATATCATGATACAAGGAGTATTTGGACCCCAACGTCGTCATCTAAAAGCGATTACTATTCTAAATTTCACACAAATCTGTTGAGCCATTACATGTGGTAGTAGGACTCATAACAGAATCAATCGATATATCTCGTAGCATGCTCGTAGCTCGTAGCGTAACAAAGTGACTAAACCGTAGCACTCGTAGCAGCTACATTTTGTTGCAATCGCTCGTAACCTATTTGTTGACTTAACAATTTCATTTAGAAACAGTAAATATTGGCTCCGGCTCATACGTTAAGCTGAGGATACATGAATTTATATTGTTGTGCAACACTGTTGCTCGATAAATCTGTCAGTTGGTTGTTTTTTTTTTTTTCTTTTAGATGCTTTTCTGTACATGCCATCTTTCGGGTCATGTGCCTTGAAAGGAAAAAAGAAACCTTCATAGAAACTAATTTTTGCTCCTGAGATAGGCAAAATGGAGATACGGTTGCGCCTTCAAATGAAGTAGTGCAACCATAGCTCCTTCGTCGGCTGTATGTATATCTGGGCTAGATTGGAGTAGAGTTAAGAAAGTTCTGCCTTAGAAGTAGACAAAATTGACCCCACAAAAACACTTCCAGTCAAAATGACCAGTGCCCGGATTGATTCATTTACAATGACGGTAATCCCTTCAAATGTTTTTATTAGTAGTTTTGGTGTATTTCACCAAAACTACTAATAAAAACATTTGACGTTCAGACGTGTGAACAGCCTAGTCCCGGAAGGGTTAATATCCACTTAAATCGTCTCATTGTGCACCAAGCCTTATATTCACTGTACGTATTAGTATACAGAGAATAACAGTTAGATCGAGTTCCCTCATAAAGACAGTACATCTGGCTTTCATTTTGTTTATACAGGCCGCTTTCCACGGTGCGTGATTTTACTGATAGTAGGGGAGGCGTAGGCAGAAATTCAGTAGTTACTCTCATACTGCCAGTATGAAAAATACAACTTTCATAACTGTAAGTGTATTATCACGCCTGTAAATCCTTGAAGGGGTGGGCTGAGGCGTATTAACACCCACATTTCGCCAATTACGATATTCGGTCCCACGTAATAGGGGGCGAGCCAATTGCAATATTACCCACCGTGTGATTGATTTGTGGTTGTCTACCATGTCTGTAAAGTTTGACTGCCTCTGTGGCGTAGCGGTAGTGAACACGGCTGCTACGCAGGAGGCGCGGGTTCGATCCCCGCTCAGTGCCAATATTTGTATGCAGAATATAAATATTTGCATTGGTCTGGGTGTTTCTATGTATGTTATGTATGTATTTACAAAAAAAAAAAGTATCTAAGTATGTATATCCGCATTCTAGATTCCATAACACAAGCTAATTAAGCTTACCTTGGGTCTAGAAAGCGTTGTGTAGAATGTTGTGGAATATTTATTTATTTATTTATTTAGTTACGCACCGTGGAAAGCCGCCTTAAGATATCGAACAAGTGTTTACTCGTTTCAATTAATTTCTATGTTCGGAACAGTAATAAAAGGCATTTAGTTAATTACTTTTAAGAACTTCCGACTGGAATTCCTAACTTGCGCCTATTTCATGATTTTGTTACTTAATAAAGAATTATGAGCTTAATAATACTGCCCTCGGTTTCGTTAACGTTATTATTTATTTATAGCTGCCCCGGCGAACTTCGTACCGCCATATTTTCGGCCCGCGTGGTATTCAAATCCCGTTCCCGCTGCACCCTTATCACTTAGGGGGATGAAAAATAGATGTTGGCCGATTCTCATAGATACCGGGGGTCCGGATAAGCACAAAAAATTTCATCAAAATCGGTCAAGCCGTTTCGGAGGAGTTCGATTACGCACCCCGTGACAGAAGAATTTTATATATAAGATTTATTTATTTAAGGACTACCATTGTCAAGTACAACAATACAATTACATTTGGACACATACACAAAACACACTCCTTGGTTGTTCAACCTTTTAAGGCAGCCACTGCATTGTCTATTTGGTTGCCGAGTACAAGAATAAAATCCGCATTAAAGATTTATAAAATAGTCAAAACGATAAAAGTACGCGTCCATTGACTTGTCACAATGAGTCAATAAAGTTGAAATATCAAATTGTATATAAATTAGTACTCGGTCAAGTTATTACATTTTAGTACTGAGTGTATGTATAGTTATTGAGACTTATGAGGGAACTGAGAGGCAGCCAAGAAGAAGGGTCGAATTATAATTACCCTCTGAAAAGCTCTCCTTAGTATTTTGTCAGAATACGGTACTGGACCTCCGTCTTACAGAAATTTGCAGTTATATGGAAACTCAATCCTTTGAATTTCTGTTGGTAGCTAGGGCTACCAACAACAATACACCGTACACGAATGTTTTGTATTATATTGTCAATATTAATATACACATACATACTTATATACAATCACGCCTTTATCCCCGGAGGGTTAGGCAGAGGTGAATTAACACCCAATTTCACCAATCATTGTTCGTAATAGGGGGTGAGCCTATTACCATTTTCCGGGCACTATTGTTAACTGAGTCTGGGCTGTATATACCTATCTGTCTGATCATTGTCAATATAGTGTGTTTATATTGACAATATGTTCCACAATAATAATAATTATTATTATTATATTATATATATTATTATTATTAGTGATTGGATTGTAATTTGTATTGACATCTTAATTTAGTGATTGCATTGGTATTTGTATTGACATCTTAATTTAGTGATTGCATTATAATTTAGTGACATTGAACAAATAAAAATTCGTATGCCTAATGCTGGCGAGATATGCTGTACTATCTACACTGAAAAATGTAACATCTTATCTTTACCGTGTCTCTTACGAATAAATTTTCATTTCATTTCATTTATACCATTTATTAATAAACTAGCTTGTTGCGAGCGCTAGCTTAGCAGGAATTTTGATCCGTTATCACAACCAATGGGTATCTATCACCGGGATAAAAATAAAAGCCTATGACTATGACCTATCCCTGTACTAAATTTTAGCCAGATCCGTTTAGCTGTTAGAGCGTAATTGAATAACAAACATTCAAACTTCTTCAAAAACTTTCACATGTATAATAACAATTGAAATTATTCCTTTCCTACTAGGATAGGATAAGAGGTACGGTATTGTGTAGGTGCCAACCCTACCTGGCAGTGTCTAGGACGGTGGGGACGATCGCAGGCTTCGGCCGAATCCTCTTTGTGCAATGCTTGTTATGTGCGCTCTAGTGACGACTGCAGGAGACAGATACGTTCGACTGCAGCCTCCAAACGACACGAGAAGACTCCTCTGACGATAGGTCTTATGGCTATTAAGATGTAATACACGTGTACGTGTGTTAGTTAGCTAATATACACGAAGATGCGTAGCAAATAATAGCGTTTCTTCAAATTTTTGATCTAAACTTTGAAAAATTTCTCTCTGTAGCGTGTAGAGTACTGCTACCGCTACGGAGGTCGCGGGTTCAAATCCTGCTCATTATAAATATTTTATTATGTATATTTGCATTGACCTGGGTGTTCATACTAACTTTATTAAAATGAAATAAAACAACTAAATTAAATACAGATATTCATATACTCACATGCGAGGGTTACTAGCATAACGAGTTTATCGCGTAATGACAATTCAGTTAAGTTGACATGAAAGCGACATATAAATTGCTTCGCATCATCACCGATTCAGAATGTTCCAAGAATTTTGGCCGCATTTAAATGGCAATATACATACTTTGTTAAAAATAATATCCAGACTTCTAGCGTCTTTAATAACTGACCAATTGCCACACCACAAAATTGAATTGAATTGAATAACTGACCAACTAGGCATCAGGTATAGTTGGCGGCATTTAACTTGGCAACAAACTCGTCACAAAATGTACTCTTTATGCGCAGTATGCGCGTATTGAGTGTCTTTTGAGGATAGCTTGAGATGCTGCGGCGGCGGAGGACCTCAAATCCACCAATCATAGATTATATTAAACCAATCCGCGCGTACCAGAGGCTTGTTTGTCTCGCGACTACTTGCCAAGTTAAATGCCGGGAACAATACTCCTCTTAAATGTTGTTCAATATCAATCACTCTCAAAAAGGCTTATAGGGCACTAAGCACCAATACTTAAAAAAAATAGTATAAATTACCTCTCTTCCGCTAGGAGCCACCTTTCACCTCCATATTCTGTCCGACGACTATGATGAGTATGATAAACACCAGTAGAAGGACCAGTATACAGCAGATGGCGACCGCGAGCATCGCCGCGTGTTCGCCCAGCTTGGCGGAGCCCTGCGCAGCGCAGGCCTGCGCCGCGGTTAGCGTTGCCGCAACCACCCGGGCACTAATCCTGAACGATTCCCTCACACCCAACCAACACAGTCAATGTGACGTCACAGCTCTATAGATATCTTCGAAATTTAAATTTAAAATTTTTGAATTATAACGGTTTTTAGAACGCTGCGGGTAGTTGCAATTTTAGAAGATTGATTTTCTTTATGTCACTTTTTATAGCACTTTATAACACACTTTTCTTTAGCGTACAGTCTCTAGTAATTCGGGCCTTTATTATTATTATGTCGTATACCTTTCACTAATAAAATTTGAGCACGCCAATATATTGTATACTTCTTCGAAAACGTAAAACAAAATTATTGTCAATTCTACTAGAAATTTGAAGTTTGAAGGTACGCTACCGCCTAATTTGGATAACTTCCGAGGTTGTTTATAAGTTTATCGCTGACACGGTATAAATCAGAACTCGTGGAGCACCTTCCAATTTCACCTGCCATTACCCTGGGGCGACGGTGTTTTGTAGGTACTCGAAATTCCAATTAGAGCGAAAGTTGAAATTATATGTACATCTCCCTCTCTCCAGGGTTGTAATGTACGCATGAAAAGGATACGAGATTTTATCTAAATATGTATCATTGTAAGTACACTCAACGACAAAAGTTGCTTAACACTACAATAAATTGAGCTTTATCTTAATGTTTTCCATGTTTTGGTTAATAATTTATGATAAGATTAAAAGGTAAAGTTGTCAATAAATTAGAATTTAGTAAGCTACTTTTGTTGTTGTAGTTAAACTAAGATAAAAATTGCTTCTCAACTCCTGAACGAAATCCGGACTCAAGCCTCAATTCTTTACTATAATTGTCACTGAACAAAACAAATACAAATAGAATTTAATCAACACTAACTTCTAAAAGTGTCGTATTGATCTGAAACTTTGTACAGTATCCGACTATTGACTTGGGAAGTAGGGCGACAGTTCTAGACGGGCTTGTTTCGGTTAAGTAAAGCATTCATATACATTAATTTAAGTACATCTGTTTATGGATTCAAGATAAGAATAGGTAACATTCACAACTAAACCTCAACCTCACCTACTTTGACTCTCTCTGCATCACCTTAAGGTTGACGGGTAGAAAATGCCCATGGCATTAAGTCCGCCTTTGTACATCTAGTTTATTTTTGCAAAAAGTTTAAATAAATAAAACTATCATCATGTTACTATGGAAACTTGTCGGGATTGGTAGCCGGTACCGGTAACTTGCTTCTCTATATAAGCACCCTAAGAGGCCACCAGTCCAAAACGTAATAGACAAAACAAACGCGCAAACCCACACAGTGCTACAAAAGCCACAATTCAAATATTCATTTCTGCGCTCGAGATTACTTCGCAATCAAAAACCTGACAATAACAATATTGTACAAAACCTTTTTCTCCACAAGGTCGCGACTTGCGTCCTTATATTTATTGTGAGGGCTTTGTGGATTTGTAAAATGAAAAACAGAGGCAGAAATCATCACCGTCCGCCATCTTGCCTATATGGTTGGCGGGATTTAATCATGAGTCGGACGCCGCCATTTTTATTCACGTTTGGTTTATTATGATTAATTGTAGGGATTTTATAAGAGTGCTATTTTTCTCATTTGGTGAATTAGTAAAATGAAAATTCTGATTGCTTATTATAGGAATAATGGTATTTTTTGAGTGGTAGGTTGTAATCTACACTAATATTATAAAGAGGAAAGATTTGTACCTATTTTTGTATGTTTGTAATGAATAGGCTCCGGAACTACTGTACCGATTTCAATAATTCTTTCACCTATAGAAAGCTACACTATCTGGGAGTAACATAGGCTATATAACATCACGCTACTACTAAAGGGAGCGGAGCAGTGAGCATAAATGTCAATAAATCGGGCAGATTTCCATACATTATAGTTGGACCGGAATCCGAATTCCACGCGGGCGGAGCCGCGGGCAACAGCTAGTATTATATAAAATGTATTTTTAGGCCCGCGACGCCGCCCGCATTAATAACCAACATTAAACAGCTTGCGATTAAACTTACATAAGACCTTTCTAAGAAAAAAAAACGTATCAAAATCGTTTAGATGTTTTTGCATCCATCACGAGTTAATGAGAATTTAAAAACAAAGTGTGTCGTTGATCCTTAACATCACAACACATAACCCATTTTTTTTAAATATCTCCAATGTAAACAGGAGAGGCTTTGCCCATGTGATATATTGATCTCATTCCCGCAATATAAGAACCTATTATAGGGATTTACTGTCTTCAAAAGAAATAAGATACACCTTTTCATATAATTTCATATAACTGTGTATACTTATTAATTACATGAAACTGTGTATACTTATCTCCTTTGTCGACTGTACTACTCCAAACTACAAAAGGAGGTAACTGATTTCTTCAAATTTTTAACTAAAAATATCGATATGAAGAAACCCGTCTACACGCAACGAAAGCATAATTTATTAACATCCTTTATGTCCCAGCCCATCTCTGAAAAAACACTAACATTATACCGTGACGTGGGAGGCTGGAGATGAGTTGGTTATCAGCCGAGGGTGAATAATGGATGATTGACGAGGTATGACACAAAAACGTGTTCGTTCAACGGCGATCGTTTTTGTAACAGGGTTGAGACCTCGCCGGTGTTGTTTTAGGGTAAATGTACACGCAGGATAATATTTTTAACTAAGTAGCAGTCTGCCCGTGGGAATTTCGATTATATTGTCATAGTTGGGTATATTAGTTGAGACCCTTCGCCACTGCCTACGCCAAAGTGAGGAAGGCGTGAGTATATGTAAGTATGTTCCTGTAATTAATACTTCATAGAGCTATCTCTAACCTCAAAAGCTCAGAATTCGAAACTCAAATTAGTCTATTACAATTGTTGGCAAGTTTTGTTGACCTTTCAAGTTTCATGCCAACGTCGACTCTCACCAACAGTCTGGGAACCTACCTCCTGTTACTAACTGTTACTAAACTGTGAGCAGATATATAAATATACATCCTCGAGAATTAAATTGTATAGTTTATTAAAATTAGGTACCGGGTAAAATGGGTAAAAAGGGTTGAATAGAGATCAAAGAGTGAATAGAAATAAAAAAGGTCAGCTAAATTCTGTAGTTATTTTCTTTCAAATGAAACTATGGACTAGTATTGAACTAGTAGTTATAAGAAACAGAATCATCACTTTGTAAAATAAATTATTAAAAATATCTAACGGCAATTTTATTTCTATTCACCCATTGATTTCTATTGGTACCTTCATAACAATGAAAACAAATTCTAAGAATTTTTTAAAGCAATTAGTAAGCTAATTATTCAAATCCATTAAAATAGGAAAAAGTGAAACAACCCAGGCAGGATTTGAGCTCGCGACCAGTCCCTTTCAGGGGGAATGTATGTGAATTTGTATAACGACACCTCTGGGTTCAATTGGCGTATAAACCAAAACACGACTTTTCAGGAGAGCAAAAAAACGATTTTATTTTTAGAAAAAAAATCATAACTCTTTTATTTTAGAAGCTACATAAAAAATTCCAAAGAGAAAGATTCTTAGAATTTGGGAATGAAAAAGGCTAAATCATTCAATCATATCTATCTTCTTTTGGGTTGGAAGTTAGCATGGATATACGTCTTAGAAAATACCAATTTATGGTGTATACACCCCATGAAAATTGGATGAAAAACCAAATATGGATATAAGCTGCACTTATATCCATATTAGGTAAAATTAAGTTCAAATTTACTGATGTAAAAGCACGTAACTGTAGATTTTTTTGCTGTAAAAACTATTTACTTTGCACATCAATAGAATTATAATTAATAAAAACAATCTCGATACTGTTAGAATGTGGCAGAATTACATTAATATTAGTCTTACTACAGAATTGTGGTCGATATATACGAAATTAAACTACCAGAACAGAAATTATTAAATAAAACACATAATTATGGCACACATTATCAGTCATGATCAGATTATCAAACTAATAAAGCCAATTATTTAAATCTGTAGCTCTTCCACAGCCATCTCTCCTTCACCACGACTTCCTCGTACAACAGATTGTCCTCAGGGTCTTTGTCTTTAATTCAGTGGCACTTGGATAGAGCCTGCGCCATTTTGGCCGTAGAATGCGCCAACTTATAGATAAGCTTTTGTCCCTCAGACGTACAGATATAGCGGTTGCAAGTGGTCTCGTTTGACCCTGGCTACCGCTCTCCTGGTGGCGCGTTTTGCATCTTTGTACGCGTCGCGGTCATCGAAAGATTTGGACGCTTGCCACTTTTTAAAGGAGGGCTTTCTTCACCCTGATCTCTCTCTGCACTGTGTCGTTCCACCACCAAGTATCCCTGTCATAGATGCGTCCACCCTTAGACGTACCGAGCACCGCCCTCCCCGCCTCAAGGATAGCTGCCTGAATCCTGTCCCAGCAAACCTGTACTGGTTCGTCTACAGCATCAGCGCACTTGTCACCGATGGCTGAGACGAGACTTTGGGACTTGGCTTCACCAACACCTGATTCTGCGTTGGCCATGACAAGGAGACGGTGTTGGCTAGTGAGACTCTCTCCGGGTATTACCTTGCAGTTGGCCACCCTGCTGATGCTATGCCTCTTAGTGAGTAGGAAATCGATCTGGGTAGCGTGCTCTCCGCTCTTGCAGGTGACAAGAAGTTCGGCTTTCTTTTTGAAGAACCTGTTCACGACGGCATGTTCGGTGGCCGTACACGTTTTGAGGATGTGCTCACCCTCTGGGTTACGGCTACCGTATCCAAAACCAACGTGGGCATGTCCAAACTCCTCACACCTGTCACCCACATGACTGTGCAGTGGTTTTACTTTAGCAGAATCGAGGGCCAGGGTCTCGATTGTGCTAAAGCAAAACCACCGTTATAACACGGACACTGTAATAATTTTTTGAATTTCTACCATTTAATTTAAGACTTAAAAGCAATGTCTGTAAAATCTAAAATTAAATGGTCTATTGTAGAGTGAACGAAAGCGTGTAGTAAAAATATTGTCATTTAATTTTGGACTTTAATTCTATGGCAATAAAGTCTAAAATTGAATACCATTTTTTGCAATGGATATGGTTTATACGTCCATATGTTATTTAAATGTTTGGATTTACGAACTCAATTTTAAATTACGTTTAAGAAATATATTTATTCGTCACGGCGTAAAATCCATTTACAATCAAGGCAGATCTTACGCCCCGGGTTGGTAAAAATCTTGGTCATAACGTCTTACTAAAAATTTATAAAAGAAAAATTTGGCTGTTACATTAACATTTTATCTTTTTTGTGGTAGGATGATCTAAATTTTTTGGGTCGTAAAAGCATTTTTTTTGCGAATTTGAACATTTTAAATATACAGATCGATAGAGAAAAAAATTCTGAACTAAACGGTGTATATAACTCATTTTGGCCAAAATGGTTTATACGCCAATTGAACCCAGAGGTGTCGATTAACAAGTTTTATTTCAATTTCATTTTTTTACTTCTATTGAGGCTCCGAACTTTACGGAGAATGTTCCCAACAGAAAAACCTAATAACATAGAAAATTAAATACATTTTATGACTTTCCATAAGCCACCATTTTTAATATAAGTCGACGAAATGTGGGTATTAATATTACATCTCTGTCACCCTCTGCCTGCCTTATAGTAAAGTAGAAGTATATCATTGGAGAGTTGTGCTAATGTCCTACTAACATCTATTTATAAATCTGAAAGTGTGTGAAGATATTTGATTGTTTGGATGTTGGTTGAAATCTGGCTGAAATTTTTCAACAAACAAACTATATTTATACTTTTCATCCCTGGAATAGATCCTCTTTGGTTACGGAAGCAAAAAAGAAAAAAATATTCTACTAAATCACAGACGTAGAAAGCTACGTCTGTGTACTAAAATCATAAATTTATAATAGAACAGATAGGTTATACCTACAGAATTAACGTGTATTACCTACGTTCCATTTTTATGAATGAACGTTTGCCGACGGTTACTATGCTAGGGATTACCTTCTATTATCGTAACATTTGTCGATATCTTTCTATACTACCTGTTAAAGTGTACTAACCATAACTTTAAAACTAAAACCCGACTACTGCAAAATCACGAATCTCTAGAATGTATTGTTTTATTAGAGTAAACGGTATACGACCACAGCTATTCTTGATATTTTCTTGCTTAATACTTCTTAGAGCGTGATTTTCAGTAGTCGGATTTTAGTTTGAAACTTGATTTTTATTTGTATTATTTTGGTGCAAGCAACACCTAATAATGTATACATGTTTTTAATGTGCTAATTGAGCCCTTTAATTTCATACCAAACACGGTCTATATATCTCAAGTTTTTTTTCATTATAGTCAGAGTTTCAGAGAGTCATTCACACGTCATATTGCCTATAACCAGCGGATGATCAAGACGTTTCTAACAATACCCCAATTGCCCAGTTCTAATACGGAAAAACAGAAGACATTACAATTTTGTCAATTCGTATTTCTTCAAAAGAGTACATTTTTGTAAAGAAGAATAGTTTCGTCGTCAAATCTTTTATTGGAGTACATCACTATTATGCTTGTAGTAGTACGTTCTAGAAAAATTCAACAATGGCTGTCGCAAATCATTCATAATGTTGGCGCAAATCATTCATAAATGTTGGCACCGTCGGCACGCTGTCAAATTCTCATACTCATTTTCCCAAGTGAGCAATAACTTAAATTTTTTGTCTCTTTTTAGCAGACACAACTGTATATTGGAAAAAAAGAGACAAAGTGATATAATCAAGGTTCAATTCATGTTTGCCTCATATTTGTATAACTAGAATTTCTATATGTTGAACGGGGCCCCCCTGTGACTAAAATATACTGAGATTCTACGAAATAAGCAAAAAAAGGTTCTACTAAATACCATATGACAACCTATTTTTATTTGGTATGTTTGTAATGAAATTGATATATAACCGAAGGATCATTTTCTATTGATGCTGAGTCAGGGACATCAAAAGGGAATAGTTATAAAATTAGCAATAAAGGTCCATATACGTCACGGTCCTTCTTTCAAACTTCAATAGCATGAAAGGCGCTTTATATTCAAGATAAAAGAAAACTGTGTATTTTATGATCTCTACGTGTTTGAATAACTATTTACCAAAACGATATAGGTAATTTTTATGTATGTAGTTGAGCACGTAGTATTCTCGATACGAAAGGATACTACATAGATATAGCTACTTACCTGCAGTTTTTTTTTTATACCACTTAGTTGGCAGACAAGCACACGGCCCACCTCATCAGGTGCCGTGTGCACCTCATCGGAAGCGGTCACCGTGGCCTATGGACGTATGCAACACCAGGGGCGTCACACTCGCGCTGCCCACCCTGAAGAAACCTTCTAATGCCCTTCTTGAAGAACCCCTTAGTCGCTTGGGAAAACCACCAGTTAAATGTAGATCTATCTATCTGGCTATCCCATAGAGATTGATGACGTTTTTGTTCTTTAGAATGTCGAAACTGGCAGTACTCGTAGATACGTTATAAGAAACGGCCGTAAATCTATATACATAAAAAAAATCCATATATATCAAAAAATAATCTATATACATAAAAGCGAAATACCGCTCACTGATTATCACGAAATCTCAGAAACTACAAACTTGAAATTTGGCAGATAGGTTCCTTATAGGGTGTGGACAAGACCTTCGCTAAGAACGAAAATTCACCCTAAAAACTAACTCCACGCGTATGAAGTCGCAGGCGGCCACTAGTTATTATATATTACATCCATATTAATATACGATAGTTATTTATAACTGTAGCCAATAAAAAATGCTAAACATACACGTAATATAATTATTATCATATTAACGTGATGTCAAGAGCGGAAATTGGGCCAATTATCGCTTGATAATCTCATTCGGGTACGAGCCTGTAGCTCATATAGGTACTGCCTCCACACATGAAGTAGGTAGATCAATATTACAGTTTTTTTTCGGCAGTGGGGTGAATTATTTATCGTATAGGTGTGCTGGTGAATGAATGAGAAAGTGCGATTGGGGAGAACGATAACATGTTTATAAATACCGTTATAACAAGTAAATAGATATTGTTACCTTCGTTCTGAAGAATATATAAACAGATGTAGGCATTATGAACCGATTTAAATTGCCGCGTGGTTCCCGGTAGAGTAAAATTTGGGCCTCCCCATCTCTTCCCATGCGGTGTCGCACAAGGTGACTTAGGGATAAGGCTGTTAAACATAAGACAGATATATACAGTCCAGGCTCAGCTTCAGATACATGGCTCGAGTCAACGATAGTGCCCGGAATACGGCAATAGGCTCACCCCCTATTACGTGGGACCTAATACAATGATTGGTGAAATGTGGGTGTTAATTCACCTCTGCCTAACCCACCGATGATAAAGGCGTGATTGTATGTTTGTATGTACGAAACGATTTATCAACGATTTTACCTTGCCGCTTGAAAGTGAATCGTTTCTAATCGGGGTCGGTTCCTGGATTCTTATGTTTTATCTCCAGAGACGTCTGTTTTGGGTCGTCGTGGGGTCCACTATCTCCTCCCTGTCTTTCCTTATGGTCGAAATCCATGTAGACCGATAACCCTACACTCACTTATTTGTTATATCAGTATTTATAACCACCAGTACCCTTCGTTCGCCATCGTAACCAGTTGAGATTGAACTTTTCATCCTTGGTCATAACCAGTTACGATCGAGGAAAAAAGTTTCCTTGTTCAAAACCAGTTACGATCGAAGACACCAGTTGCTCAGGAACCACTCACCGGCAAGTGGGCTGCTTTGCCACCTAAATGACAGTATAATTATCACACAACCCTACAGTAATATAACGTAATGTCTCGGTAGCCGCAGGTTGACATACAGGATGTTCATAAACAATTCAATGACGTAATTGAATTCCCGAGTTACTTAATGATAATAAACCAAGTTAGGGTGCTTTTATCACATTAGAAGCTAGTGGAGCAATTTCGGCCTGTAAGCTACTTTTTTATTACTAACTATATAAGACTGTATTTACGAGAAAATCTTAGAAAACTTGGGACTCAACAAGGTTCCTTTATCAATAAGTGTTAATGATTAAACTACATAATATTGTAAGTGGTTTCGGTCTTCGGTTCGTTTCGATCGGTTCGGTTACTCAATTCATATTATTTCTGTAAAAAAAAAAATAGCGTACTGATACATTTGTATATTTAGACCAGAAACCTCTTTCCTGAGACCTTTAGTTTACCATCAGGCGAGGTGAGGTGAAGTCATATTCACGTGACCATTATAATGAGGTTGGTTATAATTTGGGCTCCTAAGATCATCTATGCGCTTGGGTGATCCGTTGACGAGAGCGTAGTGACCCTCACAGAGGCTCGGGGAAGCCTCAAGTGTCTTCCATGAGCCCGCGGAAAGTGAATAGTTATTTTTTTCTGCCTATATGAAAAAGAGCTCCTAAGATCTTGATGGACCCCATCAATGGTTCAAACGTGAGGTCTAATTTAGAATAAATCAAATTTAAATTAAACTTCTGTTTGCAAAATAGTCAGCTTCCACCTCAGTTGATTATTATGAAACCAATCATCCTGTATAACGCAGGCAATCAATTCCGAATGTAGATTCAGAAGAGACCGCGCTCAAAACTGAAACTATTCATGCAAATGCGGTTAAAGCCGTCCAATTTGATTTCGAGGTTTGGTACGCACCGGTGTTTGAGGTCGGCTAATTTGCATCGTGCCAACGTTAATGCATGCCATGCATGATGTTAGGACAAACTGTAATGAGTCAATAGAATTTTGCAAATACCACTATCTCATTTGCTTTCGTGTCGTGTTCGAGTGTTGGCTGATTTACACCAGACGAGCGAATGCTCATTATGCACAATCTATCCCCTCCCCGTCAAATTCTATTAGTGTAAAGAGAAACAGAACATTTCTTCGTGATTTTTTCTTGGCTCGGATAAATTCTCCGGAATATCTTGGAATTCTCGCTCACTTCATGTAAATGCCACTAGAGCGCGCAAACACTACCTAACTTAGAGCGTTCTTACATGGTTTTTTAATTGACATTAATGAGCAATGAGCATACGTTTGTCTGACCTAAACAAACAAAAACATGTACAAGTACTCTAGACCTTGGTTATCATTCTTGCTCGTTGATAACGAGGTTTTGTTTACACTAAAAGATTAAAAGACTCAAAGAAAGAATGCTCTTTTTCTAGCTCTAGCTCTGTTTTCGTTTGGTCTAAATCTACCTTAACTGATACGCAAAAATAGCTTGGCTGCTAATAGGACGATAGTAGGTAAAACATTAACATAATTTCGATGCAAATGAAAATATTTTAAGATATGAATAACAAAAACAGTCTGATTGTAGCCATTATAAAATAATAACAAAACCAAGGGCAACAGAAACATAACAACTTCATTAAAATGTAATTCGTGACATATTTTTTAAACGCAGCGTGAATCAAAAACATTCCGGAAAAATAATCCAAGATTTCAGGGTTTTCACAATTCTGTACGCTCATTGGTTGAAGATGATAAATATGATCAATGCGTAACCAATGAGCAATGAGTATTTGGTGTGTTTAGTTTGAGAATTAAGTTATAAAAAAGAGAAAATAGAGTAGAACTATTGAAACGCTACAATATTTAATTAACACTAAATACGTGGCGAGAATAATTAATTGTAAGGTGACAATAAAATTAATTACGGCGACACTTTAAAAATAATTATTTAAAAAAGGAACATTCAGCAGTGTTATGATAATAACGTTAAAGTCGACTTAATTACCGCTAGTAAGTCTTAAGAGCTTTCTGAAAGCCTATTATTATGCTAAGCAAGTGCCGGCAACAGTTGAGAACATCCACCTTTTGTGAACGGACCTTTTGAGCGTTTTGTAATAAAACTTTTGTACTTTCCGCTTCGAGAGGAACGAACTTCTTGAAAAAATAACATATTTTAGCGTAAATTTTACTGTGACCTGTAGTTTACAGTAAAATATTATTCACCTTTTCGTTAGCATTTACGTAGGTATACCCTAACTTTCTTTTGAATTTTTGAATTCCATGCGACGTCTTCGAACCCTGGTTAGCTAATAAGCCAGGGTGATTTATTAACTATTAATCTATGGTCGAAATATTCAATCCTTCCTACTATATCCTACTATCCTACTAATATTATAAATGTGAAAGTTTGTGAGAATGGATGTGTGGATGTGTGGATGTTTGTTACTCTTTCACGCATAAACGGCTGGACCGATTTGGTTGAAATTTGGTATGTATATAGGTTATACCCTGGATTAACATATAGGCTATATATCAGCGATGAACGGGATCAGAATTCCACGCGGGCGGAGCCGCGGGCAACAGCTAGTATTATCATAAAAGTCTTTGAATTATCATATAGTCTTTGGTCACAGTTTTCCTGTGAACTGTACAGTTACGTAGACGTATAAAAAAGCCTTCAAGGAAACCGGTTACGAAACTCCAATTTCCTTGACTTCTGATGCTGAGTCTGGACTGTATATATCTGTCTGATGTTAAACAGCCCTATCCCTTAGTCGCCTTGTACTACACAGATGAGATGGCCCAAATTCTACTCTGCCGGGAACCACGCGGCTCAATCATATTATACTCCCGTAAATCATATTATACTTATTACATGTAATTATGTTGAAGAACAATTTCTCAAAGAAGAATTCTTCTTAATCGAGAGCCAGGCGACGAATCAGATGAGAAGTCGGTAATATAAATGCCTGAGGACCTATTTCAAATGTATTAATATACTCTGTGATACCTACCTATCTCTAATAATGTTAATCACATTTTCAAGGGTTGAATAGTCATAAATGGAATTATGAAGACTAGTAGAAGCCCTCATCTCCGCCTGCGGGTATGTAGATTATTGCGAGTTTTAGTCATATCTTCGGTTCTATTCGAACAATTGCAATCAAACATACAGCAGATATTAAAACTGACCAAGACCTTTCTAACAATCAAATCAAAGCGACAAAAATTAAAAAAACAGTATGTTCAGAATCGTTAATTTAACATAACCCAATTTTAAATTTCATATTTAAAAACCTACATTAGGACCTACCCTTAAGTAGTATCAGATTAAAAAAACTAATCAAATAAACCAATGCAAATATCCGTGTGGTGACAGAGAAAGAATACAAAGTATCATCATCCCATCTCATCCGAAGGGTGTCGTAAGAGGCGACTACCGGAAAAATACGCCGACAATATCACTGCGAGAGAAGGAAAATTCGAAATAAAACCCTGTACCAATCCGTCTGGCTAGCGTGGAAACAGTACACCAAATCCTCCTAACATTGTGAGACGCCTATGTCCAGCAGTGGACTGCGATGGGCTAATTCATTGAATATACATACATAGGTACTCATGTATATAAATATTAGCACTGAATAGGAACCAAATCTGCAATCTCTGCCATCACAGTCGAACGATCTATCAATGCCATAGGTCGTGATATAAATGTAATTACACATAACCTAAACCACGGTTACACAGCGTTTATGACTAGATTAGGTAGTGCTATTCGTCACTTATCATACCCTAATGGCGGTTACAACCCACGGTTACGTCACGTCATATCGGACCAAGGTTCATCATAATTGAATGTCTTTTACGACAGGCGCCCACCGCGTATATTATGACATACTGCTTAGGTTTTACAACAGTAATAAAAATATAATATCGGTAATGCTTATACTGAAATAATTATTAATGAGAAAGATACAGTAAATGGAAAAAAACGAGGTGATAAAATCGAAACACCTGTCGCCAATGTTGGCGGCCAATGCCTCAACCGATCTTGGCCAACAACATTGGTGGTCCCGACGTATTGTTAACGTCTTTGAGATATCCTTTCTAGAGCATACAGGCTGATACGACGATAAATAACGTGCGGCTTAAGTCGGTTCTAATCCGACGTACCAACCTCATAATTAGCTTCAGTGAAGTGAAGCCAAAAGACGTATTTATACGCAAAAAAAACGTAAGTCAGGTACAAAAACTACTGAAGTGTTTGAAAGCTAGGTACATATTTATTTTTCGTTATAATCACGGAAAATTTTCTGGGTGCGGTATGGAGTAATCGGGGACAGACACTAATGCTTCATAATTTATTTGAGCAATAAACAGAGAGGGCAAATAAAATGCGATAATATATAATGATAGATGAGGGGAGGTTTGTCTTACAAACATGCCATAAACCGTTTTTTTTTTCTGTACAGTAAGTCTCGTAACATAGGAGTCATTGGATATAAATTATTATAATAGCATTATTATTATTTCTGTTGAATATAAAAACCCAACATGTAGGTATCTACATACCAGTGGCGAAGTGTCCATATAACCCGATTCCTACCGGCTTACCTTTGCAAAAACCCCTAAGCATTGTCTATTAATAAATTATAAATCAATGAAACCACATCCATTCAATACACAAAAATATAAAACAAAAAGTATTCTGTTACGTAAATCGCAATTATAATAATTATTTACATACATTACATTATTACACATATTTCTCATAACGCCATCTAGTTCTCAAATAAGGAAGGAAACCTCTTGTATGATTCTGTCTGAACGCGCGCCAAGCGAAAAAAAGCCGGTCGCCAAAAACGGAATCTTACGTACTTACTTACTTACAGTCGCACGCACACATGCGCAATTTTTCTTAGTAGTGTTCGTAGAAATATTTCACGAATATAAGCCGCGATTCAAGGGTTTATGACAAGGAGGGAATATACGATAAGAATTTGCGAGAGCGAGAGAGCACTAATGTGAATGCAGTTTGTTTTGGTTACAATACACTGAAGTTGAAGCGAATGAGCGATGTATTCAAATTCAATTGCTCACGACAATTTTGACATTCATTTTTGATTTCAACAATAATTATTTATGTTATAAAGTACTGGAAGTAGTTAGAATTCGCTTTTTTGTGTGAAGTGGTTATTACTAAGTATAATTTGTGTTTGTGTATGTGTAGTGTACTGACTGTTGTGCATTGATTGACATATTTGTCGATATTTTGGTAAGTAGTTGCTTGTATTATGCATTTGTCAGCAAATTTAGTAGTTTGCTGTTATAATGGCTGCGTTAATAGCATTAGATTGTTGTCTGACTGATTATTTGTTGTGTGAGGAAACATCTTTCTCGAAATTAAATTATGAAAATAAGAAACATGTAGTTCAGTTAGGTCGATGACTGGGCAGTCATGAATATAGAATATAAACGGCGCGATGGATTTACGAAACATTTTAATTACGATAAATATAAGTGGCTGACAGGCAGTTGTAAATTAAATAGAATGTATTGTTTTCCTTGTTTGTTATTCTCAGATTCTAAGAGTATGTGGAGTCATTTAGGATATAGCGACAAAAAAAAATTATCGAAAGAAAAACATTTTTTGCTTAAGACTAAGAACGAACCCGGTTTTTATGAGGGTCCTAGCTCATTTCATAAGAAAGAATAGACGTATAGCTTTAGAGTATAAGTAGATTAAGTAGTGTAGTTTAACAAGTAAATAATATTTAGTTGGTAGACATCACATCATATTCATGCATCATACATCTCATTTGCAAAAGGTTTTTTTTTCAAAACCACTTTCATTATACTTGAAAAACACTGTTATAATAATCATCAGTGCTCACACGTATAGTAAATGTGGGTTGAAATTTCCTCAACCATTTGGACCTAAGCATCGAACCAGCCAGTCACAGCTTTTGGAAGGAGTACCTACACATAAAGGATTACAATCGGCCATGGTAAGTTTTTTTCTATCGTTCGGCTTCCCTTTTAAAAAAATCCACCCTTCGCCACTGCTACATACGAGTATAATAGTATTATTATTCACGTTAGTGGACCAATAAAGTTGGTATCTGGTTGGACCGGTCAATGTAAAATGTAATTGAAAGAAAAAAAACACTCTTAGTTTTGTAATAACAAAACTAATAAAGTTAAAAAAAAAAACTATAACTCACTTGTGAATAATAGCAATGAAAAAGTCACAGTTTAATAATAGGTGTCATTACGTGCCTAATTGCATGAGCTATAGTTAAAATAAAATAATTTGCATTTTTAAATTACATTATTATGCAATGCCAGCAGTGTCTTTATTAAATAATGTCTCAAAACAAAATACACAGACTTAATTAAAATTCATAAAAAGAGCAGAATTCAAAAAACGCATTAAAATCATTATTGTCCAGTTCTTAGAACTCTTTCATGTAAAGTTAAACCTTGCCCGAATTTGTTTACTTTTTTGGATTGTTAATTCTTACGCGGAAAAAAATGTAAAAGGTCTCTCCATTGTTTATGGATTTGTGCAGAATAAAAAGTCACATCTCGTTTTTTTTTTAGAATAAATGAAATGAACAAATGAAACTTTTTTTTAACATTAACTAGTGGTTAAACTCATTATTTTTTTAGGAAATCTACATCTAAAGTACATACTTTGATAAACGAAAAAATACAAAGTCAGTTATACGTGTTCTGGTGCAATGACAGAGGCGGGAAAAAAGCAAAAGAATGTTTCCAGTGTGGTGCCCGGCAAAATTGAATTTGTGCCACCCCATCTCTTCCCATGCGGTGTCGTACAAGGCGACTATGAGATACAGTTGTTTAACATCAGACAGATAATGTACAGCCTAGACTCAGCCTGTACATGGCTCGAGTCAACAATAGTACCCAGAATACGGCAATAGGCTCACCCCCTATTAAGTGGGACCTAATACAATGATTGGAGAAATGTGACTGTTAATTCACCTCTGCCTAGCCCTCCGGGGATAAAGGCGTGATAATATGTATATATGATGTACTATTTTGAAACCTATTAGAGGTGGCGTGGGACGACATAAGTTGTCCGTAAAGCTTTATTAATATTATGCGACTATGAATGTACGACCCAGTTAGTTTCTAAGTTGCCTCATTCATTCCTAGCAATGCAATCTTGCTAGCTAAACTTGCAATATTGCACTCGAGTTATTTATTCTCTGAGTCATCTCACCACTACCATACTCGACTTTAATAGGTACATGCAATAAACCCCACTTCCTACGTCCTATCTCACTTCCTACTAATATTAGAAATGTGAAAATTTATTAGGATGTTTAATTACTCAGTCACGCTCAAACGAATAAGAATGCTGAATAGATCTGCCCCTCTAGACAAGTGCCAATTCGTTACTCGGCGTATCACGGAATAGAATGCCAAATGTATGGGATTTGACGTATATGACAGGTGTCAACGAATGTCAAAAACGTCAAATCCTATACATTAGTCATTCTATTCCATCATACGCCGAGCAACGAATTGCCACTTGTCTAGGGGGGCTGGATGAAATGTGGTACTGGGATAGATTATTATAGCCTGGAATAACACATAACCTACTTTTGATTTAACCGCTCTTTTACTATTCTAAAAAAAACACAATATGTTTTTTTTTACAGAATATAAGAAAGTACTCAATTCTCTACAACATAATATATCACACAAAATGTAGAATAAATTACCCACCGGTGTAAAAACACTTACCAGTCTTACCACCCACGAACCCCAATATTGCTTGTACAAGGTACGTTTATTATGAGACCCGCCAGATGTTCACAAGTAATTAAATATTCATCTCGTGATAAAACCCTATTTTAGTAGAAAATGTTTTACAAATTGATTGTAACTATAGAACAAAAGTATTGACCTATTATATCTAAGAATGGTAAATAATACTTTTTAATTAGTTACAAGGTTTGTTAATTTTTGGTCATTGTTTCATAGGCTGCCATTCTATTACATTTGTAGAGAACATTTTAACCTGTTGATTGTATTAATCTTTATTTGTTACAATGTGGTCCCACCGAGATCTTTGAAACCCAAATCAAGTTATCATTGAAGATACTTTTCTCATAATAGAATTTTTTTTGTTTATTTAGAATTAATATCTACACAATCTATAACGTAACATGGAAAATACAATGGTACTGTTATTTTATTATAGCAGATCAGAGAATGAAAATAGCGAATCCGATTTTTGAAAGGTCAAAGTTGGCCCCTTACGCGCCAATATAACGTTATTTACCTAATTTCCGAACGACGTAAATCGTATCAGTAACAAGTTGAAATAAAGCAGGCCATTACTTGCCGCTCTTTCCACTTTGTACCATTCACGGGATAGACCACCCTCTCATGTTAATTGTCTCTTTCGGGGAAAGAAGTGGTTTTAGTTAATATTCCAGCATCACTCATCCCCTGGTGAGGGTGAACCTTGAGAAGGGTTGACACTGTGATTTAAGATGTGCTCGAAGATCGGCGGTATATATATATAAATTAGAATATCTAGGCCTTAGGAAATGAACCGTGTTTTAAGAGATAGCTCTTGTTGAAATGAAACTATTTTTAGCGGATTACGTCGCGATTTATTTTGTGTTAGCGGTTGCTTTTGAGTTATATATTCAATTTATATACCCCCAAAGTGGTTAACTTTGATCTGACCAAAAAATGAGAATCCTGTTTTATTTCTTATCATAAAAATTACAGTTTATTCTTCTTCTTCCTCCTAGCGTTATACCCAGTCGCATCCGAAGCTTTCAGCTCGGAGTCTGGGGTCCGCTTTACCAGTCTTAACTACGGATTTGGCTAGACCTCGATATTTTCCGTGAAGCGATTGCCATCTGACCTCCACAACCCAATGTTAACATTAGACGATATCGAAGCTTTGCAGCTAGACCGTTGTTTTTTTTTTCGGACTTTTTAGGGCTTCACTACCCGTAACGACCGCCATAGATGTTTTTATGGCAACCGGGACCGACGGCTTAACGTGCTCTCCAAGGCACGACCAGACCAATGCAAATATCCATATTTCATGCACACAAATATTTGCACTGAGCGGGGATCGAACCAGCGCCTCCTGCTTAGCGGCCGCGTTCACTACCGCTACGCCACGGAGGCTGTCAATAAAAATTACAGTTTATCTAATGAAAAAATATAAATAGATATAAAAAATAAAACATACTATTTAGTATTGAAGTTAAGAACATGGTTTCTGAATTGAATATATCTCGAGTCGCAAATCTTGAGCTTCATGCTTTAGCTCCCCATTGCTTATCTGCTGCAGCTAGCAAGTATAATGTCATTCAACCAGCACATTTTTTTATCTACCTAGTCGTACTGACTAAAATATAACAACAAAGTTTATAAGACGCAAGCAAAATAGCTTTAGTAAACTCGAACAACTCTTATCGATAGATATACCGAATTATCTAACCTTTACAATCTATAGATAGAAAGTAAACCTTAGACTCAGTACAAAGACGGGCTTTGTGGATCGTCGAGGAACTCACAAGCAGCATTGTACCTCTTAGCGTTAAGAGAGATTTCGCATCCCTATATGTTACCTACCGATTTTAGAACGGCTTGTGTTCTGAAGAGTTGTTTGATGATACCTACCTACTTAATACTGTTACACTACTCACCACACACCAGATATTCACCCTCATATATCTTGGACCTAAAATGTGCTCAAAATGTGCTCTATGCGCGCAGTACACGTTTCTTGGGTGCCTTTTGAAGATAGCACGGGGTGCTACTGCGGTGGATGACCTCAAATTCACCAAGCATAGATTTTTACAAAACAATCCACGCGCGCCAGAGCGTTGTTTATATCCCGATTTGGGTCCAAGATACGTGTCCCGTTTTACACTTTAAATTTAGAATACTCGCTAAAAAGAAAATCCCTCTCCGCAGTTTAAAATTAGAATACGTGGGAATAAAGAAATTCCCTCTCGAAGACGATTCAATTGTAAGATTTCTTTGCCGCGCGGTAAAAAAGTGGAACGCTCTACACGCACACGTGTTTCCTTCCTTGAATAGCCCGATCCCTTAGTTACAATAGACATTCTATGACACGAGATGGATGTATATACTACTCCACCGGGTACCATACGGCTGAAAAAAATCTTCTATAACTGGTAGACTCGTCAGTCACCAACACATGTCAGTATCAATTCTATAGTATATTTAATGGTCTCATGGCACTAAATTCTAACCATATTTTGCGTCGCGTTTGTTAACACAACATCTTAACAAGCATGTTATACTAAATCAAAGCTTTGTACCTCAGCCCGACTGTCAGTCTTTCATCCCCGCATATTCTGTCCTCCGTGTCCCCGCCATTGTTCACCAAAATATCACCAACTGACAGTTAATGTTTGTTTTGGCGAGTTATTTTATTTATGACTATAATAATTTTGTCTATTGTTTGGTTATAATGAATTTTACGTACTTATTTATAAAAGAAAATGATTCTTTATAAGTATCTCCTATACAGAATAGGAGGTACAAAGGAAACTGTATCTGTGTATACAACCTATAAGTCTAGACTAGAAAGCATTGTGAAAAAAGTCATAAAATATTTATTTATTTTTTTTATTTTTTTATTTAAAATGATCACAATAGAGTATTACTTAGATATTATTACAATAAACATATTAACTACTCGCTTAAACTTTGAGGTTTTTGTGCGAGTAGCGTTCGCCATGCATTTATCGATGATGAGTAGGTATGATGACATCACTATATTATGATTTACTATTGTTTTACTTGACTGTACAGTATAGGTACAGAAAAAAGCTGTATCGATTTAAGACTAAAATCTGACCACTAAGTTTTTGTCGCTATCATACAAAAAGTGTCAAAATTTATAAAATTCATTCACTCATTTCAATTATGAAAAAAAATCAGAGTGGCGTTCCATTTATTTATCCCTAATATTTACGCACTTTCTTAATTTATTTTTAATTTTCTAATTGACATTTGTAATTTATGACATTGTATAATGATTATCTAACGTCTAATTAATTATGTATAATTTATGTAACTTCACGACAAAGTTTGCATGCCGATAGATCGGCGAGACACACCGCACTTTCAGAAACTACTCGTAATGCAATGTAACAACTTTCTCACTGTGTTTCATGTAAATAAATATTTCTATTTCTATTTAAATTATTTCCCGCCTCACGCAAGAACCATGGCACATTTTTTTTCTCAACAGCTTGTCTAATACTGAAGTCAAGTCTTTACTTACCACAAATATTAACTGAAGGTTTTACATAAATCACTGTCAGAAAAGAATTAGATTTTACCTAAATCTGATTTTAATCGTTCAGAATTTAACAAACCAAATTTTGTCATTGACGGAGCGAGCGAAGCGAGACAAGGTGCCCGATTTTGCTTTTGTCTGTATCTATGTCCTGTTTGTCAGTTCCGGTCCAGAGGGCGCATTTCTTAACCGATTTTCACCAAACTGTGCCAAGCATGGTGCCAACCATGGTGTGCTCACATGTTCTTTGATTTAAAATACAACTTTTGTCGAGAGCTTTTTTATTGGAGGGAAAATGAGGTAGAAAGAGTTTGTTGTCGCGTTAATTATGGACGGTTCTTGATGAATTTTGGCTGAAATATCAAGGATATGATTCCTCACAGGTTACTATGAAAAAAAACATGCCGCGTAAAGTAAAGGTGAACTTCATCATAAAAAAACTAGATGATAAAAAAAGGGGGAAAAGTTCACTGTAAGAACAGTGATAGTCATTATGTTTTGGTGAAACATCCAGGGTTATTTAAAATAAGAAGATACATATTATTTTTTTATTTTAATGTTTTTTTAAGATTTGATTAAGTGTGCCAGAAAAATGTGGTAAAGGGTGTTCACACAACTACTAGCAATAATCTAACAAACATAATGGCGAGACCATACCGTACCGAATATCACATTATTACGTGCTCCATAATTATAGCTGTAAATAGCCTGTCACGTACCATGACATAGACACGTTCCATTATTGAATTACGAGTCTCCCATTTCATCATCATCACCTCGGTTACATCCAAACCTCGTCCGTTCTCCTATGAATCTTTTATTCTCTGCACCACTTATTAGGTTGACTGGTAGAGAATGCCTATGGCATAAAGTCTGCCTATGTACATGTGTGCATGAAGTTTAAATAAATAAATCTTTAATTTGGTTTATCTTGGCTTTTCCGGGAGCAACTGCCGCTTGTCTGAAATTATTCTTCATTAAATTCTGGGTTTTACACACTGGAGCAGTGATTTTTTTTTTGTATGGGACGAAGGTTAGTTTCTGTTCTGTAAATCTATTATTATTCGGAAAAGGAACAAAAACAGGCGATAATACCTTCAAAAATTCAAACACCTAAAAATATTATATTCGAATAAATCTTTTTAAACTTTTTTTGAACAGCTATGTAAACACTAAACAACACTACAACTTTTTTTTAAAACTCTTAAAATATTCTATGACTAATGTAACAGCACTATGATCACTGGAATTTATTCTTTAAATTACTAAATTTGATTTTGGAACGCGCGTTTTTTTTAATATTCGCGGTTTATGTCGTGGGTGTTTAGTCTACGGAGTTCAGACGCGCACTGACGCGTGGAGGCGACACTCGGAGGGCGGGAGGCGCGGACCAACTCAATCACATGCAAGCATCTGCCTCCGATCGCCCCAGACCACCTCAGATAAGGAAAAACACCTTCCACAACACACTTTTAATGGATCCCGGATTAACACTCGCGGATTTTGTGATGAGAAAGTTATAATAGGCACTTTGGAGGGTTTAAGCTGAAATGTTTTTTCGGTGTTTCCTATAACCTTAATGAACACTAAACTTGTGATATGTCAACTCGTAATATATATACATTTCTGTTGTGAACAGGAAGTCTTATACAGTACATGTGTAATGTTTTTATTGGTTAAACTTTATTAAGTTATCATGTACCTACAGTCGTTCAAAAGTCTGTCGAAACACGGAGGCTGTTTACTTTGAATCATCTTCTAAGATGCAAAGCCGCAAAGGCCTTATTATTTATTTTATTTATTTTTATTAAAATTTACTCCATAAAGTTCGAAAGAGCAACTAATTACACGACTGCTCAAAATAATATAATATTTTCAGAGCTAACTTATCTTAAGTACTTACCTAGTTAGTTTTAAATGTCCGCACAGATTTGAATGTATCCCGGATGACACTGGCGATAAGTTTTGTTTGTAGCAGTCATGTTTATTACCAACGATATTGAAATACAGCACTCTAAGTACTTAAGATAAGTTAGCTCTGAAAATATTAGTTATATTATTTTGAGCAGTCGTAGCAGGTCCGAGACCAATTAGCTATTGGCTTCTAACTTTTTAAATTTACGAAAAAAGAACGCAAATTATTTTTTATTATTTCACTGACAAGATGGCTTCACATTAAAAAACAACGAATACAAAAATAGAAATAAATTTTAATGAGATTCAACACTCCGCCAGTGTTTCCCTTTTGTGCGAATAGAATTAATGATTTGCACGTAAACGATACGCCAATTTTCAAAAATGGAATAACAACTGTAAATCGATTACGGGCTCCTGTTTTTTCATTGGATGAATTTTGGAGGACCCCTGTGTGTCAAGAGAGAGGGATTACAATTTTTAGGCTGTGTCGGTATTTATCGCTGACGTTTAATATTTTTCTCGATAGATAAAAGGACGTCATTATAATTAAAAGTAATCTAGGTCTAACTACGGAACTTCAATATCGCCAGTGGATCCTCATTATACTTAAAGCGGATCATATTACGGAAAATATCGGAGTTCGATCATTTCTTAGGCCGAACTGAGCTAGAAAAATGCTCAGTAGTCTAAGCCTTTAATCATTTGATTATATTGATATGCATTGTAAATTTCAACTTAAATTTATTTACACTAACTATCATTAATACATATTAATGGTCGGGTCATTCATCATCTCGCGATCGTTAAATTCGCGAGCGCGCGCGAGTTTGCAATTTTCGATTTCGAATTATTTTTTCGTCGTCATCTCGCTCGCATGCTAAAGTACAGTTAGATAAAAAAGGATCAAAGAAAACATGAAAAAGAAAACTAATGTATACTCGCGTCTTTACCCGCATTGGTTGATGTGCTGCGAATGTTTTTTTTTTTCATCTTAGATTTCGATATAGACTTGCGAAGTGAGACTAGGGCGACACGGCCGATATATGCTATCTGTTATGAGTAGCTATGTCATCTTAATATGCGTCGTATGAAATTCGGCCCCAATTCACAAGAGAAACGACACCTTGGCACGCCAGTCGCATCTAAAGCTTTCATCTTCGAGTCTGGGGCCCGCTTTTCTCAATCTACCTGCGGGTTACCTTCACAACCCATTGCCGATATCGAAGTATTGCAGTTAGACCAGTTGTTGAACTTTTTAGGACTCCAACTGCCCGTAACGACAGTCATAGATACTCGTATGATAACCGGGACCGACGTCTTAACGTGCTCTTCAAGGCACGAGTCATACTCATGCATACAAATATTTGCACTGAGCGGGAATCGAACCTGGGCCCCTTGTGTAGCAGTCGCATTTACTACCGCCACACCACAGAGACAGTCAGGTAACAGCTATATCTTGGTAACTATTGTACTATAGTTACTCAAAGTTGTATATATTATTATATAAAGAGGTGTATAATATTATTTCGTTTTGAAATTGTATTGCCGCGTGGTTCCCGGCCCAGAATTTGGGTTACCCCATTTCCTCCCATGCGGTGTCGTACAAGACGACTAAGGGATAGGGCTGTTTAACATCAGAAAAATATATACAGCCCAGGCTCAGCCTCAGATAGATAGCTCGAGTAAACAATAGTGCCCGGAAACGGCAATAGGCTCACCCCCTATTACGTGGGACCTAATATAATGATTGGTGAAATGTAGGTGTTAATTCGCTTCTGCCAGGCCTTCCGGGGATAAAGGCGTGATTGTATGTACCTATGTATGTATGTATGTATGTATGTATGTATGAAATTGTATAAGTACGCGGGTTGATATGGGACGGAGAGTGACACGTTGACCCAGTTGTCTCTGGTTATCATAACGAGGGTGTAATAACAGATTTGCGAGTTAGTTGTTGTTTGTTTTTGTATATAATGTGTTATATAATCACACATGGATCCATTTTTTTTTATCCATTATCATAATAGCAATTTCCCTTTTGCGTCCTTGCACTTTGTAGCTGGCTATCAATTCTTCTAAAGCACAATTATTGTCATATTACAGACACTAAAAATGGCATTGAATTTTACACTTAAAGTCCAAAATTAAATGATGAGTTTCATTACGCTCTTTCATTCACTCCACAAAAAGCCATTTTATTTTAGACTTTAAATGCATTGTATTAAAGTGTAAAATCAAATGTGTTTTATTGTCCGTAGTGACAGAGCGGTTTTGCTTTAGCAGAATCGAGGGCCTGGAGATCCGCTTATTGTTTTGAATTGATATGTCAACTTTTCGAGTGCACCTCAACTTTTTTACCATCTAAAAGAGTGCAGTCAATTGAAGGACCAAATATAAAAAACTGCACAAGGGACAAAATTTATTTTACCAAGCTTTTGTTTAAGTTGTTTGTAAATAAATAAAATATGGTAGTAGCCCAACTCCATTTCAACATCAGAAGTCAGAATTAAAAAAAAAAATTAGCATACCCATCAAAAACTTCATTCAATAACATGATTTATAAAATGTAGGTGTAATCTCGGGATGTGTACGACATGTTAATCCCTAAGAGCGTGGTGTGGTGGAGTTTTATTAATTGCGAGCTCTGTTGGGGCTTTTAGCCGGGATTGCCGGGATTAGCGGCGCTATCCGAAGTGCAAACCTCCTTAGCGAGGCAACAGACGGTAACAACAGATTTGGAGCCGTGCGGTTGAAAATTTGCTGAGTTTTGATACAGGATATGTTCGATTTAAAGCCTTTTTAAACTTGCATCGTTTGCGGGATTTATCTTTCTCGTACAACAGATTAAGAGTAGATTTCGGTAGGAGAAATCCGTTCAATGCAAATCAAAATACAGTTTTTCCTACTCAGAAATTTTACTGCTACTGCCATCTGACCTTCACAACCCAATAGCGATACCAAAACATTGCAGCTAGACCAGTTATTGGACTTTTTAGGGCTCCAACTACCGGTATGGCAACCGGAACAGACGGCTTAACGTGCTCTCCGAGTTTCAACCAGACCATTAATTCAGACGATAATACAATTTGAATTAATAAAACTGTTTGAGTTTATCATTTTAGATAGACTCAAGATAGATCTAATCTAACAAGTTATACTCATGAGGTTGCAAATAGCAATAGCAAACAAATATATAACTTCCCCATGAATATATTATAATTAATAATTAATTAAACCCCCATTTTCAAGTTGACATTATGAGTATGCCTAGGTTGCTGACACAAGGGCAAAGAGTGCGTTTCCCCCACTAAGCGAATATTCGAATACGTTTCCCCCATAGCGTAATATTGTTGACTTAACTTAAACTCATAACACACTTATTTTCTTGACACAATACGGAAAGGTCGGCCTGGTGAGGTAAGATAAATAATTTTTAGATGTGTACGTAAAGCATGCGAATTTGATGACCTGAGCGTGCGACTGTGAACTCAAAGGTCGCAAGTTCGGTTCTGTAGGCCTGCCAGTGGCAATCAGTGGCAATACGTTTGTAGGTGCTGATAAACTTGAGCATTCACTTGTAACAGAACATCGAGCATTCGCCGTTTTTAAATTTGTCGAACCGAACAACGAGTCGAGCCAAGCGTAGAGCCAAACAATGCTACGAATATTTACACGATCTTTCTAGCGAACGCTCTAGTCGAAGCAAATTTACAGTCATTTTGTAAGCGTGCTCGCCAGAATGCTCGCCAGAATGCTCGATAGAATGCTCGCTAAAATGTTCTCGTATTTTTCTGTAATGTAACATTCGCAAGAATGCTCATTACAAGTGAATGCTCAAGTTTATCAGCACCTTAATAGAATACATTGATCAATATATGGAATTGACAAGTTGACAACTATCATAAACGTCAAAAATACATTCCCATTCTATCATCATTCTATTTTACAATATGCTGGCTAACGAATTGCCACTATTGGTTCGTGATGCTTAACCTTGCAAAATGTTAAACTACTCAGTTACTCAGCCACGAGCACCTAAAATGCAAAAGGGTGTAAGTTACAACGGTATTTGACAGAAAAATCACTGTACTATAAAGTTTTCGTGACGTTTTAGAGACCTTTTCTCTTCGAAAAGTCGATCTCATATGCAACCTTTTCCTTTCAAACGATGTTATAACTTTTGCGTTCATAAACGTTTAAGAAAGTGAAAGGAGGACACCAAGGATATAATAGTAAGATTGATGGATCGTCACAAATAACACCTTCGCAGGGTATTGACAGGCCCTCATAAAAAATGTAGGTTTTTTCATACAATAGATAAAGGATCAAATTTTGTGATACACTTTCCCTGAATTGGGATTTTACGGGACGTACTGCCGTCTTATTCGAAAAAAGTTGTACCAGAGCCTCATCAGACAATAGTATCTTTTGTATTACCTTCTTCATTCTTGCGTTACCCCGCGTTTACACTCTGCTCATCGCATTGCTCATTGTGTTGCCGTAAATATTCGCACGAATAATGCCCTAGCATTCACACACTCCCATCATCGCGATGGTCCGCATTACAGTATTCGCCCTGCAATGGAGACGGACGTAAACGTATCGAGGACAACGCTGTAGCAGTGTACGCATTATGCTTTTACAGCATAGCGAATTAATTAAATAAATTGTTACTAAAAACTATAACATACCTATTTATAATAATAAAATATACGACTTATATTTTTAAAGCCACGAGCGCTTGACGCAAAGTGTGTTCATTGCAAGCACATCGCGAGTGTGTGAATAGTTCATCGCGCTAGTATTGCCGCTCCTTTGACTCGCGCCGCCAAGCCGACATTCGCAGCAGCGTATGTTGCTGCAGCAGTATCTCGGCAGCACTATCGGCATGACGAATATACCATTCACACCACGTCTCTGCCCACTTCTCTCGCTCATCATCGAGTATGTAAACGCAGCATTAAATACGGTCGCACCCGAAACTTTCACCACGGAGTCCAGGATCCGCTTTTACTAACTGTATAATACGAGTCATAAAACAAGTCCAAAAAACCACGGCAGGGTGTTCATTCCACAGTTTAAGCGTGTGGGGGATGAAGTTCCTTCATGCCTGACTAGAAAAAAAAACCTATAACCTTTCTCGATAAACAGGCTATTCCATACAAAAAGAATTTCAGTTTGAGCTAGTAGTTCCTGAGATTATCGCGCTTAACCAAACAAACAATATCTTCAGGTTTATAATATAAATATAGATGTATATCTCTTGTGTTTTATTTTCCCACCAAGCACGCGACCATTTTATAAACTTTCACATGATTTTTTAGGATGCGTTTGTGAATATATATAGACGTCTATACATGTTACGTGTGGTACATACACAATATAAACGGGTCCTTTGAAAAAGCCGTGAAGCACAGAGATATTCGCGGGATTTTGGCGGCGCTCCTCGCATTAATTCACGTCAGCTTTGAGATTGTCAATAGATAGGTATGTTTCAAACGTTACCTGCGAGTTTCTTTTGTTATACAACATACATATATTATATTCACGCTTGTAAATCTCTGAAGGGGTAGGCAGAGGTGTATTAAGGTGATTACATACGCGAATGACTTTGACCATACAAATGCTCAAGGTCATTCGCTCGTTTTTCAGCCGTAAAAATCAGTAAAAGTAATTTTAATAGATAATTTTATAGGGGACGATTACAAACTGAGAAGGTCACGTCATGCTAATACACTCATTTAACATATATCTGAAATTTTAGATTATTTGGATACATATTGTAGAAAATATTTGGTTTCATAAGAAAGAGTAGAGTGATGTTCAGAGCCTCTTTTCAACTATTTCTTTCTTTTTTATTGAATTTATGAAAAGGTGAAGTTACTCTGTATATCCTGTAGTATGCAGGGATGTAAATTCTAGATCCTTAGGTTTTATAGTTAAAAAGAAAAACGGTTTCGAAAATACCGATTTTTCGATGCTAATCTGATTCGGGGCCTTAACACCCACAGTCCAACCCTTAGTTGTCTTCTACGACAACCACAGGGAGGGATAAGGTGGTCCAATTCTACTCCACCGAGAATCTTTTGTTGTGAGACCTAGTTTTAAATATCTTAGCGTTCCAAATCAACCTAATAAAGTACAAGCTTTTGATGCTACCGCCTGAAACGAAGGCTATTAAACAATAATGAGAGTTGTAAACAATAATGGCACGTTTTTACGATTGAAAGATCTTCATCCGTCCATCCTCCATTTCTTCTTCATGACATCCATACTAATATTATAAAAAAGTAAACTGTCTGTCGGCTGTCTGTCTGTTACGCTTTCACGCTCTAACCACTAAACCGATTTTGATGAAATTTGGTACAGGGGTAGATTAGACCTTTGGAAAGGACATAGGCTATATCTGGTCGCGATAACCGACATCCACGCGGGCGGAGCCACGGGCAACAGCTAGTGTCTTATATATTTGCGATTCTCATTCCTCAGAACACTGAACGAAACGGTGTGTAAAGCAATTTCCTTTCAACCGTTTCATCCTAGCTGTATGTTTGTAAACACATACACATATAACAAGGATGTCGTGTTCTCCGTTATTTCGTGAATTTTGTAAGTTATGTGATATATTTCAGACAAGGGTATGCTTTGTATAGGGACTTATAAAATATAACGAGGCTGTAAAATACTTACACACACATACGTAATTTTTATCAAAATAAGTTTTGCTATTTATGAAGAGTGATTAACTAAATATATAAAGATCGATTGAGATAGGATTGAAGGAAGAAAGGAAGGAAAAAGAGAGGAAAAAATAAGAAAGGAAGAATGAATAGTTACCATACTAAATAAGATCAATTTTTGCTGTGCTACTTTTGTCACACAGCTTTTTTTTAAAGAATATTAGCAAAAAATGCTTCACATTAAAATATATGAAGATCACCAAGAATACATAGATATACAAGAATATAAGAAGGTCTTGGTAGGATCAGTAGATCTATCTATACCTATATTCATATTACAATAATGTTCCTCTAAAACACATACATACAAACTCATAACATTAGCCATATTTCCATACTATTGTTATAAATGCGAATTCTATCTGTCTTTCTGTCTCTCTGTCTTTCTGTCTCTCTGTCTTTCTGTCTCTCTGTCTCTCTGTCTCTCTGTCTTTTTGTCTCTCTGTCTCTCTGTCTTTCTGTCTCTCTGTCTTTCTGTCTTACTGTTACGCTTTTACACCTAAACCACTGAAACTATTTTGATAAAATTTCGTATAGAGATAGATTAGACCTTATAGCCGACCTCCACGCGGGCGGAGCCGCGGGTAACAGCTAGCATTATATAAACTCATAATGAACAAAATCACAAATATTTTCGTGTATACAACATAAAAGCAACGAGATACTTTGGTAAGCCTCTCGGCATGTCGCTACTCCCACGCACATAGCTGCAGGCGAAGTCCTCATTATATACAATGTTGTATATATTTCATTATGTTTTCTGTGCGATGGCTCGGAGCAATAACCACTGTATTGGAAAACATTATAAACGAGGTTACCGACATTCATGTAAAGCCTTGAAAAGTTTAGGAATGTGCGTCGAAAAACTTGTAATTAATTTTTGAAGTTCAGGTATTTTTGATTGTTTCATTCTTGGTGAATATAGAGGAAATTTTTTATTTTGATTCGCGCCCAAATGTTTGAAAATAAATGGGCGCGAATGCTTTGCGGTTTTTTTTTACAAACGATGAATTGACCTGATGTTAACCCGTACCGGTCCGCCCGTACCGGTTACCCGTTTCTCTGTACAAACACCCTTAGACTTTAACACCACAACTGTTAAGACTAAAATTCAATGGCATTTTTGCAATGTCTGTGGTATGATAGTTGTTGACAAAAAAATTTTATACTACTTAGGTCGCAGATAAGCTCACGGCCCTCCTGATGGTAAGAGGTTACCGTGGCCTATGGGTGAGTGCAACACCAGGGGAGTCACACAATTAGCAGAATCAAAGTCCTGGTTTGTCAAACACCCTTTAATAGTCCTCTCCAAGCCTTTTCCCAACTAAGTTGGGGCCGGCTTTCAGTTTACAGGTAATTTTGCCCTTATATTTTAAAGTAAAGTTACTTTCACAAGTTTACAATATTACAAATTCAGAGAGTTCAACGTTGACTTCAAACGGAACGATCAATTGAACTTTAAATATTTCATTTTGAATTTTAAACTTTCTAATTTAAACAACCTGATAAGTTTGTGAGTTATTCCAATTTATTTTATAAAAGCTGTAGCCCGCGACTCTGTAGTACTCTGCACTCATTCACAATGTGTGCTACGCATGAATATTCTGTCCTCCGTGGTGCTACGTATATGCTACGTGCTACGGCGTAGCAAAAGTCTACAACATTATCACAATGGTTTGATTATTTTTATGTTATGAGCGGCCTTTGAATTCCGACTATGTTGAAATTTATTATTTAAGACTGGCTTTAAAATTTAAAAGCAATAATAGCTGGAAAAGTCACAGTTACGCCCCCATTACGCTGGATCAAGTATCGTCATCATAAAGACGTATTTTCCTGATTGCATTAGGAGCTGAAATGACCTGGAAGCTTCCTAAGTGGGTATAGATATAAAGTATGTGAACATGAAAAAATAACATTACTTCAATAGTACTGGACCAAAACTGTACTGCGACATTGTTTTTGACCCAATTACTATGGCTTCTATTCCAAAAATAATTATCTCGAAATATAGCCTCATCAGTTGGCACAAAAGTCATTAATTAATTGAAAGCCTTACAGGAAGAACATTCATCTCGATGCGACAATCAATCACGGTTAGCAACAGATGCTGTATTGTGAGACACAACCATACTAACACATTTACAAGAAGTTAGAAAGACAAAGGAGATTGAAAAGTGGATAACAAACAAAGTTTCTGAATCGCGACAACGAAAACTTGTCTTAACTTTTTGATTTAAATTTAAATTCTAAATCGATTCTTCTTTATCATTGACTGTTGATTGTATTTGGTGTCCCACTAAGACCTTCAGAGACCCTTTAGAATACACTTTCCAATCACTTTTGTCTTTTTTTTCTTTCTATCTAAGCGTTAATCTCAGTTTCATCCAAGTCTTGCACTTGAGAGACTTTTTTAATGGTGTGCAATCAGGAAGTAATCGATTTACAAAGAGGAAAGAGAATCAACTTCGGGCGGGATTCGAACCCGCGATCTTTCCCTTACAGGGGGAATGCTCTGACCGCTAAGCCACCGAAGCCCGCACGAAGCCGAACCAAATTCCTCTATACTTTCCGTCTTTGGGGCGACATGAACAATCAGCGTAATAAATGCTAAAAAATTTCATTAAATCAGGCCCTTGATTCTACTAAAGCAAAATCATTGTCACACCACAGAGACCTCAAAAAATGGCATTAAATTTTATACTTTATTACTAAAGAGGAAAAGTCCAAAATTAAATGAAAAGAGTTTCATTACACACTTCCATTTACTCTACAAAAAGCCATTTAATTTTAAACTTTAAATGCATTGATTTAAATGCTGAAATCAGATGGAATTCTCTCGCAGTCTCTGTGGTGTGACAGTGATTGTGCTTCAGCAGAATCGAGGGCCAGGAGGTAATGTCAGACTTGAAACGACTAAAGCGCACGCGTCTGTGGGTCATTGATTGCCGGAGGTGAGATTGTCTGAGACATATCTCTCGTACCCTTCGGATGTGGGGACCGCGGAGTCCCTGCCCCCCTAGACAAGAGGCAATTCGTTGCTCGGCGTATGATGGAATAGAATGACAAATGTATAGCAGTCAAATTTGACCCAATGACAAAATTGCCAAATTCAAAATGTATACTGACTGCGGCCTTTTATGTGACTATACTCCTTCGCACGTCTGAACATGGCCAAATTTGCCGACAACTTCGGCATAGCTTGTCACACCAAAAAATTGAATTGAATTGAATTGACAAATGTATTTCGTTGACGCCTGTCATTACGTCAAATCCCATACATTTGGCATTCTATTCCATCATACGCCGAGCAACGAATTGCCACTTGTCTAGAGGGGCTGATCATCAAACTGGGATGCATTTTGGAGACTGTGGTCTGCTCGCTGGCTTACTTTTACTAGGTTTTTTTTTACTTTTCTGAGAGCAACTGCCGTCTGAGCCTCCATCCTCGATAGGTCAGCGTTTTTGCCTTGTCCATCATTCAAAGTGTTTACGAGCTTGCAGGTAAGGTTGGCTTGGGCTCCGAAGATCATTTCACTACTAAACCAGTTAACAAACGTCATAAGTGACTCACAATTATTCTAACATTACAACTATTTATCACCAAACGGATCGAAAGTTATCGACGTATTCAAACCATTCTACCGAACATCAAACACATATTTACATACAAACCACAGACGAATTTATATCTTATCCTGAGTGTCATATAAATCAAAATCCTATGAAATTTTTCAATAGAACAGAGATGACTGATCGTCGTGTGATTCATCTTATTCGAACTCGGATGAATTACTAATATTTGATGTTGCGCTGTTAGGAATGTTTGCTTAGATTATGCTAAAGGTTAATACAGTTAACCTACATTATAAAATATTGTCATAACTCCAATACGTAGGTAATATATACCTTACCACTATTGCCCGCGGCTTCGCTTGCGTGGATGACGGTTATCGGAATCAAACATAACCTATGTCCTTTCCCAAGGTCCTATCTATCTCTGTACCAAATTTCATCAAAATTGGTTCAGTGGTTTGAGCGTGAAAGCCTAACAGATAGACAGACAGAGTTACTTTCACATTTATAATATTAGTATCGATTACTGGATCACTGAGAGAGAAATGACAGTTTTTTGTTTAGGGCCATTTTACGTCTAAATGGCACTGTTTAATTTTTAACTTAGCTAATCCTGTTATTTACGTTCTAGAATGCGATGAAACTTACTTTTTTATAAATTCACCCTAAATGACATCACTCATTCATGTACATGTACATTTGCACTGTGCTAGAATCGAAACTGCAACATCTAAATTAGCAGTCAAACACTCTACCTACGCCACAGACTTTTTATAATCACAACTTTCATGTTTATATTTTCCTGAAAAAAGAGATGTTATACTCACATTTTACTTATAACCCTAAAATGCATAGTCTAAGAGGCAAATAGTAACTATCTCCTAATGGAGATGTAGGTAATCATACCTACAGTGAGTAAATTAAAACAAATAGTAGGGTTTACTCAAGTAGGACATCATTCGTCACTGCGGTTGAGTGTGTGGCGACTTACCAAATGGACTTGTCCTGTTGTCTTTACCCGAACCTTTTTGTACCTACAGCTATGTCCCCACTTGAAAGATTTCGTTACTATTCGTGTCTTATATCAAGATATATTCAGTGAAATAGAGTAATTTGAGGACCATTTACATTTGCCCCGCTAGTTTGAATTTAGTGGGGTAATATGGATTTACAATCCATTTTGCCCCGCCGTGGTTTGTGGGGTTAAATAGAAGTACCCTTTACGAGCATTTTTTTATTTTATCATGATTCAAACACGGGCATATTTATCAATTTCCTAAACTCTAACTGAGCAATAAAGCTCAGAGAGAGAGCTTAGCTTTAAATACAAAAATCGGTCGCAATCAACCCGTATGGAACTGCCAACTTACAAAAGAAAAAAAGAAAAACGCATGGTTTGATGAACGTTTAATTGAAGGCCGTACGCTCGCAGTTATGTACAGTCAGCGACAAAAGTTGATTAACACTGAAATATTTATAAGGGACTAGCTTTTCTCGAGATAAAAAGCCTATGTGTGTACAAAATTACAGCCAGATCTATTCGGGTATCATAGCGTGATTGAATAATTACCATTGGGCTGTGGAGGTCAGATGGCAATCGCTTCACGAAAAAATATCGAGGTCTAGCCAAATCTGTAGTTAAGACTGGTAAAGCGGACCCCAGACTCCGAGCTGAAAAGCTTCGGATGCGACTGGGAATTAACGCTAGGATGAGAGAGAGCGTGATTGAATAATAAACGTCCAAACATACACTTTCACATTTATAATGTTATAGTAGGTATATTAAAGACAGTAGGATAGGACTGTAGCATTTTACATTACACATATCGATCATACATATATCGATTAGTGATGTATAAGTAGTCTTATAATACCCGTAAAATCGAGTTAATATAATAATTTGTTTATAATATTATGGAAGTTAATTTCACGGTGGTTTAACGGTGACTAATAAATTAATCTTTGTTAAGCTGATTTTGTTGTTGTCTGTACCTATGCAAAGGTATGGAGAGCTATGAAATTGTTTGACCAATTCGTAAAATAACTGCTTATATGAGGAACACAAACTTTATGTATGTAAGGAATTAATATTTGTGGTTATTAGAAGTATTTCCTACAAATTCTTGTGCCCTAATCTCTTTTAAAATGTCATGAAGCTATGTTTGTATTTATAAGTTCGTGATACAAAATCAAGACTGTAAAATAAAATCGAGATATTCTTGAGTTATTTTAATGACTTAAAATCAACTTAAAATATTTTTTCTATGAGTATTTTGTGTGTTTTACAAATAAAATTCATTCTAGACTGCATAGCTAAGCGATAATATACCGTAATCAGAAATAAATACATTTTTTATCAAGTATTAAGTCACGTTTATGTTACCATGACATGTATTAAATTCTAATTACCTCTGGGTCAGTGGTTCGTTTTCCGGGACAAAAAATGTAAGTTTAATATATAAGTCTTTATTTTAATCCAGGATAGAATTTATCATTACTCCAAACTTAATCCATATCCGTTCAATCTTATCAGAGTAAAGACACACAAACCTACGCACCTATAATATGTAAGAAAATTTTAAAGGCAACCACACTCTCCCTAAATCGTGACAAAGATAGAAAAATATAGGTACCTATTCTAAGTCAAACAACTTCAAAGGAACCTTCCAAGGTCGGTGACAGCCAACAGGAATCCGCGAGATTAAAAAATGTTCCACCTCAATCAAAGGGATACGCAGAATACCATTTTCATTTTCCTTAGACTTTAAAAATTCATTCATTCAAAGAACCTACGGAATGTTTTAGAGTCAGAGACGTGTATATTAGTGCCAACGTAATTAAGGTAATGGCTTTCCCGCCAAAATGAAAGCGCGCGAAAAAAATGCAAAAATAGTAGAGGGAAACAATAGACTCAAAGAATTGTATTCATACTCTTTGGAGAGTAGGAATTGTATGGCGCTGAAACTTTCGCAGAAAATGCTATGAAATTGAAACGCTACCCATACTTTTTTAATACCACTTAAGTTTTTTTATATAGGACACGTCAATTTGACTTCACCTCGTCTTATGGTAAGCTGAAGGCCAAGTTTTGGAAAAGAGAGTCACTATTATAGACACGTAACATGTTACATTGGTGGCACAGGCACTCAGCTTGAAAGCCTCATCAGATGCAACCTTTCCATAGCAAGTTAACCACTACTAAGTCTACCGCTCTATTATATCTAAATTTTCACATTACTCGTAATCTATTCTAAAAAAACATTACCCTCCTTTCTTCGGCGGCCGGGTAAAAAACTTAAATGGCTCGTATTTTTTATGTAGGCACGTAAGCCGACTATGAATAGGCTTATTATAAATATTTTATGATAATTTAGAGTGGTCCCAGGAATATGTCCTTATAAAAGGAAATGCCTTGTGAATGAAAATAAGCCTCTCATGGGAAATGAAGTTTGGCCAAAATGGCTATTAAAGCACAGACAAAATATCGTTCTACCGTTATTATAGACACCAACCAAGAATATTTAGATAACAATATCTAAGCTTAGATACAGCTGACAGCCTCCGTGGCGTAGCGGTAGTGAACGCGGCCGCTAGGCAGGAGGCGCGGGTTCGATCCCCGCTCAGTGCAAATATTTGTGTGCATTAAATATGGGTATTTGCATTGGTCTGGTCGTGCCTCGGAGAGCACGTTAAGCCGTCGGTCCCGGTTGCCATAAGAACATCTATGGCGGTCGTTACGGGTAGTTGGTGCCCTAAAAAGTCCAAAAACAACGGTCTAGCTGCAAAGCTTCGATATCGCCTAATGTTAACATTGGGTCGTGGAGGTCAGATGACAATCGCTTCACAGAAGGTATCGAGGTCTGGCCAAATCTGTAGCTATGACTGGTAAAAGCGCACCCCAGACTCCGAGCTGAAAGCTTCGGATGCGACTGGGAATTAACGCTAGGAGGATCTAAGCTTAGATACAAATACTCCAATTTCATTGGAGATTGTGAATTTGTACTGGTCCGAGCGCCCGCAACTCTTCAGGGAAATTGCGAAGCGTATGATTGACGCTTCTCGTGACCAGAAGACTGGCCTCTTTTTAGGTCAGAGAATAAGCATTGCCATACAATTTGGCAATGCTGCCAGTCTTCTGGGAAAGTAATTTTAGTTTTTAATTTGCTCTATATTCATATTTATTCATAAGTTTTAATGTTAATTTTGTACTCAAATTTATATTTTATTTGTGGTATAGAAGAACAATATATAGCTCTTAGATATTAATTGGTTCCAAAAAAAAAATTGTATAGGATTACGTAAGAATATATATTTGTAAATCGACTACAAAAAGCCCGAAAAGTTTCTTTCCAAAATCGATATCTATACTAATATTATAAATGCGAAAGTAACTCTGTCTGTCTGTCTGTTACACATGCCTACACCACTCAACGGATTTTGATCTTCGGTACACGGATAGATTAGACCTTGAGACATTCACGCGGGTGGAGCAGCGGTCAACAGCTAGTCTTCTATAACGGGGCAAAGTTATGATCAGGTGGCCAGTTTAATAGCCATAAGTTAGTCTAATTATTGTTATTTATATTTCCTTTGATGTTTTTATGTGTCATTTATATGCTCTTATTAGAAGAAACTGCTTTGAAATTGAATACAGGATTATGTAGTAGGCCAACAAGTCCGGCATAAAGTCAGTCATTCTTAAACGTCTGCTAGATAAAGTATGAGTTCACCAGTAAATTAGAATACAAATGACATCGGGTCACTTATTAATTTGCATGTGTACGTATTTAAATGCGTGGTATGTATGCGACGCCGAGCTGCCGGCTAGCATACTAGCCACAGGCATCGTCACTAGTCACAAATGACCTCCCTTTTACCCTCTGTAACGCAAATACTATGTTGTCTTACTAACATTTATATAAAACTAACTTTTGCCCGCGGCTCCGCCCGCGTGGATGTCAGTTATTGCGAATAAACATAGCCTATATCCTTTCTCAAGGTCTAATCTACCCCTATACCAAATTTCATCGAAATCGGTTCAGTGCTTTAGGCGTGAAAGCGTAACAGACGGACAGAGTTACTTTCACATTTATAATATTAAGTATGGAGTATGAATATGTAAGTTTGTGAAGATGTTTGAATGTTTGTTACTCTCTTAATCGCGCTCCAACGGCTGAATACTTATATCATTGACTAAATTTCCCATCCCGGGAACTACGGATCACGGGTACCGTAATTTTCACGAGTAAATTTTCGTACACGCATATAATCACGCCTTTATCCGCGGAGGGTTAGACATGAACCGACAGAGGTGGACCCCCACATTTCAACAATCATTGTATTAGGTCCCACGTAATAGGGGATAAGCCTATTGCCGTATTCCGGGCACTATTGTTACTACTCAAGCCATGCATCTGAGACTGAAGTTGACTCTGGGCTGTTTATATCTGTCTGATGTTAAACAGCCACCGCATGGGAAGAGATGGGGTGGTCCAAATTCTACTCTGCTGGGCCCACACGGGAAACCTTCTTTTGCTTATTTCCCGCCTCTGTCATTGCACCAGAACACGTATAACTGACAATAATTCGAGAACCACGCGGCTTCAGGTACTAAAAGCTTGTAGTACCTAAATAATACACCTCCTAAAGTAATTTAATCCTTTAATACTACTAAACTAAATGCGAATAGAAATATCAACTCTTAACCGGTTAAGCATAATTACAAAAATTTCCTCTTCCCAACGGTATCTTATTCGAATTTAGAATCTGAATCCTTATTGATCGTCTCTCCTCCTACAGAAAAGGACGGTGGGCCCTTCGGTACGCGTTAGAAAGGGACAAACATATTTCAGTCGGTACAGCCTATCCCCATTGAGGGTGTCTATATCTTTGGATAGCTGTTACGGGATTTTCGATCCTTGAGGCGAAGGAATATAGGATTTTAATAGCTTTTAGTATACTTATATCGTTAGTGACTTCAGCGATTACTGGAGACGGTTCTGTTCACAATAAAAGACAATGCGTTTTAAAAAAAATTGTGCCACGGATCCTGAGTGAAGCGGGAATGAATTTTGAAATCCGAATCAAACTTTTCAGGTCGCCAACTACCCGTAAAGACTGCCATAGTTGTTCGTATGACAATGAAAATCCACGATTTCGTAGTTAAATGAAGGATTTTCCTTCCTTCTCCGCGTATTAATTATATTTCATTTAATTATAATTACATCCTGTATCATACCACGCCATCATTTACTCCAACACGCTCTTAAGGCTCTTGTGTTTCTTTATTAATTTTAATGAAAACAAATGAGTTCTATTTATTCATTTGTCAAGACTCGTAGATTTTAATATGGGTGGGTTACGAACGCACTCGTCCCCTAAATTAGTAGGTACCCTACGCCCACTCGTCTTCTCAAGCCCCTAAGCCCCAGTCCCGGCTTGCTTCGGGACCTGTAGGCACATGCTGTAAGAACATTTCGAACGATCGAACGAACTCGAAAGCTGAATCTGCAGTGATATTTCAATATCGCATGCTGTTTTGGTGATGTCACGTTGTCGAACACGTAAACATACATCACCCTCATGCTCAAGAACGTGACGACACAAAATTTACAGCAAGCAGAATGGAAATATCGCCGCGGATTGAGCTGTCGAGTTCGTTCGATCGTTCGAAATGTTCTTACAGCATGTGCCTACTGAGCAAGCCGGGACACTGATTGATGAATCAGGCTCTGGTGCAGGCTTTTCAGCAGTCGCTACTGTTCAGGTCAATATAAAGCAATCTGTAGAAGGGGAGACTAGAAGAGTTCCGGGCTCTAAAGTGCATAGTTGCAATCGTGATTTGACTTCAGTTGAAACAATGAATGACGTCACAATCGTTTTCAAACATGGACTTTCAATACTCCACCTCATGAATTAAAATTCCAAGCAATTAGTACGCTAACTTGACAGCCTCCGTGGCGTAGCGGTAGTGAACGCGGCCGCTACGCAGGAGGCGCGGGTTCGATCCCCGCTCAGTGCAAATATTTGTGTGAATGAAATATGAGTATTTGCATTGGTCTGGTCGTGCCTCGGAGAGCACGTTAAGCCGTCGGTCCCGGTTGCCATGAGAACATCTATGGCAGTCGTTACGGGTAGTTGGAGCCCTCAAAAATCCAAAAACAACGGTCTAACTGCAAAGCTTTGATATCGCCTAATGTTAACATTGGGTTGTGGAGGTCAGATGACAATCGCTTCACGGAAAATATCGAGGTCTAGCCAAATCCGTGGTTAAGACTGGTAAAAGCGGACCCCAGACTCCGAGCTGATAGCTTTGGATGCGACTGGGAATTAACGCTAGGAGGAAGAAGTACGCTAACTTTTCTGATAAATTAAAATTATGGATGTTGAATTTTTCCGATTGCAATTTATAGGAAAAGTTAGTACTAATTGCTTATAACAAATTCATTCAGCTTCAGAATTGTGTGCTTGGTTGCCGTAATAAAGATAATGTATACATCGATTTTATATTATAGGTTAGTCCAACAGTTAAACTATATTCTTACTTATTTGAACAAGAAAAACGGTCTGTATCCAATGACTTTTATCCTATGTATGTATATGTTACGGTCAGTGTAAGAAATCCGGTTTGTAGATAGTAATAATTACCGGTAGATATTAATAATAACCCCATCAAATGGTTAATGTAATTAATATTGAGGATAAAATTTCTTGATGGTTATTTAAAAAAAATTACCACGAAGCTAATGCGGGAGCTCCGCTCCGCTCCCGCATTAGCCTTCTAACCTAATCTATCCAAGTCTGTTTGGGCGGAGTGGACACTCTTTTTTTTATAACCATCAAGAAATTTTATCCTCAAAGGACTTATTAATCAAACCGGTCAATATCACTTCAACCGCATTTGTTGGTTGGTATTAATAATAACAGTTAATTATTAATATTTACCTATTCATTACACTGACCGTAACATATACAGAAAATAATACTACATGTTGTTTAGCCTGTATGTAATGACGTGCTCTAAGCATATTACTACTGTACTAACACTGAGGTGACGTCTCACAATAGTACAAGTAAGTTAGCTGAATTCAGGGAAAAACTTAGAAAAAATTCTTGGTATAACCGCCTTCTTGTTGACTGATTGTTTGTTCTGATATTTGGTACACACCTTTAGTTCGGACAATGATACAGTTTAAATCAATAAAACAGTTTGAGCTGCTCTTAATATTTCCCAGGACCTAAATGTGCTCTATACGCGCAGTACACATTTCTTGGGTGTTTTCTGGGGTTTCCTACTTTAGTGCGAAAGCCGTATCATCGAATTTTGGTACTTCGCAAACCTTGCACCGACATCACCATACTGCGACGCCTCGTTAAGTCGATGTCTTGTTACTGCGATGGTTCGTTACATCGAAAAACCCTACTGCGAACGATTTTACTGCGAAGCTTTGTTCCTTCGACATCTTGGTACTACGCTGTTTCGTTACATCGGAAATGAGGACAGCACGGGGTGATACTGCGGTGGACGAACTCAAATGCACCAAACATCGATTATTACAAAACAATCCGTGCGCGCCAGGGCTTTTTCTATCTCGCGATTTAGGTCCAGGACACGTGTCCTGAGGTATACCTTGGTATTAAGATCATTTTGAGACGCTAACTCACACCACTACAGGAAACTCGTAACTACGTTTATCACGTTTGTCTAAGTACACCAATAAATCACTCGTGTTTAAAGGTTTTACGACACCCGTGAGATCTCGTCGCCTAGAACGACATACTAACTTTTGCCCGCGGCACCGCCCGCGCGGATGTCGGTTATCGCGATCAAATATAGCCTACGTCCTTTTTCAAGGTCTAGTCTACCCCTATACCAAATTTCATCAAAATCGGTTCAGTGGTTTAGGCGTGAAAGCGTAACAGACAGACAGACAGAGTTACTTTCGTATTTATAATATTAAGTATGGATATGGATGTTGACAACGGCCATAAACGTCAAAATATGTGCCAATACCATACATTCAAAATTCTATAACAATACGCTGGCCATTAAATTGCCACTCGTCTAGAGAGGCTGATAATCTGTGTAAAAAGGTTTCCTATTGCTGATACCCAGTATCTTCAGTGTAGATAAAATTGTTAGGTATATGAATTGATTTAAAGGGGTCTTATACAGAAACACCCAGACCAATGCAAATATTTTTATTCATGCATACAAATATTTGCACTGAGCGTTATGTTGACTCATTTTACTTAAAGGAGACATTCCTTTATTTTTAAAAAGAAATAAAAGGGCATTCAAAGATTTTTTTAAATTCGCCTGCCACACCCGCTAATCGAACCGACTAAAATCCAAAAAAGTAACATCCTGTATTTTTATGGCATCAATCGATAGTGTTTAAGGATCAAATCTCTTTAAGAAACATGGTAAATAGAGTACCTTTGTGTACCCTGTGGTAGAGAATAATAGTCTTCTGCCATTATTAAACATTACATACTTATCTGTGGCGAAGAGTCCCTACAACCCGATTCCTTGCGCCTTACAGAGCCAGCCGGCATACAAGATTACTAGTACTATAAGAGGTAAGATCATTTTCCACCGGCTTCCCTTTTGAAATTTCCTCCCTTCGCCATTTCTAACTATTAATTACTAGATACCAGTAGTTTTGAGCAATCTTACACCCCGGCATCTGAAGACCCAAGATGGCGCGCTGTTTCAGTCAGTTCGAGTCGGACATAACCACCCTCGCCGTTTGACTTCGGTACCCGAGTCGATTTCGGCACTCTTAAAAAGGTACTTTTGTCACCAGTGGTGGCGTCGACAGTGGTGGCAACTGGGAATAACCCCTACCAACTACCAGTAGGCACATGCTGTAAGAACATTTCGAACGATCGAACGAACTCGACAGCTCAATCCGCGGCGATATTTCCATTCTGCTTGCTGTAAATTTTGTGTCGTCACATTCTTGAGCATGAGGGTGATGTATTTTTACGTGTTCGACAACGTGACATCACCAAAACAGCATGCGATATTGAAATATCACTGCAGATTCAGCTTTCGAGTTCGTTCGATCGTTCGAAATGTTCTTACAGCATGTGCCTACTGTATTGCAGACTAATAGTCCATTAGGTATGAAGTGAGATAGGTAAGTGTACATACCGCTTGTGACTTGAAGTGTAGTTGCGAAGAGGCATAGCAGCGACAGCGACAGGCATCCGAGCGAGTTGAGCCAATATGCCGCGGCCATACTGTATCCTGCCAAATAAAAAACAATAATCTGTACCTACTAATATTAAAAAGAAGCAAGATTTGTTGTAATCGATTAACTCTGAAGCTACTGGTTCGATTTTTTTCACAGTTAGAACGCTACATAAGATATTTTTCATCTCTATATACACGTGAGATCCTGATCTCACGTGTATATAGAGATACATAACCTTTGGGCGATGCTACTTGCTAAAATAAACATATTCTAAGACATCTAGTAAAGAGAAAATAAGTACCTAGAGATGGGTGGCTAAGTAGAATATAACCTCTAGAACTTTTGTACATCGCATAAAACCAGTATACTGCTACTTAAAGTCGTTATTAAATGAGAATGTGGTACTTCCCCAGTTGAATCGGCTTATTTTTTATACATACACGTGTATGTTGTGTATGTACAAAGGACTATAAAATCGTTAACACGTATTTTCTGAACGCTCAACGCCATCTAGTGAGTTTGACTGGAACAATCCACAAGGGTGGCTTACTAGAAAGCGCCGATTTGAAAGCGATTGCGACTTGAACAGGCACTAGGTGGCTTTGGAGCTACAACTCCGATCAACTAGATGGCGCTAGTATTTAACAAGAAGAGTTTTTCCTCTGCAAGTGAAAAATATGCCGATAATTCTATATTACAAATATAAAAATACGTACAATTTACAGTGATTATTTAGGATGCCAATTTAAATCTTTCATTATCATCTGCAATGTATCAGTTTTATTCTACAGAGTTAATAAAAACAAGTTAGCCAAACTAAAAGGGTTAGACAAACTTTACATACATACATAATTATAATCACACCTGTAAATCCGCCGTTTAGAGTGTGTTTGAATAGCAATCTTCACAAACTTTTACTATATAAATATTACTAGCTGTTGCCTGCGGCTCCACCCGCGTGGATGCCCATTATCGCAGTCAAACATAGCCCATCTCCTTAGTCAAGGTCTAATCTAAACCAAATTTCATCAAAATTGATTCATTAATTAAAGCATGAAAGCACAACAGACAGACAGACAGACAGACAAAGTTACTTTCGCATTGATAATATTAGTCTAGAATATGATCGTGGGATTACATTTACTTCATTTTAATATAACATCATTGCTTTTTATTGCACCGCATCGTACCACACGGCGTGTTTTCATTTCAACATAATATAACATAAACTCACGCCCATATCCCCGAAGGGGTAGGCAGAGGTGCTAGCACCCACATTTCGCCGTTTATGTTTAGGTCCCAATGTAATAGAAGACGATCCTATTGCCATTAACCGGGCACTTATAAACCTGCGATAAATACACACATAACTTCGAAATGCATCGAAAAGTCATTGGTGTGTGCCATGGTAAAACCTGGGATCGAACCCGAGACCTCGTCTCAGCAGTCCATTACCCATACCACTAGGCTACCGCGGTTTTCATTTCAATATTAAGGTATCCCTACTATAATATTATAAATGCGAAAGTAACTCTGTCTGTCTGTCTGTTTCGCTTTTACGACTAAATCGCTAAACCGATTTTGATGAAATTTGGTATAGGGGTAGATTAGACCTTGAGAAAGGACATAGGCTATGTTTGGTCGCGATAACCGACATCCACGCGGGCGGAGCCGCGGGCAAAAGCTAGTAACATATACGAGGCAATGAGCGTAAGGTTATTACCATATCGTCAGCATGTGTGTCTCGACGCGGCCGGCCGCCCACCACAGTTCATCTGAAACAAGCCACATCATCAGTTTGGGTTCAAAAATATACACTTTTTTACGATAATCACATCGAATAAAAAAAGAATCACGGAAATCGCATCATAAACCTAGGAGTAATCGGTGTACATAATTATATTATTATTTATTATTATTATTATTTTTAACAGGCAGGCAGTCGAAACAACTGATAATGCCCGTATCCTGCTTGTGCCCACTAGTGTTTATTTATTTATTTTTTGTTTAAGGTGTTGGTCTAATCTATTCTTAAATTGGTTAATGTTCTGGGCTGTCACAACATCATGTGGTAGCTTATTCCACTCTCTCACTACCCTGTTACTTAAAAACCCCCTACTACCCTATTACTTATATAGTAAGAAAAAAAAAACTCATCGAATTGAGAACCTCCTCCTTTTTGAAGTCGGTTAAAATAGATTAATTTATCTGCCTTCGTAATCAGGGGGAAGGATTACCAGCCCCTTTAGACAAGTAGCAATTCGTTGGCCCGCGTATTGTAGAATAGAACGATGAATGTATGAGATTTGACGTGTATGACAGTCATCAACATACATACATACATACAAACAATCACGCCTTTATCCCCGGAGGGTTAGGCAGAGGTGAATTAACACCCACATTTCACCAATCATTGTATTAGGTCCCACGTAATAGGGGGTGATCCTATTGCCGTTTTCCGGACACTATTGTCGGCTCGAGCCATGTATATTTCTTATCCCCGGAGGGTTAGATAGAAGTGAATTAACACCCACATTTCATCAATCATTGTATGAGGTTCCACGTAATAGGGGGTGAGCTTATTACCGTCTTCCAGGCACTATTGTTGATTCGAGTCATGTATCTGAAGCTGCGTCTGAGTTGTAAATATATCTGTCTGATGTTAAATAGCCGGGAACCACTATATTCTTCAAAATATACCCTTCTTTTCTTAAGAACAAATTCACCAAAGCTCTACGACTGTAAAGTTAATTTATTGCAATGCCGTAGCACCGTAGCTACGGCTACGAGTTAACGTAGCGCTACGAGCACGTGTTGTGATTACTTTAGTGGCATCAAACGCATAGATAGTACCAGCTCCTAGATCTACCCCTCTATAGTACGCGCCAGTTAGTGTGGCAATACGAATCATTTACATTCCCCCATACAGTGGTGTAGGTATACGAAATTTGCAAAAACGACAGTTTCAATGATAAAAGATAATGTAATAATTCTTATTTCTTAATTTTTTGATTTACCTTTCTTGTTACTTCGTATTCGTAAGACTTTGTTCCACTCGTATTGCCACACTAACTGGCGCGTACTATAGACAAGTGGCAATTCGTCGGTCGGCGTTTTGTAGAATAGAATGTCAAATGTATTCAATTTGACGTATATGACAGGCGTCAACGAATGTTCAGTTGTTCTTGCGTGACTGAGTAACGACGTCTGTACATGGCCTTTGCCGATAACTTTGGCATAGCTTGCTTCACCAAAAAATTTAATTGAACGAACCCACTTTAACAATCATAAATCTAGAGTCAATTATGACTGAAAAAGTGAATCGCCCAATCCCTTACACGAGGAATGACCACTGAGCTACCGGGACCGGGACAGGGACTTGTCGCGGGTTCGAGTCCCGATTCGATCGATCACTTTTCCATTCCTAATCGATTTGAATAGTTAGCATGCCAATTGCTTTAAAATTTCAGTTAGATTAGCTACACTTTTGAAGGGCTCCAACAACCCGTAACGACTGATATAGATGATCGTATGGCAACCGGAACCGATGGCTTAACGTGCTTTCTGAGGCCTGTAAACACCCAGATCAAAGCAAATAAACATATTCATGTATACAAATATATTGAACTAAATGGGAATCGAGCTAGGGCCTTGCATAGCAATCGCATTCACTGCAACAGAGGCTGTCATGGCTGCATTAGTAAAGCAGCCATGATAGCCTCCGTGGCGTACCGGTAGTGAATGCGGCCGCTACGCAGGAGGCGCGGGTTCGATCCCCGTTCAGAGCAAGTATTTGTGTGCATGAAATATGGATATTTGCATTGGTCTGGTCGTGCCTCGGAGAGCACGTTAAGCCGTTGATCCCGGTTGCCATAAGAACATCTATGGCAGTCGTTACGGGTAGTTGGAGCCCTAAAAAGCCCAAAAAAAAAACAACGGTCTAGCTGCAAAGCTTCGATATCGCCTAATGTTACCATTCGATCATGGAGGTCAGATGGCAATCGCTTCACGGAAAATATCGAGGTCTAGCCAAATCCGTAGTTAAGACTAGTAAAGCGGACCCCAGACTCCGAGCTGAAAGCTTCGGATGCGACTGGGAATTAACGATAGGTTGAAGAAGATGACAGCCCCTGTGTTGTGGATACAAGTATTGAAATCAAACCACGATTCTATCGCGATTTATTTGCTATTATTTACTTTTAGCCCGACGTTTCAGCTACTTTTCAGCAGTCATGGTCGCGGGGTGACTGGCACCCCTTTTTTTTATCGTGCAAGAAATCCCCACCGATACCTCTCCCGCCGGAGCCGGAGGAGGAGGTTATATCGGACTCGAACCGACTAAAACGCACGCCGTCTGTGGGCCGTCAGTTGCCGGAGGTGAGATTGTCGTAGCCATATCCCTCGCACCCCGGCCGACCCAGGGCCATATCTCTCGAACTGGCCCTCTCCCGGTGTGGGTACCACAGAGTCCCCAACTCGCCCCCGGATATTGGGAGGCACGCAATGCTTGCCGCCGCCGGGTGACTGTCACCCCGCGCCGACGACGCGAGAATCCGTTAAAAAGTAGTTTCAATGAGTGATATTCGCGTAAATTTCAAAAAGTATACGAGTGAGAAGGTATACGGGTCCTTAAATAAATAAAATACACAAATACTTTTACATTTCAATGCCAAAGTGTTGTGAAAAACGTTATTGGTTATTGTAAATCATTCAAACAATATGAAAGCGTCGAGATTGTTCGATAAATTGGAACAACGCCCGGAATATTGCATTATAAGCCTGTTTAAATAAATGTCTGATTGCCGACAATTCGACTGTTTTCTTTTCCGTTTTATGTCAATACGAGAAAATGTGTCGGAATGAACCAATCTTTCGCAGAATTAATGTGATTTTTATTTATTTTATATATGTGATATAGATTTAACATTGTTAAATACTAATACAATACACAAGAATTGCTCAGTGTTAATAATAGGTATCCGTCATGTGTGTATCCCTAGCATAGTAAGTAAATTCTCTTAAATGGACCTCAACGTCTTTGCTTCGGCCCGACGACGCACGCCTTCCAAAGGCCCGGGACTATGGGTCCCGAGAGTTAAGGATATAAAAAACAGCGATTTCTGATTAATTCACATAAAATATTCTACAATTGGACAACTGGAATCCCAAACTATTTATTCTTAGTGTCTATGGAATGCAGTGACATTTTAAGTAACAAATAAAATACTCTTAACCACTCTGTACTCTTAATAATTTAAAAAAACAATAATAATAACTATCCGGCTAAAATACATGATATATTCCACAATGGAACAACTAAAATCACAAATGATTTATCACCAATATTTGAAATTCAAAATCTGATATTTCGAATATTTTTACACATGAAAATAAATTAGTTCAACACCCATTACAGAGTTATAATTTATATCCACTCGTACATGAAAAGGATAACACGAAAGCTATTAAAATTGAAGGGTTTTCTTTGAGCAGAGCCAGTTTTAATTACATTGGGCTTTGATGTGGTGAAGACTGGCAACGTAATAGACAAGGGACATGAATGAATAATCTACCTAATAAAGGTTTTAGGGTGACTGCCTCGTCTAATAGAGTTTAATGTCGTATAGACGAAAGAAGGAAGATAATAATTCATGTAAAATACGTCTTTATGGCATTAGTATTTAAAAATATTTTTTGGATGTAGGTCATCATCAAGATATAAGGGGTTCAACCCTGGTTCAACCACACTTACAAGCTGGTATAACCGCTGATTGGCGGTCGACGCCCTTTCACCTGGTTTGGGAGTTCTTTCCCTAAAAGCTAAGATAAACTGTATCAGAACAAACTCTAGACTCCAAAAGTACCTAAGCTTTGAATATAACCAAGATAATCAATAATAATGATTCATTTGTGTTTAAAAGATACGTGATTTGAACGATATTTGAAATTCGAGACGGTGTGCGGTTTTAATCGGTTCGAGTCTGACATAACCACCCCACGGTGGGGTATTTGGGGGGATTACCATACGAAAAAAATAAAATAAAAGGTTCTATTCCCTTAGGTACTTTTCACTTTTCACATGCACACGGTCATGGCAGGTAAAGTATCATCATTTCAAATCGTCGTTTGTCAAAAAAAACACAAAGTATTCACGCCCATATGTTTTTAAGCATACGGGCGCGAATGTGTTGCGATTGTTTTTTGACATTTATGATGTTAGAACGTAAACGACGAACCATCATCATTTTTGTTGCTATGGAAACTTGTCGAGGCAGGTAACCTTTATATAAGCACCCTTTTAGGGACTTTTCGACTTGTCTAACTGGACCGCAGGCTTATTAGCTAACTCGCGATAGCAAAGCGATAGCAAAATTTGCGCGGTAATCGCACAAAAAACGACAAATTGGTATTACGTATCACATTTGACAGAAAGCGATCAGCGAAAAAGGCGCGATAAGAAATGTCATCGCGATCACTCAAAAGGTCCTTTTTTAATGGCCGCCATTGTGAAAATAATAAAAAAAGAAATTTTCATTGTAAAAAACCAGTGGTAAATCAAGAAACACATATAAATTAGTCTTAGAAACAAAACTATCGCTATTTTTCAGTTCCGCAGCATATAATTGTTAAGGCGATCTGATCGCAAATCCTTACGTAATACCAATTTTTTTTGACGTATTGCGATCCATCGCGCAGTGATCTCGTTCTTACTGCTCATCGCTCGCTCGCTGGTCGCGAAAAGTTAGCTAATAAGCCTGCCGCTTATATTACCTACCACAATAGCAACAATAGCAAGTGTAATAAAACAAATATAGGTCAAAACCTAATACTTACGATTTCTGTAAAAGAATCGGTAGAAACAAAAACCGCCATTATTTACAGATTTTCAGCAGTCCATTCACAAAAGTTTCAAGTACAAAGATCATACGCACCAATTGGTTTCTCGTTAAGACCCAATGCGAACTGTTACTAAGAATAAAGGTTCTTGACAAAGCTCCCAAATTAAAAGTCACCAACTTCGAGAGGGAGGTGAATGAAAACCGACCTTCCAAATTGGATCAGCTAATGAAACGTTATTGCAGCCTTCCCGGGTTTTCGTCTTTCAAAATACTTATACCTATTATGTGTACAATGCAGCACAAACATATTTTCAGGTCAGATGGTAGTCACTTTACGGGAAATATCGAAGTTTAGCCGCGTCACAGTTAGACTGGAAAATGTGGATCTCCAGACTCTAATGAAGGCTTAAGATGGGACCGGGGCTTATACAAGGATAATGATGACAGAAGCAACTGTTGTTTGATTTTCCCAACCCCAAGAGGAAAGTCTGCACCTCATACACTAATCAGCAGCTATGTACCGACTTGCAGACTAAGTTGGCCTGGATCCAAAATATCTTGGTTGGACCCCACACGACTCGATTCTTCCTCCTAGCGTTAATTCCCAGTCGCATCCGAAGCTTTTTTCAGCTCGGAGTCTGGGGTCCGCTTTACCAGTGTTAACTATAGATTTGGCTAGACCTCGATATTTTCCGTGAAGCCATTGCCATCTGACCTCCACAACCCAATGGTAACATTAATAGGTATATCGAAGCTTTGCAGCTACACCGTTGTTTTTGGAATGTTTAGGGCTCTAACTACCCGTAACGACTGCCATAGATGTTTTTATGGCAACCGGGACCGACGGCTTAACGTGCTCTCCGAGGCACGACCAGACCAATGCAAATACCCATATTTCATGAACACAAATATTTGCACTGAGCGGGGATTGAACCCGCGCCTCCTGCGTAGCGGCCGCGTTATCTACCGCTACGCCACGGAGGCTGCTGACCCCACACGACTCGATTATCGTGTTATTTACACTCAAACCCTTTCCTTCATCTGAAAACGTATACTATACATTTTATGTCAAAGAGTATCGACGAGTAAGTAAATATTTTAAGGGCGGTGTTGCCATATATATATTTTTATGCGTTTTTTAAGGATCGTGGGGTGACAACCGTAAGGTTATGGTCATATTCGCTCTATTGTGTGAAGTACCTACCTTTTTATGCTTCCATCTTCGCGGTAGCTTCGGGAGATAAATTGAAACATTTTACGGCTTTACGTCATTCCTTGTCGATCGAGTAGTATATTGATGTCTTTGAATATGTTTTTATGTATGAAGTCAAGCTACTTTAGCAATCATGTTGTATTGCTTGAGGCAAATATCTTGGACCTAAAATATGATGAACGTATACCGATTTATGTGCATCCGCAGCCACATTATCTGCATTCTAGAACCAATAACACAAGCTAGTTAAGCTATGCTTACTTTGGGTCTAGATAGCGTTGTGTAGAATGTCCTAAAATATAAAGAAAAAAAAAAGATACGTGTCTCGAGGTATACAGTTAGCTTCAGATTGATCTTGACGAACAAAGTAACACATACATATCCATTCCTTACTAATATTATTAAAAAAAAAAAAAAAAAGTACCCAAATTGATTTTAAAGTCTTAGTTTTTTCCCCTTCCTGTTGACTTATTGTTCTGACATTTGGTTCACACCTTTAGTTGGGACGGATACAATTTAAAGGTCTCTACATACGTAACGGGTTTTTTTACGGACGGGACGGGACGTGAAGCAAAATGTATGCGGCCCGTCCTGTCCCGTCCGTGGCCCCGTGACATATGCATTGCCGCATACATTTTGTATGAAACGATATTTCCAAAACTTCACGTCCCGTCCCGTCCGTGAAAAAAACCCGTTACGTATGCAGAGACCTTAACCTACAAAAAAAAGTTTGATTTGCTCTTAATACCTCAGTATTAAGATCATGTTGAGACTTTGCAGTCAAAATCTTCTTGGCGCCGACTATACCCGGCATCTCAGAACTCCGGCCGGAAAAAAAATCTAGATTATAGAAATTATTCTAGATTCGTTTAGCCTTTTTTGCATGAAAAAATAACAAACAGGATGTGAAAGTTTGAGAGAATGTCTCAAACTTTCACATCCTACTTCCTCTCTTCATCCTAGCGTTAATTCCCAGTCGCATCCGAAGTTTTTCAACTCGGAGTCTGGGGTCCGCTTTACCAGTCTTAACTACAGATTTGGCTAGACCTCTATATTTTTCCGTGAAGCGATTGCCATCTGACCTCCACGACCCAATGGTAACATTAAGAGATATCGAGGCTTTGCAGCTAGACCGTTGTTTTTGGACTTTTTAGGGCTCCAACTACCCGTAACGACTGCCATAGATGTTCTTGTGGCAACCGGGACCGACGGCTTAACGTGCTCTCCGAGGCACGACCAGACCAATGCAAATACCCATATTTTATGAATACAAATATTTGCACTGAGCGGGGATCGAACCCGCGCCTCCTGCGTAGCGGCCGCGTTCACTACCGCTACGCCACGGAGGCTGTCAATCCTACTTCCTATCCAACTAATACTACTTCCAACTAATATTATGAATCTGAAAGATTGATGATTGTTATTCAATCGCTCTCTAACGGCTAAACGGATTCAGCTGAACTTTGGAACGAGGATAGATTATAGTATGGAATAACACATAGGCTATAAGTTTGAGAATAGATTCCCATGAGTTATGTGAACGGGATCAAATGCGTTGTTGCCCGCGGTTCCGGGCAACAGCTAGTTTGTTATAATATAACGTCTTTATAATTATTCTGAAAGACATCCTCCATAGCAGTTCGGCCTTGAAAAATGTTTAAACACGTCAGTATTATTATTATTATACTTTTTAAAATTTAGAGCTTTTCCTGTTTTAAAAATATTGTTTTAGCTGTGTGCATTGGTTATGTTACAATCCAGAACGGAACTATATTTTATTATTATTGTTTTTCAATGATTGTGATGTGTTTTGTGCGCCTAAATAAAAAAATAAAAATTAAATTTGCAGTATAGACTCGTACATGATTTGAACGATCCTGAAAGTGGTGTTGACGTAAAATGTAAAAAATGATGAACGGACTTCTGCTACTTTCACTTCCATTGGAGACATCGTTGACCAGACGGATGATCAGCTCTTATGTGTGGGCCGTTTCACTAATTTCCCCTGCATAAAAACCGCCATAGAAGTTCGTATGGCAACCGACAACGACGTCTTAACGTTGCTCTACGAGACACGACCAGACCAATGTAAATATGCATACAAATATTTGCACTGAGCGGGGATCGGACCCGTGCCTCCTGCGAAGCGGTCGGGTTCACCGAATGAACGGACTTACCTAATTTCGAATTGGATTATTTTAAAGCGGTGAAACTAAACGAGCGACGTGACATGATTCCACACACATACATACACAATCAAAATTACAAACACGAAGGTATTTCGTATTGGTATTGTATTGAATTACCATATTATAATCAGCCCCCTTGAAACTTCACCATTCTGTAATTTGAAAACGGTACTTACAAGTTAAGTTCGATTTACGAAGTTGGAAGGGGATATTACTTGAGCAAGTCGTACGCTTACTCTCGCTTATGTATGTACCTAATAAAGGACATAGGAACGAGAGTGTTAAAAGAAGGAGGCAGAAAGAGAAATCATTTTCCGTGAAAAATCAACTGCCATGCAAAAATAGCCGTGTTGTTTCCCGGTGGAGGGCCACTTCATCTCTTCCTGTGGGTATCGTAAAAGGCGATCAAGGGATAGAGCTGGGGCTGTAGAATTTGATGATTTGAAGGATTATATTATTATGTAGATATTTGGTAATTGTGTCTGTGCCGACAACTCAATAGCACAGGTATAAACCTGAGTGGTTTTTTTTGTTGCTATTATTGTGTGATTTTATGTATATAATGTTTTATTCTGATAATAATAAATAAAAAAAAATAAAAAAATAAAAAATTGATGGAATCGCTCTGAAGCGAACCATTTTTAAGGTTTTAACAATGGATTTCGGGACATTGCGGTGGTTATAGTAATAATGATAAGTTAAATAATGTATTTCGAGTTACAAAGACTCAAATTTCATAATAAAAATATAGTTATATTAATGATTTATGTCAATTTCATACTACAATTAGCGATTCCACTGGCGTTTTCGCCAATAGAATGTCACTTTGTCTAAGGCCCCTGTTCTCCATCCGACTGTGAACATACTCGTACAGCCCATGACAAAACGGCCGCTAGACGGCAAAAGGCTCGCCACCATTACGTGGGACCGAAAATCATAGCTGGTGAAATGTGGGTGTTAACACACATCTAACTACCCCTTCGGGGATTTACATGGGCGAGTATATGTATGTATGTAAAATCAACAAAAATTCTACTACATGGAAGGACCAATTAGTGCGTCTGTACAGATATAGAACGCCAGTTTGGTATCACAGAGTGCCTAATGCTGGTTTTCAATTGACTCCTAAGGAGTTCTGATGCACATATAGGAAATGAATAAATACTTAAATATATTTTACTATAACACAAGAGAAATCCAAACATTTTTATCCATAATAATATCAGAAAATATTGAAAAAAATCACAATGTTTGTTGTGTGTCAGTTTTTGAGAATGCATCCAATTCTCAAAAACTGACAGCGAGCGGTTCGCCGCATGGCACGTTCGAGCTTTCATGCCGCGCGAGCCAAACGGTACACTTTGCACGACTGCCGCGCGAGCCGATGTTCAATGGTTTGCCGCGCGTAGTTTGGACGCGGCTTAACAAACATACAATTTTTCCCATATAAAATTAATAGTATTACGTTTCATTCCCAGAGATATTCTAATTCCTATAACAACACTAGCTGACCCGCGAACTTCGTACCGCCTAACATTCGATTCTTCTATTTTTTAGTTTTTTTTTTTTAATTTTCTCTGCGTAAAAACCATCCTCGTACTTCAAGGAATATTCTAAAAAAAAAGAATTAGCGAAATCGGTTCAGCCGTCCGTTCTCGAGATTTGCGCTTAGAAACACATTTAGGGATTCATTTTTATATTATAGAAGACTAGCTTTTGCCCGCGGCTCCGCCCGCGTGGATGTCGGTTATCGCGACCAAACATAGCCTATGTCCTTTCTCGAGGTCTAATCTACCCCTATACCAAATTTCATCAAAATCGGTTCAGTGGTTTGGGCGTGAAAGCGAGACAGACAGACAGACAGACAGACAGGCAGACAGACAGACAGACAGAGTTACTTTCACATTTATAATATTAGTAGGGATGAAATCCCTGATCACTCAAGCGTGACATGCAAACTATCGTTCCCGTCCGTCCCTGGGACTAAGTCAATCTCAGGGTCATTAGTGTATCAAGTGAAGTTTTCGCCGTAGCTCGGGTTCGTTGCGTCGGAACTCTACTTGAGATGAAAGGTCAACTGAACAGAAGTAATTGGAAAGAGGGTCGTAAGGTAGAACTCGGCCCAATCTAGTTAGTGTTGGCAGTTCGCGTATTGCATTAATGTTTGTTAAGGGAGAAATTCTGTTGGAAAACTTGATAAAGTGAACGTGAAAAACACAGCCCACATGATGAAAAGTAAGTAAGTAAGTAAAAACTTACAGTAAATTCATGCAAAATGCAGATCATAATGCAACAATAACTTGTAAATTACTTAAAAAATCAGATAAACACTGCTTATGAATTGATGTTCCGGTACTTTTTGATAACTTACACTAACTATGAGACAATGCAGGTGGCATGAATATCTAATCTGTGCAATATTTTCCAAGGATAAGGAAATAACTGAGACGTTACACGATTTTTGTCATCTATGTAAATGGGCTAGCGATACGGTTTTTTTTACATCGGACACGTCAGGAAATAGGCATGAGCGTATGTATGTACGTGACTTCACCTCACCTGTGATGATGGTAAGCTGAAGACAAAGTCTCAGGTCATTGGGTCATTATTACAGATACCTATACTTCTCTTCAAAAATTAAAAAGCTCCAGACTTTATGATGCGGCAAAGAAAAGACTCACCGCACCGTTTAGTTTTTGACGTTTAGGCAATTTGTAAAGCGAATAGACGCGCGGCAAAAATCAACCCGTGTAAACCCCTCCTAACAGTCAACATCATTAGTCAACCTTGTGAATCATTCAGCACATTCCCCATCCCCTTACAGTTGACCGATCGCTTCTCAACTACCATTAAGGCTCTTTTAGACCGGGAGACTTTCTCGCACGTTTCGGTTCGAGAAATCGTACGCTACTATCACTAGGAATAATCGCCATACCATTATCGTATGAATGCTTACTCATAGGCAAACACTATATTCTCGCCTACAATTGGACGCACCAGTTGGTCCAATAAAAGCTTGTATTTTTTTCAATTTATGACAGTAATTTTTTATTTCAAAAACTCAAACGGAAAGTTTCAGGATGTATTTTTAACCTTTATGCGACTGTAGCTCAAAACGCAAAAACTGGACTTAGGGATTTCACGAATTGGTGCGTCCAATTATATCATACGAGATTTGCAAGTAGCATATCGCCTAATGTCAAGGTAGGACTATTGCCTTAAAATTACGGACACTATCAATATTCAATTGCGAGGCAATTCGTGCCAGTGTGGACGAGCGAGCGGCAATTTTTTATTTTGAATGTTTCTTTATACGAAGCCACTTTTTCCTGTCCTGTCGATTTTCGTTTCTTGCTGGCGAGAAACTCTTCTCGTGTAAACGTGCCTTTAAATCCCATACCGATGCTATTGAGTGTACGTCCGGGCCTCCCATCACTCATGCGTCCAACTAATCCCTACAAAAGGGATTTTATGTTGATCGAGTACAACCCGTATGGTCCGGACCGTAGAAAAACAATGTCGGTACGGAATTCACTTTAGAATACGTTCGTGGAATTAATTTTGATTGGAAGGAAAATTCAATTTATTTTGACGAAATGGGTATCTTATATTGACTTCTGTGTAACTAGACAGAACTAGACTGACTTAAGAATAGGAATTGTATTTTTCTATACTACTGAGGTGGCAGACAAGCACACGGCCTGATAGGAAGTGGTTACCGTGGCCTATGGTTCCTTGTTGAATTTGGAAAGAAAGAAAGAAAGAAGAAAGAAAGAAAAATCGTTTTATTGCGGATCACGCATGTACTGTACACATATAAAAATAAACATCAACAAACAAACGGAAATAAACAAAAAATAACAATAGTTGCAATCAGGCAACCACAGAGTATGTGGCACGATGCAGAACTTAAATAAACGAGTTTATTAATTTTGACACCTGTGTATACACACGTAAGTACAGTCACGTCTCTTTCCCCGTGGGGCAGGCAGATACCACACCAGAGACAGCTGTTTATATAGAGCACAAAAAATATATTATATACATACATACATACATACATACATACATACATACATACATACATACATACATACATACATACATACATACATACATACATACATACATACATACATACATACATACATACATACATACATACATACATACATACATACATACATACATACATACATACATACATACATACATACATACATACATACATACATACATACATACATACATACATACATACATACATACATACATACATACATACATACATACATACATACATACATACATACATACATACATACATACATACATACATACATACATACATACATACATACATACATACATACATACATACATACATACATACATACATACATACATACATACATACATACATACATACATACATACATACATACATACATACATACATACATACATACATACATACATACATACATACATACATACATACATACATACATACATACATACATACATACATACATACATACATACATACATACATACATACATACATACATACATACAACATACATACATACATACATACATACATACATACATACATACATACATACATACATACATACATACATACATACAATCACGCCTTTATCCCCGAAGAGTTAGGTAGAGGTTAACACCCACATTTCACTAATCATTGTATTAGGTCCCACGTAATAGGGGGTGAGCCTATTGCCGTTTTTATATTCTTCTAGGATATTCTACACAATGCTATCTAGAATCAAAGTAAGCATAGCTTAACTAGCTTGTGTTATTACTAGGTTTTAGAATGCGGACATAAGTACATTACATGGTAAGATACATTTTTAGCGTAAAATTTCTTTTATAAATACATAAATAGTGCGGTTTTCTACCCGACTGCCAAGAAGGGTTATGTTTTTCACACGGATCTTGTATGTATGTATGTATGTCAATCAATTAGCCTACTGCAGTCCACTGCTGGACATAGGCCTCTCCCAATGTGCGCCACGTTTGCCGATCCTCCGCCTTCCGCATCCAATCCGTCCCAGCCACCTTTCGCAGGTCGTCGGTCCTGTATGTATGTAATATTCTTTATTACCTCATATCTTCTGAACCACTGTACACATTTCAATGATTAATATGTATCTCAAATGAAAGGTATTCTTCTTCCAAGTGTTCTAGGGTACGTACTTAAATAGTGAATAAAAGCTATAGGTATGGTGGAATTTTGGCGCCAAAATGCATATTATCAATAAAACATTTTCGCTCAAACTTACCGACAGATGAAATTACAAAATGAAAGAATTTATAAGGTAATTACAATAGTTATTTGTTATACAAGAGTGCAAAGTTGCTTTTTAACCGCGTGCTCAGTTTTGATGACCGAGCAAGCGAAAGATTCTAAATTTGAATCACGAGCATAGCGAGTGATTCATAAATTAGAATCTTGAGCGTTAGCGAGGGAATCAAAAGAGCACAAGGTGTAAAATCTTTGCACTCGAGTGCAACACGTAACTTTTCATCCCACCTCAGCGAGGAAATAATGAAATGCTTCTTCTTCCTAGCGTTAATTCCCAGTCGCATCCGAAGCTCTCACCTCGGAGTTCGGGGTCCGCTTTACCAGTCTTAACTGCGGATTTGGCTGGACCTCGATATTTTTCGTAAAGCGACTGCCATGTGACCTCCACAACCCAATGGTGACATTAGGCGATATCGAAGCATTGCAGCTAGACCGTTGTTGTTGAACTTTTTATGCATACAAATATTTGCACTGAGCGGGGATCGGACCCGCGCCTCCTGCGTTGCGGCCACGTTCACTACCACTACGCCACGGAGGCTGTATAATAATTATGTGTAATAATACTAATAATAAAATATCAACAAATAAAATTCAACAACAATGTTCAACCATAGGACGTGAAAAAAAAAATTATGCGCGCAAAGCAAATTTAAAAAAAAAAGTAGGTACACCAAGGAGGTTCCGAGTTGAGTTTTTCATAAATTAAAAAAAAGTTGTATGATAAATCGGCACCATAGAGGTAGAAGTAAATAGGTTTAATGATGTTTTGAGTTCACAAACCTAGTACACACGATGTTCTAAATTCAAATTTACTTTCCACTCTAGAGGATAAAAGCGACTTTTACACTCAGATATCGAAGAAAAAAAGTACTCTTTCCGAGATGGTGGGATGAAAAAATACATTATGTGTCATAACTATAAAGGACAAAATAAAACAAATTATTAAAAGTAGTAAAAAACCCGACTGACTGACTGACAAAACAAGTTTGATAGAAGCCGGTACCTATTTGCAAATCATACACCGTATAAAAATTTATGGCCACCAGGCTACGTGGGGAATAAATGCCTGGCAATGGCGCCCCCGCCGGGTCCAGGTAAAAGGGGTAGGCCCAAGAAGTCCTGGCTTGACGTCGTGGAGGGTGACATGCGTGCAAATGGTCTCACTACTATGGATGCCCAAGATCGTGCGAAGTGGAGGAGGAAGAGCCGGAAGGCGGACCCTGAGCTCCGAGGTCATCTTGGCCACGGATGCAATCAGGATAATGCGTCTTAATGAGGATGATGATGATAAAAATTTATGGGTACCGCCTGCAGTCAAACTTGTTTCGATCGTTTGAGCATAAGTTGTGTTTTTTTTTTATAACTATTTTTTTTTGTCATTTGTATAACAGCTACAAATAGTATGGTATGTGTATAATATTATTTGTACTCGTATGTAATATATACGCTCAAACCTACCGCTCCGAACACCTCAGCCTGCTAAATTATTGGCGCGTTGCTGATGGAACGCCGCCATAAATCAAAAGTTGTTCAAACTTTCTCGTTCCGTCCACACATCCACACACATCCACACACATCCATATCTGTCTTCGTTTGTTATCGACGCAACACAAGTATAATCTTACCCTTAACGGGAAAATAAATGGTATATTCGAAATGGGGGTGAATAAACGCAATATAATATGCCGAATGATGCTTTTTTAAATGTAAAACTGGCTGAATGATGAAGTTCTGTCAGATCACCAAGACAAATAATAATTCGGTAGTAGAATAAAATATGTTCTTCTTCTTATTTTATTCAAATGGCTCCTTGCATCGATTATATAGGTACCGATCGGATCGGATATATAGGCACGATAAAATATAATGATCAATGTATGGGTTTGACATATATGATGATTTACGACTGTCATAAAAGTCCCAAATACGTGTCATCTTCACATTTAGGCTCTCTAAACTCGCAACAAAGTATTTGACATCTTGATATATGAATGTTAATTTTGAATGGACTTTGCATCCCGTATAGACTTGTGCGCATGTGCATGTAATGTCTCCTAAAAAGAAATAGCCTGCTGTACAACTGTTATTTATAATATTTTGCACCCGAATGAACCCCTCTGGTACTGAAGTACAACTATGTAGTTCAACTAGTTGTACAAATGATACACTGCTGTAGCGTTTGTACAACCAGTTGTACTAGTCATCAGGCAACCTTGTTGAAGGGTTATTTGTACAACCATGCTAATTTATACTGGCCACTTGAAAATAATGAAGTAAGTACATACTTACCTCCTTAGAGTCCTTAGTGATTATAAATGTTAATAAATGACACTGTCACCTAACAGATGCCTCAACGAAGGGGTGATGGTAGGGGGTTCGCGTACGGAGCACTCCCTACGTACCTATTAAGTACCTGCCCAGCAGTTTGATTGTTGATAAAGCTATTTGGTGGTTTATTTAATAAATAATATTTAAAAATGGTAGATTCATCTTCGGCTAATTGTTTCGGTGAAATAGAAATTGTAAAACGCGGTCGTGGGAAAGTGTTACTTAATAATGGTTATCAGTATTATTTAATAAAAACATATAAAAATCTTGCTACTATTTGGAGGTGCAAAGATTACAGATTAAAAAAATGTAGTGGGAGTATAACTGTTGCAGAGGTGAGGATCATTTAATTGAATTAAACGCATATTTTCTGTTTCTCATTTGTTTTCCCGATGGTCATTTGTTTTTTTATCTGCTTACATCCTTTTTTTCAGAATCAGTCAAAAGTACTTAAAAGGACTTCACATTCTTCAGTGTGTTTTCCTAATGAAAATAAAAACATTGTTTCTTCGATAATATGCTCAAGTATAGAAACGGCAGCATCAAATATAGAAGAAACTGTATTTTCAATTTATAAAAAAACAGTCGCATCCATGATGGATAAGGGTCTGGATCTAGTTGAAAAATTGCCGGCATACGATAATTACCGTAGTATTGCTAACAATAGACGGAAAAAAATTACGAAATTATCTTCTTTAGTGTATACAGATTTGAAAAAGGTTGAAATACCCCCAGCATTCAACGATTTTCTCCTCGGAGATTACAATGATAATAAAAAAAACAATCGCATACTTATTTTTGCGTCTCATGAAGCACGAGAACTTCTAAAAGTCGGTAAAACATTTATAGCTGATGGAACTTTTAAGAGATGCCCTAGACCATTTAAGCAACTGTATGTAATATTTTGTGATTTAGGTAGTAGTTCAGTCAAAAATAATGTGGTTCCGGTAATTTACGCACTTATGCCAAATAAATTAAAAAAATCATATTCAAAATCATGTTTACATTCAGGGGGAGTGGACATTTTGGGAACCAGACATTTCGGAGACTATACGAAATTTGGAGTGTACTTTTCGTGAACAAGACATTGTGAAATGCAGTCAGCTTAGACAAAGTGTACATTATGGGAAGTGTGTATATTGAAAAGGTGACATTGTCAGCTGAAAGGCTTGATACCTAATCAAGAAAACGCGTTTTTAAATTGTACAAACGCTTTTGTGGTGAATTTTTTGTACAACCATACTTAAACTAATATAATAAGTGACACCGAGTGTATACGCATGTATATTTTGAGGTTGTACAAACGCTACAGCAGTGTATCGTTTGTACAACTAGATGAACTAGATAGTTGTACTTCAGTACCAGAGGGGAATGCATTCATCTGTACTGATGTGCGTATAATTTGACAGCCTCTTTGACAGCTCTTTGACAGCCTCTGTGGCTAGGTATTGAACGCGGCCTCTATGTAGGAGGCGCGGGTTCGATCCCTGCTCAGTGCAAATATATGTACGCATGCATATGAGTATTTGCATTAGTCTGGGTGTTTCTATGTATAATATGTATGTGTTTAAAAAAAAAGATGTGTGGCACTCGGGGACTGCCGCGGTAAAGCTATTGCATAGCATTTTTTATCAACTTATGCAATTATAATTACTTACGTTAAGCGGAGCTACTTCGGAGCAGCTCGGCTCGATACGTGCGAGCTTCGGGGTGTTAGGTTTTTTTCGTTACGGAATTTCTGGATTCGGTCTCCACGCTCAAGGCCCGCGATAGAAGCTATGCAATAGCTTAAAATGTATCTAAGTATGTTTATCCGCATTGTAGAATCCATAACACAAGCCAGTTAAGCTATGCTTACTTTGGGTCTAGATGTGTAGAATGTCCTAAAATAAAAATAAAAATGAAGTTGTCCCTGAAAATATTTATCGTCCGGACTTCAAAATCCCGCTCACACAATATGCGTATAAGAGACTTTACCTGTAGTCCCCTGTACGACACGCACGGGAACCCATGGGCTGGCTTTATTCGAACACGCAGCTTAGCAAATGTGATAGTGGTTTCTAAGTTACAAGCCCGCCGTAATATATATGGCCGCGTCCCTCCCCTGCCTTCCCCTGTTCGCTTTTCCTGAAATATTTTCCTCTATTGCGTAAGCTCTGAGTATAACCGGCCAGGATTATATCCGGATTGGGGAAAAACTTGAAATTCGAATGTTAGAAGTGAGAATAGGTAATGAATTTTAATATTTACCAGAATATATTTTTTTAGTTACCCGGGTAGGGTTTTTCATCAGAAATATTACAATATCCGTGCGGTGACAGAGAAAGAATGCAAGTGTCACCACCCCATCTCATCCAAAGGGTGTCGTAAAGGGCGACTAACGGAAAAAATAAAATCGGCCAAGTGCGAGTCGGACTCGCCCATGAAGGGTTCCGTAGTAGCAAAGGTAAAAAATTGCGGTTTATGACGTATTAAAAAAAAACTACTGACTGGATCACGTTCGAACCAATTTTTAGTGGAAGTTTGCATGGCAATTTACATCATATATTTTTTTTAGATTTATCATTCTCTTATTTTAGAAGTTAGAGGGGGGGGATACTCATTTTTCCACTTTGGAAGTGTCTCTCGCGCAAACTATTAAGTTTAGAAAAAAAATATGTTTGAAACCTCAAGAGCATTTTTAAAGACCTATCTATAGATACCGCACACGTATGGGTTTGATGAAAAAAAAAATTTAAGTTTAAGTTCTAAGTAATAAAATTTAATGCTTTTTTTATTTTAGTATGAAATTCTTAATGCGTTTCACAGAATACATCTTCTTACCAAGTTTCAACAGCATAGGCCTTATAGTTTCGGAGAAAAGTGGCTGTGACATACGGACGGACAGACATGACGAATCTATAAGGGTTCCGTTTTTTGGCCATTTGGCTACAGAACCCTAAAAACGCCGACGATATCACTGCAAGAGAAGGAAAATTCGAAATAAAACCCTGTACTAACCCATCTGCTAAGCGTGGAAACGTGGGTGAGGCCTATGTCCAGCAGTGGACTGCGATAGGGTACTTGATTGATTGTGCACCAGCTTACAGTTGAGTTTGGTTTGGGCCCCGAGCATCTAGGCGGGGCCCCTTTCAATCTGCACTCGTATTACTCGCACACGAATGTCCGTCTTGCGCCATAGTATTAAAATTTCAAGCAATTGTTTGCAATACATGCGAGTAAACAAACCCATTTGCATATAGATGAATGTGTCGTGAATATTACAGTGTATCTCTTTACAATGTGGGCTCACCTACACAGTCTCGGCGTTTATAACAATATAAATAGACGAGTGTTGGTGTATATTATTTCTGTACTGATATTATATTAGTATAAAGAGGAAGCGTCGGCAGTTTAGTGGTTAAGAAGTAGAGCTTATGATCGTGAGGTCCCGGGTTCGCATCCTGGCCATTTACTCACTCCTAACACAAGCAAGCAAAAAAAAAAAAAAGACGTGTGGCACTCAGGGACTGCCGCGGTAAAGCTATTGCATAGCATTTTTTATCAACTTATGCAATTATAATTACTTACGTTAAGCGGAGCTACTTCGGAGCAGCTCGGCTCGATTCGTGCGAGCTTCGGGGTGTTAGGTTTTTTTCGTTACGGAATATCTGGATTCGGTCTCCACGCTCAAGGCCCGCGATAGAAGCTATGCAATAGCTTAAAAAAAACTAAATTTTCCCATGCAACGCCAGGATGGACAGTTAATATATTATGTAGTTATATTCAACAATTTTATATGAAATTCAAACCCCAATGAACATTTTGAAACTGAACATTTAAATCGATAGTAATCTACGTGCTGAACACACATTTCTACGCCGTAGCACTACCTCCCCTCGTAGCATTTTCGTAGCTCGGTGCTACGAGGCCTTATCTCCTGTTCTCAGGGCATTACACACGTTATAAACTATTTGGTAAGCGTTCCTTCGTAACGTTTGTCTTTACCTCATTTTTACTTTTTAGGGTTCTGTAGCCAAAGGGAAAAAACGGAACCCTTTTATAGACTTCGCTGTATGTCTGTCTGTCACCAGACTTTATCTTCTAAACCGTGATAGCCAGAGAAGTTAGAACCCGTATACAGTGCAAACAATTCCATCAAGAATCAAGCGGTTCGGTGACTCTTTTCATTACCGCACCATAAACTCTTGAAATTCCTCGGGTTCGTTCCCCGTTCAGTGCAAACTTTTGTATGCATGAATATGGGTATTTACATTAGTATTGTCGTGCCTCGGTGAGCATGTTAAGACGTCGGTCCCGGTTGCCATATAAACGTCTATGCAAAAGTGTATCTAGAGGGAACAAAAGCGGGGTTTTTCAAAAAGTGTACCAAAAACGAAAGTGTATCTAAAGAGAACAAACCGTCGTTGGTTACGGATAGTTGGAGCTCTAAAAGTCCAACAACTGGTCGGGCTGCAGTGCTTCGATATCACTCAATATCGCCATTGGGTTATGGAGGTTAGATAGCAGTTGCTTCACGGAAAATATCTCTCCTCTTCTCCGAGACTTTGCCTTCTGCTTATCCTCAAACGAGGTGAAGTCAAATTGACGTGTCCTATATAAAAAAAAATGCAAATCCGCAGTTAGGTTGGTAAAGTGAACCCCAGACTCCTGAGGTGAAAGCTTCGGATGCGACTGGAATTAACCTAGGATGAAGAACCAATCATATTGACGGTGAAGCCCTATTAAGAAAGAAAGAAAGAAAGAAAGAAAATATTTTTATTCAAACCTAGCATACATAAGATATGCACATTTCAGCAACACAAAAACTACAACATTGTGCTTATATATTAAAATTAAATGCATCAGAAATAGCCAGGTAGAATAATGGCCGCCTCTCAGCTTAATGCTGTCCGCGTTGTAGTGCAGGCTGACAGCGCTGGTTTTCAGAGACGAAATTAACGAATCCTGTATAAAAATCATTTGTTCTTTTAAGTTCCAATTCAATTTAAGGTCGGCAGTGCGAGTGTGACGCCCCTGGTGTTTCATACGTCCATAGGCCACGGTGACCGCTGCCCATCAGATCGGCTGTGTGCTGGTCTGCCAACCAACTAAGTGGTATGAAAAAAAACTTAGTTAAAAACCTGCAAATCTCTATCCACACCCAAAACTCAGCCCAATTTACTACAAAAGCATTCACACCTCAAATAACTCACTCCAAAATCGATTCTCACAAAGAAGAATGAAGTTCCCGCACATTCCCGAAGTATCCCGACTAATAGCGTTTGCCCGCAGTCCACAAACCATTTAATATCCGGCAGACAAGTTGTGCGCCCGGCTCTCCCCGCGAATTATCATATAAATGGAAAAGGAATCAGTGGCTAGTGTCCTTTTGGGAGTACCCTTGAGAACAAGCACATTATGGACGTAGATAGCTGTCCTGTGATTAACCTTTTCGTCCTGTATTGAACAACTGGCTATTTTATTGTTTGAAGTTTATTTCTCAAGGGGATTTTGGATATTGATGTTATCTGCACCGCACTATGTGTAGAGTTGTTATAATATTTATGTATAAGAATATGTTACTGTATGTTTGTGGTTGCAAATCTGGAAAAGTAGTCGATGGATAAATTTGATAGAGGTGATGGATGAATTTGACAGTAAGTACCTTGTATCCCGTAATTCCCACTCTTAGATATACACGCACACACGTATCCGTACATACACGCACACACAAACGCACACGCACGCACACACACACACACACACACACACACACACACACACACATAGTCCGAGATCTGGTACGAATTTTTCAGCTTGCCTCAAGAAAGTATTCAAAAAAATCGTACTAGCCCTCAGAATAACACACACATACACACACACACACACACTTTTTTTTATCATGCGCAAAAAGGTGAGGTTATGTCGGACTTGAACCGACCAAAACACATTCCATCTGTGGGTCATTGGATGACGGAGGTGAGATTGTCTGAGATATATCCCTCCCACCCTGGCCGACCCAGGGCCATCTGTTCTAAACTGGGCCTCTTCGAGTGTGGACACACATACGCTGTGTATATCCAGATGACAAACATACTCCCACAAAAACCGTACAACTCAAAACAAAGGGAGGAGAATGATTAAGCGGATCTTGTTCTTCGAGGTCCGATGCGACCAGGAAAAACGCAAAGAAGATGATGTTGATGTTGAAAATCAGAATGAGAAGTTGTTCTGCCGTTTTACACAATGGTTATATTATTTTTAGCCTCATATATTAAACGTGTATACTGAGCAAGTAGAAAAATCGTTGCATTGTACATGTACTTGATTATCCCGGGAATGATGCCAACACAAGTTTACAAACTAAGGAGTAAGATCTTGATAAATTTGTTAAATATGTCAAGTTTTTAGCATTGTGTACGCTACATATTACAGCCATACGCCTGGCAATGGCGCCTCCGTCGGGTCCAGGTAAGTACATCGCGACCTCGAGGGCGGCAGGCGTGCACCACTGAGCCAGTCAGTCTGTGACCACGGCCGGTGTAACGTGGTCGAAACGTCAAGCAAATCAGAGGTATGTATGTACTTATACCAGAATTGCGTTAATTCCCGTTAACATTATTGTATATCATGGAACGCGAGAGTTTGAAAGTTAGGTCTTGTCTGTTTGTTCGTGTGAAAGGTTTTAGCCAGACTTAAAATCTGTATGTTTGATCGCAATCGGTTAAGTAGAACCGGAGATATGACCATAAAACGCTAAAATCAGTATACGCGCAGGCAAAGCCGCGTGTGAAAGGTTAGTAGTATATAGGAAGGAATACCAACATCGTCTACCTTTGTACACAATGTTGACATTGCACCAAACTAGATGTTCCAAATTCCTAAGCTCTTTAGCCAAAGTGCGATACCCGTACATAGCTACGAGCTACGAAGCTACGAGCGTCTAACTTCGTAGCTTCATAGAGATTCGTAGACGTCTCGTAGCACCACGAATATCAAGCATAACTTTTAGCAAACAATCCCAAGAATTTCTTTATGAAAGCAGAACATTCTGAGATTGAATTTTTGAACAAATGTAGCTTTGACGTTTAATTTACGAGTTTTTTGTTTTTCCTATTTATAAATCGGAAAATATCGGAACTGACGAAACTGAACGGAAAGGCCAAGACGAAACTTGACAAGTAGCTGAAGTATTGTATTTGGCAGTTACAGAGTATTTCTCTTAGAAAGGGACCGGTCGCAGGTTCAAATCTTGTTATGAAAATTACCTTTTCCGGGTTAAAAAATAGTAACACATAGCATGTAAAATGGGGTGAATAGGGATCAAAGGGTGAATAGGGACAAAATGGTTGTTAGATTTTTTAAATAATTTTCTCTTTTCTCCCGAATTCCAAGTATCCAACCAGATATTATTGATAACTCTGCTCATTATTACATTGAACTAATCCATAATTTCACTAAAATAACTACAGAATTCAGCTGACCCTTTTTATCCCTATTCACCCATTGATCCCTATTCACCCCATAGTACCGTACTAATGGTTTATGTTTTAAGGACGCTCACGTTAAATGAGAGGTTCAGATAACTTTCCTGGTTAAGCCAACCTTTTCTTACTCGAAAAAGCATGGCCCTACAAATAGGTATTTTTTTCGTATGACCTGTAAATCCTGACTTATACCACATCAACGAGACTAACAATAAAGGGACTATTATGGCGTCGAACCCACTAAAAGCGCATCAGTTTTATTACCAAGGGCCCTGTGCCTACCGTAAGTAGGACGTCCCCAGGGCTAGCACCTCCGCATGTTGTCACAAGTAATTCGTTTCCCGTGTTAAGGCGGAGGTGCAAATATTGCCGTCACGTGTGAAAGATTGATGCTGGTAATTATGGCGTATCTCAAGGAGCGAGATAAATCTTCTCTTGATATTATATCATGTTACAGATCAAACGTACAAATTATTAGGTGCTTGAGGTTTTTTTTTAGTAAAGTTGTGAAAAGCCGCAAAGTGTGTGTATGTGTGTCTAGAGAGTATGTGTGTGTTTGTGTGTATGTGTGTATATTTGTGTGTGTGTTTTCCGTAACAGTACGAGGTCTTAAAATATAGCCGGCTGTGCAACGAGGTAATTTCATAAAATAATGGAATCTCAAGGTCACCCAGTCTCATCCTGTATGTTCTCCTGTATGTTCAAGGTAACTACTAGAAATACAGCTATGCTGTTTCCTATAGAACAGGCATTTTGAGGCCCAAGTCCCGTTTAGATCTTCAGGGCCCCGGCCAACTTAATCTGCAAGTCAGTATACATACTTATTGACGTATATTCTCCTAAAAAGTCACAAAAAATCGTAATAAGGAAGAAAATTTATATAATTTTTCCATTCCATTAGTGAAATTGCGGTAATGTTGCTCCCGAACCCATTTAAAAATCAATATGGTCATGTATTTATTTAATGTATTTAAAAAAGTAGAAAAAGAAAAGCTGCTAAAAGACAACTGTAAAAATTACAAATTCGTAAAACCATTAGGTATTAAATCAAATTGTATAACTGTACATAATTCATAGTATTTGAGATCTATTCACATCATACTTTCGGCCCACACACACATCACTTCGCTTCTCACACACGTGAGGATGGTCACCGAAGCAGGTTGGTGCTATGTGCTATAAATAAATAATTTATAATAGCCGCTATGGTTGGTGCTTCGCCCACACGTCCCTAGGCTAGTGGGGGTAAAACATTGCTTACATATTTAGCAGCACTACAGCAGAGAATACTTGAGGTTAAACTTAAATCAGATACGTGCACACGGCCGTTTTATTTCTTAAACTGCGACAGTGTTTAATCAGCGTTCAAGTCGACAATCGAAACTGAAAAAATATTTTCTTAACTGCTAACAGCAGTTTATTTAAATATAAGTGTTAGATCTATTTCGAGATTTACATAAATGTAAGATCTAAATAAAGATTTACATAAATATTAGATCTAAATAGTTATATGATAACTTTAAATCGAATATCAAAGATCTTAGCTATGGGTTTATTAAAAATGCTTATAAAAGGAATAAGGGAATAAATAACGAATTGCTTACAATAAAAACATGGTTATGTTAGTCACAAATATAACACATCAGGCAGTACCAAATCAAATTGTTACACATTCCTATACATATCCATAAAATGGGCTGGTTTTACTTTCAGAGCATCAAGTTCCGCAGCTGAATGCTAAAGAGGCTGCGACAATATATCTAATTGTGTCTCAAGCTAGCGAGAGCACCCGGAACGCGAAGCAAAAATCAATAGATACACATCTTCGAGATATCTTCTCGCTAGTTATAATATTACTATCGCTTATAATTATCTAATATCTTATTTATTATAATGTAAAAGTTTGTTGACAATAGCCTGCAATCTTATCAGACAGCGCGCTATCGCCTACACGCCGACTCGACACCCCCTCCCCTGTCTGTCTTACCACGCCCTCGGGGATTCCTCTCAGCAGCTGCCTCATGTACAATTATGTAGAAGGGTTATATGAATGTATTGTTGTAATGGATTATGTAATAGGCTTACCCGCGTGATTGAAGTCCCACGTTGGGCGCCATTTGACGCGTGGTGAGAGCGCGGGAAGGACAGGTCACGCGGAGGTGTGAGCGCGGGCTCGAGCGGCGCGCGACTGCCGCACGTCGCAGAGGCGCGTGCGTATTCACTATCCGCGCATGTGCACAACCTCCGGTCGGTTTGTTTTGCTCTGCGACTCCGTATCGGGCTTTCGTTAAAAGCCGCAGAAAACGAGATTATTCTCTCGTATAGATACGGTACGCGTTGCCGAGCATCCCAATGAACGCTCGCTAAAGTCCTCCGTGATATTGTCAGCTTTTATTCACGTGCTTGACATAAATTGCGATGGACATCGTGCGGATTTAAAAGCCGGGGTAATGTAAACAAGCTTTTTGCTGACAGCTGAGAAATGTATTTATGTGGTTTTGTTTAAAGTTAAAGGGACAAGTTAAATGTAAATTACTTTTTTCTCTTAGAGAATTAGATTGTAGGATATGTGATGTAGCCGCAGCGATTACTTATTTATTTAGAATGCTGAAGTTAGAAGCAGGTTAGGGCTTTTCCATCCCAACTAACCTTAGGTTATGAGAGGCAAAATAAGGAGACTTTCTTATTACACTACTAAGAGGTAAACAAGTAGATGGCGGAGGGTAAGCGATTACCGACGTCATTTGTGCATTACCGTCTCTATCCCTACAATCGTAAAAGTACCTACTGGGTGCCGTTTTCAGCAGTCAAGTACCAGGTCATCATAGTATCAAACCTGTCCTCTACAGTAATCAGGTTGTAATCTATAATTTTACTCGATGATTTTTTTTTTATATAGGACACGTCAATTTGACTTCGCCTCGCCTGATGGTAAGCTGAAGGCAAAGTCCCTGAAAAGAGCGTCACCATTACAGACACGTATCATGTTACAATGGTGGCACTCAGCTTGACGGCCTCATCAGATGCTTTTTCACGCCCCGCTTAAAGGACCCGGGACTGTAGGAGGAGGGCTTTGTGACGGTCAGAGGTTCTATTCCCGAGCGCAAATATTCAGATAAGATTTCACAAGTGAAAGTAATGAATGCGTTCAAATTTAACCAAATTGATCAAAACGTGATAACGCAGTACATTTCATCTTGCTTACAGTTATTTCCACTGGTTCTTTTTTATACTACTTAGGTGGCAGACAAGCACATCACCTTATGGTAAGAGGTTACCGTGGCCTATGGACGTCACACTCATACTGCAGATCCTGTAAGAACTTTAAAAGCCTTCTTCTGGAAGGAGAGGATATATCTTCTGAAGGGAAAAGGAGAAAATAATATTGACGATTCGACGATGTTCACGGTTTCCGATCGAAATCTACAGGATATTAGCATACTAATTAATTTAACATACATACATATCCTCACGCGTGTAAATCCCCGAAGGGGTAGGCAGAGGTGTATTAACACCCGCATTTCGCCAACTATGCTTTTCGCTCTCACGTAGTAGGGAGCAAGCCTATTACCGTCTAGCGGGCACTTTGTCATGGGCTGTATATTTACTTTCGGATGGAGAACAGTCCAACCCTTAGTCGCCTTTTACGACACCCACAGGAAGAGATGCGGTGGCCCTATTCTACTCCACCGGGAACCAACACGCCTAATTTAAAATTTCATAACATATGACGTCATACTTTTTTATTTCATACAAGTTTTGACGTTTACTAAATAGTAGATTACCCAACAAGTGATAAAACATAAAAGAAGCAGGAATTTATCAACAATAGTTGCCACTTTAACGCAAAAAGACACCGGAGTCTCATAGGTACGAGAGTTTCATTTTCATCACTGGATGAAGTCATTTTGGAAGCGGTACAGAAACTTTTACAAAAAAAATTGCACACAAAATTGGCGGTATTTTTTTTTCATAATTTAAACTGAGCCATAATCCATCCAGCCAGTTATTACATTTGGGTGGCTTTTAATACGTTTTTATAGTGAGAGAGCAACCTCTTTGCACGGTTTTACTATAATCCGTACATCAGCGCATGTTCCAAATTCACTCAGTAAATAAAGAGCGTTTTACTCACTGTTTTTGATGAATCACGGGCCCTTTTTTGAGTGCCAATGGTGAAAAGTAATTAATTTGACTGGACAGTCAAATACCCAATTTCACATCCCGTGTCTAAAAGTGACACTGGGAAATTATTTTAAGCACGGCCGAACTAGCGTCACGTAGAGCTGCGAGTGCTTTTCCCAATTCCCAGGAAGGTCGTCCCGTCGACCGTCCGTTCCCGACCCGGTCACGTAGACTAGAGCATGTACCTACCCTTTTACTAAACCGTACGTGATGTATGTGTGAAATGTCAGTTATAGCTTACGATTTATGTATAGCGACCTAAAGTCATATTGCTAGAAAAAGTGATAGTATTTTATGAGTATGGGATTTATTGGTGAAATAACAAATATTCTAGGACTATTGAGATTGTGATTGAGACCCTTCCGTGCCTCAGAGGAGAAGACAGAAATAAAGAAAAGAAAGAAAAAAAAATACGTTTATTTTGACCGGCAGCACACAAGACAGTCAAAGCAATATCAAATGTCCCGGTTGCCGTGGCAGTAGTTACGGGTAATTAGAGCCCTAAAAAGTCCTATAACTGGGCCTCGATTCTGCTAAAGCAAAATCACTGTCATGCCACGGACACTGGAAAAATATTCCATTTAATTTAAGACGTTGAAGTAATACCGTCAAGACTAAAATTAAATGGCTTTTTGTAGAGTGAATGAAAAAGTGAAACTCTTTTCGCAGTTTTAATTTTGCAGTGTCTATAGTTGTGTTTGACAGTGGTTGCTTTAGCAGAATCGAGGGCCTGCTTAAAACATTGATTTCGATTCCGCAATGATCCATATTCCCTTCAATCTACAAAAAATATCCATCCATCCTCACAAAATCCTGGATTGATATTAATAGTATGTATCAGGGATGTTGCTAATATCCGCATCCGCATCCGCATCCGCAAATGCGGAACTTCCGCATCAATTTAGACATCCGCATCCGCTTCCGCATCCGCAATGATCGATGCGGAGTTGCATGCGGATTTTGTTCGGGCGTTTCCGTACGAACTTCGTGCGACATCGGCTCGAATGCTACCGCGCACGTGACGCGCGCTTCGGCCACTTCTTCAGCGACCACATTTATTTACTACATGAAAGAAATTTGGTGGGGCCAGCGATCGGCGTGTGCGCGTTGACCAATAGGAGCGAAGTGCGATGACAAGATTCGACGACGCGTTTGTATTGTTTATTGTGTATCATTTTGTTTACCGTAAATTGAACATTACATATCCCGCTCCGCTTATCGTAAACAGCCATCATTGTATGTTAAGGGAGATTTCTAATATATTTAGGTACAACAAGTAAATGACAATGTCGGCACCGACACAAAGTGATATTTGGAATTATTTTAAACTAAATGAACATGACCGAGATAAAGCGGATTGTAAAATATGCGACAAAACCTACTCTCGCAAGTGCCGTACGGCGCGAGGCGGTCGTCTATAAAACATCACCTAAAATCGATGCACCCAGAAGAGTTTAGTTTATTTGAGAGCTCGAGTAAAAAAACAATTACACAAGGAAAACATTGAAGCAAGTGCATAAGTTAAGCGTCATAATAATTAATAATGTTAAGATCCCGTCTAGGTAGCTACACTCCATTCAGCAAATAAACTAAACTAACTGACTTAAGTACTAATAGTTCAATTTCCGTTTTTAGCACTTAAACTAAGTTTCTAAACAGAAAAATATTAATAAGCCGAGTTTGTAAACAAAACCTCAAAAAAAAATACGATAAACCATTATATTCTAGTAAGGTAGTATTTCTCCTCTCATAATATAATTTGTTGTAAAAAAAAAAAAAAAAATCCGCATCCGCATCCGCATCTGCAGATGTGAAGGCAAATTAATCCGCATCCGCATCATATTGGCATCCGCAACATCCCTAGTATGTATTACATTATACACAAACCAAATTATTTTTTTACCACTCACCGATTACGTTATGTGATGTTTAAAAAAATATAAGATTGAATCTATCGAATAAAATATTTTGTGGCAGGAAACTAGGCAACATCCTAAATTATTTAAAACCACGCTTGCTTCTTTATGACTAGCCGACCCGCCCCGGCTTCGTCCGTGTAAACTTCAAAATTCATCATCACCCCTTTAAGTCATATGGTATTTAGGTATATACCACCGCGTGGCCCGCGAAGAGCGGCGGCAACTCGGGCGTCGGAGGTCGCAGAATGACCTCCGTCCCCCATGAGCGCGGGCCTGGGGGTGACGGGTGGAGCCGCCTGTCACCCTAGCAGAAGCAGGCCGCGGCGGCAGCGCGCATTGCGTGCCTCCCCACACCCGGGGGCGAGTTGGGGACTCTGTGGTCCCTACACCGGAAGAGGGCCAGATCGAAAGATATGGCCCTGGGTCGGCCGGGGTGCGAGGGATATGGCTACGACAATCTCACCTCCGGCAACTGACGACCCACAGATGGCGTACGTTTTAGTCGGTTCGAGTCCGACATAACCTCCTCCCCCGGTTCAGGTGGGGGAGGTATCCGTGGGGATTTTTCGCACGATAAAAAAAAAAAAAAAAAAAAAGGTATATACCTATATGCCCGCAATTTATTAATTGTGAAGTAATATAATAATACGGGTATCTGCCAGATTTGTTGACTGCTGCACTTCCATAAATAGTAGCGTGGTGATATATATTATGGGACGTCCACCTACAAGGTGGACAGACGACCTTATTAAGGCCGCGGGAACGCGCTGGATGCGAGCCGCTTCCAACCGGTCTTATTGGAGATCTATAGGGGAGGCCTATGTCCAGCAGTGGACTTCCTATGGCTGAAATGATGATGATGATGATATATTATAGACTCACACCTGCTTAAGGAATTCTTGGCAAAGCAAGCAGGAATCGGGTCCTGAGATCATCAGCGCTAATTCTTATCTGTCTTATTCACCGATCTTGAGAAATATTTTATACAACTTCTCAGTGAAGTCAGTGAAAATAGCTCTCTTGCCCAAAGTATCGAGCTCGTCTTCAAAATGCTTTTAGCCTTAAAGCACCATATTTAATCACTGTCAGGCGTTGATGCGCTAAATGTAATCGTAGTCACGTCTCTTATGATGAGCTTAGTGAGCGTGCCCTTCAGCTGCGGTTGACGACAGCCCCTGAAGGGAATAGAGACTATTGTCAAGCATTTGATAAATAAAAGAAAAACTCGTCATAGTCAAAGATTTCCGCACTGAGTAAAGGTCTCTGCATACGTAACGGGTTTTTTCACGTACGGGACGGGGACGTGAAGTTTTGGAAATATCGTTTCATACAAAATGTATGCGGCAATGCATATGTCACGGGGCCACGGACGGGACGGGACGGGATGGGCCGCATACATTTTGCTTCACGTCCCGTCCCGTGCGTGAAAAAACCCGTTACGTATGCAGAGACCTTAATATGTGTACGCTACCAGACCCACAGAATAAAAAAAGTTGGTGTTTTTTTTTTTAATTTTGAATTTGTTTATTTATCACCTGTTACGGCGCGAAAATTGCTATACCTCGGGACACGTATCTTGGACCTAAATCGCGAGACAAACGAGGTCCTGGCGCGCGCGGTCTGTTTTATAATAATCTATATTTGGTGAATTTGAGCTCGTCCACCACAGTAGCACCCCGTGCCCCAAGACACCAAAAAAGTGTGTGCAGCGCCTATAGTTAGCACATTCTGAGCGCATTTTAGGTCCAAGATATAAGTAATGTCTCGACCCGAGCAATATGAATATATTTTATGCTTTGAATATCTATGTGATTTTATGTTTTCCATAAATTAGAGGCGAAAGTAAAAAATTTTAGATAGTTTAAAATAAAATTCATAGTTCATACTAGCGACTAGCAACACATGTCCTGGCTTTGCCTGGAAATTAAAACGTAAAAGAATCATATACGAAATTTCTTAATCGGGTTAAAGAATCGACCTTCGGCGGGCCTCGAACCCGCGATCTTTCCCTAGGTACAGGGGGACTGCATGTTCGAGTATCGCCCGAGGTCGATTCTCTTTTCTCTTTCTTATTCGATTTGAATAGTTTTTTTTTTTTTTTAAATCTTCTTTATTTTATAAGCCTAGTACATCATATGATTAAGTCGGCTTAAAATTAGTTACATTGAGGTTAGTACGAGTATCAATGAATAATTATGTAAGTAAGTCAAAAGTTCGGTCATACATGATATAACAAAAATTATACAGCATAAGAATGAGTGCATAGGTGAAGTTAAGCTATGGATTTATAATATTCTAGTCTTAAAGTTAAGGACTGTTCAATGAATTTTAATATTTTTTTACTGTGCTCAGTAGTAAAATTAGAGCTTAAAATGTTATGAAACAAAAAGAAGAACTCCCCGGTGGAGCACTGAGTGTCTTTTAAAAGATCCGATCGCAACTGTTCGTTGATTTTGCACTCGAGAACTAAGTGGAGGAGGTCTTCTTCTTTTTGGCATAGAGTACAGTTTGGATCTTCTCTCTTTCGCATCGTGAAGCTAAATTTGTTGAGCGGGATATGATAAGTTCGGATTCTAAAACATACTACTAAATCTCTCCTTTTAAGGTCTAATGATGAGAACCAAGGTACTCGCGGTGGTTCAGTTACAACTGTCCTGTACCATATGCCCTTGGTTTGAGAGCATTCTTCGAAATGAGACTTTAACTTTAAATAATTATCTCTTTTAACTTTGGGGATATGGTCTGTATAATGAGGTTCAGTTTCGAGGGGGGTTCCGTCGAGTAAAGCCGCTAGTGACAAAATGTCAACCTTGTCGTTACCACTGATACCTGAGTGGGAAGGAATCCATTGTAAACGAACTTGAACCCCGCTACGTATCAATTTGAGGATACATTTAATAACGAGGTAAGCTTCTTTCCTACCAACATTAAGGCCCTTAGCACACCCTAACAAGTGTTGTAGGCTTCACATTCAATACCCATACAACTGTTTACCTATCGCCTATTTTATTTAGTATAGTAATATTTTGAGAAACAGTAATATAGGCATACAATGTCATGCATCTTATTTAAAAAACAAAAAGAACTTTCCATAAAAAGGTTCATCGCCTATTTTTCCCCCTGTGTAGTGAAATTTTGAAAAACGTTGATATGATACACATGTTCGTGATAAACACAGAACACTTATATCCTAACGGGTGATAAACTAGCTGATGCTCGCAAGTCCTTTCGCGTGAAACACTGATCCCGTTCTTTCCAGCAACCCACAGAAACCTACTAGGCCCTCGATTCTACTAACTAAAGCAACACCACTGTCATACACACTGAAAAAAATGGCATTCAATTATCGACTTTATTTTATACATTAGTTCAAAATGAAATGAAAATAATTTTATTCACTGCTTACTTCATTGCTCTACAAAAAGCCATTTAATTTTAGCCTTTAACAGCATTGCTTTAAAGTTTAAAATTAAATGGAATATTTCTCCTCTCTCAACTCCTACTTGAGGACAGTTTAGTTATGAAACTGTGCTTAAGCAAGCGTTCAGAAAGACTCAATTTTTATTCATAAACCGACAATATAATGTTAAGTGAGCTCATTTCGTGGAGTTGGCCTGCTGTACCTATTTTTTTGGGGATACTAGATACTTCAGAAACCACAAAGGGCGATGCTAATAGTCGCTGAACACAGGCATGGCATGTGGGTTAACAGGTGCGGCCGCCTTGTCACCCCTTTAGACCCCCCGATTTTATAAATACTTAAATATAAAAATGTTTAAGTATAATATATTAAAGTACTAGCTTTTGCCCGCGGCTCCGCCCGCGTGGATGTCGGTTATCGCGGCCAAACATAGCCTATGTCCTTTCTCAAGGTCTAATCTACCTCTATACCAAATTTCATCAAAATCGGTTCAGCGGTTTAGTCGTAAAAGTGAGACAGACAGACAGAGTTACTTTCGCATTTATAATATTAGTAGGGATTACCTATTACTCTAAGATCATATTTTATTTCGCTACTGGCAACAAATATCGAAATGTCATTTGTCATGTCATTAGTTTGTAACCTGGCAACATCGTTAGGTTCTTCCAGAATTAAATAGTGTGACGGGCGTTTATTTTATGAATTTTGTCATTTATTTCTATTAAAAATGTCGACACTTGCTGCACCTTTATCCGTCGCAGGGACCAGATCATCCGGGGCATCAGTCCGATCACAAAATGGTAATGTTTATATGATAATTCACATGAGGTTTTTGTGCTCCGGCAGATCACATGCATCGCGACTTATGGTTACATTTTTGTAAATATCTCTGAAATGGTGAAAAAGTGAGATAAAAAGTTTATAGAAAATGTTTTTAAATGGAGTAAACTACCATTTAGACGTATACTGGAGTGTTAAAAGACATTTTTATTTTACAAAATATAACCTATGCGATTATGAGTGGGAGACAAAAAGGTTTTTTGAATAAAAAAATTCTTCGCAGTTATGGCGGCAGCAGCTATCGCCAATATAGTGAAAAGTTCACTAGGACCTGTGGGTCTAGACAAAATGTTAGTGGACGATATTGGAGATGTCACAGTCACGAATGATGGAGCCACTATTCTGAAGTAAGTATCCCTTTATTTCATGTAAATTGGAATTTTGAACTCACTATATTTACGGTTTGGGCACAAAGTAAACAGATAACATAATCTGTAGGATATAATTAACTCAGGAATATGAACTAAATTGGAATTTTGAACTCACTATATTTACGGTTTGGGCACAAAGTAAACAGATAACATAATCTGTAGGATATAATTCACTCAGGAATATTAACTAAAAGTGAACTAAAGTTAAGTCAGGCTCATAACTTAATGGTCAATGACTCATTTATTCTGTGTACAGTATATACTAGATAAACTGTCTAGAAAAAAAATATCATTTTTACTCATATTTTTCTTATAAACCATTTTTCAATTTAAGTTACTACTTAAAGTTGCTGGTATTTATCTTATTGGGAGAATAGCAGAGGGTGCTATAGCCGCAAAGGAGCTCTAATCCACCAATCATAGATTATATCAAACCAATCCATGCATGCCAAGGTCTTGTTATTCTCGTGACTTAGGGTCAAGATATAGACCACCAACTATAGCAGTGGATGTAAAGGAAGTAACATCTTTCCTCATAGTTTTTATGTTTCGGGACTTATCGCGACCAGTCAAGTCGTGACCACGGGTGCTGCAACGCACCCGAAACGTCGGCACAAGTAAGTTCCAAATAATAATTAATCGCGATAAGTCCCGAAACATAAAAACTATGAGTTTACACCGCGATAGTTTAAAAATAACGTTAACATCTTTCCGTTGTTATTTTATGTCGTTTGTTCCTCAGAATGCTGGAGGTAGAGCACCCTGCAGCCAAAGTACTAGTGGAACTGGCACAGCTACAGGATGAGGAGGTTGGTGATGGTACCACCTCCGTTGTCATTATTGCTGCTGAGCTCCTAAAGGTAAGCTTGTTGATATTTATAGGTACTGTTAATATAAAGGATCATCAATTAAATTACTCGAAGGATTTCTTGGTTATAAAATCTTTGTATAATATCTTAAGAATCACAGAAAATGGCTAAAATCATTACGTTAATAACTGTATATTTACTACATTTAAAGACTTGCATAGCAGTGCAGAATATGATTAAACTTTTTCAGAGTGCAGATGAGCTAGTAAAAAACAAGATTCACCCAACAAGTATTATCTCTGGTTACCGACTGGCTTGCAAGGAAGCCGTTAAGTATATACAGGACAACCTCACAGTCACCGTGGAGTCTATTGGCAGGTCATCCATCATCAATGCAGCCAAGACAACCATGTCTTCAAAGTTGATTGGAGCGTATCCTTTTAATGAAGAAATTCATGAATATTCTATTTTAGCTTTTTCATCCTTGTGATGGCTATGGCCACTTGTGAAAAACAAGACTTCAATAGCTATTTAAAATATGTTTAGCTAATTTATGATTCATTGAAATATAACTATTTTTAACGGAATCCGTTAGAAACTAGAAATGGTAGTTGAAACATAGTTTGTGAAAAAACTATATGACAACTACCATCTCCAGTCACCCCGCGACCACCACTGCTAAAAAGTAGCTGAAACATCATCATCATCTGCATATAGACGTATTCTCCTGATTGCATCCGTGGCCAAGATGACCTCGGAGCTCAGGGTCCGCCTTCCGGCTCTTCCTCCTCCACTTCGCACGATCTTGGGCGTCCATGGTAGTGAGACCATTAGCACGCATATCACCCTCCACGACGTCAAGCCAGGACTTCTTTGGCCTACCCCTTTTACCTGGACCCGGCGGGGGCGCCATTGCCAGGCATTTGTTCCCCACGTAGCCTGGCGGTTGCCGCAAGACGTGGCCGCACCAGCGAAGGCGGCTCTCTTGCACTTTATCCGCGATGTCACGGACATGGAGGCTGCCGCGGATGCGAGAGTTCCGTACGCGATCTTTACGCGTAACGCCGCACATCCACCGCAACATTTTCATCTCCGTGACACGCAGCTCTTGCTTGTGTCGCTCGAGCAGCGGCCACGCCTCACAACCATACAAGAGAACAGGCCTAATGATCGTCTTATAGACCTGCCCCTTTAACCTGACTGGCATTTTAGGATCACAGGTGACGCCAGTCATTTCTCGCCACTTGGCCCACGCGGCAGCAATGCGTGCGGTGAAAAGTAGCTGAAACATCCGGCTAAAAGTAAATAATAACAAATAAATCGCGATAGAATCCGTTAAAAAGTTATTTTATTTCAATGAGCGATATTCTCGTAAACTTCAGAAAATATAATTTATGATTTATTACTATTTGATTACCATTTTCAATGGTGAACAGTGACAAAAGTATATAAACAAATTTAAATTTAAAAAAAGAAGCTGGCTGAATTGAGAAAATAATAGATTTCTGGATTGTGCAAAGTTTGTCTGTGGAATGGAATAGTTTGTTGTTTGTTTGTTATATTTAGTTTTAATTTTTTTAAATGAAAACACTGTAACATGTATCCTTAAATCCTAAATCAGTGATGCTGATTTCTTCTCGGAAATGATAGTAGATGCTGCACAAGCTATAAAAATCACCGACTACAAAGGCAATCCCTCATACCCTATCAAAGCCGTGAACATCCTCAAGGCTCACGGTCGCAGTGCTCGGGAGAGTGTACTTGTCAAGGGTTATGCCCTCAACTGCACCATCGCATCACAGGCCATGCCGAAGAAGATCCTGAATGCAAAGATTGCTTGTCTAGACTTTTCTCTGCAGAAGACTAAAATGAAGATGGGTGTTCAGGTAATATTTCTCACTGTGTAAAGTAGCTTTTGTCCCCAGAAAATTCTTATGCTAATATACTTAATTTAACAGAGTAGTTACAACCAAAGGTATAGTTTTAAAATTTTACTAACACAAACTGTTTTACATTATAGACATTTTATATTCACAACTATGGAGAAGCAGAAGCAGAAATATATCTGACATTGACTGCCTCTGTGGTGTAGCGGTAGTGAACGCGGCTGCTTTATCCGCATTCTAGAACCCATAACACAAGCTATTTAAGCTATGCTTACTCTGGGTCTAGATAGCGTTGTGTAGAATGTCAAAAATAAAATCAACACACCTGCAATTCTCCAACTACGATTTTTGTCCTTACTTAATAGGGCCGCATATTGTACTCTACCGAGAACCAACATGGTTGTAGCTGCTCTATAAAGGTTCAATTCATAATACACAGAACGCTCTACAAAACCGTAACATGCAGATTATACCCGAACTCTCACGACGAACTTCCGAATGTCCTAAATCAAATTCTGGGTCCTGTACAAAAAATTTGGATTTAATATAATATCTGTCTTTCAGGTACTAGTCTCAGACCCTGAAAAGCTGGAAGCCATTCGCGCCAGAGAGCTAGACATCACCAAGGAACGCCTTCAAAAGATCTTGTCAACTGGTGTGAACGTGATTCTCTGCTCCGGCGGTATTGACGATCTCTGCCTGAAGTACTTCGTCGAAGCCGGAGCCATGGGCGTCAGACGATGCAAGAAGGCCGATCTGAAGAGAATCGCCAAGGCAACTGGAGCCACTTTCCTCACATCCCTCACTAATATGGATGGCGAGGAGGTCTTTGACGCGAACATGATTGGTGAGGCAGCTGAAGTTGTACAAGAACAGATCTGTGATGACCAGTTGATTCTCATCAAGGGGTGAGTGACACATTCTCTATCTGCATACTTTATTGAGCTTTTGGCACAATATTCCTAACATGGAAGTCCATCTAATGCCGGCCACACACGTTGCGGTATACTTGCGCAAGTCTAGACTTGTACAAGTATACTTGAACGTGTGTTGGAAGATAATTGCGCAAGTTTCAGTTCCAACTTTCGATTCCAAACTTGTACAAGTCTAGACTTGCGCAAGTATACCGCAACGTGTGTGGCCGGCATAAGACTGTAAGTCCCCAAAGAGGTAGGTAGAGGTATATAAAAACTCCCACAATTCGTCAAAATTTTATTTCGGCCTCATGTAATAGGGAGCAAACAAGCACTTTGTCAAGGACCGTATGTTTACTGTTTGATGGAGAACAGCCCTATCCCTTAGTCGTCTTCTACGACACCCACAGAAGCTATTTGGATCTGATAAGATTATCAATTTTTTTGTATTGTTCATCACAGATATTTAAAATAGATAATTCTTCGTTGTACACAAATAAATTAAATTACAGTAAATTTATGGACAGCATATGATATTATGTACCAACGGCGGCCTTATCGCTGCAAGCGATCTTTTACAGGCAACCTTTTACAATTACTTTCATTCACTTGTATTGAACTCACCTATATTTTTTTTTTTTTTTTATTTTTTTTACCAGAATACATAGTTACAATAAAAGCTTAGCTTAAAGTATCGCTAAGGCTACCGGAGCCTGTGCGCGATACACGTGATTCCCACTTCAGTACAGTACAGATCTTTTTACTTATGACATATCCTATGTATGTTCAGGCCCTGTGCCCGTACAGCGGCGTCCATAATCCTGCGTGGACCGACGGACGCGTACTGCGACGAGATGGAGCGTTCTGCCCACGACGCGCTGTGCGCCGTACGGCGAGTGTTGGAGTCGGGCCGCCTGGTGCCCGGCGGAGGCGCCGTAGAGGCCGCACTTTCGATCTACCTCGAGAACTTCGCCACTACGCTCGTGAGTACACGTATACTTGCATGATAAGCTGTTCAAAACAAAAATTATAGCACGGCTTTTGGCTGAGGCGGGAATAGGAATGGAAATTGCGTACCTCTATACTACTTGCCCCTAGAACTCTTTTGTCTTCTTATTTAGGAAGTGCGTAGTGGTTTTCTTTAATAGGTATTACATCTCTCATAATATATTTGTCTTTTGTCTAGACAAATTAGTAAATTAATTTTAACACCTAACCTCTGTACAGCCACAAAAAATTGCTGATGCTATTCTTTCTCAATACCAAGTTTTCATTTCTATACAGTCAGACTAGTACCACAGATTACCTAATAGTTGGAACAGATAACTCACTGCCTGGAAAATTAACGATCCAACTCAGATAAGTGCCTACAAGTCCACGTGATCAACCACCTCCATACGAATATGTATCTTAACAGACAGCCATACGGTTATTATTACTTTGCAGTCGCTCGGCGTCGTCCTCGTAGTTACGTATAATGACGCTAGGGTTGCCTCGCTTAATAAAGGCTTTACACTAGTTTACAATAGTTTGACATTTTTCTCACCTATTCATCGAATATCGAATAATAGCCGAATATTATTGGACATTCGGTCAATATGTATTTCATCTCAATCACAATCCTACCGGTCAGCAACTCAAGAGTAGGTAAGCTTAGACAAGGCCTTAGATAAACTACTATTCTCAGTGCACAGTGGCGATTATTATATATTTGGTCTGAACGCAAACAATGCAGTAGAGGTAACGCACCGACAGTTATAAGTACACGAGACCTACACAAGTACACGAGAGTCAAACGCCAGCCCGCGACAGAGCGGTGCGGGCGGCGGCGGCCATCGCCGGTCGCTGATCGCCTCGCGATACCATCCTACGAGTACTTACAATTTTTTATTTATGATTGCATTCAAGTGTTAAGACTGAACCCGAGCCGTTAGCTATAAGTAGGTACTAGGTCAGATAACTACATCTTGTAACAACCAATCTGTTACTGAATAGACTAAGTAGGTACTGAATCCAACATTTTTTAAGTCTTTCCGTATAGTAGGTAGCGAAGTGGGTAGATGCTTCGCGGTTTCAGTATTTGCACATATGTCGTATCCATATCGTATACTACTTTGTACAAGATATGTACCTACTTATGTATATTAAATATTGTCATAGGTAGGTACCTACAGTAACTTAACGAATGTAATTACACTTATTAAGTAAGTACCTACTTGCCGTTCTTCATTAACAGGCAAGCAGAAGTAAGATTTTTATTTGATTTGCTAGATTCGCATCCGTGATATGCTTTCATAATAGCATCATAGATTGAGTATTAATTATATTAATAACAAACAAAAAGACTCAACAAACAAAAAGATTGAAACGTAATAATATAACCAAACCTTAGGTACTTTATTATTGTACGCGCGTGTGCACGCGCGGCTAGCGACAGCCCGACTGACTAGGGATGCTCGATGATCATCGATTTTCGATAATCATCGATGTTAAAAGACAAAACATCGATGTTTTAACATCGATATTGCATTATATAAAACATCGCGATATCGATGTCACGGGCACATAATCGAAATTTGGTCGCGCGCGAACACATAATCGAAATCTATGAACGCAACTATCAATATCCTGAACGCATCCAAAACACGAAATAAAACTTTTGTCTCGTACAGTCCATAAAGCATAAATTAATATTAATTTGTGGTTCGTTCTCATCTGTGGACTGCGCTGTTTACATAGAGTGCGCTGTTTATCGTAGGACATAACTATTAATCTGTGCTGTTTATGTGTGATGTCAGATGTGTGCACCGGTGATCCGTTGAAAATAAAGTTTTTGTTTGTTATGTACATCAATGTTGTTATCACTTGTTTTTTATAGTCAACTTATGATTTAGAACATCTATTTTCCAAGGCTGGTTCAACCCTTTATCAACAACGCAACAGGTTAAAAGGTTCTGCGCTCTCAAAATTATTATTTTTACAGTCGATTGACAAAAAGTATTGGAACTTATAAAGTGTTCTTACGCCTTAATATCTCCAATTTAAACATTTCTTTTGTTGATTAAAAACGAGTGATTTTATCGTTGTTTTATTTTTTATAAAAAAAACATCGATGTTGGCCAATATCGATATTTTGCTTTCGATAAACATCGAACATCGATGTTCAGCTATCGATATCATAATCGATGTCATCATCGATGTTGTTGCAACATCGATCATCCCCTGACGACCGAGGACCGTCGGCGACCGGCGGCGAGAGCGCGCAAGTACATAGAGTGAGCGTGGCCTGCTAGTACATAGAAGTCATGAATCTGAATACAACTTTAAATTTCCATCTATTGTGAAAGAACTTGACGATAACAAAACAGGATATAGTTTAGTGTTATGTCCATAATTTACCCATCTAAAAAAAATTACCACAAAATTGGTGTCGGCTTCTGTAGGAAAACAAGTCATAGTCAACAAATACACTAGCAATTTTTCTAAATAGTAATAATGTGTGTGTACAGAGTTCCCGCGAGCAGCTGGCTATAGCGGCGTTCGCACAATCTCTGCTGGTGATCCCCAAGACGCTGGCCGTCAACGCGGCGCGCGACGCCACCGACCTGGTGGCCAAGCTGCGCGCATACCACAACTCCTCGCAGACTAAGGTCAGATAACACTATTGTTTGTATTTGACAGCTTTTGTTATGTGTTACCAGTGTAGTATATAACCCGCGCCACGTATCTTGGACCTAAATCGTAACTCATACGAGGCTCTGGCGCCCGCGGATTGCTTTGTAATAGTCTATGCTTGGTGAATTTGAGTTCGTCTACCGCAGTAGCATCCCGTGCTATCCTCAAAAGACACCCAAGAAATGTGTACTGCGCGTATAGGGCACATTTTGAGCACATTTTAGGACCAATATACGTGGCGCGGGTTATATCAAGTATTGCCAACACCAAAAAATAATTTTCGAAGTGGTACGATTTAGAGCCCTTTTTGACATTTATCGCCGCGATTAGTCGGCGTCAGACCAGTGTTGCCAGCTCTTGATTCAAGCTAGCTACGTCAAATGCGCGACTATGAAGTGGGACTCAACCACTGTGAAGGGTTCTGCATTTTTTTTTAAACCTGACTTGAGTCTTCCATCCTCTCTCCTAATTATAGTACAAGGTGTTACTACCATTCTTCTTATAGAGTAAATGCATTCAAAGTATATCTTTACCAGCGGCCTTACCATAAACTCTTAAAACAGGTCAATATTGAACTACTGTCATTCCACCAACTGCAAATGTCACTTTGTAATGTCATATAAATATATAGGATTACAAAGTGACATTTGCAGTTGGTAGAATGACAGCAGTTCAATATTGACCTGTTTTAAGAGTTCATGGTATGGGCCCAGAAGTACCATAATTTGTTCCTATTTATTCATCTTGATATCCTATTCTCCACAGGTTGAACACGCTAACCTTAAATGGGTAGGTCTAGATTTACTTGAAGGCACGCTTCGAGACAACCTAGCGGCCGGTGTACTCGAACCCGCAATCTCCAAGATCAAGTCTCTTAAATTCGCCACCGAAGCGGCTATCACGATCCTACGTATCGATGACATGATCCGGCTGGACCCTGAACAGAAAGGCAAGAGTTACGAAGATGCGTGTCATGCTGGGGAACTCGACTAACATGACGGGTGTATGACCCTAACATTGAACTCAAAAATTAAAAAGGAAAGCAGTGTAAGGAGATCTCAGTAAGCCTCTGAAATGAAATATCATATCTATTTCTGTAATTATTAACACTCAAACTCCCACCAGTCTCTGGACACATATTAGGATAAAATATAAGGCAGTGCAGAGCAGGTCTGTTTCGTGCAAGTAATATTGTAAGAATTTCGTGCAAAAAACATACGTATGCTGTTTGTGTTTGCACGAAACAGTATGCAGTGCAGGGTCCGCTTTCCGACTTTTACTTCTCCATTTAAAACGATCTTTAGCATCACTGGCAGTAAGATCCTCGATGCCAATATCGACGTAAAGTTGAATGGAATGAAGGGGCTGAAATGCAGTTCCGGTAATCTAGCATAGCACTTATTCATGAGTTTGAAGTGTACTATTATTGTTTAATGTCGAATGTTTGAAAGTCCTCCAGTGACAACAGAATGCGAAACAAATGGTGATTTTGAGATAATTTCCTATTCAAATTAGACATATTATAATATGGAGTAGAAATATTATGCTATAATTTCATTGATTTGTTCCCCACCCCTTAATAAACTCGCCTAGCGTTCTGCTTAAACAGTGTGGTGCTAATATTATATCGTATTTCGTAATACAAAAGAAAATCACAAATATAGTAAATAATTTGTACTGAGATCTACTGAGTTACACAATGTTCAAGGTGCCTGTTTGTTAATGCCTATATTATTAACGCATTTAGAAGGTTTACCTTTTGGATATAAATGTTTGCAATTCAATAATTTTACTTGTAAGCTATAAAGTATTATAGTTAATTTTAGTTTTCACAGACAACGGAGTCAGTAAGATGATATTTTGGTTCGACATACCGTCATTTAGTTTCAAATGGTCAGTAAAAAACCAATCTGAGTTTGGTCATTTATATAATTATACTTTGTTGAGACTGGTGAGAATATCATCCTTAATTCACAGGGTTCGCGCCGTCACAATATTTATCATCAATGAATGATTTATTTATTATAAGACCATCATTGCTTTTAACATTTAACGCTAGTTTATTTGCTAGGGCGTGTCGTACGTCACACTGATAATAAATTTTAATACTATTTGTGGTGTTTTATTTGGTATATTCCACTTTGTTCACCTTGTTACCCTGTTGTGTATGAGGAGATCCATCAAAATCTTTGGGACTCAAGCCTATTTCACCTCACACCACCATCAGTGGGTTAAGCGACCTATGTGCGGTTGGTATTTGGATGGGTGACCGCTTATTGGTATTACATCTGAGCGCTTCCGTGCTTTGGAGGGCACATTAAAAGTCGGTCCCGGATGCCAATAGTCGTTTACACCAAGACGGAGGCCCCCAGGTTTCTATCTAAAGGTTCAGACCCCATGCCAATGCTACCACCGGTGAACCGGTGCGTCGGTATAAAAATAATCCGCTAATTCATCTATTCTGTTAATGGCGCCATTCGGGCCATTCATCGAGGGAATGGTTTGATCCAGTTTGACCACAGACATAAAGTGGTCACACTGGTGCTAGTCTTACACTTCAATAATATGGATATGGATGCCCAAGATCGTTGGAAGTGGCATAAGCGCAGATGCCGCACCAGGCTCCGAGGTGAGATCATTAGATGCACTCAAGACGGGACTGACGCGAAGATGATGATACCCTGGGCTATACGATCGTGCCGGTACTCTTTGCCCCTATACCTTTTTTTTTATCTTGCGAAAAATCCCCACGGCTACCTCCCCCGCCGGGGCCGGAGGAGGAGGTTATGTCGGACTCGGACCGACTAAAACGCACGCCTTCTGTGGGCCGTCAGTTGCCGGAGGTGAGATTGTCATAGCCATATCCCTCGCACCCCGGCCGACCCAGGGCCATATCTCTCCATCTGGCCCTCTCCCAACTCACCCCCGGGTATGGGGGGGGGCACGCAATGCGCGCCACCGCCGTGGCCTGCTTCTGCTAGGGTGACAGGCGGCCCCACCCGTCAACCCCAGGCCCGCGCTCATGGGGGGCCCCTATACCACCTATACCCATTACCCATGTATTATTTGTATGCTTAGAGTATCAGTTTGTATGGTATACTTAGAGTATCTTCTAAGATGGTATATAGCCATAGACTTAGATTTAATCGAAACTCGTAATAGGTATCGATACTTTTACCCATCGTATATTTTTATTCAGCATAGTAGTAGTGTAAGTAAAGTAACTTTTCATTCATCAGTTAATAATCAGTTAATAATTTACCATACATAGTTAATAGATTATTAATAAAATAATAAAAAATATAAGTCGTCGTTTTCGCTCGCACTTCGTTGCTTTTTTCTTCTCTCTTGTCAACAAAGTCAAATCGACTTTGAAAACTTATCTCAACTTCAAACCTTATTTCAAACCTACTTAACTCGCATCAATAATAATATTTATTTATTGCCAAAAAACTTAGGTATTGCGGTGATATTATATTGCTACAGAAAATCGATAAATCAAAGAACCGCTCATTGCAAAATAAGTAATCTGTGATTGAAGTCACTGAACTTTTATTATCAGTTCATAAAATAATCTGTGAACGTGTGAAAATAATAATTGTAAAGTGTAAACATTACAGAGATTATCAAAGAAAGTAGTTGATAACATACCGTTGTTTTAATTACAAATGAGTTGTACTGGTATTGTGGTAGCAACATGCTTCTCAAGATTAAGAATATAGGATCGCCTATATATTTAGTTATTAAAAATGTTTCTCGTACTCTTTCGACATCAGCTGTTCCAAAGACTAAGGTATTTGTTTATATTTTTGTTAATTTCCATCTATTAAATGTAATATCGTCTCTATAAATTCGATTTCAATAGGTACCTAACCACAATATTCATAGGTACAGTTTTTTTCATGTATGAAATATATTTTCATTTCAATTCACATTGATTGATTTCATAATATGTAATCGCTCACTCACTCATATAGCTGGGGTCATTCACACTTGTGGGTTAATTAAAACTAAATACATTCATAATATTTTATCAGAATAGGTAAGGTACGCTAATTGAACTTAACTGTCTAATAAAATGTTTCAGGAACAGAGAATAAAAGTGAAAAACTATGAAATTAACTATATAAAAGTTGGTAATGGACCTCACAGTGTTCTATTCCTGCCTGGTGCCTTAGGCACCTTCTGGACCGAAGGGAAACCACAAATTGAAGGGTTTAATAAGGAGAAGTTTACTTTAGTAGCATGGGATCCTCCAGGATATGGAAAAAGCAGGCCGCCAGAAAAAGAGTTCACTACAGATTTTTATGAAAAGGATGCTGATATTGCTCAAGAATTTATGAAGGTGTGTTTTTTTCACAAATCTGCTATGCTATGTGTACAGATTGTGCTCTCACTGTATAATGTTATCTACATTATATTTACATAACAGAGATAATTTTATTGTACCACAGATAAGATTCTTTTTGCTTTTTATAATAATTATACCTATCTTGAAACTTGACGTATGGGGAGGAGAGATCTTCAGATCTTTAACAACTTCACCTTCTAGCTGGTACAAGGCTGGATTGAGGGACAATCACATGCTTTTCTCTCATAGTGGAGGGTCAGATAGAGATATAATAGGAGAGCAGACTGATCCCCGGCTCCAAAGTACAAATTGGATGCAACTATTATAGGACCACTATTGTAAAATAAATGTAAACCGTCTTTCCTGAAATTGACATTCCCAATATAAAAAAGAGGATGATATATTTTAGAACTGTAAGCATTAGGGTAGGTACTTCAAGAGGAAAAAATCAGAACCCTTATTGTCCATCTGTCTGTCTGTCAAAACTTTTTTTTTTAAATTTATTAGACATTATCTACACAATACATAGGAGGACTCAAATCCACAAGGCATTATCTACCAGTCATCCAGGTCTATTTTACCACTTGTGGTTTCAGACTCTAGGGATCCCTAAATACTCTTTAATGGGATTCAGTGATGGTGGAATAACTGGTCTAATCCAAGCAGCTAAGTATCCCGATGCTGTTCACAAGTTAGTGGTGTGGGGTGCTAATGCACTTATATTGCCCCAAGAAGTGGAAATGTTTAACAGTAAGTTATTTCATTGATTTTATGATCATGATCAATAAGCTCTTATTACAATTTATATTTCTAGAAAACATTGTACCTATGCCTACCTACCTACCTACTCTTGAAGTGGTCCCTCCCTAGACAGCCATTGTTTGTAATATTATTATCCATATCCATACTAATATTATAAATGCGAAAGTAACTCTGTGTCTGTCTGTCTGTCTGCCATGTTTTCTCGCCTAAACCACTGAACCGATTTTAATGAAATTTGGTATAGGGGTAGATTAGACCTTGAGAAAGGATATAGGCTATGTTTGGTCGCGATAAATGGCATTCACGCGGGCGGAGCCGCGGGCAACAGCTAGTATATTAATATTTTTGATTTTTCTTAGAGTTTAACTACTTTTGAAGGTCCCCCTGTATACATCCATATTTTTTTGCAGAAATTAAGAACATAAATGCATGGTCTAAAAGATTAAGAGACCCATTAATTGAAGTCTATGGAGAAGAACTATTTGCCCGATACTGGGCCAGTTGGGTGGAAACAATGGAGGCTATATACAAGGAGAAAAACGGAAATATTTGTTCAGACATGCTGAAAGATATTAAATGCCCCACTTTTATTCTGTACGGACAGAAAGATCCTCTAGTGAACAGTGTGCATGTGTCTCACCTGCACACTAATATTGAGGGTTCCAGGTAAGAAAAAACTTATTTTTTTAAGTCTATGCTGCATTGATGGAAATTTCCGTGTCAGAAATCGTCGATTAAAAATCATGTGTCGGCAATATAATTTTTAACCGGCTTCTAAAAAGAGGACGTTCCCAATTCAAATGTTTATATTATTGCATTTAAAGCCGCGTCCAGAGACGCCCCGCGAGCCAAAACCTCGGACGGTGTGGATGTGGCTCGGCCTGCTTCGGGCTAACGTTAAACTTTAAGCATCGGCAAAACCCGTTTTGAGGTGAAGGCGACTCAGTCTGACCTGCTCGCGCGGTGTGGATTGATGTAACGACACTCAAAGTAAATGCTCAAACTGGCTCACTTTGACTCGCGAGTCATGCTCGCAACCTTTCAAACTTACGTCGGCCGCCACGGCTCGCGAGTAGTAAGTCGGAGCGTGGCTCGCGAGTCATGCTCGGTCTTGACCCGGATAATGACGCCGTGACCGAACGGCAAATCCTTATGTGCACGTTATTAGTCCACGCAGTCTTTTCTCCCTCGAGTGTATCGTAGGCCTAACTTATTTTTCTTACACAGATTTAAAAAATATTATTTTAAAATATTTCTACTGTAAAAATAAAATTTCTATATTGTAGATATGCATGTGTACTTATGCATTAAAAATTTCTTTTCCAGGATACATTTATACCCTGAAGGTAAGCATCACATCCACATGAGTTACGCTGAAGATTTTAACAAGCGCGTAGAAGATTTTTTGTTACTGCCCTAATTTGTACTGGCCTGTCGGGTTTATGATTCCGTAGCCGACCGCATACGACAACTGCCGACGCGCGCAGCAGATGCACGTAATTCATTGCGGCTTATCAATGGTCCCATTTATCCGTATCGGAGTTTAACAAGTAATGGGTACGCTGTATCTGCTACATGCGTCGGCAGTTGTCGTATGGGGTCGGCTTCGGAATCATAATTTTATTTCAATTTTTACATTTTCGTTTCGATGCTCTTCGATTTTGCACTATAGTATAGTTAAAATCTCGCTGCAGACTCGAGCAGCTATCTTGAAGGTTTTGTTTTTCGTTGCAACTTTATTTTTTACTTGACACCAACTCGATGGGATTGTACTGACCGTGCTCCAAAGCCATTTCAGGCGCGGTCGCAGCTTGAAGTTTTGGGGGGGTTACTTCGGAAATTCCTTAAGAAATTTAACCCCCCCTCCCCTCGTACTGGGACTTTTCAATATGACGTTCATGGTTTTGGGGGGGGGATGTCCCCTGTGACCCCCCCCCCTCGGACCGCGCCTGAGCCATTTGATGAATGCCCGTGAGTGGGACAGAGAGCGAAACACTCGAATGATTATGACCGAGTCTGCAGCGAGATTTTAACTATAGGTATTGTACTATAGTGTGAATTGACTCATAAGGCCTATGACTATGGAATAGGTATTAATACATTTATTACAGAGAACCTAATATCAAGTCACGTTTCCATACTATTATTATAAATGCGAAAGTAACTCTGTCTGTCTGTTACGCTTTCACGCCTAAACCACTGAACCGATTTTGATTAAATTTGGTACAGAGATAGGTAGATTAGACCTTGAGTAAGGATATAGGCTGTTTGTCGCCGCAGGTAACAGCAATATAATACGAGTGCAACCACAATGGCGTGGTGGTAGAGCATTCAAATGCTACATCAGTGGTAACTGGTTCAATTTCCGTACCGTGCAAATATTTGTACGCATGAATGTGTATATTTCCATTGGTCCGGGTGAGGTACGAGTATGATATTAATTTACAAAAAAATGTATTGAAGTATATTTATACAAGAACCCATACCACGAGCTATGCTTATGGTGCTATATACATAGTGTGTCCCTTGTTGTTATAATAATATTATTTAGTATCTATGATTCCTGTTTTGTAAGCATATTTTGTTGATACTCAATTTTATATTTAACCATGATATTATATTTATTTATTGTTATAACATGTTCTCAAATAAATATTTTTAATAAAAATGGTTTATTTTTTAGTGGGTGCTAGCACCTCTGCCTACCCCTTCGGGGATATAGGCGTGAGTTTATGTTGTTATGCCAACAATTTAATCCTATGCCAATAATATGATGGTTTAGGGTCAATCCTCACTGAATGAGCAGCGGGCGAGACTTTATAGAAATGATTGCTGAGGCTCGCGGGGTCTCGCGGCCCCTCCTTTGCCTTCAAATAACTATGATCTTTTTCTCCCGTAGATAAGGCTCAAAATGGTTTGTAATATTTTACCTCATAAAGCCGCTGCTCTTTCAGTAGAAATTGACCCTAAGTCGTTTTCCTATCATCATCATCCTTGTGTTCGTCGCGGTCGCATACGAGGTCTTCATTCACCTTGGAGTTCGGGTTCCACCACTTCACCCAACTACCATCTATTCCCTGAGTAGTTCTGTTGGCAGTTGTACCCCAGCGACTGCCGTATGACCCCCCAGCCGGAGCTGTGTTCTGTGACCAACACCACTATTTAAGTGTTGTTCATTCAAGTCGCCCATATAGGCCTCCGTCTTGACTTAACGGCAATTGATAGCTGGGACCGACGCTTCCGAAGCACGAAATCCCTCCGATGAAATATCACTAAGCGGTAACCCATCCAAATGGTAACGGCGCGTAGCTTAACCCAGAGGTCGTTTACCGAACAGTGAGCGCACCTGGCCAAGAGCGCTTTCTTATATACAAGGTTATCTATATATATAAAAGAAAGTCGTGTTTGTTACAGCACTTATAAGACAAGAACGACTGAACTGATTTGGCTGAAAATTGGTGGGGAGGTAGCTTAGAACCAGGAAAGGCATAGTATACTTTTAATTTTTTTTTTTTTTCACTCAAAGGAAAATTAGAAGGTGAGGAAGTTCTCATTCCCCCTTCGGACTCGTGGCCCCACTCCCCATCTCCACCAGTGGGGCCACGAGGACTTTTAAGTACTGATGTCTGCACTGTAGTGGGTCAGTGGAGCTATACGGATTTACTAATACTTATGTCTCCACTCATGTTTTTAAAAGCACTGGCTTATAAACATGTCTATTTGCTGTCAATATTTGTTGATAACATTGTCATTGAGACAATGAATTTTCAGGAATTTTCATTTACTGACACTTTATTACTTTCTAAAATGGACTCAAATTCTGAAGGAAAGTTAGAAATAGTAAGTATAAAAGGTGGAGAGGTGCTTTTAGGGTTCCGTAGCCAAATGGCAAAAAAAGGAACCCTTATAGATTCGTCATGTCTGTCCGTCCGTCTGTCTGTCTGTCTGTCTGTCTGTCTGTCCGTCCGTATGTCACAGCCACTTTTCTAGTAAGGCCTATGCTGTTGAAACTTGGTAAGAAGATGTATTCTGTGAACCGCATTAAGAATTTTACACAAAAATAAAAAAATAGCATTAAATTTTGGGGGTCCCCATACTTAGAACTGAAACTCAATTTTTTTTTTTCATCAAATCCATACGTTTGGGGTATCTATAGGTAGGTCTTTAAAAATGCTATTGAGGTTTCTAACATATTTTTTTTTCTAAACTGAATAGTTTGCGCGAGAGACACTTCCAAAGGGGAAAAATGTGTCCCCCCCCCCCCCCCCCCCCTCTAACTTCTAAAATAAGAGAATGATAAATCTAAAAAAAATATATGATGTAAATTGCCATGCAAACTACCACTAAAAATTGGTTCGAACGAGATCCAGTCAGTCTCAGTAGTTCTTTTTTAATACGTCATAAACCGCAATTTTCGCCTTTGCTACTACGGAACCCTTCATGGGCGAGTCCGACTCGCACTTGGCCGATTTTATTTATATTAGGGATAAGGTCTTATATATGAAAGGTAGTGGGGACAATTTAACTATTAAAAACATACGAAATCCGTATAGCTCCACTGACCCACTACAGTGGAGACATCCGTACTTAAAAGTCCTCGTGGCCCCATTGGTGGAGGTGGGGAGTGGGGCCACGAGTCCGAAGGGCTCATTCCAAGGATCCCGATGATCCCAACCGACATGCCGCTTGAATTTAAAAGACTTCAATTTTCGATCCGTCTTGCATTGGCCATGACCCATGACCATAAACAAATCGGGGACGGTGCAGCGGGAACGGGATCAGAATCTTCTAACATGGAAGTTTGAATAGAAGGTACAACGGGAACGGGTCTGAATCTAGAAAAGCCATGTTTTTCCCATGGTCAATTATATGTGGCATGTTTGTTCATAACACGGGTCGGGAATTGTGCAGCGGGAACGGGATTAGAATCTAACATGGAAATTTGAATAGAAGGTACAGCGGGATCGGAATACCACGCGGGCGGCAAATATGGCGGTACGAAGTTCGCCGGGTCAGCTATTATTAAATAAAAAAATGTAACAAAATTCCCATATTTTATTTTCATTCACTTATAAGCATGATTCATTTCAGAATAAAACAATTTACATTCAATAACACATAATTTAAGGTTTGAAGTGACTCATATTTTACTGTACAAGTAAAAATAAAGATGGCGTCGCTTATAACGACCACGTACAATCAGATTTAACATAGTATGGCGGCGTAGCGCCCTTTGTTCTCATAATTTATTGTTATTCACTTTGCAACTATATACTTGTATATTGTTAGTTTAAAAGGTAGTAACTAAAACTTTCATATTTTTATACACAAAAATCGACTTAAAATGTGCTCTACCGTATGGAAATACGATTCGAAATCGAAGTACAACTTTAACATAAAGTAAGCACATTGGTGTACAATAGAAAATTATACAGATTCTAAATTAATATAAGAAATATCCGAATTAAGTCTTATTTGCGATTTTGAAGAGATCTTTGTCCAGCGGTGGGACAAAATTAGTGGTGTTACACACGTTCCATAAGCCAAGTTACTTTCCATCAGTTGGCCTTGTGCTTATCAACTACCTAAATGGTTTAAAAAAAATATTTTGAAGAGTAATCTTCGTGAAAGTCGAGAAGAGGCATTTTCAATATGGAATCCTACGAATTAAAGTACAGCTTTTTATGACGTGTTTAGGTTAAATAAATAACATAATTTTTCATTAATATTTTGTAGGAAAAATATCTAAAGACACTGTGTTGGTGCCCGGTGGAATAGTGCCACCCCATCTCTTCCTGTGGGTGTCGTAAAAGGCGACTAGGGCTGTACTCCATCCGACAGTAAACATACAGGCCATGACTAAGTGCCCGCTTGGCGGCAATAGGCTCGCCCCCTATTACAAGGGACCGAAAATCATACTTGACGAAATGTGGGTATTAATATACCCCTGCCTACCCCTGCGGAGATTTACAGGCGTGAGCATACATGTATAAATGTATGAAAGAATCTATAACCATTAATGCTTGTCAACAAGGAATCATACAGTTTGAGGAAATTTGATTAAGCCTAAGAACGCATAACGAGAAAGCCTACGGATGTAGAAATAGCACAGCAAACTGATTCGAACACTTGTAAATTCAGCATCTACATCTAGTTTCTATTGTACACCAACGAGTAAGCATCGACTTGTTAATAAATACGTATTGCACTCAGTACATAAACGCCGATCCTAAGGCCTCGGTCACAAACGTAGCGACTAGCGGCGCGGCAGCGGCAGCGATGCAGCAAGTCAAAGAAAATTTACCATCTCTCCCTTTCTCTCTCATAACCTTGTCGCACCGCTCCCGCTGCCGCGCCGCTCGCCGCTGTGTCTGTGACCGAGGCCTTACACTTAACTCACTATGCAGTTGTATACAAACGACCATGACTACTTACAATCATTGTAAAAATGTTAATATCGACATCCTAAGGCACACGTTATGAGCTAGTGTCCCGCAGACAAAATGGAAGCACAGTACAATTTCTTTTCATATAATACCAATGTTTGTATGACGTTAATTGACCATAAGTTTTACATATAAACGTACACACAAGCTACCTACCTCGATAAATACATAAGAAAATATAGTGACAATCATTCGCTAGATCCAGGAAGCTTGTTCTTATCTCATAAATAATTTCTCTAGTTACAAAAAATAGTATACACTGAATGGATTACACGAGGACCGAGCGCTCGGGCTCCAGTCTTCAGCACCATAGCACGTTTTGTGATCCACCCATTACATATATTACATTGAAATAAGATTACTCTTACAAATACATAACGATACAATATTACAACATTATCACCGGGATTATTAACAATACGGCTTTTTAATTAATTTTAAATACGTTTTATTCGTTACGTTTACAAAAAAAAAAAACTAATGATTTAATAGAGAGAGTCAAAGGCACACACTTTGTAAAATAATTATACAAATTAGTCTCAGTGTCTCTTTTATCACTGTCGGGGTCGTTATACGTACACGGGTCCCTGATTATCGCTGTCGTCAATTTTCGTATTTATTTTGTTCATATAACCATCGTCGAAGAACCTTCTGAATGTGAACTCAAAGAAACCATGGAACTTGCCGTTGTCGAGCAACTCACTGTCCGACTTGTTGGAGTCTGAGCTCCCTGAGTTTCGGAGTTTGTCGGGATCGACTGGGTCGAAGTTGGATGTGTCTGTGGGGTAGTCTATCCTCGGTATGAAGGGCGCGACCTGCCTCCTCAGGCCCTTGTCGAAGTCTATGCCCGTGAGGAATGGATGGTTTTTGACCTCGTTTGCGTCCTTGCCGAGCCTCGTGTCTTGTCCCGAGCAGAGCTGCAGGATTAGATCCTTGCTCTCCGGTGACAAGTTGGCAGCATCCGGGACGTGAAGTGAACTCTCCCAATTTATAACCTGTACAGAAACATATTGAAGTTTATTTAAATTTGATCTGGTGACAACAGTTGGTTCCGAAAAACCGACCTCCTATTATTTAAATCCGTATTTGCGGACAGTACGGAAGATGACGCCTAAAAATACGGATTTAATACATTGAAAATTTACAGGGGGGTATTGCAAAAGTCAGAGAACGCAATAAAAATTTTTGGATGTCAAAAACCATATGGTGAGATGTAGGTGTTAATATACCTCTGACTACCCCTTTGGTGATTTACAGGCGTAAGTATGTATGTATATCTAGACTTCAGACATTCTAAAAAGTGATTGACATCTGTAAAAGTGGTCTTATAGGATCTAATTCTTCCATTCCAGCGGTTATCCCACCACGGCTTGCACTTTAAGCCCGCGTTTGATCCCCAAGCTTTCTCAGTTTATATAGGTTTTAATGGTAGCGACTATTGACGCACCTGGCAACCCCAGAGGCCAGAAAGCCAGCTTTAGAGGATCGATAGAGATCGGCAGGTGTACTAGCTAGCAGAGGTAAGCTTGAACACTGAAGATCTTAGTAACACATACACTCATCTTAGGATTTATTATTATTCTTCTCTCTTCCGGGTCCGCTTTAACAGTCTTAACTACGGATTTGGTTAGACCTCGATATTTTCCGTGAAGCAATTGTCATCTGACCTCCACAACCCAATGTTAATATTAGGCGATATCGAAGCTTTGCAGTTAGACCGTAAGGATTTATTATAATTCATATAGCACAAAGGGAATCCTGAATTATTTGTATAAATAAAATTAGACACAGCATCATCTGCATATAGACGTATTCTCCTGATTGCATCCGTGGCCAAGATGACCTCGGAGCTCAGGGTCCGCCTTCCGGCTCTTCCTTCTCCACTTCGCACGGTCTTGGGCGTCCATGGTAGTGAGACCATTTGCACGCATATCACCCTCCACGACGTCAAGCCAGGACTTCTTTGGCCTACCCCTTTTACCTGGACCCGGCGGGGGTACCATTGCCAGGCATTTATTCCCCACGTAGCCTGGCGGTTGCCGCAAGACGTGGCCGCACCAGCGAAGGCGGCTCTCCTGCATTTTATCCGCAATGTCACGGACATGGAGGCTGCCGCGGATGCGAGAGTTCCGTACGCGATCTTTACGCGTAACGCCGCACATCCACCGCAACATTTTCATCTCCGTGACACGCAGCTCTTGCTTGTGTCGCTCGAGCAGCGGCCACGCCTCACAACCATACAAGAGAACAGGCCTAATGATCGTCTTATAGACCTGCCCCTTCAACCTGACTGGCATTTTAGGATCACAGGTCACGCCAGTCATTTCTCGCCACTTGGCCCACGCGGCAGCAATGCGTGCCTTGACGTCGCGGTCGATCTCACCGGTCACATGAAGTACAGATCCCAGGTACTTAACCTGGTCCGTGCGCTCGACCAAATCATCGCCTATGCGGACGGGTGTGGGATCTGTGGAGTTTAACGCTAAGTATTCTGTCTTCGCTACATTTAGCTTCAGACCGCCGTTCTCAAGCGCTTCTTTCCATCCTTTCACGCGTCGCACCAATCTGCTCCTGTCCGCGTCCATGAGCGCAATATCATCAGCATACATGAGCAACCACGGAGGCTGCTCATGTGAGTTTCTAATGCTGTCCGACAAAACATCTAATACCACGCTGAACAGGTAAGGACTAAGGACGGATCCTTGGTGTACCCCGACGGTGATGGGGAAGGCTTTCGAGTCGCCAACAGCAGTCCGAACCACGGAACCGGAATCGTAGTACATGTCTCGGATGGTGTCAATGTAAGTCTCTGGGACACCCTTGGCCCGCAGTGCCCACCAGATCACCTCGCGAGGAACACAGTCGAAGGCCTTCTGCATGTCTAAGAATAGGCAGTGCAGGGGCGTGTTCTTCGCCCTGTATTTCCCCGCCACAACCCTTAGGGCGAACACTGGGTCCATGGTCCCGTGCCCGGGACGGAACCCGTACTGGCACTCCGAGAGTGTACTTTCCTGTCGGATCCGGGAGTCGATTATCCGCTCATAGAGCTTCATGGTGTGGGACATTATCTTTATACCGCGGTAACTACCACACTCCTGCACCGATCCCTTGCCTTTGAAGACTGGCGTGATGATGCTCAGCCTCCACTGGCTCGGGATCTCACCGGTGAGGAGTACGCGGTTATAAAGATTTGCTAGAATGCCCACACCACGGGCGCCCATTGCCTTCCAAGCCTCGATGGGGACTTCGTCGGGTCCGACAGCTTTCCGGTTCTTCATGCGGCGAATGGCAGTCTGGACTTCCGCAGGTGTTATCGGTGGCACTAGTCCTTGATTCGGAGGGAGGTCTGGTGGCTGCACCTCTTTATGCTGCTTATTCAGCAGCTCGTGGAAGTATGAGCGCCATCTCTCCTTCACCGCGACTTTCTCGTACAACAAATTGCCCCCAGGGTCTTTAATGCAGCGGCACTTGGATAGACCCTGCGCCGCTTTGGCCCTGGAACGCGCCAACTTATATATGAGCTTTTGCCCCTCAGACGATTCCAACTTGGTATATAGAGGTTGCAAGTGGTCTCGTTTGGCCCTGGCTACGGCTCTCCTGGTGGCGCGTTTTGCATCTTTGTACGCATCGCGGTCGTCGGAAGATTTGGACGCTTGCCACTTTTTAAAGAGGGCTTTCTTCACCCTGATCTCTCTCTGGACTGTGTCGTTCCACCACCAGGTGTCCTTGTCACACTTGCGTCCACCCTTAGACATGCCGAGCACCACCCTCCCCGCCTCAAGAATAGCTGCCCGAATCCTGTCCCAAGAAACCTGTACTGGTTCGTCTACAGCATCGGCGCACTTGTCACCGATGGCTGAGACGAAACTTTGGGACTTAGCTTCATCAAGCAGCCACCACCTGATTTTGCGTTGGGCACGCTCGGCACGTTTGTCTTTGGGTTTCACGCGGAGGTCCATGACAAGGAGACGGTGTTGGCTAGTGAGACTCTCCCCGGGTATAACCTTGCAGTTGGCCACCCTGCTGATGCTGTGCCTCCTAGTGAGCAGGAAATCAACCTGGGTTAAGCGCCCCCCGCTCTTGTAGGTGACAAGATGTTCGGATTTCTTTTTGAAGTACGTGTTCACGATGGCCAGGTCGGCAGTCGCACACGCTCTAAGGATGTGCTCACCCTCTGGGTTGCGACTACCGTATCCAAAACCGCCGTGGACACGCCCAAACTCCTCACATCCGTCACCCACGTGACCGTTCAGGTCACCGCCCAGGACAATCTCCTGCGACAGCGGGACGTCACGAAGCACTCCCCCGAGTTGGTCCCAGAACAAGATCTTTTCGGCTTCGCCACGCCCAGCCTGTGGAGCGTAAGCACTTATCAGGTGGGTTATAATCCCATCGATAAGCACCCTCACAACCATAAGTCGGGCGCTATAGCTCTTCACCTCCAAGATGTCATCCTGCAACGCCCGGGAGAGCACCACGCCCACCCCGGCCTGCCCGTCAGGTGCACCTGTGTACATCAGCTGGTAGCCCTCCCCAATGTGCATGGTGCTATCGCCACCCCACCGAGTCTCCTGCAGGAACGCCACGGCCACTCTCCGCCTGCAGAGTACGTCAGCCAACTCCCTCGTGCGACCGGTCAACGTGCCGATGTTCCACGTTGCGAAGCGGAGTTTCCGGGAATCACAAAGTTGGCCTAACATCTTTAGCCGTGCCCGGCTCAGGCACGGTAGCCCTTGCCCACTTGCGACACGAGGCGGGCGACCCTCATGCGCGCCGTTTTGCGGCGGCGCCCTACCCTCATGCGATTCCTTTTTTTTTTTTACGAGCCATTTATTGTAAATTTGGCAATTTTGGCTTTTCCGGGGGCGACTGCCGTCCGACCCCCCAACCCCGAGGGGAAAGCCAGCGCCAGAGCCTCGTCCGTTGTTCAGCAGGTGCACCAGCTTGCAGGTGAGGTTGGCTTGGGGCTCAGGATCTAGGTGAGCCCCCATACACCCCACCCAAAATTAGACACAGCATTATTTCTGAACTAATTTCTGTGAGTTGTGAACGATTTTTATTTCGAAACCATCTTGCGAAATGCTCATATTAAGATATGATGTTTCCTCACCTTGAGTTGCGTTTCAGCAGGCGTAGCCGCTAAAAAAGGCGGCGACCCCACCAACATCTCGTACAGGATCACACCCACAGACCACCAATCACAGAGCTGCGTGTAGCCCGTGCGCGTGAGCACCTCGGGCGCGATGTAGTTGGGCGTGCCCACGAGCGAGTGAGCGAGACAGCGCTGGTGCTCTCGCTTCCGCCGCCTCTCCAACGGTTTGAGCTGGTGACAGCGGCACTCGCCCATCGCACCCCACTCGCCATCCACTGGGTCCATGGAATCTTGCCTTCCGTGATCTGAAAATACGATATTGTCGTGATTGATACTTTACGGTACGACATCTACTTCGCGACTGAGGGTATTAACGTCCCGCGATTATTTCTTTCGAGGTATTCGATTCCCGGGTTTGCAAAATGTTACTGGATACTTCTGCTAGGAAATTCTCAATAACAATTGGGAGTGAAAAAATAGCGCCCGTTAAATGGCTCGCTTTCTACAGCGTGAATTCTTGCAAAATGAGGGTAGGTACATAATATTACACATTTGATTTAGAAAGAGAAAAGAGAATCGACCTCGGGACTCGAACCCGCGATCTTTCCCTTACAGGGAGAATGCTCTGACCACTAAGCCACCGAGACCGCACGAAGCCAATTCAAATTCCCCTATACTTCCGTTTACCAAAATATTGACATACCCACATTTGGTAACTCAGCTTACGGCCGAATGAACATGCGAGATTTGTGTATTAGGGAATCTCTTGGTTATAAAAACCTTATTTTACAACTCTATAATAAACTTCGGTTAGATTCTTGCCTCTATAGCAGTTCCTATTCTTTTTGTAGAATTTATGTTTCATTAAAAAAGTGTTACTCACCATTCCTCTGATAGTATTTCGAGTTATGAGTCCACCTGAACCCTGTACACAAACCGAAGTCAGTCAACTTGATGTGGCCGTCCCGGTCAATGAGAATATTGTCGGGCTTAATGTCCCTATGGATAAAGCCCATCTTATGGACACTCTCCACGGCACACGTCAGCTCCGCTATATAGAATCGCGCTAGACTCTCCTCGAAAATACCCAGCTTTATTAACAAAGACATCAGATCACCACCAGGTATATAGTCCATAACAAAATATAAGTTATCTTTATCTTGAAAGCTGTAGTACAGTTTAACGACCCACTCGTTGTCAGCTTCCGCTAGAATATCCCTCTCGGCCTTAACGTGCGCTACCTGATTCCGCTTGAGCACATCCGCCTTCCGCAGTGTCTTCATGGCATATAGATGACTAGTATCAATCTTTTTCACTAACGTCACTTCCCCGAACGCGCCCACCCCTATCGGTTTAATCTTCGTGAACATAGACTTATCCATCTTAGCTCGCTTTAGCCTTATATAGTTAGACTCTTTCTGAGATAACATCTTCCTCATTTGACATTGCGCCTCTGCACTAAGACCTATTTTGGTCATTTCTTTCTCTAACTGCATACGTCTAAATGTTCTCTGTTTATAAGATTTAAGAATATTTTCAACATGTTGTTCCATAAAGAATTTAAAAGCTTGAGGTGAATAATTCCTAACTTTGCAATCCCGCCTCTCGTCTTCCTTCTCTTTACTAATATTCTTTCTCTCCGGTATGGGAGATTGATGCCTAATCTTCTCATTACCCTTAGGCCGTCGCTCCGTTGAGCCGTTCGAACTTTTATCCGAACCCGACGCCGCTACATTATCCTTTAGAAGGTTATTGCTGCAATTTTGATTGGGACACTTAATTTCTACCTGGGAGGATTCACCATTATTCGAAAATTTCTTATGTAACGGAGAGTGGTGGGAATTGACCGTAGTCGTGTTGTCGACTTGATTGCCGTAAGGCGGGGGCGGGACGGGGTGCATGCCTCGCTGCACCGCTAGAGCCTGCATCGTGATGGCGTAGCTCGGCGGCTCCGTGGTGGGGACGGTGGGAGTCGTAGCCGTCGGTATGACGGTCGGTGACGGACACGGAGGCTTCGGCGCCAGGGGGTAGCTAGGGGGCGTCTGCACCTGCTGCTTCTGCTGGATGGAGCTCGCGTACGACGGAGGGGGAGGCTGCGTGCCCGAACTCGCCACTGGGGACGGAGCCACAGGCGCGATAGCCGTTTGGAGCACTGGTTTCTGCACTTGCGTACTCTTCACAGACTGCATGATAATCGGAGCTTGCACTGCTTGTCTCGCGGTCCACGCCTGGATCGGTGTGGGGCGAGTCATGCCCGAGGATGAGCCGGTCGACTGCGTCACCGTGATGGGACTCGGCGAGCCGGCTGAGGTGCCGCCCGAGTAGATCCCCGACGACGGACTCTTTCGATAGTCCTGCGACTGCGTCGGGCTCTGGCGATTCTGCATCGACGCCGAGTAAGACGGTGGGGGTGGCACTCCGGATATGGGATAAGGAGGGGGAAGTTCGGCGCCGCCTGCACCCGTCTGGTAAATGCTGAGCGCCTGGAATTGCTGTGTCAGCTGCTGTTGGACTTGTGGCCCGTTTTGCACGACCATGGGCGTTCGCGCGGGCGGCGTGGGCGCGGCGGCGACAGGAGACGTCCCACGAGCTGGTGGTAGCGGGGGCGCAGGTGACATGCGCTTCATGAGCTGCTGCACGGACGGCATGACAGGCGGCGTGGACGGACATCGCGGAGGCGGTGGTGGCGGCGGTTCTGAAAACCCCGACGGCGAGTACTGTCTGCTTAGTTTCTCGTGGGGCAGGGGTGGCGCGTCAGAAGGCCGTGGACTGTCAGACCGCGAGCTCCCCGCGCCGGAGTCGAGTGCGGGACTCCCTCTGTGGAGGTTGATCTCGCGCTCTAGACTAGGTTTCCTTATTAGTTTGGAGCTCAATGAATTCAAGTTGTTCTGTTTGAGAACCCCATTGAGAGTTTCTTGTTGCTTCGATAAGTAATCGAGGGCCGTGTCGAACCGCCCCCCAGCGTATTTTAGGGCTCTTACAGCATGGTCCTGGAAAGATCAAGCAATACATGTATGAATATAATGTCTGTTAGGAACTAACAGACAAAAGGTAATGAAATTGATATGTCTATTGGACAGATAGGAATAATTGTTATAGGTGGATGTAAGGGTGGATGGATATTCATTACATGTTCACTTAAAAAAGGCTGTATTGACCTACCAGATGCAATTTGGCACAGATTATAATCTGAAATAGTCAACACACAACCACCAATACATAGCTCTATCAATCAATAATAAAATTAACAGTATTATTTATACAAGGACCACCTCATTTCTTCCCTTGCACTTTGGAGCCAGGGATGGACTGTCATACTTCATATAATTTGGTTTCTTTTCATAGAAACAACAGCTGAATGCGGGCTGGTAAGTGAGGTTGGGTAAAGCCATACACCTCATTTTACATCTGGTATTGTTAGCTTGTAATTGGAATTCCCCTGATATTTTGTTCTTTTCCCCTTCCCTTTTTTATCGGGTTGCGTATTTAAATGCCTTTAGGGTGGTTCCCAGATGCCATTTCAACTAGGATCTAGGACCAATTCGGGGTAATAGGCAGTCACCTGTTATTTTGGACTTTTCCCTTTTTAGGGTTGCGTATTTAAATGCCTTGGGGTGCTCCCCAGACGCTGTCACACCCAGAAATAGGACATTCGGGGTAATGTGATTCCCCTGACATTTTGTGCTTTTCCCCTTTCCCTTTTTAGGGTTGCGTGCGTATTTAAATGCCTTCAGGGTGCTCCCCAGACACCGTCTCAACTAGGAACAAGGACCAATCCAGGGAAATCCACATGGATGGCAACCCATACGAGGTTGGATACTAATATGTCTATGTAGGTCTGTTAAATAAGTTTATTAAATTGATACAATTGCGCATCCTTCTTCATCCTAGTGTTGATTCCCAGTCGCATCCGAAGCTTTCCCCTCGGAGTCTGGGGTTTGCTTTACCAGTCTTAACTACGGATTTGGCTAGACCTTGATATTTTCCGTGAAGCGTTTGCGATCTAACTTCCACAACCCAATGGTAACATTAGGCGATATCGAAGCTTTGCAGCTAGACCATTGTTTTTTGGAACTTATAGGGCTCCAACTACCCATAACGACTGCCATAGATGTTCTTATGGCAACCGCGACCGACGGCTTATCGTGCTCTCCGAGGCATGACCAGACCAATGTAAATACCTATATTTCATGCACACAAATATTTGCACTGAGCGGGGATCGAACCCGCGCCTCCTGGGTAGTGGCCGCGTTCGCTACCGCTACGCCACGGAGGCTGTCACATCCAAATTGTACTGGAGAATGGAGAAGGTTATAACAGGGGTTTGCTTTAAGGGATTTCCAGTCCTGATCAATTTAAAAAGAAACTGATGGGAATTGTGTTATATGGGGCTATTACCACTGTTGTACTGAATACAGAGCTATTCAGCTTAATACTTTATCAGAAATTATAGTGCTTTCGAAAATAGAGACCACTGATTCTAATACACACTAAAAATTAACTGTGGGGGACAGGACAACCTCTGTGATGACATTCAACTGGTACACATTGGGCATGAGTTCGATTACCACTCAGTGTAAATATTTCTAATTACATAAATATGTCTATTTGTTTTGGCCTGAATATTTCTATGCCTCAGAGAGCACATTAAGCCATTGGTCCCAGAGTTTATACAAATGTCTATGGCAGTCATTTTATATGGGAAATGGGTAAAATGGCCCACATTAGAAGGGCTAATTACCCATCCAGTCAATGGCAAATAATAATAAGCCCTTTATTCTGAACTTCTCATAAATATGAATGCAATATTATTATGTTCTTGTTATAATATGTCTCAAAGCTCAAAGCAAAGCAAAGGTAGTTTCAAAACAAACAGGTTACACAACATAAACAAACAAACAGAAGCCTACAATGCCTGGGTTCGATTTATTAGCAAAATTTGTTCTGTTTCTATACAGAATCCGCTCAGAGTGGAAACCATGAGAGTGGAGAGAAATCTGGCAAGCAGACCCTTGACTGCTGGATTGATTGGAACCATTGCCAATAATCTGTACTACTTCCATATCATACTACTTAAGCCTCAGGCTTTTCCCCAGTTAGGAGGTCAGACAGTAGTAATCCCATAAAAGCAGTATGCATTATTTAAGTCATAACAAAAGTAGAGGAAGGTGCAAGTGAAGTCCAGACTCTGAAGTGAAAAATGTAGGTGCGAGCAATGCTGAGATGATGAAGGTGATATTAGTGCCATCCATAAACACTTCACTAATTTATGCAGTGCATACATTATATTATACACATGCCACTTAGTGAAGTACATATGCACTGCATAAGTACATCATTTTGTATTATTGTTATCTCATGTTTAGTTGCTTACTGTTTGTTTATTTTGCATTCATGTTTAGGGGTTGCTCTGTACTGCCAATTATCTATTGAGAGATTATATCTGTGTAAAACAGATATGGCATATTTAAATAAATGAATATTAATAAATGAATGCTTACCTCGTCATATCCCAAAGCAATCAGTTGATTTAAAGACTGCGGTAATGCAGTCAAATCCTTATCAAGACCATTTCCTGATGAAGAGCTGAAGCCAGAACTGACTCCAGAGCTGACTGTGCTGGCGGCCGAGGATCCAGGTGGCTCCGAGTTTCCATTATTAGCAAATGGTAGTAACGAATTGCGAATCTGAGCTAGAGCCTTCTGGTGATAGCCGGAGCGAGCGGCCGCCTGGCGGGGCGCCGGCGGGTTCATGGCGCCCGCGCCCGCGCCCGAGCGCCTCACCTCTCACCCCACGCCTCCCATCACACGAGCACACACCACCTTCTAGCCACACTCATAGTCACTGTTCACTGTTCATTTATTATACACTCAAATAGTTTACTACAACTTCCAGTCCAGATGTTCCCCGATTCGTTTGTTTATTTCCTTTTCACTGCCTCGTTTATATCACAATTTGTTTGTCCAATACTTGTATTGTTTTGGTAATATCCTGAAAATAAATCAATAACATATTAATTTTACTAAAAAATGCTTGGATTTCTTATAAGGTATCAGCTCATACATTCATAGAAAGCTCTTACTGGAATGTTATATTCCATTTGAGATGGACAGCATTAGAAAAAAATCGTGTTGTCGAAAATAATAACAAACCACCTAGTGGAGCTATCTTATTTATTAATTATGTGCGATATCATTGAATATGCAACAATATAAGATTCAGGATGATATTTCCATCCACAAGTTAAATCAGCAGGTTCACAAACCAAAGAATGTTCAACACGAATCAGTCATGACATAGTACTAAGGAATGCCAAAATTAGAGTCAGCTTTGTTTCTCATAAATAACTCATTGCGGGCACTGTCCTACTATTATATGTAATAAGAATTATTTACCAGGATATTTCTCAATTTCTGCAAATCCGAATAAGAATCACAAACGTCATAATCCCGTAAAATAAAAATTCTATCGAATAGCTCTCACATTACCGATGACATCTTTCTTGGGCACCACAAATTATAAATCCAATGGCAATGTTCATACTCAAACTATACAACTGTACAGTCGCATATAATTTTCTCTGAATGTAATAATATCAAATGAATTACGAAAACAAAGAACTCTGAAACACAGACATGCAAGTTGGCAAACCATACAAAGCGACCATTTTGAAGAATTACCACATTCTTTTGTATGTTCATAAAAGCTACGGCATAGTGACGTTTACAGATGCTCCGTATTTTATTTCGTTTACTATCTTTGTTGTTTTTCATAAATTTTATTCATAATGCGTTATTATTCAATAAATGAATTATATAATATAACAATTTTGGAATGTTTGTATTTTATCATTGGGTTTTCATCGTAGACAGAAACTAATCATAAATTGAGATAAGATTACTTACTATTGCGTAAAAATAGTTTAATGAATGAAGATTTCCTATAAAACTACCAGTGTGTATCCAGCCTATATTGATTGTATAATCTGTGCAGATATTGAACGAATGAAATACGAAAGGTCATTGATTTTAAAAATTGATGTATTCTGTGGTGACAGAAAAATCTATTTGTTGTGAAGTTTTCATTGGATAGTTTCGCACTATCTTATTTAGTAATGTAATTATAATTATAGAAAATCTGGATTCTACATACTGTAATTCAAGTTATTTTCAGGACGATAATGGTTATTCTATATTAATTTAGTCAGTGACTAGTCAAAAATATAATTATTCAACTTAAATCAATACAGCAAAACATTTTTACAATGTTACGAACAGTAGGACTGTTCTATTTGCTATTTGTACCCTATCATTTTGCCCTGGAAGAGAGCTCAGTCTATGAATATAATGCCCACAATTTTGAGCACCAAATAGAAGAAATGGATGGCAATTTTGTTATGTTTTATGCACCTTGGTATGTATTCTATTAAAAAATCTCGTGACTTAATTTCTTCAGAATCTTACAGTAAATACTTTCTATTTTCAGGTGTCGACATTGTACTGAATTTCATCCGATATGGGCGGAGTTGGCTGAGCTCGTTAACACGAAAGATTCCAAATTTGCAATCGCACAAGTCGATTGTACCATACATTACAAACTGTGTAATGAAAATGACATAACAGGTAAGCATAATAATAAGTCAATATTTACATTAACACTTACAGCAAATATAAAACAGTATACTTTTAGTTTTATGTTATTAAAACTTGTAAAATATAGGTGTATAGTACTACTCATAATATAGATGTATAGTACTTGTACTACTCCTAATCCTGTACCTGTATAAAATAAATGCATTATTTTTTTTAAATATTTTTATTATGTATTTTCAGGTTATCCGACACTACATTACTACCATAAGAACACATTTACTCCTATAGAGTATAAGGGTACTAGGGATCTTCCCTCCCTAACATTATTTTTAAGTGGAATCTTTACGTTGAAATCGGAGGTAAGCACATTTTCTGTCCATGCCAAAATTGCAAGCATTACCCAATGGATCTATAAGACCTTCTTCTTCCTCTTAGCGTTAATTCCCAGTCGCATCCGAAGCTTTCAGCTCGGAGTCTGGGGTCTGCTTTTTACCAGTCTTAACCACGGATTTGGCTAGACCTCGATATTTTCCGTGAAGCGATTGTCATCTGACCTCCACAACCCAATGTTAACATTAGGCGATATCGAAGCTTTACAGTTAGACCATTGTTTTTTGATTTTTGAGGGCTCCAACTACCCCGTAACGACTACCATAGATGTTCTCATGGCAACCGGGACCGACGGCTTAACTTGCTCTCCGAGGCACAACCAGACCAATGCTAATACTCATATTTAATTCACACAAATATTTGCACTGAGCGGGGATCGAACCCGCGCCTCCTGCGTAGCGGCCGCGTTCACTACCGCTACGCCACGGAGGCTGTCTGGATCTATAAGACCTATCAGAAAATATAGCCAAGTTGTCCTATGAATCTCTAAGAAATAGGGACAAAAAGAAATCTCTCAACTGATTCCTAACAGGTTGACCAACACCATAGATAAAATAATGGAAAGATAAATTACAATGGAGAACAAACCTAAAAATAATTCAGTTATTAGCAGGTTCTGTTGTTGATATGGTCTAAGTGATCACATTACTTATTGTACCAAATGTAGTGGATTCAATCCCAATAAGACAATCTCACATCAAATAACTTTTTCTTTCATTCTAGGGTGTTAGCAAAGAGAAAGACTCGACAGAAGTGAAAATATATAGTGGCATGGCGTACTTAAATGATCACAATATTGAGAAGTTTGTGTCTAAGGGTCAACATTTCATCATGTTCTATGCATCATGGTGTAAGGCATCACAGGTAATGATTTAAGACCATACATACGAATACTAACTGAAGACGACCTAAACCAGGGGTGGCGAACCTTTATGCTACTGCGTCAACTGCGTCTCCGGTAGAACTAATAATACTAGCACTGAAGCTCCTTGTTTTTTGAGGTTCTTGCCAGTCTTCTCAGGGCTGACACGTCAATTTGATTTCGCCTCGCCTGATGGTATAGCTGAAGGCAAAGTCTCTGAAAAGAGGGTCACCATTACAGACACGTTACAGTTCTGGGTGACTTTTCCAAAGTTAGTAGTATTAAAAAATATTTATGTTTTCAGAAATTAGCCCCTGTTTGGGCCGAGCTTGCAGTGCAATATGCTCACAATGAGTACATACAGATTGGCAAAGTGAACTGTATGGACAATGAGATGACATGCAAGAACTTTGACATCAAACAATACCCTTACTTGATGTGGATTGTCAATGGCAGAATTGTAAGTTAAACTTTTTGAATTCATAAAATAAATAAGGTATATTTTTTGATAATATGCTAGGACTTAACTACGCAGGATCCAAATTAAGCTATAATAACCAAACTTCTAACTAACTCATGAACTTTATTTTTTGTATGCGCATATAAAAATGCAATGAGTGGTAATCAAATCCACAACCTCCAACTCAACAGTTAAATGCTCTACAGACACGCCACAGAGGTTGTTAAATGATATAATCTATATCTCACTGATTAATCATGAACTCTCAGAAACAACATCTACAAACTTGAAATTTGGTACATAGGTTCTTTATAGGGTGTAGACATCCACTAAGAACAGATTTTACAAAACTCCAACCCTAAAAGAGTAAAAAAAGAGTAAATCATGGGCGGCTGCTAGGAAATGTATAACTATTTATCAAACAACTAATGATCAGTAGGTACCTAGCCATTATCATCATGTTAACACTGTTAAAAGTAAAAAAATAAATTCCAGATGGGTGTAGCAGACGCAGATAATATGGAAGGACTAAAAGCCTACATCGAGAAAATGTCGCTCACCGAGAATCACGACCCTGAGAAGTTTATGAAGAAGAAGAAAGCTTTGCCTGTCGCGAGAATATCAGAAGAAACATTCGAGACCTTTTTGGAGAAAGAATTTGTTTTCATCAATTATTTTGCACCATGGTAATTATTTTTCTTTAGCCACTCTATTTTTTTAAATATTACGCAATAGTAGATATCCCGCCAATAATCTACTATTTTGCTAACGAAGGGGGCCCGCCGACGTCCCTCGAGACTGAAAGGGACGTCGGTGGGGGCCCCATTTTGGTACCAATATTTGGCGCCAGATCTACCAGTTTGAGTACCAATATTTGGAGGTAGATCTAGATCTGCCGCCAATCTATCATTTTGAGTTAACCACCAAAAATATAATGTCCTTTTTAATTTCGATAAAATGTACAATCATCATCATCTTCATGTAGACGCGATTTCCTGATTGCATCCGTGGCCAAGATGACCTCGGAGCAATGTACATTAAACAGGTATTATAATACTATTACTTTTTTTAGGTGTGCACACTGTATGCAAATGAGCCCGCTCTGGTTGAAACTAGGCGAGAGATTCCAGAACGAAAGCCGTGTGCTGATCGCCGATGTCGACTGCGTGCAATCGAAGCCAATATGTGAAACGGAAAAAGTAAGTATAAACCAGAGATAAGAGCAGGCCAGATAGGTACCGCAAGTACCGCATTTTTTCGTACCTCCAGTGTTGTCACACGAACGTAATAATCTAAGCGCCAATCCCGGTTACAATCAGTCTGCACTTTGGGACCTGGAGGTCCTACATTTCCTTTTTTAATTGGCTTTTACGAGAGCGGCTGCCGTCTGGCCTCCCAACTCTGTGGGGAAAGCCTGTTCCAGCCCCAAAAGACATTGAAATACAACTATTTTTAATAGATTCTGTCGCGATTTATTTGGTGCTTTCCATGACCCTGACTGCTGAAAGGTCACCGACACGTCGGGATCAGTCTAAATAATAATAACACCAAATAAATCGCGATAGAATACATTAAAACTCATTTTACTACAATACAATTAGGGCCAATCCCCACTGAATGAGCAGCGGCCAGTGGCGGCCAGACTTTTGTACTAGAAATGAAGGCGCGCGCGGTCACCCCTTCGCCCCCAAATGACTATGATCTTTTTCTCCCGTAAAAAAGGTTCAAAATGGTTTGTAATATTTTGCCTCAAAAAACTGCGGCCGACCGCTGCTCCTTCATTGGCGATTGGCACTTTGCTGATTAACGAGTTTACCTTTTAGATCAATGGTCTACCTACTCTGATTCTATACAAACAAAAGAAGATCGTGAATGTGGAACATGGAGGCAGACCTCTGGAGAGCCTAATATCACTAGTGACGGAGCATCTGCAGGACACAGAGACTAACGCATCACAGGACGAGACGCCTAATGAAGATATCTTGCCCAAAGACGAACTGTAAAGTTAATAGGTAGATCAATAAACAAATTTGTTAAATATTTTACGCTTTTTATTATTGGTAGATAGAAAAATAGTGCCGTGTTGGTTCCCAGTGGAGTAGAATACTCCACCTCTTACTGTGGGTGTCGTAAGAGGCGACTAAGGGATATGTAGGATTCTCCATCCGACAGTAAACACAGTCCATGTAAAAGTGCCTGCTTGACGGCAATAGGCTCGCCCCCAGTTACGTGGCATCAAAAATCATAGTTGGTGACATGTGTTTATACGCAGTACGTGTTTTGAAGACAGCATGGGGTACTACGGCCCCGGGAGGAGCTCAAATTCATCAATCATAGTTTGGGGTCAAGATATACGCCGGGAACTACAACCAATAAACCAATGACGTTTTTATTAGAAATACACCCAACCTGTTGAAAATGAGTAGGTAAGTCAGTAGGAGTATGAGGGTGGTTATATAAAGAAACAGATTATAGGTATCGGCTACTTACTTACCCCAACAAGTTCCCATAGCAACAAAATTTATGATAGTTCATTGTTTACATTCTACCATATGTGGTGATATGGTAAAAAACAATCGCAACGCTTTCGCGCCGACTACTTTGTGCTATTTTTTGACAAATAACGAATTGACATGATGGCAACCAATAGCTATACCAGTAACCTCTTCTTTATATAAGCACCCTAAATAAAATAAATAATTAAGCTGGAGTTAAACTCCTTGAAAAGGTACATTTATTTAAACTTAGAACACCATAATCAACAGATCGTAAAACATGTCAGGTGCAAGTCTGGTGGGCCTATTTGTAAGCAGGAACTTTTGAGGGGTTTAAAATATATAATTTAATAACATAACTATAAGTGCTTTCGGTCTACAGTTTGGGACTGAAAGAAAGCTCCGTCTGCCTGCATAGCCTGCCTGTTGATCTGTTTGTGCCTATCTCTAGACACTATCTCCTCTAGAACTTCTCCATCACCTTTTATTAACCTGAAATCAACACACAACTGAGGGATGGTAATAATAAATTTATTTTATTGATATTGCGAAGTCTCTGCCTACCCCAATAGGAAAGAGGTGTAATCATATGTATGTAAAGTCAAATAGCCTCTGAGAATGCTATAAGGTTGGCTGTACACTGGGCAAACAAAATATGACACAATATGCCATTGACTCGACAGATGAACAGTTATTCTGTTATTAGGGTATAGTCACCATCATCTTAGTGTGTTTCCAGTTGCAATTGAGGCTACCACCTCGGAAGCCGAGGTCTACTGTATAGAACACCTATAAAATATGTCACAGTATTTCACCTAGTACCATTCTCCTGCCTGCCATGCTATTCCAGCATCTTCCTAATGTCAAAAAAATAAAAATATCAAACCCTCAAGACTTCTTTCTGATTATGCCCATGGGTTTTGTAGCTCCCTATGTCATAAGAGACCAAAAATAATAGTTGGGGAAATATGGATGTTAGACCCCTTTAGGGACTTACAGTTGTGAATATCGACCCCGGAAATTTCAATTGTGGTAAAGGACATTTTGACGAAAACGAGTTATATAATATATAAGTAAGCGGATGTACTAATCTCGATAGCTGAAATCTCAAAGACATTAGAATGATAGAATAACCTGTATCTTCCAGACTCTTCATCCAATACTTTTCTAACAACACTCTGTCTCTTCTCCCACTCCTCTTTGGTCATTGGAGCCATGGCTTTGGATTTCTCCATAAGTTCTTGAAAAAAACATTTTAAATATGAAGAAAATATACATAGAAATAGAAATTATATACAGAGTAGATTTATGGACCATCAGTATTAAGTTTAATTCACATTAATCATTTGGTAGATTAATAATTTCATTGTTTACAGTCAGTCATCATATTTTATCATGTTTAGCGATTTTAAAGTTGTGTATGCAAAGAAGGAAAGTCTGAAATAGGTGATAAAAAATCAATAAATGATTAACAGGATTATCTAAATATGCGGTCGTGGATATCAATATCGGGGGATAGAGAATTGAGTGTGAGAAATACTGCAGTTTTACTTAGTTTATGCGGCGCTTGCTGTATACAGTGTATACACACCTAAAGGTATGTCGGCAGAAGTGTTCTGTTCCTTCACAGTACTGTCTCGACTGCGGCTTGAACTTTTACTTCTGCGTTGCTTTTTTAACTTCCTCTTCTCCTCTTTCAACTTCTTTTTCAATGCTCTTTCAGTCTTTTTTTGTTCCTTCTTAAGCTTTTTCTTTAACTTGCGGAGTTTCTCTTTTTCTCGCGAAGAATCGGAGCTACTTGAGCTAGAACTACCAGAACTCGATCTCCTGCGCTTTTTAGATTTTTCCTTGCCCATTTTAACGTTTTATTGTTCACATATCAAGAAGCAATTACTTAATATCTTCGCCGATTTTCGCAAATCAACAGCAGCGATCAGCGATATCGGTTAATTTGACAGTTCTATCAATTCGGTTCTGAATGTTCTGATGACATTTCTTTTTTCGTTCCGTAGCGCTGGTTGCGCATGTTTCATTTCCCATCCAAATGCCCTTGTACTATTTTGGTTTTAACAAGAAATACAGTCTTTGGGATGTAAAATAATAATGGAAAACAATGTGAATAATTTTTTATGTTAGTAAAAATTACAAAATCTAAATTCTGAACTTTTGCTTATAGATTACTGTTGACCGCAATGACCGCAACCCCGTGGATGTCGGTCACAGAGTACAGTAAGCTTCAGAGAAAACGGACCCCCCTTGATAATGACATGAAAGCATTGAAGTTTTTTGAAACATTGTGTAAATGGAATGTTGGTCTACTAGTGGTTATGACCGATGCTTTGTGAATACGGTAAGCGGGGGTTCAAACCTCGGACACAAAGTTCTTTTTTTATTCATATAATATTTTTTTTATTCTCATAAGAACTTTTTGTTAATTATTATTTAAGGAATCAAATTTTATAGTAGGCCATACCTAATAAATAGGTTTGTAAGAAAAGATAGGCATGTTGCATAAACAATATTAAACACCAATGCAAATTACCACGAATTATAAAGTTACCTTCAATCACAGTTTAGTAAATAAGGCAAAGAAGTATTCTAATTGCAACCTTAGCGCGCTGTCACAGATATTAAAATACTATAGCCGCAGCTCATACAGCAGATAAGTTTTTGAAGTAAAACATGACGGTAGTGCAACAATATTGAACTAAACGACAACGAGAAATCTATACTAATTTCAACCTTATCTTTTGGTCAATTGAGCAGTTATTATTTTCACATGGTGTAGTTGAAATTTAAACCTTATGGTCTAGAAAATTACACCGTAATTAACTTTGTTCGATAAAATAGGAGTAATGTAATTCATATTTTCGCCATTAATATCAAGTGAACCGATAGCCTAGCGGTCTAAGTGATCGGCTGGCGCTGGAGATGCGGGTTCGTATCCTCAAATAGCACATAAATTAATGTGGCATCTTTTTGTGAGTATATTGTATCTTGGTATACAATTGAGTCGAAAGACGAAAAATATCAGAAAAATTACAAATAAATGAACATGCAAATAAAAGGCTGCAGCTCAGCGACGATCGCATCACGTGACGTCATTCGTGAGTCATGTGACACGGCCGGCGCAGGCGGCGATATTCTTTAAGTATTGAGGGGGTCTGTTTTCTCTGACGCTGACTGTACTATACATATACTGAAAATGTCGGTTATCGCACTCAAACATAGCCTACGTTCTTTGCCAAGGTCTAACCTACTTCTGTATCAAATTTTATTAGAATCCGTTTAGTGATTTAGCGTAGAAGCGTAACAGACTATAAATAAGCAGCACTATTGTCGCATATTTATAATATAAGTATGAATAATAACGACTTCGAAATAATCATCACCCTCACAGCGCTTTGTAAGCAACCCCAGTTGCGTACAAAGTTTGCACCTTGGAGCATACGCGGGGTCCGTTATAAGTTTCATTGGGATGTCGACTTTTCCGGGAGTGACTGCCGTCTGACCTCCCAAACCCAAGAGGAAAGCCGGCGCCAGAGCCTTTAGACACTAGCAGGTGAGGTTGGCTTGAGTTGAGCCCCATAGGTGTTGGTTTTACCCTGTAATATGTTTGTGCGTTCCCAGGCCACTGCTGGAAATAGGCCTCTCCCACCTTTTGTATTCAGTCTGTCCCAGCTTCCGATTTCTGGTCTAGTCCGTCTGACTAGGGAGTGCCCCACCTTTCATTTGCTGATAAGTGGTTGTAACTTGTAACTCTAGGACTCGCTTGCACCAACGGCAACCAGTCATTAGTCAGATGAGGCCAGCCCCCTACCACTTCAGTAAAGCAGTGTGTAAAGCACCAGGGTAGATGAATATCATTACAGTACTAAGGTAGTAAAATAACACACAGAGCGGCCCACGCCCACCTAATGGTAAGCTTGTACCGTGCTAGTAGGTACACATACACACCACAGCACAGCAATACCTAGGTAGAGACTCGTCGCACATGACTATGTTGTTGCACTCGGCTCCGCCTGCGTGACGTACTGATGTCTACTTAGCCCGTCCGTAGTGTTCACAAATATCCATTCAAACTTTCGCATTTATAATAACAGCAGGCAGTAAAATTATATCTACCTGAGTATTTTATTGAAGAGTGAAAGTAGGTACCTAAATGCTAATTATTTGATTAAATTAGTTGCATCACATATTTCTGTACTTTTAGTATAAGCAGGCTCTTAGTTTATTAACTATTATAACTATGCGCGGTACGTGAGGTAGCAATTTATTAAGATTCAAGTCTAATTGTTCAAGCGTCGACTACTGCTATACAAAAGTAAGCTATCTATGCATAGGTATTCACGATTGAGCGGTGGGTGACACGACATGGGAGTCCCAATGAATAATTGAGGCAGTTTGGCGCAGGCGCGAGACGCTAGACGTAGCCCCAGGCGGCGCTTTTACAAGCTCAGTCTACTGACGATATCTATTCCAGTATGAAGTGAAACAATTTTTTCCCAACGCTCGTATGTTTCGAGTCGATTTTTCACACATGAATCACTATAGTTATAGCAATGTGTGAAGTTAAGTTATTATAGGTACGTAGATAGTGGATATTGGGAAGTTTAGAATAGAAAGCACAGTGTGAACGATGCAAGCCGGGGGGCCGGATAGCGCGGCGGTCTCTGAGGCCCCCAGCAGCGGTAGTGAGGAGTCGGACTGTGAGCCAGGTCCAGAGACTGACGCGGATGCGGCTCTCACCGAGGAATGGGCTAGGGAGCTTCTGACTGGCGCGGGCGTGGTCACGCCTAATGAGGTTTGTATCTGAAATCACTTGTTTGCTTTAAAATAAAAAAATAATCGTCGAAATGTAGAAAGGTACGCGTATAATTTCCGAACGACTGCACTAAATTGGATAGGTATAATATTTTTTTGTGTTCGTTATCGTCAGAGTTTTCTTTAGTTTTTTTTTTTATGAAAATTCATGACAAGGGTGCCTGTGCCTATGCTTTGACGAAGTTAAGGGACGGAAAGTTCGGACAAGGTGCTAGGTATAATTGCACCCCGGGGCGAAAGCAGGGGGCGCAGCTGGTAACTGATAATTAATTGTTCCCTTTTGTCATTTTGTGCTTTGGTTTTAATTACAGTCTTTAAATAGAATAATAATTTAAGCACCTACCTAGGTAGATAGGTATACTTACCTACTTATGTCAGTTCGTTTTCACCCTCCTTTTTAGCAATCGCTTCAAAAGTCTACTAAAATCCACATACTCCGATACCTATTATAATAAAATTTATTTGACATGCAACCGAATATACCTATGTATCTACATACTGATTCATAATAATTAATAACTTTATAGACTAGCCCCTACCAAGATCGTATTTATAATTTTCCAAAACGAGCACTTTTAGAAATTAGCTACTATGCTTAGGAAGGTATCTATTGGGTATAGGCAATGGCAATGGCAATGGCAATGACATTATATAATATCTTTGGGTATAGGCTTCTTTTTCTAAGTACCTACCTGTACTATCAATTTCGATTGAAAAATGTGAACGTCCAAAACGGGATTTGAACCTGCAACCATTCCAATCTAAATTATTGCTCGGACAGTCGGGACACATCTTGGACCTAAAATGTGCTCAAAATGTGCTCTATACGCGCAATACACGTTTCTTGGGTGTCTTTTGAGGATAGCACGGTGTGCTACTGCGATAGAAGAGCTCAAATTCCCGAGCATAGATTTTACATGACAATCCGCGCGCGCCAGGGCCTCATTTGTCTCGCGATTTGGTCCAAGATACGTGTAACAGACATACTGAAAGACAAACAGAGCGAAAGATACAGATAACAGAGTTACTTTTGCATTTATAATATAAAGTATGGATAAAACAAAGTGTGTCATCAAAGTAGGGCAGCAGGTAGGAAACTCCCCATGACTTTAAACAGTATAAAATTAACGTCCATCTTCTTATTATTGCCAGGTACACGTAGAGTCTCGAGCGGGAGTAGCAGGAGCTCTGAGCCGTGTTCTAGCTGTCACAGTCTGCTATGAGAGCAATGGAGAGTGCAGATCCTTGCCCCTTGTCGTCAAACTACCGCCCAGAGATCCTTTCGGAAGGTTGTTCGTGGCGGAGGCACAGTTTGACACCAGAGAGATTCTATTCTACACTGAGCTAGCACCAGCTCTTAACAAGCTGGCTGATGAAGCACTGGGACCTGGTACTGCGAATTTACCTATACCTAGATGTGTGAAAGCTAGACTGCCTGGTAAGTATATCATTATAACATAGCCTTAGTCACGGTTGCGTATGAAGTTTCCACTTTGAGGCTTAAGGACCCAGGGTCCTGGGCACTCCTGGGGCTGACTGTATCCCTAGCAGAAGCAGGCCGCCGTATTTATCTGGATTTGACTCTTCCTCGGATGCATGGCCCTATTCAACAGTAGTACCCGGAATACGGCACCCCCTATTACGTGGGACCGAATACAATGATTGATGATTGATGAAATGTGGGCGTTAATTCACCCCTGGTTAACCATCCAAGGTGTGATTATATGTAGGTATATGTATGGCTTTTCCGGGGCAGACCCTGGACCGTTTGTCAGCAGATGTTCCAGCTAGTTGGTAAGGTTCGCTTGACCCCTTAAGATCTCAGTGGGACTTCATACACCCCACTCTACTTCCTGGTAGGAGTGGTAGTGGGTACATAAAGAAATAAAAAAGATCTAATATATAAACACAGGCAGATTACGTTGTCATTCACTAGTCGTTTGTATGCAATCCGTGTAGAATATTTCGCCGCTGACTCACGAAACTTATTTTTGTTTTTCAAGGCCTTTTAGTAAATTGAACAAGTGGTATTGTATTTAGTATACTTACGAAGATACCTAAATGTATGATGTCTTGGTGTTCCGTCAGTTCCGTATTTGGTACAATTCAAACCAAGTGGTTCGCATGGAGCTGGGCCGGAAGCTGGAACGAATGCATGGTCAAGCAAGCCTCGTAAGTCGTCCGCATCCATCGGAACTTTGGAATGACTTGGTTAGTTGTTCAAAGACATCCAGACGGAACAAATTTCCATTTTTATTATAAAATGCCGTCTGGCCCGGTCCGATGCTGCCGAGATGGTTGATCTGAATCATACATTAAAAAGATGTCATGATTTTAACTATCCGACGATGACGTAGATTTTTTAATTTCATTTATATGAGGCAATGCAGTATTCTCGCAGACTCCCACTTGACCTATCTCGTTTATGGGTCACATGCGGCGAGGAAGTCTATAATATTCTATGCATGTGACACTACCAGCCATTCATCCCGTCCCTTCATCTGTATGGCCCGTTTTCAAGTTTTTCTGACTTCGAAATGTAGGTTGGTCGAGGTTGTTGACTTTAAAATTCTGATGTAATCCGATAATTATCTGATAAATTAAAGATTAATATCTACTACATATATGAATAGATATTTTACATATAGACCAGTTGGTTATCATCAGTAGGTCGTTAAATATCTACTCATAGGCCGATTAGTCATTTTAAAAATAGATCATCATAAATACTGAACTCCATAAAACGAAATTCTAGTAGGCAGATATAAAACTTACGTTCTATCATAAATACACACAATCACGCCTTTATCCCCGGAGGGTTAGGCAGAGGTGAATTAACACCCACATTTCATCATTCTATCAATGTAATTATTATTAATTTAGCTATTTCACTTCTCTTTCAGACGAAATTGGAGGGGACAGCGAGCTGGTTTTAGAAGATGTTACCTCAGCAGGGTATGAAGCGGCTGACTTCGCTGAAGGCTTGACTGAAGATCGCGCCAGAGCAGCGTTATATGCTGCAGCGAGGCTACACGCACTGTCCTTAGCACTACGTGACAGAGAAGGACCTTTAGACCAAAGATTTGATTTTCTGTTTCCGTGTGAGAGAGCTGCAGCAGGGTATCTCCGCCTGGTGCGGCGTGGCCTTCCACAACTTGAAGTATTTTTGAGAGGACGTCCAGACTGTGTTGAGGAAGCCGCTGCAGTATCCGCTTTAAGTGCACGAGCGCCATCGTTACTTGGCACATTGTTAAGACCAGCTGAACCAGCACCCCTCGCGCACGCTGACTTTTGGAGTGGAAACCTCCTGTTCCGTGAAAAAGACGGAGTCAGTGAATGTATAGCTTTAGACTGGCAAATGGTTTCTTTGGGAAGACCTATGGATGATGTTGCTCTGTTGCTATTGTCGTCATTGACTCCAGAAATGAGAAGAGCTGTAGGTGATAATCTAATAGAAGAATATGGTGATCGTTTGGAGGTTGAATGTGCAAGATTGGGGGCGACTTCAGCTGGGACTACTGTGAGGCGCGCCCTGAGACCTGACTGGCCAAGAGCAGCACTCAGAGCGTTATTGCTTTGTGCTGGAAGCGTTGACGTAGCGTTAGGAGAGCCTAGAGCTGAGAGACGCTTACTGGAAGCTGTTAAAGATCTTCATTCGCAGGGTGTTCTCGCTTTGAGGCCAGACAACGAAGCGTGAGTGCTGGATGAATATTACGTGTGCCAAGAGCTGAATATTTGAAATCAACTGTTCATTATTTAATGCAACCCAGTTTTATAGTGTAGATATAATTTTTCCAGGATAATTTTAGCACAAAAATTACAGTTTATTCGTGTGTAATGTAATAATGAGATTGTTGTTGTCTTAGTTATTCGTATTTGACGGAAAAGCCCGTTGCTGATCGTCGAGCCATGTGTTGGTGTGGTGGTGGTATGAAGCCTAAACAAAGACTGACTTTACGTATATCTACATCGTGCGTCTGTGTGCGTATTGTATCGTAGCTACAATAGATGTTTGCTCATCGTATCAAAAGCTAGAAATTCATTGCGGTCTATTGACTATTATTTAAATCAAAATAAATTATTGACAGTAATACCGTTATTTTATTTTGAGGTGTACAGAGCCCTACCAACACCCTTGAAGCTTCATCCAACCTGGACTGTAAGTCGGTGCACCTTATTTTGTACGTGCAGAAATCCCCTCGGAAAAGCCAGCGGGGTGGTTATGTCGAACTCGAACCGCCCAAAACCGCACGTCCATTAGTTGCCGGGGGTGCAGTAGCATCTGGCTTATTCTTCGCGTATCCCTAGAAAAGGGGGTACGCGCATCGCACCGGTCACCCGCGGGCTCGCGCTCATGGAGGACAGAGATCATTCGACGACCTCCGGCGCTCGAGTCGCCTATGCAAGTCGGTGCACTTGCTTAACCTTAACAACGGATATTCACTCCCGGAAAAGTCGTTATGCCAATCCAGCCAATCAAAACACTAAGCGAACTTCGGGTTCCTCTCCACAGTGCAAAATTTGGACCGCAACTAGGAAATCGCTATGAGGATGATAATAGCTATAGGTATATTTTATTTTATGAAGTTGGATCCCATATTTGTGTTGGTTCGATTCCAGGGCCAGGTATATTGATATTGAGCTTTTGTTTTGGAAGTACAGAGTCTGCTAATGTCCCGGTTACACATCAATAGGCACACCTCCTGTTAAGTACATGCCACAAAATAGCTACAGGGGAAATTGAGTGTAATGCGGTGGTGTCATGCATGATATTGAACGCATGGAATAGTACGTAGGTATTGATAAGCACGGCCTTTTTCGAAATCTTTCTACCTGTCCCCTATTGGTAGTACTAGTGGGACAGAAGGTTACTAAGTAAGTAACTAAAGGCGAAGGAAAGAATGTGCAAACTTTTTGTTGCTGCCATTGGGCATAGTCAAGCAAGAAGACTCAAAAAATTTCGCGAAGTTGGCATTTTGAGAAGTTGGCATTATGGGAGCGATTCTCATTTTACGAAGTTGACATTCTGAGACTGAGATGTTACCGTTAGTTCGGTTAGTTCCATCATGTGTTCTTATAATCACGGTGAGTTATTTTAATTTTATTATTGTATTTATATTTTATTTCTTCTACAGCACCATTTCATTTTCTCGTAAACTATGCATGAAGACAAGACAAGTTTCTACACGTATAAACAAAACGTCACTAATTCGACAAATGTCAAAAGAGTTGACCTTCGTCAGATATGCTCATAAATATTTGGATATTGAAATGATAATTTTTTCATTAATATTTGATATATACCAGCTTTTATAGTTAATTAGTGCATAGTAATGGCTCAACCAAGTCAAGTGACCGTAGACATAGAAGATGAGGAGCCAGCGGAGGCCACACCGCGTCACAATGCTTTACATAGACTTGACTCTGTTTCCAGGCCACCACCTCCAAATAGGAATAATCTAGGCTTTGGCGATCGCCTCAACAGTGTCTTCAGAGAAATTAGGCCACTCGTGGAACATGCGCGCATGGTATGTGATTATATATTGCTTATCAATAAATAAATAAAAAACTGATATCGTCCCTTTTCGTTGATTAATTATTGACGTTCTGATTGTAGCATAATGAACAAAGAAATATTGTTTATATGCATTCGATTCTATACAAATTAACCTTAATTTCACAGGGTAATAATGCAAGACTTTCTCTCCCTACTTGGTTGCCAAGGAATACACCTGCAACTCATCAGATTGTAGAAGTTGGGTTGCAAAGACCTCAGAGTTCTATTGCACATGTTAACTTAGGACCTACAGCTCAGACATATGTGGTGACAGAGAGAAGTACTCCGCCTACACAGAGGTCTCAGTCAACAAGTCATGGGATAAGTAACAGTGCTTCAAACGACTCCAACTTGGCAGAGCCGGGCCAGGATCAGCCCGAGATTAATGTGTCAGTGAATCCAGCCAATAATAATAATATACATGACAATGCTGATAATGACAGCCAAAGTGAAGATGGTACTCAGCAGGTATGTTCCTTTTTGTATGCCCTTGATGTATTTTTAGGCATTGGGTGATGTAAAATGACTGCTAAAAAAAATTTTACTGCCAGTTATCTCAATTGTATTTTGATTATTAAAGGCCCCTCTTACTTTTTATCATGGAAGTAATCTGGTAGAATGAGACCTAGGCCTGTTTTCTAGAATGTTAGGTACTCAGTTCTGAATCTCAATTCATCTGAGCATAGATTGTTTAGGTTTAGACAATCTATTAGTCTGTCTATAGTTCTATACAATCTATCCTCGAATAAATTGGGATTCAAAACTTGGTACCATTCTAGAAACCGGGACTTTCTGACTTGCAACTGCCTTGGTATAGATATAATAGAGTTTTGTACTATGGAGTTAGTAGTAGCTGTTAGATAGGTGGCAGGGCCATAGTTATCATATCATTTAAACTATGTTTACTGCCTACATATTGTCGTCAAGTATACTAAAAAGAGGCGATATTCTTAGCTATCCATGGATTCATGGTATGAGTGCCTATTCCAGTACAGATCCTGAGACTTGTGATTCGGGTGTAGGTTTTAGGGGCCCTTTCAACACTCATCTTCACTACTCGTGTTTCTCTCCCTGCCCAGCAAAATCTTGTATGAACTTGCCAATTTGCTGCTAGTTAGAGAGATATACGTAATTATAATATATTTGTGCAAAACACACCAATTAAAAGATTGCATAACATGCAGACACACAAATATTATATGACTTTGGTTTTCCTTATATTAATAGAAGTTTGTATCAATACAATGACTTGCCATTCTATGTAGCTAAACAAACCGTGAATGATCCAAACACGTGTATGGAAATGACCCCATTACCAGCTCTTATTGGTTAATTGTGAGATGGAGAATAAAAGCCGGGAAGCTGACTCTGGACTCCGAGGTGAAGGCCTAAGATGGGGCCTAGGATGGGACTAATACAAAAATACTGATTTTTTTTTTTAATTTGTTTCTATTTGTTTGTGTTGCACAAAAAAACCAGAGAATAGATTTTGATCGTTTTTTGTATTAAAATCTTTGTAAAAGTTTGTTTGATCACAATTTTTTGAGTAGATCCAGAGATGACTAAAGGTCCAACCCCACCAAACGGACGGCATCGGAACGGATTTTACAATCTTTAAACAAAATAAACCTTATATCACAGCATTTGAAGTTTATATTACCAAGTCACGCATTCGTTGATGTGCGTCATGCCGCCGCACGTCGCTGTCAAGCTGTTGTGCGTGACTTGGTAATATAAACTTCAAACACTGTGATAATAAGATTTAATTTTGTTTAAAGATTGTAAAATCCGGGCCGATGCCGTCCGTTTGGTGGGGTTGGACCTTTAAAGTCAAGATTACCCACATACACGCAGGCGGAGCTTCGGGCATAAGCTAGTATTAAATAAGATGATAATATTTCTATACCAAGGTCCAAATTTTTAAAGATCAATATCTTTAAAAATATCGTGATTCGTAATTCTGAATTGGTCACAAAGGATCACGTTCAAATTGTTTTTGCAATTGATATTCTGATTTGATCTACATAAATACATATAGATATTTAGTGCTAACCAATCACGCTACTCGTAGCCCGTAGCTACGTATAAACAAAGCTCGGATATTTCGGACACGAACCGATTAAAATCGCACGGTGTTTCTCAATGCCTGCCTGTGTTGTAAGAGAACCAAGAAGGAATCCTAAAAAGGATATTCCTAGGATCTGAAGCGTCTAGATCGTTTTATAATCCAACGCCGCCGACCTCCCCTGCTCTTTCCCGCCGCCTCTTTGGCGCGTATTACGGCCTCGAGTAACAAGGCTGCAAGTTATGGGATGGCAGTATGGCACATTGCCAACGGCTTCAACTTGCCCTGCAGTAGTATCTCTCTGGTATATCCCGGCTAATACGTGCACTAGTACGTAAAAACTAGGTCAGATTTTCCCGGTAAGCTTATCCTACCGCAGACTTATAATTTTGGCGAAATGTGGGTGTTCCTACACCTTCGGAAAGTTACAGACGCAGGTATATTCTTACTAATGTATACCCACGTCCATATATACATATATACGTCTACACCTAACTTTCCAAAGGGTAAAAGGGTCAAAGCTGTTGCTCGCGGCGATGTCTATCTACATCTGTACCAAATTTCATCAAAATTAGTTCAGTGGTTTAGGCGTGAGTACATACCTACTTACTATTATCACTAGGAAAAGATTTGGTCATTCCACGAATAGATCGCCTCTTGTATAAATTCTTTTCCGCACCATGAACAACCAGTTTGGTTTTAAATTATGTACGAAAAGTGCGTTGACAAAAAACAGCTACGGGTTGCTTGACTAAGCATAACGAAAACTCGTTAGAATCGTTATCTGTGATAACAATGTCACTCATATTACTGTTTCTCGTTAGTCATTAGTCATTATTGCATGACTAAGTAACCATAACAGGCGTCAACATTAAATTATATTAAGGTATGATTCTGAAGCCGACCGCATACATAATTTTGAATATTTGTAGGAAGTTTCATAGCACATCTTAATCGCTACGCTACACAGCTTTTACATCCTCGCCTCGTAGCATAGCTGTATTAACACATCTATGGTGGAAAGGCAGCCTTAGAAAGTTTTATTACGATTCACTCAGCTGGTATTCTTAAACACGTTTTTTACTGAATGCGTAGAACTCGCGTAACGTATTATAGGCGTTTTTAGCTTTCATTGAAGTCAACCACGGAATACTTATAACATCAAGAGGAAATGTCTTCAAGCCTCGTTAAGGTAGGTATTATTCCGTGGTCGGTACCGTATCGAGGCTTGTATCCAGACTAAAGGTATGGTTCATGGTTCCGAAGCCGACCACATACGACAACTGCCGACGCACGCAGCACATGTGCGTAGATAATGGCGGCATCTCAATGATCATCTTTATCCGTATCGGAGTTTAACAAGTAATGTAATGTATGTGCTGTATGCGTCTGTCGTTGTCGTATGCGGTCGCCTTCGGAATCATACCTTTAGTCTGGATACTAGCGTTCCCAAACGTTCACATATTTTTTCGGGTTCCGTACCCAAAGGGTAGAAACGCAACCCTATTACTAAGAGTCCGCTGTCTGCCTGTCTGTCTGTCACCACGCTGTATCTCATTCTCATTAACCGTAAGGATACAGAACCCTTCGTGATCGGGTCTGACTCGCACTTGGCCAGTTTTGTTTACATTCTTACCGTAGAGTTACCGTTTACTGAGTACCGGTACCACTTTCCATCAGGTGGGCCGTGTGCTTGTCTGCCACATAAGTGGTATAAAAAAAAGCACTTTTTCAAACTCCATGCTGCTATTGTCCGTACCGGAATTGAACCCACAACCTCACTAGGTATCACTTGGAAACACAAGCACACAAGTTATGCCCTATGTCTGTCACGGCACGGTTCGTTACCAATGAGGCAGTTAAACCGATTGAATAAATTTAATATTGGCTGTAAATAAACAGCAAAATATAAAGATTTTAAATGACACTGACTTGACAAAAATTACAATCGTACCTACTCACTGAAAAAAAAATGATTTTATGTATTATGCTATTTCGAGTTCGCAACAGAATAATAATATAATATCTACAAATTACAAATGCGGCTAGCGTTGAAACCACAGGTAAAATAATATTTTTCGTTTAAAAAAAATATGATCAAGCATGGTCTGAAGGTATGTTCGAAGAGCGTGCTTTTAAAAAATATGATCAAGCATGGTCTGAAGGTATGTTCGAAGAGCGTGCTTTTAAAAAATATGATCAAGCATGGTCTGAAGGTATGTTCGAAGAGCGTGCTTTTACCAAATCATACCCTTGGCTTGACATCATCTCTTTGTTATTTATTTCGCCGCCATGTATGTGCATGTACCCATGATTATGATACCCATGATTCAAGGATTCATTGAACAGAATCTAACATTGATACCTAATCATCATGATCACTTATCAGACACAAGTTTCGTTACATGCTGGCGAACCTTGTAACAAAACATGTATATTATATAAATTAATATTTCTTTAAACTTTATGCACCAGACACTAGTATAGCCAGCAGCAGACTAGCTAGCAGACACTAGCAATACTAGACTCTTAATAATCCTAAGAGGAATCCAATAATATTTTACCCAAAAATATCGGTGAACATACATTAAAATAAATATACATACAGACGAATTGAGAACCTGCTCCTTTTTTGAAGTCGGTTAAAAAGGGAATGTAACAGGGGTGCTCGCACAGCAGTTACACTTATTATACATAGCCCGGCCGTCGGTATCTCGCTCACTCTTAGCTAATACTCATACTTTCTCTTACTTTACCTCCTCCCCCGCCACGCCGCGCATACCATGGAAGCGGTCGCGGTCGGTCTATACCACTGCGCCATCTCTATAGCCTATTAAAGTACTTAATGCCAGCAATCTATTGTAGGAGTTGTTTCAGGTAGTGGACGTGAGGGCTACCCTCAACGTGCTGATACGCTACGCGCCCTTCTACTTTCTACTGTTCATCAAATTCATGTACGACAGCCGGGAAGGAATCTTCACTTTCATCATACTGTTCTGTACCTTCACACACAGTAATAGCCTCGTTAGAAGGTGAGTACCGCTTACCCTGTAACTGGTAAGATTGAAGGTCAAATTATTGACATTGCAAAGGTTATATTATAATGACGCAACTTTTGACAAACACTTGGACGTGTGTTTGTGTGCTCGTGTGCAATATCGCTCTTGTGCCGGGAAAATTTAAAAAATCGGCCAATCGGCGGCCATACGAGCGGCCCCGCACGGCTCCTGTGACCGCCGATTGGCCGAAATGTCTACAGTGCGGCGCCGCAACGCATCGTGTGCCCCCGCTCTTATGGCTCCTCTACACGTAGACAGATTTATCCGCAGATGTCATCTACTGACGCGTCCGCCGACGTGCAGATGGGGCGACTTGCTTATCTGTGGTAGATAGGACTAGCAAATCACCTCGTCCACACGTCAGTGCATCTTTTTGCACACAAATGGAATATCTCAAAATTCTAATTGGAATCTTGCTCGAAATACTATTGAGCCAATAGAGCAAAATGGACGCAAACAAGTGTAAATAAATGTGAGGGGTGTGTGCGCGCGTGTGTTTATTTGTGTATGTGTGTGTGACTTTATTGACCAATGCAATGAGTCGTTTCAAAGTTACGTGATATATTGTTATGCTATTGCATTTTTCGAAGAAAATCACAAGACACTAGTCTTCACCGCCATGTTGAGGTTGCAGTTAACTAAATAGAAGCCCTTCCTAGTACTTTACTTCTATATTTTTATTCCAGGGAACATGGAAAACAGATGAACAGAAGTATACTGGCACTGTTCAGTGAATTAGTCTTCACGTCCAGTTGTATTGTGATAGTACATTTCCTGTTCGGCCATGGGAAGCTCTTGCCGAACGTGGTCATGTTTCCCGGTTACACCGAGCTGGACGTGTGGGAACTGCTGTGGCTGGTGGTGCTCACCGACCTGATAGTGAAGATCATCACCGTGGATGTTAAGATATTAGTCACTATGATGCCAGCGTTTATATTGCCGTTTCAGAAACGGGTGAGTTGTGAACATGTTTTTCTCCTTCTACCTCCAAATGCTAATGTTTGCGTTCGAAGCTTGCATTTTAGAGCACGAGGTCCACTTTTCTTCTTCTCTTTTGGTTTGTTTTGATTCTATAAGGACGGATACCAATCTTCGAACCGCTTGGCTCATACGTGTCACACACGCAGCCGATCGCACTTAGTGCAAATCGTTTGTAGTTTTTGCACGACTTTTGTGCAAATTCATTATCTGCGTGTCCTTGTCCCAATTATTTGGGATCGGCAACATGTCTTTCTCCTCCATAAATTCCTGTCAAAGTCAAATATAATCTCCTTAGTCACTGCCTTTCTTGGCATATCACCTTTCAAGCATTCCATCCATCTTTTCCTGGGCCTACCACTGCTACTAAAGCTCTACACTTTGAAGCTTTTTCGCATTCATTTCTTCTCATTGTCCATACTACGACAGACTTCTATGCAAATTATTTGCAAGTCCATATTACTAGCACCAATAAATTCATTTTTAACAAAAAAGTTTAACCGACTTCAAGAAACGAAAAAGAGGCACTGAAAAGCGAAAAATAACTTAATTTACAGACTTACTGATTTATTAGAAGCCGGTACCTAGCCCAAGAGAGGCCATATTTCAATTGAATGCATCATAGTAGTTCAGACACAACAAACAAAGTTGGCTGGCACCGACTTCTAATAAATCAGTAAGTCTGTAAATTAAGTTATTTTTCGCTTTTCAGTGCCTCTTTTTCGTTTCTTGAAGTCGGTTAAACTTTTTTGTTAAAAATGAATTTATTTTTCTCTTTTTAGTGTGTTTGTACTTTGTACAGTCTCACGACTGTACATCGCATGTATAGTGACCTGACTGTACATGCGCTGCTGACGCTGCAATACAGATCGAACCGGCCACGCTTCAAAAAAAAAAAATTAAATCATTATTCAAAAAGAATTTTTAAAATCAATGCATATACACCGGAAATATAGCTGAATATTCTAAACACTTCTGCGTACCCCTTCAAAGGACTCAGGCGTGATGTTATGATGTGTAATGGCAGAAACATTGCAATAATATGCCATTGCAGCAATCGCGGCTGATTTCCTGGTACTTTTTGAAGAGTTCCTTGGTCTAATCTCGGAAACCCATCATCAGATCTTTACGAAATTAAAATGGGACCACTTCGGAATAATCTACTTACGAACACAAGAAGAATTTTCAAAATCCGTCTAGAATTGGCTTCACAATCGCGTAACAAACAAACAAAAAAAAAAAAAATGGGTACGAATTGAGAACCTCCTTTTTTGAAGTCGGTTAAAAAATAGCCTGCATGCGTGCTCCCGCAAGTCGCAGTGGAAAGCCTAAACATGGTGTACCACTACCACGAATTTAAGTCGTTAACATTTTTATCCATGTTCATTTTCCAGGGTAAAGTCTACCTATTCACTGAGGCGGTATCCCAGCTGTACCGCTCTCTGCTCACCATCCAACCCTGGATCTTCTACCTCATGCAGTCGTATGAGGGGTCCGAGAAGATGGTGGGCATGTTCCTCACCTCGGTGTACGTCATCGCGAAGGTCATTGAGGTGCTGGTAAGGCTGAGACTGTTCAAGAATGCTACGTGGACGTTACTGCAGAGTGTGGTGAGTGTTATAGTAAACAATATAGGAGGGTATATGGGCATATATACTGATTTACCGACCAGCTTCTGGTGCAAGTCTTCCTGTCAAAGTTTAGGGATCAGCAATCATCGCTCCTGTAAAACCTGAAAGCGGTTCATCAGGCACCGAAGTGCTAACTTTGTGGCAACCGGGATTGACGCTCAAAGTGCCGTAAGGAAGTTAGGAAGTAAGTGCTTTTACACTTGAGAAGCGAGTTCCTGTCCTCCATACTGGATGTGGTGTGAGAAGAGATGACTATGACAACAGTACGCTTATTTCAGAGTCCGTGCTTTTAGTGAAAAATTGCCCCCTGATAGTGTTAACCCCAATAATCAGAATCGGTAATCGAAGTCGGGATCTCACCTCATACGCCACCGCTACAGGTTCAGTAAGGAACTTTTTCTTATTTTTTCCACAGAATCTCGGCACAAAACCGACGTGCGAGCAGCTATTATCGGCAGGAGACTCGTGCCCCATCTGTCACGACGACTACACGACACCGGTACGACTGGGATGCAGCCACATCTTCTGCGAACTGTGCATCTCAGCTTGGCTGGACCGCGAGCACACCTGCCCACTGTGCAGGGCCAAAGTGGCCGATGAACCGACCTGGCGGGACGGGTCCACCACTTACGACTTCCAGCTTTATTAATCTTGGCTTCTAACAAGGGTTAGACTGCAGATAGTCTGCTACGCTGAGTCCAGCTGTCTTCGGCGTCTATATACGAGTACGCGGTGAGATTAAGTCAGTGCGGTAGCTTCATAATTTTTATCGTAGAACGGGGTGAATAGAAATCTAGCGGTGAGTATAAAGCAAGGGTGAATAAAAATCTTTTAGACTTGGTATTTTTTGGCATTCTCGTTTCAAGTAAGTACCTGCGAAATTTATCTGACCATTTTTTTTATTCACCGCTTGATTTCTACTCACCTTGTTTTACCGATGTTTCACATTTACGCGTAGTGGTGTTCTATTAACTTCAAAGTAATGTGATGATTCAATTCAGGTAGGTTCGAGTGTTATCAGGGTGGTTTTGCCCAAATCAAGAACAATATTGACCTCAGACTGTCTGTACGTGTTTGAGCAAAAGTGCGCTGATAGTTCTATCAGCGAATTCGCTGAATCTGCACATTGAGTGACATACAATATCACATATATATGTTCTGAAAAATAGCAGAATCTTGGGTGTCTCAGTTTTACTATGTACATTGTACCTACTAAGGCATGTTATGAGCACTCATATTCCGTACGAGAAAGAGGGATAGAGCTATATGGGACGTATAGTCCCGTCCCTCTTTCTCACCGATAAAGAAGCTTCCTCAATGAGAACTATGCTTTGATGTTAAATCGGTTTACTTCGCTGAGTTTACAATCCAGAGATTTCTCTTTCGCGGAATTGACAATCTAGAGGATTTTCTTTTTCGCTGAATTTACAATTCAGAGATTTTCTCTTTCGTGGCATTTACAATCAAGAGATTTTATCTGTCTCGGAATTTACAATCCAGAGATTTTATCTTTTCCGGAATTTACAATCCAGAGATATTCTTTTTCGCGAAATTTACGAGTTTTAAAACTGTCGCTCACTGGTTTAACCGTAGCGCGATTAGTTTTGTTCCACGACCCGCGGAGCGCGAGCCACGAGCGGCTCTTTGTTCTTGCTCAAGTGTAGCGAGTAGAACTAATTCATATAATAATATATTAAATAACCTTATTTATCTGTATATCACCAGTTAAGTATTATACAGCGTGGTGGAAGAACAGAGCAATTTATATGGACAATTGATTTATTTTCGTATCAGCTGGATTTTCATTGATGTAAAAATTAATGCGATTTTTTTGAGGAGTACAAACGTCGTGTGTACGGGTCTTTATTTGTTAAGCCATATACTGCAAAAAAAACGTGCATTGCCATGTGAATGGCGCCTAAGTCTTAGATTTTTTGAAATAGCTGAATAATTACTTTTTCTTTGAAACGTCTAATAACGTGAAAATTATTACCTATGCTTAAGTTCAACACAGTTGAAATAAGGCGCGGTCGCGTCCTGAAACTTTGGTGGTTACTTTTTTTTACAGTGCCGAAATTCCTTCAGAAAATGTCTTTTTAGAATACTTTTAATATGACATGCACGTTTTTGGACCACGCCCCCTGTAACCTTCCCACGAAACCGTGCTTGATTGAGCATAATTATTTTCACTAGTAAAATTCGAACTAAGAAGAAAAATACAACGTTTAACCGTGACTGTACGGATTTCGGATGAAATTGTGCGTTAAAATTGCTTTCATTGTTAAATTCATTATCACAATCGTTTCAGAGGTTTAGTGGAAACTGTCGCATTTATATTAACGTGGTTTTTATACGGTGACATACCGTATTATATAATGTGTAAGTAATATTGAATAATGTCTAATATGTTTTGCTCAGTCTTACATGAATCGTGTTACATGAACTCTTCGCTGTACAAGAACAACTAAGATTGCAATGATTATTTTAGTTTTTTTTTTAAATCGGTTCATACATGACGGAGTATTCGATGACCGTCAGATTTAGTGGAATATAATAACCTCCTCCTTTTTTAAGTCGGTTAAAAAGAGGCCTAAGCGTGTATTTCATCAATGGCAGGAACGCCGATCAAAGTTTAGCCGACCCAGTTTAGAACTTAAACGTAATTGTTTACACTGGGGAAATCCAATTAGTATTTGGAATAGGGAATCCAAACTTAACATTGTAACACCACAAAGCTTAATATGTGTAAGGAAAGTTACTGTCACCCGCGATAGATGGCGCTGTGCCGGCCGGCTGCATCGCGCTAACGAGATTCTCCGCAACCGAATGACCTCCCGCGTAAATCATTTATTTTGTATTCAAATTCAGATTCAAATCAAATTAGATCGCCTACTCATCTCTGCTTCTAATTCAAGCTTCCACTACGTGGGACTTGTCTCGGGACTGAGATTTAGCTAGACCATTGGCAGATTGCAAGCTTCCACCTGTGGGACTTGCAATCCTCCGTGGATACTTAAGTGTATTAGCTAGGTAGTCTTGCTTTGTTTCAATAAACTTACGTTTATAACACAACATAGCGTACGTTTTCTCTCCGTGCCTGATTCCGTCTCCCGTACATCGGTGATCCCAGTTTACCTCCTTACAACTGGCGCTCAACTCGTGGCCTGAGAAGTCTACCAAAGAATCCACAACCACGTGAACGGAAGCTGGCGGAATTACCGACGGGATACGTTACACGTGCGGGAAGAAGAACTACGTATAACAAACCGGAGAAAAAACGAAAACCACCCATAATGACACTCACCGACGAGCAGTTCAAGCTGTTATTGGCGGAACAACGAGAGCAACAAAAACAATTAATCCAGACTCTCACCGACAAGAAAAAGAAGACACTGGTGGATTGCACGGCCCGATTCAGTGGGACAAAGGAAACGGAATCGCTAGAATCCTTCCTTGCGGCCCTAACTATATTCAAAGATACGCAAGGATTGACAGATAGCGAGGTTCTCAAAGGCTTACCACTGTTATTGATTGGTGTCGCTGGTGATTGGTGGGCCGGTATAAAGAACTCTGTAGCCACGTTTGCAGGGTTTGCAGATCAAATCAGGGATCGGTTCGCACCTAAAAAGCCCACTTACCTATTATATCAGGACATACTAGGAGTAAAACAGGAATCAAAGGAAACTACGGAACAGTTTTTATTGAAGAAAAGAACATTGTTCAGTCGCTTACCAGAGCCAAAGCACCCTGAGACTCAGCAGCTTGACATGTTGTACATGCTGTTACGGTGGGAAATCCGGGATAAAATCCCCAGGAATACCGTTACATCGTACGATCAATTGATAGCCTCAGCCAGAGGGGTAGAAATAATCTTACAAGAAAAGGAGAAGCACAACTTACCTTATAAATCTAAATCTGTAGATGCTAATAGCGCTCCGAAAGGCAAGATAAAGTGCGGATACTGCAAGAATCCTGGCCATACTACAGAGGTGTGTCGTAAGAAGCTTAAAGCGGAACGCCCGTCAGCAGTCAATGATGGTGCGAGTTCAAATCCAGCTTCTTCAGCGGTACCTAAAATCACCTGTTACGGCTGTGGAGCACCCGGAGTGGTGAGAACAAACTGTCCTACATGTGCCGGCAAATCTTTAAAAGAAGTTAAACACGAGAACGTCAGTTTCTGTGCAATGGATATCGAGAGCAACATACGGTCCAGACCGATAGTATTTCTCACAATAGGAGGAATAGCAGGCTATGCACACGTGGACACTTGCGCGAAGTCCAATGTCGCCTCATATAGCTTGTATCAACGTCTCCGGGAGCAAAACCACGTATTTCACCAACAACAAGTGCGACTCAGCCTCGCAGACGGGGTGGCAAAGAAACAGACGGTTCTTGTGGTCCAAGCAAATGTTAATCTGTGTGACCGAGTGATACCCAGCTCATTTATTGTGCTACCTGAGTCGAGGGACAACCGTACACTCTTGGGAATTGGGTTCCTACAATCTGCAGGAATGGTTTTGAATCTTCCCCAATTTACATGGCAGTTCATAGATAGCGCCATCACATACGAACTTTACCCCGAAGGATTCGCTAATTTTACAGAGGGTAAGCGGAATGCAGATGGTTGTCACACGGATGTACGCAACTCCGAAACGGCCTTAGCCCCCATTTCATTGAGTCATCCTTGTGCTGATTTGCCCGATGGAGCATCGTGCTCGAACACAAAGGCCGCTACGTATCCAGGGCTTCAACGAATTGGGACAACCGACCCCAAACGGATGAGAACTCTATTTGATGGGTATTCACCGAGGTATGATTATATGATGCGAGATGCCCAAATGAACATTCATATGCAGGAAGTTCAACTCTCCCCACATTCCAAGGCACTGTTCCCAAGTCCTGACTTACTTGGAATATATATCGATGCACTGGATGTCATTTGGGAACCAAATCAAGACGTTCTGACCGCTGACCAGCGAAACTGCATTGAATCCCTACTCAAGAAACATGAAAAGGTGTTTGAGTCAAACGGGCAGCCTGCTAAGAACATTGTACATAGCATTGATACAGGAACAAGTGGACCAATCGCTGTCCCGCCTTATCGTCTATCACCCCCGCGAAGAGCGGCATTAAAGAAAGAAATTGACGAGATGTTGAGGAGAAACGTAATAGAACCTCGTGCGACTCCTTGGGCTGCACCAGCTGTTCTGGTACCAAAACCCAATGGCGACATTAGGGTATGCGTTGATTACAGACGACTTAACGCCATTACAGTACCAGATACGTACCCAATTCCAAGAATAGACGATCTACTACATGAAGCTAAGCCTACACGATTCATGACGAGTTTGGACCTGAAGGCCGGATATTGGCAAATAGCCGTTAAGGAAGAAGACAAGGAGAAAACGGGATTTATCACTCCCTTTGGCATTTATGTCTTTAACCGCATGCCCTTCGGGATGCGCAACGCTCCCGCTACATTCCAGAGGATGATTGACCAGTTTCGAGTTAGCCTAAACCATATCAAATTGTTAGCGTACCTGGATGATCTTATCTTGTTTTCTACGACCTTTGAAACCCATATCAATGACTTAGACCAAGTGTTCAAGAAACTGGGAGAGGGTAATCTGACAGTTAACCTTAAAAAGTGTAGATTTGGCTGTTCCACCATTAAGTATCTAGGACATTTCATAACCCCAGATGGACTTACGGTGGACCCTGAAAAGACATCCGCGATATTGAAATTACCCAAGCCCCGATCCGTGAAACACTTAATATCGTTTCTTCAGACCTGTTCATGGTATCGTCGCTTCATCAAGAGTTTTTCACAAGTCGCTGAACCCCTCACACGATTGACTAAGAAGGGTGCTCTCTGGACTTGGACGGAGGAGCAGGAGGCGGCGTTTAACGAACTAAAACATCGTCTTACTACGGCACCTGTTCTCGGTCAAGCGGATGAAACAAAACCGTATATTATCAAGACGGATGCTAGCGGATATGCATTGGGAGCTGTTTTGATACAGGGGGAGGCTGCGGATGAGCACCCTGTTGAATTTGCCAGTCGCTTATTAACCCCCGCCGAAAGAAATTACTCGACGACGGAGCGTGAAGCTCTTGCAGTCGTATGGGCAGTTAATAAATTTCGGGGATATATCGAGGGACTGCCCGTTGTTATAGTCACTGATCACCAAGCCTTGAAGTGGCTAACATCCTTAAGATCGCCTACCGGACGACTAGCGAGATGGGCCTTGCAACTTCAAGCTTTCAATGTCACCATCAAATACGCACCAGGGCGTACAAATGTGGTCGCTGATATGCTTTCCCGTCCACCTTGTCATGACCCAGCCAGTGTCAGCTGTGGTGTGTGTGCAGTGTCGGTAAACCTGCCAACTCGTAGTGCTAAGGAAATACGAGAAGAGCAACTGAAAGATGCTTTTATAGCGAATATAGTAAAGATCCTTGAATCAACGGACTGCGATGAAAATACCGCCTATTGGACTAGTAAAGGCTATTATCTCAATAATGGCCTACTGTATCGACTGTCCAGTGATTCAGACATAGAAGAAGCGCAGTTGGTGGTCCCTGAGCAAGAGTGGGCTAATATACTCACGGCTTACCATGACGACCCGTTGGCTGGACACAATGGCGTTGATAAAACCTATTCTCGAATATCCCGTAGATACTTCTGGAAAGGAATGAGAAGATATATAGAGTCCCATATCAAGAATTGCGTAGCCTGTCAACGATATAAGCCTTCGAATTTAAAACCCGCTGGATTAATGCAGACTAGTGCAATGAATAGACGCTTTGAGGCTATATCATTTGACTTGTTTGGACCATTACCTGCCTCAGTAGATGGAAAAGCATGGATCCTGATTGTAGAAGACTGTGCCACCCGTTGGGTCGAACTCTTTGCCTTACCAAATGCGTCTGCAGAAGTCTGTGCGGAGACGTTGGTAACAGAAATCTTCCTACGATATGGCGTCCCCAGGAAAATGACCAGTGACAATGGACCCCAGTTTGTAGGAGCGATCATGCAACAAGTCTGTTTTTGCTTTAAGATAAAACATTCTTTCACCCCGGTGTATCACCCTGAAGCAAATCCCGTAGAACGTAGAAATAGAGACTTAAAGCTACAATTAGCGATCCTCGTAGGTGATGAACACCGAACCTGGTCAGGAAAATTGCCAAGTATCCGGTTCGCCATGAATACAGCAATCAGTTCAGCAACAACTTTCACTCCGGCTTACCTTACTTTTGGCAGGGAACTACGAACGCCTTATGACAATGAGCATGATTTTAGAGACATTGTAATTTCCGAAAACTTTATTTCAGAAATCACTCCGAAACTGTTACTAATTGCGGACACAGTTAAGAAAGCACGGGAAGTCCATGAACTGAAAGAGGAAAAACGGAAAGAATATGTTGACCAACAGCGTAGAGAAAGCCCTACCTACAAACCAGGAGATTTAGTGCTGGTAGACACGCACCCGCTAAGTAATGCAGCAAAAGGAGTTACTTCAAAATTTTCCCCAAGAAGAGACGGCCCCTACCTTATTAAAGGTAAACATGGTCCTGCGTCTTATAAGATAGCCAATACAGAAGAGCCAGACATTATTATAGGTATACATCATGCCTCAGCCTTACGACCCTTCCATAGTAGCAGTGAGCTCCTACTTAAACCTACTCAGCCGCTGCGTAGACGTGGAAGACCCAGAAAAGCTCAAGCTCCACAAAAGCATACAGAGCAGATCAAACGCGGCCGCGGAAGGCCACGAAAAACTTAAACTCCAGATTCATCGTCGGGACGTCTTCAGAATCTGAGGGGGAGTCTGTAACACCACAAAGCTTAATATGTGTAAGGAAAGTTACTGTCACCCGCGATAGATGGCGCTGTGCCGGCCGGCTGCATCGCGCTAACGAGATTCTCCGCAACCGAATGACCTCCCGCGTAAATCATTTATTTTGTATTCAAATTCAGATTCAAATCAAATTAGATCGCCTACTCATCTCTGCTTCTAATTCAAGCTTCCACTACGTGGGACTTGTCTCGGGACTGAGATTTAGCTAGACCATTGGCAGATTGCAAGCTTCCACCTGTGGGACTTGCAATCCTCCGTGGATACTTAAGTGTATTAGCTAGGTAGTCTTGCTTTGTTTCAATAAACTTACGTTTATAACACAACATAGCGTACGTTTTCTCTCCGTGCCTGATTCCGTCTCCCGTACATCGGTGATCCCAGTTTACCTCCTTACAACATTACCAATATAAAAAAGTGATCAATCTAAAGATTTTAATTATTAATTTTTGTTGTTGGCAATTTTGTATTTCCATTGTTGCTTGTTCGCTTATGAATATGATTCATCTTAATTTTAAAATGCAAAAGATTCGACGCCAAATTTTAATTATATTGCTTTATTATTAATTTTTTGTTATAAGTTTATGTTTATTTATTTGCACATGTATTGTTTGTATTTTTAGTGTATTTATATTCTTTAGAACTGGTAGAAGTCTCGTGGGTTTATGTATTTTAATTGACTTTGGTATATTAAAAAGGCCAGAAGTCAAGAAGTCAATCTGTTCACATAGCCGCCAGGTGGGACCTCGGCTGCGACTGGGACTAGATGATTGTTACACTTGCTTTTCTTGATTATTCTCTCTAGCTACATACGTAAAACGCGTCAGACACGCAATTTTCCTCACCCCCTAGACAAGTGGTAATTCGTTGGCCGGCGTATTCTAGAATAGAATGATGAATGTATGGGATTTGACGTATATGACACGTATTTTGACGTTTATGACATACGTTGACGACTAACATATACGTCAAATCCCATACATTCATCATTCTATTCTACAATACACGTATATATGACAGCTATTTTGACGTTTATGACATACGTTGACATGAGAAACCGATCATAAATGAGACTAACATATACGTCAAATACCATACATTCATCGTACTATTCTACAATACACGTATATGACAGCTATTTTGACGTTTATGACGTACGTTGACGACTGTATACGTCAAATTCCATACATATTCATGATTATTCTATTCTACAATACCTTGGCGTTGTCTAGGGGGGTAGATCATGTTTAGCTAATCTCTAGAGAAAAATTACATTGTAAGTTTCACTTTTATTGTCAATTCTTTAAAATTATAAAACTATGAAGATGTATTTCGAAAAAATGTAAATATTTGTTGTTTAATAAAATATAAGGTTTACGATTAAATGTTGCGGGGATTTGTTATTTGATTGGGTTTGTATAGAGTTGAATTGGCCTAAAACAAAAAAAAATATGTACATAATGTAAGTACATGTAAACTTGTAATTATGCCGAATTATATTTCGTTTTTTTATAAAAAAAATACAAATAAAATGTAAATAAACATTGATTAAAAATATATATAAATATAAAACAACTAATGAATGTATGTCCGTAATGTTAAGCATTTGTTAATAAGTAATATATTTCTTACTTACTAAAAATGACGAAAAGAAAAATCGCTGTGTTTTAGCTTAAATGGTTCAAAATATGAATAAATTGTATATTATTATTATTGGTGTCGATTTTGTTAAAAGTAATTTAAGTTCAAGGATAGACAGGCAGGCTAAGACACGTTCGTCTACGCAAGTGTTATGTACGGCCGTTAGCATCTAAGTCGTCACACAGATCATCAGGCGCTCCCTGCGAGATAAATAAAGAGTTTAACGTGGAGAATTTTTGTGCTGTCAGTGGGGAAACCAAAGCCTTCCTGTTTTGTCTTCTGCACTAACGGCACAGAAAGTCTGTCCTTACAGCGCCGGCAGCACAAGTGTGACTCCTCTGGTGTTGCATAAGTCCTTAGGCGTAACCACTACCCATCATGTGGGCAGTGTGCTTGTCTGCCATCTAAGTGGTATAAAAAATACCACACAACTCGGATGCTAACGACCCTGGTTTTGTTTTGACATATTCCATCAGAAAGTGTCAGTCAGAGATAGCACACGGCCTTGATGTAGATGTGATGTGTGCTCAATTAAAAGACATTTACAAAAACATTTAATTTGAATAAAGAAGTCAATAACATACGATGCTTGAAAAATCAAGGGGGCCATAGACCAAATTAGCATTTGCTGCGCATACAGCGAATGCTATTTTGGAGATCTACGCGCAGCAAATGCTTCTTGACTTCTCTTGTCAAGATGTCAAATGCTTCTTGACATCTTTTGTCATAAGTTTTGCTCAATAAATGCAGCGCAGCATAGTGCTTTAGTGTGTGGCCTTCCTTACAAAAAATATTTGTGATCACAATACGCCACAAGCCACAATGGTATAGGCAATATAGGCATGTGTTCACTTATATTAATTTCAACGTATCATGTTTATTTGGTAGTGTATTACAATATTTGATTTAGAATTTGTTCGACACTAGAATTAACCAATTACCAATATAGTAAGGACTATGGATGGTAATAAAATATAATAAGACATTACCTATATTATATTAAAGTTAAATATTTGTATCGTAGTAGATTGTATATAACTTTCAAAAGATGTTTGCTTTTATTTTACTACTAATATAGACGCCTACAAGGTCGTATATTATAGGCTATTAAAATGTCGGCTTTCTTACCCCGCGTTTACATACTGCCGCTCGCATTGCTCATCGCCTTGCCGGCAATATTCACGCGAATAATGCCCTAGCATTCAAACACTCGCATCATCGCGATGTTCATCGCGTTGCCCAACACTCGCATCATCGCGATGTTCATCGCGTTGCCCCGCATACAGTATTCGCCTTGCGATGGAGATGGACGACTTTAGTTAAGTGGACACCTAACCGAATGCAGTATAGGCATTTTATTAGGCTAGGCTATCTACTTAGATACTTAGCTAGTAGGTAATCAGGCTAATTTGGTAGGTAGGTAGGTACCTACCTACCTACCTACCTATTTTAATTTGGTAGGTAATTAGGCTAATTTGGTAGGTAGGTACCCACCTACCTACCTATTCTAGTTTGGTAGGTAGATACCTACCTACCTACCTATTCTACTTTGGTAGGTAGGTACCTACCTACCTACCTATTCTAATTTGGTAGGTATAGGCTAATTTGGTAAGTAGGTTACCTACCAAATTAGAATAGGTAGGTAGGTAGGTACCTACCTACCAAATTAGCCTAATTACCTACCAAATTAAAATAGGTAGTTAGGTAGGTAGTACCTACCAAATTAGCCTGATTACCTACCAAATAGGTAGGTAGGTAGGTACCTACCTACCTACCTATTCTAGTTTGGTAGGTAGGTACCTACCTACCTACCTATTCTAGTTTGGTAGGTAGGTACCTACCTACCTACCTATTCTAATTTGGTAGGTAGGTACCTACCTACCTACCTATTCTAATTTGGTAGGTACCCTAGCGGTAGGTAGGTACCTACCTACCTACCTATTTTAATTTGGTAGGTAATCAGGCTAATTTGGTAGGTACTACCTACCTACCTACCTATTTTAATTTGGTAGGTAGGTAGGTACCTACCTACCTATCTTTTATATACATATGTATTACCTACATTATTTAATTAGATCCGTAGCAAGCATTTCAATAAATTCTATTGATTTTTCGTTGGACCATTCGATTGGTTGCGTCATTGTCATGATAATAAATTCGAAGTAATCCTGTGACTGTGACACGCGCGTACACAACGAGCGCTCGATGCGAAGTGTGCGCGACGCGAGTATGTGAATGCTTCATCGCGCTAGTATTGCCGCTCCTTCTCGCGCTGCCAAGCCGACACTCGCAGCAACATACGCGGCACTACTCGCGGCATGACGAATATACCATTCACACCACGTCCCTGCCCACTTCTCTCGCCACTTCCCTCGCTCTGCCGCGAGTATGTAAACGAAGCATTAGATGTAAATGCTATGAGCCTTCTGTACTTGAATTCTTTCCTCCCTTTTTATTCTGCTGTGGTCTCTACCCTCTGTCTGATGTATAGCTTGTCTAAGGGTGCTTACACAGAAACAGGTTACAGGTACGGGCGGGCCGGTTGCCGTCTTGTCAATTCGCATATATGGTGTTAGAACGTAAACGAGGAATTGTCAAAATTTTTGTTGCTATGAAAAATTGTCGGTGTAGTTGCCGGTACCGGTGACCTGTTTCTCTGTGTAAGCACCCTAAGACGCACCCCGCCATCTTCCTTAGGGGTCCATTACACGCTTATGCAAACGTCATGCCATCATGCCTTCAGTCATGATTGTTATTGGTCAATCGGCTATTGACCAATAACATATTTATCGTCTAATAGCCTATTGACCAATAACATTCATGATTGACGGCATGATGGCATGATGGAATGACGCTTGCATAAGCGTGTAATGGACCCCTTACGCACATAAGCAAATTATTGACGATGAAGTTCATGAAACAATTGAAGTTTTTACACAGATGATTCACATCATCTGTGTAAAAACTAAATTCAGGATATGGTAAATTTGCCCTGTATAAATGTATCGTTGTGAATTAAACAGTATTGATTTCAAATCAATATTATGATTTTGACTAAAGTTGTCGAAATTCTTAAGCCATGTTATTGTTCTACTTTTTTTATGGTGCGTACTGACTGTGGTTATGCGGCGTACCTACAATATTCGCAACTAATGTCACGTAATGTACAGAAAATCTAGGTGAGGGGCAGCTCTTTGGCCTGTCGTTACACGGGTACTAATCGCCTCGTAAGATTTAGCATAACACAGTGTAACACATGTCAGTATGGATTTTAATACCAACAATATATTTCAGTATAATAAGTTGTATAAATGCTTGTGTAAAAGAACATTGCAGTAAGTTTATCTAACTCGAAAGCTCTATCCAAATGAATGCGCTTTTAGCTTTGCCAAGTTTAATATATAATATCTTACAATATGTATGAATATGAATGTTAAGTTATATGACTAAGGCGTTCTAAACTCTACGTTATCACATTTTGCTCAATGTGAAAACTCTGTTTAGTTAAACTGATTTACGCTGGTGAAATTGAGCCTAAGATAATTGTTAAGATGATTGACATTCCGTAGTACTGGAATTTAAAATTAACCAGTAAATAAAATTATGTAATATGACAGTATACTCCCATGTGCCCTGTATTCCTAATGTAATGCTGGGTAACCTGTATAGTGTATACTGCTATATGTATACCCTGTATACTGCTGTGTACCCTGTATACTGCTGTATACCCTGCATACTGCTATATACCCTGTATACTGCTGTGTACCCTGTATTCTGATAGTAAGGCTCGTTTAGACGTGGAGTTTCTCGCACGTTTCAGTCCGAAAAATCGTACGCGACTATCGCTAGCAATAACCGCCATACCATTATCGTATCAAAATGTTTACACACAGGCAAACACTACATTCTCGTCTACGATTACGTCATACGAGACTCATATGTGACGTAATCGCATATGTTTGACATACGATTATTGCTTGGAAATTCTGTTAAAGCGTATTCTACACGAGGAGAGTGTCTCGCCACTCTCGCCCAAAAGTTTTTTCTGTCCTTTCGATAATTAGGCATGGCGACAATATCAAAAAATCAAAGATTTAATGATTTTAGGGGAAAATATATATTAAAAGGATTTAATAACTGATTTAGTTTTATTTAATAAATTGAGATTAATAAGAATTTCAATAAAATAAAATATGAAAATACTGCCATCGGCCATTTTGATTGAAACACCAATCACAGTGCATGACGTCACGCCTAGGGAAACATCACTGTGTTTCGTATACTAATTAGACACATTTGACGTTTGTTTACCTAGGCGTGACGTCAGAGCCGACGCCATGACACTGCGGGCTGTTTTCCCGCACTATTCAATTTTTGTTACAAAAATAGCTTTAAACTTCGTTAATCTTTAGTTTATTACCGATCTTTAGTTTAATATAGGTATTTACGTAAATAGTAAATTTGTATCTACATTACGCAAAATCGTTCGCCATGCCTATTGTATCATGCGGGCGAGAAACTATCCTCGTGTAAACCACGCTTTACGCGTATACTGCTGTAAACCCTGTATATTGCTGTATACTTCTGTACTTCTTGTTGTAATTTACTGTGCTAATTCCATCAAACTTCTATATTACGGTAGTGGAGTAGCGCCAGTCTTATCGTGAGGCTAGAGTTACCCCACTGAGCCAGGGAACCAGTTTGCTTTGCTTATGATAACTGGTTATGAATATTTTAAAAAGGAAACTATTCAATATTTATGTACATAAAACAAAGTAGCTATCAAAGAAACTAGAATTGTTTTAGATATAATATATGTCTATCATACATTAAAATAAGTATGACAATAAATTATTTGACGGCATTTTCATGACATTTTTATTTATTTTCTTTCTATCGTCTGCTGCCTTTTTTTCGTGCGAAAATCCCAACGGATACCCCAATTGTTGGAGCCGGTGGAGGTGGTTATGTCGGACTCGAACCTACTAAAACGCACGCCGTCTGTGTGCCGCCGGTTGCCGGAGGTGCGATTATTTAGACATACTCCTCGCACCCCGGCCGGCATCGTCTGCTACTTTATATGAACTGCACAACTGGTTATGTAGGTACTTGACATTTTCTAAAGGATATTATCTGAAAAATCGGGATTAGACTAAATGAATTTTTCCCGTAGCGATTCCCCAATAGATACCCACGCATATGATTGATTACATGCACTGAATACACCAGTTTACCAGTAGAAGATCATAATATACATATATTAGTCGTTACTGGAGGAATAAAGAAAACCAAATAAAGTTAAATCACATTTTATTTATAGTTTACATTATATAGATTCACATAACATAATTCTTAAGTTTACTTTTTGCCTACAAACGTGAAAAATTAAATAATTTAGATCATTAATAGTAATTATTATTCAAAGTATCACAAATATTGGATAGAGTAACACTGCTCTGAAAGCGCGAAGCATCTATCTTGTATATCGTATATATCTAGGAGTGCCTCCCAGGGTCGCCTCGCGGACATCGGTCGTTACTTCGAAAATTACTACATTTATCAAATAATTAAATCACAGAGTCGCTTCAGAGTACTAGATAATCACACGCGATTGGCACAAATCGTAAAATCAAAGGAGGTGTGAGGCCTCGCGACGGGACGGACGAGAGCGGCTCGCGGGCGAGGCCGCCGGGACGAACACGTTACATACAGTAGACCGACTCGACAATATATCGCGGGGACGCGGACAGGTTCGCCGCGAACCGATCGCTCGCGTTCGGAGCGAACGGCGGCGTAGTATTCTTCTCGTTCGCTCTAGGAGCGAGCGGCGGTCGTCGGTCCCGTCGGCCCGGGGAGCGAACACGCGATTCGATGACGAACGAGGGAATAGTGCTGCGTCAGGGGCAGGGCAGCCCGGCGGTCCGGCGGCCGAGCGTTCGTTACGAGCCGTCGCCCGCCGCGCCGGCGGGGCTGGGCGCGCGGGGCTCACGGGGCTGGCGGGGCTCGCGGGTTTCGCACGAGGCGCTGAGCTCGGCGGGCGCGGGAGGGGCGGGGCTCGCGAGTGCGCAGGCGCCGGCCTCCAGGTCGGGCGGCGGCGCGGCCGAGCCGTACAGGAACAGGCTGCGGAGTTTGGCGGAGCGCGACGTGGAGGTGGAGGGCAGGTCGTCGGGCCAGGAGGCGGCGCTGGTGCTGTCGGACGCCGCCACGTCGGCCGTCACCTCCACGCGCGTGGCGGCCGGCGACGGCGCCGACTGCCCGCCTAGCGACCCCGCCAGTGCCGCTAGGGACGGCGCGCGGACTTCTGCGTGGGCGGATCCCGCGGAGAGGGACGCGTCACCTGCGAACAAAAAACACGCACATTACATTATTTTTTCTTCATCTTAATGTTGCAATGGTCGGCAAACTTCTAAGCGCGGGGCGCGAAAGCGGATGCACGCCTGTCTACCAATCATAGATTCAATCAATTATCCTATTGACTGTTGGACACGGGTCTCTAACAATGTGCGCCAAAAAGCTCGCGTCATTGGTGCTTCTTTTTTTTTGGTTAGCCAGTTAGGGAACACGAAGTTTTTGATGTGTGTTCACGCAGTTTGCCGGTAACTATATACATAATACGAAATCAAAACTTGTTTGATATTATGAAGAAACTAAGAAAGTGACACATACCTATACTAGGCTCCAACCGTCTTGACGCGGCGTCCATATCAGGCGCGTGATCACGCTCATCGTCGAAGTGCGGCTGCGCGGTCGGCGGGGAAGCCCCGGCACACCCTCCCGCGCGACACAACGACACCGGCACCACGCCGTACACGTAGAACAGCAGAATAGGCACGCCGATACCGACTGCCAACCCTGCCACTAGAGGAGACACTAGGAGAGCCGCTGCCACTGCCGCAGCAACAGCAGCCCTACGTCTCGGAGCCGGTGCTCGTCTCAACCGCCGGTGCGCGCGTCTCCCCGCCCACAGCGGCAGCCCCACCAGTAGCGCGGGGAGAGCCACGCCCGCCACCACGGCGATACCCAGTGGGGCTCCCGCCAGCGTGCCCAGCTGCCATAGAAGCTTTTTCTTGCGTGACCACGGTTTCTTGCCCCAGAATGTGCAGCCGCTCGGGCTGGAATAGAATGGTTGTGAGATTAAAATTATGCATATGTTTTTTTTATAAGGTTGCAAGTACACAATCGACTTGGTGGTAAGTGTTGCTAGGTGAGAAAAATAAAAAAAAGGAAAGTCACTTCCGGCAGTAAAACCGACCACACGCATTCAGATCTGTGTTCCTTTACAAAAAACGAGTCGCCTCGTTCAATCACGTCTCATTTCCATAACAGTCGATAAATACCATATCTTATCAATGTGAGTGCTAGCACCTCTGCCTACCCCTTCGGGGATATAGGCGTGAGTTTATGTTATGTTTTATCATTGGCTAAGATAATCATCCAGCTTTCGCTTCTACGTTCGTCACTATTTTCATACATGCTCGCTGACTACGAGCACTCTCTTGACCTCTCACGTAATATTTTCTGACAAGTAATTTTTTTTTTTCAATCTTTTCTCTTTTTAACAGATTGACAGACAGAGAGAACAGATAGATTTAATTGAAAGTTCTAGAACTCAACCCCTCATAGACTCACCTCAAGTAATGTAAGTCTGACACCTCCTTCATACAGAGCCAGCAGAACTCCGCCCCGCACACGCAGCACACCATGTGGTTACAGGAGCCGTCCTCCACCTTCACGATCAGCACTGAGCACCGCGGACATGGCTTCACGTCACCTGCAATTATCAAACATACTAATTATACATATTGTAAAACTACGAAAGAAGAAGAAGCTAATGTGGAGGACATTAGCTACTTTTTATGGTAGGATAGCCTTTTGAAGTCCATTGCTGGACTTACGCTTCTCTCACTGTGCACTGGTAGTACTTGATCGTCCGTTTCCCGCATTTAACCTAACTCAGCTACCTTTTTGGATCGTCAATCCACTTTCTTTCTTTCTGCCGACTCTCGGTCTCCATCTAGAACGGAGACTGGAAACTGAAGTAAGTGCACGGAGATATTGTACACTGCATCAGTTGGGTGACACGCTAGGATGAACAACTTGTAGTATTTCCATCAAGCCGAGCGCCGATCCCGGTTGCATCCAAAGCTTGCACCTTGGAGCCCAGGGCTCGCTCTCCCACTCACCTCCCAGAAGACACTTCCAGATATACCAATCAGGTTTTCCTGATTGTTTTATACTGAATTTTAGTAACTGACTGTCATCTGGCTCCCAAATCTCGAGCGAAAGCTCTGCGTCAAAGCCCCGTGTACAGGTGAGGGCCCATAGATCTTGATAGCCCTCCATACACCCTGACAGCTTACAGCAGTTAGCCTATCCGAAGGGTAGTAGGAGTACATACCGTGATCCAGGTCGGGGTGCGAGGGTTGCTGCGCGCGCGGCGGCACGGGCTGGCGCGAGCGGCGCGCGGCGTCGCACGTCTGCGTGGGGTGCCACGCCGCCTTGCAGTGGTAGCAGAACGACGCGCCGCAGCCCGGCGCTAGGCACGTCAGCTTCGGGCACGACGCGCAGCCCGACGCTACTACCGCGAAGCTGGGGAAACAATATTTTATGATACAACACTTTGTTTGTCGTGAGGAAATTGCCACGGGTACCACCTAACCGGAGTCAGTGGTGATTTGGCTACGTCACATAAATGAAACCGCTAAAATCACTTGCTGTGGGGGAATCTGGGTAACCTCTTTTTCAGATAGAGCATATCCCTCGCACTCCAGCTGATACAAGGCTAACTCCGGTTCCAAGATAGCCCCCTCGGGTGTGGGCCCCTGTGGGAAGCACGGTGTCCCAATTTTGCCCACGTAAAGGGGGACGTGCGTCGCATCGACGCCCTGTACCTGAGTAGACGCTAAGGAAGGTAACTCCCAAAGAACTCCGCCAGACATTGGACATTCTGCCGTGCAACAGGCGGGCTCAAAATGGAGTGCAGAATTCGTTGCGAAAGGCACGTGTGGAAACTTAATCATGTATCTAATGCTGGTGTGCGTACTCCACCAACGGGTCTAAGCCTAAGCTTACCTCACCTGCAAGCAGGTGCCTGTAAGTGATTGACGAATGAGACTCGCCTCTCGAGGTTGAAAAGTCTGACCACGTCACTCCACGCTGTGTGGCATACCGTATATTAGACATTTATGAGTTCGTTGGGATGTATACATAAGATGTCCATCAGTACTGACCTACAGTCAGGCGCAGGGCACCACCTCGTGTCAGGGTCGGCGGCTAACGCGCGCCTCACGCTGAACTCCTCATACTTGTCATAGAGCACGGGGTTATCGACGATACGCCGCACATCTGCAACAAGGAAATGAAATCGTTTAATGTTATGAATCATTGTTCTATCTTAGTCATGTAGACGGATGGACGGAATTTATTTTTGCGCTTTCTTCTTCATCCTAGCGTTAATTAATCGCTGTCGCATCCGAAGCTTTCGGCTTGAAATTTGATTCGCTTTTTCTAGTCTGCGTATTTGTCTAAACTTCAACAGTTGTCGTAAAGCGTCTGCCATCTGATTTCCACAACCAATTAGTGATATAACCCGCGCCACGTAACTTGGACCTAAATCGTAAGACAGACTAGGCTCTGGCGCCCGCGGATTGTTTTGTAACAGTCTATGCTTGGTGAATTTGAGTTCGTCCACCGCAGTAGCATCCCGTGCTATCCTCAAAAGACACCCAAGAGATGTGTACTGCGCGTATAGGGCACATTTTGAGCACATTTTAGGTCCAAGTTACGTGGCGCGGGTTATATCTAAGTACTGCAGCTGGACTAGTTGTAGGACTTTTTAGGGTTCCCAACTACCGCTAACGACTGTCATTAATGTTTGTAGACGGGTTAACGTGCTATCCGTAGCATGGATATACCTAGACAAATTACCACATTCATCATCAGAGTGAAAGAGAGCAATAATATCAGATATCAGCTATATCTTCGAATTAAAAACACATTTATAGCAAACTGTTTAAAGTGCATAAATAGGTATGTGTAACCACAAAGTGTACACTTGTGTCATAGCCTCATAGCATAACTGGTGTCAATTTGTATGTAAATACACAATAATAATGTACACGTGTAAGAAAATAAAGTACAGGCAGCAACAAAAGTTGGTAAACGCTATCAAAAGAAATGATCATTATCTTCTTCTTCTTCGTCCTAGCGTTAATCCCAGTCGCATCCGTAGCTTTTCACCTCGGATTCTGGGGTCCGCTTTACCAGTCTAACTGCGGATTTGGCTTATCGATCATTGTCATCCCAATGTAAATCGGGATGGTATTCGAAGCTTGCAGTTTGAAACCTTGATTCGCTCCTCTTGATGTAGCTTATCTTGACTTTTACAGCGACTGTCGTCTGACCCCCCCCCCCCCCAACCTTAAAAGGAAAGCCTGCGCCCTCGTCCGTTAACCAATAGGTGTGCCGGTTAGCAGGTGAGGTTTTATGTTTGTACCTACTAAAAGAAACATATACCTACATATATTTATCGCACCATAGATCCAATATGATTTTTATAAATTGGAAGGTGTTAAGTTATTTAAGTTGCTGACTGTACAACAATTTTTATTTTATTTTTTTATCTCACAGTGGCATTATTGCTCAAGATTGTGCTCAGGTTTAACGGTACCTACAAATTAACAAAAAAAAAACCTTCGCACTTTATAAGTTAGTAGGCCAACGCGATGACCTCATGAGGAAAATCCTGTTATTTAATATGAATCTATTATGGTTTGGGAGAGAGTAGTTATCGAGTATCGAGTATTAATACAGTGTTAAGCAATAATCGCAAGTAGGGTTGCAACGATGTATCGATAAACAGATGATGTCGAAGACAAATTATCGATATTTCATTTAATAACCAACAAAGTTTCTATTCTTTCAAAAGTAAGGAGTACCTACTTAACTATTTTCAAAAAATACCAAAAAAAATGTGTAATAACTCGTTTTTCAATATCGATACATCTTATGGCACGTCATTGTACGCCCGCCTGAGAGGTGGCAATCTAAGGCCCATATTCTAGAATGGTATTCAGTTCTGAATTTAGATTTATCTGAAGACAGATTGTATCTGTCAATCTGTCCTCAGATAAATAGAAACTCAGGACTGAGTGTCGTTCTAGAATACGGGCCTAAGCATCGATATTTTCATCGATATTAAAATGACTACATCCCTATTTGCAAGTGAATGTTGCGACACTGTTACTTGACACAAATATCTTTCATGACTTGTCAGCAGCACAATTCTTGATAATGATTATATGTATATTGCATATAAATCAACATTCTTGGAATTACTGCATGATTTGTAGAAACGTTGACGTGATGATGACATGATTATTTAGGTATGTGAAAAAGAATTCACTTTGTAACTCTGTAACGCATAAACGGCTGAACAAATCTGGTAGATATTTGGTACAGGGATAGGTTATAATCTGGGAAAACACATAGGCTACTTTTTATACGCATAGGTTTCTATAGGCCGCGGATACGGGACCCGAATCCCACGCAGACGGAATTCAATGTTCAAAATAAAACTATTCGTGGTAATAAAATTTCACTTTAGCAGTGCATTATTATTGTAAACTGGTAATTTTCCGAGAATAAAAAAAAATAGTTATCATACCTGTTGCACTACAATTATTAGTTAGAGAATACCGTTTTCCTAAATTTCGGAAGTTCTCTTCAAGTTAGTAACGATATCAAGTCTTGATCTGTACAGCATATGCAAATAGGCACTGCAGCAACTCGTAACAAAACTTAGTCCTGGAGAACTTCAGTTCATTCTGAATTCCAATTTCCTCCGTGCCGTCCTAGTTTCATGTATCGCCAAGCGAGATAAAGATTGTGAGCGCGATAAATACGTATAAGAAGCTCGTTTCACTGGGAACGAGAAAATACTGCTGCTGTAGGAAATTATGCAACATACATACGCTCACGCCTATTTCCTTTCGGGGTAGGCACAGACGCCCATTCGACTCTATCCTTACATACTACACGAGTTTCCTCTACTGTCATTAATCTTTTCATGTAAGCCCGCCGGTTTCGAGTACTTCTGACCTGCCTACAAAATTTTAAGAATTTGGTCAATGTGTGTTCTGCGAGGTCGACCCCGGCTGGTGTGCCCATTCACCTGTGCCTTACATATCTGCAGGCACATGCTGTAAGAGCGTTTCGAACGATCGAACTAACTCGAAAGCTGAATCCGCGGTGAGATTTCAATTTCATATGCTGTAAATTCGGTGACATCACGTTGTCGAGCACAAGTCGACAGAGATGTGATGTTTATGTGCACGACAATGTGACGACATCAAATTTACAGCTTCCCAAATTGAAATCTCATCGCGGAAATAGCTGTCGAGTTCGTTCGATCGTTCAAAAAGCTCATACAGCATGTGCCAGCTGATGTGTCGTTCACTCCGAACTTATTCGCTCTACGTGCCCAAACCACCTTAATTTACCCTTTTCAATCCTCGTTATAACATTCTCTTTCAGGACACCCATCTCGAATATTTTTTTTTTGGAAACGGAATTTATAAGGTCTCGTCTTAAAATCCTAATACCTCAGACTAAAAGAATTCTTTTAGTCTAATACATACAAAGCGTTTTCGTGATCATCTCGCGAGCTAGCGATGCAATGATGAATAAAAATGATCGCGTGACAAGGTCATGTGATCATTTCTATTCATACATTAAAGTTGTGACTATGCAATGCATCGCGCGAATGTGCATGACGACACATATTTTATAGGTATCTGTAGTTCATTTTCGTCTCAGCGTTAATCCCAGTTGCATATACAGCTTGTAATTTGCAACGCAGGGTCTGCTTGTTTTCTGCTCCTTTTGTGGGTTACTTCGGTTTTCTTGGTTTTTAAGGGGGAAACTGCCGTTTGACTTCACAACCACGAGAGGAAAACGCCAAAGCCTCGTCCTTCAAAGCACGTATACTACTTTGCATGTGAGGTTGACTTTTTGGAAATCAAAGAGAGCTCTCTCGTCTGAATGAGACTCGACATCGAATTTATTTTTCATATATTATAATTTATTTTTATAGAATAGCACTACTCAGTGTAATAGAGGATTAAGCAAAATTCGTGATGAACGCGTAATCGCTCCGAATTAGGACGGCGCTTAAGAAGGCTATTTGATTTCCAAAGTTTGGTTACAGCTGTCGAGATGAAGTTCGACAACTATTCGTATTAGCGGCGCGCCTAAAGGGCAATCTCGTGGATTTGTGGGGAGTGGGGGTAAACCACCAGCTACGAGATGACGTAATAGTGTTTACGTCATCTACAGTAGTCAAATGACAATACGAGGTTACGCAGGTGGTTGATAGTCTACAATTCTACATTATAACCATTAGATTGGAGCTGTAAAATTTCTTGTGTGACTTTTGTAAACAAAGGCAGACATAAATGTGTGACCAGCGTGGCTGATGAATCTTGCTTCATGGTAGTAGGGCGAGACAATGACATCTTATTATGTACGATTTAGTTGACTAAGCCCCGTATTTCAAACCTCAAACCTGAATTTTGATTTGATTTGTAACTAGATCTGAGGACGGATTGTATTCTAGAAGTATCCTTGCGAGGAGATATTAGGTTCATCAATCGCCTCAATTAAGTCTCAGTTGTTCAGGAAGAAGAACAACTGTGTTCCAACCACGCAAAACATTCAAATTCGTAATGTAAACGTATCGAAAGAACGGAGCTTTGCGATTGGCAGGCTGAGGAACGTGTTTGTGAACACTGTGAACATACACAGATTCACAGTAGGCAGGCGGCCAATCGCAATGCAATCGTTTACGTTACCAATTTGAATCTTTTTTCGTGCTCGATGCACTGTCATCTGCTGCTGTTTATGCTCCATCCGAGACGACTTCCATATTTAAATTCAGGCGAATTGTGTTTTAGGGCAGTGCTAGAATAAGACCAATGCTTAAGTAACGATCTCCCGCCTGGACATGATCTGCCCTGAATTAGATGGAAATCTCTGAACAGACTCCGGACACAGGTCGGCCGAAGCAAAGAAAGCCGGGCTAGCTGGGGGGTTCTCAGGTGGGGCAGACCTGAAATGTGAACGCAGAGCTACATCACAGACAAGGGCCCACCTGCTGACGTGTGCTACATGTACACCGGAGGATCTCATGTGCGCCTCCGACTATCCAGGTAGGAGCACACTGGGAGTTTTCACATTTTGGACGTTTTACTAGTAAGTCGTTTTGTCACTCTAGACATTCTCATTTTATAGACGTTTAAACATGTGGACCTTCTGCAAACAATGACATTTTTCCCTTATGGACCTTCTGATTCGGAGGCATCTAAAGGTCTAGGCGCCATCGCCACGATAGAATAAGAACTAATGATTTTCAGCTCCAGAAACGACTTGAGCTTTTTAGAATACGGGTCTAAGCCAGTAACATTTCTGTTGAGTTTTAATTAAAACATTAGTTCTAAGCAGGAATTAAAAAATAAGCATACATGACACTAACACTAACTTAACAAGTCTAAAGATACAAGCGGTTGCATTATAAATAATGAATTCCAACAGCCTGCTATCAAATTGTTGCGACACGTGTAGAATATTAATATAAAACATTGCATATCATTATGGCGGTTGCATGTTAAATAACTGCGGATCTATCATAACATCAGTCGTAAAAGCAACTCGTAAAATGCACGGCGTTTTATTGTATTCATTTGCAAGAATTTCTTTACTCACATTCATATAACTCCAGACACGTATCTTGGACCTAAATCGCAAGACAAACGAGGCTCTGGCGCCCGCGGACTGCTTTAATCTATGCTTGGTGAATTTGAGTTCGTCCACCGCAGTAGCACCTCGTGCTATCCTCAAAAGACACCCAAGAAATGTGTACTGCGCGTATAGGACACATTTTGAGCACATTTTAGGTCCCAGATACGTGTCCGGAATTATAATACCTATATCTTTTATCTATATATTAATTAATAGGCCTGACTGACTGATTCATCAACGCAGAGCCTAATGTTCTAAAACAACTTACAGAGAAAGAGCTTTTGGTAATTTCACTCCGATGTGGATAAAATGTGGACGAACTGTTGTATAAAACGTCATTTTTAAAATGCTGATTTTAAATAAAAATATCTGCATTGATTAAAAATTTTAACCCTAAGATAGTAGAGGTTAAAATTTTATATAAGAAGTTTTCACACTCCAAAGCTGTGTAGGCTAATTGAGATGAAATAACTCATACCGGGTGAGGACCTTGGGGTATAGGGGAGGCCCTCTACCCCAAGGTATTCGCGAACTGCACATTATGAGTGGTGTTTCAATAGCATAACCATCGTTAACCATTCACCATCATAATGTTTGTAATGTTTATTGTCTCATAATCAAATTAAATACATGAGTTGTATTGTAGCCCTAAATCCCACACTAGGATTGCCTGTGTTTGTGTTGTGGGATCAGACGTGTAAGCTTGATAATAAAAAAGGTCACTTCCAAAGTTAAAATCAGTAAAAGACAGTAAAAGGGGGAATCCATATCCATACTAATATTATAAATGCGAAAGCAACTTTGTCTGTCTGTCTGTTACGATTTCACGCCTGAACCACTGAACAGATTTTGATGAACTTTCGTACAGAGATGGATTAGACCTTGGGAAAGGACATAGGCTATATTGGTCGCGATAACCGACATCCACGAGGGTAAGCCGCGGGTAACAGCTATTGGAGAATAAACGAAGGTACAGCCTTACCTGAAGGATGCATATTCTCGTGGCACACTGGGCAGTTGACCGGCACCCTCGCTTCGAAAATCTCGATGGCGAGGTACTGCCGAAGGCACGATTCGCAGCAGCGGTGCGCGCACCACGCCAGCCGCACCATCACGCTCTTGTTCAGCATCGACAGGCATAGTGGACATTCTAATATGTAGCCCTGGAAAGAAGAAAAGAAATATGATTGTGATGTGTGAATTGGCTTGGTAACCAAACTTATAGTAGGTAATAACAGTCTTCTTTCACCTCGGAATCCGAGGTCAATACTACATATATACATAAACTCACGCCTATATCTCCGAAGGGGTAGGCAGAGGTGCTAGCACCTATATTTCGCAGTTTATGTTTAGGTCCCAAAGTAATACGTGGCGAGCCTATTGCCATTAACCGGGCACTTATAAACCTGCGATAAATACACACATAACTTCGAAAAGCATCGAAAAGGCATTGGTGTGTGCCATGGTAAAACCTGGGATCGAACCCGAGACCTAGTCTCAGCAGTCGATTACCCATACCACTGGCTACCGCGGCTTCAACCGCGCGGTCAAGACTAACTGTGGGTTTGGTTTCTTCTTCTTCTTCTTCATCCTAGCCTTAATCCCAGTCACATCCGAAGCTTTCACCTCGGAGTCTGGGGTTCACTTTTCCAGTCTAACTGCGTGTTTGGCTGAACTTCGATATATTCCGTGACGCGTCTATGGTAATTATATTCTTTCTGGGAAGGAATTGTAGCAATTGTCCCTCCCTCCCCACCTGGTGACAACTGAGAAACACTCTTCCCATTTGTCCCCTCTAGTCAGCTTTCAAAGGGAACATTCGGCACAAATTGTCACCCCGGTGACAAATGGGAAGACAATTCCCAGCTGTCACCCCGGGGGACAGGGCTAGAGGGGACTATTGGGAATAATCGTGCCATTTGACTTCCTCAATCCATTGGCGATATCGAAGCATTACAGTTAGACCAGTTATTGCATTTTTTTTAGGGTTCCAACTACTCGTATTGACTGCCGTAGATGTTCGTATGGCAACCGGGACCGACGGCCTAACATGCTCTCGGAGGCACGAGCAGCATATTTGTACTGAGCAGGTATCGAACCCGCGGCTCCTGCGGAGCTGTCGCGTTCACTACTGCCACACCACAGAGGCTATCGGTGCTGTTTTAATAACAGTGTAATAATAAAATTATTACTAAACATCTAACCTATGCCGCCATAAAATATGAAAGCACTGTGGGAAAACAGTAATGAGTTTGTGACGTAGGCGACATTGACGAGGGTAAAAGTCAGGTGGCGGGCGCCGGCGTTTTGGGGGCATTCACATATTACAACTTACTTGAAAACACATATTTCTTGAACAGAATATTGTGCTTTCCTATGTTGACCGAAAGCCACCGCATGTCTCTCCGTAGGTGCTGTAGCAGAAGACCGGAGACTATTGTTCTCCTACCCGCCACGCGCCAGTTAACAAGAAAAAGTGCCCGGTTAATGGCAAATACGGCAAAGGTCTCGTCCCCATATAATATGGAGCGAGACTTAACTAAACCGGAAATTATAGTAGGTGATACCTCTGCCTACCCTTTCTAGAATTCACAGGTGACCGTATAAAATATGTATGTAATGTTAATACGCCGATTTGAAAAGAAATACAGAATGAAAACTCACAACCACTCGGGCTGTAAATCTTTTTATTCTATCATTGGCAGCCGCTTGCGACTTTGTTCGCGTGGAGTTTTTTACCCCCTTAGGGGTGGAGTTCCGTAAAATCCGTTCTCGTCGGATTTCTACACCCTATAAGGAACCTACCTGCCAAATATCAAGTTTGTAGGTGTTATAGTTTCTGAGATCTCGTGATTAATCAGTGAGCGGTATTTAGCTTTTTGGGGACAACGATGGGAGTCGTAGATGGCTCCCATCGTGCTGCGGCATAAATGATGTTACAATCATTTTTAAACATTGTTTAGTGATTACTCCGTCCAAACAATTGACAGATTTCGAACTTAACGCGGACGAAGTCGCGGGCAAAAGCTAGTAAAATATATTATTATTATAAAACTGAATTAATTTGTTTGGTTTTAAAGCATGGATTTCCTTGAATACATGCAAATTTTGTACGACCGAGAGTAGGACAAGGTCTGCTGTTAATCCCGGGAATCGTCGCGGGAACGGAATCAGTACTCTATGCGGGAAGCACCTAATATATCATAAAGTTTGTGATATATTAGTGGGTAATATATATATTTAATACAAGCATCGCATTGAATACTGTTTTAATGTATTTTTCCAAGTTTATTATCATTTTGGATTCAGTCCAAATTTTGATAGATTTTATGTAATTCTCTACACTTTTGCTCTGTTTCTATTGATTTTTTTTCTGTTTTGACTTGCGGTTACTACAAACAACCGTTATTATTTTGTTTATCTCACACCTTATTTATTTAGTAAAAAAATAAAACTGAAGTCTTATGTTTGTTAGTTATTTTGGGTCATTCATCGAGTCACTACCGTCAAAATTGCTAACGCGCGCGAGTTGTCACTTTTCGATTTTAATTTTTTTTTTGTTTTCAACTAGTTCGATTGCGACAACGTAACGTATTTTTGACAGTCAGTCATAAAAATGTGCTGCCGTACCGTTCATCTGATTACAATAAAATTTAATCAAGTTTATTACTTGCATTTGAGCGAAGGTGCGTAGGTATATGGGGCCCGATAGGTGGCACTGCAGTAGGATTGTAGAATATCATCTCAGCGTAGAGACCTGATTCTGAGGCTCTCACTTCGATATCCGGGGTTTGCTTTCTAGCTTTTACTCCTTCACTTGGCACTGTCTTGGGCATCGCTAGTTGTCGGGTTAGGGTTAGAGATTCTTTTTACGAAATCCTTACAGAGCACACAGGGCTAAACCCCTGAGCCAACAAACTAACTAAATATTATCCCTAAGAAAGTAAACCAATGGATGAATGGTCGTATGGAGATTCGTCATTTTCAAGGTAAAAACATCAAATTTTATTATACAGTTAATAAGAAATTTTTGTGCACGAATCCGGGCGGGCCCTTACCATAATCTCTGTAGGTTGTAGCCACAGATATACAAGTTATAGCGTATATGTCGTTACAAGGTATACAGTATAAATGATACTCTAAGTAATTAAATATGTGCATATGTTTCGCTTTAATGAATCGGCTAAAGGTCTGGGCTACATCACAAGGCAATTATTCATTCCGTTAAAATATTCGTGACTACAGTGTTGTGAGGAGTCACGAGTATTGTACACGGATCGGTGCTAAGGTTCTACTCGTTACTTCATATTTATTAATGATTGTAGAGTAGGTCTTATAACTTAATAATGATTCAGGGGGTTATTGTTCATATGATTCAGGGGTTAACGGTGAACAAGTTGAATGGAAGCCGATGGTATTTATGAGTTCATTGAACGGTAATATTTATAATTGAATATTTCTATTCTGATCAATGCCCTATTAGTTGATGAAACCGGTATTTGGTATTTACTCAAAGTGTCTTGCCAGTAGTTAAGGAGTCAGCCTTACGATCGAGAGGTTCTCGGTTCGAATTCTGGTCATTATATTACCCACTGCAAACAAGCAATTTTATTTAGTTACAGGGTATATGAGTAATTTCGATTGCTAATATTCTTAAAAAATAGCTTTCAGTGGATAATAATTTTATCCGCATTTTTTATATCCAAAGTTTTTGGCAGGCACTGTCACCAAGCATTGATAACTGAAAACCAAATATCAGTTTGCCTGCCTGACCCAGAAATCCAAGCTGGTAAGATGAGAAGACCTAAGAAATGCTTACTTGACGTTGTAAAATATGACATATTTATGTGTCAATAGTCACTAACATGGATTCCGAAGACCATGGGTACACTTGTACGAGTAATAGTAAGAAGGTTACTTCTGGTTCCAGGTTGAAATTTTTCAGATGCAGCCAGGAAAAAATACTAAGAAGATGATGATAAACAAGTTAGGTATTGAGTAGACGTTGGGTAGCTTTAATTTTACAGCCAAGACTCGAGTCAGACTAGTCTTGACTACTGTTGACTTTAAGGATCTCAAAAAGTCTCCAGGGCCCGAAGAATTCGTGCGATCCTCGCCTCTCGTTACAAGCGAGTGAAGAGAATAGTTGATGAAGGAGAAGGGTGGATGTAAATATACCTGCGCGGCGTGAGTATGTGGTATCTATTTAGAGTACAATATCTATATAGAGTATCTATTGAGCAATCTAGCACATCTCTGTACTCTGAATAGATTATAATATCAGGTCGATTCCAATCGATTATCTTGTTAGACGCGCTATGCTGCGTTAAGGTATGATTTCGAAAGCGACTGCATACGACAACTGCAGACGCACGCAGCAGATTCACGTACCGCGAAATAGTCTTGAATATGATAATTTTGTTTATTGTTTTGATTCATTGCGGTTTGTCAATGGTCTACTTTTTCCGTATCGAAGTTTAACAAGTAAAGTATGTGAAAGACGATACGTCATCCGACCGCACATAAATGATTCATAGATGAAAATCAGTATATTAATATTGCCCCCAATCCGCTCACTTGTCTATAACTATACATTTACATTTATTTTTTTCAGATACATTACTTATTAAACTGCGATACAGATAAACGGCATGATTGAAAAGTCGCAATGAAGATTAAACAAAATTATCCTATACATTTCACTAGCTCTATTAATATATTTCACGGTAGGTACGCTCTGCGTCTGCAGTTGTGGTCTGCAGTTACGTTCTGAATCATACCTTTAGTGTGCGTTCCTTTTATCGATATACTTAACCAGGCGAAGGCCAGGCGAACCCGTTTTTAAAGCGTAAACAATGCCGTAGCAATAGTATGTATAATGAATATTATTAATGTTAATAGCATTTGTCATGAAAATGTAAATTGACTGAGACCTTTCCCGGAAATTCTCGCGTCGTAAACTGTCGACCCTAAATGTAATGTAATTTTAGATTCTATTTGAGCATCATGTTAAGGTGGATTACGACCAAACGAACATAGATCTAGAAGAAGAGCATTCTTTCTTAATATTTTAGTGTAAACGAAACCTTTTTTTCAGCATTTACATAAGAAAGAACAACAAACGAATGTCCTGTCACTGTTCACACTGACGTAGAAGGGATAAATTGAGCATTCGCTCGTCTGAGGTAAAGCAGCCTTTACAAAAACACCACTACACTACCACATTAATGAGTGGAAACAGTCTAAACTGTTATAAAAGAAATTATTCAATTAACAACCAATGTGTGTGGTAATGTATAAGAATTTCGTAATAAGAGGTTACTAAATGCTCGTTGACGCGAGCACAGGCCACACCAGTAGATTACAATCGTGTTCATTAGCGGTGCGAACTGCGAACACAATCACTTTATGGTCAGCACACGAGGAATTGGATCGAATCAATTGTAACGCTTTATTGTAATAACAATAATAAATTAATCAAATGCGTTTATTACCTAAGTTCGTTACCCGATCAATGCACTTTTTTATGTGTTTTGCTTTCTCTGTAGCATTAGCAACAGTTCCTCAATCAATTTCAATCAAGCACTCCACTAATGGACATAGGCCTCTCCCAATGTTGAGAGACTTTGGCCTACTGTTTCCACGCTGGCCAGACGGGTTTGTTTGTACAGGGTTTTATTACGAGTTTTCCTTCTCTCACAGTGATACCATTCGTCTGCATATTTTTCCGTTAGTCGCCTCTTACGATACCCTTCGGAAGTGATGGAGTGATGAATGATGAGACATGTATTCTTTGTCCGTCACCACACGGATTATTTGAAAGTCAATTCTCTTAATAAAAATCGATCCAATCTCAAACTCCCAAATGTCTATATGATATATATTAGGAGAATTGTTCTTTTGAGCGACAAGGATGCAATCCAACTTCTCGTATCTACCATTGCTTTTTATTTAACATTTTCCTTGGATTATTAGAACACAATCACCGCAGTACAATGCAGTCATAACTTGCACATAACAATGCTGTTTCTATTGTAGACTAATGTCACCTATAACATTTTATAAGCAGTATAGTGCTTTTGTTGTGCTTCTTGAGGGTTTCGAAGGCCTTACCCTACCTTATTTCATATTTCTTATTTTCTTCTCTCCCTTCCTTCTCTTCCAAGTGGCTATGCGCAAGAGTTCCAGTAACCAATCACTATCTAACGGATAGTATTCCAAACGCAAGAAATATCCACAATTTCTTCATATTTGTGTCCATTGTCCGTCCCTTCGGCAGAGCTATCATATTGCGTAAGTATACTGCATACTGTTCACAACTACAAATTCGTCCACTCTGGTATTCATGCACATTTCTTCAATAATATAATCATTCTTCATGCACATTTTACGATGTTGTTGCTCTATGTGGAACAAATTGCGTAGGTCATTACACCCTAGACGTGGTCTAGCGACGCATTTATGAACCTTTGGATTAGACGATGATTTGGTTCAGCGCTGCCTGTAGCAAACTTTAAGTCTTACCAAAATGGAACACTTTTGTTATGAAAAAGTTCTTTAGTAGAGCTTATCTAAACCGAAATGACACGGCCCACCTCCAACAGTCCCCTTTCGCACTAAAACAAATTGATTACGATTGTTTTTGTTGGTCAAGTAATCATAATTTGACAGAAGGTGCAAGTCGCAAGGTACACGATACGTGTCCTGCTCCTGCGGTCTGCGGTATATCTAAATATGACATCAAATGCAAAAAAAAGTTGGCATCCTATTTATGCAGTCCATATGGCAATTTAGATAGAAGATTTCTATGCCAGCCCGATCGATATAGCCTTCGTTATAACTAGGCTGTCGGGTCGTGCATATGACACATTTAGGGCGCCTAAAACGATATTGTGTATTCATAAGCTTGAAACAGTTTCATTTTGGAATATTATACTCGCGGTAAACATATTTTGGAGTAAATTGCTAGTAATTTTCTCACGTCCATACATAATAATTATATCCCCGAGGTGTAGGTAGGAAAAGGTGTATTCTCTTAGAGTATACATTGTATACTCTAAGTGTATTCTATACCGCCATTATAAATATCGGAAAATGGTTTTCTTCTACCATTATTATTATGTCTGTTTCTCCAGTCATAAAGGATCTTGGTAGCTGCCCAAAAATCTACGATCTTAGGCGTACTACCGTACGGTGTACCGTATCGTACGGCGGACTACCATAGGATAATGAGACCTTTGGCACGCATGTCACCCATCACGACACGGTCAAGCCAGGACTTCTTAACCTACCCCTTCTATATGGACCCAGCGGGGGCGTCATTGCCAGGTATACTTAGGTATAATTATGTTTATTCAATTCTAAATTAACTTTAGAAGAACGTAAACGTGTGAAACTGAGTGAGTCGTTAGTACAGTCAGCGTCAAATTGATCTTGACTGCCAGAGTGCTCAAAAAAATCTTAATGACATGGTATTAAGATCCTTTTGAACACCCTGCCAGTCAAGATCAATTTGACGCTGACTGTACTTAATAAACGGAATGGTAATTCGTTGAGACAGTTTTCATAAATATTAATAGCGGCAAGAGGTGTTGACAGACAGACAGAAGTTCATTTTGTAACTTTGCATTAATTAACTTTGACACGTTATCAAAGGTTTTCTACTTAAAGGGCTCTTTCGGAAAAACGTTCGCACTTGTAGGAGGGGAGCATCGCTTACTGTGACAAGATATGACAAGGGAGGTCGGTTGTCTAAGGAAATGTGACGTTCGTGCGTCATCAAACAATTTAGGAAATTGGTCTCTCTGCAATTTAATTTTTCTGTTTGATATTTTAAGTATGAATGGTATTTTAAGTCTCACTACCATGAACGCTAAAGATCGTGCGAAGTGGAGGAGGAAGAGCCGGAAGGCGGACCCTGAGCTCCGAGATCATCTTGGCCACGGATGCAATCCGGAAAATGCATCTTCATGAAGATGATGATTTCAAGTATGAATGTTATATGAAGTATAAGGAATATAGGAAATGATAGATAGATAAATGTTGTCGCACCCTATATACATTAGGAATTTATATAGCGTAATGTAGGTTATTACATGAATTAGGTAGTTGGCGTAGACACCGCGTCTATCTAGATCCCATTTTTGTTGTTGAAAACAGAAAAAATAGATACCGAAAATAGCACCACCCATATTGTATGTATATCTCCCTAGTAGAAACTAAAAATACATAGTTCACAAAATTTCATTGAATTCGGTTGGGTGCTTTTGGAAATTAGCGTGTAAACACAATGGTTTTCTTCAAATATCTTATTACACATGTATGACATCTTAATTAACTAAGATATGTTACATTTTAATGTTTTCGAGATTGAAACATTTATAACTTTTTTTTTATAAAATACCGTACGTATGGTATGAAATGTATTAACCTCCACGATTATAAAATAAAATAGACGAATACGCTTAAAAAAAGTTGCCATGATTAACATATTTGTTCCATTTTCAAATTTTGCTCGCACCTCGGCATCCGTCAAGACGTTGAGGTGACCGACCTCTTTGTTCCATCCGAAAGTGATGTCAACAGCCCGTAAATTACTAATTAGATACGATGCTTCGCTCAGCTAACGTCTTTAACAGTTCCCGGGCATCTCCACGTGGACGAAGTGAAGTGGCACACCCACTTCCCAGAGACGATTACTCTCAATTTAGGCACTAATTACTGTCGCCTGTGCCTAAGTTGTCCCATGTTGACAGAAAAGTTTGTACAATAAGTACGTAGCTACAATATTTCTGGGATGAAAACAGAATCAGTTTCAGCAGTGGGATGAAAACGGAATCAGTTTTAGAAGTGGGATGAAAACGGAATCAATTTATGCAGTGGGTGGAAAACGGAATTGTTTTTATTCTTTTAACTAGTGGGGTTGTAAACGAAAACATCCCATCTATGTCTATATAACAGAAAGATTATTTAACAATATTGATTTTACGTCAACTGCAGACGTGCACTGTTAAACTGTTAGGTAAATATTGACAACAATTCTTACCTGCAGACTTTTATATTGTTACAGTTTTGTTATTGGCTATCAATCAATTGTTTTCAAAGCAATTTTTTCGGTTGTTCTTTCGCTAAATCTAAACTATTTCAATGTAATAGCAAGATTTATAGAAAAGGCTTTGATTTTTTACACAGCCTGTGATGATTTTCTGACAGTTGTGGATGCAACTAAACTATTGCCTGAATTAACACAGAATATTTTAAATCTTAACTTAACCTAACCTAATAGGTTAGGATGAAAGAGTAAACAACAAAAAATATTTCATGTGTACGTGTGGGGGTTCCCTTTTTTGTCATAATGTTATTGCAGCAATGAAGAAGCCGCAAGGATTAAAAATAAAATTATGCCAAATGAATTTCGGAGCACATAATATCAGGTTTGTGCCCGAGGGAGGGAACCCAAGTGTGAAACATGTTGTACTTAGCCAATGGCTGTCCTAATAAATAAATAAATCCACGCACAATACCAGGTTCCTGTACGGAACGGAACAGAATCCACGAAAATTAAATCACGTGGACGAAACCTTAGGTCTCATATATTAACTGTAATAAGTCTGTGTGATGGACTTATTTCTTAATGGATACCGACACTTTTAAAGAAGTTAAACTGCATTGTCCGTGGTACATTGAAAATAGAACAAAATATCTGTGTACAATGGGTAACCGAATACCGGTCGGTAACCGAGAGTCTAGGTGACTAATAGTCTGATCCGATGCCAAAACACGGTGGTGGCCAAGGTGTTGGCTGAAACTCGTTCTAGATACAACCAATAACAATTACATTTCTTCAGAATGTATATAATGAATAGGTACCTACTATACCTACATACATAAGAGTATTAGTAGTAGTATAACGATACGTAGAAATGATTGTATTTCCCTGAAGGGGTAGGCAGAGGTATACGAGCGCTATTAATGAACACTCAATTTTTGTCCAATATTTTTTTCAGTATCGAGTAATTCCAATCACTCGCTTGACTCCCGCGTTCGTATTGACCGACACTTTCAATTCGATTTAGTTCTAGTTTTACGCAAGCTTTTTTTCTTTCCTTGTTAACCAATTACAATTTTGACTTCTTCGGAACCATAGTGTACCAATGCCAAGAGTGTATGAAGCTCTTGGGGACTCATGCTAATCACACCTGCACGACATTATACCTGATGATTGACGAACGAAACACTGGAGCAGACTTTCCTACACGGTTGGGGTTCAGACGGCCAAGGAGACTTGGATGATGATGACTAATATTATAAGGGGAGAAAGAGTGAGCTAATTTAGTGAATTTTTGAGAGCTCTACTAATATTATAAAGAGGAAAGAGTAATTGTATTTTTGTATGTAACGAATAAACTCAAAAACTACTGGACTGATTACATAAATTCTTTCGACATTAGAAACCTAAATTATCAGGTACCAACATACGCTACTGATCTTCTGATTCTGATCCTGGTATCCTCACTGGTAGCGATGAATGGGATCAGAATTCCACGCGGGCGGAGCCGGAGTCGCGAGCAACAACAAGTAAATTATAAAGTAGGGAGTCGTTTCTCTTTCCCTAATCAAAATTGCAAAACCTCGGGCCCACAGAGTCAGCTCGTATTACTAAAAATAATTTGAACGACGTTGCTCCCCTATGAATAAATAAATTAGTTTTGTGCATTTCAGAACGGTTTTGAGGCATTGAACTTTAAGAAACGTTACAAAATCACCTAATATGGAGATTACATTATAGTTTCAAGAAACACAGCTTATATAATCTAATGTAATACTTACTAAACGAGCAATTCTTGTTCATATTATTTACATATCACTATCTCGGGCACTGCTCTAACGGTTTAGATGGAAATTTGTATTTAGATAAGGTTTTGGTTTTGAAGTTTATACTTTTTGTGTAGTTATGTATTCTCTCCTCATTCTAGCGTTAATTCCCAGTCGCATCCGAAGCTTTTTTAGCTCGGAGTCTGGGGTCAGCTTTTACCAGTCTTAACTACAGATTTGGCTAGACCTCGATATTTTTTCGTGAAGCGATTGCCATCTGACATTAGGCGATATCGAAGCTTTGCAGCTAGACCGTTGTTTTTGGATTTTTTAGGGCTCCCAACTACCAGTAACGACTGCCATAGATGTTCTTATGGCAACCGGGACCGACGGCTTAACGTGCTCTCCGAGGCACGACCAGACCAATGCAAATACCCATATTTCATGAACACAAATATTTGCACTGAGCGGGGATCGAACCCGCGCCTCCTGCGTAGCGGCCGCGTTCACTACCGCTACGCCACGGAGGCTGTCTGTGTAGTTATGTATTATTGAATAATAAATAATCCTATTTAATATTAGAATAAATAATATGACGCGATCACACCAATTATTCACATTATTGATATCGATGTCAGCACGGTTAGAGAGCTACATTTATCGTGATACTAGTCATACTAGTGGCGACTTCATACGAGTCATTCACCATCTCGCGATCGTCAAATTCGCGAGCGCGCGCGAGTTGGCAAGTTTCGATTTTGAATTATTTTTGTGTCATCAACTCGCGCGTTTGTGAAAATATGACGTATTTGTGTACAGTCAGCTACAAAAACGTTGTAATAGATTAAATTAGGTACCTATTTTATATGTACAGGATATTTTAGGCTAGCTTCACATGTAACGCGCGTTAACGGAGGTCAGTTGTTACTCGGAACATTATATCTTGCACCTAAAATGTGTCTTTTGAGGATAGCATGAGGTACTACGGCGAGAGCTAGGACCTCGTTAGTCTTGTGATTCAGGTCTAAGATACGGGTCCCGATCCCGAGGTATAAGCGCTACCGCGTTTTGCGAGAGTTTGTCAGTTTGTTTCGGCAGAGCTTAGAAAATGGACGTGGAAGAAGCTATTATTTTGTATGTTATAAAGAAATGTATATATATATTATGTTATAAATACTACGAGATAATATATTACGAGACGTCCTTCCAGAATCAGTTCAGCCACTTTGGAGACTATCCGTAGCCAACAATCCGTAGACAGATCACAAAATTTAAAAAAAAAACTATTTTGTTATAGGTAGGTATCTCGTATACATACTAATAACATAAATGCGAAAGTAACTCTGTCTATCCATCTTTTTGTGTGTTACAATTTCAGTTAAAAAGCTGTTATTTTAAAGTTACAGACATTCAATTTTCTTTATTTGTATAGCTTTTATACCTAAGCTAAATGTAAAACTTACCTCCACAATACATAAAAAACACAAAAGGCTGCCACATTTTTACTAAACGGCAATCTTAACTTAAATGCATAAAATTTTACTGCACTGTACTGGTATATATCCCACACCCCAGGTTAGGTTAGGTATTTTTTTAACGTTAATAAACAAAAACGCTTCATTTAATTTTTTTATCATTTTGCCCAAGGCAAGGGCATAATATTGAGGATTCATACTGACCGGGAAAAGTAATTAGAAATGAAATTTTATCAAATTGCCCATGTGAGGAGGGCATTATGTATACAGGCCGGTCGCTATTCATAGGGACCAGATTTCTCAAGTTGCCCGTAACATATATACCTACTTTAAGGGATTCACAGTAAAAATACTCCTGAAATCGCTTTTGGGGAAGCGTGGGAAATAAATAATCGTTTTTTATAGTAATCCATTAGGTATATTTTATTCTTGAATTATATTTTACAACACGATGCATAAATAATAATAAAAACTGTCTAATAAAAAAAAGGTTGTGGAAAATATACGATCCTTGAAAAAGATACGAAATTAGTTTGCCATAAAAAAAACTTACCATCCGACGGCGCAATGCCGCCCGTCTTTTGGGCACTTTACCAGTAAAAATCGATGAGGAGGAATTATTCGATACCCGAACTACTTACCCCAACTATTTATCCATTTTTTATTCCAACAAAAATAATAGCTTTATTTAATATTTTTTATAATAAATATATACATTAAAACACTATACTAATTTAAAAGAATTACAAATATCATAAAAAATATATGTAATGAAATAAAAATTGCAATAAATACTTTTTTTTATTCTTGTAAATATTTTAACTAGTTTAATATGTGAAACATTATGAAATTTATCTTAAATACAGCCTAAAGTAAAAGATAAGCAAAAAAAAAAAAATCTAATTTCATACGACGCATATTAAGATGACATAGCTACTCATAACGGATATCATAATATCGCCCGCGTCCCCCTAGCCCTAGTGGCGTAGTCTCACTTCGCAAGCCTATATCGAAATCTAAGATGAAAGAAAAAACATTCGCAGCGCATCAACCAATGCAGGTAAAGACGCGAGTATACATTAGTTTCCTTTTCATGTTTTCTTTGATCCTTTTTTATCTGACTGTACTTTAGCATGCGCGCGAGATGATGACGAAAAAATAATTCGAAATCAAAAATTGCCAACTCGCGCGCGCTCGCGAATTTGACGATCGCGAGATGGTGAATGACTCCTTCATACTCGTGGCGTTTGTTTTACCCTCTTAGGGTTGGAGTTTTGTAAAATCCATTTTTAGCGGATGTTTACATACTATAAAGAATCTAACTGTGAAATTTCTAGTTTGTAGATGGTATAGTTTCTGAGATTTCGTAATTAAACAGTGGTCTTTCGCTTTTATAATTATAATCTATAGGAGATTAGCATCTTACAATCTTATGAAAGTTGCCGCTTACCGTCAGGTGGCAGTTTTATGAGAGAAGGACACACGTACACAGTTGAATTATATGCGATTCACATGTCAGGCCATCTATCTTTTGCACTGCACTAAGATTAAGAAGAAAATCTTTAGGAAACTTACGCTGATCGGCGTCTAGACTAGACATATCAGATGTTCCACTTACACATTCATAGACGTCTGACATTTCATCTTTGATGATTATTATTCATGTGGACGAAATTGCGATCGTGTATATAGTTTTATTGACATCATCTTCAAGTTGTGGAATGGAAAGAGGACTCTTGTCCGCACTTGGCTTCTTGTTGGGTCATTGTGCTTGAAGAGTGCTGTCTAGAGCAGCCAGCCTAACTCCGCCCAGAAGCGCAGTAGCTTACTGAGGGCTTCACAGGCTTCATAAAGCGACCTTACTGTGCTGAAGATTTGAGAACGTTGGGGGCCACTACCTCGCATTCCAATATTATGTGAGTGGCCATTAATTTTTAAGTTGTATAAAAACACTAGCTTTCCGCACGCAGCTCCGCCTGTGTTGTGCCCCTTTCACTACAAGTTCCAACCCCCGTTTTACCCCCCTAGGGGGTGGAGTTTCGTAAAATCTATTCTTAGCGTATGTCTACACCCTATAGGTACCTAACCGACCACATCTTCGGAGTCCAAACCATTTTCACTGCTAGCCACCTGCAATAATTGACGGACAAGGATTTACCGGCCGTTGTTCCCGTGAAACCTAAGAACATAAGTCAAATTAGCAGACAGAGCGGAAAGCGGAAAAAAAGGCCTAACTTCCTAAGTAATATATTATCCCTTCTTAATCAGAGTGCTAATCCCGGTTCTCCGGAGTCATTAACTGCTTCATAAACACTCATAAATAGACTTTTTTGATGGTTTTTACGTTCACTGAGAAAGCAATAACAATATATTTATTAAAAAAATACGAAAAGATTGCTTGCCGTTCTATGATACACAAACCGGTCATATTTACATTTTATAACAGGTTGATATTATGACAGCACACGCGACACGCAGAAGTTATTTTAGTAGCGCATCATTCGCTCAATAGCTACCAGTAATGTTATATCAATAATAAAAATATCATTTATTTATATCGTCCTATTAGTTCTTGATGTCAACTGTCAATAAATATGCATTCGTTAGATGACATCTTAACTTATACGACATTGACGGTTCGATTACAAATAGATATGACTATTGTATTGTATTGAATATAGACAGAAGTATTGTATTGTAATGCAGAATTTGAAGAATGCAATAAGACAAACTAAACTAAACATTTACACTATAAAAACGAGGGACGCAGTATGTGTACATACGATACGGTTGCATCTTTAGATAGGTACAACTTTATAGGTAAGTATGAAAAAGTGCAACCGTATTTCCCTCGTCGAGTGTACCTACATAGTTTTTATGTTTCGGGACTTATCGCGATTAATCCTCCCAAATCACCCCAAGAATTCATCCTTCACATCAAATCAAATCAAATTTATTTATATTTAGCATGGTTTTCAATAAACCTTAGGCAGAATGCTAAGAAATGTGTTAAGCTACGTGATTTACATTAATCAATAAGTAATTGTTTACAAGGAAAAACGTACATTAATCATAAAAAAGACATCTTATAATGCAAATATATACCTACAAAATAATAAAACAGAACATCAGCAATTTGCACATGTCTTGATGAAATAATTCAGGTCAATAAATTAAGGAAAATGTACCTATTCTGCGACATCAGATAAAAATAAATTGCCAAGTCATTATGTCATCCTAGATCCGCTGATCCGCAATGTGAAATACAGATCTCGTTCCCGAGACTCAGAATCAACATGGATTCTGGTAATAGTTCAGTATCCTGGAGGTCAAAAGGCATTTCCTTTCAAGATGAAGTCCTCTTTAAGAGATTTCGCTTATAACTGACGTAGTTTTAAATGAGATTTCACTACTTTTTGCGGTGGAAGAATTGCATTGGACTTTTTTTTACATATTACGTTTTTAGTTAAACTTTGCAGCTTCGGTAGGGGAGGGCGGGGTTGGTACTAACAAATTTTGTATTATGATTTATATCTTCGTAGAAAGTGAACTTTTTGGTTTTATTTTTTATTGTAAACATGCTTTGGTTATTCAGCTATAATATTAGTAACAAAAACTATCAAATAAGTAAGTGTTTTCCGAAAGAGAGCCTAGAAAACAAAAAAAGTCATTTGTTAATACATACCCCGCAAGTGGGGCAAATATTAACAGAGCTGGGGCAAGTATTAACGTAAGGGGCAATTATTAACAGAGATTAAAATTTTATCAAATACTTGAATAAAAAGTCACTTTTACTGATGAAAAAGTTTTATTGTGTTTAATTTCAAACAAATCAGTCATTTTTATCATAGGAACTGAAAAATTATACGAGATTCTTTCAAATCTATTCTTAATAACAAACATTGGTACAGCTTACATAGTTTTACGTAAGAAAAAATAGTAATTACTTATAAATCTGCACTAATGAACAACCATTATCAAGAAGTAAAGCCTTTTTAACCTACAACTTATACATTTATCTGTATAACTTAATAATTAGGTAGTTATTAATCAAATAAACTTTTTAGTATCAACAGTCTTAAAATCTCGTATACCGTATTCCGCAGCAACATCTCTATATTTCCTGTTGTTCACTAAAACTTCTGTAGCAGCCAGCTCATACACTTCTTGAGACGTACACCCCCTTGTGCTCTTTCTTTTGTAAGTTCTCATTCTATAAAAAAAAAACATACTTATTGCAAAAAACAATTAATGGCAAACTTAATAGACATAACTTAATAGCAAATACCTGCATAACAAATTGAGTGGGGCAAGTATTAACATGTTAATACTTACCCCACTCAATTTGTTACTTTTAGCCCCAAGGCCACTTTTTATACTTTATCAATCACAGAAAAAAATATAGTCAAAATAATCTCAAACAAGTATATTGGTTTTAAGGTCAATAAAATACATTTTCACTTAGGATAAACTTTGATTCGTTTTAGCGAAAAAATAAGTCTTAAATCAATTTATCACGAAGTACGAAATGTTGGTTTACCTGTCAATCCGAGGGCACTGCGCACAACTATCACTACCGACGGCCGGTCGATAACTGACAAGTCAGGTTATGTTCGGCTGTGTCTAGAGATATTGTAAACCGAGTCTCATATTTTTAAGACTTCACGTTTGGCAGGAATAACCTTGTTAATACTTACCTCCGTTACTACCAACCCCGCTCTCCCCTACTAGTTTTTGTAGCAAGATGTCGGAAAAGCTCTTTTTATTTCCGAACCATAAATCCTATATGACAGCGTGTTTGTAAGAGAGAGTCATTTACGCCATTTATTTACTAAGATACATTGTAATACTTGTGTTAAAGCAGTAAGTTCCAGCACTATACAGCGCTATGTCGGATACAAGAACGTGATTTATTGACAGGTAGTTAGCCTCTGGCGTCTGACGAGACATACGGACATACCTCATTACCATGTTTACAACCCATACACGTTGTTTACTTGTAAGGGAATAATTCTGCGGCAGTGAGTCCGACTGTTCGGAGTGCAAAAAAAGTAAAAAAAAAGTGGGGTTGAAAACGGAATTTTCAACCCAGTTTATTCTATCCACGAATACTCTATTTCCGGTTTCGACCCTGGCGGTATTCCGTTTTATACCCACGATGAATCCGTACGTGAGAAGTGCATAAAATAAATACGTGATATCTATTAATCTGAATAAAAATAATATTAACTACCTCTACGAATATGGGGCAAATAAGTTATACCTATGTATTTAATTTTACTGCATTTAGTCGTATTAATTCGCAACATTTATAACAGACAGAATGTGTTAATTATGGCACAATGGATATTTTGCGTTTCGCGTATCATTTTACAATTGCTGGATACTATTTTTTGCAAATGTTCGCAATAAAAGCCGCTCATGTGAGACACTGCAATAACTCTTGAATCATTAGTCTCATGGTGGTGAATGAGATGAGAGCGCATGTGAAGCACACAAATCATAAGACTAAAACATTTTAACAAAAATAAAACCTATCTTCTGTCGCCATTATATCATGACTAATAGAAAAAAACTTCCTCCCGGAAAATTTACTATTAACCTTTTGATAAATATTTATGACAGTATAAATAAATACTTTTACAAATTATATAAATGGCGGAATATATTCTCATTGACATTTTCTGTTAAGAAACCTTCAGATATCTGGAAACATGTTCGGTATCCACAATTCCACTGCGTGGGTTTAAAAAACATAGCTTACCTACGCAATGATCTTCTTTGTCTGTCTAAAAAATGGTGTTAACGTTACAACAGGTTTTACAGTACAGAACATGCGAGTTTTGCCAATGGTGTCCAATCGGTAAAGGAGATAAGTATACACCTACACTACACTTATACACTTTATATAAGAAGGTATAGATAGGTCCTTGTTTCCTTGCCGACTGTACGAGCGCGCAAATCATATTCAACAAAAACACTTTTTATCAAGAAATTCGTAAAAAGAAGTTATTTTTATTCAACTAGTTATGCAATTCCTTTTTGAATAATTTAACGCTTAATATTCTAAGAATCGCAAGCACTCAATATTATTGTCAATATTGTAGATCTATTTGAATTTTATAGTACCTAGAAGCGTTTCTTTGTCGTCTGGCCTAAAATCGTAGAACGCTAACAACGTTTGGGTAGACGATCTCAAAGGGACAGACGGGTCAGGTGGGGCGAGAGAAAGGCCAATTGCCGACATGTTAAGTCTAGGGTTGACAGCTGTACTACTATATCCTATTGTCCTATTTTTCAGGACTACGTTCTACCTATAGGTATAATGTCGAAGAAATAGTAGTAGGAGGTACGCAAAAATCACCACGATCTTCGGGGCTGAATCCAAACTCTCCTGAAGGCCGGTACATCGGGTACACCAGCTGATTGACGAACAAGGCTTTTTACTTCAAATCTAATTGTAAAGTGGCTCGTCTGTACATTGGAGATATTGAAAAAAAAAAAAACAAACAAATGAATATTAAAAAAAAGCCCCTCTGCCACTGCAAATATTGAAATAAGTTTGACAGCAGGCGGTACCCATTTGCCAATCATAAAACGAAAGAAAATTAATGGGTGCCGCCTGCTATCAAACGTATCTCCTTCCTTCGGCAGTCAGGTAGAAAAGGGTTATTCCTATTCACTTATTTATCTAGTAATATTTTCTTCATAGCACATTCAGATGGGAAATAGTTGGTAACCCTATTTTGGCGTAGCCAGCCAATTCCAGCCGGTAATATTATGTAGCGTCGTTTAATATATTATAGAATATACGCACATTCACTTAGCGTTAGTACGTTTGTAGAATTCATTTATAAAAATAGCTAGTTTAGGTCCTTTTCGTAAGTATTTCCGTACATTTAGAGAGAATATTTAGTTAAAATATATATTTTGCCTCTTGGTTTAGTAAAGCTAGATTAAAAATAAATAAGGCTTAATATATGAAGGTCAAAATGCTGTATTTCGACGTAGAAATGTATTACGATCGAGTGGTCCCGGGTTCGAATCATAGCCATTACATAGCCGACGTGAACCCATTTCTAACACAAGCAATAGCTTAACTGGAGGGGTTAACGAGAATACCAGTAATTTCAGTTACTAGTACTCTTTTAAAAGAAACTGGTTGCATCCAAAGGTGAACTCTTTCTTTATTTAAATTTAATGTTTCTTGGGTTTTAAGGGACCAACTCCGGTCAGAGGGGAGCTCTGACGAGAGTCCCTTAAAAACTCTGAGGAAATCATGCGTCAGAGACTCGCCCATCTATCAACAGATGCACTGTCTTGTCTTGAGGACGGTTTGGCCGCGGTGGGGCCTCATAGACCCGTGTAGAGTATGTGGGTAGTGTAAGTGCCTATGTTTGTGTTACTACTTACTTACTAGGCTAGGCTAATTGATGGGAAAGTGTCGCGACACAAAGCAACAGTAGAGTATATTATACATTTTTACCTTCCACTGAAAGTATGGGGCCACATCACGACCTTTGAGACTCTGGCGCATGTTTTGCTCTCGTTGTTGGGAAGTCAAGCGGCAGGCGTTCTTATAAAAGCTCTTTAAGCTAAACCAAAGAAGAAGAACAAGACCCACGGCTCAGAGGTGAAACCCTCGGATGGAATAGGGAACAACGCGATTACGATGATGACCTTTCAACGCGAGAGGCATGAAATATTTTGAATTACAAAAAAAACGTAGCGCACTCGCAAACAGGAAGGAACTGATATCAATTCCGTGTTGTCCATTATATATTTCGGTTAATTATTTTATTTTCTACTCTGCTAATAATAACTCTACTAATACAACTATTCTCTTAGGATTTTCAGAGATCCTAACCTTCATTAAAATCAAAATATCAACCATATCAAGTAGGCTTTGAAAACAAAATAGATATAGTTTTTATATGTAAAAACTAAAATAATAAATAATAATAAATATTGTAGGACATTCTATACAACGCTATCTAGACCCAAAGTAAGCATAGCTTAACTAGCTTGTGTTATGGAATCTAGAATACGGATAAACATACTTAGATTCCTTTTTTTTTCTTAAATACATACCTAAATATCATACATAGAAACACCCAGACCAATGCAAATATTCACATTCATGCAAACAAATATTTGCACTGAGCGGGGATCGAACCCGCGCCTCCTGCGTAGCGTAAGTACCTAGAACAGACACATTAAACCTAATGGTAGTTTAAATCAATATCATTAAGGTATGTCAGTTTGTGATTGTCATAATTGTATGTTAGTTGATGCACCTCCGGTGACTGGGGACACATTATTATAATTGAATTCTCGAGACTTTGTTCGAAACAATACAACCTACTGCTAATGAAATGAAAATTAAAACACGCTTTATTTCTAGAAACAATTGTGCTAGAAACAATTAAAAGTGTTCTCAGCCTCATCTCGAGTTAAATCTTGCATTTTATTGTTTAAACGTCTAAAAATATAAATATATATAATAGAATAGGTTCGGGAGGTCCTATGGATACGGTTTGTGTTCAGTATTCTATGTGAGGAAAAGCTAAATGGCCTGTATTCTAGAATGCCACTCAGCTGAATCTCGATTCACCCGAGGACAGATTGTATAGAACTATAGACAATCTGCCTGACAGCCTGTCAAATCTGTGGAATCTGTGCATATAATCTTGCCTCAGGTAAATCAAGTTTCAGCTGAGTGGCATTCTGGAATACGGGCCTAAGAGTCGTATGTGCATGTCGACAGTTATACGATTCAATAGTTGTTTGCAGTAAAAATCTAAATGCTAATCTTGATAGTTTCTGTAATCTCTAGACCGGTTTCCGACGTACCTGGGTACCTGCATACTTAATGACAGAAATTGCATAATTGTCATTTAATAACCTCGCTTTATTTAAATGTACTGTTACTACATTTCATAACTGTACACACGACAAACGTCTCTTTAACCTCTGTTCTATTAATATGTTATATCGTATACTGAAATCGATATAATTACTTATACAGGAGACTTGGTATTGGATCCACCAAAATCTTTGTAACGAAGCTTTGTTACAGGCCTTCCTCTCGGCGTTAGAGGTCAGACGCCAGTCGCTCCCCAAAAAGAAAAACATCTTGTTTCTTTCATAGGAAAGGGGAAATTTTGGCTCCAAAAGCTTTGTATGTAAGATTGACCATCCTTATGACGAATACAGGAGCCAAGAAAATGGCACAACCCTTCTAAAGAGCATTATGAGTGTCTACGAAACGTAGATGTTTCAATATTAACAAAATATAGAATTTTAATTACTTCAATTGTCTAATTTTGTAAAATCTATTACCGTAAAGTCTACGCGTCTCGTTTTAAAAATATATTATTGTTTTTGCATAGGTACTAAATTTTAAATAGGTATGTCTTATCCTATTGTTAATGATCTTTTCGCATGTTTATATAATTAACAAGATATGTAATTGTAAATAGGTACCTACGTATTAAGTATGACTATAAAATATAATTTAATTAGCCTAAGAGCAGAAACTACTCGTTTCACACAAAAATAGAATTTAAAACTAGTTTTAATACCTATCAACGTTTATGTAAATAGTTATGTAAAAGGCGTGGTTAACCGTCATCGGCGGTTTATCCAGATCATAAAATAGTTAAAACTAGATGAAAGCTGTAAACTAACTGAGATTAAAGGAGATTAAAACTATTTAATACAGCGGTCAGAATATTGTCGGTTACAGCACATGTTGTATATTGCATATTCGATAGTGGTTCTCTATTTTAGAATAAGAATAATTTAACTTTGCAATGCAGTAAATCTTTTGTATAAACACGCCCTGATTTAAGAATTGCACGAGACGAGTATATAGGTACGAGTATATACGTATCTACTAATATTGCTCGGGACTTGGAACTAAAATGTGCTCAAAACACGCAGTACACGTTTCTTGAGTGTTTTTTGAGGATAGCACGTGGTGCTGCGGCGGTGGACAAGCTCAAATTCAGTCGCTTCCTAAAGTCAACCAAAACAAATCACGGAAAAGAGGACCTCGGCATCCAAATATGTATTTCTAAGGAAGCTTCAGGATCCAAATTATAAGAGACGAATGGGCGCGTCGCCATTATCGGTTTGGAGCTCGAATGAAATCTAGGAAATCAATACAACTTGTAATTGTCGTATCGATTTGAAACTTTGTAAGTACAGTTACATAAAATGACATTATGTAAGGCTACCGTGGGACGTGTCCACGGTACACATTAGCGATTATAGAAAGCAGTTATCGGAGCATTTCACTTCATTCGACTATTAGAATATTTACCATGCTTACAATGACTATGGTGAAAGCAGGGTGATTTGTTATACTTATTTAGATGTGAAGTTTGTACGCGTGTTCGCGCAGGCTTTCCTTTCGAAGCTCCCGTTAAAGTCAATGGTTTTACTAAACCCTGAAGTTAATAATATATCCATATTACATATATGTATCTATAAAACATGCATCAAAATCGCATCAATTCGTTACATACTTTAGATGACCTAAACGACAAATAGAAACTGATTCCCTTAATAGAAGCGATTTAGCTAATAGAATGTCACTTTGTCTAGCTAGAGACTCTAGAAGTCTAGAAGCTCCGACAGCGAGAAGCGACTTTGTAAAGATTGCCGTGAACTCCGAGAGTCTTATTATGAAAAGTTCTATGATAATAGCATCATTTGTAGCCACTGAAGCAAAGAGATATTGCGGCTGTGCACAGTGGTCCCGGCTCTTAAGAAGGGCGGTCATAGGAGTTGTAAGTCGGATTAAAAATTAAATAATGACTTTTTCACCTAAGAAATGATTGTTTTGAGGTTTTAAGAGTTATAACAAGTAAAAAAAGTGTATTTTTTAGATGCAAGTTAGATATAATATTCCCAAAAAAACATTTTGTCGTCTAAAAAGCAGGTAGGTAACATTAAAACTAGTTTTACTTCTACTTTTGAACATAGCTGGATTGGTATATAAAATAAGAAAACTTACTAAATTAAATCTCTGAAGTAATCGGTTTCGATATTTTTTGCACCTGGCCAATTGTCTGCTAGCATTTCAAACACTTCACGAGAGGTATCTTGCCACATTATTTTTAGTTTTTGTGGATGAACATGCGTGTAGAACATGTATACGACGAAAAGAGCACTTTATAGTGGTCCCTGCTGAATAATAAAATAAAAAATGACCTAAGGTATCCAATTTCCCTACATATTACCTAGTACTTTCAATGACCTATATTCAATCCTCGGAGCAGTTTGGAGCACCTAAACGTTACAGTTTTTAAAACTAGAAAAACTAGAGATTATTTTGATATATGTTTCATCTTTGGCGATTCGTTCCTTCCTAAGTAAAAGTCAACTTGAATATAGGAGAGCGGCAAAAAACAAAGAAACTCGGAACTCTCTCTTTGACGGTGCTTATTATCAATAATAACAGGTTTAAAGTAAACGTAATAGGACTTAAAATGTCGTACATTCCTTCTATTTGAATATGCATAGCAAATTAATATCACAAACAATCACGTCCGATAGCAATAATACTTTGAGCATAACAGAATTTTCAGTGAAAAAATTACGTTAATGAGCACTATTGAAGTGTTACCACTTTGGGTGCAAAAAAATAATTGTTCTACATAATTTATTGCAATTTATTTTATACCTAGGTGTAAAAGGGTTATTTGTCTTCCCTCTAACAATAATTAAAGTCATAAATTCACCATCGACATTTTCGCCCTATGACCTATGGGCGAGACCACTGTGCTGTGTATCGTGTTCTTCCATGAATGAGCATGTTACCGTGAAATTACTGTAGGGACCGGAATTGCTCCCAGTATCAAGATGAAACACGATTCTATGATACATATTTAAGTTCGCACAAACAAGATTCTTTGGTATACAATATAGACAGCTGTACATTCTCTGGTTATTACAACCCAAAGGATTAATATTAAGAAACAACCTTTTTGGTTGTTTTTAGTAACATGTATGTAATAAGGGAGCCTAAAGCTAACTAGGGAACGTTTCCAGACTCCGTGCTGATAAAAAAAAAATAGGGTACGAATTGAGAACCTCCTTTTTTGAAGTCGGTTAAAAAAAGAAAACTCAATAACACTCCCCGACTCGGGCATTATGTTATGAGTGTTATGACATATCACATTAGAAACATTTTTTATCTACATATCTGACAGATTTGTTAGTTAATTATCGGATTTTTAACCCTAATGCTCAAAGAATAATATTAATTCGGTTTTATCTCACTGCAAAAATCGATTGCGTTTTCAAACCTGAAATATTGCAGCTACGTATTTTAATAGTGAAAAAAAATCTAGTTCAACAAAATAAGTCCTCACGATTCAGCACTGATTTATCACATATTACATATCTAAAATATATTTACGAATTGAATAACAGTCTCAACGTACCCATCCTCATTTATTATTCCGTTCCTATCGGCTCAGTACCGAGAATTTCCTTATAAAGCTGAGGCTCAACCCGTCTCGCGAAACCGCACCTGGTGCTACTAAACCAACAGTGTAATCCTATCAATACCAACACCGGTACCTCCATAAGTACACCTCAGTGGGGAAGGCGGAATATTTGAGAAGGGAAGCCGATAAGGCCTGAGTACATTTTATTTTTATCAGCAACATAATTTATATGATATCGTTGAAAGTTTACGCAAAACAAGATTCATGGTGGAGTTTTTGAACATTTTGGTCGAGTTGTGAACTAAAGTAAGCGACGGATCATTGGTCCCCCGAAATAAAAATTGTAGATTCGTCCCATATGTGAGTGCCCATTGGTCCCCTCGTAGGAAATCAGCTAACAGGTGTTTACACATTTCATTTAAAAAGAAGATATAGGCACGTTGTGCAAAGTTATGCTCGTTCTATTTTAATAAACATGAAAAGTAATCAAAATAACAGAGGAATAAAAAATAAGGTCATAATAACATGATGAATTCCCATCAGTCATATTCGCGGATATATTCATTATTTTGTTCCTCGAAACTCAAACTGTGAGTCCGAAATCAATCAAATAAAAGTACACATAACGGAATAATGATTTTATGAAATTAATGATAAAAATGAACGATGACAGGGAGATTGAAAAACTTGATAATGCGAACGGACGATACGATGATTCCGTTCAATTTGTGCTAAGTAATGATGACGCGACTCTCTAGAGAAACTTTTATGATTCCAATTTCACAATTATAATGAAATCATCAGTAAACAGTATCTGATTATAACCAATAATTGCAGAGAAAGTTGGATATTTCTATTATTTTCTTTTACGCTTGAACAAATAATTTCTTTATTTAATTATACCTATTATTGTTTCTTTTTCTCTTCTCAAATGATTGTTCCAGAAAGGTTCTAAGTGAAAGGGATAAATAATTATGAAACAAGGCGAGAGAAAGAGACAATGGCAGGATTTGATCGGTGATCACGAACTCCAACAAAAAATCTAATCTCATATATTTTTAACATTGTTTCAACTAAAATCCACCAATCATATCAAAATCAAAACAAAAATATCAAAACATATACAGCCCGGACTCAGCCTCACATGAATGGATCGAGTCAACAATAGTGCCCGGAATACGGCAACTGGCTCACCCCCTGTTACGTGGGATCTAATACAACGACTGGTGAAATGTGGGTGTTAATTAACCTCTGCCTAACCTTCCGGGGATAAAGGCGTGATTGTATGTATGTAGGTATATCAAAACTACCCGCGGGCGCCAGGGCCTCATTTCTCTCGCGAATTTGGAGCCGGTACGTAAAAACTATATATTCATTTCCGTTTCGCAAGATTTGGTTGCGATCTGTAACTGTAGATTTTTGAGGTTATCAGTCGGAGTCATCTTTGCCATCGTTTTTTTATCGACTCGATAATGATTCCATATTTTTTTGCCTTTAAAGTTTTCTAGGTTATATGTTTGTTGAACTTTGGTAAGTGGGTCTTTTTTTTTTTTCAATTGGTTACATATCTGCTAAGACACAGACGTAAAAGATTGCAAAATTATTGATAATCAATAAGACTTAATCTCTAATTTAACAACGTATAGGTTTAGGTACTTTAGGTAGTTATTCAGATATTGTAGATTGTAATGTTTTAGCGGCTTATCCCTTATCAGATAGATCGATCCATTTAGGAAAGTATATATAACCATCACAGAATCCTTGCAAATACCCAATATCCGAACTAATGACTGATTTCACTAATGGTAGTACGTATGTAGTAACCGAAAACGGCGAATGGAAAAGGATCTAATTGTAAGAAAAATGTGCGAAGCGAAGATGGAAAAGCCGGCCAGCGGATCCCTGTGCTTCAAGGTGAAGGCCTGCCTCAGATGCCATAGAACACAACGCCGTTATGATGATGATGATCATGAAAATACGTTATAACATTAACATGTTATAACGTATTTTCATATTCATATAATTCATTGAGTAAGCTTAATGAATTTCACCGAGCAAAACGTGAGTAACTAGGATCCCTTGATCCTCATATCCGGGGGCTAGTGGTCCCAATATCCGGAGTCTAGACGGAAACACCGCAGGGCCAGCTCGAAAGAGATCCTGGGTCTGCCGGAGTGTAAAGTATGTCTTCGGCGAACTCACTGCTCACCTTTGGCAAGCTACGATCCACAGACGGCGTGCGTTTTAGTTGATTCGAGTCTGACATAACCACTCCCGCCGGCTCGGGCTCGCGGCGATAAAAAAGAGGTTAGTAATACCTACAGGTTTTTACAGCTGAAACCCAAACTATTACATGTACTCCTAATTACTTCAAGTGACATTATCACTTAAAGTGATTGAACCTTTCAATCAAATTTCTAATGACAAAAGGTTCAATTTCCTCAAGCAGACGACACAGACGTTAATCACAAGAGGAAAATTAGTTCGGGAAAAAGGCCAACGTGATCCTCAAATGTAATAAGGTACGGCTATTGTGTCCAAACGTGGACTGTGTCTTTATTCTTTGAGCTTTCCAACTGGCTTCTGTTGCTGAATACTAAAATCCTGCTTTGTTCCTGCACGTACATCCGAGGCAGCACAGTGTTTATTGTGCTTGTTCGAGACGACTGTGTGTGTAAACTCATATAGCTCGTAGTGTTATGTTGTCACTTCAAACGGCTCGAGCACATCAGCTACTTACTCGAGTAGAAAGTACTTTTGTTCAACACATGCAAAGCACGGATTAGAGTATCTAAGACGTGACCCGTACCACCTTCATTCTATCATTTAATTTAGTTTTGTCACTCAATCAAAGCTACTAATGAATGGTTTAACAAGGCCGACTTGAGTGTTTTATGCGAGTTTTACTATTCAGTCGTGAGCTAGTAGTGTGTGATTTGATGTTATATTGAGTCCGTAATATGCAAATTCGATGTCGAGTCTCGTTTAGACAATAGAATCACTTCGCTATCAGCGTGTTATTGCTTGAGAGTGAGAGTTAGCAAGGGTTTACCCTTTGTATTTTATATTACCGGAAACTACACGGCAATAAAAATATTAGTTTCTCACACATCACGCAAAACAGTGACATCATTGGTTATTCAACAATGAACAAGCATAAAAGTAAATGTCAGTTAGCCTCCTGTGACAGCCTCTGTGGCGTGGCGGTAGTGAACGCTGCCGCTACGCACGAGGTGCGGGTTCGATCCCCGCTCAGTGTAAATATTTCTATATAAGAATATGGGTATTTGAATTGATCTGGTCGTACCTCGGTGATCACATTAAGCCGTCTGTCCCGGTTGTTTCATAAGAATAACTATGGAGGACGTTACTTCTTTTGATTTCATATTCCATACTAGCGCCCGCCTGCGACTTCTCAAGAGCGGAGTTCGTTTAACCGCCTTAGGGGTTGATTTTCGTAAAATCCGTTTTCAGCGGATGTTTACACACTATAAGAAACCTACCTGCCAAATTTCAAGTTTGTAGGTGTTATAGTTTCTAAGATTCCGTGATTAATAAGTGAGTGTACCTATGTAGATAAAACACATATAAAAGTAAGTGAATTACCTCTTCCTCTTCACTTATAAATTCTACTGTGGCTTGGTGCCTGCTCTGTGACTGTTCCACTGTGTTCACTTTCACTGGCCGCGCGTCCCCCTGGTCCAATACTGTAACAAAGAAAATACAACTATGAGTGTACGAAAAATATAACATCTATCTTACTGTATACTTTAGGGTGTATAGGGCCCCACTAAGTTTCATAGGCCCCATTGAGGCTCTGAATGACGCAGGCTTTCCTCTCTACATAGGTAGATAATTGAAATTTGACAAAGATATAGACTATAATCTGGAATAGCAGGGTCCACTGGTCCCCTAAAATTAATACTTCAAATATTTGAGGAGACGAATAGGCTCGTCTCCTCAAATATTTGAGATTCTTACTCGTCCCGTGGTCTGTTATTTGTTTTAAATATAATTTATTATCTGGGAGCACGGTAGTGTTCCGGCCAAGTTGAGATACGGGAAGCGCAGGGCACTTATTGGAGAAGCTAGTTCTTATCGCTAGAACAGGTCGCAGTAACGCGACCAGTTATTCACGCAAGTATCCGCAAGCTACTAGTATTTTATCATAAATCAAAGAAGAAAGTTGACTTGAAGCCTAAGGCGTAACACTAGATCCAATTGTAGGAAGAAGCATGTGTTAATCACAAAACTGGTTACGTAACCAGCGACGCCAAACGCAAACGTGAATTTGAAATGGAAGGCAAAACGTGACATGATTTAAAACAATATTTATTGCAGAAATTTTAGTATTTGTTTAGAGTTTAGACTATTACTAAAACAATTACTTGTCCGTGACTATCAATTTTCTATGCCACATTAAATCAAGAGAATAATCACGTATCTCAATACATGCTTATCGTGTCTGTAATCTGTGTGAACGATTAAATAAGTTGCTTTTATGTTTGTTACTTTTAGTAGTATTAGTTTATTTTGGGTGTATGGGCATGGTATGAACTTTGATATGGAGTCCTATCCAATAACGTATTATTAATAGATAGGTCACGCAGGACAATGGCGGCTTTCAAAATGGCACAAAAACTAAGTACAAAAAAAATATACCTACTAAAATATATAAAATAAACGCGCGTGAAGAACGACGAATTTATTACTAAATACCTTTTTTGCACGTCTCTGATTGGTGCATAAAATGAGGACAAATTGACCCCATTTTTTGTCGCCATTTTAGAGTGCAGACAACCTATCTATAGTTTATTATATCTCCAGTCAATCAAAACTTCTAAACCCTAGAAACTTAGAACCCGTACAGCATACATACAACATTAATTTAGACGACACTATTTTAAATCAAATAAAATCAAAATGTACAAAACAAGTCTCGAGTTCGTGGAATTTCAGTAATAGTAAAACACCCACCAGACACAACGACATCACTTCTTGAATACTAATATACACGGAGCCAATACAAAACCTTATAAAAGAAACATATTTTAAAGCAAAACTCCGAAATCTCTTTATAAAACCGCCACGTCTCGACCTTCCTTCAACTAAATGTAATATCTAAATTAATAACTTTTATATTCTCCGCAGACAGATAAAGTTTAACAAGGGATTTCTTTTACGCGACCCTTTGAGGAAAACTGAAGAAAGAAAACCATTTCAGTTTATTTGCGCAATGCAAACACTCCACCTGAGACTTGAGGGCTTGTATCCACTGTCGGTATGACACGGTACGGTAAAAACTTTTCCTAAGATGAATAGAAAATAGAATTTATACTATGGAAATAGAATTGTTTGAATAATAATCAAATAAAACAAAAACTGAGCTGTGATAATGATCATCATTGAAATTAAAATTCTTCACCCCATCATCATCTACCTGCCCTTATATCAGTTATCTAAGAGCCGCGCAACGTCTTATTCTCTTCCTTACGGTTTTTTCACGTCGTCTCCATAGTTACTCCTCTCATTGCCACGCCTTCTTTCACAAATTTTATTAATTTTGTTGTACCTCTGCTCCTAACTTTGAATTTTATTACACTTCTATTTCTACTAGTACTTACATGAAAATCACGTGTCGTGCGGCCAGTGGGCACAGGTCCTTATTCTTAATTCGTTAAACAACATAAATATGTTTGACTTTGATCACACACATTCATTAGCTCTATTTATTTATGCTCATTCATTATGCATGTACCGAATTTACGTCTTATAGCATGTATATTTCATTAGTTATTTCTTTATCTCAATCTACGGTTGTATTAGCGGTTACGGTTAAATACGTTTCTTTTGTTGTTTTTCAAATATCGATTAGGCCCACTGGTCCCCTAAAGTTCGTACCCTGCGCCCACTCGTCCCCTAAAAGATTGGACGCTCCCACTGGTTCCCTAGTCTGTTATTTGTCAGTTCCGTTTCACGGATGTTCTATTCATATACATAGGTGTTGTATATCACAGTTGGTATCCACTAAACTGATTTAAGTGATTCCGTACTATACCTACTATACCTGCGGTGTGCATACTCCAGTTTTTGCGTGATAAATCAACAAACAATCTCTCTTTTCACGTTATATCTATATGTATAACTCAGACTAAAAGTAAAGCCATATAATCCGCCTAAAGTAATAGGTACTAAATTAGTATCATATCCCTCGCAATCGCGCATGCACACAAATATTGCGACCGAATTGTTACTACTTTAGTATTATTACTTTAGGCGGTTTCACTTGCTAGTTCTATAATGTTCCTTCTGTTATTATTTTATTCTGATATTTAAAACAATAACTATAATGAGATATATTCTCATTGGGGTAGTCAGAGACGCCATCTTACTACTTGCTGCGACCCTGGCAAGTTTGCCGATTGCGTGTACTCCTGACCTGGCCTTTCTTTAATAATATTTGTTAGAAATTCGAAAATGTACTAAGAATTATGGTCCATACATACATACATGTAATCACGCCTTTATCCTCAGAGAGTTAGGCAGAGGTGAATTGACATCCACACTTCACCCACGTATTAGGTCCCACGCAATAGAGTGTGGAGCCTATTACCGTATTCCGGGCACTATTGTTGACTCGAGGCATGCATGTGAGGCTGAGTCTGGGCTGTATTATATCTGTCTAATGTCAAACAGCCCAATCCCTGAGTAGCCTTTTACTACACCCCATGGGAAGATATGGGGTGGTCCAAATTCAGCCGGGAGTGGCCGGGAAAATTATAGTAATGTAAGTCATTAACCCTTATCCTGGAATACTCGGCTAGGTAATAAAAAAAAGACGTGTGGCACTCGGGGACTGCCGCGGTAAAGCTATTGCATAGCATTTTTTATCAACTTATGCAATTATAATTACTTACGTTAAGCGGAGCTACTTCGGAGCAGCTCGGCTCGATTCGTGCGAGCTTCGGGGTGTTAGGTTTTTTCGTTACGGAATTTCTGGATTCGGTCTCCACGCTCAAGGCCCGCGATAGAAGCTATGCAATAGCTTAATGACACATTCCTAAGAAGTTAGGTCAACATTGTAACAGGAAAAACACGTATACCTCTGAATTATTTACAGCTGCCTAGAAGTAGGTATTGTTTATAATTTCTGGTTTCTCCACATCGTTCGGTATATTATGGCCGTTTCTGTTTAATAGCATTAAAACTATTTTGCATTAAAACATGTGCAATTTATTATATTTTGCCATATTTTAGTTATAGAATATCTATAACTTATCGCAACCAAATATAGCCAATCCTTTCCCAATGTTTATTCTATCTCTGCACTAAATTTCATCAAAATCGGTTCAGTGATTTAAGCTTGTTGCTCGGGACATATATCTTAAGCCTAAAATGTGCTCTATACGCGCAGTACACGTTTCTTGGGCGTCTTTTGAGGATAGCACGGGGTGCTACTGCGGTGGACGAGCTCAATTGCACCAATCATAGATTATTAAAAGACGATCCAGACGCGCCACGGCCTCGTTTGTCGCGATTTAGGTTCAAGATACGTGTCCCAAGGTATATCAGACAGATATAGTTAAATAGAATTTAGAAAAATCATTATTACTCCCATGGCAAGTATAAATAGGAACAACCGATCCTGGATCACGCTATGCAAGTTCTCACGCAGATTACTATATCCCTACTAATATTATAAATGCGAAAGTAACTCTGTCTGTCTGTCTCGCTTTTACGACTAAACCGCTGAACCGATTTCGATGAAATTTGGTATAGGGGTAGATTAGACCTTGAGAAAGGACATAGGCTATGTTTGGTCGCGATAACCGACATCCACGCGGGCGGAGCCGCGGGCAAAAGCTAGTATATAATATACACCTCTAAACGTCGCTCATTCATTGGGCCGCGGCCCGTCAAGCGTGCTCATTTAGCTGGCTCGGAGGATCCCCCTTTGTGTAGGAGGAACTGGAACACCTCACCTCGTTCCCATATATGTAGTTAAATTGGGACACTTTTGAAGCGTGAATCGTTGTAGATACTCTTTTGTGGCCATTCTTAATGATATAATCCTTTCTATATAAAATTATTGATCCTGGATCGCGCTATCAAAGTTTTCAGATTGATTTATACTCGTATACATAGATAGTCCGCCAGGAGTTATCTCATACAACTGCGCCGAGGGAACATCAGACTCCATTCTTCTGCATTTTATATGTAGATATGTATAACTTGTGCAGTATGGACCACTGTGAAATTATACATGTTTAAATACGTGTGATTACAAAACTTAAAAAAATCAAATTCAATTGAAAACGTAGGTAATAACCGTGAAGGAAGTTCAATAACCTCAAGAAAACGTAGATAGATTTCATATTCTATAGACAGATCATACTGAATACGAACGCTTTTGTGCGCCTTTCTTTCAAATCGATTTAAAATCACACAGGCTCCAGGAAACTACTAAGATCAAAATATGAATGCAACATCTGTCAACGTTTATTTTTAGTTTCAGCAGGATAAATGCAATAACAGTTGTTACAGTAGGCATACCGCACGTTTCGGGGAAGCCGTTTATTTATGAGGAATTCTCTACTGAAGAACCCACTGAACACTGTTCGTGGATCGTTGGAATTGCTTTATTACATAGTTAGTCTGGCTTACGAGTAAACTTGTTATCAGTCAGTCAACCGAATAAAAAGTTGTAGGTAAGTATAAAAAAATACCGTAAACCCGAATTGTACTAAAACTGTGTTTTGGACTGTACTTTTGTCACCAGATTTGCCCCGATTCAGTAAAATTATATTTTTAAAACGTGTGATTTCAAAACTTACAAAAATGGAATTGAAATCACGCACTTGAATTGAAAAAAAAAACGCATTTGAATTGAAAACTTGGCGATAATGAATCAGCCCATTATACAAAGGCAAATCTTCGGCGACAATTTTCTATTATAGAATAGTACTAGCCTTCCGCCCGCGGCTCCGCCCGCGTGCATCTCGGTTAACACGACCTTTGCTCATATCTTCGGTTCTACTGAACCGATTGCGATCAAACAAACTTAAGATTTTAAGTCTGAGTAAGCCCTTTCTAACAAAAAAACCGCATCAAAATCCGTCCAGTAGTTTTTGCGTCCATCGCGGACGAACAGACAAACAGACAGGAAATTCAAAAAAAATATTTTCGTGTTCAGTATCGTTAACATAATATAACCCAAGTATTTTTTTTTAAATATCTCCAATGTACAGACACGACCTCTTTACAATTATATAATAGTAATAGATAGATAGATGGTGAATGTATAAAATTTACACGTATTTTGACGTTTATGATATACGTTGACAATCGTCATATACGTCAATTCCCATACATTCATCATTCTCTTCTACAATACGTTGTTAATGCTGTTCAAAAACTGCAAGCGGTGTTGACGCAAACACATTTCCAATTAACTTTTACGGTATGATGCAATAAACATGTGTTGTCTAACGCGTTGTATTGTAAGTCACACACGCTAATGTTGTATGTTTACAACGTAAACATCATTTGCCTGTGACGTCATCAGTGTGATTGACTCATCGCAATCGTCGCCATCTACTACTTGAATGTATTGTGGGTGTTTTCATTATCATCATCGTTACATCTAAAGCTTGTGCTTCAGAGCTCAGGGTCCGTTCTTCTATTTCTCTTGATTTGGCCATCATAGCGCTAGATGAATAGATATCTATTTATCCATCTAAAAGAGATAGATAGGATATCTATCTAGATAGATAGGTAATTCTTTATTGTACACCAATAGATTTACAATACGACAAGGAGGTGGCATGTATACAGTTTAATGTAGCTGCAATGGGCGGCCTTATCGCTGGAAGCGATTTCTTCCACGGGATGTACAGATTGTACAGTAATGTCTCGTATAAGAGCTTTTACCAACCCCGAGCGGAAAGCCTTTTTTGTTTTTCTACGTAAGGAATGCTGTTACGCCTGTTACGTACGCCATCTCCGGCTACGGGGCGATAGCGGAAGAGCATGTGTGGGACTTTCCCATGCGGTATCGGATGGTAGAGCCCCACATATTATGTGAAAAGGAGGAAGATGTGTAAAGGAGGAAAGCCTGCGCTGGAGTCTCGTCCGTCAGTGAGGATGGTTGGGCCTCGAAAATCGAGATTGGTCAATTGGAACCCAGTAAACCAAGAGATTGTCAATATTTCAACCAATATTACCTTGCAATTTTTACGTATTGACATAAAAAAGATTCGGTTCTTATCTGTTTTCTCACAAAGCTGTAGACTAACAACTCCAAGTCGTAAACCGCAACGAATTGTAGATTAGATCGTGAGAACGAACCACCACAGTCGATTATAATTTCTAACATCCTCTTATCTATGGATTTCCCCCCGGTAAACAAAATAGCTGATCATCACAATTACATAACTTCACGGGTTTATCCTTATGTTTTTATTTAAGTTACTGTTTGTTTGTTTGTTTACTTATTAATTACTAGCGGTGGCGTTAAGTTTTGTTTACTTATTCATTATTAGCATTGGAATAGGATACAATTTACCATGTATACTACTAGCCTTCCAACTGCGGCTCCGCCCGCGCCGATGTCGGTTTTAAAGTTTCATGGCCATATCTCAATCCGGACCTACAATTTTTTTTTAATATCTTCAATATAGAGACACGACCTCTTTACAATTATATGTATAAATAAACAGTAGAATTTAAATAGTCAACGATTGATACGACACTGTGCCCTCTAATACATAAAAAACATGCTTTTGTCATTATTTTTTCTAGTTTAACACCTGCCAAATAATATGAAATATATTATATCTATTAAAATGCTTAGTAACTGTTTGTTTTTCAACTCTATAAGCAAGATGATATTACGTTATGATATGCGATTGATGCCTTTGTACAAAAATCAAGGACATTTCATACAATGAAACGGGTACATTGCGTGCGTACAGATTGTGATATGTTAACCAAGTCACTCACCTCAATCACAACTCACACTGATTCTAGAATAAAACAAAAGTATATTTGTTTGTTAACTAAAAATTACTGTAAAATTGTGTTAAAAAAAGGTAAATTAATAAGTTAAACACACAAAATATTCATTACGATATGGTTTGTTGTTTAGATATTTTTTATGGAAAGTTAATATGCTGTAAATGCATCTACATAAACTTTTAAAGAATGAGAAATTGCAAACGCGCGAACAGGCACTTTTCATTGCAAACATAGCCGTTAATTAGACTTTGAAATGTGTAATATGTATTCGTTATGTAACATTTGAATGATGTACTGTTAGCAAAGAATACAAAAATCATAATTATTTCTCAGACACAAACAGTTTTAAAATTACAGAATTACATTTCATCGCTGCCAAAACAATTTTTTTGACAATTTGCATGACGTCACCGGACATTCCTAGCATCGAATGGCAAGTTACATTGTAATGAAAATTATATATGCGCATAAAATTTATGATAACAATTCAATTAATTATTAGTAAGTAAGTAGGTAAACAGATGTTGCTTATTCGTCAATCACTGCATCAGTGCATGTTGATATTGCGATATGCGAAATTTATCGTAATTCAAGCACAACAGACGTAATACTCCGAAAAGTTGCGGATACGGTATCTATTAAATAATCTTTCATAGAAAACGTATGGAAGACACACAGGAAGGACCACAGACACGACTTTCCTACCTACACTTTTCTACCCAGTAGCATTCTGAAATATACAAACCAATTCGATACCGATTTCTAACGAAAGAAGAACTCACTCTGGTAAGTCCGGAACTCGCTTTTGCTAATTACTTGGTCTAATAAGTTAGACCAAGCAATCAGCTAGCGCGTTATTTGACCAATCGCGAATGACATTAGTGTCATTCGCGATTGATCAAATAACGCGCTCTAGTAATAATAGTGAGCTGTTTAAACGAACTCAAAACGAGCTATCTCGTCTAAGTGAGATTCGATTTCGAATTTGTATACATATTACAGAATACGACTACTGTAGGCACATGCTGTAAGACATTTCGAACGATCGAACGAACTCGAAAGCTGAATCCGCGGTGATATTTCAATATCGCACGCTGTTTTGGTGATGTCACGTTGTCGAGCACATAAACATCCATCACACTCATGCTCGACAACGTGACGACACCAAATTTACAGCATGCGGAATGGAAATATCACCGCGGATTCAGCTGTGGAGTTCGTTCGATCGTTCGAAATGTTCTTACAGCATGTGCCTACAGGTCAGAGTTCTGTTCAAATCTTATGTCTGTCTAGCTAGTCAGTCGAGTCTAGCCTAAGATCGTTGTGGGCGTGTACTAAGGATACCCGTTCAAGTACATTGACCTGTGTATACGAAAAATACGTACCGGAAAATAATTAAGCACCTGTAATTATATGTATATACCTACATAATAATGGTTGGATCATAACATGCGGTTTCCCTTTACGTTGCGGAAATAGATAAAAAAACTCGTATTTCTTTACCTGAATCAAGTTATATTAGCTGTTCAATTTTAAATAGCGAACTAGCCCGTTTCAAAGTGGGGAACTTTAGTTTCCCATTCTGCAAAATCTTATTCAGAATGTTATATAAAACTTTAGAAGACGTTAGAGGAAAAACAAATACCTATACGCAAAAATGGTACTTTACTGTAAATGTATGTATGTATGATAATGATAAAAGTAAGCCATCACCTGATGCTCTGCTGCCTACTCTGGAGAGAGAAAGGCAGTGTGCCAGATTCTGCAAAAGGCAGTACCTATCTACTTTTGACCTACAAAAGTTTTTGTTGAATGTTGACGTAAGTGTGGAATAAAAACATGTGGAAGTGGCGAGCAGTACTACTTCAGTGATGTGTCACAAAGTGCTGTAAAGTTCAAACACAATTGGCAATGTGATTGGCTATTCAAAGTATTCAAAACGAAACTGTTTCGGGTGGAATTTGGACAATTGACACATAGAATAAACCATTTGGCGGAAAAGTTTCCTATATATTAATACAGGAAACTATTCATCTCGGGAATTGGGCCATGTGATGAACAAGAAATTGATATTTAAGAATTAATTCGTAGTATTGTTTAATTAGTATTTGTAGTATTATTTTATTCGCAAGTGTGTTGTAAAACGTGTATGCCACGCGTGAGTATGGTGATTACTCACTTGTACCATAATGTACTTACTATTTCATTAAATTGAATTGCATTTTTCATTATTGACTAGCTAACCCAGCGAACTTCGTACCGCCTAGTCGATTTCTTGATTATTTTAAGATTTTTAGACTTTTTCACTCCGAACTTTTTCACGTTCACGGGCATCATCAAGTTCACAAAATGAATTCTTGTTGTAAAGCCATCCGGAACCAGCCAGACCAACGATATGAACGTGTAATAAATCAATGAGACAGACCCTAAAATAGGACACAATAAAATTATCGCAGTAGTGCACACCAATCTTTAACAGTCAAGAGTATTGTGTAATTAATTTCTAAAGGTTTTTAGCTTACCTTCTAATACTATACATTCACCTTTGCCACCGTAACCTTTAATGTCAATAGATATATAATTAACAGTACAGTATCAAATAAAAAAATTATCTCCGTTACTTTAGAGTACTTTAGACGATGTAAGTACATATACGACTTTGCGTTTGCGTACGTTATAGCGAATCAAATGGATATATATCATCAACCGTTGAGGTAATAACGTTAGCGCAAAAAAAATATATCTCTTTTTATATACCAGCGGTAAACTTTACGGTAAAAAACTTTGGGATTCGGTAAGTAAATAGAAATAACTTATTATACGCGTGTTACTTGATACTCAAAAGAGGCTCGTTACAATTCTTAAAACAGTTTTTTATTTTATTTTAATTATCTCGCTAAGCTGGCTGTGTCAAATGCTAACCAAATAACAACAATAATAATTCAATATCAGCCTTGCAAGTATTTTAAGAAGCGACGAGATGGGCGCTATCATATAAGTATAGCAAGCAATTACTAAAAGCGTTTTTTTCCGGAGGAGATATATTCAGAAAAGATATAGGGGTAACTTTAAAAAGCAAAACCTGATATGAATAAAAAAGTAACCCAATCGAGAGCGAAATCCGAGATCCTAAAAACACAAGAACTGCTCAGTTAATGGTATTAAATTAATTATACTTGAATTACGTAAATACCGGATAAATAGATAAGCATCTATACGGACGACATGTCTTGATAAAATCTTTCAAAAACAATTATGTTGAAACAACTACAATTATAGCATTCAAACAATAACTAAATTCACATGTAGCAAGCAGCACCCAGCAGCAATAGAATGGATGCATATTTTTTCAACCTTTTGCTTCAAAGAGCACAAGGACAGATCCACACTCGCGCATTCTAACATCGATTACGTGTTCGAAATTGCATTATATTGATCACTAAATGTCATCGGTGACGAACTGGATGGAACCGATTCTAATTTGGAATCAATTCGAATCGGTTGGAACTAAAGAACGTCAGCAGATTCAATTCAGAATGGAAATAAACTCGGTAAGACGTCAATGTTATTAAAAACAATGAAGATGACACGTATTTTTTCCGTTATTGATACAACCGCATCGACATTCAAGATGGTAATGACGATTTATTATCATCTCATTGAGAATCCAAAGGAAATGGACCGATGAATTGTCTTTAGAATTGAAAGATACGTTTCGGTTACTTTTCATCAGTAATCATGGTCTTGGGCAGATTTGGTATATGAGGCCCCGCTAAGATCTTCAGGGCCCGAACCAATCTCAGCTGCAAAGCTAGCATACGAACTACGACAACCGGTGTAAACTTTCTTTTTCGTCGGGGAGTCAGACGACAGTTTTACATAGGGAACCTATCTAAAATCGTCCTTACGTAATACAAGACTGGTAACTTATGCCACGGGACCAACGAAGCATATAATTATATACATCGCATACCTACACATATAACTAGTTAATGCTCCGCATGCGTTGAAATGCCGATTTTTGTACTACTTTTTTTGTTAGGCACCATCACGAATATATGCACAATAACTTATCAAAGATTCAGCGCAATCGCGTAAATGGTATAGGAAGGCATAAGGAACCAGAAATAATTATTTACATAACAATACTAGCTGCTGCCCGTGGTTCTGTTTTCGTGGAACCTCTTTATTACGGCAAATCGCTTTTTTCCGAAGATAAAAACGCTAAAAATTATTTTTTTCCTCTACAGCTAGTTAAAAACATTGATCCGGATGTGTCTATGGGCACTTCCGCATTAAACTGATAATTTCCCTACAGATGAATTAGTTTTCCCCTTTTTACGGTCACTAAAAAATATTCCACGTTCAATCATCAACTTAGAAAGTGACATATAACATTTATAGCCTCCGTTGTAGCATTCGGTTATGTACTAAACGGTGACTTTCAATTTGACAGGCTCATCAAATACTTTTTCACATGTAGCGCGTGAAAGCAAAAGGACCGTAAAGAATTCCAAGTGTTTATAGTGCAGCAAAGAAAAGAGGTGCCAAAACGGTAGTATATAACGAGCCACTCCAAAGAAATTAATCGGCATAACAAAGGCTTTCCAGAAATGGTCAGACTATAAAAGTAAAGAAATATTTAATCCATTTAATTGCATCGTGAGTAGTTCTCAATGGGTCGTGTACGTGACAAGATCTTTGGCGAAGTGCGAGCGAGGCAGGCTCGCGGCCAGGGGGCAAACAATCGGCTGATATGATGACATCATACGAGCGAAACCAGTCGTGTAGGATTTGCACTTCAGAATGACGCGATATGAAATAACGGTCAGCGGTAATTATGTGTCTGACCCATTATTATCATTACGAAAACATAACGCAATCCCTTAAGGGCACAATGCCTTTAAGGTTTAATTAAATACCAATATTATTTCTTGGTTTTCCAAATATTACCTGCGTAAAGGACAGTGGCGCAATGGCAGTGAATGCGACTGCTATGAGTGAGGCCAACCGTTGGGCGAAGTGTAAATATGTGTTTCAGTACGGAAATTCTCACTACATGTAGCCTGACTGGTTGACGGTAAAAGGCTGCAAAGTCGTGTAATGTAACAGGGCTGAAGTTACCTATTCGTTCACGTCAAGCGTTCGTTATCGTCGAAGAAAAATACCTATTGATAGATGAAAAGAAAACATCACGTTGTTTACTCGAACGAGTGATCAAATTCTATGCGCAATAGGGTAACTAGGCAACGTTCAAGTTTTGGAGGTCAATTAATTAGATATAGTTTAGCCAATAAAACCGTTGGATGCAATGCCAAGTATAAAAATAAGGTCAAAGAGAGAAAAATACGTTTATTTTGGTCTGTTTAGCTATTTAATCCAACATTATAATTTACCCAATGACGTTCATAAAATATAGTACTTAGATACAATGTGCTGACTCAATTTAAAATGATTTTCATACCTATACGCAAATGATTTAATTGAAAAATATAAACTTTATTCTTTTTAAATTATCCGTAACTCCCTCATCTGAGTGCAACTCGTCATCGAATTCGTATATTACAGAATAACACTGAATGGGAGAATATGGTCCCTACGGGAATTCCAATCAATCTTAAAATGATTTTTATATCTAGACGAATATGATTTAAAAAAAACTGGTCTTTTTCAATAATTTCAAAACACAAATCCGTAATTATCTCATCTGAGTGTAACTCGTCATACAGAATACTGAATAACACTGAAGGGGGAATGTGATTACTACGGGAATTGCCCTAGTATCTTTTCCGGTATTTTCGATACTGATATGTAATCGTAAACCAACAATTATTTTGATAGGTACCTACTGTTAAGATAATGAAATGGATTATGCATTGTTATGTCTGATATTTAATATTTTATAGCCGTGATTATAACAGAAAGATAGGAGGTTTATTTACAAATTGATAGGTTATAGTTATAATTATGCATGACAAAAATATGTGATAACTTTTTAATTAATGAACTCGGGTTCATTAGGTACTTTCTGCCAGTGTTCAGTTTTTTTTTAATATTGTAGGCGCCAGTTGATATGGAAATTAGTACATGAGGCTGTCCGATGAAATGGCCCATCGATCAAACCCATCTCGGGTAAATAGCTCTTCTATTTTTTGGTGTTGTAAAAATGGTTCTATTCCAAAACGTTAAAGTTGTAAAATAACTATGCGGTTCATATCTTATTATAGGTCCAAACCTCAAAATTTCCAACGTATTTAAGAGATCTGATCTAACAGTGTACTTTTCAATTCTGTATCATCATTGACTGAAAAGGAGGAGGAATGTTGATTCTTCAAGTCGTAAAAGGTGACTAAAGGTGAACGCAGACTTAGCCGCACCACACTCACCGCAAGTCCCCGCATTCCGAATTTTTTATATGTATGACTAGCCTTCCGCCCGCGGCTCCGCCCGCGTGCATCTCGGGTAACGCGACCTTTGCTCATATCTTCGGTTCTATTTAACAGATTGCGATCAAACAAACGTAAGATTTTAAGTCTGATCAAGCCCTTTCTAACAATAAAATCCGCATCAAAATCCGTCCAGTAGTTTTTGCGTCCATCGCGAACAAACAGACAAACAGACAGGAAATTAAAAAAAAATATTTTCGTGTTCAGTATCGTCAACATAACATAACCCAAGTATTTTTTTTTAATATCTCCAATGTACAGACACGACCACTTTTCAATTATATAATAGTATAGATAGATAGAAGTTCTGTGCAACCTCGCACACCTAGCCGCGCCGCAGTCGCCGCAGCACCCGAAGCGGTCGAATACAAAAGCGATGACTGCGGCGACTGCGGAGAGTGCGGTGCGGCTAGGTCTGCGTTCACCTTAAGGAATCGAACTGTTTTCCATCCGACAGCCATACAGCCCATGACTTGATGACATGACCCGCGTGGGACCACAAATCATAGTGAAATGTTAGTGTTAACTGTTAATACACCTCTGCCTACATACAGTAAATCCCGAAGTGTACAGGCGTGAGTATAGTATGTACAGGTATTTACAAACTATATTCACGCACAGTACATAGTACGTATGTGCAGGAATGAAATTCCTCCTTTATATACTAAAGTATCATTGTTATCTAACCGTTGTATTAGAGACAAATACGTGAACTCAATTCGAACATTTCCTCTCTAATCCAGCGTGTCCTCGACCAGGAATACCGGAGCGGCTGGCACTCGCGGCGTGCGCGACCGGTTCCGCGGACACACCCACACAATAAACGTTGGTACCTAACTATAAGTAGTACACCTCAGGACACGTATCTTGGGCCTAAATCGCGAGACAAATACGGCCCTGGTGCGGATTTTTCGTAATAATCTATGCTTGGTGAATTTTAGCTCGTCAAGCGCGAGCACCTCGTGCTATCCTCAAAAGACTTTCAAGATACGTGTACTGCGCGTATAGAGCATATTTTGAGCACATTTTAGGTCCAAGATCCCGTACCATGTTACTCTTTGAACTTATTGATCTCATTGATTGACTCTCGATCCTGAAAAGCGTACCTTAACAAAAAAAAGCTGAGCTTTTTTTGATTATTTATGACGTCAAATTTTCGTCAACGTGAAATATAAGCGACACTAATCGAATCATCATTTCTTGGACTACAGTCCAAGCCTAAGAAGTATTCTTTAAAAAGTCAAAAAAACCTTAGATTCTAAGTTATTCTGACTGTGGTCCAAGCCTAAGTAGTGTTCAGTTCTTAGTTAAAAATTACATCAGTTACTTTGTCAACTAAACTAATTTTTGTATTCTAATTTGGAATTAAATATGTTAAGAGCTTGTAGGTAACTGTAACACTAGCAAAAAGACAGCTCCACTATAACGTAGCTGCAACAGAAAATAACAATATGCCATAAGGACCTCTATTAATATGGATACACAATTACCACTATTCTTATTAATCTCTTAAACATAAATTATTTGTAGCCAGAATGAGTTAACATCAGTTCTGTATTGACTGCGGTTGTATAGCTCACGTCTGCAAGTCTGACCTTAGCCTTGTCTTAGCAATTACGAGCCGCTTATACCGTCTCAATAAAAAATACCATCCTATATTTAAAACCGCAGCATAAAAACGTTCATCGCCAACCAAACCAGATGAAGAACAAAAGGTTGTTGAAAATTCTGTGTGGGTTCCCAAATTATTAATTAAAATTCTTGCCAAACATCGGCGAAGTTGTTTTTTATAAGGTTGGGAATGCATTGCTGATTAACTTTGACTTACGACCACGTTTAACAATTTGAATAAGCAGATTCTATCACGTTTTTATAAATTTGGAACTAATAAATAGTTATAGATGTTTATTATAACTTTGTTTTTGCTTATAAAACTAAATTTACAACGCTAGTAACGCTACATTCACATTAATTAAACATACCTACTTGTAAATGCCATTAATTAGAGAGTCTCTTCTGTGTTATGTCACTTTCGTCAGGTTTTGTCAGCGAAAAATGGTTTGCAGATAGGTCTATTTACCATTGCCTTTTAGGCTCATGAGGTGACGAAAACCGTACTAACTTCGATGAGAAGTAGGTATATTATTACGCTGTGGGTAAACAAACGGTTCAAGAAACGTCTCCTTAATTTAGACAGAACAAGTGTAAGAACAAATTATGGGGATAATAACGGGTCACTGTCCCCTTAACGACCACCTATACACCATCGGGGTCACGGACAGCCCCTTTTGCGGGGAGTGCTCCGTTGCCGAGGGAACGGCCACCCATGTAATACTGGAATACGAAGCAGTGTATGGCAGTGTCCTCCCAACGTTCTCAAATCTTCGGCACAGTGAGGTCGCTCCGTGAAACCCCCAGTAAGCTTCTACGCTTCTGGGCGGAGCTAGGCTGGCTGCTCTAGACAGCTGGCCCAAAAAGAGGCTAAGTGCGGAAAAAAAGTCCTCTTCCCATTCCAAGTATATTAATATAATATGACTGCTAACATCTTGTCTCGTAAATTCGGAGACCGGGAAGTTATTATGATATTAATATCATAAATGTTTTAATTTACATAACATGTATTAGTATTTTTATCTTGCAGTTTTGGTGTATACCTACGTCTTGTTTACTGGCTATAATATTAAAGATGAATGGATGTATGTTTCATATAAAAACGCCTGAATGGCTGTTGAATCTAAATCTAAAGTGAGGTTTGAGCTTAAGATAAAGGTGAAGTAATAAAAAGCAATATAAAAATAATAGTTCAATTTCAAAATCAACTAGATTTTTCGTTAGTTTGTAAGAATTTCCAGTAAATGACTCCTACGTTGTATAAATTCTCGTCTTATGTTGTTTTTAGACGCGAATTTTAGCTACCCAGCCCACCTAGACAAGAGGCAATTCGTTAGTCGGCGAATTGTAAAATAGAATGACGAACATACCTGTGGGATTTGACGTTTATCACATACGTTTACGACTGTCATATACGTCAAATCTCATACATTCGTCTTCTATTCTATAATACGTACGCACGCCTGCCAACGAATTACCACTTGTCTAGGGGGGTAGAACGGGTCCAAATGACTCAATTGTTCAAAGTAAATCCCTCTGGCAAGGGGACATTAACTTTTCAAATATTAATTAATAAACACTAACCTTGTCTTAATACCTTGAAAATGTACTGACAATACAATATGTCTTCCGTCGGCATTAATATCAATTAATTAGGCATTTAACACCTGTTATATTAAATTATCTGTAAGATAAATGGCATGTTATGAATCATTTTCATGCGTGTGCGCTAATAGATGTCACCCATATCATGCGTTGATTGGTTACCTCGCCAACTGCCAAGTATGGTTTTTCAGTAGGCGGTAGAGTCATACTTATATCGGTCCGACCGAGGAAATATTTCTCACTCAAAATCAATGTTAAGTAGTAACATACTTTGGTAGTAAAAAGGTTAGGGTCTTAAGGTAAGACTCCATAGCCGACATACGTAGATACAGCCTACCCATTACTTGTAAGTGGACTCCGATACGGATATAGGGGACCATTGTGAAGCCGCAATGAATTACGCGTATCTGCTGCGTGCGTCTGCAGCTGTCTTATGTGGTCACCTTCGGAATAATTATCTTAATGCTAATGGTATATCTGCAGAATTACGGACTTGGGACTCCGGGGTTCGGAGGCTATATGATAGTCTTGAATTGAATATTATACAGTCTTGAATACATGTTTCCGCTGATGGATGTTTGTTAGGTACTACTATATGCAAAAACTGCTGACTGGACCTAAACGACTTTTGGGCCGTGAAATTGAAATAGTAGGCAAACCAACAAATTATCCAGTATTCATCCCCTGGAAACCAATAAGAGGTATTATGGCCGAGTTATTCATAAACACTGATTCATATTATATCAGTACGTATGGAACGGCCGGCATGCAAGTCGCTTATAAGAAATCAATGACTCAACGACAACTTTTTACATAGAAAAAGGTGTATTTTGTAGATGACTCATAATATTATAAGTATTCAGAACTTTATGATGAAAACGGACCTCGAGATTTTGAGGACCTTCTGAGAGAAGTATATGATTCATAATTTCGTAATACTACTCCCATTAATTGACCCATAATTCATTCATCCGTTTGGTGACGGAGAATTCAAGTATCACCAGCCCATCCCATCCGAAGGGTGTCGTAAAAGGCGACGAACGGAAAAATACGCAGATGATATAACAACGGGAGAAAGAAAACTCAAAATAAAACCCTGTACCAACCCGTCTGGCTGGCGTGGAAACTGCAGGTCAAAGCCTCCCAACATTGGGAGAGGCCTATATCCATGCGATTAGTTAATTTTTTGATTCATTGAACTCCTATCAATGCGACCGACATACGACAGTTCAAAAAAAAAATAAACCTATCGTATTGAGAACCTCCTCCTTTTTGAAGTCGGTTAAAAAGAATCGAAAGATGTTTGATAATCAGTCATGCAAGAATTACTGAACGATTGAAATTGGACACAAGGGTAGATTACAGACTGGAAGGCAACTTCTTATTTCAGGAATAGGTTCCTGTGGGTCATGCGAGCCCGATGGTCCACACGGGCGGAGCTGCCATTGAGTCATAATTTCGTAATACATATAAAATAATTTGTGAAAAATATGTAGTAAGTATAGAAAGTTCTTTATACATAATTCATTTTATCCTGTAATTATTATATAAATTATACACTGTTTTTTTTTAGTTTTATACAACTGCGCTATAATTTATCCGCAAACTATTGTATAAATTTATCGTTGTTTTTTTTTTAGTTTTATTAACGACAGTCCTCAAATTTATTACATAAATAAGCCGTTTTAAAAATTTATTTATAACCGTGATAGTTCCGATTACTCAATACGGATTTTCGCTACGTAATTTTATTAAATTACACAATACTTTTATGTAAATAAAAGAAATAACTTGCAAATGACTTCAAAAATCGAGGCCACTGCATGCGTATTATTCACATAACAAGACTCTTCTTTTTCACAATGACCCATATCAACCGCTCCCCTACTCCTTACTTAGGTCAGAGAGCCTCGATCGTCAGTGGGCCCTAAGAATCTGGCTTTTTCCTGATTCCTCTGAAAATTATTTGTCCTCGATTCTCTTCGAAATTTACCGACCGCATACGACAACTGCTGACGCACGCAGCAGATGCGCGTTATTCATTGCGGCTTTTCAATGGTCCCTTTTATTTGTATCGGAGTTTAACAAGTAATGGACACGTTGTAACTGCTGCATGCGTCGGCAGTTAGCGTATGCGGTCAGCTTCGGAATCATACCTTTATACACACAATCCTATGCTTTACGATCAATATGTCTATGCAAAATGTCCAAATACCCTAAACGTCCAATATCCTATTTCCCACTTAGTATTAATGTGAAAGTTTGTGAGAATAGATCGATGGTTTCAAGTAGGTACAGACGGCAGAGCGGATCTGGGTGATATTTGCCAGAGATACTGATTTAGGCTACTTTTTATTTCGAAAAATGTTCCAGCAGGTTGAGGGACGGCCCAATGTCGACTATTATAACAAATAAGCTAGCAAAGTCATCATCGGTAGTCTACCATATCAAAATTTTACTGCCACCATTTCACGCTGCGTTAACTCTCAAATAAATGCAAATTAAGTATTGTCTGTACGTATTCCAGTAACACTGGCGGGCTCAGAAATAGCTTTAGGGCCATGAAAGGTTTAATGGCAGTAGAGATTGCTCAGTAACCTTTGGTAATGAAAGTTAATTTAAGGACAGAAGAATCCGGAGACATGTAATTTAGCCAAAAATATTGAATGAATTAAAAGTCTCTTCATATCAATAATCTAGTGTTTTTCATTCCAACACGCATACGTCGAAACAGTTTTTAGATTTCTGAACTATAAGGTTCTGGAGTTTAACATTTCGAAGGTATACTTTCTAACCCTTCGCAAAGCCGCAGTTGAGACTGGGATTAACGCTAGGATGAAGAAGATGAAGATGTTTTTCTAACACTTCGGTTCTTCACTTCTCTCCAAAGAAGGCAGAAGCATAAAACAGGCGCCTGTGTAAACAACGACGCTGGATACAAGATGGTTGACCTCTCTATCCCTAATCAGTCAAGAGTGTTGACCTATATATTTGAAAAATATATAATATATGAAAAACAAATTCGGCAAATATATCCCAGATTTTTGGCAAATTTTAAGGTTCCACTAAGACCGTCCACGTTCCAGTGCAATTCCGAATATCTGTTGGTTGACAAGCAAGCACAGGAGCCACGATAATGGTAATGGGTAAAAAAGCAAAATAACAGACACACAGTGAACACAGAAATCGTGTTCACTGTGTCGAAAAACCCCGATATCGTTCTGTAGATTGTTTGTACTCACTACCTAGCTGTAAACGTGTCTATTTCTGTTTATAGAACATGTTTCATCAAAGTTTCGAAACACACCCATCAATCAAGTCACGCATAATTCACAAAGGAGCACAGGTAATAGGTAATAGCGAACTTATAACGATGTTTGTGCATACAGACCGGTGTTTCGTGTTTAATCACAATTGTAACGTGTGTAGAGCGGGTTTATTTCAATTGGTGGAATGCGAAAGAACTGACGCATAACTAAACCATCTAAGGAGAGAATCACACAGAAAAGGTATAAAGTATAAGGCGTAAGGCAAAGCAAATCATACGAATCGACGACGCGGAAGTCGATTCTTTGATTATGGCTGACACCTTACCCTATGCTTCTCATCCTTTCTGTGTGATACACGTTAGGCTTGAATCATACAGAAAATACGAGATGTTTGTGAAAAACAAAGTGTACAGTTATAAACAAATGAGCTGATTGCGAAACTGATTTTCTTTTATTTATTTGAACCATTTATGTGCGGTCGGATGACGTGTCGTCTCTTCGCATACTTTACTTGTTACAACTTCGATACGGACAAACGGCACCATTGAAAAGCCGCAATGTATTAAAACAATAAACAAAATTATCATATTCAAGTCTATTTCACGGTACGCTTTGCGTCTGCTGCTGCAGTCCAAGGTCGGCCTCGGAATCATACCTTTACCTTTAAATACGTCTTATACCTTACCTTTACCTTATGCCTTTCGTCTTTTCTGTATGATTCACGCCTAAGTTTTTACTTTTCACCAGTAAAATATGGAATCAGCTTAGAACTAGGTTCTCACGTTCTACTTAATGAAATTCACTGAATTGAACTTAATGCAGTAATTTTGTTCTAATTAGTCGTAATTAATATCAATGGTGAAATTTGTTCTAATATGTCGGGGAGGCCTATGTCCAGCAGTGGACTTCCTATGGCTGAAATGATGATGATGATGATGATGATGATGATGATGATGATGATGTCGATTAATACAAACGTGTGCGTGTGATCACTGATCAAGTACGTTCAAGTTAACGATGCGAATAAAAGCCCTGCTAGGCAATTCAGTACTTGTTAGGCAACACAAACCATTGTGTGGGTGGTGGGTGGTCTGGTCAACGAGCAGACTAAACATAGATTCAAGTTATCAGTCACTCAGGGACAACCTTAGAGTCGCCGCACACGGGCCAGGGCTAATACAACAAAACGCCCCAACCGGCATAAGCTTTGTTGCAGTGACGATTTGTAGCGCGTGGCGACCACCGATGTTAACAGCCTGCATGCATGAAAACTACAAGAAATATGCCGGTGGCGGCGATTTGTGGTTGAGACCGACTGTGTCCTGTGTGCAGCGACCTTTATGTCCGAAACTAACATTTAAAACAATCAATAGGCTATTACGGAAGTTGAAACTAAAATACAGTCAATTGAGATACTTTTTAAAGTGGTTCTTGTGAGGTCATCTCTGTTTAAAGTCCAATTAACACGTTAGAATTTCAATACTGAAGTAAACAATATTTGTTTTATATTTAAAATCAAATTAAATTTGCACGCATTTTGATGTTCATAAGTACTTATTGACCTAGATGAGTACATGTAATTCATTATTATCCTTCTAGAGATTTCCCGGTAGTGTCCAATGTTTATACTTTGAAGCACGGCAACCGTTATTATTTCTGAAAATTTTGTTGGTTTTTACGACATCGACTGATATCTGACCTTCCAATCCTGAGAGGAAGTCCAGTTCATTATTCGTTGGTTGCTGACGACATTCATAAACTACAAAATGCATATCAAGAACGTCAAATCCTATACAAACATCATCAAAAAAAAAAAAAAACGGGAATACTTAGATGCCAGTCATATAGAAATCTCCAATAGTAGTTACGCATAAGCAGATGTACCTAGTTACATGGTTCGGGCTTTCACATACAATGCACGTGGCCATCCACGACTCTTATACACGTTTGTTTGAGACTTCGAGTAATGTGCCGCTCCCGTCAAATCACGTGCCCATACACACATTTGAAACAACCCGAAGCCCTACATTATGCTATACAGATGAAGAATACTCTTATATAGCGATTAAACTTGAGCACTTTACTTGATAAATGAGCAGTTTTCCAGTAGGTATAATAATCAGTTGGTTTTTAATGCATCAAGAGATGGCGCTAGCATAACTTTTGGTAATTTTAATGTAATCTGTGGTTTGTTGTTGTTCTTTTCGCGTCGGTCTGTAATTTAAAATAATAATATTATAATTTAAAATAATTTCATCAGAAAACATGTCAAAACATCTATGTAAAGTAAATCAATACAAAACCGAAGATCATTTTTTCCATAAATTAGTTACCAAAAGTGCCGGCTGCGCCATCTAGCTTGTCTTTAGGAACCCTATAAATACCTACTGGAAAACTGCTCATTGACTTACATTACAGATTGCTCGGTACATAATATCTTCGACCTAAAGTGTGCACAAAATGTGCTCTATACGCGCAGTACACGTTTCTTGAGTGTCTTTTGAGGATAGCACGGGATGCTACTGTGGTGAGTGGTGGACGAGCTCAAATTCACCAAGCATAGATTATTACAAAGCAATTTGCGCGCGCCATCGCCAGGGGCTTGTTTGTCTCGCGATTTAGGTCCAAGATACGTGTTCCTAGGTATATCAAGTATGAGTGGTCAATACTACAAAGGTTGCGTAAAGTAGTTAAAGTAAGAACGTAAGTAGTTGTAATCGTATGCCTATTTAGATTTGAGGTATCGTGCAACACAATGTTGAATTATAAAATATAATACTAGACATAATAAAGCAGTGAGGTAGAGATTACTGAATATCATCATCTGCATATAGACGTATTCTCCTGATTGCATCCGTGGCCAAGATGACCTCGAAGCTCAGGGTCCGCCTTCCGGCTCTTCCTCCTCCACTTCGCACGATCTTGGGCGTCCATGGTAGTGAGACCATTTGCACGCATATCACCCTCCACGACGTCAAGCCAGGACTTCTTTGGCCTACCCCTTTTACCTGGACCCGGCGGGGGTACCATTGCCAGGCATTTGTTCCCCACGTAGCCTGGCGGTTGCCGCAAGACGTGGCCGCACCAGCGAAGACGGCTCTCTTGCATTTTATCCGCGATGTCACGGACATGGAGGCTGCCGCGGATGCGAGAGTTCCGTACGCGATCTTTACGCGTAACGCCGCACATCCACCGCAACATTTTCATCTCCGTGACACGCAGCTCTTGCTTGTGTCGCTCGAGCAGCGGCCACGCCTCACAACCATACAAGAGAACAGGCCTAATGATCGTCTTATAGACCTGCCCCTTCAACCTGACTGGCATTTTAGGATCACAGGTCACGCCAGTCATTTCTCGCCACTTGGCCCACGCGGCAGCAATGCGTGCCTTGACGTCGTGGTCGATCTCACCGGTCACATGAAGTACAGATCCCAGGTACTTAACCTGGTCCGTGCGCTCGACCAAATCATCGCCTATGCGGACGGGTGTGGGATCTGTGGAGTTTAACGCTAAGTATTCTGTCTTCGCTACATTTAGCTTCAGACCGCCGTTCTCAAGCGCTTCTTTCCATCCTTTCACGCGTCGCACCAATCTGCTCCTGTCCGCGTCCATGAGCGCAATATCATCAGCATACATGAGCAACCACGGAGGCTGCTCATGTGAGTTTCTAATGCTGTCCGACAAAACATCTAATACCACGCTGAACAGGTAAGGACTAAGGACGGATCCTTGGTGTACCCCGACGGTGATGGGGAAGGCTTTCGAGTCGCCAACAGCAGTCCGAACCACGGAACCGGAATCGTAGTACATGTCTCGGATGGTGTCAATGTAAGTCTCTGGGACACCCTTGGCCCGCAGTGCCCACCAGATCACCTCGCGAGGAACACAGTCGAAGGCCTTCTGCATGTCTAAGAATAGGCAGTGCAGGGGCGTGTTCTTCGCCCTGTATTTCCCCGCCACAACCCTTAGGGCGAACACTGGGTCCATGGTCCCGTGCCCGGGACGGAACCCGTACTGGCACCCCGAGAGTGTACTTTCCTGTCGGATTCGGGAGTCGATTATCCGCTCATAGAGCTTCATGGTGTGGGACATTATCTTTATACCGCGGTAACTACCACACTCCTGCACCGATCCCTTGCCTTTGAAGACTGGCGTGATGATGCTCAGCCTCCACTGGCTCGGGATCTCGCCGGTGAGGAGTACGCGGTTATAAAGATTTGCTAGAATGCCCACACCACGGGCGCCCATTGCCTTCCAAGCCTCGATGGGGACTTCGTCGGGTCCGACAGCTTTCCGGTTCTTCATGCGGCGAATGGCAGTCTGGACTTCCGCAGGCGTTATCGGTGGCACTAGTCCTTGATTCGGAGGGAGGTCTGGTGGCTGCACCTCTTTATGCTGCTTATTCAGCAGCTCGTGGAAGTATGAGCGCCATCTCTCCTTCACCGCGACTTTCTCGTACAACAAATTGCCCCCAGGGTCTTTAATGCAGCGGCACTTGGATAGACCCTGCGCCGCTTTGGCCCTGGAACGCGCCAACTTATATATGAGCTTTTGCCCCTCAGACGATTCCAACTTGGTATATAGAGGTTGCAAGTGGTCTCGTTTGGCCCTGGCTACGGCTCTCCTGGTGGCGCGTTTTGCATCTTTGTACGCATCGCGGTCGTCGGAAGATTTGGACGCTTGCCACTTTTTAAAGAGGGCTTTCTTCACCCTGATCTCTCTCTGGACTGTGTCGTTCCACCACCAGGTGTCCTTGTCACACTTGCGTCCACCCTTAGACATGCCGAGCACCACCCTCCCCGCCTCAAGAATAGCTGCCCGAATCCTGTCCCAAGAAACCTGTACTGGTTCGTCTACAGCATCGGCGCACTTGTCACCGATGGCTGAGACGAAACTTTGGGACTTAGCTTCATCAAGCAGCCACCACCTGATTTTGCGTTGGGCACGCTCGGCACGTTTGTCTTTGGGTTTCACGCGGAGGTCCATGACAAGGAGACGGTGTTGGCTAGTGAGACTCTCCCCGGGTATAACCTTGCAGTTGGCCACCCTGCTGATGCTGTGCCTCCTAGTGAGCAGGAAATCAACCTGGGTTAAGCGCCCCCCGCTCTTGTAGGTGACAAGATGTTCGGATTTCTTTTTGAAGTACGTGTTCACGATGGCCAGGTCGGCAGTCGCACACGTTCTAAGGATGTGCTCACCCTCTGGGTTGCGACTACCGTATCCAAAACCGCCGTGGACACGCCCAAACTCCTCACACCCGTCACCCACGTGACCGTTCAGGTCACCGCCCAGGACAATCTCCTGCGACAGCGGGACGTCACGAAGCACTCCCCCGAGTTGGTCCCAGAACAAGATCTTTTCGGCTTCGCCACGCCCAGCCTGTGGAGCGTAAGCACTTATCAGGTGGGTTATAATCCCATCGATAAGCACCCTCACAACCATAAGTCGGGCGCTATAGCTCTTCACCTCCAAGATGTCATCCTGCAACACCCGGGAGAGCACCACGCCCACCCCGGCCTGCCCGTCAGGTGCACCTGTGTACATCAGCTGGTAGCCCTCCCCAATGTGCATGGTGCTATCGCCACCCCACCGAGTCTCCTGCAGGAACGCCACGGCCACTCTCCGCCTGCAGAGTACGTCAGCCAACTCCCTCGTGCGACCGGTCAACGTGCCGATGTTCCACGTTGCGAAGCGGAGTTTACGGGAATCACAAAGTTGGCCTAACATCTTTAGCCGTGCCCGGCTCAGGCACGGTAGCCCTTGCCCACTTGCGACACGAGGCGGGCGACCCTCATGCGCGCCGTTTTGCGGCGGCGCCCTACCCTCATTGCGATTCCTTTTTTTTTTACGAGCCATTTATTTTAATTTTGGCAATTTTGGCTTTTCCGGGGGCGACTGCCGTCCGACCCCCCAACCCCGAGGGGAAAGCCAGCGCCAGAGCCTCGTCCGTTGTTCAGCAGGTGCACCAGCTTGCAGGTGAGGTTGGCTTGGGGCTCAAGATCTAGGTGAGCCCCCATACACCATACATATATACAGATTACTGAATAATCTCTATATATAAAATTGGTCACGCCATCACGCGTGAACGGCTGGACCGATTTCGCTAATTCTTTTTTTAGAACATTCCTTAAAGTACGGGGATGGTTCTTACGGAGAGAAAAATTGAAAAAAAAAAAAAAAAAGAATTGACTGTTAGGCGGTACGAAGTTCACGGGGTCAGCTAGTTTATAATATTTATATGAATTATAGTATACTGTGATATAATAAGAAATGGCATTTTTCGTTACAATATAACATGAAACATTTGAGTAATCTAGTCAGAAGCACTGTAAGCCGACAATAGTGGTTAATTGAATAAACACTTATCTGGACAAATAGTGTGAAAAAGCCACACTATTTTATTTTTCAATCATATACCTACCGGTTTCGTCTAACGGCATTCACAAAGGCAGTTGATAGTATTGAACCGGTAAGGTTGAAAATAAAACAGCGTGGAAAAGTACAAGTGTTTATTCAATATGTATATCAAGTTCCACCAAGTGCTATCGATCAACCGTATAAATAGACAGTAGACGATGTTCCTGAAGGTGAAAAGACAGAAGCAATTGGAGGCCATTGGGGTAAATTCGTTAGCAATTTCGAAAAACGATTCCAGAAAAGATGTCGAGATACCGTAACAGAAAACAGACAATTTCCTTAGCGTATAAAAAAAATAATGTCAATGACAGACATATTTGCCGAGTTGTAAAGACATTCTAGGTAATCTAGGTTCAGTCAATAGGTATATCTAGAATATTTCCTATCACGTGGCGCTGGTTATCAAAGTTGCTGTATTAGATTAATGGCTATTAGTTTAAAGAAGAATAACGTAAAACACAAAAACCCACACTTGAGCGGATTATCCAAATAAGCCGCCAAAATGCTATCTTGCCCAATACCATAGCAATACAGCGTAGGTATCTAGTCACAAGTTCGAGTTAGGGGGCCACACACCAAACCTGGAAATGGACCAAGCATTAGTTGCCTGCATTTATACAGCAAAAGTTTCATGACATGCACATTTTTCTTGGCAATTGTGCGCTTTAGTGTGTGTAATTACCCTAAGAAGGGTAATTCAAAGCAGTTGGAAACTTACTCAAGCATTTTTCAAGTAAATTATATAATAAATAATAAAAATAATATGTAAAACAGTACGCTTAATAAGTTATTTTAACAAAAGCATTATACCGACTTCTAGAACAAAAATGCACCCGAAAGTAAAAAAAGAAATAAACATAAACCACTTTGAGTCTATATATATTATGTACATATAACCCGCGCCACGTATCTTGGACCTAAAATGTGCTCAAAATGTGCCCTATACGCGCAGTACACATTTCTTTGGTGTGTTTTGAGGATAGCACGGGGTGCTACTGCGGTGGACGAACTCAAATTCACCAAGCATAGACTATTAAAAAGCAATCCGCGGGCGTCAGAGCCTCGTATGTCTTACGATTTAGGTCCAAGATACGTGGCGCGGGTTATACTTTGTATACATTATACAGTCCAGTCCAGTCAGCCATTGATGGTATGTTGCTAAAGGCAAACAGCTAGAAGTTCATAGTATTGTTTGTTTTACATCAAAATTATGCATGTGCGTCAATATAATAATATGCAAAGAATTCGCATGGCTACGTGCCGTAACAAGGCCCGTCCAGCCTTGTCGCTTATTGAACACAGGCCACAGGTTTCATATAAATATGTTCTCTATAAATAAAACGTGTGATTATTATTCTATGCGCTTAATTTCCTTGTCTCAATACGTGAGAACGGACATCACTAGGTATGGACGTGTATAGGATTTTTAACTTCGACAATAATATTTTATGGTACGCTAAACTGCGGTAAATAGGCCGAAAACAGTGCCCTGAGAACGAAAAATATTCATATTCATAACGTATACGTATCAAGAGAACGGAGTATTGCGATTGGCCGCCTGCCTACTGTGTCTGTGCAAAGCGGGCCAATCGCGATGCTCCGTTCTGTCGATCCGTTTACATTACGAATATTTTTCGTGCTTGAATCATAGCTTGTAATATTTCCTACTAAATTCAAAATTCTAGTTCTAGAGTGCACACACGCAGGTTCACAGTAGGCAGGCGGCCAATCGCAATATTCCGTTCAGTGGGGTGAGCACGAACAACTATCGTAATCGTATCGTGAACGTAACGAGAGCACGGAGCCTTGCGATTGGCCGCCTGCCTGAAGCCTGCCAATCGCAATGCTCCGTGCTATCGTTACGTTCACGATACGAATACGATAGTTGTTCGTGCTCACCCCACTGTCGATAACTTTACGTTACGAATATTTTTCGTGCTTGTAATATTTTTATATATTTTTAGGTATAAGTAGTAGATTCTATAGTCCTTATATGGTAGGATTTTCTTCACTCACTTCGGTATAGAACTTTGGAAGCAAAGACGGGCCCAATAAAAGATGGTGGGAATGCGTGTACTGTACACACCCTACGTGTATAGGAATGTGCTATAGGAACGATTTGTTTATTTGAGTTTGATAGCACGCCAGAGAGTAAATCTATCAGAGTCCACCCACTTCTGGCTACAAATCCTTAACGAGCCAGATTTTCCAGTCATGTGGGCTATTTGAATGATACTAACATTTTACGCCAAGAATACATACCATACACATCTATATATCCCTGGTAGGAGAACGCCCACATATCACCAACTAAGTTTTTTTCGTTCCCACTCAATTCGGGAAGAGATCAGTCCACCTAGCACAACATAATCTTGTACAGTATCCACGGAGAGATCTCTCATCGTTTTCTGGGCCGAGAATCTTTATAAGAATATCTATTGGTTGTGTGTGGAGACCCCTTAGGTACTCTAGAGCTATGGTATGATTTCATACTTCTGCCCCACGGTAACACCGACGATACCCCTGGTGGTAGGTCATTAAACTACAGTAAGCTAGATATGTTAGGATCAGGACCAAAAGTTCCTAAATCATGATCAGCCCAACTGATGGTCAAAGTTATTTTAACGACGGATCAAAAAACCAGGTCAAAAACCACGAGTAGTGAAGTGAGCTGGTCTGAAAATATATGAGTTGAATTTGTATAGTATTACAGAATTGCACTACAGTTTTTGTGTTTTATTATTTTGTTTGTACTCATCCGGCCTATCTAAATTCGACCCTAAATAAAGAAGCTATGAAAAAAAAAACTTATGAATAAACATATAGAACACAAAAAGGTCGATAGGAATTTAGCAGCCCACAACAACAACTTGTTGTGAAGCTATGGTAAATACAAAAAAAAACGTAGTCGTAGGTGGTGTTTGTTTAACATCGCCCACTAACCCCTAGCCGTGGGGTACCGGCAGAGTAGAATAGTACCCCCCTCTAGTACCAGGTGTCGTAGGAGCCGACTGAGGTACAGCGGAACCGACCAATGGCGGTATAACCATATCAAATCGGCGTAGCTAAAATGGCACAGGGCGAGGATGGGCAGCAGCATCCTCGCCGCGAAGCTACGTCCTGCGATTGCCAACACGCCTGCCCAGCGTGGCGATTATGGGCAAACTCCCCCTATGACAGGCACAAATAGGACCAGGCCCCTAGTCCCCGGCAGCTCCGCTAGACCTGGCTCCGGTAGCGGCCAGGGTAACGGCGGAGCAGGGGGTGCTAAGAATCCCCGGCAGAGATCCGGCTACCACCCCAAACGACGACTGGCCCTGGTAACGCACAACGTACGCACGATGAGGACTGACGAGAGGCTTGCTGAGCTGGAAGAAGAGTTGAGTAAGAGGCGCTGGGATATTGTGGGGTTGTCTGAAGTCCGTAGAGAGGGCGAGGACACGATAACCCTAAGATCCGGCAACCTGCTCTACCACCGGGAAGGCGACCAGCAGTCGCAAGGTGGTGTCGGTTTTCTCGTTCACAGATCCCTCATTAACAACATCATTACCATCGAAAGTGTGTCGAGCAGGGTTGTATACCTAATACTCAGAATATCCAAGAGGTATTCGCTGAAGGTCATTCAGGTGTACGCACCGACCTCGAAACGCCCAGATGATGAAGTGGAGACTATGTATGAGGACGTAAGTAGGGCCATACATACGTCTAAGACCCACTTCACTGTTGTTATGGGAGATTTCAACGCAAAGTTGGGTAAGAAAAGCGATGATGAGTTGAGAGTAGGGCAATTTGGATATGGACAACGGAACCCGCGGGGACAGAGGCTGGCTGCCTTTCTGGAGAAAGAGGGACTCTTCATGATGAACTCTTTCTTTCAGAAGCCGCCGCACAGGAAATGGACCTGGATGAGCCCTGATGATTCCACGAGGAATGAGATAGACTTCATCATGACCAACGAGAAACGAATATTCAGTGATGTCTCCGTGATCCACAGGGTGAAAACCGGTAGTGATCACAGAATCGTAAGAGGCACATTGGGTATTAACGTTAAACTCGAAAGGTCCCGCCTGATGAAGTCTACACTCCGACCTACTCGTGTCCAAATCCAAAACCCCGAGAACTTTCAGCTTGAGCTTTCAAGTCGCTTTGATTGCCTAGAGAACTTTGCGTCGGTGGACGAGATAAACAACAGGCTCGTAGAAACTGTCCAAACGGTGGGCTCTAAGCACTTCAGACCCCGCCGTTCAAATAGACCTCAGAAACTCTCCGATCACACCCAAAAACTCATGGCTAAACGACGCTCACTTCGACTGCAGTCTTCCGATGATGCAGAGTCATATAGGCAGCTCAACAGACAGATTTCCAAATCTCTGCGACACGACATACGTCTCTTTAATACTGAAAATATTAAAGAGACAATCGAGCGGAACAATGGCTCCAAAGTATTCGCAAGAAATCTGTCTGTTGGGCAAAGCCAGTTGACTAAGCTGAAGAGAGAAGATGGCAGTATAGCGTCGACCAAGGCTGAGGTTTTGGAGGAGATCGAAAGGTTCTATGGACAGCTATACGCTTCGGTCGCTAATCCTGCTGGCAACATGGCGACCGACCCAAGAGCCAAGTTGACCCGACACTTCACCGAGGATATCCCGGGCATCAGCCTGTACGAGATTAGAATGGCCCTAAATCAGCTTAAGAACAACAAGGCACCGGGTGACGACGGAATCACTTCAGAGCTTCTGAAAGCGGGTGGAACACCGGTACTTAAAGTCCTTCAGAGGCTTTTTAACACCGTCGTCCTCGAGGGCATAACGCCAGAAGCGTGGAACAGAGGCGTGGTGGTGCTGTTCTTTAAGAAAGGTGACAATACCTTACTGAAGAATTACAGACCCATCTCGCTTCTGAGCCATGTGTACAAGCTGTTTTCAAGGGTCATTACGAACCGTCTCGAGCGCAGGCTTGATGACTTCCAGCCTCCCGAACAAGCCGGTTTCCGTAGAGGCTACAGTACCATAGACCACATCCATACGCTGCGGCAAGTTATACAGAAGACCGAAGAGTATAATTTACCACTTTGCTTAGCGTTTGTGGACTATGAGAAAGCCTTTGATTCGGTCGAGACATGGGCTGTGCTTGAGTCTCTCCAGCGGTGCCGTATTGACTATCGGTACATCGAAGTGTTGAAGTGTTTGTATAATAACGCCACCATGTCGGTTCGAGTACAGGAACAGAGTTCGAGGGCGATCCCTTTGAAAAGAGGCGAAAGACAGGGAGACGTGATATCTCCGAAACTGTTTACGGCCACTTTGGAGAATGCCTTCAAGCTCCTGGAATGGGAAGGATTCGGCATCAATATTAATGGCGAATACATCACTCACCTCCGGTTTGCCGACGATATTGTAGTCATGGCAGAATCGATGGAAGATCTCAACACGATGCTCGAAGGCCTCAACCGAGTTTCTCAACAGGTGGGTCTTAAAATGAACATGGACAAGACAAAGGTGATGTGCAATGCCCATGTTGTACCTACCCCGATATCTGTTGAGAGCTCGGTTCTTGAAGTTGTTGACTCGTACGTCTACCTAGGACAAGTAGTCCAGTTAGGTAGGTCCAACTTCAAGAAAGAGGTCAATCGCCGAATCCAACTCGGCTGGGCAGCGTTCGGAAAATTTCGCAATGTCTTCTCGTCCGACATACCTCAGTGTCTCAAGTCGAAGGTTTTCGACCAGTGTGTGTTACCAGTGATGACTTATGGCACTGAAACGTGGTCCCTCACTATGGGCCTTATGAGTAAGCTCAAAGTAGCCCAACGAGCTATGGAGAGGGCTATGCTCGGAGTCTCTCTGCGAGATCGAATCAGAAATGAGGATATCCGTAGAAGAACCAAGGTTACCGACATAGCCCAGCGGATTAGCAAGTTGAAATGGCAGTGGGCAGGGCACATAGCACGGAGGACTGATGACCGATGGGGTCGAAAAGTCCTCGAGTGGAGGCCACGTATCGGCAAGCGCAGCGTAGGACATCCACCCACAAGGTGGACAGACGACCTCATAAAGGCCGCGGGAACGCGCTGGATGCGAGACGCTTCCAACCGGTCCTATTGGAGATCTATAGGGGAGGCCTATGTCCAGCAGTGGACTTCCTATGGCTGAAATGATGATGATGATGATGACTAACCCCTAACATCTTTACAACCAAGATCATCACATTTGCATCTGCCTAAATTATACATAGGCATATAAGCATGCCTTTATCCCCGGAGGGTTAGGCAGACACCTACATTTCACTAATCATTGTATTTCTTTCCTTCCTATTCCTAATTCCTTCTTTTCTTCCTTTCCTAATTCCTAAAATATTAAAAATACATCAATAGCTATGACAAAAATTTTCAAATTAATCAAGTGGTAGGTAAGTGAATCGATTCGATTCGGACAATAGATTTTATCGGCGTCATAGTACGATTTCGTCAGCTCTCAGTGATGTCTGGGTACTGAGAGCTGACGAAATCAAACGCATCATTCCTATCCGTGAAAAATTTAACTGCCGTGGAAAATTTAAAATTATGTATTTGACTTGCAAATGAAAATTCGTCAAGTAACCTAAGATATCAAGACATACTATCTAGATCTACCCATACCTACTAGTAGCGAGGGGTCCTCATAACCCGATAGATCGCATGGTACATGAAAAAGCAGATCGAGGTAAGGTGTTTCCACCGGCTTCCCTTTTGAACATTTTCTTCCTTGACCACTGACCCATACATGAGATAGGAAGATAGTCTGTGCCATAATTCATCCAGAAAGCCAGTACCATTCACCCGTTTAATTGAGTAACAAGCATCCATCCATTCATCTAAACTTTCCCATTTAAGAATGACGTCAAAACTTATAAAAATCTTACTAATATCCGAAGTCCGAAGTATGATTCCGAAGGTGACGACAACTGCAGATTCACGCAGCAGATGCGCATAATTCATTGCGGCTTCTCATCTCAATGGTCCCCTTTATCCATATCGGAGTTTAACAAGTAATGGGTACGCTGTATCTGCTGCACGCGTCTGCAGTTGTCGTATGCAGTCGGCTTCGGAATCATACCTTAAGAAGAGACTAATAATATTAGTAGTATTTTTATAAACCTTGACGCCACGTACTCACTATGTATGTTTTGTACTCGAGGTGAACAGTGAACACTTCACTTTATCAATAGTACGCGTCATCAATGTTGGTACAAATTTAAAGAAGTACATACCGTTTTAGTAGACGCGATGACTGAGCAATAACTACCACTATCTGAATGTGGATACGTGCGAGATTCCGAATCAGGTACATATTGATAAAGATAGTTCGTTGACTTGTGTACACTATTTATAAAAAAAATAAAGTGTGCGTGTTTTCTTACTTTTATTTATCAGGTGTCAAGAGAGTGAAGTAGGTATGGCTAATGTACACGAATCCTATATGTGTGTGTGCCTATTAGACCATTTTCAGCTGCAGAGCTATTCTGTGATGTGGAAATTCGATGTTGAATCATATTTAGACGAGAGAATTCAGACGAATGTTCTGCAGGTCTAAAAGGCCACTTCATTGGAATCATATTAGGATAATATTAAGTCATGCGGCGATATTTACACAAAATTGGAATCTGCTTATTAAATGAATTATTGTTATTCTGCTCATATGAGCGACCATTATACAAATTTTATAGAATTCTATTGAGATTTACTGGGAATTCACAAAGTTACTGGTTTTTAGCGGAATCGCCCAATGTGGCGTTTTTAGACCCGCTGAGCTTGCTATTGGCACTGCCAATCATCGGCTAATTAATCCCAAATCATTGGGCAATCAATCTGATTGGCCCGGGGCCAAACTCATTCATAGTATCTGAAATTTTAAATATACGAGTAGTATTAGAGCGTGTTATGTTCATTTGCGTTACATGAGCGCGCATGCATGTAAAAGTGAGCATTTTTATAAAACAAACAACAAATGCATAATCGACTATTAATAAAGATGAATGATGAAGATAAATAAAAACTTGACAATAATATTCAACTGACAAATATTTTTTTAGTAGCCAAATAAAACCCGTGACGTGAGCTAGCTCATTCACTCCGACTCTATTTTCAAAATTATAGCGAGCCTGGTCTAGAATGCAGTGACGAAGGGTCCCAATAACCCGATTTTTGTGAACTTTCCATTGGGTCGCATGATGCATGACAAACTAGATCGAAGTAAGTTGTTTTCTCAACGGCTTCCTTTTAAGAAACACTCACCCTTCGCCACTGTTAGAATGACCCTAACCCTCAGAAGTAACACAATCCCTTGCCCGCCTCCCATATTAAGGTATTTGGGATCGGCACACGCGCAACATGTCCATGTGTGCTTTTTCCATTTTTGCTTGCAATAATCTCGCCATTCACTGTCATCCATCCATTCATCAGCCACACAGTCTATCCATCTCCTCTTAGATCTTCTTTGGTTTCTTTAGGATTTTAACTGTAGTTTTCTTTAGAGTGGAATTTAGAGGTCGAGATGGCCACAAATTCTTTACGAAAATGACATCATGATTATGCCTTGTATATCTATTCTGTAATATTCTACCCAGTTCTATCTAGAATTTTATTGAATCAGTTAGTCATCAGACGCATCATGTCTCAACATGCTCAAGTAGTGTGATCCTGATCACTGATCAGTTTCTAGTCTAACCTGTTTCTTTTTTTGGATATAAAAATATAAATTCAAAAATAGAACGCGCAGCTATAATTTTAATTCTAAAGCTGGGTACATATTGACCGGTGTTACGGGCCGTAACATGGTACAAAATTAGCATGGGCATTTGAAAGAAAAGAAAGAAAGAAAGAAAGAAAGAAAGAAAGAAAGAAAGAAAGAAAGAAAGAAAAGATTTTCATTTTGCACTGAAATGCACGAAAACCATAAACAAAAAAAAAATTGAGCTTAATCAAGGCAGGCAACGGTACATGGTATCGCACAGTCACAGCCATTCGAAACAACGGTCGTCTCTCAGGGTTATGCTGTCCGCGTTCCAGTGCAGGCGGCCAGCGCTGGTTTTCAGAGACGGCCCATGATTATCAGTGTACACTTATGATCATCACCGAAATTTTAATTAAAATTCATAAATGGGAAAGTAACTATGTCTCTCTGGATGTCTGCCATGCCTTAACTACTGAACCGATTTTGATGAAAAGTACAGAGATGGACTAGACTAGTCTAGTCTAGTCCAAACATAGATTATTTGGATGCGACCGATAACCGACTTCCACGAGGACAGAGCCACCTAAAGCTAGATAAGATTATATTTTATTCAGCACTTACAGAATACCTACTTTGCCGTGCCGGTCCAAACTGTCTATTGAAATAACGCATTAAATTATTATGTTTCAATAGGTAACCAAATTATGACCATACAGCAAGAAAACCAGCAAGAAACGGGCAATATTGTAAACAACTGCATTCATTCAATTGAATATGTTATTGCGTCAAGTAGCTTCAAGTAGTATTAAACGTTGCGTTTTACGAGCTGGCCTTCTGCCTAACGGCCACAAAAACGTATTGGTTAGTACTTCGAGGCACGAAATTGCGCACAACAAAGAAAAGTATGCCCTTCTTTATCTCAATCTTAATTGCATCCAAAGCTTAGACTTTGAACTTTAAAGTTACGCGTGCCGTGTGTCCTACTCCTTTCTGTGTCTGAATCTTTTTTCGTGCAGAAATTCCCACGGATTAGGATGGGGAGGTTATATCGGACTCGGACCAACGGGACCAACTAATCTCGGTTTCGAGACTCAAATGTCCGAGTGTAAGTTAGCCCAATAAAGCATTTTTCTCACACTCTGGACTGCCATCTGACCCTAATGTACACTAACACCTCGAATTGGAGCTTAGGTATTTCGGTTGCTTTACTAGTGTTATAGTATTATTATTATGTTACATACACTGGCGCACACAATTAATTCAAGCTAAATGATTTAAACGCATGTTAGCGTGCTTGAATGTATTGAAACGACATCATTTATATGAAAATAAAGTCACTATCCAGTCTCAATGAATATGCAGTAGCTTACACACGCATAATGTAAATATAAATAAGCATCACAAGTATTTCTTAGCAAAATGTAACATTTCTTTAAACGTTGCGTCCTTGTCTATTTTCGCGGAAAAGAATAGGCTGGATTATCTATAGAATAAACAGTTTTTAGTAAAAGCAAACAGACAAAGGCCAAATGAAGCGCAACCAGGTCAGTGTTGCGAGCTGACGGGCAACTCATATACAACATCTATTAGAAAGTATGTTGCTTGCACGGTAATTATATTTCGTCACTGTACTGAGAATATTCGTCTTTAAAGAATGTCTGCCGAAATAGACACGGTACAAAGTACACCTAAATACTTGAAGTGTTGAACTGAATTATTATTTGAGGAACGTGAACTATTTAGACAACTGGGGCCGAGTACACTGCTGGTCTCTAGACACAAATTCCAGTTGGCGCAAGCACTTCTAAAAAATTTGGTGGACCAAAACAATGACATATTTCTTTCTTTTTTTGTGATTAAAATTGTATTGTACCAATCGATTCAGCACTCGATTACCCTATATCGACTGCCAAATCAATCAATAAGATAGGTACTAAAAGTTCAGCCAGTTTTTAATTACTTGATGTAGAGATTTTTGTATTGGAGTTGTATCTACTTAATTAAATGTAAAAAATACTGTCTTAAATTTTCTGATTAACTCGAGAATTCTAAGCACGTACTTGATAGAATGTTTGAAATAAGGACGAGTAAAAGGAAATCATATTAGAAAGAAAGAACTTCAAAGATTTCCGTGGAAACGAACTGTGAGTTACTTGAATATTCTTCATACTGATAGAACTTATGTAAAACATTGGAGTCGTCAAAGTTCCAGTTGAGATCTAAGTATGTTTTGCCTGATAATATTATCCTTAAGGAAATTTTCCACAACTCGGTCGCCAGTCCTAAGGAATTTTCGATGTATCTCTAGAGTTTAATTTAAACTGAACAACCTACCTTACTCAGCTATACCTTAGGTAGTAGGCATGACATTTGTAGCTTACCTGCAAAAAAAAAACAATAGTTTAAAAAAAGTATAAAATAAATGGGATAACCCTCTAAAGTAACCTGATATTGGCCCTACATAAGCCAATATTTTTGGATACGCCTAAAACCAATCCAAAAACAAAATATGTGACAACATTTTTATCTTACAAACCACAAATAACAGTAAGATAACTGGCAGATAGCTTCCACACAAAGACTTTATACCATTCCAATCTGTTAGTTTTGTCAAAATACAGTACCTAACTGACTTCGTTAGTAACTACGAAAGAACAAAAAATATCACATACATGATACAATCTCTTAATCCGAAACCGAACGATAATTTCATCCTAATTGGGTAGGTAGGTCATCGAAGTTATTTTTGTGCATGTTCCACTTTTATTTCGAGACCGTGCGGCAGTGATACCATTTTATCATATTACTCAAGATTTGGTATAGATTTTACGATACAAATCTCTTGAGAAATTAATATTGGATATGGCAATACTAGACTTGGAATCAAAATGAATATTTATGACTATGAGAATCTTTGAAACGGCAATTTTAAAGAATTCGATACGAAGAAAATAATTGGATGTTTGTTTACATATCGATGTCGTGAGTACATGATAATATTCTTCTTCTTCTTCTTCCTAGCGTTAATCCCAGTCGCATCCGAAGCTTTCACCTCGGAGTCTGGGGTCCGCTTTACTAATCTTAACTGCGGATTTGGCTGGACCTTGATATATTCCGTGAAGCGACTACCATCTGACCTCCACAACGCAATGGTGACATCAGGCAGGCGATATTGAAGCATGTAGCTAGACCGTTGTTGTTGGACTTTTTAGGGCAATCCAACTACCCGTAACGACTGCCATAGATGTTCGTATGGCAACCGGACACATGATAATAAATATTCTCAGAATAGGTACATTATTAACAAAGTCGTCAGTCCCATCTGGCTAGGCGGCGTTCCACCTTTCTATTGGCGATTCCCGGCCTCCACTCTAGGAATCGTATGTTCCAACGGCAATCGATCCTTCTGCAGATGTGGACAGCACATTGCCACTTTCGCTTGCTTATTCTGCGATCTATCGAAATTTGGACGGTCGAAGACCTTTGTTTTGAAGCATTTTGGTAACAATGACGAGAATAACCCTAACCCCAAAAAGCCAAACATTATAGGATTCAGGTGGCGACCTAAAAAGCATTGCTAGGGTATATATATTGGATGCAGAAGGCGGAAGATCGGGTGCTGTTGTGCATGTTGTGAATGTTGTGATATTTGAATAAGTATAATATTATACATTTTATTCGCTAATAGGACTCGAATATTTTTATTCCAATAAACAGCAGACTATCATTTCGAAAATTGTGTAATCAGTAGGGAGCATATGGCAACATTATCATGTACTTTACTTAGACTGTTTGCACTAACATAACCCCGTTATCTAAATAAAAACCTGGCTAGATACTCTATCTTATCGGCATATTGATAGGATGAAAAACATACAATATTTTATTCAATTACATATTGTGTATATACTCGTATTTCTGGAAAATATCGCGTTTGTGAGCCAGGTGTGAGGTGTAACGACCTTGGTACAGTGTGCCAGTGTGCATTGTATTACCATTTAATATTCAGAAATAAAACCATAAAAACATGTGCGCAGCTGTTCGACGGAGTAAACATGCCGATATTATGTAGATTTCAGTAGTGAAAATTCATTTTCCCTCCGTAATCTATCATGGAACTCACCGGTTTGAACTGAGAGGTCCAATCTAGTTTTATTATCGGCTGATACGTTGTTTATATAATATATGGTCCGTCATTTGACTGTACCCCGCTAGATGGTAAAAAGCTGAAGTATAATCTAGCAGATACAGATCACCATTTCTGATGCTATTGGTCTTAAAATAGTGGTCCCTAACTTGACGGCCTCGTCAAGATGCTTTTTCACGCCCCGCTTGAAGGACCCGGGACTACAGGAAGAGAGAAACACGTGCACGGGCAGATCACTCCAGCTCTTTATCGTGCGGCAGAGGAAAAAGGTCTCAAACCGGTTAGTGTGAGACGGAATGGATTCCATAGTATGCGGGTGACACTGCAGGCCGGCACGATTTGTTCTGGACAGGATTTTGATAATGAAGTGCCATAACTCCATCACATCCTTTTATTAAACTTAGGCAAAATTTCATTAGGGGCCCCCTATAATCCAACCACACGTTCTGATCGATCACCTGAATCTCACGGGGGACGAACACACAGAAACAAATTTACCGTCGTGGCTAAAGTGGCTCTGGTAGACTTTTTGAAAACCTTGGGATTGGCATCCCACCATTTAGAAATCTTACTCGTATAAATATTTACAATTTACTTGACTTTGGTAAAATTGCGGCGATTTGCTGCAGAAGTCATTAAGGCCCCGAATCAGATCAGCATCGAAAAATCGGTATTTTCGAAACCGTTTTTCTTTTTAACCATAAAACCTACAGAAGTACAGATCTGGAATTCACATGCCTGCATACTACAGGATATACAAAGTAACTTCACCTTTTCGTCATTCGCGTATGTAATCACCTTAAGAGCAAAAACATCGAACATCATTAGTGATTTCGTTTCCTCGATTCGTTTAACTTTTCATGTTTCATGTGTAAAATGTACACGCAGTTACATAGTATTTAACGTATTGATATTCAATTTGCGGGTATGTAAATTAGCAAGTATTTCATAGTCCGGTGGAGTAGAATAGGGCCACCCCATCTCTTCCTGTGGGTGTCGTAGAATGCGACTAAGGGATAGAGCTGTTCTCCATCCGACAGTAAATATACAGCCCATGATTAAGCGCCCGCTTGACAGCAATAGGCTCGCCCCCTATTACATGGGACCGAAAATCATAGTTGACGAAATGTGGGTGTTAATACAACTCTGCCTACCCCTTCGATGATTTACAGGCGTGAGTATGTACCTATATGTAAATATTCCAGTATTCAGATATTTTTTAAACTAGATTGATTAGGAACGCCTTCTACATAAAACGATTCATGGGCTAGCAAAATATCATATTGATAAAGTATCTTGAAGCTCAAATATTTCTAGGCCGATCTCAATTTGATACTGGTAACTCTATACCGAGTTCAGATGTCAACTATTCCGTTGTTGTCTATAACTGGAATATTCTAGCTAGATGCAAATCCAGGTCATTCTGAATCGGTGATCACGCTATAAACGGTGCGTACTCGACACTGCCCATTGTTGAAATTAATAAGTTCCAATAGATACGATCGTTTTATTCATTACCATTTTTACAATTGTGTTCAATATTTACAATGCTGCAGGAATTCATCTGCCTATCTATCCATTTCGGCCTAAACCTTACCGAAAGATAAAGCCGAAGCGACTTCATAGTACGTAAATGTATCATAGCTCCTTATGAGAAAAAGCTTTAGCTGTTACACATCTTGGTGATATTATGTCGTAGCCATCTAGTTAAATCAGCAATTTATTTGGACGCCTAGGTCTTTTTTTAATAAATGGAAACACCCTCAATAAACGCTGCCATCCAATCAATTCAATTTTCAAAATGAAGTGGTTTAATAAATTGCCTAGGTGCCCAATTAATTGGTTACTTTCACCAGGGGAGTTACCATGAAATGTCTGAAATTTCAGATCAGCACGAAACCTGTAGCATTTTACCATTTTAAGTCACTTTACGAAAGAGTCACATTCCGTGGATCCAGTTTCGGCATAAATATTCGGATGGTTCGAGCTGAAACTGAGGATATTGTATGGCAAGCCTACAATTACTTACCTGCGATATACACATACAGGAAAATAAGTGTGCATAAACACGTGCCATTTGTATATTTACTTATTAAATCAGTGGGGTGAGCACGAACAACTATCGTAATCGTATCGTGAACGTAACAAGAGCACGGAGCATTGCGATTGGCCGCCTGCCTGAAGCCTGCCAATCGCAATGCTCCGTGCTATCGTTACGTTCACGATACGATTACTCAACAGCATCAACTGAACGCCATTTTGAGCTGGACAATGTTTTAATAAAGCTATTGTATTTTCAGTATTCACTATCAAGGCTGGTGAGTTGATTAGATCGGTTAATTTGTATGTCGACGCGACTTTGGCACCTACTAACACAAGGTTGCTATGCCCTTAACTATGAAATTCACTGTAATAACAAGGTAGTAGTAAAGACTAGCAGTAATAATAAGGTTCGGTGCAACTTCGAACCTCGCGACCTTCTGAACAATCAAACTGTACTAGCCCATTCATCTTAAAGGTATGATTCCAAACCCGACTGCATACGACAACTTGAATATGATGCATGATAATTATTAATGAATTCTATTATTGTCTCAATTTTGACATTGTGCGATTTGTATTATTTATTTAATTTTATGTGATGACTTAATTAATAACCTACTTAATATTGTATACCCAAATGGTGAAACATAGCTGAACTCATTATTCTGTGAACATCTTTTGTACCTATGATTTACAATAAATAAGATTATGATTATGATTAACTGCCGACGCGGACGCATGCAGCACATACAGCGCACCCATTACTTTAGAGGACCATTGAGAAGCCGCAATGAATTACGCGTATCTGCTGCGTGTGGCGGCAGTTGTCGTGTGCTGTCGGCTTCGGAATCATGCCTTAACTATGATAACTTCACTGTGACTACCAGTAGCAATGCTCAGGACATATATCTTGAACCTAAAATATGCTCTATAAGCGCAGGGGTTACACGTATCTTGGGCATTTTTTGAGGATAGCACGGGGTGCATAGCCTTAGATATCTTTTGATTTCTTTCCTTAAATTGTGATGTGACATACGTTATGTGACTTTGCGACATAGATAAATTTGCGACATATAACAAGATTCGGTGGAACTTCGAATTTTCACTCATACGACAGTGGCGACCTTCTGAACAATCAAACTATATCAGCGCGTACATCTTAATCTCATTAATAATTATGAATTAATTAATGCCTCCGCCCGCATAGAAATCTGGTTTTGGTCTTCCCAAAACCTCTCCAGTGAGCTCTGACTACTCTACTCATCGTCGTAAGCACAACACGAGGTAATTATAGCCGCGGTATTCTGTAGGGCAGTCCCGCTCTCGCAACACATGGGGACCTATTCCTGGGATACAAACATCCAAGCGTTTTCCAAACATGCTTCTAATATCATTAAATTAAATTTAATATTAAGTTAAGTTTAATTTTAATTAAGTTTAATATTATTGCACGACTAATCAGGCATGCAAGTAGCTATGTAAATTATAACGTTTATTACCTATTTCTTACTGCAACAAATCATAAATTAATTTGATTTGATCTGCAAGTTGAAATAAATAACTTCAATAGGAGATGCATGGAATCACTTATATAAGTGTTACAATGTTATTTCTACAAACAAGACACATGTAATGCGCTACAACGAGGAAAACATTGAGTGTACCTACAATTATTATTAATAATTATTAATAATCCAGTTTAGCGCAAAACGGCTGAACGTAAGTAAAACGTTCAATCGTCTCAGGGAAACGGCTGTATAAAATAATTTAATTATATAAATAGTAAGTGGGCAGCCAGGCCGGGGTCGACCTCGGAGAACATACACTAATCAAATTAATCATCTATTGAAATAAGGTAGGTATACGTAATAAGGTCAAAAGTATACGGCAAAGGTAAAATTGGGCTTTCATGAAAGTTTTGATGACGTGTAAGGAAAGGACAAAGCAGATAACAGACTGTTGCCTCTACCCTGGGGGAAAAATGCGTAACTACAAAATAAACTTTATTATTAGGCAGTATTAGGCAGTAACCAAAAAATACGCAAACGATATCACTGCGACAGAAGGAAAACTCAAAATAAAACCCTGTATCAACCTGTTTGGCCAACGTGGAAGTACCTAGTGAGCCAAAGCCTTCCAAATTGTAAGAGGTCTATGTCTAGTAGTGGACTGCGATAGGCTAACTGATTGACTGAGTTAAGTGATCAAGAAGAAGGCCTGCGCCTACCGCAGGTAAGACTGGCTTAGAATTTGATATTGGTGGGCTCATCAAATGATCCATCATCTTTTAATCCATCTTCTATCTATATAAATAAAAAACTTAGAACGGCTAGACCAACTTGGATGATCTATCTGATATTATGTGAAAGGGCATTCAGTAGACATTCACATACAAGTCAAAACAGCCAATGTCAGGGAAAGGGCGCCGCACGTCGTCGTCGCCGCAAAACAGTACGACGGAGACTCGGGTGTAAATAGGTATGTTACATACATACCTATACATACCTCAATAACCAACTTTTAAGGTATACCTACAGCAATAGTTAACTACAATAATTCATTTGCCCACTATTTAACGTTTAGAAGTTTGTAACTCTTCAAACAGCTAATTATATGCTTTGTAGTTTCATGATATCCTTAACCTGTATACAATCAAACAAACATAGTAAACAAATCATTAATTTTACTACCTAAGTTAGGCTAAACGTATGGATAAATATTTACTACGCAATTATGTTAGGACAGCTGAACGGCTCAGTCGCGAAGGGTGTAAATTTCTCAAAAGGGAAATCGGTGGAAAGAAAATTATACCTCGATCTAGTTTGTCAAATTGAAACATCTCTGCAAAGGGAAGTTGGGAGGGATTGCTAGGAGTTGGGTTATAGGGAACCTAACCTATAACCCAACTCTTAGCAATCCATCATAGCTTCCCTTTGCAGAGATGGTAAGGAACACCTCTGGCTGGACACTGGAATGGATCTGAAAGAAATTCGGCAAAGAGATAGATTATCGTCTAGATTAGTGCATAGGTTACATGTATTTCAGGAATATGTGCCTGTGACTCGCGGGCACGGGATCTCTATCCCACGCGAGCGTGGCTGTCATGTCATCAATTGCAAATATATCATCGCGTTCCTGAAACCTTCCGTAAGTATTTTCCCAGATGCCTAGTCATCTTAAACAATACCCAATAATTTTTAATGAACACTCGAATGTGAAGCCATAGACATTTCTATAATTAAATTGACTGATAAAAAGTTTAGTATCGCAATTGTTCAGAATTTTAGTCTCGATTAAATAAATCGATTCTTTGTCCCGCCGAAGATTCGCGATGGTACTAAAGGACACCATCAATTGAATATAACATTTCTCACGGATGTTTAACATAACTTTTGATCGTAACGATGTTTGATCTTAATGAATAGCAGTACTGATTGCAATACGTCCTAATATTATATACAGTCCAGACTCGAGGCTTCCGGCGACTGGGACCGCAATTAAATTTATTTTAAATTTAATATTTTTCTTCCGGCGACTGGGACCACCCATAAAAAAGAATAAAAAATTATAGTTAAAACCAAAAATAGTACAGTCAAACAAAAAGCCGAAGAGACGTAATAATTAAAGCAAAATCTGATCAATTCAAAAATATCATTGGCTTTAGTAATTTCTTTAATGTACACCAATAAAACAAATTAAAAATACAGTAAGTAATATGTCACCTTAAATACTAAATTCGAACATCATGTCAAAATTAATCAACTAACCCGCCCCGCCGCGCCGCCCGTCACCGTAACAGAGGCAAAGCATGACGCTAGCGGCATTGCCCCGCCGCTGTATAGCAACGGCCAACCTCTGCCCCGATACGAGGCGAAGCGAATGTCACCGGTTTTCTTGTAGCGGTTACTGGAGACAGGACGGTACGGCACACGTGGTTGGGGTATCAGTCGATACAAAGGCTCTCCGGAGTATGTCGTTGAGAGCATGGCGAAGCGGAAACCTAACCGCGCTTCTTCGACAACTCAGTGCGTGCTGACCGTCGCCGCCCACCATGGAGCCGCAGGTGCATTTATGGGGTTCACACACCTTGCAGCCCAGGTGGAGGGCCACTGCCACCCGCAGAGAATTGTCGTCCAATAAAGTGCCCAGGTGAGGTTAAGGCAGCGCGTGCAGCCATGCTCCCGATTCCGGCTGCGACACCGCCCGAAGCCTCGCCAGATCGGATTCGGCCCCCTTGGCATCTCCACCAGCCCCTCCTAAGCCTTCCAGCCGTGCCATCGTCTCGAGCGCGCTGGACATGAGGCGTGACAGGGCCTGACACCACCGAACTGCGGGCAAGCCACACTGTCTTCGGCGTCCGCTGCAAAGGGCACGGTTACTCTGCCACCATTATTATGGTAGATGCCAGTAACAAGGTCCGCAGCCCCATGTGCCATACATTGAGTCATACATTGAGGATCTACTCAACTGTGGACTTGAGGATGTCATCGAAAGCCGCGACGTCTGCCGGACAAACCCAGGTTAGCGCGGTCCGCAGCAGGTACGTCAGCTTAGGGAGGGCAAAGCACATGCGCAAAAGCACCAATGCCACATGCGCAGAAAGATTTTTGAGACGTTCTCGAGCGGTCAGGAGAATTGAAGCTTATTACGGGAAAAGATTGCCTCGTGCACCCCTTCAGGGAAAAAATCATTTACGTATAATATATTATGTAAAAATATCTAGGTATACTTTCTTATTCTAGGCATGAGTTTATTGCCTGCAATTCCAAAAAGATAGATTTTCCTAGCAGTCACTTTTCCATAGATTTTTTTACCCGTGTTTTCGTCCTGAAAAATGCCTCTACTACTACCAGACAAATTTGAAAAAGGTTTTTTCACAAAAAAATGACAGATAGGTACCAGGATACGCTATTTCTTAATAAAACGGTGTCAAAAATATTACAATCAGCTCAGTTTTACGAAACCTCGATTTTAGCAAAAAAATTGTGTTGAAATCGGTCTGAGCTGCGGCTATCCTTATATGGGGAAGGGGGGGGGGGGAGGGTTTTGGTCACACCTACACGTACCTTCATGACTATTACATACACATATTCACGCCTGAAAGCCCATATTTCAATATGTTTTCGGTCTCGTGTAACCAGGCGATCTTATTGCCGTCAAGTGGGCTGTAGGTGGGTATATTTACTGACGGATGAAGAACAGCCCAGACATGACAGATGGAGTTCTCGTAGTCGAAGGCGACTACGGAATAAGGCTGTTCTCCATCCGTTCGCCCTATCCACCGCAAACCAACACTGTCTAGGAACAAATTGATACTCTAGTGTCAATGTAGGGTCCGCGTTTTTTCGCATAACTTTTAAGTTATTTTAAGGGAAGCCCGAATATGTTTTTAATACCTACCATTGATCCATTCCCTGAGCCTTTATCCAACTCAGTTAGGATCGAACTTTAATACTTACCGTGAAGCGACTGCTACCTGACCTTCTATTTGAAGCTACGGCGCAACTTTTAAACTAATAGTGAATGTTGACTATCACTATGATATTTTAAGTAACAGAGGTGATAACTTAGAATACCATCCAGGGTGCCACCAAATTGCATACAAAAAAATTCATTCAAATCGATCCAGCCGTTTAGGAGGAGTTGATGAGTGACATTTTTCAATCAAAGAGTTTTTTCTTTAAATTAAAACTAACCTTTTTTTGTTTGACTGTACTGTTTTGGCTTAAACTATAGATTTTTTGATACATTTATAGGTGGTCCCAGTCGATGGAAGAAAAATATTAAATTTAAATGAATCCGGCAACTGGGACCGCGGTCCGAGTTAATTGTGGTCCCAGTCGCCGGAAGCCTCCAGACTCAACCTCAGAAGCATGGGTCGGGCCAAAATAGGGCCCGAAATACGGCAATAGGCTCACCCCCTATTACGTGGGACCTAATACAATGATTGATGAAATGTGGGTGTTAATTCTCCTCTGCTTAACCCTTCGGGCATAAAGGCGTGATCATAATATATGTAAGTATGTAAGTATTACAAATTAAAATATACCTAATTTAAAAATAACTGTCGACCTGTTACATTTTCACGCTTAGACAGCTAAACCTAAATGTTGTTAAAATTTAGGATAATCTAAGAAGTAGGTACATAGGATACTTTTATTTCGGATATTAGCACTTTACCGTGATAAATTGTTTCCACACGGACGGAACCGTGGCCTGTACTTACAGCTAGCTATTGTGCAGTTTGCGATCCTTCATCCAAAACCGAAAATCTTCAATCGATAACTATTTTTTAAACAAAAGAAGGTCTTAATCAAGATAAGAGATTAACATCGCAATTGTTTTTCTTTCAGCGATCCATGTCATTTAGAACTTATTGTTTCACGATATCAAGATAATCTTAACCAGATTTCTCTACGTACAGCAACAGCTTCAAAACTTAGTTTCTCTCCTTTTCACGACATATATTCGTGACGATTCACCTAATCATTTGACTTCAGAACGTACACGCTATCAGAATGTAAACGAAACGCAATTGGCTGTGTCATTTAAAAAAAAAAACAAAACGTAGATTACCTCTTGAAACAATAAGGATCACCACACACGGGCCACCGGCCACAACCACAATACTCGCCACTGACATATTTTCTGTAGTTTTCATACATTTTATATGAACTTGTCGCACACGGTTGACGCCAGTGGCCGCCACACGCTACAAATCTTCGCTGCTACAAAATTATAGGAAATATACCCGGTGGCGGCGTTTATATGGCCGATGGCCGACGTTGCCCAAATTTTATTTGCAAGTAAACAATGCTGTCTAATGCTTCGTTTACATACTCGCGGCAGAGCGAGGGAAGTGGCGAGAGAAGTGGGCAGGGACGTGGTGTGAATGGTATATTCGTCATGCCGCGAGTACCTACTGCTGCGTATGTTGCTGCGAGTGTCGGCTTGGCGGCGCGAGTAGGAGCGGCAATACTAGCGCGATGAAGCATTCACATACTCGCGTCGCGCACACTTCGCATCGAGCGCTCGTTGTGTACGCGCGTGTCACAGTCACAGGATTACTTCGAATTTATTATCATGACAATGACGCAACCAATCGAATGGTCCAACGAAAAATCAATAGAATTTATTGAAATGCTTGCTACGGATCTAATTAAATAATATAGGTAATACATATGTATATAAAAGGTAGGTAGGTAGGTACCTACCCACCAAACTAGAATAGGTAGGTAGGTAGGTACCTACCTACCTACCAAATTAGCCTAATTATACCTACCAAATAGGTAGGTAGGGTACCTACCAAATTAGAATAGGTAGGAATCAGGCTAATTTGGTAGGTAGGTACCTACCGACCTACCTATTCTAATTTGGTAGGTAACCTACTTACCTATTTGGTATTTTAATTTGGTAGGTAGGTAGGTACCTCTACCTACTAAATTAGAATAGGTAGGTAGGTAGGTACCTACCTACCAAATTAGCCTAAGTATACCGACCAAACAGGTAGCTAGGGTACCTACCAAATTAGAATAGGTAGGTAGGTAGGTACCTACCTACCAAACTAGAATAGGTAGGTAGGTAGGTACCTACCTACCTACCTATTTGGTAGGTAATCAGGCTAATTTGGTAGGTAGGTACCTACCGACCTACCTATTCTAATTTGGTAGGTAGGTAGGTACCTCTACCTACTAAATTAGAATAGGTAGGTAGGTAGGCACCTACCTACCAAATTAGAATAGGTAATAGGTACCTATTTGGTAGGTAATCAGGCTAATTTGGTAGGTACTACCTACCTACCTACCTATTTCAATTTGGTAGGTAATTAGGCTAATTTGGTAGGTAACCTACTTACCAAATTAGCCTAATTTACCTACCTACAGGTATTTTAATTTGGTAGGTAGGTAGGTACATCTACCTACTAAATTAGAATAGGTAGGTAGGTAGATACCTACCTACCAAATGAGCCTAAGTATACCTACCAAACAGGTAGCTAGGGTACCTACCAAATTAGCCTGATTACCTACTAGCTAAGTATCTAAGTAGATAGCCTAGCCCAGCTATACTCTAAGTGTGTTCCGTGGAACCCTAGGGTTCCGTGATACCTCTGTCGGGGTTCCGCAAGAATTTAGAAATAAAAAAATCAAAACACCTCTCTCTGGTCGCTCCGCGGCTGTGCGGACTCCGCGGCCGCGCGGAGACTAAACGCTATGAATGTTATTTATTTATTTATTTGTATTTGTATAAGCTTGTGTTACATTAGCTGGTACAATATCTCATAAGTTTGGTCTCAACAATTTTATACTTGTACAACGCGTTCGCTCTAAGTTTGCCGGTCTGTGGTATGCGCGTACCCTCCCCCACGTGACAACAAAACTTATAATGTGTCATAGTTTTACCCAAATATCTAACGTACACAATTTTTATTGTTACAATTAAATAAAAAATTTCGAACGTCATACACTCATACCTATCGCCAGCGGCAAACTTAAAACGAGCGGGTAGTATACTTGTAAGCGCTCAGTCTCTTTGATAAAAGCCGCCTCTGAATTAGACGCTATAGTTGTCAACAAGCGACTTTCATCTCTAACTTCAAAGGATAAAGTTGATATTGTTTACAACGCTATTTTTAAATTTCTGTTTTTATTTTTGCTTTTTGTTTATCAAAGGTGCCGACTCGAGTATTTTCGAGAATATTTGAGATCGAGTCTAGGACTAAGTATAAAAGCGGCGATCGCGCGTTGGCGTCGTCAGTTGATGATTAGCGTTCGGAGCGATAAGTTACTACCTACTTACAAGCTCGCTAGCGAGAAACTAGTGTTCATTGTTTTACTGCCTGCTGTATTCTGTTGTCTCAGTTTTATACATTTCTTCCCTGTAGGTTCTAAATTTAGTCTCTTATACGCAGTAACGATTGTGCATTATTTAAACCCCACTATCCTGACTTGTAACATTATAAATAAAGAAGAATGGAACGTTGGCTTAAAGGTGTTAAACGTGTTCCAACAACATCTTCTAATGACGCTCAATGTTCAAAAGCAATGCGCGCGGAGAATTTAGCAATCACCGATCCAGAAGATGATGCCACGAGTGCCACGACGTCAAGCTCGACGGTTTCAAAGACGAAAAAAAGGAAGTATGATGAATCTTATATCAGTTTCGGATTTGTTGATTCCAACGGCTCACCTCTCTGCATGCTCTGTAGTAAACTGCTTCCTAATAGTTCCATGGCACCTGCCAAATTGCGTCGACATTTAGAAACCGTACACCCCGAGACTAAAGACAAGAATAAAGAATTTTTTGTTCGCAAAAAAGATCAGTTATTAGAAAGTCAAAAAAATATGATGCATGTAACACAAACTACCAACGAAAAGGCCACGGAGGCATCATATTTAGTTAGCTATCGCATTGCACAAGCAGGTGAAGCGCACACTATCGCTGAGAAATTAATAAAACCATGTGTATTAGACATAACAAAATGTATGCTTGATGAAAAATCTGCAAAGCATCTTTCTACTGTTCCGCTATCAAACGATACTGTTTCACGACGAATCCATGATCTGGCAAGCTACGTCAAACAAGAACTAGTTACACGTCTACAAAATACACGATTCGCTTTGCAAATGGACGAGTCGACTGATGTCGCTGGTTTGGCTATCCTGCTAGTTATTGTGAGATATCCATATAAAAGTTCTTTTGAAGAAGACATGCTTATGTGTTCATCGCTGCTTACAAACACTACCGGGGAAGAAATTTTTAATAAAATAAATATATTTTTTGAAGAACATAATCTCAGTTGGAACAATTGCATTGACATTTGTACAGATGGGGCCAAGGCGATGACAGGTAAAACAGCAGGAGCAGTGTCACGAATGAAAAATAAAGCGCCTAATTGTAGTTCCAGTCATTGTATTCTGTATAGACAAGCACTTGCGATGAAGCAAATGCCGTCTAATCTAAAATTAGTTATGGATGAAGCGGTAAAAATAATTAATTTTATCAAATCACGACCACTACAATCCCGATTGTTCTCATTATTGTGTGAAGATTATGGCAGCAAACATAAAACACTGCTGCTCCATACAGAAGTGCGATGGCTGTCTCGGGGAAAAACTTTAACAAGGCTATTTGAACTTAGAGCCGAGTTACAAATGTTTCTTTCAGCAGATACTTCTTTTAATTTGAAGGACCGTTTGTATGATAAAACTTGGTTGTTCCGATTGTCTTTTATGGCGGATATCTTTCAAAAACTTAACGAATGAAATTTATCGTTGCAAGGTAAACAGACAACAGTGTTTCAGGCCTATAATAAAATAACTGCTTTTAAAAGAAAATTAGATTTTTGGATCATTTGCATTGGTAAGAAAGAAATAGAAAGTTTTACATTACTCAGTGAGTTTGTTAGCGAAAACGACTCAGAAATGTTTGAAGATAATGTGTTTGAAGAATTGGTCCAATATCTCAGTTCGATGCGCGCATCTTTTGAAAAGTATTTTCCCGAAGAACACAATACAAAAATTAAAGTGAACTCCTGGATTCATAATCCTTTTTTACCCAACTTGGAAAAGCCTGAAAACATGTCAAATGAGATATATGAATCTCTTTTAGAAATGTCATCAGACACAAGTATGGAGTCATTGTTCAAAACGACGCCTCTTAATGATTTTTGGTGCAGAATCCAAGATGAATATGCAATGCTTGGCCAAATGGCTCTGGATATTCTTCTCCCGTTCCCAACTACATATTTGTGCGAAACAGGATTCTCTACTTACGCAGCCACGAAAACAAAATATCGCAATAGACTGGACGCCGAAGCTGATATGAGACTCCAACTTTCTTCCATCAAACCTGATATCAAGCAATTGATGAAAAATAAAAAACAGTTTCATACCTCCCACTACTTAGATTTTTTCTTTTTTAATGTTTTCTATTATTGTCCTTACCAAGTGGTGAAGTAAATAATAATTAGTAACTGATACATTGTACTTTTATTATGCTGATTAATAAAGAATACACTTATAAAAATAATTGTTTTATTGTAGGGTTCCATCAAGTATTTTGCTTCCCAAAAGGGTTCCGTCATTTAAAAAGTTTGAGAACCACTGGCCTAGCCTAATAAAATGCCTATACTGCATTCGGTTAGGTGTCCACTTAACTAAAGTCGTCCATCTCCATCGCAAGGCGAATACTGTATGCGGGGCAACGCGATGAACATCGCGATGATGCGAGTGTTGGGCAACGCGATGAACATCGCGATGATGCGAGTGTTTGAATGCTAGGGCATTATTCGCGTGAATATTTCCGGCAAGGCGATGAGCAATGCGAGCGGCAGTATGTAAACGCGGGGTAAAAGATAGAAACAAGTTTGAAAGCAGGCTGTACCCTATTGCCAATCATAAATCGTAAAAAAATTATCGGGTACCACCTACTGTCAAACTTGTTTCGATCTTTTAAAACAGCAATCGGGTTAATTGCAAGTTTAATTGCAATTAAAATTTGCCCAACACTGCCGTTGGCCTGTGTGCGGCGACCCTAAGTGTTAAAAAAGACGAAACAACTTCATAAACAAATATGGTATTCAACTGCCAACAGCTTGTGTTGCCAAAATTCAACGGAGTCGACCTAATTATGTTTGGAAAGCTCGCTTTACACTGTTTAACGTTGTAGGAGCTGTTTATAGAAACAGTTTTCAGTAAGTATTGGTTTTTGTACCTGATTGTACTGAAATTCAAGTATGGACAGCATGGATCACTAGTATTTATCAATCTCCATAAGATTGATAAATACTAGTGATCCATGCTGTTTTTGTACCTACATGAAACGAAACCATACTTACCTTTATTGTATACTAGCTTTTGCCCGCGGCTCCGCCCGCGTGGATGTCGGTTATCGCGACCAAACATAGCCTATGTCCTTTCTCGAGGTCTAAACTACCTCTATACCAAATTTCATCAAAATCGGTTCAGTGGTTTAGGCGTGAAAGCCAGACAGACAGACAGACAGAGTTACTTCCGCATTTATAATATTAGTAGGGATTGTATATCTAATGAATTTTGATGAATGTTGATACTCGTGTTTCGTGATACAAGAGTCAAATACAATTTCAACTCAAAAGACATGTTTTACACTACTTGATCTCCGAAGACATAGGCACTCTGCCTATCCCGTATTAACGGCCACATTTTGCCATAATTTTCGGTCCCACCTAATAGGGGGCGAGCCTATTACCGCCAAACGGGCACTTTGTCATAAAGCTGTATGTTTACTATCGGATGGAGAATAGCTCTACCTATTCCTTAGTCGCCTAGAGATGGGGTGTCTCTATTCTGCTTCATCGGGAACGATTTATTTTTATCTTTTTGGAGTTATTTTTTGTGTGTTATTTTATGCCTTTTCAATTACTTTTTAAAAGTTGTGGTTGTTTTAAAATTTTTGAATTTTGCTTTGCTTAATAATTGGTAATTGTATATTCCATACATTTAATATAATCTAAAATACGACAATGTGATTAAAGTATTCATAACACAATAGAAGGACTTTATCCTGTTCGTTACCTTGGGTGAAAGAGATTAGTGCGGTGCCACGTCAACACAATGATAAACATGTCATTATTATAATCTTTAATTTGTGGTGATGACTATCACTTTTTATGATCACGTATATAACCATGATATTGTAATATCATATAGTATGCCAACTGCCGGTATATGAAAATGATAAACTTCAACAATATTTGGCTGTTTACTTTGAAAATTGGCACTAAATGTTTTTCATACATACATACATACTAGTCACGCCTCTTTCCCAGTGGAGTAGGCAGAGACTACATGTTTCCACCAGGGGCCTTAGACAAAGTGAAATTCTATTGGCGAAAACGCCAGTGGAATCGCTAATTGTAGTATGAAATTGACATAAATCATTAATATAACTATTTTTTTTAATGAAATTTGAGTCTTTGTGACTCGAAATACATTATTTAACTTATCATTATTACTATAATCACCGCAATACCCCGAAATCCATTGTTAAAACCTTAAAAATGGTTCGCTTCAGAGCGATTCCATCAATAGAATGGTACTTTGTCTAGGGCCCCTGAGACGATCCTGGCATACATCTTTCGCTTCTTCCATTTTCATAATTGTTTTCATACACGCTCGCCGGTTTCGGGTACTCTTGACATGTCCTTTCTTTAAGATGCCTTCGATCTGATCTGTTTGACATGCATATGTTTAGGTCGACCCCTAGCAGGTTGCCCATGTTTTTCATAACGAAGACTTTTATTTTATGCACTTTTTATCAGAGCCTTACTCAAGTGCTAACGGTGACGTATTGAAGATTTCTATTCCAGAAACCACGCCCTAACAATTGAACGTTATGTATGGGCTTAGTAAATTAGCTATACAGTTTTATTTCTATACAAGTACTCTGTACAGGGCCTCCTAACATCCTGATTAGCGGATTAGCAAGTTGAAATGGCAGTGGGCAGGGCACATAGCACGGAGGACTGATGACCGATGGGGTCGAAAAGTCCTCGAGTGGAGGCCACGTATCGGCAAGCGCAGCGTAGGACATCCACCCACAAGGTGGACAGACGACCTCATAAAGGCCGCGGGAACGCGCTGGATGCGAGACGCTTCCAACCGGTCCTATTGGAGATCTATAGGGGAGGCCTATGTCCAGCAGTGGACTTCCTATGGCTGAAATGATGATGATGATGATAACATCCTGGAGGCCCAAGCCATCCTCACCTTGTACTGACGATCATACTTGTATACTGACACATGCTAAACAACGGAAGCTATCTCTAGCGTAGATTTCCCTGTCAAGGTTCGAAGGTCAGATTGCAGTATCTTCCGGAAAAGCCGACACAACAATTAAAAATAAAGTGCTAATTTTAAATGCAACTGGAAAATCACTATGAAGATGATTTTTATTTCTATATAGAATTATTTTTGATTACAATTCCTCAAACAAGCTTAAGTTAAAAAACTTAAATATTCAGAACATGAATTCAATAGTTTTTAATGAGCTTAGACAAAGTTAAGATACTATACACTTTCTAAAGTCTTTGTAAGGATCTACTCTCCTTACTAGACTGAATTGACTAAGCTAATGCCCCTGCATGAGCTCTCGCTCTAAGACAAATAACTCATAGGACAATTGAGGTTACACAGTTAGATGTACGTGGGTACATATAATTGTGAATAGTCCGCATTACTTTCACCAGCATCCCACTTAAAGTAGCTAAGAGTGATTAAATATTAAAAAAGAGTATTTTGGGTCATCAAGTCATTAGGACGTAGGAAGCATTATTATAACCCGCGCCACGTATCTTGGACCTAAATCGTAAGACATACGAGGCTCTGGCGCCCGCGGATTGCTTTGTAATAGTCTATGCTTGGGGAATTTGAGTTCGTCTACCGCAGTAGCATCCTGTGCTATCCTCAAAAGACACCCAAGAAATGTGTACTGCGCGTATAGGGTACATTTTGAGCACATTTTAGGTCCAAGATATGTGGCGCAGGTTATATCTTTAACACGACTTAACTTACTTGGTAGGACTCCATAGGTTCTACTATAATCAAGAACATCATCAACCATCTAAGAGGCAACTAACAAAAATATACGCAGAAGATATCATTGCGAGAGAAGGAAAACTTGAAACAAAACCCTGCACCAACCCGTATGGAAATAGTAGGCCGAAGCCTCCAACATTTGGAGAGGCCTATGTCCAGCAGGGGACTACGATAGGCTAATTGATTGACTATTCTCATTTTCATGGAATACATAGGTTTAGCGCAGAAACTTATAGTTACCGTAGCATTTTCCTCTTCAGGGTTATAGTCTATTTGAATCGAACATCAGCCGAATATGACAAGCTGTTTTTGTGTGATTGATGAACACATTCAAATTATCACATGTAATAGTAGCATTACATATTAAGATAGGATTAGTAGGATTATGCCAGCTGTTTATTACGGCTGATTGGTCGCATGGTGTCATGCGCTGCGTTGTATTGATGTCATTAGATCCGATTTCATGGATGGCTTAGTGGTGTAAATGTCGTCTCTTCAATTACGTCGCTTGTTGCGTTACGTTGTACACTCAATCCTCATATAGAACACTTTCAATTTGAAGCTCCAGTGAAGTCCAGTGTGCGAAAAGTATAAATAATAACAAAAAATACTTTCTGAACCCTGGGGGATGAATTGAGAACGCTGATATTTAGCCTTTTCAACACAAAAAGATTTTTTTTTTCAATTCGAACCAGTTCCAGAGATTAGCGCGTTCAACCAAACAAACTCTTCAGCTTTATAATATTAGTATAGTGGTATAGATAACTTTTCTGATATCTATATATATAAAAATGAAACCCGTTTTCCGTTGTCACGACATGGCATGAAAACGGCTGGACCAATTTCGATAATTCTTTTTTTAGAACATTCCTTAAAGTACGGGGATGGTTCTTACGGAGAGAAAAATTGAAAAAAAAAAAGAATTGACTGTTAGGCGGTACGAAGTTCGCGGGGTCAGCTAGTTCTCAATAAACTTTAACCTTCTCGACCCTTGACACGACTTCGTTGCACCACTAATAGGTAGGCAATGCTAAAAGGTAGAAATAAAAGAATACATACATATAAAAAAAAATATGTTTCTATATTTTCCTCAGATGGTTCGTAATGTTTGTATGAACCATGTACTAACAAATAACGAAGAGGTCAAGGTGTATCAATGTATTTACTGAGCACAACTAAATAAAACGCACATCAGTTTTTATGTTCGACATTAAACTCACAAAAATAATAGTTTTGTTGAAATTCACTCATTTCTTTTCACTTGTCTGAAAACAGACCTGCGTCATAAATTTTAAAAATAGTCAACTTGTGTTGATGTTTAGTTTGATTTCATTAGAATCTATTCAATGTACAGATCTTTTTACTCTTGTTTGTTCATTGTGTTTTTATTATTCGACTCTGAAACTTTTTTACGATATTTTTTTTTCTCTGATACTTTAACAGCTGTGTGTAAAATATTTACGTAATAGCTGTATACCCTACCGCACCAAAATTTTGGGATTGGATTAACCTCAACTGCAAGTTGATACACCTGCTGAATAAGGGACGTGACTATGACGCAGGCTTTCTCTCTGGGTTGGGACAGTTGAGATGGCAATCACTTCCATAAAAGTCGTAAAAGCCAAAAAAGGAGGTGAAAACCTCCAATGCAACCGGGAACAACACTAAAGTGATGATAATGATGAAGATCGCGAAAGTATAAAAGTTGTTACAGTCAAATACATTTGTAAGGCTGTCTTTCCACCAGAGATGTGCTATGCTACGTTGCTATGGATGCGTTTTATAACCACCAATCATATTCATTGGTCCACATGGTATAGCACTGGTGGAAAGGCGTTCAGCTAAGCTATGCTTTTTAATATAGAAAGATGCGTGCTATGAATCGAGAATAGATTCGAATTTTGAATATTTGTAAGAAGTTTCATAGCGCATCTCGCTACGCTACATAACATAGCACAGTGAAAACGGTCACATAGTTTCATAGCTTAGCTTTTACATCCTCGTAGCATAGCTGCATAGCACATCTCTGGTGGAAAGGCAGCCTAATGATAACAAAGCGTCGTTACATTTTATTCTCACCGACCACATAGGTACTTGTACTTCCTTTATAATGCAATAGCAACAAAAACGAGCAGATTTCTCAGAACAGGTAATCTATCGGGTTAGTGATGTTACATACATAGTCGTGTACCGAGAAAGGCGATTCGAGGAAGCTATAATGTGCCGTCGAGATACATTACGGCGATAACGGTCAATGCTTCGAAAGAAGGGCAACAAAACCTAGTCTATTATTCAGTGTAATTAATAACATATCCTTCAAATAAATGGTTGAGAGGTTACCCTTACAAAAGCTCTTGCGAGATTGGATTTTATCCGAAATAATGAACTTAGACGGTTTATGAGGGTAGTTGTTCCCGATGCTCCAGAAAAAAAAATAGGTATAAAGGAAAAATCAAACATGCACAAAAATCAATTTCAAAAGTTTACTACCTTGTCTTTTGAGATACCTAATTAGTTTGTGTATGTTTCATAAACTCGAAAATTTCTCCATGAAATAAGCTCAGATTTTATCACAATATACATCCAGCTTTAGAGATGGTTCTTACTTTTTTTTTGCGCTAGCTCCGGGCGGGAACCGGACCTGGGCCAGCCATTAGTTATTTTTGTTAAGGAAGTTGTGTTTGGAAGACCAAAGGTTGTGTCTGCTTCGTCTTCTTCACTGATGGCATAAAAACTATGTTCTTACAGCGTCAGCAGCACGAATGTAACTCCCCTGGTGCTGCACACGTCCATAGATTACGGTAACTACTATCTATAAGGTGGGCCGTGTGCTCGTCTGCCATAATAAAAACCATGTTTTCAGTATCAACCTTTTTTCGCATATTAATAATCGTTATGAAAACACTAAAGTGGACGTTTCAATGACTGATAGTTGAAAACCTCGCTCGCTTCCTTCTATTAGTGACGGCAATCGGTAACCGCCGCGTGAAGGTTTCCGAATTGTTACTGAGATCCTTGAATTACAGCTGAACAAAAAGTATTGTGAGTACTGAAAGTTGGTAGCGAAGTGTTTATAAATTGGAATCATTTGATCATTGACGTCTATGATGGTCAGAAAGATGAATGTATATTTGACGTATATGTCATAAACGTCAAAATATGTCATACACCTTTTCATTTTACAATATGTACGGCTATCGAATTGTCATTTGTTTAGGGGGCAGAGTTTACATTGCCTACTTTAGAATGCAACTGATAAAGCTGTAAGAAAAAGAGTCTGACAGCCATATTGTTAAAGAGGTGTAATTATAATGACCGCTTTTGGACGTCACTTCACTCGCTCGCTCAATTAATGAAGACATTTCTCATGTTAAAGTACTTAATTGTATTCAAATAGGTCGTTAAGAAAAACCCATTTAGCACAGTCTGACGTCATCATATCTTGAACAATATTCAAGTATGTACTTGGGTAAATACGCTATCATTAGATATGCAATGACCGGTTAGCATAACGATAGCTCTCTATATACTTGTCATAGGTACACAAGGTGCAACACCACTTACCTATATTTCGTTTTTATATTATTCCCTCTTTCCATGCGAGCGCCAATCTCAAATGCATCTTAAGTTTACACCTTGGAGCGTCACCCTATTTTGTCTTAATAATAATCCTATAATTTGTTTAATTTTTGGTTTTTATAAGAGCGACTGTCGTTTGTCTGCCCCGAGAGAAAAGCCTGCAACGGTATGTACCGTTCCTCAACCAACACGTGAAGTAGGCTTGGGCTCAGAAGAATAACTCAAATAGGTACTATGTTGTATGTTGCGAATAGAAACCATATTCTCAATGTTTTAGTACAGAAAAGAAAGTATTCAAGTATAATACAAATGCATCTTTTATCTCGTAACAGACAAGACATCTTTGAACAAAATGGAAAGTTGACACTTAACCTGAACAAAACATTAGAAAATACGATACGTAACTGTCGCATGTTAATATATTTATGAGTTTATTTATATTAGTGTTTTTATTTCATATAAATCGTAAGGAATAACGACAGATGGAAGATCTATGTAGTGACTAAGATAGAGATAAGTATGCTTAGATAGTTCGGATGCGTAGTGAACTTGGACGAAACTGATTCCTGATAAAGCGATCGACCTAGGGCTAAGGTCTGCTTGGCCTAGGCGTACATACACATACGCAAGCTGACTGAAGAATGACAAGGCGAAAAGTATTTGCTACCGACGCAAATACTTTTAAAAATTAAAAAAAAAAATATTAAAAAAAAAGAAAATTATGAAAATTATTATGAAAGTAGTAGAAGCAGTATGGCAAGTGGAAGTATGTGGTACCTCCACCTCCACCTAACCTTCACTGCCACTATCGAAGCTCACGCATTCGAACCACCAAGCTACCGATATGAATACACCAACATTTCATAGGCTTCCTTGAAGAATAAATAATGATAGCAATTGAATCTAAGACCTCTCTGGTTTTACTTTAATGCTATAACTTTTTAACTTTAGATCAAAATCGTACATCGTCACGTCCTCTATCGAAAATCTAAAAATTACTCATAAATTAACCTCAAATTTGCGGTTACACACATCTTGATAGCTATAAATTTTCGACATTTCAACTGCTGTAGTGCGAGTAGTGTTTCATTAATGTCTCAATGACAATGTAATTCGGGGTTTTAGTAACCGAAAACCAGCCATTACGATTGAGAAACTATTCTAAAATTATCGAAAAAGTACTTTTGAGCTCCTATATTTATGAGGCACTTGGTGTAATATTTCTAAACCGATAACTACTATGCAGGGGAATTATTCTGAGTGACAACGAGTTGCAAAAGCAGTCGTAACGTGAGAACACCGTGGAATAATATCGTATAATATAGAAGAGAGAACTAGACTAACTTAAATAAGAACGTGCGTAGTTACGAAACTGTTTGTCACTCAGAATAAGGGGCCTCGTATGACTGTTAACCATAAGACCTGATAGCTGTAACCGCTTTTCAATTATAGGTACTCTTAAAGTCAAGAGAACATGCTTCACAGCTAGGTATTGCTCGCGTACCACACCACAATGCTGTGGCTGTGAAGATGTTTAACATAATATGATTCGCAACGCGATTAGCTACGAGCCGATATTTACTTTTAGACTTGTTATTATAATATTGTAATATACTAACCGACACGTCTCTGTTCTACGAGTATGTGACGTGATGGAGCGATCATACCTTGTATACAGTATCAACCAACCTCCCAAACTATGATAGTAAATCATTTGTCAACTAATATTATAACGTCCATACTACTCGTATTTAATTTCATACAAGTTTCCTTAGAGCGTGTCTTTATGACGTTTAGTATAAAGTAACTAATTTGACTAGATAGTCAAATATTTTCTTTGACAGCCTGTCTTTCAGATTCATGATATTTGCCTAATTGTGGGAACTTTTCCACAGGAAGCAGAACTAAGAGTTGAAGATGCAAGCAAATGATACATTGTGAAAAATAATTTGATAGGTATACTCGTAGAAAAGAAGAGAGAGAGAAGAAAGAAAATATGTTCACAATCTTCAGAAAATATGTTCACATATTTACAACATTACTATGAATGCAATTTGTAACGTTAAATTTGCTATAGAGATTGTTAAACTTGGATTGATTGGATACAACATGATATGGTTGTGTATGATTTGGTGTGAGAAAGCGATATTTTCTTCGAAGCATCTCATAAGTACGCACAGACTTCTCGGGGTTGGGAACTTGGGAGGTCGGAAAAGAGGTCACATCAATCCAACATCCTGTTGGATTACAACAATTCAATTCCAACAGGACGAGAAGGAGTAAGTGGATCCCTAGCTCCAAGGCCGAGGGTCTTGTTAAGGCTACATTCTCTTACAAACTCGAACTTGGAGCCCACAGCCACATACGACCTTCTATCAAACATCATGTTTCGCTCCGTATGACCTTATTTATAAATCTATCACATAAATGTGACGTGTAACAGACATAATCCCACCTTATGTCCTTATACTTCCACAAGTATGATTACCCCAAAAATCATGTAAACTGACATGTACAATCTTCTTATGAAAAGCTATAAAAGACAGTCGTGTACAAAAGTGAAACTTTACCATTGAACAACGCTAAAATGTCGATGAGTTCATAATAAACACGATATTTGCTTTCATATTTCGTACACAGACCCTGAAAAACAGTATATTAACCCCAAAACTCCCCAATAAGGTTTTATTAATATGAATAGTTAAGAACAAAGGTCAAAGGGTTTATGAGACCACAACTGGGAGCTCCTGAAATTAATGTTGGAATATTTATTAAAGGTAAAATACTGCCTACGCCTACAGTTTGAAACTGAAACTCACAAAATGGAGTAAAGTCAATTTGGTTAACATCGCGTATTAATTAGACGCTTCTGCCGTGACCAAATATTTAACTGTCTTTTTCTTAATGTTATTAATTGACAGACATTATGCCCAACAGTCATGGCTGGATATAATTGCTTTTACTTTACGTGGGAAATGGTACAAGAGGAATTTCGTCATACACAACTATTTATCTATTGTAAAGTAGCTATGTTATTCTTTTTAATACGTGTATTATGTTATTGACAATACTGAACACCATTTTCTTATTCTTGTCTGGTTGTCTGTATGTCGGCGATCGACGCAAAACTACACGGACAGAAATACTGAAAAGTTTTGTTCAGACATGCATATGCATAGCATATCATCGTTTTCGATAACAAGCCGGGATATTCTCTGTTCCCTACCTTCGATTCTCCTATTCCCTTTAACGTACCTTCTGCAGATGATAACACTCGAATGTCATCGGCGCTGAAATTGAAAACTTTCATAGGACTCGTCAGCTAAGCCGTGTGATTCTTTGCTGTTTTGCCAATAAAAAAAGAAAATCAGTAGTTACTTAGCTATTTAATCAAGGCTAAATTAAAGGTTAAAGGAGTCTATAAATTTGATATAATATAGAAATAATGATTATCTAATAATCACAATAAAAGATGAGCTATGAGGAAGAGCCAAGTTCGTATTGACACGCGCGAAGGTTAGTCCGAATAAAGAAGACGCCTCCACTACAGCCATTAATACTTCCGTAAAAAGACTGTAATTCGGAATTCGACAAACAAAGTGTCTGTTTGTTTGTATTCGCGTTGAATATTTGAAACTATTGCATCCTACTTCCTACTTATATTATCTAATGTGAAAGTTTGTGAAGATGTTTGGATGTTTGTTATTCACTCACGGTCAAATCGCTGAACGGACTTTGGATCGACTTCGTACGTGTCTCGGTGGCTTAGTGGTCAGAGCATTCCCCCTGTAAGGGAAAGATCGTGGGTTCGAGTCCCGTCCGAGGTCGATTCTCTTTTCTCTTTCTTAATCAATATGTATTTTGTTGCCTGACTTGACTCAAAGATGCAATAACAAAACTAAACTGTTCTAAAAGGTGCAATATCTGTTTAATTTATTCGGTACCCCAGACGCATAATATTACAATTATTGGACCGGTTTTGTTTCAGTTCTCTCGTTCAAAGGCTTATGCTTATAATTAGACCTAAAACAGTTATGACATAATATTCAATCTCGTTACGAGAACGGAAGTCGGAAATAACATCATATAATAACCAATTTACATGTCATAAATAACAAAATGATATATTTTGTTTAGGTCCGTGACGATTACGGCACGTTCGCGTCAACACACGATAATACATACTTACATAAACTTATTATGAAAAATCAGCCCCTCGGGTCTGAACGACCTCATATGGCTTGGTTCTTTGGGGTTGCTACGCTACGATACCTTTGTGGTTAAGGAGCGGACTTAGGATTGAGAGGTCCTGGGGTCGAACTTACGCATTTATTAAAATTATTTTTAATATTTCGTTTTGATTCGTCTGCAAAACATCCCGCGAGAGCTCAATATATTTATTACTCCACATTTTCCATATAGAGAAAGATAAATGACAGTAAAGGAAGCTCGCTGTCTCTGCCTACCCCGCAGGAAAATAGGCGTGCACATAATGTATAATACCTATACCTACATACCATCTTTCTCGACCAAGACCGAGCTCCATCACAGCTCCATGGCTCGCTGCCATGAAAGGCAACCGAGCATCTAATAAGGTCCGAGCTCGTTACATGTTACATCTCCTTTTACCGACAACCCGATGAGATAAGCAGTATAAACGCGCTATCGGAGCAAGATTCCCATTCATGGTAAACACAGGCTTTCGTTGATCAGATTTCACCATTCTGCTAGTTTATAAGGGGCTAGCCTACGCCCGGGGCTCAGTTCGCGTGGATGTCAGTTATCGCGAGTTTTGGACTTACCTCCGGTGCTACTCAACCGATTGTGATCATACTTACATAAGAAAGTCTGACCAACCTTTCTAACAAAAAAAACTCGCAATAAAATCTGTTTTTTTTTTGTAAATGTAGTTTTTTTGCGTCCATTGCCACAGAATAAGTAATAGTACTACGTCCATTGCAGACAAACTGGGACAAACATATAAGATTTCCAAAAAATATCTCCATGGTACAGACACGACTACTTTACAAATTATATGTAGTATACATATAATTTGTAAAGTTAAGAGTTAAGTTAACCGATCCTCCTTCAAGCCTTAACTCCAAAAGCCCTTTCTTACAAGCACTGTATTCTCTAAAACTTCTACAGATTTACAAAAATGCCTATACAGCAATATAGTATATTATTGATGTACATTTATGTCGTTCACTGTACGTGCTATCGTTGCTGACTACACCTTTCGAACGAATATGTAAAACAACAAACTTGTTTACAATCTCCAAGAAGCCTGTGTACCACACAGCAAGTATTACAACAGTTACAAGAAGCGCTGTATCATACCTATACCTACAAGTACATTACAACTATTGAGTAATATTTAACATTTCATAATCGCATATGAATGCATTCCGAGTACATGCCGATATGTTTTAAGACGCTTTCCTCTTTGCACAAGACCAGTGAGTAATCAAAGATTGTTTTAGATAGAAAAAAAGCATACCGACCCGCGACCCTGCGTCAACTAGGGCTATACGCCCCTATTAAGTGCACATGCATACGGCAAACCCAGCAGCACGGTCTTATGGCATCTTTGTTTACATTTTTATAAAATAATTCAATCATCTTTTATGAGTTATGACATTCGATAGACGCCTTTTTGAAAAATTCGCTTATTTCTTTTGACTGATAGAAGCAAGGCTGCACAAGACTTGTCTAATCTTTGATATCACCGATAATAAGAACGATAATAAGAGTTTACCAGGAATATACGTTAATAAAGATAGTACCTACGTCACATCGGGTTTCACGAAATATTGTTTATATCGATTTATTGTTACCTATATCGATTTATTGTTATCTTACTCGCCTTTCGGTTCGAAGTATGAAATTCTAGATTTTGACAAAAATATTTGATGAATTCTCCGGAATCTTTTTGAATTCGTCACTGTTGCACCACTGCAACAGTCTATTACCATTACAAGTTAAATAAATTAATAGTTTTATATGCATACCTGCTTTTAAGATGTAATGAGACAATGGTTGATTGTTATAGGGCAATGGAAGGGCTATCATAATAATATTATATTTATAACAAAGCGCTACCTGACATACTGCAAGTGTAGTCTAGATTTCTAGATCTATTATATTAGCATAGAGATTTTGCTAAGGCAGGTGAACTGACCGCTTTGATGATTTTAATTTATTTTGCTATGATGTTTTTTTAGCTATTTTTAACCCCCCTCGTGTATTTTTTATTTATTATTTAATGCTAGAAAATTAAGCACCGTGATAAAATCGCGCGTTATAAGAAAAAAATAATACACGTGATATCTCAGTATACCCCTGCCTCCCCTCTGGTGATATTTCATGATTTTTTCCAAAATGTTGAACCTCACGTGATTAATGGACAGTCCCTAAGTATGAACTTCACGGTGACTATCCCGCTGCCACTGGGCACTAAAGCCTTGAAAAAATCTTAAGAAAAAAAACTAAGTAATGTCGTCAGACTGGGGAAATACATGCAAGTACGTGTGTCGTATGCTAAGTAGAATCTCCAAAGCTCCTTAAGGCCCGCGCAGACGAAAGGCTATTGTCCGCGAAGGACAAAAGGCTGTGAACCTTAGTAAAAACCGTCTGCCTGAAATTGCTCTTTTGTTCGTCGGCAGTTCAGTGAAATCTACGATATGACTCATGTACTTGAGATAAAAGAAAGAAGTTTCCATAGAAAATACTTGGTCCTGGAAGCCCGCATACTGTCTTAACGTAATTATTTGAGGGATTTAGTACACGATGTGAGTAATTTCTAGGTTAGCTAAACGACCGTTTGTTATCTGAATATAAAATGATCTACAGTTTTTTTGCCATCTTTGGATAATTTTAGAATTCACGTCTCATAAAAACCTTCTTGTTTTTACTTATATACAGCTAATTTACAGCTTCATGTCGAAGACAATAATAACATTCTTATAACTTCACTAGCTTTTGCCCGCGGCTCCGCCCGCGTGGATGTCGGTTATCGCGACCAAACATAGCCTATGTCCTTTCTCAAGGTCTAATCTACCCCTATACCAAATGTCATCAAAATCGGTTCAACGGTTTAGTCGTAAAAGCGAGACAGACAGACAGACAGGCAGACAGACAGACAGACAGAGTTACTTTCGCATTTATAATATTAGTAGGGAAGTAGGGATTTCCTTTAAAGTCAGCAAGTGGTAAAAGCCGCACGGATTGTCAGCCAACTCATTATTTTGAGGGAAAACCATCTAATTTAAATTTTGCGTTCTCATTGTTGTAAAAACTTGGCACTGCTAAAGATATTTAGTGTAATCGATAACAATTCCAAAGTTGTCATTTACACTCTTCTAAAGGTTACACGATCTTTGTTAAGAGGAGCAATGACTTCTTTTGTCTCCGCTACATTAAGAGCGAAGCAGGTTGACTCTTTGTCCTATCCGACGCACACCCAAAACTGCGGCGCATAATGCTACTCATTCGTCTCTGAGCCGAAGGAGATAAGGCCCACATGACAGCCCACTCCACAACATGGCTGTCTTACTAGTTATACTAGACTCTTATCGATTTATTTCCAAGTTTCCCAGGTTACTCCGAGCACGCTCCGAAAACCAAACGCAGAATCTTCTATCGGAGCCTCTGATAGAAGATTCTGCATGTTTTTTAATTCGTTCAATTGCCACATAGTCACCCCACTATTAGCTTTTGAGATTTCCATACCAAAACCTGGACAGTTTCCAACATCAAGGGCGGACTGCCCTTAAACCACCTCTTAAATTCTACCATACAGCTGCTAAAGCAATAACGCCTCCACACCACAGGCCATCGTACTTGAAACAAATAAATCGAACCCATGACGTATGACGCCTACGTACACGTACCCAACAATTCACATAACAATTTTACGAAACTCTAGATCTAGGTAATAATTTATTTCTGAATTCCATCGTATGATCGATGTCTAGAAGACAAACAGATAAAGTGCAAAATATTACGCTTAGCATATTAGTATTTTATACTATCAATATTAGTGTTCATAATTGAACGTGCAATATTCTACGCTTAACATATTTGACTTCTAGAATCTAGTCTAGACAAGCGTGATATCCAATCAAAATATAAAAACTTCTAGTAAAACCCTCGGGTTTGTTTAGTAATGTTTCAACTAATTCCATGTTCTATTTAGTATTCAATTATTGTTCCATTGTCAGTAAAAATATTCCTTTGTCTTTATCAGGTGCATTCAATAGTTTTAAACTATTTATCAATACCATATTTTTCAAAGTTTATATTTTTGAAAGTGCTAACATTAACAATGCAACGTTAGATAACACATTCAGGAAGGTATTGTAACATATTTTATGATTATGAAGGATAGGGAAATAAACATCAGTTTCAATGAACAAAATAGTCGCTAATCGCGGAATGCAGGACTATTTCACTACAATTTTTTGTAACAAAGTCAGACTAAAAGATATAGAACTAACGTCTGAAGCAGCATAAAGTAATACTAAAGTAGAACCATTTCGACCTCACTTTTAGTGCGCACGCACTCCTTTAAGGTATGATTTCGAAGCCGACCGCATACGAAATTGCCGACGCAAGCAGCAGATGCGCGTAATTCATTGCGGTTTCTCAATGGTCCCCTTTATTCGTATCAGAGTTTAACAAGTAAAGGGTACGCTGTATCTGCTGCATGCGTCTGTCGTTGTCGTATGCGGTCGGAATCATACCTTTAGGATTACTTTAGGCGACTTTACATGCGAATTCTATGCGTTGTTCCAGCTATTGTACTCTTTTAGTCGCTCGTGTTGCTAGTTGCGTTGTGTAGAATGTTGTAGAATATTTATTTATTTATTATTACCTATTTATTTAGTCTGAGGTAACAAAATCCTGTGTAATCCTCAGCTTATCCCTAAGACGGCGCTTAAAGTTCGAACTTCGGTCACGCACCCCTGACCTTTTTAAGTTCATGAACGTTTTCCAAATGTGTTTATCATTTCCTCTAACGGTGAATGATAATGTCGTCGCCTCGTCGTGGAGACACTTGCATATTTAAGAGCTTCGGTGTTTCACCCTAGCTTCTTACCATCGATCGGATGGAATGAATGGTTTAGGTTCAGAATGTCGAATTCCCAAAATTTCCAGAGAGTGCAAAACTTCCATATCCCAAAAATTGCCAAATTCCTGAAAGTCCAAGTCCCAAATGGTCCAAATCCCAAAATTACCATATTTATCCCAGAACGAACGTGACGTAAAAAAAATCATAAAAACGATAGGACCTGTGTTTGATGGTGTGAGTAACACGCGGTCACCTATCCCCACAGGCCAGGTTTGCATTCCGTTACGAGACACCGGCAAGGTGTTGTATTGTTTTTTGGCAATAAAAATAATTATTCCCGGTCTCGGATTGCCTCTGCCAAGAGTTGGTAACCCTGTTGCAGGTGGTATTAAAAGCGTTTTAAAAATTAACGACACAACGGGTCGACCGCGTCTGGTACTCAAAGCAATAAAGATCATTGATTTCTCGACCTTTCGACAGACTTACACCGATTGCGGTCACAGATATAATTCAACCTGACCTGACTTGACTGTCTACGACGTAAACACTTACCTACATGCAATGAATGCCTGTTAATTTAATCATAAATTGAGGTCCCGTGGACCACTCGTCAAGCTAATGCCAACAATTTTTTAATATGATTTATTTAATATGCCACGTACACATCAAACGAATGAAAGATTACTGGCGGACGCTGACAGAGCCGTGATCCGACCAGCTTAATCGAATGCAGCTCGTTCTTAGAGTAAGATATTATGTGATTTGTTACCATTGCGGGATGCTTAACGGCATGTTGTGCTATTTCCCTCGTTTGCATTCAATTCGGCTTCATTCGGTAGGTGTATACCCAACATTAGACGTTGAAGTGATATTCACGCAAATATTGCCAGTTATACCTACGTTCGTGTTGGATGTTATAACGCGAGGTGCATACTTGCATAACAATATACCAAACTGACCTTGTCAAACTAGTTACATATGAACAATCATATGTGAGAACATGTTACGAAAGGTTTACGACTTTAAGAAATTTTATTCATCATCAGTATTACTCAGCCATGCCTAACTTATTACTGCTCAAGCATGGTCAGAAAGCTAAGCTAAGTAATTAATCTATATTACGTAACGTTGTTGCTTATAAAAATAGAAATAGATAGAGAGCGACTGTACCCCAAAATTATTGTTATCTGTATGTAAATATTTGGGGTACAGTGGGAAAATAGGCACTCGGACGAAAGGAGAGATGTTTCCTTTGTATTTTTTAGAGGTATTGGAGCTACAGTAATCGGTAACTCGGAAGGGGGTAAGGAGTTTTTGAAGTGACTGTATTTTTTTATTATTTAGTATTAGTAATCTGAGTTGACGTCTAATCGCTCGCTCCTTCAATTCAGTTCGAATTGAAACTCTAAGCCTACAAGAAATTGTTTTGAAAAGAAAAAATCGGAATGGTAGACTCAAGTTTCAGGCAACCGGTAGACACTGCAAGTATGAAACGCATTTATCGGCCTAAGGCCTAAAGCCTATCGAAAAGAATCCGAGTCGGAGTCGGAGTTGCATCATTTTACCTAAATGCTACGTATTTCGTTCATTTTGCCTGTGCCCCCGAAGTTTCGGTTCTACGTTTCATGGTAGCCGCTCTTACGCTACATCGAGCTGACTCGGGCAGTAATTGTGTGAGCCTGAATGAAAAGACATATAATAAGGATTTATGGACTTGTTTACTAACAGTACAATACCATTATCTTATTAGGCTGTTCTTCATTCGAAAATAAACAAACATCCCATGAAAAATTTCTCGGTATTTGTGCCTCCAAAAACATAGCGAAGATAGCGATGTCATCTTCCTATTCTCTCAGTCATATACGGCTTATGTATATTAGTGTATGTATAGAACTATAGACCCCAATGAAACCGTTCTAGGAAATACCATGCTATATTAACATCAACAAATCGTCTTGTATGATGTATATTCAATTACTAGCGACTTCGTACGTGTGGAGTTCGTTTTACCCCCTCAGGGGGGTAAAATCCATTCTTAGTGGATGTGCAAGTCATCCAGGGAGGTCAGGGAGGTCTTGCCCTAGACTGGAACCTCAAGCATCGTCGTGGTCGTCCCAAATATACTCAGGGGCAGACTATTATTAGATAAGCAAAGAGCCAAGGAAAGACTTGGAGCAATGGAAAGAATGTCAACTATAACTTAGTCATAGGTAATACAGTGTAACCTAGTTCATAAATTACCTATATTATTGTACATAATCAATATTTGCTGTGTGTGGTATTGAATGAATCGAGTGTCGGTTATCAAATAAATAGTAAATGAGATTAGGTATGTGTAAGCAATAAAAATATTGATTTTGGTAAAACCAATTGTGCGTACCAGCGTACTGCAACTTGCTAGCATTTTTAAGCTGAGTTTTAGGTAATCCGAATATAAACGGTGAACTAAAATAAGAAGCAAGAAAAAAATATGAATAAATAAAAAGCATAGTAAGTAATAATATTATGTATACTAAAGACTGAATGTTAACAGAGCATAAACTTATGCATGTATGTGTATTTACTTTCACAACTACTTATCAATTAAAAGGCCAACACTGCAGTATTTTTTTTCTGTCTTGTACCTAGCTATTTTTATATTTGGTGCCTTGCATTATCAGCAAATATTTATGTAAGCCACAGTTATGCTGAATCTTTGAAAAAATTGTTTTACATTACATTTTTGCACCTCGAGTGTGTAAGGAATCTTTTTAGTGTGTAAGGAATCTTTTTACTCGGCCGTGTAGATAATCACGGTCTTGGACATTAAGCAAGTCAGAGCAGACTTGCTTAATGTCCAAGAAAAGTGGACACTCATCAAGCCTGCTAATTGAATGCTGCCACACAAAACCACATGTAATATCAGTGTATAACCTCATGTTTTCATAAATTAATTAGTCTTATAGCAGACAGGATATATTATTAGACTATTAGACTGTAAGCGTGCTGAGATTGGGATTTCCCATTCCAAATATTCGCTCAACAGGGAAAGTCCCCTCAATCCACACAAAATGTTCATGGTACAAACTCTAATTCTTAGGATTTTCATCTACTACACAGGAGGTACTTCAGGGTGGTGGTTAGAAACAAGATCGAGAATGACATTATTACTTAAAATGTTCAAAGCACTGGTAATGGTACACCATCTGACAGATCACACTTATAACAACTGTTGCCTGCAACTCGGCCTATGTGAAATACTGCTTTCAGTCCTTCACGCATTATACATATGAGTATAACCCTACCTTTTGAATCACTATCTATTAATGCAAACTTCATTAAAATGCCTTGAGTAGTTTAAAACAGACAGCGGAAGCAACTTATTTTATACTATGTAAAGATTTCTAATAAGAGTGGACTGGATGGATGGCCAACCACATAGCATATCACAGGCTTGTTTGCCAAAATATGAGTATGTAAAAGTTCAACACAGGTACTCTCAACTATTTCCTGGCATTATATGGCGGCCATGAAGAGTAACAATGTGAGCCGTAACATTGACCCATTTAATTGAGGACCTTAATACCTCAATGTCTCAATTGGTTACGCTCATAAAAATTTAATGAAGCCAATTTGAATGTTTGCGTTTTGTTTATATTGATTGGAGTGTTGTCTATTGGTTTTGCTTTTAGGAGAAATGATTGAACGTAATATTGAAAAAAAAAATATCTTTAAGTTTGTATTGAGAAAAAGAAACATTCAGGACGGGACTTGAACCCATAACCAGTGGCTTTCAGAGGCAATACTTTGACCTAATGAGGTACCTGGATGCTTCCTCGATATTCCAAATTCTAATATGAAAAATATTTCTTCGGAATCTTATTTGAATTTTTTTTCTATTCTTAATTCAAATTGCTTAGTAATACCATGTAAAAATATATTAGCCTTACATACTTCTTGATAAACCTACTGACATGTATGCTAATTCAATTTAGTCATAGTAATTATATATTTAAAATTAGGTAGGTAAGTAAGTAGAATATTTGTTTGATAATAGTGATAGACCCTTTAAATATATTCAAATATTTTCAAGGTTGAAACTAACACAATACTAACAGAATAATTAATTTTAAGTGAGGAATTTAATGTAAATTACAACTTAGTATTGTTCAGGAACTTATGTTAAACACTGCATAATAATGAATATTGATAAATTGCCTAAAAAAATGTAGAATTATGTCAACAGAATATTAAACATTCCCTAAATAACATTTTAAAACTTTTAAACTACTTTTTATGTTGCATTTCAAAAATGGAACAAGTACCTACTTATACCATAATAAAATGTGTGATAATGATAAGATAAGGTATCACTACTTGTAACATAATAAAAGATACCTGAAACTTTAAATATCAAAATGAAAAGACTTGGCAAAGCCTGGAAGTAAAATGTACCTGTATGAGCGAGTCTCCTCCCTACGAGGGGGCTGTCGAGGAGCAGCCGGCGTAGCGACCAGCGGCCCAGTACGCCGCCACCCCATCCACAGCCGCCACCGCTGCCCCGCCGCATGCCATCACGTTCCACCATCACAACAAACTAATACACATTACACACTTAACACTGTTCTTAGTACACCTTGTCTCGAGCTTCAGCCTCACACGAGCGACATTAGCCCCGTCCGCTTATGGACTACCGTTATGAAATATTGACATCGAAGCACGGACCAGTCTTTGCACAACTCGTACCTATTGAGTAACCGAGTCGCAACGCATCAGCGAGAGAAAGTACCGATGGCCAGCCGGATCGTACGTGCCCGCGGACGCGTTACAGATGCTGCCTCAGGTGGGGACCCCGTTGTTACTAAGTTCTCCTTGCTGACAGAGCTAACTTACGACTATAGACTTGAGATTAAACTCACAATGTGAACGAAAATGTCTCTTAAAAAGTACTAAATATTAATTCGGACAGTGTATAGTAATAGTACTTAAGCAAATTATGCCATTTTATAAAAGTAAAATGGGCAGACTGCGGTAACTACAAGAAAGAAACGACGAACACGAATAATATACATTCGCAACTGTCAAACAAGAGCACTACTACTAACTACTATGAGTCAGTCACCAACTCGCGTTAAAATAAAACTCACTGTTTTCTCACCTTGCTTGACTGGAACAAAAACACAATAACAAACGAGAAGTACCATGAATTGATAATATTGTCTATGGCGAACTATAGAAGTATTTTATTTATTTGTAAAATCAAACAATAACTGAAATTATCAAATTATTAAAGAGCTTGTACTTGTAGATTTTTTCATTATCAGTATACTAAACTTGTAAATTCATACTTAACGTTATTCTTATTCGAATATTTTGAGTTGGTCAACATAAAAACCCGATCCATAGAGTTGTTTTCTTACTAAGGTACGTTCGTGAAGCTGGCTTTTAATGATACGATTAGTGGCTTCTGTCAAATAAGTTTCTTGGCCAATATTTTCTTTCTTAGGGGTCCATTACACGGTAGGTTTTGCTGTCAGTTTAACCATCAATCACACCGTGATTGACCAATAACAACGTCTAATAACCGATTGACCAATAACATTCATGATTGACATGATGCATGATGCACGACGCTTGCATAAGCGCGTAATGGAATAGGAAATACCTTCTTAAATCTATGGGGTCCATTACACGTTAGGTTTTGCCATGGTTTAACCATCGATCCCGCCGTGATTGACTAATAACATAACGTATAATAACCGATTGACCAATAATATTCATGATTGACGGCATGATGCATGACGCTTGCATGAGCGTATAATGGACCCCTATGGCCAATACACGTAATGTAATGAAATAAATGAAATGATTTTATTCTATTCGGATGTCAATGGTTACTGCTATTAACGCTAGTTAGTTACGCCAATCACGCTGTAATAGAAATAGCCTCGACAGGGAGTTCACGCCGGGCATTTATGATTGACCAAAAATGTAATAACTTAATATGATTATTTACTGACAGCGAGATTCACAAACTTATCCCCTAACCCCTAATGTCATTTGCATAGGCAATAATGCTCCACTTAGCTCAATGAAATAGCAATAAATGATTTAAGTATAATAATAAGTTTTACTTTTACTGCAGTTTGCGAGTAAGTGTGCGGCTTATAGCTGCAGCGTAATATAGAGCGATTCAGTGTGCTAACATTCAGTAACATTTTTGGACATAATATTGCATTTGTGTTTATTATAGTATTGTTACCGATAATCGCAGAATAAAGCGAAAATGAATTTATTTTCGCATATCGCAGTTTGCGTTTTACTGTTACTTAGTAGTGTTCTTTGTGAAAATAAATATTCGAAGTCTGCAAATGAGAAGAAATCAAAACTTGATGTGGATCTTAGAAGTTTGGAAAAACCATTTCGAATGAATAAACTTAATCTACTATGGAGTAAGGCGCGTCAGGTAAACCTTAAAACATTCCTTTTTATCTAGCAGGGAAACAGAAACTAGCTATAAGTAATTATAACTATACTCCATTAAGTTAGGTAAGTAAACTAAAAGTATTGTAGCAATTTTTTATAAAAACAATTAACCTTAAACAAATAAACTATGCTAACTGACTAGTGGTTTGATTTCGGGTTTAATCTTTAAAATGGGTTTCTAAACAGAAAAATATTAATAAACTGAGTTTTTAAAAAGACACATCAAGATTGATTATGTTTAGTTTTTTTTTTTAATGAATGGCTTTATGCTTTTAGCATCAAGTTAAGTACCTAACCAAGTGGAGTATAAGTTCTGTTGATTTACTGCGCAATACACATTCACAATATTTATTATTTTTGTAGCGTTTAACAGAACCTAAACTGAAGTCATTGTATAATGATCTAATGATACATGACAAAGAAGAGCTTATACACAAGAGAGTTAAAAGTGAGGGTGGTGATAAAGAAGGTTTAAAAGAGGCTGAACTGCGGCGCAAGCTTACCAACATCATGTCTAGCTATGGTTTATTGCACCATTTTGATCCCGATGCACCCCGACAGAAGGAACATTCAGTAAGTATATTATAATGGATTTATTTCCTGCTAGAGCCTCATCTGCAAGCAGATGTACCTTTTAGCTAGCAGTGGTGAAGGGTGAACTCTTTCAAAAGGGAAGCCAGTGGAAAAAAAAAAAATCACCATAGCAATTTTCTATGAAATAACTTTTGAATCTGGAACTGAATTTCATTTACAAATATCAGATATTTAATTTTAGATTCTGTATATTATTTTTAGATCTCTACCACAGCTTACTTTTGTAGAGCAACCCGGCAGGAGCTGGGTTATAGGGACCCGTCACCACTGTTAGCTAGTGAAGTTGGTTACACCTAAGGTCTAGGTGGGGTCCATATACCCCTTTTAAGAAAGATATTGTAATAAACATTACAAAATAGTGAGGATAAACTCATTATTTTATATGTACCTACAATTTTATTTAGATTCTATCACAAGGGTGCCCAACCCCAGGCCCGCGGACCACAAAGTGGCCCGCGGCCAAATTTCGGATGGCACGCGCAAGCCACTGCGAGAGGAGCAAAAAAAAAAAGGTTTATAAAAGCAATTGCATTACTCGCAGTCGCAGTCGCAAATGCTATGCTATTTTTTCTTTTCACTCAAATCTATCGAGTATTCATCAAAATGATAATTATCTCATCATATCATAACTAAAAAGTTTAATATATATATATATATTTTCTTATGATTTTGATTGTATTGATAGTTTGGTATTATAATAAACTTCATATTGTACTAGTGCACTTTGTTATTATACTAATTTTTGTAGTTACATTACATATTATTGAGTTTTAATTTATATGCGTAAAAATGTAGTAAAATAGGAGCTGTCACTGGCGTGGAACGGATCCGGCGGCTGGGTCTGAGGCGACTCTGTACAAAACTGAGGCCATGTTCTTTCATAGGCCTCGGCGTGCACCTCCGGAGGGATGCAACCTCACAATAGGAGACACTCTCATCGGCATCAGGCCCCAGATGACATATCTGGGGCTCGTGTTCGACGGCTCAGATATCGGAGAGCGTCTCCGAAGTCTGGCTCCCAAATTAAGAGGCACAGCTAACGCTCTGGCGTGGCTGCTGTCCAACATGAGGGAGCCAGAGCAGAGCATGAGGCAGATGCTGCGGGAATCGTACGCTCCATTGCCCTATACAGGTGTCCCGTGTGAGCGGATGCCCTGAAGTCTAGGCACGTGCACCTACCGCGTGCACAGCTACAGACGATGGCCATCAAGGCCATCAGGAATCCGCACGATATCCTATGACGCGGCGAGTTTTCTTGCCGGATCTTGGAGAGCGAGGCTATGGACAAACATGGCGAGTCACCGGTAATTAATCTTGATATCGCCAAAGCTTTTATAGAGTCTGCCACAAATCGCTTCTTTCCAAGCTACCAGCCTTTGGTCTGCCTCTCAGACTGTGCGACTGGCTGGTTAGCTTCCTGCAGGAGCGCCATATTCGCGTCCTTTGTGATGGACGAACTTCGTAGTTCTTGCAGGTAAATGCTGGCGTGCCGCAGTGGTCTGTCTTATCACCCATTCTCTCTCTTCTACATATCAACGATATTCTTACCACCCGGCAGCATTCATTGCTATGCAGACGATAGCATCTTACACGGGAGGTATCATGGGCATACTGCGGCCGAGCAGTCTGATATCGCGGGGAAAAAAAAGCAGCTTCTTGTCACTGAGCTCAACCGGATCCTTAATCATATTTCCCAATAGGGCTCTGAGAACCTGGTCGAGTTCAATGCCAACGAGACGCAGTCATGTGCATTTACAGCAAAGGTATTCTTTTCTTCCCTCTGTGGCGTGGGTACTGCCACTGCGGGAAAATCTCAGTATTCTCGGTATGGATGTTCGCTGCCTACTGAACAACAAAAATTATATTGAGAGTATCATCAATACAGCCTCACGTAAACTCGGAGTCCGGAACAAAGTGAGATGTTTTAACACGCCGGAGCAGCGGTGTCTTCTCGCTCCTGCGTGGAATACTGCTCGCATCTCTGGGATGGCTTCGCAAAGTACTTACTTGATACACTCGACAGGTTCCAGTGTCGTGCGGTCCGCATTATTGGGAATCCTGAGATCACGAACACCCTCGAGCCTCTGCTGATGCGTAGAGTTGTGCATCCTTGGCAGTATTTTAATTTTACCGTCTCTGCTATGTTGAATGTTCTGATGAGCTTTTCCAATTAATCCCACCCTATCCTTTCCTACACAGAACAACGCGTGCAGGACATAAATGTCACCCGCATACGGTGCAAAATATTCGGCGACTCCTTCCTCTGCCGTACCATTAACTCCTGGAATTCCTTACCAGTTTCCCTCTTCCTACAGTCCCGGATCCTTTAAGCGGGGCGCGAAAAAGCATCTGATGAGGCCGACAAGCTGAGTGCCACCATTGTAACACGATACCTACGTGTCTATAATGGTAACCCCTCTTTTCCGAGACTGCCTTTATTACCGGGCACGGATGCTTCGGGGATTTTCTGCGTCGGATCCAGTAAGAGCCAACCACCGAATGCTATCGTTATGACGCGGGAGACGCCGTCACCGTAAGAGTGAGAGTCCTCTCGCTTGCCACCTTGCTCACGGCGATAGTACGCTGCGCGAGTGCGTGGGCTGCCGCCTCTCCTTCTGTGAGCAAGTAATACTCCAAAAGGAGACGGCGGGGTAGGAACAGAGGAGATAGATTCGCAGCCCGTACAGCCCGTGACGATGGTGGATGTAGTAAAAAGATGTACTGACCCGCCAAAAATGTCCAAATCGTAAGTTTGGCCCGACAGCTAAAAAGGTTGGGCACCCTTGTTCTATCATATTTATTTATATACTTTATTGTATGCCAAAACAAAAAAAAGAAAACAGGAGCATTTTATTTCAATGTGTGACATTCTCATAAACTTCTGACACTATAACAGTTTCCTATTCAAAGTTCACTACTCAAAGTTATTTTTATTAACATCATGCAGAAACACACATTCACTAGTGATAAATTTGTAGAGATAAAAGGTTAATTGTTTTTGCAGACTGTTGACACATCTGGTTTTATTATCTGTATTTAAATACTGTTACTCATGTGATTGTTGGGTCACACTCTGAATTTCAAAATATTATAAATTAACCTTCTGTTATTTCATTTTTCTCATGAATAATAATGCCATTTCAGGCATTTATGCTTCTTTTTTATTGTTAAAAAGAATATTAGTAACCGAAATTTCTAATATCTCCCTAACCCCTCCAGCTAAGTTAAATTGCTTGTTTCATAAGATTTCCTCCTCCCCCAAGCCCCTGCAGATGCATAGAGATGTTGCATCCTTGGCAGTATTATACAGTCTCTACCATGGTTAATGTTCGTTGCCCCAAGAAGGATGTATAGGAGAATTTGGAATGCTTGGGATGTGGCTCGGTAGCTCAGTGGTCAGAACATTCCCCCATAGATAGGGGACTGGTCCCGGGTTCCTCAGTCTGAGTCCCCTTTTCCAATCTAAATCGATTTGAATGGTTAGCATACTAATTGCTTTAAAATTTCGTTAAAAATATAATTTTGAAAATGATGTTTCTATACCCAGGCCTACAACTCAGCAACAGATGACTACATAAACAAAAGTATTTTCAAAGATAAGAAGCTGAACTTTTTATGGTCAAAGGCAGAGACTTCAGGTTTTACGCACGAAGAACTGATCGCTTTGAGAGAGGAGTTTGGTCATCACCAGGAGAAAATAGATCAGTATTACAACCTGTTTGATGATGACTCTGGCAAGGATGATGGGTTTAAAAGTAAGTTCTTTAGTCATTTGAACTAAGTTCTAGGTGTACAAAGGCTGCGGTGCCCGGAATCTCCACGTAGGGTACCCTGGGCAACAGTGACGGCAGCACCTTTCTCCCTCCCGATGCAGACGCGGCGGGACCGGCCATGTAGGAGGCTGCTCGGATGATTAAACGTGTTCCTCTGACTAGAAGAGGGGTATGATAGGTACAACATGCTTCCAAAACCGGTGGGGGCTATCTTAAAGCTTTGGTGGCCCCGCCATCATCCGTCCGTCCAACTCCGACGTAATCGACCCTGATTGCCGACGGTGGCGGTATACAAGGGGATTTTCCCAGGAAAAAAAAAGTGTACTTTCCGACTAGTTCTTGCTTATTATTTTGGATTGGCTTTTACGAGAGCAACTGTCTAACTTTTGATCATCATATTCTATTGCAGATGTTGTGAATGAAGATGAGCTGGACAAGTTTAATGAGATCATCCAACACACAAACGAGATGACTAAGGACCACCTCGACAAAGCTAATCTGATCAGAGACAAGCACAGAGACCTTCGTGATGGATATGACAAACTGCAGAGAGTTATTGCTAAAGGTACCTATAGAACTAAACCACTTAGTACTTCCAAATACGGGTTTATGTTTTTACAAGCTTTCATCTGTATGTCCGCAAAGAGGTAGGCAGAAGTGTTAGATTATTTAGTATTTGGTTTGATTTAGTTTACTTTTATCTGTGTTTTACCGAACCTACACTTTATTTTAGCAGTTTTAGCTGCATAATAAATAAGGGCGTTTTTATAATTTATGTTTATGTCCGTACTAGCTAGCCCGGTCGTTCCCATAATTCATGGGAACTTATTCTAGGGATAAAAGGTAGCCTACGTATTATTTGAGACTGTAATCTAAGGAACAAACATCCAAACATAACAAACTTCTATAATATTAAGCGACAACAATGATGCTATTCTATAATATTAAGCGACAACAATGATGCTATCACTGTTGTCGCTGACTGTTCTTTACCATACTTATTCAATTTTTTTTTTTTTTTTTTTTTTTTTTTTTTTTTTTTATTTCTGAACAAACATAGTTTGTGTTGAAATGTCAATTACAAAAATGATAAATACATGCAGTCACAAGTCAAAACACACAATATACATTATAAAGTCAAAAAAAAAAAAAAAAAAACAAATAGTAAAAACAAAATTTTTGAATAAAAATAAAAATAAAAAATATAATAGAATTATGGAATTAAATTTAAAATATAAAACATTTCAGTCACAACCCACAAATTCTTCGACTGTGTAATAACACTTTTCCAACAGCAAGGACTTTAAATTTCTCTTAAAGGAATTGGTGTTATAAATATCAAGCTTCAACTCACTAGGCAGACTATTAAATAGTTTTATTGCTTGATATTTCGCACTATGTATCACTACGTTTATTTTTGGACACACGGTAGTTTTGAAATGGTTCCTTCGAGTGCTTTCACGTGTTACTCTTTCATCTTCCGTTTCATAATCTCTTATGTGTTTTGCAAAATCACTCAAAACAATCAGTATATAGAGGCAAGGCACGGTTAGTATGGACAGGATTTTAAAATGCTCCCGACAAGATTCCCATTGTGGAATACGGACAATTGTTCTTATAGCCCTTTTCTGCAATATAAATGCCTTGTTACAATTATACTTGAAGCTATTACCCCAAAGCTGTATGCTGTACCTTAACCTGGACTCAACCAATGCAAAATATACCATCTTTAGATGATCAACACTGACTTCGTCTCTTAGACTTCTTAGAGCAAAGCAAGCTGATGAAATTGACCCGTCAATGGCATCGAGTTCGCTCCTCCAATTGAGCAACGAATCAATATAAACACCCAGAAACTTGACAGTATCTACAGATTCTATCCTATCGCCATTTAACGTTATATTAATGGTATCGTTATTACGCGATGTAGTTTTAAATACCATAACGTTTGTTTTATTTTTATTTATTAGTAAGTTATTAGCTGCAAACCAGTTTTGAAAGTCAATAAGCAACTTATTTATTTTACAGCTCAACAATTCCATGCTACTGGCACTTACTACTGCATTTGTATCATCTGCAAAAACTACCAATTGAGCACCTGCGTTCAATTGTCTCCTATAATTAATCATATCGTTCATAAACACAAGGAAGAGCACTGGCCCCAGAATCGATCCTTGAGGGACACCAGTCATTACATTATGAACCTTAGATCGATTTACCCGTTGACAACTATTTTCATCAACAGACTTAATTTCCACATACATTTTCCTATTTCCCAAATATGATTCAAATAGTTGCAGAGCCTTACCTCTCACGCCGTAATATTCCAATTTTCTAAGCAGCAGCGCGTGATCAACGGTATCAAATGCGGAACTTAGGTCTAGAAATACTGCAGCAACTTTCTGTTTTTCACTAATTCTCACTATTACTTCATCAATTAAACTAGTTATAGCATCTGAAGTGCCTACATACCTCTGATACCCGAACTGCTGCCTGTTTATGATTTGGTTTGTATTTAAATGGGAGACAAGACGAGTCTTTATTAACTTTTCAAAGATTTTTGATAGGACTGGTAAGACAGAGATCGGTCTGTAATTTTTTGGATCCGCTGCATCACCCTTTTTGTAAATCGGTACTACTTTGGCTATTTTCAGCTGTTCAGGAAAAATACCGGCTTCGCAACATCGATTGAAAAAACATGCCAGTGGGAAAGCTAATATCCTTATATGATGTTTAATTACAGTAATGGGTATTTCGTCATAACCACTTGATGCCTTGTTAACCATTCCTCGCACTAGCTTTCCAACTTCCTCCGATGTAATAGAAACCAAGACCATATCCTTAATGATCCCGCTACCACTCCTTTGAAGAAAAGTATCTGACTCATTATTTTGACTGTTACTTGAAGTATGTTTAACATTAAACTGTTCAGCAAATATACGTGCAACGTCTCTGGGCTCTTCAACCTTTTCAGTGTTATTCGTAATACTAAAATTTTTAAACGCTTTTTCACTCGTTTTGTTTCTGTGGCGATTAACTACTTGCCAAATTTCTTTACGAACGTTTTTAGCGTTTTCCAATTGCCTAACTATAGCATTTCTTTTTGCCGCCTTAATAACCCTTCTAAATAATCTCACATAGTTTTTTCTATAAGTTAAAATACTATCATTAACACAATTTCCGTTATGCATGCAAAGAAATCGTTTCATTTTGCTAGAAACTTTTATGCCCTTTGTTGCCCATGTTACGCCAGTACGTTTTTCTCCAATATTTATTTTTCTGAGTCTCTTCCTGAAGCTACATTTAAAAATGTTATTGAATTTATAAAGAAAAGTATTAATTGCCATCGATGACCAGTCAGCGTTTAATATGAATTTTTGGAATGTTTCATGGTTCCTTCTATTATAAACTCTTTTTTCTACCTTAATAATTGTAGTATTCCGCACAGTTTTACTGACTGTTAAGTTTGGTAGCGATAACTCACATATAATACCAGCATGCCCGTCCGATAAGCCGTTGTGATCCACCTTTGTTTCGTTTATACTCCGATCGTTCAAGTTGGTTAAGAAATTATCAATACAAGATTCTCTACTGTTTCGGATGAAAGTAACATTTTCCAAAAGAACCCTAAAATCAAAACGTCGTAACAATCCTAAAAATTCCGTGCGCTTTTTGTGTTCCTTAAGTAAGTTTACATTAAAATCTCCACAAATTAAAGCCTTCCTGCTGAAAAAGTACTCCAGGACCCTCTCCAGACGCTGCATAAATATATCAAAGTTATTGTCGTAGGGCGTTCGATAGCAACAACATATATATAATCCACTATCTACATCCTTTACACAGCATATCTCGAAAGAATCCCGAGCATACAAATCATTTATATATGAACATACATTGCACTCCCTATTTGCCTTTCCCAGAATAAGACTACCACCTCGAGTCTTACCGACTCTGGCGTTGTGCACAACATTATTGTATCCGTTCAGGTGAAATAAGGGAGCCGACATCTCTTCCAGAAAATGTTCAGTTATACATATATAGTCTGGTTTAATTAAGGATTTTATATAAAGTTCAAATTCATTCTTTTTCGAGTCTAAACCGCAGACATTTTGATGAAATATTTTCATTGAAATATTACTAATGAAACCATTATTTTGTACTGGAAGATCATGCACATTTTTGGAACTGCAACTATAACTATTATTCACGAAAAAAGTCATGGGTTCTCCCTGTACTAATATCATTATGATCAGTCTGTGTGACAGCATCGGCAAAAATTAATCCACCACATGAGTTAATTTCTATCTGAGTCTGAGTATGCGTACTACGATAGTTCTTTGGTGTACCCCGACATGTACAAGCAATATCGTTCAATCCGTGCCTGTAATTAGAATAACTGTGCTTATATTTTAGACGCAAGATTTCCCTATGCAATATACGACTTATGTATAATTTATTAAAGTATTCACAATTTTCTAAGAAATGTGCATTACTACAGCAATAACATGTGTGTTTTATAAGATTATTTAACTTATATACATTCAGATAATTATTTCTACTAACTTCTGTAATTAAAACATTTGTGTGGTATATTTTACTAAGTGTATAATACAAAAACGACTGCAACACCATCGGGTTACTATCGTGCGCTCCACCCAGAATAATGACATAATCTTTTTTAGTATAGTTTCTACATATCGGTACACAAGAACTTATAATCTCAGAGATCGGTGCCTTTGGTTTTATAATAGCAGTAACAATGAAATCATCTCCAAGATGGGCCTGTAAAAGTTTCCTTACATTTGATCCACACTCATCCGCGAAAATCGTGACTCTAGACTTTGTTTTACACTGTAACTGTTCTCGTTTGCTTTTATCATCACTCATCAAAGTCTTCACCTCACTTGTGAGTGTGGCACATCCTGGGAGCGGCTCGTCATTCGAATACGCACTGCCTTGAGTGGGTGATGATTGATGTTGTAAAACCGTATCGTTCTGACAGTCTATCACTGTCGCCATATCCTTGCATTCAAGTTGTTTCCTGGTCAAAGAATCTTCACTACTTGTTATAAAAATGTGCTCAGGTTGGCAAAGACCTCCTTGATTTCGACACTTCCTTGCGCTCCATACTAGTTCCCGCGAAGAGGTTCTGGGTAATCCTATTTTCATATTTGTGTACATAAGACGGCGACGATACTGAGGCGAATAAAACTTCAGCGGCGTACCCGTACACAAGTTAAGTGACTCATTCAAGCCAACCGACTTATAAAGTTTAATTTTTTTTTGATAGTCATTTATTTTTGATTTCAACTCAGTGTTCTCGATACTCAAGTTCTCCACCTCTGTATACGCAGCTTGTAGCTCTAAATTAAGACTGTTCAATTTATCGTTTAATTCAATGAGTTCTTCGCTACAAAGAGGGCTGTTGGGTTGACTATGGTACGATATGTTCAATTCAAACTCGCCATCACTGAAGTCCAAATTTTTTCTTATTAACTTTCTACTTCGCAATGTTATGTTGTCGTCTTCCATGTTGTCAAATACAAATCCTTAATTTAATATTAGTCAAAAAGCGATTTCTCGAACTTAGGTTTGAACACAGGACCTTCGTCTCCACAGTCAGAGCGTTCCCCAAGCAGCCACCGTAACTTACGCAGTGAGTGTTAAAGCAAGGACCGCTTTCAAAATCTCAATTTGCTCTTTATTATACTAGATGTCGCTGCCAACACAAAATGATTGTCACAATTTTATTATAATCGCATACGGTGCATAAGTCCATCAATTATGTAAATAGTTCATGTCACTCAAACTAGATGGCGTATTACTTACGCGCCAGTTAGTGTGGCAATACGAGTCATTTACATTCCCCCATACAGTGGTGTAGGTATACGAAATTTGCAAAAACGACAGTTTCAATGTTAAAAGATAATGTAATAATTCTTATTTCTTAATATTTTTGATTTACCTTTCTTGTTACTTCGTATTCGTAAGACTTTGTTCCACTCATATTGCCACACTAACTGGCGCGTACTATACCTACCTTGTAACATGTTCTCATGGAAACTGCTTCAGTGAACATTCATATCGGACGCTCAGCAATAAAATATTTATAGACGTTTCTTTGAACACCTTACGTAACGGTTCCTTCAGAAATGGGACAAGCGACTACAAATGTGGACTACTTTTACGACTACCTACAGCCAAACTGACTCATAGTTTTACATATACACTTTTTCATTTACTGCACAAAATGTCATTTAATTTGAGACTTTAGCTAGTAGCGACCTAACAATTAAGTCTAAAATTAAATAAGTAACATTTTTTACAATGTCAGTGGAACGACAATGGTTTTGCTCTAACACTAAATAGCAGAATCGAAACCTGACACTTTGCGATCTCTGTTCCAGCTGTAACTCTCTGTTCTAGGTCCTAACAACCGAGATTTCCTAGAGCCCAAGGTGCAAGGCCTATGGAAAATAGCAGTAGCTGCGAACTTCACTACAGAGGAACTCGCTTCCTTGAAGGTAGATTTGTTAATTTAAAGAAAAATACGTGTAGGACTAGTTTTTCTGTTAGGCAAGGTGTTAAATCCAGAAATAGTATCTGCTTGTTTGCAGAAAGAGATACATGACATAGGAGTGTGTGTATTGTACGACATCGTTAACATATTAAAAATGTATTAAGCGCCAAAACTATAAAAAATAAACAGTAACAAATAGATAATACTAACAATATTATTTTAAATATGTAAATAAATTAAAAACTATTAAGAGAATAAGATTTGTTGTGCAAATTTTTCTCGCCCACTGTACCTATATCATACGCGCTCTTCTCTTTTCCAGGTGGAACTGCAGCATTACGAGTCTCGGCTGTTGAAGCTCCGCCGCTTACAAGTGGACCACGTAAGCAATAAAAAACAATTTAAAGACAAGGTTATTTTTTTTATTTTTATTTTATTTATCATTCACTACAGTACCTAGTAACATGAGAGGCAGTGTTCCTTGGTGCCCATTACTGATTTTTTATTTTAATTTTTAGTCTTCATTTTTGTTTTTTTCCCCATAGTTTTGGTTAGATATAATGTTTCCTTGGTCAGAGACCCTATAAAGTGAGTCTGTAGTAGAGTGCGGTCTATTTATCGAAATTAGCTGCGACAATATCGACGTCGTTGCCGGGATATAGTGACACGTTCTGATATGGTCTTTTTATAATGTCCTAACTTAAAAATCACGTTGTATCGCGTTTGTGCAATACCCCTTATTGCAGCGTCATGCGTCGTGAACAGTTGTGATACTACTCCTTTTTTAATTACAGGTTGCAGCTGCTGGCGACAAGATCAATCATTTTGAAGAGCAAGAGCAGATGATCAAGAAACATTCTATGAAAGTGGCGAAATTGCATACCGATCTCGAAAGTAGGATATTAGAACGTCATACAGAGCTCTAACGTGTCAATGCTCAATCAATATTTTATAGAATTTTATTGCATTTACGAACAATGTTGTGAAAATTGTGGACCGCCAGAGGAACTCAGTTGAGAAATAAGTTCTCAATGGTTGTTATTGGCCAGAAAGACATGGCAACTCTTTGTATTTATTTTATAGTTTGTTGTGATTAACATTCAAGTTGCTTTGAATGTAAGTTATCTACTTAAAACAGAATAATAATAATAGGTATATAAAATAGTATGTACCTATAATAATAAAACATGTAGATAAGTATTTCAAGATTTAATTGAAGATTTTATTGTAACCAGGTGTTGTTGTAGATATGTGTGAATCTCAATAAATCAAGATTTAGATATAATTTTGTATTTTCATTTCGACTCATTTCGAATCCACTCTTGGTCACGAGGAAATATCAGCCCATTCACTGTTTCTTGAGACGTAAGGGTCAATCACCACTGAAAGAGTAGCGGCCGGCAGTGGCGGCAAACACACCATTTTGAATCTTATCTACGGGAGAAAAAGATCATAGTCATTTGAAGACGAAGGACGGGCCCATAGAGTAAAGTAATGACGGGCCGCGTGACGTCGCGAGCGAAGATGGCGGCGCTACTTTCCATATAGAGGGGCTAAGGAAATATTTCGAGTTGGTGATCACAACACGCACCTGATATCATCGTGTGTGTGACTTCCACCTAAATTTTGCAGCATGTATCGCACAAACTAACCCAACGATTAAGGTTCAACCCCACCAAACGGACGGCATCGGAACGGATTTTACAATCTTTAAACAAAATAAATCTTATATCACAGTGTTTGAAGTTTATATTACCAAGTCACGCACGACAGCTTGACGTGCGTCATGCCGCCGCACGTCGCTGTCAAGCTGTTGTGCGTGACTTGGTAATATGAACTTCAAGCACTGTGATAATAAGATTTAATTTTGTTTAAAGATTGTAAAATCCGGGCCGATGCCGTCTGTTTGGTGGGGTTGGACCTTTACTTTGTCGTAATTGATCAATGGCAGCTTGGAAAGATCTCAAAATCAAATTCCACGACTTGTTTCTAAGCTAACATTAACTACGAATATAAAACGGTTTTAATACTTTTTATTATTTCAATGGCACCAGTTTTACGCCCACTTTACTCGTGCGAACCAGGTTTAAGAACACGTAGTGGTTTTCTCTTGCTCCTATAAAAGTATACTTACGGCATGGTATCAAAAGCGTCCTATCCTACGGTGTGCTATCAAAAGCATACTTACTGTAATAGGTTTTCAGCAAAGTAGAAGGAAGGATAAAGGCAATCTACTCATTCTAGAGGGTAAAGATAGGCGTATTGGCATATTGCTGTAGTATACTTTTTCATTTATATCGTAAACTTGCTAATATCTGCGCGAATGAGACTAGACGCTATGCCACCTGTAAGTTTGACGTTTGGCTGAACTGTGAGGCTGTATTCAAGATGAAGAACACACGCAAAGTATTTTGACAACGGTTTATTTGCCTAGAACTTACCGTATAGCCTGTTTTTATTCATATTCGAGACAAAATAAGTGTTCAATAATAATTTACTTACAAATAAACACATTACCCAAATAAACCTATTAAAAAAGATTATTGAAAAATCAGGTGGTATTATTAAAAACACCAGTTTTTACAGTGCATCAATATATCGTTATTTAATCTTCATGTACAAGCAAATTTATTAATACATGTTTCATATTTCGTCTCGGTTCCGAGCGTACCAATCATCAAAAATCAATATCGCATTATGCCATAATATAGTGTAAAATATGTATAATAGACGGCGGCGAGCCACGCGCTCGCAAGGCAACTCAAAACACTCAGCGGCACTTCGGAATCACATTCCAAGCGACCTACTATTACATTCGTTTACGCGTATATCTACATCCGATGAAAACGGCGGCGCCGACTATAACACAACTAGTATTCGTCTAAACGTCACGTCGCGGTCGGCGAGCGGCGAGCGGCAGTAACAAATAAAACTACATCCGACTCCCCTCACGAGTTTCATTATAATGAATCGTTTAATGCTCACTTCAGTCGATCGTACAGTATAAGTAGTTCTCTTCTCGATAGGACATCTTCTCTATTATGTATATAGATAATCTGTATAATATAATTCTTTCTCACTAATATCTACACCGTTTCCAAGGGTTACAATTATATATAATCCTCGTCGGCTGGGGCGGAGACGGACACGCGGCGTCCGTCCGGCCCGGCGACCGGGCCTCTAGTGAGTCCACTTGCTCCATGCCTGAAAACAAACATCCACTGTTTATTACGTATTCGTCAAAAACTTACAATCATCATCATAATTATTAAAGGCAGAATCAGGGCTGCCAGGGTAACTGGGGAATACCTCAGGACATGTATTTGGATCTAAATCGCGTGACAAACGAGGCCCTGACGTGCACAGATTGTTTTGTAGTAATCTATGCTTGGTGAATTTGAGCTCATTCACCACTATAGCACTCCGTGCTATCCTCAAAAGACACTCAAGAAACGTGTACTGTATAGAGCACATTTTAGGTCCAAGATATATGTCCCGAGCAATATTGTGTTTGGTTGTTGCATGCGTGGCGATCCAGTCACACATCAGCGCAACTCGGTTCCATTAGTATACAGGCAATGGAACATTCCTAGCTATCATGGGCGGCAGTGTGCTGACAGCCTCCGTGGCGTAGCGGTAGTGAACGCGGCCGCTACGCAGGAGGCGCGGGTTCGATCCCCTCTCAGTGCAAATATTTGTGTGCATGAAATATGAGTATTTGCATTGGTCTGGTCGTGCCTCGGAGAGCACGTTAAGCCGTCGGTCCCAGTTGCCATAAGAACATCTATGGCAGTCGTTACGGGTAGTTGGGAGCCCTAAAAATCCAAAAACAACGGTCTAGCTGCAAAGTTTCGATATCGCCTAGTGTTAACATTGGGTTGTGGAGGTCAGATGACAATCGCTTCACGGAAAATATCGAGGTCTAGCCAAATCCGTAGTTAAGACTGCTAAAGCGGACCCCAGACTCCGAGCTGAAAGCTTCGGATGCGACTGGGAATTAACGCTAGGAGGAAGAAGATGGGCGGCAGTGTATGTGTGGTGTCGCACCTGTTTGTCGGCGGCGTGGTGCTGCGCCTGGTCCCAGTGCGGGTGGTGGTCGGGCGCGGGCGCGGCGGCGGCCACGGGCGGCAGGTAGTGCAGCGGCAGGGCGTGCATGAGGGACAAGGCGGCGGCCGTGGCGCCCCCCGCCGCGCCGCCCGCGCCCACGCCGTAGCCGCCCTCTAGTCCGTGGCCGACGTTCACGTGAGCGCCTACTGCTCCTATTCCGCTCACGCCCTGGAATTATACAACTTTTGTGTCAATAAATAGTCTTTTTTTCCCTCGGGCGATGTACTTAGAACCCCTCGCCGCGCTCAGGAGGCTACTTTAGAATCCTTCGTTTCGCTCGTGGTTCAAAGTAGCGCCTTCGTCGTAAAAATATAATCGTGCTCCCTTGTCATACAATCTACTATTTCTATACATACAGTCCTGTCTCATCGTATTACCGTTTCATCACCTCATGATTTAATACAACCACTTTTTCTTGCAATTTAGTGGCTAAAGTTAACCAATACCGACCGACCTTTGTTCGAATCGGAATCGAAACCAACGCAGGTCGGCTAACATGAACTACTACACACATTTAGTACAGTACTGTCTACTATAGTTAGATATGAACACAATGGCGAGTGGTGCGCCCACCTGGTATCTGTCATGGTCGGGGTGGTGCGGGTGGTGCTGGTGGTGCGCGTGCCAGTCGTCGCCGCCGGTGAGCTTCCAGGCGCGCTCGGTGCCGATGGGCCGCGGCTTGCGCTCCTCCTCCTCGCCCCAGCCGCCGCCGCTGTTGCCCACGTTGCCCACGCTACCTACGCCCACACCCACGCCGCGCTCCAGGAGAGACTGGAATAGATCACGATGACATTTTTAAATATGGAACGTGTAAAATCTTACAATTATACAGGCCGTCGTTGTCGCCAACGGCCGTCTACACAACTCCCACGGAAAAGCCTAGGCCAGAGACTCGTTTATTAATTAGCAGGTAAACCATTTCGCAGGTGTGGTTGATTTCGCTTCAAATATCTTGGGTGAGGCGTAGGCTCTCCATGTCATCTCATCTCCATACCCCCCGAATAAAATATGTACAATACAAGCATTATAGATATCTTTGTGTAAAGGATGAATGGTTAGAGAAAACCTTAAAATACTTATATTCATCGTAACCTTTCTCATCAATTCAAACACGTAATAACAACTGTCCCAATCGAGTCTCTTTACAATATTTATCTGAATTCAATGACCTTAACAGAAAAGTAACAGGTGTCGGAGGTTATCGTTATATGAAATCTGTTATAGCCTATGAACCGGTGACATATATATGGAAATATTGTAAGTAGGTGTAGGTGGTATGTGAAGCTTTACCTGGTAGTGCGGATGGGGCTGCGGCGCGTGAGCCATGGGTTTGGGCGACTGGTTCATGGGTTGCTGCTGTTGGTATGACATCAGTAAGGCGCTCAAATTGCCTGAATTGCTTGCGCCCGCGAATAACTGTAAAGTAAGTAAAGATATTGGTAGCCTCCTTCGTACATGACAAGCGATGGATTCTGTATGGATCGGAAAGCTGACTATCTACAGACGATGCGAATGTTGTGATGCGAGTTGTCGTATTGTAAGAATGGACAAGATTAGGAATGAGATATCAGGAATGGTAAGAGAAAAATGGCTTGATTCAGTCGCGTAAAAAAGGAGAGAAGCGTCGTAAGCTATGGAAGTGGATGGTCACAAGGAGACACGAGAAGATAGATGGACTATGTGTGACCTGGAAGGGTGTGAATGTCGAGATCCTTCAACTCTCCGACTCCAAGCAGAGATTAATGAATTGGAGAAGTACATCTGTCTAGGCTCGATGGCAGGCGCTTTACGGAAAATATCCAATTCCAGCTGTTTCGTAGTTGTGTCAATTGAGGAGCGGAAAAGGCTCGAAGGTGGGGTGTGGTGAAGTAGGCTATGTAGTAGTTACCTGCGCGTTATGTTCGGAAAATATCGAAATCCGGCTTGTTTCATCGCTTGAAAAGGCTTGAAAGTGGGTGTGGTGAAGTAGGGGTGTGGTGAAGTAGGCTATGTAGTATGTGGTGGTTACCTGCGCGTTGTGTTTCTGCTGCATGAGCGGGTGTCGCTGCGCGAAGTCGGGCGCGCGCGGGTTGAGGCGTGACACGCTCTCCACGCCCACGTTGCCCACGTAGCCGCCGTGTAGCCCCATCGCCGCGCCGCTCATGTTCACGCCGCTTGCGATCGATACCTGCTGCTGCGGAAGATAATAATATACATACATATAATCACGCCTTTATCCCCGGAGGGTTAGGTAGAGGTGAATTAACACCCATATTTCACCAATCATTTAAGCTGACCCCACATTAGGCGTGTACGTTCCTCCGGCGTGTGGGTAGCGAGAGCGTCGCGTGCGCACCGCTAGCGTGCTGCGTGAGCGCCGCGTTTTGCTGCCCTGTGGCGTGTGTGTGAGTTTCCTTAGTTTACAGCATGTAACAACTCTTGTCCACGGCTCCTCACGCGTGGTCTTCAGATCCGGGTCCCGCTGGTAACCCTCCCCGATAGTATAGTATAACACTCACAGATATTCAGAATCTGTTTAGTAGATCCAGAGATTACCACCTATAACGTAAAAAACTTCACCCCTATTGTATCAATCAATCAATTAGCCTATTGCAGTCCACTGCTGGACATAGGCCTCTCCCAATATGAGCCACGTTTGCCGATCCTCCGCCCCTATTATAATGTAGATAATAATTTGGCCACCCAATGTAGCGCTACTTACCATCATGTTGTGTCCATTTCGGGAGTTATCTTGATAGATAGGTCCATTCCGGGAAAGTCCACTCATGTCCATCGCGTTTACATTGTTACCTGAAAGGATATATTTGAACCAGTTATGACCGATGATAGGTTATAAATATAATGTCGAACAGACCTTATTGCAATATGAAAAAGGGTAAAGAATCAATAAACTGGTTTGTGAAAATATGTGTTCAGTCACTCGGCACTCGGGGACTGCCGCGGTAAAGCTATTGCATAGCATTTTTTATCAATTTATGCAATTATCCCCCCACTCCGAGCTCGCACGAATCGAGCCGAGCAGCTCGGCTTGATTCGTGCGAGCTCGGAGTGTCAGCTTAGGATTTTTCGTTACGGAATTTCTGGATTCGGTCTCCACGCTCAAGGCCCGCGATAGAAGCTATGCAATAGCTTAAAAAAAAAAGGTATGATATGGTATAGAGTTGCGCGGTGCAGCGTGGCATGGTGGGCGTGGTGTGGTGTGGGGCGGTGTTGTAGTGTGTGGTGGTGTACGTACCGATGGGCATGGGCTGGTGGTAGGCGGGCGGCGCGTAGGCGGGCGGCGGCGTGGAGCCGTGCGAGGAGGTGCGCGAGCACGGCGAGCAGCCGCCGCCCGCGCCACCGCCCGCGCCCGCGCCCGCGCCGCGGTAGCCCGGCGCCTTGCTCGCGTCCGCCAGCGCTAGCAACTGCTGCGGGACCGAATACACAGCGTTAGACATCTTCTTCAACCTAGCGGTAATTCCCAGTCGCTTCCGAAGCTTTCAGCTCGGAGTCTGGGATCCGCTTTATCGATAAGGATTTGGCTAGACCTCGATATTTTCCGTGAAGCGATTATCATTTGATCTCCACAGCCCAATGATAACATCAGGTGAACATTGTTAGACATATAGGTACATCCTACATTCTAAAAGCGTCTATAATTTAGTGTCTAGTATTTATAATCAATAAATCAATTAGCCTATCGCAGTCCACTTCTGGACATAGGGCTCCTTCCGATGTTTGAAGTCTTTGGCCTACTGTTTCCACGCTGGCATGAAACTGGACATAATTTGGTCTTAAAACACTCGTGTGATACTATAAAAAAACTTCCCTGCGGCTCGATTTTTTTTTGAACTCATAATCGTGTTTTAAAAACCTTTATTATGCAACAGTTTCTTAAACTACTATTATTTATTTATACATATAATCACGCTTTTATGCCCACGTGATTAGGCAGAGGTCAATTAACACCCACATTTCACCAATCGTTGTATTAGATCCCACGAAATAGGGAGTAAGCCCATTGCCTTATTTTTTTTTTGCACTATTTTTACTATTTTTGACTGGAGCCATGCATCTGATGCTGTCTGACGTTAAACAGCCCTATCGTTTAGTCGCCTAGTACAGCATCGCATAAGAAAATATGAGGTGGCCATGGGCGTACTCAGCTTTCGTTAAGGGATGGGGAAAAGTCAAATCGGATCCTTGTGTTTATCGTCTGTTTCTTAGAGCAGAGTGGGGCAGGCACCCCATTTACCCCCCTGGGTACGGCCCAAATTCTACTCTGCCGGGAAGCATAACGTAAGGATAAAGTGGTGAAGTATGTAGACGTGGTATGTGTGGTACCTGTGGCGGAGGTTCGACGCTGTGGTGCGCGTCGCCGGCGCCCCAGGCCGCGCCCGCCGACAGATCTTTGAACAGCGAGTACTCCTGTGCGCCGCCGCTGCCCGCGCTCGACTGTACACACAAACGTACGTACTGATCAGATTGTGGCATTGAAACAACGCTCTAAAACTTAAATATTCTGTTATTAACCCCTCTTCTTTATTAGTGTACCTCAGCACATATATCTTGGATCTGAAACGTGCTCAAAATGTGCTCTAAACGCGCTGCAAGCCCATGCATTCTGAAGCCTGAGGTTCTCTCTCCTGCTCTTACTTTTTATAATTTAGCTTTTACGGGACGACTTTTGTTTGACCTTGAGAGGAAACTCGTCCGTCAATCAGTTGACGCACCGTCTTGGTCTTACAAGTGAGATTGGGCTATGCCTTGTCTTCACGTAAAGAGATGCATCGGCAGATGTCATTGACGGACGCGTCCACCGCTAACATCTGTAGATGCATCTGTCTACGTTTAGATGACCCTTTAGGGCCAAAAGGATCTTAGGTGTGGCCGCATACACACAGATTCTAATTTCAATTATGTATCAATATGATGTAATGTTTCAAATATGTGACAACTTGTGTTTTGCTATTATATGCGGTAACAGCGCGTGGTCGTGCGGAATTTGCTTCCAATAATAATTTCATAGGTAGGTACATGACACACAGATTCTATTTCAATTATGTATTTTTATGTAAAATTGTAGGCACTTACTTGTGGCGTTGTGTTTATGTGTAGAGCTGCGGACGTGTTAGGTGCATTTTCTTCATTAGCGCTCCAGTTACTCGAATTGTCTGGACTCAGCTGTGAACAATTGAAGAACGATTTAGATAACAATAGTTCTTTAGTCACCTAAATAACATAATGTTTGGTGTTTTCTGTTTATTGGGACAGTATGGGGAATACCGAAGCCATTGTAGATCAGATAGGGTACCTCGAGCACAAAAAGTATTCTTCGCGTAAACGTATCGACAGATCGGAGCATTGCGATTGGTCGCCTGCCTACTGTGAATCTGTATGTGTGTGAAACCTGTCGACGATACGATGGAAAGGGACATTCTGGGAAATGGACATTTTAACAAAGGGAAATTTCGGGAAACGGACTATTTGAAACCTATGTACATTTTGGGAAAAGGGCATTCTGAGTCTGGGGGGGAATATTTTTCGTGCTCGGGGCACAGATAAAGTCTGAAAACCGTTAGCTGTTCAAAAAAAAAAACTATTTTGACATTTTATTTTTGGATAAGCATGAGATTCAATTCAATTCCAACTCACGTAATGCTTGTGGATACCTAGTATCTAGGCATCACGCGAAACGAATCCTAACAACTTCTCTCCTTCAGTGGTTATCGTGTTACCTGCATAGTGCGTTCGGGCAAGCGGTGCGGTTTAGCGTCGTTGTCGTCAGCCTTGAGTGGCGGCGGCGCAGAAGGCGGCGCGGGCGCAGGCGTGGGCGGCGGGGAAGGTTCGCGCGTGCGCTGTGGTGACAGAGCGCTGAGACCGCCCGGACTGGCGCCGCCTGTCGCCGACTGCTGGACCACACGGGAAGACGAATTGTGAGATTATTTATTGCAATAACGGGAACAATTTGAAAGGGAGTTAGTTCACTGAGTTTTTTTGTGTTATTCACATTGTTTCTGAAGTTTCAGTTCCTTTTAAGCTAGTTTATGTAAATATACATATAGTAACGCCTTTTCCATGGAGGTAGACCACATGAATTTGATAGTGATCAACATCCAGCGGGGCGGTTATGTCGGACGCGAACCGACTAAAACGCACGCCGTCTGTGGGCCGTCAGTTGCCGGAGGTGAGATTGTCGCAGCCATATCCCTCGCACCCCGGCCGACCCAGGGCCATATCTCTCGATCTGGCCCTCTTCCGGTGTGGGGACCAAATGTATCCTTACCTGGGGTGTGGCGCGGGGCTTGGGCGGGTCGGACGCTGCAGCGGGACGTGGCTACGGCTAAATGCTACATGTAACGGTACTATGGGGTGAATTCTGTAATTTTAGTGATATTATGGATAAGTCCAATGTAATAATGAGCAGAGTTATCAATAATATCTGGTTAGACACTTGGAATTCGGGAGAAAATAGAAAATTATTAAAAAAATCTAACGACCATTTTATCCCTATTTTTTTTTGTGTAAAGAATATTAGCAACCGAAAATTACTAATATTCCCGTTAACCCCTCCAACTAAGCTAAATTGCTTGTGCTAGGAGTGGGTTCACGTCGGTAGTGTAATGGCCAGGATTCGAACCCGGGACCTCTCGATCGTAAGGCCGACTCCTTAACCACTAAGCTACCGATTACGATGATCCCTATTCACCCCATTTCACGGTATCGTGGGTGTTCAGATGGTGAGTGTGGTATGTTACCTGGGGCGTGGCGCGGGGCTTGGGCGCGTCGGGCGCGGCTGGTGGCGCGGGCGGCGCGGTGAGCTTGGCGGCGAAGGTGTGCGGTCGCGCGCCCACGATGACGCCCGTGTACGACAGCGCGCCCGCCGCCTTGCCGCCCGCGTGCGGGGGCGTGGCCGGCGCGCCCGATGTGGGGACGCGCTTCTCGCTTGTTGATGCTATAATGTTGAGGGACACCGTTGAGTTTACCATTGACACTTGATGTACAAAAACAGTAAAACGCTCTTTGTTTCTCAGAGTGAATAAAAAAAAATTGAATTTGGAATGTGTGAATATACGGATTACAGTTTTTTTTTAAATATAGGACACGTAATATTGACTTTGATTGATGGTAAGCTGAAGGCGAAGTCTCTGAAAAAAGGGTCACCAAAGTACGAAAAAAGCAAAAAGGCTGCACACTCTCTCTCTATAAAAACCACCAATACGCAAAAAATGGCTGTATGGAATATGGCTAACATCCATTGATCCGCCCAGGATTCTATTCTAGAGTCCTTCGCTACGCTCGGGACTCTACAGTATAGAGTCCTTGGCTCCTCTTGAGATACAACTTAGTGCCTCGAAAAGAATTCACCTTTTTTCACTTATTGGATAATCTACTATTGTTTTAGGGCATTCTACATAGCTAGGATTGTAAACATAACACAGTAATCTCATAGAACACCTAAATTGCCGATATTCCAGTAACAAGGATCAATTCTTACTGAAAGAACAGCGCCCAGAATTATTTGCTTGCCAAATAGTTTCAAGAAAGTTCATGCAGTCTCGACACCGCGCTGCCCTTCCTACACCTTCGAAGTCTTGCCTCCTACACCTTCGAAGTCTTGCCTCCTATGCCTTCGAAGCCTTGCCTCCTATGCCTTGAAGTTTCTGTCTCCCACACGTGTCTCACCGGTAGTTGTATACAGTAAGCTAAGTAGTGTATACGTACGATGCGATTGTAGTCTCGGAGGCGCGGGTCGTGCGGTTGCCACGTGGGCTTTAGGGGCCGCTCGGGCGGTGGGAGTGGCGCGGCTGCTTGTCGAGCTGCTGCTGCTGCCGCTGGCGCCCGCCTGCTAACCAACGAGGATAGGGGACATTAGTAGTGATTCTGTTTATCTCTGCAGCTGAACTACGTGTTCACATTAGGGATAATGGTAACTGCGATAACACAGTAGTCTTCTTCCTCTTAGCGTTAATTCCCAGTCGCATCCGAAGCTTTCAGCTCGGAGTCTGGGGTCCGCTTTTGCCAGTCTTTACTACGGATTTGGCTAGACCTCGATATTTTCTGTGAAGCGATTTCCATCTGACCTCCACATCCCAATGATAACATTAGGCGATATCGAAGCTTTGCAGCTAGACTGCTGTTTATGGATTTTTGAAGGCTCCAACTACCCGTAACGACTGCCATAGATGTTCTTATGGCAACCGGGACCGACGGCTTAACGTGCTCTCCGAGGCACGACCAGACCAATGCAAATACCCATATTTCATGAACACAAATATTTGCACTGAGCGGGGATCGAACCCACGCCTCCTGCGTAGCGGCCGCGTTCAATACCGCTACGCCACGGAGGCTGTCAGATAACACAGTAGTATTTTGTCCGTAAAATTTTGCTTTATACGTTAAAATCTTTGTTCAAACTTTGTCCAAATGGAATTATTGTCTTAGATAGCGGTGTCAAACCACCATTTGTAGATAAATGTTTATTTGTGTACAAATATATAAAGTAATGACTTACTGCACCTGAGACCAATTCCATTTGGACATAGTTACCAATATGATATATTGGTAAACTAAAGTAACAAAACACCATTCACCAGTAAACCGACTAAAACACGAATGATTAAATGTACACACGGCAAAGGAGATAAGTATACACCTTTATAAGTTAAGATCTAAAATATAAAATTCTCGTGTCACAGTTTTCGTTGCCATACTCCTCCGAAACGGCTTGACCGATTTTGATGAAATTTTTTGTGCTTAACCGGTATCTATGAGACTCGGCCAACATCTATTTTTCATCCCCCTAAGTGATAAGAGTGCAGCGGGAACGGGATTTGAATACCACGCGGGCCGAAAATATGGCGGTACGAAGTTCGCCGGGGCAGCTAGTGTATAGTATACTTATCTCCTATGGCGTGTGAACCGTATATAGAGTGTAAAGTTCTCGCGTACCTTGGGCGGCGGTTGCTTGGGCGCCTTGGGCTGCAGCGGCAGCGGCTGCGGCGGCGGCTTGACGGCGGCGCGCGGGAGTAACTGCACGATGTCGGCCTCGGGGTCGCGGATCATGGCCGCGATCAGCATGCCCGCCTGCCGCGTCGCCTCCGCCGAGCCCCTGACACACCAGACACATAGTCATTGATTTTTTTGTTTATTTATTCATTAGAATCATTGCAAATATGGTTTACCGATGGCTGTTATAGGCAGTAGGTACAGTTTCACATTATTTTACTATAATACGCCATCTGCTAACTCTTTATATACCTAGCGGTAGAAAATTCGCTAGTTATAACAAAGACACGTCAATTTCGTATACGAAATAAATGGTAGGAATAGTATAAAACTGTTGTTTATACAATATAATATAAAACACACAGTTAAGATACGATCTAGATCTAGATAGACCTAGTATGCAAAGGCAGACTGAACTGTAAGGTTCACAAAATATTTATCTCTATCCTCCCTTTGATTTTGAAGTAATAGATATACTTTTTAGTACAAGTAGTACTAAAACACAATTAAAATGACAGTTCTATGGATGATGACTAGGGAATAAACAGCCAGGTTTTGAGTACGCCAGATCGCCTCACACGGTTTGAAACTAGTACAAAATAGTATTTAAATAAAATGTTTTCTTTCTTTCTTGCTTTCTTTCTTCTTTCTTTCTATTTAAGATTACCACTCACAAATGTGTCTGTATCTATACATTATATTTTACAACCTCTCTTATCAATACAACGATTCAACGAAACAGTTAATACTCTTCAAAGATTTGTTAACACTAAAGATAAATACTAAGTATTCAAAGGTACTGACTTGATGGTAATAATGCGTTCGCCTTGTCCCTTGCTCTGTTTGTCCACTTCGATGTGTGCTCCGGTGGCGGACCGAATGGCGTTGATGTTGCTGCCGGCGCGGCCGATCACTCGCGAGATGGCGTGCGACGCTACCGACACTTTCTTGCAACTACAATACAATATATTATAGCTATAGCAACATGACTTAGAATGGCTCTCCACAAGAGGTCTCCACAATGGATAACCGGTCCGTGGATGTGTGCAACACCAGGAGCATGGTTACACAGCTTAGGTGTGCGCGGAATGAAATTAATTTCACACTGCTACTCGATGAGATTTGTTTTTCTGAACGAGTAACACTATTCACGAAACAGTGTTACTAGATGAGAATAAAAAATCGCAGCGAGTCACACTGTTGCTCCATGCGAATATTTTTCTCAACCAGTCACAGTGTGACAGGATGCAGTGTGACTCGTTGCGAATAAAGGATCACAGAGCGCATCGTTTTCGGTCGCAACTTGTGATGAATGGTGTATGAAAATACAATAATGTTAACGGGAATTAACGCGACCATGGTAGTTAACAATATTGTATATCATGAAACGCGTGAGTGCAAAACTTATTGATGAAAGAAAAGTTGAATCCCTGCTTGCGATGATACAATGCAGCCATGGGCATATTGGGCATCATGTCGAACGAATTCTTCTGATCAAATACAATTGTACAAACAGTAGAAAACGCAAAAACTATTAGTAACTAAGTTATTAAGTTTCAAATTAAATATGCCAACTCACCCAGGTTCGACAGTGGAGAGCGTCTGTACGCTAGACTTCCGTACGACCTCTTTCCAGCCTTCCTCTCGTCGGCCTCCAACGCAACCTCCTTTAGGGGAAGTGCTCTTGGTGTCCGTCTCCCACCTACAATGGTAATTATAGTTAAAAATCATACTCATAAAGAATTAGGACCATACAGTTCAGTGACACATTTAATCTAAATGAAAAAAATATTTGTGATATTCCTCTGTTTAACATTTTTGATGATGATGATATTATGATCTTGGACAATGATGGTCTATTAAAATGAGATAGATATTTGAATACTAACGTATTGTTAAAAGTGTACTGTGGGGTGAGCACGAATAACTATCGTAATCGTATCGTAAATGTAACGATAGCACGGAGCATTGTGATTGGCAGGCTTCAGGCAGGCGACCAATGGCAATGCCCCGTGCTCTCGTTACGTTTACGATAGTTACGAACAACTATCGTAATCCCACCCCACTGATTAGTGAATTGAGTTCTTGCATTGAAGTAGGCCTCGTAAGCCTTGTTTTGAATGACCGTTTTTCAGCGCTAATGCAGTATCTAACATAACATAACATAAACTCACGCCTATATTCCCCGAAGGGGTAGGCAGAGGTGCTAGCACCCACATTTCGCCGTTTATGTTTAGGTCCCAATGTAATAGGTGGCGAGCCTATTGCCATTAACCGGGCACTTATAAACCTGCGATAAATACACACATAACTTCGAAAAGCATCGAAAAGTCATTGGTGTGTGCCATGGTAATACCTCTTTTTAATATAAGATGATCTTGGGTGTTACAATAAAAAAGAAAACCGAATTGAAATAGTGATGATTCCTTTCAAATATGGTACCAACTGCTTTTATAGAATGTTTCTTTTGTCATGGGTTTTATTGGGATGGTAATAATGGGATTTTAGTACTAATTTCAGCATGGCTAACAAGATCGCGTATCGTATATTATATCTGTAGGAAGAACATGTACAAATTATCTATCTATGTATATGTTTTACCAACATCCATTGCCATCTTGCAGGCACATGCTACTCACACACTATTAGTCCAAAAATAAGAAGCAACATTTTACAAATAACTTAAAAATCAATGTCAATGGTAGGCCATGCAAAAAGAAACAATTACCGGTAACTAAAGTAGAGCATGCAAGTTTACAAGCATTCATAAAGAATTTATTAAAATATCAACAATCTTTTCATGTATAAGGTTTGAATTTTGCCTTGATGGCACTGTAGAAGAACTGTATGCGCGGTTGTGAGGATCTATTCTTGCATCTGGGAGTTCCACGTAGCTGACATAGTCTGAAAACGCGCTCGATACATCAGACCGAAAAAATAGCATCGTTATAACCTACCCGTTCAGATTACATGAACATAAAATTCAAAATTATAATGATATAGGCTTAAAACAACGCAGTTTTTGTAAAAAATAATAATTATAATACCATTATAGAAAGCCTCTTTAAAATATGCATCAAACTCTGGTACATGCGTTTTTCAGATAACTCTCCTACAAATGATTAAGATTTGTCCGACTCTAAAATGTTATATTTCAACTGCTACACAAAACATAAATATAAATTTATGTCTTTTGTTGTAAGACTGATCTCTCCATACACTAAAAAGTATCACGACTCGCTCTAACGATCGGCTGCTAATGTTCGACATACATGGAAAGTTGTTTACATTTCAATACAAATCTTCGTGAACAAGGTTCTACCCGAGGACGGTGAGGATCAAACAACTTTGACACTGATTTTATCACGTATAGGTATAATGGTGCCGCGTGACATTTACATGATGATCGAACTTACTGATGCGTGTGCTGTGTCTTTTTATTTTTGTCGCTTGTATCCACATCGTCTTTATCCACATTGAGCCTAGTGGCCTCGAATACTTGACTCTTTCTGGAGTTATTTCCATATTTGTTAACATTCTGTACTGTAATGCTCTTAGGGATATCCTCTTCGGGTTTTCTGCAAGAACAATATTTTATCTTTATCCCCCCCAAATATATTATTGGTAATTACGTTGTCTAATTTGAAACAGTTCTAGAAATTAATGGTTCTAAACTAAATGTATAAAGCAATATTACTCAATCTAACATAAAAAGCATGCATCTAAACGTAGTTATGTTAAAATTAATGCTCATCAATTGGCCAGAAACGAAACTTTTAACTGAGAAATCATACAATAGAATGTATTTTTTCTAGGTAAGAATATGTCGCTCTTCCCCGAGAATCATGACACAATTACATAGTTGCGTCTTGACTGTAAATTTCATCTCACACTGTACGACGGACAAAGGAGATGCAGTTGCACTTTTCATATAAAATTGTATGTAAAGGTGCAACCGTATCTCCTGTTTTTCATTTCACGCGGACATAATAAAGGCCTTCTTGCCTAACACGCCTACGAGTTCAGAAATTTCCTATTTACCCACTGTGCTACAGCGCCAACACAATATTAGAACTAGCGACCACAAGAAGTAAACTGAAATTGTCCCTAATCTCAAGACTGGGCTCACTAGTGGCGTGCAGAACGAAATCCCTCAAGACGGTACAAGACCATTTACACAATACTAATTTTAATCATTCTTTGTTAAACTCAAATCCACCACCAATGACCTCAACATCACAAAATATCCCTTGTCTCTTCTAGAATCATTCATTCAATGGACTACTGCAGAACTTTTTACTTCGATTAGTAACAAGTAGAAGTAGATTGCCGGTTTTGTTTCATACATGATTACTTGTGCAAGAGAACTAAATTTTCATTCTAACGACTTAGAGCGTCCAAGTATGCCAAGAAAAAGGCCAAAAATGTTATCTGTTGCCAACTATGTAGACATTTACAATGGTTTCAGTACGACTTAGTGCCCTTTATCCAGGCGTCGCAATAGTAAGGTTGGACTAAAGGGAAATAGGAGTACGATCTATACTAATATTATAAATGCGAAAGTAACTCTATAACGCTTTCACGCCTAAACTACTGAACCGATTACCATGAAATTTGGCACAGGGGTAGATTAGACCTTGGGAAAGGAAATTGGCTATGTTTGATTGCGATTTTTTTATTTTTTTTTTATTTTTTTATATAGGACACGTCAATTTGACTTCGCCTCGCCTGATGGTAAGCTGAAGGCAAAGTCTCTGAAAAGAGGGCCACCACGGATAACCGACATCCACGCGGGCGGAGCCGCGAGCAATAGCCAGTACTCTATAATACAGCATGCAATCCTAGTTCTACATCCAACTAGCAGTTGTTACCTTTTTCTTTGCTTTCACACCACGACAAACACTAACTACTATTCAGTATACAAGAATTCAACCACTATCTCGAAGTTCAAACTCATCTCATCTATTTGAAGCAGTAATGTATGAAATCCGGGCAATGTACTTGTACATATACCTCGAGACACGTATCTTGGACCTAAATCTCGAGACAAACGAGACCCTGGCGCGCGCAGATTGTTTTGTAATCCATATCCATACTAGTCCATACTAGTATTATAAATGCGAAAGTAACTCTGTCTGTCTGTTACGCTTTCACGCCTAAACCACTGAACCGATTTTGATGAAATTTGGTACAGGGGTAGATTAGACGTTGAGAAAGGACATAGGCTATGTTTGGTCGCGATAACCGACATCCACGCGGGCGGAGCCGCGGGCGAAAGCTAGTAATCTATACTTAGTGAATTTGAGCTCGTCCACTGTAGTAGCACCTCGTACTATCCTCAAAAGATACCCAAGAATCGTGTACAACGGGTACAGAGCAGATTTTAGGTCAAGATATATGTCTCGAGCAATAACTCTATCCTCTACAATAACTAAGCAACATGTGATTCGGTTCGTGTGGATGGATACTCACTTCTCTTTCTTCTCTGCCGTCCGTCTCTCCGTCGGAGGCGGTGGTTTGACAGGTGTGGCGGGGGGCGAACTTGGCGCCACGTTCTCTTTCTCTTGTTTTTTATCAGGTTTAGGACTATTCTCTTTCTCTGGTTTTGTCTCTAATTTAGTAGGTTTACTCTGTGAAGTGGAGAAAAATAATTTTAATATTGTTGCTTTTGTTATGTTTATTATTATTTACACATATTGATAACACACGTGTACTTATTCACGATATTTATTATTGAACCTAACCGGTTTAGCCTTAAAGTATTCTCAAAGATTTAGATACAATTTGAAGTCAACGTCTTTTATAAAACGCATTAGGATGTCAATTTATACTACATAAGATACAACACAACATAAAAACATGTGGAGTTTAGCTGTAGTAAATAGGTTACAACTTACATTTTGATTTAACACAATTCTGTGTGCCCTGTGTATTTGATGTTATTTAAAATACAAAGTTTGCTTATATTTGACACTGAATAGAATATATCAAGTGCGAACTACCTATAATCAAGAGTCTAGACTATCCAAGTTCAGAGACAAGCTCAAAAAGAGCTTGAGAGACTTACTACTTGTTTGTTATTACATTATATGGAGCAAAAAATAGTTTTTTTTACTATTTATACTGTTGATTGATGGCACTTTGTGGAACTTTTAACTGTCAATGTAAACTTTTGAGAATGCCGTAAGGTAAAACCGGTTAGATTCAATAACAAATATCGTTGAAAAGTACAAATTTGTTACTAAAATGTGTAGTTTTTTACTAATTACTCACTTTGTCAGGTTGTTTCTTAACCGCGGGCGCGGGGGGAGGGGGTGGTACTTTTTCTTCTTTTTTCTTTTTCTTCGATTTGGTGCTTTGAACTGGAGGGGCTTTCACATCGGAGGAGGAACAGGAACCCTGCACACAATATGATGTCATCGTGATAGTTCTATTTCAATAATATGTACAGAGCCTGGTTTTAACACGTGGAAAAGAAGAGTGAGTGAGTGACAGTACTGTAGTATTATAGTGTTCACTCTACGTATATAGGAATTGATAGCTTTACAGAGTAATTAATACCGATTATGGTTATGAAATATTCAAGTCAAAGTGAAAAATCATTTATTCTGTACAGAACATTAAAATGTGTACAAAATGTTAAAATTAAAAAAATATTTTTAGTTTAGAAAATGAACGCTAAACAAGTCTTAATATTTACGAAACGCGATCCTGACCTCCGGTATTAACCACTCTATTAAGGTTTAAATGAGAGAACGCTATACAAATCCGGAGCAGACCATATTAGCCAAACTCTCGGTCTTTCACACGTGTCAAATAATAAGTGGGGTACTATAGATATTATATCTGAATGGAGCACGAACCTGCGAGTTGGCATCGATGCCGGAGTCGCCTTCTTCCTTCGCCACGGGTTCGTCGTCGGGCTCGCCGCCCTCTGAACATTCCCCGAGCGCTTTCTCACAGTACATTGAGTTCTTGTCGTTTTCAGCCTGTAGTTTGCGTCTCTCCTCCTGATTAAATAATTAGTTCACATTAGTAAACAGTTTGTAATATCAAATAACAGGTTCTTTTTCTAAAATTTATAATATCTACTTTTATCATAACATCACATATTCGTTCACATATTTAGAGATCCGATTCTCAGCACTCCATGGATTCACCGTGCGGTCGCCGGGTCCATAGCGTGATACAGAGAGGAACATGTCTGTTCTAGACTAGAAAATTTACTTAACGATCACGATCGATTTTGATAATATAATACTTCTATTGACAGGCAGCAAATATTATATTTAGAAGACCGTAGTATTTTTGGTAGGAATTTAAAGTAAACCTGACATAAAAAATGTAAGATGACGGAGTCCAATGATACTTACATGTTGGGCCTGTATAGTGCAGGCATGTAAGAATTATTATACGTTAGATAATTAGATAAATAAGAATAAAGAATAATAATATCACCCCCACAAGGACGGCTTTTTTTCTTAACCCTAATATTAATCCCAGTCGCATCCAAAGCTTCCACCTCGGAGTCTGGGGTCCGTTTTACCAGTCTTACTGCGGGTGTAGCTGAACTTTATCGAAGCATTGCAGTTGGACCAGTTGTCGGACTTTTTTAGGGCTCCCATCTACCCATAACGCCTGCCATAGATGTTTGTATGGCAACCAGCGTGCTCTCTGCGGCATAACCCAACCAATACACATTCATGCATACAAAAAATTGCATTGAGCGGGGTTCGAACCCGCGTCTTCTACATAGTGGTCGCGTTCACTACCGCCACAGCACAGATGCTGTCCACAAGGATGGCTACCAGGTGGTAATCAGGAATAAAATTCCCAACTACCACTGGCGCTTGGGGCAGTTACTAGCGAAAGGGGAATAACAATAAGTAATGTTCGGGAGATATATCTTGGACTTCAAAATAAAATCAAACTGCTGCTGATATAATGAATATTCTTGTTGCAATTTACTGTGCTAATTTCATCAAACTTCTATATTTCGGTAGTGGGGTAGCGCAAGCATGGATTATTACAAAACAATCCTTACGCGCATCCTTATTTGTCTCGCGATTTAGATGCAGTTGGCAATGTGGTATGGTTTTTTTTTTTTTTTTTTTTTATATAGGACACGTCAATTTGACTTCGCCTCGCCTGATGGTAAGCTGAAGGCAAAGTCTCTGAAAAGAGGGCCACCATTACAACACGTACCATGTTACAATGGTGGCACTCAGCTTGACGGCCTCATCAGATGCTTTTTCACGCCCCGCTTAAAGGACCCGGGACTATAGGAGGAAGGAAACACGTGAGCTGGCAAGGAATTCCAAGTCTTAATAGTGCGGCAGAGGAAGGAGTCGCCGAATCGCTTGGTTCTTGATGGAATATTCTGCACCGTATGCGGGTGGCATCTAAGTCCTGCACGTGCTGTCCATGGTATCACTGACGGGCTGGTATCCGCAACTCCACGTCAAGGTGCGGTTTTTCTGTGAGGGTCGGCAATTATTTGATCCACCCCAGATCAGTAAACAACGCCAGCAAACTGTTCGGAGCGTATCTGTATTTTTGAAGTACTTAGCCCTGTATATGGCGGGTGCAGGGCAGTGTAGGACGATGTGAGCAGTTGTTTCTTCCTGTCTCATGCAGGCTGTGCAGGGAAAAGTTGTCAGTATATGACGTACCTTCTTCTCCAGCTTCTTCTTCTTCTTCCGCTCGCGGCGGCGCGCGGCGGCCTGGCGGCGGCTCTCCTCGCGGCAGCGCTCGGCGTCCAGCTCCTCCAGCAGGATGGTCGCGTTCTGGTTGGCGCGCGCCGCCTGCGTCTCCTTGGCGGCGCGGATGACGCGTACGCACTCCTGGCACTTCTCCAGCAGCTCCTTGTCCGAGATTGTGCAGATATACCTGGGGGAGTCACCGCGTCGCGTTAGTCTCACGTGAGTGTTGAACAAAGTTAAACGGAACAAACTACATTTCGACCCGAACTTCGATATTTTCAGTGAAGTGGCTGCCCTCCACACGCACACACATGACAATTTATAACATAACATAACATAAACTCACGCCTATATCCCCGAAGGGGTAGGCAGAGGTGCTAGCACCCACATTTCGCCGTTTATGTTTAGGTCCCAATGTAATAGGTGGCGAGCCTATTGCCGTTAACCGGGCACTTATAAACCTGCGATAAATACACACATAACTTCGAAAAGCATCGAAAAGTCATTGGTGTGTGCCATGGTAAACCTGGGATCGAACCCGAGACCTCGTCTCAGCAGTCCATTACCCATACCACTAGGCTACCGCGGTTCCAATTACAATTACAATTTATAAAACAGTTAAATTACGAAGCGAAGCAATACAAATTCCTAGGGCGAGAGATGAATGCCGAGGCGGGTCCTTGTGGCGGCCCCGGAGGTGGTGCAGAGTGCAAGCACGTGGGCCACCACCACCTCCTTCTTTCTGCGAGCAAGTAATGCACGAGGGAGCGAGGAGACAAGTGGACCAGCCTGTCACTCTAGCAGAAGCAATTCGAGATGGATGGCGGCGCCCAACGCCTTTTTTGGGGAAGGCTATCTCACCTCCGGCAAGTGATGCCCTGAGACGGCTGAAGAAGGAGGAAGGGAATCCTAAATGATTACCGCACGTAAAAAAATGCGTGAGATGGAGCTACACATCCTGTATACTATCATTTTCCCCACGGAGGGAGAATGGCCCCAAATATGAGCGCTGACATGTCAAGTGCTCTGTAACAGGGAGTTGCATTTACCTTGTCATTTCCTGATCTGAAGGGAACTGGGTGACCACTCCGACCATCCATTTGACCACTTTCGTGTGACCTTTACGGAAGGCGGCCATCAAACAAGATACCTAGAAAAAAAGTAAAAATAAAAAATTACTATATGTATATACTATTATGTATTTAGGTCAATTCAATTTATAGAAGTCTTTCTACCATTATGTTACTAACATTTGTCTTACATTGCTTTCGATCATCATTTCATTTTTATCTACAATCTAAGGATAAAATAAAAGAGAAGTCGGGTGTGTACTAAAAACAAGATTACAATAATATAAAACGGGAATTAACGCAAGGTATCGGTACATACACTGGTCTCAGGCTGACCACGGCTGGTGTAATCTGGTCGCAATGTCATCAATATGTACCTGTACCATGAACGCGTTAATTCCCATTAACATTGTTTATATGTATAATGGAACACGAGAGTTTAAAAGTTAATTACACAAGATGACATTTACAGACTCGTAAGATTTGTTTTACGAATAATTCGATTATACGTTATAACTTACTTTTCGATTGTCTTGTGAGTCGATGTCGGCGCCGGCGGCGTACAACATCTCGACCACCGCGAGGTGGCCGCCGTTGGCCGCCAGCCATAGGGGCGAATTGCCTTTTTTGTTTTTCACCTCAACCGCCGCTCGTCTGTAATGTATACAAGCACGTTATGGCAATCTCTAACGAACATACCCTTACATAATCTATACGATCGATATTTCAAAATATATATATACTGGGTGATTTTATAGTTTATTTTACAACTCCCATACAATATTCCTTTTTTTCGCCAAATTAATACTTCCAGACGCTTTCGCTATCTTTCGCTCCGAAACGACTACAAAATCACCTTGTATACGAGTATAGGTACATGAAAAATACAAACCTTTGTAGTAAGAGTTCGACGAATTTGGTGTGTCCTTTGTCAGCGGCGATGGTAAGCGCCGTGTCTCGCGACGAGGGGACGGGAGGGGCGTTGACGTCGGCTCCCTTGTCGAGCAGCACCCTCCCGACCTCCACGTAGCCTCCACTGGCGGCCTCCATGAGGGGAGTCAACCCTGTCTTCGCCCGGTGTTCAACATTCGCCTTACGGTCTAACAGTAAACTGACGACTTCGTGCCTGCCTTGAAAGCAGGCGAGGGTTAAGGCGGTGTTGCGGTTGGTTTCGATTTGCGCGTTGATGTCGGAGCCACAGTCTAGTAGTAGTCTGACGGCTGCCGTGTGCCCGTTCATAGCTGCTAGCATTAGAGGGGAAATGCCCAGCTTTGATCCGGTGCGGGAGTTTATTTCAGCCTAGAAAACAGAAAGAATGACGAGGTCAGTTCCAGATACAGATTATTTTTATTATTATGTACATATTTGAATAAAGAAAACAGCAAACTGTTTTAACTAGGAGTCTGGAGAAGACTGTCCTCTTTTCAAGGCTCTGTTTACACAGATCCGTACGTACCTGGTGCGTGAGCAAGAGCCTGATGATGTTGACGTAGCCGCCGGACGCGGCGAGCGACAGCGGCGTGTAGTCGGACACGTTGCGGTGCTCCTTGTTGGCGCCGCGGCTGAGGATGAGCTCCACCACCTCGTACGTACCTGGTGCGTGAGCAAGAGCCTGATGATGTTGACGTAGCCGCCGGACGCGGCGAGCGACAGCGGCGTGTAGTCGGACACGTTGCGGTGCTCCTTGTTGGCGCCGCGGCTGAGGATAAGCTCCACCACCTCGTACGTACCTGGTGCGTGAGCAAGAGCCTGATGATGTTGACGTAGCCGCCGGACGCGGCGAGCGACAGCGGCGTGTAGTCGGACACGTTGCGGTGCTCCTTGTTGGCGCCGCGGCTGAGGATGAGCTCCACCACCTCGTACGTACCTGGTGCGTGAGCAAGAGCCTGATGATGTTGACGTAGCCGCCGGACGCGGCGAGCGACAGCGGCGTGTAGTCGGACACGTTGCGGTGCTCCTTGTTGGCGCCGCGGCTGAGGATGAGCTCCACCACCTCGTACGTACCTGGTGCGTGAGCAAGAGCCTGATGATGTTGACGTAGCCGCCGGACGCGGCGAGCGACAGCGGCGTGTAGTCGGACACGTTGCGGTGCTCCTTGTTGGCGCCGCGGCTGAGGATGAGCTCCACCACCTCGTACGTACCTGGTGCGTCAGCAAGAGCCTGATGATGTTGACGTAGCCGCCGGACGCGGCGAGCGACAGCGGCGTGTAGTCGGACACGTTGCGGTGCTCCTTGTTGGCGCCGCGGCTGAGGATAAGCTCCACCACCTCGTACGTACCTGGTGCGTGAGCAAGAGCCTGATGATGTTGACGTAGCCGCCGGACGCGGCGAGCGACAGCGGCGTGTAGTCGGACACGTTGCGGTGCTCCTTGTTGGCGCCGCGGCTGAGGATGAGCTCCACCACCTCGTACGTACCTGGTGCGTGAGCAAGAGCCTGATGATGTTGACGTAGCCGCCGGACGCGGCGAGCGACAGCGGCGTGTAGTCGGACACGTTGCGGTGCTCCTTGTTGGCGCCGCGGCTGAGGATAAGCTCCACCACCTCGTACGTACCTGGTGCGTGAGCAAGAGCCTGATGATGTTGACGTAGCCGCCGGACGCGGCGAGCGACAGCGGCGTGTAGTCGGACACGTTGCGGTGCTCCTTGTTGGCGCCGCGGCTGAGGATGAGCTCCACCACCTCGTAACGCCCGCCGCTGCACGCCAGCGACAGCGGCGTGTCCTTGGTGCGCTCCGACTGCGCCTCGATGTCCGCGCCGTGGTTTAGTAAGATCTCTACGATCTTCTCGTGGCCCGCCGTCGCCGCCAGGATTAACGGGGTGAAACCCTGTCGACACGCAAAACAAACATGTCACAAATAGGGTAAGACACGGACAGAGAAAGAACGCTAAATACATAGGTACAAAAACCGGTTTCGTATTGCTCAGAACATTATATCCTGGGCCTATAATATGCTCAAAATACACTCTATTTTTATTTTTTACTATTTATGTTGAACACACTAGCACCTAGTAGGCTGATGCGTGTGTGCCCTATGATCTTGAGATTTTGCTAAGTGTCTTTTGAGTAAAATATACGCTCAGTAAACGTGTTCTTGGTTGTCTTTTGAGGATATCACGGGTGCTACGGCGGTGGACGATCTCAAATTCACCAAGTTTGGGTCCAAGACATGCGTACCGAAGTCGGGTGGTGGTACGCACCTTCTTGTCGCGGTGCTCGATGTCGGCGCCGCGCATGAGCAGCAGCTCCACCAGGTCCTCGTGGCCGCCGGCGCAGGCCAGCGTGAGCGCCGTGTCGTGGTTGGAGTCGGTCTCGCCGTCCACGTCCATGGCGCAGTACGCGGCCGGCGCCGGCTGCGGCGGGGTCGCCGTGCCGAACGCCTCGCCCGCGCGGCAGCCGCGCCCCGACCCGGAGAAGCGTGCCTAATGGAACGTAACATGATGTTTAGTACTAAAATATTCTCTTGAAAAAAAAATGAGTATTGGTTTACTTGATGGTGGGCGATCACTGTGATTAGTGGTCTGTAAAAACAGAGAATTAATTTATATTTTGACTCGTCACATTGCTATAGGATAATAATTTCCGTTTAGCGTACACGTATCCTAAGGTGTAAATTCAGCTTACACCATTTAATTTACACACACAGCAGGCTATAATGTTTTACAGGCGATCACTGACTGGATAAATATGATATTTAAAATGACATCTCTGCAATCCTTCAGGTGGATTATGGAGGGACCACTTTATTTACTGAATGTTACCTATAAATTACCCATTTTCGCAATAAATGAGTTTAAGTTTGAATCTCTGCATCTCTGTTGGATGTCGAAGCTCTGTTGGAGGAGCTTGTTAGAGACATTCATAAGTACATTGAAGATGCTACCATTGCGAGTCGTGTAATTGACCACCTATGTGTAACAATAGTATGTAGTGCGTGGTGCGGACAAACCTTTACCTTCTTCGGGCGCGCGACGGCCGCGCTGTTGTAGTGGTGCGCCTGGTCGCGCTTGGCGTGCGGCGCGGGCGCGGGCGCGTGCGGCGCCACGCCTGGCGCGCCCGTCGCCGTCGCGCCCGCGCCCGCTGCCGCGCCCGACGTGTGCGGCGGCGCGAACGTGCCGGTCCTGGGGGGACATCGCGTCTGTTATACCGGCTGCACACTCTACCGAGTGCATTCGTACGAGTGTGAACATTGTAGCACTCGCGGACAATGCCGGGAATGCGTGCGCCCAGTGTGGGCACACGCATTCCATGTAGTGTACATAATAATTGTATTGTAATTGTATGTATTTTTTCACCATTGACACTCGAAAAAGGGCCCGTGATTCATCAAAAACAGTGAATAAAACGCTTTGTTTCACCGAGTGAATAAAAAAATTTGAATTTGGAACATGCGCGAATGTACGGATTCTAGTGAAACATGCAAAGAGGTTGCACACTCTCACTATAAAAACGTACTAAAAGCCACCTAAATGTAATAACTGGCTGGACAGGCTGGATGGAATGTGGCTCAGTTTAAATTAAGAAAAAAAAATGCCGCCATTTTCTGTGTAATTTTCCTTGTAAAAGTTTGTTAATCATAAAATGACTTCATCTAGTGATGAAAATGAAACTCATATTCTCGAACGCGAAAAGACTCCCGAGTCTTTTCGCGCTAAAGCGGTAGCTATTACTGATAATTTGCTGCTTCTTTTGTGTACTATCCATAACAAAATGTAATTCATAATCACAGAGTAATCGTTTTCTCGTAGTCAATGGTGAAAAGTTGAGTACCTAACACGTGAAAAAAGAATTCATCTCGGCTCTTGTATCCCTCGATCCACTCAGGTTTCTATCTAGAACCCCTCGCTACGCTCGGGATTCTACCGGAGAAACCTTCACTCCTCTCGGGATACAACTTGGTGCCTCGAAAAGAATTCACCTTTTTTTCACTTGTTGGGTAATCTACTATTGTACCTAATTATGAAATTCGCATAATATTATTTAAGGCCTGTTCAAACATAAGCGGTATTCGCTGCCGTCTGAGGTACAGAAAACCGTGGGTATGCGGTAATATAACTGTTCACATCAAAGCGAATTTCGCTATCCTTCTGGGTAGAATACCGCGCGGGACACGGTACGCGCTCAGAAAGTTTTCGCAAGGACCAACGATTCCGCTCTAGCCGCGGAACTTCATACTAAATTCCTGAGCGAAACCCGCGCGGTATGTACCTATACACACAGCGGCAGCGAATACCGCTTATGTTTGAACAGGCCTTTACGCGAATTTTCCAATTTAGATTTGACACTACACCAATAAAGTGAGTAAACGTAAACAAGAACTTGATGAATTGTTGTTCAAACAAATAAAAAAACAAAGAACAAAATAAAATATTATCATTCACATAAGATACACAGCCTTTAGTAAGCCTAAATTCGAATAAATAAGATTGGTACGCCCTCTGTTAGCCGTTGACTAATAGCCCGACAAGCCCTTTTCAGGGCTAGCTGACCCCATTGCACGAGGGGGTCGTGGTATGGCGGGCCTGCTAGGCCCGCGTGGAGGAGCCGCGAATTGAAAACAAGACTGGTGACTCAACAAAGTAGAGAGACTTACCGATAGTCTTCATAAGGTAATGTAGGAGGTGGCAGTGCGAAGTGGGGTTGGAGATCAGGTTGCTGCGGGTGCGGCGTGGGCGCGAGCGCAGGGGTAGGGGGTTCGTCGTCCTGGCGGGGCAGCGCCAGGCCGCACTCCAGCGCGCCCGACGGGGACGCGGGCCGCACTCGGTACTGGCAGCCGTTGCCCGCCTGCTCGCATAACAGCTCTTGGAAGTCCTGCAAGAGATGTTACAAGGTTATTTTAGGACGAAATGGTGACGAATATTATGGTTTTAGTTGTCAAAAGACAGGTTCTCAAAATAACTGTAATTTTTTGTTTGTAACTTTAATTTTTTGGGTTAATGTCTAATTATTCCAAACCAGTCTAAATTTTAAATTAATTCAATACACTTCCATCATTATTATGATCTTAGCGTTGTTCTATGGTTTCACTAGTTAACCTCCTGATTCAGATTTGGCTTTGACTGCCGTCTGACCCAAGGAAGATAGAGTGCACACCTTGTCTGTCAATCAATAGGTATCTCAAGTCACAGACGAGGTTTGCTTGTAGATACTCCGTATTATGGATGGTACCCTCGTATTGCTCGGGACGTTTATCTTGAGATGTATACACGTCTGGAAACTCTTTATCTACTGGGTGATTTTATAGTCGTTTCGGAAATTAGGAAAATCGTCCGGAAGTGTTATTTTGCCGAAAAAAAAAAACTTTCTTTTTTACAACCCCCATACAGTATGCCTTTCACCTGTACATTATTCCCATACATTATAAAAAAAAGTTTTTATTTTTCGCCAAATTAATACTTCCAGACGCTTTCGCTATCGAAACTGAGTCCAAAATCTTTCCCTCCGAAACGACTACAAAATCACCTCGTATAATGTTGAACATAGAGGGGTGGTGGTACGCACTGGCAGCTCGTGCAGGTGGTGGTGGTGGTGGTGGTGCAGCTCCTGGCGCGGCCACTCTGCGCTGAGCGCCTCCTCCAGCAGGCGGCGCGCCTGGCGCTCGTGGCCCTCGCCGCCCGCCTCGCCCGCACCCGCCACGCCCCCCGCCCCCGCCGCCTCCGCGCAAGGGGACGACAGGATCTCGTGCGACTTCTGTTGCATCACCTGCTAACAGTCATTGCATTCATATACTTACTCACTGGACACTCTACTGTCCAATGCTCATTCACTGAACACTTATTACCCCAATGCTCCCTCACTGAACTCTCATTTCCCCACTGCTCATTCACTTAACTCTCATTTCCCCACTGCTCATTCACTTAACCCTCATTTCCCCAATGTTCATTCACTGAACCCTCATTTCCTTACTGCTCATTCACTGAAGCCCTAATTTCCCCACTGCTCATTCATTGAGCACTCATTTCTCTACTGCTGCTTCACTGAACCCTCATTTCCCCACTGCTCATTCACTAAACACTCATTTCCCCAATGCTCATTCACTGAACACTCATTTCTCCAAAGCTCCTTCATTGAACCCTCATTTTCCCATTGCTAATTCACTGATCCCTCATTTCCTCACTGCTCAATCAGTGCAGCTGCCAGTTGAACATTTTTGTAGGACATCTCTAATTTAGCCTTACGGAATTTTGTCGAAAACGGCCTAACAAACAGTTTTAAGTAGACAGGAATAAACAACAGACAATTTAGGTAAGCCCGGAAGCGTCGCAACATCATAATTATATTCCCTAAACCAACGTTTGGTTCGCAAGTCCTAGTAGTCGCTGTCGTAATCGTGTTCTTTCAATCATATATACGCGATAAGCTGCATTTTCTACAATTTTTGAGATCATTACTTCCCATCTTTTCCATTTTCTCAAACTTCAACTTCCTCACTCACTCCGTAACAGCACGAGTAGCACATATAAAGAGTCGCAAGCTTTCATTACCCATGATAACCTTCAGCTTAGCTGTGTGTTTGCAAACTTATATGGATCTTAGGAAATCTCTTTGGGGGTATGTTATAAATAAAAGCAATGCGGCATTCGTGCGCGACTGCACGGACGGGAGAGATTAGACAGTCAATATCTGCGATCCTGTCAATATACATTGATGAGCAAACGCGATCCGTACCTATATTGACACCAGATCGCGATATTTATTGAGTATCTAATCGCACCCTTGGAATACAATTTAAGGTAGATTTACACAAAGTCAGTTACTGACTTCAAATTCGAGGCAAGTCAGTGGTGACTCGATACTGACATCGTGTGTATTGATTTTGAGCCAGTACAGCGTTGTCGCGTCAGTGCTGATTCCAATATTCGCGGTCAAATATTAGACATTGACTTACTTCGAATTTGTGAGTCAGTGACCCAAACTCCGTGCAAACCAGCCTTATGGTCTGCCCAGACGAGAGACTTTAGTCTGCGTATTTTTCTTCCTTTGAAACAGATCCCTTACAACTTTATTGACTAACGCACACGACCGATTAAAAGTACCGAGTAAGTACGAAAACCTCCAGAACAACAGTCTCCGAAAACAGTACCTTTTTCGAAAACTTCTTCTCTATTTCTTAAACCTTAAAGCACGCAACATAATCTCATAAAAATTCGCTTCCATAGCGTACGCTTCACTAAATTTCCGAGCAACAAAGGACCGTAAACCGTGTGCGTAAGTCCGCGGCAAGTTCTCGGAGGAAATCGTGTACGAGATTCAAGGATTCCTGTCCTCCGTGTCGAAAGTCCGTCGTCTGCGCAGGCGACTAAGTTTGAGAGGTATAACGTCTGTATGTGTACAGACCTGCAGCACGAGCGAGCGCAGTTCGTTGGGCGGCAGCGCGACGAGCGAGGGCACCTCCCGCTGCAGGTAGGCCAGCACCGCGCCCAGCTCGCGCGCCTCCACCCCGCCGCCCGCGCCCGCCCCGCCGCCCTCCTCCGGGCCCTGCGGCGTCACACGTCACTACATCGTCACGTGCGTCACGTGCGTACGCGTATGGGTGTGTGCTTGTTATGGGCGGAAGCGATTTAGTAGTGATCCCTAACTTTTGTTACTTGATGGTGGTTACACAAAGTTGCGAGACACGATTTTTTCGGTGGCAGGACAGTGTGTAATTGCCGAATGTTCGAGAGATTTCGCGCGTTTTGAATTTTTGTTTTTGTGTTTGACGTAGGGCGCAAGACAGTCAATATATATCGCGATCTTCGCAATTCTGTCAATATAATTATATTGTTGATATAACCCGCGCCACGTATCTTGGACTTAAATCGTAAGACATACGACGCTCTGGCGCTCGCGGATTGCTTTGTAATAGTCTATGCTTGGTGAATTTGAGCTCGTCCACCGCAGTAGCATCCCGTTCTATCCTCAAAAGACAGCCAAGAAATTTGTACTACGCGTATAGGGCTCATTTTGAGCACATTCTAGGTCCAAGATACGTGGCGCGGGTTATATTATTGATTGATTTGTAAGAAAACGCGATTACCTCCACTGGATCACGATATTTATACTGACTGTCTAATTGCACCCATGGATGAGGATGATAATAGTGATCTGATATTAGCAGCGTGTATAGTTAGTTTTAGTTGATAAAAATTAAGAAACGTCACGATGAAGCCGTCAAGGTTATTTCAAAACGAAGCCGCCAAAGGCGGCTTAAGCTACTTTTTGACTTGAGACGACGTTGATGTGTAGTTCTATAGTAGGGCTACATTAGCGGACTATGGCGAATATTCGCAGTACCGGAATAAGTGTGGCCGAGATCGTTGCGTCGCGTAGTAGTCGGGCGATGATTAATGCTTATCAAGGCATTGTCAGTAAACTGGCGCACATCATGGGTTTTGTCGCGACAGCATTCGCTTGCGTGGCTATAACTGCATCACTTCAGTGCAGTTCAGACACATATTTGTCGAAAACTACCCGACATGATGTGCACGCCAACGCGACATAAATCTAATGAAGACGAGAATATCGCATTTACCCATATACGTCACTATTATTTTCGCGGAGTATTACGTCAACGGGACCCCAATTTTTATTCGCTAATGTAGCCCCAGTATTAGGGATAATTTTTGAAATGTGTTATTCATACGGTAATACGTCCAATCCTTTTAGTTTGACTACAATTTTGACAGTAAAGCCTATTCAATTATTGGTTCAATTTAAAAACCGTATTGCTAGAAGTAATGGCGCACATTGGGAGAGGCCGAGAGGCCTATGTTCAGCTGTGGACTGCGATAGGCTAAATGATGATGATGATTGCTTGAAGCGGTTTTGCCAAATCTTACCTGCACCGCATAACCTTCGGGCCTCTGTTGCAACTCTTGCACATACTGTTGTTGCTGTTGATGTGGTTGTTTCTTATGCTGTTGTTGCACTTGCTGCTGTTGCTGTACTTGTTGCTGCTGTTGTACTGCTAGCTGCTGGTATTGCGCCTGCTGCAACTCTTGCAGCTGGTGCTGTGAATATATTGACGCTTTCAGCTCATAAAGCCGGTATGACAGTCAAAGTCTGTTTGGAACAGAGTAAATACAATGTTCCTGTTTGTCAATCTAGTCTATCTATCAATCAACCAACGAGAATTACCCCGTGCAAATAGCCTTCAAATCTAACTAGTGTAAGCAGAGTTGGATCAACAACTAGATTTCAGTAGATTAGTTAACAGTACTAATAGTACAGCGACTCATACTATACTTAATTTCAAATATATTTTTTAATACGAATGATACAAAATGCCTTCGACATAAGTCTCATAAAAATGATACTCAAAACTCTACTGAGACAGATCTATCAAGATAAAAATAAGGTGGAATCTGATGTGTGCTAACTATCCCGAATAACTAAATATGTATCAATATAATAGGTATAATGTGAACATATCGCGAAGATTACCGCGACGGCACCCACTTCACTAATGTGCTGGCCGAGCCGCTGCAAGGCGTCCAGAAGGAGGAACTTGCATCCGAACTTGGAACATTTACGCGAAACCTTTGCACGGGGACGGTCTTGGATCGTAGGGCTCTATAAGGGAACAGTCGTTAGGCACCTTGGGGTCACAATCGTTACTTTACTAGTGGTGACTTTCACAAGGAACAACTTAGGCCCCTTTGTTTGGGATTTTTTGAGAAAATAAATCATTGAAGAATCTGATATGTGGCCAAACTATTCATTTACCATTTACTACCACTTAGGGAGCATACATTGTATACGGCACACCTAATGGGAAGCGGTTACCGCAGACTATGAAAGTGTGCAACGTTGAGCTAGTCCCAAGGCAGTTCAAGGGTACATATACCTATACTATGATCGCGTTCAATTCCACAAGATACGGGACCGTGAAAAAGCTCAAAACTTATGGAAAATAGTGTTTTAAACGCTTGTTACTTCGATAATCGCAAGATTCGTTCTTCGATTTCCCGAAGTTACAAGCTTTTGCGATCAATAAATCTGGAAGACAAACAGTAACATACAATACAAATTAAAAAGCGGTGGTTACAACTTTTGAAGACAAATCTAACAGGATAACTATCAGCAGTAGAATTCACCGACCGGACAGGCGATCTGCCCTTTCACACGGGCCATTTTACCCGTAATCTAATAGGATTAGAAGGGGATACAGTGCTGTGTCTTATCTATATATCTAATAGTAAATAAACTGACCTGGTTAAGGTTAGTAGGTAGCTGCTGCACAGGGAACAACTGCGAAGGCGGCGGGTACGGTGGTGTAGTGGGGGATTGGTGGACGGTCGTCACACCTACACATTAAACAAACCATTGTCTACACCTTACTACATAATGTTGTACACATAAAACAGTTCAGATATAAATTATGTCTGTGATTAACAATTAGTTTCTGTTAAGAAGGATAATTGATTGCTTTTTATTTACTAGTTAACATGTGCTTTGTAACACTTAATACAGAGGCAAGCAGTAAAATAAGTCTTATTTGAGTAGATATTGCACTTTTTTGTACTCACAAAAGAATTGATTTACCAGCTATATGACTAAAATATGTACACGGTGTAATTCATTTTAAAGTACATATTTAATTATAAGATGCGTATTGACATACAGATGGCATTGATAGCAAGTTTTTAGTAACCTTATTACCCTGTGGTAATGTTAAAGAGGGAAAAGTTGAAAACAAAACAAACATAAGCCAAAAAGAGCGCCAAGTACTGTTACTGCCAGCCCATGTTTTATATTTGTTACTATGTCAAATGTAGTCACATAGATCTGAACCTAAATAGAAACTAATGGAAACCGTGAAGTCAGCGTCAAAAGTCGATGATCATGTTAAGATTTTAAAAATTGGCTATTTGTGCCAAGTTATATAATATTATTTTAGAGTGATTAAGTTCGGAATCAATCATCATCTGCTTTTAACGTTTGATTGTGAAACATCAACGGCCCACTCAGTGCTGACCCATTAAGCACCATCATTATCATTTTAGCACTGTTCCTGATTTCTCATAAAGTCTGGGGTCTGTTTGTGTTAAGATTCGGCTAATTTTAAAATAATCATACATTGCGAGAGCGACCGCCGTCTTGTCTCTCAACCCTGCAATGTGCGCTTTCATCGAGGCTCGTCCGTCAGCAGGTAACAGGTAAGGTTGGTCTGGGCACCGAATCTTAGTGGGACACCGATGGGCTAGGGCCAGCGGACTAGCCCATCAGACAACTAAAATATGATTATGCACAAATAGAGGATATAATTATTATTACTGCACTATACCGTAACTAGTTACTTTGACATAGTAATATAAAACAAGGAGCTGGCTGTTCGAGGTAGGCTCACGCTCTATAGTGAAAACTATATAGAACTAATGATAGAGGACATAACACACATGACGTCATAAGTGCACTTGCCTTGAGCGCAGAACTGTAGGTCCAAGGCGTGCAGCGCCGACGTGGCGAGCGTCGGCGGACCTTTACAACAATGTCACCAATAAGTTTATTTTGATTCTTACAAATTGCAAAAAATATTTATAGCTTCTACTAGACGTGACTTGAACTTTTATCTAATCTCACCTTTTCAGCCTTTAAAATATTCAATCCGAAAGGGTGGTCCTATTTCATCCAATGATTTTATAGCGATTTATGTGTAAGCTCTAGTAAAATTTATATACTATAGTACGCGCCAGTTAGTGTGGCAATACGAGTGGAACAAAGTCTTACGAATACGAAGTAACAAGAAAGGTAAATCAAAAATATTAAGAATTAAGATTACATTATCTTTTAACATTGAAACTGTCGTTTTTGCAAATTTCGTATACCTACACCCTCAGAGTATACATTATAATAATGTATACTCTAAGCCTACACCACAGTATGGGGGAATGTAAATTCTCGTATTGCCACACTAACTGGCGCGTACTATAGTACTAGTACTCTAGTTTTCATCAGTGGACCACCCTCAACACTGATTCAAAGCGGATGCACTTTTCTAACAAATTGTAGAACTAGAAAACCAGAGTATGTAAAGACTGGAAATTCAATCTGAATAGTGAATGAGATACGAAATTAAAGTTTTACTATTTACCTAAATCAATAACAGACTTGAATAATATTCAGTACATGCATTGCATACATCTCTGAGGCTCGTATTCTAGAATGACGCTCAACTCAAACTCGATTTACCTGAGGACAGATTGTATAGAACTATAGACAATCTGTCTTACAGCCTGTCACATCTGTGCATACAATCTTGCCTCACGTAAATCGAGATTCAGCTAAGTGTCATTCTAGAATACGGGCCTTAGTGTCGATAAAAGACAATTAAATGGTAAGGATGATATTCACCTGCAGGGTCGGGCAAGTCGAGCAGGCTGCGGTCGGCTTCCGGCAGGCAGTCGGCGCGCGGGTCCCTCTGTAAGCAGAACTCGGTCAGCGCTGGCCGGGAACGCACACTCGCACTAGCGCAACTACTCGCCTCTACGACACCCACCGCACCGTTACTGTATCACCCCACTGCACGACGTCGAATCAGCTTGACGACACAATGCAGGCGGCTTGTAGAATATCGCGAGCGTCGAACGTTACTATAGATTGGTGTTCAGTACAGGAGTCACAGTAGGATATCACTAGAGAGATTTGGCAACATCGATCGTATCTAAATTATTTTTTTAATATTTAAGATTTTTGTTATATCTATATGTTAGAAGTAATGTCTCACTGTTCCGTCCTGTGTTTGAACAGTGCTTTATGCATGGTAATCATTGATTTACAATAAAACATTAAATCTGAATTTATTATAACCGAATAGGGTAGTTGCTTTTGAGTCAGTTTGGAGTCTTAGAACAATATTTAGCTTAAATATTAGGTGCAAAATATTGCGGGTAAGTCATTTTATGGGTTTGTGCCTACTTTATTATATATCAATGATGTTGGAAAGGTATGAAGAGATCTCTATAGGTTGATAATAATGACAGCTATCGGTCACAATAAACTACAATACCACCTGTGTTATGTTAATCAAGTAATAGATAGAAACAACGGCCTTGAGACAGAACCCTTAAGTAATTACTACTATTGATCACGCTAAAAGAATAGTAAGGTCACGCTCCCTGCTGTAATTTACATATTACTGATCTTTAAGTTGAAAAAAGACGTATATATTTAAAGTGTTCCACAAAGAATTAGCGTTTTAAACAAAAGGGAATACATTTCGTTCGGTTGTATTTTTAAATGTAATGTTTTGGTGTACTATTTTATTCACATTTGTCCAAATGAAATAAAATGTAAGAATTCATTTACTCGAAGCTTTCGACTTCATACGAAGCCACAGCGAAGTCTAAAGAAAGTTATCGATTTATAATTCTAAGTATTGGTCAATTACAGAGTTTAATTATTCCGAGAATCGGTCATTTCTAGACTAAACGATCCTACCGATGTTACGTTCAGTGTTTATAACGTGATTTAATATTATTATGTCTAAACAGCAAGTGATAGTGGTTGGGAGTTATTAATTAGCCTATCGCAGTCCACTGCTGGACATCGGCCTCTCCCAATACCCCACTGTTTCCACGCTGGCCAGAAAGGTTGATACGGGGATTTATTTCGATTTTTCTTTCTCTCGCAGTGATATCGTCAGCGTATATTTCCCTTAGTCGCCTCTTACGACACCCTTCGAATGAGATGATGGTGATATTTGTATTCTTTTTCCGTCTCCGCACGAATTTTGGGAGTTATACAGGCTTATAATTACTTTCTTATGTGACCTACTTTTCATTAAATTAGACCAATTGTCTTCTTTTATAGTGATCATAGCAACGAAAAACACAATAAATAGGTAACTTAAGTCAATAGTATACCAATACATGAATGTCCGACCAAGAGATTCGACATCGCTAGAGCTGGTCATCACCTTAGACACAATTAGCTAGTGGGCTACGCGTGCGAAACGGCTACATTGAACATGACAGATAGGTTAGTGAATGTAATTTATTGAAGAGTGACTCACGTTGCATTTATTTTTAATGTGGCATTTAATTTTAACTTTCTTGTTAACGTCCTTCCACGTAAAGCCCGGCGGGAGTGATACCTTAGCCATGGCGTGGTGGCATATCTACACCGTGGGAAGCAAGCAAAGAGAAATGAAAAATGATAGTATTGTGATAAAGCCAACGATATACATAATGTATAATTATATTATACATCAGGACAGGTCAGGACAGTATCGTTAGTTAGAAACGTTAATATGACAAGGAGCAATGTGTGTTAAGCTTTGTTATATTGGTCATATAATAAGTATTGACAAATAAATATAAATTTAAGAAGTTGACAAGATATTTTGATACTTTTGCTGGTGTAAGATGACATTGAAATGTATATTTAGAAAATTTAAGGTGGGTTTACACAAATGGGCTGTTTTTACACCAGGAAGCAAGCAAACTTCTTAACGATATTTTGCTTTTTATAAGTTAAATATGAATGATTGCATGACAATGTTCGATTAAAAGCATACTCAAGGGTGCCACCTGAGAGTATTCAATAGAAATTGTTTCATCTCTAACACATTTATAGATACCGAAAAGTTTAGAAATATAGCCATCACTATGGGGAAGTACCAGATTTACCATAGAACCAGAATTATTGAGAAAGAGAATGAGAGTACAAAGATCGTCCCAAGAGCTGGTAGAACTAAGAGATTGTTATTCCTCATTAACCAGCATTCTAGAACATTCAATTGTTAGTAACCAATCACCAGTTAGTTTCCTTAAAAATTTAAACAGTTTTTTTTGTCAAGGTATTTTTATTCATTTCATATGTAGATATATGCGATTAGTAAACTATTGTTAAGATTGAGATATACAGTATACGGCGTTTAGTTTCGCACGACGGGAAGGAGAGCGAGCGGCCGGCTGCAAGCCGCAAGCCGATCCTAATCGGCTTGCATCGGTTATGTAGTGTTCTCTCTATCGCATATCGGACTGAAAACTTGATACCTTCATAATCGCTGATAGCCAGAAGCCCTCGTCGCCATTTGCGCTCACTGTATGGGTGACCGCTTAGTGGTATTTCATATACTGCCGTGCTTCGTAGTAAAAGTTGAAGAGTTGATGAAATAGTTGGCAGGTCAAGGTGGAGACCTATAGGTCAAGATAGAGACCTATATGACCGATATGAACAACTCTGTCAATGGTTGGCCACTAACCCTAAGACCACGACTCATGCTGGAAAGTAACGCTACCAATAGAGGTGAAAAATCAAGCTACGTCATATTCAAGCTGATCCCGGTCTCTGGTCAAGGCCTGAAATGCGACCGGGACTATAGTAAAAATAATGATAATGGATAGCTGATGTGAGACAGAGAGAAAGCTCTACAAAACCGAAATAAGCCGATCTTAGCTATACTGTCTCTCTCTTCTTCCCGAAGTGTCTATGCAAACACCGGGTACTGTATACTTCGTCTTACTGTAAGGTGGCAACTCTTGTAAGGTAACAATATGCAATGCTAGTTATGTTTTGGATATTGTAGTGATACATGTTTCATGTAAGGGTTATTAATAAAAGTACCGCCATGAGAAGATACTGAGATATACACAATATCAAGATACCCAATACTAGATAACCAACTTTATAAGTGACAGTTAGAACTATTCAGTAAATGACTTTAGTATAGTCAACGACCCATAGGTTCATAGACCATACTTATACTTCACTGTAATGATTACATACATATTAAACATTTCCCTTGCTTAGCAAAGTCCAAGTATAGTCTACGAATTCCGTCATGTTTTGCAATAAATTGGGTATCTTTATCTGGTTTATTATACTATAGTATTTTGTTAAAACTTAGATATGAAAATTTTTGACTAACTATGAACAAAAACTATCATATCTTTTCATGGCGTTAAATTTATTTGGAAATATCTGTGGAACGAGTAAAAGTCTTTCAGCAATTTATATTTCAATGAGAAATCTTAGATTTGGTATCGTGTACGTGACTTGACTATAGCTTGTTTAGACCACGATGCGAGCAAGGGATCACGGTAACAAGAGAATAGACAGAATTAGCTTGGAGAGTAGAGGACGTCCTATTGAACTGGCGATGTGTAAAAGTTGGAAAACCTGTGGGGTGTGTTTGTACAGTACGCTTGCTAGAATTTTTGCAAAGATGTCTTCACGATGCACAAGCTTCGCCTTATTTAAATATGAAGACAGTTTTTAGAAGACAGAAACAAGTTATACGATCAAGTAGTAGTTGAACGAACAATAAATTGCAAAAGTACGACTAAATGTAAAGAATAAATTTAGACCACTTCGCCCTAAATAACATCAAATTTGCTTACTTTTTATAACTAACTCCAAAAGGAACGAGGTTCTACTTATAACATTAGCCGTGACTTGAACCAGGTCCACAGACGCGGCGCCGTGTGTGTGCGTGCTGCGTGTACGTGTGCGTGCGTGTACGTGTACGTGCGTGTGCGTATACGTACGTTGTCGTCGAGTATGTCGGGCGGCGGCGGCAGGTGGTGGTCGGAGTGCGGCGGCGCGGGGCGTTGCTTGCGCGTGCACTTGTGCTTGGCGCCCGCGTCGGCCGCCGCGCACAAGGGCGCCGCGCCCGCCGCCACGCCCGCGCCTAACGCCGCTCCCGCGCCCGCGCCCCCGCCAGCGCTCTTCTTGCGCCCCGCCACGCCGCGCTCTGGAACACATACATTATTGATACTTACTACTTTCTCATATTCCGACGTTCCCAAATTGACAAAGTAAAGGTGTGTCCAAACTTCATTCGTGGGATACAAATCTGTAGCGCGACCAGTTTAGATATACACCAAAAATATTTACGATTTTTTTTTTCGCTGAGTCCAAGCGAGACATACACATCTTTTATATTGATCTCGCTATGTTTGGACAGCTTTATGGCTTATTTAGACGGGGAGAGATTCTCACACCTTTCGGTCTGACAAATCGTACGCGCTTATTAGCAACTAGCAATACTAGCAATAATCACCATATCATTATCGTATCGAAGTGTTTACATACAGGCATACAAAATTCTCGCCTAGGATTATATCATACAAGAAGTAACATATCGCCTATGTTAAAATACGATTATTGTTTGAAAATTCTATATAAACGGACACTGTCAATTACGAAGCAATTCTCACCAGTCGTGGACAAGCGAGCGGCGAATGTTTAGACGAAGCAAGTTTCTTCTGTCCTTTCGATAATCGTATCTTGCAGGGATGGATGGGGGAGAAACTCTGCCCGTCTAAATGACGCCTTAGAGAAATACATGTACATACCGTCCAAATACACTTTGGAGAACTTGGTGGGCAGGTCGGCGGGGTGGTGGTGCGGCGGGTGGTGCAGCGCGGGGTGCGGGTGCGCGTGCGCAGGCAGCAGGGCGCGCGCCGGGGGCGCGGCGGAGCCCGGCGCAGCGCTCGCCGCGCCCGGTGCCGCCGCGTGGGACAGCCCCAGCGCCGCCGCCTGCGCTGCGCTCAGACCTGACGCGTCCTCGGCTGCAGTGTTACCTGGACAACACATACATACATGCATTAGGAGCATGCCCTCTAAACGTAGACAGATTCATCTGCTAATGTTACCGACGGACGCGTCCGCCGACTTTTGGATAGGGTCTCGTCTGTGGTAGGTATTTAACGTAAATATCTACCACAGACGAGCAAGTCGACCCCGTCTGCATGTCATCGGGGACGCGTCTGCCGATGACATCTGTGGAATGATCTTGCTACGTATAGAAGAGCCATAAGACGAGAGAACGATAGACGAAGAATAAATCTAATATATAAAATTCTCGTGTCACAGTTTTCGTTGCCATACTCCTCCGAAACGGCTTGACCGATTTTGATGAAATTTTTTGTGCTTATCCGGTATCTATGAGAATCGGCCAACATCTATTTTTCATCCCCCTAAGTGACAAGGGTGCAGCGGGAACGGGATTTGAATACCACGCGGGCCGAAAATATGGCGGTACGAAGTTCGCCGGGGCAGCTAGTAAATAAATAAATAAATATTGTAAGACATTCTACACAACGCTATCTAGCACCAAATAAAGAAGAATAAACAGTTTGAGGCCTCCTTCCTCTGCCGCAACAATAAAGAGCTGAAATGCTCTGCCCGCGCAATGTTGTAATGGACAGCTTACTCGTATACAGTAATATACCATATATCTCACCTCTAGGCAACATAACTGAGTGCGGGAAGTCGAGCAACAGTTGCACAACCGCGGTATGGCCGCCCTTGGCCGCCTCGATGAGCATAGTGGAGTTGTCCTTGAGCTTGCGGAACGGGTCCGCCTCGCACGCCAGCAGGAACTTCACCACGTCAACATGGCCGCCGGCACATGCCAGGGACAGGGGGGTGTGGTCGCCTAACGCCGTCATACGGTTTACATCTGCACCCTGGAAGTGAGGAAGGGTGTTTAGAATGAAGAGAAATAGGTGGTTAATTTTGTCAAATATTTTTATACAGGTACAAAAAAATTATACATGATTCGGTCAATGATTCAAGAATGCCCCGAGGGGGTTTCCACAGGCTAAAAAAGGGGGTTTAAGAATATGTTAAAACATCAGAAAGGTTGGTGATTTAGCTAATGGGCAAGGAAAATAAGGACGATATAGTGCGTTGCATACAACACAGCGCGGTGGGCGCGCTATACCGCCGCGAGCACGAGTTTCACTCGATGAATATAATCTGATAGACGAATCATAGCCCATTTCACTTACACAGCACCTTTCCCGCCAAATGAGTGTAATGACACAACAAATGTGTCCTTTTCTTGCTGGAGAGGTGAAAATAAACATGAGGTATGATTCCGAAGCCGACCGCATACGACAATTGCAGACTCACGCAGCAGATACAGGTAATTCATTGCGGCTTCTCAATGGTCCCCTGTATCCGTATCGGAGTTTAACAAGTAATGGGTACGCTGTATCTGCTACATGCGTCTGCAGTTGTCATATGCGGTCAGCTTCGGAATCATAACTTAACGCGTGCTTGGGAGACATGGGGTGTAGTGGAGGTAGTCGGATTGTAGTGGAGCTAGTCGGGGTGTAGTGGAGGTAGTCGGGGTGTAGTGGAGCTAGTCGGGGTGTAGTGGAGGTAGTCGGGGTGTAGTGGAGGTAGTCGGGGTGTAGTGGAGCTAGTCGGGGTGTAGTGGAGGTAGTCGGGGTGTAGTGGAGGTAGTCGGGGTGTAGTGGAGGTAGTCGGGGTGCAGTGGAGCTAGTCGGGGTGTAGTGAGCTAGTCGTGTGTACGCACCTTGCCCACAAGGAACTGCACAGTGCACACGTGTCCGGCGCGGCACGCCTTCATGAGCGGCGTGCGGCCGCCCTCGCTCTCGTGCTCGAGCTCGGCGCCGGCGCGCAGCAGCAGGTCGGCCACGTCGGTGTGCCCGTTCTCGCACGCGTACGTCAGCGCCGTGTCGCCCGTCTGCGTCTGAGCGTTCACGTCCGCGCCCGCGTTTAGGAGGTACCTACAGGAACACACACGTTGGAATTATAGCAGACGACATTCTAAAAAGCACCCTATGTAAATACAGATAGGTGTCAAAATGTTAACTCGTATTGTCTAGTTCCTGTGTTACATTCATAATTCGTAATAGTGAGCCGAGTCCTCCTTATGTCTCCTCTACACGTAGACAGATTCATCGGCGGACGCGTCCGCCGACATGTATACGAGACGATTTAACGTTATACCTACCACAGACAAGCAAATCGCCCCGTCTACATGTCGGAAGACGCGTCTGACGTTAACATCTGCAGATGAATCTGTCTACGTGTAGAGGACCCTTTACCCCAGAACAATATTTGTTCTAACCACCTTTTTTATCATCATTTTTTGAGGTCGGCGCAACATTCTCCTCCATACATTCCTGTCAGATGATATTTTCTCAGGCACTCCCTTCTTTGCTATAAGTCCACTTTCACGCAATCCATTCATTTTTTCTTAGGACTTGCTTTCTCTGCTCCTAAAGCCCTATACATTCATACTTCGAACCTTTTTTTTTTAGAAAATTACTTTCATCTCTTCTCATAGACTGACATCTCTCACTGACTCCATACCACGACAATCGCTCGCTTCTCAATTTTTCATTCACTGGTGCCTGTCTAAACACCTTTTTATAGGATCAATTTGGAATTGTTGCTAGTTCACAATTGATACACGGAAAAATAAAATAGAATAGCTGTACTTACCGAACAAGCTCAAGATGACCTTCTTGCGATGCCTCCATGAGGGGAGTAGAAGCGCCTAGTTCGGCATCAGCGCCCGCTTTGATCAAGAAGTCGGCAACCTCGAGAAACCCGCCGCAACACGCCAGGGTTAAGGCTGTCTCTTGGGTCTCTTCAGTCTGAGCGTTGATCGAGGCCCCCTGGCCTAGTAGCAACGCAACCATTTCTTCGTGACCTAAAATGTGTAAACAAATATTAGATAACGTATGAAACTACATGATAATGCTGGTAGGATATGTCTGTACGAGCTCTGCTGCTCAACTGTATATTGACTCAACTTAATCTGAAATGATATGCTATGATTGATATGATAGAATAGCGAGTACACCCGAACTGATTGATTGTCGTAATGATACTAATTGATGTACTGGTGAAATAGCGCGGATCGGCGTAAACCGCTGACCACTGTAAACTGTAAACCACTGTACGTTGCTTGTATTTATTGTTGCATCATACAATGTCATTTACGAGTTGTGCCATCGTCGAAGTAGATTACACACACCTTATAGATAGAGAATAGTGGGTTCGACTGGTAGGCAGCATACTCCAGCGATATAACTATCAAAGTCACACACTCGACTGCCCTATTTATAGTTGCTACGTTTATATAATCGCAAATTCCATTTTATTAAACGGAAACCCCCACGGATGGGTGTATATAGGAGACCCATACGCCTCAAGTAAGATGACCCAATAACCCTTCGCACCTCGTCTGAACCATCTACGACTTTTGAGAAGGTTCCCTAGGGTGTGGAAACATGTTCCCATCTTCGGTTTATCATCGCGGACCTGTAGGCACATGCTGTAAGAACATTTGAACGATCGAACGAACTCGAAAGCTGAATCTGCAGTGATATTTCAATATCGCATGCTGTTTTGGTGATGTCACGTTGTCGAACACGTAAACATACATCACCCTCATGCTCAAGAACGTGACGACACAAAATTTACAGCAAGCAGAATGGAAATATCGCCGCGGATTGAGCTGTCGAGTTCTTTCGATCGTTCGAAATGTTCTTACAGCATGTGCCTACTGCTCCGCCGTGAAACAAGATACCTAATAGCAATTGCAGCACATTCTTATACTGGAATGCGAAGTGTAGGAGGAAGACCTGGAAGGCGGACCTTAAGCTTCGAGACAAACTTGGCCTGGGATGCAATCAGTACGTCTCCATTTTATGCTAGAGTGAATACAATGGGCTTACCCTCCCTGGCGGCCTCCATAAGCGGCGTGTACCCCTCGTCGTTGACTTCCTCGATGTTGGCGCCTCGCTCCAGCAGCAGCATGGCCAGCTCCACGTGGCCGCCGCAGGCCGCAAGCGTCAGCGGCGACTCGAACGAGTCCGTCGGCATATTAACCTGTTCACAGTAGTTACGGCTTCCTTTTTTATCGGAAAATAAACTTGTGTACTATTTAAAAAATCAATTAGGTATAGACCGATTTAGATAGGAAAAAGTGAAAGTCAAAGACGGGGATTGAACCCGCGACCAATGCCTTACTGTGAGGAATAGTAGGCATATTAATTGCTTTAAAATTTGATAAAAATAACATATAACAGCCTGAACATGATGGGAAACCTGTCCAAAATGACTCATTTCATTGACCAATGAGCGTCAATAGACACTTGTCCTGCCCGCCATACATACTGAATCTGTACGTGAATTCTCGCACGATCTCGGGTATTTTCTAACGGATCGTGTATGCTTGAGCATTGACTTCCCGCGGATTTTCGAGGACGCGCGAGTATTTTTTGTCCGGTTCTACCCTATATGCACTTTAATTTAATAACTATAAAGGTTGATTTTCGAGTGTCTTAATAAAATCCTCTCCGCTGCGTTCCTCTGTCTGCTCCGACCCTAAGAAAATGCAAAGAGCAGTTAACCAATGAAAAACGTCATTAAAAGCCATACAAGATAATGTACCTGTGCTCCAGAGTCTAGCAGCAACCTGGCAACTTCTACATGTCCATCCATGCTAGCTTCCATAAGGGCCGTGTGCATTTCATCTGTCTTGTGTTCCCTATCGGCTCCCGCCGCCAACAGGAAACGAACCATGTCTAGGTGACCTTTGTAACACGCGAGTGTCAATGCGGACTCTTTGAATTCGTTCGAATGTGTGTTGATGCCCGCACCGTGTTCTAGAAGGATCTTGGCTACACCGACGTGACCTGCTGATGCCGCCTGTTGAAGAACAAAATATAATGTCATTTATACTAATATGTACTAGCTGACCCAGTGAACTTCGTACCGCCATATTTTCCACCCGCGTGGTATTATCTCTAAATTTTTCAGTGTTTCTCTACAATATTATGCATATATTGTACATATAAACCTTCCTCTTGAATCACTATCTATAAAAAAGCTGCTTCAAAATCCGTTGCGTAGTTTTGAAGATTTAAGCATACATAGGGACGGACAGACAGCGACAGCGACTTTGTTTTATTATATGTAGTGAAGTGATAGTGATAGTGAAGTGATAGTGATGATGATAGTGATGATGATAGTGATAGTGAAGTGATGATAGTGATGAAGTGATAGTGATAAGGCTGAGAAGAGTTTGTTTGCAAGGAAATAAATATTTTTGAGAAGGTTATAGGCTATATATGATATCGCGATATGGTCCTTAGGAGACGAGCAATAAGGGAAAAGGTTTAGAAAGGCGTCGGAGGACGTGATCGGAGCCGACGGAGGAGGTTATGTCGAACTCGAACTGATAAAACTCCGCCGTCTGTGGGCGTAGGATTCCGGCCCCTCTATTGTAGGATAGAATGTCAAATGTATGAGATTTGACGTATATGACAGTCGTCAACGAATGTCAAAAACGTCAAATCCTATACATTCGTCATTCTATTCCACGATACGCCGGACAACGTATTGCCACTTGTCTAGGGGGGCTGAGGTGAGATTGCCTGAGGACCACGGAGTCTATCTAGCCCACCCATATGATATAACCCGCGCCACGTATCTTGGACCTAAATCGTAAGACATATGAGGCTCTGGCACCCGCGGATTGCTTTGTATTAGTCTATGCTTGGTGAATTTGAGTTCGTCTACCGCAGTAGCATCCCGTGCTATCCTCAAAAGAGACCCAAGAAATGTGTACTGCGCGTATAGGGCACATTTTGAGCACATTTTAGGTCCAAGATACGTGGCGCGGGTTATACCAATGTAAATATTATAATTTATTCATAGATACACACCACATTCACACCTCTTAATCCCCGAACGTGAATCGAACCGTGACCTCAACCACGTCACACAGAAAGTATCATCTACTTCTATAGTGATATAATCATAACCATAATCATAGTTCAAGCCAGCCTATCTAAAATATTTAAAAGCAATAATCACATAAATGCAGTGATTCACTCAATAGATCAGAATCGCGATAAGTATGGAAGGTAACAGTTATCTGAACTCAAACATTGTTTATGTATTATATTGTATCTGTTCGTCATATTGTTGGCTATCACTATGATCTATTGGAGCTGTGTTACGATGGTTCTAACTATTTCGAATCGCGTGTCGAGTTATATTTGGCACTAGCTTTGATTGATGTAGTGTCAATCATAAATAAATTAAATATTCTAGGATGTGTCAATCATAAATAAATTAAATATTCTAGGATGAAACTAGTCTCTTACAGTCTCTTTTAGACGTTTAGAACCTTCCTACCAAATCCTCAAGTTTGTAGGTCCAGCTGTTTGGTCTAAGACAGGGTTAGGGCAAGTACTTTTTTACATATAGGACACGTCAATTTGACGTCACCCCCCCTGATGGTAAGCTGAAGGCAAAGTCTCAGTAAAGAAGGTCACCATTATAGACACGAACTATGTTACAATAGTGGCACTCAGCATGACGGCCTCATCAGATGCTTTTTTACGTCACGCTCAAAGGACCCGGGACTGTAGGAAGAGGGAAACACGTGTACTGGTAAGGAATTCCAGGACTTAATGGAACGGCAGAGGAAGGAGTCGCTGAAAGTTTGTCAGCGTATACTCCCAACACAGATAAGAACGATGGCCATTTATGAAAATTGGGTCATAGTGGCTTTGGGAGATATACGGTACTAAAGTTGTGAAAAAAATGTATCTATTTTCGTCAAATTATAAAGTGTGATTTTTAGGTGCATGCATGCAATGACAAACTTTCAGCTTTTATAAAATGACGAAGGTCTGACGTTCACGGGCTCTAAGTCTATATAGAATGTGGTGCACGTTTGGTGTGCGGTGTTACCTCCATGAGCGGCGTGTGGCCGTTCTCGTTGTGGTCCTCGACGTTGGCGCCGTTCTCGAGCAGCGCGCGCACGCACTCCTCGTGGCCGCCGGCGCACGCGTACATGAGCGGCGTGTTGCCGGAGCCCGACACGGCGTTGACGTCCGCGCCGTGCGCCACCAGCAGCCGCACGATGTCCACGTGGCCGGCGCTCGCCGCCTCCATCAGCGGCGTGCAGTCGCCCTGTGCCAATCCCCAAAACGCGTGGTTAGTACATATCAATATTAGATTATGAGCAGTTTATTTATTTAAAACTAGCTGACCCGGCGAACTTCGTACCGCCATATTTGCCGCCCGCGTGGTATTCCGATCCCGCTGGTACAGCGGGATCGGAATTTCTATTCAAATTTCCATGTTAGATTCTAATCCCGTTCCCGCTGCACCATTCCCGACCCGTGTTATGAACAAACATGCCACATATAATTGACCATGGGAAAAATATGGCTTTTCTAGATTCAGACCCGTTCCCGCTGTACCTTCTATTCAAACTTCCATGTTAGATTCTGATCCCGTTCCCGCTGCACCGTCCCCGACCCGTGAACAAAGTGAACATGCCACATAAATAATTGACCATGGGAAAAACATGGTTTTTCTAGATACAGACCCGTTCCCGCTGTACCTTCTATTCAAATTTCAATGTTAGATTCTGATCCCGTTCCCGCTGCACCGTCCCCGACCCATGAACATGCCACATATAATTGACCATGGGAAAAACATGGATTTTCTAGATTCAGTGTGGTCTTTTAAGGATTGTCCTTTGTGATTTGTTTATGGTCATGGCCAATGCAAGACGGATCGAAAATTGAAGTCTTTTAAATTCAAGCGGCATGTCGGTTGGGATCATCGGGATCCTTGGAATGAGAACTTCCTCACCTTCTAATTTTCCTTTGAGTGAAAAAAAAATATTTTTTTATTTTTTTTTATTTTAAAAGTATACTATGTCCTTCCTGGTTCTAAGCTACCTCCCCACCAATTTTTAGCCAAATCAGTTCAGCCGTTCTTGACTTAAAAGTGTTGTAACAAACACGACTTTCTTTTATATACAGGATGTCCCAAAATTCAAGGATAAGCCGGCAACACAGGGTTGCCCTACTTATGGCTGCTCTGAAAAAAATAAGAAAAAAAATATATCTTATTTTTTTTTTAAATTACTCAAACATTTTTAAAATCCTTCGAAAATCGGTACCCCTAACGATATTTTTAACTTCGACCCACTTAATCTTATCTGGGTGATAAAAAAAAAAAGTACGGACACCCTAATGGCATTCTTTTTTAAAAATTGGCGCAACTATCCAAGATTTCAAAAAGGTATGATTTGAGTATGATAATTTCATAAAATTGTCTAAAAAATTTTTTTAGTAAATAAGAATCACATTTCATACATTGCTTTTATTGAAAATCACCAAATTTACTTTATACACAATGCATTCATTATCAATAAAAAATCATTGACGGGACTCGTGACTAAGTGGTAACCGAGTAGGATAACACATTACGAGGTTAAGCAACACAAGCCAGGTTGGTTTTCGGATGGATGACCATTCTTAAGACATTGAGACACCTCCGTTCCTCAGAGAGTACGTGAAGCTGTCGATCCCGGTGGCCATATCTGTGACAGTTCTTACGGGTAGTGGGAGCCCTAGAAGTCCATAAACTAGTCATCATTATCTTCATGGATACGCATTTTTCTGATTGCAATCGTAGCCAAGATAACCTCGGAGCTCAGAGTCCGCCTTCCAGTTCTTTCGCCTTCACTTCGCCAACTAACAACTGGTCTGACTACATAACTTCAATATCGCCAGTGGGTTGTGGAGGTCAGGTGGCAGTCGCCTCCCGGAAAATATCGAAGTTCAGCATTTCACAGTTAGCTGGGAAATCCGAGGCTCAGAGTTTCTAGTTTCATTCAAACATCAATACGCCTGCGGATTATATTATTGGCAAAAGATATGCACGAAAAATAATGTATTAATGCCGGTGGCAAACAATTTAAACATGTACAATAAATAAAATTAACAATAATGCAATGATTATAAAATTATTATACCATTATGTTTGTTTATTTTTTTCACAATATTGATTTTCAACACTCATTATCCTCTGAGCCTTTACAAAATACAGAGTCGGACCTCTGGGTTCACTGTGAAACAATAGAACTACGAAATTTTCCGTGAAGTGACTACCACCTGACCTCTACAACCTACTGGCGATATCAAAGTTATGTAGTGAGTCCAGTTGCTCAACTTTTAGGACTCCGACTACCCGTAACAACTGTCATAGATGCTCGTATGGCCACCGGGATCGACAGCTTCACGTACTCTCTGAGAGGAACGGGAGTGTCTCAATGTCTTAAGAATGGTCATCCATCCGAAAACCAACCTGGCTTGTGTTGCTTAACCTCGTAATGTGTTATCCTACTCGGTTACCACTTAGTCACGAGTCCCGTCAATGATTTTTTATTGATAATGAATGTATTGTGTATAAAGTAAATTTGGTGATTTTCAATAAAAGCAATGTATGAAATGTGATTCCTATTTACTAAAAAATTTTTTTTTTTAAATTTTATGAAATTATCATACTCAAATTATACCTTTTTGAAATCTTGGATAGTTGCGCCAATTTTTAAAAAAGAATGCCATTAGGGTGTCCGTACTTTTTTCTTTCACCGAGATAAGATAAAGTGGGTCGAAAGTAAAAATCTATGAAAATTTAACGAATAAAAAATATTTTGACTTATTTTTGTAAAATAACTACAAATATTCTATAATGTTACACAGTAGTGATGGATAGCCATGCTTCTTAGCTTGCTAATACAGAAAAGAGTTCAAAAATATTTGCAAAATTGTAGGCCTGGTAGTTAAAAATATCGTTAGGGGTACCGATTTTCGAAGGATTTTAAAAAAGTTTGAGTAATTTAAAAAAAAATTGAGATTTATTTTTTTTCTTATTTTTTCCAGAGCAGCCATGAGTAGGGCCACTCTGTGTTGCCGGCTTATCCTTGAATTTTGGGACACCCTGTATATAGATTTGTGCACAAATAAAACAGATGTACAAAGGCGGACCTAATGCCATTGGCATTTTCTACCAGTCAACCTTAGGGTGATGCAGAGAGCGTTTCAGTTTACTTACATTAACGCGATCATAAGTCTATAAAACCGAAGCACTAGACACAGACACTTAAGACTCTATTCTCCTCGACGTGCCAAAGAGTCGGCAGCACGAGTTTAAAGCCCCTGGTGATGGATACGTCCATAGGCCACGGTAACTACTTCCTATCAGGTGGGCCGTGCGCTTGTCTGCCACTTAAGTGGTATAAAAAATGTGGGTGCTGTATGTATATGAACATCTTACAGGAACTGCTTTTGCAAATAGGTAGCAATGCTATGACCACAGGCTGTGAGATAAAATAATCTTGATCGCGTTCATTTGCAGCAAATTCTATACTGTAACATTGGGACAGGCCTATATTCAGCAGTGAACTGCAATATTAATTGATTGATTCAAAGTTTCAAAATTATTTTAGGTTACGTCAATGAGAAAATATCGTCTTAGTATCGTCATCGATTCATCAGCGCCGCGCCTCCAAGGGCAGAAGGAGCAACGTCATTGTAACTAAATCGATATATTTAATTGTCGTGAAAATGACCTACGCTGCACGTTAATATATTTTACAACACACCTGCTCATAAAAGTGCTATTATTTCACCGCAAATAGGCACGTAATGACACCTATTATCAAACTGTGACTTTTTCATTGCTATTATTCACAAGTGAGTTATAGAATCTTTTTTAATGTTTATAGGTTAAGTTTCTATGTTCTTAAAAAAGTTTCGATACAAAAAAGAACGTGTTTAATAGTACGAATAAATTAATATGCGTATTGTATGTTCATTTGATGCATTTTCGTATTTAAATAAATAATTTCAACTTGTAATACTTGTTTAATAAACAAAATTTTCACTCAAATTTAACTTTTTTTCTCTAAGTACAGAAAAAAAAAAACTAAAAAAAAGTTAAATTCAAACCTCTTTTTTTTTTTTCAAATAAGGCCGACCGCCCTTGTTAGATGCGCGCACATAGGAAAACGAAATAATTTGTAGTATTGTTTATTTAGTATTTGTAGTATTATTTTATTCGCAAGTGTGTTGTAAAACGTCGTATGGCACGCGTGAGTATGATGATTACCGTCCTCGGCTCTCTTAAGACTCAATGGCGCCTCGGCGATAATCACCAACTTTGCTCACTTGTACCATAATGTACTATTATGATGGTTAAAGAATCGCAAACATGAGGTGAAAACAATACAATCCATATTAGTAACGCGGTATGGTAGGTACAAAAAGTTGTTAAGTTTACCTTGATGCCTCTATCCTCGACACTCGCATGCATAGCAAGTAGCACCTGTGCGAGTTCGTAGTAGCCCGCGGAGCAGGCGAGCGACAGCAGCGACTCGCCCTCTTCCGTGGTCTCGTGCACTGAGCGGCCCTCAGTCAGAAGCTTGCGGACCGTGCCCACGTCGCCGTCGGAGCACGCCTCGGCCAGCGTCGGCGCCCCGTCCGCGCCCACCGGCGCCGCCGCAACAGGCGTCGTCCCCGTCGTCGACGACCCGCATTGTTGACTACAAATACGTAAATATCAATCTCCAATACACACAAACACATAACAGCTCCTATTGTACTCTATAATCAGATAAGATCAAAGCTTCACGAATCACAGGCCCCGAGGCGGTCTCGATCGAGCCGACGAGAGAATCTCTAGCGACTGCGTCATCGTCGACCCGAGAGGCTTCACGCTCTCGTGTTAAGGACTCAATTCTCGGAATATCATCATGCGTATGTAAATACGTATGTTTATATAACGTACGCACGTGCTGTCGTAAAAGTAACGAATGTATCGACAGAATCTGTTTACATTAAATCGATTACGCAGTATAAGCCTATCAATCGATAATGATTATAAAGTCTCTGCGCGTAGAAAGAGGATTTTATTGAAATACAACTACAAACCAATCGAGTAATACAAGGGTGTCTGTTTTTGAACGACGACGGTCACAAATCAAGGCAGTGAGATAACATTATTACGATAAATAGTTCATTAATAATGTTATAAATATGATATACAAATAGCGGCGTATTCGGAAAATTGAATATGCAAAATAAACCGGAAAAGTATATTTAAGTATGAATAAGTGGAAATTTTTAGAAAGTCGCGCGGAAGTGATGACGTAATGTTTGGTATTTAAATATCAATAAATGCACGATTGAAGCACTTGTGCTCGGACGAGGCTCTAATGCAGGGTTTTCTCTCTGGATCAGAACTCGTCTAATAACACCCACTCCCGTAAAAGTCAAGATAAGCCTGATTTAGATAATCTAAGAGAAAAATGTGTCGTGCTAACAAAAGCAATCAAGAACCTTATACAATATCAATTACGTCGCCTGGCTATTGTACCCACAATACTTTTGTGAATACCTGAAAGACTGCGCCATCTGTACAAATTGTATTGGCCTTAATACCTGTTGCTCGTAACACAATAGATTACCCTATTACCTTCCAGCGAGACCACTATAGATACCATACAATATAAAACCAAGAGAAAGTGCCCTTAAACATCGTTTGCATGGAAATTAGTGTCATTAAACTCTCACATGTCACTAATCACGTCATACAATACAGTGACGTAATTGCTTACATTTTTTAACAGTGAACCGTGAAGTAAATGTCAAAATAGTAACCGAACGCGTTGCGAATTATAATGCAGTTACAGCTTTATAGTTTTGTGGTATCACGAGCTTCAGGACACTCCTTGACTTCTTGTTCTATGTGCTATCGAGGGTGTAGAGACAGAATGCATTAAGCGGCTAATGCAGTTTAAGAAACAATAAAAAGAAGAAAGATAAGTTAAAGTTACGAGAGTCTGATTACAGTCACGACCTTCAGTGCCTTAGAACAACTTGAAAACCGTCTAGGTATCCCCTAGTCACGAATATCGGTGAAAATCTCACTATTTGGGGTCCGGTAAATGCCTACTCAACTGGTTTAAGTCGATTAGATTAGGGCAGTCGTTGCTCCGTGAAATAATTGACATTAAGATGAAGATGGCCAGTACAGTTTGAAAAAACGGGCTAGATACAATAGCATAATTAGATAGATGGCAATTCGTTGGCAATTGTATAATAGAATGATGAATGTATGGGACTGACATTTATTTTGACGTTTATGACAGTACGACAGTTGGTTGGACTAGGGGTAGATCGAACCACTGGTCTGGTGGTATACGTATTCTGATACCAGTGCAGTCACTGAAACGCGTGGTTCGTCAAAATGTGATGCAGTTTCGATACAGTCTTTACATCATGCCATTTAGATACAGCAACCGAATGCAGAAAGTCGCCGTAACGGGCAAAAATAGCTGGCCGCTGCTGGTTCTAAACGTAGCATGTGTATTTCGATCGTAATAAGGCTGTGGCTGTGAGAATATTGAAACCGTTGGACTGACCCAAATCGTGACATCTGATTTATCTTTGCATTAAAAAAACTGAGAACAACTGTGTCGCTTATTACTGTAACTACCTCAAGATAGCATACGATGCGTTCTCAAACAGATTGATTTGGGGCAGGTCAAAGTTATCTATCAACGAACGCGTCGTTTTTTTATACTACTCAAGTAGAAATCATCATAGGCTCAGCACGCTTATAACACCATGGCTACATTTGAGTTGCGGGCGCGTTTCCAACTTGTAAAGTGTATACTGTATTGGCAATTTATCGTGCAATCGCCAGGTAAAAACCGTAGTACTTCATTCAGTCGTTGACTTACGGTGCAGGGCGTGGACAGCAACGATAGAGCCGGTCGATAAACTAAAAGTCGCGGAGAAATAGAGCGGGCTATACATGTACAAAGTTTGAGTTAGTCTGAAGGATGACATTCGTAACGAGGTACCTAGTAGTTGTTCTACTAGATAGACTATCTATATCAATGAGTCTTTTACAATCCGGAACGGTGCACACAGTGAGGGTATGTAAGGAACTTCATTCCGCGCAAGCTGAAGCTGTAGATTGATCTCTATGCTGTGTTTTTTTCAAGCGACTACAATATGGGGCTTTTCAAGAAGGGAATCAGAAGGTTTAGCAGCACGAGTGTGACGCCCCAGATATTGCACACGTCCATAGGCCACGGTAACCACTTCCTAAGAGGTGGGCCGTGTGCTTTTCTACCACCTAAGTGGTATAAAAATATCCAGTCTATTTTCGGCCACAAATGTCGCAAGCCTATTGCCACTTGAGTTTGTTCTACTGGCACTATCACCTATGAGGACAACAGTATCATTGCGATAAAACTGGTATTAAACTGGTCGACTATTGACCTGACCGGGCATCATCATATTTTGACTTCAATGGCAATAAATACAATGGGATCAATGAATTGGATCTAAAGCACATGAAATGTGTAAAATTTACATTTTATTGACACAATGCCGCTTTAGATAAGCATTGACGGAAATAATTTGATAATATACCGTTAGTTACTCTCTGGCATTAGTTTTGTATCGATTATAAATTTGCTAACCCGAACTATAGAAGCGAGGTCGAGTTAGCATATCACTGCAATTACAGTTTACAAAGCTTTGGAAAGCTCGGCTTATACAAATAGGTAGAGTAACGAACTCGTCCAAAGAAGGATAGATAAAGCTGGGTCCACATTTGTATCATTTGCCCGATCCGATCACCGTATCCGTATCGGCGACGCGTATCATAATCGCATATGTGGACGGGTGATGATACGCGTATCACTGATATATACATTGTGATCATGATACGCGTCGCCGATACGGATACGGTGATCGGATTGGGCAAATGATACAAATGTGGACCCAGCTAGGCTGTCTTCCCACCAGAGATGTGATATGCTACGTTGCTATGAATGAGTTTGATATCCGCCAATCATAAATTCATTGGTCCACATAGCATAGCACTGGTGGAAAGGAGTTCAGTTAAGCTATGTTTTATATAGAAAGATGCGTGCTATGGATGTGTGTTAAGGATGGAGGATAGATTCGAAATTTGAATATTCGTTGGAAGTTTCATAGCACATCTTACTCGCTACGCTACTTAGCATATTACGGTCACGTTTCATAGCTTAGCTTTTACATCTTCGTAGCATCGCTGCATAGAACATTTCCAGTAGAAAGGCGACGAAATATCTGTAGGATTTCCATTCAAAAACCTTCACTGTTTCCTAGTGATAAACTGTTTTGTGGGCAGATACCTCTGAGAGGAAGAGAGAGATACCTCTTAACTGAACCGCTCTATTGGAAAGAACGTAAACAAAACCATGGTTCAAGTTCAACAACCCTTTATAGTGAAGTAGGGTCGCCCAAGCACTTTGGACCCTCTTTATAAAGACAGACGATTATCTCGCCGATTTTGAAAGGTACCACCGGTAACCGTTTTATATCAGCTGTATTTACAGACTTATTTCTACAAAAATCTCCATTATACTGATGAAGTTACAAAACAAGCAAAACCAGGGTCTTTTGGTGAGTTCATCCAATTCTAGAGGCTCCAAATTGAACTGGATAAAACGGATCAGAATGTATATAGTTCGTTATGGAAAATAGTGCATTCGTACGTAATGATTTGACTTCGTAACTAGTGGTGATGAGTTCATACTTTTTGTCCTGGTGGTGATGTCGGTGGTGCGGTGGTGGTTGGTCGCTGCGCATGCGCGTGAGTGCGGCGGCCGCCTCGTCGAGAGCGCACGACACCGACGATGTCAGCCGCCGGAGCACCTCCGGGTCGGCGAGATGTTTACCCTCGCCGGATAGTTTACCAATGCCTGGAAATAAAACTTTACATCATAATCCTGCTGATATTTTTTCTTATTGGAAGGTAATGCCCATTGTTATAATACCATGAAGGAGCATTTCGAGGTGTAGGTTTAGGTGTACTTATGTAAGTTTTACATCTGAAGTTTTGGGGAATTGGTACCATGAAATACATTTGTAATAGCCGATATAGCCCGCAATGTGGCCCAATATAGCCCACAATGTGGCCGCTGTGCCCCAATACTAATTGAGTATTTTAGAAGGTGATTGCGAGGTCGTCAATGTCACTGAAATTTTAGCTGGACACATACAAATATCACTGAAATTGTCATCGGCTCGACGAAGTAGAAGGGCACGAAAACGGGACACTGTTCGGCTTAAAGCTAACTGAAAGGAATTCGTAGTACCTAACTTCATGGTACATAGATGTCACGTCTTTGGTGCGCACTACGTTCAGAGCAAATTTTCGAATCTATGTTTCACATAGTAATAAAAGTCCGAGACGTCATTCGTGCAAAAAAGAACATACTCCAAAACTTGAAATTCGAAAGAAAAGACATAACATAACATAACATAAACTAGGCAGGGGTAGGCAGAGGTGCTAGCACCCACATTTCGCCGTTTATGTTTAGGTCCCAATGTAATAGGTGGCGAGCCTATTGCCATTAACCGGGCACTTATAAACCTGCGATAAATACACACATAACTTCGAAAAGCATCGAAAAGTCATTGGTGTGTGCCATGGTAAAACCTGGGATCGAACCCGAGACCTCGTCTCAGCAGTCCATTACCCATACCACTAGGCTACCGCGGTTCGGTCGAAGGAAAAGAACTACTAAATATATTTGAATAATTTGAACTCTGTGAGCCTGTATAACAATAATATTTATTTCTCTTTATACCAAACATCCGTTTTATTGTTCATGCAATAAAATTTAACACGGTCAACTATTCCCTCAGATTTTGATTAAGTATGTTAAATTATGCAGCATGTGGGTATATTATCTGTTCAGATATGAATTATATCAGAAAAAAACCCGTAAGTTTAAATTACATGATGCTTAAAAAGGTATAATTACTCGACTTTATCAATAGTAATATAGATACCTTAAAACGCAAATCTCGTAATACATTCACGGTCGAATGAAGTTACGAGTTTACGTATTAAGTTGTTGATGTAACATCGCCTTAAGGCGTTTCTACAGTATTAAATATTATATCGATTTAAACTAATTAAAAACAAAACCTAATAAAATATGAACGTGTAACTTAAAAACTGTGAAGAAAAAAAAAACATTAATTAGATGAATTGATTGAATTGATAAAAAACTAAGGCAAAGATGACTGACTTAGCAAGTAAAGACTACATAGCATAATCTTGTTAAAGTTTTATTGATAAATCGTCGATTATCTAAATGATAATCGATTTGCATTGTATAAAAATTTATTCTATCTGAATTTTCTTGAAGGAAAGCCGATTCTACGACTATCCGATCAAAACAGATAGGCTTGGGCCACCAAGATCTGCGGACTCTCAGCCGACGAGAGTCAGGGTTCAGGGGTCAAAAGATGTTCCCATAAAAACCAATCAAACAAAATCATTGAAAAAGGCGTAGGAGAAAGGATCCAAAGTGCAAGCAAACTTTGGATGCAAACGGGCTTTCCGTTGTCACGTCCTATTGTTCTTCTTTTTAGTGTAACTTTAACGTAACAGGGACTTAGCACTTGGTGTCAAATGCGATATCATTTTATCAATATGACACTAGTAAAAATCTGTTTGACATTGTTATGACGATCGATAACGTACAAAAATATGAATTGGCGCGTAAATCTGAGAAAAACAGCATGATAATCTTCTCATAACGAATATCTATGTACGCTGTATGAGTTTTAGGCATGATAAGTAACTTCAAACTAAGTTACTACACTAAGTTTGACACATAGTCAATGGCTAAAACTCGAATAAACCTACAATATTATATTCTACGACGTACTACACAACGCTATCTAGACCCAAAGTAACTAAGGTTAACTTACTTGTACGTAAATTAAATTCTAGAATGCGGAGAAACTTATATCTGCACTGAGCGAGAATCGAACTCACGATCGCCGCGTCAAAATAAGAAGTCCGATAACTTCTTTAGTAGAAGTTGAACCTTTCGATATTCGAGTCCAAAATTCTGTGCACGTTTCTTACAAAGTTTCATTACAACACGAATATTTAATAGTGCTAACGGAAAACTGTCAGTCAAATATAGACAATGAATCGGAATTGAAATTACAATAGAGGACGGTCACCTGATTCAAAGCTTCTACAGGGCGAGAGTTCACGCAATTAATTCAAAATATGCACTGTGTTGCAGTTCATGTAGTGAATTGTTTTAACAAATCAAATAAATGAACTGCGTGGTTCCAGGCAGAGTAGAATTTGGGCCACCCCATCTCCTCCCATGCGGTGTCGTACAAGGCGATTAATAAGGCTGTTTAACATCAGACATATAATATACAGCCCAGATTCAGATACATGGCTCGAGCCAAAAATAGTGCCCGGAATACGGCAATAGGCTCACCCCCTATTACGTGGGACCTAATACAATAATTGGTGATATGTGAGTGTTAATACACCTCTGCTTAACCCTCCAAGGATAAAGACGTGATTGCATGTATGTATGTAAATCAAATAAAACTAGATTACTTAGTAGTTAATAGGAATATTTCTCTCTAGGAGACTATAAACCCTTTTCAAATAGTTAATTTAGTAAAATTACGTGCTGCTGCTATAGACAGAGGTTTCTGAAAGCTTTTTTGTCTAAGTTTGTAAGTCACGAGCTGGTATAATTATTGCATTTTTACAACTTATTCTATTTTTATTCACTTGTTTCATTATGAATGCATTATGCACACTATACGATGCAAACCGAAAATAGTTAAATTATGCGTCAATAAGGTAAATCCGTAACGGCAACTTAAATAACTATCGATTGAGTCATGTCCGTCTACCGCACTTTTGTCGAATAATTTTACAAAAAAGTTTAGATTTTTTCCGTTTTCTTTAGAATCACGTCTATAACCGAAGGTAGCCATTGTAGATGAAGGAATAACCGAAGGCGTATTGAAGCCATAGCACCGGCTAAAATTTGGTCCCACGCGTCAAATCAATTTTTAGTCTGCGAAATTCTATAGCACAGGTGGGCGGTTACCTGTACTTTTACATATTTACCATTTTCTACCCGACTGCGGCACAGCCAAAGGAGAATTATTATCTAGACAGGCTATTTACGACGATTTAGACGGCTATTTATGTTTAGGATATGAATGGGTAAATCGGTAAAGCTCGACCTATACGTATGTCAATCAGATCAATGGCGTTTAAAGGAAAGTAAGCTCTTAGCTCAAGATTACCCCAGCAACCGGCATAATATATGACTACATATTAGGCAAAAGAAACGAAAAACGTACCAGAATCGTAGCTAGTGGCAAGACATACGCCAATGGTGAAGGCAGCCTTGTGAAAGATAGCGGAACCATTGCTGGAACCGCCAAATATTTTTGGATAGGAGTATACGGCATACCGTTATGACATGTTAATTTAGAATTCCTAATTCAGAAACAAATGTCGACTCGAATCAATACTAAACGAATAACCGAACGGGACCCGTTGTAACCATTGCCTACTTTATATGAAATGCTTTTGCACAGGATTTGTTTAATGTAGACTATACTGCAATAAAACTTCGTGTGAATTTTTTTATTAGCTGCTTAATCAGGCTGCGTGGAAAATAATTAAGCAGCCTGCCAGTGGTACTCGGAGAAAAGTATGCAAACACACACGTGAGGTCGCTGGGTGTACCTATGTCTAAGTTTATGCCATATAGCCGGTAATATTCTACCTGTATCCATAATTACAGCTGCATTCATCCAGCTGTTTTTGTAACTGACAAACAAACTTTCACATTTATTAGCAAGTTTCAACAAGTATACCTTACCAATAAAAGTGATTTAACGAAATCATCTACTCACAGGTCAAGAAACAGAGCATGCAATTCAAGTAGATATCTTGTTTTTAGTGTTATCGTCTTCTAGGAATTCAATGGGAAAATACTTAGAACACAATGAGGGCAAAAGGAATGTTACACTTAACTTTCATTATCTACGCACAAGTTTCACGTCGATTTTCAACTAATTTCTACAATCGTTATTTTTAAACTATCGCGGTGTAAGCACATAGTTTTTGTTATATCGGGACTTTTCGCGATTAATTATTCTTTTGAAACTTACTTATGCCGACGTTTCAGGTGCATTGCAGCACCCGTGGTCACGACTTAACTGGTCTGTGAGCATCGGGAGGTGTATGGGGAACATTTTTTTGTGCGCCTACCCTCCATTTCTTATTAGTGAATGGTAAGGCTGGCGACACACCACACTCACTGCGCCAGTTTTAAACGGAATTGTACTTTTGGGTTTGAGCAATTTAATCACTGGATTCCACGTCCCAGATAGTTTGATTATAACATAAGCTAATTGATTGAGCGACCGACTAATACTTTATTAGCGTGATGAAGTTCGTATGCCTATCAAATATTTGTGGAAGTGTTTTAGAAGAGCAGAAGAGAAGGTTTCGGGTTTAATTACCTGGTAGAAACAAACTTTATCAGGTTCTTCTGTTAGATAACTTTCAGTAGCAGCCTAGCATTATGACTTTACTTGTCCCTATTTACGTAAGACTAAAAACTGTTTACGAATTATAAAGTGAATAGTATATTATTCATATACATATTTTTATTTATTCGCATAATAGTTACATAATAAGTTGGTCACAAAAAAATAAAATAATTACAATGTACTATGACCAGTATTGGCATGCAAATACTACAATTTCTTCGTTTTTTATGATAATTTTACACTATGCAAAATAATAAAATCTATACTATTATATAATAAAATTGTAAAGTAGTCGTGTCTGTACATTGAAGATAGTTAAAAAAAACTTATGTTATATTAACTAATTGTATGTTAATTTAAACAATAAAAATACTTGATTGATGCAGAAATTCATAAGCCTTCCGCCCGCGGCTCCGCCCGCGTGCATCTTGAGTAACGCTACCTTTGATCATATCTTCGGTTCTACTCAACCGATTGCAATAAAACAAACGTAAGATTTTAAGTCTGATCAAGCCCTTTCTAACAAAAAAATCCGCATCAAAATCCGTCCAGTAGTTTTTGCGTCCATCGCAGACAAACAGACAGGAAATTAAAAAAAATATTTTCGTGTTCAGTATCGTTAATATAACATAACCCAAGTATATTTTTTTTAATATCTCCAATGTACAGACACGACCACTTTAAAATTATATAATAGTATAGATATGTATAGATAAATACTGAACACAAAAATATTTTTTTTGAATTTCCTGTCTGTTTGTCTGTTTGTCCGCGATGATATGAGCGAAGGTGGCGTTAACCGAGATGCACGCGGGCGGAGCCGCGGGCGGAAGGTTAGTGCTAAATAAAAATGAACATATTTAAATAAAATGTCAAATGCTAAATTAACAATAATAACGACATATTTACTAATTTAATATACTTTTTATCTTTATTCTATTCTATTCTTTTAAAAACCTATCGATCCGACGAGACTTCCTGTAAAGCAATTCAAAATAAACGACATATCTGGATCGCCCACGTCCGCGGGTAGCGTTTCTATTGCGATCTTTTTCCGCGGGGGTTTATGGCTTATGCAATGTTACGTCACGAATCGTGGTACTTGGGTGGTAACTAGCCATCGCCCGGTATGATGATACTATAAGGACGCATTCGCACGAGACGATGGTAACTTTCAACACTGTCCGGTTTTTTCCGGCGCTGGATAGAAGTCGGTTCCATACAAGTCTGTTGCCCGAATCTAGACACGGTTTTCCTAACCTAGCTTCGGAGAAAAAGAGTACCTGAAAACCAGTACTGCAACATCATGTCATTGGCATGGGATGTCCAGTATTAATAAGTATTAAGGTGGTGACCTATTGAGGATTGTTATTAAAAAACCTTATTCCATACTTGTTAACCTTTTTTGTACGTGTTCTAAAGGAACGTCTTTTCTTTCTTTCTTTGAAACCGGTTCACTGCGGTATGCCGTAAATCCGGACAGTCTAGTGGAAACGCGACCTAATGAGATGTGAAATGACTAGTATTCGAACTCGCAGCAATGCAATGCTCTTGTTGTACTAGTCAACAATAATGTTAGAATCGTGGATGCCGATGAAAGAAAGTATGAATGAGAAGGTTAAATTGTAATTACAATTCTTATGTATTGTTCGGTTTATGAAGTTATTTATTAATCTTAACAATTATTCATATTAAATTTAAACTTAGGTTAATAGTTTTAATGGGTAGTTTTTGTTCTGCTTAACATAATATTGTACTGTCATATTCGGAAATAGATATCTGCTTCATCCTTGCGTATATCCCAGTCGCATCCAAAGCTTTCTTTCCGGAGCCGCTTTTTCCTGTCTGACAGCGTGTTTTTGCAAAAAAATATAGTACCTATCTATAATTCTTACCAATGAAACAACAAGTACACGGCCCATCAGATGTCGTAACCTATAAATGCCTGCATAAGTACTACTAGGTGTAACTAGCGAGTTGCCACCCGCATAGGTTAGTCATTCAATCAATCGTCGCCGTCGGTCAATCGAGATCGGAACTAACCTATAATATTTATGTTGAGTTACAGACGTTACAGCGGATTCTACGCCTTTCAAAATAGCATTCTCTATATCTTACTCAAGGACCATAATTGCTTAAGACTATTAGATAAGATCTTTGACTAAATAGTATCTTTTTCAAAGTTTAAAAACGTGGGTGTTCTGAAATGTTATTACAGGTCAAAAGCACATAAGCTACTATTAACTTCGGTGATGAACCGGTTCCTTTGGCTACTCCACTTCATATTGCCATGGTCGCACCACACATTCCGAAGCCAGTCGCCTCTCCACTAGATCCATCACCGAACACAAAAAGTCGACAAATGATTTTACGACTGTAAAATAGCCGTTCGCCAATCGTAAAAACTAGCATGTCGTGTATGTGATGTATGCTTTAAGTTCTTTATGATATTTGCTCAATAATAATCATGTGCAACAAGGCCGCTACGAAGCAAATTTTTAGTCTGCAACCTGTATACGTAATTATTAGTTAACACTAAACCGTCTGATCATTACGATCAATCGCTGATCGCTCTTTAAAATAAATGTACGAGAAGTATTAGTTACGTAAAATAGTGAACGTTACTTTTATTATCAGTGTAAAGTTACGTTTGTGTGTATACGTGTGATAGTTGCAGACGAACGAAAGTTATCGATTTTGTTAAATACGTACCTAGACATAATAGCGAGTGCAGCTATGTGTGCGAAGAGGTCAAGGCGGGTTATGCTTTATTCCAGTAACGCTGACGCCCCTGTTCGTTCATGTTTAAAGAGATCTTCGATTTTTTTAAGTATTTGTTGGTATACCCAGGACTATTAGTCGGTTCTGACAGCTACCTTACTGATAGGATAGCCCATGTGAAGTGATAGCTGAGGGTCTTCACACGCGAAAAAAAAATGTGTGATGCTATTAAAAGATATTTTCAGTGTAGTTATTTGTACACGATTATTTTTTAAATGGGTAATCATGCCAATGTATAAACAGGTAATTTTAAATGTAATATAAGTAGGTAAAGGAAATTTAAAGAGAAGTTTAGTATTTTACTAGGTACTTATCATGAAAAGAAAAAGTTAATCTTAGAGAAAAAAGTCAACATGGGACTTGAACCCGCGAAAGTACCGTTGGAATGCGCTGTTCACTGAGCAATCCTTTTTTTTTTCGAGACGAATGTCTTTCCACTACAGCGTAGTTATATCAGAATGAAACTGACTATAAATAGACATACTATACTTATTGAATGGAAGGAAGGAATGCCCGCAAGGTCAGGAGTTCAGGACCAACGCCCAACAGGACCTAACCACAATTTCTCGTGACTCCGTCTCGTTGGAGGATGGAAAGCCTAGGGAGGAACGCCCTCAAGAAGTGCGCGCGTGACACAGGCTCGTTGTCTATGACCCGTTCATAGGATTACGATATGCCCCGACTAGGGACGAGATATCAAATCAAAAGTATCGATACTGTAAGTACTCATGACTAGTATCGAATAAAAAGTATCGATATCTCATGCTATAAATAATATGCCTATAATTATTTCAATAACATAGACTTGGAGTATCGTTCCTATGAATCAGAATAGCCCATCAAGTGTGTGGTAGCCTAGCAACATAGTATAAACAAACTATGTATCTGTCTAGTATTTTGTTAATGAGCTTTCATCACCTCGGAGAGCTTCATTATTTCACACGACCATAGATATCTTATTATAGTGATTTGCTATAGCGTCGATATACTCGATTCCATATGTCATACAATCGATTCTAGCCAAATCTGTAGTTAAGATTGGTAAAGCGGACCCCAGACGCCGAGTTGAAAAGCTTCGGATGCGACTCGAAATTAACGCTAGGATGAAGAAGATGTCATACAATCGATTCGAAACAAATCGTTTTACACTATTTTCACTGAGTGTGCAATGTTAAATTAAATTAGATACACGCATGCGATTAATTGGTAGCAAACTATATCGAGTCATTTTATTGTATCTTGGTAATAAGAAATGTTAAAATTTCTTTCAATTTGTGATTTTTGTTAACAATACGTAACTCACGTATTTTGTAATTAGTTTGATTGTTTGGTTCCACGAGGCCTACAAGGTCATTCAATAGACATTGTAGGGCTTTTTCCCTCATACTGGGATCATGTCCGTTAACGGTCACGGTTGCGGATTGGTGGAAGAGGCCTGTGGGAACCAGACCGTGTCACCGCTAACTTTACGTTGGAAAACCACCTTCCCTTGTGGGGTCCCACTTTATTTTTTGCAGAAATTTTATACCCTACAATTCCGATGAATACCGGTTTCACTACCTAGCTATTGCTTGATATTGACCGTTTCTTATTGCTGTTGTTGACGAATATAGGGAGTTAGCCGAGTTTTGTATAAATATCGTCTTGCTTGATGTCTCTCCATCATGCCTTCTGATAACAAGACGCGTAAAAGACTGAGTGACTGTTATCAGAGTGCAAAGTATCAAGGGAGGCGGCGTTAAAAAAAAAAAAAGGAGGCGGGTGTGACGCCTCTACTGAATACTTATTAGCCAGCAGAAGCAACAAACAAAAGTACGCATTTCCTAAAGAAATAGAACAGGCATTGTCATTGTCACTTCCGTTGACCATGAAGAGGTATTCTAGTCCAGTATTCCATCCACTGAGACACGTATTATTTTATTAACATTTCGATATACTTCTGAAGATAAAGTATGAGTCTATGTAATTAAATCACATTGTATGGCATATACTATTTTTTACGCACTAAACAAACACTCATAATATTATGAAAGAGGCATTCGAACAAATACAAATAAAAAAATATGGACATTTAGGTATAAAAGATATGATACACGTTGCTGTAAACATCTGTTTGCCACGGCCGCGAACTGCGAAGAGAATTTTAATATGGGCGTTCGAAGCTTATCAATTGCTGCGGGGCGTTGGAACTGTGGTACCGGTTATCGGTGAGCGCGGAAAGCGAGGCCATGATGTCATGTGAAATACGTCATTCCTTTTTATAACGTCACATTATCAGACAATGACGTATTCTAGGTAAATGCCTTGAAATTAGTTATTGTTTATCGAGGGTAAAAGCGTCATTTTGTCACAGTAATATATATTTCGCATGCTAAGCAATTACAATAGTCGGGTGCATTAACAGCCCGGCTAGTGACAATGACGGTCCGCAAAATTTGAATTACTTATTTTTATAGGGTTTATCCTCAGACTAAAAGAATAGGGTTTATCTTATCTTTTAACTCTAACTCAAATATTATAATTGCTAAACCATGTGAACTTTCATGATCGCAGTCTTAATTGAATAGTATTATTGGTGGATTTTTAGTGGATGCTCGTCTAGGCAAAAATTGGTGCAAAATTTATTCAGCGATAAAATAAAATTTAGTAAATAAGCGCCTTATTTTATTTTATTTATCAATGCTTCGTAGATTTAGAAGATAAAATGGCAAGACGCAATTAATTTTGAACTTAGGTTAGGCAAATGGAGTAGTAAAATCGCTATATCTTATAGATTGGTCAATACGAAATTTTATACATCGCGTCAGTGGATGGCGTCGCGCTTCGTAGTGTGTGTGGCGCGACTGCTTAGAAGTGACGTTGCACATTTCGGACGTCAAGTCTACCAGCACGACGCGAGACGCAATAGTGGAAATCGTGTACAAAACACATTCATGCAAATATCAACCATATGTGGAGCGTTGAGTGTGACACAAGAACATGTTTTCTACTGATTTGATGGTACTAAAATATTCTAATAAATTAGCTTTTCATATTGAACTTAGTTATTTAACTAAAGACTGGATATAGTTAACTGAAATCGATTAATTTCTTGTTATTTTGATAACGGTAGAGAAATAAGGACAAAGTACACGAGACAAGAAACTTGATGAACGACGTGAGTCATCCATCATAGTCGCGTTCAAAATTATTGTAAAATTTCCTATACGAAGATAATCAAAATGTTTTTTTAAAGCATGCAATAATATGGTGAATATTTTGCACGCAATACGTGTGAAAGACGTGAGAAGGTGAAGTTTATTTACATACGGATATATATTTATTGTTGAACCGGACATACGACGGTTCTTTTGTCTGCTAATTCATCCAAAACGCCAAATTTTATGATCTAAGACACCGACAGGTTAATTCGTAATGCAAACCGGCACTGAATAAAAACAGTGGAACTTTTAGACTGCCCAATAAGGACAGTCACTAGCAATAGTGACCAAGATCTGCTCAATGTAGCCATCTACGGACAAACCTCCACTTCGAACAATTAATTTGATGTTAAGGATAACAGTTTCGTTCGTTGTGGTACCCCGAAGGTTTCCACACGATAAAGAAAAATTGTTTTCAATGTACGGAAGCTATTCTCTCCAGTAATAGAGTTTCCGGGCATTACATGCCTCGGCATACGGGCGATTCGACCTCCATCTATAGTTTAATGGCGGTTTGGATCAGTATACCTCTTATTAAAAGCCTTGAGCTCGACCGCTGAACAGTCGATAGGTACGCAGTTTAGTTTCAATAATATAAACAATACACCAATGTCAAATTCAATATTATAATCAGGTTCAATAAGTTAATATTAGTAAGTTAGCTATTGTTAGGTGATGAATAATTATATAATATATGAATATACGACGGCGTTATTCTAAAACTTTTTGAGCGGCTTCAAAACGAGAACATTCTCTATTCGTCGGCATATTGCAGCGGCGCGCGTGCCGTCCGTATTATTGGGAGTCCTGAGGTCATTAACACTCTGAGAGCCTTTGCAGTTGTGTAAAGACGTTGCCCCTTTGCTAGGTTAGCATTATACTGCTCCACCATGGTATCTTCCAATGACTTTTTCCAATTAATCCCATCCCACCTTCTTGTCTATTCAGAACAATAGTGCAAAGCTGACCACTAAACCAACTATTTCAGGTTTAAACATTTCCATCTAGGCTTAAACGGTTCGGCACCAATTTTCTTTGCCGAACCATAAAGACTAAATTATTCTTGACACTTGTTTCCGTCATTAATCGAGGCCAGCCGATATAAGTATTATACATATTCTGTGCATGAATTCTCTGGAAATTATTAGTTTATTTTGGTCAGAGATTCTTAGTAAGCACGAAGCACCTCTCGAGTCTAGAAATGTACTCCATGGCCGATCCGACCCTACTTTACGTGGAACTAAAGAATGCTATCCAGCAAGATATTTTCAATCCTGGTATTTGCGGGTTGAACATAATGTATACCGTGGGATTCAGTAAGATAGGTATTTGCGGAATCCTGTGAATTGGCATATATTTTATAGGATGAGTTTTTTTACGAAAATAAACAAATGTTAAGCGTTAATTGCTCAAAAAAGTTAAGTTAACCTTGGTTCAGGTAGACAGCAACTGAAAGCCTGCTACGTCTTAAGTATAGCAATCTTAGCAGCAATGCGTGCACGTAGAACCTCTTTTTCCTCATAACCCAAAGTAAAGCATACGGTATTCTGGTATTCCATTCTCTATGTGAAACTAACATATAAAGCTGTATAATACCGTCTGCTTGATTCAGGGATTTCAGAATTTAGGTATTACAACTGCGAGGCATGTGTTAAACGCGACCAAACCGTACTAATTTCCAGACGTCTGCTGGAGAGTACGTCACGCGTGTGTTAACAATACAACAGATGTACATTATACAGGTGTGAATACTATATTATATTGCTAAATTCGCGGTCTGGCTTCCTACATGCAATTCTTATTAATGAATAGGGTAGTGTCCTATTCAGTTTCATGGTGTCTATATTGGGGTAGGCAAAGACCACATGTTTCCGCTTGTTACGATCTTACGTAATCCCCGGTTACAGATACTCCTGACCTGGCCTTTCCTCAACATGTTTTCGATCTTATTGACATACCTACATGCGCTTTAGGTCACCCCTTGCCGGCTTGCCCATTCATCCTCATCTCATATCCGTTTCGTCAATCCTCTGCCCTCCATCTACTTTACGTGTTCAAAACAATAAATTCCTTGTAAGTACTTGTAATTATTTGGAGTAGGTACATTTTGTAATGTGTAGGGTCAAGCAAGATATATGCCGGTAGCAATATCATTTTGACGTTCAATAAAAAGCAACTAACTTGACAGACAACTGCCCTATTGGTATGTTGCAAGGAAAATAATTTCCTAGCTGGTGGAATTAGTTAAACATAAAGATTTCAATAGATTCTTTAGATTCCTGAACGCTAATACAAGCAGTCGCAGTGAGTACTAAACATAGCATGTATTTATTCCTTCATTGAAAGAATAAAGACATGTTGGCATGCGATCGTCAGGTTCTGGGTTCGATGCCCGGGTATTATTGGGTGTTCCGTTAGGAAATTCGCCGCAATATGGGTGTTATAACTTCTGCCTATCCTCTTGCGAATATAAAAGCGGGGTAAAAAATATATAAAGCCAACCTCTGTGGCGCGGCGGTAGTGAAAGCGACAGCTACGGTGGAGGCGCGGTTTCCATTCCAGCTCAGTGCAAATATTTGTATGCATGAATATGGATATCTGGATTGGTCTGGTCGTGCCTCAGCGAGCACGTTAAGCTTTCAGTCCCGGTTGCCACGGGTAGTCGCTTCGATATAGGCAATGGGTTGTGGACTTAAGGCAGTCCCTACACGGAAAATATTGAAGTTCAGCCAAACCCTGGAACAAGCCTGGACTGGAAAAAGCGGACCCCAGACTCCAGGTTCACATGCGACTGGAATTAACGCTAGGATAAAGAAGAAGATAAAAATATATAAATCATAATCTATTTTTTTTTAACGAATTCCTGTTTTCCTTGGTCGAACGATTTCATTGTTTTCTTTTTAATTTTTCTAATACTTCATAGAAAAAACAAAAATAAGGCGCGAGCTACCTTTTTTAGGTGCCTCACGCAGGCAAAACCCCAGGCAACACTTAGTCTTTTACGATAGACGTAGTATTGCTTTTGCTCTTAAGTAATAATGTTCTATTATGAACCTAAAACGCCAATTAGGGTCAGTTAAAAAAGATCATGAACCAAGTTCTTTGACCATGATCTAAATGCATAATGCTGGGTCGGGTTATAATCCACAGCATACCACGTGCTCCTTTACAATGCTAAGGTATCAGACAAGTCTACCTAATAGTAAAGGTATGATTCCGAAGACGACCGCATACGACAACTGCCGACAAACGCAGCTGATACGCGTAATTCATTGCAGCTTCTCAATGGTTCCCTTTGTGCGTATCGGAGTTTAACAAGTAATGGGTATAACCCGCGCCACGTATCTTGGACCTAAATCGTAAGACATACGAGGCTCTGGCGCCCGCGGATTGCTTTGTAGTAGTCTATATTTGGTGAATTTGAGTTCGTCTACCGCAGTAGCATCCCGTGCTATCCTCAAAAGACACCCAAGAGTTGGGTACTGCGCGTATAGGGCACAGTTTGAGCACATTTTAGGTCCAAGATACGTGGCGCGGACAATACACTGTATCTGCTGCAGGCGTCTGCAGTTGTCGTATGCGGTCGGCTTCGAAATTCTACCTTAATTTGTTACTGTGGTCTGTGAAAGATTGTATAAATGTAATATTAGTGTCATCATACAATACTTACAGAGAGGATAGGGAGTGGTAAACAGGAGAATAGAAAAAGTCAGGAATGCAAGGACCTTGCCGGATCCCTCCGTGAGAGTCGAGAGACTTATTATGACCAATCACAAAGCTGCGATTAGTTATATTATGAATATAAGAATATAATATTATGAAATACTAGCTTTTGCCCGCGGCTCCGCCCGCGTGGATGTTGGTTATCGCGACCAAACATAGCCTATGTCCTTTCTCAAGGTCTAATCTACCCCCCTGTACCAAATTTCATCAAAATCGGTTCAGTGGTTTAGGCGTGAAAGCGTAACAGACAGACAGACAGACAGACAGAGTAACTTTCGCATTTATAATATTAGTATGGATGATGAACAGCATGCAGCATTGTGGCTTTCCAGATATAGTTATAGCCTTACAGTACAGCGAAAGTGCCCACTTTCGCTTGCTTGTTATTTTTTTTTAATGTTAGTATTAATAGGAATTTAACCCCTCCAACCGAGTGCTTTCAGTCAATTGCTAGGGGTGGGTTCACGTCTATGGTGTAAGATCAGGATTTCAACCCGGGATTTGGCGATCGTATGGCCGACTCTTTAACCATTAAGTTACCGACACTTACCTACAACAAAAATATACAGTGCTACAACTTAAGTAGTATAAAAAGATAGTAACTTGATACAGTAGATATGAAACTATGTTATTTTAAAATTATGCAAATTAACACGCGAGGAAGAGTTAACTAATATTTATATACTGTTTACTTTAAAAAATAAATCAATAAATATTTATTTTTAATTTTTAATTTGTGGACCAGTTTCTAAGTAATTCACATTGCTTTTGAAGCAATATTGATATGATAACAAATAACCTTTTCTTTTATCGTTCAACTCTTCTGGGTCACATATTTTCTATCGAAACTGCTGTCGCAAAGACTATCTGAGATATTATGCATTAGCCATACATATTATGTAGTAACCATAAATACCAACAATAGTGCCCGGAATACGGCAATAGGCTCACCCCCTATTATGTGGGACAGGATACAATGATAGGTGAAATGTGGGTGTTAATTCACCTCTGCCTTTCCCTCCGGGGATAAAGGCGTGATTATCCATACTAATATTATAAACTAGCTGTTGCCCGCGGCTCCGCCCGCGTGGAATTCTGATCCCGTTCATCGCCTATATGTTAATCCAGGGTATAACCTATATACATACCAAATTTCAACCAAATCGGTCCAGCCGTTTATGCGTGAAAGAGTAACAAACATCCACACATCCATTCTTACAAACTTTCACATTTATAATATAGATATATATATATATAAAGGATAGTAGGAAGTAGGATGCGGAAGTAACTCTGTCTGTCTGTCTGTTACGCTTTCACGCCTAAACGATTGAACCGATTTTGATGAAATTTGGTATAGGGGTAGATTAGACCTTGAGAAAGGACATAGGCTATATTTGGTCGCGATAACCGACATCCACGCGGGCGGAGCCGCGGGCAAAAGCTAGTATGTAATAAATATCAAGAAATTTTCATACATTGCTTGGAAATTAATAAATTGTGAACATATATATGTTTTGGGGTGATACGGGATTGTGAAATATGGCACGGGCGAAGCATTAGCAACCCCATGCGGGTTCTAATTTCAACACTAAGACATAGCTAAGTATTACTGTAATATTTAAGCCTGATATTAATTGATAATATGAAACAATCGTGTACAGACACGGTGACCCTTTTTTCTAAGACTTCGCCTTCAGCTTACAATCAGGCGAGGTGAAGTCAAATTGACGTGTTCTATTTAAAAAACAAACTTTGTTCCATAGAATTTACACGAATAATTTTATATGATCGTTAAAATATCGGTCATTTTTGAGGTAGTAGATCAATAAAATTGTATCATTTGAAATAGATAAAATTCAATTAGGACATATTTGAACATTGCATGCTACAGCGGACTGATACAATTTTGTGACGTATTTGTTTGTTTACATACTGCTATACTAACATGTGAAGTTCAGTCAACTCTGATTGTTTATGGAACAATAAATATAGACTACAATTGGGACAGTACGAAAATTTGGTTATTTTGGACGAAAAAGGTTTGCAGTTCAACCATACCTAATGAGTGGGATTATCCAAAAATTTGGTTATATTTGACGAAAAAGGTTTGCAGTTCAACCATGCCTAATGAGTGGGACCATCCGAAAATTTGGTTATATTTGACGAAAAAGGTTATGCTTATGCAGTTCAACCATGATGAGTGGGATTATCCGTGAGGCATTGAGCCCTAAATAGCACCAGTTCAAATCGAAAACAGACGGGACATTTGGTTTTTTTCTAAAAAAAAGTTGGGTCTGATATACCCAATTTTTTTTTTGGTAAAAAAAGATAAAAAGTCTTGTAGTCTTCTTATTATGAATGGGATTAATCGTCATGCAGACTTACATATACAATCTGATAATTTCTAACTGTGAACTTGTGATAATTTAATTTTTTCAGAAAAAAATCTTGCAGTCTTTTCATAATGAGTGCTATGGCAGTACTTTAAGACTCAGAAATACTGCCTGCACCTAAACAAGCAATAATTGAATCTTTGATCATTAACATTTTTGATTGAAGAATCCCAGATTAGCATACTAGCATTCAGTACCATTGTGAAATTTAAATTCAGAGAGTCTACTCTACAATAATATACTTACTAAAAATTCACTGGGGTTTTTATATACCTTTTTCATCCTTCATGTAGTATAAGGTGGCAAACAAATAAATCTGATTTTAAATGAGTACAATGACCTATTAAGAATGCTTGCAAAACCAGTGAGGCCACTTGAATAATGCCATGCAAAAATAGGAAGGGTAGGTTGTCTTCCAGTACACGGAAATAATGTATGAAAGGTAGTGAACAGCTTCTTACAGCTAAAGTTTCACTTCCTCAGTGAAGGTGTTAAACAACCTGGTTAGAGTAAGTGGCTACCATCTACTTAACTACTGCTTAAGAAGAGAGAGAGTGAAGAATTGGTTTTAAAAGAGCCAGATATCTTTTTTGTGAGCAGCTTGTTCTTCGAAATGCTAATTGAATACTTAGAAGATTATCTAGCTATGAGATAATTTTAATAGCTAGTTCACTAATGGAATATTCTTGAAATCATGAGATCATAAGATTGATACATATATTGAATACACACAATATTGAAAAGCAATGAACAGTTTCAAATAAGTACTAAAACTTAAATCCTTTTAGTATTTTCTACCAAGTATGATAAAGTATTTCACAAGTAGAAGTAGCTAAATAACTGATTCTTGTACAGTTATTGTTTATCTTAGAGTTCAAGTGAGATCACCAATTATGTATATATTCATAGGTGAGATTCAAAACATTAAATTTTTATTCATAGACTGTGTCCAATTTAATACTTTATTTTTAAAAACTAGATAGCGGCTGCAACATACTCGACATATTTTTGTTTTAAATCTGCAACTTTTTTTATAAGCACATGTATGATGCCTATCTAATGATAAGTGTAAATATTTAGTGACACAGCGTTCACACTACATCAAAGTCATTGATCACCAAGTGGATTTTATGGAGTGCTACTATTTCCAGAAAGCAACAGAATGGACACCCTGCCACAACACCAAGCGGAGGAGAGTCAGACAGTACGCACGGCGGGCGGACGACCTAAGAAAGGCTGCTGGGCCTCTGTGGCAGAGACTGGCAAGAAACAGGGAGAGCTGGAAGCTACTGGGGGAGGCCTTTGTGCCGCAGGGGCAGACTGAGAGGACAGCTGTGCAACAAATATCTTAATGTTAAAACTATCTAAACTTAATCAGTCAATAAAAGGCTTGAAATTTGACTATTTTCAGTAGGGACATCCTTGATCAGACGGGTGATCAGCTCTTCTTATGTGTGGGCCATTTCATCTACTTCCCCTATATAATGAGTGCCATAGGTGATCTCATGACAACTGGGACTGATGGCAGAACATTCTCTCCGAGGCATGGAAACACCCAAAGCAAATACACAGTCATGCATACAAATATTTGCACTGAGCGGGAATCGAATTTGCGCCCCCTACGTAGCAGTCGCGTATTATGGAGTAAGTTAGTAGTGGAAAGTAGTGTGGCTCCAAAGACTTAGTAGTGACAAAAGTGGAATAAGGGCTATAGGTATAGTGGTGACAAGTATTATTAGGTCATAGTCACAGCCAATCTGAACATCAATCAACTAGTTTATCACAGTTCACTGCTGGACATAAGCCTCTCCCAATGTTGAGAGGCTTTGGCCAACTATTTTCACACTGATCAGGTGGGTTGGTACAGGGTATAACCCGCGCTACGTATCTTGGACCTAAATCGTAAGACATACGAAGCTCTGGCGCCCGCGGATTGCTTTGTAATAGTCTATGCTTGGTGAATTTGAGTTCGTCTACCGCAGTAGCATCCCGTGCTATCCTCAAAAGACACCCAAGAAATGTGTACTGCGCGTATAGGGCACATTTTGAGCACATTTTAGGTCCAAGATACGTGGCGCGGGTTATACAGAGGGATAATCTGAACAAATTGCTGGTCTAAAAGAAGGGCAGGCTATGCATCAATCAAACACATGTTTTGTAACATTGGCAGGCTTGAAACATCTAAAATTGGTAGGTGGTTGCCCGTGCCTACTTGGCCTTGATGGAAATGTGTGATGTATGTACTAAACTTGTTTACATTTAAGATTTTTGTTGCAGATTAGTTTCAAGGAACTCAATACTGAATAGTGTTCTACCACTGATATTAAAAATGGGTACTGGGCAGAGTTAGACTGAACTGGGATCTAGCTAAACAAGGATAGACATCCTGTAAAAGCAATCCCAGTAAGTGATATTCCGAGAAATGGTGCTTTTTACAAGCCAGCAAACATGTTAAGTAAAGTTTTATACTGGAGATTGATGGCGCTTGGTGGAACTTGCTACAAATATTCACCTCACAGCATTTTCAAAGGTTATTGCCATAGAACAGACCTGAGACTTCATAATTGCATAATCATACCACATATGAAAAAAATAGTTAACTTTAATAACCATGTAGTCAACAAAAATAACTAATTTAATGACAATAAAATGCTCAGCAACGCTAACTTAATCTAACACGTCTTATATAATAAATGTTTATGCTACTTACTAATCTGCTAACAGAAACCTAACAATCTATGAAGTGCACTAAGAGCTGTAGAGTTCGCAGGTTTTTTATTTTTGTTATTTTCCGCAAAACAGTGTTTATATAATAATTTATCATTATTGTTTGTTTGTAGAGTTAGATTATGGTTTCAAAATATGTGTTATATGATGTTTAAAGACAAAATTTCAGTTCTACTATCACAATATTTGCTTGAACGGTTACTCTGGAAATTTAATTGGAATATTTTTTTTTGTCAGTTACTTTTTTATGAAAGAAATTATGCTAAATAATCCTGTTGAGATTATTGTTCATGCATATTTTATATTATAGTCAATTGGTAGTTGCTAACAGACCTCTTTAGTAAGACATTTGATTCTTAAAATTATGTATAAGGCAAAGGAATCTAAACAAGTTACCCGATCATACATCTCAAATGATTTCTGCATATTCAGTTCAAAAATTTGTGAAGTAGGCTACAGTAATGATGCAAATAATTTGTAGTAATTACTCTGTATTATGTTGGTCAATCCTATTCACAACTTTAGCACCTAATTAGCTGACCATAGAGTCAAAATCAACATAAAGAATGTAAACTTAATATCATAAACTGGGGTTACTTTGTGAAAGTGGGTGACTACAAATAACCATTTTTTTATTCAAAAGCAGCATGCCAACATAAGAAACAGATGAATGAGAGGAATAACATTTCAACTTCTGAAGAAAGTGACAATAATGATTGATGTCAATATTATTGTTTATTATTAAACAATTAAATTTTAAATTGTTCCATAGTAACCCATTTGTCTTATGGGTGAAGTGGCCTGCACCAAAGGGCGGATCACCGTACGGCCAACGGCGTCCGGCGTCCCCAGCAGGAACCCAGTTGTCACAAAGTAACTCCAGTCTACAGTATGTCTAGATTGATTCTAAATTTAAAATAGAATTGAATTACTGACCAGCCGCTTCAAGCAAAGCTTCAAGTCGAGCCTGCATCTCTGGGTCCACAGCCCTATCTGCATCCTCGTGCGTCAGGAGGAATTTGGATGGCTCTGCACTACCACCTTCTTCTTCCATTTCCGCCTGTCATACAAATAACATACAGTTGTAATCTATCCTTAAGTAGCTAGGAAGCATAATTGATATAAAAAGAAGTTGAGTGAATGGGAAGAGTTATGGCAATTCCATAACTAAAAGAGAGGAATTATTTTTTCATTTTTGAAGATTGGGCTTAGATATAATAAATATAATGCTTACATTCCTAACAATCATAACTGTTGTTGTTATTAAGAACTTATCAATATTATTTATTTCTTCGTTTAGTAATTTAGATTTAGAGGTTAACTTGGCATGGGAGTCTGTTGTTATGATGCACTGGTAGTTAACACTTGTTAAAACACCAAAAGCGAGCTTTTAAGAGGTTAGTTATCATATTATTCATTATTATCAAAAACTATGGGTCATCACTGCCCACACATAGGATAAAGATTAGTAATATTAAAACAAACAGGGATATTGAAACTCAAATATTGTATGTTAGAATCACAAGGACCATTCAACATAAAGAAAACAAAGATGTGGTAACTGTCCATAGCACACACATTATGCAGGTTAATGGTAAGAGTCACTCAAACTGCATTAGCTATAGGTTTTGGTAAAGCTCTGGGCACTCAGTAATGTTGTCTTCGACTTACCAACAGGTCTGGCCTGCTAAGGCACAAACAAGCCAGCAAGATCTATAACACCAATGAGAAACATGTGAGACGTACTGACAATGTGGTGCATAAGAACGAATTTACAGTTAAACATGACTCAATGGTCCTTGCAATTCGCCAGTAACCCTAGATTTTGCGCGAATATCCCTAGACGTTTTGCACGGCTTGACCATCTATGACGACACAAAACATTCAATCGTCGACAACATTGGTGACGAATCTAATAGAAAATTATATAATTCGCACATCCGAAGTAAAATAACGTCATGAAAATACATTATTCAGAGATTTACATCGACTGAATGCATGTGATCAGAGAAACATGGCCACCGTACATCAATCCATATACAAAACACAAATAGACAATGAAAACTATCTTACGACAGATAAGCCCTTTTACATCGTAGAATTACAAAGAATCAATTGAATACTGTCTAGGAGCGGCTGGCATAAATAATTTCATGCATTACTCAGTAGTACGTATGTACTTATGACTTTCTGACGTTTTACGGAATATTTGGCAAGCGACGTACTCTATTCAGAATGTAAAATAGATTAGTCCGTTTCAGCGTGTTGCGCACGATTTCAAGCGCTTATTGCTGATAGAAGAGTATTTTCGGTCATAGAAGAAACTGTACGGTTAGAGCAGACATGTACAAGATGTCCCTTGCAGTATTTAGAGCGGTACAGATAATCACATTCCCTCACTGCCACCGCCTCTTCCGAAAACAAAACACGTTTTACCTCGGACACAGAGTCATCCTCGCTTTCCGAAGAGTCCGTCATGTATTTGGCAGGCGCTCCTGAATACGTTTCGGTTTCAGATTTGGCCGGACTCGAAGCCGAACTTTGAGGAGTGGACGATTTTACCACATCAAGTTGCACATTCACCTTATCGATATTTCGGTTTTCAGACTGTCCAACATTCTGCATCTTTGTCCTAATCCAATATAACTTAATTAGTCTTTTAGTATCAACACTTTTTCTACGAAATTAACACGATCTTATATTAGCAAACAAAATTTATTTCGTCATTTAGCCAGGTTGATACCCGCCATGTCTACTACTATGGCGAGGTTCCCGGATGCTTCAAGTAGGCTAACCAATTATCTCCCTCTGGCGATGTAATTCTGAACTTTTATGAAACGCCATCTACCATAAAAAATGTGAAACTAAATGCATAGACCATTTTCTGAAATTTTTAGGCATTAGAAACACCATGTTAACTGCCGAGGTTCTACCTTTTTTGTGGATAAATTGATGAACCTCCATATTAGTATAATCATCATCATCATCATCATTTCAGCCATAAAAAGTCCACTGCTGGACATAGGCCTTCCCTATAGATCTCCAATAGGACCGGTTGGAAGCGGCTCGCATCCAGCGCGTATTAGTATAATAGTTACTTAGTATCCAAAAAGGATAATAAATTTGGCTGCCTGAAACATTTTAGTATAACTATTTAGAACTTAGATAGAAAACGAAAATAAGATCTCCGAGGGAGACTATACTCTTTAGAGGGAGACCATAAACCACAAAGAGTTTATAAACCAGCAATTTCAAATGGATTAACTTTATGTTTTGTATACTTACCTTGAATTTGAATGTGTTGTATAGAGTAATTTTGGTGAAAATCAGTGAAAAAATATTTATAAAACAAAGAATACTTACCTTTATAAATCCATTTCAAATCAAACATAGATGATGGTTGATGTGGGTTGATATTGAATATATATGGCAACTATCTACTGGTGCATGTGCACATGTGCACCAATCGGCATTGGGCTAATAATTTATGTAACCAATAGAGGCCAAATGTTAGCACGTTTTTGATACTGACAGTCGAAAATTATTACCATTATAAATAATAGAGAATTCGGTCAATAAATGTTACTAAGCCAAAAATATGGTAAATCTGCCATTTCAAAGTGTTGCCAAGTTTATAATCGTTCAATTTTCAATCAAAAGATCTCTGAAAACAAAAATTAGTATGATATGAAAATGAAAATATTTGTTTTAAGAAAATCGTGTAGTATTACGTGCAATGTTTTGAATGAAAAGCTAATTATTAGCAAAATGCGTGTGACATGTTCGAACTGAATTATCTAGATATCAAGAATCAACCCTTAGATGGAGAAAATATTGTCCATAATCACGTAAGAATATCAGTGAAATGATATTTTGTATGTATATAGTGGTTGTGCCTCAGTCTAAAGATGTTCAAGGAGTAAATTAAGCACAATGGCACGAGCCGGTGATTTGCCAACTATTTTCAATCCGAAGCGAGTCCGTGCTCCATCCGTGATTATAACAAGTGAGGAAGTCGTCGACGTCGAGAGCGACCGAGTTGGTGATGGTGATAGAGACCGTCCGAATGGCCCCCCACAAACGCCGCTAAGTCCTCGGGCTCCTCTAACACCACAGGCTTCTGTATGTTCTGCACCGCCGCTGACTACCCAGCCGTCGTTACAGCAGGCCTATAGTGAGTCTGCTGCTAGTAGCCAAGATGAAGAGCGCCAGCTGCGAGATAAAAAATGCCCTAGATCTTGTTGCTCAAAATTTGCTAAAAAGGTAAAAAATGTGATATCTTACATACAATAAAATTATCAATTACATTTATGGCTGAACAATTAACTTGAGGCTTATAGCTGATCTTTAGAGACTAGTATTAATTTTATTGATAATAATAATACATCTTAAAAAAAATCTAACAAATTCCTGCATTTTAATTTACTTATGAAAGTCTCATGTTTCAGATCTATTATGGGATTTGTGTGATGTTAGTACTCATAGTCAGTCTGGTGACATCGACGCACTGCATAAAGCACATGTATTTGGAGGAGTACCCTCCTACATTGAATCGTTTAGTTTTCAGCACTGAGTCGTCTCTGATTGTCAATAATTACACATCAAGAATGCACACACATGTAAGAAAGAATATCATTATAGTTTCTTGAATATTGGTCTCTCTTAATAGTTATTTATTTTAGATGAGCATATGTATAAGAACTCTTATATTAATTGTTTAACTTATATTTATGAAATCTTAGACTTATAATTTTATTATTTATTTTAATTGTCCATGTAATTTTTTCATGATTGTAATTATTTTTTCAATTATTTTTAAATTTTACAACAAACAATGCTTAAGTCTGTATAGCACCCTGTAATTTGAAGGCAGCATTGACCATTTACCTACCTCTAAAATTTCAAATTTTCAGATGTTTGAGATTTATAATTAAAAATATTAATTAATAAAAAACATATAATTTATTGTAAGATTACTATAAGCGAGTGAGAGATAGATTAGAGAGAGTGATAATCTCTCTGTATAATGAAGATGATAAAAACACTAAAAACAAGATTCATTGTCATATCATTCTTTTACAGCATCTGTATAATGCACCGTTCTTCACAGCATGGTTTTGCACCAACGGGCTAATACTGTTCTACCCGTTGTACTTGATAGTAATGCTCATACACAACAAGTGTAAATCTGCCAATGACATTGTGTTTGATGCTTTTAGTGACTTCAAAGAGAAGGGATTCACTTTTGGTAAGCATTTTAAATTCTAGTTATTTAGCAGTATAGATATTATTTTTTCAGTGAATTTATTTAGCATATAATTATATTGTTAGCATAACATAACTGGGATAAATGTCTCTCTGGTGTAGTTTCGTCCAAATTGTATGTATTTTTCGCACAATATTAATTGCACGAAACAGGCGTGCAGGCAGCAGACGACCTAAGTCTTTGAAGAAAAAAATGGGACCGACAGCATCACTTGCACTATCGCGTGATCAGTTGACTCTGTAAAGTTGAATGTTATGCGACCGACGCGCGACGTTGTGCAACGCTCTAGATGACGAGTATAGGAACCCGAAATCTATATCTAAGGGCCTTCGCTGCGGTTAGCGGGCGCACGGCGCGTGCGTCCGCCCCGCGTGCTTGATTCATGCCATCGCACGCGACGCGTGCGTCCGCCCCGCGTGCTTGATTCATGCCATCGCACGCGACGCGGGCAACGGGGCACGCGTTGTGTGTACGCACCGTGCTTGTATAGTCTTTGCAATAAGGTGATAACCATGAGTTATCCACGTCGTCGTCTTTTGGCTAAGTAATATATCAATAAATAATCCATAGTTATCGGCTGTAAACCTACGCTTTCGAAATTATACTGGCGGACTAGCGTTGGGAGTCTTTTGAGGATAGCACAGGGTGCTACGGCGGCGGATAAGCTCAAATCAAACCAATACGCGCGCGCCAAGGTCTCGTTTCTGTCGCGCCTTGGGATCATCATTATAATGCCGGTGACTAAACCCACATTGTAAGTTAAATAAACACTAATAAAGAAAGAGAGAGCCATCGAAACCAAATCTCTAAAAATACAGATTCAACTCTTGCATTATTAAAATCCATAACTTTAAATATTTAACAGATTATGCGGGTGAACGTAATCTGCTATTCAACTGAAAATTTACGTCTCGGAATAGTCAGTTGTAGTAGAACAACAACCATCCTGAGGTCGAGCACTCAATATGCGGTAATTTTCCAACATTACGGGGGCCACACAACAAAGCAGCATTTGTTGCGCAAACAACAATTTACCCAGAAAAATGCTCTTGACAAGAGATGTCAAGAGCCATTTGCTGCGTAAATGTAGGGCGTACGTGTGTGGCCTCCCTTAGATTTCATGATGCGGTGCGCTCTATCAACACTTTTGAGGCCCAAACCAACCTCACCTGCTAGTTGGTGCACTTGCTAAAAAAGACGGACGAGACTCTAGCGCCGGCTTTCCTCTCTCGATTGGAAAACAGACGGCATTCCCTTCCGTAAAAGCGGACATATAAATCAAGAGCGATAAGCCCCAAGCCCCAAAGTGTTCGGGCCAGGGTGCGAGAGATATGTCTCAGGCAGTCTCAGCTCCGGCAACCTACGACCCATAGACGTCGTCGTGCGTTTTAGTGGGTTCAAGTACGACATAACCTCCCTCGCCAGCTCCGACGGGGGAGGTGTATCCGTGGGAATTTCGAAAACAAATACTCCAAAGTGTGAACTTTGGGCACAACTGGGAAATGTCAATGAGGGTGATGATGACTTTACCAATGACACCTTCTTTTGCAGCACGGTTCATAAGCCGCTGCGGTCTGTTTTGCCTCCTGTGGGTAGTCACCATGTATATGTATATCTATTCACTGAAGATACTGCTCTCTACCGATGTGCTTGCATTATTCGCCACAAACGTGTCCTGCGTGTATCTTCTATCTTGGGTGATATTGCATGAGCAATTTGTTGGTGTCAGGGTGAGTGATTTCAAGATTTCCATCTTCATATTTAATTTAAAGACAATATGTGAATTACGCTGGCTTTTCTAAATGCAACCTTATGTTTTAGATCGTAGCGACCATAATGTGTGATACGGGGATAGCTCTCCTAGCGTATATGGATGGTATAACAAAAAGCTCCACGCTTGGCGGGGTAGTGCTGGCTGCTTTTGCTGCCGCCGGATTTGCAATATTCAAGGTTGGTTGTACTACGCTTTTTGGGTTTCATATTATAAATAAATAATAACTTTGATGTTGATAGTTATTGTTAAAGTGTTGTACTATTCAAAATATTAAAATATTCTAACACGAACGAATGTAACAGGTATTATTCAGAAAAGTGATGGGTGATGTAAACTCCGGTCAGCGTGCTTTGTTCTTCTCCATATTGGGCGTGGTGAACGCCTCACTGTTGTGGCCGGTGTGCCTCGCACTATACCTCACTGGATGGGAGATGGTGCCGGCACACCGTATGCCCTGGATATATCTGCTGGTCGCCAGCATCGCGTTGCTCAGTAAGTTATACAGTATAGCTTAACCATCTCAAAAATTTACAAATATTAGTGTGATTTACAAAAATATTAGCGTAATTAAAAAAAAAAAAAACATTAATGTGATTTAGTAAAAAAAATAATTATTATCTATCCGGGTGTACCTTGTATTGTACCATTATAATATGTATTTGTGTATTGTTACAGTTTTTCACCTAGTGTTTCAGTTTGGAAACATCATAACGTATAATATATTCGTCTCACTCGCTCTTATCACTGCCGTGCCTGTTTCGGGAGGTGAGTGTAATTTGTCCAAATTTTAGCTATTTTTTAAATTCACTAAAAACAGGTTCGTTTCCAAAATTCTATCTCTGTTAATAAAAACTTTCATTTTAGCATTGGATGTGGTGTTCTATGGCGTCCAGTTTGAGGGTATGAACTTAGCTGGCCTCATACTAATCGGCGTTGGCTTCTTTCTGGTCATGTTCCCTGACAACTGGCCTGATTACATCATGAGGCTTTTGAGGTTTGTATTACAAAAAGTCCTTGCTATTTTTCTGTTGTTTGAATGTAATTTAAAAAGTTATGTTCTACCTCTTCCGCCGTTTTTAAATCAAAGTTAGAAACCAATTTTGAGAAAAGAACAATAATAAACAAAATCACTTTTAACGGATTCTATTGCAATTTGTTTGGTATCATTTACGAAGAAAAACGGCCGAATGGGTTAAAAAAAAATAAATAGACTAAGAGCTGATGGCAAATTTAGACAATGCATTATTTGCTTATTTCTCCATTAAATTGGATCAGATGGAGCCGCAGTCGTCAGCGCGGCAACAACGGCACGGGCCGTAACCGAGACGCCATGGACTACCGCACCGGCTACATACGCTCGCACCTGCGGTCGCCCTCCGGCCGCGTCAGGTGACCGCCTGAGCCCGACAACTAGCAAACACTCAACTACGAACTACTGTGGCCCGACGCGTACTCTCTCGTCGCCACGAGGAAATCAGTTTGATTATATTCAAATTTCAAATGATTCCTTTGTAGTTCGTACGTTCTAGATTTGTGGACATCGAAAAGTCCTTTCATATTTCACGCATTCCCTCGTAGGAATTAGAAGACTCGTGTAGGTAACCCGTTTGATCTGAATTCAAACGAGAGTTTAGTAGTATGTTCGTTCTGAATTTGAAGTCTCGAAAGTTCGTTAAATTTTTGTTGAACTACCCACCTACAAGAATTAATTTTTTTTTAATTCTCGTGGGTGAGTAAATTAATCCGTCGTGATGATAATCGCTCTAGTAGTATTAAAATTATGACGTCATTCGAAGATCTGATTTAATATTTATATACGTAGAATTATGTGATGAAAACGTTTGCGCTTAGTGGTTGTTGACGATTATTGAATGAAGATTATTTGGTAGGAAATTTGTATATTAGTAATATTAAGTTTCCACCTTGATAAAATATAGAGAACTGCGTTAAAAAGTACCTGTAATAAAGATATCGTATATGCCTGCCTTCGAAATGTCGAATTCTCTAATAGTATGTAGTAAATTATATTATTAAAAAGCTAAATACTTTATCAAACTGAAATATGGATGAGAAATTAAAGAAAAGATTTTTTTTAAATTTCATATTTATAAAACATCTTTATTTCTGCGATTTCTTCCATGAGTTTATGAGCTGGTTCAAAATTTCACATTTAATTTTATTGAAAGTTAATTTTAAAAATTCACTAAACAGATATACAAGAAATATAGTTATTATAATCTGAGAATAAATATTTTTAGGTAAAATAATTATTTAGTTTTCAGTACATACTAAAATAATATAAATGCGTTGCATTTGTTGTTATAGAGTTCGGTATATTCGAATTTAAGAACGAGAGGTTAGGTTAGTACTTGCATGCACATTTATTAACATCTACCTTCCATTTGTTTATTTTTTAAATTATATCTATTCTCCTATTCATTCACGCCTATGTCTCTCTGTGTAAACAGATATACCATTCTTATCATTGAAAGGGTTAAGCGCAAACATCTATCTTATTAAAAAATCTGTTTTAATTTATTGCCAAATCTTGAGACCAAAGATAGTCTAATTTTATTGAAACTCTATTATAATTAAATTATTTATTCAGTATTTATAAAATATGTATCGGCTAGTCTTTATAAAGATACTAAAATTCACTCAAGTGTCTTTATATAAAATGAGCTAGGCCTCCTTCTGCTAGGGCGATGGATAGTGCCATCCGTCACTCCGCCAGGCCCGCGCTCATGCAGAACCGAGATAGTTCTACGGCACATGAGCCTTTTACGGCACATGAGAGCTAGATCTCCTGTTCCTTTTCCACTGCTCTTTTGTCGCGAAGCACTGCTTCACGAAAGGTGGCAGCATTCAACACATTCGCTACCGACCATAGTCTACTCTGCAGCCTGAGGAGACGGCGTCGCTCTATCCACACTGAATATTCTGTCAGTTTGTGAATCGCTGTGTCCTTAAAAGAGCCCCGCCAGTAGTGGCACTCCATCGTTGGCTCCCGGCCTATAATAGTAGCCATGCTTAGTGAGAACATGCAACAAGCTCGGCTACCGTGATGCCATTTAAACCACTCCTTCATGATGGTTCTTACCTCCACCGCCACCATATTATCTACAGTAAAATGAGCCGTTACATAAATTGTAAAATACTACTAAAATCTGTGTAACTTAAGTATACTTAATATTTATTTATATTTAGCACTTCAGTTTATAGCATTTCTTAATTTTAACATTCCATCACTCGGCACTCTTAAATTTTATGACATAATATTGTTTAAGGCAAAATGCGTACTTATCTCGGTGTTGTGAAACCCACCCGTAGGCACTAGTTGTAGGTATGGACCATATAAAGGTATGTCATTCTTTATTCAAAAAACGAAAATGTTATTGCACATGACAAGGATAGATCTACCCTTTCACATTTGCTCAGTCTATCTCTATTCAATTCCTCTACATTGTCGCAATGGTTGTGCTCTTTATAGGCAGGCCGCGGAGAGTATCAAGATGCAATCGAAAGCTTACAATATTTATATGCACATCATCTTGATCGACCTGCCTGGTTCAACCTTTATTTTAATGAAACGTCTTCTCGACTTACATTGGCGGTGATTCCCATCCGACAGATTTTTCGAAAAGCGAACATGTTGCCGTTTCTCCACTCGGGTCTTTGGTAAAATATTAGTCAGAATCGGTAACGCGATGATACGCTGCTTCGATTGTGCAGGCTTCAGTTTTCCGACTAATAAACGTCAATAACGTCTTGAATGTGCATCTTTCGATTGATTCAAAACTTTTAACATTAGTTATTATTTAAGTTCATACCTTTCGTGGTCCTAATGGATGGCTTCCGAATTTGAAATTTACTAATCGATCTCATAGAATCTAGTCAAATATTATAGTCAGGGTAAATTATTATTATATTAGTAGTTGATAATTTTATAATGTTTTGGAGGCGAGTGGCCGGAAGATGTTGAATAGCTTTTGAAACGGTTTATGCATTGCTAATTGAAGAAGTAGAGACCCAACAATATGGGCTGAGATCCATACACCCACTGACTTGTCCAGAATTGGATGTAAAGAAAATATATAGCTAAGTATCAAGTAAGGCAGGCCAAAATTACAAGAACTATATTTCGCTTTATCGATTGTGAACTCAGTGGGAACACGTATCACGTCCTAAAATGCTACCAAAGCTAGAATATAGACTTGAGCCATTTAGAACATGGTCCAAGTTTACATTCGAGCAATACGAATAGGGCGTAAAAGTCAAATGAATGTAACCTATTATAGTCTCACGAATTTTACAAATATTTGTTTAAATCGTCACAATTTCCTATCACGACGTAACACTACAACCGCCCCAATGTAGTATTAATTCATATTATATCGTAGCACTTTAACAATTATCATGATTAATTAATTATATTGTAGTGTAGCTATTAGATTATCACGCTCATCCGTTTTCGGATGTTTATACAGAGCGAGGCTTTGAAACCTTTTGAATGGACGTAGTGCGACAAGGATCAAAATTATTTAAAAGCGGAACATGACAATGTGATGACACAATTGAAAGGGCATAGAGCATTTCGGTTGTGCAATCTTAAAATATTGTAAGCGACACGCGACACCTGCTAAAAATCGGCTCTTTGCATTTTGCAAGTCATTAGACCATAAAGTATCGATTCACATTCCGAAAATTTCTAAGAGGGTCTACTTTCAGCTGCGAAGCTGTTAATTAACTCTTATAACTTATAAGGTTTTGAAATTGAATTGCCGAATTTTTGGGCATATCGTATCGACGTCATTTATCTTTCTAGTGCCGCGGAAGTATAACACTTATGCACACAATACATGTTAATAATATGGTACTCTAAATTAGAAACTTCAGGAAATATAAATGACACCGATTGCCGCCTTTCCTACCAAAATGTTAATCCCTTCATTCCAAAGTGATATTATTACAAAACGACTCATGAGTATGAGTGATGCCGAGTGTGCAAGTGTCGTTTTCTATAGCATTTCCCTTTTATCGCTCAATCAATACCTCTGAATCTCATTGTTACTTCAGGTCTTCAGGTTTTTATTATTGATGCCATTTTCCATTCTTGGCTTACGTCAGATTTATTTAAGGAACTTCAATTTTCTGCTCATCTGATCTGATTAGGGGTCTATGGCAGTCAGTTTTGCTGCCAATATCATAATATCGCATATAGAAGCTCGGTATTCTCGTACGCGTCTTTTGGACAGCGTTAAGTTTAAAAACTTCAGTAAGATTAGATCAATCATACAAGAAGCGTCTTGAGAGCTGATGGATCATCAAAACAAAAAAGTTCAGTCATTTTTAGTTTTTAAGCTAATCAGTGATTTTTCGATTTTACCTACATACATATATATCAGCATAATATATTATAAGTACAGACGTAGACAGTAAAAGTATTAAAAATGATTGCTAAAAAACAATAATAAACTCCATTATGTTGACCATTATTTTGAATGGTTTGTTTATAGTTACGTGCCTTTACGAAGTTGTAGTAATATGTATGTATAGTGAGTTGCAGAAGTCCGTGGACACCATAAAGATGTATAATCCTCTGAGACTTAAGTATAAATTGAATAATGAAATATATAGATGGCGTTGCCTCTGTTAACAAAACTAAAAAGCACCTATTACACACAGAAGATGAAGAAATTCATTTATTTACAGGTAAACATAGGTGGTTATCATTGTATTACTTGCTATATGGAGTGAGGCGTCACTTCATACAATTTTAGCTTCAAATTGTCCCCGGACTTATACATCTGATTGTACATTTGTTAGTTGTTGATATTTGTTAGCATTATTATGTCGTAATAATTAAAATTCATACGAAATTATTTCAATCGTTGTATACTTTGTTGTTATATAGTAGTTATATAATTATGATTGTACAATGTATATATATTTGTATAAACGTGTTGTGTTACATGGTAGTTATATATGATTGTATATATTCTATGTTTAATATAAGTTTTCAAATTGTAGTAATAAATTTCTCTTTTTTCACTTAAGTCGCTTAACATAATTATCGTAATATATTACTACCCGCAAAATATATAAACTTTAGATACGTATTTTGTATTAGCTGACTATTACCCAATTACGCTCTAGGTGAGCTAAACCACTCATAGGATAAGCGTATGCTGAATGCAAACCCTGCTACTCCCTACAGGCATGAGCCCAGAGTGCCTAGTGTGAGCTTTTCTCACATTCAAAAGTGACGAAACGCCAGGTGGCGCTAATTGACTGTCACACCAATCACCTATTTGTATAACAGTGAATGAGCGGCCGCAAACTTGTGAAACATTTTATGAACATATTGATCACCATTTATTGCTCAAAGTCAGTTTTTATTTGCATTGAATGTTGAATGTGACAAAATATTTGCACTAGGCATTCTGATCTCTATGACGCACTGTGAAATTGAAGCCAATTAATTAATACATAAACAGGCTGACGGAACTCCTGCGCATTAACTTCAGAACACGCTTACCCTCAACCCAGTACCCACCAGTAGCTACATGTATTAGTTAAATTGTTGTTGTGTGACTGAATTTCGTATCGTCTTAGCTCAATGTCCCCGTTGTGACTGATGTTTTGTACGACCATTGTGTACTGTAGATACCTGTATTATATTTTCTTTTTATAAATAAAATAATTTTACAACTGCAAATGAAATAAAATGGTGTAACATTTTTGTATAAAAATCTCTCAAATTTAGACGTTTTTGTACATCGGTTATTGTTTCGACAGTTTTATTGTTCGTTTAGGAAAATTTTAAAGACTGAAATTAAATGGAAAATTGACTAAAATTCAATTATGCAGTCATGGATGTTAGTATTAGTTTATAGAATTTATTGATGAGATTTTATTATGTAGCGAACATAGAGTCGTATGTCGGTGTCTAGTTGTAGGCGATTGGGGTTTATATGCACACTTCACCGGTTAAAATTAGAAATATTGAGAATGTGCGGGTAGATGAAAAATCTTCTACCTCATTGACTCGCGGACGACGACGGAGCGCCCACACCACTGAGGTAGTCTACCTGTAACCACGACCAATGCAACCTAGGCTTCAATGAAACAGGAACAACTTTGAATTTCTTTCGGTAAGGTTAGGCGGCAGAAATGCATTTACACATTGCCAGAAACTTCGGATGTACGTTATAGGACAGGCCTACTGATCTTCATATTCCCGATTTAACAACATCGTATATCATGGAACTTAAAACTTTAAGGTGCCCATTATACGGTAGGTTTTACTGTCAGTTTAACCACAATCACGCCGTGATTGACCAATAACATATCGTCTAATACCCGTGATTGTGATTAAACTGACAGCAAAACATACCGTGTAATGGACCACTAAACAGTAATAAAATTCAACTGTATTCTAAAAACCTGGGTGTTCTGTCCGAAGTCTTCGTAGTTCAGGGGTCGTGTGCATCTAAGCCTCAACTTGTACATTAGGACTCACGTGGTAGCAGCAACCTTGTATGTACTGCGAGTAGGGAACACGAGATAACACGTTGGCCCCCTGTGATTCATTTTGTTAACGTAGGAGTAATCTGTTGGTCATTAAATAAATTTGTCATAAAAATATTGTTTAATTAGAACCTTATGAATGAAATACACATTACATGGACTAACAGCAGTCTTGTTTTATTGTGATAATCACATTGTAAGAAAATGCTTTGAAATATAAAACTAACAAATTGATTTCCAATCCTTAACTATTCGACCTATGCATGGAATAAAGTTACAATATTGTGATTGTAAATTGATATCACTTTTTTGTCAATGCCATACACAGCACTTAGCTTAGTGGCTAAGGAGATGGCCTTACGATCGAAAGGTACCTGGTTCGAATCCCATTATGAACCCATTCCTAAAATATGCAGTTTAAATCTTGTAAATTAGGTTACTAGTACTATTTGAAAAAAAAAAATAAAAAAAGAATATTTCTCTAAAAGAAAGATATAAGCAGCGATGTTTTATCTTCCTCCTAGCGTTAATTCCCAGTCGCATCCGAAGCTTTTGAGCTCGGAGTCTGGGGGTCCGCTTTACCAGTCTTAACTGCGGATTTGGGTAGACCTCGATATTTTCCGTGAAGCGATTGCCAACTGACCACTACCTATAAGTAGCGAAGTTTTATGCAAGACATATTTCAAATCATTGGTCAGTGAAGTGAAGATTTTGCAGAAGTAACTTTATTCAATAAATAGGTCTTATTATTCTAAGTAAATTAAGTGAGTGTGATTAAATGCACACCCTATTCTTAAAGCTAGAATTGGTGTTTAGCAGGAATTTTCTAGCGCATTTATCAGCAACAAAAGTTAGCTGAACACATTACAATTTGCAGATCAAATTAACACTAAAACCTTTCCTAAAATAATAAAACATGAAAAGTAGCCGCGTCTTGAGGATAAAAAAAATTCGTTTGTATATTTTTTAGTGTTTAGTAACTTTTGTAGCTAATTACATCAGTCTACTTAATATTAATAGTGATTGCTTACGATTCCTGCTATGCAATTCTGTAAGCATTCAGCGTCGAGCGCAGTGCTGCGACCGGCCTTGCTACAGATTGTCATTGGTCGGATTGGATGACGTCACTGGAGATCGACCAATGAAAATCTCTATAGTACGCGCCAGTTAGTGTGGCAATACGAGTGGAACAAAGTCTTACGAATACGAAGTAACAAGAAAGGTAAATCAAAAATTATTAAGAAATAAGAATTATTACATTATCTTTTATCATTGAAACTGTCGTTTTTGCAAATTTCGTATACCTACACCACTGTATGGGGAAATGTAAATGACTCGTATTGCCACACTAACTGGCGCGTACTATATCAAGGTTGGTTGCAGCGCTGCGCTCGGCGCTGAATGCTTAGTATGCAACAGTGGGAGCGACGCGGGGGGCGGGAGCGGATACGGGACGGGCGGAAACGCTTATTCCTATTCTTGAACACAGTATTTGCGGAGCGTCCGCTCACCCGCGGCGGATTCCGCACTTTGTTCATACACAAAAGGAAATATGCCTTTATGACTCCCGCTAGCGGATTCCGCCCTGCGCGTCGCTCCCACTGTGTTTGCGCACTTATTGCACAGCTGTTTAGAAGGGTTACAACACAATATTTTGAACATTCTTGTTACAGACCTAAACTAACAAAACTGGGCTATGATGAAGAATTAGAAGATCGCAAGAAACTCACAAAAGACGTAACATTTTTTTTTTAAATTTCCTTTGGGATTTTTTCCTTGCCGTCTTTGGGTTTGGGCCCAAATGAGAAAGTTTCATATTACCAATTGCCACAAACATCAGACTTACATTTGGTCAGCGTCAGAACAATCTTGACTGCAGTCTCAAAATGATCTTAATACCAAGGCTATTACTTTATCTAACTGTTTTACTGATTTATTTCATACTGTTTTTAAAGGTATGTACCAAATATTAGAACAATCAGTCAACAAAAAAGGGTGTAAATAAAGGCGTTAAGATTATATTGAGCATTCTGTTCGTCAAGATCGATTTGATGCTGACTGTACAATAACAATAAGTGTAAACGGGTTCTTTGCATAGGTACAGTCGATTTATAAAATACGCAAGCGAGAATATATTTTTGCGGTTGTATATCACTCATATTGTAGAAGATTCTATCAGCTGTAGAGCTCGGGCATCAGATGTTGCAGTTCCCGACGCGGTCCCATCGCCAGATGGTACCGTCATCGCAGCACGTCAGCAAAATTCTGCCGTTGCGAGATAGTGTCACCTGAGAATGATGTTTTGAGTTTAAGACACACAAACATACATACATATAATCACGCCTTTATATCCAGAGGGTTAGGCAGAGGTGAATTAACACCCACATTTCACCAACCATTGTATTCGGTCCCACGTAATAGGGGATGAGCCTATTGTCGTATTCCGGGCACTATTGCTGACTCGAGCCAAGCATCTGAAGCTGAATCTGGGCTGTATTATCTGTCTGATGTTAAATAGCCCTATCCCTTAGTCGCTTTGTACGACACTGCATGGTAAGAGATGGGGTGGCGCAAATTCTACTCTGCCGGGAATCAAGCGGCACTTTTTTATACCACATAAGTGGCAGATAAACACACAGCCCACCTTATTAGAAGTGGTTACCGTGGCCTATTGGACGTGTGTAACACCAAGGGCACCACACTCGTGCTGCTGCCGAGCCTGTAAGAACCTTCTGCCTTCTTGAAGAACCCCATGTTACCCATAATACTTTCTCCTTTCTATAATTTGGTTTATCTCGGCTTTTGCGAGAGCGACTGTCGTTTGGTGGTTCAACCCGAGAGGAAAGTCTGCACCAGGGCCTTGTGCGTCATCAGCAGATTTGTTGGCTTGCAGATGTTGGCTTGCAGATGTTGGCTTGCAGTTGCAGTTGGTTTTCGTAAAGATCTTGCACTAGTCTCATATACCCAAATTCAAAAACTACATGACTATATGGAATGTTGTAGACTATACCTGTCTCACAGCAGCGGAACATCGCGGATGAACCAACTGCGACACCCGAGAGCCTCCCGCGACGTTGCCGAGCTCCCACACCATCGTCTTACCGCACTGGTTGCCGAGTGCTATCACCTGTACAATAAAATACCAATTATACACTGGTCTGTCATATATGGATATGGGTTCGATTCCTGGATTCCTCCCATACACTTAAAATTCAGATGAGTTTTGGGTGTACAGCAGTGGCGGCAGAAAGCAAGTATTACGTGTATAGTAAACGTGACAGAAACAAAAACATTGGTAGGTACAAATTAATGGCTCGCATGTTGCGTGACAAACTTGAATCAGGAAAAAAAAAGCACCGGCTTTCCTGTCGAAAATTTTCACGCTTCGCCACTGGTGTATAGATCTCCACCAATACCTATACAGATACACGAAATCGAGAATGCATCAATTTCCATAATGAAGTGTGCTACAACTTACCCTCTGACTATAATCGACAGCAAAGCGTATGAACCATATCTCACACTCCTTATAGTCGAATCTGTGCACAGGAGTGACGAAACTGTCCCCTGGTCTTATCTCAGTGTCTTCTAAACGCCCTGGCTTCCAGCAAATTATAGCGTTTTCGCAAGACTGGAAAATATATTAAAATTAGCAATGAAATATTTACTCAAGAGTTGAATGAAATCATTAATCATCATTTACATTGGTATAAACAGGCATTCTGTCTAAGATAATAGTGTCATACAAAATGTCATTCTCAACGCCACTTTCGATTCGCCTTCGATACGGTTGTACGTTTTTACGTGCTAGCACGGTGGTAAGCATGGCTTCCCCATATTACCCCAGAAAGAGGGGGCCTCAGGCCTGCTTCTGTAGAGATGACGGGCAGCCGCACCTGTCACACCCTAGGCCTATGCTCGCAGAACCAGCTCACCCCTTGCCTGTTCGTCATATGGACACGTAGAAATGTCCAAGCTATCCTCAAAAAGCACCTCTTATATGTGATATCTAACCCTGCAAGTAGAACTTTTTTACTTACCTTTGATAAAATGAGATCACCCATCCATCTAACGCAATCAACATAATTTCTATGAATATCTCTAGTAGAAAAGTCTGGAAAGTGTTCCTTCAACGAATTGAAAGGCCTCAATGCTCTGTGAGGGTTGAAATTATAGCTTTGTTTAATAGCCTCGTGCATTGACGGCTTGTCTAGTCGCCATAGCTTGAGCGAGTGGTCCATCCCACAAGACATTATTCTCTCTCCTTTGAGATCAAAATCGGCACTGAGTACCTCATCTCTATGTCCTTCAACACCTCCGAAGATTGCTATACAAACATCAGTCATGATGTTCCACAGTCTTAGCGCATGGTCTTTGCTTGCTGAAAGGAGCAAGTTAGGATCCCGAGGGTGGAACTTCACTTCGTTGATAGCATGTCCGTGGCCAATGTAATGTTTTATGCAGGTTTGCGTGGCTGGGGCGAATATTCGGACGATGCCGCGGGAACCTGCCACGGCGAGTAACGGTAGGCCGGTGTCTTCTTCGTAAGACCATGCACAGGTGTAGAATGTTTCATCAACCTGTATAAAATATTATGGTTTTGAGACTGAATAAATGAGTGAATTAATTTTAAAGCATTTGGTATGCTAACCTAAACAAATTGTTTAAAATCGGAAAAAGCGAAATCACCCGTCGTCCCGCCTGAGCTTGATTTCGCTTGTTCCGATTTTAAACAAATGAAAAATGATATCAAACCTAGTCAAACAATGGTGTATAATACTTTGAATGAAGTATGGGGCCCACTAAAATCTGGGCCCAAGGCAACTTGACCTGCAAAGCCAGAAAGCCTGGCACAGGCTTTTCACTGAGGGGGGTTTGACAGCAATTACTCCCACCAAAATAAATGAAATAACTAAGTTGTAGGAAACTGGATCCCAGGCTCCAAAGTACAAACTTTTTGCAATCGGGATTGGCTCTTTTCATTCTTCTCAGAGGATGAAACGAGAAGAGTCTGGGAAGTGCTACACTGTCAATTATCTTTTAAGTCAAGTAAGAGTGTTGTATTTGTAACTATCGTGAAACTGTTGGACAGCTTTTTTTTATTTTTATCCTTTTTCTTACTCCTACCATGCATAAAACACCAGTGTTTACTATAATAACTTTTCCATCAGGTGTGCCACTGTGTTAATTTGCTATTCAGCTGTATTAAAGGACATTTACAACCTCTGTGGTGTGGTAGTAGTGCATTGGACTGCTATGCAAGGGTGGGGTTCAATTCCTACACAAAAGGGCTGATCATCCATCCAGTCAATTGCATACCTGCTGAAAATAGTAGTAGTAGTATGCTGTATTAAAAATTTAATAGGGTAAAAATAACTTACATCAGGATCAGCATAACACTGAAGAAATTTGAAGCCACCAGATTCTGGACATTCATAGATGGAGACCCTGTTGCTGCCCACAACTGCAAACACTTGTGGCTCCCCCTCTCCCAAATGATGGTTGAATTGACAACCAAATAGGGGCTGCCCATGATCTTCTTTTGCACTACAACTATTTGACGAAATCAAAATATTTTTGTAATACTTATAACAAAATAACAACTTTTTAAGTAATAATATATTAAGCGGACCCTGGACTCGGAGGTGAGGGCTTTGGATGTAACTGAGACTAACGCAAGGATGATTATGACAAACTTTTTCCATGAAATTCTGAAATAATCAGTTATCACTCTACTGATTACTAATCTTCCAGAACTTCTCCTGTTTTGTAAATAAATCTATTTATTCAGAAACTAGCTCCAGTTTTGCCAAAGATATATGTATAGGAGAATTTCGAATAGGTATACAGGATGGGTCCAGTGGCTTGACAAAATATTCCATATAAACAGGGACTCCTCATTGGTTAAAGTCCTATCCTGGGTGTTGACTTTTTGATACCTAAATCTAAAGCAATTACTACAACAAATAAAATGTCGACTACAGTATGTTGTATGAAGTTTGATTTCTTTATAAACAAGCAAAAGTTTAGTTAAAATAAGTTTACTTTCAAGAGTAAATATAATGGTCTTACTTGAATTTATATGGAGGTTTTACTGGCTTTGTCGTAACCTTTTTCTTGCCTCGACGCCGTTTCTTGAACCGTGTGTTTGTCGGAGTTTCACTACGGGACGTATTATCGGTATTGGAAGTGCTTTCAACGCTGGAGGTCTCGTCCTAATTAAAATGATTATAAATACATTTCTGGACAACTATTAGGCTATAAAGCCATCACGAACGAACATGACTAAAGATACATTTACTTTTTTGTTGCTATAGCGTGTAATTACTACAAAGGACTAAGTAAGGGCATCGTGTTGATACTCAAATTGTTGAGTCACAGATAGATCATCTAAAAAGCTTATACTCACATTTTCATTATCCGAAAAATTCATACTAGTTATAATTTAAACACTATTTCAATTCATTCAGTTTATAACACTAATTCAATTCATACATATAGCTAAATTTATTGAACTTATAACAAAGTATTTACCCTGGTAAAAACGTTATCAGCTGACAGCTGATGCATCTTTTATGTCAAATGTCGAATTTTCGCGGCAAACACTAATAGTGATGTTCTTTCATACTATTATTTTAATCGTTAGTCGATTATTAATTATGTTTTTGCTGTCTCCTTATGAACTGTATGTTTTTAATTAATTAATAATGTTTTATTATTTTACTATCCAGTAAGAGGTTTCGAGACTAAAAGTTTCTTGGCTACAGTCATATTGGCTACAGTAGCAAAGGTAAGGTTGCCTCATTACGAGTACTGGATCAGCTCAGCTCTACCAACCGATGATTTTCATTTCAAATCGGTGAGATTCGAAAAGTTATATAAAATTTATTCAACGTAAAATGCAAGCCGTAAAATATTTTTTGCATTTTTTTTGCATTTCATTATTACACATATACAGCCTCCGTGTCCGTGGCGTAGCGGTAGTCATCGTGACCGCTACGCAGGAGGCGCGGGTTCGATCCCCACTCAATGCAAATATTTTTTTTTGCATGAATATGGGTATTTGGTGGTCTGGTCGTGCCTCGGAGAGCACGTTATACCGTCGTCGGTCCCGGTTGCCATACGAACATCTATACCAGCCGTTACGGGTTCAACAACAACGTTCTAGCTGCAATGCTTCAATATCGCCATTGGGTTATAGAGGTCAGATGGCAGTCGCTTTACGGAAAATAATGAAGTCCAGTCAAATTCGCAGTTAAGACTGGTACCTAAAGCGGACCCCAGACTCCAAGGTGAAAGCTCGGTTGCGACTGGGAATTAACGCTAGGATGAAGAAGAAGCATTTCATTATTTCCTCGCTGAGGTGGGATGAAAAGTTACGTGTTGCACTCGAGTGCGAAGATTTTTCACCTTGTGCTCTTTTGATTCCCTCGCTAAAGCTCAAGATTCTAATTTGTGAAGCACTCGCTGCGCTCGTGATTCGCTTTCGCTTGCTCGGTCATCACAACTGAGCACGCGGTTAAAAGCAACTTTGCACTCTTGTATAACAAATCTATTTTTCTTGACTCATGGCGTTGATCAGCGTTGGTGTTAAGTTTTTTGCTGGGCTGTAGGTATATGTAGCAGAATGTGAAACCTTCACTTTATGGGACCTCAGAACAGAGTCCTACGAGACTGATTGTCCTATTGTACCAATTTTCATATATCTTTAAGTACACATGAACCATTCTATGTCCTCAGTAAGGGCCGGCACCCACTGCCGGCACGGCATGCCCTGGCACGCCGTGGCATGCCGCGGCATGCCGATGCCGTGGCAAACTGCTAAAAGCCCAGCTACTCTAGCATCATTTTTGCTCTTCGTGGATTCAAAGTTGGTTGTGTGATTGTGTCGTTATGGTTGACTGGGATTTAGTATTAATATTAATAATAATAAAATAAATAAATAATATGTACTTAATAAAATAATAAATAAATATTGTAGGACAATCTACACAACGCTATCCAGACCCAAAGTAAGTATACCTTAACTAGCTTGCGTTATGGGTTCTAGAATGCCTATAAACATACTTAGATACATTTTTTTTGTAAATACATACCTAGGTACATATTATACAGCAGCTGTTGCCCGCGGCTCCGCCCGCGTGGAATTCTGATCCCGTTCATCGCTTATATATAGCCTATGGGTTATTCTGATGTATAAGCTATTATTATCGTATAGTTTCATCAACATCCATTCAGTAGTTTTTACGTGAAAGAGTAACAAACATCCTCACATACATACATCTTCACATACTTACAAACTTTCACGTTTATAATATTAGTAGGATAGAAACCAGACCAATGCAAATATTCACATTCATGCATACAAATATTTACACTGAGCAGGAATCGAACTCGCGCTTCCTGCGTAGAGGCCGCGTTCACTACCGCTACGACAAAGAGGCAGTCAAGCGGACTGTGGCACGCCGCGGCATGCCACGGCATGCCGCAGCGCGCTGTGGCATCGTTTGACGAAATAAAGTAAAATGAATTCTAAAGTCACTGAAATAAGATTCAAAATAACTTGATTCGTAATAAAATTCTTTGCCATGCCATGCCGGCAGTGGGCGCCGGCCCTGAGGAGATAAGACAGGTCAGAGACCCAAAAAGGCGATAGATCCTACTTCTTTTGAATGAAATTTTGGAGCATTTAACAATTCAAATCGATTAAGAATTTTACTTCGTCTAGACTAGACTTCTAGAGTCAATCGGACTATATGGACATTGGAATGTCATTGGGACATAATATGCACAACAAATATGTAGCTTCTTACTTTACACCATTACACACTTTATTTTGTCTTCATAAAAAGGGACAAAAATAACAAGAAAAAGTATTCTATAAGCATTTTAATCATTATTTGTTTCTATTACATTGTTTATATGAAACAGAAAAGATGTTAAATAAATATAAATATAATAACTAATTATTAACTTCAACTAGTATATAAGTAATCACAGCCTTTACCTTATTGTACATGTTTACTACAGGTGTACATACAATAACATTATATATTACTTAGAACTAATTTTAATACTGATGTGTGCTTATAATGTTAAATTACAAAAATATTGATCTGTAAATAAATAGGTATACCTTCGTATTATAAGTTAGTAGATAGGATAGGCCACGAGTGCTCACCTCATAAGTTACTGTGAATACCTACATAATCACAATGCTGAAAAATTTAATCGCGTTGCAGTGCAAAGCTCTTTTCAGATTTAGAACTTTGAACTCAGCCGCCATCTTAATTTTTGAATAAATACGTTAGCCTAGTTTATCTAAAAACATAACATTTTCCAGTCAAGCGTACGGCAGGGATTAGATTAGACAGTTAATACCTAACATAATACTTATCACAACTTTCACAGTAGATATAATTTACGATCTTCGCGATCTTGTCTAACACTAACTCCAAATATGTTAGTATTGATTATATTGATGAGTAAATGCGATACGTATCTAATTGACATCTGATCGCGATATTGGATCGCGATATATATTGACTGTCTTGTCTGACCCCTGCCTATTTCGTAGCCTGTTATAGCTTATTACAATGAAGTACCTATACAGTTGCAAATTCTTCAAAGAATCTGTTTGAATACTTACTCTATACTCGAACTTTTAATTAGCTGCAGTAAAATGACGTTTTGTGGGATACCACTTTTTGAAGAAAAATAAATAGGGATGTGGCTAAGTGAGTAAGTGAATCATTCAATAAATGAATGATCTTTGGTTATGTTTTAAAGATTCAATATTAAGTTGTAATGTATTTTTTTATTCGATTATTATTACATATGCTAAAGAATTGATCTTTTTCAGTGAAAGTATAGGAATGTACATTCAAAACGAATCAAAAATGTCATAATAATGTTATATAATCAATATTTTTCGGAATCACTGTCGCTGTTGCTTTCGGTTACACTAATGACAAATCTGTCTGTCTATTCATCATCTAATATGATCGAGGTGGTACATATTGTGTTCCTTTTTTATAGTGTGAGACACAAAAGTCACTCCACTTAGCCGGTGTCACATTGTTGATTACTTCTTGGAAAAAAGTTTTCACTTCTAGCATTTCATACATCTTATTAATTTATCTGCGACGTGCCCCTTTGCCTGAGACCAAAATAACTCATCGGTTTAATTCATAGTGATAAGGGGGCAGTCTTAGAAGCCTTCACCATATTTGGTTCAAATGCCACTTTAGTTCAAATGTCAGCCACTCTTGAATTCGTACTTTCGTCTACGACATCTCCGGGATTGTTTCGATCGAGAGTGATAGAGCGCGTTGATAACTGAGCGTTGTGAATAATTAAATCATGTAAACTAAGCTGAATACTTTTAGAAGTGTCTCAAACTGACCCGAAGAAATGTTGACCGCCGTGGCACCCACACAAAACACAACTATTAAGTTTGAAACTTATTCGATACTAGCACTTTTGAAATAGCTGTCATGTAAATGTTATTTTTCCATTAAAAGAAGTGAAAAAAATCCTCGTGAAATAGATAGACCGTTTTAGCCGTGTCAAAACGGACATGTCCGGGAGATACCACTTATTACGTTTTTATTTGAGATTAAACAATATTTAAACAGCATAAGACTCGAATTAGAAACTTAGGACGCTGCCAAGTGTTTAAGATATCTTTCAAATGGGATCTACAATTCTTGCTAGCCTAGTACAAAAAAATTCATTATCGCTTCTACATAAATTCAATAACTTGAGTCCACGCCAAAAACTGATGTTTTGGTGTATAAAAATCATCACAATGAAATATTACGGCAAATAGGGTAAAATAATGAATGGATTTAACTACTTCAGAGTATGTTTATATTTTTAAAATATTAAAATCATTACCCATATATATAATATGAATATCTTTTTTCCTATTGAAATTCAAACACAGGGGCTTATAAGTGGAGGGTAGGTACACTTTTTTTTTTGGAAAACGCTCAATTACGACTACTGCAGCTACTGCATTCGGCTTGAGTTTGGGTAGAATGCCGGCGAACCACACCTCGAAACACTCAAAAAGGAAATGTGTAAAAGGATCAACGTTTATACAGCCTTTTATTTATATGAATAATAAATAGAATTAAGTATGATCATTATGAGTAAGTTATGGAACGATTAGAATGATCTTCTGTGAACTGAATCACATCCCTATTGAGATTAGGCTGTAAACATTATTTAACGCAATGACATTTTGAAACGTCATTTTACTGCATCTAATTAAAAGTCGAAGTATAGATATTCATAGATCACACGAACTCGTACAAGAATTGATACTTAGATTTATTTAGCAGAAATTCTCGGTACAGTTTGTGCCAATCAGGACGTCATCTATACTATTATATAATTGTAAAGTGGTCGTGTCTGTACATTGGAGATATTTAAAAAAAAATACTTGGGCTATGTTATGTGAACGATACTGAACACGAAAATATTTTTTTTGAATTTCCTGTCTGTTTGTCTGTTTGTCTGTTTGTCTGTTTGTCCGCGATGGACGCATAAACTACTGGACGGATTTTGATGCGGTTTTTTTTGTTAGAAAGGGCTTGCTCAGACTTAAAATCTTACGTTTGTTTGATCGCAATCGGTTCAGTAGAACCGAAGATAATATGAGCAAAGGTCGCGTTAACCGAGATGCACGCGGGCGGAGCCGCGGGCGGAAGGCTAGTAAATCATATTTGTACTAAATGGAACTTAACCAAAAGCTGGTGGTTGGCACGTGCAAGCGTGACGTAGTGCTACCCGAAGGAAAGGTAAGAAACGGTCCACGCGCGCGTACACTCCTGGATATCCTGGTCTGGCACAACCTCGACCCCAGGACACAATACCTGTGAAATAAAAATGTATTTCCATTTCAGTATACACGTATTTCATGTACTTTTATCCTGTTTCTCATCAGGACATAAATGGCGCCCAACGTGGGGCTACATACCGTGAGGCGGTATGATATCATCAGTGGATTGTCTGGCACCTGAGTAGTATAAAAATGCCCCACCAAGTTAAATGGGGTCCAAGCGAACCTTATTTACACCTGACGGTCAAGGTTCTGGTTTTCCTATCGAGGTAAGAGTAAAACAAGTCTTCCCCTAAATGATTCAAGTCTGTGTTGCTACTCGCTGAAGGTACGTTGCAACAATTTTTATGGTAGATACTTACCGACAAGAGTCTTATATGGTTGGGAAATAATCAGAGGGCCTCCAGAATCGCCGGTGCACGAATCACGGTCGAGTGCATTGGCGCACATCATACGCGGTGTCACTTTCCTGCGTCCGTACCCTGCTGCTGAACAATCTTCTTGGGCCCAAATTTGTACGCCAGCCTTTAAAAAAATTATAATATTATTCTGTGTAGTTACTTTTGATTTGGCACGCCGGAAAGAAGAGTGAGAGTTCGATTAAGATCGACTTGCCACGGTTTCATAAAGCGTTCTCGCTGGCCGTGGCGATTTCCGAATGAAAAAAGACTAGGTCGGAATATCATGACTATCATGATTCGTCTTCGGGCCCGATTGCAGGATAAATGCGTTACATGGTAGCTATTTCCCGAAACTTCGGTCTCATTTTCAAATGTAAGTACGTTTCATGGAAGGCCGATAGTGTAAAAATTATGTTCTCACTTTCATGGGTATGTTTGAAGAAGGTCCTTTTTCTACAGTGCTGCCCCAACCGGATACTATCGCATTTTCGCCTTCGAGACCGTAGTAGTCGTCAACATCTGTAAACATTAATAAAGCGGTTAGATTTGCTTTAGAAATAAATAATATAGTTACTTTACCTAATGATGTTTAGTGTTAAATAAACTGCGCGCCAAGAACTTATTTCAAATTTAGATAATTTTAAAGCATTTAATATGCTAAACTAAACAAATTATTTTAAATTGGAAACCTCGAATAATTCGAAACCTAGAATAATTATTATTTAAAATTATTTCTTTCAACTTAGAGTGAAACAAAACGTTAAGTGCAAGACCAACAGAGATGGCGACGCACTCTGTAAGCCTTTTGCCCCATTGATTTAAATTGTTACTTTTGCCCCATCTAGAGAGCGAGACAGTGTACTCGGCCTAGGCGCGATCGCAGGCTGAGATTTAGATTTGTGGGAGGGGGGGAGATCACTTTATTTAGGCGCGGAAATTCCTTTACAAAATTTAGAAGATTTAAATAAATAATAAATAAATATTGCAGGACATTCTACACAACGCTATCTAGACCCAAAGTAAGCATAGTTTAACTAGCTTGTGTTATGGGTTCTAGAATGCGGATATACATACTTAGATACTTTTTTTTTTTTTGTAAATACATACATATTATACATAGAGGGAGGGGGAGGGGTCATGTCCCCTGTAACCCCCCCTTCTTCCCTTGGACCGCGCCTGACTCGGCCGAGTACGTGTACTCAGTACGTTTGAAGCCGTCAGCCGAGTGAACTGTCCGCTACTCCACTCGATGCGTGTGATCAAGGCATAAGTCAAATACCTTAGTGGTTAAGTGGACGGCCTTAGGAAGTTACGATTGAGAGGTCCCGCCCAGATTTAAATACTGGCTATTGCACTACCGACGTAAATCCACTCCCAACACAAGCTTAGCTGGTTATAATAATTAATAATAATCGTAATTTCGGTTACAAGTAAGTAATTAAAATAAAAGGAAATCACCTGGCAAGCACGCAGGCCTGTATAATCTATCTGGCAGTGCCTCTGCTATCCTCAGAACTGCGATGTCGTAATCATAGGTGTACCTATTGAAGTTTGGATGCTGCACCACGTGTACTACTTCGTATCCTTCAGATCTCGACGCGTTCACATCGTATTCGCCAACAAGAACGGAAAGTCGTGATGCCTCAATTCTGTAAGTAAAAAAAGAAGTCGTTAAAGTTCAATCTGTTTAATCATATTATTATTCTCACTCTCCGAGCATTTTCCTAACTCTGTTAGGATCGACTCCCCTTTCCCTTTCCCCTTTCCCTTACGTGAAGCGACTGCTATCGGACCTCCACAACCAGTTGAACCTATTGGCGATATCAAAGTTCTGCAGTTAGACTAGTCGGATTTTTGTAGGTAGGCTTAGGGGTCCATTACACGGTAGGTTTTGCTGACAGTTTAATCACGATCACGGCTATGATTGACCAATAACATAACGTCTAATAACCGATTGACCAATAACATTCATGATTGACGGCATGATGCATGACGCTTGCATAAGCGTGTAATGAACCCCTTAAGAGCCTACCTACAAAAGTCCGACCCGTAACGGCTGCCATAGATATTTGTTTGACAAGTGGGACCGACGCGCGACGGTTTAACGTGCTTTCCGAGACACGACCAGATCAATGCAAATAGTTAAACTCATGCATACAAATATTTGAACTAAGCGGTAATCGAACCTGCTCCTCCTGCATAGTAGCTGTGTTTACTACCACCACGCCGCGCCGCAGAGGCTGTCTATACAGAACTTACTTATAGCTCAGAACAGCTTATAGTAACTATAAGGAGGTAGGTAGTTAATATTTATTACACACAATGGTAGTATTTGTGTTACGTAAAAAAAAGCGTGTCAGATATTTTATATTCCATAAATAAATGTTGAATGAACAAAAAAATCTTCGCGAACCTTCACGTTGTGCTTAAAATATTTTCCCATGTCTGTGAAGTGGCTATTAACATTCAGTACACACCATTTAGTTAACGAAGTGCAACAATTGATTCACAGAGCGTTACACTACGTGGCTATTGGCTCGAGAGGACAAAAGGATCGGGCGCATCCAACGCGACCTTAACCTCATTAGTATGATGTAACATCGAGGCCGAACACTTGATTTTCATTTGCTAACGCTTGTACGTTTAAAAAAGAAAATTGCCGCGCTTTTAAAATTTGAATTACCCAAAGCGCGCCACTTCGTTGAATAAAAAGAATGTGAGGTACAATTTTATTTTATTACAATACATATATTGTATTTGTCATGCGAGGATAGTTATTAGGTACTTTATTACAATTATTACCAAGGTATAAGAAAGAAGTTTAAGGATATTACAGTATTTAGGTAACTTTAAAAATAATCTTACAGGTGTAGGAATGCGGCCAAGAAATTCGAAGTCGGGCTTTAATTTTTGTGCGGAAATGATCGGATACTACCCGCCGCCCGCCCGGGACGGTTATGTCGGTCTTAAACCGACTAAAATCGCACGCCATCTTGGGTCTTCAAATGCCGGGAGGCCAGGACAACCTCATCTGTTGATCGAGCAGCCCCGGATCTTCAATTTTTTTTAGGCGGGGCAAAAACTGAAAATGCCGCCCCCAGCCGCATTTTTGCCCTACGTAAATTCCCTTGAATGCCGGCGGGGGGGGGGGGGGTGTCTATCCGACATGATTTTATTTTCAGTCAAAAGTAGGTATAACCCATCTTTCCCTCATCCCACCTTGAGTCCTCGCTCGCATCACAGTGACGACAGACTATATACAGACGTGGACTCCTATCTGATCCGAAACAGGTGGTCCACGAGACACCCTCTCCCGGAGATCACCTGCATCAGCCGGTACGGCAGGCTCCGTCCGTGTCGCCTCTCTAGCCAGTCCTCCATGATAACACGGCTTGCCCTGCGCTCGGTCGCCCAAGTCGTTCCTTCTACTCCATCATGATGTCCGGATGGAGCTGGACTTCTCGAGGCTCGGGTTCCCGTCCCTGCTCCCACGTCAACTTTCACCACTAATATAGCAATTTCCAAGACCAGAGAGACTTGGAAGATGCACCCTGAAGCACCTGAACCTTATTGCGAAGCACACAGTCGTATCCGATGTTCCACAGGAGTCACTCCTTTGACAGGGTTACTCCTGTCAAATGAGTGACCCCAAGGCCGATTTCTGCGGAGTACCGCATGACATTTGATGACGACCAAGGCCGGTCACTGTTAGGTAGATGATGGCTCTCTCCGTCAAATACGCCCCGACTAGGCGGCAAAGGTAGAGTTGCACATCATGGTACACGAGCGCCTCCCTGGAAGTCCTGGTAAGTCTAGGGCAAGGTGTTGAACGCATTGGCGATGTGATGTCCAAGGACACCGCTAACATTACCTCGCCCCGGGCAAACTCATCCTTCACCAGAGCCCTCATGAGCATGGAATGGACTGGAATGGAAAGGGGACTCTTTTGTCCGCACTTAGCCTCATTTTTTGGGCCATTGTGCATGGACCTCATGAGCATGATGGCATCTACGGTGGAGCACCTCTGGCTGAAGCGAATTTGGCCATTCGCCATCTCCGGCCACAACCTGGAGCGGCGTCCGATGAGGCACTTCCCAATAACTCTTTCAAAGAGTTTGCGCACCTCGTCAAGCACCTCTATGGGTTGGTAGGCTAACGGTGAGTCCACCGGGCGCCCTTTCGAACGGGGACCATTTACCTCGTCTTCCATGATTGCGGAAATTGGCTCCGCTATAAACATGCGTTAAGAAGCTCTGTCACTTGGGGACTTGGAGATCTTCGACTAGAGTAAGGACCCACTCTCGTCCTGGAATGACGTCGGGTCTCGGGGCGGTTTTGTTACTTCTTGGCTCTGATCATTGCACCGCCAGCCCTAGTTCTACCTCAAGTGACCTCGAGTCGTCGTCGTCATCCACACTGGGCGCCATAAGCGACCGAGGCTCAGTAGTCTGCGGTGGAACGTGTTTCGTCAGCTGCGCTGGGAACAGGGAGCCATCAACTCCTCTGAATAGAACTGGTGGAGACACCTAGTCAACGGGGTCCAGGGGTGCAGCTTGCCGCTTTCCATAAGGCAAGGCCGCCCCCAAGGGGGCGGCCTTTCATCTGCAAAGTTTGATTTTGCCGCCCCCTGATGCTGCCGCCCGGGGCACGTGCCCCGGCTTGCCCCCCCCTAGATCCGGCCCTGTGATCGAGGGATATGATGTGACTCTTTCACAGACTTTCCTCTCGGGATTGGGAGGTTACACGTTAGAAGAGCGGACCACGGACCCCAGTAAGTTAGTTATAGATGAAATTGGTGGGATTGACTCTACGCTTTTGGGTGGAGAATTTTTTTAATATTTCAAACAATGATGCTTTAATCGGTATATTCCCATTTATAACACTGTCAAACTTGATATGAATGAAAATATTGGAAAATTTACTTGAAAATCGGTAACCAGGGGACCTCGGGTAAGAATAGTTAGAAATATAAATAATTTATTACTCATGTGCAAAGGCTTTAGTTTTATTACAGTAGGCCATTGTCATCAGTCATAGATTGCGGCGCAACATAAGTGTGGCATGGTCTAACATTGGCCTAGTATGAGTAGGTAAGTGCAGTATCGGTTGTAGGAATAGATGGTAGGTATAGTTATAAGGGGCTGTCCATTTTTTTTTTTTTTTTTTTTTTGTAAAATTTTTGTAAAATTGTAAATTAATCACGTGAGGCTCAACACTTTCCGAACACGAAAAAAAACACGAAATATCACGTGTATTTATTTTTTCACAAGTGTGATTTTTGGTCAAGGTGCTTAATTTTCTAGCTTTAAATAAAAAATGAAAAATTCACGTGATTTTGGCTAGGGGGGGGGGGGGGTAGTATAAATCCTCACCACGTATCACCATGGGGGAAGGGGGAGGTTGAAAAATTTCTAAAAAACATCACGTGATTTATGGACAGCCCCTAATAATAAAATGACAAACTTTCACACAAGCTTTCATTCCCTATTTGAACCTCTTTTTCGTAATAAAAGGTAGCCTATGTCCTCTCTTGACCTCTAGTCCATGCGTCTACCAAATTTCATCAAGATTGGTTCAGTGCACGGAAGATAATCATTTCCTTCTCCATGGTTCAGTGGTTCAGGCGTAAAAGCGTTACAGACAGAGAGATAGCGTTACTTGGTATTTATAATATTAGTATGGATTATGTCCATGACTTACTTTTTGACCTAGATTTGATTTTTAGTAGAGTTAGTGCTTGTAGAGATAGGCCTTATAGAGTTAGGGGTTTGGCTCTACATGAGATTCGATAACTTATTGCGCTGTTTCAGTAATGTTGTAAGAAAATATACCTTAGGTTAACAAAACAAACAGAAAAAAAGGAAACAAAAAGAAACAATTCTCGTATATAAAAATCTATTCAAAATGGAGTATCAATCTAATCTCAATCGACTCGAATCTCACAAATAGCAAAAACGATTATGATGTCTACGAAAATTGAGTTAACGCTAGATCCGCTGAGGTGCGAGAGATGTCATTTTTAAACTACTTGGGTCGCAGACAAGCACACGGCCCACCTGATGGTAAGTGGTTACCGTGGCCTATGGGCGAGTGCAACACCAGGGGATGCGGAATATTCGTTGGGATTTTGCGCACGATAAAAAAGAATATCGTTTTTGTCATTGGGGAGAATTGAAATTAGATTGAGATGAAATTTTGAACAGGTATATAATTAGTACGAGAATTGGCCCTGAGTTCCTTCCTCTATTATGCATTTGTTTGGTTGCAATCATATTTAGAGTGGAAGGATGCGCTGGTTAACTCCAAATTGGAAATCCTCTAAGTGAACTCTTGTCGGTAGCTTAGTGGTTAAGGAGTCGGCCTTACGATCGAGAGGTCCCGGGTTCGAATCCTGGCCATTACACTACCGACGTGAACCCACTCCTAGCACAAACAATTTAGCTTAGTTGGAGGGGTTAACGGGAATATTAGTAATTTCGGTTGCTAATATTCTTTAAAAAAAAAAAAAAATTCATTCAAAATTAAAATGAGTCATTCGGTTTATCATAATGTATGCAAATTTTATGATAATACGGAATATGAATGAAATAAAACGGAAGGAAAATGTTTGTGGCCTATTAACCTACACGTAGGTTAACTGTTATAAAACTCAATAAAGTTGTTAATTAAGTAGGTACCTAGTAGCACCTACCTATCTTTACCTACATAATTCGTAAGAAATATGTAAAGTAGATATATTTTTTAAATTTCTCTTGTACCTGTAAACATTATTTTATTGCAATTATACACCGACCTAGTGAGTATGTTATTAATATACGTAGCACCATATTAAGCTTACGGCCATAAATACTTATAAGACTATTGATAATGTTTATTGTAAAGCCTTCTTTGATAAATAAATATTATTATTATTATATTATTATAATTAAAAAGAAAACTTGAGTTGTGTTGTTGGATTTTGAACCCATTTTTTTAAAATTGTCATCTGTTTGTTTGTCCGTTTGTATGTATGTTCTCAATGTATGTAAAAACCTATAAACGGATTTTGAGGTGTTTTTTTATTATTAGGAAAATAGGTATTTCAATTAGCTTTGTGAAGCTCTATGGAAAAGATTATCTTTTCTTTCTTTTTCTCTTTTCTATTTCATAATCGATTTTGAATAGTTAGCGTACTAAAACTGCTTTAAAATTTCATTCAAAAGATTTTTATGTTTAACGTTGCGTCAAGAGTTCACGCGAAGATTACTCATTAACATAAAATTAATATAACGAAAATATGTTTTATTCTACTAGCTCAGAAATAAATTTGTAGTTTACTAAAAACATCCTTAGAGGTATACTATATGAATACGACATATAGGCAATAATTGAAACCATATACTTGGTACCCCCTAAGCTTCAAGCAGGAAAAGTTTGAACAAAATTGGTCCAGTATTAAGGGCAGAAACAAGAGTTTTAATTTTATAGAATTTGAACAACTTTGAGCACTCTGTAGAATCGCAGTTATCAATAAAACTTTAATTTTCATTCAAATGTTGCCGCTTAGCTGTTCAAGTAAGTTACCTACTATGCCTATTGTTGTGTGTGTGTGTGAAGGTGTGTGCGTATTTATTAATGACTTATGACACAGTCAATGACTTAAAAGCAACGGATGAAACTATTTAATGACTTATACAAATGGTTGCATTTTCTACATTTATTTTAATAATTATTTTGTTAGAAAATTTCGGATTTTATAAATCAGGGAATTTAAGTTTAAATTTAATTTGGTTCTATTCCTACGGACCAGGATGCTTCGCGGTTTCAGTATTTGCACATAGGGTGGTGGCACCAATTATCGGCCATGTCAACATTTTTTGACCTTTGATTGATTGTATTTTTTTGGTTTATAGCATTTTCTTTCTTGCAATGCCTTTTTTGGGTAGAGGGATACTGAAACTCCATTACTACATTCGCAAAATTACCAATTCTTTGTTATTTTTGAAAATATAGATGTTTTTTTCCGAGTATGTCGATTTCCCTTAATATCGGCCCCTAACACCCTAATTTCTGCCGCCTGTGATCCTAATATCGTCATACCTTCTCCAACGTGAATTTAGGTCAATAAAACTAAGTAAAGTAAAAAATTATAACGTTTTATATTCTAATTCAGATTGAAATTTTTTTTTTTACGCTTATCTATCATTAATTTGTCTTTTCTTTATACCTCAGCCTTAAAAATTACAGTAATTGCTGTTATTATAAACTAATGATCACAATGATTAAAAAAATTCAAGACAAATAAAGATTTCCAAAATATATTATTATAAAGAAAAAATATTATTCAATTATTATTATTCAATCAATCAATTATTAAATAAAGTCAACAGGAAACTTGACTTTCTTTAAAGGCTTTTCAATTTGAATGCACTAAGCAGTGACGGCAAGTAAAATCTTTAGCCACATCAATATAATTTCACCCACGATGAACTGTAAAATAAAAAAAATAAAAAAATGTACTGTATCTTCTTCGATATCACTAATTAGTTCTACTTCACAGCCACCACAAAGAATTTTCTCCTTTTCTTCTTGAGAAGGTAAATCAAGTGGTCAGTTACGCTGTCCTTTATTATTCTCTTCTTCTATTCTAATAATCTTCTTCTTGTATCTACTAGTTTTATTTTATTTGACTGGTTTATGTTTTATATTCTATTTTCCAGATTTTTCTTCCTCTCTGTACTATCTATTCTTCCAGGAAGTCTGTCTTGTAAAGTGATCCTGGGAATTTCGTATTGTCAAAATGCTACTCTTCTTCTACTTCATCCTATCATTAATTCCCAGTCGCAACCGAAGTTTACACCTCGGATTCTGGGGTCCGCATTGTCAGTCTTAACTGCGGATTTGGCTAGACCTCGATATTTTCCGCAAAACGACTTCCACCTATCCTCCACAACCCCAATGGTGACATCGAAGCATTACATTACTGCCTGCTTCTTTGAACGGATTTACACCATTTCTTATTCTACTACGGTCATAGAAACTATAGAGGTCATAGAACCTATAGGGGTGATAGAATCTATAAGGGTCATTGAACCTATGGGGTCATAGAACCTACAGGGGTCATAGAACCTATAGGGGTCATAGAACCTATAGGGGTCATATAACCTATAGGAGTTATAGAACCTATAGGGGTCATAAAACCTATAGGGGTTATAGAACCTATAGGGGTCATAGAACCTATAGAGGTCATAGAACCTATAGGGTCATAGAACCTGTAGGGGTCATAGAACCTATGGTCATATAACCATAGGTTTGAAACCTTTCTCTTTTTGTTGGGAATCATTATGGCATACCTACCTGTTGACTAAAATTGAAATACCTAAGTATTTGTTCATTTTTCACCACGTTCCTGTTTATTGTAAAGTAGGAAAGTGAGTACCCTATACAAAATAAAGTGGCCGTTATTACGCATCGATTCTCTAGATATCGGCCGTAGCTGGCAAAAAAGTTTTTAGGCGGCCGATGTTAGGATCTAGTCATCAAACAGAGCTGTTATTTAATTTGTAACCTTATTAATGTTACTGCTAATATATAAAATAGCTAAACATATAGTTTAGTGTTTTCATGCATTTCCTCAATATCGACCAGGCGGCCGATATTGAGATTTATCCAAAATAAAGATCCCTAATCTCGACCCCCCGATTATTTCATAAAAAGTACAAATAAATTTAAAAACACACTACCTAAACGGTACTTCGACTGTTTTTCTTTATTATAAAATAATATAAAATACCATAGATATGTTTAATTCCATTCAAATACTTATCAACGGAGTGCGTCGACTCCGGGATTTGACTCGGAAATGCCAACAAACGACACTAGTCGGTACCTGCGCGTGCTCTATTACCACCTGAACGTTCAAATGTGGAGGTACCCGCACCAAAATATGGGATGTTATTCGTATGGATATAGAGTCGCTTTTTGCATAAAAACGATCATAATTTTAGGGTTATTTTCATAGTTATGATCCATTTTCTCGAAAAGGCCGATATTAGGACGTGGCCGATACTAGGAGACTTCACCCTATGTCGTATCCATATTGTATAACGGATTGCCGTGATATTTTTTTTTAAATCTTTATTTATTTATAGGACTTTTATCTAACGACATGGCAGTCCTATTGTAACAAAATAACATATTAACTATAAACAAAACTTAAATTAGGTTAGATAGTTATTTTGTGTTATGCTTATATTTTACGTACATATTTATATCTTATCTATTCCCGATATTTCAGTTTTTTTTCGGCAGCCATGAGCGCGGGACACTTGTTAAGCTTTTCATTACCATGTCATCATTGAAGAGGTTTTGACTTGCACCTAATGCATAAAACAAGGCAACAAATTCCAACATTAATGTCCTAAATTATTTATTTTTAAGCGCAAATAAGTACCTAAGTAGAGACTAGTATATTCCCAGTAGTACCATTAATGGTACTAGTGGGACAAAGATTCCTACTAGCTAGTACCATTAATGGTACTAATCAATGGTACAGTTGGGAAAGAGGGGTCCAAACTCATATTTGACACAGTTTTTTCACACCTATAGCCGCCTATAGGTAATATCTACATACATCGTGTAACCTTCATACTCGTATAACGTAATAAGATTCTTCGAAATGTTGTTACTTTACGAATGCAATTGTAGTTTTAAATAAATCAGTATTTTCCTTAATCTCCGCATTTAACCGAAATCACTATTTCTTAAGATTTCTGAAAGCGGTTTTACCCACTTTATGTGGTGTCTTCATATTATTCTAGGAAGTTATATTATATCTAAGAACAACGAACTGTTTATCTACACTATACCTAATAGAATTTGACGTAGAGGGTATTACATCTAGAATGAGCATTCGCTCGTTTGATATAGGTAAATCAACACAATTTTCATAGAAATCGTGACCGTTTTTGACATTTGTGAGATTCAGATTAGATCGAGACTGAATTTTGAATAGACTTGCAAGATGAGAATTATTAGCACTGAGAATTCAGTGTGCAACAAGACACTTTTCTTAATCCGAGCAGCGTATTCTTTATTTAAGATGAATCAACATAAATATTTCCTAATTTGCCCAAATAAAAGGGCTGTTAAATTACCGCTACGAAAGTGTGTCCGAATGTATAAAGGTCGTATATTGTGTTGGGACTTGGGACCCTGCAGGGCACATAGTGCGTTCTGTAAAAATAATACAGCACAAACTCTTTTGTGATGTAAGCTTTCTTTAAATTACGACTTTTTGAAATTCGGATGATGGAATATGAAATGAAAAAATATTGCCGCTGCCGTTATGAATTAAAGATAATGGCATTCGCAGTCAATGTGGTAAACATAATTTGTGTCATAAAAAGTCGTATAAATAATAAACTTTGTGGAATAGTTGCTTGCCTGACAATGTAAATGATATTTATAAATTAAGAATTTTCTTATAAATATTGCATATAGCCTTTTCGTAACTTTACAAAGTACCTATCTTTGTAAAGTTACGAAAAAGGCGAACATATTTGACGGCACACCAATAATCATTTTTTGTTTGAAAATGTATATAGGTCACGTGCAATGAAATGTATACACGGACAGAAATTTGAATAAATAATGTTCACTCTGAAAAATTCAGAAATAAATAGTCACATTATCAATATATTCTTTGTAATCATCGGGATTTCGCGCAATAATGTAAATTTTTGTCATTTTGCTATTTTTTTTCGCATCTTTGCATTTTGCAAATTTATCACTGTATACATATCAGTGCACGTGACTGTACTTGACATTGGTGAAAGTATTATAGGATTTATAGGTATACCCGCGATTTTGCAGCAAAAATAAATTATTAAAAAAAAATTGAGATTTTTTCGCAGAACTCTACACTGAGTGAGAAGTAACCATCGAATGCACCAATAACTAAATAACGATATCAAATAAAAGCAAATAAATGCTAACTAATTAAATAACGGAATCAAATAAAAGCAAAAAAAGATAAAGAATGAAGCGACAATAAAATTTATTGTGTCATTGAATATAATAACTTGATGGAAATAAAGTATAAACGAGGAACAAATTAAGGGTCAAATTCAAGCCATAACATCACAAAAGGAGGTAAAATATCGGAGAAAAGCACATATTTGCGTATAGCATTATCCACCGTCCATTACAAGTATTACAACACACAAATTATCGTGTATCCAGTTATTTGATGATGAACAGTTATCTCTAAATACATACATAATAATTACGCCTTTATCCCCGGAGGGTTAGGCAGAGGTGAATGAGGATCATTCACGTTTTTAGCTGAGTATGCAGATTTATAATGATTAAAAAAACAATAAACACTGTGAAAAAATTATTTCAATCCGATCAAAAATGACGAAGATACAGCAATTTTAATGCAGTAATCTCAAAAACGCTCGCCGCCGCGCCAAAATACTGTGTGACGTCATTTGTTATGACAGCGCGCGCCGCCGCTATGGAGAGTATGAAGACTTAGGGCTCTTTTGGGTTAAGACTCCATAGCTGTTTTATTTCGTAACGTATAATTTTGAACTTTTGTACGGATTTTAAGTAATTTACAAAGCTTCTAATAATACAGTTTTTGTGCTATTTACTTCAATATTTTTTTTAATAAAAATAACTATATCTATACCTACTTATAATATTATGAAACTGAAGAGTTTGTTTGTTTGAACGCGCTAATCTCAGGAACCACCGGTTCGAATTGAAAAGCTCTTTTTCTGTTGAATAGTCCATTTATCGATGAAGGTTATAGGCTATATAACATCACGCTACTACAAAAGGGAGCGGAGCAGTGTTCATAAATGTCAACAAATCCGGCAGACTTCCATACATCTATGTTAACATAGTAATAAAGAGGGAAGATTTGTATTTTTGTATTCGATTAAACTCAAAAACTACTAGACCGATTTCGAAAATTCTTTTACCATTAGAAAGCTGCATTATCACTGACTAACATAGACTTTATTTTATTTTCAAACAAATTAGGAATCCTTACTAAAACTTCAATAATGAAATCCAAGATGTAAAAAAATTACTTAAAATATTTCTTACATCGCGTGCGCTGCGAAAACTATTGATGATAGAATAAGATAATGTACTGCGGAAATATATAACTTAAAAAGGTCTACATAAAAGTCCGCGATAGCATATGTCTATCTCCTAAGAAAACGGAGGCCTGACGCAACGCAGTCCACTGTAGTGTATAGACTGGAACGTTTGTTATTGTTTCGGTGGTAATAATGCACCCATACAAATATTGTATTGTGCCAAAATGCAAGAATACAAGTGTTACTACGCCTAATCAATTGTTTTTTTATGTTGCGAGAGATGCAAAGATAAGAAAATAAAATCGGCCAAGTGCGAGTCGGACTCGCCCATGAAGGGTTCCGTAGTAGCAAAGGCGAAAATTGCTGTTTATGACGTATTAAAAAAAAACTACTGACTGGATCTCGTTCGAACCAATTTTTAGTGGTAGTTTTCATGGCAATTTACATCATATATATTTTTTTAGATTTAACATTCTCTTAGTTTAGAAGTTAGAGGGGGGGGGGGGGGACGACACATTTTTCCACTTTGGAAGTGTCTCTCGCGCAAACTGTTCAGTTTAGAAAAAAATTATGTTAGAAACCTCAATAGCATTTTTGAAGACCTATCTATAGATACCCCACACGTATGGGTTTGATGAAAAAAAAAAAATTTGAGTTTCAGTTCTAAGTATGGGGATCCCCAAAATGTAATGCTTTTTTTTATTTTTGTGTGAAATTCTTAATGCGGTTCACAGAATACATCTTCTTACCAAGTTTCAACAGCATAGGCCTTATAGTTTCGGAGAAAAGTGGCTGTGACATACGGACGGACAGACAGACAGACAGACAGACGGACGGACAGACATGACGAATCTATAAGGGTTCCGTTTTTTGCCATTTGGCTACGGAACCCTAAAAATGGGTTAAAGTAATGAGAAGAGATGATAAAACTCTTCTTTCAAGCGAAAGTGTTTTACATTGTTGCGAAGATCATTTTGTCGTAAGTAGGTATTGTGTACCTATTACTATTAGAACTATCGAGATATTTCCAATAATAGTAATGTGAAAGGCCATGAAAGTTTAAATACCTATATTGCGTACCTACCTATGTCTATACATGATAACAAAATTCAGTCTAGAGATTATCCTGCAGGCGTATACTATATACCTACCTATTCTATCATTTTTAAAAGTTACAGACTTGCACCACTACGAATAAGTCTCCTAAATACTTTTGAAGTGGTCATGACGGCATCGGCAATATCTACTTAAGTACTTCATTTTATTATAAAACGTAATACCTTTTCTGAACCTGTATTATACTAGCTTCAGTTATTTCACGTCATTTCTAACGTGGTTTATTACTCGCTTGACAACACAGTAGGTACAACTTTCGACAGAACATCATAAGGTAGGTAAATAAGTACAAGCGTTAGGACGAACTACGTATATTATAAAGTATTTTAAAAACAAACTGTATTTGAATAATCACCAAAGAACTTAAAACACAAATAAAGTACTAAGAAAAACCAATAAAACGCAAGCACTACTAGTCGATCCACGAAAGAATTTGTACTGACTGACTGGCGACTGCGCTAGTCGGGACGCGTTCATAACAGATGACGTCATCGCCTAAATCGCAGTGTAAGCGGGCGTTTTTAAGTACTCGTTAAGAAATCCCTAATAGCTTCGTCATTTCTTGACGGATTTTGATTATTTAAAAAATAGGATACTCAGAAAGGTATAGCGCACCTGGTATACTGATTAAAAATACAATATTCCATTATGTGATTCATCCTCATTAACACCCACATTTCATCAATTTGATCATTGTATTCAGTCCCACGTAATAGGGGGTGAGCCTATTGCCGCACTCCGGGTACCATTGTTGACTCGAGCCATGAATCTGAGGCTGAGCTGGGCTGTATATTCTGTCTGATGTTATACAGGCCTAATTAAAACTTAGCTAAAACCGAACCCCTTGTAAAGGGTATATGATACGAGTATAACTGTACCTTTTCCTAAAAAAATACAGTTACCTATGTTTTCAATAATTAACAAAACTATCAAAGACTAATGACACTGATATATTAATAAAGAGCAAAAATTTACGGTAAATATTAGAACAGGTATTTTTTTTACCGATACAAGAATCTAGAGTAGTTGGAGTAAACAACATATTGAATTGATATTAATAGGTTATTCAACTCGTCAAGGTGAAATGTGGCTAACGGAAAGATGAGTAAATGCGATTCCAAGAAAATCGCAGCTCATTTACAACAAGATTCTTTCAATTTGTTACGGAACCCACAGGACTCGACGGGTCGCCTCAGTACCGGTTCGTTACAAAATCATCCGTTGTTTAAAAGTGGAAGCTGTTTGTCCCGCTTATTAGTGACCAAAGCAGTCAACACGTGTAATCAGCTGGGTCCCGGTCCCGCTACAAAAATGACTTTAATCGACTCCTTGGCAGGACATAAACATAACATGACAAGACGAATTCCAAGGTAAAGTGTTAAGAAATTGTTTTCGCGAAATTTTTACTGGTGGTCCATTAGGCGAAAAAAGTGTTAAGAAATTTGTTTTCGCGAATTTTTTACTGGTAGTCAATTAGGGGATCACAAATGTGTCTTTAGTTTAAAAGCTCAGTATAAAAGATACATAACTTTTTTTTGTTAAAGGGCAAGTGCAGTAGGGTGAGTGAGAGTACTGTACTGAGAGACCAGCTAAGATCAGTTTGCCTTGATTTTGTAGAGGGTTTCCCCTATCTTACATTGGATTGACAGTTTTTTTAGCCTTTAATAGAGTTTAGTTAGTTAAAATCGAGAGTTTTTGTGAAATAATTAAGATCGAGACCAACTATTTTGGTAATTTGTGCCGCAGTGACGAAGGGTGAAAATTTAGAAAAGGTAGGCCGGTGAAAAAAAACTTATCTAGTTTGTCATGATGCATTGGGAAGCCGGAATCGGATTAAAGGGAACCCTCGCAAATGCTGTGACGAGACTATAGTTTAAAACTATAAGTATAGAGCTTCGGTCTTACTTACTCCAAGAAGATATAAAGGATAAGAGACTAAACGCTCGCGACATAGGTACCTACCTACCTACCTATTTTTTTTCATCAACTCGTGATTAGCTGCTGCTAATAAAATGATAAATGACATTGATAGCTTAGTTTGACCTTGACAATTATAAGAAGAAAGAACGTAGGTAAACGATGAATGTTTTATTTTAATATTAATGAAATGTATTTCAACTTTAGCTTTCTGCACTTCTTTCCATATTCTTTAACTAAGTATGCCAAATGTCACGCTGAGTTCCACCGTGGGCGCACCGCGCAATATTCTTAAAAAGGGATCCGAAGTTATGGCTTCACGTATTAATATATTATAGATATCATCTTTCAGTGTGTTTTTAACATTAGTAAATACTTACAATGCGTTGGGTCAACATGTGGAATGAGGTGAACAAGTGTTGCATTCGTTTTATTAAGGTGACATCAATAAAAACGTTTTTTTTTGTTACGAAAGTAACTTTTTCTTTTATGAGTCTCGACTTTATTTTTAACCGAAATTCAAATATGAATTCTGGTAAATCGGAGGTGACTCCACTATCACCCCAAGATGGTTTTATAGGAGAATTTCAAATGCTCAAGCCGTGCTCATGTAGCTCAGTTTACCAGAGCATTCCCCCTGTTATGGACTGTTCACGGGTTCAAGTCTCGTCTTGAGCATTCACTTTCCAATTTATATAAAAATGCAAATACTTATGTTATTTTTCCAAAAATATTTTTTTTTTCAAAATAGACGCGTGCTTACTTTTAGTTACTTAACACAATTGCCTGTGTTTATGTATGACTTCCGTCAGGTGTCATCAATCAATCCTATTGCAGCCTAAGCCTATTGCAGTCCACAGCTGGACATAGGCCTCTCCCAATATGCCATGTCATGTCATCGATCATCATAGAAATGACAAAAATGGACCTATAATGTGCTCAAAATGAGCTCTATACGCGCAGTATACGTTCTTGGGTCAAAGTCAAAAATCATTTATTCTGTATAGACCATCAAAACGGCACTTACAAAACGTCAAAATTATACATAATATGTACTAAAGACTAGCTTAGCAAATGGACCACCGGTTCGAAACGCGGCCCCGGCCTGAGAAGACTCCGGCAAGAAACTCAGCGGGCTTTTTTTTTTTTTGGTCTATTTACAAAAAATGCTTAGTCTACTTAGTCTAAATACAATCATTTGTTTGAGAAGCATGCATGAGTGTACAGCTCATTTCCAAGCTAGTTTATCATTTAAATATTCTTGTATTTTATAATAGCCTTTTTGGCACAATTTCCTCTTAACTACATTTTTAAATTTATTTATAGGTAAATCCCTAATTTCATTAGGGAGCTTGTTAAAAAAGCGTATACAGTTACCCTGGAAAGAATTACTAATTTTTTGGAGTCTGCTATCACAGACTACAAGATTGTTTTTATGTCTCGTATTTATGTTATGCCTGTCACAAATTTCAATTGTAAATTTGGAAATATTTTTCCTTACATACATTCGAAAATGTATTGTGACACTACGGTCAGAATGACTATTTCTTTAAACTTTTCTCTGAGGCCCAACTCTTGGTGTCTTTTGAGGATAGCACGGGGTGCTACTGCAGTGGACGAGCCCAAGTTCACCAAGCATAGGTTATTAGAAAACAATACGCGCGCGCCAGGGCTCGTTTGTCTCGCGATTTAGGTCCACGACACGTGTTCCGAGGTACCTACAGCATTCATTCTATGATGACATGACTAGCCGAAGTCACGTCAGTGTCAATAATTCACTTTCACCAATTAGAGCTCACCTACATAGTTATTCTATTGTTTGATGATTGTCCAAACTAACGGAATATTCATTTAATGATTATTTTAGCGAATAAATTATTCATAACCATTGTACCACTAATAGTTTGATTTACACATGTAAATTTAATAATGTAGAAAGGTGTGTATTCTTAAGGCGAGGTCCAACCTCCAAAAGAAAAAAAATAAGATTCTATTTTTCATATACAATCGTCGCACGATAATCATATCTCCAACATCAATGGTGTCAGTGTATAAACAGAAGTTAATCTAAAATATGCAGCAAAATACATACAATACAGTTGTCTAGTTTCAATTAAAAATGAATTGCAAAGAAGGTGCCAATTATTTACTTAACAAAAAAAAATTGGCCAAGTTCTCTCTATTTTCAGTGATAAGATTTTTTTGTTATTGTAATAAAATGTATTATTGTCAATTAATTAATTTAAATTGTATATTTAGCATTATTCACCATAAACCAACCAAAAATGTGCATATCTTATCGAATTGAAGTATGACTGTGCCTTAAATAGTTTGACAGTAGGTGTGGGATATCACGCGTGCTGTCTGCTGAGTTGAGTAATAGTGAAGATTCAAAGAATCTACGGTTATAGTTAGACCGTATGAGTAACCGATTGACTTTTGACCTGCTTTACAATAATGAAAAATGAGCACATGGACGTAAATAGATTTTTGCCGAACACGAGTACCTATTACTTATTAAGGGATATCATAGGTCATGAATTATTGACGTGTGTTCAGTTATTAAACTGTTAAGATACCGTTAAGAGGAAGTGCAATGTAATAATAAACGGAAAAAAGGGTTATTGGGCCATACCAAGATATTATGCGGGTCAATATCACCTGCTACCAGAGGCTCTGGAATAAGTTTTGACATGTCTGGACAAACACTCAAAATTAATAAGTCAAATCTAGACACAGAATAGGTGAGCGAATACTTAATATCGAAGTTCTCCCCCTAGAAAAGTTACAATTCGTAGGCCGGTGTATAGTAGAATATAATGAAGAATGTATGGGATTTGACGTATATATGACAGTCGTCAACGCATGTCATAAATGTCAAATTCCATACATTAGCCAACGAATTGACACTTGTCTAGTAGGGTAGCCAAATTAGCAGTTAGACTGGAATAAGCGGATAAATACTATGCCCCAGACTCCGAGGTGAGAGCTTCGGATGCGACTGGGATTAACGCTAGGATGATGAAGAAGAGTAGGGGTTTTTAGGAGGATTGTTAGGAGTTCTAAAAAATAATTACGGATGAGGATGAAAATTGACAAAAGTTTAGGTAACTTAATTCCCAATCCATTTTAATCTAGTCAGACCAAAGATATTATATATAAAAAGAAGTAGATTCGTTATTGCGCGAAAATCGTGAAGATTCGAAAACGAGTCAATTGGAACGTTTGCCTCTAGTACCGCGTGCCGAGCGGCGCCGGCCGGACGTTGAGCGGAAGCATCAGTGACTTATAAAAATAACGAAAAATGCCATCGTATGTTTATAGACACTGCACGAACTATTACTCTAAAGTTAATACATCGAAAGGGAGTTCATATCACATGGAAATAATACATATTTCGACTGATAAAGACCAAATTTCTGACTTTCATAATATTCAAGTTAAAATTGTTAAAAAGAGACAGTATGATATAATTTGGTGCGTGAGCGACAAGGACGTGTGTGATCCGAACATAGATTAAAGTACAGATGAGAATATCGTAGGCATTAAACTCACTACATACTACCTCCCAATTTTAATTTGTTGTTTTTTATAATTGCCTACTAATACTATGTGGTTCAAGTAAGTTAATAAGTGCGAACTTCACTTCACTGGCAAGTATCTACTTAGGTAAGTACCTACTTGTTAAAATTTGTAGGTACTATTGGCAGCAACAAAATAATGAAATAGAATAAACATACCTAGCTTTTTTATACTTAACTAGCTGCCCCGGCGAACTTCGTACCGCCATATTTTCGGCCCGCGTGGTATTCAAATCCCGTTCCCGCTGCACCCTTATCACTTAGGGGGATGAAAAATAGATGTTGGCCGATTCTCATAGATACCGGATAAGCACAAAAAATTTCATCAAAATCGGTCGAGCCGTTTCGGAGGAGTTCGATTACGCACCCCGTGACAGAAGAATTTTATATATTAGAAGATACAATAACAATGACAAACAAACATCTTTGTCTAAACAAAATTACGCAATTATCTCAAACTTCACTTTACTGGCAAGTACCTACTTAGGTACTTGTTAAAATTGTACTACTGACAGCAACAAAATAATGAAATTTAAAAATTATACCTAGCTTTTTCATAATACATTAACAAAGTTAAACAAACATCTTTGTCTAAACAAAATTAGGCAATAACCTCAATTCAGAGAGCTCTGTACCTTCTTTTTCAATAATTTTGTTAGCCTATGTCACCGACTAGCAACCGCACTGTGATTGGTACATTGTTATCATTAAAGTCCAAGTGACAAACAATAGCTGTCTTCTTCTTTTATATTGTATTTTTCATGTCCTCTCTTTTCAATCCATTGGTTATGTAGGGAAGTGTAGATGAATTAAAAATGTGTGTGTGTGAGTTCGGCACATTTTTCTATGTTGATTTGTAAGCATATGACATGTCTATGTTATGAAAGGTCTTTGAGTCAGACCTACTTATTCCGTTTCATCTGCTCGAACGAAATTGCGCATAGATATCGAACAACGCATCCGTTCTTGATATTTTATTCATTCAAATGTTACAGATATGAATGCAAATATTAATATTTTTCGAATTCGTAGATGTGGGCCACCGAATTGGACATAAGATGTAAAGTAGTAAGTCTGAATACAGTTATTTTGTGCATAAAAACTGTTACCTACTAAGAGAGTCGTTGATTGCAATAAATATATGTTCTGGTATCCTTTACAGTTTGAAACTTTCAATTTCTTTTTTTGGAATTACTTTCTTGCATGTCTTGCTACCCAAAATCGTGCAGAAGTTCAGATACAACGGTATATGAATCTTTAAAGAAATATTACAAGGTGTAAATGAATGTTAATATACGATCATAATAATTTAAATAAACGCTGTACAACTCCACATGACATAATTTGAATTTATGTGAATCTTGAGCGAATTATCTTAAAATGTATCAAGATTACAATCAGATGGTTTGTGTAAGCGATACGCTATTTTGGGGTCGGAATTAGGTACCCATGGTTTATTGTTATTCCTGTTTTCTTGTTTTCCTCCACTCTAAAAACCTTTACAAATGCAATATTGGAATGTCATGCCGATAAAAATATGACTTACTCAACTACGAGTACAATATCCCTGTCGCGGTTAGCCTAGGAGTTGGCTCTTAGCCTAAATTAGCCTAGGAGCTTAAATAATAGATATAAGAATAGACTATAAGGAGTAATTTATAGCCTATTCTGTTGTCCAGTTTTATCTTTCCCTGGACAGACCTGAATTTGAAACTAAATTCCAAAAGCTTTCTGAACACATAATTATAATGTAGTTTTTCCCTGTTGCTCGACATTTGAAAATTATTTCTACATTTGTTGCCTATTAGTTTCGTTTTCTTGTGCACTTCTAGAAATTATAACTTTCATTTTTTTAATGTGATGTACGTTAACGGTTGCCCTAGAACTAGCTTTGCTTTGATAAGTCACGTGTGTACCGCTCGTTTTGTTACGAGGTCAAAGTCATAGCTGCTGACCAAGGTTGTAGGTGGGACCTTAGCTGATAACATGGCGGGAAAAACTAAAGTGTTATGCAGCTGATACGAAAGGTCTCAAGTACTATTTATATCCTCATACTCTTAAAACAAATAGTATACTTATCTAATTTTATACGAGTAAAATAAAAGTATTTTTAATGTAAATATTTTAACAAGGTTTTGTCTACGACTTTATCTATGTAATATTTACCTATCTCTGGTTTCCGGTTTAAGTTGAGACCGAGCTTAGACCAATTTATCGATTTCTTTCAAAAAGTTTTCTATTCCTTTTTTGTGGTCCTTAAGGATATACGTAGAAAATTGAAAAATTTCAGGAAACTTAAGGCTTAATAAATTTAGTATTTCACGCGGGCGTAGCTGCGGGTAACTGCGAGCTATTTATAAATAAAAGCTTTTGTGACATTCAAAAGTTTCTGTCAAAAGTAACTGTTAAAGAATCCTTTAATCCAAGACTAGGTATCATTATCATCACTACATATTATAAAATAAAGTCGCTGTCGCGGTCAGTCCGTCTCTATGTATGCTTAAATCTTCAAAACTACGCAACGGATTTTGAAGCGGTTTTTTTAATAGATAGAGTGATTCAAGAGGAAGGTTTATATGTATAATACATGCATAATATTGTAGAGAAACACTGATAAATTTAAAGATAATACCACGCGGGCGAAAAATATGGCGGTACGAAGTTCGCCGGGTCAGCTAGTACACTATATAACTTACCCATGAACGCAATGTGCAGCAGTGATGAGATGGTCCGGGGCGATGACAGTGGCCCCGCAGATGACAATCCCGTCTTTTTTGAGAGCTGCCAGCCAGGGGAACTCGCCAGGGGTCACTGCTGCTCCCCCGACGACGCGAGCACCGCGCACGACCCCACAAGCTGGAATGAGAGTGATGACTGATGAGTCTTGACTAGTCTTGAGTTTAAAGATATGGTTCCGGAGCCGACCGCATACAACAACTACCGACGCTTGCAGCACATACAGCATACCCATAACACTATTAAGACTTGGAATTCTTTGCCAGCTCACGTGTTTCCTTCCTCCTATAGTCCCGGGTCCTTTAAGCGGGGCGTGAAAAAGCATCTGATGAGGCCGTCAAGCTGAGTGCCACCATTGTAACATGGTACGTGTTGTAATGGTAGCCCTCTTTTCAGAGACTTTGCCTTCAGCTTACCATCAGGCGAGGCGAAGTCAAATTGACGTGTCCTATATAAAAAATAAAAAAAAAATACGGGTAAAATGGACCGTAGAGAAACCGCTCGGCAGTTTTGTCGTATGTGGTCGCTTATGGGACTTTGCGAAAAGGCAGTGGCGTGGCTACTTTAAGACAACTCAGTTCTACTGTGCTAAGCACTCAAGTCAAAGCCCGTCTAGAGGTGCTTTTTGGGCGAATTAACCTACTGATAATTAAGCGTTTAATAATGAACTTTAGGTCACTTCGAGAATATTACATCAGATTATATGAATAAACTTCCTTTCAACAAAAAAATATGCTCTCTAAATAAATAACAGCAGTGGTGAGGAGTCCTTATAACCCGATTCCTGCTGGCATACTAATGGGTCGCAATGTGCATGACAAACTAGATTATAGTAACGTATTTTTTTACCGGCTCCCTTTTGAAAGTCTTTACCCTTCGCCACTGAATAACAAATATTCTAAGACATTGTTAATACAGGGGTCATTCTCGCGACTGGTTAAACAGATCACAAAACATATATCGTTAGCTTTTTTATGTGGGACACGTCAATATAACTTACCTGATGGTAAGCTCAAGGGGAATTCTAGGACGGCCGGGGTGCGAGGGATATGGCTACGACAATCTCAACTCCGGCATCCGACGGCCCACAGACGGCGTGCGTTTTACTCGGTTCGAGTCCGACATAACCTCCTCCACCAGTCCCGGCGGGGGAGGTATCCGTGGGGATTTTTCGCACGATAAAAGAAAAGGGAGTTTTAGGAAAAAGGAAACATGTGTGTTAGTAGGTACATACACAATTCCAAGTCTTTATGGTGCGGCAAAGAAAAGAGGTTCGTTATGACTTTTGACCCTATTGTTGCATGATTCACTATGACCTCAAGCACTATAAAAGTGTCTCATCGCTATACGGAAAAAACGCCCCATAATAAAAACCCTAACGGTAAACAGAAGCAATTCTAACAAATCTTCTGAATCACTTCTCATAAGCGAAAAGGCAAATAACCTCTCATAAGAATAAGGAAGTAGGCAGTAGCTTTTTATAAAACGTTGATATTTTAGAGTTTAAAAACATAGGGAAGGGGCCCCGGGGCACCTTCGACCTCGCTCTCGAAAGAGTTTGTCATCAAAATATGTGGTATGTAAATCTGCCACCAAAATATTTTGGTGCCGGATTTGCTAAAATTTCGTTACTGTGGAATGAACTCCCTGTGATGGTTTTTGCAAGCAACTACAATACGGGGATCTTCAAGAACGGCATAAGGGCCAAAACACATACTCGCGTTGCGGCGCCGCGCCGCACCGCCAAAATGGGCCGTGCCGCCCTGTCAATTTTTTTTATTTTTTATATAGGACACGTCAATTTGACTTCGCCTTGCCTGATGGTAAGCTGACGGCAAAGTCTTGGAAAGAGGGTCACCATGAAGAGCTCCTCAGAACATTCACCATAGTAGAGACGGTAAAATACCGCCAAGGACGCCACATCTCTACGCATCTGCAGAGGCTCGTGGGTGTTGGTGACTTCAGGATTCCCAATAATTGTATTAAAATTGGCAGGCGGCGGTATTAAAATTAGAAGGTTTCTACGGGGATGGCTGCACGAGTGTTACGCCCATGGTATTGCACACGTCAATAGGCCACGGTAACCTATTTCCATCAGAAGGGCGTGTGCTTGTTTGCCACCTAAGTGATATACTCGTAAAACCCCTATTATTTTAGCGACAGCGGAAATCACACTCATAAATTAATCCATTCATAAACTAATGAGTGTTTAAATACCTACAATCATTAATTTACTCATTCATACTTTCATTCATTCATGGTGCATAACTGACACGTATCTTGGACCTAAATCGCAAGTCAAACGAGGCTCTGGCACCCGCGGATTGCTTTGTAATAATCTATGCTTAGTGAATTTGAGTTTTTCCACCGCAGTAGCACCTCGTGCTATCCTCAAAAGACACCCAAGAAATGTGTACTGCGTGTATAGGGCACATTTTGAGCACATTTTAGGTCCAAGATACGTGTCCGGAGTTATACGGTCATTGATATCAAGTATGTTTGCTCTGTGAGTACACCTACACTACTTACGGGTAGTTTTTTCTTCGAGAAGTACCTATTATACCTAAAAATGGGTAGGTAGCGGGGGTCGCGTGAGATTTTATGATAGGTATTACCGTAACGAGCACAGTTTTAGAGAGAGCTATTTGCTCAAGTTACCGAAACGATTCGAGTGTTTTCTCGCTAACTAATAACAGTTTTTTTAATTTAATAAGCACGTTTGTATGACATTCCATACATACTATGCCTGAGTCTGTAATCGAACCCGAAAGCTCATTTACAGCATACATACATACTACCACGTGCCATTGAGGCCATCCGCTGCTTCGGGCTGAAGGCCCTACAAAATCAAAGCAAGTCAAAGCAAGCAAAGGGTCGGCAGCACGAGTGTGACGTCCCTAGTACTGCACACAACCATAGGCCACGGTAACCACTTTCCATCAGGTGAGCAGTGTGCTTGTCTGAACTAAGTGGTATAAAAAAAATAAAAAGAAAGAATAGAGAGATTCTGTGCCGTCAGGACAGAAGACAAGCAGGACAAGCCTTTGGTCTTCCCATTGTCAGCACAAAACCTCTCCAGTGTGCTCTGGCTACCTAAAATGATGTAATTATGGTTCTGAGCTCTTCGAACCCACAACCTTACTTTCCGTGTTATGTAGGCATCAATTGCACCGTTACTTAAATTTTAATTTTGAAACCATTGCTGTAACTGCATGCGTCGATTGCAGGTGCCAGTTATTATCTTGAGAAATCACAATAAAGTACACGAAAAACCTCCCATATTTCTTATCACTCCTGTCCATGAACATCCTGTCTTGTGTCTGGTGGAGATAGAATTTACCGATAAAGCAACACTTCGTATTTTTTTATATTTTTTTATATAGGACACGTCAATTTGACTTCGCCTTGCCTGATGGTAAGCTGAGGGCAAAGTCTTGGAAAGAGGGTCACCATTATAGACACGTACTATGCTACAATGGTGGCACTCAGCTTGACGGCCTCATCAGATGCTTTTTCACGCCCCGCTTAAAGGACCCGGGACTGTAGGAGGAGGGAAACACGTGAGCTGGTAAAGAATTCCAGGTCTTAATTGTGCGGCACAAGAAGGAGTCACCGAACCGCTTGGTTCTTGATGGAATATTCTGCACCGTATGCGGGTGGCATCTAAGTCCTGCACGTGTTGCCCTGTATAGGAAAGGGGAAAGGTATTTATTCTTAAGGCTTTGATATTCAAAACCGAAGGACGGGCTTGCATAAGAGGTGACAGTAGAGGATGCTCGTGAAGTATGTAAGCAATAAACATAGAGGTAAATGGTGGGCGTTTGTCCCTGTCTACCCCATAGAAAAAAGGCGTGAGCATTATGTGTTGCAAAATCTCAAATGTTGCCATGTTATCTCATTGAACTACATAAATGTTATTGAAGTTATTGTGGAGTAATCTTTTAAATCTTATTTTCCAAAAAGTGTACTTTTTTTTTAAACTAACATTGATACCTAAATACGAGGATCGGACACAGGTTTCATTACATATTGTATAATTTAGCTTTAAGTATTTCATGAGGGTCGAAAGCAACTGATGCAATATTAAAAAAATCTACATAACAGAAATTTCTCATTTCAATTATACTTAAATCAATGAGCTAGATAGAATCGATACAGAATATAAAATTCTATTACCTACTAATGGCATGCAACTGCGACTGTATAAGAATTTGCATATAGTTATATATTTCAAAATCTCTATGTTAGTAAACAAACATTCGCGCCAAAATTAACTCTGGCAACAATATGCTCGTTATGGTCATGTAACAGCAATACTGAACGATGCGCCCATTTTGTAATTCGAACATTTCATAAACGTTCCATCTTTAAACTGGGTCGCGACCATCACAGTAAATGTTTAACGATAAGCCTTTCCCGCACGTCCATTTTAATGCACACGAAAGAAGCCCGACGCTTTTAACGGAAACCTGAAGATGCGCTGCGCAATTGTTAATCCGGAGTAACAGATAATAAATTCAGCATTTACCAGGCGATCTTTACACATCCGGGGCACTTAACATACTTGTGAAAATATCTCAGTGGTTTTATTGCAACTTACGTGCGAATAACCATTGCTGTAAGCAGACATACTCTCTAAAAGCACTTCAGACTATTAGCACTTATATATTTTCATGACATAACCAAAACTGAAGTAGGTACCTACTCTCTATTGAATAAGATATTCGAAATTCAAATTTATGTTTAGAACATCCACTTATCATGACAAATAAATAATTTATAATTAAAACTGTCAGAGTTACGAAAGCGCGGGATATTGGACTATTGCAGATTAAATATTATAATACTTACCACACCCTGGTCATTGGAAAAAAAATACACCAAAATAATTTATTTTTGTTTCAAATTATGTTTTGATGATGATTTTTTTTTTCAGTTTTAACCACATCCACAAAAATGAGCACTAATATTATGAAAACTGCTGAAATATTTCAGGAAATTAATTAATATTGACACTCACTGCAGGGTGCGCAGTCGCTGGCGGCGGCTGCGGCGACGGCCGCAAGGAAGCAGAGGAAACGAAACATGTCTGGCGCAGTCACAGCCCACCGTATAGTCAGGAGGAGACGCCGGCCCAGCTATTATAGGCCGTGGGCGGCGCCTCCGATATGGTCTCGGGGCCAGCGTGCACCAGATCAGGCCAAGTTCACGGCAACGCGGCGACTGAGCGAGTAACGGTGGTAGGTGTGCCGCGTCACGCGTCACCCCACTGCGCGCGCGCCTCGGGGATTGTGGAAGGATCAGCGTAGATTAGATAATGACCTTGATACGTCCATGCTTATTAGTCAACATATTGATGCAACATCTTTATATATTTTGTCTATATTTATATATAGAAATGTTGCTATTTATATTTAATTTTCAGATGGATAAAGTCCAACACCGTTTCACTAATCACCTTGAAAAGCTTGGGACATCCAAGTATCGTATTCATGGAGGTTTTTATATTTTTCATCTTTATAACAAATAATGAGTTAGTTTAATATATAGGGTGTCCCGGTATATGAAGTTCAGCTGTAATCGGGTCATATGTCATAGGGGTATGTAAATAATCAGAGTTTAATATATACAGGATGTCCCTAAATATGAAGTTCACCTGTAAGTGGGTCATATCATAGGACTCATAAGGCAGTGCATAACACCTCTTGAACTAAGTTACCGTCTATGTATTCCTGATTGCATTAATTCCTATGGGAGTTCTTCGGTTATTCCCCCTGTAGTGGGTTCAAGCACAAATTACCTTACAGTTGGTTCAAGTCCGTCCTGGATATTGATTTTTTTTCGTTCTAAATCTATGAAAACATGCAGAAAAAGACGCTTCCAGGTTATTCAATGTTCTCAATGATGTTTTTAAGAGGGTTAAGTACCTATATTTAGTTAAAAATCATGACTGTTTTTCGTTGTTGAGCTGTTGGTCCCGTCGCACGGTGGATCCTGTTGTATGGGATGGTTGGTCAATATTATTTAACAACGTTCCGAGACTTAAGCTAAGTCATAAAGGTGTATAATACATACATACGTACCTAAATACATAAAATCACGCTTATTTCTCACTGGGGTAGGCAGAGACCACTGATTTCCACTACCCGCGAACATCTTTCGCTTCCTTAACTTTTATAATTTTCTTTATTAAAGGCGTTTTAGGGCAAAATAACTTATGACTTCCAAGTTAATTACAATTACACAGTATTACAGTCAAGCTATTACAAATAAAGAAGTTCACTGCCAGAACCGGACGCACGTAAAACTTCGGTCTTCCTACGCTTACTGCGGTCACTCACTACACTGCTCAAAATCCTTCGGGAGCCTGCCTGGGCCGAAACTTTGCTTAATAGTATAATTTTTAAAAATACAAATCTCATCTAGTCACGTTGAATTATTTTTTTAAACTTTTCTTTGATTCTGCTCGACGAAAGCCATTTTATTTTAAAAGATTTAAGAAAATTATGCAAAGTTTGTTTAAGGGAAGTTACACCTAAAGCAGGGCAGTTGGTTTCTGCATTAATTATCTCCTTTAATTTTAAAAACTTGCTATCTAATTTCTTGTATTGAATTGAAAACAATTTGTCACACAAATCTCTCCTTTTTACTGGATAATCCACTATGCCTAAGAAAAAAAATGAAAAAATAACCTATATAATTAGGCTACAATACAATTCAAACCTATTAATTCATGTTAAATACGAAAATTTTCACAGTTAAGTGTAATAACTAAGCGAAACACGAGCGGCTCATATTTTTAATCTACTACCGTGAAACTATAAACCACTGCCATTTGAAAAAGAGCATTTTGTCAAAACTTTCGATATCAACTATATAAAATACACTAACTAACGAGTTATCGAGAACTAATTAGTACCCTGACAAAATGCTCTTTTTCGAAAAAAAACAGTATCAAAACTGCACTTCTGAAGAAAAAGTGGTTTTTAAATAAAAAAATATTATGAAGAAGTATTTATCGTAAAGCACTAAATTTATAATATTTTAAATACAACATACCATCAGCATCACTCATGTTTTTTTTTATTAATTATACCCTGTTACTTTTAAAGTAATAAATGTTTCAATACTGCACCAAACTTAGAAAACGTAATTGACTACAAGGAAAATACAAATTAGGTCAACTTTGTCCTATCATAAAAAGTATACTAGACAACCAATACTACTTTAATTACATAAAATAAATGTGGTATACCCTCTATTTGCTAAATCGATGAAAAAAAATTATCTAGTGGCATTTTTTTAATTTTGATTTATGACCAACCAGTTCATACTACAGGATCCACCGTGCGTCGTTCATAAGCATAATATTCGTTATGGTTGCCTGCAATGGTGAAAAACTGAGTGCGATCCTGTAGCGGGAGCGGGAGTCAAGAAAATGGAATTCCGGTAGACGTCACTGGGTATTAATATTGTTAACTCCTTCGATTACTCCTCTACTCGTTATTTTTTTGGAATTTTCGTTACTATTTTTTTTATATAGGTAGGTACTTCGATTGTCAGTCATTCATCATCACAACAAACATCTTTACTTTCTGACTTATTCAATCTACTGACTGCCAAGATCAAAATACCTAAATATTATTGTAAAGTAATCTTCTTTTTTACTTAGTGCCTATTACCTGTTACTTATGGTGATTTTTATGTCAGATATGCTTAAAATATTGGATATAACTACTCCTTTACTGTTGATTACTTTAAAAAACAAATATTAAGTACATTTAAAAAAGGAACAGAGATATCGGCGAAACCAAATTGGAACGTCAATTTTTAAAAATTCCATTTTCGAATGTGTTAATATCAGCCAATATTTATGGCGACTGCAACAGACCGTCGTGCGACGTGCTTCGGCATTCTTCATCCGTTGGCCTCTTACTGGCAAGCCGGTCAAGAGACAAGCCCCCTTCTTGTAATGCAGAAACACGACAGAAAGCTGGCCATTCACGCGCGACCAGTAGCAAAAGATCAAGTTCGATCACTTGTTATGTCACAAATTATGACTTGGCTGTTTTTTTGTTTTTAAATTAATTGGGATTGGTACACGGACACGCCTTTTAAAAACGGAATGCGGCATCCCGTTGCATACTCGTACAAGCAATAATGAATGAGATCTTTTTCGTGTTTTTCTTTTAATTGATCGTTTGGAATACTTAATCTTAATGTTTCGACCGAGGTGTATTAAGAAATATTTCTTGAAATTGGGTTTATAATCGGATGTTTTCAAATTATTAGCACTTTTTTGATTCGTTAAGTGTTTTCTTTTTCAGCTTATAGTACCTAAAAAACGGTTTATTATAATTTACTTATTATATTTTATTTTGTTTTGTTTTTAACATTATACTTATGCAGACTTTTTTTGCTGTAAACATTTTTATATATACAGGATGGTGTCAAAAATAACACTCATTAATTAGGTAGGTATCTTTAAAATAATCATTGTAAACAAATTGATTGATTTTTTAATTATGTGTAACTCTACCTATGTATCAAAAGTTAGTAACTTTTACCATACAATATGAGTATCATCGTTGACATATTAATAATTAGCTTTTTGGATTCCAATAAGTAAAATTAAGTACGTGTGTTAGTTATTGGTTTGCTAGTTCGTTCAGTTGCCTTAGCCACTGTTTGATCCACTTCATAATTCATGTAGAAACTTACTCATCATCATAAATGCAATAGTTACTTTATCTGTCTGTCCATGACCTACCTTGACACGCCTATACCTAAACCGATTTTGATAACATCTAGTCGAATAGCTTAAAACCTAACGAAAAATTCATTCGTTATTTCGGAAAATTGCAATTTTCTTCAATATAGGACAGAACTGCAGGCAGTAGCTAGTAGTAGGTACCTACATATTTTTTTAAATGATACCTATGGGTGTTGCATCTACATAAAGGATATCGTGGCCGTGTAGACGGCGAGTGGGCAGCCGAGCCGCAGGTATCCTTGCAGAAAGTCGAGCTTGAGTGTTACGTAATGTGCATTTAATTTCACTCGCTGCCGGATGGCCGCGGTTCAATTTAAAACTTTTATATTTGGACAATCTTACTCAACTTTTTACGTAATGTAAGGATTAAAACGCTGCTTTTTGAATGGTTTTGCAATTTTTGATATTTCGGAACAAACATTTATGCAGTAGGTAGGTTCGTCACAGCGGCCGTCAAAGTAACTTCACGACGATGCGACGCCATTCCAAATTCTTGTTTACGATCTGTACCGGACCAACCGTGGAATAATACTGAAATTGATTTTATGATTTAATGGTGGCGTAAAACTGCGTGTGTAAATACCGTTGTGTAATTATTTATATAAAATAAATGTGAGCAAAAACGATTAACATCTCAAATGCATCTCGAGACATCGTCGATTTCATTTTGTATTATAAGCACAGAACTTTGAAGAACATCCTGGTTATAACATTTATAAATATTGTAGTTAAGCCTCTTGGTACGTACTAGTGGGAATTGTCAATTATATTCAAAAAGCTGGGCTCATTGCTAATATGTATAGCAATATTGATTCGCTATGCAACGTAGAGGTCAGCATTATTACATTAACTACTCGTATAATAAATCAACCGGATGTGTCGTGACACTCGTGACAAATCTTCATAAAAAAATGTACCTATCAGGTCCCCTAAGTCCCCAAGTCTCGACTCCAAAAGGGTAGTCTGTTTATTCATCAGCCCAACCACATTGAGCCTAAAAAAATATTAAAAAATGTTGACAAAATATTTGTTATCTAATTGTAGAGAATTATCACTTCCTGTTTTCCGATTTTATTGTCGTAGGGTTTTCCTGTCAATGTTGTTCTAAAGTATAGACAAACATTGGTGATCTTGTGACTGTTTTTGAAGGTGAATTTCATGGAAAGAGGCAGAAGAACCGCGCAATGAGGCCAAGGCGACGGTGCCACCCGTATGACAGATAACGATGCAGTCCGCACTCCGCCTGCCGAACATAAGCCTGTAACTATTGTTACACAATTCACTCTCAACTCGAACGAAACAGAAGTTTAGGCGTTACAGGATTTTTGATTGATATTTTTAACACTTATCAATTTTTTGCATTAAACGAAAAGAAATGAATTGAAACTAATTTTAATTTTATTGTCATGACAAGAAACGAATAAATCTGACTTAAATTGCGTCTGCAAAACATGACATGTCATGAAGTTCAACATTCATAACTTTTGTTGTTCTCACACATCACATCACATAAGTCACTTACCTTAGGAAGAAGAACTTTTCGGGCTTACTAACGCCCAGTTTCTGAAAGGCTGATCAACGTCAAATTAACTTATTGGCTGTTAAATCTCTTGTCAAGTAGCAATTGTGTTGCTAGAAACATGGTTAAATAGTTTTATTTTATCGTCTTGTCGGTTTAAATAGCTGGTTAACCAACACTATGATCAAATTAAACTATTTAACCATGCTCCTAGCAACCCAATTGCTACTTGACAAGAGATTTAACAGTCGATTAGTTAATTTGACGTTGATCAGCCTTTCGGAAACTGGGCGTAAGACTCTCAACGGTATCAGATACTAAATATATCCTGCTTTTACTTTACAAAAAAATGCAGATAAATACGACTTCCTGAAACTACTAAACTCACTTTCAGGAATCCTGAAAGTGAGTTGGGCGTGGACTTTCAGGAATCCTGAAAGTGAGTTGAAAGTAGTTCTTCCTATAATCCCGGGTCATTTAAGCGAGGCGTGAAACTGAAATAGCATCTGACGAGGCCGTCAACCTGAGCCGTTGTGGCATTTGTGGTATTATTGGTATCGGTAATGGTGATCAAACCATTACGAAGACTTTACTATACATAAGCTTAACATCAGGTGAGATGTCAGATTTGCTGCGATCGTTGTTTAAAAATATATATTTCATTAAGTTTTTTCTATAACGATGGAACAACACAACAACAATGATGATTCTTTGGAAGCTGATTAAGAAAATAGAGTGAAGTAAAAAGCAAGAGAATAAATGAGAAATACAAAAACACCTCCATAGTTAGGTACCTATCTGGTATTAGATGGTATAATTTGTTACATCATAATGATGTGTCGAATCGCATGATGACAATTTATTCGATCATAGGGGTAGCTATAATTATAAATGAAACCAATGATCTTATCATTCATGGAGCCAATGATTTCTAGGTAAACAACTATACTGACTTTAAGGAACAAGAATTTGATATTGCGGATGACCACTACTTGACCAAAAAAGTTTGTGTCACAGTCTATTTAGAGAAAAGCTCCCGAAGCCGAAGGTATCTGGTAGTAGGTACTCTGGATACACTATTTATTGGCATAAAAAAATACTACTTCGTTTCCCTAACATCCTGTATATGTAGATGACATTTAAATAAGTCACGTATGCCCATATAAGTATGGCGTCAAAATTCATTGACTCATTTTTCTAATCTCTGGGTCCCGTTTCAAGTTGGAAATGTTCAATTTCAAAATTAGAAATTCATTCGTGTCATTTTTAAATATAATACTTAAATGGCAGGATGGATGGACGTGTGTAACATTGGTATGTCACACTCGTGCTGCCGAACCTGTACTTTCTGATGCCCTTCTTGAATTGATCGCATAAGATACAATTTTTAATTTAAACAGTCTGTTACCAGTTCTTGCACCAACTATACTCGTATTATTGTATTTTAGACAGCATAGATTAGGAACCAATACGTCATATTTAATTGACAAGGTCACGTCAGCCAGAACTAAAGCAATTTTAGGGATGTAGTAAGTCGATTAACTGTGAATTTATATAAAAACTTGAAAATGATACAATCGGAATCTAAATTGAGTTAAACCAATAGAGTAGAGTGATAAACTTCATTATACAGGGTGTCCCAAAATTTAAGGATAAGCCGGCAACAGAGGCTGGCCTTACTTATGACTGCTCTGTAAAAACTAAGAGAAAAATATATCTAAATTTTTTTTTATAACGAGGATCACATAACGAGGTTAAGCAACACAAGTCAGGTTGGTTTTCGGATGGATGACCATTCTTAAGCCATACGACATGATGATGATGAGACATTGAGACACTTCCATTCCTCAGAGAGTACGCAAGGCCGTCGATCCCGGTGACCATACGAGCATCTATGAAAGTTGTTACGGGTAGGCGGAGTCCTAAAAGTCCAACAACTGGACTCACTACATAACTTTGATATCGCCAGTGGGTTGTGGAGGTCAGGTGGCCGTCGCCTCCCGGAAAATTTCGCTGTTCTGTTGTTTCACAGTTGTCCCAGAAATCCGACTCAGTATTTTGTAAAGGCTCAGAGGATGCTGAGTGTTGAAAATCAATATTGTGAAAAAAATTAAATAAACATACCTAATGGTATAATTTTTTAATTATTGCATTATTGTTAATTTTTTTTATTGTACCTACATGTTTAAATAGTTTGCCACTGGCATTATACATTATTTTTCGTGCATATCTTTTGCTAATAATATAACCCGCAGCCGCATTGATATTTGAATAACAGCGTTGCAATTGCTTTCGGAGATCTAATTGATTTTAAGACAATACCAATAAAACTCTGAGCCTCGGATTTCGCGGCTAACTGTGAAGCGATATTTCAGTATTTTTTTCGGGAGGCGACTGCCACTTGACCTCCACAACCCACTGGCGATTCGAAGTTATGTAGTCAGACCAGTTGTTGGACTTGGCGAAGTGGAGGAGGAAGAACTGGAAGGCGGACTCTGAGCTCCGAGGTTATCTGGGCCACGGATGCAATCAGGAAAATGCGTATCCATGAAGATGATGATGATGATTAGTTTTTGGACTTTTAGGGCTCCCACTTCCCGTAACAACTGTCATAGATACTCATATGGCCACCGGGATCGACGACGGCCTCACGTACTCTCTGAGGAACGGAGGTGTCTCAATGTCTTAAGAATGGTCATCCATCTGAAAACCAACCTGGCTTGTGTTGCTTAACCTCGTAATGTGATAACCTACTCGGTTACCACTTAGTCACAAGTTCCGTCAATGATTTTTTATTGATGATGAATGCATTATGTACAAAGTAAATCATGGTGATTTTCAATAAAAGCAATGTATGAAATGTGATTCTTATTTACAAAAAAAATTTTTTTCATTAGAGTATCATACCCAAATCATACCATTTTGAAATCTTGGATAGTTGCGCTAATTTTTAAAAAAGGATACCATAGTGGTGTCCTAACTTTTTTTTTCCCGTCATAAGATAAAGTGGGTCGAAAGTAAAAATATATGAAAAAATTACGAACAAAAAATATTTTGACTTATTTATGTAAAATAACTACAAATATTCTATAATTTTTACAGTGTGGTGATGGATAGCCATGCTTCTTAGCTTGCTTATACAGAAAAGAGATCAAAAATATAACTATGCAAAATTGTGGGCCTGGTAGTTGAAAATATCGTTAGGGGTACCGAATTTCGAAGGATTATTAAAAAGTTTGAGTAATTTAAAAAAAAATGAGATAGATTTGTTTTCTTATTTTTTCCTGAGCAGCCATAAGTAGGACCACCCTCTGTTGCCGGTTTATCCTTGAATTTTGGGACACCCTGTATTATCCGACGTCAAAAAACTGTAACCTATATTTATGGTATTCTAGAAATCATTGTAGAAGTCTTGAACAGTTAAGAATTCAGTAACATTATGTAGTTTATGTGTATTTAAGTGTAAGTCGTGGGACACAGTCGATCGTAAATATCCTAGTTTAAAAAGTTTATGATTGTGCTAACACGGACTAGTGGCTACCAGTCTGTAGGTAGGTAAGTACCTATTGCACTTTGTATTTGGTTAGAAGAAAGTTAAATTCTTGACGATTTTGTAGATAGTTGTTTTTAGTTTTTTACATTATTTTTATCGAAGTATTTGTTCACTTTCTCTTGGTATTTTCTTATGCTTGATTGTGTTTAAGCAATATTTTTTTTACCTCTTTCATAATAATACGGGTATTTTTATTTTTTGGCGTTGTTCTTACTTATATTTGGCTTTTAACCATCGAGAATCCATCAATTAGCCCATTGCAGTCCACTGTTCCCATGATCGCCATTGCTCCTGATCCTTCAACTTCCGCATCCAGTCCGTCCCAGCTACCTTTTCATGTCGTCAGTTTGGTCTATCTGGCTGGGGCTTCCCACCTTCCGTTTGAACACTTATAAACCTAGAATGTACTTAGTTCCCAAACCCAAATATATAGGTATAGGAATAGCTTAAATGCGACTTGTACGTGAGTTCGAGAATGCGGATATAAAAAAAAAAAAAAAAAATATTGTAGGACATTCTACACAACGCTATCTAGACCCAAAGTAAGCATAGCTTAACACTGGCTTGTGTTATGGGTTCTAGATTGCGGATAAACATACTTAGATACATTTTTTGTAACTAAGTACATACATATTATACATAGAAACACCCAGACCAATGCAAATATTCATATTCATGCACACAAATATTTGCACTGAGCGAGAATCGAACCCGCGCCTGCGTAGCGGCCGCGTTCACTACCTCTACGCCACAGGAGCAAAATGAAAGACTGTTTATAGGATGCGTCAATATGTCTTCAATTCGCCTGATGATATGCTAAAGAGCAAGTCTTAGTTTGACTACCTCATCAGATGCTTTTCATCTGATGTGGTAGTCAAACTGAGACTTCCTTCTCGAGACGCCCCGCTTAAAGGACCTGGGATTGTTGGAAGACGGAAACACAACAAAAAAAGAATCTGAGACTGAAACCGCAAAATGAGTAGATACGCATGCTAAATTTCTCGTTACCGTTTACTGTATGTTTAGTTATTATGTTTTTTTGTTATGTTCTCATGTAAGTGACCTTATATGTCTTTTTGAGAATAAATTCTTTAAACCTTAAACCTTAAACCTTATGTGTGCTGGTAAGGAATTCCAATTCTTGCTGGCGCGGTAAATAAAAGAGGCTGCCAAATAGCTTTTTCCTTTCCTTGGGTCCACCACATCACACCCGATAGTGACTGCTGTATGAAGGGTTTGACCCTAATCCCAAGAGTAAATCCTGTCCTAGAGGGTCGACCGTCAATCGGTATGACTTTGGCCTCAAACCACCCAACACACCCTTATAAATGCTAAAAAAATTACTCTTATGAATTGAGAACATCCTTTTTTGGAATCGATAAAAAGTAGGCGTTTCTCGACCCACAATCGAATAACATTGAATGTAAGCCAATAGTAGTATCCTTTTCGCATGTGCGTCGTTACAATTCAAATAAAAATGACTCCTATGCACCGCTGACACAGATATAGGAGCCGTGGCCCTGCCTGGGCCTGCATACCGCTTCGACCATGTGCCGTTCTACTTTGCGATTGCATTGAAACATCCCATTGCGACATTTTTATTGAAAAATGAGTGTACTGAACACAGTTTTGAATACCGCCAACTATTCGTGCTAGTGTGTCACCTAAATCCTGCAGTGCGTCTTTCAGTGATCCTTCAACACCCGTATTCACAAACAATACTTCGCTATGCGTACTACCAAAACTGTGCAAAGAACGACAAATTCTCAGTGCGTTCGTTTTGGCAAGCCTTTTTATTCATTGATAGCATTTAAGTAATACTTCGTTGAGGGAACGCACTGCGTTAGATACTGCTCCGTGATGTTTGTGAATTAATTTTTCATCCCACCATCTCGGAAAGACTATTTTTGCTCTTCGATAACTGAGCGTAAAAGTCGTTTTTATCCTCTAGAGAGGTAAAGTAAATTTGAATTTAGAACATCGTGTGTACTAGGTTTGTGGACTCAAAACATCATTAAACCTATTTACTTCTACCTCTATGGTGCCGAATTTATCATACAACTTTTTTTTAATTCATGAAAAACTCAGACTCGTAACCTCCTTGGTGTACTTTTTTTTTAATTTGCTTTGCGCGCATCAATTTTTTTCACGTCATATTGTTGACATTGTTGTTGAACTTTTATTTTGTTGTATTTTATTACTAGTATTAATACACATATTATACAGCCTCCATGGCGTAGTGCTATTGAACGCGGCCGCTACGCAGGAGGCACGGGTTCGATCCCCGCTCAGTGCAAATATTTTTTATGCATGAAAATGGGTATTTGCATTGGTCTGGTCGTGCCTTGGAGAGCACGTTAAGCCGTCGGTCACGGATGCCATACGAACATCTATAGCAGTCGTTACGGGTAGTTGGAGCCCTAAAAAGTTCAACAACAACGGTCTGGCTGCAATGCTTCGATATCGCCTAATGTCATCATTGGGTTGTGGAGGTCAGATGGCAGTCGCTTCACGGCAAATATCGAGGTCCAGCCAAATCCGCAGTTATGACTGGTAAAGCGGACCCCGGACTCCGAGGTGAAAGCTTCGGATGCTGACTGGGAATTAACGCTAGGAAGGAGAAGCATTTCATTATTTCCTCGCTGAGGTGGGATGAAAAGTTACGTGTTGCACTCGAGTGCAAAGATTTTTCACCTTGTGCTCTTTTGATTCCCTCGCTAACGCTCAAGATTCTAATTTGTGAATCACTCGCTACGCTCGTGATTCAAATTTAGAATCTTTCGCTTGCTCGGTCATCAAAAATGAGCACACGGTTAAAAAGCAACTTTGCACTCTTGTATAACAAATAACTATTACCAGCCCTATGCGCTCGAGCACACTATGAGACCTCACAGTATTGTTTGTGAATACGGGTGTAAAAGTCTATCTTCTATACGTAAAATGGGGTGAATAGGGCTCAAAGGGTGAATAGGGATAAAATGGTCGTTAGATTTTTCTAATAATTTCTCTCCCCAATTACAAGTATCTAACCAGATATTATTGATAACTCTGCTCATTATTACATTGAACTAATCCATAATTTCACTTGAAAGAAAATAACTACAGAATTCAGCTGACCGTTTTATCCCTATTCACCCCATAGTACTGGTACCTGTCTATAGCTCAGCTGTGCAATTCACTAAGCAAGCACAACGATGCGACAACGATGCGAGTCGCAACGATGTGCGCGATAGACACTGTCATTGGTCGATTTCCAATGACGTGATACAATCTGACCAATGACAATCTACGTTGCGCCTCGCATCGTTGTCGCATCGTTGTGCTCGCTTAGTGAATTGCAGTGCAGGACATATATCTGGACCTAAATAAAATGTGCCTTATATACGCAGTACATATTTCCTGGTGTCTTCCACGTCTCTTGTGAGAATATTAAGACGTGCTACGGTAGTGCACGAGCTCAAATTCATCATAGATTATTACAAAAAAGAAAATCTGCGCAAGCCAAGCTCGTTTGACTCGCGACTTACGTCTCGAGACTTTGTATTCAAGATAGATCTGATACCGACTCTATTTTAAACTTGTGGTATAGACAGAGCTTTATCTTGTACCTCGATGTATTGAGACAGGCGTGGCAGTCAGTTCGTCATGGATTTTGTAGTCATTGTCACTGTCGACGCGGCGACGCCTCATACAATCCAAGGTTACTCAAATAACTGCCTATTTGGAAGTATAGTGTAAATACACAGTTTTTGTTAGCTCAAATCACAGTTTTTGTTATGACGGCACACTCAGATGCAGGTCACGCGATAGTAAACTCGTTAGCTACTTGTCGTACTTAAGTTCACTTTCCGATTTGAAAACTATAGAGTTATAACCCGCGCCACGTATTTTGGACCTAAAATGTGCTCAAAATGTGCCCTATACGCGCAGTACACATTTCTTGGGTGTCTTTTGAGGATAGCACGGAATGCTACTGCGGTGGACGAACTCAAATTCACCAAGCATAGACTATTACAAAGCAATCCGCGGGCGCCAGAGCCTCGTATGTCTTACGATTTAGGTCCAAGATACGTGTCGCGGGTTATACAATACTTTTAGTAGGTACAGTCGACAAAGGAGATAGTGTCACACTTTTACATACTTTAAATGAAAAATTGCAATCGTAAGTATCTCTTTTGTTGACTGTACCTATCAAATAAAAAATAGGGTAACTTTTTATTTCACACTAAAAGAAAAAGAGCCAAGATCGGCTGCTGTGTTTTATAAACGTTGTCTGGATTGAAATTGGGTAGAAGTTCCAACGGGAACGGGAACAAATTGGGTAGAAGGTGCAACGGGAACGGGATCAGTATTCCATGCGGGCGGAGCCCCGGGCTACAGCTAAGTAGTTGACTAATAAAAATCAATTATAGGAAATAAAATAGTATTTTTAATAATGAAATTGATTCCACCATTAGATTGTAAGTGCGTATAATGTAATATAATAAAACAATAATATAAATTAACACGAACCTGACATTTTTATCTTCACATTCAGTGATCAACCTGATAAAAGTTTTATCTTACTGCTGGTCAAGCTTTAGTGCCTGTCAACTACATTGTATGCAACTAGGTCACACTGGCACAAAATTATTGGTAGGCACCTCGTACCAGGAGGTACCTACAAGAAACCTCATACCAATATCGAAAGCGCACGATGCACACACACATAGGCATTCGGTTACGAAGCTATTGTGTTTAACTATAAATTCCCAGTCTTAGATTTCCTACTTCCTTCCTACTTCCTTCCTTCTTCCTTCCTTCTTCCTTCTCCCTTCCTTCTCCCTTCCTTCTCCCTTCCTTCTCCCTTCCTTCTCCCTTCCTTCTTCCTTCCTTCTTCCTTCCTTCTCCCTTCCTTCTCCCTTCCTTCTTTCTTCCTTCCTTCTTCCTTCCTTCTTCCTTCCTTCTCCCTTCCTTCTCCCTTCCTTCTCCCTTCCTTCTTCCTTCCTTCTTCCTTCCTTCTCCCTTCCTTCTCCCTTCCTTCTTCCTTCCTTCTTCCTTCCTTCTCCCTTCCTTCTCCCTTCCTTCTTCCTTCCTTCTTCCTTCCTTCTTCCTTCCTTCTCCCTTCCTTCTCCCTTCCTTCTTCCTTCCTTCTTCCTTCCTTCTTCCTTCCTTCTCAATTCCTTCTCCCTTCCTTCTCCCTTCCTTCTCCCTTCCTTCTCCCTTCCTTCTCCCTTCCTTCTTCCTTCCTTCTTCCTTCCTTCTTCCTTCTCCCTTCCTTCTTCCTTCCTTCTCCCTTCCTTCTTCCTTCCTTCTCCCTTCCTTCTCCCTTCCTTCTCCCTTCCTTCTTCCTTCCTTCTCCCTTCCTTCTCCCTTCCTTCCTTCTCCCTTCCCTCTCCCTTCCTTCTCCCTTCCTTCTCCCTTCCTTCTTCCTTCCTTCTCCCTTCCTTCTTCCTTCCTTCTCCCTTCCTTCTCCCTTCCTTCTTCCTTCCTTCTTCCTTCCTTCTTCCTTCCTTCTTCCTTCCTTCTCCCTTCCTTCTCCCTTCCTTCTCCCTTCCTTCTCCCTTCCTTCTTCCTTCCTTCTTCCTTCCTTCTCCCTTCCTTCTCCCTTCCTTCTTCCTTCCTTCTCCCTTCCTTCTTCCTTCCGTCTTCCTTCTTCTTCCTACTAACATCCTTATTAACGTCACCTGCTACTCTAGTCGGTGCACCTACTAAAAAATAAAACGAGGTTTGCATTTGACCATTATCTCACTGATGGAAAGCGAAGATGTAGTTGCTGGGCTGTAGCTGGGCAATCCTCTAAGCATCAGCGTCGAGCATAGAACTACGGCAGCCTTAATAGAGATAACAATCTCAATTGGTCGATTTCTTGTGACGTCACCCAGCCCGACCAATGAAAATCTCTAAAAAGGCTGTCGCAGCACTGTGCTTGACGCTGTCGGCTATATACTTTTAGAATTGTACAGTTCTTCACCTTAGTCTTGAAGTTGTAGCTTTCCTACTTATTACTTCTACTGTAAAAAACTGTAATTAAATTGATTGATTGGTAACGGTAGGGTTTCTTAAAGTGGGGTACGCGAACCCGTAGGGGTTTGAAATTCGACGGTAGGAGGTTTGCGACAAGATTTGGTCGGGGGTTAATTTCGTTAAGGGGTTCGCTGTCACCTAGAAACAGGGGTTCGTGAAGCCAAAAGTTTAGGAAACTCTGGGTTACGGGAATTGGGATATTTAGAAATTGGGTGATCTGATATGTCATACTGTATAACCAGTCACCAGGCTTTATTATCAAAGGCATTATGCGAGCAATAAATACGAAAATCATTTGAAAGGATTCCGTTACATCGTAAAGATGATTGCGGTACCTATAGCGTTATATTCACACCTGTAAATCTCAGAAAAGATAGGTAGACAGAGGTGTATTTATTTGCACATTTCGCTGACTTCACCTCGCCTGATGGTAAGCTGAAGGCAAAGTCTAGGAAAAGAGGTATACCATGTTACAATGGCGGCACTAAACTTGACGGTTTAATCATCAAAAAAAAACAAATGTTTTTCCGATCTCCATAAAGAAGAGCATCTCAGTTTTCAATGTCCCGGGAATGATTCCAACTTGAATTGTATTTTTTTCTCTGACATTGGCTTTATCAGAAAAGGTAGTAGAAGAGGAAAGAAAAGTTTGTTTTATCAAGAATGGAACCTTTGGAGGCAACTGGGAGAACACTAGAATGAAGAATAAGAAAGTTACTTACTTAAATAAAAAACACCCGTTGTGAACCTCCTCGTTTTTAGAAATCGGTTAAAGTACACCACACCACGTCATAGAGGCTAACATCGTTAGAGTGTTGTTATTGTAGCGTAGACTAAAAGTAAATAAATAAATAATGTATATCATTATTATGTATTATTATAATAATTATGAATTATTACTTCCGTCAACTATAAAATTACATTTATTAATATTAATATTAATCAAGAGTCTAGCATCGCGAAAGTTGGTGAATCATGCTGGATACAAAACGTGGATGACACGTGTGTTCAGGGGTCCAATTCAGTATGATTACGTTATTGTAACATGTGATGTCAAAACTTATGTCATCAATCAATTAGCCTATCGTAGTCTACCGCTGGACATAGGCCTCTCCCAATGTCGGGAGACTATGACCTACTGGCCCTTGATTCTGCTAAATCAAAACCACTGTCGTGCCACAGTCTCTGCAAAAATTGGCATTATATTCTAGACTTTATTCCTATAGAATTAAAGTCCAAAATTAAATGACAATATTTTCATTACACGCTTTCGTTCACTCTAGAAAAAGCCATTTAATTTTAAACTTTAACTGCATTGCTTTAAAGGCTAAAATCAAATGGAATTTTCTCGCAGTCTCTGTGGTGCGACAGTGGTCGAGACCCTGTTTTCACGCTGATCAAGCGGGTTGGGTTTTATTCCAAGTTTTCTTTCTTTCACAGGGATATCGTCAGCGTATTTTTCCGTCAGTCGCCTCATACGACACCCTTCACATGAGATAGAGTCACCACTCTATCTCACCCGAAAGGTGCCAAAGGTTGTCGAGTTACCACCGCGGTAGCCTAGTGGTATGGGTAATGGACTGCTGATACGAGATCTCGGGTTCGATCCCAGGTTTACCATGGCACACACCAATGACTTTTCGATGCTTTTCGAAGTTATGTGTGTATTTATCGCAGGTTTATAAGTGCCCGGTTAATGGCAATAGGCTCGCCACCTATTACATTGGGACCTAAACATAAACGGCGAAATGTGGGTGCTAGCATCCCTGCCTACCCCTTCGGGGATATAGGCGTGAGTTTATGTTATGTTATGTTTACACGGATTAATTTCAAAAATTATGAAATTTAGCAAAATGAAAATTTTAAAACCTGCTGATTGGCTGGACGAGAGTCTGGCCTAAGCTTTCCTCTCAGAGTTTGGCGGGCTGACGGCAGTCGCTCCAATACTGCATCCCAGACTTCCTGCTACGGCTACGTTTAGACTGGAAAAAGTGAACCCCGGACTCCGAGGTGAAAGCTTCGGATGCAACTGGGATGAACGCTAGGATAACAGAACTGATGACTTGTAATTGTAACTCACAATAACCCCACAATAATACCTGTCGAAGTTAAGTTACAAGAGTGAGTTCGTTTCCTACCAAATTGTAAACGAGAACATTCAGGCGTTTAAAATTTACGTCTCTTAGTGCCAACCGAGACCACATCGCACTACACGATCAAGCAAATATTTGCTACCTTTGTTCGACAGGCTTCACATTATTTTTCCTTATATCTTGATCATCACAGTGTTAGTCCCGGTTGCCCAGGGTCAGCTGTCCTATACATTCACTATTTCTCGATATCAATCAATTAAATCAATTAGCCTGTCGCAGTATTTTAACGCAACCGAATAAAACTAGCGTGTATTGTCATTCATTATCGTGGACCCCGTATGTTGTATTCCTTATGTGGAATGAGAAGATCAATCAATCAATTAGCCATAGGCCTCTCCCAATGTTGGGAGGCTTTGGTGGCTTTGACCTACTGTTTCCACGCTGGCCAGACGGGTTGGTACAGATTTTTATTTCTAGATTTCCTTCTCTTGCTGTGATATCGTCTGCGTATTTTTCCGATAGTCGCCTCTTACTACACCCTCCGGATGAGATGGGGTGGTGATACCTGTATTCTTTCTCTGTTACCACACGGTTAGATACTGAAGACTTAGGCATAAAGTAGGTATAACTTGAATGTCTGTCTTGTATGCCTGGCAATGGCGCCCCCGCCGGGTCCAGGTAAAAGGGGTAGGGCTTGACGTCGTGGAGGGTGACATGCGTGCAAATGGTGGGACATGTGCCCAAAATGGCTTAGGCCTACTGTTTCCACGCTGGCTAGACGGGTTGGTACAGGGTTTTATTTCGAGTTTTCCTTTTCTCGCAGTGATCTCTCCGTAGTTTTTCCGTTAGTTGCCTCTTACGGCACCCCTCAGATTTAAAGATGGAGTTGTGACTGGTGAGTGGTGATACTTGTATTCTTTCTCCGTCACGAGACGGATATATATATATACTTAGTTTTAAACAAAACGTTGCTACTAGAAATAAAGTTAAAATTTTATACTCGGGTAGAGTTTTGTACAGACTATTTATTACATTACTAGCTGACCCGGCGAACTTTGTACCACCATATTTTTTAGCCCGTTTAAACCGTTTAAACCTTCCCTAGACATCCACGAATATTTCAAGCCTATAATTAGCCGAATCGGTCCAGCCGTTCTCGAGTTTTAGCGAGACTAACGAACAGCAATTGATTTTTAAATATAAGAGAAGAAGATAAGAAGATGAATATAAATCTATTTTTAGGGTGTACAGAGTTCTACCATTATACCGTACTTCGAGATCAACCTGAACTGCAAGATGGTACACAACGGAGAAGGCTCTGGTGCAGGCTTTCCTCTCAGGCTTGGAATGTCAGATGGTAGTCGCTCCCGGAAAACCGCCGATACAGCCGTAAATAGAATTAGCGAATCTCGGACTCAGAATTACAACATTGGATGCAACTGGTAAATCACGTTGAATATGAGGATGGTATTAAGAGATCGACATCGACTGCCTCTGTGGCGTAGCGGTAGTGAACGCGGCTGCTACGTCGGAGGCGCGGGTTCGATCCCCACTCAGTGCAAATTTTGTATACATGAATATGAATATTCGTATTTGTCTGGGTGTTTTCTACGTATAATATTATGTATGTATTTACAAAAAAAAATGTATCTAAGTATGTTTATCCGCATTCTAGAACCCATAACACAAGCTAGTTAAGCTATGCTTACTTTGGGTCTAGATAGCGTTGTGTAGAATGTCCTACAATATTTATTTATTTATTATTCTTTGAAGTTTCTTACATCACCTAAAAGACATCAACGCGCTCTAGGAAAATTTATACCTACGTACCAAACCCTAAATAGGGTATACGTGTAAACCATCGTACTGATTATTCCTATTATCAGCACGTAATCAGTTACAACTATGTCAAGTAACCAATAATCATACTAAATCATCGCATGTAGGCATTATTATCCCACATAATACGCAAATTACGCCATCATAGATAATCATTCTATGGAAATTTAAATGTGGAATTTATGACAACAGTGTTGCGCTAGTTATAAATTAGTGTGCGGGTTTAGGAGTTCATTCGGTTGGCAGGACTAAGACACGCTAAGTGGAGCGTTTGTGGAGAAAGTATTGGCTGGCCGAGCTCTAGCTGGCGCAGATCTGTACCGTCGTCACAACCTGGCGAGTCGTGGCCACTCGTCCTCTGTCCTTGTTCACTGGCCGTCCCTGTGAGTTCCTAATTCAAATTAACTTCTTTTTTAAATTTATTTCCTCAGTGTGTGTAGTGTTGTGTACTGCCATAGATATTTAAACGGTAGGTATAGCGTTTAGATTTTTTTTTAAAGATGAGTGAAAATAAATTTACAAGTTCGTTTAAAATTTGTTAGATTTTAGAAATAAAATAAAGAATAGGTGATTGATAGTGTAAGCAAGTTTGTAAAACAGCAGTTACTGGAAATAATCGTATACTTAAGTAATTTAAAATACTCGGAAGTTAAGTGATCACTATACTTAGATAGAGATCTAAACTCAAAATTTAATATTAGAATGAGAACAGCCTAAAAAATAAAGAATACATGTTCAATACTTCGTATCCTAGAGATAAGTCTTTAGGATAAGTTATTACAGGAGATATTCCCTTTTCTTTTTGATTTCGTAAAGGAAGAAGAGCAGAATTTTGGTGTTGTGATGTAAACACTATTACATGTTTCACAAACATTATTTACATTGAAAAACATTATCATATATACCGACCTACCTATGTATTTTTTAATCATAGGAGGCAAAGTTTACCTAAATTAGAATATGTTAGGTTATTTATGTCCTTAACTGTACTTTGATCAGGAAAACCGCCAGCTCTCTCCTGTAGAGGGACGCAATCTCGACGCACCGCGCATACCAATCGAGAAATTTCAATTTCATTCATTCACTTATCATTCAGTAGATAATTTATAGCCTAACCGATTCTCGACACATACCACTTGCAATACATGCTCGTAATGTCTAATTTAATGACAGGAAAAAGTATTATTTATCATTTGGAACTCTATAACGCAGAGATTTTTCCTAAGAAATTTTCCGTAACGCTTTTTTGTATTACATCACCCTTGAATCCCCCATATTAGACGTTAGAGTAACGTCGGCTCCATTAGGGTCAGTGTTGGATCTTCCCAAACTCATTGAGTACTTACTTTTTTGTTTTTCGTTTTATCCTGCATTGATTTTCGTTCCACTAGTGTAGCAGATATTGGATTCTAAAACATTTGCAAATATTTTTTTTTTTTTAAATTTAATTTTGCAAATATCATAGAATTCTCTACATATTAAACCGCAGCTTGTTGATTGCTGCTAGTGGACTGAGGGATCATGAGATAGCAGCAGACAATAAAAATAATTGATTAATACTACATATGAAGATAAGAAGACATAAAAGAGATGAATGAGTGGAATAATATGGCTATACAGGTATAGTCCAGGGGAACAGTACGTGATAAACGCAGGAAAATGGTGCCATCAGGGGGGCTATCAGAATCCTCAGGTCCAAGTCAACCTCACCTGCTAGTACACCTGTCGATGGACGAGGCTCTGGCGCCGGTTTTCCTGATTAGTACCTACTTTTAGTGGAGCGACTCCACTAAAATTAAATCATGGAAAGAAGGAGAATGGACTACCGGGCTCTGAAGCACAAGCTTTGAAAGAAATAAGAAATGGTGCTCAAATCAAGAAAAAAGGCAGAAGGGAGGTGTTCACGTAAATTCGTGAAGGGATAGGCAGAGCTGTATTAACTACCACATTCCGCTAGCTATTCTTTTCGGTCCCACGTAATAGCACTTCGTCATGGGCTATATGTGTACATGCAAACGAAGGAAACAAATAACTTTCTTTTATTTAAAGGTAAAGTAGACATCAAGTTGTCTCCAAAACAGTAATAAAGTGCCTACAGATGTATAACCTCAAAAATCAATTTCAATGTATTACTTTCTACTGTTTGCGTACAACGGAAAAAGTCCTTGACTTTGGACAGTTCGGTTTTGGTTGAGCTAGGTCAGTAGGCTTTTTATTTCCCTGTAGCTTGTGTTCGTGAATGTTCAGTACGTAGGTGTTCACCGATGATCGATTTGACTTTATTTTTTTAACTATCCTTACGGATATTACATGTTTCTTAGCTTGCAGCAAATTCAACAAGATAAGCCCTTGGGTGGGTACCATAAATCGACTGCATATATTCTGCTTTTTAACTCTCACTTTTCCCCAAGCAAAGAAGGCTATGGTTATCGCATGCCATTAAATGGATCGCATATTTGTTTTTTGCCTTTAGGGTATTATAAGTAAGTTTTGGTAATCAAAAATTGTTTGTTGTAATTAGCGATCGCCTTATTACAAAGGCATTGTCCAAACGTCAGTAAACACTGCTGCATACAACCACGAAAAAGTGCCCGATTGACTGCAAAAGACCCGCTCACACGTCATACCAAAAAGCATCACTAAATCTGGATGTTATTACATCTCTGCTAACCCTGTGAAGAATATACCTACAAGCGTAATTAGATGTTTAAAATTAATTAACATTACTATGAATGACGGCATGAACATTATGAACATTCATCGTCCTCGTTTGGTCATCGAATGCCACATGCCAATCAAGGACACGCAATTAAAAATTCTCAACAATAATAAAAACAGTCAAATTGATATGTGGTCTTGTCTTAAAAAAAGAACATAGCGGTATCTTGGCAGCTGATGGGAGCATCAGGTTTTGTGACCCGGTTTCGTTCGGCCGTGTCCTTGATTCGACGTTGAAATATTACCATTATTGCAATCTCGATAAAAACTTGATTGAAATACACCGTAAAGGATCTCAATATTAATTATAATGTGGTACCGTTTCATTAGCAGTGGTGTTTTATGTATTGGGGCAATTAAGTCGAAATTGGACGATAATTAATGTAGGTACTAAACTTAAAGTAAATAAATAAAATTGTGTGTAAGTCGAAGGTACAGTAATATACATAAAAAGTAGAATTGAAAAAGAAACAGCTAAACTGCCTTTAATGTACTGAATATTAAAATGTCGACTTAACTCAAGCATTGGACTATGTATAATCATACTCCTCTGTTAGGTAAGCTAATTTTATAGGGCATACGTAGACCCAATTCAATCTTAATTGCTAGAATTAAGAGTGTAGCCAAAGTAATAGAAATCTTTCGATTTCAAACACGTTTAATCGGTAAAATACAATTAGGTGTACCTCAAGGTAAAGTATGAGGGCCATAACATAAGATAGAATCGTCTCTAATGAAATAGTATGGTAACTAAATAAAACAATGACCAGTTTGATTACGCCTTTTTCTTCTTTGGTTTTAGCTACTACGGCTTTTATGGGACTGCTGTCTGACCTCACAACATCGATAAAACAGCCTGCACCAAAGCCTCGTCCGTCAAGGTTGGGTCCCAAAACCACCCGTATTTTTAAGCAGAATGTTCATAAAAAAGTGAAATACTGAAACATAAAACAAACATACATATATTCCGCCTGTAAATCCCTGAAAGGGTAGGTAGAGGTGTATTAACACCCACATTTCGCATATAGGTACCTACTGAAACACTGTAACCCAAATTTTGTGTCTGCAGTAAAATGCATTGGCTGATTCTGGTGGCATGCCTGTGCATCTCGGGATGTCAGACTGCGGAAATCGGAGCGGATATAACCGCTAACATTGCTAATTCGCAAGATAACGGCGGGAAAGGGTTCTTCGAGTGGATTTCTGGTCTATTCGGCGAAGGCTCCACTACCCCTCGTCCAATTGTCAGCGATCCAATTGTGTCCCCACCGAAAGATTGTCCTGCATGCCGTGAGTACTTATATATACTATAGGTATTAGTGGGAGTGGTCCCTATAAAACGATTCCTGCTGGATTGCTCTGTAAAGGGAAGCTGTCGTAGAGATGTTTAAATGTATGCTATGGTCGTTCTATAAGAAGTAACTTGCTCCTCACATTTAATCAATGCTTCAAGTTAGTCATCACCATCCCAGTCCCAGTTGCATCCAAAACTGCCTGGGGATAGTTGGGTTTCGGGTCTGGGATCCGCTCTTCTACTAGTTCTATCATTCTTATCTTGGTTCTTGGGCAGTGACTGCCATCTGACCGTCTGGAATGCTTACGTCAGGGCCTCGTCCGAGAATCAGCAGGTGAGGTTGGTTTGACTCCAAAGGTCTTAGTGGGGTTCCATAAAAGGAATAATTTTGTTTAGTAAAGTATCTAACCGAATGGACTATAATTACCTAATCGTGAATTGTGAGTTAATAAGGTGAGTCGCTTAGATAGACTTAGAAGAAGTTGTAGACTTAGATTGAAAAGGTTTCTGACGAACTGTTCACAGAGTGTGGCGTCGCCCGGACCAAGCGGCGGATAGTTGGCGGGCACGAGACCAACGAGAGGCAGTACCCCTGGATGGTGATGCTTCTGTACAACAACAGGATGTTCTGCGGAGGATCTCTCATCAGCGACCTCTATGTTATGACTGCTGCTCACTGCACTGGGTAAGTGCCTGTTTTTGTTCAGAGTTAACTTAACATCTTACCGATTCTGAAATCTCTTGGTAAGTTTTCTCCTGAAACTCCAAACTTCTGTACACCAGTATCAAGTGGTGACAAAAACAACGAGTTCCTAATGACACTCGGTTCCGTTCCAAAGAAAGTTAAACTGTCTGGGAACCCGCATGGACATTTTTCAGAAGTAGATGGCAGGAATTAGAAATAAAATAACACGGAGAAATATTTCACTGCCGGGGATGCTTTGTTAAACTTGCTTGAGAAATTGTAAATATAAATTATTGTGACGGAGGTAGGACGCGACGGTATTCCCGTCTCAATTGAAGAGCAGTCTGACTGGGGATGTGCCTCCACCCTACAGAATACCGCGGCCATATTATTATGGTCTTATGTTGTGTTCCCGACGATGAGTAGGGTAGCCAGAGCACACTGGAGAGTTTTTGTGGTGTTAGTGGGAAGGTCAAAGGTTTGTCCTGCCATGTCTTCTGCACTGACGGCACAGAAACTCTCTGTTCTTACAGGGTCGGCAGCACGAGTGTGACTCTCCTGATATTGCACCCGTCGTCTTTAGGCCACGGTAACCACGTGCTTGTCTACCACTTAAGTGATATAAAAAAGAAATATAGGGCGTGTCTCTATATAGGTAACTCTTCCTAACTAGCAGCAGTACTAGTTGTTCCTGTAACATGTGATAGTGTGCTGACTCCTCTAACTATCTATGCAATCTGAATTTCATTTATTTGCCTCCTATTATTTAGATGCAAATAGTGTGTTCGCTCGCTTGGTGTTGGCAAAATGCCAGCAATAAAAAGCTTCAATTCTACTTGTGTTTTACACACATTTGTGCTTAACTTGAGTACTGAGTAGGCTAGGGCAGTAATAAAATGGCAAATTCGTATGTAATGTGTGTGAACCAATTGACACCAAACGGTCCTCAATAGTTTCTTGGATCTTAAATACCGTTACTGGCAGTGGGTAAATTTACTTAGTCGAAAAACGATACAGTTATTGAAACGTTAGTCATTGCCTATTGATTCTATTAGGTAGGTATAAATAAATAATATTCTAGGAAATTCTACACAGCGCTTTCTAGACCTAATATCATAGGTAGCTTGACTAGCTTGTTATGGGTTCTAGAATACGGATAAACATACATACACAATATACTAACTTTGTAAATAAACAAATACTTTGTAATATGTGCCGCGTGGTTGCCGCAGAGTAGAGTGCCGCATGGTTTCCGGCAGAATAGAATTTGGGCCACCCCATAGAGATGGGGTGGCCCAAAAATGGGAAGAGTCCCATGCAGTGTCGTACAAGGCGACTAAGGGATAGGGCTGTTTAACATCAGACAGATATATACAGCACAAACTCAGCCTCAGATCATGGCTCGAGTCTACAATAGTGCCCGGAATACGGCAATTCCTCCTACTAAGTCCCTCTACTAAGTACTACCCCGTACTTAATACAATGATTGGTGAAATGTGAGTGTTAATTAATCTCTGCCTAACCCTCCGGGGATAAAGGCGTGATTATTATGTATATGTAAATAAGTTTCTAAGTTAAACATAATATATTATATCTGGAAACACCCAGAACATAAATTATAGGGTCACAGATGCCAAAGGCTAAGGCGTGTTACCTAAGGTAAAAACGACACTAATGGAAAAGAATGGATATAAAGTTAACTCAACGATTTTAATACCATTTCTCTGTTCACAGGTTCCGTAAGGAGCGCATGACTGTTCGTCTCCTCGAGCATGACGTCACAAACCGTGGCAACAACTCGAAGACCATCGACAGGAAGGTGTCCAGGATCATACGTCATCTGAGATATAACCCAGGCACTTATGACAACGACATCGCCCTCCTGAAACTTAGTGAAAGGGTAAGAAATATTTTTATGAACCCACATTTCATCAATTATTGTATTAGGTCCCACTTAATAAGGGGCGAGCCTATTGCCGTATTCCGGGCAACTATTATTGACTCGAGCCATGCATCTGAGACTGATTCTGGACTGTATATATATTTGTATTATACCTGTGATTATACTAATTGTAATGAAGACAATAGTTATTTGTTATACAAGAGTGCAAAGTCGCTTTTTAACCGCGTGCTCAGTTTTGATGACCGAGCAAGCGAAAGATTCTAAATTTGAATCACGAGCGTAGCGAGTGATTCACAAATTAGAATTTTGAGCGTTAGCGAGGGAATCAAAAGAGCACAAGGTGAAAAATCTTTGCACTCGAGTGCAACACGTAACTTTTCATCCCACCTCAGCGAGGAAATAATGAAATGGTTCTCCTTCCTAGCGTTAATTCCCAGTCGCATCCGAAGCTTTCACCTCGGAATCCGGGGTCCACTTTACCAGTCTTAACTGCGGATTTGGCTGGACCTCGATATTTGCCGTGAAGCGACTGCCATCTGACCTCCACAACCCAATGGTGACATTAGGCGATATCGAAGCATTGCAGCTAGACCGTTGTTGTTGAACTTTTTAGGGCTCCAACTACCCGTAACGACTGCCATAGATGTTCGTATGGCTTCCGTGACCGACGGCTTAACGTGCTCTCCAAGGCACGACCAAACCAATGCAAATACCCATTTTCATGCATAAAAAATATTTGCACTGAGCGGGGATCGAACCCGTGCCTCCTGCGTAGCGGCCGCGTTCACTACCACTACGCCACGGAGGCTGTATAATATGTGTATTAACACTAATAATAAAATACAATAAAATAAAAATTCAACAACAATGTTCAACAATATGACGTGAAAAAAATTGATGCGCGCAAAGCAAATTTAAAAAAAAAAGTACACCAAGGAGGTTCCGAGTCTGAGTTTTTCATAAATTAAAAAAAAGTTGCATGATAAATTCGGCACCATAGAGGTAGAAGTAAATAGGTTTAATGATGTTTTGAGTTCACAAACCTAGTACACACGATGTTCTAAATTCAAATTTACTTTATCCTCTAGAGAATAAAAACGACTTTTACGCTCAGTTATCGAAGAATAAAAATACTCTTTCCGAGATGGTGGGATGAAAAATATATTACACTTTTCAGATAGATCTAAGTAATGCAATAAAAAAACATGCACGCACAAAAGAAGCCACTACAGAAGGTGAGGCGGCCACTGAAACTGAGTCACCCACGGAATCTGAGGCACCCACCACTGTAGCGTCTACCACGCCTGCCACTGAAGAGGATGACGTCAGCGTGAGGCCGGTGTGCCTCCCCGTCGCAGGCATGTCCTACACGAGCGACATCGGCTTGGTGACCGGCTGGGGAGTTACCGAACAGGGAGGCTCAATATCCAGCACGTTACAAGAGGTAAGTTTTAGGAATAGACTTCGAGCATTACATTTAATGGCACAAAAACGAGCAGGCATTTTGAAACCAACAAGAAGTGAGACCTAAACCTAGTGATAATGCTCACCGTAGGACTGTAGTCCTTGTCCACTTGCCACAGGAGACGGGGAAAGCCTTTCGCATAGAGTAAAGTAATAATCGGAAGCGCGCGGCGAACTGTCTATTCCTGGCAAGTTTTCTATTCCTTTCCATTTGGTTTTTGTGGAAGCGAAAACTACACCAGAGACTCGTCCATCAATCAACAGGTGTATTATTGACTGGAGTTACAGGGTGTGATTGGCTTGAGCCTCGAAGATGGTGATGAAGCATAAGCTAATCTCTCAAAATCTGTTTTTTTTCAGGTGAAGGTCCCGATAGTATCAAATAAGGAGTGCAGTGACAGGTCATACGGCAAACGTGTGACTGAGAACATGATATGTGCTGGCGAGCCGCAGGGAGGACGTGATGCTTGCCAAGGAGATTCCGGTGGTCCTCTACACGTTTTCAATGAGACAAGTGGACGGTACCACGAAGTCGGTTAGTATAACATTTTTATACATGTAGTTAGAATCCTATATATCATGATTGGCTGGCCTATAGGCCAATTAAATGGACAACGGCTTCTGAAGCATTTAAAGTAATTATGTTCGGGAAGGTCGTGTGCTTTTGCCCGATCTAACGACTCTAAAAGCTAAGTCCTCCAACCGTTCCGTTGGGAGCTGTGATGTGTCACCCCACGGCCAGGGAGGAATGACTACACGGAGGGCTCAGCCTTAAGCCGAAAGGTCATAAAAGTGGTCAGAGAAACGACTTCTGAGGTATAGGAAGAATCGTTCAAGCACGCGACCATTGCGTCTCTCATATAGGACCCACTTTAAATAGTCTACGTCTACCTCTCGCCGCTTCTGGTAGAGCGGACCGCCTTCCAAATTGCTCACCATCAAGTAAGCGTATTTGCCTGTTATTTGCTGTGTTACTCGTAGTAGGTAGTCCAAATAATGAGGACTAACCTATGTGTTCCATTGGACATTTTTCGTGCCCGTAATGCACCTATAAAATAAAATAGGTGTTTCACGGGTACCTAGAACAAAATGTGGTACACACTGTGAAATCACAGACCTAGACGAGGCTTCAGGCTTAGTGAAATACTATAGGTAAGTATAGACTGGTAAAACTTTGTGAACAAACCATGGAAAATAAAACAAAAATGCTACTTATTGAATTTAAATTTAATTTAATTTTATTATATACGTCATCTTTAATTTAAAACTATATTTATATCACTGGAACAACCGTCTTCTACTCCCTAGTAGCTACTTGAAATATTCTATGCTGTTTATGCTCTTCAATCAATCCATGAAGCCAATTCCTTCGATGGCCATCGATACTCTTAAAGCATCGAAGTTATACGATTAGTAACTCATTTAGACTGAACGATTTCGTCTTAGAACATTAAAATAACAAAAAATCCTTGAGCGATGGTGTTTTCTCCATTCCGAGGTTCTCTGTAAAAATTAAAGAAATAATTACATAAATCGGTATTTTTTTAGCACAGTTTTTGTTCCTAGGAAAGCCATCCAAGAGAGAGAGCTAAAAAGAGAGCCATCTTATGCTATTCACAGCATTTACGAAGAAGAATCGTGCTATTCCCAACATTGAGGAAGATGAGCCGTGCCCGTTCCCAACATTTAGAGGGTAGAGCTGTGCTATTTCCAGCATTTAGGGAATAGAGAGATTATGCTGTACCCGGTATTCAGGGGTTAGAGCAAACTGCTCCTTGCATTTAGAGCGTAGAGTCACACTGTTCTCAGCATTTAGGGGGTAAAGCCATGTATTTAATAGCATTTAGGGTAGGTAGAGCCATGTTGTTTCCAGTATTTACGGGATAGAACCGAAAAATTCCTCCATTTATGGTAAAGAATCATGCATTTCTGTGTTCAGATGATTAAGTCCTAATTTTCGCAGCATTTAGGTACTTTATCAAATTCGTACTAAAGATAATCGTATCGCTTCAGGTGTGGTGTCTTGGGGCGAAGGATGCGCGCAGCCTTCAAAGTACGGCGTATACTCGAGGGTGAACCGGTACCTCACGTGGATCAAGAGTAACACACGGGACGGCTGTTACTGCGACTCAATGTAGATAATAAGTCAAATACACTTTTGCAAATGTGATATGGCAAAAGACTGTTTCATTTAGGTACTATTTAAAACTCCACGGCTCAAAATCTGACTTTGTGACTTATCGTAGCTACCTACTTAGTAGCTCTTTACTTACTTAGTAGCTCTTAGTAGTCTTTCTTTACGCTGTGGCAAAACCTCTAAAAGGCCGTTAGCATCAGAATCGTCGCACGTCGGTTAGTTAAGAAGACCGACGTGCGACGATTCTGATGCTAACGGCCTTTTAAAAGTTTTGCCACAGCGTAAAGAGAGAGTTCTTTATACTAGATTATATCTAATTTATACTTAGGTAGATAGTTGTTTTATACTCGTGTCTGAAGCACGCAAGGTGACAATCACGACTCTGGTTGACTGCCAGTAACTAGGATAACTATATTTAGTTTGCCTAGGTACTTAACTTAAGGAAAATAACGCAGCTATTTCTTATATATATCTAACTATTCATTATGTTTAAGTTTTTTGTTATATCACGTTTTGTTATCTCGGCTCTCATAATTGTGTATACCTAAGAATATTATTTATTAAATAAGTACGAAAATATAGTTGTCTTTTGTATTATTGTAATTGAATCAATCCCCCACCCAAACACAGTTTAACTTTTGTTGAATTTTCACACGATTTTCACCTATTCGATCGTGAGATTGGAACTGTGATTTATAAGAAATTGGATCAACGCCATCTAGGGGTACATTTGTAAACCATTTTACACTGACTGAACTTGATCAGACTAAACTGTGGGTTGTAACTTGTAAGTCTACTGAATGATATAGAGGTAATTTTATGTGATGATAAAGAATGACAGCTGTTGCTGACTAAATGATTCTACTTACCTACTAGGTACATTGTGTAATAATTCGCAATAATTTTATCCCCACTAAAGTACCTACCTACTATAATAGATGTAGGTAACTAGTACCTAGGTACTAATTTTTATCTATTAGGGCCACTACATACCTACATCATTTTAGTTCTACTTCTACCACAAGCGATGCTAGCAAAAGTATTTTACATTAGGTACATCTATTATTTTGGATCTTACATTTTTTTCAAGGATTTTTGATTACCACCATAGCCGGCATACCAACATACGGCCGTTAGCACTGAATTTCAATCAACGACGAATATAAACGCCTTTATGATCATGATATAGATTTTAATTATTATTTGCGGAGGATAGTGACGTACGTGTTTACTTTTCGAACACCGGAACCGGTAATATTATTATTATTATTTATTATTATGATCTATTATGATGATGATGATATAGAAAACGCCTGTATGGTGAACGCCTTTATTGATATGCGTCTGCATTTCTTTCGAAGCATTCCATCGAGTAAAACATGAAAGCTTAGCTAACGAAATTCAGTTAAATAAAGACTTTTAGGCTATGAAGTATCTTAAGACCTCCCCGGTCTAGCACATCTACGCTGAGAAAAGCTTTTGCTATTAAGTTGCTGCAGTTTACGTAAACAGTAATACCTTCGATTATGACACATACTTTTGTGTAGCAAGTTCCACCAAGTGCCATCGATAAACAGTACCTAATTCCTTTCAACCTCGATTCACAAGAAATGTGTCTTTCAAGCACTACTTCTATTGAGTTGAGTGGGAGGGGGCACTACCCTATTCAAACTATCTAAGTTGTTAATTATCCTTTTTAAACCAGGCTCACATGGAGGCGGTTCTCAGTGCCATAATAAATTATCACATGAGGTAGTGACCTTCACACAGAAGGGGGTTATCTCGAAACCGGAGATGGACCAGGGTTTTCCAGGGTGCGAGGGAAATGCCTCATTGGGCCACCCTACACCTGACTTATATTGAGTCCGACATTTCCGTGGTGATTTCCGCACAGCAAAAGAAAGGCAGTAACCTGCCTGCTAGTAAAGTGAGGTCACTTAAATATTCGAGAACGGCTGAACCGATTTGGCTAATTTTAGTTTTGAAATAAGGTTTAAACGGTGAGAAAATAAGTGCAGCGGGAACGACGCGGGCTGAAAGAAATATGGCGGTACGAAGTTCGCCTGGTCAGCTAGTATATAATAATATTCTCATTCGAGCCTCTAGTAGTCATTGAGGTCTGTGAACTCTTACATGGCCAAATATGTCACTAGGAGAGGAACTGTAGGTAGGGAGAATAAGGGAGGCAGGGGTGCTTGGTCCAGAAAATGCACGCGGTGCACCCTGGGCAAGGAAGAAGGCAGCGCCTCTCTTCCACGCAGGTGAGAGCGGCCCTACAGAGGGTCGCCCAGCGGTTTTCCGCGTGTCCCTCTGACTAGTAGAGGGCACAGTGGAAAACAAGCCAGGGGGCGGGCTGGTCGTCGCGCGCAGTCCTGGGGTGACAGCTGCGGCCGCCATGCCACAAGGGAGAGAATTGGAAATCTTTTGGGCACTAGTTTAATAGTGCAAAAGGAAGCATACTGCTGCTTGAAATCTTAAGTGAGTGGGGTACCTCTCTAGTTTATGTGTAATGGTACTAATGGTCCCTGTTATAAATAAAAACACCAAAAATATTTAAACATATATATTACGACAAAATTCCGAACAAATTTGCTATTGCATCAACACTAAGAACATTAAGATGGGTACTACATTAATTTATTACCAAAACCACAAGTATAGTATTAAATTATGAATTAATCATTAATTCAATTTAAGCATACACAAGTACATGGTTAAACCATTTTATGGGATTGAGCATATTTCGAAATTAATGGCTTCAAATACAGTTCTAAGGAATTTTCTAAATTACCAGTTTAAGGGGAGAAATTAATAACTGGATAAAGTCTCAATAATTCTGTTATTACAAGAAGTTACTATTACAAATAGGTACTACAATAAATATAAATTTATATATTTTTTTAATCTGTAGATTCAGAATTTTATTTAAACACAATGAATTTTTTCACACACATTATTTGAAATTGGTTACAATTGCCAAAAATAGTTTTTTTTTAATTTTGCTGTTTTTATTGAGATCAAATTTTAAAACCACAGTACACAATTTTTAGAACTCCACATATATTATAAAGCTTAATTTGGATTTAATTAATCAATAACCTCACTGGGATTTATCCCCATGTAACGGAGCCCCCAAAACTGCAAACATAATTATCACAAAATCTGGTTGTCTAAGTTTCCCTTTATTTCTCTATCTTGCTGTGTTATTTTTATTATGCCAATAAAGTGTTAATCAAGTACATCTTTTATGTGATAGTGTTTCCCAATACCTTTAGATCTTTGGAACACCTAGAACCTCTGAACAAACTCACTAGTAGAAACAATTTCGAATTTGAATGAGAAATCCCTATATACTTCAACTCTTATAAATTATTATTATTGGGTTCCATTTTTAAACTATTTTAGATCAACTGCCTACTTTACCATCTGTTTCTCAACGATATTCTAAGGTGAGACATCTATTTCCATCAATTTTAGATACTCGGTTTATAAATTTTGTTCTTGTCCAAAAGAGAAGAAACATTATTGATATACATAATTATTATCTTATATACTAAGATTCTCACAAAATTGTCTACTATTATGTAACTATAAGATGATGATTTAGAATTAGTGAAAATTTCTAAAGAAAGATGACAGCTGGTTATAGATAAACCCAGTACTTAAATCCAAACCTGGTGAATATGGCCCTTGGTTGTCCAGCCCTCCACTAGTTGTGGTCTCATCAATCACCTCATTACCATTCTTGATAATTCTTCTGGTTTCAACCGACCCGTCTGGTTTTGTTACGCTCGTTGTAATAATCGTCTGACAGAAGGACCTGCCAGGAACTAAGTTCCCATTAAATGGAGTAAGGGGTCCTGGACTATGGGAATCATTTTTATGTTTAAGCAACCCGGATATTTCATTTGAAGATATTCTGCCATCTAAATCAACATCTTTTTTCGGGTGCTCTCGTACATTCGTCTGGTATCCAGGTTTTAAATAATAATCTCTAATGTTCTTTCCCGAGTACTTTTCTGATTCTGGGTCTTCTGGGAGCGACATGGTAGTAAAGGCGTCGATGTGATCCTGATGATCTTCATGAAATAACGATGTGAACTCGCCAAACATAGACCCAAAGTTTTTAAACATATCGTGCATGTGTTTCTTGACTTCATGATGTATATCTACGGCATCATCGAACACTTCCATTTGCTGTCTTGTATAAAGTTCATCGCCATCATCTTCGTCGTCGGAACTCCAAATCGGATTTCGAAAATCGTTTCTGGGCGCATTCGTTTGCAATCCGAAAAAGGAACGAATTTGCTCCATGAAATTGGTGTGAGGCATTTTTAGAACTGGGTGATTTTTTAGACGGTGTTCAGATGTAAATGTGTTTGTTTTGGCTTGTGAAATGTGATTATTTTAATAATTGCGCAACAAACAAAACACAGGCCGACAGCTGTTTTCAATAATCATTCCAGACCCATCCAGCATGGGTTGACTATCTATGGCATGCGCTAACACCCTTTTTGCTATTATTTTCATTATTAGAAAAAGTGAGGTGATGCTAAATATTGCAATAAATTTAGTCGAGATATGGAACGCGGCAGTTATCAAATGTCAAATTTATTCTACGTTCGTTCGGAAATGGTAGAAGGCACTAGAAATTTTGTAAGAGTAATAAATAGGTAAGTACTTAACGAGTTAAAACTTGTGAGTTGTGGTTTGTATTTTAAAATATTAACTTTACATCGTATGCACAAATTATAACAATAAAATTAAACAAATAGTGTAACACAAAATATTTACAATGTTTTCTTTTTGTTCCAAGTCGGTGCCAACTGCCAAGTCCCTCCCTGTCCCATTGTCCCTATGGGATGGGAGGATCTATATTTTTAGGAGTTGGTAACACTTTGTTGCTGAGGTGCTTGGTGGGTGATGTGATGTGCCAACTCGGAGAAAACTCGACTCGAATGACTCGATATGAAATTCGAAAACTAACTTGAGTTGTGTAATTCGAGTTTGCAAGATGAGTATAGTCCAGAGCGCGTAAGGATTTGTGGGAGGTTGTGAGGCGGATAGAAAACAGAACTGTATGTATATGAAAAGATATGTGAAATATTGTAGATAAACCTCCGATGATACACTACTTTGGGAACAATAAGCGCATAAACAATGATTTTCGCACTTTTTGCTTGGTTCTTTCATGTACAACCAAGCCTAACAAGCCTTACACAAGTTAGGGGCTGTCCATTATTCACGTGATTTTTTTTAGCATTTTTAACCTCCCCTCCCACTTGGTGATAAGTGATGAGGTTTTAGACCACCCCTCCTCCCTACCCAAAATCACGTGTATTTTTTACTAATTAATTATTGCTATGTCCAGGGATACCACCAATAATCACCTCACCCCGGGCAACCGCGTCTTCATTACCTTACCCCGGGCAACCGCGTCCTTATTACCTCGCCTCGCTCCCGAGTGCACCGCACACCCTGCGCCATAGTTTTAAAGATGTCTCTGATCCAAACCGAGTTATTTCGAGTTAAACGTAACTCCGTTACAAAGTACTAACCCGAATTCATTCTAAGTGTACTTCGAGTCAACTCAAGTTTGTATTCTTGTAAATCGATTTGATAGGTATGCTTGAGGTGCTCGCTCAGTCACAGTCATTCACAGAGGCAATCACTATTTAACTGCAATCAGCATAGGGGTTTGCGTCAAAGTGGTTTAGGGTTTGCGTTGTTTTTTAAATGTAATTATTGGGCAATTGTTTCATTTAAGTTTTTTTTGATTCACCAATATTATTAAAATGAAAAACCATAAATAGATAAATAAGTGAATTAATACTTCAGCAGTGAATGATGTATTTTCTAAATAATAACGAAAGCATAATATTGTGAAACTAGTTCATTGGCGTTAATTATTGAGGTACGTATGTGGAATTAATTTTTTATTTGTATCTTTATAAGCATATTCAGAGGTTTCATTCTATCTGTCGATTATTAACCTTGTTATCTTGATATTAGTGAGTAGATTTTATAATTTACACTATAAATAGAAATTATCTGATGAATTTTATTTTCGTGCAAGTGAAATCAAATCAATTCGTTTCACAGCACGCAACTTGAATTTTATTATGGTTCGATATTTAAAATCATCTCGAGATGCCAATTGATTTCCCTGAAATCAATTTTGTGGGTCTTATTGGTTATTGTTATTTTTGCCATAACGTATTTTCGAAGTGTTTATTAATCGTTTCGGATAGGGACAGTTCAAAAACAGGAGTTCTCCAACCAAAGGACTGTTAGTTTTCTCTAGTTCTTGGGCATTTCTCTATTTCAATTATCTCTAAGTATGGTTTGTTAAGTAGGTACTTAATTCCATACCTATTACACATTAATCAACACAAAAGATAAATATGCCATTAACTCTCTGATAATCGTCTGACCAGTTCAACAGTAACGTCTCACTAGTGAACGTTGATTGACTTACTGACTAGTTCGGTAAGAGTCAATGGCTATTTTATTGATGTGAATACAATCATGTGATGTTAGTAGAGCACTAAAACCTTCAGGCCCAGGTCAACCTCATCTGCTAATCAGGTGCAGGTTTTATTCATTTATGAGGTTAAACAGTAGTTGCTCTTGGGAAACCTAACAAACTACTCAAAAATAATAAGCCAGTAAGCACTAAAGTGTGAATAATGGTTGTAACGGGAAATTGCTAGGAGGATGATTATTTTACTGATGTTTCTTTAGATTTTTGTGAAACAGAGCATCAGGTGCTCAGGATGTGCTATTAAAACTAGTGGCATCCTACTTAAGATATTGTCAGAATAATAATAATAATAATAATAATAAGCCTTTTTATTCTGAACTTCTCACAAACGTGACTGAAACAAATGTTATTTTTATAGAATGTCTCGAAGCTCAGTTTGCCTCTTGGCATAGGCCTCCTCTAATAATTTCCATTGAACTCTGTCACTTGCAACTCTTCTCCAGAGAGGTCCAGCCGTGAGTTTCAGATCATCTTCCCATCTTGTTTGTTGGCGTCCTCTACATCTGCCATTTCTAGGATACCAGTTGGTGACACTTTTGCACCATTTCTCTTGTGGGTCTCTCAACATGTGACCTGACCATCTCCACTTTCGTTGGTCTATCTGGGTTATAATATCAAAAACTTTGGTTTTTGCCCTTATTATGCTACTTCTTACTCTGTCTTGTTTCTTTATGCCAGTCAGGCTTCTCTCCATGGCTATCTGGCAGCGTTTCAGTTTTTCACGGTGGTGTTCGGTGAGTGCCCAGGTTTCGCACCCATAGGTGATAACTGGGAGTATGCATGAGTTGAAAACTTTCCTCTTTATTTGCATGCTTAGTTCTTTTGCTTTCAAGACTTCTTTCAATGACCAGTATTTTTTCCATCCATTTCCTATTCTTCGTTCTATTTCTTTAGTAGTTTGTATTGTCAGAATAGGCACCTAGAAAAATTTGCTAGAACTGAACAGTGGCAAAAATTTTCAAAAGGGAAGCCGATGGAAAAAAACCTTAAAAAGCGACCATAGCCATTTCATATGGAGTTCTGGGTGTTATGACTTCCAACACTGAATTTCAAAATCCATTTCATACCATGGCTTCCGCTAGCACGCCGGCAGGATAGGGACCCCTCGCCACTGGAAATTGCTTGATGCTTATTCAGTAGAAAAAGATGCTTTATTCGAAACTAGCTTTTGCCCGCGGCTCGGCCCGCGTGGATGTCGGTTATTGCGACCAAACATAACCTATGTCCTTTCTCAAGGTCTAATCTACCTACCCCTATATTAAATTTCATCAAAATCGCTTCTGTGGTTTAGGCGTGAAAGCGTAACACACAGACAGAGTTACTTTCGCATCATCATCATCATCATCATCACTACATATTAAAAAACAAAGTCGCTGTCGCTGTCTGTCCGTCCCTATGTATGCTTAAATCTTCAAAACTACGCAACGGATTTTGAAGCGGTTTTTTTTATATATATAAGAGTGATTCAAGAGGAAGGTTTATATGTATAATACATGCATAATATTGTAGAGAAACACTAATAAATTTAGAGATAATACCACGCGGGCGGAAAATATGGCGGTACGAAGTTCGCCGGGTTGGCTAGTGTATAATATTAGTATGGATGAGTGATACAAGTCAAAAGGTTTTTATGACTTGTATCACTCAATTTGAATAAATCACGTGATTTTTTACTTTTAGATTCAGTTGTAGTTTTAAATGATAGCCTTTTCTTTAAGGTCATGAGTTTTTTTTTTTTTTTTTTTTTTTTTTTTTTTTTTTTTTTTTTTTAAAGTTATAAAGCCCCCGCAAACTGCAGACTTTCGGCCGATAGTTTAATCGGGACGTCAATTAGTATGAACATGTTGTATGAAAGTGCGCACACCACACCGATTTGGTATCGGCCGACAAATAGGTTGAATGAGCATCACGACTGCCTTCAAATTCGCTGATAGTTTAATTTGGAAACTGTCAAGTTTAGTTGGGCCAGTGCGTGCCCAACCCAATCAAACTATCGGAAGATCAAAAAGTCTGCAGTTTGTAGTAGGGGCCCTTATACCTAGTAGTAATATAAAATTAACCAATATTTAGGCGGTCTGTTTCAGATGCCTTCAGTCAACTGAATAAAGCCTTGTAGGTACAGTCGAATTCTAAAGTGCAGTAGCAATCCTACGCAACTATAGCGTCAACATTCTAGCGCTACTTGTGACGTTTTCCTTTTAAGACAATTTACACACACATAAATTGTTCTTCCGTAGGAATATTATCGATAATTTCGTTGTCACTACGTAAGCAACCCGTGGCCGAGTGGTTAAAGCATGAGGTTTGTGGAAATGCAAAGGTTGATGGTTCAAATCCTGCGATCTTGAAATAACACTTTTTGTGTTTCATTTATATAAATTAATATCATTGTATTATTTGTTAAATTTTAGCAAATATCAACATAAAATGTAAAAAGAATGCCAACTTCATGCAAAATTACTTTATCAATATTTAAAATTATATTTTTGTCATAAATATAAAAAATCGTTATAAGCTGGAATCGAACCTGGAACCTCTTATCATTGTGAATAAATAGTATCTTGCTTAACCCACTTAGCTATCAGTTAATTTACTAAGTTGGTAAATTACTGTATTAGTATCTGCTTAACCCACTTAGCTATCAGTTAATTTACTAAGTTGGTAAATTACTGTATTAGTATCTAATGACACACACACACATATGTAAAAGCAAAACCGGGCCGACGCGCGGCCGCACGCCACATCATTTTGAGCCTTGTTGTGCTAATGCACTTATGAACTCTGACTGTACATACTCACACATGCGACCGCGAAATTCAGAACTTAAGTTCGCAAAGTCTTTCTCTTGTGCCACTCATTCTCCTTCAATCAGAGTTCTGATTGAAGGAGAATGAGTGGTACAATGTCATACTTTCTTCTCTTTCAACAACCATCACTTTTGTTTTACTTATATTTATTTTCAGTCTTTTGCCTTTTAGGGTACAATGTATACCTAATATTGAACATCGACTGCAGCTCTACTCAGCTATAACTAGTTCACAATCATTGATAAATAGTTCTTTTCTCTTATGTCGCATCAGCAACGACCAAGATTACTAGATCTATTGTATCTGCGTCAATAATTCTGTGAATATTGTACCTATAAGACAATATTCACAGAATAATTGACGCAGGTACAGTCGCTCTCGGAAGTAGAAAAACAGATTCCAGATTTCCAAAACGTCCGCGCGTTGCACCCTGGATAACACAGGGCCGGTCGCAGCTTGAAGTTTTGGGGGGAGTCACTTCGGAAATTCCTTAAGAAATTTAACCCCCCCTCCCCTCGTACTGGGACTTTTCAATATGACGTGCATGGTTTTGGGGGGGGGGGGGGGGGTCATGTCCCCTGTGACTCTCCCCTTCCGACCGCGTCTGGGATAACAAGGACGGAAGCGCCGAGGCGGGAACGGCCCTGTAACGGACGGCTTGCAGGCTTTCCACCTTTCCCTCTTGATTAACAGATGGCACAGTGGAGGGCAGATAAGGTGCAGGTTCTCCGAGCGCAGGCTTGGAGGTAACAGGTGCGGCCGCCTGTCCCCCCTTGCCCTGGTCTCACCCCCTTCCCTTTTAGGAGAACGATAGACACCCATACCTTAGGAGGCCAATTTGGCCCAGAGTTAGCCGGGATATAAGGGAAATGCCTTTATGGGCAACCGTATGCTCTAGTTATTAAGACCCAAAATGGCGTGTAATTTTAATCGTCTGACATACTTAACCACTTTCGATAGACGACGAGGACACGAAAAAAAGATACATAGTTTAAATTTAAACCGAATTAAAACACATTCTCTGTAAGACATGTTCTGCTTATCGTCACTTATCGCTTCGTTACCATTATTTCATTGTACTTGGTTAACGAAGTACTTGCTTAAACAAGCATTAATTGAAGTAATGGAATGAAATGCTGTTGTCCTGTCTTCATTCAATGACTTCCATCTTTTAACTGGTAAAGACATAAAATGATCAATTTATTTGAGGCGAAGAGCTTAATCAATCAATTCAGATCCAGAGTTCATAGTGTACAATTCCCGGTAGTTACATACCGAATGAGTTGCATCTGATCTATACTATTTCTATCTATACTATTATTGTAGATTAGAAATGTTTGTCTGCGATGCACGCGAAAACTACTGAATGGATTTCAATGCGGTTTTATTTATTAGAAAGGTCTTGGTCAGACTTAAAATCTTACGTTTGTTTGATTGCAATCGGTTGAGTAGAATCGGGGATAAAGAGATATACGCGGGCGGAAGGCTAGTACTTAATAATAATTAAGTTTATTGTCCACAAAAATATTTTTACAGTGGAATTTGAAAAAAGGAGAGACTTCTTGTAGGCAGATATTAGTATTGTCTGAGTTAGGGGCCTTCCTTGATGCAATTTGTTTTACAACCTATTTGTTTTACACATTTATACGTACCTACTCGTACAGTCAGCGTCAGAGAAAACAGACCCCCTCATGCTTTCATATCATTACCCTTTTCTCTGAAGCTTACTGTACATTTATACAAATGTTAAAATTAAATTAAATAGAAAAATGTGTGTTTTACAACCTATTTATGTTTTGCACATTTACACATTTATAAACATGTTAAAATGTTAAAATTAATTTGGAGTGTCATATTTTTTTATTTATTGATTGCCGACAAAAATAAAATAACAGACATGCGTACAACAGATCTTGATTTTATGAAAACAAAAAAGATTATTCTAGAGGCATTTTTCTCACGACGAAAACAGGGGTAAGAAAATCTATGGAAAAATGACTGCTAGGATTTCGTCTTAACTTAACTACTTATTGATTCTTTTTAGATAACTACGCACGGATTCAAAGATATTATTTGGAATTTGTAGGTACATTTTCATAAAAAGACTACCCACACACTTCACAAAATCTACCTACGTAATGTATTGTGCCAGGTTGACAGACTGAATTAATTAAGTCGAGAACATGCGTCAATTCGAGAATTGCGTAGGTTATTTTAAGAATTATTGGATCGGAACTGATCTTTCCTGACTTGTGAACACGTCAACCCCTACTAACCCTAGAGCAACACGTGTATAACTCCGGACACGTATCTTGGACCTAAATCGACAGACAAACGCGGCTCTGGCGCCCGCGAATTGCTTTGTAATAATCTATGCTGGGTAAATTTGAGTTCGTCCTCCGCAGTAGCACCCCGTGCTAGCCTCAATAGACACCCAAGAAATGTGTACTGCGCGTATAGGGCACATTTTAAGCACATTTCAGGGCTAAGATACGTATCCGGAGTTATACTGACGCGCGCACCCCCTCCTGTATTCCTTGAATACATGATGAAACAATATGAACCCGGCGGGTATATATATGGCAGGTGTATGGTTGTGAATCAGTAATCTCCATACAGTCATACATTCCGGGTCAAAGTATTTATTCGAAAGAGGAACATAACAACAGGTAGGTATTATGTGAAATAACTGTAACTGAATAGTGAAATATAGAGAGCGGTTTTGTTACGCATAAGTAGTTCTTACAACCAGTCTATTATATTTTCAATTTTGATGTCATCTTGTCTTTTTAACACGTTTTTGTGAGCTATGTAGGTATGTAAGTTTGTACGTAAGGGTGCTTTTATAAAGAAACAGGTTACAATCAGTTGCGATCATGTCACGGCGTCTATGTCAAAAGAAAAAAATCACAAAGTGTTCGCACCCATGTGTTTTTAAACATGTACCTATGAGTAGTAATGTAAATTAAATTATATTTCATATAATTTGCAACAACAATGGCAAATAGAAAAAATGAAATGCTTCCATTGAAGTTTTAAAGAAAATAATTACAAAAACTTTCATCAAAACAACTGAATTTCAATATAAAGCTTCATCTCTCGAACCATCATCAAAGAGTTTGAAAAGCTTCGTTATAAAATTATAAATATTTTTATAAGGAGTAAAGGAAAATGTAGGAACGCCCACCTAAGCACATGTTTGTGGTGGTTTGCCCGTGAAAATGAAAAATACAAATAAATTTAACTTATCACGTAAATTGTACCACGGGATGGAGAATGGAGGTGTGAGTGGATAGTTTTTAGCCATCACTGGTGACCAGCGAGAAACGGTAATAGGCAGGGGCAATTAAGTGGAATTTAAATAATTACCACTATTAGACGAAACGGTACCGAAAATAAAGATTACTTTTCTTTCTGCTTGTAGGTAAACATATCATCCTCATCCTTGCATGAATTCCAGTTGAATCCGAAGCCTTCAATCGGAGTCTGGGGTCCGCTTTTTCCAATCTAACTGCGACGCTGGAGGGAATGGAAAGGGGACTCTATTATCCCGCAGTTAGGCTCTTTCTTGGGCCATTGTGCGTGGAGACGCTGGAGGGGTTAGAGGGAATATTACCTACTAATTTCGGTTGCTAATATTCTTAAACAAATAGTTTTGCTGTAATCTTTGAGCGCATATTGCGTTACTGGAATTCGATTATACCCCTTGAAAGAATCGCGTGAATACTGAAAATAACCTGTGGGTGTTATTTATCTCTTCAGCATTCTCTGTAGAATTATTGATCTTGGTATTTCCATTTCATATTGATGGGTTTCCAGTTAAAAAAAAATCCTTTGTGTCCATTCCTTATTAAAATTTGATTAAGGGAGGCCACACAACAATCTGTACTGCTCTTGCTCAATGAGAAGCATTTGTTTTTCTGTTTTCTGTTTGCTGCTTTTTTTTGATATGTGGCCCCCGATAATAGAATTTGATTCGACCTGGCACATTATTCTAATTGACAATTAGTTTCCAACGTGAGCTGACGGTGAATTTCTATTGGTGTGCTAGAAGATAGAACTGGGGAAAAACTGATGTGTCGAGCTTATTAAGGGCCCTGCGGCCTTACCATAAACCTTAAAACAGGTCAATAATTGAACTGCTGTCATTCTACCAACTGCAAATGTCACTTTGTAATGGTATATAAATATATAGGATTACAAAGGGATTACAAACTGACATTTGCAGTTGGTAGAATGACAGCAGTTCAATTATTGACCTGTTTTAAGAGTTCATGGTATGGGCCCTGTAATCTCAGTAGTAAACCCAAGTAAACCTGATCAAGTCTTATATTATGCTATTCACAAAGAAGTAGGTCACCAGTTATTGGAGAAATGTATTGCATTTCACAGTATTTAGCAGTTATATTCGTATCTTTGTAGGTTTTATAGGGTGTTCGTGACTTTCGATTCATGAGGCGTAAAGTTAAGTTTTATTTACTTTAACACGATTTTTATTGAGTTCACCTGCGGTTCACCTGAAAGGAGAAAATTCCAAAAAGAGTAGTTCGCAAAATAATAGAGTACCTACCTAAATAATACCTAAATATGGGCTACCATTTTGTTTTGGGTGATATATAAATAAGTATTCGCTTGTACCAAAGTACTTAACTACAATTAGTAGCTATTTTTTACGCTGCGTGAAGTTGCCATGCTGTGTCTATAGAGTTTGCATATTAGTCTTGTATTTTTTCACTTGTATTTTTTTACTAATTAACTAACTTTACTTGTATTATAGGGTTTTACCCTATAATCATGAATAAACACAGGTAGAAATATGATATTTTTCTCTCTAGACTACAGTGATCACAATAGTGTCAGCTTACTTCTAAAAGTCTATGGAAAACTGTTTCCAATATAGCTTATCAAAAACAACCAAAAACTGACAACACACACTTGCTTAATCTTAAACAAACCCCTACAGAATCAATAAACTCAGTCAACGAATTTTTCGCTAACGTTGGAAGGGATTTAGCATCCAAAATTAATACTCCAGTAATCCCTACCTCGACAAATAAAAAACAGTATATAGTAGGTCAGTATAGTCAGCTCACATCTTTTGTTTTATTGGATACAGATATAGATGAGGTTGAAAGAACTCTAATGAACCTGAAATCCTCGAGTGCTCCTGGCTGGGACACTATACCTACCTCCTTTTTAAAATTGGCTAAAACTGAGCTGGTACCTATTATAGTTCACCTAATAAACACTTGCTTCGACAAAGGTGTATTTCCCGCTCCCCTTAAGAGAGCTATAGTAACACCGGTGTATAAGAATGGGAACAGAGACGAAATCGGCAACTACAGACCAATATCGGTTTTGACAGTATTTTCGAAAATAATAGAAAAAATTATAAACAAACAACTCATTAACTAATTACATAGGCAAACCCGCATGAACCCGCTATACATATAACGACCCAGATTATAAGGAGAGCAAGTACGAGTTGCAGCATCAGCGCCCCGTGCAGCGAGCAGCCTCGTGCATTCGCCTCGTGCCGCACCGTCAGCAGATTTAAGAATCGATTGCATCAATACGCGAACTGATTTTACATCTTTAATTAAAATAAATATAACTCACTTCTGTTCTAGCATCGAACGTAGTCGTTAGTATAGTTAAGAATGTAGTTCTCATATCGAACTCATTCGCTTAGGTTAGTAAGGTGTAATGTAGTTCTAATATCGAACACATCCACCTTTAGGCTAGTACGGTGTAATGTATTTCTAACATCGAGTACATTCACCACCTTTAGGTTAGTTAGATTTAATTAAATAAGTATAATAAATCTCGTTTAAGTGATTCTAGTTTCCTTCTTGTACCCTCTGGCTGCGGAAAACGTAATTGGCGCAGTCGGTAGGATATTCGAGGCAGTGCGCGGCGCGGCATAGGTTTCCAAAAATCGTTAACCTGGGGAGTGCTGACTCCGATAGTCGCTGTCGGTATCCTAATACCTCATCGAATATCCAGAATCTACGTGAAGCCGCAGGGGAGGTTATCCAAACATTGATAGCACAGGAAGGATCCGGAATATAGTATAAAAAAGAAAAAAAACTAGTTATATAAAACGAATTTAATTTACTACCTACGAGAGCTGCAGCCATCAAAAGAAGGGAGAATAACCAGCTATCGATACGCAAGAAGAATTGTATTTGTAAGTACTTGAAACTTTTCTAAACTGTTGCTTCCTTGTCTTTCCCTTACCAGTTTTACCTAGTATATCAAAATTTTTAATGACCAGTCTAATGTAAAGTTTTTATCTATAAATTCCATAACCATCTCGACGATTAAATAGGATTAGATCAGTAAGATGGCGCTCAAATAGACCTTAAAGATAATTATTTAATTACTGACTGTACTAGAATCCCTATTCACCTGTACCAATGTAAATTACCCAAGTTTCAGGAAACAATTCCTGCTAACTCTACATCATAGTTAACATATTAAAACTAATTTACAGCTCTGAACAGATTTTAGATCTAGACTTGAGAGAATACTACTTTATAATAAAACCCGGTTACTATTATACAGGAAAAAGAATAGTTATTATTCAAATGACCAATAATCTCTCCCACCAAGTTCGATTTATACAGAATAACTATAGTTCCCAACAAACTAGAATATACTTTGATCCCTCCTTATCCCTTCCTAGCAACATATGGTAAAAGCTTTTGAGTACATAGAGGCTGAATGCCCGAAGTTGAACCAGTATCATCTCTGCGAGGAAGAGATGAATTATCCAATGGGAGAACTTCTCGACTGTATCCAGGGAATCATCTCTAATCAGCCCTCTAATAACTCATGCGCTCCAGTCAAGATCACTACATACTAGTCAAGATAAAATTATAACCCAGCCTCCGCTGCAACTGGAAAATTCCTCTGGAACAATTTATCACACAACTATACCACTCTATATTATAACTGGCACAATCATAGTTATCTCAAGCATCATAGTTCGCCAGTTCTGGAGAAAGAAACAACAAAATTCAACAGAAAAGAATCCCAGCGTCCAACAAAATGAGACACATGAAGAACCTGGAAAACCGACTATACCAGCAATATTTTCACTGAAAGTTGGAAAATAATTGCTTTTCTGAGGGTGGAGGAATTACATAGGCAAACCCGCATGAACCCGCTATACATATAACGACCCAGATTATAAGGAGAGCAAGTACGAGTTGCAGCATCAGCGCCCCGTGCAGCGAGCAGCCTCGTGCATTCGCCTCGTGCCGCACCGTCAGCAGATTTAAGAATCGATTGCATCAATACGCGAACTGATTTTACATCTTTAATTAAAATAAATATAACTCACTTCTGTTCTAGCATCGAACGTAGTCGTTAGTATAGTTAAGAATGTAGTTCTCATATCGAACTCATTCGCTTAGGTTAGTAAGGTGTAATGTAGTTCTAATATCGAACACATCCACCTTTAGGCTAGTACGGTGTAATGTATTTCTAACATCGAGTACATTCACCACCTTTAGGTTAGTTAGATTTAATTAAATAAGTATAATAAATCTCGTTTAAGTGATTCTAGTTTCCTTCTTGTACCCTCTGGCTGCGGAAAACGTAATTAACTACCTTAATCAATATAAAATAATATCAGAATGCCAATTTGGTTTTAGACAAAATAAGTCAACTGAAGACGCAATTGCAGCCTTAACAACTTTAGTGATTGAACAATTAGATAAAAGTAACAAATGTCTCACGGTATTCCTAGATTTAAAAAAGGCATTCGATACCGTCTCTGTTCCTATCCTAATACAAAAGCTGGAACACATTGGTATAAGAGGTAAACCTCTAGCACTTCTTAGAGATTATTTAACCAACAGGACACAATGTGTTAAGGTTGGAATACACACTAGTGATTGCTCCTTTATCAATTTTGGCGTTCCTCAGGGGAGCGTGATTGGACCTACGCTCTTTTTAATATACATTAACGGCTTACTTAATATGAAACTAGATAATGCCAAAATATTCTCATATGCTGACGACACTGCGATTGTTTTTTCAGGTAAATCTTGGCAATCCATTTGCGAAGATACTCAGAAGGGGCTTACTCAAGTTGATCTTTGGTTAAAACATAACTTGCTTACCTTAAATGCGCTCAAAACTAAGTACATATGCCACACTATAACCACAGCAACTCAACCTCCATCAAAATTTGAAATAAAAATCCATGACTACAATTGTAATTTTCTAAAAGATGTTTGCTCTTGCCCTTCTATTCAAAAAACTGATTGTATTAAATATCTTGGTGTTCATTTAGACCAACATTTGTCATGGTATACACATCTAGAGGCTATTTCTAGTAGGATTCGTAAAATGATTTGGATATTTCTTCGACTGCGTAACGTTGCCTCCAAGCCCTTACTTAAAACAGTCTACATAGCCCTAGCGCAATCAGTGTTGACTTATTGCATTACTATTTGGGGAGGTGCCGCAAAGGAAAGATTTTTGGAAGTGGAAAGGTCCCAGAGAGCGCTTCTAAAGATAATTTATTCTAAACCAAGAAGATACCCTACTGATCAATTGTACTTGGACTGTGAGCTACTGACAGTTAGAAAGCTTTATGTACTTCACGTGGTTTTGAGAAAGCATGGAAGGGTGAATGTTTGTCCAAATCTGCAACAAAAACGTAGGAAACACTCTGTTGCAGAAACCACACGAGTGAGAACTTCTTTCGCTGGAAGACAGTTTACCAAACAGGCTAGCCATCTGTACAACCTAATAAACAAAAAAATACAAATTCACCAGCTATCAGTTTACAAATGTAAAAATACTATTACCGACTGGCTCAAAACTTTAAATTACGATAACATAGAAAAAATCCTATACTCATGACACACACACGCGCGCGTAACACACACAAACACACACACACACACACACACACACACACACACACACACACACTCATCTACACACGTACACTCATCTACACACACATACACATGATTTGTAAAACTAACACTTAGTATTTAAGAATAAAAATTATCAACCAACCCTTTCTGTATTTAATATACCTAAGCATGAGGTAATCTACTTGGTACAGCATTTATAATGTTATGGATGAGCGTGGCCTTCTGATACAGGTGTATTTCACTTAATAGAAGGTCACAACGACAAAAAAATATTGTTAAAAGTACCTTTTTGTTACAGAAATAAATATATTTTCATTTTCATTTTTTTCATTTACAATAACATCCATTAGGTACTCTCTTTCAGACATGTATACAATGGACTAGCAACCTAACGTTGTACGTCAAAGTTATACCTAAATAAATATGGCTACATTTCGTTTTTAGGTGATAAATAAAAAAGTATTCAGAAATAATATTTATTTTAATGTCATATTATTAATCCATCGTCTCCAGTCGGAGTCGAATCAGCAGTGGCTCGAGTCAACAATAGTGCCCGGCATACGGTAATAGGCTCACCCCCTATTACGTGGGACCTAATATAGTCATTTATTTATAACGAGTCATGTATATTTATTTAGGTAATAAAAAACTATAGTATCAAAAAAACAGTTTTATACAAAATTCGTTAATAGACGCTAGGTGAAGTTCCAGTAAAAGATGGAAAACTGTCTTGGAAACTGCATCGAAATTACTACATGCTACTAATATTATAAACTCGAAAGTTACTACATCCTACTTACTATATTAAAACGCGAAAGTTTGTGATGTACCTATGTGAGGATGTTTGTTACTCTTTCACGTATAAACTACTGAATGGATTTTAATTAAACTTTACAATAATATAGCTTGTACAGCAGAATAACACATAACATAGGCTATATATCAGCCATGAACGGGATCAGAATTCCACGCGGGCGGACCCGCGGGCAACAGTTAGTCAGAAATAATGTTGGAGCGATGAATATGGGCGACAACAAATAGACTTGGTAAAATAATACAAAAGAGATAAAGCACCACGGACTTAAACAACAAGTTTATTAATAAACCCTATAATAATTATCTTCGGGTTGTAATATGATATTTTTCTCCAATAAACAGTCTAATACACTGATAAGGTGATAATAGACAGTCTAGACATAAAACGTCACTGATCACAGTAGTATCAGTTTACAATAACATCCATTACTCTCTTCTAAACACGTATACAATAGACTTAATAGCAATCTACCGATGTACGTCAAATAACGATGGCACAAAAGAGTGTAACACCCGTATTCACAAACAATACTTCGCTATGCGTACTACCAAAACTGTGCAAAGAACGACAAATTCTCAGTGCGTTCATTTTGGCAAGCCTTTTTATTCATTGATAACACATAAGTAATACTTCGTTGAGGGAACGCACTGCGTTAAATACTGCTCCGTGATGTTTGTGAATTAATTTTACCAGCCCTATGTGCTCGAGCACACTATGAGACCTCACAGTATTGTTTGTGAATACCGGTGTAAATGTCTATCACTTGAGCGAAAGTGAGACATCGCCGTCGTCGTCTTTAGCCTGACGATGACGTCATGGGGCGTAATCGTCACATTCCAGAAACTACGTGGACGGAATGAGGTTTGCGCAACAGGCGTCTATGAGATATGAGATTTTCTATTGTATTGGACTTTGAATACCGCCCTGTTTGATGAAAATATTTATAAAGATGAAAAAGAGATGGAAATGGGCGGGTTTTTTTCGCCATCGAGCTTTTAAAGTTTAACTGAAGCAGCCTTCCCCTTTGGTTTGTTTAAAGAATGATAGTCTTATTTTCATGGTTAATATAGCTGTAAAGAGTCGTCGTACCTGTACCTGTCTGTTATAGCATTAGCCTATCGGTTAGTTGAAGCTACCCGGATGAACTCGATAAATAAATCCAAGAGCGGCGGATTGCATTAACGAAAAGAACCAAGAACAATTTAAAAGTTAACTGAGTTACCGTGAATAAGTTCAACAGATTATAAACCAGAAAATAAAGATAAAATAATATGATTTTTGGCCCCACGTAATAGGGAGCGAGCCTATTGTCTTTATGGAGAACATCCCTATCCCTTAGTTGTCTTCTACGACACCCACAGGAAGATATCATCATCATCATCATTTCAGCCATAGGAAGTCCACTGCTGGACATAGGCCTCCCCTATAGATCTCCAATAGGACCGGTTGGAAGCGGCTCGCATCCAGCGCGTTCCCGCGGCCTTAATGAAGTCGTCTGTCCACCTTGTGGGTGGATGTCCTACGCTGCTCTTGCCGATACGTGGCCTCCACTCGAGGACTTTTCGACCCCATCGGTCATCAGTCATCATCAGGAAGATATGGAGTGGCCTTATTCTTTTCCACCTGGAACCAATCCAGCCTAAATCAATGAAGAAGTCTAGTGACTCAAACCAATAAAACTAATAACAATCCAGCTTGTTCAAAAAAATTAAATAAACGCGGTCACATACCAGATTCCAAATCTTTATACGTTTCAAATAGCGGAAACTGTAGGTTGTAGAGAATTGGGCCAATTTTTTTATTACATTGTGTTTTTATTGGTGGAGCTAATATATTTTTGTTGGAGTATTAATATGAATTCCTGTGAGTCGACCCGGGGTCATGTCACGAACCCCACCAGGGCTCCGACCTATGGAATTTCTATAAATGAATATGTACAAAACCCCCAATAAGAAATTCTCATAGTCAAGTCGTCTTATCAAATATTTTTAGTTAATTTTCTATACTTAGAAAGAATGAAAGAAAAAGTTTTTTATTCTGTACAAAAAATCATAAAATAACTAGAATAGGTACAATATTTCGCACACAGCCATACAGTATAACTTAATGGTTCTAAATCACACGCTCTAATTTTCTTATTCTATTAGCAGTCTTTTCTCTCCTATTCTTTGCAATAAGGCGAGAATTGTATAGAAAAAGCATAAGGCACAATCCAAACAAAATCACTTCCATAAGGTGACGAACGGGTATGGATTTTGTATTGATTATGCCTTATACCTTATATGATTTATGTATGCTAAAATAAATATTTACACACCATAATGTAATGGTAGAATGTACACGGGACGCCGTAAATTTAAGATCATTCTCTGTACCTACCTACATTCATGTGAATAAACGAATTTGATTTGATTTGATTTGATTTGATTTAAATCCACGACTGAGGCTTCTAACTGCATACATCTAAAATCTGTTGTAGAAATTATATAAATATTGAGTACATCTGAAGTACGCGCTTATTTATTCCTCGTTTTAACAATTCACTAACTGCGTGATTAATGGTCTTATACAGTTCATTTCATATTTATATTGTTCGTAGCCACGCACTGAGTCGCACCGACTACCTACTACCTGTGATAGGGAAAACCGAAGGAAACTTATTGTACCTGCAAGGGTACATACTAATGACTTATTATCGATTTCTCGCCGCGAATTTGTTGCGGTTTGCCGTATATTAGCATATCTAACGGAAAAACATAACGGAGATACTTCGTTTTATAAACAAAATGGACTAACATCACTTTTCTTTTGTGATTTATAGCCAAGGTATTAAAATTAATATTGATCACAGTAATGATTGTAACATTATTAACACGTTTTTATCCATATTACTAGCTGATGCTCGCGGCCCCGCCCGCGTGGATTTCTTAATGAGATTAAATTAATTAATTCTCAATTACGAGTAGATTAAATTATATTGAAGTTGTAGACTGACTTTAGAGTTGCGTTTGGTCCCAAAATAGTGTACTTACGGACTCGACACACTTTAAGTTTATGCGTGTCAAAGTTCATTGTACATAGTTCGTAGGTCATTCCTGCTTCTAATATTAGGTATTCGTGATGTGATGTGGCCATACTGGCCATCCCAAAAAAAGTACGCGTGGAGTTCGTTTTACCCCCTTAGCGGCGGCGGAGTTTCGTAAAATCCATTCTTAGCGGATGGATCTACACCATATATGGGATGGCGAACCATTGGCACAAAAATTTTGCCGCGTGCCAGAGATGGCGCGCGGCAAAATTTTTGTGCCAATGGTTTGTGCCAAATTTATTGGGCACGCCACTAATGCCACCAGTGCCACCTGGGTTAGTAGGTGGGCATTCGGTAATCTGTGCCTATGCCTGTTACTTTCTTTCAGAAATATATAATTAGAGGCGGACTATGCCATAGGTATTATCAGAAATTACTATTCTCCCAGCCCCAAATAATCTTGGGATACATTTATTGGGGTCGGCCAAATCAAAAATGTGAAATAATCGAAGATCAATCTGTCCAGTAATTTAGGCGTGAAATCGTAGCAACAGACAGAGCAACTTCAGCCAAACCCGCCAACCTTCCCCCCCTCCCCGTCGGCACGTCTAGAACTTCATTGAACTTTTTTTTTTATTATGGCACGTTGATGCATAAAGGTTTCGCCACTGCCCTATAAGGAACCTGACTGCCAAATTTCATGTTTGTAGGTGTTATAGTTTCTGAGATTGCATGATTAATCAGTGAGTGGCATTTCACTTTTATACATATAGATTCTTTTGTAATTGTTTCTCCCACTGTGCAATCTACACGATATATTAGAAATATCAGTAAATTTTAGACTAAATAGTCCACTGCCGCACAAAGGCCTCTCCTGCAGTGCGCCATAGCACCCATCTATGCAAGCTAACTTTTACATATCATTCGTCCATCTTGCTGGGTGTGCCCATCTTTCGTTTGTCGATTCGTGGTCTCCTCTCTAGGACTCAATTGCTTCACCAGCCATCGGTCCTTCAGCAGCAGTGGCCCATTGTTATACAGCTAACTTATTCTGCGAGTAACTTTAATTCTGTGTCGGATAGGTAACCTCTTTACGAATTTTATCCTTCAAAGAAACCTCAAATCTTTTAGATCGTGGACTAACCCCATTGTTCGAGCCCACGTCATTAATTCTGTGCCAACGTTGAAAAGTACTTAGTAAGTACATAAATATCAATGTAGGTAATACTAGATGCGAAAACACAGGTTATAACATTCCACGTCATTCTATTTAAATGAGGCCTTCTAAGAACGAGCGTCTTTATCTGTGAATAGTGTTTAAGGAATATTCATTTAAATCTATGATTATACAGTGAATTTGCAATTTGTCCTCGTTCAGATGACATGACGTAATCAGCTCACCACCCTGAGTAGGTAATAGTAGTTTGGCTTACCAAACCTTAGTCCATGTTTCTGTAAGTAAGTACCTAGTAAGTATACTTGGTTCGCTGTAAAGTTTGGAATAAAGACGCATTCTTTTTTCCCCCTTTTTTTTCTTCCATACCGTGGAGGGTGTTGTGCTCTTTCTATAAATTCCACCCTCTCCTTTCCTATCCAGAACAATACATGGGTGGAGGACTGGGGTCGCCGTCATACAGTGCAAGCAATTCTATCAAGGAATTTGCCAGGATTCGTCACCTTTCTTAAAATAACTCTTCTAGTATTTAAAGAAGTTTCGTTTAAAGAAGTAGAACAGTAACACGATATAATTTAGTTTGCAATTAAAATTCTGATCTTGCTCAGATTGCATGAGCTGTATGCGCATTTGTATATTTAAACCTATTAGTAAACCTGTTTTCTAAAGGTAAAATATACATGCAAGATATTGTAGGAATAGTGAGGTGAGCAAAAAAAAAAAATAAGTGACAATGTTTGGAAACAAAACGGCACATAGTTAGCAATATTGTCAGTACCAGTTACCTACCTAATTACTTCCATTACTATTTATATAATTGTAATTGCAAATGTTTGTTCGCGGATGTAGAACCGGAGATAAAGATCAACACTAGTTTTAAATAAAAATGTTCCGAAATAAATTGATACATATCATAAAACAATAAGTAGTAATATAAAAATTAAACATTCTGTTTATCATTTGAAGACTAACTAAGTTTTCCCAGCTGACGCCATCCAAGTATACATAACAATATTCAGCATACCCATGCACATTACAGTACACTTGTATCAACATAGCATTTAAATAAAATATGACTGTCAGTTCTTATTGGCGTGTCTGGCAGGCTGACAAAATATACGTAAATGTGGCAATGTTTTACTTTGTCACGAATATCTGATAGAAAAAAGATAGATACTATAAGTATTTCGGTCAAAATCTATCTCACGTGCAAACCGATACACATCTCGATTCTGCTAAAGCAAAACCACTGCCATACCACGGACATTGCAGAAAAAATCCATTTCATGTAAACTTTAAAGGAATGTCTTTAAAATCTAAAATCAAACGACTTTTTGTAGAGTGAATGAAAAGTGAAATGAAAATGTTCTCATTTAATTTTGGACTTTAACTCTATACTTATAAAGTGTAAAATTTTATATCATTTTTTGCAGAGTCTGTATGACAGTGGTTTTGCTTTAGGACCATCGAGGGCCTGCTGATTGACGATGCTTTAAAGCAAGCTTTTCCTCGGGTTGAGAAGTCGGATGATAATCGTGGCTGCAGAAGTCGAAATATACAAAATATGTAGGAGAATGAACCCCGGACCCCGAGGTGAAGGCCTAGGATAGCATCCGATGGACTTCACGTATAGTAAAGGTGATGATGAACGAACTCTGGGCTCAAAAGTGCAAAGTTCGGATGCAACCGGGCCTATATTTCAAAGTAAAGAAACATCTCTCTACTTTGAAATAGCAGGGCATGATGGAGACACAGTAGTCCCACATCCGAGAGGCCATTTCGATGGTCCTGGGTGAGCCAAAACGGCGTGCGGTTTTAGTAGGTTCTAGTCTGTCGTAACCACCTCCGACCATATTAAGTGAGCATGACAAATTAGCACTATCTCATATATCTGACTTTAGATCTTTATTGCCATTGTATATATTTCATGCGATTGTTATGAGCATAGTTAACCAAGATTACTGTAGCTCTATTATTATAATATGCTATTATTATGTTGATGGTATTTCTTATATAATATTGTCATTTAGAGAGTTATAAGTACCTACTTTGAAATTTAACATGCGAACTTTTTATATTACTCCCACGTTTGGTCTCACTTGTGTCACTAACACGTAACTCTGTTGCCACCGGGAAATATAAAATACACCATCACCAAACACAAAGTATATCCTTGGAATCAAACCAACTGTCTGTAAATTATCTATTAAACGTTTGCCCAATGTAGGGACCGGACAAGGTCATATGTAACTTATTGAAGGCCCTAAACACTAGGAAAGTGGATCTACCTAATGAATATGATATGAGATGACAGAGTTACGTTCCAAGTTCAACTTGACACATCGATCCGATCTGACGACAAGATCTGTCCGTCGATCTGTCTGTCATGTAAATCAGCATCATCATCATCTTAACGATGATCCCGGGGTCCGGTTTCTTGCTTTTAGTAATCAACGTCTATTTGTTGTTTTTGTTATTGCGTGTATGAATCCAGCAGTCGAATGATTCTCTTCATATGAGTCTCTTTGCGTCGAAGTCTGAGAACATGGTATCGCTTCTATTACTCAGCCAGGACTCGTTATGCGTAGTACACCCGATGGAACCACCAGAGTAGTACCACGGTTACATATGTAATTACAGAAGTACCTATAGATTCATCGATGAATAAGAATCCCCATCGATCTCTCATAGAGCTTTGGTGCTAAACTAATCGTGGTGGCTAGGTTGATATTTGAATGCAATACCAGAGGTATCACCCACTCCGTGTTCACACAGCTCTTATGAATAATCAAAAAAAAACACTAAGCAACAGGTATTGATCAAACGCAGTTTTCCGTATCTAAAGAAGCTTCCTCCATTGCGTTTCAAATTCGAACGGGAAATTCTATTACGCCCTCTCTTTGCATCCCGTACCCCTCTCCGATCGCCGACGCCCGCTTCACCCAGGAATCGCGTCACAATATTTGCTCTAAAAACCTTGTCTAGTAATATACTTAGAATAGAAGTAATTGTCCATTAAATCGTTCTTTATTTTTTTATTATTAATTGCCTCCGCACAGTTCGTACTATTTGCGCAGGGTTGGAAAAGCATCAACAACATTCTGAAATTGTTTGCAGAGAGGCCTCACGGGCTTTGGTAGAGTTATCATTATCAATCCTGTAGAACACAATACTGTAAAATAAAACAAGAGGTATCTGAGTTTTAACTACTAACAAGTGACAGACCAACGTTGCCTCAAGGAGATTTTTGACTTTCCAGGACATTTCCTGGACACGTCCAGGTCAGAGTATTCCTCTAGACGAGAGGGACTGTTGTGGGCTCAAGTCCAGTCCTGAATAAAATATATTTTCTACTAGCGGTTGCCCCGCAGCTCCGCCCGCGTTGATGTCTGTTATCGCGGCCAAATAATACAGCGTATGTCCTTTCTCAAGCTCTAATCTATCTAGGTATGTACCAAATTTCATCGGATCGGTTTTGTAGTATAGGCGTGTGAAAACGTAACAGGCAAACAAACAGAGTTACTTTCCATTTATGATATCAACTATGGATATGGATTAAAACAAGATAGAGGTTATCGCACAATAATATTAGCATGCAAATATATGCAATTAGTTAATTGAATGCAAGTAAATGCCATGTCAGTGTTGTAGCCTTACTGCACACTCTGCCATAAGGTATGAACCACGGACGACAGCGCGGTGGCGACACGACGACCTTTGGCAGATAGTGACGTTGCCTTGTCAGTCGTCAGCCTTGCCTGTTGGATTCAGTTCGTTCCGCCCCGTCGCTCACGGCGCACCGATTTCACCATCGGTCGTCACTTGTCGTATTCAAACTCGAGTTCATAATATTATGTGTATATCTGTGTAATCTGTAGCCGTTCGCGAGATTGTGTTAATTGGATTTGTTATATTTAGGTATGTACCTATATTTAGAATTTGTGGTATCCTGTTTGCAAAATCTCGGAAAATTACCCAAAGTCCTTGCAAGTTTCCTTAAACGTTTTACTTGTTTTTAATGAAAATGAATCAACAATTACTTGTTTCGTAAATGTTTTTTTTTGTAATGTTAGAGATATCACTTTCAAATCTGTTGTTTTATGCAATAACATCCACGTGAGCATGTCAGCTGCTGTGTAATATTTGTTTGAGCAATATTAGTGTACTTACTGATATTAAATTCTTTGAATGAGTGTTTTATAGACATAAAACATTATCTCTAAGTACATTAAACTAAATATAGAATACTTTCCGAATTTCCGATACGATTCTTCAACGGTTTTGAAATACTAGGTACATGAGATCTGAATTAGATCTAGTTACGTAGATCTAAATTGGTAGGAACCAATTTAGATCTGAAAAAGTCTACACCTAGGTAGTGAGTGACGGGCAGGTCGACCTTTTCCAGTCTTACCAGGACAAAATGTAGCTACATACCAATTGCTTCAAAATTTCATTAAACTAGGTAGGTACGTTTTAATTAGTTATGAAATGTGGGAAATAAGATATTATGTGTTTGTTTCGAAACCGGTTTTCTAAGTTTATAAACAGAAATACCAGTTCTGTACCTACAGGTAGACACCTTAATGTTATTGCGCGTATAACTAAACTAGCTTTTTCCCGCGGCTCCGCCCGCGTGGATGTCGGTTATCGCGACCAAATATAGCCTATGTCCTTTCTCAAGGTCTAAAATACCCCTATACCAAATTTCATCAAAATCGGTTCAGTGGTTTAGGCGTGAAAGTGTAACAGACAGACAGACAGACAGACAGACAGACAGACAGACAGACAGACAGAGTTACTTTCGCATTAATAATATTAGTATGGATTATGCAATGGAACCAGAAAGATGTTCAGTTTGATAGCAGCTACAGGGTTAATTAGTGGTGAACCTACTCTAGTTTATATCATCCTAAAAATAAAACTATTCCAGACTAATATAAGCGTCGGTAGCTTAGTGGTTAAGGAATCGGCCTTACGATCGAAAGGTCCCGGGTACTAATCATGGCTATTAGAATACCGACGTGAACCCATTCCTAACACAAGCAATTTAGCTTAGCTGGAGGGGTTAGAGGGAATATTCGTAATTTAGGCTGCTGTCTGTCTGTCTGTGAGTCCAAATGAAGTAATGTCAATTATGTTACAATATTATATAGCGAAATAATCATCTATTCTAAAGCCATTACTTTAGAATTTTATTGCAAACAGTATAAAGGCTGGATGCCTTTGTGCTGTTTGCAATAAAACGGTTTAATAAACGCCACGACAATAATACAATATGGCTAACAGGGTTGACCTATGTAAAGGACAACTTCTACTGTTACTCGCAATAAACAATATACAATTGAATTTGACATAATCATTAGTTGAAAAAAAAAAGTTTAAAGTTCAAGTGTACCTACTTTTAAACAATTTCAAAAAGTAATTTGATAGCATCAAATGGTATGTACAGTTGGCAAAGGATATAAGTTAAACCCTTTTCATAATCTAATCTTCTAATATATAGAAATCAATGCCACTTTTCGTTGTTTTTTGTAACTTAAGAACGGCTGAACCGATTTGGCTAATTTTAGTCTTGAAATATTCGTGGGTGTCCAGGGAAGGTTTGAAGGATGAGAAAATAGGTGCAGCGGGAATGGGAAAATATGGCGGTACGAAGTTCGCCGGGACAGCTAGTCTAATATATAAAAATCAATGCCACTTTTCGTTGTTATTTTATAACTCAAGAACGGCTGAACCGATTTGGCTAATTTTAGTCTTGAAATATTCGTGGGTGTCCAGGGAAGGTTTCAAGGATGAGAAAATAGGTGCAGCGGGAACGGGAAAAATATGGCGGGGCGAAGTTCGCCGGGACAGCTAGTAATGTATATAAAACGGTGTATAAGGTAAACGTCCCGATATACGACACATTTTGCACTAAACCGAGTTTGCCGTACTCCTATTCAAAAAGTATTAACCTTAGAAGAAAATGAAAAATACTGGGTTGTTAAGAATTTAATAGGCTTTTGGAAAGTAATATATTTGATAACTAATGAAATCTGGAATAATTTATACAAAATTAATTGTAAAAAATTACCATTTGCTCCCATTGCCGACACTTTTGCCGCAGTAATCGTCATTTTGTCCCAGTAGTCGTCAATTTGTCAGGCTAACATGAACTCTCTGTCCATAAACATAGAGCTCAAAATAAACAATATTTTTTTATGAACTCAGTACACAGAAAGAAAAATACAGGGCTTTAGTAATAAACAAATACATTTATTTTAATGCAATAACATGTAAGTAATAACGGGTGGCGCAAAAGTAAAGACCCTATTTGGTTCGGCTATAACATTTTTTCTAAATTAGAAAACTAGATTTAGGTTTTTTTAAATGTATATTTGTACCATTAAATTTCGTACCATTAGGATTTAAAGATGATGTCTTTTAAATGGTGACCTCCAGAGTTGATACATTTGAGCCCTATTTATGACATTTTGCATAACTTGCCGTAACACTACCTGCGATATGTTCGTTATTTCTTGACGAATGTTTTCTTTTAGAGCTGCGAGAGTCTGTGGCTTGTTCACATACACCCGAGATTTCAAAAAACCCCAAAGAAAGAAGTCTGGACTGGTCAGATCGGGTGATCTTGCAGGCCAAGGCAAATCGCCAAAACGAGAGATAACTCGGCCTGGAAAAGCGTTTGACACAATTATTCCACGTTCTTGGGGAGTAAAACGGTCCATGTTTATTTTCAGTGTATTTTACATTTGTTCACTACACAATTTTCAACAACAGAATGACAGAAAATTTCATATAAAAAAAATAAAGGTATTTTCTTTGGTGCCACTACTTTTGCGCCACCCAGTATAATAATAATACAGTTCTCATTGCCTATTAATAAAATACGTTTTATTTAAATCGATTCTCTTTTCTCTTTATAAATCGATTTACATAGTTAGCATAACAAATGCTTCACAATTTCATTCAAACGTTTTATTTAATCAACATTAGGTAATTAGATATCAGATGGCAGTCGCTCCCGCGAAAGCTAAATAAAATATAGTAAGGACTTGTAAATATATGCCATGGACAGGGCGGAGCCTCAGGAGCTTCATCTGACTCCTGTCACAAGTGGGCAAGGGCTAGCGAGTATCGAATGGGATAAGCTTAACGAACTACGCCCAACATGGTTAACACTAAAAATCCGCGTCGCTGCCTAGATTGGCACGCTGACCAGTCGCGCATGAGATTTAGCTGATATACTCTCCAAGTGGAGAGTGGCCGTGGCGTTCTTGCAGGAGATTTAGTTTAAAGGCAGCAAATGCCGGTTTATTGGATATGGCTAAAATCTCATTAATATAGCCTTGGGATTCAAAGCGACCTCCGTGGCGAATTGGTAGTGTGTTCGACTACTACGTGTAACGAATTTTCAAAGATGTTTTTTTTAATAAAGGTGGCAAATGAGCACACGGCCCACCTAATGGAAAGTGGTTGTCGTGGCGTGTGGACATGTGCATCACCGGGCGCGTCACCTCCTTGGTATTCTAAGAAAATTATTTGGGTGGTGAGTGGTAACCTGAATAGTCCTATCGGATGAGTTTATCCTTCCAACGTGTCCGGCTGTCCATTTTGCCATCGTGAACTCGTTCAAAAAGAAATCAGAACAACTGTCGCAAAGTGGCCAACTGGAAGATGATACCCGGAGAAAGTCACTTCACAATATTGTCTCCTGGTAATGGATCTCTGTGTGAAGCAAAAAATCGATGATTTAGTGCTACAAACGCCAAATCGGATAGTGACTGCTTGATAACGTCCCAAAAGTTCTTCTCAGCTTTTGGTCCTAGTGCTGATGCTGAAAGTGAACTGCTCGGACAAGATTCAGGCAAATATCCTTGGAGCGGTGAAGGTTGTGCTAGGCATGTCTAAGAGAAGGATGTGTGACAAGAACACTTGGTGGTGTAATGACACAGTCCAGAAGGAACAGGTGCGAAGAACATGTGCAGAGTACTTTGCAGAAGCGTATTCTTCACCCCGTAATTCTCCGCCACAATCCTTATGGCGAACGCCGGATCAATGGTCTCGGGCCCGGGATGAAACTCATCGGGAATCGATTATCCTCTGGTAGAGCTTCATGGTGTTTGACATTACCTTTATACCGCGGTAACTGCCTCACTCCTGCACCGATTCCTTGCCTTTGTTTAACAGATTGCCCCCCAGGGTCTTTCATGCAGACACTTGGATAGAGCCTACTCCGCATTGGCCCTGGAACGCGCCAATTTATTTTTATTTTTATTTATTTATTATATACTTTATTGTACGCCAAATTACAATATTGTGATACAGGAATTATGAAAACAGAAGCAGTACAAAGGGCGGCCTTATCGCTTTACGCAATTTCTTCCAGGCAACCTTTGGATGGAAATGTATGTTGGTTAGAGTATTTGGCAGTTGTTGGCGTTTAATGAATTAGTTATATCATATAACTACGTACTCATATAAAATTATAATAGATACACATACATACACACATACGTTTTGTATCTTTGTACCTACGCGTCGCGGTCTTCGGGAGATTTGGACGCTTGCCATTTTTTAAAGAGGACTTTCTTTAGCCCTGATCTCTACCCGAAGGGTAGAAAGTTATAATTGGCGTATTCCAGGGTCAAACCGACACAGTATATATTCCGCTGTGTTTAAAATCGTTACACAACCACCACCAGGTGTACCACCAGTATGAAGGCGAGCACGAGCTGTTGAACAAGCGAAGTCCATATCGTGAACCCATCATTGCCGCTGGTGGCGCCTGCAGTGCAGACCAGATGCATAAAGAATTAGAAAGCCGTCGTAGCCGTCTCTTCATCTACCTTCTCCTCACCGGGAAGATCCCAGTCCAATGTAGACTGAGTATCTTAACTCCAGTCTTCAAAGGCAAGGGGTTGGTGTAGGAGTGTCTGACTGACTGCTTATCAAGACCAGCCTAACGAACCCAAATACAACTAAATCTACTAATCAACTAAGTACTCTATCTTGTTTAGTTCAGAAATTCCCATGACCCCTACCGCCTTTTTTATTTTCAAGCCCTGAATACCATGTGTTACTACTAGTTTGTTAAGACAAAACAAATGAGCCCAAGCTCGATAGCTTTATCTTGTTTAGTTTAGGAGTTCCTATGGCCACCTTCTGACTCCATCTTCGGACCCTGGATAGCATGTAATACCGAAGATTATGTAAAGACAAAACAAATGAACCCATACTCGATAGGTTTATCTTGTTAAGTTTAGGAGTTCCAATGGCAACCTTCTAACTCCATCTCAAACCCTGAATACCATGTAATACAAGAGAGTCATCATCATCATCTGCATATAGACGTATTCTCCTGATTGCATCCGTGGCCAAGATGACCTCGAAGCTCAGGGTCCGCCTTCCGGCTCTTCCTCCTCCACTTCGCACGATCTTGGGCGTCCATGGTAGTGAGACCATTTGCACGCATATCACCCTCCACGACGTCAAGCCAGGACTTCTTTGGCCTACCCCTTTTACCTGGACCCGGCGGGGGTACCATTGCCAGGCATTTGTTCCCCACGTAGCCTGGCGGTTGCCGCAAGACGTGGCCGCACCAGCGAAGGCGGCTCTCTTGCATTTTATCCGCGATGTCACGGACATGGAGGCTGCCGCGGATGCGAGAGTTCCGTACGCGATCTTTACGCGTAACGCCGCACATCCACCGCAACATTTTCATCTCCGTGACACGCAGCTCTTGCTTGTGTCGCTCGAGCAGCGGCCACGCCTCACAACCATACAAGAGAACAGGCCTAATGATCGTCTTATAGACCTGCCCCTTCAACCTGACTGGCATTTTAGGATCACAGGTCACGCCAGTCATTTCTCGCCACTTGGCCCACGCGGCAGCAATGCGTGCCTTGACGTCGTGGTCGATCTCACCGGTCACATGAAGTACAGATCCCAGGTACTTAACCTGGTCCGTGCGCTCGACCAAATCATCGCCTATGCGGACGGGTGTGGGATCTGTGGAGTTTAACGCTAAGTATTCTGTCTTCGCTACATTTAGCTTCAGACCGCCGTTCTCAAGCGCTTCTTTCCATCCTTTCACGCGTCGCACCAATCTGCTCCTGTCCGCGTCCATGAGCGCAATATCATCAGCATACATGAGCAACCACGGAGGCTGCTCATGTGAGTTTCTAATGCTGTCCGACAAAACATCTAATACCACGCTGAACAGGTAAGGACTAAGGACGGATCCTTGGTGTACCCCGACGGTGATGGGGAAGGCTTTCGAGTCGCCAACAGCAGTCCGAACCACGGAACCGGAATCGTAGTACATGTCTCGGATGGTGTCAATGTAAGTCTCTGGGACACCCTTGGCCCGCAGTGCCCACCAGATCACCTCGCGAGGAACACAGTCGAAGGCCTTCTGCATGTCTAAGAATAGGCAGTGCAGGGGCGTGTTCTTCGCCCTGTATTTCCCCGCCACAACCCTTAGGGCGAACACTGGGTCCATGGTCCCGTGCCCGGGTACGGAACCCGTACTGGCACTCCGAGAGTGTACTTTCCTGTCGGATCCGGGAGTCGATTATCCGCTCATAGAGCTTCATGGTGTGGGACATTATCTTTATACCGCGGTAACTACCACACTCCTGCACCGATCCCTTGCCTTTGAAGACTGGCGTAATACAAGAGAGTATGTTAAGATAAAACAAATGAACCCAGACTGGATAAGTTTATCTTGTTTAGTTAAGGAGTTCAGAACAAGAGCAAGCGAACCTCGGGCTCCAAGGTGAAAGCCTCAGTGGCAACTGAGATTTAACGATGATTCCAGGAAAGGTAGAGCTGCCTGTTGCTCTAGCAGAAGTAATCCTGAGAACACGGATGCCTTTCTAAACAGAGGGGAAGGTAACCTCCACACTCGTCTGTATGACCGCCTGCTGTGTGGTAGGTGACCAATTTCTACCAAGGTTTCTTGGGGAGCCTAATCATACCATTTGGGTTTATTAGACACAATACATAATTACACGGAAAAAAATGCCGAAAGAACACCTCTTTTTCTATTTCAACAGTAACATAATTATCAAATGTTTAAATAGAACCAAAAAATAAACACTAGTATAATCTATTCTGTCCAATTCCGAAAAAACTCCTCTTTTTCTATTTTAACAGTAACATAATTATCAAATATTTAAATAGAACCAAAAACACTAGTATAATCTATGGGATGACGGATTTGGGTGCGTGTCCCAGAAACCGTCAAATTTTTGACGGGTATTGGAGCAAGTTGGCTTTACGATGAACCAATAAATGTCACAGGAAAAAATAATAACATAAACATTAAATTAACTACAATTAATAGGTTATTTTGGTAGATAATTTATCGGTCTTCAATGTTAAATAACTAAACTTACTGTAGTATCTCCAAATTCGGCATACTACAATAAGTTGCTTGACTACACAGGACCCCGATTCAGCTACTGAATTTGGCCGATTTTGAAATTTTGCAAAGAGCACAACTTTGCAGTCGGATATCTCTATTGTTATGATCTTTTGTAATTACTGTTGTTGTTTATTTTATACATAATGCTATCGAAAATTCATGACTACTAGAAAAATGCACCATAATGTTCATATAAAAAAAATATTAAGGTTTAAAAAAAAAATGACGACTTCTCGGACACTGTCGGAATTACGGACGTTTACCTTACTTATCTCCTATGCCGAATGTACCTGTCATTAGGTCTCGTAACGTTTAGATCCTTCTAGTTCTTCAGCCTCAGCCGTTGACTGCTACGCAGGAGGTGCGGGTTCGCCTCCCACTCAGTGCAAATATTTATACGCTCGAATATGGCTGGGTTGCATTGATTTGCATTGGTCTGGTCGTGCCTCAGAGACTACATGAAGCCGTCGGTCCCGATTGCCATACGAATACCTATGGATGTCGTTACGGGTTGGGTTAAAAAGTCCGACAACTGGTCTAACTGCTTTGATATCGTCAATGGGTTGTGGAGTTCAGATGGCAGTCGCTTCACGGAAAATATCTAAGTTAAGCCAAACCCGCAGTTAGACTGGAAAAAGCGGACCCTGGAGTCCGAAGTGAAAGCTTTGAATACGACCGGGACTAACGCTATCTAGGATGAAGAAGTTCTAGTTCTAGCTAGGAATAAATATTGCGCTTTACGCGGTAAAGGAAATCGATTATAACAGATTTATACCAATTGGTTTACTTGATGGTAATAATTGACAAAGCGATTGCAACATTAAAAAAAAACTACAACAAAAAGCAAGTGAAACTATAATAGTCCTTGCGTTTAATTAAGAAATGCACTGCTTGAAACGAACTGAAAAGTAAAAACAAATATAGCTGGTCTCAGGATGATGCAAGGATTCTGACGGTCTATTCTGACATTCAAGGTACCTGTACCTAATGCCTGCCTGCCTAAAGCCTTCAGTATGGTGTGGTGACAAAGAAAGAATAAAGTATCATCGGATGAGATGGGGTGGCCAGTGGCCATCTTATCCGAAGGGTGTCGTAAGAGGCGACTAACGAAAAAATACGCAGACGATATCACTACGAGAGAGGGAATACTACGGTCTAGCTGTAATGCTTCGATATCGCCTAATGTCACCATTGGGTTATGGAGGTCAGATGGCAGTCGCTTCACGGAAAATATCGAGGTCTAGCCAAAACAGTGGACCCTAGACCCTAGACTCCGAGGTGAAAGCTTCGGATGCGACTGGGAATTAACGCTAGGATGAAGAAAAAGAGGGAATACTAGAAATACAGCCCTGTGCAAAGTCGTCTGGCCAGCGTGGACACAGTAGGCCAAAGCCTCCCAACATTGGGAGAGGCCATGTCCAGTAGTGGACTACGATAGGCTATTGATTATTTGATCTTCATTATCTGAACACTGTATGTTGTATTTTGTATTCCTCATTCCACATAAGGAATACAACATAGGGGGCCACGATAATAAATGACAATACACGCTTGTTTGTCCGGTTGCGTTAAAATATTTTTCCTCTCATAGTTTTATAGTTTTCATATCAATTCGGATTCATTTAAATGAATCCCTGTTTAACTTGATAACGCAATAAGTCGAGGGAGACTTAAAAGATTTTATTCATGATTTAAAAATAGTTTTCTAATACGTAGAAGTTTCAAAAGTTTCAGTAAAACGACAAAATATTTTAATATTTCTCGCGAACTGCGGGCAACCGCTATTGATTCATATTTTGTAGTCATTTTCAAGGTGACGATGACATTATTTATTAATACCAATGCACTCCTTTTGTATTTTAAAAATACTGATTTTAGAGTCTTGTTTTTCGTCTGGTTTCTGCAGTATTACGTACTTATAGTCGGATTTTTAATTAGACGAAGCTATCTGACGTTTACTGTGTTGCAAGTTTTTTATGAAATAAAAATAGTGTTGTGACAAAGTGAACTATATTATGATGAATGATATTATCATGATGAATGTGAATTCAATCAAAACAGACGAAATTAAATGGTAAGCTCACATGAATTCGCATAGAGTTGAAAATTGGTGGGAGTCTTAAATACACCATAATGACAGAAAATATCAAAAGTCCCCATCGATTTGAACCTTGCATTTTTTTTCGAGGTTAAAAGTCAAATATAACGGATGCTCGCATTTTTCTCGTAAACAACAAATGCTATCGTAAAATTAGGGTAGACAAAGTTGTAGATCATGTAATTACCTACAAAATTGGTGTAAATTTTTTTATTTTGCGGATCACCATTTCGGAGATATCGTGATTTAAAAATTGAAAGAAATCAATTATGTATTTCATATGAAATTTCATTCACCATTATAGTAGGATTCATAAACGCAGAACCTGAACCACTGGCCCTATGTACTTGAAGTTTTGGCAGTAGATGCTTATCATGTTGCTAGTATCCACTAAGAAAGGAATTTTTTGAAATTTCATTGCTAAGGATGTAAAATATGGGATTAAAGTTTGTCTTGAAGTTTATTTCCGTTCCTCCCTATTTTAGCCCCTTAGTAACAAAATTTCTAAAAATCCTTTCTTGGTGGATACACGCAAAATGAAAAGCATCTACTGCCAAAATTTCAAGTTCATATGACTAGCGGTTGAGGCTCTGCGTTGTTGAATCATACTATGGGAACGACTAACTTTGTATACAGGGCGTCCCACGGCGATGCCACATGGAGGGCAAGTACCTTAAATCCTTAAGTTGGTGCATTTTACTTAAAGGAGACATCATTTTATTTTTAAAAAGAAACAAAACTGCATTCAAAGATTTTTAAAAATTCGCTTGCCACACCCGGTAATCGAACCGACTAAAATCCGAAAAAGTAACATCCTGTATTTTTATGGCATCAATCGATAGTGTCAATCAAAAGGATCAAATCTCTCTAAGAAACATGGTAAATTAAATGAAAGGAAGTCCTTGAAACCTAAACTTATAAATTCAATTTGGCAAAATAAAACAATTTAACTCAAAGTTCATCCATCCATCTGATACCATATTAACAATGAAATTCCATATTTAAATCACTTTTCTTTTTTTATCGTGTGGAGACCGAGAGTCCGCTTTCCATTCCATTCCATTCATTTCATATGAGTGAACGGGAACTGAATGCATCAGTTGCATCACTAATACTGAATATAGCAACATTATTTTACGAAGTGACATTAGCTAATGTCAGTGGATATCGTCTAATTAAAAATCCGACTATAATTATTTTTTTTGTATTTTATGTTTTGTCGTTTCATTCTCTATACTTAGTACGATTTACGGGTCATTTCTCTATTTATGTATAACAATCTATTTATGTATATTTATGTATAAAATATTTAATTCAAAATTTTATCATAATCGGTTCAGACATTGTGGCGTGCAGGTTTAAAAAATACACACACACAAAGCAAGAAAGGAGAGTGTGGTACTTTTCTAAATGATCCCTTCCCCAAACCTATGTGCGAAAATGATGGCGAATGGCAGATTTGTCTAACACAATGTCTATTTTGTAATCGGAATATCAAGGTTCTATTACTCTTTTGGTGCAGACAGTAGGTATATCTATCTATTGTTTTATCTAAAATATCAGTCTGATTTACTATCTACGGACGTCTTTTTATTAGAATTATAATCTACAAACAACTGACATAATCTTTACGGTTACACGTAGATACAAATCCCATTATGGGAGACAGGAGTGAGAGTATGTGCGCCACAATTCACAATACCTATACTAAACTATTATATCAGAACATTGAACTACTGTCATTTACGTAAACTTATCGGTGTTAGACATTATGTGGACACAATTGACCAATGTGTACAGCCGGCTTTAAAATTAGGTACCTATTACATGTCTGTAACATACCTACACATGAATGCCAACAAATACTTCGACTTTGAAATAATAATAATACCGTTGTTTTTATTCTCTATATCTCCGACATGCTTTATAATAAGTCAATAATAATCTGAAACAATACTATAATAACAAAAAAAAAACGAATACCCAGGAAAAAAACTCAGTATTTATTTTGTAGTGGCAATTATATGTTGTTATATTACTCAAGCTACAGGTATGTGCTTTGTGTTTACGATACTTCAGGCATACAACTTTCGTTCCGGTTCGAATATATCACCGTAGTTAATGCGAAATATTGTTCTCTTGTAAATAGAAGCACATTTATTTCAGTATTGTTATAGTTTTTCGTATAATTTAAGTAGATACCTATTATCTTAACTGGACGAAGTTATTAGTTGACTGATTATTAAGGTGTGACTACTTAAATTGGGTTATTCCCAGTAGCCCATGGACCTATCCTTCACATATAACATTCACATAAAATTTACACATTATAATATTTTGGTATATTGTATTGGACATACCTAGGGATTGCAATTCGAATACTTCGAAATTCGAAAAATTCAAATTATTCGAATTTTTGGGCCAATTTATAAATTCGAATTTTAAAACCAAGTATTCGAATTATTCGAATTTCTGTTACTATCATTAAAAACTACTACGCAATAGTAGGCTAGACACTCTCACCATGCACAGACGCCAAAATAAAAGGCCCCCAGTGGTCCCGCTATTCCCAGCCATGGTAGCGGGAACCATCTACCATCTACTGCTGGCAGCTTATAACTGCAGTACACTACGACTAGACGAGCACCTCACCGAACTCGAGGCAGAACTAATTCGCATAAACTGGCACATATTGAGACTGTCAGAGATCTGAAGAAAGGGGAGGACACGACAACCCTTGAGTCAGGCGACCTGTTCTATTTTAGAGAAGGTGATCAGCTCCCCCAGGGAGGAGTCGGCTTTCTGATAAAAAGGACCTCATCAGCAGCGTTGTTGAAGTTGTCTGTACCTTGTCCTGAAAATCACGAACAGTCGTTCGCTGAAGGTGATACAGGTATATGCGCCGACCTCATCTTATCCCGAAGAAACTGCCGAGGTGGTATATGAGGATATTGCTAAGGCAATGAATCACACCGCCAAGGCCACTTACAAAGTTGTTATGAGGGTCTTCAATGCCAAAGTGGGAGTACAAGAACGCAGCGAGACGAAAATTTGACGTTATGGAGTGGGGAGCAGAAATCGCATAGGGCAAATGCTAGTCAGCTTTCTCGAGTTACAGGGGCTCTTCTTATGAATAGGTTCTTTAAGAAAAAACCCCACAAGAAATGGACTTGGCAACGCCGGGACTCTGCGATAAAGAACGAGATAGACTTTTTCATAACGGACAGTAAGCACATATTTAGAGATGTCTCTGTGCTCAACAAGTTTAAAACTGGAGGCGATCACCGACTTATCCGAGGCTCTCTAAATATCAACATCAAGGCTGAAAGATTCCGAATGATAAGATAAACCCTCCGACCCACGCCGTTTCAAGTAGCTCTAGGGTCCGAAAAGTCCAACTAGAACTTCAAAATCTTTTCGCAATGCTGGAAACCTCTAGCAGCGTTGACGAGAAGGCCAGCATAGTGGTCAAAACATTGCAGGAAGTGTCTGGAAAGTTGTTTCCCGGAAAACGCAGACAGCAAGAGTCCAAGCTCTCTCTGAGACTCTCGAACTTATGAGGAAGAGGCATGAACAACCATCCACACAGTCATCTTCATCGGATGGGAGAGCCTTAAACCAACAAATCAAAAAGCTGATACGACGCGACCTCCGACACTCCAATACTCGCACTATCCCGGAGGCAATTGAGTGAAAGTGAAAGAACGAAACTTAAAACTGGGGATGGCAAAACGATTACCTCAATGTTCGAGATACTTGAAGAGATCGAGAAATTTTATGGACAGCTATATGCATCACGGATAAGTAAACCGATGGGACAAAGCTATGAAGACCACAGTTCCCCAGTCACGCGCCATTACACCGAGGAGACGCCAGATATCGAGCGATGCGAGGTAGAGGTGGCTCTCCGGCAACTGAAGAGAAACAAGTGCCCTGGTGATGACGGAATTACTACTAAGCTATTGTAAGCAGGTGGCGCTCCAATCTTGAAAGAGCTAGCGAGTCTCTTTATTTCCGTCATCCAGCAAGGGCTAACACCTAGGGCATGGAGCGGGAGTGCGGTGGTACTGTTCTTCAAAAAGGTGATAAGTCCTTGCTGAAGAACTACAGGCCCATCTCACTCCTGAGTCATGTCTACAAGTTGTTCTCGAGGGTCATCGCAAATCGCCTCGCGGGTAATCTCGACGAGTTCCAGCGACCTGAGCAAACCGGGTTTCGAAAAGGCTATAGTACCGTGGACCAGATCCATACTGTTCGGCAGATTGTAGAAAAGAATCAGGAGTACAATGGCGTTTGTGGACTACGAAAAAGCCTTCGACTCTATCGAAACGTGGGCAGTGCTGGATGCCCTGCAGCGATGTTGTGTCGATACATCGAGGTGCTGAGATGCTTATATGACACTACCACAATGTCCGTCCAGCTTCAAGACCAGAAGACGAAACCCTTACTTTTATTAAGTTCAGATTGAGACTGTGATTTTAAATGTTTAGAAGAAGATTTACTTTTATTAAATTGAGAGTGAGTATGAATGAGGGAATGCTCACTTAATAAGATACCAAGATACCAAGCAAATATAATTAAGTAAAGTTTATTTAACGCAAATTACATAAAAATGGGCTGCCTTTTTTTTTCTTATTGATCAGTGTAGGTATGCTCACTAAAAAATCCAAATGTAATAAAATTTGCTCCTTTGCATAAAAAAAACTTGGAAAAATTCGAATAATTCGAATAATTCGAATTTAGGTCAAGTGGAATTCGAATAATTCGAAATTGAAAATTTTTCGAATTTTGCAATCCCTAGACATACCTATATCTTGGACCTACAGTGTGCTCAAAATGTGCTCCATACACGCAGTACACGTTTCTTAGGTGTCTTTTGAGGATAGCACGGGGTGATACTGTGGTGTAAGAGCTCAAATTTATAAAGCACTAGGCTCCGCCCGCGTGCATCTCGGTTAACGCGACCTTTGTTCATATATTGGGTTCTACTCAACCGATTGCGATCAAACAAACGTAAGATTTTAAGTCTGAGTAAGCCCTTTCTAAAAAAAACCGCATCAAAATCCGTCCAGTAGTTTTTGCGTCCATCACGGACAAACAGACAAACAGACAGGAAATTCAAAAAAAATATTTTCGTGTTCAGTATCGTTAACCCAAGCATTTTTTTTTAATATTTCCAATGTACAGACACGACCACTTTGCAATTATATAATAGTATAGATAGATAGATTATTACGAAATAATCCTCTGGCGCCAGAGCCTCGTTTGTCTCGCTATTTATGTCCAAAACACGTGTCCTATACGGATTTATAATTTTGAGATGAGAAAAGTCTTTCAACGGTATTAATTGCTAGTAAGTAGGATTCTTCACTAGGTACTGTTTATTATCTAGCGTATTTAAAAACAGCCACGTGGCTCCCGGCCACCCCGTCTCTTCCCTTGCGGTTTCGTACAAGGCGACTAAGGGATAGGGTCATGAATGCCATGATAGGGCTGTGTTTAACATCAGACAGATAATATACAGCCCATATTTTAAAGATCTGACTGGGAAACATCCTTTCCGTGCTCCACCCTGTCGTATACATGTCATACTCGTATATATTTTTACTAGCTTTTGCCCGCGGCTCCGCCCGCGTGGATGTCGGTTATCGCTACCAAACATAGCCTATGTCCTCTCTCAAGGTCTAATCTATCCCTATACCAAATTTCATCAAAATCGGTTTAGTGGTTTAGGCGTGAAAGCGTAACAGACAGACAGACAGACAGACAGAGTTACTTTCGCATGTACAATATTAGTATGGAAGTATGGATAAAAAGTTGTTAAGTACAAGATTATTTAATTTTAGTTAAGTACCTAATGAATGTGAATGTAAGTGATCCACACCCTTGAGAGTTCGCTGTGTTGTAGATAAGATCTTGCTTCACTAAAGAAATATTGTTTAGTATAAAATAACTAGACTATTAAATAATGATTTTATTATTAACTAGCTTTCGCCCGGGGCTCCGCCCTCGTGGATGTCGGTTATCGCGACCAAACATAGCCTATGTCCTTTCTCAAGGTCTATACCAAATTTCATCAAAATCGGTTCTGCGGTTTAGTCGTAAAAGTGAGACAGACAGACAGACAGACAGACAGACAGAGTTACTTTCGCATTTATAATATTAGTAGGGATAGGGATTAGTAGGGATAATTCGTCATGAAATAAAGCCGCAATAGATGACGTTTGGGTAAATTAGTTTCGATTGTTATTGTCTACATAGAGACCATGTGTCATACCTATATAACACATGGTAAGCGACCCAGCATAGGGTCACTTTTTTACCATTATACTTAGTTTTATACTTGTTGCAAAGATTTTGTCAGAATACTTATCTGTAATCTGCTTAAATTAGTTTTTTCTAAATGTCATGACATAACGATACGAGGAGTTGACAACTACAAGTAGCAGTTTTATCTCGTATCAAAATGTAACCTATTTGTTTGATATGGTGTGTCTCGTTTAGTCCATGATTAGATAATCTTTTGCAGTATCCATACGTCGTATGTGCTATATCAATGTACTAAGAAATTTGTCTGTGTTCATTTCAGGGTCACAGAAACCGAAGATGTCGTTCAGCGGTGGCAGAGTGACGAAACAGCTGATATATGCCGTGTCTGCGGCCGTGCTGGGGATGCTACAGTTCGGCTACAACACAGGCGTCATCAATTCACCTCGCCCATTCATTGAAAAGTTTATCTTGGAACAATACAAAGACGCCAATTCCGGTTTAATATTCGGCGTGATCGTCAGTATATTTGCTATTGGTGGCATGATCGGATGCCCCCTTGCAAACTGGATGATGGGAAAGTATGGGCGTAAAAAATCGCTACTTTTTAACACTGCCTTTGGCATCGTAGGCGCTCTATTGATGGGGTTTAGCGAACTGGCTGGATCCGTCGAAATGCTCATAATCGGTAGATTCTGGATCGGCGTTAACTGTGGTTTCGCCACTACAGCCTCACCTACATACGTGTCAGAATTATCACCTGTGAGATTACGAGGGGCGTTTGGTACCGTAAATCAATTAGCAGTGGCTCTTGGCTTGTTAATAGCACAGATACTGGGTATTGACATGGTTTTGGGCAGCAGCGATGGCTGGCCATGGCTGCTTGTATTGGCGATTATACCCTCGGGGGTCCAGGCTGCTATGTTAATAGGGGCACCCGAGAGTCCTTCTTATTTGTTGATCTGCGCGCGAGACGAGGATATGGCAAAAGAGGTATTGACTTACATCCGAGACACGATGGAAATTGAGGAAGAGTTGAGTGACATGTACGCGGAAGATGCTGCGGTGAAACAGGAGCAGAAATTCTCAATTATGGATCTGTTTACGATCAGTTCACTGAGACGACCGCTCATAATTGGTGTCGTGATGCACTTGTCCCAACAACTGGGAGGCATTAACACGGTTTTGTACTACTCTACAACAATATTTAAAGCTGCTGGGTTAACAGAAGAAACGGCCAGATTGGCGGCAATCGGTGTCGGCAGTGTGCTTTTCATAATGGCTTTGGTATCAATTCCGTTGATGGATCGCCTTGGTCGGCGCACTCTGCAGCTATGTGGACTTGGTGGTATGGCTGTGTTCTCAGTGCTCATGACTGTCGCCTTCTTCACATACAAACAAAATGCTACAATGAGTGTATTTGCTGTCATTTTCACATTCTTATACGTCGCCTTCTTCGGTGTGGGTCCCAGCTCAATTCCTTGGATGTTGCTCTCGGAACTGTTTACAGCCGGAGCTAGGAGCGCGGCGGTAAGCGTAGGAGCTTTCGTTAATTGGCTGGCGAATTTCATCGTAGGACTGACGTTTATTCCGCTGTTGGAAGCATTAGGCGACTATGTATTCGTACCCTACACCGTCCTTCTTATACTATTCTTTACGTTCACGTATCTGAAACTGCCTGAAACAAAGCATAAGACAATCGAGGATGTGACAGATCTCTTTAAGGATTAACCTGAGTAGTTTTAAGCGACATTCCTTAGATGTAAGCGTAACCAGTTTGCATCGTTGCAAAACTAGTACATATGATATTTTGATAGAAATTGTATTCAATTAAAAATCTAGACCATCTCCCCTTCTTCTTTCTAGCAATTTGTATAAAAAAGAAAGACTGAGCATTTCATTTATTAAAAAATAAATCTTTTAGAGACTCTTCATACCTGATATTAATATAAATAAATAAAGTACTTATTAAACGATAAAGTTTATAACCTATGAGTATTTAAGTGAAGTTATAGTCTATTTATGGCCCACTCTAGTAGTCATAAATTTAATAAAATAGATGTCGATATGGAACTATTAATGAGTTTAAGGATAACTCTATGTAGCTGTTGTATGCATGATAGTACCTACCGTAAATAATGGCACTTAGCACAATGATGTGGATTGTTTATGTTGATTAAGTGTGGGTCTTACTTAAACTCACGTTTCCATACAAATGTAGTTTTGTTTAAATCTGTGTGTGATATGGAGCTATTGAATTTGAATAAAATATTTTTGAAGGTTGTTTGGTTGGTGTAAGGAGTAGGGATTGCAATTCGAATACTTCGAAATTCGAAAAATTCGAATTATTCGAATTTTTGGGCCAATGAGGATCATTCACGTTTTTAGCTGAGTATGCAGATTTATAATGATTAAAAAAACAATAAACACTGTGAAAAAATTATTTCAATCCGATCAAAAATGACGAAGATACAGCAATTTTAATGCAGTAATCTCAAAAACGCTCGCCGCCGCGCCAAAATACTGTGTGACGTCATCTGTTATGACAGCGCGCGCCGCCGCTATGGAGAGTATGAAGACTTAGGGCTCTTTTGGGTTAAGACTCCATAGCTGTTTTATTTCGTAACGTATAATTTTGAAATTTTGTACGGATTTTAAGTAATTTACAAAGCTTCTAATAATATAGTTTTTGTGCTATTTACTTCAATATTTTTTTTAATAAAAATAACTACATCTATACCTACTTATAATATTATGAAACTGAAAAGTTTGTTTGTTTGAACGCGCTAATCTCAGGAACCACCGGTTCGAATTGAAAAGCTCTTTTTCTGTTGAATAGTCCATTTATCGATGAAGGTTATAGGCTATATAACATCACGCTACTACAAAAGGGAGCGGAGCAGTGTTCATAAATGTCAACAAATCCGGCAGACTTCCATACATCTATGTTAACATAGTAATAAAGAGGGAAGATTTGTATTTTTGTATTCGATTAAACTCAAAAACTACTTGACCGATTTCGAAAATTCTTTTACCATTAGAAAGCTGCATTATCACTGACTAACATAGACTTTATTTTATTTTCAAACAAATTAGGAATCCTTACTAAAACTTCAATAATGAAATCCGAGATGTAAAAAAATTACTTAAAATATTTCTTACATCGCGTGCGCTGCGAAAACTATTGATGATAGAATAAGATAATGTACTGCGGAAATATATAACTTAAAAAGGTCTACATAAAAGTCCGCGATAGCATATGTCTATCTCCTAAGAAAAACCCACAGCAATCATTTTTATCTTTTAAAAATTACAAAATAATAATGTGTCATTATCGAAGCTATTTTTAACAATACAGTATCATTCCTTATCCAATTAAATACGTTCAATATATTGTGCATTTAATGTAGATTAAAATTGCTATTCAAACTATTTGATTACAATGAAGAACTTCAGCGTTAGGTAAGCGTAAGAGCGGGAAACGTGCGGTGCGGTGTGATGCGAGCGCTCAGGAGGGCGTTTGGCACTTGACAGCCCTCTGCCAGTTTGTGTCGGTGTCGTCGACGACTCACCGAGCGGTAGGTGTATAGCGCGCGCGCGGCCTTGAGCGAGTGACGGAGGCCTGACGCAACGCAGTCCACTGTAGTGTATAGACTGGAACGTTTGTTATTGTTTCGGTGGTAATAATGCCCTCATACAAATATTGTATTGTGCCAAAATGCAAGAATACAAGTGTTACTACGCCTAATAAACTGTTTTTATGTTCCGAGAGATGCAAAGATAAGAAAATAAAATCGGCCAAGTGCGAGTCGGACTCGCCCATGAAGGGTTCCGTAGTAGCAAAGGCGAAAATTGCGGTTTATGACGTATTAAAAAAAAACTACTGACTGGATCTCGTTCGAACCAATTTTTAGTGGTAGTTTTCATGGCAATTTACATCATATATTTTTTTAGATTTATCATTCTCTTAGTTTAGAAGTTAGAGGGGTGGGGGGACACACATTTTTCCACTTTGGAAGTGTCTTTCGCGCAAACTGTTCAGTTTAGAAAAAAAATATGTTAGAAACCTCAATAGCATTTTTGAAGACCTGTCTATAGATACCCCACACGTATGGGTTTGATGAAAAAAAAATTTGAGTTTCAGTTCTAAGTATGGGGACCCCCAAAATTTAATGCTTTTTTTTATTTTTGTGTGAAATTCTTAATGCGGTTCACAGAATACATCTTCTTACCAAGTTTCAACAACATAGGCCTTATAGTTTCGGAGAAAAGTGGCTGTGACATACGGACGGACAGGCAGACAGACAGACAGACGGACGGACAGACATGACGAATCTATAAGGGTTCCGTTTTTACCATTTGGCTACGGAACCCTAAAAATGGGTTAAAGTAATGAGAAGAGATGATAAAACTCTTCTTTCAAGCGAAAGTGTTTTACATTGTTGCGAAGATCAATTTGTCGTAAGTAGGTATTGTGTACCTATTACTATTAGAACTATCGAGATATTTACCATGTATTGTTTGGAGCTTCCAATAATAGTAATGTGAAAGGCCATGAAAGTTTAAATACATAAATTGCGTACCTACCTATGTCTATACATGATAACAAAATTTAGTCTAGAGATTATCCTGCAGGCGTATACTATATACCTACCTATTCTATCATTTTTAAAAGTTAAAGACTTGCACCACTACGAATAAGTCTCCTAAATACTTTTGAAGTGGTCATGACGGCATCGGCAATACCTACTTCATTTTATTATAAAACTTAATACCTTTTCCTTTTCTGAACCTGTATTATACTTGCTTCAGTTATTTCACGTCATTTCTAACGTGGTTTATTACTCGCTTGACAACACAGTAGGTACAACTTTCGACAGAACATCATAAGGTAGGTAAATATGTACAAGCGTTAGGACGGACTACGTATATTATAAAGTATTTTAAAAACAAACTGTATTTGAATAATCACCAAAGAACTTAAAACACAAATAAAGTACTAAGAAAAACTAAGAAAAAAAGAAAAAAACGGCAGCACGAGTGTGACGCCCCTGGTGTTGCATACGTCCATAGGCCACGGTAACCACTTTCCATCAGGTGGGCCGTGTGCTTGTCTGCCACCTAAGTGGTATAAAAAAAAACCAATAAAACGCAAGCACTACTAGTCGATCCACGAAAGAATTTGTACTGACTGACTGGCGACTGCGCTAGTCGGGACGCGTTCATAACAGATGACGTCATCGTCTAAATCGCAGTGTAAGCGGGCGTTTTTAAGTACTCGTTAAGAAATCCCTAATAGCTTCGTCATTTCTTGACGGATTTTGATTATTTAAAAAATAGGATACTCAGAAAGGTATAGCGCACCTGGTATACTGATTAAAAATACAATATTCCATTATGTGATTCATCCTCATTTATAAATTCGAATTTTAAAGCAAAGTATTCGAATTATTCGAATTTCGGTTACTATCATGAAAAACTACTACGCAATAGTAGGCTAGATACTCTCACCATGCACAGACGCCAAAATAAAAGGCCCCCAGTTCCCGATGGTCCCGCTATTCCCAGCCATGGTAGCGGGAAGCTACCGATACCATCTACTGCTGGCAGCTTATAACTGCAGTACACTATGACTAGACGAGCACCTCACCGAACTCGAGGTAGAACTAATTCGCATAAACTGGCATATATTGAGACTGTCAGGGATCTGAAGAAAGGGGAGGACACGACAACCCTTGAGTCAGGCGACCTGTTCTATTTTAGAGAAGGTGATCAGCTCCCCCAGGGAGGAGTCGGCTTTCTGGTAAAAAGGACCTCATCAGCAGCGTTGTTGAAGTTGTCTGTACCTTGTTCTGAAAATCACGAACAGTCGTTCGCTGAAGGTGATACAGGTATATGCGCCGACCTCGTCTTACCCCAAAGAAACTGCCGAGGTGGTATATGAGGATATTGCTAAGGCAATTAATCACACCGCCAAGGCCACTTACAAAGTTGTTATGGGGGACTTCAATGCCTAAGTGGGAGTACAAGAACGCAGCGAGACGAAAATTTGACGTTATGGAGTGGGGAGCAGAAATCGCATAGGGCAAATGCTAGTCAGCTTTCTCGAGTTACAGGGGCACTTCTTATGAATAGGTTCTTTAAGAAAAAACCCCACAAGAAATGGACTTGGCAACGCCGGGACTCTGCGATAAAGAACGAGATTGACTTTTTCATAACGGACAGTAAGCACATATTTAGAGATGTCTCTGTGCTCAACAAGTTTAAAACTGGAGGCGATCACCGACTTATCCGAGGCTCTCTAAATATCAACATCAAGGCTGAAAGATTCCGAATGATAAGATAAACCCTCCGACCCACGCCGTTCCAAGTAGTTCTAGGGTCCGAAAAGTCCAACTAGAACTTCAAAATCTTTTCGCAATGCTGGAAACCTCTACCAGCATTGACGAGAAGGCCAGCATAGTGGTCAAAACATTGCAGGAAGTGTCTGGAAAGTTGTTTCCCGGAAAACGCAAACAGCAGGAGTCCAAGCTCTCTCTGAGACTCGAATTTATGAGGAAGAGGCATGAACAACCATCCACACAGTCATCTTCATCGGATGGGAGAGCCTTAAACCAACAAATCAAAAAGCTGATACGACGCGACCTCCGACACTCCAACACTCGCACTATCCCGGAGGCAATTGAGTGAAAGTGAAAGAATGAAACTTAAAACTGGGGATGGCAAAACGATTACCTCAAAGTTCGAGATACTTGAAGAGATCGAGAAATTTTATGGACAGCTATATGCATCACGGATAAGAAAATCGATGGGACACAGCTATGAAGACCACAGTTCCCCAGTCACGCGCCATTACACCGAGGAGACGCCAGATATCGAGCGGTGCGAGGTAGAGGTGGCTCTCCGGCAACTGAAGAAAAACAAGTGCCCTGGTGATGACGGAATTACTACTAAGTTATTGAAAGCAGGTGGCGCTCCAATCTTGAAAGAGCTAGCGAGTCTCTTTATTTCCATCATCCAGCAAGGGCTAACACCTAGGGCATGGAGCGGGAGTGCGGTGGTACCGTTCTTCAAAAAAGGTGATAAGTCCTTGCTGAAGAACTACAGGCCCATCTCACTCCTGAGCCATGTCTACAAGTTGTTCTCGAGGGTCGTCACAAATCGCCTCGCGGGTAATCTCGACGAGTTCCGGCCACCTGAGCAAACCGGGTTTCGAAAAGGCTATAGTACCGTGGACCAGATCCATACTGTTCGGCAGATTGTAGAAAAGAATCAGGAGTACAATCGCCCATGTGTATGGCGTTTGTGGACTACGAAAAAGCCTTCGACTATATCGAAACGTGGGCAGTGCTGGATGCCCTGCAGCGGTGTTGTGTCGATGGGCGATACATCGAGGTGCTGAGATGCTTATATGACACTACCACAATGTCCGTCCAGCTTCAAGACCAGAAGACGAAACCCTTACTTTTATTAAGTTCAGATTGAGACTGTGATTTTAAATGTTTAGAAGAAGATTTACTTTTAATAAATTGAGAGTGAGTATGAATGAGGGAATGCTCACTTAATAAGATACCAAGATACCAAGCAAATATAATTAAGTAAAGTTTATTAAACGCAAATTGTATAAAAATGGGCTGCCTTTTTTTTCTTATTGATCAGTGTAGGTATGCTCACTAAAAAATCCAAATGTAACAAAAATATGCTCCTTTGCAAAAAAAGCTTGGAAAAATTCGAATAATTCGAATAATTCGAATTTAGGTCAAGTGGAATTCGAATAATTCGAAATTGAAAATTTTTCGAATTTTGCAATCCCTAGTAAGGAGGTTTGGAGGTTAAAAATTTGAAGATTGAATACTAAAGAAATAAAAGGCAAACTTTGTAAATAAGCTCCACTTAAATCTGGTCAGCTGTATTAGCATTTATTATTGTAATAATAACATTACGGTTTACGTTACGCATAAACAAGAAGCCGGAACAACCAACTTAAAATTGTATTGAAAATTAAACGACATTTGTATGGAAATTTTTAAGCCGGCTGTACACGTTGGCCCAACATGCACTAATATTGTCCACAGAACAGTTTATGTAAATGACTATGGCTCAATGTTCTGATAATAGTCTTAAGTATACTGTGGTGCATTTTGACGTACGCTGACTCAACGTGTGCAGGACAAGGTTTTTCTTGGATATTTTTGGATTTTGATATTAATAAAACAAGGCCAGCTGGTTACATTTATTTATAGAAAATTTGCAATAATTTATGTGAGTAGATTACGAAATGTACCTGTTTTTATCAACGCACATTTTTATTTTATAATTACGATGATTTTTAAACTAGTATTCTGGTGCCTTAGCACTATTTTTTTTTAATAATCATGCATGTAAATAGACCACGGAGTACGTTAATTACGGACCAAACAGATTGGAACAAGCAGACCCCACTCTCAGGTGAAATTTCGGATGCAACTGGGATTAACTCTAGGATGAAGAAGAAAAGGTCGAACTCAAAGAATCAATCGAAATTAGCGATGTTTTGAAAAAGAACCAATTAGAAAGCACCCTGATACAAAATTAGTTGTGCCAACTGATTCATCAAGGCAGATTCTAAACCGGTGAGACTATATCGTATTTTACCCCATTGAGAAAAATACAAATTCCTTATTGTTTTTGCTTCGTGGATCTTAGGAGGGTACCGTAGGTATCGTACCTTCTAGAATTAAACTTGACCATTTTATATCTCGAATTTTGATAGTGATAGTGAATTGTACGCACTCGGTAGATCATCCGCGACGTGAACACGCGCGTTTTAGAACGCACATATAACACGGTCTAGTTTTATTTTAAGAGTTTTTTCTTCTAGCAGTTGAAATCTACCGACTAATCACGTTACGACTGTGATTAAAAGTCATTTACCAAACAATAATGTCTCTACTAGCGTTGTCGTATCGCACTCAATCATGTTCACGACACAACACTCAGTGTTATTACATTACATTCGCGTTGTTTTTGGTGATATGATTGATAATAATGTTTTATTGCCACCTTATTTTGTTCAATACAAACACTATGCGTCATCACAACTGAGGATTTTCATGACGCATATAAGCGTCATGCACACGAGTCTGTAAATTTCATTATGAAGTTATACTTATTTACAGTTCTCACATATTATTTATGCATTCCATCATTAATTTATTTGTCTGAGGAAAAATACTGCTGGATAAATTATTTGACCAGTTACTCGATTTTCAACCATGTGACTGCGTATTATGGATGATTTTAACTTCAGCAGCAGCTCAAAATAATTAGTATTAATTGTTATTCTTGTATACTTGTGTGTAAATCATATGTATCAAATAGAATCACAAATTCCATTCCAATAGTGTATTTATTTAAGTTTTCATTTGTAAATATGGTTTATTGTTATCGCCTAATGATCTTGTTTAGCACGGAATTTATATTTCAAAGCATGTGCCCTGAAACCTCATTAGAAAATTAAACTGACTTCACAGTCACACAAAACTGTGGCGTCATTGTCAAAGTTAACTTAAAAGTACTCTATAAACGATTAAACCCACTCTCCACCTTGAGGTTGACAGAATCATCGGTACCTATACGAGTATAACTGATGCATGGAGCCATTTAAATAAAATAAGAAGAAGAAGAACCTCAAAGTAAATGTCAAATAGCCAATGGCGTTGCGAATTACGTTGCACATTTTTACAGCATTGTGGCATTCTACGAATTGCGAGGCATTACTTTTTAATTATATATTTCGTGCTGTTTATTATAACTTTTTTTAGTATTAAGCCATATCTTGTGAAATGTTTTTTTTTTATTATGGCTTGTACGCACTAAAGCCGCCGGGGCACCGATCGTATTTCCGGTACGTTAGGACGCAAAATAAGCCGGTGGGCTTTGGTGTATAGAGGCCTTTACTAAAAGTTAACAAAGTGCACAAGAGACTGTACGATGTTTTTGTTTTTTTTTTATTGATATTTCCATATTACGATTTTTGGAGATAATTTCTATGGCTTACCTACTTTTTATTACAAGACATTAATTAAACCTTTAGTAATTTATGCTATCTGTTATTAAATTGATATTATATAACCGATAACTTTGGTCTAAGCCACATAGTGATTCAATAGCTTTATTAGTAGATACACCATTAAAATACAATATGTATTTACTAACACTAATAAATAATATTAGACACCAGCCCCTCTCGTCAAGCGGCAATACGTTTGTAGAATAGCTTCAACTTCTTCTTAATGGCTTCTGCAGCAAATCGCTGCAATTAGGCCAATGTCAAGTAAATTGTAAATGTTTATAAAATTATTAATGGCGAAACGCCAATGTCAAGTTTGTCAAGATAATTATATTTGATCCTTTGTAAAATAGAATGATTGATCAATAATCAATTGACTGATACCTACGTTGACAATACGTTGTCATGTCAAAATACTTTTGATATTTATGACAGTTGTCAACGTATCATACAATCATTCCCGTCATCCCATTCAGTCAGTTCCATACAATCATTATTCTGTTCTGTTGCCACTTGTCTAGGGGGCTGGTGGTTGGATGGACAGATCCGTCCTTGGCAACATTTATGTATTATATTTCTCTCTCTCTTTTCTCATCAAAGTATTTTTAAATATCTATTCCGAATTTGTAAATATTCTTTATTTTATTCACATACATATTTTGTTAGAGAATATGATTCTTGTTAGATGTTAGATGTAGATAAGATATATTATGATTATGACACTATATTGTACGTAAAGCAAAGTGTAAAAAAGAAAAAAAATAACGAATTTAATTCGTCTGTTGATATTAAATTATTCATATTTATCTTCTGTGTTTTATTGGATGCACATGCCGGTATCTATAGCCCTGAAGATGAAACCAGAGCAGAGGTAGGATATAGGTACAGTCAACAAAGGATCCCCTTTGTTGCAACGTTAGGTATCCACCTACCGTTGCACTTTTTCATATTATAAAGTTGTATGTAAAAGTGTGACACTATCTCCTTTGTCGACTGTACATTTACGAGATACTAATAAAACTAGTGCTGTTACATTCTGTATTTCGTACCTTATCGTATCAGAAAAACACTTAGGTACCGACTCAGAATGAGTGAGGAGGGAGGGCCTCGGATGCAATCGGAGATTCTTTATGATGATGATGATGGTGACTTCTTTTATCGCTCTCCTAAGGGCTGAGGCTTTGAGGAAAGAAGGTGGTAAACGCTAATAATACAGCTGCAGATATTTTTTTAAAACTAGTTCGACTGTAGATGAGTGACTCTTCTTTCTAGTTTTCGCCCCAAATCGCTGAGAACAGTTGCAAAGCTTCATTTTGTTCTTCCTCTTCCACTTCACCTTCCAGCCAGAACGTCTCCATCATTCCTTTGCCCTGCACAAGATGAGAGTAGATATTTTTAACATGGTATATGGTGGTTTACTTTTAAAATTCATATTAGACAGATATTTAGCGAGAAATGATGGAAGTTCCACGTAGGGACCTATATCCCGTATAAGGGTGTATAGAACCATATCAACGCCTTTGGACCCCAAGTCAACCTCACCTGCAGGTCAGTGCATCTGCTAAACAACGGATGAGATTCTGACATAGTTTTCAGGAGACTTCTCTCAAGAAGCAGTAAGAAGGCAGTTGAAGCAGACCCCGGGTTTCTAAGTGGAAACTTAATGCTACTGGGTAATGTGTGTGAAGATGATGATGATGAACATAAAGTAAATAAGTAACCTTGACTTTGATGTTTCCTCGCTGTCGAAGCATAAACCTGCCTGCGGGAAGCTGAGCTGCGGACACGGCTGATATCTGAATACGACCCGGCTGGAATGAAAATATCATTTTGGTCAAGTAGTGTGAAGCACCCGGTTTTTGATTGGGCACATTGTGTAGGGAAGAAGTATTGGAATCCGGCTTTCTCTCTGCCGCACACGGGACTGACAAATCTGATTACCTAATGTGACACTGAACTAAACCTAAATCTGACATTTACCATTATAGAGACTACAAACTCTCACTCTACTCTTCTTCTGGGAGTGAAGTCATTTCTTATGTCTTAGGTACGATCTAGGTACATACCTCAGAAGTCGTCTGCATCCTACTGGCGGTGTTGACGGTGTCGCCCACGAGGCAGTACCGCGGCAGGCGAAGTCCCAACACTCCCGCCACTACGGGGCCTGTGTGGATACCTGTTGATTATAAACGTTAAGGATTAATGGGATCACGTCATAATATGCTTGACGGCCTCCGTGGCGTAGCGGTAGTGAACGCGGCCGCTACGCATGAGGCGCGGGTCCGATCCCCGCTCAGTGCAAATATTTGTGTGCATGAAATATGGGTATTTCTATTGGTCATGTCGTGCCTCAGAGAGCACATTAAGCCGTCGGTCCCTGTTGCCATAAGAATATCTATGGCAGTCGTTACGGGTAGTTGGAGCCCTAAAAAGTCCAAAAACATTAGGTTGTGGAGGTCAGATGGCAATCGCTTCACGGAAAATATCGACGTCGTGCCAAATCCGTAGTCAAGACTGGTAAAGCGGACTTCAGACTCCGAGCTGAAAGCTTCGGATGCGACTGGGAATTAACATTAGAATGAAGAAGATACGTCATAATATGCTTAAGGGTCGTCCCCACTGAAACTGCAATCGTGCATGGGGTCATGTCTCCTGTAACCATCCCCTTTGGACCAGGCCTGGTACCAGCTTGCTTGGCTTGGGCCGCGACTATGTAAATAGGACTTTATGCCTATGCCTATTAAGATAAAAGTAACAAATTGTAGCAACAAAATTCTGACTAAGCATACCAATAGTAAGAACAGGTATAGCTCTGGAGATGGCGAGTGCGGCACTGGCGGCGGAGGCGGCGTGTGTTCGACGCCTCTCCGGAGCACCCGACACCAACATGTAGACCGTGCCCACGGTCTCCACCTGTGAATATTTGGAGCAAGTGTAGTGAACGGCAAACTTCGTGACAATTTAGTCAGGCTGTAGGTAGGTACATGGCGCGCTTAAGGTCTCTTTGGAAGGGCGCGTCGGCCGAGGGGCTCGCGTCATTGGTCCATCAGTTTTTTCGTTGGTTTATTTAAAGGTTGGTTATGCGCGTTTTATTAGTGCCGTTTAAATGATCTATACCGAATAGGTACATGATTTTTGACTTTGACTTTTGGACGTTGTTCACGAAGTTGGCCAGTATCTACAATATTGTATAAGTATCTACATCATCATCATAACAGTGCTCTGTCCCCATTGCACTCAAGCTCAAGGCCTTCAGCTGAACCTCTGCCTTACACGCAAACCATTTTTTTTTTCAAAACTTTCTGTGAAATCTTTTTTATTGTAAACAAACTGAGCTAATTGGGCTCAAGATATATGCCGGTTGCTATCCGTACCTTGTAGACGCGGTGCGTGTCGAGCAGACGATCGATTCTGGAGTACACGTCGTTCATGTAGTCGACGGTCTGCATGACGTCAGCGCGCGTGTCCGCCTGCGCCAGCTGCACGCCGCAGAAGATTATCGTCACGTTCTCGAACGCCTGCGAACAAACGTATTTTGTAGGTACAAAAGTTGCTCTTGCAAAAACTGAAATAAACAAAGCTGAAAACAAAAGGGAAGATAAACCCCCAGCCCAGGCTTCCTGTCGTATCACAGACACTGCAAAAAATGGCATTAAATTTTAGACTTTATTGCTATAGACCTGCGGCCCGAGATCCTTCTCGGTACGGCCAGCGACTATTTTTTTATACTTACCACACGCAGATAAACACACGGCCTACCTAATAGGAAGTGAAAACTGTGACTTTTTGTGAAAACTGTGTGCTTTAGCAGAATTAAGGTCTAGGATTGAATGAATTCCTAAGCACATTGGGAATATACCTAGCAAAAAGGTTTATTTATTCTTGCGGAAATCCCCACGAATACCACCCCCGTCGACCACCTTCGTTGATTATGTCGGACTCGGATCGACTAAAACCGGACGCCGCGCAGTCTCGGGTCTCAACCTTCCAGGTGTAACTCAATTTGGTATTCCGGCTGGCCTTGTGACATCTACGGTTCTGAGATGGCCCCCATGTGTTTGGGAAGTATGCTATCCCTACCCTTCTAACCTGGAGAACTTGCTTTCCACTTTGCCCTCTGTTAGTCAGAGGAACACGTGACCTCGGCCGGAATTTACCATAGACGGCAGTATCTGAAAAACGCATGCAAAAGCCTCACCTGACAAGCTGCCATAGGGTCTTTCCCCGCCCTAAGATGATCTGCAATCCCTTTTGGTATCATAGAATACAGAAGCTGGTCTCCTCTCTTCTTCCACTGGTCCAACAGTCTGCACGACTTCTCTAGAGAAAGACTCCTGGTCTCCGCCTTCTCAAATAGCAGTTCTAATCGGGAAAGGTGTTGCCAGCCTTGTAAGAGCATTTCTTTTGAGAGACCATGCCCATTCAGGTCAGCGAGGAATAAGTTGACCTGGCGAAGTTCATCAAGGTCGTTGAATCTGAAATAAGTAGGTAGGTTACTATATTCACACCTGTATGCTCTCTGAGATACGGAAGGGTTTTATTTTAACACATTTAGTGCCCTCGAAGAGCACGTTAAGCCGTCGGTTTCGGTTGCCAAAAGAACCTAGTCGTTACGGGAAGATAGAGTCCTAAAATATTTGAAAACCTAGTCTCACAGAACTTCTTTACGGAACTGACTTTACGGAAAATATCGAAGTTTGACTGAGGTGGGCAAAGGCTCATAGGATGATGGACGATCCACCTGTTGATGTTCAGGAATAGAAGAGATAGGCAGAAGTGTATTGACAATCACAATTCGACAACTATATTGTACCTTTACTGAATGTTGACACCTTCCTATAGGTCCTACATACATAATATTCATGCCTATAAATTCCTGAAGGGGTAGGCAGAAGTGTTAATAATCACATTTCGTCAAATATCATTTTTAATGGTATTTAAATCCTAGGTTGGCCCTTGTATTATTCTTTGCAGGGTTTCAAAATTAGATTCACGCCCCTCAGACTAAAAGAATTCTTCTAGTCTGAGTCACGCCCTTTCCCCTTTGGTGTACGCAGAAACAACCGCCTCAAATAAGGGGAAAAAATAAAGCAAAAATACGTACATAGGACTGCACAAGAATATGAGTGCGTCAATTTCTTCGAGCAAGTAGATGGGTCCACGCAGCAGTATGGAGCGCCCGCCGTGCGACCCGCGCCGCGCCTCGGCGCACCCGCGCGCGCGGTAGTACAGCAGCTCCAGGTCGAATATCATGGTCTGCATGCACACTACCTGGGTTCCAAATATAAAACGTGTCGGTAATCAACGATTAGTAGTAGCCAGTCAAGTGCGAGTCGGGCTCGCGCACTGCAATGCAATTCTGTAAGCGCACAACGACTGACAACGTTATCATTGGTCGACCTCCAGTGACGTCAACCAGTCCGACCAATGACAATCTCTATCAAGGTTGTCGCAATGTTGTGCTCGTCGTTGTGAGAGTGCGCTTACAGAATTGCATTGCTGAGGGTTCCGCACAAAACTGAATTGAGGGAATAACTTATGAAACGGCTGTATCTTCTGATGTTATTAACTAGAAGTCTAATTTTTTCACGATGTTCACGAGAAAAGGGTCTTGACAGACAAACAGACAATGAAAGGGTCCGTTTTTTCTTCTGAAAGTATGGTATTCTAAAAAAACTAAAATATATGCTTTAATAGTAAGTAAGTTGACCAAAAAAGCGTGGTGTACCTGTATTCGATGATAGCAATACAAAGAGTATGGTAGGTACCTTGTCCCAAGTGAATGATACTTTTGGTTTCCTCAAACGTAAAATATCTGAGATGGGTGCCTTCTCAATCTTGCTATACGGCCCGCCCCAAGCAGCTACCAGCTGAAAATACAATTTGACAATACAAAATTCTTCTTCCTCTTAGCGTTAATTCCCAGTCGCATCCGAAGCTTTCAGCTCGGAGTCTGGGGTCCGCTTTTACCAGTCTTAACCACGGATTTGGCTAGACCTCGATATTTTCCGTGAAGCGATTGTCATCTGACCTCCACAACCCAATGTTAACATTAGGCGATATCGAAGTTTTGCAGTTGAAGACAATACAAAATTAATAAACCGAAATATGTAGCCGATTTCAGAAAGCGATCATGAGTCATGCATGAGTCTGTTCATGAGTTCCTGTACTGCTCAGATCCTGACATTATTATTAGCTTTGTAATTCTCTGAGCACACAGCCTTGATAGAGATTGTCATTGGTCGATCTCCAGTGACGTCACCCAGTCCGACCAATGGCAATCTTTATTAAGGCTGTCGCAGCGCTCTGTTTGACGCTCTCCTCCTAGCGTTAATTCCCAGTCGCATCCGAAGCTTTTTTCAGGTCGAAGTCTGAGGTCCGCTTCACCAGTGTTAACTACAGATTTGGCTAGACCTTGATATTTTCCGTGAAGCGATTGCCATCTGACCTCCACAACCCAATGGTAACATTAGGTATATTTTGGAATTTTTAGGGCTCCAACTACCCGTAACGACTGCCATAGATGTTTTTATGGCAACCGGGACCGACGGCTTAACGTGCTCTCCGAGGCACGACCAGACCAATGCAAATACCCATATTTCATGAACACAAATATTTGCACTGAGCGGGGATTGAACCCGCGCCTCCTGCGTAGCGGCCGCGTTCCCTACCGCTACGCCACGGAGGCTGTCATCTCGACGCTGTGTGCTTGGGAAATTACACAGCAGATCAGACTTAAAAGCGCAGGGACACGTTTATATCTGGGTGAATATCAACATGAAATTTTTTTTTTAGTTTTGGTGGCGCATTTTTTTTTTGGGTTTACGTAAAATTACCAATCAACATTCTATTTAACAAAGAAAACTATGACATATTTTCTAGATTTGCCAACAATCACAACAATAGTTACAGAGATATTACTAATTAAAGTTGTCTCTGCCACCACAGCTGAATTTGGGCCACCAAAAACTGAAAAACACACCACCATAACTTAATCTTGTCCACCTAAGCTGAAAAATCATATGGAATGATAAGCATAATCAAAATAAAACCAGTTAATAATCAAATATTTACTGACAATATTACAAAATAGTTATTGTCTTATTCATAATCATTATAATCAGGCTCACATTAGCCAAAAAAATTAACAATTACTGTCAGAGCCGACATAAGCAAACTAGTATAACTTTAATTTTGAATTATTTGTGTTATTTGTTGTTATTGTTTTGCTCGAACTGCAGAGATTGGATAAGGTGCCCACGTGCCTGATAGTGGCTATCAATTTGCCCTCTAATCAATAAAACTGCTGGTCTGCTGGATATAAGCGTGATCATATGTTAGGTAGGTACCTACCTATGTTAATTTGATACTATGTTAAGATTACGTCTGTTTTATAGTCTTTGGAAGGATATTATTTTTGTCAATAGTGTGCCGCGAAACGGGTGACCCGCGGCATCTCTTTGATGCAAATGACCTTCAGTTTTAATAATATAACGGCATACCTGCATGCCATGCCTGTTAATAATTATAATTTCTCTTTATAAATCGATTTGAAGAATCAGCATAATAAATGTTTCAAAAATTTAATTCAATAGGTACGTCAGTCAAAAAAAAAAAAGTACTTAAGTATATAATAATATTTATTATTATTCATTTTTACTTAGTTTCAAAATCTTGTGAGAATAATAAAATAATATAGGTATAAATGAGGCTAATCGGAAAACCTATCTTAATTTATAATTTATCATTGCGAGCTAAGGGTGAATTGGGTCTCCTCTTTGCCAATTTATCACTTTACGTTTACACTTTACGCGAGTATTTTAAACGTCATACATTTTTTGACAAACAAGGGTGAACCAACCACTTCAACAAGGGTGAACCTTCCATCAAGTAGGCCATGTGCTTGACTCCCACCTAAGTGGTATAAAAATACCTACTATATACCCGATAGGAATAAAAGATAATAAATTTTTTCAAATTTCAAGTTCTTTAAAATTCCTTTTTTTTAGTTACATAGTTTTACGTAGGAAGTATCGATTTTGTACTATTGATGGGTTGAACAACTTAGCTGGCAGGTAAATACGTGTTTGTTAGCAGATTATTATACTCAAAGGAATTATCTAAATATATAATACAAAAATCTAGACCAAATGAACAAATTGCATATAAAAAAAGGCCATAATTAGCAATATTCGCCACCAAAACCACCCAAGCTGAGCCACCAACACTAAAATTTTATAGAAAAAGGTCTACTGAAGTTGAAGGAATTAGTTAAATCTTATAATTACAATATATGTAAACAACAGAAAACATATCTCTTTAATGATGTATTATGATAGTAAATAAACCTAGAAGGAAACGAAATATTCGATCCACCATAACTAAAAAATAGTTGGCCAAAACGCCACCCAACGTGTTTACTTACGTTTTGGCGGGTAATGCTGCACAAAGTCACACCTGCAGACTGCGTGAGCGCTCGCTCGTGATTGAGGGCGCAGGGTACAAGCAAAGCGACACGTCTAGTGGTATTCAGTGACGAGTTGCGACTCGTTGAAATTTGTCCACCGAAACTTATCTTTTCGCGTGGACAAAATATAGGCTTAAAATTTTTCATGTTCTAATAGATCAATTCATAAATGTTCTACACACTCGAAAGCTCTGACTTTTCAAGTTTTTAATGTATTAACTCTTATTACTTAGAAACTTAAAACCTAGTCTTGACGACTGTAAGTTTAACATGAGGTAGGGTCGGGACAGGCCACCCAGCGCTTAAATTGAGCATATATATATTTTTTTCAAATATACCTATATAATAACATTTACTGAAATATAAGCATATGATCAAACGTGTTTTTAACTGTAGTATACGCCAAAAAAAATTGTAACTAAATATTAATGTAACACTACGATTCTCACCCTGGACACTCGAAAAATGGGGTCGGGATATTCACCCATCTGATCTGCAGTGTAATTCAGGTTTTATCACTCTTTCTCCAGATTTCGTAAACAAATCAGCAGGATTCGGCTTGCAAGTGAGGTTGGCTTGGCCATTGGTATCAAAAGAACGCAATTCAATAACACATTTCATTTATTTTCCGTTCGCTCCTACCGCGACCGTTTTTCCTTGTTGTCCCGATAAAATGTGTTTCTTTCTACAAAAGTCACACCACAGACTTGATAGCATCTTTCATGTCGATATAATAAAACACAGAAGCGTATTTGTTTGTTATCACTGCACGACGAAATGACAAAAGTTGGGGGACATTAAACTAGTTTTATTATGTTTGCTTCCCAAAAACAGCTAGATAAATACAAGATTGAATGATTATAGTTTGTACACTGTATTTAGGAGCTGGAACCTTATTATGGGTAATACCAAGCAGGTCATTTTAACACATTGAGACATTGAATACGTTGTTGAATACGCTTAGGTCCCTGTTGTATCTTGGATGACTATTCAGAACCTGTGATGAAGTAGATAAACGAGCAGACTGCCCTCCAAGCGGTTACCGAAGTTTTGCGACTCTGGTGTTTCATACTCGGATCCCTAACAACTTCACTAGGTCACTAAATTTCAGGGCGCACCTGATTCCATAGCAACACTAGCGGACGGGAAAAAAGCTATGTGGCTTCAGTCAGTTCGAATGAACTGTTAGCTTCGTTGTGGTGAAGTGTGATATAGTGTGGACCTATGAAAAGTTCGTACTTTTTCTCCAGCCCCGAGGATATTCATTCTTCTATCCAGCAGTACTCCGAAAGGGAAGAGCTGCAGGAGCAATGACGCTGGGACTGCCGGTAAAGAACACGGCAGACTCTTACGGAGCATCAGTGACTGGACCTGGAATCAAACATGATGATATCATTTTACATGACGAATGGAACGATGGACCCAGCTAGATGGGCAGATGACCCGTGAAAGGTAAAGTAATAGCGATTGACTGGACACGTAAGGCGGACCGTGGACGTGGATCTGATACTATGGAGTACCTTAGGTGAGGCCTATGTTCAGCAGTGTGCTGGATTAGGCTAATAGATGATGATGATGATGATGGTAATTTAAAGAGAGGCTCTTGCATATAGTCTACATGCTATTCCAGGCTAGAATTTATCTCTGTGCCAAATTTATCCAGATCCGTGCAGCTGTTCTGTCGTGATTGTGCACAAACAAATATCATCCACTCAAACTTTCGCATTTACTGCGATACTAGAACATCAGCTAATGTCCGTCTACTCGTTGGCGAGTACAGTGGCGAACGCGTTGACCAACACACCTTTCCAACGACGAACCCTCCAACACACATCAAGAATAGCACAAACCCCTGCTATACACCTTCGTCAACATGTTAGCCAACGCGTTCGGCTCTATGTTCGCCAACGTGTAGAGCGACCATATTCCTAGTGTATTAGAATATTTTCCATCTGCGCGCTATATATTCATGAACCCGTCCATTTGCTGATTTGTTTGGCCTATTCAAAGAAACCTTACTTGTATTCTTATGTAAATAGGCCTAAGGTTTTTTAGACAGTTGTGTAGTGTAGATATTAACATTTCTTCAGCCGGAATATGAAGGCACATATGAATTAGAAGCGAGGGGTGGTCTTGCCGGCTTCTCTTTGCAGAGGAGGTAACTACTAAAATCTTATTCCAGCGGTTTCTCTTGCGAAAATTTTCACCCTTTGTCATGATTGATATGATAATATAATTATTCTGGTACATTCTACACAGCGCTATGTAGACCCATCGTACGCATGGCTTAGCTAGCTTGTACCCGTTACTGTAGCTAGGTTCTACAATGCAGATAAACAATACATATAAATATAGGTACATAAACATACAGACAGATTGCTGATCAACGTAATTCGCAACCTGACGCTACTTTTCTTTTTTATCCCCACGTATAGGTTCCCACAGCGGCCAGTGGAGGCGGTTAGGTATAGATAATAAGTAGGTATTGTATATGTTGGATTAGTTGGATTCGAACAGACTAAAACCGCTCGCCGCATCTCTGATTTCATATGCCGGAAGTAACGGTAACTACGTTCTAAATATTTTGCAATCGTAATTAGGCATATTTCGTCTTTATAAACCCTGAGCACGTAGCCCAGCTTACCACTTCTGTTCGAGAGAGAATACAATACGTATTTATACAGTATATTTATCCAAGGTTATACCGCAATTCCACAAAGTAAACAACCCTTACTTATCTACCTGCACATATTATTACGTTTTACATCTTAGTTGATGGCATAATAAAACTCTGTACCTACAGAGTGTACAGCGAATATTGTGTACGAGTAGGTACGTAAGTAAATTGAATAAAGACCAGAAAATCTGTGGGATTTTATATAAGGTACCTAGACTACGTAGATACTGAACAAATAAGACTTTACTTAAATTGTACCTAAATGCATTTCAGTTGACCCTCCCCGACCAAAGCAATCTAGTCAGGTGGGGAAAAGTCACAGATAAAACATGTAACTCATGTGGTGAAGCAACTGGTACGGCTAGGCACCTGCTAGTGGGTTGTAGGACGTTATTAGACCGGGGTCATTACTCGCGCCGACATGATAAGGTATTAGAAATCATACGTGAGGCTGTAAGTTTGGCGGTAGCTAGAGCGAAAAAAGGATTAACTACAAACCAAAGAAATGACATTATGTTTGTAAAGGAAGGCTGCTCAAAGAAATCATCTCAAAAGCCATATTCAATTTTAATAACTGCCGTTGACTGGACAATACTCGTAGACACGTATGAGAAGCACTATAAAATACCGGAGGATATCTGTGCCTCATCATCCAGACCCGATATATTCCTTTTTTCACGATCGCATAGGCGTGCAGTGCTTGTAGAACTCACAGTACCGTGGGAAACTAATATACCTAAAGACCACGCTATAAAGAGAAACAAATACTTTGACTTGACTAACGAGTTAACCAAAAACGGCTACGTGGTTAAACTCTACGCCGTAGAAGTAGGAGCAAGGGGAATTCCAGCTAAATCCCTGTACAACTTACTTAAAGACCTCGGATTGCCAAGAGCTTCAGTAAGCTCTTTACTAAATCGAATATCAAAAGCGGCATTGATAGGATCTTACCAAATTTGGATAGGTAGGGGGGGGGGGGGGGGGGGAACACTACTGACGGTGGAGGTGAGCGCTGATGCATCACAAGGTGGCCACCCTAAACCTACATCTGGGTCGCAAGTCCCAGTCGCCGTCACGGTGTTCCTCTCTGTATCACGCTATGGACCCGGCGACCGCACGGTGAATCCACATGGAGTGCTGAGAATCGGAACTCTTTATACTTATAAGTAAGTAAGAGTAAAGTAAGTAAAAACGTCTTTATTGTACACCATAGATATAACAATATAACATAGAGAACTGAGTTAGGTATGTGGTAAGTACAGATGGCGGCCTTATCACTCTGCGGCAATTTCTTACAGGCAACCATAGGATGGATAGAAATAACAGGAGAAGAATGTTTTCGGGTAGTTTGGTGTACATAGAGAATATATAAATAGAATAAAACAGTAATAAATTAAAAAGAAAACACAAACATTAATAGCTACCGAGTAGGTATAGGTATATATACAGATAAACATAAATACTATAAATATCACAGAAGATGTCGTATTATATTAATACACACATATTTATATATTAACCATAATCTACTTTTAAAATTAATTTTAGACTTTAACAGGGCAGTAGTGAAGTCTAACATTAAATAGCATCGTGTAGAGTGAATGGAAAAACGTATTCAACTCTTTTTCATTTATTTGCAGTAGTTTTTAGCTTTTTTAACATTTAGTAGCGTTTAGTTTAATTATCAAATCGTGCGAAAGTTTTTATCTAAAAATAGAGCATAAAATATCTAGAGATTGGTGAAGTTATAATTATCAGTTTTATCACGCAGATATTTTTTTTTTTTTTTCAAAAAACCGCAAAAGTCCCTATTTCTGTATTTGAGCTCTCGCGGTCGTCAGTCAATATGTTCGAGGTAGGATGTCTCACTATAATACCTATGTAAAAAAATCTGAAATGAATGCATTTTTTGTAGTGTCAGTGGTAAGTATACGAGTATGACAGTGTATTGTAGATTGCCAATTGCGCTAACAATACCCCTGGCAAAGCATTTTTTAGCAAATAGAGTGCTAAAAATAGAAATAACGAACGAATGACTCTTAAACCTCACACCATAATTAAACCTTTTAGTCGTATAGAATATAATATCCAATTACAGTCCCCATTTATGGGTGCTAGTGTCCGTTAGCACCAAATTGGTTGAGGGTCAACTGTTGGCATTCCTACAGCCATTGTTACCTTGTACTATATGTGAGTAAAGTACCTATGATGAGCAATTGATATTATATCGATTGACGCTTGGATGGTGCAATGTGTTTAATAGATATTATTGGCAAAACAATGGAGCTCTGGGTCGGCCGGGGTGCGAGGGATATGCCTACGACAATCTCACCTCCGGCAACTGACGACCTACAGACGGCGGCGTGCGTTTAAGTCGGTTCGAGTCCGACATAACCTCTGGCTCCGGCGGGGGAGGTATCCGTGGGGATTTTTCGCAAGATAAAAAAAAAGGCAAAGCAATGGAGCTTGTTTTTTCTATACCACTAAGGTAGCAGACAACGGCCCACACGGTCCAGCTGATCGAAAGTGGTTACCGTGGTCTTTGGACGAGTGCAACACCAGGGGAGTCACACTCGTGCCGCCGACCCTGTAAGAACAGAGAGATTCTGTGCTGTCAACGCAGAAGTCAAGCATGACAAACTTTGATCTTCCCACTGACAACACGAAACTTCTCCAGTGAGCTCTGGCTACCCTACTCATCGCCAGGAAAATAACACGAGGTTATTATAGCCGCGGTATTCGGTAGGGCGGAGGTACGGAAATACCGTCGTGTACTATAACCCGCGCCACGTATCTTGGACCTAAATCGTAAGGCATACGAGGCTCTGGCGCCCGCGGATTCCTTTGTAATAGTCTATGCTTGGTGAATTTGAGTTCGTCCACCGCAGTAGCACCCTGTACTATCCTCAAAAGACACCCAAGAAATGTGTACTGCGCGTATAGGGCACATTTTGAGCACATTTTAGGTCCAAGATACGTGGCGCGGGTTATTCCTCCTGGGTGTTTTATTTAAATGCGTTATAAATATTGTTAGTGCATTCAAAGATTAGAAGAGGAATAAAGTTTACGATCAAGAGGTCCGCCTACGAATCCTGGAGATACCTACTACCGAAGTGAACCCACTACTATCATAAGCAATTAAACTTTAGTTAGGGGGAATATTAGTAATTTCGGGTGCATTTAAAGCTTGCACTTTAGGCCGGGATTCGCTCTCCTACTCTTTCTCAAAGTCAAAGTGTTTACTCAAATAAAACTTTTTTCTTTCTTTCTTTCTTATTTGCATTCATGTGTTACGAATCTTGACAATATTTTGGATTGCAACATGAAGCCCTTGTGGGGCACAGCAAACTTACTTAGTTATATAATATTAAATAAAAATCATTATATTAAAATTTATAAGCTAAAATTAAGCATGCATTTATATTATTGATCTTAAACTTAAACATTTTACATTTAAACATTAAAGGAGACGGGGACTTCTGGGCCAAAATTGTAATGAGTTGAGATAAGACTTAAAAAAAGCGGTATTTTTTTCTATTTCAAAATATTAAAAAACCAGCTCAATTGAAAGTCTGGAAGACGAGAAATCTTAAAACTAAGTTTATTCCACTAGCAAAATAAAATATCGATTACTAAAAATTATTTAAACAATATTGCGTATTAAAACACTTGCATCACAATTTGATATTAAATCAATCAGAGTGAACAAAACTTAATCATAATAATAATAATAACCATTTAAAATACCAAATAATAGTGTAATAAAAATAAATTCTGAATCGATTTCCGTTAATCGATTAATTATTTCTTGTGTTTATCAACTGTATTTTTAAGCTGTGACAGCTGACAGCTCCATTTTCAGTTAATCAGTTTATTTATTCAATCTTCAAAATTAATTATTTTATCGAAAAATTGTATATTTACACGGCTTATGGGATATACAATTGTTTATAAAATATGTACAAAAGCATGCTATATCAGTAGGTATGCCGTATCAGTTTATTGGTTTAAATCCAATGATCAATTGACTTCTGCGTTTTGAGTATTTCCAGTTGATTTCTTGATTATATTCCCTTAACAGTGATTTCTCTTTACGGACTTCTTACTTTAAAGTGCAATGATAAACTTGTTTACTTGTTTGAGTTTTGCTCGGTATTTTGGATTTTGACATGGATCTCTGTGTAAATTGTGGCATAGAAAATGAAATAAATAAGGTAATATATTTCCACCTGCGCACTTCTTAGACAATACTTTAATTATTATTGAAGAAGAATAAAAGATAATTATTATTTGAAGTGTTTTTTTTAATTAACATAACATCCTTGTACTCCATATCTTTAAAATCTCTTTGTAAGTTTTCGTACATTATCCCTGAGTAAAATATAATACAGTACAATGTAAAAGTATTTTACAATAAAAACAATGACCACTTTCTATTAAAACACCACAGAAATCACAGTTCTAAAATGTTAATTTCTTGCATAACCTCACTTTTACTAAATCTCGTATAACTCTGCTCTCAGATATCCAAAATCTGCAGAATTTTCAGGGATGGTTTAATAATTTATATGCTCTTAATTGATACCACCCTCATCTTATTACATTTTTGGCCCAAGAATGTATGAAAGCCTACCCATCTCCTTTTCTAATTTTCAATTTAGTCTATTTTATAGTAATCATGTTTAACATCAAAAAACTCTTGCAAAGTGTAGTAACATATTTGTGTTAGGTACTCTTGTAACTTTTCTTTAAATTTGTGTTCACTTTCTAAATCCTTTAATGCCTGCGGTATTTTGTTGTTACGTTGTTGTCTTTCAATTTAACTTATATTTGACTACCAAAGCATTTGTAGGAGCTCAGCAGGTGCACCAACTTAAAGGTAAGATTGACTTGGGCACTGCAGATCTTGGCCCCAAATAGGTATCTACACCCATGCTTTTGAAGATTGTGAAATCGAAATGAATCCGAGCGAACCCGGGTCATCGACTAGATCTATAAGTAAATTAGATGGTCTTCGTTAGATTGTGGATGTGTGTAAAGATAGAAATGGGGACGTTGTCCTATTAAACTTGCTGTTTCATTAATAAACTGTAATTTATAGATCGTTCACTTAATTTTGTATTGTTAAAAAGTCGCGGTTATTGCTTCTAATTTAGTTGCCAGAAGTTATCTCATATTTTTGAAGGCAAAGCTTTTTTGGAGGGTAAGTTGGTGAATGCGTTACGAACGTTTGCGTCCTATACGGCCAGTAGTACTCTACCTGTTTGAAAAAATAATGTACAACAAAATATATATATTTTCAATTTGTTTTAATTGTCGAATAGAGAATTCAATTTGGTTAAACTTTCACATAGCTCTCTGCATAACGACTAAATAGTCAATTTTATTCACTGTTATTTTCAACAGCTTTATATTGTAGAACACGGTACGCGAGGTAATGGACCCGGCCTATTTAAGTCTGCTATAAATTCTGTCAATAGGATGGAATCCGATTCTATTAGAATAACAAAGTAACTACTGTATATAAATGGGTTTGTATTGAGACGATTTTATTAGTTACACCTGTTGCTGTTTTTTTAAAGGTAGATACAGTAACAGAAATTACTAGTGAAGTAATCCCGTTGACTCTTCCAGCTAAGCAAGCTAAATTGCTTGTGTTATCCGTGTGATGATGGAGAAAGAATACAAGTATCACCACAGAATCTTATCCGAAGGGTGTCATAAGAGGCGACTAACGGAAAAATACGCAGACGATATCACTGCGAGAGAAGGAAATTTCGCAATAAAACTCTGTAACAACCCGTCTGACCAGCGTGGATACAGTAGGCTAGAGCCTTCCAACATTGGAAGAGGCCTATATCTAGAAGCGGACTGTGATAGGCTAATTGAAGACGTATGTAGTGTGATGATGTGTCCTTACAACCAAGTTCGAATCCTGACGATTCGAACTTGGTAGTAAGGACGACTCTTACCGCTCAGCTAACGATGCTTCTTCACCCGAGCGTCCATTTTATTCACATTTAAAGCTCGCATTTTAAAACCCAGGGTCCGTTCTCCTGCTCCTCCTATTATCAGCTTGTTTCGGTTTTTATAGGAGTGACTACTATATGAGCTCACAACCCCCAGAGGAAATATGGGTGTTATTTGAAATTACTGCACCTCTACTTATAACCTCGTCGGCAACCATGTTATTATCGTGGAACCCGCTCGGATACCACCCCTGTAAGCCATCAGGGTGGGTTATGTCGAACTCGGACCGATTAATACCCCACGTCGTCTCGGGTCTTCAGATGCCGGGGTATAAGGCTGACCCCAGCTGACCCCGGGACCTCTCGGGTGTGTGAAGCACGGTGTCCCTATCGAACTCCGGAAAGTTAGGGGGCAAACGTCGTGGCTCGGCGCCTACTGGGGTAAAGGGGTGACAGGTCGCTGCATCTATAACCCCTTCGCCTGCGCTCGGCAACCGGTCCACCACTTACCTGTTCTCACTGGTGGTAAGTGCTCCAAGAAGTCCAATACAGGATCTTTCCTACCGCAGCCGGTATTTGCCGCAGGCGACTCGTTTAGTACTGAATCGGAACTAGATGTTGCCCGCGGCTCCGCCCGCGTGCATGTCGGTTATTGCGACCAAACATAGCCTATGTCCTTTCCCAAGGTCTAATCTATCCCCGTACCAAAATTCATCAAAATCGGTTCAGTGGTTTAGGCGTGAAAGCGTAACAGACAGACACACAGACAGACAGAGTTATTTTCGCTTTATAATATTAAGTATGGATTAGGTAATCAATGATGGTACTCACATAGTCGCTATTGTCAAATTCAAGCCGCAGCACCGCCACGTAATAGGTGCCTTCCATACTCTCCTTCACGACAGATACCTTCAGCTTCAAAGAAAATATGTCCTCGGCTATTTCGTACAGCTGACCTATAACATTACAAATGGCTTATGTAAATTGTTTCACGTCATCTGCTAATGGGCTTAGGCTATACTCTGCCGATCCGTTTGGAATTTGATGGAATTGGTTGCACCATATCCATCAAAGCCAGCCAGGTCGTGAGCCAGCCTGGTTCACTGCTGGCAGTGGAATTCGATAGATATGATCGATGGTAATAATATTCTTACATGCATACATACATATGCTAACACCCACATGTCGCCAGCTGTGATTTTCGGTCCCACGTAATAGGAGGCGATCCTATTGCCGTCAAGCGGGCACTTAGTCATGGACCGTATGTTTACTGTCTGATATAGAACAGCCCAATCCCTTAGTCGCCTTCTACGACACCCACAGAAAGAGATGGGGTGGGCCCTATTCTACGCCATCGGGACCAACACGGTGATATTATTTCACATTCCGAATCTTAATGCACATAGACACTCAACAAGATACTTATGGGTGCACGAGTAGAATCAAATAGGTATATTATTACCTAATTATACCAATTTTTGATAGTAAATCTAGCAACAAACCCATGAGATAGTGAGTAAAGCCAGTCCTGCCGCTGCTGTACACCAGTTCGGCTCCGTGGCGGTGCGCGCGCGTCAGTTGCATGCTCGGGGAGCGCATGCGTGGGAATGTGAACTGCATGCGCTGGTGAATGTTGTCCACGGACTGCAGAAATGTGCAGAAGTAACGCCCGGTCGCACGGATCATTGTGTCGTAGCTGGCAACAGATTTAGATAAGTTAGGCTTGAATACAGCGAAAAAATTCAAGCCGAACCTATTTTTTGCAGATTTAACACCACTACCATACTAGATCACACACTCTCGCAATAACTTACTAGCACCTTAACAATATCTCTGCATCACCCTAAGGTTGACTGGTAGAAAATGCCCATGGCATTAAGTCCGCCTTTGTACATTTATTTGTGCAATAAAGTTTAAATAAAAAAAAATAGCTAAATGATTTTCACAGACATAGTAATAAATGGAAAGTATAAAAAAATAATATTTAGCTTATCACCAGATATCTAAACAAACAGGCCCTGGCGCCCGCGGATTGTTATGTATCATCTATGCTTGGTGAATTTGAGCTCATCCATGATCCACCGCAGTAACACTACGTGCTACCTTCAAAAGACACCCAAGATACGTGTAATACGCGTATATAGCTCCGCCCGCGTGGATTTCGGTTATCGTGACCAAACATAGCCTATGTCCTTTCTCAAGGTCTAATCTCCCCCTATACAAAATTTCATCAAAATCGGTTTAGTAGTTTAGGCGTGAAAGCGTAACAGACAGACAGACAGAGTTACTTTCGCATTTATAATATTAGTATGGATATGGAAGTATGAATGGATTTTGAGCACATTTTAGGTCCAAGACATATGTTTCGAGGTATACAACCTAATAAACCTATGGCCTGTAATATGGGTTCTATACTGCGAATAAACATTATGTACCTACCTACACAGTTTTTAAATAGATATTTCACATAGAAACATCCAAGCAATGCAAATAGACTATTTAACTAATTACTAGAACCTTAGACCATATCTTCTTCCTCTTAGCGTTAATTCCCAGTCGCATCCGAAGCTTTTCACCTCGGTGTCTGGGGTCCGCTTTTACCAGTCTTAACTACGGATTTGGCTAGACCTCGATATTAGAACCTTAGACCATATCCACAACCATATCCTATGAGAATTCAGTCGAAACAACACCTGTATCACATATCTTGGACCTAAATCGTAAGACATACTAGGCTCTGGCGCCCGCGGATTGCTTTGTAATAGTCTATGCTTGGTGAATTTGAGCTCGTCCACCGCAGTAGCACCCCGTGCTATCCTCAAAAGACACCCAAGAAACGTGTACTGCGCGTATAGGGCACATTTTGAGCACATTTTAGGTCCAAGATACGTGGCGCGGGTTATATATTTTATGTAGACTCTACCTTTTTTTTTATCGAGCGAAAAAGTCCCACGTATACCTCCCCCGCCGGAGCCGGAGGAGGAGGTTATGTCGGACTCGAACCGACTAAAACGCACGCCGTCTGTGGGCCGGCAGTTGCCGGAGGTGAGATTGTCGTAGCCATATCCCTCGCACCCCGGCCGAGACTCTACCTAATCCCGTGTTTTTTGTACTTATAGATTACCTAACTATGCATAAATTCACCACTACCCTCTGGCCCTCTGTCTTAAATCGATAACAGGGTATAATCTGGTCTGACATTGAGGCAATAAGCGTGATTAATTTGAGTGACAGAAGGGTTAAACCCTCAGATAAAGCATTGTAGCGTGGCAATAATATTTTACTGCGTAACGTGATTGATTCTGCTATATCATGTGATTTATCTTCCATCGGCTTCCATTCTGGTGTATGGGCTTCAGGAGTTATTTGGCCAAGACAACCTCACCTGCGAGTAGTACCTACGAAGCACAAGTACAAGGGCACAAATAGGTACACAAAATATCGAGCACCAGGTGAATGGGGGCTAATTATTAGATGCACAAAAGGTAAATGCAAGATTCACAACAAACCTTCTAGTAATGTAAAATATAAATTTTCTAGATAGACAATGCTATTTAGAATGCGAACATAGTTTAACAAGCTGGGATCTAGAATGCGAATAAACATAGGTACTTACCTTCAGATACATTTTTTTTGTAGATACATACATATTATACCTACGAGAATTGAAACACCAAGACCAATGCAAAGTATGCAAATATACATTTTCATAGACGTATTTGTACCGGGAATCAAATTAAACTACCCTTGTGTAGTAGTTGAATGCTCTACCGCAATGCCACAGAGGCCCTAAGCTGCCAGTTTCGTATTTGTAATACCATACGTAATACGTAGGTATAAAAAGTCCAAGATAATTTAAAGTAATCTCGGTAACAACAAAACACATGATTCTGAAAACAATTGTCTACCTATATCTCAAACCCAAACAGAGCGGGCGGGTATTCCAAACAACCTATTCAGACGATAAGACGCAAATTACATACTAAACTTGCGAAGAAAACGGATGAAAGGGGCGGATTCTTTGTCAGCAAAAATATAAGTCAGGAAAATAATATTCGTTAAATCCGTGACCCGAAATGCCAGCGGAGATAATGATAACCAGACGATTCTGAAACTTGTTGAGAGATATTACTAGAACCAAAAAACTTCGTCCTTTTCGATTCACTACTTCACTAGCTATTGCCTACGGCTCCGCCCGCGTGGTTTTTGATCCTGTACAAGCATCACATGGGAACCTTTTCCAGGGATAATTCCAAACTATAATTATTCTATCCTTGTACCACAATTCAGACAGATCCGTTCGACTGAGTAATAACTTCCAAACATCTTCACAAACTTTCACATTTGGCAGGGTGTTAAAGTAGTGTGTATAGCTGTGTGTAGCAAGATAATATTACTACTACTAACTATTTAATTGTCTATGTAAGTATCCATTTTAAATGAAATCATCTTAATCATTAGACAGGTTTGTAAACTAAGTTGTTCGTAAAATAAAAAAGCACTTACCCGTAGTTACTGAAAAACTTCACGAAACATCTCCCAAAGAAATGCATCACCTTTTCAGGAGTAGCAAATTTCTCCCTTAAAGCATTCCATTTGTCACTGCCCACGAGACCGATACTGTTCAGACGTTGTCGAGTTGGAATTATGGAGCCTCGACGTTTATATACGTCTAAAGCAACAGTACAGCTAGTTTTACGAGCAGTAGGAGGTTTACGAAAAGAGCTCCTCTTTCCACCTTCAGATTCTGGAGAAGTCGGTTCAGAATTATCTTCAGAAGGTGCAGAACCATCTTCCACTTGCTCTAATTCAAGTATCGGTTTCTCAACTGGTTCTTTCACCGTGTGACTCTCGAATTTTGTACCCGAACTACGTCTTTGTAGTTCTCTGCACACAACTGCCACTTCTTCATTGATTCTACCGGTAGATGCAGCGATTGGTGGCCTAATCTCTTCTGAAGAGTTGTAGGCATCGATTTCCTTTTTGGTGGCAGCTGTAAGGACGTTAGTAGCAGTAAAAGGACACTTGTAGCTTTGGGTCCTGTTGTCAGTATGAACTGAAGCACTCCGCCAGCTAGGCTTGGATTTGAGGGAACGTCTTCGTGGTGCTGGACTTTCTGCTCTGGAGGTAGATGGACTGGCAGTATCTTTTGCTAGCAGTCGGGCTAGAGCACTCGCCAGTCGCAGCATGAGTGCATCTGGATATTGCTACAAAAAAAGAGCTGTAATTATTAACTAGTAGCCATCCCGTATCATCAGTTGTTGGAACTCGAATCAGTCAAGTATCGCGCTGTTTCTGTGATGATGATCTCTGCTCATTATAATAAGTCAGAACGTATTCCTGCATAAGGAAAAGTTATGGAACAAATTGTGTTGATTAGCAAAGTTGCTGTTAACTATTTGGTAAAGGTCAGAAGAAGAAAGTTTGGTAGACTTGGTACTCTTAATTACGTGGTAGTGAAAAGGTTGCCAATTATTGAATTACGTCTTAGGGAGGGATTTCGGCATCAAAATTTTGTTATTCTGGACTGAACTGAAGTAGGCAGGTAATATTTTCATTTAATATGGACCAAGAAGAAATACCTGCGTGGCGTTGAAGACCGTGTTCCGCGCACCGGATTCTCGAAGAATAGTGTCCCATATTTCTTCTCCACATTCTTCCTGTAAACGAGCGAAACTGAATACGTGATACTTGAGAATCAAAAAAAGTTAAAACCTATTTGTATGCACGAAGTTGTCAAATACCTGTAAAATACTATTTAAGTATTTTCCATATAAAATACTGGAATAGTTATTCCAAGTTTAATATTTTCGTTAAATTCTTGTACTGTTCCTTTTTTTAAGCTATTGCATAGCTTCTATCGCGGGCCTTGAGCGTGGAGACTGAATCCAGAAATTCCGTAACGAAAAAAACCTAACACCCCCAACTCCGAGCTCGCACGAATCGAGCCGAGCTGCTCCGAAGTAGCTCCGCTTAACGTAAGTAATTATAATTGCATAAGTTGATAAAAAATGCTATGCAATAGCTTTACCGCGGCAGTCCCCGAGTGCCACACGTCTTTTTTTTTTTTTTATCGTGCGAAAAATCCCCACGGATACCTCCCCCGCCGGAACCGGAGGAGGAGGTTATGTCGGACTCGAACCGACTAAAACGCACGCCGTCTGCAGGCCGTCAGTTGCCGGAGGTGAGATTGTCGTAGTCATATCCCTCGCACCCAGGGCCATATCTCTTGATCTGGTTCTCTTCCGGTGTGGGGACCACAGAGTCCCCGACTTGCCCCCGAGTGTGGGGAGGCACGCAATGCGTGCTGCCGCCGCGGCCTGCTTCTGCTAGGGTGACAGGCTGCTCCACCCGTCACCACTAGGCCCGCGCTCATGGGGGACGGACAATATTTATTTTAATGAACACATTATAGTATCTACCTATAGGCAAGTACTTCGATTTGTGTGGTTTTAATGACGTAAAGTGAAGTATCTATACTCCATTCGGTCACGTAGGTACTTTTTCTAAAGATAAACAATTTTCTAGCAACTTTTTATAAAAATACATTATGTATTACAAATAAACTAGGCTAACCAACTGCCTAACTAATGGTTCGATTTTGGTTTTTAGTCTTCAAAATAAGTTTTTATGTATACAGAAATCCCTACTAATCCCTACTTCCCTACTAATATTATAAATGTGAAAGTAACTCTGTCTGTCTGTCTGTCACGCTTTCACACCCAAACCACTGAACCGATTTTGATGAAATTTGGTATAGGGGTAGATTAGACCTTGAGAAATGACATAGGCTATGTTTGGTCGCGATAACCGACATCCACGCGGGCGGAGCCGCGGGCAAAAGCTAGTATATTTTATAAACTGAATCTATATACAAAACACATTAAATAATACATCAAGATTGTTTACGTTTAGTTAAGTACCTAACCGAATGGAGTATACGTACAGTTTAGTAACTTTCTCCATGAATAATCTGGGCCTCGATTCTGCTAAAGCAAAACCACTGTCACACCACAGAGACTGCGAGAAAATTCCATTTGATTTTAGCCTTTATTGTAATGCAGTTAAAGTTTAAAATTAAATAACTTTTTGTAGAGTGAACGAAAGCGTGTAATGAAAATATTGTCATTTAATTTAGGACTTTAATTCTAGATCAATAAAGTCTAAAATTTAATGCCAATTTTTGCAGAGACTATGGCACGACAGTGGTTTTACTTTAGCAGAATCGAGGGCCTGGACATTGTTTGGGAATAGCTTAACTAACTAGATTAGAAGACATTTAGATACGAAGGATACAGAAATCTTTTACGTAATGTGCCAAACAATAGAGTATACGTTGACTCTTTGGAGTCTTTGTGCCCAGTGCCAAGTGAAATTATTAGTAAGCTACTCTCCAAATTCAATCATATGTCACGAGCAGAATACTAAATACAATAAAATAAAAGTATGATTACGACAGGCATTAATGATTCTATCTATAGGTATCTTTATTTGAGTAGCTAGGAGAAAGTGAAGCCTACCTACTTATGTGCAGTCCGAGGGGGGAGGAGGTCACAGGGGACATGATCCCCCAAAATCGTGCACGTCTAGTTGAAAAGTCTTTTAAAAAGATATTGTCTGAAGGAATTTCCGCACGTAATCCGCACCTGTTCCTACTTCATGAAGGATCGGGAGCTATGGCGCACATTGAGGAGGCCTTAGTGCAGCAGTGGACAGCAATATACTTTTTGATTGATTAATTGATACTTATACACACAGAAAGAATGTTAAAACCATCATTGATTTCGGTTGCAGCCGAGCATTTCACCTTGGAACTCAGGGTCCACTGGTTGAAGAGAGCCAGATCGGCCGGGGCGCGAGAGATATGTCTCAGACAATCTCACCTCCGGCAACCAACGAACCACAGATGGTGTGCGTTTTAGTCGGTTCAAGTCCGAAAAACCTCCACTGCGGCTCCGGCGTGGGGAGAGGTGGGGTAATACGTGAAGACGTTGCGCACGATGAAAAAGGGTCCAATGGTTTTAGATTTGCAAAGTGACTGCAGTATGACTTCCCAAACTTGGAAATAATAAGAACTTTGTCCTTCAGTCAGCAGGTGGTCTAACATTGCTTTGGGCCTAAAGATTAGTGGGTGGGCCCCTTTCGTACCCTATGTTCGACTTCTAATAATATAGTATCTACTTATAATTCTATAAATATTTTAAAATTCATTACCGAAAGGCGAAACTGATGGAGGTGGGTTAGTTTACAAAAAATACTTCTGGTGGCGGTATCCGACATCCACGCAGGCCCTCAATTCCGCTAAAGCACAACCACTGTCATGCTACAGACACTGCCAAATATTCCATTTAATTTTAGACTCAAAAGCAATTCTGTAAAGTCTATTATTCAATGGCTTTTCGTAGAGTGAATGAAGAAGTGTAATAAAACTATTTTCATTTAATTTGGGACTTTAAAAATAGGGCGATAAAATCTAAAATTCAATGCCATTTTTTGCCGTATCTGTAGCATGATAGTGGTTTTGCTTTAGCAGAATCGAGGGCCAGGTGGAGCTGCGGGCGGAAAGCTAGTAGTACTATAAACTTGCAAATAAACTGAGTGTGACTTTGAGTGAACGTCCGCAGTTAATTTATCCTTGTCGTGGTCCATGTTCCACTGTTCCACTACTTTTCGTTCGGGACGATGTTGCCACACTTTAATTATGTTCAGCTTTGACTTTTATTAATTAATTTTGTTTTGTTGTGTTTAGTTATACACTTGACCCAATTTTGGTCAAAAACCTGAAGCTGCATTAATTTTGTTTTGTTTATATATTATACTTTAAATAAATTAAATATTATTGTTTACTTCGTTACCGCTTCTTTAAAGAAGTGCCAATCCCTTTTGCATGCAATCCTGAACAGTGCCTGAACTTTGGAGCCCACGGTCCGCTCTTATACATCTACTTTCAATGATTTGTTTAAGTTTGGCTGTTATGCCTTGATAATATTGTTATTAAATTACATAATACAATTGAGTACAACTTATTTAGGAAACCTTTATTTCAAACTTTTAGCGTGACTTTCATTCCATTCCAACAGCCAGTTGGCAAAAAAAAGTGTGTACGCCAGAAATGCTAGGGTAGGTAGGTACTCACCACTATGAAGTGTTGAACACTCTCCAACAACCAACCGTACATGTTTACTTTTTCAAATATTTAATTATATTTATGATAAATCTAACACAGATTTAACACACTACAGGTAATAAATATTATTTGTGTAGCCAAAAATAAAACCTACTTGTAACTTTATTAGCAGCGTCATATTGAAAAAAAAAAAAAGAATAAAAAGCTTGTAAGATTCAGTTAACAAAGGTCGATAGGTTTCAGTAGGTTCTAATGATTCTAATCGGTACTTAGGTACTTAAAAATATTAGATTGATTTTAACTTCAGAGAAAAAACGGAAGTATTTAATTTTAATTTTTTCTTCATACTGATCATACATTAGTTGGAAATAATGACTTGATCAGAAAATGTAGAACAAAATTAAAAAAAAAATAGACCTAAAAACCCCTAAGACACAGATTAATAAAAAAACAATCCATAAATAAATAAAAATCATGAAAAATTTAAACAAAGTTCGAAAATCGAAAAGAAATGAAATATTTCTGAAAGAAAATATCTCCATGAATCGTTTGTTATTCGAAAAGCTACTTTATTTGCTAAGTTATAAGGAGCAATTTTATCAATAACTTGTCGAGTTTTAGTTACACTGTTTGTTTTGTTGTAGTCGACCTTTGGCCACCCGTGTTGCGGTTATCCTGCAAGGCTTTCGCGCGTCTACTGAACGTATAAGGGAGCGAAATCGTAGGGACTTAATATTCTGTACACAGCGCAACCCTCTTGTGGATATGAATCTTACCTAACATTGTGGTAAGTGTCTGCTTAAAGATACAATATTGGTTTATTTATAATGATTATTCATTTATGTGTGTCCGCACTGTGCGGTATGAAAGGGACCTCATCCCTCGCACACTCAAGCTGTGGAATGAACTCCCTGCGGTGGTTTTCCCAAGCGACTACAATATAGGGTTCTTCAAGAAGGGCATTAGAAGGTTTCTTCAGGGTCGGCAGCGCGAGTGTCACGCCCCTGGTGTTGCACACGTCCATAGGCCACGGTAACCACTTTCCATCAAGTGGGCCGTGTGCTTGTCTGCCACGTAAGTGGTATAAGAAAAAAAACCATAATACATAATAAATCGCGAAAGTCCAGTTTGCATAACAAACTGGACTTATTAGATACACTGTAGCTATTAATGCACTTAATATAGAGTGATCACATTTATAGATATGACGTGTGCGCGCGTTTCTCAATCAGCTTGGTAGTGAACTGAATTGGTTCGGTGAAACGCATCCAGGTCAATTACTCGTATCTTCGCCCTTCGAAGGACGCGTGCCTTAGACCATTCATTTGCCATTCATCTTAATTACCTACCTTCATAATATGATTGTTTGTAATACTCATACGATTTTGTGTTGAATGTGTTTACATACCTATGCGAAGCTAGGAAGATCTTTGGGAGTTAGGAGTTCCTCCCCCAACCCCCTGAATATAGCTACAAAATATTATTTCTTTGTGTAATGAATAGCAATGACATTTCAAGTGCTATGTGCGTATCCGCGGAAGTCTCCGTGACTTCATCTTCTTCATCCTAACGCCAATCCAAGTCGCTTCTAGAGCTTTCAGCTACAAGTCTGGGGTCCGCTTTCTCCAGTCTAACTGCGGGTTTGGCTGAAGTTCGATATTTTCCGTGAAGCGACCTCTACAGTCCAATGTCGATATCGAAGCATTGCAGTTACACCAGTGTTGAACTTTTTAGGGCTAAAACTACCCGTAACGACTACCATAGATGTTCGACGATCAGACCAATGCACTAAGCGAGGATCGAACCCAGCGCCTCCTGCGTAGCGGTCGTGTTCACTACAGCCACGTCACAGAGGTAGTCTATATGCGTAACATCGCGGATAAAATGCAGGAGAGGCGCCTTCACTTCGATTTATAGAGACCGTCAATGGATAACACATTTCAGGCGACTCTCCTCCATTTTATATGTTCGGCTCTGGGTCTGAATGTTTCTTTGTATACTGTACAGTCTCACGACTGTACATCGCATGTATAGTGACCTGACTGTACATGCGCTGCTGACGCTGCACTACAGGCCGAACCGGCGACGTGCGTCATTATTTGTTGCACAATAATGTGTATTTATATCGACCACAAACCAATTACCTTGGAGACGATTATAGAGACTATCATCACGACTTTACCAGTGAACTCTATCCAGGAAAGATCGGCCACTTAGTAGTTCTGTTAACCTTAACATTACAATATACGTTTACTCGTTTACTTTCGGCTATCTTATTTTATTTTAGTTAACAACTACCACTACCACATACTCCACAACAGGAGTCGATGTACAGGATAACGTCCCGTACATTTGTCGCCGTACGTCGTACATATACAGTATGCTAATCTGCATGCTAGAACATATTACGAGTTAGTAAAGCCATCCTTAGAAAATTTGAGTGTAGATAACGCAGCTATCTATAATATAATCCTCAAAATCCGAGCGCCAATCTCAGTTGCATCTAAAGCTTGCACTTTGGAGTCCGAAGTCCGCTCTTACTCTCTTTGTCGTACTTTTCGAGGTGACGTCACTAAGAGGTGGGGTTCGTATATACGTGGCATTGCTCGGGACATATGTCTTGGTCCTAAAATGTGCTCTATACGCGCAGTAGGTACACGTTTCTCGGGTGTGTTTTGAGGATAGCACGGGGTGCTATAGCGGTGGACGTGCTCCACCAAGCATAGATTATTATAAAACAATCCGCGCGCGCCAGGACCTCGTTTGTCTTGCGATTTAGATTCAAGTCCCCGGGGTATATTTGTGTAGCGTAGCAACATTAGCCATATCAGTCTTAGGATGGGCAACCCTTCTAAATACAGCGAGACTCCTCTGGGTCCTACAGACCTCGGAGAGCCATGAGACATTGGCGCTGTCGCTGTTGACGGATTGTGAATATAATTAGGATTTCTTCCCAACTGCTCAATAATGGAAGTATTTTTTTAATCAGTAGGTAATCAATTTAGTAGTTGCGATCCCGCTGAGTTTTTAGTGGACTCCAACCAGGAAACGTTAATGAAAGTAATTGAAATAAAGATAGAAAAATATTCTAGTAGTACGCACAATGTGTAACTTTTTTGGAATTTTATTGCTCAGAAGTTATCATGAGATTTATACCAAAGGGCTGAAATAAAAATGTAGAGGGCTCTACTAACGTCTTTAGGGAGAAGGCAACCGCACCTGCAAGTCAGTGCACCTGCTAAAATGGATGAGGATCTGGCGGAGGCTTTCCTTTCAGGAATGGGAAGTGAGGTAGCAGTCGCTTTCCGAAAATCCGACTTACCAAGCCTTTTTTTCTAGGACACGTCAATGTGTCTAAACCTCGCGTGATGGTAAGCTGAAGGCTGTCTTGGAAAAAAGGGTTCCCAATAAAGACACGTACCTACCATGTTATAATGATGGCACTCAGCTTGTCGATCTCATCAGATGCTTTTCCACGCCCCGCTTAAAGGACCCGGGACTGTAGGAAGAGGTAAACACGTGTACGGGTAAGGAATTTCAGGTCTTAATGGTGCGACAAAAGAAGAAGTCGCTGAACCGCTTGCTTCTTGATGGAATATTCTCTACCGTATGCGGTTGATATCTAGAAGTTCTGCACGTGTTCTTCTTCTTTATCCTAACGTTAATCACAGTCGCATCCGAAGGTTTTACCTCGGAGTCTGGGGTCCGCTTTACCAGTCTAACTGTGGATTTGGCTGGCTCGAAAATGGAAGATGATGACCATAGTAGTACAGAAAATGCCATAGCACTGTACATAGGCGTTGTTACACTTGTCACCAATGAAATGGCGCTTGGCAATAAAAATCGGCGCGTGCGTCGGTTGACCCGTACAATTAAAAAGTCGCGTTGCTTTTAGGATTGGTGCGTTAGTGATCGGGAGTTGTACACCAAACGTATATTAGTTCGCGGCCTAGTTATTGGCTGAAAATAGATGTGCTCAACATTTTGTTACTGCTGTAGACATTCAGTTTTCATGCTTTCAAAATTTGGAAGCTAGGAAAACTGGGCAACTTTTTAAGGGGTGAAATCCCGCCTTCAAGGCTACACATCAGTTTTTTGCAATTATATTACGTTAAAAACAAAATTCTTGACTGTCTCTGTGGGATGCCCATGGTAGTGAACGCGCGACTGCTACGCAGGAGGTGCGGTTTCGATATCCGCACAGTGCAAATATTTGTGGTCATGAAAATATACGCTTTACGGGAAATATTGATATTTAGCCAAACCCGCAGTTAGACTGGAAAAAGCACTTCCTGGAGTCCAGGTCGAAAGCTTCGGATGCGACCGGAATTAACGCTAGGATGAGGAGAAGAAAAACAAACTTTTTAAAGAGGAAGGGTTCGGTACGGTAGCCACTTTCTATCAGGTGGGCCGTGTGCTTGTCTGCCGCATAACTGACATAAAAAAAGTTATAAGCTCTGTTTCCTTTGCACTTAAGACCCACAGACTTTAGTACCTATGTTTCTTATCGTTACCAAATTCATCTGAATTTCAGCCCCCAATAGTCAATTTGTTAGCCGGCGTATTCTAGAATAGAATGACGATGACGAACGTATGGGATTGACACGTATTTTGAGGTTAACGACATTTATGGCAGTCATCAACATAATATGGTAATCCCATACATTATGTTCTATTCTACAAAAGTATTGCCACTTGTCTGTAGGGGCTGTAATGACATTTTGACGATAGTTTTAATAAATAAATGACGTCCTACGGTTGTGGTCCCCTGTCGTCATAGACCGCGGTGCTAGCAGGTCATGCGTGCACGCATATTTATTGGTATCCCGCCAGGAGGCTGCGCATTCGTCGCGGCGCGGGCGGGCCGCGCAACCCCCAACGGGCACTCATACAAACTCAGGTATGTGTGGATTTTTAGTTATATGGCAATTTGTAAAGGTATTATGTTGAAAATGTGTATGTTTGTTCTGTAATTAGCTTGTAATTGCATTTTCTGCATTTAAGACATTAGGTATTAGTTTTCTAAATTATACCTAATCATTGATCATTAATTACTGTAAATAATTAATTATTGTAAATAAAATATCTAGGTACCTATTATATCACACATAATCATATAAAAAAAATTATTACGATTTTTTTTTATATTTCAACCACATTGGCGTAAAAAAGTTGCAACATAATTTTATCGATTACTTTGAAACTGGCCCATTTAAGTGTTTTTTGCCAAAATTTTGATTTTCTATTTATACCTACTAAAAACTGCAACTGGAACCAATGATAGAATTCAAAATATACACAGGACTTTAAAATCCATAATCAATTATATTAAACACCAAAGAGGTAGACAGCAAACAAACAGATAGACAGCAGATTTAGTCGGGTCGAGCTCCCGCGCGGCAGGGGAGTATCCGTAAAGATTTCCACACACAAAAAGGCTACTTGTATTTTCGGAAACTCGTATTTTTCCGTATAAACGATTTTCTTACGGATCAAGACGCTCCGCATATGAAAAGCATCAATAACCGTATAGCTGTTGCACCTATAACTTAACTTCGTCATAAATACTTATCTTCAATAGCGTGAATACTTAGTAGGTAAGTTTCAGTAAGTAACTGAGAAATCCTAAGAGCAACTACTTATCAAAGTTAGCAGTCGGGTGGTCCTTCAGATTTTGTACTTAGTGGAAGAAAATCCAAGGTCGAGATAAGTTAGAACAAGCACTTGTTTACACAGACATGTTACACGTGCTCGGTTTACTCATAACAAACTTTATTACCTACTTACTAAACGCGGGATGTGGGGTTGTTGACAAGCAGCCCTTGTCGCCCACAAAAGGGTAGGCTTTGTCATAGATAATATTGTAATAAACAGGCTTTGTGGCACTTCTTGTTGGTTTAAGTTATATAGACTTGCTGATACTTGCGACTGTGACTGTGTGATCTTTTGATCCCGATTTCATACCTCTTTTTTATCGTGTGAGAAATCCCCACGGATACCTCCCCCGCCGTAGCCGGAGGAGGAGGTTATGTCGGACTCGAACCGACTAAACCGCATGCCGTCTGTGGGCCGTCGCGCGTCGGTTGCCGGAGGTGAGATTGTCGTAGACATATCCCTCGAACCCCGGCCGACTCAGGGCCATATCTTTGGATCTGGCTCTTTTCCGGTGTGGGGACCACAGAGAGGACGGAGGTCATTCTGCGACCTCCGACTACCGTTTCCATACCTGTTCCCGGGATAAAAAGTACTTAGTCTATGTGTTCTGCCAGAATAATCTATTCTTGTAGAAAATTTCAGTCAGATCCGTTCAGCCGTTAGAACAAAAATATCCAAAATATATCCAAACATCTAAAAATCTTCACAAACTTTCATAATTATTATAATATTAATACGGTTCCTCTTCCTTAGCAGTATCAATGTTAAGATTAATGTTAGGGTTACTGACTATAATATTGAAAAAAAAAAAGATCATAATACCTTAATTTTGAGAGAGGCCTGGATTTTTTAAGGATACTCGTAACGTAACCGAAAATCCTAGTTTTTTCGACTATCCTCGGCTTTTTTGTCTTTTGTTAATTTTTTCCAGTTTGACGGCAAATCGTCCTCCCACCTTTCGTGTGGCCTGCCTCGTTGTCTCAGTCCGTTCCAGGGCACCAATCTAATAAAGTTATAATCCATTTGTCTATTTTGGTACTAGTTATGTGTTCAATCTATCCTCTCCATTTGCAGAATCTTAAGGTTAAACGAATAAGAAGTAATTTGTGTCAGTGACCCTTAATTTTAATAATTGAGCTCAATTTTGTTCTGTATTTATCGAATGATTTTCATAAGGAACATAAAGTACTAACTTCAAAAGCAAGATCTTATGAAAAAGGTCTGATTTGGAGGGTAAGAGAGTAAACTGCGGTAAATTCCCTTTAATTTGCTTCAGTGCAAGTAGGTACTTGATTACTGATGATTTTGATAATATTTTTGGGCTAAAAATGCCTTATAATCAACCCAGTGTTAATTGCATTGAAGTAATGCATTTAGGGGTAGATATAGAAGGCACGCAATTTATAAACAAAGTATTGCGGAAACTATTGCTAAAAGGCCTTCTGTTTGCAAAACCGTTAGCTAAGTACTATGATATTCTCTTCTTAATCTCAATAGTGCCATTGATGGTACATAACCCTTTATCATTATAGTAATCTCCGTTTTCCATTACATTTGTCAATGAACCAATACACATTTGTGAAACATTCCATTCCAATTCAAAAGATTAATGGCCGTCAAACCGCCGAAATTTTATTGAGCGAAAGTGGGAATCATAGTCCATTCTTTCAATAAACAAATTGGTTCATTCACACGGGCGGCATCGCTAAAATTAATTATTACAGAGTCCAATTGTCAGTTGTCATCTCCATATAGACAGATGTGTTGCCGCATTTGTGTACAGAGAGGTTAGTGGACCGTGGCCTGGAGTTCGTTCATGACATCTTTAGTTATGATTGAGGAATAGGAGTCGTGTCGACGCCCTGGATTGTTAGCCTTGGGCGGTCTTATGACACTAATGTTCGGCTAGTTTATTGATTTATGTTCGCTGGCGTTTGAGCATGATGACGTACATGCTAGATTCCAATTGTTGCCACAGCATCTTAATTGGAATGTTCTATTTTTAATCGAACTGTGGCTTTAATTTGGATGTTTGGTTTTATGTGGTCTTTAGTTGTCTGATACTTCAATCTAAATGAAGAATATTAATCAAGTAAGACATTAGTCTAATCTAATGTTACTTGCCGATGTTCCCAATTGTATCAAAGGCTTTCACGTCGGGGCTCAGGGTCCGTGCATATTGGTTTGACTTGTACTAATATTGGAGTCCCCAACCCCAAGAAGAAAGTCTGCGTCAGAAGTGTACCATCTTGCAAGCGAGGTTGGATTGTATCTTGATGGGGCTCCAATAATACCCACCCGTGAGATGTTTAGCATTCATAGAACGTTATCTATTCATGTACATCACGCACCATTAGGTATTATAAAAAAAAATCATACTAATATTAGGTACGTATAAATGCGAAAGTAACTTTATCTGCCTGCTACGCTTTCCTCCTAAACTACTAAACCGATCTTGATGAAATTTAGTACTCAGATCGATGAGAGCTTCGGTAAAGGACATAGCCTATAATATTTGGTCGCTATAATCGAAATCTAAGCGGAGTGAGCCACGGACAGCAGCTAGTAGTTTATATTTCATATCAAGACTTTTTTTAGGTAACAATGGGGTGGTACTGGCGAATTACCAGCTTCACATTGCTGGTGGCATCAGCAGCCTCGAAGGAGCTGTCCGAGGTCCCTCAACGAGATGTCACCACACAAGACCTAGGCTCTGACGTCGAAAAGCTCCAGAAAGATGATTCGGATTTCACCCATTACGATGACTACAACCCTGACTTCGAGGAAGATGAGAATGGTAATTTTAAGTAGAATAACCAAGTATGTTTACTCTGCATTCTAGATCCCTTTTTTTATCGTGCGAAAAATCTCTACGGATACCCGCCCTCCGCCGGATATGTCGGACTTAAACCGACTTAAACGCACGCCATCTGTGGGTAGAGGTGAGGTAGTCGTAGACAAGTCCCTCGCACCCCGGCCGACCCAGGGCAATATCTTTCGATCCGGCCTTCTTCCGGTCTGGGGACCACAGAGTCCCCAACGCATTCTAGATCCCATAACACAGGTTAGTTAAACTATACTTACTTTAGGTCTAGATAGCTTTGTATAGAATGTCGTAGGATATTTAGAAGGAAAATTAAGAATGCCTTGGAGAGCACATTAAGCCGTCGCACTATGGCTACCCTCCGTACAACACCGTCGGTCCCGGTGGCCATACGAACATCAACAGCAGTCGTTACGGGTAGTTGGAGCCCTAAAAAGTCCGGCAACTAGTCTAACTATATAACTTTGCCAATTGGTTGTGGAGGTCATTATAGCATTCGCTTCACGGAAGATATCGAAGTTCATATAAGAACATATCAGTTCTGGGAAGCCGAATCCAACTACGCTGGCAAAAGGATGATGAGGGTATCAAAATACGTACATAGCTAAGGCCTTGATGGACAGACGGACAACGGAGATATAAGGTTCTGGTTTTTTTTCTTTTTGAAGGTACGGAACCGTGAAAATATTTTTGAAGAAAATTGAATTAATAAGTACTCATTTACTATCTACTCGTCCTCTGTGCCTTTTTTCGGTTCTCTATTTTTATTCCTACAATTTTATGTCATAATTTAACATTGCATAACGTTACTTGTCCTAACATTATTTACGCATAATACTCATTTGCCATAACTTTTTAATCATATTTTTTTTAAATCCTATTTACTATACCTAAGCATAATATTTTATAAGCATACTGTCCCAAAGCATAAGTTTACTTAAGCATAACGACGCGTAACCATAACTATATTAAGCCAGAATGTTCATTTGACTAAATAAAGTTCTACATGGTTATATAAAAAAAATAACCACGAAGGCCTAATGCGGGAGCTTCGCTCCTATCCAAGTCGGAATCAGGGGCTTTCTCAATAAATCTACCAAATAACTATTAGACAAATAAACAATATGCTTTACAACTTTATGCATATCAAAGTTATGAATAAAAACATTAGGATATACAATATTTATGCTTAATAACATAGTATGCTAAAAACCAATTATGGCATACCATTATTATGACAAAAAAATTTATGCCTAACTTGTTATGACAATTTAAATTAGGACAAAAACCATTATGACAAAAAATGGGATCCCCCTTTTTTCAACTCAGTTGAGGTAAATACGACACGCTCGAACATCGGTTTTTTCGTGAAGTGGTTGACATTTTCACTGGCAATATCGAAATTCTGTTATATTATAAGACAGTGTCAGTTTATGGGGCTCATAATGAATGCCATAGATGTTCGTATAGCAACCGGGACTTATGGGGCAATGACTTAACGTGCTCTCCGAGGCACCTAAGTACCTGCTAGGTACATATAATACTTAGGTAACATATTTGTTTTGTTGCAGCCGTGATCGCGGCTAGAGATTTCGAACGAGTTGGCGCTACTGCAAGTCAATCGACAATCGGTAAGCTTATTTTCATATAAGTGCTTATTAATCTTGATTTAGAAAACACAGGATTATATTAATGTTCAGCAAATTTTAATAAATTTATATTTTTTCTCTATTTTTGCAGGTACACCCACGTTCAGACCACCCAGAGGTACGTACATTTTTACATGAACCTATTGTTGCCACGTTGTTTTATTAGATAGGATTCTTTTAAACCACTTAAGTGGCAGACAAGCACACAGCTCACCTGATAGAAAGTGGTTACCGTGTGTTTGCAAAATCATTGAAGTCTAACATCATTGCAGTGACAGTGACGACTCCCAGGTGCGTGGATATTGGCAGGACCTGGCCCGATGGCGCGATCTGGCAACGCGATAACTGTACCCTGTGCCAGTGCTTCGCTGGACGAGTCAACTGCTCCGTGCTTCCTGCCTGCCTCACAGGTACTCATCATCCTCATAGATTTTTTTAGTTAAGTCCAAAATTTTCGCGTTTGATCCTGGGGGAGCCGGATTTTCCAGAAATGATTGACGTCCCAACTCCAAAAGCTTAGCTTAGTTAGCCTGGTCCCCAAAATTGTTGGGCCTCGTACATCCATTTACCTGCCTGACGGGTAGTCTGGAGTATATACCTAAGAAGAAATAATTACAGTAACTAAAGTCAGTTTTGAGGGAAAAATCATTTAGCCGTAACAAAACGTAATAAACAAAGAGAATGACTGGTTTGATCCACATATTTGCAAACATTTAGGACCAACAGGATCAGCGAGCCGCGGTGTCTACGTACCATCCGGTTCAGTGCGAGGTGCACCTGGAACATCTGGGGACGACGGCCCGCCCGGACCGCCAGGGTTACCTGGCGTTAATGGAATACCTGGTGCTCCTGGCATTCCAGGACCTGCTGGACCATTGCCTGACGTGAGTATTCTGTGTATGATTATGTAAAATTATTCCTTTTTTGTCTTTTGTAATGTTGATTTGTTGATTTAATACTGTTCTTCATTCTAGCATTAATCCCAGTCGCTTTCTACTCGGAGTCTGGTATCCGTTTTTTGCAGTTTAATTAAATTAAATTGATTTTATTAATAGCAACAAGGCCCAATTTGTTAGTAACATTTTTTCCAGGCGCGGTCCGAGGGGGTGTGGGGGGGTCACAGGGAACATGACCCCCCCCCCCCCCTCCAAAACCATGCACGTGATATTGAAAAGTCCCAGTATGAGGGGAAGGGGGGTTAAATTTCTTAAGGAATTTCCGAAGTGACCCCTCCCAAACTTCAAGCTGCGATCGCGCCTGATTTTTTCTTAATTGCGGGTTTGGCTGATCTTCGATATTTTCCGTTAAGCGACTACCATCTGATCTCCACAACCCATTGATATATTACTATTATTACTACTAATATTTATTATTTACTTACCTTCCTCTTCCTATGTTTTTTGTCACCACTGGAACAGAATTTTCGATAGCAGCAGATAAATTGACGCTTTCTAGGACGTGTCTAATTAGTTCAGCCGGTCAGAGTGTAGGTTAGAAAAGGTTAACATAGTTCTAACTAGTTTTCATTTCTCAACTTAGGTAAACGGATATTTAGCACAAATGGCGGCTTCTGCGGGAGGCGACAAAGGGCCACCATTTGACCCATACCAGTACATGCAGGCATCAGTTGGAGCTCCAGGCATTAGAGGAATTCCAGGTAAGAGAGGATTAGAAGTATTCAGTACGATGTATTAATACATTTTGCTGAATTAGTTATTGGCAGGTTAGGCGACTATTACTTACATATTGAGATAAAACTATTTTGTATACTTTTAATCTTCTGTTAGGTTAGCAAATCTTGGTAATGAGCTCTTGTCTTTCGAGTCTCTTCGCACAATGAAATGTGTCGTTTTCGTCAGGTGAAAGATTTTTCAAAGATTTCATTGGTCCAAGAGACATCAGAGACGTGAGTCTTAATCGCCGTGCCAATGGAGTTACACACCGCACACCGAGGTATTACGTGCGTAAAAATTCGCGGTGAAATCGATAAAAGCCAGCACTATTTGCCAAAAACAATATGACTCTTGTTAAATAAATAATTATTTCTATCAGGTCCGCAAGGCGCGCCTGGGCCGCAAGGTTTCCAAGGACCAAGAGGTGAAACAGGAGAGCCTGGTCTTCCTGGACCATTAGGACCACCAGGTGAAAGAGGACCACAAGGATTGCCCGGCAAAGATGTAAGAATTTTAAAAATCAATTCATAGCGAATTTAAATTTATCTGTATCTTTGTATAATATTTATTAATTTCCTGAACCTATTTGATTGTGTTGAATTATAATAGATTTTAGTTTGAATTGGTTTCAAAAAGAAAATTTTAAATTACTAATACTAGTACCTAATCAATTGAAATGTATTTTGTAAAAAAATACGTAATTAAATATTTACCCAGGGATCTCCAGGCGAGGATGGTGAGCCCGGCCCAACGGGAGCAGTGGGACAGCCAGGCCCTCACGGTTCTCCAGGTATACCTGGAATACAGGGCCTCAAAGGACACAGAGGGTTTGATGGGAAAGACGGTGCAAAGGGAGACCAGGGTTTACCCGGAGAAAAGGGGCCTACAGGATTGCCTGGACCAATGGGGCCATCAGGACCATCAGTAAGTGAAACAGTTCATAGTTTCAATATGGCATAGCTCACAAAACAAAATAAAACGTAATTTATTAGTTACATATTTGCGATTTCTTCTTTAATATTGCCAATTGTCTAACAACATAACTACTTATTTTACGAATGCTAAATTTGCCAGGAAATGTATAAAATTAATTTCTATTATTCGATAGACCACGATTGTATGTGTGATGCGTGGACTTAACTTATTTACCTTATTGCAGGGCCCAGTTGGAGCTAGAGGTGAGAGAGGACGCGAAGGTCCCTCCGGGGCCCCAGGTTTGCGTGGGGCTGATGGCGCTACTGGACCACCAGGATTAATGGTAATTTATGACCAAAATTAATGAATACATTTTTGAAGTATTCTTTAAAAGTGATAATTCCTTTAAGTATCTGCAAAATTAATCCATGAAACCCTTACTCCTTTTCATCAGGGTAATGTTGGCAAACCTGGATCACCAGGATTTCCTGGCTCCCCGGGCTTGAAAGGAGAACAAGGAGCATCTGGACCTAAAGGTAGCCAAGGATTACAAGGGCCTCGGGGAGAAGCAGGTCGACCTGGCCAGCCAGGGGATGTTGGAGCCTCGGGTATTCCAGGACGTGATGGCCTGCCTGGAGAGAAAGGTGTACAAGGTCAACCAGGTGCGTCAGGTCCACAAGGCTACCCAGGTCCGAGAGGGTTGCCGGGTGTTGGTGGAGACCCAGGGCTACCTGGTAGTAAAGGAATGCCGGTAAGCAAAAATCTTTCAGGTATTTTAAGAATAATATTATAAATTAAAAGTCAATAAGATTATGATTTAGAATAAAATATGTTTAAATTATTAACCACAAAACACAATTATTAGCCTAGGGTTTGGTCACTCCCTTTCTTCCATCTGATTTGGGAGCGACTACCGTCTGAGCCTGAATGGAAAACCACCACCAGTTCTCGATCCATTATACAGTTGTAACGGATGGCAGATGCAGTTGGCTTAGCCTCTGAAGATCGTGGTGGGAACCCTATCTCAATACACTACTTGTATAGAAGCTAAATAAATAAAATAGCACAGCACACATTAAAAATAGACCTACTAATTCCAGGGACATCCTGGGGAAAGAGGCCAAAAAGGTGATTCTGGGACGAGGGGAGAACCTGGTGCTTCCGGGCCTCGGGGTCTTCCAGGTAGCATTGGTCCTGAGGGCAAACGTGGAAAGAGAGGTCTTAGAGGACCAGCGGGCAATGTTGGACCGGCAGGTGAAAGAGGCTTACAAGGCGTGAGAGGTTTACCTGGTGCAGATGGTCCTATTGGTGCCAAAGGCCAGCCAGGAGAAAGAGGAAGCGTTGGATTGCCTGGGTCTAAAGGAAGTGTGGGTGATGCTGGTCGGCCTGGCCCACTGGGTATGCAAGGTGCTAGAGGACCTGTTGGACGTCCAGGTATACCTGGTAAAACTGGCCCTCAAGGTGAGAGGGGGATACCTGGAGCAGATGGAAGGCCTGGTGAACAAGGGCCCCAGGGTATACAAGGAGCTCCTGGTCTCAGAGGAAGCCCTGGAGAACGAGGTTTACAAGTAAGTTGGATGATTTCATATTATATTACCAATTTATCAGGGATAAGGTAAAGATCTAGTAAAAAGTACCACACGATTTTATGTTAATCTATATAGGTTTGGCTTTTTTAATGATTTATTTTCTGTGATTTGATTTTAGGGTGAGTCTGGCAAAGACGGTGAACCAGGTCAACCTGGGCCTCACGGGCCTAAAGGTGATGCTGGACGTGATGGCAATCCAGGTATTCAAGGACCTCAAGGTATTGCGGGTCCATCGGGAGAAAGAGGACCGACTGGTCCAGCAGGACCCACTGGTTTTCCTGTAAGTTCAGTGCACATTGAATTAAAATAATAAATTATTATAAGTAAAATATTATAATTAGTTAATTCACAATTAACTTTTTAAGGGTATGCCCGGTGCTGCTGGTTTACCGGGATCGCAAGGTAAAGAAGGAGAGCCGGGTTTGGCGGGCCCTGTAGGACCTTCCGGCCCATCTGGACCCCGCGGAGAAAGAGGCTTTACTGGAGATCGAGGACAGCCTGGTCAGACTGGTACTCCAGGAGAAAAAGGAGAGGCTGGTGCCCAAGGATCTGATGGACCCCCAGTAATAAAATTTGCAATAGTTTATGCGTACTCATGTGTTTATTATGATAGGCATGTTAATACATTTTTTCTTCCTATAGGGACCAGAAGGCCCCAGAGGTAACAAAGGTCATCCAGGACCTATGGGAGCAATGGGTATGCCAGGACCACGTGGACTCGCAGGAACACCTGGAGAAAAGGGTGAAAGAGGTGCTTTGGGTCCCCCAGGCAATGACGGATCGCCAGGTTAGTTTATTAAAATAACTATGTATACAAAAAAAACACATAATATGTGTTAAATGTATAATGTTGGAGCCAAACCATGAATAACTAAAATTTATTTATACTGAAATTTTACTGATGAATTTAATACGTAGTATAGAATCAACGGCACGTATTACATTTTTCAGGTCGTCAAGGCGAGCAGGGTCCACAAGGTATCATGGGCCCTGTGGGTCCAGCGGGAGAACCAGCTGAGAGAGGAGAGCCAGGAAGTCCCGGATCGCCAGGTGAACCAGGAGCTACCGGTTCACAAGGAGAAAGAGGACAGCCTGGATCGCAAGGGGCCCCCGGATTATCCGGTCCACCAGGTTTAACTGGCATGCCAGGCGCTAAAGGTGAAAGAGGTTACGGAGGTTCCAAAGGGCAGCAAGGTTCTCCTGGAAATCCAGGTAAATGAAATATCTTCTTTGAAATAAATAAAGCGGCTGCTTCTGTACTTATTGAACTTATTAAAATTTTCATAAATGTTTAATTTGTAAAATAGGTTTAGCGGGTGAGACGGGACCACGTGGTTTGCAAGGGTTAGCTGGAGCCAAAGGTGCCCGCGGAGAACATGGGCCAAAAGGAGAAACAGGACATGCTGGTTTACCAGGACGACCTGGTGATTTGGGACCTCCGGTAACATTTATAAAATTTATCTTTTAGTTATCTAATTATATGGCCAACTTATACAAAGTTCCACTAAATTGTGATTTTTTTATTAAGGGTCCGCAAGGCAGTACAGGTCCAGCTGGTCAACCTGGCATTCCTGGTGGTAAGGGAGCGACAGGTGATTCTGGAAGACCTGGCGCACCAGGACCAATTGGTCTTACTGGACCACAGGGCTCTGAAGGACCTAAAGGTGAACGAGGTAGTGAAGGTGAACAAGGTCCACAAGGTCTCAATGGGCCTCCTGGACCTTCCGGTGAAAGGGGCCCAATAGGTCTACCTGGCGTTATAGGACCTGTAGGACCGCAAGGACCTCGAGGACAACAGGTATGTATAAAATTCACAATGTTTTTGCTGATATTCTGTAAACAAACCTTTTGTTCAATGTATAAAAATCTAAAATTCTAGGGAGAAAGTGGTACACCAGGCAAAGCTGGTTCCGATGGGGCTCCAGGACAGCAAGGCACACCTGGTCTTCAAGGACCACCTGGACCTATGGGTGAGCCCGGGCCAGAGGGTAGGCCAGGCAAATTGGGACAGCCTGGAATTCCGGGACGCCCAGGAGACAAGGGACCGCTTGGACCCCCAGGAGTGTCAGGACCAGCTGGACAACCTGGATTGCAGGTAAGTTTTGCATAATTTTTATGTCAGTCAAAGCTTTTAATTTGTGTTGGAACTCTCTTTTCTAAATCTAGAGGCAGTTTAATAAAATATTCTCGCACGAAACCATGATGGGTATCGTGCGAGAATATTTATCAAACTGCCCTTTATACCTAGTTGTATTTTCTACTTACTAGGGACCACCAGGACCTGCAGGGCCTGTAGGGGCAGTAGGAGAACGGGGACCAAGAGGAGAAAGTGGTCCACAGGGAATAGACGGCCCTCATGGACCTCCGGGAAAAATGGGACCTTCTGGTATTGACGGAGCGAAGGGAGAACGAGGCGAGTCGGGTGCAGATGGACCGAAAGGTCATGCCGGCTTACCAGGATTACCGGGAATGGCTGGAGCCCCAGGAAGGGTTGGAGAAAGAGGTTTCCCTGGTCCGATGGGCCCGCCAGGAAAGGACGGTGACGCTGGTCCGCGAGGTAAATACAAATTATACTACTATTAATATTGTTTATTTTGTACTATAGAGATGAACCATGAACATGCGGATTCACCTATTGACAGATGAAGGTTCATAATCTAACTTGCACGTTACCCATTCTGTAAAATAATCACCGTAAAATAAAAAAAAATAAAAAAATAAAAAAATAAAAATGTTTATTTTCATATCACATATTCAGTAAACATATTATCAGTGGGAATTTCCATATAAGCTAATATAATGCTTGTGTTTGGGAATTCCGCTCTTCCAGAATAGTTTCTAGTTTTGGTTTTACAAAACAGAGTTTTATTTTATAGCTTTAACAAATAAAAAAAATAATTTTTTTTTTTTTTTTGGGTGCAGAAGACGAAAGTGCGTGGATTGTAATTATTGTGGAAATGTGTGTGTGTGTGTGTGTGTGTGTGTGTGTGTGTGTGTGTGTGTGTGTGTGTGTGTGTGTGTGTGTGTGCGCGCGTGTGCGTGTGTGTGTATGTGCGCGTGCGTGTATGTGTGCGTGCGTGTATGTGGCGTTTGTGTATGTTGTGTGTGATACGACGTTAATGATTATGTATGGCGAGGCAAGGCATTGTGTGTGTAAGACAGAGATAACATTGTAAGTAGATGAGAAGATTAGATGAATACACTATGAGTTCATCACCTGTACCATATCTTCTATATCATCGTAGGACTTGGTCTTAAGCCATTCAGCTACGGCATCTTTACAACTTCTGAGAGTAAGGGAGTAAATGCCAGTTTCTTTGCTAACCAGGTTATACAAACGAGTGGATTGTCTCATGTATTGTCGATCAGCGAAAGCTGACCTGACCATAACTGTGTGGGCCACAAACCTTTTCCTTCTGGCTGTTACTCTTTCTGAGTCAAAGGTCAGCGTTTTGTGTTTTTTTCAAAACTACTTGAAGCACGTAAAGTTTTCTGACCGTCAGAAGGGAAGTGTCAGAATAAAGGTTTTCTGTTGGAAATGTGTATGGCCTAAAAAACATCACCTTGATCAGAGACCTTTGTGCTCTTTCGAGCTCCTTGAATTTGGTCTTAGCGGCTCCACCCCATGCTGGTAAACAATATGTTATCACTGACTGTGCAAGTGAGATGTAAATTTGCTTTAAGAGATCTCTCGATGTTATGTGCCTTAATGTCTTGAAAGTCCAGATCAGCTTTCTTACCCTTGTCATCATTAGTTCCGTGTGGTTGTACCATGATAGTCGCTGGTCAATCATAACGCCGAGATATTTAATAGAATTAACTTTCTCAATTTCAATACAGGAACATTGTGAATTAGTAATCTGTTGGCAGTAAATAAGTTTTATGGATTTCATCTTCTACACAGATTTTATAAACGTTTTTGATTTTCAAGGTTTACCTGGTCGCGATGGAAACAGTGGACTGCAAGGACCCACTGGTCCAATTGGAGGCCGAGGTCCTCCTGGTGAACCTGGTAGACACGGGTCTCCTGGACCATCTGGGTCTCCCGGACCACCCGGGCCACCTGGAGAAGGCCTGGCTTATGATGCTGCTGCTCTATCTGCTATGCTTCAACAAGGTACTATATCTCGCGTAAGAAATGCGTAAAATCATGGACTGTGACTAAAATTTCATAATTTATTTTTCTTGTAACAGGTTCAGTGAAGGGACCAGATCTATTAGGTGATGATCCGAATATGCTACCTGCTCGCTTCTTCAAAGAGGATATGAGTCCGTCAGAGCGAAAAGAGGTTGTGATGAAAGCCTACGAACGACTGAAAGTGTCTTTAGATAAATTCCTTAAACCAGATGGATCGAAGGAAGCTCCGGCAAAGACTTGCGGTGACATTAAATATCATCATCAGAGCTTCGAAAGCGGTAAGAAAACATGCCTTGATGTAATAGGTATATAATTACGAATCACTGAGTATAAAGTCAATGAAGTACCTAGTCAATTTGACATTTTCACTGACAAATTTCACATTTTAAAATTAGATTGTAAATCTGCTGCTGACGATAAACTCAGATTCAGTGTATCAGAGGATTCATTAACTAGTGCCTGATTGTGGCTTACCACTGATAAACTGCTCTCTTACTAAAAAAATAGTTGGCTCATTTCTTAAACTTCTTTGTGTTCGGTTCGCCCCTATATAGTTTAATTTGCATCGTCTCTCAAACACCAATTATTTATTGTTGGTTGCGAATTATGCTCTTTTCAACTCCAGGGTCATTTTGTCCATTCTTTTTATAACAGGCCAATACTGGATCGACCCTAACGGTGGTGACATCGGCGATGCTATCATAGTGTACTGCGATATGGAATTGGGCAGCAGCTGCATATTCCCCAAACCAATGGTGTCCAAGGATATTACATACACTGGCAAGGAACACGAGCCCTGGCTAAGCGAGATGGAAGAAGGATTCACTGTGAGCATCTTTTTTATAAAAAAATATTTGTAGAAGTAAATGTCCTCATCCAAAGCAATTTAGGTGATGACTCTATGCGGAGAAATAAATCTGAAATGAAGAAAATTGTCCAATAAAGCACTTACCACTTCCGTTGATAAATTCCTTTCCGTGATTAAGTGAATTGAATAGAAGTCGTTAAGATTCCTTCCAAGTGTTTATGTGCAAGGTAAAAGGTTGCTCTTTCACGGTCAGATGGAATACCTACCACTTTAGTTGTAAAACAATTACGTTCTATCGATTTGAGAACTTCCTCCTTTATAGAGTCAGTTAAATAAATTACATAGACAACAATATATGAATGTCCTTTGGATTTACTTGCGTAACGTGCCCTTCGTAATCCTTCAGATACAGACTATACTCTATTTAAATTTTTTCAATTACTTTTTTTTAATCTCAAGTTTTTTTAATTATTAACTGTTCAGCTTTTAGTAAAGTCTTTTGGATTTGAGATTCGTGTCCTTCGCACTCCTTCAGATACAGGCATTAATAGGTATATAATCTATTTAATTATTATCATTTTCACTTACTTCATCAGGTCTCATACAAAGCGGAGCACTCTCAACTAACGTACCTGCAACTGATGTCGACTAAAGCTGTGCAGAACGTCACCCTCCACTGCCGCAACACTGTCGGGTACTACGACCCTACGACCAACAACCATCGACAGGGACTCAAGTTGTTGGCCTATAACGACGCGGAGATAATGCCTAAAGCCAACAACAGGCTCAGATATAAGGCGTTGTTGGACGAGTGTCAGGTGATTACATTTTTTTGACGTTCTCTTTAGCATGCCAGTTAGAAAAAATGTTTGTGTTATGAGAGATTAGTGAATTGGTAATTATCTTAAAAACCAAATTAATATAAAGTAGAAGTAATAGAGTAGAAAAGATTTTATCTTTTATTGGTCTCAGAAAGGATTTACGATAGCGCGGGTTCTGGGCTCCATAATGCAAAGGTAGCAAATTGATCAATTGCTGACAGTATCCGTTCTATCGTAAGTAATCTTGACAACGCCAAGACCTTCAGAGAAGTGAACCTTTAGAGAAGACCTCAAAATAAACTAATCTTCCATATGTTTCTTCACAGCACAAGAGTCAAGACTGGGCGAGGACAATTGTGGAGTACGAAACAGACAAACCAGGCCGTCTACCACTCCTCGACGTAGCAGTCCGTGACGTAGGGAGACCACAACAGATGTTTAGGATCGAACTTGGATTGGCATGCTTTACCTAAATGAATATGTACAATGATGATCTGATATCTTTAGATGTCTCACATGGCTATGAACAGCATAGTAGTATAGACTCTTGTCTCTCAAGTCTTTTCGGCAAATGAAAAAGCAGGCATATCAGTTTTATTTATCGAAGAGACTTAATGGAGAATTAGGTCTTTAGTGACATGCTGAAGAGTGATGTCTAGAGATATCTCCAAATGAATTAAGCGAAACGTTTTATTATAAAATTGTTGAGAAATTATGGCAAGCTCTGATTCCATCACAAACTAAGAAACAGAACAGTCACAAGTGCTTCATTAAGTATTTAACCTTACACCGTTCATTTTAAGGGAGTAATTACACACAGCTTTGTTGACCTCTAAATTGCTCTCAAGGTTGTTTTAGACACGGCAGTATAGTGATCCTGTATCGTGGATAAAATCGCACATAAGTTTTTGTACATTCATCACTATATGAAGATTAGTGGGAAAACAGTTACGTAGTACCTACGTAGAGTTGTATTTACAATGAACTTGTTTGTTCAGATTTTATTACAATGTTACCCTCATCCTCTAAAGGCAGGCTTCCACGGTGTGTGACTCTGCGACCGGCCGCGGCTCAGTTCGCACCATAGGGCAAACACAGAAAAACTAAAGTGGAAATCCTCTCCTCCTCTCTGTGTCTGCTCTGTGATGCGTACAGGAGAAAGTGAGTGCAGTACGTCGGATTGGCGGCTTTGAGAGACATCAATGCGCACCGTACACAGCAATTTATACTCATTGCGTAGCTGTCTAATAAAATCTGTAAATTCACGCACCGTAGAACGCCGCCTTAGCTAGCTCATACGACCACAATATACGCACATTTGATTACCCAAAATATTTTACATTCCATTATTTGTTATGATCTTTTGTGTAGTGGTACGTAAGATCATGGTAGGAGCTTGCCAAGTTATATAAAGGACTTATTCTTGTAATTATGTACTGTCTTTGCATTTATTTAATCTTACTTATTTACTCTTTACTATAGTAATAAATTATAATTTAGGATCTCAAATATATTGCCATATGAATTGTCTTTACAAAATAACTGCAATTTAGTGCAGGAACACTGCCAATTTTAAGCATTTAAATAGTAATACCTACCTGTAGTTTTAATAGTTAAGAAAATAATAACATAACCTCAAAATAAATCAATTTATTTTAAAACAATAATACTCTTTCCTATTATGTGATTCACTATGCTTAAGAAATAATTATAAATTTCATTTATTAAGTACTTAATTGTAATTATTATTAGCTAAGCTGTCACAACATAATTTAGTAATTATTATTAATTAAACAATAATTTACAAAGGTCCTGTAAGGCTGTGTAGCTTGTACATTGTACATAATGTAAATATCCTTATTTATTAGTAGCAAATGTCATGTGATTCCTATTATTAGTCCTAAGTTAAGATATAATATTTTACAATAATAATAAATTTACTTATTTAAATATAAAATAAATACAATTTATAATTACAAATAATACGCCTTTTTTTCTTTTGTCACCTACCACTTATCACAAGACTTCTGTGTATAAGACGTTAGTACTAAGTATATCTATTTTGTGGAATAAGTACCCTACCCTTAGAATAGTAATTTGAAACATTTTATTGACGTGTTAAAGGGTTCGTGTTCCAGGTTAAAGAGAAATGGGACTACAATATAGAGTGTTACGATTAAGAATTGAAAAACTGAATCGCACAGGCGGGACTCGATGTCCCTTACTCTGACCACTGAGCTACCGAACCCCGCATGGAGCATTCCCAATTTTCCGATAATTTTATAAACATTTACAATTTACTTGACATTTGCAAAACAGCGGCGATTTGCTGCAGAAGTCATTAAGTAGAAGAAAAAGATGAAGAAGCATTTTGCTACGTTTTTCTTTTTTAAATATGATTCAAATATTCTTATAGGTACTTAATGAATCAACTATTAATAGGTACTTAATATGAAGTCAACAAATAGATTTTACATTACTAACAACATATTTTACATCTAACAATTATTTAAAGTGTGTGCCTATTGAACGACGCGTGGTGTAATGTTAATATGTTCAATGAGCATTCGTGCACAGTACCAGGGAAGCAAGTGAGCAATATGTCGCTCGTAAATGGGTACGAGGGAATGTGAGAAAAAATTGGGTACTATTTGAAGTCAATAAGGTCGAAACTGGCTTGGACTAGTTTTTTATCATCTTTAGGTGACCTTACTGTCTTCAAATAAAATCGAGTTATTTTCTTACATTCTTAATGAGCGTCATGTAAACATGTATGTGCAAAGTAAGATTAAGCTATATATATAGGAACACGCATGTCATGGTGAGTACTCTGTATGTTATCTATATTCGAGACCTGTTATTTGCAATTCGTCCTTAAGCAGCTAACGAAGGGAGGGATCTCACAGGTGCACTTAGTGCATTTGTCTTCGACAGTCACTTCGTCTCCAATTGTCAATGTCAAATTGCCGAATATGCACTGGCCAGTTAGCTCCTTCAGGTTCAGGCCTTTAAGTACTTTCGAACTGGAAGCAGCTGAAAACAAAATGTATTAAGTATTATCGCTATATTTTCAATCCCAGAGAATATATAACACCGACTATACAATAGTTGTAAATACTTCAATGTTACGACTGAGAACATTGTATAGCTAAACAAATAAATATTACGCCGTGGGGATTCCCGGGTACATTTTACTACTATTGTAAATGCGAAAGTTTATGTGGATGGATAGATTTTCGTTTCCTGTGAATCGCAGGAATTAAATCGGTATTGCCATGGAGGTAGAGCCTGTCAGAGCCACGAGTATGTTCTTAGCTAGTAACAATAAATAAAAAAGGTGTGAGATTAAAAGATAAAAGAATATGGGAACACTGAACTCAGTACGAAGGGAATCAGGATTATAATCGAGTAATGACGTAGTGAAAAATGTAGATATAGAGGATACTCACGACATTCAAACCCAATGGGGCAACTGCGCATCGAATTGGCAAATATTGGTGCACAGAGCTCCTGTATGCTGTTCTGGTAGTGGAGTTCAATCCCACAGTCAATATCCCGGCAGTAAGGCCTGTTGTCCACGGAGCCATCCCATTCTGTGGTGCAGATGCAGCTCTTCTGCGTCATCAAAGGCTCGAACATTTGCCCCTCGAGATAAGTCCTGCCGTCCACTATGCAGCTCTTCAGCTTTGCGATCGCGTCTTTACCTGAGGGTTTAAAAAGGTGGTTGAGTAAAAGTTTTAGAAGCAGAAAGGGTCACATGATTTTCTGGTGAATAAAACTTAATCATAATGAACAAGGATGCTTAGTTTTTGGTGGAATTTCAAAAATCATAAATCCGCACTTCTTATGGGCGTGGACAAGGCAATTCTATCCCTTAGCCCCTTGTATTCAGATCAGAAATACATACACGCATATTTGCACTTAGCAAGCATCGAACCTTCAACCTCGAACGTAGCAATCGACTATCCTACCGACCGCCATAACGGATGATACCTACTTATGTACGTACCTATTCTTGAAAGCCACCAAAGATTCAATCCAATTTACAATGATTGACAGCTTTTTACTAACGTTTCGTTCTTTATTGTTATATCGTTATTGTAACAATCGGAGATAAAAACTGATGGAAGAATCTATCACAAAGTAAGTAAATACTTTGTTTCAATAAGGAAATTGATTTTTTAGCAACTACAGTTTCAATATAACACGAGTAGTTCTTTGTCAGTGTTTGTTGAGTTTATTTATTCATTTACTAATACCGGTGGCGGTGACTCCACCCACGGAATTTTGGTCATATTAGTTATCTCCGGTTTTACACAACCGATTGCGATCAAACATACGTAAGATTTTAAGTCTAACCCAGCCTTAAAATTACCGCATTAAAATCCAATCGATAGTATTTGCGTTCGTCGCTAACCAACAGACAAGAATTTATAAAAAATTCTATTTTTGTGTTCAGAATTGGTAACATAACGCGTTAGTACCTATCTCAATATTTTGTCTAGCTAATTGTCAGATATTCCCTTCATCCGCTCACGTCTTGAATTAATTAATAGTATAGATTATTGTGTCACACCTGTTTTGTTTTTATTAAATTAGTATTTAAACACCTATTCACGTCCTTCGGATGTCATTATAGTGTCACAATAGATCGTTTATCTATAATCTCTTCACTGCCGCGTCGCGGTGGCTTCACTCTTTATACGGAAACACCATTGTGCTTCTTGTTATTGGAACTATTAAACGATAATATATGTTGACATATATGGGAATACGTTGGTCTAAAAACAAACAATCATTATATTTTTATTATAATAATTAGTATGATCGCACGCTCTCCTAAGACTCAAATACACCTAGTGAAAGGTCGCAGAATGACCTTCGTCCCCCATGAGCGCGGGCTTGGGGATGACGGGTGGAGCCACCTGTCACCCTAGCAGAAGCAGGCCGCGGCGGTGGCACGCGATGCGCGCATACCCATTCCCGGAGACTAGGTGGGAACTCTGTAGTCCCTATACCCGAAGAGGTCTATGAGGTATATACGTCTCGGACAATCTCACCACCGGCAACCAACGACCACACAGACGGTGTGCGTTTTAGTCGGTTCAAGTCTGATTTATCCTCCCCCGACAGCTCTGACGGGATTTTGGATGGATTGGAAAATCGCTATGCGGATGATTATATCGCTATGCGCTATGATGATAACCGTAACAGGTATTTCCAATTTCTGACTGACCTCTTTCATTTATACAAAACAAGGTCAAAACCTTAAGGCAGGGCTTAGACGGTCGATATATGTTGCAATCTTTACAATCGCGTTCGCTCATAAATATTATTACTAAAATATTGACAGATTTTAGTGATCCAATATTTATGAGCGAACGCGATTCTTGCTTTCTTCTTCTTCTTCGAGTCAACGGCTGGATCTGGCATATAGTGACTGGTTATTTGTTTAATTTTGTCGACCCAATAGGTAGTCGGCCAAAGCAACAGCACCCTCCGTTGCTCTACAGAGGTCGTCGGTAGTACAGGTGAAGGGGCACAGCGAGCAGGAGAGCAAATGTGACATGGACTGCGATTGGAATTCGTGCCAATGACCATTGTTATTGGATCGCGATATTTACTGCCTTTTTTCCACGGCAAAAATACCCCCGTACCGGCGAGGGTCATTGTGTCGGACTCAAAGTTAAGATCCAAAGAGGGCGCTTCGTGTGCTTCGTGGGCTTCTTTATTTGGCATAGGTCGGGTGAGGTGAGGTGTGTCTTTTTCGGGTGTGGGAACTACGGCGTCCAAAATTTGCCAAATCTCCCCAGGACCCTAAGCTACGAGGTCAATTTGGCCACGAATGCAATCAGGCAAATGCATCTTCATGAAGAGGATGATGATGAGGTCGTTAACCGAATGTTTATTTTACTACCTATCTTATTCTTACCTTACATATTAAAAGAACTCACCACAAACTGCGCCAGTACTACAGCATGAATCTAATTCATAAGTGTAGATACATTGCTCGTTCATATCGCTGTCGAAGGTCTCATAGCAGTCGACGGCCGCGCAGAGGAACTGCGGCTCCCCGTTGTACACGCTGCAGCTGCAAGCTTGAGAGCAGGGGTTGGCAACGCGAGTCTGCGAGATGGCCGCTTTGTGTTCATAGCTCTTGCCTCTGAAATTCGAAATAAAAGGGTGGGTTATGGGTATTCCAAGCCACAAAGACGAAGAGTAATAAAGTAATAATTAATAGGATTACTTAATCTAATATATAAAATTCTCGTGTCACAGTTTTCGTTGCCATACTCCTCCGAAACGGCTTGACCGATTTTGATGAAATTTTTTGTGCTTATCCGGTATCTATGATAATCGGCCAACATCTATTTTTCATACCCCTAAGTGATAAGGGTGCAGCGGGAACGGGATTTGAATACCACGCGGGCCGAAAATATGGCGGTACGAAGTTCGCCGTGGCAGCTAATATCATATAAATATCTGCATAATTTTCATCTAAGGTCACGGTATTCCCCGAGGGTCAAGTTAAGAGGTCACTCGACTTTTTTGTACATCCAGTCGAAGTCATAAGCGGTATTCTCAGTTACCAACGAGGTCATCAGTGGGCCGTTGACTTTAGTGTTACGTAAAACAGCATTGGTATTGACTCATTTGGCGAATATTGTAATATGGTTAGATAATGTTGTTTTTCGTTGTATTTGAGTTTGCATTGAAATAACTGTTGGTGATAAGGAAGCAGGTACGGTGCGAGTTATGATAGCATGATGGAATTTTAAACCGCCACGGAAAGGTAGTACTCTAAATACCAGAGATAGGAAATTTTACTCAAAGGGGATATTTTCTTTGAGTGAAATTTACTACAGGTAGATCTTCTTCATCCTAGCGTTAATCCCAGCCTTTCACCTCGAAGTCTGGGGTCCGCTTTACCAGTCTAAATGCGGATTTGGCTACACTTCAATATTTTCTGTGAAGTGACTGCCATCTGTTCTCCACAACCCAATGGCGATATTGGGCGAAATCCAAGCATTGCAGCGAGACCAGTTGTTGAACGTTTTTAAGGTCCAACTACCCGTAACGTTTACCATACCGCGATGTTTGTGTGGTAACCTGCTGATTAACGCAAGCTTTCCGTCTGGAGTAGTCGCTCGGACGGCACTCATTCCCGTAAAACCCAAGACAAACCTTCATGGGAAAGACTAAGAGACTGGATCGTGGGCTACAAGCAAGCTATAGATACAACCAGGACTAATACTGTGATGATGGTAATAATGACCTTTCAAAGGAACCTGCTGCGGATGGAGAGCTGAGTGGGTCCTGTAACGTTGGCTACTCAGTGAAAGACGCGTTCAATTGCGTTGAAACGGATCATCGATCACAAAAAGCTAGAAAGTATTAGTTACTTAAAAGTGAAGGGAGTTACTTAGTTTATGCATTTAATTACAAAATACAATGAAAAAACGTTTAAACTCGTAAAAGGTTGTTCGTCAAATACGGGAGTGATTTACCTAGGCACTTGAGCTTGATCATAACTATATCTCGAGTGCAATTCCCCGAAGTTTACATTCGTGATGAATTTAACGTAAATAATAAAATTGAAGTTGTACGAAGGTGGACTCCATGCACCTTAGATTTAGGGTAAGCAGTCCACATGTATGCTCGGATGAAAAGAATATTATTTTTGAAAATAACTCTGTCTGTAGTAACTGTGCCTGTCCGTCTGTCCGTCTCTCCGTCTCTCCGTCTCTCCGTCCGTCCGTCCGTCCGTACGTCAGTCCGTCCGTCCGTTCGTCTGTCTGGCACGCTTTCACACCTAAACCACTGAACCGATTTTAATGAAATTTGGTATAGGGATAGACCTTGAGAAAGGACATAGGCGATGTTTGGTCACGTGAACCGACATCCACGAGGGCGAAGTCGCGGGCAATAGCCTAGTTACTTATCTAAAATTGAGATCTGTGGCGTTTGTCTGCTACGGCGTGATCGCGGATTCGTTTCTCACGTAATGTAAATATTGATCTATTGGCTTCAGTCTGGGTGTTTCTATTACACAATGTATGCATTTGAGTAATTTCAACTTGCCTAATTTTTTGCTAATTTGGGTGGTATTTTTCAATCATAGGTTTTCCGATGAAAAAATTTAATGGAGTTCTTTTAGAACACTAACACAATACCGATGTTCTAAAAGGGTCTGAAGCAGATCGTCCCATTCGCAACTCGTCCAAATAGCTGTTTGTCCCATTCGCAACTTGTCCTATTCTCAAATCGTCCCGTTCGCGACTCGTCCCATTCGCAACTTGTCCAATTCTCTATTTATTTTCGCAACTCGTCCCATTCGCTACTTGTAGCGTTCTTGGCTCGGGTTACGTATCAATTCGCATAAGTTAATTTCGCATAAGGTCGATTCATATAAGGATGATTCATATAAGTTCATTTCGCATAATGTACGACTCGACTAATGGTTCATTCACATAAGTTTCATTGAAATAAGTTTAATTGCTATAATGTCCATTCATATAATGGACGATTCTATAATGAACGATTCATATAATGGACGATCCATATAATGGACGATTCGTATATTGGACGACTCACATAAATGTGCGGGGTGGACACCGCCCGTCCCGACTTGTATAGGTTAGGTTAGAAGGCTAAGGCGGAAGTGGAGCGAAGCGGAGCTCCCGCCTTAGCCTTCGTGGTTATTTTTTTTATAACCACCATACAAGGATTTTATTTTATAGCTTCAAATATTTAGTTAATATAATATGTTTTAATTCACATTTTGAGTTCAACTTAATTACGTAAATAAACATGATTTAACGTCCTTTTGTGTTTTCCTTACTATAATGAAATCCTGAAACCTTGTGCGTGGTTTTAAAAAAAATAACCACGAAGGCTAATGCGGGAGCTCCGCTCCGCTCCGCTCCCGCCTTAGCCTTCTAACCTAACCTATCCGAGTTGGGGTGGGGAGTGTCCATTTTTTTTATAACCCAAATATTGGTTTACTGATCTCCTAGGTTATGGCATTCGTTCAAATTAATAGGTCATTATCATGGTAATCTTTATCGATGTGTAAAAAAGAATAACATGAGTTGCGAATAGGACGAGTTGCGAAACGGGACAAGTTGCGAACGGGACAAGTTGCGAACGGGACGAATTGAGAATGGGACAAGCTGCGAATGGGACGAGTTAAGAATGTGTGACGAGTTGCGAATGGGACGATCTGCTTCAGACCCGTTCTAAAAGAACTCTATTAATTTTTTTCATCGGGAAACCTATGATTGAAAAATACCACCGAAATTCATAGGTTCAAATCATAGGTTTTCCGATGAAAAAAATTAATGGAGTTCTTTTAGAACACTAACACAATACTGATGTTCTAAAAGAACTCCATTAAATTTTTTCATCGGAAAACCTGTGATTGAAAAATACCACCGAAATTAGCAAAAAATTAGGCAAGTTGAAATTACTTACCCATTTACAAAGTACATAAATAGCTAGTAATCTACGTTTGATTATTCGCATTCTAGAACCGCTTACATATATAGGAATCTGGTTAATGTCTTTAATTTTTTTTAATATTGTAGGACATTCTAATCTATCTACGCTATCTAGACCCAAAGTAAGCATGTTCACTTTGGTCTAGTTTTAGTTTAGTAGTTCTAGTTGAGTTTGCTCATCGTGGAATCACCAACTAGATTGGGATCTAATTATCAACTACAGTCATACCACAGACACTGCAAAAAATACCATTGAATTTCAGACTTTAAGATAAAGATGCTTTTATAGTTTAAAGTTAAACAACATCTAGAAGAACGAATGAAAGAATGTCGTGAACCCTTTTTCATAAAAGTTTGGACTTTCTTTCAAAAATTGATATGGGCTGCACATAACATTTTTATAATTCACTTTACATGGTGCCAATGAATTTTAGTCTATAACAGCATAGCAGTAAAGTCTAACATTACCTACAAGGCACCTCTATGGCACCTCTGCCTACACCATGATGTGATGATCACCCGCTAGAATATAATAACTTTAAAAAAAATTAAATCAAGTTTTTCACTCACTTGTAAAAGCATTTGGTCGGATCCGGATGTAGGTCTGGACATGTGTACTTATTGGGGCAGAAATCCTCCGTCGAGGAATCCGGCTCGCAACCCAACTCCAGATAGAAGGCGGCCATGTTGCACTCACCCGCCATATCTGATGATACGCCAGCCAGAGCTGCAACGGTAAAAAGAACGTTAAATTTAGACGTAAAGCTGCCAACCATGGAGACTTGCCGCAAGTTAAAAAATTGTTCAGCCTCATCTTAGTTGGAAAGCTAACCCCAGCCCCGACCGGGTTGGGAAAAGGCTCAGAGAATGACGATTGGGGTGTATAGGACCACACCAAGAGATTCGAGGCTAAGCCGACGAACCTACTAAGTGAGTTTATGGCGCAGGATTGCCTATGAGGGTTGGTTTTGTGTCCTGATGATTTTGGGAGAGCTTCGTGAATTAATATTCTTATTAATAATTTAGAAATGCCTCCCACAGTCACAGGCATTTATTTCTAAATTATTAATAAGAATATTAATTTACGGAGCTCCACCAAAATCATAGAAAAAATCCAAGAAACAAAAAAAATTAGGCAATTCATAGAAAAAATAATACATTTGTGTAAGAAATCTAACTCACTTCCTAAAACTAAGATTAAAAAATAAAAAAGTACATACCGATTATCACTAGACCGATGACAGCTTTCATGGTCGGTTCAATCTTGAAACAGAATAAAAAACAATAGATTCGAACTCGGAACTATTTTTTTTAAATACAAACTACCTTTATCGGTAAAAACTGTCAAACGTAAGACACGTCCGTCGCAGAGTGATTATGATCGCACAATGACTTATCCGCTTAGGGAAAACCATGTTGCGTTTGCGCACTTATTGTTGTAAGTCTTCGCCCATTGTATTAGGCCACTTACAGACAGGGCAACTGCAATCGAACATGATGGGTTTAGGTATAGATTATTATTGCTAGTAAGTGCTCATCATAGTAGCTCATAACTCTTTGGCTTTGTTCTAGTTAATTCGACAACTCCCAAAATTTCCAATGGCTAAGTGGTATCGCGAGACAAACGAGGCCCTAGCGTGTGCAGATTGTTTTATACAAGTTATGCTTGGTGAATTTGAGCTCGTCTACCGCAACCCCATGCTATCTTCAAAAGACTTCCAAGAAACGCGCACTGCGCGTATAGAGCAGCACATTTTAGGTCCAAAATATAATTATGTCCCAAGCAATTCATACAATAACTAAGAAAACTTCTGAAAGCCGTTGGCCACAGTGTTTTGAGTTAGACAAAAGTGAGACCACTAGCGCCGGTGACTGGAACCGGTCGTGTTCTCGAGAATTTCCTTTCCAGGATACACCAGGTTACGACATGGCTGACGCGAGACGCACGCGCACCGTGCGCATCAATAAGTCCGACAGCTGATAGGGTTTCCGCACGTAAAAGAAAATAAACATGGCTCGGTGTGTGGTCCGCCTAACATAAAGTCGTATGACGCGACGCTATGTTCATCCAAGGCTTTATGACTCTCATAATGACGAAGTTTAACTTGAGCGGTGCGGAACTGGCGACAAATTGGATTTGCGGTCAAGTGGCTTTCTGTCACCTATGTTAGTAGTATCCGATTAGGGACGTGGGCGTGATTGTCGGTGATAGTCGTTTATTACTATAGTCTAATACGATTAAACGGGAAATTCTTATATGAATTTACCTGCCTCGGAAGTTACGAGAAAATAGCTTGTTCTGATTTCTTGAATCGCAAGGAAGTTAATATACTAGGCCAGGACAAACGACTGCGTGGCAGGACAAATACGGAAGTGGAAGGTTCTTAAGAAGGGGAGATGAAGGCCTAAGATAAGATAAAAAACTAGAAAGAAGAAAGAAAATATATTTATTGCAAAACACAACGCACATTACATAATACACAATTTAGACTGAGTGAAAGTGAAAGAGACAAAACTGAGTGAAAAGTGAGAAGTATGACTAGGAGGAGAGTGAATTTTGAATGACTGCAAGCTGAGAGAAATGGAAATTGTACACAAAGTGGTATCAACTTTGTACAGTCAGCATCAGATCTATCTTGACTACAAAGTCTTAAAATGATCTTATTACCAAGGTATTAAGAGCAAGTCAAACTGTTATATTGATTTAAATTGTACTATCGTCCGAACTAAAGGTGTGTACCAAATATCAGAACAATCAGTCAACAGGAAAGGAAGAATACCAAGGTGACAAGACCATTTTGAGTCCGATCGATCTGACGTGGACTGCACAAAAATTTGCATTATTTACTATTAAATAAATAAATAAATATTGTAGGACATTCTACACAACGCTATCTAGACCCAAAGTAAGCATAGCTTAACTAGCTTGTGTTATGGAATCTAGAATGCGGATAAACATACTTAGATACATTTTTTTTCGTAAATACATGTCATATTATACATAGAAACACCCAGACCAATGCAAATATTCATATTCATGCACACAAATATTTGCACTGAGCGGGGATCGGGGAATATTTCATGTAGGTACCTAAAAATTGATAGGCAGGATTAATATTCAAATTCAAATCATTTATTTCAATCCATTTTAGATCATGACAATTATATAATACCTATATACCTAGATATATTAGATATAGATATATTTATTTAGAATTTTGTTAGAAGATAATTAAACAAAATTCTAATTGAATAGCACAAATAAAATTGAAAATTAAAAAACATAAACAAAATTCAAATTAAGTGATAGAAATAAAAATAAAAATTAAATTAAATAACATACTTAAATAAAACTAAAATTAAATTACCAACAAAATGCCTGCTTCTGAGTCATTTTTTGTTTGTCCGTACATCCTACTAATATTAAACGTGAAAGTTTATAGTATAGATGGATGTTTGTTACTTTTCACGTAAAATTACTGAATGGATTTTAATGAAACTTTACAATGATATAGCTACATAACTATTCAAATCAATTCAATACATATACCTAAGTAGGTAGGTATATAGGGTATAGGAAAGAACACGCACGTCATGGTAATTACTAGGTATGTACCTACGTATTCGTGACCTGTTATTTGCAATCCGTCCTTAAGCAGCTGACGAAGGGAGGGATCTCGCAGGTGCACTTAGTGCATTCGTGTTCGACAGTCACTTCGTCGCCAATTGTCAATGTCAAATTGCCGAATACGCACTGGCCAGTTAGCTCCTTCAGGTTCACTCCTTTGAGTACTTTCGAAGTGGAAGTAGCTGAAAACAAAATGTTATCGATACATTTTCAATTCGACAGAATGTATGACACTATAGGTACAATAATTTTAAATACCGTACTTAAATGTTAGCAGTAAGGACATTTTGTAAATAAACAACCAATGATCATTCATAATGTAAACAACTAAGTACTACTCCGTGGGGAAATCGTTTGTTTGTACAATCAGCGTCAGAGAAAACAGACCCATGCTCATGCTTTCATATCATTAAAAAGGAACCACCCCTTTTCTCTGAAGCTTACTGTACATGGAAAGGGTTTCCCGGGTACATTTTACTACTATTGTAAATGTGGAAGTTTATGTGGATGGATGTTGACTACATCAGAACGACTGCACAGATTTGTTTTTTTTATACCACCCAGGCCGCAGACAAGCACATGGCCCTCCTGATGGTAAGAGGTTACCGTGGCCTATGGGCGAGTGCAATACCAGGGGAGTCACACTCGTGCTGCCGACCCTGTAAGAACAGAGAGATTCTGTGCCGTCAGAGCAAAAGATAATACGACAAAGCCTTTGGTTTGGATGAAATTTGACACATAGCCTGGGTGAATATCAACACGAACAATTTTTTTTAGTTTCGGTGGCGCATTTTTTTTTAGGTTTTATCAGAAATTACTAATTGAAATCTTCATTAGCACAACAAACTATAACATATTTTGTAAATTTGCCAACAATCACAACAGTAGTTACAGAGATATAACTAATTGAAGTTGTTCCAGCCACCAAAATTGAATTTTGGTCCACCGAAGCTGAAAATCATATGAAATGGTAAATATGTCCAAAATAAAACAAGTTAATATGCAAATATTTACTGTAAATATACTAAACAGTTATAATTTTACGATAACCACTATAGTAAGTCTCATATTTAAGATTTTTTTTGCATGATCTTTACGCTGACCTTTACGCACAGCTGAGGTCAACGACCCGGCGTAATTTTAATTTTCAATTATTTTTGTTTACTATATAACATCAATTAATGTTTAGAACTTAGCTGAACACAAATAATACAAAAATGTAGTCTAAATTAATAAAATTGTATAGAAAAAAGGAATATTTAACATTATTCGCCACCAAAGCCACCAAGACTAAGCCACCAACACTAAAAATTTAGACAAAAAGGTCTACTGGAGTTGAATGAATTAGTTAAATCTTACAATAACAATATAGGTAAACAACAGAAAATATACCTCTTTAATGATCCATTATTCCAGTAAATAAAGCAAAAAGGAAGCAAGAAATTCGATCCACCCTTACTTAAAAATAGTTGGACAAAACGCCACCCAACGTGTTTACTTAAATTTTGGCGGGAAATGCTGCACACTGTCAAACCAGCAGACTGCGTAAGCACTAGAGCGGGACTAAAGGTACCAGGTACAAACAAAACGATACTCTCGCGGTATTCGGGAACGATGTAGGACATTTTGAAATTCGACCACCAAAACTTGCCTTTTTGCTGGGACAAAATGTAAGCCTAATTTCTTTTATGTTCTAATGGATCAATTCACAAATATTCTACACATTAGGATGCTCCAACTTTTTAAGTTTTTAATGTCATAACTTTTATTCCTTCGAACTTTAAAACCTACTCTTGACGACCGTATGTTTAACCTGAGGTAGGCTCGGGACAGGCCACCAAGCGCTTAAATCGAGCATATATATATTTTTTTTAAATATAAATAAGAACATAAACTGAAATATAAGCATATAAACAAACGTGTGTTTTGCTGAAGTATACGCCAAAAAAAATTGTAACGAAATATCAACGTTACACTACGATTCTCACCCTGGACACTCCAAAAATGGTGTCGGGATATTCACCCGCCTACTCCCAATAACAAAATCCTGTAGGTCACAGAAATTATTATGGAGACAGAGCCTCGAGCATGGTCTTACCCAGCTAGTAATAAATAAAAAGGTATGAAATTAAAAAATAGCAGAATATGGGAACACTGAACTCAGTGCGAAGAGAGGGTACAGTAGCGACGTAATGAAAAATATTAGGTATAGAGGATACTCACGACATTCAAATTCAATGGGGCAACTGCGCATAGAATTGAAAAATACTGGTGCACAGAACTCCTGTATGCTGTTCTGTTGGTAGAGTTGACTATCACAGTCAAAATCTCGGCAGTAGGGCTTGTTGTTCACGGAGCCGTCCCATTCAGCGGTGCAGATGCATGCCTTATACGTCATCGGAGGGTTAAACCTTTCCCCCTCGAGGTACGTCCTGCCGTCCACTATGCAGGTCTTCAGCTTCGCGATCACGTCTTTGTCTGAGGGTTTATAAAGGTTGTTGAGTAAAATTTTAGATGCAGGAGCTTTAGAGGGTTTCTGGTCAGTAACAAGCTTTTGGCGGAATTTCTATTACATACCGACTAACATTAGATTTTTAGAGACTTTAGGTATACCTCAATCGCCTAATCGACATTAAAAAGCATTAGCAATTGACAATTCAACTTCGGACGCAATCGACCATTCTACCGACTATGATCACCGATATGACCACAACAGATGATAGGTACTTACGTACCTATACTTGAAACAAATCAAAGATACAATCTACCTACAATGATTGACAGCTTTTTACTAACGTCTTGTTCCTTATTAACTGTTATTGTATCAATCGGAGATAAACTGATGGAAGAATGAAGCAACCTGTGTAATAACTATCTCAATGTAAGTAAATACTTTAGCTGGGTTTACACCGTACACGTGCAGTTCGGACCGCGCATGCGTTCCAAACCGCCTGCACCGTTCCGATTTGTCGGTTGGACTGCGGATCAATTTGTGGTGATATACTGCTACTAAAAATGACCACAGTTCGGAACGCAGGCAGATCTTTCACGTTCCTTGCATACTAATTAAAGACTAGATTTATTTTACTTTTTATTGTTCTTGTTGTTTTAAAATGGAATCCCATGTGGCAGTTGCGTTAGCTGGGTTCATAGTCGTTTTGAGCAGCACCAGAAGGCTTCGAATATGGGAAAAGAAATACAAGCGAAGATATGGACATAACATATCAATGGTAAAAGATTTACGAGAAAATCACCCAGAAAATTGCGCATATTTTTATTTGAATAGTCAGCGCTTTTTATTTTGTACAAACATGGGTGTTTATGAAATGTATAATGGCCTCCGCGCTTCAATCGCACGCCGTCTTTGGCTCTTCAGTTGTCGGAGGTGAAATAGCCAGAAACATATTTCTCGCATCGCTTCGCCTCCCTCGAGTGCGGAAACTACGGCGTCCAAAACTTGCCAAATCTCCCCAGGATATGACAGAGATTTGTACGGGCCAGCGCCCTCGCTTCGGCTACAGGCGGTTCCACCGGTCCCCCGGGCTCATGGAGGACTGAGGTCGTCAACCGGAAGATTATTGCCTATCTTATTCTCGCCTTACATTTAAAAAGAACTCACCACAAACTTTGCCAGTACTGCAGCAGGTATCTAATTTATAAGTGTAGGTACATTGTCTGTCCATGTTTTCATAGCAGTCCATGGCGGCACAGAAGATCTGTGCCGCCCCGTTGTACACGCTGCAGTAGCAATATTTAGAGCAGGGGTTGGTTATGCGAGTTTGAGGTATGGCCATGTTGTCGTCGTAGCCCTCGCCTCTGAAATTCGGAATAATAATGATTTTATGGGTATCCCAAGTCATAAAGACGCAGAGTACAATATGGAAGTGCTCAGTTTCCAAGTCTCCACCATAGGTAAAACAGGATCAAAAGGTATATTTTGCATTTATCATTAAAACGATACTTATAAAACGTCAGAGACAAAAATAAGCAGAACATTTTACTCGATCACAGCGAAGTCAAAGAAGGGTTATATATGTTGTTCTATATAGCTTCTCATTTCTCCTCCTATTTTGACAGGCTATGTGTGTTGTTATATGTAGCTCCTCATCTACTTATTAGGACTAGACAAGTGAAGTACTACTTACCACATAACTTAGATCTCTATGTTATATCTATGGTGCACAATAAAGATATTAAGCTATTGCATAGCTTCTATCGCGGGCCTTGAGCGTGGAGACCGAATCCAGAAATTCCGTAACGAAAAAACCTAAGCTGACACTCCGAGCTCGGCTCGATTCGTGCGAGCTCGGAGTGGGGGGATAATTGAATAAGTTGATAAAAAATGCTATGCAATAGCTTTACCGCGGCAGTCCCCGAGTGCCACACGTCTTTTTTTATTTCTAAACAGAATCAGGTATATGAAATTAGCCTCTATTCCCACTAGTTCAGTTGTCTAGTTCAGTTGACTGAACTAATGGGATTGTTTTTCTCCCTTGTTCAGTTGAAAATAAAACAAGCTTCACCTGGTGCCACACATTTGTACAGTCCACTGAACTTGACAACTGAACTAGTGATATTGGGAATAAAGGGAAATTTGGCGCTTCTTACTTTGAAAATGTCGAACTTTCCATACAAACTTTCGACCATGATTGACCATGAGGGTAGACCCATAGGGGTGAAATTTTGAAAAACGCTGATATACGTGTACTGCACATTTATTTTTGACGAAATAGACATACAAAATTTCATGCTTCTAATTTTAAAAAAGATGATGGACTTTCATACAACCCTTCAAACCTAAGGCCTCAGGGGGAGAAGATTCTGGAAATTCATCCTCAGTGGATGTTAACCACATAAAAGGCATCGACTGCCAAAATCTCAAGGTTATAGCCCTAGCGGTTTAGGCTGTGCGATGGTGAATAAATCAGTAAATTTGTCAAGATATTATGTAGGTATATGTATAGACAATATTGTTGTTAAGAGACTGTGCAGTTACTTTCCGTCTTATTTGATAATCCCTCAAAACAAGAACCTCGCAGCATATTTTTTCTAGTCTAAGCCAGTAATATAATACCCGATCACTAGAGGCAAAGTTGAGAGGGCGCTACAGGAAACTGGACCACGTGCGACGATGGCAATATTATGACTTTTTATATGGCCGAAGTACTCAAAAGTAATTTAAATATGGAATTTTATTGTTATTATGGTATCAGATAGATTAAAGTGAGTTTGAGTTAAAGTGTTTTATTTTGCCAAATTGAATTTATAATTTTCGATCGGTTCGATTGCCAGGTGTGGCAAGCGAATTTTTAAAAATCTTTGAATGCAGTTTTGTTTCTTTCTGTGCGTCGGCAGTTGTCGTATGCGGTCGGCTACGGAAACATCCGAAGCAGTCAAACGCCACAGGTTAAAATAAATTTGTAAGTAATCTACAATTCAATATTAAAACTTAATATTTTACTTAATCCGAGCGCCCATATGGGTTCCATGCTCTCTAAAGCACTCCAAAGTGCTCGAGGTTCACCGTAAACTCCATTATTTAGGTATATTAAATTCATCACGAATGATAGATATCATCGCCATTATATCTAACTACCTACGGGGAATCGCACTCACGATATGAAGTCGAGTAAGATATTTGTTTTACCCAATGATATACATAATATAAACTATAATTATCTATAATACATTAATACGTCATTGGTTTTACCCGTGTGTTTTTATAATTTTTTCAGAGTAGGTATACAAGTTTGTTTATTATATTTTATAAACTAAGTAGGTAAGTAACTCCCTTCACTTTGAGGCAACTAATATTTTCCCCCTTTTTGTGATCGATGATCCGTTTCATCGCAATTGAACTCCTCTGAACTCCTCTTGCTCTGAGTAGCCAGAACTCAGAACGGAGTTTGTTTTACACCCCCAGCAGCTCCCTTTGAAAGGTCGTCATTATCATCATCACAGTGTCAGTCCTGGTTGTATTCATAGCTTGTTTGCGAAGCAAAGAGTTGGGTTTCTTGGTCTTTCCCATGAAGACTTATGTTGGGTCTTACGGAAGCGACTGCCAACAAACCACCCACTCCGAAAGGAAAACTTGCGTTAACTAGCAGGGGCTGTATTTTTGCAGTATCAGTGGTATGACAGAAGTAGACAATTAGCAGAATCGGCGTCCTGGTCGATGGCACCTCTGCCTACACCAAGATGTGACGACCAACCACTACAATAACATAACTTTTAATCCTACTTGTTTACTCACTTGTAGAAGCATTTGGTCGGATCCGGGTGTAGGTCTGGACATGTGTACTTATTGGGGCAGAAATCCTCCGTCGAGGAATCCGGCTCGCAGCCCAAATCCATATAGAAAGCGGCCATGTTGCACTCACGTCTCGCCTTATCTGTTGATATCTTGCCAGCAAGAGCTGCAACGGAAAAAAGAACGTAAAATTTATACGAAAAGGTGTTTTTTTTTAAACCGTGTTGTGACGAAGAAAAATACTAGTATCACATTCATTAACACCCACATTTCACTTATTATTGTATTAGGTCTCACGTAATAGAGGGCGAGCCTATTGCCGTTTTTCGGGCCCAATTGACTCGAGTCATGTGCCTATAGGCTGAGTCTGGACTGTCTATACCTGTCTGATGTTAAACAGCCATATCCCTTAGTCTACTTGTACGACACCGCATGGGAGGAGATGGGGTGGCCCAAATTCTACTCTGTCGGGAACCAGGCCACTAACGGAAAAATACGCAGACGATATCACTGTGAGAGAAGGAAAATTCGAACTAAAACCCGGTACCCATTTGGCCAGCGTCGAAACAGTTGGCCAAAGCCTCCCATCATTGGGAAAGGCCTATGTCCAGCAGTGGACTGTAATAAGCTAATTGATAAAGATATGTTTGTTACTCAATTGCGCCAGAACGGCAGAATGTAGATAAAATTTTACAAAGAGATAGGTTGAGTCTGGAATTGCACATCGTCACCAAAAACCAGACTGACGAGGATTTTACGCACGTATCTTCCCTTTCCATTAGGTACGTTCGTGCTTTATTACAACCGGGTACTTTCCAAATGGTTAGAAGAATGCACTTAGAAGACCGAATTATGGGGTATTCATCGAAAAATATTTATCCTAACGAAAAGTTATAATTTCTAAAATGTAGGCAATTTAATTCTTAACAACTTCGTAGTAAGTAGGTATTTCTCGAGTATAATTAAAAAGATGACTTATTCAGTAACTAACATTTCACCCTTAAATTCAAGATGGCGGTGAATGCAATGAATCGAATACCACGCAAATCGAAATTTAGACTGCCAGTGACCTTATTTAACGAATTCCTAAAGAAAATAGCTACTAGGAGTTTTTCCTATGTCAAAAGAATCGAACAAAGTTTCACCACTTTATTGGGTTAAACATCGAAAAATATTTATCCTAGGGAAAAGTTATAACTAATTTCTAAAATGTAGAAAATTTAATTCTAAACAACGTTGTAGTAACAATTTTTCGTGTAAATTTAAAACTAAACGACTTATTCGGTAAACAAAAATGTACCCTTAAATTCAAGATGGCGGAGAACGCAACTAACCGAATGCCACGCAAATCGAAATTTAGACTACTAGTGACCTCCCTCAACGAATTCTGAAAGAAAATTGCTACTAGGCATTTTTTCTATGTTTGCCTCTTAATTGAGCTAAATCGATTGTACTATACCTTCAGGTAAGATTGACTTAAGTCACCCTTTTAGATCACAATGAATCTATTACATACTTCGATTTAAAAATCTAATTTAGTTCCTAAACCTAAGAATAAAAAAAAAATTACCGATTATAACGAGACCGATAACAGCTTTCATGGTCGGTTTATCTTCAAATCGAATAAAAAAACAGGCGCAACTATTTTTTTTTAATGCAAACAACCCTTATCAAACGTAAGTCACGCCCGTCGCGGTATGATTATGAGAGCACAATGACTAATCCTTAGAGTGTACCTACATTATATATAGAGCGCGTATCACTCAGGTCCGTTGCGCCGAGGCCGAGCGTAGGTCAGTGGTGGAACCAGGGGGATGGTTGGGGGAGGTGTCAATCTGAAGGAGCTTCATAGGTAAAAGAACATTTACCTCACTCAGTTTTCATAAAACGAAGACTATCGCAGTGCGTCCTGCCTGTTATTTACAGGTGCCGAAACGTGGTTACTGGTGGTGCGATGGGGCTATTTTACGATGGGACTATTTTACGATGGAGCGTTCTGAGTTCTGGAGTCGCAAGGTAGTTATTTACTAGGCCAGGACACAAAATTTTGTGGTTTTTTAGAAGGTTTTATGTTCTTTGGAAGGGGAGAAGGCAAGGTAAGATGATAAACTGAGTGAAAAACGGGAAGGGTGGCTAGGAGAAGACTGAATATTGAATGACTGCAAGTAGAGATGAATAGAAAAAGTTCACAAAGTTGTATCGAGTTTGTGCCTACAAGAATTTGCATTAGATAGATAGATAGATAATTCTTTATTGTACACCAATAAATTTACAGTAATACAAGTAGGTAGCATGTTACGGTTCAATGTACAATGGGCGGCCTTATCGCTAGAAGCGATCTCTTCCAGGCAACCTTAGGATGGACAGTAATGTGATAAAAACAAAAGATGGTGTAGTTAGTAAATAAACTAGATACAAGGTGTATTAAAGAGAGAGAGAGAGAAAAGTATAAATCAAGTAGAATAAAACAAATAATAACATTACGTAAAGTATTATAAACATAATATACAACTATTACATACAAATAGTTAATAAAATAAAATAAATAATACATACTTTATGAAGGGAGAAAATTAAGCATCATTAAGCAACATTAAGCATCTATTATTTCAACAACCTACAAATTGTTAGTTAGGATGCATTTTCGAGTACCGGCTGCTTCTAAATTGGTAAATTAATGTAACTGCTCCGTTTAATAGCAGGTGGGACTTGTTTCGGTTTTTTAGTGCATTACTTTTTTGTGAATCTTCTATTTCCATTATGTTCGTGCTTTATTACAACCGGGTACCTTCCAAATGGTTAGAAGAATGCACTTAGAAGACCGAAACAAGTTAGATAGCAGGTGGGACTTGTTTCGGTCTTTTCAGGGCATTACTAGGTTGACTTCATTACAGTCGGGTTCTTCGATGTATAAATTATTATTTATTTTACATAATATCTTACCACATCCTATAGATACACATGTACCTATATAGTTCGACCCTACATCCTATATTGTATCTACAGACCTTGTCATCTATGTTACACTTTAATGATAACATGATAAGTAAATAAAATAGACTATAATTATTTCACAATAGATCATTGATGGGCAAAGTACACCTGCGGGCCAGTTCCGGTCGCGTAGTTTATGATCGTTTTGAGGGCCGCTTACACAGGTTGGGGCAAGCGGCTCCCCCTTCCTTGACTTTTATCCCAACCCTAGATAGCTGGGTACGCCCTTCGCTACTTACTACGATTTGCAGATGTGGTTGGTTTCAACCACATCTACAAAGTACCACATCTACTAAGTCAAACGACTTATCTCGTTTTTTACGGGACCTAACCGTCTGAACCGCCAAGCCCGAGATGCTTGCAGTTACCAGGTTGGTACCGAAGTCTATCTCACACCTGAAAGTTGGTAGTACTAGCCCATTTAAATAAGGATTTGACATAGGAAAAAATCCTAGTAGCAGTTTTCTTTCGGGATTCGTTGACGGAGGTCACTAGTAGTCTAAATTTCGATTTGCGTGGTATTCGATTCATTGCATTCTCCGCCATCTTGAATTTAAGGGTGAAATGTTAGTTACTAAATAAGTCATCTTTTTTAATTTTACTCGAGAAATAATTACTACAAAGTTGTTAAGAATTAAATTTCCTACATTTTAGTATGCATAATTTTCCCCTAAGATCTATATTTTTCCATGTATTAATGAAAGTTTCACCACCTTTTTTGGGGTAGGTATACCGTATACATGGAAAAATATCGATCTTAAGGGAAAATTATGCATACTAATTTAATTCTTAACAACTTGGCTTATTCAGTAACGGTTACCTATCTTAATCCCGAATTTTAATATTCCGAATATCATAATCCCGAAAACGTTTGGCCATTTTTTCATAATCCCGTTTTTTCAAATTCCGAAGTTTTATTTGCCATATAATCGCAACTCCGAATTTCATTTGCCCAATTATTCATTTGTACGACGTTTTATAATCCAGACGAACGAGAGAACGAGAACCGTAATCCATATGCATGAATGCCCAAATTTTAAAACACAATTTTTTGAAATGCATTTAATTGATAACCAGACAAACAATATCCAGATTTTTAAAACCAGCTAGCATCAGGCATGCAGCATGCAGCAAGCAACAGGAATTTAGCATGCAGCAAGCATCAGGCATTCAGGCATTTAGCATGCAGCAAGCATCAGGCATTTAGCATGCAGCAAACATCAGGCATTTACCATGCAGCAAGTATCAGGCATGCAGCATGCAGCAAGCATCGTTTCTGTCACAGCTCCGGCGCTGCGGGGCTCCAGCGGCCCCACACGAGCTTATCGTCGCAGATGGTTGTAACGCCCACCACCGCAGCTTCGGCTTGCTGGCCGGCTGCGCCGCGGCCTCAGCCGCGGCGGCGGCTATTGTAACCACCTGCTCCTCAGCTCGTGGGCCGCCTCGCCCCTCCGCGCCTACGCGGGCTTAAATAACACTCTAGGGGTAGGGCAAACAAGTAGGGATGTGACATTGAAGGAAAAAAATCGATTAAATAAAAATCGATTTTTTCTTTACTCAATATAAATCGATTTGTCAAAAATCGATTTTATGAAAATAAATAATCGATTTTTTTGAAAAAATCGATTTTTTTCCTGATTTGTAAAAATCTGCATGCTTTTCGTATTCTAATAATAAACCTACTGACATTACGAAATTATCAGATTAAAAATAAAATAAAATAATATGATTAATAAAAATAATAACCAATTATAACTAAATCTCAAAGAAAATGTTCTTTTAAACTTTCAAGGTAACTATTTCAATTTCATAAAAGTGTAGAAATTGATTTCCGCAAAACTATTTATTTTACTGGCAACACTAAAAGAAACGACGACCGCTCCGTAATACCGCTGCCGCTGTGTCATACTGGCACTGGTGTGACGGTTAGGGAAGAAAATTATAATCGTCACACTATTCGCTGTCATTGTTATAATGACACAGGCAGCGGTGTAAAGGTCCAACCCCACCAAACGGATGGCATCGGCCCGGATTTTACAATCTTTAAACAAAATTAAATCTTAGTATCACAGTGTTTGAAGTTTATATTACCAAGTCACGCACAACAGCTTGACAGCGACGTGCGGCGGCATGACGCACGTCAAGCTGTCATGCGTGACTTGGTAATATAAACTTTAAATGCTGTGATATAAGATTTATTTTGTTTAAAGATTGTAAAATCCGTTCCGATGCCGTCCGTTTGGTGGGGTTGGACCTTTACTGTTAGTTTGTCGTCAAAGATAAGTCAACGAAGTCAATTTTGTCCGTATCATATTTTCATTATCACAACAATATGAACAAACTTTTTTGTAACTCTTTTAGAAAATTATAAATTAAATAAAACTATAAACTGAACAGATAATAGTACTAGCGTAACCATAGTGTGAGTGATTCGAGAACCGAGAAGTCATATATCATACAAAGTGTTCATAAAATGTTACGAAAATTTCGCATTTACGAAAATCGATTTAAACGTGTAAGCTAAAAAAATCGATTTTTTAAAAATCGATTAATATTACTAAAAAAATCGCGTTTAAAAAATCGATTATAAGAAAAAAATAATCGATTTTTTTAAAAATCGATTATTTTTTAACATCCCTACAAACAAGACTACGTGAAGTCGGATTTGCGGCAATTCATTTCTTTCACTAACTTTTTTGTGACAATTTTTGACTTTTCAAACCAATAATTTAAGGGTTAAACTGTTAATTTTTCCGTATAAAATTCCGTACAGGGATACTTAAATAAAAAAAATAAAAAAACCTAACCTATCCGAATCGGATTGCACTGAGTCGGGGTGTTAACGATAATTTTAATAATTTCGACATTGAAATTTCTAAATTAATGTACCTTAATTTCTAAATTACCTACTGTAGGTACCTAATAAATGAATCATATAAATTTACTGAATTTTACTATACTTGTATATAGTTTAGCTGGAATACGATTGTATGGGAACCAAATAAAACGATTATGAAAATTTGGTAAATGGCACGATGGGAAACAAAAAAAAATATTTTGAGAATCTGGTATAACTATATTTGGATTATGACAATATGGGAAACAAAAAAAAGCTATTTGAAAATTTGGTTTTAGTGCACCTGGTAATTGATTTATCTGGGAAATGAAAAACGGAATTACAGAAAGTTGTCATTCATTACATCTGTCTTTTAAAAGTTCTACCAACCGTTTTCGGGGTTTTAAGATTCGGGTAACAGAAATTCGATATTTCAATAGGTTACCTTATATTCATGCATTAAATTCAAGATGGCAAAGAATCCACCCAAACAAATCGAAATGTAGACTGTCAGTGACCTTATTTAACGAATTTCCAAAGAAAATAGCTACTAAGAGTTTTTCCTATATCAAAAGAATCGAACAAAGTTTCACCACTTTTTTGGAGTAGGTATACATCGAAAAATATTTATCCTAACGAAAAGTTATAATTTCTAAAATGTAGGAAATTTAATTCTTAACAACTTCGTAGTAAGTAGGTATTTCTCGAGTAAAATTAAAAAAAGATGACTTATTCAGTAACTAACATTTCACCCTTAAATTCAAGATGGCGGAGAATGCAATTACAACATGGGGGGGCAATCGCCACCCATGCTACGGCCCATGAAAATAGTACACAAAGTTGTATCGACTTTGTACAAGAAGTGTAATCAATAAATAAATAAATAAATAAAAACATTCTACTCAAATCTATCTAGACCCATGGTAAGCTTAATTAGCTTGTGTTATGGAATCTACAATGCGGATATACATCCTTAGATACTTTTTTTTGTAAATACATAAATATTATATATAGAAACACCCAGACCAATGCAAATATTTATATTCATGCATACAAACAAATATTGGCACTGAGCGGGGATCGAACCCGCGCCTCCTGCGTAGCAGCCGCGTTCACTACCGCTACGCCACAGAGGCAGTCAATCAATTAACCTATTGCAGTCCACTGCTGGACTTTCTCAATATGCGCCACGTCTGCCAATCCTCCGTCTGCCGCGCCCAGTTTGTACTATTGTAATAGGTATAACTTCACTTCACTATCACTATCATCATCATCACTTCACTTCACTTCACTAACACTTTACCATCATCACTATCACTACATATTATAAAACAAAGTCACTGTCGCTGTCTGTCCGTCCTAAATCTTCAAAACTACGCAGCGGATTTTGAAGCGGTTTTTTTAAGAGTGATTCAAGAGGAAGGTTTATATGTATAATACATGCATAATATTGTAGAGAAACACTGATAAATCGGGATCAGAATACCACGCGGGCGGAAAATATGGCGGTACGAAGTTCGCCGGGTCAGCTAGTTAAATAATAAAGTAAAGTTAATTATTTCCTGTCCTTATATATGCCATTGTATTGTCTTGTCTTCGTAAAATAGTCACAAAAATCATTGAAATTGACTCGATTACCTTGTTTAATATAGCATGCAGTAGGAGAGAGAGAGAGAGAGAGAGAGAGAGTAGGAGATACGTATCAGTTCGCATAAGTTAATTTCGCTTAAGGTCGACTCATATAAGGACGATTCATATAATGGATGATACACATAACGGTTGTTTCATATAAGTTCCTAATTTATAATGCACTAAATACATAATGGATGACTCATATAAGGTTGACTGACATAAGTTTAACTCGTATAAGTTTAACTCATATAACGTTTAACTCGCCTAACGGTTAGACAGTTTATTTACCTACAATTTAAGAAATATATATGTGGTATGGGTTATAAAAAAATGAACACTGCCCACTCCGACTCGGATAGTTTAGGTTAGAAGGCTAAGGCGGAAGAGGAGCTTAGCCCCCGCATTATGATGAAATTCAATAAGGCATTATTGAATTTCATCATCATCATCATCATTTCAGCCATAGGAAGTCCACGCGCTGGATGCGAGCCGCTTCCAAGCGGTCTTATTGGAGATCTATAGGGGAGGCCTATGTCCAGCAGTGGACTTCCTATGGCTTATTGAATTTGAACGTAAGTAATTCAGTCGAGAGGCTTAAAAGTATTCCTCTAGGCTGGTGGTGGTCCCAGAGATATACTTGCGACTCTTGCAAGGGGGGTATCTGGCAAAAGAAAACCATAATATACTAGCTGTCCCGGCAAACTTCATACCGCCATATTTTTCCCGTTCCCGCTGCACCTATTTTCTCATCCTTTAAACCTTCCCTGGACACCCACGAACATTGCGAGACTAAAATTAGCCAAATCGGTTCAGCCGTTCTTGAGTTATAAACTAACAACGAAAAGTGGCATTGATTTTTATATATATATAGATTGGCAGATAAGTACCTACTCAAAGAGTGAATCGGACCAAAACAATTTTTTTATGGTTTCAACCTCCTAAGATACCCCTCTCGGCGACGACGTCGGTACGTAGTCAATGCATGTTTATTGATCACGACTCTTTTCTGGAATATATACAATTACTTAAACCTCATATATGGTCTTCTACATGACTGAAGGACACCCAAAATTTTGTCTATCTGTTAAAGACGACAGTGATAAAGACAAAAGTCCTTTTGTGTTTGTTGACATGGATATCCTTTGGCCTTCACCGGGTAAACCAGGTACTCGTACGTAGTGTAGTGACACACTACCTTCATTGTGAGATTTTTCTTCAGCGGAACGGAGCCGAATTTCGAGCCATATTTGTCATCTAAAGTGTGTCTAAAGGTAGCTTATTTCTTGGAGTATTTTAACTTTTTCCTGTAGACCGTTGTATGTAAGACATTTACGTATCGGGAGTAGAAGTGTAGGTTGCGTTTCTAGTCATTCTTTCTCGCAATTAGACTTTGATACTCGTAGATTAGGTTAGAAGTGATTTTTTTATCTTTGACGCCTACACTGTTCAAGGCCGCCGGTTTCCAATCCAATGGCTACTTAGCTCGTAGGTGCCTTGTGCCTTCTGACATATGAAACTTCAAGTCTAAAAAGTATTATGAGTGGTCCAAGTTGCGAAGTAGGCCAAAAATGTACATGTACCTACTGCCTATAATTATGATGAATTATTAAATTTGAACAAGGATTTAGAATGTTTTTTTTTTGTAAATTTTGCTGGCGACTTTAACTTTGTATAGTTTGTATACAGCAGCAACATTACATGAACGATTTGTATTGAGTCTTAGGCGGCATGAAAAGTCTTTCCGTATAAATCCTCGTGTTTTTAACATTTTTACTTTTCAGAACATAATTCCGTTATAATTATGAAAACCATGGTTCACAACCATGGTTTTCATAATATACTTTAAATCTTATTATAAATATTCTTCCAACCACGGAAAACTTAACTAGGCACACAATAAAAACTGCCTTGAAAAGTTATGATTTGAAGTAACCATTGTTGGCATCTATTGAGGTGATCTTCATTCTAAAGAATTTATTTATAGCTCTTTTTAATCTGGAGGGGTGAAATAAAATTAATTCTATATAAAAGAAATGTATAAAAATAATTAAAACAACAGCTGCTATGCATATTAATGATTGCAAAATCCAACACGCTTTCATTCTCAATATGTAAACAGCCATCTTAAATATTTCTAAATTTTGTCTTGCATGTAGACGCCTTTCTTGTAGAATTCAGTGGTTACAGAATGAGATGTTGTCTACAGAGAAAGATATATTAAATAGCTTTTAAAAAAAGTTTATTAAAAAAGTTTCGTTTCGTATATGAATAGTGGCTAAAATTATATTGTAGGTACAGTTGCTTGGGCGTACAGGGTACCACCCTCGGGCCCAAGGTAAGCTCACTTGCTACTAGATGCGTAGTTATTATTTAAATAGAAATTGGCGAAATTGCGGTGATTCTTTCCATTGCAGGAACCATTCTAGAATAAGAACGACTAAGGTTAATAAAAAACTACAATTAAATGTAATTTTCTTTGTACAAAATTATGTTTATTTTAACTCTGGCACTGACCTAGCGTATTTATAAATAATTAACATAACATGATAGAAAGTGTACTATGTTACTGTGTAATTATTAAACTTTATTTCATTACTTACACAAAAACAGGTCAACATGTATAACGTAAAATGTTTAAAGAATTAATAGCTGTGTTTGGTAATAATTTAGAAGAGAACCAGAACTTCGTATTCGGTGCTACTCCTCTCTTCTCCTGCGAAGGGATAGTAGCAAGAACCGTGGCTTGGGTGGATCTGAAATGGAGAAAATTTCAAGTGAGTATTTTTATATGTAACGAATAAACTCAAAAACTACTGAACCGATTTGTCAAAGCCCATACATTCGTCATTCTATTCCACAATACGCCGGCCAACGAATTGCTATTTGTCTAGGGGGGCTCTTTAACAGATGAGGCTTATGCAGACTATCCTCTTTAGGTTGGAATGCCAGACGGTTATCATTCTTAGAGCAGACCAGAGAAAAATCACATCACGTACGTTTTTGCTTTGACAATGCCTAATGCATTGTACCTCTTGCATTTTCCGTATAGCTCGCTCCTTAGGGTGGTATTAATCTTACCTTGCCAGGTGTGGTGCATCCATCATGGGTGACTCGGCCAAAGTATAGCTTCTCGCCATCAGCTGTGAGTCCTGCTTCCACAGCACCAGGAGGGACCTGGCCGTTCGTCGAGAACTGCCATGAGAACATCGCGGGAACTAGCACCTGGAAAAAGAAACAGTATCTTGTTGATGTCTGCTCTAAACAACGCATTTTGATCCTCTCTTCTGGATTAAAAACACAGTTGGCGTAAACAAAGCAAATCTTTTTTTATGTTTAGTCCACCAATTGGGTGCACCCCAACTGTATTGTATTGGGTACATACCAAAAGAGGATAAGAAGCTAGAGTGAAGTGAAGAAGTTATTGGTTACCGTTCCAGTTGCAGTAGTTGTCATAATAGTAGTTTATTAGCGGTTGTATTTTTTTTATTAGGAGAAGTTTCACGCGCATAGTAGACTATGGACGTGAAACTTCATATTCATACTCACCCACTTGCTTTCAAACTCACATCCCTTTTATTCCTATATTTTCTATATTAGGTATCATATATTTTCATCCCTTTGCTGATATAAAAAAGGTCATCCATATACATTAATACAGCGTAAAAGTTGCATAGCTTGTACTTTTCAAGCGTGAGAGGGTTTATAATATAATTCAATAGGTATATACTAAAAAAAAAATCGAAAGTATCATACGTAAATCAAGCGTTTACCTCAAACTGATCCTTGAGTACTTCTGCGCCATCAAAGCTGATATAGCAGGCATCCTTTGAGGGGATGACCTTAGCGGGAACGATTTCACCCTCGTGGTGAGCGCGACCTGCGTAGATCTCTGCACCATCTTCGTCTGTCCCGACACGCAGTGCTCCAGGAGGAATGCTGCGCTGGCTCAAACAAGCGGGAACCCAACGGTATGTACCTGTAAATTCAAAATTGTTGGTGTTAATTTGATATCGTCGAAAGTTTACACTAATATTAGGGAGGTAATAAAACTTATAACAACGAATTTATATCGTACTTCAAGAGTTCCTTCTGATTATGGGTACTGAGACGCGACCAAATCGAGGGATATAGTGACGACATAAAAGAAGTATATAAAAATTTACGATACAATACTTTAAAATTTGTTTTATATACTGGAAATTTTGGATTTAAGAATTTCAGAGTTGAAGCAGATATTCTCTGTTTTTAATATAATTCGGAATTAAAAAGGACTTAATAAATTTACTTTCCACTGTTTTGTTGAAATAATTATAATGATAAGGTGATTATTCAGCACAAAGTAGCATTCTAGATGTGTCATGATGGTGACTTCCAAGAGTAACAAAGTAATGACGATACCAAAAGAAAACTGTCAGGAGCTTCTGAGGAATGAAAAAATGGGTACTTCCAGTATGCCTCACCAGGCGTCCCCACTGGTGGGGCAAAATATAATGTTATATATGAAGATGAGTTCACAAAAAACATTTTGCATGAATTACCGTTTCTCTCTCACTGTTCAACTATAATGCTCAACCAGAGTAGGGGGTCGTTTTTTATTTTTGCCCTATACTGCTCAACTAATGTTGTTAAGTACAAAACTATTAGGTAGGTAGATGGTAGACAATGAATTGTATTGAACGAATTTTACCCTTATTCCGAATCTGACCCGTAAACTTGACCCGGTCACGGGTTATGTTATAAACTTGAAGAATTTCTCCCGAACGTAACCCTCTTCCTAACCTGACCCGGGTGTGTCGTTCCTATCATAACCCAAATTGCGTTTTTGGTAAATCCATAAATAAATTTCACGTAATTAGACTTGGGTAGATTAGGTTAGAAGGCTAATGCGGGAGCGGAGTGCAATGGAGCGCCCGCAATTAGCTTTTGTGGTTATTTTTTTATATATAATGTTTACCAAAAACACAATTCGGGTTATGATAGGAACGACACGTCGGGTCGACAAGTTAGCAAGAGGGTTACGTTCGGAACAAATATTACGTTTTTTTTTTCAAGTTTCTAACCTATCCCGCGACCGGGTCAGTGTTCTCGGGTCAGGTTCGCAATAAACGGAATTTTAGCAAGTAGAATGATAGTGGTATTACGAACCGCAAAGCAAATCTGAATTGATTTATGGTAATTATTCTTAAAACTATATGACAGACAACTCGACATACAGTTACGGCCAAAACTCTGTATAGGATTACCCAAAAACATAAAGGAAAAATAAATTCTTGAAAAGGATGCGCATGTAAAAAGTAAGTCTGGATTGGGAGTCACCATAAAAAGAATTGGCCCAACTGCCGGACGACACACCCAAGCTGATACTTAAGATAGCACCTCCTCGAACTACCTGCGTTAAGACAACTACATAATGAAGCGTATATTATGAGTAAGAGTGAAGTAATCATATTTACTAGCAATAAACATTTACAAGAACTTTTCATTGGAATTGTTACAAGCAGTCTTTATCATGGAGTTTTATCGATAATGCCAAATGTATTGGATAAGATTAACGATATTATTGATGTCATGGACTTTTAGTAACACATAACTCATGTATTTATGAAAGCAGGTTCGTCAAAAGTCGAAATTTTAACCAAAAAAGGCCAAAAACTGAATCATTGACTACATTTAGACGCGATTAGTTAATGAGAAATGAATTGATTCCCATAGTAGCTGACAAGGTGCTATTTCCTGAAAACCCAATCCAGACTTACTCCACGGTAACTCGACAGTCTCTCCAGGTAATGTCGGGCCTTCTTCTACGTTATCCACTACGATGACTTCATCACCAGGGGGTGGTGGTACGGGGTAAGGGTAGACATACGCGGGATGCACTGGATAGTACATGATCCCTCCGGGGTACATGTGTGGAGGGTAACCAGGCGGACCCGGTGGACCCGGCGGACCAGGGGGGTAACCATGTGGGGGTGGCGGTGGATGGCCATAACCGTAATAGGGTCGACCTGGACAGTTAAAGTTGTTATTTTTAAATTTTTTCATTAACTTGCAATGTATGTATTTTGTTCGGGAAAATCTTGCAACTCGATTTTGAATCAGAATAAAATTTCTCGCATTTGAAATTAATAATAATAAATATTCTACAACATTCTACACAACGCTATCTAGACCCATGGTAAGCATAGCTGAACTAGCTTGTGTTATGGAATCTAGAATGCGGATAAACATACTTAGATATTTTTTTGTAAATACATACATAATACATAGGACCCAGACCATTGCAATTATACGTATTCATGCATACAAATATTTGCATGAGCAGGAATCGAACACGGGGGCGCCCTGCTTAGCAATTATTGTTTAACTTTAAATAATATTTGTTCGTGTCAATAGTAATGTTGGTAAAGCCTTGTTGATTTGCAAATTGCATATACTATTGACATAGAAAGAAAAGATATTTGATTGATTCGAATTGATTCGTGCTGATTTGATAAAATAATTCCAATAACTAGTTTTTAATGGAACATTCTTCGAAGTGTTGAGCAACCATTATTATCTAATGACAAATTCAATATCTAATCACTTATTGTTAATGATAACGAATAGTTAATAATATCGTCTATTAAGGTGTTATTGCTGTAAAGTGTTTTTACGTTTCAATCGAACAAAGAGCAGTTAAGTGACTATGGACTTTCTTTATTACTTTTCAGATATTAAGGATATAGGTAACTGAACTGACTTTCATGGGCGGTAAATTATAAACGATATCCTAAGTAACGTGTGTTATGGCAGAGCACAGAATTTTCGAAACCTACCTAAGGTTAACCTCAGTCAAATATTGTTAGGAAGCCAGGGTTCCCCCGTTTATACATAGATTTTGTCAATCACAAATTTTCATGCACTGTCAACAATTGTGGAAAAGCAAACTGTTCCACAATTTTGTGGTCAGTGTTCGAAAAGGCAATGAGGCACAGGGCGGGAACGTCAACTATCGTCTTGATCAAGTCAACAATTCCATTAACGTCTTATTTACACAATGGAGACACCGATTTTAAACCTTCATTAGGTTTTTGAACAACGAATCGCTAAATGGTTGATAGATTAGTAATCTATGATATATTTATCAACTTCAAGGTCAATTTCTGTTAATGATATAATTTATGTAGGTAATCGATAAAGTTATTTGATAATTATATAACTATTCTATAATTATTGTGGTGGAAATTGAGACTTTGAAACAGAGAAAGAAAAAATCACAACACACTTTGACACTTTAGTCAATATTTTATCAAAAAGTTGTTTTTCAGAAATACCTTTGATGGTACAAAAACACTGCGTTAGTTCATTTTGCTTCTGTAGTGAATTATTATCGATCCCAAGGCTATATAACTAACTGAAAGGATTTTTGAATTTTATTAAATTGGGCTTTAAGATTGTCGAGCGTACTTTCATCAATTGTGAAAGGTTTTTCAGTGTCCCAGACTTGGATAGTGTCAGTTTTGCCCAAATTGTCTTTACATTGATTAAAATTCAATGAGAAATAAACAATACAGTAAGTGCATATTCTCTCTGCATATTCTCTCTGCATAGTTCTCAATGCTAAATTTAGTTTAACGCATTGTTCAAATAATTGAAGCGAGCTGCACGCATAATTTGCATAACAATTGCGTAAATACATCACGATAACTGTTGTATTTTACTTAAGTCTGGGTACAAGGTACGAAGTACTAAAATATCACTGACAAAATTAATGATTATCAATAAATCAAATGCTACCTAGGCAGAAAAATTTTGGATAGAAAAATTATAAATAAAGAAATTATGGATATATAAGCATTTCTAGTATGTATTTGTGAAAGGCTGTCAATGTATCGAGTCGAGAGTCATGCAGCAAATTGCGAGAGGCCTTATCTACCTGTGAACTGCGATAGGTAGCTACTTACCATTAATATCAAATTATAACTTCGGTCTTATCGAAAAATTTTAAACTGTAACTCAAATATTTTCAGTAAACTACATTATTCTATATGGTATATATGAAATCAAATCACGAAAAATATTCAGGCATTTGATGCAGTTTTACTTTTGCGTATTATCCTTTTGTACTTACATGAATGAGTAAAAGATTACAGCCATAACAAACATACTTAATAGTTAAAACACAACAAAACCAATTTAGAACGTTTACATTAGCGAATTTGAAAAAGAACAAGAGGAAAAATCTGTCACAAATATGGAACTACTAGATTATTCTCTATAGCAGGTGTATTGGCGTTATCACACGGTATCTTATCGTTATCACTAACCTGCCATGTCGACGGTGCTGTTACCCAACAGTGACTAACTGAGTTCTACTTCAGAATCGTATTTTATTGTAAAAGAAATGAGGTGAGTCATTAGACTACGACAATATTGATAAAGAGTGATAATGTGGTGAGTATTTAGAGAGTTGATGAACTTTTCAGTGTCATTAATGTAGACTGTGGTCTGTCAAAATTAATTAACAACTAATAGACTCCCCATCTGATTTCCCTCCTATGCAATTAGAATTATACTGGTACTTGCGCGACCAGTTTTCATCCTCCATTACCCGTGGCACTACTGCTTGGCACTACCAGTCGTGTCATGGGAAATTTTACTTTCCCATGGCACTACTACTCTGATTGGCTCATTAAACGCATACAACAAAATTACCCGTGATCTACTTAGTTACCCGTGGCACTACCGTCCAATATGGTTTTATTTAAATATTCGTTTGTGGACTTTAAAAGAAATTATGAAAAGTGATTTGAATTTACACGCTGAAAATATCTATCTCAACTTTTCCAACAATCATGTCGGATGTTTCAGACTGCGAACATCTTGCTCCTGATACGGTAGCACTTACGCACTTCGGATGAAGCTCCTGGCTCCTGCGCGCCGTTATGCGTGTCACCTTGCCCCTGGCAAGATAGGCAGGTACTCTTTTGATCTCATCAAATTTTATTTTTATGATTCTCTTTATTTAAAAATTTTCAAAACCTGATTCAGCGATTTGACGTCAGGGCAAGATGCAGATGAATGATTCTGGCTACTTGGTTGCACGTTAGGTGTGAGCATGTAGGTACAAGACTTGCTATTGGCAAGATGAGAACAACCAGTTAAAAGATCTCCATCCTCCGTGAGCGTGGGCTTGAGGTCGAAGGGAAGGGCTACGTATCATCCTAGTAGAAGCATTTTCGAGACGGTGAGGGCGCGTCTATTTCAGCGCGCGCCCTGCCTGCACGATAGTCAAAGACTGCTGGGGTTCCTGGGTATTTCCTTTCTAGGGTATACCCGAGGTCCCATGACAGAACATGTGGCTTTAGTGAGTCCGATTCCGATAACCTCATCATTAGCCCCATTGAGTAGGTATCCGAGGGGGTTACTATAGGTGAGACGAAGAATATTAAGAAAAACTCGAAATAAACCTGTTCCAACCCGTCTGGCCAGCGTGGAAACCCTCGCCACATTGGGCCAAAGCCTCCCAACATTGGGAGAGGTCCAGCAATGGACTGCGGACGGAATTCGGTCGCTGCGATGAGCGAGAGTTTTGTGCAAATGTTTATGAGCAACTCTGCATTAGGTGGATTGCTCGTTCACAATGTACAGGTTGGACAAATACGTGAGGGGTCTCGCCATTAATAATTCTCTAAACATTTACAAATTACTTGACATTGGCAAAATTGCAGCGATTTGCTGCAGAAGCCATTAAGAAGAAGAAGAAGAACGTGCATATTCAGCCATTTTATTTCAGCGGCAAAATTTAGAGTAGTGCGTAAATAATTTTCTGAATACGGATATGAAGTGCTTTTCGCTTGAGCAACATGTTTTAATTATCTAAATTATTATGTTTTTTTTCTGAGAGGCTATTTAAAGAGATGTCTCTAACAAGCCGACGAATCTCCAACACTTAAAACAGAATATCCGAGATGCAATCAGTGGGATTAATTAAATAAAATCATTTTATTGCTGAACAGTAAATAAAAGCAAAAATATAAAATATGTAGTAAGTTAATGTCAAATATAATACTACGAGTAATAATTACCATAGATAAAACAGCCTCTGTGGCGTAGCGGTAGTGAACGCGGCCGCTACGCAGGAGGCGCGCGGGTTCGATTCCCGCTCAGTGCAAATATTAGTATGTATGAATATGGGCATTTGTATTGGTCTGGTCGTGCCTCGGAGAGAACATTAAGCCGTCATCGGTCCTGGTTGCCATACGAAAATCTATGGCAGTTGTTACGGGTAGTTGGAGCCCTAAAAAGACCAGCAACAAAACGGTCTAGCTGTAATGCTTCGCTTAATATCACGATTGAGTTGTGGAGGTCAGATGGCATTCGCTCAGGGGCGTATTTACCCTAGGGCCAAGGGGGCCATGGCCCGGGGCGGCAGGTAGCGAGGGGCGGCGGAGCCGCCCCGAGCGTCTAGTTTTTTTTTATACCACTTAGGTTGCAGACAAGCACACGGTGCGGCCCACCTGATGGAAAGTGGTTACCGTGGCCAATGGACGTATGCAACAACAGGGGCTTCACACTCGTGCTGCCGACCCTGAATGCCTGAAGATCTGATCTGGGCGCTTTAATCTTGACTCTAAAAGGCGCCCAGAGATAGACGCTCGGGGCGGTTTCGCCGCCCCTCGCAACCTGCCGCCCCGAACGTCTATCTCGGGGCGCCTTAATCTTGCTCTAAAAGGCGCCCGGAGATAGACGCTCGGGGCGGCTCCCTCGCAACGTGGCGCCCCGAACGTCTATCTCTGGGCGCCTTAATCTTGACTCTAAAAGGCGCCCAGAGATAGACGCTCGGGGCGGTTCCACCGCCCCTCGCAACCTGCCGCCCCGAACGTCTATCTCTGGGCGCCTTAATCTTGCTCTTAAAGGCGTCCAGAGATAGTCGCTCGGGGCGGTTACGCCGTCGCAACGTGCCGCCCCGAACGTCTATCTCTGGGTGCCTTAATCTAGACTCTAAAAGGCGCCCAGAGATAGACGCTCGGGGTGGTTCCGCCGCCCCTCGCAAAATGCCGCCCCGAACGTCTATCTCTGGGCGCCTTAATCTTGCTCTAAAAGGCGCCCAGAGATAGACGCTCGGGGCGGTTCCACCGCCCCTTGCAACCTGCCGCCCCGAATGTCTATGTCTCTGGGCGCCTTAATCTTGCTCTAAAAGGCGCCCAGAGATAGACGCTCGGGGCGGTTCCACCGCCCCTTGCAACCTGCCGCCCCGAATGTCTATGTCTCTGGGCGCCTTAATCTTGACTCTAAAAGGCGCTTATTAGAGTAAATATTACGTATATTTTTTTTTTTGAATTTTTCGGAGCTTACTTAGTTACAATATGACTATGTCACTCATTATTTTAATTGCATTCAAATTAGAAAACCCTAAATAACATTTGCGTTCAAGTACGGTGTAACTGGGACCAAGCAGCTTGGGCGCCGAAGACGGCAGCGCCTTTCTCTCGCAGGGAGACGCTACCGCCTACGGTTAATTCCGGCCGAGGTGGTAGCGGCGCTGTAAATGGCTACTCATAGGGTTTCCACGTATCCTTATGACTAGCAGAGAGCACAGATAAGAGCAGCTAAGGGGCGGCTGGTTCCCCGAGACCTGGGGGCGACAGGTGCGGTCGCCTGTTACTCCAATATATTCAGACCGGTAACGCGGCGGTGAAACCCGTACCTTTCCGGGGTTCAATGGGGACACCGACTACCCACACCCGAAGGAGCTATCTTAAAAGGTCAGCCGGGTTGCGAGGGAAATATCTAATTGGGTAACTTTATACCCGATAATTGAGACCCGACAGAGACGGTGTGCGGTTTTAAACCGAGACCGCATGTGGCACTTCACGAGGAATAATCACCCCACGCAGACGGCCATAACTAGCACCAGGACCTGCGGCGAGAGGTTTCCCGCTCTGACGGTTGCTTAAAGAATACAACGCGTGAAGTGGCATATACATGGAGGAGCCCAGGCAGAGGTGGCATTGCAGGGGTCGGCTCCTGATCTGTATGTCTCAGGAAGTCACCGAAGCAGCCATAGCTGGGCGCATTGCGTCAGCTGGTAGGAGAAGCTACTGTGATACCTCTATCGCGTTATCGGCAGCGAAGACGTGTGAGAACCCCCTTCGAGCATCACCTCATCCGAGCTAATCTTCTCCTTTTGTCGAGTCGACGACATAATGTCATATTTTGTTTGCCTTGTGTGCAACCACCCTGATGGCGTTCTCAGAGGCACCCATGAGTTCCTGCGGTGTACACGTGCTTAGGCATGCAGCACACGTTAGCGCCTACCTTACTGTAGTTCCGCATTCACACCGTGGTGTCTGGGTCCACCTTATCTGAGAAACTCCATCTAATACAGTTTTCGTTACTTCGGCTGACCTGCATCCGAAGTCTATTTAAGGACTGCCAGGTGGTGTATGGGCAGCCTCTGTGCTCCCCACATATCAATTGGCCAGAAAGGGTTCGTAAGTAAGAGAACCAGGTATGCCCACTTCAGATCCAGTCACCAAATACGTCTAAGGACTTGGGTAACTCCAGCTGTGGCTTACTTGGTTGCTTCTGATTTCGTGCCGTCACCATTAAGTCCTAGCCGATGTTCCACAGAAGCGGCCCCAGATCCGCGCCAGCCGGAACACCCCGCCACATATCTCACTTACCAAGCCCTGTCCTACATGGGTAGATACTGGCTTTCACCGATAAGTAAGCCCCGACAATGACGCGAGGATAGAGAGGCACCCCGTGCTGAAAGAGTGCAGCTCTGATGCAGCTCCATGGCAAGGTGTTAAAGACGTAGGCAACAATAGACACCGCCAGCATCAATTCGCCGTGCCACTGCTTCTTCCACCCCCTGGTCCCTCCCTCAAGCGCGTGTTGGTATCCACGGTGCTCCCGACTATAACCAAATTTATTGTCTACCAAATTCGGCCTCATTCCTGTAAGGCGCTCGATGTGGCACTTCACGAGGAACAACTCGTTTAAAACACCTGCATGACTGCACACCTTGTCCATCAATACAATGAGCCGATAGGCTAACTTTGCAGAAGAGGACCAGTTTTCCTGTTTTTCAAAGGGGATTGGGTAATCTAGTATGGACAGTGGCGTTCTTAATTTTTTCAGCGGCCATAATTAATTTTGATACCACTTCATTGTACTGTGTTAAACACACGTACAAATGTCATTATATTCATTGTAAGTAATATCGGAGCTGCGATATACAGGGTGGAACATTTCGACTTTACCTTGAAGGAAAGTACCCTCATACTAAAGATAGCGAATTTTACTTAAAGGAAACTTTACCTTATTTTTTAAAAGAAACAAAACTGCATTCAAAGACTTTTGAAAATGCCACACCCGGTAGTCGAACCGACTAATATTTTACAAAACCTTCTTTTTCATGGACTTCCTTTTATTTAATTTACCAAGTTTGTTAGAGAGATTTGATCCCTATGATCGACCCTATCGATTGATGTAATAAAAATACAGGGTGTTATTTTTTCGAATTGTAGTCGGTTCGATTATAAGGCGTGGCAAACGATTTTTCAGCATTCCTTAAATGCAGTGCTGTTTCTTTTTTAAAAACACACTAAACTGTATTCAAAGTTTTCTGAAAATGCCACACACGCTAGTCGAACCGGGTACGAGTACCTACTCTTACTACCGGAGATAGTTCATTTCATTCAAAGGAAACACTCTCTTATTTAAAAAAGAATACAAAGCTGCATTTAAGGAATTTCGAAAGATCGCTTGCCACGCCCTGTAATCGAACCGACTAAAATTCTAAAAAATAACACCCTATATTTTTATTGCATCAATCGATAGGGTTGATCATAAGGATCTAATCTCTCTAACAAACTTGGTAAATTAAATGAAAGGAAATCCATGAAATAGAAGATTTAGAAAGATTTTATTCGGTTCGACTACTAGGTGTGGCATTTTCAGAAAACTTTGAATACAGTTTAGTGTGTTTTTGAAAAAGAAACAGCTCTGCATTGAAGGAATGCTGAAAAATCATTTGCCACGCCTCATAATCGAACCGACTACAATTTGAAAAAATAACACCCTGTATTTTTATTGCATCAATCGATAGGATCAATTATAAGGATCAAATCTCTTTAACAAACTTGGTAAATTAAATAAAAGGAAATCCATGAAATAGAAGATTTAGAAAGATTTTAGTCGGTTCGACTATCGGGTGTGGCATTTTCGGAAAACTTTGAATACAGTTTAGTATGTTTTTAAAAAAGAAATAGAACTGCATTTAAGGAATATTGAAAAATCGTTTGCCCTGCCCTATAATCGAACAATTCGAAAAAATAACACCCTATATTTTTTTTGCATCAATCGATAGGGTCGATCATAAGGATCAAATCTCTCTAACAAACTTGGTAAATTAAATAAAAGGAAATCCATGAAATAGAAGATTTAAGAAGATTTAGGAAGATTTTAGTCGGTTCGACTACCGGGTGTGGTATTTTCAGAAAACTTTGCATACAGTTTAGTATGTTTTTAAAAAAGAAACAGAACTGCATTTAAGGAATGCTGAAAACTCGTTTACCACGCCTTATAATCGAACCGACTACAATTCGAAAAAATAACACCCTGTATTTTTATTACATCAATCTATAGGGTCAATCATAAGGTTCAAATCTCTCTAACAAACTTGGTAAATTAAGTAAAAGGAAATCTATGAAATAGAAGGTTATAGGAAGATTTTAGTCGGTTCGACTACCGGGTGTGGCATTTGCAGAAAACTATGAATGCAGTTTTGATTCTTTTTAAAAATAAGGGAATGTTTCTTTTCAGTGGAATTCGCTATCTTCAGTATTTAGAGTACTTCCATCTAAGTAAAGTTGAAAAATACCATCCTGTATAGCTAAGTCCCGATATAGTTTAGAGAAGTTTGTCCGTAGTAACTTTTGATCACTTTATACTGTACTTTCATATTATACCAATTTCATTGATGGCCGCTCAATTCCGACACGACGCCAACATTACCCAACCCCCTTTTCGGAATCCGTCTATAATTGAGGCATAGAGGTCGCAGGCGCGGTCGCAGCTTGAAGTTTTGGGGGGGGTCACTTCGGAAATTCCTTAAGAAATTTAACCCCCCCCCCCCCTCCCCTCGTACTGGGACTTTTCAATATGACGTGCATGGTTTGGGGGGGGGGGGGTCATGTCCCCTGTGCCCCCCCCCCCCTCAGACCGCACCTGCATAGGGGGCGGCAAACCTAAGTGGCCCGGGGCGCCAAATCTTTAAATACGCCCCTGCATTCGCTTCACGGAATATATCAAGGTCTAGCCAAATCCGTAGTCAAGACTGGTAAAGCGGACCCCAGACTCCGAGGTGAAAGCTTCGGATGCGACTGGGAATTAACGCTAGGATGAAAATGAAGAGGAAGATAAAATAAAATGAGTAAAGTCAATAAAATTATAAATCACAATGTCAATAATAATCAAAGTCACCATACATTTTGTCAATGAAAGTATGGTAATACGGTCTTAATAAATCATTACATCATTATAAAGTCTTAACTTCAAGATACTCCTTTAGTGAACATACATATAATTGCATAATATTTTTAATTTGAATTGAATTTGATTTTGGTAATTTATTGTATAGGTAGGTATTTTAGGCACCATTCCAAGAAAATTTGTATTAAGCACGGTTTTTTATGTTGTACAAATCTAATTTTATAACTTTACCATGATATGAGTATTAGGGGTCCATTACACGCTAGGTTTTGCCATGGTTTAACCATCAATCACGCCGTGATTGACCAATAACATGACGTATAATAACCGATTGACCAATAATATTCATGATTGACGGCATGATGCATGACGCTTGCATGAGCGTATAATGGATCCCTTAAGAGTTTCGAATAGATGAAAGTTATTTTTATGAATGTTGCCACTTCAAATATATATAAACAGACTTAATGAATGTGGTTTACAGCTATCGGTATATTTTTTATGCCACATATAGCTCTAACACATCTTTTTTGCGCTTTATATACTATATCGTGTTAGTGGAATTACCCCAATAGGTATATGAACCCATCTAAGAGATGATGTTACGATATGATACGCGGTAAGCGCGTCGATTCTGCTAAAGCAAAACCATTGCCATGCTACTGACACTGCGAAAAAAGTCCATTTAATTTTAGCTCTTACAGTAATGCTGTTAAAGTTTAAAATTAAATGGATTTTTGTAAGGCGAATGAAATAGTGTAATGAAACTCTTTTCATTTAATTTTTGACTGTACAGCTAAAGGAATAAGGTATGACAGTGGTTGTGCTTTAGCAGAATCGAGGGCCAGTTGTCTGGTTTACTATGTTGGTGAGGTTATAAAACGCATATGAACATTGACTCAGGCGTTTGCAAAATACAAGACATATATTATTAACTGGGCCTAGTGCTATGCCCAAAAACTTTGTGTGAATCTAATTTCTTCAAGTTAGTCTTTTTATTCTTATTACGTATTATTTCAAGACAGTAATTAAGTCAATTAATCTTATGTCAGGTTTTATGTTATTAGTTGTTTGTTCAAATGCCATCATTTTTGTTAAAGTTTAATTTTAGATTGTTTGCCTTTAACCAGTTAACAAGTGCACTCGTTCATATCATTTTCTATTGTTTGCGTTTTATCTGTACCAAGAAGTATGATGCTGTCATCAGCAAACAAAACCATTGTATGACGTGTAGCTTTGGGCATATCATTAATGTACAGAAGAAATAATAATGGCCTCAAAATAATCCCTTGTGGTACACCATATTTTGTTACCCTTTGATCTGAGACCTATTTTATTTTTTTGTTCTGTCCATACAGACTTTACTTAGAATAGTAACTTGTTTCCTGTCTGTCAAATAGCTTTTTATGAGGGCTTGTGCAGTACCTCTGATTCCATACCTATCTAGCTTTTGTAGGAGTCTACACCAATCTACAAATCAAATGCCTTGCTGATATCCATGAACAGAGCCGTTAAAGGACTTTTTACGTCAATATTTGTTGTTTTTTTCATTCAGTTTATAAATGGTCATGATAATAATTTTATTTTTTCTAACTTCTAGTAGGTTCGTGCGTTCGTATACTAATATTTTATTTTGTTATAAAGAGATACAAACAGTGATTATACTACATAATTATTACCCTATCAAAGATTTTAGAAAAGATTGACAATCAGTCTATAATTGCTGGGACTTTTTCTTTGTTACCTTTCTTGTATATAGGCTTGATCACAGACAGCTTTAGTCTCTCTGGAAATACACCTCTTCAAATATGAGTATGTATATAGCAATTTCGTCATATAACCTCGTAAGCGTGCGAAAATGTGATAAAAAAAACTTGATAAAAAGAACTCACGTTGGTCGTACTGTTAGAGGCTTAGAGGTGGCCATCCCGCAGATGTTATTTAGGCAGATGTTATGTTTCACACGTAATTGCCATAAGTTTTTTTGGAATAATACTTATTGATTTCCATTCTCTGTACCTATAATAAATCTTATAATATAATTTGTAGTTATACCTCTTAATTGACCACCTTGTAATTCGTCACGCACGTAAATAAATCGTGCGCAAGACATACATCCTACTCAAGAGACGTACCCTGCGCCTGGGTTTGCTTTGCCCAGCAATCGTTAAATCAAATGAAATTATACCGGACACGTTTCTTGGACCTAAATCGCGACAACAAGGCCCTGGCGCGTGCGGATTGCTTTGCTTGGTCTATGCTTGGTAAATTTGAGCTCCTCCACCGCCGTAGTACCTACCCCGTGCTATCCTTAAAAGACACTCAAGAACCGTGTAAGTACTGCGCGCATAGAGCACATTTTGAGCAAATTTTAGGTCCATGATAATATTTCCCGAGCAGCAAGTATGGAAAGAAGGAGCTGGAAAGCGGACCCCGGACTCCATAGTTCAAGTTTTGGCTGCAACCGGGCCGGCTGCGATGCTGATTTTATTAGTAGTAATGTGATAATTAGTAATAGTAATGATTTATTAGTAATAACAGTCATGTAACACAAATGTTACGTGTGTATCGATATACCTACAAGTATAAAGATTTAGATAAGAGTTACTAACTTCCTTCCAAAAGTGACAGATCTCATTCAAGTCAAGAGTATCATTATCATTGAAGTCAGCTATATTATTACACCGGACACTCCTGACTAAGACTAACTGACTGATTTAACAAAGCAGAGCCGAAACCACTTAGACTGAAAATTTAAATTTTGGAAATTTAAATTTTGGTAATTAATGATTTCCTTCCTTTGAAAACGTGTGTTCATCTATTTTTTTTTTCATCTAAGCTACGGTCGACTGCTCAAGGCCTCCTTGGTCCAATGCCCCACTAGACAAGTGGAATTTCTTTGGCTGGTGCTTTGTAGATAGTAGAATAGAAAACTGAATGTATGGTATTGACAAATATTTTGACATTTGTGACGTTTAAACAGCTGTCACCTTATGTCAATCCCGTAAATTGACCAATCTATTCTATTCCCCCCTAGAGAAGTGACAATTCTTTGGCGCGCGGATTGTAGATGTAATATAATGGCGATTTTTTGAGATTTGACGTTTATGACATACGTAGACGACTGTCATATGGGGGCTTAAAAGACAAAATGATGGGCAAAGTGCCTCATACTGTAACGTAGGTACTTAGCAAATACGTTACTATGATACTTAGTACAGTTGATATTATGTACCTAGTATTAAAACCGCGTAACCGTTGATAAACATAACGTCAACGTTCCAATATATGTAGTTATTTATTTATCATCCAGTTTACGTATTTTATTCTTTACTAGCTGACCGGCTTCGGCTTTGCCTGTGACATACTTACTTCCACACCCCGTATCACCTTTATGCCTTATATGAACGCAATTTTTTTCCAAATAATGTATGACAATTTGCCGGCTTTATTGACATTTATGGTTACTAGTCCGCTCCTTTGTTAGCTTATAACCTTCGTCGATAACCGGGCTATTCAATACCTACACAAGAATTTTCAATTCGAAATTCCTGAGATTATTGAGTTCAACAAACAAACAAACTTCAGCTTTATAATTATTAGTAAAGACAAACATTCTGACGGGGAAAAAACAAAATGTTCTGGGTATCACTCACACCGACTGTTTTTCGTATCGTTAGAACATTTTTGCTCTCTCCCTTAGTCTTGAGATTAACATGGTTCTCTATTTTTATTCCTACAATTTTATGTCATAATTTAACATTGCATAATGTTACTTGTCCTAACATTATTTACGCATAATGGTCTGTACTCATTTGCCATAACTTTTTAATCATAATTTTTTTAATCCTATTTACTATAAGCATAATATTTTATAAGCATACTGTCCCAAAGCATAAGTTTACTTAAGCATAACGACGCGTAACCATAACTATTTTAAGCCAGAATGTTCATTTGACTAAATAAAGTTCTACATGGTTATAAAAAAAAAATAACCACGAAGGCCTAATGCGGGAGCTTCGCTCCGCGCCGCTCCCGCATTAGCCTTCTAACCTAATCTATCCAAGTCGGAATCAGGGGCTTTCTCAATAAATCTGCCAAATAACTATTAGACAAATAAACAATATGCTTTACAACTTTATGCATATCAAAGTTATGAATAAAAACATTAGGATAGGTATACAATATTTATGCTTAATAACATAGTATGCTAAAAACCAATTATGGCACACTATTATTATGACAAAGAAAATTATGCCTAACTTGTTATGACAATTTAAATTAGGACAAAAAACATTATGAGAAAAAATGGAATCCCGATTAACATCCGTATTCACAAACAACACTGTAAGGTCTCATAGTGTGCTCGAGCGCATAGGGCTGGTAAAATTAATTCACAAACATCACGGAGCAGTATCTAACGCAGTGCGTTCCCTCAACGAAGTATTACTTAAATGTTGTCTATGAATAAAAAGGCTTGCCAAAACGAACGCACTGAGAATTTGTCGTTCTTTGCACAGTTTTTGTAGTAGGTACGCATAGCGAAGTATTGTTTGTGAATACGGGTGTAAGCCTAGTGTTCACTAGGGAACATTAAGAATAAGAATGTTGCACTACAAAAACGCGTAGCAACAAGGAACTTTGTGACTGTCCACATGATCAAATGTCGAACAAACAACAAGCTGCGTGTCATGTCGCGCCTCTGTTAGCAACATTTCGCAACGTTGCCAGAGTTGTTGGGCATCAACTTAGCACTAGGCGCAGTTTACACTATAACAAACTGTCTGTCCTATGTGCGATAAGACTACAATAACCCAAGCAAGCCTATATACGCGCAGACTCTCACTCGTACAAAAGAAAAGTGCCAAATAAAAAAGTCGGGTATGTACTGTATAGTGCATATAAATTTTTGAGTAGTTAGGTATGAAAGTTACGAATAGACCGGAGATATGACCATAAGTTATGAAAACCCACATCCACGCGGATAGAGCTGCGCGCGGGTATCAGATATCAGCTTATTGAATGTAATTTTGCAGCTTATCAGCTTACGTTTATAATAGTAACTACTTCACTTCACATAAAACTAGAGGTTACCTACCTGACCAACTTACGTAACATCTACACAGTTACCGATTTATTTATATTTTAATTTATTTGTACCTACCATGAAGTAAAGAACATTACGTAACTTACACAAGTAATTACTTATTACGCTTCGGTGTTACAAAATCCTCTTTGTTTTATCATTATCGTCGGTTGATGAAACGTGTTTAATAAGTCACAAATGCGAACCCAGCTAGTCGTTTTGATAAACATAAAAACCAAGTGCTGATAAATTTAAAAATTTAATATAAAAAAAAAGTTAAGTGATAAGCATTATAAAATGGTGCGATTAGTGTTTCTTTCCTGTATAATCGCAATGTGCACTAGTAGCGAATCAAACTGTTTAAAATTAGAAAAAGTACTTGTGGTAAGTAGACATAATATGCGGACGCCCTTGACAACAAATTTAGACGCATATTCACCGAAATCGTGGCCAAAATTCAACGATCCAGATGGTGCTTTAACACAAAAAGGTGCTCTAATGGAAAGCCATATGGCGGAATACTTTAGAGAGTGGCTAGAGGAAAACGACTTCATAAAAGGCTGTCCGAAGCCAGAGGAGGTACTCATTTATTCCAATACATTACCCCGTACGGTGGATACAGCTAAAGCCTTCGCTGCATCTGCGTTTCGAGATTGCAATATATCCGCCCAACACAACGAAGATTTAAGCAGATTTGATCCCGTGTTCCTTCCAATACTACATAACAATTCAGAAGATTATGTTCAGGAAGTTATAAAAGAAATGGGAAAGACGTTGAATGAGACGGATCTAACAGAATCATATCAGGAGCTGAACAGAATATTGGATATAGAGAATTCTGATATTTGCAAACAAAACAATTTATGTGATCTTAGCATAAATGAAACTAGCATATATTACAAAGAAGGTGAAGAGCCTAATGTAATTGGGCCTTTATCAAGTGGAACTCAGATCGTTGATGCTTTTTTAATGAGTTATTATGAAGGATTTCCTCTTGAAAATGTTGCATGGGGCAAAATAACAACTGATGAGCAATGGGCGTTACTGACGAGGATTATGAAGCAAAATCTGAAAGTACGTTTTGGGACATCCGCAGCGCCGGACATAGGGAAACCGTTATTAACATACATGTTAAATAGTTTAAGGAGCGAAACTCTTAAGTTCACAGTTCTTGTAGGGCATGATTCAAATACGTGTGTGATTTTAAGGGCGTTGAATTTCAAAGAATTCATTAGGGTAGATCAATATGAACCATTCCCGATTGGCGGGAAAGTTGTATTTCAAAAATGGTCGATGGGAACTGAGAGTTTTTTGAAAGTGGAATACATTTATCCAACTTTTTCACAATTAAGGAATGGAGACAAGTTGTCCTTAGCACAGCCACCACAAACGATTTTACTTGAATTAAAAAATTGTAAAATGGACGACATGGGATTCTGTCCGTGGGATGATTTTCTAAATTTACTTATTTCGTTAACTAACTAATACTATGATTTATATTTGGTAGGTACTTTTATGTTAAACAATGACTTGTTATCAGTAGGTTCTGGTCCGAGCTGGCGACCTACAAAGTGATAAAATGTTTTCAAAGCTAGAAATAAAATTGTCCAATTAAGTGCAATAGTAGATAAATAAATCTGGATGTCACCGCATACGAAAAATGAAATAAATAGCTTAATTCATAAAATAGATCCTTCAGTAGGTAGGTAATCTCATTAATCATTTTACAAAATTAATTAGGTTAGGTAAGTATCACATTAGATTATAACTCGTCTAAGATAAGTGAGCAAATAAAAGTCATTGAACTCTTACTGATCCAGACCTATTGTACCTTCTTACAATATGTGCACCAATTCGAAAAATCCCTGAGTGAGTCACACTTCACACTTAGGCATTTTTCCACTGACAGCACCATCCGTAAGTTTTTTTTTTTTTTTCACTACAAGTGCGAACAATTTTTTTTATATGAAGTTCCTAAAGTACGTTTCTTTTTCGTAAAATCCCGTAGTCCAATAAATCCCTAAGTCCCCTTATTTGTACGCAAAAAACCTATCTTTAACTTTTTATTGACAAGTTTCGAAATTCAAAGTTCAAAGTTTTTTATTTGTTAATTATAGTAGGTACAAAAGTGATGTTATGTTTCATTATAATGTCGGATCACATATTCTGCCGGTTCTGGCGTACAAATTTTAGATTTCAATTCAATGATATAATTTTATAAATACATGCAATGCAATACAATTCAAAATAATACATTCAGTATTAAAGTAAAATTCGTCAATATTATACCTACCTACTAACATTTCGACATGTTCCTTTGTACATTATGAATGAATACCTCATATAGATTTATTTTTAAAATTGTAAGCATATTGTGATTTTTATTTATTAAATTATATTTATAAGAGCACCAGAAACAGTGTTTTTTCCTACATTTTGAGGATTTCTCTCGATTTCCCCAAAATCCCAGCATCAGATCCTGGATCCCTGGATAAGGGTCCACTCTTGAAGTATCCCCTTTCCAACAAAAAAATAATCATAAAGCTCCGTTCATAATAGGCTATTTGACAACATTAAAAATATACTACAAATTATGGTCATCCTATTAGAAAATAACGTTATAAGACCTACGAGACTACAATTTACTCTCAAATATGTGTATTTTATGAGAATTTCAATTATAAAAATGTTATATTTTGTTGATTTATTGTCTATGGCAAAAACGCTCGTGATTGGTCAGAGCTCTAGGTGACGTCATTCCTACAAAATATCTCCAGTTGTATGAGCTATTATTGTTTGTTTCGGTGTTATTATTTGCTTTTTCCTTGATTATCGCGAGTTTTATGGACATATTTTGTGATTAAGTTCGAAATGGATACAAATTTTGTGCGAGCTGATGATAACAGCAACTTACAGTGACGTCAATACTCACACGCATCGCCATTTTGATTAAATATAGCGTTTTTCGCGCACTTTTGAAAATTTAAACTTTATCATTGATTTTTTAACATAATGCATTGTTTTTTTACAGAAATATTAATATGATATGTTTATACTGTAATAAGCAATCATTTAAAGTGGTTTTTGAACATTAGTCAAATAGCCTATTGGCGTTGTAATCGTGTATCACACAAAAATATAGCGATCGAATTGAGAACCTCCTCCTTTTTGGCGGTCGGTTATAAAGATTGTAAAGCAAGCACCTTCTTCTAGTTCTTCTTCATCCTAGTGTTAATACAAGTCGCATCCGAAGCTTTCATCTAGAAGTCTGGGGTCTGGGGTCTGCTTTACCAGTCTAACTGCGGATTTGGCTGGACCTCGATACCATTGCAGACCAGTAGATAATAAAGTATCCTTATAAAACCTTAAAGAAATCTCCAAGTGCTTATTAAACTGAAGAGAAATTCCTGAATCCAGCTGATATGAGTCCAAAATTGAATAGGTATTGAATAAAATTAAAATATTAGAATGTCCTTTTACGTTAAGTTTTTGATACCAGAATAAAAATGATGTCCCGTTATTTTTTTTATGTATACCTAACCCCTTTTCAAGGTTTTTTGTGCATTTTTCGCATATTCTACAAAAGTTAAAAATATACCCAGGGATTTTTCGAATTTGTGCTTAAGATGAAAACTGTTACATTAATGTCCATGACACGCTATTAGAAATCTATACGATAGATAGAGAAGAAAACCCAGTTATTTTAGTCGAGTCGAGAAGAAAGAAGCGAAGAGAGAGGATAAAATAGGAAACGATCGGACTATTTCGATTAAAGTAAACTATGGCAGTCATGAGTAAGCGACGTGATATCTACAAGGAAGTTACCACTCACGTACAAACAAATAAGAGATCACGTCCACTGCCTTATCAACATATAAAGGCGTCAGCAGAATGTAGTTACACGCGCCAACCCCTCTCTCTATTATATGTAAATAACTAGTATATAAGTCAATGTAAATACATAATACATAATCAGTCCTAACAAGTAAACATCTTTTACTAATCCGCAATATTGGTGACCCCGACGTGATCTACCGACGGGGTAGCAGTGCTGCTGCCTGCTACCCTGCTCAACCGACGTGACCCTAGTGCTGATGTAATTGCAGGCCGACTGCAGCTCTGAAAAGGTTTTCAGCAGCAAATCTAGGGAACAATCAACGCAGCCGACGGACCTGGTATCTTGCCTACCGGTCTCAACTGATCACGGTGGAGCCATATTTGGGAAAATTCACCCACAGCCCACCAGCCTACCGACCACCACCACCAGCGAACAAGCACATTTCAGTTGGCTTACCACAAGCGGGTCTAACCAGCTGAAATTTCAAGAGGCTAGACGCAATCATGGCACCGATAATTTCAGCCGGGACACCATCAAAAAACCCCGGTACATCAGCTGAGTCAACCAGCGACAGCCAGGTGGTGGCTGCAATTAGCATTGCGGAGAAAATACCACAATTTTGGACAGATTCACCGCGCCCTCTACCGCCCGACAAATATAAAGCAGTAATATAAAACGAAACAGATGACGACGTAACACAATGACCTACATATTGGCAAGTTAGCAAAAATGCAGACGGAACTATGTGCAACTGAGCGCTATCGCAGAAACTGTTGACGCAGCACCAGCCGTCATTGCAATCAATAATAATGCCACCAAGGTCAAAGTCAAGAGCAAGTTATAGTCGATACAGCTGGTCGGAAACTTATTGAAGGGTAGCAGAGCTGACAACGCCTGCAACCTGACCACATCGACATAACACTCACCTCGACTCAACGAAGTCTCACCTCGACTCACTGAGGACTCACCCTGACGCACTGGACGTCACCGAAGTACCGCATTTAACCCACATACTAGGGAACAGCGGTTAGTCCCAAAATTACGAGGACTACTGAAGAAAACAGTCCGCAAATAGCGGCATTGAGTTCCAAAAGGGAACTGCACAAGACTGGCACCTGGCGCACTCCAAAAGAGAGTTAAGACCGCTGAATCATCGAAAAAACATCGAGTATCAAGTCTTCGCCAGCCAGCACCAAGGCCTCAACAGGAATACCACTAACTGCAGCAACCGCGCAGCCTGGTTACCCTTCGGCCACATCAACGTGTCGGCACAGCGAGCAACTGCACACACGGTACACGTAAGAAGAGGACGTCTCTCCCGTCAAAAAGCAGTCAGCAAATACGCCATACGCAGCAGTATTATAGTCGGCACATAAGAAAAAGAAGAAAATTCAATATAGACTTCGACGTCACTGAAATCGTCAACAAACGTATCAACGTCACAGCACATCAATCACTGCAGCACAGCAGATTCACACCGAAGAAATTTCAAAGGGGGGAATTCTATGGCACTCATGAGTAAGCGACGTGATATCTACAAGGAAGTTACCACTCACGTACAAACAAATAAGAGATCACGTCCACTGCCATAACAACATATAAAGGCGTCAGCAGAATGTAGTTACACGCGCCAACCCCTCTCTCTATTATATGTAAATAACTAGTATATAAGTCAATGTAAATACATAATACATAATCAGTCCTAACAAGTAAACATCTTTTACTAATCCGCAATAAAATAAAATAAAAATCATATCCTTGTTTTGTGTGACGTGATGGTGATGTCAGAGTTTGGGGATATCATATTAACGTGGTTTATTTTAGGTACTTTCTTCTGGTCGGTCTGTAGATAACTATATGTATTTGGTTTTAGTAATTCGAAAGGAATGCCAAAGGAAAACAACAGCTTATTAAATAGTGTAGGTACTGATAATATTGTCCCCATATTTCCTGCAATTTTATTATTAAAACATGACTAAGATTTCAGTTTATCAACATTTCCAGTTTCAGAAAGTCAATTAGTTCCACAATTAGTTTATTGCTAGCCATGTCGGCATAGAATAGTCAGAATAGTGGGTGCAAATGGAAACTGACACTCTCCTTGCCCCTATCTATGGTGAAGAGGATCAACCAATTTGGTTGATGGGTCGTCCGGTTATTATTAAGAGTTCTAATTCCAGCAGGAAGCAATAATTCAATGAAGTACCTACTTACAAAATTGCGATAGGCTAATAATTGATATAGAAATTAATGTTGTGTAATAATTTAAACATTGAAGTATAATAGGTAGTAGGGTGAAACACTCAACAATACCAAAAATAAATGTTATCTATGGAACTTAAGTATACGCCTTTTTATTAACAATGAATAGTAGCAGTATTATATATATCGAGTAATTTTTTAAGGAGTGACAGCTGTATCCTCCACGCCTGCACTCAGCAACCAGCCCGCCCCTTGTCTGCTCTCCACCGTGCCCTCTGTTCGTCAGAGAGACATGTGGGAAGCCTCCAAACAACCTTCTATAGGGCCACTCGCGTTGCGGGCGGTAGTTGCCTTGCCATAGGCGGCAGCGTCTCCCCTGGGAGAGAAGTTCTGCCATATACGTTGTCCAGGGTGCATCGCATGGTGGTTCCAGATCACGCACTCGAAGCCCGTTCCCGCTGCTTTTTCTGTTCAGCTTCAGCAGACATTTATAATTTCGTATTCTTTGGAATACCTAGAACGTTGGATTTCAATAATTCAAAAAGTAACTGACATGACAGGTAGGTACCTATTGAAACAGTCTTGAATACGAAATAATCTTTTTGGAACAAAGCACAGTGTTTTATGGAACCAAAAAAAATTCCCTCTGCTGATTAGAGCATTAACCGATTAAGGTATGCATTTCAAATGCAAGAGTAGAACACCCACGTGTCAAAATCAAATACTTTTTTTATAAAAAATAATTAAGTTTACGTGAACTTGGAGTTCAAAAATTTTAAATTAATTCTGGAAAATGAACTATCTAAGATAATTATTTTTGATAAATGTAGCCTGATAAAGCATACTTGGGTGCATGTTTTCGAGTTTTTATTTTTATAAAATCACCACAGAATACGGTGTTATTAATTATTTTCAGATTTTCGTTTTTATTTTTTTTCTCTCTAAAAACTCAAAAGTGGGACTTGTGACTACCACCGAAAAATAGTACATAAGAAGGCCTATCAGTAATAAAAAAAGCAAGTTCCACTATCGCGGCCTTTGGAAGATAGAAATTATTTTGTTCTAAGGTCAAATTATGTAACATAGGGTTGACACAAAAGGTCACAATATTTATTTTTAATGTAAAAAATAATATAAATAAGTAATTTCTTGTTAGTGATAATATATATATATTATCACAAAAGTAACTTATTTATTATTATTATATACATAATATATAATGTGTAAAATAATATTAATTTTCAAAAAAATATAATGATGCTACATGAATAAAGTTGTGTATGAACACTAAGTTTACTCATATAAATCGTTCTCGTTTCTTAGTATTAACGTAGATTCATCATCGTCATTTGTTATATTTTCGTCTGGATCTTCATCAGCCACCTCTGTCAACTGCACGTTTTCTTCGTGAGCTGCTTTTAAGAGATTACGTACAGCTTCTGGCAAACGTAGTTGCTTAGAGAATCTTCGACGTTGATTAATATGTACCATAGAGATGAATGGATCAGATGATTCTAATGCACGGTGAAACAGGTCGACCATATTTTTTTTTCTGTCCATTTTTCGACAGTGGTGTTCTCTATCGGAGCGCCAGAATTTGTTACGTGACTCGGCCGCTTGCTCTGAAAGCATCCCCACAGGAAGTGAACAGGATTCAATAATCTCTTCACCATGCACTAGAATTTTGTGTACTGTCACAGTCATCGGGTGCCAATTATATGACTGGACATACCTTTCCGCGAGCGTGCGGCAATAAATACCAAACTTTTTTGCATCTATTGGGAATATTGCTTGGCTGAAGGGCTTACCAAAACTGCAAATATTTTGTTAATTAATAATAATTCTTTAAAAATATATAATATTATATTCAATAGTTGAAATCAAACTAAAATTATTCATAATAACATTATTAAAGGTCAAGTAGAGTGACAACCCTAACACTATTTTTTAAAATTCAATTTCTCTCAAAGGCCGCCATAGTGGAACTTGCTTTTTTTATTACTGATAGGCCTTCTTATGTACTATATTTAGGTGGTAGTCACAAGTCCCACTTTTGAGTTTTTAGAGAGAAAAAAAATAAAAACGAAAATCTGAAAATAATTAATAACACCGTATTCTGTGGTGATTTTATAAAAATAAAAACTCGAAAACATGCACCCAAGTATGCTTTATCAGGGTACATTTATCAAAATAATTATCTTAGATAGTTCATTTTCCAGAATTAATTTAACATTTTTGACCTCTAAGGTCACGTAAACTTCATTATTTTTTATAAAAAAAAGTATTTGATTTTGACACGTGGGTGTTCTACTCTTGCATTTGAAATGCATACCTTAATCGGTTAATGCTCTAATCAGCAGAGGGAATTTTTTTTTGGTTCCATAAAACACTGTGCAAAGGTGTAAATAGATAACATGGTCTAGCTTTTATCGACATTTGTTTTGTAGCGCATAACTTTCTAGCGATATATTTATAGTTTAGTTTAGTTATACTAGTATTATGTTATCTGTGGTTATACCTAGTCTAAAGTCTAATAAACAGTTTGAATGGCAATTTTGGTCAAATTAAATGTAGGTACAAAGTATTGTTAAAAAACTGTAAGTATTGTTAAAAATAGCTTCAGAAATAAAAATGGTTTTATAGGGAATTTATAAAATTTTCCAACTTATGCCAATAATAATAAAATTGGAATCAATAGAATTGTCAATAAAATTGGTTGATTGAAATTATGCATTACCGAAAATATCAATAAGTTGGACTTATGCCTTTCATGGTCAACTGAGCCCACATCCCATTGAGCCCGCGGGCTCAGTTGACCACGTTCGTTTTTTTTTGGGAGTGATTCAGCCCATTAACCAGCCAACTTACCCTGCGGGCTCAGTTAACCACTTGCTACGGCTATGACGCTTCATGGTCAACTGAGCCCACATCCCATTGAGCCCGCGGGCTCAGTTGACCACGTGCGTTTTTTTTTGGGAGTGACTCAGCCCACTAACCAGCCAACTTACCCTGCGGGCGCAGTTAACCACTTGCTACGGCTATGGGTCTACTCAGCCCGTGGGCTCAGTTAACCACTTGCTACGGCTATGGGTCTACTCAGCCCGTGGGCTCAGTTAACCACTTGCTACGGCTATGGGTCTACTCAGCCCGTGGGCTCAGTTAACCACTTGCTAAGGCTATGGGTCTACTCAGCCCGTTTGCTCAGTTAACCACTTGGTACGGCTAAGGGTTTACCCAGAACACACCCAGTACGCGGACACAATATGCAAATTGGCAGATTTAGGGAATTACTATAAGATGCTTTCAATAATTAGTAAGGGAAAGATCGCGGGTTCGAGTCCTGCCTGAGCTTGATATCGCTTTTTTCAATTTAAAATAATTAATAATTAAATTATCGTTCTGTGCAGGACGAAACCAAACCTTTTTCTGTGAAATTAAGTTCATGCTATGCGTTGTTATGCGAAACAAAATTATGACATAAAAATTTCAGTGAAACGGGGGGGAACCCTGATTGAATGCATCGCAGTATGCCATTGTAACAATAAAATAGCTAGATTGTAGTTATTTAGTTTTAGATGAAGAGATAAAATATGGATAACGAAGTAAATCTTAATTATTTTTATTTAAATAAATTTCAAATAAAAAACCATTCGCTGTTTGTTTAAAAATGTGTTTATAGTAATTCCCTTAAATTTGCCAATTTGCATATTGTGTCCGCGTACTGGGTGTGTTCTGGGTAAACCCTTAGCCGTACCAAGTGGTTAACTGAGCAAACGGGCTGAGTAGACCCATAGTCGTAGCAAGTGGTTAACTGAGCCCACGGGCTGAGTAGACCCATAGCCGAGGCAAGTGGTTAACTGAGCCCACGGGCTGAGTAGACCCATAGCCGTAGCAAGTGGTTAACTGAGCCCACGGGCTGAGTAGACCCATAGCCATAGCAAGTGGTTAACTGCGCCCGCAGGGTAAGTTGGCTGGTTAGTGGGCTGAGTCACTCCCAAAAAAAAACGCACGTGGTCAACTGAGCCCGCGGGCTCAATGGTATGCGGGCTCAGTTGACCATGAAAGGGGCTATGAGTCTACTCAGCCCGTGGGCTCAGTTAACCACTTGCTACGGCTATGGGTCTACTTAGCCCGTGGGCTCAGTTAACCACTTGGTACAGCTAAGGGTTTAGGGCAATATGCAAATTGGCAGATTTAGGGAATTACTATAAGATGTTTTCAATAATTAACGGACTTTGAAAAAAGAAAACGAGTTTAGTTATGTATTGAGCATTTAAGAATGTAGTTACTTTCCCTGGGCTGATTGAATGGATCGCAGTATGCCATTGCATCAACAAATAGCTAGATTGTAGTTATTTAGTTTTAGGGGAAGAGATAAAATATGGATATTGAAGTATATCTTAATTATTTATATGTCAATAAATTTCAAATAAAAAAGTCATTCGCTATTTGTTTAAATGTTTTAATTTATGCAAAAGTGAGCAAAAATTCTAGATTCGGCAGTTTAAATGGATATTTTGTCCGTGTGCTCGGTAAACCCTTAGCCATACCAAGTGGATAACTGAGCCCACGGGCTGAGTAGACCCATGGCCGTAGCAAGTGGTTAACTGAGCCCACGGGCTGGGTAGACCCATAGCCGTAGCAAGTGGTTAACTGAGCCCGCAGGGTAAGTTGGCTGGTTAGTGGGCTGAGTCACTCCCCAAAAAAACCCACGTGGTCAACTGAGCCCGCGGGCTCAATGTGATGTGGGCTCAGTTGACCATGAAGGGGGACTTATGAATTCAGTATAATGTTGTAATTTTTTTTTGTTCGATTTGCTATGAAGGGACCAAAGAGTACTTATAGTAATTATATGGGCGAAGAGTGGCAATTTTATATGCAAAAACTTGCATGTATGGAAAGTGCTGCTGCCCCGGGATGGGTGGCGGAACTATTCACGATAGCAGTACATTATAAATAGGTACTTACATGTATGCAAAGATGAACTCTTAAACGGTCAACGATTGAACGGCGGTTTTAGGAGTACATGGCAAGCCCTGTAGTATATTTATTTATCTGTATAGAACATAAACTCCCTCCTAGAGAGGGCACACTTAGAACAAAATGACTGAAACCACTTAGAGCCATGTCTTCATTTGATATTTTATTATCTTATTTGGATGATCATGAGGATGATGATGATGATGATGGTGAGTTGATGTTGATGACGATGATGATGATTGCTGCCTCAGTAAGTGATGGAAACTTTATTAAAGGCTTCTAGAGAGATTTGAAACCAACACGAGAAGTCACAATTCACTGTAATATTTCACTTTCCTACTCTTGTGCGCGTTTTCTAAAAAGGCGGCCACCCACTAACAGTTTATCGAACGACAACCGGATAGTATCGGTCTGTCAGTTCATCGCAATAGCCCATAGCCCACACACTTACAGTTTCGTATACGATTTTGGACTGACGGGTGGCCGCTTGACGATTCCGGTCAGCAAAGACAGTTAAAGGCCGGACAGTCCATGGCCGTTAGTATTTTACATCAGACTAAAAGAATAAAATAATGGTATTATTTTAGTCTGAGGTAATAAAATTTTGACGACATAAGGACTGCAGGCCGCTGGACAGACGAAAAACTGCAGGCGGACTGTAAGTGGGTGGCCGCCTTTAAGACGTTATGTCTAAAAATCCACCATTTTACACATAAAACTCGAACTCACACTAATTTCGCAAATAAAATAATACCACGATACGTCCATCTTCACGTTGGTGCCAAAACTCGGATTGAATGGATGGACTAGGTATATGGAGTCCAATGTCCAATGGAGTCCCATTCATTTTAAATGTCACTTCAAATTTTGCCATTTGAAAAGGAATAACCATAAACAAATCTTGTTTTTTTATATTTATGTTCCAATAATTTGGTGGGGTTATTATTCTTACCTTAGAGTATCTATCTTGGATACTCTAAGATTCTCACCTATGATGCTACCATTATATAAAACGATCTTCGTAAACACTTTGAATGTCTAATTTAACAGATTAGACAGCTGATCAATGTCAACAAACTTTCGACTTTGTCATTGAGTTTCCAGTTTATAAAGTACCATGCCGTTCACTTTTGCTTATCGACTATACTATGTATAATTGCCTCTAAAGTAAGTACTTAGATAAACGATGTGTAAATATCACGTAGCTGTTTATTTTCGTAACATGAATATGTGCGTACTACCAAAATATTTTTATGAAAACGGATGACACTTGCGTTTTCGAAGTACGGTCTCAGACCACAAGAGGTTATTGTTTGATAAGCCGCGGTAGATAGTGGTTGTAGCACATGTATTGTACATGCAATTCATTTAATTTAACTTTCCCTTTATTCAAGTGAACATGAAGATACCTAATTAACAATTTAGTTGTTATCAAATCTGTTGTATATCTGACGAACAAAGTTTCTTGTGTGGTGTTGGTGCATCAAGCTTAATAAATATAATGTCTTCAAGTGTAATAATAACATTTCTTATAACGCTTAGCGCCTGTTATTGCCTGAATTTTAATTTAGAACAAATACTCATATTGAGTAGGCATAATGTGAGAACTCCTTTGTCTAAAAACTTATTTGAGTTCACTCCAAAAACTTGGCCAACATGGAAAGAAAAAAGTGGATATTTAACAAGTAAAGGTGCACTGTTAGAAGGCTTTATGGGTGAGTTTTTCTCATCATGGCTTATCAAAGAAGGTATTCTAACCGAGAAGTGTCCAGATCAGCAGTCTTTTTATGTATACGCTAATGTTGCACAGCGGACTATGGCATCTGCAGCAGCTTTCATTAATAAAGCATTCCCTCGGTGCAATATCACCATACACCATGCTACTGATGTCCAAAGAGATCCAATTTTCAATCCCATAATACACAATCCATCGAAATCATTTAAAACTGAAGCTGTCAAACAAATGCGGTCATTATTAAATTCTTTACATTTGAACAGTTCAGAAGAAAACTTAGAAGATATCTTAGATTACAAAAATTCTAAATATTGTATGACTAAACGGAAATGCAATTTAGTAACCGATAAAAATAAAATAATTGTTAATGTTGGTTTGAAACCAAATTTAGAAGGCCCTTTAAAGATATCCAAATCTGTGATTGACTCCTTCATTATGGAGAATTATGAAGGGTTTCCAATAGAAGAAGTGGCATGGGGAACTCTCAAAACCTCGGACCAGTGGAATTCCATAATGGATCTAAGCAGAGGCTATCACAGTGTGATATTTAACACGACAATAGTGGCTAAAGATTTAGCTCAACCATTGTTAAAGTTCATAAATGATTTACTTGTAAAACGTAAAAATAAAGTTACGCTGCTCATGGGTCATGATGCAAACATATACACTGTTTTAAAAAGTTTACGAGTTAAACCGTATGTGCTCAAAAATCAGTATGAAAAAGCACCTGTAGGAGGGAAAATAGTGATTCAGAAATGGAAGGCACAAGATACGGGAGATTGTTATGTAAAACTTGATTACGTATATCAGGGTACGGATCAGATGCGAGAAGGAAAGCAGTTATCAATGAGTAATCCACCCGAGTTTACCGTCCTGGAGATGGAAGGCTGTAAATTGGATGAAAACGGGTTCTGCCATTGGGATGACTTCGTCAAATTATTGAAAGGTGTGTTAAAAGAGAGATTTTTGAATTAACTTACAAAATATGTAGGGTAAACAATCCGTCCAAATATTGATGTCCTACTAAACAATATGTATGTATGTAATAAAATTATGACACATAATATACATCATAATATATAATACTTACATACATACTGTTACCCCAATGGCAAAGTTGCGAATCGGTATTGTTATAATTTTAGGGCTGTCCAGTAATCACGTGATGTTTTTTTTTGCAATTTTTTAACCCATAATGATATGTGGTGAGATTTTAGACTACCCCAAAATCACGTGTATTTTTATATACTATTTAAAGCTAGAAAACTAAGCACCGTGATAAAAATCACGCGTGATATCTCATTATCCCCTACCCCTGGTGATATTTCGTGATTTTTTTCTGACCCCCTGTTGAGCTACATGTGATAATTTTTTTTTTCTCATTTTAAAATGGCGCCTAATTCCTTGGGGGCAAATTGTGAAGAAGACGTGAATAAAATGTTACGTAATCTCGATATTATTTTAACCAAAAACGCTCTTCAACCCCCCATGAATGACGAACATTAACACACTTATAAAGTGACAGTTACAGATCCATTGATTATTGTACAAAATTGATTAAGATGATAGAGAAAATTGTAAGGAGAGCCTTAAAGTGATAGCCAGCTTGTCCCAGTGGTACTTAAATCTCATTAATGAATGTGAAATGTGATATTTTGTACAAATTTAAAAAAATAGATTATTTTTAGAGAGGACTGGCACTCACCTTACTATTAAAATATTCTGAAGTTATTAATAGCAAAGAAATAATAGGTACTTGGTCACTGATTTCTGATTTCCCTTTTTACATTTTTTTATTTAAGATAAGTACTTAATTGTAAAGATAATTTTTAATTATTTTTTAGGTAAATTGTAAGTGTATAAGTTTTTTTTATATACCTACCTAATGAGGATGAATCACATAATGGAATATTGTATTTTTAATCAGTATACCAGGTGCGCTATACCTTTCTGAGTATCCTATTTTTTAAATAATCAAAATCCGTCAAGAAATGACGAAGCTATTAGGGATTTCTTAACGAGTACTTAAAAACGCCCGCTTACACTGCGATTTAGACGATGACGTCATCTGTTATGAACGCGTCCCGACTAGCGCAGTCGCCAGTCAGTCAGTACAAATTCTTTCGTGGATCGACTAGTTTATTTTATTGTTTTTTTTATTTTTTTGGTACTATTTTTTATTTTTTATTTTTACTATATTTACTATTTATTGGTACTATTTTATTGGTTTTTCTTAGTACTTTATTTGTGTTTTAAGTTCTTTGGTGATTATTCAAATACAGTTTGTTTTTAAAATACTTTATAATATACGTAGTTCGTCCTAACGCTTGTACCTACTTATTTACCTACCTTATGATGTTCCGTCGAAAGTTGTACCTACTGTGTTGTCAAGCGAGTAATAAACCACGTTAGAAATGACGTGAAATACCTAACTGAAGCTAGGATAATACAGGTTCAGAAAAGGAAAAGGTATTAAGTTTTATAATAAACCTAGCTTTTGCCCGCGTGGATGTCAGTTATCGCGACCAAACATAGCCTATGTCCTTTCTCAAGGTCTAACCTACCTCTATACCAAATTTCATCAAAATTGGTTCAGCGGTTTAGTCGTAAAAGTGAGACAGACAGACAGACAGACAGACAGACAGACAGACAGACAGAGTTACTTTCGCATTTATAATATTATATAAATATATAAATAATATAAAATATAAAATATAAAATATAAAATATAAAATATAAATAATAAATATAAAATAAAATATAAATAATATATAATAAAAATAATAAAATAATAAATAATAAATAATAAATAATAAATAATAAATAATAAATAATAAATAATAAATAATAAATAATAAATAATAAATAATAAATAATAAATAATAAATAATAAATAATAAATAATAAATAATAAATAATAAATAATAAATAATAAATAATAAATAATAAATAATAAATAATAAATAATAAATAATAAATAATAAATAATAAATAATAAATAATAAATAATAAATAATAAATAATAAATAATAAATAATAAATAATAAATAATAAATAATAAATAATAAATAATAAATAATAAATAATAAATAATAAATAATAAATAATAAATAATAAATAATAAATAATAAATAATAAATAATAAATAATAAATAATAAATAATAAATAATAAATAATAAATAATAAATAATAAATAATAAATAATAAATAATAAATAATAAATAATAAATAATAAATAATAAATAATAAATAATAAATAATAAATAATAAATAATAAATAATAAATAATAAATAATAAATAATAAATAATAAATAATAAATAATAAATAATAAATAATAAATAATAAATAATAAATAATAAATAATAAATAATAAATAATAAATAATAAATAATAAATAATAAATAATAAATAATAAATAATAAATAATAAATAATAAATAATAAATAATAAATAATAAATAATAAATAATAAATAATAAATAATAAATAATAAATAATAAATAATAAATAATAAATAATAAATAATAAATAATAAGTAATAAGTAATAAATAATAAATAATAAATAATAAATAATAAATAATAAATAATAAATAATAAATAATAAGTAATAAGTAATAAATAATAAATAATAAATAATAAATAATAAATAATAAATAATAAATAATAAATAATAAATAATAAATAATAAATAATAAATAATATAATATAATTTAAAAATAAAGTACGGATGAAGTACTTAAGTAGGTATTGCCGTCATGACCACTTCAAAAGTATTGTTAAAAATAGCTTCGATAATGACACATTATTATTTTGTAATTTTTGAAAGATAAAAATGATTGCTGTGGGTTTTTCTTAGGAGATAAACATAATGCTATCGCGGACTTTTATGTAGACCTTTTTAAGTTATATATTTCCGCAGTACATTATATTATTCTATCATCAATAGTTTTCGCAGCGCACGCGATGTAAGAAATATTTTAAGTAATTTTTTTACATCTTGGATTTCATTATTGAAGTTTTAGTAAGGATTCCTAATTTGTTTGAAAATAAAATAAAGTCTATGTTAGTCAGTGATAATACTGATAATGCAGCTTTCTAATGGTAAAAGAATTTTCGAAATCGGTCTAGTAGTTTCTGAGTTTAATCGAATACAAAAATACAAATCTTCCCTCTTTATTACTATGTTAACATAGATGTATGGAAGTCTGCCGGATTTGTTGACATTTATGAACACTGCTCCGCTCCCTTTTGTAGTAGCGTGATGTTATATAGCCTATAACCTTCATCGATAAATGGACTATTCAACAGAAAAAGAGCTTTTCAATTCGAACCGGTGGTTCCCGAGATTAGCGCGTTCAAACAAACAAACTCTTCAGTTTCATAATATTATAAGTAGGTATAGATATAGTTATTTTTATTAAAAAAAGTATTGAAGTAAATAGCACAAAAACTATATTATTAGAAGCTTTGTAAATTACTTAAAATCCGTACAAAATTTCAAAATTATACGTTACGAAATAAAACAGCTATGGAGTCTTAACCCAAAAGAGCCCTAAGTCTTCATACTCTCCATAGCGGCGGCGCGCGCTGTCATAACAGATGACGTCACACAGTATTTTGGCGCGGCGGCGAGCGTTTTTGAGATTACTGCATTAAAATTGCTGTATCTTCGTCATTTTTGATCGGATTGAAATAATTTTTTCACAGTGTTTATTGTTTTTTTAATCATTATAAATCTGCATACTCAGCTAAAAACGTGAATGATCCTCATTAATGTTTTCTTTAAAAAACCTGACCAAAAATCTCATCCAAAAAGTAAAAATAATTTGAAACTTACTATTTTTGAAGCTGGTACTTTTAAAATGGTAATAAGTCGTTAATAATTAGTTATAGTACGAGAGCCCACGACCAAAATTTTTGTCTCATAGCAATACAGCCAAAACCGCATCAAATCGATAGATACGATTATCCTGAACTCGAAAAAAACAATATCAGACATTTTCCGCGTAGCGTTTTATCTGACCGAATTTTCAAAATTGTCAAAGAATTTTACCGAACTGCATCATAGCAATATGTCCGATTTGCAGACTGTAGTTGAATGATAGTTCTGAGATACCGGAAACATATTTTTCAGACGTTAGTGGTGTAGCGCAAACCCGTAAAATCACTTAAAAAAATTAAAAATGAGACAAAAAAAATGTCTCATAGCAATACGTCTGAAAATCTTTTTTATTAGTAAATTTTGGTTATTTGATGCGAACAAAACAATTTTCAGACGGAAATGTGAACGCATTAAATTTTGAGACCGTTTTGAAAATGTTAACAAATTTTACCGATCGGTATCATAGCAATATGTCTGAAAATTGTTGGACATGATAAAATAAGTTGTCCGCATGTGCAAAAAATTTATATCAGACAAATTAAGTGTAGCATCTTCTCTATCAGACAACTTTTCGATACTCAGATATCATTTAAAAATCGTATTGAGGCATCTTGAACTCTCTGTTACAAACCAATGAATACGTTGCGACCCTGAATTCATTACATGATAATTAACAAAGAATTTACCCGAAACCGTAACATTGAAGTTGAAGGACTGAAATAAATCGCACAAAAGGAAACAGCTGCCGAGTGAGCTGTATAATAGTAATAGTATAAGAAAGGGGCAGGAGCGTAAGAAGCGCTGAGGCTGTTGAAATTAAATACTGATTGATTTGATAGTTTTGGTTTTATTTAAAGCACACTTGAGTAACTTTTACAAAAGAAATAAGTAATGACATCTGTCATCTGTCAAAGTACATATAATAGACAAGGGAGATTCTTGAATATCTATGAAGGCTGTAAATTTTAAAAAAAACATTTTCGTACTTATTTTCGTTTTTGGGAGTATATGCTACACTTAAAGTGTCTGAAAACAGGTTTTTGGTAATCATGGCAGCAATACGAAAAGTTAAAAAAAAAATTATCCGTATTGCTATGATACATGTCGGCTAAATTTGTTGACATTTTCAAAAATGCGCTCAGGCTATGTGCTACGCACAAAATGTCTGAAAACAAACTTTTTCGTAATACAATTATAAAATCTATGTATATTTTCACTATCAGACGTATTGCTATAATACCGACTGCCTTTTTTTTTTGACACAGCAGAAATGGCCTCCCACGCAGTTGCTACACTTTCGACCGTTACTACACACCTAGTCGGGTTCAGAATCATACAATCTAACGATTTTATAGGGTTTTTGCCGTATTGCTATGAGACATGGTTTTGGTCGTGGGCTCTCGTACTATTATGTTTAATTCGCTTTTGAATGTTGTAGATACCAAAATTTTTGATTCCATCGAAAGTCGATTCACAACCTACCAATTATTTGTTTTAAAATAGGTAACTTAGTACTTAATTATTTTTTAAATATTAATTATTTTAAGAAACACCTTGTTTAATGTTCAATTAAAACCATCAACTAACAAACATTTTTTTTATTGTGGGCCATATCCATACTTCCATACTTAATATTATTATAAACTAGCTGTTGCCCGCGGCTCCGCCCGCGTGGATGTCGTTTATCGCGTGGTGTTGTAAATAGTGCTGAAAGTTGAGCGTTGAACGCTGATTAGACATTGTACTCGCCTCTCTATTCGACTCGAGGAGGTAGGTACACCACGGTATATTCGTCCTAATGGAGCAGTCCGACTGAGGAAGTATCTCCGCCCTACAGAAGGCCGCGGCTTAATAACCTCGTGTTGTGTTTCCGACGGTGAGTAGGGTAGCCAAAGCACACTGGAGAGTAGCTTGTGCTTTGTGCTATCAGTGGGAAAACCAAAGGCTTTGTCCGATTTGTCTTTTGCGCTGACGGCACAGATTCTCTAAGTTCTTACAGGGTAGGCAGCACGAGTGTGACTCCCCTGGTGTTGCACCCACCCATAGGCCACGGTAACCACTTACCATCAAGTGGGCCGTGTGCTTGTCTACCACCTAAGTGGTATAAAAAAAATGTCTACCTGCATTATTTACTCGAGTCTCTACCCCCCATACCTTTGCCCTTCCCCCACCCTCTCCCTTACTCCTTCCCCTTCCCCGTTGTATCTCTTGTCTACTCCACTATATCCCTCACCACGCTCTAATCCAGGAATGGCGAACCAATGGCACGCGTGCCAAAGGTGGCACGCAGCACAATTTTTTGGGCACGCCAGCAGTGCCAGCACAAAGTACCTAGGTATTTAGATGCGCCCGTGTTATACGATAGCCACAAAAAAGGTTCGCCATCCCTGCTCTTAGTTCTTACAGGGTAGGCAGCACAAGTGTGACTCCCTTGGTGTTGCATTCACCCATAGGCCAAGGTAACCACTTACCATCAGGAGGGCCGCGTGCTTGTTTGCGACCTCATGACTACAGTACGACTCCCGACTATTATAGTATGGGGTACTTCAAGAAGGGCGAGTGTGACGCCCCTGGTATTGCATACGTTGGGTGGGCCGTGTGCTTGTCTGCCACCTAAGTGGTATAAAAAAAATGTTCTACCTGCATAATATCTACTCGACTCTCTACTCCCAATGCCTTTGCCCTTCCCTTCCCCCACCCTCTCCCCTACTCCTTCGCTTCCACGTTGTATCTCTTGTCTACTCCACTATATCCTTCTCCTTCACCTGTTCACCAAGCTCTAAGTAATCTGTCTGTGTGGAAATCGATTTTGTAACTGATCTTAAGACAGTACCGACATCTATTTCATACCTGACAAAATTAGAAAATTTGAAAAAAAAAATGATTAAAAATGCTTATATACGTCCAGTTGGAACGAAACCATAGTAAGTTCAAAACCGCGTTAACGCCATCTAGTTACGCAGGTGGAAATAAATTCATTGACAAAAAAATAATAATTTCATGATTAAAATCGCATTAGATTTACACAACTGTAAATTTAAATTAAAGTCTATTTATTTACATACTTGCTCGGATGTAATAAGATATAAAATTTCATCCATAAGAATAAAAAAGCGCCATCTATATTTCCGCTCATATTCCGTATAATATCAATATTGTTCACAACTCCGGTTCTACTCAACCGATTGCGATCAAACAAACGTAAGATTTTAAGTCTGACCAAGCCCTATCTAACAAAAAAAACCGCATCAAAATCCGTTCAGTAGTTTTTGCGTCCATCGCGGACAAACAGACAAACAGACAGGAAATGAAAAAAATATATTTTCGTATTCAGTATCGTTAATATAACATAACCCAAGTATTTTTTTTTAAATATCTCCAATGTACAGATACGACCACTTTACAATTTTATAATAGTATAGATGCGAAAGTAACTGTCTGTCTGTCTGTCTGGGCCTCGATTCTGCTAAAGCAAAACCATTGTCATGCTACTGACACTGCAAAAAATGGCATTAAATTTTAGACTGTAACTCTATAGTTACAGTCAAAAATTAAATGAAAAGAGTTTCATTAGACTCTCTCATTCGCTCTACAAAAAGCCATTTAATTTAAAAGTTTAAAATTAATTAATTTTAGCCTATAAAGGCTAAAATTAAATGGGATTTTCTCGCAGTCATTGTGGTGTGACAGTGGTTGTGCTTTAGCAGAATCGAGGGCCTGTTTGTTACGCTTTCACGCCTTTTGGCATAGGGGTAGATTAGACCTTGAGAAAGGACATTGGCTATGTTTGGTCGCGATAACCGACATCCCACGGGCAAAGGCTAGTTCTTAATAATTTAAAAATACAACAATCCTACAATAATAATAGGTATGATGCGACTGATATTATATGAAGGGCAATGACGCCATGCAAGAACATGGCTGCTTTAAAAATTGGCGCAAATACTAAGCATAAAAAATTATAGCTACTTAGCCTAAGTAGCTATAATTTTTTACGTGAAGAAATAATGCGTCATTATTATTCATATGAATTTTATTTATATGAATATCAATCAATCAATTAGCCTATTGCAGTTCACTGCTGGACATAGGCCTCTCCCAATATGCGCCACGTTTGCCGACCCTCCGAATAATAATATTGTTATTTCGAATTCATTACATATTGCCATAATAATACGTCATTGTAAGAATGGCCATTTGTTCGTACAATAGGACACGTCAGTATGATTTGAAACCGCCAGAAGCGACGCAATTTAGATAATATTTCGCAGAAATATTCGGTGCTGCAGTAGGCAGAGCCATTTACTGGACATTCCAATTAGTCATAGCTTTGTTCCAAATGAATGATTTGGAGAGAAATAACAGATGCTGTAAAGTGACTGAAAAACATATTCGCTATACCTAACTATAGAAAAAAAAACATAAATGGAACAAAACAAAACTAGGTATTGAATACAAAAGTAAATATATTTTAGTTTCGGCGGTACTGTACCTAACTACCTCAATCAATTAGCCTATTGCAGTCCACTACTGGACATAGGCCTCTCCCAATGTGTGCCATTTCTGCCGATCCTCCGCCTTCCGCAACCAGCCTGTGCCAGGTACAGGTTCAGGCCGTTAATCCATCTGTCTAGGGGGCCTCTTCCACTCTAGGATTCGTCTGCTCGAACGGCCATCAGTCTTTCGACCGATGTGGCTAGCCCTCTGCCACTTCAGCTTGCTTATTCTGCGAGCTATGTCGGTAACTTTAGTTCTTTTTGGTTATAACCACGCAGAAGCAAGAGATTTGCCTAGCTGTTTGATTCAATGGCCAGGCAAGTAATTAAACGTCATCGATCCAAGTCACCTGCCTAGCTGTTTAATCAAATGACTGAATATCATTCAGGCCGTTAATCGAACGGCGCCGTTTAGTTAAAAGCTTAGGCAGTTCATTGAACGGCTGATTAAGCTAGTTGGCTGTGACATATTCACTCCATCAATTTAACTGTCTGGGTGTTTCCATGTATAATATGTATGTATTTATAAAAAAAATGTATCTAAGTATGTTTATCCGCATTCTAGAACCCACAACACAAGCTAGTTAAGCTATGCTTACTTTGGGTCTAGATAGCGTTGTGTAGAAAAAAAAAAAAACTAGGTAACTACCCCGCTGATGTCTGATGATAGATGGTAAGAAGTCCGACAGATGCAGAAGTGCCTTGAAAGATGTTATTCACGCGCTGCTTCAGGAACTCTTTTTTGTAAGAAGGAAATAATGTGCGAGTAGAGAATTTCCGTTCTTTCTTCCTTTTCTGTCTAGGATTAATTAATTACCAGTCGCATTCGAAGCTTTCACCTCGGAGTCTGGGGTCCGCTTTACCAGTCTTACCTAGGGATTTAGCTGGACCTCGATATTTTCCGTGAAGCGACTACCATCTGACCTCCACAACCCAATGGTGATATTAGGCGATATCGAAACATTGCAGCTGGACCGTTTTTGTTGCACTTTTTATGGCTCCAACTACCCGTAACGACTGCCATAGATGTTCGTATGGTAACCGGGACCGACGGAATAACGTGCTACCCGAGGCACGACCAAACCAATGCAAATACCCATATTCATGCATACAAATATTTGCACTGAGCGGAGATGGACCCGCGCCTCCTGCGTAGCGGCCGCGTTCACTACCGCTATGCCACGGAGGCTGTCAGAATTTCAGTTCGTTATCGTGTGACAAACGAAGGAAGGGTTTCCAACTTGTTCTACTGAACAGTTCTACGGTAAAACAAATGGGACTTTTTTCGTTATTTATACTTAGATTAGAACTAGCTGTTGCTCACGGCTCCGCCCCCGTGGAATTATGGTCCCGTTTATCACTGATATAGCGTGATACATATAGCCATCTTACCCAGTGATAAGTGTGATAGATGTGATATCTTCAATAAAGCTTTCTAATGGCAAAAGAATTTTTGGAATCCGTTCATTAGTTTTTGAGTTTATTTTTTACAACATACAAAAATCTTGCCTCTTTATAATATTAGTACCTAAGTATAGATTAGATGATTAAGTATACTTCCGCCCAACGTATAGGTAACTCATCCAAAATGGAGTCTATACGGATGAGCCTCTGGCGCAGAATTTCCTGTTTGCTGCTGGAAGGTCAACGGCAGCTGTAGCTCTCGCCTAAGCTAAGATAAACCAATTCACGTTTGAACTAACACTGCAACAGTGGTGAGGGGTCCCAATTTCCTGCCGGCTTCCCAATGGCTCGCATATTGCATGAGCATGACAAACAAGACCGAGGAAAGTTTTTTATTCCACCGGGGCTTCCCTTTTGAAAATTCTCACACTTCGCTACTGCGCTGCAATCATGTTGGCATACGTCGAACACTGATAATTTATTTAACACGAAATCTGTCCAAGTGCTATCGATGAACAATGACCTCGTATCTTTGGGCGATAGCCAGAAAACGCATTAACGGTTGGGTAATCACCACACAAAAAAAGGAAAACATACAGTCTTAAATTATAAATATTTATTAAAATTTGATAAGTATCTCTTATAGTTAAAGAACTATAAATAAATTAACCTAACTACAATATGATAAAAAATCTAACTTTTCCTGTTTCATTTGGCTCGAGTTTATAGCATGGATTATCGATCGCGCGCAAGTAAGCAGCGGCGCCTAAAAAGGCAACTTATTGACTGATTGATTGGAATCTTATTGGGAAAACAATATGGGTTAACATAATAATAATAACCCTTTACGCTACTACAATATAGGGTTCTTCAAGGAGGGCATTAGAAGATTATTTCAGGTTCGGCAGCACAATAGTGTGACCCGCCTGGTGTTGCACTCGTCTATGAACTATGGTAAGCACTTCCCATCAGGTAGTTTGTGTGCTTCTCTGCCACCTAAGTGGTTTAAAAAAAGTGAAATGTCGCAATGCACATGGTTGATTCTTTAGTAGGTATGGGAATAGGACATTGACACTTTACTTATTTGATAAGCGACTGAAGCGACACTGAATTATCGAACTAACACAGCAAATTGATGTCATTTGCTGCATAAAAACAAAGGACATTATAGATAAAGTTGTAACTATTTTTGTTAATGATCTAGAAGAGAACTAGGACTTCGTATTCGGCGCTACTCCTTTCTTCGCCTTCAAATGGATATATACATGTGCCGGCACTCGGGTGGATCTGAAATAGACAAAAATCTATTGTGAATCTAGGTATTTGGTATTTGGCAAGGAGTTCTCTGGATCTGTAAGGTATAATCCAATCTAATAAATTGATTTTCTCGAATAACGAAGAAAAATCCCATCCTAAAGATATACGATCATCGTCTCCAGAACCTTTTTCCAGCTCAGTTGGGTTTGGCTTTTTGTAGAGTGAATGAAAGTGTTATGAAACTCTTTTCATTTAATTTGACTTTAAGTCTATAGTTATTAAGTCTAAAATGTAATGTACCTATTTTTTTACAGTGTCTGTGGTATGACAGTGGTTTTGCTTTAACAGAATCGATGGCCAAGTAGGTACTCACCTTGCCAGGTGTAGTGCATTCGTCGTGCGTGACTCTGCCGAAGTACAGCTTCTCGCCATCAGCCGTCGTTCCTGCCTCCACAGCACCAGGAGGTACCTCGCCTTCGCTCGCGAACTGCCACGTAAACATTGAGGGCACTAGGACCTGAAAGTCGAAATTGTTTTAGGTTAGCTGGTCCAAGAGCTATAAGTAAGTATACACAACTACAGTGAGCTTGCATGCCTAGGGAATCAGCTGACCTCTATTGACTAGTAGTATATTACACAAAGACCAAGACAAATCATATTCTATAAGGAATTAATATGCGAACTTTTCCTATCAAATTCAGAAATAGTAAACCTCCAGGACGGGACTTGAAACCGTAATCAGACCCTGTCAGGACACTGAGCTAACTAGAAAACCGAAGTTCTACTCCTATGTTCTATTCGCCTACATCACCTGTGCCCTGCATGAAAAATATTCGAATCGTATCGATAGAAAGGAGCATCGCGATTGGCCGTCTGCCTACTGTGAACCTCGGTGTGTATGAAGCCTGCCAATCGCATTGCTCCATTCTCTCGATACCTACCTATGTTTAAATTATGAATGCGAAAATTTTTCGTACTCGAGGTACTGAAGAACTAATCTGCCGTGGCATCGTGTCATAAACACCCTTTTACCCCCAACCCAAACGTACCTACAACCGACCGGACCCTTTAACCCAACGTGTAGGTAGGTACCTCAAATTGATCTTTGGCTATTTCTTCGCCTCCATAGGCGATGTGACAGACGTTCTTAGTTGGGATGACAGTAGCTGGAAGAATTTCACCCTCATGGTGTGAGCGTGCTGCGAAGATCTCGTCACCGTCGGCATCGACACCCACGCGCAGTGCGCCTGGAGGCAAGCTGCGCTGACTCAGACAAGCGGGAACCCAACGATAAGTACCTGGAAGTTTCGGAAAGAAAGACCGTAGATCAGACTTCAGAAGTTATGGCAACAGTAAAGCGATAACTTCATTTTTTAACAGTTAACACAAACCTATAGTTCGGGAATTTTGCACATCCGAGAGTACAATAATTCGCATACAGCTCAAAGTTGGTAGGACTCTTCAAAATCCTACTAATATTATAAATGTGAAAGTTTGTGAGAATGGATGTGTGGATGTGTGGATGTTTGTTACTCTTTCACGCATAAACGGCTGGACCGATTTGGTTGAAATTTGGTATGTATATAGGTTATACCCTGGATTAACATATAGGCTATATATCAGCGATGAACGGGATCAGAATTCCACGCGGGCGCAGCCGCGGGCAACAGCTAGTACCATCATAAAAGAATTCTAAAAAGTCCGACTCGCAATAATCCGGTTTATATGTAGGTATCTTTATATAATTGCATTGTACCTACGTGTTAATTACGTACCTATCATTTTTATGTAGTTAACATTTATTTTTATATCTACAATTTTCACCAAAATCGCATAAATCCGTTTTGTGACCTTTGACCCCGGGAAATTTTTTACAGGTCCTCATCGGGTCGATGAGGACTTTAGATTTAAATTTTATGATAGTGTTTTACACAAAGATATTATATTGGTTTTATATAATTCTAGCAACTTTGAGCAGGGTGCGAATTATTGATTGGTCTAATTTGATCGTAGTTCCTCTATTAAAAAAAAATACGCAAACAAAAGACATTACAACAGTTACGGCCAAAACTCTATATGAGATTAGTCTTCAAAAATTCCAAGCAAAATCGGATCTTTCAAAAATCATAAGAGAAAAGTAAGTCTGGATTGGCAGTCACCATAAAGAGAATTGGCCTAACATTGCCGTAAGACACACGGGACACACCCAAGCTGATAATTCAAAGATAGCACCTCCTTGGCCTGCCCACACTACAACGCGTGAGAAGGTTAACATAATAGGAAGTACCTAATCCTTATCATGAAAAAAAAACGACCAAAAATATTTCAATAGAATCATAGCAAGTGGTTTTTATCATGAAGTTCGTATCGATAATGCCAAATGTCGTGGATTAGATTAATGATGTTATTGATTGTTCAGGATTTTTATGAACTATTTACAAACGGAACGTGTTTTAACGCACCTTAAATAGGAAAAAAATATCCAACGGTAAATTTGACATTAATTGTTCTGCTATGCTATGATGACTATAAAATCAGAGGCCCACATTTTTCCAGGCAAACATTCTAATAGGCATACACCTACCATACCAGGCATACACCTGAAAGAGAGGTGTATACCTGGATTTCATGTCCAGGCATGTACACCTCTTTTTCCTTTCATAGACTTTCATAGGCATGAATTATACAGAAAAGACAGAAGGCGTAAGCCGTAATCAGAGCAAAAACCACGCCCGATCGACACCTTACATAAGCCTTACGCGTCACCGATATAATTGATTTAACCGCCGATATAATTATATTTATAATTGCTTTAAACGCCCGATGCCTTTTTTATCACCATAAATGCTAGCTATATGCTGGAAGGCACTCTTTATGTAGTTTTTTCTCCCCTAATGCAAAATAGATAGGCCTATATGTATGATGAACCTATTGATATATGAGTAGGAATGATTCATTGATCACATTGTGGACGCTTTACAAATAACAATAAGACTGCCTAGGAGGTGCTATCACTTAAAATTCCAATCCCAATCCAGACTTACTCCACGGTAACTCGACAGTCTCTCCAGGTAACGTAGGGCCTTCTTCAACGTTATCCACTACGACAACGTCATCCCCGGCCGGGGGTGGTACGGGATAAGGGTACATATACGCGGGGTGCACTGGGTAGTACATGACCCCTGCAGGGTACATCGGCGGAGGATAGCCTGGTGCACCAGGGGGATAACCGCGCCCGTAACCCGGATGACCGGGTGGGTAACTGTGTTGGGGTTGACCATAACCGTGTGGGGGTTGACCATAACCGTAATAAGGACCTGGACAATGAAAATTATTCTCATAAAAATTAGCTAATTCTAAGTTAGTGTTAGGCCTACTATCTAGTGATTCAGTTGTCATCTAAACGTACCACGACCAAGTTAGTGCTAACTGGCATCTAACTGAAGAATCTAACTTTTTTACGCGAGGAAACTCCTTAAAGCTTCACCTCACTGGAGTCAACAATGAAAATCGAACTCGAACTGACTAAAACAGCACGGTGTTTCTTCACATCGGCCTGTGGCCGGGAGATCTGATGTGCCCCAGAGACCCCAATCGGATGGATTTAACCAAGGTAGTAACTGCTACCTTGGTTAAATCCATTTTTACCGTTCAGGACATTCGAGCCAATTTATAGTCATATCGTATCTACACGTTACGTATGTAGGTACCTACTCGGGTATTAAATTAAACAGTGCGTGGATACTTTTCATTGATTGTAGGTACTCAGCTTAGTGAAAATATTCATAATCAAATAAGCCTTGATAGTACGAAATTAATTTCAATGTAATTAATATTGTAGGTAAGGAGCCCTACGTTCTTAGGTAGGTATATTTTGTTTCATGTAAGTAGTATGAATACCATTAAAATTTGTACTTCAACCAAGTATTTATGAAATTGCGTTTTTTATAACTGGAAGCAACGAGAAGGCAAACTATTAGACTGAAGACAAACAGCCCAATATTTAGTTCCTAATGGATGATAGCAGCTCAGAACATCACCACAATTACAGCGTTAACCTTATAACGAACGCCTGTATTTTCCTGAAGTAAGTTCATACAGAGATGCACTCTACTTAGTATAACACTTGTCCCATGGTTCATAAAATCTCTTCCTATTCTTTCTAATCCCCACGCTGTGGGACGCCAAAAGAAGTTTTTTAAACAGCTTCATTTTTCAGTTTCAGAATCCATTTTTTTGTTTCAATCAATCAATCAGCCTAACGCAGTCCTTTGCTAGACTCGGCCTTTTCTAACTTATGGAGAATTTGGCCTACTGTTTCTACGCTGGCTAGACGGGTTTTTGTTTACTGATTGCTCCAATTAATCCTAGAGCGGCAAGAATATTATCCACCGTATTTTTATATAGATCATTTTGTACTGTACAAATAATACCTACGTAAAGAATTGGGCAATCTACAAAAAAATTAAAAACTACAAAATTTCACCTTGCACTGAAAAATCGTTCTTCGTCCCAAGATTTAATATTTATCCCTATTTTGCCCCATCTTTTTTACATCCGGTAGGCACTTACATGGTTATAAAACACTTAGGTAATTAATTTAATAGACGTTACAATTATGTGTTCAAGTTATGACAAAAATAATCACTGATCATCATCGTCATCACTAACCTGCCATACTGATGAAGCTATCACGACACAAAGACTAACTTCTTCGTACAACACAGTCGTTTTAAGTAATGAAACTGCAGTGAGGTGTTTTAGATTTGGTGGACACCTGATAAGGAATGATAATGAATAGTCTTAGAGAGGATATCAGTTTTGCGATAATAAATCAGTTTTTAAAGCGCCGTGATGTCAGCTTAAGCCAATATCTACATAATAATAATAATATTAGGTCCATAATGTATCCAATATCCAGTAATTTTATAAAACGCTAGCTAATTTCGATGATTCACCAATTGATCTTTCCACATTGGCGCTCTGTGTAAATTTTAGATGTAGGTAGTTCTTCACGGCTAAAGTTACGACCAACATTTCATCTCTCTTTCTTTGATTAAATATTTATTCCTAGTCCTAGTTCCTAGTCGTACGTATAAGGAAGAATGTGTCAACTTAGCAATCTTTATCAATTTACGACACATTTTTTAACTGTGCCGTATCAAATAAATCCGTGCAAACCACTCTATCATAGACATGTTTTACCGATAACGCCATTGGATAAGATTTACGAATATAACAAGTTTTTTTGTTAATTCTTATAAACACTGTTTTGTAGTTATTTTTAATATTCAGCCTGACGGACTTGACTACACCCCGCTGCATGTACCATAATATTTCATGGTGGTCCATATCATTTGGACATCTTTTTCTTCTTCTTTTTTTCTTATACCACCCAGGCGGCAGACAAGCACACGGCCCACCTGATGGAAAGTGGTTACCGTGGCCTATGGACGTATGCATCACCAGGGGCGTCACACTCGTGCTGCCGACCCTGAAGAAACCTTCTAATGCCCTTTTTGAAGAATCCCATATTGCAGTCGCTTAGGAAAACCATCGCGGGGAGTTCATTCCACAGCTTGACTGTGCGAGGGATGAAGTTCCTTTCATACCGCACAGTGCGCACCATTTCCGGCCATTCCGGTGTGAGGATGAATTCCCCGCCTATTCACCTTCTTCGTTTCTTCTGTAGATTCTTAGCATGAAAAGAAGTACCTATTGATATTTTAATGTCAAATTTCCTCCATCTGATACAGTTTCAGGTAGCTCGGATGAATCTTCCAGAATTGACTGGTCGCGGGTGTAAGTGGCCTATGATATCGTTCTTGATGTTAATTTTTGCAGATATAAATGTATATAGTACCTACATATTTACACTCAGCCTGGAAAAGGAAGATGGGAAAGGGAATATGGGTGCACATAGGGAGGGGCATAATGTCCAGCGATGGATTTCAAAAGGCAAAATGATATAAACATGCTCACAGATTTTTCAATGACCTTATTATCTTAATTCGCGCATGATTTAAGCGTTTCTTTGACAATATTAGACATATTTATAAATTCCGTTATGCGTTGGGCATTGTTTTTCCTTGTGTACTCCATCGATGCATAGGTTGCTACCAGGTCGTGGAGTATATTAACAACCGTTTCTTCCAATGTCATGTGACTGGGTCGTTCACCTTTTTCTGCAATTCTCAATGATGCCATTACCTGAGTAAGGAAAAAATTAAGTAAAATTGAAAAAGATGTGAATGACAGAACCTTAGCGTACATACACAGCTTGAATATCGGTAGCATCCCAAGTTTTGTTTCAGACCCTGGTTTCCACATTTTTGCCACTCCATAGGTATTTTGCAAAAACTAAGGCCCGTATTCTAGAACGACACTCACTCCTGAATCTTGATTTATTTGAGGACAGATTAGGTATATAGACAGATTGACAGATTGTCTATACAATGAGATAAATCGAGATTCTGAACTGAGTACCATTCTAGAATACCGGACTAAATATTTTAACATGACTGAATGTAGTAAATATTAAATTATTTTTTATCTATTTATACATACCTTAGCCTTCCAATTATTCAATGCATCTCCTATGAGAGTACCTTGTAGCGATCGTCCTGCTGTTAGCAAGCTATTACGTAATAATACCAAATGGTGCGACCGACAAACTTCTACAAAACATGTAATAAAAATAATTACAAAATTATTATCAGTTTAAGAATAAAAAAATTATTTACAAAATTTTACTGACCTATCTTACAATCTTTTTCATCTAATCCATTTGGACAATCTTTTTTGCCATCACAGACTGTTTTAATATTCACGGTTAGATTGTTGGTTGGATCGTTACATGAGAATCTGGTGAGTGCGGGCTCAACAGAGCAAGTGTGAATACAATTTTGTGCACATCGTATTAACGCGCAAGTGCCATTTCTACAGAAACATCCTGATGACGGTAGCACATTTTCATTGCCTGTATGCGAGAGTTTCATTGCATCAACCATTTTTTCATTCAATAACACCAAAAAATTGTGTGTACGATCCAATTCTTTTAAGTTTGAGTTGCGCATCGCATCGGTATATATGTGAACGAGCATTTTGAAATAATCATCTCTAGTTGTTTTGATTGCGTGAAGATCAACGTTATAATTTGTAGCAAATTTCTGCATTTCGCGTACTAAACCAATCAGTGCCGTTATCTTATTTCTGCTATATTCATATTCCGTCGAAATTGATTTCAAAGTCAAAAAGTCCATTAGTTCGGTAAACAGATTATTGGCTTCATATTTACTTTTGGTTTTACCTGAAACAGATAATGTAAACTAAGATAAAACTTTTCACCAATAATTATTACTATTTTTGTTGAATATTAAACCACATAATTACCCATTGCGCATAATAATTCATCACTTTCATCAAAACAGTCCAATTTACCATCACAAATTAAATCCAAAGGAATAGTTGTATCACCAACGACGGTCTGACATCTCCAACGATTTAGTCTAAATTTTTGCCAACATATACGTTTGCAGCGGGCATCGCAGTCATCTGTTTTGCAAACATCACGCTCACATGTGCATGATTTAGGAGACCAGACAGATATTGTATCATTCGCATCTACGTTCATAGATTTACGAGTCAACGTTTTATGATTTACTTCTTTGTCAACGGACGCACAAAGATTTATCTCTAGTGCCGATGATAGTGAGCTCATTATTGTAGTGGCATCACCAATCTTCTTTTTCGTGTAAAATGCTTCTTCATCTACAGTCATGTCCAAATTTTCTTCGTTATCTTGGAGGATATCTAATTGCGATTTAAGCATATTTGATAAAATCGCATGGTGATGTGTGAAAATGGGTCCTCCAACCAATGGATGCAAGCATTTTGTTGTAATTGACTCGTCTACGTCCTTCATCAATGCAGCTGATCGTTGAAGTCTTTCAATCACTGTGAAAATAATGGGAGTAGGTAAATATATAAAAATAAATAATCCAAAGTTTAAAACAATATGTAACTTTACAATGAATATCTTAGTACAGTCAGGTGACTTATACTCGTAGTTATAGTTTCAAATGTATGAAAAGTAGTTTTATAAATCTTAAGTTTCATCGGTTTTTGGCAGCAGGAGAGCACAGTAAAGATATGATTCCGTAACGGACCGCATACGACAACAACAGACGCATGCAGCACATACAGCGTACCCATTACTTGTTAAACTCCGATACGGATAAAAGGGACCATTGAGAAGCCGCAATGAATTACGCGCATGTGCTGCGTGCGTCGGCAGTTGTCGTATGCGGTGGCTACCGAATCATGCTTGGTAACGCGTTTGACTAAATGTTAGTACCTAATTATGCTATTTCGGTCGCCGTTCTCGCAGCTCAATCTGCAGGTCTAAAAATGCCACTTTATTGGAATCGTATTAAGATAATATTTTGTCATGCGGCGATATTTACATGAAAATTAGAATTTGCTTGGTAAATGAATTATTGTGATTCTGCTCATATGAGTGACCATTATACGAATTTTATAGGATCTATTGAAATCTGGAAAATAATAATAAAGTTACTCGTTTTTAGCGGCATCACCCATTGTGGCTTTTTAGACCCCGCCGGTCATTATTGGAATTGGCTCTTAAAGATTCATTTAAATGCATCATTGTTGAATTGAGTATATAATATCTAGAATCATCTGATAGATAAATACGACCGATACTTAGATACGTTATTTGAAAATTTATGATACCTTTATTAGTACAGTTTGTTTCATCAGCTTCGTTCCAGCAGTCAAACACACCATCACAAAGTTGATCCAAGGCTATAATTTTCCCATCACCACAAGGCAAGTTGTACAAAGAATGTATACGAAGACAAATTCCTTGTACAACATCGGCACAATGTGGATCGATTGAAGTTTCACTCAGAATTTCAGAAAAGAATACTTTATATCGATTAATATGTTTCATATTCAGTCCTCGCGTTTCGTTCATACTAATTTTAGTGTCTATTTCATCTTCTTCTGACTCAATATTACCTGTACGTCTTGAATTTCTTTTTAACAGTCTTCTCATAGACAGTTCAAGTCCCTGTGTAATAAGATCAGTGTATGCTTTGAGGTCTTTATGCTGGTTGTGTATCTCCAAGTGTTTTCTTTTAGATGACTCGAGTATTCTGCCTTCGATTTTCTTTAAAATTGCTTGCTTCTGTTCTAAAGTTTGAGAATCCTTTATGTATGATTTTGCCATAGTCTCTATTTTATGTGCTATATCCTTTATTATATGTTGTTTTGTCAGAGGATCAAATACTTTACGGTTAGAGGATGACTTGTTAGATTTATCAACTATATTTTTATTAGCAACTCGTAAATCTAACTTTTGTATAGAATCTTTTATTTCATAGCTTTTATGCTTGTTGGTAGTTAAATCATTTTCACTTTTTTCGTAATCGTCTTCCTCCTTTGCATTATTTTCTGCTTCATTGTTTTCATTGTCTATCTTACCATCTTTTTTTTCGTTCTTGGCATAAGCTTTGTCTCTAAATTCCCGCATAATTATTTTAACATACTTGTCTCCATCTGCCAAGTGCTTAGCAGTGTTTTTTAATTTCGATTCAATCTTTTGTAAAACAACTTCTTTTTTTTCCTCTGAGACTTTAGTTAGGGAACGTAATGTCAAGTTAGAAACTTTATTCATTATTTCTCGAACAATCAGGCCTTTTACTGAATTTTTAACAACTTTTTGTATCGCTAAAATATGTAAAAATTAACTTAGTAAGCATACACCTATGACATTTTGTATATAAATAAATGAGATTGTTGTTGAGTTCTTAAGAAATCTATTATTCTATAAATATTGGAATCCTCTACGAACATCCTTTAAAATGTCTCGTGTTTCTTAGTTCTTTTGTATATAGGTAGGTAAGTAAATTAATAGTAGATGTACCTGATATAGAATTGTACAATATATTTACCATAACTGTAGATTGCAGAAAGGAGTAAAACTGAAAGAAGAAAATAAATCTTCATTATGTATATTCCTTTGCACAAATACTTACATCGAAAAAACTGCTAACAATTCCGCAGTTTTCCAATAAGAGTGTTTTCTCTTTTTCATTTATCAGAACGGTAAAGTGGCCGTTAATCAATGCATAATGGGATATAAAAATTAATTAATTTTTAATTGGGTGTAAGACGTTGATAAACAAGGAATTTATTGGTATACAATAGGTCAAATCTAAGAAAAGATGCGTGTAATGCATGAAAGAGGATATGGCAAGGAATGAAGAGACTGAGAAGATGGCATGTCCCAGAAATGTATGGAAAGGAATGAGAAATTGTGCCGACCCCAACTAATTGCAATAAGAGAAAGAAATAATTTATTATCTTCATCTACCTGATATGAAGATAATAGGTTAAATTACCTAATTATACTGTAAAAGAGGAAATTCAAATTTAGTTATTTAGTTTAGGCTGTTTTTTATTATTGTTGTTGTTCAATATACTCACGTGAAACATCATTCGATACCGAAGCTAATAGTGACGAAACTTTAGCAATAAACAGACCCCGAACTCCAAAGAGCCAACTTTGAACGCAGCTGGGCATTCGCTATGATGACGAGAGAGTTAACTGAAGTTAATCAGTTCCTTTTTATTAAACAACAAAAGGGTAAGTCCCGTGGTTAGTATGAAATAGCAACGCATGACGTCATACGTGATTTCAAACATCAACGTGTTGTTGTTATTCAATAATTTACTGTGAATAATGAACAAACAAACAAAACAACGGATCGCATTTTTTCTAATCTATTAAGATTTTTTTGTTTTTTGTTGTTATTTGAATGCCATCAATTAAATTTTGCAAATATGCGGGCGGGCACTAATCCCGGCTGCATCCAAACTTCGAAGGTCGGGCTCCACTCTCTATCTAATTTTGATTTAATTTGTTTATACGGTGTCTCACAAGGAAGTGTCCTCGGCCAACGTTTAACTTCACTAAATATTAATTGCGAATCAGTTTTAACCCGAAATAGCCGTACCTACTACTATATACTTTGTCACACCTAAAAAGGCCTCTTGAATAAAAAGACATGATATTCACAGCATTGTATTAAAACGACTAATGTTATTTTGCACACGTCTTAAGCGTTTGTTGGACAATATAAGATGCTTTTTTAAATCCTTGTATCTCCAAATCACGAGGCTGGTTGGTTTCAGGTACCGAAGAGTACACTAAAACTAGTTCATGTAGAATTTGGCTGACCTTGTCTTCCAACATCTTACGATCTGGGTCTTCGTTCTCCGCAATCGCAAGGATCTGTGCTATCTGTAAATAATATTTATTTTGCAAAGTAAATATCGGACTCTTGTCTGATTCGGTAAATCTTAAATAAAAATAAAAGGGGTATATGACTGGGGCCGGATGTTGGCATCCGGCCGCAGTCATATACTTACATATATGTATATCCGGGAAAACCGTATATATTTCTCGTTATTTCTTGTTAGTCGCACAGAGGAACTTAAGAATATTATGTTCGAATATGCTATTCTATAGGATGCTTGTTTATCATCCAAACTAGCTTACCTTAACCTTCCGGTCTTCTGAAAGTATCAAATTAGGTATATCAAAAAGTGTTTCTCTTAGCGCCGTTTCTGCTTTTTGTACGTTAATACGTAATTTATCCAAATGACGAGCTCGACACACCTCTGTGGAATATAATTATGTACAATATGAATGTATTATTTATGTATCTATTTTAATTTTATGAACCAAAATACACAAATTATGCATAATGACCGTCATGGACAAGGTGTTATCGTAAAAATACATGTTCGTTCTTCCATGGTGAATCGGTCGGAACTTTGGGATGACTTTGCATAGTTGCTACTAGGCCATTATATTATTTGTGCCTTCAATAGACAGATGCTTCAGCAAAATTTTAATTCTTTACTTTGACTCTGTGCTCCAATGTTATGAAAATACCAAGCAAATATATGGTGAGTATCAGGGACATTACACTGTCTTAAATACAAATTTAAAATTTATCAGACGTTAATTGAGGAGCTGGATGATCAGTCCACTTCTCTCTTAATCAAACTGAGGGTAATAGCAAAATAAGAAAACCCAGTATAAAAAGAGAAAAGACGAACACAAACATTATGGGGGTCCTAGACTTTAATTCATGTGAAATCATTTGGGTAACTATTTGTCATATATTATGATTACCTACACTTTTTGACATTGACTCGTTATCAATGCACTCTGCAAATATTATATTACTCACAAGAAAAGAAAGATGTTATCTTATCAAACTTTAACTACAATTTATCAGGCAATAACATATCGAGAAGACTTGTGCTACTTTCATTCAATTCACTTACCACGTCTGCAGTCTTTTTCATCTTCTCCGTTTGAACATTGTTTCTCACCGTTACAAATATCTTTAATACTCATAGATGTATCATCAGCATCACATGAATAGTTAGCAAGAATAGGTTCTGCGAAACAAAATCTGTTACATTTGTTTGAACAAAGAATGGAAGCGCAGACACCATCTTTACAGCTACACTGTGCGGATAATACTATATATTTATTTCCAGTGTATGAATGTTTAAGTGCCTTAACCATCTTCATGTTTAATAAAAGGAGATAATCATGTGCGTAATTTATTTCACGCAAAGAACTCGAATTAGGCCACAAATCCTTAAACATTGCAACAAGCAATGCAAAATAATCGTTCCTTAAAGTTTTAATGGTATCAATATCTGGATTAACAGTTTTTATGGTTAAATTCTGTAATTGGCGGACTATGTCAGTTAATTTCTCAGTCTTGTTGCGTTTATATTTCTGTAATAAAAATTTGGTTGTAAGCATTTTTAATAACTTATCATACATGGTGTCCGCTTTATGCTTGTAGGTTGATGATTCTGAAAGCACAAATACGTATCTATTTAACTGAATGCAAGTTAGTAATTGAACAATAAGTATAACGTCAGTAGCCCGAAAAGCGTGTTCTTCAAACTTAACCTTACGTTTTTTTTAAACACTACTTACCTTTGACACATGATTTTTCGTCGCTTTCATCGACACAATCTATTTTGCCGTCACAGATAAAATCCAAAGAAACACTTGAAGCTCCCGTAACAGATTGACATCCCCAATGATCTAAAGTATACACCTGCCAGCATATGCGCCTGCATCGGCCATCACAGTAGTCTGATTTACAAAATTGTCGGTTACAAGTACATGATGATGGAGACCAATTTAGATCGTTCTTTATCTCATATTCATCGATCAAGTTATCCATTTCGGCTTCCAATTTGAAAAAATCATTTGTTACTATGTCAATATGCTCGATAGGTAAGCAAAGGTGTGATTCGAACGAGTCCAACATCGAAATAATCAGTGTACTGATTTCGTCCCAATTGTTTGTGTAGCAGACCAGCTGCATATTTAAGCCTTTTCGCCAAAGTTTGAAGTCATCCGAAAATGATTGGCCGTCCGCATTTCGAGGCAAACATTCAGTTAAATTTGCTGTGTCTAACAATATATCATTTGCTAATTGAACTTCTTCAAAGACTGGAATAATGATTGTTTTTATAAGTAGATATTATTGTTTAGTTAATCTGTACCAGGATGACATTTATGGCGTAGTGAGACTTTCTCATTACGAGTAAGTAACTGCTTCGCTTACCGCGCAGCGCAAACATTTTTATTCATAAATTTAAGTTTGTCATATTTGTAAAAAACTGAAAACGAACCCACAACCTTCGAATTAGCAGCTGAAAGGTCTACTTCTACGCCACAGAGATCGAAAAAATTATACTTTTTTATCATACTTCTAAACACTAATACAAAAAAAACGAAATTACTTATTATCATACCTCGCTGATTGCAATTAACTTCATCAGTTTTAATAGAGCAATCAAGTACTCCATTGCATAGTTGTTCTAGATGTATAAATGTACCATCACCACACGGCACCATTCGCATATCCGCTATACGAGCACAAATGTCTCCAATTGCATCATTACAATATGAATTGCTTGTAATATCACGTTGATCAGTGTTACTCTCGAGAAAGTCATTCTGATGTAAATTATTATCATTTTCAATATTAAATACTCGTATTTTTGTGTGGGAATTATTTGCTATATCATTCACTTCTATTTGTTTATCACCGTTTGTTACATTGTAAGGTTTGATTTCATTAACTTTTACTTCTATATCATTGTGATCATCAGTCTCATCTGTTCGACTATCGTTAGTTCTCTTAGAAGCGTCTGCAATTTTATCGTTAGTTCTCTTTGAAGCATCTGCAAATTTATCGTTAGAATAATCCGCAAAGTTATTTAGAATACTATCATTTTTTTCAACAGATATTGATTGATTTTTTAATTTAACATTGAATGAACCTTCAATCGTAGTTTCAGTTGTTTTATTCTTTTGCCCTAAAATATAAAAATTATGAAAAATAAGTAAGTATCAACTAAATACCTTGTTGGTTCCCGGTGGAGTAGAATAGGGCGACAACGCCCACAACGTCTTTTCCTGTGGGTGTCGTAACAGGCGACTAAGGGATAGGGCTGTTCTCCATCCGATAGTAAACATACAGCCCATGACAAAGTGTCCGCTAGACGGCAATAGGTTTGCCCTCTATTGCGTGGGACCGAAAATCATGGTTGGCGAAATGTGGGTGTTAATAAGCCTCTGCCTACCCCTTCAGGGATTTTACAGGCGTGAGAATATGTATGTATCATAAACAAATTATGTTAGTTCGAATTTAGTTTAACTTATCATGACTTTTGCTGGAGCGACTGCCTTTTGCCCTCCCAATCCAAGGACGTCACATTGACGAACGAACTTCTGGCAATGGCTATTCCATTGCCAGAAGTTCGTTCGTCAATGTGTACCCACCGATTTGCAAGTTGGATTTTCGGTGGGCCCCAAATACGAGTACCTACGCCTTTCACGAAATTTATTTAACTGAGTTATTTAAGTAAAGTTACTTAAAATATTTACCATAGCACAAGTATCCAGTACACAGTAGACCCACGACAATTAGATAACCTAACATTTAAAATACGTAAAATTATTTTCATTATACACAACACTCCTATTAATGCTCAATTTTATGACAAATGAATTTTCATTAATTTTCAATTGATTAGAAACTTCTTTACCAAACTATAAAATTGTAGGTAAGTATACAAGATAACGGGAACAATCAGTTCGCGTTGAGTGTTATTTTGCGCAAGGTGTTTTAAATAAAACTTTTAACTTAAATAAATAAGTAATGAACGTACTGATGTATCTCAATGTAAAGATCATTGTGTTCTGTTTAGAGACTTTTGTGCCTGACTGTATTTAATAATAAGTTAACTGAGGCGCGTTACTTAACGTCCAACTTAATTAATAATTAAGTCGGATGTTAACGCGCCTCAGTAAATTAATAATTATTAACTGAGTCGCGGTAATATAATTAATAATTTATAAGATAGTTATTATACACTATTGCCTTGGGAAAACCTGTAATGATAGTTGTAAGGAGAAATAAATAAATAACTAAAAAAAAAATATTCAGTAATAATATTAATTTTATTAATAATTATTATTAATAATATTAACCATAGTTAATAATTATTCAGAATAATTTACTGGGACGACTATGTCGTCGTGTCACATTTATTTTAGCTCAAAAGACTAAATTGAGGTATTTTATTCAGTCAATCCTTTGAATACACTCGAGTCAATCTGACAAATAGTGTCAACTGTCAAGCAAGTGTCAAAGTGCCATTGTAAATAAAATTATAACCTTAAAAAACCCACAATTTTACTCTAAATATAGGAATAAACATAGTTCACGTATCAAAAACACCACAGACTGGAGAATAGCTATGAATACCTACATAACTAAACTAGCTAGTGTGAGTTCCTAAATGAATTCGAGTGAAATACCTTTTGCGTAATTTAGCGGTTATTGCTAAGCTACTTTTCTCTTTTACCTTTTCAGGCTACTGTTGGCACCACGGGTATTATAGCAAAATGTTCGCCAGTCCTAGCCTCACAGCTGCATACCTCGGCACCCTTGTGCAGAGTGGTATCAGGAAAGTACAGGATTACGAAGAAACGCGACAAACCACTCACATACGAAATGGCGAACCCCCCACACTTTATAGCTCATCGTAAATCTTGGAACTCTTGGAACACCTGTAAGTTATTCAATGTATAAATAGTTGTTTCATCATCTCTGAGTGTGTGCAGCTGTTTATGGAAGCTATCTGGTTACTTACTCATTACTATTAGGTTATAAACTTCTCTAATTTTTTTAATTCATATCTAAGAAATTACAGTGTTGTGAGTTTTATAAAAGAATGAATGTGAATGTTGTTGGGGACTCTACCAAGGCTTTCAGGTGTGAATCCATTGGCTTCACAGCTGATAGACCAATAAATTCTCTAGTACAGGCAGCCCTCTTGAACATTCAACCAATCTTTCATCCATTTCTGATATAAAAAATAATCTTATTTAACTCTTTTTTACAGCTTCTATGAAAGATGGTCTCCGTCGTTCTGAAACTGCAGTAGAAGATGAATTCATTAGACGATTTATGACTGGTACATGGCATGGACTTGTTTGTAGTGAAGTAAGTATGACTTGAAGTGTCTCACAGATGTCGCAGTTTGATCATCTGTCCAGTTTCTGATGTCCCCGTTTTGAAATAATAATAAGTATGACTCTGTGGATCAATATATCATAATTATCACCAGCTTCCTACACAAACACTTGGAACCCAGATCTGCTCACCTAGTCCTTTTGATTTATTTTTACTTCTATGGGAGCAACCAAAAAGCCTGCTCCACAGCCTCCTCTATTAAATAATAATCAGCAAGTGTATGTGTGCAGTGGTTGAACCCCTCCTGAAAGCCAATTCTCGTACTATAAGTTTGTTCAAAATTCAGTCTTGATCTAATCTCAATCGCCCAAATGTCAAAAACAGTATATTCTTGTAATAGAAATAAAACTTTGAACACATTTTTTTACGAGAATTGTCCCTCTTTTCATTGCGATCGTTTTTGACATCTGGGAGATTGATATTTTTATTAGCATTTTATTGGCCTTCTGCTAAATATCTCCTAAAAATAAAATTCTACATTTCAGGTTATAATCAAACGGCAGTTCAACCACATCCGTGTGGCGGCGATCATCCGACGCGCGGTGTCCCCAACCAAGATGTACTTCCTTCTCGGCTACACGGAAGAAATGCTGGCCAACTGGCTGCAATGTCCTGTCACCTTAGAGCTTCAGACTGTCGAGAGTTTCAAAGATGTTGTGTTCAAATATATTTAATGTTGTAGCTGTTTTGTAGTGTATGTTAGCTTTAATAAAATTATGTATATAGTCTATGGAGGATTGTTTTTTTTTGTTAACAGCTTTTAGTACGTATGATGCTGTATGATGGTACAGATTCACGGAGCGTGCATCAACCTTTCTATAGATCTACTGTCGGTCGGTACGGTCGGCCTCCAGCAAGTGGTCTACCATGAAAAAAAATAATTCGCACTAGAGTCGTTCGTCTTTAGTGCAGGTGAGAAATTTCGAAAACATTTTCATGGTAGCAGCCCCTTGTTTCGCCCTCTCATTATTGTTACAAAGCACCTTAATAATGTGCATTTTGACTTTTATAGTCAGATCACTCATTGTTAACGCCCATACAGGTTAGGTTACTATAGTACGCCCGTTAACATCTGAGTTTTTCATCTTTCCACCAGACATGTGCTATGCTACGTAGCAACGTAGCGTAGCACATAACGCATCCATAGCGTAGCACAGTGGAAACGGTCACATAGTTTTTATAGCTTAGCTTTTACATTCTCGTAGCCGGTAGCGTAGCTGCATAGCACATCTCTGGTGGAAAGGCAGCCTAAACGGCAATGTCGTGTTGAGTGGGTAGTCGGATAAAAATAAAAGTCTGACAATAAAATTCATCTTATAATTTTTGATTCCTTCAAATATACATAATGTATCAACAAACTGAACAGCGAGACGCGACCGCCGACCGCGCGCGGCCGCACACAACAACTGCCGCAGTCGGCACACACACACACACACACGCATCCACGCACACATCACCGCTCTAACACCGTATCGAGCCGCGACCGAACTTCTGCACAAACGCTTTGTACTTTTTACACTTTATGAACCAAACACCGTTTGATTTCGAGACTACGGCATACTACCCGCAAGTTTTTGAAACTGAAATCAAAGCTGTCCCGAAAACCTTAGCGTCAAGATGTAATTGTCCTTAACGATGGTCACAAAGCCAAGCGGTGTCGGTTTCTGAATCTGAGAGTGCATGAAACATTCCGTTTTTATGAGACGATCTGTCTAAACTTCTCATAAATGCTTATGGTGGCTCTCAGCTAAATTTGTATTGTCTATCACAGTGTCGTAAAGCATTTGTCCTTACATACTAGTGAGTTAAACATTGCGATCTTATCATTAAATCACCATAAAACACATTTTGTAAACTCGTTAAGGCTTCAGAAAATATTTATTTGTTAATTATCATGAAATAATTTTTTTATAAAGTCTCAAACAGTCTTTCATATCGAGCAAATTCGGTGCCTGTGGAATGTCTATCGAGATACACTTTGCTACTGTGATGGCTAGCGACTGTTCCGTGCTGTGTCGGTTCTCAGTGTGCGCAGAAGTCCAAACGGCTGACAATATGCGACGGCTCGCTCGTTGTTAAGCATTAATTGCTATCGAAATTACATATTTACAAATTAAATATACACACAACATGAAGGCTTTTCGTGGTTAATTCGAATCACTATCCAAAACTTCAGTGACATCGTTGAAGCTTCCAGACCTGGCGAGGGGGATTATTGATACCGTGAAGCCTGAGTATTTACACAATGAACGTATAATACACATATGTACAAATAAAAATGAGTCCAAAAGGAACAAACATGAGTGTGGGACGTTACTGAATATCAAAAATACGAACGAATACGACAAGTCGTGCAGGTTTCAACGACGCTGACAAACAGTGACTTCAATAATTTTGGATGGCATCAGTTTTGTCAATTAAATATACCTACAGTGGAATATAACAAATGTAATGTGCGATATAAATTCCTATTTCAACGCTACACACTGCTAAAACTATTAAGTAAAATTCTCCATCAAAATTCTATTAAAAATAAAGAGATCATAATATGTTCTACAAATAAGAATAAAGTTGTTGTAATAAAGCTCTATATTATTCATTAGCGATACTTACGCATCGTGGTTGTGTTCTATTGGTTTGTTTCAATACTGTATCACTTATGTAACAGGCTATCACCTCAGATTTCATCATCAGTATCACCTCATCACATCACGCGTAAGTATAACACTGTTATGAATGATGTAAAGCCAAATCTCGGTAAATCGTTGCCTATTGTTATGTTGCTATTATTCCAGAACTGTTCGTAGCTATATAATATTATGCGTAGATATATTGTATAATAAGGTACTGACAACACGTTAAATGCAAAAATACTAACTACATATTTTACGTGATATTTTTTAGAGATGAAAACGTTGAATTGATCCGAATACTCATGTCAACTTAAATTTAACTCTTGTCGAAGGCAAATTGGAAAATGGACGTTGGAAATTGTACCTTGGCTTGTTGTGAATAAAGTTTAGACTTAGTTAACGAATCTCTATAGTTTGTGCTCTCGCAGCCGGCCATTCCCAACGCCTCATCGGCCACAGTCTTAAATATACACCTATCTTAATTTACAAGAGATAGAACAAGATCATCATGATATGATTTTTAAATCTACTGTACTTAGAAAAATTATACAGCGTCAGTAGTAAAATTTGATTCGTATAAAACTTCATTTTAACACCATTTATCCTAAAAGTAATAATTCAATATACCCTTTTTATGATTTGGCTTATTTTTCTTTTTTCACAATACATCAGACAGATTACAAGAGAGACGTATTCCCTATCACAATCACATTTAGTAACATTAAAAATTAAATACAACAGCACCTGTCGTTTGATATACATAATAATAATATAATATACTGAATAAAAATATTCAAAACTAATTCCACATAAATAATTCAAATGGTGATGACAAATGGAAAATAAGCGTAGATACAACTATGCAGTGGTCCAAATATTTTTCCTTTACTATATAACAAGTGATTTAATTTTGACAATTACTTCTGTGTATTCTAGACTCCTTACTAACAAAAAAAATTGCATCGCGAAGGACTAAAAACTGACCATCGACCATGCGCCACTTCTTGTAACTGTTTTACAGAAGACATAACAAAAACGAGCGTTATGCTATGCGCGGTATATACGTCAAATCCCATATATTCATAATTATACGATATGGATACGACATATGTGCAAATACTGAAACCGCGTATTATATTCTAAAGTACGCCGGCCCGGTTCTCGTCTCACCCCGGAACCGTGATACATTTTTTTTTGTTCGGCAGTTCGTCTAGTAGGTATACACACAAGTAATTGGACTTTTGTAAATATTGCTAACTATTCCGACGAAACAACTAACGCTTCACAACGAGAACTTGACATGCGCAAGAGATCGATCGATCAGTTGCTGACGTCAGAGCGACGCGGCCAACTCCTCCGATGATGTGACTGGCTAACATACTACTCGATATATCGACTCCAAGCCAAGCTACAATTCACATGGAACGTCCATTCAAAATGGTTTGACAGTTTTGACATTTACATAAATATCTATCGATTGACAGTTTTGACATTTACATAAATATGTGATGTGGTAACAACGAATAGAATTTCGAATAAGAACGCATTCGCAGATATTGCCGACATTGTTTATACTTTTTTCTTTCTTATGTGGGTAGGTTGTCTGTAATCTATTATATCTTTGAAATTGAAGGTAGAGGTGTATGTATTACGTATTATTTAATGACGTTATATAGCATTTATTAACTGATAACAGGATACTTGATAAAAAAAACAGTTGTTATTAGCATTCAAAATTAAATTTGACTTTTTTATTGCATGAAAATCAGCTAATTTGGTAATTTCAACAACAACTGCGCAAGCGTCCCTGACAAACCGTATTAGAAATTCAGATCTTTATTCACCGCTTGGGGTCGCCCTCCAATCGACGCCGCTCTGAATCAAGCACCTAAACCAATCGACAACTAACCTACAAACCATGCACATCTATTAGATCGTCCAACCTTAGCGAATAACCAGATCAAAAATCACGGTAGCTTAGAGCTGACCGTCGAGCTAAAACGGATTCTGACCAATCAGAAGGCTCGAGACACATGACGTAATTCACGCCCACTAAACTATCGACACTCACACAAACATTTGTACTACGCCAGTATGCTATATCCGCTACTACTTAACGATGGAGAGGTTCATTTACGGACGCCTTCGGATAATCCATAAAAAAAATTACTAAAGCTAAAAAAATGCATCTAACATCGTTATGAAAATTTTGATCGGACCTCTTGTAAATAACGCGAATACTGTTTTCATTGAGCGAAATGAAAAATAATGATCTAAAGATTACATTTTGGATTTTAATAATGCTTTTGAAAATGAGGAAGGTCTCAATCGTCATGTAATAATCCTACTTACATCTAAGAAGAGGAAGGCGTCCGGTAACGAAACAGCGGAAGGAGACCAGTCGTAAAAAAATCAAAAGACTTACACTAAGCTTAACAACTCTCCACTTACACACAGACGTCTAAGAAACATACAGGCAAAGAGATATATAGGGTTTGGGGTATACTTCTCGCTGAATAGTTTGTTGGTACACTTGATGCCAAATTAACCTAACACCGACCGTCGCCGGCCTTTGTTCAACGCCGACACCGCACGACTACCACGACAACCGAACCGAACGTCATCGAGTCTACTACACTTTCATTATTCCATCTAATACCTAATCCACTTAACACATATCGATCAGTGAGACGTGTCGACCGAGAAGTTTATATAACGCTGGAGATAAAACTCAAATGGAAAGACAAAATGTGATTTTTGAAGACAAAAATGTAACGATATGAAGAGAAATGGGATTTAAACTGTTGTAGTTGTTTTAGTAGAGATAGAGCCTAGCCTGTAGGCGAAGGCACTCAGAAGACATATCCGACTCTAATATGTCTTTTATAATCAACTTTATTCATATACAAATAAATCTTACGACGCCACAAGCCTTTGGTGAGAGTAACCTGCCATCAATATGAGCATTGTTTTGATGGCTGGTTACTGAATACACACCGAATCTAGACTCCGATTATGCTAATTTTGTCATAACAAAACCACTGTGAAACCACTGAAACAGCAAAAAATGCAATTTTAAGTCGGACTTTACTGATATGCCGTTAAGTCTAAAATTAAATTGCATCTCATAGAGTGAATGAAAAAATGTAATGAACTCTTTTACAATTAATTTTGGACATTACGGATGCATCAATAAAGTCTTAAATTCAATGACATTTGTTGCAGTACTAGAGGTTTTGCAAAGAATTATCACAATCGGGGTCTTGATCAGTTGATATAATCAAATGGCTTCGAAAACACCTATGAAACTTCACAGGACAGGTGACAAAAGCGTCCATAGATTTTATCTGTCAGGACGGCTGATAAAAGCAGATTTAACTATCTCTATGACTTATATAAAAAACTTCCACAGTAGCGTAATTGTTGTTTGTATTGTATTAGACACGCAACGACTCGCACAAATAAAGAAACTAAACATCACAATGTGCACACCGCTGAGCTAATGATACACAAGAATCGAAGATACGTATTAATAACTTTATGATACAACACCGTCCTATTATCATCACATATATTATTACTTATTAAGATATTAATAATTTATTGCACACACGTGATGTCACTCCATAGGCAGTGTTAGATTTAACAATGGTCTCTCTATAAAATTTTACAATAGATAATTAAGTATCAAAAATAATTCAAATATTTCTATTACATTATTAGATTTATGATAGCTATGTTACATTCCCGGCCGCGTTTAGTACCAACTGAATCGTGAGCTGTATACAATGTGCACTGACCAACATTACAACGTTTGTCGTTCGTTTTTCAAATTCATGTCAATTTGACACTGTACGTTCATTGGTTGAAGATACTCTATAGGCAACCAATGAGCGTTTAGTATTTGGTATGTAACGTTGACACTAGTTTGAAAAACGTACCATAAACAAAAGGATGATATAATATTACACACTATGCTGACTTTTATTAAATTGAAACGTATTTTTAATATTTTTTTACTTATTAAAAAAATGAATATTTGATATAGAATAGTTAACGTCGTTTGGACTGTTACCACTAACAGCCAAAACATGGTTTGCGGTTAGCCACAATGCGGCCTGTTGGATCCGGCTGGCCGCATGAGTTTTCTCATATGAAACAGCATGAATGCAATACTCTGGCGGCTGACCGCATAACCACCATGACATATCATTTAAGATGTGCAGCACATTGCGTTTAGTTGCAAGCGTGTTGTGGACTGCCTATCAATTGGGGAATATATACAACATTAGTTTAGATATGATGATGATAAGTGTCTTAATACTGCTTTGGATATTTTTTTTAAAGGGAGACATAAATCGAATTATTTCCATAAAATTGTAATGGTGGTCAGTAACAATGAAGCAAATAAACAAAAAACGCCGCATATTAAGGTGCGTACAGATTATGTAACATGTTGTATAACTTGTGTTTTATAACACGTCCACATTATCTAACATTGTTTTATAACTTTGCAACATTGTACATTACAGTTTGTATTTTACAGTGTCTACATTACTGAAACATTGTTTTATAACATGTTATGCTATATAATTTGTACGCACCTTTACTATTCTTTGCCTGTTCTTTAACTAAGTAGTGAACTAGTGACACACCTTTCATGTAGTGTTGTCAGTGTTGTGTGCTACGGAAGATAAGATGTACTGAAAATTGGCAATGAAAATGGCATTTTTAAATTTATTCAACCCTTTTGTATGAGAACAACAGGCAGTGGACACCGCTTGTTACTCGCACACGTTACAACTACACTTCAACAGCGTTGGCACACGACAAGTAAACAAACTAGTTGAGTGTTAAGTATAAAGCTGCGTCTAAACACAGAATACATCGTCTCACTGATGCCCACACAATTACAGAATGCTGTAACGCGTCGATCGATCGACCGACCAGTCGATAGATCAGTCGACCGATCCCCACGATTCGACACTAACACAATCACGTACATTGCATAATTATCCCAGATTAAAAATATCACCTAAATAATATACAGTGGAGGAATTTAGATCACTAATTAGTAAATGGACGTTTGAAACTCTCACATGGAATGAGGACGTACATGTTTAAGTTTGAATTATGTTAGAGATGGGCCTAATTAAGCCGTCCGCTGCTTCACGCATGTGCACGTATTCGGGCGCCCTTTTTCGTGCCCATAATATTAATAAGCTGTTAGTTCGTGCAAATTATTTACACATAAGTCGTGCAAAAAATTTACAAAAAGTCGTGCAAATAATACAATTTGCACGACGCAACGTTCGGGGTGCCCGCATGCGTGACACGTATGAGGCAGCTGACGGTGTTATGTGAAAAAAAAAAAATGTTTTAACTAGTGAAATACTAAATCATAGACAACAAATATGGCATAATCAAAGAGTGATGTACCAAAGAGTATTGAAGCCACAGATAAAATAAAAATATTTTTATAGATGAAGAATGAACTATTTGTGTCCGTTTCTTCAAATATAATGAATAAAGAAAAACATATACGTTTGAGCTAACATTTGCATTAATTGGCGAATAAGTTTAGTTGTGTATGTAGAATAAATGTATTAACTTTAATGTCGTCAACACTTGTAGAAAGGCATACGAACCCTTTACAGTTCAAGCAATTAAAACCGTAAAAACTCACGGAATTAAAAAAAAAGGGAAACGTTATTCTTCAACTTTTTAAAACATGTGACGTCACACAAAAAATCTAACCGTCCAGCGAATTAATCTCAACAAACATTAATGTACTTTATATTGTATTCCTCAACTGTATAATACCTACAATACATCGAAAAACTAAGCGTAAAATTCTTGTCATAATCGACTGAAAAAATATGTATCTTTATGATTGTATTACAATTTTATTGACACAATAAGCGTAGGTCTAATTTAGTTCATTCACATTTTATTGAATCAATATTTAAAATTACAACTATTATAATTTTAATCAGATTCGTTTACAGACGATTGCACTGCCTCTCGCCACGTACTATCATACATTTTCATTGCAGACCTTTATAATAATCAGTTTAAACTTTCATGCATTTAACTAGTATAATACTACACTACGGCCCGTTATCTATTCACTGAAACAACTAACTACTGATTTTTTTTGAACTACAAGTTTATATTTGAAAGTGCGGAACACTTTACTTCGAATCATTGTATAATTATTTAGCAATTGTGACTCGACCTTTCAGACTTTGGTGCTCCCTAAATGGAGAAAAAACGCAGTCAAATAATTGTGATCCTACTAGTGGTCAGTGACCAATTTTAGGCTCGACGCGACGTCTGTTTACATATTCACGTAAAAATAATGAGAACTAGCGAGAAATTAAAAACAAATAGGTCAAACTTAGAACATGCGTCTTTCGTCGGGTGTTAAAACCTCGTAAGAACCATACGAGTGCCTGCTGTTAAAAAGTTAATACAAGACGTTATAAGATTAAGAAAATAAGAGTAAAAAGAAAATTTATTTGTATTTAACCATGTCATTGAATTAAATATCGACACATAAGATAACAAGGTTTATTTGAACTAAGTAATAGTAATACATTATTTACTTTTAAAACTAAATATGAATTACTATTATTTTTGATAAATGAATTAATATGTTGAAATGAGCATTTTGCATATAAATTTATTATCTGTGAAACTTATGCTTCCACAATCGATTTCGCAGAGATATTAGATAGCTATTATATATTGCAATGATTATCTAGTATATTTAAAACAAATAATGTTCTTCTAAGTATTATTTATATATTTAAGCTAAGATTTTTATATATTATGCTACTATTATAAAGCCAAAAGCACGTAAGTGCCGCGAAATTTTCTTTCGCCAGGCTAGGATATAAATTGCTAAATAATTTCATTAATATAAATTTAATATAGCGCTCATGCAACCAATACTAGAACATTGAGCATCCGAATTTGCCATTCTATTGTAATAAATTTATTTAGTTATAATAAATTCTCCGTTCCGCGCTTTCAATTAAACCATAATCTAAGAATTCTAAGCAAGATAGATCTTATCTTAAGGTATTATTCCTAACTCTGCAGCAACACTGCTGCGCGCTGCGGAGTTCGGAATCATACCTTCATACACTTTATCTAGTCAAGAAGCAATTGTAACAAAAACACCTATATTATTGAGCAAAAATAAAATTAGTCGGTCAATAGATATAAAACATTGTACTAGGTGTACTAATAGTTCAGTGAAGAGAAAACGACGTTCGGTATCAACTTGTAACGGTATACAAAATACATCTAAAATTATCAACTAACGGGCGAAACCAATAAATAATCTAATCTACAGTACTACACCTTTAAATTTTCACTTTGCGAAGTTGAATGAGAGTTCGGGTAGGATCGGATTGCTTCGGTTTTGTAAAGCATTGTCTCTTTCGCACATCGGTCTGACAGATTGATACCTTTATGTCAAACTGTCAATCTGACGTACAATTGAGATACCACTCTATAAAATCGAAGTAAGCCGATATTACCCGAATTTTTCACTCTTTCACGATGTTAACACCAAAAGGGCAGTACTGTACTCTGGATTTCAAATATAGTTCAGATTTATGTACTCAATATTAACTAACATTAGATACATACGTCATATCTATATCTGTAGTTGTTAGATCAGTTTGTTTATCGATTCCCTCCGTGAATATAGCCGACTTCTAGAGACGGATTGTGTCCAAACATAACAAAATGAAAAGTTAAACACACTATGGGATTAAGTAAGTACTTAAGACTTAAGTTATTTGTACATAAACGATTCATAAGCTAGTTACTGATATACTAAGTTGTTAGTGTTCGTTTGATTAACAGCTATGGATAAATAACAGACTATTGTATTGTTAACTGCAGTATTTCTATGAGAACTATTGTTGACTGTTGATTCAAAGTTTAGTCAAAGAGACATAACGTCACTTGACCAGTGGGCCTGCCATGAACTTCTAAACAGGTCAATAAATTGAACGGCTGTTATATTACCAACTGCATAAATAACTTTGTAATCCTATATAAATATATACGATTACAAAGGTAAATTTGCAGTCGATAGTATGACAGACGTTCAATAAATATTGACTTGTTTCAAGAGTTTATGGTAGAGGCTCAGTTTACGAGTGTAACAACAAGTCGGCAGCTAGACAGTTCATATTGATATACAATTAAAAGATAAACAACGTAAATAATAGCATTCAAACAGAATTGAAACTTATTGCAATAAAATAGAGATGAAATTTCAAATGAATAAGACCAAGGGACGATATAAATTATATACAGTACCCGGCTTTTGGTTTGACAAGTCGGGGAGAAGTGATCGTGTTCGGTAAAGGTCGGCTTCGTTCGACATAGTTCGGCTTTGTAGAGTGTTCTCTCTATTGCATATCAAACTGACAGCCTGATGTGCGACAGAGAGGGTAAAAAACCGAACTCAGACGATTAGATTCTCGTTAGTCTTACCGATGTGTGAAACCAAAATCCGGGTACTGTAAACACACTTTCCTTTACGACATCGCACGATATGTATGACCTTTTCTCTCACACGATAATGTCTCAATCGAGTTCGTTTACATTGCTTATTCTGGCCTGCTTTATATCGGTTATTTTTTATTGTATATCAATAAAGACGGAATCTATAGTCATCGGCAAACTTGGTGACAATGTGGGCAGACTGTTTGAGGTGTCTTTGGTGGTAAACGTGGCGTGCCTATCAACCAATCATGGATTATATTCTTAGACTATATACAAACTAGACGCAGCAAGGGTCATTTCAACACGGCGTAAAAACTACTACTTTTTTTTTCTATTCCGCTTACTTAGGTGGCAGACAAGCACACGGTCTACCTGATGGAAAGTGGTTACCGTGGCCTATGGACGCGTGCAACTTCGGTATAAGTTGACATAAAACATCACATGCACACATTGACAGTTATTAGCTTACTCACACAAAACGTATTTTTCACGCCGTTTTTTGCGCTGTGTCTATACAGTATACAAGGTGATTCGTATCGGAGCGAAAGATTTTGGGCACAGTTTCGATAGCAAAAGCGTCTGGAAGTATTATTTTGGCGAAAAAAAAAAATATTTTTTAATAATGTACGGGAATAATGTACAGGTGAAAGGCATACTGTATGGGATGTAAAAAAAAAAAGATTTTTTTTTCGCCAAAATAATACTTCCAAAATCTTTCGCTCCGAAACAATTATAAAATCACCCAGTATAGTCTCAGATTATATAATAACTCATCACGGGCTCAAACGCCTCGCGTTATCGGTTGATCAGTCCTTTTGTTAGTTTGTTCACAAAGTTTGTCGATAACTTGACGTGTATGTGTGTGTGGTGTGTGTGGGAGGGTGTGTGTGTGTGTGTGCGTCCGTGCGTGACACAATCCTAGTGCTTGTGCGCGTGTGCGTCGCGTGTGCGTCGCGCGCGCGGCTCGTGCTACCTGCGGCCGATGAGTCCGTTGGAGTTGCCGCTCGTGGTGGGGGACATCTCCAGCTCCACCAGCAGGGGGAAGTGGTCTGGCGACAAACATAATATTGTCCAGTACAATTATAAATGTCATTATTTTTATAGAAAACCATAGGGAAGGGACTGTTACTCCTTACTACAGGTTATAACCAAGGAAACAGAACTTCACCCACAAGATTGTAACTGTAAATAGTTGTAACCTACCGTGAACTACCTACCTGTATGTAACTACAATCACTTTTTTACAAATAAACCATTTATTTTATTATTTTTGTATTTATAATGTGGGTTCATTGGTTTGTGCATAGACCACTAACATAATGTGAGCATCAATAAGTGTGGATGCAGATAGAGAGTGGTCGGGAGTTCTGAGTTCCGAGTTCAGAGGTATTCAGCTGGGCAATTCAATAAGCAAGAACAGCGATGCGAGTCGCAACGTTGTTTTAGAGTGCTGTACATTATAAAGAACGCAGAAGAGTTCTCCTAAACAAATCGATTAAGATAGGAAAAAGTGAAACGACTCAAGCGGGGCTCGAACCCACGACCAGTCACTTATAAGGGAATGCTCTGACCAGTGAACTACCAAGTCTTGTGTATCGAATAAACAGAACATTCCCCCTCTTTATACCTACTGGTCACGGGTCCCAGTCCCGCTTAAGTCGTTTTACATTTTCCTATCTTATTGCTTTAAAATTTCATTCAAAAACCAGTTCCAATTTTGAAACTGGAAGTGAGAAAAAAGCTGTTGGAATATGAATAATACCTGAAGGTACATGAGGGTGTGGACAGCCCACGACCTTGTGCTCCCGGAACCAATCTTGCGAGAGCGGCCCCAACAGGCCCAGCGGCGTCATCGTCTGCTTGCTATAGAATATGTAGTCGATTATCCCCTTGAAGTCAAACCTGGAAGCGAAATAAATTGGTCTTATAATTCGATCATTAGGCATTGATTTTTTTTTTGCTCCGATGCAGTACCGGTATAGTAATTCTCTCGAACACTTTCCAATACGCGATGAAAAAAGCAAAAAAAAGTAGGTATTATCATCTAATTTGGTGCAGCCGTTTAGAAGTTAAATACAATACATACATTTCGGTGATTCATTCATCATGTAAAATTTGCATAACCCACGAAATTTATTAAACATCAATGATTTACTAAAACAAAGTTTAAACTTATAACTGGTTGCCCTGAACAGTGTGTCATTTTATCAACTTATGCTATCTAACTATTACTTGTACTTAATTATATAGATAGACTAGCCTTCAGCACGCGGCTCCACTCGCGTGCATCTCGGTTAACGCGACCTTTGCTCATATCTCCGGTTCTACTCAACCGATGGCAATCAAACAAACGTAAGATATTAAATCTGACCAAGCTATTTCTAAAAAAAAAGGAACAAAATCCGTTCAGTAGTATTTGCGTCCATCGCGTACAAACAGGCAAACAGACAGGAAATTCAAAAAGAATATTTTCGTGTTCAGTATCGTTAACATAACATAACCCAAGTATTTTTTTTTAAATATCTCCAATGTACAGATACGACCACTTTACAATTATATAATAGTATAGATATGTATACTCACGTGTAATTAGTATAGGGCATGATGTCCTCGCTGTAGGCGGAGGCCAGTTTGAAGTTGTGCGTGAACTCGTGCTCGGAGCCGGGCATCCGCCGCAGAGTACCCGCGTAGCCGAGCTCCTTGAAGTCGCGGTGCTCGGACGCCACCCGACCAGCCGATAAGAACTCCACCACTCCTGGAAATAGAACGTATTGTTAGTATAAACCGCTCCTTATATAAGGGAACTTTCAGACGATGCGAGAAGACTAGCATCGCCGAGATATCGCCGAAGAGTCTCTTACTTACATTTGAATGGCAACTCGGACCAAATTCGCGAAACTCACCGTTCGACCATGATTCAGACGATGGGAATCACGGGCGACCCCCGATATTTCGATAAGTGCCGGGAAGATGGCGGAACAACAAATTAATATTCTTTTTGTACCAACAAGAAATTGAGAAAATTTGTTAGTTTCCAGTTGCGTTTTCTTAATACGAGACTGAAGTGTCGTCTCTTTCTAGTTTCCTAATGTAAACAGAGCCTAAAACAGCGTATATGAATGTTTTAAAAGACTTGGAACTTTTATACACCGATTACGCCAGGAAAACACTTACAGATTTTTGTTTTTGCGAACGTTAAGCAAAAACTACTGTGTCGAAATTAAAAAATCTTACAATTAAACTCCGAATGTCTGTTTTCTGTTTTGTTATTTTGTTGTAGGTATTATTTATAGTGTACTGTGTAAGAATAAAGTAATAATAAACGACATAAATATGTAGGAGCTGCGTGTCGCGGTGATGAAAATGCTGCGGTGGATGTGCGGAGTTACGCGTAAAGATCGCGTAAGGAACTCTCGCATCTACGTTAGCCTTCATATCCAAGACATCGCAGATAAATTGCAGGAGAGTCCACTTTGCAAGGACGGTGATGAATAAAGGTATTATTTCGAAGGTGACCGCATACGACAACTGCGGACGCACGCATCACATACGCATAATTCATTGCGGCTTATCAATGGTCCTCTATATCCGTATCGGAGTTTAAGAAGTAATGGGTACGCTGTATCTGCTACATGTGTCTGCCCTTGTCGTATGCAGTCGCCTTCGGAATCCTACCATAAATCTACCGCCATAGAACGACATGTCATGAAAAGATTTATTTGTCACATGACATCTAATTTACATATCCCATCAAAGTTCACCATAGACTTTTACCGCCTCGAGACCAATTTTGGTAAAGATTGAGCAATTTCAAATTAGTTTAGTAACCTCACCACCATATAAGTAGCCTGTTTCATTAGATAATCGTCAATGGGTAAGGTCCGAAGATATTACAAGGTCCATATATAGACGCTCGTTGTGACTCGTACACAGATAAAGGACGGACCAATAAACTGGTTAATTTACGAGTAGATATCGGTGTGCAGTTAAAAGTTCAATTTGTTGATCAAGTTTCGCAATAAAGATAAACAGTGGGACTATTGGAAACCACTAAATTGTGAAGTAGGTCGGAGATAAAAATCGGGAGGTAGGGTAGTTTTTCCAATAGATTTTTCACAAAGTTTCATTTATAATTTTCTCTAGCTTTTAGTGATGAATTACAAAAGTTTGGAGCCTGGCGAGATTTCGTTCATGTGGACCTAATGTAAATTATATTTTTGAATTGAAAACTACTTTAGGCGAAAGGAGCATTGGGCGTTCTTCGTAGAACACTTTTTGAGATGGGATAAACCATTGAAATCGCAAGACACCTTTACCGGTACCTCTTTTGACAGTTCACCGGATTGTGGAAATTTGCCTATAAACGTTATATTGGTCAAGTTTCATTTCTGTTGGCAATACCGGAGTGCCACTACCGGAATAAAAAAACTAAAAACTAAAAAAAACTACTGTTCAATCCCAGTTAATTGGCTAGCCGCTTACCATCATTCGGGTATTTTATGGGCTGTTTATCGGATGGGGAATAACCCTGCCCCTTAGTACCCTTGTATAACATTCACAAGAGACAGGGGGCGGCCCTGGAATTGTTTCTCGCCCGTATTCAAACGGTTATCTATTTTACGATTCGTAGAATTTCTAAATTTTGTTGCTGATCTCTCATATTATTATAGAGGAAACTATGAGAAATAATAGAGAGGACTCAAAGGAGTCTCAGGTGGTATCGAATCCGTTATTTTGACGAATCTAATGATTATTTTAAATTGGAAAAAGCGAAATCAATACTCGGGCAGGACTCGAACCCGCGATCTTTCCCTTACAGGGATTGATGATTTTAGTTTTTGTGGGAGTGACTACCGTCTTACCTCCCAATCACGAAAGAGAAACCTTTTCCTTTCCGACTGTACGATTCTGCCGAATACTGTGAATGCAGTTCAAAATAACTAACTAACTCACTCAAAATAACTAATAACTTACTAACTCGTCCTAAAAATACATCCAGTATAAAAAGTTTACTCGTTCGTATGAGCAGTAATACTGACCACTATCCGGCAATGAATTAAAGTCTCCACACAGCAAAAGCTGCACGTTGTCCCTTTGTCCGGCGAGGCGCATCGTCCGCGCCGAGTCGTCCAATATAGTCCGAAGTTCGTTGCTCAGCATCATCGTCTGGATCAGCTTCACGTCGCAAAACTCCGGGTCCCAGTGGATGTGTGCGGTGCAAACTAAGATCGGCTGGCCGAGCATAGATGAGTCAGTTGGAAGTCCTGTAATAAGAAGAAATGTTATTGTTTTATCATTTTCTATACTAATGAGGAAGGATGGTTAAATCTTTTTGAAAGAAATCGGACGGCTAAAGACGAATAGGGACTCTCGATCCACATCGTTCCTGGTGCTGAGCCTGGTTATCGCAATACGTGTGGACACTCTTTGTTAGTGTGATGGACAGTATGGAGACTTTTTTAATAGTTTTGGGGAGAGTTATGTGCGATATAGCATCACGCAGCGACTTTAAGGAGCCGAACAATAAGAAAAAAACAAGACACATGTGGGCATCTGATGCTATGACGCGGTGATATAGAAGTCGAGTGGGTACGGCGCGCGGCGGGTAAAACCGCGGGCACAGCTATCCTGTGGGTCTCGGGAATATGATCAATATTTTACACAGCCTGTTAGAAAAATATAATATTATTACCTACATCAAAAATGAATGTCCTTGCCTTTTATGCCTATAGGAAAAGATAGAGACACGATATCTAGAATGGTATTCAGTTCTGAATCTTGATTTATCTGAGAAATGATTGTATAGACAATTTGTTTAAGCTGTCTATACAATCTGTCCTCAGGTAAATCGAGATTTAGGACTGAGTGGTGTTCTAGAATAATATATTAAGGCCTTAATATACTCGGGCCTTAGTATACTAAGTACAAATATCAACTTTCCGCTTATAATAATTTTACAATAATAAGTAATCCTCAACACAAGCCAGAATAGATAATTACATTGTGCAACTAAGATAGCCACTTTACACATTCTGTGTGTCGTTCGCTGGTGCCTGTGACAGGCAACAAAAACCTGAATTAAGGCATGATTCCGAAGTCGACCGCATACGGCAACTGTCGACGCATGCAGCAGATACCCATTACTTGTCAAACTCGGGCATAGATAAAAGGGACCATTGAGAAGCCGCAATAAAAAAAAAAAAAAAAAAAAATTACGCGCATCTGTAGGCACATGCTGTAACTTGCATCTCGAATGATCGAAGTGAGCTCGATAGCTGAATCCGCGGTGAGATGTCAATTTCGCATACAAATTGACATCTCACCGCGGATTCAGCTATCGAGCTCACTTCGATCATTCGAGATGTTTGTTACAGCATGTGCCTGCTGCTGCGTGCATCGGCAGTTGTCGTATGCGGTTGGCCTCAGAATCATACCTTTACAGGTCACCAGGATTATGAACGGTTACCACTAAATTTACACCGACTTATATCTGGTCGTTGTCTGTGTTGGGCATATTCAAGTCTAAGATTTATTATTAGATTTAGGTATGCGAACTAAGTCGCATGCACACTTGGTTTAATGTATGAGTCGTACACCCATCTCGAGTTATGCAGCTTTCTAATATTCATGTAACAAGTAGTAAGTACGTAATGTGAGAAGAAACAAGTATCCACTTATGCAACCATGTTTGAAAGGTCACAGAAAGTTAAATACTTAAGGCTATTTACATAAACATTGCTTTCTTTGTATTGGTACACGTCTTCTGGGTTCTGATTCTGATTCGGTAAAAAACGTGTGGATTTCAAAACGTAACGTAGCGTACTAAATGAGGCTCCTAAAAGCTGAGTTTTGAGCTTCTGGTTTCTACTGACGGACGTTTGGAAAAAATTTCGTAGTAATACTGAAGCTCCAGTAGCTCGTGGTATTTTTACTATTAGTGAATCATATTTCATTAGTTTAGTCATTTTAATAGATTATGATAAGACATTTTTCTTTCAAGCTCAATTTCTTTTAGACTTCCGCTAGTTTCGGATGCTTCCACCCTGCCTTTTCTTTCAAAACCACATTGATTTGAACAGTGTAATTTCTTTGAATCCAACTGACTAGTCCACTCACATTTGACGGTTGTTTAAGGACAGAAGTTTTACCTGCCCCGGAAAAAAAGGAGTGATGCTTCTTACTTTGAAGTCCAAATATAGTGAAATCTTCATTTATATAGCAAATCGCCCTTCAAAGTCTATTACTCTTATTAGAGTTAATGGCCGGTGCAAATAGATCAAACGAGTCTACGCGCGATGCGAGACGCTTCGGAGAACGTATCTGATTCTATTTTTAGAAGTCATTTGTCAACTGTTTTTGATTTGCTTACATCCAAATGTTATCCAAGAATATATCAATACGATCTATTCATCTTGAGAAAGAAAAATAAATCTCTAAATTTGTTGTTCAGCTCAACGTTATTTTGAGAACATCTACACCGATTTGGTCTATTTTTTCCAGTCTCCTAGACTATGCGGTATGTTAGGTAGTTATTTTGAGTTGTGTTTGCGAATTTCATCGCTAAGGATGACACCGGGTACCTACTAGTTTCAAATAAAAGTTTATTCCGAAATATATCTACTTAAATTTCATAAGACACGAACGGTTTTCATTGATCGATAAAGTCATAGTTGACATATTGCTAGAATTCGTATGGCATTTATGAGTAACGGAGGCCTTATCTACCTTTCCTATATCCCTACCCCCTCCCTACCATTCCTATATCCACACCTGAAATCTTCATAAGCCAAGCTAAAGAATAAAATACATAACAAGGTGAAGAAAAGCGATTTTTTCATTGAATAGCATAACCTCAAAGTTTAAAGTAAGAACAAGATTACATTGAATTACGTTAAAAACACTTGACACATTCCTAGACACTACTAAACGTGTGTGTGTCGCGTCGCAGTGCAACGTCATATTGCAATATCTCGTAATATGTCAGGCATTATATAATCCCCTACATTACTCGCATGATTATCACATATTGACGTAATTGAGATAATACTACTTAAATTTTTAATGGTGCTAATTGCACCTTCAGGAAAAAAAAATGGAGTCATGCAAATAGCTAGAACTAACGTGGCTAGAAATCAGCTGCAGCTACGTAATATTAAAATAAACAATAGGATATTATATTCCGCTCATAATCTAACATACGTAATATTTAGGTACATATATGTCTCCGTAACTAACTTAAGTATAAATGAACAAATTTTTATTCTCTGCCGGGCCCCGGGAGGAATCGGAGAACTAAGAAATATCTTCTGGATTGACGTCATAAGGGATGACATGCATGCTAATGATCTCAATGTCTGAGATGCTGAACATCGTGCGTACTAGTAAAAGTACTCGAAACTCCGAATTATGAGCTTCCGAAACAATAAGAACACTCGGTAAGATAATGATTTATGAGAGATAGTTAGCATATACTGCCCCTGCCTGTTAGGAACCTGTTACTTAGTTGTCTAAACCCAGAATAGGTTTGCAAGGCCTTATTCTCGGTTGGAAATTATAATCAACTAGCTGTCCCGGCGAACTTCATACCACCATATTTTTCCCGTTCCCGCTGCACCAATTTTCTCACCGTTTAAACCTTCCCTGGACATCCACGTTTTTTGGTTGGACCTTTAGTGAATCATATTTCATTAGTTTAGTCATTTCAATAGATTATGATAAGACATTTTTCCTTCAAACTCAATTTCTTCTAGACTTGATTTGAACAGTGTAATTTCTTTGAATCCAACTGACTAGTCCACTCACATTTGACGGTTGTTTAAGGACAGAAGTTTTACCTGCCCCGGAAAAAAAGGAGTGATGCTTCTTACTTTGAAGTCCAAATATAGTGAAATCTTCATTTATATAGCAAATCGCCCTTCAAAGTCTATTACTCTTATTAGAGTTAATGGCCGGTGCAAATAGATCAAACGAGTCTACGCGCGATGCGAGACGCTTCGGAGAACGTATCTGATTCTATTTTTAGAAGTCATTTGTCAACTGTTTCTGATTTGCTTACATCCAAATGTTATTCAAGAATATATCAATACGATCTATTCATCTTGAGAAAGAAAAATAAATCTCTAAATTTGTTGTTCAGCTCAACATTATTTTGAGAACATCTACACCGATTTGGTCTATTTTTTCGATTCCCTAGACTATGCGGTATGTTAGGTAGTTATTTTGAGTTGTGTTTGCGAATTTCATCGGTAAGGATGACACCGGGTACCTACTAGTTTCAAATAAAAGTTTATTCCGAAATATACTTAAATTTCATAAGACACGAACGGTTTCGATAAAGTCATAGTTGGCATATTGCTAGAATTCGTATGGCATTTATGAGTAACGGAGGCCTTATCTACCTTTCCTATATCCCTACCCCCTCCCTACCATTCCTATATCCACACCTGAAATCTTCATAAGCCAAGCTAAAGAATAAAATACATAACAAGGTGAAGAAAAGCGATTTTTTCATTGAATAACATAAACTCAAAGTTTAAAGTAAGAACAAAAATCCATTGCATTACATTAAAAACACTTAACACATTCCTAGACACTACTAAACGTGTGTATGCCGCGTCGTAGTGCAACGTCATATTACTGCAATATCTCGTAATATGTCAGGCATTATAATTATAATCCCCTACATTACTCGCATGATTATCACATATTGACGTAATTGAGATAATACTACTTAAATTTTTAATGGTGCTAATTGCACCTTCAGGAAAAAAAATGGAGTCATGCAAATAGCTAGAACTAACGTGGCTAGAAAACAGCTGCAGCTACGTAATATTAAAAAAACAATAGGATATTATATTCCGCTCATAATCTAACATAACGTAATATTTACATATATATGTCTCCATAACTAACTTAAGTATAAATGAACAAATTTTTATTCTCTGCCGGGCCCCGGCAGGAAGCGGAGATCTAAGAAATATCTACTGGATTGACGTCATAAGGGATGTGCATGCTAATGATCTCAATGTCTGAGATGATGAACATCGTGCGTACTAGTATAAGTACTCGAAACTCCGAATTATAGGCTTCTTAAACAATTAGAACACAGGGTAAGATAATGATTTATGAGAGATATGTTACTGCCCCTGCCTGTTAGGAACCTGTTACTTAGTTGTCTAAACCCAGAATAGGTTTGTAAGGCCTTATTCTCGGTTGGAAATTATAATCAATTAGGTACATATCTGTTTTGTGTAACGTGATGGTGTGTGATCGTCCGTAATATGTGAATTCGGCTACAGCAGTTAGGGTTACCATACTAACGAGGTTTAATACATTTCCTGATTTCATATTCCGTAGTTAGCGACAAACATGATGCTGCCGATGCAACGTACGCGAATGTGAATACTAATTGCGGTGTATCCGTCTATGTAGCATTCTGTGGCCAAAATTGCTTAGGTACATAGTATTTATAGCACAATAGATTCAGAAATTGTAGTAGATTTGCAAATACATTCCTATGTACATTTTTAAAACCAAATATTTACACTCAGAGAGAAAGTACAAAGGCATCGATTACTAGTCTTTAGGTTAATTGCTCCTCATAATTACGAGACAAACTAAAGAAATAGACACTAATTGTCGTAGGTAAGTAACTACCTTCAAATTTAGCATCGGTCAGTGACTTACCAATTAAACCTGCTTAGCATAATTTGATGGCAATTACGCGACTAGGAGAAGCAACGACTTGTGTTGTGTACCTCCCACAAATTTCAAATAAAAAAAGTCTTTCGATACAACCTACTCAACTACCTCTTTATGCTTCATATCTACTAGGTGTTGTTCATGATACTATTGAAAGTTTACGCGAATCTCATTCATAGAAATAAAACTGAAATGGCTGCTGAAAAGCTGAAAAGTAGCCGAAACGTCGGGGTAAAACTAATAATATCGCGATAAAACCCGTTAAAAAATAATTTTATTTCAATAGGTGTTTTTCAATAACGTTAGATTGAAATGCTTATCCAATTTGAAAAAATCTTTTAGCCTTAGATAGTCTGTTATTGATAAGGGAGTGGAGCTGTAATCATAAATCAACAGATCTGACAGATTTCCATAAATAATAAAAAAAAAAAAAAAATTGCGAGCTTTTTAGTTTAGAAGGGTGACACAAGGTTAAAAAGTATGCCACGGGTGAAGCGGGGAGGGATGGAATAATAAAATAAGTGAAAAATATCTGAAAATATTGATATCGTGCCCACACTACCAGTCAATAAATCGGGACACATTTCTTGGACCTAAATTGCGAGACAAACGAGGCTGGCGCGCGCGGATTGTTAATAATCTATGCTTGGTGAATTTGACTTCGTGCTGTCCTCAAAAGATACCCAAGAAAGGTATACTGCGCGTATAGAGAACATTTTGAGTCCAAGGTATATGTCCCAGGCAATTATCTATATACATTAACATTTTCTGGAATGCCGTGTATCAATTCGATTCAATTCTGCGATAATATATTCGCTATCGGATACAACTGACAGATGCTGAGCAATGCATAACCTATTTTAAAATTCAGAGCAGTGAGAGAATGACTCATATCATAGCATTATAGAATAAATCGAAATCATATATCACAATTTTCAACCATCTATCTGGTTTTTAGATGATGTGAAGTATTTTTATTCGTTCATTTTAATCGAACTTTATCTATATCCTTCGTCTATTACGACTCATGGGACTCCGACTTTTCGCTGTTCCTCAGAGTTTCTGATTTGGTCATCCATGTCCACTTTCAATATTCATTCTGTACACACTGTACACAGAGTTGGAGGTCTAAAGTTATTGCTAAGTTATTTCAAATCTATCAATCAAAAACATCACTTTTGACTTTATAATAATAGCAATTCCATTGAAATTTGTCTAGCAGTTTTTTGTGATGACGCAACTTAAAGATACACTCGAATTCTAAAAATGGTGTATGAGATTCGGGTTCTAACCATTCCTAGTATTGGATCGGTTACCGTTAAAAAACGCCAATATAAAGGCACCTTCTCACCTCTATTATTTTATTTAAAAACGGACGCGAGAGGATATAAAAAGTTATAAAAATTCACTTAGTGCCCTACCTTATTGCTTATATACGTACAGTTTAGTTCGAAAAATAGTTCTTAGTAGATATTAATGATCACTTGCTAAGCACTTCCCTCAAGAGGCCCGCTGGCCAGCTATCACCAATCTAATGAAAAACACTTATATATTGACTACTCAAAGATTTGGATAACAGATTTTTATCGTAGGCATTGCTTATTCGTCCCAAAAAAGGACCCTGTGAGGATACCAGTGTACCTTGTCCTGCATGGTGAATTCGAAGGTATGGGAAGTCTGTCAGCACTTGGTCCGTTGACTTTCATGATATATTTTCTTTTTCACTATAGAGGAATGGTTTTGTATTAGTAAATATTTTCGATTACACATTGAGAAATCCTTAGCGACAGTTAAAATCAAGATGTAAGTCATTACTTACCGTTTTCCCATGCCGCTTCTTTCGTCTTGAGTAAAGCTGCTAATCCGATGTTGTCTTTCGGCATGACACGGTTTAACATGTTATCTGATCCTTCACTGTTGGCCATCGCCAATTGGTTGAACTCGATAAGGTGCTCTTTTACTAACGCGAACCTGCGAACATTAAAAACATGACAGGCGTGAAGTGCGTTCGCGACAATCATTTTTAGAGCTAAAAAAAATAAGGCGATACGTTGTAATGGAACACAACTTGAATTAGCATTAATGTGCCTTACTATTAGTGTGCTCGAGACCTAAACTTTTCTGTTGTATTAGGTACTGTAGAGTTCGGAAAAATTCGGAAGTTTTTTTTTTTTCTAAAAGAATATTAGCAACCTAAGTTACTAATATTCTCTTTAACCCCATCAACTAATCTAAGTTGCTTGTGCTAAGAGTGGGTTCACGTCGGTAGTGTAATGGCCAGGATTCGAACCCGGTACCTCTCGATTGTAAGGCCCGACTCCTTAACCACTAAGCTATCGACGCTTCCGTGTTGTTTGTGTATGAGGGCTCCCTAAGATCTTGCCTTACTATTATTGACGGTAGGGATTCTTGTGCAGGTTTTACTCATAGGTTTGGAGGGTCAAACGATAGTCACTGCAGTGAAAGCTAAGAAACCACATTATGCAAAAGAACAGTATGAGCGGACCCCGTGCTTAAATGTGAGAACTGGAATTGGCGTTCGGGTGATAGGTAATGAGATGTTTTGTTTCTCAAGTGATTATTGCTTGGGACATAATATAATCTTAGACATAAAATGTGCTCAAAATGTGCTCTATACGTACACGTTTCTTAGGTGCACTTTGAGGACAGATACCTCGATATTATGATTAAAGGTGATGTCTGGAAGGAAGCTTAATGAATATTCAAGAATGTACGGACGGGCACAGAACAGTTTTACATCGATACCACATACGGAGGTGTGTAAACTGCTTCGCCATTACCGATCCTGTTTCGCGCTATAAAAGTCCTCGGTATTTAGACAACATCCTAACGTCAACCGTTAGGCCGGGGCTCGCTAGGCGTGATCGCATCGAAGGATCTTCCTTTATGTCGGGGGAATTTAACACCCGTACTACCTGAACAGTTATCAACAAGTGTTCAGCATGATGGCAAACCGTTAAGGTACAGTCATCAACAAAAGCGAAGTACTTCGCAACTACTTATCCTGCTGCATTGTAAAAGTCCTCGCTGTGATTAACTTACAAGTTATACAACATCCCATTTATGAATCGTTGGGTTAGAGACGTGTTAAGAGGCCAGGCATAACCACGTCAGAGGGTCCTCTTTAGTGACGGCGGAATTTCACACCCATTCAAATATTATTTAGCAACAAAAGTAAATACAAGTTCACAAAGCTGTTTAGTATTCAACTAGTTTTCGAAACTTAGAAGACAAGATTCGTTTATCCAAAAATAAGACTGTCTTGTACTCGTGTAAATTTTAATATGTAAAGCTATTTTCGTAACCTTGGGGGCCCACGCCTGCTGAGGTTCTCTTCTCGGGGCTATGAAGCTAGACAGTAGAAAAGCTGAGATAAGTCAAGTGAAATTATGAAGGAGGAGAATAGTACAGTATACCTACCTAGTGCGGACCTGGGCTCCAAAGAGCAAGTTTTGAAAGCAACCGGGATGAATGTATCAAATACGTACCTAATTAGTCTGCCTTTGCGAAAAAGTACATAAATTTTGAACGTAAATAACTAACTTCTAATCACCATTAGAAAGACATCTCTGCTAATAGACAGATACAGCTACCGCTATAATACTATTTTACTCAGTAAATAGGACCCGCCTCATCAGGACACGGGGGCAATCGACTTCGTAAACTAATCGATGTACGCAGCAAATAAACTTTTATAGCTTACTGTTCAAACGTGGAATGAAGTCATAAGCATCTGTTATTTTTTCTCGTGACAGTAAAGAGGGTATTGACCCTTAACCTATGTGTATAATCGGCAATATTATTGAAAGGGGCGTATTAATAACTCTCGTATTATATAGATAAATCTTCAATATTGTTAGGAAATACTTTTTATGATGGCAGTTGGAGGTCTTTTATGTCGATATAATTTGAAGGAAAGGTAAATTTGCGTTGCTAAGTGTAATATCACGGTATGAACTAACGGAATTAGCGGTATATTTTTTCTTAAATTCATAATTACACAGTTGATAAGTAAGCAGGCAATCTTTGAATCAGGTTGGTGCAGTACTTAGATATTTGCCAACATAAATCAGTGGCTTGCGGGATTTTAAAATTGCTAGTATAAAATAAATCGTACATAGGCACGATCGCGCTTAGTCAGGATTCGAACTTGAGACCGAGAGCGACGCGTAATTTGAATTTATGGTATTGCAGCCTTACAGTTTATTACACAGTTGTACGTTGCCCTGGTCTGAAAGTAAACAAAGTCTACAATGTAAAGGAAAAGAATGATTTTTTGTATTAGCAAATACAAACAAGCCGGGTTGATTATTGCATGCTTGTACTTTTTTTTTCTTAAAGTCAAAACTCTTGAACTAGTTTTGGAATTAAATTCTGTATCCTGCCTGATGACTATTAGAGTGATGAAAATTAATGATGAATTGGGGAAGTTGTCCTATTAGGGAAGTAACCTGCCGTGAGAAGGGAACTACTGCTAGACTTCTTGGTTCAGTCTCACGTGGTAGAGTTACAGAGAAGTACTTCTCTACTTAACAAGGCCTTTCCATTTCTTCCCGTGTCAAACCGCAAGTATTGTGAACAGCCTCACTAAAATGCAACGTACGAATCTACGTTGCAGTTACGCATTCGACGGTTAATAATAAGCATTGTGATAGTCGGATACTATACTTCGAAAGTAAGGTATTAAATTTACTTACTTAGCAGATCTAAAGAAAATTGCACATCCATCGACGTATTTTCTCTCGGATTCTGACATCGTTTTCGCGCGCGACTTCGGCGAGAAGATGCCATCGTATCCGTCTCCTTTCAACTCTGGCAGGAAGAAGTTGTAGAACTGATCCGTTTCCACTTCCTAGAAAAAAATATGAGAATTATTTAATTGTTCAATATGACGCTAACTTTATTAATATTTGAGTTGTTTACTATAACCAATCGCCTAATGTAAATCATAAGGTGAAGTTCATAAAAAGGCGGTTCTCGCGCGAGCATAATCCGCACGGGATCCCACCGATACACCGCCGTCGGACACTGACTACAATGTATGTCGTTTGGTAAGTTGTCAGCCCCTCTAGACAAGTGGCAATTCGTCAGCCGGCGTTTTGTAGAATAGAATGCCAAATGTATGGGATTTGACGTATATGACAGGCGTCACCGAATGTCAAAAACGTCAAATCCTATACATTCGTCATTCTATTCCATGATACGCCGAGCAACAAATTGCTACTTGTCTAGCTAGGGGGCAGAGGTGAGATTGTCTGAGACATATCTTCCGCATTATACAATGGGGGTTGCTATTTAAGATGCTTAATACATATATTTTCATTAAATAATCTGAGGTTGTAGGAAATGTCAAGGTTGCTTATCAGAAATTCGAAAATATTCAAGGATTATTTTATTCTTTCACATTGTTTTTTAATCTGATTACCTACTTCTTACGACACTTCGCAGTCAGGGCGTTGTCGAGGTCTTCTTTGTGCATAATCACTGCACCTACATGAGTGAAAGGAATACAATAATGACTCATCAGAGCAGTCATGCCCGGTGAGTAGGTACCTGTGTCAGATGGCATAAAAGGCTACACTGGCGCCTTCTAAGACATTCCTCTATGAAGCGTCTTAGTCACAAGACCCTAAATATGTTCCTCTCATCCTTAGCGATATCCTGCCAATATTATAAATTTTAATGCGATTTTTGGATGTTTAGATGTTTCAATCAATCAATTAGCCTATTGCAGTCCACTACTGGATACCTATAGGACTCGCCCAATGTGCGCCATTTCTGCCAATTCTCCGCCTTCCGCATCCAATCTGTCCCAGTCACCTTTTTCAGGTCGTCAGTCTACCTGGCTAGGGCGTTTAGATGTTTAAAATGTTTGTTAGTCAGTCATGCTTTAATGGCTAAACGGATCTGGCTGAAATTTGGTACAGGGATAGATTATAGTCTGGAATAACACATAGGCTATCTTTATCCTGGGAATATGTACCCACGGGTTGCAGGATCAGACCGAAATGCCACGCGGGAGACCTTTTTTATATGTGAACAGTGTTACTGACCTGTAAACTAATGATGTCCGCAGAATAATGTCTGATTTCGTCCAATATTCCCTTCTTTCTGTAGTCCCACTCTAACGCCCAGCTGGGGCAGTAGCCGTACATCTGTCTCGTCGCGTACTTGTCACACAGAACGTTGTAGCACATCACTGTGAATATACCTGCAAATAAACATAATTATAGCTTAGTTACATCACACGACATACTTTTTCTTCATCCTAGATTCCTAGAGCTAATCGGTCGCATCCGAAGCTTTCACCTCGGAGTCCGGGGTCAGCTTTTTCCAATCTGTAGATTTGGTTGAACGTCGATATTTTCCGTGATGCGACTGCCATCAGATCTCCATAACCAATGGCGATATGGAAGTATTTTAATCAGACTAGTTGTTACGTAACGACTGCCATAGATGTTCGTATGGCAACGGGCATCGACGGCTTAACATGCTCTCCGAGTCACGATCAGACCAATGCAAATAGTCATATCATGCATACAAATATTTGCACTGAGCGGGAATCGAAGCCGCGTCCTTGTGTAGTAGTCGCGTTCACTACCGCCACGCCACATAGGCCGTCGAGACACATGTGAAAGTATTTATCAGTGTTTCACACGAGTGGAACTGAGGGCAACAGTTGTGTCAATCAAATGTTTAGTTGATACTGAATAAAGCGCTGTAATGACCAGTCCTTATCATTAATGACAGCGTTTAATTTACATTCAATATTGATGTCGTCGAACAGACAGCCATGTCCTCTAAAGGGACACCAGAAATTATTACTGTGCCGGCACATATACAGACACTGATCTCTATAAAGTAGTGTACAAAGCTATAATTCTTTCAACACGAATGTCGTTTATCTCATATCACCGTGTCGAGTGCGCATCAGACGTCAATTAGTTGGCGACGCTTTGTTACCGGCAACCGGCGACTTGCGTGACGTATAAAAAAAGCTCCAATTAAAATGAAACTTAGTACGTTCCACATGCGACTGGCACGCGACACACAATGCAGTTGCTTTTTCTAACCTCTCTGCAGTAACGCGATGGGCCTGTGCACGGAACGCGTTCAATTATGTGTATCCCGTGTACGTAGGTACTTGGTAATAATGCAATTCATTTAAAAAGGGTTACACACTTTTTATTTCTATTGTTTTTTTTTTATATAGGATATGTCAATTTGACTTCGCCTCGCCTGATGGTAAGCTGAAGGCAAAGTCTCTGAAAAGAGCGTCACCATTACAGACACGTATCATGTTACAATGGTGGCACTCAGCTTGATGGCCTCATCAGATGCTTTTTCACGCCCGTTTAAAGGACCCGGGAAGTTTTAAGGAACTTTTACGTGCATGGTCAACTTCACTGTACTTTACATTAATAAATTGACCTGAAATACGAGACTTTATTCCAAGAATAGGTTCTTGAGGTAACCGGATCAGTATTTCACGCGGCATAGACAGAGATTATATAGAGAGAGATCAAATAAATTAAATACTTAAGAGCATCTGGAGGAAGCATCAATACCAAGCCCTTGCATTTTGCATCTCTCAGATTTTCGGTTTGGAAAGTGAAAGGTAAGGTTGGAATTTGATATGACTAATAAGACCCTACATCTGGTGATGATATGCTGTTAGGTTTTATCCACACTTGCCGATACAAACAAGGCAGCCAAAAACTATTCCATCATAAGTATAATTCAATACTAATCTTACCAAACATGTTCATGAGCTACACAATAAAATAGGATCAATCAAATGCAAATTGTTAGTTATAAGGATGAAAGATCTATCACAATAATCGTGGTGATCTAGAGCGCGTAATTCATTTCAACGTATCCACGTTATTACGTAAACTAACGTGGCACGACCGTGCTCTCTCACGCTCCAACACCATTATCTGAGATTTATGCGGACGCGGCGCGCTCGCACCCGTCTCATTACGCGAATCAAAAGACGCGCTGCAGAAGGATGAGAGCGCTCGTCGACTCGTCTAAATGTCAACTTCGTGGAAGACCTTGGTGATGCAATTATCTCGATTTAATCGGTCCGATCTCAGTCAATCAACGCACAAAGAACCGGGAGTGGAGGTTTGTAAGACAAAGCGGCGCTGACGGCACCGTGACAGCTGGAAGGACAAGACAATGCATAGAGATCGGCCGCGGAGTCTTGCTCAGGACAAATTGATAACGATCGCGCGTCGTGCCCGCGTTCATGCTAATCGTCGCAAAGTCAAAGTCACCTGGCGACACTCGGCTACGATCAATACGGCCGCAGCACGTGCTTCAAATACGCCTATTGTATGCCCGATGCGAGTGAACGAAACGCGGTGCACATGCCAAATGCCGCGAAACAATACACGCATCGATAATCGCTCGTTGTTTAAGGAACTACGGGCGCAACGAAAGCACTATACCAACATAATAATAAATGGTAATGTTGTCGAACACAAGTGCGGACGCGTGTCTTCATTTCAAATAAATCGACGATGATGATGAAATAGTACGTGTACAAAGCACAAACAATGGGGGAAGGTGACACTAACTGCTTGTGGTTATAATATTTGTGATAGGTAAAGCCATTGTGCGCTATACGCTACGGTTTTAGCGCCTACGCACGGGCATATCAAAGATGTCATTCAAACATACATTGTAAAATAAACGTAAGATATACTCCGACTGGGCCCTGCCTGTATATATATTAACCTTATTCCTTGAGGCGTTCCTAAAATTTTCAGTACTTATCTATAATATCCAGTCTAGGAGTCACATCTCAGCGGGACAAAGGTTCCCGTTATTCACGTAAAGATTTCTTATGTCGATAAATTTCGTGAGAGACCAAGAGATGACTTTTTTGCGTTGTGAACACAGCTCATTAAAATCGATTTAAGTATGCAAGGATTTCCATTTGGATTGGCGTTGTAAAGAACTCATTAGATCAGGTTCGGTCAGAGCCCGGTGTGATGGACAATATGACGTAAGAAGTCTCGAGAGGTGGTAACAAGGTATTAGTGGAACTTGGAACGTAACAACATTGTATACATTCTGTACTTGCCGACGACTGCTCTATGGGTTCGACTTATGCAATATCATGAAAATAAGACTAAAATAAAAGTTAACTTACAACTTCGAACAGGATGTGAGAGCGGATTTTACCAATCATAAAAACTGTTACTCAACGAATTCCAATATTTCAGTTTTGCTTGTCTAAATTATGAAAATATTCTAAATTTACTTACAAAAATATAATTTTGTAGCATGACGATGTATCGTCATGCTACAAAATTAAACTCGCACGAGTACCTACCGACACGACGCACAGTACTAAAAATAATTAAAGTTTAACATAAATTGATACACAGGAAATTTGATTATTTTTTGCAAACCGGCGATGGTAAATAAAAATTAATAATTACGACTCCGAAGCGATTATGCATGCTTAAAATTAAAAGATTCAATGATCTGCTTCAGAGCTAATAAACTCGATGCTTAATAACAATTTGATTGGGAATGGTTTAAAACCCTTCTTCATATCGTATCTCGCAAGTTCTCGGTTAGATATAAATCAGGCGATTGAACTGACTAGGTATTCCATGACGCTAATATTTGTTATACATCGACTATGAACCTACTGGCATAGTCATATAAAGGCTATCCGGCAAAGATTACGGTTGTTATCACCTCATCGAGATTTCAATCTTTTGTTGAAACACATAAAAAGAGAAATTTATTTTTCTGAATTACCTCATAATATTATAATTTTCCTTGACACTATAAAGGATGATAAGAAAGGATCACATAACACTTTTACTATTGTCGGACATTGAAATGGATAATTTAGTATTTAACTACTATTATCACTTAACAATAGGAATCGTAGAATGCCTATTCTAAGAAAACGAACTCGGTTTCTTTAAAAGAGATGTGAAGAAGCACTTGTCGAGGCCATCAAGGTAGATACCACCATCTCACGATCGTCAGTATCTGAAATGGTGGCCTATAATCTTCTAGACTTCACCCTAGCTTTTCTAGAAATATGTATGAAAGTAAGAGGGTCTACAATATAGCTAATGTAGCGACTTTCGTTGCTGATTATAAATGTGTCATAAAATCCATAACGCCTGTAGCACATCTCCGCCGCGAAACCGCGTATAGCGGAACCGCGGTTGTTTCGCCATGTTCTGTCAGTTGTACGAAGAGCGAAACTCTAGCGAAACGGCATGTTCTAATGCATAGATTTACCTATCTTCTATCTCTTTCGCCGCGCAGTTTCGCCTATGCCGTTCACACCTCCGCGCTTCGTCCGCTATTTTGTCAGTGTTGTCACGTGACAATTTTACGTAACACGTAAATTGCAGGGCCGCATTAGGGGTCTTTTAAATTCCAAATGAATCAAGATCAGTAAAAAAGTTTTACTTTGATTATTTTTTCGCCGTCTACAGTTTTTTGTACAGGATGGTATTACCTACATCTAGGTACACTAATATTCTAAAGAGGAAAGTCCTTTTCTTGTTTTTTTTTGTTTGTTGTTGACTGATTTCAATAATGGGAGTAACATAGGCTAGCAAATAAAGACCCGCGACGACGGTTTTTAGTGGTTCAGAGTTCAGTTCAGTTCGACAATCACTCCTGACCATATCCGAGGGAACTTTAGCACGAAAAAAAAGTGGGAACGGAATCCGAATTCCACGCGGGCGGAGCCGCGGGCAACTGCTAGTATTATACATAGCTGCTGCCCACGGCTCCACACACGTCGAATTCTGATCACGCTCCTACTTTTTTTCGGTAGTCCCTTCAAATACCACTCCAGTCGGCCATCGCACCTACTCAAAACCGCACGCCCCCTATTACGCAATCCCCGACTGATTCTAGGCCATAATTTAAGAGCCCTCAGGTGTGAAAAGCACGGTGTCCCCATTGTACTCCGGAAAGGAAGGATATGAATGTCACACCACTTCGCCAGCGGGTTGAAGCGGTGACAGGTGGCTGAATCTGAACCCTCGGTCTGCACTCGGCGACCAGTCCAGCAATAACGTCAAATGAGTCCTTTGCACGACTTATATGTCCAATTATGAAAAATGACAATCACTCTTTAATTGTCCAACCATAGAAATTGTCCAATCATAATATAAATAATAATTGGTCAATATAATTAATAATTATTAATCATCGATTATATTTGTATACATATTTTATAACTTACTGTTACGTTTAGTAAAAAGTATTTAATTTGACTTGACAGCCAAATACCCTATACGGCCCTGGATTTTGACAGGCGACGACGATTCGAAATCTAAACACGGTTGCGAAGGATCGCGCATGCGAAATCACGTTGTCATTTTAAACGGAGCAATCAGAAGTCAGAAAATTCGCGCATGCGTTCTACACAGACCAATCAGATTCGCATACACAGTTCGATTTGGTAACGAAGTTGTCAAATTTTGGTGTCAATTCATGGTAAAGCTACTGAGCGTAACTACGTTTTTTTAAATGATGGACGTGGAATATACCGAAAAGCTTCTCATAGAGATCAGAAATAGACCCGTTATTTATTTAATAAGCCATCCACATTATAAAAATAACGTGAAAAAATTGCAAGCATGGCTAGAAATTCAGAGAGAATTAAATGTGGAAGGTACGCTTTTTATTATAATAATAGACTTTTAATTGTATTAATATTATATTTATCTAAATGTAATGTTAACGTATAATGGTACCAAATATAAAACTAATTTATATATATTATATTTGTGCAAATTAGTGTCCCCATTGTCCATACAAAGAGTGAACATCTCCTTTCCCTATCACTCACCATAAAGTAACTAATAATTTAACTAGACAGCCAATTACCCAATTTCGGCCCTGTTGATTTTGAAAGTTCTTGACGCACGGTATCAAGTTCGCGCATGCGAAAAAGACGTTATCATGTTGAACGGAGCAATCAGAAGTCAGGTAGTTGGCGCATGCGTTCTACACGGACCAGTTAGATTCGGGTACGCGCTCCATATTAGATAACAAGTGTCAAGTTCCGCTCATGTTTCGCTGCTCCAGCTACACTTGAACACAGCGAAACTCAACTAGCAGTTCCGCTGTCCGCCGCGAAACGGCGGAGATGTGCTACGGGCGTAAAAGGAAAGGTACATCCTCCTTTAAAACTGCCTCTTTTAGCTGTGTTAGTTCTACGAAGTACAGTCAGCATCATATCGAATATTTGGACTGAGCGGGGATCAAACCCGCGCGCCTCCTGCGTAGCGGCCGCGTTCACTACCGCTACGCCACGGAGGCTGTCTTAACTGTCTTCTTTGTTTTCAATTTTATTAACATTTCTAAATAAATAAATACCATCACGGGTGCCATACACTCTCGAGGACCTTTTCAATAAACAATCAATAAACTTTATTTTTTCCAAAATGTTGACATAATTTTGAACACCATGACTGCGTAGATATATTGCTACATCGGATGCGGCGATATTTGAATTATTGGATGTGAAGAACAAATTGAATAATGAATGCTTATGATTTTGCAGTGACTGCTGAGTTACTTTTGGCGCTTTAGCTGCTTCAATAAAAATAACACATTCGTTTGCTGAAATAAATTTCAATTCTTAATGTTGAGACATTTTTGCGGATTTTAACAGCTGCAATCGTTATGATGCTGACTGTACCTATATTTTTACCACATTCGGAACACCAATAAGATAATTTTCAAGTATTTACTAAGCTACTTGTCCAGGTAGTCCAGTTGATAAAGTGATCTCCTGGTGTGAAGCTATCGCGGGTCCCGACTCGGATATTTATTTCTACAAATTTAAATTCACCATTTAATGAAACAGCTGGTGAACAAAACTATAAAGTTTGCGGTTATAGAAGATGTGCAACACAATATAAACTTGAATTGTATGTAGGTACCAATTTCAGGAACATATATTACTTGGTTGGGTATAAATAACCCAGATGTAGGTATCTGTGTTAGTATTCTACTCGTAGATAAAACAACGTGAGAAAGGTTTGATTAGTTTAGTTTAAGTTTCCAATGTGTAGTTTCCTTAAAATAACTTTATGAACATTTAGTTTTAAATACTAACTTTTAGTGCGTTTGAAAGTGCAACGCACTCTTGCCACTAGTTTAGTCACATGGAACTGTATCATGGATTTGTGTTATAGATTTGATTCTGATCTTGTACAATTATTTGTGGTAGAAAAATCCTATATAGAAATACCCTATCCATGACTTCGAAGAAGCATAATATATGAAAGATTGGCGAAGCAATTTGAAAGTATAAAGCAGTGGTCGCTGCAGTACAAGAATTCTTAGGTGATTAGAATGGATCTTCATTCAGGATGAATGGAAGACCAGAAATAAGGCACAAAATAGATTCGAAGAAATTTAATTAAAGTAAGTATCTTGCAACATACTCATTTACTTTTTATTGCATGCCCCTAATCGAAGCTGTTTCCTCACAATCGAGTTCACACGAATTACTGCCATTTAAAGGGTTAATTTAAAGGTGCGATGGCCATTGAACACTGAATATCGACATGTGGCGTTGGTTCCATGGGATTGAACACCTGCTGCGGTAACATCCTGTATACTTAATGTCTCTGCGGGAATCGTAACAGATTGCGTAATTATACAACTACTGCGTTTAATTTACTGTTAAAAAAGAAATGGCACTTATTAGGCAGGTATGTACTTTCTTATCGAGTTTCGTATACAGTCCAGAGTGGCTAACCTTTAAATGTTAGATCATCATTCGCCTCACTGGGTTAGAATAGAACGGATAAGCAGAAGTCGTAAACCCTCAAAAGTTATATGAAATTTTTGAAAACGTTATAAAGTTGATAATTCTGTGTTCTGCCCGAAGTATATCTCTCTGCTACAAGATAGACCCGGCCATCCAGACGGGTTCCAAATCCATGGAATATTGAAAAAGTGCGTCTCATAATTCGTGTTGGTTCCTGGTGGAGTAGAATAAGACGGCGACTAAGCAATAGGGATGTATTCCATCCGACAGTAAACATACAACCCATGAAAAAGTGCCCGCTAAACGGCAATAGGCTCGCCCCTATTACGTGGGTAATCATAGTACGCGAAATGTGGGTGTCAATACACCTCTGCCTATCTCTTCGGGGATTTACAGGCTATAGGTACTTACGCCTTATGTATTTCATAATTTCAAATATGCGAGTGAACTTAGATAACCCCACCTCAAATCATCACCGCCCTGAAATTGGTCGATGTACGGGATTGCTAATGTCTTCGGTGTGATGGCGCAAACCTGAGCAATTGATGTTATACTGTGGAGTACGCTTTGTGCCCGAACACCTGCACGAATGACGATGCAGTCTAAGGTCTATACAAGTGGCTACATATTAAACCAATTAAGATTATAGGCGATAAAGAGAATTTGGTTTCTTTCATCATGTCATTACTATTCAATAGGAATGATATTGATTACAACATTACAAATTACTCCGGGAAGTACCATCTATAAATTAAGTTAAGCAACACGTTAAGCTGAGAAGAGGCAGTCAATTAAGTCCAATATCGAATATCAAGTGCGGAGATACCAACTCTCATCTATAATTTGAGGTGAGCCTTTGACAAATGCAGTAACTAAATAGAACGAATGAACAGAACAGCAATTTCCAATTTACCTAATCTATATAGTCCTATCAGCGTGAAGGGGGCCTTCTCCACATCCTTGAGGCCTAAGTCAATCTCACCTGCAAGTCGGTGATAAACAGCCAAGTATTTAGTGCAGGCTTTCCTCTCGGGGTTGGGAGGTAAGCAATCGCTCCCGGAAAATTCGACATATCTATCAAAAACAAAAAGCAGACCTCGGGTTCTAAAGTGCCAACTTTAGACGCAACAGGGCAATCTATGAGGTGACGATGTGATGATTATATGAAACCGTAAAATTTCGTATGACGTGACTTATGGAGCTTCTAATTGTTATCAAAACTCAATTTTTAAACTATAAAAATAATGGACACCCAGTGAACTTGATACCGTAGTGTATGTATACTTTATATATTGAGTACAAATGACAAATTGCCTTGAGGTCTACTGGTGGAAGCACTCGCTATGAATCAAATCGAATGTGTTGAGAGTCAGAGATTTCTCTTACGCTGACAGGTGTAGAGAGCAAGGTTGCCCTCGCTAAATCATGAGCATTAATCAACTGGTAAGGATATGGGTCGCACGCGCATCAATGTCTGTAAAACGTGTGGTAATGTTAGAGTTGTGAACTGTTATTTCTACTGATATAAAGAGTTTAAGCGGACCAAGGCTCCCGAGGTGAAAACTTCGGATGCGACTGGGCTTAACGCTAGGATGAAGAAGATCATGAGAAAGAGAGGCTCTGTGGCGTGCCAGTAGTACTTTCGACTGCTACGCAAGGGGCGCGGGTTCGATTCCAGCTCAGTGCAAATGTTTGTATGCATGAACATGTCTATATGTATTGGTCTGGCATTTCCGAGCCTCGGAGGCCATCTCGGAAATGCCAGACAAGCCGTCGGTCACCATAAGAACATCTATAGCGGTCGTTACGGGTGATTGGAGTCCAAATAAACAGTCCGATTAGTCTAACTACCAAACTTCGATATCGCCATTTTACTGTAGAGGTCAGATGGCAGTCGCTTTACGGCAAATATCGAAGTTAAGCCTGGAAAGCCGACCCCAACATAGTTGGGAAAAGGTTCTGAGAGATGATAGAGTTTGTAAAGTTCTTAGACTCAGGCAATGTTTTAAATATTATCATTTTCGTTTCAAACTTTACAAAACAATCTTGTGGTATGAAATTGGAGTGGGGTGATAAAGAAGACTGAATTGCTGTGATAGCATTACACAACGTTGGTATGGAGCCAAATGCAATTTAAAAATCTTCATCCGCTTGCTACTAGATCGTTGCTCAGTGAACTTGCTGTTCACCGAGCTATTGATAGATGCTATGAAACGTCCTCTGTTAGTGACAGAAGAAACTGATTTTCTTCTGTCACTAACAGAGGACGTTTCTCTTAGTATAAAAAAGATCAAAATTTAAAAATATTTTTTTTTAGAGCAAGTCGAAATAAACTGCGTTATCTAACCTGATAGAAGTGATAGATTAGTTTTAATTCATTCATTCACATAGCCATTACATGACTGACATAATACACATGGCTACGTCTTATTATATACCTAAACAAAAAAATTACGTTTTTTCTTCGTAGCGAACGATATTTGAGGGTACCTACGTCTATGTGTAAATGTAAATATAAGCATATCTTCCTCCTAGCGTTAATTCCCAGTCGCATCCGAAGCTTTTTTCAGCTCGGAGTCTGGGGTCCGCTTTACCAGTGTTAACTACAGATTTGGCTAGACCTCGATATTTTCCGTGAAGCGATTGCCATCTGACCTCCACAACTTAATGGTAACATTAGGTATATCGAAGCTTTGCAGCTACACCGTTGTTTTTGGAATTTTTAAGGCTCCAACTACCCGTAACGACTGCCATAGATGTTTTTATGGCAACCGGGACCGACAGCTTAACGTGCTCTCCGAGGCACGACCAGACCAATGCAAATACCCATATTTCATGAACACAAATATTTGCACTGAGCGGGGATTGAACCCGCGCCTCCTGCGTAGCGGCCGCGTTCACTACCGCTACGCCACGGAGGCTGTCAAACTGCTCTATACTGCTGCTGAAGGTATCATATCATGATCATAAGAAGATGATGATCACGTTCCTACCAATAAAATGGAAAAACATAAAAAACCAACTCTTACTTCAAGCACCGTGATTATTTTTTGTAAATGTGTCGATCAGAACATCTCACTCGGTACTGTTTATCTTGACAGTAAAAAAGAAATAAACCAGTCGAGTGCCACATCTCATCTGAATATAATGGAGGGAGGCGCACAGCCGACTGTTTATTGGCGATGCTATTACGTGGGCATTTTGTATCACGATATATGTATATGAGAATGTATTTATTCAAGTGTCATACACCTCTATTGTTTGATTAACTTGTACATAAAAAGTCACCATGTTTCTGAGAAAGGTGTTATTCTATCGAAAAGTAGGAGAAAGGTGATCCTTAGTACAGCCTTTCTCTTGTTGTCTGTGAGAGAGTTGGATGACGACTTTAACTTCCAATTATTCTATCTATATACCGACTGATTTTGTAGTCGTTTCGGAGCAAAATATTTTGGGCACAGTTACGATAGCAATTTTTTTATATCAATTTGGTAGAAGCTCAAGCTCACGGCTCACCTGATGGAAAATAGTTACCGTGGTCTATGGACGTATCGTCCGAAAGTATTAATTTGGCAATTTTTTTTATAACACCCATACGTTATTCCATTCCTTCCGGAACGTTAGGTCCTTTTACCGGAATGTCCAGTCGGTTCATTAGGTCTTTTTCCCTGAAAGTTCATTCCCCGAACGTCCACTTCCCTAAACGTCCACTTACCTGAATGTCCATTTCCCCGAACGTCCACTTCCCTGAACATCCACTTCCCTGAACGTCCCACTTCCCTGAACGTCCACTCTCCTCACGTTATACCAATATGCTAACCTTCTTTTAAATACTTGGAATTACTATTATATCGTTATTGTTATACCAATATCCTATATCGTAACACCTGTACAGTAGATTATACCCTTGCATTAGAATGAAGTATACATACATACTCTAGAATGAAGACCGCGGGCACGAATACGTAAACGGATGGTAGGATGCCTATAGATAGATGTACTGACGAATAGATGTGGAAGGCGGAGGACCTAAGGTGCACCATATCACTCGGTCCTCCGCCTGGAGGTGCACCTTGAGAGACTTATCTGACAGGTTATTTGGTTGATAGATTGAATCAAACACGACCTACCACGACGACAAGTGGTTACGCTGACATTAATAACGCTTGCAGCAACAAAGGTATCGTTAGCACGTACCTACAGAGGTTGATGGTAAATAGGATAATGGGCAAAAGGAATGTAAGGTCTCAGGTAGCATTACAATTCTTGACATTTATGCTCTAAGTGAGAGGGTGTCGACCCATTCGTGTTATAGGATGCAATTAAATTCTGTAAACTTCTGTTACCTAGGTATGTCAATTGGGTATTTTCTTCTAGTTATCCTTTTAAATTGAGCTAATTATTAATTAAGCATGGCCAAAAGTGGTTAATATTGCGTCTGTTCTTACTTTATCGTTTTTATTTCACCCAACCTATACATAATAGTAAATTATTTAGTAAATTATGTCAACAAAATATTATAACGTCACAACCTTAGAGTATACATTATAAATATAACTGTTTATTTCAAACAAGTTTCGTCGCGGTTTTGACGTTTAGTAAAAAGTAAATAATCTGACTAGTTAGTCAAATACCCAATTCTGCCACCTACTTCATAAAGCTCCGCTAGATATTTAAAGTTAAATACCTTCCACAGACGAGCAAAGCACCCCGTCCACACGTGGGCAGATGCATCCGCCGCTAACATACGCATAGGAATCTGTCTACGTGTAGAGGAGCTATGAGAAGTAGGTGACAGAATTGGATATTTGACTAACTAGTCAAATTAGTTACTTTTTTACCATCAACTAGCAAAGTACTCGTAGTACGCGTATCGCAGTTTGATAAACCTTATTATAAATCAATCTTACATGACTCATATTTGCCCAGTTTTGGTTGAATACGATACGAGTATATTTTATTGTAATCAATTAGTTCGTTTCGAGTCATTAACATAATGTTAACTTTTGCTAACGTCTAATGAAGAGTTCGTAGCTAATCAGATCAACATAATTTCATGGCCTGTAAACCATGCATGTAAATATGTGTTAGATGCACAGATAATATTTTAATTCTATAATTGTGTCTATTTTCTTCGTGTTTTGTACAAAACAGGGCTAGGGCTGTTCTCCATCCGACAGTTAACATACAGCCCATGACAAAGTGCCCGCTAGACGGCAATAGGCTCGCCCCCTATTTCGTGGGACCGAAAATCATAGTTGGCGAAATGTGGGTGTTAAATACACCTCTGCCTACACCTTCGGGGATTTACAGGCGTCAGTATATGTATGTATGTTGTACAAAACAGTAAGTAGTTATTACATACTGTACCTACTACTGTCGTTTAAAGTGCAGCCGGTGTCAGAGGAATAAAATTAAACGAAATTTTATAGGAATTTATGGGTTCAAGGATGCTGTAAGGTCGAAGCCAATGTTTCTCATTGTGCATTGTTCATCTGCGAATGGCGAGACGAAGGGCATTTCCTCTTCTCTTGCATTACCCGGCCATGAGGCTCTAAGCGCGATCAACTGAATCGTATCTCGGTGTATTGTAGATCACTTCCTATTCATGCTCTATCGATTCTTGGGTAAAACATATTGCGGAACATCGTCATGAAACCATGTGTTCTGAGATATACATTTCGATATGCATTCAACGCTGTGGGTCAGTAACTAGGACTTTGAATCAGCTGTATACTTATTTAAAATCCGTTGCACAGACAGAGTCGCTTAGATATTTTAAACTACTCAACGGATTTTAATGCAGATTTCCGAAGAATCCAAGAGGAAGGTTTATATGCACATATATGAGTGCGGGAATGGGATCGAAATTCCACGTAGGCGGGGCCGCAGACCACAGCTAATATAGTTTGAATCATACCCACAGAGGTAAATATCTTGGTCGGTCAGTGAAGGCAAATGCGGCTGTTGTACATGAGTTATCAAGTTCGATTTCTAGGTAAAATAAAATTTTGAGTTCTTTAGTTGAGAATCGAAACTGAAATATACTTTTGCCAATTACTTGAGGGATACACAGCACTATCAGAAAATATCCAAAGTGGCGTAAAAGCACACTTTAATCTACTATGACACCACCTATTGCCGTTAACCGGGCACATCATGATACTGAGAACTTTATAACATAAAAAGCTCAGTAGCATTTTACTAGATCCAGAAATCAGTGATTTCATCTGCTGTGATTGACCGAAGAAAAAAAGTATAGGTACTGATGTCATAAATTGTGTCATGTCACGAATTATATAAAAAGCAATAAACTTCTAGCACGCTTAGTTAAATAAAATAAATCAATACTTGGTAGGTAGATTTTTGTTCAGCGTTCGAGGCTATAATTGAATCAACACATCTCGTATCTGCAAATCAGATATTCTTTATGATGAATTTTATCTGATTCTCGACTCAACGAGTTTATTGTACTTTAACATTTTAATAAAAGAAGACACGAGTGCTACTTGTGAACTATCCTATCAGATGTTTCGAATTTTTATTCTAAACATCTGATAGCGACTACTTCAGAGGTAGTCAGTTAAATTGTATGGATTATATAGAAGCATTTATATTAGGTATAGTACTAATGCTTACTCTTTCTTGTAAATTCATTTGGAAGAGTCACCTGATGCGAGGTTTTGGTGAGTTAGGTTCCCAATTTTCATCCGCCATTATTGCTGAATAGGGTTGAGTTGGGAACGAGCGAATGAAACCGCTGATAAATATAGGTATAAGAAACGAGGAAGGAAGAGAGTTATGAGGAAGGAAAGAAGATAAGGCGTTCAGCACTCTCACAAGTTGTATAACAACCACAATTCTTAATGTCTAATCGTGGCGTTGAAAACTTATAACAAGATATTTTTCCTTTAGAAATTCTAATTCACACCCCTTTACGCAACGGACCAGTAACGTCCGTGTTGCAAGTATTTTACAAATCAGAAATGTTGAATGTGCAACTATATTAATTATTTGCCAATAGGTGTAAGGTCTTCGCGAGGCTGGTGCGGTCGGCCGTCTGCTTTGATTTATGTAGATTGGGTACGCGCTTCGTGCGTTGGGAAGGCGGCATGAGGGCCGGCAAGGAACGCGTGACGGGATCTAAGCTACGACTCGCTTCACGATTAACTGGAACTCAATACTTAAATAAATTTCAGAAGAGATAATAAGGTGCTAGGTGTGAAAACATGGGAGAATCCAAGTACTACAAAGATTTCTCTAAGAAGAATATAACATGATTTCGAGGTGGGAATTCCCATCAGTTAATTTGTTAGAGTATAATTACTAACTTACATTACAACTTGGATGATATTGTCGAGCAAATGTTGAGATACTTTAATTATGTACAGCGTACAAGACTGTTTTTTAAAGAACCATTGTTCAAACTTTTCCCTATTGTTTAAAAAAGAATTACGTATTGGTGAATATTTATGTAGATAAGTTTATGTACGAGTATTAGCAATGTTAAGTGCGTAGTCAAATCCTTTGTTAACTTCTGACAGTCGAATTCTCCTGGCATCTAAAGAAGTTGTTCTAATTGTAGTGAATTTTTGAGACACATTAGCAAAATAACCCTCGGTTTATCTTCTAGCAGGTACGATTGTTGAACTTGTGTCAAGTCAACACTTGAAACATACTGTATGCTCATAAGTTAGAAATGACCGACGACCAATAGCCAACATTTAAGCCGTGCATAATCTTTGTCAATAAATCTAACCATAGAATACAGTAGATTCTCCCTAAAATGTCGATATTGTTTTTTAGCCAGAGTTCTTGACGAGAATTACTTCATAGCTTGCAGTAAATGTGCTATATTCAGCCATGGTTGATCAGGTGAGGAGAGGAAACTCTTGCGCAAGGTCCTGCTACCGCCCTCCTGATGTTAAGAAACACCGTGCACATTTCCTAACGTATATAAAAAGGTGTGGTGGATAATCTGATACGTTTTCAAGTACCTTTTACGACTTCGCTTACCGTGCAAAACAACTAACATAAAATATTCAAGCAGGAGTTGCTTCGTTGAAACAGTAAAATAAATCAATGTCACCAACTAGGAAAGCTCCAACCTCCTCAAATTATTCAAATGTTATATAACGTTAACTATGTAACGGTATCATATGAAAGGAAACAAGTTTGTAGGAAGCAGGACCAAGGTGATATCCCTGAGGTATCCCACGGGTGGAAACATTACCGTTGCAGTGGTAGGGCGGTCTCTGGTTGATATTATTTATGAGACGAGCTGCGTGTGCCGCGCCCATACGTGCCACCATGACACTTTATTAATGACAAACACGTTGGTGAGCTTTTTGTTATCGCTATTAAATGATCTTGCGCCGTTCTAGGTTATGAATTGTATTACTACGACGAATAAAAACGTACGGCCAAGATGGTATCGGTGGAATTAATGTTTAAACGAGAATTATTCGAGCTCTCATGTAGGTCTTGCACTTACTTCGATTGGTAACTTATTTAAATGGAATAGAGGAAATGTCCATATATTAAGAGCACACGAGTATGTTTATTGTATTGAAAAACTTAACCATATCTGGTATGGAATTAATGTCCAGGACGTTTAAATCAGCAGTCGTAGTTACTTCACTGAATAATTCAGACCTGGAAACTTGATTAGTTACAAATCGGTAATACTTACAAGTCGGACGAGTCCTGTTTGGTCTTGTCAAAGGAATCCAAGGCCTCTGTGGTGGTAGAGTTGCAGAAACTGAAACAAATAAAAAAAATATTAATCTAGTGTTCTAAAAAAGCAACCGCTTCGTTATATCTAGATTAACAATAAGAAACCAACCAACAGATTGATTGTAAACCAACTTTTTATTGAAACAAAAATTGGGGTATATTCACAAATCGTAAATCGTGCATGCATATCATTCAAATCAACGCAGTCTTGATATTTAAACGGAGAGAACAAAAAGTTCCCAATTCGTTTGTATCGTTGGTTAACATTTAAAACATTGCGGTATAAACAAAGACGCCAAAAAAGGTATTCTATTGTTCTGTTGAGTACTCGCAATGAAACATCATTTGGAGCGAAAATTTAATATCAAATCAAGCGTGAGGTAATCTCACAACGGTATCAGAACCGTACTTGCAAATACAAGTGAGTAAAAACGTAACTAATCGTCACGGAAAATTCGATCAAATAAGAAAAATCGCATTTGTGATATAGAGCAAACAACGGCACATCACAACAAATTGCCAAAATGACAATATGTAAATAACTGAGTAAAGAGTATCAATATTCTGAACATAGATCAAGAGACAGTTTACATTGTCTCAAGGACCGGCCCAGTAATTTCATTGATATATTGTCGTTATTAAAATAATTGATCTATAGCGGTCCAGACTTGTCACGCAACTTGTCTACATAAACGAAGCACTTCATGCCTTACAATGGAGATTAATAAAACATAATTTTGTATGTCCATCACTCACAGAGCGTGACGACACTTCATCACAAAAAATTACGATTTGCATAAGTTAATGTGTATAGGCAACACAAATTGTTCTCAGGCAGGCGATAGTTATCATAATTTGTTTTTGATCGATTGTTCAATATAATATTGATGACAATTTGTTTAAAACGTTTATATTGAAGACTTGATTACTGTACCTACTTGTTTTATCCATCTATAAAAAGCAGAAGCAGATGAAAGATGTTATAATATTATGATGAATAAGGTAGCCAAAGATGAATCATCAGTTAAAACTAAAGCTGTACTTGTAAATCTACTGTCATAATCAGGTTGTCAGAAAATATCTAATCGGAAGTGGCATAATTATAACCGGTCGCAGGTTCAGACTTAATTTGTATGTTTTTCTTAATTTATGACTCGTCAGGTTCACTGATTTATTGGTTTGCCTGAGATATACTTTCTTATATTGCTGAGGTCTGTACATAGGCAGAGTGAATATTGCGAGGGGGGACGCGGAAGGAAAACAGAACGGTACGCTAAAAAAGGAAGTAATGATGTTGTCTCTCACCAGCCGTGACCGTGTGAAACTTGATCAGGTTATTTAGTTGATTATAAACATGACATCAGAGTTATACCTACTGTTCAGGTTTGACCAATTAGTGCCGATGGTTCCACCCGCATTTCTACGATGCATAGGAACGTATTCCCAGAATAAAAATAAGCCTATATGCTATGCTTTCCGTACTACTTCTTTGTCAAGTTCATTCGGATACAGGTATTTAAACTTTCATGGTCGTTCATATATTATTACTATTAGGGTGATCGGGATATTTCGGCGCTGTTGCAAGCATCATTCCTCCATGCAACAACGCTGAAATATCGAATACAATACATGGTAAATGTCCCGATAACTCTAATAATTCATTCAGATACGTGTAATCGTTCTGGCATCCTTTTGTAGCAAACATCAAACTATTGTATTTCTGACAGTAACGAGACAAAATGTGTATACCTAATAGATAACATAATGTATACTTTGCCAGAGCCTGAACTTTATCTATGTATATATTATTAGTTAACTCAACGAACTCAACTAGCGCATAACAACAATCCAAAGTGAAATAGAAGCCTATTTGCTTAGCGTTTTTGCCGAGTTGCGCCCGCGCCCACAGCAACTGTCAAGCTGAGTTCACTCGTGCGTAAATCACAACGTGAAAACGTCCGTCTGTGTGTAATTATGTAATGGGTTACCACTACAACTGTGTGCGAGTTTCGATGCTCAGATAAACACCCATTGAACGTTGTAATGGAAATATTATTAATTCGAACACGGCCTTCGTGATCTTGTAACTCGGTATTGAGATTTGATTCACGATTAGATTGGTATGTATTTGTTATAGAGTAGTGAGGATCGTTGATTGTATGTTAAGTTTCATATGGTGTGGCGTTTATTATAGTTTATTGGTTTGTAGGATGACGTGCAATGATATACAACAAGCTTTTAAGCTACTTCTTTTTTAAACCAGCGTCAATCGCAGTTGCATTCAACGCTTGTACTTCGGAGCCTTTAATGGAACGAGAAACCAAAATTATAGTAACTTCCATAGACGGACTACTGGAAATCCCAATGCTTAGCAATGTTCTTAAGTTATTATTTTCTCTAACGTTGATTTGAGATATTTCTCCAATCAATTAGCTGTAAATTCAACAACAAAATCCTATTGTCCTTCTTATGGCAAGACTTATCCATACTAATATTATAAATGCGAAAGAAACTCTATCTGTCTGTCTGTCTGTTACGCTTTGACGCTTAAACTACTGAACCGATTTCGATGAAATTTGGTATAGCGGTAGATTAAATCTTGAGAAAGGATATAGGCTATGTTTGGTCGCGATAACCGACATCCACGCGGGTGGAACCGGGAGCAAAAGCTAGTTACAAATAAATATCACATCTACAAAGACGATACGTCTTATAACTACGCGTCAACCATTGTCACCTTTAACGAGTTATTGTGAGGTGTACATTGTACATCTGTGGCGGGCGGACGCAAGCGCGGGCGTCGGCATCGTTGCCTCATTACACTTTGTAATTAGGCCTGTCACCCGTGGGCTGCGTACGCGCTGAGGCACTGCACTAAATCACGACCCGCGGCGGTTTAAAATGCGCGACCGACGGCGGCGTCTCCCCAACACCCATAATCCATACCGACACAATGGACTTTATGGATGTGTTATTGAATATTAAACGCTAAAAAAGCTGTTCCGACTGTTCCAGGAGTGAGTGCTTTACATATTTTGAGGTAAACAATGTTGTCTTCGTTCGTTTACACTGTATCACGTGATTGTATGGGACAAAAGCACTCGAAGAATTGGTATTACTTATGAGAATTTGAGGATGCCATGAAAATACTATATGTTTTAAATGGAACAGTTTTAGTAAAGTAATACGCCTATTGAGTTACTTGAGACTAGTTCTGATATGATGAAAATATTTTATATATTTTCCTCAAAACACCAGTGATAATGACATTTTTTTACAATCAGTAAACAATCGTCAATCTATAACAATATTATAAAGAGGAAAGATTTGTATTTTTGTATGTATCGCATAAACTCAAAAACTACTGGACCGATTTAAAAAATTTTTTCGCCATTTGAAAGCTACATTATCACTATTATCAGGTCCAACATAGGCTATCAATGATGAACGGGATCAGAATTCCACGCGGGTGGAGCCGCGAGCAACAGCTAAGTAGTTAATAATATGCCACCGGATTACTGTAATATATTTCGTAAACTAATTAAGGAAACACAATTATTTAACATAATATATTTCTATACGTGGGAACCTGTAATTGGATCAATGACACGTTATCGATTGTATTAATCTTATTATAATAATATAATATAGGGGCAGCTTGTGGCGAGCTGTTGGTGAGTGGCGACACCACGTACCCTGATTCTCCTGAGGCTCGGATTTATTCCCCCTCGTCTCATGTGCTTGCCTTTATTGGCCGGCCATGAGTGGAGTCGCAAGAGCGGAACCTATGCCTATGCTCCAGATTGGTACATGAGAAACTACATCGAAGTAGGTTTCTTTTCACTGGCTTCCCTTTAGACAATTTTATTGTTACCCTTCACCACTGATATCTACCAATGTTTTATAATGATTGTTACAGTTTCCGTCTTTATCATAAAACGTAAAAATCCCGGTGGGGAGGTTATGTCGGACTCGAACCGACTAAAATGCACGCCATCTGTGGGCCGTCGGTTGCCGGAGGTGAATTAATCTTAGACAAGAAAAACTTGAGTTACGTTAAGCCGTCGGTCCCGGTTGCCATGAGAACATCTATGGCAGTCGTTACGGGTAGTTGGAGCCCTCAAAAATCCAAAAACAACGGTCTAACTGCAAAGCTTCGATATCGCCTAATGTTAACATTGGGTTGTAGAGGTCAGATATTAATCGCTTCACGGCAAATATCGAGGTCTAGCCAAATCCGTGGTTAAGACTGGTAAAAGCGGACCCCAGACTGAAAGCTTCGGATGCGACTGGGAATTAACGCTAAGAGGCAGAAGAAGAAAAACTTGAGTGAGTTTATGTGGCATCATAAGCAAACGAAACGAAAAAAAAAACAAAAAAAAACTATTGTTTATAATAAATAATAAATAAAGAAAAGCATATTCCTCGCACCCCGGCCAGCCCAGAACGTTAAAATACCAACTATTTTGAATAAAAAAAACTTTAATTATAATTCCTGAAACAGTAACAATCCGTAAACAAACGAAGTGGTGTTAGAACAAGCGGCCAGTGAAAGTCTACAGCACTAAAGGCATTAGATAGGCTGTCTGTGATAAACATCGACACGCTCTTCACATTGTTCGCGCTCCGATACACGAGATAAGGCTTTCTCTGTTCTTCTCTTAAGAGCTACCGTGAGAATACCTCTTGAATTCGGCTTGACTTTTTCAAAACAAGAGAATCTTATAATCTGATTTGATTAAACGACCATCAGCTGTTTAGAATACGAAATTAGATTTTAACTTGTTTATATTAGGTTCACTTGTAATAGTATAGCCGTAATCAGCTAAATCGTCTCGTTATCCTCTAGTTATTACTACTAGAGGTAGTGTCATAATGATGTGTGTTGTGACTTGCGACATTTTACGACCGAAGACCCATAGTGTTAACGGCCACACTATGATATAACACACTATGATTACATTGTTTTTAATCTAATTCTAAATTGTCGTCACAAAAACTAATTTATTATTAGATAGCAGGATCAGGCTGCTCCTTCCTATAACTCCTCAACAGGAACTATAAAAGTAGACCTTTTGAATTGGGTTTGGGACTCATTTAGTTCATTTTATTTAGTCCTTTATAATTTATATTCTACTTTGGTAACACGTTTTAATTTTATTTTTGAAACTATAATCATTAATATTACGTAGGTCATGGACAGCCTTGTACATCAGAATAATTTAGTGGCCGAAGCCAACGAAGCTGAAACATTTCATGTGCGAAGAAACGATGTGGATATAATATACTTGGAATAAAATGAAATGTATTTTAAAAGACATAAATATTGTAGCAAAAAGATAAAGAGTATCAAATGCGGGGCCATGAGGTTAATCAATTCTGTACAAAACATTTTCAGTCCATTGAGTATCGTATCTTCTTCGCTAGACGCCAGGGAGCCGATCGAGCGGGAAACCGGTACCTACAGGGCACGGTTGCATCGTATTTTACTGTAAATCTATACTAGATGTTATAAAATTGTAAATAGGCTGTACTGGGATATGGACATTCAGGGCTATGGACGTTTTGCACCCTCTGACCATGTTGGGCATTGGACATCTTGAACCTAAACCAATAAAGCTAGCTAGCTGTAAGTATAAGTTGGTTAATAAATAAAATAAATAAATAAAAATACTTGGATTCCGAAAAATATAACTTATTTAGAATTCTTGTCTATTTGTTTGCGATAGACGCAAAAACTACTAAACGAATTGTAATGTTGTGTTTTATTTTTTTATACCACTTAGGTCGCAGACTAGCACACGACCCACTTAATGGAAGTGGTGCCTATGGATGGGTGCAACACCAGAGGAGTAACACTCGTGCTCGTGCACCCTGTAAGAACAGAGAGATTCTGTGATGTCAGCGCAAAAGAAAATCAGGACAAGCCTTAGATCTTCCCACTAACAGAACAAACCCTCTCCAGATAACTCTGATTTTTTTATTATAAGGGTCTAAAATCTTACGTATGTTTGAATGAAATTTTGAAGCATTTATTATGCTAACTGTTCAAATCGATTAAGTATTACGTATGTTTGTTCGCAATAGGTTAAGTACAACCGGATATATGACCAAACATCGAAATAACTGATATTTAAGCGTGCGGAGCCACGGGCATCAGCTTGTAATAATATAAAGGCCTATTTCTTACTTTTGCAATAAATCTCAATCTAACAGAAACCACTTCATAAAATTCATTTATTTTTAATGACGTAACTTTTAGAGGCCATTAAAATAGAGATTATATTTAAAAAAGCTACAAGTGTGTACTTAAAACAAGTACTAAAAACAGTGACTTAGAATCATTGTGATAAGATAGAAAAGTCAAACATTCAATACACCTCAGTTTGAAGAGTTACATTTACTAATCTATAGGTACTAATAGATAATATTATTATCGTTATCTATACTTAATATTATAAAGCTGAAGAGTTTGTTTATTTGGTTGAACGTGCTAATCTCAGGAACTACTGGTTCGAATTGAAAATGCCTTTTCGTATTGAATAACCTATTTATCGAGGAAGTTTATAGGCTTCTACTTAACGGAGCGGAGCAGTAATTATAAATGTAAAAAAATCCGGCAAATTCCTATAAGTACGTTGTTTGAAAATTATTAAATTGCGGGTTATTTATGTTTTAAAGGGTGATACGGGGTTTTGAAATATACCACGGATGAAGCCGGGTTGACTCAGCTAGTTCTTTATAAACCTTGTGTTGACAATGAGCAGTTTTCTAGTAGGTATTTTTAGGGTTTTTAAAGACGAGCTAGATGACGCAGCCGGCACTTTTGGTAAGAAGAGTGTGGTGTCACATCTAGTGTTCCCTAATTTATGGAAAAAATGTTCTTCGGTTTTGTAATGATTTACTTTACATAAATAATTTGTAATTTTTTCTGATACAATTATTTTAAATATAATATTATTATTTTAAATAACAGACATTGACGCGAAAAGAATTAAGCGTTTTATTATATTTTATCTATTATAATATGGGTAAATGAAATTAAACTTTGGCAACATCGCAACTGTAATGAAAAAATACTACAAACAAACCACAGAGTACATTAAAATTACCAAAAGCTATGCTAGCGCCATCTCCTGATGATATAAAAACCAACTGATTATTATACCTACTGGAAAACTGCTCATTACGAACGGAACAAAAAATATCGAAATCAGTGAAGCCGTTTTTAAGCCTGAACTTCACACTTTAACGATTCATTTTTATTTAGTAAACATGTGAAGCCAAGCACTGCACTCTATGGTAACAGATTTTACTACCTATAATATTGGTATAAACTTCGCATATTTATAGCAATTTCGACATTATCGGCTTATTTGACATTGGATGTGTATAGCCATTACTATTTTATAGCAGAAGGACTATTGCCAGCCTTTTGCCATAATATTTTCTTACTCAGGAACCATAACGGAAATGTACTCACTAAGGTTTCATAGCAATCGGATTAACACTATTCACATACCATAGAGGAGAAACACACAACCTATTTATATAAAGAAGTAAAAAAACAACGTTAATCTTTACGCGAGGTTTATGAACTGTTTACAGGTCATAAACAAGGATTTTATAAGGTTGTTTAGATAAACGACTTATGAAGAGTAATTTTAATTAACAATAGCTCTGTATACCGCCACCGTTTCAATACTATTATTCCCTTCAGCCACTTTGGTAACTATATGGTTCATAACCAGCTACGAAAAAGTAATTTGTTTCACTATTTTGTAACTAGTTACTAATAAACACTTAATCAAAAACAAATTTAGAATATTTTTTATTGTTTTCTATGGCAAGTATATATATTTAACTAAGTTTGTATATAATATAGACTGTATACAAATTCTATAGACGCAGAGTCTCACTCCTAACGTGGCGTAAAAAGTATATACCTACCTAGTTGGTAAGTTAAAAGTTGTTAAGAAATTAAAATCTGATAAGTTAAACAAGCTCTTTCCTTATCATTGCAAATCAAAAAGCATTTGGATGTGCATACAGACCTACTATTAAAGTGAGAACATTTTTCGAGATGGGCAGAAACCTTTAACTCGCGACACCGTTACCGACACCCTTGTGACAATTCAAAGTTTGTGTCAATTCATATATGACAAGATACCTATGAATATAAATAAATATCTACATATTTGGCCTAGTTTTCACTTCTGTTGGTGCTCACAGGGGGCCAATCATTTGTTACTCATGAAAATCAAAAAGTAACACTTATGATTGTTCTTCACTTACAGAAATACTTATATACAAACTCATGGCCACTCTAATCGTCAGTAGGGGGCTGTCCATTAATGACGTGAGGCTCAACAGGAGGGGGGGGTTGGAAAACATCACGAAATATCACCAGGGGGGAGGGAGGGGTATTGGGATTTGGGATATCACGTGTATTTATTTTTTCTTATAACTGATTATTTTTGTTACGATTCTTAGTTTTCTGCCATTAAATAATAAATTAAAAAAATACACGTGATTTCGGTTGGGGGAGGGGATGTTAGAAAATTGCTAAAAAAACATCACGTGATTAATGGACAGCCCTTAGTTAAAAGGAATAAGAAAAGATAGACAAATAGAAAATAAGAACAAGCCCCCTAGACAAGTGGCAATTCGTTGACAGGCATAATGCAGAATAGAATGACGAATGTATGGCATTTGACGTTTATGACATACGTCAACAAATGTCATGTACCTAATTGAAATCCCAAACATTCGCCATGCTATTCTACAATATGCCAGTCAACGAATTGCCACTTGTAGAGGGGAGCAGATGAGACTTGATTTCAGTAATCAGCTGAATCGACAAGTTACGAATAATCCAGAGGATTGCTAAGCCGTTAAAGCAGCTAATGTAGCCATTTTACGAACAACAAATCGGTTACCGCGAAAGCATACGCTTTTAGGGATATAACAGTTCTAAGTGAATCCGAATTAATAGCTTTATAATTTAACTTAAAGATAGAGTACTTCTGTATTATGTTCCTGCGGTAGTATAATACCCTATACTGATAGCGATGGAATGATTTTCCTTCCTTTTAACGTAGTTAGTAATAGTATGCATTCGAACTAATAGTTGAGATATGAATATAGATGAGAAATAATTGAACTTATTTATTTGTCTGTTACTTAGTAAATTTGGTACACGGGTCTGATACAACAGTTCAGGAAATAGTCAGGTTTCTGAGGGTTACTTATATCACGGAAATAAGTTCTAGTGAACCACGAGAACAAGAACAGTATTCAAAGTGGGCGTACCCAGAACAGCGCTAGTAACAATTATAAAGTCGTTTATAAATGAACTGTTGGTCTAGTTGTCAGATCGTGAAAGGGAGATGCCGTGGTGCAATTGTGTAGCAAAGGTAGCAATTAATTCAAGAGATTGTTGTTGTGATTTTGTATCAATTAATTCGATATGTTGCAATGTTCCAGCTATCTTCAAATCAACAATCAACATGAATGTTTCTTTGCTAAGTTAGTATTTTATGCCCTGGTTTGCCGTTCATCCGAACTGTGAAAACAGTTTTCAGAACATATTGCTTACATTTGGCCAAGGTAGAATCATTTGAACTGGTAAATGACATGTTAGCTAGTTCGTAAAACATAAAACAATGTCTTTGTTTAGAACAATAGAGTCAATATTCAATACTAATACCACATGTGCATTAAATGTATCAAAAAGGATTTTAAATTACAATCATTTTCGATACTTTGTGCGCGCTTCGAATAAGATATTTCTTAAGTAATCTACCTACGTGATCAGATCGTTTGCTTATGGCTCAGTCCCTTCACATTTTTATATACAAAAATGTTCATTCCTTGACAATATCCACGTACTGCGTGACTTGACTCCTCAAAGCATTGATAATGACATTTATATGATGCTGCAGCAGTTATCCATTTTCGTATTGTGACATAAATGAATAGCATGGTATTGTGCATTCAATAGACGAACACAACATTAAATTATATGCCGGATAAATTCTCTTTCGGTTTTTGTTGTGCGTGTAATATGTTTATGCTGTCGAGTGAGTCATTACTTTTCTGGAATGAGGCAGCTCGACCATGGAGGTGCGACCCTTACGACTAGAAAACCTCTATCTACGTAACAAAATGCTGCATTTTCCTATGGTTTTTATCTGGAGGTTGTATCTTTTCCCGTACCTATATTTTAATCACGATTAGTCTGGTTGTAAGGATTTCTTTGATGTAGTAAGCTTTAAATGTAAAGTAAACTGTTAACAACCATAGCATACAAGCACACGGTCCATATGCTTCTTTGCTATTTGAAAATATCAAACCGTATTAGCTTAACATAATGTGTCTCTGTACATTAATAATGCAATTGAATCTATTAAATTTGACGTGGTAATCGAGTGCTAGAACGCATCGAATAGCTCCATCCTTTTAATTCACTTACTAGGTTCTGCCTAAAGATCAAAAATAATTTAATCCTCGATTATTTAAGCTAAAAACAACATAATGACATTTCATTTCTGTAACTTTTACTTGGATAGTTTTAAATAAGCGTTCGAATATTTCTATAGCTAAGTTCTGATTTATACTATTATAAAAGAGAAATTTCTGTATAAAAAGTCGATCAAGTGCAAATTTGACTTGCGCCCTAGGGGTCTCTACCGTGAAATAGGGCCGTGGTAAGCATTGGTCAAATCGATCACGTTTAAACGGAATAAGTTCAAAAAGTATAACGCTTTAGCTACGTCGTTGATTCTCTCGATATTGCAGTTCTTTACTGACGGTACACATTGTATTGTTTGCAGAAATAACATCATTTTGTGTGTCCGTTAAGTGTAACACACATTGTAACCAAACCTCTTGACCTATTTAGGTATATTTTGCGGAATGGATAGCAGCGTCTAATATTTAATGCGTGCAAGTGAACTTTTAAATGAAAAATTAAAATATGTTTATAATATTTTGGAGGCCCCTTATAAATTTGGGATTAGGTTTAATGAAGAAAGGTTTCAATTAGAAGGTTTCTTCAGGGTGGGCAGCACGAGTGTAACGCCCCTGATGTTGCATACGTCCATAGGCCACTTAAGCACTTTCCATCTGGTGGGTAGTGAGGTTGTCTACCATGTAAGTGGTATAAAATTTGATTTTTTGAAAATTTTACATAATGATTTTCTTTATATTAATATTCAAGAAAAAGTTTGTACATTTTGCACTTACGCATGTTACACTGTAGAGATTACACTGCACAGGTTACACTACTTCCACTACACTACACTGACAGAAGACCGGGTTTAGGAGAATGTAACAATGTCCAGCAGCTGATTGCAATAGGTCTAATTGACCGCTTGAATCACACTCCACAAGTTATACTGCTTGTAAACTTTGAAAGTGTAACTAAATTGCACTAAATGTGTACTTGTGGTAACAAATGGTAGACGTGATTAATTTCATGACTTCTATCAATGTGAAATACGATATCACGAAAAATAGAAATTATGAGTCGAAAAAATAAATTGGTTTCGATGACTTGCAGAGACGATTTCAGCATGAGTGAACGTAGGCAAATAGCTACGAGCCAGTCACGATATACCTACACCTCACACATAAAGTATGTATTTATGTTAAATTATATTATCATTACAGACATCAGTGCGATGACCTCACAAGCAGATTTTATCACAAAGGCAACGACAATAAAATACATATTTTTGCAAAAGACTCGTGAACATAATAATCATTTTGGCTTTAAAAGTGTTATAAAATCTGCTGAAGATTAAAGGCCAAGATGAGGACAAGGGATGCATAAAATCAGTTTAACAGAAACGTTGATCTTTTGCAAACCGCGAAAGTTCAGTTCTAATTTTAGGGCTTGCAGACAGCTTTAAGCAAAACAATCATTGCCATTGTCTTTAATTACGATAAAGCGAAAAATAGTGAAGATAGGAACTTAATAGGACACATCCGATCAAAGGCGAACGATAGCTAACGAAGTAATTTGGAAATCGAAAACAAGCGAAATGATGATTGAAGAACCTTACTCCCGATTAGTATGTACCCAGTATTAGGTACACGAAGTCTCAAATACAATGTAATTTTTTTTTTTGTAGTTTTTAGTATTGTTGTTGCTGTAGGTAAAATGATTATCTTAAGTATGTCTCATCATCTATGACGTCTGACGTCTTCTTCATGCTTATCGCAATTTTGTGGAAGATTTATTAATTACTATAGTCGGTGTTAAAGTTTGAAACTTCCAATTTGCCATTTTAATAGGCGCTATTATCCATAATAGTATTTATCGTACAGTAGTTTTATGGATCATAAATAATCGTTTTTATTATAAATCCATTTCCAATTAGAATAGAAGCAAATAATAAAAATAGAAAATCTTTAGACAGAGTTGGGAAAGATTAATTGATTGAATGGACTTATTACGCTATGGGCGATAAAATTAATATCTTCTGTAAACCATTCTTCTTCTTTCAGTATTTATAATACTTTTACCCGAAACGTGCCACTTCGCATCTGGATACACCAGTTGTAGAACCTCGTAAGTTCATACAATATTAAATTCAATCATTGAAATTACTGGCTAGTGAAACTGAGTGACCGTGAGGTATTCTTGACCTTTTGCGAACCTACCTCGAATTAAATTTTAAGCGATAGGATCAGCTCATAAAAAGGAAATTACCAACGCGTAATGTTTCAAAAAAGTTTCCATTTGTGAACTAATACATTGAAAACTATTGATTTTTTTTTCTCTACACATGTTCATGCTTTTTTTCCCACAAGAGGTGGGCAAGGAACATGTCTTTCGATCTCAAGTATAGGGTGCGAATCAATTTTCATGGATTTTTTTTGTGGGTTATCAGATAGACAATACAATAACCCTATCCCGAAGTCACCTTGTACCCGTAAGAGATGATGGAATTTGGTGGAAAGTGGTTACCGTAGCCTATGGACGTGTACAACAGCAGGAGAGTCACATTCGTAGGACCCGTAAGGACAGAGAGTTACTGTGCCGTCAGGGTAGAATAAGAAGCAGGACAAGCCTTTGGTCTTCCCACTGACAGCAGTGAATTCTGGCTACCGTACTCACCGCCGGGAATACAAGATGGAATCGTCCTTGTATTCTACGTAAATATGATTCTTTGATCTATTGATATTAAATAAAGTTCTCTGGTCTAATTTTAGAAGGTTTAGAAGAATATTTTTCTTCATTACAGCAGATGATTATTTCGACCTTCCTTGTATGAGACCTATATTAAAACAGAGGATAATTGCTTCCAAGGGTGAAGAAGGTGAAGTATTACGTAATTGTAGAAATAAATGCGTGTTTACGAGCACGTCAAACAGAAACAACGGACGTGCTAAAATGATGTGATATCGGGCACTAAGCCGCCTGGCAGTCGCTTGACACCGGTGGGCGGTGTACAAGCTAACCGATCGTTGCAATTGACCCAAATGGACAATTGTCCGACCCAACTGTCCAGTTTCATCAGTTAATTTATGTTTTAATAGGCTTCAATTGATGTCGTAAAATCACAAGACATGTTGTTAACTTGTCTAGAGCACTCATTCAGAAGGTTTGTTGATATAGCTTATCTTAATGTCATAAGTTATATCGTAACAGGTTTACTTCCGATGTTGTTAACAGAATAGTGAAGAAAACCACCTTAGAAGGGACATGAAATGAATGACTGTTGATAATAAAATCTGTGTTTGTTTATGAAATATTTAGACTGTATAAATCATTGTCAAAGACAAAGATTATAGTAGACAGCACACATGAATGATCGGTGAAACGATATGCCTCTTGCAGATTCAGCTTTTGGTTGAAATTTTAGCAAGAAGTAGATACCTACTAATGGTAAGCCAGAAGTTTTATACCTAGGTAGAACCATAAATCACGTAGGTACAATAAGAAGTTGACAAAAATACTTGCAAGTACAGGTGTCTTGAAAGTTCATCACATTTACGATTATACGTGAATAGTTATCATAGTAGGGGAAAATGTACCACAGTCTCGCAGTCATAATTTTTATATCATTTTGTTTAGTATATTTGAACAGTAAGATAAACCTTATAAAAACGAACACGAATAAACGTTTTATTATTATAACTAAGTACGATTAAAGACGTGGTACTATAATTTAATATAGCTAGTTTTTGTACGATGTCAAGTAAAACATTTCGTGGTGTGGATACAATAAGTTTTTTGCAAAGTTAATTCAAAATTCTGCGGTACGCTCTGTAGCCACCGTATTTGCCCACGCGCAAGTGTCCTCCTGCGCGACCGTTCACGGCCAAGGCCAAACAGATAATAAACGTAATGATGAACGACGTGCTACCGCGCAAAAAATAGCGCGCTTGCCTGACCACGTGGAGGGCCTTTAGTCTCTCACATGGTTTATGACTCGGAAAACTATAGGCAACTAATAGACCAATATTGCAAACAAAAACTACGTATTATGTTATACCTCGAGACACGTATCTTGGACCTAAATCGCGAGACAAACGAGGCCCTGGTGCGCGCGGGTTGTTTTGTAATAATCTATGCTTGGTGAATTTGGCGTCCACCGCCAATCGCCATAGCACCAGTAGCACCCTGTGCTATCCTCAAAATACACCCAAGAAACGTGTGCGGCTCGTATCGAACCCATTTTAGCTTCAAGATATAAATGTCCCGCCCGAGCAATATCATGGTCATGATTTTAAAAGGAAGCATTTAAACTAATGTTGACAGCGGTAGGCATGTCATCCACCTGTGTATTCAAATGTTCATCAGATAAACGTAAGTGTAGAGCAGAGAGCAGCTACTGTTTGAGTGTTTCATTTAAAGATACAAGAAGCCATCACTGAGGGCGATGCCCGTCGTAAATCACCGCCGCGCCGTCACTGATGGGCTCCTGTCCACTAGACAATCGTATGTAATGATTGCTGAGTAAATTGAACACTGTCTGTCAGTTCCTCAAAGACTTAATAGCTAATTTGTACGTGCAAATTTATGTATACTAGACGTAATTTTACTTCTAACTATCTTTTGCCCGTGACTGCGTCCGCGTTAAGTTTAGAGGCTATTTCCTCTCTTTCACTATGTTTAATATTATATATTTGAATATCATGTGTTTCTTTTATCCAGGGTAGACAGAGGCGACAGTCCGCTATCTGCTTCAGTCTTTACACACTTGAAGAGCCTCTAATCACTAATGTCGCCGCGGCGCGGCAGCGCGCATTGCATGCCTCCCCATACCCGGGGGCGAGTTGGGGACTCTGTGGTCCCCGCACCGGAAGAGGGCCAGATCGAGAGATATGGCCCTGGGTCGGCCGGGGTGCGAGGGATATGGCTACGATAATCTCACCTCTGGCAACCGACGGGCCACAGACGGCGTGCGTTTTATTTAGTCGGTTCGAGTCCGACATAACCTCCTCCACCGGCACCGGCGGATATCCTTGGGGATTTATCGCACGATAAAAAAAAAAAGAAAAAAAGTCTCTAATGTCAATAAACCTTTCATGCAAGCTCACCGGTTTAGATTACCAAGGCCATTTTACGAGAAAACATTATTTTTTTCACAAGGATGCGGCAGTCTCCCCGAGATTTAACGTAAGAAATCTATACTCAACGGATAAACCACAGGCGTATTCCGATCACGTGCTCTCATTATTCCAACCTAGTGCAGCGTACTTGAGAATGTGCATAGTAGTGCGTGTGTGGGTCGCCACCGACGCTAAAATAATGCACGTTTAGACCTTGAAAGGCGAGGTGAACGAACCGACTGACTAATAGGTGTACATTATGTTGATTGATTACCAAATACGAAGATGAAGTTGGTAGCTAGATCGCACGTTCTGCTATAGTTCCATTTTAAATGTTTGCTATTCCTTTCTTAGAAACAATACACGAGAGAGACATGACCGAAACGGTGCGTACTTAAGATGTACGCACAGGATAAGTTAAGTACACGCAAGTTTGTAGAAGGTGAACACGGACGACGGTATGTAAACAGAACAATCTACCATCAAAATGTCACAAATGGCGTCGTCGATGTATCCGCGTCTGTAGGGCCCGCTCGCAACGGCTGTCACGGTGCGATGGTACGCCGTCTCTATGTAACACACTGTATGTAGGTAGCGCGGAGCTAGGAAATTACTATAATTGGACTTAGTGTATTTAATCCATGACAAGAACTAGATCAATTGAAACTAAACTGCGTTATCACGTTTTACTTAATGAAATTCATTGTTAAATTCATAATTCATTAAATAATTATGTATTATGAAAATTGCACTGCAGTTAAAACTTGAGAACTCAAGTTGTAGCATGTACCTATGTATTTTCATTTCAAGACAACGTAAAGACGATATCGTAATTAATGATATGATAACGTACGACATGTGTATGGTACATATTACTAAATCTGTCTCAATCGGAATCAACGAACCCGCGATCTTTCCCTTACAGGGGGAACGCTCTGACCACTGAGCCACCGAGCTTCGCCCGAGAGTGACCCAATTTTTCCAATACATCCATCTTACGGCGATGGTAGGAGTAATCTACCGATATTCGTACGAACTATCGGAATCAATGATTCGGAAAAATTGGGTCACTCTCGGGCGAAGCTCGGTGGCTCAGTGGTCAGAGCGTTCCCCCTGTAAGGGAAAGATCGCGGGTTCGAGTCCCGCCCGAGAATTGATTTCGCTTTTTCCAATTTATTATAATTTGTTTAGTCTAGCAAACTAATTGCTTTAAAATTATCTCAATTGATTGTGCGGAGTTATCAAAAATCAATGTTTAAAAATGATTGCAACATCATTCATTGATTCCGATAGTTCGTACGAATATCGGTAGATTACTCCTACCATCGCCGTAAGATGGATGTATTGGAAAAATTGGGTCACTCTCGGGCGAAGCTCGGTGGCTCAGTGGTCAGAGCGTTCCCCCTGTAAGGGAAAGATCGCGGGTTCGAGTCCCGCCCGAGAATTGATTTCGCTTTTTCCAATTTATTATAATTTGTTTAGTCTAGCAAACTAATTGCTTTAAAATTATCCTTATTCAGGAATTCACAATTTGGAACGTACTTTGATAAAATCCACAAGTCACATTGAATATCCCAGTAGAAATCAAAATTCTATAAGAATAAACAAAAAATATTACAAGATCATTTACATGACCAAGACAATAACTGTAAACGATAAAAGTTATGAAAGTGAGACGACCTTAATTATAATAAGGTTAACGATGACCACTGAAGGCAAAAGGGGTGACGTACAATGCAATTAATTACACGAACACTTGAAACGATCCTCACATATTTAACCACAGATGGAGTTATCATCACATCAATGCCGGTACTCAGAAACGGGTGTCTGGTATAAAATAAATCGTCAAGTACAAATTGCCTCCTCCAATCCGGCTGGTCTCAACAGAAGGTGGATCGGCCGGTGCGTCGCGGCTCGACAAACAAGGCAATTGCTCGGTCGCTTAGTTTGATCGCTATCGCACACGCCATGGCGTACAGCCGTCGACCAAACATCGCCTGCGTACCTTGCGTTATCTGGGGACTAATATGTCCACGTTGAAACCATCCATTCAGTTTGTATACTCTTATTTGCATATCGTTACACATTTATAATGAAACATATTTTCGTTATAATGTTCATCCATATCCATACTTCCTCCATACTAATATTATAAATGCGAAAGTAACTCTGTCTGTCTGTCTGTCTGTTACGCTTTCACGCCTAAACCACTGAACCGATTTTGATGAAATTTAGTATAGGGGTTGATTAGAACTTGAGAAAGGACATAGGTTAAGTTTGGGCGCGATAACCGATATCCATGCGGGCGGAGCCGCGGGCGAAAGCTAGTTTTCTATAAATATTATGGTATCCCACGAAAGTTGTTACAAGTATCACTTAGTTGATTGACTTTCTTCGAATCTAGCCTGTAGGACTAGATTGTCGTAGACTGTACTATAAACTATTTTGTAATATACCAATTCGATGTTGAGTTTCATCAAGAGTTTGGAGAGCTTGCTTTTAGGACTATCTGATGTATTGCCCGATTCGAATTCTCTCTTCTTCATCTAAGTGCCAATATCAGTTGTACCCAAAGCTAGTCGTAGTTCTGCTCTCTTACTCCTTCTTTTCATAACTTGGACTACTTCAAACAACCGAGCCCGCTGATTTTCAACCAGGCCCCATGTGATCCACAGACCCACGTGAAATTTGTATATTACAAAATATAATTAATGATGGGCAATAACATTTAAAATGCAATAGAATAGTAATGACGCAATAAAAATGCAATAAAGCCGTGACCAACATAGGCATTAAGTACACCAGTTGAAACTGAAAACTGGCGCAGTTATACTAAAGCGTGTTTTACAAGACACATTAACGTCCATACGCAAATTGTGTCTGGCAATGCGCAATTACGCTAATGTCTTTGTGAAATACTCAAAGATTTTGGACCAGAATGTAAAATTCCACTTAAAAACCTGTTATTACACATATAGGGACGAAATACTCTTCTCTGTCTCATTTCATCACGCATAAAAGTCGCGCTCCGGTTCAGCAAGGGTGTAATTTGATGGACCGTTTTTCGGAAGTTAATATGTATTTAAGATGAACCATAAATATAATATAACGTGAAACATTATTTAAATGACAGTGAAAACTACATCAAAATCTATTATATTATTGTTTAGTAGAAGTTAGCAAAGAAACAGACGAGCTGACTATATTTCTACTAAATGTATAAGGAGAGACAGACATCAGACAAAATTAAGTTGTCAGACAGTGCGTTATGCTTTCCTACACACACAATTAGGATAATTGAAATATGAAGTGCCCTTCCCAAAACCAGTACTGCCAAATTGTCTGGGTTAACACACTCGTATAACCTGTCAACAACGTGAAGACATTGCGTCTCCTGGTCTCGTTCCCTTCAGTTTTATTTTTACTTCCCACGTTCAAGTGAAAAGATTTCGTGTTTTATTTGAAGAAAATCTATTTATAGTTAGTTGAGAAAATTATCACAGAGACTCCATTCCAAAATTAATATGTAACTAGCCATCCGCCCGCGTGGATCGCTTATTTCCGGTTCTACTCAGCCGATTGCAATCAAACAAACATATGATTTTGAGTCTGACCAAGACTCTTCTAAAAAAAAATGCCTCAAAATCCGTTCAGTAGTTTTTGCGTCCATCGCGAACATTTCCAATTACAATTACATAATAGTATAGATAGATAGACGATAAACGCTATAGTAGAAAGTAGCATTATGATCTCAAACAATTCTTCAAAACGTTATCAATCGACAGAATATTAAAGGAAACGAAATCTTTGCTAAGTCTAAGGGTTCTCAAGGTCCCTTTTATACACGTGCTCTATGGGTAAGAGCGAGGAGTCCATAAGAGACAGAAAAATTATTGTGCTACTGAACTTTAGCACAAGTCTGGACATTTCCTGAACTAATATGCATGAAATCTATAACAATATACCACACATGACTGTACAGTTAGCGACAAAAATAGCTAACATACTTCACCTCAGCGAAAAGCTAAGAGATTATTTGTAATTAAAGTTCAGTATTATTTATACCGCAGTCTATACTTAGAACGGGGACCTAAAACTTTGAAAGCAAATATGTATACCTAGAAACAATCATCTAGTCGTTTTCTTTTGTACAATTTTATTAGGACCTATTTATGTACCGACCTCCATAGCAATTGACGTTAGAACATCTCGTGGAAAGTAACAATGAGATGCATTTGCAACTTTTACTTCATCATGACTCGTTACTTATTGTTATAATATCATATGAATGGCTATAAAATGACTTATAAGTGACAGCTTGAATAATGACAGATAGAAAGTGGCGTGAAGTACTATTGAGGTACATGAAATTGTTTTATGTTTATTGATTCTAAGATTACCTAGAGTCAAAGGTGAAATTTGTTAGTTAGGATACCTACTAAGTTGTAGAGTACCTAGTGAATAAAATTGAGTAGTAGATCTTTTTAAAGAACGGTTTGACTGGGAAACACCATCTTGAAGATATGACCCGAGCGCTAACCCTGGTGCAGTCAAGATCAACATGCGGGGTGTACACTATATTTACTGACGACTCGGTTGCTTCTTAGCAACCATGGTCACGGTGTTTTCAATCTGTAATATTAGAGAAAACACCCGACAATATCACATTCTAACACTTTATCTTATAGACTTTTAGTCTTACTATTTTCGTGCTTTTAGTGTGTAGTTTCCTAGAAATACTTATATGGAGTGAAAAAGGCCCTATAACTGAGTCTGTTACATTCTCTATGTGAAATGTGAAGACGTTGGCATTCCTGTAATCGGTCGCCTATTTACTAAACCAGTCTACCCTTCCTTATTCGTCACAGACCCTAGCTAGCCAAACCTGCTTCGGTATATCGATTGTTATAAATGAGTAAGTGAGCGGAACTGAAGCAGCGGAAAAAAATCGTTGGCTTTACGCGCTCTTTTAAGCAAGATATTTGTTTTTGTAAACATTTGCTTTCTGCTAAAGATGCATGTTTCAGAACGTACACAATTAAATTTACAGACTGGCTTAGCTGTAAAATATTTGATAAAATCTTACCAATATGTTATTTTTAGTAATACAAATGTCCCGAAAATAGAATGTAAGTCGCGGGAGCAGGTACAGAATTTCAAGAGGGTCTACCCACGAGCAACAGCCTGTTTATTGATATACCTAGTTCAATGTAAATTATTGGTTAGTGTTCAGTAACTTTTGTGACTACTAAGAGGAATAGTTTTTATTTTGTTATATACGTTAAAAGTACATAACCTACTTCTATTGGAATAAATATATTATGTTAATGAGTTTATAAGTAACCATTTCGTTCTCAATGGCACTTTACTAAGTGTGGCATGGCAAAGTTCAAGTTAGAATGAATGTAATAAAGTGAGAGTTCAAAATCTTAATGAGCACTTATCTAGTGATATTTACGAAAAGGTCAATCGTAAACTTTCCTATATCACTTAGCAAACCAGTAGCCAGATCTGTTGATCGTGAACTATGGCAGGTCGTGACCAAGAAAGGCGAAAGTGAACCGGTGAGGTGTTCATTGTATTTGTGAGCTAATATGATCGTATCACGTGAAAGTGCTTCGCGATCGATTTGCGAACGAACACATCAATATGCTCGTCAGACTTAGCTTTGTATTTATAAATATAATGACGATTGATGATATCAATGCAATAGTTTTGAAAGTTTAAATGGAATACAAAAAAAATCATCGTCATGTTTAGTCAGCAAGTTAATTTTGGCTGTGATTTTAATTGTATTGTTGACCTGCGGGTAAACCTGGGTCAAAGTTCTAGGTCGCAATGTTATTGGATTATTCTGTTAGGAAAATTTTTATAGTAGCAGAGTCTACGTATCTGGTAGACGGCAATAGGCACGTTATCCTACTAACATTATGGATGTGAAAGTTAGTAAATTGGCCTGTTACTCAATTACGTAAAAATATTGAACGGGTTTGGCATAAATTTGGCACACAGACTATATGACCTGGAAAAGGAGTCGCGGATATAACACAGACAAAAAACTAGTTGCAGTTCCGATCTGATTCGCGACATCGAGTAAGTTCGAAAGCGAAGAAATCGTATCTTATGTGTTACTTTAACGCATATGAACTTCACGATTATACAAATTGCAAGAAGTAGATTTTAAGTTGTTTGTAAAAACTTTCCTATTTGTAGTTAGAAACATCAATGTTTCCTACTACAAATTAAGTAAAACTGTGTGTTTTTTTGCATTAAGCGCCACACATTGCGATTACGGAGCCTCTTTCCAGTACATGTCGTATATGCTCTCTTGCCCACTGTGCCCTTCCACCTGTGCTGTGGCCTGTGGCTGTGTCCAACTATTGGGTCGACAAAATCTAAATAAGAAGATTGAGCCACACAAATAAACCTATACAATATGATAATTATGCATCTGATCCTATGGCTAAATTAGGAGCCTTTGAAGTGGGGTATCTTATCTATAACCCAGGTTAATTTTTTTAACATGTATACTCTGCTCTCTCTTCCCACTTCCACTGGAAATGAAACCTTAGGTTGTCTCCTTCCAACACACATTAGATTAAAGCCGTTTGTGAAAACGAATAAAAACTAATTTGCTGTTACGATCGCGATCTAGGATGTTTATAGTCTTAAAATAATATAAAATGTGATTACTATGATCTTGTTTAAGAATGACGACATGTAAACTTAAAAAAATTAAGCGCATAACGGAAGCTTTCTGACAAGCGGGTCGCTAGTGTTGTTTTTACCTCATAAAACATATCAGCAAGTCTTATCTACTTATACTTGTTGTGGTGTTGTTACATGTTGGGTACAACTCCTGTTTTTTTCACCTACTTGGAGAGATAATGCCAGCGGAAGCCCGCTTAACACATTACCGAGATGTTTGTATGTTCACCGGTATTCCTGTTTAACAAGCATATTATTTTAGCTTATCACGCAGGAATGGATATTATGCATGCTATTAACTGAATAAATCAAGCATGACATGACGGAAGTCCCTTGTAAAATATAATTTCCATTTTATGTGAGTGCCAAATCTGGCTTCATCCAAAGTTTACATTTTAGAACCCGAGTCATTTTAACTTTTAAGTAAGCGACTTTCGTCTGAACCCCATCCCTGGAAGAAAAGTCTAAGGCCCGTATTCTAAAACGACACTGAGTGAGTGACTCTCTATTTATCTGAGCACAGATTGCATAGATAGATTGACAGATTTGATAGATTTGTCTATAGTCTATACAAACTGTCCTTAGATAAATCGAGATTCAAAACGTAGACTAGATATCATGAAATATGGAAAAGAAATTATATCAGTACGCGTTCCATCATCTCCATTACAGGGTCATAGACACAAAATTATACAAAAGCTCAGTATATTTCCGTGACCGACTAGTCCTAATTACCGTGACATCAAAGCTTTCGAATAATCAAACATAGTCGGCTTGTATGCAGACAATTTCACAGGCGGCTAAACACAGGGAAGGTGACAATAACGAGAGTGAACTCTAACCCTGTAACCTTTCGCTCGCCGGATGACGTTTAATCAATCAAACGTCGAACGTGCCACGTTTGACTGCCGTTACAAATTGCTGTGTGTTCTACAGCGAGAATAATGTCCACGTGTCTTCTTATACAGTTTATCGCTAATTCATACTTCCATTATTCATATTAATATGTATGTATGTATTATAAATGCGAAAGTAACTCTGTCAGTCTGCCTGTCTTTCTGTCCGTCTGTCTGTCTGTTATGTCTGTTACACTTTCAGGCCTAAACCACTGAAACGACTTCGATGAAATTTGGTATAATCTACCCCAGATTAGACCTTGGGAAAGGACATGGCTATGTTTGTTCGCGATAACTGACATCCACGCGGGCGGAGCTGAGGGCAAAAGCTAGTTTAATAAAAATACGAAATCATGATATATTCTGACAGTTTCTCTTCTAGTTCTAGCAAAAATCTGAATACTACAAGTCATAAAACATTGCTATTTCTAGGCATAGGTAAAGCTCGTACATTGAACTCAGTGTGAATAGGTCACGGCGTATCAGTACTGCGCTATAAGAGGGGTAAACCAATCAATTACGATAAATACTATGGCACTGTTCTAATAGGTATTTATACGCAATAATGGAATATATATAAACCTCATTATGTCGTACTCCTACTATATGCTATTATTCTTAATCAAAGAATGTTGACGTTATTGCATGCCAGTCTGGCTGAAATATGGTGGAACCTTGAAGTATTGCCTGTAACATCTTTGTACCCATATATCGCAATAAATAAATGAATTGAATTGACTACTGCTAAGTAGAAACTGATTCCAATGTATGATAAATTCATAACACGGGATCGGTTTTTTGACTAGCCTATTATAGCATAAAAAATATATAAAACCAAAATATATAAAGAGAATTAACAAAATTGAGGACTGTAACTGATTCTCAACGTAGTTCTCAAGCTAGATTTGGAATTGCTTTTAAAGAAAGTTTAAATTGTCTGATTAAGTAGTTATATAATTTAATATACAACCTTTATTGACATTACTTTAATGGTGTTAATGTGTCTCTACAGCCAATTAAACTTCAACTTTTATTAAGAGGTCTTAGCAATAGAGGAAGTCGTGTCGCATTAAGTTCAGTAATTTGCGATGTTGTAAATGTGTAGAAGATATTTGGCCCACAGACGGTATCAACACTGGTGGTATGAATGGTAGAAATTCTTGAACTACTAACAGTAATACGATGATTCCTTCAATATCATTCTGCTTAGTGTTTCCGTCCCAATCGAGCAGTCAAACTGCGGAAAAAAATTAGGTAGGTAATATGTAATATGTTTGGTTTTGACCCAGAAAATTTTAATTCATTAATGGGATCATAATATGCATCCGCCTGTGAAGTGATCATATTGAAACTCATGACCCATATAAATATAAAATTGATGAAATTTAATGTGTTTACGATGTAATCAAAACTCGTTTAAGGAAAATACTTTCGATTACTTCGGTTTTAATTAACTTCTGCGACAACCATTAAAATTAAAGGATAAGAAGGCAACACAGTCATGCATGTGTGTATTTTATAAATACCTCAATATTGTACTCGTAAATTAGTTGTGTAACACATAATTTTAAACATAAATAAATTTTGCTATGTATTATGGATTTTTCTTTTCTTTAACCCTAGAACCGTACCCTGGGGTACAATCAATAAAAATTTTCGAAAATAGTTTATAACTTTTTTATTGTTATACGGTTTGTGTTGCGCGTCCTTGTATTTACGTGAGGTGGAGGGACGCACCGATTCCTTAGTCGGCCGACGGTCTTGCTGGTGATTGGACGCGATACGCTGCTTTTGGGGTACACCAGTACCCCTGGGATCAACCCCTCTCCAAATAAGTATTGGGGATATATTGGAAAAAAAAGGGAGATACCAGCGGTAAACCCTTCTAGTTTAAAAACTGGCAGGTTTTTTTTTCTGTCCGAGGTCCAAAGACCACAAATCTCACACACAATGTGTGAAATGCAAAACATGAACATAAGAACAAAATATGCCAAAATTGTTTGTAGTTCCTTATTATTTTGATATGATTATGATTAATATGTCTTAAATTATTGTGTTAACCCTTATGTAAGTTGATTTCATAATAAAAGTTTATTGATATTCCAAAAAACTGTTATTATTAATGGGGTTACCCAGTACCCCATGGTACCGTTAGTGTATGTCCAAGATGGGTACGGTTCTAGGGTTAAACTTATAGCAAAGCAAAGTCTTACGCGAGGCATACATTCAAAGTGTATAAGAATTCGTGTCATCTTCGAGATGGAATAATTACTGAAACCTGATCACGCATTTAAACTTTGCACGGTTTTCAAAATAGCTTAAAGATCTTCTATTGTTTCTTTACTATAATTATTCACTATGTCTAAATTGATGACCACTAATTAGTCATTGCTAAAAGACCTCTGCTAGTCATTAATCCATTTCTGGCTTCGTTCTTTCAACTATGGCTCAGAAAATTGCCATACAGAGATGGTTTTGTTTCAAAATTATAATCAAAATATTGCTTGGCTGGTAAGAATTTAGCAAAGAGCAAAACAATCAAGTTTGCTTAAAGATCCAAACGTGCTTATTATGGGCTTGTTTTGAAAACTGCTTATTTTGTTGAAAAATTCACTTCCAATTATAGTCGCATCCACACATGTTTTTTATCATCTTGATAAGTTTTTCGAATTACTTGATCTTTTAATATTCTAATTTTACGATAAGGATTTTTAGGTGTAAATTTCTAAACAAATAGGTAGGTCAGATTACTCCATCTAGAAAAGGACTACGGGTAAGGCCAGTAGTTGATTTCTTCCGATCTCAATCTATGTGAAAAGTTAGCACACTAATTGGTTCAAAACTTCATAAAATGTCTAGTTGAGTGATCCGTCCCTGCTTACGAAACAAATTATAGAACATGCATAATAATTCATCTCCGTCTGTAAAGTTGGTAATTGAATATTGTCTGACATGTTAATTTTAAGCATGAAGTTATCTGCCTAACTAATGACGCCACAAACTGCTCAGACTGAGGCAGAAATAAAATTAATAATAACGTGCCACGTGTTAGGGCTTCATAACTCTCGCGTGCCTTAGGGGGAGTTCAACAAGCCTCATTTAGAACTTACTGTATGCTGGTTCTCTCTGCGCTGCGATTTCACCGATTGATATGATGAGTGAGCGAAATTTAAATGAATATTTGAAAACACTTAAAAATGCCATTAGAAAGCATCGAATCCTGGTTAGGTACACTACCGACGTGAACCTACTCCCTAACATAAGCAATTTAACTTAGCTGGAGGGTTTAGAGGTAATATTAGAAATGTTGTCTGCTAATATTATTTTTAGCAGGCAACATTCCTAATATTCCTTAATGATTATGATTACGAAGTATTCAATTTTCGTACCCAAACCATCTCAGCATAGCTTTTCCTGTGGGGTAAGCACGAAAAACTATCGTAATCGTATCGTGAACGTAACAAGAGAAATTATTTTTCAGTACACCGCTCTTGTACAATTCCAATCTTCACTATGTAACCTTCACTTCACAAAGTTAGGTACTGGAAATAATTTCAAAGTTACAGTCACAGACATAAATCAACCCGCAGCAATAGCAGTATTATCTACAAGTTTCATTAGATTGTTTGCACCTCTAATGTAGCATGCAAGTTAGCTTAGTGAAAACATACCCACTTATAAAACTGCTTTGTCTACAAAATGGCGTAAAGTAATTAAAACACCGAATATAGAAACCGTATCTATTGTGTGCAGACAACCCACGCTCAATTCAATTATTATTTTAAACAAGATAAGCGGATAATCGGTTGTAAACAATGTAGGGGCAATAACCTTTTAATAACACTGCAATAGAAGATCTCGTTATTTTGCTATGCGTAGGTACGATGTATCGAGGAAAGTTCCTACCGCTTTGACGTTGCGTGCCAAGATCGAAATAATACACTGAGGATGTTCAAAATAAACTATGCTATGAAACTATAATGCAACATAGTCATATTGCGATCTTACTATGTATCTTCTATTATAGTATAAATTCTAACATTTAAATGAATGTATGTATGTTTTGTAACTATAATCATGTTAGGACGTCTGAGTGAGTTTGAATTAAATTTGGCACAAGGATGGATCGATCCGGCACTTTAGGTCTTATTACCGGAATGTCCAGTCGGTTCATTACGTCTATTTCCCTGAATGTCCACTCCCTTATGAGGTCACTTCCCTGTCAGTCCATTATCCTAAAAGTCCACTTCCCTGAACGTCCATTCCCTGATTTATAGTATGGAACAGAATAAAATCTACTTTAATTTAACTTAACAAGAGAAAAAATACGACAATGGTTTGTCTCCTAATTTTGAAATTAAGCTACCTTAAATCACAGAAAAATATAACCGCAAAGCATTTGAATCCATTCGATTTCTTACACTTATAAAGGATCACATAAGGTACAAGTGGTTACCGAATCCTAAAACCATTTAGAAGAGTCGTTATGAGTGACCAGGTATGCAATGATTAACGAGTAGGCGTTTCTCAAGAAGTTCAAGCAACAGTAGGAACAGTGCGAACAAGATCGTAAGCTAGAGTTGCTGCGGTTTCTCAGGTTACTCCATCAGTCTGGTAGCTCTAACGTTAACGGGAAATCCCGTTATGGCCCTTCCTCCTGTGTGGTATCCACATGAATTATAAATAAGAAACTAGGTGTCTATCTGTCAGTTTGTTACCGTTTCACAGCTAATCGTCTGAAATTTTAGTAGTAAAACACCAACCCTAGGTCCTCGACAAGGTCAGACTAGTTTTACTTTTCGTCTACAATGACCCACTTTCATACGAAGTCGTGGACGTTATTATAAACAACTACCCGTCAAGTTCTTCACTTTTAACGAGTCTATTACGGTATTCAAATGATTATAATGTCTTCATATAGTTCATGGTCTATCTTTGTGCCAAATTCGACCAACTATTAGTGCGTGATTGTGCAACAAACAAACGAAAATCTTTACAAAAAACAGTACTACATAATCAAGAATCATTTGAAATTCTGAAATCAGCGTTTACATTGAAAACATTCCACAAATTACACTTGACCTTAAAACCGTTCGTTTTAAGTGCAATACTTATTCAGAGAGCGTAGAGGAATTTGCTCGAATATGTTTTCAGCAAATTCTCCAGATAGCATGATATGGATAACCAACAGTAAAATATGGTCTCTTGATACAGAATACGTAGTAAATACGTAATGTATTTTTAGACAGTTGAGATTGATAGTTCTCAAGTGAAAGTGAAGTTCGTGCGGCGACTGCAAATACGCGCTGGGTTTTGAACAAATCCAGGGTCGGATAAGCTAAGCCGTACCGTTTTGTTAGAATACTTTATATTTTCGTCGAGACTATGTCAGCCTGGAGACCTGAATTTATTATTCAAACGACAGTCCAAATTCTTTTTCGTGTAGTATATAAAAGATGTTTATTTGCTCGCCTTTTCATTCAGAAAGGTCGTTGACCTTGTTTTATAGAATGATGTAGACGCCGTTCAGTCATATTTCACTAAGAATTTTACGCTTCCAAAAGAGTTGATGTCACCAGACTATAAGGCAACACTCTAGAAAGTTTTAAGAATAGCTATGGAGTTAGTACCACGTTAGTACATTATTGTTTGATGCTATTTGAAATTTGTTTTTTGTTCGGTATAAAAAGTTAATTCAGTATTTACCCTTCATTTTAACCTTCAATTGGTACGTTTAGGTTTATTCAAATTCTAGAGATTTTATAATAAAAAAACTAGCATTTTTAATTTGCGAAAGACGTCATCATTACCTACCTAATTCTTTCGCCAGTACATCACTGTCGAAACGAGACGGAAAGATGAATCGTCATTTTTTATGGCATGAACTCGTCTTCTGAACAGCTTTAATTATTCATGCCCCGCTGAGGCACATGATTCGCTAGTTGTCACTGTACCGACGCGCACCACTTTAAAATTAACATCGACTTGGACCTACTCAAAAGTTTGTATACTTATAGCAGAACTCTCGACTGATGGTACGTAATTTCCGTGGCCTATGAAAATATGCAATCTGGGCCTTGATTCTGCGATAGCAAAACCATTGTAATTACATGAACACTGTAAAAAAAACCATTTAATTTTACACTTGTGACATTAATGATGACATTTAATTAAAATTATATGGCTTTACAAAGAGTAAATTAAAGACTGCCGCGGTAAAGCTATTGCATAGCATTTTTTATCAACTTATGCAATTATAATTATTACTTACGTTAAGCGGAGCTACTTCGGAGCAGCTCGGCTCGATTCGTGCGAGCTTCGGGGTGTTAGGTTTTTTTCGTTACGGAATTTCTGGATTCGGTCTCCACGCTCAAGGCCCGTGATAGAAGCTATGCAATAGCTTAAAAATGTAATGTAACTTGTTTCATTTAATTTTGAAGTTAAGTGTATAGCATTAAACTCTCAAATTTATTGGCAGTTTTTGCAGTGTCTATGGTATGACAGTGGTCTTGCTTTAGCAGAATCGATTGCATGAGAGATGACATTCGCTAGTTGCTGCCTGTAGAATGAAAGTAAGGAATATTTGAGGCTTTAAACCTTAATATAACCTCCATTTATTGGTAATATTTTTAAAGACCAGTAACGTGGGTCATGCTTTACTATTCTCGTTAACCCCTCCCAACTAAGCTAAATGGCTTGTCTTATTAGCGGGTTCACAGCGTTAGGGTCAGTAGGGATCACCCGGAAAAACATGATTGTAGCTATTGTAGGCTATTGAAGCCATTACGCCAACGACCACTTGTATTGTTTCACCTGTAACGTGGGCCTTTAACCTGAATCCATTAAGTTCTAGAATTGCTGCTGTTTGGTGGTCCATTAATGGTTATCTGTCGTAATACTGACTATCTCGCTATAAAAGCACGGAGTATAAAATCAAGAGAATAGATAGATAGATAGATAGATAGATAATACTTTATTATACATCAATAAATTTACAGTAGAGACAATTAGGTATCATTCATGTATACAGTTTAATGTACAATGGGCGGCCTTATCGCTGGATGTGGGTGCCTAAATCATTTTTAGTAAAAAACTAATGTTACCAAACTATAAAATATGTAGAATCACGATACACATAAGTGGGCAACCAAAGGCTTGTCCTGCTATCTTTTGCTGTGACTGCACAGAAACTATCTGTTCTTACAGGGTTGGCAGCACGAGTGTGCTGTGTGACTCCCCTGGAGTATTTGTAGGCCACGGTAACCACTTTCTGTGTGCTTATCTGCCACCTAAGTTGTTTAAAAAAAAAATAAGACAGTGACGCGATTGGTTAAAAGTTTAAATAGAGAACTAACCCAAAAGTAAATTTCAATGATAAGTCGCGTAGTGAATTCTGCTGAACATATTGACAGCTTTGTGGCAAGCTATGTCTAAGGGTATTTTCGTGAGTTCCAATCATAATATAATCGCAATCGTGTAATGTCACGTGATTGCTTTTAACATTGCCAGTTTCAGTAGCGGGGATCTGAAATGGTACATGTCGTTGCGATAAACCTCACTGCTTTGAATATTTATACACAGTGTAGGGTAGTTTGCCAACGAATCAGCAGAACTGCTCTATGTGTTCCACTATAGATACCACAAATATTCAACCGGATATTGAAGTCCGTCCGAAATTTTATTGTATTGCCAAATTGTATGCATATTATGTCCTTGAAGTCAGGTTATTATTTTTACATGATTTCTGATGGTGACCCTGTATGAATAGTTTTGAGGAAAGTTTAGAAGTAAACTGATAGCAAATCTTCAACAGAAAAATCTATGTAAATAAGATAAAACGCATTTTTTTGCTAAGCGCATAACTTAAGAACAGCTTGACCGATATGGATGATTTATTTTTTGTGTTCGTAATTTTGTCAAGACAAGTTTATATTATAGCAAATCCATTAGTAAATACGAGCATAAACAGTTAATAATGAAATTTTACGGCAATAAAAAAAAGTAGCAAAAAAGAATAAATAGCGTTGAATTCAACCTATTTGGTAAGTAATCCGATTACGGAAACATCGTGTCGCCGGTTTCCGTTGTAATTAGTATACGTACATCTCTAGTACTTAGATTTTGACCTCGTAAACATCTAAACGTTTACTAAGCATTAGTTGTAAAACAGTTCGCGAACTGTACATGTACTTTGTACTTTTGGCTTTCAAATTAGGCGCAGAACACATATATTGTATTTTGTCATGCGATGCTCCAACTAGCACAACGATACTCGTGAAAGGTGAACAACCTAAGGTTCTCGTTATCTTCACGAGTAGACACACTACATTAGACATATGACATCATTATTGTGACAGCACGGTAAACATTTGTTCTGTTAGTTATGTATTTTCGTTATCAGTCTGGACTACGTAATCTTGTCATTCCCCTTTAGAGGATCATATTAATTCTACAGTATTCAAAGACTCCGTGTAATAACAAATAATGTACTGTTTGACTGAACAAAGAACTGTTATACAACAGTTGTGCAATAGGTTAATGGCAAACTAATCCAGCGTTAAATAGGTTAATTGCAATTGGTTAACATAATACACGTCATAGTGAGAAGAAACCTTCTTATTTAAAGCCGTTTAAAATAGGAGTTCACGAATATGCATTTTTACTTGATGTTTGCCAGGTTTCTAAAGTAATTTAATTAGTTATTGATGTCTATTTGAATGGTCAAGCGATCTTGGGAAAAGATTGTTAATGCGCCTCTGTGACTCACTCAGCTCGAGTATAAAATTTAAATTTTGGCAAATAATTAACTTATTAAATGGTAGGTATTTCATTTTTGATTACGTATGTCATTACTTAATAAACTATCCTTTCATATATATTTTTTATACAAAATAGTTTTGATGTTCCAAGCGTTTCGCAACTACCCGCGATGCCTCGTTATATTAATTCAAATTAAATATAACGCAGATTACTTTCAATCGGGTTTCAGAACCTAATATCTCTTAAATACAAGAATATACTTCCGCTTTCAAATTATCTACTTATTGCTCAATCACCGTTATTATTCCCCAAAATACTACTAATCATTTGTATACAATGTGGATGGTACTTTACGTGCGATATGAATAAACAACGTCCCGCAAAGAAGTGAAAGACTGGGTAATCAATAATCGTTTTATTGATATAATCTGTTTGCCAATAATAACAATAATTCGCCAAGAACGTGCCAAGAGAGAATCCGTATCTGTCCATCCCATCTATTTTCCCGTTTTTTGACATCTGTCATACATAACACAAATCATAGACTAAATACATATTCTCCCTCCAAGACACTGAACCTTTTGGATATTTGTCTATGTCTACAGCAGATTCTTACAGCTCGGCCATCCTTACAATTGTAATGGTGTGTCCTCACACCAACTCTAACAAAGTATGTTGTAATAAAATGATGACATTTAAACAGTACATATTGATTAATTTATGTAATGTAACTTCTATTGATACTATGTTTAGTCTTCTTAACAATCTCTCTCACAATATGCACCCTATGCATTGTTAACAATTTGAATTAAGTTGAGGAACTTCTTTTAGCATTACAATCAGTCTTATTGACAATCTCTCTCTCAATCTACATCTATGTAGTATTAACAATATCGATTAAGTTAACATACACATCAACGAATCAATCTTATATAATATCTGTCTTATGGTTATGTTCTATAAAATATAATCCGTCATATAATCACAAAAATCATCTTTGAAATTGACACTGACGCTTGCAACCTATTCAGCACTGTCTATCGCGATCTGCGTCACTTATGCAATCGGCACTGGCGCTCACAATCTGCCATATCGATTAAATTAACATACACTTCAATGAATCAACGTATTATAATATCTGTCTTATAGTTATGTTCTATAAAATATAATTCGTCAAATAATCATAAAACATAGGTAAATCATCTTTGAAATTGACACTGACGCTTGCAACCTATATCAGCACAGTCTATCGCGATCTACGTCATCTATGCAATCGGCACTGGCGCTCACAATCTATGCCGAATAGTCTGTCGCCATCTACGTCATCTGTGTGAACTGTACTGACGCTCACAACCTATACTGACACAGTCTGTCGTAATCTGCGTCATCTGTGTAATCAATATTGACGCTCATGACCCATGCCGACACAGTCTGCCGCAATCTGCGTTATCTGTGCAATCGGCACTAACGCTCACGACCCATGTCGACACAGTCTGTCGCGATCTGCGTCTTCTGGGCAATCAAGATGACGCTTACGACCCATGTCAATATCTGTTGTGATCTGCGTTATCTCTGCGTAAAATGTACTGACACTCGCAACCCATACCAATATAGTCTGCTACGATCAACGCCATCTGTGCGTTCGCAACCTATATCAGTACAGTCTGTCGCGATCTGTGTGACTAACACCAATAACAAATTAAACATTTACACTAATCGTCATAAAATCACAACAAATCAATTAAACATACTTGATTAATATAAATCAACAAAAAAAAAACTACTCATTTATCGTTCTCATTGTTTTTGTCACTATCGTCGCTATCGTTTTCGCTTTCGAACCCCTTAAAGTTTAGCCAAGGATGTATTTTATCAATGGAAACAACGTTTTCGTACTTTTTACCCTTTTTTTTTGTAATAGGAGTATCCTCCACTAAATATCTATCGTGTGGTAATTTTTTAACAATTCTATACGGGCCATGATATTTAGCAACAAGTTTCTTAGATTTACCGACTCTATCTTTATCAAATGTTGTTCTTTCTAGTCTAACAAGGTCTCCCTCATTATATTCTGTTATTGACTTTCTATGCTTATCGTAACGCTCTTTCGCTATTTCTTGATCTTTCTCAATTTTACGACTAGACTCTTTCCTTAGATTTATGAGGTCCTCACCACTTACCCGATCTACTGTTGTATTTATAACATCACTTAAAATGTTTTCCGATATACTTTTGACGTTGTATCCAAATAATAATGCAGAAGGGCTTTTACCGGTAGTTTTATTGACTGACGTATTTAGTCCTAGTTGAACTTCACTCACATACTCGTCCCAAGTGTTGTCGTTTTTATTGTGGCATTTGGTACTAAGAGCATCTGAAATTGTACGATTAAATCTTTCGACTTGTCCGTTTGCTCGCGGTGTCGCTACGGCATTTAGGATATGTTTGATACCAGTGTTTTGAACAAAACTCTTAAACTTAGCACTTGTGAAACATGTACCTCTATCAGTTATCAATCTGGTAGGTGCGCCAAAATAACTGAAATAATCTTGAAAGACACGAATAGCAGTAGCAGTCTTGGTATCTCGAACAGGTTTTATGCTAATGAATTTGGTAAACGCGTCTATAACTACCAAAATATACATATTACCTTTACGCGAGCGAACGAATGGGCCTAAATGGTCAGCATGTACTGTGTGAAATGGAATGTCTGGTTTCGGAATAGGGTGAAGTAAGCCTTCTTTTGGTCCTCCAGGTGTTTTGTGATATGCGCATTCTAAACATGCTTTTACATATTTTTTTGTAAATCTACCCATTTTTGGGAACCAAAATGAATCTTTAAGTCTTTTCAATGTTTTATTGTAACTAAAGTGACCCACATCGTCGTGGTTCATTTTTAACAACTGCCATCTGACTGACTTTGGAACTACCCAACGTAGTCCACCATCGATCTGTCTAAACACATGGTCTCCCTTTAATTGATAATTTTTATGAACATCCATCACGAATGTAGTATCATGACTTGATAAAATTTCTTTTATTCTCTTAATCTCATCATCATCACTTTGGACTGTGGCGATCCAATCCTGTGTGTCCAAAGTAAGCACATCAATTACATGTGTCACATCAGAAGGTTCATCGACAGGAGCTCGACTGAGTGCATCAACATGTGACATACTTATACCGGCCCTGTATTCTATTTCACAATCGTACTCCTGAAGTTGTACCCACCACCGTCCTATCCTTGGAATTAGATCTCGTTTAGTCATAGTGGTCCGTAGCGCATTACAGTCTGTCACTATTTTAAATTTTAATCCTAATAAATAAACTCTAAATCTATTTAACGAAGCTACTACAGCAAGTGTTTCTAAATCAAACGAATGAAATTTTTGTTCGTCAGCTGTTGTTTTTCGACTGTAATATGCTACGGGTCTCATCAATCCATCTTGACTACGTTGCATGAGAATCCCTGCAATACCATGTTTCGATGCATCTGTGTGTAGTTCTGTATCTAATTTAGCGTCATATAGTGCAAGTAAGGGTCTCTCTATTAATTTACATTTTAACATTTCAAATGCTAATGTATGCTCTTCCGTCCATTTCCAAGTAAATTGCTTTTTTAATAAATCGGTTAAGGGACGTGCAATCAGGGAGAAATTTTTTATAAAACGTCTAAAGAAACTAGCTAACCCTATGAAACGTCTGACGTCATGAACATTCTTGGGAGTTGGGAAGTTAGATACTGCTGTTATTTTACGTGAACCAGGTCTTATTCCTGATCCACTTACTTCAAAACCTAGGAAATCAATTTGTGTATAAAAGAAGAAACATTTTTCTAACTTCAGAGTAAGGTTGGCATTGCGAAATACACTTAAAACTTCTTCCAAACGCTCTAGCCCTTCATCAAATGTATGCGCTGGTATTAAAATATCGTCCATGAAAACTATAGTATAAGCTATATTAGACAATATTTTATTCATCGTCCTCTGGAAAACAGAGGGCGCATTGGTTAATCCGAAGGGAATTCTTGTGAAATGGTACTGGCCGTCTTGGGTCACAAATGCCGTCTTATCCTGTGATTTTTCATCAATGGGTAATTGGTAATAGCCTGATGCTAAGTCTAAGCTAATGAAAAGAGAATGGCCTGCCAACCGATCTAACTGATCATCTATCAATGGTAGAGGAAAGTGTTCTCTTTTTGTTTTTCTGTTCAACGCTCTGTAATCAACACAGAGGCGTTTATCCCCAGTCTTTTTCTTAACTAAAAGGACTGGACTGGCATAAGCAGAGTTGGATTCACAAATTATGTCAGCCTCAAGCATTTCCTTTACCATTGATTTAACAAGTTCTCTTTCTGGATAAGGTAACCTATAAGGTCTATAGACCACAGGCTTTGTATCAATCAATTCTATTTCCATCTTTTCCACGTTGGTGTACCCTAGCTCCATCATATTTTCAGAAAAACATTCTCTGTACTTTTGTAAAGTGTTTTTTAATCTAAATATTTCATTAGCAGATAATTTGTCATCATAATTAAGAGATTTATCAATACAGGTATCATTGAAATCAAAGAAGTTTATGTTCAAAGAAGTATTAGAACGCAAGGCCCGGGTTATCAATAGTCCATGCTTTAATTTTATACTATTAACTGATATATTTTGTATTAATAGTGCGCCGGTTCCATGTATTATATCATATTCACCGGGCATCAGGTAATATTCCTTGCCTGGTAATCCTCGCAAAGAACCGTTAACTTGTACTGTACCTGTATAATCAATGTCAGTACTTATTTTTATTACACAAATGTCATGTGGCAGAATCAATACATCATTACAAAGTGTAAGTTTTAGTTTATTAGTTAAATGTTGTTCAAAAATCAGTGCATCAGTTGTTTTTGTTATAGTTATACCCGGTAACTCAGTGAAGCTATGTCCAATCAAAATCTCATACTTAATTACATTGTCCTCAACAATATAACTATCTACTGATCGTAATATACCTTGAATTTCGATTTTGATTACCACTTTCCCTATTGGTAAAACAAGATTGTTACCAATACCACGCATGGTAGGTAGTTGCTCTGATGACCAGCTAATACCAAGTCTCTGTGCTGTGCTATGGCGTAGTAATGTGCACTGGCTACCAAGGTCAACATACCCATATAAACCTTGACCATTGACTTGTAATGGAATAAAATATTTGTCGTTATTAGAGATAAGCATTGCATTTAATGCCATGACTGATTTTTCATTTTCTTTATCTAATTTGGATGTGTTATGTAATTTTGGACAAATATTTGATAGGTGTCCTAGTCTATTGCAATTACTGCACTTCAGAGTTTTTTTTGTACAATTAAAACTATAATGCCCTGTTTCATTACAATTAAAACATGTTATAAGTTTTACATTTTCTTGAGATCTGTTATGTTTGTAGGGTGTGTTAGATATCTGTTTATTTGCATTATTTCCATTGGTATTTAACCGTTTATCATAATGTGGTTTAATCCTATTATCAGACTCCCGTGGTTGCTGTTTAATAGATTGAAAATATCGGAGTACCTGTTCAGGCTCCTCACATTTAGTTGCCTTAGCGCCTAATCTCAAACTTCTGTCCTCTATACCATAAATTAAACAATCAACGGCACGTTTACCTTTAATTTCGCACCTATTTAATAAGTTTATCTTATCATAAAAATATAATTCTAATGACTCGTTATATTTCACCTTTTTGGCCAACATTTCTGTTAACAGTTCTGCATAATCATCACTTGATGGAAAGGATTCTGTTAATTTTATTTTCCATTCATGCCATGAAAAAGACATTGATGGCAGAGTTTGATACCATGTCTTGGCCACTCCACTGAGTTTAGGCAGCGCGTAATGGATGATTTGATCTTCGCCCCATTTATACAATCGGCCACATTCTTCTACTTTGTTTAACCATGTATGAATAGTCTGGGCTTTGGACATGGGATCAAACTCTGGTATGACATTGCCCAACATTGGAAATTTATTACTTTCAGGGCGGCTACAGGATATTGATTTGATTAACTCTGTCAATAACAATTGAGTGCTGTTATCTGTACTTCTAAAATCAGAACGACTCACGGAACGATCACGATGCTCACGATTTCGTTGTGGTGTACGAGTACGACTGCGCCGTTGAGTGCTATTATTTCGCTCTCGAACTCTGGAACGACTCACGTAGCTGTCTCTGTCAGTTGATGATGAAGCATTACGACTGCGACGGCGGCGACGCTTACTATCACAATCACGACGTGGTGTTATACTGCGTCTTCGAGTACGAACTTTTGTTCTCTTCTGTTTATGCCCAGCATCTACCTCCATCTTCCGATGTCGGCGTCGTTTTCCTCGTTCAATATCACTCATGATTATTTATCCAATATTTTACTTCAGGATGTAGGTAATAATTGCGTAAATGGCTTCGTGAATGTCCTTTTGCCACTTCTGAGATGAAAGACTGGGTAATCAATAATCGTTTTATTGATATAATCTGTTTGCCAATAATAACAATAATTCGCCAAGAACGTGCCAAGAGAGAATCCGTATCTGTCCATCCCATCTATTTTCCCGTTTTTGACATCTGTCATACATAACACAAATCATAGACTAAATACATATTCTCCCTCCAAGACACTGAACCTTTTGGATATTTGTCTATGTCTACAGCAGATTCTTACAGAAGTCAATAGACCTATCAACATAAAACGTTGATCTCGTTAAGAAACGTGGTGTACGTGTAATATACAAAAACATCCAGTACAGCCGTTAAGAAACAATCATGTTGCCAAGTCGCGAGAGGAATCCACTAATAGTAATGAAGCTGTAGAAGCTCTTGGCTAACTTAATAGCCGGGTAAAGACGTCGGTAATACTGAGATGTGACGAGGGTTCATTCCGTCCGTTGCCGTACAAGAGTTCCTTCTCGATCCAAGCAATATCGTAGCTCGTTGACTGACGTTTAACTTGTCTTGTACGTTCATTGTGTTAATGAGAAAACAGTCGGTTAGATTTGAACTTTTGATCTTGACAAAAGATATTTGACTTGAATAGAAGTGTTAAGTCACCTCTGCCTAACCCTCCGGGAACAAAGGCGTGATTATATGTACGTATGTATTTAGATAGTAATACCGTCTTTAGGGCCTTCACAAATAGTAGAAATAGAAAGAAAATGGCGGGTGGCATAAACGATCAACTCAAATATAAAGCGTTATTTAGAATCATTAAGCACATTATTACTCTTTTACGAGTAAGACTAACATTACAATTACAGTAAAAATGAATTGCAAAAATTTGTGGCTACTCGACCGATTTGTTAAATTATTTTTGGTAGATTTGGCCCGTGCTCATAATCTTCAGAAGGTTTAGATTGACTGAAAAAGTTCGGGTTTGAGTAACTATAGGCAAGAGCAGCTAGTCCTACACAATATAATTTTCTTTAATTTAAAATGGATGGATGCCGATATCCACATTAACGACATTCATTTGTCAACAAAAAATATAATAGAAGCTGAACCGAGTTTTTCCAGTGCCCTATTAATCGTAAACATTGATTGCGGGCGACGACGCGTCGACAGGTCAGGAATAACTATCGGCACAGGTGTTGCCAGGAAATAACTCCATTTATGGGTAGGCTTTTGAAAAAAAGCACGCCGCGTCGGTACGCATTGACTAGACTCGTGATGGGAGAACTGTTAATAGTTCAATAGAAAAAAAAAGCGATAAACATGCAAAATCGTCGGCAATTCAGATTGAAAGGCGAGTTGAAAGCTAATGATTAAATAACATTTGAAGCGCGCACGACGCACGGTATATGTTTTTATGATATAACAAAAAACGTGACGACCACAATCTATAAACATAATCATTGCAATAAAAAAGTCTATGAGCAGTTTCTATGGCGATTTGTTTATGGGTTCTGAAGGTTTTAATTATATTGTTCGATGAGCTTTTTTGTCGATTTCATTTGCTGTAAGCCATATTTAATTTGTGAGCTTCGGAACTTATTCCTTGGCGTATGGTGTTTTTTAACCGGTTGTAATGAAGATCGACTTGTTAATATTAACACTTTTTTAATAACTTAATAGGTATTCTATGTTGAAGTCAGAGGTAGGGAGTGAAAACTTTGTATCTTTGTAATTTAATCTTACGAAGGATCCAAAAGTAAAACTTTTGAAGTAACACAATTTCTAACTACATAATATATTATTGCGCTGGGCGCGTTTCGCAGCAAAGTAGAATACAAAGGCTATTCCGATTTTTTCAGTGGGTATACGACTGTTTTCCATTCCCCAATAAAAAAGAACCGTTGGTGTCAATCAATTAACCTATCGCAGTCCACTGCTGGACATAGGTCTATCGCAGTCCACTGCTGGACATAGGTCTATCCCAATGTGCTCCGGATCTTTCACCTTACCTATCCTGTCCATCCCAGGCATCTTTTTCTTTTCCATGTCAATTCACAATTACTGCCTTCTATTATTAAGATTTATTCGAATCCTGTCGATAACTTGATAGGTGCTTAAAATAGGCGGTGTCAACGTGCTCACGTTGTAAACTAGAAGAGTTCTTGTTTTAGATACCCATATTAGAATTTCCTCTATCCTATTTCCCTAATCAGCAAAAAATTTGTAATAGCAACACAGGATTCTAAAAGCTGAATATATCGAGCGTAACTCAAATATATTTACGTCTTGTACATACCCACTTATCATCGCGCGCGTAACCTCTTAATTTTGGCAACCGCACACATCCAAATGACTGTAATCACCGCGAGAGTCGCCTCGTAAATCTTCAGATAAATTACAGGTTACCATTTCACGTCACGACCGAGTCTTAGTAAACGATGACTCACTATCTGAGACTGTTACTACCTATCGTATACGAATTAATTAAGTTAGACACTCTTCTTGAAAATAAACTACAACAATAAATTCACCGAGTGTAATTTGTACAAAAAATTACACGAGTAGTTGACTAAACACTGCTCATAATTATAACTTAATATATTATAGCTAGATTTTTTTTGTCGGCTCTCCTATGTAATATTTAGATTACGGTTTACATATTTTTTATAGAGAAACGTGTCTGACAGACGACGCTCTTATACAGATTTCATTATCATCATTCAAGTTATGTTCCCGGTTGCATAATATATGCTGTACTATTCTTTATTTTGTAATATTTTGGCTATTATGGAAACAACTGCGGTTTGACGCCCCAACCTAGTAGTACGAGAGCCCACGACCAAAATTTTTGTCTCATAGCAATACAGCCAAAACCGCATCAAATCGATAGATACGATTATCCTGAACTCGAAAAAACCAATATCAGACATTTTCCGCGTAGCGTTTGATCTGACCGAATTTTCAAAATTGTCAAAGAATTTTACCGAACTGCATCATAGCAATATGTCTGATTTGCAGACTGTAGTTGAATGATAGTTCTAAGATACCGGAAACATATTTTTCAGACGTTAGTGGTGTAGCGCAAACCCGTAAAATCACCTAAAAAAATTAAAAATGAGACAAAAAAAATGTCTCATAGCAATACGTCTGAAAATCTTTTTTATTAGTAAATTTTGGTTATTTGATGCGAACAAAACAATTTTCAGACGGAAATGTGAACGCATTAAATTTTGAGACCGTTTTGAAAATGTTAACAAATTTTACCGATCGGTATCATAGCAATATGTCTGAAAATTGTTGGACATGATAAAATAAGTTGTCCACATGTGCAAAAAATTTATATCAGACAAATTAAGTGTAGCATCTTCTCTATCAGACAACTTTTCGATACTCAGATATCATTTAATCGAAATTTGAATTCTCTGTTACAAACCAATGAATACGTTGCGACCCTGAATTCATTACATGATAATTAACAAAGAATTTACCCGAAACCGTAACATTGAAGTTGAAGGACTGAAATAAATCGCACAAAAGGAAACTGGGATGAAGTTGAAAAAAAAACGGTTTATTCAAAGTTACAAAATATTCTCGTATTCAATCGCTGTCGGATTCGGAATCGTCGTCTTCGCAATCACTCTCGACGTCGCTCGGGAGATCTTCAACGTCCTCTTCTGTAAAATAACTTTTACAAAAGAAATAAGTAATGACATCTGTCATCTGTCAAAGTACATATAATAGACAAGGGAGATTCTTGAATATCTATGAAGGCTGTAAATTTAAAAAAAACATTTTCGTACTTATTTTCGTTTTTGGGAGTATATGCTACACTTAAAGTGTCTGAAAACAGGTTTTTGGTAATCATGGCAGCAATACGAAGAGTTAAAATTTTTTTTTATCCGTATTGCTATGATACAGGTCGGCTAAATTTGTTGACATTTTCAAAAATGCGCTCTGGCTATGTGCTACGCACAAAATGTCTGAAAACAAACTTTTTCGTAATACAATTATAAAATCTATGTACATTTTCACTATCAGACGTATTGCTATAATACCGACTGCCTTTTTTTTTTGACACAGCAGAAATGGCCTCCCACGCAGTTGCTACACTTTCGACCGTTACTACACACCTAGTCGGGTTCAGAATCATACAATCTAACGATTTTATAGGGTTTTTGCCGTATTGCTATGAGACATGGTTTTGGTCGTGGGCTCTCGTACTATAGGGAGATATGTCTACGCTAAAGCCTCATCCGATGATCCGTGTACCAGTTGGTAATAAGAAAGTTAACGGAAATATATTGATAGGCTCGCGTTTGACCACTATCTCCCCTATTGGTAAGTGACGATGTGGTCGATGGTGGTGCACGCTTACCTAGTAGAAGTAACCTATTCACTCTAGTCTTGAAGGCATCCAAGTTGTAGCTATTCCGAAACACAGATTTGGGCAGGGCATTCCACTCTATGGCAGTAAGCATGATGAACGTATCGCCGAATCGTTTAGTACGTATATGTGGAATGTCCACGGTGGCGCATCGTGCGTCTGGCTCTGGTCGTTCGATGATGAAAGAGGCTTGGAGGAATTAAGTTAAAAAAAAACACAATTCTAATGATGGCAAGCTATTGCCTACCGTAGCTACCCTTTTTCAAGGAACAGCAGTCTCAGTGAGTAGCAGATAAAGTAGATTTGACGACTGTTATAGTCTCATTTTCACCATCCTTTTGCACATCTTTTCAATTTAGTGACCTCGACGTAATGGCAAATCTTACAAATTGGTGAGCTCTATAAGATGAGCTCCCTTATCGCTATCATAATCGGTTGAAATAGTTATTGATATGACAGTAGTAATAACTTTATTATGTCATCCTTATCTTACCTTACTTATAATGTAATGAACATGTGTAAGAAACTCAATATTATGGCTACATAATACTCATAAAAAATAAGAGTTATTCCGGTTGGATCCCCTGATATGATCCACTGCCGATTGTCATTATGTTATAATGCTATTTTACAACGAACAGCGGTATCGTGCCAAATACCACGTTATAAACGTACCTTTCCAGCCGCTTTGCCATCTAGGCCTTAGTAACGGGTGAGGAGTTGAATTGGCTAATATTATAATAAATATACTGCTTGAAGCGCTTTAGAGATTGAGCGTATGCAAGTTAGGACCCTTATTCGCTATTGACCGTATCTACCGTAACGTGTATTTCATCATGCACGCTTTTTAACGTCTTTATAAGGTAATAACAGAATTAAAAGGGTTATTAAAGGAGTCCTATCAAGATCTTTGGATGACAATCAAACCTTACTGCTCCACCATCGACCATATCGTCACTTACCAACACGTGAGTTAGTGGTCAAACGCGAGCCTATCAATCTGCCAAGCGACGAACGAGTCTTTGACAAAGCTGCCCTTTTCAGGGTTGAGAACCCTGAAAAGGGCAGCTTCGTCAGAGCCAGACGACGATCATTATTGACCAAAAAATTTACTTGGCGGCAAAAAGGAATAACTAAAAACTAAATTGAGAACAGCCTCAAGCCACCCATACTCTCGAAGGGGAAGATACAATAGAAAGGAGAATATGAGTGATTCTTACACATATCTCTTTGCTCCTTTATCGGTTCAAAGCACCTTTATTACTTTCACTGGGTGTTTCACCCTAGTATTTCCGAGAACGTGGTCCATTCCATTCCCCTGTTCAACGCATCTTTTAAATTCGCATCATAAATTTTTATTGTAAGGTTGACTCACCCATACTCATCCATTTGAAAATAATAAGTTAAATCTTATTCATAAAACCTCACTAGTGGAAAAAGTCATGAATGGTAAATACGAACTTCATAAAAACGTTGAAGATAAAAATAATTTTGAAGAAAAATGATAAATTATAGACTTGATAAGACAAGCCGATGCAGGGCAGTTGACTCTGCCTACCCCAAAGGGGAATAGATATGAGCATATGTATGTATGTAAAATAAATAAATGCATTTTAATCCATACTAATATTCTAAATGTCTGCCTGTTACGCTTTCATGCCTAAACCACCGATGATTTTCATGAAATTTGGTCAGAGATAGAGTAGAACTTGGGAAAGATATAGGCTATGTTTGATCGCGATAACCGACATCCACGCGAGCGGTGCCGCGGGTATCAGCTAGTTTCATATAAATCATCTAAACTGCATTAGAAAATTACAAGCGATGAAATTCATTTGCAGTCACATAAAACTCACAATTATCTTTTTTCATCAGGTTTACTGATAATTCTACTTTACAACAGTGTATATAACGTAAACAATATAAAACGCTATAAGTAGGTATATGGGTAACTATAAGAAGCTAATAAACCGAAGGTGATAATCATAGGCTACGTTTCACATGTGAGGAAACGTTCACATCATAAAACAGAATCCGTTTATAATTCAGTTTGACCTCCTTGGTTGGAGAAAAGTAGTTAAACGTTATAAGTAAACTTAAGTTAATTAATGTGTGTGTCAAATATGATAGCGGCGGATGGCGGATTCGTCGCGGATGTAAACCTGAACGTAAGCAAACGAGGCTGAGAGAGCCTCATGACGAATTTTAGAGTAGGTTGTCTTTAGGTCGTCATTGAAATTCTATGTGAAAATCTAATTAAACTTTTGCAAGGAACTTGAGTTAGGTCTGGTCCAACTTAAATTTTCAGGTCGAACAGATCTATGTTTTTAATTTTATTGTTGCGTCACCTTTTCAGATTCATGTAACCTTTGGACCTCTATAAATTTTCAGCACAATTCTGTCGATTGGGTAATTAGACGATGGTTATTTTATAGCAACCCAGTAGCAATTATTCTTAAACTTGTGATACACCTACAGTACTACTTACTACTTGACCAAAATTAATATGATAATATATTTTGGAGCAAAACAGAAAACATCATGTTTTATGCAATAAAGTGCACAGATAGGTCATCGATCCATAATGTACACAAATGCAATAAAAATAACATCAATAGTTGACGTGCATCAAACACAACATACTGGTTGCCTACTTTCGAAGCAGCAGTTACAAGCCAGACGTGCCGCCGAGCAGCCAGCCAGGCGATGGAAGATAATTAACAACGAAATTGTCCGGAGACAGCTAGGCGCCTTACTTCTGTGGCCCGCGTTGCATTACGCTCCGCAATAATAACATACCATACAACAGACACAAGGCAATTAAAAAAAGTTGGAACGCCCATTTCCCACACATTACTGGGTGAACGTTGCGAATGTATTGCGATATATGTATGATTCTTGTCATAGGGCACAGAAGGACAGGGCGAATTCAGACGTGGGGAAATTGTTTAAATCGAGGTGAAAGCGGTCGCGGTGGATTCAACAATTACTAGATGGTAATGACCATAATGACAACAATAATGCAGTGACTGAGTGCAGCCGTCTGAGAAACGAGGCTTACATTAGGCAGTTCGAAATAATTTGTAGCAGTGGCAGGCACCGAGTGAGTACGAGCTCACGCTCTGATTTGCATATCGCCAACGAAAGTGTAGCATTGAGTTAGATCGACCCACATATCCATACAGTAGCATGCGCCGGTAGCGAATGTTAATTTAGTACCAGTAGTTTAGTACATGCGTACCAATATTTGCCAAAATACGTTTCACATTGACATAAAATTTCGTTTATCATTGTGTACCGGTAAATAAGAAACGTGTTTGTCAAGGTTAGATTATAATAAATTAGAAAACTAGTAACGCATGCAGAATGACACAGCAGTCCAAGCAACAAATATTAGATGATCTAAAACCGGTCCATTTGTATATTAGTCGCTCCAGTTGGCGCGTCGCGCTCCCGATTGTCGTGCGAAAAGATAACATGAATTCTCGTTGCGAATCACTACTCTCTAATGGACCCTCGAGTCAGCGTAAAAATCAACTTCTATGGCTAAACGCGTTGCTAATCGACAGCAAACAAATTATAGATCGGTAAATTCAACAGTGCGCAGCGGTTTTAAAGTAGAACGGTGAAAAAGTGAAGTTTCGTCAAATGCACCACTTACCCAATTCACGAGAGCGGAACCGAAGAAGTCGGAAGCATTGTGTCGGAGCGCTCAGCGCGGTGATCCATTGTGGGAAGTGTATTAGATAACGTGTTTGCGAGAGCGCGCACGAGACAATGACAACGATTTCTTTTTGAAGAGTGAGAGCGATTTCTCGGTACAAAACTTTGATACAATTGGATTATAGACAGACACGGGTCAGATCATACTGCATGCGTATTGTTTTCGTGATATTCCCCATTAGACACGTAAAGATTCATGATTAACCGAGGTCGTAACACGCAAGTCCGATAATATCAGGAGCGCGTGAGACCGTTTCATCGCTTGTAGTCTGCCTAAAGTGTATCGCTGTTCACACGCTCTTGAGATTCGTGTCTTGTCATAAACCTACGCAAGTTCTGATATTTCCTTAAACGTGAATCATTCTGGAATGCATTAAAAAGACTAGCATAATATTAAGTTGTTTATAAAGCATGCAAATGCATCGTGAGTAAAAATCATTCCAATATGCAAATCAGTGGAGTTGCGAGGCAAACGCGAGATGTTACGGCATATAAGTAATTCTGTCAATGCTCTAATAGGTTTGCGCGCAGGGCTTGGCGTGGGTGCCACAATACCTCTAACGAGAACCCGATATCATCTGACAGACAGGGGACATTAGTTAATGCTTGAGAACCAACACAAAGTAGGATTGATAAGAAAAATCGTACAAAAAGTTCCATGTGGTCCACAATGAAAGAATGACGAGTTCTGCTGTGGTATATACTCGTACAAAAGATTGTGAAACGTCATGCGGTGTACAATAGAGAGAGCAACACGAAGAGCGAGCATCATGCATTACTAATCATGGTAGCATGAGTCTCATAACGATTTGAAATAGCGTCAATGCACGGAGCATATGATAAGTGCCAAAGAATGACGAATGGGCGTCTATTCGTGATATCACTTGTGTAATATATTTATTAGAGAACAATCTATAACAAATCACTCAAACTAAGACGTAATTATTACTAACGCTCGCTCTAATAACAGTTACAACATGGTTGAGGCAATCCAATCTATTGCATTCAAAGAGTTTCATTCATTAGCATAGTTATGTAGAACAGGAATTTAGCTATGTAGAACTAAATCTAGTTTTGTATTACCGTCTGTCTTCGCTGAAGCTCGGTGAAATGTAATTGGAATCGTTAGCAACTGTGAATGGTGAAGATGAATTAATTAAATCATTCGTCTTATTTTATCACAAATAAATCGAGAAATCCCGTATTAGCTGAAGTACTTTGTCTATCACGGTAAAATGATATCAAATTTTATAAAACTAATGTTTCTTTGTACGGCCCGTTATCTACATTCATGTACAATTAATTGGTTTGTGAATTGAAATTTTGGAACTTTGTGGTGCTATGCGCTAGCTAAGTACCTACATACACATACTAAAACTTAATTAGTCACTCGCCCCGGTGAAGACAGGTGCAATTTGATTTTCCAAAAAAAGTTTTTAGCAAAATCGTATGTAATAGGTATGATAGTGAAATCGTAACTGTAACCATGTCAAAATCTATTAGATACAGGTATTATAATAGTTGACGAAACCTTATGGCAACATTAACAAGATTATGTCATTTTCATTCAAGTGTTCAAAAAATGAATTTAAAAAAGGGTAGGTTAAACGTAGGGGAAGGAACGTTTCCTCACTAAAACATTTCATAATAATCTTAAGCTCTCAAGAATAATATTTTATAATGGAAAACAGAGTGGTTCTGAAATTGTCCTGGTAGAACATTCCATTTCAGAGATTGTTGGTGTTGGCACAACACTTAACATTTTATTTTCTTTTCTGACAAAGACTTATGAATGCACTAGGTAAATGTAGATTAAAATGCTAATGCAATTTACAATAGGTATGAGTGAATTAATGTTGAATAGAAAAATGAATTAGGTATTTTTGTTATAGGTACAATCATTTCATAAAATAATATAATTTATTTGGTTAAGCTGGTGCTGGTGGTTACTTGCAATAAGATAAATTACGGGTTCAAGAACTACCCAGCAACGTGTTAGTTGGAGAAGATAATATAAATAGGTACTAGAAATTTGTGAATCGCTTAAAAAGCCTTTAAAACTTGTAATAGGATACTATATAGGTACTTGCAATAAGATTTTATTGCATCATAATATGATGGAAGATCGACGAAACCGATTTATGAGGGCGCATGCCCGGTACGGTAAATCAGATCGTAGACGTTTCTAGGAAAGGCCAGGCGCAATAAATGGACTTATACATGAACCATACCTTGAACTTGAACAATAATTATGAGCATAGGAGAAAAGATAGGCGAAGCATATGGCTTCGAAAGCAAATCGTCTACCCCTATAAGAAAGAGACGTGCCTATGTGCGTGTATGAACCTACAATATCATAGGCGATAGATGAAAACTAATAAGACATATTAAAAGTACTGTAAACTCGGGTTACTTTGTAACAACTAAGTAACTTTGGGATTTCAATTTTGATATTTTTAATCCGACACACATCACGCGCTCATTGCGTTTATTACGTCTACGTTTCGCCAGTCACTTCTTTAACCCCGCGTAATAGGTGGCGAGCCTATTGCCGTTTCTGGGGACTGAGTATATTCGCCAGAACCTCGACCGTTTCTTGACAGAAATAGAAATGTTATTCCCTCCAGCCAGCTGCCAACTGCTTTACAATAATTAAATTGTCCCAAAGTTACCCAGTTGTATAAAGTTACCGCAGTTTACGGTACGCATTAAATATTGAACCATCGCGATTATTACCAAACATACCAATTTTCGATTTTAGAATGGAACCATGGTGCATAAATTGCCACTAATGATGACGGTTGTGAAACGATCGTGATTAAAGCCATCCATATATCTGGACGTGCGACTATTAGTGACACTAAAATATTCTCTCTTTCGCCATAATTCATCGCGAAGGACTGTTCAGTGTTCACTGTTATGGAGGTCGCATCGATCGAAGTGCAATTATATGACACGACTGCGACGGCGATGGCGCGATCATTTGCCATCATTATTCTCCTGCCTATATATTTATGCGCCACATACATTTCGAAAGCTCCGTTCGAGATTTAAAACGGATCTGGCCGCACTACTATCGGAAACAACGCAATAATTAATCGACGTCAAGCGGATACCAAGATTAATGTTGTAGGTGTGTAAATACAGAATAATCTCCATTACTTGAAACTTCGACAAATGACCAACTTTGATCAAGTTCCATCGTTTGCTATAACATTATATTAAGCGTCACGGACACATAAAGCGGATTTAGTATGCAGATAAATTAATGAGGAGAATAAACCGCTATAGAACGCATGGTACGTACGCCTAATTCATTTATATGTATAGAGTGCATGTGATGTTGGAAGCGCTGGGTACGGAAACGACTATCGAAGTGCGGTCCACCACGCTCTACATACATCATTTGCAAAACCGACAGTGCGTACTTTGCTTTTAACGTTTTCATAGCTAACGGAATTAATTTTATCACGTATGACCCAAATGACACATTTATGGTAACTTTTAATCAATGTAATCACTAACTTCATAATATTTGAAACCGGTAATCAAACTATTGATATGGCACGTACCGGAGTGCACTAAATAAATGATTTATTAGAAAGTGTTATAAATTAGGAACAGTAAAAATCAATAACTTAATAAAAATAACTTTAATAACCGGGTAATAAATATAAAACGCGCAATATATGGTTGATTTTATAGACTGTTCCTAGTTGCGGTGCGTCTGCGTCGGCGCATTCGCCTCACTTTCACACTTTCACTGGGGCGACGCCCTCGCCGCCACGCGCTCGGCTCACCAACAATGCGACCGAATGTTGCAAAACGGATTATTCAACATACAATCAACAAAGTAGTATTTGCAAATACATGTCGTGACTGAAAATTTTCCTCATTACATTTAGATCGGGTACATGTCTATAGAATTTTCCCAGCTTTAACAACAACATATGAAATGGTGAAATCGATGGGCTTAGTCACGATGTCTTTCATAACAAAAAAACGACTACACTAATACACTTTAGACAACTGCAAATTGAAATTTTGGAGATGTTCCTAATGTGCTCACGGAAAATAAATGTTGCGACGAAATTGTTGTCTTGTTACTATTTGTTATAACAGTACATGTTCGTGATGACCGAGATAAGCATCATTTGGGATTACACAAAATCAAAGACTCTAACAAAAGTTGCAAGCTGGGAACAGACAATAAGGTTTGCATTGAATGAGACCATTGAGCAATCAACGGTAAAAATAAACGAGTAACGCAACCAAGAACAGATTGAACCGAGGCAAATAAACATAATTTCAACCTTTGTCTTGAACACCTCGGGCGAGCGCATCATACATATGGCAGTAATTGCGTTGCCGAAGGAATTATAATACAATGAAATTAAATGCAGCATTTACAGGAGGAAATAATAATTAATATGTCCAATGTACACTTACGAACAAAAACACACAAGATGTTCATATTGCAAATAATGGGATGCATTCGAGTGTAAGTTGGCTCCCACCGCAGCTGATTCATGCCATCTATCCGTGTATAACCTTGTTTATTTCGCAGACTTTTTGTGTACCTATTCATTTTTACTGCATGTGCCGTCGCTCTGTGCGGTGTTACTTCAAGGCCCACTTGTCCCTTCAATTCTGAATATGGACCCGGTTTGCCTCCAAAGATACAAGTTTTTAATACCCGGCCAGCAACTCTTTAAGGTTCATTGGTCGAAAAAAAAGCGCTACATGCGGAAGGGTGTGAAACGAGCAATTCATCTGGATGTTTATTGAGTTCTGTTAAAATGAAAACAGTAACTGCAATTTCTAACCAATTTTACGATCAATAAAAACTTGAAAAATAAATAACCGATCATTAACCATGCGCTTTAATTTGCTCTGTTTTTGTTTGTTATTGTAGGAATTGTCAACTGGAAAGCGAAATTTTAGTAAGAAGTGTTTAGAAAGTCTTACGACTATTATTTATTATCTAGACTCGTGTTACGCGCAGTAACGCTTTCAATGCGCCTGAATTGAAATCGACTTTCAATTACTACGTAAATTGTTGATACCTTTTAGACTTTCCACTTCTGCATAGCAATAAAATATTTCTATGTTACAGTACTATTCATACGCGATTTATTTTATTATGTTCTTTTCTTTCTTTGTAAATCTATTGCGGAGAATAATATTGTAGCCATCTTTGGTGGCTACCACAACTAAGGATAACATAACATTAATACCCGTAATATTTATAACCTTCTGGAATATCATATTTATTGCACAGACCAGCACACGCCCTGCCTGACAGTGATACATACATACATACATACATACATACATACATACAGTCACGGTTCTTTCCCAGCGGGGTAGGCAGAGATCACAGCTTTCCACTTGCTACGATCCAGGCATACCTACATCTTTCGCTTCTTCTACGTTCATAATTGTTTACATATTTATGCTCGCTGGTGGTGATGCTGCTGACAGTGATGGACGCCTATAATATCAAGCCAACTTCGTTAAAACTTGAGTACATCAATTTTTATGCACCAGCAGCGGATGAAAAGCTTTTCTCGCGACATTAGGTACAGCGCATTTTCTTGTTGGTTTCAGGGGTAAAATTTTCTGCGTGGTATACGTACTTACACCCTATTGCATTCTAGCACAAGTCACAACCAACCATTCTAGTTATCGATTGTACCAGTCGCCATCGCCAATCAATCACATGTTATTTTCCCGCCGTGAACACCTTGCATTGTAACACATAATTTGAAGCCGTATGTTAGAGTAGAAAATACACGGTACATTTCGATCTTAATTAGATGGTGCAAGATAAGAACATTATGCAAACAGGTCTTTTGTATACAGTCGTAGCACAAGGACAATAGAGCTATGAATTGGTTAAATACGGATCATTGTACTGGCACCGGCATCAAATGGATCTCTTTGTATACGGAAAACAATAACACACGTCTGTTTTGGACCATATGAATAGTAAACCATTGACTTTGTGTGTCTTAAGTATCTGAACAGTGTATGGCTGTAATAGGGTAGGGTCTATAAATATAAGTCACAAGGTCTTTCTAATTACGTACTCAATTTGTTGTTGGCTTAATATAACTTAATTTTATTCATTTTTGATGATGGATTTGTCAAATGCTTGCTTACTGGATAGTCACATCCAGAACTATGAGAAAAGTCCAAAATTGGTAAGTCTCGAGTACTCTTTGGATGAGAATCAATATACTGCTTCTACATACTTTACAAGCCAGCAATCAAATCCGTTGTAATTTTATACTGCTATATGCTTTACAATAATATAAATATAAATATTTTAGGACATTGTACACAACGCTATCTAGACTCAAAGTAAGCATAGCTTAACTAGCTTGTGTTATGGGTTCTAGAATGCGGATAAACATACATAGATACATTTTTTTTGTAAATACATACATATATTTATACAGAGCGGGGATCGAACCCGCATCTCCTGCGTAGCAGCCGTGTTCACTACCGCTACGCCACAGAGTTGCTCCCCATAATGAATTAATTAGAGAACATGCTTTATATAATAATCAACAAAATCTGTCTTCTTTTAATGTCTGTTTTCTGAGTCGGTCCCATTAGCCCTTAATCTTGCTCCTAAACGTTTTGCACGGGTCTAATGAGTCCGCACAGGTAAGATTCAGGTGGGTCCCCCAGGCCCGAGGATGAAAAATACGACATTAAAGCTTAAGTCCAACTTTGTTCATTATTTATTTTTTATTTTTTTATTTATTTATTTATATTTGGGAGACCAACAGCTAATATCTAACAAAATACACATTATGTTTCTATTCTATTATTAAACGCTATTAAAATATTCTATTATGGGCTCTCATTAAGTTAACTTACATACTTTCGTTATGCATTCATAATGTCGCACATGGTTATTGAAGAGGCATATAAAAAGGGGAATTGAAGGCATGTAACAGAGATAAAGAGGGAATGATTGATAATATTATTATGCTAATATTTAAAGTTATATACAAGAACCTAATAATAGAAGAAGTACAAAGGAATCGTTTGAATTTAGAACAATCCTACAGAAAAATGGACTCGAGAACCTACGGATAGTGTAAACTTCATTTTGGTGAGAAGGTCTCTAGAGCTTCTTTGAAAGAAGTTCGAAAAAGAGATGCTGCTTCGAGGGAATATAGCGATAAAAACTTATAATATTTGAGTATTATATGTCATTTACCTATTGGAAAATATCACATCAAATATCAAAGTGTCATATCAATTTTTATATTCATTCATCTATTTTCATGGTAGATACTGTATAAGTTTAACTACAATATGTTGAATAAGCGTATAAACTTGATAATTTAAAATTACCGAAGTCTACATATCAACAAGAATCATCTAACCGAAGACACGACAAACCAACCGAAAAAGCGAATTCTCGTTAAAAAATCGACGTCCCTTTTCACTTAAAATGGTTTAGCCGGACGAAGCTAATTGCGTAAGAGGCGTACGTAACGAGGTCTTAATTGGAATGTGCCCCAATTAAGAGGGGGTATAAAGCTAAATTGCCGATCGTAGATTTTGATTTTTATACCCGAAAGTAAGCCACAAATGAGCTGGGTTTTTTTAATAGAAAATACGTTATATGTGAAAGGGACTGGTCATGGTGAAAACATAAAATATTAATATTTTATCGATAGAATAAAATCACAAAGTTGTGCCTAATTTACTACTAAAATCAATTTATTTCCAATATTATGCATACAACTGAGTCAATATTTGAATACAAAGTGTAAAATTATATAACCAAGTGACTCAACATTCACTTTGAAAAAATTATGTGGATTTTACGAGTAATTAAAAAAAAACTAATTTGTCGCTTACGATGTTCTTATTCCGCGCTTAAAGCTCTCTTTGTATCGCACCTGACGCGAGGTGTCGGCCATCTGTTGTTTCATCAACTAGTCGGGCTCGCCCCGTTGAGACGGGAGGACTGTATTTCTGTTTTCCGTGTCAAGAAAGTTCATTGAAAATGAGCCAAATAAAAAAATATAAAAGAAACACTCTAAAAGAGAACATAAGAAACTAAGAATTCAACTTATGGCTAATTTTCGAAGGTACGTATATCTATATTATTTTACTTTCTTTAGTTTGTTACTAAATATCCACCGTTGCTAGGTAACTCTGGAGTAATGTCGGCTTGGGTATAGTATATGCAAATCAAATACCTAGATGTTTTTGACCACTCGCGTGTTTATTGTGGGATCCCATTTTTTCTCATAATGGTTTTTGTCCTAATTTAAATTGTCATAACAAGTTAGGCATAATTTTCTTTGTCATAATAATAGTGTGCCATAATTGGTTTTTAGCATACTATGTTATTAAGCATAAATAAATCAGCATATAAGCATCAGCTTAATTCATAAGCATAAATAAATAAATCGATGGAAGAAATTCTGAAATAAACGTATATTATTATAAATATTGTATATCCTAATGTTTTTATTCATAACTTTGATATGCATAAAGTTATAAAGCATATTGTTTATTTGTCTAATAGTTATTTGGCATAATGATCAAAAAGAAATAATAATTTCTTAACAGACAGTGATAGATTTATTGAGAAAGCCCCTGATTCCGACTTGGATAGATTAGGTTAGAAGGCTAATGCGGGAGCGGAGCGGAGCTTATAGTAAATAGGATTAAAAAAATTATGATTAAAAAGTTATGGTAAATGAGTATTATGCGTATATAATGTTAGGACAAGTAACATTATGCAATGTTAAATTATGACATAAAATTGTAGGAATAAAAATAGAGAACCGTTTATTGTATGTAATGTTATTTTTATAGCACTAATATAATTATATATTGCGAAAGTATTTATACATTTTTCAATTTTATAAATTTTAATGCATTTCAGAGTTGCTTCAGCTCGTAATATCACACAAGCTGATGAATCCGATCCGGTCGAATCGCGTAAAAGACTTTCATCAACTTTGTTAGTTTATTGCAATTGTTTTTTCTCACATTCAGAAAACATTTCAGTAAAATATGCAACTTAATATGAACATGTACAAGTAGAATGATATGATTTGAGATTAACATGGTCATTCACATTAGTACCAAATGTTCACAAACTCAAACAGCATGGTAAGTATCCAAAATTGACCACACGGAACGCGGAAGACCGCCCGTGGAAGGATAGCTCAGAGTAAGAGCGCTGGAACGCCAATGTCCGCGTCTCTGGCATTCAAGTCCCTTTTTTGTCAATTTAGCATTTATATCAAATTATCTACAAGTAGATTAAAATAGCAATGCAATGCTTATGTGATTGATTTGTCATTAATTTGCAATTATTTTTACAGATCTCCCATTAAACCTTTAGAGAAAGTTGAAGTTTTGAGAGAACTAGATCCAAATTATTGTGATGGAAATTTTGCACGAAAGCGGTATGAGCGGTACATTTTAGCCAGCCTTGATTCAATATGTCAGGGATCATTACTCTCAGGCAGCCCTAGCTTCTTATACGTACGTATAATGATAAAATAGGGCAACCATATATTATACACAATGTTCGTCAGTAATATTGAACCACATTTATGTATAATTGGCCAAAGACAGATAAAAAGAAAAAACCAAAGAAGCAATAGATTGCACGAGAGTAAACCACTATACGATTTAAAATAGTTTTCTGTTATTGAATTTCCACATAATTTTTATTTTATAATAAATTAAAAAGAGCTGTGCTTACTGCAAAGTTAAAGATTGTATTTTTTGTATGGTGTAATCAGCAAAACAGATGTATCCTGGGTCGTTCTATAAGGATTGATTATTTCCAGAAAATACTGTATGTTATAAAAGTATATTGCAGTATTTTAGAAAAAAAAAGCTTTACCTGCATACTTATCTGTTTTGCTAATTGTACATGAAATAAAACTTCGCAAGTTTATTGCCAATCTTTTATATAAATTTTATCTTATATCCTTTTCGCTCGTCAGCGTTCATCTCGTTCCATTCCGTTTTCTACATATAACATAATATTGTTTGTTTTTAAGAAGTATCTATAAGTCAGAGATGGTATCTGAAAAACAAAATAACCATAATAAATAATGTAAACCAAGCAAATTCAAAATTTCATCCAAACGCAATTCTTATCCACCTATAACAAAATTGATAGTATATAATATAAGTAAGAATTTTTAATTATTATTGAAATAAATATTTCTATAACTTACTTTTTTATATTATTTCTGCACTACCTGTAAAATTATTCAGCGAATCGTTACAGCACTTAGGGAGATTTATTTTTATCTAAAAAAAAACAAATTAAAACTAACAACACAGTGAAAATGTATTAAAATTTTATTTTATTACTTACCTCTCCATTTTATTTGCTTCTAACAAAAGTAATGTTTCAGTTTGAAGTATAGTTGGATGACCCGACTCAGGATTAGTATTAACGTAATTGAATTCGCAAAAAAAAAAATCTGGGTATATATAAATATCACATATAGAGGCACATCGCTAGATGTGATGATAAACAAAAACCAAAAGCATTGTTTTTCCCAAATCGTCAAATATTCCTTGTACCAAAAAATATTAATAGGATTATTTTCTATCGTATTAAAAATGTCTTAATATGAATATAATTTGACGATTTCAAAAAATATGCATTCAATTTTTGATGAACCACCACTATATTTTAAGCCAGTATGATTATTTTACTTACCTTTACATTTTATCTATCACTAAAAATTATAAATTTATTGTGTTTTCAAAGTATAAGTAGATTGTTAATGATGCAACTCGTATTTTGACAATTTTATCTGATTATTTTGGGTATACTGTGCGCCTTCGTACAAGAATGGCGGGTCGCTGCCACACAAAATAGGTGGCGGACTTGCCGGAGCGACGATAGGCGAGAGCGGGACGTGTGAGGGGTGCGGGTGAAATCTGATTTTTTTCTAGCATTATACGCACTCTTAATGTGGACTACTATGTTCGTTCGGTGAGAGTCCATTTTGGAAATTGGAACGTATGTTTACGCTTGGTTCCCGGGTGAATGGCCGGCTGGTGAAAGTCGGGACGCGGATATAGGTCAGGTGGTCATTTACCCTCAGGTAACAGGCGACGTCGCGTCTCTTTTATAAATACCCCACTCAAATTTTGGAATGGTGTCAAATTTAATAGCCATTGGATACTAGATTCGAGATCGTTTCTAAGAATATTTATATTTGACATGTGTATGCATTAAAGATTAATTAAATTGAAACATAATATGAGAACGTTTATTTGAAATGTTACTTCTACACATAAAGTGAACAAGTAAGATGTTTTTGTTACTGGATTCTGAAACAAAACATTTGAACTTTCTCTATCATGCTCACTGAGTTAGTGTTAAGCTGCAAGATGATAAAAAGGAATCCTTATAAATTCATCCTGTTGATTTATTAGGCAAGTAGGTGTTGACCGTTTGTACTACGAGTATCTAGACTAGATGAAACTTCGTAAAATGTTTTCTAAGGAAGAAAAGAAACGAGATGGATCTCATTGGAAAGAGTTTATAAAAACAATACAGGAATTGCGACACTGGCTTTTTCATTTAAGCTAATCATAGTTTGTCAAATTTTTTGCCATAAAATTAGATACCTCTATTAAAGCACCAAACATGCGCGACCTTGAGGCATTGCAACATTAGAGAACTGTGGCAACCATAGCCACCAGTAGACAAACAACACCATACAACTCGTTCTATTTTTTTTTCTATTAATGTTGTTGCAAACAGGCACACGGCCTAATGACGAGCAATAGTTCACCTTTCAACGCGTGCAAGACCAGATGCGTCACTCACGGATTGCCATCTATAGGGTAATGGTGAGGTTTGTCGAAGGAAGAATGAAATTGTAATAATTCCGGCATTTCTCAAAACGTATGAAATGGAACATATTGTAATGCAAATTCATATTAAGTGGTACTTTCCTGGACGAGGATTTCATTTGGCAGAGATTTCTAAGGGTTGCTTTTAGGAGCAAGGATGTATAATACTCGGCTCAGCTTTGACTTAAATATACCCACAGTCAACAGACAATATAAGTCGTTCGAGCTACTGAGGGAGAAGATCTACTCCAGACTTTTGAAGAATTCATGAATCGAGAATTCATTATTATGACCTGCAGCCAGCTTCTATTAAATTTAATATATTCTAGCATACATACCTACTTATGTATAACATTATCGAAATTTCTCATTATTGGTTTCGTTAGTAGTTCAATAAGATTGAAAATAAGGTCAATGTTTCGATATGCATTCCGAAACTTGTTATTATTTACTTTTCCATGTATGGATATGAAGTAAAATCTTAATCGGATTTTGATACAGGTAAAACCAGATATACAATTATACACAAGATGGGCCTGTTTACTCGCATTCAGTTCGGCTTTACGATCCGTGTCGTCTACTCGCATGGGAAAGCTTTATACTACGAAAGTACTAACATAACAGTATATGTTACCATATATTTATTTTACAAAATTGAATCCCTTAAATCCAATAAAATGCTAAGCTGCTAGCTGCTTGCAAGTCACGGTTCAAAACAAACGGCGCTTATTTAAATCCCACAACTTGAACAATGACGTCTACAGATAATCTTTGGATTGGATTGATTGGGATATAATATGGACAATTCTATTACATAGTGGTTTCAATTAAATAATCGATTTCTAATTAACTTGATGGAAAAAGAAAATACTGGTTGCACCAATTCAATAGTTAATGCTAGGTCTAATGCTGCGTTTACATACTCGCGGCAGAGCGAGGGAAGTGGCGAGAGAAGTGGGCAGAGACGTGGTGTGAATGGTATATTCGTCATGCCGCGAGTACTGCCGCGTATGTTGCTGCGAATGTCGGCTTGGCGGCGCGAGTCAAAGGAGCGGCAATACTAGCGCGATGACTTATACGAGACCGCTAGATGGCGCTAATCAGTAAACACGGCTTTTGTTATTGCTCCTCGAATATTTACTTTTAAAAATATTTATATCGATCTACGGAAAGTGTATAGTAGTTGAAAGTGATAGTTTTTATTAATAATCTATTTAATTAATTCGCTATGCTGTAAAAGCATAATGCGTACACTGCTACAGCGTTGTCCTCCATACGTTTACGTCCGTCTCCGTTGCAGGGCGAATACTGTAATGCGGACCAACGCGATGATGGGAGTGTGTGAAATAGTGCATTAATCGCGCGAATATTTCTGGCAACACGATGAGCAATGCGAGCGGCAGTATGTAAACGCGGGGTAACTATAAACTTCGCAGTTGTGCATGCGATTCCACAGACGTAAAATAATGATAATCCCGCGCCCGAGACCCAGAGGAACCTACAAACATGCACAAAAGTGTTGCGTAGATTTATCATTTATAATTAATTTCATATCAACATCTGCCTGCCCTTGTCCCAATTATCTAAGTGCGCAATAAATCATTATCTTCTTTACTTTTCTGTTAGACTCATCAGTTTCTCCTTTTGGTCTTCTTATCCGAAATCTATCCATCAGTTTTCGAATTACGTCCGTGCCATGTCGGTCGTTTCATTTTACTTATCATTATCAGTTATGAAAACAAATAATCCGTGGGTAAAAATTTATATAAAAAAGGGCCAAGCTATAAGTCGCCAATGAAGAGATAAGAGAAGAATGTTAGCGCCCTGCTGTTTCTCTAAACTCTCGACACCTTAACAAGGGAATTTATGTCTGTCTCGTACAATGACTGGAGTCTATATGAGTATTTTAAGAGGCGTGACGTCAGCGGGGAACCAGTTGTTTCTTTCGTTGCCAACGGATCGTCATTATGATAGCCCTATTGTTAAAGTTATTCGAAAAGGTTTAGGTTACCATTCACCGTCAGGAGGGTCGCATGTTTCTTTATCTATACTGAGGCCTGAGTACCTATACTACGTATTTCGATTGTGTCCGACCGAATGGTCCTTCACGCAACGTGTTAATTGATTTTATGAATAGAAATAAAAAATAGGTGCATACTTATATCTACACTAATATTATAAAGAGGAAAGATTTGTACCTATTTTTGTATGTTTGTATGTTTGTAATGAATAGGCTCCGGAACTACTGTACCGATTTCAATAATTCTTTCACCTATAGAAAGCTACACTATCTGGGAGTAACATAGGCTATATAACATCACGCTACTATTAAAGGGAGCGGAGCAGTGAGCATAAATGTCAATAAATCGGGCAGATTTCCATACATTAAAGTTGGACCGGAATCCGAATTCCACGCGGGCGGAGCCGCAGCCAACAGCTAGTTTGGTATAAAATGATTGTATTGCTACAGAAAGAAAGCTCTGGAAGTGATATTTTCCCATCCCTTTTTGCCCAAACTCAGTATTTACCTACTAAAACAAAAAAAAATTCTAGCCTTAAGAGAGTTGTTAAGAGACTAAGAAATATTGCCTGTACTTCAGTCTCATCTCAAGAATCAGTGTTATTTTAATAAAAAAAAATTTTTTTTCTTCTTCGTACACAGATTTAAAACTTAATCACTTTAGTTCTAAGTTTTAAAAAGAATTCAAATATAAAATACTGTTTAACCGAATTATTTGACCCCTCCAATCGTAATCGTAAACATCTGTTGCACAGCACAGGTTTCACTAGAACCTACAGGCACTCTAATGTATACATTTTATAACCTAATCATTATTTGACGATATGATAGTGGAAGCTATATTCGATTAGCATTATACGATTCGTATTAATGATATAAAAGGTGGAGGCTATACCGTTACCGTAAATCGCGTTGTTCGACATTTATTGTAGCAAAAAGCCATTTCTATTTGTTATTGTAGACCCCTCAAATGGCGACAGCTGCATTTAATTTACTTAATTTATGTATAATTTAATTAACACGTTTTAAAATCAATACTAATATTTTAAAGCTGAATAGTTTGTTTGTTTGTTTGTTTGAAGCGCTAATCTCAAGAACTACTGGTTCGATTTGAAAAATTATTTCTGTGTTGAATAGTCCGTTTATCGAGGAAGGTCATTACGCAACTACCCAAGAAAGCGGAGCGGAGCGGAGCGGATAAATGTCAACAAACCCGACAGGACGCCCATATATCATTTGAAAATTAAAAAATACGTACATGTATGGCTACGGGGTTTCAAAGTAGTTTAAGGGCGAAACTGGGGCGGGTCTGCTAGTATGTTTAATAAACGGCCACAAATTTCAAGTGCAGCTTTTCGAATATACTGGCCCCATGCGGCATCGTTAAAAGAATTGATTAACATAATAGTGATGGTAATTATTCTTTCTGTCCGTTTTTGGATCCGTCGACCATGAAGGTGTATGTATGGTAAGGCCTTGGTGCAAGCTGTACGCTTCGAGCAACTAATACATTTTGAAGTATTCACTTTTTTGTGCTAAATGATAAATGGTTGTTGAATACAAATTATTTAAAAGATGAATTAAGATATAAAGTATTTACATATTTCCAAAATGGACTGAAACAAGGTTTAAAGGACACTTGAGTAATGATAGACTCCGCCTAAACAAGTATTAAATCCGTCCCTGCAATCCACAGGAATCTATTGCCGGGACTAAAAGTCAGAGTAAATCGTTTCTTCCTGTGGTTCTCATCATCTGCATATAGACGTTTTCTCCTGATTGCATCCGTGGCCAAGATGACCTCGGAGCTCAGGGTCCGCACCTGTGGTTCTATCATTTGAATATTAATACATATCAAACAAAATAAAATACATACGTAACATTCTAAAGAAATTTCAATTTATGGTATTATAAACACATTTATAACATTATAATCTAATAAGGCTTTTCTATTAGTTGTTAAATACAACATAAAAAAGCTTTCCATTCATTAAGAACACTGTGGGAAAAAACGGTCATAAAGCATTCCTATTGTCGCACCAAGTTTCTAACTTACATAAGGGACTTCAAGGACAAGTTGTTCGACTTTCACCTCCCACGGTGTAACAAGAGAAAGCCTACTTTTGAAGTGAAGTTTTTTTCCATCCTCTGACCCCTTTCACAACACGACTGCGTAGAAACCAGCGCGTCAAGGACGCTCACAATAGAGATACTTACTACGACGTACCTACCTGACGGTGTACACTAAATAGAGCAAATGGTATTCCAACTGTGAATAGCGAGTGATCAAAGGATTGATAAAAAGCGGATTCAGCGTGAAGGATAGAAGGGATTCGAACTACTCGTGCGTGAGATCGCCATACATCTCGATAAGGATATATTCAATACATTGAATGATGTTTATCGCGAATCGTAGCGTTCTAATGAGCAATGATGTAGGCAAAAAATCAGCTCGTGGGTACGATTCGTTTATTCTCAACAAAGGAATTTGTACATATTGAATGACTCAGGTTTCAGGTGAAGGTCGCTGTCAAATAGAACAACAAAAAATATGGCCGCTTCATTTGACCCGTTTATTTTAGTGCATATTGCTACCATTTTTGGAGATCATAAAAGACTTCCTTATGGCAGTCGAGTATTACGATGACGTCTTCAACATAGGGTCACCATCTTGAAGTTTCCTGTTTTATGTTTTGTCTTCAAGATCGTTAAGAGTCATTGTTTTTGCCGTTTCAGAATGATCTGAAACCTGTATGTAGGTAATTATACTTAACGTTATGGAAGCAATGCTAAAAGCTGCAGCGATTAAAAAATCTAAACAAACAATTCTAAATGTCAAAAGTTATTCGCTTAGCAAACAAACCAAAAATTCGCATAAAAAAGAACATAGTAAAGTTTATGAGAGTAATACGGAAAACACGTAAGTCCATATCAAGAACGATCTAAAAACAGAAATGCAAAAGCAAAACATACGCAAACTCGACAAATAATTTACTAGGAAAACCTGAAGCGCGGTAAGTAATATAGCTTGGAAAATCGATTCAAGACTCGGTTGAAACGAACAAACGGCACAATTTGTTGGAAAGTTAATAGTAAATAATCGACTGTTTGGCGCCAACACTTAGAAAGCGCGCTTTGAACAACAGACGTTGGAAAATTATTCTTTCGTAATTTATCAACATCATAATAATGTAAATAAATAAATAACTCAAACTAACTGTTAGTACTTCATTCCATGTGTTTTTTTCTTTAAAAATACAGCTACAATACTATACAGATAGCATTATAGCGAAATGCACGAAAATAAAACCATTACAGTAACGGCTTAGTATTATTAATACTACTTAATGTCACTTTTAATATACAAACAAAAAGTCGTACTATAAGTAACCAGTTTAAAATACGAAGAATTGATGTAGGTAGGCAAAGGCCCAGTTTCATACAATGATGTTGTTACTTTTAAAAGTATATTATTCCCCGAATGTCGAAGTCAAGTGTAATGGGGATCAAAAAAACAAGACTATAATAAGGTATAATATGGCGCCTCTCTTTGTAGAAAATGATAGCTTTGTATGAACACAAGCTTACCGAATGCACCAAAGCTGCACACCGCTTACCTGCAACAAAAAATAAATAGGGATCATGCCGATGATGATTTAACAGATAGACTTGATAATGGATACATATAGACAGAATTATCAAATATATCAATGGATATGGTTTATATTGAGATGATACTTTCAATTTAGATGTCTTGTAGAAGATTTAAAACGGAGATTATGGCAAACGACCTTAAGTATACATTTGGATAAAAGATTATTTCTGTAGTAATAAATCAACGTTATTTTATGTTACATTGTTTTAATAAGCGCAGACAAGGTCAAAAAAGCGCCTGAAGTTTTGAATATCAACATATTTTTTTTTCGATATAAATCTCATCAGCCAGCTTAATCATTATTAGTTTCTGATATTAGACGGATATAATAGATAGAAAAGTATATTACCGATTATAAAAACAGTGACATAGAATTAATTCTTCTTTCTGGACAACTATTTCATGTTTGAAAAAGATAAAATGTCAGTCACAAAGTACATTTATACGCGAAAGCATTCGAAGGTTAACAGTAAACGTATTATTTTTATTCTTTGATCATCAAGTCAGACACACGTCACTATCGATATCGAAGCGAGACGGACGAACGAAACGTCAAATTTTGACAAAGAAGATTGTTGTATCGGACATGATTGGGTCTCGCATAGACAACTTAATAAGCAACTGCATGGCAGAATGCTATTATAATCTTAGCACAGAAATACATATATTATGCAATATAAATGCAAATGCAAATTCAACTCGTCTGACTTGTTTAAATTAGTACAAATAAATTAAAACAATAAAATTAATGAATTTAATGTTATTATATAAAATGGATACCACTGCTTTTGATCGTAAAATAAGCTTTAAATTTGCATTAAGCCGAGTATTAGACGTGCATTGCTCTTATGCAGAAAGTATTTCGAATTTAGTAACAGAGTTGCTATTAAAGAAAACAAAACCACTTGTCCAGGGACGAATTCAGCCTTCCTTCCCTTTGTATCTGAGGGGAATATCCCGGTCGAATGGTGTGTCATCAAAGTTAATGACTGTAGGAAAATATGGTATTTCCGTACACTCGCGCCTTTCTACTTACGGAAGAATGACATTTGCATCGCAAGAAAATAAATGACCTTGTAAATCGTTAACTTATTTTTATTTGTAATCGAATGTGAGTGAATGACTTACGGAGACAAGATGAACTAATTATACTTATCAAACCCTTCAGACGTGATCACTTAGCACAGTCAGAGAGTACCCCTTGTCTTGGAGAAACAAAACATTGTTTCTCCAAAACTTTTAAAAAGCTCTAGGTACTTATACAGAAAATTCTAAAAAATTGTGCCTTAAAGCCGCCATCGCAAAACTTCCACGGATTCAGGCTCTGGCTGGATTTAGTCCCTATACTACCTTTGCATATCTATTTATGAATGAACTTCATGATCAACTAATGAAGGCAGACTTTGCGTTTTAAAATTAAACATAGACTTGAACAAGTTGCTGCATCATTACACAGCTGCTGAGCTTTCATGCGAAGCTCATGCGTTAACTTCGGCTCCAAAGACCTGGGTGGGTTTCCAGCAAAATATACTCTTGTATGAATTTGACTGGCGACATGTAGATTCTGCCAATTCGAATAATAGCAATATTGATTTGAAAATACCTTTATCACAACCATTTTGGTGGAATTGACAAGAATACGCTTGATCCGCAATCATTCCGCAATACATCCATCAGTCAGCATCAGTCGCATCCGGAAGACTTGCTCAAATCGACCTCACTACGAACCACAGATAAGCATAATGACGGCCATTAACTTTCATCACTTCACACACGGAGATATTACAATATAACCGGATTCACAGACAATACTTGAAATATATGAGGTTCGAGAAGCGGTTGAAGAATATGTTTTCGCAAGTATATTTACGGTAGCTCTCAGTCAATTTCCATATTGAGTTGCAAAAGCATACTTGTACAAATTATACACATCTTGGAGAGGAGCAAAGATATTTAGGACAACTGTTTCCTACTAGTTCTATTAACATTTCATCAATGTAAAAGATTGTCAAGATGTTTGCATGTTTTTTTTACTGTTTTTTTTTAAATAGGACGTCAATTTGACTTCACCTCACCTGATGGTAAGCTGAAGACAAAGTTCCGGCAAAGAGGTTGCTGGTGTATGGGGTTGCTCAGCTTGACGGTTTCATCAGATGCTTTATCACGCCCCGCTTAAAGGACCCGGGACTGTAGGAAGAGGGAAACACATGCACTGGTAAGGAATTCCAGGCTGAATGACCGAATCACGTTCAAACGACTGAAAGATCTGGCTGACATTTAGTCCAGAGTTGGATTATAGTCTGTAATAACATATTTATTATATCTTCAATAGTCAACAGACCAGGCACATTACGTTTCTATGTATGTGTTCTGATTTTCAGTTTTTTTTTTCTTACTATGTCCTATATTTACTCGCGAGATTCAATTGAGTATCTTTCTCTGTTCTAGTCCCCACGATGATATAATCGTTTAATATACGTTTACTATCAGATCAAAAAAAGGTCTTGAGCTCCACTACAAGTGGCAATTAGACTGCGCGTGCGACACGCAAATATTTTTTAAACCTATATTGTTGCTCTGAACTGTTTTGTACGTACGAAGGTGTGTTACATAGTTGGGAGTTGCACTATTTAATTAAGAGTATTATTCAACTGCATAATTAAATATTCACGGTTTCATAAACAAATTTATATTTCACTTATTTCACATAAAACAATATTAAAGTGTAGCGTAATAAAATATGCATTCAAAAAGAAATTTAACTTGGTATATATTATATTTAATGCGAGAAGTAGAAGATTAAATGCATGCGTAGCAGATTATTCTTTACACGCTACACAATTTTAATATCAAATTAATTAGAATGAAGTACTTTTAAAGTACGTATTAAATTTATTAACTGATAAGCAAAGTAATGAAATAACTAGAGGAAAAAATAACCACGCGGGAGCGCGGCGTAGTCCAAGCCTTTGGCAGGAAGCCTGAGTGCTCGAGTCGGGGTGTTAATCCTGGAGTCATATTTATACTTTAAATACAAAGTCGAGAGGTTTCCTCTCGAATAAGTAGACACTTAATAGCTGTGGCGTTGATTAGTAAATAGCTACATTATAAGACATCGGTTTTATCACAAACAAAATACTAAGCCTCACTAAGCCGGGACTAGGGAAGGGATTATTGGAATTTTTGGAATACTGGACGGTATAGAAAGTTCGAAGAACTTTGAAGTAGGTAATAATCTTTGACAGATATGCCGTATCTTCAACCCATGTTATCTGTATAACATGTGTAGGTAACTACTGAAATAAATATAGTACCAATAAATCTGTGAACTGAGGTTGACGCCACCGTCTCTTCAATATTGCTATATTCACTGTGATGTGCAATAAAACAGTATGCATTTGACAGTGACAGCCGTAGTCCCGATTTTAACAATTTCACTGTACTTATCTGTGGCTTTATCTTGGACTTGGGTATTCTTTAATCAACTCATTGATGTTATACAGTGAAGTAATTCTTCATCCTAGCGTTAATCTCAGTAGCATCCGATGCTTTCAGCTCGGAGTCAGGCGTCCGCTTTACCAGTCTTACTGCGGATTTGTCTAGGCTTCGATATTTTACGTGAAGCAACTGCCACCTGACCTCCACAACTTAATAGCTATATTGGGCGATATCGAAGCATTGCAGCTAGACCAGTTGTTGGACTGCAGCAACTACCCGTTACGACTCCCATAGATGTTCATATGGCAACCGGGACCGACGGCTTAACGTGCTCCCCGAGGCACGACCAGACCAATGCAAATACCCATATTCATGCACACAAATATTTGCACTGAGCGGGGATCGAACCCGCGCCTCCTGCGTAGCGGCCTCGTTCACTAACTACCGTCACGCCATAGAGGCTATCATAAGCTAATGAAGTAATTACTGAGCAATATCTATCCTTCCTCCATCTTTTTTTTTTTTAATCGTGCGGAAAATCCCCACGGAGCCGGAGGAGGAGGTTATGTCGGACTCGAACCGACTAAAACACACGCCGTCTGTGGGCCGTCGGTTGCTGGAGGTGGATTGTCGTAGCCATATCCCTCGCACCCCGGCCGACTCAGGGCCATATCTCTCGACCTGGCCCTCATCCGGTGTGGGGACTACAGAGTCCCCAACTCGCCCCCGATCCAAACTCCATCTGTTGTATAAACATCTAGCTGTTGGGATTGGGAACTACAGTCGACATACTCGTATGTATATTTGCGGCGTTTGTTATTGCCGACTCTGGCACATTTGTAATTTACTTGCGTATACGAAACTATGCGCAATTATTTCTTGAATAGACCTACATGATGGTGACTTGGGATTCTAAGAACCACGACACGGATGTAGAATCCTTCAGTGGAATATTATTTTGGCTACATTTATTATTGTGAGTTTATTTTCATTATGAGTATTTAGCTCGAATTATGTATCACCAAGTTTTCAAAATTGTAACTCACTTTATTTTTTTTTTAAATGGAGGATACGGAAATTTAACTTACTCTCGTCTAACTCACCACCAGGAACATAGCTTCTCTTTTATATTAAAAAAAAATTATTGGACAGTCATGTAATAGTACATTATGGTACAAGTGAGCAACGTTGGTGATTACCGCCGAGGCGTCATTGAGACCCGAGCCGGCAGGCGAGGGTCTTAAGACAGCCGAGGACGGTAATCATCATGCTCACACGTGCCATACGACGTTTTACAACACACTTGCGAATAAAATAATACTACAAATACTAAATAAACAATACTACAAATTAATTCGTTTTCCTATGCGCGCGCATTTAACAATGGCGGTCGACCATATTTAAAAAAAAATGAGGTTTGAACTTAACTTTTTTTACTCTGTTTTTTTTTCTGTACTTAGAGAAAAAAAAAAGTTAAATTTAAGCGAAAATTTTGTTTATTACACAAGTATTACAAGTTGAAATTATTTATTTAAATACGAAAATGCATCAAATGACCATACAAGGCGTATTAATTTATTCGTACTATTAAACACGTTATTTTTTGTATCAAAACTTTTTTAAGAACATAGACAATTATAGACACTTCCTATAAAATTTAAAAAAGAATCTATAACTCACTTTTGTGAATAATAGCAATGAAAAAGTCACAGTTTTATAATAGGTGTCATTCCGTGCTTAATTGCGGTAAAATAATATCACTGTTATGAGCAGGTGTGTTGTAAAAAAATATTTATCATAACTAAAGCGGAGGAAGCGTGAACTACAGTGAAGTTTATATAAAATAATAAAACATAGAAAATTGTTCCGAATGACCATGGCAATTAAAAAAATACCGTGTTCCAGTAAAATAAATATTCATGAAACGGAACCATTTGCATGAGTAATTGATAGACGTAAAACATTACTGTGACAGTTTAATCGTGCTAATTGAACAGGTCGACATTATCTCAGCCTAAGAAAATGTTGAATGCGTGCATGGCGTTTATACGCTACTTATCGCGGAATGGACATTTAATATACTTTTTTTATATTTTAATTGATACCTACTTGAGTGGATGTACAGTCGACAACTGAAGTAGCTTGAAAAATTCAAGTTTGTAATGCACTTTCACAAAAAAAAATCTATATAAAATACTAAATAAGGTAGCAAATACATCAACTTTATATTTCAAGGGTTAAAAAAATCATGGAATAGCAGTATTTTTTTATGCATTTGAGTGCAGGAACAATTTAGAAGCTTAGATGTGTTAAAGTACTTTTGTTTCTGCTTGTACCTACAGCTTCTTCGTTAATATATTTAGCAAATATATGTATTTTATTGATGGCCATCGGATGTATCCGATACACTGATACCAGAGCACATCGCTGACATCACATTAAAGAGATAGCTTGTAACGGTTTGTTCTAATTAATTATACCTAATTAATAAATCTAGAAAATGATGTAAAACACGCAAAAATATTAGTCAGAATGTAAAAATTAAAACATCTTGTACGGGATTTAAAATAAAATATATTACATTTTATTTCATCAGAAATACAGTTTCTGGAAGTACAGTCGACAAAGGAGATACGATCGCACCTTACATACAACTTTATAATATGAGAAAAGTGCAACTGTACCTATCTGCTTTGTCGACTGTACTGTAGTCTACAAATTATATATAGACTTAGACTGGAAAACGTGGATCCCAGACTCCGAGGTGTCTTAAAAGGCGGCTTAGATATAGGGCTGTTCTCCATCCAACAGTAAACATACAGCCCAAGACTATGACTGTGGCTTTTAATACCTCTCTGCTTACCCCTTCGGGGATTAACAGGCGGGACTATATATAAATCTATTGTAGCGTAAAATAATAATACTTAAACTAATATAAATCTAATTGAAACCTTGTAAATGATTGACACTTATAACAATTAAGTATTAAAAGTTGATTAAATTCGACTTCCAAGAATAATTGTTAACGATAATTAATTAACTAGATGCAAGTGCTATTAAAACGCAATAAGATAAATAATATAACGTAACTTCGACAACCACTTATATTATATAAGTGGGTACCTACCAGTGAAGTGTTTACTGTCGACTATTATCTTACGTGAATCTGTGTTCGACGCGTGTGAACGACAGCATAGAAGTGCATCGCATGCCTAATCTACCCTCTTGGCATTCACATAGCGAGCAGAACTTTACCGATAAGTAACATGAATCGCATGCATCGCGGTACAAATGACAGACCGCTGTTGTTGCGCTGCTGAATAAGAGAAATGTCATCTGAAATTACGATCGGACGTTGTATGTCTATTTATACTATTCTAGCATATCTATACCTACTAATATTATGAAGCTAAAGAGAGCTGTTTGTTTGAACGCGCTAATCTCAGGAACTATTGGTTCGAATACAATTTTTTTTGTGTTAATAGTCAGTTTGTCAAGGAAATTTTCTTGATAACCTTATTATCACGGCAGTAATAATAAATGGCAACAAACCCGGTAGATTCTTTGGGAATCGACCGGGTCTGCCGGGCATTAAGGTATTCTTCCTAGTATGCCACGGGTGCAGCCGGGAAGGGTTATCTAGTATACTATTAATAAAGCTGAGGAGTTTATTTGAGACTAATCTTTTGTAATAGTATCTAAACGAATTTATTTTTGATAGTCCAGCTATTGGGGAAATTTAAAGGATATTTTTCGTCTCACTACGACATATAGGACAGGACATACGAGACGAAAAAATACCACGAGTGAGTGAGTGACAACTATTTTTTAAATTCGTGCTAGAACCGAGTTTGGCGGGTGAAACCACAGGCATAGCCTTTTTTTTTATCGTGCGAAAAATCCCCACGGATACCTCCCCCGCCGGAGCCGGAGGAGGAGGTTATGTCGGACTCGAACCGACTAAAACTCACGCCGTCTGTGGGCCGTCAGTTGCCGGAGGTGAGATTGTCGTAGCCATATCCCTCGCACCCCGGCCGATCCAGGGCCATATCTCTCGATCTGGCCCTCTTCCGGTGTGGGGACCACGGAGTCCCCAACTCGCCCCCGGGTATGGGGAGGCACGCAATGCGCGCCGCCGCCGCGGCCTGCTTCTGCTAGGGTGACAGGCGGCTCCACCCGTCACCCCCAGGCCCGCGCTCATGGGGGACGGAGGTAATTCTGCGACCACAGGCATAGCTAGCAGATGTATAACAAAACTATTTTCTTAATGTCCCACATAGAAAGAAAACATACCTATTCAGTTTTCTTGAAATTTGTGCTAACAACTGACCTAGACTGGGCATTGAAAGTGACATTTTATGATCTATAAAGCACTGACCTCGCACGAGCGACAACGCTGCCATTACCTATGTACACCACGAGACATATATCTTGGAACTAAAATGTGCTCTATACGCGCAGAGCATGTTTCTTGTGTATCTTTTGAGGATAGCATGAAGTGCTACGGCACTGGACGAGCTCAAATTCCCCAATTCTTACAAAACAAACCGCCCGCACCAGAGCGTCGCCGTCGTTTGTCTTGCGACTTTGGTCCAAGATATGTGTCCTGAAGTATACACAAATATACAGTAATGATTTAGAATAGCAGTTAGTATGTATATCAGCTCCTTTATAAAGACTTCCTTATTGAACCAGGGTTTATAATGAAAGTAGTTTCAAACAAATATATTTAATTTTAATCTTTTAATTTAAGCGGCAGCGTCCTTAACAACCAGCACAAAATGAGCGTTGGATAAACTAATTTGAAGAACAGAATGACGAATGCATGGGATTTGACATTTGACGTATTTTGACGTTTATGACATACGTTGACGAGTGACGACTGTCACATAGGTACGTCAGATCCCATACATTTATCATTCTATTCTACAATAGGTACGCCGCCGGCTGTTGTTTGAACAATGATTGGAATTATGATTGTAGGTACCTACTAGCTGATGCCCGCAGTCCAACCCGCGTGGATTTCGGCTATCGCGACTTTTGTTCATATATCTCCGGCTCTGCTCGGCAGATTTTAAGTCTGACCAATACCTTTACAATAAAAAAAAACTGCATCAACATCCTTTCAGCAGTCTTTGCAGCATTTAAATAATATTTTTTTGGGAACCCAGTCGTTAATGTTACTTACATAGGTAACTCATGTTTTTTTAATAAACATCTCCCATGTACACGACTAATTTACAATTTTATAATATAGTATTGTCTAGAGTAGATTAGATAGGTAGATACTGTAGATAGATTCTATAGTACAGTGTTAGTACCTACAGGTAGATATTATTATGCGTAATGCAAAATTAGCACGTCATTTGTCAATAACGCGCGTCACGAAAACAGCGAGTCACAAAACACAAGCGTTGTCGTATCAAACACGTGTTCATTCACCCACACATAGATATTCGTACGCTACAGTAACAGTACGTTGACCATTCTAATAAAATATAATCAAAACAACTTTAAGTATATCTGTTTCACTCACTATTGATAAGGAAAACGTAGTGTGCGAAAGAGACACCTGCAGTTACTGAGTCATTGTTACTGCAACGCGTCAACATCTGTATAGCTGACGCCCGACCGCGTGTTGGGATTGGGACGCCATTTTGAGGTCAGTGTAGCGTTCGTTCGAACTTGAAACGACGCGCGTTCTGTTGCACGCTGTAAATATGGCTACGGCATTGCTAGACGAGTGGACTGAACAAAAATGCATACAGTTGATACGAGCATACAGAGCAAGACCTATACTATGGGACCAAAAGGATCCGTTATATTTTAAAAAGAATTTGAAGCCGAAAGCTTGGGACGAAATTAGCGACGTTGTTAACATTAACCCGGACCAATGCAAACATAAGATGATTATTTTGATGTCATCGTTTAGAAGAGAAAAAGCAAAAATCATGCACGGTATAAAGGCTTCAAAGGGTGAAAATGCTACAGGTAAAATAAATTTATTCGCTATTAGTATTATTATAATATAATTTTATTCCTGTGTACCTATATACATAGGTAATATAATTTAAGAAATGTATCATTTTATTTTTTTGTTCACAGATGCATCTCAACCACCATATAAAAGTACTTGGTTTGCTTTTAAGGAAATGGCATTTATGTTGGACAAAGAATCCGAAAGAAAGCGACAATCAAACGCAGTACGTATCGTATATTTGTGTTGTAGGCCTCTTCTTGAACATAGATAGATAAACATAGATAATACAGAACATGCTATAGGTATTATCTATCGAGTGCAATATAAAAAATAGTTTGCCGACTGACGAGACACTAGACGCACTGGTATTTTTTGACAACCTACCCACTACAGATTTATTACTTTCATGTAATGTCTGTCTGTAGTAAATTACACGAAAGTAAATAATAAACACGTAGGTATTGGGACAGTATGTAGGTCTGTGTCTACCCACTGCCCCAATACCTACGTGTTTATTATTTTTTACTTTTCATTAATTAAGTACCTACTTATTACCGATCGATACTCAGAAAAACTATAATGAGTTTATACCTATAGCATCATAGGTGTATTCTACTGAATATGTAACTACATTAATATACAACATTATTTTATTATGTAGTATAATTAATTTCAGGATTCCGACGAAATAGATGAAAACGACGGAGAAACATCCAGTATGAAGTATACTTTACTAAGTCATCATCACTCTGACCCACTTCACTTCACCCCATCCGCAAAAAGAGCTAGACTTAGGATACCTCTTACACAAAAAGTCAGTCACGCAGAACTGGAGGAGCCTGAAGGTCCACAAATTCAACCAGCAACACCAGGACCTAGTCAAACTACGTTGGAAAGAGACGAGGAAATCAAGTCTTTCACATCATTCATAGGTAACAAAATGAAGAAATACTCCGACATGACCAAAAACGCCGTGCAGCAAGCAATATGCGATATAATATTTAAAGCAGATCAGAACTACTACGAAAACACGTGCTATGAAAAGTTTACTATTATAGATGACGCACCAGACAAACATGTACTTGAAGATGGAACAATTATTAAAATACAGAACACTTCAGATAGTGAATAATTATAAAAAAAGTGACGTAATTTGTAATCTAGTCATGATGGCGCTTACGAATAAAAAATACACAGGATATGTCACAGATACACAGTTGCTATGCCAAAATTTACAAATTTCCATACATTACCCTATGTAATTTTTATTAGCAAGTGCCTATGTCAATAATTTGGATCACAAATGCAGAAATACAGTACATAATTTTTAAAATTTTAACTGTTTTGTTTCTTTGTTTATTTATAAAGGGGAAGGGAGTTGAACACCCTAAATAACGGTCGAGGTCATAAGGGCTATACCGCAACTGTATATAGGTACCCTACCCACGCATTCGACCAATATAGTGACACAACGAGTTTATAAACGGTTTAATTCATTATCATTATGCATACAAATATACACACACCTGTAGATAATATGTCCCCTCTTTTTTTATACCACTTAGGTCGCAGATCAGCACACGGCCCACCTGATGTAAAGTGGTTACCTTGGCCTATGGACGAGTGCAACACCAGGGGAGTCACACTTTGCTATATTTTTATAAATTGCACGTCATAGAAAGCATTGTCGCCGTCCGGGCATGTTTTTTTAAGGGTCTGATTATTTACTGTGGAATAAAGAGCAGGGGTATATTTTAATAGCTTTTGATAGTTTGATTGGTGTGAAGTTTACGTATTCTTTTCGGTTTCAATTAAAGGTACCTTAGTATAGTCAAATAATATTAGACACTACTAGCTGTTGCCCGCGGCTCCGCCAGCCTTGATGTCGGTTATCGTGACCAAATAAAGCTTATGTCCATTCTCAAGGTCTACCCCTATACCAAATTTCATAAAAATCGGTTCAGTTGTTTAGGCGTGAAACCGTAACAAACAGAGACTTTCGCAAATTCGCATTTATAATATTAGTTTGGATTACGAATGATGTGTAAATGTATCCGATGTCTCGTGATTAATGTATTACAGAATAATTAAATATACCTAGCGCCGTCTGCATAAATTAACATTACATATGCATACCTACACAATAGTTGAATCCTATTCAAGATCTATTCAAATCAATATTCAATGTTACGGACATCCTATGAATAGTGTATTAATGACAGATTATGTTGCCATCAGCGGTAGTAATCGATTGGAATCTATAAGCAATTCTAATTGTAAATTAATACCTGCGAACACTTCAATAGAGCTATTCAATCATCAAATTGGTATTAGTAAAAATGTTTATGACATTGCAGTTCGGACCACAGTTCGGACCAAGCTTTTGTAACATTTATTCAATCATCAATTTTCAAATGAAGCACTTGCCTTGCTATAGAAACATTATCTACACTAAAGTTAGTATTCTAAGGCCCGTATTCTAGAATGACGCTCAACACAAACTCGATTTACCTGAGGACAGATTGTATAGAACTAAAGACAATCTGTCTGACAGCCTGTCAAATCTGTGGAATCTGTGCATACAATTTTACCTTAATCGAGATTCAGCTGAGTGGCATTCTAGAATACGGGCCTAAGAGTACTACCTATATCTTATCTTATAATATTTTATTAGTTAGGTATAAGTCCTGCATGATATCCAGTGAATATAGCAAGGTGAAGAATTTAATGATGTAAGACGGATTTTCAGAAATTTCTATATTATTTGAAGGATTAAACTTACGATAAAATGTTCCTATTACAAGCGCGCTAACGGATTGCCAAAGACGTCCAATACGAAAGGATAAGGAAGGATGCTGGGTTGAATAAATAACAGTCACCTCTGTACTCAATATAAAGGCGTTCCCTGGAGGGTTCAGCGGAAGTAAGACATAAAAGGCACCCACAGTTTGCTGAATAGGTTATTAGCGCTCGATATGATAGGGGAAACTATTGCGATAGAAGGGACCGATGTCGCGAGTTTTAAAACGCAACGGTTTTTTTTAATAATAATGTGACAACACGGTCGTTATTATTAATTCAATAGAACGTAATTCCATTATGAAGTACATATAATAAGGGTTGGTCGGGTTGCGAGAGATATGTGTCAGCCAATCTCACCTCCAGCAACCAACGACCTACATTAAGATACGACGTACGTTTCAAGCTGGATCTACATTTGTATCATTTGCCCGATCCGATCACTGTATCAGCACAGATATCAGTGTATTATATCAGTGATACGCGTATAATCACCCGTCCACATATGCGATTATGATACGCGTCGCCGATACGGATACGGTGATCGGATCGGGCAAATGATACAAATGTGGACCCAGCTTTTTAGTTGGTTAAGTGAGACATAACCTCCCAATAAACAAAGACAAGACAAAGAGTAAAATTAAAAAAATAGTATGAAGTACATAATGCTGAAGTTACATCGTAGCAACAAGTTTTTGGAGGTGGGCGGAAATATTTGAATTTGGTACATAATACATACAGTCACGCCTTTTTCCCAGTGGGGTAGGCAGAGACCACAGTTTTCCACTTGCTAAGATCCTGGCATATAACTTACGCTTCTTCTACGTTCATAATAAATTGTTTTCATACACGCGCGCCGGTTTCGCTGGCTTGATTTTGATAAATTTTAATATTAGGTACGGTTTTGCAAGCACCGACCTAACTAAAATATATGGTAGGCCACTTATTTTGATTTTGATGGTTAACTTCATATTGTAGGTAAGTACTTAAAACATTATTTCTATCTTACTATTAAGTTCATAGCTAACCCTTTCACTGTTTATATTCACACACTAATCTATTCTTTTCATATCTACGACCATTATTATACCATACTACGGTATCAAAAGATTCACATTATCGATTACATGGAAACATGTTCTCCAGTGTTTTCACCGAAGACCAGCTTGACTGTAAAACAAACCTTATAATCAACGCCATAAGTTCGATAATGACTATATTGGAACTGGCGTTTCTATGAGAGATCAGACGACACAGTTCGTCATCGTTCTTTCAATATACAAATTAGTAAATAATTTAGATATTTGTTCCAAGCTAGGTATGTCAGCGATGAAATCATGTAAGTTATGGTAATGTTACTATGAATAGTTTCCTTTATGTTATTGTAAATGTCACGTGGGATGTATACCGCTATTTAGGTTATGGAAGAGATAAACAAACTAAACACAGTACGTTTCAGTCGTCCATTATTCAGTTCCATTCTTACAAAGACGTTTATTAGCAGTTCTAGCTAGTTTATAGATGCCACACATTTCTTGTTTATCTTTTGATCTACCTATATTGTCTGGGTTATTTATAGGATTCTTTTTGTTTGGTTCGCATTGGTTTAAATGCGATGCGCAGAATTAGTTAGGAATCAATTTAATATACGGATATTTGCTCCCAATTCTGTTGTTACATCTCTAAACTTAAATTTCTCTAAAATATCTAATTGCATCTGTTTCTTTCATTATCAGATAAAAAAGGACAGATGATTTTATTTAAGTTAAGGCCTGTCAAATTAAGACAGCGTCTTGTTGGTGCGTAGTAAGTTAAGTCGCATGTTCGTAAATGTCGACTAAAATTGAAGGGTACCGTCAAGGCGCCGACTTAATTTGACAGGTGTTCACTAAAATAAATCATCTGTCCTTTTCTATCTGATAATGAAAGAAACAGATGCAATTAGAAAATTTTAGAGAATTTTAAGTTTAGAGATGTAACAACAGAATTAGCAGCATTACCGAGGATGTTTATTTCTAAAGATATACAACGCCACAAGTGTCAATACATATAAGTATGTGGAGTTTCGGGCGATTTCAAACATACAGTTTTACACCAATATAATTACGCACTTAACACTATTGTGAAATGCGCTTAAACCGTGGAGTACAGAATAGTATTCGTTAGTTTTTTTTTAAAGATAGTACCTACTATTAAGTACCTACCTTTTCATATCTAGAGAGACGATAAAATACAATCAAAATCTAATAACAAATAATTACGAATTTATATTAATTTGATGATCTTCAGTCTTTACGGCCTCTTAATAAGATATTAATGAGACACGAGTGACTGGCCATTTAACTGCCTCCCGGAGCATCAAAACGCTCAGAATACTACTAAATCGGCCACCCATTGGCTTAATATGCAAGTTGACTTTATTTATAGTATACATATACATATAAAAAATTACCAATGACCATTTTGGACCATATTAAACTGCTAATTAAAATAGGATTGTGTATTACTACGGTATATTCTTTTTAGCTCTAAATTGGGTATATTATTCGTTACATTTTATTTATTGGGCACATTTGCATGTGGGGTTCTAGTAGATATTTTTAACGTTCACAAGGTGGCAAAATTAAAAGGTGCATGTAAATAGTTAAAATTATGTTAGGGCAGATTATAATAATTGCCGTAAACTTTTACAAATAACATATTGATAAAATCTAAATGTTTCCTATTATCGATAGGTAAGTAGGTAAGTAGTTTTTGATAAATAAATATCAACAATTTTATCGACTTTAATATCACTTGGCATCCCTAATTATTATAAATGCGTTGTTAGTTTTGATAATACAGTCAAGGGCTGCAAGGGGCCACGGATTGACAATCACTCCATTTTGAACACAAACACTTTTCCATTTTGAGCTTTCATATTCAAAAGATATGCACACAACAAAACACCGCGCTGATAATATATTTGGATAAGATAAGATTTCTATACCAGTATGTGTGTTGTGTACATAGTTTGTCATATAAGGGGATTGTCTGTTCGAATTTAGGGCGCTCAACTGGGCCACTAGCACTTGTATACCTATTTTGTTTTTGTTGGTGAGCAGGTCATTTGCTTTAAGCGCAATATGAGCAGCGATAGACAGTATAGCGCTTGTTGTAATGTGATTTCAATACGATTCCTAGACAGATAAGACATCATAAGGACACTTATCACGATTGCATACAGGGCTTGCATGGAGCCCACGGTGATCTCTTCTTGCTACCTCCTAGTCCGACCTCGAGAAGAGAACTTGCGCCAGAGCCTCGTCTATCACTAGTCAAGTGCACCGAACTGGCTTGTAAATATAGCGTACACACAAATATAATAAGTTTCTTTTTTTATCGTGCAAAAAATCCCCGCGGATACCTTCCCCGCCGGAGCCTATGGAGGAGGTAATGTCGGACTCGTACCGACTAAAACGCACGACGTCTGTGGGCCGTCGTTGGTTGCCAGAGGTGAGATTATCGTAGACATAATCCCTTGCACACCGGCCGGCCCAGGGCCGTATCTCTCGATCTCGCCCTCTTTATGTATAAGTAAGTACATAACCATCAATTTTGTTTCGTAGTAGCCCTTGATACATGTATATAGGTATACTAACAATGACTTCTTAGACGTAATGAACAACCTGTATATTTATGACTTATGCGGTCCGGGGTCCCCTTTTGTTGGTAGTTACGGAAATGGAACATCGAACCGAATGTCCTGTAGCGAACCATTTGGGAGCGTTCACGTCCCCTCATTACTTAGTCCCGCATTCAAGTTACGCGGGTCATTAAACAATTTCAATGGGACTTTGAAACACGGGTTCTCACAGATCTAATGTTTCTGGATGCGGCAGTATTCGGACATGGAAGTGATATAGATTGAACTGTTATAGTATGCGCGTTATTATTAGCTGAGTCGTCGGCCCATTAATTAATTCTGTATGTTATTGACATGGAAACTTATTTTCTTCGGTGTTTATAGCCCAAATACTCAGTTGAGGCGCTTACTATATATATTTTATAGTTATGGATAAACTTACAAAAAAATTGAGATCGAAAAGATTGGAAAGGAATTTAATGCTAGTTATTTCTAATATCATTTTTAGCTTTAAATATCTCGTTATGAGTACATACGGAATATTTAATCAGATTTTTTTTAGAGCATGATGAATTCACATTTAATGTCTTGATCTTAAATTGCAATAGAACCTGTAGGCAAAGAGCTAAGTAATAAATAACAACGGTTACTTTTTTTACTAAATTTTAAAGCTCACCAATATACGAGTAGGTACGCGAAAGTATGGTGCTGGAACCAATATAGGTACCTTCTAAGCACTAACTTTTAACCTACTGGACTAACAAGACAATAAAGAGAAAAACTTACAAAATTGTGTCAGATATTTACGCAAATAATATGCCAGATTTCCACGAATAAGGTGTTTATTGCAATGCCATAATATCACAGATATACAAAACGAATAAAACCTTAATTAAATTAAACACCCCGCAGTTATTGTCTCAAATTATATAGGTAGGTATAATCATTTTAAATCCATAACCTCGAGGTAAGCAACATGTTTTCTCTTTAACATCTTAAGATTTGCGTAACTGGCAATTGCACATTTGGAAATGTGATACTGTCTGAAGTTTACGCGAATAAAACTACTTTTTAACGGATTCTATCGCGATATATTTGTTATTATTTACTTTTTTCCGACTTTTCTGCCTAGCTGCTGAAAATTAGCCGAATGGTCGGGCAAAAAATAAATAATATATATCAAAAATATCGCGATAGAATCCGATAAAATTTTATTTTATTTCAATTTGTAAATGTGGTCACAGAAAATTATTATACTTAAATTAAGTACGTAACTACTTTATTACTAGTATCATAAATATTACAGCTATGCATACGGGTCTTCTCCAACGTAGTGGCTTGTTGTTTTTTTAATTGTCCCATACATTTTTGAAATATGCTCACAGTGGGTGATCATTGATCACCCTGTAAATAAAATTTCTTTACATTACTATAAGGATACAAAAGGCTCGAATATCTGTTTTAAATTTAATTAAGAAAAAGTGGTACTTATCTCGATGAAGCATTACGAATAAGTTTTTCATGTTAAAATTTACCTTTAAAGATTAGAGGAAGAAAGGTTGGATGCTTACTAAGCTTGGCAGGGATATCTTCTATAAGGCATATCCGTCCAAACAGACAGATGTGGCGAAACATTAAGTCATTTCTTTCGTTTTTCTGTCCTAAAAGGCACCGATTTGCCAAGCTTTTGTAATAAGTCGAAGATATAAAATAAAATTTTGTGTAAATTTCAATAATTTGTTAACGAGAAGGGTAATAAATATACAGTTTAATATATTCAGAGATGGGACGATGCCCTTCAACGTGTGCCTTGCCCATAACATATGGAGAGTTGTCGTGCACTTGTACGAGAAACGAGGTTACATTTATTTTTAGTTCATGTCTATAAAATCCGCCTAGTACCAACCATATAAAACCATAGCCATAAACGAATATTCAGAGGGCTAATTATTTACAGTTTGGCAGTCATCGAAATTGTGCGACGGACAAATTACGAAAATTAACTAGGTAGGTACAACATCGAGACCTCACTGGTCGATGTGTAAGTTCTCAGTCATTATGACCATTATAACCATCATCATCATCATCAGGCCGTCTGCTTGTCTGCCACCTAAGTGGTATAAAAAAAATCCATAAATAATGGTCTTGTGGCGTCATCAACCAATGATTCTTTACGACTCAATTTGAAGAACAGTTACCCACTTATTAATTGGTATAATTCTCATATTTTATCTAATAACGATCCTTAACTATAGAAACAGCAATATAGCCTAACAAATGGGATAAGTAAGGTCAGCTCGTTGTTTGATAATGAGTTCTTCTTTTATTAGACATAACCATTTACTACAATTACATTGATAAATTAAAGGTCATATGGGACCGTAATAGGATTTTTTGTCAGAACGAGACCAATTATTACGAGCCAATAAAGAGAATTACCTCGACACAGAAAATTCATTTCTATAAATGTCAAAGAGGACGCAGGCGTAATATTTCCGCAGGGAGTTCAATCTCGTCAAAAATCTACAACAATCCAGTTACCGACAGGACACACCCAGTCTCGAACGTACCTATAAAGACGTGCACGATCTTCATTACACGCACAAATGACCCTTGTCGTAAAGGTCACGATGTGAACGAGTAATGAAAACTGTCTTGAGCTCTAACAAATGTAGCTTATCGTGACATCAAATCACCCACGCATCATAGCATCACAACGTCGACAATTGGCTCAAGGAATTGGGTCTTTGGAGACACGTATTTTACTTAGCAACAAATTGTTTGTTTTTATCTAAAGTAAGAATCTCAACTTGTGATACGTTCTTGGAACTTATTTCAATTATTATACATTGTTTAAATAGCTGAATAGATCTCACAACATATTCATAATGATTTGAGCAAAATGCCGATAAGGTCTAGGTCATAATTCTGATACAAAGATTCTCTTTGTTGAACATATCGTTTAAAGATTATTCACTCTGGTACCGTTAACACAGTTACTTTTCGGATGATTACGCATACTGTTAACAAAGGTAATAAATAAATACCTAATCAAATATAAATTAAAATCATGCGTGAAAGAATAAGCTTTAATTTATGAATGTGGTACACTTAACATATTACCATGTGATGCTAAAAAATGTAGCTCTAACCAGAGTTTGAGTTAAAATCACAAAAAAAAAAATCTCAACATAATATTTTTTTATATAAGACACGTCAATATGACTTCACCTCACCTGATGGTAAGCTGAAGATAGAGTCTCAGGAAAGACGGTGTCCATTACAAATATCAACAATGTTACAATGGTTGCCCTCAGTTTGATAGGCTCATCATTCGCTTTTTCACGCCCCGCCTAAAGGATCCGGGACTGCAGAAAGAAGGAAATCAGCATAATAAATGCTTCAAAATTTCATTCAAGAAGGAAACACATATTATGCTGGTAGAGTTCCAAGACTTAATAGCAATAATAACCCTCTTATGTAATCACGCAGTCTTTACACCATATATCGCAAAGAACATCAACGTCTCCACTCTCCTGGTGCTGTCTTCGAATGCAAATTTGATCGATGAACGTGTTCAACTGAGTGAACTAAGCACTCACAATCGAATAAGTCAACGCCATTTCACCATTATGTCATGGTCTGATATACCAACATTAATGTTAGACGTCAAATGTAATAATGGTATAATTTGTCGTTATTATTTTACGACGCGGAATCAAGGGCGGAGCACTGTCGGTCATCTATCATAATTTATGACTCAGCAAAACAAAGCACGAACTGTTTATATAATGTTGGACAGTAGGCAATAACTATTGTCTTATTGGTCATAAGTTGCGTGTCGAGAGCTAGACGATGCATTTATTAATAGGTAACTCATAAAGGATGATTCAGTGAAACTTAGTGCCAATAAAAAATGAATTAACAATGAGTTGAAATTGTTAGGTAGTACAAGGAAGCACTTAGTTCATTTGAAGATTTCAGGAAATGTAAGGTATAAGCGAATTCTTACATCTAATCAACTGTGGAAATATAATCTCTTTTTTACGTGCGGAAATCCCCGCGGATACCCCCTGACGGAGCAAGTGGGGGTGGTTATGTCGGACTTGAACCGACTAAAACAGTTGCCGGGGGCTCTAGTAAAAATTTGTAGTTGTGATGAGATTCTTGGTTCTTATGCACATAACACTCCTTACCGTTTTAGGGTTTTTTATACGACTTAGATGACAGACAACCACACGGCCCATCTGATGGAAAGTGGTTACCGTGGCCTATGGACGTATGCAACACCAGGGGCGTCACATTCGTGCTGCCGACCCCGTAAGACATTTCTAATGCCTTTCTTGAAGAACCCAATACTGTAGTCGCTTGGCAAAACCACAGGGAGTTCATTCCACAGTTTAAGCCAGTTTAAGCGTGCGGGGTATGAAGTTCCTTTCATACCTGGGTTAGGCAGTTGTCTCACCGGGAACGATGAACGAGTAACGTGTAAAGCTAGAGCTACAAACGAGTTGGCGAGCAGCGAGAAGCGAGTGCGTATTTCCGATAGTTCTGTAGCTCGGCTATAAGCGAGTGTGCGAGTGAGGTGAGCGATTACTCGCAACAGTTCGAGCAGCCAAGCGTACAGTCTTAGCTTTACCATGAGTTGACACCGAAATTAGCAATATTCGCTAATCGCTTAGCGAGTATCGCTGAGCGAGTATTATTTTTCATAGCTATTGTCGGTCAGCGACAAACTAGTAAAGCGAGTACTCGCCGGCAGTGTGAACAGTCAGCGATCAACTATTTGTATATGCATCTCTTTTGTTTACACGGAATGTATATCTATTGTACGTTTCTAGAGCGAGAAAATAGTCGATAGTTACTCGTTCTCTCGCCGGCGGTGGGACAAGTGCCTTACCAAGGTTTATATATAGCAAGGGTTACTTTCTGCAAAGCCAGCTGCTGTTGTTTAGACGTTAACAAATAAAAGTTGTAATGAGAGTATTTGTACCTATTTGCGATATCTAATACCGTATGAATTCCGAAAATGCATTTACTAATGACCTACGAGTATCGTCTTTCGTTATTAAGTAATGAGTTCTTAAACTGTGTGTACAAAGTTAAATTGCATGACGATTATTAGCATATTAGGCCGGCTCTTAAAGCATTCAAACCTTGAATTAATTCAGAACTGTTTTTTAACTATGATAGACGAACTGAGATTGGTTAGTTAAGTTACATATTTTAACTATTCAGAATTTTTAACTACGGATAGATAATATCGTACGGAAATCACAAATATTTTACGATGTTTAATTTTCGGTCTCGTGTTCCTGGTAGCCAATGACATTTCATAACATAGACATGTCATATGCTTACAAATCAACGTAGAAAAATGTGCCGAACTCACACACACACATTTTTAATTCATCTACACTTTTGGTGTATTAACTTTAGAGTAATAGTTCGTGCAGTGTCTATAAACATACGATGGCATTTTCGTAATTTTTTTAAGTCAATGATGCTTCCGCTCAACGTCCGACCGGCGCCGCTCGGCACGCGGTACTAGAGGCAAACGTTCAAATTGACTCGTTTTCGGATCTTCACGATTTTCGCGCAATAACATATCTACTTCTTTTTGTATAATATCTTTGCTGGTAGCATAAACCGCGGCATCCTACTTCCTACTATCCTATTCTACTAGTGATATCCTAGTAATCCTGAGTACGACTCCTTCTTCTGCCGCACCATTAAGTCTTGGAATTCTTTACCAGTTCACGTGTTTCCCTCCTCCTACAGTCCCGGGTCCTTTAAGCGGGGCGTGAAAAAGCATCTGATGAGGCCGTCAAGCTGAGTGCCACCATTGTAACATGATACGTGTCTGTAATGGTGACGCTCTTTTCAGAGACTTTGCCTTCAGCTTACCATCAGGCGAGGCGAAGTCAAATTGACGTGTCCTATATAAAAAAAAGAAGTAATATAATGGATATTTTGATGAAGATTTTTAGATGTTTGTTATTCAATCACGCTCTAACGGCTGAACGGATCCAGCTGAAATTGGGTACAGGAATAGATTATAATCTGGAATAATTATAAGTTGCCATGGGCAGCAGCTAGTATTAAAAATCTTTTTTACTTAGTTAATAAAAACATGAAAGGATTCAAAAGTATATTTAAATATGCTTATTCTTAACAAGCATAATTACTTTCTTCAAAACGCTTAATTTATAGGGTAGTATATTAAATTACCCTAAAAATTAATCACATCATAAATTTTATCGTTGTATGGTTATCGCTAGTTGGTAAAAACCCAAAAAAAAACGATAAATGATGGGCACGCTTTTGTTCCCGGCGTAAGTTTCTTTTCGTGTGCTTTGCCGCATTTATTTATGTTTCCTGGCTATTAATTAATCACTTTTTTCACAATCAACACACAATTTTGTCGTAATTTCCTCAGTTTATTTTAGTAAGTAAAGATGTACCTCGCTAGCGAAATAATGCAAAGGAATATTTAATAGCATAATTAGCCTCATTTAAAAGATAATGCGATTACATACATAATTTGATAAACTGTAGACTAAAGGTTCAACCCCACCAAACGGACGACATCGGAACGGATTTTACGATCTTTGAACAAAATGAATCTTATATCACAGCATTTAAAGTTTATATTACCAAGTCACGCATGACAGCTTGACGTGCGTCATGCCGCCGCACGTCGCTGTCAAGCTGTTGTGCGTGACTTGGTAATATAAACTTCAAACACTGTGATAATAAGATTTAATTTTGGGAACACCCAACAATTCCGAAATATTTAATTCCGAATTTCAATATTCCGATTTTCAAAATTCCGAATATTATAATTCCTAAGAAACAAAACTCCGAGTAATCAAAAACACGATAGTTCTTTATCCGAAAGTTATAAATACGAATGTTCATTCCTCCGAATTTCATTTTTACGAATAATTAAAAATCCGTAGTATTATTGGCCCGAAAAACGTTATTCCGAATTTCAAATTTCCGAAAATTCATTGCTCAAATTGAAAATTTGTATCAAAAATTAGGTAAAAGTTAAAATTGATTTGACATGTTGCGCATTTAGAGTTGATTTTTTATAATAATAAATTAATTTTCTCGCCAATTATTACGTATAAAAATTAAGCCAAACCCGACTTGCCGTGGTCCTACTGCCGTGGTACTTGTTTGCCCTACACTAGAGTGTTATTTAAAACCCGGAGGCGCGGAGGGAGGGCAGTCCTCGCCCGCAGTAACGAAGCTCAGGCGCCCGGGCGAGCTGGAGCGGCTGAGGCTGGTCGCCGGAGGCGACCAGCAAGCCGAAGCTGCGGAAGCGAGCATGGGTGCCCGAACTTTGTTACGCAAGGGCGGAAGGACTGCACATCCCGTAGCGCCGGAGAAGAGCGAAACTAATGCATGCCTGCATGCTTGCCTGAATGCATGCTTGCCTGAATGCATGCTTGCCTGAATGCATGCGTGCCTGAATGCATGCTTGCCTGCATGCATGCTTGCCTGCATGCATGCTTGCCTGCATGCATGCTTGCCTGCATGCATGCTTGCCTGCATGCTTGCCTGCATGCATGCTTGTTACTGAAAGTTGTATGGCAACGTGTATTTTGTAATCATTAGCTTATGTAAATTAAAATAATAGTTCAATAATTCTATTTCCTGTTTATCTCGTGTACCCCGAAAATAGCAACTGTCCTACTTACCTCATGCAGGTTTACAAGGCGCTTAATTGTCGGGTTTGTATTGTTTCGGAGTTTTGATAATCGGAATTCGTATTTATGATATTTCGTATTATTAATAATTCGGAATTGTAATGGTTCGGTATCTTCAAATTCGGATTTTTCATATTCGCAGTTATAACCGTTAGGAATTTTGAAATTCGGGTTTTCAATAAATAGGATTTATGATACATCGGATATCTGACTTTCGGAATTTTGAATGATTCGGAATTATGAAATTCGGAATTTTGAAATTCGTGATTGTAACTTTCGGAATTAGGCTTTTCGTATTTATGTAGTGTACCCTTTAATTTTGTTTAAAGATTGTAAAATCCGGGCCGATGCCGTCCGTTTGGTGGGGTTGGACCTTAAAGGTATGATTCCGTAGCCGACCGCATACGACAACACTGCCGATGCACGCAGCACTGTGCATAATTCACTGCGGCTTCTCAATGGTCCTTATGCGTATCGGAGTTTAACAAGTGGGTACGCTGTATCTACCGCATGCGTCTGTCGTTGTCGTATGCGGTCGGCTTCGGAATCATACCTTAAAACAACGCGTGTGTTACAGTTTGAAGAAAGCCGGGCCATATTAAATATTGTAGGATAGTTAGAAGCACGGGCGTAGTATTAAGGTCCAGGTGGGATTACGTTAACGAGCTCATAATAGGATTACGTACGTCGATGCGTCCCAGTTTAGACAGCGCGGCTCTCCGGCACCAGTCAACCCAGAGCCGTGGGCTGTTTGTGACAATATAATGATTGTGTATTTATACACTATACGCTAATTTCAATGCTGTCTACTGGTATTCGTCAGTCAGTCTAGTGTCTAGTACTTGCGAGTGGTTGTAATAGGATCTGCATGATTATAGATAAGGGCTGGGACCTAAAGGTTCTTGCCGTCCTAGATACGAAAGTAGGAACTCGATAAGTTTGCCTCGGCGAAATCTGTCTAGTTGTACCAGACGGTAACAGTCTTGGTTAGATTTCGTAGATAAGATAGACAGACATATTTTATAGCTTTATCTTTTAGGGTTAAGGTATGATTCCGAAGTCAACCGCATACGACAACTGCAGACGCATGCAGCAGATACAGCCTTACCCATTACTTGTTAAACTCCGATACGGATGAAGGGGACCATTGAGAAGCCGTAATGAATGACGCGTATACCTAGCATTTATCCCAGATATAAGTTGCTTTTTATTCCGTTACAAAACTGTGAGTTGAAACGAAAACTTTATATGATGACCACAGCCGGCAGAATTTCGTCGCCGTCGGTCTCGAAATAACCTTTCGAATTCCATCAATCTATTTGCTGACGTAAACTCACGCTTAATTGAGGCAAATAACTCGGTTCGTAATTTTTATGCTACTAACTAGTTAAACAAATATACGAGCTTCCTGATGGTCAGCTGTTAACATAGCCAATAAATTCTTGCATCATCAGAGTTAACCCGTGTGTTGCTAAATAAACCGAGTATACTCACAGCGCGGTGTGAGGAGCAAATAGAAATGTGAACACGTAAACAGAAAGAACTAGTATCTATAGATCACAGTAGGTATGTTAATTTAAGAGGATATACGCTAAATCACATGGGTATTCCGAGGCTCAACCAAGGTCTCCAGGGCCTTAACTAACTGCAACAATGCGGTATACCTGTTGCCTGCCAGACAAGTCTCTGGTGCAGGTTAGTCTCTCGGGATTAGGAGTTCAGACGGCAGTAGCTCCTATGAAAGCCGTATAGGTAAACCAAACCAGAAGGAGTAGCCCTCTATGTTAGTTACGTGAGACTGAAAAACAGATGGTGCGAAATGGGTATTACTAAAGATATCTCCTGTTTCTTCAGGAATTTACAGGCGTTGTATGATAAGTACTTAATAAGCATATTCCATGACAATCTTATAACAATTTTAAAATTCGTACGATCGCAACAATGATTGAATGTTATTTATCTTGACCAATAAACACTATGTCAATATTGTGATAGAAGGTGAAAGCTCGTGAATCAGTTACGAGCCGACGACAAATTTGTCTTCGAGTATAATATATTTTCAATTCACATCACGCAGAGTAATTGAAAGAACCAGCGGCGCGATCATGGCCCGCGTGCCATTTCACTCGGCCGTGACTCACGAATTAGAGCTTAGTCGAGATCGTAATTATGCTAGAGATATTTCGTGCACACCCACTCACCCAGACATGGCTAGATAACAAACGCATCGCAGAACTCGCCCCTAATTTAATCAGTGCTCAAATTAAGGTCAATAGCGAAGAATTCTGTGTTGCAAAGTCGAAAGTCCATGATTTTGCTTTACACGCAACTGACGCAGCGTAATACGATTATTATTTATTTATGTACTAGCTGATTCGTCTCGGTTTCGTCCGAGAAAATTTCGTAAATAATATTCTTTAACATGATGCGCTGCACGCCACTTACCGGGTTCAATAATTGTGCTATGTCTATAAATCTAGCGTGCATAGTGCAACAAATAAGCTAGCAACGTAGGTATACGGCAATCAGTAAACCGTATAAACATTCTCAGGTAATAATGTAAAGTCAATCCATTGATTACTTTCGAGTTGCACGACCACAAACATACTGAATATATTTTTATATAATTTATACAGAAAATTGTATGATGTTTGTGTAAATGAACCATAAATTTTGCCAAAGAAACGAAAAACAAATTTCGAGATAAAATCTTAGCAACATTACGTATCTAAAAGTCATGTAAATAAGAAAGAAGCTGATGAAATCTGTACGAGTTACTGCACGTGGCTGGTAAAAATATACCAGAATTTACATATGAGTGTGCCAATCAAAAAGTACTTAAAGCATTCATATACGATATGACACAGCTTAAGCGTTAGGCTTATGAGCTCGGTCCATGCGTCATTAAAACTAGATATGAGGTAGAGATTAGTTTAGAAAGTGTAGTGCCTCGAACAATGGGCAGAAGTGGAGCAGGCAGCGACAGTGTTGCTCTCCAATTAACAAGATAAAGTGAATTGAGAGAAACAGCAGCCGAGCACAAATCTCGAAGTAATAATGAGGAGTTAGAAAGGTAACAATCGGTAGATGCAATCTGTGATATGTGACGCGTAGGACGAGATGGCCAGTCCTTTATGTGCGCCTTTGAAACGCTATAATATCAGATAAGACTTAGATCCATACGAGCGACAAGTGTGGGTGGTAGAATTTATCTGTATGAGAATATCGACATATCGAAAAATTAAATTTTGTTTTATGTTTATAGTTGAAAAAGCAATATTTGTTCTATCAAAACATGCCAATAAATATCGTTTTCCTTTACAGTGGTTGAAACACAATATAAGACTAATATAATTCGTTTATAGCCCACATAAAATGCTATATTTATTTGAACCACGTGTCAAGGATCAAGCAGAAATGCAATTTTATACAGTTAGTTGAATCTCAAATGGAAGCATCCGATATTATCTCTGTGCCTTGTCGGCTGACCCTCCAGGGCGGGAAATAATTTTAATAAGCAATGAGTGAACACTTTAAATAGCTAGTTTAGATACGAGTGATATGCATATTGAAAATGGAATGTCGCTATCCTAAAGAGTAGTCTGTAACAACATATTGTTATACAGTTGGTTGACCGTTTGTTGGCATTCTGTTAGAGGTGCGCCCGCGCAGTTCTGATTCAATGTTATGCGCCTGTGCCTCGGTGCACCGCCCTAATTATTTTCGGGCATGACTGCCTGACTTTGAGCGTCCCTCCCTGTATTGTGTCTGACCGGATACTTGCGTGACGTGCACGTATATCATTTAGCATATGACACGCTATTACAAGGTAAGTACTAAACCGCTATTATGTTGAAGCATAGCGACCATAGCAAACATTTATGTATGGCTAATAAGTGAAGTGACAGTGCAAGTAAAATGCTTCCAGAACATCAGTTCACACTCGTATATTTTGTAATATTTTCGAATTATTGTAGCCGGAAATTATATAAAATATGCAACATAATATATAATATTACAAAACACACGAAACGAATTCTTTTACGCCCGTAGCACATCTCCGCTGTTTCGCGGCGGACAGCGGAACTGCTAGTTGAGTTTCGCTGTGTTCAAGTGTAGCTGGAGCAGCGAAACATGAGCGGAACTTGACACTTGTTATCTAATATGGAGCGCGTACCCGAATCTAACTGGTCCGTTTAGAACGCATGCGCCAACTACCTGACTTCTGATTGCTCCGTTCAACATGATAACGTCTTTTTCGCATGCGCGAACTTGATACCGTGCGTCAAGAACTTTCAAAATCAACAGGGCCGAAATTGGGTAATTGGCTGTCTAGTTAAATTATTAGTTACTTTATGGTGAGTGATAGGGAAAGGAGATGTTCACTTTTTGTATGGACAATGGGGACACTAATTTGCACAAATATAATATATATAAATTAGTTTTATATTTGGTACCATTATACGTTAACATTACATTTAGATAAATATAATATTAATACAATTAAAAGTCTATTATTATAATAAAAAGCGTACCTTCCACATTTAATTCTCTCTGAATTTCTAGCCATGCTTGCAATTTTTTCACGTTATTTTTATAATGTGGATGGCTTATTAAATAAATGACGGGTCTATTTCTGATCTCTATGAGAAGCTTTTCGGTATATTCCACGTCCATCATTTAAAAAAACGTAGTTACGCTCAGTAGCTTTACCATGAATTGACACCAAAATTTGACAACTTCGTTCCCAAATCGAATTGTGTATGCGAATCTGATTGGTCTGTTTAGAACGCATGCGCGAATTTTCTAACTTCTGATTGCTCCGTTTAAAATGACAACGTGATTTCGCATGCGCCATCCTTCGCAACCGTGTGTAGATTTCGAATCGTCGTCGCCTGTCAAAATCCAGGGCCGTATAGGGTATTTGGCTGTCAAGTCAAATTAAATACTTTTTACTAAACGTAACAGTAAGTTATAAATATGTATACTAATATAATCGATGATTAATAATTATTAATTATATTGACCAATTATTATTTATATTATGATTGGACAATTTCTATGGTTGGACAATTAAAGAGTGATTGTCATTTTTCATAATTGGACATATAAGTCGTGCAAAGGACACATTTGACGTTATTGCTGGACTGGTCGCCGAGTGCAGACCGAGGGTTCAGATTCAGCCACCTGTCACCGCTTCACCCCGCTGGTGAAGTGGTGTGACATTCATATCCTTCCTTTTCGGAGTACAATGGGGACACCGTGCTTTTCACACCTGAGGGCTCTTAAATGATGGCCTAGAATCAGTCGGGGAGTGCGTAATAGGAGGCGTGCGGTTTTGAGTAGGTGCGATGGCCGACCGGAGTGGTATTTGTAGGGACTACCGAAAAAAAGTAGGAGCGTGATCAGAATTCGACGTGTGTGGAGCCGTGGGCAGCAGCTATGTATAATACGTTCGGATTCCGTTCCCATTTTTTTTTTCGTGCTAAAGTTCCCTCGGATATGGTCAGGAGTGATTGTCGAACTGAACTGAACTCTGAACCACTAAAAACGCATGCCATCACGGGTCTTTATTTGCTAGCCTATGTTACTCCCATTATTGAAATCAGTCAACAACAAACAAAAAAAAACAAGAAAAGGACTTTCCTCTTTAGAATATTAGTGTACCTAGATGTAGGTAATACCATCCTGTACAAAAAACTTTAGACGGCGAAAAAATAATCAAAGTAAAACTTTTTTACTGATCTTGATTCATTTGGAATTTAAAAGACCCCTAATGCGGCCCTGCAATTTACGTGTTACGTAAAATTGTCACGTGACAACACTGACAAAATAGCGGACGAAGCGCGGAGGTGTGAACGGCAAAGGCGAAACTGCGCGGCGAAAGAGATAGAAGATAGGTAAATCTATGCATTACAACATGCCGTTTCGCTAGAGTTTCGCTCCTCGTACAACTGACAGAACATGGCGAAACAACCGCGGTTCCGCTATACGCGGTTTCGCGGCGGAGATGTGCTACAGGCGTTAAAGAGTTATCTCATTTAAATAGGTCAGCGAACTAGATTCGCAAGCTATTTATAATAAGATTCTATTCAAAATCTCTCTACCCACGCCGTTTTGCAGATGTCTTTTTTTTTTTTTTTTCAATATGGACGAAGCCAAAGCAAAGCGGTATCCTAATAAGAGTCGGTATCATGGCCATTATATTTTGGCAACAAGCCTGATTTTAAAGCGGGACTTTTATACATTATACAGAAACAAACGACCATGTGTCAGGGAAAAATTATGGTAATTTGTTCATCTCTAAAATTTTCAATTTAAACACATATTACATTCATTAGGTGCGTAAAAAGTACGTACAGTCAATGTCAAATGTAGATGATAATTGACCAAAATTCAAACCTAAAAATGGTTAGGTGATTACAATATTTTGATAAAAATTTAAAATATTCAGAGCCTAGAGCTAGAGCTTTAGTTAAACAGTAATTTCATTAAAAAATGGAAATTACTTTGCTCAAAAATTTATCTCTGAAAATTTGAAAATGATCTTAGTCTACTTTTGATGCTGATTATACGTATAACAAGGTTAACTATAATGACATTATTGTTTCAGCCCAAAATATTAGACTAATGATCTCCTTGATAATAATATGTTACGAGGCAGAAGTAATTTGATTTCATCGAGGGCACGTTACAAATTATATAATATCTAACAAGAATGTATCTGACGAGGACCTGCGAAACAATAATGATGTCACAAGTAATTTATAGCAACCTTCCGCTGTGGTAACACCCTTCTAAAAACCTTCAAGCTGAAGACACCATTATACCATTAAAGTATAATAATGATCTGCTATTCTTAATGAAATTCAGAAATTCGGTGGCGCGAAAACACATCATTTTTCATCATAAAGTCAGGGCGGCAGGTAGGAGAGCAAATTCGTTCGCAACCGGAGAGTAAACGGAAATTAATCAATCTGCTTTTGGTGCAAATGCCAGCACTGCAGACGTGAGGCGAAAATGTATTAGTTACGGAACAAGCGACGACAGGCGATAAGTAAAATGCTTCAGCAAATTATGGAAAGTACTCTTAAACGAATTTGTTTCTAGCCTTCGTAGTTAGAGCGTGCAAATAACATTAATGCATTAAGTTATGTGGACGGGCATGTCACAGGATATGCGCTCCGGTGCGCCTGCCTCATCAGATGTCCCCTTTTGCAGTCCAACCCAACGAATAGTAATTTCACCGCTGCCAAACAGCGTATACGGTGAAATACTACGAGCACGCTTCGAAGGATGAACAGTTTGATAAAACGTGACGTGAGTTGATGACTCCTCGCACGCCGCTGCGCGCTCGAATGTTTCATAAGCGAACAACACTTTCACTATGCGGTTTTATAAATCTAGCAAGCCGAAGTCGCTAGGCAAAAACCTCATGGCGCATCGTTAGGAAATCGAGTGCAACTTAAACTGGTTGGGTAATCGTGCCCCTGTGAACAGACACACGGTTCTGCTCAGCACATCGGGTTGCACAATGTGAACGATGATACAGACACAGAAGCTTTGTCACGATTCGTGACACAAACACTGTGAAATATAATACAAGTGGGTTATTTAGAACGTGACCGCACCGCGATACATTACCTGCCGTGCTGTGTGGCTATGCACCCATTTGAAGATAGAAATGGACATGAAAATACATAGGCATTTCAATATTTTTTCACACTTTATTAGTTATGCGGGCAATACTTTATTTTAATCATTTCAATCTGCACGGCTTTAAAGCAATAAAATTTCTAGTCGTTCCTAGATTCATATCCAAATTCCGGTTACCTATCTTAATCCCGAATTTTAAGATTCCGAATATCATAATCCCGAAAACGTTTGGCCATTTTTTCATAATCCCGTTTTTTCAAATTCCGAAGTTTTATTTGCCATATAATCGCAACTCCGAATTTCATTTGCCCAATTATTCATTTGTACGACGTTTTATAATCCAGACGAACGAGTTCCAGACACACGAAATCTAAATGCACAAAATCCAGATGACCGTAATCCATATGCATGAATGCCCAAATTTTAAAACACAATTTTTTTGAAATGCATTTAATTGATAACCAGACAAACAATATCCAGATTTTTAAAACCAGCTAGCATCAGGCATGCAGCATGCAGCAAGCATCAGGAATTTAGCATGCAGTAAGCATCAGGCATGCAACATGCAGCAAGCATCAAGCATTTAGCATGCAGCAAGCATCAGGCATGCAGCATGCATCAGGCATGCAGCATGCATCAGGCATGCAGCATGCAGCAAGCATCAGGCATTTACCATGCAGCAAGCATCAGGCATTTAGCATGCAGCAAGCATCAGGCATTTAGCATGCAGCAAACATCAGGCATTCACCATGCAGCAAGTATCAGGCATGCAGCATGCAGCAAGCATCGTTTCTGTCACAGCTCCGGCGCTGCGGGGCTCCAGCGGCCCCACACGAGCTTATTGTCGCAGATGGTTCTAACGCCCACCACCGCAGCTTCGGCTTGCTGGCCGGCTGTGCCGGCCAGCCTCAGCCGCGGCGGCGGCCATTGTAACCACCTGCTCCTCAGCTCGTGGGCCGCCTCGCCCCTCCGCGCCTACGCGGGCTTAAATAACACTCTAGGGGTAGGGCAAACAAGACTACGTGAAGTCGGATTTGCGGCAATTCATTTCTTTCACTAACTTTTTTGTGACAATTTTTGACTTTTCAAACCAATAATTTAAGGGTTAAACTGTTAATTTTTCCGTATAAAATTCCGTACAGGGATAAATAAAAAATTAAAAAAAAACCTAACCTATCCGAATCGGATTGCACTGAGTCGGGGTGTTAACGATAATTTTAATAATTTCGACATTGAAATTTCTAAATTAATGTACCTTAATTTCTAAATTACTTAGATACTGTACCTAATAAATGAATCATATAAATTTACTGAATTTTACTATACTTGTATATAGTTTAGCTGGAATACGATTGTATGGGAACCAAATAAAACGATTATGAAAATTTGGTAAATGGTACGATGGGAAACAAAAAAAAATATTTTGAGAATCTGGTATAACTATATTTGGATTATGACAATATGGGAAATAAAAAAAAGCTATTTGAAAATTTGGTTTTAGTGCACCTGGTAATTGATTTATCTGGGAAATGAAAAACGGAATTATAGAAAGTTGTCATTCATTACATCTGTCTTATAAAAGTTCTACCAACCGTTTTCGGGGTTTTAAGATTCGGGTAACAGAAATTCGATATTTCAATAGGTTACCCCAAATTCCATTTTAAAGTGCAAACAGGATTTTACTACATATAAATGCGTAATAGTACCTATTTAGGTGCTTCTGGTTTTACGACTCCAGCCGTTACGTAAGATATACACTATCTTCATAGATATTTACCTTTGGAAACACGTTAGTTTCCAAGCGATGGCGTAATAATAAAAGATGAAGACGTACATTGAGAAAGATTTATACACCTTCCTTTTTTTTTTTCAACTTAATTTTTATTGGTATCTCCTGCGTATAATGAATACCAGCGACATATAATGCTGTAGGTACTAATGTTATTTAATACAATATTGTATACTACATACCGTAACCTTAAAGTCGTCTAAATAAGGAAATAATTCAAATCGTGTCTCCTAGTTAGGATTTGCATAATGAGTGCGCTGATATCAAGCTCACCTTGACAATTCAATAAACAAAAAATATATTTTCATACCTATTCAAATACTCATTGTCATGTATGTACTGTCAGTTGAAGTATGTGATTAAATTTTTAGTATCTCCCACTCTCGTTCAATTACAAACTGCCCCCCTAGAGAAGTGGCAATTCGCTGGCCGGTGTTCTGCAGAATAGAATAATAAATGTATGGGATTTGACGTTTATGAAATACGTTGACGACATACCCATACGTCCAATCTCATACATTCATCATTACATTCTAGTCATTTGTAATGTCGGGTATGTTACACCAGTTCATTATCAAAATTATAACCATTCGTAACAAGAAAAAAAACTTGTTAGTCACTTAAAAAATACTCTTTACTTCAACCGCTGTGCCATAGGGCATATAAACGCCACGTCTATCCTATAATGGTTTCAATATAAATCCTAGCAATTTCAAATCCTAGATTGTGACAAAAATATAGCAATCTTGCCTGAAGTAATTACTAAATAATGAATGTCAAATCTAAAACAGTTCTCGTGTTAATATTCATATTGAATGCCCACAGAAACCAGTGGAATGTTACTCAACGTCCCTTCTCCAACGATATCCTTGGCCGGATCGACCCGGCCCGTGCCCTACACTACAAGAAGTATTCGCATATATTTTATGTTTTGTTTGAAATATTTGTAGGACTGTCGGTAATGGATTTGATTACATTCAAGCGCGTACGAGCGTGAACTACACATCGGAATTATTTATATTGCTATATTAAAAACGGGCCTGGCTGGTTGATTGAAAAACAGTCATGTTTAAATCGAACTGACTTAAACTACGCTGTCTCTCCGACATCAGACTATACTATTGCCGTAATGGACAGTGGGAGCGACAGCCATCTGATCTACTCACCTCGAGATCTGACGTAGGCATTCCGTCAATCAGCAAGTGTACTGACTTGGAGGTGAAGTTGTCGTGGCCCAGAAGAACCTAGTGGAGTATACACCGCCTAAGAGTGGCTATAATAAAATTTGATTATATACAGAACCTCTATTATTTATTATAACATACTAACTAAACCATATTCCCATAATTTTCTTATTTGTGCTGCAAACGCAGTACTTTAGTTACGTATGTTTAATATAGGTATTACGATGTTTTATAACATTGTTTTCGTTGAAAAATAGCATTTTCTCATGATTAACTACGAGTGTGACATGAAATTCGGTACGGCAACTGCGTGTACTGTTAGAAAACGTGTCAAGGTGAAATATCAATTAGCTTTCATTTGTTTGCTTATGTACGGAAAATTAACATTTACAAACAAGTAGACTGATTGGTTTTGATTAAATTTCTCCGGTGTAAATGATGAGGAGTGGTGGGTGAATTTCGTATTAAAATATCGAGTAGCAATACGTAATAATATATGATTCATGACGGTGGTAATTTTAGCATAACATTTATTACATTTAGGTATTATACAGGGTGTATTTTTGAAACGGGGCAGTAAGGGCAAGTACCTTAACCGTTGTAGTTACAGCAAAACGTTCTTAGGAGACCTTCCCTAACTTTTTGAGAAATTTTGAACTGCATTTACAGATTTTGTAAAAATCTTACAGTTAGCGAAAAAAATGCAAAAAGTCCAAATTTTTTTTTTAGTGCCAATCGATTCTATTTCATGTGGGGATCAAAAGACTCTAAGGGACCATTTTAGCTTTGAGTACTAGGAAAGACAGAATTCGCCAAAAACGTTTCCCATACATTTCGGCGAGAGAATAAAATTTCTACAATGGTCAAACTTTTTGTTTAGAACAGGAAGTCCGTAGGGTTGACTACAAAGTTAATAAAAAGAATTATTACCCATAAATTTAGAATTTGATTCGAATTTCTTATGTCATTTTTAGTTTCAGCGGAGAAAATTCGAATGAGTTAATAATAAAGAATGTTGGCTAAAATGTCTCCCATCGTGAAAAAAATCACTTAATAGAAGCTTATTTTGTCAATAATCGATCGTAGACCCGAACTAATGCCACTCGATTTTTTTGTGGGTGTTCGTATCCCCGAGATCGGGGCTATGAACGATTATTGACAAAATAGACTTCTAATAAGTCATTTTTTTACGATTGGAAGACATTTTAGCCTAAATTCTTCATTATTAACTTATACGAATTTTTTTAGCTGAAACTAAAAATGAAACAAGAAATTCGAATCAAATTTAGAAATTTATGGGTAATAATTCTTTTTATTTACTTTATAGTCAACCCTACGGACTTCCTGTCCTAAACAAAAAGTTTTACCATTGTAGAAATTTTATTCTCTCGCCGAAATGTATAGGAAACGTTTTTGGCGAATTCTGTCTTTCCTAGTACTCAAAGCTAAAATGGTCCCTTAGAGTCTTTTGATCCCCACATGAAATAGAATCGATTGGCACTAAAAAAAAAAATTTGGACTTTTTGCATTTTTTTCGCTAACTGTAAGATTTTTGCAAAATCTGTAAATGCAGTTCAAAATTTCTCAAAAAGTTAGGGAAGGTCTCCTAAGAACGTTTTGCTGTAACTACAACGGTTAAGGTACTTGCCCTTACTGCCCCGTTTCAAAAATACACCCTGTATAAAATTAATTTTAATAATGTTAAATGAGAGACTAGTACTTTTCTAGCACGGATTTCAGTAGGTTCTAAGTGCACCTACCTACTAGTCAGAATACACATGTAGGTACTTAAAACTCTACGTAATTTTGATTAAAGAAACAACTGTTAACTATTAGCAATTGCCGCGAGGAGGCAATCATTGGAAGGTGGGATGCCCACCAACCAGAGGCTGGGACAGACTGGATGCGGAAGGCGGAGAATCAGGAGTAATGGCGGAAATTTGGAGAGGTCTATGTCCAGCAGTGGTCTGCAATAGGCTAATTGATTTTAACAATTGCTTTATTATATTATATTTGATGCTTCCAATGGGAAGCCACTCCGCAAGACACCATCACACAGCAGACTTGCCATAGCCTTAGGGCTGATTGCAAATTCACTTGAAAAAAAAAAAAAAAAAAACAATTGCTTTATTAATTTATGTAACAATTGGCAGCGGTGAAGGTGAGGTCATTTTGAAGGTTGACCTGAGGAATGCCTTCAATTCAGTGAATAGGGATACCTTGCTGACCCAAGCAAAATTAGAAACCCCTCATATAACGGGTGGCGCAAAAGTAAAGACCCTATTTGGTTCGGCTATAACATTTTTTCTAAATTAGAAAACTAGATTTAGGTTTTTTTAAATGTATATTTGTACCATTAAATTTCGTACCATTAGGATTTAAAGATGATGTCTTTTAAATGGTGACCTCCAGAGTTGATACATTTGAGCCCTATTTATGACATTTTGCATAACTTGCCGTAACACTACCTGCGATATGTTCGTTATTTCTTGACGAATGTTTTCTTTTAGAGCTGCGAGAGTCTGTGGCTTGTTCACATACACCCGAGATTTCAAAAAACCCCAAAGAAAGAAGTCTGGACTGGTCAGATCGGGTGATCTTGCAGGCCAAGGCAAATCGCCAAAACGAGAGATAACTCGGCCTGGAAAAGCGTTTGACACAATTATTCCACGTTCTTGGGGAGTAAAACGGTCCATGTTTATTTTCAGTGTATTTTACATTTGTTCACTACACAATTTTCAACAACAGAATGACAGAAAATTAAAAAAAATAAAGGTATTTTCTTTGGTGCCACTACTTTTGCGCCACCCGTTATATAAATTCCTTTGGCAGTGCTATAGACACCCTACAAAATTAGTTTATAAGGATCATCTTTTGGAATCAGCAGTTGGTTGCCAGCAAGGTGACCCTTTGGGACCAGTCATCTTCAGTCTAGCAATACATCCCATCATACAACAGTTAAATTCAAAATTCAACATCTGGTACCTAGATGACGGGACTTTAGGGGGTGATGTACAAACAGTGCTACAAGATTTAGAACTCATGAAAAATAAATTTCAATCCATTGGCTTACAACTCAACTCAGACAAATGTGAAATCTTTATTAGTGACACTACAGACAGACCCTCGACTATACAAAAATTTAACCATTTAGCTCCCAATATCAAAATTCTGGAAAAAGCTTCTCTGCGCCTCCTGGGGTCCCCAGTTCTGGAAGATGGATTTCATTCATTTATTGAGGAAAAAATTCAAAATTTTGAAAATATTGCAGATCGTTTACAAAAAATAAGTGTTCATTCAGCCTTTACTATACTTCGGTTTTGCCTTTTTGTCCCTAAATTTACTCATGCACTTCGTTCATCCCAATTTTGGCAACATTTGACACTTTTGGCAAAAATTGACAACATTCTTCAAAACACTCTCAGCGAAATTCTAAATGTGGCCTTGAACGACCGAGCCTGGCTCCAAGCGTCCTTACCAGTTCGCTTGGGTGGTCTCGGCGTTCGCAAAATTTCTGATGTTAGCCTTCCAGCATTTTTGTCATCGGTCCACGGCACTGAGGAGTTAACCAGGAAAATTCTTATAAATACACAGGTTAACTCTGAGGTGTCGTGCAAGTCCGATGCCATTAATGCTTGGAAGGTTGCTTGTCCCAACACTGAATTGCCTGGTAACCTTTTCTCCCAGAGACAATGGGATGCGCCGCTCTGCAAGCTGGTAAGAGACAGTTTAATACGCACGTCTTCCCATGTTTCAGAGCGTGCGCGCCTGTTGGCTGTGGGGGAATGGGAGTCAGGTCTCTGGATTCAGGCACTTCCATCGCCCAACATAGGTACTATGTTGGACGATACTACTTTCCGCCTTGCCACTTGCCTTCGCCTAGGAGCGCCGTGCGTTTCTCCCCATCGTTGCCACTGCGGTGAAGCTGTCGACAGCCTTGGGCACCATGGCCTTTCATGCAGCAGAAGCGCTGGGCGTATGTCGCGACACGCCTGCATCAACGACATTATCCGCCGTGCTCTTGCCACTGCTGGCGTGCCAGCCATTCGTGAACCTAATGGGCTGGCACGTGAGGATGGCAAGAGACCGGATGGTATGTCGTTGCTGCCTTGGAAGATGGGTAGGCCTTTGGTGTGGGATGCAACATGCGTCGACACCCTTGCGCCTTCACATCTTTCAGGCACAGCAGGCTGTGCCGGTGCTGCTGCTGCATCTGCGGAAAACCTCAAACGGCGCAAATACTGTAATCTAACAGGTGATTATATATTTGAGCCGTTTGGGGTTGAAACGTTGGGGACATGGGGCCCAAGTGCACGCATTGTGTACAAAGATTTGACAAAGCGGCTGATCGACGCTACGCGTGACCAGAAGGCTGGTTATTATCTTGCACAGAGAATAAGCATTGCCATTCAACGTGGCAATGCTGCCAGCCTTCTGGGAACGTTACCGGTCGGTGACGATGTGGAGGAATTTCACGACGCATTATGCATGTAAATATTTTATTGATTTAATTTAGTTTATTTTAGTAATTAATAATAGTTTGTAGTTTTAATTTAATTAAGTATTATTTTTAACTTGTAATTTTCGTATTTAAATAAATAATTTCAAAATGTAACAATAAAATGAACTAGGTAGGTAATTCTTCAGTTTTTTTGTTACGATTTCAGCTTACAAATAATCAGTCGCAGTCTTTTATTACTACGCAGGAGTTTATTTTCCTCCAACAACGGTCCCCGTGTTAAGGTTGTCATTTAGCGATTGTGAGCAGGTACATGTAATGAGACAACAAAACAGTGCGCGTGAGTCACATAACTAATCTAAGTACCGCCTACTCGGGAGAGTAACAGACCTCACTAAGTGAGTGTAATAAGTTTAAAACAGTTACACTATATCAAGAATAATTATAAGGAGAAAACAAGAGGTATACTTAGCTAAATTCATCATTGAGATTTTTTATGCAACTAAACTGGCACACAACTGCCCATTATAAACAGTTAGTGTAGCTGATGTGAGCTTGAAGCACTAGGAGTGTTTAGCACTTTCGGGTGTGTCTCTCGACATATCGATAACCACTTTTTATACTACAAATGTTGCAACTAGTCTCACGGTCCACCTGATGTTTAGCAGTTAGCGGTGCCTATTCGTATCATTATTGTTGTGAATTATAATCCCCTCCTTCTATAAATCTTACTCACTATTACGAACATCTATCGTATACTACCAACCGAGCTTTTTAACCCACACATTTGAGACCCGAGATGGCGTGCGGGTTTAGTTGATTCGAGTCCAACAAAACCGCTCCGCCGGATGCCGGAAGTGGTATTTTCGCATGAAAAAAGAAGTATTTGCATTGGCAATGCAAAGATAGAAGGTAATATACCGTTCACATGACAATATAACGCAGGTTTGCATGAAAGTTTCAATGACAGTAGAGGAAGTTCATGCAATGTGTAAGTACAGAACCAGATGACAATCTATACCTATTTCAGAGCCGGAAGGAGGAAGGCATATATGTACGAATATGGATGTATTTAAGGAATTCAAGCTAATTTTTTTATGCCAAGCTCTATAGTGGTAAGTCACCACACGGTTTACTGATGGTAAGCAGTAACTGATGACCATAAACACAGGCAATAACTGAGCTGTCACTCACGTTGACAACCTATCCCACAAGTCGTTGGTCAACAGAGTATAGCGACCACAGATATACTCGTAGAGTAGGTGAGATACCGCAGGTCGGCCGTCCCAGCGGACACCAAATGCCAATCACGTTCCTATTTTAGTCTACGTTTAACCTTGCCGGTTTAGTACCGGATTTTGTCGGGTTACAATCGATAGGATTTTATTGGCCAGTGAGAATTATCAAGACATATCATTACCAACATAGCTCGCATGAAGTGGCAATGGACTGGCTCCATCTGCCGAAGAACTGATGGCCGTTAAAGTAAAGTAACTTCAAATTTAAAGGATAAAACCGTTATAGGTATACTATCACACAGTAATCTAGAAGGGTTTTCAATGGAAGTTAAGGTTAAGCCCGCATAGCTGATATTCACCGCGCGGTTTAGCGACACGGTGAATAAACTTTCGCGTATTTTTTGTCACTCAACCTTTACGTGAATTTAAATCGCACCACGGGGCGGCGAATTTTATCGTAGCTAGTAGCAGATGTAACCACTTCACATTATGTCGCGATAGCAACTGTGGCGATAGCAACTGTGGGTTAACGATGTCGATACCTTAGCCTGATGTCAACATTTATATAAAACACCTTTTAATGGCAAAATAAATTAAATCCAACTAACTTGAAACTTTCTGTTAAACGTTCGCCATAAAACAGGTAAGTATTCTTTCAAATGACTCCATTACATGCGTCTGCATACTTAATTGAAGTTCTCGTATTCAAAGTATGCACAGTCGCCATCAAAAGTATAAGTTATAAATGCAACCAGGATTAGTTCTCGGGTGATGAAGAGGAACAATCCATAATTTTGTTATCATTAGATAAGAGAATAAATCAATACCTACTAGCTGACCCGGTGAACTTCGTACCGGGATTTTCTCCCTTGCCCGTGGCGGCCGTGGCCCCATCCGTCACTCAGATCCCATTCCCGTTGCACCTTCTGTTTTTTATTTTTCCGCTTCTATATAAACCTTGCTCAGACATTATTCAAAATATGCAATTTGATGCAGTCGTTCGGACATAAGTATACGCGTACATACATTTGGAAAGTTTTATTTTTATTTACATATAAAAAGAAGATATTTAATGATTTCTTTATTTTGTCGAGAGTTTCGTCGAGGAGACACTGGCCATATTAACGGTCAGCAAAATTTTAAGCTACTTTTGAAGGCGACTGTACTTCTTTGTCGCCGACTCGCGCAGTCAAAGCGATCGTTCTACCCATATAGGTAATCAAATTGATAAATACGGTTTCGCCAACTGATATCAGTTTTTAATCTATTCTTATTCTCTAGCAGTGGCACAGGCAGGATCCAATTAACGCAATTCCTACTAGCTGCCCTATTGACATTTATAAATTTGTACTTTGATAACATCTTTTGTATAGAATAAAAATGCACATGGAACTACATGCACATGCACTGAAACTAAAAATATTCAGCAACAAGCGTTTTGGAGTAACTATTGTCTCATCTTTATTTTTAGGTTTGTATCAATCAATCAATCAATTAGCCTATTGCAGTCAACTGCTGGACATAGGAAAACGGAAGGTGGGACACCCCCTAGCCAGGTGGACTGACGACCTGCGAAAGGTGACTGGAACAGACTGGATGCGGAACTCGGAGGATCGGCAAATGTGGCGCATATTGGGAAAGGCCTATGTTCAGCAGTGGACTGCAATAGGCTGATTGATTGCACATGAGGAAGCACTCGTCCTTCGTCAGAATATCATGCGACACAGGGCTCATACCACTGATACCGAACTAAAACAACCTGTTTTATGCAGCACACTCATTCTCCTGTAGAGAATGCTTGTAAAGACACAGTACTACGCAGCTGTCTCTATACGACATCGAGAGCAGACTGACCTCTGAGTACCAAGCAGGACTGTTGGAACTGTCTGCTATCCACTTATTATGTCAAAATATACGATTTTTCAGTAACAAGTATGAACTGAATAATTCCTCACGAACGGAGTAGCATCTGCTAAAGCCGTCAAAATGCGGGATTCCATTGTAGCATCATTTGTATTTGCAACGGCGACCCTCATTCCTCAGATACACTTTTTAGCTAGCAGGCGAAGTGAAGTCACGATGATGTGTACTACAAAAAAAGAAGCTAGGATATGATATATTACTAAGGCCTATTGTCCGGAGTTGTACTTACATACATACATACAGTCACGCTTCTTTCCCAGTCGGATAGGCAGAGACCACAATTTTCCACATGCTATGATCCTAGCATACATCATTCGCTTCTTCTTATTTCATAAAATTGTTTCGATACATGTTCGCCGGTTTCGTTCCTAGCTATACTTCTCAGGCTTCTCCTTTCCACAGCATTACGTATTGTTAATTTATGTTTTACACACTCATGACAACATATAAACCGTTAATAGGTATTACGTATGTTAAAGTCCATTCACTTTCTTATATCTACAGCAAACATTCAGGCACAATTGTTATTGTTTAGTACTCAAATCAATCAATTGATAAAACTGAACACAATTTTAATATAGCCTTATCGATTTATATCTACATACAAGTTATACAGTCATGTTTGCCTTGGTAATCGGCGACCGTAATCAATCTTCCTACTCTGTTTTGAATTGTCGTGTAATAAATAAACCACTATAGTTTTGTATATTTAAATTTCCTATTTAGTAGTTGTATTAAAAGTACAATACATTTGATGAATATGAAATTAAGTTTCTAGTTTTATAGCGAGACCAGTGACACGGCAAGTGCATAGTATATTTTCTTAGGAAATAAACTTGAAATATATTCAGTAAATACCATTTATGGGCATTTAGGATAATGCACTCGTTTAAGTTGCAATGTTTTGTTACAGTATAACGGTAAAATCTTGCAAGCGGCAAGCGTGGGTTCCACCAGAGCGGAATCCGTGAATTTAAATATATCACGAGTATAGAGTATTTAGTTTTAGAATACTCTTCCCAGTTGAATTTATTGCGAACACATTCCGAAACAAACGACATCATTCCGTAATATTGAATCGAATCGATTCTCTATTATATAAACGTGTTCCAGGTATTGCACACGTCTCCAGACCTTCAAGTAATAGGAACTAGAGTTATAAAATAAAAGCAATGTATTACTATTATATGGTGACCAGGAAAAGATCGATTTAATGCTTGTTTAAGCAGCCTGTAAAGGAGGTTTAGTATTTTCCTTACACGAATCCATCAGTCTAAGGGTTTTATTGGTTTCATCTGTATACTTAGAACTGAGAAAATGTGAATGAGTTCGATTTGTGTCGGATTTAACAACCAATAAAATAGAATCTACGTAGTATATGTGATATGTGAATGAGGTACCTACTTGAACTTGGAAATAATCAGTGAATCGTTTCTAAACAGTATCGGCCTTCAGTTGTGTTGAGTTGTCAGGTCATAATGATTTAACAGGAAATCTCGATATTTCACATGCTTTTTTTATTTATCTATTCTTCATGCACACATGTACACAAGCGGACTTAGTGCCATAGGCATTCTCTACCAGTCAACCTTATAGATGGTGCAGAGAATACCTAACGAATTTTTTTGTGTATTTTATGAACATACTTTGTGCAAATATCAATATTTGCATTTCAGATTTTTCAATGTATTCTTCAGCAATCTTAACTATTGGCAGTGAAAATTGATAATACTTAATGTTTATCGTTATTGTTTGTTATTCATATTTATGATACCTATTTTAAATTCGTAATACTTGAAGATAATATTTATCATGTTGACTGATTATGTGATTAACATTGGGTAATCAGAAAAATCTAAAATCTGTTTTATTTGACCCGACAATATAATATTTCAGTACCTAACTATTTTTCTACAGCAATGTTATCGTGAATCTGGCAACTCCATGTAGGTACTTACAATGAACAATAACACCATGTTAATATCTTGCCAGTGAGTAATGAGCTTCCTCGTTATAGCAGCCTAGCTGGCAATTGGCTTAATCGCAACGCCTAACGAAGTACGCATTTATGAAATGAAATTAAATACGCCAAGTTAAATGAACGGATATGATTACTTGATAAGATGTATGAATTCTGTTATTTATTAGTGCGATCTCTAGATATTATACCGAAACATTAATTCGGAACGTCAGCTCTTACCGCGAACAATAAATAAGAGGAATTTCGTAAAAGTGATTGTCAATTTGGAGCTGAATGGGTATGGAGATGAAACGTTTGAAAATAAACATTCTAAGAAAAACAGGTTTATGAATCAAGAGACAGACAATACATGAATGTTTTCTATAAAATCTCATCGCAGTTCGCTGACGAACAGAACAAACAATATTGAGAAATGAGGCCATACTAAGGGCCATGCACACAAACAAGTACGAAAGTGAATTACATGGTCCAAGGCTGACCGGTCTCACCTCAAACCAAGTAACCTTTACCAGTCGACTGATATCCTTGTTCCCTGTATATGCAACACCAAATACATGTGCTGATAAATAAAAAGATCTTTTAATCGAAGGAGGTTTTCAGTTGGACTTTTGGTTTTGTTTATATCGTGTGATCACTTTCCTTGACCGATTTCAATTAGGTACATTTTTTTGTTAATAGAAATCTCGTATCTCAGGGATTGTAGTAACGTTATTAATTTGATTAACTTATATTTTCAATACATATTTACTTTTTCAGTCCAATTCACTAACGTATAGTTTAAACCACTGAGGCTATAAACTTTTTAATTTTGCCCGTAATGTATGTGGCCGTGGCCTGTGAACGTTTGGAACCACCTGACGGGAAGGACATTAGCATACTACGGATTAGTAGGTATGTATAAGTTAACATGATTGAGAGAGGGCTACTTCCTTGGTAGAACTGACTAGCTCATTCGTGTCTGAAATATTCTAGGTACTCAAGAGAATCTTAAGACAGTATTATTTATCCGAGCAAAAAATGACAGCTACGAAAATATTAATTAAAGCACCCTAAAAAACTTGGCCGTCACAGTTCGTCAGTCAAAATGTGTAACTCAATAATGATCAAGTTTACACAAAAAATTGAAACTTAAACAAAAACTTGGTTGAAGTTATAATAATAATGAAGAATAATTTATTTAGACAACTTTAAGTACCTATACTTTGCGATTCAATGTTATGACAATATTAGCTGTTGCCAGCAGCGGTAATGCTGGTCGATAGAAATATCGTCGCTTTCGTTGTAAAACCGCGGAAGTCAGAATTCGGTCAATGTATGATATTTTCATCTTTCGATAGGGGATCAAAAGACGCATCTTTTGACGCATTCGTCAAATATGAGGCATCGCACCAATGGTTATCAAGTTATTTAAAGAATAAAAACACTGCCTGTATCCAAATTCAAACAGAATATCGCAGAAACACTGCGTAACGTAATTTAATTCAACAGTGAGTTGGGGTATTTGTGAGATTTCATCAGAAACAAAACAATATCCTCCTGAAAAATGTATACCTATTTTGAATTTAGCAGTGTTATAGTTTAGGTATATACCTACCTACGGCGATTATAACTAGCTGTGTAGTAAAGCAGCTATCGTTAAACTTGACTACTTTCATCTCATTCATCTAATCAGTGATGAATGAGATGAGTAATCTCGCTATATATTTTATTTGTTTCTCGCCTCGAAAACCATTTTAATCTGTTTAGTTATTTATACGTTTTATTTCATTATTGTACGTGTACCTACCACTCTTTTTATTACTTTTGCCTGTTTGAAAACTAGAAAAGCGAAGTGTAAACAGCCGTAGGCTTTATAAATGATACTAAATATATAAGTAGTTAGCGAAATGTGAATGAAATGTAAAATACCTTTTTATATACTCCTACAGTCCTACCCCAGGGATAGGTATATAGGCGTGAACCAACAAATGAATATTAAGCAGCAAAAAGCTTTACCCAGCCGACCTACGAAACTAAAATTGAAACGAGCGCTGGTAATTCCTATGCATTACTAATAAAATGGTGGTGCCTACACGCGAACCCACTGAGTACTTTCACGAACCTCGTGCGGTATGCCGAGCAAACACTGAATCACTCTTGAACTGTTTGAACTAAATAAACGAGCACTGTAGTTCTTAGATTGAGCGAGGAATTAAAATATTCACTGCTTCATTCGAAAAGGACTTTGAACTTCATTTTCCCAACCCAGTTGGGGTCGGCTTTTCAGTCTAAGGGGTCCATCACACGCTTATGCAAGCGTCATGCATCATGCCATCATGCGGCTATTAGACGATATGTTATTGGTCAATCACGGCGTGATTGTGGTTAAACTGACAGCAAAACCTACCGTGCAATGGGCACCTAACTGCGCTGTGTAAAACTTCAATATTTGCCGCGACCTCCACAACCACCAATTGGCGATATCAAATTTCTATAGTTAGATTAGTCGGACTTTTGAGGGCATCAGCTACACGAAACGACTGCTATAGGTGTTCGTATGGCAACCGGGACCGATGGCTTAACGTGGTCTCCAAGGCACGGAAGGAGTATGACCTACTATTAATTTATATTATACTGTGAATATCGAGGTCTAGCCAAATACGTAGTTAAGACTGGTAAAGCGGACCCCGGACTCCGAGCTGAAAGCTTCGGATGCGACTGGAAATTAACGCTAGGATGAAGAAGATTAATTTATATTATGCTGTTCACTTTCACGCGCGGTATAAGTACCGCGCGTGAAAGTTCTTAACTTCAATTTCTTTCTTCCTCCTCAAGTCCTCTTTCGTACATTCTATTGAACTTTTCTTGTGCCTACCTCTGTTACTAAAGCTCCCTACATTCAAACAATGCCGGGCTTTAATACCTATGAGTATATCTGCTATCTGGTTACAAGGATCAAAAAGGTAATCCGATATAGAACCTCTCGAGAAACATGTTCTAGATATACGAATTTATTTAAGAACAAAGACAATATAAAACCGATGCTTGTACTCAAACACGAAATGTTCTGAGATGGATGCGAATGATGCGATTTGATACGAGGTACTTACGGATTAATAGAAATATTATATATGCATTGGAAATCTTGGAGGCAACGCATCGTTTTATTTAAATGTACAGTCAACGACATAAGTTGAATTACACTAAAATATTTACAACGTTTTTGAAACGTATCAGTAATTCATTTATAAGTAAGTCTATGATATAAGAACACAAAGTTAATATATTTATGCCGGTATCCTAGAACGAATCTCAGTCCTAAAGTTCTATTTATCTGAGGACAGATTGACAGATTTGACAGAATGCCTATACTATCTGTCCTCAGATAAATAAAAATTCAGGACTCACTACCATTCTAGAATACGGGCCTTAATGTTATGTTCATTATTTTATGTGAGGTATTGGGGCTACAGTACCTATTCAATAAATTACAATTTGTGAAGTTACTTTTGTCGTTGACTGTACTTGTGTACTTTTAAGTACAAATCCCGTTTTGTTCTTGAATTTAAACGTTCTGAATAAAATTTTCAACGACTATTATGAATAAATCATATCAACTGTTATTGAGGAAACCCGTGTTGAAGCACAGAAGCATTTTAAACGTGCACAGAATATAGAAATCAAAGCGTTAAGGATTTTAGGCAGGACTTTTTTGTCTATTATTATTTAAAATATAACTACGTGGTATAATTTTAAATTGCTATTGTTTTCGTCCTAACGTCTTATGTTACTACAAAGTATATCTTTCAGGTAACTGACATCGCCTGACAGACTGACATGTGGAGGCATCGACTGGAATTGAATAGAATATAAGCCGAAGACAATACAATTTGATTTATTGTGGCATTTATGGGACTGCCGTTTGACCTCCTACCCTGAGAGGTAAACGCATGCCCGAGTCTCATTAAGAACCAGCAAATGAACATGCTTGTAGTAGGCCTGCGGTGGTTTTCCCAAGCGACTACAATATGGGGTTCATTAAGAAGGGCATTAGAAGGTTTCTTCAGGGTCGGCAGCGCGAGTGTGACGCCCTTGGTGTTGCATACGTCCATAGGCCACAGTGACCACTTCCCATCAGGTGAGCCGTGTGCTAATGCCACCTAGTAGTATAAAAAAAATACATGACATGAGAACCTTTTTTGCAGTCGGAATATTACAGAATTCTTCATTATTTAATACTAATGACGTGAAATAAAAGACCTCTACCAAATTAAGCAATCAGCAAGACTCGGTACTTACTACAAAAAAATCAGCAAGACTCAAGTTCCCATTAATCAAATTTGGCGACAGACTCTTTGTAGTCTTCATTTTCATTGTACCTCTGCAAAGACATTTTCAATTTTATTTGTTACCAATCAACCAGTCAACTGTCCTCCTAATAACCTAATATTACTGAAATACAATGTAGTTGAAATCTTAATGGATTGGGTTAGACTCATATTGACTTGGTTGTAAAAGACCTACTTTGCAAAATGTCTAGTTTGCAGAATGACTACACGTATAAATTTACTATTGGGTATAATAAATAAAGGGATATATCGAAATAATATGGAAGTTACGCCGCACATACAGGTATTTGCTCGATCTACGCGGCCAAAAGTCCCATTATCAAAAATTCAATAACATTCATAAAAACTAGTTCCACGATCAGAATATGAACCCTGGCACAATACCCATGCTTTATCTACCTGCTACCTTACACCCCGCCTCTGTGGCATCAGTCGCAATTTGACCGTTTCACTTAGTGTGCGTATTTCATGTTGGCGCTTTTCTAAACATCAAACTTTCGAAGTGTGTTTCTAAATTCTCAAGTTCTTCCTACGAATTGAAAGTGATGGATTCTGATGGACAAGGTAAAAGACTTATAAAATGCATAAATAAAATTATGATCAATTAACAAGCTATATTTTTTTTGAAGTGATAAAAAAACCCATTTTCACACCATAACTTATTTCAAAAAAAAATCTTTGCTAGTGTTTTTGTTTATGTATCGGGTTAGATCCGGCTATAATTTGTATTGTAGGTTATTCTCTGATCCTTAACTTTGTAAATACAGTGAAAATCATCTCCGGATACGTCCGGATAAATACAGTTTAGAGGTATTGAAGAGATTCAGCTAAATATCGTTTAAAATAGGAAATATCTTTTAGTGACTTTCTACATTGTATTTGTTTGTTTTAGGTTCAGAAGATGCATCAGGAGTAAGAGTTGTAACACGCCAACACTTATTTGATCTAATAAAGAAAGAAAATTTCCTTACTTTAGATGCCAAATTAAACTATTTAAAAGATAAACTTTTGTCATGTGAAGGTTACAATAACGACCAAATTCATGATTTGCAATCTGAAATAAAACAAAGGTGAACCAAAGCTCAAGATAAATTTATAAAATACAACCGGTCTTGGCTGGAAGGCACTTTTGGAATACCTGTTGATAAAACTTCTCAAAAAGAGCCAGAGCAAAAGGCAAAAGACTGAAGAACTACGTTCTAACTTTGAAAAGTAGACTTTTATACATGCTGCGAAAGTGGAACTGGGTAGATCTGGTAACAAAGATGCATCAATTGTCCGAAAAGATGAAGGCATTTTTGCTTACGCGACCCAGTAAAGAGGAGTCCTCCTTGACACCAATGCAGGCTTTGCAAATGTTTATAGATGCCGATTTGACACAAGGACAGTACGAGATTATGAGAAAGACCAATAAGGTTTTTTTTCCGTGTTAAAGTGCATTACAAAAAGCCAAGAAGAATCGTGTACGATAACGATTATGGCGCAGTCATAATTGAAAAGGCATTATTGTCAATAGGAGAGCTTTCCGAGATGCAGCTGTGGCTAGAAATAAACACTTCAGCTGTTACCATCAAGATTTAGCAAGAAAATGTTCGATGACAAAATTGCAATCAAGATATAATTAACCGATTCTGCTCAGTTCAGATCCTCTGCTAAGTATATACATTACACATGTATGTACTTAGCAGAGGATCTGAACTGAGCAGAACTCTGCTAAGTAGCATGCGAAATATAAAAAAAAGGAAAGCGAAAACATTTTTGCCTGAAACTTTGGCTGTTTGTGTCTGCAGAATACAATCCAATAATAGAAAATTCATCAGAAAGCGATGAATTAACTTAAAAAAAGCTATATTACTATACTAGGTACTCCACTAAGGCGTTTTTTGTAAAATATAGTATTATTTAAAAAAAATAAGTATTTTTATTGTTTATTTATCTTGTTTAGATACCAATTATGCATTAAAATAATTTTGGCCGCGTAGATCGAGCAAATACCTGTATGTGCGCCGTGACGTAGACTGGAAAAAGCGATCCCTCCGAAGCGAGGGTCTCAGATGAGATTGGGATTAACACAAGGAAGGGGATGACAATGATGATGAAAACAATAATTAACGGGATGATGAGATGATGCGCGATGCGTAAAACAAAAATAAACATGGTAAATATCATGTTGATTACATTACAATATTAATATTGAAATCAATCCTAATTTACAGGTTCCCTTAAATTATGGCGCTGATCGCCTAGGATACCCTATAACTGTGACTTAGGTCTGTATTCCAGAAGGGTACACAGTCCTGAATCTCGATTCATAACTAAATCAGAGAAAAGATTGTATTCTAGATGACAGTCATACATGATATTGTTTCCTCTTTCAATTTTGGAGGACCGGCAACGTGAAATATGCTCGAGTGTAAAACAGAACACGTTTTCACGACCCACAGGAACCTACTCCTGAGCCTAAACTTCAATTAATTTCATCCAATCCCGTGCAGTCGTTTTTACGTGAAATGGTATCTCACAAACATCTTTGTCCTCAATTTACACGTTCATCATACTGGGAGAATAAAATACATCCAAATCAATACCTATATTTTACAGTTAAATACTTATGACGATAACATGTCAAAAAGCTATCGTATTTTAACAGACAAATGACATTTAATAACAAATAGTGTTAGATATTTATGCAAATGAAGATAATAAATTAAGTATATATGTGCTGTCAAAACGAAATTTCTTTTCCACAAAATTTGTAAATAACAGTGGAACTTCAAAAAACTATAATTAGTACAACTATGCCGTTTACAAATCGAGTAAATTTCGAAATCAAACAAATGCGGAACCCGTTGAAATGGAAAACCGGCCCGAATTAGTAACGGAGTGACCGAAATTTTATAGAAAAATATTGATATTGTTAATGAACTAAAACTCATTTTGTAGAACCGGTTTAGGGGGTCACCTGCACTCAACGAGTGTTGGGGATTCGATTCTATTCTGAACAAACAGTCCCAATTTGTTATGGTGAGTAATGTTAGATACGATTCCGAAGTAGGTGGCCCAGAATAAATTGGCCCTTTCATCTGTAGAATGACCACCTAGTCGACTTGGATAATTTATATATTGTGGTGCAATATTGTGCCATGGAACCAACAATATAACAACTGGGTGCAAGAATTTATTTTACTCATCAAAACATTTTGTAGGGAACTCGACAGTACATTTTCGGAAGTACCTACTAGTATCGCGTAGGTCACAAAACCTCCAAGGAAGAAAGTCGAATAATCGTGTAGAAAATATTCGTTAAAATATGTCTCTTAAAAAAAACGACATAATATATATTTAAATAATATTTTGTCAAAATTGCAATGTCTCAATACAAGACTAAATAAATAAATGTATTGATAAAAACTACACAAGAAATCCGGTGGAAATAACCGGTAACTACCAACTTCTGCAAAAACCGCTACCGATACACAAGTCTAGTCTATAATAATTGCACATTCTTCTAGTACCTATCCAATACCGTTTTACTCAATAAATTTAGGTTCAGTTATTACTTTACCGTTGCACTTATACCGACTTACCACTCACGTTACCCAGCCCAGTAACATATAACACTTAATATTGTGATCATATCACGTATATAAATCAATTTCGTGGAATAACAAGGTCATTTCAATAACATTTGCCAGTCACACGTACATCTTGATTAGAATGGACACCATAAGGAAACTTCCATGCTTTTTATGCGCGTTTTCCTGCTTAGAAAACTGATATGGTACGCACAATTATTATATGTAGACACAACAGGTTAGTGCGTAATATTAATACATAAAACCCTTGAATTCGCGATGGTCCCGTGTTGATATGGATACGTGTACCTAATGTCGAACTGCAATTACATCTTGATTGCTTTGCACATTTGTCCGTTTCAGAGAAATTAATAATGGAATTTATAACATTTCATTTGAAATATTGAAACACTGTAGTGAATCTCCTTATAGGCAGTCGCATCAAATTATCTTAATTGCGATTGATAAGTGATAACCGATTCCGTGACTCACAAAAACTGATTCAGGGATAAAAAAAAAGTATCATAAGTATAGCCGTGCTAATTCAGAATAAAATTTATCTCTAGATTCTTTCGTGATCGAGTAGTTTAAAAAACATAACTCGGTCTAGCTTCCGTTATTCGTTTCGTTTATATAGTCTAGTAGTTTCTAGTAGTTAAGTGGACTACATGGGTAGGCTTTCGAGTTTTGACCTACGTCGACACTAACCAAAATATGAAATTCTTACTAGGTATAAGCATTGCAACATTTTTACATTGCGTGCTCCCGCACTAAAAGACACGTCGAGGGGCCCACCAGCTATATATTATTAAATGTTGCCATGAAACAAGGGTGAATGTTAAACACAGTTTTTAGTACGTGTCCCTTTGTGGCCCAGCATGGCGTCGCATGAAAAACCCAACATAATCAGGAAGGAATTTAAATTCAAAAGTCATGGGAAATATTATTTAAAATGTATTGGCTTTTAATACTTCAGGCAGTAAAGAATTGAAAATAAGGAACATCTAATAAGATAGGTATCCACCGATTCTTCTGAAATAAGCTAATAAAAAAAAGTTTGGAAATACAAAAATAAAAATCATTTAAGGATAGGTATTATTTGGGCTGAGTGAGAATATTTCGAAAATTTTGTAATTACGCTCAAAGCAGGTAACATATGTTTTATTTGCTGACGGTGAAAACCTTTCAATTGACATATGGAATCAGCCATGGCTTATATTTTTAGACATGGACCCTTATCAACAGAAAAATGTGTATTGTGTTCAAAATAAAGTTTCGACATAAACCCATGAAGCCTGCCATTGAGTAAGCTTTGTGGATTGTACCTGTCACGTCTATTTTATGTGAAGGTTATTATTCTAAATATCATTTAAAAACGTTTATAGGCATATATGTTAATAGATAACATCTTTATTAACATCAGAATTGACTACGTTTAAAGTGTAAATTTTATTGCTATATATAAGAACTTGGCAATAAACACTTAGAGCCACACTTTTCCAATCACCATTACTTGATATGTTTATGTATAAAAACTGTATCAGCAAGTAAAATGTTGGCGCCAATACAATGCGCGAGAAGATACGCTATGAGATAGAAGTTTAATATTGTAGGGCTGGACAGGAGTTGCTTCTGAGGCAGGAAATGAAAGGAAATGTGAAAACTTAACCTATTAGCACCTACACGGTAATGTCAGCATGCAGCAAAGAAAGAATTACTTAGGTATGTGTATAGTCTAACATACAGGTTTAAGTAAATAATTAAAACGTAGGTAAACCGATCGTTTAATGTGTAAAACTGCTGCAAACGTAGATAATTTTAAAGTCCAGTTGGATGATTCCAAAATGTGTGCGTTCTGTAAACATAGAAATAAACATAATAATTATATGCTAATAGCGCATTCAATACTAACATCAATATTATTGTATGATTTTTCTTTACTAACACAGCATCATCTTCATAATGTAGTTTGGAGGTCAGTAGGCAATGCTTTTCTAACACGACATATTAAATAAAGAATATATTACGAAGATGGGCCTCTTAATATCATCGAATGAAAACTGTACTTAGTCGAACTACCATACTAAACTAAGTGTTAATTTACCAGTAAAATAAATTCCGAAACTAAAAAAAAAATATGCAAAGGAAACCTGTCTATAAAAAATATAATTTGCAGACAAAAACTCATAAGTTTGATAATTTTCTCATGAGTTGAGTACCTTCTTACATTCTAATAAAGAAAAAAGGATAAGGAAAGATGAAACACGTGGTTAAAAAGACATGCAAAGGACAAAAAAATATATACTGACAAATTGAAAAACTCCTCCTTTCGGTTAAAAATAAACTTATAAAACATCATTAAGGAGGCGTCGTCGTGTCGAAAAAACAGATTGACGTCATCCACAGGAATAGTCCCGAAAAAATATGGCCAAGTATAAGGCATAAACATCTAACGATGCATTTATTCTTTTGTTCCTTTTACAAAACCTCAAGAACAACCTGTTTCAAGTAAATCTTATCAGATACCGCGCCACCCACCTACTGCTATTATGTAAGTATTCTTCGGGTTAGGCAGCAACTCGAATTTTTTGCTATAAAATCGTGCGAAATAAACGTGAACTCATTATTATGCAACCGAGGCGTGTCTCAGACGGTGAAAATAGTTACGTCATACAGTCACGAGAACATGCGAATGAGTGACGACTTACAAAGAAATTTAGCATACTTTTTGTCGATATGAAAGCCGGTTGTTGGTATGAGGCGCGGCGCACGAATCATAAACGAAGTGGATGGAATTTAATATAAAACAATTACGCAAGTTGGAAAAATTCTGATCGCAGCCTACTCATAACTAATTTCTTTGCCTATGAATGGTCTCCAAAGGGCATTGATCGAACGCGCTTACCCAGTGACGTCATTGAATGACAGTAGCTACCTACAAGCTAACCCAGGAATATTGTTATATGTCGATAAAATGTCACTGCTGCCCGACTGCCCCGGTGACAGCTCAGCGGTAACGAATGCGATAGACGTATACGAGATCGATTCTCGGAACGGGTATAGCATTATTGGTTTTTTCTATTTGGAGATCCTAGAGCCTTTAAAAAATGTCAGGTTGAACGGTAAGACAGATTACGTGAAATGTGAATATCCTGTCTATACCGATGGACATTATAAAGGTGAGAGGGCTATATTAAACATAATATATGTAAGCATGTTGCTTGCCCGCATTGTGGGGAAAGATGCGGTGTAAGGCATGTCACTAAAACAAGACGCACAGGTTTAGGGTTTGAGAAAGTTACGGAGGATTTTTAAATTCAATTATAACTTGTCATCGTTTAATCGTTTTACATATACTTAATCAAGAGTTTGTTTACGAATTAAAGTGTATCACAGCGGGTGGTTTTGATTAACAAAAATGAAACTGGAATTAGAAATTTATGATTCTACATACGAAAGTTATGGTTCCAAAGCTTAACATCAAAGTAAAATTTGAACAACTTGGTAATTCGTTCAAACTTGTAATTTAGTCCTGTAACAGTTTATGACTAAATTTTCAAACTTGAACTTTCAAACTTTCGACCTAAAATGTTTCACCTAGTTGTGACCAAAGTTGGCAAAGTAGGTATAGAAAATTTAAATAGAATTTGAGCTAAAGATTTTCTTCTAGATAAATTTTGCAAAAAATATTTCCAATCTTGAAAGATTTTTAGACAGAAACCAGTCAACTACCTTCATCCCTACTTTCTCATACAGTTCTTTGAAAACCCTACACTATAATCACGTAGGAAACCATAGCAGGGGATCATTCATTCACAACTTGAGCGAACGTTCATGCATACAAATATTTGCACTGACCGGGAATCGAATCCCCCATCCATACCTATCCTTAGTTACAATCATGTTTTTTTCAGTCGTAGCTGTTAACATCACATCACTATTAGTCGGTGGTACCGTTTAACTTTAAAAGACCCACGGTACCACCAGGGGTATGGCCAGGGGTATGGTGGGTCTGAAGCGTTAAAACCGAACAGTACGCCGCCATTCTGAATTAGTTTTAAACTGCTTAAGCGATATCATTTTTAAACTCGACGTTTTAATTAAGTACTGGTGCATCTTTTAAATGGGCACGGGCATCTGAATCTCAATGCGTCAAGGTAAGACCAGTTATTGAAATATGGCGGCGATAATTAAATGTGTCTGGTGTTATTTAAATCATATTTTCAATTTGAAACTGTGGCCGTAGGTACGTAGAGATGCGGTAGGCCTACGATAATAAATAGCGAACTAGTAATAAAGCGATAAAAATAGTGCATCGGCATCAAGTTATTGAATAACTGTCGGTTATGGCTCTTAATCATTTTGCAAAGCGACGTATATCGCACTATAGTTTGCATATTGCGAAATAATTTGTAATAACACTTCTGTAGCATCAAAAATTTATTTGGTGTTGCGATAAAGTTCATTCATCTACATAAATGGTATTAACAACGTGAGATTCATTAATACATTAATTGCAGTGACATCGTCATTATGGCTAGCAGGATAGCTTCTTAGAATCTGTATGGAAATAAGTAGGTACCTACCTGCTAACAAAACATTTCAGTACCTTTATACTTAGGTATATTAAATTGTTTTAACATGCAGCTAATAACAGTTAAGTAGCTGGCAAGTTAATTTAAGCTAGTACTAGTATGACAAACGTTTTAGAAACCAAGGGTTAATGTTATCAATAAAAAAAACTAGTAGCATATTTTTTCCACCTTCAACATAACGATCGAACTTCGACCACTGTGCGACCTCTAAGCCTTATGAATTAAGCCCCAATTGATATACTTTGTTTAGACAAGTGTGGGCTGTATTCAAGGGCATTGCGTGACATTCTGACATTGCTAGCTGTTCTCGTACGAGTAATATTTAGTTCGCACAACATCCCAAGGCTACTCGTACAACATCTATTTGTCGTTACAAATCATACATGCAATATAAACATTAACACTGCTTGGTATTATAACTTCAGTAAATAACATGCAATTAGCCACTGAACTACAAGACTTACAACTAATAAACTGCTTGAGGTAATAAATATTGTAAAGTGGAAGCACTATTTCTACTTAGTAATACTAGGATTTGTTCCAGTAATATTAGGAACTGGTTTGAAATTGAACGTAATTAGCGTGTAATACCTGTAATATGGGGGCGAGCTAGAAAACCTCCGCGCGGTGCACCCTGCGCAACGGAAGTGGCAACTCCTCCCTAAAAAACTTTGGGGAGGAGTTGCGGCTTCTGGCCGATATTCTGCCGAGGTGGAAATGACCTGAGAGAAGGAAAACTCGAGTTTATCTCGAGTTTTGCAAACCCGTCTGGCCAGCGTGGCAATAGTAGGCTAAATACCCTCCCAATTGGGAGAGGCCTTTGTCCAGCAGTGGACTGCAGTAGGCTAATTGATTCACCTGTAATATGGGTAAAACCTTTGAGCAAAGCAGCATTCAGGACCATTGAGTTAATAGGCAGTGGTCATCAAATCGTTCTTTGTCATCACAAGTCATTAGCTATCTTTATACCTGCTTCTGCTAAGGTGACAGTCGATTCCACCTGTTACCCCCTAGGTCTGCGTTAGCGGTGTGCGGTTTTAGTCAGCTCGAGTTCAACATAGCCGCCGCAGCATCCGAAGATATTTCGGTACGAAAAAACAAGATCTTGTCGATGAGACTGCGGATATTTAGTACCAAAGCTAAATTTAGCTAGGTACTTACACGTCAATTTATTGTGAGGATATAAAATAAATATGTCCTGAAATACTTATGACGAAACTATAAATATTAGTTGAATATCATAGAATGTTTATTTCTATTTACAATATATTTCCTAACATTTATGAAAAGCCAAAATCGACTAGAATTTATGTCTACTTTTTCATAATTATTATATGCATCGATTGCACAGCGTCAGTACTAAAAACTCAATTTACAAGAAACAGGACAATGAAAAGGTGCGCCAGCGCCGCTGTTTACATAAAGTAGTTAAAAGATGATTCTCAGTAACTATCAATGGCTACTTTGTACCGTTTCTCGCGTATTTTTAATAAGTATCAATGTATTATAGAACACACTTCCAGTTAACCTCATACATATTGTAAATTTGTATACCTCGGGACACGTATCTTGGACCTAAATCGCGAGACAAACGAGGCCCTGGCGGGCGCGAAATATTTTGTTGTAGGTAATCTATGATTGGTGAATTTGACTTATGCCCGTTTTCACCAACTATACTTAAATCACCTCTTAACTAAGAGCCCCCTAACGTAGGTAGCCCCTAAATATATTCCTTATCTAAATTCGTTTTCACCACCCTAAGTGACACCTAAGTAAGTGTCTCCTATTTTGTAGTGCTGGCGAAAACCGTAAGTGTTTTCAAAATATTGTTTTTTTGCAAAACATTATTAAATTGATTGTTATTAGTTAGTTAGAAAAATATATACGTGATATAAAACAAAACGTGCGTAAATATGCGCAAAGTTATTCTGTCACCTTGTTAGGGGTTAGTTAGGTAGCCCCTAAATTTTAAGTGACCCCTAAGGTTTGGTGAAAACGAAATGTTACTAAGGGTTACCTAACTTTCCTTAGGTGGCCCCTAAAATTTAGGGGACGTTGGTGAAAACGGCCATAAGTCTAGCAAAGTAGCACCCTGTGCTTTCCTCAAAAGATACCCTAGAAACGTGTACTGCGCTCATAGAGCACATTCTGAGCACATTTTAGGTCTAAGATACATGTCTCAAGCAATAACAGATATAGACAAATACTTACGTCATATTAATAGGACCGGTATCCATCGGATAAGGAAATAAGATACTAATAAGGAACGACAAAACATCACTATCTACATATAAATTAACAGTGATTGTGTATCAGAGACGTAAAGAATGTATCAACACGTCTTCCAAAGAATAATGTGTCAATCATTGAAGAAGCTACTCGTATGTTGATTTGTAATTACACGAGTGACATAATGACACTGAGCAATACATAATTCATAGTTATTGTAATGTATAGGTTAATTACTTTTTTTTCTTACCACGTAGGTGCCAGACAAGCACATGGCCCACCTGATAAGGTATGGTAAGTTGTTACCGTGGCCTACGGACGTATGCAACACCAGGGGCGTCACACTCGTGCTGCCGAGAAACCTAATGCCCTTCTTGAAGAACCCCATATTGTAGGCCCTTAGGAAAACCACCGCAGGGAGTTCATTCCACAGCTTGAGCGTGCGTGCGATGAAGTTCCTTTCATGCCGCACAGTGCGCACCGTTTCCTGTTTCGGTAATTACCTTTTTTGTTTAACAGACAGGTACAGTCAGATTCATAATGCGACCATATTCATAATGCGTCATAATCCCAACCTTAAGGTGTATAATCTTTTGACTAAGTCTAATTTATTAACGTATTAACTTTAATAGAATATCTCTGTTCTTACATGTACGGTAGCACGCACGAGTGTGACTCCCCTGGTGTTGCACTCGTCCATAGGCCACAGTAACCACTTCCCATCAGGGGGGCCGTGTGCTTGTCGGCCACGTAAGTGGTATAAAAAAACAACTGTTGTGGAATCACTTCGTACAATTTTAGATTCCAATTCCACTGCACCTCATAGTACATTATACTGGCTAGTATGTGAGGTTGGCTTGGTCCGGGTCTTGATGACCCAGGGTTAAGAAAATCTAACGATGTAACTCTTTATATTTGGCTAAGTTCTATAAACTAAAGTGAGTTTTATCGATAAATGTGATGAGGATACATCTCTAGACGGAATCAATATAACTGTAGCTATATTTGTATCGCTAAAGTGTGTTTGATTAAATCATTTGCATTTAGGAATTGAGAGCCTCTTGGGCTATTCATAATTCAAACTCCAACTAATTAACTTAATTAATGTTCACCGCAACTTCGGCTCCAAATGGATGTTGACAGTGAATTACAAAGTTGGTGTCCTCAAAATTGTATCGTCTTTCTGAGTTATTTGGAGATTTACAAAGCCGACGTGAATAAATCAGCGTTTGACAAAAGTGATAAATCCCATGAGGTTCAAAAATATATCTTTATCTTTCAACTTCAATTTGCCCTTTCTAAAAATCTCTAAACTTTATCCATCTTATTCTAGAGTAATAAATTGACAAGCAATGTTTACAGAGGATGCAGTCTTTTTGAGCCTGGTGGTATAAACCCCACCAAACCACACGATATCTCAGCTGGACAGGATTATGTTTTCGGGTTCGGCGATACGTGTATGCTAATCTATTCACCTTTATATGCATTTATCTCAACATTCCCATTGTGACTACATTATCTTTCTCACGACCCAATCAATCAATCAATCAATTAGCCTACTGCAGTCCACTGCTGGACATAGGCCTCTCCCAATGCGTGCCATGTTTGCCGATCCTCCGCTTTCCGCATCCAGTCCGTCCCAGCCACCTTTCGCAGATCACCAGTCCACCTAGCTAGGGGGTGTCCTCCGTTTACCTTCGCGCGGTCTCCACTCTAGGACTCGTTTGCTCCAACGGCCATCAGTCCTTCGGCAGATGTGGCCAGCCCACTGCCACTACCCATATTGTTTTATTCCTTCGCGTCACAAAAATCTGAACCAGGACAAGCGTAGCTTTTCCGTGAATGCTACTTCTTTCGATCTATTCATTATTAATCTTCCCCATTTTTGTTATACCACACATCCACCTCAGTATTCTCCTTATACCGACACTTACCTATCAGAAAAATATGTAAGCCCTTCACGAATTGTATAAACAGTTATCCTATACAAACGGAACTGCACTACGAGGGTCTAAGAATAGATTAAGGGGCGTACGACGCCATATTTAAGACAAGCATGAATGCAGTGTTCTAAGAAAACAATCGCCAATTATCCGGGCGTATATTCCCAGGCGTTGGCTTTTTGCAAGCATTCATTCAATATGTCATTGGGCAACAAACGTACAAATGAAGGCGTAAACAATAAACAATGTCAACTGCACTCCACAGACGTCCTCGGTAACAGTTGTGACACCGACGATGGCGGATTGGTAAATGACCGCTCTATGGACACGGTTACTAACTTTAAATCAATTTCTATTGGCACAACGTCACCTCTTGTAATAGCCGGTTCCCACGGTCTGCGATATCGCGGACGGACGCGGACCAGCTCGCACGGCACACCGTGGGAAGGGTCTCGTCCGTGGTAGCAGAGGACGTCCGTGGCGGTGCGCCGGTATCCGTCGCGAGGCGGTAACTTCAAAGGTGCGGTGCGGCGCGATCATTTTCCGAATCATAATCCCACCGCGCACCGGTAGGATCACAGGACAAGGAGTATTTTATGTCATTCGGTAATTTTCTACCGTTATTCCACTGCTATGGGTGACAAAACAAAAAATAAATAAAATTTGATATAGGTATGTCTATGTACACTTACGTTAAACGACATTTTGTTGTATGCTGATATCCACCAGCGACGTGGTTTTTTTTACTTTTAGATCGCATAATTTGGTAATTGTTAATTAACTAATACCACAGCCGCGGCTGCAGCGACGACACGTTCTCTTTCACTTTGCATTTTGAAATGAAGTTATCAAAAGATCTACACAGACCAACACGCACCGTTGGAAGAGCCCTGTATGCGTGCGTTGCCGTCCGCGATCGTCGGCTGTGCGTGATGATCCGCAGAATCGCGGACGGTGGGAAGCGGCCTTAAGAGATCAGCCTCCCTAAACAAGTGGCAATTCGTTGGTCGGCGTATAATAGAATAGAATGACGAATGTATGGGATTTGACGTATGTGACAGTTGTCAACGTATGTCATTAATGTCAAATTCCATACATTGGTCTTTCTAACAATGTGGTATTGTGGAATAGTGTGGTATTGTCTCGGGGGGGAAGGGGGGGGGGGGGTGTTTTTGTGGCAAATAAGCACACGGCCCCCCTGGTGAACGTGGTTACCTTGCCCTATGGACGTGTGTAACACCAGGGGAATCATATTCGTGCTGCCAACCCTGTAAGAACAGAGAGTTTTTGTGCCGTCCGACCGTGCAGTAGACAAAGCAGGACAAGCCTTTGGTCTTCCCACTGACAGCACAAAATCTCTCTAGTGAGCTATGAGTATGTACCCTATGCTCCACCGGGAACACAACACGACAATGTTTTGTTTAAGTTTACGGATCCCATTGATTTTCATCTATTTGTGAATCAGGATTTTATTTGCTTCTTGTTATTTGAATTTCTTTTCTTAGCTATGTTAATGTTTCCATTTGCACTTTCCCTTAATTAATTACGGCTTTAATTCTTTTGAACATTTTCTTTTGTATATTTCTTTTCATGAAAAAGTAATTAATTCCAAAAATAGAAAAGTAGAGTAATTATAGGCTTGTTGGTTCGTAGCCCTAAATTTGTGTTTATGCATGTGGTTGTGAAGATGTAGGTTTACCGGGTAAAGCACGGTTACAGTTTTGTTAATTTTTTCTATAGGAGTGCCTCAACTAGTACGGAATTTAGTATGGAAACATGTCCATTAAATGGCAATTTACTGACTCTCTTTACCTATGTAGGACTTAAAATAATGTAGCATATTCAGTCGTGAAACAGCTTGAATTACGGTAGATTCAATTGAAAGTCTAAAAGTACGTTAATGGATAAAAAAAGGAATTCATCTTTTCCCAATACGTTGTCCTATTTCTATACGTCACGACGACTACGTTCGAAATTAATTCTATTATAATGTCGACACCACTCTTAAACTGAGAGTTTGAGGCTATATATAATAGCATTTATTATTATTTGCATAAGCGATTAAAATCAATGTTAATATTTACGTTTATGGCTACACTAGACTACATTCCGAATATCACTAGCGATCTATGATTTCTTTATGCGATAAGAACAACGTTAACATAATCACTTCAACGGCCATATCAACATACCAATGAAATTTAAACGAATTTATGAGCAGAATTGATGCAATTTTAACGAAATTTTACGGTTGCACGACTAGTTCAAGAATACACACTCGATTTTATCGTAATCACTGAAATATTTCATTGAGTGAAACGGGAGGCTTCGGCCGCCATCGCAACTGTGATTCGCAACCAGTTGCGATAGAAGAATGTTTTCTCTTATTACGCAACCAGTTGCCAAGCTGTATTCTATGGATACCAAGGTTAGTTCAATTCCGAGTGTCCGGCGTGGGAGACGCCGAGACGGGAGCTGGTGGCGACCTTGGGAGTGAGAGTTCTCACGCTCGCTACTTTGCTCGCAGCGATGGTTCGCTGCGCGGATGCGTGGGCCGCCGGCGCCTCCTTCTGCGAGCAAATAATGCTCGTGAAATGGGAGGCGGAGCGGGAGCGAAGGAGAATCGCAGACCTTGCGGCCCGCGAAGAGCGTAGGAGAATCGCTAACCGCGCGGCCCGTAACGAGCGACGGCAACTCGGGCGTCGGAGGTCGCAGAACGACCTCCGTCCCCCATGAGCGCGGGCCTGGGGGTGACGGGTGGAGCCGCCTGTCACCCTAGCAGAAGCAGGCCACGGCGGCGGTGCGCATTGCGTGCCTCCCCATACCCGGGGGCGAGTTGGGACTCTACGGTCCCCACATCGGGAGAGGGCCAGATCGAGAGATATGGCCCTGGGTCGGCCGGGGTGCGAGGGATATGGCTACAACAATCTCACCTCCGGCAACGGACGGCCCACAGCCGGCGTGCGTTTTAGTCGGTTCGAGTCCGACATAACCTCCTCCTCCGGCTCCGGCGGGGGAGGTATCCGAGGGGATTTTTCGCACGATAAAAAAAAAAAAAAAAAAAAAAAAAAAAAGGTTAGTTCAATTTGATTGAAGTCATTTTTACTAGTAGTCTGGTTTGAGGGGCTCGAGGTTCTTGGTTACCACTTAGGTAACCAAGTAGGTTAACATATTGCAAAATTCAACTAGCCAAGTTGGTCTTGACATGGGTGACAATTCTTAAGACATTGATACCCCTTCGTGCCTCGGAGGAGCACATTAAGCTGTCGATCCCAGTTGCCATACAAACATCTATAGCAGTCGTTACGGGTAGTTGGAGCCCTAAAAAGTCCGACAATTAGTCTAACTACAGCACTTTGATATTGTCAATGGGTTGTGAAGGTCAGATAGCAGTCGCTGCACGGAAAACATCGAAATTCAGTCTTGAATGGCAAATACAGACTCCGAGTTCCGAGGTGAAGGTCTCGGATGCGACCGGGACTTACGAAAGGATGATGATAATGTTTATTATCATGTGTGAAATTCGACATAGAAGTGAGGAAATTCGGTATAACTGGTTTGTGCTTATTTTCACTTGGGAAATCCTATGTTAACCTATGTGAAGCGTATAAGTAGTGTAGCCACGTAATCGCTGGATTTTCACTTATTAATGTAGTCATATCATGTTTAGCTAGTTTCGCTCTCTCTATCGCATCGCAAATCGCTTCTGCCAATAAGAAAGCTGCTTGAACCCTAATGATACCTATTACATTGCGTAAGTAACATCTACATACATCTACATACATCTACATACATACTAATTACATAATACTTATAAAAGTACTTACTACATATATAATTTATATTAAACTAGCTTTTGCCCGCGGCTCCGCCCGCGTGGATGTCGGTTATCGCGACCAAACATAGCCTATGTCCTTTCTCAAGGTCTAACCTACCTCTATACCAAATTTCATCAAAATCGGTTCAGCGGTTTAGTCGTAAAAGTGAGACAGACAGACAGACAGACAGACAGACAGACAGACAGAGTTACTTTCGCATTTATAATATTAGTAGGGATTGCATCAAAATCTAGAATATTCGAACAGCATTCATAAGTAGCCTTACTCTATAGTAATCTTCTGTACCTATACGCCATGGCGATTAAGATTGTCTATATATCGGTCCTAGATTTTTTTTTATTTTAACTTAATCTGTCGAATTTCAGGTAGCTACTTTGCCCCAATTATTAGAAATCGTGACCTTCACATATTCCTGTCAAATATGTTTTCTCTTCATTCGCTTCCATTTTTACCAGAGGATATGGTCGCGCACTCTATAAATCTTTACTTGCACCTACTTCTACCCTCTACTCCTAAAGCCCTCTACATTCATACCTGCCCTTATGATGGGCCCAAACCCTGTGATCTCAAAAAAATGTCCCCGTAATAAGAACGTTAAAAACCATTTCTTCATTTGAAATTTGCGTACTTATTACATTTAGGTCATCCAGCAAGCTAAATTTAAACATTAAGTAATCGAGTACTCTGTAACTCAATTGGGTCACAGTTCTGCGGATCTCTCTCATTTAATTATGTAGGTATAAGATTATGACAGAAGTTAAAAGGTCATAGCTAAGCTACCCATATTATATTCCATTAGCATTAATTAAAAGAAGTTATACATAGGTATACGGTCTTGTAAAACCTTCAGCCGCTTCGCTTTTGTCATGACCTCTAAGCCCTACCTTCAATACTATAATAAGCCTATTTGTAATTCAATGATCTCTTAAATATATCAACATGGGCATATCCGCAATGTTAAAATTAAAAGATGCCATGAAATCATCGCAGAAGTCAAAGTTATAAGTTTTTTTGTTTATTGTCATTCGTTACAAACGTAAGCCAAATATTTGTTTTACGGAAGGGTTCCGTTCGAAATATGAAGCTATTTTGTCCAACACAGTACCTAACCGGTTTTTTAACCCTACAGAATTATCCCCGATTTTACCAACAGACAGATAAATTAATCCTGCCTATATTTGAAAAAATAAAAATAATAATAGGTACCTAAGTTTACGAATGGTAGGTACAGTTGTTCCGTGTAGGAATAAAACCCATAAACTTTTGGGCAGTAGCGTGGTAAGTGGTAACCACTGCGACATCCGCATACTTGCATAACGAGATGAAGAAAAGCAACAAACTAGAGTTTACATTAAAAACGCGATTGATCTTAATCAAAGGTTCAATACAGGTTTGCAATCAAAGTATAGTCCGTTGACTCTTTACTAGCAGCTTCTGCAATTATTAATACGATTAGTGTACATACCCAGTTCCAATTAACCGTATGCACTGTCCGATTGATGATAGGTGCTTACCTGAAAAGAAAAAAAAACTTGTTTACTTAGCGATTCTCGGTACAATTACAATTCCTCGATTAAAAGTCAATTACTGAACAGAGAAAAACGTCATGCGATACGCATCGATATACTTAATAAAGGCCGGCTCCGAAGAATACCGTGTTAAGGCCGCCGAGATTCATACTCCAAGAAAGCTGAGAACTGACATTTTGTATTCTTGTAAACGATATGTGCCGATGTCTCCATTGTGCAATATTATAACTGTAATATTTCGTTGCGAAACCCGTAAGCGAATGAGAGAATTTCTGTATTGATGCACTGAATAGCGCCCGACTTCGTGAGAGGTTAGATTGGATCGAACTTACTACTCGGCAGATTCAATTACATTAATCGACTCGGTATGACAAAACTTCTATTGCTGCAGTACTGCTCAGCAATATTTTATCGATATCGATGACATTTTCGATTATCGTTTATCTATCAGTAGACATAATTCGATTACAATATACTATACAATTCGATAAAACTATACGATTATAAATTCTAATATAATCTATCCGAATAAAATCAACAAAATCCAAGCGAAACGTTTATCGATATTTTAAATTTCGTAAAGCATTAAAAGTAATCGGTATCGGCAAATAGAGGTGTAGAAATCGACAGGTGGGTAGGGACGTCATTACCGGTCGGCGGCTGATAAGCGAATGTATGCCGGCCATTCACCTGCGCCCACTGACACAGTGCTCATATCTCCCTCGCTCTCGTTTGTATTGCTACGTGATAAACAGAGATATTCAATTTATGATACGGTAACGAACAAAAGAAGTGCATGAAACAATTCAAATTAAATCATGACACATTTACGATTTATGTTATATAACTTATAAAATAAAAGTCACATATACCACGGTGTCAGTATAAATTATACCAATGACATGATTAAAGCACTAGTTTATTTCGGTAGTTTACTCGGTGGAATTCCATTATAACTCCTAACTGACATTATATTGAAATAAATGGAATATTAAGCACGTCGTACACATATTGAGTATCAATTGTATTGTTAAAGTACCATTGTTGAGACACCCAATTAAAAAGTATTGACTTATCAATGTAGAATTACAGTTAGCTAATTAACCAGGTCGACGATAACTTAGTACATTCAAAACAAGTTCTATTGTAAGCAATAAAGATGTCAATAATGCCTCGTAATTGTAGCTGTTTGATACAATTATTGTTAACGGACTATCGGTATATTTCAAGTCCCGGGCTCTGGGGGAAATGGATTACTGGGTAAAGTTAGTAATTAAGACCCAAGACAGCGTGTGGTTTTAGGCGCGGGCCAGACAGAAGAGACGTAAGACGCGGACGGGATGCGAACCTTTGTTTTACTGCGTCCCTTGCGCGTCGCTTCTATACAAAATGTATAGAAGCGACGCGACACACGTCTTACGTCTCTTCTGTCTGGCCCGCGCCTTAGACGTTTCTAGTCCGTCATAATCATCCCTGGTGACCGTCGGGGGTGGCATCTATGCGCATTTGCGTTGTGAATTCGGAAATATACGGTGTAGAGCAGAGTTCATACGTCAGCAACTAACCTTGTTGGCTTCCTGGCCAAATTTCTTTTCTTGAAGATATTGATAAATACAGGTTGTTGAATCAATGTTACAAGAGCAATTAAGCCCCTTTCGGCAAGATCTAAAAACATGGGACTGTGAACCCCCCGTCCCTAACATCCGCTAACGTATTAGGGCGACATGAAGCGCAGATGTTCGCGATGGCAATAGATCGAGTCAGCGAGACGGTATCATTCTCCCTGGTCCACTCCATATCCTTTCCTTCTACGAGACGATATCCACGCAGAAAGCCACAATCGCGGTAAAACATCTATATATGTATCGTTAGTGATTTTGAAATGTATGAAGGGTTAGACCGCTCTGCATATGTGGCAAACCATGTCAATCTTTGCATTTTCTTCACATTTTTTTGATCCAATTCATGTTTATTCAAAACCAACGCAACTTTATACAAATGACTTCTTATCTCTTGTTATTAATCTCTAAGCATCATACCAGGTGAAATCGAATACAAGAGTAAAAAATACAAAAGGTCTGGCTACTGGTTACTTGTGTGAGCGAACGGTCCAGCAAGATGTAAAACGCTTACGTAAGGAGCCGGACCAAAGAAGTTATGATACCTCAACCGAAATAGGAAATAGAATATTATAACTAGTTTAATTATATCAACGTTTATAGAATTAATGATCGATGATCAGCACAGTTAATTGATTTGTATATAAAATATTTCTGGGATAATATAATGACAGCTGTATAATTAGGCTATAATAGACCATCAATCAAGATGGAGAACTTAGAGAAGTAAATAGTCGATGATCCGCTGTTTTGGTAGTGGATGCATTTTATAATATCAATCAAAATATTCCATCAAGAACCAAGTGGTTCGGCGACTCCTTCTTCTGCCGCACTATTAAGTCTTGGAATTCCTTGCCAGCTCACGTGTTTCCTTCCTCCTATAGTCCCGGGTCCTTTAAGCGGGGCGTGAAAAAGCATCTGATAAGGCCGTCAAGCTGAGTGCCACCATTGTAACATGGTACGTGTTGTAATGGTGGCCCTCTTTTCAGAGACTTTGCCTTCAGCTTACCATCAGGCGAGGCGAAGTCAATTTGACGTGTCCTTAAAAAAAAAACTCTTTATGCCGCAAGGCAAGGCCTGGAATACCTTACCAGCTCACGTGTTTCCCTCTTCCTACAGTCCCGGGTCCTCAAAAAGGGCGGGGGCGTCAAAAAGCATCTGATGAGGCTGTCAATTTGTAAATGGTGGCACTTAGCTTGACGGCCTCACATGGTACGTGTCTATAATGGTGGACCTCTTTTACGAGACTTTGCCTTTAGCTTACCTTCAGGCGAGGTGAAGTCAAATTGACGTGTCCTATTTAAAAAAAATCTTAAATTGACAAAGTCATTAGCAATGTCGTTTATTTCTTTCACCTGATAGTACCTGACCAGTCACCGAAGCCTTTGAATACTATTGCAACACTGTGAGTTAGTTATCATTAAGGAAAATCAATAATATTTTTGAATCAAAAATATCATAATTTAATTAATTTATATTAAAATAAAGCATAGCAGAGTACCTAACTTTATTCATTTCAATTTAGAAAGATAACTTCAGTATATTAACATATTCAGTGCGGATATTCTTAGCAATCCAATTATGGCTTTTGTATATAGCAGTACCATAAATTAATAAACCTATGTGATACTTATATGCATTTCTCTGGAGATAGTTTAGTGTGACAAGCGTAATAAATTATCATACTATGTCTCCATCTGTTGTTCTAATGTTCTAAGACAAAGCAATTGTTTAAGGCCGGTTGATTCATGCAATACCGACATTAATGTCTGAGTCATAAATATCATTTATTTATTTATTACATATGGTTACCGTACAGGAAATTTCCAATGCTCTGCTGTAGTTTCCATTATTAGGTAATATTAAAAAATATACAGATAAATAAAACCAAATATTGAATATTTAATTATATACTTAGTACATCAAAACCAGGAGAACCTATAACAAGCCCTTACCTTCAGAATGTAGGATCGTAAAATTATTAACAGCTTTGGTGGAGTTCAAAAAGATTCATCACATGATGTAGAATATGGATTCTAGATTGGTATTCGGTCCTAAATTTCGACTTATCTGATGACTGATAGCATAGACATATTAGACATTCTGTCAAATCTGTCAATTTGTCGAAACTATCTGTAGACTTGTTATGAATTCAAATCTTCCATTAACTTTTTGACTAGTAGGTAATAATTACCACAGATTACTGTTCAATTTATAAAACCATTTGTATAAAAATATAAAGAATTGTTATGACTTTTAAATTAAATGATAATCTGATATCTACCTATTTAATACATTGTTTGTTTGTATTTTATTCAACGCAATACCGTTCACTAGATCATTCTCGATTCATTCGATTGCGATAAAACTTTGTAAGACAGTACAATTTATCATTGAACCCAGTGTGGCTTTACAATTAAGTTAGGTAGGTATAGGATGTTTTATTCAAAGATTTTTTTGGAAACTATATTTATTTATATTTTCAGGTTCAAAGTAGTGTTTTTCTGTTTCGCAAACAGAAGTACCAATATTTTGATCCTGCCTAAGAGCGCTTGTAGACGTCCGTCTTTTTCCCCGGATAACGGACCGTTTTTCTTGTCCATTGTCCGGTGGTGTATGATTTGTAATGGATGTGTATACATGCACCGGACAATGGACAAGAAACACGGTCCGTTATCCGGTGAAAAAAACGGACGTCTACGAGCGCTCTAATGGTATGATTCCGAAGGTGACCGCATAAATGACAGCTGCAAACGCACGCAGCAGATACGCGTAATTCATTGCGGATTCCCAATAGTCCCCTTTATCCGTATCGGAGTTTAACAAGTAATGGGTACGCTTTATCTGCTGTATGCGTCTGCAGTTGCCGTAAGCGGTCGGCTTCGGTTTCATACCTTCTTCTACTTACTTTAAATACAAGTTTTATTGAGTTGCGTAACAAATTCATTTTATTACTATCTATAAACTAATAATGATATCCACTATAGCCAGCTTCATTTTGCGCAATATCGTTAGTGGGTATAAATGTTTATATTTGATTTATACTGAGAAGCATCCTTATTTAAATTGAAATAGTAATACTAATTACTTATAATCGCTTCATCAATTACAAATTTCAATTTATCATAAGGATAAATAAAAATGTAAGTGATTATCCATTATAAAATAATAAAATATCAGTGTTTATAGTCGTTATTCTACTTAACTAGCTTATGCCTGCGGCTTCGCACGCCTCGAGCAATACTTTTGTGCCAATAATCCACAGAAACCTATTCCAGTGCGTACAAACTTGATGGAATGAGAAGTCTATGTGGTATTCTAGAGTGCAATCTATCTCTGCGCCAAATTTTATACAGGTATCAGCTTAGCCGTTTTGGCGTGATAGGGTAACAAATATCGAGGTCTAGCCAAATCCGCAGTTAAGACTGGTAAAGCGGAACCCAGACTCCAAGGTGAAAGCTTCGGATGCAACTGGGAATTAACGTTAGGATGAAAAAGAAGAAGGCTAACAAACTTCCACTCATTCATAAAAAAATCGTATTTATAATAACTGTAGGTACGATTAGTTTAGACTAGTTGTACAATCAATCTTTCAAGGTCATCTTAAATCTTATATTAGTATCTTTCAAATTGCTGTATATTTTCCACTGCCAGAAAGTGAAGACTTTCGTATTATGCAGAGAAAAATAAAGATAACCAAAATATATTCTTTTCAAGTTCACTGTAAACGAGTGTGAAAATGGATCATTCACTATTGAATGTGACTTTAACCGTTTAAGATTTCACTTTTACAATGGTCCGAAACAGTTTCAAATTAACGACAATCCAGGGACAGTGAAAAGCGTTTACGGAGGTCGCATTCACTCGTTGTGTTGTTTGTCACCTATTTGTGCAAACAATGGCTGAAATGAGCAACGGAAGCGTTTACGGGGCTGGCCTGCGTTTGTTTGTGTTAACTATTCTGTTTGCGAAGCCAAATAAAGCGTTTGACTATGGCCCGTGTTGCGTTATGGTCCGAAACAGAAACGTATCGTGACTTTCATCTTTTATAGAGAAACGATTCGTGAAAAGTGAACACTTTTTGTTCACAATTATTACTTTCTGGACCTACTCTACAAAAGGGTATTATTATTATTGGTCTCGATGTTTGAGATATTGTTCTTTAAAACGTGAGCTTGGTTTAACAGCCACCAACGAAGATGCTTGCTAAAACGAAATCAGATTAAAATCAATTTTATGTTGCATATTTAAGCACGATCCCAATTATAACAGGATTTTTCTATCTAACGATCGACTTAACGGGTTCAAATGATTCAGCTGGTAGTTAATCAGCTCCTACTTGCTGGCTGACCCGCATGTCGTCAGCTGCAGAACTAGTTCTTTTTTTTTCGTCTAGATTATAGCCTAATAGTAGCAATAGGTACGTTTAAAATGGACGAATATTAAATTCCTTTAATAATATCTTGTAACTGTACTCGTCTGCCAACGAAGCATTAATGAGCACTTGCAACCGTTTTCGAAACTTCGGTCGGTTAGCGCGTCGTCGCCGCGGCTGCGCCTGCGTCGCTGTTAAGTTTGCGCAACTGTAGCGCGCCGCGGGCGCTTGCAGATTCCCACGCAGATTTCGTATAAACAGGTGGTGTACGAATGAAATCATTATACTCTGCAAATGTTGCCAATTACAGATGCCTTTGAATTCTGCAGTTGGCTAGCGAATAACATGTTTAAAGAACAATTACGTTGATTGTGAACATTTACAATATGAGTAGATAATGTGCATTAGGATTCCAGTAGACAGAACAGGTACGAGTTATTATTATGTTGTGAAGGTCAAATAAGAGAATGTGATTATTTAAATGACTCAAGGAATGCATGGACAAACCATACAGATATATAAATACCGCCTTAAAAAACACAAACATGATCAATGTATGTTAAGTAGTTCATGAATACTATACCCGGTGGGAAACGCGGAATCGCCGTGACTCAATGAAAGATGATTTAGAACGTATATGTTTGCGCTATCTCACAAATCAGATAGACCGTAGTTGAGTGAGTATTGGAGGCAATAAATATGCGAACTCACGAAGTAAACACCAAGAGGTTACTTGCTGCGCCTACAGATATATTTACGAGAGCGAAGTATTTAATACCACGCCTTTGCCCTTTAAGATTTACTTTACATCTAAATAGCTCTGTGAATAACGCAGATCCGCAAGGCTACTTTTTGTTTCAATTCGATAAATGTTAGATAATAGTACATTATGGTACAAGCGTGTAAAGTTGGTGACTACCGCTGAGGCGACATTGAGACCCGAGCCGTAAGGCGAGGGTCTTAAGAGAGCCGAGGGCGGTAATCACCATACACGCGAGTGCCATACAACTATTTTCAACACACTTGCGAATAAAATTATACTAAAACACAATCAAAACACAATAGTAAAAATCTATTTGTTTTCATATGCGCGCGCAACTAACATTTTTTTTATTTTGTTCCTTTCAGAACAGGCTAAGGTGCTATCACCATTCTGCCTTGTCATCTACTTACTTATTTGAATTATGATTTTTTTTTCTCTGTAAATACTCACAAAAAAAAAATAGATACATTTTAGTGAAAGTTTTATTTATTAAACACGTATTACAAGTAGAAATTATCTTTTAAAATACGAAGTTGCATGAAATGAGCAAGCAATAGTTATATTAATCAGTTTGTAATATTGGACACGATCTTTTTGTATCGAACTTTTCTAAGAACAAAGCATCTTAATCAATAAAATTAAAAAAAAAGAAGTCTATAACTCACAACGTGAATAATAATAATGAAAAAGTCACAGTTTTATAATAGGTGTCATTCCGTGCTTAATTGCGGTGAAATAAAAGCCTGTTTATAAGCAAGTGTGTTGAAAATGGTTATTAAAGTATCAGGCTGGAACAGTTAATGATCTCCTTACTATATTATACATGCAAAAATTTGGATGAAATATCTGTTACTGAATCACATCAGAACAGCTGAACGGATCTAGAAGAATTGGACACAGATAAGTCTAGAATTGGCACACAGGCTACCGTCAGTATAACAGCTACCTAGTAAGTTAATGAAATAGTTATTCGAGCGTGAATCTCGGTTGCAGCAGATTTTTTTAAGTTGGTACTCAAAACACAAAAATATATATATTGCTGTTTTCCAAACCAGCCCGAAGCCTGTATTTTGGGAGGGATATTGCACTTTGGTACCCCGGGGTCTTTCCTACTTCCCTTTTCCTTATGGATTGATTTATCTTGACTTTTTTAACCTCATATCTCCGAGAAGAAACCCTGTACCATGGCCTCGTCCGTATTAAGCAGGTGTTTCAGCTTGAGCCCTGAAGATCTTGGTGAGACCCAATAGGTACAGATAGTAATGAAAGTAAATTAATTCAATTTACAAGACGAATACGTATTACCAAGAGCGTTATTCTAAAACAGGACAAATCCATAGACATAAAAGGTTAATCGAATAGGTAACGCATTTAAATTAATGTAGCTGTATTTGATGCTAGTCTAATTACGCCGTTCAGTGAGATAGGTAAGGGCTGGAATGCAGTGTCGGCGTAAATTGCACGTCCGCAGCGGTAGGTAAGGTGTGTCGATCAACAACCTTCCATTCTCTGGCAAGCCTGACACCAATGCCGATGGGGCTATTAAATATTAACAATCGCTACCTAGTTTACATTACATCTGAACCAGTCTATCATTATACCGGAGATAGGTAGTTAATACATACGTAATAACTCCGGTTATATAGCTGGTTTAATATTTCGTCATCTATGTAAGCACGAGTAATTGTATATTCATCCATTAGACTTTATTTTAGGATTGGATTATTGAAAAAAGTTTGTATGAAATGAAGCTTTATATAAATGGCTGATAAATATTTTAATATCGTATCTGTTTATATTGCGGTCCTCGTCTGGCGGCACGTTTATATCTATTTTTTTTATAAAGTCTAAGCGTACAACTAACTCGTGAATACACTTCCCGAGCAAGTTTTGCACTTAGTCTCGCATCAAAGAAAAGAAGGAAACTAGTTTTAAGTGGTGCTTATAACTTAACTACCACAATAAACTAACAATCTTTCTCTGCACATTGCACTTCAACAAATATAACAAGCTAATACAGTGAAAGGAAGTAAAAATAAGTTTGTTCGACGGGCTTGAAGACGGGTACGCTTTAACTTATCTGTACATTTTGTAGATCGTAGGCAGGACGTAAAATACGCAGGTAGCATTTCTCTTTAAAGTTCTATAGAAGAAAATCGCACATCCGCTTTTATAGCGACATAAAACTGTTACCAAAATCAACAAGCAAGAAGCTATCTCACAGCGTAAATATTCAGATACATTGTGTGAAATCGTAAATCTTATGACCCGAATGAAGATGAAACAGATACAATGTTTAGGAGATTTTTAGTTGTATTTCGAAGGGACGGAAGCTATTCTGGTAGGGAGCGGTTTGTTTACAGTGGTACCTATTAACAGTATCTACGCAGTTGATGTGGTGGGAAGACCGCGACCTTGGTCCAGCAGCATGAACGACAACGATCGCACGTCAATCACGTTTTATTAGTTCAAAGCCATATCTATAAAGTTCATTACCTCACTGAAAGGAATGATTTGCATTCGTTCAACGCGACCTTTTAATTCAGTGTTTGGTGTAAGTAACAACTAATAAATATATAATAATAAAACGAATATTATAACTTTCATTTAACCATCCGTGTGGCGGCAGAAGCCACCGTTTCGATTACAACTAAGTGCATATAGTTCTATACATGAATATATCTGCATTGGTCGGAGTATTTTCTACACACCTAAGTAAGTACATACCTAGTATGTTTATTTGCATACTAGAACACACATTACAAGCTATGGTTAGTTTAGGTCAAGGATGAATGGGGTATTAAAATTTTCAGGACCCAAACGGATGAGACTGGTGCAAGTTTTTCTCTGATGTCAGACGGCACCATAAAATGGAAATCAGACCATGATCTTTAAGGTAGACGTATGTTTGATTGAGATTTAGACAGCGCAGTATAACAAGCCCTAGAATATTAATAAATAGATACGTATGGCGTAAGCCCTAAAATTATATCACTACTAGGAAGGTGGCTAAAGTACCTTAATCTAGTATTGCCAGCGTTTATTAGAGCCCATAGCCGCTTACCGTCAGGTGGGTCGCAATTTGATAGTATAGTAGCATTAAACAGCCATTGAAATAAGCTCAGGCTACAAAGGTTTCGTAGACGAAATTAGTTCACGTACGGCTATCATGATGGCTACAGCAGATACAAAAGTCTTAATGTCCTGCCTTGACATATATTACAACATATTGGTAAAAACAAGATTATCGGAGATAGATTTGGCTACAGTCCAAGAAAATATAAAAAGCAATGATAGGGGATAGTACTGAAGTTTCTGCACTATTGTGTAATACGATCGCTGAAAGCTTACCGATTGTAGCTAGATTAGATCTAATATCTCCTTGAAATAAACTTGTGTTATATTTTCGTACCATCCTGACTACATCATCACTTACCAACAGGTAAAATAGTATGAAATTTTGAAGCATTTACTATGCTAACTGTTCAAATCGATTAAGAAAGGGAAAAAGAATCGACCTCGGACGGGACTCGAACCCGCGATCTTTCCCTTACAGGGGGAACGCTCTGACCACTAAGCCACCGAGACACGTACGAAATCAATCCAAATTCCCTTATACAACCGTCTTAAGGGCGACGGTGAAGCCATCTACCGACATTCATACGAACTTATCGGAATCAATGAATGATGTTACAATCATTTTTAAACATTTGGATTGATTTCGTACGTGTCTCGGTGGCTTAGTGGTCAGAGCGTTCCCCCTGTAAGGGAAAGATCGCGGGTTCGAGTCCCGTCCGAGGTCGATTCTTTTTCCCTTTCTTAATCGATAATCGAGGTAAAATAGTAGTTATAGGATAGGCCAACTAATATTCTAAACGTGCAAGTTAGTGTGTTGAAGAAAATTTGGTACAGGGATAGATTATAGTACGGAATAATCGACAGGATAAAACCCTGGAATAGATTCCCATAGGTTACCGGAAACAGAAAGAGCCGCTAGTTATAGAATATGCCATCATCATCCTCATCTTTCATCATCATCATGCTTCGAACGCAACTGGGAAATCGCTATGAGGATGATGATATGAATGATATGCATGGTGTCAGAGAGTCCATCGGAGTCAGAGGTCCCTTTGGATATATATGTTGGCTTTTTCCGTAGCGAGTGCCGTCTGATCCGATCTTTGTATGATGTTCTTCGGGACACGTATCTTGGACCAATCGCGAGACAAACTAGGCCTGGGCGCGCGCGAATTTTGTAATAATCTATAATGCTTGGTGAATTTGAGCTCGTGCACCACAGTAGCACCCCGTGCAATCCTCATAAGACATCCAAGAAACGTGTACTGAGCGTATAAAGCACATCTTAGGTCCAAGATTATGGCATTAACCTGTACTAACTCGTATTGTAATGTGTTCACTAGATTGTAAATATTGGAATAAATGAATTTTTTCAAGATAAATGTCCCGAGCAATATGCTAGTAGGGCCAGGACATTACTAGGTATACACCTAGTAATGTACTTATTAGGCTGAAAAAAAAATGTAGCACGGATGAGTCTGTTATATTTAATGAGTTTCAACATTATAAAATGGAATACCTACATTCAGTGACATCTTGCACAACAAATAATAAACAACTTTCAAATTCAAAATTTCAAAGCTTGGCAGTCTCTCTCATTTTTATTTCGTATGAATTCATAAAACTACTACCAATCATTCAAATTTCTTGACATCAATCTTTCTTAATAAATACAATACATCAATATACGTCCAATTAGCCGTACTTGTATGTATTCAAATTAAATAATTCACTTACGTAATGCCCCGAAGGCAACAATTTGATAATAATGGAATAATTTTAACAAAACGCCCACGCTATCTCTTATAGCTTGTTCGAGCTGTATTTACAATCACCTCGCCCTCGTCTCGATTGATAGAAAAACTAGTCCAGTCTTAAACAAGACTGCAAACAACCCCGGTGATGGAGTCATGGCATCGCCTATTATGCCTGACCTACATTGACATCGCTATGGCTATGGCTAACTGAACGACCTGATGCATAATTTGTTTTTGTACACCGACTATATGATTTATGTAGACATTTGTTCGCGAAACAAATTGACTAGAGAAGGGGCCAATATTTACTGATTACTCATTTAAATAGTAATAACAGTGAAATAATTTGTTTTCTGAGTAACGGTAGCGTATAAAATTACTTGGGGTTCGAAGGTAATAAGTAGGTAATAAAAAACGTAGTAGACAACGTAGTCTTGAAGCCGATCTTTGTCGAACACACACTCTTCCTCACAAAACGTGCCAAATCAAAAGTTGAGTAGGTACTGTACCTACATTTAATCAAGAGGTATTCTCGCAGGACTAGGGGAGGACAATAGAGCACTAATTTGTATCTCTATTGCCTACGCCTTTCTCGTCTCCGTTATATCTTTGGTTAGAAAGAAAGAAAGAAAAAGAAAGAATTTGGAGAATTTCGAGATCTTAGTGGGTACTTTATACAGTTTATACGACTCTGGGTGTATTATGTATGTATGTGTAAAACATACAGCCCAGACTCAGCCTCAGATGCACGGCTCGAGTCAACAATAGTGCGCGAAATGCGGCAATAGGCTCACCTCCTATTACGTGAGACCGAATACAATGATTGGTGAAATTTGGGTGTTCATTCACCTCTGCCTAACCCTCCAGGGATAAAGGCGTGATTATATGTATGTGTAAAAAATCAACATAAAAAGCTAGACGATATAATCTTCATAATGAAGTTACGACATATAAAGATGTAAGTTACAAAACCGCCGAAGGTTAAACTAACTTAGCATACGGTGGGAACGATATCAATTACCAAGGTCATTATCATTCAGCTTGATTTAACTCTAGACCTGATGTTTATTCTTCAAAACTGGAAAGTTCTAACATTTATGAAAGTTATACGCAACTTTTAGATTTAGTGTTTGCATGGATTATACAGCAATGGTATCTATAAACAAGTGAGCTGAATTTATTTAATAATATTGTGGAAGAATGGGGGTGTGATATATTTACGATATAAAGTCAGGATCCTTTGACCAGGCAAGGTAATCTCGCCTACCCCCTAGACAAGAGGCAATTCGTTGCTCGGCGTATGATGGAATAGAATGACAAATGTATAGGATTTCACGTTTTTGACATTCGTTGACGCCTGTCATATAGGTACGTCAAAACCCATACATTTGGCATTCTATTCCATCATACGCTGAGCAACGAATTGCCACTTGTCTAGAGGGGCTTGTCGGCAGTATTCCAACGGTTATCTTTGGAATATTGTCCATATTTATGCTATCCAGAGCGAGAGCTTCAATAACGTGATGCAGAATCTCTGTCTTTGGCCACTACACTCTGGTCGAAACGTCCATACCATGATCGCATTAATCCGAAATCCTAAACATATAATTACAAGTTATGGTATACGAAAGTTTAATAAATATTTACTACATCTTTTGAAACGAATTTCTTCCGTTTTTTCAATAGATTTGATGACATTTAGAACATAAATCAATACATGATATACATAATGAACATAACATTCTAAATCAGCAATAAAATTCAATCAATAAATATTTTATTTAGTACCGATGATGGTAAACGAGCGCATCGCGTGACTAAAAGGTGACATTTGCATTTCGGTGTAACTAATTACAACGAAACATCATCGTAACGGTTGTTTAGTCAAACAGAGTGATAAATAAATAAAAATATAGTATAGGTACTGACTGGGCAATAGAGTTGTATCTACAGCATTAAATTGATTATTCATCATCATCACAGTAATAGCACCGGTTACATCTAAAGCTTGCATTTTGGAGCACGATCCCCCCTCTGCATTTCTTTCTCTTGATCTTGGCATTTGCGGAGGTTGGCCTCCAAAGACTGGGGCGCCAAAAACACTTTATTATTTTATTAGTTTCCTCATGTTTACTAAGTCGCAACAAATAAAATATGATCCTGCTTTCAGTTCATTGGTTGCCTGTAAGACATTACCCACTACTGGCCTTAATTTTGTAGACTTCATTTATGCCCTTTTACAATTTGCGGAGAGGTGTAGTCATATTGACGTGCCCTCTTTTTAGGCGCCCTATATTAACAAAGTACCAACAAAGCTGACAAAGCCTCCAATAGTCTCCTAAACCGTACGAAATATAAACATAACACCCTGAAAATCCACCCCAAAGCGGAGGTATTTCCTTGGTGTAAGTATAGTTCTAACACCTGCTATTACGTATTGAAACGATAAGAACAAAATATTCAACCCGAAATAGGAACATGACCACTATTAATTTCATGTAAGAAGCAGTTACATAATCAAAAATAACATACTGAATACAGTGTACAGCACCTAGCAATACGGTTCCACTGCATAATACAATTGGTTCCGTTTAGTTACTAAGTGTATTGTGTAGTTGCAGAAAGCTACGCGTCGGAGGCAGTAATTGAAGACGTGAAGCGGTATGTAGCCGTGAAAAAGAACAAGCTTGTTGAACAGTAGGCACGCGATAACAATAAAATTTATGCGATAGGTGTTCAAAAGATAGTTATTTTTATAATTAAGTAAGTTTTCAATTTCACAACGCTTCTGGCTACTCGTTATTCATGTGTAAGACAATTTTTGCATTGTTATTTAGTATTTTATGTCAGGATTCTAGTGACTCTACATAATTATAATATGATATCATAATACCATTTGGAAAAAAACACATAGGTAATACTATAATACCATTACTTTAGTGGTATAATGGTATCTAGTGCGATATCGGTATCCCAGGTTCAATTCTTAGGTTGTTATCCCAGGTTCAATTTTCCGTTAGGATCTTTCACATGCTGGTCTTTCCATTCGGAACTTCGCAGAAGACTGCCTAGCTTTCAACTATGTTCTTTATGACTGTCCTTCAATCTATACTGACAGGCTTATAATAACAGTTAGCAACATATGAGTAATTCTCCGTTACGCCGGTTAAACAAAAATAACAAGTGAAAATTATTTATTGCAATGTTTACAGAAATATTACTTAATTGCAGAATACCTAATATCCGACTGCATTAGTGCTTATAATAATCACGTATATTGTTTTAGATGCTTTTAGATGGCCCTCTGGAATAGACAGCCGAATCTGAACTCATGTAGATAGGTCCTAAAATTACGTTACTATCCAACATTCTTCCCCCGATGTAGCTTATTTACTTTTACAGGAGTAAATTTTACTGTCTGGGATCAGATCAGACCCAGTCTCGAAAAAAAAACTTGCACCAGATGTGCCCAGAACTTCGTTCTTTAATTAGCACTACCAGCTTGGTACTGAAATTAGCTTGGGTCTTACGCATCTACATATCGTGTGTCTAAATACAAGCGAAGTCATAGCACTGAAATCTACTTTCAGTATTACAGTGTGGTGGCACGAATCGTAAAGATCCGAATTAATATTTCGTTTCCAAATAGCAGGGCTCACCTCGCACATTTCGGCCCGACCTTGGTATTGTGAATGTTTATTGTTAAATTTCAGTGACTTTATTACAAGCGCAGCACATCACAGGCACACGTCACAGAGCGGTGAGTAATAAGAGGTCAGGTTAACCACACACAACCTATAACTACGTATGACTACGACTGATCGTCAGCTTGCCTAACAAAAAAGGATAAATTGCATTAAAATTGGTGCTGCTGTTAAAATAATCGCTGTCAACTCATAACAATGTTATATTATTAGTGAAGATGGAACGTTCTCAAGAACTTGAAATAAATGATAAACGAATAAAAAAGGAATGCTTGGATGTTAGGATGAGCATGAAATTATCGGAGAACAAAAAATCTAAGTAGAAATAACTAAGACCGGTGCGGACGCGATGCATCGTATCGACTTATTTTTCTTTTAATTGGAAGGGAAGCATATCCTGTTTATCCTGGTTTAAAGTGAGGCGTGTTATCTTAATGATAAAACAAGTGCCTAAAACTTAAATAAAAATTAAATTTAACTGTTTTATTGATTGAAAGTGTCATCCGAACCAAAGAGGTGTGCCAAATTATCAGATCAACCAGTCAATCAACAGTGAGAGAGGTAAGGTTTGATCTAACTTCCCTTACTTTTTACCATTATCCTCTTTGTTGGCTGTTGCTCTGTGCGAAAGGCAACGCGTAAGAAATGGTATTTTAAGTGTTTAAAGGCAATGGTGTCGACTTAGGTACCATTATATAGGTAAAAATGCATGGTCCCGATAGTTCTAATAGTTAGGTACCATTATGTGGGACGTGTACTATTTGCAAAAAAAAAGTAGTTCTGATTAAGACTGTCTGCATATTTATGAATACAGTATATGTAATTCTTGTTCTGGAAATCATGTTAATACACGATTAAGGTCAAGTAGAAGTCAATACACTAATAACTATTACGAGGAAATACTAAAAATATTCACGAAAGACTTTGTAGTCAGGTACGATTGTAAGTACGATGTCTTTTTTCCGGGTCATTAAGGATTCTAAATGACTCGGAAATAAAACAATGATATTGTATAATTTAAAGACTGCCTTTCATGACGTAAACGGTACGAAGATAGGATTTCACTGATCATTATAAACAACGCTCAGAGGCTTTACTCTATAATGAATGATGTATAAATAATTGATGATAACTCTGTTGAGACTTTAAAAGCAGGATATTTGGCTAACGGATCAAATTTAAGCACAATAGCGACTACAAACTAATTACGTATCTATAACAAAAATATTTAATTTACCAACAAGTTTATGTATTCTAGAACAAGATCAGAAATTTCGTGGGTGTACTAAGGTATCGTAACGTTCAAAACAATACAAGTAATCACGAGGCAAACAGCGTGGTCTCTTTACCCGGTTTCGTCGAATCACGTTCCACTCCAGCTGTTAGGCTTAAGCCACGTGTTCACGTGACGCATTAGGAAGTTTCTATTACGTTCCGAGGTAAAACAGAATCAATAACTAGAAAGCAGTAAAAGGAAATGTAAATTAAGTCATTAGGGCTGCAGCTGGAGTTTATAAATGGTTAGAAATATGACCTATGAATATGTAAGTAGATTCTTATGCTTTCAATTATGGGGTTAAGTATTATTTGAATTTTATTTTAATTCTATTGAACGATTCAGTTTATATTAGAAACTAAAGATTTAAAACTAGATAACATTCATTCGATCTCAGAAACTTTAAGCCAGACCCGAGTCGAACTGTAGGCACATGCTGTAAGAACATTTCGAACGATCGAACGAACTCGAAAGCTAAATTAGCGGTGATATTTCAATATCGCATGCTGTTTTGGTGATGTCAGGTTGTCGAGCACATAAACATACATCACACTCATGCTCCACAACGTGATGAAACCAAATTTACAGCATGCAGAATGGAAATATCACCGCGGATTCAGCTGTCGAGTTCGTTCGATCGTTCGAAATGATCTTACAGCATGTGCCTACTGTAGGCACATGCTGTAACTTGCATCTCGAATGATCGAAGTGAGCTCGATAACTGAATCCGCGGTGATTTGTCAATTTCGCGAAATTGACCAATCACCGCGGATTCAGCTATCGAGCTCACTTCGATCATTCGAGATGTTTGTTACAGCATGTGCCTGCTGCTCTGAGTTGGAGTGTTAACACTCCACAAGCGTGCTCATCTTCGAAGAATAGGTAAATCAAAGGATTCTTGCATTAAATGCTAGGATATGAAATTGATTTGCCGTCAAATGTTGGTATATTTTGTACCTTATTTATTTCTCGTGAACCTAATGAAAATGAAATTTAATAAATGATAACAAAAGCACTCCAGTTTAGCTGATAGAGGCAGAGAAGTATGAATACGTGAAAAGAAAGAGATTGCAATTTTGATCAATCAATAGGCTAATATTGCAAATGAAGCTAAATTATGTTTCACCCTCCCAAATCCCGCATGCATCAATGTAAGCTAGTCACGTATACTTTGCCTTATAGGATTATGCCCTATAAGAAAAGTAAACGTGACTATGTTAGATTTGGTAAACGAATACAGGCGGAAATACCTAATGTAATTTGAATGAGAAAAAAATATCAAGAGAGTGCCGTCTTCTTATATACGCACTCTGACGACTTTTCTAGGAAAAAATCATTACCCCGCAGTAAAAAAACAGGTTGAGCTTCTCATCAATCCAGTGACGTTAATCCTTGGAGCCTAGGGAGCCTGGGATCCGCTCTCCTATTAAATTATAAATAGGTAGGCATCGGTTGAATAGTCCTCCGTTATGATGATTATATTAAAATCTCTCATTATCTATCTCCTTAGTAAGCAGACTTACACCCGTATTCTCAAACAATACTTCGCTGTGCGTACTACCAAAACTGTGCAAAGAACGACAAATTCTCAGTGTGTTCGTATTGGCAAGCCTTTTTGTTCATTGATAACACTTAAGTACCTAATACTTTGTTGAGGGAACGCACTGCGTTAGATACTGCTCCGTGATGTTTGTGAATTAATTTTACCAGCCCTATGCACTCGAGCACACTATGAGACCTCACAGTATCGTTTGTGAATACGGGTGCTAGTCTATAAAGGTCGAAAATGATGTCTCAATTTCAATGGTCGTCTAAGAGTAAATTAACGACTAATTCCAGCTATCGATTTACGTAAGCAACTATCAAACCTTCCGACCCAAGATATTGTAGTAACAGCTAAGTGCTAACTAGATAAATCCCCAACGCATAATTGCATAATACTTGCGTACACATGAACTAAGAAAAGTTCAGACGCAACGGTTACAAGGTTCGCAGTGATTAGTGATTCAGTTGACACTCGCCTAAGGCGCTGATTGAGTGTTAATATGTTCTGATCTTGAGGTATTTTCAATCGTTATTTTTTAAGCTTCACACTGCTTGATTATAATCGTTCTCTATACTACAACCTTCTTTAAAGAGCATTGACGATCCAATATATAGTAAAAACATAAGATCAAGTATTGATATTTAGCTGCTAAGATGATAATTTAAGCAGGAAACTTCACCCTTTAGATGGCGGTCACCTCGTTAAAAATTATTCAGACAATTTGTGATTAGACTACCTTGTGAATAATAAAGGTGGGTAGAAGATAGGGACCACGTCCCGGACGACTCCAGTCTAGTCGTCCGGGACGTGATCGTTGACTAGAGCCGGTCCAACCGGGTCAAGATGTCAACGTGTTAACTCCGTAGCGATTGCTTGTTTTGAAAGTAAAGGAGAATTCTGTCCAAACTGCGCAAATTATTTAGGTTGTAAAAGCTCCAACACATATGACAAACAAAGGCATTAATCTAATATCAGCATACTGTTTCTAGCTTTATGATTTTGCGTAGATAATTCGAGAAAAACCAAATATCCTATTCTAGAGAGCAATTTTTAGAATAATGACTATAAAAAATGTTATATTGTGTGAGTTCAGGTTTAAGAAGCAGTTGTCAGTAAAGATAATCTCACGTCAATTGTCATTTGGCAAGCAAGGTACGATAATATGGTAGTGGAAGCCCACATTACAACAGTGTCTACTTGGTGACAATTTGTCATTAAAAATTACGTACCTACCTCCAATTTTACAATAAAACCGTTAGCAAAACTGAACATCAAAAAGTTATTGTTTGCTACTTCAATGCGATACTTTTTCATTGACAAATCATGTCAGTAAGTCTGGGTTGAGCTCGTAATATTAGGATAAGGTGCACTCCTAGTTTCAAAACGATAACTTTATAGTGGCAATCAGGCAAGCACGCACACAAGCCTTACTGATCTAAATGTTCGATATTTATTTGCGAAGTGAGCACGATATCGAGATATAGATATAATCTATGAATAATTTAAGTTTCTTTTGATAAATTCAATAGGTGGAAATAAAATCTCCGTTTATACATCTAACCTACAAAGATAACTCTCGATTAGCGACGATATACGAATATAATACCGCATTTACGTCCTTCGATTGAGCAATGTCTGATTCTGGGAAATATCAATGATACCGCGGGATTTTAATGACGTTGATCGATGTGAATGTGAATATCATGATCATCCAGAGAAAGGGATAAGATAAGATTTTATATTTTTATTATTGGATAGAATGTGCAACTTCTCGTAATTTTATATCAAGGATAACTGAGTAAATGCAAATTTCTGCAAGTATAAAAATATTCAAATTGAACTTCAGTTTTTAAAATCATTTAACAAAATGACGGAGTCATCGAGTAACATACATCGGCGATGAACGTTCTTATCATCGAATATAATAACCTCCTAATTTTTTGAAGTCGGTTAAAATAAAAACGCAGAAACAACAGCTTATTGTGATATAACCAACCACTTTGATAGCATAGCGACCCGCAATCATAACGTGTAAGAATAACAGAGCATTTTCTACTGTTAACTTGCTAAACCTGTCGTAATTCGATGCTAAACGAGTCGATTCTATTAGCTGTTTCGCATGTTACCTAAACGGTGTATAATGTTCATGAGAAAAGTAACAAGAAAATCGCATTGAAGTTAACCTATGCAAGAAACAAAGTGTTAAATTACATACAAGCCGAGATGCCCTCTGTTCGTAAAGCCGTACACTTGTTACAGGATGTTAAGGCGCAGTCCGACCTCAAAATCAAGAAAATGTTTAATTTTCAAACACGATCGTGACTTCGGGACACAACTATATCTATCCAACGTCAATGGTATCAGTGTGCAGACATAAAGTCGAACTAAAATGTAGTACGGTAGAATTCAACACGGTTGTTTCTTTTATTCAAGAAATCGCTAAGTGCTATTACGATATTACTTTTGCGTCCAAGTTCTCTGTGGTGGTACAGAGAACTTGGTATTGTTTTTATGTTAAAGATTTACACAGATATAGAACTGTATTAAAATCTAGTACTGTCAAACAATTTAAATTGTATTGGTATTTCACATTAACTAATGAAAAACAGTGTTGATTCCCGGCGGAGTAGAATGGGCCACCCCATCTCTTCCTGTGGGTGTTGTAGAAGGCGACTGAGGGATACGACTGTTCTCCATCCGGCAGTAAACATACAGCCCATGACTAAGTGCCCGTTTGACAGCAATAGGCTCGACCCCTATTGCGTGGGACCGAAAATCATATTTGGAGAAATGTGTTAATACACCTCTGCCTATCCCTTCAGGGATTTATAGGCGTGAGTATATTATGTATGTAATGAAAAATCTGCAAAAAAAGTTAATCAATCGAAACAACACAAGTTATACAATTTTCAACACGTTTATTATTGACTAGCTTTCGCCCGCGGCTCCGCCCGCGTGGATGTCCTTTCTCAAGGTCTAATCTACCTCTGTACCAAATTTCATCAAAATCGGTTCAGTGGTTTAGGCGTGAAAGACAGACAGACAGAAAGACAGGCAGTTACTTTCGCATTTATAATATTAGTAGGGATTAAAGTTTAACCGCGCCTTAATAGTGTGCAGAACACGTGCATAAAATCCGATACATGTACGTCCTTATGCAATCGCTCAGGATGATTAAAACGTTTGACCTAATAACAACCGTATGAAACAAACTTCTTGGAATGATACGCTCATACAGGGTCACTGCTAACCCGACGTATGCCTGTCAGGGACCCAAAATGCTGCAATTTTGACCCCCCACATGACTGAAAATTTTGGGTTCTCTAACGCCCCCTGACAGGAATACGTCGAGTAACCCTGTATATCATTTAAATTATAAGATTGGGGTGGAAATGCATAGGTATGTGACGTACCTATCATTGCTGGACTAGTAGGTATCCAATAGGAAAAAATACGTAAGTGGTGTTTAAGCTACTTTCATAGTGGACATAGGTATAAATAAAAATAACAATTAATTAGATGTAATTAAATATCCATTTAATACGACCTTCGACGAACCTAGCATTAATTACGATGTATGTTTAGAAAATAAGTAAAAGCTTGGATAGTCATGTATCGATGAAGCTGTTATGCCTGTACGCACATATAGAACAATTAAAAGTAATTAAATTTTAATTATTGATTTCCTCTGTGTTATCACAGTTTCAGCTTATCTTTGGTAATTACCTAGATGCGATAAGCGAAAACTCTGATAAGTAACAGAGAGGAAATAAATATCTAAGATAAGATAAAACTTTGATAATAACACAAAGGAGTTAATTAATTATTTCTATATTTTAATTCCCCTACATCACCGCCTATATTGAAAAAACGAGGCTTTTATTCTATTGTATAACAAAAAAACTGTTAAATTCAGTCGTAATTTTTTTAAAGAAATATATATTTTAAAGTTGGGTTATATACAAAGAAATCTTGCTATTTACTTTCTCCGAACACCGATGAGGTGTCAGTCACAGCTGACCCAAGAATAGATTTATACCTGTCTAGATTGCGAAGGTCAAAAGACAGGTATTCCGTAGCAAAACTTAATCAGCTGTATCTAGTTAAACTACACAGCGAATCTAATGTTCTTAGAAATAATACGCCTAGGAAGATAAATGTATACAAGCTACAAACAACAAAAGAGTCAAACAAAAGTATAAAAACAAACGTAGAGGGCAAACATTTATCACGGACAGGATCGAAGGATAACACTGTTTATTGGGGGTCAAATGTTTAACAAATGATTGTCTCCGCGTTAACCTTCAGAATCACGGCTGTATACAAAATGTTACAATGCAAGTTATCGTCTGTACCATCACGCCTGAAGCATCGCTTTGTTCGATATCCAATGCTGGCTAACCAATCTAAAAAGTGTTAGCTGGTGAAAAATCGCGATCAATGGAAACGTGACGTTCGAGAAAGCAAAGAATTTCCCGGTTGAAGAAGCTGATTTATTGTCTCACGTTAGACGTATCTCATTTATCACGAACAGTTTTAGCGGCCAAGTCACACAAAGGATAATGCATTACCGATTTAGTAGAATCGTTTATCGAAACGACATTGACGAATTCGATGAGAGATAACTACGATCAAGAGTACGAAACTTATCTGTCTGTAGTAAGAAAACTATCAATGAGTCTCTTAGAACGACGACGCGACGTAATCACCGTCAGAGATATCGTATAGTAAATCATGAAAATAAATAGTAAATAGATTTTTTACTGCGTCGAGTAAAACTTGATAATTTGTGGCGGTGATAAATTCAATGTAGGACCTTAATGACTGTGTTCGTCTCGTTATATCGTTGGCAACGAACTAAAAAAGTTTTTTAGTCTAATAATTTATAAGGTGTAGCAATCAGGACTACACAACTGATACAGCATTTATAAATCCCCAGCTAAGTTTCGTGAAACTGTGATGCAATAGAATATCTTACCTACGTTTTTGGTAGTTAAAAAAAATGTTTTTTATCTCCCTGAGTTATCGTTGGCTCTAGAAATAGTTATGTAAATTAAAGAATTAACGACATAATAAACAAAAACAGCTGCATTAATAGCATTTATTGCATTCCTGTTGTGTTAACATAATTAATGTTTTTATGTTAATTTATTGTCGACCCGACTTCCGGTTCGACCACTTTCATAACTATGCTATAAGTAATTTCGACCAAAAGCGACGACAGTTTAACGAAATATGACACTGTGCACTTATATGGTGTCGTGAATATGTCGGTGATTTATAAGAACCAGTAAAACATGTCATTTTTAAGGTTGTAATTCAGATCAATGAACGGATGCTCGATGCACTGGGTAAATTCGTTCAACTTAACTGAGTTCTCATTGAAAGTCAGGGTAAAATGTGGTAAGTAAAGCAGTTTTGTTAACCTTGATCGCAGTTCCTATCCATATATTGTTTTTGTCCCACTATTGTTATAGTGGGATAAAAATAATATTTTACTGCATGATATAAGACGGTCTAGTAAATTATATGCCAATAAACCTATAGATTGTGTTGTGTGATTTATATTTCTACCACTGTTCTTCACTGTTATAACATTTCCTATATAATATCACATTTATCGATGATATACACTTTCCGCTCGTATATCTGCTTGCAGAAATTTCTTACAGAAATAATCGAAAGTCTGCGCATCTGCTTTGCTTCTTAAATATTTATTCAATGTTATTGCGCACGTACAATTTTAATGAAAAAAAAACGAATAGGACTAGTTTTAAATCTGTCTCCAGTAATAAATCTTAATACAAATAAATATATATCTTTATTGCTTTCTAAGACAAATAATTAAGGGCCTTTAGGAAACATTGACGTGTATGCTTCAAAAGGGCCATCTGTATCGGTTCGGGAAGCCAAAGCGGAGTGATATGAACGCAATGATTTGCTGCGGCGATAAATCCAGCCGGTAGACGGGGACAGACCCGCCCGCGGCCGCCACGATAAGTGTATCCAATTACTAAGATACCCTCCACCGACGTTATACCATCGTAATGTATTACACCATAAAATATATCGTTAAAAATACTACTTATTCAAATAAATATTACGCAGAATTAACGAGATCGTAGAGTTATTTTTCATATTCGTATTGACAAGTATGTATGCCTATTTTATTGTGGTTATTATATAAGCTATGGTAGCAGGGAAAGTGTATAATAGCTGTATGGGTAATTACAACGTACGTCAATTGATAACAATACTAAAACACTAACCGAAGTTAATCGTAAAACCTTGTAATTGAAGATTTTTACTTGCAAATATTGCGATAAAAAGTCTCTTACGAATAACGTTTAGCAGAAATTTCACCTTGGTTCAATGTATGTACCTATACGCAGTTAACCTTTTTTCCCATGGAGAGTCTCGTCTCGTTTTACACAAGAAACCGTTCAGCACTTCTGTCGACCGATAATTAATTCTGTCCTGTACTACTTAAGTTACCGATCGTGTAGAAACCGCAGCGCCCCTTAGTGGTCAAAGAACATGTTCGAACGTATTCGTATCAGTCATTTAACTTTGCTCCAATTCCATCGTATAGCATTTTCCAATATGACTACAGAAGATCTTGGTGAAATGCGTTAATCACAGGGAACAGACTGGATTTGCTCGTTGAGTAAGTAGGGACCGCGAAAGGTGTATTTTTCATTAATACTAGCTTCGTATCTCGTGCCTAGTCATCAATCTTACAACTGAACACTGTCTACAATAATGATACGTAATAATATCGTAATAGTACTCATGCCTCTTTGCATTGAAGTATGAAATACTGCATAAATGTGCCACCTGGTCCTGATAAGTACATCCATTACTAAGGCTCTTAGGGCGACAGCAGATTAAGTTAATGCGTGTACCTCACATAGCGTACATGGCTTAAGTGGAAACCTTATGAAAACAAAACAAAAAGTATTAAAAGGTATCTATCTACAAAACAACCACAACCCTTCCCTGTTGTTCATACTATTAGGTAGATTTACTCGTGGTTTTAAAAGCGCCCGTCGAGATCCATGCGGTTACCGTCAACGGACACCGCGGAAGGGCTCCGGTATCGAGCAGTCATAAATCAAAGAGCACATCGCCCCCGGCAGTCCGCCCTGACCCTGCTGCTTTTGTTTACCAACTACATTACTTCGTTGATCACCTTCAGATAATAAATGTTTAATAGTATACAATTTTAACGATATCCTGGTAAATATTTATGTAAGGTGATATCTATATCGTCTATGGACAAAAACGATGTACCCTTTTAACACATGAATGGATACAAAGACTTTTTGTTGGAACTGACCTCGGTTTTCGATAATCGACGTCACAATCGATACAATCGCCACGTAAAAGGCCATAATGGGAGCGCGGCGTTGCAGAGTCGCGATCGTAATCGACCGAGGCCAGTTGGTCAGTGTTGTGCATCGGCGTCGCTGGCGGTGTTGTGCGTTTTTAACTTGGTTAGATTGTACTGTTCGCTGAATCAGCCGCGTGCTGATTGAGATCGAGGTCTGCTGGGTCGGTGGGCATCGCAAGTCGCTAGCTTACGAGCCACGCAGATCGATTATCGCGCATCACGAATTACAGGCGAATCAGAGTAAGCACCACATGCTACACTGCCTGTCATTAAGTAGTAATATAAAAATAAATAACTTTTTAATCTGTCAAACAATACAAATAAATTATAACTTTCTATTTAATTTTCAGGTTAACTGTTTAACAGCGATCCTCGAGGCGCTATAATAACATTTACTACTCGGACTTTTCATTAGCAGTAACTTAACAGTTGAGAACACAATAATGAAACATAATTGCAAGCCAGAAACAGAGCCAAAGATGTTTACGCTTGAGCATGCCTCTATTAAACAGCTTACGCGAAGGCTATAAGTTCTGAGAGAAACTCATACTGTGAAATCAATCAACCCGATGAGCTACATGGCTGTCTATACTCAGCGCAGACATTATCTAGCCAATAAAAGCGATCACGTAACAATATCTATTAACAATCAATCCGGTCCACGGGCAAGCAATTACAGCCTAAGGCAAATACATCTTTATAATATATGTGTGTGTGTCGTGGGTCAGATTATATGGTGGGAATGAAAATATAGTGCAATCATAGACTGATGTCATTTCAAATTACTTAGCCCGCGGTGGTGAATATTGGCGGTATTACGGAGACTCGATCAGTCCCGTATGTGTCCGGTATCATTGATAGGTCGCCTTCCCGAGGGGCAACATATCCGTTTATTGTTGTTCGCAAATAAAGGGTTTAGTTCACCCATGAAACGCAAAAGTATGGAAGTAATATTAGCTGTCATGTACGATGTCAGTTCGGACAGTTCGCCCGGAGGGTTGCGTAACAGCGTAACAATAGTCATTAGCAATCAATCAGGCCGACTATACAGTGGGTGGCTTGGAAGGCTCAGCTTCTAAAATTGGCCCTTGCGGTAACGTTGAGAAACTATGTTTACTATATAATAATGGGAAGTTGAAACATGCTCAGCTATATGGTCGTGATCGATGTGGTGCTTTCAATTTGGTGAGCGTAAAACTGTTGAACGCCAACCGCACTGTTCAACCAGACGACGCAATGAAAACAGGGTTTTATCGAAATTGTGGCCAAAGAGAATAAGTCGATTGCTGTGGTTCAGCTGTGACGGCACGCTTTCAGAACACGTACGGGCAATTGAAAATAGCTCTGGTTATTGCGCGAAATTCAGGGAAATCGGTGCGCAATTGATGCTGCCGGGCAAGCCACACAATGTGTTAGCCGTGAGATAACGACGCTGTTATCCTGGTCGAGCTACTCGCGTCACGCCTTTGAGCCGCCCGTGGTGTATTAGATAGGATATGTCGATAACCTGAGTAGCTATTTTCAATTCAATTTTGTTAAACCTAAACATGGTGTTTCCATATTTTTACAGGAATAAATCCTCTTTTTTATCCTATTGCGATACCAAACAAGCATACGGCCCACAAGTAAGTGGTTACAGTGACCGATGAAACCTTGCAACATAAGTGTCACTCGCTGCCGAAACCAAAATATTTTTGACACATACGCAGAAAACCTAAAATCGAACTATTCACGATCCAAACAACTCCGTCGGACGACTACGACATACTACGAGGCAACTAGGTCTATCTATCTCTATACGTTGCCTTATAAGTAAGTACGTCAGACTTACCGTAGTTTCACTCCTCTACCCCTAGGAATGCAACAAGTGACAACGGTCACTTTTTTCGGCCAAGGTCTTAAGTCACATGCATTTTTTAGTCATCACACACAAGTCAAGCGGAATTGTTCCCAAAAGTCTATCTGTATGTCAAGCGGAAAAGTTCCCAAAAGTCTTTCTCTTTCTAATCGAGTGGCGTGACATGTAATCTATGTTTAAAATGCGTGGACAAACCGTAAATCGGTCCGCTCCGTTCAAAATACGAATGTTTACGTCAGTGTTTCGCGCGCCATTTCGCGGCAACAACGTGCGAGTCGGTTGTGCAGTGTTTTTATTCATTTTTCTTTAATTTACGTGTATTTGCAGTAATATATTATTAAAAATAGTAGTGTGTGTATACTGTGTGTAACTTAAACTAATAATTTCGAGAGAATTGTCAGTATAATTCTACTTTTTTATCATTTCAAGTGCGTGCGGTAGGTAGTCACGTGACCAAATTTTTGCAAGTGAGTTGTGCTGTGTTTTAATGCATTTTTCTTCAAATTTACGTGTATTTGCAATAATATATTGTTAAAAAGTGATGTGCGTGTATACTGTGTGTAAGTGAAAGCAAAGATTTCCAGAGAATTGTAAGTATATTTCTACTTTTGTATCATTTCAAGTGCGCGTGTAGGTAAACAGCTGACAAAGGTCAAAGGTCAGCAAAAATTCCGTCCCAGTAATATGCATGTAACCAAATATTGTTGTACTATCACATATGTTTTTATTATTTTATCGTGTGTAGTTATAACCGCCGGTCTATTTAAGTTACAAAAACAAAACGGTAAACGAAATCTTGTATACATTAAACGTACTTAAAATTTAAATGTAAACATTTTCAACGTAACCTTTGTTCACAGCTGTATATAATAAATCAGACGATAACACTAACAAAACATCTGGCACTACTTGAAAGAATGACTCATAAACTCTAAGAATAACATCACTTCAGTCTCGTATTCCACTTGTAATTGATAACAAAGGCAATAATAACGAGTGTCGGCCCGGCGCGCGCCGCATGACGTCACCAGCTGTGAGTGGCGCGCGTGTGAGTGTCGTTTGACAGACCGCTCAGTCCACTCACCGGATAAACTAAGCTAATCTAATATCAAGCTCAACGTTTCACAGAGCGGAACATAATTAAGGAGAACGAATAATTTAATGACGAATTCACTTTATTAGGAACGTCCCAGACCTTATGTACTTAGTCGGTTGTTAACCTGCCGTTCATTACAAACTTCCTGTGGTCACGCATTGCGTATTGAGGTATACCTATAGGATATTGCGACACAAAACTGTACATGCACATTTAACGTAAGAAAATATCCTGTCATATATTGTGACATCTCCAAAACGGATGATCGCAGCGTGGAATTTTAATTCGATGAGGAAAAAGTAATGGTCCCTTGGCGATAGGAGTACGTTATCACGCATCAACAAATTCAAAGGATTACCTGTCGAATTTTTATTGTCAAATTATGTAGCCGATTCATTAAACGAACCGTGTATTGTAAGACTTCTTTATTTGGCGGTACGGCAACGAAGAGCCATTATTGCCTCACGAGTCTGATTGATTATGTTCAATTAATTTAAGTCATACTGACGTTTCAATTTTTTATGTTGAGTAAATTTGAATAATCTCCATAACATCATTAGCGTTTATACTATTGTTCACCTCGTCGTGTAAAGATCAGTTTTGAAACTAGCTTATAATAAAATCATGAATGATGCATAGCCTGACATGGTTATCGTTGCGATAGATCCTCCTATTACTATTGTTTCGTTAGTGCAGTTTCTTGGATATAATATCTTGTAAAAACAATAGGACAGTGTATGCAGTCCGTCGCCCGTGGGAAGATGTAAGATAACGCCACAATAGTACTTTCATTCGAACACGCATGATTTAAGTGTGAACTATATGACAATGGTAACGGGCGTTTACGTATGTCAATGCGAATCTACTTGTGAGAAACCATATACTCATACAAGTATTTAAATACAAAAGGTCTCCATAATAATCACAACTCATTTACCGAGCGCAAGCTAGTTTTACTAAACCTATAAGTAGCTGTTTCGTTTTGGTAAGTCACGTTAAGCTTTAAAGAGGACCACCGAAAGCTCCCCCCGACTTATAAAACTCATACAAAGTAGACAAATTTGGTAAGAACACCTACATGACACGGCAGGCGTGTGTCGACGGAGATATCTCCAAAGCTGCCGTGAACCCCTCAGCAATAAGCCCAAACTGTGACGAGTCACGCCAGACACGCCCCAACTAGTATCTATTGGTAAGACGTGTGCGACATTTTGAAGACGATAGTTGTCTTTTGAATGTACCAATTAAGATATTTTTAAAGCAAGTTTGAACATAGAATCTAAAGAAATACATTGTAGGGTTTAATTTGCTACCATCCATACAAAGAACAAAGTTTCTGCTTTCGAGATTGTTGATGACAACTTACTGTGAAAAGCATAGGCTAATATAAGAATAGACTTGAAAATGTCATGAAAACTCGAGCTTTGAACGAGTAATAATTACGTCCAATCGAACCATGCAACAACAGTACAAAACCTTATTGTATGACACTTTCTAGATAATTAATTACTTGTTCTGACTAATTTATCAAGACAGAGTCTAAATATAAAGTTGTGTCCCAAAAAAACTTTATATTGTGGCAGTTGATGCTTTTCATGTTATAATAATTGTTGTTGTTAGCATCCATTAAGGAAAGATTTTTAGCTTTTACCTTTAAACAGTAAGGTTCAGGAGTACAAAAACCAACATTGCCATGTAAAGCCTGAACTTGTGCGAAAACAGAATTTCCACAATATCTCGCTTTACAATACTTGCGAACATATGAACTTCAACTTATAAATAATAATGAACTTGAAATGCCTTCTCTTAAATAAAGTTTGGCAGAAGAAAACAATAACGTGAAAGTTTGTTCTTGTATACACAAAGTCAAGAAAGTTTTTCAAGAAGTTTTTTAGAAAGTGCTTTTTTTTCTGTTATGAAACATTTCACTGAACGAAAAAATGTTAACGAGATTACTGTACTAATTCACCATTAATATTACATAACAGCTGTCTAATTAGCCTCACGCCGACAATTGGGCGTCGTGTAGACATGTTGCAACACAGATAAAACTGGAATAAATTGTGAAAGCAAACGTGAGACACTAATATGGACTCACTGGTTAATTTAGAAAGAATTTCTGTTCTGATATCAATTTTAAAGGTATCCAGCTAGTAAGCTTCATTATAAATCAATCCACACCTTTCTTCGACATGTTTGTTCAAATCCAACGGCTACTGATCTGGTGATAAATTATATAAAGCTACACATAATAAATTAATAGATATCTTTCAAGTAATTTACTATTTTGAAATAATTTGAGAATTTTATCATTGATAGGTATTTCCTAAATTTTACGCGAATGACACTCATTGAAATAAAACTTCGTTCGTCTTAAATAGAAAATTAAAAAGTAGTTTTATTCCAGTTTTATCATTTATATTTTAGTAATTAAGTGAATCATCTATACAAATTATAAAGAGACAACGCGGCGCGAATATTTTGTTGCATGCATGCGGAAGATCTCTGGAACAACGACATCAGTTCCAGAAATTCTTTCATCTGAAAGGTACACTATTTCTGGAATCTAAAGAGTGGCACTAGTAATTAAAAGAATTGATGTTGAAAAGTTAAACTTTTGCGGCTGCTTATCCGAAGTTCAAGTCAAACAACAATCCTAACTCGGTTCCAAGAAACTAGACACCATATTAGAACTCAAATAAGATATTTACATGCATAAGAGAATTGGTATCAATCAATCTTTTCCATACTTAATATCAGGATACTCGAGTTGCTATACATAATAAACTTGGACGGCGGCGTATTTCATGGCAATATCCTGGATCAAATGGAAAATCGAAGTCACTGACATCAAGTGGTCTTAAATACGTCATACACTAATAAATCAATTTTCCATTACAAGTAATAAATACGTCTTTAATTAAGAACCAAGCTAGTATTAATATTACAAAATATTCGGCACCGTATGAAGCAATAAATTTTCTTTATGAGTGTATTAAAGAATACATAAATAAGAGTCAATTGACCGCTCTAGATAAAAATGTATAAGGTGAATCCAATGAGATAATTTAATGAATTTTATTGGATAAGCCTAAGGCATTTGAATAAGCTTTTGTTTATATTTATGACTGTACCATTATTTAAATATTTATAGCTAGTACTTTGAATACGATTGACTCGAACGACAACTGAATCGGCAATCACTCTTTTATTTATACTTATACGAGGTAAAAATGTTTACAAGTTAAGCTAATGCCATGCATGCGCTGCAATTTACAATTACTTTTTATTACTTACTGTTTTGCCATTTTATTTTGATTTAACCTACATAGAAACTATGTCGGTGATGGATGAGCGATGAGCACGACTTACCAAAATTTCATCTTAATTGGATGAATCATATGGATACGATTAAGGGACAAAGAAAGAATACTGCCTGATTTTATAGTCGTTTCGGAGCGAAATCATCTTCAAAATTTTCCAGACAATTTTGCTATCGGCCGGTATTACTTTTTATACAATTGTGTAAAGCCGCTACTCTCAACTTCGTTCGAATTTGGTCGAGATGGTCCTAACTATGTAAGTATAACAAAGCGGCTCGACCAAATTCGAACGAAGTTGAGAGTAGCGGCTTTACACAATTGTATAAAAAGTAATACCGGCCGATAGCAAAATCCAATTATAAAATCTGCCAATCAAAATTCATTCCAATACTTTCAGCCGTTTTCGCGTAATTGGGCAACAAATAACGAAACTTTACATGTATCATCAGTAACATTATACCTATAGAGCTCGCCGTTAAAATTATCGAAGGTGTTGATGAAAACTTTCATCAACACTTTCGGTAAATCTAACAACACGAGCGTAGAAAAATGTTTCTAAATTTCAACACCATCGCCACTGTCCACTGACAGCTATGAACCCTGATTTTATTCAAAAAGTTCCCAGACTGGTTCCAATTACCAGTCGATTACCAACTAGTTTCATGTAGAAATCGAATTTAAACACTCGGTTCTGCTTGTTAGGCGTTGCGACTACTTAGCGCCATTATACTTACGTCATCGTATTGTTAAATGCTCCTCAGTCAGTCCAATTTTTCCGTTGTTTTGTTCTTCTTTTTCAACTTCAGGGTTTAGATAAGGATTTAAAAGATAAGCTGTCAAAGTTCAAGAGTCGGCTTTAGTTCATGGCCTTTTAACTTAAGTTTATCACAAAAATTGTAACAGTAACTTGAAAATATGATTTGTTTGGTGGTACGAAATTCGGCACAGTAGGCGGTCTTAAAATCGTTAAGATAAGAACAATGAGAGAAGAACCTCGATTAACAAATATCTGAACGAGTAATGGAAAGTGTTGTTAGCGCTTATTTTTTCTTATTGTCTGAACAAAATTCCACCATTAGTGTCTATTCGTTCTTACATTTTTTAAACTGAATGGTTTTATTTGATTTCAATGAGTGAACTTCACTTAATTTAAGAGTTGTAGCCACTTACGCCTTTCTCACTTTGGTTAAGATTCTACTGTTAGCCAATTATTTTTCTGTCCTTTGTATGACCCAAGAGCTTTTTCTGTACCTACTTATTAATCTTATATGCAATTCTGCTGGTTGCTATCCTTTAATAAATAGTAGGTAACATACATATATAAAAGAAAAATAAAATAAAATGCCCAATGGCTACAAAAATCTAACTAAATTATGATAATCGCAGATGATAATAACACGTACAAAGCTACTAGTATATTTTAACGGTATTCCTTATTACTGAGTATGAAATGAAGGGGTTCTATGACATTTTATTATTTAGCTTGCGGGCATTTTTAATAAACACTGAAGTTGTGCGGTTGCTAACGAGCTATCAATTAAGTTTAGTGCGAGGTCAATCAATAACTACCGAAACGCTACCGGCTTCACTTTGGCAAACGGCATTATAGCAGCGACTCGTCTTGTGGTATTAAAAAACAAAAATAGCACCTTTAATTTTATTTTATTGATTATAGGAATTGAGATAATTTTAAAGCATTTAGCATGCTAGGTCAGAGCAATCTTCCGCAAGTCAAGATCGCGGGTTCGAGTCCTGCCCGAGTATTGATTTCGCTTTTTCCAATTTAAAATATTTATAGGAATTGTTATTTTTTGGCTCTTAATCAAAAATTTCATATGCGTTCTTTGTGGTGTTGGTTTCCCGGTGAAATAGAATAGGGTCACCCCATCACTTCTCGACCTTCTCGTGGATATCGTAGAAGGCTACTAAATGATATGACTGTAGGTACTCCATCCGACAGTACACATACAGTCCATAACAAAGTGCCTGCTTGATAGCAATAAGCTAGCTCCCTTTTAGGTGGGACCGAAAACAATAGTTGGGGAAACGTAGGTGTTAATACACCTTTGCCTACCCCTTCGGAGATTTAAAGGCGTGAATATACTATAATAACTCTCTTAAAACGTTAGTGATACATACACGCGTATAAATAACTAGCCTTCTGCCCGCGTGCATCTCGGTTAACGCGACCTTTGCTCATATCTTCGGTTCTACTCAACCGAATGCGATCAAACAAACGTGATTTTAAGTCTGAGTAAGCCCTTTCTAACAAAAAAACCGCATCAAAATCCGTCCAGTAGTTTTTGCGTCCATCACGGACAAACAGACAAACAGACAGGAAATTAAAAAAAAATATTTTCGTGTTCAATATCGTTAACATAACATAAGTATTTTTTTAAAATATCTCCAATGTACAGACACGACCACTTTACAATTATATAATAGTACTAGCTTTTGCCCGCGGCTCCGCCCGCGTGGATGTCGGTTATCGCGACCAAACATAGCCTATGTCCTTTCTCAAGGTCTAATCTACCCCTATACCAAATTTCATCAAAATCGGTTCAGCGGTTTAGTCGTAAAAGCGAGACAGACAGAGTTACTTTCGCATTTATAATATTAGTAGGGATAGATAGATTAAGTTCTTACCTAAACGACCTAATTTTAGGAGAGCCTATAAAACTTGGGCCATGTCGATACCGCGTCGTAAACCGTCTCGAACTGTTTCGGGAACAAGGTTATCGTAACAAAAACCCAAATAAAATTTTGCGATTATCAAATATTTATAGAACGGCTCCAGATATGACAGCGCCCATCATAACTTGCGAGAAATGGGATAATAGTTACACTTACTCCATTATGCTTTGGCTAGAACTTCATCTTCATGGTATTTCAATTATTTTCTTCATCCTGGTGATGATAAAACCATGCTTTCCCGAGCATAAAAGTGTCTGACCAGATTAGTACTTTTCCAGTCAAACCACGTCAAACTTCGTAGCTTTAAGAATAACATGCTAAATTTAATTTAGACCAATTTTTCAGTTTAATTTAGACTCATGAGTTCACCGGTTAGAATTTGTCTCCTGGACTCGACTAGTTACAGGAATACTTATATGTAACGTAAGTTACGTAAGGAATGATGGCTGGGGCGGACTGGATGCGCAAGGCGGAGGATCGGCAAACGTGGCGCATATTGGGAGAGGCCTATGTCCAGCAGTGGATTGCAATAGGCTAATTGATTGATTGATTGAACGTAACGAATTCTTTAATCCTTTATTAGCTACAGCACTAAACTTACCTACGATCTTGTTATCATCAAGTAATCTGAATTGCCCACTATGGTTAAAGACGTAATCGCGTCAGAAACGTACCCCAACGAACCGACAATCGTTAAGGAAAAACGTTCTCTAAACAGGTAGATTACATTTACGGCAGAGTTTAGTTCAGATAAAAAATTACAAACATTTACCTACATCTATTTTTGAAACAAGACTCTCCCTATATAAATAAATGTATTGGAAAACAGAACATTCAGTCACTCATTGGCATAATACCGATAAGATTGTGTGTATACTGTATTGGTATTACGAAAAGCTTTCATTACACGCACTGTTCAATATGCCAGTGAAATCATCGCACGATGCTGCGATCGAAAATAGTTCCAAAATTCATTACATTTAAGGTTTGGATTTCCATTGTCTAACAGTAAACACTGTACTGTTACGTAACATGTATATGATATTTTGTTGCGGGGTAAGCGATACGACCTTCTACACGCATCGTTGGACTTTCCAGTAATATAGATACTTGTGTTTATAGTAAATGCTCACTATCTACAAAATCGTAGATAGCTTTTACTAGTATTCTTCAAGTATTACATTTTGGTACTGTTTATTTACAATGTTCTGTATTCCTGCAACTCTATTCAACATAGCAAACCAAATAAACTGAAAGCAGCTCCAGAATTCGGTATACACAACATGTGCTGAAAGAAATACCCACCTACATTGTATAATTTTAAGTAGAGCTCCTTAAATAGCTGCAGGCAAGCTGATATTAAGTATAAGACATCTTTTAAACTTAAAGAATTGTAAAGAAAATCTTGAAGTTTGTATTTTTGTAGACAATAGTCATGTGTGTATTCTTCAGAGCTACTCTTTCATATCCACATAGAGTAGCATTGTGCAATTAATACTGCTTGTGTGCGTGTTTTCTTTTCCCCATTCTTTAAGTAAGCATTTGATATACAAGTTATGTATTACATAGTGCCGGTGCAAGTTTGGAATCTTACGATCGAGAGCGTCGCAACCCTAGTAACTTAGCTACGCTGAAAAAAAGGAATCTATAGCATCCTGACCGATGGTTAGCGGCTACCAGAGCTCATATTTATGACATGAAGTCAATGGCTTTATGTTCAATAAACATAAAGTCATGCGTTCCTGGACACGCACGCCTGAGGTAATTCAAATAAACATCTCATTCGCACTTGTCATAATCTTAGAAAGTTGTCGACGTAATTTGGTGATGAACAATTTAACACACATAGGTGGATAACGGAATTAACAAACAACTACAGTTATTCCTAAACACTGTGTTAGGCGGTTCTTGATGTACAAATAAATTGATACTGCAATCTTAGCGTGTACAAAACAGTAATCACATTTTTTCTTTCAAATTTGTGCAAACAACCGCCGATTATTTTCGTACCTTTGTCGGCGTTGATTATCCATATCCATGATTGTCTATCAGATTTGCTTTCAGCATTAAGGTCATCTTAAGCATCACGATTTTGAGGCTTTTCTGCCGGTGAAATGGAACTGCGACGTGCGAAAAGAAAGTTTTTTTAAATATTTCTTACAGATAGTTTAGTTGAAGAAAACTGAATTGGCATAAATACAGAAAAAAAATCTGCTGATGGAATATCTCGCCTAATAGACGAACAAACACCGAGTCATGTTCATTTTTTCACCCTTCATAATAATTTACACACTAGAGAACAATCAGAGCGTCGCGGGAGCCTTCTTTAGTATTTATTGTCAAGGTCATGACGATACAAGTTTGTCGTAATCAGTAGATTATAAATTAAAGATTGTCTATCACACTATCGCGCCTCGGATTTGTTTTTGTTTCAGCAGGGTACCTACTCTCATTCGTTTATATTCATTATGTAGTCACGGCTATCATAAACGGGTCGGAAAGTGGTACTTCACACGGACATTTCGCAAGCTATACCCATTGTTGGTTAGTAATAACCGCAAAATTTTGGGGAGTTTATAGCCATATTACTTACCTACTTACTAGGCACGTGTAAATATCGAAGTCCAGGTTAAGCGGACCTCAGACTCCGAGGTGAAAGCTGCGGATGCGACTGGGATTAACGCTAGGATGAAGAAGTTTCCAAACTCCAATATCCAAAATTTCATAATGAAAAAATTGTGATTTTTTTCCAGCCTCCTCCCACCCTCCCCCCTATTGAGCCTCACGTGATTACAGCCCCCTACCTGCCTGACATGATTGCTGGTAATATAAAAATATGTAAGCGCTTGCAACACATGCATAAGAGCAATCGCTCATTTGTTCCTGACCTTACCCTACCTCCCAAGGAGCTCTTGCAACCCACTGTCGAATACAACATAAATATAATTTAGCTGCACTTCTCTACTCCCGTTGCAGACTTACCCCATTTGGTGGAGTCCTCTTATTAGACACGAGTAGGTAGGGTTACAATGTTCGATAAGAGTCAGAGTTAATTCCAACCATTATTCTCCAGCAATCATATAATTAATGTTAACCCTACAACGCATTGAGATTTTCTTTCCATGCGTACTTAAATAAGTATCACGTGTTCAACAAGCCCCCACGTGCTGGAGTATCTCTCCTGCAAAGTCACGTGCGTCCGATTAGAACCCAGGAGCCGAATCGTAGCTATTTCTGTACGGAACTCATCTCTCTCAATTTAGTGCTCGTTGACGAATAATAACGTCCTTTGTGGAAAGGTAATTGATTTTTCAGAGGACAAAAAAATACGTACGGTACGACCTTCAACGACCGACGGGACAGATTATATCAACAAAATCCACTATACTGATTCAAACTGAAGTCTGATGAAGTGACCCTTTGATATTCTGAATATTTTAAAATTCGATCGTCTGGGGAAAGCGACGGTTTTATAAAAGGTAATTTAAGGGACATTTGAAATTACTACATCTACTAATCTATATGGCTATAAACAAACGGCAATTTTAACGATTATCCTAACGATGTTGGGATTGTCAAGGTCTCGAGCCCCATTTTGTGGCACCCACGCGTTCTTACCTGCACCGGGGAAAGGGGAGAGGAAAGATTAGGACGAGAATAGGAAAAGAGGAAGTATATTGTTTTCAACATCAATTTGTAAGTGAGAGGTGAAGCTTCTGTCAAATCGGTCTATTCGAGCTGTCAGTTTAATATTGCGTGATACCTACCTGTTACAACGAATTCATTTTCTGGAATAAATTTCGAATTCTCGTATACATTTCTAAGAGAAATAAGATCACATTTCACATGGATTTAGGCACACAATGGTTTTGGCGTTTTATTATCTGATTTTGGCCTTGAACCTTATCACGTCAAAAATATATTTCGGCACGGCTTACCGGCAAAAGTAGATTTCACATAAGAGATTATAACAAACGAATTTGATTTTCGGGCCCAAGTTGTCCTATTTAGTGTTTAGACACATGTGTACTCTACATGACAATTTTTCATGGCGTAGGTAGGCTCCTTTGAAATCTAACACCTGAATAATTCACCGTTCAATTATAAAGGACCAAATAGGTCCGAGCAATGTACGAGGACCAAAATTATGGATTTTGTTAATTGTTCAAAACATAACAATATCTTTACTAAGTTTAAACTCCGCTTAAACCACAATAGTTTTTTGCGAGCGGGAATTCACCTAATGATTGCCGCAAATAAATACTGAATACATAATACCACATATGAGTAATGATTAAAATTTAAAATAAGTAATAGAATCAAATACAAATCTCTAAATGGTTTCAAAAATGGCTTTATAATTTTTTTTATAAAGAGTTACTTTTTATAAAGGTTTATATAATACTGATGATACACGTGTAATACTGATGATACAATATTAAATTTAATTCCTATAGCCAGAATCAACAATAGAAACATGTAATTTAGATCATTTGCCTGATACATAGAAATTTAATACGTACATATACATATTAACTTAGGTTTAAACAACGCAAACATTAACTCGTTAGACATGACATAACGTTTTGATTCATGTGTGGAATAAGTTTCTCCCGTCGCGTCGCCGTCGTTAGATAATCTAAGTCAACATTGTTAGCAATTTAGGGTTGCGAGGGTTTTCACAAATGACATTTGATATTGTCTCACAGAACTGTTTAAGTTTAAAGATTAAAACACCCCATATATGATCTTAGCTATATAAGCTCAGTTGTAAACTGTCATGATTCATCTCAATGGTCGGTTTTTCATTTCCACTTCCAACATCAACGTCGTTTATTGTTCCCTAACTCATTATGTTTGTATAAACGTGTGATATTATCACCAGCATCTTTAAAAAAGTTACCATGGGTCACGAGAATGGGAACAGAATTCCACGCAGGCGTAGCCGTAGCCAACAGCAAGTATTTATATGAACAAAACGAACCCATTAAACGGTTTTATCGAGCGCTTACATCCCTATGATATGAAAGTCGCGTTCGAATCAAATAAGGAAGAAGATTACGATGACCTCACAGCATCTTTTATCGCATGAGTGTTGTGTCTTACGATGATACCGGCGTAATCTCGAAACGGTTTCATAAAGCTCCGAACGTTATCTGTCCCCCGGCCTTCTGACTGTTTGATATTCGTTTTAGTAAAACCTTGATAAAACGCTTTTTATTAATACCGACATACAAACACTGAACCCGCACATAACCGTTTGTTATCTGTTTACTGTGAGAGTTAATGTGGATATTTCTTTCGATGTTAGTCTTCCACAAATGAAGTGAATTGTTGATAAAGAAAAAACATTCCGCCAGTTATCTTGATAGGAAATAAAACATGAGTTTACATAACACATAGATTAGATATTAGCTAAAAATATATATTGGTTGTCTAAGGCCCACAACGTAAATACGTGTGCAGCTGCCCGTATGTCTACATTTACAAGAAAACGAACCGCATTCATTTCCAACAAGTAAGTGCATTGTGCGTCTACGAAATTTTGTAAGTACAAGATTATCAAAACCATCCAATGTCATGGCATCACGCCAATTGATTTAAATATCAAAGGTTCTCTATATTGATCCATGTATCGTGAGGTACTTTGTAGTATACTTTGACATACTTGACTGGACTTTAAATCTGATACGATTCAAATGAATATACAATATAATAAATCCAACAAGGTAACTAATATAGTGAAGTATTTTCTGCAGCTACAATCTTTTCATCTTGCTCATTTCTACGCCCTATACTCATCCTGGAGGCATCCATAGGTGGCAGCAAAATCAATCGCGTCGAGAGAGCAGCTGAGCAACTTTCTCACCGCTCTCGTATCGATAGGACCGGTGCGATGCCTGCGTACGCGCAGTCTGTCTTACGTTTTAAATTAAGAGCGTTTTGTTTCACCAACAAGCTCCTTTCAATGACTGGAACTGGACTCATTTCAATTCATTCTAAAGTAAATACGTCAACGAACTTTTTGAAATATAAATTCAAATTGCTCGCACCGGATGAAAAATTGTTTAATGTGGTAACAGTCATTTGTGGATATTATAGTTATTAACTCCGTTATTCTAAATGGAGATATTCTTTATTATTCTTTATGACATAGCGGCATAGATGACCGAGTATTAAAATTTTAATATGAAGCCATGTCACGGAATATAACAATAGAGCCTTTGTAATACTTATTTACAAAGTGTTCAAAACATACTGTTTTATTCTTCAATGAACTTTCCTAATCGCATCACTTAACTGAACATCCAAATTCAGAATAAAAAAATACGTTTCCTATTCATTGATTTTCCCGTTTCACATTTAATAAAGTGATCAAAGTGAACCAAGGAATCTTTGATCTTTCTACCATCTTGATTTACTTCTATTTTTGGGAACTATATATCTTTTATACTTAACTTGTCTCATCGATGTTTTCCGTTTGAGTACACTTTAGACATTTCGAAGACTCCAACGAACACTTTGAAGTAATAGATTCAGACATAAATAATGCTTCAATAAATGTAAAAAGCCTAAATTCATTAATGAATAGCATTCGCTCATCGCTTGGTACACACGGGCTAAGTGCAAGAACATCGGGAAACGCAACACTATATCGGCTTTCTCTTGTGACTCGAACAACTTTATCGACACGCGCCCATAGAAAACAGCCAGGAGAAAATTATGAAATCACACCACCGAGCCGCACCGCTCCCGTCGCAGACATACACAAATGAAACTTTATTTGCTACAGCCGCTTTATATTGTAACGGTTTACTTTTATTTATTGTATTTGTAGCGTATTATTCGTTCCTTGTACTTAGCGTGGGCTTGTACAGATATATCTCGATTTCGAGGAAGCAATTCATACCAAAACGAATACTGTTGTCGCAATATTAATTGAGTAAAGTTCAGAAGTTAAGTTGGTATTCGTTAGCGGGGAAAATATGTAAAGGTTATAAACAACTAATTTTATTGTGGTGGCTTTTGTAAAGACAAGTTGAATGTACTGTTAGGTAATGATAAATATTTTTAAGAATACATCACGAAATACATTTTAGTACAACGAAGTGCGTTGTTATTGTGATAACTAGAGAGGCGGTTACGACATTGTACTTGACATGGCCCTCGATACGGACAAATAATTTAAAAAAGTATATGCATAACATAATAACTCAGTCATGACAGCATTTCTCAATAGTTTCGAAATAAAACTTACGACGATGGTATGCTAATGGAAATCAGCGTGTAATTCTCTATAATCCGCACACAATGGTAAAGATGATTTGTTATTAAAACCGGACCGCGATGGATGCGCCGAGACCGCATCACGTTGAGCCCTGAATACTTCATTAGATGACTATACAGAATCGTTAATAATTGACAGAGAGGTGCAATAATCAGGTACAATGCATTTGCACATCATCATATATGAACTTTATTTGAGGCGCTTCTTTATCATTTCGCTGTATAACTTTCATTTGGTTACAAGCTGCGGAAATTGCTACTATTGTTAAGTGAAACATAACAAGTTATTGTATAAGCAATTCTATTGAATGGCTTCCGTAAATAAACAGTACGAGGAGTGTTTTATCTTAACAACTAATATTTATACTAACTTAGGAACACTTATAGGATATCCGATGTTATTTAGTTATCGGTTGGAGTTATTTATTTTTGGTACCTACGCCGGCGTGTTCCTGCTGTACATCTAAATAAGCTGACCGTTAAGGTGAAGTTTGTTTCCAAGTTCTGAAATTTATGAGTGTGAGTTAAAAACTTGCTAAATGTAATGCAACGACAAACCCACTTCTGTATTAATTCCTAGCGCTCTATTATTTGTTTTGATGCACTGATCATTTGTCGAAATTTTACCATTATCATTATTACCATATAAGGGCAGAAAATCAACTGACGAAATGGGAAAGAACGTGGCCCTAGTTTACTCCACTCACATATGCATAAGCACATGTATCATGGCTCGTTAAAAGTATAGGCGAATAACATAAAAATTATAAATCATATTTTTATTTATACGCCGCTATAGTTCGAAGCCCAAATACCTATATACTTGGGAAATTGTAATTGAATAAAATAATCTACTCAGCTACATATTCAAAAGAAAGCCTTCCGAAACAACGCGTTACGTGGAAGCAAAATGAATTTTAATTTTCTCCGTAACATAAATCATTGAACATTTAACATTAATCGCGTGAAGACATGCGATTTAACACTGCGTCCGATTCAAATCGTATGTACGGCCATAAGAAAAGTTGCGTTTTATTTTTATTTCTTTTCTCATAACGATGATTTGCACGATCCTCGACAGAACGTCGGCCGTCGACCCATCTGCAGTAATCACTTCTCTTAAATTAAAATGTCCAATTGTTGTTTGCATTAAATGTCTCTGCGCGTTAACAAATGGGCGTCAAATCCTATCTCTTTTTGTACAAAAAAGGTTCACTAACATCAGAATACTGAGGATGAAAGCAATAATGGGCTGTAACATCGCTTAGAGGTTTATTTTTGTAACAGAATCAAAGAAGCAAATCCGTGACTTGAAACAAATTTATTTGATATATTATTTCCTTTAAGACTTTTAATCTGCACCTTTGTTAATAACATAATATTAATGATACCTCACTCCACAAAGAAGCAGGAGATTAAAACATTAATTCTTCGAACAGGTTATGAACACAAAACAGATTATGGTGAGTAAATCTTTCACAATCGCCACTTACAGAAAAACGCCAATCTCCGTCCCATGAGAACAACATTTACTAAGGCAAGGAAGTTAGTTTCTATATGGAGCGGAGATCAAATCAGCTCAAGCATATAATATTTATCCGGTGCGGTGTGATGCGGTAAGGCGTCATATCTCGTCGGGTAGCGAGTGAAAGCCACGTGAAACTTCCGAACGGAAGCAAGTTGGCTTTCTACCCCGCCTCCTGTCGATGAAGAAAACTAACCCTGCTACGCAAGTAAGTAGGTGTTGTATATGTATATAGGGCGTTGGCAGCTATAGGTACGGTTTACGTACCAATCAAGTGTACCTGGTATATGAAATATATTACTCATAGAGCTATCGGGATATTTACCATGTTGTATTGTTTCAATATTTCTTCCGCGATCATGGTGCTTGCAACAGCACCGAAATATCGGAAAAACAATACAACATGGTAAATATCCTGATAGCTCTAATAGTAATGTGAGTGACCATGATAGTATAAATACCGATAGAAAGAAGAGAATCGTCGCGATTATAACGCGAACGAGCAATGTGACTATTGCGCAGCCATACTAATCTATACTAAAATTAAAATCCGAAAGTAACTCTGTGTGCCTGTCTGCCTATATGTCTGTTACGTTTTCTAGATATAATTTCCGTTTTCCGTATTCTGAAAGCCAACTGTCACTTTCATAAACTTTTCGAATGACTTCACCATAACGTTATCGAGTCAATGTCATATCAAGAAAATATTATAAAAATTTGCCCCCAATTCACGCACTCAAATAGATGAAACACTTGCTTTGGTGTCTAAGGCGTCATTTAGACGGGGAGAGTTTCTCGCCTGCAAGATACAATTATTATCGAAAGGATAGAAAAAAATTCTTACATTCGCTGAAACAATTGCCGCTGGCTCGTCCACGCCTGGCGAGAATTGGCTCACATTTGACATTTGGTAGTGTCCGTCTAAAAAGAAATTTCAAGGAATAATCGTATTTTGACTTAGGGGAAATGTCACTTGATCTCGTATGATATAATCGTAGGCGAGGAATTAGTGTTTTTCTGTGTGTAAACACTTTGATACGATAATATGGCGATTATTACTAGTGATAGTCGCGTACGATTTTCCAGACCGAAACGTGCGAGAGACTCTTCCCGTCTAAATGAACCTTAAGGATATCGAGATTTCGTAGGAGTGAAATTCGCGTGAACTTGGAATGATCGCGTTGTCGCTTTCTATCTAGCATGACGTGTTACCGTTACCAACTGGGCGGGGATCGCCTTTCATATTGGGAGTGGTTTCAGCCACCACACGGATTAACTTCACAAGCCCTTTAGAAAGTCACGCACATGTCTGTGAAAAGTAATAATGCGTACTTTTGTATAATACGAACTTATGTCCTCCAGCCGAATTGTATTTACCTATAATAATAATAGTTTCAATAGGCTAAAAGTTAAATGAAGATCACAAATTGTAATTATTGAACTGGAACAGTCACATGTCATATCTCAATCAATTCATCCTTCGCAAGTACAACTTCATTACGTCAAATACGTGATCACACTTGTACAAATAACACGACTTCTTCAAAGTTTAAGTAATACAAGTGTAGTTTTATTATTGTTACTTTTTTTTTCATAATCCATTATTGAAATATCATCTACGTAATGAAACACCTTCAAGAGAGCAGTGGAGCATAAATTAATAGGTAAGGATGAGCTAGACTTAATACCTACAGTTTTATCGAGTTTTATATTATGTTTAGAACCAAAATATGCATCGGAATACGAAACGACGTGGGACGTGGGTGAAAATCGATATTTCACAAATCAGAAAATAACAACAAATTAAATTTTCTTCAATTCCTGCACTGAAAGTGAAACAAAATTCTAGGCTGCAATATTAGCTTCATATTTAATAGCTCGGATTGACTATACTATGATTCTAAATAATTGATAGGTACTCAATTAGATTGCTGACTTGTTTGAAATAAATTCTAGGCTTCTTGTAAGACATGAGGTAGGATTTCGTAATTTTCTATTATAAATACACACCACTTGAGAAATAGTAAGTGCCTGCCTAATCCCAGAAGTAAATTGATATTGCTGCATGACTCAAAAAATGGCATTGATGAAACATCTATATATTAAAAGTGGAATTGGTATACACAAAAACATACTAATAATAAAGATACTGCGCGTCATGCACGAAATTGCATTGGAATGTTGGCGCCAAGTTATACAGTTACCGTATTATCATTGTGAATGCAAAGCAATAGTTGGGTGTAGGCTCCAATCAAAGAATAAATTGCTAGAACTTTCAATGAGTTCCATAATAACTTTCAGAAGACCCTTTTAAAGCAGATCAAGAAATATATTGACAGCCTCCGTGGCGTAGCGGTAGTGAACGCGGCCGCTACGCAGGAGGCGCGGGTTCGATCCCCGCTCAGTGCCCTAAAAAGTCCAACAACAACAACGGTCTAACTGCAATGCTTCGATATCGCCTAATGTCACTATTGGGTTGTGGAGTTCAGATGGCAGTCGCTTCACGGAAAATATCGAAGTCCAGGCAAATCTTAACTGCGAAGACTGGTAAATCGAACCCCAGACTCCGAGGTGAAAGCTTCGGATGCGCCTGAGATTAACGCTAGGCAAGAAATATATTGTGCAACAGAACTTAAAAATAACAATTAGTATGTTGCAGTCCACTGCTGGACATAGACCTTTACCAATGTGTGCCATAGTACCCAACCCCGCGCCTTCTGCTTGCAGTACGTCCCTCTCTTTGCCAATTTGCGTTCTTCATCCTGACATTCATTTGCTCTAGCGGGAAGTAGCCGTTGAGGATTGCCACTTCAGCTTACTTATTCTGCGGATCGGTTTTATCCTTTAAAGAAACTCCAAGGATAACTCGATTCACAATCCGCGGAGTGACTCCTCGCAATAATGCTACCATACGGCGCTATACATAATGGATTTTTTTGCATCGTGATTATATTTTTATTGTTGCTTGCGATGAAAAAATCATCTTATCACAAATTAACGTTTTTACCTTTATAAATAATCGAACATCGAAGAACATTAGTTATGTTTAAAGTAAATATCAAAATAAATTGTTACTTGTAGGCATCACTTGTCATTGTCGACGTAATTGCTGAAGACCGACAAGCGATGCCTGTAATTAAGATTTATAAGGACCTTGATAGCGTAATTGAAGTCAACTCAGAGCGTCCAGTGAGTGTCTTTTAACGCTCGTTTGTCATGATTATCAATTTATACGACTATTGAAACCTTTTTTAGGTTGAAAATCTTTGAAGCATAATTAATATTCTAATGGGTACTAAATACGAGAGATTATAGGAAGTATCTATTCTAATTGCAAGTTCAAGTGATAAATCTATTGTTAGATTAATTTAAAAGTATCATAACACTACACCACTAGTATTAGGTATTATCGGTAGTATTAGTCAGGTATTTATTACGCCTTTATCTAGGTAAAGGAAATTGTCAAGACAGTAAGAGAGTACAAGGAGGACTGTAACTACTCAACTTTTCAAACAGGAATGTATACATTAAACAAACACTTTAATTAATGGAAAATAAGTTATTGTAGATATATCGTTAAGCTTTTAATTAGAATCTAGGAGTTATAGGTTCCTTTCTGGAACGAGTATTTTCTAGCCTGGAGCGGATTTAGCTTCTTTTAGCTCAGTGCAAATATTTGTGTGAATGAAATATGAGTATTTGCATTGGTCTGGTCGTGCCTCGGAGAGCACGTTAAGCCGTCGGTCCCGGTTGCCATGAGAACATCTATGGCAGTCGTTACGGGTAGTTGGAGCCCAAAAAAATCCAAAAAAAAAAAATAACGGTCTAACTGCAAAGCTTCGATATCGCCTAATGTTAACATTGGGTTGTGGAGGTCAGATGACAATCGCTTCACGGAAAATATCGAGGTCTAGCCAAATCCGTGGTTAAGACTGGTAAAAGCGGACCCCAGACTCCGAGCTGAAAGCTTCGGATGCGACTGGGAATTAACGCTAGGAGGAAGAAGAAGCGAATAGAGTGACAGACGTCTGTTTATTTGTTTTCAACTTTGAAAACTTCGTTGATACGACACGAGATAAATTTGAATCACATTCTTGATACCCTTGAGGACAAACTTTTGTTCCCTAATGTCTGAAACAGCTTCATAGCAATTTGTTGAGAACGCCACTACGCGTCGTGCAGTTACTAATTCTCTGCCAAATGGTTTAAGACTCCTAAAGTGTATGTGGAACACTTTGTCGAAGTTTAAAAAACTTATTGCATATGGTACGATTTGATGTTATCTGCCACCTCTGGGTAAACAAGTTTTTACTTACTTTTGGGACTTCAGTTTGGCATTCCTTTCTATTGTAATTCGTAGAGTTGTATCCTTATCATTTTTTATCATAGGTATTGTAACAAACCGTCTGGTAGGGTCACCTCAATTATAAATTTACAACACGTTTCATCAATGAGGTAATGCATGGTAATGCTTAGTTCGATATGTGATATCAAAAACTTCAAATTATGAGATCTATCTCCACATTTCGATTTGAACACATTTTATCTTTACTGACAAGAGGTAAGCCTCGTTCTGGTTTCAGCAAAGACATTTCATAACATAGACATGTCATATGCTTACAAATCAACGTAGAAAAATGTGCCGAACTCACACACACACATTTTTAATTCATCTACACTTCCCTACATAACCAATGGATTGAAAAGAGAGGACATGAAAAATACAATATAAAAGAAGAAGACAGCTATTGTTTGTCACTTGGACTTTAATGATAACAATGTACCAATCACAGTGCGGTTGCTAGTCGGTGACATAGGCTAACAAAATTATTGAAAAAGAAGGTACAGAGCTCTCTGAATTGAGGTTATTGCCTAATTTTGTTTAGACAAAGATGTTTGTTTAACTTTGTTAATGTATTATGAAAAAGCTAGGTATAATTTTTAAATTTTATTATTTTGTTGCTGTCAGTAGTACAATTTTAACAAGTACCTAAGTAGGTACTTGCCAGTAAAGTGAAGTTTGAGATAATTGCGTAATTTTGTTTAGACAAAGATGTTTGTTTGTCATTGTTATTGTATCTTCTAATATATAAAATTGTTCTGTCACGGGGTGCGTAATCGAACTCCTCCGAAACGGCTCGACCGATTTTGATGAAATTTTTTGTGCTTATCCGGTATCTATGAGAATCGGCCAACATCTATTTTTCATCCCCCTAAGTGATAAGGGTGCAGCGGGAACGGGATTTGAATACCACGCGGGCCGAAAATATGGCGGTACGAAGTTCGCCGGGGCAGCTAGTTAAGTATAAAAAAGCTAGGTATGTTTATTTTATTTCATTATTTTGTTGCTGCCAATAGTACCTACCTACAAATTTTAACAAGTAGGTACTTACCTAAGTAGATACTTGCCAGTGAAGTGAAGTTCGCACTTATTAACTTACTTGAACCACATAGTATTAGTAGGCAATTATAAAAAACAACAAATTAAAATCGGGAGGTAGTATGTAGTGAGTTTAATGCCTACGATATTCTCATCTGTACTTTAATCTATGTTCGGATCACACACGTCCTTGTCGCTCACGCACCAAATTATATCATACTGTCTCTTTTTAACAATTTTAACTTGAATATTAAGAAAGTCAGAAATTTGGTCCTTATCAGTCGAAATATGTATTATTTCCATGTGATATGAAATCCCTTTTGATGTATTAACTTTAGAGTAATAGTTCGTGCAGTGTCTATAAACATACGATGGCATTTTCGTTATTTTTATAAGTCACTGATGCTTCCGCTCAACGTCCGGCCGGCGTCGCTCGGCACGCGGTACTAGAGGCAAACGTTCCAATTGACTCGTTTTCGAATCTTCACGATTTTCGCGCAATAACGAATCTACTTCTTTTTATATATAATATCTTTGGGTTTCAGGCAAATATTTAATATACTGACTCAACCAAAAATAATGCGTCACTAAAAGTTGTGAGCTATTAAAGCGTTTAGTTATGTCCCAAATGACAAGGAAACGGCGTTAAACCAAGTTTACATCGCACATATTCCACGGTTATTACGTGTAACATTGTCTACATGGTGTTATGTTTACCTTACATTGTCGGAGACGTATACTACCTACTACCTATACAAATGCGGCGATTTCTATAGGTGAGTGCGGCAAGGTCATCCGCCACGTGCGCCCGATGCCCATTGTGTAATGTGAACAGAATCGCTTGATTTAAATTATTTAATAATTTTCTGTTGAAAAAATTTACTAGTTGCTTTTTGCGATTATTATTTTAGACATACGTTAATAGATTTTATGATTCATATGAAAGGTAAGGTCACAAAACTGCACGTCCTCTAGTATACTTAGCGTTTGTGTAATCTTAATTTATATTAATGTATGATTTGTAATATTTTAATATCGTGTAAGTAATTAAATTTAGACTGTTGACATACACGAAATGCTATGAGGTCAACATAATTTATTTGCCGAAAAGTTTTAGTTTTGATGCAAACAAAGTTGTATAACGGAAAAGGTCAGACGCGATAAGTACCTAGTATAATCTTGAAAGTTGCTGAAACGACCGTAGTTTTCGAGATTCAAGACTGCTGACGTAAATAAAAGACTACGAGGTCGGTGTAATTTATTTGAAGAAGTTTTAGATGCAAAATAAGTTGTTCCACGAAAATGGTACGGGTTAGCAAATTACTGAAACAGTATAGTTTTCGAGAATTCACTTCATACAAACATAGTATAACTGGAATTAATTTATGTTTGGCTGGAACTTATGCCATAAAAAACCAATCATAGCCTTGGGTCATTTATGAAAACATCTTACAAGCACATAAACTAAAGTATGATATTTTGTTTGGACAAAGCTCTCATAATCTGTGGTCGTTTCCTAGTCTGAACAGTACTAGAGGTATCTTTACCTCTTGACGTCAACAAATGTTATTATATCCGCAGTAATCTCACATAATGTAAGTGTCCACAAAGCGGTCCGTTCATGTACCAAATGTGGCAATAAAAGTGTAATATTGTCCGCAGAAAATGTAATACTCGCTCAGTGTGCTACTTTGTGTTGCGTAAACAAATAACTAAATGCGACACTATGAGGCTTACAAGATTGTATCTTATATGAGATTTGTTTCAATAAAGATCTATATTTTCATCGCAGAGTATGGTTATCGTTAAATTAGTTACTTACTTCTCAAGTAAAATATAAATGTAGGAACCTATATAATATATTACTCATACCCATATACCTAATTAAAGATAGACATTGTAACATAATTTCAAACTAGGAACTAAGAACCGAGTGATCAGGAGACACATCCGAGTTCATGGCTGTACAGCTTACGGCAGAGCAAGACTTACTTGTTTGTCATCTCAGTAATATGAAGAGAGAAGAAAACGAAATGAACAGACGTAAAACTGTAGCAAAATCGAACTAACAATATTTACAGCTGCAGTACCTATATCAATAACGAAACAATAAAAATATAACGATATATTGTTACTTGGAAAATCTTTACAATAATGTTGAATACGAATTTTTACGAGAAGTTAAAACAAAACCAAATATTAAATTAAATACACCAACGCTTCACACATAAGAAGTTGCAAATTACGTCTTCAGTATTTCCATAATAAGCGTTGAAGACTATGATTGACAGCGTCTCGAGGATACATAGAGGTTATACTTTAATACGTAACTAAAACTTCTAGCGACAACTGATTAATAGTCCAACTGATGACTTTCAACAATCCACTTCCAGAAACAGTCACGTGTACATTATATTTAAAGATTGTCTAAGATGTGGTTGCCAAATTGATAAGTCAGCACATGCATAATGATATTCACATTTCTTGAAAATTCACAGTGTCATACAATTCATTGTTACACTCCAATACACGTAGCGAATATTATTTCCGACAGTAAAAATATAATAGAAACGTTCATGACATTGACCGACACAATGTCCTTGTACACGTTCTTGTAAATGACTTCATACTAAATGCACATGTAAGGGAACAATGTCGAGCGACATAGAAGCTGTGTACAATATTTGCGTCTTAGTTTCGAATTATCTCTCTACGTTCAGTACAGGAAAAAAATATGAGCTCTAAACGAGGCATAACTGAGCAATAAATCTTGTGTAAACTTCAACGACGACAGAGGACGAATAAGAAAAATTTAAATTAATTTTAGGCATTGACCACGTCATATTACGTACATCGTGTGGGTATTTACCGATTAGTATTTTTTATGCTTGTTATTGAAAACAAATTAGTGATAAGCCTAAATAGGTATAGTTTGGTAACCATCGTACACATTAACAGTGGAGCGTTTCCGTTGGAAATGAGAGCACAATGGCACATGCGTAACCGACTGCCAGCTGTTTTGACCACAATAGAAAGTCGCTTTGAAGAGTTACGCAAACCGCTTTGTTTACAAAATATGTGTTACGTATTCTCAAACGTTCGCCGAAACTATTGATAGTTTTCCTTATTGTTACAACCAATTATGAACATTTCAATCGACTCTAGCTTTCTCAGACAGCGTCGGTGTTGTGTAAGCAATAAAACGTATGACATACAATAAAATTAAACGTATGTTTTCATAGGCTTCGATAACGTCAGAATTGCATTTTGGTAAAAGAATAGAGTATAATAAAATTGGCACGTTCTTAAATATTGACCGTCCATATACTCGTGTATAACGAAAATGTATATCGAAACACATAGCTAATTGAAATAAAACAACCACTATTACATCAGGACATGGTAATTTATTGTACAAAAATAGTGTGCGAGCGTGAACTCATGCCTCACAACATACACAAACAAATATTAAACCTAAGTTTTATGTATAAAATGCATTCACTCAGTATGTTAGACATAGCCTACTTCGGTTTATAATATAGCGAGGTGTATCGTTGAGTTTTACAACCACGTCTGCAACGCACCCCATATAAATATCCCAACTCAGCAACAGACTCAGGCATGTTTGTATATTCTACAAGAATCTTTGTAATAACAACTCAATCTATCCAATCCGATTACGCATCGTTAACAGTCAACACGAAGCCACCCAGACTTATCGTCACGTAATAAAGAAGCTATTGCCCCCTTCCTTTTCGATAAAAGTATTCATTAAATGAAGGAAGCCCAACTTCGAGACGATCGGTTACAGCGACGATAGCAAAGTTATCGATATATGCGCCGATCGTAGGATTTGCGCTAACACGCATTAAAAACTGAATATAAAGAAGATAAGGCGATGTAATAACTCCTCGTCTTCGCCCGAGTCTGTCGTAGAGTTAAAAAAAAAAGTAAAGCAAAAACCAATTTATCATGTCGTCCCACGCACGCGCCGAGCAATATAAGCAAACATACATAAAAATAAAAACGTAAAACCAAGAAACAACCCGTAGAGTGTAAAACCCAACGATAGAGACTGCGGACAACTGTTACAGTCCATGAATAACTTAGTTATATTCACATTATCTACATCATGGAACTTTATCTGGTATATCACTTACTCCATTGGACCCTCGCACAAACACAGACATACCGAAAACCTACATTTTAATTCGCCGTTTATCAATGAATATTTTACAACTTGTACGTATGATAATACTAACACGTTTATGATGCATAATAAAATCTACTGTTTTTTGGTAACGGACCAGGAAAGTTTCGTGCCATAAATAAAAACTACGTTTAATGAATCACTTTTGTAAAACTAGATGCTTTTCTACTTATTCGAAAACAACAATAAGCATGTCTTCATAAATAAAAATTAGTACATTTAAAGTACATACTGTGTGCAAACTCCTTAGTATGATTCTAAACAAATCGTGATTTTTTAGCATTTACCTAAATAGTCCCTTCTGAGCACACCTTTCAAGAGAAAGATAACCAACGAATATCAAAAGCTCCTACATATCAAGGCATTAAATCTACAACGCACCTATTATGTAACTAGAGAATAAGAAACGAAGATATATGTGATTAGCACACTTAGTAAGTTAAATCACGTAACAGCCAGGAAATAATAGTGATTTCAGATGTTAACAAAGATTCGCGAAGAAACGTGATGTAAAGTGCAAATAATGATAAGATGATGTTCGCGTTGATGATAATGATTACAATGATAATGATACTTGTAGATTTTTGTGCGTGGACGTGATTGGGTATGGTGTGCAATCTTCAGACGTGCTCATCAATAAGTATAAAAGCGTTTCTTTGTTAATGTTTGATAGCTGGGACGTGACGAACGGCTATGCTTTTAAGATTTGATTAAACATAGATGCCGATAAGAATAATATTGTGAATTTAGCGATAAGCACATTAAATGTAGATTTTATTTGATGGAAATTTAAATACTACTGAACTGAATATTCATGTAAAGCGTAATGGTTAGAGAGAGCTAAGACTTAGTTGGGATGAAAAAAAAAGTCATTAATGGCATAAACCGGTACGAGCGCACGAGGCGCCACCCGGAACGGCGCGCGCGGTGAAAACCGCGGGAAACCGCAATAGTAAGTGCGCCGCCGCAGCCGCGAGAACCGTGTCAGTAGTGTGAAACGCTAATTGCACACGGCGAGTTATGGCGGCCCGACACGTTGCACACCAGGCGTACGTTTCTCTAAACTGCAATTGATTCACGCTGCACCTAATTATGAAGGCGTTGAAAACGTATCTCAATAAACTGGTTGAAATTTAACAACGCAAGCCTAACTATATTACCGTGTGGAGACCGTATAGAGGTGTATGCTCGCATAACTAGTAACTTTCTTTCATTATTCTTAAATAAATTTCTACGTAGACGTTGATGTGCATCTTTTATGACAAATAACAATGACAAACGGCGTATAGTTAACTTTCTATTTTTCCAGATAAAGTTCCTCATCAGTTTCCTAAGCTATTGTTATCAATAAATTAATTATAGAATCTACAGGAAACCGATTCGGAGATCTCAAATTTAGTGGGCCGTGGTGATACGCTCCGTGCATGCCTCGCTGAGACAATTTGAGTCCAGCTCAAATGGCGAGCGTAGAGCCACCTGGACTGCTCGACAACACTAAGTTCCACTTAACATACAGCGCTACTCCAACACGAGTATCTCAGGTAGTAACTAAGGCTAAATCACAAATGTTGCGCAAGGAATCGCCGGGTTTTAACACCGACGAACATCCAGGATAGGACACATCCTCACTGTTTTTGCCATTACGTTTGACACTAGATTCAACTCTATTGTTATTCACCGCACTGTTCACTTTAAGATTGTTGCTCGCGATACATCTGTTCACAGCACTTTCACTTTTATCGGCAAAGAAGGAGCGTCGGTCGGAGTTCGTAGCCGGGGGCGAGGTCGAAAACAACTTGATTTCCAAGTCACGGTGGCCATTCATCGAGGTGACAATTTCCGAGGATATGTCTAGAGCGAGGGGTGAACGGGGTTCCGGTGAGCTCGCCCTTCTCGTTGGTGGGAACAATGAATACAGATTAGGGGCGGAAAATGCCTCACTACTATTAGCCTCTCGTCGTTCCGGGACCCGCGATGAAGGGTCGCTCCAGCTACGACGTAACGTTGTATCTGCTCCTCTTTTACCAAGAGGGCCCACTACTTTCATAGACTCCTCTAGCTTTGTAGGTGCAAAATCACCACAAGAATTTTCGTCAAGCAAATCTGCGATTGAATCGGCATCCCAAATTTGTCCCACAGGGTCACAAAGTCGGCACTGGCACGAGCTAACCGCAGATTCGACAGGTGAAGCCGCCTCCGCTACACCAAACCGGGTTGCTTCCAATGCTTCTCCCAATGCAGAAACTCGATACGTCTCTGGCGCTGGATCCGGGTATTCTAGTTTTACGTCTAGGCGATAAGGCAAAGACATTTCTCTACAATAAGTATCTTCATATAAACCGTGCGACGAAGTTAAACTAGAAACCGCACAATGATCGACATCGACTAGATCCAAAGTAGCAGTACTTAAATCATGCTGTACAATATTGTTGGGTTTCCTATCTTTTTTACGACGTTTCCGTGGTTTGATTATCCTTGGCAACATAGTTTCAGAGTTGGTCGAGCCGGAACTTTCATCGCTTGCGACACTGACCGCATCCGTGTTGTTGTTGCGTCCGCCTCGCGTGGAACGTGGTTGCTGTTGCTGGTTGCGTGGTCTGTTTCCCTCGGGTACTTCACACCTGTCTCTGGTGACATGTTCCGTTTGTCCAAGAGGCCTGTGGTGACGCTGCTCCGGTGCGGTGGTGTACTTTCGTCGGTCGTGTCTATTTTGTATGATGAGGGGTGCTCCTTGTGCGTGCATTGCTAATTTAGATACAGGTGTATTTCGGGACTGCGGTGGTGCTCGTCCCGCCATGGATATCAGTGGTGCGCCAAGCCATGCATTCGGGTGCGGCACGCCATAAGGCGGCGGATAGTAGGGCGGCGGGAAACCCGGTGCGGTGGTAGCATACTGAGGGCGAGCGGGTTCGCGGCGCCCTAGGGCGGCGCGCTCGCCCGGACTCATCACGCAGTATAGGGTGTTTAACCCATATTCGCGAGAATACGATTCACTGTCACGGTAAAAGTCCGAGATGCAACGCGATGTCGTAATCGTACACTAACATCGGAGGCGTGTAGCGGTGTGCGCGCGTGTTATCGCCGCGACAGTCGGCAGAGGACTGGAGTGAATGAGTGCGGTGCGAGCCGGCGGCGGGCGCGAGTTTCGAGTGGGAGTGCCTTCGCCGCGCCACGCGATTGTTGTTCTGGCGTCGATGCACCGGAAAACTTTACAATCCTAATCGCTTTACAATTAAACCGCCCGATTCGACATTGTTTACTTTCCTCGCGGTGTCAAAAAAAGAAAACTGCTGTGATTGTTAATTTGATGTTAACGAAGTGTATAAAGTTGAACTTTGTTCTACTGACTTAACATTTAATTTGTAGGTAAACTATGTTTACACTATAAAAAGATTTACTATAACCTATATTAAAAGGGCACGACTTCATTTATGTCGCATTAAGTATAATAAATTTAATAGAAACATTACTGTATTGAAATAACTTTTGTGTAAGTAGGTACTTACCGCTTTCTCTGAGCGCTCTAGGAAACAGTTTAACCTCAGTGACCTTACCTGTAACAATAAAATATGAATGTCAAATACATCGTCATTAGGAACCTTAAGCATCTTTTGAACGTTTTAACTAGCGCGTTGTCCACAAGGTAGGCGTAGGTACGTCGATAAAGTAAGTTCATTGAGTAGCAAATTGATTTCGATTATGCTACGAGTGCTTGATAGGAGTTTAATGGTAGAACCCAGTGCACGGGTTTCCTTTGACGAATGACTTTCGATTTAACCATAAATACGAGTATATCGTGCATCACAAACATCTTGTGTTAGTTTTATAGCTCATTCAATAGTTACCTTTGGCTATAAACTTTCGTACATTAACATTAACACAAGTGAATAGGAGGTTTATTGAAAGAAACTGTCAACAGTAAATGTCATCGTGACCAAATTTATAAGTTCAAATGTAACTAAATTATCAGATTTCTCTTTTTGAAGGACATAAAAAAGAATTTCGTCTTATTGTCCAAAAGGATATTTACCTATTTCTTTCCAGGATTTCTTAGCCCATCCTGAAGAAATCGAAATCGAAGTGAGTTTTCTAATACCAATTGGTGATTTGGGAAATGAAATATACAAAAAAAAAAGAATTGTTGAAGTGATTTTCAAATACATATACCTACTTAACTGAGAAAACGCTTGCGAAGCAACGCAAGACAATTAAAAAAATGTGATTGAAACAATGAATGTTGATTAAATTTAAATTATGAATGAACATAAAAAAATAAATGCAACAGTTATTACAATGACTTGGAATTCCACCTTCAAGTTAGAGAAGTCCAACTTTCCGGTAACAGTCAGTTCCGAGTTCGCAGTTACAGGTACGCGGCCCTGACTTGTCTTGTTCGAGCTAGCACATCACAAATCATTACGTAAAAGCGAAATTCCCTTTCCATATACCTTTTTCAGTGGAGTAGAATAGAACCACCCCATTTCTTTGCGTGGTTGTCGTAGAAGGCAACTAAGAGACGGGGCTGACCTTCATCTAACAGTAACAAAATGTTGTTTCTCGGTAATAGGCTCGCCTCCTATGAAGTGGAACCAAAACCCGTAGTTGGTGAAATGTGGGTGTCACCCACTGGGTGTAAATAAACCTCTGCCTACCCCTTCGGAGATTTACAGGCGTGAATGACATCACGTTGTTTAAATAAGACTGAAGAGCATTTTTTTAGTCTAGCTAAGGAGTTTTATAACAGCAAAATCGGCACCAATAATGGCTTTAATCCTCGTTTTACTCTTTTCTCCGACGCGTCCCGTCCGAGTCCCGTTGGGTGACGTGTACGTCCTTTGAAAACGTCGTTGGGGCGGTGAAAGTGAACTTCATGACTCAGACCTCTCGATAAACGTCAGCTTTGAGAATATTGCGTACGCCTTAATGTTTGTTTATTTACTTGCGTATTGTTAAGGCTATTGAGTTTATTTTATATCATCTGGAGTTTTTGTATCTGTACGAGCACTAGACTCATTTCCAAGGCATTTTTTTATAGGAATGGCAATATGGCTTCACTCGGAAAAGAGGGTCACCATTATAGATACGTACCATGTTACAATGGTGGCAGTCAGCATGACGGCCTCATCAGATGCTTTTTCACGTCCCGCTTAAAGGACCCGGGACTGTAGGAAGAGGGAAATACGTGTAGGTACTGGTACGGAATTCCAGGACTTAATGGTGCGGCAGCTACAGATACTTTTAGCCCTTAAGACTTCAAAACTTGGTTTACTTTGACTTCTACGGGCGCGTATATCAGCTTGGAGCTGAGGTGAACATGGACCCAGGGCCGCTGATAGCGGGGGTGCAACGGGTGCACCGCACACGGGCGGCACGTCCAGGGGGGCGGCAAATACCCAGATTTGCCGCCCCCCCTCTTTTTTATTTGCCGCCCCCTTGTACGTATACACACCCCACATAAATACTATTAAAAATAATTTCGTTTCTATTATATGATTAACATCGCCACCTATTAGCATCCCTTAAAACTAGAACGCAATACATAATAAAGCGTCTGCATGTTGAACCATCGCCTCGCCGCTACGCGGGCGGCGCCCGAAATTCTATACAAAGTAAGTAGGTAAATAGGGATGTGGACTATTTTTATACTATTTAATTTCGTTTCTATTAGATGATTAACATTGCCATCTATTAGCATCCCTTAAAACTAGAATTAAATACATATTAAAGCGTTTGCATGTTGAACCAAACCATCGCATCCGGCTCCGCCGCCCCTCGCAACCTGCCGCCCCGAGCGTCTATCTATGGGCACCTTTTAGAGTCAAGATTGAGGCGTCCAGAGATAGACGCTCGGGGCGGCTCCACCGCCCGTCGCAACCTGCCGCCCCGAACGTCTATCTCTGGGCACCTTTTAGAGTCAAGATTGAGGCGCCCAGCGCAACCTGCCGCCCCGAGCGTCTATCTATGGGCACCTTTTAGAGTCAAGATTGAGGCACCCAGAGATAGACGCTCAGGGCGGCTCCGCCGCCCCTCGCAACCTGCCGCCCCGAGCGTCTATCTCTGGGCACCTTTTGGAGTCAAGATTGAGGCGCGCAGAGATAGACGGCAGATGAGTCGACGGCGTATTGTGTCATATTTTGTTTGCCCAGTGTGCAACCACCCTGATGGCGTTCTCAGAGGCACCCATGAGTTCCTGCGTTCCTGAGTTAGCAGTGAGGTAGTTCCGTATCCACACCTTGGGTCCATTTATTTTAAGAAACTCCATCTAATTCGGTTTTCGTTACTTCGGCTGACCTGCATCCGAAGTCTATTTAAGGGCTGCAAGGTGGTGTATGAGCAGCCTCTGTGCTCCCCACACGTCAACTGGCCAGAAAGGGTTCGTAAGTAAAAGAACCAGGTATGCCCACTTCAGATCCAGTCACAAATACGTCCAAGGACTTGGGTAACTCCGGCTGTGGCTTATTTGGTTGCTTTTGATTTCGGGCCGTCACCATCCAGTCCTAGCCGATGTTCTACAGAAGCGGCCCCAGATCCGCGCCAAACGGAACACCGCGCCACATATCTCACTTACCAAACCATGCCCTACTTGGGTAGATACTGGCTTTCACCGATAAGTAAGCCCCGAAAATGACGCGAGGATAGAGAGGCAGCCCGTGCTGAAAGAGTGCAGCTCTGATGCAGCTCCATGACAAGGCGTTAACGACGTAGGCAAGAATAGACACTGCCAGCATCAACTCGCCGTGCCACTGCTTCTTTCACCAGGGCCCTCAAGCGCGTGTTGGCATCCACGTTGCTCCCGACTATATCCAAATTGATTGTCTACCAAATTCGGTCTCACTCCTGTAAGGCGCTCGATGTGGCACTTCACGAGGAATAATTCATTTAAAACACCTGCACACTGCACACCTTGTCGATCAATACAATGAGCCGGTAGGCAGAATGATGGTAACTTTGCAGAAGAGGACCAGTTTTCCTGTCTTTCAAATTTTCTGAATCCGTCTCTACTTGAGGCATACGCTAAAGAGCCCTTCAAAACGGGATCTGAGTGCCTTTAGAGCCTAGAGTGCTGCCAGGTCCAAAAGCGGTGTTTTTACTGTTGCCGAAGGCAACATGCATAAAACATCATAAATCATCTCCTTCACAAGCTATTGCTGTACTCAAGTGATTTTTGGTTGCCATATCATCTTCTACGTAGGGCGCTTTAATGGAATGGAATGCAAATATGTCCCCTTGAAGGGATTCTGATTGGGAGCCTGGGTTAGTGGGGAGATCGATGAGAGTCACTTCTCTCGCACCATAAGATAGAGATCTCACGAATCAGGCTTGAAAGTCTCTAGCAACTTCTGACGGGCCCCTATTTTGGGTCCGCCCCGTGGGCGCAGGCTAACGGTGAACGCGAACGTCACTTATGGGGAGGCAAACCTATGTGGCCCGGGGCGCCAAATCTTTAAATACGCCCCTGATCATTGGATTGGTTTTTTGGGGGCAACAAACAACGCCATTTGCCGAGTAACGTCATGTTAGTGTCATTGTTAACTCTATATCGTTCGAATCGGATGTTGATGCGCTTTTCGAGATTATCTCTTGTTATTACAACAGTTGTCTTTATTTTATTGTAACTTCGTTTTACTGTCTGTTTCTGTTATTAGTGATAAGCATAGTTTCCACTCTTCTATATATTATCATACTCTTTGGCCTTTCATCAAACATAGCTAAGATCACTCCCGATTACACTCTGTGGAGTTTTTTTACGCCGTTTTTTCTCCACTAGCGCCTAGGAAGTGGTAATAAACTTAGTTTTAAGCAGAATTTTACGTCTAAAAGCTGTAACAGTGTTGCACTATTTTGAAAAATAAAGAATATGCCTTTGAATTTGACTCACCTTTCAAAAGTTCATCCGTTCGGGAGCTACGAAGCATCATTTTTGCACCGCAGGTTAAAAACGGAATGGTATCTTCTCAGTAGAACCGACTCAGCGAACCAGCGAAAGAATCGTTTCCAAATTATGTGCTCATGTGCTCTTTATGTGCCTAAACGAAATACTTTGATTCTTTGACTGCTTGTCTGTCTGTCACTTTTTTTCTCGTGATTGGGTGAGGGCATCAAGTTGAAATTTATACAACATAGTTTACTGAAGCTGTAAAAAATCTGACATACCTACCCGCAAAAAAAATACAGCTGTTCATGTAGCAAATGTACAGTACTGTACTTACTGTTTTTTTTACAAAATAAAAATTTTTGTTTCTTATTTTGTAATTTCATTAATTATCCGTTTTTTTATCATGGTCTGCCAGAATAAATATGTCGGTTCGAGTCCTATATAACAACCGGGGGGAGGGGGGGGGGGGAGGGGGGGCTAGTGTAAGCGTCCTTAGACCTATTTAGGGGGCGGCAAAATCGACTTTGCACACGGGCGCCCAAATAGCTAGCGGCGGCCCTGCATGGACCCCGAAAGTGTTAGGGCCAGGTGTTTTTGTTCACTACCATAACTTTTCACTCACAAATCAATGCAATATTTATCAGAAGGCAACAAAGTCTTAAAATCTACACAGTTATCGAAAGTATACAAGTTCATTTAGCATATCCATATTACAACGGCGAGAACTTTCATCTCGAACCGAATGAAAGTTACCTTAGGCGGATGCGAGACGTAAAGAACAATATACGCATGTAATTAATATGCACAATTATTTATATTTGCATATGGAGTTGTTTATATTTGTTTTATGTGGAGATTTATCCATACTAATATTTTAAATGCGAAAGTAACTCAGTCTGCCTGTCTGTCTTTCTGTTTGATACGCTTTCACGCCTAAACCCTTGAACAGATTTTCATGAAATTTGGTACAGAGATAGATTAGATCTTGGGAAAGGACATAGGCTATGTTTGATCGCGATAACCAATATCAAACCGATATCGGGCGGAGCCACGGGCAACAGCTAGTCTAATATACATGTGGAAATATGTGCTCTCTGTCCATCTAATCGAGATAGAGGTATAAGACTGTAGGTATGTGGCTCGGTAGGCCGCGTTGCAATATTTTTTGCAAAATTTTCCGGTGCAAGGGGTCAGACTTAGACAAATTAGCTAATCAAAAATATATCTCCTTCTTCTGCCGCACCATTAAGTCTTGGAATTCCTTACCAGTTCACGTGTTTCCCTCCTCCTACAGTCCCGGGTCCTTTAAGCGGGGCGTGAAAAAGCATTTGATGAGGCCGTCAAGCTGAGTGCCACCATTGTAACATGATACGTGTCTGTAATGGTGAACCTCTTTTCAGAGACTTTGCCTTCAGCTTACCATCAGGCGAGGCGAAGTCAAATTGACTTGTCCTATATAAAAAAAAAATCTTTCATTTCAATACTACAGTCTGTTATGTGTTATAATGTAAACGCCATCGATCGAAGAAGTGTCGCCCACTTTCCCGGTCGAGTCGCAAAAAGAGACCTTCACACTTTTACGATTATATCTCTTGCACATTTAGAGTGGTTCATACATTTTAAGTAGAACTATGCAATAATAACGTGAAAAGTCTTATATGCGTACGGTTTGTGAGATTATCGAGGTCCGCTCTACAGGGTACAAGCTTTGGTGGGAATCGGTATAATTGCTTGGGTGATGGTGATGATGATGAACAATCAACTGTTCAGAAAACAAATGGAATTGGAGTGAAGATCTAAATAGGTACTGGAAGGTCCGGAAGAGTAGTGTAAATAATATGTAAACGTCCCTTTGTGTTTATACTAAAATCCTGAAGTTCAAAATCCTCCATTTAATAATATATAAGGTGACGGATTGGTATATATACATTATTCTACGACGAGCTACTTGTGAAGTAAAATATTCGACCGATTGCGATCTAGACTTTTTGCGAATTTGACCGTTTGCGATTTTGACTGTTTGCTAACTTGACCATTTGCGATTAGAAAAAATGCAAATATGACCATTCGCGATATGGACCAATTGCTATTTTGACAGGTTGAGATATGGACCAATCGCAATTTTGACCTAATACGATTTCGACGGTTTTTCAGTCACTTGACCGATTGCGAATTTGACCATACGCGACTGAACGGGTGTTCGTTTAGCGTTATTAATTTGAAAAAATATAGATCAAACGGCTCTCATGGCATTCCTTAATAGAATTTAATAAATACCTTGATAACGTTGTAGCGCGGCTAGGACTTTTGAAACCTCGAAGTTAAGCAAATAAAATCTATACGCACTTTTGAGGAGTTTGTTTGTTTGTTCGAAGTACTCAGAAACTGCTGGTTCGAATTTAAATCTTTTTTGTTGAAAAGTCTGTTTATCGAAGAAGGTTAAAGGTATCACGAGGTATCACGAGGTATCACGATACTACTCAGAGGAGCGGAGCAGTGATCATACCTACATCTCAACAAATCCGGCAGATTTCCATACATTATTTTGAAAATTAATAAAGTGCGGGCATATGAAGGGGTCATACGGGGTTTCGCAGTATGCCACGGGCAGATCAGCTAGAATAGTATATGCAGGAGCTCCTAGGATGCAAGTAATTATGTGCATTTCTTTTATTTGATTCAAGAGTAGTTGGGTGCAGCTGGCAATAATTATAAAGGCTTTGTTTTTTCATCTCGTGAATTATTTAAATTGAAGCATGACACTGAGTAAATTAAGAAATGTGGCTACCGGTACTTGTTTGACAGTATCTATTTTTAGACGGACAAGCGGTTACAAAAAGTCGAATCATGCGTCAGCCTTGTCAAACAGGAATCAATGACAGCACAGGAGTGGCGGCATTGTAATGGCTAATGACTTAAGCGTAGAACTTGTGAATTTCGTTACGTATTCCTTTTTAATTAAAGTGATGTGGCAACGCATAGTAAACGACAAGTAAATGATTCTGTGGGCTTGGGGATGACGGGTGGAGCCGGATATCACCTTAACAGAAGCAGGCCGAGGCGGCGGTGCAACACGCTCCTACGTATATCCGGGGTCTAGATGGGGGGATCCGTGGGCCCCACGGCCAAAGAGGACCAGCTCAAAAGAGATGGCCTTGGGTCGGCCAATGTGCGAGAGATGTATCAGCCAATCTCACCTCGTCATGCGTGGGGATTTTGCGCACGTTAATAAGAAACAAATACTGGGTGGCGCAAAAGTACTGGCACTAAAGAAAATACCTTTATTTTTTTTATATGACATTTTCTGTCATTCTGTTGTTGAAAATTGTGTAGTGAACAAATGTAAAATACACTGAAAATAAACATGGACCGTTTTACTCCCCAAGAACGTGGAATAATTGTGTCAATGTTCTTACGGAATAATTCATCAGTGATAAGAACACAACGTGAATTTCGTCGACGATTTCCCCACCGTCCGGCACCGATTGGTCGCACAATTCGACGCTTTGCCACACGCCTTGAAGCAACTGGCTCAACATTGGATAGACCTAAGTCTGGGAGACCAAGAACAGGCCGTTCAGCTGAAAATATCGATGCTGTGCGCGAAGATGTGGAAGAGTGTCCAGAAACATCAACGAGGCGACGTGCCACGCAATTGGGCATTTCCAGACGGACCCTGCAGCGTATTTTGGTGAAAGACTTAAAGATGTTCCCGTATAAAACTCAAATGACTCATCAGCTGCTGCCTGCTGACCACCGAGCTCGTATAGATTACTGCCAGCGCGTCATAAACCTCAACCTTGAAGAGGATGATTTTCCTTCAAAATTGGTTATGAGTGACGAAGCGCATTTCCATCTCTCAGGGCATGTCAATAAGCAGAATACTCGGTTCTGGGGCACTGATAATCCGCGCATTATTCAAGAAACACCTCTACACCCACTAAAAGTTACTGTATGGTGTGGCATCTGTGTTGACAGAGTGATCGGACCCTATTTTTTCGAAGACGCTGGAGGCAATGCGATAACTGTCACTGGAGAACGCTACAGAACCATGTTACGTGAGTTTTTGATACCCAGTTTGGATGAATTGGGGCTGGAGCACATCTGGTTTCAACAAGACGGCGCTACGGCACACACAGCGCGCGACACTATGGACTTAGTGAGGGACGCTTTTCCAGGCCGAGTTATCTCTCGTTTTGGCGATTTGCCTTGGCCTGCAAGATCACCCGATCTGACCAGTCCAGACTTCTTTCTTTGGGGTTTTTTGAAATCTCGGGTGTATGTGAACAAGCCACAGACTCTCGCAGCTCTAAAAGAAAACATTCGTCAAGAAATAACGAACATATCGCAGGAAGTGTTACGGCAAGTTATGCAAAATGTCATAAATAGGGCTCAAATGTGTATCAACTCTGGAGGTCACCATTTAAAAGACATCATCTTTAAATCCTAATGGTACGAAATTTAATGGTACAAATATACATTTAAAAAAACCTAAATCTAGTTTTCTAATTTAGAAAAAATGTTATAGCCGAACCAAATAGGGTCTTTACTTTTGCGCCACCCAGTATAAGCATAATTGGAGCTGAATTAAGCAGATACTATTATACAAAGTATTTAGTTTACGATAACCCAATTTATAAACGCTTTCTAAGATTGAAATCACTTAAGACATAATAACAAAATATCAATAAATGTATAGTGGCAGTAGTGCTCTAAGTGCAGCTAAACTTTAGTCAAAGCGCAGCAACTTCAGTAAATGGGCTAGATGCCCCTTTGTTGAAGAACTTTCTAACTATTCGTACTAATTTAACTAAAGTTTGAATAAGCTATGACGTTAGCTGCGTTATAGTCAGTTGACGGCCGAGTGCCAGCGGAATTTCCTTGTATTTAGATATCTCCAGAAATCTACGCAAGACAAATAAGTACGAACTTTATGATTGTGTACGTGTGTGAGAGTTGGCACATTTCTAACTTCTTCGCGTTAAAACGGCTGGAGGGATTTCAATGTCGAAATGGAGGTATTTATTGTACATACCTAAGCATCAAGCTAAGTTCAATGTGTCTTAAACTTAATTTATTTTATATAGATCGCCACTGTTACCTTTGTTATCATTCGTTCAACACAAAGTACCAATAAATATTCAAGATGTCCTTACTACATCAAGTACGAAAGACAAATAATATTATTTTGTCGACCTGACGTCCTGTCCTGACCTATTATGATCCTAATTTTCAAGGTTCACTAAACCGGACGAAAAGGGCAAATATGTCTAATTGAATTACTACACGGGTTGTTGTATATGAAGTCTTGTCTTGTAGGGCACTTGCCCTTGTAAATAACTTGTAAATGCTTGTGTTTTATATAGGTAGGTAGATATTTACTATTTGTATCACAATGAGGCTAAGTGAGACATGAATATTGCCAATTAATTAAAAGTAAACGTCGTCCTCGAATATTAAACTAATAATCCATTATTTATTAGGATTATCGATTCGTTATTAAGGTCAAAGCACACATATTTCAAAACTCTCTTTCGAAACCAGAGAATTAATTACTTCAAAAATCATCGTTATTGTTAATACTATCAAAATAAAACCAAATCAGTGATGGATAGGAGGAGGAGTTCTACAGCGGACCCAATGCTCCAGTTGCGAACTTTGGAATTAATTGATAATTGCAATAGGTTATCGTTAATAATTTGCATAGTTGTAAAAAAAAAACAATTCAAAATTCTTGTATCGCAAAGCGGCTATCCACAAGTGCGTTATGCCTCATACAAGTTATCTGATTACTGGTCTCTTATTCAGCCAATAGAAAATTCTTAGAATCCGAGCTACAATGGAAACCTATAAGTTGAATTACTGTAGTACCTACTCGTCCAAGTGATCATCGAATCACATATCACTTAGTACAAATGGAATTATTGATTTACATGTTTCAATTTTCAAATATGGCTAGCGATGCCAATGACTTTCAAAGTCAACTAGAGTGAATTATGGAGAACACTATGGCCATGGTCATTGCTAAGCAACATGTCCTTGTTAATTCACAAATTAATTTCTTGCGTAACTTGTTCTAAATAAATTAAAAAAGCCCAACCTACATTCAAATAAGACACTTTTCGATATTAGCCACGGTCTACTTATATCGAGAGAAAAATGTGATTTAATTCTCTAATAGGCGTGCATTTACTATATTATTTAAATCATTTTTTTTAAGCAGACTCAAGACAAGGTGTATTGCGTGAAAGAAGCCATGACAAGGAAAAAGTGACTAAGATGACGTCATACAGAAATGTATAGTTTTGGGACAAGGGCATGGAGATAATAATGATTATTCTTTGTCAGATTATAATATTACCTGAGAAATATTTCAAGTGGACCGTTTGTAAATGCCTTGGCTTTGTTACCTCACACAATCATTTTAATCATCGGTAAATAATATTACCTTTCTGTACGCCTGTTAAAAAGTTTTGATATCACATGCATGTCCGCCCCATGCGAGGGTTGGAATGAAATAAAAAATGTAGCCATGTTTATTTTTGTTTGTATTGAAAGGGGTCGAGTTGACTGTGTATAATCCCCATGAATCATACCTACTAATGCTTTTAAGTGGTAAGTTTTACTTGTTTGTTTGGGGTCTATGGAAAGGGCTCGGTCTATTGATGTAGGGTGACTTTTAGATCGAACATACATACATACATACATAATATACACTTACGCCTAATTCCCTCCGAGGAAGGCAGAGACAACAGTCCGCCATTTGACTCTATCCTTACATATTTCACGGGCTGCCTCTACAGCCATTAATCCTTTCAAAATTTTATTAATTTGGGTAGGTACTGTGGTTTTAGATCGTAGTGCACGTAAATTTCTGGTTCTAGTTTTAGGCATTGCTTGGTCAGCAGTTAAGTATAAGGTTTTTATAAATCGTACTGACATAGTACAATGTTTTGAAAAAATCTTAGAAACTTTTACCAAATCACACATAGCAGAGCAATCTAGATCAATACATTAGTTCCAATAGAGTTTCCAACATCGGCCTACTAGCAGTTACGTCATCATTATTCGACCAAATACACCATAAAACATAATATCGTAAAGTAACTGCGTATGTGTCCTTCAACATGAAAGATGGATGGCCATTACTGCGGTCTTACTATTGAACGTTTGACAGATTGACCATTCATTCTAAAAAAGAAGCGCCTTGGTGCTCAAATTTAGATGTTATCAGAACTTGGCCCACGGGAGCTGCTTTCGATTCAATCGATAATTCTTATAACCTTTTGAAAAAGATTTTTTATGTTTTGGTTTGTTATTTATAGATAACATCCACAGAGTCAACAATTTGTGCTCGGTAATGGTATGATTTCGAAGCCGACCGCATACGACAACTGCCGACGCATGCAGCACCTACAGCGTACCCATTACTTGTTAAACCCCGATACGGATAAAGGGGACCATTGAGAAGCCACAATGAACTAAGCGCATGTGCTGCGTGCGTCGGCAGTTGTCGTATGCGGTCGGCTACGGAATCATACCTTAAATGCTTAAAATGCACAGAATGCCACGCAGGTCAGACTGACAAAGAACCAGATCACATACCACTACAGTATGACGTCGATTGAAAAATAACGAAACTTCATTATTGACTTAATGATGATATCATTTTTACATTTTGAGATCTGCCAGAAGTGCCCGAGATAGTATCTTGATTTTTTGTTACACTTTGTAAATATACAGCACTATATTGATCGTGATCTTTACCAGTCAACCTGTAGGTGATACAGAGGTTACTGTGTAGGTACCTACAAATAAAAAGGTTCTAGCTGAAGTAGATATAACCCGCGCCACGTATCTTGGACCTAAAATGTGCTTAAAACGTGCCCTATACGCGCAGTACACATTTTTTGGGTGTCTTTAGAGGATAGCGCGGGATGCTACTGCGGTAGACGAACTCAAATTCACTAAGCATAGACTATTACAAAGCAATCCGCGGGTGCCAGAGCCTCGTATGTCTTACGATTTAGGTCCAAGATACGTGGCGCGGGTTATATACATGATAAAGATCATATTTTGTGATACTTTTGCAATAGCATTTTCTAAATATTAATTGTAATCTATATAGGTACCTAACAAAGGAGTCCGTCCTGGTTAAAAATACTAGCAATAATCATCATCATCTACCTTAAACCTTACCCGCACCGCACCCGAGTAAAATAAAACGAGTGCAAATCCCAACTATAATGGGTTAAACAACCTCTAAATCAGAAAGCTCAAAGAAACTATCGTATATTCGTTTTATATAAATGCGTGGTGAGATGCACTTATCTTCTCATCCGTAATAATATTGCTGAACTTTTTACTTGCTTTTCAGAAATTACGGAACCTCTGTAGCGCGTTTCCATCATAAATGCAAAAGCTATTTTAGTTCATACTGCATGTGCTTAAAGACAATAATAGCTTGCAGTTTGTGACATGTAACATCTTAGTGCATCATTCAGATCGTTCACGGCGGATCAGAGAAAGTGTTCAGAATCATTGACCCTTGCCGTCGCGTGCTTAGACAAAATCAATTTACCATCCACTCTCGCTCTCGAATGGATGCGTTAACCGACTAACTCTGTGGTTATTACGTATTACGCTTGTTACAAGAGCATAGCTGATTATATCTGTAAGGGAAAGTTATTAGTTACGCGTATATTAAACTGGTCCGTGCGCTACCCCGTAGGCGCCATCATAATTTTGATTGAATGCATCGTCTGCGCTTTCACCTCTGCCGGATAAGCGAGATATCGAGTTTCATCAGTAGCAAAAGTGATGGTATCGAGTGGTATATCTGTGTGGTAATAATATTACCTGGTGTCAATCATTTCGTTACGTTTTCACATAAGGGAAAATTATTGTATGCGTATGTAAATACAAAACTCCTTAGCAGATTGATGTGAAACTTTCACTATTGGCTGACTTTCATCTGTTTGTCACTTGTTTATGTTTATCCACTTTAACAAAAAGCGCGTGGGAATGCAAAGAGCTTTATGAATAAAGGTCTGATTTTTGGTCTGAAGTTCTAAATATCAATACTTACTTATAAAATTACAGCATCCGTTTATGTTTAAAAAATTAAAAAAGTAAAGAAAAGTAGTCGATCGATTGACTTGAATTTTTGACAGGTCCGTAATACATAACTTGGTACACTTAGTTCCCACGGGAACAGGAATATAAAATTTTTAAACTTCACGAAATTTCCGTGTCAGAATTTCAGCTATTATGTTCATTAAATATTCACACTGTAGAATTTTAATATAACAATGCCTTGTTGCAATAATTTATATAACTTTTGAAGACATAACATTAATTTAATTGTTTTGACTTTTTACGCCAATCGAAATCTACAAAGAGAAATCGTGTTTCCGTTTAAATCTCGTTACTCAGATATCTTTAGAAAGCGACCTACGATTAATAACGTTTACTTGTTTACAAAGTTGCTTCGTCCTAAGGCACCACTGCATTTTACAGAATACTGAAAAACTTAATATCAATTTATTATTTTGATCTATAGTAATTTGCCCATAGACAGACCAGAATAGGAGGAATTTTTAAATTAGATTTAAGAAACTTTATTCCTTTATAAGTGTCCCCGTACATATCCTAAATCATTTATTTACGTCAAGAACGAGTAGTTTTTATTTAAAAGATAACAATGACATCTCTAGCAATGTTTTTGTAGCACACACATACAAATGTTTAAAAAAATGTTTTGAACGCTAAACAACGACATGAATGTGTGAATCAACTTATCAACAGCCATTCGAAAGCCACCATTGTTTTATTAGCTGATTATTACCGAAAACACTACTAAAATACTAAATTCTAAACTTACGTCCAATTGCGTGTAACATACGCGATTCTCAAATATATTTTTTTATAAGAAATATGATCGATAGACTTCAACATAGCGTTAATCAATTAAAATCAATGCAAATAAAAATCACCACTAGGTGTTAATACGATAATATCGCAATCGAATAGGTAAAAAGTACCTAATGTTCTTTGAAGAACTCGTATCAGCTAATAATCAGAATTCACGCTCAGTCAATCAATTATAACCAATGTCTAGGTTAAGGTTAACATTGGATTATATACGCATTACTCGTGCACTTATTTACGGTAGAATAGAAACATTGTTTGTGTATTCACGTTTACTTTGTTTCATCATCATCCGAGCGCCAATCCCGGTCGCATTCAAAGTTTGATGCCCGGGATCCTTTTTCTTACTCCGCCTTTTCCTTAGGGACTGATGTTTTTGGATTTTGTTGACACTACCGTCTTGGGCACAGACGAAAATAGTGTAACATGTAGCAGTTACGAATATCACCCACGAAATTTATAATAGTTATAAACTTTGAAGAAAGGAAACGAAGAATAATACTGAGCGTATTTTTAAAGCGCTCGAGATAATTACGTTTTGTGCCTATATTTTTTTCGTCACTATTAAGTATGAAATAAAACATCCTGTGAATCTTTTAACAATTATTATAGTAAAAAAGAAAATTACTTATTTCCTGCCTATAAACTTGGCGAATTGTTTGTTAAAATTAAAGACAGGTCTTAATTGCGTTTAATGCTTAAAATAATTAGATAAATACCTTTGATTTCCTGATGTTTAGATCAACTTACACCGCTCGTAGTCACGAGTACTCTTTAATCGATTGTATTTTAATGAAAAACGTAATTCTGCCAATAATTTATGACTATAAGATGCGAAATCCGGCGAAGTGAAGTCATATTGACGAGTGAAGACAAAAAAAGCGATGAGAGACTAGAAACGCGGGCCACACATTCTCACAACCCTAGTTATCATCTAAACCGGTACGTGTCTCGTATTAGGAGTTTAATACAAGTTGTCTATAGAGTATTCCAACTGGCAATAACAGGAACACAGGTCGTCTTCGTCCTCATGATATTGTGGCTAAGGCCGCAGTTTAGAGTGCGAAATATTTTCCGGTACTTTCAATAAGCCCTTTATTCGTAGCCATCACTGTTTTAATAGATGTATTTTCTTCGAGGTCGACACAGAACAACCTGCCCAGCTGCCCACTTATGATTGCCTTATATGCTTGATTTATTATTCGATTAGTTACTGGTTCTACAATATATAGAGAAATCACCTCAGCGTGCCTTTTATTTCCATGGCGTGGTCAAGGTATTATAAAATAGTAAGGTAAGTCTAGATCTAACTCTATACCTCCACACCCACGCACGCCTTCTGTGGGCCGTCAGTTGCCGGAGGTGAGATCGTCATAGCCATATCCCTCGCACCCCGGCCGACCCAGGGCCATATCTTTCGATATGCTTGTCAATATATTTACGATAATATTTTATACATACGGAAGAACTTAAATCTTTTAAAAAAGAACTCGGACACACATGATTATAATACGAGAAATAAAGATAAACTAGCAGTGCCTATACTCAGGCTTCATAAGGTTGGTAATTCATTTGTAGGCAACAGTATAAAAATATTCAATAAAATTCCTCAGGATTTGGTTGACATGCCACTTAATATTTTTAAAATAAACGTGAAAAAAAGTCTAATGGAAAAAGCTTATTATAAAGTAGAAGAATATCTTAATGATAAAAATGCATGGTCAACCTAATCACTTTCTTGCCCGCACATTGTAAATTGTATAAAAACCGTATTAAAAAATAAATAAATAAATAAAAAGGATAATTGAGTTCTCTGAGTTTCTTGCTGGTATCTTCTCAGTAGAACCAACTACCGAACCAGCGAAAGAATCATTTTCAAATGGTTTACTTTAATTTATTTAATATTTTATTTTTTGTTCACATACTTCTTGACACAATTGTAATATTTTGACGTTCATATGTGCTCTATATGTGCCTAAATTGAATAAACGAAATTGATTCTTTGATTCTTTGATTCTTCCGGTGTGGGGACCACGGAGTCCCCAACTCGCCCCCGGGTATAGGGGGGCACGCAATGCGTGCCACCGCCGTGGCCTGCTTCTGCTAGGGTGACAGGCGACCCCACCCGTCACCCCCAGGCCCGCGCTCATGGGGGGCGGAGGTCACGATACCAAGTACCTAGGTGAACTTTTTATATATCAACTTAGGTAATATGATTGCTTGCTATATCATTATAGAAGCAGGCCGCGGCGGCGGCGCGGCCTGCTCCGGGGACTCCGCCGTGGTCCCCACACCGATTGAGGGCCAGATCGAGAGATTTGACCCTGGGTCGGCCGGGGTGCGAGGGATATGGCTACGACAACCTCACCTCCGGCAACCGACGGCCCACAGACGGCGTGCGTTTTAGTCGGTTCGAGTCCGACATAACCTCCTCCTCCGGCTCCGGCGGGAGAGGTATCCGTGGGGATTTTTCGCACGATAAAAAAAAGCTATATCATTATAATTAGTTAAATCTGGATCTAGCTTTACACCTCTAAAGAAACACTCAAATATTTACACGATGTTACGCTAATGAATGAGATATCTTAGAAGATTTGACCGTTTTATATGTCAACTTGATACGAACGATAAATTCAAGGCCAGTTAATATGGCACACGCACTGATGGATGAATCGTTTTATCGCTTTGACATGTCTAGACAAACAGACCGAAACTGATATGTCATGTAAAAATGGCGAGTCTAATTATTAAGATGAAAAGTAGAGCACTTTTTATTCGTTGTATGTTACCGAATAACTATTAGAAGCTATCGTTACAGAAGCGAAAAATTTGTTTTCTAGTCACTGTCAATCATATACCTAATAATATGTCAATAAACGAAGGTTTTTACACTAAATACCAGTACTACCTATATACTTATGCACAGAATTACTATCTATAGGTAATATGGATAGTATTACCGTGACTTAAGTGTTCTTTAAAGTCCATTGAGTAGTGAAAACATCAACGCGCACATAAAGGAAGACATGTAGCCGTAGTAAATATAAAAAAATATATTTACTTATCTTTCAGTTTCTATGAAATAATTAAAAACAGCCAACACACCAGTAGGTAGGGACATGCATAACTTTCATGGATATTCTATGTATGGCATATAGGGCTCAAGGGCCACACAGGCAGATGTGATGAAACACCTTGCGGCTTTATTCGGTTCAACTCCGATATACCCACCTCATCGCTAGCTACGATGAGATGAAACCCAAAGGGGCTTCCGCAAGTAAAAAAGGCGCGTACATACTTAGCGGTATTTGTTCTTGAAAAGGGCCGTTTGTCACTGTCAACGAAACTTCCTTGAGACTGAAGCTTTTAGTATTATAAAAATTTAAATTTACAAACCATCTTTATTTGCATTTATCGCTTTTTAGCAGCTATTTATGCGCGCGTAGTGTCTTCCGGTGAATGTTCGCGTAATTGAATTTCCGTCGCCGGCGCATGTGTCGGCCCGTTTAACTCGATAACTACGTATTGTTTACTGCAATCATCGATGTGTTAATCGCCATTTAAAATATTTGCTCGACATTATGCGTCATTTCTTAGCGCAGTAAGAAGCTAACTGTAACTGGTTAGCAAAGTGCAACAAAATCGTAAAATTCTTCCTACATGTTGTTTAGTACATGAGTGAGCAATGCAGGTAACAAAGAGCTGTTTATCTGAGTCAACTTGGCGTATTACTGTTATTTTACATTCTAGGAAGGAAAATTTTATATAAAGGATAATAAATGTTTGAGTGGCATCGCCTATATAATCAGGTATTCGCATATCTGCCATGCAGCAAAGATCTCGCAATCTTCGCTGCGTGGCGGATTTTTAAGTCTTCAACTAAAGTAGTCAGTCTAAAAATTAAGTCCAAGATAAAAATGTGTGTTAGGTATATTTTGTATTCTAGCTAATTTTAACACATTACTCACATGACGAAACGAGTTAGGTATTTTAGAAAGAAGCAAAAAAACACGAAGAGGACACAAATTTATGTCATCAAGAGTTTAGTAAAGAAAGAGGATATTTTCAAATTGTCTTTCTAGATCTATTATGCATTACATAAGATATATTATCTATGTAAGAACTACAACTCCTGTTGTTTTTTTCTAATGCGAATACCCTAAAAGTTTATGTAAAACAAAAGCAAATAAAACATTATAGATGCGCCTACGCCGCCGTATCGCAGGTTAATGCGATGTCGATTGGCGCCACTCAAAGGCTTGCACTTTCACTAACGCGTGAAAAGTTATGGTTTCTTTATAGTCTGTGGTGTTACAATCATTGAACCTCGTGTTTTGCATTAGTACCATTAAAGACGATAATACTTCTCATGGAAAAGCACGTCTTGAAACGAATGTATCTGACGCACTTTAGATTGATTACACACTTTCTCCAAAATTGCACGGTTAACGAAGTATAAATCGAAGTATCCTTTTATTGACTTCGTTTACGGTGATCATTATTCTTTAATCCGAGATCGGTGAAACCCATTCACTGTCCAAACTATTAAACGAAATGTTTCGGTTAGGGTTAAAGTCTGGTCAGTAGTTAATTCGTTTTAAGGTCTCTTTGTTCCGTTCCTTTACGATACGAAGTCACCAGACTTCGTCGTATCGTAAACGAACGTACGTATTAATTTCTAAACCAAATATCTGATTTTCTAGGAATCCTAAATATAGATTAGTATCACTTTAAACGTGTTGTATAACTTGTATTTTTGTTTCCTTTTCTCTCTATCGTACAAAAAGATTGTGTGTCACCTTGATTTAATCTCAGACGCCGAATGTTAGTCATCGGTTTCCTCTATGATTAATGCAAGTATGTATCTTACGAGTACATATCTCTATAGTTAATCTACAGTGACATCAATTTCGGCTTTATTTTATCCTCACTCTGCTTTCAAACGGAGGTCATAGGAAATGGATAGAACGTTCTTAGTCACGTCAAATTAGTTCAGACGATTGCTTTACGTAAAATTAATGGTTCACGCAACTAATACTCGTAAAACAACAGTTTTGTTCGTTGTGCTAAATAAACTTAGCGTAAAATTGTTCAGTTTTAACTAAACGCAATAAAATTTTAAAATACCGTTTTCAAGTAATCGTTCATATGTTTTACAGAATTAAAATATAGGAGTTAAATCATGTAACTATATCTAGGCACATACTACAATAATGGATGATCTCGCCGAAGAAATTGTAACTTAATACAAAGTTATGTGTTTTCGCGGCACGAGCTTACTTTATGGCGCCATAAAGCATGACGTGTCGAGCCTGTATGACTGAGTAATAACCAACTAGATAGCGATCGTTCGTCAAGACGACGAGCATTCAGAGAAAAAGGACATCATATTTTTTCTTTGTAAATCCGATTGTACCTAAAGATCTAAGTTTACATAATATGTTTCCTCAACCCGAAAACATACTTAGGTTATTTTTGAACACATTTTTAATTTATTCAAATTCGGATTAGTGTCCGAATATTAAGTCGGAGCAGATGGGATACAGTCCCGAATCGTTGGTTCTTTAGCCAAAATAGAGTAGGTAGAAAAAGCAAAAAATGAATCATAGTTTGTACTGGTATTATTTGGGTTGATTCTTGATTCTATTGAGTTATTGCATTGCTTGTTGGATTACTATAATTTTCTGTTGCACCTCCGTTCATGTGTATATTCGTGTGCATTTAGGGTTAACCGACCTAATTTTTTTAGGACATTATTCAGGTTGTTCTGAAGTGGTAGTATAAGTTTCATTAACCGTAAGTCAACTGGCATGGCAAAATGAGTTGTACTGGAAGATTCAAATCCACCAAATGTCAGCAAGGTTGGAGATCGTTTTGCGTACCTATCATGTTCTTCCTGTTTTTCTTGTTTCTCATATCGTGTCATTTCTCTTTCATCTCTTAGATATACAAATAAAATACATTTTATTCATCGGTTTGCCTGATTGAGATGTTTTTTTTTTTTACTTTGTTGTGCACAAGACACGAGAATTAATAAATTAAGGGGCAACGCACGCATGACGAGCACAACGTCATGAAAACATTGACAGTATTGGAATTATTTGTTCATCGAACCGACGAATATTGAACTAGGGTTAATAACAAAGTCTCGGTCTCATTTGTATTCCAATTCGATCATAAATCGGCAGCTTGTTAAACTCAAGTATTTCTACACGTCATTATATAGCAGATCTATGGGAGGTTAGTTGTCAAAATACGTGAATCTGAATGCTAAAATTAAGCCCCAGGGTCTTATGTGCAATAATGTATGGTCTTAAAAGCGAATCGGCTTAAGTCAGGCTACTACTTATGCCTAAACAAGAATGAATTTTACAGCACAAAGAAGGGATCTCGATTAAACAATAAAATTAAAGTCTTGAAGATAACTCTTGATTAATCTATTGGGGTGCTAAGGTTGGTACCGGAGTAAAACGCTGCGCAAGAGTGCACGGCATTTTAGTAAATATTAACTCTATTTGTAAGATGAATAAAAAATTAAATACAGTCTATATTTATACAATATGGTGTCATTATATTGACTGATTCCATTTTATTATTGATTCAATGCCATCAGTATTTATCATATTTATTATCCTTTGTTTTGCTCGTAATTCGTCTTGATTCAAAAACTCAAGCAAGACAAATATTGTTGCTTAGGTTGTTTTGTTAATAAACAGTAGCAATATTAGTTTAAAGAATAGTTAGTATCAAGATATAATTAATAAAAGGTTATCAGAACACCCCTGGCTACCTTTTCGGCGATATTCGGGTGTGATATCCATGAATTAAAAAAATCTCAACTACAAAAATAAATTTAATAATCTTGGACTAGTTAACGAAAACTTGGTATAAATTTGAAATATATAACGAATGAAGTCTGTCTTCTCAATTCAAATGTATGCAAATATGATTTCTAATAGAAATTATGTAGGTACACCAAAAGTCACTAAACGTGGCATGAGGTTAAGAGGACAAAGTTAATAGACATCAGTAAATACTGAAGAAGTCGACTGTCATTGTTGAGTCTTTGAAGCAATTCTCAACAAAACACAAACTCTATTCAATTGAATAAACACTTAAACTTTATCTAAGCTAGACAAAAACTCGTCAAATTTATTTCTTCGTCCTTCATAATATATGCAAGCTTTCAGAATATTCACCGCCTTTGGGAAATAGTGATATAAAACGTGTAGAAACAGGTCACGACAACTTAACTGAGACACGTAAAGAAGAGTTCGTACGGAATCATATACTTTATGCTTCATTGGGTAAGCTACCACAACTTTATGCGAGTCGAGAAATGTTCAAACTTTTTCTTTTTGATTTTCAGCCGCCGATAAAAAGTAATATGAAAGAAAAAAGGTAGGAGAACCGAATGCGTAGAGACGACATAGATACATGTCGACCTTCAGACTCGATCGAGGACAATAGATTCGCCCTTGCACTCCAACGAGCGTCCGCCCTTGGTAGGAACATCACATCAATAGCCACCTCCTAAACAGTCTGGAAGGTTTGACTAGGGGAAAGTTGTGAATTTATAGAAATAACAAAGTTATCATAGTTTGTGGTTGGAAAGTTGTTGTAAGGGACGAAGTAAGGGTATATCCGCGACCTCTAGACTGCGCCCGGCGGGACAAGGGCGCCTTCATGCCCTTGCATTGCGCCCAACGTCCGCCCTTTACTTACATCGGCTTACACCCTAGTGTTGTACGATTAAATTCTCGAACTCAACGATCTGTTGAGTCACTAACTATGCTATTAGTGGAACATCGCATCAACGTTATTTGACTTAAACGTACTAATTGAATGCATTAAGAATTTTGGACGATATAATTCTAAAATATTTTAATGTCGTAACTTTTTATATTAAAATAAATATACTTTGAATAAATTACGAAAGGAAGTTCCTTTCGAAACGCAAAGTGACCATTCTGGTTTTAAAGACTACTAGCGTGTGGCGTGAAGGTGTAAGTTTCGAACAATTCCTCAGAATACAAAACGATATACAAAAATAAAGCTCACATAAGGAAGTAATCGACTCTCGTGGTCCAGACGAACATAAATATGTATAATATAATTTCCAGATTAGCAGTGTGTTTTAAAAGAAGATAGTTCATACTACTACCTTTTTATTTTATGCCACTACTACTATTATTTCTCGGGACTCTCATATATCTTAGACCTTAAATGTGCTAAAAATGTGCACTATACGCGCAGAACACGTTTCTTTTGGTGTCTTTTGAGGATAGCACGGTTGCTGCTGCGGTGGACAAGCTCACATTCACCAAACATGGATCATTACAAAACAATCCACGCGCACCAGGGATTCGTTTGTCTCGCGATTCAGGTCCAAAATATGTAACCGGAGGTATACCTGTTCATTCTATGCTCTCAGTTAAAAGTCATCCATCGTTTTCGATTGAAATATATTTCATATAGGTACAGGCCGCAGTTTATACACAGTAATTCTTTTTGAACCCGAGCACCTGACTCCATTAATATTCAATTGCGTGTTTGACCTATAGAGGATAGCAGCTATAGAAAAATCCATTGCTTTAATCTAAGCTCAAATGAAATGAGAATTAAATGACGTAATCTAGGTTGATTTTGCAGATAGCTACCTACTTATAATTGAATCATTATTATTGAATCACTTTCGAAGCAAAGAGGTCATCAAATGAGAACGTAAATTATCTGAAGCAAAGAAAGAAATATTGTCAGTGTTGTGTAAGACAAGGGAAGTCAACCACTTTCCTTGCCATGAGGAAGGAAAATTATTAGGTATAATGAAGTTCTGTATCCCTTTTTTATCGTGCGAGAAATCACTACGGATAATCCCAGCCGTCGGACTCGAAACAACTAAAACGCACGCCGTCTGTGGGCCGTCGGTTTCCGGAGGTGAGGTTTTGCATCCCTAATACTAGTTTGCAAGTTATCTAATGAAGTTTTCGAGACCTTGGTTAATACATAAATCGTGTAAGTAGCTTTAAGACATTGTTTATTAGGAACAAAGTTGTGGGCTGAGTAAACAACAGTAAAACATCAGCTCTTACGATACTTAAGTACACATAAAGATGTTTTTACACGAACTGATGGGTTCTAGTGAGATAAAAATAAGATTGGGTTACGTAACGTGGGGTAAGTACAGTCAATACCGATGCCAGTTTTGTTTTTAAAGATCATAGTGACCTCATAGATAACCATGATAGATCCTCAGTTTAACCGCTTCAAGAGATGCTCGCAAGATGGTTCAAGCCATGTTTTAAGGATCAGGGAAAGAAAGTAAAACTCAGTGGTGAAAAAGTCTTTAAGGTGAAACAAAGGAGAAGTCCTGTAGCGTTTAATTCGAGAAGAATAAGAATAAATATTGTAGGACATTTTACACAACGCTACCTAAACCCAAAGTAAGCATAGCTTAACTAGCTTGTGTTAACTATTATAAGCACTGCAAGTGTTGCTCTGGAGAGATACTGAAGCCCGTATTCTAATATGACACTAAGTCCTGAATCCCGATTCATCTGAGAACATATTGTAGTGACAGATTGACAGATTTGATAGATTGCCTATACAATGTCCTCAGACAAATCGAGATTAACTTGTTGACTTTGACTGTCATTCTAAGAGTAGGTACAGGCCTTAGAAAGATTATTTCAGAGATCATCTTATTTCTTTTTTCATAATTCTTGGCCATTCTCATCTGAACAGAGCAACCCACAAAAGACAGATCAGATGTTCTAAACGACCATACGCCACGTTTACCGTTTACCCGATAAACTGACGGTACGCAACCTACCACTCAAAAAAAACATCTAACAGCTAATAGGTTCACACAAAAAGTAGATGTTATGACAACAGCCTAAAACTCACGACCACTTTTTCTAACCATCAAATTACCTTTTTTTTTTTCAAACAACAACGATAAATAAAAAGCACAACACGTAGCCATATTAATCTAACGACGTGGTCAAAGTTTTGCGAAGTTTTAATTAAAACGAATAACTGACCGGTGTCGGACCGCGGTACGTGTCGCGATTACAAATGCGGACGTCCGATTACGGGCGATCGTCAAAAAGTAATCAAGTTTAGACGAAAACCGTAGTGGCAAAGCCCAAAGTTCTTACGAGTCAGACTAATGAGCTATGATCGGGATTCGTGATCAACATACTGATTTGTTAGACAAGAGAACTTATAACTTTAATTATTTTTTTGTTTACTATAAGGGCAATTGGCGGCCATGTCAAAATTGTGGTATGAAAGATTTGGGTGAAAAAATGTTTTTCATTACTACTGGAAAATATGCTCAAGATCTGTTTACACTCGATTAGAGAAAACATTGCCCATCAAAAGCTACTAATAACATGCCCAGTTGATTTAGGGTTTATGTCTTTATTTACTGTCAGCTTCAAAATCAGAATACATAAAATCTTCACAAAGATTGTATAAACAAGTTAATTTATGTTGCGTAATAAATTTAAAGTGTCTATAAAATATATTTAAGACCCATTAAAAGAGTTTGAAAGCCAAGAACTGAATAAACAGTATTACACAACCGACGTAATTTACTTAACAAAGTAACAACACAAAAACAGCATCACCGAACGTATCCTCAACAATACAGAAGAGGTAACGTTTCGCAATGTCTCTACCATAGGCGGGTGCGCTTGCGCAAATCTCAGTGACGTCACCACCTTTGGTTCCGGCTTCACTTTCGCGAAACACTTTCACCAGTCGGACGAGTGCCATGGCGCCGCGGGCCGACGACGACGCTACGCCGACGTGTGCTCACAGTTCATTGTCATTCTACTCGTCACTATCGATGGCCAGTACAAATCAAACTCGGTTTCCTCATACTAAACTAGATCAACGAGCCTCATGAGGTTAAAAAATAAATTTAACTTTTATCAAAGTTATTTATAAACTATCGTAACAATCAAAATGTACGTTATGTATATTAATATCCGTTTTGATAGATTTATGAAACCCACACAAATTCATAGAAATAGAAATTATTTATTGAAAAAGTTATAAAGGTCGAGTTTTGTTATTAAAAACCGCTTAGCTATTGTAACGCAATGAGTAGTCTATTTTGTTTACACTATCGCTATTGAATGGTCGTACGCGTCAGCGCATACACAAAAATCGACTCTCTAATTTGGAAGCCCGTGAAAGGTGAATTTCACCTCACTCACGTATGCGATAGCAATGAAACAAAAAAAAACATTACGTAACAGAGAAGTCGGTTCGTTTCGTTAATACTTAATTCGATCACGTAAACTATTATGCGCAATCAGTTTCTTTTAAGATATCCAACGTTAGTAGAGATAATTTCTTAACAGCCAATCGTTAACAGGTCTGTTAGATGTGTTGAAATCTTTTCTAATCAGAAAGCTGCGTAGATCAAAGATGTTGTTGCATAATCGTTTGCTATTACGATTTTATTTCTTCTACGTAAAATTATATTTTATGAACCGAAGAGAAACGTAAAAATATGTTAAAGGCTGCAAAATAAAGATGTGTTGATTGCCGAAAATGAGACAATTTCTCCCAACAAAAATGAACACTTTCAATGTCGTTTCAATATGACCTGGACATTCGAAATAAATTCGTGACAAAGCAATCAGCCACAACGATTTGTCCAATGGACTGGCACTTTCATAAACATCGTTCTATCTGAGTGGTAAACCATTACTAAGTGCCATTAGAAAATGTGCTAAATATAGACCTTTCGGGTGAATAGAACGATAAGAGACGTGCTGATGTCATAGTTGCTGACGTCACAATTGAAATTCAATTAGTGCTATGAACCATTGTTCTTGTGCCCATTTTTACGAGCAGAAATGATTGATTGCTTTCATATAATGATTTGCTGAGATCATCCGATGGCCTTGCTCCAATTATTTGGGGTTACCGCAACATGTCATTCTATTCTAATCTTTTTATCTCATCTCCTCGGTAAATTCTTTTCTTGCGATGTTCTCTTTAACGGAACCCATCCATTTTCTCTTGGGCCTGCTCCTGCTCCTTTAGGCTCTCCACATTTCAATAAATTATGCTTTCTTTTTCATTAAGCAGAGTTCGGTGTGAAAATTACCACGGTTGAGGACTGAATGGAGAAAATTGAAATTCATCAAATATTGCCTGCGACCTGTTAACTCGCGCGATCGCGATCACCTTTGTAGGAATGTAGGTATACTAAGGGTATGATGCAATACTGCTGAGTTCATGATCATTGGCTAACCCCATCAGACCCTACTGAGTAAATCACCAAAATGTAAGATAGCATTACTGTAAACAAATACAATGAGTAATGAACTTAATTAAGATAAACATAGATACTCTAAGAGATAAACTATCGATAGAGTTTGACATTTTATGTGAAACTTAATCTATATCAACAGCTGAATCCAGAACATTATAAGGCAGAAGAGCATTTGAATTCTGTCATAGGGTTTTTTAGATAAATCAATCATTCGTTCGTATCTAATTAGCGCAGAATGCTTTTGATGGGTGAAGTAAAACTGAGAATACTCTAAACTTCATAGATGTTCGCCAGTCAATCATGCAAAAACGACTTAACGAATTTAAATGACTTGGCACACAGTTTAATATGCATACAATTTAGTTACACGATGAGAATTATTTTTTACTGCGCTTACCAAGACTTACACTAGACAAGAAAATTAGTCGGAATTGCCATTTTCTTCGGTTCTCCCTTGTTTGGTATAACAACGTTTGGTCGAATATCACTTTAACTAATTTCAGTTACAATAAAGTCATTTCACATAATTATTCATTTGACCGAATATTTAATTGGTAGAATTTTATTTAGCATAATTATTTAGTTGGAATAATATCATTTCACCGAATTTTCATTTGCACTAATTTTATTTAAACTAATGCTTCATTAGACTAATAATGATTTAGTCGAGAGATCATACCGAATCACTCGGCGGCCGCTGCCGCGGCACGCTCGCTTCGCTCGCTCGCCTCGTGCTTGTTGTGGTCACAGTTCTAACCTAACCTAACCCTGCCGATTGCACAGAGAGTTTTTCAATTTTACTTGTATTGTTTTTCATGAAACATACTCTTAGTGGTTTTCTTACATCACGGAAATCGGCAGGGTTAGGTTAGGTTAGAACTGTGACCACAACAAGCACGAGGCGAACGAGCGAAGCGAGCGTGCCGCGGCAGCGGCCGCCGAGGGCCAGATAAATAAATTTCTACACTACATTAACATTATACCAATTGAATATTCGATGAAATACATAATAATATCAACTGAACATTACATGAAATGAGCATTATACTTTTTGATCAATAGCGCAAAGGTTGTTATCGCAAATAAATATTCGATGAAATGAAAATTATGTCAATCGATATTATGCAAAGCAATTATTTTCTCAAACGTTGTTCGAATGAGTAACATTCGACCAAACGTTGTTATACCAAACAAGGGAGAACCATTTTCTTCTTCGTCGAGTCGATGGCAATTCTTATCCATAAGGATAGCTCTTTAACTTAGCATATCAATACCTGTTTTGCCGTGTATACAGTGACGAAGAAACGATGCCAATTTTGTTTCTTAATGACATGCTCCTTGTTATCAATGTTCAAAACAACTATTCTTTATTTAGGAATGTTTATTCCTTTAGTTTTTTCAAGTGACTAAATTATATGGTTCTTCTAAAAGGGCATTAGAAAGTTTTTACAAAGCCCGAAAATGCATTTTTGCAACACCGGCAGCGGAAGCGCGGCGGTGTAAAAATTCCATAGACTGCTTTCCATAAGCGGTGTTTTCTTTTTATAAAACAATGGAGTCATTAAATTTTAATATGATATTAATGTTATCTTTATTAGCATAACAAGTATAACAAACTTTATCATTACCGAAAAAAATAACAGTTATGCCTTAATTGTGCTACCGCACAAAATTGAGGTTATTGTGTTTTTTTTTCTTTATTGCAGACCTCATTTACGTAAACCAAAAATTTAAATAATAATAACATTCCATACTTAGAAGTTATCAGTAAGGAAGAAACAAAAATTAAGTTTTTACTAAGTTTTTCTCTGCACCACCTTTGGTTGACTGGTAGAGAATGCCTGTGGCATTAAGTCCGCCTATGTACTTGTGCATGAAGATTTATAAATAAATAAATAAATAAAAATAAGTTTACTAACTTTTAAACTCTTGCGTTTCATGAAAGTTATACAATAATATTAACGGGAATCCAGACAGGTCAACCTGTGACCACGGTCGGTGTAACCTGGTCGAAACGTCAGGTTTCAAAGGTATGTTCCTATACCATGATCTCGTTAGTGCCCGTTAAAATGATTGTATAAAAATAAGGTTGTCCAATTTTGTAATGGAAAATTTAGGCAGCAGCTCAAGAAAAAAGATTACGTCAAGGAAAATCGAAGTTTGTAAGTAAGTACAGGGATTAATATTGAACAGACCTTGGGGCTGATCTCATTACTTATGAATCTAAGAATCATTAATTATCATCCACGACCTAAATTCGCTCGCTTTTAAATTTGCAAGCGTAATTATATTCAACAGTGAACGAATCGAGGCCTTTTTAACTTATGCCATTTTCTGATCTAATTATGATCTGTGCTAATCGTATTCAAGACTTGTATGACCCAGGTATGATAATATCGCGTCGAGATATCAGACGAGCGGTCAAAATTTGGTCATCTCCTGTTACTTTTTACAAACTTTTATTTAACTTGCCACGTTAATGTGCGTCTTAGGAAGTGGAATTGGAATAATTTCTAATATCATTGCCGTGTCGGGCAAATCTGATTGGACGCGGTAGATGGAGGATCGGAAGTAATGGCGTACATTGGTTTCAGCAGTGGGCTGCAATAGGCTAATTGATTGATTGTGCAAATCAGCATGTGTGTGCAAACTGGATGGAATAAAAACAAGATACTTAGTGGGTGGAACTTTTCAATGGTTTGTAATTAAACCCCTCGAATAGGGTTTATATAATATATGTGATTTCTTTTAACGAGACCTATACATTTCATAAAAGTTGGGTTGGATGGAATGACGTTTAAGTAATTCACGTTCATTCTAAATTCAACATTAAACTAGGTTCTATGACAATTTTGAACTTTAGAGCCGTCTCTATAAGAAATGGCAAGAGCAAAAAGATAATACTGGACAGTGATTACTGTGAATGATAGCCTACAGCACCGGATTCAGCTCATTAAGTCATAAATAAATCAAACTACTAAATCACATCTTTTCCTGATACCACCTGACCAAATAAAATGAATGCCACTTTTAAAACCAATTTACAGTTCAGTATACATATCCTCATACCACGCCTGTATATTTCCAAAAGGGTAGGCAGTAATGTACCCACTTATTATACTACACTAGGAAATAATTTGTTCTAAATACTAGGATAACCTTATTACCGTTTGCCTAAAGCTGGATTTAGACCAAACGAACATAGAGCTAGAATAAGAGCATTCTTTCTTAATATTTTAGTGTAAATGAAACCTTATTTTTAGCGTTTACATAAGAAAGAACAACGAGCGAATGTTCTGTCACTATTTACACTAAAGGCCAACGCAAACGAGGGATTTTTCTCCGCGGCGGAGCAAAAAGTACGCTCCGTCAATAAAAAGTCCTCTGCAGAATTACCACGTACTCAACGCACACGGTGTGCGATCATTTGCTGTCCGGAAATGTAGAGATGTGCACGCTATGGAAGCAAATATTCAGAGGAAAGAAATGAATGATGAACGAGATGTGAATGATGTGATGTGAATTATAAAATTAATATGAAATTGTTATTATTAATTATTTTACAATGATAAATGAGCAAAACTTACCATATTTAGTTTTTTCTTCATTCGATAATAAGTCCCATACAGGAGTGGAATAAACCTGGTTAGCATACCTGGTTCCATAACTTTTTCTTTAAATTTCGGTCGTGATACTCTTTTTTTGACGTATCATATAAAGCAGTTCTTTTTTCGACTTCTTTTATTAAAATATTACATTCTATTTCCTGGGTCATCATTTATCGTCGTGAATAATAATTAAATTATATATAGGAAAGAAATCGCCACACTTGACGTTTGACATTATCTTATTTATCTATGACTGTACATACATAAACTGCATGCATTCAGGGAGATAAAAAGATGTAATGTCAATGAAGTTTGACCAAAAAGTTTGACTACGAGGAAGCACCGATACATCACTATCGAGCGCACAGCGCGGATTAAATTCCGTCATGTGCGTTGCATCGCACAGTCACACGTGCTCTATTTTTTTCGGGGACTCCCCCGTACTTTTGTCCGGTCCGCTCCCTGCATGTCCGCGGTAATTCGAGCGACTTTTTGTACGCGGTACTTTTAATCCTTCGTTTGCGTTACTCGATACAATTGTAAGCGATCTATTTTAGAGGACTAAAAAGGCCGCGGATAAAAATCCCTCGTTTGCGCAGGCCTTAATAGAATTTGACGTAGAAGGGATAAAATGAGCATTCGCTCGTCTTATGTTATCAACCTTAACACTGTGCTTGATATCACAGAATACTTATACTGTGTTAACATGTTTCCAGAATCTATACGGCTATTGGGAACAGCAATATCGAAATACACTTAACCCAATCTCACGATCGCAAGCAAACACGTGCGCAAACTTATCCCAACATGCAACGAGGCAATACAATTAAAACAGACTGTTAACGACAACAAATGTGCTGTTTTGAATCACACGAGCATGCGAACGGCAAGGGAAAGTGGTAGAACAAAGAAGTTCTGTACTTGGTTGTGGGTGATATCGTATTGTGGGTTGTACATGTTAATCATGATGATTCAACTTTTTTGATCCGAGAGAGGTGACGATAATTGTTTTTCAACGGGGTAACTGGTACCTTAACGGTATAAGTTCAAACTCTTCTGTAGCTTTTTAGCTCGTATTCAATTTTTTTTAAATTTATGTTGATTGTTGACTAAGTTACTAGTTTAATAGGTTATCTTCGTAAGATATATTTAGTCTGTGATAAAATTAGCATAACGTTATCCAAAGTTTCAGATGTAAGTTTCATTGTACCTCCCTTGATCTAAAGAAAAATACATGTAAAAAAAGCAAAAAAAAATTACATATACATACATAGACACACGCCTGTAAATCCCCGAAGGGGCAGGGAGAGGTATAATAACACCCACATTACGCCAACTATGATTTTTTGTTTGATAAATTAGTATAAGAAAAGTCGTACTTATGTACAATGTATGTATGTAATTGCAATTAAAACCCACCTAACTGATAACTAACGCTAGCTTCTTCCACGTGTTTCTAATGCGAAGTTTACTAGTTTGTTTTTCCGTAGCACTTAAATGGCTTTCTTTATGTTGCTGATGTCATTAACACGTGTTTTAATGCTACCTTATTTACATATATTATAAGATACTCGTACCGTACCTCTTCAAGGGTAGTCTAATATTATTAAACAGTATAAAGTTTTTTTTTTATCTAGGTCACGTCAATTTGACTTCAACTCGCTTGATGGAAAGCTGAAGGCAAAGTCTCAGGACAGAGGGTCACCATAACAAACACGTACCATGTTACAATGGTGGCACTCAGCGTGACGGCCTCACCAGTATTGGTAAAAAAAACTTTACAAAAGCTTTTTTATCAACGGTTTTCCTATTTTTTTTATCATCCCTATCATTTTAGCAACTGTATAACATCCGCGGATGAAAATGCACCGATCTCACTTAAGCTTATTATTATATCTAAACCTACTATGAATGAACCTATTATGAATTTATAAATGCTTTCTTTCAATCTTTCTTACTTCTCCAGCCGTATGCCTCCAAATTCAAAAGGAATATACACCGTTATGCTCTACCTCCTGTAAATTAACCGAAATTTGTCTAGCTACAATTAACGGTAATATTTATAAGACAAAAGACTAGTATTTTCGACACAAAGGTGATTTTTCGACACAATGCGTCGAGACAGACTGATGTCTGTCTAGGCGCTTTGTTTTGCATTAAGGCCCCGAATCAGATTAGCATCGAAAAATCGGTATTTTCGAAACCGTTTTTCTTCTTAACTATAAAACCTAAAGATCTGTAATTTACATCCCTGCATACTACAGGATTTACAGAGTAACTTCACCTTTTCATAAATTCAATAAAAAAGAAAGAAATAGTTGAAAAGAGGCTCTGAACATCACTCTACTCTTTCTTATGAAACCAAATATTTTCTACAATATGTATCAAAATAATCTAAAATTTCAGATATATGTTGAACGAGTGTATTAGCATGACGTGACCTTCTTAGTTTGTAATCGTCCCCTATAAAATTATCTATTAAAATTAGTTTTACTGATTTTTACGGCTGGAAAACGAGCGAATGACCTTGAGCATTTGTATGGTCAAAGTCATTCGCGTATGTAATCACCTTAATTCGAGATTGTAATGAAAGCTATAAAAGGAGAGATACAACGCAAAAAATGCCATGTAACGTTTTGCACATTCATGTAACTGATGTGACTGTGGGAGTTAGAAAAACAAATCATATTAACTGAATGCTTATGTGGGACTGCCAACACGGATTCGATACGGAGTTTTATAAGTTTTCAGTAGCAACTCGAAGACTAGGATTTTCAGATGTTGGTTATGGGCACGCTGTCATAAAAAAATAAACAATTATGTACATACATATAAACTCGCCTTTATCCCCGAGGGTTAGGCAGAGGTGAATTAACAACCACACTTCACCAGTCATTGAATTCGGTCCCACGTAATAGGGGTGTGGCTATCGCTGTATTCCGGGCACTATTGTTGACTCGTTGAGTCGAGGCTGTGTAAATAAATGGCGAAAAATAGTTACACGAAATGTCTAAATCAATGTCAAGATAATACCTATACCATAATATACAATCTTTGAATGATATGTAATATCTTAGATCTGAATTTAAGTATAGATAGTTACTTTATAAGAGTTCATCATTAGAGGTTAGAAAAGTTGACCTATGCAGGTGAGCACAAAAATACAAAAGTGCCCCAGTTAATAAGAAATCTGTTATAGAATTTAGAGCACTTCGTTAAGCGTTACGATATTTTAGACGACTCATTTAAACAAGAATCCTACGCGATATCGTAGATCATAACTCGATATGATGACGGCGCGATTCTTAATCCAAAATCCAGCTATAATGTACAGAGCCAAATCTGCCTCCTCGATCTTTAATTTGTTCTTAGAAGAATAATAAGATATATCATAATAATTTCTCTGCTATGCGACATTCATTTCCAAAAAGAGAGATCATCTAACTAATAACTTGAGATGTCTAAAGACGACAATGCCGTACCCAATACCGTGATTAACATCAGTGTCAGTATGAGACAGAACACTATCATTATTCCTAATAACGTACGACATACAAATGTATACAATACACATCTTTTCAGTGCATCTTTCTAGTACGCAGACATAGAGCAATATGGCTGGCTTCACCCCGATATGCGATACTAACAAGACGAGTAAAACAATTTATATTATCGCAGTAAGTATTTCTCACACACTTTCTAACCCCATTGTACTCTATACAGAATCAGATGAATTTCAACTGTCACAAAGAGGAATGATTCCATAAATTCGTTTATATACAAAATGTGTAATCTAAATATTTCACTTTCTTTTGTATTCTGTGTTTCATTTCAATGCATATTCGTGTCTTTATTAATGGTTCCCATTTTCTCCGGCAGATGTTTTTGTGTGAAAACTTGTGTTTCCAAAAGCATTGAAATGAAATGTAGGTTTGAATCAAAAGCGTGTTGGTGCGCAAACGCAATGTTCTCATTTATGAATGCATTTTAAAATCATCAGTCTCCACTCAACAGTTATTATGCCTTGCTTTAATGGTTATATAGGATAGTGGCTTTTCAACTTTCGCGTTGTATAGTTCGGCACTCTTGCTTGTGACTAAGGTCATTTCAAACGTGAATAATACTTTAAAGCTTTGAAAGCTCGGGGAGCGCTCGTAACATGACCAATAGTTTTCTTAAGAGCAAGTAGCTGGTGAAGTACATCACATACTACTAGTTTTGAAGAAATAGGTTCACGTCTTCAGTTATAGGTAAATGTAGTACGACAACCCATATATGCCTGTTTACAACAATTTTATTGTAGGGTGAAAACCTTTGTGAAGGCGACTCGGGCGTCGGAGGTCTTAGAACAATCTCCATCCTCCATGAGCGCCGGCCTGGCCCTCTAGACGAGTGGCAATTGGTGGGCCGGCGTTTGATAGAATAGAATGCCAAATGTATGGTATTTGACGTATATGACAGGCGTCAACGAATGTCAAAAACGTCAAATCCTATATATTCGTCATTCTTGCGAGCAATGAATTGCCACTTGTCTAGGGGGGCTGAGGTGACTATGGCCCTAGGACAGCCGGGTTGCGTGAGAAATATGCCAGAATACCTCACCGTGATTTTGTTCGGTTCGCGTCTGACATAACTACCCCCGCTGGCTCCGGCGGGGGGTATACGTAGGAATTTCCGCACGTAAAGGGTAACAACCTTTTCTCGTGAGTAATTACTGAAATTACTCAATACTCTGCTTAAGGTAACGATAGAAATTGAATTTCGTTCATCTTAATTGTTGTATGAGCTAGTTCGCATTATATTGCGTGGCGAGAATAACTTTCTATTTATTTTGTATGTTATAGAGCGACCTTATCCATTGACACCAGAATTAACAACTTAGTGATTTAACGTGGTACGGCTATAACGGGAGCTAATTTAACACATCGATGCTAGTGCTGTAAATTGTTTTACCTAAGTTCTTATTGCTTCTCGGTTCAAGTGATACGTCCTCTGACATAGTGTCATAGCGAGTTAACCCACTAAATATAAATTAAAAATGAATCAGACTAGATACAAAAACAGTGGTAAACAACCACCCAGAGAGCGTTTGCTTCCTTTACGTTTAAAGTACATATAGATAATAGTCTCGACCCAGTCGTGGTGATTTGTGGACACTAAACGGTCTAGACATCAATGGAAGTTGTTTACACAAACGAAGCTTTCGCTATAATGTAGACCCATTTGCTCGAAAATAACCTGAAATTCTGGTAACGTTATTGCTATTCGTGTAATATATTTTGAGCACGTCTTTTCTTTTACTAGTCTGCGGATTAAGCTTTCTTCCTTTGCGATCCTTTATTAGAACGTAAGTGATGAAGTCATAAGAGGATAATAAGTTAGTTAATTATCCCTTTTGTGAAGACGTTCTAGGGAAAAACCGACAGTAGGTAAAAATGTACTAACAAATAAGACAAAGGGATATGGGCTTTCCAATTTAATGAAGAAACAAAATATGAGCTACGTATAGCCAAATCAGTTAAATTCTGTATGGCGTCTGTATGTAGGAGTGATACTTTGTCGTGATGGTGGTATCTGGATGGGTCTGATAGATTAAGTTATAATTAATTTTTTTTATATAATAGGTACATTATTTAACAAAAATATCATGTTTGGAGTAGGTACCTACTCATATAAAATGTAGTCATTTTAATGTAACAGGTGGATTAAGTCTGGATAGCCAGACCGAAACAGAATTTCTGCTATAGTAATTCTTTTTAGGGTAAGTAGTTTGACATCATGACGAATGTATGGGTTTTGACGTATACGTATGACAGTCGTCAACGTAATGTCATAAACGTGAAATCCCAGGAGGGGGGGGGGGGGGGTCCAGACAAGATGATGGTTACAATATAACTGGTAGACCTCCAAGAAATGACCGGACAATAAAAAACTCCACTTATTTCCAATCGCCAAATTACAATATGAGGATTAAGAAATCAGACAAAAGCTATCTGAACCTTGCATGTCAAGGATGATAGGTGACTATTGCGTATCATTTCGACCCGTTGCTTACTGATGAGCAGAATCAACAGAGTTATAAATTTGTTTTTATTAGCTACGCATTTATATGGTGCCGCAGACAGGTTTGTTGCTTTTGCAATTATCACTGATTAGCACTAAAGTTGAATGTATTGAAAAGTCCTTGTAAACGAATGTTTGTTATTATTTAAGAAATTAAGCAGGTAATAAAGATTGAAGAAGATACGAGACTGAGTTAATTTTTTGCTATGAATGAAGAAATAAATATAAAAGTTGGTCTTTTTCAAATTAACACCTGCGTACGATTTGTGAGAGCACCGAAGCCTTCAATTCCCTTCATTCTTTAGATTGCCACTTCACTTCTGATAGCAAAGTGTTAGTGAGTTAGTCAATAGGCCACAATAATCGCTTACCTACCATCTAGTGAGCCGTTAACTTGTAAAAAAGGTAAAAACGCAACCTTATTGTTTTAAAGTATGAAAAAAAACGTGCACAGAACAAGATTTTTAGAAGTCTCGTTGGCGCATTGGCAGCGAAACCAGGCTTTGGTGCCTTTAGGAAGGTTACGCAAAATGTTATACAATTTTCTGTTAACAAATTCTCAACAGAAGGGCTCAGTTAATGGCAATCTCCCAACAATGTGGGTACCAAGAAACATAAACCTATTTTTCCTTTACCAAGTTCGAGTCCCGTCCAAGGTCAATTTTTTCCCTTTCTTAATCGATTTGAACAGTTAGCATAATAAATGTTTCAAAATTTCATTCAAACATAAACCTATCGAGCAAAATGTAAAAAAAATCTGCTTAGTGAATAAAGTGAGTAAAGATATGACTACTTTATGCACAGTATTATATAGAATCCAAATCGTGCATTTACCTACTACGAAATGAAACCTAAAACCATAAATTACTAACGCCTCTCTTCACAGAACAAAACATGATATATTTATACATTATATTAAACGTATAACCTACTAAATGAGGTCTAGTTTTCTAATTTATTCTAGCACATAGATCAAATTCTACAATTCGTGTAAGACTAAGAAGGCACGCATAAAATAAAGCTTAGACTACATTTCAGCGGTTTACTCTAGTATAGTTTGTATGCACAGATGTTGCAATGGTGTCAATAGTAACAAGGTCTTTCGGAGTTCAAGGTTGTTGGTTTAAGAGGTTAGATAGTTTTTTCTTTATACTGCTCTAGCTGTATGAATAGGGAAATATCTCAAAACAGTAGCAAAACAATAGTTACTACTTCCTATTGGGATCCTGGTATTTGTCACCAGAGCTCTTTATAGATACCTACTGTTAGCAGCGTGGTCCACTCTAGTTACTAGACTATTCGTAGAGACCTGGTTAACTCGAGTTGCACTTTACTCGAATCAATTCGAGTTGAATTCTTCTTAACTCGAGCTGAGTAGTAGACGATTTACAAGAACAAACCAAATGAAAGAGCAAGTGCGCATTGTTCAGTACTTAATATGTGCGTGCATTTAGTGTTGAATGAACGATTACCTATATATATTTTTAAAGTTACATTTTATAAACAGTTTCGTTCATATCATACACACATACATATAATCACGCATTTATCCTGCAAGGTTTAGGCAGAGGTGAAATAACACCCGCATTTTACCAATATTTTTTTTTGTTTTGTTCATAAATTGTTATTAACTCAAACAAATATGACTTGTTAAATCCTTTTGATCGAAGCTTAAGGAGCTTATTCGAGTTACACAACTCGAGTTCAATTCGAGTTACGGTAATTTCAACTCGAGTAATCAAGTTACGCGTGTTGAAATTACTGTAACTCGTCAAAGGTTTCCCGAGTTGACCCATCACTAATATAATCTGAGGGATGTTTGTATCTAATAAGCACCGGTTGGTAGCCATTTCTTGTATGTTTTAATAAGTACCTAAAATTTTAAAAAATATTACAGTACATATTTGGGTTGTAATCATTTCCTACAATGAACGTAATATTATGTAAAATTCCTAATTATTCGGCAATCGGAAGTAATTTCAAAATTATTCGAATGCCAGTTATGCAACGGCATAAAAAATAAAAATAGCCGGTTGGAATTATATAAAAAGAATATAACCTTACAATGCCTGCATTATACAGATTGACGGTAACATGTATATAAATAAAATATTCAGAATAATAAAATTATAACAAATGCTTACCTATTGTACGGTGACCTTTCCACTTTAATTGACCTATCCCACTTAAAAGCGTATTGTCCCTTAGTCTCGAGAAAATAAAAACAAGTTTTAGTGGTAATTAGAGCGATTCGGGTTAGTGGTTAAAATGGTGCAGACAGCGACATCTAGTAGGCATGATTAGTACTGTTTCGTAACGTCTCCTCTCAATATAATCTAGATGGCGTTAGTAGTCTCGTCATACAGTTAATACACAAATCAACATCATTATCGTAGATAAAAGACGTATCTAAAATAAAAATCTAATTTCTTAATTCGGGGTGAATGAACTCGTATATGTAAACTGTCTGATAAGATTGTTAGAAGTTTATTAACTATCCACGAGCAGATATATTAACAAACACTAAAAGTAACCTTGAATAACAACAGAATAAACCAGGTTTGTCAGATGCAGAAACTATACAAAATAATTAATGAATTTTGACACCTATCTGTACAGACATAACGTATCTTTTTATATATTTTTTTTATAGGACACGTCAATTTGAGTTCACCTCGCCTGATGGTAAGCTGAAGGCAAAGTCTCTGAAAAGAGGGTCACCCTTACAGACACGTACCATGTTACAATGGTGGCACTCAGCTTGACGGCATCATCAGATGCTTTTTCACGCCCCGCTTAAAGGACCCGGGACTGTAGGAGGAGGGAAACACGTGAACTGGTAAGGACTTATGTCTGTCACTTGAATGACAGCTACCAAAAGATAGTGATCAGGCTCTTACACGATTCCATTTTTGTTTCGCCAGTCTAGTATAATGTACCCTACATAAAAATTACCTAAATAATTATATAAAAGTCATGATTTTCACATTAAAAAAATTCTTAAGGTTCTAAAGACTGGCAGGCAAATTCGTTGAGTAACGAATACGTTAATTAAAATAGAAATAAACTGGAATAAGTACATTAAATTAAGAAATAAAAGTGGCGCATAATTAATATTCACCGCGACCTACGACCGTCCGATCGTATCAGTATAGCGTGACACTTTAGTTTTGCTGTTTAAAAAGTTTAATAATAATACCTATGTAACGCTTTTTATATATAAAAAAAAACGTTATTAACCGCGGTTTTACATATCGCGCTCAGCTATGTTGCAACGCATCGCCCGCCTATAGGCGGCCTTTATTCTATTTAGTTATTTTGATGCATTTACTATTGATAAGTATGCGCAAATGTTGTTTGTAATTTTGGGTTGGTAAACTGTGTATGTTTTTGTTTATGTAAGCTGGGCTGAATAAAAATATTTTCTTTCTTTCTTTCTTTCTGTACGCATTCTTTTCATATTGCTCGGCAACTAATGTTTTTTATACCACCAAGGTGCGCGTAGAAAAGCAATGGAAACTGGTTATGGTGGCCTATGGACGAGTGCAACACCAGAGGAGTCACACTCGTGCTGCCGACCCTGTAAGAATAGAGATTCTGTGACGTCAGCGCAGAAGACAAGCAGGTCAAATCTTTGGTTTTCCCACTGACAGCTCAAAACCTCTCAGTTGGCTCAATTGAGATAGATAATAATATACCCTCGTGTCCTGCCTCCTAAGATAATTATGGCCGTAACATGATAAATAACTATAGGGCTACCTTTCCACCAGAGATAAAGAGAGACCAAGCCCTCGATTCTGCTAAAGCACAACCACTGTCACACCACAGAGACTGTAAAAAATGACATTAAATTTTAGACCTTATTTCTATAGACTTACAGTCACAAAATTAAATGAAATGAGTTTCATTACACTCTTTCATTCACTCTACAAAAAGCCATTTAATTTTAAACTTTAACTGCATTACTTTAAAGGCTAAAATCAAATCGAATTTTCTCGCAGTCTCTGTGGTGTGACAGTGGTTGTGCTTTAGCAGAATCGAGGTCCAGTACGAATGGTTAGCTTGGACCTCTGATATCCTAGCAAAGATCCGACGAAACATTAGCACACTGAAATTAAAAATCTCACTATTTCCAGTTCGCCATGCCAAAATCAAGCACTTACCTTGCAAATTGTCGAGCATATACGTCAACAGCTTGGCAGTTCCGTTGTTGTCGTTGTATATTGAGAGCATCTCTTTTGATAAAGGGTTGCCCTGCAGCCCAAGCAGTTGTAAGTGAAACAGCTTGCCCAGCTCGTACGGTAGGACTCGAAGGTAGTTGTTGTGTAGGTGTAGTTCTCTGGAAGAATAATGGCTCTTTAGATCAAGGAATCTCCTTCAGGATCTACTAGGATCAAGGAATTTAATTTACTTAATCAGAGCCTTCTCTTCGAAACGGTTGTAAATTTCTACTTTTCCATATCGGGGGTGGATTTTTAATTTTTAGCTCGCTTTATTTATTTGAAATAAAATCTATAGTTATGTATCTGAACCATACATTATTTCTACCCCATATTTTGTTGTCTTTCGACAGAATTCTGCGATCCGGATACATTCCACCGAAACCATATGTTGGTGGCGCAGGTCAATGTCAGACCATATCCACTATTCTAAAGTAACCATACCATCCACAAAACTCGTTTCTGTCATGTTCAGAAATCAAAACAATCCAACGGAGAACCAAATCAAAACGATGGCATCAAAATAGAAAAAAAAAGTACAAAACTCCGCCTTGTTACGAGTATCAATTGATTACGAATAGAAATACTGTGAATAGCGGTTATATTCAAATTCGACAGCCCATTGAACTACGGGTCACAATAACCATAATAATTTGATTGTTGAGTTCAGAGAGCAACTATTCAAAAGTTACAGAAACTGGAACGCTGATTGAGCAGAAAGTTAAATTCCGTTATAGTTCATACTAATCAGCAATGATAGTACCTATAATATACAAAAAAAGTAAGATATCGATTTATATTAGAAAAGGGCGGGACTTGAATTCGCGACCAGTGCCTTGCAGAGTCCCGTCTTGGACATTCGATATTCTCATTGAACGTCTGGGGCGCCAATAGTTGCTTCAAAATTACATTAAAATGTTGCATAGATATTGCACTTTGCAGATAACTTTATAAGACTGCTCTACACGTTCGCCAACAAGTGTTGGCTAATGACTCCGCCACAATATTCGCCAACGTGTATAGCGGACAAGACAACAATGTAACATGTCCTAAGTGTTGTCACACAACTTGATACAAGTACTTCATTTTAAATGTCATTGCTAATCCGTCGTATCGTATCAGTAGTTGACCCCAAGCTGGTGGATATAAGCTAAGATACCTTGTTCAAAATTACATTATCTAAAGTCGAACATAAATCTATAAGTATTATCGAGACATTGCCATTTGGAATCTTATCCTTTTCACTACTTTTAGATTCTTAACGCACTTGGCGAATGAAAGTCATGCTATAGAATATTTAGCAGTTGGTGAAATATTTCACCAATTTGAAATTATTAATGATTTCTGATTCACCACCTAAACAAATAGCTACAGAAACACGAAACATGTTCTCTATCCTACCAACCGACACTACTGGAGACAACAAAAACCCAGCTAAAGTCACCAGACCCCCACCACTCATACTGTATGGTATAGAAGATGTGAACAAGCTAACCGAAGCCATAGAAACAGTTCTAGAAAGGAGAGAATATTCCTTAAAAATCATCACTAGAAACCAATTAAGAGTGAACTGCATCTCCGTTGACCCATACAAAAAACTCCTAAGCCTTGTCAGGGAAATGGGTCTTATTGGCCACACCTTCACAAGAAAGGAAGAAAGGTGTTACAGAATCGTAGTAAGAAACCTCCATCATACCACACCACATGATGCCATCATTGAAGCATTTGAGAATACAGGCAATAAAGTTCGTGGAGAAATAATTAATGCCAGAGGAGGACCGGACAAAAAGCCTACCTCAACATTCTTCATTAATCTAGAGCCTAGTCCAAATAACATTACCGCTAAAGACATCAAATACATCTACAACACTGCAGTCATCATCGAGGATCCTAAAAAGAAAAATACAATTGTCCAATGCACCAAATGCCAGCAATATGGCCATTCCAAAAACAATTGTATGAGGCCATACCGCTGCGTTAAATGCGCAGAGCAACATAAAACAAGTGACTGTACTAAAAAAGATCGCAGCACCCCAGCGAAGTGCGCGCTTTGTTTTGGAGAGCATCCCGCAAATTATAAAGGGTGTGAAGTTTACCGCGAAATCCTTAAAAGACGAAATAGTCAGTTCTCACACGCTAGAAGACAGAACCCGGCTCCAGTCCCTTCGGCTCCAGTCCCTTCGGCTCCAGTCTCTTCGGCTCCAGTCCCATCGGACACTAAGTCATACCCAGAGATAACTACGGAAAAACAGACAAGAAACCAAAAGACCTACAGTGAAAAAGATACGCAAAATCAATACACCGGACCAAAACAAACATATCATCGAACCTACTCGGAAGTCGCACGTTCCCGAAATACCAAAAAACCTGAGCAGCATGCGGAAATCAACCAATACTCTGAGCCTAGATCACACACACAACACCCCTCGTGGAAATCTTCTGCGCGAACACCTCACACTACAAACGATGGATCCCTGGAGCTGACACAAGTCATCCAAGAACTAATGACCAGGCAAACAGAAAAAATGGACATGCTCTTCACCCTAATGAGCTCACTTATGGGACTCATTACGACCCTCGCCGAAAAACTGAAGTAATGCCTTCATTGAATATTGCGACATGGAACATTGATGGACTTGCACCAAAGATTAACGAAGTGGAAGTCTTTCTTGATACCCATAAGATTGACATCCTCCTGATATCGGAATCACATTTTACCGCTAGAAGCTCAGTCAAAATAAAAAACTACACAATTTACGACACTAAACATCCGGAAGGAGCAGCGCGGGCCAATGGAGGAACAGCTCTGATCATACGATCATCCCTAAAACACTACGAGCTGGCGGAATATCGGACAGAACACATACAGGCGACCACAATTGCAGTAGAGGGTAAGGCAGGCAACTTCAACATCTCCTCAGTTTATTGTCCACCCAAGCACAAACTTAAAGAAGACCAATGGACGCACTACCTCCAAACCCTTGGCCCTAGATTTATCGCTGGAGGTGACTGGAATGCCAAACATCCTCACTGGGGCTCAAGACTAACAAGTCCACGAGGGCGACAACTGAAATTAGCAATTGAATGCAACAGTCTAACAACACTATCTACGGCTGAACCAACACACTGGCCCACCGACGAAAGCAGACTACCCGATGTCATAGACTTCTTCATCTGTAAGGGCATGTCACAATACTTCACTTCAACCAGCTCATGTCTGGATGGATCCACAGTACACACTCCTGTACTCCTAACAATAAGTACAGTCCTATTAGAGTACGAAAGGACACCAAAGCTGTACAACAAGTATACTGATTGGGATTCGTTCCGTGAGATCATCGACAAAAAACTTAACCTCAGAATTTCTCTAAAATCACCTGAAGACATAGAGACAGCTGCAACCCAGTTTACAAATTTGATTCAAGTCGCATGCTGGTCGACCACACCCGATAAACCGTGCATAAAACCCAGACATAACTCAGTCCCATGGGAAATAAGAAATAAAATCCAAGAAAAAAGACGACTGCGCAGAGTATGGCACAGCACTAGACACCGTGAAGATAAACTAGTATATAACAGGGCGATTAAGGAACTGTTAAGAAACGCCAAAAACGAAACCTTAGCCCGGCGGCTGGAATCATTAACAGCAACCAAGTCTACAAATTATTCACTGTGGAAGGCAACGTCAGACTTGGATCAGCCAAAATACACCAGGCCACCCCTCAAACTACAAAGTGGTAAGTGGGCTAGAACCCCACAGCAAAGAATAGATACCTTTGCAAACCACCTAGCTGAGGTATTTCAACCCAATGAAGGCAATGGCAATGACTCTGACATAGATGACATACTGAATCAGGACTTCCAGTTAGACATTCCCATAAAATATACAACCCCACAAGAGGTATATAAACTCCTATCTCGACTCGACAACAGAAAATCTCCGGGATTTGATTATATTACCAAAGAGGTTCTTCTCCAGCTGCCAAAAAAAGGGATAGTCTTCCTTACGACCCTTTTCAATAGTATTATGAGAGTAGGTTACTATCCAACCATATGGAAAATCTCCCAAATCACAATGATCCCCAAAGACGGAAAACCGATTCACGAAGTTGGCTCTTATAGACCAATTAGCCTGCTACCAGTTACCTCTAAGCTCTTTGAAAAAGTTCTGCTGGTGCGAATACTTAGAACTATGCAGGAAAAATATGTGATCCCGGACCACCAATTTGGATTCAGGCAGAAGCACGGCACTGTAGAACAGGTGCACAGAGTCGTTGACCATATAAGGAAGACCCTAGAACATAAGGAATATTGCTCGGCAGCTTTCCTAGATATCCAACAGGCGTTTGACAAGGTCTGGCATAAGGGACTACTCTGCAAGATCAAAACCCTACTACCCCATGCATACTTCGAGCTACTAAAATCTTACATCTCTGGAAGGACATTCCAAGTTAAAGATGGCGAATACACATCCAGGTTCCACGAAATAGAAGCGGGAGTACCACAGGGATCTGTACTGGGGCCAGTGCTGTATACTATCTTCACATGTGACCTACCAGAATCATCAGCCGTAGTAACTGCTACATTTGCAGACGACACTGCCATCCTTACAAGCAGTACTAATCCCAACACCGCCTCTCAAATCCTACAACAAGAGCTAGATAAAATAGAGCAGTGGTTAAAAAAGTGGCGAATAAAACCCAGTGCCACAAAGTCTAATCACATCACGTTTGCACTGCGCACAGGAGATTGTCCTCCCGTACACCTAGGAAACACTACATTGCCGCACAAGGACTCAGTGAAGTATCTGGGTATGCACCTGGATCGGAGACTCACCTGGAGAACACACATACAAAAAAAAAGGGAAGAACTGAACTTGAAAACTCGAAACCTCCATTGGTTGCTCGGAAAAAACTCAGTTCTGAGTATAGACAACAAACTCCTTATATATAAGGTTATACTCAAGCCTGTTTGGACTTATGGCATCCAGCTCTGGGGATCAGCGTGCAACTCCAATGTTGCAATCATACAGAGAGCTCAGAATGGCATTCTGAGAAATTTGGCAAATGCTGCATGGTTCTTGAGGAATAGTGAACTGCACGAAGAGCTCAAAATAAGTACAGTCAGCGAAGAAATAAAAATATTCTCAACCTCATATAAACAAAGAATAGCTATGCATCCAAACCCCCTGGCTGCAAAACTTACAAACATCAGTTACACCAAGCGGTTAAAAAGGAACCACATAATTCATGACTACAGTTGAAAATATTTAAAAGATACGATTTGACGTTTATAGTCTAGGGATGGAGCTTCTTAAATCAATTGTCAGAATAATCGATTCAAGTAACAAAAGATTAATCGCATAGCTGCCAAAATGTAACTTTTGTAACATTGTAAATAAATAAAACTATTCATCATAACCGCGCAATATAATAATTATCCGACAAGATTTCCATACCATAAAACAACGTTACTTTTTCCCTGTTAAGTAACTTTTTAAGCTATCTTGTTTACATTTACACTAGACTATCTGGCCCTGGCAACACTGATTAATCATGTAATATATCTAGTATTGATATTTGGATTAGTACCTATATGTGTTAGGCTTAATGAAAACATTGCAATAATATGTTTCTGATTTCCTGGTACTTTTTGAAGAGTTCCTTGGTCTAATCTCGGAAACCCATCATCAGATCTTTACAAAATTTAATTGGGACCATTTCGAAATAATCTACTTACGAACAAAAAAAGAATTTTCAAAATCCGTCTAGAATTGGCTTCACAATCGCATAACAAACATACAAAAAAAATAGATAAATAGGTTAAAAATAATAGATAAATAGGTATTTGTAGTTATTCGGTCCCACGTAATAGGGGGTGAGCCTATTGCCATATTCCTGGCACTATTGTTGACTCGAGGTATGCATCTGAGGCTAAGTTGTGGCTGTACCTATATAACTGTCTGGTGATAAACAGCCCTATCCCTTAGTCGCCTGGTACGACACCGCATAGGAAGAGATGGGGAGGCCCAAGTTCTACTCTGCCGGGAACCACGCGGCTCCTACGGGAAACCTAAAAACCTAAAAATTATAGCTTGGGCAAGCTTTGGCCTCAGATGCAATTAGGAAAATACGTCTCCATGCGCATGATGATGCTGGTAGGCAAAATAATCTAAGAGGTGCATTTTTACAATCAATTTAATATTTATCTAGTATTGATATTAGGTTCAGGATATATAATGTTAATAAAGCAGGGTAAATGAAAATACAAAATGGGTATTTATAATTTTTATATATTCACTGTCTGAGCTACTTTCGATTTCAGTATCAGAAAAAAAATAAAAAAAATTCGTTGTCTCTAGTATGCGATACGATAAAAGAAAAATCTAAGCAATATTTTCATTTGTATTACTTAGAAGAAACATAAGAGGGTAAAATAAAAGAAATACATAATATTACAAAAGTTACATTCTGGCAACGCCGACCATAAACGTAACGAGTTGACATAAACTCCATACGATTAAAATGTAACAACCATAGAGAACACAGCCGCAACACTCAAATGAAAAAATAAGAACGATATGACGTAGCTGTCACACGAGATTTCGAAAAATGAAGAATCACGTCTTATTTTAAATTATTTGTAGCAATTCTTAAAATATTTGTAGTAATTTAAAGTGAAATATGTCACACCATATTTTTTATACTTACTATTATAAGTTATTACGTATTTAGAAATGGTTTAACTTAATTTATAACAGTTTCATGTATCCTTTCAATAGTGCCTAGTTACCTACCATGAATCCAAACATCTGTCAAATCGTATCTCTTAAATATTTTCAAGTGTAAAGGAGAAAGGGGTCAAAGGACCCCTTTTCCCACAAACCTGCTGAACATACACATCTGCTCATAGTTGATAAAAAAAAAGGACTGATCGCAGATTAAAGTGGAACATAAAAATAAAAAAAAATAAAAATTAATGATTCATAATATTCATATCTTTAGGTATGTGGATAATTTTACACATTTTGATAAAAAACAGTTGTGTTGATGATTTACAGAAACAAAACGATTTTTATTATAATTATGATTCATCAAGAAATTGCCGTTTTAAAATCTTCAAAATGAAACATAAGTGGCCTTTTTAGATCTTTTGGTGTACGAAATTAATATCAGGTTCGAATTTAAATGAGAAAAGAAATAGCGAAAGATAATATTTTTCTGCTGCACCCTTGTTTCAGAAAGCCTAATACTCCTAATATAAACCATATAAAAAGTATAACAGTGGGCAGCTATAAAACGTACGATTACACTGCCTTGATCGCTACATTTGGCAACAAACTCTGAGCCGAGTCCTAAGTATGGTAATACAATCCTAATAAAATAGTAAAGCAAACTACGACGGCCAATGTTTACATATTTGTCTCGATTCGCATTCACGAGGGTTCACAGACCTTGATTCTTTACCTACTCGTTCTACGATAAATATACAATACATTCCATATGCAAATATAACTTGTTTTTGTATACACAGTCTTTATTATCAAAAGATAAAATTGAATACGTAAACAATCTTCATATAGACATGTATTGTTGTTGTTTGGAGTGACATTGAGATGGCATACCGTGTGTGGTTTCCCAAAAAGTCAATTATGTTATCTAGGGCAGAATATGACCCCTACAACCCGAGGAAGAAACCTGCGCCTGAGCTTCGCCCGTCAATCAGCAGATGTATGGGTTTACCAGTGAGAATGGCTTGTAAGATCTTTGCTGGGTACGCTGAGAAATTTGATAATGTTGGTGAGATCCCTCTACTTCCACCAGGAACTTCAGTGTGTATTGCTTGCTCGGGACATATCTCTTGAACTTAAAATGTAGAGCACATTTTGTTTCTTTTACCCGCTTAAGGGTGAAGTTTCGTAAAATCCGTTAGCGGATGTCTACATCCTATACGGAACCTACCTGCCAAATTTCAGGTTTGTAGGTGTTGTAATTACTGAGATTAATAAGTGAGTGATACATATTTCGCTTTTATAAATATAGATTACGTAGTAACTGGCCCGCGACTTCGTGTGCATGGGATTAATCTATCTAGATCTGGATTTAAGTTAATTGGCCTACTGCAGTCCGCTTCTGGACAAAGGTCTCGCCCTGTTAAGTAAGCTTGCATTTTGAAATACCTTTGCAATTAATAAATTTGAATTTTATTTCACTTTCTAAAATCGAACGCACACAATTCGCTGTGCGTGCTTAGTGCTAATGGTAGATAGAATATTGATGATATCGAAGGAATTACGAATGTATAAAAAAATATAGGTACATAATAGTACCTACTCTAGAGCTCTTGAACGACCTCGACCGCACTTAACACTAATGAGGCCTATAGATTAAATAAAGGAATAAAATATAAGGTACGGATTATAGTCCCACAATCTAATATCTATTCGTAACTTAAAAATGTAAAGAGGGAAGTATTAAGTGTCATCTAATTAGACCCTTATGTGGCTCATGGATCTGTTCAATGGGAAATATCTAAGGCGTCCATTACACGGTAGGTTTTGTTTTCAGTTTAAGAATAAATAACTCATCGAAACGATGTGATATCGTAAGGAGAAAACCCAATCCAAACCGTGCATTTCAGCTCTTAGAATGTTGGCATCTTAGAGTATTGGTACCTATCCTTAATTAGACAGGTACTTAGGTACCTTTAAAATTAAAAAAAAAATACGTGAGTCATTGTAGCACTTTCGCTAGCATTTTTTATACATAATAGTCTGCCCTTCTGGGGATCTATAGATAGGAATATTATAATGAGAGTCGCTTTGAAAATTATAATTTTAAATCTATAATATAATAGGCTTGTGTCCACTAAGAATAAATCGGGTTGATGTATGTTCCTAGCGACTATTCTTGTTATAAAGATAGCAAAAAGCATAATAGTTTGGTATATAAAATAAGGATTACTTTTATTTTTATAAAATAAATTTAGAGAAATTAGACATTCAGTCACGTGACATCAAACACCAATCAGAGAGCGTGACGTCACGCCTTGCGCCCTGTGTTGACAACGTAGGTGATTTTTCGCCATGTAGGCCTAGACGAAAATTGGAAAACAGTTCTTTAAATTAATAAATTTATAACTGGAGTGAAGTCAAAACAATACCTATAAACTTAAATTATAATACATAAAATAATCTATAGTACTAAGTCAAAGTAAAAAAAAAAAAACTAAGTTTTTAGTTATTTTTTACAGTTTTTAACTGTAAAATAACAAATTGTGATGATAACTTGAAAAAAAAAACGTTTTATATTAATATACTGATATTTTGGCGTTTGGGCTACTTTAGGCTACTTTGGGAATGAAAAACGGCGATATTAGGCCAAGCGTGGTTGGCAACACAACACTGCTTGCGTTTGCGTTATTGTTTTTGTTTACGATACGTAGTACGTAATCTATGCACTACACATGAACTTGTTTGACAGTTTTGACACGGGGACACGGCGTGACGTAACAAAAGTCGCCATTACAGTTTGGAGTGTTTTTGACATAAATTCAAATCGACTTATTAAATCTCAAAATAAACCATGTAAATGATTGTTTTATATCAAAATAATATATTTTTGGGGTCATTTAGGTATAGAAGTATTGTATTAACCATTTTTTCAAATTTAGGACACAAGCCTATTTAGCGTAATAAATAATTTAAATTATTTTTAATGACTACAAAAAATAATTAGCCATCTATATACAATGATGTTTACGGAAATTAACGCGTTAATGATATATAGTTATATATTTATATACATTTGAATCAGACTGTGACCAGTAACCTAATTCCTGTAAACATAGTTGACAATTAATTTTGTGGACTAGATTTGTCGAATGTATGTTTCATCTAATGTTTCATTGACTGCCTCTGTGGCGTAGCGGCAGTGAACGCGGTCTCTACGCAGGAGGCGCGGTTCGATCCCCGCCCAGTGCAAATATTTGTGTGCATGAATATGAATATTTGCATTGATCTGGGTGTTTCTATGTATAATATGTATGTATTTACGAAAAAAAATGTATCTAAGTATGTTTATCCGCATTCTAGAACCCATAACACAAGCTAGTTAAGCTATGCTTACTTTGGGTCTAGATGTTGTGTAGAATGTCCTGCAATATTAATTTATTATTTATTTCATCGCGATACGTGTACGTGGAACCGGTGTGTTGTCATAGCAAGAAAGTGAGGTTACTCAAGAACCTATTGGCACAAATTACGAAACGGCCAGGTGAAATTTTTTAACTAAAGTGTAAGGTTTGTAGAGAAATTCAAAGACTAAAATACACACATAACGCGATAATTCAGAGTTCACACTCCAAGATGGAGCGCGGTTTTAGTCGGTTCGAGTTCGCATAACCGTCCCCTACAGTGCGACGAAGGAAGGTGGAGTTATTCGAGCGAATTTGAACACCTTAAAAAAGGGTGCTTGGCTCTCCCAAGTCCCAACTTGATTTTTACTGTAAAAGCAATTTATACTCATCTTGGTGATACTTTACATGAAAATCTTTTTGATAAGATACAATATTGGGAGCAATTAAAAACAGTTTATAGAACATCTAAACGCCATTAACCCCAATCAAAGTTGCACCGGATTAACATAGAAGGTCGACAGTTTGCAAGTTAATGCCTATACGTTCATTTAATTATCGAACGAGGTCAATAGGTAGGTAGGTACCTACTATTTACTCCGTTCTGATCGGAATTGAGCATAGCTTCTGCTTACGACCTTATGGCAGAGAGAGATGGTATGAGGCAATAAATACCACTTGCACAATAATAACAATAGAACTGAAAAGACAAATGGACTTAAATTGGTACCCGACTGTGTTGAAGTTAAAAAAAAGAGTTATATGATTCACTGGTATATTTTTGGATGTGTTTTCTAGTAACTTCTAAAAGGCTGATTCGAATTAGTTTTACTAGACTTTTACTACTCAATCCTTTGATAGTATCAGAAATTCATTTAGCAGATAGAATAGTGGGAGGTCTTCATATCTTTTCTTTCCTCCGATGACACAAAATTTGTGAGGGTAAGGGAATATTGGATGTAAGCGCGTTCTAAAGAATGATACGATATATGTACCAATCAGTACCCGCATGTTGGAAAAACATTGTTAAATTGATGTACAACTTACACGGGCAATAGTTTAAAAACATTTAGTTTAAAAAAGTTGATAAATTCTAAGTTAAAGTCATATGAGGGCCAACGCTTCGTGAAAAAACCTTTTTCAATACACTTGCTCGTAAACTGCGTTTTCCTTCACCGCAATTAAGCACGTAATTACACCTATAATCAAACTGTGACTTTTACATTGCTATTATTCACAAGTGAGTTATAGATTTTTTATTTTTTATTTGTTGAGTTTCTTAAAAAAGTTGGGAAATTAAAAAGATCGTATTCAATAGTAACCTACAAATAAATTGATATTCATCATGCAACTTCGTATTTAAATAGATAATTACAACTTAAACATGTTTAATAAATAAAACTTTCACATTTTTACTTTATTTTGTCTGCAAAAAACTTTAAATTCCACATGTTGAGGCTAAAACGCTGTCAAAAAAAACTTCATTCTTTTAGTCTATGGCCGATAAATTGTTAGATTAATGTATGGTTAAATGCGCGCGCATACGAAAACTCATTAATGTTTCGCGCCGATAGGAAAAAAAATACCTATAAGTGTCGAAATTATAATTATTAATTATAAAATGTCTACAAGTACTAGTTGTGAAGAAAATGATTTATTTTGTACACTGCCCGATATAAAATGTGAAGCCCTTAACGTTATGAAAAGTTTACTACCTGAAAACTCCAAGGAAAAATATCTATTAGCGCACAAGAATTTCATAAAATGGCAAAACAACAAGAATACGCAGTCTTTTTCAGAAAATGTGTTCATGGCATACTTTAAAGAATTATCTTCAAGTATAAACCTAGCTCTTTATGGTGTATATTATATATCTACTCAATGTTAAAAGGCACAGTCGGAGCAAAGAATGGAGTGGACTTAAAAATATACTCTAATTTGAAAGCTTATCTAAAGAGACTATCCGATGGATTTAGAAGCAAAAAATCAAAGGTTTTATCATCTGACGATGTTGAAAAATTCATAAAAGATGCTCAGATAACCATTATCTGGCTACTAAGGTTAGTTAAATTAATGTACTATTCACTTTTTTGGTTTATTTTAACTAAGCGATTTCTGCCGAGTTCTGTGTTGAACTTAATATTATTGTTTATCTTTTTCAGGTAGCTTTAATATTTGGTGTAACTGGTGCATTCAGGATACAAGAATTAACAAATATAACTGTGAAAGACATAGACCTATGACGAAAAATAAAATACCGAGGTCATTCACCATAAAAAGTAAACTGTACCTTTACCAATTTGTTTCTCTAAATAAACTTTTTTTCTACTATATAAAATGACTTTTTAGTATTCTTTTCCTCACAAGTGTATTGAAAAACGTCGTATGGGACGCGTGAGTATGATGATTCCCGTCCTCGGCTCTCTTGAGACCCTCACCTGCGGCTCGGGTCTCAATGGCGCCTCGGCGGGAATCATCAGCTTTACTCACTTGTACCATAATGTACTATTTTAATCAAGCCGCGTAGTTCCCGGTAGAGTACAATTTGGGCCACTCCATTACCTCCCATGCGAGTAAGGCGTAGGGCTGTTTAACATCAAGACAAGATATATACAGCCCAGACTCAGCCTCAGATACATGGCTCAAGTTAACAATAGTTCCCGGAACACGGCAATTTGCTCACCCCCTATTAAGTGGGACCTAATTCAATGATTGGTGAAATGTGGGTGTTGATTCACCTCTGCCTAACCCTGAGGTTAAAGGCGTGATTGTATGTATGTAATCAAGCCATTGTTCTCTTTAACAATTCAACGCAAGAAAAACAAAAATACACATGTTGTTTCAGTCACTCTTTTTTACTCTTAATTCAAATGTGGAACAATTACGTATGAAAATTATGCTGAATAAGAACTGGCCAGTGATTCAAGGACAGTACATAGTTTAACTACTTATGTACCGTAAAATGGGGTGAATAGGGATCAAAGGGTGAATAGGGATAAAATGGTCGTTGGATTTTTTTAATAATTTCTCTCCCAAATTCCAAGTATCTAACCAGATATTATTGATAACTCTGCTCATTATCACATTGAACTAATCCATAATTTCACTTGAAAGAAAATAACTACAGAATTCAGCTGACCATTTTATCCCTATTCACCCATTGGTACCTAATTTTTGAAATTGGAAAATTATAATCGTAGCAGCTTGTAATTAAGGCAAATAATAATATTAGGGCTTAATGTACACGGCATGTATTGTGAGGAGATTTCTCTCTCTGGAGCCCTAACCACCTACGTACCATGGTCCACAGGGTAGGGCCATAAAATTAGACGGCAGTATTTTATCTCAATCAATTAGCCTATCGCAGTCCACTGCTGGATTTAGTCCTCCCCCAATGTTGGGAGGTCTTGGCTTCCACATTGGTCAGACGGGTTGGTACAAGGTTTTATTTCGAGTATTCATTTTTTTACAGTGATAATTTCAGGGTATTTTTCCGTTAGTCTTCCCACACCCTTCTAATAAGATGGAGTGATGATACCTGAATTTATAAGGTTTAGTTTTTTGGGATTTCCTTTCATTTAATTTACCACGTTTGTAAGAGAAATTTGATCTTTAAGGTTTACACTATCGATTGATGTCATAAAAATATTTATTCAGATTTTAGTCGGTTCGATTACCGGGTGTGGAAAGCGAGGTTTTGAAAATTGTTTAATGCAGTTTTTTTTTTTGCTTTTTAAAAATAAGGAGCGTTAAGTCAAATAACGTGCCTAATTTCCCTCCAGGTAAGGTCGAAATCTTCCAACCCGTATACCTATTGAATTCGTTCTTACATTTCAACTCCATTTTGTCAGTTCAATGTCAGTTAAGAATATTCCTATTGTTACGATACAAGGAAATTATATAAAAGAGCTTATCAAATTAAAAAGAAATAAACAATAAATAGCGGTTACGTTAGTTTTAATTATATCTTTTTTTATTATTTTTTAATCATCCAAGCCAACAATGAAGAATAATAATTATTATTTGATTATAGCACTGTATGACGTCATACCTTATTATTTCATACTGCAAGTTTCCAAGGAACTGACGTTTGATAAAAAACGTTTGAGAAAAAAAAAGCATTCCAAATAACTGAAATTTTATAAAAAAAAATTATAACCGACAATTATTAAATGTTAGGCATAAAATAGGTTAAGTGTATGTCCTTTTATTACTATTTTTTAATTTAAAAATAAATTATTCGCCAATAGAACGGATGGTTGAACGTAGATTATAAAATTTAAGGTCACCCATGGGTTTGGTTACTTACTACATAAATATATTCGCAGAAAAAGAAACTCGAGTGTATTCGGCTCTACCAAGACATTCGTAGCCTGCACGAGATGACAGACGAGGATCTGACGCAGATTTTCCCGTCGGGGTTAAGAGTTCAGAGGACAGACGCTCGCGTAAAAGCCAAGAGGAACCAAATCAATCATAGAGAAACATTCTATCATCGCACCACTCGCCATAGCCAGGGAATTCATCCTCACAAATTGCGACCGAAATCGGTGCGCACTGCTCGGTATGAAAGTAACTTCATCCCACGCACACTCAAGCTTTGAAATTAACTCCCTGCGGTGGTTTTCCCAAGCGACTACAATATGGGGTTCTTCAAGGGCATTAGATGGTTTCTTCAGGGTCGGCAGCACGAGTGTAACGCCCCTGTTGTTGCATACGTTCATAGGCCACGGTAACCACTTCCCATTAGGTGGGCCGTGTGCTTGTCTGCCATCTAAGTGGTATAAAGGGCGGACCTTGGACTCCGAAGTGTAAGCTTTGAATACAAACCTCACTCGGATGATGTGCTGATAGAGGTTAAGTCCTTTTATTGTATGCTAGCTTTCATTTACCTATCGCCTTATCGGTCATACGGGGCAAATTGTATAATAGGTGTAGATTACTATTGACAGATTAGATACTATTGCATATTTGTTATTAGATTGTTAAACTAGTACATAGTCCATCTGTGACCCGAACACGAAAAATATTCTAATTGGTAACGAAAACGTATCGAAAGAACGGAGCATTGCGATTGGCCGGCTTCACACATGCACAGGTTCACAGTAGGCAGGCGGCCAATAGCAATGCTCCATTCCCTCGATACGTTGACGTTACGAATTGGAATAATTTTCATGCGTAATTCGGTAACATCTTACTTTAAAGAAAGGACATGTCAAGAGTACCCGAAACCGGCGAGCATGTAAGAAAACAATTTTGAAAGTAGAAGAAGCGAAAGATGTATGCCAGGATCGTAGCAAGTGGAAAACTGTGGTCTCTGCCTACCCCACTGGGAAAGAGGCATGACTGTATGTATATATGTATGTACTTTCTGTTCCCCGAGCACAGTAAGAAGGATGTTACCGAATTGTAACCATAAATATAACAATAAACACTAACATGCCATGTACGAAGCCGGGCCGGGTCGGCTAGTGAAATTATAAAATTACTAGCTGTTGCCCGCGGCTCCGCCCGCGTGGAATTCCGATCCCGTTCATCGCTGATATATAGCCTATATGTTAATCCAGGGTATAACCTATATACATACCAAATTTCAACCAAATCGGTCCAGCCGTTTATGCGTGAAAGAGTAACAAACATCCACACATCCATTCTCACAAACTTTCACATTTATAATATTAGTAGGATATGCCCAAGGGAGCCCAAGCCAACGTCACCTGCTAGCCGAAACACCTGCTGTTTAACGGACGAGGTCTGACGCAGGCGATCCCCTCAGGGTATGACTGCTACCTCACCTACAAGGTTAGATAGCAGTCATACATCACTATCATCACTACATATTATAAAACAAAGTCGCTGTCGCTGTCTGTCCGTCCCTATATATGCCTAAAGCTTCAAAACTATGCAACGGATTATGAAGCGGTTTTTATAATAGATAGAATGATTTAAGAGGAAGGTTTATATGTATAATATATGCATAATATTGTAGGGAAACACTGATAAATCGGGATCAGAATACTATGCGGGCGGAAAATATGGCGGTACGAAGTTCACCGGGTCAGCTAGTAATACATAAATCCACGCCTGTTTCCCATAGGGAAGGCAGAGATAATATCTTTCTACGTTCTACGATCCTGGTACATACACCTTTAGCTTCTTTTTTATATCACTTACGTGGCAGATAAGCACACGGCCCACCTAATGGAAATTAATTACCGTGGCCTATGGATGTGTGCAATACAAAGGGAGTCACACACGCGGTACCGACCCTGTAAGAACAGTTTCTTTTTCTTTTAATTAAATAATTGTTTTTATACATGCATGCTTGTTGCTGGTACTCTCAACCTGGCCATTTCTTAAAACGATAGGCAGTCGGTGCCACGAAAATAAAAATGAGCCAAAAAGAAAGAAGGAGATAGAGTAAGCGAATTCCGAGCTATGAGGTAAACGGCTGAATTTATCTGAATGAAATACGTCAAAGAAGTAGATTTTGAATTTTTGATAAGTTGACATATTCTTTAATTAATTAACAGGCTCATTAACCTAGGCCTAAAAAAATATTAATTTTATTATAGCTTACCTAAAAATATTTTATTAATTAAAAATGTTAATATGTGAACACGTTAGAAGTTGAAGAACACTATATGCATGTATAAATACCATTATGTATAATATATATTATGTATATTATAGATATATTTAAATGAATTTATTCATATAAATTTTATTTGTACATAAACATTCAGATTTGAGATCAAGATTGCACATAAAGTCATTTTGTAAAGCGCATTTTTTAAATTAATTATTTAAAACTGTTAATAAAGATGTAGAATTCTAAGCAATTTAACATAATGGAATAATGTTATAATCTTTAGATGAAATTGTCTCAAAATCGACAAATAATATTGTAATAAATCATAATAATTAAATTAAATGTCAGTGCCATAAACGTGTAAAAAGACGAAAGTGACACTTTCATCCCTATACAATATACATAGAGACCATCGATATAAATATCTTAAAATGACATTACAAAACAAATTATAAATATTACCTCGAAAGAAGGTAGATCGATATATTTAGTCCTAAAACTTTTACACCGTTAACCGTCAGTAGGTACTCCAGTTTATACGTGATCTTGGTGCTTGCTACAGAGCGCCGAAATATCGGAAATGTATTGATTATACATGGGAAATAACCATCGGGTTATTTACCATGTCTTGAGAGATATCGATCTTTTATAGTAATGTGAGTGACCATGATAGTTTAAATACCTGACATAATGTCAATAAACACACTTTTCCATGCACTTGGGAGATTTGTCAATGAAATTAACCTTTTTGTTAATGCTATAAAAACATTAGTTCTTAACAAGAGGTCAAGGACAATTTAATTTTTATGTTCCAGAATAACACACGAAATGTCAACTGATGACTGAGACCTGCGAATAAGGCAAATTCAATGGTTAAACAACACACAGACGCTGGGGAAGATGATGTTCGATAAGCCGAATAGCCGCTATGGACGGGCCTAGTTACGTTGCTCATAATTACAAAGTAAGATATCATACGCAACCGTCACTCGTTGGTCTTCTATGGTGGCAGTGATATTAAAACCCAGCTGTCAAAGTGGTACATTATTGACATTAATTTTTATTACCTCATGTTATGATTAGACAGAAAATAGTTCCATTTACAGAAAAAAACATTGAATGAATTATTTTCATGCATTAATGACTGTTATAGAAGGTAATTGTGGTTTGGAGTTGGCAACATCACACCAGACAGCAATTCTATCCAGTGTTACCAACACCCAAGGGATTATACAATTTACGCGATGAGTGCTGTTGTGCAGGCGGGACGTATACATAGAAATTCGTATGCACTCTGTGTATTAAAAACTTGTAGAGGATAATTTATTGACATTATTTAGAAATTTTTAACATCACGAAACACTTCGATCAAGAACATATGGCGTTGGATGTTTTTTATTCAATCACAATTTAACGGCTGAACAGATGTGGCTGATATTTGGTCCAGGAATAGATAATAACACATAATTTTTATCCCGGGAATAGGTTATACGCGAGCGACATCACGGGCAATAACTAGTGCATAAATACTTGCATAGGTTTGCGTGTTTAATATGTTAAAAAATGTATAAGGCTATGTTTAACGGATAATACAGCTCAGACTCAACCTCAGATACATGGCCCGAGTCAACTATAGTGCCCGGAATACGGCAATAGGCTCACCCGCTATTATGTGGGACCTAATACAATGATTGGTGAAATGTGGATGTAAATTCACCTCTGCCTAACCCTCTGGAGATAAAGGCATGATTGTATGTATGGTAACTGCAGTTAACATTTTGAGTTCTAGGATGCATCCTAGAACTCAAAAAATAAGCTATTCTTATGTTGGAGTATAGATGGCGCTGATTAAATTTATCCCTACTTTTTATAATTAATATGCATTCACCTTAACTGTATTAGGTCTCCTAGCTCGGCAGGCAGTGATCTCAGCTTGTTGTTTGATATATCAAGCGTGTGAAGGTTGACAAGCTGGTTGATGTCAGGCGGGATGCGCTGCAGCGAGTTGTCGTTAAGGTATAGCGCTGTGAGGTGCGCCAGTTGGAACAGTTGGGGCGCTAGGGCGCGCACACCTCCTGTTACCTGGAAATGTCAAACAAAACATATGTACATTAATGGATTATTTTTTCAGTACCGTTTCATATAAAAGTTCTATTAGACAAAGAAAGAAAAAAGTTTTTTATTGTCACTTTCAGATGGGTTTGTTTTGATTTAATGAGCTGGCAGCAACTTGAAATCAAGATTGTTCTGTATTAAATGACTTCAAGCACAGGAGATTATTATTAATACAGAACATTAATATTGTTGACAGATAACCAATGTTTTAATTAAATATTTGAAATATTAGATATTATTTATGCATTACATAGTGCCCAATTTCGATGCTTTACCTCATCAACTGTAAACTGTCCAATGTGGTATATTGAACTTTTCAATACCATAGAGAAAAGGGTTAGATTATCTGTACACTCTTACTATAAACCTAATGATGAGTCAATAAGAGATTTAAGGAACTGCTGACTATGCAAAAATTAAATTTAAAAAAAATTGACAGTCCAGCATTATTATAAAATAATGAAAAGATGGTAACCTTATTAACTAATTCTCACAATTATTGTGTAATTTTTTATACCTTTGTACACAAATTATATGTAATTCATGACTCAAACACGATTACAATGTTTGAGTCATGATTTCATGAATTACAATAATGAAAATAATATTAATTTTAGCATAAGTGGTCTTGGTTTTGGATTTCATACTAGATAGTAATAAGTCTTAAACCATTTGAGATAAAATTGTAATACATTTTTATATAGAATAAAATGTGCTTCCTTAAAACGGGCTTGGATTTAGGTCTAAAGCAGTGCAAACATGTCTGGGTACAATAATAGTATTCCCTGCATCATAACTGAGATCTACATCTTAGTTATCTAGATCTACATCATTGTATGGTGAGCTCAACCATATTCAGAGGTGTATTAAACCAATGAACAGCTTTACTCTAACTAAGCAGGAAGCACTTTTAGGTCTTTGGTCTTTGGTCCTTGTATGTTGTGTGAGGGATGGGGTACCCCAATTAACCAATCAAAGATTACCTTTAACCAACTACAGCTCACAGATCAGTCCTTTCTTTTGGTTTATGGTTGGCATGCATAGTGCACACACTGCACACGTCACGTGACCTCTCAAATTTCTGTTCAAGATGTTGTTTTTAATACTACTTAGGTCGCATACATGCACGCGGCCCACCTGATTGTAAATAGTCACCGTGGCCTACGGACGAGTGCAACACCAGGATAGTTGCACTTGTGCTGCTGACTTGCTAAGAACAGATTCAGAATCAGATTCTGTGCCGTCAAGGCAATAGATAAATAGGACAAGCCTTTGGTTTTCCCACTGACAGCACAAAACCTCTCTAATGAGCTCTGGCTACCCTACTCACCGCCGGGAACATAACACGAGGTTATTTAGCCGCAGTATTCTGTAGGGCGGAGGTACTTCCCCAGTCGGACTACTCTATTGGGACGGATATACCGTCGTTTCCTACCTACTTATACTACATATCATAAAGATTTAATCACCTCAAGCGTGGTCCAACCACCGCGACGGCCGGACGCCCGCTCGGCTTCCGACATGATGTGGTAGGTGCGCCCGCTAGCGCCCTCATGCTTGTCTTTATTGCGAGACATTCTGTCACCTGGAATAACAACCCATTAGTACATCATTTGTATTTGATTACAGCACTCGTGGTACAGGGTTCACCTATACCCCTAGCACTAAAAACTATCGTAATGGTATCGTAAACGTAACGAGAACACGGAGCATTGCCATTGGTCGCCTGCTTACCGTGAGCGTGTGTGCGTGTGAAGCCTGCCAATCGCTCTCGTTACGATTACGATAGTTTTTCGTGCTAACCCCGCTAGTACGAGTACCAAAGCACTCCTTTGATATACAATTTCTAAGATTACCATTACATAGTATGGAGAGAATGTTGGGTCCATCTTACAGAACTCAATCAATTAGCCTATCGCAGTCAACTGCTGGACATAGGCTTCTCCCAATGTTGAGAGGCTATGGCCTACAGTTTCCAAGCTGGTCAGACAGGTTGGTAAAGGGTTTTATTTCGAGTTTTCCTTCTCTTGCAGTGATATCGTCTGCGTATTTTTCCGTTAGTAGTAGTTATCCCCTGCGTATAAGATGGGATGGTGATGCTTGTGTTATTTTTTATTTCTCCGTCACCACAGGGGCAAATGGATAGAAATCCATAACTTTTTACTATTCCTATATAGCTAGGTCGCGCCTACTCCAGAGTTTAGGATTATATTCTCTCTAATTTCTCTGAAAAAAATTACTACACATTCAAATTTAGAACCTTAAATTTTGGGAACTTTAAGTGACAATACTTGATAAAGTGGCAGTTGCTTGACTGACCATTCATATTACTTCATACTCTGTGCAGTCAAAATAATATGAAATTACTAAGAATTTCAAACTTGTATACTCTTACAATTTACATTATATTGTCAGATTTCAAGTATATTTGAAACATGCCTTTTAAAAGACAATATGTACAGTAAAAGTATGTCACAATAACCTATTGCGTTAGGTATCAGTTAAACATATTTACTTGCTAACTGCACCTAGTTATTTAGGTAGTCAAGCAGAAATTGGACAACACCATGTTTTTCTTGTGATTTCTTAATCATGAAATAATATTTTTTATGTCCCTTTCCACCTAAATCTGATTGGAATAATGTTGAATTTCATCTTGATAGCAACTGGAATCAGACAACTATGAGTAGGTATTTACTGCTGAAATCTAGCCCAACAAAAATGCTAGGGTCACCCATCCTCTTTATTCAATTCAAATCATTTATTTGCTTCAAACGTGCAATACTTCGAATCATATTGGTTTTAGTAACTAGTACAGCATATATTATGCTCCATAGAACATGCAAATATTAATATCAGTATATTTAGATGGTTTAAAGGTTTTGTTAGTTTCTGTGGTAGAGCATTCATCTGCTACGCAGGGGTTGCAAGGACGGTTTCTGCTCAGTGCCAATATTTGTATGCATGAATATGTTTATTTGCATCTATCTGGGTGTTTCGGTGCCTCGGAGAGCTAAGCCTTTCCTGGTTGTCATTCGAACATCTATAGCAGTTGTTTTATAAGGGAAATGGGTGAAATGGGCCACCAGAGGGGCTTATCACTGTCCAGACAGCTAGCAGTCATAGCAGTAGTCTCTGTTTTGTCAAGGGGTAAGAATTTAAAACTCATATCAATTTGTTCTAAATAGTTCTATACTTCTTTTTTATTGGACAGGCTCTTATTAGACTATTTGACATTTTACTACTTACTCATTTGAAAGATCTAATACTATTAAGTACTGTCATCTACTAACTAGAAGGCAAATAACTTAGTATACTGCACAAGGTTGGTTTTACAGTAATAAGATTAGCTAATAAAGTTCTATGATAACAATAGTTTCATGTTGAAACAATCAAACTAATTACATAGTAAATATTAATTTAAGATTCATACATACATATAATCACGCCTTTATCCCCAGAAGGTTAGGCAAAGGTGAATTACCACCCACATTTCATCAATCTTTGTATTTGGTCCCACGTAATAGGGGGCGAGGGTATGTTGAATTTAGGATTATAGTACAAAGCCATATATTTTGTACTTGCAAGTACTTTTGTTGTCAAATTTTGTTGTTAAGGGTTCATGAGTATCTTGACTGTAAAGTCACAAAGCAAAAATGGAATGATTAACCCAAATATACCTTTGTAAGTGTTTCAAAATATCTATCGAAAATTGATGACAAATAAAAATAACATTGAAATGGATTCTGAAATAGTGTAACATTGTATTGGCCTTAACATCTTAAACAATCATTGTTTTCAATGTAAGTAGGTCAATTTCTAATCCATTCTACTCAGATCCGAAGACAAAGTTTCAAATTTTTTTTTATTTCATTTACTTCTTTCTGTTGTAACATAAAGGTAGTTTATACTTAGAAATACATCCTTTTGATGTGTGTGTTGGATTTGGTGGAGTTTACCGTTTCTGTGCCTTCATCATTGTGTTACGCAAATGAATGGATGTGCTATATTACTCATAATTTGAATCATGAATACATTTAACAACAGAATCAGTACACAATGAATGGTCAGAAGTATAGTATAGGAGTTTGTATTATAATTGAGATAGAAATATTAATCAATTTTTATCTATCAACAAAATATTACAGTGGTTTCAGGTAGAGGTGTAATATGTTAAGTACTAATCTGACGGATACATAAGAATACTGGTACAATAATACTAAATTCTTGACATACTTCAACAATATTTTAATACTATTTTTACTGTACTTTATAATGAAGTATGATACAACACATTACAGTACCAAAAATGAGTTAAGTACTACACTGAATGACTGCTGATATTACCAACAATGTGCGAAAATTCAAATTGCAGTGATTTATACGAGATGTTGACCAATACTTCTGTTATAACAAACCATATTTCATACTTATCTACGTAAACACTGATATGATTGTTTTGATACATATGGTCACAAATCTTTACACTAAAAAGGTATAAAGCGTTAAAATGTACCTTAATAACACCGCGAGGGGTCATTAGGTGTGATAAAACAACTTTTTCTGATAAATTATCTTCTTTGGAAAAATAAGGACAACACAAGTCCATAACCTCCGCAGTACGGTGGATTCACCTACAGAATATGGGTATATTACATTTTCATTAGGCATTCAATAACGAAACATTGCCTATTTCCTGGAAAAAATACTGATTTAATTCATTATTTCGACGATTACTGTGTAAATGCGTAGCATCTTTGTGTACAGCTGACATCAAAGAGATGGATCGACTTGTTCCACAGTTGACTCCTCAAGCGCCAATTCGTTATACACAGTGTAGGCGACTTATTCAAAGAAATAACTGTACAACCGACTCATACACACCTTCATCTACTCCTTAAAACCTTTTACTTCAATTAGGATTATAGTAATGGAAAATAAATCACTGTAAACAGACAATAGGACACTCTTGACAAACAACCACATCAAACGTCCATTTACCGACTGCAGCGACAATCGACATTAGCGGCAAATTCTAGAACTTCCAGAGTGTGTTGTGGCGACCATAGAGAAAGTTATAATCGGCGCGAAGTTTTAATACAAAAAAGTTGCACAGTTTTTCTTTATTACTTAAATAAATGAAAAGCATATAAAAAGGATGACAAAACGAAATTGAAAAACTGTTTTTCCAATATTCTTTTTGGAGATCCCTTTGAAATGCCGAAATATTTTTTTATCACAGACGAATACAACATTATTTTACGTAATAAGTAATCGTAAACCATAAAACTTTCACTTTTGAAAGAACTGTATGCTAATGAGAAATCCCTACCAAATCTTGCAAATAATCAACCTCGAAATTCACAGCAGTCATCAAGTCCCCCAACTTAGTTAAAAACCAAACGATCCCCGACTCCCATACTCCCAACTTTATAGCTTGTATGTATGTTGAACGATGGTTGCTTTGTCACGCAACCATTAGAGAAGAATTGCCTAATTTGTTAAATTAATATACTTAAACAACTTAGTTTTCATGTTTTCTACATGAAATACATAATTATCAGAAATTACACCATATCGTCATCATCACATCAATATTACCTATCGTTTATTTGTGGAAGCGCCTTTATTGTTTAGCTTAGCAAACCGACAATCATCCTAAGAAATAACTTACGGCTATAATGAATGTTTGCTAAGTTACGTGGCGTAGGCGCTTCCTCACTGAAATATAAGTACAATACTACACTACATTTCTAATAATATGAGACAACAGTAAACTTTTCTCAACAAAAACTTGGGATCAAACAGCCTACTATGGCCTTTTCCAAGCTCTGTACCAATTTTCATCAAAATCGGTTCAGTATTTTTTGGCGTGAAAGCGTACGTAAATACCTAATAGACTGACAGACATACAGACACCGACAGATATTATTTCACATTTAAATATGATAAAAAATATTAAAAAATAAAACATTTTTTGCGAAAATCGAAAACTAAATTTTTTTTCTCGATTCAAAAGTCAAAAAAGTCAAAAATCATTTAATCTGTATAGTACCTAATGTTAAGTAGATGTTAATTTAAAGGTAATAATGTACTTCCTTTTATATACCCTCGGAGAGCGCCCGTTGCTGTGCTGTCCCTTGTTAGATAGCGAGGTGGAAGTCAGTTCCTGATCTTCTCTCCTTAACCAGAGGAAAAAGAGACGGTGAACTCCTGTAACGATTTTTCACTGTAAGTACTCGACTAAATTGAGCCTGGGCAAGACGAGGACACCATATCCGAGGTGGCCATATCCGTGGTGTCCACGGGTCCACCGGCCATCTCAAAACCGAAAATAGCCCTGGGTCAGTCGGGGTGCGAGGGATATGCTTCAGGTAACAACTCGAAACGGTATGCGGTTTTAGTCGTTTCAAGTCAGACAGCCATCCTCACCGGGCGTCTGGGGTGCTCCGGGGAGAATTCCGAACGAAAACAAATGTACCTGTAGGTACTAATTACTAGAGGAAGACATAGAGAAATTAATTACGTAATCGAAAACTTAAGCCACAGTCATTGAAAGAAGAGAAAAAGAAAAAAATGCTTATTATTCGTAACTTCCGTTGCCCAAAGTGCACAATGAGGAGTAGGTATTTCGCCAGCATCTTACGATCACAACGCCATCGAAGTACTCTATTGGTGTACAATAAAGAATTATCTATCTATCTATCTATCTATCTATATCTAGGCACAAGATGAAAATACTTTTGCTATCAGAAAACTTCAAATTTAAAGAAAATATATTGCTGATCACACCGAAACACCGAAGGCTGACTATTTAGGTGAAAAATAACGATATCTCTTGGCATAATTATTTTCATGAAAATTAGTCTTTAAGTACATAGTTCTTCTATAATAAGTAAGTCTACCTCCTATAAGAAGTTACTTTTTAATGTACTACATACATAGGTACGTACCAACATACATACATATAATCACGCCTCCATCCCCGGAGGGTTAGGCAAGGTGAATTAACACCCACATTTCACCAATCATTGTATTAGGTCCCACGTAATGGGGGGTGGGTGAGCCTATTGCCGTATTCCAGGCACTATTGTTGACTCGAGCCATGTATCTGAGGCTGAGCCGGGGCTGTATATATCTGTATGTTACTGTACTATGAATTATATTTAAGAACTAAGTACCCATTGTTAAAGGTACCTACTTATTAGCCCATTTTAAATTTAAATTTGTGTTGAACTTTGGTCTTTAAGAAACGTAGCGACATTGTGTTATAATATAGTAGTTATTTGACTTCAATCACTTAGTGTAGGACAACGCAAAAATACAGACCTGTGAAAATCTTCCTAATTATTATATTAATTTGTTTGTGTTTTAATATTTAGTGAAAATGGTAGAAATCAGTAAACTTATGTTATTGAACAGGAGAGATATAACTTCGTTAACATGCAAGACACTAGTGCATCCACACACAAGTAGCTGCACATTAGCATGCTTGGATATGTTATGGGCGTGTTCAAAAGGATCTATAGCATACTTTGCACCATATCAAGCATTATTTATAGTAAGTGTAATCAAATAAGTATTACCTTTTTAACATACATACATACATACAGTCACGCCTCTTTCCCAGTGCGGTAGGTAGAGACCACAGTTTTCCACTTGCTGCGATCCTGGCATACATCTTTCGCTTCTTCTACTTTCATATTTGTATTCGTACATAATAATATATGCTCGCCGGTTTCGGGTACTCTTGACATGTCCTTTCTTTTATATGTCTTCGACAGGGGCGGATCCAGCTTTCAATTCAGGGGGGGGTCATGGTGTAGCCGAGACATAGTTTCGGGGGAGGGGGGGGGGGGAATAAATGTGTATGAAAATAAATGTGTATGAAATTCATGACGAAATAATGGAGGAGGAATGAGGTGAGAGGGGAACAGTAAGATACCTTGAACGATTGTGGTTAAATACGATCCAGAACCCGGTTAAGCTGCTGGCCCCCAAGTTGAAGGACGCAGCTGGCACTCTGGCTTGAGGGGGCTGGAGGACTCCTGCAGCTATCACCCATCATGGAGAACTGGCTAGAAAGGCTTCAATGGGGAACTCTCGTAGCGGTTGACGCAGATGATCACCGGATATGGATGTTTCGGAAGTTAGCTGCGGCGAATTCAGAAGGAGCCAACGCCCGGGTGTCATCACTGTGATGCAAGCGAGGACACGGGGCTGCATACGCGGACCGAATACTCGGCATGGGAAACGCCGAAGCGGGTCCTTGTGGCGGCCCTCGGGATGGGAGTTCTCTCGCTCAGCACTCTCTCTCGTTTGCTTACAGTGATGGCGTAAAACCGTAAGCTCGCGGCTGCCACCGCCTCCATCTGAGAGCAAGTAATGCTCGAGAAGGAGGCGGGGGAACGGGTCTGGAGAAGATTCAGTCGTTTCCCATTCCGCATAATACACAATGCGCGAAGGACTCGGGCGACGTAGGTCACTCAACATCTTCATTATCGTATCAATATCTCCATATCGGTCCCCATTAGCACGGGCCTGGAAATGACAGGGGGAACCGCCTGACACTCTAGAAGAAGCAGGCCGCGTTGGCGGCGCGATGCACGCCTCCCCCTTTCATGATTATCGTACATATTTTCCTGATTGCTTCCGAATCCGAGGTGACCTCGGAGCTCAGGGGCCGCCTTCCGTCACTTCCTCCTCCACTTCGCACGACGTTGGTCGTCCATGGTGGTGAGATGAGACCATTTGCACGCATTTGTCACCCTTCACGACTTCAAGCCAAGACTTCTTGGGCCTATCCTTTCCACCTGGTCCCGGTGGCTGTGCTACTGCCAGCCATTTGTTACCCACGTAGCCTGGCGGTTGCTGCAAGACGTGGCCATACCAGCGAAGGCGGCTCTCTTGCATTTTATGAGTGATGTCGCGGACATGAAGGCTGCCGCGGATCTGAGAGTTCCTCATGCGATCTTTACGTGTGACGCCGCACATCCACCGCAGCATTTTCATCTCACACACGTAGGACCAGATCGAGAGATATGGCCCTGGGTCGGCCGGGGTGCGAGGGATATGGCTACGACAATCTCACCTCCGGCAACTGACGGCCCACAGACGGCGTACGTTTTAGTCGGTTCGAGTCCGACATAACCTCCGGCGGGGGAGGGTATCCGCGGGGATTTTTCGCACGATAAAAAAAAGGACCAGGCATATGAGCCTGCTGCGTCATCCGCAGCAGAAGATGGCCACTGGCCACAACCGCTGGGCCCGCGGTAATAGCGGTAGTAAGGCCCGTCCCATCCTATGGGGGAGTGGCTAGAGAGGCCACATGGCTGCCTCTCGTACCGGCTGACGCAGGTTATTACCGGGCACGGGTGCTTTGACTACCTACGTCAGATCCAGAAAGGAAGGCTTTTTCCAAGTTCACAAAAAGTTTTTGTTAGCAAACAGTAACATAAATACGGGGCCTTTGAAGCTGAGCCCAAGTAAAATTGTTGCCCGAATCGAAAAAGGACCTCATGGCTGTCAGCTCCAGACCTTCGACTGCCGGCCTGGTTAGTCATTCGCGCTTATTTCTTTAACATAGCGGACAGGGTGTCAGGTCCGAAAACTATTCGAGTCCATCGGTTGATCGGCTGCGCTGCACGATAAATTGAAATTTTCAATCGTGCGAATAATATTCATACTGATGTTTGGTGCCTCATAAAATTATAATACTATTAGGTACAAAGAGACAGTCTTCTTATGCGTGGTATTTTTTAAAATTTATCAGTGACATTGGGATATTTTTTAGTAGGTGACCCGCCCAGGGGGGGGTCATGACCCCCACGACCCCCCCCCTGGATCCGCCACTGGTCTTCGATCTGTCTGACATACGTATGTCTAGGTTGACCTCCAACCTCTACCGGGTTGCCCATTCACCATCGCTTCATAAATCTATTTCGTCAGTCTTCTTTCGTCCATCTTCTCCACGTGTCCGAACCATCTAAGCATCCCTTTCTTGAGTTTCTCTATCTTAGATATCTTCAACCATACCACAACGTTCCCTTATCACGGTGTTCCTCATTCGATCCGTCATCTTCACCCCAGCTGTACTTCTCAGGCTTCTCATTTCCACAGCATTCAATTCACTTTCATACATACATACATACATAAATATATAATCACGCCTTTATCCTCGAAGGGTTAGGCAGAAGTGAATCAATACCCACATTTCACCAATCACTGTAGTAGGTCCTACCGCCTACGTAATAGGGGGTGAGCCTATTGCCGTATGCCGGGCACTATTGTTGACACGAGCCATGCATCTGAGGCTAAGTCTGGGCTGTTTATTATAATGTATCTGTCTGATGTTAAACAGACCTATCCCCTAGTCGCCTTGTACGACACCGCATGGGAAGAGATAGGGTCCAAATTTTGCTCTCCAGCAACTATCTTTTTATATGCAGGGTATTAACAGGCCCGTCTTAACCAAATTGTGCACCGGGATACAACAATCTAGACCTCCACACCTATATTTTGAGAGCGTGGATATCCCTCACTGGATCTAACAATGAGGTAGGTGATATCAGATTCAAACTGCATAAAACCAACCGGGTGTTTCGTCACATCAACATCATTCTGTGGCCGAGTTTGGATTGCCTTAGTAAGGATATCCTAGAAACCACAAACAGACTTTGTCACTAATATATCCGATAGGCTTTGGTTAGAGTCCATAGTGCAGTCATGCCGGTAGGAAGCCCAGCCCGGAGCAGTGTTTTGGCTTTGAGCCAAAACAAAAACAAGAAACACAGAAACAAGAGGGGCAATATGCCTTAGCAGCAGCAAGGCGTTACATCCCTGCATCTGTATTCTTCTTCATCCTAGCGTTAATCCCAGTTGCATCCGAAGCGTTCACCTCAGAGTCTGGGGTCCGCTTTACTAGTCTAACTGCGGATTTGGCTGAACTTCGATATTTTCCGTAAAGCGACTGCTTTTGACCCAATGGTGCTATTGGGCTATATCGAAGCATTGCAGCTAGACCAGTTGCTGGATTTTTTATGGCTCCAAGTACCTACCCGTAACAACTGCCATAGATGTTCGTATGGCAATCAAAACGAACGCCTGCTTTGAATGAACGGTTTCCTTGACTTCCTTCTAAATAATTTGCCCGCACAGCGGCGATGGCGATGTGCGCCCTAGTCACAAGGTCTAGATTACCAAAAATGGCTATCCAGTTCCAATTACCTACCCACACATACATCATCTATCTTTGCTAATAATAATGATCAGACGTCGTCGCTGCCAGGCGCGGTCGCAGCTTGAAATTTGGGGGGGGAGGGGGGGGGGGGTCACTTCCCCCCAAATAACGTGACGAGTGACGATGATTTATAGGATTCACAGTAAATTAATTACTTATTAATTTAATTTGGTACCTATTGTATTGTATTTCATAAAGTTTGAAGTATAATTGTATATCTAATAAAAAATATTTCCCGCGGCTCCATCCGAGTGGTTGTCTGTTATCGCAACCAAACACAGCCTATGTCCTTTCCAAAGGTCTATTCTATTTCTGTAACTTCATCAAAATCGATTCAGTAGTTTGGGCGTGATCAGACAAACAGACACACAGAAAGGCAGACAGATAGACGGAGTTACTTTCGCATTTATCATAATGGATAATGGATTCGCATTTATAACGATCATTGCACGTCTACCACAGTACCTATACGTCTTCTTATTTTTGTAGTTATGCAAATGTGATGTATATCATTGCAATGTAATATTTCGTCAAGCTTTCGATAAAACGCGATACGCATTTTTGATAAGCATACAATGCTTTATAAAACGACATTATGATTTTATGCGTTTAATTAATTTTAGTTGTAATGTAGAGTCCAATGTCATTGTCAGTGTCAAATGTCAGTAGTGTCAGTTCAGTCTCAGACTGTCTCAGTCTCAGTGTGAGTGTCAGTCAGTCAATCTCAGCCTGCTGTCTTCTTTTCCTGATTACAAATACAATCTTAATTTTATTATTAAATTAGATTGTCGGATTGCTGTGCTGTACTAAGTATACTGAGTGCAGTGATTTGAAATATAATGCATGATTACTTTTGTTTCTGAACTTTATTATCTAAGTGTCTACGGTCGGTGCCCAGTAAGCCAGAAAAAATAATTTGCACATTAATATCGGCGGACGACGTGTGACTCTGCCTTCCAAATACTGTTAAAATTGAAAAAACTAGGGCAAAATAATTAAAAATGGTTGAAGCTAGTAAATTTTGGTTTGAAAAGGCGTGTAGTGACTGTAGTTGCCACGAGCTAATCCACCCCTGGACACAGACATGCACGAATGCTACTGCGACTATGCTGATGAGCAATATTAAAGGCAGTTATAAATTCTATGCTATGGTGTATCTTGTGAGTACTTTTTATAATCAGGTTTTTGCTTAAACTTTTGTAAAAACATCAAAGAACTAGCTTTAGTGTGCTAGTAGTGGACATTAATCATTTAAATATTATTATATTTTAGGAGTAAACAACTAGCCTTTGTCCGTTTTTTTAGTGGACATTAATCATTAGAATATATTTACAAATAAATTCATAAGAATATCTAAACTAAAATGTAATTAGATTTTGTTACTTTAGATTATGATCAAATGATGTGAATATAATAAATTCTCATAATTTGACCACAATATAAGGTATCTAGAAACAGAAGTAATTATCTCTAGTATGAAGATTTGTAATTTCTTATCAATGTTGTTAAACTAAACTCAATATGTGTAACATGGGTCATAGTATTTAAACAAAATAAAACCTAATAAATAAATAATGTATATATTATTCTTCTTCCTCTTAGCGTTAATTCCCAGTCGCATCCGAAGCTTTCAGCTCGGAGTCTGGGGTCCGCTTTACCAGTCTTAACTACGGATTTGGCTAGACTTAGATATTTTCCGTGAAGCAATTGTCATCTGAACAAAGCATTTGATACAATAGAGCATGAAAAAATCTGGCAGGCACTAAAAAACCAAGGGATCGAAAATAAATACATCAGAATCCTGAAAAATATTTACGAAAACAGTAAGGCAAAAATAAAACTAGAGAAGGAAGGTGAAGATATTATAATAGAAAGAGGTGTACGTCAGGGAGACCCGCTGTCACCGAAACTGTTCACAGCCGTTCTAGAGGAAATCTTCCGTCAGTTGGATTGGGAGACATGTGGATTGTCCATCAACGGTGAAAACCTGTCTCATCTGAGATTCGCCGATGATTTAATAATCCTCTCGTCGTCAAGTGAAGGACTGCAGGCAATGCTGAGTGACCTCGTCAGAGAGAGTGGCAAGGTGGGATTGGTCATGAACACATCAAAGACCAAGGCTATGACCAACGGCAAAGAAGAACCTATTCTGGTCAATGGTAACCCAATAGCATATGTTCACGAGTACATCTATCTAGGTCAAATAGTCTCGCCTATAGATCAAGACACAAAAGAGATTAACAGACGCGTTGGAAATGCCTGGAAACGGTTTTGGAGCCTTAAGGAAGTGATGAAAAATGGAGATATTAATATAACCATCAAACGGAAGCTCTTCGATACCAGCATACTACCAGTTCTCACTTATGGTTGCCAAACCTGGGCACTCACAAAAGCAAACATGAAAAAATTAGAAACTTGCCAAAATTCCATGGAAAGGAGTATGATGGGGAAAAGGCTATCTGATCGAATAAGAATGGAGACCATAAAGAAACATACAAAAACAAAAGATGTGAAAACAACAATTCAAAAGCTAAAATGGAGATGGTCCGGCCATACAATAAGAGGTAAAGAGAAGTGGTCAAAATCAATAATGAACTGGTTCACCAGTCATAAGAAGAGGAAAAGAGGTAGACCACTCAGAAGATGGGTGGATGACATTAAAGCCATAGCAGGTGGCACGTGGACAAGGACTACTAGGGACAGAGCGGAGTGGAAAAGGTTGGAGGAGGCCTTTGTCAAGAGACACACGGATAATTAAAAACTGGTAGAAATGTAATTATATTGTAAATGTAATACTGTCCGAAAATAAAGGCTATTATTATTATTATTATTATTAATTGTCATCTGACCTCCACAACCCAATGTTAACATTAGGCGATATTGAAGCTTTGCAGCTAGACCGTGGTTTTTTTTTTTGGATTTTTTTAGGACTCAAACTACCCGTAACGACTGCCATAGATGACTTATGGCAACCGGGACCAACGGCCAAACAAATAATTAAAGTAAATTATAACAAGTAAATATAGATTCATTACTACTAATTATAACAGTAAAAATTAACAGTTAAAAATATCTATTTGTTATTTACTGTTGTATAAATATTGATCACTGTAAATCAAGAGGTATTGCTGGCGGTAGTAACTGGATGTTTTTGTTACAGATTCAAATATTGATGAGGGGGAAGAAACTATCCAAAAAGGAGATGTTAGAACAGTTTAAGTTGTATTTGAAATCTGGTATTTTTGGTTTGACGGTGGGGAGTTCCTTTGTTACGTTGAACTGTATATTCAGGTAAATATATAAGTTTTCTTTATTACTTAATTTCATTTAGGTGTTTATTTTATCTATTAATTTAAACTCCATGCACAGTACACAGGTGGACTTAATGCCATAGGTGTTCTCTAACAGCCAACCTTATAGGTGTTGTAGAGAATAACAAAGTAGTTGCATTAACATTATGATGAAAGCCTGTACCATGGCCTAGTCTGTTAATCAGCAGGGTGCGGTCTAGCAGGTGAAGTTTTCTTGGGCTCCGAAGATCTTGGTGGGGCATATACACCTAAACAATTAATTGCTGTCTCAATGGGTTGATGTTTCAAGGGCTTGATGGTGAACTGCATTATCTGAGGACATAGTAACTCACCACAATACCCCCCGAAAGAGGAAGGACTTAGTACTCTACTTGGTCAGAACTAAAAATATTAAAAGTTTTTCCTTTGTTTCACAGGAAATTATTCTTCAGCGAGTTCTCATACTACACTACAGTGTTACTACCATGTACTGTAAGTGGTTTAGCTGTGTACTTCGAGCCTCCGTATCGGAGAGTGATGGTTCTCAACTTATTTGTCAATTTGGTAAGTACTAACTTTTAAACTTTCGCATTCCATTATATTAAATTATGTTAACAGGAATTAACGCGATCACGGTATATGTATATACCTACATAGAGGCAGTTGAGGACCCTAGCGTTCGAGCTACATTCGTGCAACTAAGTCAAACCAGCGAGTAGTGACTATTCTTTATTTCGCCCTGGTATCTCAAATCCGGGGTCCAATCCCAGTCCATGTCGCATTTGCTATCTTGCTCGCTGTGCCCCGTCACTTGTACTACCGATGAACTCTACAGAGCAACTGAGTATGCTATTGCTGTGGCCAAGTTTTGGGCTGACAAAATTTAAAAATCCAGATCTAGCCATTGACTCGAAGAAGAAGAAGATCACCATCCTCTGAGCTTTTCCCAACCAAGTTTGCCCCCAATCTGAATCTCTAAGTATATTCTGAGAATAATACGAGTATCATACAACCAATATACTTAAGTAATAAAGTAAATCTACAATATTATATTGTTATCTTGTAATTTAGATTAATAATGTTGTAGGTTGTAGATATTATCGTTAATCCTAGCTATTGATATAGCGATAGCTGTTCATCAATGAAAAAACCGCGACTATTCGGAACTCGCTATGCTTTTGTCCAATTACAAACGTCATTGACTTTGGTTGGGCGGATTGGCCAATAGTAGGTATGGTCCCCGGATATTCCCGAAGTGAATTCCTCGGTTCCTCGTCTGAGTGTGACTCGACACCGAATTTGTATTATCTATACGTTACAGATTATACCTCAGGACACGTACCTTGGACCTAAATCGCGAAACAAACGAGGTACTTGTACTGCGCGTATAGAGCACATTTTAAGTCTAAGATATAATTATGTCCCGAACAAAACCTATTCAGAATCGTAGTACAGTACAGTAACTCTTCGGCAACCGACGGCCCACAGACGGCGTGCGTTTTAGTCGGTTCGAGCCCGACATAACCTCCTCCGGTTCGGCGGGGGAAGGTATTCGTGGGGATTTTTCGCACGATAATAAAAAAAGTACTACAGTAACTGCTTAATTGACGTTCAAATAAAAAACTGTAGGTCATTATCTTATTATAGGTATTAAAAAAAAAACCAGGTGACACTCGCGTTGATGATTTTCAACCAGTTCAGTAATATTTATTTGATTTGTGTGGTTGGTTTTAATTTGAGAGATAGGATAGTTTTGGGCCCAATTAGTGGCGTTTTTTTATCTTTGACTGGCTTGTCTGATTCCTCCTTAGTAGTCAAATTTTCAAAAATCTTTCTAGAATCTATTTACAATGTAAAAGACGCATCAACTGCCAAAATGCCAAGTTTGAAGCTCCAGCGGTGATTTGCCAACAGCTGTATTATCTCTACGCAAAGCGTTGAAGAATCAGGATAAGTAATTTATGTATGTATACTGTATAGAGTGTATAGTATAGATTGCGCGCGCTTATGTATGTGTGTTCAGAGGCTTTTTAACACCGTCGTCCTCGAGGGCATAACGCCAGAAGCGTGGAACAGAGGCGTGGTGGTGCTGTTCTTTAAGAAAGGTGACAATACCTTACTGAAGAATTACAGACCCATCTCGCTTCTGAGCCATGTTTACAAGCTGTTTTCAAGGGTCATTACGAACCGTCTCGAGCGCAGGCTTGATGACTTCCAGCCTTCCGAACAAGCCGGTTTCCGAAGAGGCTACAGTACCATAGACCACATCCATACGCTGCGGCAAGTTATACAGAAGACCGAAGAGTATAATTTGCCACTTTGCTTAGCGTTTGTGGACTATGAGAAAGCCTTTGATTCGGTCGAGACATGGGCTGTGCTTGAGTCTCTCCAGCGGTGCCGTATTGACTATCGGTACATCGAAGTGTTGAAGTGTTTGTATAATAACGCCACCATGTCGGTTCGAGTACAGGAACAGAGTTCGAGGGCGATCCCTTTGAAAAGAGGCGTAAGACAGGGAGACGTGATATCTCCGAAACTGTTTACGGCCACTTTGGAGAATGCCTTCAAGCTCCTGGAATGGAAAGGATTCGGCATCAATATTAATGGCGAATACATCACTCACCTCCGGTTTGCCGACGATATTGTAGTCATGGCAGAATCGATGGAAGATCTCAACACGATGCTCGAAGGCCTCAACCGAGTTTCTCAACAGGTGGGTCTTAAAATGAACATGGACAAGACAAAGGTGATGTGCAATGCCCATGTTGTACCTACCCCAATATCTGTTGAGAGCTCGGTTCTTGAAGTTGTTGACTCGTACGTCTACCTAGGACAAGTAGTCCAGTTAGGTAGGTCCAACTTCAAGAAAGAGGTCAATCGCCGAATCCAACTCGGCTGGGCAGCGTTCGGAAAATTGCGCAATGTCTTCTCGTCCGACATACCTCAGTGTCTCAAGTCGAAGGTTTTCGACCAGTGTGTGTTACCAGTGATGACTTATGGCACTGAAACGTGGTCCCTCACTATGGGCCTTATGAGTAAGCTCAAAGTAGCCCAACGAGCTATGGAGAGGGCTATGCTCGGAGTCTCTCTGCGAGATCGAATCAGAAATGAGGAGATCCGTAGAAGAACCAAGGTTACCGACATAGCCCAGCGGATTAGCAAGTTGAAATGGCAGTGGGCAGGGCACATAGCACGGAGGACTGACGACCGATGGGGTCGAAAAGTCCTCGAGTGGAGGCCACGTATCGGCAAGCGCAGCGTAGGACATCCACCCACAAGGTGGACAGACGACCTCACTAAGGCCGCGGGAACGCGTTGGATGCGAGCCGCTTCCAACCGGTCCTATTGGAGATCTATAGGGGAGGCCTATGTCCAGCAGTGGACTTCCTATGGCTGAAATGATGATGATGATGATGATGATGTATGTGTGTATATTCTGTGTATAAACTTTGTGTATTAAGTTATTGTTGACCGAGTAAAGCTAATATACCTCTTATTATCTGTTCTTATTGATTCACTATGACTAGTATGACGTAATCTTGACTTAAAGGAACTGCTTTGTTACTTATTGACACACCTTTTACATTTTAGTTTTTTTTGTATAATTTTCCCGTTCTAGACAATTACCACTGTCTCGTGTCTCTTTTTTTTGGACTGAAGATCTGAAGTCAGTCGAAAAAACTTGTCAACGGCGCTAATGAAGTTATATAGACGTTGATGTATTATTTAAAGAATAAAAACGTTACGCGTAATAAACTAATCATTTTAGACATAAAATGATTAGTTTAATATGCGTAACGTATTCAATACTAAACGTTAACGTAAACGTTTCTCAAATATTGCCAATATTTGAGATTTTAACTCATTTTAATGGGCGAGGAGGGAGGCACCTTAGGACCGAGACAGGTATGGTACAGGTATATTCCTCTCCCCTACGATCCGTTCACGCATTGGCTTCACACGCAAACTAGTGGTGGGCTCTTTCGGGTTCTCGTTATAGAGGACGATTCTACCGAGTAATCCTTTGATAAACTGTATTTAACTGTGGCTATTGAACTTGGGTGCCTTGTTAGTACGACACACATGTTTCTTGAACGAAATCCAAACAGATACGGTACCTCAAGTAATTCGTCAATACCATCATCTAAGCGCCAATCTAGGCTGCATCCAAAACTTGCTCTGTGGAAGCCACGATACGCTCTTCCACTCCTCCTTTCCAAGTTTTCCCGGAAGCGACTGCTGTTAACGTCTGATTACCGGTAAATAACGGTTTATTAGTATTGCTGATAACTATAGGAAATTTATTCCTATAGCATTCAATCGGTTTTTTCCCTATAGCTATGTATTAATATTAACATGTAAACATTCCTTCTTTAATTTTTTTGCCATTTTATATATTTACATCTCTATAATATAAAAATGAATAGCTAAATGTGTTGCTAAGCGCAAATCTCGAGAACAGCTGAACCGATTTCGCTAGTTCTTTTTTTTAATATGCCTTGAAGTACGAGGATGGTTCTTACGAAGAGAAAAAATTAAAAAATTGTCTGAAAAAGTCTAAAAACAGCACTTTTTTATTCAAACGATTCGTAATTGAGTGACGTTAGTATCGTATGAATAATGACATAGTCAAGTTCGGCGGTACGAAGTTCGCGGTGTCAGCTAGTATACCTATAAATATAAAAATCCATATGTATACCATTTCTATAAACACAATTAAAATATGGAATGTTCAATTCTCTTTTCTCTCTGGATAACAGCGCCTGGTAGCAGGTCCATCTTCAGCTAAGAAAATAACTAAAGGACCTTGAAGGTACAAAAAGTCCATCAAGCAAAATCCATCAAATACTTGTGCGTGAAATTGCGTGAAGCCTCATAATGAAAAATAAAAAATAAATTGTTTCAGGTGTTCGAATATTGGGTACGAACTTTAGAAATGAAAGGTTGGCTCCGGCGGTCTCCTGGGAAGGAAACTATGATCTTCATGTTGGGTAGTGCAGTCTTTTTCTACCTCATGCGATTAGACAGAGATAACGATAAACGTACGCCTTTATTCTGGTAGGTATTTTTGATTGTGTTTGATGTAAGTAAACTTTGGAGTGAACACTGTAAGCTTGACATTGACATGTTGGCGAAGAGGTAGTCGTAGTAGTACCTAAAGAAGTTTAGTGTTTGCACCAATTGAGGTCACGGATAAACTGATGAGCACTTTGTCAATGTTGTTGCAAAACTCACAAAAAATGAGTAGCTACACATATTTTAGCAGCGTAGGAAACTTTACATGTTTCTGAAAGAGTTTTCATATTTAGCACAAAATTCATAGGATTTTAATAGCCTTTTGATGTCATCTACCACATCAAATTGATGTCATACGACTGTAATAATTATGTTAATGTTATTCAACATTATGCAAAGTAGAAGACTAGCAAGTATTGTACAAATGTTACAAATTGTTTTGTGTAAATAATCTCCCACGATACTACTTAATGATGGGAGTTCCTCAAGGCTTAGCATTGGGGCCATTGTACTTTATGTTTACATTTTATAGATAAATCGACAATATTACACTATAAACCACTACTTAAAAGTGAAATAGGTGTAATTATTACAGTTACTGTATACTTACAAAGCCATAAAAAGATAAACGACTTATAGCAGTTGTAACTAACTAAAATACTGTGTAAAAAGATAACGAGCTTTTATATCTATTTTTCTACAACTGGTAAAGTCATTAATGAACTGTCGTCTTTTATTATGATGCCTTTACCATTACAGAACGACGTGATTTCTTGCTATGTTAAAAATATATAATTTTTTTTATAGGTTCTTCACCCCACCTCGTGTTTCCAAAGAAATTGGCGAACCGATGAAAGGCATCGAAGGCAGAAGCGTGGCGTGCCCACACAAAGGGCCTTGTCTAAATTATGTTTTAAAGGTATCTACACTTATCAGAACTTGGTCGCTAGATACAGGTTGAATCTCTTCGGTACTTTCAACTCCTTCAAAACCTCCTTCAAAGGTTAACATTTGAAGGAGGCTTTGACGGAAGAGGAGTTAACTATAGCGTTTGTAGTTTAAAGCATATTTTAGAAAACTGTCTTATGTATTGTTATTAAAGAGTCTTAAAATATAATTAAGTTTTTCACACACTTTCTTACACTAACAAAAGGCCCACCGTCATCAGTGATTACTGCGGCGTGAACGTTTCTAAAACCGGAAGACTTTATCACTCGAGTTAATGAAAAAGAGAAAAGGAATGTAAAATTCACGTTTTAGTAAAATACATTAAATTTGTATAGTTATTATTTACACAATAAGCTGTCATATTCTATACATTTCATATTTTATTGTAATAGTTGTCAAATAGCCAATTGTGATATTCATATTTCCGATTATTTATATTTTTTTTTATACTTCAGGGTACAGCACAACTGTTCGGTGTCGGCTGCGCGATGACAATGCTGAGAGCAATAATCCCCAAAATTTTGACACCCGCCAAAGCGTTAAAGTCTCTAAGATTATCACATCTCAAGTTGGGAATCTTCTTCGGTGGATACATCGGGATTTATAGGGTGAGTGTCACTTAGTTAAGAATTACTAAGTGCGGGAGCACACGGTGCGTTGCGTCGCCGCACCGCAGGAATTTCGGCCAATCGGCGGCCATACGAGCGGCCCCGCACCGCTTCTGTGGCCGCCGATTGGCCGAAATTTCTGCGGTGCGGCGACGCAACGCATCGTGTGCCCCCGCTGTAAGAGGTGAATCAGGAGGAGTTACAACGACATAAGTACATACATACATATACTCATGCCTGTAAATCCCCGAAGGGGTAGGCAGAGGTGGTCAATATGATTTTCGGTCCCACGTAATAGTGGGCGAGCCTATTGCTGTCAAGCGGGCACATATTCATGGGCTGTATGTTTACTATCGGATGGAGAACAGCCCTATTTTAAACAGCCCTAATTTTACCAAACCAAACAGTGTTTATTGAAATCAATTGAGATTGAAAAAAGCGAATCCACCTCGGGCGGGAGTCGAACCCGCGATGTGATCTTTCCCTTACAGGGGGAATGCTCTGACCACTGAGCCATCGAGGCTTAATCGATTTGAATAGATACTAAATGCTTTAAAATTTCATTCAAGTGACTTTCCAATTCCCATTTACTCCGAAAAGGTGCCTAAGTAAGCCTTAACGAGACTCAATTTCTCAATTGAATGAAATTTGGAAGCATTTATTATGCTAACTTTTCAAATCGATTTAGAAAGGAAAAAGAATTGACTTTGGGCGGGACTCGAACCCGCAATCTTTCCCTTACAGGGGGAATGCTCTGACCGCTAAGCCACCGAAGCCCGTACGAAGCCAATCCAAATTCTTCTATACTACCGTCTTTGGGGCAACGGTGGAGACATCTACCGAAACTCATACGAGCTATCTTTTCCTTTCTTTTCCTTTCTTTTGTTTCTTTTCCTTTCTTTTCCTTTCTTTTCCTTTCCTTTCCTTTCCTTTCCTTTCCTTTCCTTTCCTTTCCTTTCCTTTCCTTTCCTTTCCTTTCTTTTCCTTTCTTTTCCTTTCTTTTCCTTTCTTTTCCTTTCTTTTCCTTTCTTTTCCTTTCTTTTCCTTTCTTTTCCTTTCTTTTCCCTTCTTTTCCTTTCTTTTCCTTTCCTTTCTAAATCAATTTCTCAATTCAGAAACCGGCATATATTATGTGTGTCAAATAAACGTAGTTTACAGAGTAATGTAACGTTTTCAGCTAATAGTATGTCTGCTGTGTCGAGCACACGGTCGAGACAGTGCCAAGTACGCGTTGCCGGCGGGCCTGCTGGCCGGGCTCGCCTTTAGAGCGTCGCCTTCCACGCCCATCGCATTGGCGCCGGTCACTTCGGCGTTACAGGTCAGTCATATGCTATTGTGATGTTGTACCTAAGGACCATTTAGCTAAGGACCATTTTCTGATATTTTTTTAATCTATATTTTATTTAGGAGCTTTTAAAATAACCATGCGAGCTCCATTGTACCTAAGTTTACATAGTCAGATTACTTAGTTAGATTTTAATAACTTAGTCATACTAAGTAGGATACTCTACCTGCCTACATTTTAAAGTCTATTTTGATTGTATAATCGTGTTCAAATTTGAGCTCATTCGATGTAGATTTTTTTTATGTTTGAAGAAAAGAATGCGACCGGGCTTAACGCAAGGCTGCTGAAGAAAAAAAAGAAGCCTACTAGAATTACGCATTTTAATTTTTAGAAATAATTTGTATCTTATTAGTTCGTTTAGTTTTAGTTTTATTTCATTTGATATTTTCTAAAGTTTACGCGAATGTCACCCATTGAAATAAAACTACTTTTTAACGGATTTTACGGGAACGGAAAGTAATTATGTAATAACAAATAAATCGCGATAAAATCCGTTAAATAGTACTTTTATGTATTTTTTTAGTACTGTATAAATATGATTAATTTCATATTATTTACCAATTAATTGTAATAAGTCTACTTAACCTTTTTATATAAAACGAAATAATATTGTATTTTTTCTCCAGATCCTCGGCTCATGGGGCTACCAGAAAGGCATGATCCCCGCCAACCTGCCGCTGGTAGAAATCCTATACTGCCTGTGCCAAGGACTGCTGTTCCATGCGCGGGTCGTGCATGAAGACGTTTGTCCGAAATATATCATCAATTTGATGCATACTGTTACTAGTGCAAAGTAAGTAATCAACCCATGTTTTTTTTTTTTTTTTTTTTTTTTTTTTTTAATTCTTTATTGTACACTGAAATTAACAAAATAACAAACATAAACACAATAAGATGTACAAAGGCGAGCTTAACTCAGTATTGAGTTTTCTCCCAGCAAACCTTTGGGGGATAGAGGAAAAAGCGAAACAAAAGGGTAAGAAACAAGTCGGCTGTCCAAAACCAAAACCTAGCAAGAGACATTTTTTGTAAAACACGTTTTTTATAATCAATATTTCCAAAATTTTTAGCTACGTCTATGGAAAAAACACCCGTATTTCTATCTTACCTAGAATCAGAGTTATGAACATACGTGAACCTAGCAAGTGACATTCGTACTTGGCGGATACAAAATCAAAAAACTAGTAAGTAACAGTTCCAAGTACAAAAACCTATTATATACAGTACCTGCTAGGTTTTTGAATTGTGAATTGAACTTACTAGGTTTTTAAATTTGAAAGTGGTCTTTTACTAGGTTTTTAAACTTGGAATTGTCCTGTACTAGGTTTTTGATTTACAAAATTATTGAAGTATAAATCGAGATTATCAAATCGTGTCTTTATTAAATAATAGTAAGTCAGTGTGAAATAGGCGCGCGGGACGGGGAGGGGGAACTGAAATAAACGCTTTTTTTTTTCATTCACGTGTTATTTTATCCACTTTCTTCACACTCCATGCAGGGTAAAAATGGCTCGATAAACAAAATACGAAACCTATGAAAATTTAATTTTAATTTAGAACATTAACATTAGAATTTTATAATCTCATTAACAATTGACAATTCCTAAATATACTTACAATTTTTTCTGATAATCCTTAGAAAACATAAACTTGCAAGGTGTTTCGATTTTTCTGATGAAAAGTGTATATTTTATATACCTACTTATATATATTATACTTTTATTTCTAATAAATCATTTTTTTTTTCACTTCTATTACCTATGTGTATCAAATATAAAATTATAAAAAATAAATATTATGTATAATTATTATTATACATGCACAGTATTAAATTCTTACTTTTCTAACTAATTATATGTTTAATTAAACCATAAAATACTTGGTTGATGCAGAAATTATATTTATATGATATAATTATTAATATAAAATTATAAAAAATAAAAAATACATATTTTATATATAAAATATAATATAAATATATATTATATAAGCACACTATTATATTCTTACTTTTCTAACTAATTGTATGTTTAATTGAAACAGTAAAAATATTTAATTGATGCAGAAATTTATATTTTTTATTTTACCTCTACGAAACATGCATATATACTAGGAATTAGATTGACCATACATAATATGATATTCAAAATTTCTATTTCAAAACAGCAAAAACCCGTTTCAAAAACCTAGTAACTGTAATACTAGGTTTTTGAAACGGGTCAGGATGAAAAAAAAAATTGAGATTTCCATTTTCAAAGTTAGTAAGGGGTATAAAACATGCCATATACATTATTATCGAAATATTTTACTCATTATGTAGTCAGTGGTTAGTACTCTATCCAATAAATATCACTTTATTACTCTAACCCCAATAGTTTCAAAAGGCTAACCCGTTTTATGTTTTTACGCTCTCCTGTAAAATTTGTTAAAAAGCCCTTGCTAGGTTTTGGTTTTGGACAGCCGAAGTGCACAATATTGTAGAGAACATAATACATAGAATACCGAAGTACTAAGAAGATTGCCTGACATATCGTGCAATCAAATCGAAAGGTTTGAACTGCCTGACATTTTGAGCAACCTAACAGAAACGTTTGGACTGCTTAACACTTCGGGCAAACTAATCGAAACGTTTGAATTGCCTCACTTTTCGTGCAACCTAATCAAAACGTTTGAAATGCCTCACGTTTTGTGCAACCTAATCGAAACATTGGGACTTTCTGATGTTTCTTAGAGCTTAATCGAAACGTTTGAACTTTGTGACGTTTCGTGCACGGTGCAACCTAATCGAAATATTTAAACTCTGAAGTTTCGTGCAAACTGATTAAAACATTTGAACTTTCTGATGTTTCTTAGAGCTTAATCGAAACGTTTGAACTTTGTGACGTTTCGTGCACGGTGCAACCTAATCGAAACATTTAAACTCTGACATTTCGTGCAAACTGATCAAACCATTTGAACTTTCTGATGTTTCGCGCAACCTAGTCGAAAAAAGTGCTGCCCTTTTATTCTACTTCGCCAGGCATATTTTATAAACCATTAAAATTATTTCAACAAAAAATCTCGATATGAAAGATCTACGGCACAAGTTTACCTAATTCTTTTTTTCTAATTTTCAGGGCCACCGACATCCAAGCAGGATTCATACAGAGAATGCTGACGTTAGTTTGAATCTAGCACAATTTATTTAAGTATCATTTAAATCCTTTATCAGGCGGTAATGTTCGCCGCATGTGACTAATATGTGTTATTTATTTTTTTGTTGGTGCTTGTACATAAGTAATGTAATGTAGTTACGAACAAATTCTAAACAATTTAAAATTACAACTCTTAGGCCCGTATTTTAGAATGGTACTTAGTTCTGATTCTCGATTTATCTGAGGACTTCACCCGTATTCACAAACGATACTGTGAGGTCTCATAGTGTGCTCGAGCGCATAGGGCTGGTAAAATTAATTCACAGACATCACGGAGCAGTATCTAACGCAGTGCGTTCCCTCAACGAAGTATTACTTAGGTGTTATCAATGAATAAAAAGGCTTGCCAAAACGAACGCACTGAGAATTTGTCGTTCTTTGCACAGTTTTGGTAGTACGCATAGCGAAGTATTGTTTGTGAATACGGGTGTTATGCCGGCCACACACGTTGCGGTATACTTGTACAAGTCTAGACTTGTACAAGCCCGCGTTTTTTCGATGTGCCCACAGACGCTCAAGTATACTTGTACAAGTGTCATTTTTGTCAAAGCGAGCGTCCAGGTACGTCGTGCTGCGATGGATGACGCATTGGCAGTACTTAGTTGGCAATAAGTATGCAGAAAATTATTAAAAAATAAAAATATTTGTACTTTTCCACAATTATTTATTAACTTTTTTCCCCAAAATTTGGGGAAAAAAATTATGAAATTCAAAAAAAATCCCCAAAAAAGGGGAAAGGGGGGAAAAATGTTGAAACTGGTATACTCTTTTTTAAAAGTACCCACACATAAAATATTGTAGTTTTTAGTTTAAACCATTGTAAACCTTTGATAATGCCGTGGTGAAACCGGTAAGGTTCAAATAAATAAATAATTGTGGAAAAGTACAAGTGATTTATTCAATATGTGTAGCAAGTTCGACCAAGTGCCATCAATCTCCAGTATAAACAGTCAAAAAATAAAAAACCCGACTGCTACTGAAAAGATTGAAATAAGTCTAGTAGCAGGCGGTATCCATTTACCAATCATAAACCGAAAGAAAATTAATGGGTACCGCCTGCTATCAAACTTACATATTTAAATCTTTTCAGTAGCAGTCGGTTTTTTTTTTTTTAATCATTTGTCTTATTTTATACTTTTTCGTTATGATGTAACTTTGTGTAATCTCCTTCTATTTTCCTGCATTAAGATACCCTACTCGATAAGATCGAGTAATTTTTTTTATAACATTGGTTTTGGCGCCAGAAAACCGCCATTACCCTCCTTTCTTCGGTAGTCGGGTAAAAATTAAAAGTTAGATACAAAACGAACTGTGTGGATTAAAGAATGGTTAAAAAAAAGTTAATACACCTCTGCCTACCCATTCGGGGATTTACAGGCGTGAGTATATATGTATGTTGGAATGTATAAAAAACGTGAGTATTCGCGCATCAATTTATTATATAAATTGAATGTTGCATTCAAAGATTGGAATGTACAGATTGACCATCAGGCGAGGCGAATTCATTTCAATCCATTCAAATTGACGGAACCTATATACAAAAAAAAACATACATACATCATACATGCATACATACTCTTTCCTCTTTCCAAGACTGCCTTCGGCTTACCATCAGGCGAGGCGATGTCAAATTGATGAGTCCTATATAAAAAAACAAATAGCTATAACAATTGCGTCTGGAGGTCTGGATAGTGAATTTATTATGAAGAAAATCTCACTCATTTTGGCGGGAAATCGATCACAGAACATACGTACGTATAGGCGCGCGCCTAGTACGCTACTGGGGCCTTACTCCGAAAATCGAAAACTATCGTATTCGTTGACGTTTCGGCCATTTAGCTACCCCGAAAGTGTTTCGTATCCGTCTTCGATCGTTTGACATTGAGGTTGTCGATCGTGGTCGGTGCACCTACTCCCAAAATACATTTGACGTTTTCGTTGTCGTTGTTTGACAAGTAATCTTGCGGATTATTACTTGAAATTCAACGAAAGCTATATACCTTTCGTAAGGCTTTCGAAGCTGAATTTTTATCTAAGAAAATGGCGAGATTTTTATTGTTGGACGAAATGATGAGGGAAGAAGCGGCTGAGCGAAGCCAAAATCGTCACCGGCTTCGTGAAAAAAAATTTTTGAGGCAAATTCCGGACATGGAATTTGTCTCTAATTATAGATTGACGAGGGTACTTTTTGAGGAGCTATGCGAGGAAATCATTCCTCTACTTCCTCAAAAAAACAACATTTTGGCAAAGGGGCATTGAACCAAACCAACAACCATTATCCATTACGGAAGTATTTGATGACCCCAGTAGATGGCGCTACACACAATTACGGACACCATGACGGGCACTGATCTCTATTAACTTAATAGAGATAGTGCATACGGGTATCAAAGTTTCAAATTTGAAATTGTCAAACTGTCAAAGTACGTATTAAAAACATAGAACAATATTATGGCACGAGGGTTTTTAAGATCGTTCACATTAAATATACGTAAATTCTTGAAAAATGACATTTTAGTGATTTAACAGTATCTTTGTAATAAAAATCTCATATATTTTTTAATTTGACGCTCTTTTCAAGAGAATACAACTATATTTGTTGATTTTTCATTTGTTAACGGTTTTTAGATGTTTATAATATACTGGTCCACACTATTTATCTAGACTCGATCGTTAGTCTATGATTCCGAAGACGGCGGCATCCGTCAGTCGTCACCGAAAGGTTTTCAGAGTAACTTTAATGGTCCGTGTTCGGCGACCGTTCGTTTCGATCCGAAACGTTCATGTTCGTTTTTGGGAGTAAGGCCCCTGAGACTTGAACGCAACGCTGGCAGCGGGCACACACGTTCATGTATACTTGTACAAGTCTAGACTTGCGCAAGTTTGGAATCGAAAGTTGGAACTTTTTTTGAGACTTGTACAAGTCTGAAACTTGCGCAGTTATCTTCCAACACACGTTCAAGTATACTTGTACAAGTCTAGACTTGCGCAAGTATACCGCAACGTGTGTGGCTGGCATTAGTATGACATGTCATATCTTTTCGCTTCACTTCGACCAATGAACTGGATGAGATATGTCCACATAATGACGTTTTGGTCACGTGACGCCTTTTTTTAGCAATTTCATTGGTCGAAAAGATATCTCCATTTTGTCGATGTCTGTCATGGAGAGGTTGCTAAGATAAATTGAGATTCAGGACTGGGTTTCGTTCTAGAATACGGGCCTAATTCCGTATAAACTTGATAAGTAATAGCGTAGGTACGAAAAACTTAGATAGCGCTTTGAGGCTGGCGAGAATAGGCACAGTGAACGACAAAATTAGTTAAACATTCCGAATTATGGATTAAATTCAGTCGAAAATCTATCATAAAATGATACACAAAAAATTAAATATTCTTTGAGGAGGTGACGATTAGGTATACGACGACGGGTAGACTTTCTCGTATATTAATCGCTATAGGTACCATTATCGTATCAAAGTCTTTACACACAGGCAAACACTAAAATTTTCGCCTACGATAATATCAGACGAGATTCACAAGTAACATTATCGCCAGCAAAAAAAAAAACTATTATTGCTTGTAAATTCTGTTTAGACGGAAATTACCAAATGTCCAATGCGAGGCAATTCTCGCCAGGCGTGGCCGAGAGGCTATTGTTTCTGCGAATGTTGACGTAGACGAAGCAACTTTAAGGTCCAACCCCACCAAACGGACGGCATCGGAACGGATTTTACAATCTTTAAACAAAATAAATCTTATATCACAGCATTTAAAGTTTATATTACCAAGTCACGCATGACAGCTTGACGTGCGTCATGCCGCCGCACGTCGCTGTCAATCTGTTGTGCGTGACTTGGTAATATAAACTTCAAACACTGTGATAATAAGATTTAATTTTGTTTGAAGATTGTAAAATCCGGGCCGATGCCGTCCGTTTGGTGGGGTTGGACCTTTATTCTGTCCTTTCCATAATCAAGTCTTGGAGGCGAGAAACTCGCCCCGTCTAAATGGCGCCTTAAGTTAAGGATTGTACAAATATAACCGGACTATTAAAATAGAAACCGAAACCAATAAAAAATTCATTGACTAATCCTTGTGTGATAATTATTTTCAGTCACTTTTATTAGTGTTAAACTACTTTTATGGCTGACTTAATGACTTGTTAAACTTTTGTGTTTTCGTCTATACATAGATAACAATATGTAATTGTCTAATATAACATACCTCGGGACACGTATCTTGAACCTAAATCGTGAGACAAACGAAGCCCTGGTTTTTTTTTTTATATATATAGGACACGTCAATTTGACTTCGCCTCACCTGATGGTAAGCTGAAGGCAAAGTCTCTGAAAAGAGGGTCACCATTACACACACGTATCATGTTACAATGGTGGCACTCAGCTTGACGGCCTCATCAGATGCTTTTTCACGCCCCGCTTAAAGGACCCGGGACTGTAGGAGGAGGGAAACACGTGAACTGGTAGGGAATTCCAAGACTTAATGGTGCGGCATTGTTTTGAAATAATCTATGCTTGGTGCCGTGAAAAAACACCCTCAAAACACCCCAAAGAAACGTGTACTACGCGTATAGAGCACATTTTAGGTCCAAGATATATGTCTCGAGCAATACAAATTTAAGGATAATGTTATGTAGGTAAATGTTGAGATCTGTACCCCGATTCTGCTATTTATCAACCACGGTCATACCAATACGCTGCAAAAATGACATTGAACTTTAGACTGTATGTTATATAGTACGCGCCAGTTAGTGTGGCAATACGAGTCATTTACATTCCCCCATACAGTGGTGTAGGTATACGAAATTTGCAAAAACGACAGTTTCAATGTTAAAAGATAATGTAATAATTCTTATTTCTTAATATTTTTGATTTACCTTTCTTGTTACTTCGTATTCGTAAGACTTTGTTCCACTCGTATTGCCACACTAACTGGCGCGTACTATAGTCCAAAATTCAGTGAAAGTGTTCATAACATTTTTCAAATTACGGGCCAAAAGAGTTATATAATCCCCTATTTCACCCTTAGAGTATCCATATTTCACCCCTTTAACCCCCATAGACAGACAGAGTTACTTTCGCATTTATAATATTAGTATGGATATTTTAAGACTCGAGCTTGTTTTACGGCTCTTTAGAAGACTCGATTTCTTTGAAGGCTCGAGCTCTTTTGAAGGCTCGAGCTCTTTTGAAGGGTCGAGCTCTTTTGATAGGTTTGAGCTCTTTTGAAGGCTCGAACTCTTTTGAAGACTCGAGGCATGGCTCAAAAAACTCGCAGCTCGGCTAGGCTCGGGACTCCGAGCTTACCGAGCTCACCGAGTCTTGCCATTCCGCCTCGAGGCTTCAGAAATAAGACTCGACGCCTCGAGGTTTGTACATCACTAGCTGGGACGGGTCAGCTAGTTTAGATAAAAACTCTTTTTATCTATAAATGAATACTATTTTTATTTATTGTTAATTTCTGAGATTTTGGCTTATTCATATTGGTTATGAAGCATTATTATGGTAAGGAATGGTGTAAGGTTCACTAATTTATAATTTATGAGGTTAGGGATGGTCGTCGAAAGAGCGGCAAGAATACATGTCAGCAATTATGATATTTGAATATAATATACTCAAACTATTAGACTAAGAGAGTGTAATATTACTGTTTCATATTGTCTTTCCAATTAGGTAAGAATATTCATATTATAGACATTTCATATCCTACGTGACAAGTACTATTGACTATAAAATCAAGAGGCCCTTCGTTATCGCCACAGTGTTGTTCAGAAGTTCAGCATAGCTTCAACCCGCGAAATGTCTTCGTCACTGTATTGTGTGACGTAATTTATTAAAATCTGATACTTTGGCGACATTAATTTTCACTTCATTTTGATTTTATATTCCGAGCTGACTATGTAACGTGACATTGTAGGCATAAAGGTATGATCCCGTAGCCGACCGCACACGACAACTGCCGAGGAATGCAGCACATACAGCGTACCCATTACTTGTCAAACTCCGATACGGATAAAGGGCGCCATTGAGAAGCCGCAATGAATTACGCGCATGTGCTGCGTGCGTCGGCAGTTGTCGTATGCGGTTTATGTCGATCGATATTAATCAGTCTGTCAATTGTCAAAAAATAGTATAATTTACATTAATACCTAATGCACTAATTCTCTGAATTAGAAGACGAGAAGAAAATGAATTCAATTAAGCTAAGAATGTACAGTCGCGCTCAGAAGTTGCAAAACACTAAAAAATTGACATACGATCTGTACTTTACATTGAAGTAAATCAACAAATAAATTGATCTTTGATTCATTTTGTAATCTTCACAAGATAAATTGTACCTTATTCAAGTTTTCTTTATTATTTTAAGCAACATTTTAGATCTAATGTGTTCGGTAACTTGGAATGTATTAAGCTAATACTGATGGCGACTGTACAATCAATAATTATAGTAGGTAATTAAAAAAGATCTGTTGTCAATAACATTATACTTCCGATTCTATTCATTGTGAGAAAAATCCAAAGAAATTTACAGTTAATGTATGTATATTTTAATATACATAGTTTGGTTATGTAACCAGTGTAAGTACGTTCCAATAAAATAATATATTAATATTCAAATATTTAACTTTATTGTGAATATATTAGATTCGTTTTTTGGTAGACAATACAAAAGGTAAGAATAAATTACTATGTATTTATTAGAAGTCATAAACAAACGCATAGGTAACTAACTAACAGTGCTTGCAAAACAGTATATTGGTGATAGTATAATAATTTTAGGTAGGTATATATGCTAGACAATGAACATCGAATATTAGGTATAGAAGTAGTTATTAGGATTTTTATACCAGGTTCGCTTGATAGTAATAGATTACCGTAGTATATAGATCCTGTGAACACCACAATTTACCTACCTACCGTACAGGCCCTCGATTCAGCTAAAGAACAACCACTGTCACACCACAGAGACTGCAAAAAATGACATTAAACTTTAGACCTTATTTCTATAGACTTACAGTCACAAAATTAAATGAAAAGAGTTTGTTTCATTACACTTTTTCATTCACTATACAAAAAGACATTTAATTTTAAACTTTAATTGCATTACTTTAAAGGCTAAAATGAAATGGAATTTTCTCGCAGTCATTGTGGTGTGACAGTGGTTGTGCTTTAGCAGAATCGAGGCCCAGGTCTATCTATAGGTAGATACTAATTATATATTGATAGATACCAATGATCAGGATCCGTGGCGTAGCGGTAGTGAACGCGGCCGCTACGCAGGAGGCGCGGGTTCGATCCCCGCTCAGTGCAAATATTTGTGTTCATGAAATATGGGTATTTGCATTGGTCTGGTCGTGCCTCGGAGAGCACGTTAAGCCGTCGGTCCCGGTTGCCATAAGAACATCTATGGCAGTCGTTACGGGTAGTTGGAGCCCTAAAAAATTCAAAAACAACGTTCTAGCTGCAAAGCTTCGATATCGCCTAATGTGCTATCATTGGGCTGTGGAGGTCAGATGGCAATCGCTTCACGAAAAAATATCGAAGTCTAGCCAAATCTGTAGTTAAGACTGGTAAAGCGGTCCCCAGACTCCGAGCTTAAAAGCTTCGGATGCGACTGGGAATTAACGCTAGGATGAGAGAGATCAATGATCAGGATCTAAAAAAGATCAGGCCCGCTGTGAAATTTATTGTCGATTTCTGAATTGAAAAATTAAAGTTGAGTTTCATCGTGCTGTACACTTTTTTATACCTATTCGGCGGCAGACAAACACACGTTCCACCTGATGTAAAATGGTTACCGTGGCCAAACACATCACACGAAATTGACGTTCGTCATAATCTGAGCGACAATCCCAGCTGTTGCATTCAAAGCTTGCAGTTTGAAAACTGGGATCCGCTCTGGTACTCCTTCTTTCTATGATTCAGGTTATCCTTTACAGAAGCGAATGCCGTCTGACCCCCAACTCGCAAAGGAAAACAAACCTCAGAGAGCTGAATCTCCCCTTGGTTATAATGAACTCACAAAAATATAATAGTTACCTTGTAAATAGTTATATGTACCTTTATAAAATGTAGTCAGAGTGCTAGCTTTTATCTAGACGACGAGTGAGGGTCTGACTAAGGCGCAACGCAAACAGGAGACGATACGGCGCGGACGCGATATCACGTGGTATTAAAGGAACCTATTCGAAAAAAAATAAAATCGGCCAAGTGCGAGTCGGACTCGCCCATGAAGGGTTCCGTAGTAGCAAAGGCGAAAATTGCGGTTTATGACGTATTAAAAAAAAAACTACTGACTGGATCTCGTTCGAACCAATTTTTAGTGGTAGTTTGCATGGCAATTTACATCATATATTTTTTTTAGATTTATCATTCTCTTATTTTAGAAGTTAGAGGGGGGAGGGGGGGGGCCCATTTTTCCTCTTTGGAAGTGTCTCTCGCGCAAACTATTCAGTTTAGAAAAAAATGATGTTAGAAACCTCAATAGCATTTTTATAGACCTTTCTATAGATACCCCACACGTATGGGTTTGATGAAAAAAAATTTTTGAGTTTCAGTTCTAACTATGGGGACTCCCAAAATTTTATGCATTTTTTTTTATTTTTGTGTGAAATTCTTAATGCGGTTCATAGAATACATCTTCTTACCAAGTTTCAACAGCATAGGCCTTATAGTTTCGAAGAAAAGTGGCTGTGACATACGGACGGACAGACAGACAGACAGACAGACAGACGGACGGACAGACATGACGAATCTATAAGGGTTCCGTTTTTTGCCATTTGGCTACGGAACCCTAAAAAACGAACGAATAATGTGCATTAAGTATTATTTTCACTAAATAGCATCTTTTAACTTTTAGTAGTAACTAACTTTTAGCGGATTATTAATCCGAGCCGTACCATTTCCACGCTGTTTGCGCAGATATTGCGTCTGCGCCGTATCCTCGCCGTATCGTCTCCTGGTTGCATTTTACACATCCCTCCCAACTTAAGATAGAGAGAATACCCTACAAAACTGAAGCAAGCCGACTTTAGCCACTCTTTTTCCCGACGACGCACGACGTATAGTTACCGGCATATATGTTGACCCCAATTACGTTACTAAATGTACTCGTATATGGGCTGTACGTAGTTTTTAGGTATGTTATGAGGATACCACGGGGTGCTAAGGCAGGGAAGGAGCTTTAGGGTCAAGATATATTATTCGGGTACCTATAGCAAATCCAAAGCTGGGTACTAGACACATAGCTTCATCTACTGAGCTATTTCTTTTGGCGTGCGTACATTGTTATTTTCTCGTATTTATTGCATTTTTAATTATTTTTAATTAATGTTTAGTGTAATGTACATTGTAGCCAATTTAATTTATAACTCCGGACACGTATCTTGGACCTCAATCTCAAAACAAACGAAGCTCTTGCGCCCGCGGATTGCTTTGTAATAAGGGCCAACCCCACCAAACGGACGGCATCGGCCCGGATTTTACAATCTTTAAACAAAATTAAATCTTATTATCACAGTGTTTGAAGTTTATATTACCAAGTCACGCACAACAGCTTGACAGCGACGTGCGGCGTCATGACGCACGTCAAGCTGTCATGCGTGACTTGGTAATATAAACTTTAAATGCTGTGATATAAGATTTATTTTGTTTAAAGATTGTAAAATCCGTTCCGATGCCGTCCGTTTGGTGGGGTTGAACCTTAAATCTAAGCTTGGTGAATTTGAGTTCGTCCACCGCAGTAGCGCCCCGTGCTGTCCTCAAAAGACACCCAAGAAATGTGTACTGCGCGTATAGGGCACATTTTGAGCACATTTTAGGTCCAAGATACGTGTCTGGAGTTATATGTGAGTATATTTTAACGGTATAAATAAAGGTTGTTAAATCAGTTTAGGTGAATAGCTTTGACGACGGCCTTGGCATGTCTTATCTTGGAAAATATTTTTTTTTTATTCGGTGTTTGAAATGCTAACTAAGACAGAGTTTACAAAGTCTAACTGTATAGTTTAAGTGTAGTGTATAAAATCCTGTAGGTGAAGGCACTATAGAAATTATATGTTTGTGTTATAAGAGGTTTTAAAAGTTATTTGTCTTCCGAATTATCATTATTTCATATTATGTGATTGCGTTATGGATTTACATGGGTTGACTTTACCTCTCAATTTGTTGAATATTCATCACTTTACTATAACCATCGGCCAATGCATTGCTGTGGTTTATTATCGTTCCTTCATAATTAAGTTTCTATAAAAAGATAAATGTTCGACATGTGTGGTCGAATGTGCGCCGACCCTTATTCGGTGACATTTTTATTTATTTGTATAGACATAAACGTATTGTGAAAATTTTGAACAAAATATGACTTTAAGATATTCTTTTATGGTTAAAGTTAAAAAAACAACAATAGTGTTGAAATCGCTACGACATAAATATATTGAAGATAGTACAATATTTAGCAACTTATTAGGTCGGAATTAGATTGCATTTTAAAAATAATTGACAGCACGTATTCACCAAATTAATTATTATAGGTAGGTACATAGTGATCAAAATTATTGTTATATTTTTGTAATAAATGATCTTGTATTAAACATGCTATATTGTATTATTAATTTACATTGGACACTGATCCATATTTCCTTACGGGGTTAATACTACCCGCTAATAATAATACTAAACTTGTCCACCAGGATCAAAAGCAGTGAACCTGAGAAATGCATTTGGGAAGTCCCAGGGAAAGTTACCGCTAAAGCAAAAAATATTAAATTATGTTATACAGTCCACATAAGGCCCTGCGCAGACGGCACACTTTTTGTGCGATCGAGTCTGCGGCGCACAAAAAGTCTGCATGGCGCGCAAAAAGTCGGTCGCGGATTTTTCACAGACTCAACGCACACGACGCACATCTTCGATCATTTTGTCGGCAGAGCTGTAGGGACGTAGACGCTATGGAAATCGTGCAGAGATCGCGAAGTATTATTTTGTACATGAAGTACAGAAAAAGAAGAAGAAATAGAGAATTTTGGGTACATCCTATAATTTCGGAAAGATTACTGAAGGGACAGTTCCACCCCTAGCAAATGCAGATTGCTGACTAAAGTGTGCGCCGTCTGCGTTAGCGCGCGTTGAAGCAAACGTTCAATTTTTTTCACACACTTTTGTGCGGAGTAGCGCGCCGCGGCGCGGTGCGGTCTGCCCGAATTACACGGATTTTTTGTGCGCCGGACTTTTTGCGCGTCGTGTGCGTTACTGCTTATAATTGCATAGGTTCTATTTTCACAGATTAAAAAGTGCGTCACGGATAGTCTGTCGTCTGCGCAGGGCTTAACAATTATAACTAACCTATTAACCCGCACCTCACCGTACCCGGGGCAAATGTGCCCATCACACGGGCGGCATTGCCCCGCTGGATAGCGATGGCCAATTTTTGCCCCAGGTACGAGGCGAGTACGTACTCCAAACTTCTACAACGAAAAATAACGGAATTCATAGACCTCTTCAGATATCCTATTTATATTAGTCACGTCACTGGAGCTAACCGTGAGGTGGGTAATGGATATACCGGGCTCGAACCGACTAAAACCTCATGGTGCCTCACGTCATCCATATGATACGGGGAACCAGCCCCCCTGGCGTATGGTAGAATATAATGTATGGGATTTGACGTATTATATGACAGTCGTCAACGTATGTGATATATAATTATGTCAAATCCCATACATTCGTCATTCTATTCTACAATACGCCGGGCAACGAACACTTGTCTAGGAAACCCCTCAGGGGTTTTGAGGGGTTTCCTAGTTTTTTCAACCGGCCTTGGTCGCCGATATGTTAGTGTTGTTGTAGCCAGAGTCTGAAAAATATAATTGTTTTGTATTAATGAAACGCTCTTGACAGTGCATGCGTTTAATTATGAATGTGATTGTACCTTCAAATGTTAAACGGGGAAAATATTTACAGGGTACCAAATAAAAAAGCCATCTAAAAGCGTATTAAAATTATTTGTTTCAACAAATACATTATTCTTAATGTGGTTACACATTTTTGCATGGATTGCCCAATAGTCAATGTGATTTTAGCCTACGCCTGAAATATAAATAGTATTTAATCGATTTCTTCAACCCTGGGACCTTCGGGGCTATCTGGTCGGTCGCTCGGACCGCCCATGCCTTCTCTTGCTCCGGCTCCGGCACCCCCCATACCGTGCAGCTTCATCATAGATGGCTGACACACGCGTTGAGCGTCCTTTAGACGTTTCTCTAAATCGGCTTGTGAAGCTTCTGGGTTCGACTCTAACCAATGTAGGTGTTTTTTGCATTCGTCCGCTACTTGCTTCTTTTCAGAGCTTGTCAAATGACCACCGGCGTTTTCTGCTGCCTATTAGCAAAAAAATAAATTTACGTGTCTGCACTATGAAGTCAAAATTTTACCGATCGGTCATTGAAACAAAAGTTTCGCTCGTTTTAAGGTATGATTCCGAAGCCGACCGCATACGACAACTGCAGACGCACGCAGCAGATCATAATGATATCTTTACGTTTTTTACAGTTACCATTCGCAATACGACAAGTGTCTTATGTTACATTGAATATTATAATCGAATTCAATAGCATATACCTAGTATATAATAGTTAATAAGTCATTGTCGACTTTCGTATGTAGGTATACGATAGCGTAACTTTAAAACATTTTAAAAATTACCCACCGCTTTACATCCGTACAAGTAACCTTCCAACTGGTTTCGCGCATCTACCCTCTTTTTAACAGCTTCATCCTCTGATTTATATTTCTCAGCGTCATGTAACATCTTCTCTATATCTCTCTTATTGAGGCGGCCCTTATCGTTAGAAATGGTGATTCCTTCAGATCTTCCAGTGCTATTGTCTCGAGCACTTACGTTTAGAATACCATTAGCATCAACGTCAAATGTGACCTGTAATATTTTAATACAAAATGGTACATTTATTTGTTGTACAAGACAGGACCCATGTACCTACTTGCCCACTTTATTTCGAATTTCAAGTCTTGAACTCACCATTATCCTACTGAGTAAGTCTGTAGGGAAGGACCCTTCTTGAAAAAATTATAGTTGTTTTGATACTCACCTCTATTTGGGGAATTCCTCTTGGAGCTGGTGGTATACCGGATAGGTTGAAAGTACCTAGTAAATTATTGTCTTTCGTCAATGCTCTTTCACCTTCGTATATCTGTAACAAGAAATATGGCATCAAGCTAACCGAACTGAAAACGTTATGGTATTTCAGATTGTTTAGTTACCTGGATTGTTACTGCAGGTTGATTGTCTGCGTATGTAGTGAATATTTGCTTTTGAGCTGTCGGTATACGGCTGTTCCTTGTCACCACCTTCGTCATTACGCCGCCAGCAGTTTCAATTCCCAAAGATAATGGTGTGACGTCAACCAACAGTACATCTTGAATGCGAGTATCCGGGGAACCGCTGAGTATAGCTGCTTGAACAGCGGCACCGTAGGCTACTGCTTCATCAGGATTTATAGAAAGATTGACACTTCTGCCTCCAAAATAATCCTGTAACATAAAACGCTCATAAATTTTGTATATTTTACGGGAATTAATTTATCAAAGACATACTCACACTTATAAGGCGTTGGACTTTCGGTATTCTCGTAGAACCACCAACCATAACAATGTCATTAATTTCTCTTGTATTCAGGTTAGCATCTTTTAAAGCTTTCTCTACGGGAGCTAGAGTTAGTTTAAACAGATCCGAACATAATTCTTCAAAACGCGCTCTACTCAATTTCGAGTAGAAATCTACACCTTCATGTAACGCATCCAATTCCACACTAGCTTCTGTGCTTGAAGACAATGTTCGTTTAGCTCTTTCACAACATGTTCGAAGTCTTCTAAGTGCTCTTGGATTATCTCTAAGGTTTTTCTTACTTTTTCGTTCAAATTCCTTAGAAAAATGCTCTACCATTCGGCTATCGAAGTCTTCTCCACCCAAATGAGTATCGCCAGAAGTAGCTCTAACTTCAAAAAGCGAACCGTCAGCTATTTGCAGAATGGAAACGTCAAATGTGCCGCCTCCTAGATCAAAAATAAGCACGTTTTTTTCTCCTGTTAGATTTTTATCCAACCCATAGGCCAGAGCGGCTGCGGTTGGTTCATTAATTATCCTGAGGACGTTAAGACCAGCTATAACACCCGCATCCTTTGTTGCCTGACGTTGAGAATCATTAAAGTAAGCTGGTACGGTTATTACAGCATCTTTTACTGGTCCACCAAGGTATGCTTCTGCAGTTTCTTTCATTTTACTTAAAATCATCGATGAAATTTCTTCAGGCGTGAACTGTTTCTTATCATTTTTATATTCTACGACAATTTTCGGCTTACCACCGTCGGAGATGACTTGAAACGGCCAGTGTTTGATATCCTGTTGGACTACGGTATCGTTAAATTTTCGTCCGATAAGTCGTTTTGCATCAAATACCGTATTTTTAGGATTCATTGCTACCTAAAATACAAAATCGATTGACACATTAAGCACAGGTAGTTTCCTACCCTCAGAAGTTGAATTTGCAATGCAATGCAATGCAAATGAACCATTAAATAAATTGGTTTTATAATCTACGGACGGTTAATCTTACAATCCTAACTTTTATTTCACTTTAATTGTAAAAAATATTATAGCGAACCTGATTTTTAGCGGGGTCTCCGATCAGCCTCTCAGTGTCAGTAAAGGCAACGTAGGATGGCGTGGTTCTATTGCCCTGGTCATTTGCTATGATCTCCACTTTACCATTTTGAAACACCCCCACGCAACAGTAAGTGGTCCCCAGGTCTATGCCTACTGCTGGCGCCATTGCAGTTTGTTAAATACTGGAAATAAGAACGTGTATGTGAAGCGCTGGCAATGGTAGGATTATGACTAAGAAGTCAGACTTACAATAATAATAATTGAGGGTTTGCTCAACTCTCATCCTTTCTCACTGTCGATGTGAACCTACTTTAACCCATCTCGTTCGTTAGGCAGGTAAGGAAGGGGTTAAACTCATATTAAGCTGAATAAAATGAGACACTGCATGACACAACAAACAGGAAAATAGGCAACCCGAACTAAATTTCTCTTGAAAATAAACTAGTTCTGTGACCCACATAGAAACAGTTTCTCTTACCTTAAAATACTTAAGGCAGTCGTTATGTAGATTTATACAACGCTGGGAAACTAGTTAACTACTAAGTTGTATACCCGGATAGAGTTTATCCATTACTTATGTAGAACAACACAATAAAGATGAGTACCTATGTGTTGGTGCAGAGTTTCTGGTTCGTTTGGTGAAGTTACCACGTGCAGTGAACTCGATCTATCTTTTATATTAAAATGTATTGTACATGGGTGGTATAGCATGCACAATGCAGATACGAGCATCGAACTGACGGTTTATACAGGTTTACATTATTTTTGACAAAATGCGTTTGTTGAAGACCTTGACCTGCAAGGCTAAGATTTAAATCCGAAACTGGGTTTCTCATAAATAGAAGAAAAAGGCTATAAATATATTTACTTCCAGGATTAGCTTACTGTGGGTAGTGGGAACGGGTTCAGTATCCCACACGAGAGATCTAATTCCTGTGGCACTTACAAGACAAATATCAAAACTTACATTATTTCACAGAAATAAACAATTTGGATAAGTTATTTTCACTTCTGTAGATACAACCTGTGAATTCTCTGATATTTTTTCTCCGTTACAATGAACCGAACCGTTCGATCTGACCTTAACTCTGAAACTGTCCAGCATTACGCCATCCTTTGCCGTGACAATACACCGCATTGCATTATCCACGACAATACATAGAACGGCAACATAAATAACAATAAAATTGGTACTATGTAGTACCTTGCAGCAGATTCACTATTTTTTGTACCAAGACAAAGTACTATGAGGCATGAAACGATAATTCTTTCGTGAGGCTTCGAAGGGTAGAGGGCAAGGACTCCGTACATAAAAATTGTCAGAGAAATCAAATGATATTAAGATACAATGCTATTGTTTCTAAACTCAAGCTCCAGTCCCGATTGCATCCATCCGGGGTCTATTCTCCAAACCATCTCTTGACTTGGTCAACTTGAATTTTAGAAAGAGTCTATCGTCAGACTCTCAACCTCGAGAAGAAAGCAAAAACTTAATCCGTTAATCAACAGCTGATGTGAATTATTACAATTTTATGAAATCCGAAAAGCAATAAAACCGTAAAAGTTACCCGAATTCGATTAACAGCATCTAAGAAATTACAAAGGTATAAATCAAACAATATGTAGGTACGAGTATACGCTCCGTTTCATTAGTCAAACAATCAGTTCAATTCGTGAAATGTACAAATGTTTTATTAGGCACATTTTCTGAAAAGGCCTTGCAATTTATATTCTACATTTCCATTCATTTAAAGCACTTTGGTGAATACAGTGGTATTGGAGTGGAATATCGAGGTTTTAAATCTACCTGGCAGTACTTTTTAGTAGGTACCGTCAGCAGTGTTAGGGGGTTCTGCCTTTCAAATGTCGTTTGGTGATGAAATATTGCTATGGTCATTGTAGGAGTACATCACCATGATCCGAGCGCTAATTATTTATGATTGCATACAAATATTTGCACTTTGGAACTCCAACTTCTCCATTATTGATTTATATTGGCTTTTATGGAAGTGACCGAGAAAAGAAGACAGAGAAGTAAACCCACGCTAGAACTTCGTTCTTCAATCAGCAGGTGTTCCGGCTAACAGATGGGGTTGGCTTGTCCGCTTGTCCGGAAACACTGTGAGTACTAGATGACTGTAATTTTTTTACAAGCTCTTAATTAGCTTGTAATATTATGTATGTACCTAAATAGTATTTTTTTATACAGGATGCACCAATATTACTTCGCCAGATGGTCAACTAAAGTCTAAAGAAAGGAGGCCATTATCTTTGTTTATCTCAGTCTAAAAGATACCAACTTTTCAAGGAATGTGCGAGGAGGAAACACTCGATGTAAATTTCCATCAGATAGGAACGAATTAACATACTATTGGTTTCCAATATTTATGTAACACTTTTACGGGCCAATGAATCGCTGGGTCGCGACATCGTGATTCAGGGTGATTGGACGAAACCGTCGGTGTTTTATACACTCGTAAATTAGCCCTGATGTATTTATTTTGCTTCGACTGCTTTTAATGATAGGGGAGGACCGAGCTATGGTTTTTGTTATATTGGAGAGTATATTTTTGTGACGGTTACTTACTTATGGATTTGTAATGTTAATGAAAACACGGCATTATAGTTTACAGTGGTCTTTACGAAGGTTTTTTATTACTCTCAGTAGTCTTGCTTAGTGTTGAATATTAAAATAGTCGTTGAGTTTTCTGAAATTACCAATTTTTGCGTATTGTGCCAACATTTCTACAAATACCTCTACAAAGAATTGAAAAAGAAAAGATGCAATCGGGATACAACGCTGAAACGACTGAAGGCTGATGTAGTTTAGCTAGATAAACACGCTTAGAAATTAGAAGAAATGCTGGAAATGCAACGCAAGTGGTCTCTACCTAACTCAAGGGGATTCATGGGTTATTGGTTAGGTTTATGGTTTGGTTATCACAAGATGCAAGCGATGCGGAGAAATTCCACGACGCGTTTTAACTTTACTTTTTAATGGGAAATTTTATTAGCATTATTCAAATATTCTTGATAATTGAATAAACACTCATCTTATGCAAAACTTACTGTGTGTATATTAGATAGATATGTATTTTAAAAAGTTTGGCTGGATCTGCAGGAAGTATCTCCATAAATATGGTTCTGAGAGCTTACCTAATATATTTCATGATTAAAACTTATCAATATTGATTAATTTACAAACACTTTTTCTTCACATTCATTTCTCATACAGGCTTTCGTTTTTATAACATTTTGTTGAGCAATTGGTATAATTTATTGAACTATTTCGATGACATTGAGATGATTATGATTGATGACATTTTACTGATTGTGTTTATTTATATTTATCACCAACGTGTCACCAAAAAGAACGAGGTATTACTTTAAAATTGTCTATTAGATATATACATCATGTTTCTAATTTTGCAAAATATAATTTTATTTTTTGCTAAGTTCTAAAGACTGAGTAAGTAATATTGCCTCTATAGCCTGTACCTATAGTAAGTTGTGTACATTTTTAAAATAAAATATTATCATTAGAATTCACGTTTTAGCTATTCAGTAATCTAGATCTCTATATTATAACATCTCTCTAGCAACGTGCATAATTTCAACACTCACCACAGCCGTGCCCTCTGCTAAAAATAGAATTAAGCAAATCAAAATACACAACACATTTTTTATTTTTTACAATACATGTACGTATATTATATAATAATTAGAAGGTATTTAGCAGTAAAACTTGTAAACTGGTCAACAATATTTTAAACACTTATATATAAAACAAATTATAAATAGTAACACAAAAATTGAAACACATTTCAATAAATACTATCATAAAGTAGAAGCAGTTTCTTAAAACTTCACATCAACAACTTCAACTTCTTGTTAACTTGTAATTTATTGCACGAAGTTTCGCAATAATTTCATAACAAGGAAAAAAGCATTTAACGTTTGCCTTTCTTCTTCTTCTTTGCATAGTCAGGTGGATGAAACCCTCGAGCTTGTAGTAACTCCTGTACGTTATGACACGCGTAGTACACATTGTTCATCGCGGCTTCAGTCAACATGTCAACATTACACTTGCCTTTTGACTTCCCTTTTTTCTTGCCTTTCTTTTCTTTCTTGCCTGCATCGTCATCACCGTCTCCTGCATCTGCTGCTTTGCTTTCTTTTTTCTTGCCTTTACCTTTACCACCCATTCAGCATGTTGTTTTTCAGTTGTAAATTGGTTTGCGTTGTAACCTTGGTGATGTTGTTAAGATGTTATCGATTATACAGCGGTTTCCTTCGAAACTAGGGGTTTTATTTTTCTGTGTTTCCATTGCTATTCTGCCCCCCTAGACAAGTGGCAATTCGTTGGCCGGCGTATTGTAGAATAAAATGAATGTATGGGATTTGACGCATACTTATGATAGTCGTCAACGTACCTACGAGTATGTCTTAAACGGCATATCCCATACATTTGTCATTATCCATACTAATATTATAAATGCGAAAGTAACTCTGTCTGTCTGTCTGTCTGTTACGCTTTCACGCCTAAACCACTGAACCGATTTTGATGAAATTTGGTATAGGGGTAGATTAGACCTTGAGAAAGGACATAGGCTATGTATTGTTTGGTCGCGATAACCGACATCCACGCGGGCGAAGCCGCGGGCAAAAGCTAGTATTCTATAAATACGCCGGCCACCGAATTGCTATTTGTCTAGGAGACATGGGGTCACTTCTTATATAAGGTCCTAGCATTGTATCTCCAGTTAATTTTTACATAGGTATCTATACAATTTCGCTAGGTGTGCTTATAGGTACGTAATGTTGTGTATAGTTAAATTAAATTAATCAAACATATATTTGTTACAGTTTTCACTATCGTAAGCAATATTACATAGAATTGAAAATCATCTTTGTTTAGAACAAAATGAAATACAAAACAAACGTTTGTGTTTGTGCCGGCGAACTTTTAGAACTAAGTAACTACTTTAGTAACAGAACTTTGAGACCTACATGTTTGAGACAGTAGTTAGTTGTTTCATAAGTGAACGTGACAAAGATAATTCCTTGTATATAAACAAATTTGACTTCGGGACTTTCTACACAAGTGAAATTTTGCGAGCAATCAATTTAATGTAATAATTAGTTGTAAGAAATATGTTGTACAAGTAAACGTATTGTACCTTTTTTCAAAGTGCTAAAACGCAAGTCGTCTTTGGGTCTTGGGCCGACCCAGGGCCATTTCTTGTTTCGAGATAGCATCCCTCGAGTGTGCGAACCACGATCTCCTCGGAAATGTGGAGGCGCGCTTGCACCGCCACCTCGCCCTGCATATGCTATGGTAGATCAACAATTGCTTTGGATAATGATTTATAGGTGAAAGACCTTATCACAGTAACGTGTCAGTCATTATTATCATTGATATTGCCAACTTTCGTGCCCGTTAAGCCAACTAAAGCCTATTCAAGGGAAAAAACGTGCGAGACAAAGACCGGATGGTTAAGTGCAACTTTATATGCAACTGGGCTTAACCCTGTAATAATAACGTTTTTTTTTCTGATTTCTTTCCAGCTGTACCTACTAGAGGAATCCAGCCAAAACGGCGACTTTATGCGCCTTGTATGGGTCTACAAGTGGTTTCAGCAGGTGTTGGGGCACATCGAGCACGAGGTGCACCAGAGTCACAGCCCTCACCTTCTGCATCCAAGTAATTTAACCATGAGCACTTCATCCGGTTTGCCCTGCCGCAGTCAAGTTGGGATCTTAATCTATTAATCCAGACCGACTGTCCAAAATGTCTCAAAAGGTTTATCTTTGAACATTTACTTCCCTTTCTTTTTCTTCTTAACGAATTCTGCTGGACAATATCCCCTAGCTTGAAGTAACTCCTGCACATTGTGACATACGTAATAGTAATTGTGCATAGCTGTTTCACCCAACACATCGTTTTCAACCTTCCCTTTTGATTTGCCCTTTTTCTTTTCTGTCTTTTCTCCTTCAGGTTTATCTTTGTCGGCCATATCTTCAACTGATTCTTCAATTGCAAATCGGTTGGCTTTTATATAGTCATTGAAGTTGCGAAAAAATATTGATTAAACAATATTTAAATACTTTGTTCTCGTAATATTTTTATTTATGTAAATTGGAATAGATGCGTAATTGCTGTACAGCACGCTCATTCCGTTCATTGCTTAGCTTGTCTTCATTCTAAAGTATTTCGCAAACTTCTTACTTACTTTTAATTATAGGTACAGAAAGTACTTGTATATCGTCGAAGAGGTAGACAGAGACGTTGATTTTGTTTCAGTTGTTGGTTTTGTTTGTTTTAAGTCAGTCATTCAGTTGGTGAAATGTATATAGGTTTACGAGTTACGAGTCACTTAGGTACATTTCACTAACTGAATATTTTGGGTACTTAGGTACTCCAAAAATAAAACTTGAGGAGTTTATTAAAATATATTTATAAATAAATGCGATATTTACAACTCCAGTTATACAATAAATGCTGATAATTGACAAATACGTAAAATACAATCTAATAACTTAAACAATAAAGTATACCTATATTATGATAACACAATATCCACTGCCTCTTCCCTTGTTTGCTGCTGAGCTGTCGACTTTAGTGCCGCGAATGAAATTTGTTAAGATATAGGAGGCATTTCATTTCAGAAATATAAAAATAAATCCATTTTCCTTGCTCACGCCATAATTTGGGAACGACTTTACCGATTTCAATTATCTTTATTCTTAACTTTTTTAATACTTCGTGGAACCGGAAAGAAAAAATAACGAAATTGCGCACAACCTAACTACTATTTCAGTATTTGCCGCAGGGCAATTTAGCTAGTTTCTTGTATATTATTTAATGTTGTATAGGGGTTCTCGCAGTATGTGTTCCACTTCAGCTCGATGCAATACTGAAGTTCCTACAGCGGGGGTTGCTGCTTCTGCCCTGCCAGCGTACACGAGCTGAAACCAATAAGATTATATATGTTAGAGAAAAGTGATATAACATAAACATAAACTCACGCCTATATCCCCGAAGGGGTAGGCAGAGGTGCTAGCACCCACATTTCGCCGTTTATGTTTAGGTCCCAATGTAATTGGTGGCGAGCCTATTGCCATTAGATAACCGGGCACTTATAAACGGGTAATTTCACGATGCCTAATTTTTTGCTAATTTCGGTGGTATTTTTCAATCATAGGTTTTCCGATGAAAAAATTTAATGGAGTTCTTTTAGAATATCTAGTATACTGATGTGTTTAAAAGAACTCTATTAAATTTTTTCATCGGAAAACCTATGATTGAAAAATACCACCGAAATTAGCAAAAAATTAGGCATCGTGAAATTACCCAAACCTGCGATAAATACACACATAACTAAGGTGATATGAATCCCCAACTCGTTATTCGTTGGCTGGCGTAGATATTGTAGAAAAGAATGAGGAGTTCTCCGGAGAGAAAGGATGAGAAATTCGTTAATCTATTCTATAATACGCCGGCGAACGAATTGCCGCCTTGTTGTCTGGTTTCCATTGGAAGAAGGTCGATCGATTCGATCATATAAACTGTATCATATGACTGTGTCTCTTTATAGACTGTAAACAGAAAATTGAAAACTTGTTCTCTACATAGATTTAGATCAGAATATATATCAGTCATTAGTCATCCAGGATGGTACTTGAACCCGCAAATTATCCCTTTCAGGGGTCTACTCTGGCAAACTCTATCTACATTCTATATTATTACATTGCCAGTTACTCCAACCACAGAACCAATAATAATAAGAGTTATGATAAGAAATGTGATACGAGCTACGAGGCACTAAGTGCTTTAACATCTGCTATCAAATTATACAAACTCAACAGAATTCAATAATGATCCAATATTTCGATATACAATAAGGAGAATTTCACATGGCAAACAGAACAGTTTACGGTACCGTTGAGAAGCCGCAATTAATTAAAACTATAAACTTCATCGCACTCACGACTGTCGCAGTACCGCTAAGTATATAAAGCTACTGCACGGGAAATCTAATTCGGATTGAAATTTAAGTTCTATAAGTACTGTATCTATCTTTTATACAAGAAGACGTCGATATAATTACTGGAAGGAACCTGGAGCACTGTTTCAATACCTCTTATTATAAGTTCTGTGATTCTAAAGTGCCCACCTTTTGGGTAAATTCCTCCCATGGATATTCCCAGTGATGTGGTTACTGGTTATATCCTAACGTCGTGCGATGGATTCATTAGAGCAAGCTAATGGTTTTGGTACGTGATTGCCACAGGGTAAGTCACTTTTTCTTAATTGTAACTAACTTCTTACCTTTCTTCCTAATAGATTCTCGAACCTTGGTTTCACGAACGTCCAAGCACCCATATTTCGGTGCTCCTCTTGACTCCAAATGAATCCTGGAATTATTTCATTAATTCACTAATAACTTAGTGAGAATTTCTGGCACGAGCTTATGATATAAGTTCTATAATATGGATGAACATACTTTGATACATTTTTTCGTAAATACATAGATATATAAAATAAGACATACTTAGTTCTAAGTAAGTACTATACTAAGTAAATAAAGTTCTTTTCCCAATTTTCGTAACTATTTGAAGAGGCGGAATGTTCCCAACCCCAATCCTTATTCAAATAATAAGAATAACAATGTTTTTTCCGGGATCATAAACACAATAAACAAACATACACTAGGAAGTTAGGAATGTTAGTTGTTTGTTCACTCGATGTTATTGTTCTATGGTAAACATAGTTTGGTCACAGAACAGATAAATAATAGTATGTATCTACTAGGTTTGGTGCTCATGATTCTATCTTGAACAAGAACAAGAATCAAGAACAAGAACAACAACAAACTATTCTATCTTTTGTTCTAACTATATCTATCATAAAGTAGTCTGAATAATTAATATTTCACTACAATTGTATATCATTCGGGGCTTAGGGGGCAACTCGGAGCTAAAATATCTCATCCATGCCTGAGTTGACTACTTTAGAAATTTGATGTAGGCTTTTCGACCGAACTTCGTATTACAGTGTTCGAGATTACTTCCTTTACAATTTGAGGTAGTTAATTCGGGCAATGACAACAAAATAAAGATAGATTATTAGCTAGATAGATTTATTAGCTTTTGTATACATGTAATTAAAAAATCAAAGAAAAAAAAATCAATGGAAAAAAAATCATTAAAAAGTAATGAAAAAAAAACATTGCTACAAAATAATTACGTACCTACTTAAATAAAAAAACTTACAAAAATTTTACGCCTAATCTATATTAATCCTTTGTTATGTTCCATTAACTTTATTAACATAGACACAAGGCTATTTTGTCAATGCAGTGACCTACTGTTATTTCTCTGTCTATTAATTCAGTTAATGAAGATTCTAATTTTTTTTGTCGTTTAACAGACTCAGTGGTTCTTTTGCTGATATAGTTATTTTTTTCCCTAAGTTTAACATAATAATCAGAGTCTTTTGAAAGAACCTTGAGAAGCTGAGCTATGTTTGGTTTGGATCTAATTTTCTTATTAAGTCTGGAGTTCCAGGACTCAGATACATTATTTGTTTTATTTTTTATGTTGTAGAAACACCATTTATCGGCCAAACATTTTTTATCTTTTAGCCATGTTTGCTCGAAATATTTATTAAAAGCTGAAACTTTCGGGTCCTGTGTGCATTCGCCCAATACATAGAGCCAACCATCGTCCCTGTACTCTAATGGTAGGTATGAAAGTGCAATGCAACGTCTAACATGGGCTTTACATAGTTTTGATTTTGTTAAGTTTCAGCTTTTAATAAATATTTCGAGCAAACATGGCTAAAAGATAAAAAATGTTTGGCCGATAAATGGTGTTTCTACAACATAAAAAACAAAACAAATAATGTATCTGAGTCCTGGAACTCCAGACTTAATAAGAAAATTAGATCCAAACCAAACATAGGTCAGCTTCTCAAGGTTTTTTCAAAAGACTCTGATTATGTGACACTTTGGGAAAAAAATAATTATATCAGCAAAAGAACCACAGAGTCTGGTAAACGACAAAAAAAATTAGAATCTTCATTAACTGAAATAGACAGAGAAATAACAGTAGGTCATTGCATTGACAAAATAGCCTTGTGTCTATGTTAATAAAGTTAATGGATCATAACAAAGGATTAATACAGATTAGGCGTAAAATTTTTGTAGGTTTTTTGATTTAAGTAGGTACGTAATTATTTTGTAAAGTCCGACCAATAAAATAAAAAACCCGTACTGGGGGCGCCAAAAACACTATGATTATGACAACACCAAGTATAGTGATACACATGTAAAATGCCAAGTGTACAAATATTTTTTCAACACACTTGCTTATGAACAGGCTTTTATTTCCCCGCAATTAAGCACGGAATGACATCTAATATAAAACTGTGACTTTTTCATTGCTTCTTCTTCCTCCTAGCGTTATTCCCAGTCGCATCCGAAGCTTTCAGCTTGGAGTCTGGGGTCCGCTTTTACCAGTCATAGCTACAGATTTGGCTAGACCTCGATATTTTCCGTGAAGCGATTGCCACCTGACCTCCACGACCCAATGTTAACATTAGGTGATATCGAAGCTTTGCAGCTAGACCGTTGTTTTTGGACTTTTTAGGGCACCAACTACCCGTAACGACTGCCATAGATGTTCTTATGGCAACCGGGACCGACGGCTTAACGTGCTCTCCGAGGCACGACCAGACCAATGCAAATACCCATATTTAATGCACACAAATATTTGCACTGAGCGGGGATCGAACCCGCGCCTAGTGCGTAGCGGCCGCGTTCACTACCGCTACGCCACGGAGGCTGTCATGTTTTTCATTGCTATTATTCACAAAAGTGAGTTATAGACTTACAAGGACTGGGAACAAATCACAACACAGTAGTATCCGTATAATAGTTTACTGCTTGGAATGGTAAATACAAGTTAGACATACAGTTACATTACACTATGTATAGAACAGGGACCACGCGATATTGTTTTTCGGACTGCATAAAATTCTTGTATTTTATGCCTAACAGCACAGAGATCAAAATAATCGAGCAGGATTTTCTTTTTTGTGTTAGGCTTATTTTTCTTAGGTGTAGAAAATACATTTGACGTTTGACCTTCTCTTCGTATTTTTATTACAGAAGATCGGGATATACCTAAAAATGTGAATAATAATTAGTCACAGTAAAATCAGTAGTTTAGGCCAATTTCATTGCACGTACTCTATGATGTACTTACCCGTCATGTTGACAACAAGGTCCGTGATGTTATTTAGAGGAACAGAGTCCAATCCTTCCTACTTTTTATCCGACAAATACTTTGTTATACTATAAATTACTTTTCTTAACTGGCTTTTAATAGTTTTCGGCATATTTCTATAGTTTTGTAGCGCTCTCAAACTCAACAACACGCACAATTGACACCACACTGACAGATGACCATAATGACATTGTATAGATTGTTACCATATGAAGAAATTAGTTCCAATAGTTTACCGCAATATGGCGAGGTATTTTATTTTACTGGTCGGGCTTTAGCAATGTTTTTTTTTCATTAGGTACTTTTTAATGATTTTTTTTCCATTGATTTTTTTTTCTTTGATTTTTTAATTACATGTATACAAAAGCTAATAAATCTATCTAGCTAATAATCTATCTTTATTTTGTTGTCATTGCCCGAATTAACTACCTCAAATTGTAAAGGAAGTAATCTCGAACACTGTAATACGAAGTTCGGTCGAAAAGCCTACATCAAATTTCTAAAGTAGTCAACTCAGGCATGGATGAGATATTTTAGCTCCGAGTTGCCCCCTAAGCCCATTCGGGTGCCAATTCTAGTTGAATACAACACTTGAACTTTCAACCTCATACTCTTCAACTCTACGATTTGCTTATATATTTGGCTTAGAATGTAGGTATGCGGAAGGCAAAGGATCGGAAGCAACAGTGCACATTGGGAGAGGCCTATGTCCACACGAAAAAAAAAATCAGATTCTGTCGCGATTTATTTGGCGATATTTTATTATTTACAATGATCCCGGCGATTCAGTTGCTTGTCAGCAGCCACCCAATCTCCACCACGGAGATTAAAAAATAAATCGCGACATGGTTCGTTACAAAATAGTTTTATTTCAAAGGTTACTTACTTCTAGCATTAGGATATCGTTCCAGTTCCCTCTGTAAGTCCTGCAGAGGGAAAGGCGCGAGTGCTTCGACCCTCACTATCGCGACGTCATCCAGCCGCGCATTCACTCTTTCTTTGTGAAGCTCGTAGTAATGTTTCCCGCAGACGAGGATCACTCGCTTCACTTTTTTTGGATCGGCTAGTTTGTCACCTGTGTTGGAAACATGTTGAGTTGTTAACAGAAACCTCACATCTATTAGGCAACATTGTAACACGCTAGGTTGCGCGACATTGCGCAACAATGTGGTATAGATGTGTGGCTTCTATTAACAAATTAGTTGTAGTAGCGAAGTTCACGAAGAAGTCCACGCATCGTAATCGTTGAACAAACAACAAGCCAAACGTTAGATATGTTATGCTTCAACTGGTAACAACGAGCGTGTTGCACAACGTTGCCTAATAATGTGTTGCAAGTCAAATGTTGCCTAGTAGTGGATTAGAACTCGAAGTCAGAAGTTCGAATTCTGCCAATGTCAATCTATTCCTAACATAAAAAATTTAGCTTTGCTGAAATACTAATAATTTAGGTTACTAGTAACTATCTACTCTTTAAGAAAAAATAAAAAACATTTGGCACTGTAATTAGTTCTGAAAAGTAGGCACGTACCGATTACATTTCTGAAATGCGTGTTGGGTGTGAACTCGGATAGCGGCGACACAGCTGCCGCTAACCGCAGTAAGAGCTTCGGAGCGACGACTATCAGCGGTTTCCTGTAACTGCGAACAACCTGTGACACGAAACACATTAAAATACACATCTGGAGTAGGCTGTGAACTTCTTTGTAGTATAGTCGACAAAAAATGCTTTTCAAATAATAACTGCATTCTACTCCTAATGACACCTCAATCTCCTCAGTTGTAGAAGACATCAACATCATCCGAGTCATCATCATCATCATTTCAGCCATAGGAAGTCCACTGCTGGACATAGGCCTCCCCTATAGATCTCCAATAGGACCGGTTGGAAGCAGCTCGCATCCAGCGCGTTCCCGCGGCCTTGAGGTCGTCTGTCCACCTTGTGGGTGGATGTCCTACGCTGCGCTTGCCGATACGTGGCCTCCACTCGAGGACTTTTCGACCCCATCGGTCATCAGTCCTCCGTGCTATGTGCCCTGCCCACTGCCATTTCAACTTGCTAATCCGCTGGGCTATGTCGGTAACCTTGGTTCTTCTACGGATCTCCTCATTTCTGTGCTAAATTCTCTCTCATCCGAGTGCTAAATTCCAAACTTTAATCCAAACCTTGCAATTAGAAGGAAAGGAGACGAGCCACGGAGGACAGAATATGATTAGACAAGCTGACCACTTATCTTGGCCTTTACGGGAGCGACTGCCTTTTGAGCCCGCCAAGCCTTCAAAAAAGTCACTGTCAGAGCCTCTCGCCCATTCTCGTCCATTTTGGCTCCGAAGATTTAGGTATCATCATTAATTTTGTCTCATAAATAAATGGACATAATTTAAACAATATACATATAGGTAGGTACCTCGAAAAACGTGTCTTGGACCTAAGTCGCAAGACAAACGAGGCTCTAGCGCACGCGGATTGTTTTGTAACAATCTATACTTGGTGAAATGGAGCTCGTCCACTGCAGCAGCAACCCGTGCTATCCTCAAAAGACACCCAAGAAACGTGTACTGCTCTATACGCGAGTATATTTTGGCCACATTTTAGGTCCAAGATGCTAAACCTAACATGAGTTTACCTGTCTCCTCAACAAATGGAAGTACTGGCTCGGAGTAGTCGGGTTGGCAACATGTAAGCAGACGTTCTCCGAGTCCGGCTTGGTCTCCAGGCTGTCTGTGAGCTGGAGGAACCTCTCCATCCTGCACGAAGAGTGTTCAGAGGCTGCGCCGTCGTATCCATGAGGAAGGAGCATCACTAAACCGTTACTGCGGACCCATTTAGCTGGAAAAGTATTAGTTGGATGATAAAGATTATTATTATTATTTGTTTATACCACTCAGGTGGCAGATAAGCACACGGCCCACCTGGTGGGAAGTGGTCACCGTCGCCTATGGACGTATGCAACACCAGGGGCGTCACACTCGCGCTGCCGACCCTGAAGAAACCTTCTAATGCCCTTCTTGAAGAACCCATATTGTAGTCGCTTCGGAAAAACAACGCAGGCAGTTCATTCCACAGCTTGAGTGTGCGTGGGATGAAGTGCCTTTCATATTTTTAATTATTGTTAGTGGCTAAATAATATCCACTAATAAAATTGAATTCGTGGAAGTCCGTTCGAGTTTCAATTACCTATGTAGGTATATAAATATTGACGCGAGCGGAGCCAAGGGATTAAGTTAGTATGATATATTCAATATATTTAGTTTGGTTAGGTATGTACAGTCGACAAAGGAGATACGATTGCACTTTTACATCATAAAGTCTTCTTTTAAATTAACGACTTTTGTTAACGAAAGAATCGCTGCAATTTCGCCAGTCTCAAGTAAAATGTAATAAAATAAATGTTAATAAAATTAGTGGCGGACACGCCAATTACCTACTTGTTTCGAATCCGTATAAATATTTCCTAATATATACAAAGTCGAATGTAACACGTGTCTCTAAATTAAAATAAAAAAAGACTCAGTTTATTAATTTTCTTTTGTTTAACAACTAAGTATGTACATAAGTTTAAAAATAATACGCGACTAAAAACCAAATTCAAATCACTAGATACATTAAATACGTACTTACCTAGTTACGTGTTTGTGGAAAAAGACACAAAAAGATTGTTTATCTTTAGTTTAGTACCTAGCTAACCAAATGGAGTACCAACAAATTAATGTCCTCCTTCAAAAATACCCAGAATTTCTTTTATAATTTCATTGTAACAGACAACGAAGGCTGAAAGGAAAGTTTTATTATAATTGCTAATATTTGTGCTCTGTAGGAAAATGACTTTCTTGAACTTTTAGAAGTTAATTTTTATGTAAACCATTTATAAAACCGGTTTGATGTTTAGCGGCAGTATTTTATTCTCTTTATTTACTTTTATTAACCTGAAGTAAAACATTGTACAGTAATGATTAATTGAATATCCTGTTTATTGTCAGTTATCATGTATACCTAATCTAGAATCTAACTACAGAACTTTGATATCGCCAATTGGTTGTAATCGACATCCACGCGGGCGGAGCCGCGGTCAACAGCTAGTAAATGTATAATCTCTCTCAATTCTCAATTCGAACCAGTCATCAAACAAATTCTTCAGCTTTATAGTATACTAGCCTTCCGCCCGCGGCTCCGCCCGCGTGCATCTCGGTTAACGCGACCTTTGCTCATATCTTCGGTTCTACTCAACCGATTGCGATCAAACAAACGTAAGATTTTAAGTCTGAGTAAGCTCTTTCGAACAAAAAAAACCGCATCAAAATCCGTCCAGTAGTTTTTGCGTCCATCGCGGACAAACAGACAAACAGATAAACAGACAAACAGACAAACAGACAGGAAATTCAAAAAAAATATTTTCGTGTTCAGTATCGTTAACATAACATAACCCAAGTATTTTTTTTTAAATATCTCCAATGTACAGACACGACCACTTTACAATTTTATTATAATATAGTTAGTATAGAAGTATAGACATAGTATAAATAGAGAAGTAGGATAACTAAGGCCGCTTGGCGAGTTAAGTGCCTAAACATGCAATGGCACTTAGGGTTGTTACGTTTAATTTTAGTTAAAAATTATTTGCGTTTTATGAGGAGCACTAGAGTATTTTTTATATATATTATTGGCATATTTTAATATTATCATAAATGAGTTATCTTAAAGGCCTTTTAAATATTTGCATTAGGAGTCAAGGTCAATGTTCAATGTTCTCTATTTCTATATAATATAGTTTACCCCGCTAGCTTTTTTTATACCACCGGGGTCGCAACTCGCAAGCAAGCACACGACCCACCTGATGGAAAGTGGTTACCGTGGCCTACGGACGTGTGCAACACGTGTGTGCGTGTGTGTTAGTATGCGTGCGTGCGTGCGTATGTGTGTGTATCTGTGTGTGTAAAATTGTAAGTAGTTACCTACCTATATCCTACATATTGCCATACTACTGTGCGATAAGGCCGCCAATTGTATTTACCCACATAATAGTTTGTTCTTATTTAACTCATGATCTCAGCTCAGAGTACCTATTATTAAATTAGTTTTTCATTCTATGGTAAATCACAGTTCTTGAGTGCGTCACGTATAGTTACCAGCATATGTCTTCGTAACTCCAAGTCGCGACATATACGACGCCCTGGTGCGCGCTGATTGGTTATATAATAATATAATCTACGATTGGCGAATTTGGGCTCCTTCACCTCCGCAGCATCTCGTGCAATCATCAATATACATCGAAGAACGCGTACTGTGTATAAAGAACTAGCTGTTGCCCGCGACTCCGTTCGCGTTAAGTTCGGAATGTTGTTCATCCCCTATTGTATCCCCTTGGGGGTAGAATTAATCAAAATCCCTTCTTAGGGGATGCCTACGTCATAGTAGCTTTATGCATGCAAAGTCTCAGCCCGATCGGATTAAAATTGACAAAGTTTCATACAAACTTTCATCCCCTATTTTATCCCTTTGGGAGTGGAATGAATCAAAATCCTTTCTTAGGAGATGCCTACGCCATAGTAGCTTTATGCATGCAAAGTCTCAGCCCAATCGGTTTAAAATTGACAAAGTTTCATACAAACTTTTATCCCCTATTTTATCCCCTTGGGGGTAGAATTAATCAAAATCCTTTCTTAGCGGATGCCTAAGTCATAACATCTACCTGCATGCCAAATTTCAGCCCAATCCGTGCAGTGGTTTGGGCTGTGCGTTGATAGATCACTATGTCAGTCAGTCACCTTTGAGTTAGATATATTTAGGTACATACATTTTGTGACGTTACTGGGGTCAAAATTTATGCCGGTAACTATACGTGTTACACTCCAGAACTTTGATTTAACATACCTATCTGTAGGTCTACCATGAGTTTGTAAACGAGAGCCGTATACGTACACGAGAGTCGTTATGGGACCACGTGACTAGGCTTACGGTAGCTGGGCTGTCATGAGCTTTATAAACCGTAATGGCTCTCGTGTAGACGGAACTAGCTGAGGTATACGTCTAGAATACTTGACAGTTTGGTGTTCGTTTGAATTTTGAGTGAAGGAGTATCGTTACCGTAATATGGCGGCATTCTAATAATCAGCTGTTGGGCATGTCAAGAATTATATACGTGTCATCTTATGTCAAAAATAAAGATAAAACATCACTGCAATAAATGTATCTAAATAGGTTGTATAGCTATATCGCGGAATAAACTAATTCAATCATCATCATCCCAGCATTAATCCGCGGTCGCATCCGAGGCTTCCTAGGAGTCTAGGGTCAACATTCTCCACTCTGTAAGTTTCAAGACTGCTCAGGGTAGAGTCAATAACTAAGCCAAGGTCTCTGACTGCCGGGCATAGGAAATAGAAAGAGAAAGAAAGAATGAAAAGTTTTTTATTCTGTACAGAGATGCACGATAATTATATAAAAAAACATGAGCTTATCTACTAGAGTAGGTTCTTAGGGGTCCATTACACTGTAGGTTTTGCCATGGCGAAGAAGAAGTTCTATTCCACGTATTCCACCGTACGTACGTACGTACCGTGCGTACGTACGTGGAATAAGAAGATACTTAATATTTATCACCTTTTTCATTTTGCTGCGAAACAGCTGTCCGGCCTCCTTTCAAATAGACGCAGATTGTGCAGTGACCATAAACTTAATAGAGTTTATGGTATGACACGAAAGAATTCTATTGGTTAAACCAAAATTACCATAAACAAAATTGCTCTTACGGTAACGTATCACTCAAAATTCAAATTTTCAAATATGTACAGTGACAGCCATACGAGAGCACATAATAATATGCTATTGGTTAATCCACAATTACCATAAACAAAATCACTCTTACGGTAACGTATCACTCAAAATTCAAATTTTCAAATATGTACAGTGACAGCCATACGAGAGCACATGATGATATGCTATTGGTTAATCCATAATTACCATAAACAAAATCACTCTTACGGTAACGCATCAATCAAAATTCAAATTTTCAAATAGGTGCAGTGACAGCCACACGTGCACATAATGATATTCTATTGGTTAAACCTAACTACCATAGACCAAAAACGCTCTTACGGTAACGTATCACTCAAAATTCAAATAAACGTGTTGTTAGTTCCGGTTACATCCAAAGCTTGTGCCTACTTTGAAGCCATTTTGCTTATCTTGGCTTTTGGGGGGAGACTGTCGTTTGACTTCCCAACCCTAAGAGGAAACACTGCGCCGTAGTCTCGTCCATTAATCAGCATGTTGTACCGGCTAGCAGATGTTTGCTCATGAAATATGAAATTTGGTGACTAACTTGGAAAACAAAAGAGCCAAAATTTTATTGAAATAGAACTTTATCAAAATAAAAAAATAAAGTTTAGTATGTATAATTAGGTAGGTAACTATAATTTATACAATTCGCCATAATATAACTAGCTAGCCAGATTAGAATAATGCAGTGACTTCATCAGTATTTGGCATCGATTTTGTTATCAATTTTTATTCATGCAGCCTTTCCTTATAATTGCTCCAACTGTAAAGAATAGGATTTATCATGTTAATGTTACTTATTGAATTAAGGTTGGTTCTCTAAAAAGTTAAATTCAATCATGAGAAACTTATACAAGTTAATAGGGGGCAAAATAGCAGACCCTGGGCTCAAAGCGTCATTTTTATGATTACCTAAACATACTAAGATGCGGGATGGAGATATTCTTTTACATACGTAATAAAGATGTCCAGTCGTCGCTTATATTATGCAAGATTGACTGATAACACATTTATTTAGCAGGTATAGGTATTGGGTAGGTACAGCATGCATTTTCTAAATTCTTCGATATCTCACAAAAATCCTAGACATTTTTATGTTGGAGTGACATTTCATGTCAAAAATTAAAAACCATCAACATGTACATTTGTAAACCTAGTAAAATAGGTTGTATAGCAAAGCAACATCATGAAAAATGGTCTTCTTTTATCTTGTTTATATTATTATGTTAGGTAGGTTTTGTGGTATCAAACGAACCCTTAACTATTAAAATACTTTTTAGTACATATCTATACTTATTATATAAATTGTAAAGTGGTCGTATCCATTTGAGATATTTAAAAAAAATCTTGGGATATGTTATGTTACGATACTGAACACGAAAATATTTTTTTAAATTACTTGTCTGTTTGTCTGTTTGTTCGCGATGGACGCCGATATTGATGCGGTTTTTTTTGTTAGAAAGGTTTGGTCAGGCTGGTCAGACTTACGTTTGTTTGATCGCAATCGGTTGAGTAAAACCGGAGATATGAGCATAGGTCGCGTCAACCGAGATGCACGCGGGTGGAGCAGCTGGTGGTAGGCTAGTATTTAATATGATTGAATATAATAAATATTGTACAATTCAATTATCAAAAAAATAATGGAAAAAATATTGACCAAGCGAGTCTCTGTTCCGACAAGTTAGCCGATTTTGTATGTCTGTTTGTTTGTCAGCTCGCCTCGTAAAGGCGACTTTGTTATAAAAAAAAAAGATGAGAAAAGCGTTTTTTTTTAAGAACGGATCGTCTTTATGTTTTGGTGAAACATCCAGGGCTGTTTAACCCCCTATTGCATGAATTATGAAAGAGACTAGCAAACATTTTTTTTGGCCAAAATACGTTTATTCTAGCATATTAAAATAAAATTGGTTATTATTAATTCACTTTGGCGATTGCTCTCATAGAGCATTCGCCATTCTAAATAAAAATGAGAAATCATTTCGCGCGTCCCTTATCACTTTTCAACAGAAAAAATCGATCAGTTATATCATATCATATATCTATAATAGGATTATGTGAATTACCAATGTATTACTCTGCTCTATGTATGTGAATAATGCCATTTTACGTAAACGATACTTTAATCGCCATTCAAAATTACAACGAAACCGTAGGAAGACACGCGAGAGCACGTAGGTATCAATCCACCAATCATCGATTACTATCAACATCCCAAGCGCACGGGTACGCGTCATTCATTGGTTGAGATTGTTTCACGGTCTCAACGTTACCGTTTCGTATAAAGTGTGTATATACGGTACCGTATTTAAATGGTCGAAGAAATGAAACAAAGTATAAAACGCAGTATTATTTCGAAAAAAAATAAGGTTTTATTCAGTTTTGTTATTGGTATAATGTCGATGGTAGAAAAACTGTAACGATAGAAAAATGCTATGAAATAAGTGTTTTAAGTAGGTAGGTACTTAATAATTGTGCTCTGTATTTATTTGGAGGTGTAGTGGTGTAGTGTATACATACAGGGGTGGTTGGTCCAGAACGACCACGTGGTGCACCCTGAACAACGAAAATTACAGTTCCTCTCTCCCGCAGGGTAGTGGACTAGGACTGGGACTGGAAGTGTCCGTGACAGAGATACCGAATAGAAAATCTATAAAAAGAAATGAAATGCCATCAAAAACAATACTTGTAAAAAATACCAGGCCTCACCCTTGGTTCTTCTACCGCAAAAAGTTGTGAGATCCATGTACCTAATACCAAGTCGGTTAATTTATTCAGTTCCTACTTCAGGGACCTTCTATCTAAAGTTATTACGTAATGAGCTTTTATGTTTTAAATATAATTAATTGACTTTTTATTATTAATTTTAGTTAAAATTATTTCGTGATAATTATAGCTATACAAACTATTTAGATATTGTTGTTTTCCGATGTATTACTTTACTCTATGGTTGGAGTGATGTTTTATTTTTATTTTTGACATGAGAATATGTCACTTCAGTATAAAAAGATAGAATTTCTGATACCTATTTGATGTGTCCAGCAGATGTGTCGAAGAAACTGGCAAAAGTTTGCTAAATGTACTAAATAAACCTGTTATTTAAGCGAATACTAGCTAAGATCTGTTAATAGGCATTTAAAAGAACATGTACTCCCTAACTTTCTTCATCTGAGTGCCAATGTAATGGCAGTCGTATCCAAAGCTCCCTTTAGAATGTTTAGGCTTTTGTGTTAGTGACTGCCGTCGAACTTCGAGGGGAAAGCCTGCACCAGAGCCTGGGCCCTGAAGACTTTGGTGGAGCTCATATCCAGCCAATGTGTTTGTACATAATCCAAATTTAAGATGAAGACGTGTTCTCAAACCTCGTTAGTGAAATCCAATATTAGCAAACATCATCATCTGCATATAGACGTATTCTCCTGATTGCATCCGTGGCCAAGATAACCTCGGAGCTCAGGGTCCGCCTTCCGGCTCTTCCTTCTCCACTTCGCACGATCTTGGGCGTCCATGGTAGTGAGACCATTTGCACGCATATCACCCTCCACGACGTCAAGCCAGGACTTCTTTGGTCTACCCCTTTTACCTGGACCCGGCGGGGGTACCATTGCCAGGCATTTGTTCCCCACGTAGCCTGGCGGTTGCCGCAAGACGTGGCCGCACCAGCGAAGGCGGCTCTCTTGCATTTTATCCGCGATGTCACGGACATGGAGGCTGCCGCGGATGCGAGAGTTCCGTACGCGATCTTTGCGCGTAACGCCGCACATCCACCGCAACATTTTCATCTCCGTGACACGCAGCTCTTGCTTGTGTCGCTCGAGCAGCGGCCACGCCTCACAACCATACAAGAGAACAGGCCTAATGATCGTCTTATAGACCTGCCCCTTCAACCTGACTGGCATTTTAGGATCACAGGTCACGCCAGTCATTTCTCGCCACTTGGCCCACGCGGCAGCAATGCGTGCCTTGACGTCGTGGTCGATCTCACCGGTCACATGAAGTACAGATCCCAGGTACTTAACCTGGTCCGTGCGCTCGACCAAATCATCGCCTATGCGGACGGGTGTGGGATCTGTGGAGTTTAACGCTAAGTATTCTGTCTTCGCTACATTTAGCTTCAGACCGCCGTTCTCAAGCGCTTCTTTCCATCCTTTCACGCGTCGCACCAATCTGCTCCTGTCCGCGTCCATGAGCGCAATATCATCAGCATACATGAGCAACCACGGAGGCTGCTCATGTGAGTTTCTAATGCTGTCCGACAAAACATCTAATACCACGCTGAACAGGTAAGGACTAAGGACGGATCCTTGGTGTACCCCGACGGTGATGGGGAAGGCTTTCGAGTCGCCAACAGCAGTCCGAACCACGGAACCGGAATCGTAGTACATGTCTCGGATGGTGTCAATGTAAGTCTCTGGGACACCCTTGGCCCGCAGTGCCCACCAGATCACCTCGCGAGGAACACAGTCGAAGGCCTTCTGCATGTCTAAGAATAGGCAGTGCAGGGGCGTGTTCTTCGCCCTGTATTTCCCCGCCACAACCCTTAGGGCGAACACTGGGTCCATGGTCCCGTGCCCGGGACGGAACCCGTACTGGCACTCCGAGAGTGTACTTTCCTGTCGGATCCGGGAGTCGATTATCCGCTCATAGAGCTTCATGGTGTGGGACATTATCTTTATACCGCGGTAACTACCACACTCCTGCACCGATCCCTTGCCTTTGAAGACTGGCGTGATGATGCTCAGCCTCCACTGGCTCGGGATCTCGCCGGTGAGGAGTACGCGGTTATAAAGATTTGCTAGAATGCCCACACCACGGGCGCCCATTGCCTTCCAAGCCTCGATGGGGACTTCATCGGGTCCGACAGCTAATATTAGCAAACAATCCCACTTTTAATACAAAACCCTAAATTTAAAACATGTAAATATAATAAATTTTATTCTTTACAGTTGGAGTAAAAGAAAGAAAGAAAAGAAAGAAAGAAAATATTTTTATTCAACCCAGCTTACATAAACAAAAATATACACAGCTTTGCAACCAGAATAAAAAATTACAGCAATTGTGCATACATAATAATGTTATATATGCATCTATATGGCTAGGTAGAATAAAGGCCGCCTCTCAGCTTAATGCTGTCCGCGTTGTACTAAACGTAATAAAAGGAAAAGCCATTATGAATAAAAATTGATAACCAAAATCGATGCCAATACTGTTTATTCTAATCTATTTCATAGCGGAAACTTTATAATCACTAGTGTACAATAAACAACAATAAATAATGTCTCTATTGTATTTTATTTTGAAAAAAAAATCTATTTCAATAATATTTTGCCTATTCAAGTTCCATATTTCATATACTTAACTAATAGGGAACTTTATTTGCTAGCCGATAGCCTATTCCTGCTGAGTTATGGACGATGTTCCGGCGCAGTCTCCTTTTGGGGTTTGTAACATCGTATTTGACGTGCCGGTTCTGTATGGTGTAAGAATAGGGCTATCCCATCTCTTTCCGTAGGTAACGATTTTGAGTGATACGTGATATCCGTGTACGTTACCGTGAAAGTGATTTAGTCTATGGTAATTATGGGTTAACCAATAGAATGCCCCGACGGGCTCTCGTGTGGCTGTCATGCACCTATTTGAAAATTTGAATTTTGAGTGATACGTTACCGTGAGAGTGATTTAGTTTATGGTAATTATGGATCAACCAATAGAATGCCCCGACGGGCTCTCGTGTGGCTGTCATTGCACCTATTTGAAAATTTGAATTTTGAGTGATACGTTACCGTAAGAGTGATTTAGTTTATGGTAATTATGGATCAACCAATAGAATGCCCCGACGGGCTCCCGTGTGGCTGTCATTGCACCTATTTGAAAATTTGAATTTTGAGTGATACGTTACCGTGAGAGCGATTTTGTTTATGATACCTATGGATTAACCAATAGAATACACAGGCTATCACTCACTGAACTCTATTATCTATACCACCTATCACTACACATATTTATTTGAAAGGAGGTCGGACAGCTGTTTCGCAGCAAAATGAAATTCTTTTATCATGAAATAATTATTATTATCAACCTAGATATAAATTATGGTATCAAACAGAGCCATATTGAAAAAGTATTTGACAATATTTAATATGATTGAGTATAATCTATATATTATATAAAAATGAAACCCGTTTTCCGTTGTCACGACATAGCATGAAAACGGCTGGACCTATTTCGCTAATTCTTTTTTTAGAACATTCCTTAAAGTACGGGGAGGTTCTTACGGAGAGAAAAATTGAAAAAAAAAAAGAATTGACTGTTAGGCGGTACGAAGTTCGCGGGGTCAGCTACTATAGAATAAATGTTGTACAATTTTTTTTATTCATACCTACAATACATTATCAAAAAGTTGCATACATATAAAAATCGTGGGCAAACGGAGGTAGGACACGACGGTATTCTTGTCTCAATCAAGCAGTCCGACTGGGGAAGTACCTCTGCCGTACAGAATACCGTGGCCATAATAACGTCATGTTGTGTTCCCGGCGGCGCGGCGAGTAGGGTAACCTTACTGGAGAGATTTTGTACTGTCAATGGGAAGACCAAAGGCTTGTCCTGCTTTGTCTTCTGCACTGACGGCACAGAAACTCCGTGGGTTGGCAGCATGAGTGTGACTCCCCTGGGGGCAAGTCTGCTATATAAATATAGCGTTTTGATTCGGAATAATTTTGCACATTTCGTATTCTGCTATAAATCTAATAACATTTGCTTGTCGATGGTATATTAGGGATCGGTATGGGTATTTTTGTGTCTCGGAGAGCACGTTAAGCCATCGGTCCCGGTTGTCATCGAACATCTGTAGCAGTCGTTACGGGTAGTTGGAGACTTAAAAGTCTGACAACTGGTTTAACTGCAATACTTTAATATTGCTAATGGGTTGTGGAGGTCACATGGCAGTCGCTTCACGGAAAATAATGAAGTTTAGCCAAACTTGCAGACCTCGGACTCCTAGGAAGCTTCAGATGCGACCGCGGATTAATGCCGGGATGATGATGATTGAATTATTTTATTTCGCGGTATAGCTATACAACCTATTTAGATATGTTTACGAATGTTGGAGTGATGTTTTATTTTTATTTTTGACATGTGATGTCACGTAAATAAAAAGGTCTGGAATTTCTGATCTTTGATATGCCGAAGGAACTGGAAAATGTATGCTAAATGTACTAAATAAATCTGTTATAAGTCAATCTTGCATTATTTAAGCGAATACTAGCTAAAATCTATTAAAAGGTATGTAAAAGAACATGTGTACTCCTAACTTCATCTGATGGCAGTCGCATCCAAAGCTCGTATTCTGCTTCTCCCTTTAGAATGGTTAGGTTTTTGTGTTCGTGCCCCGAGAGGAAAGCCTGAACCAGAGCCTGGGCCACGAAGACCTTGGTGGGGCCATCTTGATGGGGTTTGCAATCATTGTGTGGGCACCTGGGCACCTACCCAAATTTAAAGTGTAGGTCTTAAACCTCAATAATATGAACTCTAATATTTTTATACAACATTGTTTGCAGACAAGCACACAACCCACCTGATGGAAAGTGGTTACCTTGGCCTATGGACGTGTGCAACACCACAGGAGTTACACTCGTGTTTCTGACCTTATAATAACAGCGATTCAGTGCCGTCAGCGCAAAAGACAAAGCATCATAAGCCTTTGGTCTTCCCACTGACAGCACAAAAACTCTCCAGTGAGCAATGGCTACCCACTCACCACCGGGAACACAACGCGAGGTTATTATGGCCCCGATATTCTGTAGGGTGAAGGGACTTGCCCCGCGAGTCATCTCAATTTGGACAGGAATACTGTCGTGTCCTGCCTCCATATTACCAAATGCTCCTATTTTAATAGAAAACATGAATTTTAAAATGTAAATAATATACCTAATAAATTCTATTCTTTACAGTTGGAGTAATTTTAAAACAGGAAAAGCCAAATGAATAAAAATTCATAACAAAATATGATCCTGCACAATCGATGCCAATACTGATGAACAACCTCTGCATTATTTAATCTATTTCATAGCGAATTCTTTGTACTTAATGACCAGAATGTTGTACAATAAATAACAATAAATAATGTCTCTATTTTATTTTGATTTAGTTTGAGAGAAATTTTCATTTTAATAACATTTTGCCTCTTTCTTTTACAAATTTTAGTCATAAATTTCCATATTTCATATACCTAATAGCAAACTTTATTTGCTAGCCGGTATACCTGCTGAGTACCTAATGGATGAGGTTCCAGCGCAGTATCGTTGGGGTTTATAACATCGCATTTGACGTGCTGGTTCTCGGTGGTGGAACACCTACCAAAATCATTTACACAGTCCATCCAGTGTTATATCGTCACAAATCATCAGTACCCACCTAATCCCAGTAGTTCCATAATGGAACTAGAGAATGGAACTACTGGGATACGGCGCGGCGTTACTTTTAATAGGTAAATCATGGATTCATTTAATTCAAAACAAATCTTGACATTCTTGACATGCCCAACAGCTGATTATTAGAAAGCCGCCATATTACGGTAACGATACTCCATCACTCAAAATTCAAACAAACACCAAACTGTCAAGTATTCTAGACGTATACCTCAGCTAGTGCCGTCTACACGAGAGCCATTACGGTTTATAAAGCTCATGACAGTCCAGCTACCGTAAGCCTAGTCACGTGGTCCCAAAACGACTCTCGTGTACGTATACGACTCTCGTTTACAAACTCATGGTAGACCTACTGATGTACATAGTGATTTACCGCGTAGGTATACATAATTTTGTCGAATTGCTGTGTCTGTATTAGGTACCTACTTTTTAAATGTTATTTTACAAATCATCAATATTTTATTAAACGGGTTAGAAATAACAGTTTTTTTGTACACAAGTTATCTAATAGGTGGTATGTAGGTAGGAGGTAGAATGCACAAATGAGTAAACGCGTCGTCGTCGTGTTTATTTAGGTAGGTATCTACTTATCTATTTTCTTCATGTGGTATTTCGAAGAATGATAAGTCCGGGTTTGAGTAGGTACCTACTTATTATTCAGACACCCGTAGACACAACAACATACTCTGGCTCTGTACGAAGTCATCGCGCAAAAATTAGGTAGATAAAGTGCAACGTACGCGTGCGATCTCGCTCGCGACACAGCCCGCACTGAAACAGTCCTAAACAGTTCTAAATTATGCGAATGTGTGCGTGGCAGCGCGTTCGTACACGGCGCCCCGCGCGCACGCACACATTTAAACCGGCAACGGCACATTTCTATGAAGTCGGCTTACTGTTTACTGTGGTATAGATATGCTAAAGATATCTTATTTGTCAATAAATACGTACATTCGCCCGAAGCGATGAAAGTGTCCACAATGATTTGCGCGCCGTTGTAGAAATCCCCAAATTGAGCCTCCCAAATGCACAGATTATCGGGACAATCGTACGCCATGCCGTATTCGAAGCCCAAAACAGCCTCTTCAGATAAAATCGAATTCGCCACCTGCAAATATTCAGAACTAATAGGATACGATTGTATAATTTGTTTCTTGAATAACTTGGGAAGCAATGGCTGAATAATTCATCAATGACTTTTAAACTTTCGCGTTTCGATAATAGATTCGTAATAATTCAATGATACAATAATTGAGCTAAATCCATTGATACCACGCAAGCCATTGACAAGCCAATGCTTGTCGTGTGTGTAGTGTTCTACTTTGACACAAGTCCCAACGGATTTGTGTCAAAGTAGGACACTGGACACTACACATTGTGTAAACTAAACACATTACTTTATTTCTTGGCTTCTTCTTTCTCTAAAGGTTGCTTGTGTCGCCATTTGTACATATTTGTACTTGTGTTTTCCATACATGTAGGACAATTTTTTTTGGCTGCCTCTTTGGTGTAGCGGTAGTGAACGCGGTCGCTACGCAGGAGGCGCGGGTTCGATCCCCGCTCAGTGCAAATATTTGTATGCATGAATATGAATATTTGCATTTGTCTGGGTGTTTCTATGTATAATATAATAAATGTAGGTATGTATTTACATAAAAATATATATTCTAACTAAGTATGTTTATCAGCATTCTAGAACCCATAACACAAGCTTGTTAAGCATGTTTACTCTGGGTCTAGATAGATAGCCATGTGTAGAAAGTCCTACAATATTTATTTATTATTTTTATTAGTGTACTCGTACAATGAAGAATATTGTATTTTATTCCATTCTTTCTCTTTCTCCTTTCTATCTCTCTGCTATCTCTCTCTCTCACAATGATCAACAGTATATTTTTTTATATCACTTAGGTCACATGATGAGTGGGGTGGTGGACTTACTTCCAAAAAGCCTTTTTGATCCCTATGAATATGATTAAGCGGTATTCGTATGGCTTCTGTCTTCTGGTCTACTAGCATCGCGTGACGATGAGAAAATGTCCCTCTGCCAACGTCTTCGCCGCTTAAACGAACGTGGCGTCCTTCCATTAAAAGAGAACCTGGTGAAATGTATTGGTAAGTATAGTTTATAACATAGAATTTGAAAGAAGGAGAAGGAATAGGAAGGGAGTGAATGAAGGTAGCGCAAAATGTAGAAATCCCAAATCGTCAAAAACGCACAGTGCCGAAAGAGCACAACGTCAAAAGCGCACAACTCGGCACAACGTCAAATACGCACAAAGTTAAAAGTGCACCAAGTCCAAAGCGCATATTGTTAAAAGCTTTGAGGTTTCGGTACTGACACTTATCTTCGGTTTACGGAAAGCAAATATCCAAGGGGATCAAAACTTAGAAACACTCTATTTTAAGAGTTTCACTGTTTCTCCAAAATTCTCTGTAGCTAAAATGAATAACTTCTGAAAAGTTTGTAACGGTTTCAATCAATACTAATCTCTTTTAGCGGCTGAACCCCAAAACAATTACTCAGCGAATTAGACGGTAGGTACTTTGGATCTGTTTTTCGCACTAAAAGTAATCTTTGATGTAGTTTTAACAAAGGCAGTCGTTGGTTGTTACATTTCTCTTTGTTTCAGTATTAGCTAGATCTGTCTCGAGCTCAAAGGGATGATTATCCTAAGGTACCATCTTTGTAAATTAGAGACATTAACAGACAAAAACTTGTCGCAATTTGAAGCTTAGACCTACATCAAATTATAAAAGCTGGTTTTTCAGTATAAGTATACTTTTGCTGGTACGAGCGTTTGGCTATTATGAAACTTTATACATCACGCTGGTTCTAGGATGTAAAAAGCAACAATGGTTATGAAATTAGTGCTCGGAAGTTTTAATATAGGTAGTATAAATGAGATAGTTTGATTATTTTCTTTCATATACTATTTGGAGTTAGGTATGTCATCCATTCAGATACCTATGCTTTAAAACATGAAGTATATAAGGGTAATAACTAACTCTTCCCGTGGATGTAGCATAAGACGACTAATAGATAGGGCTAGTCCAGCGGTCTATTTAAAAGTATAGCTAATATTTAACTCAAATGTAAAATTATTGTCCAAAATAATGTTATATAACTTCTTCTATGGATAGTTGCGGAATCAAAACGCGATATCTGCCAACATTCAGTAGGTATCGTTGTTAGTTATTGGATACTCTATTTTATGAAAGCGATGTATCACCTGTCCATCCGTCTGTCTGTAATCAAATTGTGGCGTCCGTTTGCGATACGATATTTTGTTATTTGACCGATTGGTTGAAACCAGTAGGCACATGCTGTAACTTGCATCTCGAATGATCGAAGTGAGCTCGATAGCTGAATCCGCGGTGATTTGTCAATTTCGCGAAATTGACCAATCACCGCGGATTCAGCTATCGAGCTCACTTCGATCATTCGAGATGTTTGTTACAGCATGTGCCTGCAGGTTCTACACAATTTTTGCGGACAAAGAAGACTTAGCACGATACGATAATATACGATAGGTATATTATCGTATCGTGTTGTTTTTTTTAATCTTGATTTTTTAGCGCCAAGACTATCTACAATATGTTTTTGTCAGTAGTTAGAAATAGATGATAAGTTTTCTGTATACCACCTATGAGGGTTACATTATCATCGTGATAAAACCCTCTTCTTACAATAAAGAAAAAAAAACTTGATTTTTTATATACTGGTTTTATATGATTATAATACATTTTCTTGTACGTACAGTCACTGCACTGTGCTAAAGTACAGTCCACGCCAAAAATATTTTGACCTTTCATAAAATTAAACCCTAACATATCAAGAAATAGGTATATATAAACTTTGTCCTATGACAATATAATTATATTTATAATACTACTTTCACCTAAGTAAATTTTATTGGTACATGTTTTCCTATATTCAAATTCCTATCGAAAACCACCGCGACAGGCTCTCCACTCGGTAAAAATGCTAAACACGAAACCTATTTTACTACGTGCGCGGCCAATAAAGACGTGATACATTTTCGACGACAAACTAAATATAGGTTATCGGATTTATTATGTATGCATGTCGATATGTGAATATAAATAAATGGTATTAAATGGAAGGTTTCGAATTTTACTGTATTTATTTCAGATTGAGTTTAAGCTCCAAAATAAATCAAAAATGTTCATCATAAAAAAAAACTAAATAAGAAAAGCGCGACTATGTCAATTGGTGGATTGTCGTTGTTGCAGTTTTTATTTTTGAAAGTTTTGCAAAGAGTTAAATTTTGTTTCGTTGAACTAAAATTACGTATCGTCTCTTCCAACAGGCTTATTGCCGGGATATAATAATTTGTACTCCTTGCTCCTCAAGGTGCACCATTTCTTTGGTACCAATCTCCCAACAGGCAAAGCCTGTTCATTTGCAGAATCTCGAACCCTTTTAAGTAAAAGGTCGTGAGACACGAGCGTTTTACTACTTTGACCGTTTTATCTGGAGACGAGCTACTGTCGTTTAACTGCTTATCAACAACACAGTAGAGCACAGCATCCAATAATCACCACTAATCCACTTTAAGGTGATTATTGGGTAACTTTCCAAAATCAATATTTTCTTAAAGTTAGAATGGTAACCCTACTTACCAAAAGCCATGGCCTCTGCGGTCGCCCAATCGATATCCGTTCCATTGGAGAGTTTATCTAAACGATTTTTCACATGTGTCTTGGCAAGATGTGGGTGTATATTCTGCAAAGAAAGGTTTGTATTAAGATACACAATTCATGTCTGTTATTCAGGAAATTGTTCAAAGTGCTATTTTAATTATGGTTAACGTACATCACACGTTAACAAGAGCTGTTTCGAGGAATACGACCTTTCATGTTGATTAACAATTTGATAATATTAAGAAACATTATCTGATGTAATTGAGAGTATTCGTGGAATAATATTAATGAGTACTATATTACCTACTCTATAAGGACCTCACCACATATTTGCGTATAATCCAGGGAAACCTTTGAAATATGTTTTATCTTCCTAAATATACGAAGGTGTTTTAGCCGAGATATCAGATTTTCGTTCGTTGAATGAAGATAGTCTTTTGTACTTACGATGCTCTTGAGTATTGAATATTAGCACAAATAATAATCAAGATCACCTAGGAGAGCATTTTTAGGCCCAGTTGCCTTTCTCTGGCTGTCTGTGGCTTTCGTTGCGGGTAGTTGAAGCCATATTGTGCCGATAATTTTGTCTAACTACAGAACTTCGATATCGCCAAGAGAGTTGTGGAGGTCAGGTCTTTTAGTTTGGCTGTGGGTTGGCTTCATGGAATATATTGACAGTGTCGTAGTTAGAGTGGGTTGTTCCGTATCCCCGACTAGTTGTGAAAAGAAGTTCGGAGGAGGATTTTAGTCAAAGTCAAGACATAATATTTTGTTTCCCTCAAAAATCTTTCAATTCTGGCAAATAATATTTTGTTTTCAGTACGCCATAGTTTTAGGGGAACCCTTTAGTACCAATATATATCAATGGGGGAAGCAGTAAACAAGTTAGAAATATAAAGATGGGGATTTGTAGAACAATTTGTGCTCCCTCACTTACCTAGTCCAATTCTTTTGATATTTATGAGGAGGATAAGCGATGATGCGTTTTCCTCACCATTAATCAAATATTCTCCAGAATATTTCTATTATTATAAGAAAAGTGGCTTAACAATTACCAATAACAAAACATAGATCGTATTAGGACAATATTGGAAAAGAAAAGTACGTAATATATTTATCTTATTGATAAAAGTAGACACAAGAGGCCCAATTTGGGCTAGTTAAATGTTCTTGTTTGTCTTTAGAGATATGAAATTTCTAGAAACAATATCTTATATGAACCCATATCCAGCTCTGGGATAATTGATAAATAAGAGGGTGAAAAAAGTGCATAAGAAGTAGATACTAAGAACGACTTTCCGTGATTGAAAATAAAACTTGAAGTCGTACAAAAATTATCCATACAAAAAATATGTTTTTGAGAAATAAAATTAAATGAACCAGAAGGTGGACATCAAAACTTTCAGTATTTTCGTTAAATTGCGTAAAATCGTTTTTCGGGTAATTTTGAAAGTCTTTAACTTCCGTTTTAATTAATATGAAGAGTTTAAACGGGGACGTGTAACTTTTGTGACCCTTGAAGTTGTCTAAAAGTTTTAATGAAATCGATTCATAACTTTTCATAACATGGGTGGCATGCCTCGTCGATCTGTCCACTGAGATACTGCTAGATATTAAGAACTTCATCTCAGTATTGGTTGTATATGTACAAATCTGAAACTATTTTTATTATTCTCTAAACTCAATAGTATATAGCCCATTTCAATTATTCCACTAATAAGGTCGGCTCCTTATATTTTTTGGGACAGGAAAACATTCACGAAATCGTAGGCAAAGGTGTAAACACCAACACTTCGCCAACCGTGACTTTCGGTTCCATGTAATAGGGGGCCAACCTATTGCCGTCCAGCGGGCACACTGTGTGCGGGTACTGTCGGATGGTGAACAGCCCTTAGTCGCCTTCACGACCCCCTCAAGAAGAAATGGATTGGCCAACACGGAGATTCACAGGTATTATCATAGTAAGAGGGCCAGCTCGAAAAAGATGGCCCTGGGTCAGCCGGGGTGAAAGAGACATGTATCAGACAATCTCACCTCCAACCAACGATCGATCTACAGACGGCAAGCGTTTTAGTCGGTTCAAGTCCGATATAACTACCTAAGGAATAAAAAAAAGGAAAAATACTTGTATGAAAGCTTCCATGACAGTAGAGGAAGCTCGTGAAGTATGTAAGGATAGAGTTAATATAAATGTTGGGCTGTTGTCTCTGCCTACCCCGGAGGGAAACAGGCGTGAGTCATTTAAAAATAGAACTATCATAATGTGTTCTTAATCTAACAAGTCTTTGTACGTATTGGTCATTATGCGTATTGGTCGTTATGCGTATTGGTCGACATGCGTTGTGGTCATAATGCGTTTTTGACCATTATGCATCAAGAGGATTCTTTTGGTATGTTACAGAAAGTGTGATATCAATGACTTACGAAGTCTTCTGGTGCAGAGACAGAAGCCTGACCGACGAGCTTCAGTATATTGGCGTCTACTCCAGTATCCCAAGTTTCCACGGCGTTAGGAGCTGGTTTCATCCCCGACCACTGTTCTTGGTAATACGACACCTAGAAATATATCCATACCTACGTATGTATTTATGTATGAAATACCGTAACCAGAACTAACATGAACTAACATGAATATTATAATTGAGGCCCAAGCCACACATGTGAAAGTTTGTTCAATGGATGGCTTTTTGTTATTCTTTCACGCAAAAACTAACGAACGGATCTGGATGAAATTTGGTAAAAATTTAGCTAATTGGTTAGTCTGGGAAAACACAGACACTTTCTATCCCAACAATAAGTTCCTGTGGGTCATGGTCACGGGATCAGTATTTCTGTGAGCCTGGTACTTTGTGCATGAAGTACCAGGCTCACAGAAACTTTATCTGGGTTGTAAGAACGGGCTTAGACCGTATCTTACAACCCAGATTAAATGTCTGTGTTTTCCCAGACTTTAACCAAATAGCTAAATTTTTACCAAATTTCATCCAGACCCGTTCGTTAGTTTTTGCGTGAAAGAATAGCAAAAAGCCATCCATTGAACAAACTTTCACATGTGAAGCTAGGGCCTCAATTATAATATTCATGTTAGTTCGGATATACCCTCCAATCCCTCCATCCCCCTTATAAAAATATGCTATTATGTTAATTCCTATATTATCATAATATAACTAACCCGTCATAAGAGAATCATTTAGAAACTTAAGTATAACAGTATATTGTTGAACAACGTTTCTCTTAATGTTAACCAAACATGGCTTCAGTATTGTTTGTCGTTCTCAAAGAAATTTGGAAGTAAGGGGCTTCCCCTCTAGCTTAACTTAACATATCCCAAGAGCTTTCCCAAGTATAAGGAGAGTAATTTACATAATTTATGAGCTACACAAATGAGTAAATTCTATCTTAAAGTGCCAAATAACATAATGTTGTAATGGCGTTTTGATTACCCGAAGGCAATAACGGAGAGTTGTGTATTTGATCTGGATGTATGTTTGCCTCTATATTTTTTTTTGCTAATAATAATAATAATTATTATTAACTTTTTTATTTGTACGCCGGCATGGCTACGGCTAAACACGCTGGACATTAACCAGACTATTGACCATCTTACATGCATATTACCATGGGTGGCCAAATTATTAGGGACAGTACTCATATTTATGAACTTTATAGATTAGAACATTTGTGTGAACAGTGAGAGTGGTTTCCAAAGGAGTGTTATATGTAATTTTTTTACTGGTATCATTATTATTATTTTTGTCAAGCGGCAACACAGGATAAGCACCTGATTGGTCAATTATATGACGTTTCTTCGTGATCGGCCATTGTTTCTTGAAAAGCGCGCTTTTCTGCATTTTGATTTTAATTATTTATTATAGATATTTAGAGACCAAATTTTTATTTAAAGGTAAGTAATGTTTCATAATACGATAGTTTTGCTTTGTTTTATTTTCGATTTTACTTTTTTTTAAAGGCTCGAAGCCGTTACCCTTAAATTTGTATTTTTTTAGAATGGGAAAGGCTTCAGACACGTCTCCAAGAAAATGTAGGGAGATACAAACTTTATTACTGCATTCTAAACATTCCCAGAGGCAAATAACTAGTATTGCAGGGGTTTCAAAATCGGTCGTCAACCGAATTAAAATTAAAATTGATAATGAAAAGCCTCTCGAACCAAATCGTGTAGGAAAATGTGGTAGGAAAAGGATCACCAGTCTTCGTACCGATCGGAAAATTAGGAACATCTGCATCGAAAATCGCAAGAAGAGCGTTGGACAGTTGACTAGGATGATTAACGACGAAGGTGTAAAGGTTTCCGAAAGGACAATGCGGAGGCGGCTTGTCGAAGAGAACCTGGTAGCTCGGCGGCCTACCAAGAAACCACGCCTAACCGATATTATAAAAAGAAACGACTACAATGGGCTAGACAACATCGAAATATGACTGTTGAAGACTGGAATCAAGTTAGTAAAACTCTTTGGTAGAGCGTAATCTATAATTAATGGTTGTTGTTATTAATTAGATAATATTTTACTGGTGTGCTTTGCCGACGAATCAACTTTCCAAATTTTTGTTGATAAAAGTTCTTTCGTTAGACGGCGTCCTGGAGAGCAATTCCACGCAGATTGCCTTGTGGAGCGGGTTAAACACCCGGTGAGTGTCATGGTGTGGTCTGTGATATCAGCCAAAGGTATGGGACGCCTATATTTCGTAGAAGGAACGATGAAGCAAGACCAGTACATGCGGGTGATGGAAACCCAGTTACTCCCACAAGTCAATGAATGGTTCCCTGATGATGAAAACTATATTTTTATGCATGACTCGGCACCATGCCACAAGGCTAGAAGCGTAACAGCATACTTGACTGATAAAAATATAACAGTTTTGCCTTGGCCAGGGAATTCGCCAGATATGAACCCCATGGAGAATATGTGAGAGCTGACCAAAAGAGTAATAGCCAGAACAGTGATCACCACAAAGCGCCAACTGATTGAAACTCTTATAAGAGACTGGCATCACAACCCAAAACTGAATTTAAATGCCAAGGCATGTATTGAGAGCATGCCCCGACGAATAGAAGCTCTTATTGCAGCTAAAGGCGGCATCACCAAGTATTAAAATTAATTTCATAATTTGTTGTCACTTGATTTAAGGAAATAAAAAAATATTCAAACAATAATGTTTTTGTTTTTATGATTGCAATAGAATAAAAATGTAAATAATAAAGTTATATGACATCTACTTTACACCATTTCTTAAAGAAATCCAATTAAAGTCGAAAATACAAAATTTTGAGTACTGTCCCTAATAATATGGCCAACCACTGTATGTATATTGACAGGCATGGCTGAAATGATGATGATGATGATGATGATGAATGTGTTTATACAAATAAATGATTTGATTGATTGATTGATTTAGAAATGGTTCAAAATTATCATTATATCTATTATATTTTTTTTGTTGTTTGGAAATTAAAATAATAATGGTTGACGTAACTCGTAGAAGTTGTATGTCATCGGAGTGCTTTGGAATTCGTACTAGGTGACCCTATGTCACGGGTACCCTCATTATTACATTACCTACTTATTTTGTTTAATTTTATTATGTCATTATCGTTATGCCATTATTGCGCGAGCAGTACTCGGAATACATGCCTATAAGATTTTATAACACTCAAAAATTATGGCTTAGTTTCTTGGCGTCAAAGGTGTTTTTCCAAAATAGCAAAGCTGGCTTAGCATGAATATTGAGGATGCCGAAAATCGTACGAAGTGGAGAAGGTGTGGCACCTAAAATTATGGTAGGACATAAATGAAAGAACGGGAAATCAAATTCGACCTGTGCACAATTGGGGCTTATCCTTACATAGATTTTTACTGCTTACTTACAACAGGTGTATGAGTTGGAACCATTTCAAATTGTGATTGCAAGTATTTGGTGTACGCTGCAGATATGTCCTTTATATCATCTGCCGTTAGAACTCCTTCTGCAGTCAGCTTATCAGCGTACACATCTGGAATTGATCTGCGAAAATGAACCCGTTATTACAGTCATGTGACATTTAAGGAATTTCAAAGATATGGACAGAAAAATCTCAGGGAGCTATTGAAAACCACAGTACAAGGTTCAATGTATTAATGGAAATTTTACCCCCTTCTTGTTGACTGATCGATCTGATATTGTTTGGTACACACTTTCAGTTCGAATAACAATACAATATCAATCAAATGACCGTCTTTTTAAATAAATATTACTTATTTTATTGACAGCCTCTGTGGCGTGACGGTAGTAAACGTGACTGCTACGCAGGGGGCGCGGGTTTGATTCCCGCTCAGTGCAAATATTTGAATGCTGATTGCATTAGTCTGATCGTGTCTCGGAGAGCAAGGTAAGCCGTCGGTCCCCGTTGTGATACGAACATCTATGGCAGTCGTTACGTGTAGTTGGAGCCCTTAAACGACCATATCACATAGAGATATCGCTAATTGGTTGTGGAGGGCAGATTGCAATCGCTCCATGGAAAATATCGAAGATCAGTCAAACTCTCATTTAGACTGGAAAAAGCAAACTTCAGACTTCGCGGTGAAAGCTTCGGATACGACTGGGATTAACGCTAGGACGAAGAAGACTTTGTGCACTACTTCGGTTATCTAGTTTCGAAAATAGTTGACCATCGACCATAACATTGGTACCTCCCATAAAAGTACCCATACTCACTTTCTACTGTGTATAAGTTGGTACATCAGTGGGTTTGTGAACGTGGGGTCATCGAGCTCGTTGTGCCCCCATCGTCTGAAGCAGTTGTAGTCGATGAACACGTCCTTCCTGAACCTTCTCTGATACTCGAACGCGATGTTCGTAGCCTTCACCACTAACTGTAAAGTAAGTTTTTATTTAAGCGAGCTGGCACATCAAAAGCACCGATCAGATGGTCAATTCTTGTAATTTATGTCTGTTCAAAATTCAGTCGCGATCTAATGTCAATCTACCAAAACTGAAAAATGATCACGATGTCTTTGAAAATTGTGTTACGAGGGTACCATTTTTGATTATTGGAAGATTGAGAATAGATCAAGACTGAATTTTAAACAGATTGCTTTCTAAACATGAGCAGAGAGAGAGAGAGAGAGAGAGACCTGAAGAATCATAAAAAAGTCTCCACTAAAGTAAGTTCTAGAAGAAAATCTAGGAATTAGTCTCAAGCTTAGTCTCAAGTCATGTCAGAGAGATTAATGTCTGAGTACTTATCGTTCTAGAATACGGGCTAAGTTACCGATCAGTTATAGAAGTTTGGTTTGCCACAGCTTCAAGGTGTTGCAGACCTGCAGGCTTACCATGAAGTCATGAAACAGGTCAATAATTGAACTGCTGTCATACTACATTAGCAGTTGGTAGTATGGCAGTCGTTCAATTATTGACCTTCATGGTTTTGGCCATGAATTGAGTTCATGGTACCTACGGGCTCTGCCAGTTTCAGTTTTGTAAAGCCTCTCTATCGTACATTGGACTCACAATTGATTCTTTTATAGAGTAGCTAAAACCGTGTCTTTTAAATATTAAAACTGTACGGTTTTACAGTATTGTATTAAAATACATTGTTGAACGTTTTATTAGCTCATTGAATGGAATATTCATTCACGAAAACGGCATAATTAAAAGGGTATATGTATAGAAAAGCGAACGGATTGTTTGTTCGGGCTATTGTTAACAGTTCATTTTGAAGGTAATTGTATTGTTTCTATTGTGTTTAATCAAATTTGTGAAATTTAAAATACCTTGCTTATCGTAATAGTCCTAACACCGAAATTCAGTATATTATTATGAACTAATGCTCAACTAATAACGTTAAACTCTCGTGTTCTATCTAACCATGATTGCATTAATTCCCGTTAGCATTACTGTATATCATAGAACGCGAGAGTTGGTACACATCTTTGAATTGCCTGACGTCTTGACCAGGTTACAATTCAAATATGCAATTCAACAATTGTGTAACTATTTGTTGCAGCCAACTAGCTTAATCAGCCTTTCAATTTAAGGCCCCGAATCAGATCAGCATAGAAAAATTGGTATTTTCCAAACCGTTTTTCTTATTAACTATAAAAAAGACCCACGGTACCACCAGGGGTATGACCAGGGGTACCGTGGGTCTGAAACGAAACCTACAGATCTGTACTTCACATGCCTGCATATTACAGGATATACAGAAGAACTTCTTCTTTTCATAAATTAAATATATAGGAAGAAATACTTGATAAGAGGCTCTGAATATCCTCTACTGTTTCTTATGAAACCAAATATTATCTACAATATATATCCAAATAATCTAAAATTTCACCTGACCTTGAGCATTTGTATGGTCAAAGTCATTCGCGTATGTAATCACCTTAACTGCCTAGGCTTTTAACGAAACTGCGCCGTGTAATTAACGGCCTGAATGATATTCAGCAATATTGCTTGTTACAACATTTAACAAACTGGCTGGCTAATGTTTAGGCCATTCGTACGTTGGTGCCACCCAGAAATAAGACAGAAACTTAGTGATAGGTTTAGTGAGAAAAGCAGAGTAATCGGATTTGGATAGATTAAGTTAGAAAGGCTAATACGGAAGTGGAGCTTCCGCTGAAGCACAACCCAACCTAATTGTGTATAGTATTACTGCTGATCGATGAATGGGTTTTCTTTGCGGAGCTGAGGTCAGTCAGTCAATAATGCAGTTGTAGGAGAGTTTCAAAGGGCATACAACGGCAGCCCATATCTGTGTCTGTCCTCACACTTATTTTGGGGTACAAGGCACCGCGTGATATGAGATTTCACGTGTGTTTGTCTATCCCTTAATTCCCCGTACAATCTAGACTCAGTTATCTATAAATTTCTATGTGATTGAACAATTCGTCCATTAAAACTTGGAATTCGCACGACACGATTAGCTAACTCAATGTTACATCATCAAGGTGTATTATTGTATGGGGTTCTATAAACATTTTCGGGGCTCCAGCTAACTCCACCACTAGCTAGTTCACATGCCGGTTAAAGGACAAGGTCCTGGCGCATGCTTTCTTTCTCGGGGTCGGCCATTTGAGCCGCCAGGTCAGATGGCTGATGCGTCAAATAAAAATCTACCAAAATTAACACCCGTATTCACAAACAATACTTCGCTATGCGTACTACCAAAACTGTGCAAAGAACGACAAATTCTCAATGCGTTCGTTTTGGCAAGCCTTTTTATTCATTGATAACACAGCACTGCGTTAGAAACTGCTCCGTGATGTTTGTGAATTAATTTTACCAGCCCTATGCGCTCGAGCACACTATGAGACCTCACAGTATTGTTTGTGAATACGGGTGTAAAACTATTGCAAAGAATACGATCAGTCTGTTTTAGCTTATGACATCATTCGTAGATGAAGTAATTACATACAGGGCCTACCGGATTTAATCACGCAAATGTACTCGCCCTTTTTGTAATTTTTTATCAAGACATTGAGCAGGTCTGTACCGAATATTCCAGTGAAATATTATCACAATTGGCCGGTAAACGGCGCCACGCCGAACTTCCTTCCTTCTACCCTGTTTTGTATTATTTTGGTTACAGTTTTATTCAAACCATACTAAGTATTAATTGAAAATGAAAAAGGCTATCCCATTTTGATTATAATATTTACATGATTTCAAATAAATGGAAATTCAGTGTACGGTCAGTGTCATAATAATTATGTGCCGGTTTGGTACATATCAATTTTCTGCTGCGGTATCTTTCTGCTCGGTACTCTGAATCTGCTGCTGCAGTCTGCGATCAGCTATGAATTCGTAACATAAATGAGATTTGTGCCTACCCCTTCGGGGATATAGGCGTGAGTTTATGTACCAATGTTATGTTATACTCTGTAACGAAAAATAAACTGATCCCCCAGGGTATCGAATACGGGGTATCCAACCGGAATAACTCCAATAAAAATACTTACTTCTGGATGATCACCGTTTACATGTATCACGGGTGCAGATATCGTTTTGGCTAAGTCGGTCACATACCGACACGAGCGTCCACGTACAGCTGGTAAAGTGAATCCAACCTAAAATGAATTGTATCATGAAAGTACATTTGTACCATTTCAATAATTAGTTATGATTAAGTCGATTGTAATCACTGTGAGAATAATTCTTTGAATATAATATTCAATTCATCATAATGCATCGTTTACACGAGGAGAGTTTCTCGCCCGCATGATACGATTTAGGCTCAAAACACACCAAAAGAGCAGCGGCGAGCAGCGCAGCGGAGAACATTTTCATTGTGATGTGATTTTAAACTTCATGCTCATTATTATAATGTATAGTATCGCTTGAGAAACTTGAAAAGTCTCGCTACCGCCCGCGACGCCGCCGCGAGCATTCCGACGACTCGTACGCAGCGTTTTCTTATTTTTTTTACCTCCAAATTCTACCTAACTTTAATGCTCTCCGCTGCGCTGCTCGCCGCTGTTCTTTTGGTGTTTTGAGCCTTCGAAAGGACAGAAAACCTCGCGGGCGAGAAACTCTCTTTTTTTCGTGGACCCACGAATTTGTTCCACTAGTGGGACCACGAGGGAGAGTTATTTCTCGTAGACCACGACGTAGCGAGACGCTTCAAACCACGGAGGATAGAATATGCACTGCAATTCACTAAGCGAGCACAACGATGCGAGTCGCAACGTTGTGCTCGATAGAGATTGTCATTGGTCGCATTGGGTCACGTCACTGGAGATCGACCAATGACCGACCGCTTAGTGAATTGCACAGCACTGCAATTCACTAAGCGAGCACAACGATGCGACAACGATGCGAGGTGCAACGTAGATTGTCATTGGTCAGATTGTATCACGTCATTGGAAATCGACCAATGACAGTGTCTATCGCGCACATCGTTGCGACTCGCATCGTTGTGCTTGTTAGTGAATTGCACAGCAGATGATTACAATACCTACGTCAGTTTATAGATTGCGTACGCTGACAATGATTGCTTTTTGAGCTAAATTGAACTTTATTAAATAGGTACGAGTGTCGATATTTATTTAACAGTCCTAAAGGAGTGTTTTTTTTTGCGTTTCAAACTTACTTGGTTATTTACTACGACGTGTAGAGACCCGCCAACGTTGAAATGAGGAGCTTGGGACAACATGAGCGTTTCTTGGTTCACACCTTGACCAGTAAAAGCTGCGTCACCATGTATCTAGAAAATACGAGTACAATTAACTAGAGCTTCTAGCTTCACCCAGCTCTAGTTTAAAAAATATACGTGCGATGCGATGCAATCGTACGCTCTGTCGCAACTAAGCAATCTTAGTTGGCAGTAATTTATGAACATCAAATTAGTACCTACTCGATTAACGGCCATCGCATAGGCTCCCTTGCTCCTTTATCATATTTATTTGGTCCGAGGAAAAAATATATATAAGTATTTAAATTTTTATAAAATGTCGTATTTTTTTATATACCACTTAGGTGGCAGACAAGCTCACGGTTCACCTGATGGAAAGTGGTTACCGTGGCCTATGGACGTATGCAACACCACTCGTGCTGCCGACCCTGAAGAAACCTTGAAAAAGCCTTCGTAGTGTAAAGGCCGGGATTCGAACCAGGGCCATCTAGATCGGTAAATCAACTTGATATATTCACCCCTGATATCTCAAAAGGTAAGTACGTCTGCAAAATTCTCCGGAAATTGTACCTATTTGTAGGTGTGAGTATGAAAGTGATATAAATTACACAGACAACGCACATACATACTCAAAATATATATATTCATACATATATACATACGCATACAATACAATGCGTCAACAGCTTAGTGATTAAGGAGTAGGCCTTACGATCGAAAGTTCCCGGGTTCGAATCCTGACCAATACACTAACCACGTGAACGCACTCCTAACACAATCAATATAGTTCAGGTGGAAGACTGGACTGGAGGTCTAAACACTAGGAGGACTGTACTAAACATTGTGAGTCACGAATAATTCTATATTAAAAAAACCACAATAATATTAAAATTTCTATTATCTCCAAAAAATTTTATTAACAAAATAAAAGGTGTCTTCCTTTTCCTTGATAATTTATTCATGGAAATGTTCCTTACCTGTACATTGAGCACTCGGTCGCCCATTTTTGTACTCCCATCTTCTGAATAATCACCTTCCATTATACGTAATTGCTTTGATCTAGTCTTTCCCATAGACACGGGATTCGCGGCCTAAAAAAAGAAATAAATGTGGTATTTTCTTTCATTTTTCATGTTAAAATAAAAGCTATTGATGTCTTACGGGTCTTTAATGTTTTAATTAAATGTTGTAATTTAATGAATACTATGATATCAGGTAAAAAAAGTCTGAGAAAATTAATTAATATAAAAATAAGTGTACATTTTTGTAAGTCATTGAGCGATGATTGGTAAAGCAATTACCTCTAAATGTGATGGGTTGTTTAATAACGAAAATCTGACTGTTTTATTGTTTATCATTATGTCTGACGATGCACCTGTAAATAGAAGAGAAGTTTATAATTTTTGTGTCAGTACTAGTTGAAGCAGACCTATCACCTGTCTGCAATAACCTTATAACCGCCCTCTCGTTCCCAACTGTACCATTGATGGTACTAATGGGAATTTTTGTCCCACTAGTACGTGGATGTCGGTTATCTCGACTTTTGGTCATATCTCGGGTTCTACTAAATTGATTGCGATCAATCGTCAAAGATATCGATTGTAAGTCTGATCAAAACCTTTCTATATAATAAACTAGCTGTCCCGGCGAACTTCGTACCGCCATATTTTTCCACCGTTTAAACCTTTAAACCTTCCCTGGACATCCACGAACATTTCAAGACTAAAATTAGCCAAATCGGTTCAGCCGTTCTTGAGTTATAAGCTAATATTTATAAGCTAATATTGGCATTGATTTTTATATATTAGAAGAGAAGATAACAACAACATCAAAATCAGTTCTGTAATTAGGCCTAGTGGTTTAGGCGTTAGCGTAACAGACAAATAGAGTTACTTTTACAATATTAGTATATTACGAGTATATTTGTTGTCAGTATAAATTTAGAAGCGCTCACTAAGATGAGTAGAAATATCGCACACTGCGTTCGCCTCGGCGGGGAACTCCGGTTGGCCACTGAACTTGCGGAAGATGTTCACTGGAGGATACTGGAGGACGCCGCTGAGCGCGTTCAGTTTACCTCGATGTGCCATTGCCAGTATTACTTGTTCGACGCCCTCTGAAATTTAAAAATAATCAGCTATTTAGGCGACGATTATGACCAGCACTGATTGGCTGATTGATTGATGCATTTTGGTTGATACAGTATAGCTTTCTCAATCAGAATGAGCTAGTTTAGGTTATCTACTGTCTTGAGTGACCATCGAGTATGATAGACAGACATAAGAGTGGAATATTCATACATGTTAGATCGTTGAAATAATAACCTTTCTTTTTGATTTTGGTGTATTTTGGTAAAAAGGAATTCTTAATGTAAAGTTAATTTTTTGACAAAATTAAACGAAAAAAACCTAGTTTGAGAAAGGTGCTACTGAGTCAATTTAACCACAAAGAAACCAAAAGTGGTCTGAACCGCTGATTGGAAGTTTCCATTATAAATTTATCAAATATCTTACCAGAAGTTGTCAATCTGAACAACGTAGAGAAGAATGTAAGAAGAGATTCAGCGCCTTCACCACAATATCGTTTTACTGTAGGGAATTTGACACTTAAAAATTTATCCCACGCTTGGGAGTGAAGTAGATGTTTTACGATTTCTATTTGGCGACTTTTATCCACTGGATCTTGACCACTCTCTACACGCTGGGCAAACCATTCTCTTTCTGCCTCGGTCTGCAAAAATACAAGTTATTTTTGGACTATCGCGGTTTAAACTCATAGTTTTTTTAAGTCCTGACATCACAAAAACTATGAAAAATATACCTAAGTGATGAAAAAAATTTAAAACTATCTCTTGTTTATGTGGATCGCCACAAGGAAATATGGTATAATGTTTCTTGATATGGTTCTAAATATAATAACTAAACGCATGCTTTAGAATTAACGGGAGTGCATATTGATCTCGGCTCGTGGATCCGTTAGTCCTCGTTCCTCCACACCACAGTTTATTTCCACCCTTCAACAAAATACAATGTTATTACTCACCTCCAAATATGTAAATTCATAAGATATAGGTCCACAGTACAACTTCTCCAATTCATCCACCAGCTTCTGGACGGAATTCTTGCCGTCAAACCCGTACAGCAGACCCAAATCAACAGCATCCGTAGAACGAAGGCCATATCTCCACAAGCTTAATTCTTTTACAGTCCTAAAATCATTTTTACGATCTTGAAAGTTTATTCCCTAGCCTCATTGGTAATTATTCTATGTATACAAACAGGACTTTGGTTTTTGGTTGACTCCAAAATAATTATAAAACTGGTCACCTGACACTCTCTGCGAGAGAATTTCACCAATGGCAATGAGAAGAACCGACATCAATTAAAATCGAACTGTATTATCACGTTTTATTTCATGTATTTCTTTGTGCAGATCGTGAGAACAAGAACCCAGTTCAGGTGAAATTTACAGCTAGAATCTAACTCGTTTGACCTCCTAAACTGCTGAGGAATATCTGCGTCAAAGCCTCGTCCGTCATATATCAGGTATACTGACTATCTAGGAAGGTTTGCTTGTATGATACAAAAATTAAGACTGGATACAAGTTGTATCCATAAAGACAGACCCTAAATTCAAAATTGCTAAACATCTAATATATAAAATTCTCGTGTCACAGTTTTCGTTGCCATACTCCTCCGAAACGGCTTGACCGATTTTGATGAAATATTTTGTGCTTATCCGGTATCTATGAGAATCGGCCAACATCTATTTTTCATCAGCGGGAACGGGATTTGAATACCACGCGGGCCGAAAATATGGCGGTACGAAGTTCGCCGGGGCAGCTAGTAATGTATAATATTACCTATCTTCGTTCCTGTAATCAACATTATCAATCGTAGCTCTAAGGTGTCCATAGGTGCGGTAGGCGTCGACGAGCTGCTGCGCTCGACAGTTTTCGAATCTTTTTGCGAAAACTTCTGCTGGAGGATCTAAATGGATGAAAATAAGCATTATATTTCCTAAAAGTTGCAAAAAATTATTGGTGATATATGTATCTGAAAAAGAATGTGACGAAATCACATTCTTTTTCAGCCCGTCGACAAATATCATGAGTCTTAAATGAGTTGTTCCAACGTCATACCAACTGTTTTTAGATATTATTCTGTTAGCTGTTTGAGGCGCTATGACTCTTAAAAAAGATTACCCAAAATACGAATTCAGTTGTGTTTTTCTTGGAAATTGGCAAATTAGGAAATAAAAGAATACAATTTGTTAAGTAAAACTATGATGCTGCTACATGCGACCGATTTTGATATATTATTAGTCGAATATAGTTTACATACAATATCTGCTAAATAATATAAACGCCTATGTTTTACACGTGACATTACGGTTATTACGAAGTGCTCTTGCAAAATCGCAAGGCAGTTTGCCTGCGCACAATTCGATTCTCGAAACCAAATATATCGATTTTCCAACCAGGAGGTGTCCTCTAATTAGTTTGGTTATTCAATCCTTTAATTTCGGAATGAACACAAGCTGGTTCCCACTGATGTCGTTTTTCAGGTCATTATTGTGATGAAGTAATTTACGTCAATTATGCAAAGTAAACAAAGGCATTACTTACAGTAACCAATTATTGTTTACAGTTATGTTATATCGGTCTAACCTAACAATGCATTCTCTTATCTCTATTTGTTTAAGAAGAATAGTCATAACCACATTATTTTTGTTTCTATCCTTCTTATTTGTTACTTCTATTATCTGTACCTACCTACTATTGTCTTGCCTTTGATTCTCCATTTCTATAATATCCTTCTTTAAGAGTTTACCAAAGAGTTCTGTAAACAATACCTACTGAATAGTTTTTGAAAATAGCGTCAATATTTTGATACAGTTTTCCAAACATACCATAAAACTGTTCTACTTACTGTAATTTTGAGTCAAAATGAGGGTAATCTTATGTTTTCTGATGTTTTTTTCTTTATTTATAGCATTTTTATGTCAAATATTCAACACCCAATCAATACTTGCATTATTCCTAAGTGCTTTAATAGTATTATTTACTTTAGAAACGTAAATATTTATTACTGCCGATTACGACCAGTAACAATATGGTCATAGGTCAATAACTTTTACTCTTATTACTTTTATACGAGCGATAACACAAGTCCAATTTTGCAATACGTACATAATATTATCAAATACTATCTGATAATATCGATCTTGAATCCTAAGATCATACGCAACGCGAAGTCACATAGTATCATCAACATATAGATAACAATAATAAAATACCGGTCTCATTCACTTGTATCGGTCGATGACCGAACACTCCCACTCCCGAATGGTACATCATCCGTTCGCATGACAGCTCCTTCCATTGCACCAGGCGTCTGGTTAACACTTTAGAACTTAACATTTCACTACACTAATAAAAAAAAACAATAATACGAATGCCAATACCCGCCAAAATACATTCGACTTTTAAACTGTTGACTCAATTTAAGGTGTTCTATATTTAAACACACGCACGAGTGGATGATATCGCGACTCGCCGCGCACTGGATATGGGTAGCAGTAAGAATTATCATCACAGTTTATTTATTGTTTACTTGTTATTTAATATTTGACGTAAGAATTGTGAGATCTTGATGTGTATGTAAATGAAATAGATTGTTAATGACGTTGAACATACTCGGCATTTGATTTGGCCTGTTCTGGAAGTAGAGCGTAAAAAACTACAATACATGCTCAAGAGAACTGATCTCAGATGGACCTACATTTCAAATCGAAAGACGATAATGATATTTCCGAACGATACCTCCGGTAGTTGACCACTTGACTTGACTGAACTTCTAGACACTAGTGATATGTATTGAAGATGGCTAATATTAAAACCGATCACTTTTGTCTTTTTTTGTGAAGTCTTGTTACAAATGTTACAATATAATATTCTTCCCCGAATCTTCTAGGCTACCCTTGCTATGGCAAGGATCTTTGTTAATTGATTTTTTAACTGTAGGACTTTTCAGGTTTAACAAAGAAATATATACGGGAATATACATAATATGATAGATACGGGATATTATTATTTAGTAACCATTCTTATATAGCTGAAGACTAATATGACTGGTGTTTTGTATCGTCGCGTCGTATCGATAGGTCCAGATAGGTCTGCATTTATGATAATAATCAATTAGCCCACCTTACCTTAGCTTTCGTAAATCCTAGTAGAATCCAGTTAGAGATAAATCAGTTAACATCACTCCAGCGCATTGGCAATCGTTCCAATCTAAATGTTTCCTGCACATTGTAGTCCCCTATTGTTTTTGCGAAACGTTGGTATCCTCAGCGCTTGAAGATATGAGAAGATTTTATTCAATTAAACATTGTTTTGAAGAAAACCATATTTTATTTAAAATCAACAAAAACGTTAAAATCGTAACTTTTATTAGACCAAAGAGCAATTATTTTAAAATTTCCCACCATTCAATTTCTTTTTTATTTTTCAATTTGGAATCAAAAATAGAAATGTGCCATCAAGTATTTTGTATTCAATCAATCAATCAATTAGCCTATCTAATTGCAGTCCACTGCTGGACATAGGCCTCCCCCAATTATTTTGTATTAAAAACCATTTTTATTGAATGTTTTTTCAATTACATTTTTAAATGTAAAATATCCCCAGATAGGTTTGCGTGTATTACATTTTGAGCCCCTTATAGCTACTCTATGTTTTAATCGATTAGGAACCTATTATTTAAATAATTGATTTGGTTGTTTTATTATGTATTGTTTTACTCTACTAACGGTCTTTTACCGTATTTCGGGCACTATTGTTGACTCGAGCTATGCATCTGAGGCTGAGTCTGGGCTGTGTTTTCTGTCTGATGTTAAACAGCTCTATCCTTTAGTCGCCTTGGACGACACCGCGTGGGAGGAGATGGGGTGGCCCAAATTCTACTCTGCCGGGAACCACGCGGCGGCTGTTACTCAATTTATACCCTTTTTCTAGGTATAATGATATTAATAGCGTAGACAACTCGTTATGTATTATGCCTTAATGTTTTTCGGTGTGTGGTTGAAAACAAATAAAAGATAACTTTAATATGTGCTATAATGATAAGAGTTGTATCTTATCAGAGACAACATGGCAACCGGCAAAATCATATTTTGACTTATGTTTTCAATGACAACAAACCTTCATAATGAGATTACTTGTAGGTATTATTATCTGAAATAGTTTGTTCGTAGGTGGTAGTTCCCGAGTTGGAAAGTAACTACTTCTTATCATTTTCGTTTATTTTAATGAACATTTATTTTAACATCAGGCGGTCTAATAGAATAAATAAGAAAAAAACCGACTGCTGTTGAAAAATAGAAACAAGTTTGATAGCAAACAAAAAAAGAAACGAGTAGTCAGGTTTCTTCACTTTAATTTATTTTATTTTAAACTTTTTTTTAAAATTTTTGAATCATAAGATTCAATATTGTTATAAAAGTCTCTGAATTATGAACCTTAAAGTAACTGTTCAGTATACCGACCACTTTGTATGGGCCTTCCTATAAAGGGTTAGTACGTCGGTAGGTATTTACAATTCATGATGTAATTATAATTTGTGTGCAGGTAAATAATAAACATAGAATAGCTTTCTGTCATTCGTGTTTATAATTACCATACATTAGGCGGAATACAGTAAAAATTACTTAACAGTACCATACGTTGACTCCATTATAATTTTCATGAATTCTAATCGAGATTGAGATCTGTCTAATTTATAACAACTGTATGTAATGTTAAAATGGAATTTATTACCATATGTTATAGTTCAGAAGGCGTGCTGTCTTCTCTGAACACCCTGGAGGTGGCAAGGCGTGGGTATACCCATGTACCTACTACAGTTAAAAAGTGTCAAATCAAAAGCTTGTGCAGGTCTGAGAATGCATAGTTTTCCATAAAATAACTCATTCGTAACTTATTTGTTGAAAACTATATCAGTGTGAAAACTTGACCTTTAAAAGTTTCTATATTTTACTACGTATTTGATTTTTTTTTCTAAAAATGAAAACTTTAAAGTAATATACTGAACTGCTAAAGTGAAATTTTAATATTCTCATGACAAATATTTTTAATAAGTAGGTACATAATTTGATTTCGAATTTTCAATTTCTCGAGCCGCCCGAAAACCGTCCATAAAAAATTGTACTTGCAAGTGACGTCATTCGCTACAGCAATATTTTTTCAGAACAATCTTCCTAGTTTGATATTAAGCAGTAGGTATTGGGAAGAATTGGACAACCTTGTCAAAATAGCCTATTTAAAAACACAACAACTTTAAAATTTAAACACTGTAAGGGAAAGATCGCGGGTTCGAGTCCTGCCCGAGTATTGATTTCGCTTTTTCCAATTTAAAATAATATTTAAACACAGTTTTCGATAGCTGCTATCGCGTTTTGTAATCTATTCGGGGTAAACGTCAAGGGGTAAGGGGAAAAACCAAGTCCAGAACATTTTTTTAAAGTAAAAGTAAACGTTTGGGGCTTTAAGGCCGTGAATAGACCTACTATGTAAGTAACATAGTATAGGTCTATTCACGGCCTTAAAGCCTATCCTAAACCTAAACCTAACCTAACATATCTTACGTAAGTAATTAATGAAATTGATTTGTTAAATACCATTTATTTACAACATCAATTTTATTGTATAAGTAAAAATTGTACCAAGGATTCCAAAAGCGAGGCTCCGCTGTGACAATTGCTCGATTTGATTAACAGCAGCATTCAATAATAAAAACGGGACTATTTAGCCAAGGAATGTATTAAATAAAATCGTATTAAAGTAAAAGCAATTCTAAGGCAAATAGTTTAAGTTGAAAATTGAAAGATGTATCAAGAAAATCGAAGCAAACCCTTCTTAACGAAATGGAAGAAGAAAATACAGTACTTGAGTGATTATTGCAGCTTACAAGTGGTTGGCTATGTAATTACTCCGGCTCGTGTGCCCTGGTTTAAAAGGTATGTTTTTTTATACCGCTTAAGCGGCAGACAAGCAAACGGCCCACCTGATGGGAAGTGGTTACCGTAGCCTATGGACGTAGGTATGCTACATGGGAGTTACACTCGTACTGCTGACCCTGAAGAAACCTTCTTATGCCCTTCTTGAAGAACTTCGTTTGGGAAAACCACCGCAGGGAGTTAAGGCCCCGAATCAGATCAGCATCGAAAAATCGGTATTTTTGAAACCGTTTTTCTTATTAACTATAAAACCTACAGATCTGGAATTCACATGCCTGCATACTACAGGATATGCAGAGTAACTTCATCTTTTCATTAATTAAATAAAAAAGGAGGAAATAGTTGAAAAGAGGAACATCACTCTACTCTTTCTTATGAACCAAATATTTTCTACAATATATGTATCCAAATAATCTAAAATTTCACATGTATGTTAAATAAGTGTATTAGCATGACGTGATCTTCTTAGTTAGTAACCGTCGCCTATAAAGTTATCTATTAAAATTAGTTTTACTGATTTTTACGGTTCAAATATGAGCGAATGACCTTGAGCATTTGTATGGTCAAAGTCATTCGCGTATGTAATCACCTGCGTGGGATGAAGTTCCTTTCATACCGTGCAGTGCCCACCTTTTCCGATCGCAACATCTTGGCACATACTTTTCGAGATGAGTGCTGAGTTCGAGGATTTATTAAGTAGGCAACCTTATAAAATTATAAATAGGAAAGATTAGTATTTTTGTATGTAACGAATAAACTCAAAAATTACTGGATCGATTTCAAATTCAAATTCTTTCGCCATTAGAAAGCTACATTATCATACGAACAAAGGCTATCATCACGCTACTATCAGAGATGAACGGGATCAAAATTCCACGCGGGCGGAACCCCGAGCAACAGCTAGTGTACTATAACTTTGGGCACAATCAAGTGATTATTTTGGCCTGACTATACGCAGTCGTTCCTCTTAGTGTGAGAACTGTGAGATGGCTAAATCATGGAAAAGAGAAGTAAGAACTCGGGACTCCAAAATTACAGTATTAAATGCAACCGGGACTAGTGTTGATGATGATCAGATGATAATAGATCTTGACGAATAAAAAACATATTTCAGGATTTTCTGGTTAATGACGATTTTAGCCAGCTGCGGCTGCGCTGTAAGAGTGTTACAAGGAGCCCTCTTAAATTACACGTCTGGTGCAATTTCTTATTCTGTAGAAACAGACTACCTGGAGTTTGACACACCGTTCCCCGCACTGACGATTTGCGATTCCTGGATGGAGAGCCATAAAGGTATTGCAGAGAAATACTTTAATAAGTGAGTAACAGTCAAATTTAAATTAAACCACGTAAATAATTATCTAGCCTAACACTTAAGCTGCGTTTACATACTCGCGGCAGAGTGAGGGAAGTGGCGAGAGAAGTGGGCAGAGACGTAGTGTGAATGGTATATTCGTCATGCCGCGAGTACTGCCGCGTATGTTGCTACGAATGTCGGCTTGGCGGCGCAAGTCAAAGGAGCGGCAATACTAGCGCGATGAACTATACGAGACCGCTAGATGGCGCTAATCAGTAAACACGACTTTCGTTATTGCTCCTCGAATCTTTACTTTTAAAAATATTTATATCGATCTACGGAAAGTGTATAGTAGTTGAAAGTGATAGTTTTTATTAATAATCTATTTAATTAATTCGCTATGCTGTAAAAGCATAATGCGTACACTGCTACAGCGTTGTCCTCCATACGTTTACGTCCGTCTCCATTGCAGGGCGAATACTGTAATGCGGACCAACGCGATGATGGGAGTGTGTGAATGCTAGGGCATTAATCGCGCGAATATTTCCTGCAACACGATGAGCAATGCGAGCGGCAGTATGTAAACGCGGGGTTATGTTTGGAATACATACAATACATTAAACTTTCTTAGACTTTCAATCTAGATTCTTAGTACTTATATGATTTTTTAGGATATTGCATGTCAGCATGTACATTTATCTTTATTCAATGACATTAATAATAATAATAAATTTTGTGAATTGTAATGTCATTCAATATTTTGTATGCCTTTGGCGGAACATAGTTTGTACCTACTATTGTTTTACAACATCTATTCTGTAACCTATGCTTCATAAAATAAATAAATTTGAAATTTCAAATTTGAAATTTAAAAACATAATGAAAGGTTTAGTTCTAGCGTTACTAAAATACCTAATGCTCCTCATACATTACTTTTCAATTTGTAGAAACATCTCAGAAGCTCTAGGAAGATTTGTTAACGAGGTAAGCTTCTGGAACCCAAAGTTCTGTAAACAGTGCTTGAAGTGCGAAATTAATTCGACATGTTTCGAAGACTTATTAAGTATAGTCAATTTTATGAGGAAGAACTGTACCGAACTACTGGGAAGGTGCTCTTGGAATGATCAACCGTTTTCATGCTGTAAAAGGTAATTACTAATATTTCTTCAGAAACAACTTCAGACGAAAATGGTCGTTCGTGAATAGACTCGGACCTTGTACATAAGTCTTTCTTCTTTTAACCCGACTGCGCGACGCAAAGGCAAAGGAGTGGTAATGTGTTTATCAGCCTATGTATGTATGTTTGTATGTTCCTTTAAAGCTCTATAAACACCAAACGCCTGGACCGATTTTTATGATTCACACGTCAATTGATTCCTTTTAGTCCAGCGAGTGTCACTAAAGACATGACGTTACTGAAAATTCAGCATGGCGACTACTGAACGCCATATTGTGAAAATGAAAAAAAAAAAAGTTAACAAACTATGTCAAGTGGGGTATCGTTGAATTGGTATTTAAAAATAATTTTTAGTTTTCTCTTAACGTTTTTCGATTCGACAGTTTCGAAAGACAGATTCGAAAAATTATTAAAAACAAAAAACCCGACTGATACTAAAAAAGATCGAAACAAGTTTGATAGCAGGCGGTACCCATTTGCAATTCACAAAACGGACGGAAATTAATGAGTACCGCCTACTATCAAGCTTGTTTCGATCTTTTTTAGTATCAGTCGGGTTTTTTGTTTTTAATAATTTATATAAATAGCTTTTGTAATTTTAATAATAATAGTTAGGTATTCCTTGGCGTCTTTGAAATGGTTTGCACACAGTTTGTTTTGCTTTTTGTGTCAATCAATAAATTTTAGTCTATTGTAGTCCAAAGTAGGACACAATGTTTGTACAATCCAACATATCTCGTAGAATTAAAAAACTGAAGTGACAATGGGCTGGACACATCTGATGAACCACCAGTTAATCGGTAAAACCTCACCAGATCGACTGACGATGAACAGCCTGTCCTTTAAATCTAAAATTAATATGCGAGCTTTTTTTATATATATACTAGCTTTTCGCCCGCAGCTCCGCCTGCGTGGATGTCGACTATTGCCACCAAAAGTATTTTTTCTAAACTGACGGACTTGTTGTATAAACGTTCAACGCATTTAAGGGCCCTGCTTTTAAGAGCCCTGTCTGCCAGTGCGATATTAACAGTATGAAGGTTGCTGTTGTATGGTGAGGATACAATAAATCACCTATTGGCCTATTGCAGTCCACTGCTAGACATAGGCCTCTCCCAATATACGCCATGTTTGCCGATCCTCCACCTTCTGCATCCAGTCCGTCCCAGCCACCATTCGCAGGCCGTCCGCGTCGGTCCACCTGGCTAGGGGGTGTCCCACCTTCCGTTTTCCTTCTCACGGTCTCCACTCTAGGAACCGTCTGCTCCAACGGCCATCAGTCCTTCGGCAGATGTGGCCAGCCCACTGTCACTTTAGCTTGCTTATTCTGTGAGCTATGTCGGTAACTTTGGTTCTATGTCGGATGACCTCGTTTCGAATTCTATCCTTCAAAGAGACTCCAAGCATAGCTCGCTCTATAGCCCGCTGCGGACGGACTAACCCCACCTTCAATGGCCACCACCGTAGGTCATAACAGGCAGGACGCACTGGTAGAAAATGTTTGTTTTGAGGCATTGCGGCAGGGGGGAGGAGAAGACCCGACGTAGTTTGCCAAATGCTGCCCACTCCAGTTGGATTCTTCTGGCTATTTCTTTCTCGAAGTTGGTTTTACCGAGCTGGATAACATGCCCCAGGTAGATCTTGGTTTTAACCAAGTTTACACCGAGGCCGACTTGTCGAGAAGCTCCATTCAGGCTGTGCAGCATTTCGCCCAGTTGTTCCAGCGACTCCGCAACTATGATGATGTCGCCGGCGAACCGAAGAAGGTGCGAGATTTACCTACTCCAGAGTCTTGAAGACGTCCTCCAATGCGTTGGTTAATGTTAAGGAAATGAATATAATGTAAATAAAACAACATATCATTTGTGGTGGTTTAGTTTTTCATAATTCTCTAAAAATAATAGTAAGAAAATAAACATTTCGTATTATATTCTTTGTCATCTAAATCAGAAGTGCACTGTGCTTGACTAATAGAGCCCACAGCTGATAAAAGGAAGTTATTAAATTGTGTTCTGCCATCTCTAATAATTATTGACTTAGGTATTATAGTATCTTCTCGTCAAGAAAGGAAGTGAAGTTTTCTAGAAGGCAGGCGTTCGCCCCTTTCGCCCAGTTGGTAAAACGTTTCGAGCCATTGATATAAATTGTAATTTTGTTTCTAGCTATGAAGCAGAAATTCACGTACCTTACTGTTTGAGAGCTTGTAAGTGGGTATTCATCTGAGTGATAACGTGCTGTATTACTTTTAGGCTTTCTTTTATATACGGTACATCTAGAGCTATCATCGCTGTGCTATCATGTCCTGTAGTCAATGATCTAGTGATAAAATACTATGGTATCATGGTAGCTGGTAGCTGACGCAGTATATGCAATAGAATATTATTTAATGCTCGATGCCAATACTACTAATAATGGGTCTGATATGTAGTTTCGAATGTTGTCCTCTGAAACGGTTTACCAACAGTCGATTGGTCCATGAACCGTTGGTCAACATAATCTTTCAAACATAAACTTTTCCTCCAATGAACTTTTCATCCACGAACGTTTCGCCAGCATTACTCTACGTCAGTGAATGCTTAACCAACAGAATGTTTTGACCAATAACTTTTCACCCAAAGAACAATTGGCCCATGGATTGTTCCCCAAGAGAACGGTACGTCATTGAGTGAGCGTTAAGAGGGGGTATAAAGCTCAATTGCCGATCGTAGATTTGATTTTTATACCCGAAAGTAAGCCACAAATGAGCTGGTTTTTTTAAATAGAAAATACGTTATATGTGAAAGAGACTGATCATGGTGTCCCGGTGAAAACATAAAACACACTCAGTGTTAAGAACCTGGGCTTACACCTTGACTCAACCCTGAGTTGGCGGGTTCAAGTCACTAACGTCTGCCAGAGGGTGACTGGGACACTAAGGGCTACGGTTGAAGTCGGTTTTTTAAATTTTTAATTTGGTGATTATATTGGTAAACTTCGATCACTGTTGTACAAAGACTACTGAATTTCAAATTATAATAAATTTAAAAACTAAAACCCGACTACTGCAAAATCACACTCTAAAAAGTATTAAACCACAAAATATCTAGGATAGCCATCGTATGCCACTTTTCCCTAGAATGTTTTCTAGCTTTATGCGCACTATGTCTTTTCAAATTCATGTGCGTATTATAAATTAATTATGACTTGCCTACAAAATTAAAAAATAATATAATATAATTAAATTAATAATAATACGTGTTCTGAGGGCTGCATACAAAGATATTATATATAAAAAGAGGTAGATACGTTATTGCGCGAAAATCGTGAAGATTCCAAAGACATTTCATAACATAGACATGGCATATGCTTACAAATCAACGTAGAAAAATGTGCCGAACTCACACACACACATTTTTAATTCATCTACACTTCCCTACATAACCAATGGATTGAAAAGAGAGGACATGAAAAATACAATATAAAAGAAGAAGACAGCTATTGTTTGTCACTTGGACTTTAATGATAACAATGTACCAATCACAGTGCGGTTGCTAGTCGGTGACATAGGCTAACAAAATTATTGAAAAAGAAGGTACAGAGCTCTCTGAATTGAGGTTATTGCCTAATTTACTCTAAAGTTTACATCAAAAGGGTTTTCATATCACATGGAAATAATACATATTTCGACTGATAAAGACAAAATTTCTTACTTTCATAATATTCAAGTTAAAAATTGTCAGCACGAAATAAAAGAGACAGTATGATAGAATTTGGTGCGTGAGCGACAAGGACGTTTGTGCTCCGAACATAGATTAAAGTACAGATGAGAATATCGTAGGCATTAAACTCACTACATACTACCTCCCAATTTTAATTTGTAGTTTTAATAATATGTGGTTCAAGTAAGTTAATAAGTGCGAACTTCACTTCACTGGCAAGTATCTACTTAGGTAAGTACCCACTTGTTAAAATTTGTACTATTGGCAGCAACAAAATAATTAAATATACTTAATAAACATACCTAGCTTTTTTATACTTAACTAGCTGCCCCGGCGAACATCGTACCGCCATATTTTCGGCCCGCGTGGTATTCAAATCCCGTTCCCGCTTCACCCTTATCACTTCACTTAGGGGTTTGAAAAATAGATGTTGGCCGATTCTCAGACCTACTCAATATGCTCACAAAATTTCATGAGAATCGGTCAAGCCGTTTCGAAAGGAGTACGGGAACGAACATTGTGACACGAGAATTTTATATAATAATATAAGAAGATACAATAACAGTAACAAACAAACATCTTTGTCTAAACAAAATTAGGCAATTATCTCAAACTTCACTTTACTGGCAAGTACCTACTTAGGTACTTGTTAAAATTGTAATATTGACAGCAACAAACTACTTAATGAAATTTAAAAAATATACCTAGCTTTTTATAATACATTAACAAAGTCAAACAAACATCTTTGTCTAAACAAAATTAGGCAATAACCTCAATTCAGAGAGCTCTGTACCTTCTTTTTTAATAATTTTGTTAGCCTATGTCACGACGTAGCAACCGCACTGTGATTGGTACATTGTTATCATTAAAGTCGAAGTGACAAACAATAGCTTTCTTCTTCTCTTATATTGTATTTTTCATGTCATCTCTTTTCAATCCATTGGTTATGTAGGGAAGTGTAGATGAATTAAAAATGTGTGTGTGTGAGTTCGGCACATTTTTCTACGTTGATTTGTAAGCATATGACATGTCTATGTTATGAAATGTCTTTGGCTGCATATAAGATGTTCCTTTATCATTTTTTTTTGTTACTCACGATATCTAATAATGTGGGTAGATTGAAAATTACCGCTTGATTAATCATTTGTTTGTTTAGTTGTCAACGTGTCTGTGAGCGTGTCCGTGCGCTGCTGTTAGCGACGCTCATAATATTATTTTGTATAAAACCTCTTCGACATAAAACCTTTTCTTTAAATACTGCATAGTTAGTAAGTTTTTATATTTAAAAATGTTATACACCGTCTTTTATTATTTTTCACTTCCCTTGTATTTTTTGCCGAATAAAGTGCTTTTTCTTCATGTGATTATTTGTATTTTACTCTACTACGTACGTAACAGATGCGTTAGTTAAAAGTATCTAGCTACCTATTTAATCAAAGTGAAATGAGTGCCTGTGAATTCGTCAAGTCTAAACGCGGAAAAGATATTTTGGTATACAATGGTTATTGTTATCATTTACATAGCAAACGGGATACTAAGTACTATTGGCGTTGTGTGAACAGAACAACATCTAGTTGCAATGTAATTATCACTACTTTGTTCATTGATAACACACATACTGTAATGCCACATAATCACGAACATATGCACTTGCCTGATCCAGAAAAATCTATTGTAATGAAATTAAAAAACAATATCAAAGAAAAAGCTAGCAGCTCAATGGATACTCCGTCACAGATTGCACAAAGATGTATTCAAGAAATACCTACAACTACTGCCCCTTATACACCTAACAAGGACGCCATACGGATGATAGTACATCGTGAAAGAAGAAAAAACTTACCTACATTACCCAAAAGAGTACAAGATGTCAATTTACCCGAGGAATATACAACAATACATAAGGAGCAGTTTCTGATTGGTCATTTTATTGAAAATAATGTATGCGTAATGGTGTTTACTACAAAAAAAAATTGTCAATTATTGATCGAGGCACTTTACTGGCTTATGGACGGGACATTCAAATCCTGCCCCATTCCATTTACTCAAATCTATACAATTCATGCAGTAGTAGGTACAACAAATGGAATACATAGGATTGTGCCACTGGTATATGGACTACTGTCCCACAAAACTGAAAAATGTTATACAATATTTTTTGAAATACTAAAAAGATTTGTTTTTAATAAATTGAACAAAAATTTAGCTCCAAAGCTCATCCTTACGGATTTTGAAACTGCTGCAATTAGTGCTATCAGACATGCTTTCCCAGGCTGCATAAACAAACTGTGCTTTTTTCACCTCAACCAAAACATATGGCGGCACATTCAGGCATCCGGTTTGGCAAAACGCTATAGTCAAGACTCCATTTTTGCACATAAAATGCGACACTTAGCGGCATTGGCATTTTTAGAGCCAACTGAAATCGTCGACGCTTTCGAAATAATTAAGAATGAAGTTATACCAGAAGAAGCAGAAGAAGTACTAACATGGTTTGAACAATATTATGTGAGAGGAAGAACGGCGATTACTAAAAATGTTGGCTCACAGATGACATTTTCGCTATGTAAACCCAAATTCCCACCTTCTATGTGGTCAGTAGTTGACAGTTACCGATCACAAGTGCCCCTATCTCAAAATGCCCTCGAGTCCTGGCATAACAGGTGGAACATTTTGCTGGGCCGGCGTAAATGTAATATATTCACAACTATATCTGAGATGAAAAAAGAGCATAAGAATACGGATTGCATAATAGAGCGCATTAATGCTTCGGAGCCCATGCCGAAACGGAAAAAAGTAGAACAAAAATATCAAGAACGCATCTCTCAGCACTTGTCAAAGAAAAACGAAATGGATTTAAAAACTTATTTAAGTGGCTGGGCACACATTTGCCATTTACGAAAGTAATGTTTTTTTAACGACTGTTCGTGTTAAAAAGTTTATGATTGCAGTTGCAGTATTATTTTCTTTTCAAATCTTATTATATATATATATATATTAATTGTAAAATGAATATTGGTTTATTTTGATTTATACATTGTGGTTTTAATTGTAGACGTACCTACACCTCATCTAAAATGTATTGTTGCATTGCATTGCACTAATGCCATAAATATAAAAAAGACATTGGTACCTACGTGCCGGGTATTCGAACCTACTACGACCTTGGTAGTCCAATGGTCATATCCCTAGGCCATTATTGCTTGTAAAGATTACTTAACGCTCACTGAATGACGTACCTACCGTTCTCTTGGGGAACAATCCATGGGCCAATGTTCTTTGGGTGAAAAGTTATTGGTCAAAACATTCTGTTGGTTAAGCATTCACTGACGTAGAGTAATGCTGGCGAAACGTTCGTGGATGAAAAGTTCATTGGAGGAAAAGTTTATGTTTGAAAGATTATGTTGACCAACGGTTCATGGACCAATCGACAGTTGGTAAACCGTTTCAGACTCTCGCGACGCACGCTGCTATTCTACTCTAACGATTATTCCCAGTAGTCCCCTCTAGCCCTGTCCCCCAGGGTGACAGCTGGGAATTGTCTTCCCATTTGTCACCGGGGTGACAATTTGTCTCGGGGTCCGTGGAACGTAACTGAAGATTGGATACTCCATCGAAGTGAGCCAGTCTCAAAAACTTCTTTTCTGTTTCCAATCAATGAAATAAAGAATCTAACTGCAGTACATATGTACCTAACTCTTACATACATTAATTAATATTTTTCACATTCTTGCTATATTGTGTAATTATACGTGACAGAGAGTGACGTTTTATGAATATTACCTATCATTTTGACAGATCGAAATGTGACTTAGCGTTGACACCATCACTCTAGTAGGTACCCGTTGTCATGGTAACAATTTTGCTAGCGATATTAGCGCCATAATATTTCGTATTTTCTTTAATATTACATTATTTCGTGGATTTGCCACATTTTAATTGTGATAATTGCTATTCCGCGACAAAGCCAAATTCAAAAAACCAAAGATCATAAAAATCTGTTCAGCCGTTCTTGAGTTATAAGAAAGTACGTTTTTGGCACTTTTTAGGCACTTAGGGTCTGAATTTCGAAAAATCGTTTCTTAGTACACCTCCACGCTTCTAAACAAACACTCTCTATAAATTTCAAGTCTCTAGGACCAGCGGTTTAGGCTGTACGTTGTCTCTAAGTCAATCAGTCAGTCAGTCAGGACTAAGAGTTTTATATATAAGATAGGACACGTCAATTTGACTTCGCCTCGCCTGATGGTAAGCTGAAGGCAAAGTCTCTGAAAAGAGTAACAATGGTGGTACTCAGCTTGACGGCCTCATCAGATGCCTTTTGGCGCCCCGCTTAAAGGACCCGGGACTGTAGGAAGAGGAAACACGTGAATTGGTAAGGAATTCCAAGACTTAATGGTGCGGCAGAAGAAGGAGTCGCCGAACCGCTTGGTTCTTGATGGAATATTCTGCACCGTATGCGGGTGGCATCTAAGTCCTGCACGTGTTGTCCTATATATAGGAAAGAAGAGTGTGGGATTAATTGGAAGAGCTCATCAGAATATTCACCATGGTAGAGACGGTAAAATACCGCCAAAGATGCCACATCTCTACGCAATGCAAAGGCTCGAGGGTATTGGTGACCTCAGGATTCCCAATAATGCGGACCGCACGTCGCTGCAAGCCTGCAACCTGTCGAGAGCATCTAGTACCTAAGTACTTTGCGGAGCCATCCCAAAGATGAGAACAGTATTCAGCAGGCACCGCTGCTCCGGAGTTTACGCGAGGCTGTTTTGATGATACTCTCAATGTAGTTTTTGTTGTAACTGTTTTCGGTGTCATTAAATATTTAATTTAGCTATGATTTTACTTGTAACAATAATGCTACTGACACAAATATAACATTTGTACAATATAACATCAAAACTTGAAAAGCAATTTTCATCAAACATCTGACTCCTTCAATTTGTTCCAAATCGTGGAATAATGAAATAATTGAACAAGAACTTCCAAATAATTCGATTGTGGTTTACGTTGGGGTACGTAATTTCGTTACTCACTATTAATTATATTTTGATCTGTTTCTACAAATGTGCCGACTTCAGAAGTAATTTTAGTATCGAATCAAGTGGTACGGTACTTTCTTCCTTTATCGAAGGACCAAAAACTAGAATTAAGCCGCATTGTGTCCTATTTCTTACAGTAGTGAGTTCTTTAGGTGATGCGTAAAAAGTATCAGTCGAAACCGTTAAGGTAAGAACCACCATTATAGGATCATCAATATATGTATATATAACTAGCTAACTTACCATCCAGAAGAGTCCAGTTAATTGACTAACTGAATACAAAAAAATGAAAATAAAATGTTAAGTGAATAATGGGACCAATAAATCTTTTATACTTTACTGCCTAATTTCCAAATATTTTTGATTTAGTTTTCACCATCCACCATCACAACTCAACAATGACTAGTAATTTTTTTTTCCTAAGGTTTCTACCAATAGAGACGGAATTTGGCACGTGCTTCGTATTCAACTCACGCTTGACTGGCGGTGAGATTATTACTGTCAACCGAAAGACCGGCCGCCTCCCAACCTTGATCTTCGAGGCAAAAGCAAAAATTATGGTAAGCAAGCAAGCAAGTAGTGGATGAAGGTGAAATGTGTTGAAACTTGAGACCAATCTTCCTATATGTCATGCAATGTTTTATTTTCGTGGGTCCCGCGGTAAATGCTTCGTAATCTCCTGATAAACAGCCTCCGTGGCGTAGCGGTAGTAAACGCGGCCGCTACGCAGGAGGCGCGGGTTCGATCCCCGCTCAGTGCAAATATTTGAGTTCATGAAATATGGGTATTTGCATTGGTTTGGTCGTGCCTCGGAGAGCACGTTAAGCCGTCGGTCCCGGATGCCACAAGAACATCTATCACAGTCGTTACGGGTAGTTGGAGCCCTAAAAATTCCAAAAACAACGGTCTAGCTGCAAAGCTTCGACATCGCCTAATGTTATTATTGAGTTGTGGAGGTCAGATGGCAATCGCTTCACGGCAAATATCGAGGTCTAGTCAAACCCGTAGTTAAGACTAGTAAAGCGGACCCCAGACTCCGAGCTGAAAAGCTTCGGATGCGACTGGGAATTAACGCTAGGATGAAGAAGAAGATTCCTGATAGACAGCGGTGAAGTAGAATTTCAGGTCTATTTCTTCTCCTCCGACTCCATCCTAGCTTCTTACCATGCACCAGGGTGTAGTCAATTGAAAGGCTGAGTATGAAACAAAAAATCCTTTGTCCACAGTTACGGGTTCATTCACCAGGTGAGATGCTGAGTGTCGCTTCCGATAAAGTTATGTCTCGATGCGATTCTTTGCCCCTCGTTAGTGATCTGAATCTTACGTTGTCGGTAAATAGTAACTATATTATTATTACCTATCGCATACTTTTACGAAAGTTCTCGTTTTTAGGGTTCCGTAGCCAAATGGCAAAAAACGGAACCCTTATAGATTCGTCATGTCTGTCCGTCTGTCTGTCTGTCTGTCCGTCCGTATGTCACAGCCACTTTTCTCCGAAACTATAAGGCCTATGCTGTTGAAACTTGGTAAAAAGATGTATTCTGTGAACCGCATTATGAATTTCACCCAAAATTAAAAAAAAGCATTAAATTTTGGGGGTCCCCATACTTAAAACTGAAACTCAAAATTTTTTTTTCATCAAACCCATACGTGTGGGGTATCTATAGACAGGTCTTTAAAAATGCTATTGAGGTTTCTAACATAATTTTTTTCTAAACTGAATAGTTTGCGCGAGAGACACTTCCAAAGTGGAAAAATGTGTCCCCCCCCATCTAACTTCTAAAATAAGAGAATTATAAATCTAAAAAGAATATATGATGTAAATTGCCATGCAAACTACCACTAAAAATTGGTTTGAACGAGATCCAGTCAGTAGTTTTTTTTTAATACGTCATAAACCGCAATTTTCGCCTTTGCTACTACGGAACCCTTCATGGGCGAGTCCGACTCGCACTTGGCCGATTTTATTGTAATTGTAAGTACGCGATCGTGCTATATTGTTTGTTGCTACTATCAATGGAGCACCATGAGAGGTGGAACAAACTTTGAACGAAAGCTGGATTTAGTTCTTATTTAGCGACACACGCAGGTAATTCAGTACTTTTCCCGAACAACCTGAAAAGTAACTGCTTCAAGTGGAGTGCAAGACCCGATCTTGAATGCAAAATTTTCTCGAGTTTCTAAAGGAATGAATGGAGTTTGAGCTGTTATCGTTTCCTTATGAAGTTGACCTGCTAGAGACGTGAATCTAGTCCTAGCATAAATTAAATACTCGTGTGTAAGGTACTGGACGGGTTGATGTGATACGTCAATATGTATTGTGTGTTCACCTGTCCAGAAATGTGTCAATCAAATCAATGTATGTATCACTTTCGCATCAACTCAACCAAGGCTTCTTTTCAGGCAGAAGAAACAGTAAGCGATATTTCTGTACAAAGACTGGCTCTTTCAAGTCGTGACTGTTTATTTGAGCACGAGCGTCCAGCGTCTGCGCACCTGTGGCCTTTCAAACAATATTCCTATGGAGCGTGCCTTTTGTACTGTAGAGCACTCGCACAGGCTGAAGCTTGCAACTGTACACATCATTTTATGCCGAAGATAGGTAAGTACATACTTAATTGAAATATTGAGTTATTGTTTCTATGACTAATTGATTAATTTAATATTGTTTCATCTTTCGCAGGTAACTACCCAAAGTGTGGCATTGATGGTCTGATTTGTTTCCAAGAAAAAAGTAAGTTTTTTTACAAATTATAGTAATTGGTTGCAGAGAACTGATTCCAATTTTACCTGCCTATAACCATAAAAAATGGGTCAACCGACTTACATACCTACCTACTACCTATAAGTACTAGACAAAATATCAGCTTAATCAAACATCGGCACAGATTACTAAATAGTTACTACGTATGTACATCGGGTAGTGGGTCAAATAGGTATTATAAAAAACAAGTTCGTCAGTTTAGAAAAATACTTTTGATGGCGTTAGTGATCCACATAGGCGGAACTGCGGGCGGAAAACTACTATAATAAAAATGTTGTTAAATGAATATGAAAAAGTTAGACAAAGAAAAAGCCTGTGCTTTTTATTCCAAAAAACCCCTTCATGTAGGACATCTCTGAAATGCTTTCGCCGAAAAATGCCGGATGAGTAATATGTGGGAAGTAGCCAAATCCGTAGTTAAGACTGGCAAAAGCGGACCCCAGACTCCGAGCTGAAAGCTTCGGATGCGACTGGGAATTAACGCTAAGAGGAAGAAGAAGTAATATGTGGGAAGTACGGGAATAGCTCGGGTACTAGTAATATATCACAAGTAAATGAAATACGTTACTCGACTACATTCCAATAAGGGCTGACATATTCTGACGTCTAAAGAAAAAAGGGACGCATCTGCACGTATTCGCAATATTGAACTGGATAAATATTTGTATTCGGGTTTTGAATCATCCCCATCCTCGCGATGGTTCTGGTTGAATCCGGAACTCACTTCGCCTTCCAGTTTTTACTTTTCCACTTCGCACCAACCAAACACCCCTATAATACCCCTATACCTAATAATAATTGGCCAAAAGACGTGATTCAATTACAAAGTATATAATAAAAAGGCACATCTAGTAGCATTTTTAAATCTGCCTCCGTGACTGACATTAAGTCTAAAAGTATTTCATATATTTTGTCTCAAGTTTGTTTTGGTTAGATACGTCCTTATTCTCTACCCCCGTAGTATTAATATTCTCGCCATGCCGCTGTAACAATCCAAATCTAGAAATATAATGTACATACACCCACATTGTTATTACATTGCTAAGGAGTTTATGTATTTGGGCATACAACGAATCTTGGGAACCATTATTAAGCTATAGTTTTTATAATGGTATACCTATTATAAAAACTATAATACTTAAAATTAACCAGTTTGTCGCAGGTCCGATGTAGTTGATCTACATCGAACCTGCGACAAACTGTTTAATTTCTTTAACCGGCAAATTTGCGTTTATAGCCGCTCTGAATTCGAGCTGCTTAGGTCAGCTATAGTGCGTATATAGCTTCATGATGCCCATCTGTTTCCACTCCCGCAACCTATGGAAACATAATTCCAGGTATAAAAAGGTACTAACCTAGGTGTTATCCCAGACTGTAATCTATCTCTGTACCGAATTTCAGGCAGTTATTTTGTACGTTCAGCTCGTTCTGCAACCCCAGGGGAGTTACCCTTTAAGAACAGAGAGATTCTGTGCCGTCAGCGAAGAAGACATGTAGGATAAGTTTGATCTTCCCACTGACAGCACAAAACCTCTCCAGCGAGCTCTGGCTACCCTACTCATCGCCGGAAACACAACACGAAGTTATTATGCCCGTGGTATTCTGTCGAGCGAGGTACATACCCAGTCGGACTGCTCTATTGGGATGCAAATACCATCGTGTCCTGCCTCCTCCAGCTTTAGAACTCATTATAGTTATTGGTTCATAGTTCTTATAAGAAGTTGTTAAATTTTAGATTTGGCTAGTGACAACTGCCAGTGTCCTATGTCCTGCAATGAAGTGCTATACAATGTCGTCTATGTAAATTGTTCGTAAGTAATGTACAATTTGACCTGCTTGTTAGATTCTTGTGTTCTTCATCAGCTCTGCATCTGCACTGCATCAGTTACATACATACCTATATACACACATATAGTTATATATACATAGTTGTATATACATACATATAGTTATACATTCCATAATGCACCTAAGTTGTTATAAAAATATGCCTATAAAATATTAGATTAGCCTCAATTAAAAAAAATAATGTGCTACAGGAGTTTCTGTTCTGAGTGCGAAACCAGAAGGAACTATACTTCCTATAGCTTCATCCCTCGTTTTCACCCAGAAAATGAATGCACAATTCATGGTTTGACCACAAAACTAGATTATGAGAGACAGACAAATCTGATAGTAAATACCTATATTGGAACTTCGAATAAAAATCATCTAAATCTACACTATAATATTATAAAGAGGAAAGATTTGTTTTTTGTTTTTTTTTGTTTGTTTGTTTGTTTGTAACGAATAGGTTCCGAAACTACTGAACCGATTTCAATAATTCTTTCACCTATAGAAAGCTACAATATCTAGGAGTAACATAGGCTATATAACATCACGCTACTATAAAAAGGAGCGGAGCAGTGAGCATAAATGTCAATAAATCGGGCAGATTTCCATACATTTTTACTAATAGTATTTTTGTATTCGAGTAAACTCAAGAACTACTGAATCGATTTGAAAAAATATTTTACCATTAGAAAGCTGCACTATCATAGACTAGCATAGGCTATACTACATTTTCAAAAAAATTAAGGTTCCTTACTAAAACTTCAATAATGTAACCCAAGGTGTAAAAAAATGACCTAAAAATTCCTTACATCGCGTGCGCTGCGAAAACTATTGAATATATAACAAAATAATGTACTGTGGAAATGTATAACATAATAAGGTCTACATAAAAGTCCGCGATAGCATAATAATATGTCTATCTAATAAGGGTAGCCCACAGTAACCATTTTTATCTTTTACAAATTACAACAAAAATATGTGTCATTTTCGAAGCTATTTTTAACAATACGGTGTTATTCCTTATCCAATTAAATACGTTAGATACGTTGTACATTTAATGTAGATCAAAATTGCCATTTACACTATATAATTACAATGAATAGTTTAAGAGTTATCGCAATATTAAAAAAATATTAAGGCGAAATAAATTCAAGCAGAAATACCGATCAAAGTCAGACCACGAAATCTATACCTTTGTATTGATTCTTAAATAAATAAATTGTTTAGTATTCAAGATTTTTTCAATACATGTTGATTACTTTTTCAATTATTGAAATCGGACGTTCTATTCAAAAGATGTTACGAAATTTTATTAGGTATAAATGTCAATAAATCCGTTAGATTCCCATATATTATTTGAAAATTATTTAATTACGGGTATGGGCTAAAAGGGTGCAACACGCGTTCGCAGTATGTCACGAGCGAAACGGGGAGGGTCAGCTGAACAGAAGATGCAACGGGTACGGGATCCGAATGCGGGGTCGGAACCTGGGGGAAAATATGATACACCATGGGCAACGCAGGCGGTAGCGCCTCTCACTCAGGGGAGGCGACGCCGCCTACGGCAAATACCTGCCGCAACGTGAGCGGCTCTGTAGAGGGCTGCTCAGAGCCTTCTCACGTGCCCCTCTGACTACCAGAGGGTACAGTGTAGAGCAGGCAAGGGGAGGGTTGGTCACCGAGCGCAGGTGTGAGGATTACAGGTGTGCTGGTCGCCTGTCAACCCTTCAAGCTCGCCTCCCCCCTTTCCCGGATTCGATAGGGACACCGTGCTTCCCACTCCTAAGGGGGCCGTCTTAAAATTGTAGATGGCCCAGAGGGAGCGCGCAATTTGCCCTAGGCAATCTTACACCCCACTGAAAATCCGCGACGGCATGTGTTTTTAGTGGCTCCGAGTCCGACATAATCACCCTGATGGCCGACAGGTTGGACGGAATTCAAATTCCACGCGGGCGGAGCCGCGGGCAACAGCTAGTAAGATTATAAATGACAGAGTTCTGTCGTAACAAGAATGCGGTTGGAAATCATACTACACATTTTTTTATGTAGGACATGTCATTTTGATTTCACTTCACCTGATGGTAATTTGAAGGCAGTTTCAGAAAAGAGGGTCAATCCGGTCAATATTAAAGATTTGTACCATGTTACAATGCTGCCACTCAACTTGACAGGCTTTGATGAGCCTGTTAAGCTGAGTGTAGGTACTGTTTCACGCCCCATTTGAAAGGGTACGGGATTCCTTTATCTGTCGAACGATCGAATGCATTTTACCCTCACACGTGTTCACCCTTTCATACAGTCCCGGGTTCTTTAAGCGTGAAAAAACATCAGTCGAGGCCGTCAAGGTAGGGATCGCTATTTATTACATCAGCGGAGGGCAGTCAATTGACGACCTAAATATACAGAATACACCTTTGATTCCAGTCGACCCACCACCAAAATGGTGGATAAGGGGACTCAAGGAAGAGTACGTTTGGGACACCTGCCAACACTAAGGGTACGACGTCAAGCTATCAGAGAACTGCTAGGCCTTGTTGGTAAATAGACCCTAAATCTAGACTTTACTTTTAAAGACTTTACTGTTAAAGTTTAAAATTAAATACCATTTTCTAGAATCGGCCTTAACGCTCAAAGCGATTTCTTCCAGGCAACCTTGGGATGGACAGTAATGTGATAATAATAAAATATTATGGTGTAGTTAGCAAATAAACTAGATGCAAGATGTATTAAAAACAAAAAGAAAGAGAGAAAAATAAAAATCAAGTAAAATAAATTAAATACATATACGACTTTACATACGTAAAGTAGGTATTATAAACATTTAATGACATTTTTTTTCCTTCTCAGGGGTTAAAAGTGGTTGATAATTAGCAGAATCGGGGTCCTGGACCAAAACAACCATAACATAACGTTACAAGAAGTAGTTCTTGACGATTTTTATTTATTTCAGTGGATGTGGGAGGTGTCATCGGTGTATTTTTCGGCGCATCTCTGCTCAGCTTCATAGAAATATTTTATTTGCTTTTCCTAAGAAAATATCATTAGCTTCCTAAGCAAGTTAGACTAGTAGTAATTTCACTAGGAAGGTTGAACACGTTATAAACAATAAAGATCTAGTGTGAACAGTCGTTTAATTAATTTCACTAATTATCCAATCTCAAATATGTATGCTGTGCAAAATAACCCCTATCAGTTTAATTACTGGCGAAAATCCTGTTCTAACAGCAAGCAAATTGGCTAAACTTAAGGAAATCATTCCTTAAGCCGACCGCATACGACAATTGCCGACACACGCAGCAGATGCGCGTAATTCATTGCGGCTTCTTAATGGTCCCCTTTATCTGTATCGGAGTTTAACAAGTAATGGGTATGCTGTATCTGCTGCATGCGTCTGTCGTTGTCGACATCGGAACCAAAACTTTAGGAGGCTTCAACGGGAATACCTACCAGTAATGATGCTCTTTTCATTTATAATATGAGATGGGTTAGGTTATAGCTCACTATACTGGACTATTGTTAGATGCCTAAATGCCGAACTTTCGTTAAAATATCGTAACCTGGAGCTAAAAGCAATATAAAAGAATTATGAAATGTTTTACAAACAATTTTCATTTTGCCGTTTGACGGTTGGAACCAAAGTTTATAACTGTGTTTTTGTACACACAGCAGAAAAAGTTCAAGTGTTGAAAATTCCTCCCCATCGATGTCGACTGGTAACGTGCCCAAAAGGCTGGCAGCACTGCTACGTTGGATGGCAATGCAAATTCTTTAAAAAAAAAAGTTTGTAGATGATACAACTGACCTTTTTAGTCAGATGGCATTGACGAGTTTTACTTTTTAAAAATCTGTTTGATATTTTTTTCATCATTTTGTATTTTTGATGTATTTTTCTATTCTGACGCATTTTGAGGGTGTGAGCTCCAGTGAGTTATTATCAAGTTTGAAATTTACAAGTAATTTTACTGTTTGCATTTTTAAAATGGTCGTGAAATTATCCATATGCCTACTTCTACCATTCATGGTGTATGCTGATGTGTCAATGGATCCTTTTGACGAAGCTATCGAGCAATATGGTTGGTACAAGATTTGTTATTTATCTTTGTTCTTTTTCCTATGTTACACACATAGATGATTACGCTTCAGGTACAGTTGTTTTCATAGTTCGAATGACTATGTAATTTAAAGAAGAAACGTAGTGAAGAAGATATAGAAGAGATAAAAGGGGAAAGAATACGTAAGAGAAGATTGCTGGGCTGTCTGAAAGGAGTGAATGTCGAGATCACTAAAAGTAAAGATGGATGAAATAAATATACATGTTGTTTTCAAACTAAATAATAAATATGTTTATAGTAATAGGATAATAGGTGTATAGAATCCTACCAACATCCTTGAGGCTCATACCATCCTCACCGGCATGTCAGTGCTTCTGTTAAACATGAGACGAGGCTCTAGAGAAGGCTCTCCTCTCAGAGTTAGGAGGTCAGACAACAGTAACTCCCGAAAACTCCGACATATCAATCAAAAACAAGAAACTTTGGAGGCAACTGGGTACTGGGAGGCACAGTAATTTGGGCAGCTATCCAAATTACTAACTAGCTAAATCTAAGTACCTAGCTAAAAAATAAGTATATGTATCTATACTATTATAATAAAAAATAAAGGTATTCAAAAGAAGATCGTTTAAATACTAATATTTGTTTTATGATTATGTTGCAATCTTTGCAGATGTTTCTCCCCTTTGGCGGACTAATACTACACGAGGTATGTCAATTTTAACATAAAGTAGAAAGAGAGCCTTGGTTAGGCTGTGATGGTCCTGTGCATGAGTTCAGACAAATTCATGATGGGGTTATCGACTAGGTTAGTTAGCTATTTCAGTTCTCTAGTGAGCTAGAGTATTCTTCGGGGCACATATCTTGGAATCAAGTTAAGGGAGAACGAGGACCTGCCGCGCGCATTTTGTTTGATATAATCTATGATTGGTTATTGGGAATTAGAGCTCAACCACCGCCGCCGTAGCGCCCCGATCTAAAGATATACAAATTACCCTCCTTTCTTCGGCAGTCGGGTAAAAAGCAAACATTTGTTAGTTGGCAAAGGGGATAACTATACACCTTTTGATAGGTGTATACTTGTCTTTTTTGTCAACTGTACAACGATTTGTTTGAAATTTACTGTGTGACATCTGACTGGCTGCCTATCGCAATTTATGTTACGATTTCGATAGTTTTTTGTGCTCGGGGCACTGATATCTATAGATCACGTTACCGATGCACTTTAGTCTGATTACGTGTCGCTACTGCCTGACTGCCGGACTGACCAAACCGGGATCTTTTGCACAGTAATCATACTCGTCACCGCTGCACCAAGGCAGTCATGATATAGACTCATTACATTGTATACGTTTCGCAGCTGAAGTTAGAACTACTAGAACAACGGAAGTGGATACGTGGGAGATATATAAACGAGGTACGTAGACAATAGAATAATTGAATTCTTTATAAGCAGTCAGCATCAGATCAATCTAAGCACTGCAGCTAGATCAGTCGTTGGACTTTTTAGAGCTCCAACTACCCGTAACGATTGCAATAGATGTTCCTATAGCAACCGATTTAAACGTGCTCTCGAGACACAACCAGACCAATGCAAATATTCCTGCATACAAATATTTGCACTGAGCGGGGATCGAACTCTCGCCTCCTGCGGCCGCGTTTACTATCGCCATGCCACAGAGGCTGTATTAACTTGTTCTTAAGTCTAATAACCAATTTATTTTTATAGCACAAGGAATGACTATGAACCTCTGCAACAAAACTTTGTGCTCCAATGCTTGTCCCGGTGCTGCTCCTCCACCGATATGTCCAAGTGTAGTGCCCTATTGCCACAGCGGGTGTGCTTGCCACCACAATTGCGATGCAGGATTTATCATCTGCTTCATGACAACTGACTGTTTAGACACGCGCCGAAAACACTTCTTTTTGGCGAGACGAAGGCATACCACGCGTTCGACGCCATAGTTATTTTAAAAAAGAAATTGACAAAAAAGTAAGAGAGAGTCTGTCATTTTTCAAATATAGAACATCGCACGTAATTTAAAAAAAAAATAACAATTTTCCCGGCATTTTATATTAGAAAATGTCGTATCGCGTTTACACTTTTACGCTTAGGTACATTGAAGTTAAATTTTGTCGTCTTGTTATGTGAACTGTTTTGTTTATTTATTAATAAACGACTTTCGGTATAACATGTTAAACTTTCATTTAAATTGCATTGAATGATTGTGTGAATCAAAGAGCGCAACTATGGGAGCAGGCGATCAAGTTAGGGTCCCCCATCTTAGGATCAGCAGCATCTGGGATGACGACTAGTATCTTCTTAACCTTAGGTATTCTTAGTTCTTATCATACAGCGGGGTAAAGTCAATTGACGGATTTAACAACCCAGAGTTTCTGTGTCGTACGCGTAGAAGACAAAGCAGGCCAAGCCTTTGGTATTCCTACTGTCAGTACGAAAACTCTCCAGTGAGCTCTGGCTACCCAACTCCCCTCCGGGAACATAACACGAGGTTATTATGGCCGCGGTATTCTACAATTATAGAATTTATCCACTCTTCTCCTTCCTCCTCTAAGGCTTGTCGCCGCTCGCCGCTAAGTTCGCGACCTAAGACTGAGGGTCCTTAGGCCGACATTCCATTTCTACATACAAATGCTAATGACATGATGATGGGTATATTCTGCTACGCTACTTGTCACATGCACCATGTCTGTATCGACAATATTATGATCAATTTGAGAAGTGGTCATTTTGAGATGTGGTCATTTTACGATGTGGTCATTTTGAGAAGGTGGTCATAACAGTAGGGGCAGGTACCTACTACCTTTAACCGCTATGTTGCAGAAAAAAGTTCCTAGGTCTAGGAAACCATAACTGTTTAAGATATTATATACCTACTGAACTACATTCACGAATTTTTGAAACGAAGTCAGCGAGAATATGCTAAAAACAAAAAAAAATGTGTGCACGAGTAATAAAAAATAAAAATGGGCCACCTCTGCTAGCCCTCACAAATGGTAAGCGTACCTTATGTTATTTATGTTTTTGTAAAAAACTTTTGTTCCTTGCTGAACACGACATAACAGCTGTCCAGGGGCTCCCTTTTCACATTAAAATCATTATTCTGCACCATTTCTCTTAAAACACGCGAGGAACGAGTCCGGGTCGTGATTTACCGTTGTTTTCATTATTTATGATTACATAACCAAAGTTACGAAGTTAACTAGGCTAATTTACGATTTAGTACCTACAGGTTGATGTTTTATTGTACAGTGCCCACCAGTGGTGGCCAACTATGTGGTGGCCAACGGAAATAATCTCCTTTTTAATGATAAACTTTTATCTCATCATGATATAGCGATGGACCTCTTGCATCTGAGGTTTTGTCTCAAATCCCGGGGTTTGCTTATTCGAGCCTATATTTCACTACACAGCTTATATAGATAAAAAATAGTAAGACGTCCAAATCTTGTCACCTCTAAAGCTACGTCTACGCTATTTGAACCGACTACAAATGGAATATTACGTGTCGTTCGCGGCGTCAAGTGTAGACGAACCCACAACATTCACCTCACCAATTCTCTGTATCATAAAAAATCGGAACACTTAAATGCTCGAGGCGTGCTTGTTTGAGGCCCGTGTATGAACACAAATGTGCTCAACTTGTGCTCAGTTCGCTCGTGTTCCAATAGAAACAGCTTTTTATTATTCATCTTATAAATAAAAGTTTTGTTAATATCTTTATTATTTAATGCTTCTGTCAAACTGTTAAAAAAAGTGTAGACATTTATTGTCTTCATCATTCATTCATTATGCCAGTGACTAATATTATGATGGTTAGCTCTTCTTACTGCTGTAGATTTCTCTTTCATGCGGTTTGTGGTTTTTTGGTTCTGCCTGAAATGTTGAAATATTTTTGTTCAGAGTCATGTATATCTTTAAATGAAAAAGGAATACTTTCAACACATGTACATAAACTGTCTCTACCAACATTGGAGCCAATGTTAGGCTCACCTGCCCCTGCTAAACAAAGGACAAGGTTCTGGCACATGCTATCCTTGATTGAAGGTCAGACGGCAGTCGCTACCGGAAAAGCCAATACACCAATAATAAACAATAAGGCTCGGGACAAAACTGCAAAGTTTGGGTGCAACCACAAAGTCGCCATTAGGATGATGATGCTATTAGGCGCAATACCTATGTGTGATTACGTTACGTTCGTTTGAATCGGTTTTATTACCTATCTCATAGTGAGGGTATAAGTCCTAACATAGTCCAACGTGCGTGACAGAGGATAGCGACGTGAAGGAAGCAATCAAATGAAATTTTAAGGCATTTAGTATGCTAACTATTCAAATCCAAAAAGGATATTTTGGGATCAATTAAGAACATAAAATAAAATTTTGAAGTGGGATCAATAAGGAATACGCATTTGGGGTAAATTAAGAATGGGATCAATCGTCGTGGGATCAATCGTCGTGGGATCAATGCGGAACAACCCGGAAAAACAATGGAATGAAACAGACAGTTGATGGCTCCCACCGTCGCCCTAAGACGGATGTATAGGAAAATTTGGATAACTTCAGGCGTGGCTCGGTGGCTCGGTGGTCAGAGAATTCTCCTTGTAAGGGAAAGATCGTGGGTTCAAGTCCCGCCTGAGCTGATTCGCTTTTTCTTATGTTAAAGGAAAAAATTGTAGGTACTTACGATTTATTTAGTTCTTTAGTTTAGTTAGTTTATTTAGTTTTAGCTCTGCTAGTTGAAGATGTTAAAGGTTCTTGTAAATTCCATTGCGCTTGGTATAATCTGCAATTATAAAACAATTAATATTAGTTTATCTAGAGAGAAGAAAGCCTGCATTAGAGCTTCGTCCACTTACTTAACGGTACGATACTTATGTATAAAATAAATATCTTACAGCTTCCACATTATATTTGGCTGCTTCGAAAACCTGTCCCCGAGTAGCTCTAGCCAGTTGATAGTATACTTGATAATCTGCAGCCTGCTTATCTCCACAGTCTCCAGTGAGTATGAAAAAAATCTGAAAAATTGAAGGCATTAAAATTTGGTAAAAAAAATGAAAAGAGAAAAGAAAGTGAAAATGATTGAAGAAACATTTAAAATGCGGTAATAGTTCAACCGAGAATCTTGATTTTTCACACATTTTGATGAGTGAATTTGACTGAAATGTCACAATGGATATACCTGAATAAGTTTCTGTAATCGAAAGCAAATTCTATAGAAGAAAGATCTAAAGTACCGTAGTATAAGTATGACATAAAGTGTATTAAAAATTAGTCCTGTATCTCAGTTACATTAATCCCTACTAATATTATAAATGTGAAAGTAACTCTGTCTGTCTGTCTGTCTGTCTGTCTGTCTGTCTGTCTGTCTCCATTGTACCGATTTTGATGAAATTTGGTATAGGGGTAGATTAGACCTCGAGAAAGGACATAGGCTATGTTTGGTCCCGATAACCGACATCCACGCGGGCGGAGCCGCGGGCAAAAGCTAGTATCCTATATTGACATCTGTCTTCTGAATTTATTAGCACATTTTCTATATTATGGCTTCAAGAGTCTCCTGCTTCATTGCAATCTTTTTGGGACTTTCTGAGCGTCATTACTCAATGTGTTCCTGGGTGATACTGTCAATTCTGTCGTAGTGTGGTAGGAAGAATTACTTCCAAAAAGTTACTTACCCGGCTCTTTTTTGTTTTTGCAAGGCTTTTCACTTCGTCCAGCATAGTGTAGTCTGATGCGGAAGCATCAGTGAAAACGTAGAGGAAAGAATTCGGTAGACTATTTTCGAGGGCTAACTTGATGCCTGCCAAAGCTCGTTCTGGGCAGTCTCCGCCATGATGGTTGATGATTTCTCCCAAAGCAGTTTTAGCTGCGTTGCGATCATTGGTAATGGTACGCAATTGAGCATCTGAAATTATAGCACTTTTTAAACGGTAGCCTTGTTAAATATATTCCTACAGTACCCCGAGCATTCGAATTCATAAAGTACACGTATTGAGAGAATGGATATCAGATCATTGCGATGATTTGCCCTTTTGAGAAGTTGCCATTATGTGAAATTGCCATTCTGAGAAGTTGCCCTGTTGAGAGTTGAGAGAGTTGATTGGCGGGTCACACACTTACAGGTTCACAGTAGGCAGGTGGCCAATCGCAATGCTCCGTTTTCAATACGATTATGTTACGAATTCGAATACTTTTCGTGCTCGGGGCACGGAATGTTGGATGACTAAAGGAATGTTAATTTATTTTCAACTAGCTGACCCGGCGAACTTCGTACCGCCATATTTTCTGATTCCGTTCCCGCTGCATATCTCTAAATTTATCAGTGTTTCTCTACAATATTATGTATGTATTATGCATATGAACCTTCCTCTTGAATCCCTTTATATATTAAAAAAAACAGCTTCAAAATTCGTTGCGTAGTTTTGCAGATTTAAGCATATATATGGACGGACATACAGCGACAGCGACTTTGTTTTATAATATGTAGTCAAGTGATGTCATTGTATTTTAGAAAGGACACTGTTCTTTTTATGGTAAGGGGTTATATTTTGCCCCTGCTTTTGCAATAACCGAGCTATTTCTCACTCATTAGTTATGATGAACAGGGGGGAGACCTCTACTAATCCCAAATTTATACAAAATGTAGCATCCTTCGCTACAGTTGCTATCCACAGATAATTTTCCAGTTCGGGACTTGTTCTAATTTTAAGGAAGAAAATAGTAATGAAAAAGGTTTTATCCATACCTGGATCATTGAATGTGACTAGTACAAAAGTTTCAATATTTGTATCATTTCCTCTGATTACCGTATCAAAAATAGAGTCAATATTGTCTTTCATCGCTTGTATTTCATCGTACATTGATCCACTGTCGTCAATCACCAATGCTAAACTGCCTTTTTCCTTCACTTTTCCAAAAACTGAATATGTTTGTAAAACTAGTAACAAACACGTTAGGTATAACTTCAGAGAAATCATTTTGAATGCTGTTCACTCGTAACTGTAACAATGTCAAATTATTTAAGTATTTATATCGGTGGAGTGCCTCTCATGCATAGGAGGGTAAGTCGTCACCTTCAGCTTAGTGATGATTGTACCTGAGGCTTTCAACTCGGAAACCAGGATCTGCTTTGCTACTTAGTGTGCTTACCTATAACGGAGGTGACTGCCGTTTGATTCCAGTGAAAGAAAAGTTCGCGCTAGAGCCTAGTCCGTTGATCGACTAGCTAATGTACTCGGATGAGGCTGATTTAGACACGAAAATGTTAATATAATCCCATACAGTATCTGAACCGGTTGAACCAGTCAGAGGAATGGTTCGACAGATTTTATTTATTTTTGTACGCACATAAATATGTCTATTTGTATTGATCTGAATATTACTATCTATGCTATTGAGATACTAAAATAGTAACTATATTTGCGACATAAAATGATAATACACTTATAATTTTCGGTATATCCTTATGGTCAAATTATTTTGCCAAACTTGTTTAATCAAGCCGTACCGTATCGCTAACACATTTTAAAATATACTGTATTTAGTTTAATTAAAATATTAAATTAATTTATGAGATTCTCGGTAAACTAATCTACTCGTAGTCGACACCCTAACCTACTACAGCGATATGGCGGATGGCCTCATAGATAATGTAGTTATAGGTACAATAATTGGGAAATGGTATGTTATAGTGCGAAAGGTGGCTGGGACGGACTGGATGCTGAAGGCGGAGGATCGGCAAACGTGGCGCATATTGGGAGAGGCCTATGTCCAGCTCAGTGGACTGCAGTAGGCTAATTGATTGATTGATGTTATAGTAAATCGGTCACGTACAACGAATGAATACTGAGCTAATGACACACCAAGTATATAAGGAAAATGTAATTGGGTAGGGAAATTGAGGTTGACCCTGCAGACCTCATACCGATCAATTTGGTCATGTCTTGAAAAAATAATATAGGATTTTCTTTCGGAGTCACAGGGCAACCGCTTCCTTAAGTAAGGAAAGTCACGCAAACTAAATTAGGTAAAGATTAAAAGAAGAACAAGTTTTTAATGCAACAGGTATATGCTAGGATGAAGAAGAAGAGATTAAAACAGTAACTATTAGCAGTTACAACAGTATTTGCAGAGAACGTGTACACAATATTTTGACCTTTTGATGATGATTATTAATGATTATTCAATGGTTAGAATTGATACGTTAGAGAATTCTTCCAGTGCTACTCTCTAGGTAACAAATAATAAAACCAGTATTTATTTATTAGCGACATTACGCAGTTAAAAATAAGGTCACATTTTGTCTGCCTGTTTATCCGCTAATTTCTTCTAGACTAGATAATTTTGATACGGGTCATTTAGGACAGGGTCAGCTATCACAAGTCTGTATTGTTTACTTAAAAATTGACCAATAACATCAAATAATTATGAAATAGCCAAAATAATGAAAACAAACACTTATTTTTTTATAATTATTATTTCCATATCTAGGTTTAATTTTGGTCTTGTAGCTCTTGGGAAGATTTTAATCGTATAACTACGGCAAATTAATATTTTCCATAGTCCGGTTGACCGGACATCTTAACCGTATTGCGGGTAATAGATCAGACACCAGTACTGGTGTCTTACCAGTCTAGGGGAGACAACAGGAATTAGAAAATCCTGATGTCTCCCCTGGGGGGGCCATCAGGGGAGTCACGAGACCGAAGCCTTATTATCACGGCAAAAACTCAGATGATACTCTGGCTCTAAGAACTCGCCTCGTGATCTAGATTATAACAACGTAGATAGCGAAAACAACAGTAAATCACGCCTCAGACGCATTCCTCGTAACTAACGTTTTCAAGAGAAATGGACCAGAAAGGAGAATTTAATGTTGAAGGGGGCCAGAGGGTTGCTAATGGCGCCTTCAGCAAACAATAGAAAAAATATTGTTCGTATAAAAACATTACATATATCTCTCCACCCAAAAATATATTCCCGAGAAAGGTAATTGTGTACTTAAGTATATCGATATTATTACCAAAGTCTGTCTTTATAAGAAATATATTTATTTGATCTACTTGCGTACAAATTGTTTTTGTATTACAATAAATATGTGCTCAAGAGAATCTTTATAGTGAAAGTAACCTAATGAAATGCTGAAACGAATCGCTTTGTGTAGGCATATAAAGAATTATTCTCTAGTAATGGGTATCATAAACAAAATTGCAAAAATAATACGCAACAACGCACTATATACGGCACCTGCCTGCACTAACTGCATTGACTGGTTTTCCCTTAAACTTCTTACCGTTTATATGATGGCTCAAATTTCAATAGAAACTCATATAGGTAATTATACATAATTATAGGAAATTCAATAGGCTTGAAAGTTCTAAATTATTTGTATCTACACAGAATGGAACCACATAGCTCCATTCTACATTGGGTGATTCCTTTCTGCTTAAGTACGAGCAATTGTGTGTTTTCACACACGTTTCCAAAATACTAATAAAATTATGATCTTAAACTTACACCAGATCTACAGCAGCTTCGGCTACCGCATTGCTATAGCAAGAATCACAGATTTCATTAAATTCATTATTGGTATTTTCGTTGGGTTATTTTTATACAAATTCCTATGATTCAATAAACATCCTTGATTTTTTCCGCTAAATTCAACCCGTTGCAGCCAAGATCCGTTAACTCTAATACACTTTATTACTCAACTACGAGTATTACTCATTAGTAAACAAAACATAAAGATACCTAAATTGCTTATGTAACTATTTTACAGTGACCAAATCGTGCACAAGCGCTGTTTAGATTTTATTTTATGGCAGACTAGCTTTTGGCCGTGGCTCCGCCCGCGTGGATGTCGGTTATCGCGACCAAATATAGCCTATGTTCTTTTTCAAGGTCTACTCTACCCCTATACCAAATTTCATCAAAATCGGTTCAGTGGTTTAGGCGTGAAAGCGTAACAGACAGACAGACAGACAGACAGACAGACAGACAGACAGACAGAGTTAGTTTAGTTACTTTCGCATTTATAATATTAGTATGGAGTATGGATATGGATATGGATTTCGGTAAAAATCCAAAATAAAATTTCTGTACACCAATAGCTTTTTGGGATTGTCGTGGTATATATAGTAGAAGATGTAGCCAGAATAGCGAAAGAGTGTTGTGTTCCCGGTGGAGTAGGGTAGCCAGAGTTCACTGGAGAGTTTTTGTGCTGTCAGTGGGAAGACCAAAGGCTTGTTCTGCTTTGCCTTCTGCGCTGACGGCACAGAAACTATGTTCTAACAGGGTGGGCGGCACGAGTGTGACTCCTCTGGTGTTGCACATGTCTATAGGTCACAGTTATCACTTTCCATAAAGTGGGCCATGTGCTTTTCTGCCACCTAAGTGGTATAAAAAGAGACTTAGATGATTCATCAGACCCTCAGGAACAGTTCATCAGATTCTCGATTCACCAGATTCGCAACATAAACATACCAGATTCTCAACTTTAGACATGGATTTTCATTTGTCCATCCTCGGACAAATGGAGATTGACGAAATATAATTATGAAGCCAGAGTGAATACGAGGCTTGTTAAGGGTCCGTCTAGGCTAGGTGTACGTCCGTTGATGCGTGCAAATCTATGAGCAATTCAATAACAATAAAGACAAGAAGACAACATAATGTAATCCTTCCGTACCAAATGGCTATGGTATGGCTTATTCCCGCCTTTTCCATGGTCCGGTCAACCGGACTATGGAACAAAATAAATTTTCCATAGTCCGGTTAACTGTACTATGGATATTTCTTTTTACCCATAGTCCGGTTAACCGGACAACTCAACCGTACTACGGGTAATAGATGGGTTTCGAAATTATTTTGAAGTACTCGTGGATCCCCCGTCACAGCTCTATCATGTTTGTACGTACTTGCCACTTGCCAATCATTGTCATCGGCGAATCATTAGTTTGTGTGCTGCGCTTCCACTTTTACCGTGAAACAAGGTCTTAGAAGGATACGAGTACATCAAAAACCAGTCTAAAGAACTAGATCAATGATCCCGTTCTGGCGACCTACAGCAACCTATTTTCGATATAAAGTAGCCTATGTTTCAGTGGCAGAGGGTGAAAATTTTCAAAAGTAAAGCTGGTGGAATAAAGCTTACCTCGATCCAATTTGTTATATACTCATACACATAAAGATGCGCCCCATTGGGAAGCCTAAGGTTAATAAGGACCCCTTGCCACTCTTAAATACGAGACGAACTGTTCAGTTGAAAAATATATCAACATATTATACATACATATACTCATGACTGTAAATCCTCGTAAGGTGTATAATCATCATCATCATCAGTAACAATATCATACATAAACTCATAACATAAACTCACGCATAAATCAGTATATCAGTAAATCAATATATCGTATGAAAAGCCGGGTAGGCACTATGCTGTACATATTGTACCTATTACGTATTTGTATGTTGAAAAATGACATTGGCTTTAAACACATATGTGGGGTGAACTGGGATCTAAGTCACCAACCGTAGCTTAGCGAAGTTTGACCCGCAGTCATTGTTAGCCACTAACAAAGGGGAACTTACATAATTATATTGTTAATTGAGTCGCTAAGCGTTGCTCAACGTACATAATTATTCCTATCTCCATAAGAAGAAGCGTAGAAGTGGCTAAGTACGTTGGATCTTCAGGTTTCGACTCCTTAATAAATATGTAGGTACCTACCGTATGGGATCCGGGGGCGAGTTGGGAACTCCGTGGTCCCCACACCGGAAGAGGGCCAGATCGAGAGATATGGCCCTGGGTCGGCCGGGGTGCGAGGGATATGGCTATGACAACCTCACCTCCTGCAACTGACGGCCCACAGAAGGCGTGCGTTTTAGTCAGTTCGAGTCCGACATAACCTCCTCCTCCGGCCCCGGTGGGGGAGGTATCCGTGGGGATTTTTCGCACGATAAAAAAAAGGAATCTACCGTATGGGTGCTTATATAAAGAAATAGGTTATCTACCAGTATCGGCTATCTACCCCGACAAGTTTCAATAGCAACAACAACGATGATAGTTCGTCGTTTACATTCTAAATCCACATAAGGGAAACATACCTAATCTTGGCACTCCTCCAATTATTGGCACAGCTCTCTACGTTTTATGAAAAAAAAAAAAAACAAGAACTCACAATCGTCAACTTTATCTGCAATAAGTAAAGACTTTTCCATAGTTATTCCTTTTCAAATGGCAATGGTCTGATGTATGCCAAGAGTTTGATTTACCTATGCCAATATATGGGCAAATATATAAAATTGGACAAAACTGTAATTTTTTAATAATTACAAGTAATAAAATATTTGTTTACGATCAAAATAACGTGAAACAATATTCCTATTATTACTTTTTACTATTTTCTTCTCTTATAAAGACGTACAATTTCCGTAGATGTACTGTAATACTGTAAAACTGTATTTTTTTAATAATTACAAGTAATAAAATATTTGTTTACGATCAAAATAACGTGAAACAATATTCCTACTATTACTTTTTACTATTCTCTTCTCTTATAAAGACGTACAATTTCCGTAGATGATAATTATTTTACTAATTTCGCTTATTAAGGTGCCAATAATTAGGTGTTTTCCCCTATATGGTAAAAAACAATCGCAACGCATTCGCGCTTATCTACATCTACATCTACACTAATATTATAAAGAGGAAAGATTTGTACCTATTTTTGTATTTTTGTATGTTTGTAATGAATAGGCTCCGGAACTACTGTACCGATTTCAATAATTCTTTCACCTATAGAAAGCTACACTATCTGGGAGTAACATAAGCTATATAACATCACGCTACTACTAAAGTAAGCGGAGCAGTGAGCATAAATGTCAATAAATCGGGCAGATTTCCATACATTAAAGTTGGACCGGAATCCGTATTCCACGCGGGCGGAGCCGCGGGCAACAGCTAGTATATTTATAAACACATGGGCGCGAATACTATTTGTTTTTTTTGACAAAAATGACGAATTGGCCAAAAATGATGGCAACCGGTTGCCGACATCGGTAGCCTGTTTCTTTATAAAAGCACCCTATGACCGCCTTGCATGGTTTGAACTAATTTGGACCTTTATACAAACCGTGTTTCGTATGACCTCATTTATACATCTTAGAAAAGCACTTAAAAATGAGAAAACCCCATTTATGATTATTGACTTTATAGAAAATTGTCAATAAAATATGTGTTCACGTCCATCATAAAATACCTATGTAAAAAAAACAACTACTCGATCGAAACAAAAAACTTATTCAATTTAAAACTTAACCGGTCGGTCTATGATTGCAATAAAGTTTAGAAATTCAATTCACTGCACTGAAGTTGGAGCAAATTGAATTCTTTCATACGTTTGTTTTGTATATTTTTACTAGCTATTGCCCGCGGTTCCGCCCGCGTGGATGTCGGTTATCGCGACCAAATATATCCTAATCTTCCTCGTCTTTTCCCAAGATAAGATTTATCTCCGTGCCAAATTTTATCAATTTCGGCTCAGTGAAAAAGACAGATAGACAGACCGGCAGAGTGACATACAGACCCGAACAAATCATAGGGTATCTAATGAGAATATCATCAACAAACGTTTTATTATTTTTTTAGGACTGTACAATATTTTTTCTCCTTATTCTCTCATTTCTTATTTCCTAACGCTAAAAGTATTATAGTCCATTTTATGTTGTATCTAACTAAATCAGTAGCCAGTTATACCATGTCTACATCGTGCAAGTTTTTACGAAGGCCTAATAGACGGATATAAAGTTCTCTTTATCGTTCCCTTAAGGGATAAAAGTAAAGTGGACAACGAAATCCTTTTTGGCTACTACCAATTCGTGTAAATCGGCCTTTATATTTATATTCTTTCTAGAAAAGTTTTCAATAGATATATTACTAAGTTAAGAGTATACGTATACTCTATAATGTTCCCTTTTGTTTTGTATCCCGCTTTAAAATCAAGAAAATTATCAAATTTCAAACATGATTGGGAGATAACTCGTAATCATCTTAGTGGTGGTCGTTTTAGTGGTTCTAGGTGGCAACCCAACAGTGGCGAGGGCTCCCTATAACCCGACCCTGCCTGCTTGCTATGCAAATAGTAGCCATGGTAGAATTCTACCTATATACTTAATTGCTATGGTTATTCTATGGGGGAAGATTTTTTTCTCCAGTTTACTTTTTCAAAATTTTCTTGGTTGACTTGAGCCTGAATATTGTTTTCTTTTAAAATAGACGGGTAACCTGTTTAAGATGTGTTTAATGACACACAAACATCCAGTAGATATTTATATACCTACACATGAAGATTAGATATGTAAAAGAGTAAATGAGAAATGTTGCATAGGTCAAAATCATAACAGTTTTCGCACGAATGCCGACCACAGTTCGCCCAATATAGAAATAAAAACGTCATCAACATTGTAATATGCCTTTTATGTTGCCATAAAACCTGTGGCATAATTAAATTACCCTTTATTTAGAGCTTTGGTATTGTCTGGTGAGTGGGGAGGTACTGAATACTATCTTTCAATAAAAAACAATGTACCCAGAACACGTTTAGATAGGCTTTGTACTAAAACCGACAAAATGCGAGTCGGACTTGCTCACGTAGGGGTCCGTATCGTTATTATTTAGTACTAGCTTTTGCCCGCGGCTCCGCCCGCGTGGATGTCGGTTATCGCGACCAAACATAGCTTATGTCCTTTCTCAATGTCTAATCTACCCCTATACCAAATTTCATTAAAATCGGTTCAGTGGTTCAGGCGTGAAAGCGTAACAGACAGACAGACAGACAGATAGACAGACAGAAAGACAGAGTTACTTTCGCATTTATAATATTAGTATGGAGTATGGATGGATATGGATATTTTGTTGTTAAAACGGCAACAGAAATCACAACATCTGTGAAAATTTCAACTGTCTAGCTATCACGGTTCACAGAAGTACAGCATGGTGACAAATAGACAGCGGAATTTTAGTAATATGGCTCCGTTTTTGCCGTTTTAGTACGGAACCCTAGAAAGGTAATTGAAACCGGTGGTAGGCAATTCATAATAACTTTTTTGACGTAGCCGTAGAACGGTCGCTGCTACGTCAGAGGTCGTAGCTTCCGTTCCTCCTTATTGCAAATATTTATATGCACGAATACGTCGGCCTTCGAGGCCCACGCTAACCCCATCTGCAAGCTTTTACACATGTTGATAAGCGGAAGCAGGCGCAGACTTTCCCCTCAGGGCTGAGAGGTCAGAAGGTAGTCGCTGCAAAAGCCAATAGAAGTCAAATAAAAATCAATAAAGTTTGAAAGCGATCGTAGGGCTAAAGTTTTGAATGCAACTGGGACTAACGCCGGCGTGCCAGCCATTCATGAACTTAATGGGCTGGCGCGTGACGATGGCAATAGACCGGACGGTATGTCGTTGACGTACGACATGGGGCCCAATTCCCCGTTTTGTATACAAAGATTTGGCAAAAGGGCTGATAGACACTATGCGTCGTGACCAGAAGGCTGGTTATTATCTTGCACAGAGAATAAGCATTACCATTCAACGTGGCAAATCTGTCAGCCTTCTGGGAATGTCTCCACATCTTACCGGTCAGTGATGATGTGGAGCGTTCATTTTAGTAATAAGTTTCTACGCTGTAATGATTATGATAATGAAAAGTCGGTTAGGCAATCAAAGGGAAATACTTGTAGAAGCTCCCATTACAAAATTCAACCATTGCCAACTGTCTCTGAGCTCTAATAACTGTATTTAAAGAATATTCTTCTATTGGAAAAGTTCCGCTTGAAGAACTTCCAATTTAAATAGGTACTTTCGCTTTGAACAACTTCTGAAGAACATAAAAAAAAGTTGTCATTCATTTTCAACAATCTATTGGGAGGTCGGGCTCCTCAACCGTACATTATCGAATAAACGGACCAGAAATATCATTTTAAGATTTCTTCTAAAATGCTGAACCGCTTGGTTCTTAATGGAATATTCTGCACCGTATACGGGTTACATCTAAGCCCTACACGTGTTGCCCTGTATAAGAAAGGAGAGGTTCCTTTCAGAGTGGGGAGGTTAATCGGCAATAGCTTTCCAAAATACCAATGAAAGTAATAAATGGCCATGCGTATGATGAGTGTGTACACAGAAAGAACACACACGCACTCTAATTTCCTATAAAGAAATTAGAGTGAGTATTGGCACAGAACGACAGAACAGATAATAGTACTAGGTGTAGGTATTTCATTATGAGTTTCCTTTGGTATATTTTTGTTTTGTTCTCTCTATTGAAGCTGGATTTTACAAACGGGACAACTGAGTTCAGTTAAAAATGAATTTTCACTGATTGTAATCATCATTATTCCTACATTTTAGTCCCGGTCGCAACTGAAGCCTTCACCCTCAATCTGATGTGGCTTGATTTTTTCGGCTATATTGGGAGTAAATTACCTCCTTATTTCGCCTGGAACCATTGAATATATTATTATGTATATATTTTAGCTGTTGTTTCCCTATATATTGTACAAAATACTACTAGTTAGTTGAACTTGGTAGCTAATACTCCTCGGTATTTAACAAATATATTTAGCTCAGGATAATCCAACGTTGACCCACATTAAGTTTGCCGCTGAAGTTATTAAAAGTTTTCAATGAACATTGTTTGCGAAGTTTCTCAACCTGCTAATCTTAGGAATGCGAAATTTTGTGAGAATGTTTGTTTACTATTCTGTCAACGAGAACAAAGTATGCGTCCTGCCATTGTGATTTGAATATATAAACAGCAAAATATGATAGGCAGATCTCAGATAACAGCGGCCACATAAAAACCTCTGGTTTCCATGAGCACAGGCCTGGGGGAGACAGGTGAGCCGCCTGTTACCCTAGCAGAAGCAGATCGAAGTGTAAGGGAAATATCTCATGGGCACCACCTTACACCCAAGACAGTGTGGTCTTTTAGTCGATTCGAGTCCGAAATTACTACCCCCCGCAAGGCGGGTGTGTGTCGGGGGGATTTTCACATGACTAAAAATCCGTTTCTGGGAGGCATACGTGAATAGTAAAGTGGGTTTTTTTACGTTTCGTAAGCACCCGCATATACCATTTCTAGGTACATTCATCTTTACCTGGTAAATTATGACCGTAAACTAAAATCAATCAATCATAAACGGTGCTCACAACATCGTATGAAGTGACGACGTAATGCCTAATGGCGTGTAATAGTTACATAATAGAGGATCACCCAGAAGGAGAGCCGACCCAAACTTGGATCAATTTGGGACACAAATTGCTTTCGCCATTGGGATTGACGTCTGAAAATGACGCGATAGTCCAATCCAACTAGCATAAGTTGTGTTAGCTTATGTTAGATTTACTTTGATGATATTTCTTTTATAACTAACAGAAATGTGAGAGTCGAATGATATCTAACAACTCTTCAAGTGTCTATGAAGTTATTACTAGTTTTAGGACTGTTTATATACAAATAAAAATAACTGAATTACTCGCTGCATGAGTAAAAAAGCGAAGATAAGTACAAATTGCGTGCACGGTAAAAATGTTAACAGATCTTATGAAGAGCCAAGCTCACACTCGTCTACTCTCATTAAACCCTATCAATCTATCAATTAGCCTATTTGCAGTCCAATTCTGGACCTAAGCCTCGCCCAATATGCGTGATTTCTCCCGATACTCCGCCTTCCACATCCAGTCAGTCCCAGCTACCTTATTCGGTTCGTCAGTCCATCTGCCTAGTGGGCTTCCGTTTGCCTTCTCGCGGTCTCCACTCTAGGACTTGCTTGCTCCAACGGGCATCGGTCCTTCGACAGATGCAGCCAGCGCACTGCCACTTGCATAGCGCACAGCTTGCTTATTCTGCGAGCTATGTCGGTAACTTTAGTTCTTAGTCAGATGACCTCATTATGATCTCGCTCCATAGCCAGCTGCGTGGCTTTTAGGTCATGGACTAACCCCGCTGTCAGTGTTCACGATTACCTAGTCCCTATATTTTATTCATAATATGGAGCCTGGTCGTTTCATGGTCTGGTCATGGACTTAATGATATAAAGTAATCAATTAGGCGCCTAATTTTGTGTTAACAGGTCATGAATCTATTAAACCACACATTTTGATTCGAGAAATTCTCTTCCATTTCAAAAAAAGGTAGATAGTACGTTTCCGTTGCCTGTCTTGGCTGGGCAACTGCCGTATCCGCAGAGTTGCTCTCGGATCGAATACCTACTACATATAAAACAATTTCGTTTTATTTGCTCGTTTGAAATAAAAGCAAAAGAGTGTAACATTTATATGCGCTCCAAGTGGGCTCGCGAGTGTTATAACAGTCCACATTCGGGAACATATGAGTCACTAAACTGTTTGTATAATATAATTTATCTACGATTTTGCTAAGTGTTTTTGTATAATACGTATATTCGCTCGCGAAGCATAGCGATAGCCAGTAAACTTTCTTAATCATCGTCATCATAGCATTAGTTCCGGTTGCATTCAAAAGTTGTAGGTATTAAAATACAGTCCTACTCTCCCGCTTGACTTACCTTAGCTTTTGTGGGAACATAAGCCGTCTGACACCCCAACTCCGAAACGAAAACTTGTGCCAGAACCTCGTTTGTTAATCAACAGGTGTTCCGGCTTACAGGTGAGTCTGAAGATCTTGCTGGAGTATTGGTTACTTATGAGGTTTAAGACGTAATTGGCCTAATGTAGGTGTATAAAATATAATGTTTATATTACAAGACTTGACATTCTCACTGATAATATTTACCTCTACGAATAAATGTTAGGTCTAAAGACCTGACAAATGACTTGCGGATGTACGCCTGGTAGTCAAAGCGCCGGGGCTGACGCCTTGTAGCCCAGCTGCCACTGACCACAGCTCTTTTTAGCCCATAATGTTCAGTGACCTATTTCAGGTCCAAAACAATATTACAACACGGACATGTAATGTCATGACATGAACCATGTTCTATGGAAATAAAGTTTGAGTTTGAGTTTGAGGTTTTCTAGGCCACACAACGCAAGACAAGAGATCTTTCAATATTTTAATTAACAGATTGTAAATAAATCCGGCCATGATCAAAGCTGTTCCACGGACTCGCTGTAAGTAATTAAAGTGAAAAGGAAACCCTACAATAATTATCTTGAAAGAAAATTATGATACTTTGTAGCTAAAATATTTTTTCAGTGTCCATCCTACTAACTTGAAAATAATTTGGCAGTCAATGCAATCTATTAAAATTTTACGGGTACTTACATCTTTGTAGACAAAAACGACTTCAGAATTTTTATTCTCTCAGTACTTTTAATGAAGAAAGCTCTTAAAAGTTCGGTTCACTGTGATGCTATAACTTTTCGTTTTAAAATTATCTAGATGGACTTGAAAGTCAGTCACTTGCATAGAAGCTGCTTAAACCAAATGAAAAGGAGGAGGACACCCTTAACGTTGCAAAGACACTAGTAAGATACGGTGACTACCTAACAAGTAGGTACTCGTACCTAAAGCAGATTCTTCGATTCTTCAGAACTCTTATTTACTTAATAAGAGTATCTACCTGTTTCTTCAGATTACGATATAAGTAACAACCCCTCTAGACAAGTGGCAATTCGTTGCTCGGCGTAATAGAATGCCAAATGTATGGAATTTGACGTATATGACAGGCGTCAACGAATGTCAAAAACGTCAAATCCTATACATTTGTCATTCTATTCCATCATACGTCGAGCAATGAATTGCCACTTGTTTAGAGGGCCTGGGATTTATTTCTACATTTTAGAAGCATAATATATAATAATCAATATCAAATCCGAACTAATTCGTAGGAATATCCGTAGATGGCTCCCACCGTCGTCGCCCCAAGACGATAGTATAAGAGAAATTGGTAGCTCAGTGGTCAGAACATTTCCCCTGTAAGAGACTGGTCGCAGGTTCGCGTCCTGGCGATTTACTTTTTCCGTTCTTAGTCGATTTGAATAGTTAACATACTAATTGCTTTAAAGTTTCATTCAAGAATATCAAATTGTTGGTTATAATAAATCTGAGACCATTAACCGTGTTTTATTAATCCAGAAAACGAAGCGCAATTTTGTTAGCAAGTTTATCGATACCATTTATTTAAACCTCATGACCTACTTTGGTATTAACGCAAATTTCAATACCGTGCCGAGTTCAGCAAAGTTTACAATTTGCTCACTCGATGTGCTTGAGGCAAAGTCATATTTAAAACATATTTGTTCAGCTCTCGATAAACTATGTTCTGAATTCTTGTCTGCTCGCAAAGTGGAAGGAACCATTGTATGGTCTAAGTGGGAAACTTCTCGACATTTCTCTTTTCGTTTTAAATGACTCTAGCTGGGTCCAGCTGTGCAATTATTTAAGCGAGCACATTGTTTTTTGTCACAACGTTGTGCTCGATAGAGATTGTCATTTTTCGATCTACAGTGGCGTGACCCAGTCCGATATGTCACAAATTGCACAGCAGACCGACCGAGTATGACTCGCGAGTCACGCTCAGACTTACTGCTCGCGAGCCGTGGCACCCATGGCTTTGGAAGGTTGCGAGCATGCGTCGCAAGCCAATGTGAGGACGTCTGAGCATTAATTTGAGTGTCATTACATCCATCCACACCGTACGAGCAGCTCTGACTGAACGAGCGGCCTTTGAGCATCGGTAAAAACCGACGACGTTCGGCTCGGCAGAACTAATTTGGGATCGAGTCATTGACTCGCGAGCCGTGCTCGGCCGGTCTGGACGCAGCTATTTACTTCTATGTATATTTTATTACACAAGCTATTTAGAACAACAATCACACATAGTTAAAACTGAACTAAACTGGTTGAAGTTTACTTTGTTTATTATCATGTAGGTGATGCATGTCTCAGACCCTTGCCGAACCGACCTTGTATGTTAGGTTATCTATTGAGGTCTAGACTAATAGTAATCTAGTTGTCAAAAGTTTTGATTTGCATATTGATGCTGAGGTTAGAAGGTTACCAGGACTTTGTTTCCTCTATCAAAAGAACATTCGCGTTTCATGGTTTATAGGTTGGATTAACGCGATCATGGTATCATAATTTCTTTGAATTGCATCATCTATCGAACAGGTTATACTTTCCGTATCCAAATAAAAAAATCCGCTCTCCTATTATTCCTTTTCAGGCTTGAGTCTGACCCCTTTAATCCCGAGAAAAAAGTTTGCACCAGAGCCTCGTCCGTTAATCAATAGGTATCTGGTTTGCATGTGAGGCTGACATGGGCCCCGAAGATCCTACTGGGACCTCATATACTTATTTACATGATTAAAATCATTCTTTATCATTAATTTGCTTAAAACGAAAATCTTATTCAAATAGAACAATAAAATTCAGTATAATGTGTGCAAAGTTTTTGTTAAATCATTTATTGCATATAAACTGATGCCCGTGGCTTCGTCCACGTGGAATACACTGTTCCCGTTCCTCTTTTTTAAGATTAATTTATCTATTTTTAAGTATAAGATTATTATCCTTTACAATTTGCCAACACTTTATTACACGGTATCATGCTATCTTTCCAGTGCTTAAAAAAAATGCGACACGCCCAACGTAATGTGTGAGACTCTTATAACTTATGTCCAACAATTTGTTACCCAAGATAGCGGTAACATTGTTTGCCTTAGAACCCTTCTTAGGACCGAACTAGAGATTCCTTTCAAGATAATATTTACATTTATTCTTTGTAAAAGATAGTTTCTTAAGGTGTTCGTGACATTTTGATACCTTGATTTGACTTGTAGTTACAAAATAGACAAAGGTAAGTACTGCTTAACTGTGGGGACCAGGGACTCGGATTTACTCTTTACTGTTTTTTATTATCGACTGTGACTTAAATAAACGAAAATTAATTTTCATAAACGTTTTTTTTACATTTTTTAAACGTCAATTTGACTTCACCTAACCTGATGGTAAGCTAAAGGCAAAGTCTCAGGACAACAAATAAACACATATCTATATAGAGGCCATACATATCCATTAAAATTTTATAATACTTACCTTTTTTGGACAAGTAGAAACCCTTAAAGGGTACCACCTCACCAAAGATATAAAGTGAAGTGGCCATGTAGGATTCGAACCGAATGAAACCACACGGATTTTTATTACGTGAGTTTTTTACTGAGGATATCAAGTGTACCCCAGGAAGGAATTCCCAATTACCTGTCATACCGGAGGCCTTGCGGTGAAATTAGGGGGTAACCCTCCTCCCTTTCAGGAAGGCCCGCGCGAAGCAATTTTCGCACTATCATCACAAACCTGGTTTTGTAAGAATGAGAGGCAGTTAAATTCTTCGATGTGTATATAATACACCTACATAGGTATTTATTTATCTTTGCACCTATGATGATGAGTAAAGAAATTAGTATAAACTTTAGTTGATTAGGTAGGTACATTGATTGTTTTTTGAGGATTTTTGAGGTTTAATTTATCTACTTGCTTTACATTTGAATATTATAGTTGATAGTCAGTTAGTTATAAAAATAAACGAGCGATTGTAGCATTTGTTTTAATTTTTATGTAGACTTAATATCTATTAATAAATTACATTACATTTTATAAAAATGATTTCATTAAAAATAAGTATACATACTGTGTAAATAAATCTAATAGGTACATGGTTATTAATTTATATACATGTATATTAATCACAAAATACACTTAGTTATATATACAATCTCGGGTTTTCAAATATGGATGATAAAAAAATTACTTTTAAACAAAGTATCTAATCGTTACGCGAAATAATTGAAATAAAACCACTTTTTAACGGATTCTATCGCAATTTATTTGTTACTAGCTTTTGCCCGCGGCTCCGCCCGCGAGGATGTCGGTTATCGCGACCAAACATAGCCTATGTCCTTTCTCAAGGTCTAAACTACCTCTATACCAAATTTCATCAAAATTTGTTCAGTGGTTTAGACGTGAAAGCCCGACAGACAGACAGACAGACAGAGTTACTTTCGCGTTTATAATATTAGTAGGGATTATTTACTTTTAGCCCGAAGTTTCGGCTAATTATGAGCAGCTATGATTTTGACATAACTATTACCTACCTACTTCAAACTATGTGACAACTACCATCTTTAGTCACCTCGCGAGTCTCGCGACCATGGCTGCTAAAAGTAGCCGGAACGTGATTGGGCTAAAAGTAAATAATCCATAGTAATATTATAAATGCGAAAGTAACTCTGTCTGTCTGTCTGTCTGTTACGCTTTCACGCCTAAACCACTAAACCGATTTTGATGAAATTTGGTATAGGGGTAGATTAGACCTTGAGAAAGGACATAGGCTATGTTTGGTCGCGATAACTCACATCCACGCGGGCGGAGCCGCAGGCAAAAGCTAGTAACAAATATTATCTAATTCTAATTTAGTATATTATACAGTTCTGATACCTACAGAGGTACAGACTTCGAATGCATTAGTAGCCGTCAGCTTTCTCTGCAGTAAGAACAACTGCATCATAACTGCAGTCAAATGGTAATTTTGCAGCTGACTCCAACTTTAAATGCAGATCGTCTGTGTCGCTTAAATTTTCATTCAGCCAGAATCTACGTGATTCTAAAAACTGCACGATCACTGCAAGCGGACAATGCAGTTGGTTTGCGGTTTTGATGCAGATATATAACGACTGATTATTTTTATGTATTTGCAATTTTTATATAAGTAAGATTTTTATGTAGGTACGGTTTTTATGTAGGTGCGATTTTTATGTACGTGCGATTTTTATGTAGCTACGATTTTTATGTAAATAGTATTACTGAAAAGGTTACCGGATTTTGAAGCTAGTATCTAAAATACGTGAGTCAGTTCATATCAAATTGAACGTGTAAAAGGCGAGTGTGTCCCAGACATGTCCTAGAGAAGTAGGTCATAACGATATATATGGTGTAACTCAGTTGCAATTAGTAGATCAAACAGCCAGTTAATCGACCCTAATTAAATTAGGTGTGACTTCAATTTACGTTTATAGATACCATTTACTGAATTGAATGTTTTTATCGCTCTGACTGATAATTAATTGAAGGAAATTTAGAATTGGAAATAGCAGAATTGTGATGGTTCTGGTTTTTTTTGTAAAAATTGGTTCTTGATTTAGAAAAGATAGGGCGATTATGATTTTTGTGCTTGGTTTTATTCAGATTTTAATATTATTCCCGTGAGTTTTCCAAACTTTCTCTCTTATGAACCTTGTAGGTACTGACAAAAATTACAAACTCAATAAAAACAAATCATCCAGATTCGGTGGAATCGTTCTCAAATTATTAACTTACATAGTGAAAAAAAAATAAAATGAAAAAATTGGAGTTATTCAATTAAATTTTAAATACGAAGAGATTCAAATGAAATATTTTGTTTTTATAATTATTTTACATTTTACACAAAATTTGTTGTGAGGTTCATATTATTATTATCAGTGTTGCAACTTAATTACCCGTACTTAATTAATTTGAATACAAAGTATGCATCCTTGTTTATAATGTCAGTGGCTATTATCTTCATTACATCAATAGAAACTGATATACGAGATACATGATTGCTAAACTCCGACTCCATTTGAAAGTAGTTGATAATTCTTGAACATTGGAAAATTTCAGTAGTGAAAATTATTTACCGAACCTCTAGGCAAGTGGAAATTCCTTATTAAATTACGATAGAATAGAAAAGACTAATCAATATTATGGGATTGACATACGTCAGAGACTTTGCCTTCAGCTTATCTACCATCAGGCGAGGCGAAGTCAAATTGACGTGTCCTATATAAAAAAAAAAGTATACGACTGTCATAAATATCAAAATACAGCCTCCGTGGCGTAGCGGTAGTGAACGCGGCCGCTACGCAGGAGGCGCGGGTTCGATCCCCGCTCAGTGCAAATATTTGTGTGAATTAAATATGAGTATTTGCATTGGTCTGGTCGTGCCTCGGAGAGCACGTTAAGCCGTCGGTCCAAAACCACTTTTTAACGGATTCTATCGCAATTTATTTGTTACTAGCTTTTGCCCGCGGCTCCGCCCGCGAGGATGTCGGTTATCGCGACCAAACATAGCCTATGTCCTTTCTCAAGGTCTAAACTACCTCTATACCAAATTTCATCAAAATTTGTTCAGTGGTTTAGACGTGAAAGCCCGACAGACAGACAGACAGACAGAGTTACTTTCGCGTTTATAATATTAGTAGGGATTATTTACTTTTAGCCCGAAGTTTCGGCTAATTATGAGCAGCTATGATTTTGACATAACTATTACCTACCTACTTCAAACTATGTGACAACTACCATCTTTAGTCACCTCGCGAGTCTCGCGACCATGGCTGCTAAAAGTAGCCGGAACGTGATTGGGCTAAAAGTAAATAATCCATAGTAATATTATAAATGCGAAAGTAACTCTGTCTGTCTGTCTGTCTGTTACGCTTTCACGCCTAAACCACTAAACCGATTTTGATGAAATTTGGTATAGGGGTAGATTAGACCTTGAGAAAGGACATAGGCTATGTTTGGTCGCGATAACTCACATCCACGCGGGCGGAGCCGCAGGCAAAAGCTAGTAACAAATATTATCTAATTCTAATTTAGTATATTATACAGTTCTGATACCTACAGAGGTACAGACTTCGAATGCATTAGTAGCCGTCAGCTTTCTCTGCAGTAAGAACAACTGCATCATAACTGCAGTCAAATGGTAATTTTGCAGCTGACTCCAACTTTAAATGCAGATCGTCTGTGTCGCTTAAATTTTCATTCAGCCAGAATCTACGTGATTCTAAAAACTGCACGATCACTGCAAGCGGACAATGCAGTTGGTTTGCGGTTTTGATGCAGATATATAACGACTGATTATTTTTATGTAGTTGCAATTTTTATATAAGTAAGATTTTTATGTAGGTACGGTTTTTATGTAGGTGCGATTTTTATGTACGTGCGATTTTTATGTAGCTACGATTTTTATGTAAATAGTATTACTGAAAAGGTTACCGGATTTTGAAGCTAGTATCTAAAATACGTGAGTCAGTTCATATCAAATTGAACGTGTAAAAGGCGAGTGTGTCCCAGACATGTCCTAGAGAAGTAGGTCATAACGATATATATGGTGTAACTCAGTTGCAATTAGTAGATCAAACAGCCAGTTAATCGACCCTAATTAAATTAGGTGTGACTTCAATTTACGTTTATAGATACCATTTACTGAATTGAATGTTTTTATCGCTCTGACTGATAATTAATTGAAGGAAATTTAGAATTGGAAATAGCAGAATTGTGATGGTTCTGGTTTTTTTTGTAAAAATTGGTTCTTGATTTAGAAAAGATAGGGCGATTATGATTTTTGTGCTTGGTTTTATTCAGATTTTAATATTATTCCCGTGAGTTTTCCAAACTTTCTCTCTTATGAACCTTGTAGGTACTGACAAAAATTACAAACTCAATAAAAACAAATCATCCAGATTCGGTGGAATCGTTCTCAAATTATTAACTTACATAGTGAAAAAAAAATAAAATGAAAAAATTGGAGTTATTCAATTAAATTTTAAATACGAAGAGATTCAAATGAAATATTTTGTTTTTATAATTATTTTACATTTTACACAAAATTTGTTGTGAGGTTCATATTATTATTATCAGTGTTGCAACTTAATTACCCGTACTTAATTAATTTGAATACAAAGTATGCATCCTTGTTTATAATGTCAGTGGCTATTATCTTCATTACATCAATAGAAACTGATATACGAGATACATGATTGCTAAACTCCGACTCCATTTGAAAGTAGTTGATAAATTCTTGAGCATTGGATAATTTCAGCAGTGAAAATTATTTACCGATCCTCTCGGCAAGTAGAAATTCCTTATTAAAATACATACGATAGAATAGAAAAGACTAATCAATATATGGGATTGACATACGTCAGAGACTTTGCCTTCAGCTTATCTACCATCAGGCGAGGCGAAGTCAAATTGACGTGTCCTATATAAAAAAAAAAGTATACGACTGTCATAAATATCAAAATACAGCCTCCGTGGCGTAGCGGTAGTGAACGCGGCCGCTACGCAGGAGGCGCGGGTTCGATCCCCGCTCAGTGCAAATATTTGTGTGAATTAAATATGAGTATTTGCATTGGTCTGGTCGTGCCTCGGAGAGCACGTTAAGCCGTCGGTCCCGGTTGCCAAGAGAACATCTATGGCAGTCGTTACGGGGTAGTTGGAGCCCTCAAAAATCCAAAAACAACGGTCTAACTGCAAAGCTTCGATATCGCCTAATGTTAACATTGGGTTGTGGAGGTCAGACGACAATCGCTTCACGGAAAATATCAAGGTCTAGCCAAATCCGTGGTTAAGACTGGTAAAAGCGGACCCCAGACTCCGAGCTGAAAGCTTCGGATGCGACTGGGAATTAACGCTAAGAGGAAGAAATATCAAAATACGTGTCATTTCCGTATTTTTTTTTCAGGTTTCCATATACTGGTTATTCTATTCTATAATACCTAGGTACTATCGATTGTGCCACGTGTCTAGAGGGGCAGAGTTCACACATTTATGGTGTTAGATGTATTCCCTAAAATAAACTTAAAAGATGCTTCTTTGTGTCTATGTTGTAGCAACGCCTACACTTCGGTTAGGTATAAATATTATTTCTCTGTATCGAGGATTGCTACGGTACCAAAATGATCATATTATAAATGGTAACATTTTTTGAGGAAAATCTGTATCTGAACCTTTCAGACGATCCTAATGCAATTTTTCCAGCTCATTGAAATAATATCTTACAAAAAGATATTCTTAAGGTGTGAGCGTGTTATATAAGTGTTCGTTGATAAAAATAGTGTCTGAATACGACACGATGGTTGAAGGGCTACCTAAGGATGTAAAAGACAATTACAGTTCACAATAAAATCGCCTTTCAATGAAGTGCTTATGATATAGTTTGGGAAGTTTTTCCTTGGAATAGTAGATGTCGCTTGCACCCTTTTGCCTTAAGGCCTCTACACACCAAACCCGCCGGCCCGCCGGCATTGCCCGGCGGGTCAGCTGTGCAATTCTCTAAATGTTCAGCGTCGAGCACAACGCTGAGACAACCTTGATCAAGATTCTCATTGGTCCATATCCAGTGACGTCACCCTGTCTAACCAATGACAATCTCGATTAAGGTTGTCTCAGCGTTGTGCTCGACGCTGAATATTTAGAGAATTGCACAGCAGGCCGCCGGCCTTGTTTTGCGATAATCGCGAGCAAACATGAAGTGCCGGCATGCCCCGCCGGGCAATGCCGGCGGGCCGGCGCGGCGGGTTAGGTGTGTAGAGGCCTTTACAGTCATTATATTGTATTATGATAAATACAAAACAATAGCTTTTCTTACTTTATTTTTCAGTACAAAACTAATGTAATGTATAATTTGGTGAATCAATTCTTATACATTTATAAAAAAAATTACAATCCTGATATCAGTATCAGTTCATATTGGTATTGTCACAAAACTGACATGGCAGTAAAATAATGCTCCTGTGACAAGTTTGCAATGAAAATAATTTTCTAGGTTGATTAGGCAGTGATACCAAACCCAGTTAATACAAATAATGTAGAATCTGCCCTCGTATATCTTCACAAACTGTGTACCTAACAATAATTATGTAAATGAACAATGTTAAGCAAGCAAGTTCGGCTATTCAGAAATAAAATCATAAACCTTTTGTTATTCAACATTGACTCGAGTTCTGAGAAAAAGGAAATTACAAAAATATCTTCTGAACCAAGAAAAGCATAAAATATTCCATCAAGCCCTCAAAATGCGTTCATTATTAACATGACAATAAGGGATAATAGAAAATATCTCTGAAAAGTTTTATGTGGGAGGAAAAGCTGAATATTTTCGCTTTTAAACATAAAAATGGGTCAGAAAATGGAACAAAGGTGGTCAAAAATATCAATCGATAGGTAAAGTCTATATAAACTGTTGATGGATAGCACTTGGTGGAACTTATTGTTACACATATTGATAACACACTTGTACTTTCCCACGATATTTGCTATTGAACCTGACCGATTTCGCCTTACTGCATTCTCAAAGGTTTACATTGACAATTATCCTTTTCCATCCGCGCGAAAGCTTTGAGAATACGGCATTCCCATTATGTCATAGTTAAAGTTATAATAGAACCTAATTTATAAAGCAATTTTGTTTGCTGACTTATTGATCGCCCAAAGCCGAATGTACAAGAGAATTTCCAATTCCAAGACGTGTCTGAGTAACTCAACTATTCAGAGCATTCCCCCTGTAGAGAACTTATTTCTTCATTCATTACCTTTAGGTATTGGTCGTTGGTTTGGAAAAAGAAATCTGATAACACTGCCACCAGAATTGTCTAAAAAATTGCAATCCAGGTTAAACAACTAGTTTAATGCTTCTCCTCTTTAACAAAGAAAGACAAAAGATAGAGAGGGAGGGAGAATAGTAGTAAGGTAAAGGAACGTCTTTCGATAATATATCACTTCAAAATATACAAGTTAATCATTTATATTTTACCTATAAATGTGTATAATGTAAAGAAAAGAATGATTTCCCATACTCATGATGGTTTAATTTATAGTTTTACAAAAGATAAGTAAGCATAGTACTTTGTGCATAAAAGTACTAAAAATACCAATCGACAACAACTTTTCCGGCACTTAGTGTCCATTCATGCGGCATTACTACATCAGGTGGGAGGCTCTGGAGGTGGAGGCTCTTTCGTTTTACCTTCCTTGCCTGGGGAACTTCCCCCAGGGTCCGCTGTTTCGCTGTTTCCGCTGTTAATTGCCACTGATGTTAGGGGTACCTGTGAAAAAAATCATGTATTATCTATAGGTCTTGTTTTTTCCTTATTGTGGTACTTTATTACACAGTTAAAATTTAGAGAAACTTAATGATTGTCAGTTTGGAGTGTTTTAAATAAATATTTAAGAGGTTTTAAATAGGCTCGGTGTACTCTTAAAAGCGAATTGTGTATTATATTGAACGTGAATAATATGACGAATAATATTTAAATTAATATGTGCATAATATATAATACGAAAAGTGGCATTGATTTTATATATACAGGGTGGAATATTTTAACCTTACCTGGAGGGAAAGTACTTTAAATACTGGAGATAGCTAATTTCACTCAAAGGAAACATTCCTTTATTTTTAAAAAGAAACAAAACTGCATTCATAGTTTTTTGAAAATTCCCTTGCCATGCCCGGTAATCGAACCGACTAAAATCCAAAAAAATAACATCCTGTATTTTTATAGCATCAATCGATAGTGTCAATCATGAGGATCGAAACTCTCTAATAAACATGGTAAATTAAATGAAAGGAAGTCAATAAAATCTTAACATATAAATTCCATTCCAACAGATACAGTACTTTTGCTCAACGTGCCATCACATACCTTATCAACAATAACGCCATTTATTTAGTAAAATGAGTACTAACTAAATGACTAAACTTTGATGATTCCGATTTAGAATGTAACGTTATTGTGTGACTGCATGAGGTAGTGAAGTCTCCCGATTTTTTTTATAAAGAATATTAGTAACCGAAATTACTAATATTCCTGTTAACCCCCCCAAGTAAGCTAAATTGCTTGTACTAGGAGTGGGTTCACGTCTGTAGTTTAACGGTCAGGATTCGAACCCGGGACCTCTCGATCGTAAGGCTGACTCCTTAACCACTAAGCTACCGACGGCGACGCTACTATTATGTCGATTTAGGTCCAAGATACGTGTCTCGAGGTATACTTGGTTGGGCTTGGAAAGCACTTCGTGGCAAACCGCATCGCACCATGGGCAACGGAGATGTTGGTTCGTCTTATAATACGTTAATTGAGACTTTTGAATTAACCTGAGACGGCATGCGGTTTTAGTCGGTTTGAGTCGAGAGAGTAAATACCCCTGCTGGCCAGTGAGGGCCAGCGATGAAAAACAGGGACAAGTACCTAATTTAAATATGGAATTTTATTCTTAATATGATAGGTGATGGATCCTTGAGTTAAGTTCTCTATTTTGTTAAATCGAATTTGAAAATTGGGTTTTCAGGGATTTCCTTTCATTTCATTAACCATGTTTGTTAGACAGATTTGATCCTTATGATTTATACTATTGATTGATGTCATAAAAATACAGGATGTTATTGGAGTGAAATTCGGTATCTCCAGTATTTAGAGAACTTTCCCTCCAGGTAAGGTTAAAATCTTCCACCCTGTATATATAAAATCAATGCCACTTTTCGTATTATATATTATGCACATATTAATTTAAATATTATTGAATTATATTTTCTTTTTGTTATTACTTCAATCAAAAGAAATTTCAGAAGACATTCACCAATCACCTATAATATTATCACCTAGCAAAGGATGAGGCTGCCTCTCCACCGGAGATATGCTACGCAGCTATGCTACGAAGATTAAAAGCTAAGCTATGAAACTATGTGACCGTTTCACGGAGGACAGAATATGATTTCCTTCTCCATGGACCGTTTCCACTCAAGAATCAATCAAGAAACAATTTCATTTATTCAATTTAGGCACATAAAGAGCACATATGAACATCAAAATACTGTACTATGCTTTGTAGCGTAGCGAGTAAGATGTGTTTGTGCTATGCAGTTATGCTACGAAGATTATAAGCTAAGCTATGAAAATATGTGACCGTTTCACGGAGGACAAAATATGATTTCCTTCTCCATGGACCGTTTCCACTGTACTATGCTTTGTAGCGTAGCGATGAAGATGTGTTATTAAACTTCAAATATTCATAATTGAAATCTTTTCTCCATTTATAGCCACACCCATAGCAATTATCTTTCTATGTAATAATCATAGCTTAGCAGAATCCCTTTTCAACAGTCTATGCTATGTGGATATCAAGTGCGGATGCACTTGATATCGTGGAAGGAAGGAATGCTACGTTGCTATGCTATGTTGCTCTAGATAGAGCAACATAGCATAGCAACGTAGCATTCCTTTAATTCATTCATTTGAATATTCACATGGGACTCAAAATAGGGATATTTTTTTATTCTGGAACTCTAAATTTTATTTTATAGGTATACTTACCTAAAATTGTTGTAATATTATGAGAAATGGTTTTAAAATACTGCAATTGTGGGATAAAAACGATAAAGTTTTTGCTGACGTGTGACGTTTCTACAGCCCATAAACTAACTTTTTATTACATTCACCGCAGTAACTATAAAAACCCTTACATAGGGGTAACTCAGACACAAAATAACCGATCCATGGTCGAGTTTACTACTTTAATATGTTGAAAGTTTTGATACTTTTTGAATTTTAATGTAATACATTAAAGAGCTTAAGTTTGAAAAAAATTAAATGACACGATTATGCAAAGTAGGCACCTTATTAGCATGCACTTTAAGATAATTTTTGAACCTTAATTGTGGTAATTCGTTGACCAGCGCACGTTGACGTATATGACAGTCGTCAACGTACGTCATAAACGTCAAAATATCCCATACATTCGTCATTCTATGCTACAATAAAATCTGTCAAATCACCCTTAGTATGGCGACGTAGATTATGAGAAGAATTTTCGCACATGAAATAATATCATTTTAAATGTACAGACAAGTTTACTACTATTTTCAACTGAGACGAATATTCACTGAGACGAATTTACAACAACCCATTTGAATTACTTGTCTGACAGTTTAATCAGGTTACACAAGACGCAATCAGTTACAATAATTAACACAATGTCAAAGTTTAATATCTTCAATCTGTGTACATTTAACGTCAGCACGACCTTGACTGCAAAGTTTCAAAATGATCTTCATACGTATTAAGAGCAAATCAAACTGTTTTATTGATTTAAATTGCATTATTGTCCAACGACGAATTTACAACAACCCATTTGAATTACTTGTCTGACAGTTTAATCAGGTTACACAAGACGCAATCAGTTACAATAATTAACACAATGTCAAAGTTTAATATCTTCAATCTGTGTACATTTAACGTCAGCACGACCTTGACTGCAAAGTTTCAAAATGATCTTCATACGTATTAAGAGCAAATCAAACTGTTTTATTGATTTAAATTGCATTATTGTCCAAACTAAAGGTGTGTATCAAATATCACAACAATGAGTCAACTGAAAGGAGGCAAAACCAAGACCTTAAGATCATTTTGAGTCCTACTTTGTTCATCAATCTGATGCTGACTGTACCTACGAATACCTCTGTTTATATTATCTGATTCACCCCGTTTGAGTAAACGTGTGTGAATATGGCACCGTTGTAACATATGCGTGGTGCCATATACACAGCTTGGAGATACAGAGATGAATGTTTGAAGATATATTAAGCTGCTACGAGTACTCATATAATGCATTGATTAATTAATTATAATTTGACGTTATCACATTACACATTAACGCGCCTGGTGAATTACACTCATAAAGGGACTTACGTTAGCTTTGTGAGGAGATTTGAATACAGTTCGTTAGTCTGTACTATATTATAAACGACGATAATAGGTACAAATTTTATAGTACGAAGAGGAAGAAATTCTAATTACAGTTTCTTGTTAGTAATTAAATATCTACTAAGTACATAGGTATACACTGTATTGTATATAACAAAAGTGCAAAATAAGTCAATCGATCAAAGTTTGTCTAGTCTAGTCTACTTTGTCTATTTTACTGGCATTGGCAGGGTAAAACCAACTCTCAAGCATCTTTAGGCCAAACTTTTGTTTTGATGGCTTCTTTAGCGCTACAGTTATGTATGATTTTTTGTTGAATACATATTTATGTAAGGATTTGTTGATTGTGTGCACTTTCAGAAATATCCCTAGTACATTTCCAAAACTTGATTACTATCAGGCTAATTTCCCGTGAGTAGCTTCGTTTTGATGAGACGCCCAATAATAGCTTGTACGCAACTTTCGAATGTGGTAGCTAATAGAGCTAGCATGGGTAAAATATGTCGATTTCATGATTCCAAAAAACTTATTACTAACCGGCTAGTTTTTCTTATATCTCAAGATAATTGGCTTGATAGTAGTCAGGTTGTGTCATTCACCATCTCGCGATCGTCAAATTCGCGAGCGCGCGCGAGTTAGCAATTTTTGATTTCGAATTATTTTTTCGTCGTCATCTCGCGCGCATGTTAAGTACAGTCAGATAAAAAAGGATCAAAGTAAAAACATGAAAAGGAAACTAATGTATACTCGCGTCTTTACCTGTAGGCACATGCTGTAACTTGCATCTCGAATGATCGAAGTGAGCTCGATAGCTGAATCCGCGGTGATTTGTCAATTTCGCGAAATTGACCAATCACCGCGGATTCAGCTATCGAGCTCACTTCGATGATTCGAGATGTTTGTTACAGCATGTGCCTGCTGCATTGGTTGATGCGCTGCGAATGTTTTTTTTATCATCTTAGATTTCGATATAGACTTGCGAAGTGAGACTACGCCACTAGGGGGACACGGCCGATATTATGATATCTGTTATGAGTAGCTATGTCATCTTAATATGCGTCGTATGAAATTAGATTTTTTTTTGCTTATCTTTTACTTTAGGCTGTATTTAAGATAAATTTCATAATGTTTCACATATTACACTAGTTAAAATATTTACAAGAATAAAAAAAAGTATTTATTGCAATTTTTATTTCATTACATATATTTTTTATGATATTTGTAATTCATTTTAAATTAGTATAGTGTTTTAATGTATATATTTATTGTAAAAATATTAAATAAAGCTATTATTTTTGTTGGAATAAAAAATGGATAAATAGTTGGGGTAAGTAGTTCGGGTATCGAATAATTCCTCCTCATCGATTTTTACTGGTAAAGTGCCTAAAAGACTCTCGCAAAACGCGGTAGCGCTTATACCTCAGGATCGGGACCCGTATCTTAGACCTGAATCACGAGACTAACGAGGTCCTGGCGCCCGCCGTAGCACCTCATGCTATCCTCAAAAGACACATTTTAGGTGCAAGATATAATGTTCCGAGTAACCACTGACCTCCGTTAACGCGCGTTACATGTGAAGCTAGCCTAAAATATCCTGTACATTTAAAATAGGTACCTAATTTAATCTATTACAACGTTTTTGCAGCTGACTGTACACAAATACGTCATATTTTCACAAACGCGCGAGTTGATGACACAAAAATAATTCAAAATCGAAAATTGCCAACTCGCGCGCGCTCGCGAATTTGACGATCGCGAGATGGTGAATGACTCGTCAGGTTTTGGAAATGCACTAGGGACCCCGGCCTATAAGTAAGGTAAGGCTATTTTGAATCAATTCTATTTTTTTTTATGTTAAACTTCACGGGATGGCGATTTTTCTCCTTGGACCCTAATATAAACTTGACTACTGTTCTCGTTAGTCGGGAACAATAATAGTAGTACTCTATTCTCTTGTTATGTTTACGTTATGTATTCGAATATATTTCGTGCTCGGAGGTTAATACAGAGTAGCTCTTAGATGTTACATAGATAGATAAACAATTTGATTTGATAGATTGATAATTCTTTATTGTACACCAATAGATTGTTGTGTAATTTTATGTAAGAATAGATATAAAAGCGATAGAGATACAGCTAAACGCTAAATGCGATAATTATCGACAGTCGCTCGCATTTAGCTGTATCTGAAGTCGTTCGCATGTAGCTTCTGTATTGTCTTCACCCTTAATTTACTGATCTATAGGTATACATACCATAGACACAGCAGTACATATATGCGTGTCAGACTGCCTGGGCGGAGGTGACAAGGAGGCATCGAACCTCAAGTCTAGTTGAACCATGTAGACGGCAGCTGCCAAGGTCATGATGGACATCGGAAGCTGTGCGCTGGCAACACCAAGGCAAGTTGTGCTACCGCATCTATAAAAAAGTTATAATTAGGAAGTTTGTTTTAGCTTTTGAATTTTTACGAATACTAGTGACACGTGGGATAGGTACTCGAAATTCGTCTGTAATTCCTTATTTTTTAGTTTTCATAATCAAGCGAGTTGATGACAAAAAAGGGAAATTGGATGGCACCAACTCGCGCGCCAGCGAGTTCATGAATAATTTTTATCAGCAAGTTAAACTTTTTGCATTTCTTTTTATTTCTGCTGTACTTAAACATTTCAACTAAATTAATGTCAAAATACGTTTCACAGGTACCTACTTATAGTTAAACGTAACTAACATAATGTGTGTTTCAAATACCTTTTTGTATTTAAAAAATCAACTAATATGACATTTACGTCACAGCATCTATATACACGACCTAACTCCTACTAAAATAACACGAGTTTTCATAATCAAGCGAGTTGATGACAAAAAAGGGAAATTGGATGGCACCAACTCGCGCGCCAGCGAGTTCATGAATAATTTTTATCAGCAAGTTAAACTTTTTGCATTTCTTTTTATTTCTGCTGTACTTAAACATTTCAACTAAATTAATGTCAAAATACGTTTCACAGGTACCTACTTATAGTTAAACGTAACTAACATAATGTGTGTTTCAAATACCTTTTTGTATTTAAAAAATCAACTAATATGACATTTACGTCACAGCATCTATATACACGACCTAACTCCTACTAAAATAACACGATCTAACTTTTAAACTACATCTAAAATAACCACGAGCATGCATGACGGGCGTTCCACTATACTGTGTCGCATTTCGTTATAAAAAAGTTAGGTAATTATTTCTTCAGGAATGATGCTCACCCAATATTCATCAAAGACCGTACACAGAACACTAACATGGCGATATGGGCGGCGATCGCCGCTGTCCATAACACAGTCAATGGCACCGCAGCACATGGTGAAGGTCCCAATGCTCGCCACGGAGCGCCCCAGAGATACGAGGTCCTCGATCGGGCGGAGACCCAGCCGCCGAAACCTCGACTGTAATAGATTGAAGTTGCTGAAAGATAAATGAAATATTAATGGTTTTGGATTGGATTGTATAGGATCCTACTAAGATCTTGGAGGCCCAATTCTACCTCGCCTATAAGACGAACGAGGCATGGCGCAGGTTTTTCCCTAAGAGTTACAGGGTTAGGAGTTGTGGTTGTCGTGTGTCTTCTATTCCGTCAGGCCGTGGCAGGTGTGATGCAAGATAAGAACATCTTGGTTCCCACACCCGAGGAGGTCATTTCAAAACAGGGGATGGCCATGGGTTAGCCGGGGTGCAAAGGAAATACTTTATGAGCAACCTTACACTCCGGTATATGAAGACCCGAGAGCGTGTGTGGTTTTTTTTGGTCCGGATCCGACATAAATCCCCCGCCTCCAACCTTTTTTCCCGCACGGAAAAAGGTTTTCTATTTTGTTAATCCCTTGAGAATCAATCAATTGACAACATGATAACAACAAATTCGACTGCGTTCGCAGTTTGACCAAATATTGACTTAAAATTAGTCTGACTTATTTCGATTTTCGCAAATTAACTGTATATTCTAACGGAACACCAATCTATATTCACACATAGTAAGATAATCAAATAAATAATCATGGAAACTGAAAGACGCATGCAGATAAGGGTTGTAATTGTTGTAATTGTGTGTTGTATTGCCGCAGCACAGCAGTGGTGTACATGGTACATGACTGATTTATGGGTTACTGTCTAGAAATATATTCATGCTCTTAGTGAGATGGAGTTAGACAATCATATTAGTAACTAGCTGTACACGCGACTTCGTCTTTCTTTTTATACGACTTAGGTGGCAGACAACACTAGGCCGTGTGCAACACCACAGGGAGTTACACTCGTGCTGCCGACACTGTAAGAACAGAGAGTTTCTGTGTCGTCAGTGCAGGAGACAGTGCAGGACAAGCCTTCATTATTCCCACTGATAGCACAAAAACTCTCTAGTGACCTTTGGCTACCCTACTCACTGCCGGGAACAGAACACGAAGTTTTAATGGCTGCAGTATTCTGTAGGGCAGAGGTACTTCCCCAGTCGGACTGCTCAATTGGGACTGGAATACCGTCGTGTCCTATCTCCGTCTGAACTTACTTATATGTTTTAATTTTTTGATTCTTTTTCGAAAATAAAAGAAGCTTGTGTGTAGCAGATAGAAAGGCAGATACACAAAAGTTAAATGTTAAATGGTTTTTGTGTGTCGGACGCCACTAATCAGTAAAGTGAAGAAAACAGTCAAGCCATATTATTTAGGTCGAGAAGCAAAAGTCACATATTGTGTTGCCTTCAACGGTTTCTCGACATGCAATTACTCCATCGTAGATAATTAAACCTTGAATAAGAGCTAGGGGATAACGAGTCCCGCACTAATGCGGCTTCCGAACAAGTTTTATTCTCATCACATAATGAAAAGGGATAGCTGTCGTCGTGGGTTGAATATCTATACCTACAACCTACAACTAAATGACTTTCTCATACGTAACTAGCTGACCCCGCGAACTTCGTACCGCCGAACAGTCGATTCTTTAATTATTATTATTTTTCTCTGGGTAAGAACCGAAAAGATGGTATTTATTTATTTGGAAATGTTAAAAATTAATATTTCTAAATAAATAAATACCATCGCGGGTGCCATTAACTGAATGCTTAAATAATTTTGCATTGCCTGCTGAGTTACTTTTGGCGCTTTAGCTGCTTCAATAAAAATGACACATTGTTTGCTGAAATAAATTTGAATTCTTATTGTTGAGTCATTTTTGCGGATTTTAACAGCTGCAATCATTATGATGCTGACTGTACTACATCATATTCTTCATTACAGTATTAAAAATATTTTTTCTGGATCAAGATAGAAAATCAATAGAACGATTGAAAGTAATAAAATTACAATGACTGGAAAAGGGATTAGGAATAAGTCCCAGTCTATTCAGATTTAAGTTCGAAATTCAAGAGCTTTCCATTTTCTAAATCAATTTACTTGTAACAGTATTAAACGATCTATAAAAAGCTGCTTTGCGTCTGTTGATCCTAGCTATCCATTCCAATAATAATGGTAACATATTAACATTATTAACTTATATCTGTTTTCAACAATAAATTGAAATTCAACCATAATCTCATTGGAAACAGGAAAACATAAATAAAAGTGGGGGAAACTTTCGTAGTAAAGTGTGGAAAATTTCGAAGGACATTTTTTTCACGACACGACTCTGGGGCTAAGTCAATAATTTTAATATTTTGATTAAGATATAAAGTAAAGAGAATCGACCTTAATCGATTTGAATGGTTAACATACTAAATGCTTCAAAATTTCATTCAAATTTTAATATTTATTCAAATGCACCGAATGCACCTATGCAACAATATTTATTCTCTGCACCACCTATTAGGTTGACTGGTAGAGAATGCCTATGGCATTAAGTCCGCCTGTGTACATAATGTGCATGAAGTTTTAAAAAAATAAAATAAAAATAAAAACAAACTAGTAAATATTAATCGGTATTTAATCGTCATTGTACTGGGTGGCGCAAAAGTAAAGACCCTATTTGGTTCGGCTATAACATTTTTTCTAAATTAGAAAACTAGATTTAGGTTTTTTTAAATGTATATTTGTACCATTAAATTTCGTACCATTAGGATTTAAAGATGATGTCTTTTAAATGGTGACCTCCAGAGTTGATACACATTTGAGCCCTATTTATGACATTTTGCATAACTTGCCGTAACACTTCCTGCGATATGTTCGTTATTTCTTGACGAATGTTTTCTTTTAGAGCTGCGAGAGTCTGTGGCTTGTTCACATACACCCGAGATTTCAAAAAACCCCAAAGAAAGAAGTCTGGACTGGTCAGATCGGGTGATCTTGCAGGCCAAGGCAAATCGCCAAAACGAGAGATAACTCGGCCTGGAAAAGCGTCCCTCACTAAGTCCATAGTGTCGCGCGCTGTGTGTGCCGTAGCGCCGTCTTGTTGAAACCAGATGTGCTCCAGCCCCAATTCGTCCAAACTGGGTATCAAAAACTCACGTAACATGGTTCTGTAGATGCCACACCATACAGTAACTTTTAGTGGGTGTAGAGGTGTTTCTTGAATAATGCGCGGATTATCAGTGCCCCAGAACCGAGTATTCTGCTTATTGACATGCCCTGAGAGATGGAAATGCGCTTCGTCATTCATAACCAATTTTGAAGGAAAATCATCCTCTTCAAGGTTGAGGTTTATGACGCGCTGGCAGTAATCTAGACGAGCTCGGTGGTCAGCAGGCAGCAGCTGATGAGTCATTTGAGTTTTATACGGGAACATCTTTAAGTCTTTCACCAAAATACGCTGCAGGGTCCGTCTGGAAATGCCCAATTGCGTGGCACGTCGCCTCGTTGATGTTTCTGGACACTCTTCCACATCTTCGCGCACAGCATCGATATTTTCAGCTGAACGGCCTGTTCTTGGTCTCCCAGACTTAGGTCTATCCAATGTTGAGCCAGTTGCTTCAAGGCGTGTGGCAAAGCGTCGAATTGTGCGACCAATCGGTGCCGGACGGTGGGGAAATCATCGACGAAATTCACGTTGTGTTCTTATCACTGATGAATTATTCCGTAAGAACATTGACACAATTATTCCACGTTCTTGGGGAGTAAAACGGTCCATGTTTATTTTCAGTGTATTTTACATTTGTTCACTACACAATTTTCAACAACAGAATGACAGAAAATGTCATATAAAAAAAATAAAGGTATTTTCTTTAGTGCCAGTACTTTTGCGCCACCCAGTATTTTCAAAATCCAAATGAAAGGGTTATAGAACCTTTACAAACTTAAGTTGAAGACTCGCTAATCTTATATATAAAACTCTAGTCCTGACTGACTGACTGACTGATTGACTTAGAGACAACGTACAGCCTAAACCGCTGGTCTTAGAGACTTGAAATTTATAGAGAGTGTTTGTTTAGAAGCGTGGAGGTGTACTAAGAAACGATTTTTCGAAATTCAGACCCTAAGTGCCTAAAAAGTGCCAAAAACGTACTTTCTTATAACTCAAGAACGGCTGAACAGATTTTTATGATCTTTGGTTTTTTGAATTTGGCTTTGTCGCCGAATAGTAATTATCACAATTAAAATGTGGCAAATCCACGAAATAATGTAATATTAAAGAAAATACGAAATATTATGGCGCTAATATCGCTAGCAAATTTGTTACCATGACAACGGGTACTAAAGTGATGGTGTCAACGCTAGGTCACATTTTGATCTGTCAAATGATAATATTCATAAAACGTCACTCTCTGTCACGTATAATTACAAAGAATGTGAAAAATATTAATTTATGTACTATGTAAGAGTTATGTACTGCGGTTTCTTTATTTAATTGATTGGAAATAGAAAAGAAGTTTTTGAGACTGGCTCACTTCGATGGAGTATCCAATCTTCAGTTAAGTTCCACGGACTGCGAGTGGTATTATAGTAGAATAGCAGCGTGCGTCGCGAGGATAACATTCGGAACTACATATCAGACCCATTATTGGTAGTATTGGCATCGAGCATTAAATAATATACTAGAGCATATACTGCGTCAGCTACCAGCTACCATGATACCATAGTATTTCATTACATTGACTACACGACATGATAGCACAGCGATTATAGCTATAGATATACCGTATATGAAAGAAAGCCTAAAAGTAATACAGCACGTTATCATTCAGATGAATACTAACTTATAAGCCCTCACACAGTAAGGTACGTGAATTTAAATCTATACGCAGATATAACACAAGGGGCGGCTAGAAACGTTTCACCAAATAGGCGAACGCCTGCCTTCTAGAAAAGTTCACTTTCTTTCTTGACGAGAAGTATACTAAGGCAACAAAATGTTTATTTTCTTACTATTATTTTTAGATCAATAAGAAAAACTAAACCACCACAAATTATAAGTTGTTTTATTTATATTCATTTTTGACGTATCACATAGTAATTTATGTATCCTCAGCATTTACCAGCGCATTGAAGGACGTCTTCAAGACTCTAGAGTAGGTACATCTGTAGATGCGTATGTTGGTTGTATATGTGTGGATGGTATAACGGGTGAAGAAAGCAAAGCAAGCCAAGTGAACGATGTTATTCTAGTGATTAACTAATGATTTATTGAAGATACAATAGGTACAAGTATATAGCAAGGTTCGGTAAGCGTCGACGGAACGTAAGAGCGCGGTACGTGTTAGACGTGCGGAAGCTTCTCGTTGACTGCCAGCGGCCGCGCCGGCCGTAGCGCGGTGTGAGGCGAGCACGCAGGCTGCGCGTGCTAAGTAGGCTGCGTTCTCACTTCATAAGCGGAGCGGATTATCGTGGCGGGGTAGGTGGGGCAATCTCGTGCACCTTGTCAGCCAACTCTCCCAGCTTGTCAAAAAATCCCTAGGCACAGAAGGGCCAGCCAGGCTTTCCAGATGGCGCAGGAATTGCGAGGGCTTCCTATCGCCTAGCTCCTCGTGCATGAGTAACTGTTTCACCCGCTTCTCTTTTGAAGCGGAGAGACGCCTTATCAACTCAGTCTTTAGCTTCGTGTACCTATCCTTATCAGGAGGCCTGGTTATGACGTCCTTGACTTCAATGGCATATTGGTGGTCAAGTTGAGCCACCATAGTTGCGGAGTCGCTGGAACAACTGGGCGAAATGCTGCACAGCCTGAATGGTGCTTCCCGACAAGTCGGCCTCGGTATAAACTTGGATAAAACCAAGATTATGTTCAACGAACATGTTGTACCGAGACCGATTGCCATCGAAGGAGCGACACTCGAAGTTGTTCAAAAATATTATCTACCTGGGGCAGGTTATTCAGCTCTTGGTAAAACCAACTTCGAGAAAGAAATAGCCAGAAGAATCCAACTGGGGTGGGCAGCATTTGGCAAACTACGTCGGGTCTTCTCCTCCCCCCTGCCGCAATGCATCAAAACAAAGGTTTTTGACCAGTGCGTCCTGCCTGTTATGACCTACGGTGCCCAAATGTGGCCACTGAAGGTGGGGTTATTCCGTGACCTAAAAGTCGCGCAGCGGGCTATGGAGCAAGCTATGCTTGGAGTATCTTTAAAAGATAGAATTTGAAACGAGGTCATCCGACATAGAACCAAAGTTAAGTTACCGACATAGCTCGCAGAATAAGCAAGCCAAAGTGGCAGTGGGCTGGCCGCGTCTGCCGAAGGACTGATGGCCGTTGGAGCAGACAAGTCCTAGAGTGGAGACCGTGAGAAGGAAAACGGAAGGTGGGACACCCCTTAGCCAGGTGGACCGCCGACCTGTGAAAGGCGGAAGATCGGCAAACGTGGCGCATATTAGGAGAGGCCTATGTCCAGCAGTGGACAGCAATAGGCCAATTGATGATTATTATATCCTCAGCATACAACAGCAACCTTCATAGTTATGGTATACTGATGATATCGCACTGGCGGACAGGGCTCTTTAAAGCAGGTGGAATCCCAGTTCTAACAGAGCTTGCGAACCTGTTTGATTCCGACATCCAGCAGAACTTAACATCTAGGATATGGAACTGGAGTGCGGTGGTACTGTTCTCCAAAAAAGGCTTTAAGGCCTTGCTGAAGAATTATAGATCAATCACTCCTGAGTCATATCTCTATACAAGTTGTTCTTGAGAGTCGTCATGAATAGTTGCGAGTTCAGTTTTAAAAGGGTTACCTATATAGTATTGTAGTTGTACTGTTCAGCAGATTATACAAAAGACCTGAGAGTATAATCAGCCGCTATGTTTGGCATTTGTGATTTACGAGAAGCCTTCTGACATTATCTAGACCTGAGCATTTCTGGATTGTCTACGACGGTGTCGTGCTGATACGATTTTTCATTGCTGTGTTTCTAATTTTAGATTAGAAGACGAAGCCCAGTAGGAGATATACGTCAAAAGGTCGACAAGGGTTGGGCAACATTGGACAAATTCGTCGAGGTTTCTACTCCCCTGTTATGACTCATGGGGCCGAATTTAATATTTTAAAAAACTCACTACTGAGAGAGTGAAAATAAGGCGTCGAAAGTTTATACAACAAGTCCATCATAGAAAAAATACTTTTGGTGGCAGTAGTCGACATCCACGCAGGCGGAGCTGCGGGCGAAAAGCTAGTTAAGTTATAAATGCCAACTGGAAACACACGCTTTGAATACAAAGGAGGTCATAGAAGCACGTTTCAGTTCACAATTAAGGCTAGAGACGTTGGGTAATGAGTTGAATTTACAGCCTATTTAAAGTTGCGTTTTTTTTTTTTCAGTTCAGATGACGTATTATTTTTTTTACACGTTCGTTATAAGTGGTTAAGTTAGAAGGAAGTAGCTAGAATTATAATTCTCAAGGGTATAATTATCATAGGTATAAAATACGGGGAAATCCACATAGAGCCCCCGCTTTTGCTATACCGGTGATGGAATTAAAACGAAGAAACGAAAAAAGATGAATTTGCTAAAAATATAGGCTACGGCATCAGCTTCTTCCTTCTTCTTCGGTCTTGTACAGACCACAGCTGTTCAGCCAAGCCATAGCGGTGACTGGTATCGGATGAAACGGTAGTTCTTCGGAGGTGTTGATGAAGACCTCTTTAAAAAACATCACCCTCCTTTCTTCGGCAGTCTGATAAAAATGACAACGATACTAAACGAAACAAAAGAACGAATTCGTACGAATATCGGTAGATTGCTCCCACCATCGCCCTAAGATGGATGTATTAGAAAATTTGGATCAATCTCGGGCGAAGCTCGGTGGCTCAGTGGTCAGAGCATTCCCCCTGTAAGGGAAAGATCGCGGGTTCGAGTCCTGCCCGAGTATTGATTTCGCTTTTTCCAATTTAAAATAATTTGTTTAGTTTAGCATACTAAATGCTTTAAAAATTATCTCGAAACAAAAGACGCTTACCATCCTGTGGGCCGTATACTCCTTTGCTTCAGTAGTATAACCGCTATATTTCAATCTATATTGCGATTTATACGTCAGTTATAACTCCAATATAAGCCAACGATAAATGTGGTTCCATATTACAAAGTTCCATGATTTAGGTAACTTGGTTTCGAGGGAAATTCAATTTTGCAATTCGATTTCGGCGCCTATTATTCAAAACAGACATTCCTTTTGCAACGGTTTTATTCACAAATATTATGGTGTTTTGGTAAATCTATGATTTGGATTGTGTCTTTGTGATTTTTACCTTACACGTGGCAGCAAGCGAGTATTTTAGTTTCCTAAGTATTATTATTTTTACTTTCTTTGCGTGCAGCAGGCACATGCTGTAACAAACATCTCGAATGATCGAAGTGAGCTCGATAGCTGAATCCGCGGTGAGATGTCAATTTGTATGCGAAATTGACATCTCACCGCGGATTCAGCTATCGAGCTCACTTCGATCATTCGAGATGCAAGTTACAGCATGTGCCTACAGAAAGGCCTCCACTTCACCGGAGCTAACGATAAGGTAGCTATATCAGACTCGAACCGACTAAAACCGTACGGTGTTCATCACTTCGGCCTGTGTGGCCGGAGAATTAAGTATATTCTAGATTAGATTTTCCCGAGGTACGGCACCGGGAAAATGATTCATAATTATATTTCAAACCGCAAAAATAAAATAATTATAATTTGACAGTATTTAAAACTCCAAGTACAGAATAAATAATAGTATTACATAATAAATAATAGTGCTCCAACTAAGTCAAATACTTAGCTAGGGTACTTGCATTAGTAAACAAGTTAGTAGAAAGTGTACTAACCCGCAATTCGAACCCGCTAACAAATCACACTCGAATCTTTTGTTGCTGTTGTTTAAAGAAACCTTATTAACCCTACACTGTTGACGTAATAATTCGATTTAGAAATGGGTTCACACCTTCAAACACTACGTCATAGCCGTAAAACGCACACACTGTGTGCCGTACCTGTGCCTCGATTTATATGACTGCATTGTCCAAATGTGTCAAGTGCAACGATTTTTGTGTTGTTCGGTTTATAGTAAAAAATATTTGATAGGTATGAAAAATCTCTCAGTGATTGCGTGTGATAAAAGTTACTTAGTATTACAGAGTACATTATTTTCTTTTTTATCGTGCGAAAAGTCCCCACGAAACCTCTCTCCCACAGGCTCCGGTGGGGATGGAGGTTATGTCGGACTCGAACGACTAAAACGCACGCCGTCTGTGGGCCGTCGGTTGCCGGAGGTGAGATTATTGAAGACTTATCCCTCGCATCCCGGCCTACCCAGGCGCCATCTCTCTCAATCTGGCCTCTTCCAGTAATCAGCACATTACCAGTCAACATCTGTACAAACTCTCACATGTATATTTTTCTCGTACCTGCAGCTAAAACAGTAATGGCTCCCGCTGGTACTCCGAGTCCCAACAAGGGCTTGTGTCTTTCTTCCAGCCACCCTACCGCACCAAGGACCAAACCTCCGATGCCGCAGACGATCTGAAAAACCATAATACTTGAAGATATACAGAAATCAATATTTTAAACTACTGTAGAAACAGTGTAGAACCAGAAAACCTGGAGTCAGTGTAGGCATTAATAAAGAATAACACGGACTAAAACACAATAAAATCTATTGAGTCCATCCATCCAGTTTAATTTCAATTATACCTACTGAGAATATTTTAGGACTTCTTTCTAGGGCTCCGTATCACAAATGGAAATCGGAACTCTATATCACTTTTTTCTATCATGCGCAATATTTCCACGGATAAGCCTATCGCAGTCCACTGCTGGGCATAGGCCTCTCCCAATGTTGGGAAAGAAAGAAGAAAGAAAGAAAGAAAGAAAAAACATTTAATTCCGGACACACACAATGAACATCCACTTAGTTACCTAATATCTAGTGTACATAAATAAATATCTTACAATCTATGCGTAGTCACTGTGCGCTCCCGAATATGGCCGCCATCTCAGCATAAATGCTACGCATATCGATATAGCCGGTTAGTAATAAGTTTTTTGGAATATGAAATCGACATATTTGACCCATTCTAGCACTGTTAGCTACCATATTCGAAAGTTGCGTACAAGCTATTGTTGGGCGTCTCATCAAAACGAAGCTACTCACGGAAAATTAGCTTGATAGTAATCAAGTTTTGGAAATGTACTAGGGACCCCGGCCTAATAGGAATGCGTAGCGCTGGTTTTCGGATTGGGAGGTCTTGGCCTACTGTTCCCACGCTGTCCAGATGGGTTGGTACAGGGTTTTCCTTCTCTCACAGTGATATCTTCTGCGTATTTTTCCGTTAGTCGCCTTTTACGACACCCTTCGCATGAGATGAGGTGGTGATACTTGTATTCTTTCTCCATCACCACACGGATCCATACTAATATTATAAATGCGAAAATAACTCTGTCTGTCTGTCTGTCTGTCTGTCTGTCTGTCTGTCTGTCTGTCTGTCTGTCTGACTGTCTGTCTGTCTGTTACGATTTCATGCCTAAACCACTGAACCGATTTTGATGAAATTTAGTATAGGGGTAGTTAAGACCTTGAGGAAGGACATAGGCTATGTTTGGTCGCGATAACCGACATCCACGCGGGCGGAGCCGCGGGCAAAAGCTAGTATATATAGGTTACTTATATCATTGCCTATCAAGAACAAATATTGAACACAGACGAACACAAATCCCAGATGATATTTGACAATGACAAGGGTTATTCAATCTCAAGTTTGTCCGAATTTGTTTCCAACTTAACTCAAATAAGGATCTAACTTGAAACTTGACATTCGCTTTGATTGCAGAGTCAAATAACGAGCTGAGATGAGACCTCTGTGGGTGCTCTGTGGCGTGGCGATAGTGAATGCGGCCGCTACGAGGAGGCGCGGGTTCGATCCCCGCTCGGTGCAAATATTTGTATGCATGAATATGGGTATTTGCATTGGTCTGGTCGTGCCTTGGAGAGCACGTTAAGCCGTCGGTCCCGGTTGCCATACAAACATCTATGGCAATCGTTACGGGTACTTGGAGCCCTAAAAGCTCCATAACTAGTCTAGCTGCAATGCTTCGATATAACCCAATATCGCCATTGGGTTATGGAGGTCAGATGGCAGTCGCTTCACGGTAAATATCGAAGTCCAGCCAAATCCGCACTTCGGCTGGTAAAGCGGACCCGGCTCTTCGGTGAAAGCTTCGGATGCGACTGGGATTGACGCCAGGATGAAGAAGTCAAAATGAATCCGAATGTCCGAATGAATGGTCTGTATAGTTAATGTGTACATTTGTGATATTTGCTTTGATTGTATTGTGTGCTGCGGGTCAGAATAAATATATTTTTCTTTCTTTCTTTTCTTTTCTTTCTTTTCAAATAATGAGCTAAATTACGAGTACCTAGTTGCTGAAAAAGTAGTGACACCAAACTAAGGTCTCTGAATTTGGTAACACCAGTTTAGTCTACTATTATGTTGTTCCAGGTTATAATCTATCCCTGTATCAAATTTCAGCCAGTTTCATGCAGCTGTTCGATCGTGATTGAGTATCAAACATCCAAACAATTGTTCAGAATCATTCACATGTATATTTTTAAGTACGATTAAGTCGGACTTAAACCGACTAAAACCGTACGCTATCTCAGGTCAAATAGGTACCCGTACCATATCTATACCCACCATTTCCGTAATTATAATTATTCAAGCGATTATATATTCCTCTCTGCGATAGTTTAAGTTATTCACCACCTACTCACGTTAATCAGTCGTACCTTACTCTCAGGCAGATTTAGTATGTAAATGACGTCACAGAGGTATAAAGGTGACTCTTGGTTTATCTCTGCTCTGTTTTTGCTGTGAGCCTTAGGGTCGTTTCAGATCAGACAGAAAATTGGTCGAGCAGTTGTAAGTGTTAATTAAATTTCAACATTATTCCATGCAGTCAAGACTGCAGGTGTACAGCATTAAATGATAATACATTTTTTTAAATATAATACGCGTTTTTTTAATATATGGGACAAGTCTATTTGATTTCACCTCACCTGATAGTAAGCTGAAAGCATAGTCTCAGGAGAGAGGATCACCATAACAGACACGATTTCTGCTTACTATTTTAAGCTTTGTCATAATAGTAATAAGGTTTATATTTAATTAGGTACCACTTAAAAGCTTTTGTACCACCTTATTTTATCAACCATTCATTTCATCATTTTACCAACTTTTGCTGTATAAATCACGCCTAAGGCTCATTCCCATAAGCGTGATTTAAACAGAAAAAGTATTATGTATAAAGCGTTAGGGATAGTCCAAGCAAAATATGTGACATAATATCAATAAGTTCCCAGCAATCAACAAGATAATTGATCAGCCACTTGAAAAACAATAGATAACGATTGGCCCCATTATTCCACTAAAGTCAATAACAGAGAGTTATATATAACAAAATGGATGATACCTGACAAGAACGGTCAATAAATAGGCCACTTAACAAGTGGGCTATGTCAGCTATGTGCTACTTACAGTGATCTTATCTAAATGTACCTATGTAATGTTCTAGCTTTTGTCAAAGATTACGCCTGTGTGAACTTTGGAATTGAGTCCCGTAAAACATTAAACGAATGTTAAATATATGCAATAAAATTACTTTTAATACACCGGAAAAAAATAGTTTTCTTTCATTGAGTGATATTCGCGTTCTCAGAATATCATCATAAAATGAATTATAATATTACGATATCATTTTCAAATCATGTTCTATTTATCAACTTCTGAATGGTACCTACGTGTACTTCGTGATTCATATTATCTTGGACCTAAGTTACGAGATAAACGAAGCCCTGGCGCGCACGGATTGTTTTGTAAAATCTATGCTTGATGAATTTGAGTTCGTCAAACGCCGCCATAACACCCCATGCTATCCACAAAAGACACACGAAATGTGTACTGCGCGTATAGAGCTCATTTAAGTTCCGAGGTATACAAAGTGTCTTATAATTTAAAATCCAAGTATGAATCAGCTGTTTTTCTTATTTATATGTACATTAATTGTTATTAATTCACTCAAATGTTAGATAAATAAGTAAATAAATAAATAAATAAATAAATATTGTAGGATATTCTACACAACGCTATCTAGACCCAAAGTAAGCATAGCTTAACTAGCTTGTGTTATGGGTTCTAGAATGCGGATAAACATACATAGATACATTTTTTTTTGTAAATACATACATAATATTATACATAGGAAACACCCAGACCAATGCAAATATTCATATTCATGCATACAAATATTTGCACTGAGCGGGGATCGAACCCGCGCCTCCTGCGTAGCAGCCGCGTTCACTACTGCTACGCCACAGAGGCAGTCAATGAACATAATGTTTTTCATTCAAACACATTGTGAATTTTAGGTCACAATTCTTTTCGGGCAAACAAATGGTTAATCGTACAAAAAGAATGTCGTACCTCTTTAAATGGTTCTCTAAGGGACACTTGAGCACCTAAAGCTGTAATTTGCACTCTTTTTATGACTCTAATGTTGCAATTCTGTATACATATTTCAGTCAAATTGCAGTACGGGAAACGTAGATTTCGAGATTTCATGTCAAAGGCTTTAAAAAATTGAAGATGTTTCTGTAACAACTTTTATTTAACCTGTAGGCCTCGTAAGGATACACTCGCTATAATCTGGTATATTTTTTACAATACAATCAAATATTTATTAAATACTAGTTGATTTCACGCAGATTTGCCCGCGTGAAATTTTGATCCCGTTCCCACTACCTACCAGCCTATGTATTATTTCACACTATTGTTATCTCTGTATCAAATTTTAGTCAAAACCGTTCTGTCCTTAGAGCTTGATTGATTAACAAATTATTCAAACATCTTTACAAACTTTCACATTAATAAAATAAGTAAGATAATATTGACATTCAGGATATTGAAAGTTGGTTTTTTTATCATTGATTGGCTCACGTTTGCCTCTATCTCACCTTGTGCTGTGGTCTATGATGAAACACCTTTACCTATAAGAAACTTTGAAGTTTGAAACAAAATATATAATACCTAGTATTGTTCAGAAACTTATGCAATCAATTTCAATCTAGTGTTCTTAGTACTCTCCCAACAGGCTAATGAAATCAATTCCATACTCTAACTACTCCAAGTCCTAATAGTTGTGAAGTACTGTGACCTGTATACGATATTGGACTATAAGACAGCTCTTATTCCCTATATTATTATATCTGTAGCAGTGGCGGAGGGAACATCTTCAAAAAGGAAGCTGGGGATAAAAATCTCACCTCTTAGAGAACGACCATTACAATTTTATATGAAATTCTAGGCGTTTTTTTCTGACACTGAATTTAATGTAGGTAAGTACTGAATTTCAGATAGGTACACATATTACCTTTTCAGAGCAAGCCGGCAGGAATTGGTTTATAGGGACCCCTCACCACTGAACTATATAATAAACAATTCTCGGAAATTCTTTATTTATTTATTTATTTTAACTTCATTATGTACAGAGGCGGACTTAATGCCATAGACATTCTCTACCAGTCAACCTAATAGGTGGTGCAGAGAATAAAAAAGTAGGTGCATTAAGAAAGAAAATAAACCTATAAACCTTATAAACCTTACATATATCTATAAACTTAGTATACTTATAAGCTGTAAGTTATAGATATCTACATCGTAGTAGATACCAATATACCTACGCATATAAATAAATATGTAATAGGTAACTAATAATATATACAATAATTGTTTTTTCTTCTATTATGTAGAATAATCATTAGCTTTAAAGCTGTATCCATGAAGCCGTATGCTGCCTCATGTGTGTTGCGCACGTATAATGCTATGAATAACTTAGAAAAAACATCATTAGTATGATTAGTATGAAATACGTCACAATGCACTTTATACATGTCGTATATTTTTTATAACCTTTCACACGTTGCAACTGGAAACAGTACGCACAGTGAGGTATGAAAGGACCTTCATCCCCCGCACGCATAAACTGTGGAATGAACTTCAAGAAGGACATTGGAAGGTTCATACGGGGTCGGCAGCGCGAGTGTGACGCCCCTGCTGGTGTTGCATCCATAGGCCACAGTACTCACTTTCTATCAGGTGGGCCGTGTGCTTGTCTAACAGCTAAGTGGTATAAAAAAGACTCGTGTTGACTAAAACCAGATGGTGGTTTTTTAAACACCGTACGGTTTTAGTCAGTTTGAGTCCAACATGTGGTATGTTGGACTAAAACTGACTAAAACCGTTAGTTCTAGGGGAATTATTACTAGTGATGTGCCGATCATAACTTTGGCCGACTAGCCGACTAGCCGACTATTCGGTTTCTTAACAGCCGACTAATCGGCCGACTAGTCGGCCAAGCCGATCATGGTTACGGGTATTTCCGAGCCGTTTCGTTTTCACATCTTTCAAGTTTTAAGTGGACGAAATTCAATTTTCTCAAAATGAAAATAGAAAAAGCTATCGATACGTGCTTAGGATTATTCTGTACACGTTATGCTACAATTTGTCATTTCAATAAATTATTTGTTTCATCAGATAGTAAAGCTCAAAGGTACCGACTCCGCAAGTTGTGCAGATAAAATTTCTGTTTACGAAATGTTTCTAGTGCAGCTGATTGTCTCTTGTAGTGTAAGTTGTTTACTGAGAGGTGGTTAGAGGAAAAAAAGGTGCATATAATTTATCAGATAAAAATCACGCTATTGTTTGTTTCTCAGACCATTATCTTTACAGAAACATATAGGAACATAGAAACTTTAGGTTCTTTCATCCAACCCTCAGCTATTATAATTAATAGGATTTTCTTGCCCATTTTTGCCCTTCTTGAAAAAGTTTATGATTTTTTTGATAACAGTGCTAAAAAAAAATCGAGATTTTGTTCAATCTGCTTAAGCATCATCTTCCTTGATTGGAATGACCTATGATTAAGCACACAAAATATATGGTATCTGGCATTTTATTATATACCATTGGAGTGCTAAATTTTACTGTTATAGATCAAAATAAGTTGCAGAATCCTATTCATAGCTTTAGAACTTCAGCCGCTTAAAATTGGATAGCTACTAGCTAGAAATTGGTTACTACTAAAATGCATTATTATCTAAGGTACACAAACCAGTATGAAGCCGGATAGTCGGCGCTCTTTGCCGACTAGTCGCCGACTAATCGGCGACTACAAAAGTGGCCGGATAGTCGGCTTTACCGACTAGTCGGCGACTAGTCGGCACATCTCTAATTATTACCCTCATTTCGTGAGTAGCGTAAATCTATCTATACTATTATATAATTGTAAGGTGGTCGTGTCTGTACAATGCAGATATTTAAAAAAAAATACTTGGGTTATGTTATGTTAACGATACTGAACACGAAAATATTTTTTTTGAATTTCCTGTCTGTTTGTCTGTTTGTTCGCGATGGACGCAAAAACTACTGGACGGATTTTGATGCAGTTTTTTTTTGTTAGAAAGGGCTTACTCAGACTTAAAATCTTACGTTTGTTTGATCGCAATCGGTTGAGTAGAACCGAAGATATGAGCAAAGGTCGCGTTAACCGAGATGCACGCGGGCGGAACCGCGGGCGGAAGGCTAGTATATAATAATACCTACCTAATAGGTAGGTATATGGCAAGTGGCGGTATGTTTTCTCTGTCTATCTCAAAGGGGAAAGGCGTATGTTTATGTGTTATTAAAGCACGTAATTTAAGGGGAGATGAATTATATGCCTCCTAATCTCTCAGTGTTATGTAAGAGACTCTTAATTAACTCGTGAAAATGTATGGCGGTTACCTGCTTACACATTAATAGGCTTAATTTACCTACTTTGAATATACGGAGTAAATTGTTGACAGAAAATTCAAACATTATGGAGTCTTCTTAGTTATGTTTGAAGTTGTATCCGATGTTGTATGAGTTCAATTACCCTTTTTTCTCCTTCCAATTTAGCATATCCTGGGTTATTTGGGGAGCGACTGTATTTCCCTATAGCCAGATTCCTGCTGGCTAGCTCTAAAAAGAATTCCATAAATAATTCTATACAAAATTTTAATATGGTTCTTCTATAACAAGTTAGGTTTTTTCCACCGGTTTCCCCATTGAAAATTTTCACCCATCGCCACTGCTGTGCTGTGGCATCATCCATTGACAATCTTTGTATCGGCTGGCAGGTGAGTTGGATTTGGGATCCAAAAAAAGTTTAGTATATGGATCACATCTAGCGTCACCACTAACAGTGGAACTCCACTCATAGTTCAGCTACTGTCATAGAGGAAGTTCAAATTTTCTCCATAGATCTCCCTTTACACCATACCGAGTAACATAGATTGTCTAGACAAATGATATAGTATAGGTAGCTTGTAAACCATGAGCTCCTTCCGGCGTACTACGGGCAAATAAATATAAATTGTGACATTAATAAATGTGTATCGGTTTGTCTTAAATTCCGTCCATATTTTCTCGGATACAAAGTTGTATTTCTCTGAAAGTAAGAGATATGACTGGCGCTTAATCTTGAACGTGATTACGACGGAATGGCTGGTCACGAACGGGACTGTTACAAATGATCTGATCGCAAATAAATTACACTTTGTACAGAAGATTATTAGGTTTTACCACAAACATTCATTGGAAAAGAAATTAGTCTGGTATACAAAGTTGATACAAGGGAGAGATATTAATTTCCCACACCGGAAGAGGGCCGGATCGAAAGATATGGCCCTTGGTCGGCTGGGGTGCGAGGGATATGTCTACGACTACCTCACCTCCGGTAACCGATAGCCTACAGATGGCGTGCGTTTTAGTCGGTTCAAGTCCGACTTAGCCCCCTATACTGGCTCCGGCGGAGAGGTACCCGGGTGGATTTTTCGCACGATAAAAAAAGACATTAATTAGAATTACGTGAACAATGTACAATTTCGAGGGTGTATACGTGTACACCAAGCCAACATACTAATAAAAAACAGTAAGCGGACCTCGTTTTCCAAGGTAAAAACGGTGGACGCAACTGCTGTTTTTACCATGCGCAATATCCTCACGGAAACTTTCCCATCTCTGCCCGTGGGATTCACAGTAGAAGAGAGAATAAAGCGACTAAGACATCAATCAATAGGCTATCGCAGTTCACTAGTGGACATAGGCCTCTAGTAAATGTGGATCAGCACCTGTCAACATCTCCTGATACTGATTCAGACATATGGGTACTCAATCCGATAGTAAACATACCATCTAGCTGCCATAATATGGTACCGAAAACAGTACAAAGTGAACACAGCTAATCACCTCTGTCTACCTGTACAGGGTTTTAGAAACGTGAGTATATATATAACGTGTGTGTGAATACGATGCATGACGTAGATGAATTCACCGAGCTTTCATTTTCCAGTGGGTACGCACGCTGTAACTTTGCCTGAAATAATTCGAAAATGCCGCGTGCCGTGTGTAAATTTTCCCCTCCAATGTACAGTCGACGACAAAAACAATTTAACTCTTTTCAATTTACAAATTTCTTAGCTTTAAAATGTACATCTATACTTACTAATATTATAGAGCTGACGAGTTTGTTTTTTTGATTGATCGCACCTCAAGAACTACTGGTTCGAATTGACAAAATATTTTTGTGTTGAATAGTCCGGTAACCGAGCTACTTTTCAACCAGTAATCATTAATGTCATCAAATCTGGCAGATTCCCATACATTATTTGAAAAATTACGGGTATATGGGTTAAAGGGGTGACACACAGATATCTTACCTGTAGAACCCGTACTCTTAATGCTACGGCGAAGGGATACAACGTCACGCCGTTACCAAGTGGTAGTTCCACTTCATCACCCTTAGAAGCTCCGCTGACGGCACTGCAGACTGACTGCTTACGCGACCACATAGCCGCTTTTGCGTGGAGAACTGTGGAAGAATAATTCTATCAATTGCGAGGGTAATCTATGCTATTTAAAGAGGTATAATTTATCTAGGTAATCTCTGGATTTGATTTGTTTTTTGAAAATTATAGCAAGCCACATTATTTATTAGTGTCATATGCTATCTTCTCGATGGCATGATGGAGCCCATGACACTAAATGGGACACACGTGGAACGCTGGGTCAGCCGCGGGAACGGGATCACAAGTTCACGCGAGCGGAGCTAGTAGTATATATATGTCGTTGGAAAACTTAATGGCCTAGCGCTAGAGCTCGAGTGGCAAGTCAGAGGTTGCGTTTTAGTTTCCATTCAGGGCCATTAATCTACTTGACAATGAATTTCAAATGCAGTCCTAACGTAAGCACATGGTTGGTCAAGCATAATAACGGTCCAGGCTATTATCTTATACTGTGCTATTATTCTTCAATTCTCTAACAATGCTAGAAACAGAGAAAAGTTTGAAAAGCCAGTTATTAAAAAAATGCCAAAGCAAATGAACCTTAGCTTGTAACGTTTAAGATTGGAATTCGCTTTTGGTCAACACATCCCGCTTAAAACTTATCCCGCGGGATAAGTTGTCCACATTAATATTTTTATTATTTTTCTTTGGTCAAGTCATCCCGCTTTACAAAAAAGGTAAACTGTATTGTTTTATTTGAAATATTTGTACATTCGTGAACAAAAGTGTTTGGGGGAAAAATTATACACCCATAGCTTGGTGAAATAGCTTTGCCCGTAGCTTTATTCTCATTAATCTATAGGTAGGTATAGGTACAATAAAATCATGATAAAGATAGGTTGTGCGACAGGAGTAGTAGAGCAATACTGATCTTAACTTATTACATAATATTCTTATTATCACAAGGCAGATCTTTACGAAATTCTTTATTTCGGAGACAGAGAAGGTGATGTCACAAGCCCGCGAAGTCATGAAACTTCAATCACCTCCAAAAATGGAAAAGAGGCATTGATATTTTCACTGGCCAGGCTGCACCACTTGGTCACAATTAACCAATTGTGACTGAGTGGTCGTCACCTGCTCCAGAACTTCGACTTCTGTTTTAAGGTTTTCCTTTACACTAAATTAGCTCTTCTTTCAACTTTGTACGGGGTTTTGATCAACGTACTATGATGTTTAGGGTTCCGTTCCTCAAAAGATGAAAACAGAAATAGAATCACTTTGTTGTCCGTCTGTCTGTCTATCTGTAAAGATCTTTTTCTCAGGAATGCGTGTAGGTATCAAGTTGAAATTCATTCTATAAAGCCTTGAAACTGTGCAAAAACGAGCTTCAAAGTCAACGCAATCAAAATATATTGCGGTAGCTTAAGTAGAACCTTCGGTGCGTGAGTCCGATTCGCACTACATCCGTTTTTTATATATAATTATTCAATGCGTCTATATCCGGTATCTCCTACGGGTACCACCACACCGGGGCTAGCGCACAGGTGGCTATGTAAGAATTGAACCGAGTTCCAAAGAGGAGGTGGGGCACTGAGGTATGGTACCCCAGAATACTTATCATTATAACACGCCGTACCATCGTCCCGGCCCAGCTTGGGCTAGGATGACGGGTAGCCCGTCCTCTCGCCGGGGGCCTGCGGGGTGGGAGAGTGAGCCCAGCCCGCTCCCGCAGAGCCTCTCTCTTGGCCGCCATCACCTCGCTAGCGAACGAGGCGACGACGGTGGCCCAACACTGTTCGCTGCAGTATGAGGTGGAATCGCTATTCTATTTTGTCCATCATAAAAATTCGGAGAATTCGTAGAATTGTAATACAAATTATATAGTCTCAGTTTTGATTGTCTTTGTCTAAAACAAGTTTATGGTCTAAACCAAACTCCGACATGCAGCAACTTGGCAATATTAAAACGGCATGCAAATATTACATTATCTGTCATATTATTAACTTCGTAATTTGGTAGCATAAAGTTTCAGCGACTGTAGTTTTTTAAAATTAATTTAACCGTCACGGGTATTGGTCCTTTAAGCCTAAGTAACTATGGTGTAAATGCATTACCTGTACAGTGTTGCTCTTAATAAAAATTATTTATTTAAAAAAATCGACAGACAGATGAGATTTTTTTTGTTTTTTTAATAATAATAATTTATTGTTCAACATAAGAAACTTGTATACACACACATTGGTCTGATTTACAGTACGTAGTACACTTTTTTATGTAAAAGAAAATTAAACAATTTTATGCAAAAAGATCCGTCACAGGTGTCGCATCTACCTCATAAACTAAAAAATAATATTATACTATACTAGGCTTGAATCCATGCTCAGGTAGATAAATAATTAGTTATTGTAAATTGCTAACAATTTATGATTAGCTATTAACAAATTCAATCTACATATTTTTAGTCCTACATTGAATACGATATCCGTAACAAAACAAAACAAGTATCCTTACACAACAACCACAAAATTATTGCGCTTTTAATATCAATAAGTGATTTGAATAATAAAACCTTATATGATAAAATACCAGTGGACACAACTACATACCTACATATCCGTTCTCCAACGTACATAATGATAGGTAGGCTAAATAATGAGGTATTCTCACTTTTTCCATCTCTCACTTAAACGCACACAAAACTTTCTGACTAATAGTGAAAGGCACCAAAATAATACTAGGTATAATAAGTCCATAATTCATAACAAAGTTTAAGTACAACATCTAAAACATTGATTTTTTCAACAAAAAACAAATTGGCGGTATACAGATAAATAAAACTTTACCTCCCGTGCTAGTCTAAAGTTACGGCAAGGTAATGATGAATTTTGGCGCCATAATGATATGTCTACAGTAGGTGATAGATTTTTTTACGAAATACGGTCTACCGTAATTACGGTGCAGTTGGAGACACTGGACAGTACTTATTTCAATAATTATTCCCAAATTTTGAGAAGTAGTCCTAATGAGAAGTAGCCCAAGTGAGAAGTAGCCAAAATGAGAAGTGGCCATAATGAAAAAAAAAAAGTTTAAAACTAAAACCCGACTACTGCAAAATCACGCTCAAAAAAGTATTAAACAAAAAAATATCAAGAACAACCGTGGTCGTATGCCACTCTAACAAAACAATACATTCTAGGTAAAAGTGGCATACGACCACGGTTGTTCTTGATATTTTCTTGTTTAATACTTTTTAGAGCGTGATTTTGCAGTAGGTAGTCGGGTTTTAGTTTTAAACTTAATTTTTATTTATATTATTTTGGAGCAAGCAACACCCAATAATTTATACATATTTGAAATGTGCTTGTTGAGCCCTTTATTTTGATACCAAACATGGTCTATTTATCTCAAGTTTATTTTTTAACGCAGTACTTTATGACCGCTAGAGGGCGCCACATTAGAGTCAGTCACACTTCATATAGTCTATAACTAGCGGACGATCAAGACGCTTCTAATGATACCTCAATTGTAAAATTCTAATAAGTAGTTGACGAGCTATGAGGGAACAAACGAACATACATACATACATAGCCTGTCAAAATCATAACCCTCCTTTGGCTTCGCCGTAGTCGGGTAATTAGCCCTAATGCACCTTAACCACTTTTCTTCATGTCCATACAAGACGTAAAATATATCAACGGGATGAGTTGTCCGATTCAATAATTGCACTAGGACAACTCATCCCGCGGGATAAGATCGAGTGGGATGGGTTGACCAAACGGTCCTTATCCCGCAGTTTGTAACTCGTTACGTGATTTTTTAAATTTTTTAGCAGCATGTATTGTATTTATTCACATGTTCAGGATAAGGCGGTTTTTATTTTTTCAACTAGCAATGCTACGCACGTATAGAAAACAATTCATCCTGACAGTAGCGGTTGTTTTGTACTGTAGTATCTTATGTACACTATGTACATTTGTACACAGATGTTAAATGTACGTAATGTACATACCAATTCTAACAGGAATAGGTTAGGTATGTATAGTCAGTCGACAAAACAATCAGTGAAATACAACAAAAATTTAATTTGCCGTTCGTAAATATTGTTTTTTTTTTGTATTCTTTACCATTTTAGTAACTGTGATATTCCGGATATATAACAGGATAGTCAAAATATGTAGGTACATTGTTTAGTAAACAGGTTATTGTAACTTAAGGAACGATTTCGTAGTCGACCGCAGACCATAGCAGCAGATGCAGTGTACCGTGATATACGACTTGAATATTATTATGATAATATTATTATATTGTTTGTTGTTTTAATTCATTGCGGCTTCTCAACGGTGCCGTTTATCCTTATCGAAATTTAACAAGTAATGTATGTGATGAGACGACACGTCATCGGACCTCACATATGGTCCATAGAAATAAAAAAGAGTCAGTACTGCAATCCACTTATTTGTCTATAACAACATATTTACATTTTACACATAGGTATCTACATTACTTGTTAATCAACTCTATTTCACGGTACGCTGTACTTGCTGCATGCATCTGCTGCTGCAGTTTACAGTCGGCTACGAAATCGTACCTTTATTTTATACTTGAAATGCACTGAAAATTACTAGGTATACCTATATTTTTTACGTAGAACCGTATAATAGATAGTTGCGCATTGTTGGTGGTTTTTAGTGGTCTTTCCGAATATCATTATTTTGTCCGCACAGTCAGTCTACTCTACCTAGAAGTCATTGTTTCGGCAGTAGGAAGTGTAGGAACTGCCTTAGTGGGATTAAAAGTTAGTTAAAGTTGTACGACATAGAAACAGTTTGCCTATGAATCAACTTTACGACTACTCTGAAAAATATTTTGAAGGAAGGAAGGAGGTTGATTTATTAAGGTAAACTTTTGCACAGGCTTAGACTATATACAAAAGTGCACAGGTGTATTATTGTGCCCACATGTTTAAAAGCTGTGAATGGCTTTCTTCGATGTTGGCAATTTGGTGAAAAGTATAGTTTACTAAGAAGAATAATAAATAAAATAAATATTCTACAACATTCTACACAACGCTATCTAGACCCATGGTAAGCTTAATTAGCTTGTGTTATGGAATCTAGAATACGGATATACATACTTAAATACTTTTTTTTTTTTTGTAAATACATACTTATTATACATAGAAACACCCAGACCAATGCAAATATTTATATTCATGCATATAAATATTGGCACTGAGCGGGGATCGAACCCGCGCCTCCTGCGTAGCAGCCGCGTTCACTACCGCTACGCCACAGAGGCAGTCTTTAATTAACCACTTAAATGATGCCTACGGCTCTTTGTAATGATAATGCGAAAATATATTACTCTCGTATAAAATCATATCAACGAGGTAGTTAGGCAGTTTATTACGCTTTTTCAAATTAACTTTATGTTGTGATAGTACTCGTATAGTTTAATACGAGTAGTAAGGCCATAATTAAGTTCTAAACAAATGAAAGGCTGTTGACGGGCGTAACACGAGCAAATTGCTCAAAGGATTGTCCGCATAATACTGTTATTATTAGTTTAACATATTATTATTTTATGAGAACTTCGTAGACGAAACATATCAAGCGTTATATTATGCCAAGCTTTACATAAAACGCCCCCTGTGAAAACGAAACGAAGCAAAATACAAACAAAGTTAATCATAGTCACGAATATAGAGTTATTTTAGTTTTTTTATACCACTTAGGTAGGTGGCAGACTAGCACACGGTCCACCTGATGGAAAGATGTTACCGTGGCCTAAATACGAGTACAACACCAGGGGAGTCACACTCTTGTTGCCGAACCTGTAAAAAAATGTGTTTTCGTAGCGTTACTTCATTTGTATAAGCTAGCTAAAATTTTACGTATTCACATCAATTCTGATACTTAACTATAGGATTCAGGTACTCAGGGATGAAAATAAAGAGATGAAGCCTATGCGCAATTCGACGATATAGTCTAATACAGTATCAAAACATCTCACAATTAAGTATTTTTGAAAGGTGTTATTAATGCGCAAAATATTGTCTTCAGAAACGCTGTAAGAAAAAAAAACATGTACTATCTCCTAGCATTTTTTCTTCGTTCTCCTAAGAAAGAAATGTAGGAAAAATAGAATAATCCAAATGTGTAGAGCGCTCACTTTAGCCGCAACTATTAGGCCTGTATTCCAGAATAGTACTCAGTTCTGAATCTTGATTCATCTGAGGACAGACTGCATGGACAATCTGTCGAATCTGTCAGTCTATCTATGCAATCTGTCCTCAGCCCCTCTAGACAAGTGGCAATTCGTTGCTCGGCGTATGATGGAACGAATTGCCACTTGTCTAGAGGGCCAGTTAAATCGAAATCCAAACCTGAGTGTCGTACTAGAATACGGATCTTAGTCACCTGCAGCAGTATCCAACCCAATACATCATCTTAATCAAAGACCAAAATGCATTACCTGCACTCAACATACCGTACACAAGCGTTATCATTTCGCAAAAGTATTAAAATAAATGTAAAGTGCTTTTCTATTTCGACAGTGATTGATAAGCAGCACTTTGCAATTTTTAGTTTATTTTTAACTTTTAGCACACTTTAGTAGAGTGCTTTGAGGCTTTAAACTATATTACATATATTACTAGCATTTCTGAGAGAGATATACCTAATTATGCATTTTGTAACATTTTTATGCTAAATTTATTCTGAAATATTATCCTACCTATTCGAAACATTCTTCGTTATGAGACTGTGAAAGCTATCGATTATCTCACCGACTGTGACTGTGATCAGAAACCCAAAACGAAAATACAAATTAAGTACCTGTTGATATTTCCAATAAACCTACCTATTCTCCATTACTTAAAAGAGACTATAATTTCTAATTAAAATTTAAATTTATAATTTATTTTAGCCAAATCCGTTACGCCGTTTGAGCGTGATTGAGTAATAAATATACAAATATCTTTACAAACTTTCACATTTATCATATTTGTAGGCAAGAAGAATGAAAATGCTGGACAAGACATGTGATGGTATTTCTGCAAAACAAATACAAGAGACAAAAACAATATGTGTGCAACGAAATCGAGTTCGACAACAATCGAATAGAATTGGATGAAACAAATTCCATTTTATTTGAGGCCATGTTGAAATTGGTTCGGCCAAATTCAATATAGGATTGATTTTATACTGCTAAAGTAGTACTTAAGCAAACGTACGCAAGTTGTGCTCAAGACGGCCTAAATACTAGATATATGGAGGCCGGCAAACGTCGTGATAATGTACGCTGTACAAAGCGAGCTTTGATGGTAAGCGCGGGGCGCGACGGCGGCGGAGGCGCGCCAGTGAACCAATCATAGGATGATAATATTAAACTAGTCACGGGCTCCAAGGGCTCGTGTCATTGGTTGATCAGTTCTTTTTTCAGTTTCTTGCTTGGCCAGTTAGTGAACATTGAATTTTTTTTTTATACCACTTAGGTGGCAGACAAGCACACGGCGGCCTATGGACGCGTGCAACACCAGGAGCGTCACACTCGTGCTGCCGACCCTGAAGATACCTTCTAATGCCCTTCTTGAAGTGAAGTTATTTGATGTTTGTACAAGAAGTTTGCGGATAATTGTACGCTATCATTAATACAATAGTTACGAAATAAATCAACATCGTTTTAAGAAACTACTAATTTACGGAAATAGACCTTATAAGCGTAAATCTAGTAAATATAAAAGTTTATTATAGTACTGCCAGGCTTCCGGGAACATTTCCGTTCGGTAATGCTGGGGTAGAACTTTATGACGCATTTCATATGCGAAGGTTTCTGAATTTGTTTGTTATTTCAATCACGTAAAAACGCTTGTACGGATTTAGCTGAAAATTTGTACTTAATAGAACTTGATCTGGATAAAGATTTAGGCTACTTTTATTTACACAGATAGTTTTAGACGTGTCTTCACTGATTTGATACAATGGTATACAAAGTGAATAGCCAATTCACTTAAACACAGTAGTCTAGAATATTGTCTTTGTTTGACAGTCAAAAATATAATACAAAGTTGTCTGTTTCTCGACTTATGCCTTCGAAACTGCAGTAAAACAGGTCTAAAAAGCCACTTTATTGGATTCGAATTGAAATCTACTTAGTAAATGAATTATTGTGATTCTGCTCTTATGAGTGACCATTATACGAATTTCATAGGAATCTTAGATATCTACTGAGAATTCATAAAGTGTAGTTCTAAAAACGAGTAGTTTTAAGCGAAAGGAAGCGGAAACAACAGTGCCCGGAATACGGAAATAGGCTCACGTGGGACCTAATACATTGATTGGTGACCATGTGGGTGTTAATTCACGTCTGCCTAACCCTCCGGGGATAAAGGCGTGATTGTATGTATATATGTTTAGCGGAATCGCTTAATGTGACCTTTTAACCTCCGGATTTTGATATGATTTGTACTTCACTATCATTTAGATATTTTTCTATGGAATACATTACACTTAACCGAAGAAAAATGGAATAATTATATAATGGCTGTGCAAATTTTGAGCAGGTAGCTAATATTTATACTAAGCATTATAAAGAAATTTTTAATACAGTTAATGGTAAGTACTCTAAAGAATTAATATTCAGTTTTAAATATCACAAACGAAAGCAGTTTATGAATGATTCTCTAAGAAAACCATAACCATTTCACTTAGATAACATTATCAAGTTCAGCTTATTTACTGATGTGCCTAGAGACTTTCATTGTGATACTCGAAAATGGAAACTTCAGTACTAAATAGGATCAGATAGATGGCAACTATGTTGGAAACGAATCTACATAAAAAAAATTGGATGACTGATGGAAAGTCATTCAATGCGGGTAGCGTAACTGGAAGCGTCGAAACTTCGACCATGCTATCTATATACAAATTCAAGGATGGAAGAGGCAACCTGCATGCGGCTACCAAACGGTCTAGTATTAGATAGATACCTAGATAATTCTTTATTGTTGTAGTAGGTAGCATGCGTACAGTTTAACGTGCAATGGGCGGCCTTATCGCTGGAAGCGATATATTCCAGGCAACCTTGAGATAGCAAGATAAGATACCATGTTTTTTGGTTTTTCAAAATTGATTTTTGGTATCACCATCAGGATTTTGGCCTTGCAGCATTTCGTGTTCTCCAATTAAAGGCGTCAAATGATATACCTACATATCATCCGACAATCTGATCACACTAGAGTTAGTGTTATCGGCTTTAATACTAGTGGGACGGACGGCTGCCCGCGCGACTGCCCACTATGCAAGTGCATTTTGGATTTTAATGGTTTCCTATTAACTTCTTTGACATCCAAGCCTACCTCAACTTCTAGCTCTACAGCCCCACAAAGACAATTGTATAGGATTTGACGTTTTTGACATTCGTTGACGCCTGTCATATACGTCAAATCCCATACATTTGGCATTCTATTCCATCATACGCCGAGCAACGAATTGCCACTTGTCTAGAGGGGCAGGTCACTTACCGATCAACGGACGAGGCTCCTACACAGGCTCTACTTTCGTAGTTTACACGATAGTTAAGAGGATATCTAAGAAAGAATTCTAAACAAGGTGCTTGAAGTCACCATTGCCATCGCGCTGCGCAACCAGACCCCGTAGAGTGCGATGAGGATAGCCACAGCTCAGACCGATTATAACATAATTTTTTTGGTGAAATCGAGGTTTTATATTTCCCTGTTTTTTCAGTGAAAACTGAGAAGATTGAAATATTTTTGACACCATTTTATTAAGAAATAGCGTATCTGAAAGAAATATCTCGGTATCTGGCATTATTTTTTGTGTAAAATCCTTGTCAAAATAGTCTTTGGAGGGTCACATTTTTTTAGTTTATTATTTGCCGTCAAAAATAAAACAACAGAGATATGCGTACATCTCGATTTTGTGAAAACAACAAAGACAATTTTAGAGGCATTTTTCAGGACGAAAACGGGGGAAAGAAAATCTATGGAGAAATGACGGCCAGGATTTTGTCTTAATCACAGTTAAACACATCAACTCTGCGTTAATCATGCATTCAAAGATCTTTTTTTGTATTTCCTGTGTCCCTTTTATAGCAAGAATAAAAATGGAAATGTTAAAATTTTCATACTGTCAGATAATTCTTGCAAATTTTTGCTGATGCGGTGACCCTAATGAATAAAGATTTTTTAATTTGCTTATGCACTTTAAGCAACTCATACATAAGGAATGAGGATAGGTACGGACACAGTAATTGCGCTAAGTTATTAAAACGCGAATTTTAAAAAAGGAAAGCTAGAATTAGCCACCGCGCATAAATAATATCTGTCGATCTGAGCGGTCTTTTGCATGCCACGGCCACGCTCGCGCTTGCGAAATCGTCTAATAAAAAATAAATGCAGACAGCGCTTATATCCTCGCCTTAGGATTGCTGGATATAAAAATTTGCTTGTGATATTAAAAACTCGTTAGAATTTAAGTTAACCACTTATGTTTTAAATAGCGGCCGCTCGCGACTTCCTACGCGTGAAGTTAGTTAACCCCCGTTTTACCCTCTTAGTTAGTCGTCTTACCCTCAATTTCGATGTAGCGATGTTCGTACATCGCTACGACTTGAATTTGGAGCCCTAAACAATCCAACAACATGTCTAACTGCAATATAGTACGTCGATATAGACTTTACGAACCACTGAGCAGTTAAATCGATTGCAGTTTTCTCAAGGTAGGGAATAGGTTATGACGTTCTACATATTTCACGTCGCAACAACTTTGTGCAAGCGCACTGTTTGATTTCAAACGATCTTTCACGTGGGTAATTTCACGATGCCTAATTTTTTGCTAATTTCGGTGGCATTTTTCAATCATAGGTTTTCCGATGAAAAAATTTAATGGAGTTCTTTTAGAACACATCAGTATTCTAGATATTCTTTTATTTATTTCTTTATTATACACTTTATTGTACACCAAATATGTAAAAGAAATACATTTACGTGAAATATCGTTATGAAAAATAGTTCTACAACATACTCATTATCTAAATAACATATAAAATAACTAAGTAGATATGTAATATATTAAAATGTGAAAATCTAAACTTCTAGACTATTCTAGAGCTTAGTTTTCGTACCTACCCAATACTTTCAATTAACTAAAATTGTCTTTCTATTAATATTCTATGAGATTTTTTCAGATATTGTATTCTACTAACGTTTGTGCCAATTGTATGTTCAGGTTCACTGTTTAGGTAGCTTTTATAATCACTGTATACTTATAAAAAAGTAACTATAAGGCAAAAAATATAAAGCACTAACTAGTTGAAAAGGTACTTAGATAAAAATATAGATGTTTACCAATATGAAAAAAAAAAAAAAAAAAATCAACTTGTTTAATGTGTATTCTTATAATCTTTGCCGACTATACATTCTGAGTTACGATACAGTTAATCAAAGAAATTGGAATAATCATAAAATAAAATATTTTAGGGTCAGCAGCAAGTGTGACGCCCCTGGTGTTGCACACGTCCATAGGCCACGGTAACCACTTTCCATCCGGTGGGCTGTGTGTTTGCCTGCCACTTAAGTGGTATAAAAATTTATATGGGCAGTAAAGTGGTTCAGTTAATATAATTAATATTTGAATTAATTATTATCGAAACAAAATGATCCCGAAAGAATTGCGTGCAAAGACTATGGTTGAATTAGGTAAATTCTAAATTGATTATATTCATCTATGGCCTACCCACAGAGGCTAAATAGACATGTTACATAACTATATAATTTGTCCCTTGTGTGTGGGGTAAATTTAATAAACGTAGACAAATTGTGTATTATGTATATTTATTTTCACAATTAATTTTATTTTTTTATTTAATTAATTTTATTTTCACAATGAATTTTAAAATAAAAGAATATTAGCTACCGAAATTACTAATATTCCCGTTAACCCCTCCAACTAAGCTTAATTGCTTGTGCTAGGAGTGGGTTCACATATATTGTATCTACTTATAAATTGTTTTACTTAAGGCTCAGACCTCGAAGGTTTCCCTAGTATGACCATGGGTGGATGGGTCCCGCGTAGCGTAGTAGAGCCTCCCGCGAAGGGGTGAAGTCCTGGTGCATCTAGACATCACCCAATCAGAAGACGGGTCCGTATCGCACTTTAAAGGGCCAGTACTTGAGTGATCCGTCGACTAGAGCGTGGTATTCCGACGGTTTACGCACACGGTAGGTTGTTTCAATGTGGTGAAAGCTCCACATACTAGCACGATATCCCCTAACCCGCGGAATGCGGAAAGTATATTTTTTCTGCCTGAAAAAAAAAATACTATTACTGTTTTTATCTAATACTAGTCATAGAAAAGAAGCAGCGTGCGGCTATTTGTGATTACTGTTATTGCGAATAGCATTGATACTGATCAGTAACCGCTTATTATTAGGCCAGTCAGAGTGCTTTTCACCTCCTAACAGTAAATAAAACTGGCTAAGGCTATCCTTATCAGTAGCAATCATGTTCAAACACGCTTATCGTCCGACCTACGCGATTGTTATTACACATTTTCCCTCAAACTCTAAAAGTTACTTTTTATTTCATAATATTTTCAGAAATAGGTCATGCGTTGCGTTAAAGAGTAGTGGATGAATGTGCAATAAAAAGGTTGCGAATTCGAGTGTGCTACCCATATATCTATATCATATCATATCGGTATACTTTATACTTACACCCGTATTCACAAACAATACTTCGCTATGCGTACTACCAAAACTGTGCAAAGAACGACAAATTCTCAGTGCGTTCGTTTTGGAAAGCCTTTTTATTCATTGATAACACTTATGTAATACTTCGTTGAGGGAACGCACTGCGTTAGATACTGCTCCGTGATGTTTGTGAACTTAGAGTATCTATCTTACCTGTAGAGCGCGTCTTAGCAAGTATGAACTGCTATCACAGGTGTAAACAGTGCCTAGAATTTTTGACAACTGCAATCAGTAGCAAAACAATATCTGCCAAAGTGATTTCGCAAATAACAGTTTATTTCATTTTGTGGTAACAATGGTGAACTATGCATTGCCAGGCTCTCAAAACGATTCCCGAAAGAAAAATAAAAAGAATGATAACATTTCATATCACCCGTGAGTAGTATTATATGACTAATTTATTTGTTTTCATAAAATTTATACGGGTCTCCTAGGGGGATGCGAGAAACGCGGGGCGGGTTACAGCTGACGGCTGTCACCGGCCATTTATGCTTTTAAATGAATAGTGATGTAGCACATGCACTTTCGGTTACGATAATTTTCTTTTTGCAGTAGAATTTCATTGTAGGTTTATTTATATGTAGTATAGAGTATTTACTGCGTAAACAAATGAATCTGCTCATTTTACTTTTATATATTATGCACTATTATTTTTGTTAGGTTTACAAAAATATTAAGATGCATAATAATAGATGCATGAGTGAAAGCTAAAAGCTATAAAGAGGCCTGATTGGGAGCCGAATATTCGAAGTTTCATCTGTTCTATCTATTTTAAGCTTGATTTCAAATAAGTAACTAAGAAAGGGATTTGCAAACTGAATGACTATGCAGTACCAGAACTTTACCTCCACGTAGGTAAATGCTTATGCAAAACTTTACATTTCAATTAACCACTGGCCTCTTCCAAAGTGCGTCAAAACTTTATATGCTTATCCATACTGATATTATATACGACTCTGTCTGTTGATATGTTAGATTTGTGGGATTTTAATTTCTATAATTCATTAAATGATACTAATATATTTGTATCTTGGTTTTAATTTTATCCATTCATCCACGCATGCGTCACACTAAATTCACAACATAACCAACTATCGATAATTTTGGTAATATGTACATGAAACATCACTATAGGCGCTTTATACCACAGATAAAAAACTGCTTACACTCGGCACAATGGACCATAGTGTTAGACTTGCTCTATAGTACGATAGATACTCTAAGTTTGTGAACTAATTTTACCAGCCCTATGCGCTCGAGCACACTATGAGACCTCACAGTATTGTTTGTGAATACGGGTGTAGAGTGGTTCACATCAATCCAAATCTTCCTTGCATAAAAAAATATCGTGTAAAAGAATCTAAGGCACGATTTTTATGCTACAAAACACAATACAATGAGTAAGCTACATAAAACCAGGATTGTGAAAACAGTTTAGGTTAGAAATAATCTAGATTGTCTAAATTCGGACTAAAATTGGGTAGCCTAGAATATAGCAGTCTCATGGTACGTTTGGTTATATTTATATCAGTTGTGTAATTTAGGAGAACCCTCATTTGGGTGATTTCATTTGAAAGGGTAAACGTAAATCTCGTTTGTTAAGTGGAGTGTTGCAAGTTTAGACAGAGCTAGCAGACATTTCAGCAGCATAGGATGATAGATGCGAGTCCAACCCTACGACTTGAAGTAACTATTTTAACAATGAGGGTATGTTTATTCATTCCTGCCTAACGTACCTACATAACTAATAATAAGAGGTATATAAGTGTTATCTCTTGAGTTCTCTTCCAGAACTGATGACGTCATTAACGCAGAATACCTATATACAGAACTTAAACCTAATTCAAAACGCGCGGAAACCTGTACGGAGTACTTAGCGATTTATGGTGCGGGATAAACAGAAAAAAGTTAGGAAGCAAGGATGTATAAAAGGAATAGAAGTGTGGCGCTGCAAACAAACAGAAAAGACAAGATGACGTCGATATACGGACATGTCTCTCGTCCTTTCAGTTAGTTTGGCATAGCGAAACTTCTATACGTTCTGTTTGAAAAGTTATTGACATTTCTGTTTGTCCTGCGCCTAATATAAAACAGGCTAAATATAGGTATGTACTTCTTGTGTATGGAGCTTAAGTTCTGTATGTATGCAGCCGCCCTAATAGGCCCTATATTACCTAATCACGATACAATCGTTAATGCGATAAAGATTTTCTGTGATTGCAGACATACGTATTATATCTAGAAGGTACAGCAATCTGAACGGTCGCCTACATTAAATACTCTTATACCCTGCTGTGCTGAATATTAAAAGTTTACGGTCAGCTGAACGTTCCCTACGTGTATGTTACTGACATGAATAATGTATAGGGATAAAGATTTAGGAATAATATATTCTATTTTATAATCCCTTTTGAGTACATAGCTAAAGTGCTTTATATTTGTTACGAATATAGCTGTCACGAACAGTACATATTATATTAGGTCATGTTTATGATATAGTTATGTAGTAGGATTGCTATGCGTGAAGCCCCACGTTCGAATCCAACCCTGGTTTTCTCGTACAATCGACAAAGGATATAAATATACACCTTACCCATATAAAGGTCCTATGCAAAGGTGAACTAGGTACAGTCAGTAAAAGATAGACCTTGACTGCAAAGTCTCAAAATCATCTTAATATCAAACTGTTTTATCGATTTAAATTGACTGCCTCTGTGGCGTAGCGGTAGTGAACGCGGCTGCTACGCAGGAGGCGCGGGTTCGATCCCCGCTCAGTGCAAATATTTGTATGCATGAATATGCATATTCACATTGGTCTGCGTGTTTTCTATGTATAATAATATGTATGTAGTTATTTACAAAAAAAAAAAGTATCTAGGTATGTATGTTTATCCGCATTCTAGAACCCATAACACAAGCTAGTTAAGCTATGCTTACTTTGGGTCTAGATAGCGTTGTGTAAAAAAAAAAAAAACTGTATTACCTACTGTCCGAACTAAAGGCGTGTACCAAATATCAGAACAATCTGTCAATAGGAAGGGACAAAAACGAAGGCATTAACATATTTTGAGCACTATGTTCGTCAAGATAGATCTGATACTGACTGTACATAGGTACTTATGTCGATAATACGTAAATCCTTGAAATAAAATCTCTTTTTTCAGCCGAAATTATTATAATTGTACCTTATAAGTGGAAGTGATTATCTGGCTTAACATTCCTTTGTGAAAGCAAAGTCAATTCAACTTCCATAACGGTAATAATTGAAAAGTCACGTACGGTCGGTGAGTGAAGCTAGTTAACTCAATAAGAAAACCATTTCCCGCATGACGAGTCCGCAGTGATCTATTGGAAAAGTTTTCAAGTACCTATGTAGGAAGGTACTTATAAAGGATATTAGTATACGCACCTTTTCATACCACTTTATATGAAAAGTTGTATACTCATTTTCTTTGTTTGTCGACTGTACATTCAACATGCTGTTAGTGTAAAAGTAGATAATAACGTCTTTATTATAGGATATTAAACTTAGTTGAGTTGAGTGTAATGTCTAGTATAATTGTGAGATTCGGCCGGGGTGTGCGCGATATTTTTTAACCGACTTCAAAAAAGGAGGTTCTCAATTCGTACCCTATTTTTTATTATTTTTATTTTTTTGTATGTTTGTTACGCGATTGTTTAACGTTCGAAAAATTTCCACGGATACCCGGGAGGGATCTCCGACGTCCAAGGAACAGGGTACAGCAACAAAAAACATTTAAGTTACTAAAAAAAAGAATATGAAAAATATCGATAAAGTCACTACTAGGGTAACATCTTAAATAGATTAGAAGCACTAGGCACTTACCTCTAAAAATAAAACATAACATAAATTTTTGACGCAAGTCTAACTAAATCTCCAAATCTATTTTGGTACACAACTAAAATAGACGTTAAAAGCATGTCTAGGTTCGTCTAAAATACTGTGGGCGATGGAGAAGGAATGCGTCTAAAAATATCCTTCGTATAAAGGGATTTGGTACACTTCACTCAAACAGAGTTATTGGATGTTACATGTTCCCGATTTTGCAATAAATATTATTATGATTTTATTGGATTTTATAGACGGTTATCATTCAATACATCACTTTTAGATATGGAAGATTTGCTATTTTTAGAAGATTTTTTATTGTGTTGTAGTGGCAAGGGGTCCCTATAACCCGATTCCTGTCGGCTTCCCAATGGGTCATATGGTGCAAGACAAACTTGATCGAGATATATTTTTATTTCCACCGGCTTCTTACTTCTTCTACCGGCTTCTACTTCAATATTTTTCCTGAAACGACTGCCACCTGACGTCCACAACCAATGGCAAAATCGAAGTTCTGTAGTTAGACTAGTCGGACTAGATGGCTCCAACTACCAGTAACGACTGCCATAGACGTTTGTATGGTAACCGACACCCGTGGCTTTACGTGTTGTATGAGGCACGGAAACGCCTAGATCAATTCAAATATAATATTTACACCGTGTGGGGATTGAACCCGTGCCCGTTGCGTAGCAGTTGGATTCACTACCGCTGCGCCATAGAAGCTGTAAATATGTACGTATGTATATAGCGTTCACCCTAAAACCTAACTGCCCCTATTTACCTAATTAAGTATTCAGTACCTACCTCACTTTCTTGTACCTGACTTTCTTTCCAACAAGTATCCTAACACTATTAGTTCTGCGGAGAAAACAATTTTTATTAATTTCCTGCGAAATAGAGGGCCTAAACCGCAGAAAAAGCTAGCTCCTTTTACCGTAATATCCCCGGGCTATTGTAAAATAGTAGATCATATTTCAGTTGTCTGTCAATCCTCTGCCCAATCGGTTAGCTTGGATTTTATTATTAGACAACGGACTGATTTCTGAATAAGATGAATGGATTCTCTGGGGCGGGCGGTAGCAATATTTAATAGCAATTCGGTTGGTAGGTACATAATTTTTTGAATTTGTCGATGTTATAAGTATAAAAAATATTGTATTATAGTTAGATATTGACTTAAGAACTGACAGTATGACGGTCTAACAGTTCTTAAGTTTATATAAAAGCCACTCACTGATTAATTACGTAATTTCAGAAACTATAACACCTACTTAGGTACTAATCTCGCGAGTGAAGCTCGCCTTTGTACATCAAAAGTGTTTGTTACAAATACTTAAAGTATTATTTTCAGTGTACATTATAAAATTAAATAAAAAAATGAAAAAATACTTTGAAATTAGGCAGGTAGGTTCCTTATGAGGTGTAGAGATCCATTAAGAAAGGATTTTACGAAAAAGAACTCCTCGCGTACGAAATCGCGGAAGATTTTCAAACTCAAACAAAACCGAAGGAAGTGGTCCCTCAACTTTGACGCCGTAATAAACAATGCTATAACTGAAGACATATGTCTTGGACCCTGCGCAGTAGACGATTTTTAGGTCCCCTTTGAGGAAAGCACGGGGGTGCGACGGCGGAGGAAATACGACGCATCCACCTATCATAGAGCTGCGTGCCAACGTTTTAAACCAATCAGCGGGCGCTAAACTCCCGCGTCCTTCTCCGTACACTTACTTGCGTGCAAGAATAAATTTGAATTTATCACCACAATATAATTTTTTAAGATATCATATAAGTTTTTTATTTTGCGATTTATATGTTGATCTTGATTTATACGGTTTTTGTTTACCCTAGGAAACCTACTAGCTTTTTTAACGCGAGCGTAGGCACATACTCTTTATGATTATTAAACTATTTTTATCATCGGGAGCTTAGTGGTTAAGGAGTCGGCCTTACGAGCGAGAGGTCCCGTGTTCGAATCAAACTCGGACGGGTTCAAATCCTACGGGACTGCTGACGTGAACTCCTAACACACGCAATTTGGCTTAGCTGGAGTGGTGTGGGGTTAATGAGAATATTAGTAATTTTGGTTACTATTTTTTTATACTACTTAGGTCGCAGACAAGCACACGGCCCTCCTGGTGGTAAGTGGTTACCGTGGCCTATAGGCGAGTGCAACACCAGGGGAGCCACACTCGTGCTGCCGACCCTGTAAGAACAGAAAGATTGTGTGCCATTAACCGAAAAGATAGTAGGACAAAGCCATTGGTATTCCCACTGATAGCACAAAACCTCTCCTGTGAGCTCTGGCTACCCTACTCACCGTCGGAAACACAACACGAGGTTATTAATTCTGTAGGTTAGTACCTATCTATTGGTATAGTGTTAATAAATAAATAAATTGACAGAATACGATACATTTTTTATACTGTTGACAATTAAATATATTCTAATTTCTAACCATTAAATTATAGCGTTTCATGATATAATACGCCTACAATCATGTTGACGGGGATTAACTCGATTAACTGTTTAATATTATTACGTACAATTTCTACATAATACCTAAATAATTTAAATAGGTAATTTAAAATGAAGATTTTTAATAGTTCGGGCGATAAATGTCAGAAACGCTAAAACACAAAATAGAGTAGCCATTTTTTTGTCCGGTAGTGCACCATGCGCGAACTTGCCGATTTAGGTCCATCACTCGTGTCCACAGTTATAGTAAGAACAAGCTCTAAAGAAATATTGTATTATTTTTCTTTGGCCGGCACTTTAAATTTTGGACCAAAATGGGTGGTGTCCTTTTCTTTCGTTCACCAAAGCTGCTGACTACACGCGGTCTATTAAGGTATAATCCCGTAGCCGACCGCATACGACAACTGCCGACGCACGCAGCACATGCACGTAATTCATTGCGGCTTCTCAATGGTCCCCTTTATCCGTATCGGAGTTTGACAAGTAATGGGTACGCTGTATCTGCTGCATGCGTCGGCGGTTGTCGTATCGTATGCGGTCGGCTACGGAAAAATATCTTTACGAATAAAAAATATACGTTTAACTCACCTGACACACTTTGAACACAACCCACTGGTGACTTAAAAGCCCCATTACCCAGAGACTACTTACGTACTTTTCTGCGTTTTTAAGGGCGCGTTCACACTTTGTCGTGAAGATAAAAATAGTCGTACAATTGTAAAGCGTAGTTGCATGTACCGTTAACGGGGGGTCATTTTGTATTGTGACAATTATATAACTTTGGGACCATTTAAAATTAAATTTTATTCAAAAGCAGCAGGTAAACGTAATAAACAGACAAATGACAGGAATAGCAATTCTGAAGAAAGTGACTATAATTATTACTGACGATTTACATTATTATGGCCTATGTCCAGTAATGGACTGCGATAGGCTCATTGATTGATTGATTGGTATATTATAGCTTATTATTAAAAAAAATTGTACACTGACACAAAGTACGGTACATTTACCTAAATGCTCACATAATTGGACAGTAAGATTAACTGCCGTCCACGAATTTTTACAGTGACGAAGGGTTGTCGAGACGAATGAAAACAGCTATCACGACAGTCATAAAACGATAGTAAATCGTGACGGCACGTCCTTGTTGTGACCGCGATAAAAATCGTCTCCTCGCCCCAGAGCGATTGCCGTGAATCTATAAAATGTAGTCACGATTTAATGAAAATAGCTAGATACGATAGTCATGGGTACACTACAGAAATACGAAAAGCCTTATTCCGAAAGTTACAATCACGAATTTCAAAATTCCGAATTTCATAATTCCGAATCATTCAAAATTCCGAAAGTCAGATATCCGATGTATCATAAATCCTATTTATTGAAAACCCGAATTTCAAAATTCCTAACGGTTATAACTGCGAATATTAAAATTCCGAATTTGAAGATACCGAACCATTACAATTCCGGATTATTAATAATCCGAAATATCATAAATACGAATTCCGATTATCAAAACTCCGAAACAATACAAACCCGACAATCAAGCGCCTTGTAAACCTGCATGAGTTAAGTAGGACAGTTGCTATTTTCGGGGTACACGAGATAAACAGGAAATAGAATTATTGAACTATTATTTTAATTTACTTATGCTAATGATTACAAAATACACGTTGCCATACAACTTTCATTAACAAACATGCATGCAGGCAAGCATGCAGGCAAGAATGCAGGCAAGCATGCAGGCAAGAATGCAGGCAAGCTTGCATGCAGGCAAGCATGCATACAGGCAAGCATGCATGCAGGCAAGCATGCATGCAGGCAAGCATGCATGCAGGCAAGCATGCAGGCATGCATTAGTTTCGCTCTTCTCCGGCGCTACGGGATGTGCAGTCCTTCCGCCCTTGCGTAACAAAGTTCGGGCACCCATGCTCGCTTCCGCAGCTTCGGCTTGCTGGTCGCCTTCGGCGACCAGCCTCAGCCACTCCAGCTCGCCCGGGCGCCTGAGCTTCGTTACTGCGGGCGAGGACTGTAGGTACATGCTGTAACTTGCATCTCGAATGATCGAAGTGAGCTCGATAGCTGAATCCGTGGTGCCTGCTGCTCTCCCTCCGCGCCTCCGGTTTTTAAATAACACTCTAGTGTAGGGCAAACAAGTACCACGGCAGTAGGACCACGACAAGTCGGGTTTGGCTTAATTTTTATACGTAATAATTGGCGAGAAAATTAATTTATTGTTATAAAAAATCAACTTTAAATGCGCAACATGTCAAATAAATTTTAACTTTCACCTATTTGATACAAATTTTCAATTTTGAGCAATGAATTTTCGGAAATTTGAAATTCGGAATAACGTTTTTCGGGCCAATAATACTACGGATTTTTAATTATTCGTAAAAATGAAATTCGGAAGAATGAACATTCGTATTTATAACTTTCGGATAAATAACTATCATGTTTTTGAATACTCGGAGTTTTGTTTCTTAGGAATTATAATATTCGGAATTTTGAAAATCGGAATATGGAAATTCGGAATTAAATATTTCGGAATTGTTGGGTGTTCCCATAGTCATTCTACAATAAAAATTCGACGGCACGACGATGACAAACGATCGTTAAAGTGGGAATAGCTAGAGACGATATTCGTCCAACGATAAATTTACCGGTCACGAGTGTCGCGATATAGTGGAAACGCGTCCTTAGGGATTATTTTGAGTAGAAATAATTTTCACGCAAGGGAACCATCTGAATAGGATTTTATTCTTGTGTGACATGACTAGGTGTCATGTCGCACACATGCGTGTTTGAAGACATTTTAGCAAGGGACAGAAAAATAGCCCCGAGCCGCAGCTTTTGTTAGAAACGTTTCAACTTTACATCGAGAAATATAAATATATTATGTAGGTTTCTTTAGCTTTTAAGGGTTCTGTACCGGTGGCAAGGGGTCCATATAAACAGCTTCCTGCCGGTTTCCTAGAGAGTCGTATGGTAGGTATATGACAAACTAGAGGGATGTGTTCTATTTCCCAACGGCTTACCTTTTCAAAATTTTCACCTTTTGCCACTGCTCTGTACCTAGTAGCCAATGGCCTGTTTATCTTTCCTTACTTGTAATTTCGATATAAGCGTCGGTTAGTGATTAAGGAGTCGGTCTTACGATTGAGAGGACCCGGGTTCGAACCCTGGCTATTATACTACTGACATGAACCCACTCCTAACACAAGCAATTTAGCTTAGCTGGAGGGGTTAGGGGGAACATTAGTGATAATTTTGGTTGCTAATATTCTTTAAAAAAAATTGTATCGTTGGTCTACTGATAGCCAAGAGCCTCGACCAACATATCAAGGCTCTCGTTCAACAGCTGGGTCAAGAGTTTGTTACGGAAGTCAGTAGGTACTTACTCTTCGACACGAGATTCATCTCTCGTGAAAACCGATATACCTATAAGTATTTTAAAGACTGTTATTTGGTTATATTACAATGATACAAAATAAAATTATATATTACAAAATACATAAACCTCCTATGTCTGCCGTAGTCGGGTAAAAAGTAGACAGTCGCAAATAGTACTAACTTATCTAAAAATTGTAAGAGTATTTACCTATATTGAAAATATCTTTATTCTTATTTACATCATAATTACCTTGCACATGAAAAATTATACTTAGTTAATTAATAATAGTTTTATCATATACAATACATATATATAACAATTTATAAAATAATAATCATGATTTTGTAGTTCACATGAATAGAGCCGATAAGATAAATTAATATTTGAGCTAGAATTGCACTCGCGGTCCTCGATGGTACAGTTGAACACTTGATGACTAATCCTAAAAGTACATACAAAAATATACCTATTCTTAATCCCTACTAATATTATAAATGCGAAAGTAACTCTGTCTGTCTGTCTGTCTGTCTGTCTGTCTGTCTGTCTGTCTGTCTGTGTCACTTTTACGACTAAACCGCTGAACCGATTTTGATGAAATTTGGTATAGAGGTAGATTAGACCTTGGGAAAGGACATAGGCTATGTTTGGTCGCGATAACCGACATCCACGCGGGCGGAGCCGCGGGCAAAAGCTAGTTTCTGATAAATTCGAGTGTATTTATCACTACATAATATATTATTATAAAACAAAGTCGCTGTCTGTCCGTCCCTATGTATGCTTAAATCTTCAAAAGTATGCAACGGATTTTGAAACGGTTTTTTTAATAGATAGAGTGATTCAAGAGGAAGGTTTAAATGTATAATACATGCATAATATTGTAGAGAAACACTGATAAATTTAGATATATGCAGCGGGAACGGGATCAGAAAATATGGCGGTACGAAGTTCGCCGGGTCAGCTAGTTTATTATAATTAAACAATAAAATACCTATATAGAAACCATATCTTATCTAACTAATGCTTAACGAGTTAAAAATACCTACTATTTTAGTGATTCAAAAAAATGAGAGGAGAAAATAAAGAAAAAACTTACCCGGCATCGAAGCAGTTTATATCCGAAAGGAATCACATGACACTAACCACCTATACTAAGTTACTACTCGTGCTAACTATTTACAGATCATTCTCATTTTCAGCAAACTTCGACGCTCGCGTTAGTCGGAAGCGTAACGGGAGGAGGCGTCCTCTCACATTGGAGGGATCAGAGCTACTGAATATCGAAACAGAGCTCTGAATCTAACAGATGAATTGTTTCATTTTCAATTATTTTTATAGAGAAATATTATAAGAAGGAAGTCAAATTTTTGTCCATTATATTATACATGCATAAATATTTTTTAGATATTATTTAGACATAAGGAGTGCTATTATTTATTCTGTGCTTAGGGTAGCAAAGAAGCATATGGTTCATGTGATGTTAAACGGTTATAGTTACTTATGAACGCTTCCGTTAACAGAGATGTGACTGATGTGTAGCCTCCTTCAGGCGCGAAGCGTTTTGAGAAAATGACTGTTATTCCAGAATCTGAATCTCGTGGGGGGTGGACACACGGAAACAAAGCTACTGCCGTGGCTAACGTGGCTCTGGTAGAAAATATCTTGAAAACTTGACATTGGCGTTTCGCCATTAATAATTTTATAAACATTTATAATTTACTTGACATTGGCAAACTGACGGCGATTTGCTGCAGACGCCATTAAGAAGAAGTTGAAGTTGAAGTTGTTATTCCAGACTATAATCTATCTCTGTGTCAAATTTATTTAAATTCGTTCGGCAGTTTTTGCGTGAAAGAGTAACAAACATCCATCTATCCATCCATCCAAGGAAAAATTTGTAATATTAGTAGGATTAAACATGATTAATAAATAATAATACCTATATGGGTCTTTCAGCTTTCTACGTAGGTACCTTTAATTTTCAACGTGATCCAGTGAAACAAACATCTATTTTTACATAGGTAGGTACAAAAAGTAATTTCATTGTAGGTAGGATTATTTCTCAAGAAACTATCCGGTTCCTAGCGAAGTTTGTACCCTCATTAGAAAACTACTGAAGCAATGATCCAGATAATGTTTCCTTTGAAAATGTCTCCGAAGAAAACTTGTGACATCAAAAAGTTAAATTCAACTTCTTGCAATTTACGTTCAAGTTTCATTGGATGAAACAATGCCGTAATAGAAGAGACGGTTGCTACTTAAGATCATAGTGCTAGTGTGCATTTAAAGACTTGAGAAACTTTCGAGACTATTGTAGAGAATTCTAAGAACTGAAATTGTAAAATGCAGTCAAGTCAAAGGTCGGTAAGACCAGTGAACTACTCGTAAGTTATTCATTCATTCACAATTCGATAATCACAGCTCTCGTGTCTTATAAGTTATTGTAATCTTAGTTTTTACCTTTTTCACTAACATACATACATAATATATTCACGCCTGTATATCCCTGAAGAGGTAAGCATAGATGTATCAACACCCACATTTCACCAACTGTAATTTTCGGTCCCCGATAGTAGGGGTTGAGCCACGGAGGACAGAATATGAATATCCTTCTCGATGAAGTGAGCCTATTACCGTCATGCGGGCAGTTTGTTGTCACTTAACTTTACTTTTTTTATTATCTTTTAACTTTCTTTTACACTATTATGGAAATAAAGACTAAACGAATTAAAGAGACAATATACAAAGTAGAGACGTTACCCGTTTGGTAAGTAATTAACTATTGAAGGAATTTTCATAACTTGTCTGGCTTTATTTTATACAGTTTTAGTTTAGTATAAGTATCGAAATAATTATAATCAACTGGTAGGTACCACAAAACCAGTGACATAACATTTTACATATACAAAAATAACATTTTTGTATAGTGTGGGCGTTTTCATATTATTGATAAGTTTCGCGATATGATATCAATGACTCATGGGTCGGTGTTATCATTGATACCAACATTCTCATAAATATTAGGTAATATGTGTTGTTTTACCAGTCTTGTTTAGAAGTTTATGAAATGATAATATTATTAAAATTTTGAAATAAAACAATTTTTTAATGAATTTTATCGCTATTATTTGGTATTACATTACATTTACAATGATTTACATGGAGTTATATTCACGTATAAACGTCCGACTTCTTTCTCCATACAATTCTATGAAAAAGAGAAGAAGAGAAGAGAGGTGCTAGAATTTCTTCATATACCTAATACTTTTTTTGATGAAATACATGAGAAATATGGTGTGTGGGCCCTTAAAGATCTTCGGGGCCCTAGCTCTAGGTGAGCCCTAGGTGTGACCTAGGTATCTCACCTGCAAGTTGGTACGCCTACTGATTGATCAACGCCATTCTGGCACATCCTCTCGAAGTTCGGGGGTGAGAGGTCAGTTTCTCCCGTAGAATACGATTTTAAAAACATTGTTTAAAAAATAATATAAATTTATTTTTTGAGCAATGCTAAGCTGCACTACGAAAATGAATCATAAATATTTACACATAAACCGCAACAGAAAACGCATAAACTGTAACATTGTCAGTGTATTTTATTCGAATCGTAAAAGTCGTTGAATGATATTTCATTTCAAAACGTTAAATTGTATCACTAAGATACAAATTGCTTCTCTTTTCATTTAAACCGTTTGCCTGCCACTTTACACGACCTACCATTACATTTGCCTCCTTTCCTCCACATTTTACATTTTGGAGACCGCTCTCTTAGGTCTCCATAATATGGTTTATCTCGTCTTTAACGGGAGCAACCGCCGTCTGATCCCCAATCATCCCCAATCTCGAGAGAAAAGTCTGCCTTGGCTGGAGTCCCTAATAATCTTTGCCCGGCCTCATACCACCTATAGAGTTCAATCTAATTCTGTGCCTTTATGTACACTTCACAGTCTCTTGCTCTATAAACTATATCTATATACCTATTATTATACGTAACCTATACATACATATACTTTCTGTTCGTTTGTTTGAAATAATTTCTTTCTTATTTGTTAGGTAGCTATTGACGAGAGTAAAGTCTTAGTACTATCCATAAAAATAGATAGTCTTTACCTCATGTATCTCAGCTTTATATTTTCAATAATTACTAGCTGTCCCGGCGAACTTCGTACCGCCATATTTTACCCGTTCCCGCTGCACCTATTTTCTCACCCTTTAAACCTTACCTGGACACCCAGGAACATTTCAAGATTAAAATTAGCCAAATGGGTTCAGCCGTTCTTAAGTTATAAACTAACAACGAAAAGTGGCATTGATTTTTATATATTAGAAGATATTATGATTGAATTTCGATCTATCCATAAAAATTAGTAAATAAATATAAGAAAATATAGGGTACTGATAGAAGGCATGCAATAGATGAAATGGCGACGGAGGACGACTGACAAGGATCGACCAACGAGAGAGGGAAGATAAGATCGTAGGACCGGCTATTGTTAAGTGAAATATTTGTTTATAATGTACGACACGATTTCTGGAGTACTTTCCTACGAAGCTGCAAACACGTTCTTAAGTCAGTTTCCGAATAAGGTTAATAAATTTAAATATCAAAGTGAAAAATAGAAAACTTCATAGGTTTTCATCAGCTTTTAGGACCTAATTAGAACAGTGGCGGTGTTCCAATAAGGAAATGTACTTGATAGTTGCTTTAACCAATAAATATTATCCAGCAGTGGACTGCAATAGTTAATAGTCATTAGTGGATATAGGCCGCTCTCAATATTAGTAAATTAGTGAATATTCTTTATCATATCCTTTTTCACCTACCCCACTATCATAACAAAGTAAAAAAAGGGAAGCCGATCTTTACTCGATCGAGTTTTTTTAAAATTTTAATGCCATCTTACATAAATCACAACAGATGTAATCAATCAATCAATCAATTAGCCTACTGCAGTCCACTGTTGGACATAGGCCTCTCCCAATACGCGCCACATTTGCCGATCCTCCGCCTTCCGCATCCAGTCCGCATGATGTAATAAGTACTCCTATCTTCCTAACACTCCTCATAAACCTCACAAGAATTAAATCGTAAAGGTCGTGATGCCAAGATATCGTATGGTATAAATATGACTTGTTCAATGTAAAGTGTCCGCTGCCACCGAGCGATGGGAATAGTGTAAAGCTGAGAGCAGAAAATGAGAAAATCCTGTCCTCAATACTTAACTGCAGACTATGCTATGCAATATGCAACCATACTTTCTGTGTAACTTTGAGACATTAAATTATTACAATTTCATGATGATGACGTTACGAATTTGATATTGTTGGGCAAAACTAAAAAAGAATCTTCCTCTTAGCGTTATTTCCCAATCGCATCCGAAGCTTTCAGCTCGTAGTCTGGGGTCCGCTTTTACCAGTCTTAACCACGGATTTGACTAGACCTCGATATTTTCCGTGAAGCGATTGTCATCTGACCTCCACAACCCAATGTTAATATTAGGCGATATCGAAGTTTTGCAGTTAGACCGTTGTTTTTGGATTTTTGAGGGCTCCAACTACCCGTAACGACTGCCATAGATGTTCTCATGGCAACCGGGACCGACGCCTTAACGTGCTCTCCGAGGCACGACCAGACCAATGCAAATACTCATATTTCATTCACACAAATATTTGCACTGAGCGGGGATCGAACCCGCGCCTCCTGCGTAGCGGCCGCGTTCACTACCGCTACGCCACGGAGGCTGTCAAAAAAAGGATAGTTGTAAAAAAGAATACTGAATTAAATATTATCTACGATATGCCTGAGAGGGTAGTTATTATTTTTCAATATTTAAATATGTATCTTTTTTACGTACACAATACATAGGTACACATGTTATTTTATTTGAATTTATATGAAAGCCTAATGTGTTAAAGTAAAATTTCTTCAAATTATTTAACCTCATAAATTGAAATTTCTCTAAATTATTATTTTGGTTAGTTTAAAGTAATTACTATTAAATGGTTAATAATATGAAATTAATCCTATTTTAACAGTATTACAAAAACGACAGCCTCCGTGGCGTAGCGGTAGTGAACGCGGCCGCTACGCAGGAGGCGCGGGTTCGATCCCCGCTCAGTGCAAATATTTGTGTGAATGAAATATGAGTATTTGCATTGGTCTGGTCGTGCCTCGGAGAGCACGTTAAGCCGTCGGTCCCGGTTGCCATGAGAACATCTATGGCAGTCGTTACGGGTAGTTGGAGCCCTCAAAAATCCAAAAACAACGGTCTAACTGCAAAACTTCGATATCGCCTAATGTTAACATTGGGTTGTGGAGGTCAGATGACAATCGCTTCACGGAAAATATCGAGGTCTAGTCAAATCCGTGGTTAAGACTGGTAAAAGCGGACCCCAGACTTCGAGCTGAAAGCTTCGGATGCGACTGGGAAATAACGCTAAGAGGAAGAGAGATACAGTATTACAAAAAATAAAATATAACTAAAACTAAACGAACTAATAATATACAAAATTATTAAAAATTAATGCGTCTTGTAATTCCACCGCATCGCCTGCCTCTTGTGGTAACGTTCCCAGAGAAAAATAAAATCTTACATATAAAATACATAATTAAAGGTTTTGAACTACGGTTTTGAAGTATTTTTTAATCGCTTCATTAAATTTGATAAAATTAGGCTAGGCACTGGGCTGAATTAATATTATGCCCCTGGAAATTTTTGGTATAAATTAGTAGATGGTATGTATGTACCTAAATTCAACGTGCCTATCCGGACTGTCACGGGCAATTTTCTTTGTGAATATGATGTGGGCCTGTATAACTCAATCTGGGACATTATTCTGTTTTAAACGTGTATGTGTATGTATGGTAGTCTTGGCGTGAGTAATCGGGTTGATTTCCAATTTGAATTGTTTAACATAATAATGGAGATCTAATGCAAAACTAAACCACCAATGTGCATGCGTTTCAAAGGTTTGTTCTCTTTAGTTACACTTTCCTTTTTGATACACTTTTTGAAAATCCCCGCTTTTATTTCCTTTTCACGTTAGGGACCAATAATAATTATATCTCTATATTTTTGACTAGGATAATTTAATATTATACTAGCAATATAGGGCCATGTTAGTTCCCAGTGGAGTAGAATAGGGCCACCCCATCTCTTCCTATGGGTGTCGTAGAAGGAAACTAAGAGATAGGACTGTTCTCCGTCCCCTTTTACGTGGGACCGATAATATAATCATAGTTGGTAAAAGTTTGACTACCCCTCTGCCTACCCCTTCCAGGATTTACAAGCATGAGTATATGTTTATATAAAGTATAAGGAACAATGTTCAAATTTCACCCAACCAACGAGATCAACGAGTTTGATCCATCAAACAGATTGAACCAAAAGCGGGTCGCGAGGACTGTGCGGTTTTTCCTAATGTGTCATTTCCCTAGGGACCAATACTCAACTGATTTGATATCTGTACGGTCGTAAAACGACCTCTGTTCCCGTTTTATTACCGCTTTGGAGTGTTTACTTGAATGTATTCAGAAGAAAATCTAGGTTCGTTATTTGTCTGAGATATTTTTTTATGACAGTCAGTCTTATTCAAATTTAGTCTGTTGACCTTTGTCTGTAGCCCTCTCAAATATGATGATAGTAGAGTAAGTAATTTTAGAAGTTCGTTCCTTATGTTTTTAGTAGAAATACATACACACAATCACGCCCTTATCCCGGGAGGGTTAGGCAGAGATGAATCAACACCCACCTGTCACTAATCTTTGTACCTATTAGGTCCCACGTTATAGAGGGCGAGCCTATTGCCCTATTCCGGGCACTATTGTTGACTAGAGCCTTGCATCTGAGGCTGAATCTGTCACATATATTATATATGTCTGATGTAAAACAGGCCTATCGCTTAGTCACCTTGTGCGACACCGCATGGGAAAAGTGTGCTTGTCTGCGACCTAGGTAGTATAAAAAAAAGAGATGTGGTGGCCCAAATTCTAGTCTGCCGGGAACCACGCGACTAGCTGGTAGATATAGGAGAATTCGGAGCACTCAAGACTTAACTTGGTAGCTCAGCGGTTAGAGCATTCCCTCTGTAAGAGACAGGTCGCAGATTCGAATCCCGCCTGAGTCGTTTTACGTTTTCCTATCTTAATTGATTTGAATAGTTAAGCATACTAATTGCTTCAAAATTTCATTCAATCATTGTTTCAAAAAATTAAAAAGAAATGGGTGAAGTGCGAGTCGCATTAGCGTAGGTATTTAATGTTCCATAAGTAGTCGTTTAACTCTTTTCCTTTTTTTTTGTAACGAATGTAGGATGACCTGCCAAAAGCATTTAAGTAACTTGCTTAAGATTCGAAGCACATTTGTAAGAAGACAGCTTTTGTTTATGTAACTGGGAACGGATGCGTATAAAATTAACTCTTATAGCCTTGCGAATCTAGCTGTAAGTGTAGAAGTAATGATTTTACCTGTAACAATAACGATGGAGCATTTTAACCCAAGTACAATTGGACGTCGTTATACAGAAACGTTCCAGTCCACACCAACTGCAATTCGAGATAAACGCAATTTACTGTTTTAGTGGTACACTTTTTGTTTTAATATGTTTAGAATGAAAGCTTTCGAATTTATTGTAGAAGTATGTAATTATTATGTAATTATGTATCTTTTTTTCTTATATATTCAGTATAACTATAGTAATAAAGGAAAATTGGTACTGGAACGTTTTAGCTAAATTGCTATTTGTATGAAGTAGCATTTCAAATAATTTTGCAGAAACGTTCCAATATATTATAAATATATAAATATGGGCCGTGGGGTACCGGCAGAATAGAATAGTACCCCCCTCCAGTACTAGAATAGTACCAGGTGTCGTAGGAGCCGACTGAGATACAGCGGAACCGACCAATGGCGGTATAACCATTTCAAATCGGCGCAGCATTCTCGTCGCGAAGCTACGTCCTGCGATTGCCAACATGCCTGCCCAGCGTGGCGATTATGAGCAAACTCCCTCTATGGTAGGCACAAATAGAACCAGGCCCCTAGTCCCCGGCAGCTCCCCTAGTCCTGGCTCCGGTAGCGGTCAGGATAACGGCGGAGCAGGGGGTGCTAAGAATCCCCGGCAGAGATCCGGCTCCAACCCCAAACGACGACTGGCCCTGGTAACGCACAACGTACGCACGATGTGGACTGACGAGAGGATTGCTGAGCTGGAAGAAGAGTTGAGTAGGTTGCGCTGGGATATTGTGGGGTTGTCTGAAGTCCGTAGAGAGGGCGAGGACACGATAACCCTAAGATCCGACAACCTGCTCTACTACCAGGAAGGCGACCAGCAGTCGCAAGGTGGTGTCGGTTTTCTCGTTCACAGATCCCTCATTAACAACATCATTACCATCGAAAGTGTGTTGAGCAGGGTTGTATACATAATACTCAGAATATCTACGAGGTATTCGCTGAAGGTCATTCAGGTATACGCACCGACCTCAGCACGCCCAGATGATGAAGTGGAGACTATGTATGAGGACGTAAATAGGGCCAAACAGACGTCTAAGACCCACTTCACTGTTGTTATGGGGGACTTCAACGCAAAGTTGGGTAAGAAAAGTGATGATGAGTTGAGAGTGGGGCAATTTGGATATGGACTACGGAACCCGCGGGGACAGAGGCTGGCTGATTTTCTGGAGAAAGAGGGACTCTTTGTGATGAACTCTTTCTTTCAGAAGCCGCCGCACAGGAAATGGACCTGGATGAGCCCTGATGGTTCCACGAGGAATGACATAGACTTCATCATGACCAACGAGAAACGAATATTCAGTGATGTCTCCGTGATCCACAGGGTGAAAACCGGTAGTGATCACAGAATCGTAAGAGGCACATTGGGTATTAACATTAACGCGCCTGATTTTAAGTCTACACTCAGACCTACTCGTTCCCAAATCCAAAGCCCCGAGAACTTTCAGCTTGAGCTATCAAATCGCTTTGATTGCCTAGAGAACTTTGCGTCGGTGAACGAGATCAACAACAGGCTCGTAGAAACTGTCCAAACGGTGGGCTCAAGATCTCAGCTCAGACCCCGCCGTTCAAATAGACCTCAGAAACTCTCCGATCACACTCAAAAACTCATGGCTAAACGACGCTCGCTTCGACTGCAGTCTTCTGATGATGCAGAGTCATATAGGCAGCTCAACAGACCGATTTCCAAATCTCTGCGACACGACATACGTCTCTTTTTATTCTAAATATATTAAAGAGACAATCGAGCGGAACAAAGGCTCCAAAGTGTTCGCAAGAAATCTGTCTATTGGGCAAAGCCAGTTGACTAAGCTGAAGAGAGAAGATGGCAGTATAGCGCCGACCAAGGCTGAGGTTTTGGAGGAGATCGAAAGGTTCTATGGACAGCTATACGCTTCGGTCGCTAATCCTGCTGGCAACAGGGCGACCGACCCAAGAGCTAAGTTGACCCGACACTTCACCGAGGATATCCCGGACATCAGCCTGTACGAGATTAGAATGACCCTGAATCAGCTTAAGAACAACAAGGCGCCGGGTGAGGTGGAACACCGGTACTTAAAGTCCTTCAGAGGCTTTTTAACACCGTCGTCCTCGAGGGCATAACGCCAGAAGCGTGGAACAGAGGCGTGGTGGTGCTGTTATTTAAGAAAGGTGACAATACCTTACTGAAGAATTATAGACCCATCTCGCTTCTGAGTCATGTTTACAAGCTGTTTTCAAGGGTCATTACGAACCGTCTCGAGCGCAGGCTTGATGACTTCGACTGCGTTCGGAAAATTGCGCAATGTCTTCTCGTCCGACATACCTCAGTGTCTCAAGTCGAAGGTTTTCAACCAGTGTGTGTTACCAGTGATGACTTATGGCACTGAAACGTGGTCCTTCACTATGGGCCTTATGAGTAAGCTCAAAGTAGCCCAACGAGCTATGGAGAGGGCTATGCTCGGAGTCTCTCTGCGAGATCGAATCAGAAATGAGGAGATCCGTAGAAGAACCAAGGTCACTGACATAGCCCAGCGGATTAGCAAGTTGAAATGGCAGTGGGCAGGGCACATAGCACAGAGGACTGATGACCGATGGGGTCGAAAAGTTCTCGAGTGGAGGCCACGTATCGGTAAGCGCAGCGTAGGACGTCCACCCACAAGGTGGACAGACGACCTCATTAAGGCTGCAGAAACGCGCTGGATGCGAGCCGCTTCCAACCGGTCTTATTGGAGATCTATAGGGGAGGCCTATGTCCAGCAGTGGACTTTCTATGGCTGAAATAATTTGGATTTGGATTTGGATTTGAATTTGAATTTGAATTTGAATTTGAATTTGAATTTGAATTTGAATTTGAATTTGAATTTGAATTTGAATTTGAACGGAACATTCTTACCGAGGAAATAAAGCAAATAATGTTAGTTTCTAAAAACATTCCAAAAACATTTAAACATTGTTGCCAAAAAAACAGCGCTTCTTTTATTGTGCAATAACGTTCCAAGAGCATTAGAACGTTATTATCAAGGACAGAGTGCTTTAGATAAATTTGCAACAAGGTTCCAAATATCTTGGAACATTATATCCATGGAAAATAAAAAAAAAAGTTAATTTGTTATAACGTTCCAGAATGACTGAAACATTATGAGAATATGTAATTGATGAATAGAAATTAAGCATTAATGTTTCAGGCGGATTAAAACGTTTTATATTTTACTTATGTACTTTATTGAACGACGGTTGTGGATTGGAACATCGGATATATGACAAATAAATAAATTTTCAGTTTGAGATCTTGTTCATCTGACAGACAATGACATTTCAAGTCTATTGCAATAAAAAACTTCATTTCACGTGACTTGTGGGTTGGAACGTTTTTGCTTAACTACGTCCAATTATACGTCTACTCATTGAGGTACCTGCGTCACAAATATTAAGTACAGAATCCTTCGGTTTTAAAGTCGGTTAATAAATAAACATACTAATTTAATTTTGAATTCAGAACAGGTTATAATTAATGCTATAACCGCAATGAAATGGGGTTACGAAAACGATAGTTGCATTCTTTTTTCGCAGCTATCAATTCCCGAAAAAGAAATCCAGCGGTTCGTAGCTGGTTATGAAAGATTAATCGCATGTGGCTAAAACGAAAATATAGCCCATAAGATTTTATTGACATAATATTGTACTCAACGTCCATTACAAGTAACTGTTTGAATAGCAGACATTAAGGTCTCTTATACCTACTGCAAAATAAGAGGTCAACGCAAGCGAAACACTTTATGAGTTTATTCAGGGTGCTTACTTAGCCGAGCAATGACGTCAAAGCTTACGTTTACTCACATATGGACTCCACCTAGGTGAAATTAATAGCCTCAAGCGTGGACTTAACAGAAATAGCTTAAGGTATGATTCCGAAACCGACCGCACACGACAACTGCAGACGCATGCAGCAGATACAGCGCACCCATTACTTGTTAAACTCCGATACGGATAAAGGGGACCATTGAGAAACCGCAATGAATTACGCGCATGTGCTGCGTGTTGTCAGTTATCGTATGCGGTCACCTTCGGATACATACCTTTAGACAGCGCCTTGTTTTTCTGCAATTTAAGCTGATGTTACTGCAGTAAGCATTAGTTTATTGTACAGTATTACTTAATTAATGTACCTGTGTATTCACCATCATCATTGCGTTAGTCTCAGTTGCCTCCGAAGCCTTCACCTCAGAGTCGAGGTTCGCTTTTCCAGTCTAACTGCAAAACGGCTGTAGTTTGATATTTTCAGTGAAATGACTGCCATCTAACCACCACAACCCATTGGCAATATAGTTCTGTAGTTAGACCAGTTATCGGACCTTTTTGGGCTCCAACTACCAGTAAAGACTACACTACCAATAGCAATGACAAGGATTCTCGATGGTAAGCCCGCGGCTCACCTACGAAAGCTACCTACGCCAAGCGACCTAAATAACATATGTATGAACCTATTAGTGTCCTTCCACTTATCTACGTGTATAAGAACAGAGACGTGATATAATATAGGTAAGGGACGCGCCGTTTCCTCTCTGGAACAATAAAAACTTTATCGACCAATGCCGCAGGCTAGTCCGACGTGATCGTTTTGTTGATCATTCCACATTTCCACTTTGTAGCTAGGTCTATAAAGACAGAAGTTATACAAGCCTCCTTTCATAAAACTCATATTATGAAAAACATACGAATCGCTTGATGAAAAACGATTAGCTTAGAAAAAAGTTTTCTTGCAGTTCGTGAAGTGCAAGGAAAGCATTTGACTATTTGGAAGAAGAAGAAATGGCTTTGGCTATTTTAATTTAGATTTTACCTACCTTTCATTAAACTCTCATCCGTCACTGATACTCTGTGTCTGACTACATCTAGGTTTAAAGAAATTCAATCATTACAGCCTTAGTGCCACTCCACTACATCGAAACTTACAATAATAAATTATGGGTATCTGGAAAGTCAGTAGACTAAAACCGCTCGGTTTTCCTTCACATCTGCCTGTTTAGCCGGAGAATCAGAGGTGCCCTTATTAGGAACCCTAAACGACCTAAGTCACCAATGTTGATGACACAGACTTATAGTTTGGTTGGGAATCAATTCCCCGCGTCGCCTATAGAGAGCCCATCTAAACTTCGCAATTATACCACATTTTTGGTATCTAGATCAAAAGTAGATGATTTGACTTTACTTACTGCAAATTATTTAACGAAATTTGAACCAACACTGGAGCAATCTATCAGTATTCAGCAACATACCTTGTTAGAATTTGATTCCGATATTGATCTGAAATTCTCTTTTTACTATAATGTATCTCCTATAACAAAAAGGGTCTGTTAGGCCTTTCGATAACAAAGGTTCACTTATGTATATCTGATTTCTGTTAAGTGGTGAACGTGGATGAATCTAATTTAGATAAAGTGTTCTCACTATGAGATCAATAACCTCCAGTAAAGGCGAAGTGAGAAAAAATAGCTGTGAGCTTGATATGACTTGATTGATTGATATGACTATTAACCTAGTCCGATGCGGTGGTGCAATACGCACCTCCCTATACTCGGGAGCTAGATAGGGAGACCGTGGTCCCTACACACGAAGAGGGCCAGCTCGAAAGAGATGGCTCTGGGTCGCCCGGGGTGCGAGAACTAATGTTACTGGACCCACAGACGGCGTGAAAATAATGTTAATTTATCTGTTAGGTACATCTTGTTGTAAGTTACAGAGGATATAGGATAATATGCTTTGTCCAGTATGGTACCAATCTGCCCACTGTTTGGCTATTATGTAAAACAATCATGGGCTGTCACGATCTGATTAAAATATATTCTCTGTTAGCCCTATGAGATGTACAAATAGAAGAAGTTGAAGCTTCCTGACGTTGAATTCTATTTCCCTTGCCTATAGTGCTCAGTGGGCAGTTAAAAGCAGTTTCATCATATCATTAAAAAAATATGACTATGAAAGGAAATCATCATGGCCACTACGAATTATGGTAGCCATAGTAACGATAAAAAATAAATCCAAGTAGGTTATTATCACAGTTTAGTAACCGTAAAGTAAAAAGTGAGTCAATAGTCAATAGAACCAAGCGTTGACAGTCAAGTCAATTCAATCATGTCATTTCTTGACAATTGTAAGAATTATCAACCGGGATATTTGGATACGTGTATGTAAAGGATATATAATGCCTGATAAAGTGCAGCTTGATTCCTTGAAGAAGGGCCAATTGAAAAAGGATCATGAGCATTCACTACCTTCTACTGCTCCTAAAAGGTCGCAATCACAACAGGATGATCTTACACAAGAACCTAAGAAGAATTTTATGGATTATTTGTACAATAAAGAAACTAAAGAATACTGTGGCAGAACGTGCACTAGTTGGATGCAAATAACGGGATACGGAATCATTTATTTATTGTTCTTAAGCACTTATACTCTAACAATACTCTACATATCATTATTCATAGTCAAACGGGGCACCACTTTTAAACCATTTGAACCTGCACCTTCACTCTTAATTTATCCAGTATCTAGCATTGGCCTGACTGCAATACCAACGTCTGAATCTAATTTTCCATTGATTTGGTACAGGAAAGGACAAAAAAGTGATTATGAAAAATATGTTCAAGCTATCGAGAAACTCCTTTCCAGTGATAGCATACAAACGAACGTAGATAAATTAGGTCCGTGCGGACGGCCACCTTATGGTTATGGAGAGAATCCTTGTATTATAATAAAAATTAACAAGCATTTTTCCTGGAAAGGGAAAGGCTTACAGATGAATTCGTCACTCACAGACCTAGTTTCTCCTGCAGTTATGAAATTGATGAAGACTAAAAAGAACAAGCTATGGCTGGACTGTAGTGGGTACCATTCCTATGATAAAGAACATATCGGTAGTATAAAATATTACCCTGACCCACCTGCATTTGATCCAGATTTGTTTCCTGTGGAACAATCTGATAAATCGCCTGTAATAGCAATACAGATTTCCGACTTTACCATTGGGATGTCGTTGGCTATAGAATGTAAGCTTTGGTATGAAGATGGACCTTCTTCTGTAAACTTTGTATTATATGTTGCTCCAAATGAAAGCATAGCATATGCAGGACAAACTGATTTTAATGATTAACTTTAAGTTAATTGAACTAATACTAATAGTAGTTTATGATTCAAAGGAACAGTAAATCCTAGATGGCAATCTGCACATCAGAAAGAAGGAAAGGCTGAAAAAACTGGAAGAAAAACAAACGGTGGAAAAGTGAAATGTGTTATTTCTCAAGCATAACGGTATCGGAATCCTTCAACCAGACCGGGCTATATTGCTGCTATCAACGATATAAACTTTCAAACCAGCAGAACTAGTTCATCATTGGAAAAACCAATGGTATGAGACCAGGTACAGAGATATCAGTTAGCTAGCCGACCTATACTCATCTATGCCAATAGAAAATCTAAATTTGAAAGAAATAATCGAAATCGTAAACATCATAGTAAACAATTATTATAGCGTTACTGCTTTTCCTGTTAGGTAAACTTTATATTTACTTGAGAAATATAAAATGTAAGTGACAAATACTTATTTTAATTAGCAATGATAAGATGTGGAAAGTCTATCAATTTCATTTTGTATAATATTATGTATTGTTATACCCAGAAAAAAAGCTTCAGAAATTTCTTTAATGTAGTATGTACCAAACCTACTCCAGAATTGTATGACTTGATTAAATGAAAAGCTATATTAAGTCTTTAATAATCGATATATTATGTAATTTTTTGAATTATTATTTCATGAGCAAACTTGTCCATAATGAGATTGTATTTAATGTCATCTACAGAATCATTTTAATAACACTAATCCTGAGTTTGCCTCTACAAATTTAGTTCGATCAAACACTTATTCTTCTATTTCTATTCAAGATACAAAACCCTTAGACTGTATATACCTACATAATATTGTCAAAGAAAAATCCAACAATGTTTCAAAAGCTTTCTACCTCCCAAGATCTGTTTCTGGAAACTACCGCGAAGTCATTATTATGCAGATATTTTTATACCAGATTTGTGTAGATATATTGTAAAAATAAAGTATAGTTTTACTTGTATTATTTTATTTTTTTCATTTTATATGTATATCTCTAGTACCCAACGTATTGACGTACGTCAGAGGATGGACCCAGTCTAATCAAATTACGATGTAACTCTGTGGGACAGCAATTTCTTCAGAGAATATTACATCGAATCAAATAGCATTCTTTATAAGGTACGAGAGTCCTTCGTTTGAATCTAAGCAGAATATGAATATTTACATCGATCGCTTCGCTTACGAATATCCTTGGATGGACTTAGACAACTTTTTACCTTTAGAAAGTGTCTCATATAAATTTGATTAGAGTACGGTGCAGTGGTCTCTCCAACTAATTGAACCGAGCTATTCTCTAGTCATGGGGCACATGCCAGGGGTCATGGTATTTCAGAGGGTGGACTACCACTCTATTATTATAGTCCCATAGTCCAATTTACTAAATGTAATCACAAAATTCTTTACACTACAATCTCAGGTAAATGCCTGCCAATGAGAGCACAAAGCAGTTGGAACATGTTCGCCTGTTAAGTAAAGTATTTTTTTATGATGATGGAGATCTTTTAGTAAATCGTTAAACTTTAGATTTACGTCTACAACATTAACTACATATAAAATGGAATATTAGAGTTAAGCATTTAGTATGCGAACAATTCAAATCATTTTAAGATCGATATAGTAAACTAGCTTTTGCCCGCGGCTCCGCCCGCGTGGATGTCGGTTATCGCGACCAAACATAGCCTATGTCCTTTCTCAAGGTCTTATCTACCCCTATACCAAATTTCATCAAAATCGGTTCAGTGGTTTAGGCGTGAAAGCGTAACAGACAGACAGAGTTACTTTCGCATTTATAATATTAGTATGGATACAGTTTAGGCGGGACTCAAACACGCGATCTTGCTCTGCTTTGACCACTGAGCCACGCAGCCCTGCCCAAAGCTGATCCAAATTCTTCTATACATCCGTCTTACAGCGATTAAAGTAACGAAAATAATTAAAACGGAATATCTGACTTTACTGACTGCTTCAAATCGATTTTCTTTATCTATCTTCTAATATATAAAAATCAATGCCACTTTTCGTTGTTAGTTTATAACTCAAAAACGGCTGTAACTCAACTCAACGGCTATAACTCAATATTTGGCTAATTTTAGTCTTGAAATATTCGTTGAAGGGAAGGTTTAAAGGGTGAGAAAATAGGTGCAGCGGGAACGGGAAAAATATGGCGGTACGAAGTTCGCCGGGATAGCTAGTTTTTCATAAAATATACTCCAGACAAATTTCTATTATGGAAGTGTTGTTCTTCTTTATAATATCGTTAGTATGATGAATGAAGCAATACAGGGTAGATGGTTTCTTGTAATCTTGCTCTCGGCGGGGTGCGACTCAATTACTGGCATTGTGGCGAAGTGATCATTATTATAAATGGACGTTGCATGTAGGACACGACCTTCAATACTGACCTTTGGAACTACACGAGTCGAGAAAGTAAGGATTAAAAGCAGTTTTTTAACTTGTGCATTGTTAAGCTTAAAGAATGTCCGCATGCCTTAGTGTACATAATATGATATATCTTATACACTATTATATCTTAGACTTTAGACCTTAATAGTCTATACAAGCTGATCAGAACTAAACTTGGGTTCAGCTGCGAGGGTGAGGTGAGAATGGGATAGGGACGTATCCCTATCCCATTCTCACCTCACCCTCTATAGGCTATATAGACAATTTAACGAATTAGCAACTGCGCGTGGCGTGGCGGTAGTAAACGCGATCGCTACGTAGGAGGCGCAGGTTCGATCCCCGTCCTGTGCAAATATTTAACCGGAACATCTATGGCAGTCGCTATGGGCCATCAAAAGTCGAACAACTGGTCTAACGGCAATGCTTCGATATTGTCAATGGGTTATGGACATCATATGGCAGTAGCTGTACAGAAAATATCCAAGTTCAGCCAAACCCGCAGTTAGACTGAAAAACGATTCCAAACTACGAAGTGAGAGCTTCTGATACGACCGGAAATTAACGCTAGGATAAAGAAGAAGATAATTAATGAATAAATGAATTTTGGCAGCATCTGTCCAGCTACGATACGATAGGTACGCTTCGATCAACCAAGTAACTAAGTTACTGATTCCGTACCCAGTCCAGTAGCATATACCTAGGAGTCATTGTTTTTATAGAATTATGTCGGAAATTTGCGACAGCCTTTGATTAACAGATATAAAATTATAATCACCTATGCTTATACTTTCGAAATACTACTAGCAACACATCTAATGTATCGCATTATCGTACGCATTCAGTAATTAATTACTTATAATAAAACAAAGTCTGGCAAGTGAACAAACATTGCCAACTTCAATATAAAGTTGTGGGTAGAACTTAAGTCATTCAATATTGTTCTATATTTAACTTATTATGTGTATGTGTATACTTACTAAACCTTTTATGATCACTTTATAAAAAAGGCGTAGGTAGTAGCGAAATGTTCAAATGTCATCTTTGCTATTTTAGTCTCTAAAGGCGGCCACCCACCAACAGTTTATCGAACGACAATCGGATGATGTCGGTCTGTCAGTTCATCGCAATAGCCCACACACTTACAGTTTCGTATACGATTTTGGACTGACGGCTAATAATGTGTGTGGCCACTTGACGATTTCGGTCAGCAAAGACAGTTAAAGGCCGGACAGTCTATGGCCGTCGGCATTTTATACGTAATAAATAACATCATACTAAAAGAATAAAATAATGTTACTATTTTAGTCTGAGGTAATAAAATTATGATGACATTGATGACATATAAGGACTGCAGGCGGACTGTAAGTGGGTGGCCGCCTTAAGGCGTATCTACCTATCGTCTTTTGTACTAAAGTGGTCACAGACTAGCAAAAACGGTTCCTTTAAGTCAAGCGTGTGACCAGAAACACCTGCTACGGTTGGCGAACAACTCTGATATTGGAGATACTGTGTACCATACCATAGATAGATAGGTATGTGTAGGTACTATCACAGTGTAGTTTGTAATCTTCTAGTAATATAGGTAAACTTTTTGTCCCGTCTGTTAATTGGCAGGCCCTTGATTATGCTAAAACAAAACCACTGTTACACCACAGATACTGCCAAAAATGGATTTAGGCTTTATTGCCAGTTAAGTCCAAAATGTCCGTGGTATGCTTTAGTAGAATCGAAGTCCAGGGATTGGTTTGGACTTCGAACATTTTAATGGGGCTCCATACACCCCATTTACACAGGTATTATAAATAAAGAAAGCGTTATGGACACAAATAAAACCACCAATAATATATTTATGCAATAATTTATAATTTATTTTTAATACGCTAATAATTCAATGATTACTTATTTATTTCACACTATTTAAGTAGTGAAGACAAAACATTCCATCGTCCTACGTTCCTTTAAATAATTTTCAAAGTCATTGTATGGCGATGCGTTAATTCCTTTATAATTTTCTTTTATCTTCTACAATGTAAGTTTAAAAATATATTTACATCGTTTTTATTAGCAGTTATTATCATAATAGGGAACTGAATAAATCTCTTTAAATGACATTTTATTTTACGATTGGAATAAACCCAATGAAAAACACTATATTCCTAACTACCTTTACTTTTTACATTTTAAAACCCTACATAGTATATTGACTTTTATTACTATACAAATAAAGTATAAAATTGTAAGAACTAACCGGAGCAGGGACGGATTCTGCCCCTGATTAGTGCACGCGCACTCAAGAAACGATTCTCGAGTGCGCGTGTTATTTAGTATAAAAAAGCCATGGAACGATCAAAATGTGATGAACATTAGTGTTCAACTAGTAATATATAATTTATTTTATGAGTAATTCAATTTTGATAATAAAATTTCCTCACTCAAAAAAATTAATGTTCTTGGTGATTCCAGTCGTAAAAGAAATGTCATTTTATTATTATAAATACTAAAATCTGAAGTATTGGCACTAGCTATTTCTATCACAATGGACCTTGCAACTGATTTTGAATATTTGTATGATATTATTTTTATTATATCTGATATACATATTATGCTAATGGAAGATGGCACTAATAAAAAATAAAACTAAAATTTGAGTAATTTATGTTGGTTGGGTTCTGGAAGTCAGAAAAGATTCAACTTCAAATATGAATATAAAACATTGCTTTTTTTATATAGGACACGTCAATTTGACTTCACCTCACCTGATGGTAAGCTGAAGGCAAAGTCTCAGGAAAGGGGGTCACCATTACAGACAGATGTTACAATGGCGGCACTCAGCTTGACGTCCCCATCAGATGCTTTTTCACGCCCTACTTAAACCCGGGACTGTACGGTTACTTTCTCAATTTTGTTCCTATAGCGATAAAATTTTCTCCTAGCGCAGATTTTGTTGATTTTGTAAAAAAAATTAGCAGGTAGGCTATTCAATTTTAAATAATTAGATAACTGTAATCTCGCTATTGTTTAATGCAGTTCAAAAAGAAAATGTAACTAATTACAGGCCATTTTTGTATTTGTAATAGATATAGTTGTTAGTTACTTAAAATAAATCGCTTGAGATATTCAAACCGATCACTAACGGCACAATGACGTCATTTCAGTCACTGGCTGATCGCTTCCAACCACTACTGCCCACTCTCATAACGTCAGAGAGCCTTTGCTATGGCCAGTCAATGTATGTAAGTATAACTGAAGCCATCTACCTACTTTTTGGTTACTTCTCCATGTGTAAATGGATGGGTTCTTGGGTGGTCGTGGTCAGGCCATTACAGTACTATGTACAAGCCAACCCAAGAGCCTGATTCATCTATGAATTTTCTAAGTCTTTTGCCTATTGACCCAGAATATGTGGCACACGCGTGTCTTAAGAGTGGAAGTAGCCTGATATGAGAATCTGTAGCACCAACAGCTGTGCAGAGCAAAGCTGTTGCATAGGTAGCACCTCTGACGCAAAATTTTAGTCAGTTCCACTTAGTGATAACTGCGTCATCATGCCCTCAGTGGAGCAATCGAAGGTTTCCTCACGAAATAAAAGTATAGAAACAACAAAGCAAGGTTTAGAGGAAAATATATTATTTAGTACCATCAAAGAACTTCTTATAAGTATAACACTGTAATCTGTAGTACTATATCACGAAGAAGCGGAAACCATCATATTTATTGACAATTTTATTCAGCTATACAATTCCCGTTTTATTCAGCTATATTCATTGTAGGCTTTATCAAAAATAGAAGGATTAGTGTAATATATATCACAAAATATATTCATTGTTACAACGACATCCCTTTGTTTTCAATACCAAAAACGCAAACTTCGTAATACCAAAACGTGTACTATTAGATGTTGAATTACCTTAGTGATAAAATAAAGGGTGCATCGTGAAATGGCATTGAAAACAAAAGTCAACAATAGGCCTGATAGCACAAACTGGACCACTGAAGAAGAGGTATTCAATTGAACTCACTCAGTTATATAGAAATATAGTTTAAGAAAGCTAAAACATGCATCTTGACTAAACTAGACTAGCGTGCGAGTCTAGAAAGGATATAAGAAGGTTAAAGAAATCCAGTAAAGCGATGAAAAGATAAATAAACAAGCCTTTTGGACATCATACAAACAACTGTTCTTATACAATAACCAGCGATATAGCTCCAAAACACTTAAATTCAGTCGATAAAATCCTAGTATATACGTACGATCATGTATATATTACAGCATGCTCCAATACTATAACAGCTAATGACACATTTATTTATAATATGTAATAAAATATGTTTATCCAACAATAACCAGATAGACTTTGTAAACAGCTAAACAATGAAAAGTATTAAAGAGTAAATAGTTAAGGATTTAAGCTTTCTTATTGAAGATAGTGACTCAGAATTATATAAGCTTTATTGAAGATGAACTTGAAAATGTATTTGTTCAATGTTAAAAATTTAAATCGCCGTATAGACGATACTAAAATAGCTACACATTATTAAATAAATGACATAAAACAGTATAATGTTGTGAAAGATACTGAACAGTTTATAAATGATTGAAATAGTCTACATCTAAAGTCACCTATTACAAACATGAATACATCTATAAATAATATTATTACTCTTAATAATGGACGAACACATATACCATTCGAGCGAATGCAGTCTACTTAGATGATCATAATTAAGTCATTGCTTTCGTGTGAACTTTACTTATAAATCGACGTAAATGCAATATATGTAAAACACATTAAGTGCACCTCCACACGCAGTTTTTAACAATACTTTTTATCGCACCACAAATGACACGTTGGACACAAATCCTGGACAATAATCACAGAGAATTTGTTTTGTAAGGCAGTGCACGAAATGCGTGTAGAGCTGGCCACTCATATACACACAGACCTTGCTGTATGAGCAAGTATGATAATGCATAAAACGTACCATGCAAAGTGTACAAATCATTGTCTATATATGAGTGACTAGTCAGTTGAAATCGTAACCTTAAAACTACACACGCAAAAATGGGTTAAGGGAACGCAAACTGTATTCTAAGTATATGAAGTTACGGTAACATTTTTAACGATTTCTCTGAGATCACACGTCTGCTTTCCATTGTTAAACCGATAAATCACATTTTAGTAGGCTTCACTATAATTATCGCACACTTAAGTTTACAAAGTCACTTTCACCGTCGTTTCTATGTCCCGACTTCCTGTTTTAAAGCATTATATATCCGTATCACTAACACTATCTAACATTTGGCTATTCAGGATCAGCTCCATTCAAAACTCGAGTAGTAGGCCACAAAACAGGTACAGTACGAAAAAACATCTCGATTCTATCTCACTCGTTTCTGGTTCTCTTTATCGAACAAAATTTCCACCACCCTTAACAATTTAATTTGATTTTATTTACATGTTTCTTTAATAGAGTAGTCAAAATTATTTTCGATAGATTTAAATGATATCTATGTTTCTTTATATCAAAAAATTGTTAAGCATCAGAATTTTATTCTGTACAAAATTTGTTTTCTAATGATCACACTCGAGGCCCCAGAATGTCCTAAGAATTATACACCCTTGCCAAAATCAGATTGAATTCTTCGTATACCCCAAGTAGCCAAAAAAGTCCTCAAATATATAGACACGTTAGGATTGACATGCCTACAACTATATAGAAATTCGCGGATCCCAGAAATCCTTTGTTCCATTCGCAATCTAGATCTTTCATCAAAACCTGCAACAAAAAAAAAAGAAAAAAAATATTATCAATTACGGAGATTCCCAACTTACTTTCTCTTACAGTATATTTTTGGTCAAGATACAGCACCAGATGATAGTTTCTTCCATGAAAGTCAAGATAAATCAAATTGTGAAAACTAAGACTAAGAGAGTGGACATGCTTTTTCTTAAAGTTTTAAATATTGAGACCAACTCACGTCAACAAAAGTTCTGTTGTAGTACGTGGGACACGTAGCAAATCTGACGTCATCCCGAGTCGCCATACACTTGGAGGGACCACTGCATAAGTACTGTCTTCTTTTGCGGTCCCATGCCTTTATCCACCTATACAAATAAATTCACAATAATTATAGTATTATCATTTGTCACAAATATCCAAAGAATACACGCACAAAGTGTCTTTGCCTAAACAGAACCTTATATTTTTACGCATTCTTAGATTTTTATTTACGTAGGTAGTCATTTAGTTAATTGACTTATTAGTCAATAGGCTAGATTGCAATATAAATCAAGTTTTATATTAGAAAAAAAATTTGATAACAGAAATTCATAATAATACTAGTTGCCTATATCACAAATAGCTGAATAGTTACTAATTCAAATCATTAAAATGAGTACACCACACCACTGGTCAATTTCTATGCAATATAAGAAAGAAACATTAATTAACTCACCCAATACCACAATCGCAACCCAACGGATTGCCCGCAACTAGTATATCCTGCAAAAATATTGTGTCTGGAACACCTGGCCAGGGTCTTTGCGAAGGGTTGGGCACATTTATGAGATAATTGTTTCGTAGGTCCAAAGTCAGGTTTTGAACACGTCCGGCCTTATGGAATACCTCGGGAGCCAGTTCTTCAATACTTGTATTAAAGACTGTGAGGCGACATACTCTTGATTGTACACCCTGGAAAAGTTCAGAAATTAAATTTGGACCTTCAATAACTTTTGGTTAGCGTTTGTTCTGTATTACTTGTATACACGGTCAAGGAGATGTATAGATTATACTGTACATCTTTAAATACACCGTCATGTCCAAATACTCAGTTCGAGTATAATCTAACCGCTCTTACCTCCTGGAGGGAGGAGTGTGTACCAAGAGATTTCTTCAAGAAAAAAAAAAAATACTACTACGACTGAAAATCATTTCTCCTAACATTGATAATAAATTACAGTTACTATCATATTAAAAGTAAAATTATATATTAAGGTATGAAAATTAAAAAGTAAACTTACACTCAACAAATATTGTGACAAATACTTCAATGGTTTGCCAGTAATCGTAATATTATTCAGCTTGCTGGGCAAAACTCCGTACATTTCTCTTCCAAATTCGTTCGTGAACTCTTCTATGTCGATGACCAAATTCTCGAGGCCATGGTTGTTTTGTAATAGTCTGGCAACGCTAAAGTCCCTAACGTTAGAATATGCTGTGATTTTCAACGTTCTCAAACCATACATTTTGCTGATAACGCCATGCTGTAACGTAGAAAATAAATAGAAAAAGTTAAAAATAGTAACATATTATATTATAATTATATATACATATATATACAGGGCGTCCCACGGCGATGCCACATGGAGGGAAAGTACCTTAAATCCTTAAGTTAGCTCATTTTACTTAAAGGAGACATCATTTTATTTTTAATAAGAAACAAAACTGCATTCAAAGATTTTTTAAAATTCGCTTGCCACACCCGGTAATCGAACCGACTAAAATCCGAAAAAGTAACATCCTGTATTTTTATGGCATTAATCGATAGTGTCAATCATAAGGATCAAATCTCTCTAAGAAACATGGTAAATTAAATGAAAGGAAGTCCTTGAAATCTAAAATTATAAATTCAATTTGGCAAAATACCATGTTTTTTAGAGAGATTTGATGCTTTTGATTGACACTATCGATTGATGACATAAAAATACAGGATGTTACTTTTTCGGATTTTAGTCGGTTCGATTACCGGGTGTGGCAAGCGAATTTTTAAAAATCCTTGAATGCAGTTTTGTTTCTTTTTAAAAATAAAATGATGTCTCCTTTAAGTAAAATGAGCTAACTTAAGGATTTAAGGTACTTCCCCTCCATGTGGCATCGCCGTGGGACACCCTGTATAGCTGTTATACATTAAGAAGTAGGTAATTTAAATGTTTTACCTCAAGCATTCTCAGTCTAAGGCGGGTTACATCCAAATATTCGAGACGAGGTGATACTCCGTACAAGCTTGTGTTCATCAGAGCTGTAATTGGGTTTCCAGATAGCGACAGCCATCTAAGTTCACTCAAAGAATGTGTTGCCTGAAAAAGATTTGATATTTGAAACTTAAATCTATTATAGAAATAATTTTACTAATGCACATGGATATATTTAAACAAGTATGAAAGGGTTATAGAGTGGAAAAAGATTTTCAAATCACTGTTAATTCAGTTAGGCCCACTTGCGCGTACCTGGGTTAGCTATGTTAACTCGAGTTAACTGGTAACCCAGGGTTAAATAAATAATTTGTCATTGACACTGTCATTTGTCAATGACAAATGGGCGCAAGTAGGCCTTAGAATTTTATAATACGATAATAGTATTGACGTAGGTACCATAACTTAAAAATACTGTTTTAATGTACATATTTGCTGGCTAACGTTAGCGAACCCTGGACTCCGAGGTGAAAACCTCAGATGCAACCGAGACAAGGATGGTAATGATGATAATTGTTCACAAATAAAGAACTAAATAAAACGTAAATTAAGTACTCACCACAGGCACAACAGTAAGATCGTTATAGGACAAGTCCAAATGTCTTAATCTGGTAAGGTTCGCTGTGGTTTCCGGAGGAACTGATGGAAGGTTGTTGTAAGACAAGTCAAGGCTCTTCAGCTTTGATAAGGTCATTGAGGGCACCTAAAATAGCGAAATTAAAAAAAAGTACAAAAATAAAAAAATGTATTTAGAGAAGACAAGTGAAGAACAATAGAAATAATACGGTTTATTATTTATTCTAATGCTCTTCTTTACCATATACAATATTTTTTTACTATAGAATTGTCAAATATCTAAAAATTGAAATGTAGTTGTAGTAGACAACAACATTTCAATTTTTTGATTTTTGACAAGAAATATCTCACTCTTTGCATAGTTTATTATTATCTTTGAAGATGATGTACGGTTAATCCATATCCATATCCATACTAATATTATAAATGCGAAACTCTGTCCGTCTGTCTGTCTGTTACGCTTTCACGCCTAAACCACTGAACCGATTTTGATGAAATTTGGTACAGGGGTAGATTAGACCTTGAGAAAGGACATAGGCTATGTTTGGTCGCGATTACCGATATCCACGCGGGCGGAGCCGCGGGCGAAAGCTAGTCATCTATAAACCTAAAAGTACTTACCGAAACCAGGCTAACATTCCTCAGTCCTAAATGTGACAGCTTCCTCTCTAATCCCTTGAATATTGTTGTTCCTTTTTCACCAGTGTTGAATGGCGAGTTATCACTGAGGTCTAACCAGCGAAGTTTAGGCAATGCGCCAAAAGAACCACCTTCTATACGTACTAGATGGTTGTTGGATAAATCCAACCATGCTAAGGACTGTAAAAAATATAAATATTATATAACAATATGTGTATTGAACAAACTAGATCGATTAAAACGAATGTAATTTACACAAAATAGCTATGGAGCTTGAAGAGTAAAAGTAATTTAGGACAATGTTTTAGCAATTTCAGAAAGAATAGGAACATTAATAATTATGTTCATCAGAAATATGATTCAAAACAAGATTCTAATAAAACTGAAAGTTCTTATATTTACAGAATTTAACAGAATAAAGAAATCAATTTCTTTATTCTGATTAGTGTTATACTGAAAAAGAAAAGGTGCATCAGAGCAAAATTCAATACTTGATAGGTCATTCGAGTTTTAAAAACCATTTAAAACAAATCTTTGCTATTTATTATCAACTTACAAGTATTATTTATTTATAATAAAATTTATCTTTAAGAAGTTGAGCTAAATCAAAAAGAGGAGGAACAGTTGACCCAAGATTCAAGGTGAAATACTCGGATTCAACTTAAGGAGCACCTCTCGAATGAACTATAAGAGAAGTTAGTAACACAAACATCTAAATAAATAAACTACCTTGTACAAAATATTCTGCGGGTACTGTTTTTTTTGGTGGAACACTCTGGTGTGGTCTCGTCTAGCTGTGTGGTACATATATTCGTCACTGTAGTCGGGTTCCTCGGGCCAATACTCGCCCACCTGATCGGGGTTCTGGCGACACATGCATGACAACACTATTAGCAAAGCTACATCCTGGCTTCTACTGTGTAAGGAGGTAACGTAATCATGATCTACCCACATCGTCTTTATGTTGCTGTCGTATAAGTTTATTTTACGAATTGTTTATAGACTTTAAATCCTTTAACCAATAATACAATTGGACTACAAATGCAAAGTTAGAATAGATCATGATCACATTTTACTTATTTTAGGTAAAATTCAAACTCCACGTTAACAATCGTGCTTGCTGCACATGAAACTAAGTTCCTGTCTCTTTAACCTGTTCTACATATCTTATTAAGAAAACTACTACCATTTCTGTACATACAATAACATTTAAATCACTCAATGTTATAGCATTAACTGTATTTTCATTAATATCAAGCTCTCAAAACATTCAAAGGAATTGAGGTTGTTTCAAACTACGAACTACAGGTTTAACTCTTACCCTGAACCTTTGGACCAGGTCACCCATAGCTACTGCTGGAATTGTATTGCCACTCAGATCGAGTTCGACGAGGTTAGTGGTGGCTGCAGACGATAGACAGTTACTTGGTACTCTCGATAAACCATTGTTGGATAGATCTAGTCTGAAATGGAATATATTTTAAATGAATACATTTTCTCATTAATAAATCAATTAATTTTATTGGAATAGGCCAATGGTGGGTATTTTTAATAAACCATGGTTAGATCATATGAAATCGAAATGCCAATCATTAATTTCATCTATTCCCCTTGGTTTGTTTTCACATAGCCGTAACTTAATTGCACCGTAACTCCTCTGGTGTGAGTGTTACCATGGTACTAACTTGTTACCAACCTACGATTGTCACAATTTTTAAAAACAAATTACCTTTCCAAAGCCGGTGAGGGTATAAGATTGTCCGCCAAATTTTTGATCCGGTTATCCGATAAATCGACAGACGTTAATGACTGCATATCGCGGAATATTTCCACTGGTAACTCGTATAAGTGGTTGTGGGATAGATTTATTATCTGGAATGAGACAGAAATCTTAATTAACTTCTTTAACTAAAGTATTGATAGCTTGCGTCTTCATCAAAAATTGTATTAGCGCTTAAAAGTGAAACCGGGATTGCTCAGTTTAATTTTTAAGCCCTATTACAAATTTTATTATTCCCTGCAGAAGATCAAGATTATATTGGATCGTAATATACAATATGGATACGACATATAGGCAATAATTGAAACCATATACTTGGTACCCCCTAAGCTTCAAGCAGGAAAAGTTTGAACAAAATTGGTCCAGTATTAAGGGCAGAAACTAGAGTTTTAATTTTATAGAATTTGAACAACTTTGAGCACTCTGTAGAATCGATGTTGCCGCTTAACTGTTCAAGTAAGTTACCTACTATGCCTATTGTTGTGTGTGTGTGTGAAGTTGTTGTGTGTGTGTGTGTGAAGGTGTGTGCGTATTTATTAATGACTTATGACACAGTCAATGACTTTAAAGCAATGGATGAAACTATTTAATGACTTATACAAGTGGTTGCATTTTCTACATTTATTTTAATAATTATTTTGTTAGAAAATTTCGGATTTTATAAATCAGGGAATTTAAGTTTAAATTTAATTTGGTTCTATTCCTACGGACCAGGATGCTTCGCGGTTTCAGTATTTGCACATATGTCGTATCCATATCGTATATACACTGTCTATATATACGCGTCCATCAAGTTTGACACTGACGCTACCTTCCTTCCTAGATAGGTATTTTTTCTATTTTTTTGCAAAAGATAATATCGTGTTCCAATTGGAATTTTTGGGTATCTTACCTGTAAATTCTTGACTCTGTTGAAGCAATCGTACTCCATGTGAAGTATCTTATTATGCGATAAGTCCAAGTACTGCAGCATGTGCATATTGCCAAATACTTCCCGGGTTATGTTCCTCAGATAGTTGTGTGAGAGATGCAGCTCTGTTAGAGTTAGATCTGAATGTCTGAAATTTAATAATTATATAGATGAAATCAATGTTCTACAATGTGAATTAGTTATCATTTAGTAGCTTAACTGCAATTATTTTAGTATTTTGTTTTTATTAAGTGTTATTGATAATGTATCGTCTAGCTTGGATTATTTACAATCGTCATCGTTGTTCGTCAATATCCACTATTAATTAACCTTTTCATATAACTTAATACAATTACAATGATTCTCTAACAACTGCGTTAATCAATTAATTGGGTTATAAAATTATGTGTTTGTTTTGTTTTAATATATTATTATATAAAATTTACCTGAAGTAATAGGGTGCAATGTATGTCAAATTGTTGTGTGAAAAGTCCAAAACTCTTATATTTACTGATACTGTCCCAAGACCTGAAATACATATTATTGTTATTTTTATCAACTGTTATAAAACATAATTAAAATATATATGCAAAAGTAACGTTATAGCGTTAATATACAATTATATATTATACAATTTGTCACATGTTATATTGCCCACGATCTATTTTGTCATCGTAAACTCACCAGGCATCTGAACCGTTTGTGTTTTGCTTACTAGGCAGAGGCCTAGTAGGCGAAACACAAACAGTGCTCTGCTCAGCGACCTAGAATATTACAAGTGTCCATAGGCAAATTTCGCACTTAACACTAAGTTAGTCGAATACTTTTAAACCTCGGTAGTATAAAAAATGAGGACTACAGAAATTGTAATTAATCTACGCTACAGAAGCACTTAATTCTTATAAAAGTCACCTTGTGTTATAAACTCTTCCCCAGTATCATCAACTAAACCTGTGCAAAAGGCAAGAAAGAAAGCAAAAAATCATATTAGAAGCAAATAAAATAAATAATAAATAATAATAAGAAAGCTTGAACAAAGAGAAACGGAGAAATAATATGTAAAGTGAAAAATGAAGAATACATAAATGGCACAATGAAAAAGTTTTATACATACTTTGCATACTTAGGTTTGATGAAAAGTCTTCAAGTCCCAAGTGAAACGTTTTAGTTTGTGAAGATGAAAGTAAAATTAGTAAATAAATAAAAAAGTAAAACAAATACATAGTAATAAAAATAAATAAATGTGCAACATTTTCATCATTGCTAGAAATATATAACTAGATTTTTGTTATTACAGAAATTGCATCTGAAGTAAAATTAAAAAGAGATGATAGATTAAATTTTATTTATCTATTAAAGAAAGGTAATCAAGCCATTTATTTCTAGTGTGAGAAACATGCCAAAAATTATGTTAATAAATAAAATTATAAAATATCTTACTCTGAGCTTTTGGTGGTGGATAGAAATTTGATGTAAAGAAGCTAGGCGCATTTGAGTCAGTCAACGTAATTATTCCATTGTATGAAGCATTCACTTTCAAAGCAGTAGCTGATCCCACTTGATCAAATATGGAGAACTTGAATGTTTCAAGGAAATTAAAAGATATATCCAACCTGAAATAAAACACGTGAACGTTCAGAAATAACAGAAATTTCATTCTTTGGTTGGTGGATAATTCATTACAAAAACAATAATTTCCGATCCATTTGCGCGTAATTTAACATAATAGTTCAACACAAGTACTTAACAACTACTAACTTAATTAAACAATCTGTTGAGAATTAGGTAGGTAAGGTATGTTTGCTATTAACACTCATCATTGTTTTATGACGATAACAAGACTTAAACGTTATTATTAATTAGAATTGGAGGGGACGCAGTAAGCCTTCCCGAAGAGCGATACCAATGCTTGGGCCTACTCCGTGAGTAGCGGCACCGCCCGTGAAACCAATTACTACACCACGATGGCAATCCAACACCGTCGACTCGACCGAAGAAGAATTAATTAACCTTTTCAAATTAAATGACTAAGATGCCAATGTTCTGCAACTAGGCGCTGTTGTTAGGTATAACTCAAAATTTTAGCATCTGATTCCTGTTAAAAAAAACCCAGGGGAGAGAGATATTTATAGTAAAAACATCAAGTTATTTCACCATTTTAATCATATTTGTTTGAATACAAATTACTTTCATTACAATTTTATTATAAACGATAAGTTATAATTTACTACTTACTCAGAAAGTGCTGGAATATTTTGAAAAGCTTCTTCACTAATTTCCCTGATTCTGTTGCCTTTTAACTTGATGACTTTCAGATTATCAAGACTAGCAAAAGCTCTCCTGTGTATAATTTCAATGAGATTGTCTTCAATAAGAACTTCTTGCAGTTCCTTCAGATTTACGAAGGTATGTTGCACTATTTGCGTCATCAGATTTAGAGATAAACAAATACTTTCCAGTTGATCGTGGTTCTCAACCTGAAATTCATTTATGAAGGTTAAATAAACATGAGTAGAATGGACGGTGTAATGCGTTCATAGTATCTAGATGTTTGGTCATTTAGTCAGTTTATCATAAGCATTGGTATTCTCACCTGTAAGGTCCCCTTAGAAAAGTGGTCAATATAATTGTCTTGCAAATTCAACCTCTTCAACTTATACAAGAAATGAAACGAAGTGTCTGGCACATTTTTCAGTTTGTTATTACTTAAATCCAAATACTGGAGTTCTATCAAGGCCTTCAATGGTTCAAATGGAAGAATCTTTACTGTATCTGCGAGACCGTTGGCTATTTTCAAAGTTGTTAGGCTGTGTAGCTAGAAATGAAAATAAATATTTGTTATTGAATGAAATTTTAAGTAGATATTTAGTATGCAACTATTCAAATCGTTTCAAAATATACCGTTGCCGTAAGACAGATGTATAAAGAAATTTGGATCAGCTTTGGGCGGGGATTTGGTGGCTCAATGGTCAGAGCATTCTCCCTGAAAGGGAAAGATCTAGGGTTCTAGTCCCGCCTAAGCTGTATTAGCTTTTTCTATCTTAAAACGATTTAAATATTCGTTATTCTCTGTAGTTATTAAAATGACCGATAATATTCATTTACTAGTGCCCCTATTATTCATCAATCATGTTAGATGCCTAGAATGTATCTTACATTTTTTCATCATCCCTACTAATATTATAAATGTGAAAGTAACTCTGTCTGTCTGTCTATCTGTCTGTCTGTCTGTCTGTCTCGCTTTCACGCCCAAACCACTGAACCGATTTTGATGAAATTTTGTATAGGGGTAGATTAGACCTCGAGAAAGGACATAGGCTATGTTTGGTCGCGATAACCGACATCCACGCGGGCGGAGCCGCGGGCAAAAGCTAGTAATATTATATTTTACTCACCTCGGCAAAAGCAAACGGATCAATAAACTCTATATTATTTTCAGATAAATCAAGGGTCTTGATACTTCTGACATGCTGGAAAGCACTGGACTCAATCCTAGTGACTGTGCTACCAAATATCTTCAGATCCTCTATTTCCATTCCAAAATCCAGGAAATCCTCAGTGCGAATGGTTTGTCGAAGGAGTTTGCTTACGGACAGAGATCGAAGAGATCGCATTCTGAAATGGTAAAAAAAGAACCATAAAAATCGTAAATCTTGATCCAAAGGAAGAGAGATGGAGCTATCCAGGGTGTATAGTTCCATCTCTATACCTCTGGCTGCGCGAAGCCTGTAACACGACATGATAAACGGTATGATGTACAGTATTCGCCAAACACAAAAATTACTTGGAGGAATGGGACATAGTTTTTGTGACCAAGTTAGGAATACCTATAACAAACGTTAATTGATCACATTGACTATACTTATGTAAAACAGTACACTCTAACCTTCTGAAATCTTGCAAATTTGCTTCTATAGAGCTGGCCCCACTGATATCGAAGGAGAATAATCTGAACTGGAAGGTCCCAAAAGCCGTCGACGAATATTCTGACGGGGTGGTTGATGTTAAGAGGGTTATGTCCACCTGAAATATTATATAAAAAGTTCTGTAATATATTATTTATTCGTATTTATATTGTTCATAATATCATTATGCTACTATTGGACAGAGTGACGCCATTATGAAAAGTCGATTGATTAGGGATAAGAATCGAGATTAATTAGAACTAATTAGAAATAAAGTGATTTTCTATAGTGAAATCCAGCTAAATCCAGATACCAGTAAGCTGGTGGCAAGTGGGAGATTTTTAGTATACTGATTTTATATCAAACATACTTAATTATGATTTTAAACAGAACAACTTCAAAGCTCCATCATTCGTTCGATTACCTACTAAAATAAATAGTATGTCCCCGTAAAATTGGGTACTTACTTTATTCTCTCTAAGATTTAAAAACCTCAACGCATCCAATTTATTGAGCATGAACTTTGATATTACAGTCAGGTTGTTCTCAGACAGATCCAGGCTTTGCAAGCTGTTCTCCAGTCCCGCAAAAGAAGCTGGTGACAAATCTATTAGTTCACAGTCACGGAGCGATAGCGTCCTTATCTTGGCGTTTCTGAATGCATCTTCCTGAGAATTGAATAAACAAAAGATTAAAGAACATAGCTGACGAAAAAGACGACCGAGAATTAAAATTGTTGTTTAAATTTTATATGAAAATTGTACTTATTAAGGCACTCATTTTAAACTTACTCTTATCGAAAAGATAGGATTTCCATCTAATGAAGTAGAATTTAGAACGTTAAAGTACTTAAAGGATCCAGGTAACAAATCTTTGATGAGGTTGTTGTCCAATCTGAAAGAGAAAAAATAGTAATGAAGTACAGGCGAAGTCCAAAATATGGCTTCATATCGAATGAAATGCTACAGAAAAGTAACATTAAAGTTGATGGTCTCAATTTTTTTTTTTTTTTTATATAGGACACGTCAATTTGACTTCGCCTCGCCTGATGGTAAGCTGAAGGCAAAGTCTCTGAAAAGAGGGTCACCATTACAGACATGTACCATGTTACAATGGTGGCTCTCAGCTTGACGGCCTCATCAGATGCTTTTTCACGCCCCGCTTAAAGGACCCGGGACTATAAGAGGAGGGAAACACGTGAGCTGGTAAGGAATTCCAAGTCTTAATAGTGCGGCAGAAGAAGGAGTCGCCGAATCGCTTGGTTCTTGATGGAATATTTTGCACCGTATGCGGGTGGCATCTGAGTCCTGCACGTGTTGTCCTATATAGGAAAGGAGAGGGTGGGATTACTTGGAAGAGCTCATCAGAACATTCACCATGGTAGAGACGGTAAAATACCGCCAAAGATGCCACATCTCTACGCAACTGCAAAGGCTCAAGGGTGTAAGTGATCTCAGGATTCCCAATAATGCGGACCGCACGTCGCTGCAACCTGTCGAGAGCATCTAGTAAGTACTTTGCGGAGCCATCCCAGAGATGCGAGCAGTATTCCACGCAAGAGCGAATTTGTGTCTTGTAGAGAAGACATCTTGTAAAAATGGACGTAGAAGAGATGGTAAATAAAAAAGATAATGACGTTTTATCAAGAAGTTACCACTGTTCTTGTGGCAATATTATTTAAATGGGTCTACTCGTAGGACAAATTGTGATGAAATATCTTATGCTCGTTTTACTTAACATACTTATTGTAATCAAAATTATAATCTTATCGTATAAACATAAAGTCAATCCATAAACAGTTCTCTTCTCTTCATCCTAGCGTTAATTCCCAGTAGCATCCGAAGCTTTCAGCTCGGAGCCTGGGGTCAATACTATACAAACAGTTATAGCTAAAGAAATCTTATCATCAAAAAAATCTTGTATAAAGGGTTGTGGAAGTCAGTGGCAGTTGCTTCACGAAAAATATCGAAGTTGAACCACATCCGCAGTTAGATTTGTAAAGCGGACACCAGACTCCCATGTGAAAGCTTCAAATGCGACTGGGATTAACGCTAGGATGAAGAAAAAAAAAAAGGCTGCGAATGCACAATTAATTAAATCTTTTGTAAACAACGTAAACAGAAAACAGCAGATAGATATTAATATACTCACTTCAAAGAATCCAAGGACAATCTAATCCCATTCATTTCATGTATAGGTGGAACTTGCCTGATCAGATTGTTAGACAAATCCAGGAACCTTAGCTGTCGCAGAGGTGATATCTCTTCATAAGGTATATAAATAAGTTGGTTGTCTCCCAGTAAAAGCTGAAAAGTGATAAAAGTATCTAGGTATGTAGAATGCAAACGAAATCAGTAATACTCAGAGTTAACTAAACATCATTTAGGTATAAACACATTAAAAATATTTGTAATACAAAACAAACACTAGGTACACGATTAAATATAGGGGTATTTTTCACCCGTAGGGAGCAACAGTGTTGCTTTCAGGAGCGCGATGAACGCCGAGTTAAAATTTCATTTTTGATCTCATGAACTCTATTCTTATCATAGTAGCACAGAATAGATAACAGTACTGAATTTAAAGCAGGCAGTAGTGAATTTAAAGCAATTTAATATCAATTCAATTGTCATACCTCTGAAACTAAGACTGTTTATTGTACTATGTTGTAGACCTATGATTAATACGAATTTATTCATACTAATTGATATGAATAACTATAGGGACACAAACTGACAAATGTGACTGAGGCAACTGTACAGTACATAGTAGAATAATCGATATTACTGATATCTGTATTGCTACTTACTCTATTTAATCTATTCATGCCATCTCGAAACACGCCACTGTCGATCACAGACAGATGATTTCCTTGTAAATCAAGAGTCTCCAACATCGGTAAGCTCGAAAATGCATCTAAGGGTAAGCTGGCGATGGAGTTGTCGCTCAGTATCAACGTCTGCAGCGTGTGTTCCAGCCCTCGCCAGTTGTCACCTGATATGTCTGTGATTTCATTGCCTGTAATTTTAAAACATTACATATTATTGAATGAAATTTTGAAGCATTTATTAAGCTAACTATTTTTTTTTTTTTTTTTTTTGTTTTATTCTGTATAGACCATCAAAACGGCACTTACAAAACGTCAATAATATACATATATGTACTAAAGACTAGCTTAGCAAATGGACCACCGGTTCGAAACGCGGCCCCGGCCTGAGAAGACTCCGGCAAGAAACTCAGCGGGCTTTTTTTTTTTTTGGTCTTTTTACAAAAAAGGCTTAGTTAGTATTATATAACATTGCCCTAAGACGGATGTACAGAAGTATTTGGATCGATTTCCTCGGTGACTTAGTGGTCGGATTATTCTCCTTTCAGGGAAAGATCGCAGCTTCGAGTCCCGCCCGAGGTCGATTCTCTTTTCTAAATCTTAATTACATGTTAAATTTTCTACTATTTACGCAGTCTGGTCACTTAATCTCAAAGAAATGTAACCTTTATTAGAAACCACGTCGGGTTCACGTAGTGTAATGAGCAGGATTCTAGCTGTATGACTCTGAATCGTAAGGGTGACTTCATAACCTAGTGTAATTTTAATTTGAAAGTTCTACTATATAAGCAAAATGAATTCAGAACCGAGAGTACAGTAGAATAATATACTAGCATTTCTAGAGAATGAAAATAAAAATTCCGGACTGTTTGAACGCCAGTGAAGTATTACCAGATTGCCCCAAAAGTTCACACTGTAGCGCCTTTCTATTAGAACACCGCACACTGTGCTGAAATATCACTCTGAATAGAATTGGGGCGCTCACAATTTTGCAATAGTGAATCTTATAGCATTTTTATTGCATGAATTATAACGAGCACTTTATAGACCTTCCGGTAGTAGTATTGATGCAAATACAAGCGAAGTATTATTCTGATCAATGCCAAAACTTTTCTGATGATGTAAAACCACCTTCATACTCAATGAAGCGACGCCAGTGTAGAATATAAGTAGAAATACTGAACGTCGGAAACTTAAAGCTAATTTTAAGAAAAATACATTGCATGTTCTCCTCCTTGGGATTAGTTATACTTTTACCATTGTGGCACACAAATGAAATGTCAGGAGAAACGTAATGTGGAGATTATTTCATGAAAGATTCTCGTAACTAAGTAAAAAGCTATTGTTTCCTCAATATTCATCTTAAAAAACATTAATTATACGCTTTCTATTTTCATGATAATATTTTTGTACTACCTATAAAATTATGAGCGTCAAACAAAGTGCAGCTCGAAAATATGATTTATACTTCTGAATGCAGTGGATGTCAAAGTTGAGTCACTACAAAATAATGTTTTGGATGGGAAACCCAGAAAAGTTTTAAAGTCATTCCATTTTCCTTGAATACAACTTTTCTTTTTGAACTTTTTTTTCTGCACCGACAGTTCCGCAAAATGCATTTAAGTTCACGCGGTTCAAGTAAAGAAAACACAATAAATCACTTGTCAAGTGAACCATTTTCAAAGTTTTTACGACTACTCTTTTAGTATAAGGTAATTTCTCCAATTTACTCAAGATACGAGAACCTAGAGAATAAGAACTAGTTACTGTAGATATTCTGTCCTACAAGTTCCAATATTCCATTTTTTTTTTTTTTTAAAGAATATTAGCAACCGAAATTACTAATATTCCCGCTAACCCCTCCAACTAAGCTAAATTGCTTGTGCTAGGAGTGGGTTCACGTCGGTAGTGTAATGGCCAGGATTCGAACCCGGGACCTCTCGATCGTAAGGCCGACTCCTTAACCACTAAGCTACCGACGCTTCATTATACATCAAACAACCAATATAAACCCTACTTCGGTTAAACTAGAGACACTAAATACAAATTACCTGTCAAATCCAGCAGTCTGAGCTTCTGCAAGTATCTAAGGGACCTGCTCGGCACTGCCGTCAATTTGTCTCGTCTTAGTTCCAATTCCCAAAGCGTATTGTCGAGTCCATAGAACGCCTCCTCGTGGATGCTTTCGAGTGGATTCTCATTAATTGCGAGTCTGTATAAGCCTGAAATTAATTGTTTTACTCAGTTTATAGTGTGTTGTGGTTCTTCGTGTTGACATGCATCGGTTAATAGATCGTACATATACAATTATATTATGATTAAGAATGGAGATAAACCAAATAGCCTCCGTGGCGTAGCGGTAGTGAACGCGGCCGCTACGCAGGAGGCGTGGGTTCGATCCCCGCTCAGTGCAAATATTTGTGTTCATGAAATATGGGTATTTGCATTGGTCTGGTCGTGCCTCGGAGAGCACGTTAAGCCGTCGGTCCCGGTTGCCATAAGAACATCTATGGCAGTCGTTACGGGTAGTTGGAGCCCTCAAAAATCCAAAAAAAACAACAGTCTAGCTGCAAAGCTTCGATATCGCCTAATGTTACCATTGGGATGTGGAGGTCAGATGGCAATCGCTTCACAGAAAAATCGAGGTCTAGCCAAATCCGTAGTTAAGACTGGTAAAAGCGGACCCCAGACTCCGAGCTGAAAGCTTCGGATGCGACTGGGAATTAACGCTAAGAGGAAGAAGAAAAGTACCTAAATAAAGTGAATAAATCATAAATGTCAAACAAGAATGTTTAATAAATTGAAAACAAGAAATAAATTGAAAAGATCGAAACAAGTTTGGTAATAATGAACTGTTTGCAAATCATAAACCGAAAGAAAATGAATGGGTCCCGTCTGCTATTGAACTTATTAGTCAGGTTTTTATTTATAATTCATTCACTTTTTGACAAATAATGACTTTTTTAATTTTCTTTTCTGTTTATTTTTATTATCCTGACTCTTGATTTTCCATTTTTATCTTGATTGATTAGCTTATGGATGTATTCAGTAGCTATTCACGAAAATATGAATGTGCTTTGAAACAACATTTAAGCTTATATTTGGAAGAAGTTACTAAGCATATCTTTCTGTGTTCAAAAGTATATGTTCCTGTGTCCGTATTTACTAAAATGCTGAGTGCAGGGTTAGACTGAGTCACCCTTATTATGTTAACCGTGTCACAAACAACCGTCGCTCAGTCAGCGGTATCATTACACGGGAAATTTATGTACCTAAGTAATATCTGGCATGTACATTTGTAAGGATCTTGTTACGAGATGTGCTAAGTTTTGTACTTCAGAGACAAGCGAATGTAGTTAGTTGTTCTAAATTTATTTACGTACATTATACGAGTATAGTTGATATTTAATGCTTATTGTAGATTTGTAGTTAGTAAGCTTTTCAATTTACTAACATAAGTCGATAAGAAGTAGGTACATCTGCCCATTGGCTGACTCGGGGCACTCGGGGTTGAGAGGTCAGGTGCAATATTGTAATATAAAGTATAGATACGTTATCCGCACTCTATAATGGCAACAAGAATAGGACAATTGTCCTGATTTTACATTCCAATCAGAGACGCGACAATGCACTGCACGAAAAAAATACGTCATGAATAAATTCGAATAAATAATATTATTCATAATAATTCATATAAATTAATATTAATGTCGTATTATTTCTTCACGCGAGTAAGTAGCTATAATTTGTTTTATAATTATCGTGTTTTCGTGTGTTGCGCCAGTGTTTGCGCCATTTTCTAAAGCCACCATATTCCTACGTGCGTGTCTATATAATAATAATATGTCATTGGTTGCAGCCATATAACTCAAAACAGATCAATGAAGGAGGACCAGGATAGGGGACTCCAGACCCAAAGTGCAAGTTTTAGGCGCGACTGGTATTGGAATTGGTGAAAAAGTACTAACCTGTAGCCTGGAAGAACTGTGGTTCTAAATCTCTGATCTTGTTCCCTGTGAGCTGTAGCATGAAGACCTTCGAGCTGTTGATGGTAGCAGGGACTCGCAGGATAGGCACGTAACTGCAGGTGACTATACCCAGGTCTCCTGCCGGCTTCGAACACGTGCAAAGTGCTTGGAACAGACATGGTGGATGACCGGTGTCAAAGTGAATCTGCAAAGAAGAAATTTACTTTTGAAATTTTTGGTACATACTTTAAATTTTATAACTTTTAAAGAAGACAAGGTTGCTTGATTATTCTAGTAGTATGTCTGAGCTCGTAAACTGTGTGGAGGAATTGGTATAAAGTATGAAACAAGGAATACACGACTTCGTAGTTCAAGTTTTAGTTTTACTATAATTATTATAAAGTAATCATTTCTGCTACAACATCTTTTAGAAACTGTCTTTCATATACGGATATTATTATGTAATAGTTTAAATAAAAAGAACAGTATTATTTATTATACCTAAAAGTTTATGAAAAGAACTCTATAAATTAAAATTAATAAATGGGAATGCTATTAGAGATTTGGATTGCTGAAAACATCATTAGGTAGATGTCGTTGCCTTTTCATCAACTTAAAATCTCTAACGTTTAAAATATTTTGGTAAATGGTTGTTAGATCACCTGAAAATAATGTTTCAATAAGTTAGGACGGGCTTAATTCGTAATTACACTTTTAGAATAACTGCTTCAGCAATGTTTTTGAAATAAATTAAGCGTGCAGACGCTTAGTGGTTAAAGAGTGCCTGGTTACTAATATACTTTAGAGTAATTAAAAAAAAAAATAGTTTTTGCACCCATATAAATAATATTGATATTCTGGGACGTAACACAATGCTGCCTAAAGTACGGGTAAAGTACCTACTACAAAAAAAAATCTTAAAAAACATTTTATTTGAACAGTAATAAGGTGTAATTTATCTGTAATGAAAAGAGAGCATCCAGATATATGTGGTTTAATTAAGATTATCGTAGGTACCGTGGTACCTATTTTAATAATAACTGTCCAGATTTTGTATAATAAAATGAGGCACAGGCTACAAAGTTTAACCTTTTTATGTAAAACTTTACCCTATTACAGTAAAATAATAATAAAAGTAAAACCTCATGGGATGAATACATTTAAGGAAATAAGCTCCTGTATTTAAAGTCCTACGTGAGCTGCTAATCGGTATTTAAAATATAAACGAGGGTTTGACAGAAACAGATGTGGGCATATGATGAAATTATAAGGGTCACATAATTTTGGTATTAAGGTTATGTAGCTCTAAAGCCCAGTGGATAAATTGATACAAACTTTAGAATTATTTTGACTTAAGGACCATTTAGACAGGGAGAGTTGCTTGCCTACAAGATACGATTATCGAAGAGATAAAAAAAATGTTGCTTCGTCTAAACATTCATAGTGTCTGTCTACTAAACAGAATAGTTACTTGCGAATATCGTATAATTTCGTAGGTGAAAATTTAGTGTTTGCCTGTGTATAACTCTCCCCGTCTAAATGACGCTTTTGCTTTAGAATCATACGTCTATAGGCCGCGGAAACCGCTTCTTATCAGGTGAAAAACTCTGTGTCTATTATCTATGTGGTGTGAGAAAAAAAGGAAAATAACCCAGTTTGACCGAATCCTGTTCGATCTATCTATACTTAATATTATAAAGAGGAAAGATTTGTATTTTTGTATGTGAAGAATAAACTTAAAAACTACTGCTCCGATTTCAAAATTATTTCGCCATCAGAAAGCTACATTATTAAGTATCACACTTACTATCAGCGATGAACGGGATCAGAATTCATTCAGAAAACAGCTAGTAACGTATAAATTCAGATACCTGTCTACGTACAAAGTTTAAGCAAAATTATTCAAAACCTTATCTCCAGTCAGATGATAGGGGTTGAGCAAGCATTTTGGTGGTGCGTGTTAACAACTTCGCGAAAGTTGTCCACATGCTAAGACACGGCTTCATTCGACGACGGTGCCTTGAACAAAATTCGCGTAAATGCTAACGTGCATTCAAAAGACGCTCTCAACGCCTGTCATCTAAACACAGCCTTATCTGCATTGTTCAAGTTTTAATGTGTTCCGAATGGTTCCGAACTAGTAGCTGAGGAGTAGGTAATCTGTGCAGAATTTTCAGCAGCTGTCGGGTTTTTATTTTTTAATAATTTATTTAATTTACGTCATGTGAGCTATATTTGGATAACTGTCTAGACTAAATATGTCTCTAAATGTTAAGTCACGCAATGGCAGTAATTTATAGGTAAGCGTAACTTTAGTAAATAAATATAATAGGTATTATGAAGGTTGTACGAACGAGATATACTGGTACTACTACCTAATCTGTTAAGTACACCCGTTTTTACTGTATCTTTTATGTTATTATCATACTGATATTTTAAAAAATTGTAACTAAATACGTATAAACAGTTACTTTGTCATCTCGTTCAATTATGAAGAGATTAGAGATTTAGTAGAAAAGGAAATTTGCACAAAATATTTCTTCAGACAGAGAATTATTTCGATAATTACCGAAGGGTTACCAAAGTGATAACTGTTTAAATTAATTTGAGACTATATTGAGAAGTTTCTAGATTTCTACGCTGTGTGTCCATCACAATAACTTATTAAATGATTAGCAAAAATAGACGGTGAAGCACAGGTAACTCTCTCCGTGCGCATACACGGAGAGTCTACTTATCAGAATCGACCCACATAGTAAATCTATATAACTATACTTATACTATAATAATAATAATTGCAAAGCAGTTGTGTCCGTACACAGGAAATAATTAAGAAATAATACTTGAGTTATGTTAGATACTGAATACATGGATATTTTTTTTTTTTATTGTTGTCTGTTTGTCCGCAATGGATGAAAAGCTAGGTACTAAATTTAGATGCGTTTTTCGTTTGAAAGATGTTGATCAAACTTAACATTTTATTAATATGTTTAATTGATCGCAATAGGTTGACCATAAAACACCGATTAACATCCACGTGGGTAGTCACGGGCCTCAGCTTGTAGTGAATAAAATCCCGGAAAGGATTTAGAACATGGATTATTTTCATGCTACCAAACACAAATATTTAAAGTAGGATAGGAAATAAATTTAAACTTTAAGTCATAAATCCGCACTAAACCATTCGGGTAGTCACACGATTTTGTCAACAACTAAACGCGTGGTCACACTAATTCAATTTGTATAGGGTCGTGGTCGCACCGCAGTGTGACCGACTTTGGCTGCTGCATAACATTAAAATAGTTAGTACATGTGGTCACATTATTTTGCCAAGCGGACGAAAGGGTTCTTGATGTAACCGGCAATTTCATTCATAGTGAATTCATTCGAATCGTAACAGTACTTACTATATACGGATTCATTTATTTATAGTAGCTTTTTATGGACTGGCTTTGATTATAACTACTTATTACATTTTGTGGTTACTATCAAAGACATTACAGAAACATTTTCTACACAGTTGCGGCCTGATAAGAAGTGGTTACCACGACCTATGGACTACACATTCGTGCTGCCGACCCTTTAAGAAAAGAGAGGTTCTGTGCCGTCAGCGAAGACGACAAGTAGGATAAGCCTTTGGTCTTCCCACTGACAGCACAAAACCTCTCCAGTGATCCTTGTTCCTTATTGTAGAATCCCCATGTTTTAGTTACTTGAAAAACTACAGCAGAATATTCTTCAGCTTAAAAGTGCTCCAAATGAATTAGGTAATCAAGCACATGACCTCCCTAATTATAAGTTAACTAGCTGTCCCGGTGAACTTCGTATCGCCATATTTTTTCCAACCCGCGTGAAATTTTGATCCCGTTCCCGCTGCACCTATTTTCTCATCTTTAAACCTTCCCTGGACATCCACGAATATTTCAAGACTAAAATTAGCCAAATCGGTTCAGTCGTTCTTGAGTTATAAACTAACAACGAAAAGTGGCATTGATTTTTATATATATAGATATATGATTCGAACGAATATAGTCACTCTCATTGTGACCACAATTACTTCTAACCCTTAGCTAGTAAGGATTAGAAGGTAGTCACATCGGTGTGAGAAAATGATGTTATCTCGGAAGAAAATATCACGATATCATAAGATCCGGAGCCGCTGAATCCGTTTCTAAGATTACATAGCAATCAAATTATCCCGTACTTATCCGATAGCTACTTGGAAAGATCTTGGGTGTTGTTGTTTTTTATGGCATAACATTTAGGCTTTATAGAAAATAATATATAATACTAGCTATGCCCGCAGCTCCTGTCCTTTCCTAAGGTCTAACCAACCCTGTGTCAAATTTCATCAAAATAGGTTCAGTGGTTTAGGCGTGAAAGCGTAACAGACAGACATTTACTTTCGCATTTATACTATTAGTATGCATATGGATTGTTTGTATTGTGTGGATATGGGTCGAAGGGCGTGGTCCAGATAATGCTCACCATAGCACAATGGAAACAGTACCTACATGGTTCTGAGTTGAATGCGCTTGCAATGCTTCTCAGTTTTACTTTGGTCGTCATGACTAATTGCTTTATACGTAAGGTTATTCTATGCGTCAGTGTAATCAATATTTATTTTATTAGTCATTCGTATATTGACTTTTAAAATTGAATATAATTTGCACCTACTCATCGCAACCTTTAAATGTAATTTCAATCAGTTTTTTATCAGTATTATTATAATGTAAAATGACATGGACACAAGAAAACCGAAATAAAATAATAATATTTGTAGAGGTTTTTTACAAATCAGTTAATGATCATCATGAGATGAAGCCCTAATCCGAGGTAGAGGTTTCCTAATTAGATATCCCAGGCACGTGATGAAACACCTTGAGGGAAACCTGAGTAGCAGAACTAACAAACCCCCATAGCTCCAAGGAAGTCGTTAGCTTGGGTGAAGTGAAGCGTGTAGCTGGATCGGCTTTCCGCACGAAATAAAAATCTTGATTCAGCGTGAAAACTGAGGTATTGAATTTCAAAAGTCAATAGTGCGGAAAGGTAAGCTCAATCTATCTTGCAATATTCAATCAAGATTTCCTGCAATCCACCAGTTAGACTTTGCCCTGTCAGTCAATCGTTCAGTCAATTTGGAATATCATTTGATATTTAGAATTTACGCTTATAATTTTTTCCTTAAAAGTACTTCACAGTAAGTACCATACAAAAGATCCACTTTATTACGCCAGACTTGTCTGCCCATCAATCATTAGGGGAATTTGTTCTCTTTTGTTGTAGGATAACTTGTGGGTAATCGGGCTAATTTCAGTAAAACTTCAACGTCGAGACCGTCCATTATAATTAGAACTTTATTTCGGGATCACAGAGCGTTGTCATTTAATTCAGGGTCCTCATTTTTGAGTTAGAAGCTTATGGCAATGTTTGGTTGTGGGGTTTGCGGTCCGTTGGTTCAACCCTAACATCGAAATGTTTTAGAAAGGAAAACTTATGTTGTGTACCACACCCAGAAGTTTTTACATGGAAAAGAAAGGTCTTCAAGATAGTGCCCATATTTTATTTTGCCAGTTTAACTGCCTCGCGGCCTAACTTCGATCTCTCCGTGAAGCGACTGCCATCTGACCTCCACAACTCATTTTTGATAGGTATCGAAGTATTGTAGTTAGAACAGTCGTTTTTAGGGCTCCGATTACACGTAACGACTGTCATAGATGTTCGTCTGACAGTCGGGACCGATGGCTTCAAAATGTTCTCCTAGGCACGGAAATACTTAGACCAGAGATAGTCATGCATGCAAATATTTGCACATAGCGGAAATCGAACCCTCGCCCCCTGTGTAACCATCGGGTTCACTAGCATCACAGCATTCACAGCACGCAGGTAAGCATTTTACCATATTTCTTTACATTCTTAAACATGTTACCGTATACAGACCTTTATTTTCCAATATTATGTTTATCTAAACGTTACACAAAGCTATTTTCTAAGACGTCGATTCTTCCGAAACAAAATTACCATTATCATTCCGCTAATACATAAAGTTGGAGTTTGAAAGCAAGGAAGTATAACAGTAAAATGATATTGCTGTAATAATGGAAAAGAGAGAGAGAGAGAGAGAGAAGAATGAACGGAGGCAGAGCGATTTAGAAACGGTCCTATTGAATGTTCGACATTATTTTAATTATATCATAGACACGAAATTAGACCGTTTAGATGGCCTTTCAATAAATATAACAAAAAGAGTGCAAATGGCTTCTGGTGGGTCGTAACAAAAGATTGTAATGATTATAAGTGTTGTTAGGCATTGCGATTTTATTTTCTTAATCAAATGTCAAAATGACAGTTCTTGATAGGTAACATGACAGTTCTTCATAGAATGATTTAATTTAGTAAAGGAGGTTGTTTGATCTTTTAATTTGTTAAGAAAGTTTTGACAAAAAAATGTTTCTCGCACACCTCACGACGCTCTCAGGCCAGTCTAGCCATGACCACGGACCACCAGTCTAGAACGACGCATTCGAAATATCGGTAAAAGTAAATTATCTTTCTCTTCTTATACGACAACGTACCTCGCCACATTGGCTTACTAAACGGGTCTTCATTGTCATATAACCCTTAATAAAGATATACCAAAAAATCGATCATTTAACACCACTGTACTCAAAAATATTGTATCCGTAAACATTTTCAAAGCTTTACACAATTCAGGCGAACAGCATCGACTGTACATTTCTCACAAAGGAATATCACACTGTTATTCTCACGGATTATACGGCATCCTATTTTCAAAGGGCAGAATATATGCGAATACACCCTGAATATCCATATTATGTTAAATAATAGGCCGGTCGGTACATTCGGCCCGTATCATAACAGCCAACTGTGTATGCGAATTGCGAATATATAATATGAAATGGAATAGAAGGTTTGTGTCGTTCTTTTTCCTTAATATGGCGGGTATTGGTTGTAAGGTAAGTGGTTATCATTGCCTTTTTATGTTTACAACATCGTGTAAATTGTAACTCACGGGTTGCGAACCCTGCTCGAGAAATATAAAGGAACCTTGGAGAAAAGAAATAAATTAATCATATCGGTCAATATTTATGACACCTATGATGGTGAAAGTTTATATTAACATCTGATGCCTGGTTCGCAATGCAACAAGTTTAGCTTCCAAAAATGAACCAGGCAGTCAAATTCACTTTAAGTACTCTTAGCAGTACCTACCTCGTGACATGTACCTTGGACCTAAATCGCGAGATAAACGAGGCCGTGGCGAGCGTGGATTGTTTTATAATAAATAAATAAATATTGTAGGACATTCTACACAACGCTATCAAGACCCAAAGTAAGCATAGCTTAACTAGCTTGTGTTATGGAATCTAGATTGCGGATAAACATACTTAGATACATTTTTTTTTGTAAATACATACATATCATACATAGAAACACCCAGACCAATGCAAATATTCATATTCATGCACACAAATATTTGCACTGAGCGGGGATCGAACCCGCGCCTCCTGCGTAGCGGCCGCGTTCACTACCGCTACGCCACAGAGGCAGCCAATAATAATAATCTATGCTTGGTGGAGCTCGTCCGCCGCAGTAGTACCCCGTGCTATCCTCAAAAGACACCCAAGAAACGTGTACTCCGCGTATAGAGCACATTTTGAGCACATTTTAGGTCTAAGATGTATGTCGCGAGCAATAACACTCACCGGGATATTTAACATAGTGAATATCCCGGTGAGTGTACTAATGTGAATGACCATGCCAATCTCAAATCATTCACTTTACTGTTTTCCAATATCCAAATGTCAATGTATTAAAATGGGATTGACATTCTATTCTACGAAGGTATTGCCATTTGTATAGAGGGGTCAGGGCCTTACTCCGAAAATCGAAAACTATCGTGTTCGTTGACGTTTCGGCCATTTAGCTACCCCGAAAGTGTTTCGTATCCGTCTTCGATCCTTTGTCATTGAGGTTGTCGATCGTGGTCGGTGCACCTACTCCCAAAATACATTTGACGTTTTCGTTGTCGTTGTTTGACAAGTAATCTTGCGGATTATTACTTGAAAGGAGACGGGGACTTCTGGGCCAAAATTGTAATGAGATGAATTAATAATAACCATTTAAAATACCAAATAATAGTGTAATAAAAATAAATTCTGAATCGATTTCTGTTAATCGATTAATTATTTCTTGTGTTTATCAACTGTATTTTTAAGCTGTGACAGCTGACAGCTCCATTTTCAGTCAATCAGTTTATTTATTCAATCTTCAAAATTAATTATTTTATCGAAAAATTGTATATTTACACGGCTTATGGGATATACAATTGTTTATAAAATATGTACAAAAGTATGCTATATCAGTATGCTGTATCAGTTTATTGGTTTAAATCCAATGATCAATTGACTTCTGCGTTTTGAGTATTTCCAGTTGATTTCTTGATTATATTCCCATAACAGTGATTTCTCTTTACGGACTTCTCAGCTTGCTCCTGGTTACCTTAAAGTACAATGATAAACTTGTTTACTTGTTTGAGTTTTGCTCGGTATTTTGGATTTTGACATGGATCTCTGTGTGAATTGTGGCATAGAAAATGAAGTAAATAAGGTAATATATTTCCACCTGCGCACTTCTTAGACAATACTCTAATTATTATTGAAGAAGAATAAAAGATAATTATTATTTAAAGTGTTTTTTTTTAACATAACATCCTTGTACTCCATATCTTTAAAATCTCTTTGTAAGTTTTCGTAGGTTCAGGGATAATGTACGAATGTACGAATGTACTAATGTATGTAGGTTTAGGGTTAGGGTTTAGACCCTAACCCTAAACCTACATCTGGGTCGCAAGTCCCAGTCCGGCGACTGGTGATACAGAGAGGAACACCGTGACGGCTCACGGTGTTCCTCTCTGTATCACGCTATGGACCCGGCGACCGCACGGTGAATCCATGGAGTGCTGAGAATTGGATCTCTAATACAGTACAATTTGAAAGTATTTTAAGATAAAAAAAATGACCACTTTCTATTAAAACACCACAGAAATCACAGTTCTAAAATGTCAATTTCTTGCATAACCTCACTTTTACTAAATCTCTTATAACTCTGCTCTCAGATATCCAAAATCTGCAGAATTTTCAGGGATGGTTTAATAATTTATATGCTCTTAATTGATACCACCCTCATCTTATTACATTTTTGGCCCAAGAATGTATGAAAGCCTCCCCATCTCCTTTAACGAAAGCTATATACCTTTCGTAAGGCTTTCGAAGCTGAATTTTTATCTAAGAAAATGGCGAGATTTTTATTGTTGGACGAAATGATGAGGGAAGAAGCGGCTGAGCGAAGCCAAAATCGTCACCGGCTTCGTGAAAAAAATTTTTTGAGGCAAATTCCGAACATGGAATTTGTCTCTAATTATAGATTGACGAGGGTACTTTTTGAGGAGCTATGCGAGGAAATCATTCCTCTACTACCTCAAAAAAACAACATTTTGGTAAAGGGGCATTGAACCAAACCAACAACCATTATCCATTACGGAAGTATTTGATGACCCCAGTAGATGGCGCTACACACATACGGACACCATGACGGGCACTCATCTCTATTAACTTAATAGAGATAGTGCATACGGGTATCAAAGTTTCAAATTTGAAATTGTCAAACTGTCAAAGTACGTATTAAAAACATAGAACAATATTATGGCACGAGGGTTTTTAAGATCGTTCACATTAAATATACGTAAATTCTTGAAAAATGACATTTTAGTGATCTAACAGTACCTTTGTAATAAAAATCTCATATATTTTTTAATTTGACGCTCTTTTCATGAGAATACAACTATATTTGTTGATTTTTCATTTGTTAACGGTTTTTAGATGTTTATAATATATCGGTCCACACTATTCATCTAGACTCGATCGTAAGTCTATGATTCCGAAGACGGCGGCATCCGTCAGTCGTCACCGAAAGGTTTTCAGAGTAACTTTAATGGTCCGTGTTCGGCGACCGTTCGTTTCGATCCGAAACGTTCATGTTCGTTTTTGGGAGTAAGGCCCGGTCTGAATGATTGAATATTTCAGTATGATGCAATGCTCAACTCCCATTTTGGTGAAAATTCAACAAAGTAAGTTGTATTTAGTTTACGTTGTTACCATCTATCGCAGTTCCAGTTGTATTGCAACTGGAAATTCTAAATTGATGTCTAGCTCGGTTAAACTTTAAATCGAAAAGCAGTTCAAACTCTAGTTTTATCGAAGTTTTAAAATATACTCGGACTTGTTTTTAGAATTAGATTTAAATCTGTCGTACTATTATTATTTGTGATATCTAGACTGAAGTAGCGTGTACTTGTTTAAGTGTGGAATCAACTAATGGTCACAAATGGTTTTCAGTTAAAAATCTGTTTGATTACTAGACTATCATACTTAGTTGATTTATAAATTACTAGCTGGTGCCCGCGGCTCCGCCCGCGTGGATGTCGGTTATCGCGACCAAACATAGCCTAAGCCCTGTACCAAATTTCATCAAAATCGTTTCAGTGGTTTAGGCGTGAAAGCGTAACAGACAGACAGAATTACTTTCGCATCTATAATATTAGTATGGAGTATTGATTTATTGGTATCAGTGGTAACATCCAAGTTATTTCATGCCCTTACTACGAGTACGCTTGTACTATTTATTATCTGTTCTGTTTGTAACTTTTGAGACGGATTTAACTCTTGAAATTACATTATTTAACAGGCTAACCAAAAACTAAATATTGGTGTTTCAATCCTGTTTTCCAAACTTATTTTAAAATTATTATTCACTCATTGAGCACGCAGGCAGTAATTTTCTGTTAACTAAGTACATTCACCTTTCGCAACTGCAAATACTGCTTTGTAAACTAAAATATTTTCTCACTCACCTCCAAAGCTCTCGACAGTGAAGCCCATATCATAAGCACCAGCGATACCACCACTAAGGCGTAACCAAACTTGATAAACGCCATCAAACTCTGGAACAAAAAGAGATATCGTCTGAATATCGTAAAAGATACTAGCTCGTAAATAGTATTAACGATCAACGAGGAATCTTTCCGTACGGTTGTTTGTGTCGATCATTATTTATTATTATAATAACCCCTCATCATCGTAATAATTATTATCTTAGCATTATTCCCGAGTTCTTTGAAGCTATTCCGTGCCTCGAAGGAGCACGATAAGCTGTCGGTCCTGCCTCCTTTGGCCGGCGTATTGTAAAATTGAATGATGAATGTATGGACGTAGCCTATCGCCGTAATCCGGGCACTATCGTTAACTCGAGCCATGCATCTGAGGCTGAGTCTGGGCTCCAGACATCTGTCTGATGTTAAACAGCCCTATCCCTTAGTCGCCTTGTACGACACCAAATGGGAAGAGATGGGATGGCCCAAATTCTACTCTACTGGGAACCACGCGGCTATAATATAATAAATTAAAACAAGCTACAATAATTTCTACAAATACCAACTCAACAACTTTTACCTTCACAATGAATAAGCAGATTTTCATCAAAAATATTTCTAAACCACATAGATTAAACTAGCTCTCTACCGCAAAACAACTTGGTATATTGAAATTATGACGTAGGCACAAAACTATCTACGTCATAAAAGGTACTATTTGATGTGGTCTGCGTAGTTAGGTAGTTGCGACCATTTGCAATAACATGTTAAGCTGTTCACCAGTATAAATTTGTTTATTTTAACTGAGTTTATTAAATTTTACTCAATGAATTCATTGAGTAAAAATCCTGGTTGAAATCAATATCACATAATTATTTCACCTATACCTGAAGTATACCTAATCACGGGGTATTTTAACCCCTTAGTTAAACTTCAGGTTATAGGTAAAAAAATACGTTTTACTTACTTGATGTGACTAGTACACAGTAGTAAAAATACAAAACTCTTTTATTTAAATTACTTACAATTCATGATTCTTCCATTGAGATATAGGTATATTTTTAAAGTAATAATTTCACTCCTCAAACCATTTAATTACTAATTAAAACACATTGATCTACTTGTACATGTAGGTACACAAACCAGCTTTTAATTAAGCAGGTTATATTTTATAGTGATTGTCATGAGAGCCTTACCACAAACATTGGACCGAGTTTAAAATAATTGGTTAGTTTAATGAATATTTTCGGAATTTTCCATTAAAGAAATACTCGTTATATTGGCACGAATGTTAGTTTTCCATTATTCCAAATATCCATTTAAATCATGATTGAATTTGCAATTCGTATTCCTGCCCCTTATACTGCCTTTTATGACTTTTATAGTGTGGAAATCTCCTCAGATCTTCTCCTTTCGTGCCGGAGTTGGCGGGGGTGGTTATGTCGTACTCAAACCGACCAAAATTACACGCCATTTTGGATCATCAGTTGCCGGAGACACGACTCAGGCAGACTCTCGCACCTCGGTTGACCCAGAAGAAAACTTATAATATTGTCTATTTCTGTTGCAGAAAGTGGCAAATCCTAAAGTTGAGTCAAAATATCATCTTTACACTGAAACTCAAACAGTGATCGTTTCTCTCTACTTCCGATAGTCATTATAAATAGATCGGAAATCATCAAAATTAGTTTTGCAGGTGCTTGATAGGACTATCCGTGTGGTGACGGAGAAAGAATACAAGTATCACCACCCCATAGGTTCGTATGCCACTCCTTCAAACATTCTTCAAAAAAAAAAAAAATTGTTTGTCCGGTGGCGTTCACCACTACTATCCAGTAGTGCCAATATCCATGGGAGCCAAGAGGAATACAAAATTATCCGAGGATCCCATGGGAGTAAAAAGGCGTAAAAGTTATCTGTGGGTCCCATGAGAGCGGCGTCGTGGGATCCTAGTGTCCGGAGGCATCTCAAGTAGGTACGTAGACGTACTTGAGATGTAAGTAAAGTACGTAGACGATATCACTGCAAGAGAAGGCAAACTCAAAATAAAACCCTGTAGGTACTAACCCAATGTAAAATAGTAGGCCAATGCCTCTCAACATTGGAAGAGGCAGTTCAGCAGTGGACTGTGATTGGCTAATTGAATGAATTTTGCAGGAGCAAATTTCACTAATCAAAGAGTTCATAGTTGCATAACGTAGACATTGCACCTCATAAGGTGCAAACATACCCGTACATGTCAACTTAAGTCATTTTATTACGTAACTTTTCTTAGTGCTTGAAGTAAACACGAGTCAGGGGTAAACAACACGGCACATAAATAAAAAAAACTTCTCTGCGGTGACAATAAAAATAAACATAAAAGGACAATATGAATACAGGAACAGTTTGTTTGAAACATTGTTGTAGTACCCTTTCGACCGCGATCGCGGGTGAGTTTCGTTACCAACGGTGACAGATCATTTTGTTAGTCTTATACATATATAAGAACTAACTGTAGGGACGAGTATTTTTCAAGTGCTTTAAAAAGGAGTTGGTAGGATCTCAATTTAGATGGATACAATATTAATTCTCTTTATCTTCGTATTTTTATTGAATGAGCGTATTTGAAAATTTACTCATCCGAAATATTTAATTTGAATTGTTTTTGTTGACTGCTTTTCAAATTCACAGAAATTTATTTGCATGCGGGCACGCCGTCTTGTGTCCTTTTATCTTTATTAATATTTTTATACAATCATCACATGGAAAAAACTTCAGGGATATCATTTTTTATTATTATTGGAACTGTAATAATCTACTTATGATTGAAATTACTCAAGGAAATAAGAAATCCTGTAAACTTTCCATTTATATATTGCTTTATTCAAATCTGAGTTCACATTCAGTCCGACTTAACACCTGAAATTATTTATAACTTATTCTTCAACTAATTTCATTCTCAACGAGATTGGAATCGGGGGCGGAGTTAGCATATTATTAAGCTTGCACGGAAGTTGATAAAATTGAATTGTCATTTGACTAACAAAAGGTATTCTCGTTTCAAGAACGGTTAACCCAGTTCAAGTCTCTCATCCTCAATCTCAATTTAATCCGTGGTAATGAGTTTTCAACATCAATTGCTTGTTAGAAAAATATAGAGCAAGTTAGATGCTTATGAAGCGCTTTAAACTTGGAAAAATATGTGATCTAAGTATTGATGTAACTGTTTGGCAACGAAATGTATATATTACCTACAAGTACATGATACTATCTGAAAGATCACATATTATGCAGTATAGATAGATTAGATGCCTATATAAAATGTTAAGTTGGTGTAAGTATGATACAAAAACTCAAAGAGCTCTGCATCAATTGTGCTCAAATTTTGACACGAATTTTGTTTCAGAGATGGTTTTTAGCCCTGTTTTTTTGCGCTGGTAGATGGCTGTAATCGGGTTATAGGTTTTTTATAACGTATTCTTGGGTGTTTCGTTCTCCTTTTTAAGTAGCTTAGTTATCTTGGCTTTTAACCCCAAAAGAGTTATTGCCTTATACCCTAACCGCGGGAGAAAAACCTGTAACAGAACCTAGTTCTTCTATTGAGTGGTTTTCTGACTTGCAGGTCCAGATACTACTAGTAACTTTAAACTACGAGTATACTTGAATTATTATGAACCCAACAACAGCACACAATGTTTATTGTCTATAAATCTGTCATTTATAAAGTACTACTTGACAAAATGTTACATCATTGTTCGTTTCGCGTGGGAGTCAAGTTATATGAGTTTTTGTATTACTGGAGAAACAATAGACGCGCCGTAACATTCTCTTTTCCGGGCTAAAGTATTTCCTTAGTTAATTATATCTGTAGAGGTGTGATAGACTGTATGAGACCCCTCTATAGTTTACGAGGGCTATGCCTATGCTGTAAATTAGTACAGTCTACCAAGGTGATACTGTTGCACTCATAGATACAACTTTGTAAAAGTGTATAAGAACAATAGTGAGTATAAGTACATCCATACATATTAAGTATACTTTTTCGATAAAGTTGTATGTAAAGCCAAGTTGTAGTACTACATGACTCGAGTCAACCATAGTGCCCGGAAAACGGCAATAGGCTCGCCCCCTGTTACGTGCGACCTGATACAATGATTGGGGAAATGTGGGTGTTAGTTCACTTCTGCTTAACCCCTTGGGGTTATAGGCGTGATTGTATGTATGTTGTATGTAAAGGTAAGGTGCAACTGTATCTTCTTCATCGACTATATACATACACCTGCTGATAAAAATGTAAGAGCTTTGACTTTCCAATGGTTTTGAATGAATATCGGTGTGGTTTCCATTTTGATTTAAAGTCTTTTTGATATGCTAGTCAATTTAGGATCGACAGATTTAAAAAAAGAAATAAAAATAAATTATTTATTCATACATAAACCTACGAGATAGATTTGAAGATATGAAAGCTTTTGGAGTACAATTCTTCTTCCTCCTAGCGTTAATTCCCAGTCGCATCCGAAGCTTTCAGCTCAGAGTCTGGGGTCCGCTTTACCAGTCATAGCTACATATTTGGCTAGACCTCGATATTTTCCGTGAAGCGATCGCCATCTGACCTCCACGACCCAATGTTAACATTAGGCGATATCGAAGCTTTGCAGCTAGACTGTTGTTTTTGGACTTTTTAGGGCACAAACTACCCGTAACGACTGCCATAGATGTTCTTATGGCAACCGGGACCGACGGCTTAACGTGCTTCCGAGGCACGACCAGACTAATGCAAATACCCATATTTTAATGCACACAAATATTTGCACTGAGCGGGGATCGAACCCGCGCCTCCTCTGCGTAGCGGCCGCGTTCACTACCGCTACGCCACGGAGGCTGTCAATTGTACCTACATAATAGATTACGCAAATAAGTATTATTTTTCTGATGAACTGCGGAGATAGATGGAGATGTTCTTTTGTTCCGATCTTACCCTTCACTCAAGTATAAGGTTGTTATTTCATGATTCTGCATAATTTTCCGTATCGAATTAGATACAAGTGCTCGTCACTTGACGTATTTGAGAGCCAAGGAGGCGCGTCAACAGGGCAATTAGACAGGTTTGCTAATTGCTATAAAGTTTTAGTAAAATTAAAATAAGAATCCTTAACTGACAACAATAACAGGCCAAGACAACAGTAACTGGTCAATAATGGTCAAGTCAACAATAAATATTGAAATTTAAAGTAGGTATCAATACTGATATATTTTGTCCCACATTTTAACCTGAAACTGTTACTATTTGCTTCTAAAGCAACTTCATTTTTGAATAATTCAAAAAACATCTAACACCATAAGATTATTTTATAGGAGCACGCTATTTTATCTACAACCAATTCTTATTTAACAATCTATTTAAAAGTTCTTTAAACTATAGCTATATAAGCTACTTAAGCTATCTTCATTCTGAGATTTATTTCAAATGCTGTGTGTAATATTAGCAAGTTTGTCAACTATAAAATACCATGAGACTTGCTTCTGCTGCCTCAAATTCTTCAATTACTGCTTTCAGCCGCAAGGTGTTCTCCACAAATTATAAGTTCATGCCTTATCTTACTGACCATCTACTAAATCCAGTTGATAAGATGCCAAATGAATAAGAAAACAAGTCAATACTTTCTGTTTCATCTAAATTCATATGAACGATTATGCTGAGACCCCTGAATGGGAGACAGCTGGTATTGATCCAAGAGGTTTTATGAATAACAAGTTTACCTTACACATAGATCTACATGTTAACTGGTTTTGCTGATATTGGTTGGGGCTCAGATTATGAAGGGTTGTTGGAACAATCTTTGAAGAGGTAACATCAACGTCTTGAGGACAGGATGAGTTTTTCATTTATTATTGGTTAATACGTACTTATGTGTTTATACTCGTAGTAATAGAACATTATTTTCTTTCCAACGTTTGTGTTTAGGGTCTCTTTTCTTCATATGTGGTGATACATTTAAATCATCTAAACCGTAGGTATGTTTTTTCTACAAGCTTAAATGTAGAAACATTATTCGCGATTTAATTGAAATTAATAAACATCATATTTCTTATTTTAAATCATTTCATAAGTTGCGCACTATATAATTTTAATGAGCATAAACAGTTGCAGCAATAGAATTGTCACCAGCAGAGAGAAAGACGAAAGGAAACGTAATGAATGTAGAAAGGGAAAGGAAAGGATGCAAGGCCTACATTACTCTCACTACCAATGCTGCTATAATATAATTTTAATAATAAAGGTATGATTCTGAAGGCGACCGCATACAATAACTGCAACCCACGCAGCACATTGTTAGGACTTACACGTAATTCATTGTAACTTCTCAGTAAATTGTATCAGAGTTTAAAAGTGGGTACCTTAAGTGAGACGGCACTACCTCGCTAAACCAACTATTTTGAGCGGGTGGTATTCAGATCTAAGGTTCTATCAAATTAGAGGTTAAGCAAATAAATAACAACTAGTTAAAATAGTAGTGCCAACGACTCAATAACGATTACAGCAGAGTGTTAGGTACATATAACGGTTTCCTAAACGAGTTTCTACGATCGCATAATACAATGAATATATTCTGGAATGGTGGCACACCTCAACAAATTGGGTGTTTTGTACTTCCCTTGAAACATTAATTTTTGATTACAGATCTGCTTACTCACGTTTGTACTTCGTGAAACCGTGCAAAAGTTTTAGATCTAACAGAGGCGCTTTCAATTAGAAGTGACATCCACTCGACTGATCGAATACATGTACAATTTTCAAAAGCGATTTGTAAAGCCATAAGAAAACTTCTAACACAATTAATTTAGCTTAGCAGGAAGGGTTACAAGCCAAAAGTACTAATATTCCACAAATTAGTACTTTGGCTCCTATAATACCTTTGTAGAACCCCAAATCATTAAATAACCCGAAAGATATAAGAAGTGATTTCGGAAAGTGTTCTATCACTTATATGTAATATTGTTGTGTTCCCACAACCGCTCACATCTCTGATGGCAATAGTTTCGATCAAGGCCAAACTGACCAGTTTTCAACATTATGTAACTCATTATAAATTCCAAATAAACGGTTCGTTTCAAACATTTTAAAATTAACGTCAACTGTCATCTGGAAAGTGGCTGGGTTATTGACTCGTATTCATTTTTATATTATGTATTACTAAGTATTTGAAGACATGTGTGTTTAGCTACATTGGAAAATAATCTCTACGTGTTGTGAGATTCAGATTCAAGGCCAAAGAAGAAATGACATAATCAATTTGTAGTAAACATTTGCAAACAGCAGAGGTTAACTAAAGTCAGATTTTTTTTTGTTTCTATACGTTGATTATTCTCAAGTTCGTCTCGTCATTGTGAAAAATAGGGACATTATTTTCATATCTGTTTCGAAATCAAAATTTCTTCGAAAGGAAACTATCTTATATTCCAAGCTTCTAGCAAACCTCACACCAAAAATGTAGCTCAGGCGCTAATCATATTTTAATACACCTTGCAAATGTTTATCGATCTTACATTAAGGAGGCAAAGTCTACAAAAGGTGCCTATGGGGAAATATTATCTCCTTTACTACAAGAGAAATTTCCACAAGAAGTTTCTAAGGAAAATTACATTGTGGATAATCCTGAGATTGTAGGTTTTTGGCAAGCCGTTACTTACAACCGTTGCTTGTAACAATAGATAACACGTGTAAGTGATGTGGTTTCTTGTAATTCCAAAGGGAAATGTGGTGTGGTTCGAGGCGTGTTTAGTGTTTAAGAACAAGGCAAGTAGGATATAGGTTTACGAACAGTAAAGATAGGGAAATTTGTATGCCGAATACAGAGGATTATATTTTTCGATTTCTCTTGAAAAATATCTTGAATTATTTTAGTTAGACAAGTCTGTCCTCCCGGTTTATATGAAGGTGCTGCCACCAAATGTGATAGGGGTAATACAATTTTATTTTGATAAATAGGGTCCGTTTGACTAGCGTAGCATAGATAGACTTGCATAAACTTCATTTAAATTACCATATCAATCTCAAATCATACATAACATAACGTAGTATAGAAATAGTTTTATTTTGTAATATAAAATTACAAGGTTTATCCGTACAAGTGAGGGTTGATAGCTATCAGCTATTTGATGCCGAGACGGTTCCTAAATGTGAACAATTCATCATTCACCAATTAGCTTACTGCAGTCCACAACTGGACACAAAGTGTGTCACAGCACCCAATCATTCGACATCTAGCCAATCCCAGCTACCTTTTTCAGGTTGTCAACACTTACATTGTGTTTTTTTCATTTGTAGTTTTTAGAAAATATACGTCTCCTCGAAACAAAATGATGTACTAGAATTATACGAGGAAAATAAACATCATTGTGTGGCAAATTAACCAATAATGACTTCTTCAACAGAACTCATCAATGTGTGATGTTGATGCCATTGATTCTAGCAAATGATTTAGTAGTTTTTACAAAAGTTACTCTTTTTAACCACGAAGACGGTAGATAAATACACAACAGGCTGATGTTAATTAGTTATTCTTGTACTTACCTACTGCAATAAAGCTAGGATTAAGAATACAGAAGTGAGACCTCTGATGGTCTGACTCATGTGTTATCGAGACTGCCTCGTCAAGAAGCTATTCACGGACTAGAATCGGCGAAAAGCTCTTTGAAGAAGTACCCACTAGAAACACAATAACTAGAAAGCAGTATTCTTCTCACTGCACTTTTTAATACAGTAATAGATATACATATAGGTACAAGATAAGCAGGGTGGCTTCTGCAGCTACCACCATTTCACAAATGATAAGTAAAAGAATATCTCTCTGAATCTTATAATAATAATTCGTACCTATTCAAGGAACACACGTTATGGCGAAAACACCTTAGAAAAACAACTTTTCAATAAACATCCGCAAAGCTTTTAAGGCTGCCTTCAAACCCAAAGCAAATGAGCGCAAATTCTACGTGGATATTTCCATGCATTTTATCCTTTTGCTACATTGCACCCCAACCCCGTTTCACCGAATATAAAGTATTTCTCGCCCCAATTTCACTTCGAATTAGTTCCATAAAATATTACCTACAAAAAATCTGGCTTTGATGTTTGGATTTATGAAATGGTTGAACTAGTTTAATGGACCCGACATTTCATTATGCTCTTTTTATTTAAAATTTTAAAATTTGCCTCGTTATAGTTGTTAATGACAGGGTTTTTGCTTGAATGTTTGCGTACGATCGATCGGCTCCATTCCTGGCTACGGCATATACCCTTCTGGGCCGAAGTCTTAAAGGGAGGTTTTTTAACCTATGTTGCGTAATCTAGTTATATCTCTGTTATCACGCCATTGAGTGAGTATTAAAATTGTAAAACAATAAAACGGCGGATTTTTGTCGCCAAATGACAATCTTCAGAGTAGCACAGTTGGTTCTTTAGTTTTTATCCTTTAATTTTGAATTTCTCGAATTAATAAATTATATATCATTGTTTTAAATGTCTCACAATGCTCTTGGTACGAAAAAATTTACTGAAAGTGATCGTCAGTGAATATCGGATACGAAGTAATCTTCAAAGGGGTTGCGAAAAACTGACAGTTGACGGGTTCTAACCGAGGAGCCGAAACTAAGCTGCAAAACGGATCCAATATACATAATAAATACTTTTTACAACACACCTGCTCATAACAGTGATATTATTTTACCGCAATTAAGCACGGAATGACACCTATTATAAAACTGTGACTTTTTCATTACTATTATTCACAAAAGTGAGTTATAGATTCTTTTTTAAATTTTATAGGAAGTGTCTATAATTGTCTATGTTCTTAAAAAAGTTTTGATACAAAAAATAACGTGTTTAATAGTACGAATAAATTAATACGCCTATTGTATGGTCATTTGATGCATTTTCGTATTTAAATAAATAATTTCAACTTGTAATACTTGTGTAATAAACAAAATTTTCGCTCAAATTTAACTTTTTTTTTTCTCTAAGTACAGAAAAAAAAACAGAGTAAAAAAAAGTTAAGTTCAAACCTCATTTTTTTTTAAATATGGTCGACCGCCATTGTTAAATGCGCGCGCATAGGAAAACGAATTAATTTGTACAATAGTATTGTTTATTTAGTATTTGTAGTATTATTTTATTCGCAAGTGTGTTGTAAAACGTCGTATGGCACGTGTGAGCATGATGATTACCGTCCTCGGCTGTCTTAAGACCCTCGCCTGGCGGCTCGGGTCTCAATGGCGCCTCGGCGGTAATCACCAACGTTGCTCACTTGTACCATAATGTACTATTATTCTCTGCACCACCTATTAGGTTGACTGGTAGAGAATGCCTATGGCATTAAGTCCGCCTATGTACATATGTGCATGAAGTTCAAATAAATAAAAAAAAAAAAAAAAAATATCTGGACGAAATGTATTACGGAATATTAGATATAGGTTACAATAATATCATGCTTCTTGTGGTAGACATTTGATTCAAATATACTTTCACTAATTTCTAAGGTTTAACTACGTAAGTTACAAGTCAGAAAGGTCCATCAAATCTGACTTGAAGGCATGAAGGAAATACAAACATCATAATCATATATTAGTCATCAATTAGACTATAGCAGTCCACTGCTGGACATAGGCCTCTCCCAATGTGCGCCATTGCTTCCGATCGTCTGCTCTCTGCATTTAGTCTATCCTAGTCACCTTTTTCAGGTTTCCAGTCATAGTAATAACAGTGAACATACCTTGGATTATTTTCAATATTAGGTACTTAATACTACACTCACTTATCGATCAACAAGATACATAATAGCCATATGTTAGGGTACACGGTTAAAAATAACCTTTGTTATTCAAAGCATTCATTCAAATTTTAAAAATACAAACACTTTAAAAATACCTTGAGAATCTTTAACATTATAATTTTCATTAACAATAAGCCATCCAGAATATGACAGTCACAGGTATCTTCTACAATAACTATTACTTGCTTGAAGGTCAGGTAAATATATTCTACTCCTCTCTACTCTATTCCAATTCCCTTTCATGCTACGTTTGGTCCACACTAGCTATCCCTGGATTATCAGTCACAGCTATTGATCCACTTGATGTACATTGAATGTACCGAATAAACATTTACGCATCCATTTTCCGAAATAAGCTATTTTCATTCAGGATTCCACGTGCACATACCTTATTTCCGTCAACAAGCGCCCAATCGGGGCTCAGGAAAGAAATTTTGTTATACACGTTTCAACTGTAACCTTATTTTCAACCTACGTGTTCCGTAACAAGGTTGAAAACCGTTTGCGTGCAGTAATATTTTCCACAATTCAATATGGTTATTTGTTGTGGAAATCGCGGCCTGCGGTGCGGTCGCCATATTTTCCCATTTCCCACGGGAAGTTGGGAACATTATGTATTTGTTAAGAATTGCCCGTACCAGCCAAGTCCAGTACGCTGCGGACAGGTTGTGGGTCAAATTAGATAGGTCACACGGACATTATTGTGTGACAACATTTTCACTCTCGTATTTTCATGTAGTTTCAAGTTTTTAAATCTAACTGCTTTTACAAGAGGTAGCCTTCTATGATGTCGGGGTTTGGGGTATTAAAACCCGCAGCAGATAATACTTTTGATCAAGATCACAAGAATATACAACGTTTTATTTTACACATTTTGTTCAGTTCGATACCCAGCTTTCTAAATTATTTGGATGTAGTTCTTGTTTTACGTTTAAGCTACCGCGGTTCCAAAATAAACTAACAATATAAATCAATGTGTAGGACAATTAAGTAAAGGAGACGGGGACTTCTGGGCCAAAATTGTAATGAGTTGAAATATGACTTAAAAAAAGCGGTATTTTTTTCTATTTCAAAATATTAAAAAACCAGCTCAATTGAAAGTCTGGAAGACGAGAAATCTTAAAACTAAGTTTATTCCACTAGCAAAATAAAATATCGATTACTAAAAATTATTTAAACAATATTGCGTATTTAAACACTTGCATCACAATTTCATATTAAATCAATCAGAGTGAACAAAACTTAATCATAATAATAATAATAACCATTTAAAATACCAAATAATAGTGTAATAAAAATAAATTATGAATCGATTTCCGTTAATCGATTAATTATTTCTTATGTTTATCAACTGTATTTTTAAGCTGTGACAGCTGACAGCTCCATTTTCAGTCAATCAGTTTATTTATTCAATCTTCAAAATTAATTATTTTATCGAAAAATTGTATATTTACACGGCTTATGGGATATACAATTGTTTATAAAATATGTACAAAAGTATGCTATATCAGTATGCTGTATCAGTTTATTGGTTTAAATCCAATGATCAATTGACTTCTGCGTTTTGAGTATTTCCAGTTGATTTCTTGATTATATTCCCTTAACAGTGATTTCTCTTTACGGACTTCTCAGCTTGCTCCTGGTTACCTTTAAGTACAATGATAAACTTGTTTACTTGTTTGAGTTGGATGGATGGATCTCTGTGTGAATTGTGGCATAGAAAATGAAGTAAATAAGGTAATATATTTCCACCTGCGCACTTCTTAGACAATACTCTAATTATTATTGAAGAAGAATAAAAGATCATTATTATTTAAAGTGTTTTTTTTTAACATAACATCCTTGTATTCCATATCTTTAAAATCTCTTTGTAAGTTTTCATACATTATCCCTGAGTAAAATATAATACAGTACAATTTAAAAGTATTTTAAGATAAAAAAAATGACCACTTTCTATTAAAACACCACAGAAATCACAGTTCTAAAATGTCAATTTCTTGCATAACCTCACTTTTACTAAATCTCTTATAACTCTGCTCTCAGATATCCAAAATCTGCAGAATTTTCAGGGATGGTTTAATAATTTATATGCTCTTAATTGATACCACCCTCATCTTATTACATTTTTGGCCCAAGAATGTATGAAAGCCTCCCCATCTCCAAGTTTAAGTTGAATTTCTAGAGTAGATTTCTTTCTCCGCAAATATTTTGATGAATTCCGTATTTATAATATACTCATATGGGTATACTACCGCAACTAGCATGACGCAATGAATTAGGCTGATCGGAGGATCCTTTGTATCGGAGGACTATCACATCCCGTTTCTCCACATATTCGCCTATGTCATCAAATAGATAGAAGATCGCAACAGGTGTTACGATTATGCCCTTACCCTCTATCTCACAAGCGTTTAGTGCTTAGCAAATTCAAAATGCTGATACATTCTAAGTGCTGACAGAACAAGCTAATTCTTCACCCACAATATAGGTAAAGGGTTCCTGTTCACTACAAACGAGCCAATCTACATTATATCCGTCAGTATGAACACTTACCATGATTCCGTGAGTAAGTGCGCTTCGTCATAAAACATTTGGGTCGCCAGTGATCGGAAATATTCAGATTACTTATGATAATCACTTACACGGTCGGTTACGTAACGCACTTTGGTACTGAAACAAAATATTAGGTTTCAGACATGCGTGTGCTTCTATATCAAAAGTGTCTAAAGTGATAATGCTGATTCAGAAGAAAATCGCTGTTCAGTGAACTGTTTATGATGTCTTAAGTGATCTTTTTCATCTTTTTTTTTTTTCAAAACTTTAATTCACAACTTCGAATGTACGTTTCATGGTAGTCATCATTGTGTTAAACTTTAACATAAATCTAATAAATTAAAATCAATGCTTGTTTGCTCGTGTCTCATGCGCTACCGTACCGTTCCTTCGACTGCAATAAAACTTTGTCAACTTATTGCTTGCAATTGCGCGAAGTTTATAGGCTAACGTACAATTTATTGGATCCGGCAATCGAGTTATAGGATTATTTTTACAAACTTTGCAAAATGAAAAGCCGGAACAGGCTGCTAGCATCGTATTTAAGTTAACAAATGAAACAAGACTGTTAAAGAACATTGTTTCCCATTAATTACATACGAATATATTATGTCACACTGTTACAAGATAAGTTGGTAACTAGAGCTTATTCCGAATTCTCCCTTTTACCGATTCCCCCCGAAATTGTCTTAACTGATTTATGACGCCCCCCACACATTCACTTAATCTGTGTAAAAATATCAAATGCTTAATGAACTTGATCATCAATAATTTGCTTATGTTCGTATTCCTAGCATTTTTTCAACTACAAAAAATACCTTTGACACTACACTGGTGATGTAATGAGAATTTAATTTTTACCCTTGACACTACTTGTCACGGACACCAGGGGGGTTAAAACATTTTAAAATAACTATGTACGCAAGGAACTTTCGCTTTCGTTCGCTGCTCGCTTGGAAATTGAAAACACGAAAGACGTAAGCACCTTATGACGTCATAGCATAGATTGAACAAGGCGTTGTCTGTTCAACGGTTTTGTTTTACAAAGCCGAAACAAGAAACGTAGGTACTCTTTAATTCTGTGTTACTTGTTTGGCTCTGTTCAAACTTTGCACCTTTTGTGTGAGTTATATTATATTCATCTTGCTCACATTTTTAGCAGAGACAATTACGTGATTGAATTGAATTTTAGTCTGTTCGAGTAGGTAATTTACCAACTATGACTTTTTATATGTGACCTCAGGTATATCTATACAAATTGATCATTTTTTCACAAAGTTTTGAAACTTTGTGAAAAAGTGGTCAACTTTTCATAAAGTATAAAGGTTCATATAAGAAAATGAAAACCCAGATCCAAGTCCAAGCGGACGAAGTCATAGGCATAGCTACTTGTAATATACGATAACGTTTTAACTATACAACAAAGACTTTGTTTTACCTACTAAAGAATTGTTATTTACATCAAGACGAAAAACAATGTAACCGAAATGGTAGGCAAGAATAAAAAAGGTTCTCTGAAATTTTCTCCCGGTGGTATTTTGAATTAATTAATTCAATTCAAATGTAGCTCACCCGTAATCAAGCTCTGCATTACTTTTTCCTCCTCTTTTGCATAAATTCTAGCATGGCAGTAATGAAGAATTTGTAATTGCGCCCGCTGCCTTATGCGTTGCAAGAATTCAAGCGCATGTTCCGTGCGAATACGTTGTGCAAATATCGTGCAAAAAATATATATGAAGGCTGCTCTATCTTAATCATTACATTTATAATTCTTCTATAATACCTTACTTAACTTCTCCTAAACGATTGAACCGATTTGGATCATAAATGTGTGTTTATCTGAATGGATTCTTGGATGATTTTGAAAAAGCAATTGGATTCGGTAGGACACTTCTGTCGGTAAGTGCACTGTTTTTTGAGTTATATATTTTTCAAGTTAGGTAAATCTTACTATGATTGGTACCTTAAAAAATCACTATTTAATGTTTTATGCTGTGAACTTTTTATAAATAAATAAATCAAATAAATGGCGGAGAATTGATATGACATATATTTCCCTCTACACGAGTCAATATCAATTCGACCGTAGCACCCCACGGAATATTAAATATATAGGAAAAGCCCCGCAGCTATCGCTTGTGTCAGAATACTGTGACGATATTTATTCAACATATCACAACCTCCGTTGAAATTTTTTCTTCTCTGGCAAATGGTTAAGAAATTTTGCTAAAATTTTCCCACCTAAATTCGAGCCTATTGGTGTCTAGTCTACGTCTAAAGGCCACATTTCCAGTTCCTACTATAGTTGCTTTTATATCGTGCGCAAAATACCTACGGTTACCCCCCTCACCGGAGCTAGTGGGACCACGGAGTCCCTATCTAGTCCCAGGTATGGAGGTGACAGATTTCTTTACAGTGACCTGGGCATCCAATACTAGATTTTAAACAAAGCAGTCGTAGATAGGTACGCTGCTAAAGCGCCCTTTACTAGTTTTGGTCATTTTATATCAGTCGGTAAGATGTTCGAGTAGTTTTATAATGTTAATTAAGTATCAACCTTATTCCATTTAAACAAGTCTGATAATAGTATGCAGCATTAAATCTTATTTTACAAGAGCTATTGTTTACTATTTTGAGTTTTGTCGTAATGAAATAAGGTTGGAACTCACTTAAAACGTGCTCAAGCATTTTTCCGCCTGTATTAAACTGACCCTTGGTCATTTATACCTTTTAAGATTGAACTGTTCGCGAATAACTCTGTTTATGAGGCTCCCAACACAGTGATTACTCCCTTTTTATCTGTTCTCCAAGATTTGTTTCTACTAGCAAGTATCCATAATCCCTTTACCACCAAACGGTTATAAATACGTTTATTTTACTTAGAAGCATACAAAACTCCATAAAGAACCGTCGTAAAAAATAAAGCTTTTTATTAGATGAGAGATTTCAGTGTTGTATTTGATAACATTTCGCAGGCCTGTTTCATTAATACGCGGGTGTATCCGGGCTTAACCTTGCGAATGTACCGGGCCATTCTGACCGGAAATAGATCCAACTGTCAGGAAACAACATGTCCGTCCACCCATCTCAGACTTATCGAACCGTAATAGGATGGCCACCGCAAGGATCAATCAGTCAACGGTTAGAAACTCGGTTATAACCCCACGACACGGCACCGGTACGATGTGATGTCGTGTAAATAAAAGGTATAACAATATTGACGTCATATATGCTGTCATTCATAGTTTATCCAGACCCACAGACAGTAGACCGTTGTGAAGAATGTTTTAGAATTATTTTCATCAGTTATATGTATCAACATAATGCACTTATTGTACTATAAATCTAGCCTTCTCTTCCTATTTATATTGTAGCAGTGCACTCAACGCGGTCATTATTCAAGAGTTTGATATCCAAGTACCCTCTTAATTTTTCGTAACGGCTATTCACGTCATTCAAGCTCTCGGTCATTTGAAAAGAGAATACTCTAGATATTGCAAAATGTCGGAAATGTCGAGCCAAACGACCCACGTACCTATTGTTCTTCACACTCGTCGACAAAATACGAAATATATTGTACTTTATTTCAGTAACCTTGCGCTGGAAGGCGCTAGTTTATTTCCGGAGTCGAGGAACTTATAGAATAGGTGATGTGGTGTCCTATGTCAGATGTCACGTTGAAAAGAATTCTGCTGATAGGTATTATAAATCTGTGAGTTTGTGAAGATGTTTGGATGTTTTTTTATCAGTCATGTCAATATGACTCTGCCTGATTGTGGTAAATCCATAATCCAACCCTGTAAAAGTAACTCTGTCTGTCTGTCTGTTACGCTTTCACGCTCAAACCACTGAACTGATTTTGATAAAATTTGGTACAGGGGTAGATTAGACCTTGAGAAAGGACATAGGCTATGTTTGGTCGCGATAACCGACTACCCGCGGGCTTAGCCGCGGCCAAAAGCTAGTTAAATATAAAGTCACAGGAATGAGAATTACCATTGAAGATAACAATAACGCTACAATGGTGGTTTTTAGTATGAAGGCCCAACCCGGAATTAGGCAACATAAGTGGGAATTCACTTGTGAAATGTATACATAATGCCTAATAGTTTATGTGGAATAGTAAGATAAATATATATGGTATCCTAGTTTAATTTGACTTGTTCCTACCATTGATGAATCTCTTAGTTGTATGTACATACTTACCAAGATTTGGTTTTAGATATGAGTAGAATTTTAATGTTGATATTTTTTTTTATGGTTACTGCTAGCCCTACTTACAGTCAGGTGATTCGTGCATTCGTTTGTTGACTCATTACTACAAAAAGCCTAATCATTGAAATTAATTAGTTGGTACGCCAACCTTTTTAACTTAACAACATTTAACTCTATCCTACTCTAACAATTAGTATTATTTCCTTTCAAATTTGGAACTATCCGGATTATAGGTAAAGCTGCACTAGGTATCTTGATTTCACTCGATTTCCGGGACACTTTTACGAACGGACTCGGCCCTTTTTGCCCTCTATAATCTCTGGGTAGGTATGGGATTGAATTAATTATTTACCTTTTCGTAAATGTCTACCTTCACATAAGTGACAGAATTAAGCTGTATCTGTAAAGACTAGCTGTTGCCCGCGACTTCGTCCGCGTTAAGTTCGGAATGTTGTTCATCCCCTATTTTATCCCCTTGGGGGTAGAATTAATCAAAATCCTTTCTTAGCGGATGCCTACGTCATAACATCTACCTGCATGCCAAATTTCAGCCCGATCCGTCCAGTGGTTTTGGCTGTGCGTTGATAGATCACTATGTCAGTCAGTCAGTCACCTTTGAGTTATATATATTTAGATATCATAAAGATATCATTATACTACGAGTAGGTATATTCTACCCTATTGCTCCTTCCACTTGGAAATTTGATGCCGTTCCCGCCTATGGGATAGGTTCATATCAAAGTATAAAAAGTAACCTGCGTGTTACTCCAGCCTATAAACTACTCATAGGCAACCACCAATTGAATTGATAATAAATAAACTACTCGGTAAGGGAGGTACTCCTCGATTCGGTACGCATTGTGAGGAGTCTCCTCTCCCTGGAGCCCTAACCACTAGTTTGGTCCTTGTATCCGATGCTGGTGGAGTACTATTTTCTATATTTTTAAATGTGTATGTTTTTCAAAGTATATTTAGTCATGTAATTTATATATTTAAAAAATGAATAAAGTATACTTAATAATGTTTGCTGGTCCATAGTAATTGTTGGGTTGGGTTGCAAGAGTAACGGATGTAGGGTAATTGCATGTGACGGAAACGAGACTGTTGAAATAGGCGTGCAATACCTACGACAAGAATGAGTGTAGAGTATATGACATAAATATTACGTAGTGAGACTGTGAGAATCATCATAGTATATACATGCGATGAGAGGGGGATGAAGCCTATGAGAGTAAACTAGGTATTAAACATTCATTTAATTTAAATACCTGCCTAAATATGTTTGTATTTATCCGCATTCTAAAATCCATCACAATTAGTTAAACTATACCTTCTGTAGGTCTAGAAAGTTCTGTGTAGTATGTATGTCTTAGAGTACCTACCTAGTATTTTAGGAACTAAGTATGTAGTTACTACAAGTCCGAGTATCACAGAAGAAGTAGTCATGTTTAGGGTTTTAAAACTCCTAATGACCTAAAATTTAATATAGAAATCGTAAGAAATAATGACCGATCGTAAATTAAAAGTAGGTCACCGATTGCCATCGTACTCAGTGGCCCGTAATATAGTCGTTCCGCACTAAACACAGTGAATCATAGCTTTAATGTGGTGTTTATGGGAATTCAGTAAGCGCAATATAATGATAACGCACCTAGTGTGTTTTTAATGGTATTTGAATACGGAAGATCTCTTGTATTCTCGCAATAGGTTGGAATGATGGAACGCCCCTATTTAGGAACAGATTTAGAAAAATATTATTTTAGTAGTGATTGTACAATTAGTAGGTACATTTGGACGATGATTCAATGAGAAATTGAGGACATTCCTAAAATATTTTTTAGTATTTTCTGTTATAATAAAATTCAAGTAGGTCTCTGTACTTGGTAAGTACCTATAATTTATTGATGGAATGTTTGAATGAGACCACAAACGTCTCTATAATGTATCACAACACTATAATTCTCGGCTGTTGAAGTCAGTTTGTCTTTTGTAAAATATACTTGCAATTTTCTAGGTGAGGCAGCAGCTACCTATGTTCCATATAGCATCAGAGCTCACGTTATGATTTTTAAATTAATATTATATTTTCAATTAAAATATATTGTATATGACGTAGGGTATAATGGGATTTCTGCTGAATTTGGCAGCGTCCGACTGGAAAATTGCCTTCATAAATTAAATGGGTGTATACGGACGGTTCACTTCAATAATTGAAACCACACACACACGCTCCGAGTCCGATTTACATTTTGAAAGTAAAGATAAAGAAAAAAAAAAATTTTTTTTGACATAATCACACGTGAAGTTGCACGTAGTGCGTTTTTGGCCCTGTGGGCTTTTCAATGTCATTACCCTTCAATGCCATTGTGCGCTTTGACGTTATGTTCCTAATCGTCTATAACCTTCACGTAAATGCAGGCAATAAGTTAAGGCAAAGTTTAATCGCAATATACAAACAATACACAGTCAAATCTCATACATAATACATGAATAAATACACATTGATTTTGTATTTTATTTAGATTAGAACATAAGTCTTCTTCCTGTAGCTTTGTAACGTTTCACTTAATTAATTTTAAAAAAGGAAGTACTTACGATCTTTATTATGATTTACTTTTACATTATTATAGCACTGAATGGCAACATCTTTATTTTGTTCCGCCATCATCCTAATTTATAAATGGGAGCTTTTTATTATAACTTTTCCTACCTACTTTGTTTTCTATTTTCTGCAAATTAAAAGCTGACGTGGGTTGCTTTTTTAATAGATAATAAAATGTTGTATTAATTAACCTATCTGATAAAAATGTTTCTTTTTTTGCACTGAATGGGCTACACCGCTACACGCTTAACTTTTCCTCTTTTTTTTTTTGAATTTCGACTTTTTTGTGTGAACCTTAATTAATCATACTTGTATGTACTACGGTTCAATCAATCAATCAATTAGCCTCCACTGCTGCACATAGGCCTCTCCCAATATGCGCCACGTTTGCCGATCCTCCGCCTTGTACTAAGGTTGTCGATTAATTATTTCTTTTCAAGTCAGTTCCAGGAAATGGCAAGAAAGTTTCAGTGGGCCCTCAAAAAGGTGGGCAATAATCGATCGGGATGTCAGGGCAATTGACAGATATATCGACATCCGGACTATCGGATACTATCTGGATCTTGACTAAAACCGATTACCAACTAATCCTGAGCTAATCTAAGCTACCCCTTCATAGGCTTACAGGGTGATTATAGTATTAGAAAGATACCTTTAATCTTATGTGTAATTGAGGACTAAAATTTCATTTGAACTTTGAGATTTAAAGTTTTTCATGGCATAACATATTATAACTATCTTGTAAGTTCATAGATATGTATTTTGTAGTGAGAATAGAATCATAGGTACTCGTACCTACTGACGGTTCATGAGTTTCAGGACACAGACTCGTTAGCCCATTGATGTGTATGATAGTTTCTTCGGTAAGAGACCCTCGTAGATTTACCTGTGAAAAAAGAACATTGTGTTACTTATTAGGAAACACAAGCAACAGAAAAAAATCGAGTGGTGCTTGATATCAATGAGTGAAAGTATCTAGTACTTGACGTCGTCGTTTTATACCCCAGTTAGAGATAGTACTTAAATAAATGTTCATTGTTCGCTTTGTAAAAATACAGAGGAAATTCAATAAAAAATAATTTGAAAAGTGAATCAATTAAAAAAAATACAATTTACCGGTATAAATATACCATGTTAATTTTTCCTTGAAAATTCTAACTTCTTATAAGTTAGATACAACTAATGGGGTGAAAATAAATCCTTCAGATAAACATTTTAAGTAAGTATGTAAGTTGGTACTAAAGTACCGAATATGATCATAAAATAAGTACCAAAGGCTTGTCTCGTTAAATCCTGAGAACCAAGATGAATCAAGATGAAAGTGATTTTCATACAAACAATCTCTTTCATCTGTTTCCCTTCCAGACTTAATTTCCTTCATTTTTGTGTTAGGGTTCATTACTCGCAAGAGAAAGAAATGAAATCTGGAAGGATTAAGAAAAACAAGGAAAGAAGGATTTTCGTACTAAGGTGTTAGTATGAATGAAGTAGTGTCCAAAACAGTGTTGTTATGGATATCCATATCCGTAACCGAAACTATCGGATATCCGAAATAAAAAAATATCCGTAACCGTAACCGAATCCGAAATAAAAGTTTCGGATAGTTTCGGATAGGGCGGAGTCTAACTAAATACTACAACTCGTACGGATTAACTGTGCACTTCGCTGGATTGCGACACCTCTCCCGCTACCTAATGACGTCACAGCGCGAGGCACAGCTATTACGTATGTACGATTAGGGTTGCCATCTCAAAAATCTGTGAACCAGCTGCCTTACCATAAACTCTTAAAACAGGTCAATAATTGAACTGCTGTCATTCTACCAACTGCAAATGTCACTTGGTAATCCTATATATTAATATGACATTACAAAGTGACTTTTGTAGTTGGTAGAATGACAGGCGTTCAATTATTGACCAGTTTTAAGAGTTCATGGTATGGGCCCAGGACAACAAACGTGAAATCCCCGGATTTCGGACCTCAACTCGGATGTTTAAACATCGAACAGGGTATTTTTTCTAAGTTACTCAATAGATAAAAATACAGTTTTCATAGATATAGATCAATTTTTACTTATTTTAATACAAAAAAAAAATTGAAAAAAAAAAAAAACAGAATATTCTTAATGTATTTGACATGACATTTTAATTGTCGGTAAATAAAAATTATACTCTTTAACTTCGAAAAAATGGTATTTATTAGTCTTTCCAATAAATACTTAGCCTATAAAATATCTTCCTTGCTTAAAAGAAATTCAACAATAATGCCCGGAATACAAGATAAACTTCTAAATAGAAGTTTTTTGACTGAAAGATGTTAAATTCACCCACTCATCTATCAATTTTGTGTCGTAAATTTCTATGTTTTTGTGTTTAAAAAAATTATACTTTCTTCAATAACAACGTTCGATAGCTGGAAACAGACTTAACCATCGTGTCTTTGTGTGATAGAGAAGTTGCTTATATTCGACATCAGCTGTTTCACAGAAGTCTTTAAAGGATTCAGATGAGCGTCCCGAGCCGCGCGCGTAATTTGAATCAAAAGTTCAAAACCCGGACTACAAATAAAACCCCAGCCGGACGCTCCCGGACGCCTTCTAAACTAGGACAAATCCGGGGAAACCCGGACGGATGGCAACCCTACGTACGATGTAATTTATTTTACGATTACTTATTAAAGGTGTGGTTTATTGTTAATTAGTAAATAAATTGTCAGTGACTGGAAAAATTCGTCCTAAATATAGTTTAATTTGGTCATTTTATGATGAAGTGAATCTAAATTTTGCAAAATGTAAACAGTGTGGGAAGCAATTTAATATTTTTTATAAAGATGTTGATTCATATACCTATAACAAATTACGAACGTCAATTAGATTCTGCATTTAATTAGTTACCTATATGTATAACACTTCGAAACGAGTAGCTGTAAAGAAAGAATTACTTGTATGACAGATTGCGAAACCTACAAGGTACAATTAAAGTCGAATATAATCTTATTTGTATTACATTATACAGTTCCTTAAAAAATTAATATCCGTAACCGAAACCGAAACTATCGGATAATCCGAAATAATTTAATATCCATAACCGTAACCGAAACCGATATTATATTTTACGAATATCCATATCCGTATCCGGATCCGAAATTATAATTATATCCATAACATCCCTGGTCCAAAATAAACAGACTTAGTTCTTAAAGAATCCCATAGATGGCGTTAGGTTTTACTATGAGAACTTTTTGTTTATTGTTTTAATAATTCATTGCGGCTTCTCAATGGTCCCCTTTATTCGTATCGTAGTTTAACAAGTAACGTATGCGAAGAGACGATACGTCATCAGACCGCATATAAATGATCCAAAGAAAAAAAAGAAAATCAGTTCCGCAATCTCCTCATTTATCTGTAACTATACATTTACATTTTTAACATACATTACTTGTTATATATCAATACAGATAAACGGCATCATTGAGAAGCCGCAATGAATCAAAACAATAAACAAAATTAACATTTTGAAGTCTACTTCACAATACGCTCTGCGTCTGCTGCTGCGGTCTGCGGTTCTCGAAATCATATTGCTCGGGGCCTATCTTGCTTATCGAAGCATATCATCTTGGATCTGAAATGTGCTCAAAATGTGCTCTACCTATACCTACGCGTAATACAGTTTTCTTGGGTGTCTTTTGAGGATATTACAGGTGCTGCTACAATGAACGAATCAATATCAATATTTCATTGTTATGTTTCTGATTGTAATATTTTAGTGTACAATAAAGAATTAAGAACGAGCTAAAATTCACGAAGCCTATAAAATTACAAAACAATCTGCACGCGCCAGGGCCTCATCTACCTCGTGATAAAGGTCCAAGATACGTGTCCCGAGGTATACCTTTACTTCTTCCTCTTAGCCTTAATCCCAGTCGCATCCGAAGCTTTCAGCTCGGAGTCTGGGGTCCGCTTTACCAGTCTTAACTACGGATTTGGCTAGACTTCGATATTTTCCGTGAAGCGATTGTCATCTGACCTCCACAACCCAATGTTAACATTAGGCGATATCGAAGCTTTGCAGCTAGACCGATTTTTTAGGGCTCCAACTACCCGTAACGACTGCCATAGATGTTCTTATGGCAACCGGGACCGACGACGGCTTAACGTGCTCTCCGAGGCACGACCAGACCAATGCAAATACTCATATTTGATGCACAAATATTTGCACTGAGCAGGGATCGAACCCGCGCCTCCTGCGTAGCGGCCGCGTTCACTGCCGCTACGCCACGGAGGCTGTCAGGAGGTATACCTTTACTAGATAGTAGTAAAACTATTTTATTAACCTAACTAAGATATAAACAGGAACAGTTTTATGGTATACTCCCATGGCGAATATGTCCAGAATTGTTGGAGTCTGCCATTGAATGGGTTATAAAGTTAGCAGAAATGGACGGGTTAATAAATAGTTAAGTATATACTTTTGTTTTATTATGTACTAGCTTTTGCCCGCGGCTCCGCCCGCGTGGATGTCGGTTATCGCGACCAAACATAGCCCATGTCCTTTCTCGAGGTCTAATCTGGGGTAGATAGGATGTATGGAAGTAAGTAGGGATGTATGGAAGTGTATATTTATTTGTATGTATGGAAGCACGCGGTGTCCTATTTTGCGGATATATTTGGTGGGAGTTCTATCATATTTGGCGAAAGATTTACTTTCTCTAGACGAGTCTCTTTTCCAAGACTTTGTCTTCAGTTTACCATCAGGCGAGGTTATGTGAAATTGACGTTTCATGTATAAATTAATAACATTTTGGTGACATGTTAAATATTTTGAGTACCTTTTGTACATTTGATAACAAAATATAAACTTCACTTAGAAAATATTATATACAAATACATATTACCGTTTTTAACAATTAACAGTTGCGATTAATTAGATAATTACATTCCTAAAAAATAGGAATTTATTTCTAAATTAAAAAGGAAATGGGTAATTATACCTACAAAACAGTGGACCTCGTGACCTTGGTCCCAAAAAATGTAGTGAGTTGGAAACCAATCAATTCAATTAATCCTTTAATTGAATTACAGTAGTTTGTACAGTCGCCCTCAAAAGTAGCTTAGCACATTCCAAGGTAACGATTAGTAAAACCTTGCATAAAATGATAAATGCAACATGAAATATAATAATATACCTATTATACTGGGTAATTTCACGATGCCAAATTTTTTGCTAATTTCGGTGGCATTTTTCAATCATAGGTTTTCCGATGAAAAAATTTAATGGAGTTCTTTTAGAATACCTAGAATACTGATGTGTTCTAAAAGAACTCCATTAAATTTTTTCATCGGAAAACCTATGATTGAAAAATGCCACCGAAATTAGCAAAAAAATTTGGCATCGTGAAATTACCCTACTAGTCCTTTGAAGATTACAAAAATTAATTAAAACAGTCTTGAAACTCGCAGTGAAAGTTCCTGGAGAGTATTAAGGAATAACCCGATTTCGTGCGATGATACACCAATAGGTTCGAGGTCACCTTGGACTCAGATAGGTACAATCAGGAAAATACGTCTCCATTAAGATGATGATGACACAATTAGGTACCAATTAGACCAATTAGGTATGTTACATAGTGACAATAATAAATGAAATAAAAAATAAAAAGAAAGTATGACCAAGTCCTGAAAAATGCATTTTGTCTTACTATTATCTATTCTGTGATTTTGTAAAAGAGTAATGTAAAACTTCAACCACGCACAATTCAACTACGTAATTTGGCAATTGTCCATAATTTTGAAAATATAGCTCCATATTAGCATGAAATTTCTCTTTGGTTAGTGTTCAGCAACTTTTGAAGGCGACTGTACACTGTGACGCGGCCTAGGCTCGAATGAAGCCAACCAAGGCCTCACTAAATCCAGATTAGGACGTCGCAAGTGGAAATTAGGTCGTTTCGGAAACATCGATTCCGTTTTAACTGTCTGATATGAGGCGACATCTGGACTGTGCTACTGAATTATATTGTGGAGATTTTGTTTGCGAAGTACGGTCTTGTTAGTTGTCAGCAATTTAAATTAGATATTTGTAGCTTTGTATTCATTATTGTGATTTTTATTATGGATTAATCTGGTCAATAAATAATAATTTAACTAATAAATTACAAATATTTACAAATTACAAAATAAAAGAAAACAATACTTAATATACAGACCTATATACAAAGCTATATGCTTTATATTTATAGTATTTAGTAATAGACTAACTGAATAATGCTAGGTACAGACAGCATCAGATCGATTTTGACTAGCAAGTTCCCAAATTTTGAGTAGTTGTTCTCACACATAAACACCACCGCAATTAGATATGAAAAAGATGCAAATACTTTGCTATTCTAAATCGATCTGATGCTGTCTGTACAAGCTAAGTTCTAGGGGGTCATCTTGAAACTGGACATGGCTCTGGGGGTGCTAGGGCACTTATGCAATCTCAGACCCAGTGTATCTGAAGACATGCGGATTTAGTCGATTCGAATCTGACATAACCGCCCTCGACGCCGGAGGGTATCCGAGGAGATTTCCGCCCGAAAAAAAGTTACAATCTGTGTTTAGATAGCGCTATGTAACATGTCCAAAATTATTATTATTATAACAGCCTCTCCGGAAGCGGTTATTTGGACCTATCAACAGTTTTAACGTCAAATATCACTAATGTCTCCTAACCTCGATATTGAGTAAGAGGGTGGTTCTTTCCGGTCGAGTCGACCCATTAGCGTTGGGGACAGCTTGGCTCCACCAGCCCGCCACCTTATCATTAAGGGTAAGTACAACAAACATTAAGACTTCGTTTTAAGAAAGAAAAAGCAATTCTATCAATATTTCATTTCCGTTTTATTAGCACACAATGGTCGTTATAAAACCTATTTTAACACACAAATAAAGCCAATTTACAACAAAGCAAAAAAGCTGAAACGAGAAAATTTTATTCGACAAAAAAAAGTCTAAAAAGATTGCATATTATGCGGAAAGTGGATGAAAAAATTTACTTGGCGCGTTACCCTGACCTGTGACTTCAAGGCAACGAAAATTGTTTGCCAAGATTTACATTTTGCGAGGCTTTTCGACTACGTGTGGGAACATTGCTTGTACAGTCGCACGCGAAAGTTGCTGAATACTTACTAACTAATTTAAAATCCATCTTTACAACTAATTATTTTTTAATATTTTCTCGCTCCTGGTAGAAAGGCTGGCCATCGTCATTCAACGGGCGCGAACAGGGGCAGTTTGACTAGTAGTTACAGGATAACTTTACCCTGTGTACGTATCAATATACAATTGTACAATTTTGACATCTTGTACGTATTTTAGAGTGTTACCATTTACCACCAAGTATCGCCATGGAAAATGTTATAACTAATAATATGTATCTTTATTTTCGCATTACAATATAGATTAATCGAATGTATGCATAATAGCGAAACGTGCAATGAACCCAGGGGAAAGTCGTTAGAGTGAGAAGGCAAAAATATAGTAAGGATAGTTGGATACTACCTAGATACTCTTATCAAATTTCAACCATCACCGAGTGATCCTAGTTCATGTTTTATTTATTATTTTGTTAAAGGTTAAAGCTGAGGTGATCGGCACGTAACTTGGAATGTGTTAAGCTATTTTGAGGGCGACTGTACAGTTGGAATACTTGGAACAGCTCTCTTTGCCCGACTTGGCCATTAAATTGGGTCACTTTGTCAGAATTGGTGATAAGGCTGAGATGGTTCTCTTTATAGCGCGATTAGAGTGGGGTTTCTAGTTTTCTTGTAAGAAAATAGGAATTTCCTGATTTTTTTGTCATCCAGTACTTAGTAGTAATAACAACAGTTCATATTATTGTCGTTTTTATAGAATACCATGATGCTTAATTTTTAGAAATCTTAAAGCAGACGACTAAATGAAAATTTTAATTTTATTAAATGATTCACCAAAGCTTACAATATGTTTATTTATAGATGGGTAATAGGTATACTTCTTCCAACTCAGTTGGGGTCTATGAAAGCTGGTGAACTTTGATATTTTCAGTGAATCGACTGACATTTAACCTCCACAACCCACTGGCGATATCAAAGTCCTATAATTAGGCCAGGTCGTCAAACTTTTAGAGCTCCAACTACCCGTAACGAATGCCACAGATGTAGGACCATTGGGGTCGATGGCTTAACGTTCTCTTTGAGACGACAGTAGAAGATGAGACGGTACTCGCTCCTCATATTAGTTAAACTAAATGGAGTAGAAGTAGTGTGAACCCTGGGCTCACAGATAAAAGACTCGAATACAACCGAGAACAATGCTAAGATAATGGTGCCTACTACAGTTACTATTTATCATTCTTCCTTTCACAAATCTGTTAGGGTCGACTTTCCAGTCTAAGTGAGATTCAAATTCAAATTCAAAATTCATTTATTCCAATATTTACAATCTAGTGAGATGCGGCTGAACTTCAATATTTTCCGTGAAGCAACTGTCATTTAACTTCCACAATACATTGGCGATATCGAAGTTCTGTAGTTAGACTAGTCAGACTTTTGAGGGCTACAACTACCCGTAACGACTGTCTTTGATGTTCGTATGACAACCGGGACTGACGATGAAATGAAATAACATGCTCTCCGAGCCACGGAAACCAGACTAATGCAAATAGACTCATGCTTACAAATATTTACACTGAGCGAGAATTGAACCCGAGCCCCCTGCTTAGCAGTCGCATTTATTACTGCCACGCTACAGAGGCTATCCTAGTACAATATATTTACTAGTATTCTTCTAAAAAAGGGATAAACAAAGGCAAAACAAACTGCAAACGAAGTACACAGAAATCTATGATACACCTTAATAAGTGATTACCTAGGGATTTGTCAGCAGCTTTCTCACTTTGCCGCCCTAATCCGCTACCGATTCTGCAAAATCCCTGTACAGTACATCCCCTAACTAAATAGGTATAGAAATCTCTGAACTGTGATAGATTTTGGGTAATACGGCTATATTTGGGCCTTTGTACCTTATAGCTGGGTTTACGTACCTTGATGATGTTGTGTAGGAAAATATTCAATACTAGGATATGTCTTATTATATTTTGCTATATATGTATTCTTGGAAGCGATTTCGACGATGGAAATTAAATAAAATCAATAAATAAATAATTAAGTTAAGCTCATCACAGAGCTTAAATGGTCCACGGGGGTCTCTACGTTAAATTATAAGTAACTGCTGAGTATCTGAGTATCTAGATAGGCTCGTATTCTATAAAAATACTCAGTTTTTAATCTTGACTTAAGACTACATCCAAGTCTGTATTTTGGAACTGAACTTCAATGGAGACTTAATGGACGCTCAGGCGAACGTTTAGTCACTTAAAACTCGTTGCAAATTCAAGTTTAGTTACGTAGAACTAGTTGCAAATCGAGAGTGAATGATTATCTTTCTGGAATACGGGCAGCGAATAGAAAAGAGATAGATTTGTACTCTCTAGTCTCTACTAACGAATTCCGCCAACTCGGATGGACTCAAAATCAAATCACGAACTAAACTGGAATGCTTCTCTGTAGAACTTTTTCAATGTTGTTTAATGTTCATCGATCGGAAGCCGATGACGTCAGCAACTTTGTAGCGGGACATCGTTTGATTGAAGACTTAATTTTCCTGTCTTTTACGTTTTATTACGTGGAGATGTTTCAGGTAAATATTTCATTTCAAAAATGAAAATAACATTTATTTCAACGATGAATAATTTCCGTTTTGGAGTAACTAAGCTCCTTATTATTGAAAAAAACATGAACGCTGGCTATGTTTTTTTTCTCTCTCAATCCTCGGTACTACATATTACAGAAGTTATTTATTAAAGGACACTGCAGGATGACTGCAGAACTAAATTGAATTCATAAACTAAAGTTTGATTCTAGAGACAAGTTTTGTGGCGACCAACGCGATTACCTCAAAGGAGTGCAACGACATTTTTACATACATTTTTTACAAGGTGTGCAGAAGTGACCAAATTAGTTTACATAGAAGGTCTTTGTCCGACGTAATAGAATGCGAACTTTTACCTTTCACTAGGGTATTTTTATATTAATGCTTTAAGGTCACGAACCTCAATAGTTTAAAACGTAACCTTTATAATAAGAGAACTTGACTATAGACTAGAGCCGATAACTTTTGAAACAAAAACAAATAATAGTAGGATGAAACCCGTTATAAAAGGAAGAGAATATAACAAAAACAAAAGGGAAAATAATTTACGGGCGATCTGAGGACGGGAAGTGGAAGGGGGTGAATTTTTAAGGGTAAAAACGGTTTATCTCGATTTCCGGCAAAACTACAAGTCCTATGGAAAAAAATCAAATGACAAAGTTGTTGGTAATAAAGAGACCTACAACTTTTGTAAAATATTACACTTTTTTCATATAACCTCAAAATTTGAGTAAAAATTGAAATAATCAAGTTTTTGGTTTTTTATTTTTATCATAAACAAAAACAATTATTTTCTCACGAAATTTGGTGAAAACTTACCTTATTTTTTAAATTTTAATTTTCATGAGCCTGTTGTCTGATATCTCAACCTTGAGCAAAAACTGCACCAGATTCACCAGAATCAGAATATGGCTAAAACAAATGACCAAATAGTTGGACCACCATAAATACTTGCTAAAAAGCATTATACAAGGCATAGTTACATGAAGTTGAATTATGGATATTTCATGAACTACCTACCTACCTATTAACTTATAGAATATCTGGTTATAACCGTAATAAAGACGTTATACAGCTTACATACATGCTTAAGCAGTTCCCAAACTCACTTCTCTGAAAATATTATTACTGTTATTATACCTTAGCTACTCGATAATTCCGTCGCTTAAAATTTAGTAGCAATACCAGCGGCACGCGAATGTGCCATTTCTATTTTTTCCACGGGGACATTTTGGAGATTTACAATACCGTACCGGAGTTATTTTAACGACTTCTATACAACTTTATGAATTATAAATGGTAAAGTTAATAAACAGTAGGTCAAGTCTGTGTTCTCCGCAAATGCGGAAGGTAATTTTGGTGTTCAATAGATTTTTCCGTCGTTCCCTACTTGAACGTGAGCCAATTTCAAATCAAAGCAAGCTCTGTTAATCTATATTGAACTCTACGTTTTCTTGATAAAGTATTGTTTTGTTTAGTTGTTTAGCACCAAGTTGAGCGTTAGGATTTTATTCCATTAAGGTTTGAGTTAACAATCTATTAAATGTTGTTTGACTAACTTTGTAAGGAGTTTGGAGTCGAGACGAGTTCAGTCGAAACCGAATGTTTTCCGAACATGTACAAAATTTATCTTTAAGTTCAGTTCACTATACACGGCCATTTTGGTATCAAATTACTGCTGATTACTTGTAATACAACTGACGAACAGAAATATCATCTAGATTGAGTGATGGTATTACTCCTGTTTTTAGAAAATTGGCAAAGTTTGTTTTGCCAACTTGTAATGCCAGCGTTCAATGGAGGAAAGTTTCTGAAGTTTTTAGTATTACACCATGTTTTAGGTAAGCTTTTTATTTTTTTATGAGTCAACATTGCGATAAAGAGAAAATTAGCTCCCTGATTACAAATTGTAACATTGGCGGGATCGTCTTATTTTTTTCTTATCTTTGTCCAGGGACCGTAATAGTACCTTGTAGCAAAATGAGTACATGTTTTCAAAAAAAGTTAATAGAACACTTTTGGAGATAGTCATTTTTCCTTGCTAAGGTTTGCGAGTCATTTATGTAATATTTTTCTGGTAGATTGAATTGAGTTAGTCAATAAACGACATTTTTTGTACATCCCCAGTAAAAAAATCTGTTAATATTATTCTAGTCTTATTACCTACTCGTATTATGTTATTGAAATAAGCGTTGAAAGCGGATAGTCGTCGGAGATTCACTCCATAATCTAAGGAATGAGACTCCGGTTTACGATCGGCTATCTACGAAATGTTTATAATATGTGGAACTGTAAACTGATTATTTGAAAAAAAAATAAGGACAAAAAATAGCATCATAACCAGGCAGATCGGGCATTAATAAATAAATAATAATAATACTACTTATGTCGCAGACAAGCACACGGCCCTCCTGATGGTAAGAGGTTACCGTGGCCTATGGGCGAATGCAACACCAGGGGAGCCTCGTGCAGCTGTCGACCCTGTAAGAACTAGGTACTAGCAACTTTTAGAAAAACAAATCAAAAATCAAGAAGATCTCTCCAGCACTGTATAGGTATTAAGTCAATGAATGGACCCTCAAAATATTTGAAGACATTTCCGAACGTTAATTAATTAAAGTCCTGACATTTCTCTTCAACACGCGGCTCTGCTAACGAAACATTTTAATATAATTACAATTTGTGCAGAATTAGTTGTTTCCCAATAACGTCTGTTTGAACGAGAAATTATACACTTTGAGGGTAGTTTGGAACAAACTTTCGTTCCGTTAAAATAAACTTTGTTTGAATATGGAACGTCGTTTGATTTCATTTACTGATTGCACATTTATTGAATTTTTTTAGTTTATATTATTAAGTAGGTACCTACTAAATTGCTCTTACATACAGTAAGAGCATGATGAAGTGCCCTTTCGACAGCAATAGGCTCGCCCCCAATTACGTGGGACTAAACGTGACTAAACCCCTAGTGTGAAAATTCTCAGTAGTAGCACAGAACCGCAAAATATGCTCTATAGGTGACAAGAGGATCGCCCTTTGTTAATTAGCACAAAAAATACCTGACAAATCGTCCTAAGGATATACTGCAGTCATGATGAGTACCTGAATCAAACAAAAAAACAAAATTAACTTATCAGTTTAAAATATAGGTAGCATTGGTTTTCACAAACTGAAATTTCTCACGTCAGATATCGTCATCGTCAAATTGAAATATAAATCACTGGGTTTGTTCCAAAGTCCAATGTCACAAAATATTTAGTGCATTTTCCTGCAAGCTTAAATTTTTTGACGCACTATAATGACTTCATGACGCTTATTATACAAATAAAATTGCTTTAACTCATTCTTGGGAACACAAACGTTTATGAGAACTAAAGTTGACATTGGTTTCATGGTGATGTTGCCACAAATGGTCACATACCTAACTACAAACTTCGTGATGGGAATAAAACTTTGGTACTAAACTACTCCGTACTGCCCGTACTTTAAATAACTATACACACTGAACTAGATTTTCTTACAAGAGTGCTCTCTGACGTAATTATGAGACACAACAATATTCGTACACAAGCAAGTTCAGCAAAATTACGATATTATTCTCAGACAAATTACAATTTAATGACACTTCATTATAACAAGAAAAAAAAATAAGCAAAAACTCAACAGGCGGTATAATTTAAAATGCTGTCATTTGCAAAGCAAGCACTGTGCAAATTATGCTGACACAACTTGTCAGAGCAAAGCGCTTATACGAAAATAAATATACCTCTGAAAAGTTTTTAAATATTTATGACTCCATTTTATTTATGGTTCGTCAAGTTGATTCACTTCCTAGATGGAACATTGTGAGTGAAGTCTAAAGATTAAAGGTAGCCATTTTAAAAGCTAATAACGCTGAAGTGGTTGTTTTCAGTTTGATGGCAGCTTTTTTTCAAACATAAACGCGATAACTATAGAACCCATTGTTCAAAAAAAAAAAAATATTGATAAAGAATTCTAATTCCTATTGTGCAGCAAAGAAAAGGGGTGTGGAGCCGTTTCTTTTGAGATGGAATTGTTCGCGTTGCACTTCAGCGCTGCATGTTTTGTTCTGGGTAATATACCTATGAGAGGATTAGAGGGAAACATTGCTAATTTAAGTTGAGGTTATATTGAATAACTTTGGAGAGGCAAAAGCCGGCAAGCATACCTCAGGCTCCAAAATTGGAAGGCTGAAAAGATGATGATGATGACATACTATGAGTTCCGCAAAGTTTGAAATAATTGTACAAAAGTTCAAAATAGAACAAATAGATGACTAACTGGTCACAAAGCTAAAATCACACGCGTTATGTTAAACCCAGAGGGATCAGAAGCCAAAATAACTTTGACTTCGCGACGCCACAAAAATGTTCACTTAAGTAACAAAAAACCTCTATAAAATATACATTTCAAGACCAACATGCAAACGTACTCAGCATGTAATTGTCAGAGAAAGCCTTTTAGAAGTAAGAAAATAAATCCTTCGTATCATTTTTGATTTAGTCTCCGCGGCTTTAGAAGTTCACATTCATGAATTTTGCACTCACAATCTTATTAGAAAACGTAAATATTTTATTTTCAAAGTACTTTTTATGTTAGAAGAACTTCGAAGGCTGTGAATATTTAGTTGCAATATATTACTTTAAGCATTTTGTTGTGTTATTCACGTCCTTATTTATGCTGCGGTTATCGTTGGCTACACATTTTGGTCAAGGTCAATATAATGGTGGTTAAAAATAAATCCTTTCAATATTTTCGATATTACTTTCGACGTTAACGTGCATTAATTTTGGGCAAGATTTTATAAATCGCATTTTTTTATGGCAACAAATCGATTGATTCGACCATTTATGTACCACAGTTTCGTTTTATATCATTCTGTTATTCTTGTGGTGGTTCGTATTCGCGTGGTTCCTGGTAGATTGGAATTTGGGCCACCCCATCTCTTCCCATGCGGTGTCGTCAAGGCGGCTAGGGTTACGGCTATTTTACATCAGATAGATATAATATAATATAAAGCGCAGCCTCACTCTCAGATGTATGGCTCGAGTCAACAATAGTGCCCGGAATTCAGCAATAGGCTCACCCTCTATTACGTGGGACCGAATACAATGATTGGTGAAATGTGGGTATTAATTTACCTCTGCCTAACCCTGCGGGGATAAAGGCGTGATTATATGTAGGTATGTATGGTATTCTTTTAGAATCACCTAAAACATAATTCGGCAACTACTAGAATGGAGACGCTTCACTTGCTCCCCTCGCTCGGTTAAATGGAACGCGAAAGCATGTGCGTGCGCGTGTGTTGTGTGTTTTTGTGTGTGTAAGTTAGTATGTATGTTATTAATTATTCCTTTAAGTTAAAGTGGTTGGACGATTTTATGCGCACTTTATAACCGAATCAACTTATATCGTGGAAGAACGTTAGCATAGGCTACTTTTTAAAGTAAAAAAAAACGTATTTTATCCATGATATACAGCTTAACTAGTACTGATTTTCCAAAACATTACGGTAAAGTACTTACTATCGTCGTTGTCGTTCAATAAACTAGGTCAATATACCTATTAAAAATAAATGTAATGGGCACTTAGAGAGGGTCCTTTGTTTTCTAATGCCTTACAAGGAAGAAGGCGTACACAAACAGAATACGCAATGCCTTCGAAATTTGGGCACATACGACGTGTTAACGATTAATTGTCCAGTCCAGCATTATTAATAAACGATAGCATGTTTGGTACAGGAATTCTTAGCAAGGTAAATTCTGTCACACATTTGATGAGTAATTATAATATATGAAACTAAGCCTCCGTGGCGTAGCGGTAGTGAACGCGGCCACTACGCAGGAGGCGTGGGTTCGATCCCCGCTCAGTGCAAATATTTGTGTTCATGAAATATGGGTATTTGCATTGGTCTGGTCGTGCCTCGGGGAGCACGTTAAGCCGTCGGTCCCGGTTGCCATAAGAACATCTATGGCAGTCGTTACGGGTAGTTGGAGCCCTCAAAAATCCAAAAACAGTCTAGCTGCAAAGCTTCGATATCGCCTAATGTTACCATTGGGATATGGAGGTCAGATGGCAATCGCTTCACAGAAAATATCGAGGTCTAGCCAAATCCGTAGTTAAGACTGGCAAAAGCGGACCCCAGACTCCGAGCTGAAAGCTTCGGATGCGACTGGGAATTAACGCTAAGAGGAAGAAGAAGAAGAATGAAACTAAGTGTAAATTAGTAAGCTCTTAGAATCATGGTAGTTAGCCCTTATGCCCGTGATAATGCAAATAAATTTTAGCAAAGTTCCATCACTGGATCGGCTAACAAGGCCGCCTGAGTACATGAACAACAAATGTCTACGCCGCTTTCATTGGGCCCTGAAGACCAAAGAAGTGCTGGCTTCACATTTTAAAAGACTGAAAAGAATACCGAAACGTAATGAAGTAGAGAAAATAAGGAAACTTGTACAATGTTTAAGAAGAAAAGTTGGTGTTTTTTTTAATACCACTTAGTGTTACCGTGGCCTTGGGCTCTTATTCGCTCTTGCACTCGTGTTGCCAACCCTGTAAAGCTGCGTTTACATACTCGCGGCAGAGCGAGGGAAGTGGCGAGAGAAGTGGGCAGAGACGTGGTGTGAATGGTATATTCGTCATGCCGCGAGTACTGCCGCGTATGTTGCTGTGAATGTCGGCTTGGCGGTGCGAGTCAAAGGAGCGGCAATACTAGCGCGATGAACTATACGAGACCGCTAGATGGCGCTAATCAGTAAACACGGCTTTCGTTATTGCTCCTCGAATATTTACTTTAAAAAATATTTATATTGATGTACGGAAAGTGTATAGTAGTTGAAAGTTATAGTTTTTATTAATAATCTATTTATTATGCTGTAAAAGCATAATGCGTACACTGCTACAGCGTTGTCCTCCATACGTTTACGTCCGTGTCCATTGCAGGGCGAATACTGTAATGTGGACCAACACGATGATGCGCGTGTGCTAGGGCATTAATCGCACGAATATTTCCGGCAACACGATGAGCAATGCGAGTGGCAGTATGTAAACGCGGGGTAAGAACAGAGAGGTTATGTGCCGTTAGAGCAGAAAACAAGCAGGACAAGTCTTTGGTCCTCCCACTGACAGTACAAAACCTCTCCAGTGAGCTCTGGCTACCCTACTCAACGCCGGGAACACAACACGAGATTATTATAGCCGCGGTATTCTGTAGTGCGGAGGTTACTTACCCAGTCGGACTGCTCGATTGGTACGGAAATTCTGTCGTGTCATGTGAGAGAATATACATGTTTGAACTTTATTTTTATTTCCATACTAATAACGTTATTCTTTCTAGGCATAAAACACACATATGGCCACTAACAATAGTTAAGTAATAAAGGTCGTGTATCGTTAGCAAGCTAGCCATAATCGCGCTATGGGGTATAATTTATATTTGACCTTTTAATGGGACATGCAAACATAATGGGTATTATCGTTATAATAAATTGGTTCTTGGAAAATGTAGAACTAAGTTAATATGAGCGTTTAATAGAAACTATGACAATCCAAAATCACTCGACAGTATACTGTAGGTTAAAATTAAGTTATTTTTGTGAGTGTAAGTAAAATTCATGTGCCTTAGATTTATTGAAGTGAAAACTTCTTTGGACGGGTTAGGCTTTTTTGAGATGGAAAAAAACATTGAACTGGTAACACTATTACCATTACCGACACCTCTGTCCATACGTGTATTTACATACTATATCGGCCCCGTTTACATGAGAGTTGAGTTTTCTCTTCTTTATTAATTAAAGACTAAGACATCTCTCTGCGCCTATTAAACGCTACCCGTGACCAGAAGGCTGCTTTTTTCTTTTGCACAAGGAATTGGTATTGCCATTCCTGGCTAGCATTTCGGTTGACATCGATTGGGAAGAATTCTTTGACGCCTGAACCTACAAGTACTATTATCTGTTCTGTGCTACAGGTTTGTATATACCTATAGTATAATAGGCATGGCGAACGATTTTGAAACTCTTTTCCGTAATGTAGATACAAATTTACTATTTACGTAAATACCTATATTTCGGTAATAAACTAAAGATTAACGAAGTTTAAAGTCATTTTTGTAACAAAAATTGAATAGTGCGGGAAAACAGCTCGCAGTGTCATGGCGTCGTCGGCTCTGACGTCGCGCCTAGGTAAACAAACGTCAAATGTGTCTAACTTGTATACGAAAGCACAAATAACATAATACTAAAGTAGCGAAACACAGCGATGTTTACCTAGGCGTGACGTCATGCACTGTGATTGGTGTTTCAATCAAAATGGCCGATGGCAGTATTTTCATATTTTATTTTATTGAAATTCTTATTAATCTCCATTTCTTAAATAAAACTAAATCAGTATTTTAAATCCTTTTAATATGTATTTTCCCTTAAAATAATTAAATCTTTGATTTTTTGATACTGTCGCCATGCCTATTATTGCGTATCTTACCTAAATAAATAGTATGGATTCAAGACTTCCAACCAGTTCTCTAGTAAGTATATTTTCCTCCTATGTACGAGTATCTTTCGTCCCCACGGTCCCGCTGAGTGTGTTCAATATTCAGTACATTAACTTCAAGCCCATTTGTAAGATAAGATCGAAACTGTGATTCAATTGCTTTGAATTATATATTGAAATATATTACATACTCTTCGTTGTACACGAGCGTGTATTTTCTTAGATTCATTTTACACATGCCATGTTTGGATAATCAGAAAACGTGGGCTTTTATATTTATAGTGTACGACTGCATTCGTAATTCATTTATATTATAGCCACATACAATAATTATTATTATGTGAGTAGGGTTGCCAGCTCTCGAGATAGATTACCAAAAACACATAATTCAATATTTCACCTATATTCATATTCGGAACCCATCAACGTTAGGTATACTACATTCAAGATTTTCATGTATCAATTGGTTTGCTCATTTGCAACAGTTCAACAGCAGAACTAATAGAATTTTTTACTCACTTATTTTACTATATTCAATATAATTGTATCAATCCAGGATCCAGCATGAATCCACAAACAATCAATCCAGAATCAGAAAACAATCACAACGAAAGGTTAGCTAATAAAACTGCTATTGCATCCCGCCATTCAATTGATTGCGCCTTGCAGCGACGAGCCCATCAATTGGAAGTCAAGACCTTGATACAACCGCATTGCTTTTGTCACTAACTATACCTACGTACCTATATGGTTGCTAGCTTTTACTAGGAGGCTTTGTCTGCAGTTTTACATTAAACGATTTCAATAAAAAAGGTAAACAACAAAAGCAAGGTTATATTTTATAAACGGTTTGCTTCATGGTTAATATTCAACGTTGTAAATTGTAAATCGATTTGAGAATCTGCGTATTATAGACCACGAAATTCCGATGTGTTATGTCGCTTTGATTTAGACAATTATATGTGAGAACCGTGAACGTAAGACGATAAACAAACTTGGAAATGTAGTGTTTAATCTTCTACGTTACTCAAACAAAACATTGTAACTAGATTAATAAAATTAAACATGTTTGCAAATAAATCAAAGAAAGTGTACGCTGAATTTCTTACCAGACTCTCCTCAAGTTAATTTGCTAGACTTTATCATTTTTTCGACGTTTTAAAGTGTCAATACGGACAATAATATCCGAACAAACCATCCCAATCGTACGCTAGTCCTTTTAAAAGTCTATATACCTACCTAGATATGATGTTTGACTTTGACTCAAAGTCAAACAATCACCCAGATTTAAAGAAAAACCAGCGGTCACCGTCACAATAGCTAAACATTTAGCTTCTTATTTTGTTTATGTTATGAACAAAAACCAACACAAAAACTTCCATGTGTACGTGTACATTATGACGTGAATGCACTAGCTTGATTATAATGATATAGGTCGAGGCTGCAATTACGGTACAGAAGTGTCAATGTATGCTTCACATGTGCTATTGTCCGTATGTCGTAACACTATTTGCGAATATGGCGTGTTGGTCACAAACCTATCATAATCACCTATAGTTAGCGTTTTTTAATTAACATTGTGTTTCTGCTTTGTTATTTGTTGTTGTATTGTGTATGATATACCTGTATTGTATTCTATGTTTAAACCTTTTATATTACGGTGAATTTGAAAATTAGAGGAACGACCTTCTATATATAGGTACTAGATCAGCGGCTTGGAACTAAACGTTTGTCTACTCAGTTCTTTTTGTACGCTGTGACAAATTTTGGCGCAAAAAAATAATGTACGTACTCGTATCTCCTCATCTTTCGGGCGCGAATCTCGGTTGTATACACACCATGCACTTTGCAATCCGGATCCGGTATCCTGCTACCATATTATTAGTTTATCGTGGTTCTTTAAGTGCGCGGCAGAAGTTAAAATGTGCGGCAGAAGTTCGTCTATCAACCAGCAGTTGTGCAACTTACAGGTTAGGTTAATTCTGGTCCCAAAGATCTCAGTAGAGTCTCACATAGCCCAAGAATTTTGCACGATACAATTTTAATTTAAAACGAATTATAGGCTTGTATTATTCTGCGTGTGAACAATCACTGGAGGTATTGAACATAACGTGAAGAATACAAGTATTATAATAATATATCTTGGTGTAAACGCGAGGTTAGGCTGTACATTATGACAAAAACGGAACTATATCAATAACTTCTTAGAGAAAGTTTATTGACGACCTATAAGGAATAAACAAAGGGCGGAACAAAAATAAATTCTCTTGTATCTTCTGGGAGTACACGTGTCACAATAACGCAAGCTGCTATACCAAAGTTTATGGCAAATATTGATCTCGGAACTTAAGGGAGTCATAGCTTCAAACCAAAATGTACGAGCTCTGAATGATGTAACGTTGATAATGTTATAGAGACGTGCATGAAATTCAGGAAAGGAAGGGGTAGACAAGACGTATTCGATATTCTTCAAATTGTTTTCCTTTTTTAATCCAGGTTATTATTATGTCTTTACACCTCGCTGGTATGCTGAAGGTAAAATCTCAATCATGAAGGCTACAATTAAAGATGCCAACACAAACTTGCTAAGATACTTTTTTTTTTAGAAGAACTTTAGCAACCGAAATTACTTATATTCCCTCTAACCCCTCCAGCTAAGCTAACTAGCTTAAAACTCCTAACACAAGCAGTTGCTTGTGTTAGGAGTTTTGATACATTAATAGATTTTACACACTCCATTGCCCTATTATTGGCAACAGTGTCATCTTTATAACCTGAGACCAAAAATGTAGCTGCCGAATGTGATGATGTGTACCACCTTTTCGGGATAAAAAAAATTAGCATAAGATAAAAGAGATTTTAAATTACAGAACACTATTTTCATAAATTGAAATTTTCATCAGCAGAGTAACATGAGATGTATGTGTTATTTATGCCATGTTATTATTTTGTACAACATTTGCGAATCCATTTATTTGCAGTACCTACGTGCAGTAAACAATTATGTCAATACATTCAAGGTCCTGTGTACGGAATGTTACAGCGCAAGCATAGTGATTGTATGTAACAGGTACCTCGATGAATCATTATGTGCATAGGCATACAGACGGTTACGAGATCTTGCCCAGTTTGTTCCATTGTTCAGAATTTTTATTACGTACACTTTGACTCTAAATGAATATGAGTAGGTCACCGCTTGGAAGCTGTAAAATGTATATGCTATGTGATAAAATTATTTTAATTATTAAGATACGTTTACAAGGTAAATATGACCGGTGGATCAAATAATGGTCAAAGATCTTAATCTTTGAGTAGAATGATAATAATTGTTTTCTGCATTGACAATACTTACCTACGTCTGGTGAGACAATTTTTTTCTAATACTAAAATAATAGTATTTTATTTCGTCACAAGTACTTAGCTGAAATATAAAATATTTCTCTAAAAAAATACTCTAGTTTATGCTCAAGTACAAAATAATTTATGTTTCGATTAATTTGCATTATGTCAAAGGCACGAATTTTAAAAACTTATTCTTAATTTTCCTTCGAAACTTCTCAGAACTTATAAGTCCTTTTCGATTTAAACTTTTATTTAAATATTGACTCACGCTGTACGTGAGATATTTTACCTTGGCTTGTAATTAAAAAGAGATGAAAAAAAATCGTACCCTGAAATTGAGACCTTGAACTAGGTACTTATACTTGAAAGAATATTGACTCCAAAATTGAATATTGGCACAAGTTACCAAGCAGGTAACTACTGAGAATATTAAATTACAAACTTTTCTAACCACATCAAACTTCCAAGTAAGTCGGAAGAACGTGTGAGCAAAATGAACATTCACTAACTTTAGTAACTCGTAAGAAAGCATTTCTCTCATTACCAACAGCGTCTAAAGACTTCACATTTACCTCCAAACAGAATCACCTACTAGGTAGGAATGACAACATTTAGATAATTTATGAGTATTAAGCCTGGGCCTGGCATTTTAGGGTTACAGACTTAATAATCATGAATAAGGATTCTATTTTCAGTACAGGATCCGTATAAGCCTATTTCGGGTCCAGTTTATGTCGGGTAGTTTTGGTCCGTCGAAAAGTTTGGCGTAGGTGTCCAACAGACACCGACCTATACTAAAACTGTTTATTAACTTCATACAGTGTTTCCAAATAGTGCTTCTATACATAGTTACCTACAACTTGTATAAAATTGCAGAACCGTAGTTTTAGAAAAGAGAAAAATTTAGGAGTTGTAAAATATAGAAAAGCCACATAAAACATAAAACATAAACTCACGCCTATATTCGCCTATAATTGTAAAAGAAGCAAAATATGAGGTTTGAAGATCGGTGAAATATATTAGACAGTGGCTAGTTGCCAGACTGTTCACGAGGTCTGCTTCCACAGTTATCTTATTAAAGAAAATATACGGTAATATAAAAATGCAATTTCATTTCCAAGTCAAAGAGGAATCCTCGCGTTCCCAAAATTACTTTCATTAATCAGAAGTTAAGGGCCACTAAGCAATACAATCTGTCAGAAAATAATACCTTATTAACGTACCTTATTATTTCAAGTATCTTGAAACAATTTTAAACCCTAATACGAAGTCTCGCAGCTAGAAATTCAGGGAATCTGAAAAGTTCACCTAATGACTTAACGGTGGTGATTAACATAATTTATGAGATGTTAGGTAATTAAGGGAGCCTTGAAATTGTTAAGTTTGTCATCCAAAGAGCAATACTGTCCCCCTGGTGGTGCTGACAGCAATATTATTTTATCGCTTGGTAAAAGGTTAACATGCAAAGTTGCCTGTTAAACGAATTTACGTGCAACGGAACACTTTGAAGGCACATTAAGATGAGATTTTAATGTCTCTTACAGAGTATGGCCCGAATTCTGTAGCTCCATCGGAAGCAATTTCTGGGGTACAGTACAGATGGGAACTAATGTAATATGCTAAGGCAATTTACCTCAGACATTTACAAAAAGCTCATTAAGTTACATGATGTCATGATTCCAGAAATTGAGAATTTGCTTGCTAGAAGACTGGTTTGTAAAATGATTTTATATAGTACTTAAATTTAATCTAAATCACATAAATGTAATATTAGATGTTTATTCCGTTTCTATTCTTTTCAGCATGACACAAATTTACATTTTCTTATAAAGCTACAATAACACTTTCAGCTTTTTGAATTGCTAGTACTTCCCTGGCAATCAGATCATCCTCATCTAGATTTCTTTTCTTTTTAAATATTCAGCGAGTTTATCCTTCGTCATCAACGACGACACGGCAGACATGTTTTAATTAGTTTTCATTTATGACTAATACAATTAAGTCATTCTTGTCTACCGTCATCGTATGTCAACAATCATAACACAACTTTGGAGAAGTAATTAAAACTTTACAAGACTTTGTAATTTGTTGAGCTAAAACATTGCAATAACGTGTCCTGAGTTCGCGTAACAGGTAACGTTGTAATATTATTGTGTTGCTAAAAGTTGTTTGCCTTCATCCTTTAACGATTTAAATTACATGATTGTCTTGGATTCCTGCGTGAGACAGGATAATTACACTACGATATAACTACACCTATGTGCCTGTATACTGACAAAGCACCAACACATTATGTCTTAATAACAATATTTTATTAATTCGTTGTAATCTTAATTTATTGTTGTAACTGACATTTTTATATATTGTAATCTAAGTATGTAATCCATTTGACATCATTGATTTGACAATTACTTTAATTTAATTTAATTATAATTCCTTGACATTTTATATTTGACATTTCACTGTAATACAATTAATTTTATAATGTATAATAGTACATTATGGTACAAGCGTGTAAAGTTGGTGATTACCGCTGAGGCGATATTGAGACCCGAGCCGCAAGGCGAGGGTCTTAAGAGGGCCGAGGACGGTAATCACCATAAACGCGAGTGGCATACGATTATTTTCAACACACTTGCGAATAAAATAATACTAAAAATACTACATAACACAATCAAAACACAATAGCAAAAATCTATTTGTTGTCATACTTGTCATAAATATACGCGCGCATCTAACTTTTTTTTTTATTTGTTCCTTTCGGAACAGGCTAAGGTGCTATCACCATGCTGCCTTGTCATCTACTTACTTATTTGAATTATGTTTTTTTTTTCTCTGTAAATACTCACAGAGAAAAAAAAATACATCTTAGTGAAAGTTTTGTTTATTAAACACGTACTACAAGTTGAAATTATCTTTTAAAATACGAAGTTGCATGAAATGAGCAAGCAATAGGTATATTAATACTTTTGTAATAATGGACACGATCTTTTTTGTATCAAAACTTTTTTAAGAACAAAGCAACTTAATCAATGAAATTAAAAAAAAGAAGTCTATAACTCACTTTTGTGAATAATAGCAATGAAAAAGTCACAGTTTTATAATAGGTGTCATTCCGTGCTTAATTGCGGTGAAATAAAAGCCTGTTTATAAGCAAGTGTGTTGAAAATTATTTTACAAAACATAATTACGTTTATGAAAATTTAAATTTCCCCAAATTTTGGGGAAAAAAGTTGAAGCTGGTATACTCTTTTTTAAAAGTACCCACACATAAAATATTGTAGTTTTTTAGTTTAAAACATTGTAAACCTTTGATAATGCCGTAAGGTGAAACCGGTAAGGTTCAAATAAATAAATAATTGTGGAAAAGTACAAGTGATTTATTCAATATGTGTAGCAAGTTCCACCAAGTGCCATCAATCTCCAGTATAAACAATAACAATATTATTTTATATTTATGGAATATTACCGAGGTACTAAACAGCCAGTCTCATTAAGTTGTTAGGTAGCTGTTCCAATGAACAAACACCAGAAAACTATAGGGTGCAAAACAAATCATTTCTATCATAAAGATATAATTTTTAATAATGACTGACTATGCTGAAATATGTATACATTACCTTTATCTACATACACCTACTTGTGGATACCTACGCTTGTCTCTTTCTCATTAGAATTTCCCTACACTCGTCTTTTTCTCATTGGGATTTCCACTGGCTATGCTCGTAATATACACCTTTTGCTTCTTTCTTTTTTTGGTAATAATTGATGTTGCCGGTTACGGCTACTCTTGACCTGCCCCCCTAGACAAGTAGCAATTCGTTGCTCAGCGTATGATGGAATAGAATGACAAATGTAATTAGACATTTTTGACATTCGTTGACGCCTGTCATATACTTCAAATCCCATACATTTGGCATTCTATTCCATCATACGCCGAGCAACGTATTGCCACTTGTCTAGAGGGGCTGGCCTTTCCTCAAAATGTCCTCGATCTGATTGACATTACGTACGCCTAAGGGTCGATCCCCTTGTCGGGCTGACCTTTGCCCTATTAATATGTTGATTTTATCTATCATTTCATAGATAGCGCCAATCAATTCGGTATCCTTAACAAAATAAAATTATACTGATGGTAATTTACTTCATCAATATTTTCAATACCTTATGTTAGATCAATATTTTAAGTAACTTGCTTCATATTATTAATATACTTAGCTAGCTATAGCTTTTAAAAATACAAACCTAAAAGTTCCATAAAAGTATACAATAATACATAGTACTTACGAACTCCTTTTAGAATTTATTGTTCTTGTTGAAAGCAACCATTTTACGTTTTATATGTAGTTTTCTGTGTAAGATATGAATCACCCACATTACATTGAGAGATGTGTAAGCTTATATATTTTCCTCTAGGGAGGAAACAGAGCAATGTAAGTTGAAAGAATAAATATATTTTACTTTCAATAAGCACGAGTAAATTCGGTAATATAGTTACGAAACTTTCTCATGTAGGTATTGCTGAACTTAACGAATTGTAAAGAGTAAATTTAGAACTGAAATAAGCAAACTCTCCTCTGTTTTTTCGAGGACAGAACAGGATTTAATCGCCTTCGCCTTCTAATCGATGGGCCGTGACAAATGATTACCGGAATCATGCCGGGGGTTACCGGGTGGGTAGTTACTTCATTCTGGCAAGAAGTTCAATGCCGGAGATAACATGTGTAATCTTAGTAAAAGAATCAAATTCGTAAGTAATACAAATGAAAACTTGATGAAAATGTATGATCCAAATACCACTAAACCGATTTTTTTTATTAAATCGTATCGGGATTAAAAATATAATGTCATTGTTTTTTTACGTACCTACTTTACTGATATGATCTCTAGTACTGAACATAGATGATATCGGTAAACGTTTTGCCCTAAACATTATAAAGCGTGTGAGTCTATGCGTGTAATAAACAAATAAACTATATACAACATACAAATTAAATGAAATACGTAAGTATCAATAATGACGACGAAACCCACTTCAGGGGCCTAGAGGTTTCCGTTGAAATTAATTATGAGCTAGACCAAACTGTATTAATTTATTTGTAACTACTGAAATACATTCAGAACTTAATTACTGCGAAGGTAATAGCAGAGCCGAGTTACTGGACGTATAATCCCCAGGCTAAGTTTTAACTATCGAACACCGCTGTGATTGAAGTCAAAATGTGTAGTACCGCCGCGTTCACACCTCCAAAAATTTACATCTTTGCTCAGCTTCGATTACCTACTATTATAAAAGTTATCAAATATCTGTAAGGAGTTTTGAGACCATGGTTATGCTATTCGATATTGCATGATAAGAGAATGATATAGTATGATAGAAGTTATAGGTAATAAGTAAAATAGAGAAACGTAAAAATGACGTACAAAAGAAGAAGATTGATGAAATAGATTTTTGAGGTGAGGATGAATATGCAACACAGAGCTGAGCTTCGGGGTCATCTTGGCCACGGATGCAATCAGGAGAATACGTCTATATGCAGATGATGATGATGATGATGATGAATATGCAACACAATAAGACGTGTATTAGCAATCATATTAACGATCATGCAAGGAATGACCGGGTGACGAGCCTTCACAACTAGCGAGCAATAGCAGTTATAATATTAGAAGAAGCAAAATGTGAATGTTAGGATCGTAACAAGTGAAAAGATAAAAATAAAATAAACCCCAATGAGGTGTGATGAATCCAATTTTGTTACTGATTTTAGCTTAAAAGCTGGATAGGCATCTACTCCTTATACTGCACGATCTTGTGGATGAATGAACTTTAAAACTGATTTAAGACTACGAACTGAATCATTGAACCGACGTCAGTTGTCTTCAAGCTTAATTACTCTCGCCTATTTTAGGCACAAGTAAAACAAACATCAGTCACAGATGAAGGTTGTAACAGAACACGAGAATTTGAATACGTGTGCCAAATGTGTTTATTGCGGCAACAAAACCTCGCGGAATAATCACCAAAGCTATTACACGACAAGAGCACAGGTACGTTTGTAACTCTAACGAGAATGGATACAATCTATTAACACGATACGATAAAATATATATGTATATATTTGGCTTTGACAAGATTTGCATTACAAGCAAATAAATGATCTAAAAGTTTGTTTTGTCAAGTGTTTATGGAATCTTTAGTTGTCTGTCGGTCGTTCATCCATTGAACATTGTTATCAATGTTACGTGGCAGAATATACTTGCTACTATTTATAGGAACCCGAAAGCTTTTCCACTTTTCTATTTCTTTTCCAATTTTCTTTTACTCCTCAGCTTTCATACAGATAATATTATGAAGGTTAAAAAATAGTTGTATTACCAATCACGTTTTGACAACTACATTATTCGGCCCCATATATTATTTAATAACGATGAGCCTATTGTCACATACTGGACTTAGATGAAGGTCAGCAGAATTAAGAGATCATCAATCAGTTACCTATGCCAGTAATGTAACAGTTTAATAAAATATTTATATGACAAGTAATTACCATAAACTGCTTTACAATGCACTTTAAATGAGTTTTCAATTTAATATTTAAGCTACAACTCCCAATAATGTATGATAGTTAGCCTCATTAAACGTTCACGCCTGTAGCACATCTCCGCCGCGAAACCGCGTATAGCGGAACCGCGGTTGTTTCGCCATGTTCTGTCAGTTGTACGAGGAGTGAAACTCTAGCGAAACGGCATGTTCTAATGCATACATTTACCTATCTTCTATCTCTTTCGCCGCGCAGTTTCACCTATGCCGTTCACACCTCCGCGCTTCGTCCGCTATTTTGTCAGTGTTGTCACGTGACAATTTTATGTAACACGTAAATTGCAGGGCCGCATTAGGGGTCTTTTAAATTCCAAATGAATCAAGATCAGTAAAAAAGTTTTACTTTGATTATTTTTTCGCCGTCTACAGTTTTTTGTACAGAATGGTATTACCTACATCTAGGTACACTAATATTCAAAAAAGGAAAGTCCTTTTGTTGTTTTTTTTTGTTTGTTGTTGACTGATTTCAATAATGGGAGTAACATAGGCTAGCAAATAAAGACCCGCGACGGCATGCGTTTTAAGTGGGTCAGAGTTCAGTTCAGTTCGACAATAGTGATTGTCGAACTGAACTGAACTCTGACCCACTATAAAACGGAGTCCCTGTGCCTGTGCCTGACCATATCCGAGGGAACTTTAGCACGAAAAAAAAGTGGGAACGGAATCCGAATTCCACGCGGGCGGAGCCGCGGGCAACTGCTAGTATTATACATAGCTGCTGCCCACGGCTCCACACACGTCGAATTCTGATCACACTCCTACTTTTTTTCGGTAATAATAGACTTTTAATTGTATTAATATTATATTTATCTAATTGTAATGTTAACGTATAATGGTACCAAATATAAAACTAATTTATATATATTATATTTGTGCAAATTAGTGTCCCCATTGTCCATACAAAAAGTGAACATCTCCTTTCCCTATCACTCACCATAAAGTAACTAATAATTTAACTAGACAGCCAATTACCCAATTTCGGCCCTGTTGATTTTGAAAGTTCTTGACGCACGGTATCAAGTTCGCGCATGCGAAAAAGACGTTATCATGTTGAACGGAGCAATCAGAAGTCAGGTAGTTGGCGCATGCGTTCTACACGGACCAGTTAGATTCGGGTACGCGCTCCATATTAGATAACAAGTGTCAAGTTCCGCTCATGTTTCGCTGCTCCAGCTACACTTGAACACAGCGAAACTCAACTAGCAGTTCCGCTGTCCGCCGCGAAACGGCGGAGATGTGCTACGGGCGTCAGTGTTCACGCCAATCGTATATTATCGATACATTATAACAGCTTAATTTTATCTGACCGTTCTGAATTAAGGTCAATTTATAAGGGTCGTGAAAGCAGTGGAGCCAGACAGAGGTTAAACAGTCTTAATTTAGATGGTTTCATGGACCTAACGAACTTACCGTCGCGTGTCGTGTCGGGAGCTCTACGTGAAATGCAAAATTAAATGTCGTGTTAATATTTGGGTGATTCTGTCTGTTGGTGGCTTCGTTACTAAAGACGGGGTGCTATCAAGATTCTTAGGCCCTCAACTGCTAGCTGGTTCACCATGTTGATTGACAAATAAGGCTCAGGAATCAAGGAGATAAATATGCCCGTCAAGTTTATCTGACGGGGTGAGCTGATTACCGTCTGATAAACTTGAGAAAATCTACCTATTGAAGATCATCATTCCAGAAGTCAAGAGTACCTGAAACAAGTATGAAAACAATTATGAAAGTAGGATTCACGGAAGATGTATACCAAGTTCGTAGCAGGTGGTAACATGTAGTCTATGCGTACCCCACAGGAAAATGGGAAAGAGGCATGACATTCCAGATATTCTAGATGCCAACAATTCTAAAATGGTAGGCTTCACTTTGATTGCCAAGATGAATGCCGTCTCACGTAGCGTATCGCTCTGCCCGTAATCGTTAGCACCATATGAAGGTTATAACTCAAGCCTACACATTTTATTCAGGAAGGGAGAGATTCATTAAAAGAGCTCGTTAGAAATATAGCCTTACATAAAATAGAATTACAAGTCACAAACATTAAATTTGAAACCTGTCTGCTGTTAAAAAAATATAGTCTAATTTATCATCCATGTATTATGAAACCCATGTTTTGTTGGTATAGGAATCAGGTACTCCTTTGACTAACATTATAATTATAAAATTTTAAGGGTAGTGTTTCAGCAAGTTCAACATAAAAAGATTCTTTCTCGATTGCAGTTAAGCAAGGTATCTGGTTTGATCACATAATTTGACTGACTCAAACGACAAGTCATTTCAGATCTTATATTGCAGTCGTTAAAGTTATTCTTGCTTCTCAAAATTGTCTTAATGGTTCAACAATACAATCGCACCAAAATTATTTCCTTCAGACAGTACAACTACGTAATTGAACTACACAACCGAAGGGCTTAAGAGAGGATTCCACTGGTGCCACTCTAATAATTTAATTACGAGAAGTTTATGGCTAACTTTAGCTATAAGTTAAGTACAGAGGCCCTGCAGAATCCCCTTTTACCCGGACTCTACTCCATACTGTCTGATAATAATTAATTTGTATTGTTTACTTTAATTGTCTGCTATCCTGTTTATAACAATTGGTTCATCTTGGAAGCTTTTTAGTCTTCCACTGTGTGATCAACTGATCACCTATTATATTACCAATTGTGAAAGAATGATTACTTATATGGTAGAATTTTTTTATGTTATAAGTTTTCCTTATTATGGACGTTTCAAATTAATTTAAATGTTCACACAACGGGACATATACAGTGATTTTGAATTTCGCATGATATGTTCGACAAATGAGCGTCCCAGTCAGTTTAATCTGGTCTGTCTGTCATGGCAATCAGATTAGTTATTGGAAATCAATATCCAATAACTAATCTAATTGTCATGACAGACAGTCCAGATCTGAAACCCCTAAGCACTTTGCCTGTAAGGGTAGGTCAAATTCTTGTTGATCAAATATGGACCGTAAATATTTGCTGCGATTTGACCTACATAATATTTAACCAACATTTGCGATGATGAGGGTTTCTTAATATTATTCTCACTATGGTTAATATAAATGGCGTGATCTGAAGGCGATGAATGTTTGCTCCAGTCCCTCATCCTTATTTCAAATTAACTTTTCCAGAGAAGATTTATTGTAAAGTTGGAGGAGGGTTTGCAATTTGTCACCAAATAATGATTAATTGTAATTGTTCGTCGGTACGTAACGGTTTGGTTACGTCACATGTCACAAGTCCATATTGATATAAGGTTCGATTGATTGTCTTCGAATGCAGTTAAAGAATTTTAGTATTACTGTCACGCCACCATCATGCTTATCGATATAATTTCTTGTCGACGTTACAAATTGAATTTCGTTCCCGTCACATCAGCGTGTTTGACCCTGCTGAGTGTGGTTATTGGAAATGTATTTGTCACTATAAGCTATACATAAACAGAGTTCCTGGAAACTATATCTGTAGAATAATACTGAAATATTCTTCCGTTTAATAAAAGCAAGGGTTTTGTGTAAGGTATACCTACAGAGCAAGCAGCAGAGCAGAAATAAATAAACCACTTCAGTTCTTCGACAGGATATACAATACACATTTTATGTTCATTGTCTTTTATGTTCATTCGGACAAATTCCTTGAGGAAATAACTTGCCATTATCTAACCTTCAAAGGTACCATTAAACGCCATTAGAAGTAGTTCACAAATTGCATTGGTTACAATTACAGTGGCACATTGTACCTATGACTAACTCAGTCACCCATTCATGCAACGTTAATAGGTCTCACTCAAGTGTGAAAGGTTAAGTAGAGATGAATGTATCAAGGATACACGTGCTGCTTGTAGGTATCTATAGTAAGGTGGTTTGATTATCTGCAATATTCCTCCTACTAGGAATATTTATCGTTTCTCCGTCCGCAGAAGAAAACTGCTAACATCGAAAAGCTAGTGGTAAGTTGCACCTATGCAATTACGTCATAGTTCCATTGGGTGTGCGACCGACATATTGGTTACATTGTTGAAGCTGACCCTACTACGTCAATTTTTGCTTTATTGTAAGTTCACTGAACCAAGATATGAGAACTAATGCAGAACGATCGGCAATCTTTCACTATTGATCTAAAAATACTATAAAAATCCACTTAGCACTTAAAACTGCTACATTTGAATATTAATAAAGATGTGGTTGTTATAAACTTGTGGTTTTCTTAAGGTATTAGTCAATCCAGAAATGGATTGTTATTCTCATAATACGTAGGAATTAGTCATTTTATTGTTGTTGTTACTTATAATGACTACTGTATTCCTGTGTATTTATTTTAATTACCCGCAACCACCTTCCAATTTTAAATCAAAGTAATATCTGTTATTAGTATTAGTCAATTATTTTTGTCCTTGAGTCAATGTGGGACTTAGTTAATTTTTCAGGTTTATTCTGTTTTTGTTTAACCAAGCTCTTGAAACGAATGATTGTTTTGGTAACTTGCAAACTAATATTAAGAACATTGGTGTTATTCTAGCATGCTTCTAGACAGTGAAGCACGCTTTGCTTCACTGTCGACCAGATCGTCACTTACCAACAAGTTAGATGTGGCCATAAAAAATGTTCGTATTATTCATAATACCCACTAGATTCGTGTAAAATTCCGCCTTCCAATTTAAGTGCGTGAACATAAGCATTTGTCTGACCTCAAACAAGTAGGTAACAACAGCTCTGGTCCATAATTTTTAATTTTTTATCTGCTCGTGGATAACCGTAAAAGTCCAGGGAGCTTTTCCTGTACAACGTTGGCGAGATTGTCAAATATTTATCGCGAGTGCGCAATTTAAATTGGGGTTAGATCTCTTAACGTGAATTATAGGGCACTTCTAGGTTTAAATGTCAAATAGGGTGGGGACAAGATAAATTGTATAAGAAACCTGTGATGTGCCTTCATGTATGCGGAATAATTTGAGTATCCATTAAAATTTAAAATCCCACCTTGACCTTTCTACGTAGGTAATACGATCTTATTTAACACTAGCTGTTGCCCGCGGCTCCGCCCGCGTGGAATTCGGATTCCGGTCCAACTTTAATGTATGGAAATCTGCCCGATTTATTGGCATTTATGCTCACTGCTCCACTCCCTTTAGTAGTAGCGTGATGTTATATAGCCTATGTTACTCCCAGATAGTGTAGCTTTCTATAGGTGAAAGAATTATTGAAATCGGTACAGTAGTTCCGGAGCCTATTCATTACAAACATACAAACATACAAAAATAGGTACAAATCTTTCCTCTTTATAATATTAGTGTAGATGTAGATTAATATTAAGTAATATGCTTCAATCCGTACAGTACCGGTGGCTTAGCTTACTTTCTTTCCCGTTTATTAAGCGCATTTTACTCGTCTCTTCAGTAGTGGCAAGAGTTAAGATAAGATAAGATAAGATAAGAGTTCTAGGTCACATCTAGAATTACCTATGCATATAATTGCTATCAAAAGCATTGTTATTATCTTTTTTTCCTCATTCTTTTTCTTATTGGGCGTGTGTATAATAAGACTTATCAAACTGAAAGTTCTGAAATAAATTCTGTTACGAATTTTGTATATTTTTTAATTCTCAAGAACGCTCCTCCAACAAAATTAATCAAAATGAATGTATAGCGTGTCAAGCATAATAAAACAGTCGATTTAACAAAAGCGCAAGAGGTCTAAATGCGACGGAAGGCTCATTAATTTCATATTTTGCTTCTAACAAATGTTGAGCAGCCTGCCGAGCCGACCGAGATTTAGTAACATTACTAACCCAATATTATCGGCTGTTTACAATTTATTTCAAGAGCATCATTGTTATAACAATCTGTCAGAAAAATTTGAACTGTTATTAGATTATACTCGACCTGGTTAAGGCTTAATTTAGAAATGGGATCATCTTATAATTTTTCTATAGGTGTCGGATACTGTGACCTAGATATTTACCAAGAGTAAAAAATATGATCTCTTTTTTGGCCTCTTCTGCCTACAAATGGCGTACTTACTCAAACATTATTATTTATCTACTTAGTGACTTAGTAACTTAATGAGTCTTTCCTGCGTTTTTATTCGCCATATCAGTGGAAGATAACACAATTTAGAATACTATAATTTAAAAAAACAGTCGACTCTAAATCCAGATGAATATGAAACGAGTTTGCACAATAATACACTTTATGTAAATTGATTCTGCTACCGGTTCCTAACCTACTACTTTATAGGTTTAAGTATCTGTTTCGTTATATTATATAGATAGAGTACTTATGTCTCAGTTTCCCCTCTTCGTCGATGATTACGAAAATCAATATGTCCTCCGTTCTTTGAGGTAATGTCAACCACGAGACTAATTAGGTGACGCACAAGATACATGACGCATTATACGTTTTCCTCGTAATCCAATTAACGTATGCGCCTAGTCTTAGATGTGGAGAGAATTACTCACCAGTTATCTTAACGGTAATGTTGTTATTGAGGAATAGTGGTGATGTTTGTGGGATAATTGGTTTTCGAATATTGTCTTGTACCATACGCATTTAATCTACCTTTGAGTTAGACCGTACTGAGTTTGAGGCAGTTTATGTGGGTAATCTCGCTGGTTACATATTAGAGGTTAGCGCACACATAAGAGGAAATGATCTTGATCATGTGGCTGCTAAAAACATTCAACTTATCTAACCAAGTAAAAACTGAAACTGAATTATAGCGATAAGTAATGGAGGTGGAATTAGATCGTTCAGAAATGGAGATAGGTGAATATTGTAATTCAAGGAAAAATTGGGCGTGTACGCGTACTACATGATATTTGGAAAAACTAATGAACCTAAATTTTTGTAAAAAATAAATTTTAATCCAAATTGTATCACCTTAAAATCCCTTTACCCCAAGTAAAACGTAGGTCAAAAACTAAAAAGGCGTTAACCTTATCATCCCAATTTTCCTTCCAAAAGTTTATAAAACTCCGCCAGCTCGTTTCACCCAAGAAAGATGCGCTATTAAGGTGTGCAGATGGGGTAAGCTCGCCTTAAAACAACGAAAATGTCAGCTCTTTTACGAAAATGTTGGGGATTATACACAGTGATTATAGTGACCTGAAATCTCAATTTTGCTGAGTTGCATAATGAACGTAATTTCTTTCAAGATTCACAATGTAAGCTGAAACATAGCACCAAAATCCTTTAAGGAAGAAGATAAAACCCAGTTGACTAATTTACTTGAAAAAATAAAGGATACGCCTCGGAAGTTCTTCGTTTGTAATTAAAAAGCACTGTTTATTTTCTCCACATCTAAGCGGAATAGCCATTTAGAATTTCCGCAATTTCAGATCAATATTCTCCGTAAGAATTAAATAAGCTGTGAGCAATTTGAAGTCTAAATAAACGTAAATTGGAGAAAATCCCCTATGTTACGGTAGGGCTGCCAATTCCTCAAAATATGAGCTTCTGGGTCTTGTCAATCAAGTCAGATACATTTTCTTATTAACCCGCGCCACGTATCTTGGACATGCGAGGTTCTGACGCCCGCGGATTGCTTTGTAATAGTCTATACTTGGTGAATTTGAGTTCGTCTACCGCAGTAGCATCCCGTGTTATCCTCAAAAGACACTCAAGAAATGTGTACTACGCGTATAGGGCACATTTTAAGTCAAAGATACCTACGTGGGTTATAACATGTTAACTTATTTTGTGCAAAGAATTCATTTCTATATTTGTAAGTATAGATAGTAGACGAGCTCGGAATTATCTTTTATGAATCCAACCAAAAATATAACCTCGCCCAAGGTAATGCACTAGCTTATTATATCCCTCTGGCTCGCTTAGTGATGATGAAAAAAAAAAAAAAAAACTATAAGTATCTACTAGGTACTTCAACTTTTCCAATATTCTCAAAATGTCATTTTGAAAACACTGCTATATCAATTTTCATGGTAAGCAACCCTAGTTGTCGAGCTTCAGATCCATGCATTTACGCAAAATTTATTCAAGAGCGACGAATTCCAACTTCAAACATTCATTTTATTTTTAAACTTTTTCTTCTTATAAACCGCGAGCATTTATTGCATCTTTTCAGTTCCTATTTCCTTTTGTTTGCTGAGTTTGGTATAATGTGAAAATCGTTGATAACGGGCAATTTAATGGCAGTGTTTATCGTGAAGTTTCCAACTGAAAGAGATGTTTCGACGTTGTTTGGGAAGGTAGGGTGAAGCAATCTATCAACTGAATATGCATAGGCGTCGTTACTATGCGCAACTTCAATGGGATATCGGTTAGTTTTGAAACCTTTGACAAGTTCATTTTAAGTTTAAGTTTGAATTTAAAATTGGAATTCAGAAAGGTATTGCCACCGTTTAGCTGTTTTGCGTCCTGGAGCTATTATCGAGAAGTAGTCCAGTTACAGCACTGGGCCGAATAGCACCTGTGCGAATAGCACCTGCGCAAATGGCACTTGTGCAAATAGCACCTAGGCTAGTTCACGAAGGGCAATCAATATTTTATTAAGATTTTTTCACTATCATCGCTCTCAGCTGAGTACTAGCAGTAATAGCAGATACTGAGAATTTCTTAGTAGTCCTATCTGGGAATCGGCACCAGGACCTCATAGCGCAAGCGCGTAATTACAAACAAGGGTATTAAAACTTTAAAATAATATATTAGGGAAAAGCTGTACAAAAATTTCTATGTTGGAGATCAAATAGCGTGAACAAAATTCACCGTTCGGTCTCAAAACCCGACCCTTCCTGTGAACGTAGATGTTATCAAGATAATACGCATAATATATGATGATATTGTTCTAAAACAGGTACATATTAGAATACTGAACTTCCTTTATAGCAAAAAGTTTGTTGTTTTAGAAGGTAAATTGTAAATTACGGATAGATTCTGCGGTAAAATAATCCTACTAACATTGTAAAAGTGAAAGTTTGTGAGTGTTTGTGAGTATGAATGAATGGTTAATACTTTTAGCCGCAAAAATTGCTAACAGCAGGCTTACCATGAACTCTTAAAACAGGGCAATAATTGAACTCATATCATTAACTGCAAATATAACTATGTAATCATGTATATTTACATAGGATTACAAAGTTATTAATGCAGTTAATAATATGACAGCCTTTATTAGCAGCCAGCATTGTTGACCTATTTAAAGAGTCCAAGGTATAGGCCCAGATCTGGATAACATTTAGCATAGACAGATCATAGCGTGGAATAGACATAATTATATATACCTACTACTTTTCATACGGGAAATAGTTTCCATTAGCTGGGGGTACGCGCTAATCACTTCACGAAGGTGGTGCCGCAGGTAACAGCTAGTTATTCTGTATTATTAATAATTCGAGCATTATTAACATCCGTTGTGAATTCATTTCTTGGTTCCAATGCGGTACTTCAATATATTAGTAAGTTTTAACGGTTGCATAGAACCTGTTCTTGAGGCGTACGTTGCTTACGTAAGCGATGCTAAGGTCGTCCAGTCTTTGGTATTTGTACAAACTATAACACAGAATGACCCTTATGACCGTGACCATAAAGTACATTTTATATAGTACACACAGTTAGGTGGTGTTTAGTACTATTTTATGTTGTTTATGTGACTCAGTGTTGAACTACTAATATAGTGTGTCAACTTCGCACAAATGGACATATGAGTATCAACTAGAAGAGAAAGTAATGTGATGGTTTTGTATGCGAATTTTCATTTTATTTTAAACGAAAATAGTTTAGTTGCGGTTAGAGAAATTTAAAAAGTGAATTATGGAGAATCATTATCATTATTACTTCTATTTTTTTTATCTGGATTTGGTTTTCTTAGCTTTTGCAGGCGTGAATGCCTTTTAAACTACCAGCTTTAAGAGAGAAATAGGGCTACTGGCTAGCAGGTGAGGTTAACTTTCCCCCCAAAGATTTTGGTACTCGAGATTCTGGGGTAATAATAAAATTAAATCAAATTGTAAGGAGACGGGCTCCAAAGTTCAAGCTTTGAATGCAGTTGAGGTTGCCACGGAGGAGCCCCAATCTCACCTGTACAACAAAAGTATGAACAGGTGTCGATAGAATCTATTTACCTTATACCGCTCGCATGACGTGAAGGTATGTATAACTTTCACTAAATTGCTAAATTATCCTACATCTTACTGATAATAAAAAGCAAATTATTGATCAGTCTTACCTCTAGCCTAAAATGGACCACGTTATGGTAGTAATATCATGTCGGTAACGCGCATAGAGCTTGCTGGCAAGACACGGTATCCCTCTCCTAACATAATGATCGCGCAAGATATTGCTGAGAATGGGGACCATAGACGGAACTGTCTCGTAGACTAACTCTTTTCGTTCGCTATAGAACACATGCTTACGGTACCATGTGTTCTATACTACAATAATATAACAATTTGTACTAGGAAATTTAAAAATATCATCTTATTTGAGATATAAGCTAATTTCACCAGTTAAATTTGGATTCTTGCAGGAGTAGTTGGACAAAAGGGTTGTGAATCCAATGCTAGGCTTATGCTTAACATTGATTCACAAACCAAGTACGACAATAATATAGTTGTAACGAAAATTTTATTTTTCCTAAATAGACAATAGATGTTTCCAGTTTTCTTGTTACAAAAACTAAACTAATTCCAAAGGGTTAAACTACGCCCACCTTTTTTTCTACTGAAGGCAAAACAAAAATACCTTAGAGTATCTATCTTACCTGTGCGCGTCTTAGCAAGTATGAACTGCTATCACGGGTGTGAACAGTGCCTAGAATTTTTGACAACTGCAATCAGTAGCAAAACAATATCTGCCAAAGTGATTTCGCAAATAACAGTTTATTTCATTTTGTGGTAATAATGGTGAACTGTGCATTGCCAGGCTCTCAAAACGATTCCCGAAAGAAAAATAAAAAGAATGATAACATTTCATATCACCCGTGAGTAGTATTATATGACTAATTTATTTGTTTTCATAAAATTTATACGGGTCTCCTAGGGGGATGCGAGAAACGCGGGGCGGGTTACAGCTGACGGCTGTCACCGGCCATTTTTCCTTTTAAATGAATAGTGATGTAGCATATGCACTTTCAGTTACGATAATTTTCTTTTTGCAGTAGAATTTCATTGTAGGTTTATTTTCTTAGAGTATTTACTGCGCAAACAAATAAATCTGCTCATTTTACTTTTATATATTATGCACTATTATTTTTGTTAGGTTTACAAAAATATTAAGATGCATAATAATAGATGCATGAGTGAAAGCTAAAAGCTATAAAGAGGCCTGATTGGGAGCCGAATATTCGAAGTTTCATCTGTTCTATCTATTTTAAGCTTGATTTCAAATAAGTAACTAAGAAAGGGCTTTGCAAACTGAATGACGATGCAGTACCAGAACTTTACCTCCACGTAGGTAAATGCTTATGCAAAACTTTATATTTCAATTAACCACTGGCCTCTTCCAAAGTGCGTCAAAACATTATAATTATGCTTATCCATACTAATATTATATACGACTCTGTCTGTTGATATGTTAGATTTGTAGGATTTTAATTTCTATAATTCATTAAATGATACTAATATATTTGTATCTTGGTTTTAATTTTATCCATTCATCCACGCATGCGTCACACTAAATTCACAACATAACCAACTATCGATAATTTTGGTAATATGTACATGAAACATCACTATAGGCGCTTTATACCACAGATAAAAAACTGCTTACACTCGGCACAATGGACCATAGTGTTAGACTTGCTCTATAGTAAGATAGATACTCTAAGAAAAATACATTTTAGTCCTATCAAACGAATAGTCAGGGGAATTACCAAGATTCAACCGCCCACTGCCTAGAAACGATCGAACTTTGTCAATAAGTACTGCAAATATGATTTTACCCGAATACATTCTCTTGTAAAACAAATAATAAGTTTCGGGAAAAAAATCTTGCATTAAGCTCCTAAGCTATTTCTGACACAATGAAGACGTAGGCAACGATTTATTCTCTTTAATAAAACGTCCTTTAAAGGGATGAAATGGGCGGCAAAAATTCATCTTTGTCTTAGGATAATACTTGCGTATCGATTAAGCGTTCATTTGAGCATCATTAAAGGTTTAAGTACTTTTGGAGAGGTTATTTAAAGGGCAAGTTAACATAAGAGTGAGATAGAAAGAGAGCACTTAATCCTATACGTATTCTTTGTTCTACTAAGTATAGGTAGATAGAACAAAGGATGCTATTGCTTATAGTATAGTCGTTATTTCTGAATTGTCTCCTTTGGGTGTATTAGAGTTCGAGAAATCGAGTAGAAGAGATACCTAAGCAGAATAGGGTTCTTTTGAATTTGGAGCGATCCGGAAAAGTATTACATACTTAGGTCGAAATTTACCAGAGAAAATAATTGCATGATCCCAATGGATTCATCACGTTTTATAAATTGAAATTTCTGGAAACGAAACATAATTGAAATTTTATAGCAATTAATATGTGTATGATTAAGAGGGAGTCATAATGTTAGCCTTGTATTATTATAAATGTCAAAGGTTATATGAAGATGTTTGCATGTTTATTACTCAACCACGCTAAAACGACCCGTTCAGGCATTCCTTTACTAATACTTACTTGAGACTGTGATGGAAAAACACATGACTATTTTTATTGTGTAAAATATATCCCGAGACTCAGTACTTCCAGACGAAGCAGAAGTCAACAGCTAGTACGTAAATACTAAACTACATTATATAAAGTTAAGTTATAAGATAATAAACACAACAGGTTTTAAACGACTATAAAAATCTTTGTCACATTCCAAATAATAAGTCAATATTGACGCATTGGTTATCTATTTCTCACCAAAAGTTCGAAGGAGGAAAATAATTTAGCAAAGTTAAAATCTATTTTTAACTCCAACCAATGACTTTCTATTAAATTTGGCGCGGCATTTAGGGTGGCATTCTGGAGATTGTGGAAGCTGTATTTTTAGATGAAAAGGATCTTTTCAGCATTCGGTACTGTAAATGGAATAGTATTTCCTTTTCTAAGAGATCTATAGAGGATATAGTTGTATTGTTTATTGGGAAAGAATAAATTTCACATCCCTCTTACAGATCAACTAGTTCTATAACAGTGTTATGATATTTTCGGTTTTGTACAAACTAAATTATAAATGAAAATGTCATGGAGTACATTTCGTATAATAGGTACACCACTTATTATTCAATAAAAGTAACTATGGCCCTATGTTTTAAACCTAAAAAAGCATTTTTTACTCTCGAAACAAGAAAACAATTTTGCAATAGCGTTCTTTCAAATATTTAAACCTGTAACTGTATCGTAGTTCTATTATATGAACAAATAAACATTCAATAATGATATATTTACTAAATTATGTAACTATAAAACTCCAAAATGTGAAAACCAATATGAACTGCTATAAACATTAATAATTTCTGAGCTTTCAATCAAGGCTATGAACCTAAAAACCCACGTATCAACATATAAAAGGTTTTCTTTTATTAAGTTTTCCTATATTGGAGATGAAAATATACTTATTGAGTGTCCCAATGGGAGGCCCAGCGATGAAAGCAACTAACAAACAAAGGCCAATTCTCCTAATGTATAGTATGACTGAGGTAAATTCGCAAATGTAGGTTCGATTTTTCCGAATAAACTGTTCTATTGGCGTAATACAATTTAATGTTTCAGATGCTACCTTCGTCTGTAATGTTTGTTGAAAGATCTCCATTTTTTTAATACGTTTATTGTATGGTAATAGTTTCTTGAATGAATATATTTTGTAGTAAGTACTTATTTTATAATTTATGTTGACTTTATAAATCGTGATTTTCCATTTATTTTTCACGCTTTTTTTACCGCTAACTTAGCCTGATGATAAGCTATTTACTACCAAACGCATGTTACCCTATGCAGTGAGAAAAGCGACGGAATTGACAATCGAATGACGGAAAGAAAGAGAAGAGAAGCCTCTATTACTCTCACCTACTTTATAAAATGTACCATACTTCTACTTCCAGGTCTATATTATAAAGAGACTTGCGGTAAAGAAAATACTTAGGTGCTTTTACACCTTTTCACATAAAATTGTACGTAGAGGTGTATTCTTATTTTTTTTTTTTTTTGGTGTACATTCTACAGTCAATTCATCTTCAAACACCTTCAAGAATCCTATTCAGATTACCATGGCTCTTAGTAGCCTCTTTGACTAATCGAATCGATTGAGTAGATTCATGTTTCCGAAGCTCTCAAATGAGGCTAATCAACTATGCTAAGTATTTATGGTAGGTAGGTACGGCTTAAATATTTCATTTATAGTTTCAAAATCGACATAAAATCGAACCTTATTTTATCAGTATACAATCTATATACTATGGTAAAATATATACATAATCCCTCAACCTTTTAAATATACATACAAGGATAAGTACTACGGTCCGTATTTATTTTATTTCTAGATCTGCATGTTGTAAGGTAATCGTAATACGTTTATCGTACCTCCCGGAAAGGTTTTGCCTTAGTCCAGCGTTTCTCAAAGCCTCTTATAATTTGAATCGAGATATTTTATATATAGCTATAGCATGTTCTGTTTTGAATTTCTTCATCTAGGCATGGTTTATTAGGCAGAACGTGAGAAGTGTCTTCAATAAAAGTTTAATTTCCGGGCTAGCAAACGTTTCGATGGTTTATTCAACTATTACCAGGCTTATCCATTTTATCTTCTAATTATAAATGTGGGGGTTTGGATTGATTGATGTGTGTTGTTTGGAAGTAAGGATATTATTATAAATATAGTTTGTATTCTGAAACAGTTTAGGTTACTTTTTGTCCCGGAAATAATAAAAAGTAAGATTATGAGACCGCTTTTTTACAAGTTACCGTAACAGGCGCAGTATTTAACGCGGGGCATAAATAGTGAGTGAATAAGCTACTGTTTTTTCAAAAAATCCTTACAATCAAAATGTAATTTCTGATCTCTCTGTGTGTATAAACTTTGTGAGCAATACATTATAAGTTTGACAAACTTTGCTGAAGACTGTAGGGCGTAGGTACGAACCGAGCGTATAACGAAGTAAACTCTGAGAATATACACCTATCGTATACTAGGAAAGTATGGGAATCAATAAAACAAGTAATGGTTTTGCTTTAGTGCGAAAATGGCGGTTGCATTGCTTTATACTCGTAGCTACAATAACATATAACTTTGTATATAGCGAGTTTTATTAGGCATAAAGTTTGTATTGGATTTTTTAAAGGTCGTGTTCGAGACCCATTTGCAAACCAGCCGGTGTTTGAATTACATACTACATTGCGTGTAAAACAATTTTCTAGTTTTCCGTATAATATTTAGTCAAAAACAATCATAGTAGTTACCAATTGTTTAGCCGAAAAGGACACTAAAGTACCAGTTGAAGTTTTATTACTAGCTGTGTTTTGTTATCTACAGAGAAAACTATTAAGTTTGATTTAAGATTGACATGGTAATTTACACTACTACATTACTCGAAATAAATAAAAACATGGTACTTAAATATCCCGGTGAGATTTACACTATCAAACTATCAAGTTTAGGTATGCACAGTGGTTTCTTATGGAATTCTGGAGATGACACTCACAGCAAGGACATAACACATTGTGGTTTATACTACAAATATTCCAAGCCAAGATATGGCTATGAGGAACCATCTATACAAGCAAAGGGGAATAGAAAAACAGAGACTGGAAGATACGAAATGGAAGGAAGGATAAGTCACCTAAAATCTTACAAACTGCTGAAATGCATATACATACATGCATTGTGTAAGTCAGATGGTAGTCATATGTGAAGCGATCTTCACAGAAAATATCAAAGTTCAGACGTTTCGTAGACTGAAATTAGACTCCCTTTGTGTTGGAGGGACATCACACCTTGTTCCTCCACACAATAAAAGACCCTATGAGCCTCTTGCCTGTCTCTTACCTTCCCAGGACAGAGCCACGTTGTGCATTGGTTCACACATACATACATTGACTGCCTCTGTGGCGTAGCGGTAGTGAACGCAGAAGCTCAGTGCAAATATTTGTGTGCATGAATATGAGTATATGCATTGTTCTGGGTGTATTCTATGTATAATATGTATGTATTTACAAAAAAAAATGTATCTAAGTATGTTTATCCGCATTCTAGAACCCATAACACAAGCTAGTTAAGCTATGCTTACCTTGGGTCTAGATGGTGTTGTGTAGAATGTCCTACAATATTTATTTATTTATTTATTATTTATTGTGAAAAGACTCGGCGAATGATGATTAAGTGAGAGGAAATTGTTAAGTCGGTTTATTTGTATGGTTCGGTACAGCAAGGTGCCCATAAATGCTGGAAACGCTTCGCTATTTTGAATACTAAATAGATTACGGAAATTGCAAGTCTGTTTATAAATTTCTACCTGAAGTTTTTCCATTTAGCTTTCAATATCGGATTAAAACTACAGAGCTGAACATTTTCATCGTTTTTTTAAGTTCCAATTAGTAGTATCAGCGAGTAAAATTAACTTTTTCTATCTTTTTAACCAGCGTTTTATAATAATTGCTTTTTACTATAAACTCAATAGAATGAAGATGAAATGTGCCTATGAAGAACTACGAGTATATTAGGAGCATACTCATTTCGATAATGAATATTGATGATCTCTTGTATTCACCGGTATATTCCAAATCTTTTGTTGAGTCTTCGCCTCTATAGGACACGTAATACACTGTTCTGAAATCTAGAACTTTGTATGTGTACCACTGAATTTTTTAATATCTGCAATACGGAAACCTGTCTCAAGTTTCCATATAACTACTTACATAGTATTATTATAGATTTGACTCTACGCAGATCTTAAATATTATTTATACCTACAGTTAAACCATTTATTATTTTGTCTATAATGTAATATGCAATATATTTTTCTATAATCAGCAATGCAGCCATCTACCTTGATCTAACATTCAAATGTGCTGACAAAATATGAATCAGCATTAAAGAAATAAAATAATCAAGTTGAAAATTATACAATTCATTACCTAATAAGCCTATTTGTCTTCCATTACCTACTATAAATATTTGATCCCTAGAATTATACCAAAACCAACTACAACCCAAATCATAACCACATCCATTACTAAACACACAACAACTGAAACAATCTCTGTACAACCGTTGAATAAACCAATCTTAATTTTAGTCACAACCACATGTGGTAAGTTCAACTCAATTTGTGCCAGTAATTCGGGGAACGCATAAGTGGTGCCGGGTGTAAGTGCCACTGATCCTAATAGAACGTCCAGTGCAGCAGCAGGTGTGAAAAATTAACCGCTCGCGACCTGTTATATTGGTGCAGTCTCTATTGCGGCGTGGCTGGTCAGGAAATGTGCATTGCTTTCTATTAGACATGATTCAGTGGACCATGATTCAGAATCAAAAGATTAATTAGACCTTTTTGAGTTCTAATTTTTAGATTTTGTTGTTATATGACTGTTTGCTCATATCTACTTAGGTACATTTTATGTCATGCTTTTGAATAACTATTTATATTGTTATGTTAATATAAGAGATATTATTCAATAACATGCGGCACCTACATTCCTACATATATCCAACCTACCAAACATCGCGGGCAGCAGCCGCGGTAAGCAAAATAAGATACTCGTAGATAAAAGTGTGTTAGTTCCTTCGTTAGATAGGATCTCGCATGTTTCAGTCGATGCTATCATAAATACATCGATATTTTTTTATTCAAGTTATAGTGCATAATCACTCCATTTAGTGATATAAAAATAAGTCTTTCGAGGGGAGGATAACTTCACTCAAATATTTTTCCACCCGTGCAACTAAACAGTCACACAGATGGAAGAGTATTTACAAAGTTACTTACATACGAAACAAAAATCAAAATATACATGGAGCCAACCTTTGTACAAAGATTTACGCTTCGCTTCGGCTACAGTTTCGTTTGAGCCAGACAACAAAGAGCCTTTCAAAAACTGAATGTCTGGCACATGACAAGCATGGTAATCGGGCCAATATTCCCCTAGAGAGAAACACCACCGTTCATGACACTGGAAATTTATGAACTGACAAGATTACGGTTCCAGATTTTGGTTACTTGTGGTATAAGGGTGGAGTATCAAGAATTATTATGAGTATGTTTTATTATTCCCCAGAGCACAACAGTGTAAACAAGTAGGATCCCACAATTTGCAATACAGCCGCAAAAATTCTGACAATGACAGCTCCACAATAAAATCATCCGCCTGTTCGTAATAGGGACGAAAAATGTCCATTGTTAATGGATATTATTTCGTAAAATACAAATGGTTATTGAAAAAAGCTTCGGATTGTTTGTGGTTTTATTTGAGGATAAATAAGATCAGTAAATAGATCTGAGGTATTATGGAAGAAGAAATCGCTGAATTTACTAATTGATTAAGTTGTGCTATCATCAAACTGTCAAACCAATTAGAGAAAATAATATGATCGTACAAAGACAGACAGATATAAAAAACCTTTAACAAGAAATGCTTTAATCAAATAGTAGAAACCCAAGAAAAAATACTTCAAAGGCGGGAAACAACTTTACGACCTTATTGTAAGCATTTGCTGAAATCTAAACTCGTATGCAATAAGAGAAATGTCAGTTATGCTTGTTCAACCATCTAATAAGTACCATTTTTGAAAACTTCCAATCTTATTTGATGCATGGAAAAAAGTGCCTGCCAAATATTGTTTCTTGCTTGAATAATTGTCTTATTTGCCTGAGGTATCTTGGACGCTAAATGCAGGAAATGACTTATTAAAGCCCTCAGGCAAGGAAACGAGTAATTAGTAATTAGAGAAGTTGAAACAGTAAGTAGACTTCTGATGGAACTGAGGTCTTATGTTACAAGTTTTATCACTTAACCATTTGAAAACAATTAGTCAGCAGATCACTAGTTTCGATGTAATTATAACGACTAAACTTACCATAATCAAACTGCACTTGATTCCTTGTAGCTTAATCTACAATACATTTCGAATACAGATATTCAGAGTACCTATATGCTTACATTTAAAACACAATTGCAAAAATCATAACAGTTGTAAAATATTTATTTCAAAACAATCTAAAGGAAATTAAAGTTAAAAACTTTCCCATTAACAATACTCAAGCAACTCATTTACATTAGACTATAATTTAAAAGAGACATTTGTATGTACAAAAAAGAATTAAACAAAAAGAACGAGAATTAAACGGAATGTCTCTTAAATAATGATGTATTGTATTTGTGCTCATGACGTTTCGATAAATATTTTAATGAAGACAATGTTCGAATTTCAAATAAAATGACACAAAATATAAAATGGCGGATAAACGTGACATTTCAAATGAAAGAGTGACACAAAATCGATTTAAATAAATGCCGTGATATTGCATTCTATATCTAAACTGAACGCGAGTAGGACGTTACGGGATTTTATCGTTCGATTTTGGAATTAATTGACTAAGAAAATATCTATCAAGTATACTATCTAACAAGTATATAACTCGCGCCACGTATCTTGGACCTAAATCGTAAGACATACGAGGCTCTGGCGCCCGCGGATTGATTTGTAATAGTCTATACTTGGTAAATTTGAGTTCGTCTACCGCAGTGGCATCCCGTGCTATCCTCAAAAGACACCCAAGAAATGGGTACTGCGCGTATTATAGGGCACATTTTGAGCACACATTTTAGGTCCAAGATACGTGGTGCGGGTTATAACAAGTTTAGGTCAGGTAAGGAATGAAGGAGGGGTAAATCTCACAGAAAATCGCAGTCAATCAACGTTACTAACTCAGTGTTGTATTTCTGGCCTATTACACCTTGGGCTCGAAAGCTTTTATAGCCATCGTTAACCGTTTACAATCAGGGGCATTATATTCTGTTCGGTTCGAGTTTTAATCACAGTCGCAACGAGAGTAGTCGATGGATTTCAATTCGTTAACTTATAGGAAAAAACTTGATTAAAACTCAGGTAACCTAAAAATAGAACCTCCAGGAACCTGAATAAGAAGGCTGACGTGAGAGGGACCTTTGCCGTTTCAGAAGTATAAAAAAATACAAACAAAATCAATAGGTATACATCTAATATATAAAATTCTCGTGTCACAATGTTCGTTCCCATACTCCTCAGAAACGGCTTGACCGATTCTTATGAAATTTTTTATGCATATTCAGTAAGTCTGAGAATCGGCTACTATCTATCTTTCAAACCCTTATATGGAAGGTGCAGCGTGAACGGGATTTAAATAACACACGGGCCGAAAATATGGCAGTACGTAGTTCGCCGGGTCAGCTAGTATAATAATATATATATAATCCACTAGCTATTGGTCACAGCTCGTCGTCAATCCTGTCTGATCCCGTTGATCGCTGTTGGTAGCTATTTATTATATTAGTACCTAGGTATTAGTAGGTATAAGTAGATCAGCGAACGATATCGTAAACATGTAAGTTTTTTAACATTTTATTCATACATTCTCGTTTTGTGTGTTGGTTTCCAACCAAACCTATTTATATTAGAAAAAAAAAATGTTTCGCTTGTTATCGGCGACTGTACTCAGCTACTATGAATCGATATTTATATCGACACCTCTGGGTTCAATTGGCGTATAAACCAAAACACAACTTTTCAGGAGAGCAAAAAAACGATTTTATTTTCAGAAAAAAAATCATAACTTTTTTATTTTAGAAGCTACATAAAAAATTCCAAGGGGAAAGATTCTTAGAATTTGGGGATGAAAAAGGCTAAATCATTCAATCATATCTATCCCCTTTGGTTTGGAAGTTAGCATGGATATACGTCTTAGAAAATATTAATTTATGGTTTATACACCCCATGAAAATTGGATAACAATTGACAGCTTACAGCTTATATCCATATTTGGTAAAATTATGTTCAAATTTACTGATGTAAAAGCATGTAGCTGTAGATTTTTTGGCTGTAAAAACTATTAATTTGCACATCAATAGAATTATAATTAATAAAAACAATCTCGATACTGTTAGAATGTGTCAGAATTACATTAGTATTACTCTTACTACAGAATTATGGTCGATATACACGAAGTTAAACTACCAGAAACAAAATTAACTTAGTTTTATTAAATAAAACAGATAATTATGTCTATTATAATTATGACATAACATTATTAGTCATGATCAGATTATCAAACTTAAAAAGGTAATTATTTAAATCTTTAGTAACTCAACAAACAGTCATTTCTCCTTCACCGCGACTTCCTCGTACAACAGATTGTCCTCAGGGTCTTTGCCTTTAATTCAGCGGCACTTGGACAGAGCCTGCGCCGTTTTGGCCCTGGAACGCGCCAACTTATAGATAAGCTTTTGCCCCTCAGACGATTCCAAGTTGTTATATAGCGGTTGCAAGTGGTCTCGATGGCTAAAAACCAATCCCACCACTCTGTTAGTCCACACTCAAAGTCAGCGCTCTACGCTCTGCGCATCATCTCCATTAACAGTTTCTCTCGGGACAAGGCAGATACTTTCTAGTCCTTGCCAGAACACCCGCTGTGCTATCCTGTGTGTGCAGAAAAGTCACAGGGATGCTTGCCAGAGTAGACCATACATCTCTGGACTATCCTTATCGCCGTCGACACGATAGAAGAAGAAGAAGTGGTCTCGTTTGGCCCTGGCTACCGCTCACCTGGTGGCGCGTTTTGCATCTTTGTACGCGTTACGGTCTTCGGCAGATTTGGACGCTTGCCACTTTTTAAGGAGGGTTTTCTTCACCCTGATCTCTCTCTGGACTGTGTCGTTCCACCACCAAGTGTCCCTGTCATACTTGCATCCACCCTTAGACGTACCGAGAACCGCCCTCCCCACCTCAAGGATAGCTGCCTGAATCCTGACCCTGTAAACCTGTACTGGTTCGTCTATAACATCAGCACTCTTTTCACCGATGACTTTGAATGACCACCTGATTCTGCGTTGGCCACGCTTGGCGCGTTTGTCTTTGGGTTTCACGCGGAGGTCCATGACAAGGAGACGGTGTTGGCTAGTGCGACTCTCTCCGGGTATTACCTTGCAGTTGGCCACCCTGCTGATGCTGTGCCTCCTAGTGAGTAGGAAATCGAACTTTCTTTTTGAAGAATCTGTTCACGACGGAAAGTTCGGTGACTGTACACTTTCTAAGGATGTGCTCATCCTCTGGGTTACGGCTACCGTATCCAAAACCACCGTGCACATGTCCAAACTCCTCACACCTGTCACCCACATGACCGTTCGTGCAGTGGTTTTAGCTAAAGCAAAACCACCGTCATAACACGGACACTGTAATTGGTTTTTGAATTTTTTACATTTAATTTTAGACTTTAAAGCAATGTCTGTAAAATTTAAAATTAAATGGCTTTTTGTAGAGTGAACGCAAGCGTGTAGTAAAAATATTGTCATTTAATTTTGGACTTTAATTGTATAGCAATAAAGTCTAAAATCGAATACCATTTTTTGCAATGGATATGGTTTATACGTCCATGTTATTTAAATGTTTGGATTTACGACGTCAATTTTAAATTACGTTTAAGAAATATATTTACTCGTCTTGGCGTAAAATCCATTTACAATCAACGCAGACCTTACGCCCCGGGTTGGTAAAAATCTTGGTCATAACGTCTTACTTAAAATTTAAAAAAGAAAAATTTGACTGTTACATTAATATTTTATCTTTTTTGTGGTTGGATGATCTAAATTTTTTGGGTCGTAAAAGCATTTTTTTTGCGAATTTGAACATTTTAAATATACAGATTGATAGAGAAAAAAAATCTGAATTAAACGGTGTATATAACTCATTTTGGCCAAAATGGTTTATACGCCAATTGAACCCAGAGGTGTCGATATCACCATCACCAAAATAGTTTCTCCACGTACAACCACGTACAGCGGTTGACGTTCATCTGACCGCTCATTATAACGAGATTATTAAATGTGGATCGTTAGCGTGCTGACGGACATGACGCATCGTCTGTCACCAGCCTATGGAGCGTCATTGATTCGGAGCGATCATTATAGCATTAAGATGGATTTAGACCAAATGGACAAGGAGCTAGGGCTAGAACAAGAGCATTGTAAGATTTTAGTGTAAATGAAACCTAATTTTCATCGTTTAAATAAGAAAAAACAACGAACGAATGTTCTGTCACTGTTTACACTAATAGAATTTGACGTAGAAAGGATAGATTGAACATTCACTCGTTTGGTGTAAATCAACCTTTATACTAGTAATAAAAGAGCTATTGTTCGGGGCTAGGTAGGTAGGTACAATTCATAAAATGAAAAGTAGACCCCGAGCTTCGAGGCCAAAGCCTCGGATGCAACCAGCGTCATCGCTAAGATGATGATTAAACGTTCACTAGAAATGGGAGAAAGTCTCGATTAAACTATTCTTATCAAACAATACCGATTTCGAAAAATCTTCACCTCGGTTTTATAAACCTAGTTTATTTCACAGCACAGTAGGTATTCACCGTGTGCAGCCGTCCTTAGTGGTTTCATTTCTGGGCGCGAAAGTGTTTATTACGTCACACTGGTCTTATCAGGTTAAATGCGGCGAGCAGGCAGCACCGCTTGTAAGCATGCCTACAGAATAAGTTAATAGTGCAACATCCAGCCAGGTGCTTTGGATCACAAGATATTTTATAAAGTTCTAAAAAAAGCTATAAGATCACTCATGCAAGAGTTGTCCTAGTCTTTACTACGATAAGACAATAAATATTGCTTAATTTGTGTATTCAATTTATCGCCCAAAGCCAGCTGGACCGGTTTTGATTACACTTTAAAAGTTTTGATACGTTGATTATTTATGGATTTAAAAACATTTTTTAGAATACAACCTTTTATAATAATCATCTTGGTATTTTTCGGTACTACAGTTATTGCAGTTACTCATTCTCTTAATCTCTCTTCTATCACTCCTTCTTTCTTAATCTCAGATGATACTTTTTTGTCGACCAATCTGTCAGAAACATTCTAAAATCTAAAATCTTCATCTACGACAAAAGTAAAGAAAAAAAATTTGAATATCGAATTTTATTAATTTCGGCTGTTTACCAACGGCTTTAAGTACCCTTCGAGTTGCAAAATCTTTAACAATCATTATTTGTGTGTTCGACATGGCGCCAAAGCTCATGATCCCCAACTAGTTAATAAACAAAGTCACAAATAGCTGCTCAGCACCATTTGGAATCACGTTCGACATAAATATGGTTTATAGACGACGAAGTAGCTCTGTGAATAAATATTTGAGCTCAATATTGCTCACGCGAAATGACATTTTTCTACTGACGCTTCGCGAATGATTAGATAGCTCACTCGCTAGTTGGGGCTGTGGTTGGGGCAGGAAAGTTATGTAGGTATATTATATAATGTGATATAGTACATTTATAGGAGTGGTGTGTTAATATCACGGGATATCTATATCCATATTAATATTATAAATGCGAAATTAACTCTGTCTGTCTGTCTGTTACGCTTTCACGTCTAAGATTTTGATGAAATTTGGTACAGATATAGATGAGACCTTCGGAAACGACATAGGCTATGTTTGATCGCGATAACCGACATCCACGTGGGCGGAGCAGCGGGCTACAGCTAGTTAGAATATAAAGCCTAGAGGAAGTTCCCATAGGTTCGTTAGTAAGTAAGCTAGTGTCGGTTTTGCCAATACCATGATGACGTAACTGACGTAAGAGTCATCATCATCCTGAACATTGACTATTTTCTTTTTTAAGAAGGTCATGTCAGTATAACTGCACCACGCCTGGTGATTAGCCTACCAACGTCAAGTCTGAGGAACGAGAGATATTTGTTTAAGGTTAAATTCTATGGGATTTTTTTCAAATTTATCCCCTGAATCCTCTAAATTTGACAAAAAATAATTCTTGAATTTAAGCTATCTTATTTAAATTATAAATAAGAAAAGTTTTGTGTAAGTGTATGAAGATTTGCTTAGTGTATTAGCAAATCTTCATACACTTACACAAAACTTTTCTTATTTATAATTTCTAATAATAGGTAATTTACGGAAATAATAATATTTGAAGCTAATTATTGATCACTTTTGCTCTTAAATAACTAAACGAACTTGAAAGATAATAATTTTATCCTCTGGACATTATAAAAACTGCTTAGACATCAATTATTATTTAATAATACTACATCATGTAGGTATTTCATTATAAAAAAAAGTTGATAAATATTTAGTGTTAAAAAACTTTTGTAATTGACTGTGGGTAAGTATGAGAGGTGATATCATCAACGATCAACGATATATCGATGGTCTAGAAGGTAAAATACTGAGTGTAAAAATTTGCACGTTCAATTATGAACCCTATATTAATGGTAAAAAGACGAATATCCTAAGTGCTATATTTTTCACTTAGTATGTTTGTCTTCTAGACCATCGATATATGTACCTATATTCGTTACCAGGCAAATATTCGTTTCTTCTACTAATTTGCATAATAACCGCCGTATCTGACCAACGACTTTTACGTTCAATTTTCGCCTTCAAGGTCACTTTTTAAGTCAGGTCATTATTTGTCCCCTCTTTCCGATTCGTCACACTGTGGAACGATGGCAGATTGTGATAGTTTTACTTTTATTAAGAATATTAGTAATTGCAATTACCAATATGCACTCTAACCCCTCCATCTAAGCTAAATTGCTTGTGTGAGGAGGGGGTTCACGTCAATGATGTAATGGCAAAGATTCGAATCTAGGACCTCTCGATCGCAGGCAGACTCTTTAACCAATAAGCTACTGTAGTTCAGTTGATACAGGACACTAACTATACATTGTATAGTCAATATAATAAGTATGATATTTTCTGAACTTTACGCGAAGTCACTCATTAGAATAAAATTACTTTTTAACGGATTCTATCGCGATTTATTTATTATTATTTACTTTAAGTCCGACGTTTCAGCTAAGTACTTTTCAGCAGCCATGTTTGCGGGGTGATTAGAGATTGTAGTTTTTTTTTATTTAGTTGTGTGACATAGTTTTGAAGTATGTATAAGTTTCTCAGTGTAGTGTCTATCTTGATACTTTTTCTGGTCTTTGACGATGAAAGGAAAGTCTAGACGAAAGAAGGCGCTCATTATCATCATAACAGCGGTAGCTCCAATTTCATCCAAAGTTTGTACTTTGATGCCCGGAGTGTCATTTTTTGCTCCTCCCAATGATTTGGCTAAAGTTTTTGGGGCAATGAGCAAAGAAATAAACCTATTTTTTAACTTCGAACGAAACCAAAAGAGGTGGTATAGATAGACAATAAGAGTTCAGTGCAAAAGAGGCATGCGATGCGGAGAATTCCACGACGCATTCGTTAATTTCTATATTAGTTCTTTTAGTTTTAGTTTAACCCATTTTTAGTATTGGGTATATAATAATTAAATACCTTTTATATACTAAAATTTTCTAATACGGAAAAGTGTATCAAATTCAGATTATTCAGACATACTTACACGGCATCAAATTCAGACACATTCGAAAAGACAGGAAAATAGAGGAAGTATTATCATAGTATTAATTATCATGCTAATAAGTACCATAATAGCCGGATGTATTATATAGTAGATAGTATAAACGTTGATAAAGTAATAACAAACACAAAAGGGATTTTACAATTACTTTTAATTTAATTGAAGCTTATCATTATGGTTTTTATAAAACGTACAGTCAGCGCCAAAAGTAGATTAACACTTCATAATTTAGAGATTTCCTGAACTCCAAAACGTTACATCTTAGTATAGAAATACTACATAATATACAATGTAATGTATAGTATGTATAAGAAATATAGATGTATATTATGGTTACTTCATGTAACGTTTTGGAGTTCAGGAAATCTCTTAATTATAAAATGATAATCTACTTTTGGCGCTGACTGTACCAAAACGTTTTGAACAGTTAAAATTCAAAACATTTAAGTAGGTGATGTAAAAACATGTTTAGTTACTCAGCGATGTTAAAATGTGCTATCACAATTATATTATCATCATCATCAAAATAATCATCATCATCATCATCACCATCATCTTCGTTGTTCCCTGTAGCATCTAACTCATCTAAGACTTCACCTTGCTACCTATCCGGTGTCCGTATACCTCTTCTACTCCTTATTCTGGTTAATGCGGCCTTGAAAAAAGCGACTGCCGTTCGATCTGAACCTAACGTTGAAAGGAAAGCTTGAGCCAGATCCTTGTTTCTCAATCAGCAGGTGTACTAACTTGCAGGTGAGGTTGGCTTGGCCCCAAAGGTTTTAGTGGACCCATACACCTATTATACTTGACCATATTCATTTTATATACTGGTATAGTTCCCGTCATAATCTTGACCCCAATGGCGAGGGGTTCCTATAACCTGAATCCTGTCAGCTTGTTCTGCAAAGGAAAGCCGTTATAGAAATGTTTTTTACACTCTAATAAATATAATATGTACATTATGCATTATGCATTATCTTAAACTGCGTGTATCAGAAGTTCAGTATAAGAGGTAAGATTTTTCCACCAGCTTCCCTTTTGAAATCTTTCGCCACTGCTTGACCGCAAGTTACGATAAAAAGGAGGCCTTGGCGTGCGCGAGCTGGATTTGAGCTCCTCCGCTGTCATAGCACCTCGTACTGTCCTCAAAAGACATCCAAAAACGGGTATTAGAGAGTGGTGTCCTATCATTTGACTGTCATACGTTTTTTGTCAAACAAGGGTGAACCTTGGACAGTACATATTGTGACGTGTTTGGGTGAAGATATGTCAGTTACTTTATATATGTAAAAAGTAACTATACGACCAGTATCTAAAGGTATTCGTTTTGGGGGAGTTTCGCGTCGTAATCTCATTTGAATACAGGCGCATGAGGGAGGCACGTGTATTGGGTCACTAGGTGTCAAGGCCCTATTATAATGTTTTTATAGTACCTCATTTTGGCAACGATGTAACGGTGTCTGAGAAAACTAATCACTTTAATTAAAAATGTGGATGCGCCCTTTAAATAATAAATCAGTGATATTTTGCATTAACATGCACGAATGAATACGGTAACTGCTTACCATCTGGTGGACTGTATTGGTTGTTAAATAACTTAGTAGTTAGTAGTACCTACCCATAAAATAAGCTCAAGCTGGTCTACTCTCAAGTACCCTCAAACCAGTGCCCAGCGGAGGCCCACGTAGTCTGGCGATAACCACAAAACGTGATCGCACCAGCAGAAGCCACTCTTCTACATTATATCTTCAATCCATTCAGCACATTTACTTTATTCAGTTAACCTATTTACAAAGCACTTACTCAAAACCAAACTGAACAAAGACCGACTTAATGCGTTCACTCTTTACTGTGAAGAAATAAGTGCAAAACTTTAATGTGGTAAGTTTTTGTACAAAGGAGAGTTGAGTTATAAGAGTATTATCAAGCTATTAAATGAACGAATAGAGGATAGTAAAATGGCAGGAGAATTATTTTATATAAGACTAGTAGTTGCTCGCGGTTCTGCCCGCGTGGATGTCGGTTATCTCGACCAAACATAGCCTATATTCTTTCCCAAGGTCTAGTCTATCTCTGTACCAAATTTTATCAAAATCGGTTCAGTGGTTGAAGCGTGGAAGCGAAGAGACAAACAGACAGAAAGACAGACAGACAGACAAAGTTACTTTTATATTTGTAACTAGCCTTCCGCCCGCGGCTCCGCCCGCGTGCATCTCGGTTAACGCGACCTTTGCTCATATCTTCGATTCTACTCAACCGATTCCGATCAAACAAACGTAAGATTTTAAGTCTGAGCAAGCCCTTTCTAACAAAAAAAAACCGCATCAAAATCCGTCCAGTAGTTTTTGCGTCCATCGCGGACAAACAGACAGGAAATTCAAAAAAAATATTTTCGTGTTCAGTATCGTTAACATAACATAACCCAAGTATTTTTTTTAAATATCTCCAATGTACAGACACGACCACTTTACAATTATATAATAGTATAGATATTAGTATGGAGTATGGAAGTATGGATATGCAGATTTACAAAACTCTATTTTATCCTATTTCCGTCCTCCGTACATCCATTGAACAGAATCACTGTCCCTTACAAGATCACTGTCACAAACGTTCGTCTATCTATCTATCCATCTGTCACAGTCTATTCTATTCGAATCTACTTGATAAAAGCCACGGACATTCATATAGTCTACATAATTATGTAGAATTAGACGACATGATTACTAAAGGACAGGGAAAATTACACCAATTCTGACTTCGAGGTTGGTTTAATTAGTAACGTTTGTTTATTATGTGATTTAACATTAATCAAAGGTATTGCCTACTGGTAATAGAATGAACACTCCTTTATATCTCTGAAGGGATAAGCAGAGGTGTGTTCACATAAACAGGAGCTCCAACCTATTACCGTCAACTGGACCGTATGCCTTGGTGGCCTTCAAGAGGCTCGTCCATAGTTATCAAGTGCACCGACTTGGCGAGGTTAGCCAAAGATGGGCCTGTACACCCACGGGATGATCTATAGTGGTGTTTGTTTTCTACTTTGAACGAAGCCCTGCGTATACGCGTATAACATGTAACTAAAGAATAGTAAAACATAAAATTTATAACAAATCTATTGAATAAAACATCAGAAAATTCACTATATAGCGAAAGTCCCGTGGCCAGGCTGTTAAGTATCTATAAGATCGTAAAACTGATCCTAAGAACATGATCATAAAATTGAGCCTAGTTTTGAAAAAATACGAAGCCTCACTTACTGTTTATCGTATACCGGTAACTCCAAGCTTTTTTATAGTCTCCTAGGAACCAAACTAATCACGCTTATTTTAGGGTTATCATATCTAAGTACTTATAAGTCGGAAACGTTGGGACCATGGGGTCCGAGCGCGCGCAATCTCTTCAGGGAGATTGCGAAGCGTATGGTCGACGCTTCTCGTGACCAGAAGGCTGGCCTCTTTTTAGGTCAGAGAATAAGCATTGCCATACAACGTGGCAATGCTGCCAGTCTTCTGGGAACGTTACCACAAGAGGCATGCGATGCGGAGGAATTCCACGACGCGTTCGGTTTTAGTTTTTAATTTGTCCTTTTATGTATATACTCTATTAGTTTGAATTCCTTTTTCATAATTATTGTTTATACATTTTTATTTTTCATTTCGAATTGAGGTTATGATGCAATTTTATTTAAATTAATTTGATTTTAGAATGCTTGCATGTAACAAGTAATTACTAAAATTGGGAACATCTTGAAATTAAATTTCTAAATAGTGAATAAATAAAATAAAGAGTATAGTACTTATAGATATAAACTCTTCAAGATTTCTGTTTCGCGGATTTTATGATTACGACTAACATCCGATCTTCGAAATTGATTTAGAAAGAGAAAATAAAATCGATCTCGGGCGGAATTCGAACCCGCGATCTTTCCCTTACAGGGGGAATGCTCTGACCACTAAGCCCCCGAGACCGCACGAAGCCAATCCAAATTCCTCTATAATTCCGTCTTTGAAGTCAAGGTCGATTCTCTTTTTTTTTATTCTAAATCGATTTGAATAGTTAGCATAATAAATGCTTCAAAAATTCATTCAATCTGATCTTTCAATTCCGTAAGGTAAGCCAGCACCAAAGCCTCATCAGTTATTTAGCAGGTGCACCGACTTTAGGTGAAGCTGACGTGAGCCCCTGGTAGGGCCTTATACCACAGTTTCTATTTATACTATGCCTATACATCCTAAGGTCATCAATAAATCAATTAGCCTATCACAGTTCATCGCTGGACATAGGCCTCTCCCATTATTGGAAGGCTTTGGCCTACTGTTACGGGCCTCTACCAACGACTTTTCCTTCTCTCGCAGTGATATCGTCTGCATATTTTTCTATTAGTCGTCTCTTACGACATTCTTCGGATGAGATGGGGTGATAATGTATTATTTCTCCGTCGCCTCACACGCTTCCTAAGGTCAAGATTAAAGTGATTACGAAGCATACTAAACAATGAGCTATGTAGGTATATGGGTATTCCAGCAATATCGTAATAAGTAACCACTTGATCTTTTTTCGATATTCCGGAACGTGACCACATTAGAATAATCCGGATATAAATCTTGTACGAAGTTTCTGGAGACTATCTCTCTTATTAAGTTGGTCTCCAGTGAGATCTAGATAGCTGGCATCGGCATAATAAAGATGAAGATTTGGAATTTCAAAAAGTAAGTATTTTCTTCTCAGTTATACATTTCATGACTTAATTATAGGTAGGCACGCGCAGCTGTTTTAAAACATAATGTTTTTTGTTTATTTTTGTTAAAAAATCTCTTTTTTTTAAGTAGGACACGTCAATTTGTCTTCACCTCACCTGATGATAAGCTGTAGGCAAAGTCTCAGAAAAGAGGGTTACCATTACAGACACGTAGCATGTTGCAATCGTGGCACTCAGCTTGACGGCCTCATCAGATGCCCACATAAAGGACCCAGGACTGTAGGAACAAGAAATACTATACAACAGACTAATTAAATAACCCGCCCCTGTTTGCTCCCGGTGTAACCTTACTAAGGTGCCTATCACACTTGCCGTGTTTCCACGCTGGATTACGATTGCCAGCCTTTGCACAAGGAACGACAAATTAATTAACCATAACTACCTTCTTATGTATGAAGGTTTGTTTGAGTTTATTGGATTTCACCAAGATCTTTTGGGCTCAAGTCAAGCTCATCTGCAAGCTGCTACACCTGCTAACTGGCGAATGAGGCTCTGGCGCGGTTTTTTCTCTGGGGGTTGGGGGTCACTCCCGTAAAACACAAATCCAACCAAATTACGGCAAGGGAGAAGTAGGAAAGTCAACCCCAAGCTCTTAAGCAAGCTTTGGATGCAACCGAGATTGGCGCAAGGATGGATGGAGATGAAATGTTATCACAATTTAATATTTTAAGTAGCTGGTATGTAGGTACTAATTTATTCATGTGGATTGATAGTCACGAGTAAGTACATGACTCACGAGACACCGGTTAGTCATTTAGCAAATAACCGGCAAAACCAGTGCTATTATTTAAAAAAAAATACTTCAACGTATTTCTTTCCTTTAAAAACACCTCCAAACTTTATCTTTCGAATCATTATTATTGTGAGAACACTTTCAAAAATACGATTTGGAAAGGGAAATTATATTTTTTGTTATCAAAGTTTATATTTGTTCATCAAATTTTGATACTTGGTAATTTGCCGCCAAATACGATAAATTTACCGCCAAATATAACGACAATTATCCGCAAAAATGCCATCGCACACCCCGACACGGATAGATTTTTTATTTTGACCATAATGCGCGAAAAAATATGGGGCCCTCAAAAAACGGGTCCCTATCGAATCTATTATTTTGCCGACAAACCCTATTATTTCGGCGATAGATAAAGCATACCCGTTTGAAAATAGAATGTTTTTTTTCTCTATAGTAGCTCCTATCTCACATCCTAAATGAACCGTACAAAAATCGAGTACCGGTAGTACCCCCACCACTCCTATGGAAGCACCATACAATGTCAACATTCATTCATTACGCAATGAGACCTCGCCAAGAAAAATTGCTGCGTTTCTAAATCCGGTTACTGTTGTTTATAATCTGCTTTATTTTAACGACAATAAAGACGAATATCGATTGGCGATCGTAAGTAGGACTGGACGTAAGTTCGCGTTAAGTTACGACATTCCGCTAACGTTTTGTATGGGAAACTGATCTCTGTATAGTTTGTATAATATATTCGTGAATAATCTTTTATTAATAAATACAAGTATATAGGCTCCTTATGAATCAGTATAAAATACAGGTGATATATAATCTTTATTTTTTTTTAAAGAAAAAAATTTTTTTTCAATTAATAGAAAAAATATGTACCTAGATGAAGAATTTCTATGCTGGAAAATATTTTTGTACCTTATGTCCTATTGACTTTAAACCGAAAATGAATCAAAGCAGGTAGGTATGCTACATTCAATATGTGTTCAAAATGTTCGTTCCATTCATGTAACATAGATAATAACAGTCATTATTAGCATAACAAATCCAAGTTATACAATAGATACATATACGTACTAACAAAATCTAAGTTTATCTACATAAACGGTACAAAAACAATTTAAAAAAAAAATCAACACAAAAAATTTTACTCTTACCTTTTGTTCGTAGATAGTCAAAACAGAAACTCAGCAATCCCCAAAACTACTCATTATCGAGCGAAAATGCACCAACCGCCCATGAACTTGACGTAATTCGTTGCTATAGCAATACTCTCCCAGGGAAAACGACCCCTAGCGAATTCACATCCAAAATATGCAATTTATTCAATCCAAATATTCAAACATAAAAGAAAATAAACAGATCACATAAATTAAAAAAACATAAGCACTTCTTATTTTCAAAAAATACACAATTCGAAATCCGGATATATTTTTGAAATTCGAACAATTTTTTTTTATTCGCGTAACGGACGCGCGTCTACGCGGAGGTACGGAGCGCACTACGTAAATGTCAGCACAATCGGCACATGTGCGGGCCGTAGTAAGGCCGCGTTCACTTGGAACTTGATTTCCTTACTTAAACTTTTGTTTACACAAACTGTTCAAAGGAATTTGTTACTATTAATGTTATTGGTTATTTTATACTGGTCAGCTATAATATTGTATAATAAGGTGGCGCGTGATGGCATTATCTAGGTCAAGATCATGAGGACAAAATGTTCTACGTATTAGGTACCTACCTATCATAACAAATTATTGCATCCATTAATTTTACTATTATCAGCATGTTGTGTTCAACTACAGCATAAATGTAATCACTTTAATCATTCACTGCAAGTCTAATGGTCATTTAATTATTTCGGTCACTCATTTGATTACACTCATTCATTCCATAATTAGTTCTTACTGATAGAATAAACTGAGGCCGTTATTGCGTTTTGATGGGAATAGTTACTGCCTATACTAAATCGACGGTTATACTGAACTTATTTCTTATGAATATACAAACAGATAAAATCGAAAGTGCACTTGTCAATGTCGGCCTGACACTGTTTGTTGCGGAACAGGTTTTAATTGACCCCTGTGCAGGTTTTTGTTTATAACAATAAATGTAAATTCGTCCCCATTACGTCCAGTTGTTGAATTGTTGTAATTGCGTGCAGTGATCACATTAGGAATGTTTTCCATCTCCACATGTACATTTTATAATTTAAATTAACATCTTTAGTTTTATATAGTTTTATGAATAAAATAACAAAAAAAACTACAATATTCGCCTCACAAACTTGATTTTACCAACACAGTTAGAAACTAAACACTTTTTAGAATAAACAATTAAATTATTTTCGTAAGTATATCTCATTGTTGGTACCTAGTTTCTTTTTTATTGTCTCAGTCAAGTGTGAAATATATTTAAATATGCACCATTGTTTTGTTTTTCGAAAACTCACACAGGTCGTATATACTTACCACAGACTATTAATCGCTCTTCGCGCGTATCCACATTCGGGGCACAGGCGATAAAAGTGAAAGTATTGTGAATCATTACCGTTGGCTGTCGCTCGAGTAGTTTGAAAGTGAAGGTATGCACTGTACTTCGATTAGGTGCTTTAGCAAGGTGCTTTAATTAGGATTACCTTAGCTTCGAATATGATTATACAATTAACAGAGTGATTAAAAAAATAATATTCTAATGAAATAAACATTTTAAGTAATTATTTAGGTACAGCAACTAAGTATTTTGTTAGTTTAATATTTGATAAACTAAATTATTTAAACAATTATTCATTAATAAGATGAATTGTTCCATCCAGGCAGGTCCTGGCATTTCTTTGTTTTCGGTTTTGGCATTTCTTTCCTAAGCCGAACAACAAATTTTCAAGCAATAAGCATATATAAATAATTTCTACTTAATAGATTTAGATCTTCCTATAGCTTTAGATCGGAAAAATCGGAAAATCAAGACGCATATATATAGGAAAATTTCGAATGTTCAAGACGTATCCAAGTAGCTATGTTTATCAGAGCATTCCTGCTGTCCTCTATGGGACTGGTCGTGGATTTTTCCGACCTATCTAGATAGACCTATCGACCTATATAGATATAATTATATATTTCCGATGTATATAATTATATCTGTGTAGTATAGTGCTATTTAAACTTGAAATTTAGTACTTGAAAGTTTTAATATTTTTAATTTACTCCATCATTTTCTTAGCGTTGGGCCCGGTTGCATCCGAGGCTTTCACCTGATGCAAGTCAATCAGCTGGTAAGTTTGGCTTAGCCCTAAGTTAGGGATTGGGACCCCTAAGACCAACAAAATATTGGACGGTATGGGTACCGTCCAATATTTTCAATTCATTCTACAGATCATTATTCAGATCCGTTCAATTGTTTTTGCATGGAAGAGAAACCAACACCTAGACGCAAAATCATCCAATATTAACAGCATACATTATAAACTCTAACCCCAATATAACGTTGCGAATTTTCACCAAGACATAAAAAACACAACCAAAATCGCAAGAAAATCCTTACAAATTTGCACGCACCCTTACGATGTGCGAGTGAGATGGCATTCCAGCCGGGGTTGTACATCCGCTTTTCTCGGCGTTATGTAAGCTACGGTACGGCCCTGGAGCCGGGCAACACGCCCCTCACCCCTCTACCCTGCACCCCTACCGAGCGCGTAAAAGATTGGGGTGAAGGCAGTGTTATAAGTCAGTTCAGATGACAGCAGTGATTGGTAATGGTTTTACTGCACTTTGTTAACATGTTATGATTTTTGTTATTGATTTGTTTAACCCCGGGTTTTTTGGGTGGAGCGAGAAAAGCATTCTATCGAAGCTGACAAACTCTGGACCACCATTAGAATTGATAACATTGAAATGGTGGCTTCCTTTACTTAACTTTAGATGGGGTTACTGTACCCCTGTAGCTTCAGAGAAAAGGGACCCCCCTTGATAATGACAAAGGGGGTCTGTTTTCTCTGACGCTGACTGTACAGTCATAAAAACGATATAGCTACTTACATAAGTTACATACATACCTACCTATGCTCACAACTATTTCCCTCCCAGTTAGGCAAAGACAACAGCCCAGAGAAAGTTAAGCTGTCTTAGAACTCAGATTAGAATGCGGATTATTCGACGAGGCTGAAGTCCTTGTGAGGCTTTTCTCTTGGGATACGGGTTCAGATGGCAGTCGCTGACGTAAAAGACGAATAAAAGAATAATAAAATAGATCAGACCCCGAGCTCCAAATTGCAAGCTTTGCTCGACCCCAGGTTACTTACTCCTTCTCTTCCTTTGTTAAAGCTTTGGAGCTTCCTCTCCTTATAGGTACTATAAGGTAATGAATGATACACTCATACTCATATCTCTACCCACAGGATAGGTATGGGTTGAGGAAACCGATAAAAAAGTATGTAACGAGGTTATCTGACGTCATACCTTTTTGTCTTAACCGCTTTAACGATAAAAGCTTTGTAGTTATTCCATATTAGTCAGTTTCACCAACACGTGATCGGTGACTAGTGACCAAGATTGTTATTTTTTCCTCATCCCATAATATCTATTGGGAAAACCTAGCTCAATCATAATAGGTATGAAATCTGTAGTAGTTTTACCTATGCGAGGCTGCGACGCAGAAGTGCCTCCCCATATCTGGGGGTAAGACGGGGATATCGTGATTTCCATACCCGAGGAGCCATCTTGAAACCAGAGATGATTCTGGGTCGACCGGGGTGCGAGAGATATTTCTGGCTATCTTACTTCCGGCAACTAAAGACGCAAAGATGGCATGCAGTTTTAGTCGGTTCGAGAGCTCAATTTCACTATTGTGTTAGTCCGGTTGTCTTTGAATCCGGGGTCACCGTTTTCTAGTCTAACTACAAAGCGGCTGAACGTACATCCCTCTCTCGTCTAGAACACGGTCGCTTTAACTCGTCATGGTAAGCTCTCTGATCCTTTTCCCGTGATATACCTACAAGAACTTAAGCATTTCAGGGATAGAATGTAGCCTATGTTGTACTTCCATACTATAATCTGTCTTTATACCGAATTACTTCTCTTCTTTACTCTTTTCTGAGACTTTGCCTTCAGCCTACCATCAGGCGAGGCGAAGTCAAATTGACGTGTCCTATATATATAGAAAATTACATACAGATTCTTTCAGTAGTTTTAGCGTAAAAGAGTAACAAACAAACATTCCTCTATCCTCACAAACTTTAACACTAGTCTTTTTTTTAGTGTAGGTAATACATAGGTATTAGTAGAATGTAAGATAGGATATTGGCACAGTGTTTCTGGTTGGAAAACGTTTACGAACTCGTCAACCGAATTAGGGATGTCACAATTTGATAACTTATCGACAGACTCGGATACCCGTAATAACTGGATTTCAATTTACGTTTCGTTCTGAACTAAATCGATGTGTTAAAATCGATACCTCCTACGTAAACTGTTGTAACTTCAAAACTGTGATTTTACAGGAGAGCGTTTCAAAGGTACTATTGGCAATAGAAACCGCAGTTTTCAACTAATCTTTATAAAATTCAACATGTAACTTCAGTTAATAATACTTTAGCGTTTACCTCACGGTATTATTCAAAAATACCAAAAGTTTTAGAGATTTTGTTGTTACAACATTTTACCGCGGTATATGACCTTTACAAATTGTTGTATCAGTCACTTACAATAATGTACACCGGAACACATGAGTCGCATTTAGTTGTATGTACCAGATACAACAATTTACGCCGAAATGCAAGAGAAAATAAGTGTGGTATGTTTTATTTTTACCACTTAGGTGGCAGACAAGCACACGGCCCACGTGATGGGAAGTGGTTACCGTGGCCTATGGACGTATGCAACACCAGCGGCGTCACATTCGCACTGCCGACCCTGAAGAAACCTTCTAATGCCCATTCTTGAAGAGACCCAGAGATCCGATTCTCAGTACTCCATGGATTCACCGTGCGGTCGCCGTGTCCTTATGGACCCGTGATACAGAGCAAACCGTGACGGCGATTGGGACTTGCGACCCAGATGTAGGTTTAGGGTGGCCATTTTGTGATGCATCAGCGCTCACCTCCACCGTCAGTAGTGTACCCCCTACCTATCCAAATTTGGTAAGATCTTATCAATGCCGCTTTGGATATTCGATTTAGTAAAGAGCTTACTGAAGCTCTTGGCAATCCGAGGTCTTTAAGTTGTACAGGGATTTAGCTTGAATTCGTCTTGGTCCTACTTCTACGGCGTAGAGTTTAATCACGTAGCCATTTTTGGTTAACTCGTTAGTCAGGTCAAAGTATTTGTTCGTCTGTATAGCGTGGTCTTTAGGTATGTTAGTTTTCCACGGTACTGTGAGTTCTACAAGCAATGCTCGCCTATGCGATCGTGAAAAAAGGAATATGTCGGGTCTGGATGACGAGGTACAGACATCCTCCTTTTATAGTGCTTCTCATAGGTGTAGTCTACAAGTATTGTCCAGTCAACGGCAGCTATCAATTTATCAATCAATTGTAGTCGCTTGGGAAAACCACCGCAGGGAGTTCATTCCACAGGTTGAGTGTGCGAGGGATGTAGTTCCTTTCATACCGCACAGTGCGCACTGTTTCCGGACGCAATGTGTGACGATGAATTCTCTGCTTGTGGCGAGAGATGCGATGATAGAATGTAGCTATTGGTATCATGTCAAATAGTTCATTTGAGCACAAACCATTGTATAGGTGGTAGAACACACAGTGAGGCAAAGTCTCTTCTGAGACTGAAACTGAAAGGTTCCACATGACCTGCGAGTATGGGATGGTCAACGAGCCTCAATGCTCGTCTTTGTACCGAGTCGAAGGGGTTGACCACTTCAAGCTGGCACGTAGGCGCTCCGACAAAACGGTGATTGCAGTACTCCAAGTGGGGCCGAACCTGTGCCTTATGTAGGTGGAGTCGTTGCCCCACAGTTAAGTATTCACCCTGTTGAGCACTCCAAGCTTCTTTGATGCCAGCTTCACCTTGTCTTCCAATTGACTACGGTATTGGATGTCGCTGGAGATATTGATATTAAGGATCCCAATACGCAAGGAAATAGTAAGCAGTGTGCCCAGGAATTGCGGTGCTACAATATATGGGATTTTGTTAACGGTGAATACACATAACTACTTGTGTCTTAGAGGGGTTGAATTGGACTAAATTTAGTCTGTCCCAATCGGATACTCTAGATAACGTAGTCTCGATTTCAGACACAAGTTGTTCGCGGCTTTCCTCCATCTCGGACTGAGGGATATTTGCACGGTCCGTGTAACAAGCGTCTCCGGTACTGTCGTCCGCATAGTGATGAATGGAGTCATCCGACAGCATGTCATTGATATGCAGCAGTAACAGGGTTGAGACAACACGGAACTTTGTGGGACATCGGCGTTTTATGTCCATGCGGTCCGAGCAACTGCTATCAACGACGGCTTGGATACTTCTGTTGGACAAAAAGCTGGCAATCCATTCCCATAATCCCTTGGTCCATAAGAGCTTTGCAAGAAGACCTCTGTGCTAGACCCGATCAAAGGCCTTTCCGATATCGAGACTAACCGCCAGTGCTTCACCTCAAGTCTCGATAGCTTGCGCGCAACGGTTTGTGAGATACACAAGAAGGTTAAGATAAGATACACCTGTTAAGCGACGGTGGCGGAAGCCGTACTGTCGGTTACTCACTAGAATTCACTAGATCATACAGTTCAAAGTACCCCAGGAGCTATGTATTAATGATACGCCCCGTCACCTTCGAGAGGAGGGAGGAGATTAGCGGAACAGACAGACAGACAGACCAAAGACATTTAAATTAAGTTATTGTTAATGGTACCTGATTTACATGAATACCCGTTTAGTAAAAACTTGTTATTTTGAATAAGATGATGATGATTGATGATCGAAGAAGAAGATTGATGAAAAAGATGAAGAAGACAAGATGATAAGATGATTAAGTTAACAAAATAAATGCTTCAAAATTTCATTCAACTTGTTATTTTTGTTTTTTTTTGGGTTCAAAATGTTTATTCACTTGTTATTTTGACGTTACAAACCGACACTTTAATTTTATTTATTTCTATAGATTTTTGATAACCGCAAATGTTACTTACAACTTACACAATGTCAGTGATAAGCGAAGTAGATTGTTGTATGTGTTACTTAGTAACCATAAAATTGTTAATTTTACCACGTAAAACATTGTAAGTCATCTTGCCATGTGCTTCAGTATAACTAATTCCAAAGTAAAATGTTGTATGTATTACTTACAACAAAATACGTGTAAATTCAGTAACGTATATTGTTGTATGTAATCAATACCACATTTTATATAAGCAATATTTGAAATACGAAAAATATGTGCTAGTAATATTACGTAATAAATATCAAATCAACACAAAAAATACGCGCGTGACATGCAACCTACAGCGAGTTCCAGCGTAGTCCGTTTTATGTGACACATACGCGGGGTGAGCGCGCTCGTCAGACTCACACCGCCCGCCGTAAACTATTGCAAGTAATAAATACCACAATATACGCCGGGATAGTTCGGAACATACGATGTTATACTTCTGAAAACTACCGAAATTAATAGATTTTTGGATTTGATCTAATTGTTACAGGATACTATACATAAAATTAGACACTTTTACATGAAAAACACAAAATAGCAATTTTGTTGGTTACAACAACTTACGTGGGAGGTATCGAAATGTGATGAGTGTTAAATTGGATTTAATATCCGCAATCTCGAATAACTTCCTTACATTTTTGATTATTGAATACAATTTTGTCAAACGTTTATTCATTACTTAAATATTGTAAGATTTTGTTCACTTCAATATTGATGTACAGTCAGCGTCCGAACGATCTTCACTGCAAAGTCTCAAAATTATCTTAATGCCAAAATATAAAATATTGCTAAGCAAATCAAACCGTTTTATCGATCTTATTAGTATTATTGTCCTGTGTGTACTAAATATAAGAAGAATTAGTCAACAGGAAGGGGAGAAAACTAAGGCATTAAGACCAGTGGCGGTTATACTTATTATGTCGGGCACGAACCGACTAAAACCGCACGCTGTCTAGAGTCTTTAGCATAGTATATTTTTCTATTATGCCGTCACGCTGCACAGTTTATCAAAACATATTATTATCTGCGGACACTTTTCCAAATAAGCAGACTAAATTATTATCCGGAGAGCGTATGAGATATGCGCATGCACGCTATTTTTAATCTCGGTATGATGGACTTCTCGGCTACATATCCATTTATCGCGCCAAATGTTAAAAATAACTAGCCGTCTATTATTAAACTTAGTTCACTGCCGCTGACAAACATGGTTCACGGCCAATAAAATTTTAATAAACGATTCTATTCGAAAATCTAAATTTGGAATAGGCATTGCGCACAAAAGTAAGTACCTACGTGGTTAACAAATTAATACTTAATTATCATCCATTCTCGGTTGCATCTGAGTTCGAGTCTGTTCCCTCGGCGCAGTCGGCGACAGTTTGATTTTTTTAGACTACTTAGGTTGCAGACAAGCACACGTTTCTCCTGATGGTAAGTGGTTACCGTGGCCCATGGGCGAGTGCAACACCAGGGGGAGTCACACTCGTGCTGCCGACCCTATAAGAACAGAGAGCTTCTGTGCCGTCAGCGCAAAAGATAAGTAGGACAAAGCATTTGGTTTTCCCACTGACAGAACAAAACCTCTCAAACTTGTACTTTATCACAAGATGTATTTTTTATATTGTTCACTTCAATATTAGTGTAAGGTAAAACCTCAAGAATGAGGATCACCCTCACCATTCATCCTAATGATAATCCCAGTCGCATCCGAAGCTTTTGCCTCAGAGTCCGGGGTCTGCAATTCCAGTCTAACTGCGTCGCGGCTAAACTTCAGTATTTGCCGTGAAGCTATTGCCATCTGACCTCCACAACCAATTAGCAATATCGAAGTATTGCAGTTAGACCAGTTGTTGAACTTTTTAGGGCTCCAACTACCCGTAACGACTGCCATAGATGTTTGTATGACAACCAGAACCGACGGCTTAACGTGCTCACCATTACAGATACCAATACTGCTACAATTGTCACCCTAACATTTTCAACAGATCTCAATCAGCGGATACATTTACACTTCACACACACATCACTATTCCAAATTAGGTTAACGGACTATGGGCCCATTGCTCCACAAATAAAACTCATTTGTACGCATTTTGTTTATCAATTTCGCAGGGACACATTCGCTTTTATGTTACAGGCGTTATAGCTTGTTCACCCCTTTGTTGTGTGAAACAATTCATCTTCGTTCGAGTTCGAATTGTCAGATGTAGGCGTTTTGAAACAGAGGGGTAAGCTTTTGGTTGCCCGCATCATTTATTTTGTATGCAGACAATACGTACGAGTTCGTGTACCTTTCAGTTATTTTTCAATAAATAAGTATTTCGTGTGTTTATTTTTCATGGAGATATATATTTTACCTGTAAATTTACTAATTGTGGAATAAACACGACAAAACGGTATTTAATATAATTATACCTACTTGAATTGCTAGACTTTTGGAATAGCTTGCACTGGTCAATCATGCGAGCAATCACTCAGATCGTCATTTGAGCTTTTTCACTACTCAGTCTATCTGAGAAGCGTTCGAACTTCGATTTTTTTGTGAGGCGGCTGTCATCTAACCTCCACATCCCACTACCGATATCAAAGTTCTATGGATAAACCAGGCAAGTTTCCTTATAATTTACCGTTTTGTCGATTGTTAAGAAGGGACTCAGTTGTCTCGATAATCCACATTTTTCCTACTGAATGGGTATAAGTTATCCAAAGGTAATCTCATTCTTTCGTAAGTGTGCCAAGGCTGTGTTCCGTATCAACCTTCAATTTCCTACATTATCTAACTAAATTAGGAGAGTTGAAGTATAAATTACCCTGACAAGGATAGTAAGTGAACATTTGTAGACTAAGTTACAGACTACTTCACTATTGCCCAAAAGATGGCAAGAAGAGCTAATTTGTCGCTTTATTCATACTTTATTTTGCTTCATTTTTATTCAATCATCATCATCATCTGAGCGCCAATTTCAGTTTCATCCAAAGCTTAAAGGAAATACTGCCTTGTTCCACGTTTTATTGGTTTGTGTTGGCTTTTATAGGAACGTCTGCCATCTTACATGGCAGGTCTCGAGGAAAATCAACTAGTATATCAGTTTGCAATGCACCCAGGTGGAGTTCCACTTGGTTTCAAACTGATACAAAATTGTGTTGCAACGAAGCCTGACGTTTTTAAATTGTGACTTAAATGTTCTACGGACTTAATATAATTAATCATAGTCATAAAGTTATCATTTAATTTAAATGCTTCCCTAGACTGTGCCACCTCCAGTAAAGTACCCGTACCATAGCAAAACTTATAAGGTACATACGTATGTATTCTCAAATCAATATGGAGCTGGGTTACATAAGTTTTAATTAAATGAAACTTGTATTAATTTCCTGCACGCTGGCGTACGTCGACATCATTAAGATATTCGCGAATGTATGAAAATGTTTTACAATTACTCTAGATGTGTTTAACGAATGTAGGATATTTAAAAATGCGATTGTCAGTTTTAATTGTATCTTACTCATATAATCAGCATCAGATCTAGATCTAGATGCTATTGGCCTAAAAATGGTGGTCCCTAACTTGACGGCCGTGCTAGACGCTTTTTCACACCCTGCTTGAAGGACTCGATATGTGGGTGACAACAACTGACACCGCAGGGTTTCTGGACAGGAAGGAGACTTTTCACAAGTACCATTTTAGTTCAATATAACATAAACTTTAGTTATTTTACGAAAACGAACTGCTGCCGCTACTAATCTGTCTAATCGTCAAACTCCGAGAGGAAAGCCAGCGGCATAGCCTCATCTGTTAGCAATTTTACTTACAGACTACTTATATAGGAGAATCTCTAATATATAAAAATCAATGCCACTTTTCGTTGTTAGTTTATAACTCAAGAACGGCTGAACCGATTTAGCTAATTTTAGTCTTGAAATGTTCGTGGATGTCCAGGGAAGGTTTAAACGGTGAGAAAATAGGTGCAGCGGGAACGAGAAAAATATGGCGGTACGAAGTTCGCCGGGACAGCTAGTATAGGAGAATTTCGAATGTCCAAGACGCGTCCAATGTCCATGTAGGTCAGAGCATTCCCCCTGAAGGGACTGGCCGCGGCTTCTAGTCCCGTACGCCCACTTTTCCAAGTGTGTAACTATAATCAACTATTATCGCTTCTAAAATAGATAGTACAGGGGCTCTAGACAAAGTGACATTCTATTGATGGAATCGCTCTGAAGCGAACCATTTTTAAGGTTTTAACAATGGATTTCGGGACATTGCGGTGGTTATAGTAATAATGATAAGTTAAATGATGTATTTCGAGTTACAAAGACTCAAATTTCATTAAAAAAAATATAGTTATATTAATGATTTATGTCAATTTCATACTACAATTAGCGATTCCACTGGCGTTTTCGCCAATAGAATGTCACTTTGTCTAAGGCCCAGGATGTGTGGCTACTTACCTGCGCATGACTCGAATGCTAAATGAACGTATGCATTTTAATAAAACATTTATTCTAAAGCACTTCCATTGACCTTAATAGAGTGTATTTCTAACTTTGTAGAACGACATTTTAAAAAGTTTACAGCATAAGTCACGTTCATAATAAACCTCTTCATCATCATCTCAGCGTTATTCTTTGCATTCAAGGTTTCCATCTCGGTGTCTGGGGTCCGCTTACTCCTTAATTTAGTTTGACCTATGCAGCAGTTCAAATATTTGTATCCATGAATATGTATATTTAGATTGGTCTGCATGTTTACAAATTCACGAAAAATTATGTATCTAAGCAGGTTTATCAGCATTCTGGAACCCATATTACAAGCTAGTTAATTATTATAATACACTAATGCTTCATCTGTCATCGCACCGCTCGCCACAAGCAGGGAATCCATCTTCACACGTTGCGACTGAAAACAGTACACACAGTCAGGTATGAAAGTCAGTCAGTCAGTCAGGAATGAACTACCTGTTGTGGTTTTTCCATGCCCAAAGAAGGGCATCAGAAGGTCCTACAGGGTCGGCAGCACGAGTGTGAAGCCCCTGATGTTGCACACGTCTATAGACCACGGCAGCCACTTCCTTTCAGGTGGGGCGTTCCACCTAAATGCTACATAAATATTCACATAATTTATTATGCCCTGAACTCCCCTAAAGATTAAAGGTTCCAATAGCCGCTAAGTTTATCCGTTGCATTTCTTTTATTTAGGGATTCTCCTTGGCGCCCGAATTCTATGGTAAATATATTTACTTTTTATTTTATTTTATTAGGAGAACCTCCCATACATAGACTGTACTAACCACCACATTACAATTTTATTAATGGTTCATGTACAAAGCTAGGTGTAGCTATAGTTGAATAGCAGTATTCAGTAAAAGGGTTAACTGTGCAATTAAACGATTATTTTAACCAGTCGGCTGCAAGTGCTGCGACATAAACCATGTTTTTTACTTTTTCAGGCTACCGTCCGCAATGTGACGGCTCAACGGCTTTGGGTGCAATTCAAATAGAAAGAATAACCGCTGGGAAAATCCCAGTTTTCAGCTTGGATTATTCCAACTAGTGCTGCTAGTATTGCGATGGTATATTTGGCAATAAATATTTCTATTTGTGGATAACAAATAGACGTCACAAAACGTCAGCCTGCAAATTAGCATATACCTACATATTTACACTAAGTAGGTATAATGGGAGCGCGAAAACGGTGTACTAGTTTAGTGACACACTCAACTGGATTTACTTCTAGTTTTTTAGGGTTCTGTAGGTACCTACCCCAAGAGGAAAAAATCGAAACCCTTATAGGATTACTTCGTTGTCCACTTGTCTGTCTGCCCGTCTGTCTGTCAAGAGATTTTCTCAGGAATGCGTTTAGGTAACAAGTTAAAATTCATACCGCATAACTCCGCTGGTCTGTAATGCCTTGATACTGGGCAAAAATTTAACTTCAAAGCCCGGTTTACACTCTGATTAGTGGGAGTGCGAGTGCTTAGTGCAGGTGCTTAGTGATTAGTAATAAACACGTTTGGACAGAAAATTGTGAGTGTGAGTGCGAGTGTGGCTGCGAGTAGCGTGATTAGCGCCGTCCACACTTTGATTAGTGTGAGTGTGAGTGATTAGTGTAGCTGCTTAGTGATTAGTACAAAACACGTTTGGACAAAAATGTGAGTGCGAGTGCGAGTGTGAGTGTGTGTGAAACTGTGAGTAGTGTGATTAGAACCACGTTCTATTTTTTTTGCGAGTAGCCTTTCTCCATACAATCTACTAAACAGGTGGATGGTTTTGTTGAGTACAGAGGTCTCAAAATATTGGTTTTCGGGATTTTGACCATTGACATTCTATTATTGCAATGTTTCGTTGCCTTTGTAGATATAGTAGCTAGCCCCGTGTATAAATCGTCTACGTAGAGTTTTTTTTTTTAGATAGGACACGTCAATTTGACTTTGCTTCGCCTGATGGTAAGCTGAAGGCAATCTCGGCAAAAGGGGTCACCATTATAGACACTTACCATGTTACAATTTGACTTCGCCTCGCCTGATGGTAAGCTGAAGGCAAAGTCTCGGAAAAGAGGGTCACCATAGACACGTACCATGTTACAATTTGACTTCGCCTCGCCTGATGGTAAGCTGGAGGCAAAGCCTCGGAATAGAGAGTCACCATTATAGACACGTACCATGTTACAATTTGACTTCACCTCGCCTGATGGTAAGCTGGAGGCAAAGCCTCCGAAAAGAGGTCACCATTATAGACACGTACCATGTTACAATTTGACTTCGCCTCACCTGATGGTAAGCTGGAGGCAAAGTCTCGGAAAAGAGGGTCACCATAATAGACACGTACCATGTTACAATTTGACTTCGCCTCGCCTGATGGTAAGCTGAAGGCAAAGCCTCGGAATAGAGAGTCACCATTATAGACACGTACCATGTAACAATGGTGGCAATCAGCTTGACGGCCTCATGAGATGCTTTTCATGCCCCGCTTAAAGGACGCGGGACTGTAGGAAGAGGGAAACACGTGAATTGGTGAAGAATTCCAGGCCTTAATGGAGCGGCAGAAGCACGAGTCGCCGAACCGCTTGGTTCTTGATGGAATATTCTGCACCGTATGCGGGTAGTATCTAAGTCCTGCACAGTGCACATGTTGTCCTATATTAGGAAAGGAGAGGATGAGGATGAGGATGATTTGAAGCGTCGGTAGCTTAGTGGTTAAGGAGTCGGCCTTACGATCGAGAGGTCCCGGGTTCGAATCCTGGCCATTACACTACCGACGTGAACCCACTCCTAGCACAAGCAATTTAGTTTAGTTGGTGGGGTTAACGGGAATATTAGTAATTTCGGTTGCTAATATTCTTTAAAAAAAAAAAGAAAAAAAGAAAAACGAAAAAAGATGGGATTAAGTGATCCGTTTCCCATAAAATGCAAACGCGATTGACAGCCTCTGTGGCGTGGTGGTAGTGAACGCAGCCGCTACGCAGGAGGCACGTGTTCGTTCCCCGCTCAGTGCAAATATTTGTATGCATGAGTATGGGTACCTATTTGCATTGGTCTGGTCGTGCCTCAGAGAAGCACATTAAGCAATGCTTTGATATCGCCCAATATCGCAATGTTTTATATTACTTAGTTCCCAGACAAGCACATGGCCCACCTGATGGTAAATGGTCACTGTGGCCTATGGGCGAGTGCAACACCAGGTGAGTTACACTCGTTCTGGCGACACTGTAAGAACAGAGAGATTCTGTGTCATCAGCACAAAAGATAAATCGGACAAGCCTTTGGTTTTTCCACTGACAGCACAAAACCTCTCCAGTGAGCACTGGCTACCCTATTCACCGCCGGGATCACAACACGAGGTTATTTAGCCGCCGTATTCTTTAAGGCGGAGGTACTTCCCCAGTGGGATTGCTTTATAGGGACGGATATACCGTCGTGTCCTAGCTATTGGGTTGTGGAGGTCAGATGGCAGTAGCTGCACGTAAAATATCGAAGTCCAACCAAATCCGCAGTTAGACTGATAAAGCGGACCTCAGACTACGTGGTGAAAGCTTCGGATGCGACTGGGATTAACGCTAGGATATTGAAGAAGAAGAACCAAACGCGATATTTCATCCATCGTTGTTGCTTGCATACACAATAAACACATACTAAACACAACACCTAAACAGTATTGGACGCTACTCACACTCACAAATTTAGTAAGCAGTCACAAATTTACTAATCAGCTAAGCACTCACAATGTTCCTAATCAAAGTGAAAACCGGGCTTGTCAACGCAATCATAATAGTTATTAGTTTATTACGGTTTAGGTATTTTAAGTTCATCCCTGAATCCAATTTTGTACGAAATCCCCGGAGCTCGAGTCCTACTCGACCGGCTTTTTTATAGTGTGGAAATCCCCTTGATGACGCCGTCGGAGCAGATGGCGGTGGTTTTATCGGACATGAACCGACTTAAACCGCACGCATGTCGAGGGTGAAATTGCCTCTGACATATCCCTCACGCTCCGGCTGAATACTTCTACCGGCTAAACTTCAAGCCTACTCTGATTTCATACATTTCAACTCGAACAACATTGTATGATTTGGTCCTATTATAAAATAGGACCAAATTGGATCGTGCAAATACCTATACTTCCATGCACACTATGCTCGTTTTCACTTCAATATGTAACAGTTGAATTTCGTATGCAATGGTAAGGATTAGCAAGGATTTAAGTTCGGAGCTGCATTCAGGTGCATGTCGAACTTACTGCAAACACTAATATTGGAATACTGATTTAGTACACAATATGAGGTAAGTTTTGAGAAGGAGAAGGTAAAATTTATAGGTAGGTACTTGACAGTGACTCTATTAAAAGCTACAGTAGAACAAGACTTTGTAAGTAGGTGCTTAGTAGTACTATCAGCACACCACTCGCCATAGGGAATTCAATCTCACACATTGTGACCTGAAACTGCACTGTGCGGTATGAAAGGAACTTCATCCCACGCACGCTTAAACCGTGGAATGAGCTCCTTGCTGTGGTTTTCCCAAACAACTACAATATGAGGTTCTTCAAGAAGGGTGATGCATACGTACAAAGGCCACGGTAACCACTTCCCATCAGGTGGACTGTGTGCTGGTCTGCCACCTAAGTGATATAAAAAAGTATTATTTGCTGCCGGTGAGTGTCCTACTCATTCCTTCCAGATTCTCTGGGGCGAAGCCGTGGGTAACAGCTAGTTCTTTATCATTCAGCCACATACTATTATACCTGTATTCCAGAAAAATGCTCAATTGTGAATCGACTCTCACAATGACATTAAAACTATCATCTAGAATTCAATCTGTCCTCAGATCTAGTTAAAAAACTATCGTTAAAAAGTATCCTTCTGGAATACTAGTCCTTTTTTTATCGTGCGAAAAATCCCCACGGATACCCCTCCGCCGGAGCCGGTGGAGAAGGTTATGTCGGATTTGAACCGACTAAAACGCACGCCACGTCGGTGGCTGGAGGTGAGGTAGTCGTAGATATATCCCTCGCACCCCGGCCGTTTGGAATACTAGCCTTAGATTTGGTTAAAAATGGTTCAGTATTTATTAATATGTACTCATAATATAGCGTACCTCTGTATGGGCTAGCTAATTTATCAATGCTCGTCCATTTTACAAGTACTTAGTTACTGTCATTCCTTTACTCTCGTAGGTTCCTTTCCCAATCTAACAATGATAACATTATCGCCAACATCTCTACGCTTTGATATTCTATAGAGGGAAAATGTAATACGAGAAGATATTATATTAAAGTATAAATAATTCTTTCACGTGTAGCCAATTTATTCCTTTTGTTAGAACTCAGGGAGAGCTCTTTGAGCCATATAATTTTCCTGAACTGTATTACAAAAGGCAAAGACGTGCTTATGTTCGATTCTTTAGATTCCATCTTTAGAAAAAAATACACGTAGATTGATGACGTCAGTGTGGACACAAAGACACATTTTTTTAAACTTACTACAAGTGTTTGTTTATCATACTCAAGATACCTAAGATGCACTAAATAAAACAAGGACACTGTCAGATAAGATCATTTTATTCTATAAACCTTAAACTTTATAGGGTCGCACTGAAGAATTTTAACACCGACATGCATCAATTCTACGTAACACGAACAACGCCATCTATTGATCGACAAGTGAACGTGTGTTATGTGTTATGAATATGAAGTAAAAGTGTGCTTTCTTTGCTTCGATGGACAATTCCTTTTCAGTCTATTATTCTTCTTCTTCCCTATTGCCCAGTTTGCTCTCTAGGATGGAAGAGGCACTGAGCTTACTCGATTTGACTCCTAGAAACCCATCTCTTTGTTAGCTCCAATGTGATGAAGCCTGAGGGGTTTTCGTATGTTTATCATAAAGGTCTGACAACTGTAGAAAACCCCATTAATTATTTTTGATTACGCCGTTTATGCTGTGACAATAAAATAGATGACATCTGTTGATTAATAAACTGAATGTCACCGAATCATTTTGAGAAACAATGTTTGATTTTAGATTGATACTAGTATTGTCATTCACATTAACGGTGTAACACTCACCGTGATATTTACCATGTTTTTCATTTGTTTTGAGTAACAAATAAAAAAAAAATAAAAAAAATAAAGCTAACTTTAATGCTATAGTTCAATCAAGAATCTGTCCTTTTCAAATCTGTACCGAATTTAAATAAGACATAGTTGTAATTTATTTATTTATTTATTTGCACATGGAAAACTTACAGCTAATACAGTCAGATAAAAAGCAGATTAAACATCTGAAAGCCAATTAAAGGTTTTGCACTTTTAGTTCTGGTATAAGTACACCTAAGTGAAAGCAATTGTAATGTTGAATGTTCAATTATGTCGTAATTAACAATTTTAATCTCCTTGCTTATTGGTTTATTTGATATTTATTATAACAAGGCAATTTCGTTCCATGCTAGGTTGTTTCAAAGTGGAGGAAATTGATCTTAAAATTGAGTCAAGAGTAATCAAAGTTTACTGACAGCGTCAGGGGGTGCTTTAAGCCCTCGATGCGCAAATTATATAAGTAATTGCAAATGGCTGCGATCTCGTTAAGAAAGTACCTGGTTATTTAATTTATATTTTCATCAAAATTATCCCTGAGTTGAGTAAAATTCAGAGATTTTAAGTACATAGGTAGGTACACTGGCAACTACGAGGGTAGCTGTAATGCAAAATTTAAAAATAAGAATTTTATGCAAAGGATATGCAGATTTTAAAAGCTTCTAGCGCACGTAGAAAGAATTTGGGCGTTCCTACAGGATTTTAAAATCTCCATAATAGGAATGTTAACAAGGTTGTCCGATTCTTCCCAATACTACTTAGCATCTTAGTTTAAAGTGATCATTTTTCAAGAGTAAAAAAGGACCCAACATTGTTTTCGTTTTACTACCCTGAATCTATGAATAAAATCTTGTTTCTCAAAAGGATTTTTAGTCAATAATTTTAATTATAACATATCTTTTTTTTATATATACCTACTTAGGTGGCAGACAAGTACACAGCCCACCTGATGGAAAGTGGTTACCGTGGCCCATGAACTTGTGCAACACCAGGGGAGTCACAGTCGTGCTGCCGGCCTTGTAAGAACAGAAAGTTTCTGTACCGTCAGTGCAGAAGACAAAGTAGGACAAGTTTTTGGCCTTCCCACTGACAGCACAGAAACTCTTCAGTAAGCCCTGGCTACCCTACTTACCGCCGGGAACACAACACGAGGTTATTATGGATGCAGTATTCTGTAGGGCGGAGGAACTTCTCCAGTCGGACTGCTCAGTTGGGGCGGCAATACCGTCATGTCCTGCCTCCGTAAACATATCTATTCAAACAATATAATCCCTTTATCCACCACGCATTCAGTGATTGTTTTATGTGCATACCTAATACAGATACAATATACCTATCAGTATGTCAAGCGGTACGAGTTTGACTCAAACCTAATGAGGTCAGTGCTCGTTCATCGCATTAACTTTTGATTCGCTTGGTGACCCTTCAGCTAATTTGCTACGGTTCAATAGACACACTATCAATATCAACTGTTTAAACTGACAATGGCAAAATGTAGTTAATTAAGGCGTCATTATATGTATGTATGTAGTTAAAATGGAGTAGGCTCGCCACCTATTACATTGGGACCTAAACATAAACGGCGAAATGTGGGTGCTAGCACCTCTGCCTACCCCTTCGGGGATATAGGCGTGAGTTTATGTTATGTTATGTTTAAAACAGATATAGAATAAGCAAGACACGTGTGTGCATTGAACAATAGATAATAACGATATCGCCAATGATTTGTGGAGGTCAGATGAGATTGAAGATCAGCGAAATCCGCAGTTTGATTGGAAGAAGAGGACCCCCGATCCCGAGTTTGAAATTTAAAGAGTTTTGGGTACTACTCGTAGGTAATACTATTAACGCTATGGATGAAGGAGAAGAAAATAAAAATTGTTATCAAGTATCAGTCAATCAATTAGCCAGTCGTGGTCTACATAATATAGTAAGTAGGTCATTAATAGATATAATATGAACGGTAAATTGACTAGTGAAACATAAGAGACACAGTTGTAAGGGTTCTACATATGCTGTTTATCAGCTTACCAACTGTTTTGTGGTATTACATTCGAGGTCGGTGAGAGATTAGAATCACAATCTACTTAATAAAACTAATATCGACTGACAACGTAACCTGAACCGATCTTTCTAGAAGCATGAACTACTTTTTGTGTTTTCTTTAAACATCTTTCGGAAAAGGCATTTTCTCAATCGGCAAAAATTGGTATAAGTCAGTCATTTCATAATTTGGTGCAATTTCTTTTAGGCCCGTATTCTAGAATGACATTCAATCTGTCAAATCTGACAAACCTGACAATCTGTACTCAGCTAAATCGAGATTCAGACTGAGTATCATTCTAGAATACAGGCCTTAGTTTTTTATGAAGTAAAATCGTAGAAGCCTGGTTAAAATGTATGTAAGACGGCAGTCGCACCCATAACAGCCAAGCACAAAAGAGGGAAAGCTGGCCTTGGGTTTCATGGCGAAGGCCTAGAAAACATACAACATGAATAATTTCTCCTCCTAATAAACAGAAGTCAATAAACAATTATTAAAGTACCAAGTGAGAAAATACCCTCTACCTACCTGCTTGCGGAAAAAGACAGGAAAAATACATTAATCACGTGTGGCTCAGGAGAAGGGGAGGGGGAGGGGAGAGGGAGGTCCCCTACCTATAATGAGGTATCATGTCTATTATTTTTTTCTTATGATCCGCACGTTGTTTATTTATTTTAGTTATTTTCTATAACTAAAATAAATAAACAACGTGAATATTCTCTTTTTTTTACTTTTACTAAAAAAAAAGATACAATAAACCGTGCGACAAAAATAATAAATGGATGACTGATAATGAGTTACTTTAAATACTGAGTGGGCGACTAAAATACTGAGTGGGCGACTAAAATACTGAGTGGGCGACTAAAATACTGAGTGAGCGACTAAAATACTGAGTGAAACGTGATACAGAAAATGTGTTGCTAAATTGTGAAGTTATGAGGATTCGAGTAGGTATAGCGCGCTCCAACTTGGATAGGTTAGGTTAGAGGTTATTTTTTATAACCATCCAGAAATAGTAGTAAAATAATTTTGACACCCATAAATTGAATAAAACGATTCTTCACTATAGCTGCCAACCTATTATTTTTACTACTTTTTTATACTTTACGATTTTCGGTAGGGGAGAATGGGTAGTTTAAAACCTCATCACATATCATCATGGGGGAGGGAGAGTTTGAAAAAAATTACGTGACTTGATAGCCCCTAAGAGGTAAATACTTCATTATTAGGTACTTTATAGACGTGTATCATAATCTCCTCTTAAAAAAAGTAGCAAGTGAAAAAATTCCTCTTTCTATCCCGCTACCCCAATGGGAAAAGTGAGATAAAATTATCTATCTAATGTTCTTAGATACATTAGGGTTCGATAGTAGGTACCTAGTCAATTGATTGCTTGCTAAAGCTTATTTAATGTCATGATGTCTCGTCCCGAAGGGATAGTTCGTGTTTGTTTAGGACCGTCAACTGGCTTGATCAATATAGCGCCATATTGATTAAGCCAGACACTCATTGAAAAAGATACAGGAATAAAAGTGTTAAGGTTATTTATGTGATTTTTTTTATATCACTTAGTTGGCAGACAAGCACACGGCCCACCTGATGGAAAGTGGTTACCGTGGCCTATGGACGTATGCAACACCAGGTGCGTCACACTCGTGCTGCCGACCCTGAAGAAACCTTCTAATACCCTTCTTGAAGAACCCCATGTTGTAGTCGCTTGGGAAAACCATCGCGGGGAGTTCATTCCACAGCTTGAGTGTGCGAGGGATGAAGTTCCTTTCATATCGCACAGTGCGCACCGTTTCCGGTTGCAATGTGTGAGGATGAATTCCCCGCCTATGGCGAGAGGTGCGATGATAGAATGTAGCTGTGGGCATCATGTCAAACAATTCATCTGAGCACAAACCATGTGGTTGATTATATCATCATCTTAGCGTTATTCCTGATTTGCAGCAGGGGATTTCACCTTGAAGATCAGGGTCTGTTTTTCACATTATTTTGGTTTGACATTTAAATACAGTTTTTATGAAAACAACTGCCGCCTGAATTCTCAACCTCGAGAGTGTCGTTCCCTTGAAAGTCAACATGACTCAATCCGTAAAGAAACAAGGACTACTAAAGAATGGGATGCCCTACATAACTTTGTGTTTCTGGAAAGGTATAACCTGGATTACGAGTGAATAGGTTACTTTAGGCTAGCGTGCGCCATCGACCACAATATCACTTACGATTAGCCCCCTAAACCAGACCAGTGGCAATTCGTTGACCGGCGTATTGTAGAATAGAATGATAAATGTATGGGATTTGACGTACCTATATGACAGGCGTCAACGTATATCATAAACGCCTAATCCTATACATTCGTCTTTCTATTTTACAATACGCCGGCCAATGAATTGCCACTTGTCTTGTCTGTGGGGGCAGGTGAGATAGTTGGTCTAACGCGAACCTATTAACTGTAAAAAATTAACCCTGAGATCAAAAGGTCAGGATTTAGATGCAACCGGGACTAACGCCGTCCGTGATGATGACGATGAACAGTGTATAAGTATAGTGTATTCTAGTGTATTCTATTATAGTGTATTCTTCAGTATAACCTAATTGATATTCAAAAGGCTCTGATGCAATGCATTACACCAAAATAAATCGCATGCAACCAAAAACCAAAATACGAATTCAAAATGCCAGATCCCAAATATTCCAAAGATAAACATCACACAAATCCGAACGCAAACAATTACCCCGAACGTGTACGTAACCGTCGCGGCGAAGAATACAAACTAATTAACGGGCAAGCTGAATACATTCCGCTGCTCGTCTTACGACCTCATTTTAACAGATTGTGTTACGCCCTAAGCTTGTGGCTGCTGCAGCGTCGTTTTTCCACTGAAAAGTAGATATTTTTTCTCTCCAAATGTAGGTGCCTACGTAGTTAAACTGCAGAATAGATCTTTTCTATTCAAAAGTATTAAGTATGATATTTTCTGAAGTTCACGCGAACATCACTCATTGAAACAAAACTACTTTTTAACGGATTCTATCGCGATTTATTTGTTATTATTTACTTTTAATCCGACGTTTCGGCTACTTTTCAGTAGCCATCGTCGCGGGGTGACTAGAGATGGTAGTTTTCACATAGTTTTGACCTTTAACAAATAAATCGCGATAAAATCCGTTAAAAAGTGGTTTTGTTTGAATAAAGTATCAAATATTCATTGTAACTGTAAATAATGTACTATGTTCTTTATTAGAATCTATCTAATTTATTTCAATTCAATTTCTATTCCCTTCTTACGACTACCTTTCCTGACTGATTATACCTTCGAAATGAATAACTTGATATCGTCAATTTATGTCACTTTTTATTATAGCTATTAATGTCACACTTAGAGATGTCACTTTAGAAAGACCTGTACACGTACAGATAGGTATCAAAATTAAGTCCCCCATGAGCGCGGGCCTGGGGGTGACAGATGGAGCCGCCTGTCATCCTAGCAGAAGCAGGCCGCGGCGGCGCATAGCGTGCCTTCCCATACCCGGGGGCGAGTCGGGGACTCTATGTTCCCGACACCGGAAGAGAGCCAGATCGAGAGGTCAGCCGGGGTGCGACTTGCGAGGGATATGGCTACGACAATCTCACCTCCGGTAACCGACGCGGCGACGGCCCACAGACGGCGTGCGTTTAGTCGGTTCGAGTCCGACATATCCTCCTCCGCCGGCTCCGGCGGGAGGGGTATCCGTGGGGATATTTCGCACGATAAAAAAAGGTATCAAAAGTAGGTTGGTAAGTAACTCATTTATCTAGTCTTTACCCCTCCCCTACTCTAAATGGGATAGTGGTCAAACGTGTGCCTATGCAGCATTAAAAAAACTATAAACTAGTTATTTCGACACAAGCTTCATAGTATTAATAACTCACTATTCCCCAGGCTACACATTGGAAGGCAGAATATTGAATCAAAATATTTGGGGGAAATACATTTATATTGAAATTGACAGAGTTAATCTCGGTCTGCGTATTGGAAACTGCATGCTAAAGTGCTGCATTGATATAGACCAGAACCAAAGTCTGAAGCAGGTATTAAAATAGCTTTATCGGAATTGCATTATGTGAAAATTAAATTTAAATGAGAGACTAAGCTGGTGCTGTCATTTGTTTACGTCCTTAGACACTTCACGAGATATGTTTACCGTCACCAAAGCTATAACAATGCACTATTATATCCTACATTATACCCCAAAAAGTGGTGAATCTTTGTCTGATTTTATTGACATTGAAACATCTTAGTTAGTAGCAATTTTCTTTCGGAATTCTTTGTGTGAGATGACTGGCAGTCTACAATTGGTTTTGTTTGGTATTCGGTGGGTTGGGTTCTTGGCCAAAAAATCAAACAAAGCTTCATCATCTTTTGGGGTAGATATACTTAAAATGAAAAATATCGATCCTAGGAAAAAATTAATAACACAAAATCGTAAGAAATTTAATTCTAAATATCGAAATAATTTTATAGTAACTATTTTGCGTGCTCGGGGCACTATAAAAATCGTAACTTTGAAATGTCGCAGTACATACAAAAGATCGCTTAAGAGTTACTTCATGCAATACTAAAACATGCACAAACTATACTTACCTTTAAGCTTGACAAAGATCCTTAAGCGTCAGCGAACAAGTTTGAAAATTTCGCTCGTATTTTACGTATTTCTGAGGAAAATTATTTCACCAGAGACTCGGAAACGTAATAAAATGTGCACTGCAAGAATTTTTCATGCGAAATTTTCCTCTATAGAGTCCGCATTTGGCTCTTGCCATTTCTAATTTATGAGGTTTTTACTTTGAGTCTACTATAGTAAATTCATAGTTAGTTTTTTATCAAAGGTTTCTTAAATAGAAAAAAATATACTTAGGTGTGTTTTCAAACTGTAACACTCGTTCTTAAATGAAATGAAATTAGAAGTATATTTAGAACTAGTACCTACAGTTGACAAAGAAGAGAAGGTTGCACCTATACGTTATTTTTTTATGTAAACGTGTAACCGTATCTTCTTTGTCGACTGTACATAATTACACTGGTCTAAGCTTTTTATTACCTACTCGTTAAAAACTTATAAACGAAACGAAACGAACAATACAACATTCTAGAAAGATCTTTATTCTCTTATATTAACATTTTGATTGCCGTTTCTTGAGTAACTTGGTAAACTCACTCAAACTAAGTTAAACAAAGAGGAACTACAAAAGGATCCCTCCCATTCGTACCAAGAAGAGGGTAAGCGAGCGCCTAATAGTTGTACTTGGATCGTAGCATTTCCGAACTTCACATTTACAGTAGTAGATGTTCCGAAGAGCCATTGTACGAGCTAAAAAGTTGCTTATATATAGGTTTGTTTTGGACATTTTGTGAGCATCTTTTTTATACTACTTAAGTCACAGACAAGCACACGGCCCAACTGATTGAAAGAGTTTAGCGTGGCCTATGAACGAGTGCAATACCAGTCACAACCTGGGGAGTCACACACGTGCTGCCGACCTGGCAAGAACAGAGAGATTCTGTGCCGTTAGCGCTAAAGATAAGTAGTACCTACAAGCTTTTGATTTTTTTTTCTTTTTTCCCTGACAGCACAAAACCTCTCCAGTACGTTCTGGCTACCCTGCTCACCGCCGGGAACGCAACACTTATAACTTTTAAGGATTATTACGATGGTTTTAACGACGCTTGAGGACCGCCCCTATTATGTGGGACCGAAAATCATACTTAGTTGGCGAATTGTGGGTGTTAATCTTATGTCATTGATTGATTATACATCTCTGCCTAACCCTTCGGTGATTAACAGGTGTGAGTATATGTGTTATATGTACAATATAAAATAACCTCCACAAGATGAGTTCGTTAGTTTCAACAATAATAACAATTACCTCCTTTGACTCCTTCACACCTCCAACCTCTTCTTCCTCCTAGCGTTAATTCCCAGTTGCATCCGAAGCTTTCAGCTCGGAGTCTGGGGTCCGCTTTTACCAGTCATAGCTACAGATTTGGCTAAACCTCGATATTTTCCGTGAAGCGATTGCCATCTGACCTCCACGACCCAATGTTAACATTAGGCGATATCGAAGCTTTGCAGCTAGACCGTTGTTTTTGGACTTTTTAGGGCACCAACTACCCGTAACGACTGCCATAGATGTTCTTATGGCAACCGGGACCGACGGCTTAACGTGCTCTCCGAGGCACGACCAGACCAATGCAAATACCCATATATATTTGCACTGAGCGGGGATCGAACCCGCGCCTCCTGCGTAGCGGCCGCGTTCACTACCGCTACGCCACGGAGGTTGGAGGTAACCTCTAATGCTAATGAAACAATCCTTTATAAGAATTCCACTAAAAGATAGTTCACATTTTAGAATCAATTATAGGTGCTCCACTAATACAATTATTTACAAGCTCACATTGCACTTTAGTGGCGCGCGTCGAGAGACTAAATTGCCACTTTATTACGAACAGAGGTCAAATGCTACCACATTAATTTTTAGTTCGTTTCTACTGAATATTTTTCATTAGATTTTCGATCAGCCTCCCTAGACAAGTAGCAATTCGTTGGCCGGCGTATTGTAAAATAGAATAGTGAATGTATGGGATTGACACGTTTTTGACAGTCGTCAATGTACCTATATCAATGCTGCAGCAGTACTTTAAAATCCATACTAATATTATAAATGCAACAGTACCTAACTCTGTCTGTCTGTTACGCTTTCAAGCGGCTTTTAAACCACTAAACCGATTTTGATGAAATTCATTTTTAAATATACGAGTAGGTATCTCACTATCCGTTTACCAATTCGCGGTCTTAGTATCTTGGGTGGTAGCACAAACTCTTTTTAATATAGTACACGTCAATTTGACTTCACTTTGCCTGATGGTAAGCTGAAAGCAAAATCTCGGAAAAAAGGATCACCATTAAAGACACGTACTATGTTATAATGATGGCACTCAGCTTGACGGCCTCATCAGATGCTCTTTCACTCCCTGCACAAAGGACCCGGGACTGTGTAGGAAGCCGGTACCACGTGTACTGGCAAGAATTTCTAGGTCTTAATGGTGCAGTAGAAATAGTCATACTCGTTTTTAAAAATATAGTTAATTTTGTCCACATTAATATGCACCTTGTCTTGTACGAAGGTCACCTTGCATTAGAACTAATCAGTTTTACGGCACAGGGCTCAGACGAAACCTTTCAACTGTATTTACATCTTAGTCTGACTGAGCTAAAACTATTTAGCATATTTTTTGTTGCCAAGATTTCCAAAAGTACATTATTATACAGTTTGCAGTACTTAAGTCCTTAGTAAGTACATTAAAGTGGACTGTAGTAACAACTTCATAAAGATAATAGGCGAAGCCTAAACCTTTTTTTATACTAGGTACTTAGGTCGCAGGCAAGCACACTGATGCTGACTGCACATTAAAATATCTGCTACTGCAGACTATATAAATCTATCCTTGTTTCCAATTTCACCCAGACCTGCTTTGGAGGTATGGATGCATAGATTGATGTTTATTATTTAATCTCATTCTAACGACTAAATGGATCTGGCTGAAATTCAGGAGAGGCATTGCAACTTCTAGAAAATGTTATAATTTGTCTCCTACCCATCCAAAATAACTAGGTACCACTTCCCAGAAATAAAACTTATCAGGAAAATTAACCCCTTTTCAATACCACCTTTATTATTATTGAAATAAGATTGCTTTTCGTTAATTTCTCGTCTGCAGGTGGAACCTATCTATTTAAGAACGTCCGCAATAACATATCGACACCTCTGGGTTCAATTGGCGTATAAACCAAAACACGACTTTTCAGGAGAGCAATAAAACGATTTTATTTTCAGAAAAAAAATCATAACTTTTTTATTTTAGAAGCTACATAAAAAATTCCAAGGAGAAAGATTCTTAGAATTTGGGTATGAAGAAGGCTAAATCATTCAATCATATCTATCTCCTTTGGTTTGGAAGTTAGCATGGATATACGTCTTAGAAAATACCAATTTATGGTGTATACACCCCATGAAAATTGGATGAAAAACCAAATATGGATATAAGCTGTACTTAAATCAATGTTTGATAAAATTAAGTTCACATTTACTGATGTAAAAGCACGTAGCTGTAGATTTTTTTGCTGTAAAAACTATTTACTTTGCACATCAATAGAATTATAATTAATAAAAACAATTTCGATACTGTTAGAATGTGGCAGAATTACATGAATATTAATCTTACTACAGAATTATGGTCGATATACACGAAATTAAACTACCAGAAACGATATTAACTTGGTTTTATTAAATAAAACAGATAATTATGGCACACATTATCAGTCATGATCAGATTATCAAACTAAAAAAGGCAATTATTTAAATTCGTCACTCTTCACACAGCCATATCTCCTTCACCACGACTTCCTCGTACAACAGATTGTCCTCAGGGTCTTTGTCTTTAATTCAGCGGCACTTGGACAGAGCCTGCGCCGTTTTGGCCCTGGAACGCGCCAACTTATAGATACGCTTTTGCCCCTCAGATGATTCCAACTTGTTATATAGCGGTTGCAAGTGGTCTCGTTTGGCCCTGGCTACCGCTCTCCTGGTGGCGCGTTTTGCATCTTTGTACGCGTCGCGGTCTTCGGAAGATTTGGACGCTTGCCACTTTTTTGAGGAGGGCTTTCTTCACCCTGATCTCTCTCTGGACTGTGTCGTTTCACCACCAGGTTTCCCTGTCATACTTGCGTCCACCCTTAGACGTACCGAGCACCGTACTCCTCGCCTCAAGGATAGCTGCCTGAATCCTATCCCAGCAAACCTGTACTGGTTCGTCTACAGCATCAGCGCACTTGTCACCGATGGCTGAGACGAGACTTTGGGACTTGGCTTTACCACCACCTGATTCTGCGTTGACCACGCTCGGCGCGTTTGTCTTTGGGTTTCACGCGGAGGTCCATGACAAGGAGACGGTGTCGGCTAGTGAGACTCTCTCCGGGTATTACCTTGCAGTTGGCCACCCTGCTGATACTATACCTCTTAGTGAGTAGGAAGTCGATCTGGGTAGCGAGTGTGCTCTCCGCTTTTGTAGGTGACAAGAAGTTCGGCTTTCTTTTTGAAGATCCTGTTCACGACGGCAACTTAGGTGGCCGTACACGTTTTGAGGATGTGCTCACCCTCTGGGTTACGGCTACCGTATCCAAAACCGCCGTGGGCATGTCCAAACTCCTCACACCAGTCACCCACATGATCGTTCGTGCAGTGGTTTTACTTTAGCAGAATCGAGGGTCAGGGCCTTGATTCTGCTAAGGCAAAACCACCGTCATAACACGGACACTGTAATTATTTTTTTAATTTTTACCATTTCATTTTAGACTTTAAAGCAATGTCCGTAAAAATCTAAAATTAAATGGCCTATATTGTAGAGTGAACGAAAGCGTGTAGTAAAAATATTGTCATTTAATTTTGAACTTTAATTCTATAGCAATAAAGTCTAAAACTGAATACCATTTTTTTGCAATGGATATGGTTTATACGTCCATATGTTATTTAAATGTTTGGATTTACGACCTCAATTTTAAATTACGTTTAAGAAATATCTTTACTCGTCATGGCGTAAAATCCATTTACAATCAAGGCAGATCTTACGCCCCGGGTTGGTAAAAATCTTGGTCATAACGTCTTACAAAAAATTCAAAAAAGAAAAATTTGGCTGTTACATTAACATTTTATCTTTTTTGTGGTAGGATGATCTAAATTTTTTGGGTCGTAAAAGCATTTTTTTTGCGAATTTGAACATTTTAAATATACAGATCGATAGAGAAAAAAATTCTGAACTAAACGGTGTATATAACTCATTTTGGCCAAAATGGTTTATACGCCAATTGAACCCAGAGGTGTCGATATTTATGTCATCAGTGAGGGCGTCTTACCAATAAGAAAAGGTCATGAGTCACCCATTATCCGGTCGGCTGTTCGTCACCCGGCGGGTCAGTCGGCCATCTGTTTAGGGCTTCCGCGACATGTCACCCACATCGGATGTATTAGGTATCAGCTTATTTTCAATATACATATAGGTTTTATAATTATGTGAGACATGCTGTACACTATTGTATGCTGTGCATTATTTAAAAAAAATGTAATTTGTAGTAAAGTAAAGTGTAATCTAATTTTCAGCAGGAGTGTGGCTCCCCAAAGAGTCACAATCGTGCTGCCGACCCTGTAAGCACAGAGAGATTCTGTGCCGTCAGCGCAAAAGATAAGTAGGACAAATCTTTGGTTTTCCCATTGACAGCACAAAACCTCTGCAGTGAGCTCTAGCTACCCTACTCACCGCCGCGCCGGGAACACAACACGAGGTTATTTAGCCGCGGCATTCTGTAGGGTGGAGGTACTTCCCCAGTCGAACTGCTCGATTGGGACGGATTTAATAAACCGACGTGTCCTACCTTCTATCTGATATCATACTGTTTTATATTAATTTAAATTGTATTAAGTACTTATCGCAGTTAACAGGAAAGGGGGAATACCAAAGTACATATATTATTAATAAGATAGTTTTGAGTAATTTGCTAGCCAAGATCGATCTGCCTGCTACTGACTATACCTACCTGCCTTCCCTGAATAATTTACACACTCGCAAATAATTACATAACTTTCCACTATCTTTAGACAGGGTTCACACAGAGTTGGGTCACATCTGACCCCTGTTAATAATTATTACGATCCAAGTGGATAATGACGTAATAAGATAATAGCAGAGGAAGCGACGCGGACTTTGGCACTGATCATCAGCTGTTTTTATATGGCTTTATTAAGTCCTAAGTCAGTGAAATGTGTTGAACTGCATGTCTATAATAAAATTAGTTGACAGTTCAAAGGGGAAGGTAGAACTACTCGTTTGGTTTCGAACCGCCGCCGCGGGCCAGTAAATATACCGAGCTTGTAATGATAATGGTCGGTCGGGGAACACTTGCAAATAGGCATCGGGGGCAAATACCTCGCGAGGCTATCGCTCTACGAGACCACCTTTAATCTAGTTGCGCCGTCCCGTTTTAAATTCGTATCCACCTCATCTAGGAACCGCAATATACTTACCTATTTTTTGTTCTAAACAGATTCTCTATTGGTTTAGGTACCTAAGAACTTAGAAGTTACTATTCATAGCTGATATCGTCAAATTGTTTTACTGCACTGTTTATTCCTACATGCCGTGGCTTCTCCCTTTCACATACCTATTCTGATATGAATATGCAAATACTTGCTAACAAGCTTCACGTATTCTGCTGTAGATGTGTAATGGAAGCGAGAGCATAATCAATAACGGGCTTTGTTTAATCGCAAGCTGCAGGTTATTGGATAAGTACTTGTTGTACCTACGTAGGTTGGATATCTGTGTACGTAGGTTATAATTTAGTATGAAATTGATTGCAAACTAAAGATATGATTCCGTAGCCGACCGCAACGACAACTGCCGACGCACGCAGCAGATGCGCGTAGTTCATTGCGGCTTCTCAATGGTCCCCTTTATTCGTATCGGAGTTTAACAAATAGGAAGTAGGTAATGGGTACGCTGTATTTGCTAACGTTTAGTTTAGGGGTTGTCCATTAATCACGTGATGTTTTTTTAGCAATTTTTTAACCCCCCCCCCTCCCCCATGGTGATACGTGGTGAGGTTTTGGACTACCCCCCTCCCCTAGCCAAAATCACGTGTATTTTTTTATTCATTATTTAATGCTAAAAAAAAAAATCGTGACAAAAATCGCGAGTTATAAGAAAAAATAAATACACGTGATATCTCAATATACCCCTCCCTCCCCCCTGGTGATGTTTCATGATTTTTAGTGTGTGTTATTATTCAGTAAGTAGGTACCTAACCTACCTACTGTATTAGGTATGTTGATCCATAAATTCCATAAGTAATCCATTGTGTTTTATAAATAAAGTTAAGTGATTTAATTATCGTGTAGGTTTCATTGGATTAATCTAATCATCCATTGAATTATTCGATCAAACTTGTAAAGAATCAATCAAAATTGGATTAAGTACCTACCTCCTCAGGGATTTACAGTTCAAATACCAATTTCTTTCCAGTCATTACTCTTCGCAACGGTAGATAAATAACAAGAACGTTATTTTACGTTATGTACTGTATTGTGTTAATATTTTAAGAAAATAAAATAACTTCCTACAATGTTAAAGATATACGATTTGAAACATAAAAGTTATATTATTCGCAGACAAAGAATATAGCAGTAAACGGATACTCGGCGATCCCATAATCGGACGTTGCTACCCCTCACCTCTTCGCGCTTACGAAGCACGTGCCACCATAAATAAAGATTTTGTGGAAGAGATATGTAGCGAAAAATATAAAAAATATTAAAAATAAAAACCCGACTGATACTGAAAAGATCGAAACAAATTTGATAGCACCCATTAATTTTCAGTCGGTTTATGACTTGCAAATGGGTTGTTTTTAAAATTTATTTTATTTTATCCTTTTTAGTTATGTGAGATAATAAATATATTTTTGGTTTGGCTGATCTTCGATTTTTTCTATGAAGCGACTGCCATCCGACATCCACGACCCTTCTTTCAACACTTCCATTAGGTGGGCCGTGTAGGCCTGCCATAAGTCGTATGAAAAAAAAAGCGCCACCCATGTGAGCTCTCAACCTCAGAACCTTGTCCGGAAGTCAGTACGGGTACCGGTTTGCAGGTGAGGTTGGTCGAGGAAAGCTTGAAATCTTTGGATGAGACTGGGAATGAAGAAGAATGAACAAGAAGAAATATTCACAGCTGAAAAATAAAAAGTAAACCAAAAATTCAAAGTCTCTTCAATTTATTTTATTGATATCTGTGGATTTTATTCCACTGGAAGTACCTACTTCCGCTGCACCTGTGTGGCTTCTACTAATTCGATTTGCGAGCGTATCCTGCGAACACAAATTATTATGGTTTCAGGTTTAGTTGGCTCGTGTTAATATACCCCTTATGTAACAAATAGGTTATGTGTTGACATAGAATGTCAGTGATTATAACTTAATTAAAATGGTGCTCGGTAGATGGCGTTGTTCTAGCAGATAAATCACGCTACTTCACTTCACTATTATCATCACTTCATCACTATCACTACATAATTATAAAACAAAGTCACTGTCGCTGTCTGTCCGTCCCTATGTATGCTTAAATCTTCAAAACTACGCAACGGATTTTGAAGCGGTTTTTTTTAATAGATAGAGTGATTCAAGAGCAAGGTTTATATGTATAATACATGCATAATATTGTAGAGAAACACTGATAAATCGGGATCCGAATATCACGCGGACGGAAAATATGGCGGTACGAAGTTCGCCGGGTCAGCTAGTATTGAAATGAAACTAACTTGAATCTGTTTAAGCTTCTATGAATCTATGTAGTTATTAGTTGTAGTCATAATTATAGTGTTGTAGAACAATTTTGTGGTTAAAATAAATATTGTTAATAATCAAACGAATGAATCAACCAAAGTTCATAAACATAATTTATTAATAAGATGAGACCATAACACTGTAATTCTTTAAAGTGTGGTATTATTATGAATCATTTTCTGTGGAAAATATGTTATTAAAACTATATGAAAGTTATACTACCTACCTGCAGCTGTTAAGTGTTCAAGTGTTGATAGAATGTGGTTTATGATGTCTACATATCCTATTTAATACTAGATATGATATCCTATGTGATATTTTTAAATGTACATAATAGAATAATTAGATGTAAGGGAAAAATGTGTAAAGATTGGTAACCAGGGAGCTTCATCTGCCAACAAACTGTTGTACAGTTTGGCAGAGGTACTAATTGTAAACAGTTTTCCACGAATAAATACATTTTTTTTTTATTCATTACGAGGTAAAAAATATAATTATAGGAATAATCATTATCGTCGCACACTAAGGACAGCTGCAGGCTCTGCATAGGGCCTTTCCTCTGGATTTTATATTTCGTGGTTCCCCTATTTATATGTCACACTTTTGTTGACAGCTTCGACCACGAGTCTATGTTATATGCGTCACGGACACGGACCACATGCCATTCAGTATTGACCGATTCGTTCCAACGTGATACTGACCACGGCACCGCATGACCTAATAATGCACGAGCGATTATCCAAACATTCTGTAAATAGCCTCACAATATAATTGAGTAATCAGAACATAATTGTTACACGTGGCCCGTGATGTAAACATTATAGTAGGGGTGTAAACATATGGCTCAGAAAGTACAGTTGGACGCTGAAATATGTGCATGGGTTCTTGGTTCAGACAACTAAAGATGGTTGTTTACGTTTATTGTATTATCAGGATCAGTGTGCGATAAAGCCACCGATTTATATACACCTTTAGGGTAAGGCAGAGGTGAATTTATACCCACACTTCATCAATTATATTTTAATTCTGTCACTTGGAATTTTAGTTGCTAGCTTAGATTAACTGTTTCACACTATTAGTAGCCCATTTTACGATTTTTTAATAATTCACGATTTTCGCTAGTTATGTAAATGTTTCGCAAATAGAATTTAACGCTGCTCGGTTTAGTATTAAAGCAACTCATTAGCAGTCATCCATTTATTATATTATTTATTAGAAAGGTTTATTATATGCGAATTAAATAAATTCGGCCAAGTGCGAGTCGGACTCGCCCATGAAGGGTTGCGTAGTAGCAAAGGCAAAAATTGCGGTTTATGACGTATTAAAAAAAAACTACTGACTGGATCTCGTTCGAACCAATTTTTAGTGGAAGTTTGCATGGCAATTTACATCATATATTTTTTTTAGATTCATCATTCTCTTATTTAAGTTAGATTACACACATTTTTCCACTTTGGAAGTGTCTCTCGCGCAAACTATTCAGTTTAGAAAAAAATCATGTTAGAAACCTCAATAGCATTTTTAAAGACCTATCTATAGATACCCTGATATATGTGATGAAAAATTTTTTTTTAAGTTTCAGTTCTAAGTATGGGGACCCCCAAAATTTAATGCTTTTTTTCTATTTTTGTATGAAATTCTTAATGCGGTTCAAAGAATACATCTACTTACCAAGTTTCAACAGCATAGGCCTTATAGTTTCGGAGAAAAGTGGCTGTGACATACGGACGGACAGACAGACAGACAGACAGACATGACGAATCTATAAGGGTTCCGTTTTTTGCCATTTGGCTACGGAACCCTAAAAAGCGAAAAGGCATTCGCGCACATGCCTCTAAAGAAGTCTACGGAAACGTTAGTGAAGAATTAAGCGAAAATTGCATTCCGATTAAATGAACAAATGAGATTAAAAATGACCTTTTGAGATTAGATTTAATTACCTAAGTTTCAGCTGACAAGGAATATGAGTGTAAGTAATATATCTTCTTATCAGTCATGTAACACCACTCTGAGAAGACTGAAAAAGGTCTATACGCTCTTTTTTAAGCTGGAAACATCAAAATGACTTCACCTCGTCTAATCGTAAGCTGAAAGCAAAGTCTTAGGAAAGAGGAACACCAATTTATGCCAGGTTATAAACCCTAAATTATTAGTTATACTTATTTGCTATCTCCTTATATTGTCTTGACTGAATAAAGTTCCGCAGCTTTAATATCTGACTGTACTTTCAGTAAATACATCGGCAAGTTAATGATCCATCATAACCGAAGCAGTCGGGATAAAGAGGGCAGAGGAAATACCAGAAATTTATGTGTAATTTTTATATGATTTAACACCACGCCTGGTAAGTGCCATGCTACGTAATACATGAAAATACTACGAAATTTGCATTATTTAAGACAACAGGCACTTATATTTTTGGAATATAGCGCATAACAGATAGGACTGAATGGAGCTCAAGGCTATTCTACACAATGGGTGTATACCTGAGGACATAATAATCTTGGACCTAAAATGTGCTTTAGGTACATGTAGTAAGTACGCGTTTTTGGTGTCTTTTGAAGATAGCACGGGGTGCTACAGCAATGGACGAGATCAAATTCATCAAGCATAGAGTGCATGAAGATGATGAATCTCGTCTTCATGGAGATTTATAACATAGAAGCATTGATTACCTATTAAAAAACAATCCGTGCGCAGCAGGGTCTCGTTTGTCTTGCGATTTAGGTCCAAATTATGTGTCCCAAGGTATACAAGAAATAGACAGGGTTTAAAAGAATTGGCACGAACTTAGATAACATTCCTAAGAGGGTTTTATTGGGTGTCCCTTAGAGATCAATAGCATTGGTATTCATGACATTATTGGACATACCCCTTTCTGTGTTAAATCTGTTATACAACTAAGATGGCAAACAAGCAAGGAACCCTTTTAAAAATAAGCCATTTCGTACTTTCACGAAAACGAGAAGTTCTAAACAAAGTGAGACGAATTTTTACACCAGAATCATAGTGTACTGTGCCGGAACGGTGGTATCTTTTGTGTAAGACATAGGTTCGATCTTACATGGAATACTGTTCTTATCTCCGGAAAATGGTTCTACACGATATTTATTAAATGCTATCCATTTATGAGGCTTCCGGTGACTGGGACCACAATTAACTCGGACCGCGGTCCCAGTTGCCGGATTCATTTAAATTTAATATTTTTCTTCCATCGACTGGGACCACCTATAAATTTATCATAAAATCTATTGTTTTAGCCAAAACAGTAGGTACAGTCAAACAAAAAAAGGTTGGTTTTAATTTAAAGAAAAAACTCTTTGATTGAAAAATGTCATCTATATATCGTAAGTATACGATATGGATACGACATATGTGCAAATACTGAAACCGCGAAGCATCCTGGTCCGTAGGAATAGAACCAAATTAAATTTAAACTTAAATTCCCTGATTTATAAAATCCGAAATTTTCTAACAAAATAATTATTAAAATAAATGTAGAAAATGCAACCACTTGTATAAGTCATTAAATAGTTTCATCCATTGCTTTAAAGTCATTGACTGTGTCATAAGTCATTAATAAATACGCACACACCTTCACACACACACACAACAACTTCACACACACACACAACAATAGGCATAGTAGGTAACTTACTTGAACAGCTAAGCGGCAACATGCGATTCTACAGAGTGCTCAAAGTTGTTCAAATTCTATAAAATTAAAACTCTAGTTTCTGCCCTTAATACTGGACCAATTTTGTTCAAACTTTTCCTGCTTGAAGCTTAGGGGGTACCAAGTATATGGTTTCAATTATAGCCTATATGTCGTATCCATATTGTATGTCACTCATCAACTCCTCCTAAACGGCTGGATCGATTTGAATGAATTTTTTTGTATGCAATTTGGTGGCACCCTGGATGGTACCTATTCTAAGTTATCAACTCTGTTACTTAAAATATCATAGTGATAGTCAACATTCACTATTAGTTTGAAATTAGCGCCGTAGCTTCAAATAGGAGGTCAGGTAGCAGTCGCTTCACGGTAAGTATTAAAGTTCGATCCTGAGTTGGATAAAGGCTCAGGGAATGGATCAATGGTATGTATTAGAAACATATTCGGGCTTCCCTTAAAATAACTTAAAAGTTATGCGAAAAAACGCGGACCCTACATTAACACTAGAGTATCAATTTGTTCCTAGACAGTGTTGGTTTGCGGTGGATAGGGCCAACGGATGGAGAACAGCCTTATTCCGTAGTCACCTTCGACTACGGGAACTCCATCTGTCATGTCTGGGCTGTTCTTCATCCGTCAGTAAATATACCTACCTACAGCCTAAGACACAGTGCCCACTTGACGGCTATAGGCTCGCCCCCTGAGACTGGTTACACGGGACCGAAAACATATTGAAATATGGGCTTTCAGGCGTGAATATGTGTATGTAATAGTCATGAAGGTACGTGTAGGTGTGACAAACCCCCCCCCCCCCATATAAGGATAGCCGCAGCTCAGGCCGATTTCAACACAAAGTTTTTGCTAAAGTCGAGGTTTCGTAAAACTGAGGTGATTGAAATATTTTTGACACCGTTTTATTAAGAAATAGCGTATCCATATCGCGTAGCGTATCAGATAGGTACCATCTGTCATTTTTTTGTGAAAAACCTTTTTCAAAGGCGAATGGGCGTTTCGTCCCATATGGTGTAACACTTTTTGACCTATATCAAATGAAAGGTCTCAATGAGTGTATTATTTTTTTGTATGGACATAAATCTGTATTTCGTGCAGGGTAAAAGTTGTGAGGGTTTCAGTTACTAAGAAAGAATTTAATTTATTTTAAATAATTAGTGTTTATATGACAAAATACTTATTTATTTATGCTATTTTTACCCGACTATGTTAAAGCCAAAGGAGGATTATGATTTTGACAGGCTATGTATGTATGTATGAACTATGTATGTATATTCACTAATTCCCTCATAGCTCTTCAACTACTAATTAGAACTGGACAAGTAAGGTATTGTTAGAAGTGTCTTGATCATCCACTTATTATAGGCTATATAATGTGTCACTGAATTTAATGTGGCGCCCTCTAGCGGTCATAAAGTACTGCGTTAAAAAATAAAATTGAGGTAAATATACCGTGTTTGATATCAAATTAAAGGCCTTAATTAGTACATTTCAAATATGTATAAATTATTGGGATTTTTGAATGAAAGGACATCACCCATTTTAGTCCAAAATTGAAAGTGCCGGCCAAAGAAAATAAATACGATATTCCGTTAGAACTTGTCCTCGCTAGCATTTTCTATTACCACGTCATAGTTGAGGGACCACTGCGCTTGGTTTTATTTGAATTTAAAAATCTTGGAAACATACATTTTTTATGATACGAATTATTAAAAATAAATGAAAAACTTTATTCTATATTGGAACAATAGTTAGTAAAATCAATAAAAAATAACCCCATATTGCACATCGTTGTATTTCGTCCATTTATTTAGGTCCATAATGGAAAGTGCTGGCCAAAGTACCTATACAAATATGAAATTCCGTTAGAGCTTGTCCTCGTTAGCATTTTTTACTACGGCGTCAAAGCTGAGGGACCACTGCTCTCAGTTTTATTTGAGTTCAAATATCTTGGAACCATACATTTTTATGATATGAATGATTAAAAACGAATAAAAATCATTGTTCTATATTGGAAGAATAGTCAATAAAATCAATAATAAATAAACCCCATTCTGCACACCGTTGTTTTTCACCCATTTATTTAGGTCCAAAATTGAAAGTGCCGGCCAAAGAATACGAGTATGATATTCTGTTAGAGCTTGTCCTCATTAGCATTTTTTATTATGGCGTCAAAGCTGAGGGTCCACTGCCCGACTAACGGAATGTCATATTTGTATTCTTTGGCCGCTACTTATTTTCAATTTAGCACCTAAATAAATAGACGAAAAACAACGGTGTGCAGTATGGGGTTTATTTTTTATTAGTTTTATTAACTATTCTTCCAATGTAGCACGACATTTTTTATCCATTTTCAATAGTTTGTGTCATAAAAAATGTATGTTTTCAAGATTTTCGAACTCAAATAAAACCGAAGGAAGTGGTCCCTCAACTTTGACGCCCCAATAAGAACAAGTTCTAACGAAATATCGTATTTGGCCAGCACTTTCAATTTTGGACCAAAAATGTATGCAGCGTGAATAATGTTCTTTTGAAGCATTTATTATGCTAACTATTCAAATCGATTTAGAAAGAGAAAATTAAAATATTGGTTTCTGCTTTTAATTTTTTTTGTTTCATGCTTTTTATATACCTATAATAATAGCAGGTTTTATGGAAATCGGTTCAGCGGTGGTAACCGCTGAACCGATTTCCATAAAACCTGCTGTATCGTGATGTATAAATTATGACCTTTCATTTGATACCCAATACGGGTATATTTGAAAATAGATTAGATTTTGGATTGATTTTCATTCCTCATAATATATTTCAAATGGTTGAACCGATTTTTATGAAACATAGCTAAGAATACTCTCGACTAAACCATCTTTCGATCAAAAGACACAGAATTGAATTCGGTTCAGCCGTTTGGGAGCTACGATGCTACAGACAGACTGACACACACGCACACACATACACACACACACACACACACACACTCACACGTCAAACTTATAACACCCCTCTTTTTTTGTTAAAAATATGTGATCGGTACAACCATGAACCATGTCAACCAGTAGGTGAATTAACCCTAGTTGAGTCAACCGTAGTTGTAATGACCGTCGGCGAAATGAAACAAAACCGTAGAACTATACTGCAAAGCCTAATTGCACAAAAAATATTTTTTACTTACACCCTTATAACTTTGGACCTGCACGAATTTCTGATAAAAATCTTTCATTTTTACACATAAATAGACTAAATGAACATGTTTACACTAGTCGCAACTTGTTACAAGGGTTGGGACGCAGCTCATACAAAAGTGCCCGTTCTCCTTTGTCTGGTAGTAGTAGAGGCATTTTTCAGGACGAAAACACTGGTAAGAAAATCTATGGAAAAGTGACTGCTAGGAAAATCTATCTTTTTGGAATTGCAGGCAATAAACTCATGCCTAGAATAAGAAAGTATACCTAGATATTTATACATATATTATTATACATAAATGATTTTTTCCCTGAAGGGGTGCACGAGGCAATCTTTTCCCGTAATAAGCTTCTCCTGACTTCTCTCCTGAAATCTTTCTGCGCATGTGGCATTGGTGCTTTTGCGCATGTGCTTTGCCCTCCCTAAGCTGACGTACCTGCTGCGGACCGCGCTAACCTGGGTTTGTCCGGCAGACGTTGCGGCTTTCGATGACATCTTCAAGTCCACAGTTGAGTCGATCCTCAATGTATGGCTCAACGAAAACCAATGGGTACAGGCGACTCTCCCCAACCGTCCGGGGGTATTGGGTGAAACGCGCGCGGGATGTGGGTTTGCCGGCTATGCTGGCATCGGCACATGGGGCTGCGGACCTTGTTACTGCCATCCTCCATAATAATGGTGGCAGAGTAACCGTGCCCTTTGCAGCGGACGCCGAGACAGTGTGGCTTGCCCGCAGTTCGGCGGCGTCAGGCCCTGTCACGCCTCATGTCCAGCGCGCTCGGGACGATGGCACAGCTCGAAGGCTTAGGAGGGGCTGGTGGAGATGCCACGGGGGCCGAATCCGATCTGGCGAGGCTTCGGGCGGTGTCGCAGCCGGAATCGGGAGCATGGCTGCACGCGCTGACTTCACCTCACCTGGGCACTTTATTCGACGACAATTCTTTGCGGGTGGCAGTGGCCCTCCACCTGGGCTGCAAGGTGTGTGAACCCCATAAATGCACCTGCGGCTCCATGGTGGGCGGCGACGGTCAGAACGCACTGAGTTGTCGAAGAAGCGCGGGTAGGTTTCCGCGTCACCATGCTCTCAACAACATACTCCGGAGAGCATTTGTATCGACTGATACTCCAACCACGTGTGCCGTACCGTCCTGTCTCCAGTAACCGCTACAAGAAAACCGGTGACATTCGCTTCGCCTCGTACCGGGGCCGAGGTTAGCCGTTGCTATACAGCGGGGCAATGCCGCTAGCGTCATGCTTTGCCCCTGTTACGGTGACGGGCGGCGGGGCGGGTTAGTTGATTAATTTTGACATGATGTTCGAATTTAGTATTTAAGGTGACATATTACTGTAGTTTTAATTTGTTTTATTGGTGTACAATGTGTACATTAAAGAAATTACTAAAGCCGTTATTACGTCTCTTCGTCTTTTTGTTTGACTGTACTGTTTTTGGTTTTACCTATATTTTTTTTGTTCTTTTTTATGGGTGGTCCCAGTCGCCGGAAGAAAAATATTAAATTTAAAATAAATTTAATTGTGGTCCCAGTCGACGGAAGCCTCCCATTTATTACAGCGGCGACAAGCAGTCCATACGATTGGGAGTACTAACACAGTACTATGGTTGCAAACGCCTTAGAACCTTTAGGTACCTACAGTTACGTAGAGACATTACCAGTAAGTATAGCTTAATTTGACCTTGTGATGCTACTCAAATAATTTTGTTTATATAGGACACGTCAATTTGACTTAACCTCATCTGATGGTAAGCTGAAGAAGTCACCATTACAAACACGTACCATGTTACAATGATGGCACTCAGCTTGACGGCCTCATCAGATGCTTTTTCATGCCCCTCTTCCGAAACTAGGAAGAGGGAAACACGTGTAGGCACTGGTAAGGAATTCCAGGTCTTAATGGTGCGGCAGAGGACGGAGTCGCTGAACCGCTTAGTTCTTGATGGAATATTCTGGCTGTACCTAAGCTTAATAATAAATACGGTAAGCAATATACTCGTACGAACAGGAACACTTGACGTTTTTCATTCAAATATTAACTAACATCTGAAACGGAGACAAAGAAGTCTAGAATATTCTGGCGTATTGTCCCCTTTTTTATCGATACGTTATTTAGGTCGGGAGGTCAGACAGCATCGTTACATATGAAACAGACGTGTCATATTAGAATAGAACTCGCAAATATTTTGGCTGCGGGCATGAATAATAAAGCGTCTGTATAGGTATCTACACAAATACCTACTTTTTGTGTAGGTAGGTATTTCTTTAACTTTTTTTTATACAACTTAGGTGGCAGACAAGCACATGGCCCACCTGATGTAAAGTGGTAACCGTAGCCTATGGACGTATGCAACACCAGGGGCGTCACACTCGCGCTGCCGACCTCGTAAGAACCTTCTGATGCCAATCTTGAAACCCATAGGTAGGTACTGTATCGAAAAACCACGGTAGACTTGTTGTTATGCCGTGTTGGCAGGGCCGGTCGCAGCTTGAAGTTTTGGGGGGGGGTCACTTCGCAAATTCCTAAAGAAATTTAACCCCCCCTCCCCTCGTACTGGGACTTTTCAATATGACGTGCATGGTTTTGGGGGGGGAGGGGGGGGGGTCATGTCTCCTGTGACCCCCCCTCGGACCGCGTCTGCGTGTTGGTTCTCGGTGGAGTGAATTAGGGCCACCCCATCTCTTCCTGTGGGTGTCTTAATAGGCGACTAAGGGATAGGGCTGTTCTCCACCAGACAGTAAACATACAGCCCATGACAAAGTGCTCGTTTGACGGCATCAACCTTGCCCCCTATTACGTGGACGGAAAATCATAGTTGGTGAGATAAGGGTGTTAATGCACCTCTGCCTACCCCTTCGTAGATTTACAGACGTGAGTATATTTATATGCATCTCTTCCTCTTAGCGTTAATTCCCAGTCGCATCCGAAGCTTTCAGCTCGGAGTCTGGGGTCCGCTTTTACCAGTCTTAACCACGGATTTGGCTAGACCTCGATATTTTCCGTGAAGCGATTGTCATCTGACCTCCACAACCCAATGTTAACATTAGGCGATATCGAAGTTTTTGCAGTTAGACCGTTGTTTTTTTTTTGGATTTTTGAGGGCTCCAACTACCCGTAACGACTGCCATAGATGTTCTCATGGCAACCGGGACCGACGGCTTAACGTGCTCTCCGAGACACGACCAGACCAATGCAAATACTCATATTTCATTCACACAAATATTTGCACTGAGCGGGGATCAAACCCGCGCCTCCTGCGTAGCGGCCGCGTTCACTACCGCTACGCCACGGAGGCTGTCTACAGACGTGAGTATATTTATATGCATATAGGTACTTATTGTTGGTGTGTAGAAAATTGGTTTTCTATATTCGCAGTCTTCGGACTAGAGAGGGCACAGTAGTAAAACTGCTAGAAATTGATGGATTCATGGTCTCTGTATTCTTTCAGAACATGGGTGGGTAATGAATGTCAGGTTATGGACCCGTTTTAGTATAGTATATGTAAGAATTTAGTGAAAGTACGTGTCAAGCCCATACATATATCACTCTATTCTATAACGACCACGCCTACGCATTAAGTCGTAACGCCATTTTTTCACGAATTGAGATTTTGGTGCCATCAGAACAATATTATATCATGCTATTTTTCCATGAAGACAGAATTTTAAAAAACTCAATAAGTAAGGAGATTTTCGATCGATAATAGTTGTAACTTTTTTACACAACCGCACATATAGTCGCATCGCAAGTTACAATCTTATGCGCTGATCAATCGATTGCTTACGGGTCAAACTCAACAGAGTACCGACGTCGCACATACAGGTATTTGCTCGATCTACGCGGCCAAAAGTCCCATTATCAAAAATTCAATAACATTCATAAAAACTAGTTCCACGATCAGAATATGAACCCTGGCACAATACCCATGCTTTATCTACCTGCTACCTTACACCCCGCCTCTGTGGCATCAGTCGCAATTTGACCGTTTCACTTAGTGTGCGTATTTCATGTTGGCGCTTTTCTAAACATCAAACTTTCGAAGTGTGTTTCTAAATTCTCAAGTTCTTCCTACGAATTGAAAGTGATGGATTCTGATGGACAAGGTAAAAGACTTATAAAATGCACAAATAAAATTATGATCAATTAACAAGCTATATTTTTTTTGTAGTGATAAAAAAACCCATTTTCACACCATAACTTATTTCAAAAAAAAATCTTTGCTAGTGTTTTTGTTTATGTATCGGGTTAGATCCGGCTATAATTTGTATTGTAGGTTATTCTCTGATCCTTTACTTTGTAAATACAGTGAAAATCATCTCCGGATACGTCCGGATAAATACAGTTTAGAGGTATTGAAGAGATTCAGCTAAATATCGTTTAAAATAGGCAATATCTTTTAGTGACTTTCTACATTGTATTTGTTTGTTTTAGGTTCAGAAGATGCATCAGGAGTAAGAGTTGTAACACGCCAACACTTATTTGATCTAATAAAGAAAGAAAATTTCCTTACTTTAGATGCCAAATTAAACTATTTAAAAGATAAACTTTTGTCATGTGAAGGTTACAATAACGACCAAATTCATGATTTGCAATCTGAAATAAAACAAAGGTGAACCAAAGCTCAAGATAAATTTATAAAATACAACCGGTCTTGGCTGGAAGGCACTTTTGGAATACCTGTTGATAAAACTTCTCAAAAAAAGCCAGAGCAAAAGGCAAAAGACTGAAGAACTACGTTCTAACTTTGAAAAGTAGACTTTTATACATGCTGTGAAAGTGGAACTGGGTAGATCTGGTAACAAATATGCATCAATTGTCCGAAAAGATAAAGGCATTTTTGCTTATGCGACCCAGTAAAGAGGAGTCCTCCTTGACACCAATGCAGGCTTTGCAAATGTTTATAGATGCCGATTTGACACAAGGACAGTACGAGATTATGAGAAAGACCAATAAGGTTTTTTTTCCGTGTTAAAGTGCATTACAAAAAGCCAAGAAGAATCGTGTACGATAACGATTATGGCGCAGTCATAATTGAAAAAGCATTATTGTCAATAGGAGAGCTTTCCGAGATGCAGCTGTGGCTAGAAATAAACACTTCAGCTGTTACCATCAAGATTTAGCAAGAAAATGTTCGAGGACAAATTGCAATCAAGATAAAATTAACCGATTCTGCTCAGTTCAGATCCTCTGCTAAGTATATACATTACACATGTATGTACTTAGCAGAGGATCTGAACTGAGCAGAACTCTGCTAAGTAGCATGCGAAATATAAAAAAAAGGAAAGCGAAAACATTTTTGCCTGAAACTTTGGCTGTTTGTGTCTGCAGAATACAATCCAATAATAGAAAATTCATCAGAAAGCGATGAATTAACTTAAAAAAAGCTATATTACTATACTAGGTACTCCACTAAGGTGTTTTTTGTAAAATATAGTATTATTTAAAAAAAATAAGTATTTTTATTGTTTATTTATCTTGTTTAGATACCAATTATGCATTAAAATAATTTTGGCCGCGTAGATCGAGCAAATACCTGTATGTGCGTCGTATGACACGAGGGTCCAACGCATAACGTCGCAACATCCATGTTACGACTCTATGCGACAGTCTATTAGTATGTTTTGTGGTTAGTTACGACTTTATACAATTCAAAAATATTACACTAGGGGTCGTAACTTATACTTACGACCATACGCACTGTTGTAATTTGAAATTATACAAACGTATATCGGCGTAACACAAAGTTAAGACTGTATGCTTGGTTACATATGCTTGGCTATTTGTTTTTTAATAATTCACATAAATGCTATTAAAATTTAACTTTTTCCTATATATTTTACAATTCATTTCAATTATCATTATTTCCCTATGTTTTAGAAGTATAGCTGGCAGTTGAAGTTGAGTTTCAGATATTTGATCATGTACCAATGTAAGGAGAGCCAGTAAATAGTTCACTACAGTTTTGAATAAGAATACTTCAGTTTGATTGTCTTATAACAGTGAATCAACGTAATTAATGCAAAAAGATTAAATTAAAATATTTGAAAAGTTTAAGAAAAATGAATTTGAGTAAAAATGCAGCGAGTAGAGATGCATAGATTTTAAAACGACAATGTTCAATTTCTGGGCTACGATTCTTCTAAAAGTTAAACTATTAGGGTAAGTATAAAAAGTAAGATGGACTAATAGCAAAAGGGATACAGATATATGTAAATGTATACCATTACAACTCGGGTATCATTCTAGGTAATGCAATTACATTGTTAATCGTACATTTTACTTCATATACGAGTACCTAACTTACATTGTATCAATGAAGGTGTTCATCTTCAAAACGATATTACTTTACACGCTTTCAATACGGGAGAGAATAGTTCAAACATTATTAAAAAAATGGTACTTAGGTAAGTGACCTGTATCTCTGGATTAGTGTGAGTTAACTAGACCTATTTTGATAGGTGATGAAACCAAATAGTGAGATGGAATTAACATGCCCTATACTAAAGTCACTGTTCCTGGTTAAGTATTATTATTATGAGCGCAAAAATTTCACAATTTTATCTATAGATTAATTGATAATGATGATATTTCCAAAAGCCAACAGAAACTGACATGTATTTACTTTTCATACTTATCTTATTATTGCTAGAAAGTATGATACGTTGCTTAACTATTCAAAAGGTATTGTGAGTTTCAGAACTTTGAGATCAATTTTATGTTGATTCTTTTCTTAATTACATAAACTAAATTGATTTTAATGATTTATTAAGTAGGTAATGTCCCACACCATGAAGCTCTATGAGCGGATAATCGACTCCCGGATCCGACAGGAAAGTACACTCTCGGAGTATCAGTACGGGTTCCGTCCTGGGCACGGGACCATGGAACCAGTGTTCGCCCTAAGGATTGTGGCGGGGAAATACAGGGCGAAGAACACGCCCCTGCACTGCCTATTCTTAGATATGCAGAAGGCCTTAGACTGTGTTCCTCGCACGGTGATCTGGTGGGCACTGCGGGCCAAGGGAGTTCTAGAGACTTACATAGACACCATCCGAGACATGTACTACGATTCCGGGTCCGTGGTTCGGACTGTTGTTGGTGACTCGAAAGCCGTTTTTGTTATTAGACGTTTTGTCGGACAGCATCAGAAACTCACATGAACAGCCTCCGTGGTTGCTCATGTATGCTGATGATATTGCGCTGATGGACGCGGACAGGAGCAGATTGGTGCGACGCGTGAAAGGGTGGAAAGAAACGCTTGAGAACGGCAGTCTGAAGCTAAATGTAGCGAAGACAGAATACTTAGCGTTAAACTCCACAGATCCCACACCCGTCCGCATAGGCGATGATTAATCTCTGCACGACCTATAAGGTTGATTGGTAGAGAAGGCCTATGGGATTAGGTCCGCCTATGTAAATGTGTGCATGAAGTTTAAATGAATAAATAAAATAAAAATAGAATAGTGCAATACAATTACATCTTTTAGACGTCAATTAAACACCTAAACGCTAGTACGGTAACCCAGTAAATTAGCCCGCGCGCACGTTTGTATGTATGATTCGGTCGACAGTGAAATTACACTAGATTCATCTAAATAATTTTGTTACACACCTATTTTGATTGCTCTTAGGTAACTTTTAAAATAGTAAGTTATTTGTATAAAAACTTACTATTTTTCTATATTTTTAACAATTAGTTTACTAAGGTTAATATAGTATAATTCATATATTTAAATTTGATGATTTGTTCCAAGTCGTGTCCAAAATATTAGAGCTATCGACACTATTCTAATGTAACTCACAATAATTGTAATTTTTTATTTGCGTTTGGTTCAAAAAACCAAACGCAAATAAAAATTTACATATTGTGAGTTGAAAGGAAGTTGATCTCATATCATAATTATTACTTTATTAACATTTATTATTAATTAATCTTTATTTTTCAAGCAAATTGTCAAAGAGAAGTTCCGTTAATTTCATGTTTTGTATCAATAAAAACATATATTACAGAGATGTTTAAAGAGAGCAAGCATTGTGTAAGTTTGAATTTATGTAAGCTGATTTGAACAAGCATTTTTTCAGTTTTTGTTTTATAACGTGCTCTGATACGACTGTCTGCCTTAGACGTATGCGGGTATGCCGCGTAAAACAATACGCCGTATACCGTCTTATCTAAAACATACGACCTTATTCGTGTTGTTTAAATGGGTCTGAACAGTGGAATATGGTCGTAACAATAACATACGACCTTTGTGCTACTAGTATAAGGTCGTAATTCACTAAATAAGGCTATATTTACGTAAATATGGCTTTTATTAAATTCATACTTCGGCATGATATTACTACACCAATTACTCATAACATTACACAAAAACATCGGCAAAAACGATTTCAGAAAGCAAATTAAACAAGAAAGTTTCTTAAAACGGCTCTCTTGAAAAATCAGCTTTTTAGCGTTTCGACCTTATGCGTAGGTGTGGTCGATAATAGGCTGGCCAGCGAATTGTCAATTGTCTATAGAGGGGCTATAATGTTACCTAATACGAGACATAAAAACAATCTTGTAGTCTGTGATACCAGACTCCAAAAAATTAGTAAGTAATTCTTTCTTCTTTAACAAGCTCCCTAATGAAATTAGCGATTTACCTATAAATAAATTTAAAAATGTAGTTAAAGAGGAAATTGTGCCAAAAAGGCTAATAAAAATACAAGAATATTTAGATGTTATACTAGCTTGGAAATGAGCTGTTCACTCATGCATGCTTCTCAAGCAAATGATTGTACTTATAGTACGCGCCAGTTAGTGTGGCAATACGAGTCATTTACATTCCCCCATACAGTGGTGTAGGTATACGAAATTTGCAAAAACGACAGTTTCAATGTTAAAAGATAATGTAATATAATTCTTATTTCTTATTATTTTTGATTTAAGCACCTTTCTTGTTACTTCGTATTCGTAAGACTTTGTTCCACTCGTATTGCCACACTAACTGGCGCGTACTATAGACTAAGTAGACTAAGCATTTTTTGTAAATAGACCAAAAAAAAGCCCGCTGAGTTTCTTGCCGGAGTCTTCTCAGACTGGGGCCGCGTTTCGAACCGGTGGTCCATTTGCTAAGATAGTCTTCAGTACATATATATTTTTGACGTTTTGTAAGTGCCGTTCTGATGGTCTATACAGAATGATGAATTTTTGACTTTGACTTTGACCTAAGTAACAATTTAAAACAATGAATGAATTTAAATGATGACCAAGATCTACCGACACGGCTGACAACTACAATTCTGGCAAAATAGGTAGGTAGGTACCTAATAAGAATGTGTACCTACCTATTTCATTTGTAATTTGTACACTATCGATTAAAACACTCACACGTCACCACAACTGCTTTATAAAGTTTCATAACGGTTGTCATATTCCCAACTGAGTTTTCCCAACAATGGCGCACGGAAATAACAGAAAAACTCATTAGTGGGAGTTGTGAAGTACCTACCTATCGTCTGTGTCACAAACTTGAGGGATGGAATGATGGACGACAAAGCGGAGCGATGATACTGTATCGCCATTAGATATATGAATTGAAAAAGATACTTCCATTTTACGTTGATAGGTAGGTATTGTGGTGTCTATTTGGTACCTACGTAGATAAATAAGTAACTAAATAAATATTGTAGGACATTCTACACAACGCTATCTAGACCCAAAGTAAGCATAGCTTAACTAGCTTGTGTTATGGGTTTTAGAATGCGGATAAACATACTTAGATACATTTTTTTTGTAAATACATAAGGTCAGGCGGGGCTATTCCGCCGGAGGGGCTAACCCGTCGTTTCGCTTTAACTTCATTATTTTAAAGTATTATCACTATTGACATCTATGATTTGATAAAGAAATTACTAATTTTTTTGTTAAAATATAGATGGCAGCGCTAACTCTTATACTGTTGAACCGACAGCCATTTGTTTTTAGGATGCCATTTTAGCTATGCAGTAGCAAAACACGTGCTTACCCTAATTTAGTTTTTAAGTGGAATAAGTGAGTTTTTAAAACTTTATCAAAGGTGAGTGATGATTTGAAACAACCAAATTTAATTCTTTAATATCAATTTTACTGCACGTTTTGTTTTTCCTGAGTTATTGTGTGCGACATAATAGCCCCTCAATATTTTGAGAGAGGGGCAAACACGTCTAAAGTGAGGTGGCGTAATAGCCCCACGACTTTTATATGACTTTGCAAAAAGTTAGTGTTGTTGCGAGTCGATAAAACTACGATAATTTTGTTTACTGTAAATGCACTTTCTATGCTCAAATCCTTAATGGCTGAACCGATTTTGATGAAATTGTTTGTAATGTATGCTTTCGCCTGGATCTTTGAATAGTTTTGCTTTAATTATTTGATTTATCGTTTATTCCATGTTTTTCAACATTAGAACTTTATTAACATTTTATTTCTAGATGGTCCGACATTACAAAAGAAAAACAGAAAAAACTTATTCAGAAAACCAAATTCAGAAACCTCCTATTGTAAAAACAAAAGGCTGATTTTTTATACTTCATTACTTTAAATAAATGAAAGTTATATTTCCGAAATCTATTTATTTTATTGAAAGACAAATTCAACATACTGAGAGGAGGCTCGTGTCCCAGCAGTGAGAATATGAAAAGGCTGATGATGGTGACAACAACCGTTGATAGATTTTTCAGGGTGCGCCGCCTTTTTATTAGAGGTTGCGCCGCCTATTTATTAGATAAAATGTCAGGCTTTATTGTAAAATCTTCGTAATCAAAGTTTTAATAAGTGCACTACTATCGATGAAATGCAGCACATCACTAGCATGTATGGGAGCTCGGCGGATTTACCCCACGTTTGACCAAAAAACATTTTTACTCAAAAGTAAGCGTTAGGAATGAGCCATAGAGTCATAGATAGCATGCCAACTATTTCAAACTTTATTTTGTACTGTGTTTTAGATTTGTAACTGTTTTAAAACTAAAGATATAAATAATCGTCGTAATTGCCCCGCGGCGGGGTAAACCCGCCGTTTATTGGAACCCCGAATAACCTTAGCCTTTTTAATACACTATTTGTTAGTTATTTACGACATAAATATATTGATACAAATCTGAAAGCAACGCTTTTTAAAATAAATTCATAAAATTATTAGAATTTTCATCCGGAATGAGTCAATTTTGATTCAAAGTTAAGGTATTATTTTTTTTCGTCGGAATAGCCCCGCTTGACCTTACATATTATACATAGAAACACCCAGACCAATGCAAATATTCATATTCATGCACACAAATATTTGCACTGAGCGGGGATCGAACCCGCGCCTCCTGCGTAGCGGCCGCGTTCACTACCGCTACGCCACAGATGCAGTCTAATAGTAGATAGATACGTTTATATTTTACTGTTTAGTGTGACATAGATAGGTAGGATTTTTTTTTAATAAGAATTAGCAACCGAAATTACTAATATTCCTGTTAACCCCTCCAGCTAAACTAAATTGCTTGTGTTAAGAGTGGGTTCAGATCAGTAGTGCAATGGCCAGGATTCGAACCCGGAACCTCTCAATCGTAACGCCGCCTCTTCATAAAATGGAATGCGGTTTCGAAAAGGGAGGTAGGTACTAGCACCTACCTACTCTTAAAATACAGACAATACCAAAGACATAATATCTTTGGACAATACCTACATACCTACTTAAATGACAAAACGCAGAGTACCTATCCCAAAAAACTGAGTAGTTAGGTAGGTAGTTCAATATAAACCATAAATAAGTCACCGAATAAACGATATTCCAAACATAATCGGTAACGTTTCAATCACGAACATCGATTCCGAGAAAACATTCCGAGATACATAAAACTCGTTGATGAAATTGTAAACAGGCTTTACTAAATCATTTGGGAATTCATGAACGAATACGCAGTTTATTAACTCGACATCAAAGCTAACGATACAGGATATTTATTTATTTAAATACACTCGTTACGCAGTGTATTTTTTATCCTTCTGATCTTTGATATATAGGTAACGCGTCGAGAAAAGATGTGTGCCCGATTGGATGTTAGTGAACTGCATGCTTATTGATATGAAAATGTAAAGTGCATAGCTAGATAATGTGCGGACGTGTTTAAGCAGAATGGAACCACACAGTATGGAGAATGGAACTGTGGCGTAGCGGTAGTGAACGCGGCTGCTACGCAGGAGGAGGCTACGATCCCCGCTCAGTGCCAATATTTGTATGCATGAATATAAATATTTGCATTGGTCTGGGTGTTTCTATGTATAATATGTATGTATTTAAAAAAAAAGTATCTAAGTATGTATATCCGCATTCTAGATTCCATAACACAAGCTAATTAAGCTTACCATGTGTAGAATGTTCAATGTTGTAGAATTTTAGAATAGAATTCTGTTTACGCCCGTAGCACATCTCCGCCGTTTCGCGGCGGACAGCGGAACTGCTAGTTGAGTTTCGCTGTGTTCAAGTGTAGCTGGAGCAGCGGAACATGAGCGGAACTTGACACTTGTTATCTAATATGGAGCGCGTACCCGAATCTAACTGGTCCGTGTAGAACGCATGCGCCAACTACCTGACTTCTGATTGCTCCGTTCAACATGATAACGTCTTTTTCGCATGCGCGAACTTGATACCGTGCGTCAAGAACTTTCAAAATCAACAGGGCCGAAATTGGGTAATTGGCTGTCTAGTTAAATTATTAGTTACTGTAAGGTGAGTGATAGGGAAAGGAGATGTTCACTTTTGGTGGACTGGTCGCCGAGTGCAGACCGAGGGTTCAGATTCAGCCACCTGTCACCGCTTCACCCCGCTGGTGAAGTGGTGTGACATCATATCCTTCCTTTTCGGAGTACAATGGGGACACCGTGCTTTTCACACCTGAGGGCTCTTAAATTATGGCCTAGAATCAGTCGGGGAGTGCGTAATAGGAGGCGTGAGTAGGTGCGATGGCCGACCGGAGTGGTATTTGAAGGGACTACCGAAAAAAAGTAGGAGCGTGATCAGAATTCGACGTGTGTGGAGCCGTGGGCAGCAGCTATGTATAATACTAGCAGTTGCCCGCGGCTCCGCCCGCGTGGAATTCGGATTCCGTTCCCTCTTTTTTTTCGTGCTAAAGTTCCCTCGGATATGGTCAGGAGTGATTGTCGAACTGAACTGAACTCTGACCCACTAAAAACGCATGCCGTCGCGGGTCTTTATTTGCTAGCCTATGTTACTCCCATTATTGAAATCAGTCAACAACAAACAAAAAAAAACAAGAAAAGGACTTTCCTCTTTAGAATATTAGTGTACCCAGATGTAGGTAATACCATCCTGTACAAAAAACTGTAGACGGCGAAAAAATAATCAAAGTAAAACTTTTTTACTGATCTTGATTCATTTGGAATTTAAAAGACCCCTAATGCGGCCCTGCAATTTACGTGTTACGTAAAATTGTCACGTGACAACACTGACAAAAAGCGGACGAAGCGCGGAGGTGTGAACGGCATAGGCGAAACTGCGCGGCGAAAGAGATAGAAGATAGGTAAATCTATGCATTAGAACATGCCGTTTCGCTAGAGTTTCGCTCCTCGTACAACTGACAGAACATGGCGAAACGACCGCGGTTCCGCTATACGCGGTTTCGCGGCGGAGATGTGCTACAGGCGTTAACGCCCGTAGCACATCTCCGCTGTTTCGCGGCGGACAGCGGAACTGCTAGTTGAGTTTCGCTGTGTTCAAGTGTAGCTGGAGCAGCGAAACATGAGCGGAACTTGACACTTGTTATCTAATTGGAGCGCGTACCCGAATCTAACTGGTCCGTTTAGAACGCATGCGCCAACTACCTGACTTCTGATTGCTCCGTTCAACATGATAACGTCTTTTTCGCATGCGCGAACTTGATACCGTGCGTCAAGAACTTTCAAAATCAACAGGGCCGAAATTGGGTAATGAGGATGAATCACATAATGGAATATTGTATTTTTAATCAGTATACCAGGTGCGCTATACCTTTCTGAGTATCCTATTTTTTAAATAATCAAAATCCGTCAAGAAATGACGAAGCTATTAGGGATTTCTTAACGAGTACTTAAAAACGCCCGCTTACACTGCGATTTAGACGATGACGTCATGTGTTATGAACGCGTCCCGACTAGCGCAGTCGCCAGTCAGTCAGTACAAATTCTTTCGTGGATCGACTAGTATTGCTTGCGTTTTATTGGTTTTTCTTAGTACTTTATTTGTGTTTTAAGTTCTTTGGTGATTATTCAAATACAGTTTGTTTTTAAAATACTTTATAATATACTTAGTTCGTCCTAACGCTTGTACTTATTTACCTACCTTATGATGTTCTGTCGAAAGTTGTACCAACTGTGTTATCAAGCGAGTAATAAGCCACGTTAGAAATGACGTGAAATAACTGAAGCTAGTATAATACAGGTTCAGAAAAGGAAAAGGTATTAAGTTTTATAATAAAACTAGCTGCCCCGGCGAACTTCGTACCGCCATATTTTCGGCCCGCGTGGTATTCAAATCCCGTTCCCGCTGCACCCTTATCACTTAGGGGGATGAAAAATAGATGTTGGCCGATTCTCATAGATACCGGATAAGCACAAAAAATTTCATCAAAATCGGTCAAGCCGTTTCGGAGGAGTTCGATTACGCACCCCGTGACAGAAGAATTTTATATATTAGAAGATTATAAGTCATGACAAAAAAAAAAATTCTTGCAAAAAAAATGAAACTTTTTAATTACCAAATAAAAAATAAGGGTTGATCGTAGAGGGGTGAAAATTTAGGGTTGCATGTATTTTTGTATGATGTATCATAAAAAAATAAAAAATAAAAATGTTGTCTGAAAAATAAAAAATAAAATTAAGGGGTACCACCCTTAACATTTAGGGAGATGAAAAATAGATGTTGGCCGATTCTCATAGATACCGGATAAGCACAAAAAATTTCATCACAATCGGTCAAGCCGTTTCGGAGGAGTTCGATTACGCACATTTGTGACACGAGAATTTTATATATAAGATGAAGTACTTAAGGAGGTATTGCCGTCATGACCACTTCAAAAGTATTTAGGAGACTTATTCGTAGTGGTGCAAGTCTGTAACTTTAAAAAATGATAGAATAGGTAGGTATATAGTATACGCCTGCAGGATAATCTCTAGACTGAATTTTGTTATCATGTATAGACATAGGTAGGTACGCAATATAGGTATTTAAACTTTCATGGCCTTTCACATTACTATTAAGGTCCAACCCCACCAAACGGACGGCATCGGAACGGATTTTACAATCTTTAAACAAAATAAATCTTATATCTTCCTCTTAGCGTTAATTCCCAGTCGCATCCGAAGCTTTCAGCTCGGAGTCTGGGGTCTGCTTTTACCAGTCTTAACCACGGATTTGGCTAGCCCTCGATATTTTCCGTGAAGCGATTGTCATCTGACCTCCACAACCCAATGTTAACATTAGGCGATATCGAAGCTTTGCAGTTAGACCGTTGTTTTTGGATTTTTGAGGGCTCCAACTACCCCGTAACGACTGTCATAGATGTTCTCATGGCAACCGGGACCGACGGCTTAACGTGCTCTCCGAGGCACGACCAGACCAATGCAAATACTCATATTTAATTCACACAAATATTTGCACTGAGCGGGGATCGAACCCGCGCCTCCTGCGTAGCGGCCGCGTTCACTACCGCTACGCCACGGAGGCTGTCAAAATAAATCTTATATCACAGCATATAAAGTTTATATTACCAAGTCACGCATGACAGCTTGACGTGCGTCATGCCGCCGCACGTCGCTGTCAAGCTGTTGTGCGTTACTTGGTAATATAAACTTCAAACACTGTGATAATAAGATTTAATTTTGTTTAAAGATTGTAAAATCCGGGCCGATGCCGTCCGTTTGATGGGGTTGGACCTTTATTGGAAGCTCCAAATAATACATGGTAAATATCTCGATAGTTCTAATAGTAATAGGTACACAATACCTATTTACGTCAAAATGATCTTCGCAACAATGTAAAACACTTTTGCTTGAAAGAGGAGTTTTATCATCTCTTCTCATTACTTTAACCCATTTTTTTCTTATCTTTGCATTTCTCGGAACATAAAAAAACAGTTTATTAGGCGTAGTAACACTTGTATTCTTGCATTTTGGCACAATACAATATTTGTATGGGGGCATTATTACCACCGAAACAATAATAAACGTTCCAGTCTATACACTACAGTGGACTGCGTTGCGTCCGAACGCCCGCCTGAGCGCTCGCATCACACCGCACCGCACGTTTCCCACTCTTACGCTTACCTAACGCTGAAGTTCTTCATTGTAATCAAATAGTTTGAATAGCAATTTTAATCTACATTAAATGCACAATATATTGAACGTATTTAATTGGATAAGGAATGATACTGTATTGTTAAAAATAGCTTCGATAATGACACATTATTATTTTGTAATTTTTTAAAGATAAAAATGATTGCTGTGGGTTTTTCTTAGGAGATAGACATATGCTATCGCGGACTTTTATGTAGACCTTTTTAAGTTATATATTTTCGCAGTACATTATCTTATTCTATCATCAATAGTTTTCGCAGCGCACGCGACGTAAGAAATATTTTAAGTAATTTTTTTACATCTTGGATTTCATTATTGAAGTTTTAGTAAGAATTCCTAATTTGTTTGAAAATAAAATAAAGTCTACGTTAGTCAGTGATAATGCAGCTTTCTAATGGTAAAAGAATTTTCGAAATCGGTCTAGTAGTTTTTGAGTTTAATCGAATACAAAAATACAAATCTTCCCTCTTTGTTAACATAGATGTATGGAAGTCTGCCGGATTTGTTGACATTTATGAACACTGCTCCGCTCCCTTTTGTAGTAGCGTGATGTTATATAGCCTATAACCTTCATCAATAAATGGACTATTCAACAGAAAAAGAGCTTTTCAATTCGAACCGGTGGTTCCTGAGATTAGCGCGTTCAAACAAACAAACTCTTCAGTTTCATAATATTATAAGTAGGTATAGATATAGTTATTTTTATTAAAAAAAATATTGAAGTAAATAGCACAAAAACTATATTATTAGAAGCTTTGTAAATTACTTAAAATCCGTACAAAATTTCAAAATTATACGTTACGAAATAAAACAGCTATGGAGTCTTAACCCAAAAGAGCCCTAAGTCTTCATACTCTCCATAGCGGCGGCGCGCGCTGTCATAACAGATGACGTCACACAGTATTTTGGCGCGGCGGCGAGCGTTTTTGAGATTACTGCATTAAAATTGCTGTATCTTCGTCATTTTTGATCGGATTGAAATAATTTTTTCACAGTGTTTATTGTTTTTTTAATCATTATAAATCTGCATACTCAGCTAAAAACTTGAATGATCCTCATTGGCTGTCTAGTTAAATTATTAGTTACTTTATGGTGAGTGATAGGGAAAGGAGATGTTCACTTTTTGTATGGACAATGGGGACACTAATTTGCACAAATATAATATATATAAATTAGTTTTTATATTTGGTACCATTATACGTTAACATTACATTTACAATATAATATTAATACAATTAAAAGTCTATTATTATAATAAAAAGCGTACCTTCCACATTTAATTCTCTCTGAATTTGTAGCCATGCTTGCAATTTTTTCACGTTATTTTTATAATGTGGATGGCTTATTAAATAAATAACGGGTCTATTTCTGATCTCTATGAGAAGCTTTTCGGTATATTCCACGTCCATCATTTAAAAAAACGTAGTTACGCTCAGTAGCTTTACCATAAATTGACACCAAAATTTGACAACTTCGTTACCAAATCGAATTGTGTATGCGAATCTGATTGGTCTGTGTAGAACGCATGCGCGAATTTTCTGACTTCTGATTGCTCCGTTTAAAATGACAACGTGATTTCGCATGCGCGATCCTTCGCAACCGTGTGTAGATTTCGAATCGTCGTCGCCTGTCAAAATCCAGGGCCGTATAGGGTATTTGGCTGTCAAGTCAAATTAAATACTTTTTACTAAACGTAACAGTAAGTTATAAATATGTATACTAATATAATCGATGATTAATAATTATTAATTATATTGACCAATTATTATTTATATTATGATTGGACAATTTCTATGGTTGGACAATTAAAGAGTGATTGTCATTTTTCATAATTGGACATATAAGTCGTACAAAGGACACATTTGACGTTATTGCTGGACTGGTCGCCGAGTGCAGACCGAGGGTTCAGATTCAGCCACCTGTCACCGCTTCAACCCGCTGGCGAAGTGGTGTGACATTCATATCCTTCCTTTCCGGAGTACAATGGGGACACCGTGCTTTTCACACCTGAGGGCTCTTAATTTATGGCCTAGAATCAGTCGGCGAGTGCGAGATAGGCGGGCCGTATATGGCGGTATTTGGCTGTCAAGTCAAATTAATTAATTATTACTAAACGTCTAATCAGTAAGTTATAAATAATAATACGTATACAAATATAATAAAGAGAAAAGAAGATTATAATAAATTGGAAAAAGCGAAATCAATTCTCGGGCGGGACTCGAACCCGCGATCTTTCCCTTACAGGGGGAACGCTCTGACCACAGCTCAGTGGTATCTCGCACTCCCCGACTCTGACCACAGCTCAGTGGTCAGAGCGTTCCCCCTGTAAGGGAAAGATCGCGGGTTCGAGTCCCGCCCGAGAATTGATTCCGCTTTTTCCAATTTATTATAATCTGTTTAGTCTAGCAAACTAATTGCTTTAAAATTATCTTAATAAGAAAAGAAGATGTAGCGACGGATGTGGCCCTGTGGAGAGGTTCCCTCCATCTGGCAGAAACTTGATACTCCGAAATTCATTAGGCATAACACATTTGACATTATTGGTGGACTGGTCGCCGAGTGCAGACCGAGGGTTCAGATTCAGCCTGAAGAGTGAGGGCTCTTAAATTATGGCCTAGAATCAGTCGGGGAGTGCGTAATAGGAGGCGTGCGGTTTTGAGTAGGTGCGATGGCCGACCGGAGTGGTATTTGAAGGGACTACCGAAAAAAAGTAGGAGCGTGATCAGAATTCGACGTGTTTGGAGCCGTGGGCAGCAGCTATGTATAATACTAGCAGTTGCCCGCGGCTCCGCCCGCGTGGAATTCGGATTCCGTTCCCACTTTTTTTTCGTGCTAAAGTTCCCTCGGATATGGTCAGAAGTGATTGTCGAACTGAACTGAACTCTGAACCACTAAAAACGCATGCCATCACGGGTCTTTATTTGCTAGCCTATGTTACTCCCATTATTGAAATCAGTCAACAACAAACAAAAAAAAAAACAAGAAAAGGACTTTCCTCTTTAGAATATTAGTGTACCTAGATGTAGGTAATACCATCCTGTACAAAAAACTTTAGACGGCGAAAAAATAATCAAAGTAAAACTTTTTTACTGATCTTGATTCATTTGGAATTTAAAAGACACCTAATGCGGCCCTGCAATTTACGTGTTACGTAAAATTGTCACGTGACAACACTGACAAAATAGCGGACGAAGCGCGGAGGTGTGAACGGCAAAGGCGAAACTGCGCGGCGAAAGAGATAGAAGATAGGTAAATCTATGCATTATAACATGCCGTTTCGCTAGAGTTTCGCTCCTCGTACAACTGACAGAACATGGCGAAACAACCGCGGTTCCGCTATACGCGGTTTCGCGGCGGAGATGTGCTACAGGCGTAAATACGGTCATGTTATGAGTAGGTAGGTACTTAAGTAGGTAGATTTTGTTGTATAATTATTTAATCAATTAAATTGACATGATTTAGGATGCTAATAAGTAAATAATAACAATAAAAAGAAAAAAAAGTGGGGCACCTACATCATCCATTGTAGAACTTTGATGCGTGTTCATTTTCTTGCAGAATCGGTGACGCATCGGTTTTAATGTGTACTGGCAGCGTCCGCAGTATATGGAAGTACCCGCGGTATTAACCTCAGAGGAAAAATAGGTGTACTGGCTTACTGACTAGCAGAGAGGTGGTGAGCATGCTGGACATCGTGCTTTCTACACCCGAGGGGAGCAACACATGAGACGGCCTAGGGTCAACCGGGGTGTGACGGAAATTCTTCACTACGTAGAGATGCCTACAACTGGGAAAGTATGTGTCAATCGTCATCACTGGTGACAGTCGTGAATATTTTTCCCATTTATCAGCAGTGGCGACGCCAGTGGCGATAACTGGGAATAGACGACCAGAGATGGTGCGATTTTAGTCAGTCTGAGTCCGACATAATTACCTTTAATGGCGTACGGGTATCGTATCCGTGGGGATTAATGGGAAAATATGTTTTTTTTTTATATTTGATCCGTCAATTGAATGCACTCCGCTCGATGGTAAAAAGCTGAGGCTCACCATTTCTGATGCTATTGGCCTTAAAATGGTAGTCCCTAGTCCCTAACTGGACGACTTTGACAGACTTGGAGGGTTATATTTCAAAATAATACACAGATTATACTTTAACATTTATGTAATTTTGTAGTTTTTCTGTACAACGAATACAACGATATATTTATTATGACACTGTTTAATATACAATACAAACACTACCTGATACTGTCGAAAGTTGACTCATCACTCATTTAAATAAAACCACTTTTAACGGATTCTATCGCAATTTATTTGGTTTATTTACATATAGCCCGACTTTTCAGAATTGAATGAAGTTTTAAAGCATATATTATGCTAACTATTCAAATCGATTTAAGATAGAGAAACGAGAGTCGACCTCGGATGGGACTCCAACCCGCTTTTACTTTTCAGAAGCCATGGTCGCGGGGTGACTAAAGATGGTAGTTGTCACAACACGTGACATAATGTGACCGTTAAAAAGTGGTTTTATTTCAAACATTACCCGGCTTTTAATTAGAAAAGCCCAGATAAGCCCCACTTGCCAAGTGGCAATTCGTCGACCGGCGTAATGTAGATTAGAATGACGAACGTATGGGGTTTGACGTATATGACAGGCGTCAACATCCATACTTCCATATCCATACACCATACTAATATTATAAACTAGCCTTCCGCCCGCGGCTCCACCCGCGTGCATCTCGGTTAACGCGACCTTTGCTCATATCTTCGGTTCTACTCAACCGTTTGCGATCAAACAAACGTAAGATTTGAAGTCTGAGTAAGCCCTTTCTAACAAAAAAAAACCGCATCAAAATCCGTCCAGTAGTTTTTGCGTGCATTGCGAACAAACAGACAAACAGACAGGAAATTCAAAAAAAATATTTTCGTGTTCAGTATCGCTAACATAACATAACCCAAGTATTTTTTTTTAAATATCTCCAATGTACAGACACGACCACTTTACAATAATATAATAGTATAGATAGAAGATGCGAAAGTAACTCTGTCTGTCTGTCTGTTTGTCTGTCTGTTACGCTTTCACGCCTAAACCACTGAACCGATTTTGATGAAATTTGGTATAGGGGTACATTAGACCTTGAGAAAGGACATAGGCATGTTTGGTCGCGATAACCGACATCACGTATATACACGTCAAATCAAAACACTCCTCATTATATTCTACAATACGCTGGCCGGCGAATGAATTGCCACTTGTCTAGGGAGGCAGATCAACTTGCTTCGGTATTATAGTCTCCTTTCTGGCCGATACTGTACATTATTGATTCCTTCATATTATTCACTAAAAAGGCAGTTTATTCACTAACTTATTGCTAACGAATATGTACTTAGTGACGTGGTACTTTAATTCTTCTCCAATAGTTGTTACTTCTGCAATTTCACCCACTTCATCCGTTTGGGGTTCTAGAAGAGATGTTACAATTAGTAATAGTGATAAAAAATAGCCTACGATATAAAAAAACTATAGATTTATAATAAAGGCCGACAGAAGTGAGGTGTATAACACCCACATTTCGCCAGTTATTAATTTTGGTCCCACTTAATAGGGGGCGAGCCTACTGACGTCATGCTGCACTTGGTCATGGGCTGTATGTTTAGTGTCTTTTTTTTTATACAGGACACGTCAATTTGACTTCGTCTCGCCTGATGATATGTCTGAAAATTTATCTCAAGTAACTAATAAATATATTTTCTGCCCTATTTTAGCCCAGTCTCAAAGTACCGGAACTTGAATATTAAAAAAAAGTAATAATAATATAGTACATACCCAAATTTTGCCACACAGCTGGCGGGAGCACTGGTTGTTGTGAGAAAACGTACACCATTTTGGAGTCCCTCTGGATACCTTTGCCAGCTGCCTTCTCGTTTCTTGTCATCTCTACCCGATACCAGAAGGCTGGCTTCCTGTTAAGATTTATTTTATTTATTGACTACTATTATAAATTTGTAAATGAGTCGTGTCTGTACATTGGGAGATAATAAAAAAAATCTTAGGGTTATGTTAGATTAAGGGGGTATTGTAGTGAGACGTCCTACGTCGAACATTTTGACTGACGAAACGAGAGCTCGAATACAGCAATTTTGAGGATTTTTGCGGTTTTTTGAAAAAAAAAAAAAAAAAAAAAATATCTGCGTGATAAATTATAACTTCAACAATCTCTAGATATTTTTATGCCCTATTTTGTAATACAAACTTTGGCATGATATGGCGAAGGCGTTTTTGTGAGAAACGTGTTTAAAATAACTATTTGGAGCGTTTTAGACCCATGTTTGACGCTAATTTCTATCGAGCCAATTATCATGAAACGTGTTTCTGTTTTCACACGACCCTTGAGGGTTTAATCTTTTTATTTGGCGCAATTTGCTGTATTACTTGATATCCAGACGTTTAAAAATGTTAAAAGCTACTGCAACCTGGCCTTAACGATACTAAACACATTTTTTGGATTTTTTGTCTGCTTATACGCAATGGAAACAAAAACTATTAAAAGGATTTTGATACGTTTTTTTTGTTTAAAGGTCTTGGTCAGACTTAAAATATTTCGTAATTTTAATGCAATTGATTGAGTAGAACTGGAGATATAGTTGAAATAACCGACGTCCAAGCGGGCGGAGCCGCGGACATCAGCTAATTTATCTGTACATGTGAATAAAATTGAAATATCTGTTTATAATACTAAAATAACAGCCTCTTAGTGAAAGCATATTACTGCATACACGGTATTTATAACTAAAAAAACAATTTAAAAAATATTGTGTCTGTTTGTTCCATAATCTCCTAAGTGGCTTGACCTACTAAGACAAGGTTTTCAATGATAGATAGCTGATGTCAGAAGATGTACTTAACACTCACTTCAAATGGTCCTGGACTATATTATTGGCGATAGGCATACTGATCTTCTGCAGTGGGTCGCTCATCAGTTGTCCCACTGTCCGTATCGGCGATTTCTCTGATACGTAATGTTCTAATAATCGAGATGCTATCGGCTTTAGACTGGCTGAAATAGATACAATTTAGTTACAATCGTTTTGTAAAATACATGACTGTTTATCCCCTAAAGGGTAGATAGAGATGTTAATTACATCACTAAGGCACTTTCTACAAACACATTTTTTATGCTTGTGTTAAGAAGTGGTTTCACGTCGATAGTGCAATGACCAGGCTTCGAACCCGCGAACTATCGATTGTAAGTCCGTCGCTTCAGTCACGAGCTTACTGCCCACGGTTTTCATCCATATCCATACTCCATACTAATCCATACTAATATTATAAATGCGTAAGTTACTCTGTCTGTCTGTCTATTACGCTTTCACGCCTAAACCACTGAACCGATTTCGATGAAATTTGGTATACCTAGGGGTAGATTAGACCTTGAGAAAGGACATAGGCTATGTTCGGTCGCGATAACCGACATCCACGCGGGTGGAGCCGCGGGCAAAAGCTAGTATTTCATAAAGCTTAACTTCCTGATTCTTATCTACCTACGGTACCTCTTCGAATCTGTCCCACTATCGAGTGTTCAGTGCCCCGAGCACGATAAATATTCGTATTTGTAACTTAAACGTATCGATACCACGGAGCAGTGTTGCCGAACTATCGATAGTTTGACTATCGATAGTTGACCTCGAAAATCATCTATAATATCGATACTATCGATAGTACATTGGGTATTGAAAAACGATGTTATCGATACTATCGATAGTATTACTGGGGCCCTAGACAAAGTGACATTCTATTGATGGAATCGCACTGAAGCGAACCATTTTTAAGGTTTTAATCATGAATTTCGGGACATTGCGGTGGTTATAGTAATAATGATAAGTTAAATAATGTATTTCGAGTTACAAAGAATCAAATTTCATAAAAAAAAATATAGTGATATTAATGATTTATGTCAATTTCATACTACAATAAGCGATTCCACTGGCGTTTTCGCCAATAGAATGTCACTTTGTCTAAGACCCCTGTGTGTCGATAGTATTATACTAACGGTGCTATCAATACAATCGATAGTATCGACAATATCGATACTATCGATTGTCATTGCAATGTTCAGCATCAATAGTATTGATACTATCGATAGTACATTGGGTATTGAAAAACGATTCTATCGATACTATCGATAGTATTATACTGGGTGTCGATAGTATTTATACTAACGGTGCTATCGATACAATCAATAGTATCAACAATATCGATATTTCTATCGATAGTCTAACAATAGTCGACTATCGATAGTCTATCGATAGACTATCAATAGTCGACTATCGAGCGGCAACACTAAAGTCATCACAAAATAAAATGCCCGTTTTGACATTTGCTTTCGCGACGTAACTAGTGATGGAACCATACACCTCGGTAGTCGATACTCACGATAAATCGATTAAAGTTTGTATGCGTATTTGATCGATTAGAATATTATGTATTGTATTGTAAAGTGCAATACAATACTGCGAAAAATCAATTTTCTTTCATTTAACATTTTAATTACAATAAAATTCACTCAATTACCAATAGAAATCGCGTAAAAGTAGTAAACATTTTCTTGATACTCTCTGAAGTTTACGCGTATATCACTCATTGAAATGAAAGTGAAACCACTTTATAACGGATTCTATCGCGATTTATTTGTCACTATTTACTTTTAACCCTACGTCTCGGCTAGTTTCTAGCAGCCATGGTCTCGGGGTGACTAAAGATGATATTTGAAGCTTAGGAATTTAAAAGAAACTTAGTTAACAGCAAACACAACAAAGTCACAAATTGGGATAATATCATATTTGTCGATGAGACTTGGCTGAACTCGAATCATACCGTGCCGCAGTCGTGGACGGATGATACCGCTAATGCCTCTTGTTCAAAAGTGCCAATAGGAAAAGGTGGACGCTTAATAATCTGCCACGCCGGGTCAGCTGGTGGCGGTTTTGTGAATGATGCCTTGCTCGCATTTGAGTTTCTAAAGAATATCACGGAGTGGTTTACTAACCTGTTTACAAACCTCCCTGAACAGTGCATAATTATTATGTACAATGGCACCGTAACCACTCAGTTCAAATAGATAAAGCACCTACTCAAGCAAACAAAAAGGCCGATTTAGTAGCATGGATACAAAGACCAGGCGTTGAAGCTGATACGAAATAGTTAAGAGCTGAATTGCTGCAACTAAAGAAATTAAACTTGCAAAATTAAAATATAAAAAATAATATATCGTGATCGATTTATTTTTTCCTTAACCAATTATTCTCTTGTCTATGGACAGTATGAAAAAATCGTTATGGACAGCACTGAGCGGAGCGGGCGGTACCCATCAATGAAAAATGACATTCTACGTTTGAAAAATGTCATTGTTTTACGTTCTCAAAATTGAGAACTTCATGGACTTGAACTGTCAAAGCGGGCTTTTTATTTTGCGATTACTTTACCACGGAGCATTGCGATTGGTCGGCTTCACATGCACACAGCAGGCAGGCGGCCAATCGCAATGCTCCGTTCTCTCGATACGTTTACGTTAGTGCGGGGGCACACGGTGCGTTGCGTCGCCGCACCGCAGAAATTTCGGCCAATCGGCGGCCATACGAGCGGCCCCGCACCGCTTCTGTGGCCGCCGATTGGCCGAAATTTCTGCGGTGCGGCGACGCAACGCACCGTGTGCCCCCGCTGTTACGAATTCGAATATTTTCGTGCTCGGGGCACTGTTGGAATAATGATTACCACTTACCGAAATCGACTCTCAAACAATTCTCAGCGCGATACAAATGCTCCAGACATACGTGGACTTGTGCGAATTTCGTCAGCAGGTTCTTCCAAGGGCTGATGTCGATCTCATCGGTTATTAGCGGTACCTGAAAAATAAAATATGGTTAAAAAATGGACTCTGAACATAATAGGCAACATAGATACAAACATTATATTACAAGGTGTGTAGAAATATCGCGGCTCTCTAAAACGGCGCAAAGTGTACACTCGCGCCTGTAAATCCTCGAAGGGGTATGTAGAGGTGTATTATCTTATCACATCACCCACATTTCGCCAATTATATATCGCAATATGGGGCACTTCAAGAAGGGCAATAGAAGGTTTCTTCAGGGTCGGCGGCACGAGTGTGACGCCCCTGGTGTTGCATACGTCCATAGGCCACGGTAACTACTTTCCATCAGGCGGGCCGTGTGCTTGTCTGTCACCTAAATGGTATTAAAAAAAACTATGAATTTCGGTCCCGCGTATAGGTACAGGGTATATTTTTGAAACGGGACAGTAAAGACAAGTACCTTAACCGTTGTAGTTACAGCAAAACCTTCTTAGGAGACCTTCCCTAACTTTTTGAGATATTTTGAACTGTATTTACAGATTTTGCAAAAATCTTACAGTTGTCCTTTTTTTTAGCCAATCGATTCTACGTGGGGATCAAAAGAATCTATGGGACTACTTTAGCTTTGAGTACTAGGAAAGACATAAATCGCCACAATGTGCATTTAAGTACTACGTATTTAAGTACCAACCTCATTAACATCTCTCTTCTCGCTCACAAGCCCGTGTTTCTTCAGCGACGCGAAGTCGTCCACAGTCAGTTCGTTGGCGTCCTCTTCATAGAACGATTCACAGTCCAATCGTATGGAGTGCTCTCCGCCATTGAACGACTCGAACGGATTGAGCGTGAAATCTCCACCGCTCATGGTCATGTCTTGGATGGTTTGGTTTATTTGTTCTATTGACTCGTGTGTTCTGAGAAAAGATTGGGATTATAGTTGGTAGAAAAATTTGTACATCTATACTGTAATACTGAGTGATTTTATAGTCGCTTTGATTAAAAAGATTTTGGACACAGTTTCGATAGCAAAATCGTCTGAAAGTAAGTATTAAGTTGGCGGAAAAAAAACTTTTTTTTTATAACATAACATAACATAAACTCACGCCTATATCCCCGAAGGGGTAGGCAGAGGTGCTAGCACCCACATTTCGCCGTTTATGTTTAGATCCCAATGTAATAGGTGGCGAGCCTATTGCCATTAACCGGGCACTTATAAACCTGCGATAAAATAAATACACACATAACTTCGAAAAGCATCGAAAAGTCATTGGTGTGTGCCATGGTAATACCTGGGATCGAACCCGAGACCTCGTCTCAGCAGTCCATTACCCATACCACTAGGCTACTGCGGTACTGTACTGTATGGGAATAATGTACAGGTGATAGGTATGGTTCACCCTTGTTTGAAAAAAAAACAAAACGTATGACAAAACATACATTAACGGTAAAAAAAGATTTTTTTCACCAAAATAATACTTCCAGACGATTTGGCTAACGAAGCTGTGCCAAAAATATTTCGCTCCGAAACGACTATAAAACTTGCATGCACATTGAAAATGTTTGATCGCGATGGACGCAGAAATTTTCGAACGGATTTTAATGCGATATTTTTGTTAGAAAGGTCTTGGTCAGTCTTAAAATCCTACGTTTGCTTGATTGCAATCGGTTGAGTAGAACCGCAGATAAGATATCCAGGCGGCTAGAGCCGCGGGCGAAAAGCTAGTAACTCAATATGTTTATATTGTTTAACTATGTTTAGGGCGTATAGAATCACATCAAGATTTTCGGGGATCAAGCAAAACTCACCCACAGTGAAGCTACTGCATTTTTTTCAATACCTGGCTCAAAAGTACTTGGTTGATTCCAGAATGTTCATTCCAGGTTTCCAGGATCCAACAATTGACAAAACGCGGATATGAATTACTTAACGTGAAAATAAATTACTGTATTACAACTTTGCAAGTTGGTAATGTGCATGAACGTGTCAATACAATTATGTAGTCAGCGCCACCTAGCACAATGAAGCTAAGCGGCTCTAAAATTCTTGATCCTGCATCGCACAATAGAAGTTCTCGCACATATACAGGGTGGATTTTTTATACCCACACTCCCAAGGAAAGACTAACATGTCTCTGTAAGCGATTTGCTACTTATGATTGATCCACATAGATTGATAACATAAAAATACGAACGTTATTTGTTCGAATTTTAGTTTTGATTACCAAGTGTGACAAGACAAGCGAGTCTTCAAAAATCATTGCGTGCAGGTTTTTTTAATTAACAAATACTTTGTTTGAGTAAAATTTGTTAGAGCACTTTCCCTCCCATTCCGTCCTGGGGCCCTAGACAAAGTGACATTCTATTGATGGAATCGCGCTGAAGCGAACCATTTTTAAGGTTTTAACAATGGATTTCGGGACATTGCAGTGGTTATAGTAATAATGATAAATTAAATAATGTATTTTAAGTTACAAAGACTCAAATTTCATTAAAAAAATATAGTTATATTAATGATTTATGTCAATTTCATACTACAATTAGCGATTCCACTAGCGTTTTCGCCAATAGAATGTCACTTTGTCTAAGGCCCCAGTATATAATATTCCAACATCAGTCATGGGTTGTCCCTTGATATAAAAAAAAACTTACAAAAAGGTTTTTCATTTTTCATTTACCTGGCATCATTAGTCCAAATCCCAGCTATGAAGAACGAATGTTCTAGAAGCGACATAATCTTCGTATACTCCCACATCGTCTTCTCTGTGCCGACTTGTGCCACAAGAGACAACGCTTGAGGCGGGCTGGAGCGTAAGTTCTTTAGTACCTTCGACGCTTGGGAGTGCCCTCTAGATAGTTTTAAGACCAGCTTGGAAAGATATGTTTTGTTGTTCGCGTCTATCTGTAAATCAGAAATAGATAGAATGGATTATTATTATATTCTTACTACTATATTGCAAGGTTAAGCAATATTAAGAGTAACCATTCTTAATTAGTATATAGAGACTCCTTCGTGCCTCTGAGAGCACACTAAGCCTCATCTTGATTACCTAACGGTAGGTAAATGCGTCATTCAGGTAATAGGAGCTGGTCTAAGCCAATAGCCTTGGTAGTGTAGTGAACACAACTGCTACGCATTAAGAATTAGAATTCCTTACCAGTTCACGTGTTTCCCTACTCCTACAGTCCCGGGTCCTTTAGCGGGGCGTGAAAAAGTATCTGATGAGGCCGTCAAGCTAAGTGCCACCATTGTAACATGGTACATGTCTGTAATGGTGATCCTCTTTTCAAAGACTTTGCCTTCAGTTTACCATCAGGCGAGGCGAAGATGAACCATATAGTTACCAAAGTGGCTAAAGGGGTGTTTCTTAGTAACTGGTTACAAAACAGTGAAAAAAATTACTGTTTCGTAGCTGGTTATGAACCATATAGTTACCAAAGTGGCTGAAGGGAAAAAAACGCAGGGCACGTGTGTTCGATTGCCGCTCAGTGCAAAATATGTGTGCCTGAATAGATATGGCTATTTGCGATAATCTGTTAGTGCCTCGGAAAGCACGTTAAGTCTCAGTTGCGATACGAACTCAGTCGCTATGGGTAGTTGGAGCCCTAAAAAGTTCAACAACTGGTCTAACTGCATCGCTTCGATATCGCCAATGGGTTGTGGAGGTCAGATGGCAGTGGCTTCACAGAAAATATCGAAGTTTAGCCGCTTCACAGTTATACTTGAAAGCAGACTTCAACTGAGTTGGGAAGAGGCTCATAGGATGACGACTTTAGAGTATTTTTACTGCACTAAATATTATAGGACTTACAAACGGTCGTATTTTGCCTGACGATATAAACTTGAGAGCTTGAATGAGTAACGTTATTAGCTCTTCTGCCGTGGTACAATCTGGAAGAACGAATCGTATTTATCATTAAAATATGTTTAAGTATTATGTTCTTAACTTACGCTACATTACTTTACTTTTTTTGTATAAAATTTTTAAGCTATGCTAATTATATATTAAAATCGATTAACATTTTTCAATTTTTCAATCTTAATCGATTTTTTTTTGTTACAGGGGTGTATGGGCAGGGCAGTTGGCCTAAAAAATCTAAAAACAACGGTCTAACTACAAGGCTTCGATATCGCCTAATGTTAACATTGGGTTGTGGAGGTCAGATGACAATCGCTTCACGGAAAATATCGAGGTCTAGCCAAATCCGTGGTTAAGACTGGTTAAGCGGACTCTAGACTCCGAGCTGAAAGCTTCGGATGCGACTGGGAATTAACGCTAAGAGGAAGAAGAAGAATGGGCAGGGGTGTACCAAGATATTCGAGCCCTAGATAAGCCCGCCGTACACCTACTATCCTCTCGGGATTGGGAGGATAGACAGTGTCACTACCGTGCGAATGATTAGATGGTTCGGACATGTAAAGAGGATTGACAAGACAAGATTGATGAAAAAGATCTATGAAGTCATCCTAGGCGTGCGTATGCCAATCAGATTTAGAATATTTTAAGGGAAGAGCGGGTCAAGAGTACTCGTAACCGACGGGCATGCATAAAAACGATTATGAAAGACCAAAAAGCGGAAGGTAAATATCAAGATCGTAACAAGCGCAAATATTATGTTATCTCTGCCTACACCAATGGGATAGAGGCGTGAGTATATCACTGCAGAGTCGCTTACTGCTGTCAGTCTGTCCGTACGTATGATTAGATCTTTAAACTGTGCAACGGATTTTGATGCGATATTTTTATTAGACAGTGATTCAATAGGAAGGTTTTTGTTTATTATAATATGACATACTAGCTTTTGCCCGCGGCTCCGCCCACGTAGATGTCAGTTATCGCACTCAAACATAGCTTATGTCCTTTCTCTAGGTCTTTCTTTCTAATCTATCTCTGTACCGAATTTCATCAAAATCGGTTCAGTGGTTTAGGCGTGAAAGCGTAACAGACAGACACACAGACAGACAGAGTTACTTTCGCATTTATAATATTAGTATGGAGTATGGGTTATTGTAGTTATAATATCTACGCAAGCGGAGCCGCGGGCGGAAATCTAGTGTATCCATACTAATATTGTAAATGCGAAAGTAACTCTGTGTGTCTGTCTGTCTATTACGCTTTCACGCCTAAACCACTGAACCGATTTTGATGAAATTTGGTATAGGGGTAGACTAGACCTTGAGAAAGGACATAGGCTATGTTTGGTCGCGATAACCGACATCCACGCGGGCTGAGCCTCGGGCAAAAGCTAATATATATGTATAAATCAGACTGACCTCTTAATATATCCCACAACTTATACGTAAAATCGTTGCTAGAGCCGATAGCATTCATATCGTTGAGACACTGCCGTACTGAGGTGGTATCTTCTGTGACGCAGATGCACCCACCCGCGGGACATTCCGCGGTATAAGCATATGTTTCGGTCTCGACCAAGAGGTCGTTGACACGCTTCTCGTTGTTTGGCTGTCTTGAACCTGTGACGATGTGCCTGGAAATATAAATGTGAGTATCTGAATGTTTGCTTTTGTAAAGGCCTTCTAAAGGCCATTTTTTTAATCCCTACTATAAAAATAATATAAGGAGATAGAAACTAAATTCCTACTTCCATTGGTGACGCCGTTGGCCGAACGGCTTATTGTTCCTTCTGAGTGGGCCATTTCACGCATTTCCCCTACATAACGACTGCCATAGATACCTACATGCATAATTTTTTTTGCACTAAGCAAGGGTCGAACCAGCGCCTCCTGCGTAGCGGAGGCATTCACTACCGCCACGACACATAGGCTGTATAAATTAAATTAGAATAATAATAATAATGTTTGAAGCAATTATTTATTTGCTCACTCCACTTAAATCACTTTATTTAGAGCAGATTTCATCAAGATATATATTTTTTATACGACCCAGTCGGCAGCCAAGCACACGGCCCACCTGATGGGAAGCGGTCACCCTGGCCTATGGACGTATGCAACACCAGGGGCGTCCCACTTTCGCTGCCGACCTTGAAGAAACCTTCTAATAAATATATTAATTTTGATCAAGTCGAACTAAATTTTGTATGACGTATACAAATACTGGGTGGCGCAAAAGTAGTGGCACTAAAGAAAATACCTTTATTTTTTTTATATGAAATTTTCTGTCATTCTGTTGTTGAAAATTGTGTAGTGAACAAATGTAAAATACACTGAAAATAAACATGGACCGTTTTACTCCCCAAGAACGTGGAATAATTGTGTCAAACGCTTTTCCAGGCCGAGTTATCTCTCGTTTTGGCGATTTGCTTTGGCCTGCAAGATCACCCGATCTGACCAGTCCAGACTTCTTTCTTTGGGGTTTTTTGAAATCTCGGGTGTATGTGAACAAGCCACAGACTCTCGCAGCTCTAAAAGAAAACATTCGTCAAGAAATAACGAACATATCGCAGGAAGTGTTACGGCAAGTTATGCAAAATGTCATAAATAGGGCTCAAATGTGTATCAACTCTGGAGGTCACCATTTAAAAGACATCATCTTTAAATCCTAATGGTACGAAATTTAATGGTACAAATATACATTTAAAAAAACCTAAATCTAGTTTTCTAATTTAGAAAAAATGTTATAGCCGAACCAAATAGGGTCTTTACTTTTGCGCCACCCAGTACATACACACGGGGCCCGAGTCCTCTCTTCCACCCCTTTCTATAATTTAGTTTGTTTTGGCATATACGGGAGCAGCTACAATTGAAACTCCCATAAACGAGAGGAAAGCGTGTAAAGGCTCTGGCCTTTAGACGCTTTCCTCTCGCTCTTTCCTCTCGCAAGCTCTGCAGGCTCTGCCCTGCAGAGCTTGCAGATGAACTTGGCTTAGACCCTGAAAATCTTAGTCCCATACAGTAAGCAGCTATAGAAACTACAGAACAAAATATTATGGTCATCAGAGATTTACAAAACTTGCTGAACAGCGCTTACCTGACAGCAGCTGTTTCCAAATTAACAGATGAGTAGCCAGCAGCAGTCATGTCAACGAGGATTTGGTTCAAATTGTGCAGCGCGCATACCGACTTCCAGATTGCATTCGTTGGTGTTGCTAAGTGACCTACTATTACTTCTTGCTCCTTAAAACATATAAATTTACTGAGTCAGTATCACATAAATCATTATTCTATTTCTCATTCGAAAATCATTGTACAACACTTCCAATTATGTTTTAAGGCACTCCACTACATTGAGCAGGATCAAATTGTACGCGTCAGAGTTCTCGTGGCAGTGTAGTGTTACATGCCAATTCTTAGAGCAACGCTGCGTTACGCGTAAAGGTATGATTTCGTAGCCGACCGCATACAACAAACTACCGACGCACGCAGCAGGTGCGCCTAGTTCATTGCGGCTTCTCAATGGTTCCCAATATCCGTATCGGAGTTTAACAAGTAATGGGTACGCTGTATCTGCTGCATGCGTCTGTCGTTGTCGTATACGATCAGTTTCGGAATCATACCTTATGGGTGACCCTTTTTTTATAATGTGGAAATCCCCATACCCTCTCGCCGGAACCGGTGGAGGTGGTTATGTCGGACAAGAACCGACTAAAACCGCAAGCTATCTTTCAGTTGCCGGAGGTGAGATAGTCAGAAACATATCTCTCACACCTGGCCGATTCATACAAATGTAGGCAGCGGGTCGCCCGTCAAACGATTCTTTGCGGCAGGCGCCCGCGCCTGGTACATGCACAACGCAATGGAAGGCTTAATAGCTATTTTAATGTTTTTCTTTTCAGCCAAGCATTTCTATGTATGCCTAAAACGAAAATCGCACCAATCGTAAACTAAATGAGATACTCACAAAATAAACTTTACAGCTGATAAAAGGTGTGTGCAGCGTTTTGTTTGGCCATTCACATTTCAGCTCAGTGATACCATTGTGTGGAGCATTTGCCAGCTCATCTGAAGTATGAGATGAACCATATGATATGCCCGATATTAAATATTTGCAGTCCACTACACTAGTGACCTGAAATTGCAAATTTTATAATTTAGTTCTTGTTGAAGTAGAATGCTATATGTATAGTCGGCTCATGGCTAAGTAGTTACCAAGAACCAAGTAAGAACCACAATACAGAAAGCATGTCAAGCCATATTGGTTCTAGTTTTAATACTAACATCTATGGCAGCCTTTATGGGCACTTGGAGCTGTAAAAAGTCTGACAAACTGGCCTAATCATGGAACTGATATTGTCAGTGTATTGTGAAGGTCACACAACAGTAGGATCACGGTTTTATAGTTAGATTGAAAGTCAACACCAACTTAGTTGTGAAAAGAATTGGATGGTGATTTCATTCAAGTCAGTGTCACACCCGTATTCACAAACAATACTGTGAGGTCTCATAGTGTGCTCGAGCGCATAGGGCTGGTAAAATTAATTCACAAACATCACGGAGCAGTATCTAACGCAGTGCGTTGCCTCAACGAAGTATTACTTAAGTGTTATCAATGAATAAAAAGGCTTGCCAAAACGAACCCACTGAGAATTTGTCGTTATTTGCACAGTTTTGGTAGTACGCATAGTGAAGTATTGTTTGTGGATATGGGTGTCAATCTTATGTATACATATTTTATTATATTTTATTAACAGATAAGAAATCCTGACATATAAATAACTTAATACCACTTACAGAGTCAACAGGCAGCCCCTCTTGTTTAGCATAATCCTCAAGCAGCTGATCCAAATCTACATCATCCAAGCTCATACTCTCTTCATAAGTGACTAAACCACGTACAAAGTGGCTCTGATCTGACTGCACGGTGAGAAGCAAAGGCTTATTTTCTTCTATCGGATTGATTACGATCCACATTGGTACCGCATCTTCTTTTAATATTTGGTCACGATTCTTGTTATAAAGGTTTGCTATTTCTCTAGAATAGTAGTATTTTTTGGTTAGTTTAGTGACCCACAGATAACAGCTTAAGTAGCTAAGAGTGATTAGAATTCTGGTGCCATGCCTGCAACCAATCAGAACCCATTCCAGTAACAAAAATACAACACATACACATAATCACGCCTTTATCCCTGGAGGGTTAGGCAGAGGTGAATTAACATCCACATTTCACCAATCATTGTATTAGGCCCCAGTTAATAGGGGGTGAGCCTATTGCCATATTCTGTGCACTATTGTTGACTCAAGCCATGCATCTGAGGCATCTACCATCAGATAGATATATCTGTTAAACTGCCCTATACCTTAGTCTAGTCTAGTCCAGTCCCCTTGTATGACACCGCATGGCAAGAGATGGGGTGGAACAAATTCTATGTGCTGAGAACCATGTGGCAAACCAGTGACAAAAATAGCCTTTGTGCTATACCAACTTAAATCTATTGCTGTATCTAATTTCAGTCAGATTCTTCATAGGAATAAATTAAGAAAATAGATCAATAAATTATAAGTACAATACCTTGCTATTTTAATGTTGATTGGTCCATGCACCGCTTCTTCTTTACTATACAGCTGGGGTTCATCTGATATCATTGTGTCATCTAATATTGTGTGCAAGCTCAAATCTAGTTTTAGCGGTGACCCAGTCAGTTCCAATTCCTCTGTGAATGTAATGAAAGAATACTTATACTCCATTTGGTACCAAATGTAGTGTAGTTTCGGTTAATTATATATATGAGTATTTATCGTAGATTAATATTATCGGAGAAGCACCAAGAATAAGAAGAAAGAAATTAGTTCACTAACTGTAGAAGAGAGACCTTACCTGACTCATTTCTGATATTTTTTCCAAACGTTTCAGTGGTATTCCAAGTTTGTTTCACCTAGAAAACGTTACAGAAATATTACGGTACCTTTATTGTGATTCATTCAACTTTAAAACATATGTATTAACCTTGTTATTAACTAAGATAACTTCTGAGCTATCTTTTGTATACATTTGAACGTAACTTGGGGCCTTTTGCTTATTTATATAATACTTAGAGTAATTATCTATCACAGGTTTCAGTACGGCGTCCATTATTTTAGGTAAATATAAAGGATTAGACCTTCAAAAAGTTAAATTAAGCTAAAAATTGAGAATTGATCCGTTGAATACGTTTATTTTCTAGATTTTTGAAATTGAAATTATCAACAACAATGAGCTGTCAAATAACGACTGGGGATAGGGATGGCCTTTAGCTCGTTTAACTCGATTTGAATTCTTTGTATCTAACTCGTCTTTAGATTCGATGCATTTTGTTGGATGGATCAAGTTTCAACAGCAAGAGCGCGAATGTTTTGATCGTTTAGCGTGCATATCTCCAAAATAATGACAAGAAGATCATGCCGATCATTAAATTTATCAAACCGTAGGTATTTACATTCACTATCATTTGTGTATATGAATTTGCATTAGCTTGAGTATTTCCTAAGATCTATAAATTAATTAAGATGTGCTGTAGACGTAGCTTAATAAATTAATATATACAACCATTAGGCTCCGCGCAAACGTACGGTTTCCGTCCACAGTTTCCTGATCAAAAAGTCAGATTCAAAAAACCGAATGCTCCATTTTCATACAAAATGTTCTACTAGCCGCACACGTCCTTACTTTTTGCAGAACGGAAAAAACCTGACGTTCGGTTCAGAATGGAAAAAAACCTAATGACGTCATACCGAACGCAGCACTCGCATACATTTTGTACTAATCGCCGCACACGTCAGGAAATTTCCATCCGGAATCGCGCTTAAATTGTGTCCAGCGTTGTCAATTCCCAAGAGAGTGGGGACTTTCAAGCCGATTAGGGAATTTGTGGGGATTGTGCTTATGTGGGGCATTTAGACATTCACACTAGACCTAAACTCAGAAGTAATAAGTGGCAAGTATTATACATATTGATAAATTATTAAAGCAAAATATCCGACATTAAGGTACTATTTAACTCTTTATTGGCAATATATGTACACGAGCCGCAATAAACATCGCAAGTGGTGAATATAGCGGGAAACTTCAAGAGAAGTAATGTAGTTATCAATGTCTAATATTGGGGCCTTTCTGTTGGGTTTGTGGGGAATTCAGATCATCAGTAATTGGCAACACTGATTGTGTCTCGCTTCCGGGGTTGCCAGATTGTATTATAACTTTTGTTACATTTTGCGTAACTTTTGACTCTCTTACGACCCAGCCCCATAGTGGTAGACGCTCTCAGCTGCATTAAGTCCCAGATGAAATAGCTGGGGCTCGTACTCAATGGCCGGTGGGATTTCAAGGAGCATCTCGGAAGGCCGGCTCCTAAATTGGGCGGATACCCGAGATAAACCGAGAGGATTTGTAAAAAAACAAGAAACACTATATAAAAAAACAAGAATACGTAACTGTTCCCCCGAAAATGCAACTTTTAAGCCAGCTTGTGTTACATTTGATCATTTAGCACTGGCAACACTGCTCGCTTCGAACTAATAATAAAAAAACCTAATGCAAAAAACCTGACGTGTGCGCTCGGCACACGGAATTCCAAATCAGGAAACCGTGGACAGAAACCGTCTCCGGAAACCGTACATGTGCGGCCACCCTTAATGCAAATGAGTTAAGTTGTGGTTCTGGTTACTTTGGTTCTAATAGCATTTGTATCAATTATTTGCTAATGACTATAGTGAAGTATTTGAATTTTCTTCTTTTTATCTTTTATTTCACTATACTATACAATTCAAAATGCTACGCTTGTGGAACTTCATCCTGCTAACTCGATATCAATTCTAGCCTAAGAAATTTCATATCGATTCAATTTCGGTTTGAGTTTTTCCAAGTTGGCACCTCACTAATTTCGACTAGTTCTGACATCAAAATATTCGTCCAAGAATATAGTCATTTGTATTGTGCTATCCTTTTTTATATAAAACTCAAAATAAGTTTAATTTTACATAGGTAATAGGTACTGAATGTCTGAAGTTTTAATATACATGGTGTATTTGCATATTTTATAAAAAATAAAAGTTTCATTCCGATGGGTTATGGCCATCTATGTAACATAATCTAAAACTACTTAGGAACTTAGTACAAAAGTTCATAAATAGATGGCGTTACTAACTGCAAATCTTATCGAACTAAATAAAAATTAGAGTCGCCGTACATACGCATATTGGAGCATCAGTAAAAGACTGCCCTGAAGCAAGATGGGTTAGCAAATTTAGTGTTGTATTTACCTACTTATTATAGGTACCCAGGGTAATTTTATATCCATAATAATTAGGTAGGTAGCAGTGGCGAAGAGTCCCTCCCTGTTACCCGATTCCTGCCGGCTTGCTCTACAAAGGGAAGCCACATTAGAGATATATTTAAATTTAATTTATACTAAAATAAATAGTATTTTTTCCACCGGTTTCTCTTTCCAAAAAGTTCAAGTGTTCAAGTTAAAGTGTTTATCCCACCTGGTGGCAGACAAGCACACGACACACGACCCACCTGAAAGCGGTTACCGTAGCCTATGGACGTGTGCAACACCACAGACGTCACACCCGTGCTGTCGACCCTGTAGAAACCTTGAGGAACCCCATATTGTACGGAAGCCGGTGGAAAAAAAAATCTTACCTCTTATAGAACGACAACAGGAATTTTGTATGGATGTTCTTATTTCAGATATTGAATTTCAGATGCATTCAGTTTTCGATAATGCATTTTGTTGAGTAAACCATCTCAATCACGGCTCCCCTTTGCAGAGCAAGCCGGCAGAAATCGGGATATAGGGACCCCTCGTCATTGTTGTAGTCTAAGATAGGAACTTATCATACTTTTCAAAAAAATAAAGCTTAAGTACTTTACTGTGCAATCTAGAATGCACTTTATTGCAAAGTAACGGGAGACACTATTCATTTATCTTCAGATGTTTATGATTCTATTAAACTGTTCTATATAATTATGGTTCTATAAAAGTTTAAGTCTTTCACGCGGCTGTAGGTACTGTTAAGGGAGGCATTAAATAGATCTCCGGCTTGATATAACTTCCTAATATTATTTTATTGAAGAGATATCGTGTAATAACCATAAATAGGGAACCTCTTGGCGATTTCTGTTTAATATTAAGTACTTAACTACCTTAAATTTACCTGTTATTTAGTGTTTTTATGAGATAGGTAACCGTTTACTATAAACAATGCTGACAGGTTCTGATTAAAGCACCTAGATACCTATGATATATCATAGGTAGGTACAGTAGGAGTTTTTATACCACTAAGGTCGCAGACAAGCACACGGCCCACTTGATGGTATGTGGTTACCGTGGCCTATAATAGGCGAGTGCAACACCAGAGGAGTCAAACTCGTGCTGCCGACCCTGTACGAACAGAGAGATTCTGTGCCGTCAGCGCCAGAGATATGTAGGACAAGCCTTTGGTTTTCCTACTGGCATGCAGCACAAAACCTCTCCAGTGAGCTCTGGCTACCCTACTAACCGCCGGGAACACAACATGAGGTTATTTATTCGCGGTATTCTGTAGGGTGGAGGTACCTACTTCCCCAGTCGGACTGCTCGAGGCATTTAAAATATTTTTTTTGTTTTAGAAAATCTCAGATGTTATTCGTATAATGTGAGGTGTACAGGAGAAATCTGAAAACGGATAGTGTACAAACCGAAAGGCAGCGAACCTATCTTTTGTCAGTCTGCCTGTGCATTCCAAGCCAGTAGCATTCCAAGTTTACGGACTAGGCCCAGGGGGAGAGGCTTCACGGGAGTGTGTACCAGACCCTGTGTTTAGCTTTCTCTCCATTTATTGGATTGAAACTCAGTGCGTCACAGAATTTGGGTCACTTTTGAATTGACAAATCATATATTGATCTTTGTCTCCAGTCTCTACTAATCAGCTGATGGTTACGCGCTAAAACATTCCAACTCATTTTAAACTATTAACAGTACCGGATTTGCCTGGGGGCATCTCGATAGCCCTGGGTCAGCCGGAGCGTGAGGAATATGCCAGAGTCAATCTCATCCTCGACAAGTAGTCACCCAAAACAGCGTGCGGTTTTAGTCGGTGCGAGTTTAACATAAGTACCTACCTACCCCCACTGGCTTCGGTTTGGATTTTCACATTATAAAAAAAAGTACAGGATTTGCACACGAGTACCTATGCCACGATGCCTATGTGGGCACTGTATAGGTACTAAAACCACCTGCCGTGTGTTACTTCGTCTGTAAAGCATCGACCCTCATTGAGGGCCCACACAGTTCTCGTATGCAGGTAATTTCTGATTACTGAGCAATAATATTGAGGCGTATACCTAATTGGAGTGGGAGGCATTACTGCGGATGGAGGGCAAACCCCGTTTCGACTAGTATTGTGAACCAACTCCCAATACATTCATGTAATTTATATGTATCTAAGGGTTAACTAGAATCCGGAATTAAAGTACTTACTATTTTATATATTTTATGATGAAAGGAAGTTCGTTAAGTAGGTTAGATAATGAAGTGGTAGGTATTCTGTGTCCAAACTGACCAAGTAGGTACCTATATGGTACTAAAGGAGGGTACAAAAGTATCAAATTTATCTTTCACATAGCAATCTTTTTGTACAATTAGATCCTGATCATGTTTGAATAACGTTGTGTAGAACCTATTGAAGTGGTACTTTTAAGTGGCAGTTAAAACGAAACCACTTGAGCGTAGACGAGTGTACCTACTTGCGTGGGGCTAGTGCTGATAAGAATAGATTTAAAATCGCTTATCAAAATGTTAAGTGCTGACCTATTAGTCATTGTGGAGCGGTAATTAGCAACGGCTTAATTTGACGTAAGTGTGAGTGGATGGCTTTAAGTGAGTATCAATGCGTGACAATAGAAGGTAGCACTTTAGGGTTACGTGTGTGTACATATGAAAACGTATTCCGACTTATATTCTTCTTCATCCTAACGCCAATCCCCGGTCGCATCCGAAGCTTTCACCTTGGAGTCTGGGGTCCGCTTTACCAGTCTAACTGCGGATTTATCTGAACTTCGATATTGCCCGTGACTGCCATCTGACCTCCACAACCCAATGGTGACATTAGGCGATTTCGAAGCATTGCAGCTAGACCAGTTGTTAGAATTTTTTAGGGCCCCAACTACCCGTAACGACTGTCATAGAAGTTCATATGGCAACCGGGACCGACGGCTTAACATGCTCTCCGAGGCACGACCAGACCAATGCAAATACCTATATTCATGCATACAAATATTTGCACTGCGCGGTGGTCGAACCCGCGCCTCCTGCGTAGTGGCCGCGTTCACTACCGTCACGCCACAGAGCCTGTAGGTACAGCAAGCGGTGTTCCTATAATAATTAAAGGGATGTATTGTAAATCATAATAGGCACCACTAATTTAATTAATTCATTCGATCTTAAGTATTAAACAATGTGAAAGTAAAAAAGTTCAATACGAGATTGTTTCTTCCTTTCACAATGTTTCCCTATAATCAAAGTTTATTAGGTACACAATTTTCCGACCCCAAAATATTCCTTTTTCTTTTATCCATTTTTATGTAAATCCTGTACAAATCCTTCGGAGTTCGATGGATACACATTGAATATATTAACACAATATGCGAAATAAGAAGCACCTTAGATTAGCCGAATCCTTTTAGCTTGATGAGAAAGAATCCTGTCAGTTGTTATTGGTACAGGTAAAGGAGAGAGCTTTAGTGGTTCTGCTAATTTGATCGAAAAAAGAGATCAAAGCGTTCATAAATACCACTTTCACCTGCCAGCCACGGTTCTACTTAGAATTTGTTTTCCTAAGGAATTACGTCTAACACTGCTACAATTACCAATACTCGAGAAAGGAGAAAATAACAATCTTAGGTATTCTATTTTTAATAAACGCTTTTCCAATTTACACAGTTGTACCGGGGCTTTCTTCGACCAATCTAGTTGATTTTGTTACATCCTTTTCATGACTTCTTGATGAGCTGGAGACATGCTTTTTCAGCACAAATGGGGCATTTGAAATAATGTGCTTATTGTTAGAGTTGACGTCTGCCAGGAAAGTATCGAAGAGAATAATAACATGTAGCATCATGCTACTACATATTAGTAGCTGTACTTTTGCTCCATGTCCCAATTAATTGTGACATAGGGTAAATAAAAAAATATTAATATTTAAACTGTTTTGTCATTTTTTCCGTGAACAACCCTCCGTATACCGCCTCCCTTCTTCCTCTTAGCGTTATTTCCCAGTCGCATCCGAAGCTTTCAGCTCGAAGTCTGGGGTCCGCTTTTACCAGTCTTAACCACGGATTTGACTAGACCTCGATATTTTCCGTGAAGCGATTGAGTGAAACATTGAGTGAAACATTAGGCGATATCGAAGTTTTGCAGTTAGACCGTTGTTTTTGGATTTTTGAGGGCTCCAACTACCCGTAACGACTGCCATAGATGTTCTCATGGCAACCGGGACCGACGGCTTAACGTGCTCTCCGAGGCACGACCAGACCAATGCAAATACTCATATTTCATTCACACAAATATTTGCACTGAGCGGGGATCGAATCCGCGCCTCCTGCGTAACGGCCGCGTTCACTACCGCTACGCCACGGAGGCCGTCAAACCGCCTCCTTGAGTCATGGAAAAGTGTAACTGTTTTATGAAAACTGCCTTCTTTGTGCTTTTGGTCATAAATGTCGGAGTCAAATCGACGTCAATACGGTGTCTCTTATTAATTGCATGGAAGCGGGAGAGGCGAAGTGTACCTACATCCAGTTGGTATATCCGGGCCACTAGGTACTACTAGCGACTCCATCCTTTTGAGGAACACGGCACCTTCTTTGGTCCTTTGATTGAAATTACCCCTTAAAGCTTCAGAATCCTCCTTTCCTCTAGAAAGAAGACAGTGTTATAGCTATGTTTCACCTGTAGTACCTATGTAGCATTTATTTTTAAATGTAATTAACCTTCTTTTTATTAAGATTACAAATGTCCTTCGTGTAAAGATGTTAAGTTTGTCTTTGTCCCTTTTAAGTACGCATATAATTATGTAAATATGATACGTGTCTGGTCTACTGGCACAGACCCAAGTGTGCATTGGTGTAAGGGTTCTTTTCTACGTTATTTAATTTGAACGTGTCACAACGGAGCTTTGTTTGAGATTCCAAATGAGGGACGACAGGTAGGCGGAAATGTACCTACTAAATTCGGTGCACATAGTTTCAAGATGGTACAGTAAGCATCAGATCGATCTTGACTACCAAAGTCTCAAAATGATCTTATTACCAAAGAATTAAGAGCAAGTCAAACTATTATTAACATAAGGAGGTTCCTTAGAGTATACATTGCTATAGAGCGCGCCTTACATGTATGAACTGCTATCACGGGTATGAACAGTACCGAGGCTCCTGGCTCAACCTCAATCAGTAGCAAAACAATACCCATCAAAATGACTTCGCAAATAATATTTAATTCGGTATGTTAAATCAAAATTTTATACAACATCGTATATTTGTAGTAATAATGACGCAAAAATATCGCAAAATGACACCATTTTTATTGTATTTTGGCTTTAATTTTATCCATGCATATCATATCGAACAAAAAACTTCATAACAACAAACTACATTAATAAGTGCATCTATTGATATTTTCGGTAATGCATGAAACGTCACTAGGTATAGGTGCGCTATACCATCGCAAAGTATCTGCTAACACTCGGTGCCAAGGACCTGAGTGATAGGCGCGCTCTATATTTATAATGTATATTCTAAGGGAGGTTCTCAATTGGGATGTTTATATTTTATTGATTTAAACTGTATTAACGTCCGAACTAATGGTGGAACAATCAGTCAATAGGAAGGGGGGAATACCAAGGTATTAAGATAATTTTGAGCACTTTACTAGTCAAGATAGATCTGATGAATGCTGACTGTACAATCATGCATATTCCAGCAGGCTAGTCCACCTCAACTGGTGATCAATAGATGAGGGTGTGGTGCAAGTGTTCCCCTGATATTGTGGCAGTCGCTTAGATAGCCAGAATAAGTCACAAAGAATTCAACACCATCTAACGTAGACCAGCCGAAATACTTCGGAACTACTGTTCCTGTAATACCGTTACGCATATAAATCTAACTTGTGTTTATAAAAGAGTTTCAAGAAGGAAACTTAATTGTCAGTTAAAAAAACGGAAAATATTATACTGAATTATACACTAAAGTATGTACCCCTTCCTACCAACATCTGAGGATGACAGACAGATGAGGCTCTTTTTTCTCTGGGTTGACAAGTCAGACGGCAGTCACACCCGGAAAAGTACTGACTGATATTTCCGGATCTCGAATTGACCGTCTTTTACTAAGAAAAATAACTGAACCCATTACTAAACAGGACGAATCTTTCATCGAGCATAGTTTCGAGAACTCATTGTGACGTTTCATTACGATAAAATATATTCCAAATTAATTGTGACATCAGCCAGATTCCTAAAAAAATATTATCTAAATCTCTGACAGATTACGAGGATTATTGGCTGAGCTGGCTTTATTGAAATTACACATACGACCTCTCTGGCGTAACGGTAGAGTGTTCGTTTGCTAATTCAGTAGTAGCGGGTTCGATTCCGCACTGTGCAAAAAACTATGCAAAAAAGTAAATTGTTTGCATGGATACATACATAATACATACATTATATTCATGTCTGTATATTCGCAAAGAGGTAGGCAGAGGTTATAACTCACATTTCGCCAACCATGATTTTGGTTTTGAATGCCATCACGTGGGCGCTTTGTCATGGCTGTATGTTTACGTGACAAGTCAACTTCACCTCGCCTGATGGTAAGCTGAAGGTAAATCTCAGGAAAGAGACGTTACGTGTCTGTAATGGTGAACATTACAGACACGCACCATGTTATAATGGTGGCACTCAGCTTGACGGCCTCATCAGATGCCTTTTCACGCCCCACTTAAAGGACCCGGGACTGTATGAAGAAGGATACACATGAGCTGGTAAGGAATTCCAGGCCTTATTGGTGGGGCAAAGGAAAGAATCGCCGAACCACTTGATTCTTGATCGAATATTGTGCACTGTATGTCCTGCACGTGTTGTTCAATGTAGGAAAAGAGAGGGTGGGACTAATTGGAAAAGCTCACCAGAACATTCACCCTGGTAAAGACGTTATGTAGGTAGGCAATGATTGAGATCGATACTTCTCCATTCACATTCCGAGCCACAAGTCCTAGAGCGTAATGACAGTCCTATTCTTAATTTAATTAAGTACAGCTTGGCAAAAAAGTCGTGAAATTAATAGGGGCGCCACAATCGTGCATGTAGCCACCCTATATACTACGACCAAAACAGCTTTGATACTTCGATTTTGTACACTATTTATAAAATGTACCTACTACTTCTGTTTGTCAGTATATTTGATAAAATTTGTATGCATAAATATGGATATTTGTATTGGTCGTGGTCGTGCCTCGGATAGCGCGTTAAGCCGTCGGTCCCGGTTGCCATACGAACATCTTATGGCAGTCATTACGGGTAGTTAGAGCCCTAAAAAAGTCTAAAAACTGGTCTAGCTGCAATACTTCATTATCGCCCAATATCGCTATTGGGTTGTGGAGGTCAGATGGCAGTTGCTTCACGAAAAATGACAAAATTCGGTCAAATCCGTAGTAAGACTGGTAAAGCAGACCCCAGACTCCGAGGTAAGATCTTCGGATGCGTCTCGGATTAAAGCTAGTTCTAGCGTTAATCCCTAAAAGAAAAAGAATAAAACGATTGAACTGAGTGTAATGTAAAACAATTTAATAGTACAATTGAATATGTTCTAATCGGAATCTAAAAAACTTTCATCCAAATATTCCACGCCAGAAAAGGGTTCATCTGAGCTTTGGGGTGGGTCTTCTCTTGGGTGGGTCTTCCTTTCTAGGCCGTCCCGCTCTATGCTTGCCTGATATGGTGAAAATTCCTTTATTTCTTTGTCCTTCCAATGCAATTCGACTTAAGGTACTGACGGATTTGCCTAAAACAAGATGCGAACTTTATATAGAAATAACATAAAAGGTTGTATGAGGTATACACCCTAAAATCTGAATAATAAACTTTTTTGGGTAATATCATCAAAAAAACTATCAATACTGTTAGAACGCACTATAGAAATCGATTGTAAATAATAATATAACCTCAAATTCATGGACATTTATTAAAAAGCAAACAATCATTGTTTAAGAGGTTAAATCTACATTTCACAAGTTGAATAACACAAAATTATATCTGATAAATTAATAAAACAATACTTTACCAGTCATTTCGGCCGTCCTATTATAAATATCGTTCAGATCGGATAGACACTGGCCGGCTTCGCGTTCCAACATACATCTCCTGTAAACTTTATAAATAACCCCTCTGGTGGAGCTGCGAATTACAGGCCTACTCATTTTGAACTCAATATAACAATACAACACTACAATAATACAATTTACTTCAAGTAAATATGAAAAAACGATCGCAGAATGTATTTATTGACACTACAAGTACTTACTTGACGTAATTGACAGAGTGTTGCCAGTGATTAAATATTTTAGTTCCGTTTCATGACTATTTTGCCAAGCTGTACCTAGTACGGCAGTACTGGTATATTGTTGTCAAACTTTTGAGTGCGTACACCAAGTACTTAATTAATTTACCAAGGTGCTCGAATTGTCAAAAGGTATTATGGTAATATCACTTAACCCTGTCTTAGAAAGTTTGACCGGAATTGGTGGTTTATAGTTGAAGTAGTGACTGCATATTTTGTTAATTGGGGTTCAGTACATCCCACTAATTTCTTATATTATTTACGAACTATTTGTGGGGTCGATCGAATGTTAGGTTCACTATAGACGGACCGTGACCACTGTACCGTGCCCTAGGTATAACTCCGGACACGTATCTTGGAGCTAAAATGTGCTCAAAATGTGCCCTAGATGCGCATTACACATTTCTTGGGTGTCCAGGATAGCACGGGGTGCTACTGCGGTGGACGCACTCAAATTCACCAAGCATAGATTATTACAAAGCAAACCGCGGGCGCCAGAGCCTCGTTTGTCTTGCGATTTAGGTCTAAGATACGTGTCCGGAGTTATACCAGTAGCGTGGCGAGGGACGGGGTTGAGAAAGAGAAAGAGGGCATTTGTCGAGAGCGAGTGACATACCGCCGTGAACGTTGGTGGCAGACTGACTAAATCTGACGGTCGATTGGTCGATATTCCCCACGTGTCATCGCGCACATACCCAAGTTACGGTACAGCGGTATGGTCGGTCTTTAACCAAATAATCTCACATTCATCATCATCATCAGAGTGCCAATCTTGGTAGCACCTGAAGCTGCTCTGCGGTCTATTACTATTCCTATCTTTTCTTTATTTTCTTCCTTCGTTTTATTACGTAACTTTACGGCATACGCATCTACCCATGGAGAAGATATTCTGTCCTCAGTGCATCTACCGTATTTGGCTGACAAGGTCCCTTCAGATTTACAAGATTTCCTCTTTACAAAAATTCTTTGAATAGCTTGTCCAAAATTCCTAACCCAATAAATATAAAGAAGATACGGTCAAACGACTTTTATAAAAAAATCCGGATGATAGCATACCCGGAAGATTGTTGATTATATTTTTTTATATCTTGATACCAAAAGCTCTACCTGTTGCATTGCGGACTAGCCATTCAAACGTAAATGTAAATTTAGTCCGTAAAAGGTCTGATTGAAGAAAATTTACGAAATATTTAACAATATTTTACCAGTATTTTATAGCATGATATTGTCGGAAGTTTACGCGAATATCACTCATACATACATACAATCACGCCTTTATCCCCGGAGGGTTAAGCAGAGGTGAATTAACACCCACATTTTCACCAAACACTCATTGAAATAAACCAGTTTTTAACGAATTTTATCGCTATTTATTTGGTATTATTCACATTTAACCCGACGTTTAGACTACCTTTTAGTAGCCATGGTCGCGGGGTGATGAAAAACGGTAATGGTCATAATAGGTATATAGTTTGAAATTTAAGTTATCTAAAAGTACCCGAACTCATTCTGTTTTGTTGAAGGTATAATACCAAATAAATCGCGATATAATCCGGTAAAAAGTGACGATTTCACATGTCTGATATCTACAAAGCTAAAATTAACGTTTATAGGAAGAGTTACTTCAGCGACCTCCCCCGCAACAGCCTCCTATAAAATATCAACGCCCTTTATCACAATTTAAAAGCTTTTTTTATTACCTCGTTGGTCCCTTGGCATAAGTTTGCACTTATGTCGGCGTGCTGGTTCGATATCCGGCCTGGGCAAAGTATAATACAGTTGTTCGAGTGTAGACGGCAAGGGGCTCACCTACTAATAAAACAAGATATAAGTAAAAGATCTCTACCTACCCCTTTTGGTATTTATAGGCGCGACTATGTACAAAAAGATGCGAAGGAAAATTAAAAAAAAATTTTTTTTTTTGGATTATCATAACTGAAGCTAGTTTTATATCCATAGATCAGATTATTGTCATTGTTGTTTCCCACTTTTTCCAGTAGCCATAAAAAAGTGGCATGGCAGTGGAAAATTCTACAAAATTCTAACTAAAAAACTCAGTAAAACTTTTTACCTGAATCGAGAATTTAACTCAGGGCAAGAATTATCTTAAGAATTATCTTAAGAATCATAATATTACACCATAGTCATTTAGGTTAGCACTGTTTGTACCTGTAAAACACGAAAATCTTGTAAAAAAAATACATCCGCAAAAATAATTCATAATACATTAAAGCAATTCATAACATTCAACTGCATGAGATAAAATACAAAAGCTCCCTGTAAGAATATTTACAATTCTTTCAGTAACAAGATTGTTTTAGTCAAATTAAATTACTTAGCTATGAATTAATAAAACCTTTTTTTTAATCCCTTGGAAAGCACACGTCATAGCGGTGGCAGTACTGGCAGTTATGGGTACGCGTGCGTGGCTCCGCCCACTTGCCGCCCAAGAGCTCCCTATAAATGGTGGTACGCGGACCTCGTATTCCACTCTTATACTTGGTGCACTTTCGCGCTCTCCGATCATCCGAACTTTGAAAACTTCTGCCGAACCTCGCTGAACATCTAAATAAGGTAAGTGTGAAAATAAAATACGTTTCAAAAATATGATTTGTGTGTTCGAAATCTGAAAATGTGTAACTGAAATATAGAACGTTTTTTGAATTTAGAATATTTGAAATACGTTTTTTATTATTTATAAATGAAAACTAAATTAAGTTAAATGTAACTATGAAAATAATATAATTGCGTTTTGTTCTTATTAAATCAAAATAGTATTGAAAACAATAGAAGTAATTTTTTTATTGGAAAGTTAGGAAGAGAAACAATTATTTATCCCTTCTTGGTATTTTTATATTAAAGAACACAATATTTACAATAGATTTTTGATTTAAGATAATTTCAGAGTCGTTCCAAGTCGCATTTTAATTTGAAAATAAAGTGAAATGTATTCGATATTCAATTTTTTAGAGCATTTTGCTCACACTAAACTAATCTTATTATCAAATAAAGTGTTCGAGTTAATTTTTGAGAACCTAGATAAAATGCTTATATTTTATATAAAAAAAAAACATTATTTTCAATGCGTATTTTAAAAATAAAATGAAATACATAAAATTATTCAAACAATATTTGTACTGCGTGCTATTAATTTAAAAATAAATTAGGTATCTACTTTATTGGAATAAAAAATGAGTTAGAAAGGCAAACCTCTCTTTCCTGCTGAATAAATGCTAAATCATCGGATAATAATTTAAATTCTCCAGTACCTTAATGAATTTTTCGGGGTCTATTTATTATATTTTTTATTTTAACATTTTTTAATATTTTTAACTTAATTTTGATTTAAAATAACAAGTAATAAATAAATAAATAGTGTAGGACATTCTACACAACGCTATCTAGAACCAAAGTAAAAATGTATTAAGTTATAGATCTTATATTAAACTAGCTGTCCCGGCGAACTTCGTACCGCCATATTTTTTTCAACCCCCGTTCCCGCTGCATCTATTTTCTCATCTTTAAGCCTTCTCTGGACATCCACGAATATTTCAAAACTAAAGTTAGCCAAATCGGTTCAGCCGTTCTTGAGTTATAAACTAACAACGAAAAGTGGCATTGATTTTTATATATATAGATAATATACCCATTACCTTATGCCTCTTTATATTTATGAACATACTTATACATACATATACCTGTAAATCCCCTAAGGGGTAGGCAGAGGTGTATTAACACCCTCATATCGCCAACTATGATTTTCGCTCCCACGTAATAGGGGGCCTACCCCTTTGGGGGATTTACAGGCGTGAGTATATGTATGTATGTATGAAACAAATATTGTCAGATACTTTACAAGACTAGCTTTTTGGTAAGAGCATGTAATTACTTAGATAATTTGCTAGTGTAGGTATGAAAACTTGTCGTGCACTGATAAGAAATGTGACTGCTTGTATAAGGTACTGGGTTCGATGATTGTCGTTATAACGATCATATAGCGTAGCATCGTCGCTTAGTGGTTATAGAGTCGGCTTTATAATCAAGAGGTCCCAGGTTCGAATCCTAGCCATTACACTACCAACGTGGAACCACTCCTAATTGAATTTCCAAAGAATGATAAATGTATGTGAATTGACTCATATGACAGTCGTCAACGTATGTCATACGTGAAATCCCATACATTCCTCATTCTTTTCTACAATACCATGGAATTGCCACTTATCTAGGAGGGCTAAGGAGGTTCGGTAAATACTAGTGACAATTCGTTTACTGTCTTTAAAAAATAAAAAAAAACCTGTAAGTAAAGTTACTATGAGCAGTCGTTTACCGACCCTATTTTAATAAGGAAAATATTTTAAATAAACATTTTAGTAACATCTAGACTTAGTATGAAAATCTCATGAATACTTATAATCCATAAGTTCATAAATAGCACTCAAATATTACTATTCGGATATTCCATTAACATTTCCTTTGGTTAACAAAGTAATGTTTTAGTGAGGTCTACCTATGTAATCCCTTAGTTTCAAGGGGCTCGATTCTATAATAATTATGTTTTCAGAAACGTGTGATGTTAAAACTTCCGAAAACTTATAATTTCTAAATGTAATTGAAAACAACGATATATTACAAACTATAGATATGTTGTCCACACTCTAAAATCGTCATCATTTTATGCACCAATCAGAATCGCGACAGTGCGCTACCCGAAAAACGTTTTTCATAATAGGTACATTATATTTTTTAATAATAATTTTATTGATATAAATAATAATATAATTCATATAAATATATAATTATAGAGTAGCTACCCATAATTTTTTATACATAGTTTTTACGCCATTTTTGGTAGCCGCCATGTTTTTGTATGACGTAGGTACGTATTAATATGATACGTCATTGATTGAAAACGAATCAAGCTACGAGTATAAGTTTGAGAATGTGTAAGTGAAGATTTAATAACCTCACAAAAAGAAAGAAAAGAAAGAAAGAAAGAAAGAACGCGGCCACAAATTAATCCGAAAAGCAGGTAGTAAAAATAATAGATTGGCAGCTATAGCGAAGAATCATTTTATTCAATTTATAGGTGTCAAAATTACTGAATGTGGCGTTCAAAAATACTAAGTGAAACTAACTAAAAAAACTATTTATGGATGGTTATAAAAAAATAACCACGAAGGCTAAAGCGGGAGCTCCGCTCCGCTCCCGCGTTAGCCTTCTAACCTAACCTATCCAAGTTGGGGCGCGCTATACTCGAATCCTCATAACTTCACAACTTAGCAACACACTTTCTGTATCACGGGTCACTCAGTATTTAGTCACCCACTCAGTATTTTAGTCGCCCACTCAGTATTTAAAGTAACTCATTATCAGTCGTCCATTTATTATTTTTATCACACAGTTTATTATATCCCATTTTTTTTATGAAATCAGTCATTTATCCCAATAATGTGAGGCTTTGGCCTACTGTTTCCACGCTGGCCAGATGGTTTCTTCCCGGTCCTTCTCTCGCAGTGATATCGTCTGCGTATTGTTCCGTTAGTCACCTCTTACGACACCCTTCGGATGCGATATGGTGGTGATACATATTCTTTCTCCATCGCCAAACGGATCAGAAAGATTTTTTTAAGTTTTGAAAACGTGGCGTTTCCGAATTGGACCGCGCGCAGGAAGAGATTAATATTACTTATGTGGCTATGTGTGCTGCCCACGGCTACTTTTTGTAGTCGTACCACTCGCTACAAGGGTAAACATAAAAATCTAACAAACAGCATATATTATTAAACGATTTCTCATTTTTCAAAGAGAATAGGGAAAAGATTTTTTGTTGAAAAAACAGGCGGATCTTACAAAAACAGTACTATATCTTAATTTGAAAAATAGGATTCCACGAATTACCAAAAAAACTTTCAGTTTTACGTACATGATGGACTATATTTTTGTAGGACGTTATGTATTTTTAACAAGAATAGGTTGATTGAATAACGAAGGTTTGATTATCGGAATAAAGTAATTTCCCATATTAATATCCTCATTTAGTGAAATCCAATTACTTAGAACTACTAGGACAAATAGACTACTAGACGCCGTTACTGCTAATAGAATGTTTATTACACTTAACTACACTGTTACGTTATTCTCTGTTAAGATTTAAGTCTTCTGAGGTAGACTATGTCCCATCATTCTTCTTGCAGTCGGATTCCGCTTATCGTTTTTGATTGGTCTGTTGACCTTTATGAGAGCGACAACCATCTACCCTCCCAACGTCGCGTCGAGAGGAAAGTCCGAGACGAAGCTTTGTTCGTTGTTTAGCAGACGTACTGACTAGTAAGAGTATTGTAAGGTATGGACTTGTACAACGAGGTTGACTATGGTTGGATCAAAAAGCTCTAATTAATACGATGTTATATAGAAACATATTCAACACTGAAAAAAAAAACCTGCTATTTAATGAAAAAAAGGAGGCGTTATGAAATTCCGCTCTATTTATTATTTTACAATTCGTTGAAATTTTCCCGCTGATTTCAAAATTCAAAATAAAAATTTTAATAGTAACCTAACATTACTTTTCTGTATAACATACTCGGGATTGTTGATTTTTCTTATAAAGATACAAAAAATATTTTTACTGTCTAAGGTTTGTCTCACCGTCAACGATGAACGAATAAAAAGTGAAAGTTAGTTACTATTCGGGAAGTTTTGTGTATTTTTTGTATTCTACAATACACCGACCAATGATTTGCTCCCGCTCGTCTTGGTCGTGGGCGACAACGCTTCCCTAAAATTGGGAGAGAAGCGCTACCGTCTCCGTTGCTCAGGGTGCACCTTCATGCAACTTCATGCAATCTATACTTTCTTTATGGTTCTTTACCGAGAAAATAGTCGACAGTTGATCTTTTTCTCGGCGACGACCCCACTCGCGTCCTAAAATTCGTCCTCCGGAATAAAAGTTGTCGATTCATCCCCTATAGTAGGTAGTGGGACAAGTGCCTAACATCGACAGATAATGTCATAAAGATAGTCCCTAAAGAACAGTGACTGCTAAAGTTAGGCGATGTTTTACCTCTTAAATAGTCTCAAGTAATGTCCTTAAGATAAACAAAACAATACACTAAACTTATTTGTAGGTAGTCTGTAACTTAGATGTGGGTTGAGATATTATTCTCAAGAATAATACCCGAGTTCCACAATTGTAGAAAATTACTCACTAACTATTAGTTATTTTATTACGGCCTAACCCGATTCCCCCGAAAATTGATCAGCTTTATAATAGCGTTTTATCAAGGTGGTAAATGAGCAAACTTATCTTTTATTCAAATCGATTTAGAAAGCGAAAAGAGAATCGACCTCAGGCGGGACTCGACCCGCGGTCAGAGCGTTCCCCCTGTAAGGGAAAGATCGTGGGTTCGAGTCCCGCCCGAGGTCGATTCTCTTTTCTCTTTTAAGGTTCAACCCCACCAAACAGACGGCATCGGAATGGATTTTGCAATCTTTAAACAAAATAAATCTTATACCACAGCATTTAAAGTTTATATTACCAAGTCTCGCATGACAGCTTGACGTGCGTCATGCCGCCGCACGTCGCTGTCAAACTGTTGTGCGTGACTTGGTAATATAAACTTCAAACACTGTGAAAATAAGATTTAATTTTGTTTAAAGATTGTAAAATCCGGGCCGATGCCGTCCGTTTGGTGGGGTTGGACCTTTAATCGATTTGGATATAAGATAAGTTTTGAATAGTTATCATAATAAATGTTTCGAGAATTCATTCAATTGTTTGAGCGGAGTCATTAAAAATCAATGTAATGTCAAATGATTGTAACATCATTCATTGGTTCCGATAGCTCGTACGAGTACGTGCGTCTGCAGTTGTCGTATGCGGTCACCTTCGGAATCATACCTATACGTATTTGTTTAACACTTACAACATTATTGGGAATCCTGAAGTCACCAACACCCTCGCGCCTCTGCAGATGCGTAGAGATGTGGCGTCCTTGGCGGTATTTTACCGTCTCTACTATGGTGAATGTTCTGAGGAGCTCTTCCAATTAATCCCACCCTCCCCTTTCCTATACAGGACAACACGTGCAGGACTTAGATGCCACCCGCATACGGTGCAGAATATTTCATTAAGAACCAAGCGGTTCGGTGACTCTTTCTTGTGCCGCACAACTAAGACCTGGAATTCTTTACCAGCTCACTTGTTTCCCTCCTCCTACAGTCCCGGGTCCTTTAAGCGGGGCGTCAAGAAGCATCTGATGAGGCCGTCAAGCTGAGTGCCACCATTGTAGCATGGTACGTGTCTATAATGGTGACCCTCTTTCCAAGACTTTGCCCTCAGCTTACCATCAGGCAAGGCGAAGTCAAATTGACGTGTCCTATATAAAAAAAAGAAAGAAAAAAACTGCTCTGACTATCATTAAACCAAAACGATACTTATGATAAATTTTAATTCCAAAATATCGTCATGAATCGATAAAATTCAATTTACATCTACTTGTTTGTTTATTTTCGCCTAATGGTCAAGCATTTCAAGGCCTTATTCAAACACATTTCATGTTTTTTATTCGCATGAAATTAATAAGGGTAAACACTAATTTGAACCTTTATTGCGAAAATCTCTGCTTATGAATAGCGTGATAATATCAATGTGCAATAAATCTTGATACTTCGACATTACAAAAATTTACGGAATTTTTTTATGTAAACCGATTTTGTAAGCCTCCATATATTATCATGGCGAATTGCTTAAAATGACAGATGCTCTATTTATTGGTGGTCCTAGAGAGTAGTGGCATGCATACCTTTTTTATCGTGGGCAAAATCCCCACGGATACATCCCCCACCGAAGCCGGTAGGGGGGTTATTTCGGACTCGAACCAACTAAAACGTACGCCGTCTGTGGGCCGTCGGTTGCTGGAGGTGAGATTATCGTAGACATATACCTCGCCCCCGGGTATAGGGAGTGGTATGCATACCAATCTCTTTTGGGTTTCAAAAATTGAACCCTATCACTATACTCCAGTGTCTGCCTGTCATAATCAACATAATAGCTAGACAGTTGAAATTTTCACAGATGATGTATTTCTGCTCCCGCTATAACAACAAATACTAAAAACGAAATAAAATGAATATTTAAGGGGGGTCCCATACAACAAACGTGATATAAAAAGGGGCTATATATAACAGTACGGAATTTGTATAGGTACGAGTCCTACTCGCACTTGGCCGGTTTGACGTATATTCTTAAGATGCACCATAACATCTTACTAATTAATTCATAGGTACAACTGTTGCATAGTTGAAAAATTTATTTCAACACGACCATTTCGAAAATTATTAAATCAATCTAAAATCTGATTTCTTATCCAGTAGCCTATTTCAAAGCAAATCATTACCGTGAACAGAAAACTCTTTTGTAGTAGTGAGGGTATCTTTTATCAATTGTTTACACCCAACAGGTACCTAAATTTCCTATAGCTCAATTATTTATATCAAACCGCGAATGACATCAAACAATAACTGTTCATGCCTAAGGCCTTTTGAACTGAATTCTGGAAATGATTTAAGAAATCCAATATTTAGGCTTCACTTTAGGAATTGTCATGTATGAAGCCAAGAAGATGGGACTGTAAGTTATTCATTAATCTTATAAAATGTGTGAGCTATATAATATAATGTATTCTTACTCTTCTAGTGTGATTTTTATGTGGCATGCTTTCTGGCATAATTTTTACGTACATCCTACTAATATTATAAATGTGAAAGTTTGTGAGAATGGATGTGTGGATGTTTGTTACTCTTTCACGCATAAACGGCTGGACCGATTTGGTTGAAATTTGGTATGTATATAGGTTATACCCTGGATTAACATATAGGCTATATATCAGCGATGAACGGGATCAGAATTCCACGCGGGCGGAGCCGCGGGCAACAGCTAGTACTTAATATATCTTTATTTTATTCCAACTACCTGAACGATATTACAATTCAATCGGAAATCACAAAATCCATACGATTCTCGAGAGATAGATTTAGAATCGATCTTTCGAGAATATATAAAAGCAAGAATAGAAAACCAATTTTAAACATAATAAATTCGCAAAATGGCTTAAATCCACCCTTTTCAGCTTTGGTCTCAAGCTAATTAACTAAATGTCAAAAGTCAGTTTAAGCATACCACCTAATTTCTGGAAGCGAAGTCCAACAGCCTTTGCTTCATTTAATATTTAATGAATGATTAAACTACAACATAAACCGCCCAATTCCACTGAACATATTTTTATCATAGAGTGGATATGAATGCTTGTTGTTTTAAATTGGAAAAACACACCTTTGTTTTTGTCAACACCCAATGGATTGCAGTTCGAATCGTACGCTGAGAATTTTAAAAAGCAATGAAAATAATATATACCTATAGTCAACCTTTTCTTTTTCGTACCTATGTTTTTGGCAAATTCCGAATCTATTTTCTATCGATCCCAGGTTTTACCATGGTACACACCTATGACTTTTCGATGCTTTTCAAAGTTATGTGTGTATTAATCGCAGGTTTATAAGTGACCGGTTAATGGCAATAGGCTCGCCACCTATTACATGGGCACCTAAACATAAAAGGCGAAATGTGGGTGCTAGCACCTCTGCCTACCCCTTCGGGGATATAGGCGTGAGGTTATGTTATGTTATGTTTGAACATGTGGGTTGAAAAGTGGATCGAAAACAGAAACCCTCTATAATTTTTAACATAACACAAGCTAGTTAAGCTATGCTTACTTTAGGTCTAGATAACGTTGTGTAGAATGTCCTACAATATATTTATTTATTTGATTAGGTACGTAAAATTAAACCACTCTGAGTTTCTGAAGACCACATCACATTAATAATTGCAAGAATTACAATACTTGCGAGCTGGTATAATCGACCAAGGGGATACGGTTGCACCTTTACATACAACTTTATAATATGAATCAGTGCAACCGTAACTCCTTTGTCGACTGTACATCTGTCAATCAACGCAGCCTTTGTTCTCCGGGTTGGTAAGTCAGAAGGTAGTCACTTTTCTTCTTCTTCTTCTTCTTAGCGTTAATTCCCAGTAGCATCCGAAGCTTTCACCTCGGAGTCTGGGGTCCGCATTACCAGTCTTAACTGCAGATTTGGCTGGACCTCGATATTTTCCGTGAAGCGACTGCCATCTGACCTCCACAACCCAACAGTGACATTAGGCGATATCGAAGCATTGCAGCTAGAGCGTTGTTGTTGGACTTTTAAGGGCTCCAATTACCCGTAACGACTGCCATAGATGTTCGTATGGCAACCGAGACCGACGGCTTAACGTGCTCTTCCGTACCGTTATATAGCTGGTAGTCACTCTCATAATACAAATCAAATCAAGAGAAAAATGGAAAGTGAACACCTGACTTCGAACTGAAAGCCTCGGAGCATCTGGGATCATTACTATTTAGTGATTGAAGTGATGCGTCTTCTATGGAACGGGCAACTGTCAGATCTCTTAGTTCATTTTTGTCACCTTTTTGTCAGCATTGCTCCGTGAAGTGGTTGTTTCAGAAATTTAAAAAATAATTGCTCAATATTGTTTTGATATCAATTTATTGTTAATTCAATGTGATTTCAATCCTTTTATTACGTGACTAGCCATAAACTTCGAGGCTTCGTCTTGCGGATTATGGCTTATTGAGACTTTCCGAAAATCTTTTCTTGTTAGACGTTGTATATAAAGGAAGTGGTAGGCTTAGCCGTAGCTATGTATGTAGTTGTGAGTTCAGTGTCCAAGTGAGGTGACGTTTGCTGGGAATTTGCCGTGACCCCTTGGTCATATCCAAGTCATATGTTATTAGAAAATAGAAATGCCTATATCGCGCTTGTTAAGATCATCACTATCATCTTAGCACTGTTACCGATCGGTCCTCAAATCGAAGCTCAGGGTCCGGTTACTCTTTCTCTTCATTTTGTGTTGGGTTTGTACCGTTTTTACGGATGTAACTGCCATCTCAAGAAAGCCTGCAACAAGGCCTGGAAGGTTCTGACGAGACGCCATACACCTAATGTACAGTTGATAAAGGAGATTACAGTTTCTTAACATAAAGTTGTATGTGGAGTTGTACACTTATCTCTTTTGTCGACTGTAGATTCCTACTACTATCGCAATAAATCGACAGAACTTCATTCACACGAGTCTTAATATCTTTACGAAGAAACGCAAATCGTGCGACTACTCTCATAAAATATTTAAATTATGATCTTAACTGTCATAAAATCAGTCGACGGAACAAATCACGTTTATATTTCCATAAAACGTGTCTCCTGATTTAGCTCTAGTGACGTTAAATCACGTTGACAAAAGCGCTGCGCGCTGTGGCGAGCACACGAGGAAATATGGAAACAGCGTTCGTTGTAGTAAACATCGCTTCTCGCTGAAGTGGCGTATGTAGATCAAGTGTCGTTCTAACTGACTGGCCATCAGCAACGGCACGAAGCTGCGTTACTAAAAATGAACTATTTCATTTACATAGTAACTTTCAGGTATTTTGATCGAGACTTCAATCGTCAAACTTATACTTTTAACATATACACCCCATAAATAGTAACTGATTTATTCGCTACTGACGGCTGACGTGATTATGATGTAAATGAGGGTCTGTATTAACGTTAATATTTAATTTAATGGAAATGTTAGTGAACTACTCGATATTATGATGATAGTATTACTTACTATTACGTGATTTTATTAGCAACTACGTAATAGTCGTGAATTTAACTCCTGAAATAAGAAAAGTGCGTGTCAGAAGTTGACGTTTTATAAAAAAAATTACAATCTTGTGATACTTCTCCGTGGTTAGGCTAAATTAAACTATAATCAGACTGTTTATACTGGAGATTGATGGCACTTGGTGGAACTTGCTACACATATTGAATAAATCACTTGTACTTTTCCACAATTATTTATTTATTTGAACCTTACCGGTTTCACCTTACGGATAATGCCGTAATATGATAATGCCGTAAGGTGAAACCGGTAAGATTCAAATAAATAAATAATTGTGGATACAAAGAAAATTTCTCAATCTCAATCAAAGAGGACGGAGTGATTATCAGTACATGAATGCATAAACAACTGTAAGTAATAAAGTGCCGCTTTAATTTGTTAACTTATTATTATTTTAGAGCAAACAGTGCAAACATTGGTTGAAAATATGACGTTACCTTAAACGACCAGTTGATAGGAAAAATAACAGATACAGTAGCCAGTCTGTGGCCTGTTCCAATTAAATTACGGCATTAATGTTAAAGTACGAATAATTTTATTAATTAACAATTAAATTACTCAGTTTAACTTCATTTGGTTGGTTTGAAGTTTGAAACAAAAAGTTTTAATCGAATTGAGCTATTTATAGCAGGTTTTGTAATCAAGTCAAAAGAAGATACTTCCTCTTACTTTGATAGAATTTAAGTTATGGATATTCCAGTCACAAGTCAACGTTATGCATGTACCTATCTATCTCAAGCCGACCTTTTTTTATATAAGACAAGTCATTTTGATTTCATCTCACCTGATTATGATGGTAAACTGAAGGAAAAGTCTCGGGAAAGGGGGTCACCATTTAAAGACACGTACCATGTTACAATGGTAGCACTCGGCTTGACGGCCTCATCAGATACTTTTTCACGCCCCGCATAAAGGACCCGGGACTGTAGGCAGAGGGAATCTTTAAAATTATGATGGACAGCTTCTTAAAGTCCCTAGAATAATGCCAAAAATCTTTTACACATATTTTAACATGGCGGTTTCGATACCTTGTGGATTGTATTTTTTTCATGAGAATTGAACAGGTGGCTTTTAAGTGTTTAATTTTACAGGCAATAAATTAATGTTAATTAATATTATAAGGTTTACATTGTCCTTTTTTTGTTAAAGTAATTACTTGTTCACGAATAATTTGATGACTTTCGTGATTATTTAAATCTGTTAACATTTTATTGTTATGATATAAAATTATTCTACTTCAGCCATTTTCTAGGTGAAGCAATAATTTCAACAAATCGAATGTCGCAATTATAACTCTAAAACTTAAACATCGTCTAATAGTGAAATTTAAACCCGATTTTATTTATTAAGAAAATGTATTTTTATAAAAAAATATTTTCCATTTATGTACATTTAGCATAAACTTTTTAAAGTAGGTATGCTTGTTTGTTGTTATGTAAGTATGTAAGAATGATATAGAAAACTTCAATACGTTACTGTTGTAATCACAAAAGGTATTTAGAATAAACTTTTGCAATATCAATACTAAAATTATTTTAACTTCTACAATGAGCAAGGTACGATTGTAAAAAAATAACCATGGATAATTCTGTTCAGCCTGAAACGTTAAACTGTAACGTACGCGTAATGATGTTATAGGTATACGGGTATACATTGTAATTTCGTATCAACCACATGGCTTACTTTTAGTTATCAACGTAAACGTCGATTAGCGCGTTACGCTCGACTTTTCACATAAAGCAATAATTATGATTTTTTAATCACTTCTAAACATACGAACTCAAATTAACACCATAACTTAAGAGTTTAAAGTAACAGTTTAAGCAAAGTAAAATGTGGTTTTATAATTTATATGGCAATGATTTAACTTAAACTTTAATTTGTTGAAGTGAAAACGTTCCAGAGAAATTCGACAATAACTAAGGGCTAAATGATCACTAAATTTTACGTAATGAAAGTAAGAATGTCCGAAAACTTGGAACATTGTTTGACTTTAAATTATGTGCAATAAGTTTAGAGGTCATTATAGCTTATTTAGTATTTGTTGACTTTATATTCAAGATTACAATAAAAATAAAGGAGAACCTGCTGCACCATTAATACCTAGAATTCTTTCCCAGCTCACATGATTCCCTCTTGTTAAAGTCCAGCTTAGATGATTCCCTCTTCCTAAAGTCCCCGGTCCTTTAACCAGGGCGTGAAAAAGCATTTGATGAGGCCGTCAAGCTGAGTGCCACCATAGTAACATGGTACGTGTCTATAATGGTGACCCGCTTTTCAGACATTTTGCTTTTAGCTTATCATCAGGCGAGGTGAAGTCAAATTGACGTGTCTTAAATAAAAAATAATAATAAAGAAAAGTCGAGAAGGACACTGTAATATTCTGGCACCATTTTTGTTTCACTTTGATCATTCTTCCAGGGATATGGCCTTTTGATAGAATTTGCCGGCGCTTCGATGCAATCTGGCACGTCATTGCTTCGTCAGCCGTCGACAGATTTGACAGTAAAAATGATATCATCTATGTTTTTGAAACGTTACAAACGTTTCTGAATTGCATTTGTATAGGAGGATATTGTTACTGAATTTTTCATTTCATCCAAATATTTTTAATATTTCACGTCAATAAAAGCGCCCACGGTTTTAACCTCTTCAATTATTATTTCAAATTGCAGAGGAGAGAGCATAATTAAAATTTCAATCAGCCGCTCTTGGCGTTATAATATTTATTTATTTTCACTAGAAATTTAATTGACTGTTTCTCAATAATCAAAATGGATTGATGCGTTGTAAATTCAGTAAGTGCGTCAATACATATTAAGAAATGACGTAGAACGGGCACCAGTTCTATCTATCCTATCGTATGTTTAAATATTAATAAGTAGGTATAAATTCACTGGGTTGTTTTTGACTTTAAGCCGCACAATAAAAGTTTTACGTTTCTTTTTATGTAGCTTAGGTATACTAAAGGGTACTTACGGATTAATATACAAAACTATTCTGGATAAGAATTCAAAGGATTAGGCACAAAGAATGCGGTAAAAACCACAAGCGAAAGCTAATAACAAGATTAAAACAAAATATGTATTGCCCGAGGGTTCTTTAAGGAGGTATGTCGGACCCTCGAGCACAATTCGTACGTTATTCCATACTGGCCACTTTATTAAATACAGAAGTTTAGAGCTTTTCCATGGTTTATATGTACATTAGCAAGAAAAACGTTATTATTTATATAAAGTGAATATTTTTAGATTATATCGTAATTTAGTCTGTTTCATAGGTATTCATAATACCTAATATTCAAATGAGACTACAAAACGCTTTGATTCTAATATTATAAACATTATTGAAATGGGTATTATTTATTTATTTAACCAACTTATACTTACAGCTAGCTATTAGTACATAAGGTAATAGATTATCACATCAACATCATTAGTTACATCTAAAGTCCATTTTATCTTGATTTTGGCGGAAGTGACTGTTGTCTAACATTCTGACCGAGATCGAGAGTAAAGCCTTCCGGCAACCAACAAAAATATGGCGTGCGTTTTAGTCGGTTCAAGTCCGACATAACCTCCTCTACCGTCGCCGGCGGAGAAAAAGAGTAAAGCCTATGTCAAAGCCTCGTTTTTCAATCATCGGGTGTGTCGGCTGGCAGGTAGGGGTAGGCTTGGGTCACAAAGATCTTGGTACAGTCAGCATCAGATCGATCTTGATTACTAAAGCTCACTGGAGAGGTTTTGTGCTGTCAGTGGGAAAACCAAAGGCTCTCCTACTTATCTTTTGCGCTGACGGCATAGAATCTCTCTGTTCTTACAGGGTTGGCAGCACGAGTGTGACTCCCCTGGTGTTGCACTCGCCCATATGCCACGGTAACCACTTACCATCAGGAGGGCCGTGTGCTTGTCTGCGACCTAAGTAGTATAAAAAGCACTCAAAATGATCTCAAAACCTACTAATGATTTTAATACCAAACTGTTTTATTGATTTAAATTGTATTATTGTCCGCACTAAAGATGTGTGCAAATATCAGAACAATTATTAGTCAACAGGAAGGGGGGAACACCAAGGTATTAAAATCATTTTGAGTACTTTACTAATCAAGATCGACCTGATATTGACTGGACCCCACCAGACAGCCACATAATACAAGATATCTAAAGTAATCTATACACTATAAGCCAATAATAATGTTTTTATTCGCAATTGACCTAAATACATAAGTAGATTGAAAGATTTATTATCGTATTACGAATGATAACCGGCTTATATTTAAGTGTAATGAATGGTAAATAAGGTGTAAAAGTATTTAAGTATTTTGATGATCGGCTTAATGGTACAATTTGATAGTACAATTACACAATTCATATCGTTATCAAAGTTGATTGTATGAGTGCAGCTCCAACATTTTTATGTCAGAAAAACCTTTGAGCTCGCTTGATTGACGTGCCATATAAAAATGAAACTGATGCGCACAATTTGAATATTTTTTTGAATTCCCGTATGCGTTTGACACAGGTTTTGGCGTGTGGAAAAATGTTCTACTCTACGTTGCGTTGTTTATTGTTACATTAATATTTGTAATATAGTAGCTGATGCCCGTGGCTCCCTTCACCAAAGGGAACCTATTCCAGGGATAATCAATCAATGAATTGGCCTATTGCAGTCCACTGTTGGATATAGGCCTCTCCCAATATGCGTCACGTTTGCCGATCCTCCTTCCAGGATAAATAATAGCTTATGTATTATTTCAGACTATAATTTATGCTTAAACCAAATTCAGTCATTAGAGCGTGATTGAATTGAACAAACTTTCATATATCCAAACATATTCACAAGCTTTCACATTACAATGTTGGTAGGATTTTAGAACATACTCATCATTGCTATTAAGATTTAAACAACATGAATTGTAATATGTATCTATAGATAGTCACAAAGATACGTAAATTACACACTCTAGAAATCCAACATTTGCTCTTGGAGTGTGAATGGAATCGTAGTTCTAGGGAATAATTAATTGTAGATATTAATGTAAGAATAGAGAATATAGGCTCATTCCACAGTATCTTATTTGCACGTGATTTGGATGCTGAAAAGTGTGTATATATGTATAGAAATACCTCAGTTAAGATTAGTTTGTAGTAATGTACTTAATTTGGTACAATAGGACTGACATATCAAAAGATAGAATTCTAGAAGCTTCAAATAATACATGGTAAGTAAATATCTCGATAGCTCTAATAGTAATAGTATATATATAAAATTTTCGTATCTACTTCCCTCATTCTCAAAAGTTAATAAAGCGTAAATAGTTAAAAGATAAAATAAGGACTTCATGTAAGGAAGTGAGTCATAAAAGCTCGAAATGAGAATTTGAATGGACATAATCGAATCTGCGGATATTCAAGAATAACGAATCAATAACGTATAGAAGCGTAATAGTACTCTTAGTTGATTCTATTGTATCCATTTTATGAATGTGCGCTTGAATGAGAGGTAAGTCGATGGTATTGTCACAGTGACTGAATTTCAGTTGCTTCAGTTGGACAACTTTTATTTATATAGACAAACTATATCGATATCGACGTTGCGAAAATGAAATGTAATTGACCTGTAGGGGACACTTCCATGTCATTTTGTTTAGAAGTATAAGTCAGTAGTATTCCTAGTAAACTCGTCAGTTGAGCAGAAATAATTGTGTTGGGAGTCTTAATTTTTTTTACCATTTTTTTTACGACTTTATGTTCAATGTAACATGAATTTAATAATAGGTCGGTGGGAAATAAATATTCTCTTCACCGTTTTGAACTCAAAAGGAACTAAACAGGAGAAGTTGCTACAGAAGTAATGCGAAAATTACCTTTTGGAAGTGAATAAGTTTCAGTTATGAGTTCGTTACGGTTAATAACTGAAGACTTCGCCGAACGGTGAATATTATATTTTATAGTATTTGCATTTTCCATTTGGCTAAAAGACGGGCGGTCAAGATAGGTAGCTACAGTAAATACACCGGTATTTTTTTCTATTAAATAAAGTATCTGTCCATAAATTAGGTGTATGGATTCTAGAGTTTTTGGATAGTTCTTTTGCACTAGGCCATTTTAATTGCAATTGAGAGATTGTGAGATTGAGTCTCGGTCATTACTCTCAGAACCATCATCAACATCCTAGTGATTATTTCGTTTGCATGCACAGCTTACACATCAAAGATGCGGGTCTACCTTCCATTTCGTTTGACTTATATTTCATACATCGCTTCGCCTGTGTTGAATACTGACCCCGTTTTCACGACCTATGGAAACTTTTTTTTAAACCTTCCATGGACCTTAAGAAACATGTGGAAAAAAATACCCGATTGGTCGAGCTGTTCTCTAGTTTTGCACTTAGCAACATTTATTTTTATTCATAAGACGATTCCGGCAATCAATGCCGTTTATTACACTATCGATTCCATTCATCCACATTCAACACAAACAATTAAACGTAACTGAACTTTTTTATAAATTTAATTGAGTGAATTTGATAAGAATCGTAATCATTGCTCTATTAAATATCACACCTCAAACTGACCTTGATCTACTAGTACAGATACTATTACTCAAAGGAACATAGATATCAGATACTTTCGTGACCCACTAGTCCTCAGTAACCCGAGAGCCTCTTATATCGCACATTGATTTACGAGTTGTACTTAACATAGATAAAAGAAAAAAGCTTTTATGATACTACGGACAGTTTAGGGGTAATATACATAGGACACACTTATGGGTATTTTTCATAGTGTGAAAATCCCCTCGGATACCGACCCTCCGACGGAGCCAGCGGGGGTGGATAAGTCAGACTCGAACCGACTAAAACTGCATGTCGTTTTTGGTTATTAATTGCCGAGAGTGAAGTTGCCTCAGTTGCCGCGATATGACGCACCGTCACGCCCCTGCTAATCCAGTGCCATGAAAATGCCCCCCCTCGGATGTGGGACTACTGTGTCCCCATCTTGCCCCGAATAAGGGAGGCGCCGCTGCCTGTGCCTGCTTCTGCTAGGGTGACAAACACCTCCACCTGAAAAGGGCAGATAGGGTTAATGGTTTTTTACTAATTAACGAACGAAAACATTGTGCTTTGTGTCATCTTCATCATCATCATCTGCATGTAGAGACATTTTCCTGATTGCATCCGTGGCCAAGATGACCTCGGAGCTCAGGGTCCGCCTTTCGGCTCTTCCTCTCCACTTCGCACGATCTTGGGCGTCCATGATAGTGAGACCATTTGCACGCATGTCATCCTCCACGACGTCATGCCAGGACTTCTTGGAATAGAATAGAATAGAATCTATTCTATTCTATTCTAGGACTTCTTCGGCCTACCCCTTCTACCTGGACCTGGCGGGGGTGTCATTGCCAAGCATTTACTTTAACAACGTAGCCTGGCGGTTGCCGCAAGTCGTGGCCACAGCAGCGAAGGCGGCTCTCTTGCATTTTATCCGCGATATCACGGACATGAAGACGGCCGCGAATGCGACAGTTCCTCACGCGATCTTTATGCGTGACGCCGCACATCCACCGCAGCATTTTTATCTCCGCGACACGTAGCTCTTGCTTGTGTCGCTCTAGCAGCGGCTACGCCTCATACCCCATGTAAGAGGACAGGCCTAATGATCGTCTTGTAGACCTGCCCCTTTAACCTGACTGGCATATTGGGATCACACGTGACGCCAGTCATTTCTCGCCACTTGGCCCACGCGACAGCAATGCGTGCCTTAACGTCGTAGTCGATTTCACCAGTCACATGAAGTACAGATCCCTGATGAGCTTTATGTGTGTTTATTACTTATATGGTATAAAAATACTAACATTTTGTAATACACATAATTGCAATCAAATATCACAACCTTTTTAGTATTCTATAGTGTTTATAGTTTCTAGTGGATTTCTAGAGATGAGAGTGGATGGTGACGCGCCAGAAACTATTATCAATAACACCCACACATATCTATACAAGTTTCTAGAATTATCTTCGTCAGTTACTTAGTACTCTGATGCTTGTAATCGATTTTACGCTCTAAATATAGTTTATTTAATTTTTGAAGCGATGGAAATCAATTATCATCATAATTTTTGCTCAGTGCAAATATTTGTATGCATGAATATGTATATTATTTGCGTTGATCTGGGTGTTTTTATGTATAATATTTATGTATGTATATCCAATTCTATGTACCTACTTATATCCGCATTCTAGATTCTATACCTAACACAAGCTAGTTAAGCTATATTTACCATTGGTCTAGATAGCATCGTGTAGAATGTTGTAGAATGTATTATCATTATTTATAATTACTAAATCATTAATGTGCTTACATATAAACTTACTCAATACCGAAATTAATTTAAAAGTTCTAACATTTTGTCATTATGAAAGTAAAAAAAGTTATAAACTCAGCCTGTTCGATGGCAGACTTATTTAAGCTCAAGTCAAACTGACCGGAGCTGTAACTTCAACATTCGCGGACATTGTCGACCGGCACTTGAACAAAATAATCCTTTTCACAAAGAGCTAGAAATTAAATGAGTATATTATTTGTGGACTTTGCAAACCGGCTTTAATTCGCTAGCGTTTGCTATTATAAGTCTATTAATGCAAAGAGCGGTCTTTGTAGCAATTAATATTACTATAGGAACGTATATTTCTTGGCCCTTCAAAGCGTATGTTTGACACCATGCGTTCGTGAATAATCTTACATCAACAGTCCTAATTAGCATTTGGTAAGTAGAGACTTATGAAAACAGAGCTCAAGAAGAAACATCGTTTATTTAAGCTACAGGAGTATTCGTATCTATTTCTGCCCTCTTGGGATACGATGTTACGTTACTGTTTTCAGTATTATAATATTCCATTAGCAGAGCAAACTATGACAAATAAAATTAAATACGTACTTCTTGGCAATTCGTTTTAATGGCTTCGGATTCTCTTGAAGATTCTTTAGAAAGAAATTTAAATAACTATAAAAGTTAGTTTTTATAACACTTTTTAGCTTCTTTTTATTTTACATACGTGCCTGTAAGACACAAAACTACGCCCACCTCATAATAACTCATAACTTCTCTAGGAATAAATATTTAAATACATTATTTTCATGTGCGTAAACTGCCGATAAATGTATCCAATTTTATTTTTTGACTTCTCTGGCACAATTATACATCCAAATACGTAGGTATTTTTAGCTATGTAAGAAATTACCTAAATATCTGTAAAAAAAAAACACTAAATTAGGTAAAAAATCATAGATGTTGCAATTCACACATATCATCACACTATTGGCACAGATAGTATGCTATCGGGGAGGGCTAGCAGCAGGAACGGGATAATAAGTTCACACGGTGGAGCCTTTTTTTCAATCAATAAAATTGCTAAGGCATAACATTATGTAACTTGCCTTTCTTATTAAATTCCTTAATACAATAAAATATTTAGTCAACCTTCTGTTCAACCATCTTAATGAGACAAAATTTACAAATTAAAAAATGGCCACTTAATGCTAAAATACGGTTACCGCAGAATAAAAACTGGCGAAAAGGTTACATTACAATAAAACATACAAATTATTTTTGAGTAATAATATCAACACAACGCGGTGTGGCAGAGCTAAAAGCTCGTTTACTTTTAATTAAATTTGTTGTTGGCTCCAAGACACTTTAAATTTCTGTAAAACTCACCTAAGAAAGAAGTTATCTCGAATCCCGTAGACATACCAATATTAGTTCGTTTTCCCTACGAAAAAGAAAAAAATCCTGCTTAGTTTATGCAAATAGTATTGTACGAATTTTGTGAAAAAGTACATACCTATACATTTGCACGAAATAATAGGTAGCGCGCACGCATAATACGATATGATACTGGAAGCTGTTAGAAACTTTAATCATTAATATTTATATTTTCTTTAGGTAAAACGGTATAAGATTTCATGCTAAAGAATTTAGAGTGTATTTGCGTAAAGAAGGTACCTATTGTTTTATTGATTGGAATATAATCAAACAAAAAATAACTATCTTTCCCTGCGTAATGGGAAGAAAATTAATTTTGAAAGCTGACTAGCAGTACTACAGACAAATGAACAATGTTGAAGCGCTGTTCAATTATCTTTTCTACAATTGGAAAATTACGCAATTGCAAAAGCAAGTCAATGTTCACTTTTTCATTGTATAAAAATGATTGGTTTTTTCTATCTATCTGAGTGAACTTTATTATAATTTTACATATTCGTTAGTGTGTGTAAAAATAACAAATAATATGGCAGCCTCATGAGTAAAAATATATTATAGCAATATTAAAAAGAGTAATCCTTCAATTTGTTTCCAATTCTAATTTCTTAAGTGCCACAGTACAACCACGACGTTCCCATCAATCTTATAGATACCTACTTAAAAAAGACAAACAAGAAATTCCGACGTTTCTTCTAAATTTTTAAACGAGATAAACATTGCTTATTCATCTTAGAGTAATGGAATATTTAAGCTACTTTTGAATTAAAAGCTTACGAGATACAAATAGCAGTATTTTGTGACGGAACCACAATGTTTTGAATTATTTACTAGTACCTATAATATTAGAGTCCATGTTATTTTGAGTATTAGATATTTCAGTACCACTGTTGCAATATCAATGTTAGTGGCCATTCATACAATAAGGACCTCTAGAAATCCATTCAACTAAACGTAGTTCATATATTTTATTCAACAAAATCCATTAATTAAAATATGGTAGAGTAGTTTAGTTCAGAAGACCTATGTCCAGTTCATGTCGTGGGCTTATTGGGTTTAGTTCTCCCGAATCAAAGTTTCTATCGTTGAAATCAGACCTAACACTGCACATTAATTATACCTTATGTATCTATATAGTCCTCCTGATTATAAGTGGTCACGCGTGATTTTAAAATGCTCGGTATGAACTCATAAAGAAACACTGGCGAACAAACTCTTTCACTATAATACGTTTCTGGTGATAAGCTCACCTGGCCCGCAATCATAGAGGTACAAAATGTTTTCTGTCATAGCTTTTTACCCAAAACCTCACTAAATACCGCCTTAATATCCATATAAGCAGGACTGACGCCCGCCCTTTACAAAATATGTATAATATTGCCTATATTAGTTTGTAAAACTTAGAAAATAAATTGGCTATCTATTCTGATTTAGTCTGACACTCTCTTGGGAAAAACACCGAAAGTCTAATATGAAATATGATAACATTACATATGGTTGAAGGGACAATAATAAATTTATAGTCAAAACTTTCGCATACAATTGCGACCTCAATACGATGTGTCAGAATAACTCAAAGTCCCTTGCTTATTCCAATGGAAAGTAGACATGATGGGACAGCTTATTTTATATGCCTTTGGGTTCTATGAATATTAAAATAATACCTTTTGGAGGAGGATGACTTGATGCTTCAAGAATTCCCCTCACAATTTATAGTAAGCGAGGTATGTAGTCATAGAATTACTGGCCACTATTTCAGATAATTTTGAAGTCATTATTATAGCGTCTCATTTGTTATTGTGATTAGTGTCAGTCTACTGAAGTTCTTAATATACCTTATAGCTTAAGTTACTTTATAAAAAACATGTCAGTCATGATTACCATTTTATTATTTAACGACCCCTTTAATGTTCAATATTCTAAAATATTGAACAATTAATAAGTCACTTAGAAAACATTAGTATCATTATTAAAAAAATGTAACGTGATACTGTACTGTGTACTGATATTCAGGTGGTTTTCTCTTTACTCATTTAGATATTGATCACGTGGTATACCTTTGTGCTAGTCCCATCACATAATCGACTAACTTTTTCTAAAAAAAATCTGGGACAAAATAATTTCCTCCATTCGCAACTTCTCCTACAATTTTCTTTTTTTGTGGAGCAATTAGTTTACTAACTATTCAAATAGATTTAGACTGGAAAGTCCCTCAATCTAGTTAAGTAGATACCCCGTACTTATATTATTTGACAGTTATGCACAAGGGAATGCCTTAATTAATATCTAATATAAATTATCTTTATCTTTATCATTGTTGATAACCTATTCTACCAATACTCAGGATAATATTTCTTTATACAGAATTCAAGATGATGAACAAGAACATTGCTATCGCTTTTGCCGTGGTGCTGGCCATCATCTGCCTAGCCGAAGCTACTGAGGAGGGACCTCAAAACATGGCTGACGCTCTTCGCATGCTGCAAGAACTCGACCGTATCTATACTCAAGCTGCTAGACCACGGTGAGTTGCTTAGTGTTTTTGTACCATATACAGAAACTTGAGGAAGCTGGGTTAGTGCTATTGTATCATACAATAATCGTATTAGAGGTGTTAAAGTAATGAGGAGTTTCTATCAATGTTAAAAAGATGTCAATCATTTAAAAAAAATAATGATAGAATGGCCTGTTTAAACCAATTGCTACTCTAGTATTAAGGCCATAAAGTGCAATATAGCTTACAGGGCTACAAACACAAATTAAATTTGCCTACTCGCGGTGCAGGAGCATTTTTATACTGACGATTTCAAGATTGTCATAATGGTGTAAGCAAAAATAATTATGATTGTTCAGTCAGTGGTCAACACTATCATAATAATACCTTCATTTGACTGATTGGTTGAGGGCCTATCACCAATGCATGCTTTTGGGTGAGTAGAAGTAGAATCTTTAACTCTATAGTGAGGCAGTCCTGCTCAGGAGCCGTGATATCTATAAAAAATCTTGAAGATCACATATCGCTTTACGGCTGGATTATCCCAGGTACGTATCTGACTCAAATTACCAGACTGATTCTAATGCAATAATTTCAACAATTTTAAGACTGATTCTAAGCAGTAACTTCAAAAAATTTGAGACTGATTCTAATGCCACAACTTGAACAATTTTGAGACCCTGTAGAATTTTATGGGGTAGGTATTTCTTTTTTATACCTCTTTATTACAATCGATACGAGTACATTTATATGGAAGTAAGAAAAGTGAGATGTGGGTTCAACCACCTCGCGGGCGAACTGGAAGAGGCGACCCCGGGCCCCGAAGTAAGGCCTCAGATACAATCAGCAGGCACATGCTCTAAGAACGTTTCGAACGATCGAACGAACTCAAAAGCTGAATCCGCGGAGAGATTTTAATTTTGCAGGCTGTAAATTTGGTGACGTCACGTTTTCGAGCACATAGACATACATAATTGTCCACTTGTGCTCGATAACGTAAATGCATGCGAAATTGAAATCTCATCGCGGATTCAGCTGTCGAGTGCGTTCGATCGTTCGAAATTTTCTTACAGCATGTGCCTGCAGGATTAACTTTGGATAACGATGATGATAATAATAAGGAAGTTATAAGAAACCAGTAGGTAGATAATATCATTTCATTGGACTATATAATAGACACAACGATTTAAATTTACTTTTAATATCGTAACTCTTGTTTAGTTTTACTTTCGGCGTTTATAAAAATGTTTAGCAAAAAGTGAAATTGAAAAAGTTTGCGCCCAAACTTTCAGTTCTAACTTGTTTACCTTACACTGGACTTTATCACCCACTTATCAGCACATGGAAGTGCTTTTATGTTTTCCTAATAAATTCTATTGTTGTTCAAAGTTTAAAGCTATAATATCATTCCTTTTAATTTTTTTGTCCTTAAAAAAAGATAATTATATTATCAACGAAAATTCTAAATTTATATCATTCCTATGCTTATATAATTTTAAAAAGTACTAGGTATACCTATAGAGGTCATAATTAAACTAGTCGGAAATACAATTATACAGTACTATTATTTACTTAATAAATAAATAAATATTTGCATGAATCAATGAGCAAAGATAAAAATAAACTATCTCATTCAAAATTAAAATGCAATAACTTATTTAACCATGAATATACCAGTGACGTATGGACGCAGAACTTCTGAATTGGGTGTGAGACTTACAGACGTCCAAGCATTGTGTCATAGTATCGCAAAGAAAGTGTGTGCTATCTCTGTTTGTCATCGCGGGGAAGATTTTTATAGATACTATCAACTTCGAGTCAAGTATCGATGATCGTCCGATACAATAATGGCTGAACATATTTATTAAATTTTGTCTCAGCAATGTCTATTTCATTTAAAGAAGCATATTTTGTGAAATTTTATTTATCTACTATTTGATTATTCAGCTCGATAAACTCTCGGAAATGTTGTTTAATATCTTACTTAGTAAATGTTTGTTCCTATAAGTACGTCTTGAATATAAAAAGTCAACCTTTTATTTATTATCTAGATTATATTCAATACAACTATTCAGATAAAAATCAGGCTTTTCAAGTACTAACAGAGTCGCAAAAACTTTAGAGAACGTTTCCGAAATAATATTCTTTCTTCTTTGTGTACTATCGTAATTAAAAGTGCATTAGCACCGTAATGTTTATAATGGCTTGTCCATTTAAACGCGTATCTATGTGTATGTAATGTTTAACGCATACATTTAAACGTCACACAGTATCGATATGAGAAAATATAATGTGTGTGATGCGAAACAAAGAAAACGTTATGCTCGCCTTTTCATACTATTATGTTCGAAGCATGCATCTATATAAAGTAATGCAAAAATTCGTGATTCTACGCAAGGTAGTGCGTAGCCTGGTCGGTAACAACGCTGCTACGGATAGTGTTGAAATCGAATGTTGTGGGTTCGGATCTTAGTTTTTCCACTTTTTGTTGTTTTGTTTTCATGAAATTTTAGGAACAAGTTAACAGAATTAGAAATAATTATTTACAAATAGAAAAATATTATACTTAATTTACAATAGATTATAAATAAAACAATAGTTTAAAAAAAAAGTTTATTAAAAGAATTATCCAATGTTAATTTGTGGTTATAATAATTTCATCCAAAAAATATACTTTTATAATAAAATTAATATTGCACATTGAGGTTATAGCTTAATTATTCATTTTCTCGAAAGTTTTTTTTCGGAAAAGAGGATTTAAACTTAACCTCAACCATACAGTCTTATACTAATTACAGGCCAGCACGTCCCTTGATAGGCTCAGTAGTCTCAATAGGCTCAACTGAAATTAAATAACAAAAATATTTAAACAAGGGTTCAAATCAGGGGATCGTGCTGGCCAAGGAAATTCAGTGGCGAGGAGTACTCATAACACGATTCCTGCCGGCTTGCTCTGCAAAGGGAAGTCATGGTAGAGATGCTTAAGTTTAATGCATTATTACATGTATTACACCTAAAATTCAGTACCTATCTAAAATTTGAGAGAATTTCATACAAAATTGCCATGGTTGTTCTTTGGGATTTGCCACCGGCTTCCCTTTTGAACATTTTCACCCTTCGCTACAGCAAGGAATAAATTTACGTTCAATAAACCATTCGCGAAGTATGGTGGCTCGATGGATGGGAGAATTATCGTGCACAAAACTTATATCATTTTTTTATACCACTTAGGTGGGAGACAAGCACACGGCCCACCTGATAGAAAGTGATTACCGTGGCCTTTGGACGTATGCAACACCAGGGGCGTCACACTCATGCTGCCGACCCTGAAGAAACCTTCTAATGCCCTTAAACCTTCATTTATATCTGGATAGACATTTCGCACTGTGGGCAACATTATATCTTCTAACACTTTCACATAATTTGCACTATTTGCACGCGTAGATATTGGGTCTAATTCACCCGGCCCTTGCGCTCTAATCCACCCCCACATAATTTACACTTAGATTCAGTGTTCGGTACTATGTTGTTTTTATCTTCCTTTTTGAGATGATTTAAACGTTTTTTCATCAGAAAATATTGTTGATTCCCAGTTAAAGTAAATACTCTTCGTTATTCGTTTCATATTCTGCTACCATATAACGCCGCTTCAGCAGGTCTTCCATTTCTCCTCCAACTCTGCAACTCTTCTTCCTCAAATTGTTTCACGCAACGACTCCCAGTATTTCTCTAAAAAAAACAACAACCATATTACACAATTGCAACCAATGAACAAAATTGCACTACAACAATATTAATTAATTAATTAACTTACAGATAAGCCCGTCTCATTAGAAATTTGAGATATATTCAGACCATTCGAATATGGCCACAATATTAGCTTTTGCTTCAATACTTATATTTGACATATTGATTTATTAAAAAAGAAATGTAATCGCTCGAACAGTAATTAACACAAACAGTCGTAACCATAGATGATATAATATATAAATAGGGTAGTCGTAACTGACTTCACCAACCAACAACTTCACTCATAGTCAATGAATCCATTTTATTTCAAATGCACCCTCAAATAATTATTTTCTCGCTAAGTTTAAAATTCTACCTAAGAAACATTTTTATATTCGTATCAACATTTATAATATCATAACTTTTAAATATAAAACACAAAAAGTTATATTAGTTCCGGTAGGTTCGAACCATCACCGACAGGTTTCATACAATTCGTCAAGCCGCATGTTAAACGACTCAACTACGGGGCGGCTTACGTATGATATTGAAATTACCAATATCAATCAACGAGTGAACAATATTAATGTGTGTGTATGTGTGTGTGTGAATTATCTTCAAAGATTAAGGTCATAACTTCAAAAGTTTAGTAAGAGTACTGTACGACTAGTGTTGTGTATGTGTGTGTGAATTGTCTTCAAAGAATAAGGTCATAAGTACGATTAATGTTGACGCGCAATAGTTGCGTCAGATTGGTACTGCACTTATGATCGCGATAGTACATTTGTTATAAGTTTTATAAGTAATTTAATATTTTATTCACTGAGTCATTTATTAAAAAAAAACATAATTCAGTGATCTGTGATCTATTAATTTGAATGAATTAACCAGTATGTTTTTCTAATACAGGTAACCTTAAGAAAATATAATGTAAAGTTAACAATAAGTTATGCACATTGGGAGAGGCCTATGTCCTGCAGTGGACTGCAGTAGGCTTATTGATTGATTGATTGAAGTTATAAATAGAAACTACATACATAAAAATGAAATACTACTCACTGATAAATCACGAAATATCAGAAACTATAAAATCTACAAACTTGAAATTTGGAAGATAGCTTCCTTATAGGGTGTAGACATCCGCTAAGAACGGATTTTACGAAACTCCTAAAGGGTAAAACGAACTCCACGCGTACGAAGTCGCGGGCGGCCACTAGTATGATACAGTGAAACTTGGATAAGTGGGACCTGGATAAGTGAGAAACCTCTATAACTGGAACTCATGCTGAGGTCCCTACACCTTGGCACTGAATTACCTCTATTAGTGGGACGAAGCAAACCTCTATATCTGGGATTCGTTCTTTCGATTTTATCTTCGAAGTTACCTCTATAACTGAGACAGCGAGTGAATTTCACCTGCATTAACCTCTATAACTGAGATAACACCGTTTTTTTTTTGTTTACTTATTCTTATTCAACCCGCGAATCCCGTGCGTAACTAATTTTGAGCCTTAATGACCTTCAGTTTTAGTTTTGGTTTAGGTAGGTACTATCATACAGATGTTTATTTAAAAAATGCCGAAACTTAAGCTAATATTATGTGAAAAGTTAATATCCTTTTATGAAATTGGGAAGACATGCGATGAAATCTGTGTCAAATTTAATATGCTATAGCTACTCTTTGTAGAATAATTCAGAACAAAGATATTTATAATCAAATGCACCTCTGGTAATTTATTACCTTTTATAATTCCCAATGAAGATTTATACATACGTATAATGTTCACATCATACGTTATTTTGAATAATCGCACCTCTATAACTGAAAGTAACCTGTATTCTGACCTCTATTAATGGAACCCTCTGTAAATGAGACAGACATTTTTTATACCTGGATATCTGAGACACTGGGTAAGTGGAATACCTCTATAAGTGAGACAAATTTGCAGGTCCCTTGAGGTCTCACTTAACTAGGTTTCACTGTATAAAGAAAAAGTTAGCCGAAATACTTAATACAATTATAATTATAATTTTGCAAAGTTTTATAAAAGCAATCGGCACCCTTGCCGAATTTTGCTACAAATAGTCAGTAAAAGCATAATTCTTGTTAATTTACGTTGTAAATAGAATAATCTAACAAAGTAGTTTAAATGAAGAGGTGGCTAACAATTACATTCAGAGTGCCTCGCACCGAAAAGTTACGCGCCTATAACTTTGCACAAAAGAATAACTTTTCTTAACAAAATAATCGTAACCGAAACCTGAAATGATAAACAGATATCTTTCTGATAATGAGAAAGGCGTAACTAAGTTTGCAAGATTTAATTGCTGCTATTTTCTCAAACAATGACCAGCCTTTTAAACAAGTGGCAATTCGTTGGCAGGGGCCCTAGACAAAGTGTCATTTTATTGGCGAAAACGCCAGTGGAATCACTAATTGTAGTATGAAATTGACATAAATCATTAATATAATTATATTTTTTTTATGAAATTTGAGTCTTTTTAACTCGAAATAATTATTTCACATATCATTATTACTATAACCAGTGCAATGTCACGTAAACCACTGTTAAACATTAAAAACGGTTCGCTTCAAAGCGATTCCATCAATAGAATGTCACTTTGTCTAAGGCCCCAGGTGTGTTATAGAATAGAATGACGAATGTATGTCATTTGACGTTTATGACATACGTTAATATACGTCAAATCCCATACATTCGTCATTCCATTCTACAATACGCCGGCTAATTTGCCGGCAACTTCGGCATAGCTTGCCACACCAAAAAATTAAATTGACTTGAATGAATTACCACTTGTCTAGAGGGACATAGAAGCATGGAATTATGATGGCCGGTCACAAAGGAAGAGGGTTTATATTGTCCAGTCTACGTAGTAGGTAATTTTGCACTGACAGCTTGCCTTGTCGTCCACGTTGCATCCTTCTGTAATCATGCAGAGTACGGTCGTGAAATCACTGCTGACAAAGGCAAATTACCGAGCAGTTAAATTGGTTCTGCGGTCAAAACTGTTTACGTGCTTGTAAAGTAGAGCTGAACGAGCTAGCTTCGCCAGTATTGTGTGATTTGAAGTGCTCTAATGACATGGTGGAATCTATAATGCGTACTTTGTCTTAGCTCAAGCTTAGCTTAGATAAATCTTGGCTTATTATTCGCTGAGTTTATTCTTTACTTTGAAATTTATTATCTATTAATATCAATACATTACAGACAATTATAATTATTTTAGTAAACTTTGTGAGTGAAGAATAAACTCGGCTAGTAATAAGTCAAGATTTACCTAAGTTAAGCTTGAGCTAAGACCCATTACGCCTTATAGATTTCATTCACCCTTACACTGTTTATCATTATGCTTGTAAGAAATAATCTATCTACTGTGTATTGATAGATTATATTAAAATTTGAATAATTATATCATAAACTAGTTACATGTTACAATAATAATGAGAGAAAAATAACTAAAACGAACTGCACAGGTGTTTCTCACCCGAAAGCCTTGCTCAAAAATTCTAAACGAAATTGCATTGTAAGAATTACCTATAAATAATAGGTAGGTATTATTTTTTATATCCTGTTCAATTTGTCTCTAAATTGCTTCATAATTTAGTTCTACATCTCATTATAAGCAAGATACATTGGCATAGAAGCAAATTTAAATTTAAAAATAACTATTCCAATATTTTTGTAACAAGAATTACATTTTCCACAAAGCATTTTAAAAAGATACTACCTTTTGGTCACAATATCTAGTGTAAATAAAATGTTTGTGTATCTGTTTTCTTTGCATTTATTCTCGACCGTATTATGGAAAAGGTTTCGATGTCCTACAGGTAGTTGTTGCCCACTTTTTTTCTTTAATACTTTATAAATATAGGTTTTGTTTACACCACTGGTGTGAAGTATACGGCCAGTCTGATTTTATTTCATGATATGATCTTTAATAATGAAAGCAATGAAAAAATAAATTTTGTGGCTATGTACTTACTTTGCGAATATTAAACTCTATTATCAAATATCTGCGCTCATACTCCAAAATGTTAAGATTATTGCTTTTACAAACATTTGCAGATTTGCCTGGGTATCTTAAGGAGCCTTACGATCTGGAGGTTTCGGGTTCGAATGCTAGCACACCTACAGTACTCCTAGTACAAGCAATTTAGCGTAACTGGAGGTATTAGACGGAATATTAATAATTTCAGTTAATAATAGTTACAAAATTATTATGTTAAGATATGATATTTATAATAATCAAAAGGTCAAACTCGATTATGTCGATCACTCATCGACAGACAAATTATATTCATTATCTTAGGTGTCAAGGTTACAAACTTAACAATTGAGTTAGAGTCACTACAAATTTATTTGTAAATGATATTATTTTATGTATATTCGTCAACAGTGAATTATCGGGTCAAAGAAAAATGTAAGGGAGAAAGGTACAACGACAGATAAAGGATAGGATAGTCGAAAAGTATAATACTTAAGTTATAAGTATCACTACATAATTATATCGGTGGTGTAATGGGGAATACTTTATAACCTTGACACTACCGGTGGTGTCATGGAGAAAGAATATTACCCTTAACACTACCAGTAGTGTCATTGGGTAGTGCCACGGGGCAGTCACCGTAGATACACAAAACTAACCGCAGACATAAACTTGTACATAATGGGTTAACCTTAGACAGTCTTGTTAGAAGAAAATCGAACTGTTCCCGAGACTTTGAGTTTAAAGTTTCTTTGTAAATCGTTTATGTTATTTTCTTTGATAACACTGGAATGGCAAGACCTGTGTGTTGTGAAAACAATATTCTTGTAACAGGATTGCATTGTAACAACGTTAACATACTTGAAGTAAAGGAGAAAGAAGACCACTTTCCTTTAACCATAAAGGAAAGCAAATACTCTTGCATTGCATTTCTTACATAATTGCATTACTATTAGAAATGTGAGAGTTTGGATTGTTGGATATTTATTACACAATCACGCCAGAATTGATTAATCAATCAATTAGCCTATCGCAGTCCACTGCTGGACATAGGCTTCTCCCAATGTTGGGAGGCTTTGGCTTACTGTTTCCGCGCTGGTCAGATGGGTTCGTACAGGGTTTTCGAGCTCTCCTTCTCTCGCAGTATATCGTCTGCGTATTTTTCCGTTAGTCGCCTCTTACGACACCCTTAGTTGAGATGGGGTGGTGATACTTGTACTCTTTCTCGGTCAACATACGGATACAGAATGGACAACTGTACTGGGAACAAAGAGTTAGCTACACATGCACAACATATTATGATAGATATTTGTAGATATTTGAGAGCGCTATCCAGACTCGAAATTAGCAGAGAGAATGATTATGTCTAAAATACGAACAAATATTACTTAAATAATATCCATAATTACTACGTGATAAATGTTTGTAGTGTCTGAAAGGTCGTAATGTTCTTGTCTGGCTTATTCATAAATCACACAATAATATATGTGTTGTTGATTATTGTTTGACAGATTGACATGATGTTGTTATTATTATTTGAAAGGTTTTATGATCGATACCTACCCTGTAAATATAAATTCATCTATTTTATGTGTTAACCGACTTAAAAAAGGAGGAGGTTCTCAATTTCATTGGTATTTTTGTATGTTTGTTATACGATTACAACGCTAATCATGACCGGATTTTTATGATTATTTTTTTGCTACTCAATTGTTAAGGATACTACTGAAGTCTATCGGCCGATAGAAAGTCTGTAGTTTGCAGGGGCTTAAATCTGTAAATATGGTTATTTTTATTAAAAAAATATTTTTTTCCTTATAATTTCATTTCGATTTTTATTTTAACGTCACTGGTCCGGTTGTCATAATATTGTCCCTATATTTGTGGGTTATCGTGAAGTTTTGTGTTCCATTTTCAATACTCGCATGATGCAAAAGTATCACTTATTATTTAGGCTGTACTCGCGTTTCGCTACCAAATAAGTAAGAAAATAAACACAATAGGTATAACAACAATTCCATTGTATTCTTCACTACTGAGCATTCCACTGTCATTGTACCCTTCATATATTAACATATCCAATATACTAACTTGTATAATGTCTGTTAATATTATGACGATTCCGTCCGATTTCTTCAGTACAATAGAATATACAAATATGTTTCACATACAGTGCAAATAAAGGCTATTGTGGGAAGTCAAAGACATTGCAGACATATGATTTCCCAAAGGGTCATACCATTTTCTTTAATAGTAATATTAAACAGATATTCTTTTTAACGTTTGTGTGTTCAACAAATTTCAAAAGTTGTACATTGCTGGTGCCTTTAACAAGGTGAGTGTTTCGTGACCTTGTTCAATTACTATCTCTTTCTTCGTTTGAAGAAATGAGATTACATATAGGTACTTATGGCGCAAGCAATTCTATTTTCAACCAAATGCTTGTCTTTGTTGTACCATCTAGATTAGAATTCTATACGGGCTCATGTGTTTTCTTGTAGGTGTCACTTGAGGCCGTTAAATTGAGAACCATTTTAGCATTATAAGGAAATTTTAAAGCATAGAATGCTTTTTGAAAATTAAAAAAAAATTATGTGCTAACTTTTGCTATAGATTAAAAAAAAGTAAACATCCAAAGACGGGACTTAAATTTTCACTAACAGGGGAACGTGGTGCATGGGCTACGCGGACACGGATGTTCGAAATTCCTCTATACATTCGTATTGGGCGACAGTGGAGTCATCTACCGATATTCTTACGAACCCTTCTCAGATGTTCACTTTTACGATCTAAACTCATTTCAGCATTGATATATAAACTGCATTGTTGTATAAATGTAGGTATAAACTACACAGCACTTTCGAGGAACTAATCATTCAATCACATCAACTAATCATAGATCGTAAGATTTGTATGTTCGCGATGAACGCAAAAACTAGAAACTTAGAAAGTTAATCAGACCTATAAATCTGCTGTATATTTTATTGCAATTAGTCAAGTAGTATTGGAGGTATGACCAAAAATAGCGAAAACACGCGTGAAGTTGCTGGCATCGGTCAGTATGTAAATATTTTGAAAGTACAGAATCTCTCTGTTTAAACAGTGTAGGCAGCAGGAGTGGCACTCGTCCATAATAGGCCACGGTGACCACTTTCCATCAGGTGGGTCATGTGCTTGTTTGCGACCTGAGTGGTATAAAAAGTGAGAGTTAATTGATAACGACTTCAGATTCTATATACAGCCACTTTACTGAGAAAAACTATGCAAATTTCAGTGAACGGTGACGTAATACTTGGTATTTTCAAAAGGCTTTGAAACTCTTTTGCTGTTTAACAATAAAGTATTTCTTTGTTAAAAATACTTAGTTACTTGACGTCGTCGCCGCGGAGAATTTAAATAAAGGGTTTTGTTATCCTCTACAATGAGATTTCAAAAACATGTTAAGAAAAATGTGACGTGACTACTTTTTTATTTATCACAAGACTATGCCCGCGACTCCACTTTCATGGTTGTAATTGTAAGACATTTTTTTTTATACTACTTAGTTGGCAGACAAGCACACGGCCCACCTGATGGGAAGCGGTCACCGTGGCCTATGGACGTATGCAACACCAGGGGCGTCACACTCGCGCTGCCGACCCTGAAGAAACCTTCTGATTCCCTTCTTGAAGAACCCCATATTGTAGTCGCTTGGGAAAACCACCGCAGGGAGTTCATTCCACAGCTTGAGTGTGCGTGGGATGAAGTTCCTTTCATACCGCACAGTGCGCACCGTTTCCGGTCGCAATGTGTGAGGATTCTACTCAATCGACATAGAAAAACTATGTGTAGATTAAGTTATCTCTTATTATTGTATAGTTCATATATGTGGTGAGAAAATACATAGTTTTTTATTTAAAAAATGCGATCACACATACGTAAGATTATAAGTCTGACCTTTGCGTCTATCATGGATAAAAAAAAAATTATAACACTTAAAAAAATTGTTTTCAGTATCGTCAATAATAAATATAACATATCCCAAGATTAAAAAAAAATCTTCAAGGTCCAGACACCACCACATTACAATTACATAATAGTATACGAGCTAAAGGTTAAGGCTGATTTTATCCAGTAAACAGCCCTAATCTGAACTGAAACAGCAAAATTAGAAGCCCGCTTGGACAGTTCAAGTCCATGAAGTTTTCAATTTTGAGAACGTAAAACAATGACATTTTTTTAAACGTAATGACATTTTTAATTGATGGGTACCGCCCACTCCGCTCAGTGCTGTCCATAACGATTTTTTCATACCATCCATAGACAAGAGAATAATTGGTTAAGGAAAAAATAAATCGATTAAGATATATCTATCCTTAGAGTATCTATTACCTGTAGAGCGCGTCTTAGCAAGTATGAACTGCTATCACGGGTGTGAACAGTGCCTAGAATTTTTGACAACTGCAATCAGTAGCAAAACAATATCTGCCAAAGTGATTTCGCAAATAACAGTTTATTTCATTTTGTGGTAATAATGGTGAACTGTGCATTGCCAGGCTCTCAAAACGATTCCCGAAAGAAAAATAAAAAGAATGATAACATTTCATATCACCCGTGAGTAGTATTATATGACTAATTTATTTGTTTTCATAAAATTTATACGGGTCTCCTAGGGGGATGCGAGAAACGCGGGGCGGGTTACAGCTGACGGCTGTCAACGGCCATTTTTTCTTTTAAATGAATAGTGATGTAGCACATGCACTTTCGGTTACGATAATTTTCTTTTTGCAGTAGAATTTCATTGTAGGTTTATTTTCTTAGAGTATTTACTGCGTAAACAAATAAATCTGCTCATTTTACTTTTATATATAATGCACTATTATTTTTGTTAGGTTTACAAAAATATTAAGATGCATAATAATAGATGCATGAGTGAAAGCTAAAAGCTATAAAGAGGCCTGATTGGGAGCCGAATATTCGAAGTTTCATCTGTTCTATCTATTTTAAGCTTGATTTCAAATAAGTAACTAAGAAAGGGCTTTGCAAACTGAATGACGATGCAGTACCAGAACTTTACCTCCACGTATGCATGTATGCATTTAATTTACCATGTTTTTAGAGAGATTTGATGCTTTTTATTGACACTATCGATTGATGCCATAAAAATACAGGATGTTACTTTTTCTGATTTTAGTCGGTTCGATTACCGGGTGTGGCAAGCGAATTTTTAAAAACCTTTGAATGCAGTTTTGTTTCTTTTTAAAAATAAAATGATGTCTCCTTTAAGTAAAATGAGCTAACTTAAGGATTTAAGGTACTTCCCCTCCATGTGGCATCGCCGTGGGACACCCTGTATAAAAATCAATGCCACCGATTTGGCTAATTTTAGTCTTGAAATATTCGTGGGTGTCCAGGGAAGGTTTAAAGGATGAGAAAATAGGTGCAGCGGGAACGGGAAAAATATGGCGGTACGAAGTTCGCCGGGACAGCTAGTTTTTTATATTTTAATTTTGCAAGTTTAATTTATTTTACCAGTTGCAGCAATTCAGCTCTTTACTATTTCGTATTTACTTTTATATTTTAGCTTCAACGCCTGATCTTTGTAGCCATGCTACTCAATCGGCCTTTTTGTTTGCTTGAGTAGGTGCTTTATCTATTTTAAGTGAGTGGTACGGTGCATTGTACCTAAATAACTATGCACTGTTCAGAGAGGTTTGCTAACAGGTTAGTAAACCACTCTGTGTTATTATTTTGTACTTTTAGACTCAAATGCGAGCAAGGTATCATTCACAAAACCACCACTAGCTGACCCGACGACGTGGCAGATGATTAAGCGTCCACCTTTTCCTATTGGCACTTTTGAGCAAGAGGCCTTGGTATCATCTGTCCATGACTGCGGCACGGTATGATTCGAGTTCAGACACTATCCCAATTTGTGACTTTGTTGTGTTTGCTGTTATCTAGGTTTTTTTATTCCCAGGCTTCAAATATCATCTTAAGTCACCCCGGGACCATGGCTGCTAGAAAGTAGCCGACGTAGGGTTAAAAGTAAATAGTGACAGCTAAATCGCGATAGAATCCGTTAAAAAGTGGTTTCATTTCAATGAGTGATATAAGCGTAAACTTCAGACAGTAGGTATCAAGAAAATGATTTACTAAAGATTCACTTTCACGCGATTTCTATTGGTTATTGAGTTATTGTAATAAAAATGTTAAATGAAAGAAAATTATCTTTTCGCAGTACTGTATTGTTTCAAAATACCTACAATATCAAAGTTTAGATTAAATTTTCTAATTAGAATTTTAATCTAATGAACTTTACAATACAATGCAATACATATTCTAATCGATCAAATTCGCATACAAACTTGAATCGATTTATCTTGAGTATCGTGTACCGAGTGGTGTGGTTTCATCACTAGTTACGTCCAAAAGACAAATGTCATAGTGGGCCTCTTACTTTGAGATCAGTATAATGTGAATGTTGGCGAGTCAAAATTGAAATGGAACATAAAGAAATAAGTAAAAATATGTTCTTTGGCTGAATCTTTTGTAAGATTATGTATTTGTATTGGTGTAATGAAAATAAAACGACAAAATGTTGATCCTTCGTGGGACGGCGCAACTATTGTAATTATATAATTATCATAATGATAATTAAGACGATTACAGTGTATAAACCGCTAAAAGTACAATCAGTCCTACAATATCTGTTTTCTTTCAAAAAATCGCCATAGAAACATTATTAGTCGTTTCCAGTGTCCTTTCAAAGTGTCATAAATATCTTTTGCTTACAATCTTTTGACCGCAACCGCATGACTGAGAAATATAGAGATTATATTTTTATATTTAAGTCTTTGATCCGATTTGAAAAAAAAAAAGACATCGATAGATGTCCTTATAAAGCAAATGAAAATAAATGAGACCTTATGAATAAATATTGGGTTATTTTTCGGCACTAGGAACGGGTATACTTCAAAGGGAAGGTACGATGAAATCATCGTATTTGGATTGCGCTTGGGTATTTGTCACTTTGAGATAGTTCGGAAACTTGTTGAATTACAGTGGACTGTATCTGCGGTGAGATTATAACGGTAGAAAGAACTCGAATTATTTGGAAATATTATTCTGAAGAAAATAATTAGGAAGGTTTCAGTGGCGGCGTAGCTCTTTTGTTTTTTATTTGGTAGTAACAAATCTATACTTACTTATATATAAAAGCTAAATACTACTCACTGATTAATCATGAAATCTCAGAAACTAAAACATCAACAGACTTGAAATTTTTCAGGTAGGTTCCTTATAGGGTGTAGACATCAGCTAAGAACAGATCGTACGAAACTCCACGTTTACGTGTCGCCAGCGGCCGCTAGTAGGTACTAAGTAATCGTTTTTTATTTCTCCAGAGAGGCTCCAAATGGTTCCTGTAATATGACTTGACAGAAAGTTAAACCTTGACTTATTATATACCTACTAATTTTGAGGTTCAAAATAAAAAGAGAAGCGCAAATTAAAGTTCGTCGACGAGATCGTTAGTATATAAATGCAATTAAATAGTATTTAATGAATATTATTATATTTTAGTCCGTAGTCTACAAGAATAAAATACACATTATTTTCTAGATTAACCAAATGTAGAACTCCCTAGCCCTGGGATAATAATCCAATTCATACTTAATTAAACATCTTATGAGTGGACACTGAAATTAACTTATTAATAAGAAAGCTTACAATTAATACAATCATTTTTTCCGATATTAATTTCTATATTTAATTCATTATTTATATATGCGAAAATTGATGATTTTTGGCACTTATCATGAAAATTAAACAATATAGAAGTAAAAAGCGCAATAAATATGTCCCAGAGGATCAATATACATACATCATAAGCTGGTGCTAATCACTTACTTGCGTGTCGAACAGGATAATATTTAGTAGTTCCGCCAAAGTGTACAATTTTATGAATAAAATAGACTTACTAGTTAGGTACATGTAAGAATAGCTCCCTCAAACATCGAAGTCCAGTAAAATCCGCAGTTAGACTGGTAAAGCGGACCCCAGACTCCGAGGTGAAAGCTTCGGATGCGACTGGGACTTAACCACGGTAATACTACTTATCTGTAGATATATAGTTTTACCGTGGATTAACGCTGGGATAAAGAAGAAGAATAGCATTCTCAAACAAAATTTTCAAATTGAGATAATTTTAAAGCAATTAGTTTGCTAGACTAAACAAATTATAATAAATTGGAAAAAGCGAAATCGCCATCGCCGTAAGATGGATGTATTGGAAAAATTGGGTCACTCTCGGGCGAAGCTCGGTGGCTCAGTGGTCAGAGCGTTCCCCCTGTAAGGGAAAGATCGCGGGTTCGAGTCCCGCCCGAGAATTGATTTCGCTTTTTCCAATTTATTATAATTTGTTTAGTCTAGCAAAATAATTGCTTTAAAATTATCTCAATTGATTGGGTGGAGTTATCAAAAATCAATGTTTAAAAATGATTGCAACATCATTCATTGATTCCGATAGTTCGTACGAATATCGGTAGATTACTCCCACCATCGCCGTAAGATGGATGTATTGGAAAAATTGGGTCACTCTCGGGCGAAGCTCGGTGGCTCAGTGGTCAGAGCGTTCCCCCTGTAAGGGAAAGATCGCGGGTTCGAGTCCCGCCCGAGAATTGATTTCGCTTTTTCCAATCTTATATATAAAACTCTTAGTCCTGACTGACTGACTGATTGACTTAGAGACAACGCACAGCCTAAACCGCTGGTCCTAGAGACTTGAAATTTATAGAGAGTGTATGTTTTGATGCGTGGAGGTGTACTAAGAAACGATTTTTCGAAATTCAGACCCTAAGTGCCTAAAAAGTGCCAAAAACGTACTTTCTTATAACTCAAGAATGGCTGAACAGATTTTCATGATCTTTGGTTTATTGAATTTGGCTTTGTCGCCGAATAGCAATTATTACAATTAAAATGTGGCAAATTCACGAAATAATGTAATATTAAAGAAAATACGAAATATTATGGCGCTAATATCGCTAGCAAAATTGTTACCATGACAACGGAACTAAAGTGATGGTGTCAACGCTAAGTCACATTTTGATCTGTCAAATGATAATATTTATAAAAATGTCACTCTCTGTCACGTATAATATGCAAGAATGTTAAAAATATTGTGTAAGAGTTATGTACTGCAGTTTCTTTATTTAATTGATTGGAAATAGAAAAAAAACATATGATAGCAGCGATGATAGCTATCTAGAGCTATAAAAAAGAATATACCTGTATATAAAAGAAAGCCTAAAAGTAATACAGCACATATTATCATCCAGATCAATCCTCATTTACAAGCTCTCAAACAGTAAGGTATGTGAATTTAAATCTATTGACGCCGCCGATATAACACAAGGGGCGGCTTCATAGCTAGAAACAAAATAACAATTTATATCAACGGCTAGAAACGTTTCACCAAATAGACGAACGCCTGGCTTCTAGAAAACTTCACTTTCTTTCTTGATGAGAAGTATACTAAGGCAACAATAATAGAGATGGCAGAACACAATTCAATAACTTCCACTTATCAGCTGTGGGCTCAATTACTCAAGCACAGAGCACTTCTGATTAAGATGACAAAGAATATAATACAAAATGTTTATTTTCTTAATATTATTTTTAGATAATTATAAAAAAATTAAACCACCACAAATTTCAAGTATGTTGTTTTATTTGTATTCATTTTTGACGTATCACATAGTAATTTATGTATCCTCAGCATTTACCAACGCATTGGAGGACGTCTTCAAGACGCTGGAGTAGTTACATCTCGCACCTTCGGTTCGCCTATGACATCATCATAGTTGCGGAGTCGCTAGAACAACGGGGCGAAATGCTGCACAGCCTGAATGGAGCTTCTCGACAAGTCAGCCTCGGTGTAAACTTGGATAAAACCAAGATTATGTTCAACGAACATGTTGTACTGAGACCGATTGCCATCGAAGGAGCGACACTCGAAGTTGTTCAAAAATATTATCTACCTAATGCCTATCTAATGTCTCAAAACAAAGGTTTTCGACCAGTGCGTCTTGCCTGTTATGTTAAAAGTCGTGCAACGGGCTATGTAGCGAGCTATGCTTGGAGTTTCTTTGAAGGATAGAATTCGAAACGAGGTCATCCGACATAGAACCAAAGTTACCGACATAGCTAACGAAGATCCAACTTTCTGTTTTGGAAATTAGTTTCGAAAACAGAATTAATATTCTTTCTTGGAAACCAGGTTCGTTAAAAGAAAAATAATTCTGCTATGGAAACCGGTTTCCAAACCTTCGTTTCCAATCTGGCCGTAGGGTTGCAGAATAAGCAAGCTAAAGTGGCAGTGGGCTGGCCACATCTGCCGAAGGACTGATGGCCGTTAGAGCAGACGAGTCCTAGAGTGGATACCGTGAGAAGGAATACGGAAGGTGGGACACCTCCTAGCCAGCTGGACCGACGATCTGCGAAAGGTGGCTGGGACGTACTGGATGCGGAAGGCGGAGGATCGGCAAACGTGGCGCATATTAGGAGAGGCCTATGTCCAGCAGTTGACTGCAATAGGCCAATTGATGATTTTTTGTATCCTTAGCATACAACAGCAACCTTCATAGTTATGGTATACTGATGATATCGCACTGGTTGACAGGGCTCTTAAAAGCAGGTGGAATCTCAGTTCTAAAAGAGCTTACGAACCTCTTTGATTCCGTCATCCAGCAGAACTTAACATGGAACTGTAGTGCAGTGGTACTGTTCTCCAAAAAAGGCTATAAGGTCTTGCTGAAGAATTATAAGACTCCTGAGTCATATCTCTATAGAAGTTTTGTTCTTGAGAATCGTCTTGAATAGTTGTGAATTCCAGCCACTGGAGCAAGCCGGGTTTTAAAAGGGTTATAGTGTTGCAGCCAATACTGTTGAGCAGATTATACAAAAGACCTGAGAGTATAATCAGCTGCTATGTATGGCATTTGTAGATTACGAGAAGCCTTCTGACATCATCTAGACCTGGGCATTTCTGGATTGTCTACGACAGTGTCGTGCTGATACGATATTTTCATTGCTGAGATGGTAATTTTAGATTAGAAGACGAAACCCAGAAAGAGATATAGGTACGTCGAAGGGTCGACAAGGGTTGGGCAACATTGGGAAAATTCGTCGAGGTTTCTACTCCCCTGTTATGACTCATGGGGCCCAAATGTGCAAACTGACAGCATATGTCCCCAACATACGGTGGAGGATCGAGTGCTATGGCCTATGGTGAGGCCTAAGTCCAACAGTGGACTGAAATAGGCTATTGATTGATTGATTGATAAGAACGAAATGTTAGGCAATAGTAATTTTTTCTTACCAGTCTTTTTCTAGCCATTTACTAGCTATTGGTATAAAGATACTAATAGTATTTTTATTTTGTTGTAATATTCTAAAAATCTACCACTTTTTTGTAAGACAAGGCCGATGTTTCTTACAGTTTTCATTTAATATTTTGAAAAAAAAAACACTACTGAGAGAGCGAAATAAGGTGTCGAAAGTATAAACAACAATTACTATTAGAACTATCGGGATACTTATATTTATACAACAAGTCCGTCAGTTTAGAAAAAAATACTATTGGTGATGGTAGTCGACATCCACGCAGCCGGAGCTGCGGGCGAAAAGCTAGTTTATTATAATTTGTTTAGTCTAGCAAACTAATTGCTTTAAAATTATCTCAATTGATTGGGTGGAGTTATCAAAAATCAATGTTTAAAAATGATTGCAACATCATTCATTGATTCCGATAGTTCGTACGAATATCGGTAGATTACTCCCACCATCGCCGTAAGATGGATGTATTGGAAAAATTGGGTCACTCTCGGGCGAAGCTCGGTGGCTCAGTGGTCAGAGCATTCCCCCTGTAAGGGAAAGATCGCGGGTTCGAGTCCCGCCCGAGAATTGATTTCGCTTTTTCCAATTTATTATAATTTATTATAAAATTTTCAAAGTACATACAATTTAAATTCTAAAAATATATTGAACTTTAGATTGTTTAATGTGCATATTTGTACAGTGAGCATGATTGTTTGTTCAACAATTGTATAGGTCTTTTAGCATTTTTACCTGTAAACTAAACTTGACTATTATTCAAAAGATTATACACGGTCAATAGTTTGCTAAAGTAATTGTTTGAATTTACGGTTGCTAGACGAGCATAAAATGCTTTGAAGAACAAAATTTACCTACTCTTGCATCGATATTTTGAAAGTATTCATTCATAAAAATGAAATGGGTTACTGACAAACGAGATTAAACTAATAGGATGGAAAAAGAAGAAAGAGAACGTTCTCGAAAATTTTACGGTTGGATGATATTACGATTTAGTTTTGACTGTCCCAAATGATTGTGGGAGGAAATCTGTTTCTAAAGTTATATAAAAACTAAATTGACTTGTAAAATATTTAAAGGTTAAATGTATGATTCCGAAGCCGACCGCATACGACAACTGCAGACGCATGCAGCAGATACAGCGTATCCATTACTTGTTAAATTCCGATACGAATAAAGGGGACCATTGAGAAGCGGCAATGAATTACGCGTATCTGCTGCGTGCAGTGCGTGCGTCTGCAATTGTCGTATGCGGTCACCTTGGGAATTATATCTTTACTCAAAATTGTACACAATATGATTGCAAGTTTTCAGCCTCTGTGGCGCGGTGGTAGTGAACGCAACTGCTACGCAGGAGGCGCGGGTACGATGCCCGCTCAGTGCAAATATTTGTATGCATGAATATGTCTATTGGTCACTGGTCTGGGTATTTCCGGTTGCCATACGAATATCTATGGTAGATGCCGTAGATGACGGGCAGTTGGAGCTCTTAAAAGTCCAACAACTAATCAGTTTGGTCCACTAACAATTAATCAAGAGGTCAGATTACAGCCGCTTCACGGAAAATGTTAAGTTTAGCCACACACGCAGTTAAACTGGAAAAAGTAGACTGGACTGGAAAATACTGGAGGTCGGATATGATGATGACCATTTTAGAGATTTTGTATCAATATTTGGACCATAAATTATGTATATTCATGCCACACGTTACCCCGCGTTTACATACTGCCGCTCGCATTGCTCATCGCCTTGCCGGCAATATTCACGCGAATAATGCCCTAGCATTCAAACACTCGCATCATCGCGATGTTCATCGCGTTGCCCAACACTCGCATCATCGCGATGTTCATCGCGTTGCCCCGCATACAGTATTCGCCTTGCGATGGAGATGGACGACTTTAGTTAAGTGGACACCTAACCGAATGCAGTATAGGCATTTTATTAGGCTAGGCTATCTACTTAGATACTTAGCTAGTAGGTAATCAGGCTAATTTGGTAGGTAGGTAGGTACCTACCTACCTACCTACCTATTTTAATTTGGTAGGTAATTAGGCTAATTTGGTAGGTAGGTACCCACCTACCTACCTATTCTAGTTTGGTAGGTAGGTCCCTACCTACCTACCTATTCTAATTTGGTAGGTAGGTACCTACCTACCTACCTATTCTAATTTAGTAGGTAGAGGTACCTACCTACCTACCAAATTAAAATAGGTAGGTAGGTAAATTAGGCTAATTTGGTAAGTAGGTTACCTACCAAATTAGAATAGGTAGGTAGGTAGGTATACTTAGGCTAATTTAGGCTAATTTGGTAGGTAGGTACCTACCTACCTACCTATTCTAATTTAGTAGGTAGAGGTACCTACCTACCTACCAAATTAAAATAGGTAGGTAGGTAATTAGGTACCTACCTACCAAACTAGAATAGGTAGGTACCTACCTACCAACCTATTTGGTAGGTAATCAGGCTAATTTCGTAGGTACTACCTACCTACCTACCTTTTTTAATTTGGTAGGTAATTAGGCTAATTTGGTAGGTAGGTACCTACCTACCTACCTATTCTAATTTGGTAGGTAACCTACTTACCAAATTAGCCTAATTACCTACCTACCTATTCTAATTTAGTAGGTAGAGGTACCTACCTACCTACCAAATTAAAATAGGTAGGTAGGTAATTAGGCTAATTTGGTAAGTAGGTTACCTACCAAATTAGAATAGGTAGGTAGGTAGGTACCTACCTACCAAATTAGCCTAATTACCTACCAAATTAAAAAAGGTAGGTAGGTAGGTAGTACCTACGAAATTAGCCTGATTACCTACCAAATAGGTTGGTAGGTAGGTACCTACCTATTCTAGTTTGGTAGGTAGGTACCTACCTACCTACCTATTCTAATTTGGTAGGTACCCTACCTACCTATTTGGTAGGTATAATTAGGCTGATTTGGTAGGTAGGTAGGTACCTACCTACCTACCTATTTTAATTTGGTAGGTAATCAGGCTAATTTGGTAGGTACTACCTACCTACCTACCTATTTTAATTTGGTAGGTAGGTAGGTACCTACCTACCTATCTTTTATATACATATGTATTACCTACATTATTTAATTAGATCCGTAGCAAGCATTTCAATAAATTCTATTGATTTTTCGTTGGACCATTCGATTGGTTGCGTCATTGTCATGATAATAAATTCGAAGTAATCCTGTGACTGTGACACGCGCGTACACAACGAGCGCTCGATGCGAAGTGTGCGCGACGCGAGTATGTGAATGCTTCATCGCGCTAGTATTGCCGCTCCTTCTCGCGCTGCCAAGCCGACACTCGCAGCAACATACGCGGCACTACTCGCGGCATGACGAATATACCATTCACACCACGTCCCTGCCCACTTCTCTCGCCACTTCCCTCGCTCTGCCGCGAGTATGTAAACGAAGCATTACAGTCATTAGATAGGTATGTAAAGTTGTGTAAAGGACTATTACAAATTTGTACCTGCGATCTTGTTATAGTTAGTTTCAAGTTTAAATTAACAAAATTATTATCGTACAAGTTTCAAGTGAATTAATCGGGACTTGTCAAAGTATGACTGAATTGACAAACTTGACTGGCTCTGTGGCGTAGCGGTAGTGAACGCGGCTGCTACGCAGGAGGCGCGGGTTCGATCCCCGCTCAGTGCCAATATTTGTATGCATGAATATAAATATTTGCATTGGTCTGGGTGTTTCTATATATAATAATATGTATGTATTTACAAAAAAAAAGTATCTAAGTATGTATATCCGCATCCGCGGTCCGCATTATTGAGAATCCTGAGGTCACTAACACCCTCGAGCCTTTGCAGTTGCGTAGAGATGTGGCATCTTTGGCGGTTTTTTACCGTCTCTACCATGGTGAATGTTCTGATGAGCTCTTCCAAGTAATCCCACCCTCTCCTTTCCTATATAGGACAACACGTGCAGGACTTAGATGCCACCCGCATACGGTGCAGAATATTTCATCAAGAACCAAGCGATTCGGCGACTCCTTCTTCTGCCGCACTATTAAGACTTGGAATTCCTTGCCAGCTCACGTGTTTCCTTCCTCCTATAGTCTCGGGTCCTTTAAGCGGGGCGTGAAAAAGCATCTGATGAGGCCGTCAAGCTGAGTGCCACCATTGTAACATGGTACGTGTTGTAATGGTGGCCCTCTTTTCAGAGACTTTGCCTTCAGCTTACCATCAGGCGAGGCGAAGTCAAATTGACGTGTCCTATATCAAAAAAAAATAAAAAAATAATAAAAAATCCATAACACAAGCTAATTAAGCTTACCATGGGTCTAGATAGCGTTGTGTAGAATGTTGTAGAATATTTATTTATATTTATTTATGACATAATGAAAACAATTCCGCAAATTCCGCTTCTATCCATTGAATCCTAATATAGAGAAGACTTGTCTTACTGTCATAGAGATAATAATTGATTTGAGAGAATACATACATACAGCCAAGTCTTACTCCCAGTGGGGTAGGCAAAGACCACAGCTCCACTTGCTACGATCCTGGCATACAACTTTCGCTTCTTCTACTATTTGAGAGAAAGAGTATGTAAAGGGTGTTACAAAGTCTCTTACGGCCTTTCCCAATAACCTATCTATCGCCTGTTTATACTGGAGATTGATGGCACTTGGTGGAACTTGCTACACATATTGAATAAATCACTTTGTACCTTTCCACAATTATTTATTTATTTGAACCTTACCGGTTTCACCTTACGGCATTATCAAAGGTTTACAATGGTTTAAACCTTAGAGTATACATTGCTATGGAGTGCGCCTTACAAGTATGAACTGCTATCACGGGTATGAACAGTACCATGGCTCCTGGCTCAACCTCAATCGGTAGCAAATCAATACCCGTCAAAATTACTTCGCAAATAACATTTAATTCGATATGTTAAATCAAAATTTTATACAACATCGTATATTTGTAGTAATAATGACGCAAAAATAACGCAAAATGACGCCATTTTTTTGTATTTGGGCTTTAATTTTATCAATGCATATCAAATCGAAAAAAATACTTCATAACAACAAACTACATTAAAAAGTGCATCTATTGATATTTTCGGTAATGCATGAAACGTCACTATAGGTGCGCTATACCATCGCAAAGTATCTGCTAACACTCGGCGCCGAAGACCTGAGTGATAGGCGCGCTCTATATATTAATGTACATACTATAAGGTTTAAACTAAAAAACTACAATATTTTATGTGTGTATCGCGATTTTTGCCAGTTTTGTCATTAGAAAGGATAAAAACGTCATCAATGTCTATGGTAACGCAATTCATAGTAGCAAAATAACAATAAGATTTGACAAAGGAACTATCTCTACCTTTACCTTTATCTGTAGATATGTTATTGGGAACAGCCGTTAGACGTTAGTTGTTCGTGTATTAAAGTATTTTTACTAGAAATTAATAGACATAGTACAGTGCTTTCATGAACTTGCTTTAATTTCACTTTAGTTGTAAAAAAAAAAGTATTTCATAATTCGGTTCGTATCTCATGATTATGAATCGTCTATAATATTTTATGAGTCCTTCACCCTGTTTTTGCTTGATTGGGACGGGAATATCGTGGTGTCATCTCTTATAATTACAACTAAACCAAGAATCAATATTGACAATACTCAATACATTATTGTTACTTATATACCCATTAACATAGTACATACTAAACAGCACTTAAAGTCATAAATATATAATTATCTAAAAGCTAACAAGGAAATAAACTCGGTTTAACATTCACAGTGACATAGAACGTAACCACTCGCGTTAGTACGATAGGATTACGATAGACTAAAAACTAAACCTCTGTGTTTACATTAACGGTTGGTTGCACCATATAATGAACGATTCGAGTGTCATACTAATTACGCGATGTATCCGACTGTTAACGTTTATCCGAGTTATCATTCGATATCCACAATCGATTGTGATAAGTGATGTGTTTTGTTTACTTAAAACTCTGTGATAGTGGATGATAATATACTTGTACAAAAACGTTTATTGCCGATAACATATGTGTGTCAAATTACACGTGTTTCTTAATCTGTTTAGATTATATTATTTTGTAATACTTTATCATGATGTTTTACATACATGCTGTATGTAAGTAAGTCACACTTCCTCAAACAAATGATAATTGGTCATTGGCACCAATAGATAATAAAATATGTACCTACTATCCAAATCTGACGAATATTAAATTTGATTGTCAGGTAGATTTATAGATATTGGCCTTTTTTATTAATAACGGGTTACACTATCATAGGCAGATACAACGTTGCAATCGAAAACAGTGCGCACAGTGATCTAACTGTAGTCTGTCAATCATTTCAGTTCTCTCAGCCTGTTGAAGTTTTTCCAAACAACTATAATATAGGGTTGTTCAATGATACATAAAACAAACATAAAACTTGACAGTGTCAGTCAGTGTCAAAGTTTATCAACATCATCCGCAATATAGGTTTTCCATTAACGTCTCTGCGTACTGCGGTATTGTACTGATTGGTATGTCGGATTTTCTGGAAGCGCTTTCCAAACCTCAAGAGGAACTTTTATACATCGATGGTTTAATGTGTTTTGATAGGCTGCCAATTTTGAACCCCCAAATGATGTAATGTAACTGATACTGGTTAATGCCAAAATGAATATAAATCCCGAGGGCATAAAATGTCATAACTTGTTACCTTTTAAAATTTGTGTCCCTTAATGTTATAACAATTTCGAATAATAAGTTTTACAAAATTTAATTGAATTTGACTATGCTGTTACTTTATATAAAATGAAATGCTTTTCTGTTCGTCACTTCCACATTCGACGTCGTTAATTTGAATGCGATGAAACTCATTAATCTATATCTATACATATAATAAAATTGTAACCGATCGGTGTCTGTACATGGCATGGAAATGAGAAAAACCATTATAGGGCGACTTTATTAACGTAATGGAAGCCAAAACAACGTTTGTTAGAATTTTTGTCTGTTTATCTGTTTGTCTGTTTGTCTGTGCGTTTGTGCACGCTAATCTCAGAATCGGCTGAACCGATTTGGTTGCGGTTTACACTAATTGATTGTGGTAGGCTTCACTTAAAATTTAGTGTATTTTTTATTGAAATCGGTTCATAAATAAAAAAGTTATGTCAATAATAGTAAATCGCACGTAAAAAATGTGAATTGTGTGAATATATCGAAACAATAGAAGTAGCAAAATACTGAAAAGAAGAGATTATTTAATTTTTCGATCATAGAAGTCTGAAGAACTTCGAGAGGCAAGAGTAAAAAAAAAAAGTAACTGCGAAATCTTCGGCACAGCAAGAGTCTCGACAGAGTTCACATTGTTCTTATACGATGTTCTCTCGAATCTGACACAAAATATTGAATTGCCGGTTTGGTAATATTTTTGCTTCATAATTAATAGCACCACGCTATTTTAATAAGGAACGAGGCAGAATGTATTTTAAACTATAATGTAATAAAATATACTGTAAACGTCTATTTCGCAAACTAATGCCATGGTGTTTGTAGCTTAGTGGGTTTGCGCTGGACGTCCAATCTCGCTGATCCAGGTTCAAACCCTACTTAAACGCAATTTGTTTTTGTATAGCCTTTCAATTTTTTTTGTTTGATTTATTTATATTATTTTAATATATGTGTTAGTTTTGTTTTAAATGAATTAATCCTGAGGTCACCAACACCCTCGAGCCTTTGCAGATGCGTAGAGATGTAGCGTCCTTGGTGGTATTTTACCGTCTCTACTATGGTGAATGTTTTGATGAGCTCTTCCAATTAACCCACCCTTTCCTTTCATATATGGGACAACACCTGCAGGACTAAGATGCCACCCGCATAACGTGCAGAATATTTTATCAAGAACCAAGCGGTTTAGCGACTCCTTCTTCTGCCAAACCATTAAGACCTGAAATTCCTTACCAGTTCACGTGTTTCCCTCTTCCTACAGTTCCGGGTCCTTTAAGCGGGGCGTGAAAAAGCATCTGACAAGACCGTCAAGCTGAGTACCACCATTGTAACATGGTACGTGTCTATAATGGTGACTCTCTTTTTCGAGAGTTTGCCTTTAGCTTATCATCAGGCGAGGTGAAGTTGAATTGACGTGTCATATATAAAAAAAAACATTATCTATAGGAAGATACATCCAGTAAAATTATAATAAAAATAGGCTGTGTGACAAGAGTAGCACAGCAAAATCGATCCTAATCGCCATCAAATCCGCGTTCATGGAGCACGGAGATCGTTGCATGTTCTTTAATGCCCGTTGCGTATTCTGGGGAATGCCCGAATAGTGACCCTCCCCCGTACCCTTTGCGTCGCGTGTTTTGCCTTCATTATCATCTCACAATATGAAGCGGCGCACTATGCACCCAACCATAAGGCCACCACACTCAAGAGGCTCGTGATACCGAAATAGCAGTTCCAACTTTGACGGCCTTGCATATTCATACCCAAGCCAGGTGTGAAAGAATCCGAGATCATAAGAAGAAGAAAACATGGATGTGGGTAAAGCAATACGGTTTTTTACCGTGTAATAAAGAAATGAAGATCCGAAACACTTGGTTCGAGGCGGTATTACTTCTCCCGTATGTGAGTGACACCGCAGCTCAGCACATGTCATTTTGGATATGAAGAAAGAAGAGAGGATTAGAAAGAGCTCATTAGGACACTCACCGTAGTACGGTGGAATTGGTAAAATACAGCCAGAGAGGCAACGTCTCTACGCAACTGCAGAGATTCTAAAATATTTGTAACCTGAAGACTACCAATGCATGTCTCTACAATCTTATCGATTGCTTCAAAGAAGTACTGCGTAAACCCATCCCAGAGATGAGAACAGTGTGTCACAAGGAGCTAACCTGTGTATAATAAAAAGATAGCGCTGTTCCTATTCAAGGAAGTCTCACCACCAGTCTTAACTCCAGTTACCAACATAGAAGTATTTAAATCACCTGCTGACACAAGTTGGCCGCTGCAAGGAAAATATGGCGAAATGGGGCCATATTGACCAGTAGCAATTAGCATGCGTGTAAGGCAACGAACTGCCCATTCACCTGTGTGTAAAGGCAACGAACAACAATGTGGCTGTGGTCGGTAAAATTTTACATAAAACCAAAATAATCAGCCATTGACTCGGATAAAAAAAGAGAACCACTGCTACGACGTGAAAAGACGTCTTTATGCAGGGCTCTGAGTTTTCGTGAAGTTTTTTCGTGATGCTCTCAATGTAGTTTTATCTGTTCAATTTGAAAGTGGTAGTAGTGTGTTCTGAGGAGTTGGGAGGAAGGAAGGATGATTAAACAATTATAATTAACTAGCTGACCCCGCGAACTTCGTACCGCCAAACAGTCTATTCTTTTTTTTTTCAATTTTTCTCTCCGTAAGAACCATCCCCGTACTTTAAGGAATGTTCTAAAAAAAGAATTATCGAAATCGGTCCAGCCGTTTTCATGCCATGTCATGACAACGGGAAACGGGTTTCATTTTTATATATATAGATCAACATTGCTAAATGTGGATACAAAAAGTTTGGTCAACAAAAAGTTGAAGTTTTCAAAACCCTTTCGCAGCGTTTGCCTAGCCTATAGAAGAAGTCTGTCAAATTTCGTAGTTTTCGGTAGTTTAGCCCTGTATGTATTAGTCAGTTATTCGAAAAAGATTTTTTTTCATAATAAATAATTAAGAATTATAACGATGAATTAACTTAATACATTTGTTCGAGCCATTCCGAACTCAACGCGAACGAAGTCGCGGGCAACAGCTAGTTGTAAATATGTTTACTGATGATGATGTTGAATTTTATAAAGTTGGGAATATAAAATAAAATAATAATAATTGCGTCTCAATCACAAAACCCTAAAACCTCTCAAAAATTTCGACAAATAAATAATGTTTCATATACCTACAAGCGAAAGTAAGCTACATATTTTTTACTGTGTACTGTGTTACTTTATTGTACACAATAAAAATGTATTAAGTATACTAAAATAAAAGTAAAATAATTTTTTTATAAAGGCGAACTGTAAGAGTTCTCTATCAACAAACCTTTGTGGTATACCTAGAGACAGAGAGAAATAAATAATATCACGTTTCAATTTTTAACCGATTTCCATGGCCACCATGATAAAGTATTATAATGGAATCTCTGAGTGCTATGAAATTTAAATATTATTTCAAATAACACAGAATAATTTCAAACTATTTCTAATGATTTTATGCTAACTTGGGTAGCAGGAAAACGCGCACTTGCTTGAATCAAATTGAATAATGTAACCTGATGTGGCTACATCTTAATATTATAGAAGCTTCATGTATTATTCATACGTCTTTCTTATTATAACCTAAACTAGCCACAGCCCAAATAAAAGTAGCCTCGGTTTATGTGTCAAACTATAAAAACTTCAGTGTATTAAAGTTTCTTGTTCCCGTAATGTTATTTAATGTGTATTTCTGCTCAAGTGACAGGCTCTGAGAGACGGTGTATGCAAATGATCTCAAGATAAATTCATGAACGATCTGTACTTTGTAAAGATGGGATTTCACGTCTAAATTCCTTGGCTTATCTCTTGTAAATGGATAAACAGGTATACGGGAACGAATTTAGTGACATAATCTATCCATAAGCATTACCAAATCTCGTACAAAATCCAAGTAACATTTAAATAATATCTGTCCTTAAAATATTTTAGTATTTATCCATTCGATACGGAACAAAAGCTATCGTATCTTGGCCGTGTTGAGTAGTGATGTGAGCACAATTGTTACATCGATATCGATATATTGGCAGGATCTACCGCCGCGACGTTGCGGACGAAGATCGCGTCGATCCAGACTTGTTAAACCGCGCTGTGCGGCTGCTCGTGTTGCAGAAATTAGACAACATATACTCCTACCACACCCGACCAAGGTACGATAATCGATGTTTCCCTCCCATCATCGATAAATTCAGCACACGTTCGTATTTAATGTTTCCTGCATGCATTATCCGCCTTGATTGTTAGTTTATATCAGTTAAGACTACTCGAGAAAAATGTAATACAAAAAAATATGGCATGAATATTGATGATTAATGTACATTTGTTAATATAACTAAGGTAATAGGTATAGGTCCGACCTGTTGATAAGAGGCCGTCGATTAGAGGAAGAATAGCAACTAAAAAAGTTATCGACGTCACCCCTTCTCTATAAAGAAATTGGACGGTTCTAGTTTCGTGCAGAAATAAAAGAATAGGTAAATAACTATTAAATAAATTGATTATTATTATATTTTGGTACAACTTATGCTAGTTAACATCATCGTCATTTAGCGTTGTTCCTTGCGTTGTTGTATACAAGGTTTTCACCTCGGAGCCCGGGTCCGATTACTCCTTCTCCTTCTTTTATTTGGCTCTCTCGGCATCAGACCTCCCAACACCATGTGGTAAACTTTGACCAGAGCGTCGGCCATCAATCGTGAGGTGTACCAGCTTACAGAATAGGTGAATGAATGTTTTAGTGGGGCCATCCGAGTACTTATACTACTAGTTCCAGATGCCTTAATCCTGCTGTGGGACTGATAGTTTATTTTTGTTTTTTGATAGTTATTTAGTCAATGTATTATATCACTTTGAGCGAACTTTTCAAGGGTTGTTAGAAATAAAATAGAAAGCCCACTCATAAAAATGGCTACGGTCTAAGTACAACTTCATCCAGTTGTAAAAAACGTCAGAAAACCTTTCCATGTTTTGTTTACTGCTAGTACCACTCGTAGGTATTCAGTGTCCCATAAAAGTGTACAAACCAGCCATATAAAAAGGAAGGGTGTGACTAATATAAAAAAAATACGGGTAGGACTTTGAAACAGAATCTTTAGAAAGAATCTTCATAGTTAGAAAAAAATATGACGACCGATCCGTAGTCACATCAAATTGCCACACTGGTGTGACTACGGTTTCTATAGGCTCGTCGATCGTAGGCACACCTACGGATAAATAAAAGAAACCGTAGTCACACTGTGTACTGTATGACTATGGATAATTTTTATTTGTCCGTAGTCACACTAGCTAGTGTGACTATGGATAATTCTTATTTATCATAATGAACTTTTAGCAAATAATATTCACTTTCTTATTTCTCAATATATAAACATTTTTATATCTTATGGATGTCAATGAGCAGTTTTCCAGTAGGTATTTATAGCGTTCCTAAAGACAAGCTAGATGGCGCAGCCGGCACTTTTGGTAAGTAGAGTGTGGTCTCACATCTAGTGTTCCCTAATTTATGGAAAAAATGTTCTTCGGTTTTGTAATGATTTACTTTACATAAATGTTTTGACATTTTTTTTTTATAAAATTAATTTAAATATAATATTATTTAAAATTACAGACAGTGACGCGAAAAGAATTAAGCGTTTTATCATATTTTATCTATTGTAATATGGGTAAATGAAATTAAACTTTGGCAACATCGCACAAATAAACCACAGAGCACAGAGTACATTAAAATTACCAAAAGCTATGCTAGCGCCATCTCTTGATGATTTAAAAACCAACTGATTATTATACCTACTGGAAAACTGCTCATTCTACTTAACCTTAGTTTACTGACATTGTATGTGCCCTTGGCCGGCCTTAAGTCATGATTCCGTAGCCGACCGTGTACGACAACTGCCGACGCACGCAACACATATTATGCGTAATTCATTGCGGCTTCTCAATGGTCCTCTTTATCCGTATCGGAGTTTAACAAATATTATGTACGCTGTATCTGCGGCATGCGTCTATCGTTGTCGTATGCCAAGGGTGCCCAACCCCAGGCACGCGGGCCACGAAGTGGCCCGCGGACGAATTTCGGGTGGCACGCGCAAGCCACTGCGAGAGGAGCAAAAAAAAAAATAAAGCTTGTACAAAAGCAATTGCATTAGTCGCAGTCGCAGTCGCAAATGCTATACTATTTTTTCTTTTCACTCAAATCTATCGAGTATTCATCAAATTATATAACTAAATACATAAATATACATACATATACATACATACATAATACATAACTAAAAAGCTTAAAATAAAATTTATTTCAATTTATTTTTATGATTTTGATTGTATTGATAGTTTGGTATAATACACCTATTGTACTAGTGCACTTTGTTATTATACTAATTTTTGTAGTTATATTCCATACCATTAAGTTTTCATTTATACGCGTAAAAATGTAGTAAAGTAGGAGCTGTCACTGGCGTGGAACGGATCCGGCGGCTGGGTCTGAGGTGGCTCTGTACTAAACCGAGGCCATGTTCTCTCATAGGCCTCGGCGTGCACCACCGAAGGAATCCAGCCTCACAGTGGGAGACACTCTCATCGGCATCAGGCCCCAAATGACATATCTGAGGCTATCTGGGGCTCGTGTTCGACGGCCCAGATATCGAGGAGCGTCTCCAAAGTCTGGCTCCTAAATTAAGAGGCACAGCTAACGCTCTGGTGTGGCTGCTGTCCAACATGAGGGAGCCAGAGCAGAGCAGGAGGCAGATGGCTGCGGCGGCGAGTTTTCTTGCCGGATCTCGGAGAGCGAGACTATGGACAAACATGGCGAGTCACCGGCAATTAATCTTGACATCGCCAAGCTTTTATAGAGTCTACCACAAATCACTTCTTTCCAAGCTACCAGCCTTCGGTCTGCCTCGCAGACTGTGCGACTGGGTGGTTAGCTTCCTGCAGGAGCGCCATATTCGCGTCCTTTGTGATGGAGGAACTTTGTAGTTCTTGCAGGTAAATGCTGGCGTGCCGCAGTGGTCTGTCTTATCACCCATTCTCTTTCTTCTACATATCAACGATATTTTGACCACCGGCAGCATTCATTGCTATGCAGACGATAGCATCTTACACGGGAGTTATTATGGGCATACTGCGGCCGAGCAGTCTGATATCGCAAGAAAAAAAGCAGCTTCTTGTTACTGAGCTCGACCGGATCCTGAATCATATTTCCCAATAGGGCCTGAGAACCTGGTCGAGTTCAATGCCAACAAGACGCAGGCATGTGCATTTAGAAAGAAAAGAAAGAAAGAAAGAAATAAAAATATATTTATTCTGACCCGCAGCACGCAATACAATCAAAGCAAAATATCACAAGGTACACATTAACTATACAGACCATTCATTCGGATATAAAAGAGAGAGAAACCAGAAAACATTAGATCAATATTGGCAAAGGCAACACTGCCCTGCACTACTATGCCATAGTTGTTACAAGTCCATGAGGTCTATGGTCACTGGTCATTGGTCACATTTACAGCAAAGTTATCTTTTTTCCTTCGCTCTGCCACGCCACTGCCACTGCGGAACAATCGTAGTATTCTTGGTATGGATGTTCGCTGCCTACTGAACAACAAAAATTATATTGAGAGTATCATCAAAACAGCCTCGCGTAAACTCGGAGTCCTGAACAAAGTGAGATGTTTTAACACGCCGGAGCAGCGGTGTCTTCTGTCTACTGCGTGGAATACTGCTCGTATCTCTGGGATGGCTTCGCAAAGTACTTACTTGATACACTCGACAGGTTCCAGTGTCGTGCGGTCCGCGTTATTGGGAATCCTGAGATCACTAACACCCTCGAGTCTCTGCAGATGCGTAGAGTTGTGCATCCTTGGCAGTATTTACCGTCTCTGCTATGGTGAATGTTCTGATTAGCTTTTCCAATTAATCCCACCCTATCCTTTCCTACACCGAAAAACGCGTGCAGGACATAAATGTCACCCGCATACGGTGCAAAATATTCGGGACGCCTTCCTCTGCCGTACTATTAACTCCTGGAATTCCTTACCAGATTCCCTCTTCCTACAGTCCCGGATCCTTTAAGCGGGGCGCGATAAAGCATCTGATTAGGCCGACAAGCTGAGTACCAGCATCGTAACATGATACCTACGTGTCTATAATGGTGACCCTCTTTTCCGAGACTGCCTTCAGCTTACCTTCAGGCAAGGTGAAGTCAAATTGTCCCATATATATAAAAAAAGTTCTTTCGGTCCCATATCGTTACCGAAAGAAGGCGCAGGAACGGGGACACGCACCCGAGCCGTCATGGGGGAAAGCTAGAGAGGCCGCCATGTAGCCTCTCTAGCCACTCCTCCATCCTGCAGATTATCACCGGGCACGGATACTTCGGGGATTTTCTGCGTCGGATCCGGTAAGAGCCAACCTCCGAATGCCATCGTTTTGACGCGGGAGATGCCATCACCCTAGGAGTGTGAGTTCTCTCGCTCACGGCGATGGTACGCTGCGCAAGTGCATGGGCTGCCGCCCCTCCTTCTGTGAGCAAGTAATACTTCAAAAGGAGATGGCGGGGTAGGAACGGAGGAGATTCGCAGCCCGCACAGCCCGTGACGAGCGTAGGGGACGCAGGCGTCGGCAGTTTCCCAGGGACTAGGGACATGGTCGTCCCCATACCCGAAGAGAGCCAGCTCGAAGGAGATGGGCGAGAGATCAGCCAATTTCATCTCCCGAAACCTAGGGGGGGGGGGGGGTGTATGTAGTAAAAAGATGCACTACTGGCCCGCCAAAAATGTCCAAATCGTAAGTTTGGCCCGACAGCTAAAAAGGTTGGGCACCCTTGTCGTATGCGGTCGACTTCGAAATCATACCTTTACGGTAGAGTGTTCAACTGCTGTCAGATATCGCGGGTGCTAATCTCGCTCAGTACGGATTATTAAGATCCAGACTCGTAAAACTTTTATTCTGGATGATCTATGAGCATTATATCGCCAAACAAAACTTGACATTCGCACTTCTATGTATATCGTAGTTAAGAGGTCGTTAGCCTCGAACCTTTTACGTCACTCTACTGCAAAATAGAATACAAAGCATTTCAAATAGGTTATGTTGTCAAGCCGTAAGGTGGTATAGTAAGTCGTCTGTGTAAGGAAATACATGTGTAACTTACAATGTCAAATTGCCTGTCTATGGCCGACATGCCAGTGCTAATCTTTGGATATTTTTACATGTAATTAATGTAAGCAAATTGTATTGCAAGAGCTGGTGCTTATAATAGACAGGAACTTGTGGTAGCATCTTGCCTGTATAGTATACAAAACATGTGACTTAGGAGATATTGCAATTAACTTGTACCTATTACATACATTAAAAAAACTAATCAATTACATTAACTAGCAAAGCTTACTACGTGATTTCTAGTTTGTGTAGACAATAATATAATCTCAGGAACATGTACACATACTACGTATTTCCGCCATTTCACTTTATTTGCGTTTTATGTCACGCAATAAAGCTTATACGTTAAGGTAATATAGCCTACATAATTCATACATTTATCAAGCTTCACGTAGCCTAAAAGATTTTTTGTGACGAAAGTATATCGTAACAATATTGTTTGTCTAAGATTGATCTATACTAATATTATAAAGAGGAAAGATTTGTTTGTTTGTTTGTTTGTTTGTTTTTTTGTTTGTAACGAATAGGCTCCGAAACTACTGGACCGATTTCAATAATTCTTTCACCTATAGAAAGCTACACTATTTGGGAGTAACATAGGCTATATAACATCACGCTACTACTAAAGGGAGCGGAGCAGTGAGCATAAATGTCAATAAATCGGGCAGATTTCCATACATTCTTTACTAATATTAGATTTGTATTTTTGTATTCGAGTAAACTCAAGAACTACTGAACCGATTTCAAAAATTCTTTTACCATTAGAAAGCTGCACTATCACTGACTAACATAGGCTATAATTAATTTTCAAAAAAATAGGGATCCTGGATAAAACTTCAATAATGTAACCCAAGGTGTAAAAAAAATGACCTAAAAAATTCCTTACATCGCGTACGCTGCGAAAACTATTGAAGATAGAACAAAATAATGTACTGTAGAAATGTATAACTTAAAAAGGTCTACATAAAAGTCCGCGACAGCATATGTCTATCTAATAAGGGTAGCTCACAATAACCATTTTTATCTTTTACAAATTATAAAAAAAATATGTGTCATTTTCGAAGCTATTTTTAACAATATAGTGTTAAGCCTTATCTGACTAAATACGTTAGATACATTGTACATTTAATGTAGATCAAAATTGCCCTTTACACTGTATAATTATAATGAATATTTTAGAAACTATTGCAGTATGAAAGTAACGCGCGACGATATAAATTCAAGCCGAAATGCCGATCAAAGTCAGACCACGGAATCTATACCTTTATATTAATTCTTATCTAAATAAATCGTTTGGTATTTAAGATTGTTTCAATACCTGTTGATTACTTTTTGAATTATTGAATCGGACGTTCTATTCAAAAGATATTACGAAATTATAATGTCAATAAATCCGGTAAATTACCATACATTATTTGAAAACTAATTATTATTACGGACATGGGCTAAAAGGGTGCAACCACGGGTGTTCGAAGTATTTCACGAGCGAAGACAGGGAAGGTCAGCTGAACACAAGATGCAACGGTAACGGGATCCGAATGCGGGATTGGAACCTCCATGTGATGCATCCTGGGTAACGGAGGCATTAACGCCCCTCACCCAGGGGAGGCGCTACCGCCTACGGCAAATACATACTTACAGCAACGGGAGCAGCTCTATAGAGGGCTGCTCAAAGGCTTCCCACATGTCCCTCTGACTACGAGGAGGCCCAGTAGAGAGCAGGAAAGGGAAGGGCTGGTCACCGAGCGCGGACGTGAGGATTATAGGTCCGGCCTCCTGTCATCCCTTCACGCCCGTCTCCTCCCTTTCCGGAATTCGATGGGACATCGTGCTTCCCACTTCTGAGAGGGCCATCTTAAAATTGTAGATGGCCCAGGGTTAGCCGGGGGGTGCGGAAAATGCCCTAGGCAATTTTACACTCCAGCAACTGAAGACCCGCGACGGCATGCTGTTTAGTGGGTCCGAATTCCACATGGCGCTCCTGATGGCTGACGGGGATGGTATCCGAGGCAATTTTAGCACGAAAGAAAAGTTTGTACGGAATCCGAATTCCACGCGGGCGGAGCCGCGGGCAACAGCTAGTATTAAATATAGTCGACAAGGATATTGTAGTCTAGGAAGGGAAGTGAAAATTGTATAGTCAATGAATTTGTGTACTTGTAAGCGGTAGTGAATGAGGGTTTGAAACGAGGCATACTTATATATTAGCCATATATAGCATATTTCCATATACCCATAATTTCCTCATAGAAGAATATTAACTACCAAATTTTGCCGATAGTATAACGCTGCGGAAATCCCTACTAATATTATAAATGCGAAAGTAACTCTGTCTGTCTGTCTGTCTCACTTTTACGACTAAACCGCTGAACCGATTTTGATGAAATTTGGTATAGAGGTAGGTTAGACCTTGAGAAAGGACATATTATAAATGCGAAAGTAACTCTGTCTGTCTGTCTGTCTGTTTGTCTGTCTCACTTTTACGACTAAACCGCTGAACCGATTTTGATGAAATTTGGTATAGAGGTAGGTTAGACCTTGAGAAAGGACATAGCCTATGTTTGGTCGCGATAACCGACATCCACTCGGGCGGAGCCGCGGGAAAAAGTAGTTTATGCGAATGTAACTGCAAAGTAAGCGAAACATCGGGCTAAAAGTAAATAATATCATATAAATCGCGATAGAATCCTTTAAAAGGTGATTTTATTTCTAAGAATATTGAGTATAAATAAACAGCCATTTTGATAAACTACTTTTCTTTCATTCATATTTATACTAATCATCATCCTCACTTCAGTAAGTCTCCGCTACTTTCGAATCTTCCACTTCCGAGACTTGGAGCCCAATTCTTATTCTGATTTCATACTCATATTGATATAGTATTCGCACGATAGAAGTTAGGACTAGACTGTTTTCAAATACTGATAGTACATCAATTAGTTAACCAATTGCAGTCCACTTCTGGACATAGGCCTGGAGATAGTACATAGTTACATACCAGTAATTTATTTCTTGACTTAAGAGAGAGAGAGAGTTTTCATTATAATAACTCTTAGGTACGTGAAATAATTTCGCGTCTTGATTATGATAGGATCACTGGAATTAAGGATTGAAACCCACCAAGATGTCATCCGTCGCATTCAAACGGATTTTCATTATCTCCAGTTAGATTTTTTTTCCACCAAAAATAACTTCCCTTTTCATTCTAAATGATGTTTAGAGGTAAGTAGGATTTTGACAGCATTGATTTCGTGATTTTGATATTCACTTAGATAAAGTTTTTTTAACAATGAATAACTTTATTTACAAGTTACGATATATAGTTATGTACGATTACACAACGATAAGCTGTCTGGGATTTATTTTTTATTGCGTATATTAAGTATTGACGCAATATAGTGTTACGATTATTCCTTTTCAATAAGAGCGGAAACACACGATGCGTTGCGGCGACGCACCGCAGAAATTTCGCCGCAGTAGCGGGCACACGAGCGGTGCGACGCCGCTGCGTTGTTATGACGCAGCGGCGCCGCGTGCGCCCCAGCTGCGTTGTAATGTCTGTTAATAATAGTGCAAGCGCTAGAGGTAGTTGAGTATGCAAAATCCGAGTGACGGCAACTATGACCGGATTCTTATACCTGATCCTCTAAATAATGACAAAGAAATCTTGCCGCCGGGTGTGATGGTCCCTTCCCGCTCCCTTCACATTCCCTCTGCGCCCTTAAAGTAAGCATAGCGCGCGTATGCGTTTAGTGTTTCTACATCTATTGACTTAAAGAAGTTGCTTTATTAAGTCGTGTTTTTGTATCCATTTTTATTTTATACTACTTAGGTGGCAAACAAGCACACGGCCCATCTGATGGGAAGTGGTCACCGTGGCCTATCAACGTATGCAACACCAGGGGCATCACACTCGTGCTGCCGACTGCCAACCCTGAATCCATATTTCCATACTAATATTATAAATGCGAAAGTAACTGTCTGTCTGTCAGTCACGCTTTCACGCCTTAACCACTGAACCGATTTTGATGAAATTTAGTATAGGGGTAGATTAGACCTTGAGAAAGGACATAGGCTATGTTTGGTCGCGATAACCGACATCCGACATCCACGCGGGCGGAGCCGCGGGCAAAAGCTAATATAATATATATCGATGATTAAATATAATAACATTTTGCTGACAACATTAGTATCATTAATGCTACAAAATATAGGTAGGTATATATAAAAGGCATATATAAAAGTACACTTTTACGAAAAGCTCAACAGTGACTTACGTCCACGACAAAATGACTATACAAGCCGTCTTTACCAGAGTTAATAATTCCCCCCATGTAAATGAACTGTAAATTGTCGCACAAGGTCTTGTAATTGCAATAAATCTGAATTGGTTTGTATTTCATTATGTAAATGCATCAATAACAAATGTCAAAATTAAAAATAAGTATTTTTTACCTACTTTAAGAAAATTTATGCTTGAATTCGCTGGTTGTTCGAATAACTTTTTTTTTTTAATATTACTTTTATTTTCTTTTTTTTTATTAAGTACCTATTTAAGAATCCATCCTCACTTTTACCATTAGAACAAACTATAAATTATAACGGAAATATTCATTCAAATGATTTTATATCATGTACCTACTCAATACATTTCCTTTACGAATAAGACAAGAGGGGGTAAAAAAAATGGACCAGAAAATAGACCGGCAAGATCCACATTATCATTCTTGGACCTTTTCTTCACTTAAATCCGTTGGCGAAATTCGGTACTCACATCTTGCATACTCATACCTCTAGCGCCCGGTCTATAAATCATAAACAACTACGCGGCGGCGGTGCGGCGCGCGCCGGAGCGGTGCCGCTCCGGCGTCGCAACGCATTCACCCCTCCCCGCCTCGTCTCGGTGGTTGCAAGTCCGGTGCGGCGACGCAGTGCATCGTGTGACATGCTACAGATATTTCTATGTAAAACGACGCAGCGACACCGCTCCGGCGTCGCGCCGCCGCCGCAACGCATCGTGTGTTTCCGCTCTAACTCGTTTCATTGAAAATGTACCTATGTTTCTAAGATTTATGCACTCAAATAAAAACGAGGGCAGTGGTCCCTCCACTTTGATGCCGTAATAAAAAATGCTAGTGAGGACAAGCTCTAACAGAATATTATATTTTTTTCTATTTCCGGCACTTTCAATTTTGGATCAAATGGGTGATTTCCTTTCAATTGAGGCAGAGAAGAAACTCCACACTTTGCAAGTCAATTTCATAACAAGTGCTCGACTTTTTTTTTGTACAAGTTATATTTTTTTAATTAGATGGGTAATTTCACGATGCCAAATTTTTTGCTAATTTCGGTGGCAGTTTTCAATCATAGGTTTTCCGATGAAAAAAATTTTCAATGTTCTTTTAGAAAACTATATACTACTAGATATTCTAAAAGAACTCCATTAAATTTTTTCATCGGAAAACCTATGATTGAAAACTGCCACCGAAATTAGCAAAAAATTTGGCATCGTGAAATTACCCAGATGATTTTAAATTGTATTGCCGTGTAAATATCTGATCAATCAGTGTATAGGAAGGGGATAAAATTACATTTGTCCCACCAGCAAACGGGTCAAACTGAATAAAACAATTTAAAATGAAAATATTTTTATATATTTTTAATAAGTTCAACACCAAGTGAATGAGTCAGCAGAAATAAACTAATGTTACATAACGTTCCTAGTTTTCATTTGACAGACTGTCTGTACACTGAAGTGTTTTTGCTCTAACGTTTAGAAGATGACTCGCAGCGTTCACTACGACTTGTTGAAAATTAATGACTTTCCAAATATAGAATGATGTGTACGGGAAAAGTTAGTTTTAAATTAAATTCAGGTATATATCGATCGGTACAGTATATACATTTATTTTTAAAGCAACTTCCAAGTAGTAATAAAATTTTGTGAACGTACGTCGAGAGTACATTTGAAATAGAAATATATTTGATTAAAACAGGAAAAAGCGAAAAAAAAGAGAAATATATTTTTGTGTGTATTTAAATAGCCTATATAAATCATTATCTATTTTTAAGAAGTAGATGTTTTAATATTACAATCAGACGCCTCAATTATACTGCATTATATAGATTTATAACGTGTTAAGGAGAATCAAATTTTCATTTACTAATCTATAAAAGTGGAACCCTCACATTTTCCTGTTTCCCCCTTCCCTTTTACAAGCGTGAATGGTACAGTATGTGAGCTATGTACTTATTTCGCTACTTTTGTAATAAGTTAAACAGATCAACTTACATCTTTTCAGGAACTTTATTTAAAATACTTATTATTTTTGTTCGCAGGTTCGGCAAGCGTTCAGATGCTTACACGAACTGGGCCAAGGACCTTGAGGTAAGATTAAATTGTTTTAAATATTTGAAAATAAATTATTCACATCATTTATGTGAATGAATAGGTTCCTATGGGTGGTGAGAACAGCATTATAACTCCACGCGGGCAAAGCTGCTTTTCAAAATAGTTTAGTAGTATTTAAAAAGTATCCGATTAACATCTATCAAAGCAAGAAAAGGCCTTCGATTCTGCTACAGCAAATCTATTGTCATACCACAGATACTGCAAAAGATCGCTTTAAATTTTAAACTTTATTGGTATAAACTTTAGGTCTACAAATAAATGAAGAGTTTCATTACACTTTTCATTCACTCTATAAAAAATCCATTTGATTTTAACGGCATTACTTTATAGTTTAATATTAAATGGTATTTTTGTAGTATCCATGGTATGACTGTGATTTTGGTTTAGCAGAATCAAAGCCCAGTAACGCACGTGGATGAAATAGTCTATACATATATAGGTACTAGAGACTTAATCTAAAATCTTTAGAGTGAAAGTATATACATTTATGTTTTTACGATTTTATTCAAATTAATTTTTAGAATGTAATGAAATTACTATAGTAAAATTTTTAATAAAACTATTTTTAACGTCACTAAATTTATTTAATGAAGTTTTTGTTAATCTGATGTGTAATAAATTCTCCTAGGATTATAATTTCACTCAATATAAATTAATAACGAAACAAATGCTGCTCGACTAATAAAATTATGTTTAGATAAGTTTCATATTATATTTTATCCCTAGTTTATTATTTTTCACAGATCGAATAATGATACAATTTCCATATCTCTGTCAATCAGAGGCGTAGATTTGGGTTTGATTCCTGGATGGCACAAAACGTATCCATTGAAAATCCTCAGTATGGCGTCTGCAAAATGACTGGTCGACAGCTATAGGTTCTTATTTTCGGTCTATGTATAAAACTTCACCCAAATAATATTCAGCACTTAGAGTATACACAAACTCTATACCTAGACGCAGCAAGTTACCTATTTCAACGCGGCGTAAAAAACGTCAACTTGTACCGACAAGTTGACGTTTTCCACGATGTTTTATTGTATTATATTTTCTTTGGCTGTGTCTATACATTATATATGGGTCTTATTCAGTTCGTGGTTTTTGAATGACTCAATAACAAACTCACTATTGTATTTTGAATTTATTGATTAGGACATTTTTAAGCATTAGATGGTAGTATTAATTAACGTGTAGTTTTTACTTCAGTCCTTTTAGACACTATTGGCCTACACAAAAACATTTAAATAGATAACAATATTTGCCTAGTTAATCAAGTGGGCCTCGTTAAATGAATTATGTCTTTACTTTGATAAATAGGCGTTAATATTCCTTCACTTAAAACCTTAGGATCAACTCACCCCACAGTCCTTTAATATTAAATTAAAACGCCTGTTTATAGCTAAATATATTAATTAAGCCGTACTAGTTAAATGTCCTACGGTTTCTTTGATCTTTTTACCTTTGACCTTGCTTCCTAAAGTGAATAAGGGGCCCTAAATAAACAACTCCGTAGGTCCAGTAAAGGTTAAATAAAATATTTCATGTATTTAATTCGATTTAGCTTTTATACAGTGACTAGTAGACTAGTTTTTATTTATTTTGTAATCTTACTTTGGAGTTTAAGTACTTAAAATACCACTATTAACTTAATTATTATTCAAAACAAAATGAAAAAGAAAGTCGCGTTTACCAGTCCGTAAATTAGAGACTGTTCTTAAAAACTGCAATGCATATCTCGACGCACTAGTTACACCTTTAATGTTTTAAGACTTATAAGTATTCAAAAGCACTTACAGTTCACTAGTAATTGTTTGCCACTTCCATGGTACAAAAAATATTATCCGTATCTATATCAGTTTTTTGTATTTGACCTTGTCATAGATTCATTAATATAAAAGCATGTTCGGAATTAATTCTGTGAGTGAATTTTATATATCAAATTGTGTTACTTCAATTCTTATTGAAACCTTTTCATAAGAATGATATAACCGGAGTTCATTTGATCGGTTATTCGAAGAAATGCCACAATATGGGGAATAAACTTCAGTATTGCATCTTTGCATTTCAATTCAGTTTTCATATGAGTAAACAGAGTTATTCACATCGTTGTATGTCATTATTGGGCCCCTACTGCTGTTAGCAATTAATCGTTGATCGAGTGATATTGTTATATTAAATTATATTTTTAAATTAAAAATTTAAAAATATAATTTTTAAATTTTTAATTTTCCTAAAGAAACTTAAAATATAAAAGTTTAAAAACTTTTATGTTATTTTTATTGATCCAGTTGTCTTGTAATTTTCATCTAATTAGAAAAGTTGATATTCCAATAACAAAATAGAGCGAGTAGCCTTCACAAGTTATTTAAATTATATATGTAATATAGCATGTACAAGGGACCAAGGGAACCTTGCTCACATATAGATTTTCTTATCGGTATGTTTGTGAATGTGATTGCATTTACTATTTTACTGTAACAGCTCTTGTATTCAACGCTGTAGAAATAACATAATCTTACATATACCTATTATTATTGTTTCTATACAATTTATTCCAGTCAAATTTTAACGTGAAGGGGTTTAAGTTATTATTGTATTTCGAAAATTATTAATTACTCCCATATAATAAAACCCGTACAGTTGAAATCGGAACAGTAGTAAGGGACATCTGCGTTTGAAAATTGAATTTCAATATAGCTTTGCGGCAGCGGTCGTTAATATTGAAATTATTTCACGCCAGTACTTGTTCGACTTTAATGATTTAATAATTACTGTAGTACAATAGATGTATTGATTATTTTACTTATTGTATTCGGGTTTGGCACATCGCATTGGGACGAAGAGTGAGGCCCGTATTCCAGTACGTCCTGTTGAAAATTGACTCTCACAAAGACATTAGAAATGTCAAAATGTCCTCAATTCTAAATTCGAGATTCAGGACTGAGTATAGACGTGCAAAACTTAGCTGAATTCTCAGGCCCGTATTCTAATACCGGCCTGAGAATTCAGCTTAGTTTTGTTTGCTTAGGGTTTGTTAAAAATACTCTATATCGCACAGAGCATGTCTATAGCTTAATATTATATTTTAAAAGTGGTTACAGCCAAACTTAACTAATCTAACTGTTCTGTGAAGGATGAAACTAGAACCTCAAACTTTTCGCACACGTGTCAAATGAAAAGCCAGGTGAAATACTTTGGTGCAAATTGTTCATATTCATTCTTGGAGATGATCTTCAGATTGTCACCTAAAAATTCACAAAGCTATCTAATCCTTATATAGAGGCTATCGGTTCGAACACGAGAGCATTGCAGGTACTAAAAGTAATACTATGATAAGTTCAATTAGTTTTACTTACTATAGAGGTAGAGATGATAGAAACCCTTTATAGCTATATTTCATACGAGTTGTTCTGCTATCGAGTATTTAGATGCTAACGATTTAGTCAATTGAGATGTGTGTATTAAACACTATGCAAAACTTTGAGAAAACGTCTTTGTAAATCCTCAGAATGCGACAAAGTAAATTGCCTGTTACTTCGACACGTTTTCAACTAGTTTGCGAATACATACAACATACAATGTTAGTAATGTGTAGTGTAATATTATTTTTCCACTAAAATTCGATGACAACACTTATTTCTTTTAATTTGAAAATAATGATAATATATTATTATATACAAATTTTCGCACTATCATCATCTAGGTAACTTAGTTATCTATCAGGCTATTAATTATACATTTACAAGTACTGGCTAGCAAATGAGGTCTTCAAGAAGGGCATTAGAAGGTTTCTTTCAGGGTCGGAGCACAAGTGTAACGCTCTTGGTATTGCATATGTCCATAGGCCACGGTAAGCTTCTTCCATTAGGTGGGCCATGTGCTTGTCTGCCACCTAAGTGGAATAAAAAAGAGGTTGACTTAGCCTCCAAAGATTCCTACACTCGTAAAAGGAATTATAATTTCAATAAAAATATGGTCTTACTTATCAAAGTGATCGCACATACATATTCACGCCTTTAGGAGGGTTAGGCAGAGGTGATTTAATACCCACATTTCACCAATCATTGTATTAGGTCCCACGTAATAGGGGGTGAGCCTATTGCCGTATTCCGGGCATTTTTATTGACTCGAGCCATGCATCTAAGGCTGAGTCTGAGCTGTATATATCTGTTTAATGTTAAACAGCCCTATCCCTTACTTGCCTTGTTCGACACCGCATGGGAAGTGATGGGGTGATCAAAGTGAAAATATGACATTAATCTATCGTTTTCATTACAGAAGCCGGATATACCCGCCTGGCTGTCATACGCAAGAAGGAGATGAGAGGTGCAACAGTCACGGGATCTATATTAATTAACAAGTCATTTAAATCAATGTTCGTGATTACTGTAACAGTTGACAAAGATTATATTACAACATTCAAAAACTATCTTTTAATGTAAACCATATAATGCATAGACATAAAAGTTTTACGTTTCTTTACTTAATTTTAAATCTGACATAGTTTAAAATATGTTTGAATTAATTTATTAATTGCTTTATGTTTTAATCGAGGTATTTATTAGTTAATTTTAAAAGTTATAGTTCAGTTTAATGTTATACGAAATTGTATGTAACTCTATTTAAAATATAAGCCCAGTCATTATTATTTTTCGTTTAATAGCTTAAGAATGTGTAATAGAAATTCGAAACAAATTAGTTGTACGTTTACTGATCAAATATCATTGTAATGTTATGAATAAAAGCAATTGATAAAATGTAATATTTAATTTATCTGTCTTATTGTGAGCGATTCCTATGAAAATCAACAATCGAATACTTGATTGTTTCAATCACTTTGTTCTATAACAATAGCGGAGTAAACAAAACGAAAAACAAAGGCACTAAAAATAACATTATTTTTCTTATAAACAACCTTGAATATTTATTTTGTTCATTTACACCATTTTTGGTACTTCCTATTACGGATTTACCACTGGATTCCAATGAGAATTCCCAAGTAATAAAATTAAAATAATAACTGTTATTCCATTAGCTTATACTAAGTAATAGTCTGCAAAATAATGACATTGACTAAAACTTGGGTTAAACTTAAACTACATTTTCCTTGATCCTTGATAGAAAATCCTTTAGGCCCAAGCTAAACACACCTTAGTGTACTTGCTAACGGACAAGGCTCTGGCGCAGGCTTTCCTCCCAGGATCGGGAGGTCAGGTGGCAGTCGCTGCAGGAAAAGCGACAAATTAATAAACAGACTTTGGGTCCGGAAAGAGAAACAGAAAATTACACAATACTTTTTGAAAAAATATTTTCTTTGATTAATGATTATAATAAAGTGGCAAAAGAGCTCAATACCATTAGGTGCCTTTACTGTGGAAGCTTACAGGCACTTAATCCCTATTAACATGATCGATAATTCTATTCTCAATGACAAAGCTTAAAAGTCGATGAGACAAGAAAGCTTATACGCTTCGCGGATCAGATAATCGTTTATATAATAAGATTCTGGAAGGAACAAATAAGATTCTGTTTGGAAAGGAAAAAAACAGTAATTTGATTGTACAAACGGCAGTAGTTGCTACGTCAAAGAGGCAGTGTTTTCCTTTTGTTTCAATGACACGCACGCTTTACCAACTATTGAAGTCTAGCGACGTTGCTAACAGAGAAGGTTTGGTGAAAGCAGACTGTAACAAATTTATAAACTGTGTAGTGTATGCTGCCTGATTTAAATGTACAAGGCAGTTTAAATGTTTTATAACTAGCTGTATCCTGCGTTTTGATTTGACTCAGATCTATTTCAACGCTTCGTTATGAGGAGATTTAATTACGCCCGACATAAGACCACAGGCAGCCATGCCCATTATCAATTGCTATAGTTAGTGTGTGTATGTACGAGGAATGTTTTTTTTTTTCAGAATTTAGTGAAAAAATATATTCTGAAGTAATAAAGTCCTAGCGTAAAAACCATAAAGAGTGAAGGAGAGTAAAAAAAGTCCATAAACTATTTCAGTTTTACAGTGTTTACAGCAAATAATTTTTATTGTTAACACGCCTACGTCGTAGCACAATAATCGTAGCCACTGCGTAGAGGCGTAGCACGGTCTACGATACAATGTTGTGCTTACCAAAGCCACAAAACTTTGCGTAAAGTTTGCAGGCAATAAGTACAGCCAACGTGAAAGGTTAATAATAATAATTTATTATTATTACTTTTAATATTTCATTGTCAGTTTCAGTGCGTAATGTGAGAGTAGTAATAGGACAGCTGCCTGTCAAGTCAAATCAGTTCCTTTTTAATAAACGTCTGAATGATAATTTCTATGTAACGTAGCATGGAAAGTACGAAGATACCTGACAAAAATAGATTTACTACTGACGTACTTCTATGGAATAACGAGGTATACAATGTCTTCGCTCGTCATTGTAATTTTTTTTATTTGTTACTTTTACTACTATTTTGCTATTTTAATATTTGTTTTACCTCACCATCAAAATCCTGTAATTTCTGCGTCTCTCGCGAAAAAGCCGACAAGTGTTCCAACTCAGAGGCAAGAGTAAGTGCCGGAACCTCGTCTAATAATCAGCAAATGTATCAACAGCAGCAGGTAAGGTTGATTTCGGTTCTAAAGAGGGTGGAGTCTCTTACAATTTTGGGTAAATAAAACTCACAAATAACATACCGTCGACACGAGCCAGCTACATACATACGCTCACACCTGTTTCCCTTCAGGGAAGGCAGAGAGAATTGCCCGCCATTTAACTCTATCCTTACATACTTCACAAGCTTCCTCTACTGTTGCCTCTAGGTCAGTCTAGGTTCGATCCCCGCTCAGTGCCAATATTTGTATGCATGAATATAATGGTTGTTTCTATGTATAATGTGTATGTATTTACAAAAAAAAGTATCTAAGTATGTATATCCATTCTAGATTCCATAACACAAGCTAATTAAGCTTACCATGGGTCTAGATAGCGTTGTGTAGAATGTTGTAGAATATTTATATTTTATGAAGTCCGTATGGTATTCCGAAATACCGCTCACCGAATAGGACGGTTGTCCGATAACACTCTACTCCGACGGTTAGTTGAACGAAAAAATACTTGGCCGATGGAACGTTTCGCCGATTTATTTTATTTTACTGTCATGGAAGCTTTCATGCAAGCCCGCTAGTAAGTACTTGTAACCTACCCAATCAATCAATTAAACTCAATTTAGTCAGTATGTGTATCGCGAGGTCGACCCGGCTGCTATTCACCTCTGTCTTACCTACCTGGTGTATCTTCGCGCCAGCTATATTGTTCTGCATAAATATATTATTACTAAACTGACGGTTATCTAGATTCACGTTAGATCCGTTTACACCTCGTCGCTTCTCCAGAATAGTGTTGCAACTCAAAAATCTGGATTTTTTATTTTATTATTTAAATCTACCCGCCATTTCCTTCTCTACCCCGGAAATTTATTTTAAAATTTAGTTCTAAAAACTGACGATGTGGCGCTGATGTGCCGTTATGCTTTTGGTTGAACTTGACCACTATTTTCTCATGAATGGCGAGCTATTGTCAGTTGCATATCGACATTTAACCGAAGATGTTATATTTTTCCGTGAATACCGTACCAAATCAAAATACTGAAATAAGACACAGTTATTTTTGATGAACAGTGTCGCAATTTGGACTACGACAGTATTTTAAAAACTATTTTGTTTTAAGACGGTATAGTGCAATATTCTTATAATTATTTTATTAAAAGGCGGTTCAATTTAATAACTATGGCTTTTATTTGATTTTTGAAGATTTTAGTAAATTAGTATGAAAAAAAAACGTTGTTTCTTTCCTAAGTAATGAAAAATGGTCACTTCTATTACCCACTTATTTTCATGAATAGTGTCTCAAGTCGAGGGGATGCTAGTTTTTTATTATTACTATTTTTTGTAATGAATATTATTTAACTAGACAATATTAAATGAAAAGTAAGATGCATGACACAAAATAATAAAATTAATATTCCGCAATAATTTCACTTTGAATATGGGATAATACGAAATCAACTCTATGTCTCCTGTAAAATTTACAAATTTTGTGCTACAACACTATTCTGGCGAAGCGACGACTGTCTTATGAATATTACATCATTTATAAACGTCAACCGACTCAAATTACCATTAAGGCATACAATTGCCTTCAACATGTTGCCTAAACACCTACACATTAGCATCTGATGTATGGCGCCAGTTTAATCATTGTGAGAAGGTAATGTTGTATCCGACAAGATTACGTCTACTACTACAATATGCACACGTTATTAGTTAAGGGTTATACTCACATGCTACCGTAAAATGTTATCAAATTAATTTATTGTGGGCCTAGATTAGGTAGATAAGCTGAAGTGGGCAAAGAAAAGGTTATGAGTTATGTTGAGTCTAATTAATTATTAAAGAGTTATGTAATATGTTTGTCGTCTTTCATCGGAAGCATAAATTCGTTATAAAAACTATTTTGAATGATCATTTGGGACTGGTTCAATAAAGAACGATAATCTTTTATCAAGTAATAACAATCTTGATTGTGTATTTTATTGATTTCGTTTAATACACTTCAAAGCCTTACTAGAATATGTATAGTGTGGAACTACGAGAACAAAATTGTCACTGATACTGGGGGACCCAGTTTAGATTTAAAATGGTGCAGCAGTTTGATGGCATCTCGAACAACGTCTTTAATATTAATTTGTATGAGTGTACTTTCTTGTATGAGTGCTGATTCGCCTTGAAAGAGAATAATAATGTGAATGCGAAATACGGATTGCTTCATCTGGTGATAGAAGTGCTACACACTTCCATCTAGGTAAGTCCAACCAGTTTGCCGGTATACAAGAAACACCTCTTCACAAAAACCCGATGGCTGTGAGCGTTAAGTACATTTTTTTACACCTTTACTATTGCCATCATACAAGTCATCTATTGAACTACTTAAGAGTTTAAACTGTCATGGTCACTCATATTGGTATAAGAGCTTTCTTCTTTTATCGCTATCTTAGCGTTAATCCCAATCGCATCTGAAGCTGTCGCATCGGATTCTGGTGTCCGCTTTACTGAAACCGATTTGGCTGAAATTTTGATATTTTCTGGAAACAACTGCCATCTGACCTCACAACCCCATGATGATGTCGAATATTGCAGCTAGACCAGTTGTTAGATTTTTTAGGGCTCCAAATATTAACGACTGCCATAGGTGTTCGTATGGCAACCGGGACTGACGGCTTGACATGCTCTCCAAGACACGACCAGACGAATGCACCCATATTCATGCATTCAAATATTTGCCCTGAACGGGGATCGAACCCGCGCCTCCTGCATTAGTGGCAGCGTTGACTACCACCATGCCACAGAGTACCTACTGAGAGTACCTACTATTAGAGCTATCAGGATATTTACCATGTGTCGGAAACTCGAAACTATGTAAGTACAACAATGGTAAATATACATAAGAGTTGTAGAGCAATGAACTTCATACTTTATTATTCATCGACAATAAAAAAATATTGTAGTAGTAGACGAAAAAATAAAAACATAGACAACGATTCTGTATACTTGTGTAATTTATGGTTTTAATAAATTATTATTATTATTTGTTTCTCCGATCCTTAACTCTCGGGACTATGGAGCCCCGGGCCTTTGGAAGGCGTGCGTCGGGCCGAAGCCAAGACGTAGAGGCCCATTTAAGAGAATTTACTATGCTAGGGATACACACATGACGGATACCATCCCCGAGTGCACAATATGATACACCCGGAGATGGTCCCCGCCAGGTGCAGAGACTATTGCTGTACGATGGAAACTAGGTAATGGGCTATGGGGTTGAGTATTGGATGGACTGGTAAATGGGCTATGGGAGGGAGACTAACAGACGCCTGCCGTGACAATAAGTCTCAAAATTGTAAAAAAAGGCAGGCGGTGACTTGCCAACTCATTGCATGGGCCCCATTAAAATAGCCACACATAGTGCGGCCATGGGGCAACACCCGTTGAGCGGCTAAGGTTGTCGAGAGGTGAGTCTGCGGGGCGCGTCCCCGGCGTTATGACATTTTACACTTCCAACCTGGAGCATAGGTTCCGCTCTTGCGACTCCACTCATGGCCGGCCAATAAAGGCAAGCACATGAGGTGAGGGGGAATAAATCCGAGCCTCGGGAGAATCAGGGTTCGTGGTGTCGCCACTCACCAACAGCTCGCCACAAGCTGCCCCTACATTATGAATTATGTCCCAAGAGAGGATCATCATAGAGTTGACCTTTGCACTGTAATTATAATAATCCATACAACTAATTGTATATTATATTTAATTTCTTGTAACCTAATGAGAAGGGAAATAAAAAACAGAATACTGTATTATTATTTACTCATGTCTATAAACTAATCCGTTTCAGTACATCGAGGTATTACTTAGTGAATGACTAGCTTAAAATTTAAGCACAAACGTTTAAAACTATAATCTTATACACCAAAATGAGACTTTTTTTACATAATATCGAAAAATTGACGTTTATCCACCGCGCAAGCACCTATTAATCATACAATCTTACATTTATACAGTTAAATCGTGCTTATTTCATTAAAGAATATATTATATATTTAATTTCAATACGGGTAAGACAAACAGGGCCATTTAATAATCTTCAGGTGCATTATCCTAAATACCATTTCCTTAAAAGATACAATAAAAAAGCTATAGGTTAATTGTTATTTACAAAAGATTTGTTTGTAAGGTAGTAAGAATTTAGGGCCTGGCTGTAATGGGAAAGTAAGTATAATACATCAGCTTAATTTCTTCTTCTTAATTACGAATATAAAAGCAACAAATTATTTATATTTTTCATGCTGCAAATTTTTTCAACATCTACTTCTATCTCTTTTGCTAACCTTATAGTGGTACGTTAGCAAAAGCAGGACGTCGAATTAGGTGTATTTTGTCTTATTGTACTTCTAATAAAACAAGTAACTTTGTTGCCTACCCACAAAATTTTTACATAATGATCTGAAATAACTACGTCAGGCAATATTTTAGTTCACACATACAGTTATACGAAATCGAGATCTAAGGGACTACAGAAAAATGGGATAGTAAATCTATAACTTATTTCATACAATATTTTTACTGAATAATCTTTTTACTCGTCCCTCTGAGAAATTATTTTCCGTTGATGGTCGTTACAACGCCATCTATGTGTTCACTTCGTAAAAGCTATATAAAATTTTCTTTTCAGTATCATCACATTGCGTTAGAGGTCACTAATAGTAAAGTTTAACACAACTTTAGGCAGATGGCAGAGAGAAATGTTATCGCTCTCTTCTATTCTTCGAAATCAACTGCTGAGTAATATTTCTTTTTACCTTTTTGGCCACCTTTAAAACTCAGCAAAATAGATGTTATAAAAATAATAAAATTCAGCAGAATAGTGAATTTTAGTCACTAAGATAATCAGAAACGCTTTGCTTTTGATACAATTACCAAAGTGGAAATGTATAAAGTATAAGTGGAATAATAGAAGTAATAGAAGATTTGACGATTAGAGCAACCCTTGAAGCAGACACTAATAGTGTACATTACTTTGTGTAAGATCACTATGTCGATTTACCATCCCACTACACAACAGAAAAACATCTAGACAGCTACTAGAACTACGTTTACATACAATAGATACAGAAGACGATAGACGGATGGAAATTCTGGGGCTTTAGCATTACAATTACATACCTAGGACTCTAGAACTATTTATACTAGGGGTAAATGATTAGTTTGGCAATAGAGATTTTATTTACATTAAACAAATTGGAATTTGCTACTTGCTAATTTGGGCTACCGTTACAACCATCGTTATATTGTTATTTTACTATGATACATAATAATGACAATACTATACAAATGATATATAATTATTTTTGAAATTGATTTATGTCACTTTGAAAATGTAAATACAATGTTTATTAGATCTGTAGTAACGAGTGCATTTGTTACAAACGTATATTTTATAGGCTGAAGTAAAATTGTCGTTGAATGTTATGTTTTTATGGAACACACTTGGTAGAAAAGTAGATATTTTTTAAATTTGGTATTAAATAATTTAAAAAAAGTTCGTAGAAGATAGGTAGCCCACTAGTTTCACAAAACAGCATATCTAGCTCTCCTAAATTTTAAATGGCGTCTAAATCGAAGCTGAACTCTACCTATCCAAGACTGGATCAGTACAATTTACTTTAAACTACCATTACTTTTCATATTGAACCATTAAGCTGGTTTCAAATACCGTGGCACTAAGATTGGAGAAAAAAATCTTTACTTCTGTCTGAGCAAAGACGACACAATCATACAAATAGAAGTTATAGGGTCACAGCACTTTACTTAATCAATAATATTAGCTTACATTTAGTATTTACAGCTCACACGATCATTCACACAAATCATTCAGATAAGTGCAGTACATTCTAACAATCAACAATAAAATTGTGCTTTAGGAATCGTGTTAAAGACACCAACAATATTTTGATTGGAAACAAAGATTTCGAATGTCGGAGAGTAGAATTTATACAAATTTAAAACACTAAAAATGTATAACAAAGAGAAATATGAAATTTAATACCAATGAAGTATAAAAGCTAAATATAATAATTCATACTGGAGAATAATAATTATAAAAAAGTACTATAATTACTCTCTTAATGAATTTGCTATTTGTTGAAGACGTTGAATGTTAAAATTTAAATTTGAAGTATTGAAAACCATCTACTTGCCGACATTGCCATCTTTAATCCTAAAACTGTATTTAATTGGCAGACTGTATTTTATAAAAATATTTATACTGAAGTCTTTGTGTCTTATACATTATATAACAATTAGGTTTATAAAGATCGGTTATCATCTACTGTAGACATGTTGTGTCCTAAAATGTTTATTCTGTTATAATGTACATTTAATTTTTCCTCCATAATAGAAGGGTCATTGTTCGAGCCCTCTTTGAGAAGTTCCCACAAATGGCTCTTGTCTAATATTTCAAAACCACCCTTATTTTCTGGAGCGATATCAGATTTGAGAGGTACTGACAGCGTTTTCGAAGTCTCGGATATCGGCATTGGAGGTATTTTGTGTATTTCTTTATTAATAGATTTCAATGTCTTCCCAGTGTATTTTTGTGGTATTATTTTCTTTTTAGTTTTGTTAATAATACCGGAGTCAGTGACATTACTTTTATCATTTTTTGTGGTATTGTTATGAATTGCGTTTATTAGAGGTTTTTTTATTTGAGTGATCGCCTTAGGTTTTTTTGTTCTGTAGTGAATTGTTTTAATGTTATTATTTGTGATCGTTGTTATTGTGTGCGGTAATATGTCAGAGTGGATTAAAGGCTCAGGTGAATCGGTTTTGGCTGCTTTTAGTTCAGTATGAGAGCGTATAGCGTCTAACGTAGGTGTAATATTTGATGTAGAATCTGCGCTTTCTTTTACAAAATTCACTGCAGTACTGGATTTAAAAACATTTGTTTCTGTGGTTGATATTTCAGTGTCTATTTGAGTACTTATACCTTCAGATGGGTCTGAAAATTTAATATCTTCTAACTTTTCTACAGTCTTGGATGTTGATTTTGCTGTTTCTTCTTTCAAAAATGGATTTTCTTCCATTTTATTTGGTTTGACATAACTTTTATTTACATTAATTAGTGTTATATTATTCTCAGTCTCCTTTACCTTCAAGAAGAACTTTTCATGTTTATCTCCGTATGTTCCTTTAAGAGTTCCTTTTCTTCGAGGTAAAGGCTTCTTATTAAAGTCGCCTTTCTTTGGTACTATTTTTGATAGTGGTGTTTTTTGAATAATTAACTCTCCATTTATTTTTGACCGTAAAGGAACAATACTATTACTCACTTCTGAACTTTCGGTATTATTAATATACGTTATAGTAGGAATTATAATTGGATCATCAATAGTGCCTGTAAAAACTGTATTGCTATTTTCTGTAGAAGACTCGTTAATTAAAGTGGTTGTAGATTCTTGGGTCGTAATAATTTCTGTTGTACTAGATAAAATAGATGATGTTTCTGTACTAGCTGTACTAGTAGATGGCACTTCTGTACTAGTTACAGTACTTTTTGTCATGGTCGTAGTCTCAAAATTTTGCGTTGTCTCGGTACTATGTTCTTCATAATTCTTTCTGAACTCATAATCCCTGCTACAAATACGGCCACATTCACATATGTTATCAATACTGGCACTTGTTTTAAGACTAGCAAGTTCTGTTTTATCAAACCATGTAATGAAGTCATCATCAGTTATTCCACGGAGTAATGGACTTCCTGGCCTGGCATGGAAAAATGTTTCCACTGCTAGGTCGGGTCTAGAAGATGGATAAATCTTGGCGAAAGCAGGACGTAGGCTGGTGATAACAAATTTCGAACGCACCTCATAAGTGACACAAACAGGGCATGTAGAACTAATCTGTAAAAAATATAACAAAGTTCAGTCAATATAAATTACACGATCAATAAAATTAAAAATACTTTGAATTATATAACACAAGCTAATTAAGCTTACCATGGATCTAGATAGCGTTGTGTTGAATTTGTACAATATTTAAAACAAGATATCACAAAAATGTTCTCCACCATGTTACTTACATTTGCAAACACGAACCATACGGATTCTCCCCTGGAACCGTAGTGCAAATCTGCAAACGTGGCACCATCCAATACAACTGGGTTGACTGAATGTAATTCATATCCAGAAAACAATGAAGACTCTAAGCGTAAAATTCCTGAACGCTCTTTGCCCTTCCATCTAAAAAAGAGAAAATAATATGTAATTTTTTGAATGTATTTTGTTTCTTAAGTTAAGCTTTCTCTTTTCCTCTCTTACGTACTTGAAACAGGATTTAATAATCAACGTAGGTAGATTGCCTTGTAGATCTTCAATGCTACTTCTTTCGGGACGAATTTCCTCAATAATTGCTGCTTGAATATTTAGTAATGCATTTTCTGGTTTCGGAGTGTATGTGGAGTAAGTGATAGTCCCCTGAAAAAAATTAAAGGGAGAAATATTTTAACATTTTTTGTTACATTGAGAGGACTTCAGGTTACTTTAAATATTGTAAATATATAAACGTACCTGTACAGTAGCACAACCTGCACCAGTTGCATATACAAATACTTTAGTTGGTAAGCCCGGCAGCTGTAATGGCCTAGGGGGTGTTTTAGCGCGCAACTCCAGTGTGTCAGTCAGTTCCATTCCAGCTGTTGCAAGTGATACTGTTAGGGCTCGGTGTCTGAAATTCGAGAGACAGATTCAATTAATACATGCATGGATGGAAAGAGAGTTATCCAATTAGGTACAGTGGTTTAGAAGTTATGCGCGTACATGTATTTAATTTTGAGTGATTCGTTTTTATAAATTCATTGTTGGTTTTTCTGCTAGTTTCTACCAGCTTTAGTTGTATCATTGGATTATTAGTCATTGATTTCATTCGAATCACTATAATATTGACTTCCTATTATAAACTTACTTTATAGCAAAATCTACAATCTCCTTAATTGGAGAAAATACTATCATCCTTTACAAAATCATAGTCACAAAAGCCTCAATAGTGCTGAAAGTGCTATTATGAAAGGATCTGCACTAGATACTGGAGGATATGTTCATGATAAAGAAAGAAAGAATAATAAGAAATATCCTAGGATTAGAATAAATCATTAACTACTTTAAAATAATTAATGATTAAGCGGTATTATGGCCATCTTTATAACTATCTTAATAATAAAAACATATAAATATAACATGATAAACGACTGATTACCTATTTATACTGTTGATTGATGGCACTTGGTGGAACTTGTTGTTACACATATTGATAACACACTTGTACTTTTCCACGATATTTATTATTGACCTAACCGGTTTCGCCTTACAGCATTCTCAAAGGTTTACATGGACGGTTGACAGATTACCTATCATGTGCCAACGCAGCATACTGAGCGGCTGCCTTGGTCGCGCTGTACGCCAGACTCGGGTGCCTCTGCAGCGTGGACGCGCGGTAGTACAGGAACCTCGCGGCCGCCTCGCCTTCAGCCAGAGCACCGCGGGCACAAGCAGCGAGTAGTACACGTACGCCGGCGACGTATTGCTCCATTGTTACTGCTTCTGTTGTGTACATTATAGTGACATCTTTTTAGAACTGTATTTTTGAATACGTAACGTAAGGCTATAGGCGAGTATAAGAAATTGGTTAAACATTTATTTTAGATAGATATTTTCAACTGGGATCTGATGAAAAAGAAGGACGATAATATTATGATAGTGAATATACTTTCAGTTTCTTTACAACTAAGTTAGTATATGGTAAATTGTTTGTGATCGTTACTTAGTAGATCAATTTCTTTAAATACCTTATTAGTCCACTGCAATTTACATCATTAAGCAAAAGTATGTTTATAGAGAGAAAATAATTTACTAACTGACTTCTTATTATAATAGTAGATTACCCAACAAGTGAAAAAAAGATGAATTCTTTTCGAGGCACTGAGTTGTATCCCGAGAGGAGCGAAGCTTTCTGCGGTAGAATCCCGAGCGTAGCGAGGGATTCTAGATAGAAAGCTGAGCGGATCGAGGGATACAAGAGCCGAGATGAATTCTTTTTTCACGTGTTAGGTACTAAACTTTTCACCATTGACTACGAGAAAACGATTACTCTGTGATTATGAATTACATTTTGTTATGGATAGTAGTTACACAAAAGAAGCAGCAAATTATCAGTAATAGCTACCGCTTTAGCGCGAAAAGACTCAGCAGTCTTTTCGCGTTCGAGAATATGAGTTTCATTTTCATCACTAGATGAAGTCATTTTATGATTATGAGACAAACAAACTTTTACAAGGAAAATTACACAGAAAATGGCGGCATTTTTTTTTCTTAATTTAAACTGAGCCGCATTCCATCCAGCCAGTGATTACATTTAGGTGGCTTTTAGTACGTTTTTATAGTGAGAGTGTGCAACCTCTTTGCATGTTTCACTAGAATCCGTACATTCGCGCATGTTCCAAATTCAATTTTTTTTATTCACTCGGTGAAACAAAGAGCGTTTTATTCACTGTTTTTGATGAATCACGGGCCCTTTTTCGAGTGTCAATGGTGAAAAGTATATTTATGTTAAGATAAGAATGTATTTTCTGTCTAGGAAGTTATTAACAAGATTCATAACATTTTATCTGAATTTTACGGGAGTGAACAAACCATAAGAGGTTGTCTTGATGTTTCTCGAAGTTTCTTCCAATAACCAGTCTGCGGCATCTTTCCTTGGTGCTGGCCAACCAAACTCGCCTTCTTCAGTAGTTGATGCGTTTCTTAGAATCACTAGAGCCTCTGGTACTATCGGACTCCTAGAATGTTTAAAATCTATTATGAACGGTGCTAAACATAACAGCGTACGTTATTTGGTTGTTGCTTAGAACCAAGAAATACTATTGTTGGAATTTCGGCTAATTTGTTTCTTATATTTTTGCTTGATGATCACAGAGACAAAATTAAAACAACGTACAACATTCACAATTAAATAGGACAATTTAAGAGCATGTACAGTAGAACTAACATTTTAACACTTCTAGTTAAAAACAAAAAAAATACCCTACAGTTTCTATTACAAATGATTTAAAATGATAGTTCATTTGAATTTCTAAAACACAATAAGTAGAATAAAATAGTAACTACACAAAAAGTGAACACTATTAAGAATCCATGAAACAACGTTTATTTATTTGGTGAAAAGCTTAAGTAAAAATTAAATACTTGCCTTGCAAGCACCAGTGCCAGTACAGTAGCAGCGAGAGCAGCCGGTGATGTCAGATTGTGTAGATTTTGCTCCAAGTATTTTTGGGATTTCTTCGCTACATCTGCATCCATCTGAATTTAACACATATTTTACTGTAATGATTAAATCTATAATATATTTGTGTTGATAGTAACTTGACTAATAACACTAATACTATTATAATAAAGATTAGTGCATTGGAGAAACATTTTCTTACTAATTTGATTCCACGAATGTCATAAGGTAAGTTATGCTCACCTGATTCTCAACACCAACTTCAAGCAAAGCAACTAAAGTTTCTGCAGTAACTTCCACTCTTCTCTCCCAATCTATTTCTTCTTGTGTCATATTACCATCTTTATCATAATAGTAGTATTCATTAACATCTACTTCTTTCAAAGTATTATTGCCTTTTTGCATATCTACAGGATAATAGTCTACTTCTTTGTCTGCAGCCAGAGGCGTGAAAGATCCATCAGTATTTTGTCGAGTTTGAATCCATTTCTTAATAGCTTGGAGCAAGTCCGGATCTACCGGGTAATAAGATTGAATCTTGGTCAAAATCTCTAGAATTTTGATAGTTGATAGGTGACTACTCATTCCTGGATGATCGCTGAAGGAGTTATCGCTTTTACGGAAGGATAGTAAAACTTGAACCTGGAAAATAATTATAAAAGGAATTAACTACTCTATTCCAAGTTTAACTATCACCACGATGTGCATTAACCTAAGTATTTACCTGTTCAGGTAACTTTTTCAAAATCCTTTCCCGTTCATTATCGTCCACCAAATGTGGTATATGTTCTAGAGCTAATAAGGGAGCCAAGCTAGCTGATGCTGCAGACAGTTGTGAGTCCCTCCATACTTCAGCCCATTGATCAGTAGAGTCCGTCTGAAGACTATACAAAGGTAAGTGTAGACCACCAGATACGAGAAGAGTACCACTTGTAGAACCAGGCACAACACCTCGCGGAAGTCCTAATTCCAAAACTTGAGAAAATCCAGCTTCTTCATTGAAGTTCCAAATCCTGAAGAAAATCAAGGTTTTGAAAATGAAACAAAATCACAATACATATTATCACAATCACTGAATACTTTAGAGATTACTGTTACTAGAATATTTGTATGCAGCCAAATTAACAATTTGGTAAGTAAAAGTTCCATGTCACCTAAGAAATTCAACTATATTTTAAGTACACTGGAGTTAGAGTTTCATTGTTTTGATTTGTATTTATTAAATATTGATCATTTTGATAAACTAAACAATGCGTGAGAATTTTCTTGTTTAGGTTAGGTTAGGTTAGAATTTACGCAAGTGAACTATTTACTTCATTAAAATATATTTTCTCACAATGATATTTCAATTCATTTGTTCTTTTGAGAACTTTGATAATGACGTAATCTATAAAAGTTATTTGTGAACAAAAAGAAACGGAGTAGTTATGAGTCTTATCACATACCTGAAATCAGCTTTATCTCCCCACAAAGCGCTGAAACCAACATATTTAATCCTCATTTCGGGAGCGAGAGGCCACACTAAGAGTCTTCTCTCCGAAGGAGCTGCCCCTCTGCCGACAGACAACCGGCCTCCTTCCCACCACACCCACCAGGCACACCATGAAGACGCTCCTGTGCATTCCTCATCACTCTCTGTTTGCTCTGCACTTGCTAGGTGAACGTCGTAGCCTGATAAATCACAAGCTACAGTTAGTATGATGTCTTTTGGCTAAAAAATATCTTAAGGGTAAGATAGAATTCCTTTATCCTGTCTATTTAAATAGTTTTACCCCAAATTTTCTTCTATTTATTACCCATCAATCTCACACAAATTTCTCTTGTGATAAAAATTTCTCAAGATTTTTGGTATTCGAAATCGAGCGGTGTACGGATTACATAAGTACTTCTTGCCAAAATGTTAGTTGTTTTATGAAATCGTAGTGAAGATCACTTTGTAGGTGATCAGTTTTTTATGTCACTAAATGGACGTTTCGAAATATGCCAAAATATTTTTTTTCATCACCTATCTACTTATTTATAATATACGTAATTGTTTAGTGTCTTTTCATGCCTACTCTTAGTATTCTATGCAGTGAAAGAAAATGCCTTTCTTTTCTTTTTTCTGAACGTAACTTACTAGGTGGGTGACACTTTTTAGGCTACACTATTTAGGCTTAACTCGAAATTTTAAACATTAATCTAACCAAATCTTCTATTTATATAACATGAGCTATAAATTACTCACCATGTTTCCCTTTAGCTATCCAAACTCTAGTCCTCTCAAATACAACGCGATACATGTCGTCCGAAGGTTCTCTAATAGCAGACAAAGCAACATGGGCGGCTCCTTGCGATCGTAGTTCCAAGACTAAACCTGCTCGATTCCGTGGAGCCGCTACCCACTGCCACTCCCAAGAACCTCGAGAAGATACAGCCAAATGTTCTGAAATCCAGAATATCCATCTCGTAAATGCTTTTATCGATATAAAAATCGTTTGGTGATTGTTATTTGCTCGAATGATTAAACGATTGTATTGAAACAAAGTTGTAGTTCAAATACCTACTCTGAATCCACTCGTTATAATAAAAGTGTTTTGAAACGCTTTATTTAAAACACGACTGGTCAAATGAAGGAAGTGAAAATTTTATTTGCAATATATTTTTCTTAAATGGAAGTTGCTGATTGATTTCACATGGTGAACATATTTTGGATTAATATAATTTTTAGTAGAAGCTTTTTAATTTTTAGTAGCACTTCCCCAAAGCAATAGTTTATAGGGACAGCTATTTTACAATGTGAAGTAATTAGTCAAAAAATAATAGTATCAGCACCCACTGATGTTATATTGTATCAAAAATATATAGAGGTATCGAAATTATTAAATTGGCGAAAACGACAATACATACCGTTCGCACAGAAGTAAGCACTTTGTGTGTCGGTCCTGTGGAGACCTTCAGGCAGGACGAGTACGCTGGCGGACCTAATCACGGAGCCTACGAGAGTCTCGTTGTTGAATGATGTATAGGAGACTGAGCAGTTGTCAGCACTGTAGCCGGTTACTTCCACTGCAAAAACAAAACATTAAGAATTAATGTAAAGATAAATAAAGCTTTATTATTAATATCGATAAAACTAATTACAATTATTTATTACTTAGCACTATTTCTCAATTTCATCAAAGAGCGAAAGATGGTACTTAAGAGAAGCGACATATTGCACCCATAAATCAATTCAAGCATCGAGAGTGTAAAAAATTACCTCTGACGTGTAATATAATCCAAATACTTCGATATTCAACTCACATTGAGTAAAGCATTGCTCTTATATGGCTTGGTTTATGTGAAGCCATTAATTTGTTTTACCTACTGCGTACAAGACAAATGACTTGCAGTATCATTGTTGTCGAAGTAGTCCAATCCCAATTTCATTACTTCATCACTTTCACAACATACATATTGTAGTAGCTACTCAGATATAATGAACATCAGTAAAGTACAGCAGCAGAATTTACGTGATCGACATATTGTCATAAATCGGTGTCATAATAATTTAGGATGACATAAAATGATATTATCCTACCAGTGTCCCATTGAATCTCATTCACGACGCAGCGTTTTATATCTATTTTTATGACTATAGCTGTAGCGGAGATTTTGTGGCGCAAAATATATCTCATAGCGGTAAAAGAATTAGTGTCACACAGTAATTGCGTGTTATGTAACAGAACAAATAATATACCAAAACCTAATCTTAATAATATGCTTAAAAAGGAAGGAATATTTTTGCAACATTATATTAAATTTAATATAATTGCTACGAGTATATAGTTAATTTAATATTTTCAGAAAAAACAGCTTTGCGTTGAATTAGAACTTATCAATAGTTTTTTTTTATTTAACGAACAGAAACATCAAAAATAAAGTAAAAAATCACTGTAGCATTGACAATATTATGTAATACTAGCCTTCCGCCCGCGACTCCGCCCGCGTGCATCTCGATTAACTCGACCTTTGCTCATATCTTCGGTTCTACTCAACCGATTGCGATCAAACAAACGTAAGATTTTAAGTTTGACCAAGCCCTTTCTAACAAAAAAAACCGCATCAAAAACCGTTCAGTAGTTTTTGCGTCCATTGCGGACAAACATTTTCAACTTACAATTATATAATAGTAAAAATAGAATAGATAGATAGAAGATATAGATGATTCTGTTTATAATATACGATGTTTAATCCAATCAAAAATATTTATGATATAAGGTAAGTGTGAAGTGTTTTAAACCTACAATATTTTTTCATCAAGAATTTTAGAAAACTATTAAGAAACCTGAGTCTTGTGTTTTACACCACAAAAGTGGCACACACGTTTTTCGCAGAATACTACAATCGCATTGCAAAGGTAATAGAATCTGCTACGTTTATGGCCGGTATAGCCATTGGAAACACTTGGAAAGCCATTGAAATACGGCCAGTGTCATTTATTTTTATTGTTGGTTAATTGAGGTTAAACGTGGTTACAAGGATAAGCTGATGAGATAGCTGCATTTTAAATGCATAGCTATGAAAGCGTGTTATACTTAATATAGATAAGTTGCGAATTCACAGTTTGTTTTTTATTTCACTGAAATAATATTATGTGGAGGTAATGTTCCTCCAACCAAAGGGAGGATCCTCCGACCAGGCAAGGTGATCACGCCTGGCGGGCCGCGGCCCAACGATTGTCGTTGGGATGTTGTAGATATATTGTACAAGCGCTGGAACTTCGCTTTCGCGATGCAGGAACTGTAGCGACGTAGTAGTTCGGCTTGCTGTCGCTAGATGGCGCTGGGTACATGTGGTATCGCCACAATTACAAATAAAAACAATCAAACCAAATGTGCACGACAATCAATGTGCTGAACAGTAGGTGAAGAAAAATGGACCGCAGGCCAGCAAAAAACGATCGCGCTGCACACGGCACCTTCGGCCAGCATGAACGCGAGTTTGCCGGTACATGTAGCAAGGAGAGAGAGAGAACGCGGCGGCGGTGTAGGAGAGAGAGAGAGAGAGCGAGAGCGCGGCCGCAAGCAGCAGAGAAAAGTAGTTAGAACCCGTAAACAGTCCACTGAAGGATCGCGCGAAGTGAAGTAATGTAATAGTGTACTTAATAGTAAATTTGTGCCCGTTCATTCCTTCTTTTATTTATATGCCTATAAGAAGACCTCTAAAGTATCGCGCGAACATTTAATGGTCCTTCCGGAGCCGAGTTTAGGAATTAAAGCCAGAAAATAAGAAAAATTCGAAAATGGTAGTGACACGCCGACAGGGAGAGGAACCTGCTGCCCAGGGAGCTGACCAGGGGGCCACCGAAGAGGCCCAGGACTCCACTACGCGCAGCGGTTCGCAAGAGGCCACGGAACGAACTACGACCACGGATGGCTTCAGGCCGGCTGAGGAGACGCCGACCCGTAGCAGCGCTGAAAATAATGGGGAGCATAGCTCGCAGCGCACCGTGCGGCCGCCGAAGTCACGCCGCTCCACCAACTCAAGAAAGAAAAAAGAATTAGAGGTTAAGCAGCGTCTGGCAGAGCTGAAAATAGAACAAATACGAGCTGAAGCTGAAGTACAACGGCTTCGCCTACTACAGTTGCAAGAAAATAGTACAAGTGAAGACGAGTCCGGGGATGACCTGGCATCGGTTCGCATAGGTACGTGGCTACAAAGGGACACTGAGGCGCCGCAAACACTCGTAAGTCAAGACAACATAGGATCCACAGGCGACGACCATACAAAAGGTAAGCCAAGTGAAAAAGAAGTGGAAAAAAGTGACTGTAAAGTGAACGAAAAATCAAGAGAAAGTGCCTCGGTGAAAAATCCCGTAATTGACGTGTCTACGTTAGCCGCCGCGTTGTCTCAAGCGATGAGAAGCACCAGGGAGCCACCGAAGTACATGCAAGAGCTGCCTTTCTTCAGTGGGAGCAGCACGGAGTGGCTCGCCTTTAAAACCACATACGAAGAATCGAGTTTATATTTTACAAAAAATGAAAATATTGCAAGAATAAGAAGAAGTCTACGTGGGATTGCCAAAGAGGCAGTCGAGTGCCTACTACTAAGCCAACCAGACCCCGAAACTATAATCAAGGCTCTAGAAAGACGGTTTGGTCGGCCGGAGGCCCTCATTCACGCTGAGATGGAGAGACTCAAGACCCTTCATAAGCTAACTGATAACGCAAGAGATTTATGCGTCTTCGCGGGAAAAATAGCCAACATGGTAGGAACCGTAGAAGCATTAAAAAAGCCGCACTACTTACATAGCCCGGAAATGAGTAGGATTATTATCGAGAAGCTTACACCTATAATAAGAAACAACTGGTACAACTTCTCGGCTAAGAAAAATGAAGATATACCCGAGCTTAAGAAAATATCGATGTTTTTATCAGAAGAAGCAGACAAGTGCAGCTCCTACGCGTTGCCAGAAGCCACGCCCCGAGAAGAAAATAGAGGACACGGGTACCGATCCCAAAAGACAAGAAGAGTAGAACAAACACTTTCTGTAAACAAGAAGACAGCAGAAGATACGTGTCCACAGTGTAAACATGATCACAAGTTATTTGAGTGCAAACAGTTCATCGCGTTAGATACAAATGCGAGATGGGAAGCCGCCAAGAAATATAATATCTGTTATCGCTGTCTACAAGGCAAACACCGACGCATCACCTGCAAAGCACCCAGGTGCGGTAAGAACAGCTGCCCCATGAAACATCACAACCTCCTGCATCACGATAAGCCACCGGGAGAGTACGCGTCGACGAGCGAGGTAACTAATGACGCAATCACAACCTCGGCGGCCGAGCTGACGATAGCAGCAAACCCCCTTAGCAACAAACGAAAGGCTTACCTGAAGATAGCACCAGTGACACTAAAAGGACCCCGTGGCAGCATTGACACGTTCGCGTTATTGGACGAGGGAAGTACCATCACGCTCATTGACGAAACAGTAGCAGACATTATCGGAGCAGACGGACCTAGCAAAGAAATATGGATTCAAGGCGTGAACAGTGACATGAAACACACAAGCAAGACAGTCAGTTTACTCATCAAAGGTAAATACGCCGAGGACGAGCATGACGTGACCGCGCGCACCATGGAACGACTCCGTTTCACACCTGACACCGTGTACGAAGAGCATTTAAGTGATTGTGAACATTTAATAGACATACGTGATAAAGTGATATACGAAAATGCTTCACCGAAAGTGTTATTAGGACAAGACAATTGGCATCTCATAGTGACCCGTCAGCTGCGCACCGGGCACCGCGACCAGCCAGTAGCTTCACTCACCTACCTCGGGTGGGTGCTCCACGGCTGCACCGGCGCGACGACTGCAACAGTATCATTTTGCGGTAAGCTACAACAACACGAAAACAACACAATTGAGGACACAGTTAAAAATTATTTCAAGCTCGAATCGCTAGGCATCGAACCTAGGAAGCCGCGGCAAGATCCCGAGCATCAAGCTATGCAAATACTAGAAAACACAAGCCGCCGGCTGCCAGACGGGAGATTCGAGACCGGCTTACTGTGGAAAAATGAAAATGTAAACATACCAAATAACTACGTAGAAGCCGAGAGACGTCTGCTTACGCTCGAACGAAGACTCGATAGGGATGAAGATCTGAAACAAAAGTATGAAGAACGGATGGAAAACCTATTCAAGTCAGGCTACGCAGAACCAGCTCCTACACCACCACCTACAGGGAAAACTTGGTACCTACCTCATTTTCCGGTCATCAACCCCGCCAAGCCGCACAAGCCGCCGCGTCTAGTTCACGACGCCGCTGCAAAATCAAAAGGTATGTGTCTGAACGATATGTTGCACTCCGGCCCTGACCTACTGCAGTCTCTACCGGGCGTTATTATGAGATTCCGCCAACACCCGTATGCCGTCAGCGCCGACATAAAAGAAATGTTTATGCAAGTAAAAATAAGAAAAGAAGACCGGGACGCACTACGCTTCTTGTGGAGAGGTCAACAACGCACGGGCCAACCAAACGAATATCGTATGACGTCAGTAATATTCGGAGCTACGTCATCCCCTTGCACAGCGCTCTACATCAAGAACAGAAACGCGAGAGACTACCTCGAGACACACCCGGACGCCGTAAAAGCCATACACAAGAATCACTACATGGATGACTACTTACAAAGCTTTCCCACCGTCACTGCTGCGCGAGACACTACACAGACCGTCGACATGATACACAAAAAGGCGGGCTTCGTGCTAGACGGATGGACTTCAAACGAAAAAACTATCTTAAAAGGTTTGTCAATACCACTTGATAACAGTACGACAGTAACACTCGGCGGGCAAGAGACAGAAAAAACACTAGGTCTACTTTGGCACGTCAACGAGGATCACCTTGGCTTTAACGCGAGCAACTTGAAAATATCTCAAGAAGTGAAAACAAGAACGCGACCGCCTACAAAGAGAGAAGCCCTCAGTGTGATCATGGCCTTATTCGACCCATTAGGCCTCATCTCGCCGATAACGACCCCAGGTAAACGTATCTTTCAAGACACCTGGCGCTACAAGACAGAGTGGGACGACCCACTGCCCGAAGAACTCCGAGAGCGATGGAACAAGTGGTTCACTCAACTCAACGAAGTAGAACAGCTGAGGATACCCCGTTGTTATGTTCAAAACAAGTCATCAGTCATCTCGCATCAACTACACACGTTCGTAGACGCGAGCGAGGAGGCGTACGCCGCAGCCGTGTATTGGCGCACACAACACGCAGATGGCGCCACAACAGTATCCCTAGCAGCCGCCAAGAGCCGAGTAACCCCATTAAAACCCGTATCCATACCAAGACTCGAGCTTCAAGCCGCCCTACTGGGGGCCCGCCTGGCCCAGACTGTTTTGGAAGAACACGAATATGAGGTAACAAACAAAATCTATTGGTGTGACTCACGAACTGCACTAGCTTGGATAAGGTCAGAACCCCGCGTGTACAAGCCCTTCGTCGCTCACCGTCTCGCTGAGATAGAAGAATCCACTAAGAAAAATGAATGGCGGTGGCTACCTACTCGACTCAACGTGGCAGACGACGCGACACGTGCGACCCCCGAAGGCTTCGGGGTCACCCACCGATGGTACACTGGCCCCACATTCCTTCAGCAGCCCGAATCAGAGTGGCCGATAGAAGAAAAAACCATTCGCTACGACACAGGTGAGGAGCGAGAAACATGTCACACGTCAGCTTCACAGAAAACGCACAGTACAAGCGACATACTACGTATAGAAAAATACTCGAAATGGACGCGCTTGATAAGAACGACGGCTCGAGTACTACAGTTCATTGCCCTGTGTCGCCGAAACAAGGTCAAGGCCATGGCTGCCCGCAAACGAACCCGAAAAATAGAAAAGCAAGATCCCGACTGGCGCAACAAAAAGACTATCCCAATACCTAAACTTAACAAAGATAATGCAGTCAAACAAAGTAGACAGTGTTACCTAAACATACCGAGTGAATATTTAATTCGTGCCGAACAGCTGTGTATCAACGCCAGTCAACGAGACAGTTTCGCGAGTGAGATACAACGTTTGACAAGAGGTGAAACGAACGTTCGAGACAACCGTCTGACATATGTGAGTGTGTACATAGATGACTGTGGTACACTGCGAGTGAAAGGTCGGATATCAGCTGCGAAGGCGATAGGAGAAGACACGTCAGATCCAGTGGTACTCGATGGCAAGCATCCCTACACACGCCTCTATATTAAGCACGTACACGAAAAACTACATCACGGCGGGACGGAGATAACAGTCAATGAGCTCAGACAGCGTCTATGGATCACGAAGATTCGACCGGCAGTGAAAAGCGAGATAAAGAGATGTCTAGACTACTTCGGCCCCATCGAAGTCACCGTGGCGCGCCATCGAGAGAAGAGGTACGGCGCGCTGTTCACGTGTATGACCTCTCGAGCCATACACCTCGAGGTCGTACACTCACTCAGCGCCGACTCAGCAGTGTCGGCCCTAAGACGATTTATCGCGCGGCGAGGTTGCCCCAAAGAGGTTTGGAGCGACAACGCTACGTGCTTCAAGGCGGCCGAAAAGGAGCTAGCAGAGGCTGCGCGCGACGCACTACAACAAGAGGTTACGAGTCATCACATCGCGTGGAGGTACATACCACCATCGGCCCCCTTCATGGGAGGGGCATGGGAGCGCATGGTGAAGGCCGTTAAAGAAGCCCTACGAGTCACCATGATAGAAAAACACCCTAACGACGAGACGCTCTTGACCTTACTAACCGAAGTCGAGAACATCGTAAACTCGAGGCCCCTCACCCATGTCTCGGTCGACCCCCGTGACCCCGAGGCATTGACCCCAAATCACATTCTCATCGGTCCCAACTGTCACGTGCCCCCACCCGGACACTTCTCAGCTGACGACGTGTCGAGTCGCCAACAATGGAAGCGAGCTCAAGCCCTGGCTGACATCTTCTGGAGGAGGTGGGTAAAGGAGTACCTGCCCCTACTGCAACACCGGCGGGAGTCCAGTAGCAGCGGAGTTGCCCCGAAGGTCGGGGACGTAGTCATCATCTGCGACTCTAACCTACCCCGCAACACATGGCCGCGCGGGCGAGTCAGTCGAGTCTACCCAGGTGCTGACGGCGAGGTTCGTGTAGTAGATGTCATCACTAGCGGAGGCAACATCTTGCGTCGGCCTACGAGGAAGATCGTCGTACTACCAACGGAGTTCGCAGACGTAACCGGGTCAGCGACGGCGGGAGAATGTGCACGACAATCAATGTGCTGAACAGTAGGTGAAGAAAAATGGACCGCAGGCCAGCAAAAAACGATCGCGCTGCACACGGCACCTTCGGCCAGCATGAACGCGAGTTTGCCGGTACATGTAGCAAGGAGAGAGAGAGAACGCGGCGGCGGTGTAGGAGAGAGAGAGAGAGAGCGAGAGCGCGGCCGCAAGCAGCAGAGAAAAGTAGTTAGAACCCGTAAACAGTCCACTGAAGGATCGCGCGAAGTGAAGTAATGTAATAGTGTACTTAATAGTAAATTTGTGCCCGTTCATTCCTTCTTTTATTTATATGCCTATAAGAAGACCTCTAAAGTATCGCGCGAACACCAAATTTCATATATCTGAATGAATGTAGTTAGACAAAGTAGGAATGGAAATAACTAAAAGATAATTTTGGAAGCTCATGAGGAGGAAAACTCAGCTAAATTCATAATTCCGTGTCAATTTGATAAAATGGCGCATTGTAGCAAAAGAGAGAAGTTCGGGTAACAACTTTAAAACTTCGTTCTACCGATAAGTGTAAAATATAGCGTTAAAGTGTTTACAAAAACTGAAATTCTCGGTGTAAAAACAATAATCTCACACTTATGGCTCGATTGCCAACATAAATTAAAAGTCTACATCCATATTTATTTAACTACTGTAATAATATCACAAAATGCAGCTATTTGTCGGCTCATAGCTAATTTGCACCAACAAACATGGCTTTGTTGCGTCGCATCCAATTTAAACGCTTATTGAAACCGTTTCGTGAATTGGACCAGACAATAAGGACGAGAATATACAGATTGTGTGTCGTGAGTAAAAGTGGATTTAGATTGCGTTTGAAATTAGTTTTGACTGGAAAACCTATTGAACTAAAAATCAGCCTAAATGATAAGTGCTTTGATTGCCCTGAGATCCAGTGTTGAGAGCTGTTGATTCAAGTATTTTCTACATCCATCCATACTAATATTATAAATGCGAAAGTAACTCTGTCTGTCTGTCTGTCTGTCTGTTACGCTTTCACGCCTAAACCGCTGAACCGATTTTGATGAAATTTTGGTATAGGGGTAGGTTAGACCTTGAGAAGGACATAGGCTATGTTTGGTCGCGATAACCGACATCCACGCGGGCGGAGCCGCGGGCAAAAGCTAGTTTGAAATAAACTCAATTATAGTGTCACTACATCAAATCATTGTTATTAGTAATAAAACGAACCTATTTACTAATATTGTTTAGTAACCAATAGGTTCATTAGATATTTTTTTTTTTTTTTTTTTTTTAATATGATTATTATGTGCAGATTAAATTATACTTTTCAGAAGATTATACATTACCATTAAATTTATTAATCTTGCCTTTTAATAAAAGCTACAAGCAACGCTTAGAGATTACTTGTTATCCTAAGTAAGTGTAATCCCCATTAAGCATACTGTGTGCCCGCAAACTTTATGATGAACGCACTCAAGTTCAGGGTGTCTTTAATTTCACAATTATGTCGGTCGGATCCCCTTTAAGAATTTGGCTTGCCAACTTCATTAAAATATTCTCCGAAGCAACCGCGGATTTCTTAAATGAAGATTTGGAATAAATTTTCGGTAGCGAGCTTCGCATTTTTGGACATAAATTAAACATTCGTGTAGCTATTAAGAAGTCTAACATCTTTGCTCTGAGTGCAATATTATAGCGTAAATTATCGATTGTAATATTAGATTTTTGAAATTTACTATTTCACGTATTTTTCTCGAAAATATTATAAGTAAGAAAATGTATCAAAAAGTTTACCAATTATCACAAAAAATAATGAATATCTGAATTATTGTAGAATTTTAGGATAGTGATAGTGTTTGATAGTGAAACCGTTGAAGTTGAAGTAAAAAAAAAAAATAAGTAATAGATTAATCGCAGAGAGTAATACTACGGATCCAATCCGAAAACGAATTCCACTATTGATTGGAACCAGGATCAAATCAACCAAAACTACGATATCATTTCAAAATCAGGTTTAGTTAACCGTGAATGCAATTTATTTCACTGATGAAATTCAGTGTAAATCAAATTCTCCGTATCATCAAATTGCTTGCTAGGAGAGGCTATATTGAAAGCAGTAACTCGGGTACGAAGCTATTCTATTAAGTATAAGGTACGGGATTAATGCTTGAACGATGCTACAATATGAGAGAAAGCTCTTTGTATTGGTGCTATGGCATGTAGAAATATCAACCCAGAATTATTCTATCTTGATGAAGTATTCACACGGCGACAATGCGTCTGCAGAAGCCTGTATTTGTATTGTTTGTCCGTGAACGGAAGTCAATGACATTTTATTGTGTTCTGGAATAACATGAGATTCTATCTATTGCTAGTGAAAAGAAATATGTAATATTATACATTGAATATCGGGAATGTATAAAGCAAATATACGTAGGAAAGTCGATCAGAATCAACCTCGAGAAACATATTAGGTACAATCAAATTGAATTTTGTAAGTTTTCTCAATAAATTAGACTTCTTCCCATAGTATTTTTTCTATTACTAGTCTCGGAGTTGAGAGCAAAAATTAGGTAACAGTTTGAAAGTGTAATGTATACAGTTGTGACAGAAAAATGAACTTGCAACGTGTGTTCGAATAGTCTTATCACGTAGTTTGGTCAAACTGCAGGCAGATTTTCGGTAAATATCAATTTGTGGTTTTCAGATGACAGTAAAACTTCTCAACCGTAACTAAATTACTAAATTATCAGATACATACTACATCTAGTGTATACTGAAGGTCTTTTGTAAATATATTTGGAAATTTGTAATAAAAAGATTGTTTCTCCTACGTACTAAATATTGTTTTTTTTTAAATCACTCTTTTCTGTCATTACTCTTTATTTGAACCACTTTGGCTATCGAGAATAATCTATTTCAATAGAAGAGACTACATGGCTCGAGTCAACAATAGTGCCCAGAAAACGGCAATAGGCCACCCCCTATTACGTGGGACCTAATACAATAATTAGTGAAATGTGGGTGTTAATTCACCTCTGCCTAACCCTCCGGGGATAAAGGCGTGATTGTATGTATGTACCTATGTATTTCCATATACATACCGGTAATATTTTTTCTGCCAGGTGTATTGACCGCTACTCTCACTACCAGCTGCGTTCCTCCACGCGGTCCGAGTCGGAGTCGTTCTGTGACGTACAGAGCTCCAGTGCTTGCGAAGGCTGCACCTGCGCTGAGTGCTAGTAGAGCTGTGACCTGAAACAAAATACTTTAATATTAAGAAAACCATCTTAAATGCAGGTCGACCTATATTAACCCTGAGTGTCATGTGTTTAAGCATTATTTTTTTAAAGTTATTTATACTGTTGATTGATGGCACTTGGTGATAGTACTTATTGTTATTTATTTATTTTATTAGGCACATCAACAGATTATTTAAATTATATTTCGGACATTTTACATTTTGTGGACTTATATCTAGTACATAACCCAATTATAGATATGCACAGTGTTCGTAAGCCTAAGTACATGGCATTATATAAGAAAATTAACAAACAATATACTTAGTAATAAATTTAAAATTAAGCTAATTTTACATTATCACCCGCATTTTTATTGGATTTGAAATTTCTCATTATTCTCCATTTATACCCGTTATTGTTATGATTACACACTTGTACTTTTCCACGATATTTATTGTTGAACCTGGCCGGTTTCGCTTTATGGTACCTATGTAATAACTGTTGATAAACCCTTGAGAATGCCGTAAGGTGAAATCGGTCAGGTTTTTTTAAATGTTATTTTGATTTGTTTTAAATACCAACGCGCATACGAATATATTATAATATTCGTGTGAGCGTTGTGTGTATATAGGTATTACACAATTTGCTATTACGAAATCATTTCAGCAGCAAATATTTTTGGATCATAGACCAACAAATAATATTGGCAATAAAAGGTACTTTAAAGATGAATTGCCTTCTATTTGCAAAGCAATATCGCATGTTTCTTCGAAGCAAATATTGCCAATATCTTATACGAATATAATGAAATACAGTATTTCTAATAGAAAAGATATCATACAACGCTGGTATCTATTTTTTATTTACATAAGAGAGGTGCGAAATCAAGAGTAAATAAAGCTTTGTTATTATATAACTACCTACGCATAGTATAATATATACTATTCTTTTTTTTTTCATGTGGAAAGAGAAAAACATGGTGTTACTTGTTTATCCCGTCTATGTTTTCCTACTCTTATCCCATTGAATTTGATAGTAGGTATACCTATTCTGAATTTAAGTTACAAAATGTAGCGGTCTTGCGCCATAATTGAAATATGACAATTAATTGTATTAAAGGGGTTGAACGTTTATCGAGATATATACCGACCGATGTTGATTTTAGTTGTTGAAATCTACTTTAAAACTTGCAAGAGTTAAGACGAAATATGAAGAAAGAAAAAAGGTAAAGAAAAAAAAGTTGTATTACCTATTCACAGACAGACTAACAGTATAGAGATCAAAAAGGATTTAAACGAAAAAAAAGTTATGTGTACAGCCTTAATACTAAGGTTTTAAAAGCAAATCCAACTGTTTTAGTGCTTTAAATTGTATTATCGTCCGAACTACATGTGTGTACGAAACATCAGAATAATCAGTCAACAGGAAGGGGCGAATACCAAGGTATTAAGATCTTTTGAGTTCTTTACTAGTTTAATCTGATGCTGACTGTGCCTATCAGAGCTCCGCGTGTGTTAGGAATGACCGCATTGCTAATATTCAAGTGCAAATAGATAAGCAGTAGTACTTTGTAATTTCATGTTCATAAATAACACATCAACTGAACATAATAGTCACAAACATAGCCAACATAATTCAGCAGATTGTAGTGGTAAAGCCGGTCCGATTGGACACATTAACTAATTTGCTATCAACCTAATTACATTAATGCGATCACTAATCCGGCTGCTTAGCGTGATAATAGCTTTACCCATTTGTTTGCCGAGGTTAATCGCAGAGACAACTGTTGTTTAACACGTTATAATCAACGATTAATCACAATAGTGTCACAAGTAGGTATTATTAATTATGCTCGTCAACGATAAATAAAATTCTGATCAAAATTCATAAGTGGGTTTATATTCTCACTACAATTTCTTCTCGGCATGACCATAATGTTGTTTTTGACAATATTTTATAATACTAGGTATTATCATTATGGAATAATAAATATGTACCTACGAGTATATGTATGTAATATACTCGTACATATTTACAATGTTTACTGGTCAGTATTGGTACAAATAGTATTCTTGCTGAAATCGTCCACTACGGGTCTCGTCATTTCGTCTTGCAACCGAAGAAGCAAAACCCTAACCAAAAGATGTAGGTTTTTGTCAATCATCTCCGAGTCTCGTAAGCACGTCTAGATAAAGATCGAGCAATAAAAACCATTGCTCACTCGATAAAACCCGTCGCACTCCGAACTAGCGATAGCCAAATGTGTGATACCGATTTGTTTGCGATCGACGCCGCTCATCGAATCCCGATTAGGGCTTCCGAGGATGATCCTGGCGATTCAGACGCGAATCCCGGCAAATGGGGCGATTAGGCAATCTATCCGGGTTTAAGCGCTTCAAACTCGAATCAACGTGTGCGGGAAGCGTCAATGCATGGGATATACGGCTCGTGAGGTTACCGAGCGTGGAATTGCGTCAAACTAGATGAGGCTTTACAGACTAACGTGTCATTTTACAACGTTCATTGTTTGTTAGCTATGTTTCGAGACTACAAGTTTATTGTCTTCTACAATATTTAAGTTTTATTTAAGAAGATTTTCTAAATTCTTAGTGAACGTTAGTGTTCCTGATTGTTTTAGTGCTCTTTATTCTTTCTTATTGATCTTGCTTTTCCTGTACGAAACAATGATAAACATATGATGCGAATGTTTTATCATTCGCATCATAGTCCGATTACAGTGTTTTGTGATATTAAACGTAGGTATATCTTTTGGTCGTTTAATTGCTAGAACATTCATACTTACGTTATTTCCTAATTAATCAATGCAAAGATCTTATTTTTTTATTCAAACTAAAAGTTAGAATATGTACCACAATCCACAACCTATAAGTAAGTAAGTAAGTAAGTATATCTTTATTGTGCACACCATGGAGAAAAACAAGTATCATTATGTAGTACATTCTAGGTATAAACAATAGGCGGCCTTATCACCTAGTGGCAATCTCTTACAGGCAACCTTTGGATGGAAAAAAGAGTTCGAGTCTTTGTTCCTACCTAGTTCAAAGTAATATTGTTATATTTATTTTATGGCAAATGAAATTATTTTCGTCCATCAATCGCTCTAACCGTGTGTAAAGCGAGTTAAAGTTGAATTAATTCTAAATCCAGTTGGGTTGTTTCTACCGATAGGTTAGAAAGCTTAGAAAGACTTACCCGATGGTAATAGGAACCAATAATCTGGTACAAAGCTAATGGCAGGTAATTTATTCAAACTTAATTTTGTTTGGGTTAGGGTTTTGAATATAAACTAAAGCGCTTTATTCCCCGGCAAGATGATGATTTCATTGGAACATAACTGTTTCTTATATTTTTGAGTTATCTATATGACTGGTGGAATGCTTACCAAACATAGGTGAACATTGCATTGGTGCAATCGGTACAGGGAAACAATAATGAAATATAAATGAACAACACTTATAAAGTTCCATACACCCTTACACCCAGAACCTATCCTAACAGACCAAAAACTATAACAGGTGATTATTTTACGGTAGCAAATATTTATGACCGCAAAAAATGGTAGTTATTTTACAGTGACTGGTTATATTATTTCCATTCACTACTTCTCTCCCGGTAACCATACACAAGATTTTCAAAACTCTAAGCTTAAAATTCTATGGACTTAATCTGAACCAATTTGGTTGCCAAGTTTTTTGTAATACAATAAATATTTCTGTTGGCAAAATGGGTCAAATTCATCTAATCGGACTCATTATTATTTCACGCTAAAATAATAATGGATTCCAATATCAGTTAAAATACAAAATGGGTTTCAATTATTTCCATTCGCTGTATTTTGTGTACAAACGTATTAATAACGATATTTATTAATGGTTTCGACCTAAATAAACAATTTATTTTAACCGATTACGATGAAAATAACGAACGTCCGAACGAGCCTATTTGTTTGTTTTGAATATTAAAACTGTATATTCGCTTCAATATTTTTATTTTTTTATTTATTTTTTAGAACAACCACCCATTAGTTTTTAAGATAGGTTAATAAAAAGTATAAGTAACGATGATTGAAAGCTACATCAATATCAACGGGAATTATTTATATTTTCCTAATTTATTTAATTTTAACAATAATCCTGTCACTAAGTTTGATTACAAAAACTCTAAATTAATAGTTGCCCAGTATTCGATACTGGAACGTTACTCCAAAATTGGAATAAAATAAAATATTTTAACATTCTTTCCTTTTTTCAAATTTTCGATACTTTTGCGTGCAATATGCTGTTGGCGAGTCATTCACCATCTCGCGATCGTCAAATTCGCGAGCGCGCGCGAGTTGGCAATTCTTGATTTCGAATTATTTTTTCGTCATCATCTCGCGCGCATGCTAAAATACAGTCAGATAAAAAAGGGTCAAAGAAAACATGAAAAGGAAACTAATGTATACTCGCGTCTTTACCTGCATTGGTTGATGCGCTGCGAATGTTTTTTTTTTCATCTTAGATTTCGATATAGACTTGCGAAGTGAGACTACGCCACTAGGGGGACACGGCCGATATTATGATATCTGTTATGAGTAGCTATGTCATCTTAATATGCGTCGTATGAAATTAGATTTTTTTTTTTGCTTATCTTTTACTTTAGGCTGTATTTAAGATAAATTTCATAATGTTTCACATATTAAACTAGTTAAAATATTTACAAGAATAAAAAAAAGTATTTATTGCAATTTTTATTTCATTACATATATTTTATATGATATTTGTAATTCATTTTAAATTAGTATAGTGTTTTAATGTATATATTTATTATAAAAATATTATATAAAGCTATTATTTTTGTTGGAATAAAAAATGGATAAATAGTTGGGGTAAGTAGTTCGGGTATCGAATAATTCCTCCTCATCGATTTTTACTGGTAAAGTGCCCAAAAGACGGGCGGCATTGCGCCGTCGGATGGTAAGCTTTTTTTTATGCCAAACTAATTTCGTATCTTTTTCAAGGATCGTATATTTTCCACAACCTTTTTTTTATTAGACAGTTTTTATTATTATTTAAGCATCGTGTTCTAAAATATAATTCAAGAATAAAATATACCTAATCGATTACTATAAAAAACGATTATTTATTTCCCACGCTTCCCCAAAAGCGATTTCAGGAGTATTTTTTACTGTGAATCCCTTGAGAAATCTGGTCATGGGCAATTTGATAAAATTTCATTTCTAATCACTTTTCCCGGTCAGTATGAATCCTCAATATTATGCCCTTGCCTTGGGCAAAATGATAAAGAAATTAAATGAAGCGTTTTTGTTTATTAACGTTAAAAAAATACCTAACCTAACCTGGGGTGTGGGATATATACCAGAACAGTGCAGTAAAATTTTATGCATTTAAGTTAAGATTGCCGTTTAGTAAAAATGTGGCAGCCTTTTGTGTTTTTTATGTATTGTGGAGGTAAGTTTTACATTTAGCTTAGGTATAAAAGCTATACAAATAAAGAAAATTGAATGTCTGTAACTTTAAAATAACAGCTTTTTAACTGAAATTGTAACACACAAAAAGATGGATAGCCAGAGTTACTTTTATTTATATTATTAGTATGTATACGAGATACCTACCTATAACAAAATAGTTTTTTTTTTAATTTTGTGATCTGTCTACGGATTGTTGGCTACGGATAGTCTCCAAAAGGCTGAACCGATTCTGGAAGGACGTCTCGTAATATATTATCTCGTAGTATTTATAACATATACAGGGTGTCCCAAAATTCAAGGATAAGCCGGCAACAGAGGGTGGCCCTACTTATGGCTGCTCTGGAAAAAATAAGAAAAAAAATATATCTCTTATTTTTTTTTAAATTATTTAAACATTTTTAAAATCCTTCGAAATTCGGTACCCCTAATGATATTTTCAACTACCAGACCCACAATTTTGCAAATATTTTTGAACTCTTTTCTGAATTAGCAAGCTAAGAAGCATGACTATCCATCACCACCCTGAAAAATGATAGAATATTTGTAGTTATTTTACAAAAATGAGTCAAAATATTTTTTTGTCGTCAAATTTTCATACATTTTTACTTTCGACCCACTTTATCTTATCTCGGTGAAAAAAAAAAGTACGGACACGACTATGGCATCCTTTTTCAAAAATTGGCGCAACTATCCAAAATTTCAAAATGGTATGATTTGGGTATGATACTATAATGAAATACTAAAAAAAAATTTTTTTGTATATAAGAATCATATTTCATACATTGCTTTTATTGAAAATCACCAGATTTACTTTGTACACAATGCATTCATCCTCAATAAAAAATCATTGACGGGACTTTTGACTAAGTGGTAACCGAGTAGGTTATCACATTACGAGGTTAAGCAACACAAGCCAGGGTGGTTTTCGGATGTATGACCATTCTTAAGACATTGAGGCACCTCCGTTCCTCAGAGAGTACGTTAGACCGTCGATCCCGGTGGCCATATGAGTATCTATGACAGTTGTTACGGGTAATTGGAGCCCTAAAAGTCCAACAACTGGACGCACTACATAACTTTGATATCGCCAATGGGTTGTGGAGGTCAGGTGGCAGTCGCTTCACGGAAAATTTCGCGGTTCTGCTGTTTCACAGTTAATCATAAAATCCGACTCTGTATTTTGTAAAGGCTCAGAGGATGATGAGTGTTGAACATCCATACTGTTAAAAAATTAAACAAACATAATGGTATAATTTTATAATTATTGCATTATTGATAATATTTTTTTTATTTTACATATTTTAATTGTTTGCCACTGGCATTAATACATTATTTTTCGTGCATATCTTTTGCCAGAAATATAATCCGCAACCGCATTGATAGTCCATCGTTGCAATTGTTTTCGGAGACCTATTGTTCGTTTAAGACAATTCCAATAAAACTCTAAGCCTCTGATTTCCCGGCTAACTGTGAAACAGCAGAAATGTGAAATTTGCCGTGAAGCGACTGCCACCTGACCTCCACAACCCACTGGCGATTTCAAAGTTATGTAGTGAGTCTAGTTTTTCGCCTTTAAGCGCTCCGACTACCCGTAACAACTGTCACAGTCATAGATACTCATATGGCCACCGGGATCGACGGCCTAACGTACTCTCTGAGGAACGGAGGTGCCTCAATGTCTTAAGAATGGTCATCCATCTGAAAACCACCCTGGCTTGTGTTGCTTAACCTCGTAATGTGATAACCTACTCGGTTACCACTTAGTCAAAAGTCCCGTCAATGATTTTTTATTGAGGATGAATGCATTGTGTACAAAGTAAATCTGGTGATTTTCAATAAAAGCAATGTATGAAATATGATTCTTATTTACAAAAAAAATATTTTTTTTAGTATTTCATTATAGTATCATACCCAAATCATACCATTTTGAAATCTTGGATAGTTGCGCCAATTTTTGAAAAAGGATGCCATAGTTGTGTCCATACTTTTTTTTTCACCGAGATAAGATAAAGTGGGTCGAAAGTAAAAATGTATGAAAATTTGACGACAAAAAAATATTTTGACTCATTTTTGTAAAATAACTACAAATATTCTATCATTTTTCAGGGTGGTGATGGATAGTCATACTTCCTAGCTTGCTGATACAGAAAAGAGTTCAAAAATATTTGCAAAATTGTGGGCCTGGTAGTTGAAAATATCATTAGGGGTACCGAATTTCGAAGGATTTTAAAAAAGTTTAAATAATTAAAAAAGAAATAGAGATATATTTTTTTTCTTATTTTTTCCAGAGCAGCCATAAGTAGGGCTTTCCTCTGTTGCCGGCTTATCCTTGAATTTTGGGACACCCTGTATATATACATTTCTTTATAACATACAAAATAATAGCTTCTTCCACGTCCATTTTCTAAGCTCTGCCGAAACAAACTGACAAACTCTCGCAAAACGCGGTAGCGCTTATACCTCGGGATCGGGACCCGTATCTTAGACCTGAATCACGAGACTAACGAGGTCCTGGCTCCCGCCGTAGCACCTCATGCTATCCTCAAAAGACACATTTTAGGTGCAAGATATAATGTTCCGAGTAACCACTGACCTCCGTTAACGCGCGTTACATGTGAAGCTAGCCTAAAATATCCTGTACATTTAAAATAGGTACCTAATTTAATCTATTACAAGGTTTTTGTAGCTGACTGTACACAAATAAGTCATATTTTCACAAACGCGCGAGTTGATGACACAAAAATAATTCAAAATCGAAACTTGCCAACTCGCGCGCGCTCGCGAATTTGACGATCGCGAGATGGTGAATGACTCCTGTTGGCATACTGCGCGCAAAAGTTCAAAGTTACCTAATATAAATAAAATAAAATAAAATACCTAAAGTATAACTTTAAAAAGGCAATTTGAACTTACATGGGGATGGGGCACTTTCGATAAGCTTTATTTTATATTCAGTTAGGACACAAAATACAAGCTTAACTGAAACCATTCCATGTGAGTTTACGAACCATTTGTTTAGAATCGCCGATAGCCGATGATACAATCAATTAAGTAGAGTAGATGTCGTGTCTATTTTTTGTTGGAGCGAAACAAAGTGACAATACTTTTCACTCGGAATAAAATGGTGCCCATATTAGATTAATATTTAATTTCACTACCGTGGTAACTAGATAGATAGATTTCATGAAATAAAAATTTCAGCTCAAATGCAAATTCTTTCTTTCTTTTTTTGGCTTTGAACAATGGTGTCTGACTTCAAGGAAAGGACCATTCCTACGGTTGCATGGGTGGCCTTGATGTTCGCAATATTTCATAATGTTAGCGTACCAGTATTTCTGTCATCGACCTTGTTCCAGGAACAAGGTTTCAGTTCCCTCGGATAAGGAAAATTATAACAAAAACATAATATATATCAATTCAAAAGTGGTGTGTGTGCAAGACTAATGCCGTGAATACTTGGAAGATAGCTTGTCGCAACACTGAAATGCCTACTATGGTAATCCCCTCAGGAATAATAGGATGCACCACTCTACAAGTCGGTAAGATAATTTTATTGCTTATAAATTTAATATCTGCAAGTTGATAGAGATAATGTATCCCAATGTTTCAGAGCGTCACTATAAGAGAATGGAAGTCAAGACTAAAGATAGTGAATTATAAAATACTTACATCCATACAGTTATTAATGTTGTTGGTAATCTTGACGTCAACCTCTACAGTTTCACCAACTTTCAAAGCTGGTGGCAATGAGAAGTCCAGCTGTATTGGTCGGAAGACATTGATGGTGCGAGGCGCAGAGAACCGAAGACCGTGGTTGGAGAGAGAGAGCGCCCAGAGCGACCAGCGCCCCGCTTCCGAAGGAGCTGAGATGGTCACGCCATCAGTAGAGAGTTGGTTCCTGTTCAAATATTAAGATGTATTGAGACAATATTCGCTGTAAAGTATCCATACCTTATTTATACTACAGATGTTTACCATATTACTTTTGTAGCCCGTAGGTTTAGCATATTTTTCAAGGAAAAAGTGTTTTATTTAAGTGATAATCCAGTCAAATAAAACACTTTTATAGGAATTTCCAGCACAAAATAGTAATAGTACATTATGGTACAAGTGAGCAACGTTGGTGATTACCGCCGAGGCGCCATTGAGACCCGAGCCGCTAGGCGAGGGTCTTAAGACAGCCGAGGACGGTAATCATCATGCTCACACGTGCCATACGACGTTTTACAACACACTTGCGAATAAAATAATACTACAAATACTAAATAAACAATACTACAAATTAATTCATTTTCCTATGCGCGCGCATTTAACAATGGCGGTCGACCATATTTAAAAAAAAATGAGGTTTGAACCTAACTTTTTTTTACTCTGTTTTTTTTTCTGTACTTACTTAGAGAAAAAAAAAAGTTAAATTTGAGCGAAAATTTTGTTTATTACACAAGTATTACAAGTTGAAATTATTTATTTAAATACGAAAATGCATCAAATGACCATACAATAGGCGTATTAATTTATTCGTACTATTAAACACGTTATTTTTTGTATCAAAACTTTTTTAAGAACATAGACAATTATAGACACTTCCTACAAAATTTAAAAAAGAATCTATAACTCACTTTTGTGAATAATAGTAATGAAAAAGTCACAGTTTTATAATAGGTGTCATTCCGTGCTTAATTGCGGTGAAATAATATCACTGTTATGAGCAGGTGTGTTGTAAAAGGAATTAACTCGATTGGAACCTGTATATAACGTGAGCTGTGCTTCGAAAATATGGTTAATTATTTCAGACTTTAACATGTTTACACATACTGCAACATGAACGCTTTTCAATTTCATTATACGGAATTTATAACCGCTTGTAACAGTCCACTGTATGTTAATTAAACTGAATAATGAAATTATTTTATCGGGAAACAATGCAACGGAACTAATTTGATATCAACAACAGACCATGTTATAATAATAAAATTATTATAGATTGCAAACTTTTGGTTCATTTACTTACCTATAAAGGTACTTTAGGTTTTGTTTCTAATAGTCTTTGTGTTTAATTTTTCATCGTGACTAGCTAAGAATCGTTAATTTAATAAATGATCAATTTAAATTAGAATGAATCAAATATATTTGGAGCTTCCAATGATTCATTTTTTCACAATACTACTCTTTTATGTTTTGTGTGATTAAACTATGAAATAACTTATAGCGAGATTACTAAAATTCATCTCAATTCGTTTTAAAATCTTAGTAAATCATCGGAGGTAAGATGACAAAAATTGATTGCCACTAATGGCTGTTTTAATATTTCTAAAATACTAAAATTGCTGAAAAATTATTCGTACCAATAAAAATATGAGAGTCTAATATTATATTTCAAATAAGTAACAACTTATAACAATGTTTCCTATCTTTAAAGTAAACAAAACATATACAGCAAACTTAAAATAGTGTTCAACAATATTCAATGCATAATGATATCTCATTTGTCGTCGCAATCCCACGAACAGCTGCACAGTCCCTCGCCGGAGGTCAGGGCAGGCAAATCTCGAAGGAAGTTACAATATCAGATGCGACATCACTTTGTCTTCCGTGGCCGGACGACCTGAGGTCTGGCAGTTTGTCTTAGTATCCGCCGAGCCTTGTGATAGACCGATTGATACATTTGATAACATCTGCCGTTGACTACGTTTAGTCTTGTTGGTATTTTTATAGTCATGATGATCTTAATGTCCGTAATGCTCTCTATGTCTGTAATACAGTTTCCTTATACATACTGTAATACTGTCGACATTTTGCTGCAGTTAAAGTTTTACATTAGTCTATTACCTATGCGTATTATTATAGGTTGATACTCAATAGAAACTTATGAGGTGTGTAAGGACACCAGCAAAAAAATGTTGTAGGCTGTCATCGCTGTCTATTTAGGAGGGAGAAAATTCGAATATTTGTCGATGTAGATGTTTCTTTTATTTTTTTATTAAATTTATATATTATCATGTAGGTACCTATGCTATTTTTAGTGGTCTAACGGATGTGTTCTATTTTAACAGATATAATATATAGCGATTGACATGTTATCATATTATAATTTATTTTTATTTGCCAGTGAAAGTCCTGAACTCCTGACAAAATGGTAAAGATACTACATTACCAGACAGAAAGGCAAAAGTATATAGATTCATTCTGCATTTAGTAAGTTTTTATTTCAAGCGTATAAACAGATACCTACTACAATTTTATTTATTTGTAGAGATACGATTTTATAGTACTAGATAAATTTTAATTACACTGGCCTACATTCGAAATTGTCGTAAACAATGAGCACGTATGCTGCGGACGCATACACGCATAAATAGATTATACTATGAATCAATATTTCATTAATGATATGATTACAGTGCTCAATCAGGCCATAATTGATATTATCATACAAGTGAATATGACTCATCCTCTAATAAAACCTTGTCTGCTGTGTTGTCTGCCAACTAAGTGGTATTAAGAAAAAAAAAAAAAACAATAAGTCTATTATCAAAGTTGTAATTTTACTACAGACGATTTCAGTATAGATATGAGCTCGTATAGATAAAATAAATAAATCGTGTACATATAGGTATTTCGATCGATAGGTACTTAAATCGCGAGAATTAAGGCAAACGGAAGGTGGGATGCCCGCTAGCCAGATGGACTGACGATCTGAAAAAGGTGGCTGGGACAGACTGGATGCGGAAGGCGGAGGATCGGGAGAAATGGCATACATTGGGAGAGGCCTATGTCCAGCAGTGGACTGCAAAAGGTTAATTGATTGATTACTTCTACCAGTAAATTCGTGCAGAAATTCCAAGATTACAGACAGCCAGCCATTTTATAAAAGAAAATTATATTTATGAATATAGTATCACGCTACAATTCCAGCAGAATCCAAATAACGCAGGTAACACCGCTGGGTATGGATAGGGGAATATAAATAGGGCAAAATGGCACCCCCTTTTGGTTACAAAATTTATCGGCAGAATTTTGTTTCTACACATATATCAAGACTGTCATTCGTCAGCAATTCTTCATGGAAGGAGATTCTTATAACTTTCGTCCAACAGATGAATCAGCGAATTGGTTTTGTAAGTTGACTTATTTGTTAGTTTCCGATAACTATATATCCTAGTTTATCCTTATAGTTTTTCGCACGATTTCTCTCTTGGGAAGTAACGAACTACGAATTCAACGAAATGTTTTTCTATATTACGAGTAATATACTAGCATAATTATTAGCAGCTACTAGTAATTGACATTGTTATACAGTTGTATTAAAGTCCTACGTTATATTATTATTATGCCTGGCAATGGTGCCTCCGCTGAGTCTAGGTAGAAGGGGTAGGCCCAAGAAGTCTTGGCTTGACGACGTAGAGGGTGACATGCGTGCCAATGGTCTCACTCCCATGGCCGCCCAAGATCGTGCGAAGTGGAGGAGAAGAGTCGGAAGGCGGACCCTAAACTCCGAGGTCATCTTGGCTAAGGATGCAATCAGGAAAATGTGTATCCATGAAGATGATGGAAGTACAAAATTATTATATATTTATGGCATGGATTGCATTCATCATCATCATCATCATTTCAGCCATAGGAAGTCCACTGCTGGACATAGGCCTCCCCTATAGATCTCCAATAAGACCGGTTGGAAGCGGCTCGCATCCAGCGCGTTCCCGCGGCCTTGATAAGGTCGTCTGTCCACCTTGGATTGCATTAATTCTCATTAATAATATTTTATAGTTCAACTGCTTTAAGAGCACTTACGTATAATTGAAGCACTTCCACATCCATAGCCTGTCATGCGATGCAGGTGGCACAAGATGCGCAGGAGTTGGTTGGGCAGGCGCAGTTCGCTGTCGGTAAAGCACGCCACCACCGCAAGCTCCCCCTCCAACGAAGAGTGACACGCCGGCAGATACGAACTCTGGCCCTGGTTGATCTTCATGCTCAGGGGTTCTAAAAACATAAACATTTTAGAGTAAAGGTGATTTTCCATCAGTGAGGCGAGACGAGACGAGGCGAGAAGAGAATTGAAATCCTATTCCACTAAAAATAGCCATCGCGGGCTTGCACGTGACCGCCGCGCCACCCGTAGGTTTCATTAGATAAAGGTTATCATTCATTCATTAGATAAGATTCTCGCGAGAAGCGTGTGTCTGTTGCAAAGTTAATTTATACTCTATATCGGAAGCATTTCATTTTTACACAAACAAATATTTCAATTCACGCCTCGCATATTCTCGCCAATCCACACTGTTTCCACCAAATATGCGCAGGGAGAGGATGGAAAATTTACCATTGCTCGCCTCGCCTAGCCACTCTGGTGGAAAATCATCTTAATAGAGGTGACAAAAATTATATTTAAGTATGTAACAGGGATGATTTTCGATTTAGTTGACGCTGTAAACAAAAACACAGGGTCAACACAAAGATTCAGAAGCTGAAATGTCGGTGTGGATGTCTCAATAACAGCGGAAACTGCTCATACGCTCCCTACATTTGGAAAGATGAAAAGGCGGCAAATATTTCCACTGAATTTCCTTTAACAAACCATCTGAAAGATGAGTCGCGTGACATAATCCTTCCTAGAGAAAGTATATGCGACACTAAAATTGTGCATGTTCCGCTAGAGGCTCATTGCAATTTTTATCGCACTAAAAGTCACCTAAGATGATGTTATTTTAAAGTTCGCTATCCAGATGGTGGAACAGAACTCTATTACTAAGAGTCCGCTGTCTATCACTCAAAATCCAGCCTAATCCACAGTTAGAATGGTAATGCGGACCCCAGACTTCGAGGTGAAAGCTTCGGATGCGACTGGGATTAACGCTAGGATGAAGAAGACCAGTTTAAAAACGGGGTATTAAATTCCTTATTTCTGTCACTAAGGAAATGGTAATCTCAATCATCACATTTAATGTGATGGTAATCTTATTTCTGTGAATATATAAAACTAATTATAATAATTTATCGTATTACGTATGATTTATATTGCTTATAAGGAACTTCTGATGTTTATATAAAACCTTTCCGTAAGATATTTTGTTCGCTTGCTAAATTATTACCGTGTTAAAAAATAATATTAGTATGCCCTCGAGAAGATACTTCAGGGAATTTCTTACGTAAAAAATATCGCAAAGATATTTTAACTTGAAGCAATATGTCACGTCCCCGTGCGTAATTTATCTCTGTATGTTTTCACACCGGAAGATGAATCGTGTGACGATAAATGATGTATTTCGCTTTGAACGCCGTTTGGTATTGTCACGATATTTGATTGACGTCCTTGTTCGTGACACGAATTGTTTGAACGTTAGCGGCATATTTTGCGGAGTTGTGCTCCTTTTTGTGAATTAAGAGGTAATTTACTACCATCTGAAGGTTTTATTTTGATATTGATGGATAGGTACGTATTTATTTACGAAAACTGGCATTCATTTCACAAGTCTATTGTATTTTCAGAATTTCTATACCTTTTGAGTGAAGTATAGTTTGTACAATTATTATTGTTGCATATTGTAAAAATGTGCAAACACAATGTAATACTATCAATATATCTTGATTAGGAATCCTAGACAATACTTTGTACAATAATAATTAAATTTGTTAATTGTTTAACAACGTACTCCAAGAAAATGAGTTGGCTGCTATCAAAGTCTGACGCTTCTTTCTTTGTTTGCTCTGAGGCAATGGAACAAGTCACAAGACTTATAAAAGCTAGAAATCCTAGATCTATTTTATGGTATGACTTTATAATTGCAAAAAGAAGTATAGTGCACTACTGAGATGAGCTAGAATTATACAGGTATCTTCATCAAGTATAGTCAAAATAGTCTTAAACCAACTAGTAAATCAATCGATTGACATCAAATCGATATCGGTACCGAATTTTTGAAGAATTTCGTAAAAGAAAGGTTCAGTTTGTAAAGCCTCTCCAAATTGCGGGTATTAGTACGAAGCTGAGTACGGTCAACAAAAATTTTCCTACGCGTCTAGCGGCGGTAATACTGTTTCTGTTTGTTTTATAAGGAGAAGTAGTCTCAAAAGAAACCATTTTCTATCTTCTTAATATGTATTTTTGATTAACGTAGGAACGTATTTACAATTTTTATTACACTTGCGAATTTCCGGTATACGTAATTTTCATTAGTCACTCCACAAAGGTTTAAATTCAATAAGTATTAGCATAATGTATCTAACAAGACCTACTTAATAATACAATTAACGTTGCAAAAAAAATACAAAATTCGCTAGCCATTCATAATTTACACCGGAGAAATACTTTAAAATTAAGTTGTCAGGCAATTTGCTCTCATTCAATTTCACGAAATGAAATTTACTGAATATTTCACTTTCACGGCATACCGGTATTGCTGCTAGTCCGACGCGTGAGAACCAATTTAGAGACGCGACAAGATTAACCAGTTCCAATTCAATTTCGTTCTTTATGACATTTTCAAGTCATTTGCATAATTGAACAGACGAACGGTCTTGGCAGAGGACACGATAATGTACAAGTCTTTGCAAAATCTGAAATTTAGATTTTATTGTTATTCACGAACACTGAAATGTCTTATTAATAGTCTTCAATAATAATGCTATAAGTATAACAAGAAACATGCCTATACCAAATTTTTAAATCTTCCAGCTTCATCAAGTTCCATGCCGGATACCCAAAAAATGATACCCGAGTAATAATTAAATTAAGTATTACGAAGTTTAATCATTTATTAGAAATATGTTTTTGATAAGTGGAATAAGTTTTTGATGAAGGGATTGTACCCCATATTGTGACAAGTATTCTGCACTTATAGAATGCGGCATCTAAATTACTAGGTATAATATACGTTTTTTAGGCATTTAACTTAAACTTTAAATTTGAAGAAAATCTAATCGGCATCGTCACGGTAGGTGTTCCGGAATCCGGTTATTATAGTCCCCGCAAGTGTTATTCAATCTCCTGCCAATAATGAGTTTCCTATTCGGATCACTACGGCTGTCGGTAGCATGCACCGATAAATTATAAGTTGTCTGCACAGTGCTCTGGCTGCTATGGTTGGAGAAATAAACAAAAATCAGATAATTTGCCTCAAAGATGACCGACGACTGAGATACTTTAAGATTAATGTTTTGATTAATTCTAATTAGTCTTTATAGGACTTAGTTAATGAAGGTTCGAAGGTAAATCTTTAGTCAAACTAAATTAAAACTTTAAAGATGTTCTAGTTAGTCTTGTAATACAATCGAACTGCTTTTAATTACATAAAGTTTAAGTTAATTATTCTAATGACCTTAAAGCTAAAATATGCAAGTAACTTTTCATTCTAAAAAGTCTCATTAACTTAAATTACGCGTGAGTGTTTCTGATTACATAAAGTTAATTGAGTGAAGTAGTTGCGCCAAACATTAATCACTATAGCTAGAACCTATAATGTTATTGGACTGACTATCAGTCCACTTAATATGTTGGATGAATTATTTTTAGCAGGTCTACCATATTTTATTTATGAGGCTTTTTTGCCCTCTCCTAAACAACTAAATCACTCAAGAAATTTTATGGCAAGTGGTAAAACGCTAGGTTTTAGAAAGTATTTTTCTTATTACTCAGATCGCCAATTGACTGTATCCCATTGGATGGTACAATTTTATGGGAAAGAATAGAAAATACTGGCCTCCATTTGCAACCATAAAAAAAAATGACCTTTTTTTACTATTAAGGAATATGAAAACCAATCTCACGTTTGGTGTGGGTCAAAACGTGCATCAGGTGGCGCTCGGGCTCCAATGAGACACATGGTGGAATCTGGTGGTGCCAGAACTCGCAATTGGAGAGCAGCCCTGGGATACCACCATCTTCTCTCTTCGATGGCAACAGCAACCTGGTAAGACAAAAAATAGAAATTAGTCATTACGACTTCATGTAGGTGTGTTATGGTCATAGATGTCCTAATGATGATTTTATATTCGTATGACGGACATTGACGGTTGGCGCGGGGCGGTGAGTAGAGTAGCCAGAGTTCACTGGAGAGGTTTTGTGCTGTCAGTGGGTAGACCAAAGGCTTTTCCTGCTTGTCTTCTGCGCTGACAACACAGAATCTCTCTGTCCTTACAAAGTCAGCAGCACGAGTGTAACTACACCTAACACTAGGGGTTGGAATAATATGGGCCTAAGTATGGAATAGATACATTACGTTATGTTTAGGTATGCAGGGTAGCCACTATACATATCAAGGATATAAATTTTTCTTTGATAACCTAGCTATTAACTGCCCAAGAATATGATAAAGTGGAAAATTAGGTACGTACCATTTAAATAATAAAGTAGCAATACTTTTTATGAATGTATTTGTTTTAGTGTGTGGTAAAGAGTAGTCCTGAAATAAATATAGAACCCTAATGGAACACCAGTAGTAGAAAGCTACATCGCAGAGACTAAATCCTCCAGATCAGTACAGTTACACAGTCCAGTAATGCCGGAACGTTTAATCAACGAGCCCTAATGAAAGGCAATTCGTTGTGTGTTAAAGGACGCAATTAAGGACGACTGTAATTTCCACTGCGACCCGTATCATACTATACATATGGAATACCATTACGTAGTAAAAGCCAGTGTATTTCGCATTATTAGCTGTACAATGCTCTGAGCTTGGCCACAATATGGAAGATTTGAAGGAGGAGAGCAGAGTTTAGTTTTATTATATACTAGCTGTCCCGGCGAACTTCGTACCGCCATATTTTTCCCGATCCCGCTGCACCTATTTTCTCATCCTTTAAACCTTCCCTGGACACCCACGAATATTTCAAGACTAAAATTAGCCAAATCGGTTCGGCCGTTCTTGAGTTATGAACTAACAACGAAAAGTGGCATTGATTTTTATACAGGGTGGAAGATTTTAACCTTACCTGGAGGGAAAGTTCTCTAAATACTGGAGATACCGAATTTCACTCAAAGAAAACATTCCTTTATTTTTAAAAAGAAATAAAACTGCATTCATAGATTTTTGAAAATTCGCTTGCCACACCCGGTAATCGAACCAACTAAAATCCGAAAAAATAACATCCTGTATTTTTATGACATCAATCAATAGTATAAATCATAAGGATCAAATCTGTCTAACAAACATGGTTAATTAAATGAAAGGAAATCCCTGAAAACTCAATTTTCAAATTCGATTTAACAAAATACAGAACTTAACTCAAGGATCCATCACCTATCATATTAAGAATAAAATTCCAATTACTTGTCCCTGTTTTTCATGGCTGGCCCTCACTGGCCAGCAGGAGTATTTACTCTCTCGACTCAAACCGACTAAAACCACATGCCGTCTCAGGTTAATTCAAAAGTCTCAATTAACGTATTATAAAACCAACCAATAAGGCAATTCTCTCGCCATCTCCGTTGCCCAGGGTGCGATGCGGTATACCACGAAGTGCTTTCCAAGTCCAACCAAAGTATACCTCGAGGCACGTGTCTTGGACCTAAATCGACATAATAGTAGCGTCGCCATCGGTAGCTTAGTGTTTAAGGAGTCAGCCTAACGATCGAGAGGTCCCGGGTTCGAATCCTGACCATTACATTACAGACGTGAACCCACTCCTAGTACAAGCAATTTAGCTTACTTGGGGGGGTTAACAGGAATATTAGTAACTAATATTCTTTGTAAAAAAAAAATCGAGAGACTTGACTACCTCATGCAGTCACACAATAACGTTACAGTCTAAATCGGAATCAAAGTTTAGTCATTTAGTACTCATTTTACTAAATAAATGGCGTTATTGTTGATAAGGTATGTGATGGCACGTTGAGAAAATGTACTGTATCTGTTGGAATAGAATTCATAAGTTAAGATTCTATTGACTTCCTTTCATTTAATTTACCATGTTTATTAGAGAGTTTCGATCCTCATGATTGACACTATCGATTGATGCTATAAAAATACAGGATGTTATTTTTCTGGATTTTAGTCGGTTCGATTACCGGGTGTGGCAAGCGAATTTTCCAAAATCTACGAATGCAGTTTTATTTCTTTAAAAAAATAAAGGAATGTTTCCATTGAGTGAAATTCGCTATCTCCAGAATTTAAAGTACTTGCCCTCCAGGTAAGGTTAAAATCTTCCACCCTGTAGGTATATTAGATTCCAAATATGTGGTGGGAAAATAAATGGTTATTCTATTCTATTTTATACAGCTTAGGTGGTAGGCAAGCACATGGCCCACCTGATGGAAAATGGTCACCGTGGCCAATAGACGTGTGCAACACTAGTGCTGCCGACTCTGTAAGAATAGAGAGTTTATGTGCGGTCAATGCAAAAGATAAAACAGGACAAGCCTTTGGTATTCCCACTGACAGCACAAAAGCTCTCCAGGAAGCTCTGGCTACCCTACTCACCGCCGGGAAAACTGCACGAGGTTATTATGGCTACGGTATTCTGTAGGGTGGAGGTACTTCCCCAGTTGGACTGCCGGAGAGACTCAGGTGGTACGGGAATACTGTCGTGTCCTTCCTCCATTAAGTATAACATACATACAATCATACAATCACGCCTTTATCCCCGGAGGGTTAGGCAGAGGTGAATTAACACCCACGTTTCATCAATCAAGGTTTCTTCAGGGTCGGTAGCACGAGTGTGACGCCCCTGGTGTTGCATACGTCCATAGGCCACGGTAACCACTTTCCATCAGGTGGGCCGTGTGCTTGTCTGCCACCTAAGTGGTATAAAAAAAAAATCATTGTATTAGGTCCCACGTAATAGGGGATGAGCCTATTGCAGTTTTCCGGGCACTATGGTTGACTCCAGGCATGTATAGGCTGAGTCTGGATATATCTGTCTGATGTTAAACAGCCCTATCCATTAGTCGCTTAGAGTATACATGGCTATAGACCGTGCCTTACAAGTATGAACTGCTATCACGGGTATGAACAGTACCGAGGCTCCTGGCTCAACCTAAACCAGTAGCAAAACAATACCCGTCAAAATGACTTCGCAAATAATATTTAATTCGATATGTTAAATCAAAATTTTATATAACACTGTAAGTATATTTGTAGTAATAATGACGCAAAAATACCGCAAAATGACGCCATTTTTTTCTATTTTGGCTTTAATTTTATCCATGCATATCAAATCGAACAAAAAACTTCATAACAACAAACTACATTAATAAGTGCATCTATTGATATTTTCGGAAATGCATAAAACGTCACTATAGGTGCGCTATACCATCGCAAAGTATCTGCTAACACTCGGCGCCAAAGACCTAATTGATAGGCGCGCTCTATAGTCGCCTTTTACGACACCACGTGGCGGTGCCGGGAACCACGCGGCGGATTAAGTATTACGTGTAGGAAAAATTTAAAGCCGTTGTTCCCATTGGTATACATAAGAATTACACTATGACATTGTAAGTTGTACGTAATGTACGTATAATCAGATTGATTATTTACGGCGTGTTGTTTTAATAGAAGGAAATTATTAAAATCTAAAAGGTTTCCAAGAACCTGATTCTGCAATAACACAAATAATTTGAATTCTTGTTCAATTTTGGTTCACATCAGCAACTTTTTTAATAAATGAAATCTACCTCTCTAATACTGTAAATTCTCATTGTACTTGAAAAAAAAAAAAGACTTATCGGTTATGAAACTTCCAAGTTTAATATTTTATTACATTAATGAAACTTCCAAGTTTAATATTTTATTACATTAAAATGTCCATGAACGTAATTGGAAAGGTTTTATTAAGGAATTTGTGGAAAAATCTTGAATAAGTGGCCAAAGGGGACCTTTAATTAAAATTAAGATGGCTATTTTCTACTTGACTTTTAATATTGTCTGGTAGGTGAAATAAATTCAAAGGATTTACCTTGTCACAGGGGTTTCAAATAATTATTTTAAAATTTATGGATTCTAAAATTTATTTATATGCAATATAGTAATAAATTTCAGATATAATAGTACAATATGAGCTTTTGTGTTTAATTAATTAATTTGAAAATATTTAACCAATAAACAGATTTTTAAAGTTAGAATATTTTGTTGAGTTACATAATGGTAAAAAAATATAATATTAAAAGTTTAGTACTACTTCAGCTAAGGTAAGCAGTATACCATGAATTAGCTGTTATAGAGTATTGTTACAATAGCTAGAGAACCTGCCATGTTCAATTTTTTGTTCGTTTCACAAAAATTGTGACACATAATCTTAAAAAATTCATGAAATTCGAGTACGTACGCAGACTTTAAGAAAAATAATTTAGTTCATAATGAATTTGAACAGCTGAACACTTTTGACGTTATTACAATTATTAAAGTCGTCAGATGATGGAAAATTAATTAGCACTTAAAATGGTATCACAAAGTTATAAAGAAACTACTAAAAAGATCAACATTGCGTCAAAATTTATTTAGGCATTTTCATTTTTAGCAATAATTTGTATATTATTAATTCGTTTAGTTTTATTTTTATTTATTTTTTCCAGTATTGTATATAAGATTAATTTCATAGGTATTATATACAATTTAATTGTAATATATAGATATATATCTATAATATATATATATCCTGCTTACATTATGCTCATCTTTTAAGTTTCCTACTAAAGTGGTAAACTCTATTAATGGGTTAATATATTATTATTATCTGTGACGATCACATTGAGAATCTGAAATAACCTGATTGATAAATAGCCATGAGCAAGCGGAGCCATAAACCTAGAACTGAACTGAACTGAAATAGCCATAACCGAACAGCAAATACTCCGAATAATTTTAAAGCATCAAATTAAATAAATACCTTCAAAAACCCTCTAGTGCAGGAGTGTGCCCCAAATAAACACTGTGCTAATTATATTCAGCAAACGCCGTATCAATTTTACGCCTATTGAATGATCAAAGGTTCGCATACCCTGATTAATTATTATTATTATAACCCGTGCACGTTTATTAAGTGTACACTGACGTATTCAGCTGGAAATAGGAGTAAAATTATATTGGCTAATTTTGAGGTTATTTTTATTCTGTGAAGGGGTTAGATAATTATGTGCGCTCTGGTCCATACAAGCTGCTGACCTTTATCCGCTAAATATAACGCCTAGAGCTGTACAATGTATTTAGAGCAGATGCGTTTTTTTAATAGCTTGTATTATGTGTATTAAACTAGTTGCTCCCGGCCCTATAGATTAATCCTCTTTAATATACGAGTATATATAGATGAATCCTCTTGAATGATTATTGAATCATTTAAGCTACTAGGGTTGGTTCATTTCTTTCGTGGACTAGCAATAAATGGGTGTCATATCAAAATCGCATTAAATAATTAAAAGTAAACAAAAATGTCTTAGTAAGCGTCCTAAAGAACTGGTTATCCTATTAACAAAAAGGTACGTGAGTTAAGGGAGACATAAAGTTGTACGTATAATAAATTATACTTATCTGGTTTATCAGTCAAGTTGATGCGTAATTACAGCTTAGTGGAAAACACAAAGTATGCTAATTCGACTAAACCCGGCGTGTTATTGAATCTATTAACCATTGAACTATTGAACAAATAGTACCTATTATGGGATGAGTTTGACCCAAAATGTTTTATTTTTAACTAGCTTTTGCCCGCGGCTCCGCCCGCGTGGATGTCGGTTATCGCGACCAAACATAGCCTATGTCCTTTCTCAAGGTCTAATCTACCCCTATACCAAATTTCATCAAAATCGGTTCAGTGGTTTAGGCGTGAAAGCGAGACAGACAGATAGACAGACAGACAGAGTTACTTTCGCATTTATAATATTAGTAAGGATTTTGATGATTAGTAAATGATTCAGTAATTCAGAATAATACGTAATGTATGTACCTATTTATTTAGTAAAATGCATCTTCACTGAAAGTATGTGATGTGTTCTAATATAAAATATTACGCAAAGCATTATTAATTATAAGTAAGTTGGTATTTTTTCTGGTGCATGATTAGATAATTTACTAATGAGATATACGTACGAGCATACATATACGATGTAGGAGTACCTATATAATATACTCCTGCAGCTTCAATATGATTTTGAACGAAACACCTGTTTTATCTGAAGCTCCGAATGTTGTTTTTTTTATAAAGCGCGTCGGTTATCGTGAATTCAATAGTCTTAATTTAACTTTCCGTATTATAATACAGAATGGCTTAAGAAAATAATTAAATAATCTCAGGACCTGTATTGTTTTTTGAAAAATGTTCCACTCCCTTTTGATTTAAGACCTAAAGGAAGTGAGGTTGCATAACTTCAAATTGAATTATCCAAGTCAGTAACATTAACACCCGTATTCACAAACAACACTGTGAGGTCTCATAGTGTGCTCGAGCGCATAGGGCTGGTAAAATCTATTCACAAACAACACTTAAGTGCCGAAGCACACTGTGCGTTCCCTTAAGTGAACGCACAGATAAGTAAGCTCCTTAGCTATTTTAGCCAACGCATAGTGTTGGTTGGTAATCTGATTGTGAAGAAAGTCTCAAGGTTAATTTGTTTAAAAATTAGACAATTTATGAAATTCCCATGAAATTTAGAAATGATTAAACAGCAATTTTATGGAACATTTTTTGTCAATAGATATCTTTTTTTTGTATATTGTAGGATATTTTACACAACACTATCTAGACCCAAAGTAAGCATAGCTTAACTAGATTGTGTTATGGGTTCTAGAATGCGGATAAACATACTTCGATACATTTTTTTTTCGTAAATGCATACATATTATATATAAAAACACCCAAACTTTTTCGTAAATGCATACATATTATATATAAAAACACCCAAACCAATGCAAATATTCACAAAAAGAATTTTCAATGAGCGGGGATCGAACCCGCGCCTCCTGTGTAGCGGCCGCGTTCACTACCGCTACGCCACTGAGGCAGTCGATATTCTTTCTGTCAGACTGTAGTGAACTTAGCAACACAAATGGGCCAATCACGGAGCGGTATCTAACGCAGTGCGTTCCCTCAGCGAAGTATTACTTAAGTGTTGTCTATGAATAAAAAGGCTTGCCAAAACGAACGCACTGAGAATTGTCGTTCTTTGCACAGTGTTGGTAGTACGCATAGCGAAGTATTGTTTGTGAATACGGGTGTAAGGCCCGTATATTCTAGAGTAACGCTCAGTTGTGATTCGACTCTCACAATGACAAAAGAACTGTCATTTAAAATACAATCTGTCCTCCTACATCAATATTGAGGACTGAGTAGAGTTCTGGAATATGGACCTAAATTTGCGACAGAACAGAAAACCCAAACAATATTGCACCAAGCAATACAAAATTCTTGTGTTAAACACAACTAATAGCTCAACTTACAAGTGCAGTAAACTAACTGCAACTAATAAATCACTTACCTCTTTATGCAGAAGTCGTACGTGGAAACTAGCGACGTCACTAACAGGTTCGCCAGCTTCCGTGACGTAATAGACGAGCAAAGAACTAACAGGCGCCATGTCTGCTGTAACCGGGAACCTGTAGACAAAATAAAATGGATTGAATGGATGTGTTACTATCATATTATTCTGAAGTTAGGTAGGTATATTTTTTTAAACAGCTACCAAAATTAGTAGTATACTCCATACCTAACCCTTTAAGCTAAGCTCAGTTGCTTGTGTTAGGAGTCGATTTCGGTAGTGTATTGGCCAGGATTCGAATCCGGGACCACCTGATCATAAGAATCATAAGCTAATATTTATTACCTAATACTTTTTTATACATTTATATATTTAATAACTAATACTTTTGAAGCCGGCGTTACTTTGCTTCTCTATAAAGTAACTAGGGTAAGTATTTTCATAGGCGGCTCTTTGGGGACTACCTCAATAGCAGAATACGGCGGTAATTATAGTATAAAATAAAATGACAAACTATGCATCGCAAATATTCATAAATGTCATTGTAAACCTTTGAGAATGCCGTAAGGTGAAACCGGTTAGGTTCAATAATAAATATCGTAGAAAAGTACAAGTGTGTTTATCTTGATGTGTAACGTACAATTTTATTACGACCATCACTATCACAGATAGTTATCTGGGCAGACACTGTCTGAAAAACCATTGTCTCATTTTATGTAAAAACAATTTTGCCGGTGGTTGCGCGTATTCTTGATCTTTTAAGTCAATAAAAATACAAGGAAGAGCATTTTTTTGGATTACAGCCATAATCGTTAACATGTTTCTATAAGCGACACAAAAAAAAATTGTTCAGCAGACCGTTTAATTGATATTTTAATCTTAAAAATGTTCAGTGTTATTGTTAAAGAGCATATTTGAAAGAAACTGGATTTAGTATGGCTGGTATGGCTTAATTCCTGACCTAAATGTGTAGGTCTCAGCCCATTCGAGATACTGTTAAGAAATCGTGGAATCAGAGTGGTAATTATAAGATCGTTATCCCTACTAATATTATAAATGCGAAAGTAACTCTGTCTGTCTGTCTGTCTGTCTGTCTCACTTTTACGACTAAACCGCTGAACCGATTTTGATGAAATTTGGTATAGAGGTAGGTTAGACCTTGAGAAAGGACATAGGCTATGTTTGGTCGCGATAACCGACATCCACGCGGGCGGAGCCGCGGGCAAAAGCTGGTAACTATATAAGTTGATACTTATAACTTACTCTTTCTCTACATTTCGGTTTGTAAAGTTTCAAACAATAATATTATATGCAAAGTAGGTACCTAAGAACAGTGAGAACTGAGAAAACTGAGAGTTTAGAGTAGGTACCTACTCTAAATTCTTAGTTTTCAGAAAATCTAAAATCTATATTAGAAGAATTGCCTGACTTATATAATTTTACCAGTAACGAGAAAACCACAATAAATCACAGAGTTTGCCACTGCGTTGAAGTTAAAAAACTAAAGTTTTATGTTACAGCAGTTTCTGCGTCAATAAAATCCACCTGCATGCTATATTTCACCGCTTTCACCGACTCCGGAAAAAACTTGTAATTGTTTCACCGGTATTTTTAAGGAGCTCTGCTTTGCAGTATTTTTATACCAGTTACTGCAATGTGTTAGCACAACATTTTCTTTTATATGTTTATGTATTTAGTATAATGAAAATAAAAATGAAAGTATTATGCGTTTCTTTAAGGTTCTGGTAGCCTATCTTGTATAAGAAAGACCTATGCTTTTTTTTTATACCACTTAGGTGGCAGACAAGCACACGGCCCACCTGATGGAAAGTGGTTACCGTGGCCTATGGACGTATGCAACCACAGGGGCGTCACACTCGTGCTGCCGACCGTGATGCTCATAAGACTTTGCAGTACCATACCAGTGAGGACCAGCTTTACCAACCACCCAACCAGCTTCATTTAATGATAATTTTCTATAAGATATAGTTGGGCAGATTTAAATTCAAACATTCCATATTCTGTCCTCAGCCGGGTATTCCTTAACCTAATATCTGTGTTAACATAAATGAGGCGTCTAGTTTCAAAACCCGCTAAAAGGCTTTTAGATAAAAATTGAGTTAATAGTTCAAAATGATGCCAGTATGTATTCTTCATAATATGTCATTATCAGTTTTCAATCAAAACGCGCCAAAAGCCTAAAAAGTAGCACTGGAAAATTGATATTTGTTGCAAATCCCGCTAAAATACGTCTAGTTTGCTTCATAATCCGCTTAAAGGAAATCAGCCAATGACAGCGCGGTATTGTGAAGTCAAAGTCAAAAATCATTTATTCTGTATAGACCATCAAAACGGCACTTACAAAACGTCAATGATATACATATATGTACTAAAGACTAGCTTAGCAAATGGACCACCGGTTCGAAACGCGGCCCCGGCCTGAGAAGACTCCGGCAAGAAACTCAGCGGGCTTTTTTTTTTTTTTTTGGTCTATTTACAAAAAATGCTTAGTCTACTTAGTCTAAATACAATCATTTGTTTGAGAAGCATGCATGAGTGAACAGCTCAATTCCAAGCAAGTTTATCAACTAAATATTCTTGTATTTTATAATAGCCTTTTTGGCACAATTTCCTCTTAACTTCATTTTTAAATTTATTTATAGGTAAATCCCTAATTTCATTAGGGAGCTTGTTAAAAAAGCGTATACAGTTACCCTGGAAAGAATTACTAATTTTTTGGAGTCTGCTATCACAGACTACAAGATTGTTTTTATGTCTCGTATTTACGTTATGCCTGTCACAAATTTTTGGAAATTTGGAAATATTTTTCCTTACATACATTAGGTTCTCGAAAATGTATTGTGACACTACGGTCAGAATGTCTATTTCTTTAAACTTTTCTCTGAGGGAGACTCTTGGGCCCAAATTATAAATAGCTCGCACAGCCCGCTTTTGTAATATAAATATTGTATTAAAATCCGCGGAATTACCCCAAAGGAGAATTCCGTAGCTCAAAATACTATGAAATAACTGAAATAAACTATTCTAGCCGTATCCACATCTGTCAGAGTCCTAATCTTTTTTACAGCGTAGGAAGCTGAACTTAATCTACTGGCTATTTTATCAATATGTGATCCCCACTGCAGTTTGGCATCAATACTTAAACCTAAGAACACTGTTGATTCCACAAGGTTCAACACCTGACCATTGAGTTGTACATTGGTTTCCACCTGTTCAACATTAGGTAGGGTAAATTTAATACATTTAGTTTTATTCCCATTAAGGCAAAGATTATTTGTACTAAACCAATGGACCACTCTTGTTAGTGCACTATTCACTTCGTCATAATTGTTTAGTTGCCTCTTAATTTTAAATATTAACGAAGTATCGTCAGCAAATAAAATAATACTATTTTTGTCTCTTACGTAGTAAGGGAGGTCGTTTATATAAATTAAGAATAAAAATGGTCCTAGTATCGAACCCTGTGGAACGCCCATCGAAACCACAGATCCTACTGAGCGTGTACCGTTAACATCGACCCTCTGAATTCTATTGTTCAAATATGAAGTCAGAAGATCGAGAGCCTTGTTCCTTATTCCGTAATGTTCTAATTTCCTGATTAATGTGTCATGGTGGACGCAATCGAAAGCCTTGGATAGATCACAGAAGACACCCAATGCATCATGCTTATCTTCCCAGGCTTTGTGAATACAATTTAACAATTCTACACCAGCATCGGTGGTTGAACGTCCTTTAGTAAACCCAAACTGTTTATCATGAAACAGTTTGTTTTCACCAAAATGGGTTAGCATCTGTCCTAGAATTAGTTTCTCAAATACCTTACTCAAGGTCGGCAACACAGAAACGGGTCGGAAATTAGAAGGATCTGTGGTGCTGCCAGCCTTGAACAAAGGTATGACTTTGCTATGTTTAATTAAATCAGGAAATATACCGTTGCTGACACAGTCATTAAACACAGTTGCTAGGTGGGGAGCAATGACATCAATAATACTTGATACAGTTTTGACTGATAATCCCCATAGATCCGCGGTCTTTTTAATATCAATAGATTTAAACGCTTTGGTGATATCCTTGCTATTAACAACTGAGAATACGAAAGTGTCCTCACATTTTTTTACTGATTCCATAAGCAATGACTCGGCGGAGGTGGAAGACGACTGGAGAGTTTTGGTTGTCAATAAGGGAATGTTTGTAAAAAAATTTTCAAACTCTGTCGCAACTTCCATGTCCTCCGTGACATGGCGATCTTCTATTTTTAAATGGAAATCTCTTGCAACTGATGAAGATTTCCCACATTCAGAATTTATTATGTTCCAAGTAGTCTTAATTTTATTAACAGAATTCGCTATTTTCTTTTTAATGAAGTTTGACTTCGCAAAGGAACAGGCTCGCTTGAATATTTTGGAGTAATTTTTAACATAATTCTGAAAAGCAGGGTTGAAATTGTATGATTTTTCAGAATACAGATCAAACAATCTCCTCCTACTTCTATAGATTCCCGTCGTTGCCCAGTCACTGAAAATAGGACGCTCGCCAATCGATATTGTTTTTGAGGTAAAAATTCTCCCAAACTCAGTATTGATTAGGTTAATTAGATCCGCATAAGACTCTTCTACACTAGTATACGAGGGCAAGTCGGGTAGTTTATTCACTATACTTTCTTTAAAAGAGTCTAAACGATGCTGGTTAATCGGCACAAATTTAATTTCCTTTTTACTAACTTTACAATTATTTCTCTCACAGGATATTAATTGACCACGGTGGTCCGAGCCTACCGCATCCACAATACATTTATTAATTGGTTTAATATCTGTGAAAATATTATCAATACATGTGGCACTAGTTGCAGTTATTCTGGTAGGTTCCAAGAACATATTAATAAGATTAAAGGACTTGAACAGATTTAACATTTTGTTTCTCTCTACTGGCACTAGGGTGTTTTCTAAAATATTTACATTGAAGTCTCCACAAACTATTATTGCCTTTTTGGAGTAACGGCATTTAAAAAGCGCTTCTTCCATCCTTTCTTCAAATCTTGCATAGGGCGCGTCCGGGGGGCTGTATACGCTTAATACAATGAACTGCTCAAACTCAATACTCGCTATCTCAATAACTCGCTCAATAGAGAGGCTTACTAAGTCTTTACGTTCTTTAAATTTTATATTCTTATTAATAATAATTAGGCTGCCTCCACGTTTGAAATTTCTTCTACTGAACGAGCTTGCGACCTGGTGCTTTTTGAAGTTGAACATGATCTCATGGTCTTTCAACCAATGCTCAGTTACACAAAAAATATCGATATTTTTAAGGGTCATGTGCAACTCCAATTCCAATTCTTTGCCCTTTATCAAGCCCTCAACATTTTGGTGCACCAGGTTTAATATCTTATTTTTACTATTTAAATTGCATACGGGAGACTCGACTGTCTCAAAGGCCGTATGACCATGTCCAGTACATTGGGACATATTGTAAAAAAAGTTGCTAGATTTTTTATCTGTTGTCAAGAAGTCCTGTCACTTATTTTGGATAAAATTATCCACTATGTCAGTATTGTTATTATTATGTCGCTCAATAAAAGCTATGTTATTAGACAGAAAGTTGCCTAGTACATTTGCAACCTGTCGTTGCAAAGATTTCGATAGTGTAAAACTATCAAATGTCAATATAAAATTGTTCTGTAATACATAATTACAGTCAAATAAATGTATGGTCCTACAATATGTAGATATGGTATGTAATTTTCTATTTACATTATACCTTATGTTATTTTCCCCAACTGTAAAAGATTTACTGTAAGGTAATGCGCACAATATTACCTGTTTAATTGGTAACTTTGTTAATTGATCATAAAAACTTATGAAGTCATTTATATTTGATTTACCTCTTCTGCCAACAAGTATTACTAACGTTGTCTGTGAACAGTGTGTACTAGATACTGCTCTTTTAATTATTTGGGAGTAGGAGGCCCCAGGAAATGAATTTATTATGACTGAATGACCCAATTGACCACTGAAATGACAACTTAAACCCTTACCAATTTCATCACAATACACCACCGTTTTACCTGTATTTAAAGGTTTATTTATTGTTGTTGTTACAGGGCTACAACTGATGGACATGTTATACTTTGTAGTATTGTCACTGTCTACAGGGACAGGACAGGGCAGTGAGGTCAACCCTTCCTGGGATGTTACAGACAGGGTGGAGCACGGCAAGGATGTATCCCAGTCACATCTCTGCCTGTATAGGTTTTCCAGTGAATGAAACCTTGCTTCATTACTATGACATGAGTCCACTAGGCTATTTAATGCCTCAATGTACTCCCCTTTTTGTGCAATTTGGTATTTTTGTGTAATGGAATTTAAGGAGTCATTCAAACGCCTGATTTGTAGTTGTTGCTGATACATATCAGACTCATATTGCTCTGTTTGAGCTTTGCCTACCTCTATTATTTGTCTTAGCTGCAAATTAGTTTTACAGGCCCTACGACACTTGTTGATGCCCATTTTGAGGCACCTTATCTGTTTCTGTGACTTTGAAATAAATTTATTTATTTTTATATATTTTTTAAACTGATCACGTGACAGTAAAGTGATCACGTGACATTCAAAATAGTATGGCGATTTTTTCAAAACGAAACGAAAGTGTGTTGCAGATTTTATTGTTTTTAATTCACAATATGGATAATTTAACTCAATTTGTGCAAAAATGTGATCCCAAGGAAGCAAGGAAGAAACCACGCGACAAATCTTCGTGGAAAAGTACCAAAGAAACCTTTAAACAGTAGGTGCAAAATTGCTTCAAAACAAGTAGCGAAGTGACTTTGATGGTGTTATGCAAAATGAGTAAATTAGTGTAGATAATATAGGTAAATTATTTTTTCGGGTAGGTACTTCACTTAGAAGGTAAAGGTACATACAACCATTATTGCTAGGTAGGTATAAAATATTTAGTAAAATTGAATTTAATATTAACCTGATATTTAGTTCGAGGATATGCGGCAGTATAATTATTATTATTTTTAAATTAACTACTGTATTGACCAATGATTTATAAAAAGTTAAATAATTCAAGAAAAGGAATGTAAGAATTTTCGTTCATGTTTTAATTCTTAATATTCTATAAATAGGTACTTCAATTCTTTTGTTTTAAATATAATAAATTGACTTGGCAATTTGTATTGTGAGATACCTACATTGTGTTTTCATGCTTTGACCCTTTAATTTTCGAATGTTTTGTTTATTTTTTTAAATTTGATTGTAATAAATAAAACTTCCATGTTTTGATTACATACCTATGAGTTACACTATTTTTTTAAACCAAAATTAATTAACTGTTATTGCATAACGCTTTTAAATTGCTAGGCACTGTTTGCAACAAACCCCGCTAAAACTCTTGACGTTTGTTTCAAACTCCCCTAAAATTGATTGTTCGCAGCAAAATACGCTAAAATGAAAATAGTTTACGTTATATTTTAAAATAACACATGCATGTCGAAGTATTAAAGGTCTTTCCGGTATTGCCAGATAACATTTCACAAAACATGTTAGTATTTTTATATCTTAGTGGGCAAATTAAAACAAAAAAGCGTTTTTCATATATTCCCTAAAATTTTAGTATCTTCTTTTAGCGGGTTTTGAAACTAGACGCCTCAAATATGTATAAAATAGATATATAATTATAATCATACTAGGGAATTAGATAAATTATTTACTAGTGATGTAGGTTATCGATTACAATCTCAAACTAAGCCCCAACTATTTTGTTTAATGAGTGGGTTCACGTTGCCGGGATACTGGATACAGTTCAAAACTATTCACCTCATGATTGAAAGGTAGATACCACTACCTTTGAGGAAACTAAGACAGGTCTTATCGACTCGTTCCCACTGCACAACTGAATCTGACTGCTTGAGCACTGAAAATTGTCGCACGTACAAATAATTATCTGTTTCGCGCGGTTTCACCCACATGGAAACCTTTGCGAAAACTTTCGAAACGAAACGAAACGAAAACATTCCGTGGAACTTAAGAAAAGTCGAGCCGTTCTCGAGTTTTGCTAAGTGAATATAGCAGCCTCAGTTTTAACATATAAAAGGTTAGTTCTTCAATTTCGCGACCTACCGTCGTAATTATAAAGGCTCGTCTACTACACAGGCTATTAATAGCATGCTTTTGATTAAATCAATTATTTTGCCGCAAGCATATGACAATGTACTAATATAGTCAGAAATCAGTTTGGAAGTTTTTATAGAAATACACTATCATTCAAGGTCTTTGCTACAATAATGTTTTATTTATAAGTCATAGGACGCATGCTACATCTATATTTATGTAAGTTAAAAAAACAGTGAACCCTTAAAAAATCACTGTCGTTTTTATGGTAGGTATTATAAACGGTTATGTAAACAAAATAAATGCGGGCTACATGGGTCTCGTATAAACACAATCCCCAAGGCCTTTGTTTCACGACAACTTGTCAGACCCAACACACACAAATCAAAATTTCTTCGGCAATATCAATATTTGTCGTTGTATTTGGTTTATTTGCTGATTCACTTTATTGATAATTTCCATATAAAGCTTAATTTTCAAACATTATAAAAAATGCTTCACGGAAAATATCGAGGTCTAGTCAAATCCGTGGTTAAGACTGGTAAAAGCGGACCCCAGACTCCGAGCTGAAAGCTTCGGATGCGACTGGGAATTAACGCTAAGAGGAAGTATGTATTATAAAAAATCAAATCACCTGTTGTAGAATTTCACTGGCCAGTGATAGTTTTCTCATTCGCTCTTTTATCAAAGTTAATTTGATCATGTTTATAGTAACTCTTGACCTGTGGTGAACTTAGTATGCCAATTGTTTGGCCATTGTAAATACGCTTAGGTAGGTATCCTTGCCAAATTAAATTCAAACTATGTATTCGAATGTCATACCGTGACATTGCCTGCGTGAAATTCTGTTCTCGTTAGCCCGTGTGAAATTCTGTGCCTGTTTTTTTTTTACTTTAAAAAAGAAAATATCCGTGGAACATTTGGAATATAGCAGTTCTCGAGTTATGGTGCTTAGCAATATACATTTTTTAAGTAGAAGATTGTAGGTGAGCACTTCTCCTTAAATTAATTTAACAAAAGCTTATAACTACATCTAGTTCGGAGAATTAGTTAGGTATATAGAATATAGACATTACGCAATTGCCCAAATCTTTCTTGTTAAACTCAACACGCACAAATCATAAATGCCGACGACAAAACCAATATTTGTCGCAATAAATCTAAACCTGTTTTTCCCAACACTAGAGTGCTCAGTTGTTTTAGTCAGCGATGTTTATTGGTCTATTGGTTTTATACGATGTCCATTTATAACATTGGTAGTTGACCTAAAAGCTTATAGTGCTAAGATTAACGAATTTATGGACTGGTGCACGCCCAGACCTGATACTATTTGGTTTTGTTATCTTTGAATCTTTTTTGCTCGAATTTATGACGTACAAAAGACACAACTTACAGTTTGTACTAAAAACATGAGTTTAGTAAAAATTTACTCAATAACCACATTAGATTATATGCTATGAGTATAATAAATAAAATCCTCATGGTACAAACAGGTTAACGGAAGTGGCGACGTCACTCTTCCTTGGGGAGAAGCGTTGCTACTTCCTACTAATATTATGCAAAGACAGGAGCATTTTACGTTTTGGGTAAAACAGTTTCTCCATATCCTACTATCCTACTTAATATTATAAATGTGAAAGTTTGTGAGAATGGATGTGTGGATGTTTGTTACTCTTTCACGCATAAACGGCTGGACCGATTTGGTTGAAATTTGGTATATAGTAGGTATATAGGTTATACCCTGGATTAACATATAGGCTATATATCAGCGATGAACGGGATCAGAATTCCACGTGGGCGGAGCCGCGGGCAACAGCTAGTATCTCTATAAATTAGTAGAGGGCATAGTAGAGCAACAATGACAGAACGGGTGGATTCACCGTCTTAATATTATTTTGGAATGGTGGATATGGTTTAGCTCTGAGATTATTGATATTTCAACTAAGAGACTCTGTTTTGAAGTTACGGAGTGGCACGGAGCCAACTACGTACAGATCCTCAATACAATTTGTTAGTTAAAAAGATAACAATGATAAGATCTTCTAAGTTTATGAATCAAACATAATAATGTACACGCTAATTTCAATTTTAAGTCGATGTTCCATCGACCTAAAATCATTCTATTATGTATCTGTATTTAGGCACGTAAAAGAAAATATAAAAACATTTTCTTTTATTACCAAACGCATTTTCTTTTACAATTGTAAGTATTCTTCCATAAAGCAGAAAATACTCTTAGGAATATTTCAATAGCTACGTATATTACCATTATTCAAGTCACATTAAAGAACATTAGCAACAAATGAATAAACATGTATGGGAGTTTGCGTCTGGAAAACACGATAAAGCGATGAAAAGAAAAGCTCACTTAATCTACCATCACAACATACAATACATTGGTACATATCGGTAGATGGGAGGTACTATATGAAATCAGAAATATTATAATGTCTGAGTCATAGCGTATGAAAGCGTCTTCGATCAATTATATTATTATTACCCTAGATAACGCATAAGTACTTACTTCAGAAGTGGCTGAACAAAATAGTGCTAAGATTTATTTATTGGACTATTTTGTCGCTAGTGGCGCACCGATCATCGAGTGTGAGTGTGAGTGAGAATGGAACTATGTACAAGTACTCTATCAAAAGTTGTAATAATTGTTGTTTTATAATGATACGTTGTACCTATCTTGATATTTTTGATCAAAACTTAGCAGCATTGTAAGCCATTGTCACGATGTAGTGCAATGCTAACCCTGTGTAGTGCGACGCTGGTCTAATGGTCACGAGGCGACCATTCGCTTCGAGATCTTCCTAAGCACCTATACGATCAGTTAAATAACCCTTAACTCTCAACTTCAAAAAAATAAGAGTATGTACTTAAAAGAAAATGCTCTAACTTTTCTACGCATACCTTTTTAGGAACTAGCCCCCGAAGGGGGCAGATGAGTCTTTTTAAAAATCATCACCAAGTTAAAAAGAAAATTGTAGCTCTCTTGAATATAATATTCCTATTTAGTCCCACAAAATATTAATAAATCACACGTGTCAACTACAATATACAATATCATTTTCATTTAAAATATTTTTGAACATTCATTCTTAAGGCAGCGTCGTATTTTAAATACCTATTCTAGTTATTACTTTCACAAGTAATGCTTCACGAATGAAATATGAGAACTTTTCAGTGTCATAAAACGTGACATTTAGTTTGATATATGGCTTATGATTATCGCAACTTATGATTTCTTATGAAGAAAACTTTTTATTTAAAAATGATTTACGCTTTACGCTGTCAGGGTAAATTAATTGCCCTACGTGGCGCATGCTAAAACGCGTATTTTTGTATATTTTATTGTATATTATAACAGTATATATTATTTGTATATCGTAATAGATAGGTGCGACAGGTAGTAACAATGTTAGCTATGCAGGTGGCACAGTATTAAGTGTTGTGGGGCGATACCTGGATGGGGCCATTGATGTCATTGATTCACAAGGTTATTGTTCTATAGTTAGTTGTTATTACTTCAGCAGAGTAGGGTTTTAATCGTGAAGATACCTATACACCTGAGACTGAACTTCATTACGTTTTAGGAGTTTGTATAACTATCCGCTTTGAACTAGGAAATTTCAACTAATTTGAACTATAGGAACTATCTAACTTACTTAATTTGTGCGTCAATTAAAAACCGCTGTAAATATTTTTAACGTAAATTATGTAAGCAATATTGTCTTTACGTCATTGGTACAATTTCAAGAGATGATGTGTTAATTTCAAATATTGTCTTTTCCATGGCTGGTGGACAATTCAAATAAAAGATTTTTTAAATGAACGGATGTAATAAAAAGCAATTTATTTCTGAAAATGGTTCGTTTGTTTGATTATCGAAAAACAAGGCTTTAATAATACGTCGGCGTTGCCTGTGTTTCGGGTGTCGTAACAAATTCATGTCATTACGCCCTCCATGCGTATATTTATACAAAATTGTCGTTTTGAAAATGGTTAAAATGTATATAATGACATTGAAACAAATTATAATAATCGTATCCATCAATCTCCAGTATAAACAGTATAATAATCGTACGCTATTTGTTTGAATCATGGGGCGGTAGAAACAGCCATTTTATTCTGTATTCTGTATACAGAATAAGCGGCACTTAGTTTACACTTCACCGTAGTAAAACATTACACATTTAAAAAATGTAGGCTATCTGCTTAACTAGGCTCACTTCTTTGAAAAGCAACGTTTTTTACAGTAATCAGGCCCTTCAAGACCATTTTCATTAAAAGAAAACCGTTTTGCGGGTGCCATGCAAAGAATTCTCGCAGTTTATCGAAATCTGCTGACTTAAAGTAGAACATGTTTAGCCATTCGGCAGACTTAAGTTTCCACGCTGAACCGACAAAAATCACATGTTTCTCCGTAAAAAATAATGCCAAATTTTATCCAAAAGACCTGGCTAATCTGTACTGCGATTTCTAAAACCTACATTATCTTAGACAAAAATGTAACTACGTAATTAGATCTGATATAGAATCTTATCATAACATAAACTCACGCCTATATTTTTCCGTTTCACATTTCGCTGTTTATGTTTAGGTCCCAATGTAAGTAGTAGGTGGCGAGCCTATTGCCATTAACCGGGCACTTATAAACCTGCGATAATATGCGATATAGAATCAGTTTACAAAATATTTACTTCAATAACCAAACATAGAAATATTCCTCAACAATTACTGGCAAGTTCCACATAGTGAAACTTATACAATCTAGTTAGAAGCAACAAGGTGACATTATTCAATGTTCTCGAGTCATCGGAACTTACGCTATTGCCGGTCGGGTTACCAGGGCCGTCCGTTTAACTTAAATTAATTTCCAACTTCCAGGCCTTTATTGGACCGTTAACAGGTGTACATAGTTGTATATGAAGCTGCAAATTGTTTCTTGAAGTAAAAATAGCCTATTAGCCATAAATAGATACAATATAATACATTATATTTATTTAAAAAAATATTGGTGTTATGTAGATAAGCTACCACGACTAGGACCTCGTACCTACGTAGTCCATAAGCATACTGACTAACAATGATATTTGATATTTGTTCAATTTCGAAGAAGTGTGTATTTTCATATAGTTAATAAAGGATTCAACTGAGCTTATTATAAATAAAGAATAGAAAAGGAGCATTGAAATTACGATTTGTTTTTTATCGTTTTTTATTTTTGAATGGATGGATAGATGCAGCAGCAAAGTGTGACGTCATACTTTTCCTTATTCTTATACAAGTTTCGATAAAACTTACGTTGGCGTTTAATAAAAAGAAAGATTTCACTGGATCCCATTGAATAAAATGATTAATGTGAAATGTATTAGACACCTAATAACTTAAAAAGTAAAGTATGGAATACCTTCCATATTTCAAAATAATAACATAACAATCTAAATGAACATAATGTGGCTAAGTTAACATAATTAACTTTCACACAAACAACAGCTTCAGTCACTCATGCAAACATTCTTTAATAAAACAGATATAATTCTTGGAGCGGGCGTCGTCGCGCTCCGGGGTGCAATACATCACCCGGCCTCGGCCGAGTTGGATTATTGCTACTTTTTTATCTGATCAACCGCTGCGTTGAATTCCTTCCTGCTTTTTTGGTAACAAATGGTAGGCGTGGAAATGAGAATGGTATGAAAAATTTATGTTTAGTAGTGACGTAGCTAATACAGTAAAAGTACAGATGGAATACTAACAGGTACTATTTTCACAATAATTGACAGCCTCTGTTGCGTGGCGGTAGAAACGTTGCCGCCACGCAGGAGGCGCGGGTGAAAATATTCGTATGCATCTTTGGTCATGGTCTTGCCTCAGAAAGCACGTTAAGCCGTCGGTCTTGGTTGCCATACGAAAATCTATGACAGTCGTTATGGGTAGTTGGAGCCTAAAAAGCCTAACAACTGATCTAGGTGCAATACTTTGATATCGTCATTGGATTGTGGAGGTCAGATAGCAGTCGTTTCACGGAAATTATCGAAGCTCTGCCAAATCTGCAGTTAGACTGGTAGAAACAGACCCCAAACTTCGAGGTGAAGGCTTCGGATGCGATTGGGATTAACGCTAAGATGAAGAAGATCTTGGCGGGGCTACACTTTGTAAACATAATTTACCACCTCATCATACTCCAGCCCCTATCCCAAATTTACAAAGGGTTGGCGCAACATGTGTGGTTACTCCATTCGTCGCTGATTGCAATCATCACATAAACTCCCATCCCAAACGTATCGTCTTTCACACAGTCCATCTCCTCTTAGGTTTTCCTCTCCTCATAGTCATCATACTTTACATACAACCTATATCGTGTTAATAAATAAACTACATGTCCTCAAATCAATCATTGTGCTCGTACAATTCACAATTTATGGCATACAAAGACACTTAACTACACACCATAATTGCTACATGCATACTGCTGCGTCAGTATAGATTTTCAATTAATAAAGCTCAATGTTGCGGCGCGACAATGCAACAATCAATGTCATGTAGCTGGTGTGGTGTTCGCTCTGGTACGGAATATGTCGCTTCCAGTTGCCTAACAATTTGCTATTCTATAGACATAATTATTATTGAATGCCGCATGTTTCTGGCATGCGATCGCGCTCACTGGGAATTCAAGATTTTTATTTAGTTCAAATATTTTAAATGCGTTTCTACAGAACTATAGAACTTCGATATCGTCAATTAGTTGTGGAGGTCAGATGACAGTCGTTTCTCAGAAAATATCGAGCTGCATTACAGTTAGAGTAGAAAACTGACCCCAAGCTGAGTTGTAAAAGGCTCAGAAAAAGATGATATTGCACTTCTTCATCTCAGGTAATCAGCATTCCTCAAGCGAAATGAAATCATATAGACGTGCCTAAATAAATAAAAATAAAAATAAATAATTTACTTATGTAACGTATAACATAAACATAATAACACCATAAAAATAGTTGCCAGGTAAGATTCAATCAAATCAAAAGCTACGCAAAGTTACGACTTCAACTAAATATATTGAATGTCGCGGGATCGAACCCCAACGGACCGCTTACGTATATAATAAAAATTGTAGTATAAAAATTCGGAGATCGCTTCTACCGATAAGACCGTCCATTGTAGTACATCTAATGCAATAAATCCCCAAGTGGATTCCAGCAGGGGATCCTATTGGACGGACGACAATTTATGCGTCCTTTGTGTACCTATACCCGAATTCCAAAATAATTTTAGTTTACAAGTCAAGTAAATATGACTTATACAAGTTAAATTGTAAATAAGACTCGAGCTAATGGTATAAAACATGTGATGTGTTGGTGCCAAATATTAGCCGAAAATCGTCAGAAGAGATAGGTACATGAGTAGGTACGAGAGTAAACATCTGCTCATTTTTCAAAATAAATGATCCTCAGTTTACGTGTACATCATATGGACGCTACTGTCACTCCCTTATCGGACTGTTCATATAGATATAGGTAGATTGAGGTACGTGTCTATAATGGTTATCCTGTTTTTCGTGAAATTGCCTTCAGATTATCATCAGGCGAGGTGAAGTCAAGTTGGCGTGTCCTATATAAAAAAAAGATCAATAAATATTAAGAGTCTGCCACACGGATTTTGTTTAAATTATTTATGATAGCCTACTATTACTATTAGTAATACATAGTTCCAAGATAATGTATCCCGAGGTATACCTACTATTACTATAGTAATAGTAGGTATACTATAGTAATATGTATGTCACGGACCAACTTGACCCTGACGCGCGCGGATTGTTTTGTAATTTTGTAAAGGTAGACACCAAATGAACATAGAGCTAGAGCTAGAACAAGAGTATTCTTTCTTAATATTTTAGTGTAAACGAAACCTTGCTTGCAGTGTGAACTTGTTCTGTCATTGTTTACAGTAATAGAATTGGACGTAGAGGGGTTAGATTGAGCATTTGCTCGTCTGATGTAAAAGTACAAGTATGCTTGGTAAATTTGAGCTCATCTACCGCCGAAGAACCCAGTGTTATCCTTAAAAGAACGTGTAGGTACTACACGTATAGAGCATATTTTTTACAGCACTATTTAGATAACAGCTGATTAATACGGGTAACAAGATTAGGTTTGTATATTATTACGTATACCTTTATATGTAGTAAATAAAAATGTGACTATATTTTTTATACATAGACATCTCATATTTAAATTCATGCTGGGTCTTGTAGCCCTTAATTTTTATGTAAATTTTCGTATTTACATAATACTGAAAACGTACATAGCAAAATTGGTCCGTTGTCAGTCTGACCCGTGAGGCTCATTTATCAAAACAGACATAATCTTGTTTCCATCCCGACACAGACACATTGAACGATATTTTTTAGTCGTTCATTCGTTTGCTTTTTAATTTTTGTTATTGTCACAACCTGTAGTTATTTGCACACGTAATGAATTAATTTCTCCCAAAAAACCTGATAAGTACCTGATAAAAATAAAATAACAAACGTTTATTTGTCAAAATATGGGTGAGTAGTTGCAAGTGTTTTCATCCTTTGGTATACAAAATATAAGCTAAGGTTATTACTGTAAACATGATTTTTATGGGTATCAAATTAAGAAATTTCTATTAAAATGTCAAAAAAGATTTCTAAGACAACGCCCGTATGCTAATAAAACCTTTTTCATCTACTTAATAAAATAGGTCAGCATTTAAGAACGCTGCCCTTGCGATTCCCAAAACGCATATAAATCACAGAGAATAAACGTCTAGGAGCTTTGGCGTTGTTTTTATTGTATTTCTAAATGTATTACTAACCCGGGCAACAGTATAATTTTTAACTTAAATTGTTTCATTTCCTAATTATTTTCTTATAATTATAAGACATGACACAACTATACATTAGTTAACCTGAACAAAGGATCACTGACGGAAATGCAGTGGGTCGTGTAAAAGTAAACCGACTAAAATCACATAATTCACTTGACTTTTTTTTTAAATAGGACACGATAATTTGACTTCGCCTCGCCTGATGGTAAGCTTAAGGCAAAGTCTCTGAAAAGAGAGCCACCATTACAGACACGTACCATGTTGCAATGGTGGCACTCAGCTTGACGGCCTCATCAGATGCTTTTTCACGCCCCGCTTAAAGGACCCGGGACTGTAGGAGGAGGGAAACACGTGAACTGGTAAGGAATTCCAAGTCTTAATGGTGAGGCAGAAGAAAGAGTTGCCGAATCGCTTGGTTCTTGCTGGAATATTCTATACCATATGCGGGTGGCATCTAAGTGCTGCACGTGTTGTCCTGTATAGGAAAGGAGAGGGTGGGATTAATTGGAAGAGCTCATCAGAACATTATCACATTACATTAACACAGTCATGGTAATATGACAGTGTCAGTCAGGCAATTGTTCAGAAGCTCTTGCCACCGTTACTGGCAAGCCTATCCTTTTATAGGAAAGCAAGTTGCCCTTAACCTGTGAGGAAGCGCGTTCGAGAAACCTTCGCGTAGCTGTACTATCTCTTCAAGAGAAAGTTGAACTACCCAGGCCGCCAAATGAGTGTAATTAGGGTTCCGTGACGCAAAAGTAATAACGGACATTATAGGATCACTTGGTTATCCGTCTGTCTGTTAAAACCTTTTTCTCAGAAACACGGTGGGGTATTAAATTGAAATTATTGCCTAATAATTAAGCAACAACAATCAACTGGAAAAACATCTTTACTGCTACTAGAAAGAAAGTAAACCTCACGAATAACAATACAGGGGATGAATGCCTGAAGGTTTGGGAGTATTCTGTCAAAAACGTTAAATTACAGATTTACAAAATGTTAATCTCTCTGTAAAGTTATTTCAGTCTGAGATGTAGAATAACAGATCAACGTCATAGATAATTAAGGCGTACATGTGAAATAATTGCTTACTCAATTATACTTTGAATTTATTTAAAATTATAAGTGAGTTTTTTGAAAAGATTTATTTACACAAGTAATTAAATTCTGCATTGAAGAACCTCTTCGTCTTTTTAATTAGTGAAAGTTTATCACTTTCCTTTTAACGATGCAGCCATTACAGTTGTAATGGATTTTTCAGTGGCTAATTATCGGAAGCCACGCAAATTAAATGTTTATGTATAATTTACGGCCCTCTCCACCCAGTAATTAAAGCAGGATTGAATATTACGATAATTACTTTGGAGTAAAGACTTTGATCTAGGAGTTCAAGGAAAATTAGACTTCACTAAGGTTGCTCAGTTTTAAAAGGAAATAGAAAAAGGCCATTCAATTAATATCACATTGCATTTTAGCTGATTGGCATAAACGTTCTTAAAAAAATACAATACCATAATAATTTATTTGACAATTATTTGGCGTGATCTTTTCGGATATACTTTACTGCAGCCTCTGCAATCAGCATGGTAGTGAAGAATCGCATCTCTCGAGTCTTTTGAACAAATGAAATAGCAACAATATCTGGCATGAAGCCTTAACGACTCATTTCATTCGTTAAACAGACTCAAAAGTCAATAATTTTCAGTGCTCTGAGCCGATTATTCTATGCCAATGTTTATTACCAATGCATACGTAAATCGAGAGGGTCATCTCAAAACCGGAGATGGCTATGGGTTGGTTGGGGTGCAAGGGCTCCGGTGTCTGAAGACTCGAGACGGTATGCGGTTTTAGTCGCTTTCGAACTAACCGCACCCGCTGGCCAGCGTAAAAGTAAAGATTATTTTTAGATTTTTTGAGAATCCGGCTCGAAGGACCATACGAATTTCCCGTTCCCGGTCGTTTCGAATCTCAGGTTCCCTTATACGAATTTCACATTAAAAATCATGCTAGAGAAAACTACATCACATTTTTACAAGGTTATTGTTATTCACAAGTAGGTAAGTACTGTGGCAGTATTATTTGTGCTAGTTATATAAAATTGCAAATCATTAGTGGTTTATATTGTGGACTCTCATCATCATTAAATATAAGAGCCGCCGAGCTCTTGCCTCGGAGTACTCGCAATTTGTCATGCTGTTGTGTCATTTTATCTTTTTGTTCCATGTACAATACTGTAGAGTTATTCAGTGGAACCATTACTGATAACGATCAAGGTGCAAAATGTTATGACATAAAATTCATTGCACACGCATAGCGTATTATAATTATATCTACAATACAGTAAGTCACGACACAATTTAAAATTATGAAATTTTTCAACAAACCAAATTGTTTGTTAATATGTACTCATAAACTGTTTTTAATAAGGTTATTAAAACTATAAAATAAGGTTTAAATATTCACATTTATTTTGTAGTTCTCTTCAGGATAGATTGGCATAATTAACCGGGGCAGTGATAGCACTGCCCCGGAAAATGAAAAAAAAAAGTAACAAATTTCAAATGAGTGGATAGCCACTCATTTGAAATTTGTTACTTTTTTTAATTTTTCCTCATTTCTTCTCTATCATGTTATGCACTTGGATTAAGTAGACCGTTGAAACTACATTATGACCATACTAATCTCACAGTTTTGTCAACCTATTAATTAATACAACATCCCTAATGGAAGTTCTAACTCAGATTACCATCACCTCCATTACGCAGATTATGGCTGTCGGCCAAAATATCAATGTACAGTCAGCATCAAATCGACTTCACTAGCAAAGTACTCAACATCATCTTGATACTTACTAATGACATTAATACCAAACCGTTGTATTGATTTATCGTCTTTCGCATTATCTCATTGCATTATCGTCTGAACTAAATGTGTTACCATATAACAGAACAGTCAGTCAGTAGGACGAAGGGAATATCAAGGTATTAAGATCATTTTGAGCACTTTGCTAGTCAAAATCGATCTGATGCTGACTGTACAGTGTACAGCCTTATTTACCTACTAATGATGAGCTATTAGGTTAGGTATATTCTACTGTATTGAGGTGAACTTCTGATTGCATAACTTTGTTTGGTTTGAAAGGCACTTCATCCCACGCACACTCAAGCTGTGGAATGAACTCCCTGCGGTGGTTTTCCCAAGCGACTACAATATGGGGTTATTCAAGAAGAGCATTAGAAGGTTTCTTCAGGGTCGGCAGCGCGAGTGTGATGCCCCTGGTGTTGCATACGTCCATAGGCCACGGTGACCGCTTCCCATCAGGTGGGCCGTGTGCTTGTCTGCCAACTAAGTGGTAGGTATATAAAAAAAAAAAGAACTTGATGACAGTGGCATAATTTTCTTCATAGATAACGGGTAATCAATTTTCCGATTTAGTAATCATTCGGTTTATTGCAGTTCACTACTGATTATAGGCCTCTCTTATTCTACATCATGTCAACTGGTCCTTCTGTATCCAGAGTATTCTATTTTTAAACGACTTCAGCGAAGGAGGAGGTTTTCTACCTTAGCATTTCTTCAAATTTGTCAGGATAATTGGAGAGAAACGTATAAAGACATTATTATTATCTTATTAAAATGTAACGCGTGAGAAGTAACCACCTCGGGTATTAGGTATCTGAGATTGCCAGTAAAATAAGCCATTCATGTCAAAGAAATACGCTTTAAACAAAGTTACATTAAATGTTCAAGTCTATTGACGATAATTATTATGTAGGAACTAAAATATACATAATTTTTTCATGACATGTGTGTCCTCCGAAGGAGTACTGAGCACCAGTTTTGTTTTATAACATGACCATAAACATCTCAAGGAACGCTACTTAAAACGCCCACAATGTAAAATTCTTATTAAACCATAATCTTCCAATTTCGAAAATAATGCCTTGAATGAGAATTTGAGTAGATTCAAATTTCTCCTCGATGCTCCAGTCCGTAAATTGTAACCGATTTTATTATAAAGTACACAATAAGGAGACCCGTGGTTACAACGGGATCTTTTTTTTTTTAAGTAAACAGCCTGTGCTCGGTTTGAAGGTCTCCGGGGTTGACAGTGACTAACCTTTACTTTTCTAAAGTTCAAAGGTGAACGTGATCGCTGCCGCCGCCACGCATTTTAAAAAGATAAAACGGGGGCATAACCCCTACATCTCGCAACTTAACCTGCCACTGAGACCAAAGAAATATCAGTTACCCCTATATGCTAGTCACGTAATAAGAAGTCGTTTCAGAAATAATGGCAATTTAAATAAATACAGGCAGGTATATACACAGGGCGTCCCACAGCGATGCCACATGAAGGGAAAGTACCTTAAATCCTTAAGTTAGCTCATTTTGTTTAAAGGAGACATCATTTTATTTTTAAAAAGAAACAAAACTGCATTCAAAGATTTTTAAAAATTCGCTTGCCACACCCGGTAATCGAACCGACTAAAATCCGAAAAAGTAACATCCTATATTTTTATGGCATCAATCGATAGTGTCAATCATAAGGATCAAATCTCTCTAAGAAACATGGTAAATTAAACGAAAGGAAGTCCTTGAAATCTAAAATTATAAATTCAATTTGGCAAAATAAAACACTTTAACTCAAAGTTCATCCATCCATCTGATACCATATTAACAATAAAATTCCATATTTAAACTGCTTTTCTTTTTTTATCGTGCTGAAACTGCTGCTAGTCAGCAGTAGTATTTAGGTATGTCGAACTCAAACCGACTAAAACCGCACGCCATCTAAATTAACAGGTTATAAGTTGATCCATGGGCAATTCTCTTGCCATTTTCGTTGCACAGGGTACACACCGCGTGCAGGTTTCTAATCAAATCAAAGATATCTCTAGTGTTGATACCTTGTAAGAATTTCTTACAAGGTATCAACACATCAAAGATATCTCTAGTGTTGATACCTTGTAAGAATTTCTCACAAGGTATCAACACTAGAGATATCTTTGATGAAATTTATTTAGTAAAATGAGTACTAAATGAATGAACTTTGTTACCTGTTTAGAATGTAACTTTATTGGGTAACTGCATGAGGTATGTGTAGGTAGGGTAGGTAGTTATTTTTGGGTGCTTGATAAGAAACCTGCACGCGGTGTACCCTGTGCAACGAAAATGGCAAGAGAATTGCCCTATGGATCAACTTATAACCTGTTAATTTAGACGGCGTGCGGTTTTAGTCGGTTTGAGTTCGACATACCTAAATACTACTGCTGACCAGCAGCGGTGTCAGCACGATAAAAAAAGAAAAGTAGTTTAAATATGGAATTTTATTGTTAATATGGTATCAGATGGATGGATGGATGGATGAACTTTGAGTTAAGGTGTTTTATTTTGCCAAATTGAATTTATAATTTTAGATTTCAAGGACTTCCTTTCGTTTAATTTACCATGTCTCTTAGAGAGATTTGATCCTTATGATTGACACTATCGATTGATGCCATAAAAATACAGGATGTTACTTTTTCGGATTTTAGTCGGTTCGATTACCGGGTGTGGCAAGCGAATTTTTAAAAATCCTTGAATGCAGTTTTGTTTCTTTTTAAAAATAAAATGATGTCTCCTTTAAACAAAATGAGCTAACTTAAGGATTTAAGGTACTTTCCCTCCATGTGGCATCGCCGTGGGACGCCCTATATATAAAACAAAGGCATTCAAAAATTTTAATAATGTGTACCTACGAGTAAGTGTCCCAAACTTCAATGATACCAAAAGCAATAAAACCAACTTTATGGGTTCATGTGACGCTTAAATGCTTTTAAACGTTATAATTTATAATCGACATTTAACACGTAAAGTCATACTAGAATACAATTAAAGGCATACTTATAACATGTTCACACATGTTAGAATGTATGGTTGCTTATAATTCATAACCAAAGAAAACATAATGACAGCCCAAAACGGATTGATTGACGAGTGTAGCAGCAACGTTTATTGGTTTAAGAAATACTAATTAACTATCACGTTATCACGTATCTACTGACTTATGGATAACATGTATTGACTTCGATTTACGAGATATACCTACTAGTTCATTATTTTTTTTACCACAAGTAGGTATCTTTTTTCTTTTAGATGTTATCTTATTTTAGTCTACTGCACTACCTAATTCTCCCAAGCCCCTTCCACTATAGAACAACCAGACGTACGGCAACGCGCCACTGATACATCGTGGACATTCCATTCATACGTACTAAACGATGCATGTGGCGATACATTTAACATGCGTACTGCCAAGGAGTAGAATGCCTTGCCCGAATCTGTATTTACGGATAGCTACAAATTGCGTGTCTTAAGACTAGAGTGAATAGGTTACTTCTAGGCAAGTGTGCTCCACCATCGTCCGCATCGTCACTTCCTAACAGGTGAGATAGTGGTCAAACGCGAAAAAAGTCTATACCATGACGATAGGTACGACTACTATCTTGGAAACATTAGCTAAAACCGTTATACACATATACCTTCGATGAAGTCTGAAATATAATACTAAATTACAATAAAAACAATACAAAAACATGAATGTTTAATCAATAAATAACTTACGTGTAGTTGAAGCGGCACAAATCGGAGTCATTCGCCGGTGGAGCCGGTACGGCCGCCCAGTGCACGGCGCGCCCGCCGCTTGTCACTGCCGCGAGCAGGCGCTGGCGACAACCGCATGAAGACCACACGCTCGCACTCGCTATACCACCAGCCTGTGGGAAAATAAATAAAGTAGTATAAAGTCAAATTGGATAAAACTAGACTTGTTTACTAACAATGGCTGTTGTATGGATTCTTATTATATAGAAACGAGGTATTCGTACGACTACCTGAAATACTTATCTATGTATGAAACTTAAGTGTACCTTATAAATAATAATATGGGATTCGGATGTCTAAGATAAGAATGAAATTGCCTTAGAGGTTATCTACTGTATCTAATGTAGGGACTGTCTTCAACTCGTGGATCCGGACGCTAGGGGTAAAAAGATGGGAGAAGAGCTTCTAATATCTCAGTAATTTCATAAGGTAAGACAGAAACTCTTCAAAACCTATAAAAGGTTGCATAATGTAATTAGCACTCTGTTAATCCCGATTAGAGTCGGAGTAAGGTAGTCAGAGCTCACTGGAAAGATTGTGTACTGTCACTGGGAAGAACAAAGGCTGGTCCTGCTTGTTTTCTTCGCTGACGGCACATAATAATATATGTAATCTGTCTGTTCTTACAGGATCGGCAGCACAAGTGTGACTTTCTGGTGTTGTACTGTTCATAGGCCACGGTAACCACTTTCCAGCAGGTTGACCGTGTGCTTGTCTGTCACCTAAGTAGTATAAAAAAGCGCTATACAAGTATACAAACCTGAAGTGGGGTAGGCAAATTCTCGACAAGTAGATAGCACTTGGACGTCGAATTCCAGCGTCGAATTCTTTCTCGTGCCAGCACGTAATGCGTTTCAATCTCCTTTCCTTCAACCGCGACTAACTCCGCCTGAAACAAATTATACAGCAATATTATATCTGCATATCGATAGAAAAACTTAGTAGATAATTCTTTATTTTTTTATTTTTATTTTTTTTATTTGTTTATATTATAATGTAATTTAGATGATTGAGTATGCCTATGTAATATTATGTTTGGAAACTTTAAAGTCCCATAAATGCATGTTACAAGTGTGCAATGTATGAGTAATTGAGTACCGTATGTTAAGTTTTATGTAGAATAATATGTTTCATTTGTTTTATGTATTTAGTTTTACTTTTTTGTTTACTTTACTTTACTTTACTTACTTTAATACAGTTTAATCTGCAACTTCAACTTTAATGTTATAATTTTTTTAATGTTCCTTATAAAAATTTTTTTTAACTCATTAGCATGTAAAACTGTTCAACACTTTTCTTTTGCTAAGTACCTTATCTGCTTACTATAGATAGAATGATGTTATACATACATTAGATTGCATTAGATTACAATGCAATCTAACGTACACAACATTATAATTTAAGGGCCGTAAATATTTACATTATTATTAACATTATCATGCTTAGTATTTTATATAACTTGCAATTAAGAGTGTTATTATAGTACATAATTGATGGAAATTATTATGAACGAGTGCTTCGGTGTTTCATATTACGCCTGTTCTTCAATCTCGTTCGTCAATTTATTGCTTTTTACATATTCAGATCGATCGTAGAATTGAATGCACCCCGCCTGATGATAAGTTGAGATGTAGTCCAAATAACAGTCGACTCCATTAGAGATGCTGTCAAAGTTTACAGGCAATTCAAAGGCATAATTTGACCTATCTATGCCATGATCACGTCAATGGCGTTAACATTATTGTATAATTATCGCCACTTACAGCGAATTGTACATTATGCCATCCACACAAAACTACCGCTGGCTAGCCAGAACGTAATTTTGTAGTCATCTAGGGACACATTATTATCATGAGTTAAAAATAAAACATCGGTTTTTGATCATTTTGTTTAATTTTATTTCAGATTATAGTGTAATACTAGACTATTATACAAACCGCATAGACGCAATAAGCGTCACTCCAACGCGACAATGCTACAAAATGCTACTACTTTGGTACAAGTGGGCATAAACATAGGTAACATGCACACATTGACAGTTTAAAAAACAATATTGACATTAGTTTACTCACACATGACGCATATTTCACGCCGATTTTTGAGATGCATTTTGTTGTTAACAAAACTGCTGTATCTATACATAATCTGTTTGACATCTAAATATATGAGTAGGTACGTAAAATTGACTGTAGCTGGTAGTCGGTTTATTTATTAAAATTGTTTTTGAAGATCGTTTGCCAGTTGATTTAATTTCTTAAAAATAGAAGATTGGAATTGTTTATTAGCTAAAGTACCTGATGGTAAAAATTATTATGGATACAAACATGAATGTCGAATTGCTTTTAAACTTGTAATATTCTAATTATCTCATAAGTTAAAAAAAAAACTAATTTAAAGAGAATAAAGAAATAAGCATAACCAAAGTAATGGTACCATTACCTAAATATTGATATTATTGTTACCAGAAAAATGATCATCTCAGATAATTTGACACATAAAGCTATCTTTCGTAAAATACACTACATGAAAAATGAATAAATATACCTGCGCACTGAGTAAAAATCATTAACATTCAAAGTAAAAACCAAGACTCCAATGAATTCTCACGGCTGACTCATTGTTTTATAACCTTTAATTATTCTATTCAGAGTTTCCGATGTTAATATTTTCTACCACAGTTGCTACATTTTCTTGAGGACATTCAATTACATTCTCTTCATTCACTGCTTCTTCTGTTTGACACGCGCTATCTTTAGCTTCAGTAGTATTCCTTTTGTAATGACGAGGCATGCATCGTCCAAAACGACCGCGATGATGATTCATGGAACGAGCACGTTTACAATTGAAATTATTTGCTTCAGATTCACGCTGTTCTTCATTAGATGAGGAAGCATTTGCCTGTTCTGGTGGTGTAGCGCAGTTGTTTACTTTCTGCGGGCTATTGTCTTCCTGGTTATCTTCAGTTAAATCAATAATCCATTGGGTCCTGAATTTTCCCCGGTGCTCGTGGATACTATGATGATGGTAGTGATGTCTTTGGCGTCCGCAACGATGAGAGTCGGAAAAATCACGTTGGTGGCCACTTCGCCGACTATGACAATGTCTGCGGTGCGCTAAAGACCTCATATGTCCATGTTTCCGAAAACGTCCCATGCCAGGTTCATGCCGACCGTGACCATGTTTATCAATTTTGTTTCCGCATTTGTTTGTCTCCAAGAACTCAACAAACATTTTCATTAGCTCCAATTTTTCAGCACTGTTTTGATTGCCTTGGTGTAATTGTAAGAGGGCGGCAAAATCAGTTCTTTCTCTACCGAAACGTTTGCACCGTGTTCGCATTGTAATGAAAACTCTGTACGTCAATTCACAAAAGCTATTGACACTTGTATGGGACAAAACATTCGTTGAAAGGCTTTATATATTTTCTGTCCAGCATGAGTCATAGTTAAATATAGCATTTTATTAAAGCCGATACGTTACGTAGATTGTGCGTTGAAGGAATGTGAACTTAGTACGTTTTGCATAGGGTTTACAATTGATTATGTAGACTTTTGATATTCATCGTTAGTTATTCGATTGAAAAGAGTATATACGGCTTCCCAGTAAAGTTAAGTGATTGTTAGGGTATACCACACAGTCATGTGAATATTGCTAACTCCTATTCACTCACGGATATTATTACTGAATTGTATAAATTAGACTTTTTATTGATTGATGATATTTTAATTTGTCAAATAATGAACACAGCTGAATGCAAGCGCCTTAAATGCAACATTCAAAAAATAATAATTACATAGCATGACTGCATTGCATAATAATTTCAAAAATTTTGCAACACAATATCACAATATTGTGAAATGCTCTGAAAAATTCGTTTAATATTGTGCAAACATGAATCAAAGAAATTCAAATATCCCGGTAATGTTCATAAAAATATTTTCACACGCAATGCATCCGTGCTGTTCCGAAATATGTGTGCCAAAAACGTGCAGCTTCGTTTTGGCTTGAATGATAAATCACTTCCTTCGAGACAGTTATTTTTGCTTCTTCATAGTTGAGATACGGAATGAAAAAAAAAACGAAGCAAAATCTTTAAGGGCAATCTTTAATTTGGTATAGCTTGAGTTAATTTTCGAACAACTATATAAACCAGCCTCTACGCAATATACACTACATTCCTACGTAATCATAATTGTTAAACATTCACTCAAACTGAGAGTAACTTACAAACTAACAAACCAGGTATACAGTAAGCAATCTGAATCTTCATACGAATACATTATGTACGTTATAAGTAACGTGTAATAATTATGGAGTCAACTAACTAAATAAATATCAGGCTCGCTGGCACGATACACGCAAACTCAATTTGAATGGTAAATAAATAAACCGCTATAAAAATAATCTATCAAAATACTGTGCTACGTAGTAAATAGCTTTACACATTTGACTCTATTACGTGTGAAATAAGAAACGTTTAATACGAAAATCTATAAAAATATAGGCGCAGTCCGTTTATTGGTATTGAGAACCCTTTTTGGAGGCAATGTCGTAAATATTGAACCCCTCGAGTGGCGTGGTGTTCGCCGATACAGAATTTTATTACGTTTTATTTTTATATACCTACATATTATATTGAATTTCACTTATTCTGTTAAATTGAGATATCCGACTTGGTGAGGATTTCAGAGTGTGTTACTTAACAGAATTAATAGTTCTGAGACTAAGTAGCACCTAAGTTGTAGGTACATAAAATGTTTACGCTACTCACTTCATTACATGTAGATAAATTACCTTATTCATTTCAACGTAGCTTTTGATTTTATTACAGTTATAATGTACAGTAGGTACTGATAAGAGTGATCCAGGGCACAAGGGAGATAATTATCTGCATTATTACAACTGCAAACAGTGATATTTCTAAGACATTTTTTCGAAAAATAAATTATTTTACCATTAATTTGGAACTGGAATTTTTAAAGATACTTCTACCATACAAAGTAAAAAGACATTTCTTCGTCAGCTATTTGCTGCTATTATCACAACAAATGGCAACTATTCCCTCTTGAAAAAGCTCATTCTTTGACTTATACTTGCAGAATTTAGTAAAAAGGGGTTCGTGCTAATTTTACTGGAAAGCTGCTTCAAAAGAAATGAGTATGGTGTAGAGAGATCTAAGTGATATTGTACGAACATGTGAGAACAACACAAAAACAATTAAATGCGATAATACAGAAGATAAAATTCAAAAGGGTATAAAAAGGGGGTAAGATTCATTACATTTATTTATTAGTGCCATTTTTGAAGTAAGGTGACGTCAGTATTTCTATTATTGGAAGATCCAATAAAGTTATAGTTTAAGGAAACTAATTAAAACTTATAAAAACACTTGCACAAACTTGTAATTGCACATTTGGATGATCGAATCTAAAGCGAATATGAATTTGCATTCCGTAGAATGAATGATAATTATAAAACTTTTTTCCTGATTTGCCGTCGTTAAATATTTTTAGTCAAGTTTCGTTGCACAAAGGGTCTAACAAAAAGATGAGCCTTATGTTTTAAACTTTTTCAATTACTCATCTATCCAGCGTAGCGTGATCTCTTGAGGGAGGTCCATATTTTTCACTAGTACCTTTATTAATCATAGCTCTATTTGCAGCTCCGAGTTGAAATAATAATAAGCAGCATGGCTTCTGCCTTCATTATTTAGTTCCTGCGAAGTTATTTCGAACTTCAATTTAAGTTGCAGAATAATCGCTTGAGACAAAACTGAGTACTCGCAGAGACCGGTTTAACTGAGATATGAAGTAGTTCTGCTGCTTCTTTCATTTATTTCCTGTTCGAGCTTTTGTTGGAGTTGGATCGTTGAAATACAAGCGTTAGTTACGTAGAAAAAGTCTATGTAAAGTGGGAAGGTGCCATTGTGTGGCGACGGCACTTGACCTCTTATCAAGGAAATATTAAAAAAATATCTTTATTCAATAATAGATTAAGTAAGTATATAGTGGCGCACATTATAATGAAAGTAATCGCATGAAACTCTTACTCTTTATGTCCGTAGTCAAGAATAATGCTTAGTCCTGAATCTTGTTTTAGACCTAGATCTGAAGGTAGATTGTATTCGAGGAAACCATTCTTATGTAATTGTGAGAGCAGATTCACAACTGAGCGATATTCTGGAATGCGGGCCTTAGTCACTGAACTTGAACTGAAAACAAAACAGCCAACGAATCGCAATTTCAAATGTTACCATTGGTGACAATGTGACCAGTGGGGCGAGCACGAAGATTTGCGAAAAAGTATTCGTATCGTAAGCGTACGAAAAATGTATGGAAAAAAGAACAGCGCCCCTACCGTGCGTCAAAGTAACTAAATTTGGTAGCACGAACCACTTTAGCCACTTTCGTAATGTAAACGTATCGTCCAGCCATTCGATACTCATTCAAAATATGCCATTTTAAGAGTAAAACGGTAGCATGAATTTTTATTTGACATACGTTAATGTAAATTACGAAGGCTGGCTACCGTATTGTACGAATATTTTGTCACCCAAAATTTGTCGGTGAGAAAAGTCTCGTAAAGGTCTCATAGCTCAATAAATCACAATAAGAATTATTGTTTTAAGTATTAAGTGCTTATTTTATGGCCACAATACAATTCATGATCGCTGCTTTACCAAAATAGTATTATGGACTATAATTTATTACTGCAAGTTTCCAACAAAGTGATAAAATTTAACTTGGAGAATCTAGGTAAGTAAATCTTGTTCTACATAAACGTATACAATAATAATGGAACTCATTTTCATACATTTACGCCCAATAAATATATACAACATTTATTTTACTGTAGAAAACAATGTTTTAACATTTTTATTTAAATCAATCAATCAAACAATAAGCCTATTGCAGTCCTCCGCTGGACATAGGCCTCTCCAATGTTTTTATTTAGATGAAAAGGAATATTACCTACATATAATAGGTATATAGGTATACAATATTTAGGAACATTATGTAGATATATATAATTAAATTAAATATACTTATTTTGTGATAACTAAGTTATATTAAAGGTACATAAATACCTGCTGTTGTGAATAAAACAAGTTAGTTTAATTAATCTATTTAACATAAGCACTGACTTTGCAGGCTGAATTTTACCAATAAATAACATTTCTATTCACTGAATGTGCAAAAATAATGTTATTCGGATGATATCATAAAGTACCTAGTATGAAGTAGTACATACCTAATGACAAAAGATTTTATACTACATTGTTTATTTGTATTTGTACATTTAATTTCAGATATGTGGCTGTGACTGCCGAACATTAAATGTAAATGCAAAAGCGGAGGGGCATCACTTTCATATGAGTTACATTGAAATAATAAGTAAGTGTAGTTAATAGGTTAGTATCAAAAAACTTAATACCTACTCTATTAATGGTATGGGAAAACTAATAACTTCTATAACTTATGTTCTATTCTTCTTCATCCTAGCGTTAATCCCAGCCTTATCCGTAGCTTTTACTTCGGTGTCTGGTAAAGCAGACCCCAGACGCATATAACCATAACTTATATTCTATTGTAATAACTGAATTGTGATCATACTTACCAATTAAAAACCCTAACCGCCTAGGTTACAGGTGCTTATATCACAGATTTAACTTTTCTGTTCTACTACTAAGATATTCATAATTATATTGTTATGTGGATTTTGATCCAATAAAGACTTACCGTAGTTATATAGTGAACTACCCATGTGATGACTAACTTTACCTTTTATTTTAGGTGATTCTGGCTATCTACAACATCCTTGGCCACCATACACCATCACTGGGACACCATAGACATAAATAAACCACTCTTCATGGAAAGACCCGGTGACAATAGAAATTACATTTTGGTAATTGTGAAGTTGGTGGCGATGTTAATGAGAGAAATGTGAATAAATTGTAACTGCTTGCTGTGAGCCACACAACCTGGCCATCGAGTACCATGTACCTGAAGTAGAACCTAACATTTTAACAACACACATGATCTCCTCGGAACATAATTTATCATGAATGTATTATAGTACATTACGTTCTAGGGGAAAGGGCGATTAGACTATGTTAATAAACACAATGAATAGACTACACTCATTATTAAAATCTTGAATATAGTTTAATAATAAAAATAATTATTTAAAACATTATTTTCTTTCTTCATTCCTTTTTTCCCATCCCTGTAGTCTTCTCTCTCATCATGAGGGATTGTGATATTGACATTAACAATTGGTTGAGGACAGTATGGTATCATGGCACGCCCTCTTCTCTGTAGCCTCAGCAGTTTAGATGATCTCGGTTGCCGGAGTCTGCGAGGCGGAGTTGCACGAAGAAGTAAGTAAGTAAGTAAGTATATCTTTATCTTGAAGCCGTGGTATTAGGAATGCGTTTAGAATTAACTATTTGAGTATCACAGTGTAGCCAACACTTCTTCTTTTTTGATCATTTTGTATTTGAACTTATCTTTGATATTCATCTGTCAAGCTATGAAGGTACGTCTTAGTTCATTCGTAGTTTTTAATAATTGAAGCTTATAATGTAATAATCTATACGCTCGTACTTATATACTTAAAATATCACAGTTTCACTGTACATTATATTATCAAACTCATAATAAATAAAATAAACAAATCGATTAAGTCTGTCAAAAGTGTCAAATGCGTTATGTCAATTGGAGTCGTGTCGTTCAGAAACCAAAGAAAATATTTCAAAATGAATTTATTGTTAACATATTTTTGTCGATTATTTTGCATTTCACAATCTTTTATACCTTATTTAAGGACTTTCTTTTGTTTATAGAACTGTGTTTAGCCTTAATTTCTCATAAATAGGTCATTTAGTGAAAAATACCACAAATAGCATTATTTTATTTACTTTTCGAACGTATAGTTCATTCAACACCAAGTTTAGTTCGTTCCCAAAGGCTCATCTCTATTTACGTTAGCAAAACGTCACTGGGGCTATTGTATCGAGCTGTCGATAGCTAATACTTTGTGTTCCTGCTGCCGCCTAATGTAATACTCCGTCATCGTATCGATGCATCGATACGGTCACGCTACGAATTCTGTCATTTTTCGTGCTAGCCCCTCTGTTAAGTTATATTTCGATAAATAAAAAACGATTTAATAAAATCTCTAAACTGCCTGCGCGGCTCCTAGTAATCTAAATAATGGGACATTTTAATTTGTCCCGCCAAGCATTTACGCGTCACTTCGTTTTTACACTTGAATGAACTCAGTCATTCTTTTCACATTACAATTCGGTCCTTAAAATTTATATTTACCTATTTTTTCTTTAGAAAAATAAAAATACTCAGATTATATCGTATATCCCCTTCTTCCTCTCGCTGATCGGACCCCACCCCGGCCTTTTACGCAGCGAGCAGTGAATAACTTACAGCTCATTTGTTTTCTATTGTTCCTTTATCGTGTCCTTTAAACATGCTTATTCTGTATAGGCGAATTTTTTAAATAATAACATTCACAATTTTGTAGATCCCAGATTAGTTTAACGGTTCAATGAATTTTGTCAGAACTTTTTAGAATATTATTATATATTTTTTGTAATGTATTGTTGCCGTTATTCGTTTATTGTATTGTATTATGATAACAGACATTGGATTATGAGTAAAGCATTGTGATATGTTTTATAGACCTTCGTAATCACTTGCTATCAGTTAGGCCGTAAAAAGAAACCTTGACTCACCACAATGGTAGCAGTAATCACGGAGGATTGGCGGTACAGTCACAGGTACAGTCAACAACGCAGCCTTTTTTATACCACTTAGGTCACAGACAAGCACGCGAACCACCTGATGGAAAGTGGTTACCGTGGCCTATAGACGAGTGCAACACTAGGGGAGTCACGCTCATGTTGCCAAACCTAGACTACTACGACTAGGCTAGACCTCGATATTTTCCGTGAAGCGATTGTCATCTGACCTCCACAACCCAATGTTAACATTAGGCGATATCGAAGCTTTGCAGTTAGACCGTTGTTTTTTGGATTTTTTAGGGCTCCAACTACCCGTGACAACTGCCATAGATGTTCCTATGGCAACCGGGACCGACGGCTTAACGTGCTCTCCGAGGCAAAACCAGACCAATGCCAATACTCATATTTCATTCACACAAATATTTGCACTGAGCGGGGATCGAACCCGCGCCTCCTGCGTAGCGGCCGCGTAGTAATGCATAAACTGAAGTTATTATTGATTTTAAGTATGCACCTTGCTGAACACGCATTTATTTTCTTTTTCCAGTCACTTCTGAAGATACGTGCGAGTATTATTTCTACTATTGCAGGCCTTTAAATATAGACCACAGTGATTACCTTTCATCCCTAATTTACCTGCCCTTAATGATTCGAAAACCCAGGCTATTTTCCACGTTTTAAAAAGGTAAAAACACTCAACAAGGTAAAATTACGTTTAAATTAATGTGTTTTATTTATCCTTATCTAAATTGTGAAGCATTTTCAGTCGAGTGCTTTTCACTCGATCTCAATTGGGGCTAATTTGTTTACACTCGGGGTCATATTTCTGGCGCTTGCCAACATGGCTGAGTTCTTTGATATAACATACTGTTGAATACACACATCATATAATTATTATATTATTCAAATATATCAAATAAATAAGCTAATAAATAAGCTTACCATGGGTCTAGATAGCGTTGTGTAGAATGTCCTACAATATTTATTTATTATTTTATTATTATTTATTTTATCAATAAAGACCCTTTCAAGGTAATTAAATATAAAATTAGTTTACAACACACCTGCTCATAAAAGTGCTATTATTTTACCGCAATTAGGCACGTAATGACACCTATTATCATACTGTAACTTTTTCATTGCTATTATTCACAAAAGTGAGTTATAGATTCTTTTTTAAATTTTATAGGAACTGTCTATAATTGTCTATGTTCTTAAAAAAGTTTTGATACAAAAAATAACGTAATAGTACGAATAAATTAATACGCCTATTGTATGGTCATTTGATGCATTTTCGTATTTAAATAAATAATTTCAACTTGTAATACTTGTGAAATAAACAAAATTTTCACTCAAATTAAACTTTTTTTTTCTCTAAGTACAGAAAAAAAACAGAGTAAAAAAAAGTTAAGTTCAAACCTCATTTTTTTTTAAATATGGTCGACCGCCATTGTTAAATGCGCGCGCATAGGAAAACGAATTAATTTGTAGTATTGTTTATTTAGTATTTGTAGTATTATTTTATTCGCAAGTGTGTTGTAAAACGTCGTATGGCACGTGTGAGCATGATGATTACCGTCCTCGGCTGTCTTAAGACCCTCGCCTGGCGGCTCGGGTCTCAATGGCGCCTCGGTGGTAATCACCAACGTTGCTCACTTGTACCATAATGTACTATTATTTTCGTGAACAAAATTAATTAAAACTGTAACTTATATAGATAGTGAGTTAGTGAGTATATAATTGCAATCCCCGAATACTTTTTTAAAGATAATCACCTCTTCCGCGAAGTATTTAAAGGCAAAACTTTGAGCGTATTTCGCTAAAACTTTCACCTACAAGCAAAGATTTTTAAAAGTTCGTTAACTGTCGTCAGGTCTAATGAGATTGATCCAAATTAAAATTCCTTTAAGAGTATTTACTTGAAAATTCCTTCGAGGCAGGAGAGAAGTTTTTCATGAGATTTTTTTGTTTATCGTCTCTAATTGACAATTAATTGACTTCATCATATAAATATAATGAAACAAATAATAACAGCAGAACGACAAATATCTGAAACAATTAGATTTAAGTTGTTATAAATGTCCAAAATTTCGATTTAAATTATCTTGATAGACTAGTCTAATTTACCAATCTGCGTTGGTCGGATCGGTGATTACTTATTAGTCAAGAGAAGGTTTTTTTGACAGCAAATACAGTATGATTAGCCCTTCAGTTGACTTAATTAACTTTTTTATACGAGAATTTTCTTACATATTGGGCTCGCGTCATCAAACTAACTTATTAACGAGAGCCCTTTTTGTGCGGCAACAATACGTAACAACGCGGTTACCGTGATCTTTATGTGATTGCTATAACCAGAGTTGTCTCCACCTTCAAAAGGGAAAGGCGTTGGTCAAATAGGAAAAAAATAAATTAAATATAAATTAAAAGTAAGTCAATTTTTTATTAATCTAAATCGTTTGCTCGTTGTATGTAACTTTTCTAGTATAATTGCCGTACCTCAACTGAAGTACCTAGCAATGTTGTAAAAATAATGGCCCTAATAAAAATAAGGTTTTATGAACAACGCCTGGAAAATGAGATATGGTGCGAAGTAACCTATGTTAATGAAGGTAGGAGCATAAAAGCTAATTTGTAATAAATGGCACACTAATTGGCGTACCTGGGCTTCCGTTTAGGGAGGCTGTTAGAGAACATAAAAGGAAAATAAAAGCATCACGGCTAGGGACAATGTAGGTATATTCATTTCATAGCATATTAATAGATGCTCTTCAGATAGAATTTTGTTTTCATTTGAACACACAAGTAGATAAATAAGGCCAGAGGAATGCTTTTAAAATGTAGTCAAGATACAGTTCAAGGCACCTTGATCTTTAAATATTCATACTTCCATACTAATATATCCTGACTGCGAAAGTAACCCTATCTGTCTGTCTGTGACGCTTTCACACCTAAACCACTGAACCGGTTTTGATGAGAACCAGTGACTGGTGAGTTTGAGAAAGGATATAGGCTAAGTTTGGTCGCGATTAGTGACCGAAACTAGACTGAAGACTTTAAAAATATATTTATTTATTTATTTATAGGTTAAGTTTAACTCGGCTTATGAACGGACAGTAGGTACCTAATTTTGAATACGTACAATAAAAATTAAGTTGATTAGTCTCTAATAAAATAAAAAATAAATAATTTACATTATCTATCAAAATACTTATAATTTGTTTCTTGTATGATTTCTTAGAACATGAAAATAGGTCGATTTCATTAAAAGTAGCATTATGAGTTCGAGCAATGCGCGTAAGAACAGTGTTCCGGGAGCAGTTAGTGAAGTGACGAGGAACATGCATCAATGGTGTGTGTCGTGTGCGTCGGAGAGGGGCATTAAACACTACTGCGCCAAGCATCTAATTAATTCTGTTGATGCCAAAAATGCCGAATAAGTAGCTGTTTCACAATAAAATAATGTCTCCTCGTTGTCTATTTATTTGCTTCAGGCCAACTTAATATACATATCTTAAGTATTAAGCATATTTATGTACTTGTTTACTTCCCTAGTCTACGTAAATACAGAAGTTGATGATGTTTATTTTTCGATCCGACAATTCGATGGCAAATAAATATTCGGCAAAATACTTGAGTTAGCCTCTTTTACTATTATTTGCAAAACTCAATACAATCAGACATATTTGGGGGAGATAACTGCTGTATAGGCTATCCTCTAGTTATGTTCAGTTTTGTATCGAAGACGATAGAAACATCAATCGAAAACATTTTTTTTATTATAGGTAGTTCATAATAAATACTGTTTGGTAATAGCTGATAAAAATAACTTAAAAGAATGAGGCTGCCAATGTACTATTGCATAGCCTGAGATATTATTACATCCCAAACAAAACATGTTTAGCCATTTGATAATAATTAGTTATTAAAGTAATAGAATCACTGAAAGTGCCCTAATTACAAGTAATGAACAAAACCTTCTTAGTTACGTAAAGAAGGCATAATGTTTCACTCCAACACACAAAAGCAATTACCTATCGCATAAAATATTCATTAACATTGAATTACGTGGTTTCTGGTGCGACCTGGTGCGACTATATTTGTTGAGATTTTACAAAAATTCCAACTGTCTAGCTATCACGGTTCATGTAATAGGTATAGGCTGTACGTATCTCATGAACGGTGATAACCGCGATTGGTGACAGACAGACAGACGGATAGTAGAGTCTTAGTTATGGGGTATCGTTTTTACGCTTTGGGTACGGGATCCTAAAAATAGAAATTCTTTAGTAAATAAGTTATTTCGTATTGAAAAAATACTTTAAAGGTGAATTGCATTCACATAAACTTAATACGAACAGCAAAATAACCTAATCACTTTTTCATTATAAGTTTCGATAGTCTCATAAACGTTTTATTTGCCTTTTAAAACTTCTATTATTAGTGATCAAAAGCGTTGACGATCTAAAAATGCAGATTTCACTCATAAAACGACTATAAATCCATTTTAATATCTCGTATAAAAGTTTTCACCTTAACGTTACGCATACGTTAGTACTGGCAGTCGATAGTTGGCAGATCATCGGCCGTAAATTAAACTTTCTGCACAGAATTTTGTCATAACCAAATTATATTATTACTGTCAACGACCGCGGCCGGTCAGAAAATTAATGGATTTATATCGCACTGTACCGCAGCAAACATTGTCCCTGGTCAGTACAGATATAGATAGTAATCGGACTAACTAGCTATTCTAGCTATGACTATTGTAGAATTATAATTATAAATATCGACTTATAATACTACATTGTACATGTAGGTTCATTAGTCCAGGACACACCACTGCTTGATTAGAACTGTGGCCCTCTTGATTAGTTGGTCATCAGAGCGCTTAACTTGGCAAAAGTAGGACAAGTAGGTCATCCTTCAGAAGTTATTTTGTACTTTGGTAGTACCTGAATCCAAACATCTCGTTCCTTGTTTATCCTACATTCGCAAAACCCAAAGTTTCAAAGAATCTAAATGGGTTGTATAGTGTGTATGCCAGAGGGTTCACCAGAAATGACAAACGACTTTAGCATTTTAAAAGCAAAATCGAGAGTAGTGGATAAAATCATGCTTTTAAGAGCTATAAATTTTGAGATAGATTATTATGTTGCCTATATCAATGTATCAGAATATTTTTGTACTGCCTAAAGTAAGCTAATATTATATTATTTACAAGAGCAAAGTCAACGAAAATTTTCAGAAAAAAATATATAGAAAACCAGAGTTATTATTATCAAAGAGCAAAAAACGATCAATCTATATTTTAAGATTGATCAGGGGAATATAAGGCAGAGACAAAAAAGTACTGTGCTAAGTGCCTCCTGTCGCGGCATAGCGTGATTGATAGAGATAAGCTGTCAAAGTTCTTTTTATACCCTCTCAATATTCATCTTTGTTTGTTGCTATATTAAATTTGGTGTTTTGGGGCCATATTCAATGTCCTAATTTTGTATTTACGGTTAACTTATATCAATGACCAATTGAACGAGTAGGTATATGACTCGTAGGTAGGTATATAACTACTATAGGTAATGTAGCTAGAGCTACTTACCCGTAGGCAGGGTTTTTTTTGCTTCTATTCTTTTTTCTATTTTTCTTAACTTATTTATAGTGAATTTCGGTTGAATTTAACCAATAGTAATCACTAGTAATACAATTTTATTGTTTCACCAAGAAGTTGAACTCATAATGCTCTAGAACTCTAGACAGCGACATACTAATTTCTGTTCCGTTCAAGGAGCTACCTTCGTGCTTTCTTTAAAAAGCCATAACCTTGTACCAGTGAATAAACAACGGTGTGGAACTACCGAACCCAACTTGTGCCATACTTTTGACTAGAATAGCTAAGTAGATAAGAATATAATGAAACTCGAATTTAAGTACCATCAGCGATTGAAGTCATTAGAAACAGCTCGCTGAACTTTCGGTCGTTCGTACACGAACTTATGTAAACGGTACATAAGTTGCTCAGTAGTTTTACTAAGTGGTAACATCGATTGCCGCTAATGTGTTTGGAAATTGTTGGCCAACAATCTTAAAGCCCATTTCAGCTTCAAACAGTAGTCACGCGTCCATTTTCTAATTTAAACTACTAAACTTGTGCTGGATGTCTTTAAATGGAATACAAATGGTCTTATTTCTGTAAGCTTTATGGTTGATGCTTCTACGTGCATAATGTTGTGTCAAATTGGGATTTAGTACCTATCCATTTTTTTCTTCTTCAATATTTCGATGAAAGGCATAATTATGTACTTTAAAGTGAGACCTTCTTTAAAAACTTGTTTGACGCGCCTTAATTTTTCACAGACATTCACTTCAAGATAATGCACATTAAAAGGTTTCTTACAAATTAAACTTTGCAATGAGTTAGATTACAGAGCTTAGAAGAATACCCAGAGCTAGATAGAATTGTTTGTTTTAAATCAGAAAAAGAACTGCGAAGAAATAATTTACCCAGGCACACCGTAGTGCGAATTAAATTCGCAAAGTGTAATACATTCATTTCAAGGCAATGTACATAAAAAATATTTCTTAAGAATTACACTTTACAATGAGTTAGATTGTCAGAGCTTAGAACGATACCCAGACCTAGATAGAATTGTTTGTTTTAATTCAGAAAAAGTGCTGCGAGGAAACAATTTACTCAGGCACACGGTAGTATAAAGCATAGCTAGACAAAACTACAATTATTTGTTACTTAAGACGCCTTACACCAGCGTGATTATGTTGAATTTATCGGTGTTTTCACTGTACCTGTAGCAACTAGCAAGACAACTCGTGCATAATAATAAATAAAATACATAATTACGATAAATTATTATTATTAGAAGCAACAATATTATTTAAGTTAAACTTTTGTTTGTCTTCAATTCAACTAACAGCAAAACTTATTCTACAAATTTTCTACTCCTTTTTATAATGGATATAAAGTCAACAACCATTCTAGTAGCAGCATCAGCTAAAACAAAATGAATTTCAATTTCCAGAAATCAATTTCTATTACGGGCTGATATCCCTATTTCGTATAGACGACCAGCATTAGTTGCCAAGATCAGCACAAGCAACTTTGGCTAAGTCAGCTTCGGTGCCAGACTAATTTCATTAATCTTCTCATTGATTGGATCGGCTGGCTCGGTCTTGTTGACTGACTTTTATGCAATTTCCAATATTGGTTCTTATGATAGTTAGAACAGAAGTCAATCAATTTATTCGAGATAGTAGTTGTGTTAAAGCTATGATGATGAGTTTTGTGCATATAGAATCATTCATTCGATTGTTGTTAATATGTTCTATTATATTGAATTTCTGAATATAACTTATAAAATTGTATAAAGTTCAAAAACATAAGATAAGATAAGATAAGATATTCTTTATTGTACACCATAAATTGCGGAAGGCATCTTAATACAGGTTATTTTAAATTCTAAAATCCTTAGGTAGATCTCGAGTCATTGCCGAATGCCAATCGTTAAACAAACGCATACTTCACACTGCAGAACTATAGTCCGACCGTGAGCCCTGTACCGCTCACATGGTACGCACGGAGTGGCGTGGGACGAGGTAAAAAAAGGAAGGAAGAGCATTAGCTTATAGCAATCAAGATACATTCGCTGTGAGAGCTGGTAGTGGTATCTCGCTCGTTATCGACTCATGATCTTTCTTTATCTTTTTTACCTCGTCCGCCGCCGCCATGCCGCACGTACCATAAGTTTGGCACAGCGCTCGCGGGCGGTCTATAGCCTAAACGACACGCTGAGTAAACCTATTTCAATTAAGCTTTCAATGGGGTATTTTGTCGATATTGCCATACGCTAGTATTAAAGTAGTTATAGTCAGCAATGGATTTTTATGTAAATTTGTACAATTTTTTATTAGAATACTTGTATGCTACATTTGTACTTACTATATTTCGACTACCAATAGTCGTTCCTCGTTACTACGAGGGACGTTGTACGATGCCTATACTTAAACCTGACTTACATTTTACTACCATCCAAGGTATCAATCCCGGTTGAATCCAAAATCATAATTAAAAAACAAAAAGATTATTCTTGAAATCAGGGCTTTGTTTAAAATAGTAGCTAAATAGATATCATTTCAACACAGTGCACCAAAACTTTATTAAAGCACAAAGCAAACTCAATTCAACTACAAATTCCATTTACATGAATTACCTGAATGAGACAGTTCATAGCTATAGAGAATCTGCAATCGCAATCAGAGCTAAAGACTAATGAAGTTTCAAATCAAACTATTCCCATGATTACGGACCGCAAACAGGTTCTGTCAGTTCTATCCAGTATTCTAAGTCTTCAACTTCAATTAATGATCTTGAGGTTCGACCGCACGCTGCAAATCCGGCTAATGAATCAGTTCGGAACTATATTTCACTCTGTTAACGCTAGTTCAAATTGCAGTTCTCTGGTTCTGGTAGATAACCAGAACTTTGTTAAAACCAGTAACCAGAAATTTATACTTTTCTAATGCAGTTTCTGTTATTATTTGAACTTTGATATTTTATGTTTAATACTTTTCATAAATTGGTATTTTTGGATTTTAAATAATTGAGTACCTAGCTGGCTTTACTTTCTAGAACATTGTTTTCTAGCGTTATTAGTTTGAAATATGAGTTATGTATATAAAATCATTCAAAACTATTCATTATTTATAGACAATTTTTGGACTTTACCTCAGCTTACCCAGGAGCAGTCAACGAGCAAATTGACGGACCAACGATAAAAAATATATTATACTAGCTTTTCGCCCGCAGCTCCGCCTGCGTGGATATCGGCTACCGCCACATTAGTATTTGTTCTAAACTGACGGACTTGTTGTTATAAACTTTCAACGCCTATTTCACCCTCTCAGTAGTGAATTTTTCAAAATGTAAACTGTAAGAAAAATTGGCCCTGTCGTACAAAAAAGTGGTAGGTTTTAAGAACATTATATCAGAATAAAAATATTGTTAGCATCTTTTTATTAATAATAGTAAATGGCAAGAAAAATACTGGTAAGAAAAAATTTACAATAATTGCTAAATATTATACAATGTCATTTAAATTAATCATTTAGCCTATAGCATACCACTGTTGGACTTAGGCATCAACCAATATCCTACATTTATCAGTCTGCTTTACTATGTCCCCACTGTCAGTTCCAAGTTCCGGCCCCGTGTGTCATATCATAACAGGGGAGTAGAAACTTCGACGAATTTATCCAATGTAGCCCACCCAATTCGATCCTTTGGTGACCCCAGGTACACTTAATCTTGAACAGCTACGAAAGTCGACCTTTCGATGGTTATCTCCCTCGTCTCATTTCACGATATGAGCTTTTGGGCTTCATCTTCTGATCTTGGAGCTGGACACAGCTGGAGGACATTGTGGCGGCATCATAAGCATCTCAGTGCTCATCATTTGCGTATAGACACATTTTCCTGATTGTGTCCGTGGCCAAGATGACCTCGGAGCTCAGGGTCCGCCTTCTGGTTCTTCGTCCTCCGCTTCGCACGATCTTGGGCGTCCATGGTAGTGAGACCATTTGCATGATCCATTTGCATCGTCGAGCTTGCTCGCGAGACAATTCATGACAACTCTCAAGAACAACGTGTAGATATTATGACTCAGAAGTGATGAGTCTGTAATTCTTCTGGCCTTTTCGGAGAACAGTACCACCGCACTCCAGGTCTATGTTCTGTGTTCTGTTCCATAGGCCACGGTGACCGCTTCCCATCAGGTGGGTCGTGTGCTTGTCTGCCAACTAAGTGGTATAACGCCTATTTCATCCTCTCAGTAACTGAGTTTTTCAAAATAATAAATGTAAAATGTAAGAAGCATCGAAAGCCCCTGTGGCGTAGCGGTAGTGAACGCGGTCGCTACGCAGTAGGCGCGGGTTCGATCCCCGCTCACTGCAAATATTTGTATGCATGAATATGTGTATTTGCACTGGTCTGGTCTTGCCTCGGAGAGCACGTTAATCCGTTGGAGCACTAAAAAGTTAAAGTGTAGCTGCAATGCTTTGATATCGCCTAATGTCACCATTGGGTTGCGGAGGTCAGAATATGGCAGTCGCTTCACGAAAATATCGAGGTTTAGCCAAATCCGCATTTAAGACTGGTAAAGCGGACCCCAGACTCCGAGAATAAGCTTCGGATGCGATTGAGAATTAACGCTGAAACAGAAGAAATAAGAAACATCGGCCCTGTCATACAGACACAGTAGACTGTAAGACATTGGTATCTTTACATGAATAGTACCTAAATGGCAAGAAAAGACTGGTAGGAAAAATTTGAATACTTAAAATTATAATATTTCGTTCATATCAATCAATCAATTAGCCTATTGCAGTCCACTGTTGTCCAATGTGTGAAACAGCACCCAATCCTCCACCCAATTTCTCTGGTTGTATGTCCCCATTGTCGGTTTTCACGTTACGGCCCCGTAAGTCATAATATGGAGTAAACTCGGCGAACTCAACCCAATTGGATCCTTATGGTGATCTAAGGTAGACCTATTCTTGAACAACCTCGGGTGTCGACCTTGCGGTGGGTATCTCCGTTGTTTCATTCCACTTTTTAGGCTTTTAAGGCTTCGTCTTATGAGCTTGGAGCTGGACGGACATTATGGCGGTATCATGTAGGCACCTCAGCACTGATACGTCATATCAGCACGATACCTTAGTAGAGAATCTAGAAATACCCAGGTCTTGATGAAGGGTTTCTTGTAATCTACAAAAACCGTACACAGCGGCTGATTGTACTCTCAGGTCCTTTGTATGATCTGCTGGACAATGTTGGCTACAATACTATAACCCTTTCAAAATCCGGATTGCCCCCGTTGGTTGGAACTCATCGAGCTTACTCGTGAGACAATTCATGAACCAGCGTCCCTTGTGTTGTCATTTATATTGTATCAGCGTCAATAGGTTTAAATTCACATACCTTGCTGTTTCAGGGCCTGTAAGTGAGTATTCAACTGGATGATAACGTGTTGTAGCATTGCTTTTAGGCCGTGGAACTTACTGAAGATTCTATCGAAGTGAGCCAGTCTCAAAAACCTTTTTCTATTTCTAATCAATTAAATAAAGAAACTGCAGTACATACATAATATTTTTCACGTTTTTGCTTATTATACGTGACAGAGAGTGACGTTTTAAGAATATTATCATTTGACAGATCAAAATGTGACACCATCAATTTAGTTCCGTTGTCATGGTAACAATTTTGCTAGCGATATTGGCGCCATAATATTTCGTATTTTCTTTAATATTATATTATTTCGTGAATTTACCACATTTTAATTGTGATAATTGCTAATCGGCGACAAAACCAAATTTAAAAAATCAAAGATCATGAAAATCTATTCAGCCATTCTTGAGTTTTAAGAAAGTACGTTTTTGGCACTTTTTAGGCACTTACGGTCTGAATTTCGAAAAATCGTTTCTTAGTACACCTCCACGCATCAAAACATACATTCTCTATAAATTTCAAGTCTCTAGGACCGGCGGTTTAGGCTGTGCGTTGTCTCTAAGTCAATCAGTCAGTCAGTCAGTCAGGACTAAGAGTTTTATATATAAGATTAACTATATGAAATACATACTCATGTCACGAATAAATCGCGCACTTATATATTATTATAATAGGGAAATTAGTGTTCAAAAACAAACGAAAAGAATATAAACGTCAATGTCTGTCACATACACTGAATAATTTTGGAACGAAATGTATTTTCAGTCATGTTCATTGCTGTCATATTAATTGGTTTTATTACTCAATAAAAATTGAATCAGACGAACATATCAGGTTTGGTGAATATTTATTGATGAATGTATTTATGATACCTACTGTCTGAAGTTTACGCGAATATCGCTCATTGAAATAAAACCAGCAGCTATGGTTACGGGGTGACAGCGCGACCATGGCACGATAGAATCCGTTAAAAAGTAGTTTTATTTTAATGAATGTACTTATTTATCTTCTTCTATTTTGCAAAATTGCTTGACAACCTTCAATAAAATGTAGCTACCTAGTTTAAATTATCCTTACCTTTTGTTATTTATGAATAAATTTCGTAATGATCTTTTTATTCAGAGCTTAAAGGCTCGTTTACACGAGGACAGTTTCTCGCACGTTTCGGTCCAAAAATCGTACGACTATCGCTAGCAATAATCGCCATACCAATACCGTATCAAAGTGTTTACACACAGGAAAACACTGCATTATCGCCTACGATTAAATCATACGAGACTCGCATGTGACGTAATCGCCTATGTTTGACATACGATTATTGTTTGAAAATTCTGTTAAAGCGTCGTTTACACCAGGAGAGTTTCTCGCCCGCAAGTTTTTCTGCTCCTCTAGATAAGTGGCAATTCGTTGCTTGGCGTATGATGGAATAGAATGCCAAATGTATGGGATTTGACGTATATGACAGGCGTCAACGAATGTTAAAAACGTCAAATCCTATACATTTGTCATTCTATTCCATCATACGCCGAGCAACGAATTGACACTTGTCTAGGGGGTCTGTCCTTTCGGAAATCGTATTATGCGGGCGAGAAAATCTCCTCGTGTAAACGACGCGACGCTTAATAGAGGCAACTGGAATGGACATGTACGAACATGGAATGAATAAAAACGAAGGATAGATGGGCATGTACGAACAGTTTAATGACGTTGAGGAAATCTCGGAAGGCACGTGAGGACAGAAGCACGTTAGGGGCTGTTCTCTTCATTTACACTATATCTATACTTTTCCCCATAATATATATTATAAAATATTTACTTACATTTATTTAAAGGCTCCTAGGATTTTCAAACGCCAGTTTATACGAACATATACTACAAAATCCAAATTTGAAAAGGTCACGCACAATTTTCCAAGATATATAAGCCATTTTAAGCCAGTCCCGAGATTAGTTGGCTAATTTCTTGAGAGCGTTCGCTTTGCCAGATTTAATGGAGTGCTAGATTATTTGTCTCTCTATCTTGACATAATTTATCTCGTCGAATTAAGCTTAGGCAGGAAAAACTCGCTGAAAAAATGTCTGCCGATAAAGCGGAACAAAGAGGAGCCCTCAAGAAACAGCTACAAAAAGAATTGAGATATGAATAATGAGAATCATTGTGAAGGTAATATAAAAGAAGTACTGGGATGAAATAGGGGTAATGATGTTGAATAAGTAATTCGGTCCTTGACGCATCACTGAGTTCGAATATGCCGTGAAAATCTCTTGATAACACTAGACGTCGCCGTCGTCAGATAAGATAGCTTATCACGGCAGGAATTGAAATAAGATGTTAGGATAGGTTAGTACTACGAGTATTTATTCACACAATGTAAGTATTTATTTATTTCTAAAAGGACTCTTTATCCTGAATGTTATTAAGGAAAAAAAGTCGGGTGAAACCACTGGTAATACACTAGTGTTCTAATAAATCCAGTATGCACGATTTATAGACGTAACAAATCATTTTGTGTTGTGCGTCAGTCTGGTGTTGTGGACAAACGGTTTGACCAATCTGAATATTTTTTGTGAATAATTCGGTGTCGCCCATAGCGGTAAAACGTGAAAAAGCACTCGCAATCCATTAATCCATCCTAATATGAAACATATTTTTTTCTCAACAAAATCGTTATTAATGATTACGGTTTCATGAAAATAACCGCGTATAGGCTAATACTTCTAATAAAAATATTCTAAATGAAACAGGTGTACAATTTTTTAAATTTTTAATTGCTCAGTCAGAGCTATGCTTTCGGACCTTTTATTGACATAGCTGCAAGTGCCTGATATCCATTTCAATGACCGTTACCGGGAACGTGCTAATGCCACATGTCCACGGGGAACCGCGAGGCAATATGGAGATTGGTATTAATATTTGCTGGTTTTTTATACCATCTCATGATCCATTAACCGGCGAAAAGTTTAAAACGCTTGCGGTATGCTCATTAACCTGAATGTCTTCATAAGATTTCTAAAAGATTTATGAAATCTTTTGACATTCTTCGTTCAAAACATTTGTGAGTATAATGGCAATGACTCAGTTAAGAAAGTGACAGCAGACTGAGTTATCTACCAAAGACTACACAGAATCATGGAATAAAATTAACTTTAGGTATACTTGGACTTCATAACTTTATTTCAATGTGTAATATTCGCGCAAACTACCACCAATATCATGAATTATTTCATAATAACTTTCAGTTTAAGAAACACGTAGTTGCACAGAATGGGAAATCCCACTGTACGCTTACCCTATTCAGCTTACTTTTCAAGCCACTTTGTGCAAAAATAATATAGAAACTTTGTTTATCCCAGTTTTATAACAAGTTAGTAAAACAGACGTCCTCCGCGTCCTAAAATTCATTCGCATAACTCTTCGTTAGCACTATAGTTTTTAGTGATTAAATTGCAAATGAAGCGTAGGCTACATTTCAGTTCTTATATTGTCTTATATCAGGAATAATAAGGCTCATTTAGATTAAGTATAGAGGCCATAATGTGAACTATGTCATTTTTTGTTGAAAGAAGATAAACTCAATTTAGTAAAATTATGATGAGCAAGTCTTATGATACAAGTGTCAAAGAGGCTGTACAGTTCCAGTAACTTCAAATTAAAAAGATATTCCCATAGCTTAAAAATGTTTCTTCTGCGCCAAGAACCTAAATAAATAAATGATATTGAAGTACTACACAGCGCTATCTATACCCAAAGAGAATTCGGATACACAATGTGTTCGTGTGTGTGGATACACAATCATGTCATGATTCTTTTTTATAAATACATACATTCAGACCAATGTAAATATCATAATCATGCATACAAAATTATTTACAATGAGCAGGAATCGACTTCACGCCCCCTGCGTAGCAGTCAAACGCTCTACGCCACAGCTGCAGTTGTCAATAGAAATTAATCTATTACACATCACTTTTTTTTTTAACAGAATCATGATATCGTACAAGTAATTAACCCTTTAATCTTTATATTCCTGTTAATTCTAAAATAAACATGATAGATAAATGTATCGGTTATGTGTTATCGTTAATGTGTCAAATGAAGTGAAATATTACCCGCACGCAGGGCTGTCATACAAGACAACGTAGTACCTATTAAAACCGCTCGTTAATTCAGATGAATGTGCTCGCTTTATATGAATATTCAGGGGTTACGATTAACATGTATCAGCCGCGATACAATGTGTTTTCATAAAAACAAAAAGGCCAATACGCCACGTAATACAAAGTTATAATGTTTTTTTATTCGATGACGTATTGGATTATTATTTTGCAGTAGTTTTTATGTTTTATACCTTAAAGTGAAGGTATGATTAACACTTTCTTTTGTACAACCTATCCAATATTCAATAAGTTTACCATCCGACTCGACTGTACAAAACTATCGTTTTATATTGGTGTCCGTAACGTCTTCGAAAAAATAAATAAATTTGAAAGTACACTTAGGGACACAGTGTCCGTAGAATTTGTGTCCCAAACGTCTTCGACTCTGAAAAACAAGATTGGACCAAATTTATATTCCAGAATATTACAATTTTTTAATCAATTCCCGCTTAATGTTAATATTTATATGGATGAATTTAAATATTTGGATTGGTCTGGGTATTTCTTGGACATGTATAATATGAAAAATGTATCTAAGTATGTTTATCTGCATTCTTGAGCCCGTAATACAAGCTAGTTAAGCTATGCTTTCTTAGAGGTCTAGAAAGCGCTGTGTACAATGTGTACATGTCGCAGGACAATATTTATGTTTAATATCATTTATTAAATTCAGTTTTTGTGTACTTCTTATAATCTCTATACTCTGCCTACCTCGGAGGGATGTAGGCGTAACCGATGTAGGTATGTACGTACTATTCTAAATCTAACTTTAATTAATGTATAATGTGAAAGTTTGTAAATTCATTTGTGTGTTACTTAATTACACTCTAGCCTTGAGCGTGTTTTGGCTGAAATTTGACGCACATTTTCTCTTGTGTTTAATTTACTTACTAAAACTGATTATCCAGTATTTTGTTCAACAGTGCAAAGTGGTATCAGTGGTAAAATTTAAATCATATTGCAAGAAGTTTCTCATTGTCTGAATCTTATGTGGTCGAGCACGGAGGCGTATTTAAAGTTTGGCGTCCCGGGCCAGTTGCTCCATTAAGTGACGATAAAGTATTTAGATAAGTAAGTAAAAGAAAGAAAGGTTTTTTTATTTTACACAAAATTCACGAAAACCATACACAAAAAAAAAACATTGAGCCTATTCAAGGCAGGCAACGGTACATGGTGTCGCACACAGCCATGCAAAACAATGTACAAGTACATACATAATATTATAAAAATGTTATTCAGTTCTCATTATGATGTACTTTTTATTATACAAAGAAAACCGGTGTTTTTAATTATTTGCAAACAAGATTACGTACTAACGGAATTAATTGAGGAAAATTATTCCATTAAGCAAGGTAATCAAAATCTTTGCAAAGTAAACTTGGTCGAGGCTTTTAGTATTTTTGTAATAATTGTTTGTTAAAAATATGAATGAAAAATTATGTTTCTTTCTGTCACACTTATTTTCATTTGCACAATAATTATTATGACGTTGATATCTGGGTGCATAGCGCACATTGGGAGAGCGCTATGCGCAGCAGTGGACTGCAAGAGGCTAATTGATTGATTGATTGTACGAAGTTCATTGATATTTTAAGTGATTGGTACGGTTGAAAATATTATGACACTGTTAGGTTTGCATGCGTGTTTGCGGGCATCCATAAAACTATGAATCTTAAAACCAAGCCTAACAATTACTTGTTTTTTAAATTCAAATAACAAAAAAGTCGTGCTTAAAAAAAGTGCTTTGCTTGATGTGTCATCTAATAGTTAAAACTGATACATAAATAGTTTCTACAATACCTATCGGTACTTAATCTAACACTGATATCACTAGTACTCTTGTTAAGTATTCCAGCTGAGGTACGTTCACTTCGGCAGTGTGATATCTTTTTAACCGACTTCAAAAAAGGAGGTTCTCAATTCGTACCCAATTTTTTTATGTTTGTTACGCGATTGTGAAGCCAATTCTAGACGGATTTTGAAAATTCTTTTTGTGTTCGTAAGTAAATTATTCGTCTATTACCCGCAGTACGGTTAAGATGTCCGGTCAACCGGACTATGGGAAATATTAATTTTCCGTAGTTATACGGTTAAAAAATATAACATTCAGTGTGGACACTGAAAAAATTAGTGGTCCGGTCAACCGGACTGTGGAAAATATTAATTTCCCGTAGTTATACGATTAAAAAATATAACATGTGGTGTTTAAAAAATTAGTGGCCCGGTTGCCTTGTCTGGAAAAGGTGGCTGGGAGAGACTGAATGCGGAAGGCGGAGGATCGGCAGAAATGGCGCGCATTGGGTAAGGCCTATTTCCAGCAGTGGACTGCGCTAGATTAATTGACTGATTGATAGAAATAAAAACAGTTAAAAACTTATTAGGTTTGTGCATAAGTAGTTATATTTTTATTTTGAAAAATACAAAACAATTAATAAGCTGCTCCGGCATAGGATATGGAGGGCACGGGCTAATCTAGCTACTTATTTAATATTTGCTAGTTTTTCTATAGCATGGCCTAAAACAATTTCTTTGTTGATGAACTGCAATTGAATATGTCTTAGAGCATCATCTTTTATTATATCTTTTTCCGTCCGTTTATTGTTAACATTTTCCTTGATATATTGCCATGCCTGCAAAATGGCTTCTTTAGGTAAAAGTGACAATTTAGATGTTAACATTACAATACGGCGTTCAACTCCTGTCTTTTTATTGCCTAAAATCTTAGCTTTTCGCCACACACATCTCGTCCAGTGATAATAGCAACCAATGATTGTTGCTTGTGGTAATTCTTCAACGCATTTATGGCAGCTTTCTCATAGTCACAGTGGATTTTGGAAGGATTCCATTTTAATTGACGTTTAAGCAAATTAAACACGATTACGTAGCTTGCTTTTTTGTCAGCTATAAGAACGAATACTAAGGGGACAATATTCGTTGTTTCGGCAGAGCTGCCGATGTCAGCAATTCACCATTTATACAGTAAATAATTGGTAAAACGGACGTGGGCAGCTTTTAAACGTACCATCAAAAAAAATCAATTAGCCTACTGCAGTCCATTGCTGGACATAGGCCTCTCCCAATGTGCGCCACGTTTGCCGATCCTCCGCCTTCCGCATCCAGTCCGTCCCAGCCACCTTTCAGATTAATTTAATATTTTTATAGACCATAAAATTTTATGAAACTAGATTTTCCATGGTCCGGTCAACCGGACTATGGAACAAAATAAATTTTCCATAGTCCGGTTAACTGTACTATGGATATTTCTTTTTACCCATAGTCCGGTTAACCGGACAACTCAACCGTACTACGGGTAATAGATCAAATTATTCCGAAGTGGTCCCATTTAAATTTCGTAAAGATCTGATGATGGGTTTCCGAGATTAGACCAAGGAACTCTTCAAAAAGTACCAGGAAATCAGCCGCGATTGCTGCAATGGCATATTATTTCAATGTTTCTGCCATTACACATCATAACATCACGCCTGAGTCCTTTGAAGGGGTACGCAGAAGTGTTCAGAATATTCAGCTATATTTCCGGTGTATATGCATTGATTTTAAAAATTCTTTTTGAATAATGATTTGATTTTTTTTTTTGTAGCGTGGCCGGTTCGATCTGTATTGCAGCGTCAGCAGCGCATGTACAGTCAGGTCACTATACATGCGATGTACAGTCGTGAGACTGTACAAACTCACTAAAAAGAGAAATATAAATTCATTTTTAACAAAAAAGTTAAACGACTTCAAGAAACGAAAAAGAGGCACTGAAAAGCGAAAAATAACTTAATTTACAGACTTACTGATTTATTAGAAGTCGGTGCCAGCCAACTTTGTTTGTTGTGTCTGAACTACTATGATGCAATCAATTGAAATATGGCCTCTCTTGGGCTAGGTACCGACTTCTAATAAATCAGTAAGTCTGTAAATTAAGTTATTTTTCGCTTTTCAGTGCCTCTTTTTCGTTTCTTGAAGTCGGTTAAACTTTTTTGTTAAAAATGAATTTATTCTTATTAAATTTTAGTGTTTCATAGAAAGTATTATATTCTTGAAAATATAACTGTATAAAGTTTTGCAGCTCCATAAAAGCCTTATATTCCATGTTCATTATTAGGTATGCTTGTGATGACGTAGGTTACTTAAAGCTATATTTACTAGTCATTAATATTCATGTTCAATATTCGTCAAACAACCCAAACCGTATGTCCAACGATCGCGCCGAGTTGGCTCATATAATAATTCATAAGATAGTTATCAGGGGCCTAAAAGCACTTTAGCTGGATTGCCAATCCTAGTGTTGATAAATTTGACGACGCGACGAGCAGTATAATCGTTTTTAGAGTCAGCAATAGTTGGGTTTATCTTACTTATGTTTGGGTGGGACCTTAAAATAATAATGAGACCTAATTAAGGCAAGAAAGACTTAATAGATCTTACTTTATGTTAAGAAAGACTTAATGGAAATTATTATAGCGAGAAGAAAATAATGAGGAACTTTACCTATATGAAAATAAAACGTCAAGTGGGCGATTTATTTTAAAAATATAGTGCATATTTTACAAGTTTAAGAATATTATTGTTATAATATTTTAATTCTGCGACTAAATACACAAAACTATCTTGCTTGAAAGCCAGCGACTTATTCGACAAACAAAACTATAAACACTGCAGCGATAGTGTAATTGTAATAAATTTTAATTTTGATTATGACAATAGAAAACCTGCAGACTGGTGGACAGATGAGCAATTCACGTTACTATTCCAAATTGACTACAGGACCGTAGTCAATAGATGTAAGAAAATATATTGGCAAAAACAAAATATATAGGCTTTGACTAGAGTAATGGAGTCCGACACAGACTACCTCCGCATCAAAACATCTGCATTGCTAATACAGTCGGCAACCGCTATCAGTCTCGCAATATCTAGGATTAGTGTGAAAACAGTCCGTGTTCAAAATCTAGCTATTTGTATTCCTCGTAGCGTGATCCCGGGGGTATCGAAGTTCCACAAGTTTGTAGAGGCCCAATTAATGAGACGATTAAACTAAATTAGAGTTTGAGGCGCGATGTCCAAATTTGAACGTGGAAAGATCGGTGCGGACGTTATGACTCGTTCAGAGAGGGATTTACTGAGTATTTTATGATTGTAGTTAGTCATAATAGTTATGTACTTGCCTGCATTTTTACTAGGTAAATTTAAAAATTTTTTTCCTGGGAATAAGTTCATGTGTCATATTCAGTGTATTGCTTACAGATGAGGAAAACTAAGAAGCTGATAAAATTTCGCAAATATCATAATATAAAAATAATGTTATATGAATAAAACTCGATATCAAGTAAAATAAAATAAAAACAATGATATTTTCTTAAATTTAAACACTTTTCACTTACTATTTATACTCGTATCAACTTATTTGATTTTAATATAATATATTTACCTTATAGCACTTAATGATATTTATTAATTTCATATTTTGATCAGCAGTCATGTGCCATTACTTTAATATCTATTGAATTTCGAAGGTCAACCATTATACTTAGATCATTTTGCTAGTTAATGAAACATCCAAAAGCAATTAATGATGTTAATTAATTTAGGCTTTCAGTTGATATTGAAAATGTCTAAATTAATGGGAATTACGTTACACTATCAGCAGATTAAAATGAGCTAGGATAATTAGGTATACAAATTGAAGTTCATAGTTGACGCTATGGTGACTAATATTGTTACTCGAACTCAATGCAAGAATAATACGTATTGTTTTTGGTGATTTGCACGCACATAACTACAGAATGAATATTACAAGTATATTTATTATAACTGGTGTGAATATATATTTTTTAATACACACGTTTTGTAATCATCGAAAGCGAGCAGTTTTTCTATGGAGAAAAAATAAAATATTTCCTTCACTATTAAATTAATTCACTGTCCACTTCAAATTATAGTTAAATAAGATACGTACACGCTATTCAGACTACACTAACTCTTCAACAAACAGAGTAGGTACTCAAACTTATAGTAATATATATTTAATATCCTTTTAGTAGTGTCAAAGGTGTGTGTGTGATGGGTTACAAAATGGCTTTTGGGCGTGTTTCATGGATAACATCCTCTTTACAAGTAATTATACCATTATGTACAGGTTATTTATTGTTTTCTTCTACACCTCTCTTCACATACCAGCTTATATAGTTCAAGACAGTCGTCATATTATTATCAATAATGCTACATTCACTTACTTGTAAGTTGACGTAAGGAGTATCAGCCATGACAGTTGGCACAATGAAGACTCCCTCTCCAGTAGACATGTCTATATCTTGACTGTATATGTCGGTTTTGTCATCATACAGCTTGACTCGGACACGAACCCGCTTCTCTGTGCTCATTGCTTCCACCTGGCAAAATAAAATGTTACATAATTTTAATGCGGTGGTTTTCCCAAGCGACTACAATATGGGGTTCTTCAAGAAGGGCATTAGAAGGTTTCTTCAGGGTCGGCAGCGCGCGTGTGACGCCCCTGGTTTCGCATACGTCCATAGGCCACGGTGACCGCTTCCCATCAGGTGGGCCGTGTGCTTGTCTGCCAACTAAGTGGTATAAAAAAATGCTTTTAGGTTTTTTTTTGTTTTTTGAATTCGGCTTCTGCCTCGTGTCTCCCCTGATGTAGACATCAGGATGAGTCTTGTTGTCTCCCCTAGGCTGTGGAGACATCATACCTTACTTTTAAAATGATATTTTGAGTACGATTCATCAATATTGGGAGCACCAGCCTTCATAAACTGATGTAAAAACAATAGTGCCTAATCACATATTGCGTCGATTAAGAAAGAGAAAAGAGAATCGACCTCGGGCGGGACTCGAACCCGCGATCTTTTCCTTACAGGGGGAATGCTCTGACCACTAAGCCACCGAGACCCGTACAAAGTCGATCCAAATTCCTCTATACATTCGTCTTTAAGGCGACGGTGGGAGCCATCTACTCAGACATTCATACAAGCGATCGAAATCGACAAACGCATATTGCGTCATTTGGATAGTATGTCAACGTATTAGACTTCATTAAACTAAAACATAGGCTGAACCTCAACCCGATACCCCTATTCATGATAGTGTATATGGACGTTGAATACATAGCAACAGATGCTCACATTTAACGATCCTGCGGCCTGGTTGTAACCGAAACCACATGTATGTTTATAGAAGGCTTATCCCGAATATAGGCAAATTAATATTTTAACACCAACGTATGGTTTACCTTTCGTGGTAACGAGAACAATATTGTGACGTCAATTGTAGCGTTTAATTAAGTCATTGTTTCGTTGTGTTTACCGAGGCAACCTGGCTTAGATCCAAAATCTATACCAATCTACCGAGCCAACATGGCGACGGGTAGAAAATACGACGTCAGTAAAAAGTGTTTAAATTTTGTTAAGTTATCGTGGATTTTTACGGTTACGTCACTATAATTAAATATAATGAAAAATATATTGTATTAAAATTGACCAACTTCTACTGCACTGATCTTTTTTCTGAGGCAGAGAAGTGTCAATTTATGTAAGCTGCAGACTGATCGAGAGTGCATTTATATTTTACCATTTTTTAATCATAAAAGTTTCGTCATGGTAATAAATTGAATGGAATTTTAAACTCGCTAAAAATGGGTTTACCTACCTAAAGAACGTTTTAACTTATGTTATTTTTTCTATTTCCGTTTTCTATCAACCTTAGTTTCAAAAGTGGAAAAGAAATTTTATGGTAATATAAACCTACCGCTTTTGTTTAAAGCTTATATCAAGGTTTCCATCAGAAGTTTCGAAACTTGGATTGAGCTAACAAACCGCTATTTGCTTCTTGCACAGTTTAGAAATGACGGAACTTTATATGACTTCTTCTACATTACTACCTACTTTAGTTACGCACATTTAACAAGCTTAAATATTATTGATCAGTTGTATATAATATTCTTTATTGTATTATAGTTTACAATGCTTTCTGGCTTGTAATAAAACCGACTGATGTTGACTCATTTCGATCTTTTTTTATTAAGGTCGTCAAATTCCTCCGTGACTGCACCCCGCCCGATAATAAGCTAAGATGCAGCTCAAAGAATAGTGGCCACCATTAGAGATGCTATCCTTTGAAAAGCGGCCTAGACCGTGAACACCTCGACATTTATGGTTTTTCACGCCTACTTCGTATATTTTAAAGGTATGGTTCCGAAGCCGACCGCATACGACAACTGCCGACGCACGCACCACATAGGTACGCGTAATTCATTGCTGCTTCTCAATGGTCCCCATTATTTGCATCCGAGTTTAATAAGTAATGGGTACGCTGTATCTGCTGCATGCGTCAGCAGTAGTCTTTACTTTAATTACACCTCTAACATAACTAATGTACCTATAACGCAAAAAATATTAGAAATATAATAAAATAAATACAGTTATGTTATAACATATTTGAATACTTACCCTCCCTACAAAAGGTAAGCCAGGCTTATATCTTCGCCTCATGCTATCAGCAAACCGTAGCTCCACATAATGCTGCTCAGCGGCCGGAGCAGCTGCCACAGTATTTCCCAATCCGGTGCCAACAGTGATGTCCACACGAGCTGAACCTCCTCCACAACGAGCTTCGATACGCCATGTGCCTGAGTGAGCTCCATTTGCCAGAATCGCGTTCAGCTTGCGAACTCCTGCAAGATGAATAAATTTTACTAGAAGCTTGAAGCATCATAATACTGTATTTTTAAGTAAAAATAAATATCTTCAAGAAAGCACTCCCAGTTTAAATATTGAAAGTGGATTGGAACTCGCCATTTTAAGAATGAATGAAGTAGAAATATTTCAATAGCCCTGTTTTGTTCTCAGGACTTTTAGTTTTTACAATCATAAAGCGTTTTAGTTATTTTATAATAACCATGTTCGCCTCCCCAGTTGATTACAATCAGTAGCAGAAGAACGTTCGACTGCCAAGTTTCAGGTCGCGGGTTTGAGGCCCGCTCTGTGCAATTTTTGGCATGCCTGGATAAGTCTATTTGCATTAGCATTGGTGTTCCGATATTTATCGGTATTAGAACCCATAAAGAGTTCAGTTAATCTTACTTTGGGTCTAGATAGGGCTGTGTAGAATGTCTGGAACATTTATTTATTATCATTGCTCAAAAGGTTGTAGGTCCTCTAAACTGAATGACCTGCTCGTAACCCTTTTACCGCTACCACTTACTTATGACCCTCAAAGACATCTCGTAGAAAACATCAATCATAGCCGATAGCTCGTGGAGGGTTTGGTGAATTTATTGAGGCTTATATTCGATGGTCTAAATTATCTGTGTATCCATACCTTCTGTACTAGAAAATGAGGTCACAGCTGTTTTCGCGCTACCTACGCTATAAGTATTGAAGGTAGATCATTTTTACATTATTGACACGTATATTTTTGCAATCCCTTTTTATATTGAAATCGATATAAAGATAAAGATTAATTTATTTGTAGAAACATGTGTACAGATGATGCTACAAAATATTAGTGTATTGCAAATGTATCAATAATAAAATTTACGTTGATACATTAAAGCAATTAGCACGCTAGCTAATTGAAATCAATTTAGATTGGAACAAGTAAATATTTAAGACGGGGCTACCTCAGTTGGTCAGAGCAGTAATCCCTGTAGACGATTGAGCATCCAGTTTTCCAATCGCAATAGAATATATTTTAAGTTTTGACCATCACTAAATTAAAGTTTTAAAAATCACATTGCTTTTGTTAAGCTACTTTCGTAGTTGATTGTACCACGGAAGTACCAAGCCTATATTCACGCAACTTCACCTAACAACGCCAACCCCTTAATCTTGTAATTGGTTCGTACATAAACAAAGTTCGTAAGGATCGCACAGGTAAATTGATTGCAAACGTTACTGGTGCCTATTGTACGTAACTTCGTAGGCAAAGTTCTAATTAAAAACATTAGTGTGAGAGCAAAATTTTGCTCGCACTGTCGAGTACAAAGTTACTTTTTGTGTCTCGGGAATAAAAAGTTTGTCTTTTAACGCAATTTGTATCTGTTAGGTAAAGGGCTGACTTCGGATTCACACGTCGTTGGTTTATATAGAGTGCTAAGTATAACACTGAGTAATTTACTGAGCTGTGGTATTCATGTAGGTATTTTAGGTGTCTAGTGATTATTTCACAAAATAGTTTATAACTATTGTCATCCTATTTTGCCATGTTGTGTTAACAAATAAAATTGTAAAAATTCAAAAATTGAGAGATGAATCTATTTTTTACTAGGTGAGGCCGCGACTTCGTCCTCGTGGACTTCGCTGGGCTTTAACTTTTTTACGCGGAACCCTAACATTTTGAAAAAGGAAAAAAAAAGTAGCCCAAGTTACGCCTTATAACGTAATGGTAAAAATAACGTTAAAATTGGCCCCACTATTTGAAATATTACCCAATAAAAACAAACAGAAAGACAGACAGGTAGACAGACATCAGAGGCAGAAAAAAAAAGTTACATTTTTGTTACAAGTTTCGTGCATAATTTCATAAAAAATGCTATTTTCGCATTACAAACACTAATTTAATTTATTTCTATAGAGTACACAACACATATAGACTACTGGCCCGTGTAGAAAAATGATGGGTCATCTGAACCACCAGGTGACCTTTATAGAACGATATAAGAGCATAAAATAATAAGATTCAGCACTATGCCGTCACTTGTAAGCTGTCCAACTGAGTGCAGGTGAAGAAGAGGGGGTTGTAACCCACGATTACTTCACCATGTCGCATGATTTTTGTACGGCGTTGCGGAATAATGGATTAGAAGCAGTATTGAAATATTATGAAACTGATGCCGTACAAAATCAAATGACCAAATTTACCCTGGTAATGTCGGAAAATAAAATAAAAATTCCGACTTTGTGGCTCACCATTTTTTGTACAGCACTACGCGTTTGCTTGTTATTTTTCATGGATCTATCGATGGTAAGAATGCCGTACAAAAATATATGACCAAAATGTACTCACTCTACCTGTACTTTGTACCTGTACTCACCTGCACTCAGTTGGACAGCTTACAAGTGACGGCATAGTGCTGAATCTTATTATTTTATGTTCTTATATCGTTCTATATAGGTCACCTGGTGGTTCAAATGACCCATCATTTTTGTACACGGGCCAGTAGTCTAATATATCTACCTAGTTGTATTTAAAATTGCTTGTCGGAAATTAAACTTGCCGTTACTCTGATGACGTCGACATAAACCTTTCAGGTTCACATCACTCTGATTAAATGCCCACAGAACAACACTGAACTGACCAAAACTGTTTATCCTCAAAATGGAACATGTCCACTGCCAAAGTTTTTGTCATCACTTATGACATGTGACTTTTAAGAGGGTCGACAAATGTAATTAATCAAGCTATCTCGAGTAGGACCCGGCTCATGTCAGGACAAGGTTATGCCTTAACTTTTCTTGTCATTGCCATGTACAAGGTTTTATATAATACTGTTATGTAGTCTAGTCTATTAAGTTTTCTAGAGTACTTATAAATAAAGAAATCAATTGTTAGAAAAGATTGTACGATTGAAGTAGTAGAACCGAAGGTACGGTTTTTGATAAAATTATGATAATAATCATAATTTTGGAAACAATGCTATGATTTTAAAACTACTTATTAGTAGGCATAAGTTAGGTACGAGTATTTTATATTTTTCATGGTATCGAACTTCATAAAACACTAATACATTTTTCATCTCTTCTATTCGAAAAGTGACACTTTGTTCCTCTATAAGTGGGAGCAAAGTAGCACTTTTCTGTTCAGAGCTTTTTAGCGGGCGGAAAAGTGATTTGAATTCGGAACATCATATTATTCATAGAAATCGAACCAATTTTTTTTTATTACTGGCTGGTTCGTGTTGGCTGCACGGCGGTACGGTGACCCGTGCTACGTAAAAAAAAAACAAGCGCGCGTATGCCGTCTCTGTTCTTGTATTATGGAATCAAAGAATCAATTTGTTTTATTCAGTTTAGGCACAAAAAGAGCACATGAACGTCAAAATATTACAATTATGTCAAGAATTATGACAACAATACATAAAGTAAAATAAATTGAGAATGATTCTCTGATTACAGATTACAGTACCTATGTATTTTTCTCATAGAAAGGGGATGAAAAGTAGAGTATATAACTCGAGAGCAAATTATTTTTCCCTCGGGCGATATACTTTGAACCCCTCGCTAAAGCTCGGGGTTCTATTCTAGAAACCTTCGCTACACTCGTGGTTCAAAGTGCACCCTCGCCGTAAAAATACTATTTTGCTCCCTTGTTATACAATCTACTATTGTCTATGTACGCCTTTGGACCGCCTCAGCTTTTTTGTAATCAATATACCAAAGAAGAATCAGAAACACAACAAGACTAGTTTAGAGATGGAGACTAGATTTTACTTGCACACTATTTTAATTAAACAATTGACTTTACTTGTAAGATTAAAAGCAAAAATATGAACTTATAATTAGATTATAAAAAAATAATCGTCACCCAAAAAAATTCTATAAGTAGCGTTTCATATACCATAAACTCTATTGTATTTATACTTTTAGAGTGTACAATTATGTTTAACAGTCACCCTTCTAAAGGAATTGCCATTGTAGCTATCGTTTCAGGAAGGTAGCGTGCGTTACAAGGAAAGAAAGTCTGTTCCCGTTTCTTGCTAAAAGAATTTCCATGTTTTACTATTGTTCCCAGCGCGTATGATAAATCTTTTCTGTCGACAATATCGACATCGTTAAATTGCTGTAAGTACAAAATTTTATGTTGCACAATTTATTTTATAACAGAATTAAAATATGAAGATTTAGATAATTTTGAGATTAAGTAGGTACTTTGGCATAAAAATAATTGAAATTTTATGTTTATTTTTTATTTTTAAGGAACAAGATCTACCTGTTAATTGATTAAACACTACTTATCACCAAGTAGTGACCCTGTTGATACTTCCAACTCGCCTCCTATTTTGTAGCGGGGATCGAAAAAATTGGCGTACAGTAGACGTTAAAAATTCCTATCCGCTTGGTGCATTTATTTAGGTCGTTGTTTTCTACGGCATATGTGGAAAATTATAGGGTGCTTCGAACTAGTGCCGACGGCCGTTAGGAGTTACAGTATAAACCCATTTTATTGCAATACAGTATTTATGCGATAGTGAAAAGATTACGAGAAACGTGTGTAATGTGTGGTTTATTTTTTTAGAAAGGAAATACTATAAAAATATAACAGAACTTTTTGTCAATTTTCCAGCACTTCTTTTGGATAGTAATGAAAGATATTAAAAATACAAGTAGGTATACTTAAATGATTCATAGTTAGGTATGTAAATTAGCAAAAAAAAAATAGTCAGGAGCCTTAAAATTAAAATCTAATAGGTATTTTATAGTAAAACTAGCTGACCCGGCTAACATGTTATTATTTTCCGCCCGCGTTTCTCTACAATATTATGCAAATTATACATAATATAAACCTTCCTCTTGCATCACTCTATCTATTCAAAAAACCGCTTCAAAATCTGTAGCGTAGTTTTGAAGATTTAAGCATACATAGGGACGGACAGACAGCGACTTTGTTTTATAATAGGTATGTAATGATGATAGTGATTATAATAATTACAAGGAGTATCTGTATTGCCAGCATGATGGAGAGACGACCAGGTCTATTCCTTTATTATGGCCGTATATTATGTTTGATATCGAAAATATTAAACTTTATTTTGTTAATAATTTATTTAATTGATAGATAAATGATTAAGCAAAATGGTATTCATTTGATCGCAATAACATCTGTCAGTTATAAGTCAATCACGTTACAGGGCAAATACAATCCATCAACATTTGACAAGGGTTGCCTTGGGAAATGACATGGAAAGGCTTTCACTGGCGTGAGGCGACGAGCTGTCACGCTTTGTTGTTTATGATGGTCAAGATAAGTTTAAAGTCTTGACGTACAGTTTAACTAACCTAGGCCCACTTGCGCGTACCTGGGTTAGCTATGCTAACTCGAGTTAACTGCTAATGGTCAAAGGTTAGAAGCAAACCCCGGGTTATTTTTTAAAATATTTGACCCAGCCATGTGGAAGAGTAAATATTTAAAAAAATAACCCGGGGTTTGCTTCTAACTTTTGACGGCGCAAGACAAATTATTTATTTAACCCTGGGCAAGGAATACAATCGCTTTCCGTCAAATATTTCTATTTTTATTCAGACTAAAGTCAAGGTATCTTGAAGGTATAAAGTGATAGCAAATCATAAACTAATAGGGTATAAAAAAGATTCAATGTAAAATATTATCACGTTATTAACAACACATTCTCTATTACAAGATTATTTTCATAAAAATCTCGGCGAGCGCAAAGTTATTTTTTGTAACAGCCACGAAAGACAATAAAAGAAAACTTCGCAACGCTTCTCATAACTTTCCGCCCGTCGAAAAGTAGAAACAATAACCAAAGTTTTTTTCACAATTAGTGAGATATTTTTTTATAGGAAGCCACCAATGGAAGTTGGTCTATGCTAGTCGATTGAGTGATTCATCGGTCTATTGCAAAAATGAATAATGTTCATATATCATGGATCAAGGTATACCGGACACTGAATTGATTGTCCGGCAATCCGCATTGCAATTCTGTGTACAAATTTTCATTGGTCGAGATGCAAATGCTCAGCTGAAATCATTTTGCCTTTTATTTAAGATTAATTGATCTCTTATTTGTGTAACGTTGTATGAAACCTTTTGCATACATTGAAATTTACGTCTGATGAATAAACAGCCAAGATGACGGATAGCAAAACCAACCGTCTCTACCATGGTGAATGTTCTGATGAGTTCTTCCAAGTAATCCCACCCTCTCCTTTCCTATATAGGACAACACGTGCAGGACTTAGATGCCACCCGCATACGGTGCAGAATATTCCATCAAGAACCAAGCGATTCGGCGACTCCTTCTTCTGCCGCACTATTAAGACTTGGAATTCCTTGCCAGCTCACGTGTTTCCTTCCTCCTATAGTCCCGGGTCCTTTAAGCGGGGCGTGAAAAAGCATCTGATGAGGCCGTCAAGCTGAGTGCCACCATTGTAACATGGTACGTGTTGTAATGGTGGCCCTCTTTTCAGAGACTTTGCCTTCAGCTTACCATCAGGCGAGGCGAAGTCAAAATTGACGTGTCCTATAAAAAAAAAAAAACAATTACGTAAACTAATGGATGCCGCCACCGTTCCTTTCAATATTATCAAATCGTGCTAAATTGTTTTTGATCTGTAATAAAACAGTATGCATTTGACAGTGTAGCCGTCGTAGTTCCGATTATAGCCATTTCACGGAATCGTTGGTTCAACTAAATTTGCTTAAATGAATCTGATAAGGTAAGATTATTGGTGTCTGTAATGCTTTTATTTATTTATTTTATTTATTTATTTATTTATTTATTAAATCTAACTGTCCCTCTTTCCCGGGACTTTGCCTTCAGCTTACCACCAGGCGAGGTGAAATCATATTGACGTGTCCTACTATATAAAAAAGTAGATAATATTATATAGCCACGCGTATTTTTATACAAAAACTTTTTTCATTTTTATCGACCTCCAGATACAACTTATTTCATACAAGTAAACCTTTCATTCAACTATGTAACGTGACATTGTTTCACAAAGGTATCTCGCTTATTCGCGTGCCATCACGATAAATGAACATTGACTTAATTAAGTCCCAGATTTAGTAAGAATACTTCAAGTGAACTGATCTCTTAATAAAATGTATTCAGTTACTCGTTAAGTTTGTATAATTAATGGCAAAATTTTGACATTTATAGTGGATACTCTGTTAGTTATTAATAGTTCAATATTGAGTGGGTTAATTGAGCTATTAATAGTAATGTTATAGTTCAAAGGGTCTGTTGAAATTATGTTTGAACGAGGGTATCCAAAAAGCCGTAATGTTTAATGACTTTGTAGCTACAGTGCATTTATGACGAAATGGCTTGAATATTCTTTTCATTGCTCCTGAGAGTAGAAAAGTATGTAAGGATGACTTGAATATTTTACATCTTATTGATTTTTTGTGTGTGTAGTGAGTAATGTAAGGATGGCTTGAATATAAGCCTGCTGTCGAAAGAGTGGTAGAGGGTTTTATATGACTCTGTTTTTCCCGGTGTGTTTTTCTAATGAAGTCATTGTATAATTATCTTGAGTAAGAGTAAAATAAGTAAATTAATTTTACTATTAAATTCAATCCAAAACACAGAATCTTAGAAACAAAGCTACATCAAACTCCAGCTCTTACCCCACATTACATATTTATACATTTTGTAAGAGGAAATTGAATCTGTCAAACGGCAGCCTCTCAATCCGACAGTGACTTACAAGACAACGCTTTTAGTGGACCGGATCACCTCGGAAGGTACTATTTATGTTACTTAGTCTCTAGAGACTTCATATTTCTTGTATGTAACTTCTCGAAATCGTCCTGACCTAGTTTTATATCTTTAACTGCCAAATTATTTATATTCGTGGTAGATATCTATTTAAAGATTTACGTGGGTATATGTCATGGGTCGTTTCATACCACCAGTTATTCATGCCACGGTTTGAATCGCCTCATGACACTTTTTGAGGTTTGAGGCTACTTGGAGATACCACCAATATTTTCAGGACGCAAGCCTGTACTCCTGCTGATTAACGGACGAAGTTCTGGCTCAGACTTTCCTATTGAAGTTAGGTTAGTAGTGGCTCCCGTGTAAGCTAGCTAAATCAAATCATGTAAAGGAGCTTAGTCAGTTATTTAATTATTAATGAAAATACTGCATTCATGAAAAAATATTCAAGTTAATATCTCAGGGTGAACTATTCTCGATCACAAGAACAACATCACCAAATGTTGTACTTCTGATCGGGACTTCGTATTACTCTCTAGAATGTTCCTCTCTAGAAAGTTTGTTCCAAATTGGAAAAAAAAAACAATTATATTATTACAAAGCCGTTCCAATCGTCCCAGTCGTCCCGCCCGAAGTACCTCTGCCCTTAAAAATACCACGGCTATAATAACCTCGTAATGTATTCACGGCGGTGAGTAGGGTAGTCAGAGCCAGACGGTACAGAATCTCTGTGTTCTTACAGGGTCGGCAGCACGAGTGTGACTCCTCTGGTGTTGCACTCATCCATAGGCCACGGTAACCACTTACCATCAGGTGGGCCGTATGCTTGTCTGCAACCTGAGTGGTACAAAAAGCCACCATCGTAATTAAAAATAATTGAATCTTACCTTCATCCATAGATAGCTGATCCCATATTGCGACCTTCGTGCCTGCAGGGTCCTTCAGAGCCACATACGCCAGTTCTCCTCGCACGAGCCGCAAGTCATGATCGAGGGCCAGAATCCAGAAGGTAACTGGAACAAAATATTATAATAAATACTTATTGAATACCATATCACTGCTGTCGCTCCCATAAAAGTGAAGACAAAACGAATCAAGGGAAAGAGTAGAAAAGCGAAGCCTGTGCTTCTGTATATAATTTGGATTCCATCGAGTATAACAATTATGTCAGGTTAGTCCTTGTACCGACATAAGAAATTACTTACGAACAGAAAAATATTTCTGAGCAGTTCCAGAGATCATAATTAAATCATCAAAGTATAATGTAGGTACTACTTACGTAAATTTTAGTCGCAAAAGCACTAAAATAATTTAATAACATCTGTTAAAATGAAAATCGACTTACAACTTAATAATATTTATAATTAATGGTTAATTATAATCTTTCAGAAATGTAATCACGTACAAATTTTGTCGAAAAACTTTTAATGAATGTTACAATAGAAAAACCGTTGATTACAGAAACAATATCGGCTAACATTAATTTGGGCTCGCTTCATAAACATCTTTTAGGGTCACAGAAACATAAAACAAGGCCGTAAAAGTAACACAAAGTTGAGCAAAAATTAATGGCCAAGGCGGCACGGTGAAATACAGTTTCGTGGTGAAAGTATTGCTGAGATTGCTTACCTCATAATGCTTCCAATCATAAAGTATTTATTCCTCACAATCTATTGAAACAATATAACATCATTAATTTGAAATCATAAAATGAATGAACGAAATAAATATTGCGTAACAAAATAGCAATGAAAAAAGACAAATGAAAAAGCATTGAGCGCCATTCTTTTTTCGAATTTGTTTTTTTTTAGAATGCCATCGAATAGTAGTGATTTGTTGAAATAGTTTTTAATACATTGAATATTTTTATTTTTTTATTTAAAAAAAGGTTCAATGTCATTGAGTCATGGAATGATTATATAAATTAAATAATAGATATAATTTGGGATTTCAATAAGAAGCTTTTTCATACTATTTTTTAACGCACATTTTGTACAACATTTTTAATAGGGGAATTTAAGTTTCTGCTGGTTAAAAAAGTATACGAGATTTATTTCAGCTGGATTGTATACATATAAATATTTCGTAATAATAATATCTACCAAGCCCTTTAGGCGTGAATATCTCTGCCTCTGTGGCGTAGCGGTAGTGAAGGCGGCTGCTAAGCAGGAGGCGCGGGTTCGATCCCCGCTCAGTGCAAATATTTGTGTGCATATTAATATAAATATTAGCATTGGTCTGGGTGTTTCTATTTACAAAAAAAAACGTATCTAAGTATGTTTATCTGCATTCTAGAACCCATAACACAAGCTAGTTAAGCTATGCTTACTTTGGGTCTAGATAGCGTTGTGTAGAATGTCCTACAATATTTATTTATTATATTTATCGGTATGAATTTAGTCAACTCGAATACATCATAACCGATCACCCTGCTCTCAGTGTGATTTTAAATAAATGTTATTTTTCATTTATTCATCTCATGTTTTTCTTTTCGTCAGATGTAAGAAAAGTTTAGGCTGATCGATTCCGGTCGTTTTCAAAAAGTTTTCGTATCTTAGCCTCATCAATATTTATTGGAAGCTTTGCCTTTCCCTGCGCAAATCAAATCCCTTTAGCAATTTCGCCATAAGTAGGAACTTGTAACATGTATGTGTGTTTAGTGAATATATACGTGTGTGTTACATTTAGAAATTAATTATTAACTCTTGAAAACCATCTTTTTAGATCTAGCTAAATTCATTTACATATCCTGTATTCTTAATGCTTAATGTTCCAAATAAATGTAATATGTAGTAATATTATAACCTAAGAATGAGGATCATAATTAACTACGAGTATATAAATTGCAACACAGTTGAAACTGGCTAGAATTTCCAATTTTATAGAGTTAATCCCAGTCGTATCTGAAGCTTTTTTCAGTCTAACTGCGAGTTTGGCTGAATTTCGATATTTTTGTCAATCAATAATATAATAATCCATAATATGAAAAAAAATTAATAGCAGAATGTGTTGGTAAGCCCAAATCTCGAGAACAGCCGATTTCGTTTTCTTTTTTTAGTATATTCCTTGAAGTACGAGGATGGTTCTTATGCAGAGAAAAAAAAATAAGAGTCGACTGATAAGCGGTACGAAGTTTGCGGGGTCAGCTAGTTAATGATAAAAATGATAAAAACCATTCTTGCCTTTAACTGTGAGATACTCAACGGACACTAATCAAAACGATATGAAGTTTAAAATTTTACGGTCTTTTTATCTCATGCCGCCTGGGGACCTCTGCAGATGCCAAGATTAATAACTGAAGCGAAAACTTAAACCATTGTTCCGTAATCAACTCGCTGATAAAACTGTATTAATGGCATTTTAATTTTGATATTAAAATTCGTACCAATAAGACGTCATTGGGTTGTATTTAAATTACTCCTGAAATGTAATGATGCTCGTCAACTTGGCACACATTCTACTAACATTCCAGCTACTGTGACTCATTTGTAAGCAAACACGATTCATTAAAACAGCTTTTAAACTAGTAAAAAATATAATTAGAAGTAAATAGGATTAGAAAAAAATATCTACTTCCCTTTTTTTTCCAAATAACAACGACTAGAGTTATTAGCTATATTTGATAGCATTTATGTATCACAGCAACGCCTAAATACACAGATTCATCTTGACTGACACATATCCAGATCTCACATACTTGAGATAATATAAATTTAATTGTACCAAAAGGGCGTGTGATCGGGTGTGTAGCCCAGACACATGCAGAAATATTCGCTATTGCAATAATTGTTATATACGATGACGCAAGTTAATTTATAGACCAGGTGTAACGCTTGCAGGATAACCTTCTGATTTATTGCCCCTTTATGAGTTCTCTTGAGATGGGACTATGAATGAGATCACTGGCTTATATTGGCTGTAATTATGTATATATTATGTTATGTCCTAAACTTTTTAAAACTCAAAATTCTGTATTACTCTCTTTTAAAATTTCTTATGAAAGATTTATTGTGAGAATATTTTAGAAACAGTGACGTCACGTTCGTTTAATCTTGTCAATACTGCAGTACTTTACCTTCAGCTATCTTCAAAGCTTCCTCCTTAACGTATATCTCGTTAAACAATCTATCTTCACTTCATTAATTCAAAGCATTTAGGGCTGTAATGACCAAGATAGCGGTTTAGTGGCAAGATAAAATTTATTCTGAGACAGAGTGTACTCTTGTAGATATAGCTTCATCAGGCATTTGTTTGCTTTTATGTTTATGTTCAAATGGAATAGAACTGGCGATCGTTACGGAAGACGTTAAAAAGTTTATTAGGTAGGCGCCAGAAAGGTAACAATCATAAGTAGATAATAATAAAAACGTTTGTGACGGTTGTGAACGAAATGGCGCCAAAGTTATTGTTAAGGTATGATTCCGAACTCTGCAACACGCAGTAGTGCTGCGTAGCAGTGCTGCCTGCCGTGGTTATTCCGGTGATGTGCTGTTGCTTATTCATTTATTTGCACGCCCCAGTGCTGAAGCGACATTGCTGGGTAGTTCGGAATGTAATCTACACTAATATTATAAAGAGGAAAGATTTGTACCTATTTTTGTATGTTTGTAATGAATAGGCTCCGGAACTACTGTACCGATTTCAATAATTCTTTCACCTATAGAAAGCTACACTATCTGGGAGTAACATAGGCTATATAACATCACGCTACTACTAAAGGGAGCGGAGCAGTGAGCATAAATGTCAATAAATCGGGCAGATTTCCATACATTAAAGTTGGACCGGAATCCGAATTCCACGCGGGCGGAGCCGCAGGCAACAGCTAGTCTCATATAAACTCATAGATGTTATATTATGGAGACTAGCTAAAGTTTCGACAGGAACGTCGACGTGGAATTCAGAATCTTACTTTTAGAGTCTCTTCTAATCAGGTGGAAAAGTGCTCGAGCAGTTTTTAACGTTAGTTTTATAAGACAGAGCCTAAAATAGTATGTAACAACGCGCTAGTCTTATCCTACTACTTTATACTATTTTCAGCTTAATCTGAAAGGAATAAGGTTGATATTTAATTAACGCTTAATAAGTGCTCGATTTTGTCGCCTGATCTGAATTAACCTTTAGTTTTTAATACGAAATAGCCTGCTGTAACAGATACAATTCGTGGAAATTTCATGGCGAATAATTTCCACCGCCTAATTAGGTCAGCACAACTGATGTCATTCACTTAGTATCGAGTGATTTCATTCCCATTATAATTGCATGAAATATATTATGATAGGACTATTTGGCGTAAATAAATGAAATTAATGTAATGCTAATGAATGAAATTTAGAAGCTCATGAGTAGAAAATCGTAGCAAATACTTTACTTTTACGATTTAAAAAATGTAGATGTGTTCTTTCGTTTGTGTTGTGGGTTCAAATCCTGGTTATTACACTACCGACGTGAACCCACTCCTTGTACAAGCAATTTAGCTTAGTTGGAGGGGTTAAAGGGAATATTAGTAATTTCGGTTACTTAATAATATTCTTTCTAAAAAAAAACTTTTTTTCTTCCCCCTTCCCATTTGCAGATAGGGTTTGCTTGCTTGGTAACTTAGTAGAAACGTAAGTATAGTTCCTGGTATTATCTTGAGTGCAACTTACGAGAGAAACAAGGCACTTAAACACGTGTATTGGTTTAATATAATCTATGAGTGGTGGATTTTACCTTTTTCGTCGCCATAGCACCTCATGCCATCCTCAAAAGACATCCAAAAATCGCGGGCTGGGTATAAAGAGTACATTTTATGACGTCATCGGGGTCAAGATGTATGCCGCTAACTAGACTAATGTATCGTTACTACTTCTTTATTTGGCTAGTACTTTAGCTCCTTTGAGTGAAATTCGGTTATTTGTTACCTATCTTTTTTATAATGTCAATATTAACCTATACCTATACCTACCTACCTAATGTGGTTAAGATATTTCAAAAAATTTAAGGGAACTCAAAACTTATTCACTCGTAGTATTTTAAAACCTGTAATTTGCCCTCAACCACAAAGAACTTCGTGAAATAAATTCTATACATTCAAAGTTTTTCTTATAAATTACTACAAAGCAATGCTATCATCCCCACATGCTAATACTACTTTAGAAATACCTGTCTCAGAAATTTTTAAGAACTGATAGCTAAGTAGTTCAACGCTATAATAATAATGCATCACTGAACGAACTGATAGAAATATTTCAATGAGTCGATTTTACTGTGAAAGGTAACTTTAATTGGATCGTTTATATTTGATCTTCTTGCCTAAAACCATCTTTATTTTTAGGATTCCCGGCAAAGTAGAATCAGACCACCCTATCTTTTCCCATGAGTTTCCATACTTACTCCATCGGACAGTAAACACACAGCCCATAATGAAGTGCCTACTTGATGGCAATAGGCTCATCTCATCCCTATTACGTGGGATCGAAAATCATAGTTATTATTACACCTCTGTCTTGAAATCGCCGAGTACTGTTTCTATGAGCAGTTTTCCAGTAGGTATTTATAGCGTTCCTAAAGACGCGCTAGATAGCGCAGCCGGCACTTTTGGTAAGAAGAGTGTGGTGTCACATCTAGTGTTCCCTAATTTATGGAAAAAATGTTCTTCGGTTTTGCAATGAATTTACATAAATATTTTGTCATTTTTTCTGATAAAATTATTTTAAATATAATATTATTGTTTTAAATTACAGACAGTGACGCGAAAAGAATTAAGCTTTTTATTATATTTTATCTATTATAATATGGGTAAATTAAATTAAACTTTGGCTACATCGCAAATTCATGAAAAAATACTACAAACAAACCACAGAGTACATTAAAATTACCAAAAGCTATGCTAGCGCCATCTCCTGATGACTTAAAAACCAACTGATTATTATACCTACTGGAAAACTGCCTATTGGTACAATAGAATAAAAATATTCTATTAGTTGAAAATTCTTTTTCCTACCCATATTATTATTATAATACCGAGAAATAGTTTACACTCGCTTGAACTTTTCAAAAACGAACGCTTAGGAGGTGAAAGAGGAACAACTTTGGTGTAGTTTTATCAATATATTATAGTAGTTTTGCATTAGTTATAAAGTTCCTCTGTCAGTTTATTTTAACGATATGCAGCAGATATCGTTGCTTCTATAAAATATTTCACGTACACTACGCTAGTTATTAAAGACAATTCGAAGATATACTTAAACAGACAAAACTATATAAAAATAAAATACTTTACTCCTCCGGTAGTACTTACATAATATTATAAAAAAATAAACATTATACAATAATTGTCAAATAATGCCACACCATCTGATCTCTTTCATTTATCAAATAAGAATTAAATATTTCTTACTAAACTAAGAAAAGATCGCATCAATTTGCCGGGTTGCTATGAAGAGTTTAACATTTTATTATTTTATTGTAGTAAGGTGCGGTATTAGGAAGAGCCCAATTTCTCAGAATACAGAACTGTTTACTGAAAACATTTTGATTCATCTCAAGCTTTCCTAGAAAAATGAAACCCGCTCTTTCTACATTAGATTTCATATTTCCCGAAAAAGGTGTAAAAAAGTCTGTTTTTGTAGATTGGCAATATTATTAGGTTGAATATTATTAGCATTTCTTTTTTAGCATACTGTGTAAAGTATGACTTTATATAATGTGACTCAATTTTAATATTTCTTTATTTTCGGATCGGGAGTCTTCCGGGACCGGGACCGTGATCCCGGATTCCTCTTATTATCATTCCAACCTCTATATTTTCATAGAAAACGTATACATTTCAAAATTATCGTTTAACCTCATTCTTTTTATTTTTTTATTTTTATTATTTATTTTACCAGAATAGGTACATAGTTACAATTGAAGCTTAGCTTAAAGTATCGCTAAGGCTACCGGAGCCTGTGCGCGATTTGAAATGCTTGATCTCATTTTATATTTTTTTATAAATTGTATAATCTGGTGCCTATTTATTTTGCACAATTCAGAGCCAAGAACTGGCAGTAAATGAAGACAATGTTCATTATATTATTTAGTATTTTTATACATTGTAAAGGGAGGCATTTTGCTTCGTAGGCATTAAAACCTTATAGACATTAAACTTTATAGGCATCCTGCGTTTTGGACATTGACTTTAGGCAATTTGCTTCATAGGCATCGTGCAATTTAGGTAATTCGCTCAAAAGGGAATGATTCGTATTTGTTTTACACTATGCAGAGCCAAGAGCAGTAATAAAGATGATGTTCATTTTGTCTTATTTTATTTGTCAAAAGCTTCTGCTTAACTGCAAGCTTAAGTTAAACAAAACTATGGCATAGGGCAGCTTATGTAGAGTTACTTAAAGGATTTCAAACGTTGCGTCGAGTTACGTACCTAATTTATCACTATAGTTCAAATTTTTTATTTCATTTAGTAAATTTTAGTTTAATGTTTTTATTTTGAAACAGAATACGATATAGTATTATTCTCATTATTCCTTTGTACCTACTTAGTTTTTCTAAATATGGTATTTTTTTTTCGGCACAAACCGAATATAATACACACAAACTTACTTATCACTCTTATGAGTAAGTTTCCATAAGCATGATGAGCAGGTAAGTAAATAAATATGATGACTATAAAGAAAACAATATATTGCAGATTAAAGCATGAATGACTCCAGCGGATTATTGATAATAACAATAATTGCTAATAATTTATCATCATACAGATAATATCAATAAAAACACCAATAATGATTGATAATATCAATAATAATCAGCTGGGAGTCATTCATACTTTAATCTGTATGTATACTAACAATAATTAATTTAATCTCAAACTCCACACATCCATATTAATCCATACTTAATATTATAAATGCGAAAATAACTCTGTCTGTCTATCTGTTACGCTTTCACGAACCGATGAAAATGCAATTTGTTATAGAGATTGATAAGACCTTGGGAAAGAACATAGGCTATGTTTGATCCTGATAACCGACATACACGCGGGCGGAGCCGCGGGCAACAACCAATACATTATTAAATCATCAAATATTCCTGATTGATTATCATAAATAAGCAGGCACTATTGGGCAGAACTTGTAAAGCAAAAGTTAACCGGCTAACTTCGCCAATGTTGACACAAGAAATTCTGCATCGATGCTCTGTATAGCCAAATGAACAGCTGTTGTGTACCAAAACACTTTCTGTCGGAAGCTGAAGACTAGACTATATTGATGGAGCGAGTTACGAGTTTATTTCGTTATAAAATTTGAGATTTTAGTGATGTGAGACCCCAGACTTCGAGGTGAGAGCTTCGCTTTGGATGCGTCTGGGATTAATGCTAAGATGGAGAAGAATGATGCGAGCTTGTATGAGTATTATTGCTAACTCTCTGTTTAATATTTAAATTTATTATTGTTTATGTATGTTTTATTTTCGGCAGGAAGGCATTTATTTATATGTTTTTAAATATGGCATATTGCGCAATGTGGATGATCGGGTGCTATGGCGCACATTGGGAGCGGCCTATGTCCAGCAGTGGACTACAGTAGGGTAATTGATTGATTGCATACTCAAGTGATGTCCGTGGACTTGCCAGTGACTTAAGGTTATGGCCACAAAGAGAGAATGCACCGAAAAGTAAACTATACATACATACTACTACTACCCGTGAAATATATACTATCTAGCAAACCGAAGTTTCATCTAAGCTAACATTAAATTGTGTAACAAAGTGAAAGTTTCCTGCATCGTTCAAGTTTGGCGTAGATGTTCTGCATCAATGTATTCATATGCCCGAATATTCCAGTGTAACGTTCAATGTAGTTCCACAGTGCAGTATTGCGATTCTACAAGTCGATAGACATTGGGAGCGTGTTTGAACTTTGTTTGTAGAGCATATTATTCTGTTAACGATCTTTGGTACAGACACTACTAAGTAAAACTGAATTTAAGCTAATAAACTATAGGCTCGCAATGCGTCGCATGTAATAATGCGAGAATCATAGTTGACGAAATCTGGATGTTATAACTTTATCTACCCCTTCAGGGAATAACTCTACTGAGTAGAACTGAATTTAAGCTGAATAAACTTAATGCTGACGTCTGTATTCCATTGTCTTAAAAAGATCTGCTTTTGCCACTTTTGCTGTACTTAACGTTGTACGGCACTAATTTTATTGTACTTGACATGAAATGTATTTGCATCCGTGGCCAAGATGTCCTCGGAGCTCAGGGTTCGCCTTCCAGCTCTTTTTCCTCTGCTTCACACTATCTATTTGTAGCAGAAACATTTTTTAATTATTTTACTGCTATGTTTGGACTTTTAGTTTTTCGTGCTTTTAACTATTAAAGAGTAAAACTTTAAGTCTTATTTTTCGTCCGAAAAAGTAAAAGTAAAATTACGTTACTTGGTATCTATTGAACCACTATTCTATTTACTACTAGAACACTGCTAGGTTCCTACAGGGCTGTATTAGTGATAGTGTCGTAATCCAACTTATTTAGCTATAAAGGCGATCTAAATATAGTCACTCTCAGCATGGTCGAGATGACCCAGTTCCCAAATAATTTAACTAAAAGTGTACCGCCGGCACGAGAGAAGAAGAAGCTACAGGGCGACATAGATTGAATTACAACGAAAATACTTCTTGAACTATCACTAAGTTACGCAATACTAAACTATCTCAAACAATCTACAATTTCCAAAGGTAAGCCCGCATCAAAATTCACTAAACAGTTCAATATGATTGTGTTCAACCAACAAAGCCTGACCTGCACCACATAGGTCGTATCAATTTCACATGCACACATGAACGATAATAATCCGTGTTTACACCACACGAGGTACCATGAGAGGCACGTGTAAACGCCAGGTGCTCTTAGTGTGTGTCAACAAAGTACCGATTTAACGTTGAATCGAGTATCGATCGAAATTTTCCGGTTATAATTTCGTCTCGTGATTGTACACCTTTGTAATTGGTGTGCTAATACAACATTCTGGCTTCACACGGGTGCTATTTTATTTATTATTTAAACTAATATTATAAATCTAAAGAGTTTGTTTGTTTGTTTGTTTGAACGCGCTAATCTCAGGAAGTACTGGTTCGAATCGTGAAAATTCTTTCTTTCTTTCACTAAAGGGAGCGGAGCAGTGATCATAAATGTCAACTAATCCAGCAGATGTTCAAGGATCATTTGAAGAATTAAAACTTACGGGCATATTCTGGAACTTTCTATCACCCCTTTGAGCCTGTAATTTTTAGTCTTTAAAGAATGTATATAATCTGCCGGATTTGTTGACATTTATGATCACTGCTCCGCTTCCTTATGCAGTAGCGTAATGATATAAAGCCTAAAACCTTCGTCGATAAATGGACTATTCAACACAAAAAGATTTTTTCAATTTTGCAATCAGTAGTTCCTGAGATTAGCGTGTTCAACCAAACAAACAAACTCTTCAGCTTTATGACATTAGTACGAGTACCTATAAAATAATAATATTATTATGTTAGATGAAATAACACAATATAATTTTTCAACTGCTACAACAGAAATATTAAATGGCATTGTATTGCTGACGGACAATCAAATTATTTCAACAGACAAATTAGTTTTACAGCATCATAGTGTTTGAAAACGAACCGTCGCGCGTCGCATCGCGTCCTTTAATTTCCAACGTATAAAATTTCATGTTTTGAGCGTTTACTGGTACTAGCTAAACGTTAATTCCGTTAAATTCCGTAGGACCGAGTTCCGTTTTATGGGCTGTAAACTTTAGAATAAAACAAAGCTCATTTGTTCTGTCTGTTTTATGGAGGAAAAATGTCTAAAGTATTATAAACGAAGCTGTATAGGCAACGAAATTTCGGATTGGGATTTCGAGGAAGGAATTTACGAGTTCTAACAAATTTAATGTTGACTTAAATATAATATACTTATACCTTTTGCATATTTATGGAAAGTTTAATTTTGAACGCTGTGTCATGAGTTTAATAGGCAGTAAACTTTTTTATTTCGTCGTTTTATGTCTACCGTTGTACTGTCAGATATTATCTTTGTAATCTGAATAATTATGAATAATCTGAATAAGAAATTGATGTATAACATGTATGTACTTAGATAAGAAATATATCTCGTAGGTAGGTATATTGCTAGCTAGTTAAGTTATGTTTTCTGCCGATTTGGTACTATGTAGGTATGTCACAAAATATAAAAATATTATTATATATATTTCTATACCTGATTTCATTGCATCCCTAATGCATTCTCATGCATGCATATGTTTACATGCCAAACGTGAGGACCTTAATTCGAAACCTATGATTAAAAGGTTTTTGCTTAAGAATTTCTCATTTTTTATGAAGATAATCAAAAAATATATTATGTACCGATAGTGTAGCTTAATGGTCTCGAAGCCGCCTTCCTAGACGGCCTCGAAAGGTCCCGGGTCCGAATTCTGGCTACTTACTCTATCAACGTAAATCCACTCCTAACACAAGCTATTTATCTCAACTAGAGGCTTTAAGTGGAATCTTTTTGGTACACTTACTTGTCTCTCCAGGCCGATAGTGGTGTCTAGCAGGTCGTACAATCACATCTCTCACAGGCCCCAGTAGTCGGATCACGCTGTGACTCTTCGCGGTACACTCGTCGTTCCCGACGCAACCCACCGTGGTGTGCAACGTGCAATGAGTAGCAGGCGATGATGGAATCTTCAGCGTAATGATTCCATAACCTGGAACAAAAATATTACATAAATAACGTTGTATATCACGAGTCATCATCATCTAAACGCCAGTCACAACTAATGACCCAAGAAGGCGTGCGGTTTTAGTCAGTTTGAGTCCGACATAACCACACCTGTTGGCTCCAGAGAGAGGGGTCTGTGTGGGGATTTTCGTACTATAAAAAAGTCCCAGTTGCATTCAAAGCTTGGACTTTGAAGCACTGGATCCAATCTTCTACACGTCTCTAAGTCACTCAACTCTTGTGGGAGTAACTGCCATCTGACTCCTAACAATGTGAAAAACCGTAACTTTTTAATAGCATTCTGAAAACAAACACATGGTATGAAACCGGTTTCCCAGTTCCCATTCCGTTTTCCGGTTTCCGCCTAACACTGATAACGCTAGAGGTGTTATCTTTGCCGACCCCATTTCCCTACCCGCAAGATCTTTGGCGATTTTATTGTTAGGTATAGAATCATCAAGGCTCGTATTCAGCAGTATTTTTCTAAGCAAGGATTGTTATTCAATAGAGGTAATTAGCTAGATACGATTGTTGAGTTAGGTACTTGTGGTAGGTATTTTTCCGTCGGGTAGCTTCAAAAACGAACAAGAGCTTCTATTTTGCTTTCATATAAAATATTGATAAAATTTATCTGTGTATGAGCGCAAGTGGCATGAAACGGAGTATACATTGACTTCTGCATTTTAAGTGTAGCTTTACCCAACCAGATGTAGGTTGGGTTAAGCAAAGCAGTTTTATAATACAAATATGTTTGTGTTTGTTCTTTGGTTTGGTTGAATTCGCTAATCTCAGGAACTACTGGTCCGAATTTAAAATTATTTTTCTCTTGAAAAAGCCGTTTATCGACAAAAGTTTGGGCTATAATGATCACGCTTCTATTCAGGAGAGCGGAGTAGTGATGATATAATGTCAACAGATCCGGCAAATTTCCATCCATTTTTTGAAGAAATATTACGACTTCAAAGAGGTGATAGGCGGTTTCAAAATATGCCACGGGCGAAGACGGGGCGGGTAAGCTATTTCAGTATACTCTTAGGGGTTCATTACATGCTTATGCAAGCGTCATGCATCATGCCGTCAATCATGAATGTTATTGGTCAATCGGTTATTAGACGTTATGTTATTGGTCAATCACGGCGTGATTGATGGTTAAACTGACAGCAAAACCTACCGTGTAATGGACCCCTTAGGTATATTACAAAATGTGTGCTCACTCATATTATAGCAACAATTCTATACAAAAATAAAAACGTAATATTAACAGTATAAAACGCGCTCATTTGTGATAATAATGTGTTGTTTGCGCCACACTCTTGGGGACGACGCGACACATTTATAAAAGTTTTCCCAACAATACATTGTGGATGACATAAGTGATCAACTTTTTGCTTATCTCTGAATTTCTGAGAGTGTTATTATCGGTTTGGGAGATGGTTTGTATGTCTTTTATTCTTTTTTTATCTTTGTTCTATGTACTCTAGAATTGTGTATTCCCTAAAAGACATAAATTATGCTAGTACCTCGACATTTCTAGTGAGAAAAAATATTAATGTTTGATGGATATTAAGTCAAAAATCTCTATACTGAACACAAACATCTCATAGAAATCTACTTTATTATTGCACACAATCAACGTGCAAATATCAGCAGTCAGAGACGTACAAAATGGCATTAGAGATCTCTCTCTAAAATGACAATGCAAGTGTTGAATGCTCGATAGGTACACATTGTAGCTAATTGTACCAAGATAATTGATGTATTACATAGCATCTATCCAAGCGTTTGATTAACGCTTAGTTAATTGCTGTGTTCCTTCATGTTTCATATATGAGTCTTGTATCAAATTAACTACAAGCATGCAGATTTCCTCTCAAATATCTACGTAGTATTGCTATTCAATCTCATACTTGGCAACACATCTCTATAAATAAATAATAAATGGCACTTGCACTTCATTTAAGCTTCGACTTTGGTACCAACAATAAAAGTTTTTGGAGCAATTCCAAATGGAAGGATGTCGAAGAAATTCCCACTTCGTCCGCCAAGCGAACACTCAAATGAACCAGACACTATTAAAGGTAAGAGTTATTTTATCGCTTAAGTATAGAGAACGACTGGAAAAAAATTCCTCTTCGCTCTGCTCAAAGAGCTTTTATTCTTTCACTTTTAAATTGATTTCAGTGATATTTTTTTTTGGAAAATTAGTACGTACTGGGTAAATTGTTTGAGAGCTTGCAGTGCAAAGATAACAATAGTTATAAAAGCCGTGGAAAGGTTTCAATATATTCTGCGATTTGAGTGTACTGTATGTGAGCTTTGTAACGAGAATGGTCTGAGATTTGAACTGAACAGAAATTCAAACATTAATTGTATCATTGTAGTATTGTTATTGTTTTTTTGTGTTAGCCACTCTCTGATTTATGCTTATGAGCTATTATCAATATTATTTCAGAGGACAACCCTACAGTTTGAGTAGTTTCAAGATCTAACCCATACGCTCATGTTGAGAAAATCATGACTCGATGGCCTACCAATAAGCGAGAAACCGTCCCGTCACAACGTTGCACCCGGTTGCATTGGAGGTTTTCACCTACATGCGTCCACTTACTACTTCTCTTTAATCTAGCTAGTAAGAGCTTATATGGGAGGACTCCCGTCTGACCTCGCAACCCCAAGAGCAAAGCCTCATTCGTCGATCAAGCGTGTAAGCTTGCAGTTGAGGATGGCTCTTCGGTTCAACACTCAAATTGAAAGTATTTTTACATCAAAGTATAAAAAACTACATTGTCCCTCATAAAATTTAATTATGTCCTTCCCAAAGATGTTGCAAGTCTTAGTAATTAATTCATCCAGGTAGGTAGCTATGGTTTGGTCTACGTGACAAGTATTACTTGCCGCGGGGTACGTGCCTAGAATTAATGATGGAACTTAAGTCGCCATGCAATATTCTGGAGTGGATGTTGGCAATAACTTGAAAGGGATTTTTTTAAATGCATTATCTTTTTGGATTGTGTAATCTTTTTTAATCGAATTGTAAATGATAATAATAATGTTGACCTTAATTCCTCACCCACGAAACGAAGACTAAAATTTGAGTAATGTGTATATCTGTGGATAAATATAATATATAGTAGCTAGGCGGATTTCAGTGAAAACCGAATCGAAATAGAGGTATTCTCCACATTCTGCAGTAGCGGATTACTTTAAAAACTGGAATTACTTGCTAAGGATATTCATAATGAATAACTTTACAAGTTGATATTCAGGTACATTTTTGTTTAAATATAGAGGCAGCCGATACATCTTCAAATGAATGCTTTAATTACAAGTTTTTGCGATTAGTACATGAATTAGATATCACCCATGCATGCAAATATGTATTTGCAAAAAATGTATCTCAGTATTTTTAACCCCCGACAAAAAAGAGGGGTGTTATAAGTTTGACGTGTGTATGGGTGTGTGTGTATGTGTGTCCGTCTGTCTGTGGCATCGTGGCTCCCAAACGGCTAAACTTATTTCGATTCTGTTTCTTTTGTTTGAAAGATGGTTTAGTCGAGAGTGTTCTTAGCTATGTTTCATAAAAATCGGTTCAGCCATTTGAAAAATATGAGGAGTGAAAGTGGCAATGCAAAATCTAATATTTTCAAATATACCCGTGTTGGATATCAAATGTAAGGTAATAATTTATACACCAAGATACAGCAAGTTTTATGGAAATCGGTTAAGCGGTTACCTATAAAAAGAATTAAATAAAAAAATAAAAAAAACCCCGACCCAAAAAGAACCTATAAAAAGTAAAATAATAACTATTACATTATGACCTACCCTAAGTATTGACCCTTTTGTCATTTGTCTCGTCGGGGGACCGCCGTCTGACCGAAAGGGGGTATAGAGCATACCAAGGTACTTAGCGGTCAATACTTAGGGTAGGTCATAATGTAATAGTTATTATTTTACTTTTATATGTTCTTTTTCCGCATTTTAGATCACGTAACATAAGTTAGTTAAGCTATACTTAGTTTTGGGTCGAGATAGCGTTGTACAAAATATCGTAGATTTTGAAGGAAAAGGTAAACTTATCGAATGTTTTGATGCAATTGCAACGTTCGTGGTCATAGACGGACCGTCGAGGACTCCTCACTAAGCTTGTTACTAAGCTCTAGTTACTCCGTCCGTACCAGTGATGGATTTAATTCTAGAAATACTGCGGGTAAACAAACAATTAAATAATCTTCTGTCTAACGTCCTGTCTATACATTAAAAAGCGCTTGGGTTATATTTTATTAGATTAACGATTTTCAACGCATCCAACAATGGCGATCGGCCATTGATATATTAAAAGAATGAGGATTGAATTTAACTTGTTTTTTACTTTCTTATTCTCTGTAAATACTTATAGAGAAAAAAAAAAAATTAGTGAAAATTTGTTTATTAAATACGTACTACAAGTTGAAATTAGCTATTTTAATACGAAGTTGCATGAAATGAGCAAGCAATAGGTATAATTCATTTGTACTATTAAACACGATTTTTTTTTTGTATCGAAACATTTTTAAGAACATTTTCAAATCAATTTAGAAAAAGAAAAGAGAATCAACCTCCGGCAGTCGATTCTCTTTTCTCTTTCTAAATTGATTTGAATATTCAGCATAATAAATGGTTCAAAAATTTCATTCAATAAGAACATTCTTAGAACATTTTTATGATTAAAAAAAAATCTATAACTTGCTTGTGAATAATAGCAATGAAAAAGTTACAGTTTGATAATAGGTGCCTAATTACAGTGAAATAAAAGTTACATTATGAGCAAGTGTGTTGAAAAGAATACTACATTGTATTATAACAATTGCTTTTCAATTACATAACACATCTTAACACTACTGTAATAATATAATCAATTTATTTCTAGCGTAAAAACCTTATCAACGAACACCAACATCTCGAAGGAATTTCCAAAGAGACCGAAGTATTTCAATTTGAAGTATTCGAACGCACAGTGTTGGCAATAATAGCTTTCTGAACGTACTTAGCCTGAATGAGCCAACGTGCAACTTCGGTCCTGTCGTGTCGAAATTGCGGTCATTGTAGCACAAACTTTTCTGCTATTCTGCTATTGACGCGAAAGCTGTTCCGAAGTTGAGAACTGTTCTGGAATATGTTCCGTTTTATTAAAATTTTGATTATGTAAGACATATTAAGTGTCATTGGTTGAGAGTTTGTAATTTGTGTTTTTAATAATGATCAACTGCAACTTTTAAACTTTCACTTTCTATAATATGAAATAATGTTAACGTGAACTAATGCGATCAAGGTAGGTATAGGTATATACCTACATACATTAGGTTACCTGACGTCTCGAAAGTATAAGAAATTCTACTAACTTCTCGATTTCTCATTACTTGATTATATCTTTTTGGAAATCATCTACTTCCCAAATCGCGAAAAAAAAGAATATTTCAATAATTACAAGTTTTCTCCCAACCAGGAACTAGTCAATTCCTGCTAGAAACACTACTTTCACTCTTAGAAACGTTAAGGTTATAATATACCTACGTATAAAGTTTAAAAGTTTTTATTCCATAAAATGCTAAAGTGAATAAACTTCCGAGAGATACATTAACCCATAGCAACGTATTCAGAAAATATTTCACGCTGCTACGCCGTAGGTGAATACATGTGCTACGGTCGCTACGGTCGCTACGGTGGCTACGCGATCGTGGAATGTTCCGGTTCCGGCTCACTGCACTTATCTCACTCCTTTGTCATATTTTATTGTAATAACTCGAAAATATGATTGTAGTTTTAATTTTTTTTTTATAAAATTGATAACATATAGGTAGTTAAGATATCTTATTGAATAGTTTTAAGTGTGTACTTTATACTATAAACTTTCTAAGTTTCATAAATGGTAAATCATATACATTTTTGTCAACTTTTCGAATGGTTTATAAAAAGCTAGATTTTTGAGGTACAATCAATTTGATTCGTCACCTCGCTTGATGGTAAGCTGAAGGCAAAGTTTTCATTTTTAAACTATTTTGAGACGAGTATTTATTTAAAGCATGAATTTATTTCAAAAATTTGCTGTTTGTATTAACAAAGAACAACAAGTACCCAGTTATTTATTAAAACGCACAAAGATCTTTGTTACGGTTTTACAAATAAATATCTCAAAATACAATACATCATTATTTTGTTTTAAACATAGTTTAATGATCTTCTTGTACTTAACAATGTTGCTGTTGTTTTCAAACAAACGAAATAACATAAAGGGTAAGTAAGCTCTTGTTCATAAGGTTGTTCAAAGAAGTAATGGTTTCTTATTTTCATGTTTCAATATTGAACATTATTTTCAATGTACTTAACTTCTCAATTGATGGCACCGTTGTAACTTAACTACATTAATAATAAATGATGTGGCATCGTTTGATCATTACTCACGTGTATTATTTTGTTCTTTTTTTTCGTCTTCTTCTTGAACTCTGTGGCGTAGCGATAGAATGGTAGCGGTAGAACGTAGCGGTAAAACGTAGCGGAAGGTGATAGAACCTGGTAGCAAGACTGCTACGTAGAGGGTGCGGGTTCGTTCGAATCTCTTAGTGCAAATATTAGTATGAATGAATATGTATTTGCATTAATCTAGGTGTTTCTATAATATATAATATTATGTATGTGTTTACAAAAAAAAAGTATCTAAGTATATTTATCCGCATTCTAGATTTCTAGAGACACACCAAAAAAAGCCCGCTGAGTTTCTTGCCGGAGTCTTCTCAGGCCGGGGCCGCGTTTCGAACCGGTGGTCCATTTTCTAAGTTAGTCTTTAGTAAATATATATTTTTGACGTTTTGTAAGTGCCGTTTTGATGGTGTATACAGAATAAATGATTTTTGACTTTGACTGCGACTTGAACTAGACTGCGACTAGACTAGTCAAGCTATGCTTACCATGCGTCTGGATAACATTAACTTAAATGTTGTAGAATATATTTATAATTTTATCAGGCCCTATCAAGATATTTGTGGTCCAAGCCTATCTCGTCCGCAAGCCAATCTTTGATTTGATTCTCTGAATCTGGCGTAGGCTTTCCTCTCGGATTGGAAGTTCAGATGGCAGTAGTGGCTTCCATAAAAGCCGTATGTAACCCGAATCAAAGGTCTTCTTCTTATCTATTAGAAAATACTCCTTCTTCTTAGGAGTAAGTAAGCAGATCCCGGAGCCTCGGATGTATCCAGAAGCAACGCTAAGATAAGGATGATGATCTCAGGGGAGCCTCGGTGGTATCCGTCAAAGTCAAAAATCATTTATTCTGTATAGACCATGAAAACGGAACTTACAAAACGTCAAAAATATATAGGTATGTACTAAAGACTAGCTTAGCAAATGGACCACCGCACCGGTTCGAAACGCGGCTCCGGTCTGAGAAGACTCCGGCAAGAAACTCAGCGGGCTTTTTTTTATCCATTTCCAAAAAAAAAAGCGATGCCTTCACCCTGGAGTCCGCTTTCCAACTTTAATTTTTCTCATTCACACAGTCTTAGGCATCCTTGGTACTGAGACCATTACATTGCCTATGCATGTCATTATTTTCTCATTGACCTCTCCAACGAAAATAACAAAAAGTCTTCCTACACATTACCGACATACCTTTTCGTTTTCAATTCCAATACCTTTTATTATCATTACGTCCCAGCGCTTGATCTACTATAATAAATGTAGACAGTTAACGCGTTAGTGAGCCTTGAACTATATACGAGCACAAAAACTAACCTGGCACGACGTATATCCATCTCGAAGTCCATTTGTGAGGGATAAAGAATAAGATTAATGATCATAGTCCCGGAGACCTTGAACTTTCATCTGTTAGAAAAAAAAATAGGCCGTGTTTTGTTCGGCACGATTAACCAGTACTAAAATAGTAGGATGAATTTCAGAAAAGGGTGAGTTAATTCATTGGTATTTACTAATAACCCATCAGGGTTTACATGGGAAAGCTGCTGTTCTTATTTTATAATTTTCTATTTTAGTTTCAATAGTATTGGACATTAGATTTCATTTTAAAAACTAAAAAAAAAACATTTTTGATGCCTAAAATTTTTCAAGATACTTGTTAGAACAAAGCTGATGACCTAAAATGAAACAGTTCACGCCAGTAAACTCCTCAATGTTGGATTATATAAAGTACCTTGCAACTTCAATAGGTACTAATCTATTGAAGGTAAAATGCATTGATTTATACTGTTACTTTGGTAGAAGATACCACTTTATTTATATTCAATAATCTTTACAACAAAGTATCAAATCATTAACACAAATAGAAGTATGTTAATATCGAGTTCGAAGACTAGATGTTAGCAAACTTAGTTACAAGTGAAACTAATAAAAACATGTTGAAAAGAAATTCTGTTGACGCTTGTACGTCAGTCCTCGACATAAGCCGAACAGCAAAGTTACGTAATAAACATACGTGTTCGTCCTTCATATCTATATATTGTACTTGAATAAGACGTTAATCCAACTTATATTCCGAGTGGATATTATTCGCTCTACTTAGTAATAGTCACGCTTTTTCGGAGGAGATAAATTCAAGGAAATGTTTTTTCCTGTTTGCGCACGTGATCTGAATGTACCTATGGTTATATGTTGAAATAATAAGATAGTAACAATGTAACGAGAATAAAAAAATATATGTATGGTATTGTATTTACATACGAGTCAGGCTTTGGGCCGCATAACTATGTACATATATATTATTATGTATTTGCTTTTGTGAATACGGAAATGTTTTTGTGAGGAAATATATGTGGCATGTGGTATAAAACTTTCATTTGAATTGTATCATCACTATTATTATACATAAAGTTATCTATTTCAATAAAAAAAATTAATGTATCATCAATCTGAGATTAGCATGCTAACATTATTCGACAAGGTTCTGGTGCAGGTTTTCCTTTAGGGCTTGGGAGGTGACACAGCAGTCACACTTGGTTTCCCCACAAGCCAAAGATAAAATGAAAAGTATGCCCCGGGTGCAAATGGTATATAAAAAAATATAACAAAGTCAAAAAAAAAACATTAATAATAATAATAAATAAATAATAAATAAATATTCTACAACATTCTACACAACGCTATCTAGACCCATGGTAAGCTTAATTAGCTTGTGTTATGGAATCTAGAATGCGGATATACATACTTAGATACTTTTTTTTTTTTTTTGTAAATACATACATATTATACATAGAAACACCCAGACCAATGCAACTTACAAACATCTCAACAAAATAAAATCTTGTTACACTAAGTTTCTTTTCCAATAGTCTGTAGTAGTAAGACTATTTGTTAGCCCACTTTAAAGAAAACATTGTAAGTTTTATAAGCCTGGTAAAAACTTTAACTGCAAAAAGAAAATGCAGTCGTTCGAACTTCGAAGTAGAAATTCTTTAAATCCTTGTATAGAAGCCATGAATCTTCGTATAGTTTTACGCTAGACTGATTTCGAGCAGTACTAAATACGGTTTACCTCTGAATGCCTTCGGGTTTCGAACATTTTGTGTCTTTACAAATTGTTCGGTTAATACCTCTGTCAGTACGTGGTTTTAATTCGTACAGGGATTTAGTTTCTTAATTAGAACAGGCTCCGCTGTATAGTGTTCTATGAGGCAATCTTCGTTCTTATTAAAGGAGATGGCGTGGGTGTCTATTGAACTAATTACTTTGTATTTGTATTTCACTTGCATTTCTTGTATTAAATTTTTTTATACTGTTCATTGATGGCACATGGTGGAACTTATTGTTACCCACACACACACACATAAAACACAATGTAAACCTTTGAGAATGCCGTCAAACGAAACCGGCCAGGTTCAATAATAAATATCGTGAAAAAGTAAAAGTGTGCTATCAATATGTGTTTAAAAGTGATTGAAAATTAATAACATTGTATACTGAAATTTCATATTTGACGCTGATTACATGATGGAGCTTGCTTTTTAGAGGCCAAAGCTCCAATTTACTCCACAACTCCATTATTTTTACTATTACAAGAGCGACTGCCATTTGACCTTTTGCCATTTGGTCATTCCTGATATATACGCTTCCCTTCTTCTACTGTCAGAATTATTCACATACATGCTCATTGCTCATGGATTGCGGTTAGTAACCGTAATCCATGAGCGACTTACCAGCCCCCTAAACAAGTGGTAATTCATTGACCAGCGTATTGTAGAATAAAATGACGAATGTATGGGATTTGACGTTTATGACAGTCGTCAACTTATGTCATAAACGTCAAATCTTCCACTCAAACTTAACTTTTTTTTTCTCTAAGTACAGAAAAAAAACAGGGTAAAAAAAAAGTTAAATTCAACCCTCATTCTTTTAAATATGGCCGATCGCCATTGTTAGATGCGCGCGCATAGGAAAACGATTTAATTTGTAGTATTGTTTATTTAGAATTTTGTAGTATTATTTTCTTCGCAAGTGTGTTGTAAAACGTCGTATGCCACGCGTGAGTATGATGATTACCGTCCTCGGCTCTCTTAAGACCCTCGCCTGACAGCTCGGGTCTCAATGGCGCCTTGGCGGTAATCACCAACTTTACTCACTTGTACCATAATGTACTATTACATACTTTTCTTATAGTTCATTTACATGAACTGTTGTTTTGCGGGTACAGACAACTAGAGCCAATTAGCCAAGGTAAGTAATAGTAAAGTTATTAAAAGTTGTTCTAAACTTTAATCATGCTTTCCTCTGAGACTAATTTACTTCGGATATTAAAACTAGAAGACCGTATAGGGTTACTTAATTACAAGTTTAGCTTTGACTACAAAGCTTACATAAAATTTTAGTTTTAATATGAAGAAACATAAAAATATATTATTACATATACATACATTTTAACCGTCTGCAGCGAAACTAGGTACTGAACAATATTATCTTGTGTTTGAACTGTATTATTTATTTACATTTTTAATTGATGTAACCTATCCCTGTTTTCTCTCATAATTACCATATAACTGAGTCAATTTTAATGAAGGAATTGTCTTTTAGAACAATATGATATACAGATATACATGTTTATAAAACATACCGCTGTCAAGTTTTTTGTGTCTATATTAAAATTATATCAAGTTCTGGTTTGTTGATTTTTATTTCATTTCCTTCATCTGAAATTTCCATCCTCCAAGAAAGTTTAAGTAGTTATACCTCCAATTCACGATTGCGACATACTCAAGTAACATCCAATATCTGCGTGTAATGTACTCGGGGAATGAGTTCCGGAATATCTGGGTTCCGAATCCGCATTATCAAGTTGAGCACGCGACATCGCTAAGTGAATTGCGTATTTGCAGACAACGGTGACCACTTCTTGTTAAGTGCTGACCTTTCAGTATTCATGGACATTAAGTACACACACAAGAACCTTCTCGTATGGCACACGTGTGCTTATATATCTAGTTTATTAGAATAGTTTGGAAGTTTTAAGTGAATAGTTTAGTTGTCCCTTTGATGTACTGAGACAAGTAGCTATTAAGTATAAGGTATCATAACACATTATCACGTCATCAAATACATAATTATGTAATATAAACACCATATAAACGTGGGCTTGACAGCCTCCATGGCGTAGCGGTAGTGAACGCGGCCGCTACGCAGGAGGCGCGGGTTCGATCCCCGCTCAGTGCAAATATTTGTGTTCATAAAATATGGGTATTTGCATTGGTCTGGTCGTGCCTCGGAGAGCACGTTAAACCGTCGGTCCCGGTTGCCACAAGGACATCTAGGGCAGTCGTTACGGGTAGTTGGAGCCCTAAAAAGTCCAAAAACAACGGTCTAGCTGCAAAGCTTCGATATCTCCTAATGTTACTATTGGGTCGTGGAGGTCAGATGGCAATCGCTTCACAGAAAATATCGAGGTCTAGCCAAATCTGTAGTTAAGACTGGTAAAGTGGACCCCAGACTCCGAGCTGAAAAGCTTCGGATGCGACTGGAAATTAACGCTAGGATAAACGTGGGGGTATATAAGTATACTTACACCTTTGAGTTTTCAGTCTACCTTAAGCTGCGTTTACATACTCGTGGCAGAGCGAGGGAAGTGGCGAGAGAAGTGGGCAGAGACGTGGTGTGAATAGTATATTCGTCATGCCGCGAGTACTGCCGCGTATGTTGCTGCGAATGTCGGCTTGGCGGCGCGAGTCAAAGGAGCGGCAATACTAGCGCGATGAACTATACGAGACCGCTAGATGGCGTTTATCAGTAAACACGGCTTTCTTTATTGATCCTCGAATATTTACTTTTAAAAATATTCATATCGATCTACGGAAAGTGTATAGTAGTTGAAAGTGATAGTTTTTATTAACAATCTATTTAATTAATTCGCTATGCTGTAAAAGCATAATGCGTACACTGCTACAGCGTTGTCCTCCATACGTTTACGTCCGTCTCCATTGCAGGGCGAATACTGTAATGCGGATACTGTAATGCGGACCAACACGATGATGCGCGTGTGTAAACGCTAGTGCATTAATCGCGCGAATATTTCCGGCAACACGATGAGCAATGCGAGCGACAGTATGTAAACGCGGGGTTACGTGCTAGCCGGTGAATCTGCTGAACAATGGATGAGGCATAGGCCTTATTTTCGGGGTTAGAAGACGGCAGTTGCTTCAAGAACTTCGGAAAAAGCGCTATCTTTGAAGGCAACTGGAAATTCACTAAGTCAAGGTTCCGGACCATTCTAAAAGATTACTTTGCTATTTTAGCTACCTGAATTGATGAGCGACAACTAAATACTCCATCGAAATAATATCGACACGCAGCAAAACTGACGTACAGCAAAATACTGCCCAATATATCAAACGCGAACCTATATGGGACAACGCAAATGCTATGAAAACGAATCCAATATTTCATATGCCATGATGAGAGTAATTCAGTGACGGCAAATACACCGCACCGCAACCAAACCGATTCAAAGGCACCGCTCCGTACAAAGCTTTGTACCTCCGCCGACTATAAAGCTTTTGTGCTAGTACCGACCGATGTTGCATTCTGGGCACCCCACACCGCTTACCGGCCTTCATAGTGAAAGATGCGTCACGTGTCGCTAGTTAACCGACCTTTGAAGCGGGAGGCTATAAGGTCGGCGTCGTCTGATTTGCCTGCCAACATGCACGTACCTAGTGTTGAAGTATCTTTCCTCGTTGATCTTTATAAAAATGTTTAATTCAGAATGTGGCGTAGCACTCACTCCGTGAGCATGGTTGCTCGAAAGCAACCAACACGTGAAACATACAACATATTCAAACATAAAACACACACTAAAAGGCTTTGTTTGATAAGTTTTTTTTTTCTAATGCGCGTTAGTAGTAGAATAAGAATGAAAAACGTGTTAATAGACGAAATCACGGATCAAATTATAATACTCTTCCCCAAGAATACTTAGAAAAAAAGAAAGAAATAAAATCTTACCACTACTTACTTATCTCATTTAAAAAGCGGCAACTAAAATAGATTCATAAGCCAAAATATTTCGTAAGGTCGATTAGGCGTGCGATGAAAGCCGTCATCAATCTGCAAGTTTGTGAGAGATACTTTCAATAGTTAATCAGTCCATTAATCAGTCATCAATCAGTTCATTAATCTCTGTTCCATTTTTCGTCTTTATTCCCATAAATCTATTGCTTGCTTGTTAACAGTTTGATATCTTTTTTATAAAAAAAGTAATCTATTCTCTATACTAATAATTATTATAAAGCTTTTTCTTTGTTTGGTTGAAATCTCAGGAACTACTGGTCCGAATTGAAAAAATTTTTTTGTGTTGAATAGACCGTCTGTCGATAAAAGATTTAGGTTATATAATATCACGCTACTACTCAAGGAAGCGGAACAGTGACCCTAAAATGTCAACAAATCCGGCAGATTTCTCTATATTATTTAAAAACTAAAAAATACGGGCTCAAAGGAGTGATTTCAAAATATGCCACAGGCGAAGCCGGGCGGGTCGGTTTAATTTATTAATTTCATATGTATGAATACTTTTGACAGAGAGGAAATTATTCAAATACTATAAAAACCATCATGTTATTGGATTAGTATGGTATATCCACACAGACTAAATCCATTCGTGCTGTAATTATTTTTAACTTTACCAGTCACAAAGGTATTTAAAAAAAACCGTGATCTGTTATAAAACTTCAACTGTACTACTGTCTTCTTAAAGCCTTGTATTGTCTGTCTTTTCTCTAAGTACGTATTTTTTTATATATAGATACAATACCGATCATCTATAAACGAGAAGAGATAAGTTTCGGTAGCTTAGACACTAAAAAGAACATTACAATCGACAATGTCCTTGTTTAATAGACATTCATACTAAAACTTTCTCCTAAATTATTTTCAACTTAAAAAACAAGCTCGAAAAATATAGTCGCATTAAATTATACCGGGGTTGTCACGTCATTCGCTCTAAGTGTCGGGACAAAAGAAGCGTGGCTAATCCTATGGCCCGGGATAATTAAATCACTCCGCTACTGCTCCCGCTCTTAAACCAGCTTTAAAGATGTTAAGCAGATCTTCAGTCGACTGAAAATTTAATAACAATATCTATGTTCCTTTAAGAGTGATTGAATCTTGAGAATACTTGATGGTGGATATGAATAAACTGTTTAATCTATTGTTGATTTTTTAGCGTTTGATTTGAGCGTTTGTTTCTACGCCGTAGAAGTAGGAGCAAGGGGAATGCCAGCTAAATCCCTGTACAACTTACTTAAAGACCTCGGATTGCTAAGAGCTTCAGTAAGCTCTTTACTAAATCGAATACCAAAAGCGGCATTGATAGGATCTTACCAAATTTGGATAGGTAGGGGGGGAACACTACTGACGGTGGAGGTGAGCGCTGATGCATCACAAGGTGGCCACCCTAAACCTACATCTGGGTCGCAAGTCCCAGTCGCCGTCACGGTGTTCCTCTCTGTATCACGCTATGGACCCGGCGACCGCACGGTGAATCCATGGTGTGCTGAGAATCCGATCTCTCTATATCTCGGGACACGTTTTTTGGACCTGATTCGCGACACAAACGAGGACCTAGCGTACGCGGATTGTTTTGTAATAATCTATACTTATACAGGTTGTCTGGAAGAGATCGCAGACCTGCGATAAGTAAGTAAGTAAGTAAAAACGTCTTTATTGTACACCATATGAAATAATACAACATAGAGATCTAAGTTATGTGGTAAGGTATGATGGCGGCCTTATCGCTCAGTGGCAATTTCTTACAGGCAACCTTAGGATGGATGAAAACATAGGAGAAGAATGTTTTCGGGTAGTTTGGTGTACATAGAGAATATATTATAAAGAATAAGAACAAAATAATGAAAAAGAATCTTATCTTATCTTATCTTATCTTATCTATATTTGAATTCAATGCTGATTTGATTTCTATGCTGTAAGTATTTTGCTATAGTAGTAGCTATAGTATATGCTATCCTCAAAAGACACACAAGAAACATACACTGCGCGTATAGAGTACATATTATTAGGTCCAAGATATATGTCTGGAGCAATTTTGTGGTGAATGCCCCGTAGCACCACTGGTTGTGTCAAGGGTAAAATTCTTGCCCAATGGCACTACCGGTAGTGTCTAGGGAAAAAAATACTCCCCATGACACTACCAGTAGTGTCAAATTAACTTGACACTACCGGTAGTGCCATGGGGCAAGAATTTTACCCTTGACACTATCAGTAGCGCCATTGGGTAGTGCCACGGGGTAATCACCAATTTTGTGATTCTGGGTGTCCGGGTTGGAAGTAAGCTTCTGGGTTTTTCTGTTACAAAATTCTCAGTAGGCTCACGGAATTTTAAAACCGTGGCCATAAACAGTCATATAGGTACTGTTTGTAAATCATATCCAATAAGACAGTATCGCGTTATTGTCCACTATTTTAAGCTTTGTCATACTGGATTAAAAATGACATTGAATTACCACTTAAAAACTGCTCGAGCATTTTCCCACCTGATTCGAATTGACCCTAAGATATCTCACTCATTCTTGTTACAAATCTATTCCCCAAGGAGTCCTAGCGACCCTCCTCATCACCGGAAACATTACTTTAAGTAAGTAAAGTTGTTTAACCGCGATTACTTTCCCAGTCGGGCGGGTCTAATTCTAAACGGGAAATCCTGTTTGAAAATACCATTATAAACTTATGTCGTCAGCGGTAGAGTAATGGCTAATACATCGCACGGTTCGAATCCTGGCTATTACATTACCGAAGTAGCTTAATAACGATATTTCAATAATTAATCAGTCAGGCATACCGGTGGAATCCATATTCCATACTAATATTATAAATGCGAACGTAACTCAGTCTGTCTGTCTGTTACGCTTTCACGCCTAAACCACTGAACCAATTTCAATGAAATTTGGTGTAGGGGTAGTTTAGATCTTGAGAAAGGACACAGGCTATGTTTGCTTGCGATAACAGACACCTATGCGGGCGGAGCCGCGGTCAAAAACTGGTCTTAAACAAGGAATCATGGGTTCAATTACCACTGCACCTATAAATTGGGTAAAAATGGTTACATGGAAGACAATTCTCCCTATAACGTACTTGTTTGTATTAGGTGTATATAATTTTTTTTATCAAAAAATAAAGCAAAGGATGTTTATCTATATTTTGGTTTCTTTAGTTCAAGCTGTGCTTGAAACTTAAGCACTCATCTAAATCACTCTTGAGCAATTTATACAATATTAATCCTCTAAACTATAGTATACAGTCTAACAACTCCTATACTCAGATAGAGTATATTATAATGAGCACAAAATCGTAATGTTAACAAAAAAAGAAAACAATATGTTTGTCAAAATAGAAACATTGCTTGATTAATATTACACTCCGAATATCACAATAGAATTAAGTATGAGTAAATAGATTTTCCATTTGCAGCATATTCTGTTCTCGACATTGCAGAGAGAGCATTATATTTGGGGATTAAACGAACTTACCTGTAAGTGAAGTTCTATCCTAATTATACGAGTGCTTCGTCCGAAGAGATTAGCATAATAGACTAATGTAGTAACGCAGTTAGTAGCCGCCATCCACACTATTTTGAGATTTTTTATTTTTTATTTTGTGGGTAACCCGATGTTTCATATAGACGCACACCCTATCTAAGCTCATTCGGTTTAGTGTAGAGCCGTTCGTATTGACATATTTTACGAGTAAATTGGGTAATCGTATGTGTAATCGTAGTTAGACAAACGATTGGGTGGGAGGGATGCTAATCTCTTCGGACGAAGCACTCGTATAATTAGGATAGAACTTCACTTACAGGTAAGTTCGTTTAATCCCCAATTATACTTCGTGCTTCGTCCTCGAGATTAGCATAATAGACTAATGTAGATATTTAGAACCAACATTCGTAAAATATGATGTATTTAAATTTGAAACCCGTTCTGTTGATATTGCTACTGTATTGTAACGATGACAAAGCAAAAGTAGGTATTCCTTTCGAATTATCCTTTCAATGAATGATTGAGAATTTTTCGTTCATTAAATATATCATCAGGGGCCATGATCAAATGGCCCACTTTTAACTTTACTAAATGTATGAGGGCCGAGGTTAATTATTTGGTTTTCTCATATGTGCATAATTGACATTATGTGAGCCGTTGATGCGAAGTCAGTTTAAACCCTGGAAGGACTCAATCCCCCTGGATGTTTAGATATCGTTTGCGCAGACACAGGTTCACTCATAAGTACTCATAACTAATAAAACGATCGTCAGAGTACCTACTCTAAATATGGGCGATGCGCGACCCATATCGAGATAGCAAGGAGTCTTTGCGGGTCGGAACTCTGGTCATTGAAAATATACAACAGCGTTTGTGTTATTTGTTCCCTTTAGATACCTAAATTAAGTATGTTATGTTTTATTAATTTCTGACGGGTATCTATTTGTTACTTAATTTTTTAATGTTTGTACCTACTCTGAACAGATAATAAGCTGCAAAGCGTAATAATGTTTGTTTACTATATAGGTTTCTCATAACAATTACTTTTATACCTTAAGGCAAACTCAAGGTATGCAACCGTATCTGTTATTTAACTTCAACTTAATTTGTTAAAACCTATATAGGTATGTAGTTAAAAATGTGTCTAATATTAGATATCATTTTTCTAGGCAACAGAGAAATCTGGGTTAAGGATTAGATTAGATTTGATCCTTAACCCACAGAAGAAATATTATAATAGAAGGAATATTTCAACGCAAGAAATATTTGAACTTACACTGTTTCATAATTTTGATAACTTTGCTCTGTAACATGTGAAAAAGTGTTTAGAGAACAAATCGATACCTATTAGGTATGAGAGTAACTCATAGTGGAGTCTATAGTTCTGTATAGCCCTTAGAAGGGGGGTAACTTATGAGAATTTGGTTTATAAGAAATGCTGTTGTTGATGCTAGGAACGTAATTTAATTTAATCCTGTAAAAGGAAAGCATTCATAAAGTTTAACTCTGAAATAGTTAAAATATGCATACTGCGTTTGCGTTATATATATTCTATAATATATATCTTATTACAAACCGTAAGTATTTTTACAAAAAACAATTGTTAAGTTAAACAGAAAAGGTTATGAGACATTTGAACCTTGTAGACTATAATTATTGTCTGTAGACTTGATGTATTATGCAAACGCATTTATCTTTGTATGTTCACACAAGAAAGGTTGCGTGAAAAGTTTAAAGACAGCAGAAGAGCCCGCAAAGCGCGTGGAAGCAGATAGCGGGTCCCTGTGTCCGCCCCGGAGGGAAAACATGAATATTTCTTAGTATCTTCTATGTCTAGATGTCTAGTAACATTATTCAAATGTAATGTAATGTATTATTCAAATACAGGATATCTCCCATAAGCTGATTAATATAAAGTAAGATGATGACGGGAAATCTGAGAATTTAGACAATCTTTAGCAAATATTTGCGTTAAGACCATTAAACGCTACCATTATTGCCAGCAATTTTAGGTAGGTATATTTTAAATTCATCAATACTGCATGAACTAGCTCATTAGCTCACTGATTGCTGCCTATTACCTGTACACCACCCCGTAGTTGAGATGTCTGAAAAAGTTAAGTACAGGCCACTATAATCATCTATCTATAATCTTATAGGTACGATAGTGATGATGATGGATCCTATAGGGCATAGGCTATGTATTGAATTGAACGACCCTCACCGGTGAGTAGGTATTTTGTTTGTTACAAAATCATTACAAGCTCACGCGTGCACGCACCTATGGTCAGTTATACAAATATACTATTGAAGATAGGTATATTTATTTTATATTGTCAACATGTATTCACATAATTAGTTTAAGTTAAAACTAACTTGTTATTTTGTATTTATTATGTATTCGTTAAATCGATCTTTTTATACAATTTAGGTGGCAGATAAGCACACGGCCCACCTGATGTGATGTGAAGTAAATCCATTCACATCTTTCTTAGCAACACTACGACTGGTTTCATAACCTTAGTTAATACAGGTTAATACATAAGTTGTGTACTGCCAAGGGTAGGTAAATGCAATAAATTGATATAATATATCTTACATTGGAGTCGTAAAGTGAGTTGCGCTTGTTCAGAATGTACCTACTATAGGCATCCTTCTTTTATTTATAAAAGGATTTAAGTAGGTACTTAATATACGTATATACGTATCCATGCCTGTAAGTCCCGAAGGGATAGGCAAAGTTGTATTATCACTAAGGTACATTTCGTCAACTATGATTTTCGGTCCCACGTGATAGTGGGTGAACCCATCGCCATCAATCGAGCACTTGTCATGGGCTATATGGGCAATTTCAAAATTCAAAGTTATCTTTTATTGAATTTTTAAATTACTTATACTATCAGCCTTAACACTATCATTATAGGATGTTGTATACCTAATGCGATAGTATGGGTATTTATTACCACTGTATATATATATATATATTATACTAAAAATATAACATGCAATGTTATATTATTTAAGTAGGTATGATGAAAAACATACTTGATGAAAATTTGACTCTGCAAGATTTCGAAACAGCATCTTTATAACGAATTGCTCACTTGCTGACATGCCTTAGCAAAAGAAACAATACATGATGTGTACTGTGCCCGTTCACTTCCGGACATGGTGCTCTCTTCTGAATATGCCATTTAGAAGAGAGTTTTATAAAATGGTGTTTTATAACCCTCCATATTATGAGAGGATTACCAGATCGTCACTCACTGGTTTAACCACTGGCCTCTGCCTGTCTAGTCTAGTCTAGTTGCAGATTTTTCCTTAATAAATTAAGGATAGCAGTGCCACGCTGCTACACGCATAGCTGCTGGGGATTGTGCAACTTTTTCAATAAGCAATTGAGTGAAGTTTGATGCTGTCTGTCTTATCCTTAATGGCCCCCGCAGCCTACGAATTGGACTCCGATGCTTCCAGTTGAAATCTTTTGAATAAAGCCTTCCATTTTTAATCAACGCTTCGTTGCTGATATTTTCATACCATTTTTGGTATATTTTCTTGACACATTTGAGAATGCCGGCTTAAAACTAACATTTAACCTGGCATAGATCATAGCTCTCAGGTATGCAAAAAACAGGACATTCAGTCCCTTGATTAATACTTTTAGCACGCACAGTTCGCAGTCTTACTTGAAGTATTCGAATATCCGAGTGAAGGATATAAGTAGGCAGGGACAGTTCCTAGTTATAGAAATAACACGTACTGTTCACAAATCATGGATTTAAACACTGTTCAACAGTCCCAAACTGTACTGTTCGAAGTGTCAGAATAATTTTATATTAGTAGGTAAGAGACAGTCCCTAGTTATAGAAATAACACGTACTGTCCGCAAACCCTGGATTAAACACTGTATAACAGTTATAAACTGTAGTGTTAACTGTAGTGTTCGAAATTTCAGAATATTTGTATATTAGTAGGTAAGAGACAGTCCCTAGTTATATAAATAACACGTACTGTCCGCAAACCCTGGATTAAACACTGTACAACAGTTATAAACTGTAGTGTTAACTGTAGTGTTCGAAATTTCAGAATATTTGTATATTAGTAGGTAAGAGACAGTCCCTAGTTATATAAATAACACGTACTGTCCGCAAACCCTGAATTTAAACACTATACTACAGTCCCAAGCTGTGGTGTCCGAAGTGTCAGAATATTTGTATATTAGAAGGTAAGAGACAGTCCCTAGTTATAGAAATAACATGTACTGTCCGCAAACCCTGAATTTAAGCACTATACAACAGTCTCAAACTGTAGTGTTCGAAGTGTCAGAATATTTGTATGTTAGTAGGTAAGAGACAGTCCCTAGTTATAGAAATAACATGTACTGTCCGCAAACCTCGAATTTAAACACTATACAACAGTCCCAAACTGTAGTGTTCGAAGAGTCAGAATATTTGTATATTAGTAGGTAAGAGACAGTCCCTAGTTATCGAAATAACCGTACAGTCCACAAACCATGGATTTAACCACTGTATAACAGTCATAGACTGTATTTTTTGCAATGTTAGAATATTTTTATATTAGTGGGTAGGTAAAAGATATGTATAGGAATAGCGCGTATTGTCTGCACATCTGTTCGAAGTGTCGGAATAATGCTTCAGTAAGAGATGCTTTTTAATAAAATTATCTATTCGTAAACCATGTTACTCAAACACCATTCAAGTTTTATTAATGTAATATCATAAATGATATAACCAGAAATGCCCACCTGCAGTGCTATAAGATAATAATTATTTTTATTATATATCTATCTCTACCATTGTATAGTCTCACGCCTGTACATCGCATGTTTATTGGTCTGACTGTACATCCATTCTATGTATTATATACTGCATTTCTTTTCTAGTTTCCACAACTATGACAACTACAACAAACTCCATTACAGGACTCGATGTGTACCAGGATAACGTCCATACAACCATAGATATAAATCAGCATCTTAAAGTGAGGAAGTAAGGGATAGCCCAAGTTAATAAAATTAACACGTAGGTAGGTACTACCTGCAAACTATGTTATTGACACTCAACAGTAACATATTATAAAAGATTTCATCCTTCTTTCTTTCTATGGTAGGAAAAAAGATAGCACTAGCGATATGGAAATTTAATATGAATTCAATTCATTTATTTGCATACAAGTTGTTTGCTGACCCTTGGCTCGAAGGTCACCTTGCCTCAGATGCAAACAGGAAAATACGTCTCCATGAGGATGATGATGATGTGCATATAAGTATAATGTCAATCTATAATTTGTGATATTGCTATCGACCTGGGGTACCATCACCTCTTATAAGTATATTTCCATTTCACTCTACCCACATAGTGTGAATCGAATTCGGACCGTTGTCGACGGTCGATATTTGTATAAGGCAAATGTAAAATCTATTTAAGCAAATAAATATATCCACTTCAGTAAAGTATACTGTTTGACCCAGTTTTACCATAATATACTAGTATATATTAAAATAATACTGCTAGAGATGGTCCCTAGGTATTGTTTTACACTGTAATACCTTTTATCTACAAAATCATGAAATGTTTTTCTCAGTTAGTGGTAACGTTTGTGGAAGATTATTATACTATACCACTATACGCATGTCATCCATAGGTTGAAATCAGTAATTATATTTATTATTTTCATACCCTTAGAAAAAGAAATAATAAGTAGGCGGTCGACGCGCAAAAAAGTTGGTCACTGATTTATAACCTTTTTTGAAATATTGTAACATAGGCATACCTTATATACAATAATATTAACGGGAATTAACGCGATCATGGTATTGTATATCATGGAACGCGAGAGTTTAAAAGTTAGGATAGGCATACCTTGTTTATCCAGATCCTCTCGATGCCGACAATCTGAAGTTATAACTCACCCGAGGAACAGCCGGTGACGATGAAGGCAAGCACCATCACACTTCTTAACAATTTCCTAATTTTTCTTTCTATACGATCACTATTATTAGCCTTAACGTGTAGGCATATTAAAGTATTAAAAGTTCGCTATTTTTGGCGAACGAGATGTGGACGGCGAGACACTAAAAATGCGAATGAGCTTAGATAGGGTGTGCGTCTATATGAAACATCGGGTTACCCACAAAATAAAAAATAAAAAATCTCAAAATAGTGTGGATGGCGGCTACTAACTGCGTTACTACATTAGTCTATTATGCTAATCTCGAGGACGAAGCACGAAGTATAATTTTTGGGTAAATATTGTGTGATAAATATTTAATAGATATTGTAAATCCTTTAACAGTCGGAAAATGAATTCGATCTTTATGTAGAATTTACTCAAAAATATTCTTTGTTCATAAATATATTCATACCTATAGAGAGGTATATAGATCAAAGGTATTATAACTTCGAAAAGAATAACGCCTAATATTAGTAGTCGAGTAATTAAAAAATAATATTTATACAATGACATGCTAATCCTACTAATATTATAAACGCGAAAGTTTGTAAGTATATGAGGATGTAGATACCTACATCCTCATATACTTACAAACTTTCGCGTTATATATGTAAGAGTGTTTGTTACTCTTTCACGTAAAAACTACTGAATGGATTTTAATGAAACTTTACAATAATATAGCTTATACATCAGAATAACACAAATGCTATATATCAGCGATGAACGGGATCAGAATACCACGCGGGTGGAGCCGCGGGTAGCAGCTAGTGATTGGATGAATTACATACTAACATAATAGGGAATATAATTTCTGTATAAATATGATGCGTTCTACCAAAATTTACACAAAATTATACTGCACAACATACTAAACTAATTTCACTAGTTCTAAGCTGTTTGCTGTCCCAATTTAAGCTCGCTTTGGGCTTAATTTCCTAGCTGCATACAATTTAGCAAATTAGAGGATTTCACGGCTTCACCAGGACACAGCGTACGATGAATAGCATCGTTTAGTGTACATAGTGCATAATAATATTAGAGTTATCACTGCTTTCGGCATTAAATTTTGTAGAGATGTAATGCGCAAAATGTTATTTTATACTAACAAGACCACAATAATAAATGTGCGTCTATCGTGACTTAAAACTAACTGCAACGTAATGATTTTTTTTTAACTTTAAAAGGAAAGAGGAATTGCAAATGAGAAGCGTCAGAAAAAAAATTGAAGGAGGCAAGATCTTAGACCGAACGATATAGCGGGATAACAGTGAGCTTGTGTGACTTTCCTAGTAGGACTCTCGTTATCATCACCCACGGGTGATTTACGGCATACTTCTTGTGACGGTCGATATAAAGCAAGATCGTAGAAGATGGAACATACTAAGAAAAATAAAAATAAATCGTTAAGGTGATTACATACGCGAATGACTTTGACCATACAAATGCTCAAGGTCATTCGCTTATATTTGAACCGTAAAAATCAGTAAAACCTATTTGAATAGATAATTTTATAGGCGACGATTACTAACTAAGAAGATCACGTCATGCTAATACACTTATTTAACATAATATATGTGAAATTTTAGATTATTTGGATACAGATTGTAGATAATATTTGGTTTCATAAGAAAGAGTAGAGTGAATTTCTGAGCTTCTTTTTGACTATTTCCTCCTTTTTTACTTAATTTATGAAAAGAAGAAGTTATTCTCTATATTCTGTAGTAAGTATGCAGGCATGTGAATTCCAAATCTGTAGGTTTTATAGTAAATAAGAAAAATGGTTTCGAAAATACCAGTTTTTCGATACTGACCTGATTCGGGGCCTTAATGGGTATTTTGTTCATGAAAACCGAAAGCATGTTGTTTTTTTTTTGTGGTATATTGTGATCACTGTAGTCCTTAGTAGCCTGGAAAGTTGCCCATATCGGAATCGTACTGACTACTAATCAAATATTAGATTTGAAGCTGCTTCCAGCATCAGATTTGACATTTTGTTTGTCCGCAATCAGAGAGGCAGTTTGTTGACAAAGCTAAATAGCCTTCAAGAAGTCTAGTCCTCGATTTCTGGCGTCTCCACCTCTACTACTTTGTTAAGTCAGTGATTGGTAGCCCAACAATATCAAGTGATCAGTTAAGGCGGCCACCCACTTACAATCCGCCTGCTGTTTTTCGTCTGTCCGGCGTGGCGGCATGCAGTCCTTATGTCATTAATGTCGTGATAATTTTATTACCTTAGATTATAATAATAACATTATTTTATTCTTTTAGTCTGATGTTATTACGTATAAAATGCCGACGGCCATAGACTGTCCGGCCTTTAACTATCTTTGCTGACCGAAATCGTCAAGCGGCCACACACATATATTAGCCGTCATTCCAAAATCGTATACGAAACTGTAAGTGTGTGGGCTATTGTGATGAACTGACAGACCGATATCATCCGGTTGTCGTTCGATAAACTGTAAGTGGGTGGCCGCCTTTAGACTTATAAAAACTTCCTTACGCCTCATAAGAAAACTGTCAGCCAACTTGAAATGTTTTTTATGGAGGCTTTCTTCCTTAGGTATAGCCAGGAGAACCACCTGTTTTATCTATAACTGGTCAAGGTGGTTTGGCAATCAAATGTCCTTGAACGTATCGAAGCACTTAGTAATATCACCATACCACCTTTGAACCTTGCCTGGCAGCATTATTTATTTGAAATCGTGACTTATTAATTTCTGTCTTAAATTATTTTATAACTATCGAAAATTCACATTGAATATAATATCTATTAAGAGTAAATTGTTTGCGGTTTCGTTATATTGAAAACGAATTTCGTAAAGGAAACCATATCAGTATTTAATCTGCTTCCGAACCTTTCTACAATTGATTATTTTACCGCGTGGGTTCATTCTAATAAATTTCTATATCGTATAATACAAACGTAATATTATGCTCTGCTTATGAAAATGTCAAATACAAATAAACAAATAAAATATCATGACAAAACGATATGTAAAATATTTAGATCGTGTAACTTTTTCGTGTAAAAAAAATGGGACTTTATAAACTGCATGAGAATCCGTTTAGTAATTTTTGCGACCATCGCAAACAGGCAAAAATTAAGACAGGAAAATTTAGAGTTCATAATATAAGCTCTCTAATGTTCAGATACAATTATTTCACAATTACATAATACGAATAATGGTGCACACAATAATTATATGTTATCATTTCTGACGCCGCAAACGTACACGCACTAACTGAATCTAGACATAAGGTATGATTCCGAAGTCGACCGCATACGACAACTTAACTGCTGACGCATGCAGCAGATACGAGTACAGCATACCAGATGCGTTAAACTCCGATATGGATAAAGGGGACCATTGAGTGGCCGCAATGAAATACGCTTATCTGCTGCGTGCGTCTGCAGTTGCCGTATGCGGCCACTTTCGGAATCATGCCTTTACCTACATTTAATATCATTCTGTTACGCTATAGTAGTTGAATCTACTCGTATCTTTCCACGTTTAATCGTTGTCTTTTCACTTTAATGAAATAAAGTCAAAAGTATGACATAACATTAAGAAACCAAAACCCACTGTTTCATGTATACAGTAAGTACACGTCATCGCAGCCATTAACAACGCATAAATTACCGCCCGTGGAGCAAAACAAAGAGTTTTGTTCTTGTCACTTTTTACACTCATGTACGAATTTCGTCCGTGATTGATAACCTCGGCCCACGCTCCAATCACCGCTGATTGGACAGTCGGCAACTTTGTCTTGTTTCATATTTATTCGTGACACGCTAAAACAAAAATTATTACCTTATTTATGAAAATAGAAGATGTTTTATTAGGTCGCATCGTCATTCTTCTATTTTTTTTTATGCCACTTTGGTGGCACATGACCCACCTGATGAAAAGTGGTCACCGTAGCCTATGGACGTTTGCAATACCAGGGGAGTCACACTCGTACTACCAACCCTGTAAGAACAGAGAGTTTCTGTGCTACCAGCGCAGAAGACTTTGGTCAGCGCAGGACAGTCTTTGGTCTTCAGTTGGAAGACCAAAGACTGTCCTGCGCTGACAAAAAAAAAAAAATATGGTGGCGGTATTTTTTGCAGTCGACGTAACAATTGTCTGCTTTTCCACTCATTTCTGGTTGCAGTCATCTGAACATTTACTTCCTTCCTAGCGATTTGACCTTCCATATTATAGTCCATCCATCTTCTATTAGGTCTTACTCTGACCTTGTAACCGCCCACTTTCGAAGTTAATGCCTTCCTTACGACATTACTTTCGTTCCTACGCATTACATGTCGGAACCAGGACAAACGATTTCCTCGTAACTTTTCTGTGATTGGTGCTACTTTCAAACTTCTTCTAATGTCCTCATTCCTAATCTTATCCGTTCTTAGATACGATTTTTATTAGCTTGCAATAGGCAGATATTTCATAGCTTTAACTTTAAAAAAATCTTTCATAGGTTTTTTTTATACTTCTTTTTTTGACGTAGTTTAGGTGTATTTTTTGGTATATTTATACCAAAAAATACACCTAATCTAATCTTATACTAATTACATAATTGTACATTGGAAATTTTTGGTCGCAATGAACGCAAAAACTACTGAACGGATTTTGATGCGGTTTTTTGTTAGAAAAGGTCTTGGGCAGACTTAAAATCTTACGTTTATTTGATTGCTATCGGTTGAGTAGAACCGGAGGTAAGAGATGCCCACGCGGACGAAGCCGCGGGCGAAAGGCTAGTCTTTTATATATTTGTGATTCCTATAGTGACACTGTGCAGACGATATCCAACTGAAGTAATTAAAATGGCTGAATGTGTTAGTAAATTCAATTAAAAGTTTGTATTGCAAAGTTTAATTATTTTATTTAGCTCGTTGCTCTGAACAAGGATCGAGTGGTACTAAGTAATAGATGGAAGACGATAATTATGCCCAGTTCAGTTCTTATTATAAATTAAAATTAAAAAAGAAAATAAATGTTCAACTAAGGAATAAAAACCACTAAACCCCTAAAACAATACATCGCTATAGTATTCGTAATCGAAGAAAATGATCCGTTATCATTAAACTTTTATTTGTCTTTCTATCTGCTTGACTTCACTAATTTCAAAACAACTAAGCTGATTTTGACGGAACTTAAACCAATAGATAGCACTTTTACTGATTATATTAGGCATAAGTTAAGTTGCTTTTGCATTTGAAAAAGAATTAGAGTGCCGCGCAAAAACAAATCGATCGAAGCCCACGAGGAAAAATATTTAATAGAGAAAAAGATATTCACTATTCCGCCAATACTCTATGTCTATGCCAGTCAGTGTACATATCAATGCACAGACATTTTTTGTGTCGTGAATTGGAACATGTTTGGCAAATATTTTTTGTGTTAGTTTTTCCGTCACAGTCTCAATACGGTCGGTGGTCTCGATATGGATTTGTTTTTCAGCCAACACTTGCTCGCTTTATATTTTTATACATAAGATTACCTTACACAAAATAATGTCCTTAACGTCATACGCTAGTGAAAAGCAATGTCTTTATGAAACATTTCTATAATAAACTGTGACATAAGAAAAATAAATATTCCATTAATGTAGATCGATCTTCTTGTTATTATTTAGTAATGTTCATTCAAACTTTTCATATCAGCCAGTTCGTTCGCTTCTTATTCAAAATGAAACTTGTTTGCAGATACCTATCAGTTATATTAGGTACTGCTCTTCGTGAAAAATACATCTCACTAGACCAGAACGGTTGCCAAGTTTCTTCTGGCGCAAATCTGTCCGTGTCCCGGAAAATTGGAACCTTTTGAATCGTATTTTATTTACCACGTCGGTACAGTTCACGAATGGATTTTACATTTTAAGCGACTTGAAGAATGCGATGCTCTTAAAATTGTTTTCTCAGTAAATAGTAAACATTTTCTCTGGGAAATTTAATATATAGTTCTCTATTTATGTAATGGAATCAATACTTCTTGTACAGTGAGTTATCGTATAGTTTATAGTGGTTAATATCTGGTAGTTAAAGGTCGGTCGAAGCAGGGAGAATCGGTCTAGGCGGGGTTCCTTGGATTATGTGGAACTGCGGTGTGAATGTGGGGTTGCTCCACAGACCATGGCCCACCTGCTGACGTGTACTGCATGCCTTCATACTATACATATACACTGGAGGATCTCATGAGTGCCTCCGAAAACTTAATCTACAAACCACTGGGAAATCAGAATTTATTTCTTTTATATTTAATAAAATAATTTTTATTATTGGTAGTTTTTTCCAGAGCCGAATGGTTTGCGATAATTGAATTAGATCATGAAGTGAATATAAAGAAAAACAAATGGCGAAGTATGTCTCTGATTATTCTCTAGAAGGTTAAGTTTCTACAATACATATACAATACAAATACAATTATAACCTACATGTTATTATATCTCTTAAGTGTACCTACAAAACTGTAGATGCAGTAAAAAAGTGCTTAGATGCTGAAATATTGACAAAAAAAAAATTGTTTCTTTAGTCTTACCTAGACAAAAACCTTTAGTCTTGTAACTTTTTACTCTACCAACATAAATGTTGGTCGGAAAGTTTAAAGAAACTCTTCAAAAGAATTACGGGGGGTGACACAGTTCTAAAAATATCAAATTATTTCAAATAGCTACTTAACATTTTTTATTCACCGTCAAGCGATATAAAACTTCCATTGCCACGGACCACATAATATTTTGTACAAAGAAAATCTTTTGCACAGAAATCTGAGATTTGCTTTGTTTGGACGCATAAATGAGCAGAGTTTGTGTTCAAAGGCATTCAGACCAAAGGAAATGATTGGAATGCACAAAAAATAGATTCTATTTGCGCGTGGGGAAATACAAAATAACTAACAGTTTTTGTTTTGGGTTTGCTGTTGTATGGTACGTTGGTTCTTGCAAGCCTTTTGTGGATGGTGGATAAATCAATTCCTAACATGGGATTCAATGTATAAAGATGGTTCAATGTATAAAACATGGTTCAATGTACATATAAAAGATGGTTCAGCCATGTTTTGGGATATTTTCTAAATTTCTGAATGGTTAGAATATATAAGCAGCGATTGACATATCAAGGGGAAATGGGGCATACACGGAGGTTCTGTTTAAATTTCACATTTCATCATCATCATCATCATCATTTCAGCCATAGGAACCACTTCCACTGCTGGGCATAGGCCTCCCCTATAGATCTCCATTAAGACCGGTTGGAAGCGGCTCGCATTTAGGTAGGTATCACTTAATTCTACTATAGACATTGTATTTTACAAAATTAACGCGATAATGGTGTTAGATGTTTAAAGGCCTTTGAGTTATTTGACTATAAACGTCAAGCAAAAAATCTAATTTAGATCACCTCTAAAATAATAGATATTATGGTTAACTATGACGTCTAACGTTAAATACTTCCCATTTAAAACATACTAAACAGTGACAATTAACGAAACTCCCAATCATTCATTAATTTCGTCTCAACAGCTTCGTAGCAAAGTCGACATCAGAGCAAACGAAGTAAATTCCATCATTACATTAAAGCTACCTATTCAGAGAGACTTTGCAAATCAGAGTGTTAATAGCTCAAAGCGATTGGCAATCCCCTTCAAAGATATCGGATCGTAGCTTAATGAATCATGATTGCAGTTCTGATAGTGTTGGAAATGTATGGATCTGTGCGATTATTTATAGTACGAGTATAATAGATACACAGAGTTGATATAGTTTTGAAAGTATTTTCCCCTCACTAAATGTGATGAAACTCACTGATTACTGTAAATAATAATTATGTATAAGTTTAAAAATATATTGATAAAATTATTATTCATATAAAAGTCATATAAAATTATTATTATAATAATATACGAGTATATCACCTTATATATTTTTATAATAGCTCTTTATGGGTGGGTACGTTGTAGTGTAATTAAAGATAGTAACTAAGATAGAGAAAGGGATGCTTAGATGGTTCGGACACGTGGAGAGGATGGACGAAAGAAGACTGACGAAACAGATTTATGAAGCGAGGGTGATTGAGCAACTCGGTAGGGGTCATACTAGATATACCTACGTATTATTTCAATCAGATCAAAGGCATTTTTAAGGAAGGACATATCAAGAGAAACACGCGAGCATGTATGAAAACAATTATGAAGGTAAAAGAAAGGAAAGATGTATTCCAGGATAGCAAGTGAAAAACTGTGGTCTCTATCTACCCCACAGGAAAAGGGGCGTGACTTTATGTAGGTATGTATATTCTGTTATACCTAATGTCTTCTGCAACATGCTATATTTATCTAGTCTAACACAAATTCTTACCCATCAAATGTACTAACACACAAACACTGTTTAATTCAATCATATTCTGCATCAGGCGTTAATGGCTGAGAATGATTGCTAATTTCATTTCAAAGAAATTTGATTGGCTCTGCAGTCGTGCTTAACGAAGCGTACTGTCGGTGGCGTCAGTTGCGCCATCTCATCAGATCATACGGAAAAATTAGATCTGGTACATTCCAAAAGAAAGATATTCTTGTTAGGACGCTCGTTAAACCGGTTGCATTATACGTTTAAGAGTACATACGGAAGCGAGCAAATTTGTTTGCTTAGTCAACGACGTTTGCCTCTGTGACGTTTACATAGTTTTGTCAGGATTCCAGGAAATCGTCTGCTTTTAAATTTAATGTAGACACGGAGTGTGTGCATTGAATATTTTTATAAAAAAGTTTTGTTACCGATTGACTAAACGTAAGGTTGGTAGTTTATTTTGTTGGTTTTTTGATCTATAGTTACTTCCATAACGTAGCATCGCTGATTAAGATATACTGCTGCGATATACGCTTATCGTTTTGTTTTATCAACTATTTTCAATTAACAATAATATGTTCAATTACCAAAAACTAATATAATAGCAATGGCAGTTTCAATTAAAACAAAGCTTACAACTTCACTAAATCGTAGATGCATAATTATAATAAAAGTCTAAGATCGACAAATAAATAAAATAAATAAAAATACTTGGCCATTTCAAAATTTAATATAGTCCCCAAAATGAAGAAAATATTATCGTTTGCAAAAAAATTACAGTTCGTATCGAAGAGCTTACCAGAATATTTATTATAAAGCCATCGAATTATTATATTTAGAACACGCAGGTATTCATTCAGAAAATCTCCTTCATATTATATAATAAGCTATGTAACAAAGAGCTATAAATAAAACGTCTTTGAACGTCAGAAGAGATTCATACGTGTGGAAATATAAGCTTTTCAAAGCAATGATAACCTTTGGTATTTGAAAAAGCTAAGTATAGGTGTACGAGTATGTTAACGAAATATGGAGAGAAACTCATCAATTTATGATCATACAATCGAAGCTACAACACTGGTTGATTGACTCCGAATGGCTGGGGAGATCGACGGGTCACATTAACATATAAACTGATCTCTCACAGGGAAATTCCACTTCGATTTAACAGCAAAAACATGATAAAAATCTCTACCTACGAATTGTTTACGAGTGGTAATATGCTTATTAAACGTAAATCTTAGAAATGATTGTAAAATGTATTATATTTCGGCCGATTTTCACTTATAAGTATCGGATTGTGCGTTTTAGTTTAGCCTAACCTAAAAATGTTAAGAAGTAAGTTAGTAATATAATAGCGGTAATCACTGTTTTGTCTAGTTTTAATCTTAAAATATTTTTATAAACCTGTCACAAAAATTAAAGTATATAAAAATTTACAAATTGAAATGCAATGCTACAAGCACATCTAACGAACTCTTTGTATACAGTGTTACAATTAAATATCTCTAATAACGAAATTCAGTGAAATATGTTATCTACTAAATCAAGTTATTTTTTGCGGATTACAATAATCTTTTTATAAAAGAAAAATTTAAAGTCGTCCATTATGTTTTCTTTGCGTAGATTTTATATAACCAAATCATTCTATTAAGGAAAACGGAGAAAAATAATATACCCATCTAAAGTATCTATATATTATGTAGGTACCGGAAAGAACCCTCCTATTTTGACGTACAGCTAACTTTTTATTCAGAACACGAAATACTGTCAGACAGTGAGTTAAAGATCAAAATAGACAACCGCTCAGTAGATTTACGATGGGGCTTTTTATCGCCAAAAAAGAATGAAAATTATCGCACAATCTAATAATAAAATTGAACAAAACGCCTTCTAATATGATTTCGATCATTTGATCCCGTCAAATGTGCTCCAGATTCTATCAAGTTATTACTACTGTAGTAAAAATCTCATTTCGTTCTACAGACGGCGCTATTGAAAACACGTCTTATTGCCAAATAGATATAAAATGTGTTCAAAATGCAAGTATCTGGAAATATTTTCTGTACAAAATGGCTTGCTTTATTGATATTTTGCCAAACAGTAAAGATGTTTCGGATAGTCACAATATTTGCCTGTACAATTTGTAATTTAAATTCTGTATGTATTTGTTGTTTATTAAAAACACAGAATGATAAAACTGCTTAGATCAACCATTTTATAAAGAAAGTGTCATAAATATCCATTACCGATGATAGAAAGAAACCCGCAACACCGATTCGTCAGCAGGTTTGTTTTTATATCACTTAGATGGCAGACAAACACAAGGCTAACCTGATGGAAAGTGGTTACCGTGGTCAATGGACGTGAGCATTGAGCATGCAGGGGTGTCACACTCGTGCCGCCGTGTGTTACAGGTTGAGCTTAGACCCTGTACCCCTAGTATGAAAACCTATCATAATCGTTACGTAAATGTATCAAGAGAACGGGGCAATGCGATTGACAGGCCCTTAATATCAAATACAGTGTACGTCATCCAATGAAACAATGGTTTGATATAAAAATACAATTTCTAGAAACTAGATAGAAGATATTTTTCAAACTGTTTTTAAACTGAGTGCAAAGTGAGTGCAAAGGATTCAGGATAAATAACAATTTACGATCTGTAAGAGAATCATAGAGACATTTCGAGTGCTCCAAGCAAAGTTGAGTCATTCCGCTACGAAGAAATAGTTTTAACATTACAAAAGTTTGCTGTTGTTCTTGTTTTATGGTACGCAACAAAAATAAATCCATGCATACAAATGTGTCATACTATGAAAATTATAAATAAATATTTTTAAATAAATTTAAAATAATAAAATAAAAAATAAATAAATAAAAGAATATAAAAATTTTATAATGCTTATCATATGTTATGTACTGTTCTTATTAGTATACAATAAAGTTTTAAAATAAAATAAATGAAAATAAAAAATTTGTTTGTTTATTTAATGAGTATCAATACATTATGTTTAAATTTCATACTCACATGCACTGCATTAAAATAGACTTTCATGTCTATCGAGGAGAGTGGTTCAAATTCAGTCGGCGTCAAAGGCTCCAAAAGCCATGATTAATTTGCTGTTTCTCATTTGGACAAAGGAAGAAAGAGAACAAAATAAGGACAACACCTAACAGGATGACATTCCAAACGCACGTACCATGAAATTGAACTTCAACGACACACGCTTCGATAGCCAATGCAGATAAGGCACGAGCCACATTAGTCTAACTTTCTTCAGCTGTAATATGTATTTAAAGTTACTTTTATAAGAAGAAGTAAATAAATTAATACATATAACTTTTTTATTCATATTTTTACCGTATAAACAGTAAAAATATAAGTAAAAAATGAAACTAATGATTAAATTTTTTGCCGTGTGCTATCTGCCGGTCTGTGCTTGTATGTACGATGTACGCGTCTGATGGTAAACGATATTTCTTATTAATAATAATTTAATTTACAAGTTACAGTGAATGGTGTCAGCCTAAACCCTTATCATTATAAATTAGCTTATTTCAGTCAGCTGCTCGTCATAATTACCCAGTCTATTTCTATTATACATCTAGCCTAAACCTTCCTAATAAAACTTACACAGGGTATAACAAAATTTTATATTGAAATTTTGACATAACCTATAAAAAACTATGTGTATTTTCTCATTAATAAGGGCCTATGAGTAAACTGTTTGCCTCCGCAGACTTCGGTCTTATAGTAAAACAATCTCAAGCACATTCATCTACGTCTAGATAGCGTCGGAACACCCGCCGGCCGTCAGGGATGTCTTATACTTGTTTTGTTGTCAGTACTTCAGCGAGGAATAAAGTTCCGTTTATTCTAGACTCTGATATACCTTGTGGTGTAAACAGATTCAAGAACTTAATAAAGTTCTGACGAGTATTAAAATACTGATCAATTATATCGCGCTGACTAGTAGGAAATTGATTTAGTGACGTCGCCTGAGATGAGAATGGAAATATTTAAGGGGAGCATTGATTGATAGAGTTTTCACCAGTATTCAGCTGTGGGGTCAATATCAATATCATAAACTGTTTAGGTATATTTAAAATTATAAGTACAATTAGCAGTGACTCATTACATTAGAAAGGAGTACGGCGTCCAAGCCAACTTCACCTACCAGCTAATATATACATACAGCGGGACCCCGATACTGCAGTTATACCACAGATACGGGGAAAAATGCCATTTAATTCTAGACTTTATAAATAAGGACTTAACTTAAAGGGACCGTTTCGTTTTGCTTTATTTATTTTACTACGAGTAGGTACTACAAATAACGAGAAATAAAATTCATAAAGATGATAAAGTTCTTGAACATTACTATTTATCTTACTAACAACTGTTGATTTCCAATAGCCGATACTTGTTTGAAGGCCGTGTGCTTGCTTTCTATTTCAGGAGTTAAAAAAAAATGGCTTACCCGTAATCATTTGGCTTGCAGAAGTCAGCAGCTTAACATCGTTATCAGCATCTTGAGTTTCAAGCCTAACCGTCACGTTCAGCGGATCTAGAGTTTTGTCGCCAGCTCTTCCATGAAGAGTCACAAGTATAGCCGTAGTCTTGCCTGGCACAGCTACTTCAGGTGCCACTACTGAGAAACCCCTGTAAATAAAGAAAAATATGGTTAAGACAATTTTGCGAAGTTAGGATTTGACGTTTCTGACATTCGTTGACGCCTGTCATATACGTCAAATCCCATACATTTGGCATTCTATTCCATCATACGCCTAGCAACAAATTGCCACTTGCCTAGAGGGGCTGAAGCGCTCGGCCTAAATTTGACGACGTTCGATAATAATCAAGCAATCCCAGCACGCGTTAAACATACTCGTACATACAGTCATGCATATAATCACGCTTTTATCTCCAAAAGGTTAGGTAGAGGTGAATTAACACCAACATTTCAGCAAAAAATGTATTCCATCACACTTAATATGCACCCCCTATAATGTAGGACTGAATACAATGATTGCTGGCTGCCTTTAAACGTTAAAGTTTTCAATGTTGTTTATTACCTAATTAAAATAAAAAAATAATAAAATAATAAATCTTTATTGCTTAGAAAATGTACACTGTTTACACTAAGAAGTTGGATCAAGGGATATGTGCAAGAGTGCGAATAATAATTTCAGCAACAACATAGGAAATGTGCACACAACCTAAAAATATTTTTAAACCTTAGTTATAATAGTAGGTATTACAAATAACTTAAAATAAAATAACATGAACTTAACCAAGTTTAAAGCTAAAAAAATTAGTAACTCCAATGCCACGCATGTGCATTGCAGTCAGTTAGTTAGCAGTTAGTTAGTTTAGTACCTAAGTTTTTACCTACAGATCCTAATTTTTATAAAGAGCTATGTCGAAGTAAAATAAATGCTGTAAAAAGGTATTAAATTACGTGAACTGACTATGACACTGATAGTAAATTCACTTGTGACTTGAGTTGTCGGAACCAGTATATATTATTATTGACGTGAAAGTCAAACATGCAGCAACATAGGCCAACAAAATTCAATTCTAAGCATAGGGAAGTATTGAAAAGTCTCCAAATCAAAGCCTGCATTGCGACAAATCGGGTGGACACGTTTGAATTATTGTATTTTCCTGTGTGTGCACAGAATACTGAATTTTATTTGATGAAACTGCTCGTGCTACATTCTGGTTGAGTGCAAGACTGCATTAACACTTGTTTGAGTTTCCTGACACGGTCTAGTTTAGTGAGTTATAAACGTTGTTTCATAATTTCAGTAGTTTCTAGCTTCGTTTTCGTATGCTTTTAGTAGTTGTTGATTTTATATCAGCATGAACTCACAGTCCCTGAAGTTCTACGTCTCAAATTTTCAATCCTGTCTTGTCATTGAATTACACTATAGCGGCTGAATGGATTGTGCTAAAATTTAGTTAGCAAATAGATTTTAGTCTCGAATTCACATTTTTTTTTTTCACGTCGAAACGTTGGGGCCTTGGGGTTCGAGCGCGCGCAATCTCTTCAGGGAGATTGCGAAGCGTATGGTCGACGCTTCTCGTGACCAGAAGACTGGCCTCTTTTTAGGTCAGAGAATAAGCATTACCATACAACGTGGCAATGCTGCCAGTCTTCTGGAAACGTTACCACAAGAGGCATGCGATGCGGAGGAATTCCACGACGCGTTCGGTTTAAGTTTTTAATTTGTACTTTTATATATTATATATTTAGTTTTATTGTTTATTTTGTACATATTTAAATTGTATTATAGTAGTTTTTATATTATAGATCAATAAACAAAATTCACATTAGCTACTTTTTTATTTCGAGAATAAGTTCCCACGTGTTGCGGAAACGGTCCGCGATCTAAATTGAACCTAAGCAACAGTTAGTATAAAATAATTTTATTCGTTCCATTTCTTTCAGTAAAATCACTGAAGAATATGTCCATTCGTATATATATTGATAGATATATTCTGTAATGTATTTTATACAGGAAAACAAAGATATGAACATAGTTACGAAAAGAAAATGTTGTGTTTCTGGTATTTTTTTATTTGCTAGACGAATGGCTCCATAATGTCTACATTTGATAAGGGTTACAGTCGATATGTCGTTCACATTGGATGGAGCCTTCATCCTTAGAGACAAGGTCTTATTTATATCCCGTGTACGAATATTACATGAATTGTACGAGTATATTCATGCTACTGGCGTCTAAATAAAATTTTACGTCAATGAAAATATATTGCCTACAAGGGTCGTGACAAGGTACAAGTCTTTGAATAATGTGTAAGTCAATTTTTGATATTAATTTATGAGTCACAGTTGGAAGGTTTTCCGACCTTCCATTGAAATATTATAACCTATTGATCTTAATACTCAATATAAATGTTAAAGTAGATTATATAATATGATTAGAGTTATGTCAATGTTCAATGAGCATAAAAGTACAAACACAAAATTTAAACTCATTTACTGCGAATGCAATTGATTTTTTGTCGAAATGTCACAAATAAGACCTAGGGCATTATTTTGAGTGGCATCGAGTTTCATAGGCAGTCTTAACGTGAGGAAAGGAAACGGTTGATTACAAATTGGTTAACATGGAAGATATGACTGGTGTAAAACTAGATCAAATTTTACGTTACGTTTGACAACCCGTTTCGTAACTATACGAAACGGGTTGTCACTCAAAATAAGGGGTATTATTCATGTTTTAATTTTTATCCACTATATATCTAACTATAGTTATTTCAATCCCATGCGAGATTGTGGAGAGATTCTAGTGGAACACTCGTAAATAACGTGGATAGTAAATAAGGTTGAGTACACATCTTCATTTAGTGTTCTCAGTGAACCTAGGATCTCTCTCGCCTTCTCTTCCTTTTGGTTTGACTTCCCCGGCTATTATTAGATTGATTTGGGCCCGTGTTTTTGACATGCAACCAGATCATCAAATAATATTTTCAGATGACGGAAACTAAGTTAAAATAAACTACACACCTAAACTTAATTCAAAACTAGTATATCGTGGTTTCTGCGACTAGTAGTTTACTTGGGCAGTCACTCTTTGCAATCGTGTGAACGCTTTGGCTTCGTACAAAGCTTTAGCGGAGTTTTGTTTTAGTTTCTCAGATAAACGTTGAACCGGATGAATGGTCTTCTTCGTAGCTATGTAGTTTATAACAGAGAGGATATTGGCGTTGGAAGTTGCCGAATAGCAACTTAAATTCGCTTTTTCCTACCTCTGGGTTAGGCAGGAATAGCTGCTCGCTATTTTCTTTTATCTTTACTGCTACTCAGTTCAGTCCGCTATCATTCTACCTTTCATGTAAGAGCGCCTCTTAACTATACCCTTTTTTCCCTTTTTCTTCGTCTTCTTTTCTTTCTTACTTCACCTTTTTTGACTGGAAGTGAAAAACTGGGAGCTGTTTTTTATATTTTAGTTTACTACGTTTCTTCCTATTATTTTAGTAAAAAATACTTCAGTAGTTCTATTGAGAAATATATTGCGAAATTTTGTAGCACAAAATTCTTAATCAGTAAAAAAGATACGGGCAAAAAATTATAATTACATAAATACATAGGCATATTATATACTCACACCTCCGTCATGATAACCCCGAAGGTATAAATAATCGAAACAAAATTAAATAAAAAAATAGAAACTATATGTAACTAAAATAAACTAAAAATTAAATAAAGGATATGAAAATCATAACTTTTATTCCTCTATGTATAAACATAGTGTTTAATTTCCAACTAATTCACCAGCAAATCAACAAACTGAGATATTTGTGGAACGACATAGTTAAAAGCTAGTTAAACATGACGCAAATGTCAACAATATCCTAAAACTCCCCTTTGGTTCCCGAGTCACGTTTTGGTTCAAACGGAATTAATTATTTCCTGAAAGGCGACCGGCCACATCGTAATTAGCAAGGCTAACTAAGACCCGAACCTTGTCATTATCGAAAAAGTTGATAATCTTATTGGGTTAGGAAATTCAATATTTGGAAGACCTCACACTGACGTGAGGTCTTCCAAATATTGTTGGTTAATACATGTCCCATTTTGCCGTGTTAGCTCCCGGTGGAGTAGAATAGGGCCATCCCATCTCTTCCTGTGGGTGTCGTAAAAGTCAACTAAGGGATAGGGCTGTTCTCCATCCGGCAGTAAACAAACAGCCCATGAATAAGTGCCCGCTTGACGGCAATAGGCTAGCCCCCTATTACGTGAGACTGAAAATCATTGTTGGTTTTTTTATATCACTTAGGTGGCAGACAAGCACACGGCCCACCTAATGGGAAGCGGTCACCGTGGCCTACGGACGTATGCAACACCAGGGGCATCACACTCGCGCTGCCGACCCTGAAGAAACCTTCTAATGCCCTTCTTGAAGAACCCCATATTGTAGTCGCTTGGGAAAACCACCGCAGGGAGTTCATTCCACAGCTTGAGTGTGCGTGGGATGAAGTGCCTTTCAAACCGCACAGTGCGCACCATTTTCGGACGCAATGTGTGAGGATGAATTCCCTGCCTGTGGCGAGAGGTCCCATTTTGCCGTGTTGGTTACCGGTGAAGTAGAATAGGGCCACCCCATCTCTTCCTATGGGTGTCGTAAAAGTCGACTAAGGGATAGGGCTGTTCTCCATCCGGCAGTAAACCTACAGCCCTTGAATAAGTGCCCGCTTGACGGCAATAGGCTCGCCCCCTATTACGTGAAACCGAAAATCATTGTTGGTGAAATGTGGGTGTTAATACACCTCCGCCTACCCCTTCGGGGATTTACAGGCGTAAGTATATGTATGTATGTAATTTTGCTGTCTGGTTACGCCCATAAAACAGTTTATATGGCGACATGTTAGGTACATACTTTTGGAAAGAGTTGGAATAACAAAAGGTCCGCAAATGGACATTTGCCAACGCGCGTTTGCCACAATCGATACGAATCGCTCTAGAAAAGTACAATCTTCCCAAATCTCCCAAATATCTTCTCAAATTTATCTGATTTTTATACAAATAATACTTTTAGGTGTCACCGCTGTGACCTCCAGTTACGTTTGAGGTTAGGATTATTTGCACACATAGGTATTACAATTCTATAAAATCGGTCACAGATTGAAGTACGTTTTTCTGAAGCATTAAAATGATTCTTAAATATGTTACGTTATTATAATACATATTTTTTTTGGGTTCAACTGTAAATATTAACATCCTTACTAATATTATAAATGCGAAAGTAACTCTGTCTGTCTGTCTGTCTGTCTGTCTGTCTGTCTGTCTGTCTGTTACGCTTTCATGCCTAAACCATAGAACCGATTTTGATGAAATTTGGTACAGGGGTAGTTTAGACCTTAAGAAAGGACATAGGCTATGTTTGGTCGCGATAACCGACATCCACGCGGGCGGAGCCGCGGGCAAAAGCTAGTATAAAATAAATATAAAAAGGTAGTACCTACTTAAAAGGAAACTCACGAGAAAATATACCCAAAAGAGTTTTTGTAAGTTCAACAAAGCCTTGACATATTCAAGAAAAACAAATCTGCCGATATTTTATATTTTAGGTCCAGTGGCTGCAAAGTGGTGTTCGTTCGTGACTTCATTGTTGCCAGCCGATACTTGACGCGGGTTGAAATTTTCCGCTACAAATAAATAGGAATGGTAATGGTCGATACGTGATATTCTTAATACGGATTTTTCCCTATAAGAAAATTTAAAGCGTGATTCTATGAAGGGGATCGACTTTACGCTGTTTGAATTTGATTTGAATATAGTGCTAGCTAGATGGCTTGAATAATATAGTGCTAGCTAGATGGCTTGAATAATATAGTGTTAGCTAGATGGCTTGATATAGTGCTAGTTAGATGGTTTAAATATGGTACTAGTTAGATGGCCTTCAATTTGAAAATTGTAGGTTCCTATTTACTTTCAATAGATGAATCTTACAATTTCTATTACGTCTAAAGGAATGGGTAAAATGGTTTTCCAAAATATTAGTGTCAGAATCTTATTAGCTAAAATAGTCTCTAGTTTCTTTTCACACAATTGTATTTGTTACTTCTAACGAATTTTTTTTTTGACTGAACTTAGTAAAATGTTTTCTAATTTGTTCTATGAATAAGGCCGCCATCTGTACCACTTAACTCAGATCTTTATGTTATATTGTTATATATATGAAGACGTTTGTTATTGTCAAATATTATTATAAGATAAGACTAGACAAGGAAATTTTTATTCTAGTATTTATCTTCGTATTTTTCTTTTTAGGTTCGCGTTCATACCCAAATTTTATTATACCTCACGAACAACAGCTGTCATCTGGGATTCATATTATCAAACCTTCTGTATAATATTTGGTGCCGTTATTACAAATATACCGACTGAGCAGAGAAGGGAGCACGTAGGACAACATCTGGTGTCTATACCAATACTCACTGATTGAACGATACTCCAATACAGCGATTTACCACCCAATACTTTTATTGGTAGTCTTCCAAACGGGTATTGTTTGAATTGAGTATAATATTTTGCTTTTTGTTTTAGTGTTGAGAGACGTAGATCTATATAAAAATTATTATATTAACACATAATCTTCCTCATCCTAGCATTAATTCCCAGTCGCATCCGAAGCTTTCACTTCGTAGTCTGGGGTCTGCTTTACCAGTCACATAATATTAATACATGATGTTTAGATCTAATGAAATATAGACATATAAATTATAATAATGCATGAATATTCAGTTCACTTTTACTTATCCACACTAATATCATAAATGCGAAAGTAACTGTCTGTCTGTCTGTTACGCTTTCACGCCTAAACTATTGAACAATTTTGATGAAATTTGTTAGAGAGATATTAGACCTTGGGAAAGGACATGCGATTTTTGATCGCGATAACTGACAATCACGCGGGCGGAGCCGCGACAGCTAGTATAAAATATATTCAGGACATCGGTCATATGGTAGTTATAGGGAAGATACACACAATAGAATTAGATAAAAATAAACCCAACTAAAATTATTTAGAGGCTAAAAAATATGTTTACCATTAAATAACCTTTTGGAATAACATATTGGAAAATACTTATAAAAATCGTCACCTTGGGAATATTTCAACGTGCTGTCTAAAAGATTTCTCGTAAAATCATTAAGGTCGACCTAAGTTTTCTTTCAGTACAGCGTGACTGAAGACTTGCCTGCGGCTCATTACGTTCTGTTGAATTATTCATATGCTGGCGCCTTGGCTGGGCCACCGTCCCGCCTCACCCCGCCATCTCAAGCCCAGTGACCTGAAGACTTTACATCGAGTGCCCATTGACATGTCTTTGAGCATATTATTTTACTTCATCACAGAAAATCATCACAAATGAAAATATAATTTCTGTGCAGATACAAATTTTGGGAAACAATCAATAACAGCATGAGCCCGGTTGGAAATGAAAGGAAATATCTTTAAAACAACGGCAAAAATAAATTAAACTCGATATAAAGCACGGGGGTCAAATGGGGTGCATTTTAAGGGTGAAAAATGCTTTACAGTTTTCTAGCAAAATTGGAAAAAAATGTTTTTTTGTTCTTATCTGCCACAAAAATTCTTTTTTTTCCATAAAATTTGGTAAAATCTTAATACCATGTAATACCACGGTACCAAGATCAATCTAATACTGACGGTACAACATCACATTTTGCCAATTATATTTGCTTCCCACGAAACAAGAATTGGGCGTTCTGCCGTTCAGTAGACACATTTTCGGACTATTAATACCACCCACCCAATGACCGTCAGCTTCATTCACTGGCACTCATTACGCCACTGAGATTTGACTTTAAATCGTGGGTTGAAAGTCATCCCAGCATTAATAAAATAAATCTCTTCATATCCGAGGGTTAATAATCTCATAGCTCCAGGCTGATTAATAGATTTACGATTTGAATATTCCAACGAGTACTATAGAAACACGAAATGTAAATTTGCAGAAAGTAGGTATCCATAAACCTGCTTGGTATGATAACTTGGGTCTTCACTCTCAAAACAAAACAATCATAACAATAATACTAGACTCATTGGATTGGCATTTTAAGAGTCTGTATGTAAGCCCATGTACCTAATAAGTCTAGGTTCTCAGAAGTTCTCAGAAGTTTGTCTCTCTCTCTCAAATTGACGTGTCCTATATTATAAAAAAAACACATACACACACACACACACACACACACACACACACACACACACACACACACACACACACACACACACACACACACTCAGTAAATCAATTAGTGTACAATAAAGAGTGATCTATCTATCTAGATACTTCAATAACATAGTCGTGTCATCTAAAGCTCTCATTTCAGAACAGAGAACATTTTAGTACAAGTCGGCAGCATACCCGTCAGCAAATTTCGTTTCAATGTCGAACATCAATGCTTTTGGGAGAAACGTGTGGGTTTCAAAGCTGGAGTAAACCAATAATCGGCTTATGGATACTCCCTAGTCGATGGGTGCTTTTAAGCTGTCACGGTACTATCGGATTTTAGTCTCCAATCAGACGTACTCGTAGAGAATGACATGTGTCGAGAAAAGTAAAAGAATTCTTAACGTAAAATATTTTTTGAAATAAAACTATTTTAAGAGATTTTCCTGTAGTTGAAAAGCAACCGAAACGTTGTAATCAATATAATGATACTAGCGGCCACCCGCGACTTAGTACGCGTGAGGTGGAGTTTCGTGGATGTCGGTTATCGTAACCTATCACCTTTCCCAAAATTTATTCTATCTCTGTACCAAATTTGATCAAAATCGGTTCAATGGTTTAGACGTGAAAGCATAACAACAGCCAGACAGACATACAGAGTTACTTTCGCATTTATAATATTAGTATGGAGTATGGATTATTTAATACACGTGGTCAAATGCCAATTTATCGAACCAAGACATGTATTCAATGGTAAGGATCGTTCCAAGCGATAGGACACACACTTAATTTGATTTCAAATACGTTGTAAAATGCTTAATGGCATATTCTATAGAGTAATACAAATAATAAATATATATCTGTCTAAAACATCATCAATATAATAATGTTAGCGAGTAAGACACTTCAATTTAGGTGCGAAGCTCTCGTCAACATTGGTTATTGCCTATATTTCCATAAAATTTGCATCTTATTGGTTTTCAGATGATTATCGACCACAGTTTACTGAACCTTGCAATTTTCAGTGTGTATTAAAGAAATATTTTCTTTTATTTTAGTTGATTTTTTTATACAATTTAGGTGGCAGACAAGCACACGGTGCACCTGCTGGAAAGTGGTTGCCATGGCCTAAGGACGTGTGCAACGCCAGGGTCATATTCATGCTGTCGACCACGTAAGAACCTTCTTATGCCCAAATGGATTCTTTGAAAATTCAAAGAACCCCTTATCGTAGTCGCTTGGAAAAACTATGGCAGGAAGTTCATTCCACAGTTTATTTGTTGTAAATATTAAATAATTTTTAAAATCTATATCTTATATAGCTATCAGTTTACGGGATGGGTTATAAATTAATGTTATATTATTTCTTAAAAGAATTAACCAGATTGTACAGGGGCCCGATTCACTAAATTTACGTTATAGTTATTGTGGTTTTTGTGACTTACGAAAACGTAACAGGCCATTTTCATGAGTTTTGTACACTTTAGTTTTCTTTGTAAAATATAAGTAAAAACGAAAACAGGATCGTGGTTGTTTTTCAACGTTGTCAAAGTATTAACAGAACTATCCCTATAAGTAGTAAAACTAGTTACAGGTAGTATGGGTATGCTTGTTTTTGCACGTAGCATTTTTCAGTTCCAACATACCTACTAAGCACCACATTAAAGCTAAACTAAACTAGCTATACGTAAGCAATTATTTCATTTTGATCATTTTTTTAATGGAGATTCCCCTTTGGGGACATTCTTTATCACCATGCCTATTGTTGTTATTAAGGCGCTTTAACTAAATTAAAAGATATGACAGGTACAAAGGGACGTTTTTAGAATGAAATATGAAATGCCCTGCATTTACCAAAAAAATGAATAGCCGACTAATCCCTCTAAAGCCTCAAACATGTTAATGTAATAATACTGAAGTTGTTCTTTCAGGATTCACGGCCGCAAGATACAGATTAGCATTACACATGAACAAATTTCTCAGAAAGTGAATTTGCATTATTATTCTCCATACCTCAGATAAACGAAATAATATTTTTGTGTATGGAGAAACACCGACAGATGGTACGCAATTCTTCTAAGGAAGATTCTTATGTTTGCCTTCATACGAGAAAATTGTTATTCAGCGGAGCGAGAAGATAATTATTTCTGAAGACGCGTGTTTATAATAAAAAGGAAACGATATTGAACCATACCATTACGATCGTATTACAACTTTATTTAGAGGAATGTAATGATGTAAGAAATGATAATGTAGACTGATTGGAAGAATAGATATACGAATCTTTTTTTTATATATAATACGTCAATTTGACTTCACCTCGCCTGATGCTATATAAGGCAAAGTCTCAGGAAAGAGGGTCACCATTACAGACACGTACCATGTTACAATGGCAGCACTCAGCTTGACGGCCTCAATATGCTCTTCATGCCCCGCTTGTAACCTCACTATGTTCTCAATCTCAATGTGTTCGTTTGTTTTTGTTCGGTTAGAGTCTACCTAGACTGATGTTACAGAAAACTGTGCCCAAAACTATTGTAATCGTAACGTGAACGCATTGAGAGAACGGAGCATTGTGATTGGCCGCCTGCCTACTGTGAACCTATCTAAGTGTGAAGCCTGCCAATCGTAATGCTTCGGTCTCTTAAAAAATTGCTAAAAAAACATCACGTGATTAATGGACAATAAATACTGGTGATGGTGAAAAATAATATACTGGTGATGGTGAAAGAGTCGGAAGTTTTACTCAGTTGAAGGTTTAGGTTGTCTTCAAGTTAAATAAATAAATATTCTACAACAGTCTACACAACGCCTAGATAGCGTTGTGTAGACCTATGGTAAGCATAGCTCCACTAGCTTATGTTATGGAATCTAGAATGCGGACAAACATAATGAAGTAATTATTTATGGTAAATACACACATATTATACATAGACACCCAGACCAGTGCAAATATACATATTCATGCATACAAATATTTGCACTGAGCGGGAATCGAGCCCGTGTCCCTGCGTAGTAGTCGAACATTCTACCGCTACGCCACAGGACCGTCAGGTAACTGTATCTAGAAGACTATAGGTACCTATATTAAATCGTGACATAGTGTGAATGAATCATCAATATCGAACTATGTACTAACTATAATCAATCAAGCTTCATTAACTCAATACAATTCTAACAAGTAATTGATTGATTACCGTCGCATAAACCTTTATATACATGTCAGACACTGTACATTAGTGACTCATTAGAGCTCTGTATGAGAGTCACGTTAACTATGTCATTTTCCGCAGCTAATTCAGCTATCATTACATGAACAATTTATTATGATAGCGATAGCTTCTGATATAATTTAGTTACTGTTAGTACTCTCGGCAGTAGTGCTTAAGAATCTGTGATATTTTGTTATTTTATATCCATGATCCTACTCCTTCAATATTATAAATATGGAAGTTTGTAAAATGTTTGTGTATTTGGATGTCTGTTATTCAATCATGATATAAATAGCTGTATGGATTTGGCTGAAATTTGGTACAGGGACAGATCTTTATCCCGGAAATAGGTTTCCAGGGGTTACGAGAACGTGAACAAATTTCCACGCGGGTGGAGCTGCGGGCATCAGCTAGTATTTAATACTCGTAAATGTTTGTGTATTCGATAAAAGTTAGGGAAACGAAACATTGGCAGGTCACGGTCATGCACTAGTTTACGACTTAAAGGCCCCGAATCAGATCAGCATCGAAAAATCGGTATTTTCGAAACCGTTTTTCTTTTTAACTATAAAACCTACAGATCTTGAATTTACATACCTGCATACTACAGGATATACAGAGTAACTTCTCCTTTTCATAAAATAAATAAAAAAGGAGAAAATAGTTGAAAAGAGGCTCTGAACATCACTCTACTCTTTCTTATGAAACCAAATATTTTCTACAATATGTATCCAAATAATCTAAAATTTCACATGTATGTTAAATAAGTGTATTAGCATGACGTGACCTTCTTAGTTAGTAACCGTTGCCTATAAAGTTATCTATTAAAATGAGTTTTACTGATTTTTACGGTTCAAATATGAGCGAATGACCTTGAGCATTTGTATGGTCAAAGTCATTCGCGTATGTAATCACCTTAAGTCACTAAAAAAGAATGTGAAATTCTTTTCACGAAAAAAAGATGCTCTCGTTCCCTAAAAACACCATCGCTTAAATGTACACTCCCTTACATCAAAGCTTACACACCACACCACCAAAAGAAAAAACTTCAGAAGGATTGTCGTTAACAATAAAAAACTTATAGGGGAAACTTTTAGAAATCCCTCTCGTTCCATCCCCTTTCACGAAGTTGCAAAGTTGCCTCAATTAAATAGATGACTTTCTAAAATAAATCGAGTTTTCTAAGCCCTCCGCCGGAGTGACGTGAAGTAGTAAATTTTATTACCGCGAGGGAAAATGATTAATTGATTTTGAGTGTAAAGGCGCTCTGTGTAACGGGTGACAAACAGAATTTATACAGGCTGATGCCAAAGTGTTAGTTTTGAAAGAAGCTTTTATTTTTGTCTTTTGTTTTTTGTTTCGTCTTAATATTTGACAGTATTGTAATTGTAAAATTAAATAAATGTTCTAGGATATTCTATATAACGGTATCTAGACCCAAAGTAACTATTGCTTAACTAGCTTGTATTATGGGTGTAAGTAGTAAGAGACACTGTTTCATTTGATTTGTCGCTTTACAGTGGAGGCAGAATAGCTGTTATTGGAACAACGCTCTCACTCGAACTACCATTATACAACTTCTTTTATAATACAACTAGCTGTCCCGGCAAACTTCGTACCGCCATAGTTTTCCCGTTCCCGCTGCACCTATTTTCTCATCCTATAAACCTTCCCTGGACACCCACGAATATTTCAAGACTAAAATTAGCCAAATCGGTTCAGCCGTTCTTGAGTTATAAAATAACAACGAAAAGTGGCATTGATTTTTATATATTAGAGAGAAGAGAAGAGATTGTTATAGTTGATGCAGCATATAGGTAATTTATTTCATCATCACATCGTTTATGAATTGTAATTGTATTTTACGTAGTGCCAGTTCCAATTTATTTCGTACAAACTTACTGGCATGGTTTCAAAAGTGATTACAGTTTATGATAGGTGCTTAAAAAAGAAAACAAGAAGATATATGAACTTGGAAATACATTTTCCTATCCGGATGCTCCAAGCGTAAATTACTTACAAAATTATTTAATAATATAAAAGTGGAGCAACCTGTATTTACATTAAATACTCAAAGAGCACAACGAAATGTAAAGATTCATCGTGACAAAATTTCAGCGCGTAACCAAGTGAAATGGAAAACAGTAATTAGGGGTTATAGGTACCTATTAAATTTTACCCGTACTTGCATAGATTTTGTGATTTATGTTTTTTGTTAGCTTTTAGAGCTATTGGGATATGTACCATGTATTGTTTGGAGTTTCCGATATTTCGGCGCTGTTGCTAACACCATGATCATGGAGCAACTTGAGTACTGGCGGTAAACGGTGAAAAAGTTTTAGTAAATATATCGATATACCCTCTTTTTAGTTCTTTTGCTATGCGTATAAGCACTACCACTGGTTTCACTCTCACTACGAACTCGAACTCGATCTCGATCACACACTGTGCGTACTATAACCACTCGCGATTTTGTTTTGGATTGTTCCGGGTTGTTTTTGCAAAGGATTACATTATACCTAATTTATACATTAAAAAACATGCTATTTATAGAACAGTTTACAGTACGCATTATAATCATTTTTACAATCGCATACCTAGAGGTAAGTAATTATCTTATAGTAAATAGTAATAGTAAGTGCTATAAACATCATTTTTATTGTAGTCTATTCATAATAGGTACCTACGTAGCTACAATATAAAAAATATAGTATATTAAAAAAAACTAACACTGCACGCAATCACTAAAAACCTAAAAAAGGAAGAATTTTGATATAAAAATAAGTTCTTCCTTATTTCAAACAAATAACAGATTTCAAATCCAGTTCGTTCCACTCAGATCAGCTGTCGGACATTAAACTCCCCTTATTCCGTGTAAGCAGAACATTCGGGGCATTATAATGAGACGCCAACGGAATGATGCGAAGTGTTCTTAGCAAAATCATTAGCAAGGTATCCATCAATCATGGGAACGATGACTGAAGCAAGTATTATTAAGTGAAGAGGAAAAAAGGTGAGAAATTCATCCCACCATTCAACTTTGTTGTTGTAAGCTCCAGGTGTATGAATATACATTAATTATGTTAAATAAGATAAAAAATAATTAATTTAATTCATTCTTTATATTCATTCACTCTTTCATTTTATTCATTCAATTAATCAAACAGTTCAACAGAGGTGTATCGCCAGCCTTACCATACATTATATCAGTAATGGAGGGTAGATATACAAAAGATATTCCCCGCATATCTTTTAACGCTCGCAGACCAGTCAAGTCGTAACCACGGGTGCTGCAATGAATCCGAAACGTCGGCAAAAGTAAGTTCTTCTATAATTTTAATCGCGATAAGTCCCAAATCATAACAAAAATTATGATTTCTATAGAGATTTTAATAATAATATTAAACGTCTTTATTGTACACCATATTAATAACAATATAACACAGAGACCTAAGTTACTTATATTACTCGTATATGGTACGTACAGGTGGCCTTGTCGCTATGCAGCAATTTTTTAAAGGCAATCATAGTTTTAGATTTTAGTTTAGTGATTTTCTGTTTTCATTTAGATATACACGATGTAACTGAATTCAAAAATAACAAAGTAAAGAAACGTTGTGTCATTGTCAAAGCAAACACGACGCTACGCGGCAAATATTTCGTGTATTCGTGATGCCAAGCGTCCAATAAACAACGCTGTTTTAGTACAATGTTGACTCAAACTATTTATTCTCCAGCACTACAGCATCAACTTTGTATCGATGTGAGTACATACATACATACATACAATCACGCCTTTATCACCGGAGGGTTAGGCAGAAGAAAATGAACACCCACATTTCACCAATCATTGTATCAGGTCCCACGTAATAGGGGGTGCGTCTATTGCCGTTTTTCGGGCACTATTGTACCTACATAAGGAACAAATTTTTATTTTGTTCTTTGTAGGTTTGTAATTTTAACTTTGCTGATTGAAATAAAATTAATTTTTAACGGATTCTATCGCGATATAGTTGCTATTATTTACTTTTAGCCCGACGTTTCGGCTACTTTACAGCAGCCATGGTCGCGGGGTGACTAAAGATTGTAGTTGTCACATAGCTTGAAGTGTGAGTTATCTCAAAGTACCCGAATCATGACGAATTTTTTTTTTTATACCACTTAGGTGGCAGACAAGCACACGGCCCACCTGATGGGAAGTGGTCACCGTGGCCTATGGACGTATGCAACACCAGGGGCGTCACACTCGCGCTGCCGACCCTGAAGAAACCTTTTAATGCCCTTCTTGAAGAACCCCATAGTGTAGTCGCTTAGGAAAACCGTTGCAGAGAGTTCATTCCACAGCTTGTTGTTGCAGCGAATAGTTGGTGTTACTATTTACGCAGAATGAGCTTACCGTGTCGTAAAGCCAAGGCTATATTTTCCTTTTTTCCTCGTTTAATTAAGTGAATGACTGGGTCCCAGCCTGGTGGTACGCTTCAACTATTTTCTCCAATTTCACTCATTGAATGATCTTGGTGTCAAACAGCTAATTCAAAAGAAGCAATTCCTCGATTCACACCATGGTCCGAATATTTCGTGGTGTGAAAGAGGAACGACCCGAAATAAAACTGCATTTTAACGACTTCTATCGCAATTTATATGGCATGATTTACATTTAGTCTTTATTTTTTAGTCACCCTTAACCATTGCTACTGAAAAGTAGCCGAAACTTCAAACTAAATTGTAAATAATACCAAATAAATCGCGATAAAATTCAATAAAAAGTGGAATATACTTCAATGGAACTTTGTTCTGAAATACACGTTTGGTTTCCAAATAAAATAAATAAGTTGCGAATATTTCCTGCGGCAAGAGATTGGTTTCGTACACAATGATCATTAACTACGGATACACGTCAGTTATCATCGTTAACAACATCCTCTTCCCTGTTTTCATTTCATTAAAATACAATACACAGTTCATTTTACTCGAGTAAAAAGTAAATGAAGTAATTTCTGAATTATATTCGTTATTTCACTGACTGTATTAATGGTGTTCACAATTATTTGAACAAACAGCATACCTAATAGGTGTGAAGTATAACTGGGTTATATTAAATCTCATCTATACATACCTACATATAATCCTACCATTTAGCTAATTCACCTCTAGCTATTCACCTCGAGCTCTAGCTACAGTTAATTCACTTTCACGTTGTGAATGTGAATGAGAATTAGCTGTGAATTAACACTCACATTTCAACAATCACTGTATTCGGTACCACGTAATAGGGGGTGAGCTGCAATACCACATTTGAAGAGAAGGGGTGTCCCAAATTCTAATCTGCCACTATATTCTCTAAAATTTATGTAAATTAATTTATGTTATCGTAAATATACTTTAATCATTGCCATTACATATCCACAACCATCCGTCCATCCTATACAATTATTGAAATATGAAACTTCATATTCTGCATAAGTATATTTGTAGAAAAACCGAGCTGATTACGTACAATTAATACTACCAATTAATTGAACGTTTTTGGTGGGATGCAGGATGCAGGCCACCAAAAATTACCAGTATTTCATTTTAAACCAGAAGACCACGATATCGGGTCTGAACAGTCATCGCAAATAGCATCTCCTGAACTTTGCCATTTGACCCACTAAGTGACTGACTTAAATGTTATTTTATTACACTTACCTACTTGTGGTGTTCTGCAGGCAGGAGGTATTTCTTCAGTCTTAAAGTCTTACCTATCGTATTAAGTCTTAAAGTAGTATAAAATACTTTGATTATCCAGTGAAGTTAAAAATACATTAACCCAATGACTTTTCGAAACAAAATTAGCCTTCCTAAGACCCTTTGTTTGCAAGTCGTGCTTCGTCCCCGCGGTCTTTTGAAAAATGATTATCTTTAAACAATGTCGTTAAAATACCTATTTAAATTAGTTTATGCTTAATTAATATAACATTATAGATATTTTTCTGAACTTAAGTTGAATTGGGTCATATTTTCAAATTTATGCCCTCTCAAAGTAGCAGTATGCTGTATATTAAAGTAGAAGATTCTTATTATGGATAGATAAATGGGGTCATTCACCATTTTGCGAAAGCAGGCTGCATTTAACGTGCATTCCAATATTTATACTAATTGGGAGTCGAATACAATACCTCTGAATTAGTACGAGTTATTCCGGTTGGATCCCCTGATATAATCCACTGCCGATTTTTATTCATCATAGGCATTACCCTAGCGCATTCTTACGATGATGTCACTCGCACGGCGGGCAACACAGTCTCGACTCTATGAATGCGTACATGGACACTTTTACTGCAATACTACTTACTGTCCGGTCTTTTACAGTTTTTTCACTATTATACCTACATACACCTATACTTACAGGTATACTTAAAATAAAAACAAAGCTCTAAAGAAGTACAAGATTGTACAATGTATACAAGATAACAATTAAAACTAAAAACTTACGCCCTGTCACGTTCCACAAGCTAAATACTCATGCTAACAGGTGCACTATTTACTACTCGTCAGTGCTCGTGTGACGCTTGACACGTTTTCACTTTCCCCCGTTTGCACGGCGCCCCACTACCCCAATGGTACCGGGAAACCGAGAACACACAAGTGTCGGAACTCGCGCAGTATGTTTTTTATTTAACAAAACACGGCCCCTTTCACATAAGGTTAAGGGCTCTTTTTTTTACTTTTCGTTCGTATTGAAAGTGCAAGTTTTGAATGTGGAACGGTTTTTAAAAACTCTGTAAGTTTATTTTGTTTTTAGTTTCATGGAATACAGTTATAGTTTTATTTTATTTCGGTCGTGATGTTTTGGCTGTGATTACGATGTTTTTTTGGAACTGACTCCTGCCGTATGGATATATTTCATTTCTATTTTATTTATTATACACTTTTGAGATAATTTTAAAGCAATTATACACTTATTGTACACCATTAAAATACATCATTAGAAAAAATCTATAACTACAGAACCAGTACAATAGGCAGCCTTATCGCTCCAAGCGATTTCTGCCAGGCAACCTTTTGGATGGTAATTAAAGTTATTGGATTGAGTGGTATTGTCATGTCTAGTATATTGTAAAAGATTACTCAGATCACACAGAACATCAGATAGATTTATACAGCCCAGACTCTGGTTCAAATGCATGGCTCGAGACAACAATAGTGCCCGGAATACGGCAATAGGCTCAGCCCCTATTACATGGGACCTGTGGTGAAATGTGGGTGTTAATTCACCTCCGGAAATAAAGGCGTGACTATATGTATGTATGTATTAAAATTATCTCTATAATACAAAACCTTCACCCTTTAAGGATTAAAATCATAACATGTTATAGAAATTACTTACGTAGTACACTTGCCAGCGCTGGCGACTGCGAGCTGCAGCAGCAGTACTGCGAGCCACCACGCCATGTCTCAAGCTGTTCAGCGCATCACAACCAGATAGGGCTTGCGTTTATATCCTGCAACAAAAGGTTAAAGGTCACTCATCTATACCACAGATTACTAAATAGTCACTACGTATCTATACTGACACCATAAAGAGGAAAGATTTGTTGTTTTGTTATAACGGGTGGCGCAAAAGTAAAGACCCTATTTGGTTCGGCTATAACATTTTTTCTAAATTAGAAAACTAGATTTAGGTTTTTTTAAATGTATATTTGTACCATTAAATTTCGTACCATTAGGATTTAAAGATGATGTCTTTTAAATGGTGACCTCCAGAGTTGATACATTTGAGCCCTATTTATGACATTTTGCATAACTTGCCGTAACACTACCTGCGATATGTTCGTTATTTCTTGACGAATGTTTTCTTTTAGAGCTGCGAGAGTCTGTGGCTTGTTCACATACACCCGAGATTTCAAAAAACCCCAAAGAAAGAAGTCTGGACTGGTCAGATCGGGTGATCTTGCAGGCCAAGGCAAATCGCCAAAACGAGAGATAACTCGGCCTGGAAAAGCGTTTGACACAATTATTCCACGTTCTTGGGGAGTAAAACGGTCCATGTTTATTTTCAGTGTATTTTACATTTGTTCACTACACAATTTTCAACAACAGAATGACAGAAAATTTCATATAAAAAAAATAAAGGTATTTTCTTTGGTGCCACTACTTTTGCGCCACCCGTTATATAAAAATTCCGAAACTATAATTAATCAATTTTAATCATGGTTGCTGGCTGACGAAGGTTGGCTGGGACGGACTAGATGCAGAAGGCGGAGGATCGGCAAACGTGGCGCATATTGGGAGAGGCCTATGTCCAGTAATGGACTGCAATAGGCTAATTGATTGATTGATTGAATCATGGTTGCATTATTAGAAAGTCATTTCATTCATAAGTAACTTAGGCTACTTTTCGATGTTCCATCGAGATTAGTCTCCCTTAGAAAAGTGGTAATTCTTTGTCCATTCGTATTGTAGAATAGAATGACGATTGTATAGGAATTGATGTTTATGACAGTCCTCAACGAATGTCATAACTGTCAAGTCCCATACATTGATCATTATATTCTACAACTAGCCTTCCGCCCGCGGCTCCGACCGCTTTGCTCATATCTTCGGTTCTACTCAACCGATTGCGATCAAACAAACGTAAGATTTTAAGTCAGAGTAAGCCCTTTCTAACAAAAAAAAACCGCATCAGAATCCGTCCAGTAGTTTTTGCGTCCATCGCGGACAAACAGACAAACAGACAGGAAATTAAAACAATATATTTTCGTGTCCAGTATCGTTAACATAACATAACCCAAGTATTTTTTTTAAATATCTCCAATGTACAGACACGACCACTTTACAATTTTATATAATAGTATAGATAGATAGAATGTCATGAGAGTAGATAAGAGGGATGTACAGTAAGCTTCAGAGAAAAGGGACCCCACTTGTTATTGATATGAAAGCATGAGGGGGTCTGTTTTCTCTGACGCTGACTGTACCAGCTAAATCTCTTTACAAATTGCTTAAAGATGAAATTGCCAAGAGCATCTTTCATTACGATGATAATCGTATTATCTATCGATAAAAATCAAATAAGAGAAATCAGTTACGCTAGTTCCAGTCGGGGTCACATCAACGCACGTCTGTCCCTGCCCTAACATTTTAGTGACCTCATATTATTTCACGACGAGGACCGAGACGTGATATGTTAGTCAACTGGTCTGTATAAGGGACTGCCACACAGACATACATAATGTACAGAAAGGAAGCTATTTGCTAGGCAGCCTTAATGATGATGATAGACGAACCAGTGCTATGAATATTAAGATAAAGGAGCTTTTAATATAGTGACGTAATTAGTGACTTCGCACGGAACGTACCTATAAATAGTGAATGTAAGTGTAAAAATAAATAAGTATCTGCAACTTTCGGTAGATAGACTGGTGTTAAAGTCTTTTGAATGATTAAAACCATCGAATTTTACTTTTTATTCATGGCTGTAAGAGAGGAAAATGAGTCGCTTATTGGTATACCAAAATCTAATAATCCCACCCTATGGGATCCAATAATTCTTGTACTATGGTTATGCCTTTCAGGTACAGTCAGCGTCAAAACGATCTTTACTGCTCAAAGTCTCAAAATGATTCTAATACTCTATTAAGATCATTTTGAGACCTAGTGCCCAGTTTGATTTGCTCTTAATACCAAAGTAATAAGCAAATCAAACTGTTTTATTGATTTAAATTGTTTTAATGTCCGAACTAAAGCTGTGTACCAACTATCAGAACAATCAGTCAACAGGAAGAGGGGAAAACCAAGGTATTGATATCATTTTGAGTACTTTGTTCCTCAAAATCTATCTGCGGCCTTACCATGAACCTTAAAACAGGGTCCTTACCATGAACTCTTAAAACAGGTCAATAATTGAACTGCTGTCATTCTACCAACTGCAAATGTCACTTTGTAATCCCTTTGAAATCCTATATATTTATTATGACATTACAAAGTGACATTTGCAGTTGGTAGAATGACAGCAGTTCAATTATTGACCTGTTTTAAGGTTTATGGTAAGGCCGCAGGTCAATAAATTGAACTGCTGTTATTCTACCAACTGCAAATGTCACTTTGTAATGTCATATAAATATATAGGATTACAAAGTGACATTTGCAGTTGGTAGAATGACAGCAGTTCAATTATGACAGCAGTTCAATTATTTATGGTATGGGCCCAGATGCTAACTGTACAAATAATAAGTTGACAAAATTTCATCACAATTATATAAACAGTTAGGCAGCGCATAAAATGTAAACAAACAAAGAAATCAAATCTTATTTAAAATTCTTGGTTCTAAATTCCACTGAAGAATACCAACTTTCTCACTGCCAGTGTTATAAAAAGACACCAAAAGGGTGAAGTTGAATAGGGTGTAAATTATTACGAGTGTAATAATTAGGGTATAGCAGGGCAGGCCAGAATAGGGTACGGTAGGAATATTACACTGGAAATGGGGCAAGGGAGGATCGATGAACAATTACCGGGCATCCGTGATTAACGCGATCCCTCACGATTCTCTCATTAATACTAAAATTAATGAACGATTTTAATTTATTGTGTACGTACGATAGTATTCATCCGAATTGGTGTTAAAAAGGTTAATTTATAACAGAATTGACATGAAGAGCAAGAGCCAGTAAACGGTGGACAGATAGTGGATAAACAAAAATGCAGTCATAAATATTTTGACCTAATTTAAATTGATGTATATGCTAATTTTATTATTAACTAGCTGACCCGGCGAACTTCGTACTGCCATATTTTTTTCCGCCCGCGTGGAATACAGATCTTTTTTCCATGTTTTCTCACCGTTTGAACCTTCCCTGGACATCCACGAATATTTCGAAACTAAAATTAGCCAAATCGATTCAGCCGTTCTCGAGTTTTAACGAGACTATCAGAATTTCAATTCATTTTTTATTTGTACAGATATAATTTGACGGTCGAGTTTTAGATTCTATTGCACCATACTCAACAGTATTCTAGCGTTGGGTCCCGTTTAATATAAAACTTTGGAGACCGAGGTTCACCTTCAGGCTTAAATTTATCATTCTATAAGTACTTCCCATGGTTTTATTCCTGCCCCCTTAGACCGGCGTTGTATTGTACAATAGAATGATACCTCGTATATGACGCGTATTTTGACGTTCTTGACACAAGTTGACGACTGTCATATAAGTCAAATCCCACACATTCATCATCCCCAATCCCATTCATTCTACAAAACTTACCTTACGGCATAAGGTGAAATGCATAAGGTGAAATGCCGTAAGGTGAAACCGGTAAGGTTCAAATAAATAAATAATTGTGGAAAAGTACAAGTGATTTATTCAATAAATAGCCACTTGTCTAGGGGGCTATGCCTGAGGCTATCTACCTACTGCCCCCTAGACAAGTGGCAATTCGTTGCTCGGCGTACGATGGAATAGAATGCCAAATGTATGGGATTTGACGTATATGACAGGCGTCAACGAATATCAAAAACGTCAAATCCTATACATTTGTCATTCTATTCCATCATACGCCGAGCAACGAATTGCCACTTGTCTAGAGGGGCTGTACATATTATCAGTCAACAATAAACTGATCAGCAGATAACAGAAAAACACAGTTGAGCATACAACATTCATAATAAGTACCTATATATCAGCGAAATCCATTGCTTAACAATTGAAATTATAATAATAAATGTTGATACAGAACTTCAGATTCATCTTTATCTGAAAGGTGTTCATGATGAATAATTACAAATGGTATTAGTTATCTTTCAAGTATATACTTCAGAGTTAGATACGGCCAATCGGTCAAGTAGATAGGTATGTAAGGTAATATACCTATAATCGGTCAAGTACATACTACATAATTTAGCCAATAAATTACAAATATTTACATAATTATATAAAAAAACAATACTTAATATACCTATAAACAATTAGATGATCACAAATGAACACAATAGTATTTAGTAAACATGCAAAGTAAAACTTACAATTTGCTTACTGCAATTGAGTAATACTTCTATTAAATAAAAATGAATCCCTAAGAGAAAAATAAAAAAAGCATCTATGCTTACGCGATACGAAGTTCGCGGGGTCAGCTAGTATATTATAAATCAATCGATTCGTTCTGGAAACAGGTCTATCTCAAAGTGCACCATAGCACCCGATCCTATAGTAGTATAAAAATCCAATCCGTTCCTGCTACCTTTTTCAATTTGTACTTGACTGGGAAGCATCTTATTCCTTTCCACCAGAAACGTGCTATGCTATGTTACCTAACTATTAATGCGTTTGATATCCACCAATTGTCCACATAGCATAACCAGTGAAGCTATGTTTTTTTTATATTGAAAGATGCGTGCTATGGATGTGTGCTAAGGATGTGAGTTGTGGATGCGTACTTACTGTAGATGCGAATAGGTAGATTAAAATTTTGAACATTTGTAGGAAGTTTTCATTCTGTACGGTTATGTGATTGATACATCCCATAGCTCAAGCTGCGCATATTTATAGCACTTCATACTTGCTACGCTACATAGCATATCACAGTGGAAACGGTACCATAGCACTAAATTCATCTACTAAACTTTATTTTATATAAAAATAATACAATAGGTATGCAAACTTTCTCTATCTTTTCTACTATCACAAAATATTATAAACTTTGATATGTACTTGATCAGAAGTTTCTATTTTATTTGATTTTGAAGTTATAGCAAGTAGTCAAGTACTGAGTTGACTTATCTTTAGTTTCTGAATGGAAAGAGGAATTCTAAAGTGTACGAAATCCATAAATTATGGTAAAACATGTTCTCCTAACCTTAGTCTACAACTGCGCGAACATTTAGAATCGAAGGTCTCGACAAAAACTTGACTAAAGGGTGGTTCTCAGCTGCAAGAGACAGGTAAGACATAAATTGCGAACCTTTGAAGCACGTATTACAAAAGTGCCCTTTTGGGCCAGCTAACGAGAGGAGGCAACGTTAGTGAAGTCATGAAAAGATAATTAATTGTCCTTTCCTTCCGCTACAACCCTTGTGTCATTACCAACGCATATGTGTTTCTTTGTGGAATTTGAAAAAAATATCTAGAAGTGCAGCGGTTCTCACAAGATTCACGCGCTAGACGTTACGTACAAAACTGGATTGACAGACAGACAGCCAAAAGAAGTCAGGTGAAATGTACCCGTATACTTTTGAGGTATGAAAAATATAACAGATATATCATTTACAACCGCCTGTTATATTTCTTTCAAAACTACATAACATAAACTCACGCCTATATCCCCGAAGGGGTAGGCAGAGGTGCTAGCACCCACATTTCGCCGTTTATGTTTTTAGGTCCCAATGTAATAGGTGGCGAGCCTATTGCCATTAAGCGGGCACTTATAAACCTGCGATAAATACACACATAACTTCGAAAAGCATCGAAAAGTCATTGGTGTGTGCCATGGTAAAACCTGGGATCGAACCCGAGACCTCGTCTCAGCTGTCCATTACCCATGCCACTAGGCTACCGCGGAACTAAAACAAACAAATATTCCTAAACAAACAGGAAAGATATTTAATTAAGTTATCTTGCTTAAAAATTATGCGTGTCATTTAAAAAGATATAAAAACGTTTTGTGACGTCAGGGGCGTGTCCGTGTCGCAATTTATGCGACAACTTTTTGCGACACTTTTATTAATTAGCCGACGAGCTCTCTCGAAGGGCCGAATGGTTGAAGTTAATGACACGACTTGGGAGCTAAAAACGAAAGGAGTTCGGTGACTGATGGCATAATTTCACTGTTTAGCTTAGCTTTTTAAATGTCCCTATTTTTTTAGGAGGAGTTGTATCTGTTTTTTTTTTACATTTTTCTTTTCAGTAGCTTTTAAATGATGTTTATTTTTGTGGAACAGAGTGAATAATTTAAATTTCTAACGAACCGCGTTGGTTTGAAATGTTTGCGAATATTCTACATCACAGTACAGTTCTGGTACCTATTGTAAATTTTCACTTAGGATATTTTTCTTGTTAAAAACGATTGTAACAGTAGTCGGTAGATTTTACTTGATTAATACTTATGGAAAAAGAAGTGTTGAAGAAAAATAATTTTGAGTCATGATGACTCAAAATTATTTTTCTTCAACACTTCAACTCTTACGTGTGGGACCAATTGGCGAAATGGGGGTGTTAATACACCTCTACCTACCCCTTCGGGGATTTACATTTTGCGTGAGTAAATGTATGTATGTTCCATCTATTTTATTAAAAGTCAGTTCATTTGTATAGGTTTGAGATATATTTACTAAATAAGTACTATAAAAGTGTAGGGATAACGGTAAAAATTGTTAGCAAAATTATTTTACTAGCGTACGTGTAGCTATTTATTAACAATGAGAAACATCTGGAATTAAATATCTACAATTGCATTTCGTAACTAACGATGCAACGGCTGACCTACTTGCAACAGCGGGAAACCGCAGTTGAAACAATGTAGCCTTAATTCCGGAGAACTAAAAAGAACTTCCAACCAACAAAAAGTTTCACCGTAAACTTTTTGCGTGCTCAAAATTTTTTAACAAACCTGCGAATGTTAGTTCTTAGCAAGTTCAATAAAATGAAAAAAAAAGAAACAACCAGCCGAGTGTTAACACGGTAGTGAATAAAACTAGGACGTAGACATACTCGGGGCTGGTAATATAGCCCAACGCGCATCGTATGTTCCAATTTTAAGGCTGCATTTCCATCAAATATATCGTATGCAACTATGCTACGAGGCTAAACTATGAAACAATGTGACCGTTTCCACTGTACTATACTACGTAGCGTAGCGACGAAGATGTGCTATGAAACTTCCATAGCACACATCCATAGCACGCATCTTTCTATGTAAAAAGCATAGTTCAGCTGAATCACTTTCCACCAGTGCTATGCTATGTGAACCAATGAATGTGATTCGTGGATATCAAAGGTATCAATAGCAACGCAGCATAGCACATCACTGGTAGAAAGGCAGTCATCAAAGGTAAAAAATTCTTCGATCGCAACTGGTTGTGAATCACAGTTACGATGGCGGCCGACGCCGCTTGGACTGTAAACATACATGACATGGCAGTATTAGGTATATGACCTGTGCGGTTCGCAGGTGCGTTTGTAGGCACTGATATTTAAGTGTGTTTAAAGTTTTAAGCCCTAAAGCTGATAATGATAATGTATGCTTGTTGTAAACTTTATATATTTTAATGGCTCGATAGAAGCCAGATGTATGGTTATATTATTAACTACTCTACGTCCGCGGCATCACCCGCGTGGATGTCGATTAACGCGACTTTTGGTCATATCTCCTGTTCTACTCATCTGATTGATATTAACCTTACCTAAAATGTTAAGTCGGACCAAGATCTTTCTAACAAGAAAACCGCATCAAAATCTGTTCAGTAGTTTTTGTGTCCATCGCGCTTAAACAGAGAAGTATTCAAAATCGATAATACGAGTATAATAATCTAACATAACCCAAGTGGTTTTTTTTAAATATCTCTAATGTGCGGACACGACTACATTCACTTCTGTTATACTATTTTAGTTAGTTAGTTCTACTTTTCAGATAGACTAAAAATAAACAAGTTTAAACTAGAATTATTTGCTATCACGATCGAAACGCCAATCCCGAATATATCCAAAGTTTGTGCTTTGGAGGCAATTGGAGCCTATGTGCCTGTTCTCCTTCTTTGCAAGACTTTTTGTAGACGCAGGTGTCCGCCTGGCTTGTAGGTGAGATCGGTTTGGCCGTCTGCCTGAAGTCTGCCAATCGTAATGCTCCGTGCTGTCGTTACGTTCACGATACGATTACGATAGTTGTTCGTGTTCACCCCACTGAACATCTTGTTGCTATACCAAATTGTGTGTAACTAAAAATAAAACAACTAAAACTTATAATTTAATTATTTGATACTTTATTTTTGCAGACACATTTTATCTCTGTTTGATATTATGCCAATGGAAAATTTTGCTTTAGGTATAATTACTAGAATTTAACAATAACAGTATTTATTTATTGATATGATATAATATAGATATTATCAGGCGTCATTATCATTTAAGACTTACATTAGTGAATGTCAGAGTAGATTATCTATCTACCTTACTGCAATTTTTTTATTATGATGTAATGTACGAGCACTTAATAAGTAATAAGGAGGCGCGGGTTCCATCCCCGCTCAGTGCAAATATTTGTGTTCATGAAATATGGGTATTTGCATTGGTCTGGTCGTGCCTCGGAGAGCACGTTAAGCCGTCGGTCCCGGTTGCCATAAGAACATTTATGGCAGTCGTTACGGGTGGTTGGAGCCTTAAAAAATCCAAAAACAACGGTCTAGCTGCAAAGCTTCGATATCGCCTAATGTTATCATTGGGCTGTGGAGGTCAGATGGCAATCGCTTCACGAAAAAATATCGAGGTCTAGCCAAATCTGTAGTTAAGACTCGTAAAGCGGACCCCAGACTCCGAGCTGAAAAGCTTCGGATACGTCTGGGAATTAACGCTAGGATGAGAGATTACTTAATAAGTAATAAAATTAGCTACAAATAACTAGACTATATATTGTAGGCATGAGTGGCGTAGGGTAAACATTTTCTAAAGGCAAGCCGGTGGGAAAAATCTAACTTGTTATAGCAGGACCATGGCAGTATGGAATTTTCAAAATTTTAGATACAGAACTTCAGATATTTCCGTTTTGGATAATGCATTATGAAAATGCATTAGAGTTGAAATGCCGCCGTGTTGGTTCCCTGTGGAGTCTAGGGCCAATCCATCTCTTCCTGTGGGTGTCGTAGAAGGCGACTAAGAGATAGGGCTGTACTCCATCCGACAGTAAACATACAGCTCATGACTAAGTGCCCGCTTAGCGGCAATAGGCTCGCCCCCTAATACGTGGGACCGAAAATCATAGATTTCGAAATGTGGGTGTTAATGCACTTCTGCCTATCCCTTTGAAGATTTACAGGCGTGACTTTGTATAATGTAATTTTAAATGTGTCTACCATGACTCATCTTTGCAGAGCAAGCCAGCAGTAATCGGGTTTTAGTAACCCCTTGACACTGGTAGGTAGGTATTCATTAAGTACCTACCTAATAGACCCGTGTGATGCTAGTATCATCGTTCCAGCAGGGGGAGAAGGTGGGGTTATCCGGAGAGATCATCATCATCATCATGTAGACGTATTATCCTGATTGCATCCGTGGCCAAGATGACCTCGGAGCTCAGGGTCCGCCTTTCGGCTCTTCCTCCTCCACTTCGCACGATCTTGGGCATCCATAGTAGTGAGACCATTTGCACGCATCTCACCCTCCACGACGTTAAGCCAGGACTTCTTGGGCCTACCCCTTTTACCTGGACCCGGCGGGGGCGCCATTGCCAGGCGTTTGTTCCCCACGTAGCCTGGCGGTTCCCGCAAGATCCGTGGAGATATCCACACTTAAAAAAGTGTCATCATTATTAGCAACTTAGTAGTGATTCACAATCGTGTCATCTTTCACGACGTCAAGCTATCTTTTTTTTTTTTTTTTTTTTTTTATCTTGCGAAAAATCCCCACGGATACCTCCCCCGCCGGAGTCGGAGGAGGAGGTTATGTCGGACTCGAACCGACTAAAACGCACGCCTTCTGTGGGCCGTCAGTTGCCGGAGGTGAGATTGTCATAGCCATATCCCTCGCGCCCCGGCCGACCCAGGGCCATATCTCTGGATATGGCCCTCTTCCGGTGTGGGGACCACGGAGTCCCCAGCTCGCCCCCGGGTATGGGGGGGCACGCAATGCGTGCCACCGCCGTGGCCTGCTTCTGCTAGGGTGACAGGCGACCCCACCCGTCACCCCCAGGCCCGCGCTCATGGGGGGCGGAGGTCATTCTGCGACCTCCGACGCCCGAGTTGCCGCCGCTCGTCGCGGGCCGCGCGGTCTGCGATTCTCCTTCGCTCCTCGCGGGCTGCAAGGGCTTGGATTCTCCTTCGCTCGCGCTCCGCCGCCCACTTCACGAGCATCACTTGCTCGCAGAAGGAGGCGCCGGCGGCCCACGCATCCGCGCAGCGAACCATCGCTGCGAGCAAGGTGGCGAGCGTGAGAGCTCTCACTCCCAGGGTCGCCACCAGCTCCCGTCTCGGCGTCTCCCACGCCGGACACTCAGTGAGCGTGTGCAGCACCGAGTCCTCGCTCGCGTCGCAGTGATGGCACTCGGACGTTGGCTCTTTCTTCGCGGTCCGATGCAGATACCGTCCGAAGCATCCATGATCGGTGATGATCTGCGTCAGCCAGAACGAGAGGCCGCCGTGTGGCCTCTCTAGCCACTCCCCCATGATGGGTCTTACCGCCGCTACTACGGCGCGCCCTGCGCGTGGTTGCCCAAGTTGTAGCTCCCACTCCGCCACCATGTTCCTGTGGAGCCGGGATCTCACGGCCCGAATTTCTTCAGGCTCAGGATCGTGTCCCTGCTCCCGCGCCGCCTTTCGGAAGCGGTATAGCGCCGAAAGGGATCTCGCTTCCAGGATCCACGGTAGCGATCCGGCCAGGAGACTCGCTGCTTCAAAGGATATCGTGCGGTACCCCCTGATGGCCCTGATGGCCACAATCCGCTGCGGTCTACGCAGCAGGTCCACGTGCCTGGCTCGCAGGTTGTCTGCCCATACGGGGCTCCCATATAGAGCCATGGAGCGCACGACACCCGCGTAGAGTCTCCTGCAGGAGTCCTCCGGGCCCCTCAAATTGGGCAGCAGACGCTTCAGAGCGTTAGCTGTTAGCACCAATTTGGGGACTAGACTTCGGAAATGTTCCCCGAAGTCCCACCGACCGTCGAGTACGAGCCCCAGATATTTCATCTGGGGCTTGATGTCGATGAGAGTGTCTCCCACTGTGATGCTGGATCCCGCTGGTGGTCCGCGCCGAGGTCCATGAAAGAACATTGCCTTGGTTTTCTGCGGATCCACCTCGAGACCCAGCCGCCGGATCCTTTCCACAACTTGGGCAACCGCGGTCGTGGCCTTCCGGGTCGCTTCGCGGTGTGTAGCCCCGCTTGCCGTCACTAGCGTGTCGTCCGCATAGCACGTAACGGCGGCACCATCCACGAACTCACTGCGAAGCACCCAGTCGTATCCGATGTTCCACAGGAGCGGCCCCAGGACCGATCCCTGCGGAACACCGCACGACATCTCTCTCCGACCGACACCGATCGCACCTGGGTAGATGACGGCTCTCTCCGTCAGGTAAGCCCCGACTATGCGGCGGAGGTATAGAGGCACCTCGTGGTACACGAGCGCCTCCATAATGCAACTCCAGGGCAAGGTGTTGAACGCGTTGGAGATGTCCAAAGCCACCGCCAACATCACCTTGCCCCGAGCGACTGCGTCCTCCGCCAGAGTCCTCACGCGCATGATTGCATCCACGGTGGAGCGCCCTCGGCGGAAGCCATATTGGGCATCCGCCAGATCCGGCCCTTCTCTAGAGAGGTGCTCGACGAGGCGCTTCGCTATAACTCTTTCAAAGAGTTTGCCCACCTCATCGAGCAACACTATGGGCCGGTAGCCGGACGGTGAGTCCACCGGGCGCCCCTCCTTCCGAATGAGGACCAGTTTCCCCGTCTTCCACGTCTTTGGAAACTGGCCCCGCTCCAAACATGCGCTGAGGAACCCTCTGAATCGAGGCTCGAGAGCGTCTTCCCCTAGAGCTAGGACCCACGCGCGGCCTGGAATGCCGTCGGGTCCCGGGGCGGTGTTCTTTTTGGCGCTAAGCCTTCGCACCGCCAGCTCTAGTTCTACCCAAGTGACTTCGGGCACGTCGTCGTCAACCACACTGGGTGCCAAAGTCGACCGAGGTGGCGGAGTCATGCGCGGTGGAACATGTTCCGCCCGCGACGGGAACAAAGATTCGACCACTCCTCCGAGCAGAGCTGGCTGAAGAGTCTGGGTCAGCGGCGGGGCTCGGGGGTGCAGCTTTCCTCTTACCATAAGGTAAGGCCGCCCCCATGGGTCCCTCTCCAGCGTCTCCATCAGCTCTTGAAAAGCCGCGGCTTTGGCCCGCTTAATCTCCGCTCGGAGGGCATTTCTGGCCTCTCTGTATCCCTCATGAAGCTCCGCCAATCGGGGCTCCGTATCTGCGGGTCGGCTACGCCTCCTACGGAATCTGGTCCACTGGCGGTGCGCGATCACGCAGGCTTGTCGCAGCCTCGCGATCTCCGCAGACCACCAGTAGACCTGACGCCTCGGACGATAGGGCGGAGCCCTAGGCATACCCGCATCGCAGACGCGTGTCATGGCCTCCCGAAACCACGCCGCCGACCCATCCAGGTCGATCACCCAGGCAGGCCCGGGAGGCCGGTTAGTGTATGGAACGTCAAGCTATCTTGGGTCTAACGGAGGCGGTATGCCAGATATTTGTTATCCACGTAGCCCACATCAGCGAAAGCGATACTCCTGTAGTTATGATAGTATGAACATGAAGAATATTATCATTGAGGTGTGATTATTTGTAGTGATATAACATTAACCCAACTTTATTTATTGTTTGTGTATGATACTTTACATAGAAAAGTTAAATCACTTTAACACCGTCATTATGTAAATGTTATTACTAAGCACATTTCAGCGTACGTTTACACAAAACTAGCCTGTAAAACATCCTCCAAGTAAGTATATCAGTCGTAAATCACCTAGGCCTTGAAAACTATGCCAAGACGTACAATGGAACACATTTTTACACCATTTCGAAGAATCTTTCTTTGAGTTTGAGTCCAACAAATCACATGTTGTAAAACTTTTAAACTGTCATGTACATATAGGTATTTGTACCTAACGCCTATCTAGGTGACTGTTGACTTTCCCCAAGAATTTACAGAATTATTTTCAAATAGAATTTAACGATCTCTTTTTACTACCAGAGAAAAAAAAAACATCTAAATCGAATGATCTGTTCTCAAGTTTTGAGCACAGTAACAAAAACGATTTCTATACAAAATATTACACAGTGATAATTCGTTACTGATTATTTAATCTGGGGCATGTCGTTTAAATAATATATTAAAGGTAGGAGAGTTACCGCTAAAGCATTTATAAACTGTTCAAAGTTACTAAACTCGACCTTCTAATGGTTTTTTATTATGAAGGATTTGTTTGAGAAGTACTTAAAAGATAATAATTAATTAAACCTCTCTAAGTTTTCTATACCCGAATATTCGCTTATAATATCTATTCATCTATAAACTAGCATTGAAATATTGTTAAATCCGTAAAGGTCAAAGCAGTAGTAGTAAAGTTTAATCCTCGAAATCTACACGTTCTACACGATAAAATATTAAATCTTATACCTAATTACTAGACACGGTTATCAAGCAACTTCAAATTCAAGATTTACTACTCTCTTTTCAAAACTTTTGTACTGAAACATTTTCATACAGCCCGTGAAACTTTTATTACGAAAAAAGTAAACTACATTCCTAGCTTCGTCGTCAAACTATAACAAAGTAGGTGTTTTTCTCACAAAAAATTTCCACAAACCGTCACAAGGTTGACGTCTCGCCAGATACCCGTAGAAATTTACGGCCTGATAAAACACAGCCAGAAAATGCAGATCCCTAACAACAAATCGCTTAACCCGCATCACCCTGATGTTGTTTAGATAACATAGGTTAGGCAGGTCAAGTAAAAATGGACGTTGTATAAAACTTGTCTGCCAAATGGATTACCTCGATTAAGTATGAGCTACCTCTGACCCGTATAGGTTGATGCATGATTTGTTCGGAGCTTCAGTTTTACGTTTTAAAGCGATGGATTAACTTAATGTTTTTTTACTTCGGTTAAATATTACATGGTCTCTTCTAGTAGGTATTGTAAATATGGCGATAAAGAGATTTTAGTTAGTTCTCAATCCGACCGTAATCTATATACCTTTACCTACTCAAAATGACACGGCAAAAGCTTGCCGTCTATAGTAACGTGGGATGTAGAAAATATAGTTGGTAGTTGTAATTTCTTTAGTCCATTTGGCTTTAGGCCCCGGCCACATCTCCACGGCACGACGGCGACGGCGCTACGGCCGCGCTACGGCGCGGCGCCGTGGACAGTGTGATTTAGGGGAGGGCAATTCCCAGACGAAATTTTTCAGTTGTCGTGCGCGCAATGATATAATATATAACTAGCTCTTGCCCGTGGCTCCGCCCGCGTGGATGTCGGTTACCTATGTCCTTTCTCAAGGTCTAATCTGCCCCTATACAAAATTTCATCAAAATCACATAAAAATCAAATACGTTTTTAATAATGAATTCGTAATTATGAAATATATTATTATTAATACTTATAAATAATAATATAGTTGATGAAAATAATAACATTGACGTATTTTTAGTAATAACTAGGGTAAAAGACCCAATTATTGGCACCTTAAGCGAAATATGTGAAATAAATATCGTCTACGGAAATTATACGTCTTTTTAAGAGAAGAGAATGGGCAAAAGTAATAGTAGGAATATTGTTACACGTTATTTTGATCGTAAATAAATATTTAATTACTTGTAATAACTAAAAAAATACAGTTTTATCCATTTTTATATATTTGTCCATATATTGGCATAGATAAACCAAACTATTGGCATATATCAAACCCAATTATTGGCATGCCTATGGGGTAGGAAGAATCTAGGCTTAGATTATTAATATGTGATAACATATTAATAATTTAAGAATCTAGATTATAGTTAAGTTTTTATAGACTCTAAAAACGGATTCATTGGTTTTTTTTTATACTGTAGGGAGTTAAGTTAAAACCAACATTAGTAAGTCTTTCGGAAAAACTAGATAAATACTTTGTAGTAGGTGATTCGAAAACCTTCCCCATCACCGTCAGGGTACACCAAGGAGCTATCCTTAGTCCAAACTTGTTCAGCGTGGTATTATATACTTTGTCGGACAGCATCAGAACCAGAATGAGCAGCTTCCGTAGTTGCTGACGTATGTTGATGATATACGTGAATTGAAAAATGATGAATTGAAAATACATAGTTAATTATTCCTTGATTGATAGTTGTTCAAACCAAAGTAACATTTATTCCTGCCAAAAAGGTTTGAAGTTGTTTGGGTGATACCACCACCGGTCAAGCGATTTCTAACAATACGTTTGGTATGATTGGTGATACGGCTGGCGAATTTGATAATATTGACCACAGAACACTAATTATCCTGACGAATATTGACCCCTAAGCGATACGGCGAAAGTTACGTCAAAGTTACATTTTGAGTCGTGTCTCGTGTTACGCAGAATTTACGTAAGAGGGTCAAAAGTTACGCAAAATGTAACAAAAGTTACAATCTAGCGCAGGGCAGACCGTCCGAGGCACCGTTGTGACGGCGCGGTGCCGGCAGCCGTGTGACGGCGCAGCGGACGGTGTGCCGCGGGGGGTATATAGATATGCGAGGAGTGTATGGATATCGACTGACCGTATCAGTCGATATTTCGCAGCCGTTGTACTTGGACGTGGTTATCTGAATATGGATCACGAAAGAATTATTCTCCTGTTGTTACTAAGACGACGAATGGAAAGAAAACAGGAACAGAGGAAATTTTGAGTATATTCATTATATTTTTACAATGAACCTTACTTAAAATACGTCAATGTTATTAATTTAAATGAATTATATTATTATTTATATTAATAAAATTTTATTATTACGAATTTATTATTAAAAACTTTTTTTTTTTGGCTGGCGCATTTTTTATGTGTTGCGCAGGTGTTATGCACCCTATCAGAATCGCGGGAAAAAATACGTTTTTAATAATTAATTCGTAATTATGAAATATTATTAATATAAATAATAATATAATTCATGTAAATTAATAACATTGAAGTATTTTTAGTAAGTAACTATATATCATTGCGCGTTCGCCAACTAAGAAATTTCGACTGAGAATCGCCCCCTGCACCACACCGTCCACGGCGCCGTGCGACGGCGCGGTGCGACGGCGCGGTGCCGTACCGTGGAGATGTGGCCGGGGCCTTATAAATAATATTATTTTGTTAAAACTTTTTTTACATTCCCTCTGAATGTTGAAGATCGAGGAAGAAAACAGGGTGTGCATATTTTATTTTCCGCGTACAATGGAGTAAAATTATTATCAGCCACATTTTAAACCTACTGCTGCTAATAATTAGTATTCAAACGATCACACCCAAGTATATACTCAAATTTAAACCAAAAGACGAAAGGAACCATAATATCAACCGATGATTACAAAGACGAACTAAGTTCAAAAACTTACTGCTATAAAACGTGGCAAGTTCCTAATAACAGTTCGAGTCGTTTTCTCAGCGAGTGCAGAAACTTCCAAAGAAATATCGATGTAACTCTGGCCCAATAATTTCGCTTTAATAAAAAATGGTTACTAGGGGCATGGTTCGCGCAAACGGCAGAGCATAAATTTTTCAAAGAGGCCATTTGGTACACAGGCACCGTTTTTTGCGTATCTGAATATGTCCAATTACTGTCAGAAGTTGCTGTGGTCGTGGTATAAATCATAAGCGAGTGGTAGGTATTGAAAAACCTTGTAAGTATAATTGAAATAAGAAAGAAAGGACAAAAGTGTGCAAAAGAAAGAAAGAACATTCTCTTTCTTTACAGCGAGAGCGGTACAGCGGTCGGTGGTCACTCTTTAATATTTAAATGAAAAATTAAAGCATTTGGTATGCTAACTATTCAAATCGATTAAGATAAAAAAGATCCAATACAGCTCAGGCGGGACTCGAACCCGCGATCTTTCCCTTACAGGAGGAACGCTCTAACCACTAAGCCACTAAGCCTCACCCGAAGCTGATCCAAATTCTTCTATATATTCCGTCTTGGGGCGACGCGCGACGGTGGGAGCAATCTACCGATATTCGCACGAATTGTCAAAACCAATGAATGATGTTGCAACCATTTTTATTCATTGATTTTTAATTACTCCGCCCAAACAATTGAGTGAAATTTTAAAGCATATACTATGCTAACCTATTCAAATCGATTAAAATAGAAAAAAAGTGAGTACAGGCGGGACTCGAACCCACGATGTCTTTAATACGTATGAAATATGTATTTAAATATACCTATTAGTAAGGAGAAGAAAGATTATTTTGAAATTCTTGTGGATAATTTGATTAAAAATTATCTATAATACGGTTTTGCAAAATAAACTCGTCTAGTTTATTAATTTATGTGCATAAACACCTACGTAATAAATAACATATGATACTGTTAATCAATATTAATTAGTCAGAGTGATTAGTGTTGCAATCTTATTTTTTGTATTAACTTTAATCACATTCAGATGTCCATATCGCGCGCAACATACTTTTTTACATTTATATAGGTATTACAACTTGGGTAGTTTTAAAAATTATAGTAGTTACGTACGTTATTCTTAAGTTAAAATTCTGGATAAAATTTTATCACTGGCTATCATCAGTCTACCCCTCGTTTACACCAGGGTACAAAACATGTATTTGACAAGTTTTATGACATGTCTGCGTTCAGATATAGACATGTTTACAACATGTTGAAAGATTTGTTGACAACTTATCATACAAGACAACATGTTTTTTTATGATAAGTTGTCAACAAATTTTGTACGACATGTTGTAAACATGTCTGTATACATGTTATCCATCAATCATGGATACAGTTTAAAACTTGTTTTTGACAAGTCTCAAGACAGAAATTGCAGTAAAATAAACAAGATTACTACTACAGTGTTGTGTAGGTGTGAACGCGATCAATGACAAAGACAAAGTACAACATGTCGCAGACTTCAGTGTGAACGCAAATGTGTTGTAAACTTGTATGTATACAAGTTGGCGGCACAGTGTGAACAGAAAAGTGTTTGAGACAAGTCTCAATACATGTTGAATACGAAAAATTGTATTTCAAATAAGTCTACAACATGTTTCTTGGTGTAAACGAGGGGTTAAGATGCTATCTGTCTGTTACGCTTCTAAGCCTAAACCACTGAACCGAACTTGAAAAAACTTGGCACATAGATAGATTAGAGCTTGGGAAAGGACATCAGCGTATTGTAGAATAGAATGACGAATGTATGGGATTTGACGTAGGTATACGACCCGTTGTCCTACGTGAGCGACAAATCCGACAGCGCGGCAACGCGACGCGACGCAATGCGTGACATATTTTTCCATACTTCAAATGACGTTTTCACGCGACGACGCAGCGTAGGACACAAGAACAACGACCATTTGATTTTTACGCGCGGCGTTGAAACGCGTCACATTGTCCCGCTTGTCGCTCTACGTAGGACAAGGCCTGAGAGTCGTCAACGTATGTCAATATACTTCGTTATTCTATTCTATTGTGGTAGCCAATTAATTGCCACTTATCTTCGCAGACCAATGCAAATATTTATATTTCCGCCCGTTCAGTGCAAATATTTGTAATATTTGCACTGAACGGGAATCAGACGCGCCCCCTTACGGAGCTGTCGAATGCATCACCACTATGCTACAGATACCGTCGTTAAATCTATACTAATAATATTACAAATGCCAAAGAAACTCTGTCTGTCTCTCTGTCTATCTGCCTGTCTGTTACGCTTTCACGCTGAAACCACTGAACCGATTTTGATCAAATTTGACATAGAGATAGATGAGACCTTGGGAAAGGACATCAATCAATCATCAATCTACGATATGGATACGACATATGTGCAAATACTGAAACCGCGAAGCATCCTGGTCCGTAGGAATAGAACCAAATTAAATTTAAACTTAAATTCCCTGATTTATAAAATCTGAAATTTTCTAACAAAATAATTATTAAAATAAATGTAGAAAATGCAACCACTTGTATAAGTCATTAAATAGTTTCATCCATTGCTTTAAAGTCATTGACTGTGTCATAAGTCATTAATAAATACGCACACACCTTCACACATACACACAACAACTTCACACACACACACAACAATAGGCATAGTAGGTAACTTACTTGAACAGCTAAGCGGCAACATGCGATTCTACAGAGTGCTCAAAATTGTTCAAATTCTATAAAATTAAAACTCTAGTTTCTGCCCTTAATACTGGACCAATTTTGTTCAAACTTTTCCTGCTTGAAGCTTAGGGGGTACCAAGTATATGGTTTCAATTATTGCCTATTGTCGTATCCATATTGTATATTCTATTCTATCTCCTATACATAAAAGAACAATGGCACTTTTCGTTGTTATATTATAACTCAAGAACGGCTGAACCGATTTGGCTAATTTTAGTCTTGAGATATTTGTAGATGTCCAGGGAAGGTTTAACAGCGGAAACGGGCGGCGACAACCGTGGGCAACAATCAGTATTTTATAAATACAAAAAGTTTTAACTATGTACTCTATAAAAATATTTTTTTTAGCTATTGCATAGCTTCTATCACGGGCCTTGAGCGTGGAGACCGAATCCAGAAATTACGTAACGAAAAACGGTAACACCCCCAACTCCGAGCTCGCACGAATCGATCCGAGCTGCTCCGAAGTAGCTTCGCTTAACGTAAGTAATTATAATTGCATTTAAGTTGTTTGTTTTCAAATTCAAATTCAAATTCAAATTCAAATTCAAATTCAGATTCAGATTCAGATTCAGATTCAGACTCAGACTCAGACTCAGACTCAGACTCGGAACTCGGAACTCGGAACTCGGATCTCGGAACTCGGAACTCGGAACTCGGAACTCGGAACTCGGAACTCGGAACTCGGAACTCGGAACTCGGAAATCAAAATCAAATTCAAATTCAAATTCAAATTATTATTTATTATAATTGCATAAGTTCATAAAAAAATGCTATGCTATAGCTTTACCGCGGCAGTCCCCGAGTGCCACACGTCTTTTTTTTTATTTCTGAATTTTCAGCCTATTGTGTGATTTAATAAGTGCTCAAAAAAACCAATGGTAGATTTTATTCGACCCGCAACGTTCTTTCCGATGTGCTGAAGTGAAAGCCCGGGTAGATACTGAATTTATAATTAACACAAAACCAAATGATTTCATGGAAAACCCAAATCCATTTTGATAACGTGGTAATAACCCAAAAAAGATTAATAAAAGTAGATACATAGATATGGTAAAGGAAATGATTAAAACTACAAGTTCTATTTATCTATGTGGCGTTTTGGGTAACAGTAAAACGTTCGAATGCTAAATCAGAGTGCGGATTTGATTCCCGTGCAAATCAGCGAATATGTTTAAGCATAAAAATGCATATTTACATTTGTTGGGTGTTTGCAATTAATATACCTATTTATAAATATATTAACACTCATTTAATACAAAGTCACCACACACCATACATTTTAATCTAATAACCCGCCCCTCACCGTAGCAGGTGCAAAGGTGCCCATCACGCTGGCGGTATTGCCCCGCCGAATAGCAATGGCCAACCTTTGCCCCAGCTATACATACTTACACTCACCAAATTTCTTAATGTGGCTTTGAATGACCGAGCTTTACTACAAGCGTCTACCGATTCGTTTAGGTGGGCTCGATATTCAAAAAAAATTTAAATGTCAGCTTACCAGCGTCCGTCCACAGTACGGAAGAATTAACTAGGAAAATCCTTGCACCCACAGTAGTTAGGTACTTCTGAAGTATTGTGTAAGACTGACGCTATGAACAGTTGGAAAACTGCACAGCGACAGTGGGACGGGCCGCTCTGCAGCTTAGTAAGACAAAATTTACTTAATGCATACTCTAATGCTGCTGAGCGTGCCCGTTTACTGGCGGTTGGGGTGTGGGAATCTGGTCTTTTGTCCTACAAGCTCTTCCGCCCTCTAACGTGGGGACTATGTTATATGACACTTTCTTCCGCATCGCAACATGCCTCCGTTTAGTTGCGTCGTTTGATTGCATCGATGCCGTTGTGGAGAAGCAGTTGACCGACTCGGACACCATAGCTTGCCGTGCTACAGGAGCGTTGGGCGAATCCCACGGCACGCCCGCCTAAACGACATAATCCACCGAGCTCTGGTCACCGCCGGTGTACCAGCTGTGCTTGAACCAAACGGTTAGGCGCGCAACGATGGCAAGAGACCGGAGGGTATGTCATTAAAAATAGAAAATATGGATGCCATGGAAAATAGGTAGAACTCTGGTGTGGGACGCCACGTACGGCGATATCGTTGCCCCTATCCATATTCGTGGCACAACTGACTGTGCCGGTGCTGCCACTGCTTCTGCAAAGACTCCTAAACGGCGCAAATGTTCCAATCTCATTGGAGATTCTGAATTTGTGCCCTTTGGAGTCGAAACGTTGGGGCCATGGGTTCCGAGCGCCCACAATCTCTTCAGGGAGGTTGCGAAGCGTATGGTCGACGCTTCTCGTGACCTGAAGGCTAGCCTCTTTTTAGGTCAGAGATTAAGCATTACCATACAACGTGGCAATGCTGCCAGTCTTTTGGGAACGTTACCACAAGAGGTATGCGATGCGAAGGAATTCTACGATGCGTTCTGATTTTAGTTTTTAATTTATCGGATGAAGTCGCGGGAAACAGGCCCGCAACTTCATCCTAGTTGCATATTCGATTGCAGTTCAACTCACATATGCCGAGTTGAATAGCATTTTAGTGTATCTAAAAATCTTAAGTAACAACATAATAATGTTGTTACTTAAGATTTTTAGATTATTTTGTTATTGACTTTCCGTGTTAAAAAAGATTATAATAATTGATTAAATACCTGCCGTTTAATATAAATACAAGCGACGAGGATAATTTCACTTATTTTAAAGTACCGGTACAACATGAAAGTGATAATTCTGTTGGGGTTGGTGGCTGCTGCCTGCGCCTACATTGTGCCTGAGCCGTTGCACGATGCTTCGTATAGTATCATTGCAGAAGTATTAATTCCTAAAGGAGAGGCAATTCGCAAAGCAGAGGAACGTATGGCCAGTCAGAGAATTGCTGGTGGCTCACCAGCAGCTCTTGGTGAATTTCCCTACCAGGTAAAATTTTTGTTAATTATATAAATTGTATTTGGTAACTTGTCATTATCATCTATTTCAGTGTTACATTTTTGTCATCATTTTAGCGCGGCATTCGAGGCCATGAGGTTGCCTAATAAGGTATTCCAATCGCACACCGACTGACCTTGACCATCTATGGTTTTAAGATGGCCACCTCTGGTGTGTGTATCCACTAGGGTTGCCATCATGAGAATGTCTAATATACAGACAGATAATTCTACCCAAGGTAACTGAATCATCATGTGGAACTGGTACAATATGCTATTTTTTGACAGACTCTATGGTGCAGCGGTAGAACGTCAGACTGCTACAAAGAGCGTGCGGGTTCGTTTCCCGCTCGTGTAAATATTTTTATGCCTTTTTTTTTATCGTGCGAAAATTCCGCACGGATACCTCCCCCGCCGGGGCCGGAGGAGGAGGTTATGTCGGACTCGAACCGACTAAAACGCACGCCTTCTGTGGGCCATCAGTTGCCGGAGGTGAGATTGTCATAGCCATATTCCTCGCACCCCGGCCGACCTAGGGCCATATCAATATTTTTATGCCTGAATATGAATATTTGCGTTGATCTGGGTGTTTCTATGATTATGTTTGTATTTACAAAAAAAATGTGTCTGAGTATGTTTATCATGAATCCAGAATCCATAACAAAAGCTATAATAGTTAAGCTATGCTTACTTTAGGTCTATGAAGCATTGTGTAGTGTATCGTAGAATATTTATTATTATTTATTTATTATTTTATTTCTCTTTATTTTTAAGTCTGCAACTTGTAGATAATAATCCATCGAATAATATTCACTTTGTCTACAATTTAAGAAGGTTTTGTTTTTAAGTTTTCCAATTTTTCAGGCTGGGCTCATGACTAACTATACGAACATAGGCGGCATTGGTGTTTGCGGTGGTTCTCTAATCAGCGTCAACCGTGTTTTAACTGCAGCTCACTGCTGGTTCGATGGTGTGTATCAAGGATCCCGGACCACCGTTGTACTTGGTTCCGTCCAGCTCTTCAGTGGAGGCATGAGAATAGACACCAGTGATTTCGTCTTGCACGATCAATATATACCCAGCCTATTCCGTAATGATGTTGCCATTATTAGACTGCCGATTTCCGTTAATTTAACAGGTTGGTTGTATTATTTATAATTAATCGTTGTATACCATCAAAATTTATACAACGGAACTCACGGGTTCCATTGTTAACTACCAAATGCCGTTGTTATGTCAGATTGGTTAATAATATTTATAATCTTACTAGCTGTTCCGCGGCTCCGCCCGTGCGAAATTCGGATTCCGTTAGAACTTTTTTTTCGTGCTAAAGTTTCCTGGGATGCCACCCCCGTCGGTAATCAGGAGTGATTATGTCGGACTATTTGATGTCTCTGTAGCGTAGCGATAGTGAACACGACTTCTACGCAGGTGCGGGTTCGATTACATGGTATTTTGCATTGCTCCAGTCGGACCTCGGATCTATGACATCTTCTGTTACGGGTAGTTACAGGCAACAAAAGTTCAACTAGTCTAACTGCAAAACTTTGATTTCGCCATTTAATTGTGGAGGTCATATGACAGTCTCTTTGCTGAAAATATCGAAGTTCAGTCGCAACACAGTTAGACTGGAAAGCCGATCCCAACTGAATTGAGAAAAGGCTCAGAGAATGATGATCCCTACTAATATTATAAATGCGAAAATAACTCTGTCTGTCTGTCTGTCTGTCTGTCTGTCTGTCTGTCTGTCTGTCTGTCTGTCTGTCTGTCTGTCTGTCTGTCTGTCTGTCTGTCTGTCTGTCTGTCTGTCTGTCTGTCTGGCTTTCACGCCTAAACCACTGAACCGATTTTGATGAAATTTGGTATAGAGGTAGTTTAGACCTTGAGAAAGGACATAGGCTATGTTTGGTCGCGATAACCGACATCCACGCGGGCGGAGCCGCGGGCAAAAGCTAGTAATGGTTATATTTTTTTAATATCATCATAACAGTATTAATTCCGGGGTCCCTTGTCTCTCGTTTTTTCTTCCTCATATGGTTTAAGTTGACTTTTACGGAAGGAGTTGCCAACAGTCAGACATACCAACTTCGAGAGGTAAGCTTACGCCAGACCCTCGTCTGCGGAAGCAACTCATCAGACATACAACTTCGAGAGGTGCAGAGCAGATGCAGTTGAGGTTGGCTTGGGCCCCTGAAGTCCTTTATGGGATCGGTACTCCCCATACACTTTAAAATAAGCAATTTATAAAGTAATGGATTACTGTTCACAGCTAACATTAATGTAATCCGTTATGCAACTGGCGGTGCAATCTTTGCTGGACAAACAGCTGTCGCCTCTGGGTTTGGAGCAACTGGCGATGGTGAGTACACCCAATTTAAAATATGAAACATTGATTTAATATATAGAGCTGGAGCTCATTCATTACTTTTTATTTCAGATCATTCAATTACCATTAATCAATTCCTGAGTCACGTGCAGCTACCCATTATTACCAACACCGTGTGTAGTATTGCTTTCCCTTTCGTCATACAAGCTTCAAACATTTGCGCCAGCGGGGAAGGTGGTAGAAACACATGCGGAGGAGATTCTGGTGGACCCCTTGTTGTAAATAGTGATGGTTTACCCCTTTTGGTGAGTAAAATGTCAAGAGTCTCTATGTACCTATGCATTATTACTTTTGAATGTTGTACTCTTTGCAAGAGCACCCTTTGTGCACAGCACATTTTGTACGCAATCGGGTGGTTGCTAAGATGACGACGATGTTGAAAATGAAAGGATTTGATTTAATTAGTTACTTATATATTTTTGTTTATCACTACATATTATAAACCAAAGTCGCTGTCGCTGTCTGTCCGTCCCTACGTTTGATTAAATCTTCAAAAAACGCAACGGATTTTGAAGCGGTTTTTTTTAATAGATAGAGTGATTCAAGAGGAAGGTTTATATGTATAATACATGCATAATATTGTAGAGAAACACTGATAAATTTAGAGATATGCAGCGGGAACGGGATCAGAAAATATGGCGGTACGAAGTTCACCGCGTCAGCTAGTTTATTATAATTAGATAGTTATTGACTTTATATTTGGTCAACATAGGGTTCAATGTAAATAAGAAAATTTAATAACACTAAATAAATTGCATTGAATTTTTATTTGGATTCATTTTAAATGGATTCTCCATTTAAAATGTTCAGTTATAATAATTATTAATATAACAATTTGTGTACAGGTTGGTGTCACATCTTTCGGTTCTGCATTTGGTTGTGAGCGCGGTCTACCCAGCGTCTACGCACGTGTCACATCCTTCACAGACTTCATCAATAGCAATCTTAGATAAATAAACTTGACCCAGTTGGTCAATTATTAATAAATATGTAATATAACATGACCCGTGAATTTTATTTTTATCTTCGTTTATCTTTTCACCCGATGGCCAAGAAAGGTTGTTTTTCGTATCTTGTATTTCGTATTAGTCTAGGTGTTTCTATGTGTAATATGTATCTATTTATTCACCAAAAAAAATGTATCTAAGTATGTTTATCAGCATTCAAGGACCCATAACACAAGCTAGTTAAGCTTTGCTCACTTTGGGTCAGTTTGGGTCAGCATTGATTAGAATGTCGTAGAGTATTTATTATTTAAATTTTCTTTATTTTTAAGTCTGCAAGTAGATATTAATCCATCGAATAATATTCACTTTTTCAATTTTTCAGGCTGTTCTCCTGACTAACTATTTGAACATAGACGGTACCGGTGTTAACGGTGGTTCTCTAATCAGCGTCAACCGTGTTTTAACTGCAGCTCACTGCTGGTTCGATGGTGTGAATCAAGGATCCCAGACCACCGTTGTACTTGGTTCTATCCAGCTCTTATGTCCTTTCTCAAGGTCTAATCTGCCCCTATACCAAATTTCATCAAAATCACATAAAAAATCAAATACGTTTTTAATAATGAATTCGTAATTATGAAATATTATTAATATAAATAATAATATAGTTCATGAAAATAATAACATTGACGTATTTTTAGTAATAACTAGGGTAAAAGACCCAGTAATTGGCACCTTAAGCGAAATATCGTCTGCTTACTGGTAAAACCAGATAAATGCATTTTTTTACCAAATTGAGTTAAAAATGCAGTTAAATGTGTTTTTTTACGCGCTATGTACTAGTAAAATCGAATAAATGCTATGTCCAATAGCTGCAGAGATAATGAATTTGAAAAAGTAATATTTCCTCATATTTAAAAAATATATACCAGTATAACATAATAAATAATGTTATTCCTCAAATTCGTTTTAGTTTTACAGCTAAACAATAATAAATACGGTTAAAGCTTTTTACATTTTATAATTTAAATAGTAAAATGGTAAGAATTATTCCAAGAAAAGGTCATAAACGCATTTATTATCATGGACGTAATATTTCAAACCAACAAATTTAATATCTATGAGTTCGGGTGATATAACATGTTTGTAATGTACAAGTAAAATGTAATAAATGCGACCCCCTTTCGATCTAAACTAAATTTTATACAGTTTTTAAGTACACTAAATTATATTTAAGATTATATCTGAAAAATAGGATAGTTATTGCACCATTTTACTTTAACATTTTTTTAATTAATGTGTTTGAATTAGATCAAATTAGAACGTAAACTTTAAAGATGCATTTACTCGAATTGACACTAACTGCACTTATTACTTTTTACCCGTAAGCAGACGATATGTGAAATAAATATCGTCTACGGAAATTATACGTCTTTTTAAGAGAAGAGAATGGGCAAAAGTAATAGTAGGAATATTGTTTCACGTTATTTTGATCGTAAATAAATATTTGATTACTTGTAATAGCTAAAAAAATACAGTTTAATCCAATTTTATATATTTAATTTTGTCCATATATTGGCATAGGTAAACCAAACTATTGGCATATGTCAGACCCAATTATTGGCATGCCTATGGGATAGGAAGAATCTAGGCTTAGATTATTAATAATATGTGATAACATATTAATAATTTAAGAATCTAGGTTATAGCTAAGTTTTTATAGACTCTAAAAACGGATTCATTGGTTTTTTTTTATACTGTAGGGAGTTAAGTTAAAACCAACATTAGTAAGTCTTTCGGAAAAACTAGATAAATACTTTGTAGTAGGTGATTCGAAAACCTTCCCCATCACCGTCAGGGTACACCAAGCATCTATCCTTAGTCCAAACTTGTTCAGCGTGGTATTATATACTTTGTCGGACAGCATCAGAACCAGAATGAGCAGCTTCCATAGTTGCTGACGTATGTTGATGATATACGTGAATTGAAAAATGATGAATTGAAAATACATAGTTAATTATTCCTTGATTGATAGTTGTTCAAACCAAAGTAACATTTATTCCTGCCAAAAAGGTTTGAAGTTGTTTGGGTGATACCACCACCGGTCAAGCGATTTCTAACAATACGCTTGGTATGATTGGTGATACGGCTGGAGAATTTGATAATATTGACCACAGAACACTAATTATCCTGACGAATATTGACCCCTAAGCAATACGGTGAAAGTTACGTCAAAGTTACATTTTGAGTCGTGTCTCGTGTTGCGCAGAATTTACGTAAGAGTGTCAAAAGTTACGCAAAATGTAACAAAAGTTACAATCTAGCGCAGGGCACACCGTCCGAGGCACCGTTGTGACGGCGCGGTGCCGGCAGCTGTGTGACGGCGCATCGGACGGTGTGCCGCGGGGGGTAGGGTAAGGTTGCCGATATTGTACCAGTTAACGAACTTTACAAGATATCACAAAAACTATATGACTTTAAAGGATTGTATTATAAGAAATAAAAAGGTTGTTCTATTGGTATCCATATTTTGTAACTAGAAAATGCGGAGATATAACCCAATTAGGACAATAAAAGTTTTTCAAAAGGTCAAAATAAGTACAATTTAGGAAACCGGTTTCCTTAATTGTACCATAGGTATCTTAAATTGTACTTTACGGTCTAGATAAGATTCTAGTATCTCCTACAAATTGAAATTAGCCTTACCGTTGTACATCTTTATAAAAATTATTATACATAAAGTTTTAAATATTAATAATGTATAATGTTTAAACATCAAGTTATATCTAAATTGTACCGGTACATTTTAGGATGACACTACTTAGTATGTACAAATTAGGCAACACCAAGTTTTATTCTTATACGAGCCGCCATTATAACCTCGAAATACCAAAAATTAAAATTATATTCTCAAAAAAGTGCACTAATATGCTTACTTTCCAAAAACATATATAACAGCTGCAGTGTACCTACCATTGCCACAAGAAACCCTTAGGTAAATAGCTCTAAAATTGTATCAGAACGCCAAAATAGTGATTTTTGTTTACTAAATCTACCTCAGTTGTGTTATCGAATCCAAACTGACAGCGATTGCGTAATGTTGGTAGCTCTACTTTTTAGTGTTGTCACATCAAACCTAAGCATTGCAGTTTGGTAGATATTGAGGTGGTACAAATTACGAGCCGGTACAACTTATGCGACTTCACCCTATATAGATAGATATGCGAGGAGTATATGGATATCGACTGACCGTATCAGTCGATATTTCGCAGCCGTTGTACTTGGACGTGGTTATCTGAATATGGATCACGAAAGAATTATTCTCCTGTTGTTACTAAGACGACGAATGGGAAGCAAACAGGAACAGAGGAAATTTTGAGTATATCCATATATTTTTACAATGAACCTTACTAAAAATACGTCAATGTTATTAATTTAAATTAATTATATTACATATTATTTATATTAATCAAATTTTATTCTTCTTCCTCCTAGCGTTAATTCCCAGTCGCATCCGAAGCTTTCAGCTCGGAGTCTGGGGTCCGCTTTTACCAGTCATAGCTACAGATTTGGCTAGACTTCGATATTTTCCGTGAAGCGATTGCCATCTGACCTCCACGACCCAATGTTAACATTAGGCGATATCGAAGCTTTGCAGCTAGACCGTTGTTTTTGGACTTTTTAGGGCACCAACTACCCGTAATGACTGCCATAGATGTTCTTATGGCAACCGGGACCGACGGCTTAACGTGCTCTCCGAGGCACGACCAGACCAATGCAAATACCCATATTTAATGCACACAAATATTTGCACTGAGCGGGGATCGAACCCGCGCCTCCTGCGTAGCGGCCGCGTTCACTACCGCTACGCCACGGAGGCTGTCAATCGTCAATCAAATTTTATTATTACGAATATATTATTAAAAAGTTTTTTTTTTTTGGGTGGCGCATTTGTTATGTGTTGCGCAGGTGTTATGCACCTATCAGAATCGCGACAAAGAATACGTTTTTAATAATGAATTCGTAATTATGAAATATTATTAATATAAATAATAATATAATTCATGTAAATTAATAACATTGAAGTATTTTTAGTAAGTAACTATATATCATTGCGCGTTCGCCAACTAAGAAATTTCGACTGAGAATCGCCCCCTGCACCACACCGTCCACGGCGCCGTGCGACGGCGCGGTGCCGTACCGTGGAGATGTGGCCGGGGCCTTAGTGTTTTATTAGAAAAGGTTTACCTATTTAATAAATAATATTATTTTGTTCAAACTTTTTTTACAATCCCTCTGAATGTTGAAGATCTAGGAAGAAAACAGGGTGTGCATATTTTATTTTCCGCGTACAATGGAGTAAAATTATTATCAGCCACATTTTAAACCTACTGTTGCTAATAATAGTATTCAAACGATCACACCCAAGTATATACTCTTTAAACCAAAAGACGAAAGGAACCATAAATCAACCGATGATTACAAAGACGAACTTAGTTCAAAAACTTACTGCTATAAAACGTGGCAAGTTCCTAATAACAGTTCGAGTCGTTTTCTCAGCGAGTGCAGAAACTTCCAAAGAAATATCGATGTAACTCTGGCCCAATAATTTCGCTTTAATAAAACATGGTTACTAGGAGCATGGTTCGCGCAAACGGCAGAGCATAAATTTTTCAAAGAGGCCATTTGGTACACAGGCACCGTTTTTTGCGTATCTGAATATGTCCAATTACTGTCAGAAGTTGCTGTGGTCGTGGTATAAATCATGAGCGAGTGGTAGGTATTGAAAAACCTTGTAGGTAAGTAGGTATAATTGAAATAAGAAGGAAAGGACAAAAGTGTGCAAAAGAAATAAGAACATTCTCTTTCTCTTTTAAAGCGGAAGCGGTACAGCGGTCGGTGGTCACTCTTTAATACTTGAATGACATTTTATATGGTAACTATTCAAATCGATTAAGATAGAAAAGATCAAATATAGCTCAGGCGGGACTCAAACCCGCGATTTTTCCCTTACTGGAGGAATGCTCTAACCACTAAGCCATCAAGCCTCGCTCGAAGCTGACCTAAATTCTTCTTTATATCCGTCTTGGGGCGACGCGCGACGGTGGGAGACATCTATCGATATTCGTACGAACTATCAAAACCAATGAATGATGTTGCAACCATTTTTATTCATTGATTTTTAATTACTCCGCCCAAACAATTGAGTGAAATTTTAAAGCGTTTACTAAGCGAGTACAGTTCAGGCGGGACTCGAACCCACGATGTCTTTAATACGTATGAAATATGTATTTATACATACCTATTAGTAAGGAGAAGAAAGATTATTCTGAAATTCTTGTGGATAATTTCATTAAAAATTATCTATAATACGGTTTTGCAAAATAAACTCGATATCTAGTTAATTAATTTATGTGCTTAAACACCTACGTAATAACATATGATACTGTTAATCAATATTAATTAGTCAGAGTGATTAGTGTTGCAATCTTATCTTTTGTATTAACTTTAATCACATTCAGATATCCATATCGCGCGCAACATACATTTATATAGATATTACAACTTGGGTAGTTTAAAAAATTATAATGTTATCCATCAATCATGGATACAGTTTAAAACTTGTTTTTGACAAGTCTCAAGACAGAAATTGCAGTAAAATAAACAAGACTAGTCTAAAACACGACAGTGTTGGGTAAGTGTGAACGCGATCAATGACAAAGACAAAGTACAACATGTCGCAGACTTCAGTGTGAACGCAAATGTGTTGTAAACTTGTATGTATACAAGTTGGCGGCACAGTGTGAACGGAAAAGTGTTTGAGACAAGTCTCAATACAAACATGTTGAATACGAAAAATTTCAAACAAGTCTACAACTTGTTTCTTGGTGTAAACGAGGGGTTAAGATGCTATCTGTCTGTTACGCTTCTAAGCCTAAACCACTGAACCCAACTTGAAAAAACTTGGCACATAGATAGATTAGAGCTTGGGAAAGGACATCAGCGTATTGTAGAATAGAATGATGAATGTATGGGATTTGACGTAGGTATAAGACCCGTTGTCCCTACGTGAGCGACAAATCCGACAGCGCGGCAACGCGACGCGACGCAATGCGTGATATATTTTTCCATACTTCAAATGACGTTTTCACGCGACCACGCAACGTAGGACACAAGAACCACGACCATTTGATTTTTACGCGCGGCGTTGAAACGCGTCACATTGTCCCGCTTGTCGCTCTACGTAGGACAAGGCCTGAGAGTCGTCAACGTATGTCAATATACTTCGTCATTCTATTCTATTGTGGTAGCCAATTAATTGCCACTTATCTTCGCAGACCAATGCAAATATTTATATTTCCGCATACAAATATTTGCACTGAACGGGAATCAGACGCGCCCCCTTACGGAGCTGTCGAATGCATCACCACTATGCTACAGATACCGTCGTTAAATCTATACTAATAATATTACAAATGCCAAAGAAACTCTGTCTGTCTCTCTGTCTATCTGCCTGTCTGTTACGCTTTCACGCTGAAACCACTGAACCGATTTTGATCAAATTTGACATAGAGATAGATGAGACCTTGGGAAAATACATCAATCAATCATCAATATATATTCTATTCTATTCTATCTATAAGTACATAAAAGAACAATGGTACTTTTCGTTGTTATTTTATAACTCAAGAACGGCTGAACTGATTTGGCTAATTTTAGTATTGAGATATTTGTAGATGTCCAGGGAAGGTTTAAACAAGGTTTAAATAAAAAAAATATGGCGGTACGAAGTTCGCCGGAACAGCTAGTAGGCTATATTTGGTTGCGATAACCGACAACTACACGAGCGGCGACAACCGCGGGTAACAATCAGTATTTTATAAATACAAAAAGTCTTAACTATGTACTCTATAAAAATATTTTTTTTATTGCCGAATTTTCAGTCTATTGTGTGATTTAATAAGTGCTCAAAAAAACCAATGGTAGATTTTATTCGACCCGCAACGTTCTTTCCGATGTGCTGAAGTGGAAGCTCGGATAGATACTGAATTTATAATTAACACAAAACCAAATAATTTCATGGAAAACCCAAATCCATTTTGATAACGTGGTAATAACCCAAAAAAGATTAATAAAAGTAGATACATAGATAAGGTAAAGGAAATGATTAAAACTACAAGTTCTATTTATCTATGTGGCGTGTTGGGTAATAGTAAAACGTTCGAATGCTAAATCAGAGTACGGATTTGATTCCCGTGCAAATCAGCGGATATGTTTAAGCATAAAAATGCATATTTACATTTGTTGGGTGTCTGCAATTAATATACCTATTTATAAATATATTAACACTCATTTAATACAAAGTCACCACACACCATACATTTTAATCTAATAACCCGCCCCTCACCGTAGCAGGTGCAAAGGTGCCCATCACGCTAGCGGTATTGCCCCGCCGAATAGCAATGGCCAACCTTTGCCCCAGCTATACATACTTACACTCATCAAATTTTTTAACGTGGCTTTGAATGACCGAGCTTTACTACAAGCGTCTACCGATTCGTTTAGGTGGGCTCGATATTCAAAAAAAATTCAGATGTCAGCTTACCAGCGTCCGTCCACAGTACGGAAGAATTAACTAGGAAAATCCTTGCACCCACAGTAGTTAGGTACTTCTGAAGTATTGTGTAAGACTGACGCTATGAACAGTTGGAAAATTGCATTTCCAAACACCGATCTCACAAGGAACCTTTTTTCACAGCGTCAGTGGGACGGGCCGCTCTGCAGCTTAGTAAGACAAAATTTACTTAATGCATACTCTAATGCTGCTGAGCGTGCCCGTTTACTGGCGGTTGGGGTGTTGGAATCTGGTCTTTTGTCCTACAAGTTCTTCCGCCCTCTAACGTGGGGACTATGTTATATGACACTTTCTTCCGCATCGCAACATGCCTCCGTTTAGTTGCGCCGTGTGATTGCATCGATGTCGTTGTGGAGAAGCAGTTGACCGACTCGGACACCATAGCTTGCCGTGCTACAGGAGCGTTGGGCGAATCCTACGGCACGCCTGCCTAAACGACATAATCCACCGAGCTCTGGTCACCGCCGGTGTACCAGCTGTGCTTGAACCAAACGGTTAGGCGCGCAACGATGGCAAGAGACCGGAGGGTATGTCATTAAAAATAGAAAATATGGATTCCATGGAAAATAGGTAGGACTCTGGTGTGGGACGCCACGTACGGCGATATCGTTGCCCCTATCCATATTCCTGGCACAACTGACTGTGCCGGTGCTGCCGCTGCTTCTGCAAAGACTCCTAAACGGCGCAAATGTTCCAATCTCATTGGAGATTCTGAATTTGTGCCCTTTGGAGTCAAAACGTTTGGGCCATGGGTTCCGAGCGCCCACAATCTCTTCAGGGAGGTTGCGAAGCGTATGGTCGACGCTTCTCGTGACCTGAAGGCTAGCCTCTTTTTAGGTCAGAGATTAAGCATTACCATACAACGTGGCAATGCTGCCAGTCTTCTGGGAACGTTACCACAAGAGGTATGCGATGCGAAGGAATTCTACGATGCGTTCTGATTTTAGTTTTTAATTTATCGGATGAAGTCGCGGGAAACAGGCCCGCAACTTCATCCTAGTTGCATATTCGATTGCAGTTCAACTCACATATGCCGAGTTGAATAGCATTTTAGTGTGAAATATATAGATAATATTATTATGTTGTTACTTAAGATTTTAGATTATTTTGTTATTGACTTTCCGTGTTAAAAAGATTATAATAATTGATTAAATACCTGCCGTTTAATATAAATACAAGCGACGAGGATAATTTCACTTATTTTAAAGTACCGGTACAACATGAAAGTGATAATTCTGTTGGGGTTGGTGGCTGCTGCCTGCGCCTACATTGTGCCTGAGCCGTTGCACGATGCTTCGTATAGTATCATTGCAGAAGTATTAATTCCTAAAGGAGAGGCAATTCGCAAAGCAGAGGAACGTATGGCCAGTCAGAGAATTGCTGGTGGCTCACCAGCAGCTCTTGGTGAATTTCCCTACCAGGTGAAATTTTTGTATTTGGTAACTTGTCATTATCATCTAATTCAGTGTTACATTTTTTGTCATCATTTTAGCGCGGCATTCGAGGCCATGAGGTTGCCTAAAAAGGTATTCCTTGACCATCTATGGTTTTAAGATGGCCACCTCTGGTGTGTGTATCCACTAGGGTTGCCATCATGAGAATGTCTAATATACAGACAGATAATTCTACCCAAGGTAGCTGAATCATCATGTGGAACTGGTACAATATGCTATTTTTTGACAGACTCTATGGTGCAGCGGTAGAACGTCAGACTGCTACAAAGAGCGTGCGGGTTCGTTTCCCGCTCGTGTAAATATTTTTATGCCTTTTTTTTATCGTGCGAAAATTCCGCTCGGATACCTCCCCCGCCGGGGCCGGAGGAGGAGGTTATGTCGGACTCGAACCGACTAAAACGCACGCCGTCTGTGGGCCATCAGTTGCATATTCCTCGCACCCCGGCCGACCTAAGGCCATATCAATATTTTTATGCCTGAATATGAATATTTGCGTTGATCTGGGTGTTTCTTTGATTATGTTTGTATTTACAAAAAAAAATGTGCCTGAGTATGTTTATCATGATTCCAGAATCCATAACACAAGCTAGTTTAGCTATGCTTACTTTAGGTCTATGAAGCATTGTGTAGTGTGTCGTAGAATATTTATTATTATTTATTTATTATTTAATTTATTTTTAGTTTTTACAAATGTCTCTACTACAAATAGATAATTAATCAATTAAATTATATCTACAATTTAAGAGGGCCAGTGTTTTAAATTTTTTCAATTTTTCAGGCTGGTCTTCTCACTACCTATTTGAACGTAGCAGGTACCGGTGTTTGCGGTGGTTCTCTAATCGGCGTCAACCGTGTTTTAACTGCAGCTCACTGCTGGTTCGATGGTGTGAATCAAGGATCCCGGACCACCGTTGTACTTGGTTCCGTCCAGCTCTTCAGTGGAGGCATGAGAATAGACACCAGTGATTTCGTCTTGCACGATCAATGGACACCCAGCCTAATCCGTAATGATGTTGCCATTATTAGACTGCCGATTTCCGTTAATATAACAGGTTGGTTGTATTATTTATAATTAATTATGTACACCATCAAAATTTATACAACGGAACTCACGGGTTCCATTGTTAACTACCAAATGCCGTTGTTATGTCAGATTGGTTAATAATATTTATAATCTTACTAGCTGTTGCCCGCGGCTCCGCCCGTGCGAAATTCGGATTCCGTTAGAACTTTTTTTTCGTGCTAAAGTTTCCTGGGATGCCACCCCCGTCGGCAATCAGGAGTGATTATGTCGGACTATTTGATGTCTCTGTAGCGTAGCGATAGTGAACACGACTTCTACGCAGGTGCGGGTTCGATTACATGGTATTTTGCATTGCTCCAGTCGGACCTCGGATCTATGACATCTTCTGTTACGGGTAGTTACAGGCAACAAAAGTCCAACTAGTCTAAGTGCAAAACTTTGATTTCGCCATTTAATTGTGGAGGTCATATGACAGTCTCTTTGCTGAAAATATCAAAGTTCAGTCGCAACACAGACTGGAACGCCGATCCCAACTGAATTGAGAAAAGGCTCAGAGAATGATGATAATGGTTATATTTTTTTGATATCATCGTAACAGTATTAAATTCCGGGGTCCCTTGTCTCTCGTTTTTTCTTCCTCATATGGTTTAAGTTGACTTTTACGGAAGCAACTCATCAGACATACCAATATCGAGAGGTGCAGAGCAGATGCAGTTGAGGTTGGCTTGGGCCCCTGAAGTCCTTTATGGGATCGGTACTCCCCATACACTTTAAAATAAGCAATTTAATGCAAAATATTATAAAGTAAACTATGGATTACTGTTCACAGCTAACATTAATGTAATCCGTTTTGCAACTGGCGGTGCACTCTTTGCTGGACAAACAGCTGTCGCCTCTGGGTTTGGAGCAACTGGCGATGGTGAGTACACCCAATTTAAAATATGAAACATTGATTTAATATATAGAGCTGGAGCTCATTCATTTACTTTTTTATTTCAGATCATTCAATTACCATTAATCAATTCCTGAGTCACGTGCAGCTACCCATTATTACCAACACCGTGTGTAGTATTGCTTTCCCTTTCGTCATACAAGCTTCAAATATTTGTGCCAGCGGGGAAGGTGGTAGGAGCACATGCGGAGGAGATTCTGGTGGACCACTTGTTGTATATAGTGATGGTTCACCCCTTTTGGTGAGTAAAATGTCAAGAGTCTCTATGTACCTATGCATTATTACTTTTGAATGTTGTACTCTTTGCAAGAGCACCCTTTGTGCACAGCACATTTTGTACGCAATCGGGTGGTTGCTAAGATGACGACGATTTTGAAAATGAAAGGATTTGATTTAATTAGTTACTTATATATTTTTGTTTATCACTACATATTATAAACCAAAGTCGCTGTCGCTGTCTGTCCGTCCCTACGTTTGATCAAATCTTCAAAAAACGCAACGGATTTTGAAGCGGTTTTTTTTAATAGATAGAGTGATTCAAGAGGAAGGTTTATATGTATAATACATGCATAATATTGTAGAGAAACACTAATAAATTTAGAGATATGCAGCGGGAACGGGATCAGAAAATATGGCGGTACGAAGTTCACCGGGTCAGCTAGTTTATTATAATTAGATAGTTATTGACTTTATATTTGGTCAACATGGGGTTCAATGTAAATAAGAAAATTTAATATTACTTTGGATTCATTTTAAATGGATTCTCCATTAAAAATGTTCAGTTATAATAATTATTAATATAACAATTTGTGTACAGGTTGGTGTCACATCATTCGGTTCTGCATTTGGTTGTGAGCGCGGTCTACCCAGCGTCTACGCACGTGTCACATCCTTCACAGACTTCATCCATAGCCATCCTAGATAAATAAACTATACCCAGTTGGTCAATTATTAATAAATATGTAATATAACATGACCCGTGAATTTTATTTTTATCTTCGTCTATCTTTCACCCGATTGCCAAGCAAGGTTGTTTTTCGTATCTTGTATGCATGTAAGCATGATAATAATATATCAAATTAACGGTATTCATCTCCAAACGGGTACATGAAATGTGAATAAAAACCACAAGGTAATTTTTGACGGGGATCCCATTTTTTGTCATAATGGTTTTTGTCCTAATTTAAATTGTCATAACAAGTTAGGCATAATTTTCTTTGTCATAATAATAGTGTGCCATAAATTGGTTTTTAGCATACTATGTTATTAAGCATAAATATTGTCTATCCTAATGTTTTTATTCATAACATTGATATGCATAAAGTTGTAAAGCATAATTATTGTTTATTTGTCTAATAGTTATGTGGCATAATGATCAAAAAGAAATAATAATTTCTTAACAGACAGTGATAGATTTATTGAGAAAGCCCCTGATTCCGACTTGGGTAGATTAGGTTAGAAGGCTAATGCGGGAGCGGAGCGGAGCGAAGCTCCCGCATTAGGCCTTCGTGGTTATTTTTTTTTTATAACCATGTAGAACTTTATTCAGTCAAATGAATATTCGTTATGGTTACGCGTCGTTATGCTTAAGTAAACTTATGCTTTGGGACAGTATGCTTATAAAATATTATGCTTATAGTAAATAGGATTAAAATAATTATGATTAAAAAGTTATGGCAAATGAGTATTATGCGTAAATAATGTTAGGACAAGTAACATTATGCAATGTTAAATTATGACATAAAATTGTAGGAATAAAAATAGAGAACCTTTTTGGCGCTCTCAAAAAAGTCACCCAAACTTATCGAGTTGGGTACTACCCGATTACAAAAATATAAATATGTCATAACTAAATCTAAATTTTAGCTAATTAGGCAGATAATGGAGTTATTTGACGACACACATTATGTTTGAATTACGATATATTACGATAGTTTATTAAAGATATTTACAATCAGCATGCAGCAATTTCAGCAACGATCTGTCATCGTATCTAGTTTTTAGTGCTTTCGAGTTTTCTATTGTAAGCTCGCATTTAAGTTGTTTACCAAAGTAGCCTTCTAAGCATATTTCTTACTCTGAGATAAACATTACATCTCATTTAACATGTATTAATTGAAAACTATCTTTTTTTATCGTGCGATGAATCCTCACGGACACCTCCCCGCCGAAGCCGGTGGGGGTTTAAATAAAAGGGGTTTCAATTTAAACTATTTTTCTATGAAAGATACAAACGTATTAAGTTCAAAGAAACATCAAAGAGCTATGATTAATATTTTTGAGAAATGGCGCTAAACAACATTATTGTATGGGAATACCTAGGTCCCAGTGGGTTGCGGATACGGGACCAATACTTCAAGTGGGTGGGGAGAGCCCCGGGTAACTACTATCACAGTAGGTATAATTATATTAAAATCTCACTGATGCAAGTAGCTCGGCCCGCGTGGATATCGGTTATCGAGACTTTTGGTCATATCTTCGGTTCTAATCAACAAAATGCGATCTTACTGACGATGACGTAAGATTTAAGTCTGCCCAAGACAGATCAGACGGTCACGGGGGGCGGGGTCAGTATTTTTTTGCGCCTTATTTTTAACCAACATAAAAAAACCGGCCAAGTGCGAGTCGGACTCGCCCATGAAGGGTTCCGTAGCAGCAAAGGCGAAAATTGCTGTTTATGACGTATTAAAAAAAAAACTACTTACTGGATATTGTCCGAACCAATTGTTAGTGGAAGTTTGCATGGCAATGTACATCACATATTTTTTTTAGATTTATCATTCTCTTATTTTAGAAAAAAAAGGGGGGGGGGGGGACACATTTTTCCACTTTGGAAGTGTCTCTCGCGCAAACTATTCAGTTTAGAAATAAATTATGTTAGAAACCTCAATAGCATTTTTAAAGACCTATCTATAGATACCCCACACGTATGGGTATGATGAAGAAAAAAAATTTTGAGTTTTAGTTCTAAGTAAGGGGACCCCCAAAATTTAACCCTTTTTTTCTATTTTTATTTCTATTTTTTCGATTATTTTGTTGTTGTTGATGAGATATAACTTATATCAATAACAAATATCGGACTTTCCGTGTTAAAAAGATTATAATAATTGATTAAATACCTGCCGTTTAATATAAATACAAGCGACGAGGATAAGTGCACTTATTTTAAAGTACCGGTACAACATGAAAGTGATAATCCTATTGGGGTTGGTGGCTGCCGCCTGCGCCTACATTGTGCCTGAGTCGATGCACGATGCTTCGTTTAGTATCATTGCAGAAGTATTAATTCCCAAAGGAGAGGCAATTCGCAAAGCAGAGGAACGTATGGCCAGTCAAAGAATTGTTGGTGGCCAATAAGCAAAACTTGGTGAATTTCCATTCCAGGTCATTATCATCTATTTGAGTATTACATTTTCGTCATCATTTTACCGATGCATTCGAGGCAATGAGGTTGCCTAATAAGGTATTCCAATCGCACACTGACTGACCTTGGCTATGTACGGTTTTAAGATGGCGACCTCAGGTGTGTGTATCCGCTGCGGTTGCCATCATGAGAATGTTAAATATACAGGCAGATGCTTCTTCCCAGATGCAGATGCTCTGATATGATATTTTTTTTGACAGCCTCCGTGGTGTAGCAGTAGAACGTTGGACTGCTACGCATGGAGCGAGGGTTCGATTCCCCCTCCAGTGTAAATATTTATAATGCACGAATATGAATGTTTGCGTTAGTCTAGGTGTTTCTATGTATAATATGTATTTATTCACAAAAAAAATGTATCTAAGTATGTTTATCACCATTCAAGGACCCATAACACAAGCTAGTTAAGCTTTGCTCACTTTGGGTCAGCATTGAGTAGAATGTTGTAGAGTATTTATTATTTAAATTTTCTTTATTTTTAAGTCTGCAAGTAGATATTAATCCATCGAATAATATTCACTTTGTCCCCAATTTTAGAAGGCTTTTGCTTTAAAGTTTTCCAATTTTTCAGGCTGGGCTCCTGACTAACTATTTGAACATAGACGGTACCGGTGTTTGCGGTGGTTCTCTAATCAGCGTCAACCGTGTTTTAACTGCAGCTCACTGCTGGTTCGATGGTGTGAATCAAGGATCCCGGACCACCGTTGTACTTGGTTCTATCCAGCTCTTCAGAGGAGGCACGAGAATAGATACCAGTGATTTCATCTTGCACGATCAATGGACACCCAGCCTAATCCGTAATGATGTTGCCATTATTAGACTGCCAACTCCCGTTACTTTAACAGGTTGGTTATAATACTTATAATTAATTGTTGTATATCAAAATGATCTGTACGACGGACGATCACCGGTTCAATTTCCATCTAGTACTAATATATTTACAGTTTACAGTTACATTACATCAGTGAAAAACATTATGAAGTTTTTCAAATTATGTAGAGTAACGCAAAACTTTGATATCACCAACTGATTGTGAAGGTCAGATGGCAGTCGCTTCGCGGAAAATATCGAAGTTCAGCCGCATCACAGTTAGACTGAAAAGCTAATTCCAACTGAGATGGGAAAGGCTCAGAGAATTCTGATAATGATTATATTTACAGTATTAATTCCGGGATCCATTATCTCTCGTTTTCTCTTCCACGTATGGTTTAAGTTGACTTCTACGGAAGCGACTCATCAGACCTACCAACTTCGAGAGGTAAGCTTACGTTAGAGCCTCATCTGTTAATCAGCAATGTAATAATTATATATAATACTAACGAATTACTGTTCACAGCTAACATTAATGTAATCAGAATTGCAACTGGTAATGAAACCTTTGCTGAACGACGAGGCCTCTGGGTTTGGACAAACCGGCGACGGTATGTACATCCATTTTAAATATGAAACATTGATTTGATACTTACAGCTGGAGCTCATTCATTACTTTTTTATTGCAGGTCAATTAGGTCAGATTACTGTCCATCAAGTCTTGAGTCACGCGCCCCTACACATTATTACCAATACCGAGTGTAGTCGCAGATTCCCCTTCATCATACAAGCTTCAAACATTTGTGGCAGGGGGAGTCTTGGCAGAAACACATGCCCAGGGGATTCTGGTGGACCCTTTGCTTTATTTCCTGACGATATACCACTTTTGGTGAGTATAATGTCAAGAGTCTCTATATATGCATTATAACTTTTGGATGTTGTTCTTTTTTTTTATTTTTTTTTATTTTTTTATACCACTTAGGTGGCAGACAAGCACACGGCCCACCTGATGGAAAGTGGTTACCGTGGCCTATGGACGTATGCAACACCAGGGACGTCACACTCGTGCTGCCGACCCTGAAGAAACCTTCTAATGCCCTTCTTGAAGAACCCCATATTGTAGTTCTTTCTGCAAGGACATCCTTTGTGGCATGGTGACCTTAAGCCGTCGGTCTCGGTTGCCATACGAACATCTATGGTAGCCGTTACGGGTAGTTAGAGCCCTAAAAAGTCCAACAACTCTTCTCGCTGCAATGCTTTGATATCGCCAATGGATTGTGGAGGTCGGATGCCAGTGGCTTCAAGGAAAATATCGAACTTTACTATTATAACTATCTGGATATTTACCGTGTATCTTTCGGGATAGGTACGACATGGGTTGGGATATGTACCATGAGAGAGAATAAGATAATTCTTATGGTAAATATCCCGATAGTTCTATAGTTCTATAATATATAGATAGATCTATAAGTTTAAATGGAAAATATCGGAGTACATCCACTTATGTATTTTTGTGTATTTGTTAATATTGTAATTAGATTGTTATTGTGTTTATATCTGGTCAACATCGGGATCAATGTAAATAAAATTTAATATATTTATTATTGCCATAGAATCTATTTAAAATACCCGTTATAATAATTATTAATGTAATCATTTGTGCGTTTTCCATTCACAGATTGGTGTCACATCGTTCGGTTCTAGCTATGGTTGCCAGGCCGAAGCTCCCAGCGTCTTCGCACGTGTCACATCCTTCACAGACTTCATCAACAGCAATATTTAATGAATAAATTTGACGCTATTAATAAATAATCTTCGTCTTTCTTTTTACCCGATTGCCAAGAAAGGTTGTTTTTCGCGCGTTCCAAACCGCTGATCCAAGAGACCTGAAAATTGAAGGGTGTATTTATTGTATCGGATGCCTAATAATTCTTCTTTTTCTTCTTCTTAGTCGTACACTCCTGACGGAGTGGTCGTGGTTATGGATCATCCAGTAGGTTGGTCGCAGTTTTTGCAAGACTTCTCTATTTGTGGCCCAGCGCGTACACTCAGGAAGGGAACACTTTTTAGTGGACTTCATAAGGTCTGTCCATCTTGTGCCTATAAAGCCTAATAATGCCGAAAGGATTTTCCGAAATTCTACCCCTAAGGAAGGTAGTGAAATAAGGGAGTAAAGTTTGTATGGGACAACGTGATTTCTTAATCCATTCTTCTTCAAATTTTGCATAAAGTATTTTGCACACGATTTAAGAAAAAAATGTTTTTTTTTTTTGGAAATTCATCCCGGGCTTAAGAGGGAAAGAAAGTTATTTTGGGGTTGATTTGCTTCGAAGTTGATATCAATACTGTTTGTGTGTGTCAGTGCTTTCGATTTAAATTTTATTCTTTGGATGACATTATTATGTTAACACTTGTTAGAAAACTCATTCTGAGTATCCAAAAAAAGTTGAACTCACATAAAGGCTTAATGCTCTTTAAATATTTCTAAAAAGGAAAAACGAGTTGTTTCGAAGACCAATCCGAAAATGAAGGATTTTATTTATGTTGTTTTGCTTTTTATTTCAAAGTTCAAGCATCACCTAAATAGATTCAGCTGAAATTTTGCGTGAGCATAGTCCTAGGCATGATCATAAGCGTCGTCATACAGTTAATAATCATTTTATCAAATCATAGATACGTTAGAAGTGGTCACAAACTCGTTCTAGATTGATTGAAAAAAACATTACTGTTAACTTTCTAACGCCTGTAAATCCAAAGAGGGGTAGGTATATTAACACCCATATTTCGTCAACTATGTTTTAGTGCCACATAATAGGGGCGAGCCTAATGCCGTTAAGCGGGCACTTAGTCACCCGCAGGCAGTTGAAAATCCAAACTAATATTATAAATGCGAAAGTAACTCTGTCTGTCTGTCTGTCTGTCTGTCTGTCTGTCTTTGCTTCACGCCTAAACTACTGAACCGATTTGTGTGAAATTTGGTACAGACATGGTTTGGAACTTGAGAAAGGACATAGGATAGTTTTTATTACAAAAAATAAAATAAAAAATAAAATTTATTCCGGACATACAGCGCCATCTATTGGTCAAGAGTTGGCATCAATTCAGTACTGAAAATTCATCGTAAAAAGGCTATCTTTGGTCGCGATAACCGACATCCACGCGGGCGGAGCCGCGGGCAAAAGCTAGTACGCTAATATTAAAAGGTATTCCTATAGTTCTCATTCGACTTTTTACAGGATTTTGATCAAGATACTATGTTTTTTTTTTAAATTGGTTCCGCACCCCAGATTTCTTTTTTGTGACTAAGCCCTACAGGTACCAGGTACCCTACATAGGGGGCACGTGGTTATGTCAGAATGGAACTGACTAAAAGTACACAGCATTTCGTCACGGTATCTATTATCGGGGTTTACACATGCAGTTTGAACCTCTCATCAGACTGCATTCCAAACTGCCGTACGCTCTGTCAGTTTGGACTGTGGATCAATCTGTGGTGAAATATTCCAAAAAGACAGTTTAGAATGACGCGTGATGATTTCTTCGTTCCCAACTGCATGTGTAAAGCACGCTATTGTGTGTGAGGGAAGGAGGGAGTGTGGCAGGTTAGAAGGAGGGATTAGTTGAAGGAGGTCATTAGAACACTCGCCGTGGTGGTGTGTTAGTGGTAAAATACAGCCATAGAGGCAGCCTCTCTACGTATCTGTAGAGATTCTGTGTTAGTAACCTGAGAACTCTCAATAGATGATACTGAAATCTTATCGATTGAATCTATGTAAATTTATGAACCACCCTTGTGATGAGAACAGTATGCCACGACAAGCGAGCAAGTACCTTATACAAAAGATACAGCCGCTCAGGCGTGAGAAGCCTTCTGACTTTATCTAGGGCTCTGAGTTTTCGTGAAGCTATTTTCATGATACTCTCGGCGTAGTTTGAATGATTAAGTTCGCAGTGAAGGTCCATTTCAAGCATGTCAACATTGTGCTGTTGTGGTAGTAGTGTGTTTTGAAGAATTGGGAGGAATGATATTTAAACCGTTAATTAATGAAAACTCATATATGTGGATACATGAATATGTTTAGGTCAAGAAGAGTTTTTCAACAAAAGGATGAATTTTTCAGAATCCTTTCTCAGCGCTTGCCTAGGCCATAAAAGAAGTCTGTCCAATTTCGCAGTTCTCGGTCTTAACATAATAGGTAGGTATAGGTTCGTGTTACAAAAGTAAAGGTACCTTACCTATTCCGAACTTATCGTGGACGAAGTCGCGGGCAAAAACTAGTCACAAATATAATGAAACAGGTGCAAATTGTACACATTTACGGGAATTCGTCATCTTCATGTAGACGTAATTTCCTGATTGCATCCGTGGCCAAGATGGCCTCGGAGCTCAGGGTCCGCCTTCCGGCTCTTCCTCCTCCACTTTGCACGATCTTGGGCGTCCAATGTAGTGAGACCATTGGCAAGCATGTCACCCTCCACGACGTCAAGCCAGGACTTCTTGGGCCTACCCCTTCTACCCCTTCTTATAGGTCTTTAGATTGGCCTGGCACCGACCGCAGTCACAGGCTGACTGGCTAAGTGATGTACGCCCGCTGTCTTCGAGTTAGTGAGGTAGGCGAAAACAAAATGTTAAAATTATCGTAACAAGTTTTTGCCCGCGGCTCCGCCCGCGTGGATGGTATATGAACATAGCCTATGTCCTTTCTCAAGGTCTACTCTACCCCTATACCAAATTTCATCAAAATCAGTGGTTTAGGCGTGAAAGCGTAACAGACCGAGTTACTTTCACATTTATAATATTAGTATGGAGTATACTACCTAACATACTACATAATATATTACTTACCTACCTCAAAGGCGATTCTCATTCTCATAATCGCGTTAGGTCCCGTTAACATTATTGTATACTAGCTTTGCACGCCCGCGTGGATGTCGGTTATCGCGACTAAATATAGCCTATTTAATTTTATTTATTTATTTAACTTTCTTGCACAAATAAAAAAAATGTACAAAGGCGGACTTCATGCCACAGGCATTTTCTACCAGTCAACCTTAGGGCGATGCAGAGAGAGTCAAGGTAGGTGCTTGATGTTTAGTTGTGAAAGTTAAATCAAAAAATCTTCTCTCTAATTCACGGGAAAATCTTATGACTGTCAGGTATTCTGCCTATGGTTCCTTGTATAGCAGACGGACTCGGTTTCTGAATGTAGGACAATTTGGAGACATTCAGACTTATAGAGGAAGCACATTCCAGAGGAGAATAGATTAAACAAAGAAAGAAGAATCTATCTCTGTACCAAATTTCATCAAAATCGGTTCAGTGGTTTGGGCGTGAAAGCGTAACAGACAGACAGACAGTCAGAGTTACTTCCGCATTTATAATATTAGTATGGATATCGATCATGGAACACGAGAGTTTAAAAGTTAGTTTATAAGGGTACATGTTTCATTATGTTTATGTACTGATGTAGCCGGAAGGCGGACCCTGAGCTCCGAGGTCATCTTGGCCACGGATGCAATCAGGATAATGCGTCTACATGAGGATGATGAGGTACTAGATGTTTTTATCTTATCAAAGTTCGAATTAAATAAGATTATGATTGTCATAAGCAGCTAGGCCATAGAAAAAACATGTCCTAATATCATAGTTCTAGCTTCGATAGTTTAGCTCTGCGTGTATGAGTTGGTTACCTGAAGAATGGTATTGTCTTTATATATGAAAATTCTAGAAAATATAACGCTGAAATAACTTACGGTAGGTACTCTTCGCCTCGTCTCAGCGCCTCGGAGAGCACGTTAAGCCGTCGGTCCCGGCTGCCATATGAACATCTATAGCAGTTGTTACGGATAGTTCGAGTCCTAAAAAGTTCAAAACCTGGTCTAGCTGTAATGCTTCGATATCACCCAATATCGGTATTGGGTTGTGGAGGTCTGATGTCAGTTTCTTCATGTAAAATTCACATAAAATATTCGAAGTCCAGCCAAATCCGCAGCTAGACTAGTAAGGCGGACCCCAGATTCCGAGGTGAAAGCTTCGGATGCGACTGGGATTAACGCTAGGATTGTGGCTAGGATAAAAAAGAAGAACTTAAGGTGATTACATACGCAAATGACTTTGACCATACAAATGCTCAAGGTCATTCGCTCGTTTTTCAGCCGTAAAAACCAGTAAAACTAATTTTAATAGATAATTTTATACGGGACGATTACAAACTAAGAAGGTCACGTCATGCTAATACACTCATTTAACATATATCTGAAATTTTAGATTATTAGAAAATATTTGGTTTCATAAGGATGAGTAGAGTGATGTTCAGAGCCTCTTTTCAACTATTTTCTCCTTTTTTATTGAATTTATGAAAAAATGAAGTTACTCTGTATATCCTGTAGTATGCAGGGATGTAAATTCCAGATCTTTAGGTTTTATAGTTAAAAAGAAAAACGGTTTCGAAAATACCGATTTTTCGATGCTAATCTGATTCGGGGCCTTAATTACCTACATAGTGAATGCTATTCCGAATGTAACTCGGTTGAAGTCGCGGGCAAAAGTTAGTGTGAAATATACAGATAGTGTTTAATATCATTATGTTCTTACTTAAGGTTTGTAGATTATTTTGTCATTTAGATTAGTTAATGTCGGGCTTTCCGCGTTAAAAAAGATTACAATTGATTAATTACCTGCCGTTTGATATAAATACAAGCGACTAGGATCGTTTAATTTATTTTAAAGTACCGGTACGTCATGAAAGTGATAATTCTATTGGGGTTGGTGGCCGCCACCTGCGCCTACGTTGTGCCTGAGCCGATGCACGATGCTTCATATAGTATTATTGCAGAAGAACTGATTCCTCAAGGAGAGGCAATTCGCAAAGCAGAGGAACGTATGGCCAGTCAGAGAATCGTTGGTGGCCTAGAAGCAAGCCCAAACCAATTCCCCTACCAGGTAAAATTTTATTTAAGTTAATCATCGTTATTAGTTTCTGTGTTAAATTCATTTCTATCAATAATGTTGATACGATGGCTATGATAAGAGTAACTCCCACATAAAATCCCCATCCCTCGAGGAAAATTTGCACTAAAACCTACTTTTTTAATCAACACGTGTACCGGTTTACCGGTGATGTTGTCTTGGGCCCATAAGACGATTGTGAACATTAATATTAAATTTAAATTCAGTTCAAAATTAGTCTTTTTTACGAGGATATCTTATTAGGTCATTCTCATTTTACGTTCAAGTTTTTTATTAATATAGCGGTTATCATTGCATCAAAGGTAAGAACTTTTGTAACAACAAAGAAAAAGCCTAGAGTAGGTACACCGTCATGTCCAAAAATGGAGATAAGGTCGCATGGTATGGTACATCGTATGGTTCATGGTATGGCCCTTGGTATAGTCCATGGTATGGCCTATACCATGGTATAGCATGGTATGTACCAAAGCGATATTTCTATGTGGAGCAATCGTTTAGTTAGATAAAATAAATTGCCGAAATTTGTAAATTCATTGAAGCTAGATGTGGAAAGTTATGTTGATGATGATGATAATGATGATCATTAATAACTATTAGTATTTATTTTTTCATCCCGTCTATTTGAATTGTGTCGCTTTGTTCTTCTATATGTGGGGGAAAATAACTATTTTCTCTTAAGAACTTTTTCGGTGACCCGTGCTAATTAATAAAAAAACAAAAGCGCGCGTGCGCCGTCTGTTCTTGTAACCAGTACATAATTTTCTCATAGAAAGGGGATAAAAAGTAGAGTATATGACTCGAGAGGAAATTGTTTATCCCTCGGGCGACGTACGACGTTTGATTCCCTCACTGCGCTAAGGATTCTATTCTAGAATATATCGTTTCGCTCGTGGTTCAAAGTAATGCCCTCCCGTAAAAATACTTTTTTGCTCCCTTCTCATACAATCTACTACTTATTTCGGTCTAATGTTTTCTTTTAATCAAATAATATTTATGGCTTATTGATTTACTATTCACTCGTTCAGTCTTTGAAATACTACAATGAAAACGCTAGAACGCCGATCCAAGTTCGAATTATCTAAATTCTAAGGAGGACATTGTGTAATCTCATATTTAGATAAATACACTTTCGCCTTGGATCTCTCCATAAAACCTACTCACAAAGAAAGCTAAACCTTATTTTTTATGTTTTAATTAATATTAGTTTGCTAGGAAAAATAACAACTTGTTTATAAAAATTGATTTTATTGATACTCGTAAATATATACTTCATTTGGAAAAAAATCTGACGACTAATCAAAAATCATAGTAAAACAAAATAGGCTCATCAATTATATTAACATCTCATCACCATTAAGATCATCAAAATATTAAATACCGACGTGAACCCACTCCTAGCACAAGCAATTTAGCTTAGTTGGTCGAGGGGTTAACGGGAATATTATAATCTCGGTTGCTAAAATTTAATAAATAAATATTTATTTTGCTTTTCAAATCTAGAAATGGATATTTACCTATTATATTATTATCTATTGATATGTATATCTATTTGCTAAGCTAGCCTTTAGTAGGTATATATTTATATATATATTTTTTTTGTTAATTTCGACGTTTTGTAAGTTCCGTTTGGATAGTCTATTCAGAATAAATGATTTTTGACTTTGACTATATTGCTGGTCTAGAATTTAGGGTAAAATGTTTCCAATGTTGCAGGCCGGTCTCGCTACCTCTTACCTTGACCTCGATGGTACCGGTGTTTGCGGTGGTTCTCTAATCAGCGCAAGAAGTGTTTTAACTGCCGCTCACTGCTGGTTCGATGGCATAAATCAAGGAAGCGAGGTCACCGTTGTACTTGGCTCACTCCTGCTCTTTAGTGGAGGCACCAGAATACCAACTGCAAATGTCATCATGCACGATCTATGGACACCCGCCCTAATCCGTAACGATGTTGCCGTTATTAAACTGCCGAATCCCGTTCCTTTCTCAGGTTGGTTATAATGGTTTAATGTTACACTAATATAGAGGTACAATGGTTTGTGATTAGATGAATTGTTTGACATGATGCCCACAGCTATTGTGCAAAATTGAGAAAGTGAAGACCTGGGAATAAAGGTTATCATCGCACCGCTCGCCTTAAGCAGGGAGTTCATCCTCACACATTGTGACCGCAAACTGGGCGCACTGTGCAGTATGAAAGAAACTTCATTCCAAGCACGTTTAAGTTGTTAAATGATCTCCCTGATATAGTTTTCCCAAACGACTACAATATGGGGATCTTCTAGAAGGGCATAAGAAGGTTTCTTGAGTCGGCAGGTCGACTGTAACAGTCGACCTGCCGACTGGGACGTAACAGTTACGCCCCTGGTGTTGCATACATCCATAGGCCGCGGTGACCACTTTCCATCATGTTGGCCGTGTGTTTGTCTGCCACTAAAGTAGTGATTTTTTTTTAAACATACGCAAAGTATGGAAATCTGCCGGATTTGTTGACATTTAAGATTACTGCTCCGGTCCCTTAAGTGATAACGTAATTTTACTCTACATAAGAACCATACTCGTACTTCAAGGAATGTTCTAAAAAAAAGAATTAGCGAAATCGGATCGGCTGATCTCGAGACTTGCCCTTAGCAACACAACACATTCTGCGATTCATTTTTATATTATAGATTATTGTCCACAGCAAGCATTGCTCCTGTTGCACTGCCGTCTGGTGCCGACTTGGATAATACTTTTCCAAATGTAGTAAGCACTGCCTCTGGGTTCGGAAGACATGAAGATGGTAAGTACACCTAGGTAAAACATTAAACTTTAATTTATTACTGAACTGGAACTACTTCTTTTTTTTTCATTGTAGGTGCCCCGATTAGCATAAACCAACATAAGAGATATGTTCACCTGCAAACTATTACCAATTTCTTGTGTAGTCTCAGTTTCCCCATTCTCGTACAACCTTCGAACATTTGCACCAGCGGAGAAGGTGGCCGAAGCACTTGCCAAGGGGATTCTGGAGGACCCCTAACTACAATTCGTAACAATGTTCCTGTGGTGGTGAGTAAAATGTCAACAGTATCTATGCATTATTACTTCATAATAGGATTGGGAGGACAGATGGCGATCACTTCCGGTAAAGCCGTCATGCCAATTAAAAACAATAAGTAGACCGCGGCCTCTAAAAGCAGCTTCCCACGGTCTGCGATATCGCGGACGGTAACCTTAAACAACTGGATCGTTCCTGGTGCAAAGGCTGGCCATCGCCATCCAGCGTGGCAACGCAGCAAGTGTAATGGGCACTTTTGCACCGGGAGCGGTCAGGGGCGGATTGTTTCATTAGTACAGGATAACTGTACCCTGTGTTGTGATTGTTATAAATTCCCTAAAACATGATCAATTCAATGTTTTTTCGAGTGTCAATGGTGAAAATTATATTAATCAACAATACATAGACATTAAAGTTTGAATAGTGTATTTTACGATGAATTGATAAAAATAATACTCGGTTATAAAGAACTACATATGGTATATAATTATTATCAGCCATAATGTCAATATGTTATATTAGAAATTACTCAGGGTATACAATACACGTTTTATACATCCATTATGTCAAAATTTTGTATAGAAGTTACACAGGGTATTTATATTATACAGCCATTATGTCAAAGGTATATAGAAATTAGTAAAGGTAGGTAAATTATTATATCATATGTATTTTTTTTCTTAATTGAATAATTTGTACGTTTTCAACTCACAGATTGGTATCACATCTTTCGGTTCTCCACGTGGTTGCGAGGTCGGTGCCCCCGCCGCCTACGCGCGTGTCACATCCTTCATAGACTTCATCCACGAAAATCTTAATTGAATTGGACGCAGTTAGCCAATAAACATTATAAAAGACGCATGTATTTTCTTTTTATACTAATACTATTTTACACTCCTATGAATCAATTGAATGCAAAGACATGAAATTAAAATATTTGAAAAGTTTAGGAAAAGAGAATTTGAGTAAAAATGGAGAGCGTAGACATGCATAGATTTTAAAACGACCATGTTCAATTTCTGGTCTAAAATTATTCTAAAAGTTAAAAAAAAATGTAATTCTCCATTACAATTCCGGTATCATTATACATAACATTTTTAATCGTACCTTTTACTATCTAATTCGGATGTACAGTCGAACTCAAAAGTGCAGTAGCAATCCTACGTAACTATAGTCTTTAGCGTCAACATTCTAGCGCTACTTGTGACCTTTTTCTTTTAAGACAATTTACACACACACATAAATTGTTCTTCCGTAGGAATATTATCGATAATTTCGTTGATACTATTTAAGCAACCCGTGGCCGAGTGGTTATAGCATGAGGTTTATGGAAATGCAAAGGTTGATGGTATGAATCCTGCGATCTTGCAATAACACTTTTTGTGTTTCATTTATAAATTAATATCAGGTTGATGAATAAAATATGTTTCATAAGTAGAATTTATTATTTGTTAAACTTTAGCAAAGATCAACATAAATGTAAAAAGAATGCCAACTTCGTGCAAAATAACTTTATCAATATTTGAAATTATTTTTTTGTCGTAAATATAAAAAATCGTTAAAAGCTGGAATCGAACCACAAATATCTCTAATCACTGTGAATCAATAGTATCTTGCTTCAATCACTAAGCTATCAGTTAATTTACGAGGTTGGTAAATTACTGTATTAGTATCTAATGACTCACAGGAGAGCCGAGCCGGCGCGCGGCGGCCGCACTCCACGCCATTTTCAGCCTTGTTGTGCTAATGCACTTATGAGCCCTGACTGTAGTTCAAACATCATTGAAAAAATGGTACTCAGATGGGTGATCTGTTTCCCTGGATTGGTGCGAGTGAACTAGACCTATTTTGATGGTTACGTATTATAATAACTACAGTTATTTTAACTATTTTCAAGACAACTACGGTCAAAAGAACTACTGTTTAAAACACCTAAAGATCGTTTCACATATTTTTGTAATAACTACTGGTCGAAACAAATAATGGACGATTCACCTACGGTTTATTCAACTACAATTAATTGTGTTAAGGTTGATTGAACTATGTATGAAATACCTAATGGTCGATTCGCCTACGGTTTATTGATACTACTACTTTGTGACAGAAATTTACGTTGTTGCAAAACCGACTTCACGTAGTCTTGTCTGCCCTACCCCTAGAGTGTAATTTAAGCCCGCGAAGGCGCGGAGGGGTGAGGCGGCCCGCGAGCTGAGGAGCAGGTGGTTCTAACGAGCAGTGCCGCGGCTGAGGCTGGCCGAAAGCCGAAAGCCGAAGCTGCGGTAGTGATCGTCAGATCCATCTGCGACGATAAGGTCGCGTGGGACCGCCGGAGCCCCGCAGCGCCGGAGCCGTTACAGAAGCCATGCATGCTGTATGCAGCATGCAAGCAAGCATGCAAGCAATCATGCAAGCAGGCATGCATGCAAGCAAGCATGCAAGCAGGCATGCAGCATGCAAGCAATCATGCAAGCAGGCATGCAGCATGCAAGCAATCATGCAGCAAGCATGGCTTCTGTAACGGCTCCGGCGCTGCGGGGCTCCGGCGGTCCCACGCGACCTTATGGTCGCAGATGGATCTGACGATCACTACCGCAGCTTCGGCGTGCTGGCCGGCTGCGCCGGCCAGCCTCAGCCGCGGCAGTGTTCGTTAGAACCACCTGCTCCTCAGCTCGCGAGCCGCCTCGCCCCTCCGCGCCTTCGCGGGCTTAAATTACACTCTAGGGGTAGGGCAGACAAGACTACGTGAAGTCGGTTTTGCAACAACGTAAATTTCTGTCACAAAGTAGTAGTATCAATAAACCGTAGGCGAATCGACCATTAGGTATTTCAAACATAGTCAACATGTCCAATATCTTAAATGAACATTATATTAATCGTCCGTTAGTTCAAATAATTTTAGTTTATTCGAAATTATGTGTATGAACCAGTAGTCGAGTCGACCAATATGCGTTATGACCATATGTGAATCAACCGTAGTTATCTTGAACATAGTTGAAATAACTTTAGATATTATGATACGTAACCATTTTGATAGGTGATGAAACCAAACAGTGAGACGGAAGGTCTTAACATGCCCTAAAAGTCACTGTTGTCGGTTAATTATAATATTATTGTGTGCAAAAAATCTCCTAATTTTATTAACCGACTTCAAAAAGGAGGAGGTTCTCAATTCGATGGGTTTTTTTTTCTAGGAAATGATAACGAATGATTACAATTACAAAATCCAACAGAAACTGACATGTGTTTGCTTTTTACACTTATAATATTATTGTAAGAAAGTATTGTCTGGTATTCTAGCACCCTTTTTTCGATCGTCGTGATTGATCAAACCAACTTAGTTGCCAACAAGGATCAAAATGAGGCGGCTGTGTCGCCTTGATATATCACCATTGTGTATTTATCGTAATGCTGTAGGTCAATTTTACCTATGTATGTTTGGGCTTTGTGTAAGTTTTATCTCCGTGGTAAAGGATGATGGGTACAAATGTATGGAACTTGGTCCCACCCTCCAATCGGAATAAATGATACACCATTGGAAAGGTATTTTTGTGTGGATTACGAATAACTATGGCGCTAGTCCCGATTTGCTGTCCGAAAGCAGTATTTTTAGTTTTTTTGTAGCATCCTGCATACACTTCTATTATTATTGGTCTCGATTATGGCATGTTATAAAATATATAATAATAATAATTACAATAAGTAAGATTTTCGAGAAATAAGTGAATTATACACTTTATTTCTTGTTTTATTTTCTACCACTTAGGTGGCAGACAAGCACACGGCCCACCAGATGGAAAGTGGTTACCGTGGCCTATGTACGTATGCAGCACCAGGGGCGTCACACAACCCTGAAGAAACCTTCTAAAGCCCTTCTTCTTCTTATTATTATTCACACTAATAACATACATAACATAAACTCACGCCTATATCCCCGAAGGGGTAGGCAGAGGTGCTAGCACCCACATTTCGCCGTTTATGTTTAGGTCCCAATGTAATAGGTGGCGAGCCTATTGCCATTAACCGGGCACTTATAAACCTGCGATAAATACACACATAACTTCGAAAAGCATCGAAAAGTCATTGGTGTGTGCCATGGTAATACCTGGGATCGAACCCGAGACCTCGTCTCAGCAGTCCATTACCCATACCACTAGGCTACCGCGGTCTTATAAATGCATAGTAGTAATGCGAAGTGAAAATCGCTTGTCTGTCACTTAAGTGGTATAAAAAAAAAATCAAGCACATAATTTCACGAAACCGAGGCCAACTTAATGCTTATCTGCTTACGTACACTTAGAGTTAATAAGAATAGTATCATCATCAAAATCGGTCAAGCCAGATATATTTTTTTTTTAATTCTATTTCGATGTAACTTCTGAGGAGTATATTACAAAACGGACAATAGATACAGGTTAGCTGCCATAGTCGTTTTTTATACTCTTGATAAGAGCTATCCAACGATGGTAGATTCATTTCGATTGGACAATATTGTAAGTGGGCCCAAAACGCCCATCCTCCTTTCTAAGGTATGTTATTTTAATTTGATTGAACGTTGCATTTTCTTTTGTTTTTTTTTCTGTTAATAAGAATAATGGCGCAATTTCATTAGTCGTCAACTCGTTCGGTATACAGATTTCATACCAATGAAAATGTACAAGGCGATACGTGTCTGGGAAACCCCGCATGCTTTATACCGACCGTGATATCGACTAACGAAATTCATCGATCGATCGGTCGTTTAATAACTGGTGACGAACATGGAGGTTCTAGCTACACCCCGCATGCGGACCTAATCGACTAACGAAAACGGTTCCCCGAATGCGGGTCCTGTGGCACGCTTTCCAGAAATCTCCCGCACCCCGCATGCGGCCCCTATCGACTAATGAAATTGCGCCATTAAGCTGAGAGCATCATTTTGTATCAAATATTTCTATACTTATTTTAGTTGTTATTACTAAGGTGTAATAATTAAGTATGATTTTTTATTTTATTTTACAATTAGTTAAAAATGAATACAAAAAATGTAACAAAACAAACAGTCACAGGTACATTAATTTGTGTTGGTCAATATGACCTGTAATTGGGCTTCATAGCTTGTAAAATATGGTTGACTTGCTTATGATGATAAGTACATAATAGCTTATCAATTAAATTGCTAAGACAACCTACTGATACGAAATGTTATTGGAAAGATTATTACAAATTGATTATGAAAGAGAAAAGAGAGTCAACTTCTGCGGGACCCCGCACACGCGACCTTTCCCTTTCAGGGGGAATACTCTGACCACCAAGCCACCGAGACACGCACGAAACCAATCTACATTCCTGGTACATCCCGTCTTTGGGGCGACGCGGTGGGAGCTATGCTTTAAAATTGCTTCAAAATTTGATTCAAAAGATTATTACAAGTAGGTAGGTATAAAATAAGGTGGAAAATCCAAATCACGTTCATTACGATTATCAATAAATTCGTTTATTGATAACGTTGTAGTACCTAATCTAATAAGTTCATGGATTAAGTGTACGATAAGGTGTAAGCAATTAAGAATCTGTAATTATTTAGTATTAATTGTGACGTCAGCGTGATAAGCTTATTAACATAATATATTTAGCCAACTACAAATAAGGAGGAGCATCTTAAAATTCGAATGTGTAAATATTTTACCACCCCCTTAGAGTATACATTGCCATAGAGCGCGCCTTACAAGTATGAACTGCTATCACGTGTACGAACAGTACCGAGGCTCCTGGCTCAACCTCAATCAGTAGCAAAACAATACCATGTCAAAATGACTGCGCAATATTTAATTCGATGTTGAATCAAAATTTTATACAACATCGTATATTTGTAGTTATAATTGTTTTTGTAATACGCAAAATGACGCCATTTTTTGTATTTTGGCTTTAATTTTATCCATGCATATCCAATCGAACAAAACCTTCATAACAACAAACTACATTAATAAGTGCATCTATTGATATTTTCGGTACTGCATGAAACGTCACTATAGGTGCGCTATACCACCGCAAAGTATCTGATAACACTCGGCGCCAAAGACCTGAGTGATACGCGCGCTCTATAATTATAATGTATACTCTAAGACCACCCCCTTATAAAGGTGCGTACAGATTATGTAACATGTTGTATAACTTGTGTTTTATAACACGTCCACATGATCTAACATTGTTTTATAACTTTGCAACATTTAGCAATACTGTACACATTAGATTTAATAATGTCATATAACAATGTTATATAACAATTTCGTTGGACGTTGCAGAGCTTTTAAAATAAAAATAACGTGTTATATAACTCACTAACATGTTTTATAACTTCAGTGTCTACATTACTGAAACATGTTATATAACATTGTTTTATAACATGTAATGCTATATAATTTGTACGCACCTTTATTAAAGGCGCAATTGTATGTATGCATGTAGGTATGTATGTATATTATTCAGTGGTATGTTCCGGGTAACTCCGTCATTATAAAGAAGTATTTGCACAATTATTTTTAGTTGATGATAGTAGTGGCATTGGGTAGTGCCACTGGGCAGTCACCAAAATATCCCCAAGCTTGGTCCCTCTGTTCTTCACATCATATTTTAGTCAGATGTTGATACTATCATTATAATTTTTACATTTTAAATTGTTGTTTTTTTAAATTGGCTAGTTGCCTAGTGTGCAGATTAAATAATATTGATATAATGTTATCTACTTACTGAATTTTTATCACTGAATTGCTACATATAAATACAGCTGTAGAGAACGGAGCAGCTTATTCTGAAAGACCGGTACAACATGAAGGTTCTAGTTCTTCTAGGTTTGGTGGCTGCTGCCTGCGCAAATGTTGCGCCTGAGCCAATCTTCGATCGTTCGTATAGTATAATTGCGGAACAATTGATTCCTTTGGGAGATAAAATTCGTAAAGCGGAGGAACGTATGGCCAGTCAGAGAATTGTTGGCGGTATACCAGCAGTATCAGGTCAATTCCCCTACCAGGTATAATATTTTTTTATATTTTCTTTAATCAAAGTCATGGTGGTGGTATCATTTATTATTCTGTTGTATTTTTTTATTCAAAGAACGGGGATTGACGACATGGGAAGACATGTGATTTGACGTTTATGACTTACGTTGATGACTGGCATATACGGTAAATCCCATACATTTTTCATTCTATTCTACAATACGCCGGTCAATGAATTGCTGGCTCTTGATTTTGCTAAAGCTAAACCACTGTCGTGTCACAATCTCTGCAAAATAGGCTGCGATATTAGGCTATGGTATACTGTTGTGGGGCAATTCAACTGATATACAGAGAGCGTTCTTGAAGCAAAAAAAGTGCATAAGGGTAGGGCCCCTAGAAACATGTAGACCACTCTTTAAGAGACTGGGGGTGCTGACCTTGGTGTCTGTCTACATATTGGAGGCAGGCATGTTCGTGAGAAACCAGGGTCACTTGTTTCTCAAAGCAAGTGCAACATGTAGGTTCGAATCTCGAGACCCCACTAAAATAAAATTTGAGATGTGCAGAACTAGCTTTTACCAAAAAAACTGCTTCATAATGACCATTAAGATTTACAATCACATTCCTAAGGTAATCAGGGAACTGCCCAGGACTCAATTTAGGTCGAAACTAAAGCAATGGCTAATAGATAAATGCTTTTATGATCTGCAAGAATTTTTTAATTGCAAATGACTAAAATATATAAATATTTATTATTATTGACATTCCCAATTTATATTGTATTGACATATTAATTTAGTGATTGCATTGTAATTTGTATTGACATCTTAATTTAGTGATTGCATTGGTATTTGTGTTGACATCTTAATTTAGTGATTGGATTGTAATTTGTATTGACATCTTAATTTAGTGATTGCATTGGTATTTGTATTGACATCTTAATTTAGTGATAGTATTATAATTTAGTGGCATTGAACAAATAAAAATTCGTATGCCTAATGCTGGCGAGATATGCTGTACTATCTACACTGAAAAATGTAACATCTTATCTTTACCGTGTCTCTTACGAATAAGAAAAAAAAAATTGGCATTAAATTTTAGACTTTATTGCTATAGCATTAAGGTCTAAAATTCAATGACAATATTTTCATCACACGCTTTCGTCCACTCTACAAAAAGCCATTTAATTTTAAACTTTAACTGCGTTACTTCAAAGGCTAAAATCAAATGGAATTTTCTCGAATTCACTGTGGTGTGACAGTGGTTGTGCTTTAGCAGAATCGAGGCCCTGCTTTTTTAGGAGGTCCGATACAATATTACCTACTTCTTTAGTTAGTTTACGCTTCAGGGATATACCTACATAAGGGACCGAAACCATCAGTAGTATTATCTATTCTTTGCTTAAAATTAATTATTTGGATTCGATTTAAATACTTGCCTGTATTCATTAGCAGTGACCGTGAGTCACTGCTGCCTATTGCCCCTATTGCCCTCGGTTAGATTTTATAGGTCATCAATACCGAATGCAAATGCAAGGCATTTTCCTTTTATAATTACAGTCGTAATTTTGGAGTTGATACAAGTCATATATTATGTGATTTTAACCACATTCGTGATTCTTATCTGACTCCTCTATGTAACTACAAATTTGATAATTATCATCCAAATCGTTCAAATAATTTCCAAGATAATGTAACATAATAAATTAGTAGGTAGGTATATTATATACTCGGATAAAAAGATTTTGGACACAGTTTCGATAACAAAATCGTCTGAAAGTAGTAAGTTGACGGAAAAAAAAACTTTTTTTATATAATGATGGGAATAATGTACAGGTGAAAGACATGGGAGTTGTGAAAAAAGAATTTTATTTGAAACGACTATAAAATCACTCAGTAAATGATGTGATTGTTTAATAGTAGAAGAATATTTCTGTTTCTATTTTCACTCTATTTCAAAGTAAACGGTGGAAATGGTACTGAGATTTACTATTAATTAGATTCATTTGTGTTTTAACGACGAGTATAATAATTATAATAATATAAAATATAAAAAAATAAAATATAAATATAAAAAATAATAAATATATAAAATCCTACTAATATTATAAATGTGAAAGTTTGTGAGAATGGATGTGTGGATGTTTGTTACTCTTTCACGCATAAACGGCTGGACCGATTTGGTTTAAATTTGGTATGTATGTAGGTTATACCCTGGATTAACATATAGGCTATATTATTAGCGTCGAATGGGATCAGAATTCCACAAACAGCAACAGCTAGTGTATTATAACTTACTAACTCACTGTACAACCAAGTAGCTGATTGTTAATCTGCTATCAGTTTTCGTGATAATAAAATTAACAACTGATATTTAGTAAAATAAAGCTTAAAATTTAATATAATACATACTTATGTATCAGTACCTACTTAGGTACTTCACTGATTAACGCTTTATTCAGCCGTATTCTCAAATTTTCGAGTTTAATACTGAAATTCTCCTGTTTGTTTATAAGATTCGAGCAGTAGATACAAGTAAAAGTTGTAAATTTACTTTGACTAAAGAATTCTTATCTTCTAGGCTGGTCTCCTCGCTAGTTTTCAAAACATCGCCGGTACCGGTGTTTGCGGTGCTTCCTTAATAAGTGCAAACAGACTCGTCACTGCCGCTCACTGTTGGTTTGATGGAGTGAACCAAGCATGGCGCTTTACCGTTGTACTTGGCTCAACCCTACTATTCTCTGGGGGCACAAGAATTGACACCAGTGTTGTTATTTCACACTCGCAATGGACTCCGTCCCTACTTCGTAACGATGTAGCTATAATTTACCTGCCGAGCGCACTTTCTTTTTCAGGTTTGATTTTATTATAGTTAAATTGTTCATATAAGTACTCTTAATTGATAAATACTGGCCGATTAATGTCAGTAAAATAAAACCCAATCAAGTGATAGTTGAACTGGTTTCGTACAAAACTGGATTGAGGGACTAATTTAAGCAAAATAATGTACAATATTTTTTTATTGCGTTGACTTATGAGTTTAATTGTTTCATTCACAGAAATATATTAAAATAGAATGGCTATTAGCACTTCTCACCTGAATGTCATAATTTTTTAACTATGATAAATAGTCACGAGAGAAAAGAAGTTGCGGTAAAAATTTGCGGTCTTAGTCACTCGTGTATACCCGTAACACCATTGTAATCAGAATAGGCGATATAAAGTTACAGATTAATGACAAAATATCTAAGTTCTGTAGTTATATCAATCGGTCTAAGAAATAAATATTATTTAATTTTTTTTATTAAATATAATTACGATAAATTTATCCTAACGAATTACACTGTCTACAGATTCCATCAGGCCTATCGCCCTGCCCACTGGTAGCGAACTAAATGATAATTTTGCTGGAAGTACCGGCGTTGCCTCTGGGTTTGGAATAAACGCCGACGGTAAGTACCTACACCCATACTGAATATGATACTTACAGCTGGTACTTCTTCATTAACCTGGTTTTAATTTTATGTTTTAGGTAGTCAGATTACCCAGGGCCAATCCCTGCATCACGTGCCACTGCCAATAATAAGCAATTTTCAATGTTCGCTTTCTTTCCCTCTGGTCATACAAGAATCAAACATTTGCACCAGTGGGGCTAGCGGTAGCACTTGCGGTGGTGATTCTGGTGGACCTCTGACTGTAGTTAGAGGCGGAAGACCTATTTTGGTTAGTATACTGTCCAATTATCATTGGGGCAACTATAATATTGTAATATTTACTTGCTTTTTGAGATACTTTCCTTGTGAACAATATGTTGTGCATGAAAGCTGTATTGAATGGATGACTAAGCTTCTATACTATTATATAATTGTAAAGTGGTCGTGTCTGTACATTGGAGATATTTTAAAAAAAATACTTGAGTTATGATTATGTTAACGATACTGAACACGAAAATATTTTTTTTAATTTCCTGTCTGTTTGTCTGTTTGTCTGTTTGTCCGCGATGGACGCAAAAACTACTGGACGGATTATGATGCGGTTTTTTTTTATTAGAAAGGGCTTACTCAGACTTAAAATCTTACGTTTGTTTGATCGCAATTGGTTGAGTAGAATCGAAGATATGAGCAAAGGTCGCGTTAAACGAGATGCACGCGGGCGGAGCCGCGGGCGGAAGGCTAGTATTAAATAATCTTATTATTTCTAGCAGTCGGTCGGTCGACTCAGTACTTGCGCGGAGTAACTGTGAACTTCAAAATAGTAGGGGAGCCGACGATGCTAAATGTGTAGTTACTCGAGCGTCGCGGAAACCTATTAGAATTGGTAGATTAGATGATACTCGTAGAAAGAATAATGGTAGGTATATGATGTTTCCACTTCCAGTAGTGGGGGAAGCGTCTTCATCTTCTAATATATAAAATTCTCGTGTCACAAATGTGCGTAATCGAACTCCTCCGAAACGGCTTGACCGATTTTGATGAAATTTTTTGTGCTTATCCGGTATCTATGAGAATCGGCCAACATCTATTTTTCATCCCCCTAAATGTTAAGGGTGGTCCACCCCTTAATTTTACTTTTTTATTTTTCAGACAAAATTTTTTGTTTTTATTTTTTTATGATACATCATACAAAAATACATGCAACCCTAAATTTTCACCCCTCTACGATCAACCCTTATTTTTTATTTGGTAATTAAAAAGTTTTATTTTTTTTGCAATCTTCTAATACCTATATAAAATTCTTCTGTCACGGGGTGCGTAATCGAACTCCTCCGAAACGGCTTGACCGATTTTGATGAAATTTTTTGTGCTTATCCGGTATCTATGAGAATCGGCCAACATCTATTTTTCATCCCCCTAAGTGATAAGGGTGCAGCGGGAACGGGATTTGAATACCACGCGGGTCGAAAATATGGCGGTACGAAGTTCGCCGGGGCAGCTAGTAACATTATAATAGACACATATTTATAATGTCATCCATCATGATTAACTTTTGTATCATGTACTTTGATCTTTTTTTTTTTCAACAGTAGTAGTAATATTTACCTCTAAAATAAATTTAAATAAAACGTCCGCGTTTGAGTAAATTCAGACTTCTTTTTTGCAATTTTGCTAGCTTCCCACGGCCTGAGGTTACGCTTAAATCGTCAGATTAGCTAAATTTACACTTGTTAGTTATTAACTAACCTCCCTTATCTTAATCTGACGCGTACGTGTTAATCCAATGCCCGATTTTTTTTTTGCGCACCCCCTTATATATTAAAGGGTCTTACTGACTGGAGGAATTTGTCAATATGTTAGGTATCCTCCCTTATATTAATCTGAGACGCTCGAGTAACTACCGAATCTCCTTCTACGTCTCCCCTACTAAAAAGGGAGGAAAGTTCAATCAAGAGAAAATTCATCGGAATCTTTTTACAATACTTTCTATTAACTTGCAGTGTATTTAATGATGTAACTGTGTTTGTTCAGGTCAAATTTTGCTACTTGATTTTGAAGTAGATATAGTTTTGGTAAAATTATGCAAACGTATTTCATATAAATATTTGCTATCATGGAGCTGTTCTGATGATGGAGTAGGAAGGTGATCACAGGCACTCCTAAATTAAATTGTCTTTTGTTGTGACAACCGACATGGTTGTGACTGAGTTGACTGAGTTTTTGTGCTTATAGGAGTCGAACTACTGGTAGGCTTATAGATAGTAATACTGTGGCTTGGTGGTATTTCATCTGAGCGCTTCCGTGATTCAGAGGTGACATTAAAAGTCAGTCACCATTGTCAATAGTCCCGTTAGGTAAAACAGAGTAATATGGGCGATCTGAACAACTCTATGAGACGGTGGCCACCTAATCACAACTTAGGCTGGGAGGTCAGACGGCAATCGCTCGATAAGCGAACCTTGGTCTCTGAGGTGAAGCCACGAATGCGACCGGGACTCTCGCAAAAATGATGATGACTGGCTAGCGCATGAGGTTGGCTTTGGCCCCAATTGTCTTAGAGGTACCTCTATACCTTTTGATCCACGCATGTGCAGAAGCAATTGATAATCGACTTATGTCTCCTAATTTTTTTTGTATATTTTTGTTCACAGATTGGTGTCACATCTTTCGGCTCCGCTCGTGGTTGCGAGGTTGGTAGCCCTGCTGCTTTCGCACGTGTCACGTCCTTCATTGGTTTTATTAACGAGCACCTTAATTAAACATCATCAACCAAAACATTGATAAATAAAAAAATGATGTTTTTTAAAATAGTTTTTTTTTTCTTTTTGCACGCACTCTTCATTCATACCCAGCTCCAGGGTCTGAAGCGTGAGGTTTACCACTCTAACGGTTATTTCAAGAACACGGCGTTGTTCTATCTACTCTGGGTACTCTGCCACTGTGTGAGCACTGTGAGCAGCCCCGATAGTGGTGGCACTCGAATGACGACTCCCGGTTGGTATGACACAGAAACTCAACGAAACCGCAACGCTCAACAAAGTCTGTCCTACGTAAGCATTGCAAAAAGGATCTTAGTTACCTACTTAAGAATTGGTAAACGACATATACTCGTTATAGAACATCAGTTCCTACCTAGGATGACCCGTGAGGTTATTGAAATTAGAAACCAATGGTAGTGGTCTTACGCGTCATAATCGGTTAGGTAAGAGGGTCGATACATTTACTCTAAAACGGTTCGCCGTTTACTACCAACAATTCTGAGCCTCCGTGATTATAGCATTTGCGAAGTATCGAAATAATAGTGTGAGAGCGGACAACAGTAAATCGTACCGTACCGTAGTTCCATCAGATTAGGTACCGCATGTTATGTACCTATATCATTAGACGCGTCTTTAATTGGAGAACATGAAACCAAAAATCCATTTTGAAAAACCGAAAAAAATCAGTATCTAATATGATAAGATTACTAGAAAAAACCTGGCTCATCTGAAAGATCATCAAATTCTGTGTATGAAAAACCACACTGCTGCAATTAGAAAGCACTGGCGAAAGTGGTGGCAGCAGTGTTTGAAGGTCACAGAAGGCGCCTGTTGGTTTGGTTTAGCTTCTCAAAGTAATAAACACGCACAGAGACGCAAAATCTCTCCTAGGGCTGGTTCTCCTAGGGTTGGCTCCTAGGTTCTACACTGCATGTGCGAATTATTAGAGGTTTTCCTTCTATGCAGGCAGATAAGATATACCTAATGACATGATTAATACAGTGTTATCTACTAAATGCATTACTGGATTATTGCCATCCTACATACTAATATTATCAATTTGAAAGTTTGTGTTCTTATTGGGTATTTGTTTCTTGGAGTTATATGTGGACACCGTGGTCCCATAACGCGTCCCCACACCAGAGGGGGCCATCTCGATGGCGGGTCACATATTATGTAGGTATTTAAGTACATAAGTTTTAGAAATTGTCTCTGTGCTAAGGTGGACAGACGACCTCATTAAAGCCACAGGAACGCGCTGGATGCGAGCCGCTTCCAACCGGTCTTATTGGAGATCTATAGGGGAGGCCTATGTCCAGCAGTGGACCTCCTACGGCTGAAATGAATAAAAAAATTCGACAAAGGAGAAACGATCATTATTATGTGTACGAGTATCTACGTGTTTAAATTCGAATGATCAAAGTTTTCACGCTTTTAATTTGTGAATTGGGTTAGTACGCAGATTAGATAATATAATGGTATTAATATTATCTAATCTACGTATTAATTATTCTTTATTATTATTATTATTGCTACATATAAATACAACAACTGTAAAGGACGGAGCAGCTAATTCTGAAAGACCGGTACAACATGAAGGTTCTAGTTCTACTAGGTTTGGTGGCTGCTTCCTGCGCAAATATTGCGCCTGAGCCAATCTTCGATCCTTCGTACAGTATAATTGCAGAACAATTGATTCCTTTGGGAGATAAAATTCGTAAAGCAGAGGAACGTATGGCCAGTCAGAGAATTATTGGTGGTGCACCAGTAGTACCTAGTCAAATCCCCTACCAGGTAAATTATTATTTCTATTAAATTATTTTGAATTCGTTATGTATCTTTTTAAATATAAATGTATCATTGTCATTTACTTCAGTGTTCTGTATTCTTATTTTTTGAAATTTTAATGCAATTATTAGATATACTAACTTTTAAAGTGAAATTCTCATTTAGAATTAACTAAAGAAAATTAAAGTACCTAATTAAAAATTCACTGTACGAGTATATTCAGTTATTTTTCACTGTTCAGTAGCTCTTTTTTCGGCTTTCGGCTGATACGCAGGAGGCGCGGGTTCGATCCCCGCTCAGTGCAAATATTTGTATGCATGAATATGGGTACTTGCATTGGTCTGGTGGTGCCTCGTAGAGCACGTTAAGCCGTCGGTCCCGCAGATAAGCATCTATGGCAGTCGTTGACGGTCTAGCTGCAATGCTTCGATATCGCCTAATGCTACCATTGGGTGGTGAAGATCAGATGGCAGTCGCTTCACGGAAAATATCGAGGTCTAGCCAAATTCGCAGTTAAGACTGGTAAAGCGGACCCCAGACTCCGAGGTGAAAACTTCGGATGCGACTGGGAATTAACGCTAGGTTGAAGAAGTAGCTCTTTTTTGTTTCTTGAAGTTGGTTTAGTGTTTTTGTTAAGATTTTATTTATTTTTCCTTTTATACACTGGGTAGCTATTCTTTTAATTAATTACAAGTTATTTATTACATGTCAAATAATTAATCTCACAAAAATACAAATCTTTCCTCTTTATAATCTTATTCTTCACCCTAGCGTTCATCCCAGTCGCATCCGAAGCTTTCATCTTGGAGTCTAGGGTCCGCTTTACGAGTCTAAATGCGGACTTAGATATTTTTCGTAAAGCGACTGCCTTCTGACCTCCACAACCCAACAACTTAACGAGGGAACTTTAGCACAAAAAAGCTTTAGTTTTCAAAATATCGCCGCTACCGGTGTTTGCGGTGGTACTTTAATAGCACCAAACAGAGTCCTCACTGCCGCTCATTGTTGGTTTGATGGTGTGAACCAAGCATGGCGCTTTACTGTTGTATTAGGCTCTGTCCTACTCTTCTCTGGGGGCACCAGAATCGACAGCAGTGTCGTTATTATGCACCCACAGTATAGTCACACGCTCATTCGTAATGACGTCGCCATAATTTACCTGCCGAGCTCAGTTGCTCCATCAGGTTTGTTTTTATTATAACTTTGTAGTTAATTGTCATTACATTTTTAAAGTTGGTATTTTTAGGTGGCTGACGAGCACACGGCCCACCTGATGGAAAGTGGTCACCGTGCCTTAGGGACGTATGCAACACCAAAGGCGTTACTGTCACGCTGCTGACCCCGTAAGAACCTTCTAATGTCCATCTTGAAGAACCCCATACTGTAGTCGCTTGGAAATCCATGACAGGGAGTTCATTCCACAACTTAAGCTTGCGGGGGATGAAATTGCTTCCATACCTGACTGTGCAAATGTATGGGGGTCCACCTAGATCTTGGGCCCCAAGCCAACCTCACCTGCAAGCCGGTGCACCTGCTGAACAACGGACGAGGCTCTGGCGCTGGCTTTCCCTTCGGGGTTGGGGGGTCGGACGGCAGTCGCCCTCGGAAAAGCCAAAATTTTGCCATAAAAAAAATGAAATGGTAACCTGACTGTGCAAACTGTTTCCAGTCGTAACGTGTGGGGATGAAATTCTTTTTTTTTTATCGTGCGAAAAATCTCCACGGATACCCCTCCGCCGGAGTCGGTGGAGGAGGTTATGTCGGACTTGAACCGATTAAAACGCACGCCATCTGTGGGCCGTCCATTACCGGAGATGAGGTAGGTAGTCGTAGATATATCCCTCGCACCCCGGCCAACCCAGGGCCATATCTTTCGATCCGGCCCTCTTCCGGTGTGGGAACTACAGAGTCCCCAACTCGTCCCGGGTATGGGGAGGCACGTAATGCGCACCGCCACCGCGGCCTGGGATGTACTCCCTGTCTTTGGCAAGAGGTGCGATGATAGAATGTAGTCATGGACATCATGTCGAACATTTCTTCTAAACACACACCATTGTACAGGCGGTAAAACCCACACAGTGATGCAAAACCTCTCCTGAGGCGGAGCAGGGGGAGTATTGCCTGCCTAATTTATCGTAATGAATTCTTGTCTACAGCAACCATTAGCCCTATTGCCCTACCGTCTGGTGCCGAAATTGTTAACAATTTTAATGGAAATATCGCCACTGCCTCTGGGTTTGGAATAACCCAAGACGGTGAGTAAAACAATAAACTATGATTTTGATATTTATACTCGTAGTTGGAACTCCTTCATTAATCAAGTTTTTATTTCATGTTTTAGGTACTCAGATTAGCCAAAACCAATCCCTGAGTCATGTAATCGTGAACGTAATAAGCAATTTTCTGTGTTCATTGTCTTTCCCTGTGATCATACAAGATTCAAACATTTGCACCAGTACGGCTTCTGGTGGCACTTGCGGTGGTGATTCTGGTGGACCCCTGACTACAATTTCAAATGGACGGCCTATTTTGGTAAGTACACGGTATATTCATCTTTAAGGTATTCCAATCATTTTACATATTATCGAGTCCGCATATTGTTTATTGCAAATATTGTGGACGTATGAATAGACCACAGCAGTTGTTTATATTTACTGAATCTATAACCTCTATTTACACACTAAATGTGCTTAATTTTGGACTTTGAGGTTATATTTATAAAGTCTAAAATTATTTTTTGTAGTGTCGTATATATTATACGACACTGAAACCACATGAAAGTAGTTGACAATTAGTAGGTAGACCCCGGTCTAGCTCTTCTTGTTACATATTTTATCAACATTTAATTACAAGTACCTAGTTGTTATTGTAGAGGAAAGGATTTAATTAATTACAACATTCCTTCTAGAAGTCACAATCATAACGAATCCTTTCCCAAAATGTAGACTATTGCTTTACCGAATTTCATCAAAATCAGTTCAGTGGTTAGGCGTGAAAGCATAACATCAATGAAACACTTGCGGTGAATGACTGAAGTTTCGGTCATAATCATGATATTACTACCCATAGCAATTCAAGGACAATCTTTTCTCTAAGGGTATTTTTATTTATGATATTCTGGACAAAAACATAATGGGTAGCTTTATAAAAAAAAAGTTTCAATAACCCGACTTCAAATTGCTCTATAAGTCCTGCTGGTCTCTTTTTTTTAAATATGTATATAGCCTATCTACGCCGAAATGACGCGCATTACCACTAGTCCAGGCATGTTGTACCTTTAAAACAAGACCTGCAGTCTCTCGCGCATTGCATTGAATTATGATTACTTGACTAACAAATCCAAAAACCATCGTCATCATTTTGCTGGTGTGCGTACAGAGGCTGCAGCATGAGCATGTCGGCGTATACATATCTCTTCGACCAATGAAGTCGATGAGATATGACGTGATACTTTTTTCAGCGAAGTCATTGGTCGAACAGATAATGTATCTCGATATTATTGAAGTCCGCCATGCTGAGGCTGTTGGTAGGGCGCTTCATTTGGACTTAGATAAGCTCTATCTATTGATTACAGTAGCAGTGTATGCCAAATTGCGAAATTGTACAATTTCGCTAAACATTTTTTAATACTTCGCTAGGTATGTAGCATAATGGTTGCAATAATTGTAAAATGAAAATTACGTGTCCTTTGACTAACATAGAAGATGGATGATGTAGAAGCAATTCAAGCCGGCAAACGTAGCGCACATTGGGGGAGGCCTATGTCCAGCAGTGGACTGCAGTTAGTAGGCTAATTGATTGATTGATTGATTGATAGAAGCAATTATATATTTCTTATATAAAAATGGATATTGCGCTAAGGCATAACTCGTAAACGGCTCAACAGATTCGGCAATATTTTTTTTAGTATGTTCCATAAAGGTCCAACCCCACCAAACGGACGGCATCGGCCCGGATTTAATCTTTAAACAAAATTAAATCTTATTATCACAGTGTTTGAAGTGTATATTACCAAGTCACGCACAACAGCTTGACAGCGACGTGCGGCGGCATGACGCACGTCAAGCTGTCATGCGTGACTTGGTACTATAAACTTTAAATGCTGTGACATAAGATTTATTTTGTTTAAAGATTGTAAAATCCGTTCCGATGCCGTCCGTTTGGTGGGGTTGAACCTTTATTTACACGGAATGGTTTTATGTAAAAAAAGATCACTTCACGAGAACGGGAACAGAATTCCACGCGGGTGAAGCCGTAGATATCAGCTAGTAATCTCATAAATAATTGTATTTTTATTCACAGATTGGTGTCGCATCGTTTGTGTCTGCTAGCGGTTGCTTAGCTGCCCCTTCTGCTTACGCAAGAGTCACGTCTTTTCTTCCTTTCATCGAAGAGCACCTTCAATAAACTTCGCCTACTAAGCAATTGATTAATAAATACATAATACATGGTCTATAAATTATTACTTTTTTATACGTGGTACCTATATTTTATACCTTTCTTACTACTATCCTGTGCAAATTCTGTCCAGATCGGTGAAGCCGTTCTGACGTAATTTGGGTGACAAAAACATTCATTCTTAGGTTTTGAGTTTTTCGATCTCTTACGCGTCTCTCTGATTAATGACAGTTTCGTAAGAAATAGTGAGAGGGTGGGTTTCTCTGACTAGGTACCCTGCTGTATCTACGACATCAGGTATATCTGCGATAGTATTAGGTCCAATAATATGGATACTGTTCGAGCCATTTGAAAAGGAATTGACGCCTTTAAAAAATCTGGTTCATGAACTTTCGAAACTGTTCCTGTGTTAAAATTTTAGTAGTCTGTCGCGACGCGGCGACGTCGGTTGGGGTGACAGTGCTGCGCAGCAGTGCTACCGGTGCATTGCTGCCGCGGTATTGCTGAAAAGCTCGGAAAGTAATCCATATCCATACTTCCATACTAATATTATAAATGCGAAAGTAACTGTATGTCTGTTTGTCTGTCTGTATGTCTGTTACGCTTTCACGCCTTAACCACTGAACCGATTTGGATGAAATTTGGTAGATATATGGATTATACCTTGGTAAAGGACATAGGCTATGTCGCGATAACCGACATCCACACGGGCGGAGCCGCAGGCAAAAGCTAGTCTCTTATAAACTTATAGATACTACTAGCTGAACTTTGTACCGCCATATTTTTTTAGACCGTTTAAACCTTCCCTGGACATCCACGAATATTTACAAGACTAAAATTAGTCAAATCGGTCCAGCCGTTCTCGAGTTTTAGCGCACAGGCTCCGGTAGCCTTAGCGATACCTCAAACTAAGTTTAACCCTTAACTACCTACCACCTATTTCTGGAACCTAACCACCTACGTGCGGTACTGGAGACCGCTCATGAATAACCACCATAAATTCGGGTTCTATAGTATCAAAAGGTCTTAAATGAGTAAAATACTTGTTTATGTTTTAATATTTTATTTTAGACTTTTAATTATCATAAATTATAATAAAATCTTGAGATTATGTTATTATCTTTCAAGAATAGTAATTTTAACATAAAAATATACTCTTCTTAAATAATGGGATCTGATTCATAAGGAACTTAAGAAATCAACTTCTTTTGATATATTTCTTTTAACTTAGGACTCTAACTATTAAATAAAATAAAAAACTATACATCAATCGCAGAAATCAACAAAATTGCAACCCCCAAACATTCTCAATTTTTCTAGTCTTCAACCTGTACAGCATACTAGACCGCATCGGATTCCACGTCACTGCAATCTTCGTCTGGCATAAACTCATCGTCTGACATCTCCTGTTGTAACCATCTTTCAATACTTTCATCGTAATTAATCATTTTTACCCGACAGCTGAAGGAAGGAGGGTAATGTTTTTCGAGACTACTTGTATGTTATGTATGTATGTATGCATATTACTTTGCCACGCCCTACAGCCTAAACGGCTTGATGGATTTTGAAATGCGAGGTGTCATTGGATTCGTCATGATTGTATGAGTGCCACCCAGGTATATTAAAATTTTTATAAAATCAAAATGGCGGTTTTTGGCGCCAAAACGTATCTTGTCAAAATTTTTTTTTCACTCAAACTTATCGAGTAGGGTATCAAAATGAAGGAAATTAGAAGGAGATTACAAAAATATAAACATGTCATTATATAATAACTATAAAGAATAAAATAAAACAAAATAAATGATTAATAAATAAAATTACCTACCCTCCTTTATTCGACAGTCGGGTAATTAATTTTCTTTTGGTTTATGATTGGCAAATGGGTACCTACCGCCTGCTATCCAACTTATTGCAATATTTTTAGTGGCAGACGGGATTTTTTATTTCTTAATCATTTGTTTTTCACTAAAACAAAAAAATCGTGTGAGTGAAAAAAAATCACGTAACCACCTACGAGCGGTCACAGAGACCGCTGACGAAATATTTTTACTTACCCTGGCCAAACGCGCGCACGTCTATACTTACCTGAGCGCTAGCGCGGTCCTGTTGGATGTGCAGAAAAGGTATAGAGACGCGCACTGTCCTACGACACATACAGATCGAAATATTTGAATTTAAAAATACGTTGCGGTCTCAGAGACCGGTGGTAGGTGGTAAAGGGTTAATTTGTAAATATGTACTCTGGTAATTAAATAAAAAAATAAAAAAAAAACAGGATATACATACTTAGATACTTTTTTTTTGTAAATACATACATATTATACATAGAAACACCCAGACCAATGCAAATATCTTTTATATATATATATAGATAGATATATAGATATGGAGACCACTGCAGTGGAGTTTACGCGAGCCTCTTGAGATGTTGTTCGACGCTCTTGCAAATAAATCCGTAAATCGACACGACTATCGGCACATAAATCACCGAATCCAAATTCCACACGTTCACAAATACTGCTTATTATCATTATTATGCGAACCTAATTCGTATTTCAATTCTTGTGATCGAAATTTTCACGTTTTACTTTGTGAACTAGACTGGTGCGCAGATTAGATAAATAATTATGATGATATATTAATATAGTGTTATCTACTAAATACATTTTGTGTCACTGGATTACTACATATAAATACAACTGTAGAGGACGGAGCAGCTTATTCTGAAAGACCGGTACAACATGAAGGTTCTAGTTCTACTAGGTTTGGTGGCTGCTGCCTGCGCAAATGTTGCGCCTGAGCCAATCCTCGATCCTTCGTATAGCATAATTGCCGAACAATTGATTCCTTTGGGAGACAAAATTCGTAAAGCAGAGGAACGTATGGCCAGTCAGAGAATTGTTGGTGGTATGCCAGCAGGACCTGGTCACATCCCCTTCCAGGTAAATTATTATTTCTTTTACATTATTTTAAATATTTTCTGTACTGTATTCTCATTTATTTCTGTGTTCTGCGGCCTTACCATAAACTCTTAAAACAGGTCAATAATTGAACTGCTGTCATTCTACCAAATGCAAATGTCATTTTGTAATGTCATTTAAATATATAGGATTACAAAGTGATATTTGCAGTTGCTAGAATGACAGCAGTTCAATTATTGACCTGTTTTACGAGTTCATGGTATGAGCCTATTATTTATTACTTTTTACCAAAAATATCAGGATGAAGTTATTTAATACGAGTGGGGTTGAGACAGCATAAAAAAACCAGGCAAGTACGATTTGGGCTCGCGCACTAAGGGTTCCGTACAAAACTGGACCGAAGGACTAACTTATGCTACATAAACCGCAATATATTTTGATTGTGTTGACCTCAAAGAGAAATAGCGTGTGAAGCCGCCTAAAGTAATACTAAAGTAGTACCATTTCGCTCGCACTCATGCGTGGATACACAGAGTTGAAATGCATGATGTGTATTGTCTCCTGTTTTAACGTTTCCATAATTTTGATTGTTGTAAAACTTCAACTAATTTTTTTTATTTTTTAGGCTGGTCTCCTCACTGAATATAGCAGCATCTCCGGTACCGGTGTTTGTGGTGGCGCTTTAATAAGCGCAAGCAGAGTCGCCACTGCTGCTCACTGCTGGTTTGATGGACAGCACCAAGGATGGCGTGTCACTGTTGTACTCGGTTCAGTCGTGCTCTTCTCTGGAGGCACTAGAGTTCAAACCAGTGCCGTCGCTATGCACAATCAGTGGACTCCATCACTACTTCGTAATGACATCGCCGTTATTTACCTGCCGAGTGCGGTTGCACTATCATGTATGGTTTCATTTATAATTCTGATATTTTATCTATACCTATATATAAAAATGAAACCCGTTTTCCGTTGTCACGATATAGTATGAAAACGGCTGGTCCAATTTCGATAATTCTTTTTTAGAACATTCCTTAAAGTACGAGGATGGTTCTTACGGAGAGAAATATTGAAAAAAAAAAAAGAATTGACTGTTAGGCGGTACGAAGTTCGCGGGGTCAGCTAGTAATTCAATAAATACATTACGATTCATTATCACAAAGCTCATAACATTGTTTACCATCACAGACTTCGTCAAGCGTGATTATTTCACTACAAATAACCCGCCATGTATCGTTTCCGGCGCAAAGGTGCCAGCTATGCTAGCAGCGTTGCCTCGCTGAATCGTAATGGCCATTCTTTGCATTAGAAACGAACCGGAGCGGGATTCACCGTCTTGTTCGTGGATGCGGCGGTCAATTTTTGCTTTTTTTCTTCTCCGGCCTCCGCTCCGGTCTCCGCTCCGGCCTCCGCCTCTGACAAAGGGCTTAATCACAGAAAGACCCACCAACTGCCCAAAGTCTCCACCACAATGGGCTCAAAGTAATATTGTTTCTATGTATTTTAATTTGTGAAAAATGTTAAAATGTACAACTTGACTAAAAACTAAAAAAATGTGGTTAATGGTTAGTGTTTGACGGCTTGGATTTTAGGATTTTAGGTCAAATAGAATCTTATTTTAATAATAACAAGACAAACATTATATAAATAACTTGCTGACCCGGCGAACTTCTTACCGCCATATTTTCCGCCCGCGTGGTATTATCTCTAAATTTATCAGTGTTTCTCTACAATATTATGCATGTATTATACATATAAACCTTCCTCTTGAACCACTCTATCTATTAAAAAACCGCTTCAAAATCCGTTGCGTAGTTTTGAAGATTTAAGCACACATAGGGACGGACAGACAGCGACAGCGACTTTGTTTTATAATATGTAGTGAAGTGATAATTAATCACAAGTGATAAGAGGATAAAGTATTCCTTTTATTAGCTTTTATGGGAGCGACTGCGGTCTGACCTCCCAATCCCTAGAGAAACGCCTATACCAGAGCTATTACCGTCGATTAGCAGGTGTCCGGACTTGCAAGAAAGACTGGGGTTGGTTTGAGCCCCGGAATTCTTGCTTGAGTCTCATATACACCCGTAGTACCTACCTATATTGAATGTATGTAGTAAATACCCAACTTATCCTAATGAATCTCTCCACAGCAACTATTGGCGTTATCCCATTGCCGCAGGGTGCCGAAATTGGTAACTCTTTCGCAGGAGCTATCGCTGTCGCCAGTGGATTTGGATTGACCCACGACGGTAAGTAAATTATTAAAATACGAGTATGTACTAAACTTCGATTTGATACTTACAGCCGAAACTTCTTTATTAACCAAGTTTTTGTTTTACATTTTAGATGATCAAATTACCCTAGACCAAACCCTGCATCACACGCTCGTCAGTGTAATTAGCAATCTATCGTGTAATTTATATTTCCCCCTGGTCATACAAGATTCAAATATTTGCACCAGTACGTCTCAAGGTAGCGCCACTTGCAGGGGTGATTCTGGTGGACCTTTGACTGTAATTTCCAATGGAAGGAGAATTTTAGTGAGTATACTGTTCTAGAATATTGGTTATTATGTTAATTTGGGTCTAGATAGCGCTGCAGCTGAGTAGAACGTTATACACTTCGACTGCCTCTGTGGCGTAGCGATAGTGAACGCGGTTCGATCCCCGGTCAATGCAAATACTTCTTTTTTTTTTTATATACCACTTAGGTGGCAGACAAGCACACGGCCCACCTGATGGAAAGTGGTTACCGTGGCCTATGGACGTATGCAACACCAGGGGCGTCACACTCGTGCTGCCGACCCTGAAGAAACCTTCTAATGCCCTTCTTGAAGAACCCCATATTGTAGTCGCTTGGGAAAACCATCGCGGGGAGTTCATTCCACAGCTTGAGTGTGCGAGGGTTTTCTATGTATAATATGTAATTATTTACAAACAAAATGTATCTATGTACCTATGTTTATCCGCATTCTAGAACCCATAACACAAGCTAGTTAAGCTATGCTTACTTTGTGTCTAGATAGCGTTGTGTAGAATGTCCTAAAATATTTATATTTAATATTTATATATATTATCATCCTTGACTTTTGAGCCACATAAGCAATCATAAGTAGTGATCCTTTAATTCTTTTTGCGGACCTAAAAAAAATAGTCATTGACCCCAATTCTGACGTTACCATCTCTAAACTTAAATTTCTCTAAAATCTTCTTATTTTAGATAAGCGATTGACATTTCTAACCGTATTCTGTTGTTATGTCAAACTAAATTTAGTGTTTGCTAAGCACAAGACAGCACTAAATTTGAATATGACGTCGCTAAAACGAGTGTTACAACTATTAAAAAATTAAGAATGAACGATAAAGATTTTCATAAAATCTGTAAAAACTTATGTTAATAAGTCTTTAGAATGCCGACAAATGATAATTAGTGCATATTATTGATCAGATTGATCAAAGTTTGTTTACAAACTGTGATATTTCTCAGTCTTAACCAAGCAAATAGTTTTTCTCGGTCCACGTACCTGGCAAGTTCGCGGGGTCCGCTAGTTATTTATAAAATCCAAATCAATCGACGATTTATAGAGCTATAAAAAGGCTTTAAGCGTATATAGAACGACAATTGGCATTATTTTAGATGATGTCTAATTTTTTAGTTTGACATTTCTTATTTTAGTGCATATACGTACAACAGAATACCGTTTAACCAAAAATGACAGTTGAGTACTTTCTCTAATTTTAGTTGTGTCAAGCTAATTTTAAGTTAGTTGTGTGTTCTCAGAATACGAAATTACATTTTGACAGGACTAAACTGACATTTAGAGATTTTTAGCTTATTTTAGTTAGCTTGTGACAAGACAGAATTGGGGTCATTGTTTTGCTATTTTTCCTCTATATTTTTTTCTATTTAGATGCTAGTCGCCGTGTGAAATAATACATTACGATTACCTTTTTCTAATTATATTAGAAGAAGCTCATGAAATGTGTAAAGATTGAAGCATATGACGGAATATTTATCACTGCCTACAGGAGAGCAAAAGCGGACTATTTATGTTGTGTTAAAGTCAAAGGTTGTTACGCAGTCTCTTCACAGAATGACTGGTTTGTCCTAGGTTTGACCAACGCCTTCGGGCTAACCCCGAAATAAATTTCAATTTCGGCCTTTAATTAAAGTACTTTTAGTCAAACCTAGAAGTTCCTAACTTTTCAGTCAAACGTCGAAAGTAAAATTATCTGTTTTGGGCTTTGCCTAGTCGATCCTAGAAGAGACTGGCAGACTCGGTCAATGCAAGGAATAAACTCATATCCACCCTGCGCAATCCGACTTGGATAGATTAGGTTAGAATGCTTCGTGGTTATTTTTTTTATAACCACCCAAAAAAATAATTTTCGGGATTTTGTAATTTCGGTCAAACGAATATTCGGAATTTTTAATTTTGGTATTTCCTATGTGGGTATTATGATATTCAGTATTGTAAGTGAAATATATCGAAATTATAGTGAATTTTTTTTTTTTTTTTTTAATATTGGTAAGCAAGCATATATTTTATGAATGACAAAAATGACGTGCCGATCGTATCTGTTTTAGAACACACCATTCAAATCAGTCTATGGGCAACCATAAATAAATACATAACAAATTCTCCCCCTTAAACCTAAACATAACCACAGAACAGAAAACATTCAAATTAAACTAAACAACAATAACACAAAAAATATAAATTATTTCTTTAAACAATATCAATCAATCAATCAATCAATTAGCCTACTGCAGTCCACTGCTGGACATAGGCCTCTCCCAATACGCGCCACGTTTGCCGATCCTCCTCCTTAAACATTAATTGGGCGACTTTCTCACGCGACACTCCCTCACCGGCCTAGATCGAGGAGCTTCGGAAATAACATCCTCAACCTGGGGAACACCCACCTCCGGAGAGTCCACGGTAATGAGTGGTGCCGAAACAGCCGCGGGTTGAGACGGAAGCATATAAACGGTCTCGTTGCCTGTGGAATTTAACTGAGCTCCCGAAGACTTCCGGGTCACGACGGTGACAGGAGCCGGGGCCGGTACCACCTCTGGTACTGCTGAGGGTTCCACTACAGAAGAAACCTGAAATACGGCAGATTTCCGTAGGTACATTATTTGAAGACTAAAAAATTACGGATACAAAGGAGTGGTACGGGATTTCATAATATGTCACGGGCGTGGCCAGCGTAGGAGGCAAGTTATTTTTATTACTTGTTGACTTAAAACATATTTTTATTCACAGATTGGTATCGTATCCTTCGGTTCTGCTCGCGGTTGCTTGCATGGCGCATCAGCTTACGTACGAATTACGTCCTTCATTGGTTTCCTCGAACAGCACATGGCTTAATTTAACTTCACCAATTAAACATAACAAAAAGATGTATGAACTTTTTTTTTGTTGTATTTTGTAATTTACCTTTATTTGATTATATTGAGGTCTCCTTGCCGGAAATTCCCAATGGGATCTAGAGGCCTATCAGCCCTACATGTGTGGCGCAAGGGTGCACGGATGCTGGGATGGGAACCTGAGCTTCGAGATTTGAATGCCAGCTTCTTAATAGGAGCAAGTCGAGGCAAGATGGGGACACTATGGTTCTCCACGAACCATAGTGTCCCCCATCTTGCCTCGGCGATCTCAAACAATATTTTAAAATTGGCTTAGTTTCGAAACATCGCTTCTTTTTTGTACCTAATCAGGGTATAGAAACAAAATACGAGTACAACAATGGTCAATGACGTAATAACGTAAGATATCACTAATTAATTTTTGATAGTGTTGTAATAATCCTACAAGATTATGAATAAAGCGCAAGATAAGGTAAAAGAAAACAATTGTACTTCTATACATAGTATACCTTTAATTAATACTTATATAATTGTAAATTGGTATAATTGTAAAAACTACTGAACGGATTTTGATGCATTTTTTTTGTTAGAAAGGTCTTGTTCAGACTTAAAATCTTACGTATGCTTGATTGCAATCGGTTGAGTAGAACCGAAGACAAGAGATCCACGCGAGCGGAGCCGCAGGCGAAAGGCTAGTAATAATATACAGGTATGTATTTAAAAATGAAAATGTTTGTAAGTATTTATGTATCCACATTCTAGAAGCCATAACACAAGCTAGTTTAGCTATGCTATACGTCCATAGGCCACAGTAACTACATTCTATTAGGTGGGGCGTGTGCTTGTCTTACAACTGAGTAGTATTAATGCACAATGCAAGCACCTGGCCCACCTGATGGAAAGCGGTTACCGTGGCCTTTGGACGAGTGCAACACCAGGGAGTCATACTCATGCTGCCGACCCTGTAAAAAATTCTGTACCATCAGTGCAGAAGACAAGCAGGACTCCCACTTGTCAGTGGAAAGTCCAAAGGCTTGACAGTGCTGTCGCACAAAACCTCTCCAGTGAGCTCTGGCTACCCTACCCGGAAACACAACACGAGGTTAGGTATTATAGCTGCGGTATTCTGTGGGGCGAAGTTATATCCCCAGTCGGACTGCTCGATCAGGACGTAAATACCGTCGTGCCTTACCTTCTATATGTATTTGGATTTCAAAGTTATAAGTTGAACTGCCGTCTGACCCCCGATCCCAAAAAAAAACCTGCACCAGAAATTAATTAACAGATGCATCGATTAGTTGGTAAGTATGCTTGCACCATGAAGATCTTGATGGACTTCCGTACCTTAATTACATTACAATTACATAGGTGCCTATAATTTTGTGATCTGCCAACACGATAGTAGGTACCTTTGTAAGTAAATGGTGAGTGACTGTCTCTGTCTACAGCAGAAGGAAAAGTGTAAGTATAATGTATGTCTATTTTTCACCCCACTTAGGTGGCAAACAAGCACACGGCCCAAATGATGGAAAGTAGGCACCGTGCCCTATGGACGTATACAAGACCAGGGGCGTTACATTCGTGCTACCGACGTTGAAGAAACCTTCTAATGCTCTTCTCGAAGAATCCCATACTGTAGTATTCCCTATATGCGGTTATATGATTCTATACATAATATACCCTCGAACCTTTGCAATTGCGTAGAGATGTGGCATCTTTGGCGGTATTTTACCGTCTCTACCACGGTGAATGTTCTGATGAGCTCTTCCAATTAATCCCACCCTCTCCTTTCCTATATAGGACAACACGTGCAGGGCTTAGATGCCACCCGCATACGGTGCAGAATATTCCATCGAGAACCAAGCGGTTCGGCGACTCCTTCTTCTGCCGCACCATTAAGTCTTGGAATTCCTTACCAGTTCACGTGTTTCCCTCCTCCTACAGTCCCGGGTCCTTTAAGCGGGGCGTGAAAAAGCATCTGATAAGGCCGTCAAGCTGAGTGCCACCATTGTAACATGATACGTGTCTGTAATGGCGACCCTCTTTTCAGAGACTTTGCCTTCAGCTTACCATCAGGCGAGGCGACGTCAAATTGACGTGTCCTATTTTAAAAAAATGGGATACCTACCCTATATGTATTATACATTATAGACTTATCAATATAGGGTTATTATCTAATTTTCTACATTTTAATGCAAACTTTTGTAGATAACATTGCGGTTCATTAATCCTCCGATTTATCAGATAACAGTTAATCATGTTCATATTATTTATTTAAACACACAATGGTTGCACAAACATGTGCGTCATTGTGTTTTTAAATTGTACTAGCTGTTGCCCGCGGCTCCGCCCTCGTGGAAGTCGGTTATCGCGACCAAACATAGCCTATGTCTTGTCTAATCTATCTCTGTACCAAATTTCATCAAAATCGGTTCAGTGTTTTAGGCGTGAAAGCGTAACAGACAGAGTTATTTCGCATTTAAAATATTAGTATGGATGTGTACCCATACAACGTGTAAACTTAAGTAATAATAATTGTAACCTATTTAACGAAATTTTAAAGTAATTAGTATGCTATTCCTTTTGATGTAGATTGGAAAAAGTCAATGCTCAAAACGGGAACCGCACCCGCGACCAGTCCCTTACAAGGGGAATGTTCTGACCAACTGAGCTACATTCGATATTCTGCTAAAATCTCTCTCTATCTCTAACTAAAGCGATGAATTTGCCGAAGGGATCTCACTCATAGAATTATTTGAAAGTCATATCATTCAATTCAGCTTTGCATTGTAGAAGATTCTAAATATATTTTTAACCTACGTGATACTCGAAATTCTAGAAGTACACCAGTGACGAAAGGTTCCTCTAACCCGATTCCTACCGGGTTACCGGCGACAAACTAAATCGAGGTAAGTTTATTTTTGCACCAGCTTCCCTTTTAAGCTTTTCCGCCCTTCGCCACTGAGGACACTCAGTTTATTTATATCTAGGTCCAACAGTGCCATAATCGGCATATTTATGTGTGTAACCAAAGTCTTTTTCACATTTTTTGCTCGATGATTATGCCCTGAGCATGCCCTTAGGATTTTAGCGTTAAATTAAAATAAAACATAAAAATACCTTCTTTAAGAACTGGGCTATTAAATGTAGAGGTCTGTAGGTACATATCAAATATAAGCATAGATAGATAACAGATATAAAATTATACCTAGATAATAATATTGAAATAGGGTCGGCCATCATTTCATTGCTTTAAAGTTAAAGATACTATCACCTGTTCTAGATTAGAGAAATATACTAATTCCAACTGCTGATAAATGTATTGACAAGCGGAGTTTTATTTTTGTCTTTATGAATTTATAAAATATATTATTTTGCCCATCTTTTTACAAATATACTGTATTGAAGTGCAGGAGGTGCATTTTAAATTCAAGCTATTTTTCCGTCATTCTTATTCTTTATTCAAACGCCAATCCCAGTCGCATCATCACATTGACAGTCAATGTAAACTAAAGTACAAGTGTGTTATCAATAATTATGTACACCAAGTTAATTCACTTGTAAGATGTTTACTATTTCATGAAAACGTCCAGCCAAGTGGGTTCATTGTTTTTGATACCTTTGACTATCCTAATATGTCCACACATAAGATTTCGAGTCGTCATACCAGCTCCTCTAGACAAGTGGCAATTCGTTGCTTGGCGTATGATGGAATAGAATGCCAAATGTATGGGTTTTGACGTATATGACAGGCATCAACGAATGTCAAAAACGTCAAATCCTATACATTTGTTATTCTATTCCATCATACGCCGAGCAACGAATTGCCACTAACTTGTCTAGGGGGGCAGTCCTATGACTACATCAACCGGAGGACCGATGGCCGATGGAGCCATCGATTCATGATAAATGGATCGCAAATCCAAGCATCCCACGGAAAGTGGGATGATCACACATATTCTCGAACTCATTGATGAAAAAATAAATGATGCAAATGCAAAACTGCTTATTGTTAGATTTAAAATAACATTAAGGTGCACCTTCCATTAGTTTTGGTGCTACCATCTACCGGCTATCGTCTTATCACTCTTATCGGAGACGGTATAGTATCATCGTAAATCAATATATTTCTATTGGGAGAAAAAATCCGCAAAGCGGAGGAGCGTATGACAGAATAAAGAATTCTTGATGGCTCTCTAGCAGTACAACATACATATAATCACGCCTGTCAATCCTCGAAGGTGTAGGTAGAGGTAGATTACTTATCTTATCACCAACTGTGATTTTCGGTTCCATGTACTCGTAATAGGGGGTGAATCTATTGCCGTCTAGTGGCTTTATCATGTAGGATGGCATGTCGGATGGCAGTATAAAAGTCAAAGAAAATCAGATTTAAAAAGGAGGAGAAAATGATAGGTGAGATGATCCCGGGTTACAAAGTGCAAGATTTGGATGCAACCGGGATTGGCGCCGTGATGATGATAAAATGTTGTTCCTCTATATTGCTTTTTTAAAACGCTCTAAATCATGCAATGATCGAACGACAAGATTATTAAGATATGTAGTGACGTAATCTGGTAATATTAATCAGCAATGATAATTGATTTGTATTATACTATTTTATGAAAATGTCCAGCCAAGTACACAGTTTAAATGCTTCATTTAAATGCTTAATTTCACTGTTGACATATGTGAAGTAGCGGAACAATAAATAAAATCGACTTCAACGTCAAAGGCTGAAGTTTGGTTTCTCTTATAATAGTTACGTATGTATTAAAAAAAAGTACTTTTATCCAGATCATAAGATATGCTTACATAATGTACTCGAATTTAACCTACTATCCTATTATTTTGCTTCTAGGTCGAAACACCAGCATAGGAATCGCCCAACGTTTGTCAATTATCGAGAAGCATCTACAAAGAAGAGGTATAAGTGCATCCTACCCAATTTCCTTCAAGTATTTTCATGCCCGTCCACATTTTTTTTTACATAATCCAAAGCAAATATAGTTGCATTTACCTATCAATTTTCAAAAGGATACACAAAATTTACCAGGATTCATAAAAACACTAAAACAATTCACCTAGACTACCTCTAATGCGGATAAAGGACATCACCCATTTTTGTCCAAAACTGAAAATGCCGGCCAAAGAAAAAAAAATGATATTCCGTTATTTCCGTAAAAAATGCTATTAAAAACATGCTGTTTTTAATAGCATTTTTTATTACGGTGACAAAGTTGTGGGATCACTTCCAACAGTTTTATTTGAGTTTAAAAATCTTGAAAATATACACTTTTTTATGATAAGTACAAACTATTGAAAATAAAAGAAAAATATTGTTCTGCATTTTAAGTTAGAATAGTTAATAAAAGCAATAAAAATAAACCTCATACTGCATATTGTTGTTTTTCGTTCATTTATTTAGGTCCAAAATTGAAAGTGCTGGTCAAAGAAAACAAATTTAATGTGATATTCCGCTAGATCTTGTCCTCATTAGCATTTTTTATTACCGCGTCAAAGCAGAGGGACCACTTACTTCGGTTTTATTTGAGTTCAAAAATCTTGAAAACATAATTTTTTTTTATGATACGAACTATTAAAAATGAATTTAAAATATTGTTCTTTATTGGAAGAATATAAGTAATAAAAATAAACCGCATATTGCACATCGTTTTTTTTCGTCCATTTATTTAGGTCCAAAATTGAAAGTGCCGGTCAAAGAAAATAAATGTGATATTCCCACATTTGTAGTAGCGTAATTTTATCTGCGTAAGAATCATCCTCGTATTTTAAGGAATATTCTAAAAAAAAATTAGCGAAATCGGTTCAACTGTTTTCGAGATTTGCGGTCAGCAACACATTCAGCGATTAATTTTTACGTACTTAGCGGGAGCTTTACCGCGGCCGCTGATTTCTATCAAAACTTAATCGGTACAGTTTTATCTACTTCATGATTTACGAGTTTTTAATTACTTTAAACACATAAATACGACCGTAATTCACAAAGTCAATCAGAATTTTAGGACAACATGAAGGTGCACATTCTATTAGTTTTAGTGGCAGGTGCCTGCGCTACCGTCTTCTCGGAGACGGTCGATGCCCCTTATAGCATCATCGCGGATCATTATATTCCATTGGGAGAAAAAATTCGCGAAACGGAGGAGCGTATGGCAAATGGGAGAATAGTTGGTGGCTCACCAGCACTCCTTGGTGAAATTCCTTATCAGGTACGTTCATATTAGATATCATCGTCATTGTACCCCGTCCGTTTAATCAACAAGAATGCCGATCTGCATGTGAGGTTGGCTACAGCACGTTTGGCCACCCTTTCGTTTCGTAACCCTCATTGAATACAACTTTTTAATATGTCATTTATAGATGTATAACTTTTATAAAAAATAGAAATTGTGGCGTTTGGACAACCTACAAAATAGCCAAAAGTCTTATTATCATCATCATATTAAAGTTCATGATTGCGATATTAAAATATAAGATGGTTCGTGTCTATAATGGTGATCCTCTTTACCGATACTTTGCCATCAGTTTACCACCAGGCGAGGTGAAGTCAAATTGACGTGTCCTATATAAAACAAAGATGACTTTCTCATTGACTGTACGCACCTTTCCAAGCGACTACAATATGGGGTTCTTCAAGAAGGGCATTAGAAGGTTTCTTCAGGGTCGGCAGCGCGAGTGTGACGCCCCTGGTGTTGCATGCGTCCATAGGCCACGGTGACCGCTTCCCATCAGGTGGGCCGTGTGCTTGTCTGCCAACTTAGTGGTATAAAAAAAAAAAAAAAAAAAAAAAAAAAACGCTATTATAAATTGATAATTTTTCGGCGAGATTCGGTAAAAGGGGGATTGGGAATAAGACAACTATAATATTAATGTTATTTTTCCTATTAAAAATTATTATTCACATTTTAAAATTTTAAGAATTATTGTCTAAAATGACTTGTATACTGTTAACCCTGATTTTCGTTATTTCAGGTTGGCACTCTCACTAACTACATAGGCATCTCTGGTGTCGGTGTATGTGGTGGATCACTAGTCTCGCCAAACAGAGTCGTATCTGCAGCTTCCTGTTGGAATGATGGAGTACATATAGCGCATCTAGTCACGGTGGTACTTGGCTCGCTGACACTCTTTTCTGGCGGCACTAGAATTGAGAGTGGCGTGGTTGCCACGCACCCTTCGTATTCCGTCAGCCTCTTACGTTTTGATGTGTCTGTGATCTTTCTTCCTAGATCTGTTGATTTCTCAGGTTTGTATTTTATTATGAAATCCAATAGAAGATAGATTTCCTTCCTTGCCTATTCGTTTAATCTATTCTTCGTTCGTTAGCTATGTTCTAAGATCTACTTATCTAATTTACATATTTTATTTTATTTTATAAGCACTGATAACTGGTCAGATTATTATGATATATTTTGTTATATATACATGTGTGAAATAAGAAGTGACGATAATGGAAAATCCAGCTGCAAGTGACGTCAAATAAATCATTTACAACACACCTGCTCATAACAGTGATATTATTTGACCGCAATTAAGCACGGAATGACACCTATTATAAAACTGTGACTTTTTCATTACTATTATTCACAAAAGTGAGTTATAGATTCTTTTTTAAATTTTATAGGAAGTGTCTATAATTGTCTATGTTCTTAAAAAGTTTTGATACAAAAAATAACGTGTTTAATAGTACGAATAAATTAATACGCCTATTGTATGGTCATTTGATGCATTTTCGTATTTAAATAAATAATTTCAACTTGTAATACTTGTGTAATAAACAAAATTTTCGCTCAAATTTAACTTTTTTTTTTCTCTAAGTACAGAAAAAAAAAACAGAGTAAAAAAAAGTTAAGTTCAAACCTCATTTTTTTTTAAATATGGTCGACCGCCATTGTTAAATGCGCGCGCATAGGAAAACGAATTAATTTGTAGTATTGTTTATTTAGTATTTGTAGTATTATTTTATTCGCAAGTGTGTTGTAAAACGTCGTATGGCACGTGTGAGCATGATGATTACCGTCCTCGGCTGTCTTAAGACGCCTCGGCGGTAATCACCAACGTTGCTCACTTGTACCATAATGTACTAGCACTTTTTGTACTGAACTTTGCATAGTCATTTTCTTTGTGGTCTTATAAAATGATAAGGACTGTCTCGCTCAACTCCGTCCTCGCTCGACGACGAAAAAAAAGGACAATCTGAGTATTTGGGCGTTTACCAAAAAAAATGACCGTCGCGTTATGGAATTCCACTCAGGAGAAAAAAAATACATAGAGAAATCTAGTACATTACGTCGCGTGGTGGACGTGACGTTTGATGCCGGTTCATAACCAAATCCAAAAAAAGTTGTTGTTTTAATACATATTTAATAAATAAGAGCATTGAATCGCTTTCTATAAAACAAACGCAATAAGTTTTATTAAACTGTAAGGCAAAGATATCCATACTTACCAATAAAAACAAGGTTCGTAGTGGAACATAAAAGTAGCCCAGCGTGACGCACAACCAGTTACTACATGACTTTCCATAGACTTTCTGAAGCTATGCCGCTAAAAAAATTAAAATGGCGCGTGTTTTATAGTGTTAAATGTTGCCATTCATAAAAATTTACAAAGTTAGTAGAAATTTGTCGTAAAAACTCATTTTATAGTCGTAGCGTTCCGGAATTTTTCCACAGACATCATTTTTTGACCCACGTCAAAACACGTATTTTTTTATAGTTTGATCTCTAAATCTATGCTAACAAGCTATAAAATGACATTTGGTTGATATAATCTTTCTGAAAAACACAATAGTTCATAACCTAGAGACAGTTAACTTATAAAAATCACGTACCGAAGTTTGGAAAAGTATGGTGGGACACTATAAAAATCACTACTTTTTCATTTTATTTTATCAAAATTTATGTGAAATTATTATATTTTTTGGTTTTTACTTATGTAAATTATTAGCTTTGAATGCGTTTTATAATGTACAATGTTAAAGGAACTAGCTTTTCATATCAATAGTTCACAAAATTTAGTTACAAGTCGTAGGACATGCCATTATTCGAGTGGTAATTTTTTTTGGTAAACGCCCATTTATGTTTCAGCAAAACTGAACGTAACGTCCAGACGCTTTTCTTGGTTCGAGCATCAATAGCAGTTTGCATCCAAAAACTTGCGTTTGAAGTTTGCGTTGCGTTGCGTTGCGCGTTGCGTTTACTTTCCCCATTTTCATAATTTGGTTTTATTTTGGATTTAACGGTAACGGCATCTGAGCCCACGACCACTAGAGGAAGATTTGAGCCAGAGCTTCTTCTGCTAATCAGCACGTGTACCTTTGCGGATAGAGCCTCATATACTCAAGGGTACATAAGTAATTAAATCAAACTAACTGTTGCTCGTGGCTCCACCCGCGTGGAATCCCATTCATCGCTGATAGTAGCGTGATGATAGATTAGCCTATGTTGCTGCCTGATAATGTAACTTTCGAATGGCGAAAAACTTTTTCAAAAAAGTCGAAATCGGTACAGTAGTTTTTTTTTAAGTTTATTCGTTAAATTCAAAAATACAACAAAAATCTTTCCTCCTCTTTATAATATTAGTAATTATAAGTAGATATACTTAATATATAGATATACTAAACATACACACAACTTGCCCACAGCTACAATCGCGGCTATCGCCATGCCATCCGGTTCTGAACTTAATCAGGACTATGCTGGGAACATGGGTGTTATATCAGGGTATGGAGTAACTACAAACGGTACGTTGCAATGAGAGATTTATTTTGCTTGAAGTTATTCATTACATGAGATCATAAGATCTTATTTCAATAATTGTATTTTTTTTTCAGACGGTGAAATAACTCAAAACGCAAGACTTAACCGCGCAACTGTGACAGTGATTAGCAATTCTGCCTGCAGCGTGCATTTTCCTTTTGTCCTACAAAACTCACACATATGTTCGAGTGGTCTTATTGGTGGAGGCACTTGCCGGGGTGATTCTGGCAGTCCTCTCACTGTTAACATAGGCGGCAGGCCACTTCTGGTGAGTATTTTTTCTTTTTTTTTCAATTATAAAAATAACTAGTGTATGTAGTATTAGGTACCTAAGTATAGTAGCATAAGGTATTATCTAAGTATAGTAGTACTTTATTCTCATTTAAATTTTATACAGGGTTGATAGACGGTAGGGGCGTTAATTTAAACCACGCATACTATGCTCAATTTGAAGGCTGTACTCTAAACCAAACTTTATTGAGGTTTAAAGTAAATAATTAAAACTAGGGGCCCTCGTTTTTTATTTTATTGCACTTAGGTGGTAGACAAGCACACGGGCTACTTGAAGGGAAGTGGTTGCTGTGCCTATAGACGTGTGCATCACCAGGCGTTACACTTGTGCAGATTCTTCAGGGTCAGCAACCCTGAAGAAACTTTCTAATGTCCTTCTTGAAGAACCCCATATTGTATTCACTTGGGAAAGCCACCACTTGGTACTTTTTGGTCGATTTCATACCAAGGAATTATATCATTGAACCGAAAAACAAAGAGACATCCAAATAGTTCTGAATCACTGCACTTGATAGCTTAATTTTTTAAATTGTAATATTCATACATCATCATCATCATCATCATTTTAGCCATAGGAAGTCCACTGCTGGACATAGGCCTCCCCTATAGATCTCCAATAAAACCGGTCTCGGAGTCTCTCTGCGAGATCGAATCAGAAATGAGGAGATCCGTAGAAGAACCAAGGTTACCGACAGGGCAGGGCACATAGCATGGATTACTGATGACCGATGGGGTCGAAAAGTTCTCGAGTAGAGGCCACGTATCGGCAAGCGTAGAGTAGGACGTCCACCCACAAGGTGGACAGACGACCTCATCAAGGCAGATGCGATGCCGACGAGGCGACCTGGATGCGAGCCGCTTCCAACCGGTCTATTCATACGCGCCTATACTCTCAAATAGCGTTCTCCCAATGTGCTGCTACCTGGATAGCGCTCTCAGAGGCGCACATGAGGGCCTCCGGTGTATATGTGTGTGGACATGTAGCACACGTCAGCAGGTGGGCCATTGTCTGTGGTGTAACTCCGCATTCACATCTCAGGTCTGCCCCACCTGAGAACCCCCACCTAGCCCGGCATTCTTTGCTTCGGCCGACCCGTGTCCGGAGTCTGTTCAGAAACTTCCATCTGATCTCATACAATAATTAATACGAGTACACTGTTTAAGTTTACTATCAAAATTAAGTCATTAATGAAATTTTTACTTTTTTTTCACAGATCGGTATATCGTCCTTCATCTCTGCCCGTGGCTGTGAAGCTGCTTCTGGTTTTACACGTGTCACACACGTGATGGACTTCATTAGACAGAATGTGTAATCGTGTAGATTAAATAACAACTGACGCTAAACAAAATAGTATTTTATTTGATACTTACTTTGGCTCATTCATACGAAGACATTTTTTAGCCGACTGCGCAATGCAAAGGAGTGGTAATGTGTTTATCAGCCTATGTATGTAGGTATGTTTGTATGTTTTTTTGAAGAACTATACAGACCCAACGAACGCCTGGGCCGATATTTTTGATTCACACGTCAATCGTAAGTAAGTAGCACCAATCACGGAGAAGCTACGAGGAAATCGTTTGTCCTGGTTCGGACATGTTATGCGTAGGGATGAAAGCAATGTCGTAAGGAAGGCATTAGCTATGGAAGTGGATGGCTACATGGGGAGAGGAAGACCTAAGAGAAGGTGGATGAACTGTGTGAATGATGATATGGTTAGGAAGGGAGTGAATGTTGAGATGGCTGCAAATAGAGATGAATGGAAAAAACACACATGTTACGCCAACCCGAAATAAACTTGGGATAAGGGCAGGAGGATAATGATGATGATCGGTTTTTAAATAACACGTTCGTGATCATAACAAATCACGAACCGCGAATTTTCCCGACGAATATGCTCGTTTTTTTCGATAGTTCATCCAAAGTTACACTTTGAACTAGGAAACAAAAATCTGAACATAAAGTGGTTTGAAGACCTAGAGGTAAAATGAGAGTAAAATTACCACCCATAAGTATCGAATATTACATTTCGTAAACAATAATAGGATTTAAAAAAATATTACCTATAACTTAAGTCCAACGTAGCTTCAATAAACTATAATGTATAGCTCAAACTACAGATATAATTCTTACTGAAGTATTCCCAGATAAGAGTTAGATAAAGTATCAAACTCTGAGTCAATTTAACCAGCAAACACCATTTGTCTGCGTGGAATAGGATTGGACTCATGCAATTTTAGACGCAGTTTGTGGATGTGAGTTTATTTATTTTTGCTAAATTGTTATTTATTTTTAATACACCGTTCAATTCCATCCTCATAGGGTTATATAACGTTGTATCTGAGGCTTACACTTAATATGTGGCTGGTTTGTTAGGTATTTATGGTAGTGACTCTCACTCAACCCAAAAATGAGACTGGTACGGGCTCTCCTGCGTCAGAGCCTCTTTTATCAATCAGTTGGTGTCCCGGCTTAAAGGTGAGATTGGCTTGGCCCAGAGAGCCTTTATAGGTTCCCGTAAGTCCTCATATAATACTCGTAAGTATTACAAAATAAATATGGTAAACGAAATGAAATAAAATAAATAAAAGAAGGGCATTAGAAGGTTTCTTCAGGGTCGGCAGCGCGAGTGTGACGCCCCTGGTGTTGCATACGTCCATAGGCCAAGGTGACCGCTTCCCATCAGGTGGGCCGTGTCCTTGTCTGCCAGTTGGCAAAAAATAAAAAAAGATTTTATTTGCTTGAAGTACGGTCTGGTCACAGATTACCTAACAGTTGGAACGCGAAATACCTAAGTGTGTATGTGTGTGTGGTATGGTATGCATTCCATTTTAGTGTGTTAGTATAACCGGTGGTTGGTGTCACATACTCCGCCGGAATAATGCCCGACATTCAAAATTTGACATTACCCTAAGTATATAAATCGTAATTCTACTTATATTGAAATTATTAATTAATTACCATACATTAATACTACAATTATATTTTGTTACAGCAAGTTAGAGACGCTGACGATTTCGTTTTAAACTTATATTAATATTACTATCTTTTTATAAACTCATTCACACTATAAAAGCACTTGATTTTTTTTTAACAAGAAAATTAATTGATTGGAAAATACCGCATCCAATCTCAAAAGCATTATTTGCTTCACGATGGAACTTAAATGTTTGCAAGTAGTCTGGCCGCGTTCGTCTGCTAGTTTTGGCACACCGCTAAAAGCATTGTTAAATTTGGTTTCGGTATAGCCTGCATCTATGGGAATGAGTGTGTTAAATTGAACGGAAAAGAGTATATAATTGTACGAGTTTTGTTATTTATTTGAAACTAGCTGACGCTGCGAACATCGTATCGCCTGACAGTCGATTCTTTAATTTTTTAGTATTTAAAAAAAAATTCTACGTAAGAACCATCCTCGTCCTTCAAGTAATATTTAAAAAAAAAGAATTAGCGAAATCGGTTCAGCTGTTGTCGAGATTTGCGCTTAGCAACAAATTCAGCGATTCATTTTTATATTATACCTAAAGATGACCGAAAAGTGGTTTGTAAATTTTAACGACATCTTTACTATCTATATATTATCTATATCTATACTATTATATTAATTGTAAAGTGGTCCTGTCTGTACATTGAAGATATTTAAAAAAAAAATACTTGGTTTATGTTATGTTATCGATACCTGAACACAAAAATATATGTTTTTATTTCCTGTCTGTTTGTCCGCGATGGACGTAAAAACTACTGGACGAATTTCGGTGCAGTTTTTTTTTGTTAGAAAGGGCTTACTCAGACTTAAAATCTTACGTTTGTTTGATCGCAATCGGTTGAATAGAACCGAAGATATATGACTCGTACATAGGAAAATACGGACAGCGCAAGTTAAATATAAGCTTGAAAAAAAAAATGAGCCGTAACAACACTGTATAGGTGAATATACCTAATTCTGTTTTGCTTAATAAAAGTCTACTTCTAGTTTATATATAAATAGCCTTTGATTCGATTAAGTGCTACGACTGATCTATTATAATTTATATACCAATATTTGTATCTAAGTAAGTTTCTTACTCAATCACGCCAAAACGACACAACCAAGAAATCGAAATGAAATTTGGCACAGAAATAGATTATAGTCTAGAATAACACATAAGCTTTATACTTTTATCGTGGGAATACGTTCCTGTGGGTTGCAGAAATGGGTTTAGTATTTATGTTTGTGGAGCAATACACAACAGTTTGTTCTATATTCAGAATCTCACGGTAGCACTCAAATATAAGCACAAACGCTTCACAAACTATATGACTCGGGACGAATGATCCTAGTAAAAACATTTAAAAATTCTACGTATTCGAAAGCGGCTAAATAAAAATGTACTCAACGAGGTAAGTTATAAAATTCAGAGTTGCTTGCAAAGTTTAACCAAAATCTGACATCTATTTCACCGAGTGCCATGTAATCAGATGGTAGGGAGGTAATACTACTTATCGTGGCATGTTTACTACCACTCGCCTGTGTAGTGAAGAGGTAAACCATTTCAAAACTTATCGATATTTATGATTACATAATATGACTAACTTTTTCCGAGACGTCACGTGTAATGTCTCCAGGGTAAATGTACGTGTGTGAAATTCTTTGTTAGGTACATCTTAAGTTTTTTAACACTTTACAAATTAGGCTGTATCATGGTGTCACTTCACATGGCTACTTGTGTTCCCTATTGGGTGCTTGTTGTATTTGGCAAAATATTTGACGTATATGCAATCGTGCAAATACGAGCAAATTGGAGCATAGGCCACACATGGCATGAGCGAATTTGGTATTTGCCATATTTGTCGAATAGGCAAATAAGGTCAATACTTTGTCAGGTATACTATCCACAGGGGAAATTGTTTGCCAAATATATCAAATACGCAAATACAGATAGCCGTGAGATAACGGTGACGAATGTTCGCTCATTTGTCATCCCATTATAATGAATTCCTATATAATTAAGTGACGCTAATTACTTTTATTTTTTAATAACATCATGGTTATTGGTCATGCAATCGCATTTTTGTTTATTTAAAACAATACCTACTTTTGATAAAAAAAAATCATTTTCATCCTCATCCTCCTGCCCATATCCATTAGTTTATTTGGGGTCGGTCAAACATGTCCCATTCATCACTAGCGAAAAAAATATTAAAAAAAAAATCATAAAATTCGGCACAATTTTAGTAATCGGTCTCATTATGTAATGTACACGAATAATTTTAAGGCAGTATACAAATCTAGTTATAAATATTACAATTTGATTAATTTATCGACATATTATTCCCATCACTAATCACCTGGATGCGTCCCTAACATGATTAGCCGTATAACAGCTTCCACCGCTACGCTACGGGGAACTACAGCCGATTTTACACGTATTACTCACCATCACTGATTAGTTCTTCATAGGGTAAACTAGAGTGGCGTTTGTTTATAAGATAGAAGCAGACGCAGAAAAACAATTATTTTATGAATTTACAGTTAGATAATAAAATTGGAAGTCGTGGTCCCCACAAACGAAGAGAACAGAACGCTGACAACCTACGAACGACAGACGGCGTGCGTTTTAGTCGGTTGTTACTTTCCAAACTCAGCTGGCTGGGCTCTCAGGCAAACTACGAAATGGCGATATTTAACCTTAAAAACGTCTGCCATTTGACCTTTACTGGCAATATCAAAATTATTATCCTCTGCTTGACCTTGTAATATAACTACAAATGCTATGACAAATTTCATTCAGAGCCAGGTGTGATTGTAATTAAGTATCAAATATTCATTCTCACAATCATCCGAACTTTCGCATTTAGTCTTTTAGTAAGATTCAGATTCAAAAAGCTTTTGAGAAACACACTTAATCACATATCTTCGTTCAGTAGCATGTCCCAATTCCCGACCCTAAGTGGCTCGGAGGGCAAGCAATCCATTAGAAGATGGCTTCTTATCAAGTCATAAATTTCTCCGCTATCAATGTACTCTGTCACAGTAATATATCAATAGATTCAGATACAGACCGATATAATAAATTACAGTGGAATGGTCAGTTCATTAATTAAATAGTGATATGTGTGTGGAACGTACAGGCTTAGGTATATGTACTGAAAACGATATGATGACTATAAAACATTGTCATCGAATTTTGCAAATAGTAATCATAGAAATGAATTTAATGTTAACGGATTCTAAAGTGCGTTCTTTTGTGTTAGTGAAACTATTTTGGATACCTATCCCTACCAATTCGGAAGCAAATTTCATGGTAGTCCTCTTAATTTCACGAAAATACAAAGTACATCGAATACAGAAATTAACATAATTGAAATATGCCAATTGGCGTACAATTGTATGGCCTTAGTCATCGCTACGAGATTTACCTTAATTATAATCGATATTGAATCTACTGAAATGAAACTATAGTTACTGGTCAATTCATAAAATAAACAAAACGCTTAATAATAAGTTCATAGTTGGACCAGAAACTCCCGGCATTGCCTTTATAATTCTTCCACAACTCGAATCGGAATCGAAAATATTACAAGCTATAATCCCTACTAATATTATAAATGTGAAAGTAACTCTGTCTGTCTGTCTGTCTGTCTGTCTCGCTTTCACGCCCAAACCACTGAACCGATTTTGATGAAATTTGGTATAGGGGTAGATTAGACCTTGAGAAAGGACATAGGCTATATTTGGTCGCGATAACCGATATCCACGCGGGCGGAGCCGTGGGCAAAAGCTAGTTACATATAAATTTAATATAGAAACAGTTCCTAATAACAATATCGTAAGCCGAAGGGAAGTTGTGAGGAAATCCCGTATCGTATTGTGTAAGCCGAAATGTTAATTAGTGAATTAATGTCAGAGGTCTCTTCCTTCATGAATACGTATAGGCTACGATTGTTCGAAGTTGCTGGAGCGTCGATCTGGTGCAACCGAATTATCAAACTCCAAGTTTGTTTGGTTGTCTTTCAGTGGTTTGATTATATTAGCTGGCTTTATGGCTAGCAAGCTATGTATTGGGTGCGAGATGCGAGAGATATGTTGCCGGCTATCTCTTCTCTAGCAACCGAAGAGATAAAGACGGCGTGCGTTTGAGTCGGTTTGAGTTTGATATAACTACCCCTGCCTGTAGGAGGCAGGGGGGAGGGGTAATTTTGTTGAAGATGACGTTAAATTGATTAGAATGATTAATTTCATTATCAATTTTGAGTTAAATCTATAAGATGAGACATTGGATATTAAGAAAGTCAATTCGAGTTGTGTTCACATAATCGTGTGTGTTAAATTATAAAAAGGAAAAATTCTCTGTATCTATCTATGAATACCTAAATTGACTGAAAAATGCTTGTTATATTATTATATTCCACTTCCAAAATTTTCATCATTATCATCGCTATTATAAAAAACCAATAAACCAATAAACCGCGAATATCACCAAACGTTGTGAATCACATCGTGAAATAGAATTATGTCTGCACCTCCGCATCGCACAAGTAAATTCACTGGACTCGAAAATTTGATCTAATAATATTAAAATTAATACCGTTAACTCAACGAAATGATGTTACCCGGAATACACGATATATTAATATTATACAAGGTTAGTCAAATATACCCCTATATGAGGCTCGTAACCTCAGTAGGACTATAGAACCTTAACACAATTATTTGTTTGGCCAATGAGATCATTCCAAATAAACTGTTTACTTAGCAAACACCGACGATACTACCTGTGCATAAATTCAAATTAAATAAATAAATACCACCGTAACAACTATTTCACCGTAACACATCTTAATTTTATTTCAAGAAAGGTAAAAATATATTTATTACCATGCAATAAGGTTCAATATCGAATGGAGGATCAAACTAGCTCGATTAACCGTTGAAACGGTGACTAACATGGCTCTATAAACCCTTACGATGTTTGATTAGCTCAATACTCTGTGTTTGTGTTTGTTCTGTCCACATAGTGCGAGGGATATAGCTAATATTAGTTGTAAATACGGCACCTTTTGTAATGCAACAACAAATTTAACTCTATGCGATACATATAGAGTTGAAATTCCATTGCTCAAAATCTGACCGTTAAAAGCCAACTATCAGTATTATGTGAAAAGTTGTTTTTTCGCAAAAGTAATACCAGATATCAAATAATTACGAAAATTGGAAAATGTTTTTATGGAATGAATATTTGCTACATAGGTATTATTTTTAATTGATTTTTTTTTGTTTTTTTTTATACCACTTAGTTGGCAGACAAGCACACAGCCCACCTGATGGGAAGCGGTCACCGTGGCCTATGCAACACCAGGGGCGTCACACTCGCGTCACACACGTTATCATTAGGTATAATGTCGTCAAATCAAATTGTGACCACAGCGCTGGTTTATTCCTTGCATCAAGGATTGGTATTGCCTTTCAACGTGGTAATGACGCCAGCTTTCTGGCCACCCTCCAGTTGACGTCGATGGGAGCGAATTCTTCGCGCGTTCAACCAAACCAACAATTAAATAAACTCTCAGGAATTACTGGTTCGAATTAAATAAATATTTTGTAAGAATTCTGACTTTGTATGCCACAGGCGAAACTAGTCGAGTCGGTTAGTCTATATCTAATATTATTCCTGTGAACTGTATTATCTTTCATTAAAATACATAACGAACTTTATTTGTATTGTACGAGTTGTATTCTAAATGAATCGCACCTGCTTCAGTCTCATATTTAGCTCGCAAACTTTAGGCTGTTAGGCAGCACTAGAGAGAGTAACATAAATAGGAACTTTATAACTACCTACACACGTTACCGCAGGGATCGGTCAAAGGCTAATTAGGGTTCGTTAGGCGTCGATTGTTTGTTTGTGTGAGCTATAGAATGTTGACCTGTGCAAACATTTGGGCTTAGAATAAAGAATTAGTCAGTGTGTACATTTGAAAAATAATTTTCCTAAATCACTCTCTATTTATTCAGAATTCAAGCGGCCACGCGAAAAAACCGTGAGGGTTCATGTCTGTCAGTAAAAATGTCTGGCCATGGCGCTTTCACCAGGTCCTGATTAGAGTAGAACCAAGAAATGCTGCTTGCAGTCAGGGATACAATTAGAAAGTGGATTCCAAGGCCTGCTTTAGCCTCGGATACAACCGAGAAGGAAAATATTGAGTCAATTTAGTTATCATCTTGAAAAATGATGGTTCGTCTTCGTGCGAATGAGCGCGTCGCCTTTTATTATACCCACTGCAAGAGATGGAGGGGCCTTTATATTTTACTTTGCCGTGAGGGTATCGTAAAACGGCTGTCCTTCAAAAATAAAATAATTACTCGGGTGAGTACATTTCTATCACAGCATAAATTGTGTTCAATTTTAATAATTTACCTTCTTTCAATTTCTAATTGAATGACACTTTACTACGGTAATGAAGATAAGTGTAGGTATATTATAGTATTAATACGAGTCTAGTAAATAAAATAATTAGATGGAGACAAACAGAATATCTTGGCTGCATCGGTGGCTTTCAACTTGAAACCCGGGGTCCACTCACTCCTCTTTCAATTTGGCTTTTTTGGTTTTAAAGGAGCAACTGATAACCTGACCACTTAAACTCCAGCGAAAAGCCAGCGCATAACCCATGCTCGTTGAGGTATACAAATAGGTTGACTTGAACTCCTCAGAATAAGAAAAAGAAATCAGAATCATAATACGGCCACGGATTACTATATAATTATATCATAATACGAAAATTAGAAAAAACCTAAGTAGATTCATTATATTGTACTTATCTACTACAAGTTCAGCAAATAGTTTGTTTGCAATTTCCAACATTGACACAAGTTGTCAGGCAATAAAAACGTCCTTAGAGAATGCACGAGTTTGCAGCTCGCCATTAACTAACTTGGTTCCGGACGTTTGATTGAATCCCTCGAGATTGCGACGTTTGAATCTCGAAGGAACCCCTAGCTACAGGATCTATCTCAAATTAGTTGGCAGACTTGTTAAACAACTAATTCATTAGTTTATACGAGGAGTATGATGAGGAAATGCAGTAGTTTTGGGGATATATGCATAATTCAGTAGTTTGATGGAAAATTTTGTTTGTAACTTTATGGGAGTTGATGTACCTAATTGAATTGAAACTGAGAAATTACATTTTGAATAATTACGTAAATGGCTGGCTCTGCCAAATTACGGCGGTTCAGTTTATAACTTTTTTTCACAATTTATACCTATTCATTTAATCTTGTTTGCTAAACGAACATCTATGGCAATTGTTAGGGATAGATGGGACTCGAGAAAATTCGACAAGTGATCTAACTACAGAATCTCGATATCACCAGGGCCTCGCTAAAATCACTGTCAAACCACGTACACTGCAAAAAAATTTGTACAGTGAATGAAAAATTGTAATGAAACTATTTTCATTTAATTTTGGACTTTATGCATTAAATTCTAATAACTGATGTCATTTTTGCAGTGTCTGTGGCATGACAATGGTTTTACTTTAGCAGAGTCAACGATCTGATGGCAGTTAATTCAAAGCAAAATATTAGAGTTAAGCCGTTTCGTAGTCAGGCTGAAAGCCGACCCTAAAATTGGGCAAGACTTTGAGGATAAATTCATTTATCACGTGAAAAGTTTTATATTATCTCAAATTTTTAGTCATTACAAAAGCTTTAAACAATGCTCTAAAGTAAATTATATAATTCGAATTGAAGGACATATTATTTAACTTCGTAGTTGAAAAAAATTGGATACATACCTTTGCAAGAAATCCAATAAACATTACATCGTTGGTACCAGGGTATAAGTTTCCATTTGTGTTTACTTGCGATTACAAAGTTGTGGGTTCAATTTTTGGATAAGACAAAGTTTTATTGAGTTTTGTCTGGGAAAACGTAATGATTTAATCTTAGTTTTTAATGGTTTCTTTAAGCAAAAGCTCACACCTTATAAAAACGCGTAAAGCTGGGTCCACATTTGCATCATTTGCCCGATCCGATCACCGTATCCGTATCGGTGACGCGTATCTTAATCGCATATGTGGACGGGTAATGATACGCGTATCACTGATATATACATTGTGATCATAATCGCATATGTGGACGGGTGATGATACGCGTTTCACTGACATATACATTGTGATCATGATACGCGTCGCCGATACGGATACGGTGATCGGATCGGGCAAATGATACAAATGTGGACCGAGCTTAAGGTAGACAACATGACATCATAAAGAACAGAGACATACTCACGGCTGTAAATCTCCGAAGAGGTAGGCAGAGGTGTATTAACACCCACATTTGACCAACATGATTGTCGGTCCCACGGGGCATGGGCGAGCCTATAGTCAGTAGTCACGGGCTGTATGTTTATGTACTGTCGGATGGAGAATAGCCTTATTCTCACTTACAGTCCGCCTGCAGTTTTTCGTCTGTCCGGCGGCCTGCAGTCCTTATGTCATCAATGTCATCATAATTTTATTACCTCAGACTAAAATAATAACATTATTTTATTCTTTTATTCTGATGTTATTACGTATAAAATGCCAACGGCCATAGACTGTCCGGCCTTTAACTGTCCTTGCTGACCGAAATCGTCAAGCGGCTACACACATATTAGCCGTCAGTCCAACATCGTATACGAAACTGTAAGTGTGTGGGCTATTGCGATGAACTGACAGACCGATATCATCCGGTTGTCGTTCGATAAACTGTAAGTGGGTGGCCGCCTTTAGTCGCCTTCTACAACACCGACAGGAAGAGAAGAGGTGCGCCCTGTTCTATTCTACCGAAAACCAATACGTCTTCTGAAGTTCCAAAACGTAAATTCTAAAATCTAAAACCTTAACTGAATAAACGAAATTGATTCTTGAGACATATCGGTGACCATTATAGTATCAGTTCTTGAGCCTGTTCGAAATTTAACTTTACCAAATATTACGTAGTCAGAACGTGTACTTAAAGGGTCAAAGATATCTAGTCTGTCTACGACCTACGTCTGACATTTGCTTTTTTATCGTATTAGATACTTTAGAACGATACATTGAAGCAAATCGACTTTATTTGTTTTTTTTCTTTATTAATATCACTACGAGGTGCCCGCTTGATGGCAATAGGCTCGCCCCCTATTACGTGGGACCGAAAATCATAGTTAGCGAAATGTGGGTGTTAATACACCTCTGCCTACCCCTTCGGGGACTTACAGGCGTCATGTATGTATATGTTCTTTATGCCATAATGCCCGTATTACTGGTTGACTCAGACTATTAAAAAAGTGGGTCAGCTTTTACTGCAGAACTTGCAGTTAAGAGTTTCTTAATGGGGTAGAACGTTCATTAAAATCAACTAGTGGTAAAGTTAGTACATTATTATTATATTTTTTATTTCTACAATTGCTAATAACTCTTCTTCCTCCTAGCGTTAATTCCCAGTCGCATCCGAAGCTTTCAGCTCAGAGTCTGGGGTCCGCTTTACCAGTCATAGCTACATATTTGGCTAGACCTCGATATTTTCCGTGAAGCGATTGGCATCTGACCTCCACGACCCAATTTTAACATTAGTTGATATCGAAGCTTTGCAGCTAGACTGTTGTTTTTGGACTTTTGCTTGGATTGCTAATAACTACTTTAGGTTTAAAATACACGACAGCATAAATGAATAGAAATTCGATGATTTGTAAGGGTAGATGGATGTTTATGCTATGGTTTAACGTAAAACTGATCTGGATCAAATTGGACATACAGGTAGATTACCGGTGGTGAGTTGAGTAGCCAGAGCTTACTGGAAAATTTGTGCTGTCAGTAGGAAGTCCAAAGGCTTGTCCTGCTATGTCTACTGCACTAACGGCACAGTGACTCTCTGTTCTTACAGGGTCGGGAGTACGAGTGTGACGCCCCTGGTGTTACACACGTCCATAGATCACCATTGTGACCAATTCCATCAGGTGGGCTAAGTATTTCACGCGTGTGGAGCGAGCGGTGGGCGATATTTAACAATATAAAATTTAATATTTTATACAATTACTTACAAAATATACATAACTATACAAAACTATGCTATATATACAAAAAAGTGACCGTAACGTTAGGCATCGAAAAATTCCTCCCCATCGATATATTTTTTTTTCTCCGTATTTTTATAATAACCATGTAAAAATTGTTCTTTTATGATTAAATATACTCTTCTATATTTTATTGAAAATCTACAAAATTGTGACTGTCGTTCTTATTTCTTTATAGTCTTGATTGATTTTTTATATTGATAATTATTGTCTATTAAAGTGAAATATTCTTAATAACTTTTCAAGCATAGACATCGTGCTTTATTTTGGTAAAATCCCACTAATATAGTAAAATGTAAAAGTTTGTGAAATTAATTTGTTGTTCAAAAAAAATTTTTGTACTCGCAGGGATATATTATACTCCTTATATATTTTGGAATAGCACATAGTTACTTTTCGTCCCTGGTTCCCATGGGTAGCGGAATCAGATTATCAAATTTATATAAAGTAGGTACACAGTGAATAAACAATAAATCTTCTAATTACCGCCAGTAAAATTATTCTACAAGATACTTTCCCACTCATCTGTGTTACTTAACCCATTTCTAAGCGCATCACCATCAGTAAACGTCAGGAACACCTTCAACGTGTGAAAGGCTTCACATTTCAACGTCTCACCATCTCTTTGAAGCGATAGCCTGTTATAATTGCCAATAGCCTCAGGCTGGACTCCTTAGTGCGTATGACGTCATTCTCAAGCGATAACGTGGAACACTAAAACTGGTATAAATTTAAATTTATAACCTCTTAACATCGAGATATGATGAAAGCGCCGGGCTTCGTAATAAATTCTTAGTAGACGTTAAGCTTCGCTGTAAAGGGGCTTTTAATGTTGGTATTAAATTCAGTCTAGATACTGTAAGTGTATGATACATTCAGGTTATTATATTTTATTTGTAAATGATTCCTGCATCATCTTATTGTTATTATTTTTAAGAATATTAGCGCCTTCGCTGCGTTAAGCGGTGCGGAGCAGCGCTGCGAGCGACGGGTATCCGCCTCACGCAGCGCTGCTCTTGAAATATCATGAATCAAGCACGCGAAGCGGACGTCCGCGCCGTGCGCCCGCTAAACGCAGCGAAAGCGCTTAGCAACCGAAATTACTAACATTCCATTTAACCCCCTCCAATTAAGCTAAATCGTTTGTGTTAGGAGAGGACTCACGTCAGTAGTGTAATGGCTTTAAAGTGAATACCTACTTCGGAGCCAGAAATCCGTTTGCTTCTTCAGGAAGTACCGGCTATCTATCAGCCCCCAGGAAGAAAACCTGGACCAGAGCATCGTTGTACTGTCTAGGTGAACCCTTACTCCGGGAACATTGAGATACCTTTTTTTTTTTTTTTTTTTTTATCGTGCGCAAAATCCCCCCGGATACCTCCCCCACCGTAGCCGGAGGAGGAGGTTATGTCGGACTCGAACCGACTAAAACGCACGCCGTCTGTGGGCCGTCAGTTGCCGGAGGTGAGATTGTCGTAGCCATATCCCTCGCACCCCGGCCGACCCAGGACCATATCTCTCGATCTGGCCCTCTTCCGGTGAGGGGACCACAGAGTCCCCAACCCGTCCCCGGGTATGGGGAGGCACGCAATGCGTGCCGCCGCCGCGGCATGCTTCTGAACATTGAGATACCCAGACTAACGCCGTGAAGATGATCATATATTTTGCGCTTGGTAACCATTTTACCGATTCATTTTTACTCATACAAATATCTTCTACGAATAACTAACAAGAACTGCCTTGTAGTACACGTAACCAATTATAGTGCTACGAAAAGCCCTACGAATATTCACGTAACGATGGCTACGTCAACGCTCGTAGAAGATATTGGAAGCGAACTCAAGCGAAATCCAATTAGTAAAACTGATTCTCTTCATGTAGTAAAACATTGTATAAGGAACTTGGATTTTCAGTAGCAGATGCTGAATAAACATTGTTATTGTATTGTAGTCGTTGAATAGAGGAATACGCTTAGGATAGGATGCTTCTCAAAATATTGGATAAGATAAAATAAATTTTACTCGTATTAATATAAGTTTCATACATTTTACAATCTTACATAAATGCAGTTACAACACTTACAACTTGCAAAAATATCGTATTGTTATTTTATTTATATTCAATGTTAATATTAATGTGGGTTTTTGAGTCAGCAAAACGTTCTTAGGAGACTATTCATAACTTTTTTAGATAATCTGAACTCCATTCACAGCTTTTTACAGAATATTACAGTCATCAAAAAAATGCTTAATAACTTACAAAAAAATTGGGCCAATCGATCCTATTGTATGTGGGGATAAGACTATAGGATAGCTTACCATATGGTACGATGGAGTCACAATATATTCTCGGTCTAGATACAAAAAACCGCAAAAATCATTTACTATTTCATTAACAACATAACATTTCAAGAGTTTCTGGGTTCAAACTGACGTGAATTAAGTTAAAGAAGTTAACGAGAATGCTACTAAGAGACTGTACTCGGCAGTAAGAAGTCGTTTACTTGTAGAAAAACATACAAATTCGTTTATTCGCTTACAACTTGGACCATACGACAAGTTTACTCGGCCCACAAAAGCTCGGTTTATATCCGCTGCTATCTTACGGGAGCTATTTTTAAAGTACGCTTGTCTTATCTTAATAACTCTGTTTAGCTTGTGACTCTTAATTGAGTCTTTTGTTATTTAAAGCGTGCGATAAAACCGTAGAGTAATTCTACTAATATTATAAATGTGAATATTTGTGTAAATATTTGGATGCTTGTTATTCAATCACGGCTCTAACGGCTCAAAGAATCTGAATGAAATTCGGTACAGGGATAGATTAGACTCTGAAATTACACAGATTACTTGTTACTGACTGAAGATTACGCGAATCTCACTCATTGTAATAAAGCTACTTTTTAACGCATTCCTTAGTCAACCTGCGACTATGGCTGCTAAAAAGTATCCGGGCCATACTCCAACTCGGTTGGGGTCGGCTTTCCAGTCTGTGATGCGCCTGAACTTAATATTTTCCGCGAAGCAACTGCCATTTGACCTCGATAACCAATTGGTGATATCGAAATTCTATAGTGAGATCTTTCGGACCTTTTGGGACCTCCAACTACCCGAAAAGACTGCCGGAGATGTCTCTATGGCAACCAGGACGGTGGCTTAATGTGCTCACCACTTTATGCATTTGCTATTTTTATGGAAGTGATTGTGTTTGATCTACAAACCCCGAGAGAAAAAATTGCCCCAGAACTTCGCCCGTCAGTCAGCAGGTGGACCAGCTTGCAGGTGTAACGAACCTTAGTGAGGAGATACACTCAATAGTTAATGCAAGGTTGAACGTAAAAAATGTGAGGCAATTTGCAAACAGGGCCAGTCTATTCAATTTGCCCCGATTGTAGCGAGATTGTTTTATTAGAGAAATTAATTATACTTTGTGTTATTTTATTATACACTCGCAGGTTAACGTTGATGAAGGGTTAGGTCGACATTGTGTTGATAAGCCTACACAATGCTTGTTTTATTTTTGACTAGCTGTTACCCACGGCTACACCCATGTGAAATACTGATCCCGTGACCAGGGAACTTTATACATTCTGGGATATAAAGTAGCCATTCATGTATGGGCTACTTTATATCTCAGATTATCTATTCCAGATTTGCCACATTCATTCTGATATATGAAGCTGCTCTGTTGTGATTGAATAACAAACATCCATCTATTCATTCGTCCTTCTATCTACCCATCTATTCATCTATTTATCCATTTATCCATCTAACCTTTCACAAGCATTAGTAAAATATGCATCAAGAAGAATTTTTCTCACATCTTCAGATTCGTATTTCAGCATAACCGAATCCACAGGTTATTTTCCAATGGAACAAATTTAAAAAAAATGTTCATACTGCCATTAGTCAACGGACTTCGTTAATTCCGCCCTGGTTTATGACTAGCCATATACTCAGCGTTTCCCGGCTAGGTCGGAGAGCCAATAAATATGACAGACCGGGAAATTGGACAGAATTTCTGCTTATTCAGCATCCGTTCGGGGAGCGAGTGTAGTTATTGGGAACCACCCGTACATTTTGCCCGCAGCGCAAAGACGAACAAGCTATGAAAGCTTCGGATTTTGGTATTGGATATCGGAAGATGTAATAATTTATTGGTGAGTATTTTCGATTGCAATTGTAACCTATACCAGATACTGAACACCATACCATCAATATGGTTGGTACGGGAATGTTAAATATTCAATATTAACAGTATTGGGGTACTAATATTCCAAGTTAGGTACTCTACTTTTTGCATTAAATATATTATGCAATTAATGTAGCTAGGTACTATATTTACGATACTAAAAAAATTAAAATAAAACTAAATCTAAAAGAACTATTATACAAGTTGTATATTTTTTTTAGCGATAATTTGTTCTTTGCGGTTTGTGCCTAATGCCTAAGACATTAAATAAAGTTAAACCCGTTTTTATGGTTCAAGTAAAACAATGTCACATTGAAGGTCTAAATGCTATAAAACCTGAGAGGAATCAGTCTGATTACATCTGTACGGAGTTAAACTCATATAAATTCCTAAGCCCAAACACGACCATTTTAATTTCAACAATAAATGATATGAGTACAGACAAAAGCCTATATTTCGTACAATGTTCATGCTCATCACATTAAAATAATAAGCTTACGTAAGCCCTGCTTTACAGCCTGATTACGATATACGTTCACGTTTCATAATGAAAATTAATTTTCGACATAAATGTATAAGTAGAAGAGGTATATCAAAATAGCGGATGAAATTTTAGAACCCGTTCCCGCTTCCCACTCTCTATTCCCGGGATAAAAAGTAGCATAATGTCAGCTAGCATATATGCTATATTTCAGCCAGATCCATTTAACTGTTAAAAATGATTGAATAACAAACAAATCATAGTTGGGAAAATGTAGGTGTTAATACAGCTCTGCCTATCCCTTGGGGCATGAGTATATATAGCCCTATTGGATCAACTTATAACCTGTTAATTGAGACGGCGTGCGGTTTTAGTCGGTTTGAGCTCGACATACCTAAATACTACTGCCTTAGAGTATCTATCATAATTTTAGGTTTCAAGGACTTCCTTTCATTTAATTTACCATGTTTCTTAGAGAGATTTGATCCTTATGATTGATACTATCGATTGATGCTATAAAAATACAGGATGTTACTTTTTTGGATTTTAGTCGGTTCGATTACCGGGTGTGGCGAGCGAATTTTTTAAAATCTTTGAATACAGTTTTGTTTCTTTTTAAAAATAAACTGATGTCTCCTTTAAGTAAAATGAGCTAACTTAAGGATTTAAGGTACTTTCCCTCCATGTGGCATCGCCGTGGGACGCCCTATATATGAATAACCACCAAACACCTTCACTAACTTTTACATTTGTAATACCAACATATTAGTAAGAGTAGGATGGGATACGTAAGATAGGATCTTGGGAAGTGGGAAGTATATGTTACATATTACATTTTTTTATATTCACGTATATAATTCCCGAAGGTATAACCAATGTGTTAATACAGCCACATTCCGCCAGTTATATTTATTTTCGTCCCACGTAATGGGAGACGCGCTTATTGCCTTCTACCGGGCACGTTTTCAGAAGCCGTACTCCATTGAGAATTCATCAAGAAACTCTAAATTAGCTAATAGATATATATTTTGTTTTTTCTTGTTATTTTTTCACTACCACAAATGGGTATTCACTACTGCAGTAATAAATTAACCTTACCCCATAGTCTTAAAGCGAACAACTTACGATTCTTACATTTTCAGCTACTAGCAAATAAATTAACCAACAGTGCAGAAACAAGGGGGTACAGGTTTAAATAAATTGGAGTTCTGCGTATCGGTGGATACGATTGTGGCATCATAGCTGATATAAGCCAAATTAATCCATAACTATTTTATGTTTTTTTTATGCTACTAAAACAAAATACTGTTGTGTCCTACCTTCTACATATCTATCTATCCTACATAAATATCTGTAAAAATAATTTAAAAAAGTTAAAGACTCATTTTTGGTCTTTCAAGAGTCTTTCGGGAGTAACATAAGTTTAAATAAATGTATTTTTAAAGGAAATATTGCCTTGTTTCGCTTCAGAAGCAAAATCAGCTACCTATATGCCTACATACCCTTTCAAACCGAACCCTTCATCAACACGCCCACAATCAATGCATAACACATGTTGACTAAAAGGCGGTATTTGTAATTCCATCAAAAATTCGTCAGAACACCGCTGTCAATATCGGAAGCAACCAAAGGGCTTTGTTCACGAATTCACGAAGCGTAACGGCATGCGTATAATATAGTGGTGGAAACCGTCCTGTGGGAGCACCGATAAATATGTATGTATTGGGATACCGGGCCGACACCTGGGAACTCAATAATTGCGTTTCAGTCCCGAATTATACATTATTTATTTTTGGTTGAATCTGTTTGTTCTGTGTGTGCATGGATTAATGGATTGGGAACGATTCCCAGGTTGTTCTCAAGGTTTATAGTGGATTAAAAAACAGTTATTTACATATTGGAGTCCCAGCAAACTAGTTACAATTAATGTGAAGTAAGAATACACAGACTGATTGATCCAGCTTATTCAGCCAGACTTGCACCTACTGAAAGCAAACTTTGAGATATTATGCAATCGATAGAAAACGCAAAAGGAAGCAAAATTCCACGCATGGTGTAAATGTGACGTCCGGGACATAAGATAACATTCTATTCCCGGGCAGTTCGCAATCAAACAACGTACGAAACAACGTACGGTATAATGTGCGTGAATAAAATAAACTTTGATATTCAAATATTGTACGGCAAATCTTACTAATATTATTAATTTGGAAGTTTGTTTGGATGGATGGATAGACTAAAGGATGGATGGATAAATGGAAGGATGTTCTATAATCTTTCACGCAAAAATCGAACGGATCTGTAAGAAAGGCAGAGAGATAGATTAGTCTGGAATAACACCTAGGTCACATTTTATCCTAGATATTTCCTGTGGGTTGCAGTCACGAAAAATCACGGAATAAGTATTTTTGTGAACTGTGACTTTTTGCATAAAGTACCAGGTTCACAGAAACTTCAAGGAACTTTATCTAAGTCACGGTAATGAGATCAGTATCGCAGACAGAGCCGCAGGTAACAACTAGTATAATAATGTTGCGAATTAAACCTGAATAACACTAACTATTCATGAAAAAAGTGGCCGCTTATGAAACTTTTGAATCTCTTTGAAGGCAATTAAAACTCGACAGAATTTTCATTTCATTATTTTTTCTCAAAACAAGTACTTACATAAGCAATAAGAGACGTTAATTTCGCTACCTACCGACCGCTATTGGGACAAAAACCTTAAGATAACGAACCACCTTATATTCTTTGAAGTTTCAGCAAGACCACAAGGCAAATTCTACTTAATGTAACCAATTAAATGCCCGGAAACCACTACCTGTAAACTTCAATACGTATTCTGTGTCTACAGAAAAGAAAAGTACAATTTTCATTGTCATAAATTTGAATAGTATCTAATATTTGTTACATAAAATCCTGTTCTAAAATTTATAAGTGTGAGATCTACCCAGACATTCAGTTTCATAATTTTATTATGAGAGCGATGTGAGCATGTTTCTTTGAATTCGGAGCTTGCTGACTTGCAGTGATTTTTTAGACTATTTATGTAACTAATTAATTACACAAGCTTCCTGATGATTAGCGGGAACCTAGTGAATAATGTAATAGCTAATAATGTTCTTTAATATGTGTGCATGTAATGGAATGTAATGTATATCTAATTATGTCAACTTGTACCAACGTAGTACCTTATTTACGCCGCATATAGTGCTACTTACTATGTCTATAAAGTTTTTATTCTAAGATTTAATTCATTGTTTCTAAGAAAGATGTTCTCAAGTAGCACGAAATATTTCTTTCTTCCTATTACGCTTACTCAACCTTGCCAATGTTCCCGTAGCCTTAAAAAAATAATCGTCCCAAGAATCCTTTGTACTGCTATCGGTAATGCCAAAACTAATAAAACGGGCAAAGAATAAGGATCGAAGTCCTTGACGCTATTTTTCTTTTTTATTCCATAAATAACTGACGAATAATAGAGCGAACAATTTCTGCTAAGTCATTTGTACAATTTTCTCTTACAATACCGTCACGGCGGGATTCTTTCAATGAATTATTGCTTAGTCACATCTATTTAAGAGGTAAGGTCCAGACATTCGATTCTATAAGCCTCCCGGTAACGTATTTGAACGCATAATTGGTGTGGGCGGGATAACATAAAGCCTATCAAATCGAATATTCGGGGCGAGTGCCCGTGAATAGGGCACCCGTCTGATTCTGTTACTAAAGGGACTAATGGGTATGTACGAATGTGTGTCCCGTGTGAGGAATTTATAAGTTTGTGCTAATTCTATCAGTATGCAGGGTGAATATGTGAACTAATAATGAACTAAAATTGGCAATGGGTCTTTGAATAAAAACTATTCTAGGGCCAATTTCAGTACCGTTTTTGAACACGCTCTAATGACTTGATGTTTTCTGTTATGGCAAAATCAAATTAGAAAATATACTCTTCATCTTCTTTATCCTAGCGCTAATTCCCAGTCGCATCCGAAGCTTTCACCTCGGAGTCTGGGGTCCGCTGTACCAGTCTCAACTGCGGATTTGGCTAGACCTCGATATTTTCCGTGAAGCGATTGCCATTTGACCTTCACAACCCAATGTGACTTCAATTAGGCGATATCGAAGCAGTGCAGCTAGAAATATAATCTACTCATTTTATCGTATTTATTACTTAGAGTACCTAGCTGTTGCTTGCAGCAAAAATTCTCGAAAACTTAACGAATTTTCAGTCATTTCAATTCAATTTTAACCTTTTCAACCTTTTCAACTTTTAACGAATATTTCAGTATTCAACATGGGTGCCCCCACGTTGAATACTGAAATATTCGTTAAAAGTACATGAATTCACTTCAAAACAATACATTTTTAATAACAATTAAATTAGCAATGAGTACTGCTTACGTACTAAATACTTTTATATAGGTGCCAAAGCACAAATCGATGTAACCATTTAAATAAAGGTATTGACACACTCGCTTCGATATAACGTGGCAGCTTAGCTCCTATTTACGCTATACTAGTTAACCCGTATGATCTCCCATGCTAAACCAAACTTACTGGGAAAACAAGTCGTGATCAGCAATTTACTCAAGCATTCAATCACGTACGGGTAACAAATTTAAAGCGGCTACGTTTGCTTTGCCTTTTACATTTTAAACATCGCAGATCTTTTGATCGCACCCCTAGGACGAAAGGAATATTCGAAGCAAGAAATATTTTCACGTACAATTGAAGGTTATTTAATACGCAACAAAAATAGGGTACGGTTTCAAAGCGAAACTGGATAAATCGTACCTACCTAAAAATATCTCTCAATTCAATACGCTGCTTTATTTTATGAACTAAATGTTTTAGTAGCTATAATTATAACTGAAGCCTGGATAAATATGTTGTAAATACCATATATTTTGAATTAATCCATTCTTAATAGTATTTTCTACACAAAAATGCATGATTTTTGTATAGCGAACATTAGAATTTTGTCTGTATATGTAACGCTTTCAGAGTAAGTAATATAAATTACCCAATTATATATTAAGTCAAGTCAAGTCAAAAATCATTTATTCTGTATAGACCATCAAAACGGCACTTACAAAACGTCAAAAATATATATGTACTAAAGACTAGCTTAGCAAAGGGACCACCGCACCGGTTCGAAACGCGGCCCCGGCCTGAGAAGACTTCGGCAAGAAACTCAGCGGCCTTTTTTTTGGTCTATTTACAAAAAAAAAATGCTTAGTGTTAGTCATTACACTGGAAATATCATACACACTGATATAATATCATATCGTGCATATCATTTACTAGAGGCCGCCTGCGACATTGTGCGTGTGGAGTTCATTTTACCCCCTGAGGGGTGGAATTTTATAAAATTAGTTTTAGCGGATGTGTCTACAGCCTATAAGGAATCTACCTGACAAAGGACATCATTCAGATTGGGCTAATTTTTATTTTGCCGGCCAAAGAAAAAAAATACAATATTCGGTTAGAGCTTGTTCTTACTAACATTTTTTATTAGTGCGTCGAAGTTGAGGGACCACTTCCAATGGTTTTATTAGAGTTTAAAAATCTTAAAAATATACACTTTTTATGATACGAACTATTCAAAATAAATGAAAAATATTGTTATACATTGGAAGAATAGTTAATAAAAGCAATAAAAAATAAACCCCATACTGCATATTGTTGTTTTTCGTCCATTTATTTACGGCTAAAATTAAAAGTGTCGATTAAAGAAAATAAAATCCGCTAGAATTTTTCCTTATTAGCATTTTTTATTATGGCGTCAAAGCTGAGGGACCACTTCCCTCAGTTTTATCTATATTCGAAAATCTTGAAAACATACATTTTTTATGATACGAACTATTGAAAATGAATTAAAAATATTGTTCTATATTGGAAGAGTAGTTCATATAAGTAATAAAAAATAAACCGCATATTACATATCGTTGTTTTTCATCCATTTATCTAGGTTAAAAATTGAAAGTGCCAGTCAAAGAAAACAAATGTGATATTCCGCTAGAGCTTGTACGCGTTTGCATTTTTATTATGGTGTCAAAGCTGAAGGACAACTTCCCTTGGTTTTTTTTTTTTGAGTTCAAAAATCTTGGATATAATACATTTTTTTAAACGTATTATTGAAAATGAATGAGAAATATTGATTTATATTGGTTAAAGGTGCATTTCCAATTATTGAACTTAGTAAATGTGTTGATCATATTCCACAGTTACAAGGCACTAATGGCAATGCCATAAGGTAGATTCGTGGACGATAGCAATCACGTCATGTCCAGGTTCGTCAACATTATATATACATTATCATAGATAAAACAAACAGGGTTGAGTGCAATGAAACAGTGTTATTGCTCGTGTATTTTATTTTTAATTGCTTATTTTTATTGCTTTATTGCTTTTATCAACTATTCTTCCAATATAATACAACATAATTTATTATTCCTTTTCAATTATTTATTTTATTTAAAATATACGTTTCCGAGATTTTTGAACTCAAATAAAACCGAGAGCAGTATTCCCTCAGCTATGATGCTATAGTAAAAATGTCAATGAAGACAAGCTCTAACGGAATATCATATTATTTTTCTTTGGCTTCACTTTCAATTTTTGGACCTAACTAACGAAAAACAGCGATATGCAGTATGGGATTTATTTTTTATTGCGTTAAACAACTATTCTTCCAATATAGAACAATATTTTTCATTCATTTTCAATATATAATATCATAAAAATTATATGTTTCTAAGATTTTTGAACACCAATAAAACTGAGGGCAGTGGTCTCTCAGCTTTGACATAGTAATAAAAAGTGCTAATAAGGACAAGCTCTAGCGGAATATCATATTTGTTTTCTCTGACCGGCACTTTCAACTTTGGATCTCAATAAATGGACGAAAAACAACAATATAAAGTACAGGGTTTATTTTTATTGCTTTTATTAACTATTCTTCCAATGTATAGCAATATTTTTCATTTATTTTCAATAGTTCGTATCATAAAAAGTGTATATTTTAAGATTTTTAAACTCTAATAAAACCGTTGGAAGTGGTCTCTCAACTTTGACGCCATAATAAAAAATGTTAGTAAGAACGAGTTCTAACGGAATATCGTATTTTTTTCCTTTGGCCGGCACTTTCAAAACTAGCCCAGATTTGTATGGAGAGTGAATGTTGTCCTTTCAAGTTTTTGGGTGTTTTAGTTTCTTAGATTTTGTGATTAATCAGTGAATGGTATTTCGCTTTTATATATAGGTAGATTTCAAGTCTTAATAATATTTAATACCTTACTAAAATAACATTCTGTTTTAGAGTACATAAAATTCATTTTATTCCTGTAGGTACATGAACATGCTTAAGATATCAATATTTAATAAAAAGCAATACACAAGAGCTGCAAAAGTTTGGCCTCGTTGAAAAGCCTATTTGCTTCCATATGGCTGAATCTTTTAAAACACTTCTTATACTTATTTGTATCTTTGGTACAAAGACTGTAATATCGTTTAGGCGAATATTTTTTTACATGAATAGGTACGTTACTTAAAATATTCTCATACTGTTTTAGAAAACAAATTCTTTAGTTACTAAAAAAACAGATAGAGAGACATATGCGGATGATGACCAATTCGGGCAATTACGGCCAATTCTTTAGTATGTTTTGTTTTTTTTTACCGATTAATAAAATATAAGTATAATCATTGGCAAAGGCAATAAAACAAAAGAAGGGCAGCCGGTGAAAATTGTATTAATATGAACCCTTGACCACTCTTCTACCTATTCAGATCAATATTATTTTGCTCCCTCAATGTTACTTCATTAGGTATGCAAGGATCAGCCCATTCCTTAAAATTTTCAACAAGAATAAATGTCACATGAATCCAAAACGAAAAGTTAAAATAAATAGCAAAAAGTATTTGAAAGCTGATATTTCAATGCATACTGGGTGATTTCATAATCGTTTCGGAGCGAAAGATTTTGGGCACAGTTTCGTTAGCAAAATCGTCTGGAAGTATTATTTTGGCGAAAAAAACGACTAACGCTTTCGCTATCGAAATTGTGCCCAAAATCTTTCGCTCCGAAACGACTACAAAATCACCTTGTACAAGTAGCAACCTTGATCGAATCTTCGACCGACTCAGCGGTGACCTACAGATTTCTAGAATTCTTAATACTAACACGTTCGTTCACACCCAACGGCGCCTTTAACCTTCCCAAAACTCAATTTCAACTCAATGTCACTATTTGTCTTCAAAATTGCCTTTCTCACAATTATTTTAGGTCAGTCGTCGCCAAACACAATAAAATCGATTTGTGAAGATCTAATCTTTTGGTATTGACGCTAAGATTATTTTTAACTGTGTTAGATTCTTTGATCGAATATATTCAGTTCAGCCCCCTAGACAAGTAGCAATTTATTGCCTGGCTGTTTTACAATACGCCGGACAACGAATTGCCACTTGTCTAGGCTACTTGTCTAGGGGGCACGATGAGTTTTTTATAAAGAATATTACGCACTTGACCCAAATAACTAATATTGCCTCTAACCCTCCAGCTAAGCTTAATTACTTGTGTCAGGAGTGGGTTAACTTCAACAGTGCCAGGTTTCGAACTCGGGACCTTTCGATCGGAAGGGCGACTCCTTAACCACTAAGTTACCGACGCTCCAATCTGTATATACCTAGTAGGATTTCTATGAGGATCAGTAAACGGCAACCTAAGCAATTACTAACTTTATAGCTATTTTGGCGTACTGCCCACTGCGTAGATATATCGTACACTGTCGGCCAAGAAAATATATGCATTTTGAATTTATATGCGGTCATTTATATACGACAGATTGGACTAATAAAACTAGAGAATCCATTATATACCTCAGTACTTTATTAGTTTTGTGTAGGATTACTTTACGGTTAAGGTTAAGACTTCACGTAATTCAGACCATGTCAGAAATTCTCTGACATGTAGAATTTGGGGACAGAATTGAACTTTCAGAAACAATATAATTCACGTTCACCAGTTCACGTGTTTCCCTCCTCCTACAGTCCCGGGTCCTTTAAGCGGGGTGTGAAAAAGCATCTGATGAGGCCGTCAAGCTGAGTGCCACCATTGTAACATGATACGTGTCTGTAATGGTGACCCTCTTTTCAGAGACTTTGCCTTCAGCTTACCATCAGGCGAGGCGAAGTCAAATTGAAGTGTCCTATATAAAAAAAAAAAAACAATAAACAGCAAAATACAGCAACACTTCACGACACAGTGAGCTCATTCTGCGTAAATAGTAACACCAACTATTCAACATGCTTCGGGTTTTTTATGTTATCTTGTACTTCAAACTATGTCACAACTACAATCTTTAGTCAACCCGCGACCATGGCTGCTGAAAAGTAGCCGAAACGTCAGGCTAAAAGTATGATTCCGAAGCCGACCGCACACGATAACGACAGACGCATGCAGCACATACAGCGTACCCATTACTTGTTAAACTCCGATACGGATAAAGGGGACCATTGAGAAGCCGCAATGAATTACGCGCATCTGCTGCGTGCGTCGGCAGTTGTCGTATGTGGTCGGCTATGGAATCATACCTAAAGTAAATAATTTAAAAAGTGATTTTATTTTAATTTCAGAAACAAGTTTTTTTTGGTTTTACAATGATAGTTTAATATATACCTAGTATTATATAGTAATATAGTACCACGACTGAAACGGACGAAACTGATCGAGTTAGTGTAGTATTTTAGTGTCAGTTAAACAAATGTACCTAGTGATAAGTACTGCGTACAATGAACACATGAACAACGTGTCGTCGCCTTAATAACAACTAGGTAAGTGATGATGGTACATCCATTCTTAGATTTACGTTTATATAATAATTTAGGTGAATTTTTTTTACCAATTAGTTAACAAGGCTAAATTCTAATATTATAGTACAACCGATTTAGCTCAATTAAGGGGCAAACATAGAAAAATTCCTAGTAGCAATTTTCTTTTGGAATTCGTTGAGGGAGGTCACTAGTAGTCTAAATTCCGATTTGCGTGGTATTCGGTTCGTTGCGTTCTCCGCCATCTTGAATTTAAGGGTACATTTTTGTTTACCGATTAAATCGTTTAGTTTTAATTTAACACGAAATATTGTATTGTATTGCGGAGAATGCAATCAACCGAATACCACGCAAATCGAAATGTAAACTGCCAGTGACCTTACTTAACGAATTCGCAAAGAAAATAGCTACTAGGAGTTACTCCTATGTCAAAAAAATCAAACAACGATTCTCCATCTTTCGGTGAATAAATCGAAAAATACCGATCCTACGAAAAAATTAGTAATACCAAAATTGTAGAAAATTTAATTTTAAACAACTTTGTAGTAACAATTCTTCATGTAAAATTAAAACTAAACGACTTATCCGGTAAACAAAAATGTACCCTTAAATTCAAGATGGCGGAGAACGCAACGAACCGAATACCACGCAAATCGAAATTTAGACTACTTGTGACCTCCGCCAACGAATCCCGAAAGAGAATTGCTACTAGGAATTTTTCCTATGTCAAATCCTTATTTAATTGGGCTATAAATAAAGTATTGTATTTGGTACTTTATAAGAAAAAAAACAGGTTACTTTAATAAAATGAAAATGCCAGAGAATTGAAAGTGCATTATCTCTGCTGATGCTACACTCTCATAACATTTCATACAGGGTGAAATATTTTCAAACTGTATATTTTTGAATATTCTCAGAGCAAAGTAATATGCTTAAGTAGAGTAATATCAGTAAATATGTCGGACCGTGTATGACTGCTAGCAATTTAATAACGTTATGAAAGTAAAATTGGACTTACTGAAGCTGTTTTCCTGTATGAATGTTGTTGGATTCTCGCTGAAATCTTACCAGAAATATTATGTTGTTATTAGACACTGAATGTAGGTAAGTAGAATTCATGGAACTTTTATGAAGCTTTTTGTGAGTGAGTTCCTTGAAAGACTGTTTTGTGCTAACTTATTTATTACGTGTGACTTTTGTGGTGTTACTTAGTATCAAGTATTCATGTCGTATAAATAGTCATGAAATTATTTTTAGCCTCATCATTTCATGAGGCTAAAAATAATTTCATGACTAATTTTATTGTAAACAATATTCCTTGTATCACATACATGCATACATATAATCACGCCTTTATCTGCGGGGGGTTAGGCAGAGGTGAATTAATACCCACATTTCACCTTGGACTAGATTGGTTATTGGATCGGATCGGTTGGATTGGACCGTTATAATCTGGTTATACATTTCCGGGTGAAAACGGTTAGCTAGTTACATAGAAATGTTCGACAAAAATTATGAATTGTCATGCAGTTAGTTACATAGAAACACCCAGACAAATATTATGAATAAAACATTATGTTGAATTGATTACAAAATGTAGACGAACCCCCATCATAAATGTAAACAGCGTATTTTAAATTCACTCGTCAGTTGGTGAATAGGTAATTCATATCATCGTAGTGAAGAATAACTTTGTTTACGTTATTGTTAACTTCCAAAGGAACGTGCTCGATTACGTTTATGTTGATAGTTGTAAGTGCTCAATCATTATACAGCTAAATTGTTGATACATCTCAATCGAAATTGGATTTTATATTTATGTACATAAGGTATACATTACGATACGTTAGTATTTTAGTACAAACTTTTATATCAAAAAGTCCTTGAGCCAGCTTGATTCAGCAATTTTATATTTTAAAAATACTTTTGATAGTCGTGCAAAAATCAATTTGACTGATGGTTGTACTACTCGAGTTAAAGCAAATTGAAAAGTGGATTATTAAAGCACCTATCAGGTACAGCGCTAGCGCAATAGTGTTATTAGATTTTTTTGTAAATCCAATTTTATAAACAGCTCGATAAATGCCTAAATAGTTGTATTTCCTGTGTGTACAAGTAAAAGGGGGGCCTTTTACGTGTGATCGGCAACAACTGGTGAAACATCTATATAAATGAAATATCTACCTTCCCCTTCGTGTGTATATATAGGTGTGAAAACATAAAATCTAAATATCCAACCATGTACAGTCGCCAAGGAGATACAGTTGCACCTTTACATAAACTTTATATGAAAAACTACAACGGTCTCTCCTTTGTCGACTGTACCTACTGTGTGCAGTACAAGTGGTGCTTATTAAACGTAATAACGAGTTTTCTCCTGTTAAATTGCAATAGGACCAAAAGGCAATAATAATTATTAAAAGTTTGTTACTTAATCACGCTCAAACGATTAAACGAATCTATCTTAAATTGGGTGTCAGGGTCCCATAAATAGGTTACCATGGATTGTGAGAACAGGAACAGAATTCCACGTTAGTGGACCCACGGACAACAACTAGTTTTCGCCATATATTCAAATTTTGCATGAACTGAAACAATCTAGTTAAAGTACAAAGCCAAACTCGCCCTAAACATGCAGTTTTTTAAAGTAATCTAATACTACTAACTAAACTAACTAAATATTACTACTAACATACGCCCCAATCAGAGACTAATATCCTTTAGCTGACCTCATATCGTGGCTTGTACTATGATAATTTATTAAGCCATATATCATCAGAGGGGTTCTGTTGTTAGCCACAGATTTTGTATAGGAAAGTACAATAAAACTATATAGTTACACTATATTTATCTAAAACTAGCTATTACAAATTCTGTAAATAGAAAGCACCCTCTCATCTCGGCTACTTGAAGTCAACGACATATTACTTACGTTCTTTTTTTAATACGTTTCTGTCAGACAGATGTCATCTCCGCACCCGGTTCTTATCGTGACGTCTATCATTCAAACTTTCTACTTTCTATTCCATAGCGGATTTTGTAATATGGGACTGTCACCACACTGTGTACCCACTGTGAAACGAGTGTACAGTGAGAATCAAAAGTGTAACAAACTAAGTCAGTGAACAATATTGTACTAATTATTATGAATCCTTCCTACTATATATATATATATCCTATCCTATCCTACTATCCTATCCTATCCTACTTCCTTCCTATCCTACTAATATTATAAATGTGAAAGTTTGTGAGAATGGATGTGTGGATGTGTGGATGTGTGGATGTTTGTTACTCTTTCACGCATAAACGGCTGGACCGATTTGGTTGAAATTTGGTATATATATAGGTTATACCCTGAATTAACATATAGGCTATATATCAGCGATGAACGGGATCAGAATTCCACGCGGGCGGAGCCGCGGGCAACATCTAGTATTACATATTTGGGTTTGGGTACCTGAAACGACAGAGAACTGAGCAAATGGCACATCTATTACCTACATAAGGTATTATGTATGACGGTTCATTTGTATAGGCTACGTTTTATCCTGGAAATTGATTCTTATGAGTTGAAAAACGGGATTAAAATTCAACAAATTGTTTGCCATATTCATATTATTCATATATTATAATTAAATAGCAATCGTTGAAAATTTTAACATATTGCAAAAGTTGAAAATATAATGAAACCACGGATAATATTGACTATCTCCCTAAATACACTCATAAAGTTTGCAGCTATATTAAATTTTCAAAAGTTCAATTCAAATAAATAGTTTTGGTTTAGAAATTTAATATTAACTTTTGTACTAATAATTATGATATTTATATGAAAATAGCCATCATAGATATTTTAATAAATATACTGGATGAATCTGATCAAACACAAAATTAACAAAACTTAAAACGAAATACTACTTTGAATAGATAATATTTAAAAACCATTTTTAGTTTCATTAAAGTATAAGATAAATATGTAATACTAAATTAAGACTAGAACTAGACTATTATTGCTAAAATGAATAAATTAATGAATTAATACTGCTTTTAGATTAGTGTAAAAAACGAGTAGGTGAGGATAAAGAACTGACTTAACTGCTAACAACTATTAGGTATATGATAAACTTTGACAGATTCATTATTTAATTATTTGACACAGAAATATTTTCTTGGCATCCTTTCTATTCGTTTAACATTCGAGATATCCACTATATACTAACAATGTCGTCCTTTTGAATTCTAGCTTCAAACTACGCCTCAAGCTATATCAGCTTAGCTGTGTCAATAAAGATTTGCTCATCGAGTGAAAAATTTAAATTCACCCCCGATATTGCTCCAGCTTTGGAGAGAATACACAAAAAAAGAATATCCGGATTTCATTGAACGCTAACAAACTTATATTTTGCTGTCCCGAAGTTCATTTTCAGCTTTATTCTCCATTCTTTGTGCGTGTTTCAGGAGCGAAAATAAAGTTTGCACTACAAAGCCAAATTACGCTTTGTCTTTTAGTAATAAGGCCGAAGAAATTCAAAACACGTTGTTTTCGCTGCGACTGTACTAAGTTTAAAAATCGGCATCGTAATGTTTCTAGATTTGTAGAGCTGTTATTGATCGTACAGATTTTTAAAAAAAATGGTGTTACCGGCACTACTAAACTTGTCAAACATCACTTTAGGATTAAGTATAAATTATGCATAGTCGAATTTTGTATTGTTACAGGGAAGAGATCCTACAAGTGGGAACCCCTGTAAAGAGACTGGTGCTAGCATTAGACATTGAACCTTCCAAGCTTTCAGAGATTAGGGTTCCAAAGTAGATTTTTTTTTACAATACCTACGTACCGTATCAGAGGAGCCACCTAATCAAACTCTTTGGTTAATGAGTCTTTCATCAGAGGCTTTTGGTTAATCAGTCTGTGGACCAATGTGACTATCGGAACAAAATAACTAATTCCACTTTTCAACAACTTCATCAGCTAAAGTCGAATATTATCTATTATCTTTTCGGCTCTAACGAAGCTCTAATCTTGGGGTGGGGTATGGACAACAAACGCACATCGCTCCAATCCATCTATCACTGCTATATCAGGCTTATTGGCTACAATAGTGCTGTCAATGATGATAGATCGAGGGCAGTACTAGTGTGACGACACGTTCATTGTCGAGAACTGTCGGCCACATTAGTAAACCGTATTATCTTCTATAATATATTAATACACTAAATAAAAACTTGTTTTTATTGATGATACAAAAACTAAATGTTTTTTTTTTATATTATATTAACCCATGTTTTCCTCAAATGTTATATATATACCTATGCATAAGTAAAGTTTTGACCCTAAATATTATCTTTTTTTTTCATTCCAGCACCATATTTTTTTGGTTTATCTTGGTTTTTACGAGAACGAAGGCGTGAAAAAGCATCTCTTGAGGCCCTCAAGTTGACCGTAACCACGTACCTGGTTGTAATGGTGTTGTATGTAATGGTGACCCTTTTTCCTGAGACTTTACCTCCAGCGTGTCCTACATATAGGTAAAATGCTTATATATCTTAATTTACAAAACTAATAAAGAGTTTTAAAACAATTTAAAAGTTTCATTATACACACTAGGTACTGAAGAAACATGAAAACATCGACATCTGATTAAAATATTTATAAATCTGCCAAGCACGAATTATAATTACAAACGATTTATGGTGGCCGGAAAATTAGATAATAAATTTCCACCTTATGGGTTACGGGAGTTGCAAGCCTGGGTTACGGGCGGATTTAATATCCTCCCGACGTCTTCGAGGCGAATGCATAATTCATAATATAACATACATTATATTATCGCTATTCACAGCTAAAGCGATCATCTTGGCAAAATTTCGGAGTCAGGCACTAGATAGGTACTTTGACTTTTATTGTAAGAGTCAGCAGTAAATTCATCATTCATTCATCTTCATGTAGACGCAATTTCCTGATTGTATCCGTGGCCAAGATGACCTCGGAGCTCAGATTCCGCCTTCCAGCTCTTCCTCCTCCACTTCGCACGATCTTGGGCGTCCATAGTAGTGAGACCATTTGTACGCATGTCACCCTCCACGACGTCAAGCCAGGACTTCTTGGACCTACCCCTTCTACCTGGAACCGGCGCGGCGGGGGCGCCATGTAAGAGTCAGCAGTACATTAAACACGTAATGATGGGGCTGACTCTGTTCAATAATCAGGGAAAAAGTTACTGATTCACTGGTTGAATTGCATTTTTGTGCACACAGATGAAGTTATAGTTTATAGTAAAAAAAGAATCCGTAAATACTTACGTTCCCATGTTAGTTTCCCAAAGAACGAAGGCCCAAGAGCCATTAATTTGACCAAATAAACTTATTGCAAGAAAAAAGTAAGTTCTATTTGAGTCTGTAATTTATCGTTATAATAACAAAATAAAAGGAGCCTTTCCAATACTAACTAATAATAATAAAAAGAAATTGACCTCATTCTGTTATTCCGTCTAGACCACTGGTGCGCAAAAAATAGCTACTCTATTCTTGAAGAAAATAAACTTTGTTCCTCATATCTTTCATAAGCCGTAAGATCGGGCAATAAAATAACGATAGTTATGCGATTTTGCAACCTAACCTATATTTAATATGCGTATATGATGCGCCGACTTTATACATCAGAGATCTGACATAAGTTTAACTGATACTTGAAAGTAGAGAAGTAGTTTAAGTTTGCAAACTATCAAAGTTTTTACGACGTGCATCGTAAAATCGGCTTTGAATAAATATTATAGCGTTCCAAAGTACATAAGTATGGCAGCATACTTGAGTGAATTTTTTTAGGTGTATTTTCATACTAAGGGCGCAAAAGGTTAGCTATTACGATCAACGGCATGGACTTTATTTGATTTCAATATGAATTAATCTGTGGGTGGGCTGTGTAAAGTTAATTTTATTCAGAGGACGTCAATCCTGCGCTTCTGATGTCTACCCAAAGAAACAGTACATATTATGTATATTGCAAAACATTTAGAAAAATATCTACAATTTTTTGCAATATAGGTATGTACCTACTGTTGACCATATGATACTTAACGCCCTTGTAATTTTATTTATTAGAATTCAATGAAGATCATTTCTTTCGTTCCTTGAGTACGAATTAATAATCTGCTGAATTCTATAAGAAATTAAAGTAATTACTAAACTAAAGTTCTACTCCAGTAGAAACTTTATTTTCATTGCTCATTCATCTCGTTTTGTGGTTTGTTTTAACCAGCTAGCTGTTCAAATAACTAACTTTAACTGAACGCGGTTTAATGAAGAAAAATGAAGTGGATGTTTAGTATTTGAGAAGCAAAATAAAGCAATATCAAAATTGGATTGAAGCATTTGACATTGTACCTAATTTATTTCAGTTATGTGTTTCAGTGATATATTAATGAAATTAATCGCACGATATTAGTGAAATAATAAAATCATCTTCTTCTTCATTCTAGCGTTAATCCCAGTCGCATTCGAAGCTTTAAACCTCGAAGTCAAGGGTTCGCTTTTTCTAATCCAACTACGGATTTAGTTGAACTTCTGCAATTCATCTTCCGAGAGGTCAGATACCTCTACAACCCATTGGCGATATCAAAGCATTGCATGCATACCCATTGCACTGAGCGGGAATGGAATCTGCACCTCCTGCGCAGCGGCCGCGTTCACTACTATCACGCCACAAAGTCTGATGAATAATATATTTATTCAAAAGCAGAGAAATAATGAAGTGTGAAGACAACCATCAGAGAACATTCGCAAAAATAACAACTTTTTTCTTAATGGAACAAATAGCAATTAGTTGAAACCAACAGATCTATAAACATTATACCTACTTGCAAAAACAGCACAAAAACGAGGTCAACTTTTTGGAGCTAACGAAGATTTTCCTCAACTAACTGTTCTGAACAAAAGACCTTTATAGAAAGGTGTTCACCCACAAAGACTTCGCAGTTTACGATTCTAGCCCGACACGAGAAAAGCAATAAAAACACTTGACAAGAAAAATAGCCGACACAAATTATTTGGGGAGTTTTTTTTTTGTAGGAAACGTCAATGTTATTTCATCTCGCGTGATGGTAAACTAAAGGGGAAGTCTCAAGGATAGTACAGTTAGCCTTCGATTTGATGGCCTCATCAGATGCTTTTCCCACCCCGCTTAGGACTTGGATTGTAGTCACGAGGAAATATATTTATTTTGGTAAAGAATTCCAAGTCTTTATGATACGACAAAGAGGTACTTAACCTCTTACAGCCGGTTTCTGAAAGGCCTGTCAAATCATTGATCACTGCTATTAATTTAACATGGATGTTAAATCAGTTTGAGTTTCTAAAACGTTGGTCAGGTCAAAATGTACTTTGATTTGACATGCGTTTTGTTGGTAATTGTGGCAACACTTCTTATTTTTGTTCATTAGTTCATTCAGCCAAAACTGCCAATATGCCGGTTCCAAAACGGATGAAAAAATGTTACGGATTGTCAATATTGACAAAATATTCGAAGAATTTCAAATCTCGTGAAATGACCTTAGACAGCTATGTTAACTGATACGATGATCAAATTAAACTATTTAACCATGCTTCTAGCAACCCAATTGCTACTTGACAAGAGTTTTGACAGTCAATTAGTTAATTTTAGCGTTGATCAGCCTTTCGGAAACTGGGTGTTAGTCCTGGAAGGAGTTGATTGCATTGTATGATTCCTGCACGTATTGTTCTGTATAGTAAAAAAGACTGTTAGGCGTATTAGAAGAGCCGTTCATCGCGCATCGGAACGAAATGAAGTTTAGTAATATTTGCAAATATAGTCATTAGATTTAACAAAATGCGTGCCTTATTTGTACATGAATCTGTAATGTATTTTTGTTTACATTTTCAGTGAAAGTCTCAACCTAAAGCTTACGAAGAAATCGGAATAAGCCTTAATGCTTGCTTCAACTTTTCTGCAAAATATTCAAATTATGGATCAGCATAGAATAAATTTTCTTAGCAAACAATTTACATACATAAGCTGTAAAAAACAAAACCGCTGGTGACGAAAATACGAATATAATAAATTACATTTTATGGTCGCAGTTTCCTTACGTCGCCGTCGGTTGGGTACATCGCAAGGATTTTTTATAAGAATACTAGTCTTCCGCCCGCGGCTCCGCCCGCGTACGTCTTGGTTAACCGACCTTAGCTACTGCGGTACTACTTCACCGATTGCAATCAAACAAAAGTAAGATTTTAAGTCTCACCAAGCCCTTTCTAACATAAAACACCGCATCAAAATCTGTTCAGTAGTTTCGCGTCCATCGCGAACAGACAGGAAATTAAAAAAAAAATATTTTCGTGTTCAGTATCGTTAATATAACATAACCCAAGTATTTTTTTTTAAATATCTCCAATGTACAGACACGAGCTCTTTAGAATTATATAATAGTATAAATTTGTAACCGAAGTTACTAATATTCCCACTAACCCATCCAGTTAAGCTAAATTGCTTGTGTTAGGAGTGGGTTCACGTCGACAGTGTAACGTGTACAGCCATGACTTGAACTCAGGACCTCTCGATCGTACTCTACGAGTATAACATTTTGGTTATTAAAAAAAAAAGAAATAAGAAACTGCTGATTTCCTTTTAAATTTATTAAAAGATATGTTTAGTTGTGAGTAAAAAAAAATGTTAAAAATAAACCTTTGATTATTTACTCCAAATAGCGGTGTCAGTAAAAACGTAAAACAAGAAACTTTCTAGATTCCATAAAGGCGTTCCAACAATTTTGGAGTAACTTCATTAAGCAGTTCGATTTGAAGGGACCGCCGATGGCCTGGAGTCAACGCTTTGGAGAACACGTGACCGGAATGTTTTGATTGCAAAAACAGCTTGATGGTGTGCGAAGATTACTTCTATCAGCATTCTCCAAATTGTAAACGAAATCCTTGAGCCATATATTAACTTACTATGATTATGTTTGATTTTTATAGTTTTGTTTTGGTTAGGTTTCGATGGCGTATTAAAGAACAAAATATTGTCCTGAAATCAGTGTAGTTAGTAAAATTTAAAAAAATCTTACATTAATAATTTTAAATTGGCTAATACTACTTTCTGTCTTCAATGAAACCAAGGAAAATCCTTATTTCTTCTATACCTTCGTTCTTTGTTGGTTCAGCAACTTTTATTTTTTCATTGTAGAATAATTAAATAACTGAATTATTCATTCAACATTTTTATAAACAAATTAACCTGCTGACTAAGAACAGAGTCCGGTCAATCTCAAAGTAAAGTACGGTATGAAAAGTAAATGAAATATTTCCACTACCTAAAGCGAAGAAACATAAAACTAAATGTAAGAAGAAAGTTGAAAAACTAAATCTATAAAGACCACGGAACCAATGAAGCTCGATAAATTGCGGTGCAAAACAAAGGACCGAGCTTATAGATTGAACTCAAAAGGAAGGAATCAATTCACTGGATATAAAAACTGACTTGAATTTATAAATGTTTTCATGTTGTTTCATGAACGATTTCCCATTATGCTATGTGAATTTAAAGTTGTCATGTAAAGCCCGACCAGTAAAATAAAATACCTCGCCATATTGCGGTAAACTATTGGAACTAATTTCTTCATATGGTAACAATCTATACGATGTCATTATGGTCATCTGTCAGTGTGGTGTCAATTGTGCGTGTTGTTGAGTTTGAGTGCGCTACAAAACTACAAAACTATAGTAATATGCCGAAAACTATTAAAAGCCAGTTAAGAAAAGTAATTTATAATATAACAAAGTATTTGTCGGATAAAAAGTCGGAAGGATTGGACTCTGTTCCTCGAAATAACATCACGGACCTTGTTGTCAACATGACGGGTAGGTACATCATAGAGTACGTGCAATTGAAATTGGCCTAATCTACTGATTTTACTGTGACTAATTATTATTCACATTTTTAGGTATATCCCGATCTTCTGTAATAAAAAGACGAAAAGAAGGTCAAACGTCAAATGTATTTTCTACGCCTAAGAAAAATAAGCCTAACGCAAAAAAGAAAATCATGCTCGATTATTTTGATCTCTGTGCTGTTAGGCATAAAATACAAGAATTTTATGCAGTCCGAAAAACAATGTCGCGTGGTCCCTGTTCTATACAATATATGGGCGACATAGTGTAATGTAACTGTAGGTCTAACTTGTATTTACCATTCCAAGCAGTAAACTATTATACGGATACTACTGTGTTGTGATTTGTGCCCAGTCCTTGTAACCAGTATAACACGCCGCGTCTATTTTTCTATTTTAACCAGAAAACTTTAAAACATAATATCCACACTAATATTATAAACTAGCCTTCCGCCCGTATGCATCTCGGTTAACGCGACCTTTGCTCATATCTTCGGTTCTACTAAACCGATTGCGATCAAACAAACGTAAGATTTAAGTCTGAGTAAGCCCTTTCTAATAAAAAAAACCGCATCAAAATCCGTCCAGTAGTTTTTGCGTCTATCGCGGACAAACAGACAAACAGATAAACAGACAAACAGACAGGGAATTCAAAAAAAATATTTTCATGTTCAGTATCGTTAACATATTAATTAACATAACCCAAGTTTTTTTTTTTTAAATATCTCCAATGTACAGACACGACCACTTTACAATTATATAATAGTATAATGCGAATGTGACTCTCGTCTGTCTGGCTGTCTGTATGTCTGTATGTCTGTATTTTACGCTTTCACGCCTAAACCACTGAACCGATCTTGATGAAATTTGATATAGAATCGCGAAAAAGGGGGTTAAGGGATGGAAAATGAGGATGACAGTTTGTATGAAATTTCGTCATTTTTTTCTATACCCGACATCCACGCAAAATCTATTTGTTGTCATACTTGTCATAAATATGCACGCGCATCTGACATTTTTTTTATTTGATCCTTTTGGAACAGGCTAAGGTGCTATCACCATGCTGCCTTGTCATCTACTTACTTATTTGAATTATGTTTTTTTTTCTCTGTAAATACTCACAGAGAAAAAGAAATACATTTTAGTGAAAGTTTTGTATATTAAACACGTACTACAAGTTGAAATTATCTTTTAAAATACGAAGTTGCATGAAATGAGCAAGTAATAGGCATATTAATTCGTTTGTAATATTGGAAACGATCTTTTTTCTATCAAATTTTTTTTAAGAACAAAGCAAAGAAGAAGAACAAAGAAATTTAAAAAAAGAAGTCTATAACTCGCTTTTGTGAATAATAGCAATGAAAAAGTCACAGTTTTATAATAGGTGTCATTCCGTGTTATTGCTGGGAAAAAAAAGCCTGTTCATAAGCAAGTGTGTTGAAAAAATGGCATTTTACATGTGTATCACTATACTTGGTGTTGTCATAATCATAGATGTTTGTGGCGCCCCCAGTACGGGTTTTTTATTTTATTGGTCGGACTTTAATTTGATCAAGTCGAGTTACCTACAAAAAATTTGCAGAGGACTGACAAATTACAAAAAGATTAATAATTGAACAACGTTTTATAATATATTCAGAAGATAAATATAAATTTCATGCATTTATAGCTGTTTAGACGTAATGAGAACTGTATATCAAAAGCAAGGCGAGCTTTTGCCGAAGGGTATTCGAATTTGTTGCCGTAGTTAATAGTAAATCAGTTCTAAATGTATACAAAGCAATTTAAGGTGAATATTATTATTATTGTAACAGTATTAAATCCACGCTCAGAATATCCCTTCTTGGAACGAACATAACCTCACTTTGCCCTTGACAGTAATAATATTATCCAACATGTTAATCCCTTCGTTAAAATTCAATTGTTAAGACATTGGTATCCGACATTAATATTAAGAAGATGTGTCTTATTATAATCTAATACAAAATATAATTTACAATTTAGAGAAAGAGGAGCAATTATTCTTCCATTTCCTTCTATTCTTTGTGAGTTTAGACCAGAAAAAACTACATTCAGGCAGTTAAAGGAGATAGAATTTTTTTGCATATTATTATTTGCTCCAAAATTTTACTAAACCTTACCCTGTTTAGTCATCTTACACACCCACAGATATTATTATGACTTCAACGGGATCTACAAAAACATTATCTCCTGAATAATCGAGCCTCATGTAGTGAATATGCATGTTGAAGACAGACTGTATAAGTCAGACGACACCCACTTCGTGTGAATGCTAGCAATCAGTGTCTGTATTATGTTGAACGTCGATGAAAATAGCTTCATAGAAACTAATATATGAACCTATCCACGTTTAATATTTACATATCTCTCACCGTTTTAAAAGCTATCTTTTTCAGTGCGTTCTGAATATTTCATGAAGATGTTTTACGCAGATTGTTTTAGAAGTGCTTTGCAGTCATATAAAAGTAGGCAAGATATTATATTTACTTTTACGATGGTGCCATTTGGCAGCGGCTATGAAGTGGTGCAATGAAGAACTAGTACTCTCTCAGCTATTTACCGTAAATCGATTGATTTTGATTTTTGATTTTTAAAAGTCTTTATTGCATGAAAAATATACATAACAACTAACAACTCCAGTGTAAGTTAAATCCTAGAGGTTAACAATTTAATTAGGTTACATTATACAAAGCTATTGCGCTTTTTAATAATTTATACGTTAATATGTTTGTAGTTCATTAATGATAGAAACTATAATGGGGTAAACAGAATAGTTTAGTTCATGTAAGCTTTAGTATAGCATTACATTTGTTGCATACTTAAGTTAGGTACTATTTAACAATAATGGCAAATAAACGCGGACATAGTTTGTAAAATAATAATGCAATAATATGCAGGTATTCAAATAAAATTGTAGGTATCTATTAGCTAAGCAGGACGAACAAAAGATCACTCGCTGGCAAACAAACAAGATTCTGTTCAATAGGCACAATCGCCGTAGCAAGTTTACGCCACCACGCATGCGCTGCGCACGGCCATACTAGTCTATATTCCTAGATAATAGGGCTGATAACCGTGCGCATCGCCCCGAGTAGACCATGGTCGTGCGCCGGCCACTGTGCAAGTCTATTCATCGCACTCAAGGAACAAATGGTGGGGTAACTTATATCGATTGTATTTGTCGATAAACGGAAGATTTTTCAAACGACTTTTACCTATGTTATTAATGTATGTATTTTTACTCAACTTATTACTATGCAAGTAAAACTTTTTAGATAATTTAATAATGAATTCTTTTATAGTTGGTAATTTAATTTTAATATGTAGTTTATTTAGATTTGTTCGAAAGGGGGTGTTAAACGCGAATTTAAGTGACTTGTTTTGAACAACTTGAAGACTATTAAAGTTAGTGAGACATGTACTGCTCCATACCGGGCAGGCATACGTTAAACAAGGTCGTATTAATGTGCAATATATGTTTAATTTAGTTGTATTACTAAGACATGATCCCTTGTTGAGAATGGGACTTAGAGCGTTTAACGCTTTAGTGCCTTTAATTTTTAATTTAGTAGTGTTGTCACTCCAGTTGAGCTTGTTGTCTAACATAGTGCCCAGATATTTAACAGAACGGCTCCATCCGATCTCATGACCGTCAATGTTTAGACTTCTCTTAGGAAGTGATCGATGCCTAGAAAAGAGTATTGCCTCTGTCTTAGCAGCATTTATTTTTAGTTTCCATTTGCGGAAGTAGGTTGTTAGTAGCTCAATCGATAAATTTAAGCGATCGATTATCAAGTCAATATCTGCTGCAGATGTTAAGGAGGCTGTGTCGTCCGCATAGCAGGCAAGACTGGTGTGTGGTTGGGTACAGTAAAAAGAGCTGGGGACCCAGGATAGATCCCTGGGGGACACCAGCAGGGACCATTCGTGGGCTCGAGCTAGAAGTACTCAGGAAAACCTTAAAGGTCCGGTGTTCTAAATAAGATTTAATGAGTTTTATAAGTGACAAGGGAACACCTGACAAAAGCATCTTGTGAATAAGGGCTTCGTGCCAGACAGTGTCAAAGGCTTTTTCAATATCCAGAAGGAACATACCTGTTGACTTGTTTAAATTTAGATTATGTGACACAGTTTCTGCCACTCTAGCCAGCTGCTGGGTAGTTGAATGTCCAGCTCGAAAGCCAAACTGTTCATTGATCAGGATATTTTCTGTCACGTGATTAAGGCGACGATACAGGATCTTTTCAAAGAGTTTACCTAAGCACGGAAGCAGGCTAATTGGCCGGTATCCTGATGGGTCTGTGGGATCTTTACCCGGCTTACGGATTGCGATTACCTTAGCAAAAATTACCGTAAATCGATTGACACTAACCATACTTTATCTTTTTTATCTGCCTATTATGATTGTTCCTTAACTCAGTAGTTAGAAGGTGTATAACCAGTATTTCTGCCGTAATTGATGAAATTAGAAAAAAAGAATGGTAGACTTGATCACCAAATAACACAATCAGAGTCGCTAACGTGTCACTAACCACTTTGCTTCTATCGTTATTTTATTGCTAAATGCCCACTTAGTTTTCGACCTTATCCAAATAATTGCTTTATGTTCTTGATAACTCTAAGAAAGCCTGGCAACAATAATACAGTACGTATTTTTTGTAGAATACTTTATTCTTTTAGGACTATACTTCTACAGATTCAAACATAATCCTAAGAATAGATACTTTGCTTAAATATTTATAATTATCTTATACAACAAATACATGTTACTTAAAAAATACATAGAATTATTTATGTCCCTATCTACTAAACAATTCAAATGGATTGAAAAAGATACCACCGTCTGGGGACTAAACGAACTAATAACCTATTACGTTTCTCTCTGAATAAATACCATTATAATTGAAATTGTTATTTGGACAATGAGAAATAATATCGGGCAACCTTTAATGATGAAAAAAATTGTTTCCGAATCGGTAAGGGCAATTTACTTTGTTGGAACAATTCAATTTGAATTCTTAGAATATTCTGCCGAATATCGGATTTTGTAGAAAGTAGATTTTTTATTGTTGGTTTATTTTCTATTAGTAGTCACTTGTAAATAATTGCTAAATTATTAGAAGTTGTTGAATACCATCCAACGAGGAGAAAAACGTGTACGGTATGTTACAACACAAAAGACAATTAAATAAATTGATTGATAGAAAAATAGGGGAAGGAGAAAAATTAGATAGAAATTGAGCCCAGTGCAGTGTTTATCAAACCACAAGAACCTGAAGTGAAGTGTAATATGAAATAAAAGTTCGTCTTCTACTATAACATGATATTTTTAAAAGTGAAATTAAATAAATTCAAATTGGTTTCTATCTTCATAAACATCTTAAACGATATTATGAATGAAAATAAGTGTTGAATTCTAAAATTATAATGTAATTGGTATTTATTTATGACAATGTTTGTTTGGCCCAATACTTTGAATTGCTATAAGTATGAATGTATTGTTACCACCCCTTGTTTGAAAGGCCTACGTTTAACCCCAGTAATATTCTCAATCGGTTTTCCTTTTGTTCACCAATTGCACTTCATTAGATGATATTCAACTTTATCATTTACAGTGTAAGGTACAGATTCGAAAGTATTTAGACATGAAACGAAAAGTAAATTATGAGAAGTTAGTCGTTTGGAAATGGTTTGAAATTATCACACACCATACAATACCTGTAACAGTAGTGATGGATTAAAAGCAGTATGAAAAAATGAATGCAGACATTTTCATAAATATAATAATAGTGGGATTTGAACAATACATTAATGTTAGAAAGCTACATGTATTGAGAGTTAGAGAAACAGGTAGGCCAAGGAAAAGATAAATGGTTTGTGTGCAATAAATTATTGAGGAGACGATGATGATGCCAGACATAGAAAGATCGAACCCAAAGAATTGAGATACAGGAAGGCAGCCATTGAAAAAGGTCATGAATGGGCAACAAATTCCTAAAGTGTGAAATTAGTGTAATAGTTCCCGGCAGAGTAGAATTTAGGCCATCCTACCTCTTCTCATGCGGTGTGGTACAAGGCGACTAAGGGATGGGACTAGCATCAGAGAGATATACAGCTCAAACTCAACTTCAGATGCATGGCTCGAGTCAACAATAGTGCCCGGTATAGGTACAGCAATAGGCTTACCGCTATTACGTGGGACCTAATACAATGATTGGTAAAATGTGGGTGTTAATTCACCTCTGAATAACCCTCCGCGGATAAAGGCGTGATTATGCACCTATTTACATGTATAATTACCAATTTTGTTATATTATGTTGTATGTTCGCATGGGACGAAAACTTGATGTAGTATTTCATTACCTGCAACAGAAAAAACAGATCATTATTATTCACGACATGATAATATTACATCTCATATTGATGGCAAGATGGTTCCAAAATATGGAATATACGTATACGACAGGTATAATTTATACAGCAGAGATATTATATATTTCTGAATCTAACCGGGAGAAATTAGCAGAGGCATATAATAGTGTCTATCTCTTAGTCATCTTTTACCACACCCATGACAAAAGATAGGATGACTCGTATTCTGCTTATCCGGTCCACCTAACAACATACATACATACAATCACGCCTTTATCCCCGGAGGATTAATTTAGAGGTGAATAAACACCCACATTGCCGTATTCTGGGCACTATTGTTGACTCAAGCCATGGTATCTGAGGCTGAGTCTAGGTTGTATATATATATCTGTCTGATGGTTGTATGTATGTCTGATGTTAGACAGCCCTATCCCTTAGTTGCCTTGTACGACACCGCATGAGAGGAGATTGGGTAGCCCAAATTCTACTCTGCCAGGAACCTCGCGGCAATCTATAATATAAATCTATATAAATTTCGACCTGAAATACACAATAGTTTTAAACAGTAATGGAATCAGTATTTTACGCGGGCAAAACGGTAATTATCATCTAGTTTATACGATATTTTCAAATTATTAACCACTTCCATTAATTAAATGTAAGACATTTGCAATTTAATATCGACTGGACCTCTTCACATCAAAATTTTCATTATAACAAAGATATTACGTTATATATTTCACTTTAAGAGGTCTCGAGTTCCTTCAGCACCCCTAATTTCATCCCACCAATATTCAAGGGCTAATATAAAAATATGGATACCTTCACCGTTCCTTTTTGTTCCCTTGAAGCGTATCTATTGGCATCCCATTTTTATATCAAATTGGTTTATTTATTACTAAAATTCTGTATGGTAATACATGTTACTTCAGTGTAACTTGACTTGATGATGTCATTCAAATAGTTTACTACTTCTGCTTGCGATTTTGTGTACATGGAGTTTATAAAAACAATAAATTTCGTTTTCTGTACGAATACCCTAAATGTTAATTTACGTCCAAAACTACCCGTGCGCCAAATTTCACGCAAATATGAACAGCCGTTTTTGCTTTATTGACAGATAACATTGGTAGCAAAGCAACAAGCAACGCATGAATATTGTAATACCTTCAAATTATTTTCTTTTGATGGTGTACCGTATAGTTAAACATAATCAAGTTAATTTTGTTAAAGTAAAATAACATTTTTAGTTTCTTCTATTTATTGTTAATATCTACCATTCACAATATTTATTTTTTCCCTTTAAAACGTTATTTAAAATCACGTATGAAAATTAAACTTATTTTAATAGATTGAATGAAAAATCCCCAAACAAAATCATGTGTATTATAAATTGCTTCCTTATATTTTCCTCATCTTACTCTTGAATGAAACTTTCCAAGAACCAGTATTATTTCTTCTTTGTGTATAAGTTTCTTTTCTTTATGAAAGTCCTTGTGAACAAGACAACAAGACAAACGGAAGTCTACGAGTATAATAAATTTATGTTCGTCAAATTCACCGAAACAACTTGTATAATATTGTAAAATACGTCTTAGAAATTAACCTAGTGACTAAAATACGTGTCGTAGAAGGCCACTAAAAGTCCTTCCTACATTAATAAGTACAGCCTATTACACAGTGCCCGCTTGACGGCAATAGACTTGCCCCTTATTACGTGGAATCGAAAATTATAGTTGGGTTGGCGAAACGTGGGTATTAACAACCTCTGCCGACCTCTTCTGGAATTTACAGGCGTGAATATGTGTGTATATAATATACACAAACTTTGACAGCCTCCGTGGCGTAGCGGTAGTGAACGCGGCCGCTACGTAGGAGGCGCGGGTTCGATCCCCGCTCAGTGCAAATATTTGTGTGCATTAAATATGGGTATTTGCATTGGTCTGGTCGTGCCTCGGAGAGCACGTTAAGCCGTCGGTCCCGGTGGCCATAAGAACATCTATGGCAGTCGTTACGGGTAGTTGGGAGCCCTAAAAAATCCAAAAACAACGGTCTAGCTGCAAAAGCTTCGATATCGCCTAATGTTACCATAGGGCTGTGGAGGTCAGATGGCAATCGCTTCACAAAAAAAAATATCGAGGTCTAGCCAAATCTGTAGTTAAGACTGGTAAAAGCAGACCCCGGACTCCGAGCTAAAAAAGCTTCGAATGCGACTGGGAATTAACGCTAGGATGAGAGATTGAAAAATGTTGGCGAAATGTGGGTATTACAACCTCTGCCGACCTCTTCTGGAATTTACAGGCGTGAATATGTGTGTATATAATATACACAAACGTTACTTTATCCAAACTCACGCGCCTGACTGGTCAAAAATACCTATAATCCTGCACTTACACAGCTTGTGTGCCGAACCGTACGTGCTCGATCGCGTTTAGTTCCGATTGATTTGCTCCCCCGCTCCAGGCACGGGACACTTCCCTACATAGGAAATTTTAGCACAGATTACACAAATTTAGCACAGATTAAATACATTTTGTATCGGCTATCGCCTTGCCAACATTGCCAATATTTTTTTTTTTTTTCTTTATTGTTCAATACATAAATTACACACATTTTATAAATTTAAGCCACTCGCTTAAACCATAATGGTTTGTATGCGAGCGGGAGTTTGCCCAGCTAGTGATACAAGTACCTAAGTACATAGTAATGAATCAAATACAATCCTCCAAATTGTTTATAAGATGGTTTTGTACACTTTTTATAAAGGGTTGCTTTGTTACATATTGTTGCACTATTTGTTCTGGTAAGCTATTCAAAATTTCGGGTAGTATATATTGACAGATTCTTGTCCCATATAAATTTATAGATTTTGGCATAATATATTTCTTTACATTTGGCAGCTGCCTTAAATTACTATTTCTTGTATGTGCACGAAGCTGATCTACATTTGAGATTTCTTCTTTCATGATGGCTATTTTAATTTTACATTGAATTGGTAGTACCTCACAATATTTAAAAAGTTCGTTATAATTTTCTGTATAATTCTTCTTTACATTTAGTGGCACAATAGTTTTTAACAACCTTAACTGCAGTTTATATATTTTATCAATATATGTTTTGTACGTACGGCCATAGCTACATAACCCGTAATTAATAACAGAGTCCGCCAAAGCTAGGTATAGTAAGCGCAAGGATTTAAATGGCATTTTGTATTTTAATATATATAGTCTGCTGAGTATAGCTCTTAATTTATTACAAACATGTTCTATATGGGCTCCCCAGTTAAAACGGTTATCTATTATCAACCCTAAATACATATGTTCCCTGACCATATCCAGCTTCGCGCATAGACCGTTATGCCTACACTTAAGGTTGTTATGCATACATTCGTGATCGTGCACTATTATACTAGGCGTGTATATGCTGGTGTTATGCGAGGATTCTATACACATGAGCTTTGTTTTTTGAGCGTTTATAACCAGACCAACATCGTGGGCCCATTGACACATTCTATCAAAGTTTTGCTGCAATTTAAATTCAGCTGTTTTTATATCCTTTTCTGCTACCAGTAGACATGTGTCGTCCGCAAACTGGTATACGGAGCCGTGTGCAAATAAGTCGCACATTTGGTTTACATAAATTATATATTCATTCGGGCCAATAATTGAACCCTGAGCCGTGCCCTTTTCGGTGTTTATGCTATTACTATACTGATTTCCGACCTTTACTCTCTTGTATCTGTTATGGTGATAGTTCTTAAATAGTTCCAGCAGTGGGCCTCGTATACCAGTCTGCTCCAGCCTGTCATACAGCACTTTATATTGCAGCATATCAAATGCCTTGCTGAAATCAACGAAAACAACGAGCACGTGACGTTTTCCGTTCAGGTGCTCATTAATCTCGTTGGTGAATCGACATAATAGTTGAGATGTACTTCTCCCTCTCTGAAACCCGTATTGTCTGTCATGTATTATATTGTGCGAATTCAAGAATTGACTCAGTTTGTCCCCTATGTACCTCTCCACCATCTTGTCAACGCACGACAGTATAGTTATAGGACGGTAATTATTACAATCGTTGTGGTTACCTTTTTTAAAAATAGGCCGTACTACTCCTATCTTTAGTTCATCTGGGTAGGTGGATGTGCCAATGCATCTGTTAATCAAGTGTGTAATTACTGGCGTTATCTCCTTGTTAATATGTTTTAGATCAGTAGCTCTGATGCCGTCTAATCCGGGACTTTTATTAGAGTTTAAATTATTTATAATTTTGGAGGTTTCCTCATTACAAATTTTTGGCATTCTCATTGACACCTCCACCCCAACCCCGGTGCCAACCGTTGGTCCAGTTAATATTTTTTTCTCACAAAAATTTAAATTTATTTGCGTGTTTTTTTGAAATTCCGTAGCAAACATGTTTGCGGCATCAATATCCGATAGAGAAAAGTACTTTTGAATCATTTCATCAACTGAGCCAGCGACCTTACCACATAACTCATTAATCAATTGCCACAATTTTTTTGAATTATCGAAGTTTTTTACAATCTCTCTTTTATAGAATTTATTTTTTGTATAATTAATGTATTTATTTGTCTTGTTCCTATATCTGTTATAAATTATTTTATTTTCAATTGTAGGTACCCTTTTGTAAATTTTGAATAGCTCGTTTCGCTGCTTACACATGTGCACAACTCTTTCATTTACCCAATTACATGATTTTGATTCATATCTATTTAATTTCTTTTTAGTTTGTTTACATGAATTATAGGACTTAGAAAAAATATCATACATTGATTTATAAATGTCATTAGGTGATTTAGAGACAATAGGCGCATTCCAATCCGCGCGGCGCAGCTCGGCCATCAGCTGATCATGTTTGTAGGTATACACAACGCGTTTGTTTGCATTATCCTTAGCCTGCGGCCGGTCGTACACCAGTGTGCATGCTGTTATATAGTGGTCCGCAGGTGACTCATTCACTACCGCGGTATAGATCGTAGCAGTTGTCGCCGAGCTGTTCCGCACGAAAATATGATCTATACATGACTTAGTGATCAGGCTGCCTTTTTTTTCTACACGGGTATACTGATTAATGCATGTTATTAATCCCAACTCGTACAAGGCGTTTATATACTCTGATTTAATACTACAGTTTTTCATAATGTTGATATTCATATCACCGATAAGCAGAAGGTTACACTTTTCGGCCTTGTTTTTAACTAAATTAGTGATTTCTTTTACAAAATTCTTAACAGATAGGTCTGGGGGCCTATAAAGACTAATTATATATAAATATTGATTGTCTATTTCTATTTGGCCCATAATAATCTCGCTGAAGCAAGAATAGGCAGCTGTTCTTACAAATTTAATTTTTTTATGTACATACAAAATCACACCTCCTCCCTTCCTATTTGATCTTAAGTTAGTGTACATGTTATAGTTAGGTAGTACAAATAACGCCGAACAGGCCTCCCTTATATTTACTTCGGTCAGTACAATGATATGAACTATTTGTGAACTTGAAGTTATAATTTGTTCAATTTGTGCAAAGTTTAGTATGAGTGATCTTATGTTTACATGTAAGGTTGTAATTAATTGTTTTTGATAAGGCAATGATGTTATATAGTCATTCCAAACATTGAAAGTACGTTCGTATAAATTATAAGTCTTGCTAACCATTGAGTGCTAGTTTTGGTAGGCCCTTAGCTATTTTTACACAAGAAAGAAAAACGATACAGACTCACGGTTTATTGCTACTTAGCTCCAGAGCCCACTTCCTAATGTCCTCTTCGAATCGATCGATACGAAATCGTATTGACAATCACTTTTTCGGAAAGTTGGTCCTATTGACTCACTAAATACTAATAGTAAGATATTTTTACATTTTCACAACACTAATTTGCTTAGCCGACGCCATTAAACTTCATTTCACCAATCAAAAAACATTGCACATTTTATCTGATTGGTTAATTTATTAGACTACGCCGAATTCCGATTCTGATTGGTCACAACTCGGCGTAGTCTAATGAATTAAGCAATCAGAATCAACTGATGATTTTGACATATAATGTCTATGTCAATTTTATTCTAAGTACTTAACTGTTTTCTATGTTTTTCTACCGGTGTTTTTGTGTTAGTGAAAATTTATAATACTATAATTTGTCATCCTCAGAATCACAATGCTTTTCCATTGTCCATGTCTATTCCAATGGGATCATTTCACAACCAAATGCTTTGTTGTGAAACACAGGTACCTAGGTAAACAAAGATCCGCCGCCATGCCAGCCATATTAAAAATTATATTCATTGTTTGTTTTACAAGAAATTCATAAATTACGTTAATAGGTATATACATAGGTGTACATATCTCATTTGAATTTGATTGAGATATTGACGCAGTTGAAGAAAGTACCAAGTCTTTTTTAAGTATTACTCGCGAGATGTCTTAGACCCTGAGCTTAGACCTAAACTTTATGTGCGCAGTACACGTTTCTGTGTGTATTTTGAGGATATCACGGGGTGCTACCAAATTGATGTTTACGTTTTATTATTAGGTAGGTATGTCATCAACAGTTTATGATTTTTACGTAAAAAACACTAGGTACACAAAGCCCTTAACCATAGACGAGTAATCCACTCAATTAGCCTATTGCAGCCCACTGCTGGACATAGGCCTCTCCGAATATTAGGAGGCCCTACTGATTCCACGCTGGCCAGACGGGTTGGTACAGGGTTTTATTTCAAGATTTTACATCTGTGTATTTTACATGTTTAGCTCCGTTTGACTCATTTGACTCCGGGGATAAAGGCTTGATTGATTGTATGTATGTATACACAATCACATTAATACACACTCTTCTATACACGCAAATTACACGAATACATCACATACTCACACCCACATGCATATTCGCTAAGTCATGCATAATAAATTATTGTTGTCCAGTCCCCTATAACAGGCTGGCCTATATTAGGGGCTCCAGTATGTCCTACTGCCATTTTGATTTTACGCCATAGTTTTTTTTATACATTTTAGGTGACAGACAAGCATACGGCCCACCTGATGGAAAATGGTTACTGCAGCTTATGGACCTATGCAACATCAGGAGCTTCACATTCGCACTGCCGACCCATAGCTCCTGCGATTGCTGCTCTCCACTGCCCCGAATACAGGTTTGCGCCTTGCACGGTGTAATTTTATTATGTGATATTTTCTTTGCTGTGCATGCAGTTATGGTTTACAGTTACAGGACAATGTTATAGTTATAGTAATATTTGTCATTTTTATTGACATAAAGTTATCTATAATAGTAATATTATTAAATAATATTCTACTGAAATATAAAAATAATTAGAATAAATGAACTCTTCAGCAGAGAGCCAATCTCAGTTGTATCCAATGCTTGCACTTTGGAACACAGGGTCTGCTCTTCTGCTTTTCCATTTATTAGTTAGTTTTGAGTTTTATGGGAGTAACTGCCATCTGTCTTCCCAACCATATGAGGAAACCCTACCCCAAAGCCTCATTTGGTAATCAGTGATAACTGTATTATGTTCTCTTCAATCCAGCTACTCCCACTTGTCTCAAAGAACATTTTACATAGGGAAGATCGTTGAGGCCATCTAGGAACTTGACACTGAGATTGCCAGCACACTACTGCTTATTATGGCAAACCTTTTTTCTGTGATGGCCTTCGGTCTGTGGAATGCATTGCCCGTAAACATTAGAGAGGCACAAACAAAATATTTGTATTTTAAAATAAAACATAGTAAAAATTATCTCTATATAGTATAGTCGTTAAGTCGTTAAAAACGCCCTTCCATTTACATTTTATTTATATATTTTTCTACATATCGTATTTGTATATTATGTAATGAATAGTAATTTTATGTTAAGAAATTACACTGTATACCTTTCTATTCATTTACACTACATATTTTTCATTCATCCATCCTAAGTTGCCTGAAAGAAATCAATTTTAGTAAAAAGGCCGCCCATTATGCATTTAACTGTTACTGTATCTCTGTACAATAAACTATAATAATAATGGCGTACAATAAAGAATAATCTTGCTATCTAATTATTTTAAGAGGAAGGTGAGCAAACTATGAGCAATACTATAAATTATTTCTTTTTCAGGTATCTTTGAACTTTACTAGAGTGGGTTGAATCAGTAACACCAAGTATTACACTGTATGTAGAAAAAGAAGTATGCCTGATGCATCCCTTATGATACTAAAAGGTGAGCATGTCTTAAATTTACATACACTATTAAAGACCAAGACAAGGAATTTTATTGATTTCCTGAAGATGAAAATGCTGCAGTGGATGTGTGGAGTCACGTGTATGGATCATGTGAGGAATTCTTGCATACGTGGCAGCCTGTAGCCCGATGCATCCCTTATGATACTAAAAGGTGAGCATGTCTTAAATTTACATACACTATTAAAGACCAAGACAAGGAATTTTATTGATTTCCTGGAGATGAAAATGCTGCAGTGGATGTGTGGAGTCACGTGTATGGATCATGTGAGGAATTCTCGCATACGTGGCAGCCTGTAGGTCTGTGACGTCGCAGATAAAATGTAGGAGAGACGCCTTCACTAGTGCGGTTACATCTTGCAGAAACTGCAGACTATTTTTTCATTTTTGGGGTTACCGACTTACTTAAAATTTGTTTTTGCTGTCAAAACTTTACTGCAAACTGTATTCTCTCTGTATAGTTTTAAAGGACAACATTCACTCTCCATACAAATCTGGGCTAGTTTTGAAAGTGCCGGCCAAAGGAAAAAAATACGATATTCCGTTAGAACTCGTTCTTACTAACATTTTTTATTATGGCGTCAAAGTTGAGAGACCACTTCCAACGGTTTTATTAGAGTTTAAAAATCTTAAAATATACACTTTTTATGATAAGAACTATTGAAAATAAATGAAAAATATTGCTATACATTGGAAGAATAGTTAATAAAAGCAATAAAAAATAAACCCTGTACTTTATATTGTTGTTTTTCGTCCATTTATTGAGATCCAAAGTTGAAAGTGCCGGTCAGAGAAAACAAATATGATATTCCGCTAGAGCTTGTCCTTATTAGCACTTTTTATTACTACGTCAAAGCTGAGAGACCACTGCCCTCAGTTTTATTGGTGTTCAAAAATCTTAGAAACATATAATTTTTATGATATTATATATCGAAAATGAATGAAAAATATTGTTCTATATTGGAAGAATAGTTGTTTAACGCAATAAAAAATAAACCACATACTGCATATCGCTGTTTTTCGTTAGTTAGGTCCAAAAATTGAAAGTGAAGCCAAAGAAAAATAATATGATATTCCGTTAGAGCTTGTCTTCATTGACATTTTTACTATAGCACCATAGCTGAGGGAATACTGCTCTCGGTTTTATTTGAGTTCAAAAATCTCGGAAACGTATATTTTAAATAAAATAAATAATTGAAAAGGAATAATAAATTATGTTGTATTATATTGGAAGAATAGTTGATAAAAGCAATAAAGCAATAAAAATAAGCAATTAAAAATAAAATACACGAGCAATAACACTGTTTCATTGCACTCAACCCTGTTTGTTTTATCTATGATAATGTATGTATAATGTTGACGAACCTGGACATGACGTGATTGCTATCGTCCACGAATCTACCTTATGGCATTGCCATTAGTGCCTTGTAACTGTGGAATATGATCAACACATTTACTAAGTTCAATAATTGGAAATGCACCTTTAACCAATATAAATCAATATTTCTCATTCATTTTCAATAATACGTTTAAAAAAATGTATTATATCCAAGATTTGAACTCAAATAAAACCGAGGAAAGTGGTCCCTCAGCTTTGACGTCATAATAAAAAATGCTAATGAGTACAAGTTCTAGTGGAATATCACATTTGTTTTCTTTGACCGGCACTTTAAATTTTTGACCTAAATAAATGAATGAAAAACAACGTTAATGCAATATGCGGTTTATTTTTTATTACTTAAATGAACTATTCTTTCAATATAGAACTATTTTTTTAATTCATTTTCAATAGTTCGTATCATAAAAAGTGTATGTTTTCAAGATTTTAGGACTCAAATAAAACCGATGGAAGTGGTCTCTCAGCTTTGACGCTATAATAAAAAATGCTAATGAGGATAAATTCTAGCGGAATATCACATTTATTTTCTTTAATCGACACTTTTAATTTCGGACCTAAATAAATGGACGAAAAACAACAATTATGCAGTATGAGGTTTATTTTTTATTGCTTTTATTAACTATTCTTCCAATATATAACAATATTTTTCATTTATTTTCAATAGTTCGTATCATAAAAAGTGTATATTTTTAAGATTTTAGAACTCTAATAAAACCGTTGGAAGTGGTCCCTCAACTTTGACGCGCTACTAAAAAATGTTAGTAAGAACAAGCTCTAACCGAATATCGTATTTTTTTTCTTTGGCCGGCAAAATAAAAATTAGCCCAATCTGAATGATGTCCTTTATCATAGAAAATATATAAAAAGTAATGTTTATTCAATATTCACTATTAATATTAGCACACTAAATGTTTGATATTGCAATGATTTCAGGATGTTGCAGTTGGATGTATTGCTGGTCTGGTAGACCGTTTACATGTACGTGCTTTAAGAACACTCGAAGAGCTGATGATCCGCTAAACAGATCTTCATAAATTATATTCACGAATCATCGCGATCTCGCTAACTTTCAAATAAAAAAGGTAAGTGGTTATCATCAATTTTTATTGCTATCCCCATCGAAAGATTCCTCAACAGTGTGGAAAGGGAAAAATTTTCAAAAGAGAAGACCGTGGCAAACCGCTATAGGGATTTTATATGGAATTCTCTTAAGGAATTCTTTGCAGAGTAACCAACTAGGCAATTCTCTCGCCGTCTTCGTTGACCAGGGTACACCGCGTGCAGGTTTCTGATCAAGCACCCAAAAATACTACCTACCCTACTTACATACCTCATGCAGTAACAAAGTTCAGTCATTTAGTATGTACTCATTTTAATAAATAAATTTCATCATAGATATCTCTAGTGTTGAAAAGGTATCTGATAACTCCCTTGAATAAAAGTGCTGTGTCTCTTGGCATTGGATTTATAAGTTGACATTTTATGGACTTCCTTTCACTTAATTTACCATGTTTCTTAGAGAGATTTGATCCTTATGATTGACACTATCGATTGATGTCATAAAAATACAGAATGTTACTTTTCTGATTTTAGTCAGTTTGATTACCGGGTGTGGCAAGTGAATTTTTAAAAATCTTTGAGTACATTTGAGTTTCTTTTCAAAATAAGGGATGGCTCCTATAAGTAAAATGAGCCAACTTAATGAAGGTAGTTTCCCTCCAGAGCCCCGTTTATTTTTCCACCCTGTATAAAAATTAATGTTTTTTCAACATTCACTATTAATATTAGCACACTAAATATTTGACGTTGCATTGATTTCAGGATGTCATATTTGGACGCAAGGCGCTGGTCTGGTAGACCTTGTACATGTTCGTGTTATAAGAACACTCGAAGAGTTGATGTACCTCAAACAGATCTTCATCATCATGTCATATGGCTTTTGCTCAAGCCCTCATATGTCCACGTCCAGTTGGCGGAGCCAGTCTATTACCACAGATCTTCATAATTTACATTCAAGAATCATCAAGATCTCGTCAGCTTTCAAATAAAGAAAACTGCATTAAAAACGGTAACTACCCATTGTCATCGGGCTTTATAAACAAAATGTGTAATAATTTTAAGGAATCTGAGAAACAATATTGTACTACTTAACTTTCCTATTGCTTTAGGATGCTTCCAAATGACTGCTTGAAAATAATATTTAAAAAAATTAGGTTATTTTTCAGTAGTCTGGTTTTACTTCTTAACTAAAACCTGACTCTGAAAAATTACACTCTCAGATCTATTAAACAAGAAAATATCAATGATAGCCGGGTTGTGCAGTATTTGAATTACTTGTAATTAAAATACGTAGTTGAATACAAATGACGCCTAGGTATTTTGTAATTAGCATTTCAAATACTGCAGGCTTCAAAATACATTTTATCATTAAAATACATTATCACTAGTTTGTGCTCATCAGGACCTGTAGATAGTTTGTTTTCTTTAGCATATTTTATTCACTCTCCAACAAGAGGATGTTATTTAAAAATTCAATCGTACATTTCAAAATCTAGTATACATGAGAGGTTTCCACTTTGATACACTTTTAGAAAATCCTCGCTTTTCCCTTTAGATACACTATCGTCTAGTACGTGCAAATATAGTTCCATTTATGTATATTTAAAAATTTAAAAATTAAGCAATATAAAATTATTAATGTAAATTCCCCGCAGATACACTTTTTAACAATGGCTGCTTTCATTCCCGTTAGATACATTTTTTGGAAACTTTATAAGCATTCCGGTTCAATGAGTCTTTGGCGCAGGTTTACCTTACGCGGTTAGGGGTCAGGAGGAAGTCGCTCCCGTAAAAGCCAAAACAAATATTGGAGCAGTAGGCGAACGGACTCCGGGCTCAAAAGTGTATAAGCTTTGGATGCAATCGGGATTGGCGCTCGGATATAGAGAGAGGAATATAAGCCGGAAGTGATGGCACAATTATTGTTTCGGCTTACTGAATCCATTGGGTTCAACTGTGAAACCATAAAAAAGAGTGCAATATAAAATCCTTATAAAAAATTGATTATGATTGTTAGAAATAATTAGAAAATTTTTGAATTGTTGAATTGAAAAATGTATCAAAAAGTGTATCTAAACGGAACAAAAGTGGGCATTTTCAAAAAGTATATCAAAAAGGAAAGTGTATATAAAGGAACAAACCGTTTGTTCATTATGTGCTAATCTCAGGCACTCATACTGAAACACTAATTGAAAAATCTTTTTGTGTTGAATAGTCCGTTTATTGAGGAAGGACAAGAAAAAGACTTATATAAATGTATCAACAGGCTACTGCTGAAGGGTCCCTTCAGCAGTAGTTCGTCCTGCTCTGCTCCCTTCAGAAGGGAGCAGAGCAAATTAATAAATATATATCTTATCTCTTAGAAATAAAGAGCTACACGATCCATATTGTATTTGTCTCTTTCTAAATTTGTAATAATCATTTTCTAAAAGTTGTGGCTACAACGGACAGGTTCACCTGTTTTTATATGTAAACTAAACTGACACCGACCGGTGCCTACAATTACGTGGCTATTTCTCTATGTAAGCACTCTAAGATACGACATGTACCTATGTGTGTGTGAAAGTAAAATAAGATGTTAATTTTTTTAGTTTTAGTTGCAGTATAACTCACTTATTTTAGGCATATGAATCTTGTACATAAAATTATAACTACCTATTATACCTACTTATATAAGATAAAATTGATATCATTAATTGTAAATAAATTTCAATGAAATAGGCAATATAGTAATATTATAATTATCAATGTCCATAGAAACTAAATTCAACAAATGAATTACTACCTATGTACCTTAATCATTTTGACAAGCGTTCTATTAAAAAATCAATAATTATTATCAATCCATGTACATTATAAATAATAGAATTTTATTTTATATTAGTAATAGTCATTTACTTATACTCTTAAGTTATGTGTGTATTTAGTTTGCTAGCACCTCTGCCTACCCCTTCGGGGATACAGGCGTGAGTTTATGTTATGTTATGTCATTTATACTCAAAAAATCATGCTGATTAAGAAAACATTTTTTTATACTACTTAGGTGGCCGACAAGCACACGGCCCACCTGATGGAAAGAGATTACCGCGGTCTTTGGACGTATGCAACACTAGGGGCGTCACTGCTGCTGACATTGAAGTTCTAATGCCCTTCTTGAAGAACCCCATATTATAGTCGCTTGGGAAAACCATGGCAGAAAGTTCATTCCACAGCTTGAGTGCGCGCAGGATAAAGTTCTTTTCATACCGCACAGTGCGTACCGTTTCCGGTCGCAATGTGTGAGGATAGCATTTAATCACCATATAATTTCAACTTAAATTGCGTTTTAAGCAGTTCCCTGATAATTTGGGATGTAATTGTAAATCTTAATTATCATAAATAAGCAGTTTTTGTGGTGGAAGCTAGTTTGCACATCACATGGCTGGCTCAGTCTGTATTTTTACCAGTGAAAATTCATTCAACTGAACTGGGTTCTCACGTCCTTTATTTTCTATTGTAAAATCCAAACCTAACGTACAAGTTATGTTTTTACTTATTTGTTATATGAATTCAAAGCGAAAACGTCAACATTTGGGACAGGACTTGAACCCATGACCAATCCCATTCTAGAGATACTGAGAAACCTGTCCACAGTCTTGTGAACTTGTTAGCCAACAGTCACGAGTTCATGTCCCATCATGAATTTCATATTTCAAATTTTTTATTGAGAAAAATTGTATGCTATGTACTTTTAAATTTCATTATCATGTATTCTATTTTCATTGCCACATTTTGTATCTATATACGTTGGAAGAAGTTAAAATTTATTAAAAAATAATAATAAATATAAATCTACACAACGCTTAGTAAGCATAGCTTAACTAGCTTGTGTTATGGGTTCTAGAATGCGCATAAACATACTTAGATACATTTTTTTTTGTAAATACATACATAAATGGAATATCTATTGTCATCTGGTTTTACGTGCACTAAAAAGTATTGTATAATGTCTTATAACACGTCATATTTATCAGAATGTAAAGTATTGTTTGTGTAATATTTTTCTAGACAAATAAAGAGATAAATATTTATTCGGCCATTTTTATTCGCTTGCTGCAATATTTGAAAGGCATCAAATGAATAATCGATTTGGATGGACCAATAATCGATTTGTATCGATAAAATAATTAATTTAATCGATACTTGATTAGTCGATAGTCGATTATTGTAGAACCTTTCTTTAGCCCGTCTCTAGTCGGCGGAATGTAATTTTATTTAATCTGTGGTGTAAGCATATGAACGAACGAATGATTATTTACATTCAGCTCAACTCCAATGTACTAGGTGCCTTCTCTTACCTCTTATATACTCTTTGCCCCGCTCAGACGTCCATGCACAATGCACTGCAGGAACTAAGTCTATTGGTATTCGTACCAACATACAATGCATAGGTGTTGTGAAGTTATATTTGAATTTGTAAATCTTCTATAATATAAAAATGAATCCCTAAATGTTTTGCTAAGCCCAAATTTCGAGAACAGCTGAACCGATTTCGCTAATTCTTTTTTGAGAATATTTCTTGAAGTACGAGGATGGTTCTTACGGAGAGAAAAATAAAGAATCGACTGTTAGGCGGTACGAAGTTCACAGGGTCAGCTAGTATTAAATAAAATCCCACAAGTGTCACACGGACACAATTTTATGTTTATGTTATCATAAAATGTAAAACGTTTATTTTTATAAATCCGCCTTTTATATAATTATCGTCAATGTTTTACAAATCTAAATGTGCAATGAAAATATTTGTAACATTTATAATTTATTAATAATAAACGAAAATAGAAGTGTCCGACAGACACAATAAAATTTTGTTTGATTCGAGTGTAAAGATAAAGTGTGCAATGTGTGTATGATATACATAAACATATTACACATAATTTTGAGCGATTTTTATTTATGAGATCTAAGTAAATAATGTTATTAATGCATATTTCTCTCATGTTAATAAGTATGTACGTTTATCCGTATTCTATTCTCTATTCTTCTTCATATAACTTACTTTACTTTGATACAGTCTCGATAGCGCTTTTGAATGTCGTAAAATATTTGTTTATGAGATCTCCATAGCAAGCTTGAGAATTTTTGTGTGGCCTTTATCCGATTAAGCCAAACGTACCTAACTATAAAAATGTACTACTTATAAAAATGTTACGTTTTAAAAAGACAATATTACACCGATCATCCTTCAATTCTATCTTGTAGAACTATTCTATGTAGACAAAAACCTCAACTGCATTGTAAAACTTGTGACTTGGACCAACAGAAAAGACTTAGCTGAGGAGAATTTGGGTCAGTCTACGTATATAAGGCTCTGTTCAAATGGATTTACTTGCTACATTTCGACAAGATGAGAGCTTGAGCTTAGTATGTATTTATATATTAGTAGTATAAGTTATTTATTCATTAATAAACATTCCGAAAGAAGTTGACTACTACTTTCGTAGTCATTAAAAAATAATAGTGTCTTCATGGATCACTGAACCTTAATTTGTAAATGTATTTTATTGGCAGTATAATGACATTCTATTTTCTGAAGTTTACGCACTCATCACTCATTGAAATGAATCGCTGGACTGAAGGTAAATAATAACAAATAAATCACAATAGAATCTGTTAAAAAGTGTTTTTTTTTTAATATATTGACAGTCCTGGTCAAAATTATGAAGTATTCCATATTGGGCACCCGTTTTAATGGCACCTGAGTAAATGGCACCTAAGGTATTCCACATTGGGCACCTACCGATATTTTTCGCAGGTGCCATTAGTGGAACAATTTATAAATTAAATTTTTATTCCACATATGGCACCTACAGATCAGTAGTTACTAGTGTTGGGAAGTTTTTATTTTATAGAACGTTAAAATAAAATAAAAACGATTGCAATCAGTAATAAGTTTAATAACTAATCTAATAAAAATAGAACTTCTTTATGTGTTTAATTATTTTAATATCACAATCAGTTTCTTGTGAAATCAGTTATAATCTTATGTCCTAAAAATACAAAATATAACAAATAACTAAAAAATAACATTAATATGATGACAAAAATCAATACTTGGCTCTCCAATAAAATTGTAAAAATCAGTCTTATTTTTTATGTACTATAAAAATTAAAAACTATGATATACTTAGGATAGATTTACAAAAATCAATAAAATCATATCAATACTTGACACTACAATTGTAAAAATCTTATGTACTATAATATGATTTACTTGGGATAGATTATGAATCACAAGTACCTAAAAAGGTCAGCGCTTAATTAAAATGTGGCTATTTTTTTAAAATCGCAGCTTCTCGATCTTGAGTGATCGATTTATTTTAATATGGCACTGTGGCACAATATTTAATGTGATTAGTAGTAATTGTGTTTGATCTTTTGATATTGGTATTTTATTTTTAAAATTCCTCGCTTCGTACATGTACCTATTGTTATGGCGAGTCCCACGCGCTCCCCTTGCCCACACTGCCCGGGCTCGGCTAGGCTTTTTGCCCTTCCTCACGGGCTTAGGGTTCACATTGGCAGAATGCATAAGGGCGTCGAGGCGTCCTTAGCGGCGCGGGGGCTTTGGGTCGGTAGTGATGCGGTGCCCGGGGATACCGCGTCTCCGGGGAGAGGGTCGCCGGTGACCACACGGGCGGAGTTTGGCCTTAGCGACTTGCCCTCTCTTGGGTCGAGAGTTCGGGTTCTCAGGCATGTGCCGAAGGGGGCGAGACATTTGGCAGCCGGGAGGTTGTCCTTTTTAATCGAGCAGTGTCTTAGCTCTAATCTGGATCCCGACTAAGCGTCCCTGTTGTCTTTTGCGTTCACTGCCTTGAGACTGCCAGGGGCGGGGGACGGTCGTTCGCTTACGTCGAGGGTAAAGGAAAATATAACAAAGACCATCTAGTTGCAGTACCCAATAGACCCTTTGCCCCAAAGGTCACCGTCTTTTTACAAGTCGGTCCAGGCCAAGGTTTATGAGGGGGACCTTCGGGGTGCGGCGCGCCTTCTCACCTCGGACTGCTTGTTTGCCCCCCGCGGGGCTGACACCCTCGCGTCCCTGAGGGACAAACATCCCGCGCCCGCTCGTCCAATAATTATTCCTCCGGCGCCAGACATCGATTCCTCACCTTGCCTGGAGGTGAGCATCGGGGACGTGTCGGAGGCAATTAGATCTTTTCCTCGTGGATCGGCTGCCGGTATGGATGGGTTGCGCCCCGACCACGTTAAGGAATTGACCTCCCAATCAGCCGGAGATAATGGCTAAAAGCTACTGGAATCCCTTACGCGACTCTGCAATTTTCTGCTGAGGGGGGACTTGAGCGACGATGTCTGTCCCTTTTTATACGGGGGTTCTCTTTTTGCTAAGCACTAAGCATTTTTTGTAAATAGACCAAAAAAAAAAAAAGCCCGCTGAGTTTCTTGCCGGAGTCTTCTCAGGCCGGGGCCGCGTTTCGAACCGGTCGGTGGTCCATTTGCTAAGCTAGTCTTTAGTACATATATGTATATTATTGACGTTTTGTAAGTGCCGTTTTGATGGTCTATACAGAATAAATGATTTTTGACTTTGACTTTGACTTTGCCCTCCAAAAGAAGGACGGTGGTATCAGACCTATCGCTGTGGGTAGTACAGTCCGAAGGTTGGTGGCAAAGTTATGTTGTAGGGCGGTCCAAGGCGCAGTAACACCTTATTTGCAACCTCATCAGCTGGGCTTCGGCACGCCTCTTGGTTGCGAGGCGGCTATCCACGCGGCGCGGGCTTTTGTGTTGCGCCAGGGGAGCGATGACGTCCTGTTGAAGTTGGACATACGCAATGCTTTCAACAGCATTGATAGGGGAGCGTTGCTGGCGGAGGTGAGAGACCTGACGCCATCAATTTTCCCCTTCCTGCGCCAGTGCTACGGGTCCCGCAGCTCACTGTCATACGACGGCGAAACGATATGGTCTCAAGTTGGGGCGCAACAGGGGGACCCACTGGGCCCACTTATGTTCAGCATGGCTATTCACAAAGCCATACAGACGTTACAGAGCCCCCTCAACGTGTGGTACTTAGACGACGGAAGTCGGTGGCAGTCCCGACGTGGTACTGCGGGATGTGGAAGCGCTCTTCCCCGCCTTGAAAGATTTGGGCCTGGAGATAAACTCTGCGAAATGCGAGCTTTATCCCTGTGGTTCAATGGCGCAGGAACAGACCGCGAACTTTATGTCCCTTATTCCCGGACTCAGGTTCATGGATCGGGACTCGCTCTGCCTCTTAGGCTCGCCGCTTTTCCCGGAGGGTATGCCTATCGACTTGGCCGCCCGGGCGCGGGTCCTGGCTTCACTGGCGGACCACTTTTGCCACCTTTCGGCTCACGTGTCCCTGTCGTTATTGAGGTCCTGTTTCGGGATGCCTAAACTGACGTACGTCATACGGACAACGCCGACATGGGAGTTCCCGGACGAAGTCCTCCGTTTTGACGAAGCGCTCAAAGGCATCGTCGAGGAGATTCTGAATGTGGACCTTAGCGAGCGGCAGTGGTGTCAGGCCAGCCTGCCCATCCGATTCGGAGGGCTAGGAGTGCGCCGTTTGCAGGAGTGTGGCCCGATCGCCTTTCTTGCTTCTTCCCATGGGGTCTCGCGGTTGGTTGGCCGTTTATTATCGCGCGTAGGTACTGACATTGGCATTCCCTATTTCAGGGAAGCCCATGAAACCTGGACCGCATTGTATCCGGAGGCTGTTTCGCCCGCGAGACCGGGCGAGCAAAGGGGCTGGGATAACGCGTCCGGGACGTGCATACTCGCTCGTCTGCGCGATAGCGCGGTGGGGGTCGAGTTAGCGCGTCTCAATGCCTCCTCTGAGCCGGAGTCGGGTGCCTGGTTGCATGCCCTACCATCCCCTAACCTGGGCACGTTGCTGGACAATGACTTTCTCAGGGTGGCAGCCGGACTCAGACTTGGCTGCACCGTATGCGAGCCTCACACGTGCATTTGTGGTGCAAAGGTGGAGGCGAACGGGCTGCACGACCTTAGTTGCACTTGAAGTGCTGGCCGAAGGTCCCGGCACCACGCCTTAAACGGGATCATGAGAAGGGCATTGGTTTCCGCAGGCATCCCCTGCATTTTGGAGCCCCCGGGCCTCTCGCGCACCGACGGGAAACGGCCGGATGGACTGACTCTGGTCCCGTGGAGGAGAGGTCGCTCCCTCATTTGGCCACGTGCGTCTGTACCTTCGCGTCGTGCCACCTCGCGGCTACTCAGAGGGCGGCCGGTGCGGGAGCCGAGTCCGCGGCCTTGCTAAAACATAGTAAGTACGCTGCCCTGGAGGCCGCGGGATATGATTTCGTCCCGTTCGCAGTGGAGACGGCGGGTTCATGGGGCCTAGAGGCTAAGAGGTTCGTGGCTGATTTGGGGTGCCGACTGCGGAGGGAGGGGCAGGATCCGCGCTCGGGGCAATATTTAACCCAGAACATATCCCTGGCCATACAAAGGGGAAACGCCGCGAGCCTGATGGGCACGTTTGGGCGAGGGGACTTAGAGATGACGTGATCCTTCTGATGAAAAAAAAGGAAAGAAAAGAAAGAAAAGAGAGAAAAATATTTAAATGTTATTTACATTCTAGTTATAAGTTAATGTAGATTTACAAGCGTTGAAGAGTATAAAAATGGTTTTATTACTCTTGGTCACTGTATCGAGAAGCTGCGATTTTAAAAAAATAGCCACATTTTAATTATGCGCTGACCTTTTTAGGTACTTGTGATTCATAATCTATCCCAAGTAAATCATATTATAGTACATAAGATTTTTACAATTGTAGTGTCAAGTATTGATATGATTTTATTGATTTTTGTAAATCTATCCTAAGTATATCATAGTTTTTAATTTTTATAGTACATAAAAAATAAGACTGATTTTTACAATTTTATTGGAGAGCCAAGTATTGATTTTTGTCATCATATTAATGTTATTTTTTAGTTATTTGTTATATTTTGTATTTTTAGGACATAAGATTATAACTGATTTCACAAGAAACTGATTGTGATATTAAAATAATTAAACACATAAAGAAGTTCTATTTTTATTAGATTAGTTATTAAACTTATTACTGATTGCAATCGTTTTTATTTTATTTTAACGTTCTATAAAATAAAAACTTCCCAACACTAGTAACTACTGATCCGTAGGTGCCCTATGTGGAATAAAAATTTAATTTATAAATTGTTCCACTAATGGCACCTGCGAAAAATATCAGTAGGTGCCCAATGTGGAATACCTTAGGTGCCATTAACTCAGGTGCCATTAAAACGGGTGCCCAATATGGAATACTTCAAAATTATTGACATGAAACAGAATTAACATGAATCGCCTATTCGCCTATTTCAGTTCATCTATCACATATTTGGATTCAAAACTATTAGTTTGAATGATATTGTCAAAGTTAGATCATATTTCTTACTTTTTTAAATCTGCCTAAAGCATCTTAAATATATAAGGCTACGTTTTCAAAGTGATATTTTAGAGATGCACTTGAACCAACTGATCTCCTAGACACGTGGCAATTCATTGACAGTCGTCAACATATATCATAAACGTCAAAATACATGTCATATATATGACATACACGTCAAATTCCATACATTCATAATTCTATTCTACAATACAGGCTAACGAATTACCACTTGTCTAGGGGGGGCAGAATAATCTAAAATCGCAAATACTGTTTTCCTACATAAACATGTTCTACTTGACGTGAATGTATTGTCTAACAAGTTTGCAGGGTTTGGGGCTCCGCCGAGTAGTTGCATTTCTAGCCAATTTTCAGATGCAGCCATATTATTAGACAAAGTAATGAGTCAGGTTCTTGTGTTACCGATGTTTGTATAGTTTAATAAATACTGCTTTGAGCCAACTTGTTAATTAGTTGCTGAAAGTTTCAGGAGGTAATTAAATGTTTGCTTATGGTTTGTGATTAATTTGTATACAAAGTTCTCGGAGGAATTCTGCACTTTGTTTATTTAGACATTGAAGTCTACTTTTTATAATAGTGCCTTTATAGAAGTTTGTGCTGAAGGGGATTTATTGGATGTATATTACCAAGTTTGAATATAGTTTAAGTATTATGAAAACTGATAGATTTTTAATAGTAATCCTCGGTTAGATAACGGGTTGAACGTTATTTAGTGAGAATAAATGGTAACGAAGAAGTAAAAAAACTTATATTTGGTTTATATCTCATGATTATTTTCTATAACTTTCTATTTTTTATTTTTGATCACAAGTAGTAATACTATCACTAGTGCAGCCTTATAATTTTTAGATGTGAATACTTAAGATTGAAAAAAAAAATAGTATTAAACAGCATCAAATTATTTCACCAACATTAGAAGCCAAATATGACAAATAGTCTCATGTCAATAAAATCATTATTTGCACCCATTGTTAGTCATTCAATACAAATTATTTATGAGACTTCTTGGGAAATACAAAGGTTTTATCATAAAAGTGTATTGCGTAACACAATTCTAGTTGTATACATTCCACGTTCCGATGACTGTGTACAAAGAAGTCGCAAGACTAGAATAAGTTCTAAGCAAATCTTAACACGCGCTGCGTCTACGAAATTCAATAAGCATATTCTCAACAATAATCAGAAGTTTTCTTTGAGCACCATTGGAAATTCAGTGGGTGATGTTACACAAAATAAATAATAAAAGTGGTCGGAGTGTCACGGCTTTCGTGAATGTTTTCGTCCGCTACTTGAATATAAATTGGGCTAATTTAAAAGCGTATGATATAGTAGGGAGAAGCGGTACCATATCATATGTATTTAGGGAAAAAAATGCTTACTTTTACGAAAATAATGTTGTATGGTATGCCTACGTTTTATGTTTATTAGTTGTGTTTATTAAGCATAAAATACAAAAGTAGTGAATTGTGACTAGAAAAAATATATAGCTCTTTTGCCATATGTAGGTACAGAGTTTACTTTGATTCCAGCGTTTACCCGTAAATTCAACTGGATATAATAATCTAGATAGATTTTTATTTAGGTTATAATAATAGTAGATACGTACACTCGACTATGCCCGCGGTTCCGCCCGCGTGGATGTCGGTTAACGCAACTTGTGCTTCTCTACCGATTGCAGTCAAACGAAATGTAAGTTTTGAAGTGTTAGGTACCATTCAAACGAAAAATCACATCATAATTCGTTCAAAAGTTTTTGCGTCCGTGTCGGACAAAGAGACAAGAATACAGAATAAAATGTGTTCAATATCGTAAATATAACATAACCCGACATGTGTTTTTTTAGTAGAGACAGTTTGTTTAGATATAATTTAAAATCACATAGTTAGTTTAATTATTGCAATCACTTAATGTATTTTGAGAAAGCTCTGCCGTTCCCCCCCCCCCCCCCTCCCCCCAAAAGCTTTTCATCCAAGTGTGAACCATTCGACGCAGACAGAGGAATATTTGACTTGGATAAATTAATTTCTGACAAAATGTAATTAAACGAACACCACCTATACTACTTCAAGAAGATTATAAACAAAAGCTGAATAATGGACACACAGAACATCAATACTTAGAGGCTAGATCTATAGGATATGTACAGATATTCCCATTTACTCTGAATTTAGATGCACACTCAACAGTATTTATGGGATACCTAGAGAGGTATGCCATAAATACTCGATGCAATAACAGAGAGGTAACAATTTATAATAACCAGGTATACCACTACTATTCATTCAACGTATATGTTTGCATATTAAAATATTTAGAAATGACGTCATTATTGTTTTTAATATACGGGTGTACATTTATTATATTCACGTCTGTAACTTTTTAATATATTTTTGTAACAAACTTCTTTATTGTGTCGGCATTGTTTGACTTTGGTAGATGTGTTATGAGATTCTTATTTATTTTGACTTTGGTAGGTATGCGAATATAATTGTTAGTTCTCACGCACTATCACATAAAAACTAGAGTACGGGGTCTTTTGGACCAGGCGCGACTACTCGCGGTTAAAATATGATCATGCTCAGACCAATAGGTACCTATTGGTCTGAGCATAAAAGTTTATTCACCATTACAGATTTTTTTTTAATAAAACACTAACCAAAGTAGTCAAAAATAATTATTTTCATTTAACACTAGCTGACCCCGCGAACTTCGTACCGCCTAACAGTCAATTCTTTTTTTTTTTTTTCAATTTTTCTCTCCGTAAGAACCATCCCCGTACTAGGAATGTTCTAAAAAAAGAATTAGCGAAATCGGTCCAGCCGTTCACGCGTGATGGCGTGACCAAGGGAAATAGGGATTCGTTTTTATAGATGAAGGAAATAATCCAACTACTTTAACATTGAAATCAAAAAGTTATGCTCACAAATTTATTCGTCACCCTGCAGAAACCAGCCTGTTATCGAAATATATTTATAAATAATATATATACTACCAGCCGTCCCTCGTTATCCATTCAAGTGAAGTACAACCCTAGGTAGCCCCTTTCACTTATCACGCAACACGCACATATTACGGGCAGAACTTACCAACCCTCCAAGAGAATCACTTATGCAGGCACTCGAGAAAGCTCTGTCCATGCTCTCGCCCAAAGCACCCGTAATACTTTGTTATGTATATTCGTTTATATCGTACTTTTATTTTTTTTAAGACTTTTATTTTTTTTAAGAAACCGTACGTAGGTACATTCTACACGGATAATGAACTCGACTGCTACGCAGGAGATGCGGTTTCGATTCCCACTCTGTGCAAATATTTGTATGCAATGTGTATATTTGCAATGTTCTGGGTATTTATGTGCTTCTGGGTACTCTATCAGTCTGTCTGTTACGTTACGCTTTCACGCCTAAACCACTGAACCTATTTTGATGAAAGGTTACTACATTTCATCAAAATAGGTTAGATTATAAAGGTAAAGGTATATTAGACCTTGAGAAAGGACATAAGCTATGTTTGGTCGCGATAACCGACATGCACGAGGGTGGAGCAGCGGTCCACAGCTAGTATCATATAAATTTCATTTTCTTCCCAAATGAATCTAATTTTGTTCTATGGTTATTTTCGAATTGCTTTCAATCTTCTATTTTATTAAACGAAGATACGATTTCGTGACCTGTTTCGCAAGATTGGAATCGGCGAGAAAACTGATGCGTAGTGCTTTGTTCCAACCCAATTTAGACGTGCTTCTGTTAAAATTATGAAACGGCTAGAGAATACAAGATGGCTTCCTTTAAAAAAATAAAATTAGGAACGTACAAATGATGTCGCTAGTGTTATGCAGGCATCTAAATAATGTAGTTATGAGCATTTAACGAGATGCGAATAGGTACTTCTTAATTATTTTTTTTAATTTAATTTTTTACTGTAGGTACAAATGAAAATAATACATTCAGAAACTTAACGATTAAATTTTGATGTACAAAGGCAAGCTTGTATTGAGTTTTCTCCCAGCAAACCTTTGGGGGATAGAAGAAAAGCGCAACAAAAAGGTGAAAAACAAGTGTACAATTATTGTAGAGAACATAAAATAAAATACAGAAATAAGTACTAAGTACTATTCACTAAAGTACTAGTATTAGTAACTATTCACCAAAGAGTCCAACAAACTTCATTATTATCATTCATTCAATTTTTTTTTATTTTATTAGGAAGTGAAAACACCTTCGTCTATTTTTCGTAGATTTTTTTAAGATGGGAATATATCATTGATCTCGTGATATTTTTAGCGATACCTCTTGTGACAATGTCAAACTAACATAATTATGATATTTGACTTCGGTTCCGGAGTGCCACTGTTTTTTCTTTTCATTATTTTTGAGTAATCTATATTCCTCATACTATTGTGTTTTAAATATTTTGTGAAGGTTTGACACTATAGACAAATGCTACAATGCTAGTTTTATGTCTATAGGAATCAATGTAGCTTGTAAAAGGCGGAGATAACTGTTTCGACAAGGGTCATCCTCGCCCGACATAGAGCCCGTGACTAAACAAGATGTATATTGAACTTTGTCTTGTGTTTGACAAGTAGACTCGTATTTTCATGTCGTTTGTAAAATCCGCAGACGACTTCAAAGTTATAACCTTTGTGAATTATGACTGTTATTTGTTTACTGTAATGTGATAAAAGACTGTTACCCCTCGTTTACACCAAGAAACAAGTTGTAGACTTGTTTGAAATACAAGTCGTCAAAATACAATTTTTCGTACCTACTCAACATGTATTGAGACTTGTCTCAAATACTCATGCGTTCACACTGTGTTGTCAACTTGTATTTAGACAAGTTTAAAACACAGTTGCGTTCACACTGTAGTCTGCGACATGTTGTACTTTGTCTTTGTCATTGATCGCGTTCACACCTACACAACACTGTCGTATTTTAGACAAGTCTTGTTTATTTTACTGCAATTTCTGTCAAGTTTAGTTTTAAACTGTATCCATGATTGATGGATAACATGTATACAGACATGTTTACAACTTGTCGTACAAGATTTGTTGACAACTTATCAACAAATCTTTCAACATGTTATAAACATGTCTATGTCTGAACGAAGACATGTCATAAAACTTGTCAAATACATGTTTTATACCCTGGTGTAAACGAGGGGTTAGGTATCTTCTTCACCCTAGCGTTAATCCCAGTCGCATCCGAAGCTTTCACCTCGGAGTCTAAGTTCCGCTATACCAGTATTAACTACGGATTTGGCTGGATTTCGATATTTTCCGTGAAGCGACTGCCATATAACCTCCACAACTTAATGGTGAAATTAAGCTATATAGATGTTCGTATGGCAACCGGGAGCGACGCTGAGCTGGGATCGAAAGCGCGCTATTACCAATCAATTTACACACACAAGTGTAGTAACACGCGCAATAAAAATATAACTTTTGAATAGATTATCGCAATTACATATATCCATACTGCGGCCTTGCCATAAACCTTAAAACAGGTCAATAATTGAACTGCTGTCATTCTACCAACTGCAAATGTCACTTTGAAATGTCATAATATAAATATATAGGATTACAATTTGACATTTTCTACAGTTGGTAGAATGACAGCAGTTCAATTATTGACCTGTTTTAAGAGTACATGGTATGGGCCCTGATATTATAAATGCGAAAGTAACTCTGTCTGTCTGTCTGTCTGTCTGTTACGCTTTCACGCCTAAACCACTGAACCGATTTTGATGAAATTTGGTATAGGGGTAGATTAGACCTTGAGAAAGGACAAAGGCTATGTTTGGTCGCGATAACCGACTGGCACGCGGGCGGAGCCGCGGGCAAAAGCTAGTTCACTATAAACTCAATTAGGTACTGATTGGATCATTCACATAAATAATTATAAATTCCAGATTGGTTAAATCAACATAAGTATTTGTACAAAATATTTCGTAATTAGTTTATTGTTATATCGGATTAAAAATTTAACACGGTTAAATTATTGTTGTATCATCGACACAAATAAAATTATTGATGGCAAAATATTATTAATAGTTAAAATATATTCCAGTTGTTGCCCACTGTTCTCGTGTGATCTCGTTCCTGCTCAGCCCCCCTAGATAAGTTATCATTTTACCGCAACCCATGGGAACCTATTTCAAGGTGAAAAAGAGTTTAGTTGTTTGAGAATAATTGAGTAACAAATATCTTAACATCTTCAAAAACTTTCACATTTATCATTTTAGTGGGATTAGATTACTCATTTAAACACTTAAAAATACTATTAAAATGATAAAAATATAAAAACAATAAAACCTATAACAGTGCCATCTACTTGAACCAATTCACACTCTCACTTAAAACATTTCACCTATACTAACAATGACATAGAAACCGTTTTACAGTTAGTTTGTCTTGGAAAATATTTTGCTCAAAAATAATAATGCATCATGGCTTTAATCCTCTCAAACCCAAGACAAAACATTTGAGTAGGGAGCAATATTGGGGTGTAGAGTACTCCAGTAGTTTGCCAAAGGCTGTATTAGATTCCAATCCGATCGGGGCACAACCCATTGTTTGAGGAAAATCACGGGCAACAATACCTTTTTGTATTGATAACCCAAATATATGTATATTGGATCATAATCCCAGATTTAAGTAGAATATTAAGTTTAAAATAACGATTTTAATTTTTAAGGAAGTAATTATAATTTTTCGAGTTTTTCGAAGAATGTCGATTAATAAATTCAATGGAGGGTAAACTTGAGCGTGAAAGTTTAGTGTTTTAAATAAGCATCTCGCTTGCTAAAGGGTACATAGTGCCCCAACAAATTCTTCGTGGTGAAATGTGTCAACCTGGCTCATCTGCTATCCAATTCGACTAAGGGTTTCTTAACAGACGAAGCTCTAGCGGAGATTTTTTCTCTGGAGGTTGGTGATGGTAGTAATACACGGTATAAATACACGTTGGTAAACACAGTGTTGAATTCTTAATGTGTGGCTGGGCATCGAAAAGATCTGTCGACCAACGCTTTCACCACTATTGTTCGCCAACATGTAGAGCGGGCATTAGATTTAAGAACAAAAAAACTACATTTTAGCCTCGAAAGATTCTTACTATCTAAAACTATTTTAACACACATCGGATATACGGCTATACAAAGCATCGAAATTCACAAAATTATTTGTAATAATAAGAAACTTCAACTATAAATTAGCTTTCGAATTATGGAAACGTAAAAATTACTAGATTATTCAAATCAATTAAGATAAAGAAGAAAAGATTCATTTTTTTTTTATTGTTCTTGTTTATACATCTTTTAAGCAAAAAGCAAAACTTACTATAGTCACTGCTTAATGCGGAGGAACAAAGGTGTAAGTTATGTAAAAGGAAGAAACTACTAACAGATGACTGTATTTACATTTAATAAATATTATAAGCAGCCTTTAAGATAAATACTTTTGTAAAAAAGCTAAAAGTTCAACTATGCAAATACTATCATCAATTACCCCTTCTGATTTATTTAAAGATAAATTATATACGTAGACACAATAATTTATAGATATAGTGATACTGTTAGATAAGGATGATGGACACCCTAACCCTTGGCTGTCAGAGCAGATAATGTTTTTGCAGATGAACTTTATGCAAATTCAGCAAAAGGGTAAAAAATACCACTGGTTTTACAATTACCGTTGGGCTTTATGCGTCTTTGCTACAAATAATTTTAATAAAGCTGCATTATACACTTACTAATCTAGCATAATAAATATGGTGTTATCTGATTATATCGTGTGCAATGCACTAAAAAGAACAAAGTGCCTTTCATAATTCTTTTTTGGGCATTCTGTTTGCATTTGCACTTTCCACTGTAATAAATTTTCAGTACGAACCCGGCCGTGGGTACGTACCCTTATCACACGAAAATAGCTTTGGTGCCCGCGCATCTGCACCTTGCCTAATGTACCGTTATATCACGAAATGTGTTTCTGTATGAATCCGGGTTTACGTCATGTAGACGTGCTTTTAAAATGGTTCAAATGTATTGTGTTTTATTATTGTTAACATTTTTGTTACGGAAATGACCAAATATGTTTACAAAAAGAGGAAACCGCCTGCAGGAACACACCTACCGATTAACGGATAAAACCCTGGTGCAGGTTTACCCTTCTGGGTTAGAAAGTCACACAACAGTCCCTTTCGTAATAGCAAAAATAAACTGGCCTTTTAGACAAGTGGCAATTCGTTGCTCGGCGTATGATGGAATAGAATGCCAAATGTATGGGATTTAACTTATATGACAGGCGTAAACGAATGTCAAAAACGTCAAATCCTATACATTTGTCATTCTATTCCATCATACGCCGAGCAACGAATTACCACTTGTCTAGAGGGCCTGAACATAAAATGAAAGGCTAGCATAGCAGCAAAATTCATTACAAACCTCTAAGTATTACATTGTACGAGTACCTAGTACTATCTATTGCTCGAGGGTCATGTTGAATTTTGAACCCTTTCCCGCAACCCATGGGAAGCTAATCCCGGGATACAAAGTAGTCTAGGTGTTATTTCAGATTACAATACATCCCCAAATTTCAACCCAATCCGTTCAACTGTCCTTGAATAACAAACATCCAAAAATCTTCACATACTTTCACACTACTAATATTAGTAGGATAGAACGATGAGGTAACTTGATGCTACAAACGCTGCGCCATCCCGCACCAATTTATCGAATCATATCAAACTTTCCAACGAGTTTATCTCAAATGCTTTGAGCGCATACATAAACTACTTAATTCCTCCCTTGTGTACCATAAAATATTTACCTCACGTCAAGGTGATAAGACCCTTATACATGCGCCGAATGCATGCGAGCAAGAATTTTAGCAACATAGCCTTTCCACAGGCTTTGGGTTTAAAGAATATTTTATTCCCAACGCTTCTATTTTGCATTTGCCATGCAATTCTTCAAAGACAAAATATGCATGGCAACTTGGCAACATTTGTGTTTGAAATTTTATCGTTTGCAATTTCAAATTGGTTTACATAACCCGAATAGTTATAGGCACGTATTTTATTTAAACGAAGAGGCATAACGTAATCAAATGGTCATTCATAGGACTTTCTAACAAATCACTTGGAGAGAGAACTATCAATTAATGGTCTCACTACCATGGACGCCCAAAATCGTGCGAAGTGGAAGAGGAAGACACGGAAGGCGGACCCAGAGTTCCGAAGTCACCTTTGGCTCCGATGCAATCAGAAAAATACGTCTCCATAAAGATGATGTATTAAAGAGAGAACTATTATAACTTATATTAAAATGGGGAAAACTTAAGCTCTCATGCAATATGCCATAAGAGACTCGTGCTCGAGATACAGGCGGTTGAGTAAAAAGCAAACATAAGAAATGTAAGTAGACAGGTAATCTAGTTCCCCTTGCTGGATAGTACTAGACCTGAGAGGGCACTTGAGTTGTTTACAGTTTATGCTACGATACCGAAGCGACTGCTAGCGATAAGAACTTTTATTCTCTATATCATAGATAGGTAAGTATATAAATGACTTTAGCTAGGTATACGTATATGAGATGGTGAAAATTATAGATTGATCGATCACCATGGAAGTAAACACATAAAATATTTTGATATTAATAGCAAATCCAGAGGTCACACTTTGTTTCCTGCAGAGGGGAAGGAAGAAAAGAAGACAAGTACATTGAAGATACTTCTACGGTAGAGTTAGTACATTCATGCTAAGAAAAGTACAATTATACCAAGTATTATTTTTATATTTAACTAGCCTTCCGCCCGCGGTTCCGCCCGCGTGCATCTCGGGTAACGCGACTTTTGCTCAAATCTTCGGTTCTACTCAACCGATTGCGATCAAACAAACATAAGATTTTGAGTCTGATTAAGCCCTTTCTAACAAAAAAACCGCATCAAAATCCGTCCAGTAGTTTTTGCGTCCATCGCGAACAAACAGACAAACAGACGAAAAGACAGGAAATTCAAAAAAAATATTTTCGTGTTCAGTATCGTTAACATAACATAACCCAAGTATTTTTTTTAAATATCTCCAATGTACAGACACGACCACTTTACAATTATATAATAGTATAGATATAGATAGATATATTCTAATTATTATTGGTGAAGTGAAGAAAGAAGAAGCAAGAAAAATATCTAAGTCTAATACTGTATAATTTCTAATGTTAAAAAATGCTACCCTCCCTAATGTAGGTAAATTACGTAAGAGAAACTAAGTAGATAACGTTTACGCAATAAAGGCACCAGCCCTAAGGTACGTACACCACGGATGTGTAACCCGGGAATTGGCAGTAATCCCCAGATTACACAATATCCCGCTATAGGGCGTGCCGATAAAGGGAACTGCTTATTTAGCGATTCATGGTAATACCACTTAAGCCTGAAAGAAGTGTTCGGCCATAATATGTCGCACAATTATGCCATTCTATTAATATTATAAAAGTGAAAGTGTTTAGATGTTTGAAGATGATGAAGTTGATTGGATGTTTCTTATTCAATCAAAGTCAAAGTCAAAGTCTTTATTTCTCAAAATAGTGCAACATTGTTACAGCTTTTTGACGTCAAAAACTCCTTAAAACTAAGTTTACCACCGCTTCCTAAGCGCTAATGGAGAAGAAACGGCGCAACAAACTCCAATGATGCTCTAACGGCTGAACGAATTTAGATAAAAGTTGGAACAGAGATAGATTATGATCTGGAATAACACATGGGCTTTTTATCCCTGGAATAACTACCTATTCCAGGGATAGAAAGCCTATAGGAAGGAAGCCTTCCCATAGGTTGCGGGAACTGGATCAGAATACCATACGGGCGAAGTCGTGGCCTAGGGCTAGTATTAAATATGAGAATTTGATGATCATGTCATCATCAGGTCTTAAAATTTGTGAATTTAAGATTTCTTTTCAAGTTAAGTTCGGAAAAACCCTTTTTTTTTTAAATAAATATAACACCATAAACGAGGTAATGAAATTTTTCTAAATAAACGCATAAAAATACTTCAAGAAAATGAAAACCATCCTTTTTTAAAGTCAGTTGAAGAAGAAAATCAAAATTTAATGTGTTTCAGAAAGCAGTTCACTTCAAAGCAAATTCAATTTAAAATTTCACACATTGTAGAGACAGGTACGTTCAAACGTTTCTAACTAAAGTGAAACACGTCATTATTAATTTAAAGGGAACTTAATAGACTTATGAGGCAGTGTTACACTTATGAATATTTAGAATTCAACCCATACCATTAATGAGGTGAGCTCGTATTAAATAAACCTTTTGTAACAAAGTTTACACAGTTAATGATAATAATTTTATCGTTTGCTTTTAGGTGCTACGGAAATTCATAATTTAGTAGAGATTAATTAGTCACAATATTTTGTCAAGTATTTTTATACTTGAATAATTAACACCCGTATTCACAAACAATACTTCGCTATGCGTACCACCAAAACTGTGCAAAGAACGACAATATCTCAGTGCGTTCGTTTTGGCAAGCCTTTTTATTCATTGATAACACTTAAGTAATACTTCGTTGAGGGCACGCACTGCGTTAGATACTGCTCCGTGATGTTTGTGAATTAATTTTACCAGCCCTATGCGCTCGAGCACACTATGAGACCTCACAGTATCGTTTGTGAATACGGGTGTAAGAACTGTAAGGATTTATGAATGAACAATAAATCTAACACCGCTCCAATCCAAATTAAGCATGTATTCGTAACTAAGTTACTATCTTATTTCTAACGACCGACCTAACAAATGGTACTCTGTAGTAGGATTGCCATACGAAGTTCTTTAGTTAGACTAGTCGGACTTTTGAAGGCCCCAACTATCCATAACGACTGCCATAGATGTTTGTATGGCAACCGGGGACTGACGGCTTAACGTGCTCTCAGATGCACGACCAGACCAATGCCAATACCCATATTGCACTGAGCGGGGATGGAACACGCACCTCCTGCATAGCGGTCGCATTCGCTACCACCACGCCACAAAGGTTGTTCATACAAAAATACGATTAAAGATGGTGGGATGATGGGATCGTGGTGGGATGCCCTCTTACCTCCCACAATACTTTGTCTCGTTTTCATAGCTTAATTTTTTTTTTGTTTTATATAAGACACGTCAATTTGATTTCGCCTCGCCTGATGATAAGCTGAAAGCAAAGTCTCGAAAAAGAGGGTCACCATTACAGACACGTACCATGTTACAATGGTGGCACATAGCTTGAAGGCCTCATCAGATGCTATTTCATGCCCCGCTTAAAGGACCCGGGACTGTAGGAAGAGGGAAACACGTAAGCTGGTAAGGAATTCCAGGTCTAATGGTGCGGCAGAAGGAGAAGTCGCCAAACCGATGTAAAAAAGAAATGTTATAGGTATGATAGTGTAGATACCCATAGTAAACTTGCCTAGACTTCAACATCTAGCAAATAAAATAGTTTCATTTTCATTTACTATTGTTAAAATTGCTTGTTAAACCATCAAAGAGATTGCCGAACTAACTCAAACTACCCTACTACAAACTGTGGTATCTCGGAATAATTCATATTTCCATTAGAAGCGAATGAATATTACCTAGCCTAGATGAGGGCGCTCGAGGGGACTAGAACTTTAGTACAAATGTCCGGGAGCCGTAGGGAGTCCCCGTCACTTGTTTGCATAGTCTATGTTGGAGTTAGATATTTGCAGGAGAAGTTTTTTTGTTCTCCGGGGATGGGTTGTGGAATGGAAGCGGTGTTTAAGTTTGTTCGTTTTGGTACAGGGAACTAATGACTATGTAGTGAGTTACATTGGCAAGGTGGTTGGGGCCGACCTTGAAACATTCGAGTTGATTCGTAGTCGAATTTTGTGGGTAGTTTGCTAAAATATTAAACGTATAATATTGATTATACGTCAGTCTGATGTCACATTCTGGGCCGGCTGGGGTGCGCAGAGCCGGCCGGGGTGCGAGGGATATGTCTACGATAATTTCACCTCCGGAAACCGACGGCCCAGAGACAGCGTGCGTTTTAGTCGGTTCAAGTCCGACATAATATAACCTCTTCCACTGACTGGCAGGGGAGGTATCCATGAGGATTTATAGTATAGGCCTTTTTCCCAACTAAGTGGGGGTCGGCTTCCCAGTCTCACTGTGATGCGGCTGAACTTCGTTATTTTTCGTAAAGCGTCTGCCATGTAACCTTCACATTTCACATATACTCACCTCACTATGTACCTCGCTTTGCTTGCCATTTGCACGTACCCTGCAGGATTAGAAAGGTAACGCAATATCCTATAAATAAATTCATTTATAGATACGCATCAATAAAGTCTTTTATCCCCTCTTTTGTATAAATAGTGACCACCGACCCTTATAAATTTTAAGCTCGAGGTCAAACGTGCCACAAATCTTCAACAAAAGTTATTGGAAGAAAATAAAATTTTATGTTCAAACTGGTTTTATTGTTACGAGGAGACATATTAAGGGCATGGTTCATAAGGTCATTTCTTCGAAGTGTTTTTACTATCATCGTAGCAAACACATGGCCTATTGGCTCATGACACCTGAGATATTACCAACACTTAGGGTGCGCTTACAGTGACGTGGAGCTGGATGGACTAGAGAGGTACTGATCGTGAATTGACCAATCACAGTGCTTGAAATCTTCACTCTGCATCAGTGGAAATAATATAGGTATGTGGAGCGGAGCTGAGCGGACTTTTAAACAAAATTATATGAAAACTTAACCGCGGGTCGGTCAGAGCGGAGTTGAGCTGGCTACGGTGCCGTGCGGAGGGCAAAGTGGGGGGTAGTGAGACGATACAGCATCTAGATGAGACATGATTTATTTACTCAGCTCAGGTCAATTCTACAAATATAGCTATAGTATGCAACAATCGGGCATGCGTCCAAACTCTGCACTGCTGCTGAAAAAATCCTAGGAGAAAATTTCAATAAAAGTTTCCTCAACCTGGGAATTGCTCTGGGAAATTTCATTTTCCTTGTTCACCCAAATTTATTGAATTTGAATAAAACAATAATGTTTTCCTGATGGGTGTAGTCACAACCACACAATCAGTAAAGAATAGATGTATTAGATACTTTATAAACCTATCAATATTATTATTAATTAAGGATTCACGTTTAAAAAATAATAAAATAACGCGGAACATGAAGCGACTGCGGTGGCTTAGTAGTGAAGACTCGCAATTTGAACCCCCACCCACTACACCACACTCCTACATAAACAATAAGCTTAGCAGATAGGAAGGTTTAACGTGAATATTTATGAAGAAAATTAGTAAACAGCCTCTTAAATTAATATTAGCAAGACTTAATAAGCGGAAAACAATTTAATGTAGATAATTACTTGTGCTGACTGTGTGACTGACTGATTCATTAATGCAGAGCTTTAACGGCAGAGATTAGATTGAATGAGATTATATTGTACTTTTCCAGTTTTTTTTTATTTTAGAACCTGACTGGTTTTGCCTCACAACTTTCTCGAAAAGTAGCCGAAACGTAAATTTAAAAGTAAATAAAATAATAACAAATAAATCGCGATAAAATCGTTAAAAAATTTTTTCAATGAGATTATGTTGTACTCCATCAGATAGTAAAATACAATCCACGAAAAACTATATAATTGACCACAAATTGTCTAATTTATAATCCAAAAGACCAAAAGACATTGATAACGAAATATGGGTTTTAATATACCTACCTATTCATGACTATTATTCTTTTTCATATCAAATAGACGTTTAGAAAAGAAAAAAATACAATATCTAATTACGTAACATTATTTTTGCAACGAAAATTCTATTAAGTACAATTTTTATCATAAATACTGTAAGAATTTTTAATAAAAATTCTTGCGAACCTCAGAACTCTTAAAATAATCTTACGCATGCAAATTATTAAAGGTCTTCATGCGAAATTTAGTCTTGTGGCAAATTTGTGAGATGCAAAGACGTTTATACTTAAATAAACTCCTGGGTTTTTCGTTTGTAAAATGGACCCGAATTGTGAGTGAATTTCCCTACCCTTAGTTATGATAATACGGATTCCTTAGAAAGTTCAAATAAATTGCGGTATTCTCATATAAGTATGTAAGTGAGGACGCTCTCGGCTAGAGAAATTTCGACTAACTCAATCTGGTAAAAACCTCATTTGATGAGGTATTATCTTGATCTGACCCCACTGTAATTTAATCATATTCTTGCTGAATAAAACTCCAGTATTATATAGAGGTATTAATGAATTCAACTATTTGAAGAGCACATTGTACCATTTTTAACCGACTTCAAAAAAGGAGGTTCTCAATTCGTACGTACAGTCAGCGTCAGAGAAAACAGACCCCCTCAATACTTAAAGAATATCGCCGCCTGCGCCGGCCGGCCGCGTCACATGACTCACGAATGACGTCACGCGATGCGATCGTCGCTGAACTGCAAACAGCTTCATTTGCCTTTTATTTGCATGTTCATATTTGTAATTTTCTGATATTTTTCGTCTTTCGGCTCAATTGTATACCAAGATACAACATACTCACAAAAAGATGCCACATTAATTTATGTGGCGTTTGAGGATACGAACCCGCATCTCCAGCGCCAGCCGATTACTTAGACCGCGCCTTACTCCACTAGGCTACGGTTCACTTGATAATAATGGCGAAAAAATGAATAACATTCCTACTCCTATTATCGAACAAAGTTGATTACGGTGTTATTTTGTAGATGTTAAGGTTTAAATTTCAACTACACCATATATGATAATAATAACTGCTCAATTGACTGAAAGATAAGGTTGAAATTAGTATAGATTTCTCGTTTAGTTCAATAGATTACGCTTGATACAGCTTATTGCACTACCGTCATTTTGTTTTTTACTTCAAAAACTTATCTGCTGTATGAGCTGCGGCTATAGTATTTTAATATCTGTGACAGCGCGCTAAGGTTGCAATTAGAATACTTCTTTGTCATAATTACTAAACTGTGATTGAAGGTAACTTTATAATTCGTGGTAATTTGCATTGGTGTTAATCCTCCTCGTAATATTATTCAATTTATTAAGTTGTTGATCAGTTTTTTGAGCAAATTGAAAGTATGGTTCGAATAACAACATTTTTGAAAGCTAAAATTGTTATTCTCTGGGAGCAAGAATAGAGGCATAACGGTAAGAGTTACGATAAAAATATATTATATACCTATTTATTGCTTAATCATGTTACCTTTTCATTTACTAGTTAGATTTTTGGAGTTTCTTTTATTTATTATCATTTTCATTACAGAGAAATACAGTGCGTAGATGGATTCGAAGGTATCAAGCGACGGGTGATATAAAAAATGTGAACGCCAAGGACCTCGCCTAGTTGCATAAACTCATGAATCAGAACGGCACCATGATATTGTGGAAGTTCACTCAGTGGCACCCTTCAACCCTAAAAACATATAAGACTTAAGAACAAGCGGCGGTTAACATTAGGTAGGTAAGTAAATGATTATAACAATATTCTTTAAAATAAAATCACAAAAAAAAAAAACAGATTTGAAAAGGTTTATTATTTTAGGTTACTGGATATGGATGTCTTCAATGGGCCCAGGCGAGCTAGTGGAAATAGGTGGCCGCATGAACAGTGAGCGATACCTTGAAGTGTTGAAAGACGTAATGCTGCGCATAATCAGTGCGGGTCGCATATCCAGAAGGACAAATTTCCCTGGTTCAGGATAACCCTTTAGTGCATCCCGAATTATGCAAGACTGGCTAAATGCACAAGAAGATATAACGGTGTTTGAGTGGCCGGCTAAAAGCCCGGATCTTAATCCTATAAAAAACTTGTGGGGTCAGATGGTTTTAAACTGGAACTAAGGTAAACAGAACTTGGGAACTAATGCGAAATAGTGTCCTAACATTCATAATAATAATAATTAATACCTAATCCCATTACTCTTGTTTACAAGTTTAGTAATCTTCTAATGTGTTAACGATGCACCATCTGACCTCACATATTTTTCTAATGTTGTGTTAAAAGGGTTACTTATCAGAAAATGTGATCAAAGAGGAAGATGTATATTGCTATACTGTTATAGTTTAGCATGTTGGTTCTTTCTTTGTGGTTCATAGGCATAAATAACATTTCATTTTTCAACCATTCTTTTATATTCAAAGATTATACAGAGTGTAAAAAATTAATGTTTGCAACTTTAAATAAATAAGTAAATAAATATTGTAGTTATGTTTCTAGAACTATGTATAATATTAAACATTTTATACTTCACTTAGACCCTAAGTGAAGTAAACATTTTATTCTTGGGGTATTGTGTTTTGTCAATAAATTTACGTTCTAAAAATAAGTAAATCTAAAAATAAGTAACCCCAATTTAACTCAGATAGAAAAACTGTATACTCAACCAGGAAATGGACTCCATGTAGTCCTAGAAATGTAATTCGAGAAATAAATTAATATTGTTTATACAACAAGCCTATCTTTTCTTACAAACCTCATACCTACTATGAAATTTGATTCATTAAATAATAATTAACAAAAGTGCTTATGAGAATAAAAAAATAATTATACGAAATAAAAAAAGAAGTTTGTGTCCAAGGATTTGAACCCCCGGTTACCGTATTCACAAAGCATAGGTCATAACCACTAGACCAACATGACATTTACACAAAGTTTCAAAAAACTTCAATGCTTTCATGTCATTATCAAGGGGGGTCCCTTTTCTCTGAAGCTTACTGTACGTAGACTTACTGATTTATTAGTAGTCGGTGCCAGCCAACTTCGTTTGTTGTGTCTGAACTACTATGATGCAATCAATTGAAATATGGCCTCTTGGGCTAAGCACCGACTTCTTATAAATCAGTAAGTCTGTAAATTAAGTTATTTTTCGCTTTTCAGTGCCTCTTTTTCGTTTCTTGAAGTCGGTTAAACTTTTTTGTTAAAATGAATTTATGTATTTATGCTAAGGAATACTTAATAGAACTTGCCGAATTACGTTTCAAAGCTTACAAGATTACGCACATAATAAAATTATAACTCTTGAGCGCTTCAAACTCTAACTCGCTAATTAGATGACTATCGTGCTGCTATTACATATTATCTGAGCACCTGGATTCTCTTCCCATACCATAGTTCTTTACTCTAGGTAACGACAAGAGCCGAACAGTGATGTAGGCCTAACCATGTTCGCCGCTCCGACGTCATTCAGAAACGTATCCAACCTAATCACATCAAATGTTATCGGGCTAATACTTACTCTTGTTGATATGATTACACTCTACTCTCTTCTCTATCTGCTACTCCGTGATTAAAAAAGAACAACAATTTATTACTTTGTCAGAAATTAATTTACTTCTTACAATAATAATACCTATATTATTATATTGGTTCTTGTAATTCTGAAAGAAAACGTAGGTATCTATAATATCTACCTTTTGTAAATTAATTCAAAGTTGATCGCATTCAAAACTTAGTAGTGATATTTTCATATCAATCTTGCTTCCTTTTCGGATATAGTCTATTCATCACTAAATTTTAGCAGTATATAATAGAAAAAAAAGGAAGCTACCAAACTTTGTTTGGTGTACAATAAAGTTTATTTCTATTCTATTCTATTCATAAAGAGAATCCTCCTCTACAAAAACTATTGATCCAAATTTAATATTTTTATCGCTTAAAATGTAGAACGCAAATTAACCTCTCAACCTCTCAGAAATAGATGTACACATACATAAAATATTCGCTAAATTGGGAAGTTCGCTAAGAGGCTTAACTAATGTTCCCTAATAAAAGCTTTTCATTATAAATCATTTCTATGAAGTGGGGTATAAATTGCTACATAATCTTTCAATATTCTTCATTGTAAATTTGATTTTAATTTATAAGGAACATGATCATGTTTTTATATTGAGGTCAAAAGACTGAATAAAAAGCACACAACGCTGGTAGCTATTTCATCTCTTTGAACTTTATAATAATAAATATGATGCAAGGGACCAAAAAATTGCAAGCAAACAAGTAAAGCCGCGTTATCAGCGGAGTAGAATTTGGATCACCCTATGTCTTCCCATGCGGGGTCATACAAAGCGACTATGGGATAGGGCTGTTTAACATCATACAGATATATACAGCCCAGATTCAGCCTCAGATGCATGGCTCGAATCAATGATAGTGCCCAGAATACGGCAATAGGCTCATCCCCCATTACGTGGGACCGAATACAATGATTGGTGAAATATGGTTGTTAGTTCACCTCTGCCTATCCCTCCGGGGATATTAATATGTACCCGTGTATGTATGTATGTGAAGAAAACTTCCCAACGTTTACATTCATAATTTTCGTAAGATAAAGTAAGTCAGATACATTTTTCAATTTGAGTGTTCTAGTTAACGTTATCAATAAATTAAAACAATAAATAAATTTTATAGAGAAAAACAATCAAAGGAAGAAAAATCAGAGTTATAGAGAGCTTTGCATTCTTTGATATTCTTTGAGATCAAAAAACTGTTACTTAATTTAAAAAACTCATTACATTTTCTTACTCATTGAGGGAATTATTAGTAATTAGAATTGTTCGACATGATGCCCACAGCTACATTCTCTCAACGCATTTCTCGCCACATACTGTAAATATATCCTCACACATTGCGTCTGGAATCAGGTATGGTAATACGCACGGTCAGGTATCAGGTATGAAAGGAATTTTATCCCCCACACGCTTAAATTGTGGAATGAAATTTTTGCCGTGGTTTTTCCAACTGACTACAGTAGTACAGTACAGTCTTCAAGAAGGGCATTAGAAAATTCTCACAGGACCGGAAGCGTGAGTGTGACGTGACGGCCCAGCTCCCCTAGACAAGTGGCAATTCGTTGCTAGGCGTATGATGGAATAGAATGACAAATGTATAGGATTTGACATTTTTGACATTCGTTGACGCCTGTCATATACGTCAAATCCCATACATTTGGCATTCTATTCCATCATACGCCGAGCAACGAATTACCACTTGTCTAGAGGGGCTGGTATTGCATACGTGGCCGTGTACTTTTTTGCCACCTAAGTGGTATAAAAAATAGGAATAATGTATTATTAATAATGTATTTTATAACAAAACAAGCCCTTTACAACAATAGAACAATAAAGATCAGAACACATAGACACTACATCTTTATGTTCTGAAGCTTTCAAAAATAGAATATCTGCTGAAAACACCGCAAATCGCGACAAATATTGTATACAAAAGGCTTAATTCTAACATTTAGTGAGCACATTCAGTCCCCACTTGACGGCCGGAGGTCGAAATTTCAATTTCCTAAAGGAAAAGATAAATTTGCTTGTCGTTTATTGACATTTTCTTTGCGTTCACAAACGTCTGGCGCACCCACGATTGATTACTCCACTGTAGGGAAATATAAAAGATACAATTTCTTAGGTAGGTTTTTATTTTTAAGTGTTATATTTTTCGCACTAACTATAAATCTAACGAATCGAGGTTACGTCACTTAGAAATATTTTTCATTACCTCTAATTACGCAACTCCTTTGTGCCCATCTTTCAAGAAACATTACAATATTGTATTTACAGTTCTATATAGGTAGGTACTTTAAATTTCGTTGCAGAAGCAGTTAGTTCGCTATTGTTCTAATGTCTAAGCTAGATGACAGGAGGAACAAAACGAACTTATCTACCGTTAATTCTACAATAAATACTACAACATTCAACACAAAAATATCTAGATCCATAGTAAGCATAGTTTAACTAGCTTACGTTACAAATTCTAGAATGCAGATAAGAAATTTCGTACAAAGCACCGTTTCGGAGAAATAAGTAAAAACCCAAAAAACGGGACCTTCTTTCCCCCCTCCCCACTCGGGCTCACCTCAGAGGGGTCAGGACTTTTAGTATGTTTATCTCCTAACTAGTCCAAACAAAGTTCTTAAGTCAAAATTTCTGCAACCGACTTTTCCATCCACACCCATCTTGTGAGCATTCATTTACTAGACTATAACTTTTTATACAAAGTTAATTAATTCGGTTTTAGTTCACCCTTGATGTAGCTATATCGCAGATACGGACTTTCTACGCGAAAAAACCCTCTTTGTAATCAAAAACAATACAAACACAACAGGCTCATTCAACATTTTTCGAAGTAAACACAAAATTTTAACCTTTCATTTGAAATTCAGTAAATAGATGCAGGTTGGGCGTGAATAATTGATTTGTTCTGTTATACCAAATAATCCGGGGTGGACAATTGAATTATAAATGGTCGTCCGTTCGTTCACAGTTCGGTATTCGGTTTTAATTTAATGCGTTTTGTTTATAGGATTACATTTTTTAAACATGTGCTTTAATTAAATTTATTAGATTCCTACCTCATTCATTTTCATGTAGGTATCTACTCTTTTTCGTGTAATACGTCTGTAATGGCACGTAGGTTACTTTGATTCCGGCAATTGCTAAATTCTATTTTTTTTAATATAGTACACTTCAATTTGACTTCACCTCGCCTGATGGTAAGCTGAAGGCAAAGTCTCTGAAAAGAGGGTCACCATTACAGACACGTACCATGTTACACTGGTGGCACTCAGCTTGACGGCCTCATCAGATGTTTTCCTGTAACCCACGGGAATGGGATAGTTTCTGCTGGGCAGCAGCTGGAGGTATAGTATAAAGGGAAGTTTACACTCCTTGAGGACTTATAAAAGTGTTGAGAAAATTGTTGAGGGAAGCACTTGAGTATTCAGGTAGTTATCGTAATGATACGCCTTCTAAGGGGCTTTCAAAAGGCTGACCTTTTTGAACGCCCTTAGTATATAGATGATGGACTCATTATTTTCTCAGAGTTTTGTAGAACCTCCTAGTTTATTTCAATCTCGTATTACATAATATACATAATTTTATATATTTTACAACACACCTGCTCATAAAAGTGATATTATTTTACCGCAATTAAGCACGGAATGACACCTATTATAAAACTGTGACTTTTTCATTGCTATTATTCACAAAAGTGAGTTATAGATTCTTTTTTAAATTTTATAGGAAGTGTCTATAATTGTCTATGTTCTTAAAAAAGTTTTGATACAAAAAATAACGTGTTTAATAGTACGAATAAATTAATACGCCTATTGTATGATCATTTGATGCATTTTCGTATTTAAATAAATAATTTCAACTTGTACCTAATACTTGTGTAATAAACAAAATTTTCACTCAAATTTAACTTTTTTTTTTCTCTAAGTACAGAAAAAAAAACAGTAAAAAAAGTTAAGTTCAAACCTCATTTTTTTTTAAATATGGTCGACCGCCATTGTTAATTGCGCGCGCATAGGAAAACGAATTAATTTGTAGTATTGTTTATTTAGTATTTGTAGTATTATTTTATTCGCAAGTGTGTTGTAAAACGTCGTATGGCACGTGTGAGCATGATGATTACCGTCCTCGGCTGTCTTAAGACCCTCGCCTGGCGGCTCGGGTCTCAATGGCGCCTCGGCGGTAATCACCAACGTTGCTCACTTGTACCATAATGTACTATTACCTTGGATTTGCTATTACGAGTAATGTCTTTGAAATAGTTGACGTCGTAATTCAAATTTTCACTTTTGTATTTCAATTTTTGAGTGAAGCTTAGTGAAAAATTAAATGGCAATAGTCACATAATCTGCGAGGGTATCAGGTAGACGGCATAAAACTTGCTACCAATTACATAATATCAAGATATAAAGCCAGTGAAATATCTTTTTTATTCTTTTCTTCACTTCATAGAACAACATAACCCCAAAAAATTTCATCAATTATTTAGTTACATTATTAACGCTTCCTTCTAATAGTTTAGTCAAATAAACTAGAGATACTTCTATCAACATAGTGGTTATGTAAATCAAAATTGTTTGCAAACATAAATTAATTTCCACCGACGGATGACTTCTAACTTTACATATATAGGCTATAATCACATACTATCAAATGAAACACTAATCTTGATGAAACATAAAACGAATGACGTCACAGAATAACCAGATAACTACAGCACTTGCGCAATAAAGAATTATTCAAAGGGCGAAGAATTTATTCGTCCCCAAAATCTCATTCGGATAGAAAACCGATGAGACAATGCGATATATTGAGGACAATCAGTGAAAATAAACGTGAATGTCGTCTAAATATGCAAATGATCACGAGAGAAATGCGGAGCAAGACGCCATTTTTCAATCGCGTACGCGACCGAGCGGCCTTAATCGTTTCAGCCCAAGGATTAACTTTTTGTCTGAGTGCGGTGACTTATCGTGATTTCTTTTAAGAAGTGTGGACAGTCATGCCTGTTTTCAGGAGTTTTTATGCGTAGAAAGAAAAAGAAATAAATTTACGTAGAAATATAAGACTTAAAACACAAATGCTTAAATTTTATACAACAATGATAATGCGATAGTCTAATCATTGTGAATTATTATTTTGTACATCATTGACGCTGAAATTTAAAAAAAAAAGAACGTTGATTCAAGCAACGGCAACGCTTTTAAGCTACCCGTTGCTATTATTACCAAAGAAATTGAAAATTCTTCAGATTGTTCTTGAAAATCGCTAATCTTCATCAATACAAGAAAAACTAGAATACTAAAATATTACTTTAATCCTTTACTATTTAATAAACATTGATACAGCATTATGCTGTACCAGTAATCGATCCAATTATTATTTACAAGAACAATTTTTTATACATTTCTGCAGTAAAGAATAACCTACGCCTTGATAGGCGTAGGTTATTCTTACGTACTCAAATATATTAATTTATTTGAGTACGCAATAACTGTATTTTCGAATAAAATCGCATGGTGAATTCGCCTGCTTTTATTTGAATTTAGGCGCACCCTCTAGATCAACTTAATTTAATCAAAAGCCAGATCCCAGAATAAAAAATGATGAAGTCAAGGCACTCCAAAATGGCTCGAGTAATGCATTCGGCTAAACAAATTTACTTTCACATTTGAAACGGTGCGAGAGTTAGATGTAGCTACCATCAAAAGGATGTAGGTAAATTAGTTCGCCGGGGAAAAACGGAATGGAAATATGAAAATGCCAGACGCTGTTAAGATTATCTTCATCTCGTTTTAGTACTGCTGCTAGTTTAAATGCTAAGTGTACCTTTTGTTGATTGAAAAAAAAAAACCTTTTTCTGGTATGAGTGAATTATTGTCGAGTGCATTGTTTTCAAGGTACCTATGCCAAATTTACAGATTGAAAAAGAAGTCGTTTGTATGATATAAGAAAATTGAGTGTAATTTTTAGAAGGTATGTCGATATGACCTCATATGCCTGCTGGTAAGCTATAAGTAAAAATGCCTGCTGGTAAGCTGTAAGTAAAAATATAATATGAAATATATACTGTAATATAGCTTCGTAAAACAATAATATTATAGCGATATTCCACCCAACATAACGTCTATTTACAAATTGAATATATTGATTGGTTTAAAATGAAACAGATCTCTGTGACTCAAAGCAAATTAAGTTCTAAAAATAGACTCAACCCACAGCTAATAATATCAACTTAGTTATAATATTGATTATCACAAACCGCTTAACATGCTCTACAAGGCACAAATGGTAGTAAGTTTTGGAAATAGATAACTACTAATCTATTGCGGGCCTGTTAAGAGAATTAACCGCATTGACAGCTTGGTCCGCACGGTCCCATTGCGTCGCTGACCCTTCATAACTAAGCTTATTGCTTCCATTGTACACAAATTAATGTTAAGATTAAATTCTGCCGTTTATTAGGTGACTTGTCATTCGTGATTCTTTGAAACAAGTATCATTCATCCTCCTTGCTTATCCCGATCGCATCTGAGGCTCTCACCTTCGAGTTTGGGGTCCGCTTTTCCTAGTCTAGTTGCGACACGGCAGAACTTAGATATTTTTCGTGAAACGTCTGCCATCAGTGCCCCGAGCACAAAAAATATTCGATTTGTAACTTAAACGTATTGAGAGAACGAAGCATTTTGATTGGCAGGCTTCACACACACACAGGTTCACAATAGGCCGGCGGCCAATCGCAGTGCTTCGTTTTCTCAATACGTCTGATATTACTGCAATACATTTGCGATGTATTGCAGTTATATCAATGACTGTTCGTATGACAACTGGTATATACTCGATTAATAACAGGGGGGTTTACTTTACAACACTTTGTAAAAAGGATTAATGTTGAAATCGAAAAAAGATGTGCTAAATGTTGACTGACTTAATTCTGCAGATACCCGAATGTGCCAGAATAACGTACCCATATGGACATTGGACAGACATGAAATGGATTTGATTAAAAATAAAGCCATAGGGATCCGTCCATTAGTAATCCTCGCATGAGCCCAACAACGCAAAATGTGTATTATTGTGTATGCCTGTATTCATACCGAGCTGTTAATCAACGAATTATACAGATTTGAGAGTGGCATTTAGGTTAAACAGCTTCGAAAGAGTTCATACAAAACTATTGTTTATCGCAATTTATTTGGTGTTATTTCCTTTAGAAGTGGTTTTTTATTCCAATGCTAAATATATAATACTAAATTACTGTACTAAAATTTTGAAATAACATCCAATTTCTTCACTAAAACAATAAAAATAAATTTCGTATTCAGATATTACTTCTAAAGCTTTTATATCAATAAAAATGCACCATAAAAAGTAGCAAAACACTCTAATTTTCTAAGTAAATATGCCGACTATCAGAATTTTATATTGAGAAGCGAAAAAAAACGAAAACCTGCGAATTGTTGGCAGTGAGTTTCAAAAGCAAGGATATTGCTCTAGAGGCCAATGGAAATTACTTTTCAAACCTGCCGACTTCGAGCCAAGAAAGCGAACGGTTGCTAAAGACAAACGAAAATAATAAATGGGATGAGAAAACACTCGGTCGCTGTATTGAAGAAACGTCATTGGCAAATTCGTGGCAAGAATTCGGATAGCTCGAATAAGATATTTGACTTCCGAAGAATATGAAGATAGGCCTAGGTTTTGTGATTTTGTTTTTATCTGTTATTGTAGTTGCGTAGTTTACCGATGAAATTAGAATATCTGATATCTATAAAGTATGAATACAAATTGTGAATAACCCAGGCATTGATAAAGATTTACTTTATCAAACCTTTACTTTACAAATACCTATGTTGCTAATGACAAAGCACTGCGTGGCTGTAAACAAATCATTTTTGACATAGACAGCTTATCATAAATACTTACTGGGAGGCAGTAGGCATACACAAAAAAGTTAGGCATGAAATTTAGCTTTCATAACAAAACTTACGCTTGACGCTTAAATGTTGAGAATGATCGTAACATGAAAGTTAATAAGAGAGAAAGAGAAACAGAATAGCCTCTGCCCTCCAACCCAAAATATCTTCAAACAAATTCAATATTAAACGAAAATTATAAGTCTTAGATAAAATTTACGTATGACTGCACTTTCCAACATAGACTGAATAGAAAATCGTATTAATTCGTATTAACGGGTACGTTACACACAAAAGCAAGGAAACGTTAATCAAGGCAAGCGGAAGGGTCACGTACCAGTATAACCTGATCCCTGAGTGTGATACTCGCGTTCATAACTAACAAAATTTTAAGATGTTACAAAGGTCATGTTTAATTGGTCAATGTGGGGCTCTGAAGGGACAAGTATTTTCGTATAAAGAATCCAATTAACCCGCGACAGGTGGGCGTACAATTTGTGTTTAACATAAGACCATTGTGCGTATGCGGGTTAAAAAGTTTTAATGTTCTACAACATGATAATCGTTTTGGTACCTTCTATTAAACACACGTGGTTATTTTATTGGGTCTCGGGATAACGAGAATAAGTTATTTTGTTCTGTTCTCGCTAAACCAACATTTATTTAATGTTTTGAGGTTCCTTGTGGTAAATGGGTTTGAATTCTGATGGAAGTAAATTATTACAATGACGTTTTTGAACCCATCGTTAACCTTTGATAAAGATTCTCAAAATATTTTATGTAGAACTAAGTTACGAACTTCTTTAAAGTAATAATGCCTTTTTTAAGTGCAAAGTAGGGACACTTGTTTAGGCCCGTGTATGATTTTTCAGCTATAGGTATACCTAGTGAGATCTTAGGTAAAAAATACAATCACATAATAAATAAATGGAATGAACTGGTCAGAATAGGTTGACATCGTGCGAGTGACATGTCTGTCGTAGCGAGTAAACAGCTGTATACATGGATAACCACCAGCATACAGAACTGAATATTTGTTTGTCACTTTATTATGAAAATATGTTATTATAAATCATACGCAATAACTATATTTTACTTATTTAATAAACTGATAATCGTTATATCGAGAGCGTATCGTTAACGTTGCTTTATGAAAATCAAGCTCAAATTAACCGAATAGTAAAGGAACTCTTTGATAAAGAACGAAAACACAGCACAATAGCTTACAAGAGTTGAACAATTTTAATTCTAAATGAGCAGAACAGAAAAGTTTCGCACAAAAGAGTGTATAAAGAAAATCACGAGACTAATCAAGAACCTTTTTTCCAAAACATTTTGCTGAAGAAAACGATTTTCTAAAAGAAAGGAAAATATTAATAATGGAACAATAAGCACAAGTATTCCAGTTGCCCATTAAATAAGCTATTGGATTTTTCTTATAATATTACAACATGCAATTTTGTAAATGAGGGGTGTGCCCCGATTTGTTCCGTCCATTTATTTTTTATAACTCTAAATGGACTTAGGCTTAATTGCTATTGCGATATAGGGGAAAGGAATACACTGAGTTTGTTATCATTCGAAGGGCTTAGACTTTAACACTAGTGTTAACAAGTTAAATCAATTGATAAACCAGCCTGTTATAGGCCACTGCTGGATATCCATCTTCCGCATCCAATTCGTCTCAATATCTAGTACCTTCATGACAATAATATCGTATTAATGACCTCAGATCCGATCCGTGTGGTGAGTGTGGTGACGGAGAAAGAATACAAGTATGACCACCCCATCTCATCCGAAGGGTGACGTAAGAGGCGAATAATGGAACAATACGCAGACGATATAACTGCGAGAGAAGAAAAACTCGAAACAAAACCCTGTACCAACCCGTCTGGCCAACGTGGAAACAGTAGGCCAAAACCTCCCAACATTGGGAGATGCCTATGTCCAGCAGTGGACTGCGATAGGATAGGCTAAGTAATTGACTTAATTGAAATGACCTCAAAGTTAAATAGATTGAGCTGATTGTCTATATCTTGAGTTAATGAAAGCTCTTGACAAGGCTGAAAGTCAATGGTAAACTTTAGGCTTTAAAACTTTTCTGTTGATAAGAGGCTAATTTATTGTCTTTAGTCGGTATTGACCCTAATCAGAAGTTTTTAATAGAAAAACTCCGATCTCGTTATTTTTCAACTAAAAGAAGGACGAGCGTATAAAATAAAACGGTTTAGAAATCGGTCTAAGGTTCTATAAAAACAAGATGCTTTTGTTGTAGTCAAAATATTTTATTACTTTGATTACCTATCATTACTGAAAATTCCTATCTTCACTTCTGTTATAAGACTTATGGTGTCGGCGATCACACTATTTTACCGTATATGACCTGTCCCCCTAGACAAGTGGCACTGATACAATAATGTATCATTTGTACCAATAGTTGTACTAATCAGTAGTACAGTCAGCGTCAGAGAAAACAGACCCCCTCAATACTTAAAGAATATTGCCGCCTGCGCCGACCGTGTCACATGACTCACGAATGACGTCACGTGATGCGATCGTCGCTGAGCTGCCTGCAGCCTTTTATTTGCATGTTCATTTCTTTGAAATTTTTCTGATATTTTTCGTCTTTCGAATCAATTGTATACCAAGATACAATATACTCACAAAAAGATGCCACATTAATTTATGTGCTATTTGAGGATACGAACCCGCATCGCCAGCGCCAGCCGATCACTTAGACCGTGCCTTATACCACTAGGCTAACGATTCACTTGATAATAATGGCGAAAATATGACTCCTATTTTATCGAACAAAGTTGATTACGGTGTAATTTTCTAGACCTTATTAATCTGTGCTTAAGGTTTAAATTTCAACTACACCATGTGATAATAATAACTTTGACTAAAAGATAAGGTTGAAATTAGTATAGATTTCTCGTTTAGTTCAATATTGTTACACTACCGTCATGTTTTACTCCAAAAACTTATCTGATGTATGAGTTGCGGCTATAGTATTTGAATATCTGTCACAGCGCGCTAAGGTTGCAATTAGAATACTTCTTTGCCTTATTTACTAAACTGTGATTGAAGGTAACTTTATAATTCGTGGTAATTTGTATTGGTGTTTAATATTGTTTATGCAACAAGCCTATCTTTTCTTACAAACCTATTTATTAGGTATGACCTACTATAAAAGAACAATGGCAGCCGCCCATACATGATATTATTTGAGAATGAAATGATGCGTCTTTAAATAAAAAAAATACCGTTTGATACAGCATGATCACCTGTTCTAATACGTACTAGAATTTCAATCTAAGAAGGCCGAGAATAATAGTATTCGGTGTTGAACATTTTGTAGGTTATACCTTTAGATCTCTATTATTGTGTCAATGTGTTTGATGAATGGTGTGGCTGCATAATCCTTATAAATATATGTACGTACTACATACACATACTCGTATATTCATCTATATATTCCCGGTTTTAAACCCACATTTTGCTGTTACTACATCCAATAAGTATGTATGACCTATATCGGTAAATTCTTTTTTCTTACTTGTCTATTTCGACATGTACCTAATAAATTGTACATTCTAAACTAGTAAACATAATTACATAACATCATAGCTACGACATCCACAGAATATGGTAAGATCGGAATCCAATATACAAACAGCACAGTCACTCAGTTATGTATCAGTATCAGAGTCCTTAGGCATGCAGGGGTCACAAAGAGGAAAAATCAGATTCCTTAAGCAGTCCGTGTCACAAGAAACTTCAAAAAAACAGTAAAGATGATTGAAATCACTCCACGAGAAAACACAACGAACGTAAACAAACGTCTATGTCTGTCTAGAGTTGTCAATGTTGCCATAGTAAGAAATATATTTTACTACTATGTTTTTGTTTACTTGCTTATATTTTCATTACAGAAATCCGTTAAGTTTGAAAAACATGCATTTAAAAACATATCAATAACTAACATACTTCATTGATTTAGTTCTTACAATTATAAAACTAAAAATATTTACAAAAGTACGACACTTTACTGCATAGTTTTTTTACATTTTATAAGAATAGTTGCAAAATGGTAACATTGAATTGATAAGGAAATTAAATTAATCAATTGAGCTCATAATAATTTCCGTTCTTTTCCTCGGCCCTTATTAACTTGACGATAATTTCATAAAACGTAGATATTTACTAGAATGAGTTTCATATGAATGACATTTTAAGTCGCTCAAATTGTTGTCAAATAAAATTTCGCCATTGTTCTTTGATTCCTTAAATAATAATTAACAAAAAGTGCTTATGAGAATAAAAAAAAAATGTATGAATAAAAAAAAGAACTTTGTGTTCGAGGATTTGAACCCCCGCTTACCGTATCCACAAAGCATCGGTCATAACCACTAGGGTGTGTAACGGTTGATATAATAACAAAAAATCTAACGTTCACTTGACATAATTTCACTTAATATAATTTTGTTTAATATAACGATCAGTTGTCATAATGAATTGTAGTTATAATTTCATTTTACCTAATTTCTTTTGATATACTGAACATTTCTTATAATGCACATTTGACATAATATTCATTTAGTATATTATTCATTTACTATAATATTCATAATCACTAAGTAACTTTTAATATAATTTAGAATATCTGATACGATTTTAAACGCCTGCTAACTCCACGCTTTATACCCTATACATCAGCCACATCCAACTATTGTTACCAGGAGGATCTGGATACAATTTGGACTTTAGGGCACCCCGACTCGGATAGGTTAGGTTATTTTTTTTATAAACCAACCAGAAGTAGGAGCCCCGCGAAGCGGGGCTCCGTCGACCAATTAGGTCAAAAGAACATTAGGTTAAATGAACGTTATATTAAAAGAATATTATGCATTTTGAAAATTATATAATATGAACTTTATACTAAATGTTATTATATCAAAGGAAGATTATAACATATAAAACATTAGATCATATGAAATTAGGTTATTTGATATTATAGCATATGAAAATTATAACATATGAACGTTATTTCAATTGAAATTAGAGCATTTGTTATTATATCAAACATTACACACCCTAACCACTAGACCAACATTCCATATACACGATGTTTCAAAAAACTGCAATGCTTTCATGTCACTATCAAGGGGGGTCCCTTTTCTCTGAAGCTTACTGTACTACTGATCCACAGCGAATTCTTTGGCTGGCATATTGTAGAATGGACTGATGAATGTATAGCATTTGACGTACCTATATGACAGTCGTCAACTATGTCAGAAACGTCAAAATACGTTCCATATGCGTCAAATCCCGTACATTCATCATTCTACTCTGCAATACGACGAATTGTCACTTGGCTAGGGGGACTGATTTAAACAGGCCTAAAACTATAGATGAAATGTTCAGCATTCTAAATAGTACCTACTCTAAAAATTGGTTTTATCTTATACAATTCAAATATCTATTTTTTAGTGACCGGCTTAAACTGCATCAAATATTCAATAAAATTGACACACATACCGATCGTGCTGCATTAATTAATCGAAATCTGATATTTCCATCATCATTTTAAAATTTCGGGTCGGCAGCACGAGTGTAACGTAACTCTCCTGTGTTGCATACGTCCATAGGCTTCGGTAAACACTTTCCATCACGTGGGCCTTGTCTGCAACCTAAGTAATATAAAAAAATAACATCGATGAACCCAAATCGAATAAAACAATATTAATCTCAAATACTCAACCCACTTTTAACAAAACATACTAGACAATTAGTGAGCCTTTATTCAAGTTGAACAAAAGGATTTTCCAAACCTCTGATCCGCCCAAATCGAGGGTTGAGTTACAACGTAGAATAATACCGTATACACGAACTCACAGATTACGGGTGTGCGGTACTCTAATTGTTTCATATCTCCTGTCTTTTGTTCCTGAGGAGTGGAAATAGAGGGTCAATTCAGATCAAACGGGAAAATGTTCGAGACCTTTTTAAGTGTTAATTAAATATCTACCTCATTCTTTAAGGACAAGTCTGAAAATTGTATGCAATATTAAATTTTATCCGATATGACAGTAGGGCGTGGTTGCTTACTATTTTAAGCTTTGTCGTAAATGTAATAAGGTTGATATTTAATTACCACTTAAAAACCGCTAGAGCATTGTTCCACCTGATTTGAATTGACCATAAGCGTAATTTTAATGCCCGATTGTTCAACGTTGCCAGGAAATCCTGTAGTATATTCCTGAAATAATATATTCTTACTTAACTTGGAAAAATAGGACAACGTTATTAAACTAGAACCTAAGAAAACAAACTACTCGAGACATGACAAATTACTATTAGATGTGAAAAGAGATAGTCAGGTTTCAAATTAACTGCTACCTTACTACGCAAAAACATGACGCATATTGTATTTCAGTAGACTAGACGGTAGTATAATAGATATTACGTTAAGACGCCAGGAACAAAACATAATCGTAACTTTTTCTGAAAAGCGATCCCATCTTGGTAAACACATACCACAATTATTCTGTTCAGTAAAGGTCCAACTTACTATTTAATAATAATCATTGCCTTTTATTTATAACATTAAGATTAAAAATTGGAAACATTATAAATGACCAGCTTTTAATAAATCCTAACGCCTATATTGTTATTTTGTATTCATCATCATTATTATAGACCAGTCTTTTTGATACGTAATACTCGTATGCATACTTCGTCATCATCTAGGTGACAATCCCGATTGCATTCGAGGTCTTAACTTCGGGCCGAAGTCCGCTTTTCTACTTCTTTATATGACTTTTTTGGCTCATTTTTCTTTATGTAACTGTAAAAAAGAAAAAACCAGCCATGGAGCCTCGTTCATTGATCGGTAGGTGAATAAACTGGCAGTTCAGATTATCTTGAGCCCCAAAGACATTAATAGAAAGCCATATTATACCAATATGTTATACTTTTACAGAAATAAAATAAAGCATAAAACTCCCTTTTCGAACGAGGAAATAAAAAAAACTGTAAAAAGCGTGAAGCACTTCATTTCAGTCGGTGTTTCAAAGCGTAGGTACTGTGCTTTTTACAGGTATTTTATGCTTTTTTAACACGTTCACTTATAACTGAAAAAGACACAAAGCAAAAAATAGTGTACTTGAATTTTGACTGACTTCTACATGTTGTATTAATAATGCAATCGTAATTCGTGATGACACCATGGACAACTTTAATTGACAGTAGTTGGTACATACATATAATTACGCTTTTATCCCCGGAGGGTTAGGCAGCGGTGAATTAATAACCACATTTCACCAATCATTGTATTCGGTCCGACGTAATAGGGGGTAAGCTTATTGCCGTATTACGGGCACTATTGTTGACTCGAGCCCTGCTGAGTCTAGGCTGTTAACCTACCTGTCTGATGGCAAACGGCCCTATTCCTTAGTCGCCTTGTTCGATACCGCATTGGGTGGCCCAAATTCTACTCTTTTGTTGTTGATATATTTATCTACACTAATATTATAAAGAGGAAAGATTTGTACCTATTTTTGTATGTTTGTATGTTTGTAATGAATAGGCTCCGGAACTACTGTACCGATTTCAATAATTCTTTCACCCATAGAAAGCTACACTATCTGGGAGTAACATAGGCTATATAACATCACGCTACTACTAAAGGGAGCGGAGCAGTGAGCATAAATGTCAATAAATCGGGCAGATTTCCATACATTAAAGTTGGACCGGAATCCGAATTCCACGCGGGCGGAGCCGCGGGCAACAGCTAGTAATTACATATTCAAAAACAAATCTAACCAGTAATCAATGTCCGTTGCAGGTTTTCCTATCTTATCCTCTACAAAATACGACCAAATACTCTCATTTTTTGCCCAGAGTCAGTATGAAATCGGTTTTTGTGCCACAATGGCTATCCAACCGATGTTGACGTCTGGACGATTTATATCAAGCTCCGCTTTCATTTGTAAACCATTTCTTGGTAAACAAACTAGACTATGCTCAAATAGAAATGCTTATTTTACGTATTTGAAAAGAGAACGCAAGTTTTCAATCGTTACTTTTTGAGTATGGGCTAAGATTGAAAAAGAAAAGATTTTTGGTCATATAAAGAACAATGCCCACTTTTCACCTGTCTGATCAGAATAAGCAATTTGCCCGTATTGCCTAGATAATTAGTTCATAAAATAGCATATTTTTTTCTATTTTTAACAAAAAAAACTTAGAAAGAAAGTGTTAGGCTAGAAAATCAGATATCAGTTTTTTAATGATAATCAGAATGATCAGCAATATATCAATCTGCGTAAGACGAAATTCACCATCTTAAAGCAGAAACCATAGACGGAAAATATTCTCTACTCTCTGTCACGTTGTGATTATATTCTCTTTAGAGATGTTACAATCGGGACTATTTAGAATAATCGTATTAATGAACAAATGACTTGACAGATATTACGTTATTCTTCCTGTTACCCAGTAGGACAAATATTAGTCACAAAAGGCAATGTGTATAATGCAGGCATTCTATACAATACCTAGGAAATGTATAGAATGCCGGGGTCGTTCAGGCAATGTATGAAATGATATTCAAAGTTTAAACTATTTTACACTTTGCCTAGGAAATGTATAGAATACCTAGGCATTGTATAGAATGCCGGTCGAAGCATAGGTAATGTATGTAATCTATTTTTCTTCTCTATGATTTAGTTAGATAGATACTAATCTTTTGAGAGCTAATCCTAATTTCAACTTCCACCAGCGAAAGTGCTGATAAGACATGTATTGTGTTCTATTGGTAGGTATGCCTAAGTACCTACGTGTTTTTTGCGTAGAATGTTTCTCACATAGCAGTGAAAGCAAAGCTGCACATTCCGACTTGGATAGATTAGGTTAGAAGGTAAATGCGGGAGCGGAGCGGAGCTCCCGCATTAGCCTTTGTGGTTATTTTTTTTATTACCATACAGAATTTCTATAGGCCACGGCAACCACTCTATTACCATCATCCCTGTGCTTGTCAGCCACCTAAACTGATGGAAAGAGAGTTGTTACCGTGGCCTATAGAGATCTGCATGATTAAAAAAAATTACCACGAACCTAACTTCTAACCTAATCTATCCAAGTCGGAGTGAACAGTTTTTCTTTCAGCAGTAATATCCATTTTTCAAATCCATAGAGGGCTTCTTAAGGGATCGCAAATAAATGACGCTTTGTTAATCTATTAGGTACTTTATTTGCTAGCAGTACTTATTTATTAAGGTGAGACGAATTTTCGCACATGAAATATCATTTTAAAGAGACGAATTTACAACAACCCGTCCAATAAACACATTGCCTGATGCGCTTCTGGCATTTAATACAATACCTAGGCAATGTATGAAATTAATCGTATTATACACATTGCCTGAACGTTTTAGGCAATGTATAGAATGCTTAGGCATTCTATACAATGCCGGATTATACCCATTGCCTATAACATAAATACGAAATAGTGACCAACTTTTCCTTCATACTTTAACAGGCTTAGGATTAACGCACGCACATAGATTATAATATCGCTCATTGTCGCTATTATTTTGACTATTACCTAATAAGATATCAAAATAATATGAAATAATCGTATTAGGTATACCTAGTAGGTATACCTAGTAGGTATACCACTGTTATATTGTGTTACTGGTACCTGCTACGATTACAAATAATAATTGTATTTGTCCTCTCTCTACGCTATAAACAAACACCGACTATGACATGACATGACTGTGACAGCTTCATTTGGTTTCATGGTTTCGTTTTATTGCTGATGTGTAGTGTAATTCCTCTTTCTGTTGCGATCAAATTCAATTTGATACTCTGATATCACCCCATTTGAGAGGAGAGCAATGTCCGCATCCGTGGGATCCTTGTCCATGACTTAACAGATAAAATACAGGAGAGCCTCATTGCTGGACAAGTTTTTCGGCAACCCCCAGGCTACGTGTGTGATAAAAATGTCTGGCAATACCGCCCCGCCGGGTAGCAGAGCAAACCTAAGAAGTCTTAGCTCAACTATCGTTGTAGAATGTGTTATGCGTGCCAATTATCTCATTACCAGTGATGCCCAAAACAGTGAAAAGTGAAGACAGACCCTAAGGGCCAGTCCACACGGTGCGTTGTTTGCGTTGCGTCGACGCAACGCAAATATTTTGACGCATAGCCGGCCACACGGGCGCTGCGTCACCGCAGCGCAGCGTTACTACGATCGATGCAGTCACAGTCACAACGCGTACACCCCCGCCCGCTTCGCCTCCGGGGCTGCAGCTCCGTCGTGTGTGCGTTGCGTCGACGCAGCGCGCCGTGTGGACACTATGATTATTTGTATGTAAAACGACGCGACGCAGTGGCACAGTGCTGCGTCGACGCAACGCAACGCAAGGCGCCGTGTGGACTGGCCCTAACCTTTTAGAAAAGTCGGAAGACAGACCCTGGGCTCTAAGATTCCTGCCTTCAATTCAAAACACAACATTATTTTGACAATGATTATAATAAGAGAACACATACATTATAAAAATAAAAAAATAGACGAATAAAAAATACCAATTGTAATGAATAAAATGTTGTAAGGTTGTATTATTAATATTCATTTTTGACTTTTCATATTGTCATTTCTGTAATAGCAATAAAGTTAAAAAGTATTTTATTTAGTTATTGTTGAATGCAAAAATTCCCTCAGCCTCAGTGGCATGGCGGTAGTGAACTCGAATGCTACGCAGGAGGCGCGGGTTCGATTTCCGCTCAGTGCAAATATTTGCATGCATGAATATGTCTACTTGCATTGACCTGGGTCATGGTATCTCCGTGCCTTAGAGAGCACGTTAAGCCGTCAGTACCAGTTATCATACGAACATCTAATGGCAGTCGTTAGGGGTAGTTAGAGCCCTATAATTCCAACAACTGGTCTACACAATATTTTAATGTCGCCAATGGGTTTTGGAGGTCAGATGGCAGTTGCTTCACCGAAAATATGTAAGTTCAGCCACGTCGTGGTAGTACTGGAAGAGGTGGACCCCGGACTCTGAAGCAAGGCCGTGGATGTAACCAGAATGAATGCAAGGCTGATGATGATGATGACAAAAATTGCAAACAGTTTGTATGTTGAAAGCTCATTTAATCACTGAATATGAGCATATGACATGAAATAAATCTAAATTATTACCTATATCTTGTTAATCTTGACTGTGAAGAATTAACTTTTGATAATATGAGATCGTCATCATCCTAGCGTTAGACCCGGTCGCACCCGCGTATAAGTAAAATGTATGTCAGAACACGATCATTGGTTGTTAGGGGTCCATTACACGCTAGGTTTTGCCATGGTTTAACCATCAATCACGCCGTGAGTGACCAATAACATAACGTCTAATAACCGATTGACCAATAATATTCATGATTGACGGCATGATGCATGACGTTTGCATGAGCGTGTAATGGACCCCTTAAGTTTTTTGACACTGTCACACAGTTCATTAGTCAAAGCACAGATAAATAAATACTTCACCTACACGTTTTAATACCTTGATTACACAAGGATTACACATTTTTCAGTCTAAAGATTTAAACCATTATTGGTTTTATAGTTTTAAAGATGCAGTATCTATTCATCAATGATACCAGTACAGTAATACGATAGCATTTTAAAAATGTAGTGACAGGTCAACGGATGTATGGAAAGTGGGCATCATTCTTTAAAAAAATGAGCTCGTATGTTACAGAAGATAATATTTTCGTATGTAAATATTGCTAGACAAAAACAGGGAGAGAAAAGAAAGTGCTTATATTACTAGCAAAGCTAATGAGGACTTTGTTCATTTGAACATTCTGTCGACAAAGTTCAGAATTTGTGCAAAAACAGATTACAGGATTAGCCCGAGACCCTAGCAGTATTCATATACAGATATATAGGGTGTATCTCAATTAAGTGAACCTGCTTTGAGAGGTATTTTACGAAGGCTGACGCTAAGTATAATAATATTTTTTTCTGCTTCATTTTATATACAAAATGAAACAGAAAAAAATATTATACTTCAACACTTTCTCGTTGAGAGTTTACAGTATTTTAAACGTCAACTTAGAATAAAACTCAGTACTTGAAAATGATAATAGTGTACCTGTTGAATGATGAACGATGCGCTAGTGCAGAGGTTCGTGCTGGGATTGAGGGAAAGACTGCAGTCCGCGCCCATAAAAGTTAAAGCAAGATATTGAGCATAAGAGGGACAGCCTCCGTGGCGTAGAGGTAGTGAACGCGGCCGCTACGCAGAAGGCGCGGGTTCGATCCCCGCTCAGTGCAAATATTTGTGTGCATTAAATATGGGTATTTGCATTGGTCTGGTCGTGCCTCGGAGAGCACGTTAAGCCGTCGGTCCCGGTTGCCATAAGAACATCTATGACAGTCGTTACGGGTAGTTGGTGCCCTAAAAAGTCCAAAAAAAAAAAACAACGGTCTAGCTGCAAAGATTCGATATCGCCTAATGTTAACATTGGGTCGTGGAGGTCAGATGGCAATCGCTTCACGGAAAATATCGAGGTCTAGCCAAATCTGTAGCTATGACTGGTAAAAGCGGACCCCAGACTCCGAGCTGAAAGCTTCGGATGCGACTGGGAATTAACGCTAGTAGGAGGAAGAAGATTGAGCATAAGAGGAGACCGGCTCCAAAGTACAAGCTTTGGAAGCAATCAGAACTGACACTGTAATGATGATGACTTGATCATCTGAAGACTTAGTACTACAGCAATGATGGTATGTGTCAATGGAGCAGGATTAGCCACAGATAGGTACTAATATAATAATATACACGAGGATATGAATTCTGAGAGGCATTTTAAGCCCACATTTTTGGTAGTATCTTGTGTATAATATACTATTCGTTTTCGCTGTTCATCGTACAGTTAAATAAGAAGTTAAACATAATTCTGGTGTGGAGGTAAAATTTACTTTTTTTTTTTTTTTTTTTTTTTTTATAATATTTTTGCTTCAATACTTTTTTTTATTCATTATTTTATAACACAATTTAAATATTTACAATATTAACAATGAAACTAAAAATATATACATAAAAGGACAAATTAAAAACTAAAACCGAACGCGTCGTGGAATTCCTCCGCATCGCATGCCTCTTGTGGTAACGTTCTCAGAAGACTGGCAGCATTGCCACGTTGTATGGCAATGCTTATTATCTGACCTAAAAAGAGGCCAGCCTTCTGGTCAATTTACTTCAATTTAGTTATTGAGGGCACAAATTGTTAAATAAGATCCTTCTAGACACAAGGAGAATAATTTTAATAATAAGTTTAGGGAGGTGAGCACCTTTATGATAGGTTTAAAATGTTAAATTCTAAGCAATAAATTCGTAGATGATGTAACAATAACTTTGTTACTGAAATAGACAAAATTTACGTTGAAACAATTTAATTTCAAGTATTAAATATAGAGTCATACAGAAAAGGAAACTAACCTTGATAAGTATTTAACCTATCATGGTCGTTCGCATTACTATTAGAGCTATCGGGGTATTTACCGATATTTCGGAATTTGTATTTGCCGATATTTCGGTGCTGTTGCAACCACCATGATCACGGAGGAACTGGAGTGCTGTCGGTAAACGGTAAAGAAGTTTTTAAGAGCAAATATATCGATCTACCCTCTTCAGAGAACTTCACATCGCAGGGATTTTAGTGACTGAAAGACGCAGGACATTTCCCCTGAGGCAACAAAAACTAGCCCGTAGACTTTGGTGAAGCCCTATGCAACCCATTTAAGTTGATATGATGCGGGACATAAGTACTATACTTGTAGGTTAAAAAGCTTTTTCTAATTTGACTGAACTAATCTCGTTTAGTTCTGAATAATATTTCGTTAAACTATTTTTCTTTTTGTACAAAGTAGGTGCACGCACAAGGTCCACCAGATGTGGTTACTGTAGCTTATAGACGTGAGGAATACCAGTGAAGTCCCGCTGCCGTCCCAGAACAGATAGTTTCTGTGGCATCAGTGCAGAAGACAACGCAGGACAAGCCTTTAGTCTTCCCACTGACAGCACAATAGCTCTCCAGTGAACTAGCGAAACGTGCTATAAAGTTTGTTCTCAGAGAAAAATAAGTTCCATATTTTTAGTTTGTAATTTGCAGTATTAAAGTTGGTTTATATGTCAAAAGTTGCAGTGTAAAACAACACTATATCTTGCATTATGAGTTTTTTTGGCATAGATTTTTCTCACAACCGCAATATAACTTATTTTATGACCTTTATAATAACTAAAAAAATACGTTTTAAAACAGTCAGTTTCAGTTTTAGGAAGATCCCTGGCTCCGAGCCCGGGACACAGCGTCTTCATGATGATGATGATGATGATGATAAGCCAGTTTCATAACTCATTTATAAAGATATTACACGTCACATAAACATCAGCACATTAATTGTTGATTAAAATAAAACTATGCTTAATTATTATCAGTGCCTAGCTTTCTACATAATATTAAGTAATTTATAAAATGTCTAAATGTAATGTCAGAGTTCCATACAATTATTCTGGTATTTAAAGTTACGTGTAATAAAACACACTTACAAACATAATTACGTGAACACTAAAAATACACTCATTTATTTGGGCAGTCTTATAATAACTAAAACTGGCGTAATTAAAGTTAAAATAAATGGCTTGAATAAGTTTTGAAGGATTCAGTTATACTAACTTTTCCGTATACAATAAATTACAGACGACAAATTTAATTAATACTCACTTAGAATTTAGGGTTCAACCGATTAGTTCCGAAGTCAACCGGACGACTTTCTTACTTTAATTGACTTCAAGCTAATCGATTGTCTCTCTGAGTCCAAGTCCATCACGGCCTTCTCTTTCGGAAAATGTTACACAACCGCAAAAATTTCACACTTTAGTATGGATTGAAGAATGCAGCTTGATCGTTCGGTTTAGACATTAGTACAAAGCTCCCTTTCAACGTTCCTATGACTCTGGTGACTCAACTTACAAAAGTCTAGCCATTATTACACAAGTTCAATTTCGATTTTTTTAAACAGGAAATTCTTTTGTCTTACAAATCTATGCTATGAAAGTTAGTGAAACCCATGAGGTAAAATATAAGTACTACTGTCGATGACTATTAATATTCTACATAAATAAGAGCAACTAGATGACGTCCAATCAACGTGCCGAGTTCGACTTTAATGACTTACCAACACTCGTAGCTTTATGACTTTTTGAACAGAAATATAAGTAAGAAAACTGCTCATATAACTTCGAAAGTATATCATAAAGTAGGTCATATCTATAAGTTCAAACGAAGCATAAAGTCGCACTTGAAACGAAACGGTGTCGTTGTTGGTTGTTAACTCGTCACATTTGTTATACACTGGAAATAGCTTGTGAAATAATTTAAAACTTGTATTTGTTATTATATACGTTAACAACTCCAGTATAAGTTATTTCTGCGACGAAAGTTTTAAGGTATTAGAAGTTTTAATTAAGGTTAACAACTTCAAGTGTCAGGTATAAAATCTGGGTTCAAATTTCCTTTCATAATGAGTAGTTAACATAAACACAAAGTGCTTGAAAATTATGGGTGTCAGAATATTTCAAGTATATCATAAACTTTTATTACGTAAGTATTTTTGTATTGTTGTTTTTTAAAAATATCTATTCTATACTATAACCGGTGACTCTCGCTCCGCCTCGTATAACTCCGGACACGTATCTTGGACCTAAAATGTGCTCAAAATGTGCCCTTTACGCGCAGTACATATTTCTTGGGTGTCTTTTGAGGATAGCACGGGGTGCTACTGCGGTGGACGAGCTCAAATTCACCAAGCATAGATTATTACAAAGCAATCCGCGGGCGCCAGAGCCTCGTTTGTCTTGCGATTTAGGTCCAAGATACGTGTCCGGAGTTATACCTGGGGCAGAGGTTGGCCGTTGCTATACAGCGGGGTAATGCCGCTATCGTCATGGGCACCTTTGCCCCTGGTACGGTGACGGGCGGGTTAATTGATTAAATTTTATAAAACATTTAAAATCATGTAATTTTATATTGGAAATGTTTGTTAACGATGGACACAAAAACTTCTAAACGGATTTTGATGCGGTCAGACTTAAAATCTTACGTTGCTTGGTTTGATTGAAATCGGTTGAGGAGAACCGCACATAAGTGATCCACGTAGGCGGAGCCGCGGGCAGAAGACTAGTGTTTGAATATAACTAAAATACAACAATATATGGTTAATATGCCGATAGCTATAGTAAAGTAAAATTAAACTATTCCATCATTATTTATTCGGTGTGATTTTATTTTTTAAGTGGTGTTGTAGTTGGCCTCCGGAAGATTTGACCACGGTCTCCCTATGATGAACGATGAAAAGCAACCGATATGTGTTGTGATCAATCTTATATAGTTCTTCAGTCGGATAAAACACATGAAAGTAAAGTTTCATAACCATTGTAGCTTATTTTATATTTTTTATGGCTGATAGGCTCGCGTTTGTAAGTAACGATGTGGCCGACGGTGAATGTCTTGAATGCACCCAAGTTACTACTGTAGATGATGATGAGTTTCGATTATTTTGATATTATTCTTCTACTAATTAACCAAATCTTTTAATTGTTTTTACTTGTGAAAATGAAATGATAAAACGGTTATATTTTATCTAACTACTTAAGAACCAAATCTATATTATGTATACCTACAGGACTCCATAGCTGACCAAAAAACACATACCTACCAAACAGTGAACTATTTCAAACAACGGCCCACTATGTAAACGACTCGTTTTATTGTCACTTAACTAACTGTAGTAGGTTAGAAACTATTTTAAGACTGCGCTATTACTTAAAATTAACGGTGAAAATATGCGCTACCTACTTCAGCCCACCCATAATTACTCCCGACATATCCCTCTTGGCATTCCTAACATTCATTTTCCATGTAATAGCGGTCTCGATAGCAGTGCATAGCTAAAGCACCTTAACGTGGTATAGATAGGGTTCAATTTCCTTTATTCAATGAATAACAAACCTTGTAGCGGTTTAAATCCGCTTTTCTCCAAATGTCTGTGTTCAGACCGCGATCCTATTCTTTTCCATCCTCTTTTATGTTATCCTAAAAGAAAATTAATTAAGTGCTATTGTTCTCCTTGAGTACCGTTTTGTAGGCGCCTGGCGATTCTTTGTTGGCTACTGTTTTGAGAGTGTGAAAGTGTGTTGTTGACGCGAGATTATATGTATAAAGACCTATTTAATAACTGAACTATCTAACCTGCCCTGGCTTCACCCGTGGCGTATTCCGGAACCGTAGTTTACCCGTATGTATTTTCCGAATAATGTATGGGAATTGTTGACATTTATGATTACTTCTTCGCTCACTTGAAGAGTATCGTGATGATCTATAGCTTATAACCTTCGTCCATAAACAGGCTATCCAACAAAAGAAGATTTTTTAAATTCTAACCAGTAGTTCCTGAGATTTGCGCCTTTAACCAAACAAACGAACTTCTTCAGTTTTATAATATTAGGATAGATTCATGTAATCGTGTATTAACTGTATACAATACTTTGTTTATTGCCAACCTGTAAAAAAGAAGGCAAGCATAGCTAAATCCAATCAGGAAGATGCTGCGTCATATGGACGAATATGACGCAGAACAACATCTGTCTTCAGGAAAACTCAGCAGTTTTTTCAAACCTTATTCACAGTAAGACCACATTATAAGAGTTTTAGAGATACTTCAAGTATTTTGGTCTAATATTTCCCATCTTGGATAGCTTTACCTTATGTCATATTTTTTGTTTCATTAGAATGCAATCAAAGCGTCACTTCTCAAAATAGTGGTTAAGGAGTCGGCTTCACGATCGAGAGGTCTCGGGGTTCAAGTCGGCAGCGTAATTACGAGAGGTCTCGGGTTCCAATCCTGGCCATTACGCTACCGACTTGAACCCTAATTTCTAACACAAGCCATTTAGCTTAGCTGGAAGGATCAGTAATTACGGTTACTACGAGTAATGTCCGTTTTATAATAGAAAAAGAAGATATATAATTATTTTTATAATTATTAGTATACTCTCACGAATACAGAATTCGGCTGCCGAATCTGAAATCCGTTGAAAATCGGTTTTGTTTCAATTTACAATACGATATCTTGATATTGAACTTCTCCTGCCAAGCGAGCTTATATAGGTAGAAAGTCTCACTATCTCTGTTATATAGATATTATTATAAGAGCTTCAGAAATTTGCTTGTAATCAATTGTAACTTGCACATAAAAAATGTATGACGAAATATATTTTCTGCCACCGTCCATTATGTGACATTATCATGATGACGCTACATTTTTCCGTGAATTTCATATAATTTTGAGCGCCATTTTAAGCTTCTGGGATGACAAACGAAACAATCCACGATCCAGTCATGTCATGTTCTCAAAGCTAGGGATAATACTTTTTATTGTCTGAATAATGAATATGACATTGGAAATTACGCTGAACAAAAATGTAAATTTAGCAAAAATATGATGCTTAATAAATTCGTTTTATCGTTTAATCTTCAAAATAATGATTTACTTATATGTGGAATCAAAATCTGTTTTGCATTTAAATTGCAGTTGGAAAACAACACTATTCACTCGAACTCGAACGATTTTTTACAATATTAATTTATGTTTATATCAACTTTTCCTAGAAAGTTGAATTCCATACAGTCATAAAACTAAATTATATTATTAGTATGAAATTGTTATATATTTTCATTAAAATGTCTTATACTTTACAATGGAGGTTGAGATAGTATCATAAAAGAATATCACACATTTCTGGAGCCGAGGTCGGGTTTTTAAATTAGCATGACCACTGAGGGAAAATTTCCGGATGAGGCCAAGTAGGTTATTGGGGTTTTTGGTTAAATTCTCAGTAAAATTCTCACAAAACCTTACAAAGTGTGCGGTAAACGGTAAATGCACTGCCCTATTATGTAGCCCAAATATCTGTCTTATCCCCTGAGAATACACAGGTGTTAGGATATGTATATGAAAACGAAACTATTGGTTACAAACATCGTATTCTACTCCCTAACACACAAAAGTACACTATCTGCATAAAATTATACGATGCTGATCCAAACCAAAAAAAGAAAGAGTTCAAAAAAGCATCCGCCCCTTTTTACGTAGAAACGATAATCAAGTAACGACATCGGTTAACAGTAACCCTCTCGCACCGGAGCGGTTTCTGAACTAAAATCTTACGATCACATGGTCTTTCGAGCCCTAGAGCGGTTTGTGGCGTGAGTTACGATCGATCCCAGAATGTATTAATAAAATGGCTTGCTTTTGTTATGTTGAGTGGATTTTGTGGCAGACCTAACAAAATAAATATATATTGAGTTTACGGCAAGCTAAAAAAGCTGATGTTAAACTAACATGTCCACATTTCAAATTAATTTGAGTGCCTATAAATAGTGGTTGTATTCACGTATACAACAAGTTCGTGTCACTTAAAAGATTTTTAAAGTGAAAACAACTTTACTAGTAGTAACATCTCAACGCGAAACAGAAGCCTTAGAATTATTGCCTACTAAAGCAAATAAAAATATTTATCCAAGTATCCCAAATAAAAAAGAATATCAGAACTATAATAAATGTATTGTTATTTCATACACAACATTGACACCCAATAATTCAATAATTTGATTGTCCAAATCCCGAAACACAGCGGAAACTAAACACGAATCAATAAGTATGACACCCGTGTCACCGCTGTCGCCTTTGACAAGGGCCACCATATTAATAAAACCCTTCGACCCGACCACTACGGTACCAGTTTTATAGTTGATCCACAAGTTTATATTCATGGTGGGTTTTGAATTTTTTACGTGTCGGTTAAGAGTAAACCTTTCGTTGATGTAGGGTTTCGTTCCGTTATTTTGATGAGCCAGCCGCCTTTGAGGGTTAATGGAGTTGTTTCTTCTATATTTTTTTCGCTTTTATCTTTCGGTTTTATGCTTTTGTAGAATATTTTACGTCAAGGTGTAAATTTTGCGACGAAATGATGCAAGAATGTGTTCATTTCATTAATTTAGAGGTTTATTGCATTGGTGGATACATAATTCTTATAAGTTATCATAAGAGCAAATGTTTTGATCATCATTAGGAATTCTTCTTAAGCAGGAGATCTGAATCAATCAATTACTACATCTATCGGTTCTCGGCATTTAAAAAAAATCATTTTCAAACATTTGTTTCCGTATTTCACGTGGGCGATGATCAAGTACGTTTACCAAGAAGTAACTTATCTACGCTAGACTTACACGTTATAGATTTCTGGAAATACAGACCGAAATTTCATGAACTTCAGTAACCTGCTAAAATGTCTATCATAATAACGCTATAACTCGTATTAAAATAAAATTCTAATTAATAAAATGGTTAACTTTCTTTACAAGAAAAGTCTCGCACTAGGATGTTATTCGCCTGTCATGGCGATTTCACAAAAACATTTAGTAGACCAAGAAGGAAAAATATATTTTTGATTTATGTGACTTGTTATTTCGTCAAAATGCGACGTTTTTTTATTTAAGTTACGGATGATTAATTATTCATAATGTTTTATTGAAAAAATCTTGACACCTTGTTTTACTTTTTGTTGTTTAGTCTCTTATAACCGCCAAGGGACTTAAGTTAATTATTGTCGCCACCTTTGACCTGAATATTTTACCCTTATTACACAATAAGCACACTATGTGTATAGTTATAAACAGTGTAACTATTTGACAAGGATACAAGTCGTACACCATGTAATTTCAGATGAGATAGGACACTCAATTCTTAAGAACCTGAAACTAGATTGTACATTTACAGAATAGGAACCACGCCGCTAAAATAATTTTACTTTTTGATCCATATAATAACCGTGACGTATTATACTCGTAATACAATAGTTAACAAGAAATAATACTTAAGTACCTACTGAGATAACGAAGTGCTCAAAGAGGCTTGTTTTCAAAAAGTCTCAATAAGCCGAGTAAAGGGCTACCAAATACGAACTATCCTAGCAATAATAATCTATAACACGAAGCAGTAAATTGTATTTTTGCCTGGCAAGCTGTTATGGATATTTTGAGCTCCATAAACAAGCCCTCTCCCCTCAGAACATTTTTAATTAGCTTTTGTTTACAAACATAACAAACAGTTCAGTTAAAATTTTACCATTAGAAAATCGAAAAATGTACTTGTACTGTTTACAGTACAAGTTATGTTTACGTACAATTAGGAGTTGGATTTTTTCAAAGGTTGCTTAAAAATACAATAAACAAATATCCAATTAGAAATCAAAATACAAAAAAAAAACAAATTTAAAAAAATAATATTAAGGCATAATAAAAATAGAAATCTGAAATTTACACAGTAAGAAACAAATAAACAAATTAAATTGACATTAATCCACTCCCTTTTAAGAAAAAAGGATGACTAAAACCAGATAATATAGTAATTGTTATATCACTGAACTAACTTAGGCACATACATTAAAATAGATACTTAGGTATTCTGTCTCCATATCAAAAAATACAAAAAATTTTAGGTAAGTAAAATTTTGTAATGAACCAACCCAAGTTCTACCTTATCCTGATTTGCTGTTTCTTCCAGGCAACCCCTGCATGGAAAAAAATTAATGGCAAGTCACTCAAATGGCTGCTACTAGCATTACATTTTTCAATGTCTAAATATATAGGTATAACTCAAAGGTGACTGACTGACTGACTGACATAGTGATCTATCAACGCACAGCCCAAACTACTGGACGAATCGGGCTGAAATTTGGCATGCAGGTAGATGTTATGACGTGGGCATCCGCTAAGAAAGGATTTTGATTAATTCTACCCCCAAGGGGATAAAATAGGGGATGAAAGTTTGTATGAAACTTTGTCAATTTTAAACCGATCGGGTTGAGACTTTGCATGCATAAAGCTACTATGACGTAGGCATCCTCTAAGAAAGGATTTTGATTAATTCTACCCCCAAGGGGATAAAATAGGAGATGAACAACATTCCGAACTTAACGCGGACGAAGTCGCGGGCAACAGCTAGTCCTCATATAAAAATATTTCTCTCCACTTTAGGTCAACGAGCCTTACAAACACAGGGCATTCAAGTTCTTTTGAATCATTAATCGGCCACGACTGCTACATTGGTATGAAAGAAAAAAGATCAAACACCGAATGCACATTTCACCTCTACTCAGTTGATGTTTACTCTCGAAATATTCTCCTCTGAATGAGTTTTTCTTTATTAAGGTTGCTTTCAGCTGTTTGTGTTATGTTTCGTTTATTAGTGAAATTTTGTTTGAGAAGTACTGGGGGCCTTTTACATACACTCACTCTGTGTGCTGCGGGTCTTAGAAATTATTAAATTAAATGTAAATATTTGAGAGTCGTATCTTGGAGATGTTCATTGGCAACTTGTGTGTTAACCATGAATGCATTTAAATCAGTCTCACTAAATGAACATACGTTATAGGTACGCTTGTTATTTGCTATACATGTAAGCATAGTCAGATATTCTATACCCCGAGTCTTTATATTCTCAGTAGTATAAACCCCCACATCATACCTACTATGTTTCCAGTACTACGCAATTGGGGTAAGCCTATTGCAGGCTATGGCTCTTTTACCAGACTTAGTGCATTTGACATGCGTACAAATGATCTGACTACCATAGACGCCCAAGATCGTGCGAAGTGGAAGAGGAAGATCTCACCCAGGTGGACCCTGAGCTCCAATGGGTGGGAAAAGTGACCCTCTTCCCTGAGACTTTGCCTTCATCTTACCATCAGACGAGGTAAAGTTGAATTAACTTGACCTATATAATAAAAAAGGTTATTTTATATTTATTGGAGTACAAACAAGCATTATATTTAGCACGTACCTATTAGCATTAATAGTTCTATAATAAATGTTCAATTATTCAACAAAATTTGTAAACTTTGTTAAGAAAATCGAGTGTTTCATAATCTCTCATGATTAATAACGGTGCTAAGATCGGAAGGAATCAATTAATCCTCGTATTGTAACAAACGCTTCTTCCCAAACTTAGCCAGAGAAGCGGCGCGGAGATTTGATTGATCGAAGTTTATCTCACATCTTTTGTGAGGAATTTTGCGCCCTATCCCTGTCACACCTATATCTCATTATCAGTAACGAGGTAGGTTGGGTCTTTTAGCCTTTTAGTCATTGGTTCCCGTTAATATATATATATATATATATATATATATATATATATATATATATATATATATATATATATATAAATATGTGTTTTTATATTATGGTAAACTATTAATTTAACTTGGTTTTAGTAGATACTAACTGACTAGCCCCCCTAGACAAGTGGAAATTCGTTGGTCGGTGTATTGTAGAATAGAATCACGATTGTATGGGATTTGACGTATATGCAGTGTCCGTTCCATATGGGAAAATTTAGTAACAAGATCCTATAACTTAGTCAGAGAGCCGCATACTGGGTTTAAGGCCCCGCATCAGATCAGCATCGAAAAATCGGTATTTTCGAAACCGTTTTTCTTATTAACTATGAAACCTACAGATCTAGCATTCACATACCTGGATACTACAGGATATACAGAGTAACTTCTCCTTTTCATAAATTAAATAAAAAAGGAGGAAATAGTAGAAAAGAGGCTCTGAACATCACTCTACTCTTTCTTATGAAACCAAATATTTTCTACAATATGTATCCAAATAATAATCTAAAATTTCACATATATGTTAAATAAGTATATTAGCATGACGTGACCTTAGTTTGTAATCGTCGCCTATAAAGTTATTTATTAAAATTGGTTTTACTGATTTTTACGCTTCAAATATGAGCCAATGACCTTGAGCGTTTGTATGGTCAAAGTTATTCGCGTATGTTACCTTAATAATACTATGCTTATAAATCTTCGCGTAAGTTTAAGTTGGTTGAGAAACTTTTATCAAAATCAGATTAACGAAACTTTATTCCATAAAATACGACGAAACAAATTATTTTTCTATATTTAAATCTACAAAAAATAGCTTAATACGTTCTAACTAAAATGCAGGCTTAAATAATGAATTATTTAATTTTCACACGCGAGATATTGCGCTCATGAATTTGTTTGCCTCTGAGGCTCAAAGGACCAAGTAGCAGCAGTCGTGATCAAAGGCCCAACGTATGTAACCTTTTTGAAACATAAAGCGAACAAAAGAAATTGAAACATGTTCATAAGATTTATAATACGAATATGGAACAAACTGAAAAAGTACCTACAGCCAGGATTTCTGTTGGGCGGAAGGACTTTTAACCACATTTAGATAGCTGCACTTCCGTTAGTATATTATTATCAAGTCTTCTTGAGCCTATGCCTGAGCCTATGAATGCTTGCAACACCACAGGATATGCAAGTGAACTGTAATGTAAGGATGGAGTGGTATGGATGATGAATAAATGAAATGGTAGGAGAAGAGTACGAAAAGGATAGAGATGGGAATAAAGGCAATCAGTTTATCAGCTTTAACAACAGTGCAGAATTTCGTCATCTTTGGCCACAGCATCATAAAAAAGCGGTCGCCCGCATCGGCGTAGGTCACTGTATAGGCCAATTTGAGCGCGGCATTTTTGCCGCATCTATGGCAGGTGTGACGCGAGTCTGTAGGAGGTGGAAGATGGTAACGAAGTCTCTTCTGCTTCAGCAACTCGCACAAATCATCGTCATGCCGTAATGTAATAGTAGGGTAGTAATTCTTAAGTTGCACCGGCTTATTTCCGCTGGGAAATGTATAACTCCGACACTTCTAAACAGGTGATCAATATAAAAAATCTATCACTGTAGTATCAAAACTTAGAAGCACAGCAACAGCAGTTATAGCTACCGGTAACTTAGTTGAAAAAATATCAATAATGTTAGTTGCAGCAAAAGTAGAACGAGTAACAGAGTTCGTAAACTTGAGTAGTTTGTTGTTGAAAGCTGGAATATGCGAGGACGATATTATTGAAACTAAGAAAGATATTTTTATGGAAAATGTTGATGGATAAATCGGTTAGGGTACCTATACTTTGTAGAACATACACTTCTTGTCAAATTAGTGATATTGTGCAAAAAAAGGTGAGACCAGTAGCCTTATAATATACCGTTTGAGTGGTGGAGTCTTAGCCATCCTCTACACCCCAAAAGGAACCCACTTGCCAAATATCAAGTTTATAGGTGTTATAGTTTCTGAGATTTCGTGAGAGGTATATCGCTTTTATACATATAGAAAAAGTTTCAAATCAAATATCACACCGTAGAGAAATATTTAGATTAGATTGATGACTGAATAGAAAATGTCCTACTTAGTCTAATGTCTGAGGAAAAAAATCTCATCAAAGTTTTTAGCCACATTTACATAGACGCGTTCTTTTTGAATATGCTAATAGGTCATTACTTCCTAATACTGTAACTCATAACTTGGCCATTATAATAAAAAGAAAGGAGACGATTTTTTATGTTAGAGGTTTCGGCCACCTACAAATTTTAGAGAACAATAATGAAACGAGTATTGATTTATTTGTAATGTTATCGGGATTACAATGGTACATTGCTTCTTAGCTAGTCTAACCGGAACATTGATATAAACCAAATCAAAACTGATACTAAAATCAATGTGAAACTAGGTGAAACTGTCATGGCGCCAATCTCAGAAAATTATAATTTTATTGATTATTTAGTATGACATAATAGACGTCATTAAAATCATGTCCTATGCAATGTATTGAATAAATAGAAGATGGATAGGGCAATAACCTTCTTTTTAACAAGTGGAAATCCACTCAAATCCGCCGGAGCCAGTGAAGGTGGTTATGTCGGACTCGAACCGACAAAACCCGCATGAGCCGTTTTTCACAGTCTATATGTCTTTCGGATGTAGAAAAGCAGGATTATCCTAACTAGTTGGGCGGTCAGACGGCAGCCGCTGCCATAAAAGGCATATTTCCAAACCGAATAAAAGAGAAGGAGCAAGCGTCCGGTAAAAGCCTCGGTTACAACTACAATATTCCAAAGACGATGATTCATATTTACACCATGAAATGAAAGTAGGTATCCAATGAAATAAAAACAAACAAAACCATATTATATTAATATTTATTTATTAAGTACATAGGTATAGGAAAGGGTATAGGTATATAAAACGTTTCTTGGAAATTGTTGGTAGGTATGTCGTCCAAAAAGCATACAAATCATAGTGATTATAGTAAATGAGCAGAAAGAAAACTCAATTAATGTAAATAACATACATTCTCCTAATACCTTGGTTTATGTTAGTAATTGTTTGTTTAGATACTGATTTGCAGTAATGCATCTGAAATAAGATGGTTGGCGGCACGGCTGGTATATTTATTAGAATTGTTTGACTACATCACTTATAGACACTGTAATACTCCACTCGTCCATATTATTCAATACTAGCCATTGATTTATATAGCAGCTGCCTGTGTAACATCTGTATTATATAATACTATTTTTTTACAATGAGCATTGAACAACAAGAAAATTCACTAATCAATCACTCAAAATAATCACAAAATAACTGTCAAACAATTTTTGGCACTTTTGGGATTGTATTGCCATTCGAAATAATAAAATCGTAATCGCTAACAATTTTTACCACATGGAATCGATTCCTCGATTGATACTTTAAAATAAAAATAAAAAATCAGTTTTAAATTAAAATAATCTCCATTAGCGGGTTGTGGAGGTCAGATGACTGGAAGAGGTGCACCCGGGACTCCAAGGTAAGGCCAAGATATAGTTTAGAGTGTTTACTTTTAGACAGGCATAGTGTAAATAATAATATTATTTACACTATATCTGTCTAAAAGTAAACACTCTAAACTATAATACTCTCAATGAACTGTTGTATTATAACATCATTGAAATAAAAATATTTAAACGGATTCTATTACAGCCTATTAAGTGGGACCTAATACAATGATTGGTAAAATGTGGGTGTTAATTCACTCTGCCTAATCCTCCGGGGATAAATGAGTAATATGATGATGATGACAGTAGGTATATAATGAAGTAACTGAAAACGAATCTTCATAGAATGCGTTGTAGATAGTTTTATTTCAATTACACATTGAAATTTGACCATTGACCTCCACAACCCGCTAATGGAGATTATTTTAATTTAAAACTGATTTTTTATTTTTATTTTAAAGTATCAATCGAGGAATCGATTCCATGTGGTAAAAATTGTTAGCGATTACGATTTTATTATTTCGAATGGCAATACAATCCCAAAAGTGCCAAAAATTGTTTGACAGTTATTTTGTGATTATTTTGAGTGATTGATTAGTGAATTTTCTTGTTGTTCAATGCTCATTGTAAAAAAATAGTATTATATAATACAGATGTTACACAGGCAGCTGCTATATAAATCAATGGCTAGTATTGAATAATATGGACGAGTGGAGTATTACAGTGTCTATAAGTGATGTAGTCAAACAATTCTAATAAATATACCAGCCGTGCCGCCAACTATCTTATTTCAGATGCATTACTGCAAATCAGTATCTAAACAAACAATTACTAACATAAACCAAGGTATTAGGAGAATGTATGTTATTTACATTAATTGAGTTTTCTTTCTGCTCATTTACTATAATCACTATGATTTGTATGCTTTTTGGACGACATACCTACCAACAATTTCCAAGAAACGTTTTATATACCTATACCCTTTCCTATACCTATGTACTTAATAAATAAATATTAATATAATATGGTTTTGTTTGTTTTTATTTCATTGGATACCTACTTTCATTTCATGGTGTAAATATGAATCATCGTCTTTGGAATATTGTAGTTGTAACCGAGGCTTTTACCGGACGCTTGCTCCTTCTCTTTTATTCGGTTTGGAAATATGCCTTTTATGGCAGCGGCTGCCGTCTGACCGCCCAACTAGTTAGGATAATCCTGCTTTTCTACATCCGAAAGACATATAGACTGTGAAAAACGGCTCATGCGGGTTTTGTCGGTTCGAGTCCGACATAACCACCTTCACTGGCTCCGGCGGATTTGAGTGGATTTCCACTTGTTAAAAAGAAGGTTATTGCCCTATCCATCTTCTATTTATTCAATACATTGCATAGGACATGATTTTAATGACGTCTATTATGTCATACTAAATAATCAATAAAATTATAATTTTCTGAGATTGGCGCCATGACAGTTTCACCTAGTTTCACATTGATTTTAGTATCAGTTTTGATTTGGTTTATATCAATGTTCCGGTTAGACTAGCTAAGAAGCAATGTACCATTGTAATCCCGATAACATTACAAATAAATCAATACTCGTTTCATTATTGTTCTCTAAAATTTGTAGGTGGCCGAAACCTCTAACATAAAAAATCGTCTCCTTTCTTTTTATTATAATGGCCAAGTTATGAGTTACAGTATTAGGAAGTAATGACCTATTAGCATATTCAAAAAGAACGCGTCTATGTAAATGTGGCTAAAAACTTTGATGAGATTTTTTTCCTCAGACATTAGACTAAGTAGGACATTTTCTATTCAGTCATCAATCTAATCTAAATATTTCTCTACGGTGTGTTATTTGATTTGAAACTTTTTCTATATGTATAAAAGCGATATACCTCTCACGAAATCTATAATACTCTCAATGAACTGTTGTATTATAACATCATTGAAATAAAAATATTTAAACGGATTCTATTACAGCCTATTAAGTGGGACCTAATACAATGATTGGTAAAATGCCTAATCCTCCGGGGATAAATGAGTAATATGATGATGATGACAGTAGGTATATAATGAAGTAACTGAAAACGAATCTTCATAGAATGCGTTGTAGATAGTTTTATTTCAATTACACATTGAAATAAAACTATCTACAACGCATTCTATGAAGATTCGTTTATAGCAAAATACTTTTGTTAGCAAAAACTTTCGATAATGTCATATTATGGAATGAGAATTGTAAGATTGAAGATTTGAAGAGAAAACCTATACCTATGTGCCTGAAGTTTTATCGAATACAATCGTATTCTTAATCGATTTGAGTCTATGGTAATGGTAAAGAAGATGTCTGGCAACATTCTAACATGTTGTCATGTGAATTTTCACAAAAACAATAAATAAAAAAAACACTCTTTAATAAGTTATCGTGAATCGGTTAGACTTTGGAACATTCTTCGTCCAATTATCATAATAAATGGATTCGATTTTTTTGCATATTGTACAATGACTGTTCATGCCCTATTCTCTGTTGTTTCTCTCTTCTCTCACTCTCTCTTTGATGTTTTACATAAGAAACAAAAACTTAAAAGTCGTTGTATTGATGGGCCGAAAAGAAATCATCTCCTTTCTGGTTATACAAAGGCAAAAGTTGAATTTAACGTTTTACTTAAAGGACCTCATCAGTAAGTCCTTAAACTATCCGAGATTACAGGAAAGCAAAAACTGTTAATAAAGAATTCCGAGTCTGTATGACACGTCATGTTGGCAATACAAAGCAATAGCACGTGACTTTTTTTAAACCTACCTATGTATAGGCAAAGCCTTTTTATCGAACAAAAACAATTTCTCTTTCAGCTCAAATAAAGCCTTTCCTCATACAGTTTATTTTCTTATAAGTGCCTCTATGTATATATACGAGTATCGGCATTTATATTCTTTTATTTACTTAGGCCTCTTGTGCTCTGGCGTGATAATATTCTTAGGGCCATTTGCAACGAGCAAAGGGAAAATATTGGACAACAGTTTTTGGGGATAACGTATGGTTTGTACGTCAAAATATTTACTCGGTTAAGAAAATGTAACCAGAGCTGCTGCAAAGGGCATTTTAATAGGGTTTTTTGTTATTGAATAGTTTATTTCTTGTACTATTCGACGATTTTTATATATTTATACACTGCTTTTTCGGAAACCGATAACGATATAAATGAAATCTTTTATTTAGATAAGATTTTACTGTTCAACTAAAAAAAAATACTCGCGTACTTCGACGAAGCTGGTTACAAAAGACGATTACGAACATGGTCTATTTTTTCTTATTTAATAACTGGGGCCTTACCATGAACTCTTAAAACAGGTCAATAATTGAACTGCTGTCATTCTACCAACTGCAAATGTCACTTTGTATTGTCATATAAATATATAGGATTACAAAGTGACATTTGCAGATGGTAGAATGACAGCAGTTCAATTATTGACCTGTTTAAGAGTTTATGGTAAGGCCGCTGGTTCTGAAAGAAAGAACATAAAGACCATTTTCATAACTGGTTATGAAAATTAGTTACCATGATGGACGATAGGGAGATAACTAAGTATGTAAGTATGTTTATCCGCATTCTAGAACCCATAACACAAGCTAGTTAAGCTATGCTTACTTTGGGTCTAGATAGCGTGGTGTTGAATGTCCTACAATATTTATTTATTTACTAATAATTTACACCTTCAAACTGAGATGCCCACTATCTTTTGTCACTCGTGAATATGGTTGCTAAAAAGTACATAACCAATACCTCGGGATCAGCGTAAATAATGAAAAATAACATCAAATACTGAGCGATAATACCCATAAAAAGAAGTTTTATTTCAATGCCGAGAAAAGCTCTGTTGCCTAGTTACAGGAGATAAGTCGACACCTTATCATACAACCTTATATGAAAAGGTGTACCTACACATAAGTCCTTTGCCGTATGTACTACGTTATTAATAAGCGTAAAAGTAAGTTTATATGTCTGTCTAAAGGTTTATATATTCTACAGGGAAAAGAGCTAATGGTGATGAGTTTGAAATTATTTAGCTACTTAGCTTACGAGACGTGAATAGGCATCTCTAGAAGCCGTAGCACTGTAGACCACCAACATTTAAAATTATTTATGTCTGGAATTCTTTAAATTCTTCTTTCGTAACTGGTTATGTTTAAATTCTTCTTTCGTAACTGGTTATGAAAGCAACAAGAAAATTCCTCGTTCGTAGCTGGTTATGAAAAATTAGTTACGAGAATGGACGAAGTCCTTTACTTTTTTTATTTTTTTTATATAGGACACGTCAATTTGAGTAACTGCAGTAAAGTCATTACAGAAGGGCTATTTGTTTTAAGTTTGACCTTTACGGAAGTGTCGTCGGACGTCCAACCTTGAAAGAAAAGCCTGTCCCCCAGCCTAGTCAGTAAATCAGTAGGTGTAACAGGTTTTCATGTGCGGATATTTTGGACCCTAAAAATCTTGATGGTAAGCCATTTGCAATATACACTATAGGAGGTTTTAACTTCCTTCGGAATTCCTCTATTCTCTTTTCTAAGAAGACCTGAACCTGGACACATCCTGGATATTCAAAATTCTCCACACACATAGGTATGTTTTGGGGCGACAAATTACCTATCTACTGAAACGTTTACGAACTAATGGAAACAATGAGTATACCTTTATAAATATAGGGGGATAGCCAAAATTGACTACGTAATACTTAATTGGATGACCTAATCTTAGTTGAATACAAATTGGAAAATTGATCGCTACCAATCCGGATCACATGCTCCAAATACTTATAATGTACTTTCAATCCCAGATTAAAGCGGCTGATTTTAGGTCGTCATTTATTTGGATTTTAGAGCATACTGGAGTCTACCGAATTGTGATTAGAATTTCAAAAGTGCACAGTTTTAGTAGGTACCGTTACCGTGTAAAAATATTATACTTAGATTACGATTGATTTGTCATTATAATAATCCTTGTCCAGCCTGAAAGAGGTTGATTTTTCAAAGATTTTATGTTCTCGACTAGCTGATGGCTGCGACTCCACCCACGTGGACGTCACTTAGGTTATCGCGACCAAAAGAAATCAATATAATTATTATGTAAGTTTATAAGTCTGACCAAGACTTTTCTATTCGATAATTCCAATAAGGCTCAGACCAAAAAGAGGTGAAAAACGACTGCAAAAGTGTAGTAGCCCGGTATGGCTTGAAAGAACGCTACACGAGCTTTATTTTCCTTGCTATCTATCGCTTATTAGGTCTGTTAGATCGTTTTCACACTATCCGATTCGATATCGGTATTGAGCGGCGATAGCTGACAGCCAGTAACTGACAACATAGCAGTATCGGCTCCGATATTTCGGTTATTTTACTTCCTCCGGAATCGGATCGGCACCGTCGAATCGGATCGGATAATAAGAAAACGCTCTTAGGCCACGGCCACGAACTCAGCGGCGAGCAGCGTGGCAGTGAAAGCAGCACGGCAAGCCAATGAGAGAGCTTTCTTTCGTTTTTTTTTTGGATTGCCGCACCGCAGCCGTTACTTCACCGGCCGGGCGCTCGCTGCTGAGTTTCCGAACAAGTGAAAAAGTAGTGAAGAATGTTTTTATATCTTATAATTATTTCACCTTTTTGGTATGAGCTTGGCTCAACACTATAGACTCCAACCAAATATGCGTGCCGACTCCCCTAAAAATGTATGTGAATAAAGATAAAGACATTATAGTCTCGGTAACGATAACCCTAACCCCATCAAAACGTCTAGACGGTTTAGGCATATTTATTATCCGTTACTAAGATTTTTCTTATAATGTACTCTAGGTACACTTTAAGTACTTGTTCTGGAACTAAATTGGACACTGAAGTATGTTTGATATAGTGGTTTTATTGAAGTTATCTTACGTTTTGTTGTTTTTAAATTACATATTATACAATACAGTTTTATAGTAAGGTCATTGTATTTAGATTTTTTTATACCGCTTAGGTGGCAGATAAGCACATGGCCCACCAAATGGGAAGTGGTTACCGTGGCCTATGGACGTATGCAACACCAGGAGCACACACAGCGGGGTTAGTAAAAATACGTTTTATTTTCTCAGAATTTTTCATTATGCGACTTATATTATTCAAATACCTGCTAGACGGCAATAGGCGAAATGTGGATGGTAATACACCTCTGCCTACCCCTTCGGAGATTTACAGGCGTGAGTGTATGTATGTATGTATTCAAATGCTTTATTCAAAAGCACGAAATTCCCACAGCATTATTCGCACGAAAAAGCCGGGTGGCGGTTTCGTGCAACCATGATGCCTGAAGCAGCGGACTATTTCAAAGACAGTAGGTGAATACAGATGGCGACTTTTTGCCTCTACCTACCTCAAAAGGAGTTATGTAAGTAACGGTGCCTTCTCTACAAGACACAAATTCGCTCTTGCGTGGAATACTGCTCTCATCTCTGGGATGGCTCCTCAAAGCGCTTACTAGATGCTCTAGACAGGTTGCAGCGACGTGCAGTCCGCGTTATTGGGAATCCTGAGATCACCAAAACCCTCGAGCCTTTGCAGTTGCGTAGAGATGTGGCATCTTTGGCGGTATTTTACCGTCTCTACCATGGTGAATGTTCTGATTAGCTCTTCTAATTAATCCCACCATCTCCTTTCCTATATAGGACAACACGTGCAGGGCTTAGATGCCACCCGCATACGGTGCAGAATATTCCATCAAGAACCAAGCGGTTCTTGATGGAACGTGAAGCGGCAGGCGACTCCTTCTTCTGCCGCACCATTAAGTCTTGGAATTCTTTACCAGTTCACGTGTTTCCCTCCTCCTACAGTCCCGGGTCCTTTAAGCGGGGCGTGAAAAAGCATCTGATGAGGCCGTCAAGCTGAGTGCCACCATTGTAACATGATACGTGTCTGTAATGGTGACGCTCTTTTCAGAGACTTTGCCTTCAGCTTACCATCAGGTGAGGTGAAGTCAAATTGACGTGTCCTATATATAAAAAAAAAAAAGAATAGGTAACAGTATCATTGCTAAATTTTCGTACAAAATATATTAACTTAGTTGATACTCTTGCAATCTGAACCTTTTTCTATTCCAAATTCCCTCCAAGATTTGGGCTTGCCCGATAAAGGCTTACCCACGGTTCCCTCTAAAGGCTACCCTTGCCTCAAACACGGCGGTTATTTATAGATCAACATTCAAAGAGAAACCCCCCATATTACGTCACGTTCCTCCTGATATAAATCTTGTAGATCCCCAACAATGTATGAGTTTAAACCTTGGTACGACGCCGGTTTTAAAGTTGTTATTGTAGGTAGGAAGTCATGAGACTTTAGGAGATAAAGTTATATTATGGCATGGTGGTTAAGCGTTCAACGGCGACGGTGTCGGTCATAGGTTTGAATGTCGAAGTGCAAATATGTGTATGAATGAATATCTGTTTTCTTTAGTCTGGGTGTTTTTGTGAACTTCTTCCTCTTAGCTTTAATTCCCAGTCGCATCCGAAGTTTTCAGCTCGGAGTCTGGGGTCCGCTTTACCAGTCTTAACTACGGATTTGGCTAGACCTCGATATTACCCGTGAAGCGATTGTCATCTGACCTCCACAACCCGATGTTAACATTAGGTGATATCGAAGCTTTGCAGCTAGACTGTTGTTTTTTTTTTTTGTTTTTTTAGGGCTCCAACTACCCGTAACGACTGCCATAGATGTTCTTATGGCAACCGGGACCGACGGCTTAACGTGCTCTCCGAGGCACGACCACACCAATGCAAATACTCATATCTCATGCACACAAATATTTGCACTGAGCGGGGATCGAACCCGCGCCTCCTGCGTAGCGCGTAGCTTGAGGAGATAGCGTTATATTATGGCATGATGGTTGAGCGTTCGACGGCTACGTTAGAAATCGCGGATTCGATTCCTGATGAGTGGAAATCTCTGTATGTATGAATATCTGTTTGCTTTGATCTGGCTGGACAAGCACACGGTCCACCAGGTGGAAAGCTGTTATGAACGTGTGTAACACCAGGGGAGTCACACGATTGCTGCCGACCCTGTAAGAACAGAGAGATTCTTGGCCGTCTCTGAAAACCAGCGCTGTCCGCTTGCACTACAACGCGGACAGCATTAAGCTGAGAGGCGGCCTTTATTCTGCTTAGCTATTTTGATGCATTTACCATTGTTAAGTATGCACAATGTTGTAATTTTGAGTTGCTTAACTGTGTATATAGGTAATCTGGGCTGAATAAAAATATTTTCTTTCTTTTATTTCTTTCTAGATTCTGTGCCGTCAGTGTGGAAGACAGAGAGATCCGATTCTCAGCACTCCATGGATTCACCGTGCGGTCGCCGGGTCCATACAAGCCTTGGTCTTCCTACTGCCAGTACAAAGACTCCAGTGAGCTCCCCTACTCACCGCCGCTACCATACTTTTCATACCGAGTTCACGTTCTAGCACCCATAATTATAAGCTCTAGGTGACGTTAATTAATGTTCTAGATTGTAGAACATTAAACACTCCACTAATATTCCAGAAATTCCGCTACTATTCTATAATCTAGAATATTAGTGGAAATTTTTTAGAAGTATATTTTCTAGTTCGCACTAGTTCTTCATAAACTTCTTAAATTCAAATTAATATATAAGAATCGTGGGCTCATCGTCATTCTTGATACTCGTTGTTGAACGAGCAAAATTTTATCAACTGAATCCCAGCATAGATATTATTCCAAACCTTCATTCCAATTTCTGTCAATCAATCAGTGTCAATCCTTCAAGGCGATTGAGCAAAAAATACATTAAGATAATGTCATATTGTTATATGTTATCAAAATAATTACAAACAAACAAAAAAAAATTAGAAACCTCAGTAAATTTATTCCCTCTTGAAAAAAAATTCTTCTGTCTCGACTTGACTCACGCATTTGTGATCTGCTGGTATCTTTAATGTCGCACAGGAGTAATAAAAAGATTTTGGTTCTTTTTATTGCATAATAAAGTTATCAATTACATGAAACATTAACATTAATGATAACATAAAAGATAACTTAAAATAAACGAAACATAACTGATTATATAAATATTAAAAAAAAGTATTCGACAGTTAATAATACATATTAAGTGTTCTCGATACAAAAATCACACACAAGTAACTCAAGAGAGACCTCTATTTTTTTTGAAAAACTATGTTAGCTACATATTTATCTCCATAGAATACCTTCAGGAGTCTATATATAAGATATTCAATCATTCAATATGCGTAAAAAATAGCATTGAAAACAGTCCCAACCGCAAAAGTTGAAATACATTTTCGTACATTTTAACATAAAAAATACAATTCATTCTATTTACAATAAAACAAAATCTTGAGCTCCTACTATCAACTTATCTGTAAAAAAAAAGAAATAATATTATAGCATTAATGCAAAATCTGGCGTAAAAACAACACTCACCTTGTGTACAACTCCACGTGCAAGCACCTCAAATAGTCTCAGTGTCCACACACACTAAACAAACACTCGAAAGTGAATGGCCTTCAATTTGACCTTCAAGTCAATTCATCGTTTATTGTCAACCACGAAAGTAGCACACAATTTCGAATTAAAATTTTAGACAAACGAAATTCGGTATCGCAGGGTGTGACAATCGTGTCAAGGTCCCCTCTCTGTTGCTACGGCGTAGACGTCCGCTCCGTAGCGGGTCTCCCGTACGACAGCCTCACGTTGCTACGAGCTACGAGGGGAGATCCGTGGCCAATCGAAGTGAAGCTGCGCGAAATGGGAGTGTGCTCCACTTGAATTTTTGAGATTATTTTATCATGGATTTATGGTTTTTAATTACTTTATTTTCTTATCAGATCTTTGTTCTAAATGACAACGGTTACTTTCTAAGACTTACATTATAATATACATTTTTTTAAATAAGTATAATTTATAAAAAAAAGTTTTAACATACTTCTTCCTCTGCAGAAAAATTATTTAAATTAAATATAAGTTATCGTTTTTAATGCCATTTATTACAAAATAAAATATAATAATACTAATCTATGACGAATGTCAATCTGAATTTTAATAGAGCAATCTTCAAATCGTTTACTTGCAAATGCACAAAAAGGAGATAATATTAAAGTTACCAATACGCCGCGCGTATTGGAGAGAGACGACGCTATTTAGATCGCTCTGATGCGTCAGAGCGAGAGAGACGTAACAAGAAGAAAGAGATATCTGAAAAGGGCAAAGTTTCTTGGGTGAATTATTGAAATGAATTATGCTTTATTTTGCTCATTGACTCGGATTAAAGATTGCTACTTTCGCCTGATAATTCATTGCTGACTAATTTGCAGGCATACTAATTAAATTTAATCCTCTAGGCGGACATTCGGAGAGATGTAAACAGATGCTGCTGGGGTAGCGACTAATGCGAATGTCTAAATGCAGTAGTGAACTTTATAAAATCCAGGAATTAAGCTTTAAATACTGTATAGTTTTTACTAGCGACTTGATTCGCGTGACCTACGTAACTCTTTATTTTCTTTTTAATTTGGTTTCTGTGGGCTAAAGAACTGCGGAGTAAAAGTTATCATACATTTTCATGTAAAAATTTGAACTATCATGAAACGTACAAAATATTTTTATTACTACAATAGTAGGGTGTTTAGAACATAACTAAATTTTACGGTTCCCTTTACTTAAGTACAATTATTTTATGATTTTTAGATGCAAATATTAGAAGCAAGAAATATCTTTAATAGAAGCAAAAACGTCCATAGCAACATTTAGGTAAAGTCGTCCTCATATGTAACTGATCACTAACCATTTTACAAACGATTTTTAACCGAATTCAAAAAAGGAGGTTCTCAATTCGTACCCAATTTTTTAAAATTAAAATAAGTCTTTTTATTTTCAGAGTCATCTTCATCTGCATGGAGACGCATTTTCCTGATTGCATCCGGGGCCAAAATGACCTCGGAGCTCAGTGTCCGCCTTCCTCCTCCACTAAGCACGATCTGGAGCGTCCATGGTAGCGAGACCATTTTTTTTTTCAGTATATATGTAGTATATTTCATATTTTGCTTATTTCTGTAAAAGTTTTTAGAGCAATCTTTCAAAAAATAAGATAACCTTTAACTTCCCCTTCTAAAAGCGACTGTACAGAGACCTCAACTATAAGCTTATTAATGTTCGTGACAGTAGGCTCCTGCAGTTTGAAAATGGAATTAAGGGGTCTGTCAGAGGCTGTCAACTTGCGCTTAAGCCGTGTTTCACTTGTACCGTCGTCAACATTCAACAAATATAATATTATAAACAATAATATTTTTCATTTCATAAATCAATTAAAATATTAAATATGTGTTTTTAAAATCCAAACCAACCATTCAAACTATGCTCATTGATTCTAACCAAAAATCTATGCATCGCGTGTGATGGGTCGCGCGTCGATAGCTTAGAGGTTAGGGAGTCGGCCTTACGATCGAAAGGTCCCGGGTTCGAATCCTGGCCATTATACTACCGACGTGAACCCACAAGCAATTTAGCTTACTTGGAGGGGTTAGAGGGAATATTAGAAAATGTCATGAAATGGAAATGTTGTTATGAAAGCAAAAAATAATAATATGTACGATGATGCACGTGAATAAAATTCAATGACATTAATAATGTATCATGAATATTGTAATTGGCGTACAATAAAGTATATAATAAATAAATAAATAAATAAATATCCTATAGTTCTAGTTGAAAATTTCAAACTTGTTTTTTTTCTATCTGGCCTGTTCAAAGATTTATCAGCTACGATTTCCCTTTGAATTTACTTAGAGTTAAGCCTCGACGCCATTGTTAGTATTAAAGAACATACTATACCAGTAACGTACATACCTGCTTAAGCTCTAAATTCAAACAAAAAACCCTGATACAAAATTCCCTAATAAAACCTGTCAAAAAATAAACAAAAACAAAAGAAATACACAAGTTTTTGTTTCAATGTTTCGTGAAACAATCGTCGAGACGCGGCTTTATCCACCTGTCATGACGTATGAGCCTGTCAGGTATTAAATTGCATCCCTCTTCATTTTCTGTCCCCCTAAGTACATTTCAGAAAAAGGTAAATTGTCCAATCAACTTGATACGGAGAGAATTGCGTTGATCATAGACTCAATGTTGTATTATTTCAGTTTGATACTCTTATCGCACCCCTATTCAAACAAAGAAATAACTCAAAATTCATGTTTTATGAGATTTCATCAAAAAGTGTAATAACTTTACTAGGAGAAAGGTTTCACTCGAACAGCCATTGCAATACGATCAAATTGAGCAAGATAAAACGTAGTCCGTCTCTTTCTCACTAACGCGCGCGAACAAGTTGGTACCGGTAAAGTGAACGATTCATTGATGCGCCAGCTCCGTATGAGGTCGGAACGTTGCTTGTAGGAATAAAAGTGAAATAAAACAAAATAATTCGGTGCATTGCTGGCAGTTAACTATAACATTGTTTATTATTTAATCTAAAAGTGCATTAATTAAAACTTATTTCGCTTTATTAGTAAAAATGTTATAAGTTGTACCTAAAATTTTCGATTTAATTCTGTTTCATATGAAACGATGTGAGTTTTTTTTAATTCCTGTTCAACTTATTGCAGTTTTATTTTAAATTTTTTTAAATGGACTGAATATTAATACGACTTGTTTTACTTTTTTACTGTAAATCCACGGGAATCATCATAGATTTTTTAGTTGATTCTGCTTATTATTAATTTCGCGACGAACATTTTTTTATTTCTTTAATTTAATACATTATTCAACTAACATACAGCCATATTTTTTTAAACCACTTAGGTGGCAGATAAGCACACGGCCCACCTGTTGGAAAGTGGTTCGTGGCCTATGGAAATATGCAACACCAGGGGCGTCACACTCGTGCTGCCGACCCTAAAGATACCTTCTAATGTCCTTCTTGATAAGCCCCATATTATTTTAGTCGCTTGGGAAATCCACCGCGGGGAGTTCATTCCACAGCTTGAGTGTGCGAGGGATGAATTTCCTTTCATACCGCACAGTGCACACCGTTTCCGGTTGCAATGTGTGAGGATGAATTCCCCGCCTATGGCGAAAGGTGCGAGAATAGAATGTAGCTGTGGGCATCATGTCAAACAGTTAATCTGAGCACAAACCATTGTAATATAGGCGGTAGAAAACACACAGTGAGGCAAAGTCTCTTCTGAGACTGAGAGGTTCTACATCGCCTGTAAGTATGGGATTGCCGACAAGCTTCAACGCCCCTCTTCGCACCAAGTCAAAAGGGTCAAGCTGGCACGCAGGCGCTCCGGCAAAAAGGTGTCAGTAGAGTACTCCATGTGGGGCCGAACCTTCGCCTTTTATAGGAGGAGCCGGTGCCCCACTGTGAAGTACTGCTTCGCTCTGTTGAGCAACCCAAGTCTCTTTGATGCCAACTTGACCTTGTCTGCCAGATGACTTCAGTATTGGACGTCGTTGGAGATGTCGACACGAAGTATCCCGATACTTGTGGTAATGATAAGCGCTGTGCCCAGAAATTGCGGCGCTACAACAAAATGGAGCCTTCTTAGCGGTGAATACACATACTTGTGTCTTAGTGGGGTTGAATTGGACTAAGTTTAGTCGTCCCCAATCGGATACTCCAGAGAGAGTAGTCTTGATTTCGGACAAAGTTGTTTGCAACTCTCCTCCACTTCAGACCTAGGGATATTTTCACGGCCCATGTAATACGTGTCCCCGGTGCTATCATCTGCATAACAATGGATGGAGCCATCAGACAGCATGTCATTAATATGCAGCAGAAACAGGGTCGAAGACAACATGGAGCCTTGTAGAACTCTAGCGTTTATGTCCATGCAGTTCGAGCAACTGCCATCGACGACGGCTTGAATACTTCTGTTGGACAAAAAACTGGCAATCCATACGCATAGTCCTTTGGGGAGTCAATAGCGTGGCAACTTCGCAAGACCTCTGTGCCAGACCCAATGGAAGGCCTTCGCAATATCTAGGCTGACCGCTAGTGCCTCACCTCGACTTTCGATGGCTTGCGCCCATCGGTTAGTGAGATACAATAGGAGGTCACCGGTAGAGCGACGGTGACGAAAACCGTACTCGCGGTCGCTCAGGAGATCGTTACCACTAAGGTATCTCAGGAGCTGTGTATTAATCATACGCTCCACCACTCTCACCTTCGAGAGAAGTGAGGTGATAGCGATAGGCCTGTAATTGGACGGATCTGTTCTGTCGCCTTTCTTAGGCACAAGATGCACGAATGCAGTTTTCCTCGAAGCCGGGACCTGTCTCGTGGAATAGGAGAGCGCGAAAAGGCGTGTAAGCACTGGCCACAACTCAGGGGCACCGTGCTTAAGCACCATCGCCAGTATATCATCCGGCCCATTTGACTTCCGAACATCTAGGGATTTAAGTTTACGCCGGACCACCCGTTGCGTGACTTTTACTTCAGGTATGGAAGCACCACAGCCGGGAATAATAGGTGGCTCGGAGTTCCCGTCGTTCATAGTCGAGTTTGACGCAAAGAGATAACCCAAGAGATCGGCTTTCTCCTTAGCGCCATGGGCCAGACTACCGTCGGGTTTTTGCAGTGACGGAAGACAGGACTGGCAGAAGATTCCCTCGGCAGCTTTGGCGAGCACCAAAAAGCACGACTACCTGATGGGTACCGCGCAAGACGCTCGCCAATTCCGCCGATGAATTCAAACTTAACCCTGGCGGTTGCGTTTTTACTGGACTTCGAGGTAGCTATTGGTAAGAGCTGTTGGCCGCGATGGTTCAAGCCCCGCGAGAGTCACTTGCGCCGGGACAAAGCAGTGGTCCAAAGTACCGAGTGGTGCATTCACATTTACGGAGCACTCATCCGGGCGCGTAGTCAGCAGAAGGTCCAGTATAGCTTCAATGGGTGTCGATGTCTGGTATTCTAATGATAGAATGCACCAGTTGTGAGAGTTCATAGGTCAAGGCGAAATTGTGTACAGCCCTTCCCGCAAAATCAGTTTCGGTGGACCTCAACCACTCCACGTGGTAAGCATTGAAGTCCCCCAAGAACACTAAGTCCGCGGTAGGATACTGCTCGATTAACCTGTCCACCGACCGCTGCAGATGCTCATACAGTTGAGCCTTGCCCAGATCACCGCTATGAGACCTGTAGAGGCACGCATCGATACGGGTGTGGCCAACGTGATCTATACGCACCTTTTTGTTGTTTGTTAATTATAATATAATATAATATTACTTTATCTACTTTGGAAAAGTATTAAATTAATGTTAATTTAAATAAAAAACTGAAATAAAAGTAAACACATCAAAAACTTATAAATAATTTTATAATAAAACTGCATTATTTTGATTTACATGGTGCCATTTCGAATGTACTGAAAAAATATTTTATCATAAACTGAATTAAGTACGAACTTTTTTTTAATTAATATAAATAAATTACCTATGTTTATAAATAAGGATATTCTCTATAACAATTAATTGCTATCTTTATCAAATTATCCATTTCTATTTTTAAAACGTACTTATCTCATTTACTTTATTTTTAATTAAATATTGAAGTACACTGCGCGAAGGTGTCAAACTTTATTTGCGTTTTCCCACAAATACGTAATTTTGAGTTATTTCTTTGTTTGAATAGGGGTGCGTTATGTCTATGGCAGTGTCGTTAATTTTAAGTATAGTAGAATCCGCTTATAATGACATTGAAGAGAGGTGACAAACACGTCATATTAACCAGACGTCATAACAAGCATATTCTTGAAACATTAAGTGTACAATTTGCTATTTACCTACCAGAACGTTCTGTACCACGTGGCTCTTATGAACACTGCCGCAGAAATCATATCGGTCACTATAACCGGCCGCAATTAATTAAAAAGTTTAACCGACTTCAAGAAACGAAAAAGAGGCACTGAAAAGCGAAAAATAACTTAATTTACAGACTTACTGATTTATTAGAAGTCGGTACCTAGCCCAAGAGAGGCCATATTTCAATTGATTGCATCATAGTAGTTCAGACACAACAAACAAAGTTGGCTGGCACCGACTTCTAATAAATCAGTAAGTCTGTAAATTAAGTTATTTTTCGCTTTTCAGTGCCTCTTTTTCGTTTCTTGAAGTCGGTTAAACTTTTTTGTTAAAAATGAATTTATTTTTCTCTTTTTAGTGAGTGTGTACAGTCTCACGACTGTACATCGCATGTATAGTGACCTGACTGTATATGCGCTGCTGACGCTGTAATACAGATCGAACCGGCCACGCTACAAAAAAAAATTTAATCATTATTCAAAAAGAATTTTTAAAATCAATGCATATACACCGGAAATATAGCTGAATATTCTGAACACTTCTGCGTACCCCTTCAAAGGACTCAGGCGTGATGTTATGATGTGTAATGGCAGAAACATTGCAATAATATGCCATTGCAGCAATCGCGGCTGATTTCCTGGTACTTTTTGAAGAGTTCCTTGGTCTAATCTCGGCAACCCATCATCAGATCTTTACGAAATTTAAATGGGACCACTTCGGAATAATCTACTTACGAACACAAGAAGAATTTTCAAAATCCGTCTAGAATTGGCTTCACAATCGCGTAACAAACATACAAAAAAAAAAAAAAAAAATTGGGTACGAATTGAGAACCTCCTTTTTTGAAGTCGGTTAAAAAATGGGTCATAATAAGCGACATTTTATTATATCCGACTTCATTATAAAGAATTTTATATGAAAACCAAAGTTCGCTACGTGATTACGCCATAATAAACGATTGATCAATATAAGCGGAGTCATAATAAACGGATTTTGCTGTACCTAAAATTATGATTAAACCATTTGAATTGACCCTACTAACCTGACTGTCACGGTCACTATCATGAAGTTATCTGAGTCATTCACAGTAATATCACGAGCTATCAAAGGGCTGGTTTCTTTTTTACACAAAGGATTGGCATTGCCATCCAACGAAGCAATGCTGCTAGCCTTTTGAACGATCCCTGAACCTTTTACCCCTACTTTTGCCCTTTTTTATTCTTGTAAATATTTTATTTTTATTAATTAATTGAATAAAATGTATAGTGACTCTTCTAACTCTTCTAAGTGCTGTGTAAGGATGACTGCTGTGAGTTCAGATTCTGACCAAGTTGTAAATTAAATTAGTTTGGTCACACAACAATTAATAAGTCCTTTATGGCAAAGGAGAGCTATCGTCAGCTAAGTCAGAACTTGCGGGTTCATTATGTGCATCTTTACTATGAATATAATGTGTACGTACTTCCCAAAAAAATGTGGAATCCATACTACAAGCTAGTTATGCTATGCTCGCTTTCAGTCTAGATAGAGTTATGTACCTATGTATGATTAAATTTATTAATGTTTGAAATGCATTACTGAACCCTATAATGATATTATAAGTTTGGCTGTAAGGCTTCGCCAACTGGACGTCGACATATGAGGACTCGAACAAAAGCCATACGACATGATGATGCTAAGTTTCTTAAATTTATAGTGATAATTTATGTTATGTACAAGGCGAGTAAGAGATACGGCTGTTTAACATCAGACAGATATATACAGTCCTGACTAAGCCTCATATGCATGGCTCGAGTCAACAATAGTGACCGGAATGCGGCAATAGCCCCTCTCCCCCTCCTATTACGTGGGCTTTAATACTGGTGACCTAATAATGATGAAATTTTGATGTTAATTCACCTCTGCCTAACCCACCGGGGATAAAGGCGTGATCATATTTATGTATGTAATTATGTAATGTAGAATTTACCAAAGTTCAAAAAATATATGACAAATATTACATACAGGAAGCACATATACAAATATGCGTGTAACAAAAGCAAAACAACCTATTTATTCAGAGGTCACGAAAAATATTCCGACAAAGGACATCCACACCCTCGGGCGAAAGGCCACCATACCCTAATACAGTTTGGTTTTGTCATTCAATTTGACATCATATCCCGTTGCGTCTTTAAGATAGGCATGACATGTTATATTAATAACACATTGGCATTTTATAGACCTACATACATAGGTACGTAAAGTCACGCTTTCTTCTCATGTGGGTAGGTAGTGACAACACCTCTTCACTGGCTGAAATCCTTTCGCTTCTTCTTCTTTTTTCATAATCTCAGATTCCTCTTGATTGCCCCAACCCCAGATGAAATATCTGGGGCTCGTGCTCGACGGCTTGTGGAACTTCGGAGAGCATAGCCGAAGTCTGACTTCCAAACTGTTTGGCACAGCTAACGCTCTGACGCGACTGCTGCCCAACTTGAAGGGGCAGGAGGACTTCTTCATCCTAGCGTTAATTCCCAGTCGCATCCGAAGCTTTCACCTCGGAGTTCGGGGTCCGCTTTACCAATCGTAAGATTTGAGTCTACTCGCCGTATCGCTACCGCGAATAAGCGAGAGCCCTTTAGGCGTTAGTACCAAAAGGAGGCGCGGGAACGGGGACACGAACCCGAGCCTGAAGAAATTCGGGCCGTGAGATCCCAGCTCCACAGGAACATGATGGTGGAGTGGGGACTACGACTTGGGCAACGAAACGAAGGGTACGCCGTAATAGCGGCAGTAAGACCCATCATGGCGGAATGGCTAGAGAGGCCATACGATAGCCTCTCATACCGGTTGACGGACGCAGGTGATCACCGAGCACCAGTGCTTCGGGGATTACCTGAGTCAGATCCAGAGAGAGTCAACGTCCGAGTGCCAACACTGTGATGCGAGCGAAGACTGGGATTGCACACACTCACCGAGTGCCTGGCGTGGCAGCCACCGAGGCGGGAGCTAGTGGTGGCCCTAGAGGTAAGAGTTCTCACGCTCGCCACCTTGCTCACAGCGATGGTGCGCTGCGCGGATGCGTGGACTGCCTCTTTCTGCGAGCAAGTAATACTCGTGAAGGAGACAGCGGAGCGGAAATGCAGCGGGAAGGCAACAGACGTCGGAGGTTGCAGAAAGAGCGCTGGCTGGAAGGGGTGACGGGTGGAACCGGCTGTCACCCTAGCAGAAGCAGGCCACGTTATTGTAAAAACAATAAAGCAATTGTGAATTCGGGCACGCATTCTGCCAAATAGGTGCGTCAGCGGGCGACCAACCCTGATTGAAAGAATCTCGCTTGCACAAGCATAAATTTACCCGTACACCGTATTTATCAACATAGTTACAAATTATCGCTCCATGTAGTAGCCTCAGTTCGAAGAACACTCTTGTTATGATATAAAAATGTTATAACTAAGTTGTAAAAACTTTGACGTAATCACCGGATACAATGTATGACGCAGGTTTCCTAGCCCGTAAACTAGGTGTAATGACTTCTGCTCGGTATAACCTTATTTGGTCACAGACTAGTCATAAAAGGGTAAACGTATTACGTAATATGATACAATGCTGACGTCACAATGTTATGTCAACAAAGTATCTTCTTCTTCATATTAGCGTTCAGCCCAGTCGCATCCGAAGCTTTCGCCTCGAAGTCTGGGGTCTGCTTTATCGTCCAGTCTAACTGCGAATTTGGTTGAAGTTCGATAATTACCGTAAAGTAACTGCCATATGACCTCCACAACCGAATGGCGATATCGGAGCATTGCAGCTAGACCAGTTGTTGGACTTATGTTTTCGAAAAAGCTAAGATTAACGGAAAGGCGACGAAGGAGAGCTTAGCCTGGGCTCCAAAGTGTGCACTTTGGATGTAACCCGGATAAACTCTATGTTCATGATGATGACTTATCGCCAGCCACATACGATCGTTCAAATCGAAGCCTCTTTTGGGTTCGAACCCACTGGTATTCCAAAATTTGTCCCGTTCTAGCCCCGACCTCTATATAGATGTCCATTGGTCCCCCGACAGGAGACCAGTTAATATTAATACATATATTTAAGGTACTTATTCGTCCCCTCGAATTAATGCTATAGGTTCGGCAACACTGCTAAAGTGCTTTTTGGGTCTCTGACAGAAAACCAGTCGCGATATCTATATGACTAAATTCTTTTCGGTTACAATACCGCCACTTATATGATTTTATAAATGTTCTATTTGCCTTTGTTTTGTTTGATGTGATGTGGAGTTGAAAAGGGTAAAGCAGATTATGGTAAAAATATAAAATGGTAAAAAGAGCTTTCTAAAGGTCAGGGTCATTTTGTGTAGTTTTTATTTATGTTCGGATAGCGTAAGCATTTGATTGTACCTGTATATACTCGTATTATTTGGCCAGGACTGTTATATTTTGTCTGATCTCTGTGGCGCGGGCTTGACTGTAGAAAGCTCAATTGCAATGCTTGAGGTGGCGGGTTTGATTTCCGCACAGTGTATAAATGTGTGCTTGTATATCATCTTCAGGATCCTTGCCTTAATCCCGGTCGCATCAGAGACTTTTCAGTGCAGTTGTGGTGTAACTGCGACGCGACTAAATTTCGATACTTTCCGTGAAGCGACTGCTACCTGACCCATTAGTGATATGGAAATATTGGGGACTTTTTAAGACTCCAGCCACCCGTAACGACTGTCATAGATATTCGTATGACAACTAGGACCAACATCTTAATGAGCTCTTCGAGGCACGGCAAAGTTCTGTGGCAGTCTCATCAACTTTACGAATAGAACTGCTACAATCATAAACTAATGTTAAGCAGCAATTGGTTTATTAATATTTGTACTAAAATAACAGAGCCTTACCACTTAAAATTAAACGTAAAGATTTCAACTACCTACATAATTTTAATCTAAGAACATTTCACTTAGGGAATAATGTATGCTGTATATTAATATAATGTTTCTTAGGTTTATTATGCGATAATTTGATGACATTAAGAACATGAATCGTATTGTATTGTATATTATAGTATTGTAATGCTAAAGGTTTATGAACAGGCTGTAAGTTAAACGTTGAAATATATTTTTATTGTCAGATTTATTCGTACGAGCTTTACGTTGCAAATCTGGCTGCGAATTTCGACATAATTTTGAAATATAGCTACGTTACGTACGTACGTTAGTACTTTTGTAGAATGAAAACTCTATCAACTAAGCTACCTGAACTTAACTCAGATAGTTAACCATCTAGTATTATAAATGCCTGTAGAATACTACAGTTAGTTTTAATACTAGGAATGATAGAAGAACATAGCATATGAGATCTGTCTGAAATTCCTACAACTATTTGAGTTTGTTTGTGCTCTCCAGGACAAGTCGATAGAGTTGTCATTCTAGAACATCAGCTATCAGTCCTTTAAGCGGGGCGTGAAAAGGCATTTGATGAGGCCGTCAATCTGAGTGCCACCATTGTAACATGGTACGTGTCTGTAATGGTGACCCTCTTTTCCGAGACTTTAGCTAACCATCAGGCGAGGTGAAGTCAAATTGACGTGTCCTATACAAAAAAACATAACCATGTCAACCTGCACATACATTTGTATTAGTGGAACTTATTGTGTGCAAGAATGTGTACTATAAATTCAAATGTTAGAGAACTTCACAAAGTGATGGTTCAGCGGGATGACATACGTCACACAAAATGGTCGCACACTTGTTGACTAGTATCACATCACATCAGTTATGCAGCTATTACTCGCATGAGTTCTCTAGCATTGGTTCACTATATGTGTGAATTGTACTCGGTATTAGCTGCAGCTGTGAATTACAGCTATGAGGCAAAAAGTACGTTTTTATTCAATACCGTTGCAACCATTGATTTATATTGTTACTAAAGGTTGCAACTATTTTTGATACGTTATAAATTCTAAGTGGTTATTTAGAACCAAGTCATTTGACTTAGATTTTTGAATCTGATTTTTAAAGACCTATTTCAAATTCTACTAATAAAGTAAATATGATTTTGTGAAGATCTTAAGATGTTTTGATATTTGTTACTTAACCACGGTCAAGCGGCTGATCGGATCCGACTGAAATTTCGTACAGGAATAGATTGGGGTCTGGAATAACACTTATAAAGATTTTAAATGTACAATGATACCATTTTCCCTTATATAACCACCTATACAATCCATATCCATCCATACTTTCATACTAGTCCATATTCCTTCCATAGTCCTAATCCTTTTCCATACTGTTTAACAACAGGCAGATATATACAGCCCAGGCTCAGCCTCTGATACATGGCTCGAGTCAACAACAGTGCCCGGAATACGGCAATAGGCTCACCCCCTATTACGTGGGACCTAATACAATGATTGGTGAAATGTGGGTGTTAATTCACTTCTGCCTAACCCACCGGGGATAAAGGCGTGATTGTATGTATGTATGTATGTAATAATTATTATAAATGTGAAAGTAACTCTGTCGGTCTGTCTGTCGGTCTGTCTGTCGGTCTGTCTGTCGGTCTGTCTGTCGGTCTGTCTGTCGGTATGTCTGTCGGTCTGTCAGTCGGTCTGTCTGTTGGTCTGTCTGTCGGTCTGTCTGTCGGTCTATCTATCGGTCTGTCTGTCTGTATGTCGGTCTGTCCGTCGGTCTGTCTGTCGGTCTGTCGGTCTGTCAGTCGGTCTGTCTGTTGGTCTGTCTGTCGGTCTGTCTGTCGGTCTATCTATCGGTCTGTCTGTCTGTATGTCGGTCTGTCCGTCGGTCTGTCTGTCGGTCTGTCGGTCTGTCTGTCGGTCTGTCTGTCGGTCTGTCTGTCGGTCTGTCTGTCGGTCTGTCTGTCGGTCTATCTGTCGGTCTGTCTTGAGAAAGGATTAAGGCTATGTTAAGTCGCGGTAACCGACATCCAAGCTGGCGGAGCTGCGGGCAACCGCTAATTTTTTAATAAATTTCATTATTATTTATTCATTTTCTACTGATATCAACTGAACTATATTCGGCTATTAATATATACAACTACAAGTTAACAGAGCGTGACACTATTTACGGATAATGAATCCTTATTAACGAGTAGATCGTTACTACACGCCCCGTGGGAGTATTCCGACACACAATTAATTATATCGGGGAATGGACAAGTAATTCAACTGTGTAGACACAAATGGGCTGATATTTATGTTGCTTGTAGGTTTAGTGTCGGAAGGAGAGTGCGAGGGATATGTCTACGACTACCTCACGTGCTATGGCGTGCGTTTTAGTCGGTTCAAGTCCGACATAACCTCACACTGTCAGGGATGTCAATTTTGACATTTTTGACACACATGTCTGGTTTGCTCAGGCGGCGACCACGGATAAGACCGAAACGGACATTGTTCGATCGAAGCGCTTGCCGTTCCGCCTGAGTAGCTATTATAAAAAAAAAATGTATTTTGCATTGTGTAATTGTGTTTAACTTAGGTACTGTATTATTGTTATTATCTGTTGTTGTTATTTAGTTTTATTTGTAATTTATTTTATCTTTTTTTCCATTTTTTATATATGTGCATCTGTGATCCAAAATTAAAAAAACTATTTTCTTTCTTTCTTTCTTTCTCCTCCACCAGCTCCGGCGGAGGGGTATCCGTGATGATTTTGCGCACAATAAAAAAAGTGTCGGATGGAGAGCAGCCCTATTCTCTACGACACCTACAGGACGAGACGGGGTGGACCTATTCTAATCCACCCCAACACGGCAACCCGCCTATTATGTGTCCGCCTAAATAAGTGCCCGCTTGACGGCAATAGGCTCGCCCCCTATTACGTGGGACCGAAAATCATAGTTGACGAAATGTGGGTGTTAAGGCCCCGAATCAGATTAGCATCGAAAAATCGGTATTTTCGAAACCGTTTTTCTTTTTAACTATGAAACCTAAAGATCTGGAATTTACATCCCTGCATACTACAGGATATACAGAGTAACTTCACCTTTTCATAAATTCAATAAAAAAGAAAGAAATAGTTGAAAAGAGGCTCTGAACATCACTCTACTCTTTCTTATGAAACCAAATATTTTCTACAATATGTATCCAAATAATCTAAAATTTCAGATATATGTAAAATGAGTGTATTAGCATAACGTGACCTTCTTAATTTGTAATCGTCCCCTATAAAATTATCTATTAAAATTAGTTTTACTGATTTTTACGGCTGAAAAACGAGCGAATGACCTTGAGCATTTGTATGGTCAAAGTCATTCACGTATGTAATCACCTTAATACATCTCTGCCTACCCCTTCGGGGATTTACAGGCGTGAGTATATGTAATGTAATTATGTTGGGTGCTCCTCAATATGTGTGGGTAGAACTTGAGTGTAATCACTTGCAAATACACGGTGATGTTCATTTGTTCAAACAATTTGCACAAAAGTCAAGTGAAACATATACGATTTGCAACGGCTACTGCAGTTTGCCAAAATTCAGAAACCATTAACAGACAACCGTAAACCCCTCACACTCGTAATGTAAAGAGCGGTAACCCATCCGTAACCCGACCCAGCCAATGACCTACAGGGTTGTGCAAAAATAGAAACAGTAAAAATTTGGATTCGGGGGCCTCGGCCACGGGGGCGTCGACCACCGGGGGCCTAAGCCACGAACCCAATACTTCAAACGTACACTCACATAAAAAAACAAGTTTCAAAACTACATAGTTCAGCTAAATTAATGAATTTTACTTCTTTTCATGGTATTCATCAAGGTATTTACAGATGAACTCAAACACAGCAACTTCATACACAAATAAAAGAACAATGAATTCCAGTATGGAAACGGAATGCATAATCAAATCAACTTACTTTCGCACCACGTCTATTGCTGCAAAATGTATTCACATCAGTATCAACTGAAAATAAACTTTATATCAAGGTAATAAGGATTGTATTGCTTGTAAATATAAATTGAATTGTGTGTAACGTGGAACAATAGGCCACTCGAGCTGCTCCGACACAACATTCATGCTAATATGAGGGATGTAAGTTTTTAGTACATTCGCAGATAATCCCTATTTAGTAGATCCTAATACATCCTGACCTAGAGGAGTCTTCTCTATAATATATGTCTGTGATATTCAAAGTTAAATTGAGTTATTTTCGTGATCATATTCTTGTGGTGACTAAATTCCTGCCCCCCTAGACAAGTGGCATAGAATGATGCATCAATGGGCTTCACTCGTATTTTGACGTTTATGACGTCTATGATAGTCGTCAATGTACTCGTATATCAATCTACTACTAAGCGTATAGCCACTTGTTTAGAAGGGCTGTTCTTTATAAACCAGAGGCTTCTATTTCACTTTAATTAGAGCATATTTTACAACTCCTCTTTTATTATTATACTATATTGCCAGATATTTTACACGTGCAGTCTGTGGGTCGCATATACGCGGAGGGCATACAACGCCCTGCGGGTACAGTACAACAATGCCATCAGGATGCTGGTTGGGTTGCCACGCCTTTGTAGCGCGTCGGGCTTCCATGCCATCATCCGTAAACGAAGTGCATCCCTCTTGCGGAGAGTACGAGGGAGCTCACACAGCATGGTGAGCGTATTGTGCGATAGGTGGGACTGTCCGATGCTGGGGCACTGGGTACGATTGCACGCAATGTAGACGGTGTCCTAGTATTGTGGCGGTCTCAAACTGTCAAAACACCTATTATAGTACATTATGGTACAAGTGAGCAACGTTGGTGATTACCGCCGAGGCGCCATTGAGGCCCGAGCCGCCAGGCGAGGGTCTTAAGACAGCCGAGGACGGTAATCATCATGCTCACACGTGCCATACGACGTTTTACAACACACTTGCGAATAAAATAATACTACAAATACTAAATAAACAGTACTACAAATTAATTCGTTTTCCTATGCGCGCGCATTTAACAATGGCGGTCAACCATATTTTAAAAAAAAATGAGGTTTGAACTTAACTTTTTTTTACTCTGTTTTTTTTTTCTGTACTTAGAGAAAAAAAAAAGCTAAATTTGAGTGAAAATTTTGTTTATTATACAAGTATTACAAGTTAAAATTATTTATTTAAATACGAAAATGCATCAAATGACCATACAATAAGCGTATTAATTTATTCGTACTATTAAACACGTTATTTTTTGTATCAAAACTTTTTTAAGAACATAGACAATTATAGACACTTCTTATAAAATTTAAAAAAGAATCTATAACTCACTTGTGAATAATAGCAATGAAAAAGTCACAGTTTGATAATAGGTGTCATTACGTGCCTAATTGCGGTAAAATAATATCACTTTTATAAGCAGGTGTGTTGTAAATAATATTATATTGTTACTAACACTAGTATTAAGATTATTGTTACTAACACGCTATGGACCCTGGTCCGAAATAAATGATTTATTATTATTATCTTTTTTATGTGAATGACGGATTATTACTCGACTACATCAAAGCCAAAGGAAGGTTATTTTATTTATAGTGAGTGATTAATAAAATATTATTCTATTCTGTACTAGTATTAAACATCTAACTTAGTTCGCATCAAATATACTACTTCAAATAATGTAGGAATGGAACGTGCTAGAATGATCACCGCAAATCGGCGACTGAATTCATCTTTTACATGAACCCATGCACTCGTAGAATGCTTTATTTGTAATGCAAGTATGATACGTTTATGTTTTCATAACTATTTAGGCATTTTAGTGCTATTTGATATTTTATTGACTCGCTGTTAAGATAGGCATGATAATTTTGAATCGTAATACGCTTCTTTATAATCTTATGGGAAGTTCCGGTATCAGCATTCTAGGACACCTAGCTGAACGATCGACAATCATCAAAATTCTACTTTCTAGTAACATTTATACACATGTAATCTATACCCATATTATAAATGCGAAAGTAACTCTGTTTGTTTGTCTTTCTGTCTGTTTGTCTGTTACGCTTTCACGCCCAAACCACTCAACTGATAAAGTACATAAGATTAAATTTGGTACAGAGATAGATTAGACCTTGGGAAAGGACAAAGACTGTGTCTGGTCGCGATAACCGACATCCACGTGGGCGGAGCCGCGGGCAACAGGTAGTATTGAGTATTATTCATCGAAACAAGCAGGTAGAAGGGCCACAAAGATTCTCTACTACGAACCGAAACATCAGAGCAGTTCAATGTCTAAAATTAATCGCAGTATCAGGTGCTTATCTCGCTGTGCAAATTGCTTACAATTAACAGACTGAAATGGATTACGGCCGTGACGGGGAAGTACCGCCAACATTTGTAAACATACAATTTTCCGGATTAACATAATAAAACATACCTGCTTATTATGAAATTTGAAAATTTTCCATACACATACTCAGCATGTAAATCCCCGAAGGGGTAGGCAGGGTGTATTAACATCCCACATTTTGCCAAATATAATTTTCGGTCCCAAATAATAGGGGGCGAGCCAATTGTCGTCTAGCGGACACTTTGTCATGGGCTGTATGTTTACTGTCCAGCCCGTAGTCGTCTTTACGATACCCACAGGAAGAGATGGGCTGGCCCTATTCTACTCAAGCTGTGTCATGAACAAATGAAAATTTTATAATTGAGAAAGTTGATTTGTAAGTTGAAGTTGGTACATAGGTGGAACGTTTCACTGTAACTTCAAAGGTTCAATCATAGGTTCATCCTATAATGAATGTTAGTCACCAGTGCTGAAGGCGGTGGAAAAATGTTTCCCCCTATAGAACAACCAAAGCAATTTGGTATAGAATTCTACCACGACTTCTCTTTCCAGAATAAGCTGGCAGGAATCGGGTTATAGGGACCCTTCACCTCTGATAGTCCTCTCCTATATATCTATGTAAAAAAATAAATGAAGTGATTCTTGATTTCTAGCTATAAAAAAGTAAGGTCTTATTATAATGAAACTTACGAGTATGTTTCACTTAATGTAGTCCTTTTATTAATTTTATAATATCTCAATATGCAATATTACAATGTACTCTAAGTATCTATTATGCGTAGAAGAAATTCACAAAACACTCTAAGGCCCGTATTCTAGAAAGGTACTCAGTCCCGAATCTCGATTTATTGAGGACAGATGTATAGGCCGATTGACAGATTGTCTATACAATGTGTCCTCAAATATATCGACATTCAGGACTGAGTGTCGATCTGAAATACGGGCCTAAATCTACAGTAACTTTATTTTGTACCTTATTCTACTTTTTTATATCATTATACTCGTATCTTATTCCCTTGCAAAGCTTTTACTGGAACACGACTACAGCCCTGATAGCTCAAATTATTCATCGGCTGATATAAATTAAACTCAGACCACGTCATTACTCATGTGAAACCACATCTGCCTCCCGGAGACGAATCCCTGGCGCTGTGAAAAACTGAACAGCTACACAGGGAAATATTTTCAAAGGTACGAGTATGTTACGTACCCAAATAATGGCACACAATTAATATTTCATCCTCATAATCATCATTTTTTTATACTACTTAGGTCGAAGACAAGCACACGGCCCTCCTGATGATAAGTGGTTACCGTGGCCTATGGGCGAGTGCAACACTAGGGGAGACACACTTGTGCTGCCGACCCTGTTAGAACAGAAAGATTCTGTGCCGTCAGCGCAAAAGATAAGCACTGACAGCACAAAACCCCTCCAGTGAGCTCTGGCTACCCTACTCACCGTCGGAAACACAACACGAGGTTATTAAGCCGCGGTCTTCTGTAGGGCGGAGGTACTTCCCCAGTCGGACTGCTTGATTGGGACGGATATACCGTCGTGTCCTATCTCCTTCGAATCATCATGGAGACGTATTTTCCAGATTTCATCCGAGGTCAAGGTTAATTCAGCTCGGAGCTCAGAGTCCGTCTTCCGGCTCTTCCTCCTCCACTGCACGTAATCTTGAGCGTCCAAGGTAGTAAGATCATTGGCACGCATATCATCCTCCACGACACTAAGCCAGGACTTCTTGGACCTAGCCCTCTCACCTAGACCCGGCGGTGGCACCATTGCCAGGCATTTTCATTCTTGCGATAGTCCCGCTCGACTTTAGCTCCACTAAGTATGATGTAGCTCATTTATATCAGCTATATTGAGTTGTGCTTAGTAGCCAACTTTTGACAGAATTGTTCAATGTTCAGGACGCCCATGTAAGCCTCCATCTTGATCCAACAACTATTGACAGCCGGGACCGACTTTTAACTTTTTCCACTGAAGCACGTGTTTACGTTCAGATGAAATACCACTTAGCGATGGGTGACCATCCAAATGACAACCGCGCTTAGGTAGCATAACCCATTAGTTTGCCAAACAGTGTGAGCACCTAGCCACTATCGCTCAATAAATATATACCTACAAATGATAGTATATAAAACCAAAGATGGTTTCGAGATGGCCTCAGTCTCTTTCAGTACTTTTAATTCTTTGAGGGACTCAACAGCATTGTATGTAATTAAAATTCAGTTGGTTTGTGGTTTTGTTAGCAGCATATAAATCAAGACTGACAGGCAATGGTTGGCGCCTTTGCCGCGCTTTATTGAGATTCTGTGTGTTACCGAATAATCTCGTGTAAAGCGAGGGCGTCCAAAGATTTATGCATATATCTTACTCACTGATGCAGCAACGCCTGCGTGAATATTATCGCGACTTTTGGTCATTTTGGAATGTTATCATGATTAGAAATGGGAATTTTTAGGAAGATATTTGCAGGTTTGTCATTCAATTACGCTCTAACGGCTCAACAGATTTGACTGAAATTGGTACAGCAATAGATTTAAGTCTAGAAAAATGCATTTTATCCCGGGAATGGGTTCCCATGGGTTATTGGAACAAGATCAATATTCCACGCGGGTGGAGCCATGGGCATCAGCTATTAATAATAATATAGGTACTATAAATATTAAGTTCTTTTTATTTCTATAAATTTATGACCCCACAAGTTGCACCATTTGGTCCGTTGCTTTTTCTGATTCATCAAGGTCTTCTTTACCTTCATTTTGAGATTCAGAGCTTCCCTCGCTTGAACCTTTTGATGCAGTTTCCGAAGATGGTTCGTTCGAAGATGGTGTGTCCGAAGATGGTGTGCCCGAAACTTGCAATATTCTTGGACCGAAATATTTTTCGTATAAATCTGCGAATTGTCCACGAGCATCTCTATCTGACAGAGTTTTGTCTTCTGGGGTTCCGTACTTTAAGCCGCAGTAACACACGTGATCCTTACCGCAGAACGCTGGTCTATTGAGATTCAAACACTTGCGTACACATTTTCTTGCAACGTCCAAATTGGGGCAAAAATGTGCGACGTGATGACGTCTTACAGCCGGGTGTTCTTCCAACCTCATCAGCTGGGCTAAACAAAACAAAACCAAAATCAAATTTTAATTAATGAAACACTACCTACACGAAATTTTACATTTACATTTTCATTTTTGCTTGAGTTAGATTTAAACGGCTTATATGGAAACGACTGTCATCTAACCTCAAAAATCCGACAAGAAAGCCAATTAACTATTTACCTGAGGTCATATAAATTTCATCAATCATGTTGTCTGATGGATATATCTTTACGGATGTTACATTTCTGATTTGGATTTTACGCCAGTCATTTTAAGCAAAAAGGTCGGACTAATTCCGGCGGAAGGTTTCTTTGTTTTAAAATATTCCTTGGGTTCCCCTGAACATATCTGGAAAGTTCCCCATAGATCCCATGTACGCTCCCCCCTCCCCCCCCCCCCCCTCAAACGTCTCCCTACATCCAGTTTTTTCTATTTTTCTCAGAAACGGTGAAAGCTATAAGAAAGTTGTCCAGGTACCATATAATTGCTATAAAATTACCTATTCTTTGTACTAAATTTGAAGAAAAATTACTGGAGTTGTTGCAAAATGATGTAGGCACAAGTAAATCTTCATACATTAAGGAATAAAATAATGTATGATTCATTGTTATGGCAGCATTGGTTCTCGAGTTACAGCGAATAGTGTCAAAATACAACAAAATATAATTTTATAGTACGAAGACAGTAGAAACTTTGAAGATGATGATGCCTAAGGTTTAGATTATGGCAATTAAATATCCATACATATGATCACGCCTCTATCCCTGGAGGGTTAGGCAGAGGTGAATTAACACCCACATTTCACCAATCATGGTATAAGGTCTCAGGCAATAAGTAATAGCCTATTGCCGTTTTTCGGGCACTATTGTTGACTCCAGCCATGTATCTGTGGCTGAGCCTGGGCTGTTTATATCTCTCTGATGTTAAACATCTCTATTATTCTTTAGTCACCTTGTACGACACCGCATGGCAGGAGATGGAGTGGCCCAAATTCTTCTCTACCGGGAACCACGCCGCAATTAAGTTTAAATAAACGGACTTAATAAAATCATTTCCCCTGAAATACTAAACGATTTATCCTTTCAGTAACGATGTAGCGCCACATTATAAATATAATGGGAAAAAAATATGCAAAACGGTTACTCCGATTTTAATATATGAGGTGTCAAATAATACCTACTTCTTGTCATGTTTTATTATAAAAAAAATAAAAGCTTTAACTATATCAAAAACTATCTGTTTATTAAAAAAATGAATAATAACTAGTCCCCATGGAAGCCTTCCCCGCTTCTGACAAGCTTATGAAACTGATAAGCTGTTCCTGAAAAACGAATTAACTAACCTATTCACTCTAGTCTTAAATACACCCAAGTTATAGCTATCCGGCAACACAGATTCGGGCAAGGCCGTTTGGTGCGTATAAGTGGAAAGTCCATGGTGTATCAGTGGCGGGTCACCGTGCGTATGGTCGTTCGATGGTGGAAAGGGTTTGGCGGAATTAAGTTGTGCAAATCTTGTGCACACTCCATGAAGTGCATCCGATAAAAAATCGAGAGTCATGCAACTCTTAGCTGATGTTCTAGGCTCTGAAGCCTATTTTCAACTAGAGCGTCGTTATTGATGAGCCTCCAAGAGGCTTGTTTCTCTTTTGACTCAAGGGATTCAAGCTGGTATTTGGCTGAACCGTCACAAAGGTGCGAGCAGTATTTTATGCACGATCGAACTTGCGCTTGGTAGAGAATGAGAAGTTGTTCCAGTGTGAAGTACTAATCTTACTTTTGATAGCATTCTCAGCTTTTTAGCAGCTTCGCAGAGAAGAGACACGCCTGACTGGGTTTTGGTTGCGTTGAAGTTGACCAAGTTGGCATCTCCCCAATCGGAGGATGCCTGCAAAGGAAAGTTCAACCGCTCAACCATGGTTTCCTTAAGAGACCGGATCTCAACCATGCCAGCGTACGGCCGTCTCGTAACTCTCTACCATTGTGATGTCGTCTGCGCACTCAATGGTTCCGGGCTTGAGCAGATCGTTGATATGGAAAAGTGTGACAGAAAGTACCGACCCCTAAGGGACCCCAGCGTTTATTTGCAAATGGTCCAACGAACTACCGTCAATGATACGGAATGACCGAGTTCCCAGAAAGATTGCAATCCAGGCATACAAGACAGCCGAAGGAAGGAAGTTTGTTGAATAAGTTATCGTGCTAGACCCTGTCAAAGGCCTCTGAGATGTCGAGGGAGACCCCTAGCGCTCAATGGCCTTATTCTTAATGTGGCATATCCGTGGTCCGTTTATTTAAATTTTATAACCATAAGGTGGACTGACGACCTACGTAGGGTGGCAGAGACACACTGGATGCGGAAGGCGGAGGATCGGCAAACGTGGCGCGTATTGGGGGAGGCCTATGTCCAGGCCTATGTAAGTACCGCGGTAGCCTAGTGGTATGGGTAATGGACTGCTGAGACGAGGTCACGGGTTCGATCCCAGGTTTACCATGGCACACACCAATGACTTTTCGATGATTTTCGAAGTTATGTGTGTGTTTATCGCAGGTTTATAAGTGCCCGGTTAATGGCAATAGGCTCGCCACCTATTACATTGGGACCCAAACATAAACGGCGAAATGTGGGTGCTAGCACCTTTGCCTACCCCCTCGGGGACAAAGGCGTGAGTTTATGTTATGTTATGTTAATCTATGTCCAGCAGTAGACTGCAATAGGCTAATTGATTGGTTGAACCATAATTTGACCCTTAGGCATCATCATTTTCTAAGTTCCTACTTTCTTCACACCAGAAAATTATATTGTGGTGTTTGATACTATTCGCTGTAACTCGAGAACCAATGCTGCTATAACAATGAATTATACGTCATTTTATTTCTAAATGTATGAAGGTTTACTTGTGCCTACATCATTTTGCCACAACTCCTGTAATTTTTCTTCAAATTTAGTACAAAGAATAATTTTACGCCAAATTTTTTTTTTTGGTGAAATTTCTGTAGGTATATTTCAGAGACTATAGCTCACATTGAAATGAATGTACTGTCGTTTGGTAGGTAATTTTATAGCAATTATATGGTACCTGGACAACTTTCTTGTAGCTTTCACCGTTTCTGAGAAAAATAGAAAAAACTGGATTTAGGGAGACGTTTGAGGGGGGGGAGGGGGGAGCGTACATGGGATCTATGGGGAACTTTCCAGATATGTTCAGGGGGACCTAAGGAACATTTTAAAACAAAGAAACCTTCCGCCGGAATTAGTCCTAGGTTTCAAGGATTTTTTGTTTAAAATGACTGAGCTATTTACTCAACTATACAAAATAATTTATTGCATGATTTAGAAACTTGATACTAACGGGTTTCTTAATAAAGGAGACATTGGGGAACCCATGTATTCATGGATGATTTCATCTCCGGTCTTTAAATAGGTATAGACATCTATTGGACTTAACTAATAAGACTTACCAGAAACAGGTAGGACAAGAGCCCTGCAGGGCTGCACGCAAGTAAACTTTTTTGGAATAATATTATTTAGCCTCATCCTCACAATGGTTAAATCAATTTTAATCCATGTGATTACATTACATCAGATAAGTACAATAGAGTATCCGTTCATCATACATTGGTGTATGATGGGAGGAAACTTCCATGTAGAAAATGATAACAATGTGTGTGCATTGTGTGTTCTTGAATAAATTCTTTCTTTCTTTCTTTCTTTCTTTCTTTCTTTCTTTCTTTATTTCTTTCTTTCTTTCTTTCTTTCTTTCTTTCTTTCTTTCTTTCTTTCTTTCTTTCTTTCTTTCTTTCTTTCTTTCTTTCTTTCTTTCAATGCAACTGAGAGGGTTTATTGTCCATCACCTGTCACTACGTGCCGTGTAATGATCGGAGGAGGAACGGCATCAGTTAGTAAATCATACGAGCAACAGCGAGTTTATTTATATTACCAGTATAATAATCCATACGTAATATTATAAATGCGAAAGTATAGTCTGTCAGTTAAGCTTTCACGCCTAAACCACTGAACTGGTTTTGATGAAATGTAGGGGTAAATTAGACTTTGAGAAAGGACATAGGCTATGTTTGGTCGCGATAACCAACATCCACACGGGCGGAGCCATAGGCAACAGTTATTATGCTTTAATAACGCTCCAATGATTAGGCAATTCCAATATAATTGTGGCTTCTTAAAATTGAAAGTTTCATATTTCCGACTTGGTAATACGCAGATAAAGATCCGATCCGTCGTGATCCATTACCAACGTTAATTAATAATAAATTGATTGAAATAGATAGTTTGCATGAAGTTTTGGAGGGAAATCAATTTACACTAATTACGAAAATAGTATGAAAATTGACTCGAGAAACAAACAAAGAGTAATTACAAACTTTGAGTACAGTCTAGATAGTAAAAATAAAACCTCTATTTTATTTGCCGTACTAGATAAAAAAAAATCTTCAATGTGCGAAATAAAGTTTTTAGTTCGAAAACTAAGTTCAGAGTAGATTAACGTCTTAATAGAACGGAAAATAGACTGCTGCTAAAATATAAAAATTTGCAGCTGTTTTATCACATAGAACTCGACAACAGTAGAGGAAAGTATTTAAGTGTAGGGACCGACGTAAAATACACATTTAATTTTTTATGTGCGCTAATTCCCCATGAATACCCCCTTGGAGGTGCTCATGTCGGACTCGGACCGACTAAACCGCACACCGTCTGCGGGTCGTAGGTTGCCAGTGGTGAGATTGGCTGAGAAATTATCTCTTGCAACCCGCTCGACAGTAAATAACGCACTATTGTATCTGGCTACCCTGAAGGGAAAGAGGTATAGATGTCTATGTTTTACTCAAAACACGGAGACAAAATATACTCGTAATAATATCTGAATATGAAGAACCGTGAAAACCAAGAAATGGTTTATTTAGAACTAGCTTTTGCCCGCGGCTCCGCCCGCGTGGATGTCGGTTATCGCGACCAAACATAGCCTATGTCCTTTCCCAAGTTCTAATCTATCTCTATACCAAATTTCATCAAAATCGGTTCAGCGGTAAAAGTGAAAAACAGTCGTAAAAGTGAGACAGACAGACAGACCGACAGACAGACAGACAGACAGAGTTACTTTCGCATTTATAATATTAAGTAGGGATAAGTAGGGATTTTGATGCTTACGATTACTTTCTTCCAAGCTCGATTCCTCAGAGCTGTCACTGTCACCGGATCCTTTCCTTAGAACTTCGTCTTTTGTAGTTGCTCTTCCCAGAAACTCGCCTAGAACTGTACATAGCCTATTTAATAACAGTCTTGTTTGCCGGCATTATTTAATATCCTATTCATAATTAAAGCTAGTTCAGTTATTTTTTATGGTATGGTAAAGAAACGTATTATACCAGTAACTCTTCTTCAAACACATTGAAAGATTTTACTACAATCCTTGCTAAGACGCAATCACTATTTATTCTGTAAAAACTATTCCTCAAACAACTTAAAGGAAGTCTAGACATTTCACTAGCTGCTTATTATTTTTTCTGTATTATTAACCAAATTTCATATTTATTTTGAAAACAAATTATTCTGACTATAATTGAAAGTTTACTTTAATATTAAAACAGAAATGTATTATTGTTAATAAAATATGTAGGAAAAACACATTAAGCTTTATGCCCCTTTTATCATCTTGCATGAAATATGAAATCCAGTGAGTAAAGTCAGGTTCTTAGTTCGAAAACCAAGTTCGGAATCTTAAATAGTTTACAGAAATACTTGCAAAGCGTAGTCTAGCTGCGCGTATCAGAAAAAAAACTAACAGGAGTAAGGAAGAAGAGTTAGGAAGAAAAAAAAAACCATAAAACTAAGAAATAGTTTATTTAAGAAGTTCAGGCTTACGATTCCTTTCTGCCGAATATAATTCCTTTGAAGTGTAACGTGGTGCCGTTCCATCAACGTTGTTTGCTCTTATTTTTCCAAGAATTTCATCTAGAACTATATTAATAGAATTTATAATAGTAACTATACTCTGTTCCTATGCGTTGACGCACATAGAAAAGGGTTGATTCAAACAAACATATATGATATGATATCTACTGTAACTTATAAAAATATTCTGAAGTGAATCATGTTCTGTTGAATGTATGAAGTGGCTTTAGGTCACTTAATTGAAAGATCAAAGTGTAGATCAGTAGTATTGTTGGTGTATTATCCAACAATTAGCCTCCAACGTGGAGTGAGACAAGGAGATGTTATATCTCCCAAACTATTCACCAACGTATTGGAGGACGTCTTCAAGACTCTGGATTGGAGTGGGCGGGGCATCAACATTAACGGTGAGTACATCTCGCACCTTCGATTCGCCGACGACATCGTCATAGTTGCGGAGTCGCTGGAACAACTGGACGAAATGCTGCACAGCCTAGATGGAGCTTCTCGACAAGTCGGCCTCGGTGTAAACTTGGATAAAACCAAGATTATGTTCAACGAACATATTGTACCGAGACCGATTGCCATCGAAGGGGCGACACTCGAAGTTGTTCAAAATTATAGCTACTTGGGGCAAGTTATCCAGCTCGGTAAATCCAACTGGGGTGGGCAGCATTTGGCAAATTGCGTCGGGTCTTCTCCTCCCCCCTGCCGCAATGCCTCAAAACAAAGGTTTTCGACCAGTGCGTCCTGCCTGTTATGACCTAGGGTGCCGAAACGTGGCCACTGACGGTGGGGTTAGTCCGTGACCTAAAAGTCGCACAGCGGGCTATGGAGCGAGTTATGCTTGGAGTCTCTTTAAAGGATAGAATTCGCAACGAGGATCGGCAAACGTGGTGCATATTGGGAGAGGCCTATGTCCAGCAGTGGACTGCAGTAGGCTAATTGATTGCTAATTGATATCCAACAAATTACGATATGGATAACAAAAAGTTGTGCAATAAATTTTTGAAGCTTACGGTTATTATTTTCTGATTTACATTCCCCTGAGTTGTATTTGTCATTGGTTGACTCTTTTGTATCTACCTCTTGTGTTCTTGCCTTATCCAATTTGTCATCGAGAACTAAAGAACCAAATCGTTATTATTAACACTATGTTATGTTTAACCTTTATTTAGGATTACGTTTTATAGCTACGTGCTATGCATGAAAAAAATAAGTTTCACCATAGAATTTATACCTATCAATTTGTACAGCATACACTACTGTTGTACTTTCATTGTTGTTATTGGAAATTTATTCATCACTAATAAATATAACATACTAAATATAATGTGATATAACCGTACGCAAAAGTACCTCGCAATTTGGAGAGGAGTTTTTCACATTGGTCATCAACACGATTGATTTTGCTGACGTGATCTAATAAAAAAAATAATTTCTGATCAACTGTCCTTGATACATTTTAATAGTAAATAGCAAAATTAAAAATTACAATCAATAGTACATCATCGTAGAATAACTCTCTCCAGAACTATAAGCGACTGTCAAAATTCTTGACAAAGTCCTCTAGCTGTTTTAGGTGGTAAGCTTGGGGCATGACAACGGGGCGTGACAGTCAACCAATCATAGATTACATTCAGCCAGTCACGCGGATCGCATCATTGGTTCATCAGTGTTTTTGTTGGAGTTTTCTGACTTTTATTCAGGTAGTTTGCCGGCACCTATAGTAAAAAAGACTTCTTCCAAAGATACTAACCAGCATCTTTAATCTGCGATGTCACTTTCACACAGAAACATTTTCCAAGCAGACAAGCGTAGTTACCGCCACATCTTTCGTGACAAGATTCACCGATTGTCTGAGAATTGCAGTTTTCAAAATATTTCGAGGAACGAAGTGTGTCCTCGTATCCGTAATAATAATCAAGAGAGATACCACTGGCTAAAAGTAACAAAAAAACATATAGGTAATTAAGTTTTAGGAGAAAATTTACTGACTTAAAATTATACAGAAAGCTCACAGACATACATACCTACAAGACACAAACATACATAGTGTACAGTCTCACCTCAGTAATCTGCCACTTGTTAAATCCTGGCATACACCTTTTGCTTCGCTTACTTTCATAATTGTTTTCATAATGCTCGCCGATTGCAGATACTCTTCCTTTATAATGTGATCTGATTGACATACATACATACGCCCAAGTTTGGTTGCGACTAGAATTAACGCAACGATGAATCCTTGTGTTAATTCTAATCGCAACCGAAGCTTTTCACTTCAGAGTCTGCTTTTATCAGTCTAACTTCGTGTTTAACTGAACTGCGACATTTCAGCCAAACACGCAGTTCTGTTAGACTAGTGGAAATATATATTGAATATCGCCTCATAAACGTGTTTTATAGATTCTGTCCATCCTCTCTACGTGTCCGAGCATCTAAGCATTCCTTTCTCAATCTTGGTTACACACCTCCTCATTTTCCTTCATACATTCTTGTCAGATGTCATTTCCTCAGCCACTTCCTTCTTTGCCATTTTCTCTTTCACACGATCCAATCATTTCATTTTGTAATTTGTATGATACTAATTTTACAGCATGAACAATTCAGTACACGCTGATCAGCAGAAAGTACCACGCTTCATAGCAAAATTATAAAACGACTTGCCTGCATTCCCGGTGAAAATAAGCACTAAACACGCAAAAAAATAGTTATAAAGCATTGTCGAGATTACTGACTACTGGTAGGTACACTAACGCTATATCGTTCATAATCCGCCATGATGAGTTTTTAATTGATTTTACACCAACAGAAATAGTTACCAAAAATAAATCAGGTATGACAATTGAATTCTTATCTGAACATAATGTTATGGATCAATTTGGTATGGAGCAAATATTATAGCCCTTCATCTTCATCCTAGCGTTAATTCCCAGTCGTATACGAAGCTTTCACCTTGGAGTCTGGAGTCCGCTTACACTGTCATAACTGCGGATATGGCTGGGCCTCGATATTTTCCGTGAAGCGACTCCCATCTGACCTCCACAAGCCAATGGTACCTAACATTAGGCGATATCGAAGCATTGCAGCTAGACCGTTGTTGTTGGACTTTTTAGGGCTCCAAATAATATTATAGCCCTACGTATAAAAATATATTTATACACACAACTTACATTCTGCAAACAATTTTTTGTAATACACAATTAATTATATTATATTATTATTTTCCAATCAATTTTATTTGCCACGTTCATCATTATCAGCAACTTTATGGATATTCGGAATATAAATGAAGACTTGATGTCTTTTTTACAAGTTAAAGTATGAGGTTCACCTTTGAGTGGTATCCTAGTTGCCCACTAACCACCCCCATCCGAGTAACCATCCAATTGCATATCAGAGCGTCTCAATTCTTTCCCGGATTTGATTGTAAAAACAACTGATCATCCTGATTACCCAACCCCGAGAGAAGAGCCTGCGCTAAAGTCTCACCCATCATTACTGGACTTTTTATTAATACTTGCTGGGTAAATATTTTGTTCTGTCTATAGATCATGTTGTTGATATAAACATGTAAATATAACTACTAAATAAATACGTCAATCCTAAACAGTTTGCAACTCACATAGTCAAATAGTCACAGCAATACGTCAAGCGATAATCAGTCAATCAAAACTAGAACATTTCGATTAAGTACACTAAAAGCTTGTTAGATGTAACAGCGGTAAATTGAACAAGCGGGAAGTGAATTCGGTAAATTCAGAGCTATGTAGCAAAGTCGCAATCACGAAAGGAAAGGGAACGATTGTGTCAACAACAGTGTGACGAGGAACTGTTAATGACAAGCTTCGGTTGGTAAATCAATCGGGGAGGCATTCCGGTAAAAAAGCAACTCGGAGCTAACTCAATAAGGGATTATAAATATAGAAGCAATGTTAAATAAATTTGATATCTTACTTACATGTTTTCACATTTTAGTGCCGCGTATTCAGGTAGGATCGTTTATTTTATACACCTGATTTATCGATGGACTAGTAGAGAAAGATTCTAAGTGAAAAAAATGGCATTTAGCATCAATCTATATCATCAATAAAGTGTTTATATTTACACGTACAAAACTTCACACTCACCATGCTTGTCTTCTAGACTATCTTTATACTATAAGCTTCAAAATATGTTATATAGGTGACTTGTAGGCTGTGTTATTTATGTATACACATAAAGCTTACACTTGTATCGATATAAGTTCTTAGATAGCTCGTATCAACAATGACGTGTTTAGTACCATTACTTCAGTAATCATCATCTTAGCGTTGTTCTTTCTCCTCCTTGAGGTTTGGTTTACACGAATTTATTGAAAGCGACTTCCTTACACCTTTCTTCTTATGGTTGGCAAGCAGATCTTACCAAAAAGATAGGTGTATTGGCTTGCAGATAAGATCGACTTAACCTCAAAGATCAAGGACCTGGGGCTCCATACACTTATTATTTAAATAAATGAAATCTAACCCAAATTCTGAATTTTAGATTTCCAATACTCACAATCACGGAAATACAACTTTTTAATTAAAATCATCTGGCATAATAGTAATTAATTCGGCAATCTAATCAAACGCCAATAAATCAATAATGACTTAAAGCTTATTTTAATGAGTAAGTACTTGAGCAAGTAGAGTAAGTATATAATACAATATTGCTCCCCAGCTCTTAACACTTAAACAAACATCTAGTACAAGCACTCGTTCCCAAATCAATTATCAAGCCTTATAAATCAGACAAACTGTCCCTAAACAGAAGTGCTTCAAACTGGTATCAAACAATGCCAAGTTAAGTCCAATTACAGCAAAGTCTAAACGAGTCCCGAGTGGGTAAAACTTCATTTCCTTACTTATAGAAAGTGAAGTATTTCTTCTGTGATATTGTATGGTACTTATACAGGCAGAATGCTGTTGTGTCACGCGGTAAAACGAATAATGTGTATTTTTTCACAAGATAACGAGAATTTACGCACACAAGTCACGTTTTGTAGGACGTATATTAGTGGATATAAGCTACAACAAATAACGGTGTAATCAATAACCAGTTTCACCAAGCTGACATAAGAGGAAGATACTCTGATAGTCTTTGGAGCCTGGAGATTTAGACACTTTTTTTAATTTATTTAATAACTAAGGGTACCTATACAATTTCTGCACTAGAAATGTAACAAAACACAGAAAGGTTTTTGTTAATACTAATGTTACATTTATGTACATTGCCTACTTCTTTTCTAAGTGCATATATTTGGAGCGGATAAGGTTTTTGGATAATACCTATATCGATTTAACCTACTACAAGTACTTACTAGAAGGTAATCCTATGATTCTACTTAGCGCATATAATAACGTGGGTTAACGTTTAGTAGGCATAGTTAATTAGTTTTAACTAACTTACGCTTTTGAATTGGACCACGCGACAAAGAAACGACGTTCTTAATGAACTCTCCCTGTAAACTGTTCCAGAAGTTCAGAACTAGTCCACTGAAGAGCGTTAACATTCCATTGATAGAAGATAAAGACTTGAAAAGGTAAAGAATTTTCTTTCGGTATAGTCATAATATTAACATGGGATTCACAAAGATCTTAGGACCTGTTAAATGAGGGACGAGGCTATGGTACAGGCTTTTTATCAGGGTTGCGAGCCGACATGTCAGTGTTGCCTCCGAAAAAGCGGATATACCAATCAAAAATAATATCCAGACTTCGGGCTTCTAAGTGTGCAAACTTTGAATGCAACTTAAAAATTTATATGAAGATGATGATGATAACATTTAACCGGGCTCACCGGTTTCGCCATTGATTGCGAGCGATCAGAATTAAAAACCTCCGAAGCCGCAGGCAACTTCTAGTGTCGTATTAATGTATGTCGTTAGTACTAATCGATTGGGGAATAAGCCCCCATTAAGAACTTTTCCACCAACAAGGCGAGGTGATTGGATGAGACAAAGCGCAAATCTCGTCGACCCATGTCCACGAAAAATTTACATTAGCAGCTCCCGCGAGAGTAATTTCCTGTCGTAGCATTTGTACGAGATTTATGTCATGGAAACCACCCTTGAGTTTGCTCTTTGCTTTTTTTACTTCCGTGCCATAAATACAATTTGGAGTTGGAAGTTGTTATCACTAAAAATTTACTAACAGAAATCCTGATTCTGTATGAAGTTTTCGCCAATATCACTCATTGAAATAAAACTACTGCTAACGGATTCTGTCGTGACTATGGCTGCTGTAAAGTCGAAACGTCGGGTTAAAAGTACATAATAATCTAAATATATATAACTCAAAGGTGACTGACTGACTGACTGACTGACATAGTGATCTATCAACGCACAGCCCAAACACTGGATGGATCGGACTGAAATTTGGCATGCAGGTAGATGTTATGACGTAGGCATCCGCTAAGAAAGGATTTTGATTAATTCTACCCCCAAGAGGATAAAATAGGGGATGAAAGTTTGTATGAAACTTAGTCAATTTTAAACCGACCGGGCTGAGACTTTGCATGCATAAAGCTACTATGACGTAGGCATCCCCTAAGAAAGGATTTTAATTAATTCTACCCCCAGGGGGATAAAATAGGGGATGAACAACATTTCGAACTTAACGCGGACGAAGTCGCGGGCAACAGCTAGTAACAAATAAATTGCAATAGAATCCGTTGAAAAGGTTTTATTTCAATAACAAGAATCCTATAATAAAACTTTGTGAAGATGTTTGAATGCTGGCTAGGATGTTTGTTACGTAATCACACTCTAACGGCTAACCATACCGCTGAAATTTGATACAGAGATAGTTATAGTCTGGACTAATTCACAAGCTAATTTTATCCCAGGAATAAGTTCCCAAGGGTTGTAAGAATGGGATAAGAATTCCACGCGGGAGGAGCCACCGGCAACAGTAATTTATCTGCTAACACGTCTCAACCAGGGAATTGTGTATTTCTGTGATACAAACAAACGGAGCAGGATTTGCGGTAAACGAGACCTCCTGTACCCTTTTCATAATGGAACCCTTACCAATCTACTGTTATCAAGCGACTTTGGAAATTAATAAACAGTGTAATCTGATCTCTTAAGATCGTAATTACGAAGGATGAAATTGTTTCTCGTGATTGTGAAACGATTTGATAATACCGGAATATTAAGTATTCTGAAAATGACGTACTTAATTCTGATTTTCTGCCTCTTAACATAACTTGACATACCTATTTATTTTATTACTTCAATATAAGTAATTTAGTTACTAAAATTATTTTAATGAGCAGTTAAGTTGCATGAAATAATTTTAGAGTAATAATCTCCTAATTTTTGAATAAAAAAGTCAACCGCTTAAACACGACGAGTGATTTTTTTATACCACTTAGGTGGCAGACAAGCACACGGCCCACCTGATGGAAAGTGGTTACCGTGGCCTATGGACGCGTGCAACACCAGGGGCGTCACACTCGTGCTGCCGACCCTATAAGTAAAATTATAATGATAGTTAAGTAACAAACAGATAGATAGCAACGTCAGGAATAAAGTATCCATTATTATATTATTTATCTCTTCGTAGGCAAGATTACAAGAACAAAATTAAATAGGTAAACAAAAACCTCATTAACCAAAAATAAGTCTTATATAAAAATATTCTATTAAACTAGGTAAGCGTTATCATTATCTCGCTGCAAGATAACGAAGCCTAGTATCTATTTATAAAAATATACCAGCGCTGTAGGTATATGGTTACAGAGTCATAAACTTAATGACTTACAAGCACATCCTGTGAGGTTAACACACCTGTTGATAATCTCAGCGGGGGTTGAAATATTGCATCCCTTATGTAGTCTACTGTTATTTTAATAAGGGTCTTAGTTAAGGCGAAGTTAATATGTTTGGAATCGCTTTCAAATACAATCTTTGTATTTAATGAAAACTTAAAGCAATTAAATCTTAAATCTTAATAAAATAGTATGCTAACTATTTAAATCGATTCAGATTTGAATCTTTTTTTTTAGCCAATTAGATTTAGACTAACAAACAGAAAAAAAGGAAAAACTGTTTCCAGTCTAAATTGACAATCTGTAACCAAATGCAGATGGTACTATTTTTAATATTTGTAATACTGTTTTGTACATTCACCCCTTTAAATGCCGGTATGGATAACCAGAGGTGTATTATAAACTTACATTTCACCAGCCATGGTTATTGATTCCAAGAAATAGGTTATGAATCTATTTTTATACCATTTGGGTGACAGACAAGCACGCGTTCAACAACACGCGTTCACGCAACAAAATATTAACTGCTGCTACAAACAGTATCAAAATTGCAAATTGCAGAAAAGGCATGTCCTCGAAAATGTACGCCTTGTATTAAACGAGGGTTGGCCTTCAGTTGAAGCGAAATACATACATTGCTTCATACTTGACAAAATATATTACATTTTGCTATTAGACAGAAAGGTGAAAGGTGTCTAGGATAAGGTGTTCAGGACAAGGTCTCTTTGAAAATCAATTAATAAATGTGAACTGAAATTATGGTTGAGGACATCGCCTTAACAAGGGAGCTTATTAAAACAGTCATCTCACCAAGAAATTGTTTCCATAAACCTGCAGAAAGTAGCGTTTTTAAGCCCGAGGGAGTTACAAAATTGAGTCGGGCTCGGGACTGCGGTTGAAGCAAAATGTATGAAACGTGATCCACATAGTTGTTGTTAACGATCATCTACTTTTCGAATAATTTATTAATCTTTAATGATTTATCAACGCATTCTCAACCCATACGACTATTTGAAAGTATTGCGAATTGCGATGCGGAAGTATTCGTTTTAGATTTTTTATTTGTATTTATTTTTCTTTACCTTAGTAATATAAAATTAAATAGATATCAAAGCTAAAAGCTTAGTTAGTTAGTACCAAAAGATGTCTGCGATGCAAAAGAATTCTACGATGCGTTTTAGGTTTTGCATTTATGTTTATTTTATTATATATTGTAGGACATTCTACAAAACGCTATCTAGACCCAAAGTAAGCATAGCTTAGCTAGCTTGTGTTATGGGTTCTAGAATGCGGATAAACATACTTAGATATTTATTTTTTTCGTAAATACATACTTATTATACATAGAAACACAATACTTATTATACCTTAGTAATATTGAATAAAATATGCTTATTTTAGCAAGATTCAAGATTCAAGATATTTATTTTGCATAAAAACACTGTTTGTTACAAAGGTGTTATGGAATACATGTTTCAAGTATTTTTTGCCAAAATTTCAGCATGCAAAATGACAAATTAAGAGTTTAATAGTATTCAAAAAAGAAAACATTATACATCATACATAGTTATTCAATTTAGAGTCAGTAATTATTATTATTATTATTAAGTATTTTTATGTCCAAAATTGGTCAATTTTTATAGAAAGGTTATGAATGTCGATATCAAGAGAAACGAAAATAACATTGATTTGATATTAGCTTTGTTCTATAAGAGATAAACAAATAAAGATGTATGCTATGTATATATATAATATTATGTAGATAGAGTAGGTACCTGTTTAGGTACGCGTTTTTTTTCCTGTCTGTTTTTTTTTTCTTTCTTTTTGTACACTTCACATCCCCCTCATTACAATATACCTACTTCTCTGCTACTCGAAGGTTTGCTGGGAGAAAACTCATATTGAGTTAAGCTCGCCTTTGTACATGCTTCTTTAATTGTTATTATGTTTTACATCTGTATTGTGTGTGTGCAATAAAGAATTAAGAATTAAGAAAAATACGTCAACACTTCAATCGTAATGCCGATTTGGCGAAACGTTTACGAATCGAACAGCAAACGAGTACCAAAAGTAAAGTTACGAAAAGTAATTAGAACAAAACTAATTTTGGAGTCTGAGTCTTGAGCGCTTGTCGTTTGAACAAAGACTTCTAATGTTTGTTGGTAACAAACTTTCGCTTCTAATAATTGAGAGAGATAATTTCTTATACTTGGTTGTCATATTGAATTACGTAACTGTTTCTGAGGTGGCTACATTAAATTGCGAAGAACTTATTATATTATTGTACAATAATCCAAAGTCTTCCTCGAAGTGCCTCCTGACTAATGCCCATCCTGCCCCTGAATAAACTTGTTCATACACATTATACCTACTCACAGTTTTTTTTCCTCTGAGGCAGGCAGAGACAACAGCCCGCCTAGTCGTTGTATTATACGTTCCAGTAAGTAATTACCATAAAAAACTTCATGCATGCAATTCTGTCTTTTTCGAGTGTTTTTGGTTTTTGACTTACCATTTTGCTCGGTTTATAAGAATTTTTTTGGATTTCATGGGCCCTAAGGCCCTAGGACATATCTATATTTGGCCCATAGTTGGCCAAATATAGATATGTCCTAGTATGTAAATCTTTACCTAACATTTCAGGAATTTATAGATGTGAAGTTTTAACAAAAAAGTAAAACTAATTTTATAAATGAGATATAATAACTTTATTCATTTGTTAAATATTTGAGATACAACTTTCTTTAATGAGCCACTGGCGGGTTAGTCGCAATTGCCCCCGAAATTTTTCGTTTCATAATAGTGTGTATCGAGAGTATCGAGAATGGGGAATCACGACTAACCCGTAATTGCTGGGGTGCTCTATAATATCAAACATATTATACACTCTTACGTATTAATACTCGTAGGAGTTGTAGGAGTCGTAGGAGTCATAGGAAGTGTATACGGTCCTCTGGTTGCGATGTGTTCCTTCACTCCAGGCAAATTTTTAATTATATCCACAACAGCGGCCACCATTGGATACTTTCTCGCTAATTCTATGCCCAGAAATAAATCGCTCGCTTCAACTAAACCGCATAGTACAAACTCGACCCACGTCAGCTGAAATTGTCACATTATTGTTAGTTTTGATGTCATCAACAATTACATGATGTAGCGGAAATTGAACTATTTTTATGTAATTGATTGTGTAACCAGGAATTGAGGTTTTACTTTAGTGTTAGCTTACTTCGACTTCTGTAGAGCGATTGAATGGTGAGTAGCGATTGGTTGCAGATTTGATTCCTGCTTAGTGTGATATATTATTTGCATTGATCTGTGTATCTCTACGTATAATATAAGTTGTATTTAAAATCGTATCATATCTAAAAAAGTCATACGAACATCTGCTACCATAGCCGTTTTGGATAGTCGGAGCCCACAAAAGTCCAACTAGTCTAACTGTAGTCTAACTTCGATATTGCCAATTGGTTGTGGAGGTCAGATGGCAATTGCTTCACGGAAAATATCGAAGTTCAGCGATATCACAGGTAGACTGGAAAGTCGACCCCGACTGAGTTGGAAAAAGGGTCAGAGAATGATGACATGTGATAAATGCAGCACTTTATTGTTAAACTAGCTTTTCGCCCGCAGCTCCGCCTGCGTGGATGTCGACTACTGCCATCAAAAGTATTTTTTCTAAACTGACGGACTTGTTGTAAAAACGTTTGACGCCTTATTTTGCTCTCTCAGTAGTGAGTTTTTCAAAATATTAAATGAAAACTGTAGGCCTTGTCATAAAAATAAGTGGCAGATTTTTAGAATAATAAGTACATCAAAATAAAAATATTATTAATAGGTATCTTTATATCAATAGCTAGTAAATGGCTAGAAAAAGACTGGTAGGAAAAACATACTATTATCTAACATTTCGTTCTTATGAATCAATCAATCAATTAGCCTATTACAGTCCACTGTTGGACTTAGGCCTCACCCAATAATTATATGCCACAGCACTCAATCATCCACCGTATTTCCCCACTGTCAGTTCCCACATTTCGGCCCCATGAGTCTTAACAGGGGAGTAGAAACCTCGACGACTTTGCCCAATGCTGCCCAACCCTTGTCGACCTTTCGACGTATATCTCCTTCTGGGCTTCGTCTTCTAATCTAAAATTAGCATCTCAGCAATGAAATATCGTATCAGCACGACACAGTCGTAGACAATCCAGAAATGCCCAGGTCTTGATGATGTCAGAAAGCTTCTCGTAATCTACAAATGTGATACATAGCGGATGATTATACTCTCAGGTCTTTTGTATAATCTGCTGAACAGTATTGGCTACAATACTATAACCCTTTTAAAACCCAGCTTGCTCCGGTGGAACTCACAACTATTCATGACGACTCTCAAGAACAACTTGTATAGACATAATTATGACTCAGGAGTGATGGGTCTATAATTAATTCTTCTTCGTCTTCTTGGAGAACAGTACCACCGCACTCCAGTTCCATGTCAGATGCTTCCGCTGGATGACGGAATCAAAGAGGTTCGCAAGCTCTGTTAGAACTGGGATATCCCCTGCTTTTAAGAGCCCTGTCCGCCAGTGCGATATTAGCAGTATGAAGGTTGCTGTAGTATGCTGAGGATACAATAAATCACCTATTGGCCTATTGCAGTCCACTGCTGGACATAGGCCTCTCCCAATATACGCCATGTTTGCCGATCCTCCACCTTCTGCATCCAATCCGTCCCAGCCACCTTTCGCAGGCCGTCCGCGTCGGTCCATCTGGCTAGGGGGTGTCCCATCTTCCGTTTTCCTTCTCGCGGTCTCCACTCTAGGACTCGTCTGCTCCAACGGCCATCAGTCCTTCGGCAGATGTGGCCAGCCCACTGCCACTTTAGCTTGCTTATTCTGTGAGCTATGTCGGTAACTTTGATTCTATATCGGATGACCTCGTTTCGAATTCTATCCTTCAAAGATACTCCAAGCATAGCTCGCTACATAGCCCGCTGTGGACGGACTAACCCCACCTTCTATGGCCACCACCGTAGGTCATAACAGGCAGGACGCACTGGTAGAAAATGTTTGTTTTGAAGCATTGCGGCAGGGGGGAGGAGAAGACCCGACGTAGTTTGCCAAATGCTGCCCACTCCTGTTGGATTTTTTATTTATTATTTATTTATTTATTTATTCATAAACAATTTTTACATTGTGTTTGAACTCCTTATAAAACTAAACAAAACAAAAGCAAGCATGAAACACACAACACAATAAATTAAATTAATATTCCGTGACCAAGAATAACCAGATTGCGTAATATAACTGTGGATCGTTTACAATGTCTGTCTGGAATCTGGCACTTCAATATGATAAATTAAATCAAAATTAAATCACTATAAATTAATGTTAGAGCAGAGATAACATAATACAATAAAATAAGATGATCCATAATTCATTAATAATAAATAATTCGTTAACAATAATAAAAAAAAACAACAACAAAAACAAAAAATAAAAAATGTCAAATGAAATCGAAAATGTCAAAAAATTAGTTTAATAATCTAAGTATGTCATTAATTTATTCAGTCAACGTCATTAAAATAAATAAACTGATCATCCCATATTATTTGTCATTTCATCGACGGAATAGAAACACCCTTTCAATAAAAATTCCTTCAATTTGGCTTGGAACTCTCCTTTGTAGATCATCATTTTTAAGTCTAGAGGCAGTTTATTGAATATTCTGACAGAACTATAAACCGTACTATGCATTACAATGTTTAGATGAGGCACAAATTTGCTCTGAAAGTCTTTGCGACGTGTGCTCTCTCTTTCCTTTCTCTCATCGTCAGATTCAAATTCATGTATGTGCTTAGCAAAATAGCATAACAGAACTAATATATACAGGCTGGGGACCGTCAATATACCCAAGTTTTGGAAATGGGTCCTGCACGACTCATCCTGTCGTACACGTACTATTATTTTATTGGCTCTTTTCTGCAAAATAAAAGCTCGCTGAATGTTATAGTCATAGCTACCTCCCCAAAAAAGAATACCATACCTAAGCCTTGATTCCACTAAAGTATAATAAACCATTTTTAAGTGTTCCAGGTTCACTTCATTTCGAAGACTGCGCAAGACATAGCAAGCTGAGCTTATACTTCCTTCCAAATATGAGAGTTCATGTTTCCAGTTCAGATGTTCGTCCACATTCACCCCCAGAAACCTAACTACATCTACATTTTCAACACGTCTGTTGTCTAGAACACAATCCAGAGTACTATTGTTTTTGGCCGTTGTTTTGAATAATATGGCCTTGGTTTTATTCGGATTTAATTTAAGACTGTTTAATGAGAACCAAGTTAAAAATAGATTTAAAATTTCATTGGCTTTTGAACTGAGCGCAATTACGTCGTCTGCAGATATCACTGCATTGGTGTCATCGGCGAACATTACTAACTGTGTTTCCACTGGCGTCATTTGAGTTACATAATTAATTAAATCATTTACGAAAATTATAAATAGTATTGGACCCAGAGTTGAGCCTTGCGGAACACCAGTTCTTATATGTGTCATTTTGGACGTATGAGATTCTTCACACATACCATTCCCATGAGTTTTGGTTTCTCTAGTGGTTGCTTGGATCTCAACAAACATTTTTCGATTTTGCAAGTACGACTGCAAAAGATTCCCTGCTTTGCCTCTTACACCGTAGTGATTAAGTTTTAACAATAGCAACTCATGGTTTATCGTGTCAAATGCGGCGCTTAAATCTAAGAAAAGCCCAGCAACTTTCTTTTTTTCATTTATTCTTCTGGCTATTTCTTTCTCCGAGTTGCTTTTACCGAGCTGGATAACCTGCCCTAGGTAGATAATATTTTTGAACAACTTCGAGTGTTGAACATAATCTTGGTTTTATCCAAGTTTACACCAAGGCCGACTTGTCGAGAAGCTCCATTCAGGCTGTGCAGCATTTCGCCCAGTTGTTCCAGCGACTCCGCAACTATGATGATGTCGCCGGCGAACCGAAGTGGGTGCGAGATTTACCTACTCCAGAGTCTTGTAGACGTCCTCCAATGCGTTGGTAAATGTTGAGGAAATGAATATAAATAAAACAACATATCATTTTTGGTGGTTTAGTGTTTTCATAATTATCTAAAAATATAGTAAGAAAATAAACATTTCGTATTATATTCCTTGTCATCTAAATCAGAAGTGCACTGTGCTTGACTAATAGAGCCCACAGCTGATAAAAGGAAGTTATTGTGTTCTGCTATCTCTAATAATTATTGACTTAGTATACTTCTCGTCAAGAAAGGAAGTGAAGTTTTCTAGAAGGCAGGCGTTCGCCCCTTTCGCCCATTTGGTAAAACGTTTCGAGCCATTGATATAAATTGCAACTTTGTTTCTAGCTATGAAGCCGCCTCTTGTGTTATATCTGCGTATAGATTTAAATTCACGTACCTTACTGTGTGAGGGCTTATAAGTTAGTATTCATCTGAATGATAACGTGCTGTATTACTTTTAGGTTTTCTTTCATATACGGTACATCTATAGCTATAATCGCTGTGCTATCATGTCGTGTAGTCAATGTGATGAAATACTATGGTATCATGGTAGCTGGTAGCTGACGCAGTATATGCTCTAGTACTTATATTATTTAATGCTCGATGCCAATACTACCAATAATGGGTCTGATATGTAGTTCCGAATGTTGTCCTCGCGACGCACGCTGCTATTCTACTATAATACCACTCGCAGTCCGTGGAACTTAACTGAAGATTGGATACTCCATCGAAGTGAGCCAGTCTCAAAAACTTCTTTTCTATTTCCAATCAATTAAATAAAGAAACCGCAGTACATAACTCTTACATAGTACCTCAGCATAGTACATAAATTAATATTTTTCACATTCTTTGTAATTATACGTGACAGAGAGTGACGTTTTATGAATATTATCATTTGACAGATCAAAATGTGACCTAGCGTTGACACCATCACTTTAGTACCCGTTGTCATGGTAACAAATTTGCTAGCGATATTAGCGCCATAATATTTCGTATTTTCTTTAATATTACATTATTTCGTAAATTTGCCACATTGGAATTGTGATAATTGCTATTCGGCGACAAAGCCACATTCAAAAAACCAAAGATCATGAAAATCTGTTCACCCGTTCTTCAGTTTTAAGAAAGTACGTTTTTGGCACTTATTAGGCACTTAGGGTCGGAATTTCGAAAAATCGTTTCTTAGTACACCTCCACGCATCAAAACATACACTCTCTATAAATTTTAAGTCTCTAGGACCAGCGGTTTAGGCTGTGCGTTGTCTCTAAGTCAATCAGTCAGTCAGTCAGGACTAAGAGTTTTATATATAAGATAAATGAATGCGTTATGCAAAATATTTACAACAGTTTATTGATTAAGTATTAACATTACGGTTATAACATACCGATAATACTTAATTAGTAAATTGTGTAATTGTACTTCATGAAAGGTTATTATAATTATATCGAAAAGGTTAAGGGGGTCAAGTTAAAGATAGCGATAATAATGAAGTTGTTCACAACACGAAAACTGAATAAACGAAAAATACATTATTCTTCATTGTGCTCGAATTGTTATATATATTGGAATTGACATTTAATTTTGATCAGTATTGATGGACAATGGTTATTCAGAGAGTAACTGCTTCTATCCAGTAACCCCCGTTTATAGTACTACTAGCCTTTGCCCGCGGCTCCGCCCGCGTGGATGTCGGTTATCGCGACCAAACATAGCCTATGTCCTTTCTCAAGGTCTAATCTACCCCTGTACCAAATTTCATCAAAATCGGTTCAGCGGTTTAGTCGTAAAAGCGAGACAGACAGACAGAGTTACTTTCGCATTTATAATATTAGTAGGGATTATCTACTCACTCCTCTTTATAAGAACGTTTCTTCAGTGACCGCTGCATGAATGTAGAGCCCCTGGTGTTGTTACATTTACATTCTCAACATTCTACACAACGCTATCTAGACTAGAGATAAAACGGATATCCGGAAACTATCCGGTATCCGGCCTATCCGGTCTTCCAGCATGCGGCCGGATACTGGACAGTAGAAGTAAAAAATAATTCTAGATCCATGGTAAGAATAGCTTAACTAGCTTGTGTTAAAACCCCTATCCCATACCTCATTCGTTAGACATTCCACTTTTTTAGCGACTTCTAAAAAAGGAGAAGGTTCTCAGTTCGAATGTTTATTTTTTTTTTAACTTAGTAAATATCAGTCAGTCAATGGGACACAGTACCTTTCCAATAAAGAATCCTCCATGTTCTTTCAGATGTTGATCAAACTTTGAAAAATAGTAATCTACTGTTTCTCCAACCAGTTTTATTTTCATTTCATGTTTTTTTACTGGATCCTTTTCTGTGATGTACGCCATTACCTCTGAAAATATCAATACTATTACTATAGGTACATAATTGTACGGAACGACGGAACAACAACGAACGGATTTTGTTGCGTTTTTCTTTTGTTAGAAAGGCTTGGTCAGATTTATTTGACGTTTGTTTGATTACAATGGCTTATGTAGAACCAGAGATAAGAGATCCATGCGGGCGGAGCTACGGGCCAAAGGCTAGTTTAAAATTATGGGATCATAACATTCATAACGAATACTCGAACTGACTCTCCGGGTCGGAAGGTTAGGTATACGGTAGTTGCTACTACAAAAATAATAAATTTTCTACGACATTCTACAGAGCGCCGTCTAGATCTAAGCGTAGCTTAACTAACATGTGGGATCTAATATTCAGATAAAATATACTTAGATACATTTTTTTTGTAAATACATACCTACAGATATAGAATTGGTAGGTTGGGCACCAAACGCATAATGGCTAGCCAACCCCGGGCTCAAATATCTTCGGATGCAACCAGAATCATCGCTATAATGATGGCAATTTGTACTTTATTCTACTTACTCGACCAGTAATCATGAATAGTATATACGACATTTTCAATGACAGCTTCATCCCAAGGACTGTCAGGAATCAGGTCGGTGCCTCTCGCTACATACTTGGCTATAGCCAGTGATTGATCGAGAGTGCGATCGCCTTCTTTGTATAATGGAACTACGCCACGTGACAAAGCTGAAAAAATTAATTGAGAGACGAGTATTTGTGACTGCCTCTAGATATTTTGTTAAAGTACACATAGTTAGTGACTATAGCTACTACAAAACTTGTAAATACTGAAATTGAACTAAAAATATGCCAAAACAGTCTTTGGTCAAACCTAAAGTAAAAGTCACTCCTGGGTTAGACTTTTCGCCTTTCGGGCGTCAAGCTAATCTCAGCTGCCCCCCTAGTCAAGTGGCAATTCGTTGACTAAAGAATGGGATTTGATGTATATGACAGCTATCCAAATCGATTTAGAAAGAGAAAAGAGATTTTTTTTATATAGGACTCGTCAATTTGACTTCGCCTCGCCTGATGGTTAGCTGAAGGCAAAGTCTCTGAAAAGAGGGTCACCATTACAGACACGTACCATGTTACAATGGTGGCACTCAGCTTGACGACCTCATCAGATGCTTTTTCACGCCCCGCTTAAAGGACCCGGGACTGTAGGAGGAGGGATTTGGATAATCAACATAATAAATGCGTCAAAATTTCATTCGAGTATATGAAAGTTGTTAATGTATGACATAAACGTCAAATCCCATACATGCGTCATTCTATTCCACAATATACCACTTATCTAGGGGGACTGAAAGCTATTTGACACACAGAGTACACCAATAACTATAAGCAGCTAGTACTAGAGCAATAGCAGTAAGAAAATATGTTAGGCAGGTTTGACACATCAGCATTAGTTTATGAATCATATACCTTCACTCACATGACAAATATTTAGGCAACATTAGCGAAGTGAGGTGCCGTCTTTAGAGTTCTGTATTGCCCATTATTATCCAAAATAATAATCACACTGACATTTCACTTACTTTTTTTGGCATTGTTATCGAGCTCGTTTTCGAAATTATGTTTCACATCTTTGAACTTCTGTTTGGTATAATGTAGAATATACCTTATCGATTCTGTAAAATCACTGGGATCAGAATGGTGAAGTTCTTTCTCCATTATTGACTGAGCACTACCCCCCATAGCTTAACAGTATTGACTGGTAGTAGAAGCTTGATAAGCCCTTATATAGTTTTATTTTTATCTTAGTTAATATAAACAAGTATGTCATTGAGGGTATGTTCATTAAAAACAATATATATTTGATTGTGAAGACCTTTCGTCTATCTAGTTTTAGTACTTCTTATTTATTTTACTAAATAGATACAGGAGCAGTTAGAAATATATGGGAGTCTGAGGTCTTATTAGCATCTTCGGGATCCAGATCAACCTCATCTGCCAGCCGGTACCCATACCTGCCGAATGCCGGACGAGGCCTTGGCGCGGATTCTTTCTCTCCGGATGGGGGCTAACTTTCTAGGGCCATAATCTGCTGGATTTATATTTGGCGTGTCGGAAAAGTGAGTGAACCTATCACTCTCCTTTCCAACATGCCAAATAGAAATTCAGGTAGGTATAGCAAGTGCACGAGTGACCTCTTTATTAAAAGTACAAAGCCCTCATACACTATCACTACAGTATTGTTTGTTATCGAACACAATTATTACTTTTAATTACGACCTCTATTAACCTGAGATATAGAACAAGTCATCAGCTGTCGTCCATCTGTATTTTGTGTTTGTTTGAGTAAAAGCATAATTATGATCTCTCATCCTAGCGTTAATTCCCAGTCGCATCCGAAGCTTTTCAGCTTGGAGTCTGGGGTCCGCTTTACCAATCTTAACTACAGATTTGGCTAGACCTCGATATTTTTTCGTGAAGCGATTGCCATCTGACCTCCACAGCCCAATGATAACATTAGGCGATATCGAAGCTTTGCAGCTAGACCGTTGTTTTTGGATTTTTTAGGGCTCCAACTACCCATAACGACTGCCATAGATGTTCTTATGGCAACCGGGACCGACGGCTTAACGTGCTCACCGAGGCACGACCAGACCAATGCAAATACCCATATTTCATAAACACAAATATTTGCACTGAGCGGGGATCGAACCCGCGCCTCCTGCGTAGCGGCCGCGTTCACTACCGCTACGCCACGGAGGCTGTCTTTTTATGATCTAACTAACTATTTATGTCGTAGTTTAATTTAATCTCCTCTCCTCACCTTCCTTATTCCTACTCAACTGAGTATGTATTTTTGTCAGACTATTACTGAAAATTCCAACAGAAAAGCAACCAAAAATCAAACGCGGTGTATTATTAGTACAAGCTAAAAATACTTACATCAAGAATTATAAGGTTTCAAGATCTAATCAATTTGTACTAACTTTGACAGAAACCTAATTTTAGTTTTAGAGATACCTCAGAATTAATGAATTAGTGTTAGTCCTGAAACTCGATCGATGTAAGATTGTTATACTTTGGTGCCTAACTTTTGGTTAGATCAATAAAAACTTTTCTAATTGTGTTTGAATTAAAGTCAACCTAGTTATGAGAGTTTATTATCACAAGATTATCTTTGAATCATAAATTACAGTATTTCATTTTGAATAATTATAGCTAGTTAGATAACTATTTGAAGTTATCAGTAGATATATTTACATAAGTATAGTTAACTTTACAATATCTAGGAGGGACTATGTATGCTTTATCTCCGTTAGTTGGGAAGAATTTTGGTAGATGCTTCCAGTTTCGCACAAGACATTCATTTTTAGAAAAATTTTGGATATCCAAAAAGTTTCCGGTAGCTCAGTTAGTCCGAGTAAAGATATGATTCCGAAATCGGCCACATACGACAACGACAGACGCATGCAGCACATACAGCGTACCCATTACTTGTTAAACTCTGATACGATTAAAGGGAACCATTGAGAAGCCGCAATGAATTACGCGCATGTGCTGGTGCGTCGGCAGTTGTCGTATGTGGTCGGCTACGGAATCATACCTTATTTCGCCTAGAAATTAACTGGTAACTGGTTCAAATCCCCTCCAGAATGTTGATTGTTGACTCCAGGGGGAAAATAATAAAAGCACATAACTTCTTGGATAATATTTTATATATTGAGTTTTATGAATATCAAATTAGAATTTACTTCGAATCAGTTATAATCTCAAGTCCTTTATACTGCACAGTATTGTATGGCAATGTATACGGTCTTTTGGCTGCTAAGTATTCCTTCACACCAGGCAAGTTTCTTACTGTTTCGACTACAGCTGCCACCGCTGGGTACTTTTTCGCTAGTTCTATACCCAAAAATAGCTCGCTTGATTCAGTCAAACCGCAGAGTACGAATTCGGCCCATGTTAGCTGAAATTTCAGGTTAATTAGAGTCAAAGTCAAAAATCATTTATTCTGTATAGACCATTAAAACGGCACTTACAAAACGTCAAAATTATACATATATGTACTAAAGACTAGCTTAGCAAATGGACCACCGGTTCGAAAAGCGGCCCCGGCCTGAGAAGACTCCGGCAAGAAACTCAGCGGGCTTTTTTTCTTGGTCTATTTACAAAAAATTCTTAGTAATTACATCATTATACATCATACTTGCATATGGGCATACCTTCCCTACCTTTGGAAACCTAGCCAATCTCACTTGCAAGCCGGTGAACCCACTCCTAACACAAGCAATCTAGCTTAACTGGAGGGGTTATAGGGAATATTAGTAATTTCGGTTGGTAATATTCTTTAAAAAAAAAACCCTGCTGAGTTACGGGCGAAGTTCTAGTGCAGGCTTTACCCATCATACTATCCATACTTTTTAGTACCTCTTGCATTGGGGTCAATTAAGAATGGATTTTGGGATCAATTAAGAATATAAAATAAAATTTAAAGTGGGATCAATAAGGAATACGCATTTGGGGTCAATTAAGAATGGGATCAATCGTCGTGGGATCAATACGGAACAACCCCAAGCTTTGCTTTAGGAATGGGGAAGTCAGATGGTAATTGCCCCAGAAAATCTAGAAACGCCAATAGAAATGATAGTAAAAATATATACGGACCCCGAGCTCTGAGGCGAGCGGGATCCGTTTAGGACACAATTCGAAGATGATGATGGCAATTACCTTTCCATTGAAGTATCCTCCGTGATCCTTCAAATGCTTATCAAATCTCGAATAGTAGAAATCTATCTTATTGTCGAGTATATCCTTTTTTAATAGGTACCTCCTCTCCAGATCGCTTTCTTGGATGTAAGCTTTTACATCTAAAAATAGTAGGTAATAAGTTAATGTTTTAGTAGGTAAGTAATATTTCAAGAAAAGTATGGATTTTTAGTGGTGTTTTTGTTCATACATAAAACATATAAAACTTTTCTGACAGTTTTACATGAGAAAAAAACACATTACCACTCCTTTGCGTCGCGTAGTTAGGTAACGATTCTTATTTTATTAACGAAATATGATTCATACGAATCATTATAATTTATAATTCTTTAAAAGTATAATGTTTTGCTACGGTATTGCGGAGATAGCGCTCGGTAATGGTCATATGCTTAAGAACGTCAGCGATTGTCTTAACGAAAAAAATAGCAGGACCTGCCAAGGATCAACAGACCCTTTCCAAATTAATGATAGTAAAGCTTCATTGATAATAAAATGTTACTTACAATACCAGTAATCATAAATAGTGCACACAATGTTTTCAATGAACGCTTGCTCCCAAGGATCGTCAGGAATCAGATCAGTGCCCCTTGCTACGTACTTAGCGATAGCCAGCGATTGGGTGAGTGTGCGATCTCCTTCTTTGTACAGCGGAAACTGGCCATATGGAAGCGCTGTAAAAAAAATTCTACATGATTTAAAAATTAATGGTGTGATCTGCAAGAGACTGCGGTCCGACCCCCTATCTGTTTGAAAATAGAAGCATATTATAGGAAGTTGTTGACAGTGCCTGTAGCGGAACGCGACCGCTACGCAGGAGACGCGGGAGGCGCTCAATGCAAATATGGGTATTTGCATTGGTGTAGTCCTGCCTCGGAGAGCACGTTAAGCTCTCTTTCCCGGTTGCTATACGAACATCTATCGTAGTCGTTACGGGTATTTGGAGCCCTAAAAAGTTCAACAACTGGTTTAACTACAACGTTTTGATATCGCCAATAGGTTGTGAAAGACAGATAGTAGTTGTTTCACAGAAAACATCGAAGTTTTTCGTCTGCTTTTTCCAGATTAATTGTGGGTTTGGCTGAACCCACAATTAATCTGGAAAAAGCGGACCCCAGACTCCGAGGAGAAAGCTTCAGATGTGACTGGGATAATTAACGCAGGAATGGAAGAAGAAGTAGCTTATCGTCTATAACTAGAGATGGCAGCCTGCTATTTATGTCATTTCTACACAATTTTCCTGATTTCTTTACTATCATAAACCATAAATTTTTTGGGTTATATTCTGATCTGTTACTTAGGACGATATTAACACCCGTATTCACAAACAATACTTCGCTATGCGTACTACCAAAACTGTGCAAAGAACGACAAATTCTCAGTGCGTTCGTTTTGGCAAGCCTTTTTATTCATAGACAAAACTTATGTAATACTTCGTTGAGGGAACGCACTGCGTTAGATACTGCTCCATGATGTTTGTGAATTAATTTTACCAGCCCTATGCGTTTGAGCACACTATGAGACCTCACAGTGTTGTTTGTGAATACGGGTGTAAGTATAGCGTTCCCTTGTTTAAGCCAGATTATTGATATTGAATTGATATAAAAACATTCGAAAAATGAAGATAAGCAATAAAGTGATAAAAAAATAATGTTATCTAACAAGGCTTACTCGTGCCGAAGAATGTGACCACCTAGAGTGTAACTGATAGTAGAAATCTAATCAGGACACGCCAGGCGTGTTGTTGTCTGTTACCAAGCTGTCTACACAGCATATCGTTAAGCTTGTTAAGGTATGATTCCGAAGCCGAGCGCATATAACTCCAGACGGGTCGGTATCAGAAAGACTGGATCGCAAATTGACCACGTCGCCCTTAGTCCACATCTCAAAATGTCTAAGGTCCGTATACGAGTTTGAGTTGAGCGTCATTCTAGAATACGGGCGTAAATCTCAAAACACTCATGCGGCAGATACACACCCGTATTCACAAACATCACGGAGCAGTATCTAACGCAGTGCGTTCCCTCAAGGAAGTATTACTTAAATGTTATCAATGAATAAAAAGGCTTGCCAAAACGAACGCACTGAGAATTTGTCGTTCTTTGCACAGTTTTGGTAGTACGCATAGCGAAGTATTGTTTGTGAATACGGGTGACAACTCCGATACGGATAGAGGGGACCATTGAGAAGCCGCAATGAATTACGTGTATCTGTTGCGTGTGTCTGCGGTTCTCGTATGCGGTCGCCTTCGGTTTCAATTTTGACTGTAAACCAACTGCTTGACCCATTAAAATAAGTAATAATTAGGTAACATTTCCCGCGGCTTCGCTTATGTCCTTTGCCAAGGTCTAAACTACCACTTTATCAAATTTCGTTAAAATCGGTGCAGTGGTTTAGACGTGAGAGTAGAATTACTTTCACAGTGAAAGGATTAGTTTGAATTATTATAATTATCAGAGCGGTATCACAATCACGTTGTGATTTTTTACAGTATTTGTAAAATACGAAATTAAAAGAAAATGGTTTCATGGTAAGCAACTTTTGTGCTAAAATATAGCATGGCGGTTCTCTGTTCAGGTTGGTGAAAGATATTGCAGACATTGAAGGTAAAATTTAAAAATAATGAAAGAATAACGCATATTTTGATGAGACCATCAAGCTAAGGGCCAACTTGTAGGTACCATTTTATTGAATATGCAATGGTGTCCATCATTCTTGACACCTTTACCCTATCATCAGACCAGGCATGATAAATTATTAAAAACAATAACAATATTATCTAGCAGGCCCAGTCTCGTGACGTACCTATAATCAGACCACCTATAATCTAACTGATACTCAATAATAACACACTCATAGTGTTTTTATCTGTTACTAAGTACCCAGCAAACCACTATCTTGTTTTTTAGTGTTCTGATACAACGTTCACGTAATTTAAATACAAACACTCGATTTGTAAATATCAGTATCGATTTCCTACTCACTAGGAGGCACAGCAGTTTTAATTGTTGACAAATAATAATAATAGAATACCGAAATTATTTATTTATAATTTGAAAGCGTAACAAACACATACGCATATATGGTATTGTTATGGATTAACATGTAAAACTAAGTGGTTTAGATAATAGCACACTTAGTAACGTGTGATACATAGATAATACTCTAGTTCCGGGTTGCGAGGGATATTTCTACGATAATCTCACCTACGGCAACCGACAGACGGCGTTCTTTTTAATCGTTTCGAGTCCGACACAACCTCTCCACCGGCTCTGGCGAGCCCCTCTAGACAAGTGGCAATTCGTTGCTCGGCGTATGATGGAATAGAATGCCAAATGTATGGGATTTGACGTATATGACAGGCGTCAACGAATGTCAAAAACGTCAAATCCTATACATTTGTCATTCTATTCCATCATACGCCGAGCAACGAATTGCCACTTGTCTAGGGGGGGGAGGTATCCATGCGGATTTTTCCTACGATAAAAAATAATATATTACTCTAGTTGACTTTTAGTAACTCTAACATGTGTTTAAACATGAGAGACGGCAGCGTTAGTTGTTTTCACTATACATATATCAACGGTTGATTTTCCCTTTTCCTTCCTCCCCCCCTTTCCCCCCAGGTTAATTTCCCGCCTCTAGTACATTTTCTCTGTGTACCTTTTCCTTCACTGACTGATCATATTTTTTCATTAATGGTGGCAATAACCTTCCTGGCTAGGGTTGCCAGGTCGCCAACCTAATAGCCGGACACACCAGCCAGTGTGGCCGGACATTTGGGTAAAAAGGCCGGTCACCCTACATTACTGAGGATTTTGTGCCTTAGTATTAACAGCATACATACATACGCTCACGTCTATTTCGCTCCGGAGTAGGCAGTAACAACGGCCTGCCATTTGAGACTATCCTTACATTCTTCACGAGCTTCTTCTACTATCATTAATTCTTTTAATGCAAGCCCGCTGGTTTCGGGTACTTCTGACCTACTTCTTTTTTCAAAATTTGGCCAATGTGTTACGTATTAATAGTTTAATATGGTATTAGGAGGTACGAAGAAATCAAAGTATTTTTATTATTACATTAAATATTGTTCAATTCTATTCAATAATATTCTACATAAACCTCTTTTTTTTTTAAATTATAATTAGTCGTGATTGACAACCCTATTCCTGTCCAAGGCCAGGACCAACAATTGTGACGCACTATTTTATTAATCTTGAAAGTGATCTGAAATCAATAAAAGGTGTGCTAACACATTAGTGTAATTGAAAAACATACTATCATACGAATAAATAATATTAATTTATTAATGTAAATGTGGTTTTTTTTTCTAGTTCATCTATTTAATACCTATTCATTTAGGTACCTACTCAACTTGTTATTACAGTTTATTTTAAACTATTTATCTGACATCATAATATTACATTGATTAACCGTATTATGAATGAAAACTATACTTAATCATTGTAGAAATAAAACAAAAATAATGAGTTCAACAGTAGGTATAACAATATCGGTGAAGATCAAGTTAATATGATTGTGTCTGCTTATAATACTTACAACAAAAACATTACATACATAAATTAGGTATATGGTTGTTGTTGTATTATAAGTAACATACATAACATAGCTATAATACATGTATAGAACATTGTTATACATTGAGTTCTAAATAAACCACCAAGGTCACCGTTTATTATTAATAAATCCGAGCCGCGTTATAATTCGCACCAAGATACTCTGTGGTTTATTCACACCGATCGCAAACTATACGAGTTTACAAGTTCAAAATATTCAACAACTAGCTGTCGCCTGAGTAAAACTTTGTTCCCGTTCCCATAACCCATGGGAACATATTCCCGGGATAAAAACTAGCCTATATATTATACCATACTGTAATCTATTACTGTACCAGATTTCAACCAGATACATTTAGCCGTTAGACCGTGATTAAATAATAAACATCCCAACATCTTCACTAACTATCATATCTATAATATAAAAATGAATCCCTAAATGTGTTGCTAAGCGCATATCTCAAGAACAGCTGAACCGATTTTGCTAATTCTTTTTTTAGAATATTCCTTGAAGTACGAGGATGGTTTTTACACAGAGAAAAATTTAAAAAAAATTAAAGAATCGACTGTTGGGCGGTACGAAGTTCGCAGGGGCAGCTAGTTTTTAATATAATATTTTTTTTTTATACCACTTAGGTGGCAGACAAGCACACGGCCCACCTGATGGAAAGTGGTTACCGTGGCCTATGGACGTATGCATATATTGTATTGTAAATATTGTAAATATGTAAAAATATCACCACTTACATGCTTTTACTTTGGGATCTGGCCAGGTCTTTCTATCGTGTCTGACATCTTCGAATTTTTGATTAGTATAATGCAGAATGTACCTCAAAGACTCTGTAATAGCATTGAAGTCGAAATAATGTAATTCTTTCGCCATTGTCGACTGAACAGCGCGATGTAAATATGGTGACTGAATGTGTACGACTGATATCGTTTGGTTATGTACGAGAACATTTAGGGTTCCTTGTTTAGATTATAAAAAAGAACCATGGGTAAGGAAGACTTTGGTACTCTCTGAAGATTTTATACGTAAATCGTAAACTACTCAATCTGTTAAAAAGTAACTGTCCATTAGTTTAAAATTTGTTAAAATCTGTTTAGCCGTTCTCAAGATTGTAGCAACAAACTCTAGGCAAACAAATATAATATCTTAAAATATTTTATACTACAAATTTTCGGTTTTTTTCAGTTGAATATTTTCACGTAGATATATAACTTTTTTACCTCTACAATATCGCCAGTGGGTCATGAAGGTCAGATGGCAGTTGCCTCACGGAGAATCAGAACTTCCGTCTTTTTGTAATCAAGGAGTTGGAAATAAGTTCGGAGGATTATTTAAAAAAAAAGTTTTAAATGTAAAAAGTATCAAAAGTCATAATTTAGTAGAGAAACCTACTACATAAAAATAAATACTTACTTATATGATAAGTTACGACCATGGAGAAGGAAATGATTATTCTGTCCTCTGTGGTTACGACTTTTAAACTTTTTATCGATCGCATTGTCAATTCATGAATTACTGAATTAACAATTTGTTAATGGTATGTATTAAGTATTGTAATATACTCGTAAATAGATAAGTATCATAGGAGACATCGTATGCTCTCATTGATTGAGCTTGTATCTACTAAACAGCGGGATTTTTATAGTAATTTGTTTTCTTTTCTGAATCTTAATCTTCTACATACTAGCGTTAATCCCAGTCGCATCCGAAGCTTTGACCTCGGAGTCTGGGGTCCGCTTTACCAGTCTAACTGCGGATTTTCTTTTCTGAATCATACAGCAATGATACAATAAGCAATCTAATTTTGATGCTGTTGTAAGCCGTGACTATGGCTGCTGAAAATCAACTATATAAATAACTAGCTGTTGCCCGCGGCTCCGCCCGCGTGGAATTCGGATTCCGGTCCAACTTTAATGTATGGAAATCTGCCCGATTTATTGACATTTATGCTCACTGCTCCGCTCCCTTTAGTAGTAGCGTGATGTTATATAGCCTATGTTACTCCCAGATAGTGTAGCTTTCTATAGGTGAAAGAATTATTGAAATCGGTACAGTAGTTCCGGAGCCTATTCATTACAAACATACAAACATACAAAAATAGGTACAAATCTTTCCTCTTTATAATACTGGGTGGCGCAAAAGTACTGGCACTAAAGAAAATACCTTTATTTTTTTTATATGACATTTTCTGTCATTCTGTTGTTGAAAATTGTGTAGTGAACAAATGTAAAATACACTGAAAATAAACATGGACCGTTTTACTCCCCAAGAACGTGGAATAATTGTGTCAATGTTCTTACGGAATAATTCATCAGTGATAAGAACACAACGTGAATTTCGTCGACGATTTCCCCACCGTCCGGCACCGATTGGTCGCACAATTCGACGCTTTGCCACACGCCTTGAAGCAACTGGCTCAACATTGGATAGACCTAAGTCTGGGAGACCAAGAACAGGCCGTTCAGCTGAAAATATCGATGCTGTGCGCGAAGATGTGGAAGAGTGTCCAGAAACATCAACGAGGCGACGTGCCACGCAATTGGGCATTTCCAGACGGACCCTGCAGCGTATTTTGGTGAAAGACTTAAAGATGTTCCCGTATAAAACTCAAATCACTCATCAGCTGCTGCCTGCTGACCACCGAGCTCGTCTAGATTACTGCCAGCGCGTCATAAACCTCAACCTTGAAGAGGATGATTTTCCTTCAAAATTGGTTATGAGTGACGAAGCGCATTTCCATCTCTCAGGGCATGTCAATAAGCAGAATACTCGGTTCTGGGGCACTGATAATCCGCGCATTATTCAAGAAACACCTCTACACCCACTAAAAGTTACTGTATGGTGTGGCATCTGTGTTGACAGAGTGATCGGACCCTATTTTTTCGAAGACGCTGGACGCAATGCGATAACTGTCACTGGAGAACGCTACAGAACCATGTTACGTGAGTTTTTGATACCCAGTTTGGACGAATTGGGGCTGGAGCACATCTGGTTTCAACAAGACGGCGCTACGGCACACACAGCGCGCGACACTATGGACTTAGTGAGGGACGCTTTTCCAGGCCGAGTTATCTCTCGTTTTGGCGATTTGCCTTGGCCTGCAAGATCACCCGATCTGACCAGTCCAGACTTCTTTCTTTGGGGTTTTTTGAAATCTCGGGTGTATGTGAACAAGCCACAGACTCTCGCAGCTCTAAAAGAAAACATTCGTCAAGAAATAACGAACATATCGCAGGAAGTGTTACGGCAAGTTATGCAAAATGTCATAAATAGGGCTCAAATGTGTATCAACTCTGGAGGTCACCATTTAAAAGACATCATCTTTAAATCCTTATGGCACGAAATTTAATGGTACAAATATACATTTAAAAAAACCTAAATCTAGTTTTCTAATTTAGAAAAAATGTTATAGCCGAACCAAATAGGGTCTTTACTTTTGCGCCACCCAGTATTAGTATAGATAGAAATATATTATTTCGTTACATACTGTACTCTAAAAATAATAGAAAGATGGGATCCCTTTTTATAAGCATGGTTTCCTGTAAAAGGTTATGTCAGAGAGAACCAAATCAAAGACGGAAGTGGCCTTATAGATAAGATATATCGCCAATGATTGTGGTACCGTAATTCTGTGATACTAGGTCCCAAGCGTGCAGTAAGCAGTCAGCCATTCACTAACTTAAAGTACAGCTTATGGACAGACTCACGTTGTGACGTACGTACTCGTACTGGAAGTGGATGTGACCTATAGCGAACAAGGTTGAATGCCATCTCGGCTGTGTTAATCACAGTTACGATACCGAGTAGTTCTAAAAGTTTTTATAGTATTCTAGCCTTCCAGCCGCGGCTCCGCCCGCGTGCGTCTCGGTTAACGCGACCTTTGCTCATATCTTCGGTTCTACTTAACCGATTGCGATCAAACAAACGTAAGATTTTAAGTCTGACCAAGACATTTCTAACTAAAAAACCGCATCAAAATCCGTCCAGTAGTTTTTGCATCCATCATGGACAAACAGACAGAAAATTTTAAAAAAATATTTTCGTGTTCAGTATCGTTAACTTATCATAACCCGAGTTTTTTTTACGACCACTTTACAATTTAGGTAGGTACATAATAGTATAGGTATAGATAGAGATTTTTCTATTGTCATAATGCTTTTTATACCACTTAGGTGGCAAAAAAGCACACAGAATTGGTGATTTTTTTTTTTTTTTTTTTTTCATTTTATTTCAATGCGTAAATCTTTACGTAATATAAATTGAAGTCACTCTGCTGTTTGCTCGCTTAGATTTATCATATAAACTAGCAAGCAATGTACCTACATCATGATAATATTCTTGCTATAACAATTTTAATAGGCGCATTCAGAATAGTCTTCAGAATTGTAATCTTTATCTTTGGGTTCAGGATTATCTCATACTTTTAGTGTGGTCGTACTCGTACATTATGTCACCAAATATAATGCTTCTTTGAGAAAATAGTTTTGTAATCGGGAATCCTGTGTGTTTTCTATAGTGGATACTACAGAGGTTATATTTTAGTTAGGAGATGAAGAGTAGGTAGGTACCATTAATTGACCTAAATATTTATTTTATTCTGTCGTCTGTTCCATAAAAGCTGTTTAAACCACCCGAAAAAGCAGCGTCAGCAGCGCGAGTGTGACGCCCCTGGTGTTGCATACGTCCATAGGCCACGGTGACCACTTCCCATCAGGTGGGCCGTGGGCTTGTCTACCACCTAAATGGTATTTAAAAAAAAGAAAAGAGTCGAAAGAGTAGGTAGGTTAGGTTTACTCTAACATAACCGGAAACGACGCTAAGATTAAGATGGTATTGAAATTACATCCTTTACAAACTAAAATCACAGACAATCTGCAATTAAATTCTAGTTACATATCATCATAAAAACAATAGGTACAGTCATAAACAGTGGTACAATAAGTATTTCTATAAATAAACAAGCTGAACATAAAGCGTCTGATGAAGCCGTATGTTGGAGTCTCCTCGGCCTCTCGGTGATAATAAACCGTTTCCTTAGGCGCTACCAACTACTACTTCGTAAATTACTAGTGTTTTCTGTGTTGTCGCCACAACCCTAAGGCGGGGTTACGCTGTCAGCGATAAATATATAAAATACGTGAACCCACTCCTAACACAAGCAATTTAGCTTAGCTGGAGGGGTTAACGGGAATATTAGTAATTTCGGTTGAAAAAAAAATATATACCTTTTTTGTACACCTTTAACAATTTGTACCATGTGTACCACGAATGAGTCCTTTATAGTGAACTAGTCATATTTTACTATCTAGTCTTATCGAGAAGTAGTCCTAAAGCTGCTAACCCCTATATAGAATTATTATACGAGTAATAGGTACTACGCACCTGTAGCTAGTACAAATTATACAAATTCGTGTACAGAATGTAGCATCAAATATCGTATATAGGTACTTAGAGCAAGAACAAGTGTAGTATTTTAATTTTGGGAGCAGATAAGACAGTGTTGCTGAGATTTGTTTAAACAATTACAAGACTTTTTTTATATTTGGTCCGTCATCGATTTGATTGCATCACGCTAGATGGTAAAAACTGAGGTGCAGTCTAGAAGATACGGGCCACTATTTCTGATGCTATTGGCCCCAAAATGGTGGTCCATAACTTGAAGGCCTTGATAGATGCTTTTTCACGTCTTTTGCTTGAAGAACTTTGAAGTAGGGAAAGGGAAACAAGTGCGCGAGCGTGTTGTTAGAATAGCACTTTTAGAAAGAACCAGGTTTATACTTGAATAAACCTGGTTCTTTCTAAAAGTGCTATTAAGGTACATTTCGTAGAGGAGAAAACATAAGCGTGCACAACATGTCTTTCTATAAGTACTCTTCGTCTTCTTTAAGTACCTACTCTATATCTTTTATAAGTACTCTATGTCTTCTATACTATAAGTACACTATCTGTTCGATTCCATGTGCTCACCACTTTTGAGTGCAGAATTGGGTCACGTTGTATTCTCACGCTGACACTGAGACCCCACATTTGCTTACGTTATTTTCCCACACAACCCTTAAGTGGTGTGGTAGTAAAAGGATCCTGTTTGCTTGGCGTAGTTTCTTAACGGTCGTGGTCGGTAACTAATACTTTTCCTAAGTAATTGTCGACAGTACATGACCCTACATTCCACACCTGTGAACTGAATGAATAAATTCGCTACTTATTTGATGGGAGGTCTCTACCTGTGAAGTAGGCAGGCGTGGTTAGGTTTTAGTTTTAGAAGAGGAGGGGCAGGGAGAAGGGGGTCTTCTTGAACAGGAGATGGCCCTGGGTCAGATATACTAATGACAATCTCACCCCTGGCAATTAAATGACCCAAACGGCGTGCGGTTTTAGTCTACTGCCTCTGTGGCGGTAGCGAACGCGGCTGCTCCGCAGAAGGTGCGGGTTCGATCCCCGCTCAGTGCAAATATTTGTATGCAATAATATGAATATTTGCATTGGTTTGGGTGTCCCTATGTATAATATGTATGTATTTTACAAATAAAAAAGTATCTAAGTATGTTTATCCGCATTCATGAACCCAAAACACAAGCTAGATAAGTATGCTTACTTTGGGTATAGATAGCGATCTGTAGAATGTCCTATAATATTTATATATTTAGTCAGTGCCAGTCCGACATAACCACCCCCACATGGTCCGGTAGGGGGAAATTTACGTTACGTCCATGAACTAATCCATGTGAACCCAAGATGTCCTAAATTTTCATATAGGTAGACTTTTGTACCAGATTACGTTGACCCAAAACGTATTTTGAGATGTCATTATTTGTGGTCACCCTAGTAGTATTGAAGCCTCAGGGTTCGATGGGATGTGTCCTTATTTGTTGTCACCCTACTAGTCTTGAAGTGTCAGGATTCGCTTGTGAGTACTTAGGCCCAGAGAGAAGAGGGTCCATAATATGTGCGATGTTATATAATAGACACTTGGCTTTTACCCTTATCTGTATGGAGTTCACGTTTGAGATAGGGTTTTTTTCCCGAAGGAACCTGCTACCGGAATAATAAATTTTCTATATCTTTTTCAAGGTCATGACTTAAATATGTGCCTATAAATTGCGGCCAATGGCGTCCAGTCGTTTATTTTCATTGTGTAAGAAATTTTTGAAGCATCGCGTCGATGGTTTAAGACTTTAAGTGGTTAACGAGTCGGCTTAAGTTCGAGAGGCCCCTGATCCGAATCCTGGCTATTATATCATTACCGGCCGGCGGTGCCGTGAACCCATTCCTAACAAAAACAATTTAGTTGAACTGGACGTGTTATCTGGCCCTCAATTCTGCTAAAACAAAACCACTGTAGTGCCACAGATACGTAATGGCAATAAGTTATAGACTTTATCGCTACAGACTTAAAGTTCAAAATTAAATGAAAAGAGTTTCGTTATACTTTTTCAATCACTCTACAAAAAGCCATTTAATTTCAGAATTGAACTGCATCTGTTTAAAGACTAAAATTAAACGGATTATATTTGCAGTGTGTGTGGTTATGACAGCAGAATTGATGCCCAGGAATACTAATAATTTCGGTAACTAATATTTTTTTTATATAAAAAGGGATTATGTAATTTTCCAGTCAGTCAGAGCATTCCCCCTGTAAGGGAAAGATCGCGGGTTCGAGACCCGCCCGAGGTCGATTCTTTTTCTCTTTGTAAATCGATTTGAAAAGGGATTATGTCTTATGATTATTGACTCAGTTTTTAAACAAAAATTATTAATAATTTGAAACCAAAATAAAAAGAGATCTAAGTCCACCATCTCATCTGACTGTACTAACAACTAAACTAAGTCGAATTAGAACTGTACAGGCAAGCACCAAATATGCATAATTATGCGAAAACTTATAAATGGTGGTAAGTTATTCAATCACCTTGTCAATTTAGTTGTTAGATACTTTTTGTTTTCCAAATAAAATACAATAAATAAATACTCGCGTAAACAAAATGCTGCCAATTGTTACTTAAAGCTGAAATTTTAATGACTTCATTGTGTGCCCTGAAGCCTTACCATCCTTAGACCGATATAATTAAAGACATATAAATAGCCCTCAATTGGGCCCGATAAATTCGGCCGCCTCGGAGAGTAATCACCGCCTCAACCGATAATCGGAAGGCCATTATAACAAATACCCTTGTTTATTACGACCATTATTGTAAGAAACGAGATAAAACTCTGGCCATTTGTAACAGATTATGAATCGTATGGTGCTGTTTTAGTACTTTTGTTGTTGGCTTTTGTAGACATGTTTTGATAAAAGGTAAGGCATGAAATTAAGGCTTTAATCCTCGCCTGACCCGATGACCTAACCCAGTTCGTCGTAGCTCATAAATTGTCAGACAACTGACCGATTCTTTTCTAGCCTGATTCAAATCCGTAGGAATAAAGCAAGTGACGAGTAGGCGTGGCCCCCGGTGCATTTTTGTGTGAAGTCGGGTAGCTGAAAATCTTCTAATAATATAGTTTTAGATCATTTTAATCGTTATAATTATCGTCATCTTGGATGCATGGGACTGGTGAAAGCTCTGATTAATTATATTCGATGGCACTCCAATACTTGATGGCAGAAAGATAAAAAACTAATGTTAACCCATTATGGACTGAGTTTTTTTGACGTCCCCGATTTTTTTTTTCTCTTAGTATGTTTTTGATTAGGGCCTAATTAACATGATACAAGCATTTAAAATTTGATCTAAGGCTTAGTTCACACGGAATATGCTGGTACCATATGGGATCGCTAGTCTCTTACCGTAGCAACATTCTAATTTTAACATTGGCATTTATTGGTAAACTATTAGGTATATTATGCAAGAATGAAAATAAAATACACAGTATAAGGTAAAAAATGTGTTATTTATTATATTTTTACAATAACATAGTATGGAATTGATAGTTACAGGCAGCACATAGCCCTACATCGCACTTCACGCAATGCTATCTTCTTCGCGATGAGCAATTTTCTAAAGCGCACTTTTCACATTTCCTTCAGAAAATGCAGGTAACTCCTTTGATAGACTTCCTTTCACTCAGGTACGCGCTGGTAGTCTTGCGTTTTTCGGGCAGGTTCATCAACCGATCTATCTGTATCATCACCGGAGCAACTGGAGCTTGATGACTTAGCCCTATAACTGCTCCACGTCCAGTAACACGTGAACTAATACGACCACGTCCTCGCCCCCAGAAGTATTTTGATCTGAGATCTTGTTTCGAGGCTGAATTTCAGGTGAATATACATTACGTGGTCGACATTCACGACGAGGTCTTTTTCATGTACCTACTTTTCGCTAACAATACCAACAAGGCGCGCTGAGCTGCCAACCACTCAGATTGTTGCTGAATGCACCAGTGTATTCATCTTCTGAATCCTCGTCTAAGCGCACGGCGGGCTCTGAAGCTGCTATGTGGATCTGGTGAAACTCAAGCTCTTTATAATCTTCTAAAATAGCAGCAAAATAGTTTTGTGTATACTCGAATTGCAGCTAAATAACAACAAAAAATAATTTACTTTGGAAAACATTCACATTATGTTTATTGTTACGTATTTATAATGATGTTATAAAAATATAACTACAACATTATACCCTTTTACGACACTAACTTCCAAAAAAGTGAAAAATTCGAAAGCCACGGTAAGCGACTAGCGGTACCATATGGTACCAGCAACTTTAGCAAACCATATTACCGCCATTTCTTTGAACTGGCCTAATGTAACTGATTCACACAATCGAAGCACTCTTATAGAATATGTAATCATAATAAAATGATCGCATAACTACAAAACTAAAGAAATATAGGTACTTACTTGAAAAGCTTATCCATTTTTGGGAAAAAAAAATTGACACATCCACTTCTGCAATCAATTACACTCAAATGAAGACAATAACTGTCAAACACCGGTCATCGAATAATAGCGCACACTTTCTCGCTTCGATTGCACCAATTTAGGTGTATCTATCGCATCATCCGTTGGTTCAGGATGACAAAACAAAACGCGCGAAAAAGTGGTACCGTACGGGATCGCTAGTCCATAATGGGTTAATGATTCTGTATTATCTCAAAACCTATAACTGGAGTTAAAAAGGAGCTAAAGTTTGCTCTTGCAGATAACTTAGCCGATTACACAAATTCCCTTCTAATGCCACTAAAATTGCACTTGCAAACTCTCAAGTGCTTCCGATCTTTGATTACGCAGACGTCTAGTATTCAGATCTCAACTAGAACCACCACTTAAACTCGAACGACTTAGGTACCTATTTGGTTTAAGGCTTGTTTTTAGTTTGCTAAGATAAGATCACGTTTGAATGAATTTTGATGCATTTATTATGTTGATGAAAACAATTTACAAAGAGAAAAGAGAATCGCCCCACAGATGGAAAGTATAGAGGAATTTGAGTTGGCTTCGTGCGGTCTCGGTGGCTTAGCGGTTAGAGCATTCCCCCTGCAGCCTTACCATAAACCTTAAAACAGGTCAATAATTGAACTGCTGTCATTCTGCCAACTGCAAATGTCACTTTGTAATGTCATATAAATATATTGGATTACAAAGTGACATTTGCAGTTGGTAGGATGATAGCAGTTCAATTATTGACCTGTTTTAAGAGTTCATGGTATGGGCCCTGTAAGGGAAAGATCGCGGGTTTGAGTCCCGTCCTAAGATCACGTTATCAAAATATCTTAATAAGCTCAAATAGTTCCCAACATATTTTCACAAAATGCTTGCATCATTTCTTTCTTTCGTAATATTATATTAAATTCAGTACTGTAGACATTGCAATTCGTTAGTCGGCGTATTGTATAATAGTGGGGTTTAACGTATATGATACGTATTTTGACGTTTATGACATACGTTGACCACTGTCATATACGTCATATCCCATACATTCGTCATCCTATTCTACAATATGGCTAACCGAATCGTCACCTGCCTAGAGGGGCTGTTCACAAAACATTATCTATCGTAGTAAAAAAAAAAAATCATAAAAACAACAATATCAATATATATTTTTTCATTCTGTGACCGGAATCAACCAAATAACGTTGAACATTTCGATACAATAACCCCACAACTGTTTCAAAATTGTTCAATGTATCAAAATAACACCCTTCGTACATTTCTGACACGGGAAATCAGGACGTTCCGAATTCCATCACCGTAACACCTCAATACGGACAACTTTATACCTACCAACAAAAATGATCAAATATGCACCCTTAGCTTCCCTATCTATTTCTCCCACACCAAGTAGCAACACCTGATGTTTGTAAAACTCGACGCTTACAAATCTAAACCTTACCATTGCTGGTTAACTTCTATATTATTTGTTGTTTCTTTTCAGTAGGCCAGCTATGTACGTAACACTTTTTGATTTAGTCACGCGTAGAGCGTTTTGGTTGTGGATAAAGTGACGTGCCGCGATGCTATCGATAATATGTGTTTTCAACCGCAAGCAATGCAGGGGTGACAGAGAAATTTTCGTTGAAAGGCGTCAGGATAATGTATTATGAGAAACAGTATTGTTTTGAGCGTCTGGACCCTAACACTGTGATGAAAGGGTGGCTTGACAGTGTGATTGGACCCTTTGAAACCGTTTGATGGATCTTTATTTTCTATCTATCGCAGAATCTTGGCCTTTCTAAGCGGTTTTGTTCCTTGGGAGGTTGTTTAATATTTTTTTCCAAGTCGGAATAGCAAGTCTTATGTAGGTACCTACTTTCAAACTGCAAAGTATGAAGAAGTGATCCGTTAGCTACTTATAGAACCATACAAGCTTTGATTATCACATAGATAATCAAAGCATACAACCTGAAAAAATACTTGGCTAGATGTCATTGTATAATGACATCATGACATCTATATTTAGCCAACTTCTGACAGAAGGGTCTTCACAGATAAAAAAACAATGGACTTACGAGTATAGTATAAAAGTTTTATAAAAAACGTAAAACGTATTTATCATAACAAAACTATTTTGGCTCCACAGACTTGTAGGTAGGTATGCATAAATATTTTGCTATTCGTCTATTTTACTTGGTATATTATACTACCATTTCCATATACCCGTTTATATTTCTGCTAACCTACTAAATAGGTGGTGAAAAACAAAATAGAGTAAACCAAATTCTGTTCCCAAAATGTTCAAGAAACTCACATAACATGCTTTTGGGACGACTGGCGCATTTGAGCCGTAAACACTGTTTAAAACTTAAAACAGGAGTATGGCCGCCATGCAAGCTGAACCGTAAATGTCCCGCTTAGGTGGAATAAAACTATTTTAAGGCGAGCACATATTAGGGGAATATTCTTGGGTTTAAAACCTTTGGCATGTGTAGTTTGCGCATCGTGTAATAAAGTTGGCATTAAGTATTTTAGCTGTTGGTTATATGCTTATGAAATCCCTGGATTATGGAGATAATTTCCTGTTGTAAAAGTTAAGAAAAAATATAAGGACGATTATTTTTTAAAGGGAAACCGGTGGAAATAATTTATCGCGATCTAGTTTATCAAGCACCATGTGACTCATCGACAAGCCTGTAGAAATCGGGTCGGGTAATTGTAAGTTGTTGACTTCCCGGGCGTCAACGATAGGGCTAGCTAGAAAATTCCTGTTCTACTTTTGCCTTCCTTTAACCCTCGTCTCTCGCCACTAAATACAATTAAATTAAAAAGTGCGTGAATAAAAAATTCTCGCACGTTTGATGTGCAAAACCTTAACTTTATATTTTTTTTTATAAAATCACTAGCTTTTTCCCGCGGCTCCACCCGCGTGGATGTCGGTTATCGCGACCAAACATAGCCTATGTCCTTTCTCAAGGTCTAACCTACCTCTATACTAAATTTCATCAAAATCGGTTCAGCGGTTTAGTCGTAAAAGTGAGACAGACAGACAGACAGACAGACAGACAGACAGACAGACAGAGTTACTTTCGCATTTATAATATTATAGTAGGGATGTAACAATGAGTGATGATCTGCAAAGTTTACCAAAAATAAACAAAAAGATGAAATCAATAAAGTCGCTTTGAAGTTCTGATATGACCAAGGGCGACAGGAAAACATTTTTATAATTCATTATAAGTAGTAGGTATATGAATTTACAAGTTACTGTATTGTATATTTTTCAAAGAAAGCACCCCTTGACGAATCTTCGCACAGTGTAACACGGCAAACCGCGTTCATCTGTACCGACCTCATTCACAAGTCGTCGGAGTCCATTACGCAAACTAATGGGCGCAAGAGATGATGCAAAAGGGTACTTGGACTTCGTTGTTTGTTAAAATGTTGGTTATTTATACACATTTTCTAAATAAAGAAAAAAAATGAGCGAACAAAGAACAGTAATATTCAAAGGTCTGGTAGGTTTTGCTGAGGTATTTTCTGCAATCTTTTTTTATGTAAATGTGGCAGTTGTAAGGGCTTTTGGCTAAGTGGTAACCAAGTAGGTCAGCTCCCCTAGGGAAGCGGCAAATTCTTTGGCCGGCGTATTGTAAAATAGAATGATTAACGTATATGATTTGACGTAAATGACCGTCGTCAACGTATGTCAGAAACGTCAAATTACGTGTCATATACGTCAAATCTCATACATTCATAATTATATTCTACAATACGCTGACCAACGAATTGCCATTTGTCTAAGAGGGCAGAACAGTTAGGTTAAGCAATACTAGCCTGGTCTTCTTACATAGAATGACGGACGCTCACACAGTGAAGCAATCTGGTCTAACTCCAGAACTTCAATGGAGGTCTGGTGACAGTTCTTTCTGGAAAATATCGAAGAATTCCCATTTCTTACTGGAAGCTGACCCCAATTGAGTTCAGAAAAGGCCAGAAAAGTTTGAAGTATGTACTATGTTTATCTGTTCGTCAAGATAAGGTCTAACTAGTTATAATATGTTATAATTGGTTTCTTCCTTCTATTTCTTCTTCGGCTTAACTTCTACCACTTCAAGACAACTCAACATTATCGATAACTGTGAGCTCTGACTTATAAAACTCAATAATATCCCACTTGCTTTGTCATCTTATTTTTCACCAACAAAAACACAACACTAGTAGCGTTATTGAATTGCAACTTTTTGTACAGTGGGGATACTTCTCCTGTTGGAGAATAGGGAATTGTAGTATACGCTTTTTCCTCACCTTTGTCTCGTAAATTCACACAGTATACACCCATAAACTCATTGCAATATCATTAGGACTGGGAGGGTTACACTATAAAACCACATACGCGTACAGGGTCAAAGATTTATATAAACTGCATGCCCATGAATTAACATACCTACAGCATAGGCACAATAGTTAACCCTACCTAACTCATATTTAATTAAGATTTATAACATTAAAACATAGCGAATTATTGTACTGTCAGAATATATGGGCGGTTGCGTCCGGGTTGTGGTTTCTGGGACCCAGCAGATGTTTCTAGAGTTTACTTGTCGCTTGCCAGAATGTAGGCCTAATTATTTTAATGTCGGGTATAAAATTCTGGACCTTGGTCCGTTTTGGTTGTTGTATTTTCTGTTTTACAGTCGTAAACATGAAGGTTTTGACCACTTTTTTCACGTGCTTGTGACATGTACGGTCAAACGGTTTGATTAATATTTTTGTATTTGTAAGTTCCGATTTGGGACAAGAATGATATGGGTGTGTAATACTAGGTATAGCAAAAAAAACAATATCTATCATTATTTTGATTCTAAGTTCTGTATTGAAGTATTGACCTGATTTAACAGTTTAAATCAGGTCAATAATTGAACGACTTCACACTATTAACTGTAATATATATATATATATATATATTAATTTAATAACATAATATAAAAATTAATAACATACATAAATTAAAGTTATTTATGCAGTTGATAATATGACAGCCGTTTAATTATTAACCATTTTTAAGAGTTCATGATAGCCTGCGGATCATTGTGTAGACTACAAAAACTAACGTGTTTATGAAAATTATTCAGCAAGGGCAAGTGCATTCACTGTCGATGAATTCACTGTCTATTCACTGCAAACGACCCTTCAACCAATATTTAATCTTGATCAGAATGAATGAAATCTAAATAATATTTCATCATAACTTAGGAATGAGTACCTACCTACGAAATTATCTAGAATCATTTCTTAGTATATTTTATCAAGATTTTATAACAAGATAATCGAATAATATCTATCACTATTTTATATCTTGTCTTGAACCTGTGAACTCATAGATCCAAATAAATACGTTTGAAGACGCCACTAACCATAAAAACTCCCAAATATATTTTCAATTTTGTACGAAGGTCGCCTTCTTTTGCAATATTTGAACACATAAATGCCCGTAAATTTTCAGTCGGGTAGCATTGTGGCGACAATTTTACTGTTTTGGCAATGGTATAACAGTTAATGCATTCCAATAATACTCGCAACATTTATTTTTATTGTAGCTGATTGCATTGTCGACATAATATACCTATGCAATGTTTACTAAAATCCTGGTGTTAATTCCCGATGGAGTAGAACAGGGCCACCCATCTATTCCTGTGGGTGTCGTAGAAGGCGACTGAGAATAGGGCTGTTCTTCATCCGACAGTACACATAAAGCCTATGGATAAGTGCCCGATTGACGGCCTAATGCCGTCTTATTATGCCCCCTATTACGTGGGACCAAAAATCAGTTGGCGAAATGTGGGTTTTAATACACCTCTGCCTACCCCTTCAGACATTTGCAGACGTGAGTATAGGTATGTATGTATGTCTAATAAAAGTCGCCATCTTGTGGATAGGATATCCATCAATTAGCTTATTTATTCAGTACTAGCTTTTGCCCGCGGCTCCACCCACGTGGATGTCGGTTATTGCGACCAAACATAACCTATGTCCTTTCCCAAGGTCTAAACTACCCCTATACCAAATTTCATCAAAATCGGTTCAGCGGTTTAGGCGTGAAAGCGTAACAGACAGACAGAGTTACTTTCGCATTTATAATATTAAGTATGAAAGTATGGATATTCAATCAAGCTGTCTCAAAACACACTTGGTTTTAAGGTCACTATAATATTAGCTCCTCGATGAAATTTGATGGCATGTGAAGTTTTACGCTTTCGATACATCATCAAATTAATCAATGTAGAATTGTACCTTTTTTTTTTTTTTTTTTTTATCGTGCGAAAAATCCCCGCGGATACCTCCCCCGCCGGAGCCGGAGGAGGAGGTTATGTCGGACTCGAACCGACTAAAACGCACGCCGACTGTGGGCCGCCAGTTGCCGGAGGTGAGATTGTTGTAGCCATATCCCTCGCACCCCGGCCGACCCAGGGCCATATCTCTCGATCTGGCCCTCTCCCGATGTGGGGACCGTAGAGTCCCCAACTCGCCCCCGGGTATGGGGAGGCACGCAATGCGCACCGCCGCCGTGGCCTGCTTCTGCTAGGGTGACAGGCGGCTCCACCCGTCACCCCCAGGCCCGCGCTCATGGGGGACGGAGGTCGTTCTGCGACCTCCGACGCCCGAGTTGCCGTCGCTCGTTACGGGCCGCGCGGTTAGCGATTCTCCTACGCTCTTCGCGGGCCGCAAGGTCTGCGATTCTCCTTCGCTCCCGCTCCGCCTCCCATTTCACGAATGTAGAATTGTACCAGTTCTATAGGTAGTGAAATATAAAAAAATATAAATTTTGTACTCAAAAGTACCTACGTTTTTCAGACACTTTAAACTAAATGTAAGAAGTAAAAACAACTCTTCAAATCGCTAAACGTACACTATGAATTATGTATGAATGGCGTCTTTTAGGTTCTGTCGGATTTTCATACAATATAAGATGCATTCAAATAGTCTTTTATGTTTAATGTTCAACTTATTTCACGGGTTCGGGCAATAAAGGCAGTTTTGATTTGAATTTGGAGCAAATAGCTCCAAATTGCAGCATTTAAGAGCTGTACCTGCCTCTGCCTGAAAACTGAAATGGCATTTGCATCGTGTGGTGAGGAAAGTTATCTTACTCCTCGAGAAACCTTCAGATAGGTACTGAGAACTAAGAAGTTACCAAGTGAAGTGTTGAACAAACAAATAGAAAATAAAAATTCCACTCAGACTATTTACGATGAACATCTATATTGTCTACAGTTACAATATTGCCTAACGCCTACAGCCCAATTCAATCTGGAATAGAAATAGCTTTCGACGCAAAAAATGCTATCCAAAGCGTATCTCAGATGCTGACCTAAGATATAGAACAAACAAAAAATATTAGATTGTAACATTCCCACCATTTTGGTAGAAAACAGAGCCGGCCTGGAAACGCCTAAAACGATTTCCATCCACGGTAGATTTATAGCAAATTGCTTCCTTCTACCTTCAGGCGTTGCTTTATTTCAAATGAAGGGAGGAAATTTCGTATAATATCTACGCGGACGCCATATTGGACGTCTGTTTCGACTGTTTCTCTCATTTTATGTTAGCTTTAATATTATCAAGATAATGGGGTCTATGGTTTTTGTCTGGTTATGCAAATGTCTGAGACCTTTGACCGCATTCCTTTTGTTTTATTTTTCTTTAGGAATCGTGTCTTATAGTAGATAGTGTTTTTTTTTTTACAGTCTCCGTGGCGTAGCGGTAGTGAACGCGGCCGCTACGCAGAAGGCGCGGGTTCGATCCCCGCTCAGTGCAAATATTTGTGTTCATGAAATATGGGTATTTGCATTGGTCTGGTCGTGCCTCGGAGAGCACGTTAAGCCGTCGGTCCCGGTTGCCATAAGAACATCTATGGCAGTCGTTACGGGTAGTTGGAGCCCTAAAAAATCCAAAAAACAACGGTCTAGCTGCAAAGCTTCGATATCGCCTAATGTTATCATTGGGCTGTGGAGGTCAGATGGCAATCGCTTCACGAAAAAATATCGAGGTCTAGCCAAATCTGTAGTTAAGACGGTAAAGCGGACCCCAGACTCCGAGCTGAAAAGCTTCGGATGCGACTGGGAATTAACGCTAGGATGAGAGTGAGAGAGTAGATAGTGTTTTTTCTCATTTATTTAGTTTGTTCAAACTCGAAAGGGTGAAATATAAAGTCATTCCCATCTCACGCAGGACATGTGACACTTTTTTTTGTTATAAACATATAGATACACAGAGATGTCAATGCCTAAATTGGATGAAGCTTTTATGAAGCAAATGAACACTTGGTTCATTTTTTTATCACTTCATTATGATACGAAAGATAAAATATACGAGGACGACGTCTCTCCACATACAATAAGTTCATTCTAATTGATTCATACCCCATTTGCACACCATAATGCCGTACTGCGCCAAATGAAAGTAGCATTTATTCTGAAATATTAATCTAATAAACATGAGACAGGACTTTTCGGAGATGCAATTTGGAAAAAAAACACCTTCGAGATGAACACTTCATTTCCTCGCGATTTTATTATGAGGAACGCCGGTGGAGGAAATGATTATAATAAAAGAAAGTTTACGAGATCCTTCTGTGAAATTCTCGTGAATTTTGGTGATAGAAGCTAGGGCGTACTACATAAATTACATAAAACATTGTTCTCATAAATGAAAATATGGAATCGACATTGTGTTTGATACAGTTTCAATCGGATACTTCCTTATGGGTAAATTATAGGAAATGAGCAACGGTAAAATTTACGTTCGCTTGTTTTGCCATTTTTTATTTATTTTTAAACATCCATCAAAGCATTAATTGCTAACTAAACTAACTTTCTTTGAGGCTTAGGGCTTCATCATCGATGAGACGGCATTCGCTCTCGTAAAATTCAAGGTAAACTCTTGGAAAGGAGGAGTTAGAGAGGGCACCCTGAGCTCTACGGTGCACTTGGGATCAATGCGTATGAAACATTAGAATGAGTTAAGGAATTCCGAAACGGTATGAGTTTCAGGGGAATGAATATGGAACAACCCAAGTTTTCCACCCAGATCCGCATCCACAGCTAGATTCTAATAGGATTAGAAGACAGGAGGGTTGAAATACGTATTAGGTATTCCGTCAATGAAAGTATTTCGCTAAAATTTTAACTTCAGTAACTCAGGATAATAAAATTTACAGGCAACACAAAATAGCGCTCGAATTCGTAAATATGCCAAAACTCATAAAGTTTTTTTCAACATCCCTGTATAAAAACACCTTTCACAACTTACACCTTCGATAACAAACCAGGTCAATGGTCTACGGGATAGGTAATTTGACATAAATCTATGGCAAACTGTCGACACGCCTTGCTCCTTCAAATGTATTGCCCTTACGACAGGTATTACTTAACAAAATTTACTACCAGCTTCGGAAACTAAATATTTGTGGCGCTACTTAGCCGTTGGCACGCCCTTGTTTTTATTTGCTAGTGAATAATATTTATCGTACTGTAGCGTATTGGCAGTAAATTCATGTTCAGTGATAATCCACTTACTAGATTTTGTGGTTTGTGGTTTGGGACTGTAATAAATTACGTCATGCTTGAGATTTACTTGCGTCTTTAATTGCGGTATAATTTTTATCCGATTGTAGCAAATAAATTAGATACTGTCAGTTCATTCTGTGTAAATGAACGACGAAATGCAGAATGAGCTCACAATGTTATGTAGTCTTCTTGTATTCAGCTTTTCCTTGGGTTTAATCAAGTGAATGGCTGGATCTCAAGTTTATGATACATTCCAACCAATAAGGATGTATTTTTATAAGCTCAGCAGCCTCGTGGATAATCCTTCCTATGTTCTTTAGCGAGTATTTTTGTGGTTAATGATGAATAGGTGAAACTTTTACATGATTTCATCTACAGCCAAAGTTTGTTGGTGTTTTATCAACTACATATTCATTGACTTTGTTTAGTGTAAATTTATAATGAATAACACCAAATAAGTCATACTGATTGTGACGAACTGTTCTTTCTATTATACCTATAATACTAGGTATTATTAGTACCATACCGTATTTTACAAAAAAAACAAATAAATTCATTCCAAAATCCACGCTTACCCTCATTTCTCAATATTACGTACTTTCAAAGTGAAGGAATTCTGCCTGCAATATTGGTTCAGCCCTATTATACCTACACTTACCTGCGGTCCTATAACGAAAAGTTCTGCTGCCAAAGTTGTACAAAATGTGACCCGTCTGCCTAAATTAACCTCGCAAACTTTATAGCTTACTAAATAATATTTTGAGGCGACAGTTTTCAATGCTCGGTTTAAACTATTCACGAACGAATGTACGTTATTATAGAAATGTTTCAAACGACAGTTTTCCATGCTCAGTTAAAACTATTTGCGAACTATTTCTTAACTAGAAAATTCATGTAATAGAAGATGTGGTTGTAACCAGTTTTAAGTACATATACTCACGCCTGTATATTCCCGAAGGGGTTGGCAGCGGTTTATTATCACCCACATTTCGTCAACTATAATAATTTTCGGTCCCACGTAATAAGAGGCGAGCCTATTTCTGTCAAGCGGGCACTTATTAATGGGCTTTTAAGCAGATTGAGCAATACCGAGGAAGGTGTAGAGCTTAATACACAGGACGAGAAATGAACTTTAGTGGAAATCACCTGGGCGATAATAAACTGCACTCAAGTTCAGTTCTAGAACGCATTATAAACTTAAAACTTGTTTCAAGTCAAGATTCGTGAACAGAATCTAAAACCAACAATCTAGAGTCAACCCTAGATACTCTCCATTTATAATTTACTAGCTGTTGCCCGCGGCTCCACCCGCGTGTATTTCTGATTCCGTTCATCGCTGATATATAGCCTATATGTTAATCCAGGGTATGACCTATATACATACCAAATTTCAACCAAATCGGTCCAGCCGTTTATGCGTGAAAGAGTAACAAACATCCACACATCCACACATCCACACATCCATTCTCACAAACTTTCACATTTATAATATTAGTAGGACTAGCCGACCCACCCCGGCTTCGCTCCTGGCAAATATCAAAACCTCGTATTACCTTTCAGCAATATCTACTCGTATTTTTTTAGTTTTCAAATAATGTATGGGAATCTGCCGAATTTGTTGACATTTGTGATCACTACTCCGCTCCCTTGAGTAATAGCGTGATGATATTATAGCCTATAAACTCTCTCGCTAAACGCACCATTCAACACAAAAAGAACCCGTCGTTCCCAAGATGAGATTAGCGTGTTTGGCCATACAAACAAATAAACAAACTCTTTAGCTTTGTACCTAATCCTAATATACAAAAATCAATGCCACTTTTCGTTGTTATTTTATAACTCAAGAACGGGCTCACCTATCCAAACCAATCAATCAATCAATTAGCCTACTGCAGTCCACTGCTGGACATAGGCCTCTCCCTATGTGCGCCACGTTTGCCGATCCTCCGCCTTCCGCATCCAGTCCGTCCCAGCCACCTTTCGCAGGTCGTCGGTCCATCTGGCTAGGGGATGTCCCACCCTCCGTTTTCCTACGCGCGGTCTCCACTCTAGGACTCGTTTGCTCCAACGGCCATCAGTCCTTCGGCAGATTCGGCAGATCCAAACCAAATGTTTAGGCTTTGTTCGAACTATTTAGTACCTAGATGGTGTTTGTGAAGTTTGCACAAAATCGGTAGTGCGGTTCTTCATTTAGGCGGTACGAAGTTCGCGAGGTCAGCTAGTATTAACATAGATGTGAATTCTACATTACCTTCAGTTCAGCTCATTCGTGCTTGCTTTGGGATCAAGCCAACCTCACCTGCAGGCTGATATCTATACCGACTGATTAACAGTGAGGCTCTGACTTTTCTTTTGGTGTTAGGAGGTCAGCAGACGTGCGTCGTTCGCATAAAAATCAACATAAACCAAATCATGGCAAGGAAGGACAGGTAAGGTAACCTTGGGCTCCATGGTGAAGACTTTGGATGCAATCGAGATTCTTTTGTGTTTGTCACTCAAATTTTTCTGTAACATTATTATTACTATGTCGTCTATGCATGTCGTAAAATTAAGATGCTTATGAATGAAATTTTAAAGCATTTTGTACGCTGACTGTTCAATACGATTAAGATAGATTTTATATCTTAATCGAATTAAGATACTATGATTAAGATGTGTAGAAATAAGATAAGTAACGCCATCTATTACTATTTACAAGAACTAACCGAAATGCTGTACGAGTTTACGGCCATTTACAAAAATAGGCAAACGCCTTCGAGAAAAAGATCTTTGTTTCAGTAGAAGTAATGCGATTTTCATTCAAAATATATCTCTGCTTACCTCAAGGATAATGCGGATGTAAATTTTTAATTAGAATGTTAGCAAAACATTTTTAATGAAGTAGGTACGTACCATACCTATATGACATCGCTGTGAACATCAAATGAACGATGTCATACGATTCAAAACCAGATGTTCGTAACTAAGGGTCCAAAAAGAGCAGGTGTTTGTGGTTTAAAGTAAGCATAATGTGAGCTTTCCAAACGTTAGAACTTTAAGTATTAACCTTTATTAGACCTTATGTTCTCGGAGATATGACATATTTACCCTTTTTTGTCATAAATGTGCAAATGATTTGTGTGAAATTCTGCAACTTACCAATTCGTTATTTCTATGGATATAAGGTTTAAATTAACCTATACAGATAAATTTTACATAGTTCTGGTTGTTATAACTATTTCAACTTTTCCTTCTCAAGTTTCGACAGGTTATTACAATTCTATAGGGGAAATAATTAATTAAACTATGTCAATGAAAAACTATAAAAACAAAAAAGTACTATTCTAAGATTATTAGGTATAAGTCGGACTCAGATCGACTAAAACGCACGCCGTCTTTATATCTTCGGTTGCTGGAGGTGAGACTGCCGGAGACATATCTCTCGCACTCCGCTCAAACCAAGGCCTTCCCTTTCGAAATTGCCCTCTTCGGAACCGCACAGAGGTAATCATATTTGCCATCCATACATACCTATTTCTTTTTGCGGTTTTCAAGAGGTAAACCAATTTATATACTAAAATCATTTCTATTTTGTTATTAACATTTTCTATTAAATTAATATGCATTAAAAAAAACGAGAAAATCGTCGAGATTGATATTTTTGTAATTGGGAATAGTGAGTGCTTACTAAAAGGTTTACGTTTATTATTCAGAGTGCTTTTATTTAACATCAAAGACAGCAGACAGGTTCCAAAACTAGCCCATTTAAAGTACTCAGAATCAGAGTTGTTTAGTCTATTCACACTAAATTACTTCCACATTTCGTAATGTGAGTTCATGTTTTAGTCCAGTATACCTAGAGACGTGTACGAACTCCTAACACAATTAGTCAGCGTTCTCGACGACAATGAGTTGGCAATTTCATGCAAAATTCCGCTTTCGCCATCGTTCCTACACTGCTTTTGAAGATGGGAACTAAAATACCGTGGCAAAAGTTTACTTTTTCAAATGGTACTGTGAGTCTTATGGGTATTTTCACATCATCTAAAATTTAGATCATGTGAAAATACCCTAGATTCTAGTCTATTATTAATACAAACTTACTTAAATGAACGAAAACAATTAACAAACCTACTGCTTACGTAGTTAATTGTACCTCATAACAAAAACCACTTAGCAGGGACAAGTGGATATTGATTTCCAATCATTCCTACCAGTAGATTTATGTGGAATAATATTCCACTCTTACCTACCAGGGAGGATTCGTTGGTAAGGACAAGTGGAACAGCCCAAATTATTGTGCTCTCTGAATATGTTGTGATACCTTGGAAAGAAGTAATGATATTATGATTCCGTAGCCAACCGCATACAATAACTGCCGACGCACGCAGCAGATGTGCGTAGTTCATTGCGGATTCTCAATGGTCCTCTTTATTCGTATCGGAGTTTCACAAGTAATGGGTACGCTGTAACTGCTGCATGCGTCGGCAGTTGTCGTATGCAGTCGGCTTCGCTATGATACCTTTAGAGAGACGGGTGAAACCGGTCGGCTAATCTAATTATATTACCATTCATCAAAATTGTTTATTATTAGATATACATACCTAGGAAGTCCACTGCTGGACATAGGCCTCCCCTATAGATCTCCAATAGGACCGGTTGGAAGCGGCTCGCATCCAGCGCGTTCCGTTCTATGTCCAGCAGTGGACTTCCTATGGCTGAAATGATGATGATGATGATGATGATACATACCTACTCATACAAGTTTAATACATAACCTGTTGGTGTTGAACCACTTCGTAACTTTATACAAAGCAAACCTAACAAAAGGAAGAGAGATTTTCATATTCAATATGTCTTCTGTCAATAAAATAGGAGCTTATTGTAGCCTTTGTAGTTTCTATTGTATGTAACATAAAATTTTCTTTAAAAAATATATAGCTAATAATAATTAAACATGTTTCAATTGTCTAGGCATTGGGTTATTACGATCACGCACATATTCTAACATAACCCTCATTTTAGATCTCACTCTTGTAAAAATATCTGTATTTTTTACTAAAAGGAACAATCTTTTTAAATTCGCCGCGATCATAAACCATACTTGTACTGTACGTATTTATGGTTTAAGCCTTAGCGTGCAAGCTGCGTCCTTTCAACTTAACATCCATATAACCGTGACACGCTTTCCAATTTTCCATTGGGAAATATGGAATATTTTTATGCATGACCAGAATATGACCATATACCTATTAGTAGGTAGAATTTCCGTGACAAATGTTTAGAAAATGTATTATAACAGGGCTTTGTCTTATGAAACATTTGTCACGATGTGTATTTACGTAATCCATTACAACTTGTTCGTAGGAACTAAGCACCTAATTATTAACATGTGCAGCCGTTTTTCCAGGCTGGAAAGGCGACAGGAGGCGCGGCTTTGATCCCCGCTCAGTGAAAATATTTGTATGCATGAATATAGATTTGTATGCATGAATAGAGCCTCGTTAAGCACGATAAGCCGTCGGTCCCGGTTGCCATGCTTGGCAGTCGTTGCGGGTAGTTGTAGCCCTAAAAAGCCCAACAATTGGTCCAACTACAATGTTTCAATATATCGCTGATGGGTTGTTGAGGTCAGAGCAGTCTCTTCATGGAAAATATCGAAGTTCAGCCAAACCTGCAGATACACTGGAAAAAGCGGATCCTAGACTCCGAGGTAAAAGCTTCGGATGCGACTGGGATTAACACTAGGATGAAGAAGAAGAAGTTAAGTCGCGATTTCACGGACATTTCGTGGACTACGCACTGTGGAATGGAGCTCATCCGTGTTAGTGCAGACACGGTTGTAATAATGCGTCTGTGACCGCGTCCGCGTCCGTGAAACCTTGCAACCCGTTAGAGGTAATCCTGGTTACATCTGAGGTTTTCACCTCAGAGCCCGGGGACTGCTTTCTATCTAAATATAAATTATTTAATCTATTATGGCCAGCACGTGAATGACTTACCGTCTGAATTCGTAAAACCAACAGTAAAGTCTGTAACAGAGGCTCAACCGTTGATCAGTTAATGTTCCAGCTGGCAGTTGAGATAAGCTTAAACCCTGAGCTCATAAATAGGGCCCCATATATCCGCCAGTTGTTAAAAACTACAACTTATATGTCAAAGATCTCGATTTCAGTTCGATAAACATAAATATTTAAAAGAATTTCTTTATATATATTTAAAATACATTTAATATTTAAAATATATTTAAAAGAGATCTTTGACATATAAGTGTCTGAATTATCGCTAATCGCCCTTATATATACGAACACTAGACACTCTTGCGACAATATATTGAATATAAAATCAATTTTAATTATTTTGCAATCTATGTATTCAAATGACAATGACTTTTCGGTGCGTTTCGAAGTTATGTGTGTATTTATCGCAGGTTTATAAGTTCCCGGTTAATGGCAATAGGCTCGCCATCTATTACATTGGGACCTAAACATAAACGGCGAAATGTGGGTGCTAGCACCTCTGCCTACCCCTTCGGGGATATAGGCGTGAGTTTATGTTATGTTATGTATTCAAATTATTCGCTTTCGTTATCTGTTTTCTTACAACTTTTTTCAAAGTGAATATGAATTATAAAATACACGGAATTCATGCATCAATTACGCACATTGCAGAAATAACATTAGCATGCAAACAATTCTTACAAAAAAATCGAAACAATGTCATAGCAATTATGAACAATTAGTTAGACATCAGCATGATTTTATCCGACAGTTGCTAATGTATTAATTACGCATAAAGAAATAGCGTTTCCAAGATTCTTCTATAACTAATTTACAATTACCATAAATTGTGATTGAAACGCGATATACGTGGCTCTTGCAAGATAGCTTTTTGATAGTTTGATACACCTACTTACGTGTTTGTTAGTGTAAATAGGTGTATCAAATAGCTGACCAATTTGACGACCTCTGTGGCGTAGCAGGAGATGGTTCGACTGCTAAGTCAGAGGCTGCAGGTACATTTCCCGTTCAGTACAAATATTTTTATGCCTTGATAATTCAAAATTTACGTCATACTTAGAATATTTTCATAGTATGCCACATAAAACTGATGATCTGACCCGATTTCTCCGTCTGGCGAGAAGGAATCTCATGAAAATGTGGCCTAAATGTGTAAGTAGTACCTATAAGCATATTATTGAAACTCCTCACTGACAGTAAGAATTCACATTACTCCTAGGAGACCTGCTCTAGATAGTACAATACGTAGGTATATTTGCATAACAATTCACCTAGCACGTGTTAGTTCGAACCCAAGGCATCGTATAGAGCTTATAAAACAAAGTAGGTAATCTTAGCCTTTAAAAATATCTTTATTTCATTTTGGAATTCATTTTGTACCTAGCTGTTTCTGTCGCATCGTTCCTTGTAAAAGAATATCCCATCAAAAACAATACTTGTAAAAAATGCCAAGCCTCACCGCCCTCGGTTCTTCTACCGCAAAAAGTTGTGAGATCCATGTAATACCAAGTCGGTTAATTTATTCAGTGCCTACTTCAGATACCTTCTGTCCTAAGTTATTACGTAATAAGTTTTTATGTTTTGAATATAATAAATTGACTTGGCAATCGCACTAAACAATCTTATTTAATGTAATTATTGTAATGTGCTATACATTGTGTTTTCATGCGATGGCCAAGTTTTCGGTCAGTCAGTGAGTGACAAAATTTGCAAACTTTGACTAGTTATAATTCTTAAACTACTGGTTCAAATTGAATGAAATTTGAAATATAATGTGTTTTTACAGTGCCTACTTGGTAACCGAAGATTCAGGCTTCTAGGTTTATCCATAACGAAGTTCTAGGGGGTCGAAAATGGCCTGAAGTGCTTCGAGAAAATAGTGTTACGGCCGTGCCGCTCTTTTTTGCTCGACTTGGCGGGGGCACTGCCGTGCCCCCAGATATATACGGTTATTTCATTTCTTTTTGTGGATGCCTACTATACAAGGCCAAAAAATAAAAGGTTGTCTAGTTCACGCGACAGTAAACAAACAGAAAGCGACCGGTTGACGGCAATTAGGTGGTCTGCTGTTAGAAGGGCTGTTATGTATTACGAGTATGTGTCCCACTTGAGCTGTCCGACTGGGAAAGTACCTCCGCCCTACAGAATACCACGATCAGTGGGGTAGCCAGAGCTCACTGAAGAGTTTTTTTTTGCTGTCAGTGTGAAGACCAAAGGCTTGTTCTGCTTTGTCTTCTGTACCCACTGATGGGACAGAAACTCCCTGTTCTTATAGGGTCGCAGCACTAATGTGACTCCCCTGGTGTTGCACACGTCCATTCGAATCCTGGCCATAACACTACCGACGTGAACCCACTCCTAACACAAGCAATTTAGTTTAGCTGGAGGGGTTAACGGGAATATTAGTAACTAGCCTTCCGCCCGCGGCTCCGCCCGCGTGCATCTCGGTTAACGCGACCTTTGCTCATATCTTCGGTTCTTCTCAACCGATTGCGATCAAACAAACGTAAGATTTTAAGTCTGAGTAAGCCCTTTCTAACAAAAAAAACCGCATCAAAATCCGTCCAGTAGTTATTGCGTCCATCACTGACAAACAGACAAACAGACAAACAGACAGGAAATTCAAAAAAAATATTTTCGTGTTCAGTATCGTTAACATAACATAACCCAAGTATTTTTTTTTGAAACCACTTTACAATTATATAATAGTATAGATTTCGGTTACTAATATTCTTATAAAGAAAAAAAAAATTAAAAAAAATAGGCGGTGGTAATAACTTTCCACCAGGGGCACAGATTACTAAATAGTTACTACGCCTGTGGGGCTGTATGCTTGTCACCTATGCGCCCCCTTAGACAGGAGGCAATACGTTGGTCGGCGTAGAATAGAATGACAAATACGATTTGACGTTTATGACAATGAATGAATGATGAATGAATGATAATTTATTCGCACGAAATACGGTACATTATAGTTACAATGGTATTCGGTTATTACAATAGGTAGCTTAACGTATGTCACCAAAATTGGCATGCAAAATTTTCAAAAAATATCAATAGGTATAGGAATGTCAAATGTCATATACGACAAATCCCATACATTCGTTAGTCTATTCTACAATAGGTACGCCGGCCAACAACGGTTTGCCACTTGACTAGGGGGGCTGGTCATACACTATTGGTCTCAGGTAGATATTAAACATTAGGTAGTTAAATTTAAGCGAAACTTTATTAATTTATTCTGCAAATCCAAAGAGTATGTGTCGAATACTAAGTGAAACCGAAACTCATTGATTAATGCTAACTACAAACATGTCTAACAATTATTAATTCGTGTATAATTTTCGATTAACCGTTGTTAACGTTTATTTTTGGCAAAACTTTCCCTAAGTAAACAAATGATAAAACAAGCGGCTCATTACCGCAAAAATACAAAAAAGTTTCACATCGAGCACTTTAGGGTTGCAATATCCAAACAATTCCCTTTTACTACACAAATTGTCCCTAAAAAGGTACATAAATAGCAAAAAAAGCTCAAAATAGTTGAGCGTAGTATACAAATGCGGTCGTTTTGCATACCACCCTGTACCATAATTTGTACTTCACATTTATTCTAGCACGAATTATAGCGCATTATATTTTCTTGACACTTTAACAGTCCATTCAATTCCCACGACTAAATTTATTACTAGACCACAATACAGACTGCTCTAAACCTAGGCGGTTACCGGTGTTGCGGTCAGAAATTCTATTCAAATCTTTGCTTCCATTATGTTCGTGTCAGGCGTTTAATTCTGACAAATATATTTCCCTAGACAGGCTTTCAGTGCCGTAGCTGTCAAGAATCTTGAGAACGAAATAATGTATTTTATTTTGCTCTATATCTCAATCATGCAAAGGGTGTTTTCGGACCACATGGTACCTAATTTTTGCTAAACACTTCTAAATTTATATGATAACTAGCTGACCCCGCGAACTTCGTACCGCCTAACAGTCAATTCTTTTTTTTTTTTTCAATTTTTCTCTCCGTAAGAAATCCCTGTACTTTAAGGAATGTTCTAAAAAAAGAATTAGCGAAATCGGTCCAGTCGTTCACGCGTGATGGCGTGACCAAGGGAAATAGGGATTCATTTTTATATATTATAGAGATTATTATTTTTGACCGACTTTTAAATATCTTTGACCGAAGTATTAAACTTACGAGAAAAGCTCCTCCACCTATTCTGACAGGGATGCAGAAACCTATTCTGACAGGTATGCAGAAACCTATTCTGACAGGGATGCAGAAACCTATTCTGACAGGGATGCAGAAACCTATTTTCTGACAGGGATGCAGAAACCTATTCTGACAGGGATGCAGAAACCTATTCCGACAGGGATGCAGAAACCTATTCTGACAGGTATGCAGAAACCTATTCTGACAGGGATGCAGAAACCTATTCTGACAGGGATGCAGAAAGTAAAAATTGCGATTTATACCTCGGGACATATTTATAATATGTTGGACCTAAAATGTGCTCAAAATACGCTCTATACACCCATAGGATAGCACGGGGCGGTGTACGAACTCAAATTCGCCGAGCATAGGTTATTACAAAACAATCCGCGAGCTCGAGGCCCTCGTTTCTCTCGCGAATAAGGTCCAAGATTTATGTGGGCATGTACTTAGGTTAGCCTTATACTTGAACCTAAATAGTGAAAACTATACTTATTATAGCTTTAGCTCTTTAGCTCAAGTGGGACTAATACTATTGACTGAAGTTAATCTTATTATAAAACAGACTTACTAAAGATACCTGATGTGACATACAAAAAATTTCAGCTCAGCTGAAATCTAATTAACCATAGCGCTCTGTATCATAATGCATATCAAGTCGATATCCCCATAGCTACTGAGCTAAGGATTCCTAAAAGTTTATTCTACAATGCCGTTCGGTTTTCCAATGCAGCTCAAATCTATTAAGACAGAAAGCATCGAAATGTATTAGGATAAGAGGAGTCCTGAACTCGATATCGGGAAGATTGCGATGTCATTTGTTTCCGCGGAACTATTTCACTACGATAAGAAAACGAAATGGCAACTTTCTATACAATCTTTTATCTGATATTGATTTAAGACGTCAATAAATAAAAGACGGGTATGGACGACATAATTGGATTTTTTGTTATTCTTGTAACTGCTGAACGGATTTAAGTTGAATTTGGCTCACGGATAGTTTAAAAATCATCGTCATTAGTATAGCATTGGTCCTGATTGTATCCAAGGCCTTCAGCTTAGAGCCTTCGGTCCATGTATCCCTTTTATTGCATTTGATTCAACTTGAAAGGTTAAAAATAGCGACTGCCGACAGGGACAGAGCCTTCCACCTCCGATAGGAAGCTTATCTACGCCAGCGCACCAAAGCCTCGACCGTCAAACTTCTGGTATGGTGTCAACTTGGCCCCAAGGCCTTGGCAGAGCCCCATATATCTACAGAATATATTTAGGTACCTACATTAATAACCGACGGCCCACAGACGGCGTGCGTTTTAGTCGGTTCGAGTCCGACATAACCTCCGGCTCCGGCGGAGAAGGAGGTCATTGATATCTCTACCTACATAAAACCTATAGTATCTCTACTTACATAAAACCTATAATATCTCTAACATAATTCAAAAGCCTTAAATTCATGAATTCAAATAAAATATCCTTAAAATTTTGTGAGATAATTTCAAAAGGCGAGTACCTAATTCGCCCACATTTTTACTGTGTACAATCACGGCCGTCAGTGTTTGGTATCACGCGTCGAGATTAAATACTTGAAATGCAAATAGAGCCATATTAAAGCACACAGAAGCGATACGCTCGGATTAATGCCGTCTAATTTCGTACAATTGTACGACTGCAGGATTTTAACCCTACTTAGTATGTTTAAGCTGAGCACAATTGCTTTGTTACTTATCTTGAATAGTGTAATATGAACGATGTACAGTTACCGACAATTATCTGAACATTAAGTACTGAATACCTTGATTTCAAATACATAGAAGCTTGTTAAATCTATTTTATTTGTAGGTATTGAATGGGCTATTTTATGTATATACTGGTGTACAATAAAGTGTTGTTAATTCATTCATTCACTCATTTATTCATTCATTCTAGCTTATACATATTCAGGGTTCAATTTTACACACAGGGTACAAACAAATCATGATAAGGAGGACAAAGAATATAAACTCTTTCTCCCCATTTTCATAATTGATTCATCTTAACTTTTACAGTAAGGTATGTAATCCCCCCCCCTCCCCCCCTCCTCGTCCATTAGGTAGTATATTAGTGTAGCGGCTTGGAGGTGTAAATTATAATTTCGTGTTTTGTCTAATCTTACATTATATTAAAAGATTTGAGCTTTTGAAATTTGTGTATCTACTTTTCTAACTGATTGTACACTAAAATGTATGAGGTTTTGAAGATAGGGGATGATTACAGGTTCCAACTTCTAAAATTAACTGTAAAGTATTAGTATAATGTATAATGATATAATACTTTCTAAAGTACCTTTGTAATTTATTTAAATTACTTTGACATGAATATATCCCTACTAATATTATAAATGTGAAAGTAACTCTGTCTGTCTGTCTGGCTTTCACGCCCAAACCACTGAACCGATTTTGATGAAATTTGGTATAGAGGTAGATTAGACCTCGAGAAAGGACATAGGCTATGTTTGGTCGCGATAACCGACATCCACGCGGGCGGAGCCGCGGGCAAAAGCTAGTTTTTTATATAATAATACGGATGTATGGGGGGCCTCATCAAAATGTGAAACCAAGCCAACCTTACATACGAGCTGGTACTGCTGATCCGTCTTTTGGTTGCAGTCTCAGATTGCAGTCGTTCCCATAAAAGTGAAAATAAAATCGAATTTTTAAAATGATTATACATACATACATATACTTACACCTGTAAATCCCCGAAGGAGTAGGCAGACTGATGTATTATCATCACCCACATTTGGCCAACTATGGTTTTCGCTCTCACGTAATTAGGCCGTCTAGCGGGCACTTTGTCTAGCCTGTATGTTTACTGTCGGATGGAGAATAGCCCAATCTCTTAGTGGCCTTTTACGACACCCACAGAAAGAGATGGAGTATCCCTATTCTACTCCACCGGAAACCAACACGGCTAAAATTATTCTACTTACTATTATTATTTATCTCTTTATTCATTTTAAATAGATACCTATAAATTACATTTTTAAATACATTATTATCTAAAAAAAACATAATATTTCAAAATATAAAATATAGTGCCCCACCGGCATCGGGTACAGGGACCAAGCTACCGGTGTGGTTAGGGGTCCAGGGAGAGGAACCTCCTCATTATTATTACTTTTAACATAATGCATCAGAAATTCAATCAACACACTACTATTAAAACATAATTTTACAATAAAGTGTATACTGTATCGAGTGTTTAGCATTATGAATATTATACAAACTTCAGTAACTCTCTGATGTCGGATTTAATTAAACTAACACTGTTCACAAATTAGCACAAGTCGCGGTATATCTAAATTAAAAATCTAACTCTTAATTAACCTAATGATGTTATTTTTAATTTATGCCCTTCATAACAGTTTTGTTATCAGCGGCCTATCAGCGTATAAATATACCCAGTGCTCGGGGAAGGTCATTATCGTAGGATCTTTTGCACAAGTTGGGCCGGCTTCAATCCCACTTCTGATGTAGATATTAATTATTTTTTAGCCATGGGGGTCGTAATTGCCTACTTGGTTTGGAAAGTCCAGGAGCTGAAATTTGAATAATATAGTTCAAAAAGGTAGACGGATAATGACGATTTCTCTTTGGATGGCGGAGTCAAATGGCAGTCAAAAGAAAAAATGCGCTAAATTAGCAAAGTAAGGGAGAGACACCGGGCTCTAAGATATTCTAAGGAGTAAGTTTAGCAGGAAGTAGGTTGCAGTACAATCCCAAATCCAAATCTCCCAAAATACAGGCGCAAGCCTAGTTTGGGGATCAGTATCAGGGTCTATTGTAGCGCTGAAGATTGCATAGTCTAAGACAGCACCTAAATGTAAATTATTCTGATGCCAATAAACTTTATCTTATCTTATCTTAATTTGAATACTTCTGTAAAATATCTAAGTACCCTTGAGATAATTTTAAAGCAATTAGAAAAAACCATCGCCGTAAGATGGATGTATTGGAAAAATTGGGTCACTCTCGGGCGAAGCTCGGTGGCTCAGTGGTCAGAGCGTTCCCCCTGTAAGGGAAAGATCGCGGGTTCGAGTCCCGCCCGAGAATTGATTTCGCTTTTTCCAATTTATTATAATCTAAGTACCCTCTTAAGGCATTCAGAAAGCCATGTAATGTAGGTACTACTACTATACTATGAGACAAGTATCTTGGACCTAAATCGCAAGACAAACACGCTGGTGAATTGTTTTGTAATGATCTATGCTTGGTGAATTTGATCTCGTCAAACGCAGTAGCACATAGGGCTATCCTCAGAGGACATCCAAGAAACGTGTACTACACGTATAGAGCACATTTTGAGCACATTTTAGGTTCAAGACAGATGTCCCGAGCAATTCCAAAGTTTTAATGACGTGTTCATCGTCCGAATGACGTACAAGCACAGATTACTAAATAGTTACTATGTATAGCGTATACGTATAGTTACTACGTAGGTATAGCGCGCAAGTATATGGAGTGAAAGAGGCCTGGTACAAGTTCGATTACGTAGGATAATCTCTGTTGTTTTATAGATTTTCTAGCTTTTGAAAATACTTATTGGATTCTGTAGATTTCATTTCTTATACATAGGTATATTGTTATATATTGATGCCACGTTTAAGTTGCTCCATGCATAGCAAATCTAGAGATGGGATTAGGTAACAATATTCTTGTACCAAGTTTGGCAAAGACGCTAAGCTATTCATAGGTTAGCTACCTAAGTAACTAAATGATGCTGCTGTATCTATAAGGGCTTGTACTGACTAGGCTAAAAGTTTACCACTATCTATGTTAAAAAATAGAATCTAGCTGTATTGCTGTCTTGCTTTGGGCAGATAAAGGATATTATTATGTCGTTCATACCACTGCAGAAATTCGTTGTGGCAGACGCTGCGCTTTTACTGTAACTGTAAGTATTGCTTTGTATGATTACCTACCTATATTTGGATGTCAACTTCATGGCAAAATATTCTTGTAGTAATATTGTAGTAGGTAACATTTTATTCATAGTGTGATAGGAGGTCCAGTTACCTATCAACCAAAACCCCTCTTCGCGAACTCTATCATTAAAGAATCATCGCCGCATAGTGGGACTTAGAGTATACGTACCTTCGGGGTTCAAGTCAACCTCACCTGCTAGTCGATACATCTGCTAAACTACGCATGAGACTCAAGTGCAGTCGTCTATAGCAGCGTTGGGGGGTCAGAGGGCACTACCTCCCGCAAAAGATATCAAACCAATCAAAAAGAATAAGCCCAAGGTGCAAACTGCAAACATTGTATGCAACCGCGAAATGACTAAAAGGATGATGAATCATCATCGCACAGTCGAAAATAAATAAACCTCATCGTTAAATAAACTATCTTTAGCTGCTACGTACTTTTCCATATTATGAGAGCAAACAAACAGTCAGCCGCAAACTATTGGTCAAGTCAAGTCAAGCCTCTCTCATGAAATTCACAACGAATTTTGTCAGAATTTTTGTGGGAAATGCCCCTGGGTTTGTATTTTAATTTTCTGCCTTTTTGAGTGGCTTGCAGCGGGCGTCAGTAAGCCGCAGTAAAAAATACATATTTTAAAGTGCTAAGTACCATATTGCATGCGTATGCTTTTAGAAATAAAATGTAGTTGCCGAATTCATGCTGAAATCTGATCGGATATTTTTGTCGTTCCCTTAAAAAAGATTCAACATCAGGTAAATTCAACCTTATGGTCATGCATACAAATATTTGCACTGAGTGGGGATAAAAAACAGAAGCACTATACACAATACATTTGCCTTGAAGAGTATAGAATATCTTACAAAGAGAAGTTCTTTAACTAAGACCAAGAATTTTCATTAAAAAAATAAGTACCGGCTTGATAATTTTTGAGCTTTTCTGTATAATCTGCTGCTACCGCAGAGTCTAAGAATACGTAATTGATGATATACATGCGACCAAAAAATAACTACCTAGATAAATCGTTATTTTACCGACCGTTAGCTCCAGCTTCCTAGAAAAGACTAAAAAGTATACAAAATACAAAAACGGACTGAAAAACCAGAGCAATCATTAAAAACACAATTTATGTCAGTATTTAAAATTACCAGACAGACTTTATCAGGCAAAGGGAATTAACTCCATTCTGCCAGTTGTAAAAAAAAAGAAAAATACTTTTTGTTTTTTTCTTTCAGTACGGTTGCCAGTGGGCAGTGAAATTTTAATTAGGAAAGTTATTTTGCTTATTCTCCTTTTTCTCAGTTATTCGCTCCCTTTTCTGTCTATCTAATTTCAACCTTTAAGTGAAGTCATAGAGTCTAATTTTGATCACGACAATAATGTGTTTTACTGTAAAATTTTATCTGTTGTATTTTTAAAGGCAAACGTCAGTACGGTACGGTTTATTACGTGATGTCAATGCTTTGAAGTTTGTAAGCAACTTTAGAAGGGTTTTATTTGGGCAAATTGGGGTGAACTTTACTGACGATACCAAACTGTGAAGTCACTTTAGCTCAAAAACCTTTCCCAGAAACTAATGAATTTTTTTTTAAAACAAATTAAACTTGTCTGTATCGTTTGTAAATTTATTACAGTTCTATTCAACAACTTTTGATGGCGACTGTACATATTTTGTTACAATACGATGCGATATTTAATCCGTCCAGATTCTGCAAGACAAAAAGCATTGTTTTTTCTTGTATTTTAGATTATCATTACAGCATCTAGACCCAAATCAAGCGTAACTTACAATGGATTGTAGATTTTCCCCGTAATAAGAAGCCACCCTATTACCAGCAATCAGTCACTTTCCGAAGGTGTATGTTTTGGTGTCTAACTAAAATCTAGAGGAACTAGCCGTTTTGGTTCCCTATGGAGTAGAATAGGGTCACCCCATCTCTTCCTGTGGGTATCGTAAAAAGCGACTAAGAGATAGGGTTGTTCTCCATCCGACAATATATTTACAGCCCATGAGTAAGTACCCGTTAGACGGCGGGTTATGGGACATCTCGACCAGGAAAAAACTGGTCCGTGGGCAACAGGCTCGCCCCCTACTAGGAGCTGTCCATTAATCACGTGAGGCTCAACAAGGGGTGGGGGGCGACAAAAATAACGAAATATCACCAGGGGGGAGGGAGGGGTATATTGATTGATCGCGATTTTTGTCACGATTCGTAGTTTTCTAGCACTAAATGGGGAGGGGAGGTTAGAAAATTGCTAAAAAAAGCATCACGTGATTAATGGACAGCCCCTTACGTGAGAGCGCAAATCATAGATGGCGAAATATGGGCGTTAATATACCTCTGCCTACCTCTTCGGGGATTTACAGGCATGCGTATAGTTCCCGGCATTTAACTTGGCAACAAGTCGCGAGTTATTCAAGCCTCTGGTGCGCGCGGATTGGTTTAATATAATCTATGATTGGTGGATTTGAGGTCCTCCGCCGCTGCAGCCTCTAAGCTATCCTCAAAAGACAATCAATACGCGCATACTGCGCATAAATAATACATACGTGTTTGTTGCCAAGTTAAATGCCGCCAACTATATTATGTATGTGTATTGTATTATGTAAAAACTAGAGGTATTTGAATATTATGACGTCACAATTTCATAACTAATTATAGAACGTTAACGAATATGTAATATACGATGCATCACTTACAAGGCTTCTAAGTGCAAGAGGCTGAAGAGATTCCTATATAATTGCATTATTGTGTACGCCGTTGTTTGCAAGCCTTAGAAGTACCGCTACTTGCATATTATACCCAACATACGTAATATATTTATTAACCTAACCTGACCAAAGTTAACAGTTTTTACGAATCGGTTATGAACGAGAATATGAATATTACGTATAGTCTACTTGCCTTTGTCCAGGTCTCCCCAGAAACCCATTTTCCGAAATAGTTATGGTGGTCCGTGTCTTCTGGACTGCACCTCAGCTTTGTACCATCTAGCGGAGTGCAGTCAATTGACGGACCAAATATCTAAATATATATAACTCAAAGGTGACTGACTGACTGACTGACATAGTGATCTATAAACGCACAGCCCAAACCACTGGACGGATCGGGCTGAAATTTGGCATGCAGGTAGATGTTATGATGTAGGCATCCACTAAGAAAGGATTTTGATTAATTCTACCCCTAAGGGGATAAAATAGGGGATGAAAGTTTGTATGAAACTTTGTCAATTTTAAACCGATCGGGCTGAGACTTTGCATGCATAAATCTACTATGACGTAGGCACCCGCTAAGAAAGGATTATGATTAATTCTACCCCCAAGGGGATAAAATAGGCGATGAACAACGTTCCGAACTTAACGCGGACGAAGTCGCGGGCAACAGCTAGTAGATAATAAAGTCGCTTCCGTAATAACTAATAAAATCAAATCATGGAGTTCCTACAGCTGAGATGGCCCTGGGTTAAGCCACCTTACATCTCGGTATGTGAAGACTCGAGACGGTGGCGTCCGGTTTTAGTCAGTTCAAGTCCGACTAATTAGTATCCGTAATCGAAAAAAAGGGTTAGTGGAGCGAACCACGGGCTTGGACCCATATTTGGACTATAGAATAGAATAGAAATAAACTTTATTGTACACCAAACAAAAAAGAAAAGTATACATAAAATAAATGGCAAACATAATTAGGTAATGTACAAATGGCGGCCTTATCGCTAAAAGCAATATCTTAAGGCAACCTTTGTATGCAACCGAGATTGGCGTTCGAATGATAAAGAAAAATATATTTAGTATGGAGAGTTTATCTATGCATGCATTCATTGTACATCCCTACTAATATTATAAATGTGAAAGTAACTCTGTCTGTCTGTCTGTCTGTCTGTCTGTCTGTCTCGCTTTCACGCCTAAACCACTGAACCGATTTTGATAAAATTTGGTATAGATAGATAGATTGGACTTTGAGAAAGGACATAGGCTATGTTTGGTCGCGATAACCGACATCCACGCGGGCGGAGCCGCGGGCAAAAGCTAGTGTCCATATATTTCCAAAAAAAAAACTAGATAAGTAATGTTACGTGAACATTCATTAAGCCTACTTATAGAAGATTTTACCTTCTCATCTCATATCAAATATAACACCCATGTACAAACCACTTGCAGCTATTGTTACACACACTGAGTGAAATCTTGAAAGTTTATTGATTCAATGACATATTGAAGTGAGCTTGGAAATTAATTCCAAGTCATTGTGTCCGGTAACGATGACGGTACTTAAAAGTACAACTAAGCAGTTTTTTTAACGTATCATTTTATAGAAGACTAGCTGATGCGCCGCGGCTTCGTCTGTTGCATATTTTGAGACCTCATTATCACACCTTTGGGTCCGTAATTTTTAGTGTTCAAATAATGTATGGAAATCTGCTGATTTGTTGACATTTATTATCACTTCTCGGCTCCCTTGTGTAGTAGCGAGATGATATAATAACCTAAAACCTTCGTCGATAAAGGGCATATTCGACACAAAATTATTTTTTTCAATCCGGTCCAGTAGTTCTGAGATTAGCGCGTTCAATCAAATAAAAATAAAAGTAGCATAACTTACGCCTCACATTATCTGTCGGTGAAAACGCAGTCAAAATCGTCCCAGCTGTTTTACAGATAGCTATATCAAATGGACAGAAAGACAGACTAACAGACAAAAGTTTAAAGAAATAGTTTTTGCGATAAGTACCTATCACATAACTATTACCGTGTACCATAATACCTATTTAGAATTTGAAATTTTTTAACATTACGAACAGACACAAATAATTTTATTTCTTTATATAAATGGTCACATTGACTAAAATTTGAATAGAAGAAAGTGTGTAAGGCTATTTAACTGTTTATGTAATACATTTGAATGTGAATGCGAGATCACATATAAGTGCATAGTGAAATTAATTCAGTCCGCTACGATATAGACTTTTATACCTACTTGGCTAATGAAAAAAATATTGTCATTCAATAAAACGAGGAGACAACGTTCTACTAAGTAATTATGTTCTTTCAATTGTAACTTTCGAGTGTAACTTTAATTGTATGGTTTGGCAATCAACTTGACAGTATACTAACTGCAATACCACAGAAATCACTGTTATGACTTTTTGGTGGATGTGCGGGCAAACGATCACTCAGGTGCACAATCCTTTTTGAAGCTAAAAGAATGAAAACAACTAGTTTTGTTGCAATTCAAACTACACGAAAGGAACTGCATGTAACTGAGGTTTTCCCAAACGACTACATTATGGGGTTCTTCAAGGATTAAAAGGATTTTCAGGGTTGGCAGCATATGCCATGGTAACCACTTTCCATCAGGTGGGCCATGTACTTGTCTGCCACTTAAGTGATACAAAAAAATACACAAAATATTTATTCTTACTTAGTTATAGCTTAGACTCTTAGGCCACGGCCACGGCTCTTAAATAAAATATAAGTAACTTCTATAATAATAAACTCCCATTTCTAATTAAATTTTGTATTTGTATTCTGTTTTACTTTGAATAGCAAGTGGGCACTATCCACCCTGACCAAATGTACCACATTCATGTGGTTGTTGGAATTAATTAACTGAATCCGAACGAAAATGAACAAATTAATATTTTATTTACTCACCACTATGTGTAACTTAATTTATAAAACTAATATTATAATTCAAATAGCATAATATTCCCTTTAGATGGTTAATAAAACAATTAAAGGGTTATTATTACTACATACTATAATAATAATATTTTATATGAAGGTCGTTTTAAAATTGTGTACCAGCTCCAACTTTTTTCCCAATATTGTGGGAAAAAAAATTTAAAATTCCCTGAAAATGTAGCCAAAGTTTTTCGATGATCCGTAATTTGTTGAACTGCAGAAAGACCTCACCAAGAAGTGCTGCAAAAGAAACTTCAATCCGCAAATAGCATATTTGTAAGGGTAACCTACAAATTCAAGCTAATGAACCCTCGACTTCCAAAACTACATATCTATTAGGCTATTCGTCCAGTAGTATCATACATGGCTCGTGTTAACAATAGTGCCCGGAAAACGGCAATAGGCTCACCGCCTATTACGTGGGACCTAATACAATGATTGGTGAAATGTGGGTGTAAATTTACCTCTGCCTAACCCTTCGGGGATTAAGGCGTGATTGTATGTATGTATGTTATGTATGTATGTATGTATGTAGTATCATACAGCGGGGCACCAGCATACAATTTAGCAGCAGAGGCTAATTAATTATTTAAACACCATTATAATACGAATTTTATACCCACTAATACTATACCTAAGATTTTTTTTACCCTTTTGCTCTATCCCCCAAAGGTTTGCTGGGTGAAAACTCAATACTAAGTCAAGCTCGCTTTTGCACCATAAAATGTATTTATTATAATTACTTCTTTAAGAAATAGCCTTGAACTTGTCAAAAAGAAATCAAAAATTCTACATACATACATCACGTCTTTATCCCCGGCGGGTTAGGCTGAGGTGAATTAACACCCACATTTCCCCAATCACTCCTCCTACTCCTAAACATCCTCCTAAAGAAAAGTATAAAAGATTACTTTATACAGTTTTAAAAACTAGCAGAAAAGTAATAAACACGTTACAATGTCACAAGTTTTATTACATTGTAGCTATTCGACTTCCATACGACACTTGAAATCTCAATTCAGCAGAAGTTTACCGACCTGAAGTTTCTCGCTGACATATTATTATCTTGTTATGTTGTTATGCTGAATCATGTACAGTATTAAACATTCTTTTTATGTTACATATTCTGAATCTGCTTACTGGTTCTGACGCTTCGAATAATCTGACAGACATTCCTTAAAATAGTGAGATACCAATGACATAGCGGTTATCAGTATCTCACTATTTTTAGAAATGAAACATACTTCTTCTTTTTCTTCTTCGAGTCAATAGCTAACATCATTCCGGTTTCTTTTTAAATTTTGGCGACCCATTAATAGACAAGCTTTTTAGAACACAAATTGTGTCACGCATAGAAACGGAATTACTATTTTAGCAACCGAAACCGCGGTAGTAGCTTATACTGCTTTTTAGAATTTCTTTTCCAGTCGATTATCTTCGAATCTCGCTTAAACAGTTTTTTATCCCACTAAGCGTTCCAAATACCTATTAAATCCGCCTGTCGACAATTCCATGACACTCAGAAATTAAAAAAAAAAATTCGAATCCTCGAACTTTAACAATACAATCATGATGATCAAAACGCCAGAGGAACAACAAAAAAAGCTACGTAACATCGATTGCTCTCGATGTACCGAATACCGATTCATATCGATTCCATCTCGATAAAAAATCGCGTTTTACATACATCATTGCGTGTCGACCACATTGTTCCGTTTCAAACGATTAGTTACAATTATAGAATAATTGCTACCCGACGGGAAAAGCAGAGGCCAAACAATGCGATTTTTTTGTTCTATCTAGAATGATAGTGTGAAGTTGGTCTTTGTTAATTGCAGAAAGATATTAAAATTATTGAGAAAAATAATACAATTCTTTCGTAGCTTTTGATTGATGAGTTGATTTATTAGAAATACACATTCTAATACCGTTTCTAAGAGAACTTTAAGAGTTAATATTATCTAGATAAATGCATCCGGTTTATTCGATGACACAGACTGATAGGAATCCTCTCCAAAGATAAGTATAATCAGTATTGTATTGGTTAACTAATACTATTTTAAGTCTTGTTAAAAAAAGGAATAATTTGGGTGATTTACAAAAAAAAAATGTATTGACTATGAAATTTTGATTGACTATGAAAATCTGCCGGATTTGTGGACATATATGATCACTACTCCACTACCTTTAGTAGAAGCGTGATGATATATAGCATATAACTTTCATCGATAAACGGGCTATTCAATACAAAAAGAAATATTCAATTCTAACCAGCAGTTCTTGAGATAAGCGCGTTCAACCAAACAAACAAACAAACTTTTCAGCTTTATAATATTATATAGTATAGATTGGCCCTCTGGTCACAACTGTCCGTGTTCACATGGTATTTCATATGCATTATTCACATACCTATTAAGCGTGCATACAATTAACATTCACCGTTTAATTAACTTTTGTTGCTTATAATCATATTTAATTATTCCAATTTCACTTTTGTTTTTACTGGAAAACTAAAGAGATAAACAAGAATTGCAGATAAGTGTATTTTTCTATGCGTTGCATAATAATTTCCGCTTGGCTTGGGCTAGCATATTTCCTGACGTTACTATTGTCTTGAAGCACTTCTATGGCTTTCATAATGGAATCTGAAACGGCTTTAATAGCATATTTTCCTAATCTGGTTATTCTGATGTGCTTGTAGTTTGTAACGTTGTTTATGACCTATTTTCACTGATGACATACAGCATACCTATTTATGTTATAAATCATCACTATCACTACATATTATAAAACAAAGTCGCTGTCGCTGTATGTCCGTCCCTATGTATGCTTAAATCTTCAAAACTACGCAGCTGATTTTAAAGCGGTTTTTTTTTTTCAATAGACAGAGTGATTCAAGAGGAAGGTTTATATGTATAATACATGCATATATTGTAGAGAAACACTGATAAATTTACAGATATGCAGCGGGAACGGACTCAGAAATATATGGCGGTACGAAGTTCGCCGGGTCAGCTAGTTATATTAAAATACATACTAAAAATGCTGGATGTCATCAGTGAAAATTCGTTCAATGGAACGAATTATTGGGTCTGACATTTTACTACTACCTATTACGTAGGACCGAAAACCATAGGTAAGTACTTGGCGAAATATGGGTGATGAAAATACACCTCTGCCTACCCCTTCGGGGAGTTTCAAGCGTGAGTAGCTATATGTAACATTTTACCCATTGAAAGTTCTGTCAGTATCAGTTCTTATCCATGGTGAAATCCGTTCTAAGGATTTTGTGATTAGATACACGCCATAATTATGGGAGCTAAAATCTCTGGGACTCAAGCAAAGGTCGTTTGCTAACCGTTAGACTTTCTGATTTACGCACGAAGTTCTATCGTAGGGTTTCCTTTCATCAGTCAGCATTCAGAAGTTGGTCAGAAGCTAAAACTAAAAGCGAAATATCACGAGAAAATGTAGGAGAGTTCCAAAGTTTTGAACTAACACGACGATTAAATGATGCATGTATTTGATAGTAATGCCCGGAATACAGCAATAGGCTCACCACCAATTACGTGGACCTAATAGAAGTAGAAATGTGGGTGTTAATTCACCTCTACCTAAGGCGTGATTATATGTATGTAATTGTATGTATGTATTAGATAAAGTAGTTACTGAGACATTAAACTCTAGTTCAGATGTAGGTTCCATAAACTACCATCATATTGGTGAACTTCTTGTGATATTAAAAAAGTAAGACAATTCATACACTATTGGGTCAAGAGCAATTGGTGTTGGCGCCAAATGTTGGGCTTACTTTTAGCGTTAGGTCAGCACTTACGTCTAAATTACTACAAATAACATCGTACACGCAAGCGTAAGATTACTTACTCATAATGAATGAGAATCTGTCTTTGTTCAGGTATCATTTGACATTCGGGTAAATATTAAAGTATCGTTTACAAACGACGTCAATCTGTGTGAAAAATGTAGTATACATATTATAGTTTTTCACTCAGTATGAGCATTATACCTTTGTACCTACATCATTATTGTCATCTTAGGGTTGATGCCGTTGCATCTCAAATGCAACGTCTTCGCTTCGGAGCCTGGGTCGTTTTGCACCACAAGTTATTCAAACCACGGTGTGAATTGCTGAAATTCTATTGTTTTTTTACTCCTTTTCATTTCTATTTTTGTATTTTCCAGCTTAATAATGACAAGGATTCATAACAGACTTTCGATTACTTAAAACATTGCCAAATAATTTTATGTATACATTGAAAACAATTCAATCACTTTATTCGAGTACAAAAAATATCCAAACGTTACTTTAAATATTTATCAAAATACGCAAAAAGCAAATCCCCATTGGCACACTTCAAATCTCCATTAATTCTACAGATTTTTGTATCGGAATGGCTTGTCGAAATATATCTGTAATGTAATATAATAATATATACTGTATCGCGTGCAGTAATATGTTTTCGTAAAATCTGTGGTTTAGAAAAACCCCTCCCTCATTCCAAATGCTTCGGCAAAGTAGGTATTTTGTATCCTATGAGATGAGCGGAGCGGAGCACAGCAATGACTTGCGGGGATTAGCCATTCATTTTCTTTAAAGCCAAGACGTTTTCACACCTCTTGTATGAAAGCAAAGAATTTTAAATTCAGGTAATAGTAATAACGTAAGATGACGTAGAGATTAGCAATTCAGTTTAAAATATGGTCACAATTTGATAGTAGGTAAGGCATGAAGTGGGTAACAAATATTATTTAATGAAACAGTACCAGACAGAAGATTATCTTGAAGCTTATGACCATGCTGCATATCACCAATAATTCAATGAAGCCATCATCTCAGTACGAGCGCGGTTGCTTTTGAAGCTCAATAACAATAGTTTAATGTAGTAATTGATGTACAAATAATACTGTTTGTAAATATTTGCAAATATCAGTGCGCAGATGCGATTTGTTACATTCAGATACTTAGGTTACTAAGAGATTATGACAATGTATCACTATTAAGATAATATATATCTGTAGACACATACAAATAACACAATATTATAGCAATACGTAAGAATGCATAGAAGATATATGAAGTGAATATGGTATCAGTCAAGTCATCATGCAATAAGAAACATTGCTCGTAAATGAACATAATATTAACAGTACAAAAACTAAGTATGATAAAAAATGACTGAGTGATATATGATATTAAATCTGCATCCATTATCGGACACTATCATCTAACTAATTAATCATGAGAATCGTTCCCAGACATTACAACATTCTACATTACTGAATGATTCAGTGTAATTGAATAATAATGATTTCAAAGCTCTGTCCAATTTAATTATTTAGGTTCTAGTGAAAACCATGATGGCCGAATAATATCCAATCAATTTGTGATTGAATGTTGAAGTACCTATCCCAAAACTATATTAGCATGTGAAATCTTAAGTGAAATATAACATGAATGTAGCTATAAAGAGTGTAGAAAATGTATGTAAAGCCCGACCAGTAAAATAAAAAACCTCGCCATATTGCGGTAAACTATTGGAACTAATTTCTTCATATGGTAACAATCTATACAATGTCATTATGGTCATCTGTCAGTGTGGTGTCAATTGTGCGTGTTGTTGAGTTTGAGAGCGCTACAAAACTACAAAACTATAGTAATATGCCGAAAACTATTAAAAGCCAGTTAAGAAAAGTAATTTATAATATAACAAAGTATTTGTCGGATAAAAAGTAGGAAGGATTGGACTCTGTTCCTCTAAATAACATCACGGACCTTGTTGTCAACATGACGGGTAGGACATCATAGAGTACGTGCAACTGAAATTGGCCTAATCTACTGATTTTACTGTGACTAATTATTATTCACATTTTTAGGTATATCCCGATCTTCTGTAATAAAAATACGAAGAGAAGGTCAAACGTCAAATGTATTTTCTACGCCTAAGAAAAATAAGCCTAACGCAAAAAAGAAAATCATGCTCGATTATTTTGATCTCTGTGCTGTTAGGCATAAAATACAAGAATTTTATGCAGTCCGAAAAACAATATCGCGTGGTCCCTGTTCTATACATGGTGTAACTGTATGTCTAACTTGTATTTACCATTCCAAGCAGTAAACTATTATACGGATACTACTGTGTTGTGATTTGTGCCCAGTCCTTGTAACCAGTATAACACGCCGCGTCTATTTTTCTATTTTAACCAGAAATCTTAACAGAGAAAAACTTAACTTTTTAACAGAGAAAAAAAAATACATTTTAGTGAAAGTTTTGTATATTAAACACGTACTACAAGTTCTTTCTTTTTCTTTTCTTTCTATATTAATTCGTTTGTAATATTGGACACGATCTTTTTTGTATCGAAACTTAAGAACAAAGCAACTTAATGAAATTAAAAAAAAGAAGTCTATAACTCACTTTTGTGAATAATAGCAATGAAAAACATGACAGCCTCCGTGGCGTAGCGGTAGTGAACGCGGCCGCTACGCAGGAGGCGCGGGTTCGATCCCCACTCAGTGCAAATATTTGTGTGCATTAAATATGGGTATTTGCATTGGTCTGGTCGTGCCTCGGAGAGCACGTTAAGCCGTCGGTCCCGGTTGCCATAAGGACATCTATGGCAGTCGTTACGGGTAGTTGGTGCCCTAAAAAGTCCAAAAACAACGGTCTAGCTGCAAAGCTTCGATATCGCCTAATGTTAACATTGGGTCGTGGAGGTCAGGTGGCAATCGCTTCACGGAAAATATCGAGGTCTAGCCAAATCTGTAGCTATGACTGGTAAAAGCGGACCCCAGACTCCAAGCTGAAAGCTTCGGATGCGACTGGGAATAACGCTAGGAGGAAGAAGAAGCAATGAAAAAGTCACAGTTTTATATTAGGTGTCATTCCGTGCTTAATTGCGGGGAAATAAAAGCCTGTTCATAAGCAAGTGTGTTGAAAAATATTGGCATTTTACATGTGTATCACTATACTTGGTGTTGTCATAATCATAGATGTTTTTGGCGCCCCCAGTACGGGTTTTTTATTTTATTGGTCGGACTTTACATTAATTTCTCTTTTATTGTTAACGCTTGTCAGAAACATTGAAAGCGACTCAACTTTTAACATTATTATGCCTACATGTTTTGTTTAACATTCATATATTTCCTTTTTATTGTAATTTGAATTTCGCTGTCACTTTTTTTATACCTTGTCATATAATAGTAAAGGTTACGGTTAGAAAATAATAAAAAAATAAAATATGTGTCTTGAAAGTCAAATCAGTCTATAAGACCAATGCTTATAAACCTCAAGTTTGTGGACTATGGTCTATTTTAGTTCTTTAACAAAATCTCTGAACATCCTGATTTAGGAACAAATACTATCTAGACGGTTACTTAATCTACCGTCGACCTATCGGGTTAAAATATCGAATCGAATACGGGTTAAAATAATATAATTGGATCTATAAACATGCCCTTTCCCGTTTTCATTCCCCGTTCGTTTCATCGATATGGAGGTCCCACCAAACATCCTCGTGTAATTAAATATTGATGTCTGTATCTACCTTTACCTACAGGCTGCGTCGAAAGTGATTCTCTTATGTCGCTTAATGTTCTCAGCTCTTATAAATATTTTTTAATCACACATGGATTTCTTTGATATCCTTTTCATCGAAATCAGTTTTGTTACGCGTTCCAAATAAGGATGTGAAACCCGTTTAATTTATGGCAAAAGTTCTTGAAATTAAACTTCTGGTTAGTGAAATGTTGTAGCATTTTTAAATATTACAAAAATATATAATGTCACTAATCTGTATTTTATCTGTATGTTTGTGAAAGGATATTCTCGTACCCACTAACTAAGCAATTTAAACTGTTCCTATAATGCTTTCTGGACTAAGACTTTTTTCTTTGCCGCTACGGAAGAAAGTGTGTATTAGAATTTATTAATTCAGATTCTTTATTTAAGAGTTCAATACCTTTACTACTGTATGCATTAACATAACGAAAGGGAAAAAAAAATAACCGACTAACCGCCCAAATGAAACTGCACAGAAGTTAGTGAAATTATAATTAGTAATAAGTACTATTATACTTGTACTACTTACATCATATGGTAATCATGTAAACAGAGACAAAATGAGAACAACCGTTACCGTTTACGCTAAACATTTATGCAAGAATGTATTACGTAACGAAACAAAAGAAATGTGGGAGCGAATTACGCAAAATTCGGAAGTATTCGTTTAAAAAAGTATTCGTTTTTGTTTTGGACTATGAGGAGACCTACGCGTTTTTGTCGCTTGTTGACAAGCATCATTTGTAATCTGCATTTGGTCAAAACGAATGATACTTGCACTTTCGAATCGACGCCAATGACTAAGTAACTCTGTAAAACTTTCTCCCGATGGACATGTTACCAATAACGCTCTATAGATTCACGGTACTGGAGCTTCTTCGGATATATTTTTTTCTTCATTTTTAATTTCATTTGAAGTGACGTCAGAGCGATTGTACTGCTTCGGTGCCGACAGCCATTTGCGCTCTAACATGAGACCAATGCGGCCGCATTCACCGTTCACCGCTACACCATAACTCTTTGGCGAGTTCGATGTGTTACGCGACAAAATTCACGGCATTATAACGTGAACTCGCACGTTTGTAGTTTCGTTATCGGTTTTACCTGCAGTACGGTTGATAAGGGATTTGTTTTAACGTTTTTCTGTTGTGACTAATGGCGAATTGTGAGAGGAATTTGTGGCATTCGGAGAAAATGGAGTGTCATTAACGTAAAAGGTAAGTTGAAGTACTTTTTGTTTCTTATTAATGTTTGTTTTTGTTTTGTTTTAAAAAAGGTTTTCGTCTAGATGAGGTACCGTTTAGCCGGTATTAGAGTCCTAATTTAGGCTTCGCGTTTCACTCCCACTAATGTGCTTACTCAGAAAGGTTTCTCAAATATACGACTATTATTGTACCTAGTTGTTGCTTATGTTCTAAATACTTTATAAGGGTTCTCTTTGACTTGGTGCTAACCTTGCTTGTTAACATTTGAACTAATTGGTGATACCTACACTTTAGTCGATTAGCACTGAAGCAGTACAACATAGCGGCAGTGGCGTAATGGCTAGTGTGTTAGACTTGCGATTAAGAGGTTACACATTCAAACCCCAGTTTGAATACCATCGACGGGAACCTTTTCCTACTACAAGCAATGTCTTAGCTGGAGAGGTTAGCGAAAATACTAATGCTGTGTGACCCCACAATATGTTATTACTTTAGTAAAAAATATTTTAGAACACAATAATAAAAATGAATAAATGAATATTGTAGGACATTCTGCACAACGCTATCTAGACCCAAAGTAAGCATAGCTTAACCAGCTAGTGTTATGGGTTCTGGAGTACGGATAAACATACTTAGATACATGTTTTTCGTAAATACATAGGTACATATTATACATAGAAACACCCAGACCAATGCAAATATTCATATTCATGCATACAAATATTTGCACTGAGCGGGGATCGAACCCGATAATACATAAGACATGTAATAAATAAGTAGTCAAGATATGAGAGCTAATACTATTACGATATTAAATATTTATATGATTAGGTATTTTTAAGAGTACTTACTTATATACTATTACCTAACTGAAATTACTACGATTCCTGTTAACCCCTCCAGCTATACTAAATAGCTTGTATTAGGAATAGATTCACACCACGCCAGTAGTGTAGGTAATGCGCAGGATTCGAACCCGGAGCTTTTGATCGTAGGGCGACTCCTTAACCGCTAAACTACAGACGCTTTAATGAGTAGTCAACCGGTAGTATTTGGGGTGTTAAATCTAGATTACTGATACATAAGTATTTTTAATTGCTACACATCCGACGAAATGGAATTGAATGTAAAAATAAATTTAAGTTAATTAATAAACAAAAACTAGATTTACAGCATTAGATAATAAAATTGGGCAAAAAATTTTTGAAAGACTAAAATACACTTACAAAAATTTTACCCAACTTTATTAAACACAGATTCCAATTTTTCTTTCAAAATCTAATGATCTAAATAGAAATTTTAATAGAAATCATATAAATAAATGTTATAATCGTAAACGTTTTAACTGAATATTACACAAGGGTAATTTCAAAACATGGTTTATCTAATTTCACAAACGTGAGAGTTTTGTCACTCGAATGGTCACGTTGTTTGTCACTCGGAGCACTAATATACACTTATGGCGATTAGTTTTTATTTACAATACTGTGACGTCACACCCCGCTAAGCCAGCTTACTGATTGTTTATGATTTATGGCATTACATCATGCGTTAGGCCCTATTACCGAGCTGGTACATTAGTCTAGCGTTTTTGGTTAGTTACGCCTCTGGCAATCGATAGAAAATTGTATAAAATTATATAGAAAAACTTGCTTTCCGTTTCAAATTATCTTTGTGAAATATAAATAGTCTAAGTTATGTTTTTATATCAGCTACCTGCCGGTGAAAATTGTGTTAAAATCGGTTCAGTCATTTCAGGAATTAGCCAAGTCAAACAGACAGATAAACATTTGAAAAATAGTTTTGCTATAAAAACACCGTGATATAATTTTATACATATTATACTTTCACATATTACGCATTTCCTTAAAAGCTCTAATTTTATTTTTTCATCTAAATCTAAAAATATAAGTGTTTGTAGTATTGTTTTTATTAAATTTACTTTTTACTGCTATAATAACTACAACACCAGTTCCCCCACGGGGGACAGAATATGAGTTCCCTCTTATGGACACGGGCCTTTTGTCACAATCAGAATTTTTAGAGAGTTAATTTTATTGCCTCATCGCGGATTTTTAAATTTCACAAATCTTCGAGAGCATTAAGTATGGAGAACTGTTTTGGACATGGGATTTCCTTTCCAAGGTTTGTTTCACCGTTTGGGCAAATGTTAATTACGTAGGTACATAAAGTTGTTAGATGCCGTTTTCAAATAAATCACTAGGCTAATTGCGTCTCTATATGGTCCTACGTATAATATATTTTCGGGTGGAGATTTCGAATGTAGACTTATAAGGGAAATACTAGAATTACTCAAATGTAAAGTATAATGAACATGCTTTTTTATTTTTAAGCAATTCGATTTACTTGATGTCATTAAATTTAATTATTTGTAATTTTTTTTAAGGTGTAATAATTTATTCTGGTTAATCCTACTATAATACAATTTAAATATGTACAATATTAACAATAAAACTAAAAATATATATATATAAGTACAAATTAAAAACTAAAACCGAACGCGTCGTGGAATTCCTCCGCATCGCATGCCTCTTGTGGTAACGTTCCCAGAAGACTGGCAGCATTGCCACGTTGTATGGCAATGCTTATTCTCTGACCTAAAAACTTATTTACTTATTTCTCTGACCTATTTACTTGATTAAATACTAAATATTAAAGGCTACCAATTGAGTTTATTATAGTAATCAAAAGTAGGTCAAATGCATAGTTAATCAATGAAACTAAATATTATTTTTCTATGTTTTACAACAACTAAATACTGTTTTTTAGGATCGCATTTTTAAATAAAAACGTAAATTAGGTATATATCTATATCTATACTTTATATATTATATATTATATCTATACTATATATACTTACTATAATATTATAAAGAGGAAAGATTTGTTTGTTTGTTTTTTTGTTTGTAACGAATAGGCTCCGAAACTACTGGACCGATTTCAATAATTCTTTCACCTATAGAAAGCTACACTATCTGGGAGTAACATAGGCTATATAACATCACGCTACTACTAAAGGGAGCGGAGCAGTGAGCATAAATGTCAATAAATCGGGCAGATTTCCATACAATCTTTACTAATATTAGATTTGTATTTTTGTATTCGAGTAAACTCATGAACTACTGAACCGATTTCAAAAATTCTTTTACCATTAGAAAGCTGCACTATCACTGACTAACATAGGCTATAATTAATTTTCAAAAAAATAGGGATCCTGGATAAAACTTCAATAATGTAACCCAAGGTGTAAAAAAAATGACCTAAAAAATTCCTTACATCGCGTACGCTGCGAAAACTATTGAAGATAGAACAAAATAATGTACTGTAGAAATGTATAACTTAAAAAGGTCTACATAAAAGTCCGCGACAGCATATGTCTATCTAATAAGGGTAGCTCACAATAACCATTTTTATCTTTTACAAATTATAAAAAAAATATGTGTCATTTTCGAAGCTATTTTTAACAATATAGTGTTAAGCCTTATCTGACTAAATACATTAGATACATTGTACATTTAATGTAGATCAAAATTGCCCTTTACACTGTATAATTATAATGAATATTTTAGAATCTATTGCAGTATGAAAGTAACGCGCGACGATATAAATTCAAGCCGAAATGCCGATCAAAGTCAGACCACGGAATCTATACCTTTATATTAATTCTTATCTAAATAAATCGTTTGGTATTTAAGATTGTTTCAATACCTGTTGATTACTTTTTGAATTACTGAAATCGGACGTTCTATTCAAAAGATATTACGAAATTATAATGTCAATTAATTTCGGTAAATTACCATACATTATTTGAAAACTAATTATTATTACGGGCATGGGCTAAAAGGATGCAACCACGGGTGTTCGAAGTATTTCACGAGCGAAGACAGGGAAGGTCAGCAGAACACAAGATGCAACGGTAACGGGATCCGAATGCGGGATTGGAACCTCCATGTGATGCATCCTGGGTATCGGAGGCATTAAAGCCCCTCACCCAGGGGAGGCGCTACATACGGCAAATACATACAGCAACGGGAGCAGCTCTATAGAGGGCTGCTCAAAGGCTTCCCACATGTCCCTCTGACTACGAGGAGGCCCAGTAGAGAGCAGAAAAGGGAAGGGCTGGTCACCGAGCGCGGACGTGAGGATTATAGGTCCGGCCTCCTGTCATCCCTTCACGCCCGTCTCCTCCCTTTCCGGAATTCGATGGGACATCGTGCTTCCCACTTCTGAGAGGGCCATCTTAAAATTGTAGATGGCCCAGGGTCAGCCGGGGGGTGCGGAAAATGCCCTAGGCAATTTTACACTCCAGCAATTGAAGACCCGCGACGGCATGCTGTTTAGTGGGTCCGAATTCCACATGGCACTCCTGATGGCTGACGGGGATGGTATCCGAGGCAATTTTAGCACGAAAGAAAAGTTTGTACGGAATCCGAATTCCACGCGGGCGGAGCCGCGGGCAACAGCTAGTATTCTTATATTTGTGCCCAGGGATCTTTACCGGGTTGCCCAGTCACCCTCGCCTCACTACCCTATTTCGTCAATCTCCTTTCGTCCGTTTACATATTCGTACCATCTAAACATCCCTTCCTTTATCTTGGTCACTACATCTACTATCATACTAGAGTTCCTAACAATCTATTTTTTTTACACAAAACAATACACTTTAATTTATTATTGCATAATAGAAGACTAAAATGTACATAAAATTAACAATTAAATCAAACATGGGGTCCGAACGCTTCGTACGTATGGTCGCCGCTTCTCGTGACCAGATGGCGGTCTTCTTTTCAGGTCAGAGAATAAGCATTCCCATACAACGTGGCAATGCTACCAGTCTTCTGTGAACGTTACCACAAGAGGCGTACGACGCGTTTTAACTTCATTTTTTAATGGGTACATTAATAGATATTTTATGTTCCTAACTATATAAACTCATTATAAAAATATATTGAGGTCTAGTCAACATAACATTCTGCGAAAGTGTTCAAGAACTACATACATTTTGCAAATATGATACTTAGTAAAAGTTATATCAAACAGAGTATGCTAATGTTTCACTATTTCTCTTTGATGCGTCCACTGTAACATTATAGTACAAAAGTAGTGCCAATGTTGCAAAAACTTAACGACTTTGACAGAACTGTAAATGAAGATGTATCTCCAACACCGTCTTCGCTAGAAAAAGAGTTGTAAAATGTATTTTTGACCTATTAAGCTAGTTTAGTGAATTGTTAGTAGATGCCTTTTAGTGACTAAACAACTGAACCGATCGATGAAACTTGATAATGAAGTAGCCTGACGCCTGGCGAAGGGAGTGTCCTTCACCTGGTTTACTGGTTACTTTTACCTGCATGTAAGTCATTAGCAAGAGTTAGTGTAAAATTGCTAGCTCAAGGCAAGCACTAACTCTCTTCCATCAAAGAAATAGCAGACAAATCTGTTACATGACAAGAACGACCCATTTTATTGATCAAAGAGACTCGAGAGACATCCCGTTAAATCTCGTAGGATTACAATCCTACGAGATTTGAGCATTTTTTTCATTGCCTCATTCTTTCCAATGCAACAGCTCTTCTTCTTCATCCTAGCGTTAATCTTAGTCGCATCCGAAGCTTTCACCCCGGAGTCTGAGGTCCACTTTACAAGTCAAAGTGAGGATTTGGCTAAACTTCGATATTTTCCTCGAAGCGACTGCCACCTGACCTCTACAATCTAATGGCGATATCTAAACATTGCAGCCAGACCAGTTGTTGGAATTTTTCAGGGCCGCTCTACCCGTAACGACGCGGACAGCCATAGATGTTTGTATGGCAACCGGGACCGACGGCTTAATGTGCTCTCCAATGGAAATACCCATATTCACGCATACAAATATTTGCACTGAGCGGGGACCGAACCCGCGCCTCCTGCGTAGAAGCCGCGTTCACAACGATCACCCCACAGAAACTGTAAAATGCAACGGCTATGTATTTAAAGCCAATATAGTAAGCGCTTGCGCTTGGTGTCGTACAAGGCGACTAAGGGATAGGGCTGTTTAACATCAGACAGATATAATACAGCCCAGACTCAGCCCCAGATACACGGCCCGAGTCAACAATAAGTGCCCGGAATACAGCAATAATAGGCTCACCGCCTATTACGTGGGACCTAATAGGCACAATGATTGTTGAAATGTGGGTGTTAATTCACCTCTGCCTAACCCTTTGGGGATAAAGGCGTGATTGTATGTATGTATGTATGTATGTGTATGTAAGCGCTTGCCACCAATTCCTGTTCTTGCTAGTATCCGTAGTAATACAAAAAGAGTTTGTAAAAAAGTGTTAAACAGATAATTCGTTTAGCGTCAAGCAATGGCCACCTAATTCAAATAACTATATCATAATAACTTAAGTCAATATGAAATCCATAAATAGGCATATTACTTAGATGCTAACATTAAGATCAATATTCAATCTCACGAATAAAAAAGGATTTAATAAGACATTAGTCTTGTAATATTGAATACCATTATTTATAAGTAGATAACCTTTTTGTTAGCTATCTAAGTAGTTTTTGTTGTTGCTAAGTGAGCAGACAAACAAAGATAACAAAGAGTTTTCCACAGTCTTGTAATGATGGGTCATTCAATTCATTACCTACTATTGAAACGTCTTTCCAATTTTCTTACGAACAATTTAAGATTAGCATATTATTATCTAACTGATGCGGCCAACAACAAAAAACAAAATAACAAAAAGAAACTGTCTTTTCTTAGTAGAATTGGTAGAATTACAGAACACTACTTTTCATATTATGAAGGAAATAAAACGTTTGAAGATAAATACATAGGCAAAAAAAAAACTACCAAAAATACAGTGCATTTTAGTGACGAAATCTTACTAAACTATGCCAAGACAACTAACTATACCTTAGCCAAACTCAGGAATAACGCAATAGCTTGTTCAGTTTTATATAAACATTCTCAATATCGACGAATTTTACAATCACACAAAACAGCCGTTATGGTTAGAATCGTCAAACCGTTCGAACAAATTACGAACACTAATCCGTGTTTGTCGACGATAATGGCTGGCTGATCGAGCTAAACGAGTGAACGCTACTCTCAGGTAATGCAGCATCCCACAGTTATCTAACCTAGATAGGTCTAGATAGTCCTGCCGACCGATGCGTCAAAATGAAATTCGATCGAGGACACGTTAGAAAGGAGTTCAATGTCACTTTCTGAAACAATAATTCAAGAATGACACAGACTATTACTGTGCTGTTAATTTCAGAACTTGATCCAAAAATCCAAATCATTATCATACTGATTTCCCAGTTGTACCTATTCAAAGTTTGCACCGTGGAGCCCGGGATTGACTTATTATTTTCATCCATTGGTTGCAGCAGTGGTCACTAATAGCCATATTATTTTTGTCAACAAAAAAGTAATAACTAAAAAACAGTAAATTAAAAAATAGAAGATTCGACTATCTAAAAAACTGAACGAAAATAAGTCCAATGCGGTCTGCAACAATTAGAATCAGTAATCAAGTAACAATTAGGATCTAAATCTAGACCAACTCAATTCTGCTGAGTAATGAGTTCCTACTTTTTCACTTTTATTTTATGCAATCGGGTTTTTTTACTATTTGCTTACCAAGCAAAAGACAATTTGAACTATAAAAATATGTTAGTCATTTGGAACTAACTGTAAAGGTGTAGGTATGTAAATAATTCAGTTTGTATTTTAACTACAGCCATTGCAATCTGCAGGTCTAAAAAGGCCACTTTATTGGAATCAATATAAATCGATATAGGTAATAGAATTAATATTTTGTCATGCGGCGCTATTTACACGAAATTGCAATCTGCTTAGTAAATGAATTGTTGTGATTCTGCTCATATGTGTACACGAATTTTAAAGGAATCTATTGAGATCTACTGGGAATTCATAAAGTTACTCGTTTTGTGCGGAATCGCTCAATCTTTTTAGACCCGCCGCTGGTCGTAAGAATATACACGTTTCTTGTATACTACCTATCATAAAAGGCAAAAGCTGTAAAAGTGTGTATGTAAAATTAACCTTACGTCGTTGTAGTTCTGAAATGGTGATATATTATTGCTAGGTACCAACTAACAGCCGGGTAATGTATTGAAAAAAAAATAGCGTACGAATTAAGAACCTCCTTTTTTAAAGTCGGTTAAAAAGGAATCGATTGTAGAGATTAACAATATTTTTTATAAATTTCCGTTCGTGTTGCTTCTGCATTTATTCGTAGACCATTCAGTTAAATTAGAAAGATAATTATGTATTATTATAAAGGCGAATGGGCGTTTCGTCCCATATGGTGTAACACTTTTTGACCTATATCAAATGAAAGGTCTCAATGAGTGTATTATTTTTTTGTATGGCCATAAATCTGTATTTCGTGCAGGGTAAAAGTTGTGGGGGTTTCAGTTACTAAGAAAGTATTTAATTTATTTTAAATAATTAGTGTTTTTATGACAAAATACTTATTTATTTATGCTATTTTTACCCGACTATGTTAAAGCCAAAGGAGGATTAGGTTTTTGACAGGCTATGTATGTATGTATGAACTATGTATGTATATTCACTAATTCCCTCATAGCTCTTCAATTACTAATTAGAACTGGACAAGTAAGGTATTGTTAGAAGTGTCTTGATCGTCCACTTATTATAGGCTATATAATGTGTCACTGAGTTTAATGTGGCGCCCTCTAGCGGTCATAAAGTACTGCGTTAAAAAATAAAATTGAGGTAAATATACCGTGTTTGATATCAAATTAAAGGCCTTAATTAGTACATTTCAAATATGTATAAATTATTGGGATTTTCGAATGAAAGGACATCACCCATTTTAGTCCAAAATTGAAAGTGCCGGCCAAAGAAAATAAATACGATATTCCGTTAGAACTTGTCCTCGCTAGCATTTTCTATTACCACGTCAAAGTTGAGGGACCACTGCGCTTGGTTTTATTTGAATTTAAAAATCTTGGAAACATACATTTTTTATGATAAGTACGAATTATTAAAAATAAATGAAAAACTTTATTCTATATTGGAACAATAGTTAATAAAAGCAATAAAAAATAAGCCCATATTGCACATCGTTGTATTTCGTCCATTTATTTAGGTCCATAATGGAAAGTGCTGGCCAAAGTACCTATACAAATATAAAATTCCGTTAGAGCTTGTCCTCGTTAGCATTTTTTACTAGGGCGTTAAAGCTGAGGGACCACTGCTCTCAGTTTTATTTGAGTTCAAATATCTTGGAACCATACATTTTTATGATATGAATGATTAAAAACGAATAAAAATCATTGTTCTATATTGGAAGAATAGTCAATAAAATCAATAATAAATAAACCCCATTCTGCACACCGTTGTTTTTCACCCATTTATTTAGGTCCAAAATTGAAAGTGCCGGCCAAAGAATACGAGTATGATATTCTGTTAGAGCTTATCCTCATTAGCATTTTTTATTATGGCGTCAAAGCTGAGGGTCCACTGCCCGACTAACGGAATGTCATATTTGTCATATTTCTTTGGCCGCTACTTATTTTCAATTTAGCACCTAAATAAACAGACGAAAAACAACGGTGTGCAGTATGGGGTTTATTTTTTATTAGTTTTATTAACTATTCTTCCAATGTAGCACGACATTTTTTATCCATTTTCAATAGTTTGTGTCATAAAAAATTTATGTTTTCAAGATTTTCGAACTCAAATAAAATCGAAGGAAGTGGTCCCTCAACTTTGACACCCCAATAAGAACAAGTTCTAACGAAATATCGTATTTGGCCAGCACTTTCAATTTTGGACCAAAAATGTATGCAGCGTGAATAATGTCCTTTTGAAGCATTTATTATGCTAACTATTCAAATCGATTTAGAAAGAGAAAATTAAAATATTGGTTTCTGCTTTTAATTTTTTTTGTTTCATGCTTTTTATAGGTAACCGCTGAACCGATTTCCATAAAACCTGTATCGTGATGTATAAATTATGACCTTTCATTTGATACCCAATACGGGTATATTTGAAAATAGATTAGATTTTGGATTGATTTTCATTCCTCATAATATATTTCAAATGGTTGAACCGATTTTTATGAAACATAGCTAAGAATACTCTCGACTAAACCATCTTTCGATCAAAAGAAACAGAATTGAATTCGGTTCAGCCGTTTGGGAGCTACGATGCCACACACAGACTGACACACACGCACACACATACACACACACACACACACTCACACGTCAAACTTATAACACCCCTCTTTTTTTGTTAAAAATATGTGATCGGTACAACCATGAACCATGTCAACCAGTAGGTGAATTAACCCTAGTTGAGTCAACCGTAGTTGTAATGACCGTCGGCGAAATGATACAAAACCGTAGAACTGTACTGCAAAGCCTATTTGCACAAAAAATATTTTTTACTTACACCCTTATAACTTTGGACCTGCACGAATTTCTGATAAAAAACTTTGAGTTTTACATAAAAATAGACTAAATGAACATGTTTACACTAGTCGCAACTTGTTACAAGGGTTGGGACGCAGCTCATACAAAAGCGCCCGTTCTCCTTTGAATGTCAACGAGTCTAGTGCCGTGATACTGGTTATAAACCTGTCGGATTTTATTATTCTAGCTAATATTATGAATGTTCATTTTTTGTTTGTTTTGTTTTACTTGCTTGTCTGTTATATAACATACTAGCTTTTGCCCGCGGCTCCGCCCGCGTGGATGTCGCTTATCGCGACCAAACATAGCCTATGTCCTTTCTCAAGGTCTAATCTACCTCTATACCAAATTTCATCAAAATCGGTTCAGCGGTTTAGTAGTAAAAGTGAGACAGACAGACAGACAGACAGAGTTACTTTCGCATTTATAATATTAGTAGGGATATAATATAATAAATCTTCAGGCCAAAAATGGAATTAGCAAGTATTTTATCACGCAAGTGGAGTCGCAGACATTGGTAGTGTAAAACAAAATATAAAATCGCGTGTGTTATATTGTACGCGTGTTTCCAATAGCCTAAAAAAGTAATGGTTTAGGAAATACATTACATTTCATTATTATTCCAAAATTCCAATTTAGTTCAGGCTATCATATTTAAAAAAAACCTTCGTTTGCAGTCGGCCTTACAAGAAGATACGAAGATAACTTCCCGGATCATTTGAATCATACATTTCCGTCCTGACAGCTTTGTTAAAAATACTCTGCTAATGATACAATTACTATAATAAAACGTCAGTCACGATTTATGAATTTGTTGGCTCTTTTTGCGACAGTTCGCTCGTGAGCCATATTAGCTAAGCAACAGGTTAAGGTCAATGAACTTACAATGTCATTGCCAAATACTAATTTCGAGATCTACATATTTGTTGAACAACATTTTTTTTTAATAAGGCTATGAATAAAAATTTTCAATTCATTTCAATTTCATTCATTTATTTATTAATGTCCTGATATTTTATTTTTAAATGTAAATGACAAACGTTTCAAAGATGGAATACCATTTAAACATAGCTGTACAGTTGATGAAGAATTTTATTTTTATTCAGGTACCTACTCGTACTCCAAAAATTACTATTGTATACCTACTATAGTCAAAGCTATTAACATTCATTTTAATGTTGCCTAGTATACAATACAAGGCTTTAGAATCAATGTATGGAGCCCAAATGTTCAATCTTAGTCTTAGACTCCATACATCGAAACTCACACGGTATCCAAACTAATATTATAAATGCGAAAGTAACTCTGTCTGTCTGTCTGTCTGTCTGTCTTTCTGTCTGTCTGTCTGTCTGTCTTTGCTTCACGCCTAAACTACTGAACCGATTTGTGTGAAATTTGGTACAGACATAGTTTGGAACTTGAGAAAGGACATAGGATAGTTTTTATTACAAAAAATAAAATAAAAAATAAAATTTATTCCGGACACACAGCGCCATCTATTGGTCAAGAGTCGGCATCAATTCAGTACTGAAAATTCATCGGAAAAAGGCTATGTTTGGTCGCGATAACCGACATCCACGCGGGCGGAGCCGCGGTCAAAAGCTAGTATCTAATAATTGCAAATAAGGCTCTGGTCTATCGGCACAGAATAAGTAATAGTACTACGTATGCTATCGGTGTCAAGTGTACTTGTAAGCCAAATTTAACCAAACTTAGACTATTTTCATAAACTCTATACCTACATAGAAGCAGCACGAGTCATTTCAACGCGGCGTAAAAATGACTACTTGTTGCAAGGCAATTGAGTCGCGTGCTTCCATACTGCCAAAAGGACTCATCGTGACGTCAGGGGTCTGTGACGGGTCCCACTTAATCATATTTTGTCCTCCGTGATCTCATGACATGCACACATTGACAATTTAAAGAACAATATTGACATTAAATGTAGGTATTACTCACACAAAACCCGATTTAAACGTCGTTTTTTGCGAAGCATTTGTTAGCAAGCTGTGTCTATACAGTATATGGTCTAAGTAACCAAATCACAGAGAGGAACAGTCGGAAAGTGGATTCCAGACTCCAAATAAGAATAAAGAAGAGCAGATTTTATTACCTCACCTATCTCTTAAATTGTGATTGTGTCATCATTAGATGGCTAGATTACATCCTGAGAACTGCACGAAATTGATCTGTGTTTAATTTAAATTTGTCAAGGTCAAATTAAGTTCGAGACGCTATTGTGTAAATACTGTAAATAGCCTAATATCTGTTATTTCCTTTGAACCAATTGATTACTAGGTCAACGCCTCAGACTAAAAGAATAAAATAGACGGAACGTATAGAACTAGCGTGTGAAGCCACATAAAGGGATACTAAAGTAGTACCATTTCGCTCGCGCTCGTGCGTTCACACAAAGAGTGCGAGTGAGATGGTACCACCCCATCTCTTTCTGTGGATGTCGTAGAAGGCAACTAAGGGATAGGGCTGTTCTTCATCCGACAATTAACATACAGTCCATGAATAAATGCCCGCTTGACGGCAATGGGCTCGCCCCCTATTACGTGGGACCGAAAATCATATTTGGCGAAATGTGGGTGATAAGATAATAGGTACACCTCTGCCTACCCCTTCGGGGATTTACAGGCATGAGTATATGTATATATGTACATGATTTTTACTATTTTTGACCCCTTTTGTACCTAAATAAAGTGGAACTATTTAACGTTATAAAACTAGGGTTGTATCACGTTATACAGGGTATTGTAAATCAGTGTTAAGATGTGTCGTGGCCCCGCTGCGCTGTACCAACAAACTTAACTTCCACTTACTCTAACTTCACATTTTGCCAAATCCGCTCCTACTTTTTTCATATTGTCGGAATTTTATGCGAATACACATTGAAACAAAACTATATTTTTTTTCATTTATTTAATAAGGGCTACCATTGGCTAAGTACAAAAATACAATTACATTTTAACACATACACTTAAAACACATTTTTGGTTTACAAATTTTAAAAGAATAGTATCGCGATTAATTTCGTATTATTAACACTAAGCTGAAACCGGCGAGCATGCATGAAAGCAATTATGAACGTAGAAGAAGCGAAAGATGTATGCCAGGATCGTAGCAAGTGGAAAACTGTGGTCTCTGCCTACCCCACTGGGAAAGAGGCGTGACTGTATGTATGTATATATGTATGTACACTAAGCTGACCAAACAGTGACCACACGTGCAGGACTTAGATGCCACCCGCATGCGGTGCAGAATATTCCATCAAGAACCAAGCGGTTCGGTGACTCCTTCTTGTGCCGCACAATTAAGACCTGGAATTCTTTACCAGCTCACGTGTTTCCCTCCTCCTACAGTCCCGGATCCTTTAAGCGGGGCGTGAAAAAGCATCTGATGAGGCCGTCATGGTGACCCTCTTTCCAAGACTTTGCCCTCAGCTTACCATCAGGCAAGGCGAAGTCAAATTGACGTGTCCTATATTAAAAAAAAAAACTCGACACTTCGGCTGCTTTTTACCCGTCATGCTCACGGCTCCACGGTCTTACTAATAGGTACTATGGTGTCAAAAAATTCTGTTGAACGTTGCTTTTTCTTGAATGACCGTGACCACGATTGCTAAAAGCTACCAAAAGGTACGTCAGTATCAGTGTAAATAATAAAATAACACCAAATAAATCACGATATAATCCTTTAAAAATAGTTTCATGATAACTTTTTTGCTACAATAAATATGCTAAAACTCTCGCCAATACGACCAACATGCCATTTACCGTCACGGTATTAAGTACAGACAACACCAAAATTTTCTTATGCAAAAAAATATGGTTAAAATTAAACAAAGAAGCTTAAAAGGTAATAAAACAAGTATAACAAGCTAATCGGAGGTTAGTGACCTAACTGAAGTTACAAAAATTACGGGAGCGATTAGTGAATTTAAAAATGTAAACAGAATTTTTAGTTCAATTTTGTTTCATATAACCCGCGCCACGTATCTTGGACCTAAATCGTAAGACATACGAGGCTCTGGCGCCTGTGGATTGCTTTAAAATAGTCTATGCTTGGTAAATTTGAATTCGTCTACCGCAGTAGCATCGCGCGCTATCCTGAAAAGACACCCAAGAAATGTGTACTGCGCGTATAGGGCACGTTTTGAGCACATTTTAGGTCCAAGATACGTGCCGCGGGTAATACTTACGCAATATGTAAGAATTTTATACACATAAATCCCCGAAGGGGTAGGCAGAGGTACATTAACTCCTGTACATTTCGCATATATGATTTTGGATCCCATGTTATGGTGCGAAACTATTGTCGTTAAACGGGCACTTTGTCATAGACTATCCTATCTGTTTGTTACCTTCTACGGCATCGACGGGAAGAGATGGTCAAAGTCAAAAAGTCAAAAATCATTTATTCTGTCTAGACCATCAAAACGGCACTTACAAAACGTCAAAAATATACATATTTATATTACTAGCTTAGCAAATGGACCACCGGTTCGAAACGCGGCCCCGGCCTGAGAAGACTCCGGCAAGAAACTCAGCGGGCTTTTTTTTGGTCTATTTACAAAAAATGCTTAGTCTACCTAGTCTAAATACAATCATTAAATGGGGCAGCCCTATTCTACTTAAACGGGAATCAACACCTCAATTTTTAATACCTACTTTATTTTATTTAAAAACTAACTTTTGCCCGTGGCTAATCCACGGGTGCCTATTCCGGGGATAAAAATAATCTAAGTATACCAGACTATAATCTATGCCTATTTCAAACTTCAGCTACATCCGCTCTCGTTGCTCGGCGTATGATGGAATAGAATGACAAATGTATAGGATTTGACGTTTTTGACATTCCTTGACGCCCGTCATATACGTCAAATCCCATACATTTGGCATTCTATTCTATCATACGCCGAGCAACGAATTACCACTTGTCTAGAGGGGCTGACCCATTTGGAATGATCACCCTGTACATCATCACGCTACTATAAGCGATGAACGGGATGGGAATTCCACGCAGAACAACACAGCTAGTATTGTGAATAGATATAATTCATGCTTATAATAAAGAATAACATAAAAAATAAAAAAAAATAGTAAGACAGGATAGGATTATCAGTAGAAAGACAAGTTCCGCACTAGAATTTATCTCCGTATCACGAAGACTTTATAAAATTACATTTAATGAACACAAAGTAGGTATATCAAAACTCAAAACAATTAAAATGTTAATTTCGTTCACCACTTCTAAGTCAGTAAAATGGTCTGTCTGATAATAAAAATGATAAATAATGGAGTAGAAGTGAAACTAGCGCCAGGCGTGTTCAAGGCCACGTTAATAGCCTTCCCTCTCGCGCATGTTTTACGTAAATGTCACTCGGGGTATGCGCGTACGCACCTACGCAGTATTCGTTTTATTTTTATTTCTGTTCTGACAAGTACCGCATTCAATTCCAGGGCTTAACAAAAAATTCCATTAAGTAAGATTTTCACATTGTGCTTAGTTAGTAGAGTTGGTTAGTAGAGTTAGTAGAGTTAGAGTAATACCTACTTATTTATTACACACTAGATGCCAACTAAATAATGATATTTAAAAAAAACATACCTGTCAAATCGAAACTTACCTGTAAAACACTACGACGGTACCATCCACTGGATAGTATGTCATGGTGCGTTTTTAACCGACTTGTCGGCAAGGAGTGGATGGCATCCACTCTCTCCCCATCAGTCCATTGAGTTCATGAACTCCAGCGGCGACGAAAGGAAGGTGGACAATCCTGTGGGATATTATACGACCTGATCTTTTGTTTGCTGCATGAAAGGTCATGGTACCATGGTTATCAATAACTTCACTACAGTGATATAATGTGGAGAAACCCATTGTGCGGACACAGGTGGAGACAGGCGGTCAGGAGGAAATAAATAAATTTAATAGTTGCTACAAGTTATGTAAATAAGGTGGAAAATACAACAGGTAAATGAGGAATACAAAGGTAAATACGATTTATGAGACATTCAATTATTCCTATCTATTATTGTCAGCTACCATTGCCACGCTCTAAAAAATTTACATTATCTTTTAACTCATGGTAATCGACATCATGACCTTGACATTGAACATTGGTCATCTGTTGTCAAAAATCTGCTATTATTGTATAAACATAAATCCAGTAAATATTGACTTCTATAGCACTAAACAAGTTATTTCTAGAATAAAAATGCGTCACTGTTTTTCGATGAGGTGGAAATGAATTTTAAATTTTGAATTTAGAGATACTTTGAAACTAGCTGATTCCTGCGACTTAGCCTGTGTAAAATTTGGATCACATTCCCGCTACCTATTGGAATTTATACCCGGGAGAAGAAGTATACCTATGTGTTATTCCAGACTATAATAATATTCTTGTACAGTCAGCATCAAATCGATCTTGACTAGCAAAGTACTCAAAAAGAATCACGCTTAATTAGACAATTTTAACTTCACAATAAATAATTATCGTGTTTACGAACTGTCACCAGTTATATTATGCTTTTATAAATAGACCTCAAGTAAAGCATTAATGAACGAACTCTTTGCTTTCAACTTTCTGAAACGGTTAAGTTGCACATTAATTGCCAACATACTCGACAATCGACAAACCATTAAACGAAAATACTTGCACAAGAAATCATAAATATAACAATTAACTGAATATAAAACAATTAATTCACTCATAACTGCATTACATTAATTACAATAAAACGTTTAAATTTTAATACTACCGTAAATCACCGACGATAAATATCACAAGTGCTGCCATTATTACCAAATATTTTATTACCATTTCTTAACTGTAATATCGGTTTTAATTTAACACTCCCATAACGTACGGTGCGTTAGCCCCACTATCGCAATATTTCACTGTTTATTGATAAAATACTGTTACAGTACAGACAAGGTAAGCATATGAAATGTATCGCATGAATTGTTATTTATTGGTACACACATACTTGGTGCTTGTAGGCAATTTATCATGAAATCTATCGAATACTATTCTCATTCCTTAATCGTTGGTGATTACATTAATCAAATCGTACGTGTGATATGTTCGTGACTGTCACTTACATTTAGTAGTTTTTACAGTAGTTTAATCATCATTACGGTTGTAGGAAACAGTTTGAATTGTGTTACAGTTCTGTTGTTTTTTTGTTAATTGGAAGTTGTTTGTTTGTTCGAATTTATAACACTTTAAAATACTTTTAACACGATTGACATATATCTATAGCAAGCGTGTTATTATACATGTTAAAATTAATCAAATAAAATTTCAATTGATAGAAGGTATTCATATCCTGGTCCTATCACCAGACTGGCTTAATGGTAGTTACCAAATTATTGTATTGTCATCCGGATGTTAAATATTCGCTAAATTTTTTAACGACAATTTAGAAGCTGATTAATGTCGACATACAAAATTTATTTACGCACAAACTACAGATAACATAATTAATACAAGCATATTTGACTTCTGATTTCGTTCCTGTGGCACTCATCAAAACCTACTCAGGGATTAAAATTACCTAATCCCTGTCGTACTCATAAATACTCTGATAGACTTACAAAGACTACTTTAACGACCTTTCACAGTCTGCGAGCACTTCCGCACTTCCTTTCATTTTACTTATTCTCTTCTGTCCTCTCGAAGGGAAAAGAGTAAGGCTTTACTTTGATGACCAGAGGCGCATAACCTCTGGCAATGAGGTCAAGTTAATCTCATACCACCAATACTACCCAAGTATTATAAACAATCATACTTGAGTGTCAAATCATGAGCTTCGTATTTAGTACTTGAAACAATAAAAAGAAAGTTCGTGAGAAAGAAACTCCAAACACCTCGCGGTTACTATTTCCTAATGAATGTAGTGAGTCAAAATGTTAGTTGCTGCAGTCAGTATCGTACAATATGATGAAATATTTTAACCCCAGCATTATCTTCTACCTTTTTTTTGTTAAGGTAGGAAAAAAGGCAATTCGTGGGCTCGTGGAAGTCACGGCATGTGGAGCTCTCATCATACTAACACCCGTATTCACAAACAACACTGTGAGGTCTCATAGTGTGCTCGAGCGCATAGGGCTGGTAAAATTAATTCACAAACATCACGGAGCAGTATCTAACGCAGCGCGTTCCCTCAACGAAGTATTACATAAGTGTTGTCTACGAATAAAAAGACTTGCCAAAACGAACGCACTGAGAATTTGTCGTTCTTTGCACAGTTTTTGTAGTACGCATAGCGAAGTATTGTTTGTGAATACGGGTGTAAAACAACCTGTCGTGTGCCATACGCCGCGACTTAGTGAGTGACCCGTCGGAGGCACTACGCTCTCGTCGATGGATATTGCCTTCGGGACCCAAACCAACCTAACTTATAAGCCTGTACTATACCTCTGTGAATTGACGGATGAGACACATTTTTTTTGGGAAGTTTGATATTGCATTCTAGCGGGCCTTTCTAAAAGAGTAAGTATGCCTTGAACATTTTCAGAATAGGGTTGAATAGAATATGAAAAATCTGAATAGATATTCTGTGCGAAAAGTTAATTTCAACTAAAACAAAGGGAATATTCGGGGAGCTCAGTTCCATTAGCGCGCTTTTACCCAATCACAAACAGTCGGTTGCCGTCCGCCCGAGGCCAATGTCATTCGTGATTGGCCAAAAGCGCACTGATTGCACTGACAGCGAACTAACCGAACCTACTTCAAAGTGTTTCGAATGCCTGAACCACTGATGTGTTTTTGATAAGTCTCTTACATTATAATAACCAATAACGTCACAGAAAACAGTGTCGACGTTATTAGTTGTAATTTTTAAATAGTATATAAAATGAAGTCTCTTCCGTTGTTTATCCGCTTAGATCTATAAACCTACTCAACAAATTTTAATGCAGTTTTCAGCAAAAGATATAGTGAAGTAATTCAAGAGAAAAGTTTGTATTGTATGAATACACGTGTGATGCGGGAACAAGATCGAAATTCCACGCCGGCGGAACGGCGGGCAACGGTTAATTAAATAAATAAGGGACAAGCCTAAAAGTCGATCTCAAAAATAAATTTTAAAATTCAAATGCAATCAAGATAAATTATTGCACTACTACATAGCATTTATTCACTTACAAAACAACGATTTAAACTGTTTTAAATTCCAATAAAATTATACAGGAATCGGAACTCTCTATATTATATTGAAATAATGATAAATACCATTAATATAGGTACGACACGCAAATGTCGATAAAGATTTAATGTGAAACAAATTTACATTTATTGAATGTTCGATGTCCGTAAAAACGGTTCATATGAAAGTAGGTTGAATGCCGAAACTGTAATACGAATAAATGTAATGTTCCATGGTATTACTGTTTATTGAGTGATCCTACAAAAAATGAATTTGAGGTGTGGTATCGTACACATAACCTAGAAAATGTATGATTACACGACGTTCGTCTTATCCATAACCACAGATCAATCACAGAGATGGTTTTATATTTTAAAAATGTTGGTTAGTTAAGACATTTTGCATCCTTCAATCCCGTTTACCGATACCCGATCTGTGTTTCTGGATAACTATAACTTGAGTGTCTTAAAGACTAGAGTGAAGGTGTTTCAAAATTTCAAAAAAGGTGAATCATCGAGCTGTTACTAATTTTCAGCATTATAAACATTTTGAAACGTAGGCATTGGTCACCTTTCATGAATAGTTCACCTCGCCGGTTTCAACCGAACCAGTTGCGAATGGTGAAAATTTTTAAAAGGGTCGCTGGTAAAATTTCTTACCTCGGTCTAGTTTGTCACGCACCATGCGAGTCTTTTGGTAGAATCGAATTATAGGGACCATTGCCGTGAACTGCAAGGGGTCTGACTATCGTAATAGGTAATCGCATCAGCTGGTAGGTAATATCGCCATAACACCTCTCCAGCATTGGCTGAAACATTGTTCATATGACGTCATAGGTCCGCATAGGACGCAATAGGTCCATCACAAATGTGTGATCGGCCTATCGCGGCTATAATCGCCAGTACAATGATATAAATATAATTTGGTTAACTTTCGCAGCTACCGTATACCAATAGTCAAAGTGCCTATAACGATATTACATAGCAATGAAAAATAAGGATTAGTAACTACTACTAGGAAAGATTACTAAACGTATATTGCACCGATAAGGAAAAAAATCTCATGCTCATAAAAGAAAACTATTATAGTTATTGCCTATACCCCATGTTTCCTAATATTCTGTCAGTGTAATATCCGTGTATATAGTTGAAACACTCATAAAAATAGGCAATACCGTAGTTCTGATTACCAACAGAACTTGTAGGGTGAACTTACCGATTTTCAGTATATTGACACGCAAGATATATTTTTATTCACGTTTATGCACTGCACTTATGTTATTGCGCTGTTATTTTACTAGTTTGGTGGCCTGACGTTGTCATTTGTCTAGTAGGTATATTGAGAGTTTTTAGTACAGATTACACTTAAACTTTTAGACACCTTTTTAGGTCGTATATAATTCATCGTCCACGGTTCTTCTAGAACTTTTTAGATAATTAAATATAGTCAACCGACTCCGTTATAATACAACCGCACAATTGCCATCGGTATTTGCTTTATATATACCAAGCTAACGACCAGCTTATCTCTGAAACTTAACATAAACAAACGTTCACTCATTCAAAAAAATCGTAAACTTACGCTCGAAACAATATGAAAACAAATATATACGTTAATTATTTATTTATATTAATTTAAAAATTGTTTGCAAATTTAATCGTACCTATTCAGCTCAATGACTTTTCTGATGGTGACTGTAACATCGCAATTATTATCTTCATCAGCTTTTTCTGTATATTAATTTGACTGTGCCTCTGATATAATAGTTTGGCACTTTGTCTAGCAATATGAACTTGAGTAGCTATTAAAAATAATAATACATACGTTATTCCGCTAAAAAACAATTACAAGCATTCACTCTGATGGTAATGGTCTGTCTGACGTCTGAGCAAAGTCACTATTAAGTAATCTGTGATCTTAGTTTGATTTTAAAATTACGTGGCTGGCAACTGGAGCACCCACCCGTCTCGAACAGTCACGAAACATCCGCTATCATAACTGCATTCCAGATATTTTTTGCATATTCTTTTACAGAACTGTACCTACCAATTTTATGGATTTTACAGAAATTGATCCGCTCTCGATAGAGTGAATGAATGATGACGAATGATTGATTAGTTGTTGTTATGAAAACGAGAATTGATTACATCGTTATACGTTGAAAAAATTTAATGAAGTTGGAGATATTCATTAGCTAGTTATTAATCTAATTAAGTCTAGTAATTTTGAGATGATTTTTAGATAGGTATTTAAATAACTAGCCTTACGCCCGAGAATGTCGATCGCGACTTTTGCTCATATCTCCGATTCTACTCAACCGATTGCAAGATTTTAAGTCTGACGAAGACCATTCAAACAACAAAAAAATCCGCATCACAAACTGTTCTCAGTCTCTAGCCATTCAGTAGTTTTTTGCATCCATCGCGAAAAAATAAACAAACAGATAAGAACATTTTTTTATGAAATAAAATTTTATGAAAATAGCATGATCCATGTATTTTACAAAATATCTCCAATGAACAAACACGACCACTTTACAATTATACAATAGCATAGATAGATTAATATAGACTTAAATATAAGATTTGTAACCAGCCAAGTAATATAAGATGGCGTAGCGGGCTGTTATCTCTGCTTACCCCAGAGAGAAATAGGTGTATGCACGCACCGTGCATGTATGTACAATGTACCTACATATTATACATTATAGACAAAACAATCACGTCTATGATAAGGGCTAAGCAGAGTATGAACCATCGATACCCTTCTTACGATTCACTTGTCACCATATTATATTATGCCATTATAGCATATTAAGGCAAATTATATAAGGGACCTTTAAGTATTACAAATATAGAATCGTACCTATTACGCCACAGTAGCTTCACAAATGCGTCCTTAAATAACTCAATAACAAAACGTTTATACAACAATGACAATACAAAGAAACAATAGTGAAACTATAACTGCATGCCATGCGGAGATAATCAGTAGATACTTTAATAATAATAAAATAAAAACTTGTTTATTTTTCAAACTACAATATCATTTACATAATCAGAGTCAACTTAACATTGTATACCAGATTATGTTGGAGAAAATCTATCAAGGGCCTTACGACTATCGCCAGCAGTAGGTATTATTTTTACGTTATGATTTTCATAGTATTTGGCTGCCATATGCGGATGGTCGAATTTGCCTGTATTTGCATGTTTGCGTGTAATTATTTTGCCAAACGCCCAATACCGAACCCAAATAATGACTATTTGTGACAGTTTCATCAAGATTTTACACTTTACTTAAAAGATGCAATACACAAATACCGACGGAAGACAACGGTCCAAGTCCAAATCACACTAGAAAAGTAGGGTTCGTCCATTTTCGTAACTGTCATTGTGATGACCAGCTACGAACGTGGAATTTTTTTCTTGCTTTCATAACCAGTTACGAAAATAGAAAAAAAAATCTTCTTTCGTAACTGGTTATGACAGTTGGTTATGAAAACGACAATTTAATTGTATTTTCGTAACTGGTTATGAAAGCAAGAAAAAAAATCCACGTTCGTAGCTGGTTATGAAAATGACAGTTACGAAAATAGACGAAGCCGAAAAGTAAAGTAAGATTGAAATATTACTTTTAAGAGATAATTGGTAAGGTACATCTATAGAATTGGAGAAGGTAAATATAACTGCATAGTGTAACGCAATGTAAGTGAACGTGCGATTATGTCACTATTACCTTCTCGATAAACTCATTTAAAGACGATGTGTGCTGATGAAATGGAGAAGCTTACGCGGTTTCAATTTAGTTGATATATGTCATCATCACGGAGGACAGAATATGATGTCATCATTCTCATAACTATTTCCTGGTCTGCTCATTGGTTTTGGTTGCTGTTGGTTTTTCCAGGAGTGACTGAGGTCTGACTTAGCAACCTTGAGAAGAAAAGATGCCAGAACCTCGTCCGTTGTTAAGCAGCTGTACCTACAGTTTGTTAAAATTTCTATGCTTGTGGTTTTAACAAAAATCTTTTATTATCCAAAAATAATGGCTAAAAGTTTGGCTTATGTAAAATACAAAATTTAATTTAGGTATCTTCTTTTTAATTATGTTTTATTTTTGAATACATCATTTTAACCGCAAATTAACTAACGAAAAGAATAGAATTGTTAGGCATATCTCCATTTTACCTAAAATTGCTTAGGTAGGTACCTACTGACCAAAATTTGAATAAACTCAACTTTGTACAAAGTACTGTAAGTAGCGGTAATATAAAAAAAATCAGCTACAAATTTTTGCTTGGTAACACTAAATTATCAGGAGCGGATAGGCAAGGTATCCAATAGATGCCAATAAACTCGTCCGTCGTCTCCTATTACGTGAGACTAAAAAATATACTGGCTCTGGTGCAACGGTAGCAAGAAGATGAGCTCTCGGGTTTTAATTCCCGGATCAGCATTTTGCAATTTAGTATTTTTCATTCGAAAATTCTTTGATGATAAAAAACTAGTGATGTAAAAACTCATGGTGCTCATCGACTTCTATATTGTATAGTTCTAGGTACTAGATTGTCTGTATGACACCAAAAATTGGTATCGCGAAAGATCACTACATCTTATAAAACAAAGTCGCTGTCGGTGTCTGTCCGTCCCGATGTATGCTTAAATCTTCAAAACTACGCAACGGATTTTAAAGCAGTTTTTTTTTTAATAGATATAGTGATTCAAGAGGAAGGTTTGTTATGTATAATACATGCATAATATTGTAGAAAAACACTGATAAATTTAGAGATATGCAGCGGGGACGGAATCAGAAAATATGGCGGTACGAAGTTCGCCGGGTCAGCTAGTAAGTAATAAATCACGAACAATGTGCCACTTTTTGTTGCTGTTGTATAGATGATAAAGGACGCGCTTGGACGCGCTTTACGTCTAGATGCAGATAGATCAATCAATCAATCAGCCTACTGCAGTCCACTGCTGAAGATATGCCTCTCCCAATGTACCCTTGCTCCTGATTCGTCGCCTTCCACATCCAGTCTGTTCCAGCCACCTTTTTCAGGACGTCAGTCCTTCCGTTCGTTCTCGTTTGCTCCAGCGGCCATCAGTCCTTCGACAGAAGTGGCTAGCCCACTGCCACTTCAGCTAGCTTATTCTGCGAGCTATGTGACTTTACTTCTTTGTCGGATGACCTCGTTGCGAATTTTATCCTTCAAAGAGACTCCAAGCATAGCTCGCACTCGTTGTTTTCAGGCATTGCGGCAAGGGTATTTGATACAGATATTGAAATTTATCCTAGCTCATTTATCAAATTTCTACGTTCCGTTACAAATCCAAAAGTTCAAAGTTCATTCCAGTCTCGTCTAAGAACCGTCCGCAATATAAGTAATTAGTATACCTACCTAGAATACATTTCTATCACCCTATGTCAATTTATAAAGAAATGGGTACATTCATGAAATACCGTATATTAATATTAATTACTGTCATATCAGAATAAATAAGATATATTGAATGTCGTTTTTATTTAGGTCGGTGTACCGAAAACTGTCGTAGGCCGTACAATAGACAATATTTAATTATTTCATCTAATTCAATGAGACTGAGACATCAAAAGGAATGAGAGCAGCCTTTAAGAACCGGAAAATGAAGCACAGTCTATTTGTATTACAAATAAACAAGTTTGTCTATGATTGTTGAACTTGCCAAGCATAAATGATCTAACGGATTGCTGTCACGTTGTAATGAACACCAGTTTATTGAATGTTTTTAATTGACTTTTTAATATTCGTTCACACCGCAAAGAGCTGACTTGACTAAGTTAACTGAGTGACTTTTAATTTGACTTTAACTTTGCCAAGCTTGACGGCTGTCGAAGTCAAAATAAAGTCAAAAATATTTAAGCCTGGCTACTTTATACTGGTATAAATGGCACTTACAAAATGTCAAAAACCTAAGCAACTAAGTTATTTACATAGTAGTTAGTAACTACTTAGAAATCAGGTAAAAGGAAAAGGTGGAAGGAAAAGAACTAGTTTTCCTTCCACTTTAATGGTCCAGAATTTTCATATTCAATGAGAACTCATTACCATTTAGTTTTTCCTTTAATTTTCAATCGTTTCCTACGTTACAACCAAGTGACTGTTCTTTAAAAATCCAAATACAAATTAAACTTGTAGAGTAGCTACAAAAAATAAACAAAAAAGATTTTTTGAAATATTTTACTGAAACATTTTACGTTTAAATTTTCAACTTGACGATAAAATATTTTACACTAGCAACACAGCACCTACTTCGCTAAATAAAAGGTTTTATATTCGAAATTTAGACTGAACGACAAAAAGGATTTTTTACAGTTCTTTGCTGTAGCAATGCTTATTTTCTTTGTTTTATTTTCAACCCGTTTGATGGTATGTTTTGTTGGATTGCGTATTGTTTTTCTGAATGTAATTTAAATATTTTCGAGCATGTTTCAACAAATAATATATATAAATAGTAACAAAGTGATATAATGTAGGACATATTTTGCAAAATACGAGTTTATTATATTAGCTGGTCTAACGGTCAAGTCAATTATCTTCAATGAATGGCCAGAAAAGAAGTAATAATGGTGTTATTCAGTTATTATTCTTACTGTATTTAATTATTTCATCTGTTTCAGGTAATGCCAAACTCAACAAAAAGAAAACAAATAACAATGTCGTGAGTTATTTATTAAGTATTTTAGATATTAATCTTGTATTTTACCGCAAATATTTTCATTTTTCACCAGCTTGAAATGGTCAATAGTATGAAGATACCTTTACCATGATTGCGTTAAATTCCTGTACACATGATTGCATATACATGGATATACTAACATGTAACGGTAGAAGGAAGGAGGAAGGAGTTAAGCCTGTTAAGCTACCTGTCTCATCGGTGTCAGGCGGTGCAGGATGATATATCTGATAGTCGGCCTGCCTACTCCAGTACCGTATAATGTAGGTAATCATATTCTATGACACAGCGCTATCTAGATGCAAAGCAAACATAGTCTGACTAGCTTATTATACGGATTCAAGAATACGGAAAAACATACTTAGATACCTACATTTTTAGAGTTCCGTACCTCAAAAGGAAGAAACGGAACCCTTATGGGATCACTTCGTTCTCCGTTAGTCTGTCCGTCCATCTGTTTGTCTGTCTGTCCGTTTGTCTGTCAAGAATATTTTCTCAGGAATGTATGTAGGCATCAAATTGAAATTTATACCACATACTAAATTCTGTAACGTCTTGAAACTGTGAAAATATCGGCCTGTGGCCGATAGTCGACACAATCAAAATATATTGCACTTTATGTAGCTTATGTTCGTCCCTGAGTTACATTTTGTACGGTACCCTCGCCCTCGGTGCGCAATTCCGACTTGCACTTGACCGCCTTTTCAGTGTAAATACCCTTTCATTTCAATTTAAGAAAAAAATATATTATACAAACATGAGCATATTCTCCTCATAAGTTACGTATAGGACTGTATACACGGCAACTGTGTGGTCGTAGCTCTGGCTGGCGCTGGCTTTCCTCTCGAATGTGGGCAAGCAGTCGTTCCCATAAAATACGCTCCGAGATAAAAGCATCGAATGTTATCAGATACAACACTAAGATGATAACGTATCAAATACTTACGCTAAGCAGGAATCGAACCCGAATCCTCCGACATATCAGTCGAACGCTCTTCCACCACGCTAGAGATCGTCTAAATACGTTGTACAAAAGTTAACGGTAAATCCTCAGTATTAGGAAACGAAACGTAGCATTACTATTAATTGAACTGCGATACGGGCTGTGGAATCCAATGCGATATTTGCGCTAATCACAATACCCGTATTGTACCAAATCACTCCGAGAAACTAACGGGACTACTGGAGTGAGTGACCTCTTTATGTCTTCAAAATATTGCATGCGACTTTATAAATATTTATGCAGAAATTAATCACTTTTTACCCGATTACGGCAAAGCCAAAGAAGGGTTATTATAGATTTGAACAAAGAAGATTTTGTACCTGACCGAAATTGCTGGTACAGTCAGCGCCTGTAAGGTTAGCTCCTTACAGGTACGATTCCAAAACCGACCGCATACGCCAACTGCCGACGCATGCAGCAGATACAGCGTACCCATTCCTTGTTAAACTCCGGTACGGATAAAGGGGACGATTGAGAAGCCGCAATGAATTACGCGTATGTCCTGCGTGCGTCGGCAGTTGTCGTATGCGGTTGGCTACGGATTCATACCTTAACCATTAAGCTATTGGTACTACAATGTCGCATGACAACTGGTACGATTCTTCAAGCACACAGCGTCGAACACAGCGCTGCGGCAGCCTCGATCAAGATTGTCATTAGTCGATCTCCAGTGACGTCACACAGTTCGACCAATGGCAATATCTATCAATTCTATCGCAGCGTTGTGATTAGAGAATTGCACAGCTGACAGAAGACGTTACGGGTTATATAGGTGTACTTGTACAGTCAGCATCAGATCGATATTGACTAGCAAAGTACTTAATGATCTTAATAACAATAATTTTGAGTAAAGGCGTTTGCATACAATTTAAATCAATAAAACAGTTTTGTTTTATTGATTTAAATTGTATTAGTTATTGTCCGAACAAAAGGTGTGCATCAAACATCAGAACAATCAGGCAACAGGGAGCGGGGAAATACTAAGATATTAAAATCATTTTGAGTACTACTTTGCTTAATCAAGATTGGTTTGATGCTGACTATACCAACGAATTCGTGAAATTTGCTAAACCCGAAACTACGGTTATCACTGTCAAATGCACGCTGTTTTACTGCACATTGAAGTCAATTTAGCATAATTTGAGAACATTGAAAGGACAACATTGAATTCACAGATTTGTTGGTACGTTCACTTTCAACTTACTGACCTGCACATTTTATCCACTTCAAACTCCATCCTGATGGAGTCGATGATAGCCGTACTTCTTACGAAAGTACGATCAACCAAAATATTTAGAAGTTTTACAAAACTTTGTTTAATTTATTGGTGGTCCCAAAATACACCATAAAAATAATAATAATAAGGGAAAGGGAACGCGGTCCCGGTCCTGAAAGATTCCCGACCCTTGTATTCCGTGCCGCCAGTCTAGAATACTTATAATACGTCGTTGTCTTGAGCTTACTAAAAACGAAATATCGACTTCAAATGACTTTGAAATTAGATATTGGAACAAAGCACTATACTTTTACCCGCCGCACCGCCGACGGCGCCGGCCGGCTGACCTAGATCCCGCGAGATGATTACTATGTTTATCTACCTATATAAATATTTAATTGAAATTTTAATTAAAAAATGAACAGTCCTACTGGGGAAGTACCTCCGCCCTACAGAATACTGCGGCCATAATAAGTTCGTGTTGTGTTCCCGGCGGTGAGTACAATAGCCAGAGCTCACTGGAGAGTTTTTTGCTGTCAGTTTGACCTGCTTTGTCATCTGTTCTGTCTCTGGTACAGAAACTTTCTGTTCCTATAGGGTCGGTCAGCAGCAGGAAAGTGACTCCTCTGGTGTTGCACACATCCATAAGGCCATGGTAACCATTTTCAATCAGGTGGGCCGTTTGTTTGCCACCTAAAGGCATGATTCCGTAACCGACCGCATACGACAACTGCCCACGCACGTAGCAGATAACGTGTAATTCATTGCGGCTTCTCAATGTTCCCCTTTATCCGTACCAGAGTTTGACAAGTAATGGTTACGCTGTATGTGCTGCATGCGTCGGCAGTTGTCGTATGCGGTCGGCTTCGGAATCATACCTTTAGTGGTATAAAAAATACTAATAAATAGATAAATTAACACGGGAAGAGACGGGATACGTAAATGCGGTCATATTGGTATTACAGCATCGGGATAGGGTTACTCTTCATCTGATATTAATCATACAGACCATGACAAAGGGCCCGATTGACGGCAATAAGCTCACCCGTCATTGAAAATCTTGCTGGCGAAATGTGGATCTGCCGCCTACCCCTACAGGGATTTGAAGCGTAAATGCTAAAGCTCTACTTAAAATAATAAATAAATATAATAAAATAAATTAAATCAATTTAATAATTGTGAAGATCGTCTGTTTCGTTAGTGTTCAACAACTTCTGAGCGCGACTACATAAAAGTCTTTAAACTTATTCAATGTATTCCTTTTACTTTCATAGCAAATTGCACCTCTACCTGCAATATTTTACTTGTCATCTCTGAGAATACGGAGGAGGAATAAAAACAGAGAATTTAACTTAATTACTAGTAATAGAGGGGCTTGCGTGAGAAGTAACAATGAATAATGTATCAAAATTAGTATTGTAAATTCTCACACATTATAGACTCGATACTGCAGCTAGAATTAAGATTGACTTGATTATATGGGAAAAAAGTGTGCGTACTGACATCATAAAAGATTTATGACGAATAAAGTCATGTCGAATAATCATTTATCAAGTAACACCTACAAAGAATTTATTCACCCAATAGCTGACTATGACCAATTACTATTAGAGCTATTTACTTACCATGTATTGTTTAGAGTTTCCGATATTTCCGCGCTGTTGCCTACGACTTGTGCATGTGTAATTATATCTATGTTTTAATTTATTTTTGGACGTCTTGTACTTTTTCTAAAACATTAATGAAAAGCCATAAATGATTTTCAATACATATTATTTGGCTGTCTTGGTCAGCAATCTTCAAAGGGCTGACTAACTGAACTAAAGTTAAATCACTTGACTGTATCTTGGTCAGCAACCTTCAAAAGGATGACTAACTGAACTAAATTTAAATCACTTGACTGTATCTTGGTCAGCAATCTTCAAAAGGCTAACTAACTGAACTAAATTTAAATCACTTGGCTGTGTCTTGGTCAGCAATCTTCAAAGGGCTGACTAACTGAACTAAATTTCAATCACTTGGCTTTATCTTGGTCAGTCAACCTCAACAAGCTGACTTTCAGTTGATAAATGTTGAGTGAGTCTAGGTCCATTAAGATTGTTAATGGACCTAGACTCACTTCACCTAGGTACTTATATAACATTTAATTCATGTGGAAATCTCAGGTCTCAATTGGGTACACCACAATAATTGAGACATTTCCTTCCTCTATTTCCCTCGCAAGCAAATCCGCAACAAAAATCATCATTTATCATGAACTTCAAAAGTTATTGCGCTCCATCTTTATCAGAGAAATATCGATTAACCAGCCCGCAAGTCTCTATACAATCTGAAGTAATATGAAGGTATATCTATGTATATGTTACTTTCTAATCATATCTATATTTATTTTATTTGTTTCTTTAGCTTCGCTCTACTTCGTTAACGAATTGTTAAGATTGAATCGATCGCAACTAATCGAGACCTGAATCTGGTACGTAGATTAAAAATATAAATTAGAGATGGACAGTTTATTCATTCGAGACGATTTGGTTGGACGAGACTGCGGAAGTTAAGATACGAATTATAGTTTGAAAAATAAAAAGTAGGTAAATTTCAGTTTAATTAAAAAGCCTCTGTTTATACCACTTAGGTCGCAAACACGGTCCACCTGATTGAAAGTCGTTACGGTGGTCGTTACATTATTTTATTCATCCCAGCAAAACTTACACCACTTCGAAATTTTTCAACCCATCCCGATTTTTATTCCGCATCGATTCAATCGATTTTTTGCTCATTCCATTTTGTATGCTTTTCATTTTTTTTAAATGGTTCAATAATCTAGGCGTGAAAAGATAATAATATCTGCCTTTTCAGGTCCTAAATAACTTAACACAGATAAAGAATTGTTTGTCAACCCAGATGAAATGACACCTTATATTTTATCAGGTCACCCGGTGCAATGAACACTGCAAAAAGTTTCTGAAGAAAGAACTTTACACGGTTGTCACTAAATTACCTTCCTTTTCTATTTCTTTAACCACTCTCAAGAAACTGTTGGCAAAAAGCGCAATACAGTTAACTATAGAAATAGTTCAACACATTGTAATTTATGTCGCCATGGGTTAGTGGCATTATCACCCAGTTGCGGTTTCACCCGAAAAATTAAATATTAAATTTGGTTGCATTTTCACCCGATTCGTTACAAGGTACAGTGGGGTTCAAAACTTTTACTTATTTCTTCACTAGATGCTTAGGAAGCTTACTCTCAGTCATTTTTTTTGCACGAAAATAATTCAAGAAGCTTATATTTATGTTCATTATTGAAAATGTTAATAAGTTAATATATCGTTATGTGCTGAACAATAATTATGTGGGTAGTTGTTAAGATATTTTTCATCCCACCATCTCGTAAAGTGTACTTTTTTTCTTCGTTATCTGAGTGTAAAAGTCGTTTACAACACACCTGCTCATAACAGTGATATTATTTTACCGCAATTAAGCACGGAATGACACCTATTATAAAACTGTGACTTTTTCATTACTATTATTCACAAAAGTGAGTTATAGATTCTTTTTTAAATTTTATAGGAAGTGTCTATAATTGTCTATGTTCTTAAAAAAGTTTTGATACAAAAAATAACGTGTTTAATAGTACGAATAAATTAATACGCCTATTGTATGGTCATTTGATGCATTTTCGTATTTAAATAAATAATTTCAACTTGTAATAAGTACTTGTGTAATAAACAAAATTTTCGCTCAAATTTAACTTTTTTTTTTCTCTAAGTACAGAAAAAAAAAACAGAGTAAAAAAAGTTAAGTTCAAACCTCATTTTTTTTTAAATATGGTCGACCGCCATTGTTAAATGCGCGCGCATAGGAAAACGAATTAATTTGTAGTATCTATTGTTTATTTAGTATTTGTAGTATTATTTTATTCGCAAGTGTGTTGTAAAACGTCGTATGGCACGTGTGAGCATGATGATTACCGTCCTCGGCTGTCTTAAGACCCTCGCCTGGCGGCTCGGGTCTCAATGGCGCCTCGGCGGTAATCACCAACGTTGCTCACTTGTACCATAATGTACTATTTTATCCTCTAGAGGATAAAGTAAATTTGAATTTAGAACATCGTGTATACTAGGTTTATGAACTCAAAACATGATTAAACCTATTTACTTCTACCTCTATGGTGCTGATTTATCATACATTTTTTTTATAATTTATGAAAAACTCAGACTCGGATCCTCCTTGGTGTACCTACTTTTTTTTAAATTTGCTTTGCGCGCATAATTTTTTTTTTCACGTCCTTGTGTTGAAAATTGTGGTTGAATTTTTATTTGTTTGTATTTTATTATTAGTATTATTACACATAATACATCCTCCGTGGCGTAGTGGCAGAGAACGCGGCCGCTACGCAGGAGGCGCGGGTTCGATCCCCGCTCAGTGCAAATATTTGTATGCATAAAAAGTTCAACAACAACGGTCTATCTGCAATGCTTCGATATCGCCTAATGTCACCATTTTGTTTTGGAGGTCAGATGGCAGTCGCTTCACGGAAAATATAGAGGTCAGCCATATCCGCAGTTAAGACTGGTAAAGCGGACCCCTGACACCGACGTGAAAGCTTCGAATGCGACTGGGAATTAACGCTAGGAAGAAGAAGCATTTCATTATTTCCTCGCTGAGGTGGGATGAAAAGTTACGTGTTGCACTCGAGTGCAAAGATTTTTCACCTTGTGCTCTTTTGATTCCCTCGCTAATGCTCAAGATTCTAATTTGTGAATTTTAGAATCTTTCGCTTGCTCGGTCATCAAAACTGAGCACGCGGTTAAAAAGCAACTTTGCACTCTTGTATAACAAATAACTATTAAGACTCGTACACATATTGGCCTACCCAACGCCAACGCCAGTGTCGGCAAGGCAAATGCTTATTGTCCACACGTTGAACAAGTGCACCGAACGCCAATGCATGCGGCATGCGGCCAATTTTTTTTATTTGTGTGGATGTGTGGATATTTGTTACTCTTTCACGCATAAACGGCTGGACCGATTTGGTTGAAATTTGGTATGTAAAATGGTATGATTTGAGTATGATCTGTGAAGCGCTGAACTTTGATATTTTCTGGGCAGGCGACTGCCAACTGACCTCCACAACCCACTGGCGATAGTATCTATGAAGATGGTCATAACTAGTTGTTGGACTTGCTCCCACTACCCATAACAACTGTCATAGATACCCAATGGCCACCGGGATCGACGGCCTAACGTACTCTTTGCGAAACGGAGGTGTCTCAATGTCTTAAGAATGGTCATCCATCCGAAAACCAACCTGGCTTGTGTTGCTTAACCTCGTAATGTGATAACCTACTCGGTTACCACTTAGTCACAAGTCCCGTCAATGATTTTATATTGATGGTGAATGCATTGTGTACAAAGTAAATCTGGTGATTTTCAATAAAAGCAATGTATGAAATGTGAATCTTATTTACAAAAAAAATTTGTTTAGAGTATTTTATTGGATTATCATACTCAAATCATACCATTTTGAAATCTAAGATAGTTGCGCCAATTTATGAAAAAGGATGCCATTGTCGTGTCCATACTTTTTTTTTCACCGTGATAAGATAAAGTGGGTCGAAAGTAAAAATCTATGAAATTTTTACGAAAAATAAATATTTTGACTTATTTTTGTAAAATAACTACAAATATTTTATGATTTTAAAGGGTGGTACTGGATAGCCATGCTTCTTAGCTTGCTAATGCAGAAAAGAGTTCAAAAATATTGGCAAAATTGTGGGAATGGTAGTTGAAAATATCATGAGGGGTACCGAATTTCGAAGGATTTTAAAAAAGTTTGAATAATTAAAAAAAAAATTGAGATATTTTTTTTGCTTATTTTTTCCTGAACAGCCATAAGTAGGGCCACCCTGTGTTGCCGGCTTATCCTTGAATTTTGGGACACCCTGTATATTGCATTATGTAAGAGCAGTACAACGGTAATAAAGTAAGTCTAGCGGTCGGTTTCAATAATCTTTATGAAAGTTAACCTTTGTTAGTTTTCTAGGTGAATTTGTGTCTATTACGAATACTCCTATAAAACTTATACTGACCCTATGTAGGTGATTTTATATGCGTTAAGTACCTACGTTTTAGATGATAAGAAAACTGTGATTCAATGTTCTAGTACGCTGTGATTTTGTGATATCTTTTTTTCCCACTGTGAAAAGTAAGGGTAATGTTTTTAGATAGGTGTATACTGTGAAAAAAGTTATTAGTTAAAAAAATCTTAATAAAGACTGATTTAAATTATGAAACACTTTTTCTTTCCACCTGTACTTGTTTTTTTTTGTACCGAAATATTCACTAATCAATATTCGGGGGAAAACGCAACTGGGTGATAATGCCACTAACCCAGCTCAAACACAATAAATAAAACTTGTCATTTATTTTGACTGTCATGTACAGTCGCCTTACAAGTATCTTAACATTTTTATCTATCTCTATAATATAAAAATGAATAGCTAAATATCTAATTATAATATAAATATAAGCTAAATAATAAAAAATAAATGGGTCTAGATAGCGTTGTGTAGAACTGCCTCTGTGGCGTAGCGGTAGTGAACGCGGCTGCTACGCAGGAGGCGCGGGTTCGATCCCCGCTCAGTGCCAATATTTGTATGCTTGAATATAAATATTTGCATTGGTCTGGGTGTTTCTATGTATAATATGTATGTATTTACAAAAAAAAAAAAAAGTATCTAAGTATGTAAATCCGCATTCTAGATTCCATAACACAAGCTAATTATAAGCTTACCATGGGTCTAGATAGCGTTGTGTAGAATGTTAAAAAAAAAAAAAAAAAAAAAAAAATGTTGTAGAATATTTATTTATTTAGTTATTTATTATATGTTGCTAATAGCAAATCTCGAGAACAGCTGAACCGATTTCGCTAATTATTTTTTTAGAGTATTCCTTTAAGTACGAGGATGGTACTTATTAAGCAGAGAAATTTTTTAAAAATTACTTGACAGGTCTTAATAAAAACTAAAAAATTAAAGAATCGACTGTTAGGCGGTACGAAGTTCGCAGAGTCAGCTAGTTTACTTTTAAATATTCTTCAAACATCTTGACGTGATGTGATGAACTATCTTGACATATTCCAAGGGGTAACTTGAAATATTTATGTTAAGCTTGATATGATGAAAGATTTTAGAACTAAGGTACCTAACATTTCAAAAAATTAATTGTTTTCTGAATGTTACAAAAATACTTTTATTTAATGGGGTAGAGCGGACCATGGTCTCTAAAATGTAAGCTTAGGATGCAATGGGAATTGACACAGGAATGTAGAAGAAGAGACATCAATAGATATCAATATATTCACTTAAATTATGCATTTCAATATAAACATTGTATTTAAGTTTTTAGTAGGTAACTTTTAAGAGCGACTGTACCTTTGGTAGTCACCTACAAGATATTGCAACAACCCATGAAGTAAAATCGTCTTACTTATGGTCAAACTTAACTTTGATTTGAGATAATAGCCAACAAACGCCGGTCAGTAGTTAAATGGAACACTACTGACACTATGAGTTCTCTATCCTCCCTTAATCTTTCTTTCAACCGGAAATAAAGCAACGCTTGCGTAGTTATAAATCTTTCCAGTCTTTGGTGATGTGTGTTATCTCCACCTGAATGTAGATCTGCTCAATAAACTTGACCGACTTCACAACAATTATATTCGAATATCTTCAAAGTAGTACCAAGTTTCGATTTTAATGTATGATATAGTTGCCAATCGGACTTTTATTTGTCCAGACATTGGCTCAAGGTACCAATCTAAGTAACAATCCTTTATATTTTTATTTTTATTTCAAGATAGTAATTATTTCTAGGTAATATAGGGTTGAACCCATCAAAGATCTTTGGGAATCAAAAAACCGCTTATCTGCACACTGGCACACCTGTTAATTAACGGACGAGGCTCGAATTCGAATTACATTCGTAAATTTATTTCAATAAAAATAAATATTTTAATGTCAAACAACTTTGTGATTGACTGTATAAATCTCGAACTATAGTCGAACTTTTAATTAACTGCAGTAAAATGACGTTTTGTGGGATACCACTTTTTGAAGAAAAATAAATAGGGATGTGACTAAGTGAGTAAGTGAATCATTCAATAAATGAATGATCTTTGGTTTTGTTTTAAAGATTCAATATTAAGTTTTAATGTACTTTTTTATTCTATTATTATTACATATGATAAATATTTGATCTTTTTCAGTGAAAGTATAGGAATGTACATTCAAAACGAATCAAAAATATCATAATAATGTTATATAGGTAATCAATATTTTTCGGCATCACTGTCGCTGTTGCTTTCGGTCACACTAATGACAAATCTGTCTGTCTATTCATCATCTAATATGGTCGAGGTGGTACATATTGTGTTCCTCTTTTAGTGTGAGACACAAAAGTCACTCCACTTAGCCGGTGTCACATTGTTGATTACGTCTTGGAAAAAAGTTTTCACTTCTAGCATTTCATACGTCTTATTAATTTATCTGCGACGTGCCCCTTTGCCTGAGACCAAAATAACTCATCGGTTTAATTCACAGTGATAAGAGGGCAGTCTTAGAAGTCTGATACCTTTATGTGCAGCCATCTCGAATGGCCTTTACCATATTTGGTTCAAATGCAATATTTTTAGTGGTCAGCCACTCTTGAATTTGTGCTTTCGTCCACGACATCTCCGGGATTCTATCGATCGAGAGTGATGGAGCGCGTTGATGATATAATTGAGCGTTGCGAATAATGAGCAGTTTTCCAGTAGGTATTTAAAGGGTTCCTAAAGACGCGCTAGATGGCGCAGCCGGCACTTTTGGTAAGAAGAGTGTGGTGTCACATCTAGTGTAATTTATGGAAAAAATGTTCTTCGGTTTTGTAATGATTTACTTTACTTAAATATTCTGTCATTTTTTCTGATACAATGAAAATACCACAAACAAACCACAGAGTACATTAAAATTACCAAAAGCTATGCTAGCGCCATCTCCTGATGACTTAAAAACCAACTGATTATTATACCTACTGGAAAACTGCTCATTAAATCATGTAAACTAAGATGAATACTTATAGAAGTGTCTCAAACTGACCCGAAGAAATGTTGACCGCCGTGGCACCCACACCAAACACACTATTTTTTATTTTATTTTTATTTTATTTATTCAGGTACACAAAACACATTACAATCATATAAAAATAATAAGATTAAAATACAGTTCCGTTCTGGATTGTAACATAACTACATGTGTACACAGTTAAAACAATATTTAAATACAGTAAAACCTCTTCATCAAACAAATTGGAAAGAGTATAATAATGACGTGTTATTATCACTTACAAGGCCGAACTGTTATGGAGGATGTCTTTCAGAATTTTAACAAATCTGTTATGATTGGAATCAAATATATCTAGGTGTTTGTTCTGCTTTGCCAACTCGTTATATTGGCGCGCCATCCTTGTTAAAGGGTTAAAGAAAGATATGTTATTCTTATAAACCTGGACCTTTAGACCTACGGGCGCTAAACTTTATATTAAAAGTGAGTTGAGAAATTAATCCTGGTGAATCTATGAGATAGTGTATAATCTTGTACAAATAAAGCAGATCAAAATATAACTATTAAGTTCGAAACTCTTAAGTTCGAAACTTATTTGATACTAGCACTTTTGAAATAGCTGTCATTGTCATGTAAACGTTATTTTTCCATTACAAGAAGTGAAAAAATCCTCGTGAAATAGATAGACCGTTTTAGCCGTGTCAAAACCGACATGTCCGGAAGATACCACTTATTACGTTTTTATTTGAGATTAAACTATACTTAAACAGCATAAGACTCGAATTAGAAACTTAGGACGCTGCTAGGTCTCTAAGATAACTTTCAAATGGGACCTACAACTCATGCTGCCTACAATGACATTTCATAACATAGACATGTCATATGCTTACAAATCAACGTAGAAAAATGTGCCGAACTCACACACACACATTTTTAATTCATCTACACTTTTGGTGTATTAACTTTAGAGTAATAGTTCGTGCAGTTTCTATAAACATACGATGGCATTTTTGTTATTTTTTTAAGTCACTGATGCTTCCGCTCAACGTCCGACCGGCGCCGCTCGGCACGCGGTACTAAAGGCAAACGTTCCAATTGACTCGTTTTCGGATCTTCACGATTTTCGCGCAATAACATATCTACTTCTTTTTATATAACATCTTTGGCTGCCTAGTACAAAAAAAAATCAGTATCGCTTCTACATAAATTCGATAACTTGAGTCCACGCCAAAATGTATAAAAATCATCACAATTGAAATATTATAATAATAATAATAATAATAATATGTCACGCGTCACAGAACGCATTGACTTCTTGAAACAAAAAATCTACGCGTGGGCGAACCGAATTCGACGTTATAAAAGAAGAGTGGATCGTTACTCTCAAAATCGTACGTTCCAAAGGGACGAAAGGTGGGTATACAGAAGCTGGGAGCGCCCTGATTCGAATGGGACTGACATGCGTCGTCCAGATGATGATGCTACTAATACGTTCTGGCGTAGCATCTGGTCGACGCCCGTCAGTCATACAGAGGGTGATTGGATGCGAGTTGTCGAACGATCGTGTGAGTCTATAGGAACCATGGAATCAGTAACAATCTCTGACGAAGATGTTACCAATGCAGTCCGTCTGTTACCTAACTGGAGATCAGCGGGCCCAGACGGACTGCATAACTTCTGGCTGAAATGGTTCCGGAGCTCACATGGTCGGTTGGCAATGCAATTCCAATCATGCCTAGAATCAGGATCGCTCCCCGCTTTCATAACAACCGGTGTAACCCACCTTCTTCATAAGTCTGGTAGTACCACGGACCCTAAAAACTACAGGCCTATCACTTGTCTGCCTACAGTGTATAAGCTTCTTACATCTATTCTGAGAGAAAAAATTTCATCTCACTTAATTGACAACTCTATTATGTCTATCTCTCAGAATGGATGTAGGAGCGGGGCCCGAGGTACTAAAGAGCTCCTTATAATTGATATGGCCATTTGCCAACAGGCCCGTCGTCATCGGAAGGATCTGGCGACATGCTGGATAGACTATAAAAAGGCCTATGACTCTGTGCCACATACATGGCTCTTGAGGGTGCTAGAGTTGTATAAAATTGATACAACTCTATGTACCTTCATGAAGACATGTATGGGGCAATGGAGAACGGTGCTTTGTTATCCAGGATGTCGACAGATTTGCGAGGATAGCGGGCTAATAAAGATTGAGCGGGGTATATTCCAGGGCGATAGTCTGAGTCCATTATGGTTTTGCCTAGCACTGAACCCTCTCAGTACTATACTGGATAGTGCAGGGTTGGGCTGTCGGTTGCGGAGAGATGGTCAAGTCATATCCCACCTCCTTTACATGGATGACCTCAAATTGTTTGCTCCCAACAATCTCCATCTGATAGAGTTGTTAAAGTTGACAGAAACATTTAGTAGCTCTATCAGGATGGATTTTGGTGTGGACAAATGTGCGGTCATGCATGTGAAGAGAGGTCGGATTGTGGAATCTGAAAGTGTAGAGCTCTCAGATTCTACAAAACTTAGGGCTCTCTCTGCAACCGACACCTATAAATACCTGGGTATGTCGCAGGCGTTAGGCATTTCAGAAGCTGGTATGAAGCAATCATTGCAGGAGCGTTTCTTTGGCCGTCTGAAAAAAGTTCTGAAAAGTCTTTTACCAGGCGGCAATAAGGTCCGCGCTTGTAATGGTTGGGTCATGCCAGTTTTAATGTACTCCTTTGGCATACTCAGGTGGACTCAGACAGAACTTGAGGCCCTGGATAGGAAGGTCCGTGCGCACCTCACTGCATACCGAATGCATCATCCGCGTTCATCTGTGATGAGGTTGTACATACCGCGGAAATGCGGGGGTCGTGGTTTTTTAAATGCCAAGACCCTCCATAACCGCGAGGTGTGCAACCTCAGGGAATATTTTCTGCATAATGACGCGGATATGCATCGAGATGTAGTGATGGTAGATAACGGACTTACCCCGCTTGGTCTGGCTAAAGAGAACTGGCGCAAACCTGCAGTATTAAGTATTAATGATCGCAAGGATGTATGGAAGGGCAAGGAGTTGCATGGTCGTTTTTATCGGGCTCTACATGGGCCCGAAATAGATATACCAGCCTCTCTATCTTGGCTACGCTTCGGTGACCTATTTGGGGAAACCGAAGGGTTTGTCTTTGCAATTATGGACGAAGTTGTTATGACGAATAACTATCGGAGATATATCATAAAGGACGGTACGGTTGACATTTGTCGGGCGTGTCACCGTCCCGGGGAATCCCTTAGACATATAATCTCTGGTTGTTCTCGTCTTGCCAACGGCGAGTATTTGCACAGGCATAACCAAGTAGCCAGGATAATCCATCAGCAACTTGCCCTGAAGTATAACCTTGTGGAATCAGAGGTACCATACTATAGGTATGTGCCCGACCCAGTTCTCGAAAATGGGCATATCACGTTGTACTGGGATCGATCTATTATCACTGACAGGACTATTGTTGCCAATAAGCCTGATATAGTGATAATAGATCGATTAGAGCGCCGTGCAATAATAGTTGATATCACTATCCCTCATGACGAGAATCTCATGAAGGCAGAAAAAGAAAAACAAATTAAGTATTTAGACTTGGCCCATGAGATTGTCGACATGTGGGATGTTGACTCGGCTATTATTGTACCGATAGTCGTTTCCGTTCACGGACTTATCGCCAAGAGCCTCGATCAACATCTTAAGAGGCTCTCGTTAGACGGTTGGCTCAAGGGCTTGATGCAGAAGGCAGTTTTGCTAGGCACTGCACGCATAGTGAGGAAGTTCCTCTCCCTGGAGCCCTAACCACCGGCAGCTTGGTCCCTGTACCCGATGCCGGTGGGACACTATTTTTTATATTTTTAAATGTATTTTTTTTTAAGTATATTTAGAAATATAACTTATATGTATATAAAATGAATAAATGAGAATAATAATATAAAACTTTATTGTACACTAATAATACATAATATATGAAAGCATTGACACAAAGAAATTACGGCAAATAGGGTAAAATAATGAATGGATTTAACTACTTTAGAGTATTTTTATATTTTTAAAATATTAAAATCATTACCCAGATATATATTAGGTATGAATATCTTTTTTCTTATTGAAATTCTAACACAGGGGCTCAAAAGTGGAGGGTAGGTACACTTTTTTATTGGAAAACGCTCAATTACGACTACTGCTACTGCATTCGGCTTGAGTTTGGGTAGAATGCCGGCGAACCACACCTCGAAACACAAAGTAAATGTGTAAAAGGCAATGACATTTCATAACATAGACATGTCATATGCTTACAAATCAACGTAGAAAAATGTGCCGAACTCACACACACATTTTTAATTCATCTACACTTTTGGTGTTTTAACTTTAGAGTAATAGTTCGTGCAGTGTCTATAAACATACGATGGCATTTTCGTTATTTTTTTAAGTCCGCGCAACGTCCGACCGGCGCCGCTCGGCACGCGATACTAGAGGCAAACGTTCCAATTGACTCGTTTTCGGATCTTCAAGATTTTCGCGCAATGACATATCTACTTCTTTTTATATATAATATCTTTGGTAAAAGGATAACGTTTATATAGCCTTTTATTTATATGAATAATAAATAGAATTAAGTATGATCATTATGAGTAAGTTATGGAACGATTAGAATGACCTTCTGTGAACTGAATCACATCCCTATTGAGATTAGGCTGTAAACATTATTTTACGCAATGACATTTTGAAACGTCATTTTACTGCATCTAATTAAAAGTCGAAGTATAGGTATTTTCATATTTTTTATGATATTAAACTACAATTTAATTTTATTATTCTATTAAATTATATCTGTTTCCTGTATAGGCATCAAACCATTACAAAAACATTTAAGTATTATTGCAGCAAGATTTCCGGCAAAGCAACCGTAGTATAGTACCTATTTACAGAAATATCTTGTTACAAACATTCGAACATTTGACCAATTGTTTACTATTTTTGTTTGTTATTTGACTCTGCACTCCGTTAACACATGGAACAAGTGAAGTGACAATAAATATATCAGGTCAACCAGTAACCTAGTTATATGGCATAACTACGAACTTGTAATGAAGTTGGTTCGTTCTTACACTTAGTTAACTTATTGCACCAACTTACAACATTTAATTTAAGACTTAGTAAAATTAGCTGCAATCGAGTTGTAGATTTTTTTTACCATTTTCCCGTGGGAAGCTGATAGTTGTCAGCTAGCAGACATATATATATCTGTACATACATAATATTCACGCCTAGAAATCCCCAAATGGATAAGCAGAGGTGTATCCATATTGGTATCCACATTTCGCCACTGTTAAGACCTACCACTACCATTAAGACCTGGAATTCCTTACCAGTTCACGTGTTTCCCTATTTCTACAGTCCCGGGTCCTTTAAGCAGGGCGTGAAAAAGCATCTGATGAGGCCGTCAAGCTGAGTGTCACCAAATTGTAACATATGTCTATAATGGTGGCCGTTTTTCCCGAGACTTTGCTTTCAGCTTATCATCAGGAGAGGCGAAGTCAAATTGTAGTTTTTTATATAAAAGAAAACTATGATTTTCAGTCCCAGTAAAAAGGTTTTAAAACTGCCAGTAAACATAATTTCGTTGTACTTAATGATTTCAATTTAATAGCAATTTCGACTTTAATACATTAAATTCGATTTGCAGACATAAAATCTCAATTAATGATCGCTTTGATCAACACTGACCTACACAACTATGTTTAGCAACAACATTTGAAATGCAGCAAACTAAAAATTAGTTTCGACAGACATAATAACAAATGAAATCGTGAGGTATTTGACCTTTTGACCTTTAGCTTGACCTTGACTTTATGAACTCTGCTGTACTACTTACAATAGGTGAGATCCGATTCTCAGCACTCCATGGATTCACCGTGCGGTCGCCGGGTCCATAGCGTGATACAGAGAGGAACACCGTGACGGCGACTGGGACTTGCGACCCAGATGTAGGTTTAGGGTGGCCACCTTGTGATGCATCAGCGCTCACCTCCACCGTCAGTAGTGTTCCCCCCCCTACCTATCCAAATTTGGTAAGATCCTATCAATGCCGCTTTTGATATTCGATTTAGTAAAGAGCTTACTGAAGCTCTTGGCAATCCGAGGTCTTTAAGTAAGTTGTACAGGGATTTAGCTGGAATTCCCCTTGCTCCTACTTCTACGGCGTAGAGTTTAACCACGTAGCCGTTCTTGGTTAACTCGTTAGTCAAGTCAAAGTATTTGTTTGTCTTTATAGCGTGGTCTTTAGGTATATTAGTTTCCCACGGTACTGTGAGTTCTACAAGCACTGCACGCCTATGCGATCGTGAAAAAAGGAATATGTCGGGTCTGGATGATGAGGCACATATATCCTCCGGTATTTTATAGTGCTTCTCATACGTGTCTACGAGTATTGTCCAGTCAACGGCAGCTATCAAAATTGAATATGGCTTTTGAGGTGATTTCTTTGAGCAGCCTTCCTTTACAAACACAATGTCATTTCTTTGGTTTGTGGTTAATCCTTTTTTCGCTCTAGCTACCGCCAAACTTACAGCCTCACGTATGATTTCTAATACCTTATCATGTCGGCGCGAGTAATGACCCCGGTCTAATAGCGTCCTACAACCCACTAGCAGGTGCCTAGCCGTTCCAGTTGCTTCACCACATGAGTTACATGTTTTATCTGTGACTTTTCCCCACCTGACTAGATTGCTTTGGTCGGGGAGGGTCAACTGGAATGCATTTAGGTAAAATTTAAGTAAGGCCGGTGACCAGTCGTATATTATGGTACGCCATTTTAAGGCTATGGGAATACAAAATTCACCTAGGGTCAACCATTCGTTTTGCATTTCTAGGTTCATTGCGTGCACCTTATAGGTGTTGTTTTCGTCTGTTTGAAGAAAAGATTTTGTTATTTCTTTATCTGTTTGTTTCTGAATATTCCCTAGACCTACTCTACCAGTCTGCGAGCCTATCATGAATTTTTTATGGAACTGGAGGCGTGATTCGAGCTCCGATGCATTTTTATCTTTTGGAAGGACTTTTACTATTTCGTCTTTAGATTTCGATAAGACGTGCATTTTAGTTACTCTTAGGTGTTTATAGAGTTCTGATGGCTTCTTTAACGTCATTCCAAAATTATTCGCGGATCTATATAGTGCCGACGGGTCGGCCGACTGAGCTAGCCCTAGCCACGACTTCAGTGTCTTTGTGACACTCGCATCTAGTTTTTTGAGGAGGCTCTGGTTTATATCATATATAAGAAACGGCCAGTTAAGACGCGAGGTTAAATAGTTGTCATAAATCCAAGCTTTTTTAACATTACTTATTGGTTGTTGGTCTACCTTTTTTAAATCGATAATGAAACTATCAATTAATTCGTCCAAAGCTGGAGTGCAACCTCTGTTATCAATCTTTCTTCCGAGGAATTTAAAGGGCACGGTTTCTATTTAACGGGTTTATATTTAATATTATTAAGCGTATAAAATATGAGAAATAGTGCAATACTATAAAATGTTTGTGATATAAAATATTATGATGCATTTTGTAATTTTATTTTATGTATTTCTTTATTTTGTTTTTGGAAGAAGTAAAAACATTAAATCCATTGATCTTTTAGTTACGTTTCTGGAATTTTTAGGACTTCATTGACGATTGATTTTTATTTTTTCTTTTAGGTTGAGGAGTCAGACGGCAGTGACTTTTTAGGCCAGTCTCGTTAGTTAGGCTCCAAATTATTGTTTTCCTATGTTTCATTTTTACTAAAATTTGCAGTGATCTAATACTTTTCGTTTTCGTTTAACCGTAAATTGATCAAAAATAAAAAAAGAAAGATTAGTGGTACCGCTAGTAGTATTATCCGTTCTGTGGTGATATATATGCATCGCTGAGGTCATGAATCCGTGTTGAAAATAATACTTTTGTTACATACAATATTTTTATTACATACAGTGTTATAATAATAAAAGTACCGCCGGAGTACCGCCACTTATTGCACATAGTGTAATTGTATCTTTAAATATCAAATCAATCAAACGAGCCGACAATAGAAATTATAGAACCATCTCTGACATTTCAAGATTTGAACTGCGACACGACATTTAAAATTTATTGTCTTTTGTTCATAATTACAAAAGACAAAAAACAATTTATTATTCGTTTTATTACTATTTATCATCATTCTTGCGTATTATTACGAGTCTAATGATCTATAATAAACACGAAGTTCTTAACTAAAAACAATGATAAATCAATAATATTAGTTACGTTATGTATAAAAATTGGACGAAAGATGGAGACACTGGGAAAACACTGGGATGGGAATCTTGTATTTATCTAATAGATAAATAAGAGGAAAATGCGAAGTAATTCAACCGTTCATTGTCTTCCAATCTTAATCAACTTCACTAAACTAGAGCTTTTTTTTCTTTCATGCTTTAACACACTCCAAATAAAACGTCTCTATAAATGGTTGATTTGTTTTAATACTAGCGATAGGTACAATCAACGACAAAAGTTACTTTTAAAATATTTATAAACTTGTATGACAGAGTAAGACAGAAACAGAGAGGGCATTAGGCTTTGACCATATACATATACTGTATAGATACAGTATTATAAAAGTATAAAATGCATCGCCAAACATCAAAAGAACGCCTTGAAACACGCATTAATGTGAGTAAGCTCATGTCACTATTGTTCTTTAAACTGTCAATGTATGGACTGTCGTAATGTCGACGACTGTCTCTAAGGTGATCAATTAATAAGAATTTGTTAAGCTACTTTTATTGTTGACTGTCCCTAGTATTAAATAACTTAGTTGGTAACGGGTAACCGCGTCTTGAGGAAAACGCTTCACAATTATACGACGACGGTAGTGTTTGCTCTCAATGAGTTAAGAGCTTAAGTGGCTGATGGAAATAATTGTGGTTAGGTACTGATGACTTGCTTAAAGAATATGATAGCCAGTTTGTACAAGAAGGGACATTATTATCTTCATATATAAAAACCGAGTATCATGGTACTCGTATGCTCGGGATATATATACAGGGCGTCCCACGGCGATGCCACATGGAGGGAAAGTACCTTAAATCCTTAAGTTAGCTCATTTTACTTAAAGGAGACATCATTTTATTTTTAAAAAGAAACATAACTGCATTTAAAGATTTTTTAAAATTCGCTTGCCACACCCGGTAATCGAACCGACTAAAATCCGAAAAAGCCGTGTAGGTAGGGTAGGTAGTTATTTTTGGGTGCTAAACCTGCACGCGGTGTACCCTGTGCAACGAAAATGGCAAGAGAATTGCCCTATGGATCAATTTATAACCTGTTAATTTAGATGGCGTGCGGTTTTAGTCGGTTTGAGTTCGACATACCTAAATTCTACTGCTGACCAGCAGCGGTGTCAGCACGATAAAAAAAGAAAAGTAGTTTAAATATGGAATTTTATTGTTAATATGGTATCAGATGGATGGATGAACTTTGTGTTAAAGTGATTTATTTTGCCAAATTGAATTTATAATTTTAGATTTCAAGGACTTCCTTCCATTTAATTTACCATGTTTCTTAGAGAGATTTGATCCTTATGATTGACACTATCGATTGATGCCAAAAAATACAGGATGTTACTTTTTCGGCTTTTAGTCGGTTCGATTACCGGGTTTAGCAAGCGAATTTTTAAAAATCTTTGAATGCAGTTTTGTTTCTTTTTAAAAATAAAATGATGTCTCCTTTAAACAAAATGAGCTAACTTAAGGATTTAAGGTACTTTCCCTCCATGTGGCATCGCCGTGGGACGCCCTGTATATTGGTCATAAAATTTGTTCTATACGCAGTACACGTTCTTTTGGGTGTCTTTTGAGGATAGCTTGAGGTGCTATTGTCGTGGACGAGCTTAAATTCACCAGTCATAGATTATTACAAAACAATTCGCGCGCCCCAGGACCTCATTTGTCTCACGATTTAGGTCCAAGATTTGTGTCCCAAGGTATGCCTACATGGTAATCTCCAAAGCAGACTTGCTGCAGCTTGGAAATTTTATTTAATTACTGTCATAGTACCATCGCTGCGTCGTCGTGACCCAAACTTAAAATAAGGATCATTCAAGTACGGTTGTTAGTATCTGAATGGGGCCTCGATTCTGCTAAAGCAAAACCACTATCTTACTACGGACACTGCAAAAAAATCATTTGATTTTAGACTTTAAAGCAATGCGATTAAGGCCTAATATTATATGACTTTTTGTAGAGCGAATGAAAAAGTATTACACTCTTTTAATTTAATTTTGACTTCAGGTCTATAGCAATAAATTATAAAATTAAATGCAATTTTTTGCAGTGTCTGTGGCAGGACAGTTGCTTTAGCAGAATCGAGGGTCTGTCTGTCACAATGCACATCTATAGGTATAGTACTCCCTAAGGACAATAAGAGCAAGTGAGACATTAATAAAGGATATATGACAAGAGAATCCAGATAACATCGGCTGTACTATGCTGTTAACTCATTCGACATAATTATGTTAAAAGAACGGGTTTCTTTTAACATAATTATGTTAGTAGGTAACAACCTCACTACTGTGGGATCCCTGCAGAGAGAACACTTTAAGTCTTTTCTCATTTCGGTGAACGATTTGATGATTAGCGACCTAATGGTATCGAGCCCTAATGAGATACTTTTTATACCACTTTGATGGCAGACAAGCACACGGTCCACCTGATTGAAAATGGTTACAGTGACCTATGGACGTGTGCATCTCCAGGGGAGTCACACTCGTACTGCCGACCCTGCAAGTCAGAGTTTTCTACACAGGAAACAAAAAATACTGATTGATCGAGAATGCAGGGTGTTTATGCAGGGTGTTTTTGAAACAGGGAAATACTGACTGATCGAGAATGCAGTGTTTATTCCCTTTAGGCAGAAGGTTGCAGAGAACAAAGGGGTGATAATTCCCTTTCGGCAGAAGGTGACCGAGAATAAACGCCCTTTCGCCAGCTTCTTCCGCCGTTATCAAATCCTGTCAATGTGATCTTCGGAATGCCACGCACTCTCGCTCAAGCATGACCCAACGTACGATGACATTTCAATATTATATTTCATGACTACTTTTAACAGTAAAAGTGAAGTATTAATTTAATGTATTGTATTTCAACAATGACAATGTCGTTAAATTTCATGGAGAATGATTGAATAAAATTATTGTAGGTCATATTGAGTTCCCATGAGTACGTCCTAGTTGTAGGTAGGTCATCATATCTTATTACTTCCATTCCATCTCAAGTTAGATGTTAGAAATATGAAATAACTTTCACCTAAAAATAGTATTTATCAATGAGATTGATAACCAATTAGTTAGTAATAGTTCCTAATTTACATCAATGGTACTTATTTATCGTAAAATTAGGAACCTTTAGTTTTATAGTAGATAGATTGAAAGTCTTGTTTATAAGTAACATTCCGATATAATGTTTGGCGTTATACTTAAAAATCTTTAAATACGTCGCATTTCATCCTAACTATGAAACTGCTCAAGGGAAGCAAAATCGTTGCAAATTTTTGCCCTAAATTAAAACTAAACCTTTGACACCTTATTTAGGATTGGAGTCATTAATTTATTAAACTTACTCATCACTAAGTGTATCGTGAAATTTTGTTTCGTCACAGCCTTCTAAAGACCAGTGTCTAAAAATGCTAGCCGTGTAATGAATGTAGACTTCATAGCTCGTTTGCTAACAATCTCGTAAGTAAAGATTCTCTATTTTGATAAATCTTTCGCAGCCTTCATGGGATGTATACTATGCGAAATGCTCACATCAACATGCTTTGTAATTATATTTTATTATTTAAATTTTTGTAGCCAATTACGCAAGTCATTATTCTTATTTCCTAGAATAACGTCATATCTACGATCTCATCACATTTGACTATAATACATACAGCAGATTCCTTCATTGGCCAGAAAAGAAGCAATAAAATGGTATTATTATTCTATTTAATGCGCTTAATTTACTTACCTACTTTATTTTTGTTTCAGGTAATGTCAAACTTAGTAGAAGGGAACAAATAAGAAGTTCGTGAGTTATTAATTTAGTACTTTCGATATTATTCTTGTATTTTATTCGTTAAAAAAATCGATATACCATCATTCTGCGAGCCTTTATCCCAACTCAGTTGTGGTTGGCTTTCTAGTCTAACTGAGATGCGGCACATGCGGCTCAACGTCGATATTTTCATCACTTTAGCGTTCTTCCTGGCTGGTCAAGATATGTTTTTTTATATCGCACTTGACTTTACTTCGCCTGATGGTAAGCTGAAAGCAAAGTCTCGGAAAAGAGGGTCACCGTTATAGACACGTCAATCAATCAATCAATTAGCCTACTGCAGTCCACTGCTGGACATAGGCCTCTCCCAATACGCGCCACGTTTGCCGATCCTCCGCCTTCCGCATCCAGTCCGTCCCAGCCACCTTTCGCAGGTCATCAGTCCACCTAGCTAGGGGGTGTCCCACCTTCGTTTACCTTATAGACACGTACCATATTACAATCGTGGAAACTTGACGGCCTCATAAGATGCTTTTACACTCCCCGCTTAAAGAACCCGGGACTGTGGGAAGAGGGAAGCAGGTGTACTCTAATGGTCTTGATACCGCATACACCCCCTCGATAGTAAGTCATTAAGGTGTTATACCTACCACAGAGCGAGAGTACACTAAAACAAAAAAGTTGAAGTTGAAATTTTTATGGAACTTAATCCTTAATCACACTAATAGAACAAGGAAACATAAAAATAAACAACACAACAGTAGAACAAGAACACTTATCATGGCACAACAGTTTACAAATAATTACGTAAACGGTAAAAACAATCGCAGATTAACTGTGCTAAACAGTTTTTATCATCGCAACACTTTGACAGCTCACGCGAGAATTTGAAATTGAAAGTCATGGCTAATATATTCTCTACTTTATTGACTTTGAAATAAGGCGATTCACTTCTGAGAAAATGATATAACAAGTAACGATTACATGGAGAACGGATTATTAATTATTATTAATCCATAATCTGTTGTATTAATCTTCTAATTACAAAGTAATTTGAAGGCGTTCGCTGATGTTGATGAAAACTAATTATATTTGTAATTACGGTAACTTCTCAAGAATTCTTGTGAATTGGCTTGTTAAGGGGTCTTCGCAGTCCATGCCAACCTAACCTGCTAGCTGGTACACCTATTCAGAAAAAGACAAGACTCTGGCGTACGTTTTCCTGTCAAAGTTGGGGGTTCGTTCACGTATAACCCAACACAAGCCAGATTAAAATAAAGAGGAGAGGTGGGTCCCGGCCTCCAATCACCACTTTGGATGCCACGAGGACTAACGCTATGATGATAATGACGACTTGTGATGTTGAACACACATTACTTTCTCGTACTATTACTAAGCTAAATTGCATAATGTTAGAAGTAGATTTATGTCTGTCGTATATTAAGTAGAGTTTGAACTTACTACCTCTTAATTCGAACTCTTAAGAACTAATTATTTCAAATTGGAAAAAGCTCGGTGGCTCAGTGGTTAGAGTATTCCCCCTGTAAGGGAAAGATCGCGGGTTCGAGTCCTGCCCGAGTATTGATTTCGCATTTTCCAATTTAAAATAATTTGTTTAGTTTAGCATACTAAATGCATTAAAATTATCATAAGAACTATTCAGTTTAACTACATAATTTGTCAATCAATTAACCTATCGCAGTCCACTGCTGGACATAGGCCTCTCCCAATGTGCGCCATTTCGCCTGGTCCTCCGCGTTCCGCATCCAGTCTGTCCCAGCCACTATTTTCAGGTCATCAGTCCATCTGGCTGAGAGCGTCCTGCCTTTGGATTGCCTTCTCGTGGTTTCCACTCTATTACTCGTCTGCACCAACAACCATAAGTCCTTGGACAGAAGTGGCTAGCCTTGTGCCAGAGGTGCCAGAAGTGCATCAGTGCCAGTTCAGCTTGCTTATTCTGCGAGCTATGTCATTAACTTTAGTATTTTGTTGAAATTCTACTGAAGATAGATATACCGGCGTGGCTATATATATTAATAATCTAAAGCCGATCTCTATTAACTGCAGAAAGGTGATAAACAGGTAGATATCGGTAGTCAATTTTATATAACTTCCTTATCTTAATCACCATTTCTTCGCGGAGCGTTACCGCTATCGATAAAAAATTACGTAAAATTACTCTTATTATATTCGCCATGACATAACAGAATTAGACTACAGGGTAGTCTAAAACCCTCTTGAAAACAATGACTTTTTATTGGAGGGACGTCAAATTTCTTCATCTCACCTCATAATAAGCTAAAGGTGAAGTTTACTGATACTAATAATGATATGCTCGTAATAATGGTATTCCTGAGTTTAATGGCTTCATCAGGTGCTTTATTCGCCTTTTTCAGCGTTCTCTGCCTACAATCATTATACTTTAGGGTGCTTGTACACGGTGCATGTAGCTGGAGCAAGTAAAGATGCGGGTTACACGCGTGAGTAATATGCGCAAGTTACTTGTTCAAGTTACCCGCTTCTACTTGTACATCGTACAAATAACTGGAGCAAGTGAAGACACGGGCTACTTGCGCAAGCAGTATGCACAAGTTATTTGCTCGTGGTGAAGAGCTACATGTGTATCAGCTATTCGCGCGGTAGCTTTATTACTTGAATCGCGTCAAAATATCTTTACGAACAAAAATTCTTGTAACGCGTAACTGCTTTCTTGTAACGTAACTGGATAGCACGAAGAAAACTTCCCGCGCAAGTGACCCGCGCGCGCGCCGCATGTCACGCGGGGCACTTGCGCGGGTAGTTTGCTTTGGTACATGCGCGAGTCGCTATACCCGCACATGTTTTTAAACGGTAAGTTTACGATGCATATAACCCGCGCATGTGCATCGACATGCTCCAGCTACTTGCACCGTGTACAAGCACCCTTATATGCAAAACCGGCGTGACTCAGATTCAGACTCCCATTTAAAGTACCCCGCGGTTTGTAGAAGAAAGAAATATGTAGATTGGTAAAGAATTATATGTCCTTTGGTGTGACAAAATAGGTTATTACTGGAATTATTGAACCATTATGATGGTTGCTATAACTTTGCTTCTTCGGCATTGATATTTTCATGCAAGCCCATCGGCTTAGAGTGCTTCATTATCATCATCATCATAACAGCGTTGAGGCCTTCACCTCGGAGTTCAGGATCCGTCTTCCGGCTTTTCATTCAATCTTGGACGTCCTTGGCAATGAGACCATTAGCACGTATGTGCTTCTGACCTACTTATTCAAGAAATAAAATCAATGTCAAACAAATTATGCATTATGCATCAACACTTTATTCTCATGGCTGTAGCTAGAGAAAACACAATCATTTACAAAAATATTTCTAGTAGAAACAAAAGTAGTGTACTTATTACATTCCACCGCTAAACTCTTAAATATACGGTTTCTAGTGATAATTACTTGATTATGCGAGTTATGGTTCAAAACGATGTTATTGTAACCTACCATTATGTTATACATGACGTGTTAACATACGCATTAATATAGTGCTACTGTTTATAGGCACGCGATGAACTACGCTCACCTCGATACATGGTTCTAATATTAGGTAGGAACACGTGATGAGTAGAGAATGCCTTTCTTATTATTATAATTTGTGTAGGAATTAATTATGTATGTTATGTTGTATTATTTGTACTTGTTATTATTTTTCTGATGCGTATTGACGTTAGATTGAAAAAGATATTGACAAAATCGTGTTAAAACAATAAGAAATATCCATACTAATTGCACGACGTGTGGACGCTGTAGCACGCACGAAGCAGTGGGCTGGCTTAATCTATTGATTAAGCCAGCCCACTACTTCGTGCGTGCTACGGCACCTATTGGTGCACCAGATAACTGGTAAGATTGGACTGAGACTCGAAGAACTTGGGGGGGTTTTATCGTCGTTTTCGTCGTATTTTTTACGTCGTTTCGTTGTCGTTTACGTCAATTATTACCGACTAAATAGACATAATAGATAATGATCGAATTATCGATCCATGAGTCATAAATATTTACAAGTCATTTTCAATTTACTGAACACGTTTACAATTGTAAAACATTGATCAATGATATTGATATTGATGAATAGTTTTTACAAAAAATGATACCACGGTATAAATCATTCCCCTTCCCGGAATATTTATGATGGACGGTACCTAACGCTTGTCTAGAATATGTAACGAAATGTTAATTTTAGTAGGTATAATATATGTATTTCTATGCTTTATACATATCTAATACATAATCCATACTAGTCCATACTAATATTATAAATGCGAAAGTAACTATGTCTGTCTGTCTGTCTGTCCGTCCGTCCCTCCGCCCGTCCGTCCGTCCATGTCTGTCTGTCTGCCTGTCTGTAACACTTTCATGCCTAAACCACTGAACCGATTAGGGCATTCCGCAGTGGCGCTCGTATTATGACGCGTATAACTACATAAAGGTGTAAAAAAACGAGTCACTTAATTACAGTACACTTCTGGCACAAAAATAACCCCGTAAATCAAATCCAAACAAAACAGTCACCAGTAGGTACGTGCCAACTTAATTTGCACCCAAGTTTAATCCGGATATTACTCGTACACCATTGTACAGGTACGGTCCGCGGTGAGTACGATGCATTCCCAGTGCGACTGACACATCAATTATTATCTGCGTACATTTTCGTGCTCGGTATTGTAAACGTACCTTTATAATTTGCACGTGAATAAAGTGATTAAGTCAGAACATTTGTGCTTTTGTGTACTGTTGATTAGAATTGAAGTACTTTTGTATTTAGTTTCATTTTATTATTTTATTATATGGCTCCGCCCGCATTGATGTCGGTTATCGCGACCAATCATAGCCTATGTGCTTTCTCAAGGTCTAATCTACCCCTATACCAAATTTCATCAACATTGGTTAAATGGTTTAGGTGTGAAAGCGTAACAGACAGACAGATAGAGCTACTTTCGCTTTTATAATATTAGTATGGATTTAGTTTCACCTGTCCTGATGTTCGTCATCGAATCTTGCAGATCAAAGATCCACTTCCCGGTTACCGATTGAGCTAAAATTTATACACACCCACATGTTCATTGCTTGACAATGCAATATTATCTATTAAAATCGTTTTGACTTCACGACTAGTTTGTCTTACAATGGTACCTAACCAGAGTCTTATGATGGAGTACAGTCCCGGGTCGTTTAAGCGGGGCGTGATAAAGCATCTGATGAGGGCGATGAGGCCGTTGAACTGAGTGCCACCATATTGTAACATAGTAGGCACGTGTCTATAATGGTGACTCTCTTTTCTGAGACTTTGCTTTCAGCTTACCATCAGGCGAGATGAAGTCAAATTGACGTGCCCTATATGAAAAAGTATGTATTGGCCTCTATAATCTCAACATCACAAGCTTTTACATGACATCCCAAAGAGGCAGTATATTTTTTTTCAGAGTTCATAAATAAATTTGTCATTGGAGTACCTCTTAGATTAAAAAGTGTTCCACAGAGCGATCCCATGACAGCAATGACAATTTTATTTCTGTTTAGTCAGCTAGTAAATGAGTGGCATTTTGCCTTGTATCTATTTATTGCAGATTAACTAAAACAACTTGGTTTTTTATTAACTTTTTAGTTCGTTTTTAGCGATAGTGTTGTGTTTTTTTTTTTGTTTTGATTCTTATTTGGATTTGTTTCTGTATTAATTCGTTGATAATAACTAATACCAATATGTTTTAGTTACTATACTAAAGGCGGCCACCCACTTACAGTCCGCCTGCAGATTTTCGTCTGTCCGGCGGCCTGCAGTCCTTATGTCATCAATGTAGTCATAATTTTATTACCTCAGACTAAAATAATAACATTATTTTATTCTTTTAGTCTGATGTTATTACGTTTAAAATGCCGACGGCCATAGACTGTTCGGCCGAAATCGTCAAGCGGCTACACACATATTAGCCGTCGTCAGTCCAAAATCGTATACGAAACTGTAAGTGTGTGGGCTATTGCGATGAACTGACAGACCGATATCATCCGGTTGTCGTTCGATAAAGGCCGCCTTAAGGGTTGCTCCTGACCCTACTGACTGGCCTTCACAGAAATAGAGATCTTTCCAATTCTATGCTAGCCCTAATAGCACTTTCGCTTTGGGGTCCATGCTAACCTCACCAGCTAATCGTTTCACCTGCTATTCAAAGGACTAGGGTCTGATACAGACTTTCCTTTCGGGGTTGGGAGGTCAGATGGCAGTTGCTCACGGAGAAGCTGATTTACAAACCAAAAAATAAGTCGTTAATAATAATGATTGTGGTGAATACGCATAAATACACAGCTTATTGCAAAATTTCATATATATTTTAGACCAATTATAAACCCATTATTATAATAATAATGCTCAAGTTTATTGAATTACAAGTCTTGAACAAACAAAAAACTGAGAACTTTGCTTAATTTTTTCCATTCTATTTAGAGCAATCAGCTTTTTATATCAGCATTCCGCTCATGCGTGAAATCTCGTATTTTAACAAGAGAAAGTTGTTTGAACGTTTTCAGAAATCAATGAAAAGTATAGGTAGGTACTTGTTTACTCTTTAAAATTTTCTGACTCTGCTTACGTAAAATTTCAATAAATTCGGCTAAACCCGCCAAGTTATAGGTAGAATTAAATTCCAATTGTATTGGTCTGGGTGTTTCTATGTATAATATGTATGTAAGTATTTACAAAAAAAAAAAAAAAGTATCTAAGTATGTATATCCGCATTCTAGATTCCATAACACAAGCTAATTAAGCTTACCATGGGTCTAGAAAGCGTTGTGTAGAATGTTGTGGAATATTTAAAAAAAAATTAAAAAAAAAAAATGCCTCCATTTCATATTCATATAGTACTACCTAAGTAATAGCGATCTCTTTTGTACACACTGCACTCATATAACTTAAACAAGTTAAACATATCTTTCACGATTGCTAACCGTCCAAATTAGTTGTAAGATGTGTCCTACGAGCAGATTCTGGGTTAATGAACGTAATGTTCGGTCAAAGTGAAGAGCAGTAACTGTATGTAGGTGTTGTGTTAATAGCGCGATACAGGATTATTCCGATTTAGTTCGATTTATTCTTAATAGATGGCTCACTTAAGGGTATTAATTTACGTAGTAACTTCTTCCTCCTAGCGTTAATTCGCCAGTCGCATCCGAAGCTTTCAGCTCTGAGTCTGGGGTCCGCTTTTACCAGTCATAGCTACAGATTTGGCTAGATCTCGATATTTTCCGTGAAGCGATTGCCATCTGACCTCCACGACCCAATGTTAACATTAGGCGATATCGAATCTTTGCAGCTAGACCGTTGTTTTTGGACTTTTTAGGGCACCAAATACCCGTAACGACTGCCATAGATGTTCTTATGGCAACCGGGACCGACGGCTTAACGTGCTCTCCGAGGCACGACCAGACCAATGCAAATATCCATATTTAATGCACACAAATATTTGCACTGAGCGGGGATCGAACCCGCGCCTCCTTCGTAGCGGCCGCGTTCACTACCGCTACGCCACGGAAGCTGTATGTAGTAACTATTTACTAATATATGCCTTTATACCAAAAAATATAAGTGGCCTATCGGAAAATGCTATAATTTTTGCTAATGAAGGTAAATGTTTTTGATCTATGTGAAGTAAACAGATACAAAATAAACGTCATGAAAAGAATGGGAAATAGTTATTTCGATTGTATTTTCCGGGGTGCCTCATCTCTCGTATTGATATTTCCCTGAGATAGAAACTATATAGACGTGGGTTCAATCAAGTCCCATATAAGTTGTTAACTTTTGCCCGAATTACATAAGATTTCATCACTCATGTTATCAATAGAACTAGAGAGTAATTTGAAATAAAAGAATTTCGTAGTTAAAAGGTTTCTTCATTACTACTATTAAATTGAAAGTCTTGCAGTAAAGTCATTTATATAAGGCCTCTCTTCCATTAGATATATTTATTTCAATACTAAGAAACATAATAACATACATTTATTTCACATTTGTACGAACCTTCTTTTTCTTTGTTACGTATACTTTGTGTGAACCATATCGATTCTTATAACACTTACGTCTTTCTACATATTTCGTACCGTTTCGTAGAACGAACGAAGATTGACGAAACAGTGAGACCACACTGAATGAGAATCCCGGCGGTGACGGCTGCCTAACCTCCCAAATTTGAGAGAAAAGCCTCCACTAGTCCCTCATCTGTAATTTAATGGTATAATTTAGAAGCCGATTGCATACGACAACTGCAAACGCACGCAGCAGATACACGTAATTCATTGCGGTTTCTCAATCGTCCCCTTATCCGTATCGACGACGACCATCAGGCGAGGCGAAGTCAAATTGACGTGTCCTACATATTAAAAAAAAAAAAAAAAAAAAATCGGAGTTTAACAAGTACCTAATAGGTACGCTATATCTGCGGCATGCGTCTGCAGTTCTCGTATGCGGTAGGCGTAGAATCATATCTTAACAGATGCCCGACTGATAAGGTTGACTTGTGCCCTGAAGGTGTCGTGGTAAGGCCCTGTACAGCATGTTTTATTCATCGCAATACATAGCCAGCCCCCTTCATCCTAGCGTTAGTTAGCTTTAGCCCCCTTCATCCTAGCGATAGTAAGCTTTAGCTCCCTTCATGCTAGCGTTAGTTAGCTTTAGCCCCCTTCATCCTAGCGTTAGTTAGCTTTAGCCCCCTTCATCCTAGCGTTAGTTAGCTTTAGCCCCCTTCATCCTAGCGTTAGTTAGCTTTAGCCCCCTTCATCCTAGCGATAGTAAGCTTTAGCTCCCTTCATGCTAGCGTTAGTTAGCTTTAGCCCCCTTCATCCTAGCGTTAGTTAGCTTTAGCCCCCTTCATCCTAGCGTTAGTTAGCTTTAGCCCCCTTCATCCTAGCGTTAGTTAGCTTTAGCTCCCTTCATCCTAGCGTTAGTTAGCTTTAGCTCCCTTCATCCTAGCGTTAGTTAGCTTTAGCCCCCTTCATCCTAGCGTTAGTTAGCTTTAGCTCCCTTCATCCTAGCGTTAGTTAGCTTTAGCTCCCTTCATCCTAGCGTTAGTTAGCTTTAGCCCCCTTCATCCTAGCGTAAGTTAGCTTTAGCCCCCTTCATCCTAGCGTTAGTTAGCTTTAGCCCCCTTCATCCTAGCGTTAGTTAGCTTTAGCTCCCTTCATCCTAGCGTTAGTTAGCTTTAGCTCCCTTCATCCTAGCGTTAGTTAGCTTTAGCCCCCTTCATCCTAGCGTTAGTTAGCTTTAGCCCCCTTCATCCTAGCGTTAGTTAGCTTTAGCTCCCTTCATCCTAGCGTTAGTTAGCTTTAGCTCCCTTCATCCTAGCGTTAGTTAGCTTTAGCCCCCTTCATCCTAGCGTAAGTTAGCTTTAGCCCCCTTCATCCTAGCGTTAGTTAGCTTTAGCCCCCTTCATCCTAGCGTTAGTTAGCTTTAGCTCCCTTCATCCTAGCGTTAGTTAGCTTTAGCTCCCTTCATCCTAGCGTTAGTTAGCTTTAGCCCCCTTCATCCTAGCGTTAGTTAGCTTAAGCCCCCTTCATCCTAGCGTTAGTTAGCTTTAGCCCCCTTCATCCTAGCGTTAGTTAGCTTTAGCCCCATTCATCCTAGCGTTAGTTAGCTTTAGCCCCTTTCATCCTAGCGTTAGTTAGCTTTAGCCCCCTTCATCCTAGCGTTAGTTAACTTTAGCCCCCTTCATCCTAGCGTTAGTTAGCCAGCCCCACTAGACAACTCGTTGGCCGGTGTAGTACTATTATCTGTTCTGTGCCAGTGTATTGTAGAATGCAATGATGAATGTATGGACTTGACACGTACCTACTTTGGCTTTAATGACAGTTGTCAATGCATGTCAATTCCATATATTGATCAATATAATCTATTTTACAAATGTATTGTCAATTGTGTAGAGGTGCTGAAAATAACCTCTTTAACTCTATTAATACACAATGAGTAATAAGTTTTGCATTCAAGGGTAAACAAACAATGTTAGTGCTCTTATTCGTCTTTATTTGTACCAGATAAAGATTTTTTTATCTTTATCTTACCTGTTATTCTTGACACGTACCTAGATTGTTACAGCAAATGTTTATGTTTCTCTCTGAAAAATAAACGAAATAAAATATCTATGGCTGCTTCAGAGAAAAACTATTTAACTACACTGAGTTTTCATATTTTATTCAAATAAATTTACAATACTGGGTCCGTAAGACGGAGAATCGGGTAATATGGGGTGCATTGGGAGTGCAGTGGACTGCAATAGGCATAACTGATTGATTAATATCCATACTTCCAATACTTAATATTATAAATGCGAAAGTAGACTGTCTGTCTGTTACGGTTTCACGCCCAAACCACTGAACTGATTTGGATGAAATTTGGTACAGTGATAGATTAGACCTTGGGAGAGGATATAGGCTATGGTTGGTCGCGATAACCGATATAGACGCGGGCGGAGCCGCAGGCAACAGCTAGTCATAATATATATTGGATCATACGGATCAAAATATTATGACATGTCATAGTTTGGAGATAAGCGTCGGTAGCTTAGTGGTTAAAAGGAGTCGGCCTTACGATCGAGAGGTCCCGGGTTCGCATCCTGGCCATTATACTACCGACGTGAACCCACTCCTAGCACAAGCAATTTAGCTTAGTAAGAGGGGTTAACGGGAATATTAGTAATTACGGTTGCTAATATTCTTTAAAAAAAAAGTACTAGTTTCCATGCTAAAGAAGTTTATGGGTACTTCCTTTAGAATGTATATTCCGTGTTAGAAATAGCTACTAAAATGTAGTTAAGAAGAAAAGCTACAAAAAAATAACCTAAAATAATGTGTGTATTTTATAAAACGATCTGTCACAATTAGTCCCTGCGACAGGTAGTGAGTGATCACTTCACATAACGAGGGTAATTTTAGGGGATTATGCACTCAGCCGTGATCCTCGGGAGATTTAAGCCTCCATACGAGACAACCGCGAAGGGTGTGGTCCCCCTTTCAAAGAATTTATTTGAATACCCAAAAAAAAGGATGAAGGAAAATGTGAATGTTTTCCCAGGGGTTATTTAAAAAAAGTGCCACTTTTAAATTTTGTATAGGAACTCGAAGTTACCTATATAAAGAGAGGTCTAATAGAGGCATTGATTATCATGTTTAGAAGGTCTAAAGGGGTGGATGATGGTCGTGTGGGTGTTTTTGTGATCCAAAGGGTCCGTGAGAGTATCTACGTAGCTCATTGAAAAGTCTGACACCATTTTTCGCGCTATGCTACATCTGGGAATACAATAATAAATTAGTTTTGTAGTGTAATTCATCAATATTTCTATTATCAATACTCTCTGAGTCTATTCCCAACTCAGTTGGGGTCGGTTCATGTGATAGTTTCATGCAAACCACAAGAACCGCACACGAAGACCCTGCTGCGATGAGAATTTCCCTATGGGAAGAGAAATTCCCACCACTATTGGACTTCCTACGTCCCCAGGAAAAACTACCTACCGGACAGAACCTGCCATGGCTAGTATGGAGGTCTCTGAATCGTTTACGTACACTAGTCGGCCGGTCGAGACAAAATCTATGCAAGCTGGGGAATGCGAGACCCGGACGTAATCGCATGTGACTGCGGAGCCCCCGTGCACTGTGCAGTCCATGGCGCACTTGGTTTCGTGTCCCTTATGTCCTACCACATGCATTAAAGACGATCTAAATAATGCCACTGACAGCGCGGAATAGATAGCAGAATTTTATTCTCGAATAATTTAAAGCAATGAAATGAGGATAATTGACAAAAGAAGAAGAAGACGACTGAGCTTCGATATTTTCCGTAAAGCGACTGCCATCTGACCTTCAAAACCGATTGGCGATATGGAAGTTCTGCAGTTACACTGGTCACACTTTTGTGGACTCGATGAATCGAATGAATCAAATCGAATGATGCATACAAATATTTGAACCGAATCTTGCATCGCGCTATGAAGCACACTGAGTACCAAGTACCATATTAACATCAAGCGATGGACCGCAGACTACAAAAGTTATAAAAGAAAAGTAGGTTATGATCAGTCTTATGATCTTGTAAACATCATCAATTACTGTTTAGTTCCCTGCTTCTCTCTAGAAGTAATAAAATGTTTGGTCGACATGAAATGAAAGTTTTTTATTTAATATTTATAAGCGCTCTTAACAAGTGTAATTATTATCATTAGAATGCTAATCATTAAAATTACTAGCAATTACAATTGGTTGTCGAATAATTTGGAAAAAAAAAATACTTTCGTGGGCGGAATTCATAGTAAAATAAAAACAATTAGGCATCTAACAGAGAGCCTCGACTAAAATTACTATCATATCATTAAAATTACTAGCAATTACAATTGGTTGTCGAATAATTAAAAAAAAAAAAGACTTTGTTGGGTGGAATTCATAGTCAAAAATATTTTTTATTAGACATCTAAGAATGAACCTTGATTATATTAAAACAAAGTCGCGTATAGACTATCAATAAATATTTCTAATAATTAGTATCGTGATCCAATAATATTGACACGAATTCCGTTTGCACGTCAGTATTATATCAATATTGACAAGATCGATCAATATGTAGTGACCTAAATACGCGCTCTATAGGGTATACATATACAATATACATACATATAGTCACGCCTTTATCTCCGGAGGGTTAGGCAGAAGTGAATTAACACCCACAATTCACCTATCATTGTAATAGGGGGTGAGCCTATTGCCGTATGCCGGTCACTATTGTTGACTCGAGTCATGCATTTGAGAGTATCTAGTCTATATTTCATATCCAATCAACTCAAATATCCTAAATGCCCCTAGCTACCGAATGTGGGTTAATAATATGAGCTTATAACATACATAAACCAGCGTTGTAGCCCGTTATAAATAAATTGCAACAAATAATGTGCATTACCGGTCCAATGTACCGGTAGGTTTACAAAAAGTGTTACAGCACTAGCAACGTGAGGTATGGAGCTATCTCCCATCTGATATAATACACAGCTTTATCTTTCATCTCCATAGATTAACACAATCTATGTTGTAGAGGTTTCGTTTCTACTTTTTTTAGGTATAAAGATATTTTTATGGTAAGTTGTAAAGGTGTGTGTATGATGATCAAAGCTCGTCTGCATATTGGAACACAAGTTGATTTATGGACGAGTCTCTGAGCCTTTTTGTACTCGGGTTTAGATGGCAGTCACTGAAATTAAAATCTAACCAACGCCTTTCTAATAAAAAATGCATCAAAATCTGTTCAGTAGTTTTGTTTTTGCGTCCACCGCAAATATACAGATAAGCTTAAGAATTCCAAAAGAAATATTTTTAGATTCAGAATTGTTAATTTAAGCCTAGTTTTTTTTTACTACTATACTATTTCCAATATACAGACAGTAGTACCTTATTTACAATATTATAATATTTATAATGCTAAGATGAGATATCGCTCAAATATATTCTCATTATAACTACGTACGTGTCATGATCATCTCCATAGAGCTCACGTCTCAAACTTTCATTATATACAATTAACAACAAGCAACTTTTAATTTACGTGTTGAAATCCAACACGGGTGCTACGTCGAGGTCAGGAGGTGGACGCCTCGGACGTGAACAGACAAAAACCTTCACACAAAATGTCATAGGTAACACGCTAGAAAGTTGCCAGTACTAACTACTAAGCTACTGGACTATGAATACGGTACCAGTAACTTGGTACCGGCACCAAGTTATTTTTATTATTCTGTCTTCATAGTCCATATCCTTGTCGCTATTAAAAATAGGGGTTGGTAGTAGAAGGGTGAAAATTTAAGGTTGTATGTATTTTTCAATGTCAAAACATAATCAAATTAAAATAAAAAACTGACACAAAAATTACAAAGTAGATAGGTCCTTAATTCTTTTTTTTTGGTGTATCTCTCCCATAATAGTTTACAACCGATTCTAAGACCTATCGAATATGCACGCCCCGGTTTTCCAGAATGCCCCAGTTGTGCAGAATGCCCAGAGGACTTTGCAGACTAACACTGCGACATGAGAATTTTGTATACTAGATACAATTAACCAAGCCAATTAACGGGGGGTTATAATGGGTGTTTCTATGTATAATATGTATGGTATTTACGAAAAAAAAATGTAGGTATCTAAGTATGTTTATCCGCATTCTAGAACCCAGAACACAAGCTAGTTAAGCTATGCTTACTTTGGATCTAGATAGCGTTGTGTAGAATGTCCTACATTATTTATTTATTTATTTAATTAATTAGGTTCTTAAAGTTGTATTCAATACTTGCAGTTTCCTGCGACTTTGACCCCGTTCCCGCAACCTATGAAAACCTGTGGATGCGTGTAGGTATTTTAAGAGCCGACGCGTGATGATGTTATCGATATTTATTACTTACAAAGAGTATATACAATAAAGATACAATATTACAAGATTACAAGCTGAGATTACAGGGCAAGAAGAATATTTGTAGGCCAGTGACATTCTTGTTATTAACGTTGCCAAGCCACGGCGCCGCGCATCGCGCAGGCGCGCGGACTTAACCGTTGGCGGTCGAGTAGGCCGCCACAAACCTATTACCGGAATAAAAAAGGGTATACAGGACGCTTGCACTTCGCGACAATGTATCTTACGGTCGTACCTGCGACAAGCTTCCCTGTTATCTCGCACGTGTATCTGTTACTTAATTGTCAAAACCTACACATCAACAGAGATTGAACTTACCTACTCGTAGATAAAAAGGATATTTTCCTGTGGAATTGGAAATTCTGCCATTTGACCTCCACAACCCATTGGCGATATCGAAGCATTGCAGTTAGACCAATTTTTGGACTTTTTAAAGCTCCAACTACCCGTAAATGTTCGTATGGCGGCCTTAGATATTCGCATGGAAATCGAGACTGACGGCTTAACGTGCTCTACGAGGCACGACCAGACCAATGCAAATAACCATATTCATGCATACAAATATTTGCACAGAGCGGGTATCGAACACGCGCCTCCTGCGTAGGGGTCGCGTTCACTACCGATACGCCACAGAGGCTGTAATAAATTTAAACTGTAATAAATTTAAACTATAATAGTATGCAACCATTGTTTTTTTTGTAGATAATTTCCTAAGGAATGTCCGTCAGAAAAGTTACTACCAAGACTACTAAGACACCAGGTCTTTAACCATACCGGATAGAACTTTTTACCACATTTTTACTGACTCTCCGGAAACCTACAAATAAATCAAACATACATCCATCCATATCCATACTATATTATATATATAGTACAGCTATATATAGTATTACTAGCCTTTGCCCGCGGCTCCGCCCGCGTGGATGTTGGTTATCGCGATAAATTAAAATTGCGACTATAATTTGAGATTTAAACTATCCTATCTCTCAAGTTGGATCGAACTGTACATGGTGTGCGAATTTTATTATAATCGGTTAAGTGGTTTAGGAGTCCATTGAGGACAAACATTGTGACACGAGATTTATATATATTAAGATAAGATAAATGCGAAAGTAACTCTGTCTGTCTGTCTGTCTATCTGTTACGCTTTCACGCCTAAACCAGTTAACGGATTTTGATGAAATTTGGTATAGGGGTAGATTAAATCTTGAGAAAGGACATAGGCTATGTTTGATCGCGATAACCGACATCCACGCGGGTGGAGCCGTGGGCGAAAACTAGTACATCATAAAACATTAATTGCATATAAAGTCATTCGCACTAATCGAAGCAAGTCTAGATATAGAAACCCTATGTATTTTCTGTGCCACTTAGACGGCAGACAAGCACACGGCCCAGCTGATGGAAAGTGGTCACCATGGCCTATGGATCGTAGATACCATGGGAGTCACACTACTGACTCTGTAGAAACTAAATTATGTTAAGTATGTAATAATTTCCAAAACAAGTAATCCTTCTGAGGATTTCACACAAACTAGTCCCAAATTAGTCTCAACTGCAAGTCAGTGCACCTGTCAAACGAAAATAAGGCTCAGGTGCAGGCTTTCTTTTCAGAACTGGGAGATCATACGACAGTCGCTCCCAGAAAAGCTGGTATAGCAATCAAAAACATAAGCGAACCCTGGACTCCAAAGTGTAAACTTGTGTTATAGGTTGTAGAATGTGGATAAATCTAGATTTTTTTTTTTGTAAATAAGTAAGCTATATGCAGGTAGTATAATATGTAATAAATTAAAGTACTTATGTAATAGTGTAGTATAATACGAGTATGTTAATTACAATTGCATATATATAGAAACACCCAGACCAATGTAAATACACATTCATGGATACAAATATTTGCCCAGAATAGGAATCGAAGTCGCGTACCCTGTGTAGGAGGCGAATGTTCTACCGCAGTGGCTGTCTATATTAGATGACGATGATATCACTTTCTGTCCATGTTTAGACACATTGTGTTATAATAACCAATGAAACCGTTATTTCCTAAGCGATATAAAAACGTTCTCACGAATCTTGTAACAGAACCTTTTAATTTTGTAACGTTTACGACCAGCGTTTTAATAGTCCTATTCATCAGATATTTTGTAACACAATCGTTTGTATATTTTGTAATAAAAATAGATTATTTGTAACTTGTAACTTGTAACACAATCACACTTGCAACAAAACTTATGTCGTTAGCGTTACGGAAGCGTTGAAGTGTTATGAGTAGAACTACACTATGAGGTGTTAAACTTTTCGTGTTCATGTGTGAGAAAGAAGGATATAAAGCTATATAAAGTGAAAAGCTCCATCTCTGTTCCTCTCTTTTTGTCAAAAAAAAATAGTACTTAACCGAAATTACTAATATTCCCTAGCTAAGCTAAATCACTTGTGTTTTGAGTGGGTTCACGTCGGATTCGAACCCGGGACCTTTCGATTTTAAGGCAGACTCTTTAACCACTAAGCTACCGACTCTTCTCGCCCCGAATACAAGCTTTAATCGCGCTTAGTGAACTCCCACTCGCGTAAAAACCATTGTGATTGAACCTTATATTTTGAACAAAAAAAAATAACACGTCATGGTAAACTCTTAGTTCAATGTTTTAAGGGAATCAATGATTTCGTATACAGATAATATGGCTGCAATCTTATTTTAAAACTTGTATATTGAAAATTTAAATATGAATATGCAAAAAAAAATACTGAAATAATATAAATTTATGACTAAGCATGTTATTTTTTGAATACTTATATTCCAAACATTTGAAACAATACACTATTAAATAAATAAAATATATCATTTGACTAGAATCTACCTACAACATTAATCCTACTAAAAATGTTAAAACGATCATGATGTCAATACCCAATGTAGTTTCTTGAAAATTATGTTACGGGAATACCGTTTTTGACTTCGAGACATTAAGATTAGACCTAGACTGAATTTAGAACAATTTTTTTTTTTACGAGAATTGACCCTCAGATCAAAATGATAGTTAGTAGGAGATTTGAGTTGAGCTATTTTTTGGTCTCGCCATTTTAACTTTTTCAAGACGATGACTAACACCTGTGACCATATTTCTCAAGAGTTGCTACATTAGTATTTGCATGTCAATTAGGTAAAGTTAGATAGCGCTCAAGTATTCTAGGCGATATGATTACAAAAAAACTGTAAGATTAATAGGTACATTATCATCATAGATATTTTACAAAAAAATTCACTAGCTTCTAGTACACTGAATTAATCATTATGAAAATGTAACATCTCTATTTACACTTAGCTAAAACTATTAATCTCAAATTTCAATATCATCATCATTACATAGTCTTTACATAGATAGTATTGGTATAGATATAATATACCTAAAATGAAGTCGTTTCAGCTGCTCTTCTAAACTGCTCAATGAATTTTTATGCAATTTTCAGCAATACATAGTTATTCTAGACGCTTTATATGAATATTAAATTTTTTTTAAATGTATAATAAAAATATCATAAAAAATATGTAGGTATAATAAATATTCCGCCGTCTTCTTTTAAACTACATAAATAAATTATTATATAATTTTCATTGTTATTCAGATTTTTTTGGCAATAGGTTATGTACAATTCTTTCTAAAAATGGTTTTAAAAAGCAGAAAATCAAATTACTCCAGAACGAAGTCACAATTATGTTAGAAAAGTAAACAAAAAAATATGACGGATGAATTAGTCGCACAATCTCATCGCAGCTAGTCGCCAGATATGTACTTATCCTACTGATATAAAACAATTGATAATGTTTATTACAGAATATATCGCTCAGTGTTCTTTCTCCGCGCGTGAAGGCGTATAGTGTTCGAGTTTGTCGAAACAAACGAAGTCGGTTAAAAAAGACTTATCATATCTGTGTGTTGTTCTTGGTCTTTTTTTGTATTTTAAACGGCTTTTTTAGAATACGGTATCTCGGTTTAACAGTGAAAGTATTACCATATTTGTAAAATAAATAGTGTTTTTGTGTTACGTAAAGAGAGCGAACGTTTTGTGTCTTTTTTTTATTGTTATATACGAGTGTCAGTTATTGTTATGTAAAGTCAGTTGTTTATGTAGCAAAATGGCTCGTTACAAAACAAATATATGAATGAGTGTGGATATGGTAAACAAAGTAACGGTATACGTATAGTTTCACTTAATATATTCTCTACATCATTTTCAGTTTATGCAAATTCTTATAGTAGGACGATATGGTTGACTAGAAACGAATGCCTGTGGCATTAAGTCCGCCAATGTACTTGTGCATGAAGTTTTTTATAAATAAAAATAAAAAAAATATTTTAATAATAAAATTTCGGTAATCAAATAACTTATTGTTTATAAATCGGAATTATCAATTAAAAAAATAGAGTCACTTCTTTACATATGGACAGTGGAGTTTCAGGCTTATTGTCTTCGGAACTAACGATGAATATGTCGGACTTGAACCGATAGAAACCTCACAGTTGTTTCGGAACACCTGCCGTACTGCTGAACAAATCGGTACATCCTAGACAGGATTGACAACGATAACATAATATTATAACGACTGAACTTACACAGTTTAATCACCTAGTGTATGCGATACACAGTTCAACAACTCTTGATGCGTATCTAAATGCAACTAGGTAACTTAAAAGATCAATTTATTCGATAAGAGTTCTCTTCAAATTATAACTTCTAGTAACATTTTTATTAAAAAAAATCCTATCTGAACCGTGTCCTAAAAATACGACTAAAAATTCTGTACACAATGCAGCATTATTTCAAATTCATAATGTATAATAACTTATGGTTATAAATATCTCTCTACTTTCAACATATTATACATTCCACGTGCCAAATTCATTAATAAGATTACTCCTAATAAAATTCTTAATAGCTTCATGCGAGATGGCCGCTCACGCATGACAGTGTGAGTGTCGAAACTTCCTGCTTCAGTCAAGTGCGAAAGAAATGCCTCAAAACCATTTATATAACTATTTTTTTAAATTAAAACTATACTAAGAATAATTGTATAGAAGTCATTATTCTAATTAGTTATTATTTTATACATAATTTGAAGGGGTGGGCTCATTTCCGGGCTTTTGATAACGTAACAACTTGGTTCCAATTCTTGACATAGTAAGATTTAGGTATGTGTGGTGAGATTGAAGTCTGTAATTGCCTCAAGGCTTATGTTGAATAATTACAGTGAATTTATTATATATCTTTAACATACATACATATAATCACGCCTGTAAATCCCCGAAGAGGCAGGCAGAGGTGTCTTAACACCCACACCTCGCCAACCACTATTCTCGATCCCACATCAGCGAGTCTGTTGCCGCTAAGCGGGTACTTAGTCATGAGCTATATGTTTACTGTCGGATGGAGAACAGCCCTATCCCTAAAGGTCCAACCCCACCAAACGGACGGCATCGGCCCGGATTTTACAATCTTTAAACAAAATTAAATCTTATATCAAAGCTTTTAAAGTTTATATTACCAAGTCACGCATGACAGCTTGACGTGCGTCATGCCGCCGCACGTCGCTGTCAAGCTGTTGTGCGTGACTTGGGAATATAAACTTCAAACACCGTGATAATAAGATTTAATTTTGTTTAAAGATTGTAAAATCCGGGCCGATGCCGTCCGTTTGGTGGGGTTGGACCTTTAGTCGCCTTCTACGACACCCACAGGAAGAGATTTTTATAAAATGACAGGATATGCCTTTATACCAGAAACTGGATGATTCCAGTAGCGTAAAATAACGATACCGTCGCCACGACCTACAGGACCCTATTCCGGGATAAAAATCCTATGTGTTATTCCTGACTATAGACTATTTCTGTGCCAAATAATACATAAAGAATGTATGTCTCTAACACACATCCATTCTCACAAACTTTCCTATCGATAATATTAGCAGGAAGGGTAACATACGATATTAATATTATGTAGTAGGAAGGGTAGGATAAGATATTAATATTAGTAGGAAAGGTATCTTATGATATTAGGATAATTAGTAGGAAGGATATTAGAATTATATTTTACTTGTTTGGGTAAAATTATGCGAATAAATCTTACAATCACGTGAGATGTGATCATCTGAGCATGTGATTTAGAACATTATATAAATCAATGATCATTCATCTTTCGACATTATCTGCAAATATTATCAGTTTAAATCAAAAAGACGTTCTTATACCGTTAAAATAGAGTTCAAAATTGAACTAGACCTATATTTGACTGACAAAGATCTTGTAAACGGCCTTGGAGTTATATCAAGGTGTAAGATGTTGATGCTGGAATATTGTCTGAGGTTTTGAGAACAACCTTATCTTTATCTGCTAAACATACTTTAAATAACACATTTATATTCTGGTGTTAAGTATTTTAGTGCTACTAAAAACTAAAGATATATTTTGTCTACTTAAATATCGATTTTCTAGCTATGGTCTAACATAAAATGGACGACGGCAGCTTAGTGATTAAAGAGTGGATGACCTTCTTTTCTGAGACTTTGCCTTCAGCTTACCATCAGACGAGGTGAAGTGAAATTGACGTGTCTTATATTTAAAAAAAACTTCGACCTAAGGATTGAGAGGTCCTGGGTTCAAAATCTGGCCATTACACTACCGACATTGGGTTCACTTCGGTAGTGTAACTAACAACTTAACATGGCTGAATGAATAGCTTAGCTAAGGCAAACACTTTGACTTAACCAAGGCTATTAAGAAAATTTTATTATGACCGAGAATTTGCTAAATTCAACAAATTCAGAAATCATCACATTGAAATATATCGATAATGTAAAAATAATATCTATTTTAATAACAAGATTAAGATAATGTCATGTTTTTATTTACTATTTGAAGCTATGATAATACCTACGCTGATTGTAACGATAAATAAATAGATTGACAGCTACTTTTGCCACGACAAAGTAAATCAATCAATTAATCAAATTCTTTATTCGTTAGAATATATACTGTGATATGGTATACAATGGTGTTATTTATGATAGATTTCAATCATATTCTGTCATGAGACGTGCAATTGTATTGTGTGTAGCAGTATGTGCTAATATTTTATCATCAGTCATCATATGATCAATTCCGAGGTGAAAGCGTCGGATACAAGAGGAAAAATGCTAAGATGATGTTGATGATGGTTAAAAAAACTATAATTATGACATTGTTTTTTTTTTAATTATACTGACTTGAATCAGTTCAGCTCCCTTAGACAAGTGGCAATTCATTGCCTGGTGTATTATACATAGAATAGAATTATGAATGTATGCTGTACAGACGAACAGAGGTGCTATTCTTGTTATAAATTACAAGGATTTATCATATGATCATTATATAAAATAACTTAGAACTAGTCAACAAACCATAACGAGATTTTCTTAGATCATTTGTTCTTTTTTGTAAATTGTAAGATGGAAATTAACATAACCTGTTTCAAAATTTTATGTTAAGTATTTAAGGTTTTAAATTATTAGACATAAACATTATTATTTATTGAGTTCCATATCTTAAGGAAAGTCTGCTCTAACTCTAAATTCGCTCATCATGGAAAATTCCTTTTAGTTGTAAATTTTAGTTGTAAACAAGCTGTTGCCCACGACTCCCCCGCGTGTAATGTCGGTTATTGCGACCAAACATAGCCTATGTGCCTTCACAAGGTCTTATCTAATTTGTACCAAATTTTATTAAAATCGGTTCAGTGGTTAAGATGTGAAAGCGTAACAGACAGACAGACAGAAATACAGACAATGCTATTTCCCCATTTATAATATACTAGCTGACCCGGCGAACTTCGTACCGCCATATTTTCCGCCCTCGCGGTTATTATCTCTAAATTTATCAGTGTTCCTCTACAATATTATGCATGTATTACACATTTAAACCTTCCTCTTGAATCACTCTGTCTATTAAAAAAAAACCACTTCAAAATCCGTTGCGTAGTTTTGAAGATTTAAGCATACATAGGGACGGACAGACAGCGACAGCGACTTTGTTTTATAATATGTACCTAGTGATGAAGTATGGAAGTAAGGATTAGGTACTTAGTAAGTTGGTAGTATTATTAGTACAAGGAACCGATTATCCGTGTAAATATCCAAGTACCTTCTTAACAACAAGGCCACCTACATAATAATATACATTCTGTAGGTACGTATAATATACATCTTTTGTATTGTCTGTAGTACAAACGCCATTAACTTAACACGTTCCAACTTCCAAGTCACCTTTGCTTTGCTTTAAAACTTTACATAAAATAATAAACAAAATGGAGAAATGTAAAAAAAATCCCTGAAGATTACAAAAAAAAGATTACAAAAATTTAATTATTCGTCAATGTAAATATTGTTTGTCAAGTTAGTGCTGTATTGTAGTGTGTAGGTATACCTTGGGACACGTATCTTGAACCTGAATCGTTTGATATTAATTGAATCGTTTTTTTTTTCGTTTTACCTACTGTTCAACAGTGAAACATGCTGTATGTAGAAAATTGTATATAATATCTCTTGATTATTAAATACAATTACTCATTATGATATCATTTATTATGTATTTTAAATACGACTATCGTATAAAAATATTACGAACATGAATACTCAGAGTCACGAACCTACGAGCTGCACTTTTCATTTCACTTGATTTATCTACTATACTTGTTGTAATAATATTATTAAGACTTAAAAAACTCCCACGGTAAACACGCTTGCATGAGACAAGCCATGTTTTACATAATAAAATATTACTAACTGTCTTCAATATCATATTAAGTTATCATCCACTAAGATCCGCCTCTGTGGCGTAGCAGTAGTGAACGCGGCCGCTACGCAGGAGGCGCGGGTTCGATCCCCGCGCAGTGCAAATATTTGTATGAATATGAATATTTACATTGGTCTGGGTGTTTCTATGTATAATATGTATGTATTTACGAAAAAAAAATGTATATTAAGTATGTTTATCCGCGTTCTAGATTCTATAACACAAGCTAGTTAAGCTATGAAGACACCCAAGAAATGTGTACTGCGCGTATAGGGCACATTTTGAGCACATTTTAGGTCCAAGATACGTGGCGCGGGTTATAACGACTACCATAGATATTCGTACAGCAACCAGGACCAACGATGGCTCATCAGTGTATACACTCCGGGACACGAAGGAAGGAAGATCTAAAAGTGTTAAAAATAATCACCCATCTTAAAACTGACCTGGCTAGTAGGTACTTAGGTATTACTCCCCAAATTGGTGCTCACAGCTAACGCTCTGAAGCGTCTGCTGCCCAATTTGAGGGGCCCGGAGGACTCCTGCAGGAGACTCTACGCGGGTATCGTGCGGTCCATGGCTCTATATGGGTGCCCCGTATGGGCGGACAACCTGCGAGCCAAGTACGTGGACCTGCTGCGTAAACCGCAGCGGATAATGGCCATCAGGGCCATCAGGGGGTACCGCACGATATCCTTTGAAGCAGCGAGTCTCCTCGCCGGATCGCTACCGTGGATCCTGGAAGCGAGATCCCTTTCGGCGCTATACCGCTTCCGAAAGGCGGCGCGGGAGCGGGGACACGATCCTGAGCCTGAAGAAATTCGGGCCGTGAGATCCCGGCTCCACAGGGACATGGTGGCGGAGTGGGAGCTACAACTTGGGCAACCACGCGCAGGGCGCGCCTTAGTAGCGGCGGTAAGACCCATCATGGGGGAGTGGCTAGAGAGGCCACATGGCGGCCTCTCGTTCTGGCTGACGCAGATTATCACCGAGCATGGATGCTTCGGGCGGTATCTGCATCGGACCGCGAAGAAAGAGCCAACGTCCGAGTGCCATCACTGCGACGCGAGCGAGGATTCGGCGCTACACACGCTCACCGAGTGTCCGGCGTGGGAGACGCCGAGACGGGAGCTAGTGGCGACCCTAGGAGTGAGAGTTCTCACGCTCGCCACTTTGCTCGCAGCGATGGTTCGCTGCGCGGATGCGTGGGCCGCCGGCGCCTCCTTCTGCGAGCAAGTAATGCTCGTGAAGGAGGCGGCGGAGCGGGAGCGAAGGAGAATCGCAGACCTTGCGGCTCGCGAGGAGCGAAGGAGAATCGCAAACCGCGTGGCCCGCGAAGAGCGGCGGCAACTCGGGCGTCGGAGGTCGCAGAATGACCTCCGTCCCCCATGAGCGCTGGCCTGGGGGTGACGGGTGGAGCCGCCTGTCACCCTAGCAGAAGCAGGCCGCGGCGGCAGCGCGCATTGCGTGCCTCCCCACACCCGGGGGCGAGTTGGGGACTCTGTGGTCCCTACACCGGAAGAGGGCCAGATCGAGAGATATGGCCCTGGGTCGGCCGGGGTGCGAGGGATATGGCTATGACAATCTCACCTCCGGCAACTGACGACCCACAGATGGCGTGCGTTTTAGTCGGTTCGAGTCCGACATAACCTCCTCCTCCGGTTCCGGCGGGGGAGGTATCCGTGGGGATTTTTCGCACGATAAAAAAAAAAAAAAAAAGGTACTTAGGTATTACTTAACTTTTCAATACGTCACCCCACTTGGTTATCACTTAACCACGAGCCCCTTCTCCGCCCGATTATATAATACCCCATTATATCAAGAACAGATATCTACATAATAAACTGCCGCCACACTTGCCATATAATGATGCAGATAAGACAGTCTGCAACCAACAATTAGGTATATATAACTATTTATATGTAAATATAACGCAGGCTTCGGGTGAAGTGGTGTATCTAAAACTATTCAAATGTCTTTATACTCCGTCACGCTTCGTGGACAATGCTATAAACTTATCTCTGTAATGTGGAGAGTCTTGTTACGTTTTTCTTCCATCAAGATTATTAGATAAATACATAGGTATCTACTGATTCACTACATATTGAGATGTATCATGTATAATATCATGTATAATTTCCGGCGAGTCCTTCCTCTGCCGCACCATTAAGTCCTGAAATTCCTTACCAGTACACGTATTTCCCTCTTCTTATAGTCCCAGGTCCGTTAAGCGTGAAAAAGCATCTGATGAGGCCGTCAAGCTGAGTGCCACCATTATCACATGGTACGTGTCTATAATGGTGAACCTCTTTTCTGAGACTAACACCCGTATTCACAAACAATACTTCGCTATGCGTACTACCAAAACCGTGCAAAGAACGACAAATTCTCAGTGCGTTCGTTTTGGCAAGCTTTTTTATTCACTGATAACGCTTAAGTAATACTTCGTTGAGGGAACGCACTGCGTTAGATACTGCTCCGTGATGTTTGTGAATTAATTTTACCAGCCCTATGCGCTCGAGCACACTATGAGACCTCACAGTATTGTTTGTGAATACGGGTGTAAGCCTCCAGCTTACTATCTGGTAAAGGTAAAGTCAAATTAATCCCAATAGGGTAATCCGACTGGGGAAGTACCTCCGCCCTACAGAATACCGCGGCTAAATAACCTTGTGTTCCCGGTGGTGAGTAGGGTAGCCAGAGCTCACTGGAAAGGTTTTGTGCTGTCAGTGAGAAGATCAAAAGCTTGTCCTACTAAGGTATCTTCTGCGCTGTCGGCACAGAATCACTCTGTTATTACGGGGTCGGCAGCACGAGTGTAACTCCCCTGGTGTTGCACTCGTCCATAGACCACGGTAACCACTTTCCATCAGGAGGGCCGTGTGCTTGTCTGCGCTCTATGGTTTTTTCACGCTACTTGTAATTACCCGGTACCGTAAGAAGAAGGAAATAAGTGCGTTATCATGTATTTCTATTTTAATGTCACAATTGTAGGCTAAGGTCGCTGAAGAAGGTCGTCAATTGATTATTCAGTGCAATCCCATTGTATGTCTGTCCTCTTGCGTGCTAATAACGTATAATATCCATCCTTGATTGCAAATGAACCAACTAGTAATCAATAATTGGATAAAAATTGTTGTTTTATATAGTTTCTTGGAGTTTATAATGGTTATATCGAAACCAGACAAGATTTTTTAATAAGTACTTAATTATAATATTATATTCCCGGATATTCACCATACCTAGACCCAAAGTAAGCATAGCTTAGCTAGCTTGTGTTATATTATAAATACATAGAAACAACCAGACCAATACAAATATATGCGTGCATACGAATATTAGCACTGACTGAGAATCGAACCCGCGCCCACTACCACTACGCCTCGCAATTTCACGGATTCAAATCCCGTTCTCGCTGCACTTTCTATTATTTTTTTTTATTATTTTTTTTCATATAAACCCTGACCATACAATAATAAACACAATACAAAAGAATTATCCAATTCAGTGCAGTCGTTCAGAAGTTATGTGCGTACAACATATATTTGGGAAGTTTCATTTTTTTTATAAAGAAGATTAATAGACTCTAAAATTTCCCTTTAAATATTCACTGCCCCATCGTATCCAAACCTAAGCGTGGGTACTGCTCAAAGAACCATTAATTTCAATACAAGCTAAGTAACAATTTTTACCAGATTTGTTACCTATTGTAAGCATAGGAATATTAGTAGATAACAATAAAATATTACACCCACGCGGTAAAGCCGATGGGAATTTCTCAGTATTATGTTAGCTATAATACCTGCGAAGTAGACTTGTGGATCAAGGGCGGTAAGGTCATGTCTCAATGTCTAGCGCTCCAATAAATATTGTGTTACATATTCACAGGGATGATAGTTAATCTGGCTTTTTTAAACCTCTGTGGCGTAGCGGTAGTGAACGCAGCCGCTACGTAGGAGGCGCGGGTTCGATCCCCGCTCAGTGCAAATATTTGTGTGCAAGGAATATGGGTATTTGCATTGATCTGGTCGTGCCTCGGAGAGCACGTTAAGCCGTTGCCATAAGAATATTTATGGCAGTCGTTACGGGTAGTAGGAGCCCTAAAAAGTTCAAAAACAACGGTCTAGCTGCTAAGCTTCGATATCGCCTAATGTTACCATTGGGTTGTGGAAGTCAAATGGCAATCGCTTCACGGAAAATATCGAGGTCTAGCCAAATCCATAGTTAAGACTGGTAAAGCGGACCCCAGACTCCGAGCTGAAAACTTCGGATGCGACTGGGAATCAACGCTAGGAGGAAGAAGAAACTTCTATAGAGTAATTAAATTGTAAAAAATGATATGCTATTTATTATTTCGTGAAATTATTTATAAATTAAATGTTTTAAAAATATTTACAATTTGCATGGTAGGTACGAGTACAGTCATTAAAAAACTGCCATAGAGGTATTTTTTTTAGATATTCTAACATTTCTTTGATATAATCAGTTCCGGCCTTCCATGACATGCTAGTTATATGCGTTGGAGTTCCGGGTGAGAAAGTGGGATGCAGCTATACATACACCCGTTATAGCTACATCCCTCTTTCTCTCTCAAATGTCGTTCTAACATGAGAGGTCCCCGGACAGGTTAAAAAGCACCATTTTTAAAGGCACCCCTTCGGAGCAGCGTAGTTACCCTGAGGTAGGATGTTGGCATCGTTCGCCCCTTAGATCTCACATCTCACCCTTCGATTTAAACGTTTCATTGTCTGCAATTTCCTTGCCCCTTTGAACAAAGCCAGTAATTTAAATAATTATTGTGCTACATCCATTTGCCGCAGGTGTCATTGTTTATCACTTGTGCGCAATTGATTCAATTAAATATCTAGTTACATTTTCTTTAACTATTTATTTATTTTAACTTTTACACAAATACAAAATATTTTTAGGTACAAAGGCGGACTTAATGCCGACAATAGGTATTTTCTGTCAACCTTTGGGCGATGCAGAGTAATGTTAAAGGTACTCGTAGGTGCACGAATTATTGTGGTAAAAACGAGAGACCTAGTTTAGTACAAATAATAATAAACTTTATGAAGAAAATTAATAGTATGAGCGTGGGTATATTCACCATAACTGATTTCAACATTATCTGAATATAAGGAAAATAACCTGGCATGAACTGAGTGGAGATACCTCATAATCTGTTCTCAAACTTGTCGTGATAACAAATCGAAAGTAGATTTCCGTTGCACCATACGAACTAGATAGAGAAGAGATATATTGCGTGAAACGTGCCCAGATGCATGTTTTGCTCTTGCACTATCCTGCTAAACATAAATACAAGGAAACAAGCAAAGTCCCAATCATGATGATCACAGTGTTCCAATTGCACCCCCTAAATGGTTTACCGCTGGCCGCCCGCAGGCTGAACGGTTCCCAAACCTGGGGATCACAATTAATCTCCACCCCAGGAGGCTAAACCAGCAGCCTGTGTAAAGTACCCCGGCTGTACCCGGTACTGTAGTCGTGCTGGAGACTCCGCTCTTCGAGTGGACCCGGCTACAGTATCTGATCTGAGGTCAAGACAATCAACCAGACACAACCCTAACTTGTCTATCATAGTATGAAGCACCATTTTGTCTTCTGCGCTGACAGCACAGGAACTCTCTCTCTCTCTTCTTTGCCTTCTGTTCCCATAGGGTCGGCAGCACGAGTGTGACACCCCTGGTATTGCACACGTCCAAAAGCCACGGTAACCACTTTCCATCAAGCGGGCCGTGTGCTTCTATGCCACCTAAGTGGTAAAAAACCCCAAAGCATAAGTATGATTCAGAAGTATGAATTTAATTTGACCAGTTTTTTTTCTTCTCTGGTAGGTATATACATAGGTAATATCCTAACCTTTTCCCCAAAACGTGAGTCTATATACAAATAGACGTGAGCCCATATATCTCTGGGATAGGTTTGTAGATGTGAGTATGAAGTAAGATATTAAACCAATTCCACCATTTTGAAAAATGGCTACATTGATGGTGCTCGTATAACGTATTTGTCTTAGCTCTCCCCTAGGTTTTTGGATTGCTACTCGTTTGTCATAAATATTTTCGCATGGGAATAACATTGTTTTACAGCTGGAAGCCTATCAACAAATGTGTAATAGGGTTACTGTTAGCTGTCTGAAGATAGATTTATAGTTATTACGGAAATAAAACCATAATAAAACCTATACATTTGGTTAGAAAGGTGAAAGTTTGTGAAGATGTTTGAATGTTTCTATGTTTACTACTCAGTCACGCTCGAACGGCTGAACGGATCTGGCTAAAATTTGGTACCTACAGGGATAGATTACAGTCTGGTATAACAGACTTAGGCAGTTCCACCATTTAGATCGAACATCTCAATGGTGAAACGGCCTAAGTCTAAGCTCTAAATAATGGTGGAGCCAATACACCCACGCTTGCAGTATCATAATCTTTTATCTACAATATTCTATGTGCAATATGTTGTCCAGTATGAACTAAAAGTAAACATTTTTTTAATGAAACCTGTTATCTACCATATCTTATCTGGCAGGTGCCGCGCTAGGATACATCACTCTGATAACAGATATAAATCTATCTGCGACATGAATGACAGCATAATATTAATTTTTTTATATTGGGATTTGATACGTGAAACAGTTCTAATATAACTCAATAATGAATCTATAGGTATCAACTTTATTTCACTTTCTTGCTAGAATGATATTTTTACAGGATTATTTACAGAATGATATTTGACGGACTCTGTGGCGTAGCGATAGAACGTAGTTCGACTACTACTCATGAGACACAAGTTCGATTCCCGTTCAGTGCAAAATTTGAACAAATTTATGCTTAAAAAATCATGAATTTACAGAAAAAAATATCTAAGTATTGTATTGTATATCTGTATTCTAGATTCCATAATATAAGCTATTTATAATAGGCTATGTTTACTTTAGGTCTAGATAGCGCTACGTAAAATGTTGTAGAAGATTTATTTATTATAGTGTTTTTCATCATTCGTGCGTCAATCCCTATTGCGTTCAAAGTTTTCGTTTTGGCGCCGTGAATAAAAGGTTATGAGAAAATCCGTCTGAATAAACTAAGTTTTCTCGTGTTTCTCAATAAAATTGAGTGACATCTGCTAATGCAGTTTAGATTGAATTTAATCTATATTCATCTGAGAAATCTAGCCTCACTAATACTTTAAACATATAATAATATAATTTGATTAGTTCTAACATGTGTTAGAACTTCTCAAATTATAGATAGGTACACACGAATTTTAGTAAATTATACTATGTTTAAATGCATCAGTCGTGGTAGATGGTTATCCCTGTGTTTCACTTTGTTCTAAGGCTTTCATACGTACAGAATGCAGTGGGCTGTGTGAGTCTACCAAGACGTCCGCTTACCAGAGTGAGAGAAATTGAGCTATGCCCATAGAAACATAATAATAATATGGAGCGCACCATAAAATACAATCTTCTAGGCATTTCTTAGCAGCGATGCAGGTCTTGTAACAAAGTGTAATAATATTATGTTAAACGTTTGCATAGATATAGTTTTATCTATGAATCATTATTAATAAACGAGGTCTTATCATAAAACTAGATATTCTCACGGTTTTACTTAAGCGTGAATCATATATGAATTAAGTAGATACTTATTATAATTTCGAATCATACGTCGTGCGACGGGGAGGACGCTCGCTCTATAGAGCCGATGCATGTCAATCTTATCTAAACTCTCACTCTTTTCCCGGTGTGCTAAATCAAAAACCTAATATAGTTCACGGCATATAGGTATCCTGAACCCAAGTCCCGAGAGAAACGAAGTCTGATGCACGTGGGTATTTGAGCTCCTCTGCTGCGGTAGCACCCCGTGCTATCCTCAAAATACACCCAAAAAAACACGCACTGCGCATACTAATATTATAAATGCGAAAGTAACTGTCTGTCTTTTTGTGTGCCTGTATGTGTGTTAGCTTTCACGCCTAAACCCCTGATCCGATTTTGATGAAATTTAGTACAAGATAGATTAGACCTTGGTAAAGCACATAGGCTATGTTTGGTCGCGATAACCGACATGCATGCAGGTAGAGTCGCGGGCAACCGAGCGTATACTCAAATAATTCAAAATTTTGAATTATTTTGTGACTGGTTTTGGTCAAGATATTTGCCGTGAACTATTCTGTATTTCTAACTGACATACAAAAAACGTTTTCCCACTAGATATAGCACAAATGACAGTATATTCTCGTACACTCATAGCGAGATAAGATAATAGATATTTACCGAGATGGATAGTAAAAATCCGATAGTTGTGGTCATCACTTCTTGCGCTCTTAACGAGTCTTTCGGACAGTGGTGATATTAATACAGTGATATTAATATTATTTTTAAACTATCGCGGTGTAAACTCATAGTTTTTATGTTTCGGGACTTATCGCGATTAATTATTATTTGGAACTTACTTGTGCCGACGTTTCGGGTGCGTTGCAGCACCCGTGGTCACGACTTGACTGGTCTGCGAGCGTCGAGAGGTGCGCGGGATTAATTTGTGTGCCTACCCTCCACTACTTATTTGTGAATGGTAAGGCTGGCGACACACAACACTCACTACGTCAGTTTTTAATGGCACTGTGTTTTTGGGTTTGAGTAATTTAATCACTGGATTCCACGTCCCAGACAGCCTGAATCCATCTTCCCTATTGAAATTTTTATATTTTCTGATTTCAATAGCTTCACGCACAATCCGTGGATAATAGTGGCGATCAGTGGAGAGGACTCTAGGCTGATGAAACTCAATCCAGTGATTGGCCCCCGACTCAAGATGTTCTGCTACTGCCGATTTATTGTGCTGACGGTTTTTCACAGCCGCGATATGTTCTCTGACCCTTTCTGCAATGGTTCGCTTTGTTTGGCCTATGTAGGAACTACCGCAGCTGCAATCCACTTTGTAGACACCTGGTGTTTGTAGAGGTATGACGTCCTTCGATGTTCGCACATATTTCGCTACTTTGGCGCACGGTTTGAAGATAGTCTTAATGGAAAACTTCCGTAAGCAGGATCCGATCTTGTCCGTTATACCTTTCACATATGGCATGTACGCCGGTTGGCGGTCAACACCCGGTAACATCTTCCTCGGTACACGTCGCGGCTTTCTAGAACTCGTAACATACCCGTTCACTTGAAGAACCTCCTGAACATGATCTAACTCCTGCTGCAGGTGTTCAGGGTCACACAGGTCATTTGCTCGCTTGATGAGCGTCGAGCTTACTGATTTCAAATGAAGTGGGTGATGATGCGAGGAGGCGTGCAGGTATCTGTCTGTGTGAGTGGGTTTACGGTACACAGTGTGGGCCAAAGAGCCATCGGTTCGCACCATTAGCTTGATGTCCAGGAAAGACAATGTCCTGTTGTTCTCAATCTCATACGTAAACTGTGTCTTCACATGTAATGAGTTGAGATACTCAGTAAAGCGAACCACTTGCTCACTGTTGCCTTTAAAGATGCAGAAAACATCATCTACATACCTTTTCCATAGCCTGATCTGGGTGTGGGCGTTCTGACACACCTCCTCTTCAATATGTTCCATCCAAATATTTGCCACGACTGGTGCCAAAGGGCTGCCCATGGCGACGCCGTTTATCTGGAGGTAGTGTTGGCCTCATCACCCACTTCATTTGAAATCAGTAAGCTCGACGCTCATCAAGCGAGCAAATGACCTGTGTGACCCTGAACACCTGCAGCAGGAGTTAGATCATGTTCAGGAGGTTCTTCAAGTGAACGGGTATGTTACGAGTTCTAGAAAGCCGCGACGTGTACCGAGGAAGATGTTACCGGGTGTTGACCGCCAACCGGCGTACATGCCATATGTGAAAGGTATAACGGACAAGATCGGATCCTGCTTACGGAAGTTTTCCATTAAGACTATCTTCAAACCGTGCGCCAAAGTAGCGAAATATGTGCGAACATCGAAGGACGTCATACCTCTACAAACACCAGGTGTCTACAAAGTGGATTGCAGCTGCGGTAGTTCCTACATAGGCCAAACAAAGCGAACCATTGCAGAAAGGGTCAGAGAACATATCGCGGCTGTGAAAAACCGTCAGCACAATAAATCGGCAGTAGCAGAACATCTTGAGTCGGGGGCCAATCACTGGATTGAGTTTCATCAGCCTAGAGTCCTCTCCACTGATCGCCACTATTATCCACGGATTGTGCGTGAAGCTATTGAAATCAGAAAATATAAAAATTTCAATAGGGAAGATGGATTCAGGCTGTCTGGGACGTGGAATCCAGTGATTAAATTACTCAAACCCAAAAACACAGTGCCATTAAAAACTGACGTAGTGAGTGTTGTGTGTCGCCAGCCTTACCATTCACAAATAAGTAGTGGAGGGTAGGCACACAAATTAATCCCGCGCACCTCTCGACGCTCGCAGACCAGTCAAGTCGTGACCACGGGTGCTGCAACGCACCCGAAACGTCGGCACAAGTAAGTTCCAAATAATAATTAATCGCGATAAGTCCCGAAACATAAAAACTATGATATTAATATTATGAGTTGAACATGCGTATTGTGATAGCGAAAATTTCTCGTAAGTAAACAATAGATTATAAGTATATTAATAAGTACTTTATCATAATTGTGAAGGACATAATTATTGTTGATCCTATTTATCTATAAATATAAAATTGTTTGTCTAGAGACTGAATCATCGACGCATGTTTTATTTGTAAATAGACCGAAAAAAACCAGCCAAATTTCTTAGTAGCATTTGCAGGCTAAGGCCACGTTGTAAGAAACCGATGGTAAACATTTTTAATCCAGCTCTTGTTTATGTTCTTTGACCTCTTGCAATATTCGTTTTAATATTCTATGCAAAATAACTTATTGAAATACTGAAATACATTTCGAATTGAGCTTGAGTAGGCTCAAGTTAGGATCCGCTAAGGTGAAATAGGTACACTTAAAATTTTGTTTTCATTTTCCTCGAGTTGAGACCTTGTTTTCTGTTAAATTTCATTATAATACTCGCAAATCTGAGTAGGTATTTACCCTATAGGTATTGATTTCCTTGGGACTGTCTAAATATGTCGCTTTATAAACATCTTTAGATATCTTTTGATTGCGCTATTTTTAAACTTTGATCTTTTAACAAGTGGCTGTAGACTTGATTATTTGATATTAATTTCAACTTAGTACCTACCTAGCACAGTCAGCATCATTGACTAGCAAAGTACTCAAAATGATCTTAATACCTTGATATTCATTCCCCTCCTTGTTTACTTAATGTTCTGATATTGAACCTTTAGTTCGGACGATAATAACAATTTAAATCAATAAAACAGTTTGGTATTAACATCATTATTCAGATCATATTGAGTACATACTCTGCTAGTCTAGATCGATCCGATGTTGACTGTACACCCGTTTCAGTCGAAAAAGGTTTTGACAATAACTGGATAATCAAGTACCTAGGTCGGTCCTTATTAGGATTCGGTAATCCTAATAAGAAATGCATAGAGAAAGGGAACACAACCGAGTACCTCTTACCAACCTATGACAAATGGTAGGTACTGTGGGGAACAGTCATAAGAATTCTTCAGCACAGACTTTATAAAATACAAGAACCTCTTTACAACTTTCCGGCAACAATGAAAACAAACAAACACTTGACTCAGCACAAACCTTGTAAAGTTGCGTTATCTTAAAAGCATTAGTGCCGTAATGACTTCATACAGTCGCGCCTTCGCTGATAATAATCGTTTTACCTCTATCTTGAGTAAACAATGGCTAATAGAATGCATGATCATGAAGCATTAAGATTATATTGAGGTTATTTTGGGGTGGGCCCCAATACGAGCTTTGTAGCCCTAGTCAACCTCAACTCCAGGTATACATACTGATTGACGAGGTTGTGTGGCAGGCTTTCTTCTTAGAGTTGAGGAGTCAGACAGCAAACAAACTTCTTTTTTATGGAAAGCAAGAGTAGAAGAGTGGGCCCCAGGCTCCAAAGCGTTGGTATGCTCAGGATACAAACCGTACAAACGGGACTGGCTCTCGAATGATAATGCCTATTTGCTTCTTTAGTAACAAAAAAAAACACTATAAAGGTATCGGAAGGAAAGGAATTCGGAAGAACGTGACCGCATACGACAATTTCCGACGCATGCAGCAGATGCAGCGTACCCATTACTTGTTTAACTCCGATACGGATAATGGGGACCATTAAGAATCCGCAATGAAATACGCGTATCTGCTGCGTGCGTCTGCAGTTGTCGTATGCGGTCACCTTCGGAACCTTAAGATTTACCGTCCCCTCATCGCTGTGAAACAGTGATATGATGTGCATTCATTTTTTTCTTTCTTTTTTATAAATCATACATATTTATAAATACCAGTAACTGAAATGACGATAGATATTCTCGTTAGATCTTCCAGTAAAATCTTGTTAAAAGTGGTTTCACCGCAGTAATGTAACCGAGCTTCGAACCGAACTCGATCATTAGTATTTTAACAAAACTGATAGATAATATAACTGAACATAACTTTAATACAAAATCTGACCAAAACAACACACAACGCGTAACAACTAAGTAGTTACTTACAAAATAAACAATTTTCAACGTCTGCCAGCATTTATGGAACAAAGATAATGGGACTAAAACAATACTAAGATGTCGGACAGTGTAGAAGACCTCGCGAGGGATTACGAGGAGAATGTGTTCAAGGAGGAACACCCGAGAAGCGTTGGTTAGTACCTATCATTCCGAGGCCGACCGCAGACGACAACTGCCGAACTGCCAAACTCCGATACGGATACAGGGGACAATTGAGAAGTCGTTATGAATGACGCGTATGTGCTGCGTGCGTCGGCAGTTGTCGTATGCGGTCGGCTACGGAATCATACCTTTTGGGTTAAAACTAATGCGTACGAAGACTTGGCTCAAGCTTGACTCAGGTTAATCTTGGATTATTAGCTGAGCTTATTCTTCCCTTTGAAATTCATTGTCTATAATATTTTTTCTTTATTAAATAATGTAAGTACTGTAATTTATAATTTTATTAGGTAAGTACCTTTTATTACTTATTAGTTTTGTTTACTTTATTCATCTTACTTGGAACGCAAAAGAAATTGGCCGTTTTCAAAATAAAATTGTCTGACTATTTTCGAATTGCATAAAATATCTAAAGGTTAATTATGCGGCACACAATATTAGGTATGATTAAAATGTTGTAATAAAACGAAATTTGCCGGATAAAACATTTATAAATCAAAAGATTTATAAAATACATAATTTTCAACGGATTCTAGCACGATATATTTTGTTGTTATTTTTATTACTTTACACTGATCTGGGGGCCGACCACAACCGTTTACAAAACAGTCTTATTGCCGGAGAGTTTTGTGTCAAACTTAAAGTAATCTTGTTTATATCCGTACCACAACAGTACATTTTACATGCCATGTATTCCTGCTTAGCGCTTTTGTGACGTCACTTTAGTTTTAGTTCACTCAATCGGTACCATGACGAGATTTTAAAGCAGTATTTGTTTTTAACAATAATGTTCATATGTCAAATTTAGCAATTATGAAAATTCGCTTTTTGGCGACCGATCTATTATTATTTTGTAAAATACTATTCGAAAAATAATTTTCCTTACCCAAAAAGCAAGGAAACCGTGTTTATTTATGTAAACATGTAGAATACAATGTGTAGCTAACGAATTTAGTACCGTTTTTTCGTGTTTTGCGGATACCCCCTTGCCTAGCCAGCGAGACCGTTATGTCGCACTCAAACCGACTAAAACCACACGCGGTCTCGTCAAGGTGGATCAATAAGGCATTTAAAATGTATAAATGCAAGTATAAATTGTAGAAAAGAACTCACAGAGATTACTTCGTTATTTAGCAAACAAATAGTATTTTAAAAATAAAGTACCTAAAATATATTTTTCTTCAAAGTAAAAACTTCTTTTAAAAAAACTTTTTTATGCAAATATTCTCTATTCTTTTAAAAAGAAATCACTGACATTAGGTATAGAGGGCTTGACTCCAGAGAAGATTTTCGAATCCGGTGATTTTCCTCCGGTTATAGTAAGTCTTTGGAATGTCACCGGAGATGATCCGGTAACGCCGAAGTTAAATTTAAATGTAAAAATAGCCACTTTCATGAATATTTTAATTACTTGTTTGAAACAATGCGTTACTATTGTTATCATAATCACCTTATTAGGAAAATGTAACACCCAAAAAAATGGCAAAGTCCGTAATTTTTAAGTGTACCAAGGTACGAATTCAAACAAAAATTATAAGAAGTATTTAATTAAATCTTCTTCAATGATCATTGCACCAATAAATTCAAGTTACTAACTACTTATTAATAAATGTAGGAATATCTATCAATATGACGATAAAATAAGACATATAATAAAATATCTTCGTCGATAAAATCGTATCGAGATCGAATCTATGTATGTAACAAAATATTATAATTGTATTGAATGAAAGAAAGACAAATATTTAACTTTAGGTAAGTAAAATGTCCGGAGGTTTTGAAAAAGAAAACCGGTTATTCGCAAAATCTATTAACGCCGGCAGTGCTCCGACTTTTCTGTCTCCCAAGCACATCCCTAACATTGTACGATTCATTAATCGTAATGCAGGGAATAGACAACTATTCTATATCGTTCATTCATTTCCGGTTATAGGCAGGAACAATAATGTAAGGTCATGGTACGAATAGGAGTAAGGTTATTTTTGAGCTTTTATTCAAGGAAAAGTAAGAATGCGTGTGAAAGAGACGGTGCTATACGTACTCTATAGCGCCATCTCTCTCACACACCCTGGTGAAATATTTATGTAGGTAATTTGTAAAACTTTTTTGAAGAAATACTTACCTTTTTTAAATAACTGGCAGGATATAAATTTGAAAACCATAAAAAGAAGAAAAATATCGAACAGAAAATAATATATTAACAGAAAATGAGAATGTCAGGGAAACTGCCGTCCGTATAGAAGCGGGACACGATGATCACGCCTGAATTTTTGGCACCGCGAAAAATATCTACCTACTTATTTGCTAACGCTGGTTCCCCGTGGACTTAAATAGCGCCACCCCATCTCTTCCTCTCGGCGACATAAAGGGCGACTAAGATATTGAGCTAATCGGGTTCTCCATCTAATCAGACAGTAAACATGTAGCCCAAGATAGAGAGCCCGCTTGACGGCAATAGGCATTCCTATTATACCATACTATACACCCACCTATTACTAAAAAGATGTTTGGTAGCAATTGCAAATCTTAAACCGAATGAACATTAATCGGTCCCGCCTACTATAAAACTTGCTTCAAACTTTTCGGTGCGCCTCCCACTGTCTGAGGCCAGATGGGAATACAGTAGGCCCACACCTGAGGGGGCCCTTTCGATGGACGTGGGTCAGCCGGAGCGTATTATGCCATACTCAATCTCACCCTCGGTAATTGATGGCGTGCGGTTATAGTCGGTTCGAATTCGACATAACCAAAATGTCGGGTTTTTATTTCATTAATAAAAAACTCGGATCATTTTATTATGAATTCATTATTCTCAGGGCAAGGTTTGTGTGATGTTTCTTTTTTTTAAAGTCTGCTTGTACCGCACCAGGGCGAAGTCAAGGCGCGCAGCTAGTTTTGTATATTGTTATTATAAGAAGATAGTTGCCATGGTAATCAATGTCACTTAGATGACGTTATAATATTCAAGCGCACTGCGACTCTGTCACATCAACCGCCTTGAGACCATGCTTGACAGTCAAATGACAATGGTATTTTAGATCCCTGTTTTCTCGTGGTCCCAGGATTTTGTACCATTAATGGGACCACGAGGGAGGATTGGCTTCTTAAGGTGGGTCTACTCTAGAAGAGCCGAGTACGAGCGGAGCACGAGCCGAGTCAAAATTCTTGTACTTATAGTGTGGTAGCTGAGGTACCTGAGGCAGCTATCTACTGCCTCATCATCACATTTTTTTGTCTAAAACTGCAATTTAAAACTGCAATTCCGATACAATGCTAGCATAGGCTCGTGCTCGACTCGTCTAGCGTAGACCCACCTTTAGATCGAACGCAATTAATGAATTAGCCTATTGCAGCCCACTGCTAGACATAGCCTCTCCTAATAAATAAATAAATATAGTAGGACATTCTACACAACGCTATCTAGTGCGTGCGCCACGTCTGCCGAACCTCCACTTCCCGCATCCAGTCTGTCCCAGCCATCTTTTTTTTAGGTCCCAGTTGACCTGGTTAGGGCACGTCCCACCTTCCTTCTTGCGGTCTCCACTCTAGGGCTCATCTACTCCAACGGCCATCAGTCCTTCGACAGATGTGGCCAGTCCAATGCCTCTTCAACTTGCTTAATCTGTGAGCTATGTCGGTAACATTGCCGCCGATATAATAGGTACCTCTAACTCTAAATGAGCCTGATGCATAGGAACATATTCTGGGAGGGCACAACTAGTTGCGCATACATAGTTGGTCCATGAGGAAAACCTGATTTATACTGAGCGGTAATCGAAACCGCGGCTGGATCACAGCGGACATTACTGTAGGTACTTGTCGGTATATAGTAGTACTTACGGTAATTATTGGTTTAATCTCTTAATATCTTGATACATATAATCACGCATGCACACGGATAAAAGGAGGGTAAGGCATAGGTAGATGAATTAACACCCATATTTTTCACCAATTCGGTCCCACATAATAGGGCACCCCCTATTACGTGGTACCGAATACAAGGATTGATGAAATGGATGGTGTAAGGCAATAGGCTCACTAGACTATTGCCGTATTCCGGGTACTATTGTTGATTCGAGCCATGGATCTGAGACTAAGTCATAGGTGTATAACTGTCTGATGTTAAACAGCCTTGACTGAAACAAACTAGATAAGTATTTAAAACAAATAAAAGTCAATTATATTTGTGAAATAGTTAATTTTGTATCTGGATTCTGGTTCCTGGAACCGCTGTACTCTTGAATATGGCGCGCATGAATATGGCATGCAAGTTATTATTTGTGCGTAGTTGTTCCCTCGGCTTGCTCGGCTCTCGACTCTGAATGAATCGGACTTCTTTAATCATATTGATAACTTCGAATCAGTTGCATATCAAAAATGGTAACGCAATCAACACCTAGAACAAAATAACTATGTTACATTATATATTTACCAAAGCAATAATGGTTATTCACACATTACAATTCTTAAGTGTGTACCTACTTAATGTATGATAAATATGGGCTTACCCTTGGCTTACCTTTGGTCTCTTCAGAGAACTATAGGTATTTTCATTAGTGTGGTCTCTATTCATCATTCCTCTGTAGGAGTCTGTTTCGCTTATGAATCAGCATCATACAATGGAAGGAGTCTCATTCCTCACATAACTGCATACGACTCGATTTCGTGAATGGGCATTAGAATTATCAGCTTTTGGAAGCTGATAATATCCTCATTATCTTCGAATATATTTTTTTCTATAATATTTTCTTTGTATTGTAACGATTGACTTTTTGAAGAATGTCATATTTGACGTTGAATGAACTAAAATATCAAAATCGATGGTGACGTCGCAAAACTGCTGGGTTAAACTGACATTATTGCAATACTGTTTTAAGAGGTTGTGGTACCAAAACACGAAATAAGACTGAATAAGTCCTGCTTTAAGAGGTGGTGGTTGGGCCCCTGTTAAGGCAGTTTTATTTCAACGTCTAACATTCCACTGTCAATATCATCTTTTTATTTTTATTTTTTTTTAATCTTATGCAAACTTGAAAAAAAAAACCATCATTAAATTTTTATTTAAAAAGTTAATGTCAGACTGGTAACGACTAACTACAAGGAAAATATATTTAAAAGGAATATCGTGATTTCAAAACGTTGTACCAACCTACTGTTAAAACTATTAAAAATGTAAAAGTAGGTACCTACTTACGTGTTTAATTTCAAAATAGGCAATGATTTTATACCTATCATTATTCGAATAAATGCAATAATTTTATTATTAGGTACATAATGCATAACTACCTCTATTACAAATTAAAATAAATTTAATGTGGTTTGGTTAATGATCTGTTTTAGGTTTTAGTTGGTTGGTACCCTATAACTATTTATACGATTAGGTGGGTGCAGCACCGTGCTTCACCTAGGATCTCCACCTGGGTGAAGCACGGGGTACTAATAGGTCCTTAAGTACCTACCTAATTCTGTATATTGACTAATTGGTAATTACTTTTGATTTTATTTTAGAATGGGACTATTTTAGTTTTTTTCTTCTATCTCTGTGGCTCCTTACTACCGAGATATCAATAAATCAATAGAATTACACATCTAAACATAGCAATACCTATTCGGGGTCTTCTACGAAAAAGGGGAGTCGTTTTGTTGGTAACTCGCTAACGAAAAATATGCGAATACTTTGGTATTACCTACTATTCTACTTGTGCTAGACATGCTAAAGTTTATATATTTTAAATAATGCACATCTTTATTATCAAACATATTAAAAGTAGTTCATTGGCATAATGTTGTCATAAATACCTGATTACAAACATATCCATAGATAATGTTTTACATTACGATAACATCATTACTAAGAATACTATGTATGGATTATAGATTACCGATATGTTTATTGAAGAGATACCATTACAATTTATAACATGTCTGGGATATCCTGGTATTTTAAACCACTTGTGTCTTGAACCCAACATAAAACCGACCCATGACGAATTTAATTCAAATAATAAAACTTAATTTAATAAATTCTGGTTTTGTTTTTACTTAATTAAATGAATTCGGGTTTTAACTTAATTGAATAAATTCAAGTTTTAATTTAATGTAATAAATTAAGTTCCTCTAATTAGTCTAGTCTTGAGCGAGGTAAAAACCAGTTTATAACCTGGAAAAGCCCCCGCAAAAACAGGGTAAGAAGTGTATCTGTGACATTGTAGTTCCTAATCCAATGGACCGGTTTTGATAATATGTTTTCCTATTTAATTCGAATAGTCTTAATCTAAGTTATTAATTTATCAAGACCTGTTCAGGCATTTGAAGATTATCATGTCGTAATTTGTTAATTTTATGTTAACTATTAATCTGTAGATATTAAATTATAGAAATGCAAACTGCAGACGGCGAATCCACCGCTTCAGAAAGCAATAGGTTTCTGCCGATATAAAGAGAATGTAATTAAGAACTGATAAACTTTTATTGCAATCATTGAACATCGATTGGATTAAAGAGCAAATAAAAATATACAATGATCGGAGAGAACAGTCTTATAAGAATATCAATATTGTTAATAATATAATTGGACGGATACTGTTGAGAGGAAAGCCGGATACTTAGCTGTAATTACAAATAAGTCAAGTCATATTATCATTCAATTGCCGCCTTAGGTATCTGTGCTTCGAAGAAATTAGTTCAAACCACATTTAAACTATGCAAAGCAAATATTAATTCTTTTTATTGTTCGTATTAAAAAATATTAAAACTCATTACAAGCGTGAAAATTAGATTCATATTTCGTATACCATTAAATAATATACCTAATTTAAGACTTAAATAAGCAATTTGAATTTGATTTAAAAAAAAATCTCGACTTTATTATTCCTATTTAAAATTATAGTTCATTACAAGCGTGAAATTTAAGTTTACATTTCGAATATCGTTAAATCATTGGACTTAAATTAATTTTTTTTTTAATGGCGAAATTAATTTTATTGTGAAAAAATAATTACGAGTTCAAAGTAATATCTACTAAATTAAATTAACACTACACACTATTATTACTAAAATAAACTAAATTAAATAAATAAAATATTTACATGCATAATGCGTCGTGAAATTCCTCCACATCGTCACCGATAACGTTCCCAGAAGGCTCGCAGCATTGCCACGTTGAATGGCAATGCTTATCCGCTTTGTCAAATCTTTGTACACAAAGCGGGCACTTGGGCCCCATGTCCCCAACGTTTCAACCCCAAACGGCTCAAAAATATAATCACCTGTTAGATTACAGTATTTGCGCCGTTTGAGGTTTTCCGCAGATGCAGCAGCAGCGCCGGCACAGCCTGCTGTGCCTGAAAGATGTGAAGGCGCAAGGGTGTCGACGCATGTTGCATAATTAAATTAGAATACCTTTTTTAAAATCTCGACTCTTATTATTCTTATTTAAAATTATACCTAGGTGATTCGTTACTAGCATAAAATTTAGACTCTTCAGAAATTACAAAAATTTACCTCACAGTTCAGGTAAAATACCTACACCACGATAAGTAACTGTTGCCAAATGTCAACAATAATTATGATTACGGATGTGCTGTGGTTGCGTTGAGTGAGAACCTACCTATATTGCTCCTAGGACTATTAGGTAGTACCCTTAGTCATAATCGAGGCCCTATAACATCTCTTCCCCTTGTGGTAAAACAGGTCCAAACAGATACCCAGTTTTATACTTCTTAGTTTAACCTAGATCTTTCAGATCTGAATCAGACCTGTCACGTTCTTAATACAAAACATTAATTTCATGTTTCTCCTGTTCCAGGGTTATTCACTATCCCGGAGCACCCTGAAGTGGAGGCGGAGTGCGGCATGTGGTCGTCAGCCTTAGACACCATCCTGACGACGCTGCGGTACCTCGCGCCGGCCACGCTAATCACTATATTCTGGGGCCAGCAGAGCTTTGTCTTCCGGCTATTGAAGTATATCGACTCGGCGTTTAGAGCTAGTAAGTATTTACTACGGTTTATTTTGAAGTCACTGAGTTCTATGGGGTACCTAATAAGTCAACCTCACAACTGCTGATTGAGAAAAGAGGCTCTATGAATGCATGTTTTCCTCTTGTAGAGTGCAGGATCAGATTGCAGGGTGGTGGTAGCATTTTTGATGTCCCAATATGTAGGTACTATTGTACCTATGTAGTTTAATTTTCACGAAATCTAAGTTGATATTAAATTAAATACTTATGTAGGTAAAATAGGCTACTTAGGTTACGTATTAAAAGCTTTTTTTAAAGTTTAATCCGAATAAGTAGATTCATAGTACCTACATGTAACACTGCATATTTAGGTATATAGTCTCACCAAAGTCTGCGGGACCAGAGCTGGTACGGTTGGCAATTGATGGACGAGACTCTGGCGCATGGGTTTCTCTCAAGGATAGGGAACTAGTAGGTATCAGTTATTCCTACAAAAGTCAAAATAAACGGAATACTGGAGTTGGAGGAGAGCGAACATCGGCGTAAGAGCTCGGATGAAGAAGAGACTGTCATAAACTTTCTAGAACTAGGCAATGAGTAGAGAATACCTACTAATTAACAATTATTCACTTTTCTAATAATGGTAGATACCCTCTCGGAAGCATGTCATTTGTTTTCATAAAAGTACAATTTATTAAGTGTGTGGCGTGCGTTGATTACTTAAACAAGATTTATTATGACTTTTATTGCAGTGTTAATCAACAACTTAGCTATGATAGACTTCGATAAACTTGCATGACGAAGTTATATCTCGTGCGGCGTGCCACGATTATAATTGGTTCAATTAGATTATTCGTAGTCACTGAATGTTTAACATGCGGTGTCGTACAAAGCGACTAAGGGATAGGGCTGTTTAATATCAGACAGATATATAGGTACAGCCCAGACTCAGCCTCAGATATGTGGCTTGAGTCAACAATAGTGCCCGGAATGCGGCAATAGGCTCACTTCCTATTACGTGGGAATACAATGATTGATGAAATGTGGGTGTTAATTCACCTCTGCCTAACCCTCCTAAAGGCGTGATTATATGTATGTATGTATGAATAGTCACAGAATTGTGTGAAAGATGTTATGGCAATTATCGATGACGCGAGCGATGTGCGGATCATGATAGGGGACCTTACCTGCAAGCTGCTACACCTGCTATTCCTGGCACTGGCCCAGGCTATTCGGGGTTGTAGTCGCTCCCATAAATACGTACATCATGGGCGTACCCAGCTTTCCTTAAAGGATGGGGCAAAAGTCAAATAGGATCGGCTTGGGGGGTAGGTAGGTATGTTGTACCTATAGGTATTTTAAAATTCTTAACTTCGAGCAGAGCAGGGTGAAGCAAGCGCCCCACTTAATAGATAGAATGGCCCAAATTCTACGGAAACCACGCGGGAAAAGTCAAGATAAACCTAGGAAATAGAGTCAAGTAGAGTCTAGGAAATCGAGGAATAGGAGAATGTAACGCAGGCTGCAAGTTTTACATACGAGTATAACCGGGTATGGTGCTAACTAGGATGATGATGATGCTGTGGGGATCATGGCAAAAATATAATAGTGACATCCACACCAGAAATAAGATGCATATACACTATGACAAGGCACCAACCTATTCCACCAGAGGAATAATTATGACACAATTAGTTCTGTGTGGTTGTGGTTGTCAGATGGCAGTCGCTTCACGAAAAATAGCCAAATCCGCAGTTAGACTGGTAAAGCGGACCCCAGACTCCAAGTTGAAAAGCTTCGGATGCGACTGGGATTAACGCTATGAAGAAGAAGAATTTGCTTTGTGTGAATTATCAATTAGGTATATTGCCTATGAAAGATGTAGTAGGTACCTATCCTCAACAATATAACGCAAACTTAAGTCTACATTAAACGTTTTCCAAGTGCTATAAAACTGTAAACGTTCAAGGAATGTTGATCTTCTCACAAGAATGATAGAAAACTTCGAACGAAACACGACTGTCTCGGCGATAATCCCAAAAGTCAAATAAAATAAAGTTTATCTGCATACAAGAGGGGTGAATATTTCGAAGACTTCAGTAGCAGAGATTGAAAATTTTATTATAAACTAAGCTGCGCTCTGTACTCCGCTCCGGTGCAAATATACTAGGCTTACCCGTAGACTTTCTGTCTAATTTTTTTCATACAAACCTTGTGCTGACAATGATAAACATGATAAAAAAGAAATAGTCGTATAAATTGTCAAATCATCGAAAATAAAAGATTTCGGCAATTCAATTCCTAAAATTGCTTTTGGTAAATAAGAGGAAGAAATTCTTTAGATTAGATAAGAGCGTAGGTACTATTATATCTGCAGGATATAGATATAACATTTGTTTGGTAATTAAATATACCCACCTACATATCAATCAATCAATCAATAAGCCTACCGCAGTCCAGTCCACTGCTGGATATAGGCCTCTCCCAATGTGCGCCACGTTTGCCGATCCTCCGCCTTCCGCATCCAATCCGTCCCAGCCAGCTTTCGCAGGTCGTCGGTCCACCTGGCTAGGGGATGTCCCACCTTCCGTTTTCCTACGCGCGGTCTCCACTCTAGGACTCGTTTGCTCCAACGGCCATCGGTCCTTCGGCAGATGTGGCCAGCCCACTGCCACTTCAGCTTACTTATTCTGCGAGCTATGTCGGTAACTTTGGTTCTATGTCGGATAACCTCGTTGCGAATTCTATTCTTCAAAGAGACTCCAAGCATACCTACATAGGTACATATATACTCACGCCTTCTTCCCTCCTGAGTAGGCAGAGACAACAACATTTGTCCTTATACACTTCACGTGAAGTGTGCGTCTGTGCGTCCGCGGAAATTCGTCGGTGTCGAGCACGTCATTGAATGTGTCATGGAAATACTAACAATTGTACTTACCTATTTATAAAATTTTAATTAAATAAGTTGAACCTACAGTATCTTGTTCAAATTAGAGAAAAATTGGACCCGGTAGATAAAACTGTAAAGTGTAACCTCCAGTGAGCCCTGGATTGCAGTTTTATGTACCGGGTCCTGTCCGTCTCACCAGTGAGACCGAGTGAGTCACCAGTGAGGTCGCATTGGATGATATGCGTGTCAATGGTGTCACTGCCAGTCAGTGTCCCCAAAAACTCGACTCCAAGCTTCTGAGCTTGGAGTCCAGTTTTTGGGAGTTCCCAGTTTCACCTCTGGGTGAAGATCTTGAATCTAACCAGGACTCAACGACGAGATAATGATGAGATGGTGCTCTAGCAGGGGATATAGGATTTCGTTTAATAATTTTTACAATTAAAGCTATAATATACTGGGTGGCGCAAAAGTAAAGACCCTATTTGGTTCGGCTATAACATTTTTTCTAAATAAGAAAACTAGATTTAGGTTTTTTTAAATGTATATTTGTACCATTAAATTTCGTACCATTAGGATTTAAAGATGATGTCTTTTAAATGGTGACCTCCAGAGTTGATACACATTTGAGCCCTATTTATGACATTTTGCATAACTTGACGTAACACTTCCTGCGATATGTTCGTTATTTCTTGACGAATGTTTTCTTTTAGAGCTGCGAGAGTCTGTGGCTTGTTCACATACACCCGAGATTTCAAAAAACCCCAAAGAAAGAAGTCTGGACTGGTCAGATCGGGTGATCTTGCAGGCCAAGGCAAATCGCCAAAACGAGAGATAACTCGGCCTGGAAAAGCGTCCCTCACTAAGTCCATAGTGTCGCGCGCTGTGTGTGCCGTAGCGCCGTCTTGTTGAAACCAGATGTGCTCCAGCCCCAATTCGTCCAAACTGGGTATCAAAAACTCACGTAACATGGTTCTGTAGCGTTCTCCAGTGACAGTTATCGCATTGCCTCCAGCGTCTTCGAAAAAATAGGGTCCGATCACTCTGTCAACACAGATGCCACACCATACAGTAACTTTTAGTGGGTGTAGAGGTGTTTCTTGAATAATGCGCGGATTATCAGTGCCCCAGAACCGAGTATTCTGCTTATTGACATGCCCTGAGAGATGGAAATGCGCTTCGTCACTCATAACCAATTTTGAAGGAAAATCATCCTCTTCAAGGTTGAGGTTTATGACGCGCTGGCAGTAATCTAGACGAGCTCGGTGGTCAGCAGGCAGCAGCTGATGAGTCATTTGAGTTTTATACGGGAACATCTTTAAGTCTTTCACCAAAATACGCTGCAGGGTCCGTCTGGAAATGCCCAATTGCGTGGCACGTCGCCTCGATGTTTCTGGACACTCTTCCACATCTTCGCGCACAGCATCGATATTTTCAGCTGAACGGCCTGTTCTTGGTCTCCCAGACTTAGGTCTATCCAATGTTGAGCCAGTTGCTTCAAGGCGTGTGGCAAAGCGTCGAATTGTGCGACCAATCGGTGCCGGACGGTGGGGAAATCGTCGACGAAATTCACGTTGTGTTCTTATCACTGATGTATTATTCCGTAAGAACATTGACACAATTATTCCACGTTCTTGGGGAGTAAAACGGTCCATGTTTATTTTCAGTGTATTTTACATTTTGTTCACTACACAATTTTCAACAACAGAATGACAGAAAATGTCATATAAAAAAAATAAAGGTATTTTCTTTAGTGCCAGTACTTTTGCGCCACCCAGTATAACAAGTACCTACTAGTAATATTAAGTAGAACTAGTAAATACCTAGAAATATTAAGTTTTACAATAACTCATCTAGGTAGGTATATTATTATTGTAAAACTTAATATTTCTACACCTATTATGGCAGAATATGTATGACCCAATGACATTTCATAACATAGACATGTCATATGCTTACAAATCAACGTAGAAAAATGTGCCGAACTCACACACACACATTTTTAATTCATCTACACTTTTGGTGTATTAACTTTAAAGTAATAGTTCGTGCAGTGTCTATAAACATACGATGGCATTTTCGTTATTTTTTTAAGTCACTGATGCTTCCGCTCAACGTCCGACCGGCGCCGCTCCGCTCGGCACGCGGTACTAGAGGCAAACGTTCCAATTGACTCGTTTTCAGATCTTCACGATTTTCGCGCAATAACATATCTACTTCTTTTTATATAATATCTTTGGTATGACCACTGTAATAACATAAAGACCTCGATGCACCATATTCTTAGAAACAAATAAACACATAAATGAAGTAGGTACCTACCTACTCGAAACCGGCGGGCTTGCATGAAAGGATTATTGACAAGCTCGTAAAGTATGTAAGGATAGTCAAATGGCGGGCTGTTGTCTCTGCCTACCCTGGAGGGAATAGGCAGAGAGGGGGAGGCGTGAGGGTATATCCCTACTAATATTATAAATGCGAAAGTAACTCTGTCTGTCTGTCTGTCTGTCTGTCTCGCTTTTACGACTAAACCGCTGAACCGATTTTGATGAAATTTGGTATAGGGGTAGATTAGACCTTGAGAAAGGACATAGGCTATGTTTGGTCGCGATAACCGACATCCACGCGGGCGGAGCCGTGGGCAAAAGCTAGTATGTAAATAAATTCATTCATTAATTCACCTATCTGCCTGACGTGTTCTCAGTTACCTACACGCAGTCGTCGTCTCTGACATTAATCAAGCCATTGTTGTTATTTTAAAGAGTCGTGAGAATTCTCCCAAATATGTACACAAACGCCTTTTTACAAAAGTTTTCTTAAAACCACCTGGTAAATGTTTATTGTTATAAAATGTAGTACAAACGCTATCATAAAGTCACATCTAAGAAAAGTGAAATTTAGGTTGAGAATACAAGAACGAAATTGTTATTTTAATTTAAACTTAATTTTAAAAAATGCGAGATCGTGCTACCAGGTAACCTAAAGGGTTAAACCCCTTGAGGTTATGTGTACGTTAAGCATAACGTAAGGTACGTAAGTAAACGTAATAAGACGAATATCTACCCTCAATCTGAAATAAACATCAGAATAAAGTCATTTTGACAGATGACAGCATGTAAGAACATTAGACAAAAACGAGGAATCCACTCATGCCTACCCAGAAACCTGCAGCCGATTACACTAAAACTATGATAGTTTCCTAGCCAAATAACTAGCCCAAAATAAACTACTATTATAAAGATTTCTTAGCCAAAAAACTATGCTAAAATAAAACTATCTTAGTACAACAACAGTTTTCCTAACATCCCTAACCGCATTGAAAGTCATACAAAGGCATCCACAAACTCAGACCAATCTCCGTTCTATACGAACACGAAGCATGAACAACGGAAGTCGGTTTTCCGTCTACGTAGCTCACTTCATTAAAATAACTTGAGTTGTTTAGTGCAGACGCGGCTTTATAAACTTTTACCGCCACTTCACAAGGAGAGCCATTAACCTTTGGCACGATGTATATCTCATATGCATAAAATTGTTTCAAAGCTAATTTCACTTACTTAACGAGCAATTTTTGTACAAGTGCTGCATGAGTGTCAAGTTGAACTTTCCCGCGCTAAAATGTAGCAAAGTTAGTCAGTATTGCGCCTCGAGTGGTGGCAAGTAGTGTGCGATTAAGATATTAAGAAGATAGTGTTATTAATGAAAGGGATTGGTGATTGTGTCGTTTTTCCTCCGGGTATGTCACCTATTTCTGCCATTTTTCCATGTAGTAGTTTACCTACTTCCAATTTATTTTTAGCATATCAGATTGGAAGGACTTTATTACCTATGGATGTATAGAGCCCTTAAAGGTCTTCAGGGTCTGCTGTTTGATGGACAAGTAAAATAAATATAAAATAAATTATTTATGTAGAAAACTGAGGCACATCATCTATTCTTACGGTATTCGTGAAGGATATTTTACTAGTCAAGATCTGACTGATGCTGACTGTACCTAGTCTTAAAATTGTTAATAAATAGGCTAGATTTGATTTAAGTTAGATTCCCACGATAATGACAAAGGAATAAAAAATGTGTCTGACCTTGATATTTGAGCGATTGCAATAATCCAAGCTCGACTCGTAATTAAAATACCTGCAGTAAATATAAATTTGCTTTTTTTGTCATTTCCAGTCGTATTCTCAAGCGAGGAACAAAAGCAAGCTGTACTACAATGGATGGCAGAAGCAGGACCCGTGAAAGTGGAGCACCTGGAGACAGTGTGGCGGCACGGATGGATACTATGCGGCGTGTTAGACGCAGCGCTGCCAGGAGCTTGCGCAGGCCACCCACCGACTAGGCTTTCCATCAAGCACGCCCAGGCAATCGCTGAACACTATCTTGGTGTAGAGCCCGTGAGTATCAAGCCTTATTGCTTGCCTTAGTTTTCCAACTTTCTTTGAGGTCACAAGCAACTATAATTCCAGGGTCGATACGATACGGTGGGTTAACCAACAGGAATAGGGTCTTCCTCTTAGTTACCCGAGAATACTTCCAAGTGGTTCACCGACCACTTGGAAGTCACCAATCACATTGAAACTTGAAAGTAAAAGTTTGTAAGGATGATTACCATAACATTGGTTAGGTACAGTTAATTGTTAGGTCACCGCCTGGCAATATACCTAACTCTGGTCATATATCCTTTAACTTTGCTTTAACGTCTCTTTTTCTGTTCAAGGTTTTCTCCCGCCAAGAGCTCGAATCAAATGACTCGTTAAGCAGACATCAAGAATGGAAATTTGCTACGTATCTAGACCGAATCCGACAGGCCATATCCAAGGCAACGCCTCCTGTCTCTAAGCCAGTCTCACAAAGAACCTCGCCAGAAACCAGTGAATTTATTCTAGATTATGTTGCTAAGGGCTCTGGACTTACAGCAATTCAAATCAATAACAAGGCTCACTTCAAAATATACCCGACTGCACAACAATCTTTAGATCCTGGAGATGTCACCATTCTGATCAGAGGACCAAAGGATACCTACGGTATGACTGTGATACCTCCTATTTTAGGTAAAGCACAGATGATCCGACATAAGCTCCTAGGTTTACATTCAAAACAAACTTACACAGAAAATGTTCTACCATTAACACAAGGTGCAACCTATCTACGAAGCTATGGAAAAAATGATATGAATAAAACGTATTACATACCTAAACCACAGTATGATATTGAAATCGACGTGGACACAAGAGCGGACCATGTTAAGATAAGCTACATGGTAAAACTGGAAGGAAAATATTTAGTATCAATTACGAGTAGAGGTCAGAGTATTGTGGGTTCACCATTTTCCGTAACAGCCTCAAACAACATAATCAGCTTTTTGGAAAAAGATAGCTTTTGTTTAGAGGATGGCGAAGAAATTGATATTGTTGATGTTCAAACTGATAGGAAAATAGTGCTCAGAATTGTAGATTTTGTGACTGAGAAAATGTTACTAAAAGAAAATGGGGCTTTAGAAAAGATAAGCGAAGATGAAGCAAAACTTTTAATGACGACTGACAAAGAGAATGAAACTGTAAGCGAAACTCCTGCTAGACTTAGTAGCGAGGTATGTGGAAAAACAAAAAAGACTTATAAATTTAGCAAAGCCGCATATAAAATTTTAACAATGCAGAAAGTTTGTAATGTATTCCGTGATCTTATTATTCAGAAAAAATCTTTGAGAAATAATCGGAAAGAAACTTGCATTCCTTCTAGAAATCAGCAAGGTATACCCGATATTGTCAATTCAACTTTAACAGAAACAAATGTTATTCCATACTTAATAACGGAAAAACGAGAGAAATTCATCGTTCCGGAAAGCATATCGGTTTCCCTGAGGGCAGAAATTTCCAAACCTTGTTATGACGAATTCGTAGATAATACTACAAATGATGTTAACAATGTCTCTATAGATATTCCGATGGAATCTAGTAGAGTTAATACACCAGACAGTTTAGAAATAAAAGATTGTTCACCTGAAAACTTAGATGACAGTATTTCTGGTGAAAGAGTGATGTTAACTACTATAAACAATCCATTTTTAAATGAAATGTTTGAAGAAAACTATGTTGCAACACATAATTTTGGGACATTCATAGCCTCTGAATATGAAACTAATAATTTCCAAAGTGAAGAGACAAGAGATAGTTCAATAACAATTACAATCGATACTAATTCCAATCAGTCACCTATTATTGAGCTATCACCGGTAAATGTCAATAACAATCCATTTATTGAGCCGAATGTTACACATTTTGAAAGACCAAAAACACCGGTTTTCAAAATAATTTCTGGTGAAAAAGTAAATCGTGATGGATCTGTTTTTATAGACCCAAAATCAGAATTAGTCACTGAAGACGAACTTGGTAATGAATTTGTTAATCCATTCTTTATACATCAAATTCAAGCGAAATATTTCGACCAGGCACCCATCACTGATTTTATCATAGGGGCGCCCGTTTCTTTACCTCCAGTAATTAGGGCTACTTCTCCAGAGCCAGAAATGAAATCTTTAATACTCACCGAAAATGGAAGCACGAGTCTAGAAAGTACAAAGAAAAATCTTAAACAAGAACATGTAACCGGGGTAGTTACAGATACAAAATATTTGATCCCTTTGCATAATACGATAAGCACACTTAAAGATACTAAAAGGGACCAAGCAATCTCATCTACATTTCATAGTTTAGACTCCAGTTCAACAGACCCTATAGACAATTCTAATGCATCGACTACCAGCGATAGTCAATTTGAACCTGATCAAAGTGATTCAGACCGAAATGTAACACCTAGAAGAGATATGTGGGATTCGGCATATGTAAGTATTGACGATAACAACTGCTCCCCAGATAGTAATAACAATGAAAATATAGCATTGTGCGAGTCACATAGCAAACATGCATTTACTTCCAGTGATGAAAGTATAGGGTTAAAACAAGAGGACATATCAAATATGGGCCCAGCTGAAAGAGAAATTTGGCAAACATGTAATGAATTAAAATATGATACAAATAAAACACAGGACGATGTGCGGTCTTATAAATGGGAACTGAAACGGCCAATATTTACACCTATTATTGAAGAAAGCGATAGAAGTATATCATTAGGTGCTAAGGATACACTCAAACCAGAAATTACTACAAAACAAAAAGAAACTGATACTGTATCAGTGGCATTTGCTGAACTGAACGATATGTACCAAGAGTACTTTCCCAATTCAGAAACATATTCAACGCCAATGACTGACGAAGATAACAAACTTCAAGGCATAGATGTTGATTATATAACACAAAGTGAATATAAGTGTGTCGATTCTGCATCTGAAATATCAGATGTGAAAAGACACTACAGAGAATTAGAAGGAACGATTTCTGAGGTTCAGGCCAATGCCACTGAATCTGTTTCAGTAAGTCAAACCCTTCGCAATAAACATGACCACTGTCAGTACTATAAAGAAAACAAAATGGACACACAATTTGGAGAAAACACTTCCAGTAATATAGTGCTTGAAAAAAAGAAATATTGGGATGAGAGAATTCGGGAAATTGAAGCCAAATCGCAAGTAACTACAATAATTCCTAAGAAACGACGTAATTCTTATAAACACCCCAAAAATGATTCTCTCAGTAAGCGAAAAGGAAAGCAGATGATCAAAAACTTTTTAAGTGCAGGTGATTATAGTCAAGTAAAAGACGTTAATCACGATGCTGATAAAGTAACGCCTTACAGAATACAAGAACGTGGAGATAACAAAGAGGAATCCGTAAACGCTGACCAAAAACTTGTTGAAAAATGGAAGACATTTTGGGATAGAAAATTAGAAGTAGAGCAGAGTCAGATAGAAACTGAAATTCTTAGAACAAAATCGCCCAAATCCACACAAGCTCCACAGTCCTCAAAGATAGAAAACCAAACAGCAAAGCAACTAAAGAGCAATGAGAGTACAAATTCTAATGAAGACAAGCAAGCGTTATCTTATTACGATCCAGGGCCAGCGAAACAGGAATTGCCGGAAGAAGTCTTCAGAGCCTTCGAAACTAGTCCTAAGAGATTTTTCGGTACATCGAGAAAACAAATAATGAATAAAATTGACACATTTTTGGGTAAACCTGCCGAGGTCAATACTTCAACTGCAGACACTACAATGGGTCATGAGGGTGGCTTAGTATCTAGTCGAATATCTTTGTTCCATAATATGTCAAACACAGAAGAACTATCATGGGCTAGAAGAAAATGTCAATCATTACACAATATATCTCAGAGAAGAGAAAGCGAGAAAAGCGTAACATCAACAGAAGACAATTATAGTGCAGATGAAATAAAATGTACAAAATCTGAATCACCGGAAATTAAAAGTCTTGCGACCAAAATAGAAGCAAAGAATACAAACCTTAGTGAAGATACCATATTAAAAACAAAGAGGTGTAGAATGATGCAAAATACTTATAAAACGATAGATGAAAGCGTGTATGAAAAACACATGCCACATAAAAGCAAGCAAGCGCTGAATAAATATGATAAAATGGCGGTTGAGGATGCAAAGTCAAAACTTCACTGTATAATTCCAAAAGTTGAAGTTTTGCGCAAGAAATCATTTAGCAAATCTGAAATGGATATTTTCAATAAACTTCCAAGTTGTACGACAGATAGTTTAGATAAATACCAGTCTTGCGAAGAACTGCCCAAGATTAACGTGAAAAGCTTTATATCACTTTATGAAAGTGTGTCAAAAACTACTGACAAACCGAGAGCAAGAAAACGAATGTGTAGAACGAGCTCCGCAGATTCACAGAAAACACTCTTTAACAGCATAAATTCAAGTATGTACCAAACACGAAGCAGTATTATTAATTTACTAAGTACAGTTTTTAATAAAACTAACCTTTTATTTTACAGGTGCTGTAAATAAGAATAACATCGCAGCAGAGCAAACACGTATATCAAACAGTGAAACAAAGTCTATGACCCGTGGAGTGACTCCGACAAATCTTTGGACAAGTCAAACTTCAGAAACAGTAAGTAATCTCAGTCTAGACACCAGAACATCTGATTCCTATGATGTCGAAGTCACACAAACAAAGGACAATAAAGAAACAACGTACTTGAGTCTCTCTGATATCGAGCTGGAGATAATTGAAAGTAGTCCAGATAAATCTAGGGAAACTACTCCAGAACAAATAACAGAACCAGCCCATATACAATACAAAAATCGATTCAAATTGGCTAAGGAATACTTTCAGTCTTTAGAAGAACTAAGAGAAATTAAAAAGCCTCGAAAATTAAATGAATGCGAACTATTACTACACAAACAATCAACAGAATCTCTCGATAACGAACAAACGAACGAACGGCCTCAACAAAGGGTCAAGAAAAATATAAAAGCGCGATCGTTGCCGTCATCTGAAATAGCGAAAGTGTGGAACCAACTAAAAGACAGACAAGAAAGAAGTGCCAGCGAAGAATGTTCAAACACAAAACTGATGAAGATATCTGAAAAATTCAACGTGGATGACTTGTTCACCGACGTGACCGAAGGCAAATTGAGTAGACAAGGTAGTCTGAGAGGTATACCTCACAAGAAGGCAGTTCTAGAAGCCTTTAGATCGATGGAAAATGTTACCGACATCACAATGAACTCGTATGAATTTTCAGATTCACTAATGAGTGACTTTTCTGAGCAACACAAAGTGAAAAATGCGCAGACTTACTTGAAAGAATATCCATATTTGCCGACGACTGACCCATCGAAATGCCACTCAAGGGTAGATGTAAAAGCTTCTGGTTTGATCTCTTTAAAAGAATTAAAGGAGGGAAGGCCGAGGAGAAATAGTGTGCCTGACTTAAGATTAAACCCTAACTTTACGGCAGAACTTTAGACATTTTTTATATTAACTATTTTAAGCTTTTGCGATTTTAAAATTAAAGACAACTCATTAGTCAAGCTACCAGTGACCACAGTCGATCGATTTAATTACTTACTTTTTAATTTAGACTTACTAAACACGATCAAGTCTCTAATTTTAATTTTTACTATTAATCATTTGGGATTTTATGTCCTATAGCGGTCATTTAAAAGATGAACGACAGAAAAGACATTGGACACCTTGTTTTTTTAAGAGCTAGCTTTCAATATAGCTAAAATGTCGTAACCAGAATAGTTACAGTATTTGCTAGTACCTAAAAGTTAGTTAATACTCAAATTGTAAGCTTTAGGATTTTTTTTAAATTACCTACTTACACATATCGAATAAGAATTGGTAATATAAGGCTAGCGCTAGCTGAAGTTTATTTTTTATTTGTGTAACACAATGTTTGCTTGAACTAAGTTTAAAAGTGTTTTAACGTAAACAGCATATTTCAAAACTACTTAAGAGTCTACAGGACATTCTGAATTCAAGTTGAAAGAGTGATTTATATACAAAATATGGACATATAATGTATTTACAGTCTTTTATACAATGTAGAACTAAGAAAAGTGTTATCAGATCCAAAATGCATTGTGTTATCTTATCACGTTATTATTGTACAATTCTGTACAGTTATTGAATCTAATTACTAAGTGTTAAGATTATTGTAATTATTTATTCTATATTAAATAAATTGCCTATGTATGTTTATGCCCTGTTTAATTAATTACAGTACAATAATTATCATCATCTTGGTTTCCCTACTCCCTCTCCTTTTTTTTTTTTTTTTTTTTTTTTTTTTTTTTTTTTTTTTTTTTTTTTTTTTTTTTTTTTTTTTTTTAAAAGAATATTAGCAACCGAAATTACTAATATTCCCGTTAACCCCTCCAGCTAATATGCATCGCTAATAATAGCTAATAATCAAAAAATTATGCATCGCGAAAAACCAATAATAAGCCACCAACAATGTTCAACGCTTTGATGCTGTCAAACAGATGACATCACAAAAAGGCGCTTAATGGCTATACAGATAAGGGTCAAACTTCATTGTCATACTATGTGGTAGGTAGTAGTATGAGAGGCGACAGCACTAAATCTAGTCTGATCAGATTACCAGAAGATTATATCATTAGACGCGTCTTTATTTCGAGAACACGAAATGGTCGTGCTGTAAGACTAAAATCGTGGTGGTCATACCTAAAAGCAATATTGAAAAACCAAAAAAACTGTATGTAATATGATAAGATTATCAGAAAAACCAGGCTCATCTAAAAGATCATCAATTCTGTTTATGAAAAACCAGCGCTGCAATTCCTAAACACTTGCGAAAGTGGTGCTAGCAGCATTTGCAAGTAGCAGAAAGTGCCTGTAAAGTAAAAAATGACACAATATTTATTCTAAACAGCTCGTCCACAAATACACATAAGGGGCTGTCCATTAATCACGTGAGGCTCAACAGGAGAGGGGGGGTGTTCGGAAAAATCACGAAATATCACCAGGGGGGAGGTAGGGGTATATTGAGATATCACGTGTATTTATTTTTTCTTATAACTCGTGATTTTTGTCACGATTCTTAGTTTTCTAGCATTAAATAATAAATAAAAAATACACGTGATTTTGGCTAGGGGGGGGGGGTGTCTAAAACCTCACTACGTATCACCATGGGGGAGGAGGGGGTTAGAAAATTGCTAAAAAAACATCACGTGATTAATGCACAGTCCCTAACCGTCAATGATGTCTTTAAAATAGGTTAGTTGATTTTCGTACAAAGAAAAAGTGCAATCATATCAGTCATATTTTATTCTACTTAAATAATTACATATAATATTTACATTCATATTGAGCTAATCAAATACATACAATACTGTATAACTAAGTCCGGATTTCATTACTTGAGAATTAACTAACTACACAAAATTTTCATGCTCAAAGTTTTGACTCATATTATAAATTAACTAACTAAAGTGCGTTAACTCATTTTACTCAGTTAATTTATATAACAAATTAATTGTGCCGCGCTTCTTTACCCGTATTAAGTTTACCATTCTACCTTTTTGAGTAGGTAATCTAGGTTATCAATTCAGAGTAAGAAAAAATACTTAGATCAATATGTATGCACGTAAGTGGAGGTGGCGGTAAGCGGAGTTGCGCCTCCGTTCTTGGTAGTAGGCCTCGCCGATGATGCGGAATACTCCACTTGATGTGTATCTGCATGTAAGTGGAGGCGGCTATAAGCGGAGTTACGTCTCCGCTGCTGGTACTAAGCCTCGCGGATGACGCAGGCCAGTCTACTTAATGTGTATGTGCACGTAAGTGGAGGCGTCAGTAAGCGGAGTTGCGCTTCTGCTGCTAGTACTATGCCTCGCAGATAACGTAAACCAGTTTACTTGATGTGTATTCACACGTAAGTGGAGGTGGCGATAAGCGGAGTTATACCTCCGCTGTTGGTACAAAGCCTCGTGAAGGTTCTAGAACAGTCTACTTGATATGTATCTGCACGTAAGTGGAGGCGGCGTCTTGTCGACGCGAGCGAAGCCAGGCGGCGAGTTGAGGCGAATTGCGATCTCCGCGTGCCTCCAGTTGCTGGTAATAGGCCTCGCGGATAATGCGGAATGCGTCTACACTGCGGTACGGTAGCTTCGTTATAGGGTCTATGTAGCGGGCCGGCCTCCTGGAACAAATAAAGGATTGATTTAAGATGTGAACATAAATAGCGAGTGATATACTGGCGCATTCAAAACCATGAATGATTGACATAATGTATATTCGCTGTTTTGAATGCCGAATGCTTTACGAAACCAAAGCGAACCGAACTTAGTTCGACTAAAGTACCCCTAGCACGAAAAACTATCGCAATCGTAACGTAAACGTATCGAAAGGACGGAGCATTTCTATTCGCAGGCTTCACACGTACACAGCCAATCGCAATGCTCCGTTCTTTCGATATGTTTACGTTACGATTACGATAGTTTTTCGTGCTCGAGGCACTGTTTATACCTAATTCATGGTCGCGTTAATTTTATAATCATTTCAATCATTGATTAAGCCTCGCGGATGACGCGGACCAGTCTACTTGATGTGTATTCGGACGAAAGTGAAAGCGGCGGTAAGTGGAGTTTCGCCTTCGCTGCTGTTACTAAGCCTCGCGGAGGATCTAGACCAGTCTACTTATTGTGTACGTAAGTGGAGGCGTCAATAAGCAGATAATTATCCTATCCTACCTCATAGGGTCGGTTTTCCAGTATAACTGTGATACGACTGAACTACGATACTTTGAACCGACTGCCATCTCACCTACACAACCAAATGGCGATATCGATGTTCTGTACTTAGATTACTCGGACTTTTTAAGGCTCCAACTACCCGCAACGACTGCCATAAATGTTCGTATGGCAACCGAATTCAGCGGCTTAACGTACTCTCTGAGGCACATAGAATATCATGAATGAAATTTTAAATCATTTAATATGCTAAACTATTCAAATCGATTAAGATAGAAAAGCAAATGCAACTCAGGCGGGACTTGAACCCGCGATCTTTCCCTTACAGGGGGAATGATATGACCACTGAGCCACCAAGCCTCGCCTGTAGTTGTTCCAAATTTATCTATACATCCGTTTTGAGGCGACAAATCGAGTCCCGCCTGAGCTATTTGCTATTTTCTAACCTAATTGATGAGAATATTATGGTCATAATATTGACCGATGACTTACTTAGTGACAGCACACAACAGTTGTCTTTTCTTCTTTGGTTGTGATTTTGGGAAGCAAGTGTTGAAAGCTTCGTCTTTGATGTCATTTTCGAAATACAGGAGAGTACGCTCATGGCATCTCACGTTTTGTTCTTTTTTCTTTGTCAATTTCTCTTCTTTGCTAAAAATTTAGTATATTATAAGAAAAGCGGTATTTCTTCTATAATAATCTCATAAAATTACATTACATATAATCACGCCTTTATCCCTGGAGGGTTAGGCAGAAGTGAATTAACACCCACATTTCACCAATCATTGAATATCTCACGTAATAGAGGGTTAGCCTATTGCCGTATTCCAGGCACTAATTGTTGACTCAAGCCATGCATCTGAGGCTGAGTCTGGGCTGTATATATCTGTCTGATGTTAAACAGCCCTCTCACAACATAAAAATCTCATATTATTATATCATATTATTCCCACAGGGTTGTAAAGGTTCAAATCTATTTAAGCACCCCCAGTCTTCTAAAGATGGTTATCCGATAACTTTTGACTATCTAGATGCTGAAGCAATAGCGAGTGCAGCAACTATGTCGGTAACCCTACCTTCCCTGTTATCCATATCCATACTAATATTATAAATGCGAAAGTAACTTTGTCTGTCTGTCTGTCTGTTACGCTTTCACGCCTAAACCACAGAACCGATTTGGATGAAAATTAGTATAGGGGTAGATTAGACCTTGAGAAAGGACATAGGCTATGTTTGGTCGCGATAACCGACATCCACGCGGGCGGAGCCGCGGGCAAAAGTTAGTTTTCCATAAACGCAAGTTAACGGCAATAGGCCAACTACACACACATACTAAAATTTGCATGAAATTTGAAAAATAATATTGAATGTTTAACTTACGCCGCGACGTTCTCGATGTTGACTTCCTCGTCGGGGCCAATGACATCAATATCCATCTTTATATCCGAGCCCAGGTTCTCAGACTGCTGTTCAGCTGTCTCAGTTTTCAATTCTGATAATTCTAAGTCGGTTGGTGTGAGTAGACCTGAAATATGTATATTATGTATGATGAAATATGTGTGTATGAAAAATGTACATAAATATTATACTGATTGTAAAAGTACGCACAAACCTACCACTCAATACATAAAGCATCAATTAGACCTGGAGAGTTTTTCGCACGTTTCGGTTCAAGAAATCGTACGTTATCACCAGCAATAATCGCAGATAAACACTAAATTCTCGCCTACGATTATATCATGCGAGATTCATAAGTGACATGTCGCCTTACATCGAAATAGGTACGATTATTGCTTCAATATTCTGTTTTAGACGGATACTATCAATATTCAATTGCGAGGCAATTCTCGCCGTGGACGACCGAACGGCGAATGTTTAGCAAAACAACTTTTTTTTTATACATACCTACTTTCGATATTCGTATCTTGCAGTCGAGGAACCCTCCCTGTCTAAATGGGCCTTACTACTAATATTATAATTCCATTATTATAATAATCCAGTTAATAGATTCTACCTACCTTCTTCATTCTTGATAATGTCACTTAAGTTAAGATCGCCCAATGGAGTCAAACCAGCTTTATCCTCAGCTGATGCTATTTCTTCAATCATCGGCACAGCGAACGAATGGTACCTATAAAATGAAAGGAATGAAGTTAAAAAAAATCTAGTAGCTAGTCATATAAATTGAAAATCTCGGTTCTAAGTGCTAAGCCTAGTTGCATCCAAAGTTAGCACATAGGAGCAAATATCTTTTCCACAAGTCGATACAAGTTCATTTATTTTAAGCTTTTCGGGAGCTACCTCCTGACCACCAGACTCAGGAAGACTTTTTCCAAAGCCTCGTACGTCAATCAGTAAGTATGCCGGCTTTCAGATGTACCTGCTTACAAGTGTGCCGCCTTGCAAGTGCACCAGCTTGTAAGAGTTCCGGCTTGTATGTGTGCCGGCTTGCAAGTGTGCCGGCTTGCAAGTGTGCCGGCTTGCAAGTGTGCCGGCTTGCAAGTGTGCCGACTTGCAAGTGTGCCGGCTTGCAAGTGTGCCGGCGTGTAAAATTACCAGCTTGCATATGAGGTAGGCTTGGGTTCGAAAAACTTAGTGGGGCCTCATACACCCCGTTAATGAGTTGACTAAGTAACATACCTAATGTATATAGTATAACATACCGTATAACAGGTCCAGTGATTGTTTTCTTTGTGGGTCGAATCTTTTTTCTCTCCAATTCAATTTGCTCGAATTTCTCTGCAATAAGAAAGAAAGCTTTTAATCATGCATTAATAATTATTTCGTCACTTTGACTCACACTTACAGTTTCGGTCCCACATAATAGAGGATGAGCCTGTTAAGCCATCATGGGGTGTATGTTTACTGTTAAGTGGAGCAACCCTATCCCTTAGTCACCTTCTACGACAGCCACGGGAACAGATGGGGTGGCTCTGGGGGGTTAATTCACGAGAAACCATCAAAGAACAAGATACCTAGCCCAATCAAACTGGCCCAGTGAAACTAGCCAAATCTTCCCAAAAAAGTATCTTGTAATGTATCATTGAACAGCTTACCTAAACTCTTGAGATTCTCTTTCTCAGTAATAAGCGCCTCCTCCAACAACTCCTCTTGTGTCGGCATTTTATCTTCTACTCTTTTGGGTTTCTTTTTCTTCAACTCCGATCTAATTTTAATTCTCTGTTGTGTTTCTGCCGACTTTACGGCTGTACTTTGTCGGATTGATTTTCTTTCTGTGAAATATTAATTTAATATGATTTTCAAAACAATGTATTATTAATACATGTTCTATTTTTAATATATAAATAACTAGCTTTTGCCCGCGGCTCCGCCCGCGTGGATGTCGGTTATCGCGACCAAACATAGCCTATGTCCTTTCTCGAGGTCTAATCTACCCCTATACCAAATTTCATCAAAATCGGTACAGTGGTTTGGGCGTGACAGACAGACAGACAGACAGTTACTTTCACATTTATAATATTAATAGGGATAGACCTAAATTACTTAATATCTAGGCTAGGACTTGAACCCATGACAATCCCTCATCATCATCATCTGTATATAGACGAATTATCCCGATTGCATCCGTGGCCAACCCCAGGAAGAATACTTTAGAGATACTGAGATACCTAGCCTATAGATAGAGCATAATTATATAAAGAGGAGACATTTTGATCAAAGGACATCATTCAGATTGGGCTAATTTTTATTTTGCCGGCCAAAGAAAAAAAATACAATATTCGGTTAGAGCTTGTTCTTACTAACATTTTTTATTAGTGCGTCGAAGTTGAGGGACCACTTCCAATGGTTTTATTAGAGTTTAAAAATCTTAAAAATATACACTTTTTATGATACGAACTATTCAAAATAAATGAAAAATATTGTTATACATTGGAAGAATAGTTAATAAAAGCAATAAAAAATAAACCCCATACTGCATATTGTTGTTTTTCGTCCATTTATTTACGGCTAAAATTAAAAGTGTCGATTAAAAAAAATAAAATCCGCTAGAATTTTTCCTTATTAGCATTTTTTATTATGGCGTCATAGCTGAGGGACCACTTCCCTCGGTTTTATTTATATTCAAAAATCTTGAAAACATACATTTTTTATGATACGAACTATTGAAAATGAATTAAAAATATTGTTCTATATTGGAAGAGTAGTTCATATAAGTAATAAAAAATAAACCGCATATTACATATCGTTGTTTTTCATCCATTTATCTAGGTTAAAAATTGAAAGTGCCAGTCAAAGAAAACAAATGTGATATTCCGCTAGAGCTTGTACGCGTTTGCATTTTTATTATGGTGTCAAAGCTGAAGGACAACTTCCCTTGGTTTTTTTTTTTGAGTTCAAAAATCTTGGGTTTATACATTTTTTATACGTATTATTGAAAATGAATGAGAAATATTGATTTATATTGGTTAAAGGTGCATTTCCAATTGAACTTAGTAAATATTTTGCCGGCCACTAAAAAAAAGTGCTTGATTTTGATAGAATACAACATTGTAAGCATTTTTTATTACTACACCAAAGTTCTAAATCGATTCCTTGAGATTTTATTTAGGGTTCAATATTTAGTATAAAGTGTGACTATTTAATTACTTAGTTCAAAAATTGAAAGTGCCGGTCAAAGAAAACAAATAGATATGATATTCCGCTAGAGCTTGTCCTCATTAGCATTTTTTTATGGTGTCAAAGCTGAAGGATAACTTCCCTCGGTTTTATTTGAGTTCAAAAATCTTGGATATATACATTTTTTTTTACGAATTATTGAAAATGAATGAGAAATATTGATTTATATTGGTTAAAAGTGCATTTCCAATTGAACTTAGTAAATGAGTTCATCATATTCCACAGTTACAAGGCACTAATGGCAATGCCTTATGGATGATTCGTGGACGATAGCAGTCACGTCATGTCCAGGTTCGTCAACATTATACATACATTATCATAGATAAAACAAGAAGGGTGAAGTGCAATGAAACAGTATTATTGCTCGTGTATTTTATTTTTATATGCTTATGCCAATAAGGACAAGCGCTAACGGAATATCATTTTTTTTTGGCCGGCACTTTCAATTTTAGACCTAAATAAACTAACGAAAAACAGCGATATGCAGTATGGGGTTTATTTGTTATTGCGTTTAATAACTATTCTTCCAATATAGAACAATATTTTTCATTCATTTTCAATATATCGTATCATAAAAATTATATGTTTCTAAGATTTTTGAACGCCAATAAAACCGAGGGCAGTGGTCTCTCAGCTTTGACGACGTAATAAAAAGTGCTGATGAGGACAAGCTCTAGCGGAATATCATATTTGTTTTCTTTGACCGGCACTTTCAATTTTGGATCTAAATGAATGGACGAAAAACAACAATATGCAGTATAGGGTTTATTTTATATTGCTTTTATTAACTATTCTTCCAATGTAGAACAATATTTTTCATTTATTTTTAATAGTTCGTATCTTAAAAAGTGTATATTTTTAAGATTTTTAAACTCAAATAAAACCGTTGGAAGTGATCTCTCAACTTTGACGCAGTAATAAAAAATGCTAGTAAGAACAAGCTCTAACAGAATATCGTATTTTTTTTCTTTGGCCGGCACTTTCAAAATTAGCCCAGATATGTATGGAGAGTGAATGTTCTCCTTTCCTTAAGGAAGAATTAAACATGTGTGGGGGTGTGGTATTACATAGTAGCTCAGACCACTTCTCTGTATTTCCTCTCTGGCTGAATCCATCCAGACGAATATCCGAAGTCCAGAATATCTGAGATTCAAATACATCTTAAGAAGATGTAGGAGCTGTTAGATTACTCAACATCCAATTATTACTTGCACACGAAATGAATGTGATATGTGGGTGTTAATAGACGCCTACTCTTTTGCGGATTTATAGGTGTGAATATATTTATCCTACTAATATTATAAACGCGAAAGTTTGTAAGTATGGATGGATGTTTGTTACTCTTTCACTAAAAACTACTGATTGGATTTTAATGAATCTTTACAATAATACAGCTTATACATCAGAATAACACAGACTACCGTTTGGTTGCCATAATGACATCCACGAGGGCGGACCCGCAGATAACAGCTAGGGTATGTATGAAAGAAATGGGTTCATGTTGACGCATATTGATCTAACACCATTGCATCAAAGTACGAGAGGCATAAAAGCGAGAACTGGTATGATAAAGAGGCACGGAATGAAAGCGTGATTTATATTATTAAAAATTAGTTAAATACCCAACATTGAACCCTGCGAGGGTTGCGAGAAATCTACAGCCTAGGCTTAGAAAATGATATCGAGAAAGAGTAGGCTTCGACGGGGTCGAATTGCATCACTGCTAATTGAAAGGAAATTGTGTTCAAGAGTGTCTCACCAATAGAAGTATCAATAAGAGACTTATCAGCTTTCTCAGCCTTCTCAGTCTTCTCTCTTTCTGGTTTCGGTTCCTTTGGCTTCTTTTCTCTCTCTGCAAGCTTTTTTACTCTATCTATTGTAGTTGTGGCTGGTTTTTCACCCCTTTTTAGTTTTCTATTGGGATCCTATAAACAAATTAATAAAAAAGACAATGAAAAGTGGAAATGAAAACAGATCATCATAATATGGGGAAATTGTTCCAATATAGCACCTAAAGGGAATTGTTCACACATTTTTTGAAACCATTTTATATTCAAGTCCATGAGAGCCTCTGCGGAGTGGCAGTAGTGGTGTATCCGACTGCCATGCAGTGCATTAATTTGCATTAGTATGCATATTATTTAACAGTAAATTGTAATAATAGTATGTATGTATATGTTTTAAGTCCATTCTGTCAGTAGTTTATAACTCTTCTTAGTATATCTCATATTATTTCAGTAAACGATAGCATAACTTATCAATTGCTAGCTGAGTAATACTATACTTTTACCTTATACGCTTTAGTTCCAGATTGTCGTGTTTTTTTTTCGTCTGCTTCTTGGTCAGATACCGGATCATCATTCTCGTCAATGTCAAAGTCAGAATCCACAACATCCTCAGTTTCTCTCTCTTCCCTGTAAGTGAAACTCAGTACTAATTGATAAGGCTTTATATGAACTGACTGATTTAGGTATACTTAAATGAAACAGTAGGATAGTTTTGCCACAGGACACATATTTTGGACTTAAATTGTGAGACAAATGAGGCCTGGGAAGCCAGATTTCTTTGTAATAATCTATGCTAGGTGAATTTGAGCTCATCCACCACAGTAGCATCCCGTGCTTTCCTCAAAATACACCCAAGAAATGTGTACTGTGTGTATAGAGCACATTTTAGGTCCGAGATATATGTCCTGAGCAATAAAATAGAATGATTGAATAGTTGGTATCATTCATGTATGGGATAGACAGCTTCATACATAATACTGGCTACTTAGGGGTTATCCATTAATCACGTGAGGCTCAACATGGGTGGGGGGGGGTCAGAAAACATCACGAAATATCACCAGGGGGGAGGGGTATATTGGGATATCACGTGTATTTATTTTTACTTATAACGTGATTTTTGTCACGAGTTTTAGTTTTCTAGCATTAAATAATGAATAAAAAAATACACGTGATATTGGCTTGTAGTCTAAAACCTCACCACGGATCACCATAGGGGAGGGGGGGTTAGAAAATTGCTAAAAAAATCACGTGATTAATGGACAGCCCCTTAGACCATATACACTATAGAAACTGCTTTACTAACAAAATGCATTGCAAAAAGCGGTGTGAAAAATTTATTTCGTACGAGTAAACTAATGTGAATATAGTTATTTAAACTATCAATGTGTGCATATCATGGGATGTATGTAACGTCAACTTAAACCGATGTGGTAGCCATTTCTTAAGTTGCATTGAAATGACACTTGCTGTGTCTATGTATAGAGTTTTTGTATATAGTCTAAGACAGGCTTCTTCTTCATCCTAGCGTTAATTCCCAGTCGTCGAGTCCAGTTTACCAGTCTTAACTACAGATTTGGCTAGACCTAAGACAGGCTATTTAGTCTTTATACAGGAACTAGTTGTTTCCTGTGGCTCTGATCACATGGAATTTTGATCCTATTCCGGCAATCCATGGGAACTTATTCCCAAGATAAAAAGTAGAGTAAGTGTTATTCTAGACTACAAGCAACTGCACGAGAGTGATTGAACAACAAACATCTTCACAAACTAATATTTGTAGGTTTAGTAGACGGTAGGATAGGTTTCTAGCTTAGAAAATGAAAACACATCAATTGTCAATGAATTGAAATGAAAACATTGTAGTCAATGTCGTAGGTGATGTAAATATTGTAACAAAAAGATGGTAAATGTTCAATCTTGTTCACACAAAATTGCTAATAACTTGGTGTAATCATTATCATCATTGTTCATCAAGTGATTGACCAGTTACATCCCTTTGTACAATTTGTAACCCAAGATCTGTTTAATAGATATTGTTGATTGGCTTGCTGTTCAAGCCTCGTCAGTCACTTAGAGCCCTATAAACCACAGTGTAATGGACAACATAAAACAAATTGAAAAAAAAATTGGATAATAATTATTTAGAACAATGTTGTGAAGTACACAAGTCAATAATTTTTTTATAATGTTGTTTACTAAGATTAACTATGTGAACTATTATAAGTTTTATCTCATAACGTACACATAATCATTGTCCTCTTCAGCTTCTTGGAACCCTCCGTACGTAGTTTTATAGAAATCATCTTCTTCCTCTTCATCAAGCAACTTTGCCATGCGATTCCCCGCATTATTACGGCGTTCCCTCTGAGCCATTTTTAGATATACGATAGATTTATTTATTGGATAATTAGCTCGTTTTCATTTATAAATTATAACAACACCTGTAAAAGATAATTTTCGACAGAGAACCCTGTAAAAGTAGAAGAATCGCAATTATTTTATTTAAATCATCACAATTTTGACATTATTATTGCAAAAGTCAAAACAATCAAAATTCAAAATGGAGGCACTAGCTAGGGATGTGTAAATTAGCGTTAGCCGATTTCGAGTATACTCGAGTAATCACTCGAAAAAAGAGTGCGAGACGTATCACGTTCGCGAGTCGAGTCTCGAGTCCAATATCTCGAGTAGTTAGTACTCGCCATATTTTGTACCAACTTGTATTTCATTTTGTTGAGCTGTTTATTATCAAATAATAATAATTTTATTGAAATAAAGCTGTTTGTGACGAATTATATTTCGATATAATTGGTATTATTTACACTAAGTCCGATGTGTTGCACGGGTTCCACCGACCCCTAATAAATATGTGTTAAGGGCAAGTGGATGATGACACCGATGACACCAATATATTGTAAATCATTTCATTCCATTCAACTTTACCATTCAACTTTACAATATTCATAAACCACGAAACAACGTCTATTTATTTTGCCAGTAAACATAGAGCGATATCCGATTCTGTTACTACTTTTAAATCATAATTATACATAGCTTAAATATCCCGAGATTTGAATAAATCTCGAAAACTAATTTTATAATCGAGTTTCAATATTAGTACTCAAAAATATCTCGAGTATGATAATCACTCGTAATCGCAATCGCCCACCGCTAGTAAAAATATTGATATCATAGATATTTAGGATATTTGCTTTTAGATCAAAATGGGATCCAATTTTGATATATTTTTAACCCAAATGCAAGCTAGCCTGGCAATAGTTGCCCAAACACGTTACAAAATGTACTCTATATGCGTAGTAGTCATTTTTAAGTTTATTTTTTCAGATTCAATAATTTGCATCAGATACTGACGTATGATCAAATTATGATATTCATTTCATTCATAATTATTGCTCAGTTCCCTTAGATAGTGGCGTGATACTGTTTATCCTACAGCGACTATACAACCAGTTGGTTGTATGGTCGTTGATCCTACAGCCTGCTGTTATAGGTATATTAAGTGATCAAACGAACTTCTCAAGTGAAGTTCGATCATTATTATATGAGCCGCTTCATTCGAAGATATAATAATTTACCAGGTAGTCCCCCATATCCGCTAGGCAAGTTCGCACGTTTTTAAGAGATATGACTAAAAATTTACAAGTACCCTCCCTACGGAGCTATGCTCGGTCCGTCACTCGCGACAGTTACTCATTCTTTAGAGAGGTAAGGATTAACGCAAAAACTTTCTTGCTTTCTTGCTTTGGGTATAGTATCAAACGTATTAACAATACCGTTTGTGTACTATGGGTGGGAGGGTGATTATATCTTCGAATGAAGCGGCTCATATAATAATGATCGAACTTCACTTGAGAAGTTCGTTTGATCACTTATTATATTTCGCCGCTTCATTCTCGATATAATAATTTACCAGGTAGATATTCAGAGTTAGCACAGAAAGTTTTTAATTCAATCTTAATATGAACATAATGTTTATGTTGAGGGCAAAAACATAGTTACTTATCTATTTATTTAAGTTACTAATACAATAGTTATTTTCAATGACATATTATTACCTAATACTAGGTAAGGCATACTAAATTAGCAAAGTTTTCGTCACTGATTACCGTTAGGTTAAAGAATTTTGTAAAGGATGTGCTGGTCCAGCCAGCAGTTTTCCGAAAAGGGTCGACTGAAGGACCGCGCGAGTGCGCGGCGGGCGCGTGCTGTGTGCGTTAGAGACGCTCGTGTCGACGCCGCTTTCTGTCGGCACCTGTTTTATCCAGTGACCAGCTGATTGTGTGGTAGCTGGTCTGTGTGGTGCTTTGTATGTTAACAACAATTGACCCGAACTGGGTCCACGTATTCTTCTTTAGTAATTGACGTAAGATGCCACGACCCAAATATATGTAAGTATTACGTTTTCCGCACCACTGCCTAAATGAACCGAGACGGGTCGTTTAAATGGGAATCGAATTCCGTCCATTCGTTTTTATATAGCTTATGGCTGTCGTATTATCGATGTGAAGTAATACTAGGTACACAGTTGTTTTCTAATCACAAGTTTCGAGAAAGGAGCTCTGCTAAGAACTCTGAACTCTCTTTATGTGTTTTTCGAGTTCAAAAGTTGACCATATTCCGTTGGCTCGACTGTTATTACGTTATTTTTATGACACACTGCACCCCAGCATGTCGGGGGCATCCGTGTAAGTCTCTAATTTAAAGTGAGTGAAGCGCATATATGATTAAATGTTGAGAATATGTTCTCGCTCCACCAGTCAAGGTCTTTCAATAACTCTGAAGGGAGTCTGATCTTTGTTTCGTAATCTTCGTAATTCGATAACATAGGAAATGTAAATCATTCTAGAATTTTCGAGTATGTCCAACCGTATTTTGCGGCAGGGTACGAAGAAGTTAAAACTCCTATCAGTTGAGCTACGTCACGTAAAGTGCACTGTGGTAAGGAAGAAACCTTTTGAACTAACTGTGCTATTATATTACTTCGCTTTTCAATAGGTAACCTTAACGTCAGGTTTCTTGTATTATATACAAGATATTTACATGATTGTTGTGGGTACAATGAAGTTTTATCGAAATTTATAACGAGGCCTAAGCATTAGAAAAATGACAATGTTTCATTTATATTCTTAAGATACTCAGATTAGGTCATCTCCTATGCACGATTAGTCGAGCAATTACACCCTGGACCTATAGTCGCGATTTTTCTGAAGACTCTTGGTGTTACTGATAACAGTGATAACTGATAACCCATATGGTAAAGCTGTGAACTCGGGTGTTTTTTTTTTTTTTTTTTTTTTTACCCCGGAGACAGATTGGAATTGAAATCTTACAATTTTTGATCTGAGAGATCAATAGTAGCTAAATGGCCGTCTTTGAATATCAGTTTCATAGCTGTAGGTACGATCTTTTTTTTTTTTTTTTTTTTGTAAAAAGGATATAATCCTATAAGGGCTGTTGCAGGGCCGATATGTATGTACCAGGTAAGATAGATACTCTAAGGTATGTACTCCTCGAAATGAGGTAGGAACGGGATAGGTTGGTCACATCCAGGAGCTGTATTTTTTATCATATCGGTCATCGATATGTGAGTACCATTGTTTGAAAAAGATATATTTTTGATTTTTATGAAACAAGTGTTTGTACACAAAGAAATAAAATAAATAAATAAAAATGGCTGGCTGGCCTGTGTACAGTGCAAGAATGATTACTATTTTTTAGTGATCTTTTCCAAATTTAAGTTAGTATTGGGATACCGTTGTGAGACGTTGTATTCAAAACCAATTGTGGGTCCCATGTTGTAGTGTTTAGGCATTGACGGTTTTAACCTAAATGCACCTTTCAGCAGACGCTTTGCCCTTTCATCTGAACCGATGTCACCAGGGAATAATGCTAATTGGTGACTATTTAAACTACTGCATGAACATGTTGGTAAACTGTTGACTTAAGAATGATAGTTATAGACACGCTAATTTGACTTTGCTTGATGGTAAGCTGGAGGCAAAGTCTCTGAAAACCGCTGTTATTGGCGGTTTGAATGAATTAATATGGTTGTGTTGGCAAAATTGCTACCACTATCTCAGAGTAACATTACTCTGATTAATAGTACTGTCTGCTAAGGAAGCTATTAATAGATTTAGTACGTCGGGAGGAGATCCCCGCTGGATGAAGGCTTGCCACAGAGCCTTGCTGCAGCCAGGGTAAGGTTCTGATGGAGGGGATATTGGTCTCTAAAAGAGATGATATTTCTGAAATTTGACATGGGAAATCACGGCTATGAGGGCCAGTAGCTTCGTTATCAATCACTTTTCTCCTGCATTTTAATGCCAAGAAAAAGGGAGAATCACGTAAAAATAAAATTTCTGATGATTGACGGTAAACGCATCCACTGCTATTGCATCAGGATTTTGTTTCCAAGATACGAACCTATCGCATTTTGTATTAGTGCGAGAGCCGAATAGGTTGATTTCAGGATGACCTAAAACCCTTGTAATAATTTCGAATGCTTCATTTGATAGCTTATACTCGTACGTACGGTATGAACCTGAACTATGGCTGTGTCGTTGCACGGGACTTGTTCGAAGAAGCGGTCTTCGTGCTGGAGACATGCTGGTTGTTGCGGCGCTAACTTGCAGTCGGCGCCTGGCAACGGTTCCCTCCTCTCCCCCCCCCCCCACCTTTTTTGATGGGAAGCGAGGAGCTTGCCAGTTTTCCTGATGTGGATAGCGATAGGAGCCAGTCTGTTAAGAGGCGCTTGTAATTGGCTTTTTAATTTGTTTTTCGATGGCCTTTGCGGTCTTACTTTACCGCAAGCTTTGTTCTGAACCAGATTTTGTCTCTTTCTGCATCATGGATTACGTTTAACCCGGTTTTATCAAGACTGGGTGTAATGAGCTTAGTACGGCACTGCGTGAGTTCGTAGTGTAAGTGTTGGCAAACGGTACCCATTACCGAGGTGCTTTATTACCTGAATTTTATGTTCACCTAATAAGATATGGTCCATGGCCTTATTTATCAATAGCTCAAGTACACCGTGACAAGATTTGAATAAAAAATCGTAATGCAATTATCTCGCAGATAATAAAAAGTGTACGTGTATATCTAGTTTAGATTGCACGTAGATACTATGTTTTAGTTTGTTAAAATTTAACTCGCAGTAAATTTCGTGATTGAAGTTAACTCGCATTTAACCCTGATATATGCTTGCAATAATCTTTATAAAGAAAAGCGGCTATGAGCATAATTTGAATTATAAAAATTGATAAAACTATTCTTGTGGGTATTTCGAAACTATGGTTTAATAGTTTCACCAGCACTAATGGTTCATTATTATGAATAAAGTAACCATGACAACTATCATATATCTAGTGGGTAACTCGCGGCTACCCCGTTCTCAGAAAAGGCTCACAGTCGATCTCGATTGAGTATAATGACCACTACATGTTGTATATTAATTCATTTGCCACGTTATCGCAATTGACTCGCAGTCAATCCCGATTGATTCATGTTGAATGGATGTAGGTAACTCGCAGTTATCCACGTTACCGCGATTGACTCGCAGTCAATCTCGATTCAGCTCACTACATGTTGTACTTTGGCGGGTAACTCGCCGTTGTCCATGCTATCGGAATTGACTCGCAGTCAATCCCGACTGATTCATGATGAATGTTCGTAGGTAACTCGCAGTTATCCACGTTATCGCAATTGACTCGCAGTCAATCCCGATTGAGCTCACTACATGTTGTACTTTGGCGGGTAACTCGCCGTTGTCCGTCAATCCCGACTGATTCATGTTGAATGTTCGTAGGTAACTCGCAGTTATCTACGTTATCGCAATTGACTCGCAGTCAATCCCGATTGAGCTCACTACATGTTGTACTTTAGCAGGTAACTCGCAGTTGTCCATGCTATCGCAATTGACTCGCAGTCAATCCCGATTAATTCATGTTTAATGTTCGTAGGTAACTCGCAGTTATCTACGTTATCGCAATTGACTCGCAGTCAATCCCGATTGAGTTCACTTCATGCTATACCTTCGCAGGTAACTCGCCATTATCAGTGCTATCGTAATTGACTCGTAGACAATCCCGATGAAATATTTTAAGCCACTCGCTTACTGCATTGCTCTCTTGTATTAAATAGTGTCTCGCTATTATGTGTACCTAAATGAAGGTATAAAAATAAAAACATTTTCACCACATAAGTGCATTGTCGCACGGTATTAGTTGATATTATTGTTTCACTATTAATTATTGTTGAACATTCGCAGTGAAGCCCGACAATTAGTATGAATATTAATAATGTGTCGTTATTAGCTCGCGGTTAATTGCTACTAGAGCGAGTACTGATTGTTTTACGGTTAACATAAAATTAATATCATCGTTTTAGACTCGCAGTCCACCCCCTATGTACATAAGAGGTATTTATTGTATAGGCACTTGTAGCAATATCGTTACATTAGAAGGTAATGTACATGCGCACAATACGATAAAATGTTTTATGTGTGTACTTACATGTCACGTTTTCTTCCGCTTCGGCAGAAATAACATAATAACTATAACTATACGACGATAACTTTCACTTTTATTTTTTCTTCGGCGCTGCGTTTTCGCATTGCTGAAGACGTGCTCACGTTGCCACGCGCAAATAAGGAATGAGTAACTGTCGCGAGTGACGGACCGAGCATAGCTCCGTAGGGAGGGTACTTGTAAATTTTTAGTCATATCTCTTAAAAACGTGCGAACTTGCCTAGCGGATATGGGGGACTACCTGGTAAATTATTATATCGAGAATGAAGCGGCGAAATATAATGTTATCCTATAACCTATGTACTTCGATATATGAACTAATCAACACAAAACTATATACTCAATTCAAACCAGTCATAACTAAGATTCAACCAAACAAAGAAATAAACTCTTCAGCATCATAAAATTTAGTATAACTGTTTTAACGGCTTATATCATATCGACACCTCTGGGTTCAATTGGCGTATAAACCAAAACACGACTTTTCAGGAGAGCAAAAAAACGATTTTATTTTCAGAAAAAAAATCATAACTTTTTGATTTTAGAAGCTACATAAAAAATTCCAAGGGGAAAGATTCTTAGAATTTGGGGATGAAAAAGGCTAAATCATTCAATCATATCTATCCCCTTTGGTTTGGAAGTTAGCATGGATATACGTCTTAGAAAATATCAATTTATGGTTTATACACCCCATGAAAATTGGATAACAATTGACAGCTTACAGCTTATATCCATATTTGGTAAAATTATGTTCAAATTTACTGATGTAAAAGCATGTAGCTGTAGATTTTTTGGCTGTAAAAACTATAAATTTGCACATCAATAGAATTATAATTAATAAAAATAATCTCGATACTGTTAGAATGTGTCAGAATTACATTAGTATTACTCTTACTACAGAATTATGATCGATAAGCACGAAATTAAACTACCAGAAACAAAATTAACTTGGTTTTATTAAATAAAACAGATAATTATGACAACATTATCAGTCATGATCAGATTATCAAACTTAAAAAGGCAATTATTTAAATCTTTAGTAACTCAACAAACAGTCATCTCTCCTTCACCGCGACTTCCTCGTACAACAGATTGTCCTCAGGGTCTTTGCCTTTAATTCAGCGGCACTTGGACAGCCTGCGCCGTTTTGGCCCTGGAACGCGCCAACTTATAGATAAGCTTTTGCCCCTCAGACGATTCCAAGTTGTTATATAGCGGTTGCAAGCTGTCTCGATGGCTAAAAACCAATCCCACCACTCTGTTAGTCCACACTCAAAGTCAGCTCTGCGCATCATCTCCATTAACAGTTTCTCTCGGGACAAGGCAGATACTTTCTAGTCCCTGCCAGAACACCCGCTGTGATATCCTGTGTGTGCAGGAAACTCACAGGGATGCTTGCTAGAGTAGACCATACATCTCTGGACTATCCTTATCGCCGTCGACACGATAGAAGAAGAAGAAGTGGTCTCGTTTGGCCCTGGCTACCGCTCATCTGGTGGCGCGTTTTGCATCTTTGTACGCGTCGCGGTCTTCGGCAGATTTGGACGTTTGCCACTTTTTAAGGAGGGTTTTCTTCACCCTGATCTCTCTCTGGACTGTGTCGTTCCACCACCAAGTGTCCCTGTCATACTTTCATCCACCCTTAGACGTACCGAGAACAGCCCTCCCCGCCTCAAGGATAGCTGCCTAAATCCTGTCCCAGTAAACCTGTACTAGTTCGTCTATAACATCAACACTCTTGTCACCGATGACTTTGAATGACCACCTGATTCTGCGTTGGCCACGCTTGGCGCGTTTGTCTTTGGGTTTCACGCGGAGGTCCATGACAAGGAGACGGTGTTGGCTAGTGCGACTCTCTCCGGGTATTACCTTGCAGTTGGCCACCCTGCTGATGCTGTGCCTCCTAGTGAGTAGGAAATCGAACTTTCTTTTTGAAGAATCTGTTCACGACAGAAAGTTCGGTGGCCGTACACTTTCTAAGGATGTGCTCTTCCTCTGGGTTACGGCTACCGTATCCAAAACCGCCGTGCACATGTCCAAACTCCTCACACCTGTCACCCACATGACCGTTCGTGCAGTGGTTTTAGCTAAAGCAAAACCACCGTCATAGCACGGACACTGTAATTAGTTTTTTTTAATTTTAGACTTTAAAGCAATGTCTGTAAATTTTAAAATTAAATGACTTTTTGTAGAGTGAACGCAAGCGTGTAGTAAAAATATTGTCATTTCATTTTGAACTTTAATTCTATATCAATAAAGTCTAAAATTGAATACCATTTTTGCAATGGATATGGTTTATACGTCCATGTTATTTAAATGTTTGGATTTACGACGTCAATTTTAAATTACGTTTAAGAAATATATTTAGTCGTCATGGCGTAAAATCCATTTACAATCAACGCAGATCTTACGCCCCGGGTTGGTAAAAATCTTGGTCATAACGTCTTACTAAAAATTTAAAAAAGAAAGATTTGGCTGTTACATTAATATTTTATCTTTTTTGTGGTAGGATGATCTAATTTTTTTGGGTCGTAAAAGCATTTTTTTTGCGAATTTGAACATTTTAAATATACAGATTGATAGAGAAAAAAAATCTGAATTAAACGGTGTATATAACTCATTTTGGCCAAAATGGTTTATACGCCAATTGAACCCAGAGGTGTCGAATTATCATATCGCATGTAAGCAACTGAAGTGTTAGGAACAACCGGCACATACTGTAAGAACGTTTCGAACGCGAGCGAACTCGATAGCTAAATCCGCGTTCTTACAGCATGTGCCTGCAGTACGATAACACAAACTGAATCACGCTAGATTCAGTTAAAAATATCTTATTTCAATGTATAATTCATTCGCGCAAAATCGATTGAAAATCCTTCATAAGCAAATTCGATTGTTTTTTGACATCGAATACGAAACTCATTCTGTTTACTTCATAGACCATAGAGTAAAGTAATACATCAGAATGTCCGATGTATTACTTTAGGGGTCCATTACACGGTAGGTTTTGCCATGTTTTTACCATCAATCACGCCATGATTGACCAATAACATAACGTCTAATAACCGATTGACCAATAATATTCATGATTGACGGAATCTGCATGACGCTTACATAAGCGTGTAATGGACCCCTTAGATTACTTTACTCTGAAATGAAATGTATAGACTTAGATTAAGAGAACAGACGGGGTATACCTACAGAATTGACGTGTATACCTATGTTCCATTTTTATGAATGAACGTTTGACGACGGTTACTATGCTAGGGATGCACCTTCTACTATCGTAATATTTGTCGATATCTTTCTATACTATAACCCGCGCCACGTATCTTGTACCTAAAATATGCTCAAAACGTGCCCTATACGCGCAGTACACATTTCTTGGGTGTCTATTGAGAATAGCACGGGATGCTACTGCGGTAGACGAACTCAAATTCACCCAGCATAGAATATTACAAAGCAATCCGCGGGTGCCAGCCAGAGCCTCGTATGTCTTATGATTTAGGTTCAAGATACGTGGCGCAACTATAAAACTAAAACCCGACTACTGCAGAATCACGAATCCCTAGAATGTATTGTTTTGTTAGAGTAAATGGTATGCGACCACGGTTATTCTTGATATTTTCTTGCTTAATACTTCTTAGAGCGTGATTTGCAGTAGTCGGATTTTAGTTTGAAACTTGATTTTTATTTGTATTATGTTGGTGCAAGCAACACCCAATAATGTATACATGTTTTTAATGTACTAATTGAGCCCTTTAATTTCATACCAAACACGGTCTATATATCTCAAGTTTTTTTTTCATTATAGTCAGAGTTTCAGAGAGTCATTCACACGTCATATTGCCTATAACCAGCGGATGATCAAGAGTATCAAGACTATTCAAGACGTTTCTAACAATACCACAATTGCCCAGTTCTAATATGGAAAAACAGAAGACATTACAATTTTGTCAATTCGTATTTCTTCAAAAGAGTACATTTTTGTAAAGAAGAATAGTTCCATCGTCAAATCATTTAATGGAGTACATCACGCTGTCAAATTCTCATACTCATTTTCCCAAGTGAGCAATAACTTAAATGTTTTGTCTCTTTTTAGCAGACACAACTGTATATTGGAAAAAAAGAGACAAAGTGATATAATCAAGGTTCAATTCATGTTTGTCTCATAATATATTTGTCTAACTAGAATTTCTATATGTAGAACGGGGCCCCACTGTGGTTTTTTCCATGTACCCACAGAATAGAGTTCAGTGCCACAGAGGCTCAAGCAGGCTCAAGTATACTTGTAGAAAAAAAAAGTACAAGTATCGTTATTGTCAAATAATTTCTCTGTAACCGTAGAAAGAATATCTTAATATATAACTATTGTTCTGGGACTTCATAGGCGTGATTTTACTGACAGCTGTCACAGAGGTCAAGCTACAGTACTTTTTATGAAGTATAGGCATAGTATAGTAAATCGTAAAAAAATGTGCTGGCAACTCTAAACCTTACCAAACCTTACTCAACACACAGTATGTATGTATGGGTGGCGATGTCATTTTTAGTATCGAGTTTTGTCGCGGGACTTATTAGCTGGCGCCTTATATACTCTAAGGCTGGCGCGGACTGTACTAATATAGCTAATAATAATAGTATTAAGAAATAAACCCCATATAGCATATCGTTGTATTTCGTCCATTTGTTTATGTCCAAAATTGAAAGTGCCGGCTAAATAAAAAATAAATATTCCGTTAGAGCTTGTCCTCATTAGCATTTTTCACTATGGCGTCAATAAACTGAGGGACCACACTCTGCACTCGGTTTTATTCGAGTTGAAAAATCTTCCAAACATTATTTTTTTATGAAATGAATTTTTGAAAATAAATGCAAAATATCGTACTACATAAATATTAATGGCACTTTAAAGAAATAATCTCTTATCTATTTTTTTTATTTATTTATCTCTTTTGTCAAAACCATAGAGATGTAAATCTCTATATGTTGTGTTGCGTGTTGTGTGAAAATGTTGTGATAAATATGAGCCGTAGCCTCACATTATGACTGTTATGTAAGGCCCGTAACAGACGCTCCAACCCGACCATCCAATCAACAACCAGTATTAATGTAATAATAATAATTAATATATCAATACTGGCTACCGATTGGACGGTCGGATGGTCGGGTTGGAGCGTCTGTTACGGGCCTAATACTGCTAAACTTTAATTGTTGCCATTTTTTCATTGCAGAAAAAACGACCATCATGATTCATAATATCAAAGATTAAATTGCAGTTTGTAAAATAAAAGAGCTGGGTCCACGGGGCGATAAATAAAACGAGTGAATATTTTGTGCTGTTTATTCAATTGTTAACAGTTATTATAAGATTTTACTTCAGTCATCTTAGTTTTCCTGGTAAAAACCACTTTCCGTTAGTTTTTGTTTTGTTTTCATATTGATACACATTCACTTCCTGTTTATGTGCATGTCTGAGCAGTCAATTCAAATCGAAGCGAGCGTGATCTATAATCTCTCCAGTTCAATCCAGATTAACTGACACCAGACAATACATATTTAAGAATTAAATTAGTAGGTAATACATTTTAACTATAGTTTAAGATTCGTTCGATTTCATGTGATTTTACATTTAAACCTTTACACTTAATTGAACTACTTTTTGGAATATCACGATTCCTACATGCAAGATTACGATGTCGAATACAATAAAGTTTGAACATAAAACCACAAGAAAATTAACCCTTTGGACACCTAGTGCTATTATTGAAATAAGTACAAGATGACTTGTCTTATCAACATAGTAACACATGACTGCAACTTTATAAAGTCACATGACTAAAATTAATATAACATTTAAGTGCTAACTGATTAATAAATAATTTAATACAATAAACATGAACAAAAAAGAAATGGAATGTTTAAGGATCAGGCATTGCAGTTTTGTGATGCTTATAACATTAAAATACTCTCAGATATACAGGGTGTCCCAAAATTCAAGGATAAGCCGGCAACACAGGGTGGCCCTACTTATGGCTGCTCTGGAAAAAAAAAGAAAAAAAATATATCTCTATTTTTTTTTAAATTATTTAAACTTTTTTAAAATCCTTCGAAATTCGGTACCCCTAATGATATTTTCAACTACCAGGCCCACAATTTTGCAAATATTTTTGAACTCTTTTCTGTATTAGCAAGCTAGGAAGTATGACTATCCATCACCACCCTGAAAAATGATAGAATATTTGTACTTATTTTACAAAAATGAGTCAAAATATTTTTTTGTCGTCAAATTTTCATACATTTTTACTTTCGACCCACTTTATCTTATCTCGGTGAAAAAAAAAAGTATGGACACCACTATGGCATTCTATTTTAAAAATTGGCGCAACTATCCAAAATTTCAAAATGGTATGATTTGGGTATGATACTATAATGAAATACTAAAAAAATTTTTTTTTGTAAATAAGAATCATATTTCATACATTGCTTTTATTGAAAATCACCAGATTTACTTTGTACACAATGCATTCATCCTCAATAAAAAATCATTGACGGGACTTTTGACTAAGTGGTAACCGAGTAGGTTATCACATTACGAGGTTAAGCAACACAAGCCAGGGTGGTTTTCGAATGGATGACCATTCTTAAGACATTGAGGCACCTCCGTTCCTCAGAGAGTACGTTAGACTGTCGATCCCGGTGGCCATGTGAGTATCTATGACAGTTGTTACGGGTAATTGGAGCCCTAAAAGTCCAACAACTGGACGCACTACATAACTTTGATATCGCTAATGGGTTGTGGAGGTCAGGTGGCAGTCGCTTCACGGAAAATTTCGCGGTTCTGCTGTTTCACAGTTAATCATAAAATCCGACTCTGTGTTTTGTAAAGGCTCAGAGGATGATGAGTGTTGAACATCCATACTGTTAAAAAATTAAACAAACATAATGGTATAATTTTATAATTATTGCATTATTGATAATATTTTTTTTATTTTACATATTTTAATTGTTTGCCACTGGCATTCATACATTATTTTTCGTGCATATCTTTTGCCAGAAATATAATCCGCAACCGCATTGATAGTCCAGCGTTGCAATTGTTTTCGGAGACCTATTGTTCGTTTAAGACAATTCCAATAAAACTCTAAGCCTCTGATTTCCCGGCTAACTGTGAAACAGCAGAAATGTGAAATTTGCCGTGAAGCGACTGCCACCTGACCTCCACAACCCACTGGCGATATCAAAGTTATGTAGTGAGTCTAGTTTTTCGCCTTTAAGCGCTCCGACTACCCGTAACAACTGTCACAGTCATAGATACTCATATGGCCACCGGGATCGACGGCCTAACGTACTCTCTGAGGAACGGAGGTGCCTCAATGTCTTAAGAATGGTCATCCATCCGAAAACCACCCTGGCTTGTGTTGCTTAACCTCGTAATGTGATAACCTACTCGGTTACCACTTAGTCAAAAGTCCCGTCAATGATTTTTTATTGAGGATGAATGCATTGTGTACAAAGTAAATCTGGTGATTTTCAATAAAAGCAATGTATGAAATATGATTCTTATTTACAAAAAAAAATTTTTTTTTAGTATTTCATTATAGTATCATACCCAAATCATACCATTTTGAAATCTTGGATAGTTGCGCCAATTTTTGAAAAAGGATGCCATAGTTGTGTCCATACTTTTTTTTTTCACCGAGATAAGATAAAGTGGGTCGAAAGTAAAAATGTATGAAAATTTGACGACAAAAAAATATTTTGACTCATTTTTGTAAAATAAGTACAAATATTCTATCATTTTTCAGGGTGGTGATGGATAGTCATACTTCCTAGCTTGCTAATACAGAAAAGAGTTCAAAAATATTTGCAAAATTGTGGGCCTGGTAGTTGAAAATATCATTAGGGGTACCGAATTTCGAAGGATTTAAAAAAAGTTTAAATAATTTAAAAAAAAATAGAGATATATTTTTTTTCTTATTTTTTCCAGAGCAGCCATAAGTAGGGCCATCCTCTGTTGCCGGCTTATCCTTGAATTTTGGGACACCCTGTATATATTATTATTGATGTACATATAATTATTACAATATTATGAGATTATAATCCGTGAGTTAACATCGATGTTACGATATTTTTTGAATAGCAACATCGATGTTAATCAGCGATGTTTTTGCTTTCAACATCGATGATCATCGAACATCTATGTTCATCGAGCATCCCCAATTATAATCTCAAACACTCATCCAATTAGGAGCAGCACTAAACACTTACAATAATAGAAGTAAATAAATTTGACTATTTCGTATTATGTAAATAATTTGAAGTATTTAACATCAAAATATTTTTAAGTCATAGAAAAACTACCGAATAATATCTAGAAAACAATAACTTGTTATAAATTAAATACGATAACAGTGTGCATAGAGAAACGGACGTTTAATATATTGCATAATGGAGTGATATTCACAATTTGATCATTTATTGAGCTTAACCGTTTTACTCCATGAAATTTATTGAATGGAGTGTGGTAACGCAGTTTAATTAACCTTGATCTCAGTTCCTGACATGGTGAAATTCACTCTATTCAATAGACAGCCAGTAATACTCGTATTACAAACTTTCGGCCTATGTTCGTTTGCCCACTCACTTGTGAGACATTACATTGTTACATTGGTTTCGATTAGCACCACGTAATAACCAATTTGAAAAAACAGTTTTAGTGAGTTTGAGTTTTAAATGACCTCACATATTTCACAAGTGAATGAATGAACAAACTCGTTCAATTTAGCGATTTTAAAGTAGACGTCCTTTGATATTTTAATAGCCATAATATTATGAATTATTATTTATAAATTTTAAAATTAATTGCGAAAATTTAAATCTTGATGACATATAACCCGCGCCACGTATCATGGACCTAAAATGTGCTCAAACCGTGCCCTATACACGCAGTACATATTTCTAGGGTGTCTTTTGAGGATAGCACAGGATGCTACTGCGGTAGACGAACTTAAATTCACCAAGCATAGACTATTACAAAGCAATCCGCGGGCGCCAGAGCCTCGTATGTCTTACGATTTAGGTCCAAGATACGTGGCGCGGGTTATAACAAACAACTATAAGGTGTAAGGAAATAATGCATGTGGTTTAAATATAATTTAGCTAACAAAAAATACATAAATAGTTCTTATAGTTCTCATAAATACATAATATATTTTATAATCTCTAATATATGAAAACAAATTATATAATAAAATTTCTCATACCGATAGAATAAAATCTTCAAATTTTAGAAGCAACATAATTATATATATTGTATTAACTGTAAATAAATGTTATATTTAACTAGCAACATTGAACATTTATAACAAAACGTAGACATTAGTGCTACTCATCGCTCGCCATATTCCTCATCGTTTCGTTTACATTTAATAACTATTAATTCAATATTGTATGATTATTTTACCTACTTTCTTTTACTATTGATTGATTATCTTAGATTAAGAAAAAATAAAAAAGTGAAACGCAACAAAATATTAAAATAACAAACGTGCCAATTATTTTATGTAGGTATATCTTATTCTAAGTGATTCGCCCTTTGAGCAGATGCAAACGTATGTAAAGCAAATTAGAATAACAATCAACAAGGCTACCAAATACATTCATGGAATTCCAAGTAAAAAGTGTGACCATCTCAATACAAAAAGAAACTTTACTTTTAATTTAGTTCTCTTTTTATTCACTTGATACCGCAACACTCTTGTTGTGGAATCAAGTGAATAAAAATACGCACACATAATTTGTGATTCCATAAATTCAACATAATAATTATAAAGTTGAACATCCCTTGATAATAATAATAATAATCAACCCTTATAACAAACCTACTTAGCCTAAATATGTTTAAAGTAAAAACAGTGAAACAGTGAGAGTTATATAGTAAAATTCTACTACTCATTCTTCATACTTATATACAGGAATGTTTTAGTGCAGGTGTGGAAAAACTATTAAAAAGATGTACTCGTATGTGGCGAAGATTTGTAACGATATTGAAAATGTTAAAAAGTAAAAGACAGTAAACCAGTATTCTTAAAAATAAATCTAGTTAATCTGATGCGAGTCAAATATTTGTACGCACCTGATCTGCGCTTTAATTTCTTTTATATTCTCACAATTTACGCCACATACCAAAACCGACCAAACTCTAATAAAAAGCTAATGGAACCAATTCAGAGATGGCGCCACGGTCGACTGGAGCAACAGTGCCATATGAGCTCTGAGCCCTTAGAGCTTTATATGGAACCATTTCATGGAAAAAAAAAATACTCGCAGAGCGTTTGTAACTCGAACCTCAAAGTCTTGGAAAGGAAATTCTCTAGAGTATAAAGGCTCTGCAAGTTTAACCCCAGCCTATTTTAAGTCGAATGATAACTTACTTTATACACCCCCATAAACATGATTAAATCATGTAACAACAAAAACAATAACAAACCTAATACTTAAAATCTTTCACAGCATTCCTATAATACCATAAGTTTACCATGGCACCATATAAAATTAAACACTAATAATAATAATTCGCAAATAACTCTTAAGTGAAAAGCAATAAGTACAATATACAAAAGTGTTATAACTACAAACTAATTTGAAGAAAAATGACTATTCCCGATCTTTGCAACCCTGTGAATTCTAAATCCTGTGATATAGTCAATAGACCGGTTTCCAACTAAGAAATATTTGGACACTGTGTCTGATAGTTTTCGGATCGTTAATTTTATTTATTACACTACATGACCTACTTTGTGGCCCAGTTTCACGCTTTTAATTGCTTCATGTATTGAGCTAGTGTCTTAAAAGGTAGATTTAAACATGATCTCAATCGGTCAATTAATCTAGAGTTAAATTTAGACGATTTCTCGTCTCGGGCAAGTCCCTGTGACCTCTGTACGAGTTGCAAAAATCTATCACACAGTGCAATAATCTAGATTTCTTTAGTTGGAAAACGACAAGATTTTACAATAGTTTACTAAGGTAGAATAGATCTTAAATTTAAATTTTGAAGTAAACATTTTGAGCTACGGTACATTACTAGAGAATTATTTTTTAATTATAAATTATTACTAATGTATAATTATGTACATTGTTCCAAAAATCCTGTGTTGCGACGTGTGCAAGTGAATTTGAAAATTGTATTCTAATTTTCTTCAAAATGTTGGTTGTCACACATTTGGCACATGTAGTGAATTGAGCTTTACTGCACCAAAGTAACAATGCAAGCTATTTAAGACTTTTAGTTACTCGTGTTTAGTTAGTGTTTACAATATTATAAATAAGTAAAACAATTACATTGTATCATCAGAAATCCTCGTTAAAATTATAATAACTAAGGTCTTTTACTTTTAAGTCTTAGATAATATTTTTGTAAAGATAAAATGAGCTTAGAGCAATGCATATAACACATCTTTAATATATGAGAGAAGACTGACATAACTCCAAATAATCAATTATGCAGTAGTTATATCATAACTTCTTTTTATAAATAATTTAGTGTATCAATCAATAATAAAACATTTTTAAAGCCACATTGATTCAGTAACAACCTATGATTTCTGTGCATTTAATTGAACATAGTTGATTTTTTAGTTATGTCACTCTTCATGCAAATGAGCGACACTTGTGACGTAATATTATTAATTAAGATTTATCTTATAATTTTGGATCCGTACGACCGAAATAGCTCTTTCTCTAATCTTGTGGAAAGTACGAAGAATGTCTGACCCAGCTACCACTGTCGCAAATCACATTTAGAAAAACAAATATTAAAAAAAACGTAAAGAGTCAGTATAGTTTGGATCCTTTTTAAGCTGTTTATGAAAAAATCAGGTATGTTTGAATAAGATCAGTAATTATTCGAATAGAAATTTAAATACTAAGAAATATTTTTATGCCATTAATTTGAGCATTTCGGTCGTTGAGCACCCTTCTACTAGATGTCTTGACATTAATGTCTTAGAGATTTTACTGAGCAAGGAGTAGAAGAACTGAGATAAATTCATTGCAAGCATTTTCTAGTTTAATGCAACTTGCATTCATATTATGACACAAATATCGTATTCAGTGAACAATTTCATAGATATTTTCATGGCAATGTTTATGCTTTATAATTTCTCTAAGATAAAAATAATGTCTCTTACCATTTATCAAGCATTGTCTAATCAAAATAGGATAGTAAAGTATTCAAGTGACAACATTCTTATAGTGACGAGTAGTGACGTGACAATATGATACTTATTTGTATTGATAGTGAACAAAATGGTGAAATACCTTGTACTTAACTATTAAATAGTATTGTATAGACCTTATCGTGTCCGTCTTATACAACGGTTTTGATAGTTTTGTTAACATTTTATTCCGTCTTTGTTCTCAGTTAGTAGTATAATGAGCAAGCGAAGGAAGATGGACTTTACGTATACAAACATGTACTAAAATCATACAAAATAGAAAATCGTCTTTTCTGAAATCGAATCCAAAATTCATCGTAACAATACTATTCTAACTCCAAATTTTGAGTTATTCCAAAAAATGTTTGGGTAAACTGAGCGTCAATCCGTAATAGAAACAAATCATCATGAAAAACAATCTGAAATCGAGAATGCTCGTAAATCCACGTTCCTTCTTGGACACTTACAGGTAGTCATCGTCATCGTCAGCGTGTCAGTAGACCCAGGAGACGGGCACCCACTGCGGCGCGGACCGCAGGCGAACGAGCGCCGCCTCGAGTTGCGCGAGTGTGTCGTCGATGTCGTTGTTGACAATGTTCAGGTCGAAGTAATGGCCGTATGTACGCCGCAGCTGCTCTGACTCGCGTACTAGGATCTCGATGGAGCCGTCGTACTGCAAATGTTGAAGTATGAGATAATTACAGTACTAATAATATTGCAATTTGAGTTGTTCCACTTAAGTGTCATCAACTGTTGATGATATTCCCTGTATAGAATAACTATTAAAATGTGTGTAAGTTCTTATAAAATTGCACTTATGGTTCCGTACGTTGTCCATCTGTCTGTCTGTCAAGACTTTTTTCTCAGGAATGTGTGGAGGTATTAAGTTGAAATTCATACTAAATACTCAAGTCTATAACATCTTGAAACTGTGCAAAAATCAACTCAATCAACTTGTAACTCAACGCAATCAAGATAATATTGCAGTTCATTTCGTCCCTGAATCTCATTATGTACCGTAACCGGCTTTTTTTATTGTAATTTGAGTTGTTCCACATAATTATGAGACCTTCCTACAAGTGTCCTCATCTGTTAATGATATTGTATGGAATTTCTTTACAAATGGGTAAGTAGTATATATGTGTAGCGTGTATAGTTACATCGGCCACGTTATTCAGCGGCGGTGCGGCGATGAACACGACGTAGGGCGCGAACTCGGCCGTGCGCAGTATTTTCAACGCTTGAGGTTCAACGTCGAGGATCGCGATGCGCCGCTCCGAGTGGATGCGGCGGATCGTCTCCAGCTTCGTGCCGTACATCGCGTCCTCATGGGTACCTGTACACGGAATTTCATTGTAGGCTTTCTGGAATTTGGACCATTTGGGATTTGGACACTCCAGGATTTGGACGTTCCGGGATTTGGACATTCTGGGATTTGGACACTCTGGGATTTGGAGATTCCAGGATTTGGACATTCTGGGATTTGGACATTCCGGGATTTGTACCATCTGGGTTTTGGACGTTTTGCACCCTCTGGACATTTAGGGAATTGGACATTCTGAGCCTAAACCCTGCTGGCAAGAACTGGATGGAGACAGTCCAAGACAGGGAACAATGCCTCAAATTGGAAGACGCTTTTACCCGAAAGGGATATTATTATATTTCTACAATATTAATACATCCTACCTATATTTTAACTCTAAGTAAATTGTAAAACTAAAACAAAAAATCTATATAAAGTCCGACCAATAAAATAAAAAACCCGTACTGGGGGCGCCAAAAACATCTATGATTATGACAACACCAAGTATATTGATACACATGTAAAATGCCAATATTTTTCAACACACTTGCTTATGAACAGGCTTTTATTTCCCCGCAATTAAGCACGGAATGACACCTAATATAAAACTGTGACTTTTTCATTGCTTCTTCTTCCTCCTAGCGTTATTCCCAGTCGCATCCGAAGCTTTCAGCTTGGAGTCTGGGGTCCGCTTTTACCAGTCATAGCTACAGATTTGGCTAGACCTCGATATTTTCCGTGAAGCGATTGCCACCTGACCTCCACGACCCAATGTTAACATTAGGCGATATCGAAGCTTTGCAGCTAGACCGTTGTTTTTGGACTTTTTAGGGCACCAACTACCCGTAACGACTGCCATAGATGTCCTTATGGCAACCGGGACCGACGGCTTAACGTGCTCTTCGAGGCACGACCAGACCAATGCAAATACCCATATTTAATGCACACAAATATTTGCACTGAGCGGGGATCGAACCCGCGCCTCCTGCGTAGCGGCCGCGTTCACTACCGCTACGCCACGGAGGCTGTCATGTTTTTCATTGCTATTATTCACAAAAGTGAGTTATAGACTTCTTTTTTTTAATTTCATTAAGTTGCTTTGTTCTTAAGTTTCGATACAAAAAAGATCGTGTCCAATATTACAAACGAATTAATATAGAAAGAAAAGAAAAAGAAAGAACTTGTAGTACGTGTTTAATATACAAAACTTTCACTAAAATGTATTTTTTTTTTCTCTGTTAAAAAGTTAAGTTTTTCTCTGTTAAGTTTTCTGGTTAAAATAGAAAAATAGACGCGGCGTGTTATACTGGTTACAAGGACTGGGCACAAATCACAACACAGTAGTATCCGTATAATAGTTTACTGCTTGGAATGGTAAATACAAGTTAGACATACAGTTACACCATGTATAGAACAGGGACCACGCGATATTGTTTTTCGGACTGCATAAAATTCTTGTATTTTATGCCTAACAGCACAGAGATCAAAATAATCGAGCATGATTTTCTTTTTTGCGTTAGGCTTATTTTTCTTAGGCGTAGAAAATACATTTGACGTTTGACCTTCTCGTATTTTTATTACAGAAGATCGGGATATACCTAAAAATGTGAATAATAATTAGTCACAGTAAAATCAGTAGATTAGGCCAATTTCAGTTGCACGTACTCTATGATGTCCTACCCGTCATGTTGACAACAAGGTCCGTGATGTTATTTAGAGGAACAGAGTCCAATCCTTCCTACTTTTTATCCGACAAATACTTTGTTATATTATAAATTACTTTTCTTAACTGGCTTTTAATAGTTTTCGGCATATTACTATAGTTTTGTAGTTTTGTAGCGCTCTCAAACTCAACAACACGCACAATTGACACCACACTGACAGATGACCATAATGACATTGTAAAGATTGTTACCATATGAAGAAATTAGTTCCAATAGTTTACCGCAATATGGCGAGGTTTTTTATTTTACTGGTCGGGCTTTACATTATATAAAAATCAATGCCACTTTTCGTTGTTAGTTTATAACTCAAGAACGGCTGAACCGATTTGGCTAATTTTAGTCTTGAAATATTCGTGGATGTCCAGGGAAGGTTTAAAGATGAGAAAATAGGTGCAGCGGGAACGGGATCAAAAATTCACGCGGGTTGGAAAAAATATGGCGATGCCGGGACAGCTAGTATGAAATAAATAAAGCTTTAATAATACAATAAATACAATGACTACTTTGTAAAATATACATAAATTGAGTTGATACTGTTTTAAATGAAATGTCGGTCAAAATCATCCTAAGTCAGAAGGTCTTTATGAAGATTTAATGACGATAGAGAGAGCTCATGAGGTTTGTAAAGACTAGGAATTATTTAATAAATGCGAAAGGCAGAGGTTCGGAACCTATGGCATACATTTCGAGATGCAGTACCTAGTGGATTAAATTGATTTGTTTGATTGATGTAAATATTCTTACCGTATTCTAAATATTCATTAGCGGCTATATCAGCCATCATTTCTTCATGTGATACGAAGTAGTAGTTTCTACCGTTCTCTTCATCAGCTCTAGAAGGCCTTGTTGTATCTGAAATAGAAACGATAAGTAGTAAATATTGAAGGACTTAGATCTTTCTACACTGTTGTGACGTAGGCATTAATTAAATGACATTTTGAAGCACTTATTATACTGTCTATTCAAATCGATTTCGAATGAGAAAATTCTCTTTCTACATCGATTTGAGTAGAAATTAATCTTAATTTTAAGCCCAACATTGTGTAAACTTATATTTGCGACAATACATTTATCTTATCTTATCTTATAAATATATATTTACTAGCTGACGCCTGCGGTTCAATTTGCGTGAAATACCGTTACCATCCGATCCTTCCTTCAGGAACCTATGTCAGGAATAATAAATAAGTGTAGTCCATAGACTATCATAGCCTATACAAGTTCATAGAGATGAGTGTAGACCATAGACAATAACCTAGAATAGACTATCCTAGACTATGTCAGTGCCAAATTGGATCAAGATCAGGAGCTTGGAATTTAGACTACATTGAGTTCGTTCATCCACTCACATGAGGAAAAATTATCCTCATGGCATTAATATTTATAATTATGAACTCACGTGGTATAGGGTAGGCGTATTGATCTGGGTGGCGCGATATGAGTGTGTTCTTTATATGGCGGCGACCGACGCCGTGAGCGCCCAGAAGAACGATGGTCTTTCTTTGGAATGCTGAAAATTTATATTAAAAAAATATATATTTCGAAGTTTTATACAAATAAGGACTTCACATTTTTTGCAGTTTTATTTATGCCTCCATAACTCATAACCATAACTCATTTATTCATAAGGATAATCATTATATGTCATTATAATTATATCATTCACAATCGTTGCAGCAATTTTGTCATTTAACTTTCCATCCTTAATAATAAAGAATTTAAAACGTAAAAAAAGAATAATGAAGTTCAGCTACATCACATCACACCTGAATTGGGAAAAGTTTCAGAGAATGATGATGGATACAAATGTATTTATTATCATATACCTACATACATTATGGCATGCACCTTAAATTCAAAACATAACGTATTCGAAATAAAATTATAAGTAATTATTTTTTATACGTACAGGGTAATTTGACAACTTCTTCGTAAGTGACGACATCTAGTTGATCGAACACGGCGTTGTGTTTGGCTAAATATTTGTCCTTCGACTGCTTTTTCTTACGTCCAAATATGGAACAATTCACTGAAACAAACAGTACAACATAATTCAAGTTGGCAATATTTTGGGCAAAATGTTGTAAGAAAAAAAATTGAAAGCGATTTTTTGCTATTTATTATAAATTTTTAATTTTGTGTTTTAACATCATGCTGCAGTACAGATTTATTTTAGAACAGTGCCTTTTTGATATCTTTTTTATTTTGAATAAAGTGTAAAAAATAAAATGTTGTTTTTTCTATACATGCAATTGACCATTTTTTACCTGTATTCATTTTCTCTATTGTTTACAGATTAAAAATATATAATATTGATACTCAATTATTTCATGTTAATAGCAATAGTACCGAATGATATGTGAATTCACATTTTTTGTTACTTAAGTACCTACCTACAGCATGAAACCATTGAATATCGATCAAATCAAGTACAAATATTGAAGAGTTATAAAATTCTAAGATAAAAGCATTTTCAAAATGCGTTCAGTATTTCCAATGTCTAAATCGGCAACCAGTAAGTATAGAACACGAAAAGACGATTATAACAGGCTTCCAAACTGGAAAAGAGCTCCAGCAACACCTTATTTTCGTCAAATTAAAATTCTTTATTAAATATATTGGCATGATTTTAAGATTCTAAAAAACAAATAATTTAAAATTATTGTGCGACATAAATGAAGGATACTAAGCTAACGAAGGAATAGAAACACAATACACATTATTACAGTCTAAAATACTCAACACTCACTACACATCGAATTAACAATTAACATTAATTCTACAAATTAATTTGATTTTATAGAATAAACGAATCGTCACTTTTTCTGATTCACTTTTTTTGACACATTCAATTTTGTGATTCAATTTGAAGAGGCCCGAATATTCTACAAAATCAGCTTTATTTTAGTAAGTACATCAGTTTAACCCAACCTTACAATTTATCAAAGCTCATATTGTTGTAGAACTTTTACTATAGGAGTGCCTAGTGCGAGTTTTTTCGCACATTCACCGGTGACGAATAAACGGTGATTTCACACTGAATTAGCGCCACCTGGTGTCGAATTTGTGAAGCATTTTTTTGCACATACACATTACCATTGCATTGACTCGTCACCGGTGAATATGAGAAAAAACTCGCACAAGGCACTCAGAATAGTGAATATGGTGAAACAACAATTACATCTGCACTGCAATTCACTAAGCGAGCACAACGATGCGACAACGATGCGAGGCGCAACGTAGATTGTCATTGGTCAGATTTTATCACGTCATTGGAAATCGACCAATGACAGTGTATATCGCGCACATCGTTGCGACTCGCGTCGTTGTCGCATCGTTGTGCTTGTTAGTGAATTGCACAGCTGATGCTTATTCATACTGAGGTTATCAGCCGAGGTTGGGAAATGCCGTGGTACCTACATATTAACGTAAAAATGAACATAGATGGAGAAATACCTGTGTTCTCACAACCGTCGGTATGGGACACGCAGCCCTCGGCTCCTAGCCGCATAACATTACAACACGGGTCATGCATACAGAACAGATGGTATACTGGCACTGGCTACTATAGTGACCGGCAAACAACTTGACAATGTAAGTAAGTACTCTAGCCTAGCAAGGTAGGCTTAGGTAGGCGGAGAGGATACCCCTTCTCGGGGCAAGCCGGCGATGACTCCGGGTCCACTGCTGTGTGAGGGAAATGCTTTATGTACCACCTTAAGTCCTGGCATCTGAGACCCAAGATGGGGCAGCGTGCGGTTTTAGTCGGTTTGGTCGGTCAGTCAGCGGTGGGATGGATTCCGTACGAAAAAAAGGTTTTTTTTTGGTGGTAGTGCAAGGTGCGACCAATCACTGATTGGTCAATCCTTACCCAGTGGCGTAGCTAGATGATCAAGGGCCCTGGTGCAAAAAGAAACAGGGGCCCCCCTATTTTTTTTGTTTCCGAAAATTCCCTCGGGTGTGGTACGTCGCCTTACCGAAGTAAACGCTGTGGTGGGCATATCCCCTGCCGGTCGCTAACGTGCTGTTGGGGATGAAATCCCTCCTCTCTCCCTCTTTTTCGTGCGGAAATCACCTCAGATACCACCCCCGTCATCGGCCATCGGGGGTGGTTACGTCGGACTCGGGCGATTATCGTGTGGTTTTAAAACCACACGCCATCTCGGATCTTCAGATACAAAAGCTGCCGGAGTGTAAGGTTACCGAGAGCAAATCACTGGCACCCCGGGTGATTTTGGGCCATCTACGGTTTTAAAATGGCCTCCTAGGGTGTGAGAAGCACGGTGTACCCATAGGACTCTGAAAACGAACATCGAACCGCGCAATGAAATGCAACGAATTCGCACATGAAACCCCCACACCTGCGCTCGGTAACCGGTCCGCTCCTCGCCTGCTCTCCATTGTGCCCTTTGCTTGTCAGAGGCACATGTGAATGTACAGCAATCCTCCTTCATGTAGATGTAAATTTCCATTTATTTTCGTGTGCGTACAGAATACTTAGCCGACTTAGCGTTAAACTCCACAGATCGCACACCCGTTCACATAGGCGATGATTACCTAGGCTAAGTACTTGGAATGTACTGTACTTCATGTGACTGGTGAAATCGACTACGACATCAGGGCACGGATTGCTGCCGCGTGGACCAAGTGGCGAGAAATGACTGGCGTGTGAGTCTAAAATGCCAGTCAGGTTGAAGGGGCAGGTCATTAGGCCTGCCCTCTAACATGGTTGTGAGGCGTGGCCGCTGCTAGAGCGACACAAGCAAGAGCTTCGTATCACGGAGATGAAAATGCTGCGGTGGATATGCGGCGTCACGCGTAAAGGTCGCGTGACGAACTCTCGCATCCGCTTTAGCCCTTATGTCCGTGATATGGTGGATAAAATGCAAGAGAGCCGTCTTCGCTGGTACGGCCACGTCTTGCGGCAACCGCCAGGCTACGTGGGTAACAAATGCATGGCAATGGCGCTCCCGGTAAAATGGGTCCAGGTAAAAATGGTAGGCCCAAGAAGTCCTCGCTTGACGTCGTGGAGGGTGACATGCGTGCCCATTGTCTCACTACCATGGACGCCCAAGATCGTGCGAAGTGGAGGAAGAACAGCCGGAAGGCGGACCCTGAGCTACGAGGTCATCTTGGCCACGGATGCAATCAGGAAAATGCGACATAAACATCCGGTGAAGGGTTTTAGGCCGTAATCGAACCAACTTCAACTGCATGCAGTTTCGGGTCTCAATCGACGGGCTGTAAGCGTGACCATTAAGAAAATTCCATGGCACCTCGACAGACCCTGGGACATATACGACTTTAAGATGGGCCCTCTCAAATATGGGAACCACGATATCTCCATCTTGCCCAGAACCATCCCACCCCCTTACTTGCTTTCCACTGCAACAGTTGCTAATCAGAGTTACACGTGGATGGTGAAAAGTTCATAGTTGGCCTTAGGCCGCAGCGTCTATGCCATCTTGAGACAGGCGCTGCTGTCTCCGTTACCCAGGGTGCACGCGTCTCAAATTTCGTCCAAGCACTTCACGCGTCACCTTACTAGGTCTGCTTCTGCTAAAAAGACGGTTAGTCGAAGGAGGGTTCCGTGATCTCCACCGTCCTTCTGTGGTACGGGAGAGTTCACTATTCTAGTACCGGCAAAGTTCGATTCGATAGGTGGGGTGGCTGAAGCAAACCCATATCACAATTAATGGTCTTCAGTTAGAAGACCAGCGATTCTCTAACAAAAAAAAGTAGGTACTGAAACTCGTATTACTATTATAATATTATTGCAATCAATTGACTATAAGTAAAATATTGTATTATGACTGCTAGAATAATTCTCTAGACATTAAGCTTGGAGGGCTTAGGGGGGCCCCAAGCTAGCTGCAAATGTGATGGCAATTGGCGAATCTTTCAACGAGACAATACTGCATAAAATTCCCAACTAATTAATTGCACTCATTAGTCAACACTAATGAGTGCAATTAATTAGTTGGGAAAATGGGTAGTAACACAACGTGTTACTACCCATTTTCGCATTACAAAAGTAAGATTTTTTTGGTAGTTCAATATGAAATTTGCTAGTTCAGGCTCGAGGGGCACCTGAGCTTGGGGGCCCCCTGAGCCTGGGGGCCCTGGTGCACCGCACCACCTTGCCCACCCATAGCTACGCCAGTGTCCTTACCGAACAGCACATACGCACATACGCGAACTTTCCGACTTAGGTTCAAGGTGTTTGCCGGTACTTACACTCGATATAGGGCACACGCAATGCGGGATCAATTCTTGTCAAGAGCTGATTTTAAAATTTAGTACAATGCAATCATAACCGTACTTCTAACATATTGTTGTTTAGCGAAGATTTAATTAAATTTTATAAGAGGCAGAAAGGTTTGAAATTTAGAAGGAAAAGTACAGAATAAGTTTTATACATAATGAATACTAGTATAATTTCCATTTCAACGAGTTTTGAGTTAGTTGTTTTAGTTGACTAACACGTTAAGTTCAGGGATAGGTAAGTAACTTATTTAATAATAGCTCTAAAAGAAATTTTGACTGCTACGAAGTGCTATGTCTTTATCATATTCCCAGCGTATTTTTCTCCACTAGCAAAGTCATAAACGTGATCATGAGACAACAAAGATTAACTAAACATACACCTACTACATGTATATAGAAACTAACTTTTTTGGGCCGAAATACCTCGGTTTGTACCATGCAGAATTGGAAGAGGTACAATTTCAATAGCACATATTTATGGAAGTTTATATGTTTTAATGGAATAATAAGAAATAAGCAATTTTACATACCGACTGCTTCGTCCAATGATGAGTCGCAAGCACAAAATGAAATGTTAATGTAAGTTATGGAGACAATGATTGCCGTATAAAGCCAACTAGAACATTTATTTTCTTACATATATCAGTCATTACAGGACGATACGATAAGGTATAAAACAATGTATCGCAGTTAAAGGAACATTTTGGTCATGGTCAGATATAGGTCTACGCTGACCGCAGTAAGTTGTTTGGGACTGGCCTGTCGATTTTTATTTATTTAACCTATTGTCAAATGCTGCGTACGATCAATATTCATCAAATAGGTACTGACAAATATAATATTACATTAAAGAAAAAGGAGTGTCGGACAGCTATGTCGTATTTAACAGCCGAGTCTCAACCAGTACGGATCTAAGTTATAGTCAGCGTGGATCCGGGTCTCGAGCACCGCGGATCTGAGTCTCAAGCACCGCGGATCCGAGTCTTAATCACAGCGGATCCGAGGAGTCTCAAGCACCGCGGATCCGAGTCTCAATCACAGCGGATCCGAGTCTCAAGCACCGCGGATCCGAGTCTCAATCGGCGCGGATCCGAGTCTCAAGCACCGTGGATCTGAGTCTCAAGCAGAGCGGATCCGTCTCAATCAGAGCGGATCCGAGTCTCAATCACAGCGGATCCGAGTCTTAATCAGCGCGGAACCGTGTCTCAAGCCCCGCGGATCTGAGTCTCAAGCACCGCGTATCCGAGTCTCAATCACAGCGGATCCGAGTCTCAATCAGCGCGGATCCGAGTCTCAATCAGCGCGGATCCGAGTCTCAAGCACCGCGGATCCGAGTCTCAAGCACCGCGGATTCGAGTCTCAATCAGAGCGGATCCGAGTCTCAATCAGCGCGGATCCGAGTCTCAAGCACCGCGGATCTGAGTCTCAAGCACCACGGATTCGAGTCTCAATCAGAGCGGATCCCAGTCTCAAGCACCGCGGATCCGAGTCTTAACAAGCGCGTATCCGAGTCTCAACGAGCGCGGATGCAAATCTCAAGCACCGCGGATCCGAGTCTCAATAAGCGCGGATCGAGTCTAAACCAGATGCCAAACCGCGGATGCTAATTCAACCTACATCCTGACGAGCTACATATACAATAGTTCATAGGTAAGTACTTCGAGAGAAATGAAAGGAAAAAGAAATTGTGGAAGGCCAATGCAAACCTATAGCCCTGTGTAGTACTGTGGTAACCATTCAGTGTTAATATTATCTGATTATGGGGCATATATATGAAACACACATTCATATACATACAACATCAAATAAAAATGCATTGTTAATGGAACGACTCGTGTACTTTCAACCTCATATTGGTTGAACTGCTGGAAATGAGCGTGATGGAAAACTTACAAAATCGTGTCGGAATAATAATATCGTGACAGACATACACGAGCCGTAGCAATACTAGCTAATTTGTGGCAAATATTCTAAGAAACAGAGTCTATAAATTCAATTGTGTCAAAATAATGATTTGATGGCAACACCATTAACAGTAAATGTCAGTAAAATTATAAAATTCACAGACATTGTCCTTGACCATTCTGACATACTTAGAGTCATTCTGACATACTTGAACCATTCTGACATACTTGAATCAATAAACACGGGACCCTGTAGGTGTGGAAAATGATGTCCTGATGTCAACACCGAACATGACAAGAATAATTCCTAAACCTAAACATTAAACTCATTCTAACATTTAAAGCACTTCAATCAGGAAAATAAAATCCAAGCAAACATGTTTCCTCCACATAAATACACGAAAATAGTGGTATTGTGACCTATGGCACCTAATGTTGGTTGCACGCGTGTAGCACTCGTTATAATATTTAATAAATACAATATTTTGAATATTCTCTCTCTTTTCTCTCTGTTACCTAATTACGTCGACTTTCACCGGTAATTGTAGATGGTCTGCAGTAATCCTAAGGTGCTGATAGACATTCACTTGTAACAGAACATCGAGCATTCGCCGTTTTTTAATAGGTCAAATAGATGTAGATCAAACTGAACAACGAACCGAGCATAAAGCCAAACATAACGACGAATATTTTCATGATCTTTCTAGTGAACGCTGTATGCAATGTAAATTGACTGTCATTTCGCGATAGTGTTCGCCAGAACGCCCGATAGAAAGCTTACTGAAACGATCCCGGCGTTTTTCTGCAATGTAACATTCGCAAGAATACTCATGTGAATGTTTAGCAACTTTAGTTAATGATATTTTCTAAAGTTCACGCGAATATCATTCATTGCAATAAAACCTAAAGGCCTAAACCTAAAAGGCATAATAAATAAATAAATCACGATAGAATCCGTTAAAAAGTGGTGTATCACCAGTACCAAAGTACTTCTATAATGGTTACCTTGGTCGGTGGTGGACCGTTCGGCGGCGGCACAGGCAGCGCGCCACTCCTGTAGTTCGGGGCTCGGGATGAGGCCGGCGGAACCGCCCGAAGCGTCCTTCCGAGCTTGCCACCAGTGCGAATCGTCTTTGCTAATGATCTGGAATATAGTCACTTTGCTATCGGAATGTCTAATGTTCCTTCTGGTTTGGAAATCGAACCCGGGGCAATATTACGGTAAATACCGGTAAACACATTTATTTAACCGGTAAGTACCGGCAAATAAATGTATTGTTTTGTTACAAAAACGATTTGAATAATGTTGTATGGAAAGCGAGCGCTGTTCAAGAAAAAAGAACTAAAAGATTCGAAGTAAATACATTTTCTGAAATAATGCCCCACAGGTCTTCCGATTCACGCATTTAATGCTTCAACTTCATTCAATTCCCCTCAGTTGCATCTTGTAAGAAGCTAACTGCAGTGAAAATTTCGCCTAAACGGCTCAATCGATACGGAGATTACTTAAAGAAACAGATAGATAGATGTTGGCGGGAAATTGTTAGATAAACAGAGACTTCAATAAAATTTTATTTATTAGTAGAGATTGATAGCTTTAGCGCCTTCGCTGCGATTGGCGGGCGCACGGCGCCGACGTCCGCTTCGCGTGCTTGTTTCATGTTATTTCAAGAGCAGCGCTGAGTGAGGCGGATACCTGTCGCACGCGACGGACAGGCGGACGCACTGCGCGGACATCTGCGACCCGCACCCGCTTAACGCAGCGAAGGCGTTTACTTCACTGCTTTAATATAAACAAAAAATACCTGCAGAATATCTCCAGTGTTGAATGCAATGCCCGCCTGCGCGCACGGAATCAATTCGTCTTCGAGCGGATCATAATCGAATTGCGCTCTTACGAATATCTGGAATAAATAAATGCTGATAAGGGCTCTGTGCGATTATAGAGGTATAACGAAAGGTTCCATGGAAATGAGTCCACTACTTTAACATGAATATGAGGATATAATCTATAAGATGAATAAAGGGTACATAATCTTTTCATGTCCTTTTTAAACGACAGCAATACTTTCATTTCCGTTCAATACAAATATTTGTTTTGGTAACAAAATAAATGTGTTTACAAAAAAATTTATTGTATTCCAGGATTTGTATAGAATCTGGTCCCACCTTCAATAGCTATGTGTTTATTACAAGCTATACAAATTAAGTATCATGGTGTGTGTGCACAGATTTGTGCCGTATTTTATTGCCCTCAATTTGCAATGATTCCGCGTCACAATAATAGGTACATGAAAAGATGATGTAAGTACCTATAACTTGAGCGTAAAATGATGGGAAACTTACTATATGTATGATGAATGATGATATAATGTAACAAGCAAAATGATGATTGAAAAATGTTAATGATTTAGTAACAGTTAATCCAGAACAAAGAACGTGTAAACGAAACACAAAGAGAACGGCCCCTGTAGACAAAGTGGCAGTGCAGTTGATCAATGTATGGGATCAACATACATTGACAGCTGTCATAAACGTCAAAAAAGACGTGTTAATCCCATACATTTATCATTCTAGTCTACAATACGCTCGCCAAGGAATTGCCACTTGTCTAGTGGGGGCAGATGATAGTGAGAAAGAGATGCAAGATGATTGTGCGATGACAAAAGAACAACAAGCGCACAGAATCAGGAAATCGCGGGGTCAGCCATGCCCAGGTGACATATAATAACATTAAGGCAGCCACAGACATGCAGGTTAAGGTCCAGTCCGGGACAAGTACTCGGGAAACAGCTCATGATCAAATTCAGATAATGAATTCTGTTTAGAACTCGTTTAAATTGAAATATACAGGTCTTTGATTTTTTAATTGATAGGTATATTTAGTCCAAATGGCAGATTCAGTATAACTCGAAATCCACTAAACCGCACTGTAAATCACTGTCACATAAAAATAATTGGGTGATAATGACGTTTGACAGTTTAATAACAAAACATACTGTTTGATGTATTGCTCAGGACATATATCTTAGCGCTAAAATGTGCTCAATTCGAGCAGAACACGTTTCTTGGGTGTCTTTTGAGCACGTCAGTGTCTTGATAGCACGGGGTGCTACAGCGGTAGAAGAGCTCAAATTATTACAAAACAATTCACGTGCTCCAGGGCCTCGTTTGTCGATTTAAGTCCAAGATACCTGTCCCGAGGTACCTACACTTTATCTATACCTAGTTGGAAAGCATCTCAAGCGTTTGAATTTATCCGGAGCTGGCCTAAACCTAGACGTGTGGAGACGCCCTTACACAACAAAAGACAAATAACATAACATAAAGTAGCAACGGTTTTGGTCTCGCTACTTACTAGCACGGGCGAAGGCTTTATCCGGAAAAGCTAGTCGGAACAAAAATACAACAATTTTATTCACTTTTCCAATTTACAACACCAATTTTGTGAGGCCTTTTCTAGAACGATACTCGGTCATAAACCTCGGCTTGAAACTTAGTTCTGAGTAAGGATTTTATTCTAGAACTAAACCTGAGTGAAGATTTTATGAACACTCAGGTGCTTTACGTTTATAAAATCCCCACTCAAGTTCAATCCAAGATACAATCTGATTACTAGCTTCAAGTAGAGATTCATGATTTAGTTTCATTCTAGAATACGTGGGCCTGAGACAAGCATTTACAGAATTTTGTGTGCGCTTGTCGACTTTTACTATTTTAGTGTAAAACAAGCGTTACAACACACTACTAAAACTATTGTGTTATTCGAAAACAATATTTACGTATATTTTTAATTGAGTGTTTAATTCAAACTAGTGTTAATAGCTACTAGTACATCTACTTGTCAAAACCACACTGACTTAACTCGGGGTCGTAAGTACCAAGATTATTTTATCCGTAGGGGCATTGGCGAATTAAATATAAGGGTGTTACCTCGCATGGTGGCGGCGCTGAGCGGTATGAAGGCACGATCTTAAATGTCACCGATCCACGAGCTTCACGCTGAAAATGGTATATTTGACATTAAATAAGTTTCAATAAATACTTATAATGTTATTAATAAATGCTTATATGTTGTCAATAAATGCTTAAATGTTATCAATAAATGTTATATGACATTAATAAATTATTATACATTGTGTATGCGTGGTTCCCGGCAGAGTAGAATTTGGGCCACCCCATGTCTTCCCATGCGGTGTCGTACAAGGCGACTAAGGGATAGGGCTGTTTAACATCAGACAGATAAATACAGCCCAGACTCAGAATCATATGTATGGCTCAAGTCAACATTAGTGCCCTTGGTGAAATGTGAGTGTTAAATTCACCTTTGCCTAACCCTCCAGGGATAAAGGCGTGATTACATGTATATAATATGTAAAAATAACATAAAAAATATCAAGATATCTATCGATTACCTAGTACGACTTTGTGACTCAAGCGAATGTGTTTTTGTGAAGAGCTACTCGTATATAATTTGGGCTATGAATCCCAAGGAAAGTTTAACTCCAATACGTACGAAAAAATATATCCAATTTTGTAAGAAAGACATAATTTATACACTAGATACAAAAACAACCTCACAATTCTTGATAGTTGACTCCACAAGATAAGCAATTTACTCTTATAATTGTATACGATTCTACAATGAAGCTCATAATGAAAATATAAATTTGCCCATAAATAAATTTAAAAGTTTAATGAAACCGAAACTTTGCCAAAAAGGCTATTATAAAATACAAGAATATCATGACAAACAAGCTTGGAAATTTAATGCTTGCTCAAATAGGCTACTCAATCAAAAACATATAATTAGGTTAAGTCGACATGTTTGTACACAAATAGACTAAAAAAAGGCCCATTGAGTTCATTGTTCATTGACGCCAGTTGAGAACAGGACCGGCAGTTAGGGGAAATGGACCAAATTATCGGGTATTCTTTTGACGTTTTTAAAGAAAAAAGATATTTTTTTTGACTTATTAATATTTATTAATAAGTCAATAAGTCGCAACTGTAAAAATTCCCTTGAACGTAAATAAATATACAATGGCATACCTATGTTTTCCTTTGTACGAGTGTAACTCACGAAAATTAACATCTATCGCTATACATTAATTCCTATTTCCCATGTTTCCCTATCACCAAAAAGGTTTGATTCAATCGATTTCAGCTCGACAGCAGCCGGTATAAGCAATGAATGTTAAGTCACCATACATATTTACAGGATTTTGTCTTCACCTTGCCAATTCAATAAGGAGGAACATTCACGGATGGGAAATAGTATCGGAGCACTGGTGTACCTTGCAAGTCAAGAGGATCTTTATTCAACAAAATGTCAAATAATCATCGTGTTGTTGTTCCCGGTTACATGCGAAGCTTTCACTTCGAAGTCCAGGAACCGCTCATTCCGTTTCGTCCTAATGATTTGGCTTGTACATTATTTTTGTTATTTTTTTTTTAAAGAGAATATTAGCAACCGAAATTACTAATATAACCCCTCTAACTAAGCTAAATTGCTTGTACAGGAGTGGGTTCACGTCGGTAGTGTAATAGCCAGGATTCGAACCCGGGACCTCTCGATCGTAAGGCCGACTTCTTTAACCACTTATCTACCGACGACGCTTCAATTGAAATTTACGGGAGAACTCCCGACGCTGAGAGTAAAGTCTGCACCAAAGCCTCGTCCTTCAATCAGCTAGTGTACCGGCTTGAAGGTGAGGTTGGCTTGGCCCTCAACCCCATACACACAAAATATCCATAACGCCCTCGATTATAAATTTCAAATACCTACCAGCATTCTCTGGAGTTGTGCTACCGACTGATTCGCAACTGGCGTGCCATTAATCTCTTTGATCTCGTCCCCGACGTGGAGAGTCGCCTGTCTGTGTATCATTCCACCGTGCATGATACGTGCTACGATGCACCGGCCGTCGTCTGCTAGCTTCAGTGTTATGCCCTTAAAATAGAAAACATTAAAAATATAAAATTTATCATTACCTTTTATATATAACCCGCGTCACGTATCTTGGACCTAAAATGTGCTCAAAATGTGCCCTATACGCGCAGTACACATTTCTTGGGTGTCTTTTGAGGATAGCATGGGGTGCAACTGCGGTAGACGAACTCAAATTCACCAAGCATAGACTATTACAAAGCAATCCGCGGGCGCCAGAGCCTCGTATGTCCTGATAGTATCTACTAATACTTAATGATTATATGGAAATTCGAAATAAAGCCAACAATGTAACTATATCAATGACGAAATGAAAAAAGAACTCATAGTAACGAGTGTAAATTAATCTCTTTGATTAAAACAATGTTATCAGTTGAAAATTTTACGAAATTATAGTCGAATTTCAACCACTGTGTAATCATTACCATATTGGGTGCAGGGAGGTATGACCCAAATAGCTCCCTCTCCACCGTGCCTCACCTCTCAATGGTGGGAACAATTGCAACTAGATGCTGATGCAGGCAAATGACGATGACAAAATAATACGTGAATCGCGTATTTTCTGATCATTGTTCTGGTTATTGACACATCTGCTACTACCAACCAATAGATATTTTCGTCTACACACAGATGTGTTAACATAGTTCCGGATAATGGAATCCTACGAGGAGAGTTGTGAACAAATATTTACTCGCATATTTCAGAAGCGGTTTGCCCCGATGTGACCTTTCGTCCTTTTTAGCCTTATTTGTCAGAAAACATTAAAAATAGATGTTCAATAAAAATATAAAGGTGTTTTTATGTTAAACGAAGTTAGAGGAAGCTCGGAAAGTGAGAAGAAAAGCACATGGCTTTTGAGTACTCTTGACCGTCGATGTGTGAGATACACATATAGATCAGTGATTGTATAACTGTGTTGGAAGCCGTATATTATCGGTCAATGAGAAGGCCATGTCCCTTAAGGTGTCTCAGGGGCTGTATGTTAATTACACGTTCCATTGCCTTCCAGAAAAGGAAGGTAATATAAAATGAAGATAAGTCTGTAATGGCCGGGATGGTGCTGTTGCCCTTCTTGGGTACTTTCCATGGAGATGCGATTGGTCTCGGGAATTTATGAAATCAATATTGGATACAATTCGTGAGCGCATTGTATGAGTACCCTTGCCGGCTTAGTGTCCGGGTCACTCGACCTACACTATCGTAAGAAATATTATTTGTACTTTTTTACCCATGGGGCGGTAGGGAGAAAGATATTATGCGTTTAGGGTGAGATTAGTTGTTTTTGTGTGTGTACGTCGAAATTGATAACGCAAGGCGTCTATCAGTTTTTATAGCCTATAGGCGCCTCGCGCTTCTTTCTTGCGTCACTGCTACTTATATACCTCTTATTCATTAATCTTTTGGCTGCTTACAAAAGTAATGAACAGATAGATGTTAGGGGAAAGAAGCTTCAAAAAATTTGAAAATTAAACAAGTTTCTTTAAATATCATTAAGGTTAAGACACTTACCTATAGGTATGTGGTAATAGAAAAAGGAAAAATAAAATTTTAAAGAATACATCATACTATAAAGCCTCCAAATTAAAAGGAGATAGGAGACAAATTACAAGTGAATCAGTTGGGGGCTTCCATTCGATTCCATTAATTTTTTTAAATGAAATATTTATGTTTTTGGATGTTCACATCTTTCACATACATTTATTACGGGGTCCTACATACAAACGTTAAAAAAGCTATATATATTATATTGAGTCATACAAATTAATTTAAGAAAGTACGCAAGTATTTCATTTCAAAAAATATTGCACCGGGTTGTAATTTTGCACTTGTAAACTCGCACAAATGCAGAGACACGTAAACTATTAAATTAGCACCAGGCACGGAGTGTCTACACGCGGTGCAAATTACCGCTAATGTACACACAGTGCACACCAGTATTACTCTGAAACTGTTTGAGATTCAGCTTAGACGAGGCGTTAAACTCGGTTGGGTGTTGTCTTATCCTTATTTATTACTTTTATTTTACTTATCTTGCTATTCCCATAAGCTATTGTGCACTTTGCTTTATCCGCTGTTACATAAGGACAGCACTAAAATGATGTTTGTGTGATATTTCGTTTAAGTGATCTTTTTTTTTATTTCTTCGTCCGACGCTACTGAAAGGGTGCTATTTAATGTGTCTTTTGCGGTGTTGCTTTAAAGGTATTTAATTTCTGGAGGCCAGCCCCCTTATACAAGTGGCAATTCGTTGGCTATTAAAGAATATAATGATGAATGTATGGGTTTTGACGTATATGAGAGTTGTCAACGTCTGTCATAAACGTCCAAATGCGTGTGTCTGTGTGTCACTTGTCTGGGGCATCGACAGCATTTATATAATTTCACCAGAAAATAAATAAGCTACACGTTAGATTTACGCTGTCGTAGTATTGTTCCCTTTACTAAATAGATGCTCCTCTTAGCAGTAACCTAGCTTAGCTAAAGGGTTAACAATAATACAAAAATTGTGCAACCCGCTTAAACGGTGTAAATACAATAATACAAAAAAGCCCCTACCATCGGTTCATCAGTATTCTTCTGGAATTGCACGAGGCGCACCCTGGTCACGTTCTCAAATTCCGGCTCGGTATCGTCCTCATCTTCGGGCGGCGGTGCTGTAGTACGGCCGTTGACTGGCGGTGGTGACGCACGCAGCGACTCCTCGCCGTACACCTCACGGGCGACCACATCATGCGCCTGTAGAAGGGCCTGTGAACAAAAGAACAATGTTCGTGACTCTGTGTTATTTGAACTTTCTTTTTTTGAATCAAAAGTGTAGGAGTTTCATAAATCAAGAACCTAGACTGTCAGTGACTCTTCTGACGTACCATAAAGTCTTGGAATTCTTTACCGACATACGTGTTTTCTTCTTCCTACAGTCCCTGGTCACCGGGTTCTTTAAGCGGGACATGAAAAAGCATCAGCTGATGAGGCCGTTAAGCTGAGGGCTGCCATTGTAACATTGTTGGTGTCTGTAATAGTGACCCTCTTTTCTGAGACTTTGCCTTCAGCTTACCATTAGGCGAAGTCAATTTCTTTATAGGTATTGACATACATAAAAAATTAACCATGAGACATAGTAGTAGTTTCAAATTTCAATATATTTTATACCTATCCGCTGTATGTTTGTAAAATCCCAACCGATAACACTATAGTGATATTCGCTCTCAGTCTCTAGACGGTTTTTGAAAAAGATACCAAAGATTTGAAGTGGTATGAAATAGGAAAGAAAACTAATACAACAGAATCTACACGAAATTAACACTAAATCAATATTCCACACCATCGCTTGACACTGAATGGTGAATTTAAAATGTTTTTTTTTGCTATCACACACCAATTCACTCCAAGCCTCTTTCATTTTACGCCTGAATGCTATTGGCATACGACTATCCCCAACAACCGATACCGATATTGCGTCAGTCCCGTAATCCGCCAAATGTACTGGCGACCGCAACAAATTCGCCTCAGATTTCCAATTGGGATCGGTGAAAGGTTATGAGCGAGTAATTGTTCAACAGCCGGAAAATTTTGGAAAAGCTGTCGTATGGATGGTCATTCAATGTGGATGCAATACTTATTATCAATAGATACAATAAGTAAGTAACTATTATAGCTTAGTTTGCTTACTCTCATCTCAGATGTATCAAATAATTCGTAAAATGGCTAAAATTTTGCAAAAAGGGTTGTCACTGTCGGTTTTATTGCAAGTCAATTTAGCATGATTTGACATCATTGAAGAGACGCTGGCGCCATTTTTATCTCGGTAATTGTTGGTACGACTATAAGTAGGTACGAGTGATCCAGATGATCTAGCTAGTTATATTCATTATTTTATTTCTACAACTATTTATAGAATAATTATACAAAGATAGCCTATATACTTAAATAGATTAGAACCCTGAACTAGCCTGAACTTAATGTACTAGCAATGATACTTAATAGCAATGATAAAGGTCCGGAAGAATAGTTGTAGGTAGGTAAGTCTATTGCATCACAAATTTAATAAAACGTCTATACGCTTGTGTTAATATACAATATGGATACGACATATAGGCAATAATTGAAACCATATACTTGGTACCCCCTAAGCTTCAAGCAGGAAAAGTTTGAACAAAATTGGTCCAGTATTAAGGGCAGAAACTAGAGTTTTAATTTTATAGAATTTGAACAACTTTGAGCACTCTGTAGAATCGCATGTTGCCGCTTAACTGTTCAAGTAAGTTACCTACTATGCCTATTGTTGTGTGTGTGTGTGTGTGTGAAGTTGTTGTGTGTGTGTGTGTGAAGGTGTGTGCGTATTTATTAATGACTTATGACACAGTCAATGACTTTAAAGCAATGGATGAAACTATTTAATGACTTATACAAGTGGTTGCATTTTCTACATTTATTTTAATAATTATTTTGTTAGAAAATTTCGGATTTTATAAATCAGGGAATTTAAGTTTAAAGGAGATGGGGAGGCTTTCATACATTCTTGGGCCAAAAATGTAATAAGATGAGGGTGGTATCAATTAAGAGCATATAAATTATTAAACCATCCCTGAAAATTCTGCAGATTTTGGATATCTGAGAGCAGAGTTATAAGAGATTTAGTAAAAGTGAGGTTATGCAAGAAATTGACATTTTAGAACTGTGATTTCTGTGGTGTTTTAATAGAAAGTGGTCATTTTTTTTATCTTAAAATACTTTTAAATTGTACTGTATTATATTTTACTCAGGGATAATGTACGAAAACTTACAAAGAGATTTTAAAGATAATGGAGTACAAGGATGTTATGTTAAAAAAAACCACTTTAAATAATAATTATCTTTTATTCTTCTTCAATAATCATTAGAGTATTGTCTAAGAAGTGCGCAGGTGGAAATATATTACCTTATTTACTTCATTTTCTATGCCACAATTCACACAGAGATCCATGTCAAAATCCAAAATACCGAGCAAAACTCAAACAAGTAAACAAGTTTATCATTGTACTTTAAGGTAACCAGGAGCAAGCTGAGAAGTCCGTAAAGAGAAATCACTGTTAAGGGAATATAATCAAGAAATCAACTGGAAATACTCAAAACGCAGAAGTCAATTGATCATTGGATTTAAACCAATAAACTGATACAGCATACTGATATAGCATACTTTTGTACATATTTTATAAACAATTGTATATCCCATAAGCCTTGTAAATATACAATTTTTCGATAAAATAATTAATTTTGAAGATTGAATAAATAAACTGATTGACTGAAAATGGAGCTGTCAGCTGTCACAGCTTAAAAATACAGTTGATAAACACAAGAAATAATTAATCGATTAACGGAAATCGATTCAGAATTTATTTTTATTACACTATTATTTGGTATTTTAAATGGTTATTATTATTATTATGATTAAGTTTTGTTCACTCTGATTGATTTAATAATCAAATTGTGATGCAAGTGTTTAAATACGCAATATTGTTTAAATAATTTTTAGTAATCGATATTTTATTTTGCTAGTGGAATAAACTTAGTTTTAAGATTTCTCGTCTTCCAGACTTTCAATTGAGCTGGTTTTTTAATATTTCGAAATAGAAAAAAATACCGCTTTTTTTAAGTCATATCTCAACTCATTACAATTTTGGCCCAGAAGTCCCCGTCTCCTTTAATTTGGTTCTATTCCTACGGACCAGGATGCTTCGCGGTTTCAGTATTTGCACATATGTCGTATCCATATCGTATATATATCGATGCTTGTGCGTATGAAATTACGTCAAGTAGGAACTATGCAATTATACCATGTCGGTATGTGTGGAATTTGTAATTCCCGAAATGTTCAAAACTTCAAAGACAATCCGTATTCCATAGAACCAATGTAACTTTGAAGTTAATTAATATATTATATGACACAACGATGTATGCCCCTTGATTTCAGCCACAAACCACACTGTTAATTTAGATCATAACAGTGAAAATTCACTTTTGGTAACATTCGGTACAAAGGTAAATAAAGCAACACAATAATATAGACAAGTTTAATTAGTTTTAGTACAGATATAAATTTTCATAGGTAGAAACAAAGGTCGGGTAGTAATTTCTAGGCATACTCTGAAACCAGTACAATTTAACAAAAGTTAATTATACCCAGATAATTACATAATATAGTAACCGAAATTACTAATATTCCCCTAACCCCTCCAGCTAAGCTAAATTGCTTATGTTAGGAATGGGTTTACGTTGGTAGTGTAATGGCCAGGAACCCCGGAAAGTCCGACTCCTTAACCATTAAGCTACCGACGCTATAAAGCACAAAAAGATTGACTAGTTGAGTGTAAATAACAAGACGAATTATAAGAACGGAGCGGAAAATAGGAAGAGAACAGAGTAAACAAATAATCCCATCTCGAAGAAGTAGCGGGGATCACTTGCCTTCCTTACAAAGTTCATGTAATTTTGAGAAAAGTGGTAATTTTGAGATGTGGTCATTTTGAGAAGTGGTCATTTTGAGAAGTGGTCATTTTGAGATGCGGTCATTTTGAGAAGTGGTAATTTTGAGAAGTGGTAATTTTGAGAAGTGGTCATTTTGAGAAGTGGTCATTTTGAGATGCGGTCATTTTGAGAAGTGGTAATTTTGAGAAGTGGTAATTTTGAGAAGTGGTCATTTTGAGAAGTGGTCATTTTGAGATGCGGTCATTTTGAGAAGTGGTAATTTTGAGATGTGGTCATTTTGAGAAGTGGTCATTCTGTGCCGAAGGGGCACACACGCTACGGGTGCCAAGATACGTAAAAAGAAAACGGTCTCTATAGTGTTTTTGGAAGCTGGTGGATACGAGGGCAGAAGCTCTAGCAGAAGACCACGGACGTAACTCCAACAACTAAGTATTTTATATTTTTATCTAAAACGTTAACAAGAGCGGCAAGGCATTTTACATAAGGCGGAGATCACCGTTTTACTGTTTTTCTTTCTATTTAATTCCGAAATCTCTTTTGTAAACATTTACATCATAATTTCTTTAAAATAAAATACTGCGGTACTGTATTTTTAGGACACAATAAAAAATATTAGATATTGAAAGAATGCGTAGTCATTAATAAAAAGAAAAAAATACGCGCCGAATTTATATTTTGCTTCAATGACGTCGACTCGTGGCACAAGCGAGGCGAGAAAAATAAATCATGTGTAAAAATATTGTTACAATGTGGAACCGTTAAGTTATATTAGTGGCATTGATATAAACCTCTCAATTATTATGAATTAGCGCTGTAATGACGATAATTATTTGTAATGAAATACTACAGATAGATTTTACTTTTCAGCATCATCAATCACCCTACCGTTGTAGAGCACATTTGCTTTCATTACACTAGGTATCTATCATCTATTACACTTGGTAGGCTCCACATACACTAGGTATAATGTAGAGAGCAAAGGACAAAATATCCGCCGGTGCGGCATCAACCTCCGAAGATTTTTAAAAGGCCCAAAATGCCCATGACTAGCGAATTAAAACTATTTTCGACTGAGTCTATTGCACTTACTGAATAAATCACTTGTACTTCTCCACAATTATTTGGTAAACCATTGTAAACCTTTGAGAATGCCGTAAGGCGAAATCGGTAAGGTTCAAATAAATAATTGTGGAAAAGTACAAGTGGTTTATTCAATATATGTAGCAAGTTCCACCAAGTGCCATCAATCTCCAGTATATAAAGAGTCTATTACAATTTATTTGGTATTATTTAATTATTGGCCTTTCAACGTCCTTAAATACATGAAATTAAAGACGAAAATCAAAACAGTTATAATTAAAACTGAACTATACAACACACAACTCTCATTCCTGTCTCAAAAACAGCAATGCCCATTCGTATGGTAATGCATACTGCATTGGCTGAATGACACTATTGTTGTACCCGAGTTGTTCTATAATGTAACCTCTATTTATTCAGATAAAACACAGATAATCCTCAGCTACGTGCTTACTGCTCTACCACAAATCTGTCTTAGTGAAGCTTATATGAATATCTCTAATGTATTCCGTCGCTTAATTTTAGGATTTAGTAGCTGTAAAAGTGACTATACACGAAGATGATAACAAAATTTACATACAGATTAATATTACGTTATATTAATGGATTAATGGATAAAGTACTATTAACAAACTTCGATGACATGATTGTAATAACAGTGTCTCCATATTATAATTTTTGAATGTCGTTTACCGTCACTAGCCTCGCCTCATTTAAAAATATACCCCCAAACCAAAGATTATGGGTTTTTAATCACGTTCATGTAATCAATAAGAACAAATAATGAGATTATATTAAGCAATACCAAAGGGTATGCGCTAAATAGAATCAGACATAGTTCGGTATTGAATCACATAATTTACTGTTGATATAATTACATCAACTCATAATCGAGTTAGATGTAATCAGTATTTTTGTTTACTTAGCATCTTTTATGTACATATTTTAGTTAAATTATTCTCTTCTACAGTAATAAAACAGTATACAGAATACAATAAAATATAATAACACAGAATAAATACTTCAATAGTACAGTATTGGGACCACCCATTAAATAAAAATTAGATAGAAATAGGTCAATATTATATTCCCTATTTCGTTAGAAAGCAACGGTACAATATTTTTATTCAAACTGGAGATTAATGTCATGCTTCACCGACTACTCCAGCCGTAGCCAATATCGGGTTCCCAATACAAATGACGATATGATAACCACTTAACATATAGGCTTTCTCGGTCGAGAATAAAATATATTGTAACATATTTGGAATAACTTATTTTCTACGCAGACATTCATCCATCGTATGTACCTAATTAGTATACAGTGTGGGTATACCTACAGTTCTAGGAACTCCCAGAAAATTTGTACTCGTCGAATAAATTTAATCCAAAGTTTTAAGCCTCTCTGGAATTTCAGGCCGCAAGAGCCAAATGCCTCAAAAACCAAAATTCATTTGAGCGAGGTCACATTTTAAGTGACTCAGTATTTTATATACGGGACTGATTAAACTATTTGATAGATAGCTTCTCAAAAATTAAACAAGAGAAACCTCTCTCGTGTGATTAATCTGTCAGAGGAACGCTCTAAAATTTGACTTCGACAGCTTGATCAAAGTGTTAATTGCTACATGACGTTTACATATCATTGGCAGCTGTGAAGGCACGTTGGCCATTCGAATGTCAAGTTAGGGTAATCCCCAGGTCGAGTGGGATGTAGTTGTCACAGATTATGTCAATAGTATTAAGCTACTCGATAGGAAATAATGTTACATTGATTCGAATAATTTTCATACCGATAATATTGAAAACTGAAAGCTGTCTTAATGCAACCATATTGCCGCTTTTTGCATGGAGCAGAACACGTTAGGATTAACACTATGTCTAATAAAGCGATTATGCCGATGATGGTAGGTATACCTTCAAGGTGAACTATCATAAATAAGATAATAGTATGAAGTGTACCTATGTCTTATAATCGCGAAAAATATACGAAACTCGAAGGCACGTAATGAATCTACTCCATCGTGGGTGGTCTCAATATTACATCTTTCACCGTAAGATTATTTTATAACAATATTTTTAAAAGCCCACGTTTTTACAATAAGGCGTTCAAAAAAGGATTGTACAGTAAATTTTCTAGCATCATAACTTTTATTTATGAAATAAGACGAGACAAATGGTATTTATTCAACATACGAGTACGTAAACAGCAAAAGCTTCTAGAAGGATTAAGGGACAACCTCTTTAAATTAGATGGTTATCTAAACAAAATCGGAGATTAGGATAATATAATCGCGAAAGCGAGAAAACGTCGCCGACGTTATCAATGGCTATTAATTCCGTGATTAATCACGCCTAATCCTTTCGCATCATTAACTCTTCGACAGACGCACCACAATGTATTTATTTGTTCAACGAAGAATACAAACTAAAAGCTTCCGTTGGATCAGTACAAATATGGATTAATGACTTTGGAAAAGATGAAAAGAAACAAAATGTAGTGATCAAATATCCTTTCTGTCTAACTCGCACAGATCAAATGAGGTACGGTACCTAAACGATCCAGTTTTACAAATTGCTATAAAGAAAATATTCCCAAGGTAGTAAAAAAGGTAAAGGTAGTAATGATCTGAGAAAAAAATTATGACGAAGCAACGGATATTAGATTTCTTTTGAATAGTGATCGGGTGTCAAAAGATCTACAAGAGACTTTAATACAAAGAGGAAATAAACTTTGAAAATGTCTAATGAAAACGCACCACCCACCTATCCTGAATATAAAATGAAATAAAAACCTCGGTCAAACTTACATTACTTACCTAACAAGTAGAGGGTTTTACTGAATTTCATAAAGAATTTTTCCACATTTCTCAAAATATCATAAATCGAATTCACGTTATCCTCAGACACAAATCTGATCTTAGCCAGCTTCCCATTTCTGGCTGTCAAACTTTAATCCCGCACTGAAGATGTACAACTTCGATAATTGATTCAACTACAGACGTTATCTGTAGTAAAAACCTTTTACCATGTTGACAGGTACGGATCCTTATAGTGAAGCGAACGATACTTCCTACATTTCAAAATAAACCATTAATAAGTTTATTAAACACTCAGCAGTTACGGAGTTACTTATCAGCTTATTGCCATACTTATTTTAATGTTAATATATTGTTTATTTTTATTGATATTAAGTTTCTGAAACCAGATATTATAGTTATTTTTATAAAATTGCTGAAACAATCTCAATCTCAATTTTTTGTGCATTATATTTATGAGAAAAATAGCATAATATTATAATAATACTAGCTGACCTGGTGAACTTCGTAACGCCATATTTTCGGCCGGCGTGGTATTCAAATCCAGTTCCCGCTTGATCCCGTTCCCGCTGCACCTTTCATTTAATTTTCTTAATCAAACCTTGGCCACAAAATTACGAACACAAAACAAAAGAATTATCCAATTTGGTGCAGTCATTGGGAAGTTATGCGAGTACATACATTTGGGGGGTTTAGAATTTGATATATTAAAAAAAAATTGTAGTGGACACCCCTTATCACTTAGGGGTTTCAAAGATAGATAGTAGCCGATTCTCAGACTTACTGAATATGCATAAAAAAAATCATAAGAATCGGTCAAGCCGTTTCGGATGAGTATGGGAACGAATATTGTGACACGAGAATTTTATATATGAGACTAGCTGCCCCGGCGAACTTCGTACCGCCATATTTTCGGCCCGCGTGGTATTCAAATCCCGTTCCCGCTGCACCCTTGTCACTTAGGGGTACGAAAAATAGATGTTGGCCGATTCTCAGACCTACTCAATATGCTCACAAAATTTCACGAGAATCGGTCAAGCCGTTTCGGAGGAGTACGGGAACGAACATTGTGACACGAGAATTTTATATATAAGATTATAGTACTATTTTACTTAAATCTATGTTTATATAAACGTTAGCGTTATTTATTTTATCTCACTCAGATATTACAATACTTACCTTGTAAACTCAACGAGACGAGTCGTTATTAAAAATTATTACGCATTAACTGAGCGAATTTCTTTTATCTCACTAAGATATCTAATATCTTATAAACTCAACGAAACGATTCGTTATTAAATATTATTACGAGTTGTATGAGTCCAGCCCCCCCTAGACAAGTGGCAATAGGCTGCTCGGCGTATCATGGAATAGAATGACGAATGTATAGGATTTGACGTTTTTGACATTCGTTAACGCCTGTCATACAAGTCAAATCCCATACATTTGGCATTCTATTCTACAAAACGCCGGCCGACGAATTGCCACTTGTCTAAAGGGACAGGTATTCTCAAATTTTCAAAACAAACAGAACAAAAAAAAAACAAACTCAAGTCAGTACCTGATTAATTATATAACTAGACAATGAGCAGTTTTCCAGTAGGTATAATAATCAGTTGGTTTTTAAGTCATCAGGAGATGGCGCTAGCATAGCTTTTGGTAATTTTAATGTACTCTGTGGTTTGTTTGTAGTATTTTTTCATGAATTTGCCATGTAGCCAAAGTTTAATTTAATTTACCCATACAATAATAGATAAAATATAATAAAAAGCTTAATTCTTAGGGAACACTAGATGTAACACCACACTCTTCTTACCAAAAGTGCCGGCTGCGCCATCTAGCGCGTCTTTGGGAACCCTATAAATACCTACTGGAAAACTGCTCATTTTTTAACAGCTTATTATAATAACACAGAAGGTTTAATATATTTGTTCATTGGAAGGTTTACACCTCTGTGGGATTGGACAAAAACAATGAACCTCCGGGTAGTCAGGGGATAGCTATTAGTAATCACACTATCATTCACCTCTGTGCTCTTACTCCCTATTTATTTCTCGCAGTATCTGAAAAAGGAAACATTGTATGGAGGTACGTTTTATCCTACGAATAAAGAAGCTAATAAGTATCAAACAAACTTTTTATTGTGAAGCTAATAAATATGTCACTGAAAATAAACTTTTGACAGATAAAATAAGTCCACGCTTTGTTATTTGAAACAATAAGTCCTGTTGATAACAGTGAAGGCAGCAATGTAGTCGGCTAGTTGACAGTTAGTGACGTCATAATACCGCCTCCACGAGAGGTTTAAAAGTACTTTGCGAACAAAGTCAGATGCTAATGAAGTTCCGTTGACTAAAAAGCGAACTAAAAAGCAATGTAGATGTTTGGACATTGTGGATGAAATATTGCTTCGTGCGGTCACTGTTACGCTTTCAAGCACACGTGAATTTAATTTATAGTTTTATGAATGTAACAGTAGGTAAAACGTTAGTGTAGCCACAGGATAATTTTGACAGTTTAATATGAATTGAGACATTATGTAAAATCAGATTTAAATCACTACATATTATTATAAAACAAAATCGCTGTCGCTGTCTGTCCGTCACTATGTATGCTTAAATCTTCAAAACTACGCAACGGATTTTGAGGCGGTTTTTTTTAATAGATAGAGAAGGTTATATGTATAATACATGCATAATATTGTAGAGAAACACTTATAAATTTAGAGATATGCAGCGGGAACGGGATCAGAAAATATGGCGGTACGAAGTTTGCCGGGTCCGCTAGTAAACTATAAAGTTTTAAAAATGTCAACTGAAGAAACCAAACAGAAGTGTTAAAAGATACAGATAACAAATAATGAATGAATGTAGCTTAGTAGTCAAGGAGTCAGCTTTAAGATCGAGATATCACAGGTTCGAATCCTGGCAATAAACTATTGACGTGAACCCACTCCTAAAAAAAGCAATTTAGCTTAGCTGAAGGAGTTAGGGTAAAACTAGTGAATTAGTATGGTTGCTAATTAAAAAGAATCTTCATTGGCCGAACTTAATTACTGCTTTGTTCTGAATTCTGGCTCTTGCCGCTAGATTAAACTATATTACAAATGGAAGCCAGGGTCTTTTCTTTATATATACCCACAAGATAAGCGATTTATCCAAAGAATTAAACACATACAAAGAAAAAGACAATGACGTGTAAGTACATACGTTGCAATATATTCCTATTTCAGACAAGGACGGCGTTTATTTCACTGGAATAACAAATGAAGATGTTCTGAGCATAAGAATAAAAACAAAAAGGATAAAACGTATTTCTATAAACACTGCTAAGCCAGGTTCGTTCGACATGTAAACAATGTGCCTATAAATTTTCGTTAGACAGCTTAGCTGGTCGATTCCACCGATGTATTGGCCAAAACATTGGAAATTTACGGTAATGACGTTATAAAAGCAATTGTGTGTCATCAGCCTATTCAATATTCTGAACTACACAATAGGGAATTGAATGGGCGTTAAGAAATCCTATTTATATTAAATTACAAACTGAAGCGAATGTATTTGTGTTTGGAAGATGGGGTAGCGATAATTGTACATAGCTTGTATCGTTAGGGGATTTTTAAGTATTATATAAGGTGGCATTGTTTATTTTAGGTCCTACAATTACTAAGGCCCTGACTGATAAATAATTACATAGGGTAATTAAGTAGTTGTAGGTTTTAATAATGATGTATTTTAATGGTGTACTTACAATAAAGTGTAAATAAATAAAAAAATATTTTATAAAGCTCTGTAAAAAATTCCATACCAAATTTTGACGTGCATGTGCTGTAGGTAGGTACAGGTACACACCCCTTGTAATATTTTAATAGGAAGGGCATGAAACTATAAACTCTTCTGAATGATAAGGAAGTTGCTGTATAAAATGATGTATTTATTTATTTATTACTTTGTACTTACTTAAAATCTATGACATAAATTAATAATAAAAACGGAAAATAAAGAATTGTGTATTGTTTACGAACTTCGAGTTTAAGTTTCTGTTGAATTGTATGATGATAAGCTGTGAGGCTTAATCATAGAATTTTCCAAGTAGAATCGTTCAGAATCGACGGTACATTTAATAGAATAGAGTAACATCAACTATCGGAATATTTGAATATTTTCTAGAAAAAAAAATAAAAAGATATTTCACATAGCGGTACCTACTATAAATATTACTTAGTAGGTATTAATTCAAGTCACAAATCTTATTTCGTTAATATTTCATTATTTGAGGACAGCAAGCACCCTCTCCTCGCGACCTCTTTCCCTTTGTGAGTAAAAGTAACGAAATATTGAACCAACCTAAACCAGTTCACCTGATACCTGAACGAGTGAACGCCCCTGTAATACATAAATAATGTAGATATATATCATTATTCTTTTTCACCAAGTTTCAATATAGAATAAATTTTTTGACATAATGCAAACGATTTGCATATCATCTTTATAAATACTCTTCGCGCCCTTCACACTTTTATTATATTTCTTACGTTTAAAAGCGGAAACCAATTTGAATATGTTATTCGTGACCCAGCTAAAGAGGTTTCCACTCAATTTATTGTAAGCAAAAGGTGCACAATAAACAACAGATGTAGGTACCGAGTCGTATATCAATATAAAGTGCCATGTTGGTAACGTTGGTAAGATATTAAATTTTCTCTGTATAAAGATTCCAATTATTTTAGCCTTAATGTCTCACGCATTCTGTTTGCTAACAAAATATCCCAAAATAATATTTTGATTGGGGATAATGTTACTCATTATACGTCTAGTACATACGAAAACTTGGGAATTTGGGATAAAATAAGGTACTTTATCGGGGTAGTAGCCATCTGATATTATATCCTTAAGATGTAATATGCCACTTCCGTATATTCAAAAGGGAAGAGTGGGCTCGACTAAGCCATCTTAGTAATATGAGTGAACACTGGGGAAGTGATCTTATAAATCTACTGGGTAGAAGCAAATTACGTAAGAAGCATTTTTTCATTCTCAACATAAATAAGAACAATTGAATTAGAAGCTTCTTCATGAAAGAACCCCTAATGAGCACGTTTAATAAAGCTAAATTAAGGAGCACAAAGATAAAACTAATTTCGCGGAAAAGTACAAAAGAAAATTAGTTTGTTTGACAAGCGAATGTCCTGTGAATGCAAAGAAGAATTTTCAGTGGTACAGAACACCGTCCATTTTAGTCCAAATAATAATTTATTACGATTCAAAAGTGACTTTCATCCGTGTATTGTCAATAGTCCTTGTAAATAATATATCAATTCTGTTTAGTTCAGTCAACCAGAGTTCATTCATATCAGCCGAAAAAACAAGTAACCTAACATTATAAAGGTTTCGGATGATAGTAGACGGAGCCACTGAACCAATTCAAGAGATTTATTAATGTGTTTGCGAGTTGCGACAAAGGTCGGATGACGGTTTCACGTATGATACAAAACATAAATAATAATGATAAACACTTTTTTAAAAAGTTAGGTAGTTTTGGAACTCATGATAAGTACAGATATTATAGTTGGCCAAATAGTTAGGTAAATAGCTACATATAATATATACATACATACATACATACATACATACATACATACAGTCACGCCTCTTTCCCAGTGGGGTAGGCAGAGACCACAGTAATAATACCTATACGGATTTCTAAATGAAATTATAGCATGTAAGTAGTACGAAATACGGTTCGATACAATGATTTTCACTGCGATGCCTAAAAATATATTGATGGCTGATTTTCCATTTTTAAGCATTAACGAAAAGCATAAGTAACAAAATGGTAAAAATTTATAAAAAGCGTACCCAATAGAAGGTAAAAAAAGAATAATTTGTTCTAAAATGTTGCCAAAACTTTGCCAAAATAATATTGTGAAAATTGTTTATAGGTGTAAGTTTAGTTGTAACATTTTCAGTCAAAAGTTATCTAATAAGATGTAATTATTAATCAGGTGAAGATAAAAATTTAGTGCAAAAATATGATAACGAGCAACCTACCCCTCCTAAACTCTTCCAAGGGACATATTTGGACAAAAGCCTAACAAGGACAACTTGAATTTATTTCGGTGATCGTAACAACAGTTAAGCGGGTCTAACGTTTACACAGAACGACTTTGAAACATAAAGGCCTACATCTACGGCTACAGGATTAGGCATCTTGAAACTTTCTGAAAGAAACATTTTCAATTTAACAACGTTATAGTGTTTCCAAAGTTGAGAATTGATTGGATTTTCTGACAAGAATTGGTGATGAGATCAGAATAGGCTTGTGTCCACTAAGAATAAATCGGGTTGATGTATGTTCCTAGCGACTATTCTTGTTATAAAGATAGCAAAAAGCATAATAGTTTGGTATATAAAATAAGGATTACTTTTATTTTTATAAAATAAATTTAGAGAAATTAGACATTCAGTCACGTGACATCAAACACCAATCAGAGAGCGTGACGTCACGCCTTGCGCCCTGTGTTGACAACGTAGGTGATTTTTCGCCATATGTAGGCCTAGACGAAAATTGGAAAACAGTTCTTTAAATTAATAAATTTATAACTGGAGTGAAGTCAAAACAATACCTATAAACTTAAATTATAATACATAAAATAATCTATAATACTAAGTCAAAGTAAAAAAAAAAAAACTAAGTTTTTAGTTGTTTTTTACAGTTTTTAACTGTAAAATAACAAATTGTGATGATAACTTGAAAAAAAAAGCGTTTTATATTAATTTTTTTTTTTTTTTTTTTTTTCTTTATTGTTCAATACATAAATAACACACATTTTACAAATTTAAGCCACTCGCTTAAACCATAATGGTTTGTATGCGAGCGGGAGTTTGCCCAGCTAGTGATACAAGTACCTAAGCAGTAATCAATCAAATACAATCCTCCAAATTATTTATAAGATGGTTTTGTAAACTTTTTATAAAGGGTTGCTTTGTTACATATTGTTGCACTATTTGTTCTGGTAAGCTATTCAAAATTTCGGGTAGTATATATTGACAGATTCTTGTTCCATATACATTTATAGATTTTGGCATAATATATTTCTTTACATTTGGCAGCTGCCTTAAATTACTATTTCTTGTATGTGCACGAAGCTGATCTACATTTGAGATTTCTTCTTTCATGATGGCTATTTTAATTTTACATTGAATTGGTAGTACCTCACAATATTTAAAAAGTTCGTTATAATTATCTGTATAATTCTTCTTTACATTTAGTGGCACAATAGTTTTTAACAACCTTAACTGCAGTTTATATATTTTATCAATATATGTTTTGTACGTACGGCCATAGCTACATAACCCGTAATTAACAACAGAGTCCGCCAAAGCTAGGTATAGTAAGCGCAAGGATTTAAATGGCATTTTGTATTTTAATATATATAGTCTGCTGAGTATAGCTCTTAATTTATTACAAACATGTTCTATATGGGCTCCCCAGTTAAAACGGTTATCTATTATCAACCCTAAATACATATGTTCCCTGACCATATCCAGCTTCGCGCATAGACCGTTATGCCTACACTTAAGGTTGTTATGCATACATTCGTGATCGTGCACTATTATACTAGGCGTGTATATGCTGGTGTTATGCGAGGATTCTATACACATGAGCTTTGTTTTTTGAGCGTTTATGACCAGACCAACATCGTGGGCCCATTGACACATTCTATCAAAGTTTTGCTGCAATTTAAATTCAGCTGTTTTTATATCCTTTTCTGCTACCAATAGACATGTGTCGTCCGCAAACTGGTATACGGAGCCGTGTGCAAATAAGTCGCACATTTGGTTTACATAAATTATATATTCATTCGGGCCAATAATTGAACCCTGTGCCGTGCCCTTTTCGGTGTTTATGCTATTACTATACTGATTTCCGACCTTTACTCTCGTGTATCTGTTATGGTGATAATTCTTAAATAGTTCCAGCAGTGGGCCTCGTATACCAGTCTGCTCCAGCCTGTCATACAGCACTTTATATTGCAGCATATCAAATGCCTTGCTGAAATCAACGAAAATAACGAGCACGTGACGTTTTTGGTTCAGGTGCTCATTAATCTCGTTGGTGAATCGACTTAATAGTTGAGATGTACTCCTCCCTCTCTGAAACCCGTATTGTTTGTCATGTATTATATTGTGCGAATTCAAGAATTGACTCAGTTTGTCCCCTATGTACCTCTCCACCATCTTGTCAACGCACGACAGTATAGTTATAGGACGGTAATTATTACAATCGTTGTGGTTACCTTTTTTAAAAATAGGCCGTACCACTCCTATCTTTAGTTCATCTGGGTAGGTGGATGTGCCAATGCATCTGTTAATCAAGTGTGTAATTACTGGCGTTATCTCCTTGTTAATATGTTTTAGATCAGTAGCTCTGATGCCGTCTAATCCGGGACTTTTATTAGAGTTTAAATTATTTATAATTTTGGAGGTTTCCTCATTACAAATTTTTGGCATTCTCATTGACACCTCCACCCCAACCCCGGTGCCAGCCGTTGGTCCAGTTAATATTTTTTTCTCACAAAAATTTAAATTTATTTGCGTGTTTTTTTGAAATTCCGTAGCAAACATGTTTGCGGCATCAATATCCGATAAAGAAAAGTACTTTTGAATCATTTCATCAACTGAGCCAGCGACCTTACCACATAACTCATTAATCAATTGCCACAATTTTTTTGAATTATCGAAGTTTTTTACAATCTCTCTTTTATAGAATTTATTTTTTGTATAATTAATGTATTTATTTGTCTTGTTCCTATATCTGTTATAAATTATTTTATTTTCAATTGTAGGTACCTTTTTGTAAATTTTGAATAGCTCGTTTCGCTGCTTACACATGTGCACAACTCTTTCATTTACCCAATTACATGATTTTGATTCATATCTATTTAATTTCTTTTTAGTTTGTTTACATGAATTATAGGACTTAGAAAATATATCATACATTGATTTATAAATGTCATTAGGTGATTTAGAGACAATAGGCGCATTCCAATCCGCGCGGCGCAGCTCGGCCATCAGCTGATCATGTTTGTAGGTATACACAACGCGTTTGTTTGCATTATCCTTAGCCGGCGGCCGGTCGTACACCAGTGTGCATGCTGTTATATAGTGGTCCGCAGGTGACTCATTCACTACCGCGGTATAGATCGTAGCAGTTGTCGCCGAGCTGTTCCGCACGAAAATATGATCTATACATGACTTAGTGATCAGGCTGCCTTTTTTTTCTACACGGGTATACTGATTAATGCATGTTATTAATCCCAACTCGTACAAGGCGTTTATATACTCTAATTTAATACTACAGTTTTTCATAATGTTGATATTCATATCACCGATAAGCAGAAGGTTACACTTTTCGGCCTTGTTTTTAACTAAATTAGTGATTTCTTTTACAAAATTCTTAACAGATAGGTCTGGGGGCCTATAAAGACTAATTATATATAAATATTGATTGTCTATTTCTATTTGGCCCATAATAATCTCGCTGAAGCAAGAATAGGCAGCTGTTCTTACAAATTTTATTTTTTTATGTACATACAAAATCACACCTCCTCCCTTCCTATTTGATCTTAAGTTAGTGTACATGTTATAGTTAGGTAGCACAAATAACGCCGAACAGGCCTCTCTTATATTTACTTCGGTCAGTACAATGATATGAACTATTTGTGAACTTGAAGATATAATTTGTTCAATTTGTGCAAAGTTTAATATGAGTGATCTTATGTTTACATGTAAGGTTGTAATTAATTGTTTTTGATAAGGCAATGATGTTATATAGTCATTCCATACATTGAAAGTACGTTCGTATAAATTATAAGTCTTGCTAACCATTGAGTGCTAGTTTTGGTAGGCACTTAGCTATTTTTACAGACTCACGGTTTATTGCTACTTAGCTCCAGAGCCCACTTCCTAATGTCCTCTTCTGATCGGATGACACTTATTCTGGCTGCCTCATCTTTTCGTATCAAAACATTGCCGTGTTTGCACCACACAAACTTCACCAAGTTGGTAGTCTTCAAGTCCGTCTTTGCGCGCCAGAGGAGATGAGCGGTCGCTGGGGTAAGTGCCTCCCTTAGGTATATCCTTGAGTTACCCTGTCTCCCAATGTCCTGTTCCGTTATAGTTTTAGTCTTAGCAGTTTCCAACCACATATCTCTTTGGTCATCTTTCAGGATCATGACTAGGGTCCCTGCGTTCCTCTTTTGCCCTTCAGTCGACTTGCTTTGTTTTCTATATACTTTTGTGACAGTTTTTGTTTCTGTTCCGAGTTTGTTACAAATTTTTTGTGTTATTTCCATGAGATTTTCATTGTCCTGTTGGGTAATACCACATACTTCCAGTTGATTATTCATATCTCTTTGTTCTATCATATTTACTTTCTGTTCTAAAAAATCGAATTTGTTCTTGATGTGTGTATATTTGTTATTTAAATCTTTGTACTGCTTATTCATGGTTTTAATCGATTCTTCGTAGTTGTTTATTATGTCCTGGAATTCATCAAATTTATCTGAGAAGAATTGTAAGCTTCTTTTCATCTCCTCTTGTATGGTTTCTCGTATTTGGCGTCTTATTTCCTGCATCAAACTACCCGGCGCTGCCTGACCTGCCGCTTCGGAGTCAGTGTTATCTTCTTCGTCATCTGGGAGGATTACGGAGATACGCTTCTGCTTGTTTTGACTAGAGCAAGGCTTGCACTTCCAGTCCGCAGATTCCACCGCATTGAGGGCACTCAACTGCTCAGCAGTTAGTAACGCACAGCTCGTATGCCACCATTTATTGCACTTTCCACACTGCAATCCGGTAGTTTTTTTAGTTATAACTTTGCAGCACTTTACACACTTCACCATTTTGACGAGAAACAAAGAAGAAGATATAAGAATATAATAAATCAGAAGAAAAGTTTTTTTTTTTATTTTTATATACGGGGGTATTTGCTCAAAGTATTTAACTTAACACTTGTCGTGTAGGACGACCGTCGCGCGTGCGCGATGAACGCAAACTGTGATATTTTGGCGTTATAATATACTGATATTTTGGCGTTTGGGCTACTTTAGGCTACTTTGGGAATGAAAAACGGCGATATTAGGCCAAGCGTGGTTGGCAACACAACACTGCTTGCGTTTGCGTTATTATTTTTGTTTACGATACGTAGTACGTACCAGTATATAATTATATTAATCTATGCACTACACATGAACTTGTTTGACAGTTTTGACACGGGGACACGGCGTGACGTAACAAAAGTCGCCATTACAGTTTTGGAGTGTTTTTGACATAAATTCAAATAGACTTATTAAATCTCAAAATAAATCATGTAAATGATTGTTTTATATCAAAATAATATATTTTTGGGGTCATTTAGGTATAGAAGTATTGTATTAACCATTTTTTCAAATTTAGGACACAAGCCTATTCAAAATCATTAAAGTATTAAGGCACTCAGCCTTGTGTACTTTTCTGTATTTATTTTATTTAATGAAGAAAGTGAATGTAATTATTTTTGTAGATAAAACCAACTAGTTATGTATATGGAGATATTAAAAGTTTTTCTTTTACCAATTAAAAAGGGACTGAAGACGGAATTCAGTTACTGAAATAGCGACAACGATTATATCTAGTTAAATTGAACAAAAACGCGTAATGATCTTTTTAAACTCGGTAAGAAGTTGCGTTCTGTGAAAAATTAATACGTATTATTGAGTGAGTGAGAGAATGACTGCCTCTGTGGCGTAGCGGTAGTGAACGCGGCTGCTACGCAGGAGGCGCGGGTTCGATCCCCGCTCAGTGCCAATATTTGTATGCTTTAATATAAATATTTGCATTGGTCTGGGTGTTTCTATATATAATATGTATGTATTTACAAAAAAAAAAAAAAAGTATCTAAGTATTTATATCCGCATTCTAGATTCCATAACACAAGCTAATTAAGCTTACCATGGGTCTAGATAGCGTTGTGTAGAATGTTGTAGAATATTTATTTATTTATTTATTATTTTAGCTTTTTAAAATTTGAAATGAAATGAATTCTTCGACCTGCAATTAAATTGTAATAACTGTGATCCGATCCTACGTATACCGTAATAATCAAATTATTATAAAAAATGTATTTTCTAGGCTTCCTTAAAAAAATAAGCCTCATTTCGAAAGCCGCTGAAGACTTTCAATATTCACATTCTGACACCATAATCCTATCAGGTGGTTGATGTCAAATTAAAGTACCTATGTATCGTTATTCGTATGCTATATGCTTATAAAGCTTGAAATCGACTTACTGGCTTTTAATTAATGTTTTTACTTTTTTTTTACTATAATTATTACGTTCACCTGTGATTAGTTAACTACAAGTTAAGTTAGAAAGTGTTTCATACAAGAAAATCACTAGGATAAAACTACATAACCATGATGGGTTATGCAGCTATGACATGGTTGATAACAAACATCAATCCAACCAGTGATTAGTAAGATTAAAAAAACAACAACATAGGTACCTTAGCATGTTAATCCATGTTCGTAGCCACGGTACGGCCTATTTAGCTTTATGACATATCCCAGCATATTACCATTAGTTACCAAAACACACTTTAACAGCAATTAAAATCATAGGCACGAAAATGGCGTCTTTCCTTATCATAAGATTACCAAATTACTAATATTCATTATCCACACACGCAAGCACCTTAGTCACATAAGAACCCACTGTCTCCATTTTCTCCTTTGTTTATCCTCACTGCCTAATTCCTTGGCGCTATCTCGCTAATTTGTATAATAACCATTGTCACGGTTAGGTGATTAACTGAGAATGATATGTACCTGAACGTACTCTTTGGGTCTCCTTATAAAACAACTTGCGTGGCAATAAAGGCTTTATGACCAGTTGTTGCCTAACATACAAACTTACTTTGCGTAATAGGGCCCCAAAATGTAGACACGAAATAAGGCAAAGATTTCGCGTGTAGATAATCTCGCGTTATTGGCCTTTGCTACAAATGATGTAAGTTTGATGAGATGAGAGGCTTAGGAAACTGTTTTGCCAGATACGGCGAAAGGGAATCTGCATAATTTGTCAGGAAATAAAATACAAATAGAAAATTTACCTTCGTATCAGTAACTTGGTGGTTAAAGGAAGGCCTTAAAATCGAGAGATTCCAGATTCGAATCCTATCTACAGATATGAACCTTGAAATTGAATGATATGAATATTGATTAAGTAGTAATTTCGATAACTGATATTTTTCAAAAGAAGAGAAATGGATGAATTGATGCGGTAGTCACATAAATATGTATAACAGAAATTTATTTTCAAGCTTAGATAATGAAACAGTATGCAAACGTAAAACAATACAACTCTATGAGATTGTACTAGCTACCGTTGCACCACGCCTACGAGAATCACCGTCAGAATACGTTTCTGCTACGAGAAAATGATCTAGAGCCTCGCCTATTTGTACTGTGAAAAATATGCCAATACTACACACACCTATGGTATGCCTGTTTTCCTGCTCGTATAAAAAGTAACACAGGTTGTTTACTTTATAAGTCTGTAGATACTATAAGTATATAATACGTGAAATGTAACTTGTTCAGTACGCAGCACAATAGCTACCGTACGTACAGTTGATTGTCAAGTTTCGTCATTAACATTAACATAAGGCGTCAGGCGTGAGCAGAGGGCTAATTTTGCAGTGAAAAGTTCCATTTGCTTAGAAGGTTTCTTTAGACGCATAAATCCCACAATTTGTACTTAAAACAGTAAAGTGTAAATATTTCATGCTGAATGTATTCTCCCTGTCAAAATGCAGAAAAGATCACGTAATTTTCTTCGCTCGTCAATGTCCAAGTTGAAGCACATACTCAAGGATAAGTTTTTAAGTGCTCTAAGTTATAGTAGGATTTCCTTGAAGGATGTTCGTAGTTCATTACCGTGACAGCGCGCACGTTTAGTTTTTAAAGACTCGGCAAGTGTTTTGTAGAGCGTGAGTAACGATAGGGGCGAGTTAGTAGTGCATAAAGAAGATACTTTACATTTGAGTAATGTTGAAGTAGTGCTAGTCTCATTGATTTCTTTTGAGTTTGAGTTTTTGAGTTTGAGGGCAAATAAAATCGCAGACGCGTACGCTAAACACATTTCGTACTTTTTCACACAAAGTTTCGGCGTATTTATGCATCCTAACGGGCATATAAGATGTCGATCGCGAAGTCAATTTCAAAAGTAAATAAATTATGAATGGAGCACGCAAAAGTTTTGGTGTAAGATCAAAACTGAGCATATAACTCATGCAAATTCAGAAGTTTATATAAATGACGCCGTCAGAACTTCAGAAATAGTTTCATTAATTTTAAGAAATTCGATTTCTTTTCGGTGAAATTCGTTTGAAATGTATGAGTTCTCGGTTACAGTTAAAAATATTTAAGAGATACGATTTGACGTTTAAGTCTAGGGTTGGAGTGTCTCAAATCAATTGTCAGAATAATCGATTCAGGTAACAAAAGATTAATCGCAACGTTGCCCGAATGTAACTTTTGTAACATTGTAATTTGTAAATAAATAAAACTATTCGTCATAACTACCCTACCGCGCTATATACCTAATTATCCGACAGGATTTTCATACCATAAAAAAACCTTACTTTTTCCTCGATAAGTAACTTTTTAAGCTATCTTGTTTACATTTACATTAGACTATCTGGCCCTGGCAACACTTATTAATCATTTAATATATCTAGTATTGATATTAGGATTAGTACCTTTATGTGTTAGGCTTAAAGAAAACATGGGTATCATTATTATACCTCTTTATTTCTTGAAAAATCTAGTAAGATACTATATTTTTAAATTCATATACCTACTTACAATAAAAAACATATATTTAAAAATATAAAATACAATGCCCCACCGGTACCTATAGGGTACAGGGACCACGCCTCACAATACGTGCCGTGTCGAAGAATACCGCCTTCTGCATCAAGGTTCTCAATACGGATGTTTAAATATATATATTTTTTTTAAGTTTGTACGGTCATAGCTCCGTCTTGCGTAGACGGATTTGCAAAATTATTTTTTTGTTCGGCAGTACAGTATTCCGAAATGGTCCCATCTAAATTTCGTAAAGATCTGATGATGGGTTTCCGAGATTAGACCAAGGAACTCTTAAAAAAATACCAGGAAATCAGCCGCCATTGAACATCACGCCTGAATCCTTTGAGGGGGTTCGTAGAATTGTTCAGAATATTCAACTATAATAATACATATATAAGCTATTGTTTGTAACAATAAAACTTAAATAATTTAAATTGTACAAATCTATTAAGACAGAAAAGCGAATCCACCTTTTTATTGGCAACTGGCAATTTAAAATGAAGATTTTAAATGGTTCGTGCGAAAAATGTTAGAAACGGAAAATACAGAATATTATGGTTACATTTTTTTTGTCCGATAGTGCACATGGGCGAACTTTTCCCTCCACGCCGGTTTAGGTTCAAGACATGTGTCCAGTCAGTACTATACTATACTATACCATAAACGCAACGAATAGAGGAGAACATAATGGAGGTTCCATACGATCAAAATGTAATAACAAAAAATAATAGTTATATAGGTAGGTACTTGTAGTTATTCGGTCCCACGTAATAGGGAGTGAGCCTATTGCCATATTCCTGGCACTATTGTTGACTCGAGCTATGCATCTGAGGCTGAGTCATGGCTGTATATATCTGTCTGGTGTTAAACAGCCCTATCCCTTAGTCGCCTGGTACGACACCGCATAGGAAGAGATGGGGTGACCCAAGTTCTACTCTGCCGGGAACCACGCGGCTCCTACCGGGAACCACGCGGCTCAGTAAAAATTGAAACATAAAAATTTGCCTTGCCTTGCCTTGGCCTCAGATGTAATTAGGAAAATACATCTCCATGCGCATGATGATGATGATAGGCAAAATAATCTAAGAGGTGCATTTTCACAATCAATCTAATATATGTAATCTAGTATTGTTGTCTCTAGTATGCGATACGGAAAAAGTAAAATCTAAACAATATTTTGATTTGTATTACTTAGAAGAAACATGAGAGGGTAAAAAGAAATACAAAATATTACAAAAGTTACATTCTGGCAACGCCGACCATAAACGTAACGAGTTGACATAAACTCCATACGATTAAAATGTAACAACCATAGAGAACACAGCCGCAACACTCAAATGAAAAAATAAGAACGATATGACGTAGCTGTCACACGAGATTTCGAAAAATGAAGAATCACGTCTTATTTTAAATTATTTGTGGCAATTCTTAAAATATTTGTAGTAATTTAAAGTGAAATATGTTACACCATATTTTTTACACTTACTATTATAAGTTATTACGTATTTAAAAATGGTTTAACTTAATTTATAACAGTTTCATGTATCCTTTCAATAGTGCCTAGTTACCTTCCATGAATCCAGAGATCTGTCAAATCGTATCTCTTAAATAATTTCAAGTGTAGTTAGAGAATTTTAATAGTTCAATTTATATTTTTGAAGAGTTTGCTACAGCCTACAGCCATAGCGTTATCTATTGCCCTACACAGATCTTCGGTAGTACAGATAGTGGGGCACAGTCCAACTGGCATGCATGTACGAAAACAATAATAATTATGAGTTTGTATTCCAGGACGGTAGCTAGTGAAAACCTGTGCTAGCATGCAACTAAATGGTATTTAACATATTAGCAACATGTAACAGAAAATTTTATTTTATAAAACCATAGCCACAATACCAGCTGCCGTTGGTATATCAATTTCTGTCGAATAAAGGTAAAATAAAAGATAATGATATACTCGTATGTAAATTCACAATGTATCGCATGCGAATAATTTAACAATATGATACAAGTGAGACATGTGACACTTTCACAGTCAGTGACGTGTATATTAAATTAGGTGTCTCGTGAAAAAAGGGTCGTATAAAACACCCAACTACTGTTATTTGCCAATTTAAATTAATGTACAGGAAGAAACGTTCTTTTAGTTTCTACATAGGTATATTGTTTTTTTTTCATTCTCATGTCAACTTAACACACTTTAGGAAGCGAATTGAATTTTGAATTTCATTCATTCAACAGGACAAAAATATATGATACAAGGTTCAAAACATCATTATGGAAGTGCCTAAATGGATCTTCTGGAAAATTAATTTTATTCTTCTTTTCATCAGTCAATTTCCTAGGTATGTGATAGAATTTTCTCAAAAATATATATTTTAGGTATTTAACAAAAGCCATTTGATCAATTCAATATCACGTAATAAGCAGTCACCGGTGTCCAAAACTTAGGTTCGGTGGATCTATCCTCTTTCTAAATAGAGCACTCACCAGAAATACAACATGTACAGCATAAGCATACGCTAGTACTATTATCTGTTCTGTGGCATAAGTATAGTAGTGCTTCCACAAATGGGACAAATAAATTGAACGAACCCAAAATCTACAGGGATTCCTGTTATTCTTATCTCTTGTAGAAAGATTTCCTTTAGCCCAAGATCTCTAGTAGGTACTTAAAACATACCTTTTCTAGAATCAACAAAGATTAAGAATAAAACTAGTGAAATAAGGGTATTCAATTAGAATGCGTACCTACGTAAAAAGCTCCATTGTGGTTTTTAATAAAAGTGGGGCGCAAATATCTTTTACGTCGCCTACATCTCATATCAGACAAAACATCGTGCGTACAAATAGACATAAGGGTACAAAGGAAACCGGGTCTTAACTTAGAGGTACTAAAATACCCGCATTCGTTAAGTAAATAACCTAAGTGCCTAAAGTAACCAAAACATGTTTTCATGTACACATTTCTAAGTTAGCGTATCGTTCTGTTCGACATTTGTAAGAGAAAGCAAAATAGGCATTATGTTGCTCGTGTGACTGTTTATAAAGGAATGAACATAACTATAATATCTATAGTTTACAGGATTGTCGACAGCTTATCTTAGCCACAGAGCTTTTAAAAAGAAACTGGATATATATGTAATTGAAATCAAGTCATTTTCAACGCAGAAAGAGTAGAAAATTATTTTATTTGAATTTTACATAATATAGCATTCTGTAGACTTATTTCGTATTATTTTATTATTTAGATCGTTGTCGAATAAAATAAACCGTGACTGTAAAAAAAGTTTTTTATTATTTTATTATAATATGTAGTATTCTAATTTTACGAATCGCGTATATATATATATATTTTTTTTTTTTTTAAATACTAGTTGATGTTCTTTTTTATTTCAATTTTCAATATTTTAATTCAATAGCTATTCAATATTAGAAGTGTTGGTTAATCCTACTATAATACAATTTAAATATGTACAATATTAACAATAAAACTAAATATATATATATATATATATATATATAAGGACAAATTAAAAACTATATATTAACTCCGTTATATTCGAAGCTACTGACACTGACCTACTACAGCAAAACTCCACAATGCTTGCAAGTCGACTATTGAATAAATATAGGTGTACACAGTGCAGTGTTTTATTGTTTATGAGATGAGAAGCTTCTTCTTTTTTGAAGTCGGTTAAAAATAGCATATAAATATAGCTTTATTCTCTTCGGCAGTAAGATTTCGTACGTCATTAGCTTATAGCGACTTAGATGCGAACGCTTTGTTTTTTCCACTTCCCTCGGCTATGCAAAGGTTTCAACACAATAGGAACACTTCTTCGCTTGCTTAGTGCACCCCGCCTGAGAAATTGAGAAATAGTGTTGCCAAGACAGGAGCTACAGATTACGTCAGCGCATTATTTAGTGTTGTATATTATGTTTGTGTCTCTAAAGCGGTGCTGACTGGTAAAATAAGAGTATGTAAACATATATTATGGAGTGTTATTCTAGCTTTAGGTTTCAAGTGAAAACGGGTTAAACCTATGAAAGTATTTACTAATAAAGCAAGTTCACCAACTATCGTAACTGCTGTGTATCGGTCTGATATTTAGATCGCAATTATTTTTCTGTTCAAACTATAATTGCGGCACGCTATGATGGCGATTTTGATACGACTGATTTTGCTCGTTTTCTCTTTTTTGGTGTGTGAAGTTTATTTTCTTCTGTGCCAGTCTCGCCATATTTTTCTTTAGTTATTCGTCTAACAGTTCGTTGTCCACTATTAAGCGCACCGAAAAAGAGAAAACGAGCAATACCAGTCATGTCAGAACGGCCATTATAGCGTGCCGCAACTATAGCAATTGGAATTTTCAGATTTTAAAATACATGATTGTATAATTTTTAATTCAATATTATAGTATTCGGTTCATTCCAAATGTAAATAAAATTGGGTTTGTCATTCATTCTACGAATACCAAGTCATATTGCACTATTCCGGCTACACCAGTTTTATTCCTCTTTTTCATAAAACATCATTCAATGCCATGAACGATTTGCATTTAATGTAGGGGTTTGTATGTGTTTGCGCCAAATTTATGACATGAGATTTTTTCATGTTCCCTAAATTTATAACGGTTTATCGCCCGTAAATACGACCATAAACGCGTTCTCTTGGTTTATTATTTTATCTCACATGATAAAAAGAACTCGCTCATATTCTTTTTATTATATATCATTTATATCAGCCATTTTAGCGCGCACGTTTTTGTTTAAAAAGTTATATATAACGGTTATATATAAAACTGTTCATATTTCTCGCGCAAATCCAGACACTTAGCAGCACTATTCCAAAAGCTTAAAGTAGTGAGTTAGTTCGTGGCCCGTATGTGGGGCACTTAAAATGTGAAACTGTTGAAGAACAGAGCGCAGTGACTAGACAAACTTTGCTGGCTAAGTGAAATCCTTACACATTTGAACTAAATATCTAGGTCGTGTAGAGATGAAACTAATGCATGAAAATATAAAGAAAACAAATAGAAGTACCTACTTAGTGGCGAAATTAAAAAAAGTAAGTAATATTTTACAATAATGAAAGTTCCAAGTGGAGAAATGTCATAAGAAACCTTTAGGCCGCCATCGTAACCGTGTTTTGTAACTAGTTACCGAAGAAGAAATGCTCATCTTCTCTCGTAACCAAGTTACAAACGAAGATATTTAGGTTCGTTTTACTGACTTACATTTTTATACTTTTAAAATAAGTTAATGCATTATATTTTTTTTATGGGATATAAGCCCCCAGACCCCAGCAAGATAAAAGGGCCTAAGCCCACATCACTTGCTAGCCCTGGATATTGCTAGTGCATACCTTTGAAGTTCATAAACTACTAACAGTAAATAGTTGACCCTTTTCACTCAACTTCCTTGTTTTTTTAATGAGTTAAGTTAATATTCATTTGATTTTATCTCTCTAAATGCAAAAATATCTAATTATTTATTTAGAGTTTTCAATTTAAATTGGGACTAGTTTTGTTTAATATTTTTCAGAATGATTGTGAACTCTCTATATTTCTTTTAGCTCTGTTGTTATACGTGTGTATCATTTGACAGTTTGTCTTTCTGACACACGACATTTGCGAAATTGTGGTGGACTTCCACAAAGGTCACTCTATAAAAGTTGAAGTTTCCACACAAAGCTCATGTCACTAGGTTGTGTTGTGTCAACATATTGTATCAGATTTGTTATCTAAGTAGAAAGAAATTCGAGTAATGTTTACATTTGTTCCATCAGTACGATTCAGTCTCTGTCTAATGGATTTGCTTCGTGTTGGTTGGTATCACTATTAGATATAATATAAAAATGTTACGTATACCTATACCACATATATTTTTTATGTTTATGTTTATGTTTATGTTTATTACCCCAACTTAACACTAGTCGTGTGTATTCTTTCATCAAAAAAAATACACGCACAAACGACGAGACCATCGAGGTCTTCGGAGCCAAGTCAACCTCGCCTACAATATAGTACATCTACTGATTGTCAGAAGAGGTTCTTTCCTTGCGGGGTTTGGAGGGCAGATGGCCTAAAAAGTAGGAGGCTCGCAGGCGAAATTCCGGATGCAACCAAGACAACGATAAGGTTATGCCCGTGATTTTATCTGCATAGAGTTCATAGAGAGAGAAATATAAGTGCTAAGCCACGTCATTTACCGGGATAATTAGTACAACTACGTTGTTATAATTAATATACAGGTTTTCAATTATTATTTTCAGATCGTTAAACTATAATTCAGAGGATATTTAAGGGCACTTCTACTGCCTAAGCTTACCATTAAATCTCAATGTAAATCCTAAAACCATGAAGTGAGCTAGTAAAATGAGAATTAATTATCCAAGTGTTGAACAGAAACAGTGGTTTTGATGTCACAAGCCATTTCATTGTCATTAATCTTTTGAAATTGCCTCCCGTAGTGTTGGCCTGTCTGAAGAGAGAACTATGGGCCAAATTGCTTTTTGAATTGCATTGACGCATGCCGTGCCTAACTATTCGTATTACATGAAAAATACTTTCATAAGACGTGTGATGATAACGATTACGTTAAATTATAATAGTGTAGCTAGAAATGTGAAGCTATACTAGGTAAATATACTAACAATTTACAAAACAAAGTGAACTAATATGGATAATATAACCAAAATAATAGTGCAAACAGTGTCAATATCACGAGAAGCAACATATTGGCATAATATGCCATTCACGCACACGTTATGGCAATAAATATATCGAAACTACATCTTTACTGCTAGCATTTTATTTGGAGTTCGGCCAATACCCAAATAAAATGACATCTTTCTAAACAAGTAAAAGATACAGTTACTGATAAGAATCTCAAATCTGATCCTTACAAGACTTGCAAACTGATAGAATAAGCGAAGTACTGAAAATGAATTTCTGAAGATGTATTAAGTAGACTATATAAATAAAATGTAAAACAGAAGATAAGCTAAAGATTAACTTATTTATTTTATCTTATTTGAAGATAAAAATGAAAAGGATGAAACTGCTAACGAAGCAGAAAAAAATAAATGAGTCAATTTGCAATTTGGAGGAAGACATAATTCAATTTCGCAGAGGTCAGGGTAAGGGTCTGCAGGTATTAAAATATTCAGGTTTGTTTTTTTTTTGTTTTTCCAAACCTGGGTAAAGTCGCTTAAGTGTCTTACGGCGCAAAGGTACTTCTAGAAGGATTTAGTACTTATTCAACAGAGAGGAATTTCAAATGAACAGGTAAAGTTGGTGACTAACATTTAAAAACTTTTCTTAGCACTACAGGTGAATTTATTGCCGCTTAGGTAGACACGTTTTATACTATGCAGGGGTAGAATCTACCGGATTACTATCCTTTCAATTAATATAGACGGTAAACAACAGAATACCATTTGTTTTAATTGCGAGTGCGCGTGCCGCATTTTCCCTACTATTTTTTCTGTCTTTTAACTCTCTCTTCCTGTCGGTAAGTATCAATGCGCGAGTGACATCCCTGGTATTGTAATTATTTAGCCACGGTTACTGCCGAAAATCTGCTGGTCCTGCTGCCTGCTTGCTCCTTCATTGGTATAAGAATCCACAATGTATGGTATGGAAGTCTACAATTTACTATATATACTGGGTCACACAATTATACAAAGATCACATTTTTTGTCTTTAGATTCAACTTGAAGATTTTCGTAAAAAATGTACAAGCTTATAGACCTGTACCTACTAACGGTTTTAAGCATAAAATGTCATGTAAACTACGACAAGCTTAATTAGAAACATGCAAAGAAGTCCTATTTCATGTACCTACTATTCAGGTAGAGTTGTAATGAAAATGAATCTCTAGAAGAAATAGAACGACAACTATTTATTAAATCATCATACATTCGACATTTTGATCTCAAATCTAGTTTGGCAGTATCGCCAAATTAACAAAGAGTTGACTTTAGAAACGGCCGCACCGTTTAGGGGTTATTGGTTTAGCTAGGAGCGATCGAAGCGCTTTTGGGGCTTAGAACCCTCGAATGTGGGTAGATTCGATTAGATTCGATGTGTACGGCTAAGCTTGTACAGACAGCAAGTCAAGGTAGATTACATGTGATGCAAGCAAACATTAACCTGTGACTATGTGAACATGTATAATATAATATGTCAACAAACCTACCAGGCATGGTCGGTTATTAAACATCTGACAATAGGCCAAACTACAGACGATTATGACAGCAGCAATCACAGAATAACAATTTAGTTTATTAATTATCCAGTAGGTATAAACGTTAGGGAACAGAATCTCACGTAAGTGAAGCCGCCGGCATCAGATAGTTAAGAACACTAAAGGATTAAACTGGTTAACTAAAAAAGCGAGATTAACACTTTCAGGGCAAACACATTAATTATAACACGAAATCACTCTTTACTTTAGGCACCTGTAAAAACACTGATAAACTAAGACAGCTCTTAGGGCATACTAAAATATAATAGTCACACTCTAGAGCGGTAAACATCCATCTTAAACATTTTAGGCCGGATTATAGGAGGCGTTCGAGACAGGCAAAAAATGTTACCTCTTATGGTACAGGTGATAAAAGTAGCAACATTAAGCTTGAATACGCCATTCCAAGCAACACGAGATCGTTTGTGGTGAGAGGCTATGCAAATTTTATTAGTAACAGTATGGTTTAGCAATAGTGCCACATTAGGATGCTTATGTAGAGACACATGTTACCGGTATAGGCTACCTGCTCCGACAAGTTTCCAACAGCAAAAAGGATTATTAATGACTAGCTTTTGCCCACGGCTCCGCCCGCGTGGATGTCGGTTATCGCGGCCAAACTTGGCCTATGTCCTTTCCCAAGGTCTAATCTACCCCTGTACCAAATTTCATCAAAATCGGTTCAGTGGTTTGGTGTGAAAGCGTAACATACAGACAGACAGACAGAGTTACTTTCGCATTTATAATATTAGTAGGGAGTAGGGAATTAGGGATATTTACTAATGCTGATCCGCCCGTATCCGCCCGGTAGGCTACCGGTGTTGCCATCAGGGCCCTTACCATGAACTCTTAAAACAGGTCAATATTGAACTGCTGTCATTCTACCAACTGCAAATGTCACTTTGTAATCCTGTATATTTTGATATATTTATATGACATTACAAAGTGACATTTGCAGTTGGTAGAATGACAGCAGTTCAATTATTGACCTGTTTTAAGAGTTTATGGTAAGGCCGCAGGTCAATTCATCATTTGTCAAAATAATCACAAAGTATTCTCGCCCATACGTTTATAAAAATAAAGGCGCGAATGCGTTGCGATTGTTTTTTGAAACTTGATTATTCAGGTCTATTATTAACGAGTTACGGGCCGCGCGGCTCGAAAATGAGCCGCGCGGCTCAGAATATGAGCCGCAAGTCTCAAATTTCGAGCTGCATTGTGCAACAGAGCTCGCGGTCAGCACTCGGGTGAGGTACGACCGGTAGAATCACGGCTGATGAGCCGGTAATTCGATTCATTTGGCTGCAACAGCGTCATAGCCAGATTAGTAGGCATTCAATCGTGGATGGTATGTCCAAAGAAAGCAATTCACCTACATAGTTTGTGGATGGAATGTCCGACAAACATGATAAATCTAACAAAAGCATGTGTTAGTAGCAAGCTCAAGAAATAAAATTAAAATGTATAAGCTTGAGGTTGCAAAAAAACATGACCTGAAATGACGACCTGCTATGGAAACCCTTAGACGTGGCACACGAGAGTATTGATAGAGGAGCTTATAAAGTGATTCTATTGAACAATTACAGTAGTTCGGAGCTGGGTGATTGTTTACTATTAATAGGTTTCCGGTGCGCTAGGTAAGCAAATACGACCAACACGGTATCCATCTCTCTGGCTTAGTTCCAAGTGCAATTTGATCTGCAGACGTAAGCCTCATGTAGGATCTATCAAGTTGTTTTGTACGATCAGTTTTGTCTTAGTTTAGTTTAGTTCAGTGTTATCTATCAGTTTTATTATGCCGAATTACGAATATGCCATTAATTTGAATTTTTGGATACTGGTATGTTTTATACACTCGTCTAGATTATTATTTAAAAAATATTCAGATAAGCAATTTTGTTATCTAACTGTAGACGAGTAATGTGGCGTAGCGGTAGATAGTTCGACAGCTTCATTAGAGGTCGTGAATTGGTTTAACGTTTAGTCAATTTATAATCCATACTTAATATTATAAATGCGAAAGTAACTCTGTCTGTCTGTTACGCTTTCACGCCTAAACCACTGTACCGATTTCGATGAAATTCGGTATATGAGACAGGACTATGAGAAAGGACATAGGCTATGTTTGGTCACGATAACCAACATCCACGCGGGCCGAGCCGCGGGCAAAAGCTAGTATACAATATAATTATTTTACGAGTACTTTTTTGTGCGTGTTTATTTTTGTTTGCGACTAACAGAAAAACAGATCTAGGGGTCTAGATTGAAAATTTGAAAATTAGCACATCCTTATACTTCTACAATTTATTAAATACCTACTTTGTTAAGTAGACAAATTACATCAGATTCTAACTATTTTGTGACATGACCTAATTTCGGAATCCAGATCTTCAGGAATATTATTTAAAAACGCTGATTAAAAATACGATTTTAATGTAAACACCAAATGAGTTTGAGGTTCTGTCAAGCGTATACACTTCTAATCTCAAAAGCGAGGTCCAAGTTAAAAATGAGCAACTGAATAATTATGCAAGTACAACAAATTATACTTTCGGTAAGGAACTTTATATCCTATCTTATTATTATATTATGCGAGAGTAACTCTGTCTGTGACGCTTTCACATCTAAAACACTGAACCAATTTTGATGAAATTTGGTACAGGAGTAGATTAGACCTTAAGAAAGGACATAGGGTTGACATGAGTGTTTTCTGCACGGATTATTTTCGTTAATTCCTGATAATTCTTTGTTAAAGTTGTTAATCTTGTTAAGTTTTATAGTTGTGTTAAGTTTTTTATTCAGTTATTGTGAAGTTTCTGTTATCTGAACCTTGATATTGGTGAAAATGAATGAACTTGGTCCGAGCGGTGCTTGCACTTTTATTTTGCCGAAGAAAAAGAGTTCCAAGCATATTGTAATGCGTTCTACGGATAAGGAGACCGTTATTAATATATTCAAAGACGTAGAAGAGACTCGGCCCAAAGGTTCGTATCCTAAAGTTTGACACCTAGTGTTTTGTTTGTTTATACTTTGTCTCACGGCCAAATGAATAGAGTATAGTTGTAATTCTATGCAAATAAAGTATGTATTACCTACCTACATTGATAAGAAGTCGGTTAAAAAGTGAAAAAGGTGAAAAAGCATCTGATGAGACCGTCAAGCTGAGTGCCACCATTGTAACATGATACGTGTCTGTAATGGTGACCCTCTTATCAGAGACTTTGCCTTCAGCTTACCATCAGGCGAGGCGAAGTCAAATTGACGTGTCCTATAAAAAAAAAAATAGTAATGGTAATATTGATAGTTGCAAATAAGTAATTTGAATAGGTGGTTCATGTTTAGATATAGGTAGACGCTTCTGAGACGAAGGGAGTGTCAAACTCAGGGGATGAAACTTGCCTCTAACATAGAAAAGAGATCTCAAGGCTTGTAAATTGTCTCAACGTGATATATGGGGCGTGAACCGTTAATACGTTTTATTTTTATGCCCATCTACCACTTTATGGGACATATAATGTGGACGCCAATTATTGTCATGTTCAAAGGAAATTGTTTCCTGGCAGAAAGCCAGCGACCTGTAACTTATGAGGAATAATTGCATTTTTAACAGTGATGCTCATGGAGACAGCGTTATTAATACTTGGTTGGGTGGGACTGCCTTACAACATATTTTATGTATTTTTGTATCATTTGTTACAAAATTGTAGGTATGTAACAAAGTTAACATATTTTAATATAACATTATGCTTCTAAAAGTATTCTAATTATATAGATATTAATCAACATAATATACAATAATAACAAACAAAGTAAATGGGCCGCTGGCTAAAAAAACCGATGTTATCCATAAACAAAAAAAAACAAGGATTTCGTGCAACTGACACATATGTCTGTATCACACCCTGTATTATTGCCAAAATGTTTTTTATTCTTTTTTACATGTAGAAAACAACGTCAAAATATACGTTTCCTATAATAATTGTTGTAATACTATATCAATTAGCCTATTGCAGTCCCCTTCTAGATATAGGCCTCTAGCCTCTCCATTGGGAGGCTTTGGCCCACTGCTTTCACGCTGGCCGCACGGGTACAGAGTTTTATTTCAAGTTTTCCTTCTCTCGCAGTGATATCATCTGCGTATTTTTCAGCTAGTCGCCTCTTACGACACCCTTCGGATGAGATGGGGTGGTGATACTCGTATTCATTCTCGTATTCATTCACCACACGAATATAATCAATGCTTAACATATAATATAAAACTCCTTTTCGCTAACAAGTAACATAAATCTATTTATTTATCATCAACATTAAAAGAAGATAGCACATGGTTAGTTTGCTGAAGTGCACTCTATTTAGACATTCATGCCACTTGAGAAACTGTATCAAACAGGTCGTTCACATCAACTCATTTAAGCTCTTCACTTCACGTTATATTTTGCATTATAGAGTCTTGTCTAGTGAAATTACAGGCTTCATTTGTTTCATTAAGTACTAAGCTTCAATTCAAATTATCTTTGATTTTACAAAAGCATTGTCCAGCGCGCATAAATAGCATCTTCTTACATTAATATAAAAAGCATTAATACATTATAAAACTCCCTGCACAAAGCAATGCACAATAATATGTATTATCGTAAAAGCATCAAGAAAAATCAAAGGCTTTTCTATAGTACTTAGTTCGTTCCGGTACTTAGTTCGTTCTTTCAAAATTGTTCGTTCACTCACTTTTAAAGCCGTCAGGGACATCGACTCCTGCAAAGAGACATTTTCGAGTCACGTCAATACCCGTCCTAGGTCGTCTAATCCTCTATACTCTATTCATTTGGCCGTGAGACAAAGTATAAACAAACAAAACACTATAAAACTTCAAACTACTATTCAAACTATTCAAACTTTAGGATACGAACCTTTGGGCCGAGTCTCTTCTACGTCTTTGAATATATTAATAACAGTCTCCTTATCCGTAGAACGCATTACAATATGCTTGGAACTCTTTTTCTTCGGCAAAATAAAAGTGCAAGCACCGCTCGGACCAAGTTCATTCATTTTCACCAATATCAAGGTTCAGATAACAGAAACTTCACAATAACTGAATAAAAAACTTAACACAACTATAAAACTTAACAAGATTAACAACTTTAACAAAGAATTATCAGGAATTAACGAAAATAATCCGTGCAGAAAACACTCATGTCAACCCGTTCATCAAAAGTAAAAATGGTGGGTATAACCCGGCTAAATACGGAAACTATTAATTCTACTTTCATTACTTAGAATTACTGTTCACCTTCATTTAGTAGTATTAAAATGCGGTTAAAGTTTGAGATTCACAACATTTTTAGGTCTTTTATAAGGTCAATTCTGATAAATATTTAAATATTACTTATAAAAATATAAAAAGTGTTAAGCTAAACGAATTCTTTAATGTTCAGCTTGTGATAAAGAATATCACCTAAAATATGCAGTATTGTTTATAGTTTATCTTGCTCCTTACATAGTAAAAATATTTATTTGGTATTATGTTCAATTATTAATTAAAAAATGACACCTAAAAGAACCTTTTTTATGGTTTGTTTACATTTTGTCTCACGGCCAAATGAATAGAGTATAGTTTGCTGTCTACAGGGATAGTTACATGACACAAAACATGATACAAAGCAAATGAAGCACTATAGCAGATATAATTTGGGGTGAGTTTCAGCTGCATCGAAGCGCAGCAATGCAATAAGCGTTTAATATGCAGAACGGAATCCGAATATAAAACACGGTGAATTGAACGAAATTCTGGTTATTACGTTTCAGAGCTACAGCGCTTTTGACGACGGATTGACGGAATGACGGAATGACGGATGAAATAGTTTTATTGGGAGGATATATGAAAGAATGTAATTATATATAAATTCGGCCAAGTGCGAGTCGGACTCGCCCATGAAGGGTTCCGTAGTAGCAAAGGCGAAAATTGCGGTTTATGACGTATATTAAAAAAAAACTACTGACTGGATCTCGTTCGAACCAATTTTTAGTGGAAGTTTGCATGGCAATTTACATCATATATTTTTTTAGATTTATCATTCTTTTATTTTAGAAGTTAGAAGGGGGGGGGGGGGGGGGACATTTTTCCACTTTGGAAATGTCTCTCGCGCAAACTATTCAGTTTAGAAAAAAATTATGTTAGAAACCTCAATAGCATTTTTAAAGACCTATCTACAGATACCCCACACGTTTCACAGAATGCGGTTCACAGAATACATCTACTTACCAAGTTTCAACAGCATAGGCCTTACCGCCTTATAGTTTCGGAGAAAAGTGGCTGTGACATACGGACGGACGGACAGACAGACAGACAAACAGACGGACGGACAGACATGACGAATCTATAAGGGTTCCGTTTTTTGCCATTTGGCTACGGAACCCTAAAAACGGCTTATTCCATGAAAAAGGTCACCATTGGTGGTCGTTGGGACAAAATTTTACTTTTGTTTCCAACCACAAAAGTAAAATTTTGTCCCATTTGTCCCCATGGCGGTACGAAGGGGGCGTACGAACCTACTAAGTGACGCGCCTCTGTTGCGAGAAATTCGCACTTTGAACCTGGTAGCCGAGGTATTGACTCAACCACCTACTAATTGAATTGATATGAAATAAATAAATACGTTTTCATTCAAGTTTTCACTTATATCGGCAGTTTTTTTCTTTTGGTAAAATCCCCCTGATAATAGCCGTCATGATAAAGTAAAGATAATTGAAAAACCAAAGTTAGTACAAATATATCTCCAACAGAGTAAAGACCGAAGAAGAACATAGCAACATTGTTGACCAAGATGACCCCACAGAATAGTGGCTCCGTAAGGAATTAACCGAAAACCACCGAAAATAACCCTATACAAAGACAAAGATTGGGGTATTTCCCGATGGGGTTGCCTACCGACTACCGCCGATAGCGCCATACCCAAGAATACGTAAAAAAGGGACACGGGCAGTTATTTGAGAATTAATTATTTAAAGATAATTTATTACCTACAGGTAACTAATTAATTATTAATTTATGAGTGGACTTAATGCCTAAACCTATTTTGTAGCAGTAAATTTTAGGGGAGATGACAAAAATATAAACATTAGTATAAACGTTAAAACGACCCTACGGCCCGCATTCTAGAATGGTACCCACCCAATTTTGAATCTCGATTTATCCGAGGATACACTGTATAGACAATCTGTCTAATTTATTAATATGTTACATACAATCTGTAAGTCGGGATTCAAGTATTAGTGTCGTTGTAGAATATGGGTCTAAAATCAGTATTTGATTTACAAGTATTATTCCACCGATTTCCCTCGATAAAAAGCTCTTCGTGTTTTACATTTTATTTCTCTTTTAGTTGTGTTAACACCTTATCTCGAGGTATTTGTCTTAAGATAAATAGTGGGACTATTATTCTCAGAAAACATTACACTACTTTAGCCTCAGACAAGACTGCAATATAATACGCTATGATATATTTTTCCCAGTGTTCTGCAAGGGCACATTAATAATATTTTCTTTTAGTATCAGGCTTTCTTGAACAGGTTGCACTGAAAATATTTGTGTGATGGTAATACATAATATTTGCACAGGTGTACCTGGCGCAAGCTTTGCTTTCGGGGTAGGGAGGTTAGACGGCTAGAGGTCCCAGAAAGGCTACATCCAATATTCAAAAACAATTAGCAAAAACAATTATCCTCAGGCAACAAAGGGTTTTAACTTTGGTGCCCGAGGACCGATGCAACAAAAGTTGCGATGCAACAATTATATCGATTAATTAATTTTACGTTGCAATCTTAAAACGAATACATACAAAGTGCACTCAGACTTATACTATCTATCTGTGAACTGTGCGAATGGTTCGTATTGTTTAAAGCACTTGTGGTCTTTGTAAATGCAAAGCTGTTTCATACAATTTTCATTGTTTTGATGTTGCGCGATCTCCATTGAAGCAAGTTTTATAACCGCTCATGGATTTTTTTTATCAAAACAAGTACTTTTTAACAGCAAGATAGTGACAAATAGACTTTATAGTATTGTTATTGTTACCCAAAACTACAAAACGGACGGGACGGCGACAGATTGACCTAGATTTACGCGTAAAATCCAATAAATGATTGCTATTTCACCCGCAGTGATGTACTAGAACTGCCACAGGCGTATCGTGTATGCAGATAACACACCTGTGAATGTTGTTTTGCTCACAATATCATCATTTTCACATAGGTTTGACTACATTGTTCATATATTGATTACGTACATCATTTAAGTGAATTATTTCCAATTTGCCGCAACTATATAGATTTAGAAAGTTATTTTGCTTCGTGTACTGTACAGGCAATAAATTATTTCCTTAATGGGTTGAGACTACTTTTATTAAGGTATTAAGTTTAATAATATACCTGTTAGGCCTCTAGGCAGAAGAGTTTTCTAAATCAGTCAGCAGATGTACTAATAATTTCCTGATATTTTCATTCAACTTAAGCAACTGTTTAAGAACAATTGAATAAAATTTTAAAGCATTTATTATGCTAACTATTCAAATCAATTAAGTTTTTTCTGTGTTTGAAGATCGAGGTCGATTCTCTTTTCTAAATCTTAGGTAATCGATTTGTTTCAAAATTAAAAACGACTAAATGCTGTAATCGAATAAACATCTGAAATCTTGCGAGGGATCGGCTTCCAAATTTTCCGCAACAATTTGACGCTCAAATAGTCGAGCTAGTGAAGTACAAAATTAGACCAAGCTGAGTGTGAAGGCAATAATGAACGATTGGGTGGGTTAGCGCCAAACTGGCCTATAAAATGTAACATCAAACAAGTAAACGACACGACTGTAGCCCACGGTCCACTGCCAAGCAGCAATATGACTTTGGCACGAGCGTGTCACATTCGATAGCAGAGATTTCGAAGTTTTTGTTAAACAATATAACTTTTACATCGTCGATGTGGTTTAGAAATTAAGATTCACAATGATTATAACAACCCATCAGGTGGGCCGTGTGCTTGTCTGCCAACTAAGTGGTATAAAAAAAAGACGTGTGGCACTCGGGACTGCCGCGGTAAAGCTATTGCATAGCATTTTTTATGAACTTATGCAATTATAATAAATAATAATTTGAATTTGAATTTGAATTCGGATTTCGGATTTCGGACTTCGGACTTCTGACTTCGAGTCCGAGTTCGAGTCCGAGTCTGAATTTGAATTTGAATTTGAAAACGAACAACTTATGCAATTATAATTACTTACGTTAAGCGAAGCTACTTCGGAGCAGCTCGGCTCTGTTCGTGCGAGCTCGGAGGTGTTACCATTTTTCGTTACGGAATTTCTGGATTCGGTCTCCACGCTCAAGGCCCGCGATAAGAGCTATGCAATAGCTTAAAAAAATTAAGTTTAGGACATTTCAATGTATAAGAAGCTCCTAAAAAAAAACTTTTTTCTATCTTCCTTTCATAGAGAAAGTAAAGTCGAGAATCTATTCAGAATTTAAAACCTAAATGAATAAAAATGAATGTTGCATAGCACAAACACGAGATCAATCCGGCACGACCAATCCGGCAAATTCTTTTTCGTCCTGAAGTTCCACGCAATGCTTTTATGAAAAAAAAAAGGGGGCCAAGGGAACGAGATGAATTCTACGCGGGAACGTGAACGGGAACAAAATTTCAGAAGCCGCGGGCATCGACTAATTAGTAATAAAATATCATTCATATTATGTGTGTATACACAAGTGTACCTAAAAACTCCAGCAATATAAAAAAGGTTTCAAAATGAGCATTTCAGTGTTGAATACTTTTTTTTTACTCTTGAATAAAAATGGAGCAAATTTATGAAAGCTTTCAGTTAACACTCACTCTTAATGGTGGTAAGTATAACAGGTTGACAAACGAGGTAACGTAATGGCTTCTCAGTAATACTTGTGTTGATGCTTTAATTAATCACATTTTTTATTTAACATTACACGTAGCACATTCAGTGGATTTACATATTTGTTTTGGTTGTAACTGGCTGACAAAAGCTAAAACAAATTCAGTACGAGTATATATGTCCAGAACTTTTTTTTTTAATAGAGTTCGACAAATCACGCTCGACTGAAAAAAAAGACATACTTTCAGAATAAAATAATATACCTATTATATATCTGTATAGCTGTATCATATATACAGAGTATGTACATCAAAGTCAATTATCGTAAATCAACTGTCCCATATGGGGATAGAGACCAAAACCCTTGTCGGCAATCTCGGTATATCGATATTATACTTGTATGCTGCCTCTATGCAGTTAGTAACTTGTAAGTGACACCTTTGAAATTGCAAGCGGATATAAGGTAGCCTAGTAGGTACCTAATCGTATCTTGCCAGTATAAAAAATGCGAAACATTTATAAAGTAGTCGTTTTTTATACCACTTAGGTGGCAGACAAGCACACGACCCACCTGATTACAGGATTAATTTAAAGTCATTAATTAATTTTACAAGATCAAATTCATATACTGATATACTGAGTATAAAAATAGACCATTTATCATAATCCGGTAACGAACACCTGCCACCTGTATAATATGGTAAATGTATCAAATTTAAACATTCTGCTGCAATTACATTTTATTGGCTGTTTGCTATCAATAATATTAACGAAGAAATTGACGAGATAGTATAGCTACTATTTCGTCAATTTCTTCGTTAATATTATTGATAGCAAACAGCCAATAAAATGTAATTGCAGCAGAATGTTTAAATTTGATACATTTACCATATTATACAGGTGGCAGGTGTTCGTTACCGGATTATGATAAATGGTCTATTTTTATACTCAGTACAAAGCGACGTACGTCAAAATGAGTAAACCTCTCATTCGTCAAGACAAACTCAGCGCCACATGTTTGCACTTTCCAGCAATGATGAAAGGTGAACATTTTGAAAAACGGTTTTTGTATAAATTATGTTTAGGTGTAGGTAGTAGGATATACCTACTATAACCTAAAATATATATTAAATTATACGATTATAAAGCCGGGTTGAGTACCTAATATAGACGTGGGCTTAATATTACCTTCCTATTTTTTTCCTTTTTACCTATCCCTTTCTTTCTGCAGATCAGCACGTGTGATATACTTATGTATAATAAGCCAAATAGTACCTAACTCTTAGCGCGCTTAAATGAGTAAAATTTAACCAAGTTGACGAACATTTTCGACCAGAGAGAAATATGCTTGATAGCCAGCTTAACTTGATTTCTAACATAACACAATTTACGTCATCGTCGATACCCACGGATATAGAGAATGTTACCTACGTCTACACTTAGTCCTATATTCATCTACACTGGCGCTGCTAACATACCCTAGGTTCCTAGTGCACCTACAATTTATTTACAGTCATCGTTTATTTACTTCGAGAAAGCGAGAATTGAGGTTAAACTTAGTGCAAAATTTGTGAGCTCTTCGTCTTGCTTTAGAGAGTCAAGTCCACATATAGTGCATATTATTTATTACTTTAATGATCACTATTATTTATTACACAGAGCCTCTGACTAATATTGCAGTCGACAATTTATATGACCACAGCACACCGCTGTTCGAGACATAAAGGTACGAATTAGATCACCCTTTGGCTTTGAGGACATGCGATCTGGTTGGCTCAGTTTACATAGACATGAGCCTGTCTAACCACCAATTGAAAGGCTAGATAGATGGATTTCAAATTGAAGTTACTGCCCAACATTTTAGGTTGGCTACAGAATTTGTAATGTAGATAATGTATAATGCTTTTTGGGAAAAGCAATCTGGTAGCTCGTATTTACATAAATATAAACCGCAGGCTATCTGCCGATCGAAATAATACAGAATTCCAAATTAATGAATTCATTTCACAATAAATTAGCAACCTAAAAGAAGAATATCAATAGAGAAATTTAAACAAAATTTTTTGATTTTTTATAGGTCGTGTATGTGAACGGTCGTGTAGGTACCTAAGTAAAGACTTCGGATATAAAAAAAGGATATTAGTAGAAGAATTTGTAGGTACCTACCCACTTTAACCTTTCCCAGATATTTTATGGAGAACATCAATCAGCTCGATCAACGTGACTTGGATGAAACTTTCTCAGAGTGATTTGTTCTGGAGTCAGATGTAAAAGACGATTGCAGTATATTACCTACTGCCAATAAAAAGTCTAAATTTGTCAAAGAACAATTGAGTTGATTCGTGCCTTTTACATAATCACATAAATTTGAAGCAAATAAAGCTAATCTCGGCAAAATTATTTTCGGTTTTTGTTCAGATGTAACCTTCAATTTTGTAATTTCTTTTTAATTTAAATTAGGCAGATAAAAATATTACGTTTCGTTCAAGTTTCTTGTTCTACCTACTACGTTCCTTCGGAGGCTTTGTAAAGTCTTGTCTCGTTAAAGGCACGCGAAACACTGATTAGATACGCCTGATTAACTCTCCTTTTGTTAGAATCCAATCACGTTTAATACCGCTGTATTAAATGGCTGGTGTAGATTGGAATGAGTTTATAAACTTTTACTACAAATTTAAGATTAAAAAGGAAGATAAAAACAAAATTCTTTTAATGGTTCATTGATTTCCAAATCCTACTACTTTCTTAATAATGTTACTGAAATTACTTACATACCTATAGCAGCTCACAAAATAATCTGCAATCGTTATTATGTTCCAATAATCATCCGTGCAGTTTTAAATCTTGGATATATGATTTTCAATCGATTTCAAAAAAGAAGAGGTTCTCAATTCGATTGGTATTTTTTGAGTCCAAATCTCAAAGCCAGAGAAGCTAAATTGATCGGGATTGTGATGTGTAGTTTTCTTTAGAAGCAGTTAATTTACTTACTAGTCTTACGCCTTTACTTAAGCAGCAATATACGTATAATATTATATCCTCTGTTGGTCTGCACGACAAAAAAAAATCCAAATGATAGACAAAAGACACCTACAGACGCAAATGCGGTTATCCGTAGGTACTTTTTGTAGTAATAAGCTCTTTGACGCGATACCATTCACGACTGACCGTTTTCCAACGAATTTTTACTAAAATTGTGAGAGAAAACTGGCGCTTTAGGTATACTTTTATATGGAACTTTTTGAAAGGTGGATTAATTGTAAGTCTCGTATTATGTATATCATATGGGTAAAGCAAACTGCTAATGATTATTTGTTATAAAGTTAACTGATTACAGTTGCATAAGTCTCCTAAGTCTAAGTAGACCTAAACTAACAAGATTGTAAACTAACAGTTAGAGAAGGAATTATCAATCAGATTACGGCTTTAGCAAGTAGCAGTGTAGAAATACGGCTTTACTTGTAACCCAATTATTTGATTGGCGCAAATTGCTATTTTCCTCCATACATTACTGTTAGCCATGATCTCTTCAGTCACCTATAACTCCGGACACGTATCTTGGACTTATATCGCAAGACAAACGAGGCTCTGGCGCCCGCGGATTGCTTTGTAATAATCTATGCTTGGTGAATTTGAGTTCGTCCACCGCAGTAGCACCCCGTACTATCCTCAAAAGACACCCAAGAAACGTGTACTGCGCGTATAGGGTACATTTTGAGCACATTTTAGGTCCAAGATACGAGTCCGGAGTTATACGCACCACAAGCCTCAGTCAGGGCCGCATTCCATGCATTCTTTGGCCTACCTCTGCTCTTAAAGCATTATTTTTAGTTAGTCCATGTAATAAAAAATATATTATTTTTTAAGGCAAGTTTCAAGAGGACAATCATCGCGGTTGAGAGTGCTTATAAACTATACGAAGACGCAGTAATGAATAATATCTTACGAGTGATTTACTAGCCTCAATGTACGCGAAGACAGGAAACTTGTCGAGAAAATGCTATCGGCTGAGAAGCCAGTGTCATCGCTAATGATGAATGACGTAGGCTGAATAGGGAATATAATTAATTAGGCACTTCCTTGATGTGAATAGCTTTTCATGGATTACAAGACTAATGATGGTTTTAAAGAATTCAGGAATTGGAAAATAACTTTAACAGGATCGTTATTTCTCTAAATTTACAATTACTGGTGCCATATATCAGCTGAAGTAGATATGTACATATCAACTAAAATTTACAATTAGTAGGAAATTTGCTATTTGCATTTACGAATTTGATTTCGATTTGCATGTTTAACCTACCCAATCGTAATGAATAATGTAACTGAAAAGTTAGTCAAATATTTTAGGCAGAATGATATTCTTCCAACATATGGATAGACCCTCATAATCTTAAGAGTCAAAGGCATTTTGTTCGATTAATTTAAGATGATGATCATCGAGACTGTGCTCTGTGTCCCACAGTTCGGATGATTTAACACTTTTAAGATGTTGTTCGTTTGCTACACCAATTTCAGCAAAACAAATACAATCTATAAAATTATTACTATTATATTGGTAAAAGTCAATACATTTTCCTAAGTGTAGCTTGATATTCATATTGTTACTTCATGAAATGATATTGTATTTCGAGTACAGTCTATACTTATCAAGTACCGAATATTCGAATAACGAAGAAAAATAAAAAGGGAATATACTTCCAACAATAAATTTATTCTTGGTGTTTGTCTGGTCTTCAAAACTGTCAGCGCCTGTCTCACCGAAGGAAGTTTAACTTTTAAGAGTTTGCTCTTAAAATCTATTCTGTGCATTCGCATGATATATGACCCTGGTTGTGCTACTTGGATTAACATTAATGTAGTGAAGTCGGTAATAGCAATAAAAGAGTTTTAGTATAACATTTTGGTGAATATTTTGTTTAATCTAATTCGAATGTGTGTGGCGAGAGTGAGGGTGAATGCAGTTTAAAAAATAATTTTTGGAAGAAGTTTTTCGTTTGATTAGGTACAGTCGACAAATGAAATACGGTTGCACATGTTATATTATGTAAAGATATGATTCCGTAGCCGACCGTATACGACAACTGCCGACGCACGCAGCACATGTGCGTAGTTCATTGCAGCTTCTCAATGATTGCCTTTATCCGTATCGGAATTTGACAAGTAATGGGTACGCTGTAGGTATGTGCTACATGCGTCGGCAGTTGTCGCATGCGACGGCAGTTGTCGTATGCGGTCGGCTTTGGAATCATACCTTAAAGGTGCAAGCGTATCTCATTCGTCGACTGTACATGAAACGAAAAACTTCTCAATCTCTGTTATTATACCTACAGAAATTCCCAAAACTTTCATAAAACGCTTATACCTACATAGCAATTTCAAGACATGAAAACCTGGCAACTTCGCTAAGTGAATTGTTCGTATCTTGGAATTTTCAATAACTGTGTTACCAGACTGAATACTAACCAGAAGGCAGTACCTACTGTATCTATTTTACTTGTAAGTGAATAAAAAAGGCCAAATGTTCTTTACAATTTGATATTTTCTTTAGCATTACAGCGTGCTACTTACATAAGTTAGCGAAAATATTAGTAGTGTGCGATTCGTATTCACATAAGTTGCTGTTTCAATTACACCTTCTTTTAAATTTATCAATATAAACTTTTGAAATAGTTCTTGTTAATTTATATTTTCTATCAAAGTATCTCATTTGCCACCCTAGATTCAAAATACATAACTGCCGGAATGGTCTGAGCGGGAGCTACAAAAGGAGGACTCTCACCAATTGGTGAGACTTTTGGTGAATTTCAGGCACAGACCGATACCTAGACATATAAACAAAAAATGATTTTAATATGTTAAATGATACCTCCTGTACATAATTTCTCTTTACGGTAGGTAAGACTTATGTTTTGAATTGTTTGCTACATATATTTTTTACTAAATAAAAGAAAATACGCTGGAAATACACGAAAAATTTTATATTCAAGGCTTTTACTAGCTTCATTCGCGCGAATATCAGTTACCCATTGACTCGTAAGAGCCGTGTAAGGGAGCTAAAAATATTGCATAAAAAGACCTTCCTTGATATACGGCAAGATTTTGAATCCCTACGGTACGAGGTTGGATTTATTCTGTCCCCAAGCTTTTGCGGCTTATTTATATGAGGTATCACATTACGTTGATGGATGAGCCCCTTTAATGGATAGCGTCATTGAAGAGATCTCCAACACCGGTGATTTACAAGTAAATAAACGAAATGATTCATCGATGCTAGCCCATTTTTTTGTGCATGAATACGAATGGCAAAAATCTTATATGAAAAATCTCATACGCACTGTATCTACTAGCTAATACATAAATATGATATATTACTTGACAGAGCAGTTAAGTGGCGTGAAGGATTTCTGCACTGAGGTTACTTAGGCATAACCATGAAGCAAGATAAATATGATTAAAATAAATATTTGCAATAAAAACTGGTATAAAAACAACATGGATTTATTTATTATTAACTGATTTTATTTTGACTAGCCAACTTTATTCCACTGTTGGGCAAATGGGTCCTTCAAATCTTTACACTTTCTCTCTCCTTACAAGACTTTTCAGGGTTATTAATTTCTATGCATTGAATTTCATTTTCTATCAATATGAACATGCACATGATGATATTTTTGTAGGTAACAAAAAATAAAAGAATAGATAAAATATTACAGCATCGCTCCCTGAATGACTGACTGTAAAGATTATAGTGAAATCTAAAAAGGACGGTTACCACCAAATCTGACATAAACACTCAACCAGGGAGTCATGTGACTTAATGGTAAGTAAAGTACGCTTTTGACTTAGTTTTATCGCTTTTTCTGCGCGCAAAAATAGTCGTTGGAAACAAAAATGTCCTCAGAAATTACAAACAGCTTTCTAAGAGGTAGGTTATAAAATATTCCTGATCTTTCGTATGAACTTTTAATTGAAGGGCTTCAGTCTGGAAAATAAATTTTACTTTAATGATAACATAAATCGTAGCTTTTGACAACGTAAACCAAAATTGATGAATGACAACTAAACCTATTTGATAAAAAATACCCAAAATACCTCTTGATCGCAAAGTCGACGTCTTAGCCACTGAGCAAAAAATTTGTATTATTTCATTAGTACTGAAAATTATACTAATCGCATAACGTAGACATGTATAACGGATGCTGTTGCTGTTTGATAACTACAGATTTTGGAACATTATCATTAATAATATTATTAGCTACTCAAAAGCTAAAGCTTCTGAGATGCATAGAGCGTGCTTCTACTCAGTAAGTACCTTATACCTTCTCGTAACAGCCACTCAATCATCCGTCGATCGATTAAGTGCATATACCGTTAAATCCGTGAGTGTTTCAAGTAGGGGTTCCATTATGGATACACCCTGTAACCTGTCATAATACAGAACCGAGGTTCCTTTATGAGCTCACCAAATAATCATAAAAACCTTTTATAATACTGAGTGGGTAGATGCCTTTTTAACATAATTTATAAGACCTTTGTCTTTCTATTTTTACACGACTGCTTATTCAAAGAAGTTTTTAAGCACTTTAAGGGCAAATTCTAAAATTATATCTAATATAACTCACTCTATTTTGGGATCATAAAAGTAAGGCTGATTAATCGTGTTTAAATATGACTATGTAGCACTATAGGGCCTAGCTTGTTTTATGCAAGTTTTATAGGGCTTCATTAAATTCGAACCCTTTCTAAAATAAAAGAAGTAAGTAGGTGTTTTACTTTACGATTTACGATACGATACGAAATAAAATAGTAAAAAGCTTTATATTTCGTCATCAATTGTTACTGCCGCAGTATAGAATATCCGTGATTGAATTGCTTGCGGAAATATTAAAAAAAGAAAGAAAGAAAAGAATATAAAATATAACGTTAACATTGCGCAAATTGTATCCATAGCAATCGTGATCTGTAAATTAGAATGATTTGAACAATTTCTGTCGCTGACTATACTTCAAATAATCGAACTCCCCAACAGTTCTAACCCTATGACGAAAGAAATATTTGTACTAATTTAAAGTTTCACCAACTGAACACACGTGTGGTCAGTCTCTCGTGTCGAGTTGGTGAAAAACCCAGTGCTACGACCCTTGTCGGCTCAGTTCAAATATTTGTATGCATAAACATGGGTACTTGCATTGCTCTGGTTGTGTCTCGGACCAGACCCCAGACTTCGAGGTGAAAGTTTCGGATGCGACTGGGATTAACACTAGGATAAAGATGAAGAAGAAAGGATATATTATATATTTTATCAGATGACGTAATTTTCTTGTGCCTCGAGTACTCAAAACACGTTTCTACTTTAGGGTGAAGCTGAATCTCCCAGTTTTCCTAGCAGCCTATTTATCTTTACAAAGCAAATATACCGGCGATTCGGGTCCCCACATAACAGGGTCATTTCGTATTGTGTTCAACACGGGAACGCTCTTTACTTGATGAAATAACTCGCACAAACGAAATTTTTCCCAGTTTGTTTGTTCTAGTGGGCTTTGAAATTATAATTTGATTTATTTGAGAACACGTTTTGAGTATGTAGATTATAATGAGTTGATGAGTTGAGTTGTAACGCATGTGTAATGTGTCCAGTGATAATATAGGATGTTTCTTTTGAAATGTTTTTAGCCGCGTTGGTGGAGTAAAATAGGGCCACCCCGTCTCTTCCTGTGTGTGTCGTAGAAGGCGACTAAGGGATGGGCTGTTCCCCATAGTTGGCGAAATGTGGATAATACGGCGACCGATCCGTAGTCAATAAATTGCCATACTAATTCACCTCTGCCTACCCCTTCGAGGATTTACTGGAGTGAGTATATGTACGTGTGATTTATTTAGAAATTTTACGAGGTTGCTGCTTGTATGATGAAAAAAGTTACTGAACTTTTGTACACGCACGATACACAAGCGGAGTTTAACCTTCTTAACTAAGAAAAGTACTTTCACTATTGAATATTTTATACATGTCCCTCTAGATACTTGCAAAATATAAAAAACAAACTGAACTGATTCGACGTTTTTTTAAATTATTTACGAACATTTTACGTCGTTCTTTGTTCTTTTTACCTTACCTTACCAGAATAATCATTAAATATACAGTAGTAAATTTCAAACATAAGGCCGCACGCATTTCTGTCATATGAAATTTCATGCTGTACAACATAAAACTGGAGAATATAAAGTCTTAACATGAGTGTGATAAAATAATAAGGTCACGTCAGATGCAGTACCTACATATTTCTATTCACTTCCCAGCGCACAAGCATCATATCGGTACACCACGTCGTTCAAGAGCGAATTTTTTTGAAATGAATACGTCCCTCGGTATTGCAAACAGAATATTTCGTAGTACATCGTTAAAAGTTATCGCGTTCCGTTCACACCACTTAAGCACGTCCGACTATAACTCTAGTTTCAAATTTTAATAAATATGTTATGTCGGCGCAATTTACGCAAATTCTATTGCTAATAAATCGATTGTATAAGGTTCGTTAACTATCAACGAATCTGTATAATATCGATTTATTAGCGAATACTACTTTATGCAAAGTTCATGATAGCCTTATTTTTGTTTTTCAAGTTAACTAAGTACCTACACTAAATCTAACACTATTGGTAACTCAATAAAAGATTTTAAAAACAAAGTAAGTGTTGCATAAGCTCACCTTTGTACGTATATTTTCAATAGATTGTTTATATGTTTGTATAAGTTTTAAGATATAGAACAAACTATAAATAAACTTATTGAAATAAACCACTTTTCACATTTATGACGTTCGAGTGACTCCGTTAAAAAGTGGTTTTATTTCAATATTCGCATAAACTTCGAACAGTATCATGTAGAAATAAACTTTATTGTACCCTATTCAAATATACCTACATAATAAATGGAAAACACAAAACAACACAGTTATTTTCAAAAGGCGGCCTTATTAGCAATTTCTTAAAAAAAAATTTCGAATTTGTTTAAATATTTAATATAGTCTTATAAAGTTTTTCGTGTTAAACAGCGATTTAAAAGTACACTTTCCAATTCAGCCTGATACTAAATCAGCGGTAACATCGAATTAAATTACGTAGGTACCTAATCTATTTCACTTTCCACGGATAAGGTAAACGATTCGGTGGGTCACTAACCTTTAAGAGCTAAACTTCACTAAGTATTTTTATTTTGCTTCATAAGTGATTGATTGTTCAGTGAAAATGAACTAAACGACACGAGCGTGCATTGCTGCAGAAAATTCCACAACATTTTCTACTAGTTTAATATTTTTCGTTAAGGTTGCAACTGTTCCAAAAGCTTCATATAAGTAATAGTGTAATAAAGAAAGTTTACGTTAGTATTAGTCAATGTGATAAATACAAAGTTTCGTTATATTGCACGAAAGCCACAATACAAGTTATAAAACCTACTAAATTATGTTCCATAAATTGTAACAGTTAGTAAACTACTACAATGCACGTGTGTGATATACTCGGTACATGACTGGCCTTGTAATAAACAATGTTATTATATTGATCAATAGGGTTTTATTGCCAATTTTTTTAGAGCTGGAAACTATGCTATTAATCAAAAGTTTTCTGCAGGATATATGTAGATAATAACGAATTGAAAGATCCCAATATTCTCTCGGTTTTTGTAAGTTCAAATGGCAATGAATTGGCGAAATTCCGGACAATTTATAAGCGCTATAAAAGAAAGATTCTTCAGTGGCAAACACGGGTTGAAAGGTATAGTCTGGAATGTCCTTCAACTAGACATTGAGAAATTTAGAATCTAACAAGGTGACGCTGGATTGCGTAATATTCACTCTTAGTAGAAAATATCAAAGGAGAACAAGGACAAGATCCATAAATCGCCTTAGACTTGTATTTGAAACTAGCTTTATGTGGTTCTTTTCTTATAAATTCAAAAATCTAAACCTTATCCAAAAATTGTTAGGGCAACAATTATTATAAACGCAGCATAACATAAATCATCCAAAACCGGTAGTACTTTGTACAAGTTTTGAGGTTAGCAAAAAATTTTGGGATTATTTTTGTAAATAGAAAATTAAAATTATTCGTAATTCTTAGACGAGTCTAACTCAAAATTTTACCAATCCAGTATAAACATTTCACAAAACAGAAGCAAGAAACTTTTGTCATCAATTCTAACCGATAAGATTAAGAGGACAACTGAATAGTAATTAAGTACATAAAAAACTTAATTAAAACGGAGGATCAAGCTTTTTTCCTCAACTTCAGACCAGGAGTCTATGAAGTATTAAAGTATCAAGAAATTTAAGCTACAATAAGTCACCTGGGAGATCGTTTAAGCTGAGTTGGTATAAAATGGAAACAAGATTTTCTGAGGTTCCAAAATATTCAAATCTGACCTATAAAAGAGACAAAGTTCAGTTCACAATCAGAGAGTGTAACGCCATAACAGTTAGAATAATGTAGCTATTTTAACCGGATTTCAGTCTCGGAAAGGCAGCATTTCAATGGATGACAATAAGATTCAAGTAAGTATTCTAAAGTCAGTGCGTAGAAATTTTTATAGCAGATCTTGTTTAAGTAACAAAGTCAAATGTTATTAGCGAATTACAATAATTTTGTTTTGAAATTACTTCATCAAATTCATTTACGCATGTGTATTTTCTAAAAAGTAGAAGTATGTAAAAGTAGAGATATAAAAAAACAGCGTGAATGTGTTACGTATGAAAAGAAAGAAGGGCAACAGAATAGGGAGACACGGAAGAGTTTCAGAGGCTTAACTTTTCTATTTTTCATTTTTCTATTTCATTCCGTATATTCTCTCTCTCTCTCTTGCTTTGACCTCGGTTGGATTGCTACCTTGGGAAGTGTAGGTAGGTGCCTATTTGACATATTAAATTTCCCTGTAATATTATATCTCAAATGGTTCTAATTATAATCCTTACTTCCAGGATTCACAAACAAATTTACGATTCAGATCAGTGAATCTAATTAGCATGATTTATTACTAACGCTCTCAGGTTTATTAATAATGCTGTAGTCGCTGTATGTAATTTATCACGAGTTTGACGACCAAAATGTAGAAATTTGCTTCATTTTCTTTAAAACTTTCACTTGATAAAGAGCAAAGTAACAAGGCCGGCAAAGAGCAAGGTAACAACACTGGCAAGCGAGACCGGCGACTTCTTTTCTTAAAAATGGTACGGGTGCCTACTGCATTCAGGCTCTCCTGCAAACCCTATAGAAAAACTTTGCGAGCAAATATTTAATTTCCTGTTCTTAGCAATGAGCAGAAGTTGTGAGCAAGTTAGTAATATAAAGTTCTTTGGCGTTGTGTAGTTAAAGTGAAATGAGTTATGTTCAGAGTTGAATCCTTTTCTAAGGTTTCTTTTCGGATATTTCAATTTGTTAACATTGTCGAAATCCATTTACTCAACTTTTTACTATAGATTGCTTAATCATGAGGAACGACTTTACGTCTGACCTCCCAGTCCGAACGGAAAGTGCACGCTCGAACCTCTTCTGTCAATCAGCAGGTAGCTGGTATGCTTCCAGGTGAATTTAGCTTTAGCGTTCTTAGTCCCTGTACGACCACCGCCCAGCATATTTGGTGATTATTCGCACCTCCTCTCAATATTTTCAAATTTTTAGTTATATTTGTTATGTTAGGTACATAATGCATACAAAAGCTAAATACAACTCACAAGATTATATACCACCTATATAATATACATGTATCTGTTAACTGTAGAGCGTGACTAATACAGGCCTAGTATTCTATCACTGGTCACGACTAACTCAACTCATGCGTATAAACCCTACTAAGACTAGAAGCATTGACATTCTAAACTTTAATCAACGGGATCAAGTCTTAGTAAACTTAAGAGGAATGTGAATCGGACCGAATTGGTGGAACCATTTGTCAGTAGGCGAAGGCAAAATCCACAGCCCCTATTTACAGACCTCTCAATCGTTACCTACCGTGAGTGCTCGGTTTCCGAAATAGCGACAACAATAAATCTAAAGTCAGGGCCGGATTTGTACTGTAAATTAATTCGGGACAAGAGCACTAATTTGTAGTAGTCAAACTTTGCAAATGTGCTGAAACTAGTTTTACACGATTTATGTAAGCATTAGTGTCTAGCCCAAAGGAGTGCTGTTAAAAGCCCGCAAATTCTACAAGTGCACTTGAGAGGTGTCTGTTATGAGAGAATAACCGCGTGATTCTGAAACTACTTAATTGTTTTAAATTATACATTAACTACACAAACTCCTGGAGCATCATTATGCATTCACGTTAAAAGCAACTACGAGTTTCTGCTTTCTGCGAGTATGCTATGTTATAAAGTGCCGAAAATAAAATGTTGAGCTTAATTTGAAGTGATTTTCAGGGCTACTTTAGAAGTACGTTACGACTTAATAAAAAATATCGATATTTGCACAGTTCTGATGAAAATGTTTAAGAAATTAAGGTAGGATAAATGATTATTTAAGCATTTATATCTTGTACGTCTCTTACAATTTTCCATTGGACTTTGACATTAACAGAAAATAAGACAGTAGTAAACCATCTGAACCCCTTCACGCTTTCATTCAACCATCGGAATAAATATCCACATTATATACTTCAATAATTTTCTTTGACCATTGATAAAAATATTGATTCTCAGTAAATCGATTCAATCAACCGTAAGTAACGTAATTTGAATACCCGCTTGATCCATTAGATGAAGCATATTTACATACATTTCACTTTTATTATGAATGCCCGAGTACCGAGTACTTGTGCGTAGGTAATGCCTACAAAATATACCTGTAGATACCTCTACACTCCATATCCGAAGGTTCAGGTCTGAATTTATCTACAGAAAGCAGGATCGTCAACATAAATAATATGAAATATGTCATCTTTTGAAAAGACAGGATATCCTTCCCTTATCGGAATCTTTACTGTATGTGGAAGTACTACGATAAAACATCAGTGTCAGATTTATGGATCTCTTGACAGACTCGAATATTTCAATAGGTACATATTTCAATAGAAGAAGGAAATGTTATCTAACTATAAAATATTATCGACATATAAAAGATAGCGCAAGTACCACCTATAAATTTGCTTTGGCTGTTTTTCTAACCTACAAACGAAGTGTGTATGCCATTAGATTTTTTATGTCTGTGAACAACATTCTTTGACTATTTTGACTTGGAACTCAAATAAATCATCTTTAAAGAAAAGAATAAATGTTTGCTCGTTAAGTCTCCTTGACTTCTTAGTTGGTTTTGAGATTTACTTTGCACGATTTAGGAAACGTGCCAAACTTTTGAATTATATTGTGCATTAATTCAATGTTATGCTTATTCTATTTTGAATTATTAGAGTTCAATTTCTTCTCCCGCTTCATTTAAAGATGCAACTTCAATTGAATTTAAATAAAGAGATATATTTGGCCGCCACTCAACTATTTTTAATTTTAGCAAGTCCGTATTTTAAACTTCCATTAGGCCAGTACATTCCCAAAGGGGGACAATTTTACCCTAACTCCATGCTGCTACAGATAATTTTTATTAGAAAAACCCAATTCGTCAGAATTTGCTGTTATACTTAACTCAACTGGGCACAAGCAATAACATGATAAAGGATAATAAAATGTTCGTAACTTGCATTTCACATACCTATATCTCAAAAGTTTTGATACATCATATTTCTATTATGCAACATTCAGAATTTTAAACTAGACTGACCTATGTGGAAAATGTGATTGTTTTATTACAGATATCTTAATAAATTATTGTATTGTCAACTCCTATAATAAATTATTACTATAAATCAGTATTGTGGTTTTTAGAAATGCGATGTGAACAACAATCACAATTGATCTATTTTCTGGAAATTAAACGCCTATAAATAGGACGTCACTTTAAGTAATACATTAATAGAAGCGTCATGCACTTTCTATGTATATGATACAGTAATTAATTAATGTCAGTTCCCAAGCATGACCAATACATGTACCGAAACATAATATTGACAATACTTAGTAAATTAAAGTCAAACAACGAATCATAGTAGGTACAATTTACTGATTGGCTGTTATTTATTTAACGAGTATATTACATTGCAAATGGCATAATGCTTTATTACAGGAATACCCAGTATTAGCTGATTTTAAATATGATAATTAATATGGACATTGAAAGTGCATTAAATTAAAGCCGAACCTTTCCGCGAAAAGTCATTAGCAGTTTTGATTATGAGCATGACAAAATTTCGATAAATAAATACACAAATTATTATTACCTCGTCATAAGTGGTCTCTGAAATGCTACACAAGATAATAGTGTATCGCTTCATTTTGGAAAGGAGGATTCACAAAAAGCAACGTGACTTTGTTTCCAGTAACGATATTAGGCTACGACCGTATGACGTCATCGGCTGTCGACGAATAGATGGGATACACAGTAAATTGGCACTCCTCACTAATCGTTCTGTGTGTGTCTGTCCGTAGAAATTGCTCTCAATCCGGCCCTGCGTTATCCGATGATCTGATCAGAGCTGTCTTAGCAAAGGAACGTTTAATACGTGGCTGTAAACAAAAGCATTAGAGATGAAGATAACAAATGGACACACACAATGACTGCGTCAGTGTTAGGATAATGGCACGGTGAGTGAAATGAGAATTGGAAAACTCGATTATTGGGAGTCATTGACCCTAATAAAGTGTCCGAGTAAAATCGTGAATAGATCTATTGATTTTTCATGTCTAAGGCCCATATTCTAGAATGCCACTGAGTTCGGAATCCCGGTTTATTTGAGGACTGTCTAGTCTAATCTGTCGCATATTGAACTTCTTTTGTGTAATACGCACAAAAGACGTTTCTAGTGAGCGAAGGGAATTGGGTATGTATAATTATTAATTTTATTTTCTATCATTTCTTTGCTCATTCACTGACAAGTGTTACCGCACATCTTAAAACCAGAAAGGTCATGCAGGTACCACGTAGTTTAATTTATCCAATTATAAAAAGGTGCCTAACTACATCGATTTCAATTAAAATCCATTTAGATTGGAAAAAGTCCCGGGTTCAAATCTAGTCTTGCCATTCACTTTTTCCAATCTAAATGAATTTCAATAGTTAGCATACTTAGATTGGAGGGATGAAATTTAAATTTCATCCCTCCAATCTAACCGCGATTTAAGTAATCCATATAACCAAACAAAGCTTTAAGCTTATATTTCATACCCGGAAGAATAAAGGATGTCATGTCAATCACACAAAGGTTTGCAGTCTGTACATATTTCATGTAGGCTACATTGCATGAGACTCCGACGTCTGAACCCATAGCACAAGTATTCGGGTAAACTTACCCTCTAAAACTTAAAATATTTACAAGTATCTCACGTCAAGTGTTGGATGGCGGTCGGCGCGGCAGAAACCTGATTTAACAAGGGATCAACATACTTTGCTCCCCAGTGAACCAAACACCTTTGTGCTAAAAGTAGCCGTTTGTCTGCAAAGGTTTGACAAGGTCTAAGGAACTCCATGAGGGGTAAAAATAGGCGTATCATATATCTACGTAGTTACTTTAAACTTTAGATTACTTCTAAAAAGCAAGTCCCTTTGGGTACAAAAAATGCCCCTACTCCACATCTTTGTTACGAGGTTGCAGCAAATATTTGGAGAGGTATAATAATTACGTTAAAATTAAAATTTTCCATACCACATATAAAAAAAAAATAGAACAAAATAATGGTTTCGATAAAGTCAAATGTACCTAATTTTCCACGATGGCTTAGAATTCGCCCAAATATTAATTTTCAGTTCGTTTTAGTTCATTACTCACAGCCAGTTAGTTGATTTATGTATGGAAATTATTATCCATCCACAATTCCGTTTGTTTAATGCCTTCTATCTATTCTCTACATAGCATTATTGCCTTTTAAAAGAAATAAGAATAAAGTGCTACAATACTCTTTCACGAAATAATATTAGGTACATTAAGCATGGTCAACCACTCATTACGGTTCAATTAATATAATATACACTTAAACATATATTGACATCGTACGCCACATCCCATTCTGTTAATGGCCTGGTAAAACGAAGTTCTGGTACTCATTAGCTTTTAATTAATATTAATTTACTTATGAAGTATGTTTCTGGCCCAGTGTACGGGTATATTTCTGTTTGAGAGTTTTACATGAACATTAAATTACTCCTATATAAATATTTGTAGGTATAATTTACATTTCAAGTTTCATTTTAATTTAGGGTATTAAAACTTTTTTATTTTTATTTTATTTTTATTTATTGATTGCATATAGGTACATAAAGATACATTCTTTGACCCTCAAAACCGAGTATATGGTTTGACTGGGGGATCTAGCCTCCGTACAATTATCTCTAAAAGTATAACTATTACTTAGAAATATAATAACTAGATTCTGCCATCGTTATGATAGCAATATGTAATCATTATAGTAAATTTATAAAATATTTTTTAAGTTTCTTCTTAAATGCTGATTTGTCTGGTTCTTCCCTGATGTCCTCCGGCAGCCTATTTAGAAGGTACCATCGTCAAATAATACCATGGTATAGAATTGATGAATCGCTCAAGATTATAAATCTATCAGGCAAAATATATACCAGTGCGAACTCTACTACATAAATACTTAAACTGTGCAACTCTATTCAGCCATTATAATAGTTTAACAACTGCTAATCTGATAATGTTAAAACTTTTTAATCATAATATTATAATTATTCTATCATTCGAATAAACTTACTTAGGATACATTTTTTTCCATAAATATAGAACACTATGCCAAGAAATAAATGTTCATTACTATATTATATAGTAGGTATATAGTAATGGAACGACCATGAAAGTTTAAATACCAATAAATGTTCATGTATATAAATATTTAAATTGAACGGAAAACGTACCGGTAACCTATAAAGTAGCAGTTATGCAGCTCGATCACCACCCTATAGAGGTTGTCAAAGAAGCTGTTAAATGATCTCTTTACTTTACGTGCTTACGTCTTGTACGGTTTACGTCCCTGCTAAGTACTTCGTGTAGACTCCGCTTTGAAGATAGATTTTTATTACCTAGCAACATTCCGACATGGATATTCTAAACGAGAAGTGGATCGCCGCCGGTCTCATATACCGAGATACCACTCTTTAGCTTTTAAAGATAATAAATTAATTTAGTTATCCAATATTAAATTTTATGTTAGTCAAATGAGATAAGATTTTTTGCCTTTCAATTTCGAGCGACTCGGCTCATTTTATTATTCTTAGATATATTGTAAATATGTTAAGATTAATAAGTTATCAAAATTAATAGATATTTACTGTCTATATTTTTTTTTACGTATTATGTAGTATGAACATCTTTTTTTATTTATGTTCACATTTCACAAAAAAATCGGAATTACTGACGAGTGTCTTTAGTAGGATTATCTTTTTTAATCACATAGAACGTATGGGTAATTTCGATAAGCCTTTGGAAATAGGAACGTGATTTAAAAATTAAAAACAGCTTTTTATTTTGTTGTCAAGTTGGAAGTAAGCTTGCCAAGTAAATATCTCGTATATGATCGTTAATTCCCGTCACGGAACAATCTAAATTGGGCGGTATTCATGGCTCAATTATTGCTGCGAGAGCAATTCCCGCCACGAAACAAATATAATTTATGTGATTCCCATAACGTTGTTAGCAGATATGGGGACCATGTTTTCAAAATTGTAAAGCCTTAATAAAATAGGATTATGTTGTAATACGAACTGTATTTCATATTATAATAATAAATTAGCACCGAGTACTTAAGGGAATATCTACTCGAAAATATGGGTAATTGTCTAACTTATATAATTATATTCTTAATTATGATTGTGATTAGATTAACCAGGGATACACGATAACAACTTAAAACCACCAATCTCGTAAAAAAATGTTGTTTCTAATTTTTTAGTTTTGCTACGGTGTAGTTTGAGCAATATTATTCTTAAAATATAGAACAGAGTACATTTAAGTCATTACTCCATAGTGTTGTTTAAAATGTGGTTTGGCACTTACGTCATTCATTTCCAAGCTAGCGCTTTTGTTAATTTTATAGATAATGTAAATATAATTTATTATCTTAGCACCGAATTAGAGTCACGCCCAATAAATTTTAAGAACAAAGTACCGAAACAGTACCTACAATGAGCGGCATTATGGCATTATACAAAGACAATAATTTTGTAATAATTAATAAGTAGATAGATAAACTAAAGAGATAAACCGCGGTAGAATTTGTTAAAATATTATTTCAGTACATAAAAAACATTAAAAACGAAATGACTAACAATTCGAGCATCAAGTTTTATTAAGACCTTAAAAAGTTTCCATAATATGTGTGAGTAATATTAAACTTTCTAAGAAATAAAATAATGGAAATTGACACACTTAGATACGAGTACCTACGCTAAAGTATACATAGAAAGTTTGCGTAGAAATTCGACAGAATCGAACGAATGTAGTACCATATGTTTATTTGGTTAACGATAAGATCTGAATCGCAGACATCTGCATAATCAAGGACTGATGTAAACAGTGCGCAATTTTGTTGGTAAATCAAAAGTAGATGTTTCCCAACCAATCTAAGTTAATCAATTCGACTTCCCTTGTTTATTAATGCCTTATTGTATTGCTTCTAATCAAAATACGAATTTCGGGGATTCTAAATCTCATATTTCATTCATCACCCTCTAATAAGAGTTTATTGATTAAGGAAGAGAAAGGAGAATGGGCGGGACTCGAACCCGCGATGTTTCCCTTACAGGGGGGATGCTCTGACTACTAAGCCACCGAGGCCCGCCCGAAGTCTATCGAAATTCCTCTATACATCCGTCTTAGGGCGACGCGACGTCGATTCGAATAGTTAGCATAATAAATGCTTTAAAAGGAGGATGGGCGTTTTGGGCCCACTTACAATATTGTCCAATCGAAATGAATTTACCATCGTTGGATAGCTCTTATCAAGAGTATAAAAAACGACTATGGCAGCTAACCTGTATCTATTGTCCGTTTTGTAATATACTCCTCAGAAGTTACATCGAAATAGAATTAAAAAAAAAAATATCTGGCTTGACCGATTTTGATGATGATACTATTCTTATTAACTCTAAGTGTACGTAAGCAGATAAGCATTAAGTTGGCACCGGTTATGTGAAATTATGTGCTTGATTTTTTTTTATACCACTTAAGTGACAGACAAGCGATTTTCACTTGGCATTACTACTATGCATTTATAATATTAGTGTGAATAATAATAAGAAGAAGAAGGGCTATAGAAGGTTTCTTCAGGGTTGTGTGACGCCCCTGGTGCTGCATACGTCCATAGGCCACAGTAACCACTTTCCATCTGGTGGGCCGTGTGCTTGTCTGCCACCTAAGTGGTATAAAATAAAACAAGAAATAAAGTGTATAATTCACTTATTTCTCGAAAATCTTACTTATTGTAATTATTATTATTATATTTATAACATGCCATAATCGAGACCAATAATAATAGAAGTGTATGCAGGATGCTACAAAAAAACAAAAAATACTGCTTTCGGACAGCAAATCGGGACTAGCGCCATAGTTATTCGTAATCCACACAAAAATACCTTTCCAATGGTGTATCATTTATTCCGATTGGAGGGTGGGACCAAGTTCCATACATTTGTGCCCATCATCCTTTCATTCAAGAGTTTATTGGCGAAACGTGTTCCTAAATAAGAATTTTTAATTTGCATGCAACCTATGCCTTCTCTGCACATCTTTTTTAATCTGAATAGTAAGCAAATCATGCTCTATATACTCGTATATCAGTAACACCGAGAATAAATTTCATACTCGTGTACTCCTGCGGCGCTTACAGCACTAACTTGGATTGCTTTATGCTAAAATCTAAGTTTAAGTTGGAAGTCAGGTTTTGGCATGTAGGGTCTCATTAATAAGCTGTTATGAACATAATACCACTGAAATATGAAGTGAATTGACTAAGAATTTTATGCTAGGACATACTGTACACCGCTATCTAGAAACAAAGTAATCACAGCTTGACTAGCTTCCTAGAGTCCTAGAATACAGATAAGCATCTTAGATATATTTTCCTTTGTGAATACATACATACTATACATAGAAATACCCACTTCAATACCAATAGACATATTCATGAATACAAATATTTGCATTGAGCAGTCGAACGTTATACTAGCACACCACAGAGATCTTTAAAGATACAAGTAATTATACATAATTTTATTTTATTTTTTATTTAATTCTTTATTGCACACTAAAAATTATACAAAGAGTCATAGCATATACATTTTGGTGTACAAAGGCGAGCTTAACTCAGTGTTGAGTTTTCTCCCAGCAAACCTTTGGGGGATAGAGGAAAAAGCGCGACAAAAGGGTAAAAGACAAGTGTACAATTATAGAGGATTAATATATAGAACACAAGTACATATACATTACATACAGTAGACATATCACATAAATACATATAATATATATAAATATATATCTATATATATATATATATATACATACATACATATTAATACATACATATACCTACATAAATACATTTGTAATATGAAAAATAAATACCATACATTCATCTAGTTTGAGAGAGGAACAGTTCTTTCACTTTGTTTTAAAAACGTTCAGAGAAGTGCTATCGCGTACCGAGTGAGGCAGCGAATTCCACAACCTTACTGCGCGAACAGTAAATGAGCCATCGTAACAGCTGGAGCAGTGAAGAGGAGTTCGAAGAAAGAGAGGAGGAAGTGCGACAGGGTTTACCCCTAGGGACGAGGTAATCGAAGCGCTCTCGTAAGTATGCAGGCGACTCAGGATTGAAGAGAATCGAGTATAGAAGAGAGAGAATATGGGAGTCTCGACGCTGACGAATAGGTAACCACCTCAACCTTGCCCGAAATTCGGAAACATGATCATACTTCTGGAGACCAAAGATGAAGCGGATACCCAAATTTTGCAGTCTTTCTAGTTTATTAAGATGTTCCTCCTTTGCATCAAGATAACAGACATCAGCGTAGTCTAAAAGTGGGAGCAGAAGAGATTGCGCAAGAGTAACTTTTGTCTGAAATGGTAAGAATTTCTGGAGACGTTTGAGGGACTGAAACGAGCAGTAAACCTTTTTGCTAATATCTGCAATATGGACATCCCAGACCAGATTTGAGTCTATATGTACACCTAAATTTTTTACATGTTTAGAAAAAGCTATGGGAGTCGCATCATATAAAACTTGTGGGAGCAACTGGTGAACTAAAGATTCGACATGTATCTGCTACCAACAATGACTGCTTGTGATTTCGCTGGGTTAACCAGAAGTCCAAAAGATTTAGCCCATTGACTAATGTGAGCAAGATAATATGAGCCGAAACAGCCTCAGTCAGTTCCTCGGCCTTGAAGTGTCGATATAGCTGCAGGTCGTCTGCATAGAGGTGATAGTGAGAAGAGATGACCTTAGTGATAGCATTTATAAATATGGAGAAGAGAAGAGGAGATAGTACGCCACCTTGTTTATTATTATAATTAATTTATTTCTATTTTTTTTTGTCAACAGTACCTATATTTTGTATACATTATTGATAACACACTTGTACTTTTCCACAATATTTATTGTTCTCCTAACCGGTTTCACCTCCCGGCATTCTCAAAGGATTACATTGATGATTAAAAAAAAGGATTACATTGATGATTAAATCATCAATGTAATCCTTTGAGAATGCCGGGAGGTGAAACCGGTTAGGAGAACAATAAATATTGTGGAAAAGTACAAGTGTGTTATCAATAATGTATAAGAATAACTTCCACCAAGTGCCATCAATCAACAGTATAAATAGTCTATATTTTGTATTTTTTTTGCTTTGTTTAGGCGCCCATCAAAATACAGAAAACAACCTATGTTTTTTTTTTCTTCGAAAATGTTATAAATTAGAACAGGAAATCCCATAATGTCAGTCTGTCACTCCTATTACGCCATTTTGTTATCACCTTACCTTACTCGGTTACAAAAAATACAGAAATGTGTTTTCTAACTGTTATTCATGTAATCTATTTCAATGCGTGTTTATATTAGCTTGAACATGGTGCAGGCGCCTCCTAAAATTCTGTAATTACGGCATAATATTCTAGTAGAAACACGAGGTTTTTACCATGCTTTAACTTGGATTAATTATTTTATTATAAGTTTTTATAAGGTTTTCTTAATTATCTTGACAGAGAAGAATGTACATTAGTCCATACTAGCTTTTGCCCGCGGCTCCGCCCGCGTGGATGTCGGTTATCGCGACCAAACATAGCCTATGTCCTTTCTCAAGGTCTAATCTACCCCTATACCAAATTTCATCAAAATCGGTTCAGCGGTTTAGTCGTAAAAGCGAGACAGACAGACAGACAGACAGACAGAGTTACTTTCGCATTTATAATATTAGTAGGGATTAGACTAAAGAAATCATTCCTAGGAAAATGCCACAGTGGAGTTTGTTGCTGCGTTTCTTCTCCATCAGCGCCTAGGAAGCGGTGGTAAACTTAGTTTTAGACATTATTAGACGACAAAATTATGTACCTAATTACGTTGCATAATTATGAGAAATAAAGAAATTGAAAATTAAATTGTAATATTAATTTTGCATATTTATGCAGGAATGAAGACGCAGGTTGAAATGTAATTTAATGAAATGTAATGTAAAAAAAGTAATTTATTAACTCTTAAATTTGAGACCCATGTAGCAGGAATCGCGCTTGTTATCTAAAATTTGAATTTGTGGCGCTACTGAGAATTTCGGAATAGAACAGGGATTTTCGGGAATTAAATCTGGTAGGTATCCCACGCGTGGCAGTACACACAGTAACACTGTAACATCGTGATTAAATCATCAATTAATTATATGTTTTCAGTTAAACACTAGAAATATAGATTTTCATTCGATGAAAATATGTCTTTAGATATAGGTATACTTTTTAATATAAGGAGACCTTTTCAATTTAAAGTAATACTTTTAAACAAAGTACCTACCTACTCTAACATTATTTTATCTTACAGCCGTTGATCTTTTCAATAGCTGTACGAAGCCAGCGATGGTTTTATTCGTCATTTTGATTCTTTGAGCCTTTGCCGCTGAACAGTAATCACATTGGGTCAGGAGGGGCCAGTAATGACATTTGTTAAATCTAAAAGCCACGCGAGGATGGCTCCAAAAGTCAAGCTAGAAGAGAAATGTATAAAAATAATGGATTATGTCTGGGATTATTTTTAGCAAGAAAAAACCTATTTTCTCGAACAAGATGGCAGACTAATCTTATTTGAAGAAAAGCTAATACCGAAAACTGATCTATTCACTCCGATTAATGAATGGTATCTATTCATTTTGTGGAATATAAATATTTCATTTCGTTCCATTAAGATTATCAACAGAGGCTTAATGGAAGGAGATATTTTTAGTGATACATTGGAATTGTAAGTGAATGTGGTTGAAAAGTATCAAAAACGTGATGATAGAAAGGTTATAAAACAACAATGTCTTCAATGAAACGTTGTAAACGTATAAAACGTTATGAAAATATCATAACAGATTTTGTTTGCATTACGGAACATGGTGATCACGTCACACAAAACAGTGATGCGATTAAAGTTATAATTTTCAAAATTGAAAATAAATATCAGCCACAGAAGCGATAGCTTCGGATCATTTCCTCTTCTTACGTTCTCTGCTTACCTTTATGGACCTTAATGCTAAGATCTATTTACACAATTGACACATACCTAATATCATAATCATGTTAAGTGTAATCAGACCACATATCTAAACTTGCTACAATACCGGTATACCTATGTCTAAATAGCAATGTATACTCTAAGGTCTAAAGATTTTTCTTCATACCACATAGTGATGCATAAGTATACAGCGGTGTAGCGTATGGTGATTACAGTAGGCTGTGCTTGCTTTACCTGAGGTATCTTTTGTAACGAATGCCACATTCGTACTTACACACCAGGATGCGCTGTGTATTGTTCATAAATGACTTTTCTCGTCGAAGAAGTAATAGCAATGAAATATTTAGATGTGATTGGCTTTACCTATTGGCAATACTTAAAATGAAAAAAAAAAAAAAGATTAATAATAATGCACCGCCAAATTTTATTCAAATACTTACATAGCAAAGCATTTCGAGATCATTAACTTTATTCCGCCAATATCCATTTAGTACTTTAACCACTTTAAATATTCCTTATTGAGAAACATATGCAGCAACATTTTCAAATACACAGATTTATTTTGATTAAAAAATCAATTCATTTAATCAAGTTTACGAGTTTAAATACTCCGTTTCTGTAAGTTAGTTATAGTGAAATAAGTTGCAATGTTCTACGTAAGCGAAACTGTAGCAACGCGCGACACGGCCTCGCGGCTCGACTCTATACACCGACTGAAACTGAATGAAGCGACAACATCCCTCCAAACAGAATTGCAACTGCCCTATATAATCACAAGGTATACCTACCTAAAATGCAGTAAAGAAACACATCTACTACAGAGATTTATATCATCGAATAGAAATTTAAAACTGCAGATACTTTTAATATTGAGAGTTCAATTTCGAAATGTAAGTTCCAGAAAAATACTGGTGCAGGCGAGATTGGAACTGTGCCCGATAAAACGTCGAATTGGGGCCTATCGAACTTATATTTGATAAGTTAGAGTCAACATACTGTGATACTTGGAAAACAAGCTGAAATATTGAAACAATAAAAAAAGACTAGGTACGCAACGGTTGACAGTGTTTGATTGTAAGATAAACAAATGTGAATGTTTTTTTTGTAAATGTCATATAAATTACAAACGCGTGCAGAAAGCGACGATAAATTGCTTGGCCTGTCACATTCGATGTAAAAATCCAATGTAAGTGATGTTCATACGAATATTTGGAGGCAACCATGCACGATAAATAAACTTCAATCAAGCATTACAGAGTTTAGCACCAACGCTTTTTATGATATGTACAAAATAAGGTTCCTACCTATCAATAACTTTTTTACTCGTTTTAGGAAGTATTAACTTTAACGGAATAAACTAAAATCATAATAAGAACATACTTATCTGAATCTCATAAAGACTTTTATATCCTGAGTGTGGTTCTATGTTATATTTCATTAGGTACTCTTAAAAATAACATTATCTTATATACCTATATTTATTATGTTAGGATGATAGCTAAAGAATTGCCAATGCATACTAATGAATAATTCAGGACTACATTAAAAAGTTTTATTGGGTTCAGAGTCTTCCTAAAATGAACAAAAGTTACTTTTGACTTTGTAACAAAAAAAAAACTACTTAGACGTTAGACTCGAGACAGTTCAAAGTTCATTTGTGACACTTGAACTGATTCAACGGATTTCTATGGTTATACGCTAGGGCGCTTAAGCACTAATTGACTTTTGAATTTGTTGAGTCATTGCTCCCCTGGTTAGTTTAATGTTCACATTTATGAGACTTTTTACGAGTTTATAAGGTCTTTTTATGACAATTATTTAGTTAGAATCGAATATGTAATTGTATTACCGATACTACCAGTAACATGAAACTTAAAAACTTAATGAAACTAAATTTTATTAAAACTTGCCTAAAGAGTGAATCTGCTTTGGTTGCTAATCTCGGTTGTAGTTATACATACAGTATGAAGTTCTTAACCGCACTGACATCATCATCATCATTATAATTGTCGCTGCAAAATATATTAGGATTGAAGCAATACAAAAGTGCAATAATTTTCTTTCAATTCATCTACAGCTATTTTTTTTTTCAATTAGCGCTGAGCTCATGATATCATTTAAAATCTATGGTATCATTTAAAATAGTTATGTCGCTGCAATCACAAATATTGTAACATAGCCATTGATATAGATAAACCGAATATTTTATTAGTGTTCTGTTCTAATTAAAACCAATTCTTCCAACAATATGATTCTGATCAACTACATATTCCCTCTCACTAGCCCTCTCTTGTGAGAGCGTGTTCGTAGATTTAGCCTAATGGAACATATTGATCCTTTCAAAATAAAACTGTTTTTGTTTAGTTCAACACAAAGGCTGTAGGAGATAATAATTAGGCACTGTAGTATTTTTAGAACTGTGTCTCTTTAAGGTCTAGTCGCATATATAGCTTCTGTCTGATATAAATCTATAGGGTTGAATAGTGACATTCTTTCGACAATTGTTTGTGCATTTATCTCATAATAACGTGTAAGAATTGTGACACTGTTGGTTGTTGATCAGTTTACCCGTGAACATGTGAACATAAAAGTAGAGTTGAAAAATACTATTCCGATTGATTTTGTTTGATTGATTCCGAGGCCAGCAATAAAGTGTTATTGATAACAGATGGATCAAGAAGTGGCCGGTTGACAACAATAGTTGTAAATGTTTGAAATGTTTTTGTTTACCCCAACGGGTATACACATGTGGGAGTATATAAAATAAACATAACACTTAGTTATTGATACACGGTATCGTAAAGTTCGAGTTTTGATGCTTGGGATGTATTTTATTTATGCGGTATTTTATTAGAAAATTGTGTGTAACAACAGGGAGTAAAACATGTTTGGTAGACAGTAACTGTCTTGTGGCGAAATGGTAGTGTAATATACCTACTGTCTTCCTAGACGAGTGGTAATGCGTTGGTCGACGTATAGTTGAATAGAATTATGAATAACATTGACACGTATTTTATCGTGTCAATCCTGAATCAACGAATTGCCATTTGTCTAGGGGGGGGGGGCAGGCAATCTCTTCGTAAAGGCGTAGTATACAATAATCAAAGTATATCTACATCGACCTAATTACTTTACAATAAATTCTTAACTTTAAATAACGTCCATTCTATTTCATAATAAATTAATTGTAAAAAAAACCTTTACAGTAAATGTCTTATGTGACAAGCTACAACAATAAAATTAGTTTATAAAAGAACTAACGACACAATTGAGATAAAACCTCGTACCTACATCCGAGTTCCGTTGTCGGGGCAGGAACACTGTCACCGTACAATACCTACTACCGTACATTATATTATGTACGACGTGTACGGTGTACGGGGTACTCACTGAGTCTTCTCGCCGAGTCACGAGCCTGCTCGCCTGGTTTTATTTATGTTTAGACGGAATTCAGGTTTATTTAGTTAATCAGATGGGTCAGCCTACAGGGCAGGGAACAAAGTTGTCGTGAGTCTACAATGTACCTATATGTGTTATAAACTTGTCTTTTATCCAGGCATTTGGTGAATAATTTAAAAATTAATCATGATATGGCGAAAATGATATAAAGCTGAATTCATTTCCATTTCACATAATCTCAATTTCTATAATGGCATGTTTTGTATATTGAATTAGTTTTGACTTAATCAACATTAAATACTAATATTATACATGTAAATGTTGGTGTTGGATGGATGACTGTATACAAATCTTTCATGCGTTCAATAGTGAACGAATTTGGAAGACTAGCATAATTATAAAGACTAAAATATAAACAAGTCATAGAATAATCTGAAAAAGCACATTGGTTGGTCAAGAATTCAATTTTCGTTCAATGTCAATATTACTACGAGTATTGCTTTGCATATGCATTGGTCTGGGTATTTTTACGATACACGGTATTTTCTCATTCTTTATGAACACCAAGTCCTAGAAAGTTGATTTTATTCATTTAAATAGGCTGCCTGATTTTGAGGTCATCTTGAGAGTAACTTCAATAATTTTGCATATTTATAGATTTAGTCTTTATTGCCACTGAGAAATGAATAACACTATTAAAGGAAAATAAATACCTACCAAGAACTGTGTTCCACTTTCCATTTTAGACGCTTTGAAAGTCAATGAAAGGGAAAAAGAAAAGAATACAGTTAAATAACGTTATTTTTTATTTCATCAAATTTCCTTATATACCTATTGTAGGTACACAAACGAAAATTGTTTCTTTTTCAAACAACGAAAAAAATAACGATGGAGATGAATTAGAGCGTTGAAAGCTTATACATTCATGAATTCAAAATGAATCAGCAAGCAGAAAGAGTGGAATAGACGAAAATATAAAATAAAATTTCAAATCAAATATATTTTGAAATCAACAACCTTAAAACCAACAGTCTTACTTCATCATAACCCTCATCTTCCTGCCCCTCTCTCTCATCCTAGCGTTAATTCCCAGTCGCATCCGAAGCTTTTTCAGCTCGGAGTCTGGGGTCCGCTTTACCAGTCTTAACTATCTTCCTGCCCCTAACCCATATTAATTGGGATCAGGGCAATATGTCCGCTTTTGCCATCCATATCTGCTGCAAACATTTCAAGGTTCGTTCATTTAATGTCAACAGCGAAACAACCATAAACTCTCTTCCAGACTACATTGGAACAGTAAGTATATTGTAGGAAAAATAAAACTCCAACAAATAAAGGAATACTGTACTTCAATACAGTAACCACATAAACCTAAACAACATTAAAGAAAGAAAACGTCAATAACCTTAGGAGCTATTACATAATAAACTAGCTGTCCCGGCGAACTTCGTACCGCCATATTCTTCCCGTTCCCGCTGCACCTATTCTCTCACCGTTTAAACCTTCCCTGGACATCCACGTCAAGACTAAATTTTGCCAAATCGGTTCAGCCGTTCTTGAGTTATAAGCTAACAACGAAAAGTGGCATTGATTTTTATATATTAAGAAGAAGAAGAAGATTAGGAAGTTCAACAAAAATGTTTACATACTCGTACAATGATGTATTATATTTTATAGATAGAAGGAAGAGCCGGAAGGCGGACCCTGAGCTCCGAAGTCATCTTGGCCACGGATGCAATCAGGAGAATACGTCTATATGCAGATGATGATGATGTATTATATTTTATAATATATCATTGTTTACATATACGTAAATAGACATGAGTAACCGCCTCTGTGGCGTAGCGGTAGTGAACGCGGCCGCTACGCAGGAGGCGCGGTTTCGATCGCCGCTCAGTGCAAATATTTGTATGCATGAATATGGGTATTTCAGAAGTCGTTGGGCCCGGTTGCACTACTAACATCTATGGCAGTCGTTACGGGTAGTTGGAGCCCTAAAAAGTCCAACAATAACGGTCTAGCTGCAATGCCTCGATATCGCTTAATGTCACCATTAGGTTGTGGAGGTCAGATTGCAGTCGCTTCACGGAAAATATCGAAGTCCAGCCAAATCCGCAGTTAAGACTGGTAGAGCGGACCCCAGACTCCGAGGTGAAAGCTTCGGATGCGACTAGAATTAACGCTAGGACGAAGAATAGATAAGAAACATTTAAGAACTTCAAGATCAATGTTTCTTCAATTGCATTTGATAATCAGATATTAAATATAACACATTTGTACTTTTCCACTTTATTTTATTTTCAACCTGACCGGTTTCGTCTCAGGGCATTCTCAAAGGTTTACATTGTTGGATATGAAGTTTTTATTTCGAAATACCAGTGTAACCGATGAACAGTATAAACAGTTTTTAATACCCAGATTCGCAAGGCATTAAGAAAAGTAGGTGCGAAATAAAATCTAGCAGTACAAACTCACGGCTACCTATTTTATTTCAATTGTCAGTAATTAGAATTCACTGTTCGCCGTAACAATCGATCAAACTTGTTCGAACAATTTGTGAAGGATTCTGTGTCTACGTGTGTAAATAGGAAAATTATTGTTATATTTTCTTTGCTGAGGCGATCAATCATGTCTACAACAAATGTGAATAACACGTGAGTTTAATAAAAATGTATAGGAATAACCACGTCAAAGTTACTAACTAAATGATACTAAGACACAATAATAATAAAGTTTGTGTTTCTTTTCCCTCCGTCCACTAGGCTCCATTGATAGAATCCAGGGAATCTTGAGCAATTCAAGTGAACTCATAGTACACTCAGATCCTTTACTATAATTTGATCAATCAATTAGCATATTGCTGTCACTGGTCTTAGGCCTCTTCCTAATCATCCGCCTAATCAATTAATGGTAGGTACAGTCAGCATCAAATCGATCTTGACTGGCATCATGCTCAAAAAGATCTTATATCAAGGTATTAAGAACTTTTTGAGTACTTACAGTCAGCATCAAATTGATTTTGACCCGCAGATCAATCTGATGCTGACTGTACGTAGATGTACTACGATTTCACTGTAATGTAGCCCATACTTCAAATTTTAGTTCCAACATAAAAGTAATAGTTTAACTTGAATCTTGCCATAACTTTTAGGAGATGGTTCCAACAATTCAATGCTAACCGGGATCGCAGTAAACGAGATGAACTATTAAAATAATGTGCCAACAAAATGTTGACAAGCTTTTGCTCTTAGATAATGAAATAGTTTCTACTAGAGTGCAACATGACGGGTATAAGTTCACGAAAACTTTCAAGTTTAACACAAATTACGCGGCAAAGTTACCACGACGCGAGATAATGGGAGCAACATAATCACATAGCAAACAACAATTACAAAGTCAAGTCTTCTTTAAGAGGCTGTCTTTAGAACAATCAAGTATCCAAGTTGTCTATACAAACTATATAGTATGTGTATATATAAACAAACTTTTACGAGTGGAATTAGGCTGAAGACAATCGAAAGTAATTTTTTGAGTTGTAAGTTACGTAATTTCTGCGGCATTCTATTTCATAGAATAGTCATGTTTGATTCACTGTGACGCAAAAAGGAGTTATCTGTAAGCCGAAGTTTACGTAACTCACAACTAAAAAAAATACGCTCGTTACGCTTGATCAGTGAAATCGTTTTGTCTAAATAATGAAACACATAACACAAGTTGTACACCACCTAAAGAGTGATCTAACATGTAAATGTATGTAAATATATATACATAAATGCAATGTAAATGTAATAAAAGGAATGGTGAAAACACTGACGGTTGAGGTGAGGTAGGGGTGGCCTGAACAAATTACACTACAGTAAAAACGAAACGTTGGTAATCTCGGTAAGCCTAAATGATTGGTATTCGTAAATTTTATCAGAATACACATTTTGATACTAACACACGTTAGGAGGAAATATCGTTATATAAAAAACAAATATGAAAAACACGGGTTACTGACATTTATGACAGGAATTACGGAGGGATCTATTTTACGTAACAATGTGTGTGTAACACGCTGAGAGAATGAGAATTTCTACAATATAGATTGGATCCAGGTATTTTAATTCGTAGAGTTTATTCATTAGGTATGAGGTTCTAGATCTACCTGCTTGTAATACTGTAACTCTAATGGTGTACAATAAAGAATTATCTATTTATCTATCTATGTCTAGATCAGACCTGGATTCCTCTGTTATCAAGTTTTTAGTAACAATGTGAAGTCTGAAAAAGTGGTTGGTTGGCAGCTATCGTCCACTTCAAGCTTAGCAATAACGGTCAAGAGACACAATATTCAATAAATAATAGTGTAATAGACACATTTTGTAAAATTTGGCGCCACATTTCATAGCTTTCTAACCAGAAAAGAATAGTAAAGATGCATGAATTTTTCTCCAATAATATCACCATTTCCAAAATCTTGCTTATTTCTATACTGACATAATTTTTAAGCTTCTCAGAATATAGCAAGCTAACGTTCTGATTTCGTTCACAATATACAGTTCATATATTCTGGTAACATTTAGCCCCAGCAACTTCAACGGGACTTAACTTCTCTAAATACTGAAAGTTAACTCCCTTTGAAGTCCCTGCACAATGAAGAGAAGAAAGGTATATTATGAATTCCTGTTTCCCTTGGTCACGCCAACACTTTTGAGAACGACTTCGCCGATTTCATTCATCTATTCTTGTAAGCTTTCTAACACTATGTTAAAGGTTCTAACAGAAAGAAAATTGGAGTACTGAAAACTTTCAGAAACTTAACGTTTATTTCAGTATTTTATATGGGCGAAGTTGCGGGCAAGAGCAAAAGTTGTTTACAGTTGTAATTTTTTCAAAGTCTAATTAATGCTTGTTAGCGACTATATATCTCAACATTCCCTTATTCAAGTTGAGATCATTAAGTTTGTTTAGAGATATCATTGCGTAAGTTTCATTCATGAGAGAACATCACTAATTGCAATACAGATGATGAATTACGTGTTAATTAATTAATGTTATGAAGATGATTGGGCCTACTAACGAGGCTTACGGGCCATTTGAACTGCTGATACGTTCTCTTGCTATAAATGCCATGGTCAATTGGTCATATCTATTTTAAAATACCTATCCCCAGTCTTGTGAATCAATTGACATCAGTTAGAACAATACGACACATCAATAAACTTTCGACAAAATGAAGTCTGTTCAGACCGCTAGCGCTTTTATTTTACAAAATACTCCTTTGCCATACTTAGTAATACAAGTCAGTATAAATCACAGACACAAACAAATCTAATATGTTGTTCCTGCATGTTGTCAAAGAACACTTTTTCTTTGTATCGCAGACACAGGACGCGTTTAATCTTCGCTTTCTTGCAGTCTGTTAATGTCAAACAAGCATAAGGCGCCACGAAGGAACCTGCAATTGGTTCAGAGGGAACTCTTTTCTCCGATATACCTATGTGTTGCAACTGTTACGAGAATGGCGTCGAGCAACTACTAGCTAGTGTTTATTTATAACTTTGTTGAGCACGTGTTTATTGCAACAAAGACTTGTTAGGAATACAATAGACAAGTGGACCTAGCTTCGCCCATACTTCGTATTCTCGTATCATCCCATGTCTGCAATTCGTTAACTTTGAAATAATGTAGGTATGGGCATTGGCCAGATAAGTCATTTTTGAAATTAAAGATTATTGCACCGCTTTCTTGGGTAGTAGCTTAATGATAAATAGTCTAAAACCTTCATAGATAAACGGACTATTCAACACAAAAGGAATTTGAATTATGAGATAAGCACGTTTAACCAAATAAACAAACCCTTCAGCTTTATAATATAAGTATAGATATTACGACTTACAAAGTTTCATAATAATTTGATCAATAGCAGCCACATGGAATACATACAGAAAATTTCTATGCCTATTAATTAAAAAAAAATTGCTTGTTGGAAGTGTAGGTATAGCTATCTACTTACCTACTACAGTATTCCTTGAGGTCACAATTAACTATTGTTAGTATGTTGGTGATGTTTTTACTTCAAAGGTCCTGAATATCACTGAAGTGTAATTGATATTTACAGACATATTATTTTGCTCCAGGGATCGACTTTTACAAGAAGGTTCAAAAGAACTTCTTTTGTAGATAAATTATAATTTGTTTGTATTAACATAAAAAACTCACAGATTTAAAAATGTACGTGGGTTCTGTACCTACTCAACGTGAGAATTGTAGAAGAATTTGAAATATTTTTAAGCCTAAGTCAGCAGCTAAACCTTAGTGGACTAAGATACATTTATTTCCTCAGTAACCGTCTGCAACCTACACTACAGAAATGTCAAGAACTCTTAACGAGAGACAGAACAATATTGCATTCCAAGTGTAGCCGTAGCCCACAAAGCAATATCATTTGTCATACGATGCACGGTTGTTACTAGTATATTGGTGTAATCCCTTACTGGGCGACGAGCACTCGCACAGCGCACAACACGAATACAGAGAATCTAATACAAAATAGAGAAGCTTTTTATCTCCAAATAAAATCCCCTTTCAAGAAATTAATCATCTAGAGAAGTCACTCATAAACTTTCTTCTCTTAACAATGATTAATTAAGTGTCCGCTTAAGCAATTTGTTAGGTTAAAAAACGGGAAATAAAAGGACGAGATGTAAATGTTCCGAAACGGCAACCATGGACAAAAGGCACAATGGAAGTAAGAAATTCTGATTTAATATTCACGAAACTTTAATGACCATAATTTTACAAGTGATTCTAAAGTTTCCGTAGTTAATTCTAATAGTAACCGCAAGTCGGACAATACAAGAAGACTTGGTAACATTTCTGTGTGTGCACTACCGGAGGCAAAGTTTGGTAATTAATAATTGTGAGAAACAGAAACTTGTAAATGAAATCCAACAATAGGGATGTATGGATAGAATATATTAAAACGTGACAACGATCAAAGTTATAGTCATACAACATACTATTCGTCGGTACGTGATTCGAATATTTCATACGTTATCTAGCGGCTCACATCATATGGTGTAAGTACTTCTAATTACTAAGAATAGGATGGCGAGGATGGACGAAAGAAGACTGAACCTAGACATACGTATGTCAGTCAAATCGAAGGCATTTCAAAGAAAGAACATGTCAAGAGTATCCGAATCCGGCGAACATTGTATGAAAACAATTACGAAAGTAGAAGAAGCGAAAGATGTAGGTATGCCGGGATCGTAGCAAGTGGAAAATTGTGGTCCTTGCCTACCCCGCTGGGAAAGAGATGTAATTACTAAGGCTTGACGACCTTCCTGAGACATATTAAAGTAATCGCAAAATAAAAAGCCCGTTTTGACAGTTCAAGTCCATGAAGTTCTCAATTTTGAGAACGTAAAACAATGACATTTTTCAAACGTAGAATGACATTTTTCATTGATGGGTACCGCCCACTCCGCTCAGTGCTGTCCATAACGATTTTTTCATACTGTCCATAGACAAGAGAATAATTGGTTAAGGAAAAAATAAATCGATCACGATATATTTTTTATATTTTAATTTTGCAAGTTTAATTTCTTTAACCAGTTGCAGCAATTCAGCTCTTAACTATTTCGTATCAGCTTCAACGTCTGGTCTTTGTATCCATGCTACTAAATCGGCCTTTTTGTTTGCTTGAGTAGGTGCTTTATCTATTTGAACTGAGTGGTTAAGGTGCCATTGTACATAATAATTATGCACTGTTCAGGGAGGTTTGTAAACAGGTTAGTAAACCACTCCGTGATATTCTTTAGAAACTCAAATGCGAGCAAGGCATCATTCACAAAACCGCCACCAGCTGACCCGGCGTGGCAGATTATTAAGCGTCCACCTTTTCCTATTGGCACTTTTGAGCAAGAGGCCTTGGTATCATCCGTCCACGACTGCGGCACGTTATGATTCGAGTTCAGCCAAGTCTCATCAACAAATATGATATTATCCCAATTTGTGACTTTGTTGTGTTTGCTGTTAACTAAGTTTCTTTTAAATTCCTAAGCTTCAAATATCATCTTTAGTCACCCCGGGACCATGGCTGCTAGAAAGTAGCCGAGACGTAGGGTTAAAAGTAAATAGTGACAAATAAATCGCGATAGAATCCGTTATAAAGTGGTTTCACTTTCATTTCAATGAGTGATATACGCGTAAACTTCAGAGAGTATCAAGAATATGATTTACTACTTTTACGCGATTTCTATTGGTAATTGAGTGAATTTTATTGTAATAAAAATGTTAAATGAAAGAAAATTGATTTTTCGCAGTATTGTATTGCCCTTTACGATACAATACATAATATTCTAATCGATCAAATACGCATACAAACTTGAATCGATTTATCGTGAGTATCGACTACCGAGGTGTATGGTTACATCACTAGTTACGTCGCGAAAGCAAATGTCAAAACGGGCATTTTATTTTGTGATGACTTTATATAGATACGTAGGTACTTATTCCGAGTACATATGAAACGAAATTTTGTAAAGTACACAAATAAACCACCGGGGGTTGTTTTAGGAGCATGAATACGGAAATTCTCGCTTGTCGTGGAAAAACCAACATTCTAAATCAAATCAAACATCTTTGAAGATGTTTAAGTGCCTACTGGAATAAGAAAATTTGGTGCCGAGTTGGTTCATTACCATATTGATTTACGAAATGAAGCGTTTTATTATTGTACTGTCGCATTAAATGTACCACATCATTTTGGTGTCTTTTCTTGTAATTAGTACACTCAATTTAAAATATTAACTTGCAACTATACTGTCAGCTATTTTGGTAAAAATTCAAGAGACTAACAAACATACTGTATTTTTTCTGAACGTACCACACAATATGATTTAAGAAAACTTCAAGTGAAGAGAAGTTTACGTAAGAACTTGTCAAGAAAGCCACTGAAGTACTTTAAAACTAAGATTGGTTTATTTTGAACTTTTCTAAAGTTTGATTAGATGTCTTTATCATTTTATTTTTTAGTGTGCGACCTATTGTATACGTACAAAATATTAATCTGTACAATGTATATCAAGCTCTTGATGATAGCCTTTGTTCAGAACCCACTTAACTAATTAAAAAGTTAACCCAATGACGCAAGCTTGTCGAAACATCAAGAATATTCAAGGGTAGATGGATACTTACGGACAAGGGACAGATATCGACTCCTTAAGTGGAGGAGTGACCGTGGTGGCTCCGAACGTGCTTAAGGACCGACGACTGTCTATGTTCAAACGAGTTAAGTCAAGAAGTGAAGTGTATATTAATATTAAATAATACAAAATGAATTACCTATCCATTAATTTAAAAACTAGTATCGCCAAACAATCATCATGCGTTGCGTGACCTTGAGCGTTACATCTGACTTCGGATCCTGGGGTCTTTTACCCCTCCTCAATTTTTCATTTGGTTTATACGGCTTTTATACAAGCGACTGCCATCCGACCTTAGATTCATGAGAGTAAAGCCTGCGACAGAGTTTTCCGTGTTTCAGCAAGTGTATCAGCTTGCAGATTGGGTTGGCTTGATCCTAAAGGTCTTGGTGGAAACCCATATACCCTATTATAGCATTTAAGGTAGTAATACGATCGTCTCTGAATGAAAAATATTCTGTGAACTGAACTATTAGGATATGTCTTAGATACCTGAAATTATCGATTAAAAAGTAAGCAGATTACCTACTTGTTTGCAAAAAATATCATTCATTTAATAAATTTCTTTCAATGAGATTAAGAGAACAGGTTATAAATCATAAGGTGTAAAAGTAAATTTAAAATATCGAAGTCAGCAATTTTTTATAGACAGTCTTGAGTAAAGTAATAAATGGATTTACGGCACTTGAATATTGAAAGAACTATAAAAGAATTCCGATTCGCTGTTATGGCAGTAGCGGGAAAGAGGTACTTGACAATCGTTACAGTTTGAATGTTCTTTCTTTCAAATGGGTAATCATCGAGAAATTGTACCCTAGAGAAACTACTGAAGAGAAAGTACTGTCCTATATTATGAAAACATTTTTATTACCAAAGTATAGGCCAACTTTTTCTTCAAGCTGGCAGTATACGAAAAAACCAAATTATTATAAAAGGAGGATAAGGCTTATGTGGACCACCATAAAGGTGCGATTTCGTAGCCGACCGCAGACCGCAGCAGCAGATACAGCGAATCATGATATAGACTTGAATGTGATAATATCGTTTGTTGTTTTAATTCATTGCGGCATCTCATTGGTTCCCTTTATCTGTATTTAAGTTAACAAGTAATGTACTCGTATGTGAAGAGACGACACGTCCTCCACCTCACCCATAGTGTATAACTACACACTTATATTTTTTTACATATTTCACTACTTGTTAAACTTTGATATGAGTAAACGGCACCATTGAGAAGCTGCAATTAATTAAAACAATGAAAAATGTTAGCATATTGAAGTCTATATCACAGTATGTTGTATCTGCTGCATGCGTCTGCTCCTGCTGTCTGCGGTCGGCTTCGAATTTGTATCTATAAGAAAGGAGATGGATACTCTTCCATACATTCGTGGGCCTGATTGACAGAAAATGGAGCTGTCAGCTGTCACAGCTTAAAAATACAGTTGATAAACACAAGAAATAATTAATCGATTAACGGAAATCGATTCAGAATTTATTTTTATTACACTATTATTTGGTATTTTAAATGGTTATTATTATGATTAAGTTTTGTTCACTCTGATTGATTTAATATCAAATTGTGATGCAAGTGTTTTAATACGCAATATTGTTTAAATAATTTTTAGTAATCGATATTTTATTTTGCTAGTGAAATAAATATAGTTTTAAGATTTCTCGTCTTCAAGATTTCAATTGAGCTGGTTTTTTAATATTTTGAAATAGAAAAAAATACCGCTTTTTTTAAGTCATATCTCAACTCATTACAATTTTGGACCAGAAGTCCCCGTCTCCATTAAGTGGAGATACGTTGTAAGTGGAAAGATGTCCCTGCCCATCCCATTGAGATAGAGAAGCAACTGTACGTAAGTATATGTTAAAAAAATCATGTTCATTGGTATTTAATGCGCTGACGTACCGTTAAAATGAAAACAGAAAATGCAGTGCGAATGCCATGTCAGTTTGGACCCGATAGGTGGCATTGCAACCGAATTGCAGTACCTTTTTAATGAAATTTTTAATTTGTAGTGAGGACGGGTCAGTATTGGTTTTATTAAGGTATGATTCCGAAGCCGACCGCATACGACAACGACAGACGCATGCGGCAGATACAGCGTATCCATTACTTGTCTAACTCCGATACGGATAAAGGAGACCATTGAGAAGCCGCAATGAATTACGCGCATGTGCTGCGTGTGTCGGCTGTTGTCGTATGCGGTCGGCAACGGAATCATATCTTGGTCAATTATACACGTTAATATATCCTTAGCCCTTTTAATACACTCTAAAACACTTTCGAAAAACCGGAGTATACATGTAAATATCTGATGCATCTTTTTGAATACAACTCATGTAGTGAACAGATATGGGAATATGCCAAACGGGAAGTGGTTACTATGTCTATTACTGTCTGCAGAGCGAGGCGTATCATTCGCGCTCCGTTAGAACCTAAAAGGGTATAAACAGGTGCACTACACTGCAGAATCACAAAATAAATTACTACGTAGCAGTTCGTAATATTTTGCTGTCGGTTACATACTCGTAGCTCGTAGCTGTTGATGGTTTGCTACAAGCACGTAGAACTTGCTACGAGTAAGTTACCGTAGCAAATATATCTTATCTCTTGAAAATATAGAATTTTTGTTACAGTTTATCGTTTTAAATAAATATATTAGGTACTTCGTTTTATCTGAAATAATAAAGAAAAGTGTAGCTGAACGCTCCTCGACGAAGTAAAAGGTATCATTTCTACGCTGTGTTGCATTTAAATTAGTCAAAGAATTGATAATCAGAGCGGTACGGTATGTAAAATTGTTAAATCGCTTTTGTTTCATCAATGAAGTACTGATGAGACAATCCAATATTCTTTTGTTTTCATGAAGTTTTATTTGGTGAAAGTTTCACCCAGAAATATAATAAGAAACTTTCGTCTGTTTTCTACCTTTGCAAGACGAAACTCCTAATGAAATTTGACATCGTTAGTCTGCGTGTAGGCAACTAGCGGTCGCGGGAATATCGTAGTTTTTACCCAAAAAGGTTAAATTACAAAAATTCTTTCCTTAGTAGCGATAAAGAAGTAAACAATGTGCAGCTTCCAAAAAAAAACACGCCAGCAGTTTCCATTAAAAAATCAAAGCAAATGTAGGTATATCATCAGCAAATAAACCAATACGCGAATATGTTAAAGTTAAATGTATTTCTTGAAGTACAAAATATTCTCGTCAAAGGCTCATTTCTGGGACATCACCCGTAATGATATATCCACAAACCAGTTTTCCCCCTGTACGTAGAAATAAACATTGACATAAAGCAAGCAGGCATCACTCTTACACGATAGAGATTTTTTCGGCATAACAAAGAGATAAATTTGCCATAAATTCGTGGGTTATTACTGAGACTGTCTCGACGAATTCTTTACACTTGATAAAACTTTGCTACTCACGTAACCTACATAATGTAGGGAAAATACGACAGTTTAACGTATTCTGTTACCTTGAGTTAAGTTTCTGCAAGGTTGGTAATTCTAGTACAGTCAACGAGAAAAGTAGCTTGATAAACTCTAATTTTTAGTCGCCTTAGCTTTTAAACCTTTCATAAAATAATAAGCAAATCATTAAAAACCAAAACAGACAGAGACGAACTATCATTGCAAAAGCAGAAGGCTTAGAAAAGACTTGAAAGCACGAAACTCAAGACTGACATGGAAACCGGTGCACTGTCTTCGTCTGCTGCATCTAGTTGTCACAGAAACTTAAGTCAAGTTCCCTAACTTTTATAATATTGACCATAATATTACTTACACACTCAGAATACAGAACAAAACTGTTCTGTATTCTGAGCTTACATATCGATTAATTCTAATACATAATTTTTTAATAAGAAAAGTTTTACTTTAAATTGGAAAAAGCGAAATCAATGCTCGGGCAGGACTCGAACCCGCGATCCTTACAGGGGGAATGCTCTGATCACTGAGCCACCGAGCTTCACCCGAGATTGATCCAAATTTTTCAAAGAAAAGTTTTCTAAATATTTCAATCTTAATACACCTTTGTCGTTGCCTGTACATACCCACCTTGCTTGGCAACGTTTGGTCCAATAAACAAAATAGCTTGTTATCCTACTAAAATTATGAGCATGAATGCTAAGTTCTTTTATTATTAAAGTAAAAGATATAGTTTACAGTCTCCTTAACTTCTCTAGCGTTCACAGCGTTAGATCACTCATACTTGGCACCTATTGTCGCTTTCATTCTTAGAATTCACTTATAGGTCATCAGGTAGGTTTTGACTATTGGTAATCAGTTGTAAAAGCCTAATTAATGACTCCTATTGACACTATGCAGTCATATGACCTGACATATTAGTTAGCTGCAATAACCCGTACAAGATTGAACGGTACAGCATAGCCTAGTATGGCTTACGCAGATTAGATTAGCAGGCATAGAAGGCCATTTCCGTTTCAATTAAGTACGCCTTCAATAATACAGTCGCCCAGTATTGCCATGCCACAAGATTCGTCTCAAAATTAATTGGTAGTTGGGATGCTAAGCATATACATATCCCGTGTGGGTATTTTGACCCCGTTCCTGCATCTCATGAGAACCCATTCACGGGCCTAAGTAGCCAAATGTTATTCCAGACTATAATCTTTCCCTGTGCTAAATTTCGCCCTGATCCTTTCATCTGGTAAAGCGTGATTGAATAACAAATATACAAACATCTTAATAAACTTTCACATTTAGAATATTAGTAAAAAGTAGGATTCTCGATGACAACTCAGTGCCTGTAGTTCAGCATAAACTTTGGCCCACTCTAACGGTCAAATCCGAGACGTGATGAAGTGAACTGAAATATGAGGCTAGATCAAGAGTGCCTCAATCTGTCTTTTCTGATGAGAGTGAGCAGCTAAAGCTCTCTAATCAGTAAACATGTCTTTTTTTTCTGGTGCTAGTTAGTTAATTAACTCTTATGATGTTGTTTACGTCACTTCCACTTAAATAAAGGTATTATTTTGTTTTTCATATATCAGTAAATAAGATTTCTTTGAAATAAAAACGATAAATGTTTTCTAAGTGATTAAGAAAGAATTTTTTTATGACAATTAACGTTGTCAATAGCCTATTTCAAATCACATTTTAGTGACACTAACGCAAAAGCTTATACTTAAATACAATGGACGTTTTTGCGAAAACTTACAAAACTAAAATAAAAATATTTGTGAAATGTTAAAAATAACGTCAAAAGTTATCCAAAAGTATAAGATATATGTTTTCCAGGTGCCCCGCTAGTTTCTAAATTTAATGATCTTCACAACAATTTCAACTAACGAACAATTTCCTTCTTTTTGAGTAAATACATTATACATAATACTTTCATATTTATCATAAGAAGCGCGCCATGTTCTAAATTCAAGACTTGTTTCCTCGAGTCCGACAAATCCTAAACGTTCATAACCAGTACAAACAACCGGCCTTGACAAACTAGCCATGTTCCCGTAATGTGTGAGATCCTTTATAAAGAGAGGATGCATGGCTAAGCTCAGTTATTTACATTTACGACTGTAACTGTCTCTGTGCTTTTATTCTTAGCACGTAGAGGCTTTGTGCAGAGATGTGGGTGTTGTCAGACTACCCACCCAATCTTGCGTAGTGTATGTGAGTACTGCTAACTTATGAAAACAGCGGTTATGTAAAGCAGGCGTCCTTTGAAGTGTATTACAATTTCTACTGTAAAGTTTCTTTTTCATATACCTACGCATTTCTTATTTCACTTTCATGAACATAATACATCATGTCACCTTAAATACTAAATTCGAACACATACACAATTCTTATATTTAAAATATGAATACGCATTTCTTATAGGTATCTTAATTCTGAGAAAGGAATCTGTCTTCTACCGATTAAACACATTGGCTGAACTGCGATCAAATCCAAGGGCCTCGAGTGCTCGAGTACCGCGCTAACGACGCGAGAGTTTACACTACATTCTATATATTTATTTACTGAATTTAGACTAACTTCACATTAAATAAGGCATTTTAAACGAACTTACTATGAAGAAGGAATTTGACATGCAATAAATTGTGAATGACTAAAGCATGGCCAAGGCTAATAAATTGAATGAAACAGATGTCTGAAAACGTGCCAGGCAAATGGCAATAAATTTGTCCCCTACTATGAGAGCCCAAAAGAAAAGCTAGCGTTATGAAGGTTTCCTTTGAATGATGATGATTCTATTATAATAAACTTTGATTGTATCCAATTAGGTCACTATCAAGTAACTAATAAAAACAAATACTAAAAACAGAATATAATCGATCGATCTTTTACTAATGTCGTAAGGAAGGCATTATCTATGGAAGCAGATGGCTACAAGGGGAGAGGAAGACCTAAAAGGAGATGGATGGATTGTGTGAAAGATGATATGGTTAGGAAGGGAGTGAATATTGAGATGACTGCAATCCGAGATGAATGGAAAAAACACACAATACATGTTGCGCCGACCCCAAATAAACTTGGGATAAGGGCAGGAGGATGATGATCTTTTACAATTTGCAGATAGTTTAAATTGTTATCCGATGTTATTAGGAGCACTAGATATTATTAATAGATTAACGTATAAGCAGATTTAGTCTATAGGATGAATATCTATTAAAGTTAATCGGTCTTAATCAAGTCTGCCGATATTTCAATCATAGGTAAGCTGAAACCATAAATCATTACACATCTCTCTATCTATCGAGTACTGAAGAGAAACAAGTTGTCATTTACAAACTGTAGGTCAGCAGTTTTATTATTTACGAGTTCATTTCCTACTTATTGCTTTTACGTCACTAGCATGAGAATTCTTGTGATTTACGTACCTGTATAAGTTCATAAAGTGGTTTATTCCAGAAGTATAATATATATTTTAGGTAGATATCATAAATACGATTCTTATAGTCGTCCTTACGACAAAGTGTGGAGTACAATTAGATTAGCACTGAATGGAATCGACGACAACAAACCTATAAAGAAAGTGAAAGAACATATCCATTACTAGGGTAACAAGAAAATATAAATTGAGTTTTCTAATAGTAAGTTTTTAGCATCTATCCACTATAAATATAGGAACTAATAACTCAAAGTGACTTAGACCTTAGAGTGCTATGCAAAACGACCTAGTGGTAACCCAGAACTAATCAAAGAAATACGTACCTAAATAACTTTTGTACGTCGAATAACTTTCTAATTTTGTTGTATCGATTGGAAACTTTGTAAGTGTTTGAACATTATGTGATATCCAGATGATAAATACATTACTTGGATGCAAACGCAACGTCATTTGGTAGAATATTTTTCACTTGCAGTACCTATTGCATTCGTAGGTTCCGATCCCCGAGAACTAATTGAAAGGTGTTATAATGCAGCCACTAAACCAAACTGAGTACATAATATAACTAACAAAACATTCCTAGAGTCTGCAAAGTTCTTTTCTGTTCGCATTCAAGTAATGTTACCGCCACCTATTGTCTTTCTTGGGCAACGTCAACTCACACAACAGAGGGTGAGGAAATTCACACAACGGAGGGAGGAAAATTTGTGCGCTGTACGCTGCAAGAGAAAATAGATGTCACCCCAGTATCATTGGTTCGGGTTCGTGTATTGGTTGTAGTGTAGAGGGCGCTGTGAAAATAACTTCCCTGGTAACCTATAGAGGGCGCACGGCGTCAAGTTGGCATTGTTTCAAATCATAAAATATGGTTCAGATGGCGCTGTATTAAATTCCAAAGTCTATTTGGCCAATATGATGTAAAATGGACCAAATTTTAAGGGTGATATTAATATTTGCATAAATAATCTCATGGTTTTATCCTTTCGGCGTAGAAACAACAGCCTACCTTACATAATCTCAAGAGCTTTATGTATTTTCATTAAACCTTTCTACCCTTTGGCAAAACATCACGATTTTGATAGTTCATCAATGTCGTCGCATGTCCTTGTAAATTTACCTTATAAACTTGATTTGCTATTCATTCTTTTACGTGACTCAACCAACTCGGTAGATCTTTTTGAATAATTAATCATAACATCATTTAGCAATGTTTAAAAGACAAGAACAACAACTCACTGGTTGAACTTTGATTCACCGGTAATGGGATTTACCTGAAACAAAGATAACATTCATAAATTAGACAACTTCGAGTGATTCATTATTATACACAAAGGCATTATTAACCGAATTCAAAAAGAAGGAAGTTATTTTATTGGACAGAAAAATCTAGGCATAATCTTAAACTTTATAGGCAAATATCTTCGAAGCCGACCACATACGTCAACTGCCGACGCATGCGGCAGATACAGCGTACCCATTACTTGTTAAACTACGATACGGATGAAGGGGACCATTATGAAGCCGCAATGAATTATGCGTATCTGTTGCGTGCGTCTGCAGTTGTCGCATGCGGTTACCTTCGGTATCATACTTACCTTCATAATAATGATATACTACCAAAATCAACTTGTTAAGCACTTTTAGGTACTAGCCGTGACAAGTTTATTAGCCTTGTACTTAATTTGTCGATCAATGTGAAAATGAGACTACGTAAAATAAAATAAAAAGCCTTTCAAGTCCAAGTTTAATTACTTTGCTTGTCAAAAAGCTTGTCGCGCGAAATGTAATAAAAGTATCAATTAATGTCATTGGAGAATAATTGGGTTCTAACTAATTACTTGCCAAAGTACTTATTATCTTTAAAATCAGCGTGACAAGCTTTTTTAAAATCAAAGTAATTGAACTTAAGACTTAAGTTACATTAATTTTCTTAAATTATGGTGTGTAATTGACAGTTATGGGAGCCCCCTTGTTTCGCAGACAGAAATTTCATAGAATTTCGTTTCCCAGAAAATGTTTCATATAATATTTTGGTCCTTGTATTTTTATTTCGTATATTATTGTTTCAAAGACAATTTACTAGAATGAAACCTATTTCACAGAAACACAATTTAATGATTTTTTAATCACACTTTCTTGTCTAACAAACTTATCAATCAGTAGAATTATTTTACGGAATATTAAACCGCTACCACCATTTCTTTCGAACAGTAACATTTACGATTTCATTTTTTTTCGGATTGCTTGTAGAATTTAATTTCTGAATAATCTTGCTTATGCTGTAAAATTCGTTCAATACGATCGTTGTTTGATAGAACGTTTATGTAATCGAAAATCATTTGGTCTAACGTTTAATCCTACTTAATCCTACTTATCCTACTCCTACTAATATTATAAATGTGAAAGTTTGTAAGAATGGATGTGTGGATGTTTGTTACTCTTTCACGCATAAACGGCTGGACCGATTTGGTTGAAATTTGGTATGTATATAGGTTATACCCTGGATTAACATATAGGCTACTTATGAACGGGATCAGAATTCCACGCGGGCGGAGCCGTGGGCAACAGCTAGTAATATATAAAAACGTCATTATAGGTAACAGCGTCGGTAGCTTAGTGGTTAAGGAGTCGGCCTTACGATCGCGAGATCCCGGGTTCGAATCCTGGCCATTACACTAGCGACGTGAACCCACACCTTACACAAGCAATTTAGCATAGCTGGAGAGTTTAACGGGAATATTAGTTATTTCGGTTGCTAATATTATTAAAAAAAAAAACTACGCTTCGCTCCCTCCTAAGCCTTCGTGGTTATTTTTTTTAAAACCACACAGAAATAAGAGCCCCGCAATAAGTTTTATATCTTTTGAGTAGTAGGTCTGGTAAACGATTTTATATTTAACTAGCCGATCCCGCGAACTTCGTACCGCCTAACAGTCAATTCTTTTTTTTTTTCAATTTTTCTTTCCGTAAGAACCATCCCTGTACTTTAAGGAATGTTAATAAAAAGAATTAGCGAAATCGGTCCAGCCGTTCACGCGTGATTGCGTGACCAAGGGAATAGGGATTAATTTTCATATATAGAGATGTAGGTATGTTATGATGATAAAGAATATTTTATTTGTTATTCTATGATATGATTATTCTAACACTAAACTTTATGTGATACAAAAATCAATAATTTAAAAATCTTTAAAGTTAGTATTCTGTGTATTGATTATTCTATGAAACGAAATTCTATAAAACTATAAAACAACGTACACCCGACAGTTCTGCTACTATTTTTATATAGTCCGATATATTTATACATTTTTGGATTGTAACATGTATTGAGCGAATGCTTCAGAACATACCTACTTGTTTAATTTCTTGACTTTAAACTTAACTACTCGAAGGTATTTCAGATATTATTGCTAATGCAGACTGCACTTATATGCGTATTGTACGTTCTGCGATTTACACATTTTGCGCGTGGTGCTCAATTTACGTTTTGTACATTCTGCTCCGAAGGGGTATAGTTATGAGCGAACACACATTTCTTTAAGACAAGGCTTCAATTTCCATATTATATGAAAAATTGTGCTAACTCGACATGAATCAGTGGTCTTAATCTCTCAATATAACTAGCTTGTGATATTACTAAGTAGAATAAAACAGAATACGCAAATATTAAACTACTACATATGGAAACGAACTCAGAAGCTCATTCTAAAAAGACTACTTTCAATTCTTGCGTAAGTTCTGTTCAAGATGCACACACAATTTTTCTTGGAAATAATACAATATCTATTCTTGGTTGCCGTTGTTGTAGCATTTAAATTGAAATACTGGAACAAAAGTAGGAAGCATATACGACTTGCTTTTCAATTCACTGTTTCACAAATCATAAAGAAACAACGGCATACATGTCTATAACATCTGTTGTTATATTTCTTTAAATTGTTGTATTTTACTCGCATAAGTTTTGTATACTGGATATTTTTCTTTCAAAGTGCAGTGGCGTGGTTGTCATTTTAATTAAGCTCAGCCATATTTGTAATTAAGAAAAGAATTCCTTTGTAGCTTAGTTGATAGCAAAATGTCTCTGATTCTTTCATTAAGTTATAAGTTTCATAAACGTGGATAAATCTCATTAAATTATTCACCGAGTAATAATAATTACTATAAAAACTTTATGATTATATAGATACTTTTATAACAAAGGCCTGCCAAGTCCAGGGAGCAAGTGTACGTATACACTTACGCCCAGGACTTAGGCATGCCTCTATAGAATTTATTTTGAAGTTAAATAAAAATCGAGATGAAATCTGTCTCTTAAGATACAGGGTTTTCCCTTGTTTAAGAGGCAGAGTTTATAACTTACTGAACATAGTTTTCAATGTATGAAGTCCTAAACTTGTTGCTTATAAGATTTGTATGTTAATTTTATTGTCAGTTGTGTAATCTTTTTGCAATAAACATGATAACTATTAGTATATTCTGGATTGACACAAAAGTAAAGGCTACTTTTTATCCCTTCGGAATCATACATTTAGTCTTGGTGACTTAAGACTGCTGAAAAGTAGCCGAAACCTGGGGCTAAATGTAAACCATATTAAATAAATCGCAATAGAATCCGTTAAAAAGTGAAGTGAATCTTAAATCTACTTAATAAGTTTTGGTATCTCACCAGTCACCGTATTTGCATGCAACAGAGTACAACGAGCAGTTATGATTTTTTTTTGTATACATGATAATAAAAATAAAACAGAGGGTTCGTTTGATGACCTACTTTCTCAGCGCGGCAGTAACGCAACACAAGGTTAATTCAAATGCGGTCATGTGTAGAATACTTCTCTAGTGACGCAGCCTCCAATTTCAGTAGAAATTCCTCTGAGTTCATACTTGTCACAAACTCACAAACAAATCGAGACGAAAACGTAAGCCTCTTAATTATATATGTTGTATTTTCTCTATAAACGCTTCACTTATACATATAGGCAGGATATTGTTTAAACTACTCACCTTCCCGGATCGTTAATAGGGCAGGAAGAACTAGTTTTGCTCGCAAAAGTTGAGCTACAAGGGTCCACGTGGCCACTTAACGAATTGATCGATCATTGAATCCATTTACCGAACTTTGCATCTGAAGTGATCGTTGTGGGTTTAATTTGTTTTGGTGGTAGTGACAGAGAGTTTTCACTATATCATTATTGAATTCTTTTGAATTTGAGTCTTTACTAAAACATTGAAGTTGATTTTTGTACACTTTTGCCACGATATACAACCCGCATCAAAGAGGGTTAATGCCTTTTTTTCACGTCGTTTGATGGCGCTGCAATTGGATAATAGGATATATTTACGAAATTATTCTGGCGTAAATTCGGGGCCCGGGCCGCTAGTAACAAATATATGTAGGTATACATTTTCCAACCATCCCTTTCCTCGACGTACTTAACTGTTGAACAACTTTTGCAGCATCTAAAAAGCCGGGTACTCATTAGCGAGCCGTAACCGTACCTTCTGTGATACAGTACGAGGTTCTAATGTGTACGCTTGTAGTTTAGGCTCTACAGTTTAGGCTCACGACGTCGCCGGAACGCTTTCACCGAGCGTACTCATTTTGAGAGCTGTAACTGTAACCAAACAGATACAGTAACGAGGTTCTAATGTGTACGAGGAGGCCACTGATAAGCTGGCTCGGCGCAGCTCACTTGTGCAGCATATATACTTATAAAAGTCTTACTCGATGATCGCAGCGGCTAGCAACCTGTCCTGTAGGCACATGCTGTAAGAACATTTCGAACGATCGAATGAACTCGACAGCTGAATCCGCGGTGATATTTCCATTCTGCATGCTGTAAGCATGAGTGTGATGTATGTTTATGTGCTCGACAACCTGACATCACCAAAACAGAATGCGATGTTGAAATATCACCGCTGATTTAGCTTTCGAGTTCGTTCGATCGTTCGAAATGTTCTTACAGCATGTGCCTACTGTTGGTCCTCTTGACGTCCACGAGCGCACTGCGAGCGCCCTTTGATTCGCGGCAAAAACCGACAATCGTCGGCTCACTGCGAGTCGCTCGTGTAGCTTTCGTTGCAGGCTCGCAAATCACGTACACACTATGTTTTTGGTAACAGTAACGGTTACAGTTACGTGCAACGTTACGGGTTCAGAAATGAGTACGTTGTAAACGTCGGCTCACAGCAAACCGCACGCGTACCGCTCGCTGCAGGTTAGCGAACCACGTACACACTATGCTTTTTGGTTACAGTGCATGCAACGGTTACGGTTACAGCTCGCTAATGAGTACCCGGCTTATCATGTCGCATGAAACTATGCCCGATTTGATAAGTGCGATCGTTTTCTTTACCGGATAATTCTGATGCATATTTTCATCACTTACTACACAATGATGAAAAAAATAATACATAATATAAAAAACCTGCCTTTCCCGCGCATTACATCACGTTCGCAAAATGTTGCTATATATTTTTTGTACACATGCCTTGTCATACTCGTAAAAATTCGCACTCTCAAAATATCACACGCACGAATGTCACGTTGATATATATTTTTACAAATTTTAAGCAAGAGTGGGTAATTTTTTAGAAATATTATATTTCAGTGTTATGCAGCTTTAAGAGCGGGGAAGGAGACCATACGATCGTTTCACATTATTATGAGGTAGGTATGTGGGGTTTCCTGAAATAAGAACCTTTCCGGGATAGGTGAGCTCGGTAATCTGTCAATAAACTATGTGGATTTAGTCATTACAAACTTCGATATTACCGGATATCTAAAACGAATATGTGAATATATTTAGTCCAATCAAGAACATCAATTTTATTCACAAAAGGTATTCAAAAAGGCAAATTACAGTTGGTGAATAGGTGAATACTACGAGTATTAATATAAAAATAATATACTATACGTGTACAAGTAAAATGTTTGGTTGCAGGGACTATAACTGAAAGGAGGTCAGTAACAATCACATGATAACATTACTAAACCACAATGATACAAGAAAACGCACTCAAAGGTACACATCGAAATGGCAATAAATATGTGACTATTATCATAACAGAAATATTCACCTTAACCGGGCATAATATTGGACCTATTGGACCGTAAACTCAAAGCAGACTGGTTAAGATTCTATCCGAGTAAATACTCGATACCGTTTATTTGTTCTGTTATTGCCCGCTACCTCAAATATTCTACAAACATAAATGAGATTGAACATAGCATTCATTCAGAATAATAATTCGTGACAGAGATGAAATCCTATGCAGTGTACTGTACAACGAACAAAGATTTGATTATGAGGCTTTTGAAAATAATACGGAAAGGAAAATAACAAGCCGCTGGGGATTAGCTTTGTAATGTTTATAACGTTGACAGCTGCTACCTGCCTACGTCGCGTCGTTGGTAGCGTTTACGTGACCCAAGTTGGTGTAAAATTGTAGATCTGATTGTCGTCATTATTATAAAGAAAGCCATTGAGATAACATTTCCTGTAAAGCCTTGTTACCTTGCTTGTTATATAACATGCGGTGTTGTACAAAACGATTAAAGAACAGGGCCCATACCATGAACTCTTAAAACAGGTCAATATTGAACTGCTGTCTATATTTATATGACATTACAAAGTGACATTTGCAGTTGGCGGAATGACAGCAGTTCAATATTGACCTGTTTTAAGAGTTTATGGTAAGGCCGCAGGGCTGTTTATCATCAGACATATATATACACTATACAGGCCAGATTCAGTCAACAATAGTGCCCGGAATACCACAATAGGCTCACCCCTTATTACGTGGGACCTAATACAATGATTGGTGAATTGTAAGTGATAATTCACCTCTGTCTTATCCTCCGGGGATAAAGGCGTGATTATATAGAAAGAAAGAAAAGAAAGAAAAGTATTTTTATTTTGGTTACTGCAGCACACAAAATAAATTATAAAATAAACACGTTTTATCAGTTAAAAACAAAAAATTATAAGTTAAGTAAAATAGACAAAATTAAATGCTTTTTTTCATACATAAATACACATGTATGTATGTTACCTTTCCTATATTTAGTATTAAATTATTATTAGAATGTATTTTTTGCATAACAGAATATAAATTCTATAATTTACATTGATTTGTTCTATTCTACTAATGATTCTGCCACTTGTCTAGGTCTGACTGCTGACATCTTCACAATATCAAAATGCCTAAGTTACTAAGTTATTTCTTATTTTATACTTATATGGTTTTTCTTTTATGGTTTGTTAACCCATTATGGACTGAGTTTTTTTGAGGTCCCCGATTTTTTTTTTCTCTTAGTATGTTTTTGATTAGGGCCTAATTAACATGATACAAGCATTTAAAATTTGATCTAAGGCTTAGTTCACACGGAATATGCTGGTACCATATGGGATCGCTAGTCTCTTACCGTAGCAACATTCTAATTTTAACATTGGCATTTATTGGTAAACTATTAGGTATATTCTGCAAGAATGAAAATAAAATACACAGTATAAGGTAAAAAATGTGTTATTTATTATATTTCTACAATAACATAGTATGGAATTGATAGTTACAGGCAGCACATAGCCCTACATCGCACTTCACGCAATGCTATCTTCTTCGCGATGAGCAATTTTCTAAAGCGCGCTTTTCACATTTCCTTCAGAAAATGCAGGTAACTCCTTTGATAGACCTCCTTTCACTCAGGTACGCGCTGGTAGTCTTGCGTTTTTCGGGCAGGTTCATCAACCGATCTATCTGTATCATCACCGGAGCAACTGGAGCTTGATGACTTAGCCCTAGAACTGCTCCACGTCCAGTAACACGTGAACTAATACGACCACGTCCTCGCCCCCAGAAGTATTTTGATCTGAGATCTTGTTTCGAGGCTGAATTTCAGGTGAATATACATTACGTGGTCGACATTCACGACGAGGTCTTTTTCATGTACTTTTCGCTAACAATACCAACAAGGCGCGTTGAGCTGCTGACCACTCAGATTGTTGCTGAATGCACCAGTGTATTCATCATCTGAATCCTCGTCTAAGCGCACGGCGGGCTCTGAAGCTGCTGTGTAGATCTGGTGAAACTCAAGCTCTTTATAATCTTCTAAAATAGCAGCAAAATAGTTTTGTGTATACTCGAATTGCAGCTAAATAACAACAAAAAATAATTTACTTTGGAAAACATTCACATTATGTTTATTTTTACGTATTTATAATGATGTTATAAAAATATAACTACAACATTATACCCTTTTACGACACTAACTTCCAAAAAAGTGAAAAATTTGAAAGCCACGGTAAGCGACTAGCGGTACCATATGGTACCAGCAACTTTAGCAAACCATATTACCGCCATTTTTTTGAACTGGCCTAATGTAACTGATTCACACAATCGAAGCACTCATAAAGAATATATAATCATAATAAAATAATCGCATAACTACAAAACTAAAGAAATATAGGTACTTACTTGAAAAGCTTATCCATTTTTGGGAAAAAAAATTGACACATCCACTTCTGCAATCAATTACACTCAAATGAAGACAATAACTGTCAAACACCGGTCATCGCATAATAGCGCACAGTTTCTCGCTTCGATTGCACCAATTTAAGTGTATCTATCGTATCATCCGTTGGTTCAGGATGACAAAACAAAACGCGCGAAAAAGTGGTACCGTATGGGATCGCTAGTCTATAATGGGTTAACAGGCAAATTCTTACCTCAAAAGTGCCACAAACTCAAAAAGTAATTGCACACGAGTAGAAACATTTTCACACCCACTTATCAACATTACGAACAAAATATTTGAAGACAAAGCAACTTTGCCTTTGTATGAAATGCCAGGAATTTATTAATATTGCTGGTCTCGAAAGGTTGTATTAATAAACATGTACAAAACACGCTCTACGTTTTAATCAATATTTTGGATGGCTAAGAAAATATATTGCGTCTACATTATTTTATGAAATAAATGTAAGCACTGTTGCTCCATAAGATAGTTTCCATGATTACCATACCTATCATATTTTTTCATCATTAACTTGGTTAAAAGACGTGTTCACTGCGGAACTATCTCAAAGGTTTTTAATACTAGTAATCTGCCGCCGTGCTACCCGTACTCTTTTGTACTTTTTGCGTTCGTATGAATGCATATATTTAAGAATAGGTAAGGAATACGCATTTGGTATAAATTAAGAACGGTTTGAGTTTTCGAAGTATTAAGACGGTCTATAACCCGTAATTTAGAAGTTCAAAAATTCGTGGTTGGTTGGAGTATAGGTATACACTTGATTATAAAGCAGTAGCGGCTTCCCGTTAGAAGTTTCACCCGCAAACCTAAAACTAGAATGGTGACGCGTACGTGTCAAAAACATTTAACCACGTATACGTCATAAAATTGCGGAAAAGAGAATCCAATTTACTATGGTTCGCAAAAAACGCCGAGGCGAAATGTGGGTGTTAATACATCTGCCTACCCCTTTGGGGATTTACAGATGTGACTATATATATAATGAGAAAGTATAGAATGCTAACTATGTAATTGCACGTATCCAATAATGTAAAACAGTAATAATAAATCCCTTGCATATTTTATCAAGTGATCAATATCGCTATCCCCCGAGGTTACATTGGATTAAACAAAAAGCTACACAGACAGAAATGAAAGCCAATATGAAATACAATGATGATATTTAACATCAAAATTGTGACAATTACTGTTTCCCAGAGACCCAGTGGGCGGTATCGCACTTAAATTGTATAGCTCTCATTTTGTGCCGACAGTCGTGTAAGGAAGTCCTTTGAGAGAAACCTGTGTGCCCTCGATTCTATTATAGATATTTTGGTGTGTATATAATACACGTGAATGTTTGTATAAAGGCCATATGCTTCATATTTTCTGAAAGAGTAGGTAAATGTTATTAAGGATATTTGCACATTAATTTCTATTTTATAATATACTAGCTTTTGCCCGCGGCTCCGCCCGCGTGGATGTCGGTTATCGCGACCAAATATAGCCTATGTCCTTTCTCAAGGTCTAATCTACCCCTATACCAAATTTCATCAAAATCGGTTCAGTGGTTTGGGCGTGAAAGCGAGACAGACAGACAGACAGACAGACAGACAGACAGAGTTACTTTCACATTTATAATATTAGTAGGGACTAGCTGACCCGGCGACTTTGTACCGCCATATTTTCCGCCCGCGTGGTATTCTGAGCCGGAATTATCCGTGTTTATCTACAATATTATGCATGTATTATACATATAAATCTTCCTCTTGAATCACTCCATCTATTAAAAAAAAACTGCTTCAAAATCCGTTGCGTAGTTTTGAAGATTTAAGCATACATAGGGAAGGACAGACAGCGACAGCGACTTTGTTTTATAATATGTAGTGACTTACACCTGTACATGCTTTCAAAAATGTTGACAAATATTTATCAATTGAAATTTACTGCGAATCTATTGTCGTTGTTACTGAGAAATTCCTAAAAGAAAACCTTAAGAACTAAAAACGATAAAAATAATACCAAGGTTTTCTTTTAAAAAACAAAACAATAGTTTAAAAGCAAGCAGCTTCACTAAATAGCATTCATTGAAATATCCTTTACTCCCATTAAACAATTTACATCAATAAAACTGGTTGCAACACAATAGCCGCGCTCTTGGATAGGGGTGAAAGCGTTCACCAGTTACAGACCGAACGCGGTTATTAATTGCCAGGCAGTGCAACTCCAATAAATATTGTAACAGGACTTTAATTGCTATTATTTACTTTGTATATTAGGGTATATTGATTGTATTGGGGTGTAATAGGCCGCACCACTTTATAACCATTAATTTTGACCAGATTTGGTGAGTGAAATAAAAGTGTGAGATACTGGTACTTATTAACGTGAGTAATATGTTAATTTCGTAACCGAATTGGGTTGTCGCCGTGGTTTTATACATTCGCAGATACAGTATTCATTATTGCGCTACAGTGTCTATATAATGAGATATTCGTTAGGTGTAACAATTTTTAACCAAATTAAGAAAGAAAATTGGAAACACAACTCAAAAAGATTATCCAAGAACAGCCCTCCTAGACAAGTAGCAATTCGTTGGCCGGTGTATTGAAGAATAGAATGATGAATATATGAGATTTGACGTACATGACAGTCGTCAACGAATGTCATAAACGTCAAAATACGTTTCATATAGGTACGTCAAATTCATCATTCTATTCTACAATACGCCGAACAACGAATTGCATTGGCAGTTACTAAAATGTAACCTGAAATTGCAAATCGAATAAAAAAGAGGAGAGAAACTCTTCATTGAAACTTTGATTACGGTTAGACAGGTTTCGTAGACACTGAATGTATTAGGTAACTTTGTAAATATCTTACTTACGAGTATAACCAGATACCATTCACCGAATCCCGAGAGACAAATACTCGATTTGTAGATTTCTATCAGAGGCAGACAGTTCGCGTTCGTGGTTGGCCGTTATCAATACACAGCGGATTATGTAGCGTGTCCCACCGATATAATCCTTCGGTACAGTTTAGTGACACGAACAAAAGTGAGCGGTGGAATCTCTTAGCGGTGTCTGTGAGTAAGTATACAGTTTAACAAAGTAATTGAGTCATGAAACTTATGTAAGAGAACGTTTTTGTCTGAATAACGACCGAGATAATTCACTCATTAGAAACGAGTTATGAAATTGTAAGTGTAGATATATTATGTGCGTATTAAATAATGATCATAAGATTTAAAACTCAGATTAGACTTGTTTCATAGTCATATAAACTATTAAACTTTAAAAAGGCTTTACTCGATAAAGTCAACAAAGAAATTAGTGCCCATGCCCATACGGAAATTTTCAGAAGTAATTATACAACAGCCTTAACACTAACATAACACAACAACACAACCCTACACTAACATAATAAACAAAGGCACACTTCAAACACTCTAATCTAAAGTCTAGGTAGGAATTTGGGTTATTTAAATGTACAAGAATAAATGGTTTTCTTTGTACCGTAAGCTTCAGATAACAATGAGACTTTGTTAAGTAGGTAGTTGTTGGCACCTGTGTGTAGATGGCGGTAGATAGTAGTGCCATATTTTTCACCGGTGGTAGATGGTGGTGTTATATTTTTCACCCTAAGAATGGGCCGACTCTAATGCGGTACACCCACCACCACTCTATAATTAAAAATGTGCTATGTCCTACATACCAAATTGGCCATCGATGGGGTTGTTTAGTTTAGTGTTTTTGTTTAGAAGCTTAGATTTATAAACTTATATTCGTCGTACTACACAGAGCAGACTGTGTAGTACTCTTATCTTTTTAACTGTATGTACTTTTCCTTATAATTATTTATTTATTGTGTATATTGTATTGTGATGAATATTTATAGTATATATGTTTATGGAACTTCAAGTCTATAAGTATTTACCGAATTATGTATGTAAAAATTGTAAGTGACTGTTTGTTTCCTAAATAAATAAATAAATAAAATAAAAGTTGCACTTCGTACAGGTTCACACAGATAGGCTATTTATTTACCTATGTAGGTTAGACTGACCTAGGTTCACCTTAGGTTTGGTCACTTGGAAACAAATTCATAAGATAAGCAGATGAATGTGCCACGGCCGATGCGAATACCGTAACCAAATTGTGTTAACCACAAGACAACTACCTACTCCTAGAAACAACTCTAGTCATACTCATGTTTAAATCGTTTAATAGAACTAATTTGTTCTAGCACTGCATCGACTTTCATCACGAATGCTTTTACGAAATTGGAACATGGTTTTTTGTTCTGAACAGCCTCTCTAGCACGTAGTACGTATAACTCTAGGGAAAAAAAGGTAAAAAGAATATTGCAACGCACGCCAGAAATGAAATTATACGTAAACAAAAATAAATATCTTTTTCCCTTAGTCACGCTCGCGTCGTAATTTGGGAACGATTTTACCGATAGACTTTTTTTTTTTTTCAATTTTTTTTTGAAGTTCCATTATTTTGTAGTAGCTCTCACATACCATACATACATAATATTACATATAATCTCACCTTTTTTCCCAGAGGGTTAGGCAGAGGTAAATTAACACCCACATTTCACCAATCATTGTATTCGTACCTAATAGGAGATGCGCCTTCTTACGTAGTAGCTCTTACAGAAAGAAAAATCAAAAAAGGAAAATTCAATACTCCAGAATCACAGGCGAAGTTGAGGACAAAAGTAGTTACATATAAATATAACCAAACAAACAAAACACTAATAACGTTAACGTTATGGTTATTGGATTTGTAACTTGTCTCATATACTCAGAATTTCTGAATTTACGATTAAGAATGTGGTTGTATTCAGCAGCCCAATTAGTTATATTCGTTGATATATTATTTTCATTTGGTTATTCCATGTGAGGTTGAGTTTACGGGTAATAAATAAATTACACCACAGTTATTACTTCATTGTAACGTACACCACCTAATATTCAGAATGTGGTTTCCATAAAATAATATAATATTAGTGAATTTTATAACAGACTAGCTGTCCCGGCGAACTTCGTACCGCCATATTTTTCCCGTTCCCGCTGTACCTATAAACCTTCCCTGGACACCCACGAATATTTCAAGACTAAAATGAGCCAAATCGGTTCGTGCGTTCTGGAGTTATAGCGTCAGGAAGGAAAACCCGACTTATTTTTATATAGTAGATAACTTTGTCAACCCAGAAACCGAAAAAGAAGCTCATTGTTAAAGCAGCTACATTTGGTACAACGGCACAACCAAAGCAACCGTTATATTCCTATCAATAGACTGCAATATGCTATTGCAGTCCACTGCTGGACTTAGGATCTTCCAATATGCGCCATAGCTAGCACTCGCTCGATCCTTCCAGTCACCTTTTTCAGGACATCCTCCCATCATTACAATCCTATTGTATAATATACTGATATAGTTCCTCATGTAGTCTGTAAATAATAATTTCTGACACGAGCTCCGATTTAAGTGGAAACATATTTTACATTGATTGACAGTCCACTTTGTCAATCGTTTAACTGCACTGTTAAATATAAAACGTTACGTCGCTCGGATAAACAAAAGAGTCATCCTTTTGTTTTCTACACGTTTTACACAAATTAATTAATATGGAAGAGAGACCTGGAACAAATCAGGTTATATTGAAACTTTAACCACTGGTAGTTTATTGGTAGATTTTTATATTTTATATAGTTACGTAGAGTCCAGTTTAAATTGAATTTGTGAGTGAATGATTGAATACTTTGAGTCGGAATAGCACACCGAGGGTTCAGTATGAAAGCCTAGTTAAATATTTAACGTTTAATAAATTAATTAATTTATTAAATACAAGAACATGCCGGAAATATTTGTCTTTATTCTTCGAACAATATAAGGACCACGAAGTAAATCGGCTTCGCGTTTCATACTGATTCATTTCACCCCACCTTCCTCATTCCCTACATAACGACTGCCGTACATGTTCGTATGGCAACCGGGACCGACAGCTTAACGTGCTCTCAGAGGCACAACTGGACCAATGCAAATATCCATATTCAAGTAACTATACAAATATTTGTCGTGAGCGGGAATCGAACCCGCGCCTCCTGGGTAGCGGTTGCGTTCACGATCGCCACACCACAGAGGCTGTCATGTAGAAACCATATTAATAGGGACATCTAGACCCTAGACCCAAACTGAATATAGCTTATATTATGTATACTAGATAACACCCTGACGGGAGCGAGAATCCGACCTTTCATATTCTAGTGGAATGTTCAACCATTATACCAAATGGGTTGATAATAATTATAGTGCCGTATTGTAAGTTAGTAGTCACTGCAATTTTTCAAAATGTTCAATGTTAAAATAATAAATGGGACTCTTAGACCAAGAAACACACGCCTTACGCTGCATAAGATCTCATGTTAGATCAACTTTGCATAACATGACGACTACATGGAGTATTAAAATAAGAGCGAGTCGCACTAATCTCAAGACGCCGCCGCACATAACAAAGTACGAGTATCTTGAAAACAGCGAAAGGGATTACAAGAATACTAGTTATATTCTAAGTAGTTAGTAACGACTTTCTCAGAGAAGGAAAACACATTTGAAGCTAGTGGTTTCATATTTTCATCATCATCGCAATGAATGTTCCGGTTGCTTCCGATGCTTTGACCTTTTATTATATTTGCGAGTTTGAAAGGACCGGTCGGCCGGATAAATACCACACAGTACTTTGTTGTATTTGCATGACTGATGAGATTGCCGGAGGCCAAGCCTCTCTTCTCGTCAACTATTTTTCTTATCTTTTTTCATCTGTGGGTAGCACTGACCAAGCGATACCTTCAGTGTTGCTAGTGTTGTTATCAATTTCAGTTATATTTTTGGTAATTTTGGAACTTTTCGCACTAATTATTACGAAACTTACTTTTGCCGATGTTTCGCATGCGTTGCAGTGCCCATGGTCACGAATTGACTGGTCTGCGAGCGTCCAGAGATGTGCAGGGCAATTTGTTAGTTTGTAAGGAGATGCTAACCCAGACGAATTTCTGAATGTTTATTTTATCAGATTAGCTAGGCTATACCTATCATTCTTTCTTCTTTACCACTGATAAAGCATGTTAAGAATCACAATTACTCTTTTCCAATCAAAATTACCTATTACCCAAATTCAAGTAGGTACATTATGATGGAAAGCTGTTTACGTCATGGTGATCGAAACTAGTAGGTATCTACAAAACGTTTGCAACAATATAGATGTCACTCATGCGTTACCGACCATATCACCTGCCCAAAGAGCTCTGGCGACCCTACTTAGGAACACACCATTAACCAAGTAGTATTGTTTATCTACGGCTTAGGTTGTACATAAGGGACTCACTTACATAATTGGGTGGCTAAAGTACTAACGAGAAATTCGATTCGAGGAATACGATGCCTTTTTTATGTGATTCGAGGCGCGAACAATTTTAGTTCCCTTTAGTGTAGATACTATACCAATGAGCTGGTGCCATTTTGATTGTTAGACAGGCATTTACATAAGTAATTAATCTTCGACTATGCCGCAATTCCTTCCATAAAAGGAATTTTAATTCTTAAAACATCAGAGACACTTCACTCTAAAAAAAAAATTGCAAACAGTAGCTAATGCCTACTCAGTTTTTTTTAAAGGTAAATCGATTTTATTGATAGAAATTGTATTGTCATCCGTATTAAAGGTGTATACGGAAAACTAAAAAGATCAATAATTTTTTTTTTTTTTTAAAGAATATTAGCAACCGAAATTACTAATATTCCCGTTAACCCCTCCAGCTAAGCTAAATTGCTTGTGTTAGGAGTGGGTTCACGTCGGTAGTGTAATGGCCAGGATTCGAACCCGGGACCTCTCGATCGTAAGGCCGACTCCTTAACCACTAAGCTACCGACGCTTCAACCAAACCAAGGCTTCAATCAATGTTAACAAGTTTAGTAGGATATGTGTGGTATTTTTTTTTTCAAACTTTATCATTGTCGACGTAGATCATAATACTTACCAATAGTGTGTGTGAACACAGCTACTAGTTGTGAGCAATGTTTAGTGCAGATTGCCTCTCATACAAGAAGCACAATGCAGCCCCTCATCATTTGTTCAGTCTGTGCACGAAGCCACAACAAATACATGCTGAAAACCTGCCACAATGGCTGTCTGTAATACGTGAAGTGCACGCTTTTGTGCCATCGCTGAGTCGTGATTAGATTGTTAAATTGCAAATTCGGAACACATGACTATATGAAAATAATATTTCAGGTAATTTAGCTTCTGCTTTCCTTAAAAAGTATTTTTATTATTCATTTATAATTCATTTAATCCTCCAAAATGGTACAACATTCTCCTTAAGACATCAGTGTACAGTGAATAATATTAAGGCAGTAGGTTTATGTCCAAGGAGTGCTGTGGCACTCGTACTAGGTGACCATGTGTCACGATTTGAAGTGTTGAGATCGATAATATTGTGTTTAAAGTAAAAGTACCTAAAAGCTATCTAGTGATATCAAAGTATGGTTGGAGAGTTTAGGCGGCAAGGCTAGGAGATGCATCACGGTGTTATTTTATTTTCCGAAATTAGTGTGAGTTCGAGTTTTTATGTGTAAATATGGTGGAATTTTAGACATAACGTCTTGGAAAACGCGCACAAGAGTAGGAAAGTGAAATATTACAGTGGATTGTGACTTCTCGTGTTGGTTTCAAATCTCCGTAGAAGCCTTTAGTAAAGTTTCCACCACTTTACTGAGGTTGCCATCATCATCATCGTCATCATCATCAACTCACCATCATCATTATCATCCATCTATCCATCCATCCACCCATCCAAATAAGATTATTAAAAACTGTATAATGGCTAAATGCTAAGCAAGAAGCCAATAAAAAAAATAAAAAAAGTATGGTTGTCAAGATTCCAAAGATTCATGATTTTCTATTATTCCAGCCCTTCTAGACAAGTGGTGATTTGTTGGCCGGCACGCCAACAAATCATCACTTGTCTAGAATTGGAAGAGATTTGTTGGTGGTTGGTAGGTAGGTATATGACAGTCGTATATATGTCAACGTATGTCATAAACGTCAATTCATCGTTCTATGATTACTCTACCTCTATGATTACGCAGATTACTCTACCATCGATTCCACAGACAGGAAAATGTTATTCTATTACGGATAAAGTTATCATCTACTTTCCGCTGAATTTTTATTTCACCCAACGCAGCATCGTCGCTCGATTTGTTTTGTTTGTAAGTGATGAAAGTAGAAAGTTGTGTTTCAATTTATATGATTCTTATTTTACTGAAGGTATTTCTTTGTTCCAAGGTTTTTACAATCTACCCACCGAGCATTACGCGTAGGTACCTTCGACGTAAATATTTTATCTTAATCCAATGTAAAAACTGTGACTGGTTTACAACTAACAGCCAATCTGTAAAGAAAATATTACAAGAGTCTCTGACATATCATAAGCTACAACTTCATTTTAAAAGCTGGTTTGCAACACGAATCCCCGCCCCGGGTTGGCGGGGTTGGCGGGGTACTTAAGGGTTGGTAAAAATATGATAACCTGAAATTTGTTATGGTAGACAGAAACAAAAGAACAACAGTCACCTAATTAACGACCTAGAACAAACAGTGCTGAAGAGATACAAAAAAGATTAAAACAAAAGAATGGGTTCTACTTTGTACTCTCAACGCGTCAACTGCTTCCGAAACCGGCAATTACCACCGTAATTTAAAAGAAAAGAAAAAAAAAATATAAATGACTATTTTATCTTGGGGAATCCTAGTCGTTATCCAGTTGGGAAAAATAAGGCCCTTAAGGACATTTTATGCTAAACAAAGCCAATTTCGACATGATGATGGATGAAGCCACTACGTTACTGAAACAATATATCAAGCGATATGAAACCGCTATAAATACGCTTGAAATATCGATGAGAATAGCCGGATACATTTGCTCAAGAAAATGTAGACTTAATTATCGACATATTCTTACAAAAAAAAAATTCTTTGGTATTTGTACTTTGTAGCATCAATAGCAATTTTAATGGAAAACGCAGATAATACTTTTCTAATTTTAGTCTGGTTCATGCGTTTTTCCTACCTGCTAAAAGCATCTAAGCTGACCATAAGCTGAAAGCCACCATTTCTGCATTGTTGGCATATGTAACTGTGTCTTTAGAGCCCTGAAACTTCACTTCTAGCTTACAATCATGGCAGGCGAAATAATATTGACGAAAATACGTGTCTCCACCCTTTTTCAAAATTTTATCAATTTACCGAATGTACTGCAAGCTCGACCCCGGCTGGTTACCCATTAGTTAAGAATGATCCTGACCCCACCACAGGGGTGGCATATGCGAATAAAGTAGTGCCAACCACCACTCCGGTGGCAAGCCAAGGGGTGGCAGATGGGAATAAACGTGCCCGTTCACCTGTGTTTCACATACCTGGTGTATCATTCGCTCTGTACTCATTCACTCAATTCTCATTCATTTACTATTTATTAAAATTTATCGAAATACTTACCATGTGAGATATACAAGCCAGAATATAAATTACAGGTATGTCTGCATTCACAAAATGTCATTGTAAATAAAAACCTGTCAACGTTATCTACTACTTCAGCGAAGGTCGCAATCTAAATTGGGCGGCGACCGAACAGGTCGGGACTACAGGAGTGACATTTTATTACGTGGTTATTTCCCCTAGGTAAATAAAAATGTTAAGTCGAATAGGGTAAAGCGTAGCAAAATAGCTCTCGATTCGTTCCAAATTGCACCATCGAGTCTTCTCGTATCGAAGCAGCCCCTCGATCACGTATCCGCAATTTCTACCCATCGACAAGTTGTTGAGACTTGCTCGACTCGTTCGTTGATCTTCGGTTCAATCAAGAGAACACGTTCCCATATGTGTTTCAAGCGAGCTCTTGCTCTAGCTTCACAAAAGAATCTTAAGCTGTATATCATCAATTTTAGATTGATCTCAGTTTAAATTTGAAAACTTATCCAATTTAAGTTTTGTTCGTAAAATTTGTAAGAACTGTTTTCGATGTTTCTAATTAAAGTGGATACTCAAAATAAAATGGATATTTTAAAAAGAGTTAGGTAGAGAGGGATAAAGGAGTTCAATTTATTCTCATTAAATTATTAATTTAATAAATTGAAAAATTACTAACCATTTAAAAAAAAAACCGGATTAGAGGCGAAAAATAATAACGGCTGATAACGAAAATAAAACAACATAATTAATTTTAAAGGTGTTATAAATATACCATTATTTTACTCGGCCGTGTTGAAAAGGTAAATACTCAAAGAATTAAGTAGACGGTCCGTTACGATGTAGATAATCCACAGCGGTGAACTCCATGTGATAAATAGCCCCTAAATAGGATGAAATGGGCGCGATATATGCGAGTTGTTATAGTGGACAGAAACTCCTACAATACAATATAAACAAAGAAACTAACAACCTGCAATCTACTTTCGTCAGAAGAGTACCAAATTGATTAGCTTGGTGAGATTATTTGGTTTTAAAGCCATGTCAACGTTGACAGCCTCCGTGGCGTAGTGGTAGTGAACGCGGCCGCTACGCAGGAGGCGCGGGTTCGATCGAGAGCGGGGTGAAGAGGAGGAAGATACTGCTTAGGTAACATTTGAAACCAAGCCTTCGTTTCTTAGTGGAACGAGAATATGTATCAGTTTTAACTTGGAATAATTTTATTGTATGTAAAACCTTTGTTAGGTTGGTAAAATATGAAAGGTTTTGTAAGAATCTTCTTTGATAATATAAAAACAGTCTCCGTTTTAGTGAAACCTGACAATTCATAGTTTCATTGTATTTTCAACAACCATATACCTGAAATAAAGCCTAAAGGCAGTCGGCCTACTTGAAGTTATGTTTTCCAACTAACCCAAACATAGATTTATCATTCAGTTTTATCGAAAACTAGCTTTTGCCCGCGGCTCCGCCCGCGTGGATGTCGGTTATCGCGACCAAACATAGCCTATGTCCTTTCTCAAGGTCAAACTACCCCTACACCAAATTTCATCAAAATCGGTTCAGCGGTTTAGGCGTGAAAGCGTAACAGACAGACAGACAGAGTTAACGTAGTTTACTTTCGCATTTATAATATTAGTATGGACTAGCTTTTCGCCCGCAGCTCCGCCTGCGTGGATGTCGACTACCACCACCAATAGTATTTTTTCTAAACTGACGGACTTGTTGTACAAATATAGGTATCCCGATCCCGATAGTTCTAATAGTACTTAATTGTTGTATAAACCTCAGTAGTGTGTTTTTCAAAATATTAAATGAAAACTGTAAGAAACATCGGCCTTGTCTTACAAAAAAAGTGGTAGATTTTTAGAATATTACCTACATCAAAACAAAAATAATATTAATATCTATCTTTATATCAATAGCTAGTAAATGGCTAGAAAAAGACTGGTAAGAAAAAAATACTATTACCTAATATTTCATTCTTATCAATCAATCAATTAGCCTATTTCAGTCCACTGTTGGACTTAGGCATCACCCAATGTATGCCGTAGCACTCGAACCTCCACCGTATGTTTCCACAGTCAGTTTGCACATTTCGGCCCCATGAGTCATAACAGGGGAGTAGAAACCTCGACGAATTTTCCCAATGTTGCCCAACCCTTGTCGACCCTTCGACGTATATCTCCTTCTAGGTTTTGTTTTCTAATCTAAATTTAGCATCTCAGCAATGAAAATATCGTATCAGCACGACACCGTCGTAGACAATCCAAAAATGCCCAGGTCTAGATGATGTCAGAAGGCTTTTCGTAATATACAAATGCCATACATAGCGGCTGATATACTCTCAGGGCTTTTGTATAATGTGCTGAACGGTATTGGCTGCAATACTATAACCCTTTTAAAACTCGGCTTGCTCCGGTCGCTGGAACTCACAGCTATTCAAGACGATTCTCAAGAACGACTTCTATCGAGATATGACTCAGGAGTCTTATAATTCTTCAGCAAGACCTTTTAGCCTTTTTTGGAGAACAGTACCACCGCACTACAGTTCCATATCCTAAATGTTAAGTTCTGCTGGCTGACGGAATCAAAGAGGTTCGCAAGCTCTGTTAGACTGGGATTCCACCTGCTTTTAAGAGACCTGTCTGCCAGTGCGATATCATCAGTATACCATAACTATGAAGGTTGCTGTTGTATGCTAAGGATACAATAAATCATCAATTGGCCTATTGCAGTCTACTGCTGGACATAGGCCTCTCCTAATATGCGCCATGTTTGCCGATCCACCGCCTTCCGCATCCAGTACGTCCCAGCCACCTTACGCAGATCGTCGGTCCAGCTGGCTAGGAGATGTCCCACCTTCCGAATTCCTTATCGCGGTATCCACTCTAGGACTCGTCTGCTCCAACGGCCATCAGTCCTTCGGCAGATGTGGCTAGCCCACTGCCACATTAGCTTGCTTATTCTGCGACCCTACGGCCAGATTGGAAACCAAGGTTTGGAAACCGGTTTCCATAGCAGAATTATTTTTCTTTAAGCGAACCTGGTTTCCAAGAAAGAATAATAATTCTGTTTTCGAAACTGATTTGAAAAACAGAAAGTTGGAACTTTGGTTCCATGTCGGATGACCTCGTTTCGAATTCTATCCTTCAAAGAAACTCCAAGCATAGCTCGCTACATAGCCCGCTGCGCGACTTTTAGGTCACGGACTACCCTACCTTCAGTGGCCACGTTTCGTCACCGTAGGTCATAGGTAAACATAACAGGCAGGACGCACTGTTCGAAAACCTTTGTTTTGAGGCATTGCGGCAGGGGGGAGGAGAAGACCTGACGTAGTTTGCCAAATGCTGCCCACCCCAGTTGAATTCTTCTGGCTATTTCTTTCTTGAAATTGGTTTTACCAAGCTGGATAACCTGCCCCAGGTAGATAATATTTTTGAACTTCGAGTGTCGCTCCTTCGATGGCAATCGCTCTTAGTACAACATGTTCGTTGAACATAATCTTGGTTTTATCCAAGTTTACACCGAGGCTGACTTGTCGAGAAGCTCCATTCAGGCTGTGCAGCATTTCGCCCAGTTGTTCTAGTGACTCCGCAACTATGATGATGTCGTCGGCGAACCGAAGGTGCGAGATGTACCTACGCGTTGGTAAATGCTGAGGATACATAAATTACTATGTGATACGTCAAAAATGAATATAAATAAAACAACATACTTAAAAGTGGAGGTTTAATGTTTTATAATTATCTAAAAATAATATTAAGAAAATAAACATTTTGTCATCTTAATCAGAAGTGCTCTGTGCTTGAGTAATTGAGCCCACAGCTGATAAGTGGAAGTTATTGAATTGCGTTCTGCCATCTCTAATCATTGTTGCCTTAGTATACTTCTCGTCAAGAAAGAAAGTGAAGTTTTCTAGAAGCCAGGCGTTCGTCTATTTGGTGAAACGTTTCTAGCCATTGATATAAATTGTTATTTTGTTTCTAGCTATAAAGCCGCCCCTTGTGTTATATCGGCGGCGTCAATAGATTTGAATTCACATACCTTACTGTTTGGGGGCTTGTAAATGAGGATTAATCTGGATGATAATGTGCTGTATTACTTTTCTTTTATATAGCTCTAGATAGCTATCATCGCTGCTATCATTATGTATTTTTTCTATTTCCAATCAATTAAATAAAGAAACTGCAGTACATAACTCTTTAAACAAAGCTCTTAAATAATATTTTTCACATTCTTGCATATTATACGTGACAGAGTGACATTTTTATAATATTATCATATTTTGACAGATCAAAATGTGACTTAACGTTGACACCATCACTTTAGTTCCGTTGTCATGGTAACAATTTTGCTAGCGATATTAGCGCCATAATATTTCGTATTTTCTTTAATATTACATTATTTCGTGAATTTGCCACATTTTAATTGTGATAATTGCTATTCTGCGACAAAGCCAAATTAAAAAAACCAAAGATCATAAAAATCTGTTCAGCCGTTCTTGAGTTATAAGAAAGTACGTTTTTGGCACTTTTTAGGCACTTAAGGACCGAATTTCGAAAAATCGTTTCTTAGTACACCTCCACGCATCAAAACATACATTCTCTATAAATTTCAAGTCTCTAGGACCAGCGGTTTAGGCTGTGCGTTGTCTCTAAGTCAATCAGTCAGTCAGTCAGGACTAAGAGTTTTATATATAAGATTGAGGCAGGTACAGCCAAAATGTACGATAGTACTTGACTTTTTTACTCATCGTGCCCAAAACAAAAGAAAAATGAAACTAACACTACCTCCAACGCTCATAAGAGGAAAAAGCCGTATATAATATGAAAAAGTTAATCTAAAAAAAGATAAACATCGTTCAACGCTTGCTGGTTGAACTTTACCTACTCTATTTAGGGCCCCACAGATGGAGTGAGTTTGTGGGAAATTATGTCGGCAATAAAGGTAATAAGAAAGCTGTTTATTGCTTGTTTTCAGGTCTGTGACGGTGACGAAAATACAATGGCCTCAATACACTTGACTACACGTGATGCTTTGTCCGGCGATATTTATTATCGAGTTGCGGTTCACGGACATTTGGCATTTGGCGCCATTGCCAGAAAAGCTTAATCTATCGAATTTAATCTATCAAGGTCGGCTGAAGCTGATGGGAGAAGGAAAATACATATATGTAGATACATTTCGAAGTGAATTGTCGTAAAGGCTATAGTTGTAAATAGGTTCTTATTTTTCTTTTGTTAATGTAGGCCTAAGCAGTCGGAGAATGGGAATGAGAGGACTGATACTACAAGTAGGTACTATTTGTTACTACAACTACTACGCGAAATGAACAGTAAAGAACCAGCATATTTCTTGTCGTACTACCTACCAGACGTTAGGTGGGAAAAGCAACATACATGAATTTTATGATAATCGAGTTTAAAAAAAATGTGTGTCAAATATTATGTTTTTTCTACCCCATAGCCCGATTCCTGTCGCTTCTTAATGGATCGCATGGTGCATAATAAACTAGATCGACATTTGTATTTTTTTTTTCGGTGGCTCTCCTTTTCAACAATTTCACACTACGCCACTGCCATTTACAACAATTTAATTGTAATAATATATATTTTAATAATATAAGCATTTTAAGGTACTATCCTGTCAGAATTGCCCACTTTTTCGTCTGCACTCTACAAGAGTGGAGCTCAAACGAGAAAATTTGCATGCTACGAGATAAGACTTTGAATTTAATAACGTTTATCTAACGTTTTAAGCTTAGAAGCTTCACAAGTTTGAAATCAGTTTACGAAAGTCCGCTACTCCTCGGCTAACATTTTTAGACGTTTAACGAACTTAGACGAAGCTAGCCTTGAAAATAATGACAAAAGTGGACGTTCGCCAACTTACAGCAGTCACCGCAGCATGTGTGACCATTGTGCTGATACGAGATAACTCATGAATTACGCATCACAGGACCTTGGACAATCAGTAGAATCAATTCGGTAAGCCTTGACCCATTATTCACCATAAATGATAACATAAAAGCAAGTTATTTTAAGTACCAAATAAGCGATAGTTACCTAAGCAATGAGATTAATAACCAATAGAGGGATAGACTTCATAGTCCGACGTCAAAAAAATGGTAACCTTAGAAACGAGTAGACGACGAAGCATGAAAAAACGTAAAAATTCTGAAGTAAACATATATTTATCCCTTTCACACTAGTCGCTTCATTATAAAGATTTTCACGCAATTTAAATCAATGTACCTAAGAATCAGAGGTATAGGAAGAAGACTTGCTTACTCAGTTTGTAATTAGTAAAGGGATATAAACAAATCTCAAAGGAAAATAAAACACCTTCTACTTTTTTAAAAATTTTAACGATATTTTCTAAGGTTTGAAAATAACCACTACGTATTGAAGATGTCAAATTCCACTAGATTGCGCTAAGCAATCACTGAATTAATAAACACATTACGACTCCTTTGCGTCGCGCAGTCGGGTAAAAAATCTAACCAGAATAAGTAAGAACCTCCTTAAAAAAATCGGCAAAAGCATCAGAGATTTGGTGAATAAGGATTTTTTTATGTCTAGAAATCGACCCAAGTCAATTGCAGTAAGGGATTTGAAATGGATTACTAATAAATAATCCATTACAAGTACCTAACTGCAATTTCCGATCCATTTCTTGTAATGTGTTCTTGTAGTAGCCTAACTGTAAGTGTTAAGTACGCCATTGAATACCTCAGGTTATTTTTACCATACAGTTGAAATAAGAAAAATAGTAAAGAGGCTGCTCTTAGTGCTGAAGCCCACTAAATGCAAAAGGTCAAGAGATTCTATTACAATCATAAACCATTTCCGCAATTTGTTCCAGATGAGATCCATTGGGGTTGCTAGCGTAAAATCTATATTTTGGCAGGTTTTAATAACCCTATTTACTTTTTATTAAACATTTTATTAAAAAGTTACTCTTGTTTTAGTAATTAAATCAATTGAATAAATAATTAGAAATCTGGTATTCAGAAAACTTGTAAATAATACCGATCGTTTCAGTAGGTAATAAATATTTTACGGAACTTAATAAAAACTAGAGATTTCGTATTAAAATTATGATGCCTCTTTCAAAAGGTTATATAAGTTTACCGTTTCTAGAACTCGTAGTCCGATGAATCAGATTACCTACTGTATCAGGTTTACCTTAACAAATCAAACACAATATTTTTGTACATTACAAGCTGAATTTGTTGGTAGAAAAGAAAATGTTTTAGAATTTTGTTGAAACATTTTTTAAGTAGGTATCTATATTTTTTTACTTTATACCTACCTAGTCATTAATTTATACTCATTATGTCCATTAATGAGTAAAAATTTTTGTCGGTGCCTACTAAGAAAAAATATAAAACAAACGTTGAGATATTAAATTACGAAAGTCGAGTGCCGCACATTTCACTTTATGAAATGGACTTTTATAGTTATTTTTGTGTTCAAAGGATTTAACTTTCGTTTTCAAAGGTTTATTATGTTCGTCAGTTGAAGTTCGCTTATCTTGTTCTAACAATAAATGGTATATAGGTATGAGCAGTAGATAATATTAACTTAATAATAACTGGCACTTACAATATAACAGTGAATACATTGGAAGAATACAGCATTGAAAAAATAGTAGTTTAATTAATACAAAATTAAAAAGGATGTCTGTATCAAAATAGTTCTAACAATGATAGATACAACAATAGACCTACGGATCTACTTTTGTTGAAAATATTAAACCTCTTCCTAATTGTTCAACACAGCGCTAGTTTTATTTTAATAATAAAAGGAAATAACTGAAAGTAAGAAAGTGCCAAAACTATAATTTCCAGGAAATATTTTCCAGACTTTGGCAATACCAAACAGCTGTGAGAAAGTGTCTGTGGTCAGTCCACAGCAATATATCTCACAAGACAGCATTAATTTATTGGTTCTATCCACAGATACCCTATCTAGGCATACAAATAAAAGTTTGTTTGCGAAAGCGAAGTTTTAGTTTGATCTTCTGCTTAGTTGTTTACGAATGTAGTACTTGTACATAATAGTTTCTGTCAGTCGAATGTGCGATAATGTTTCGGCTTTGTCGGAAAACTCTGTTGATTAATTTAGTGCTGTTATAGATAATTAAACGATATCGATTTATTAAGAGTAACTTTGTCTGCGGTTCCATCTACGCGGAGGGCTTAGGCGCAAAATGTCACTTTCGCAAAATGTCCCCTGGTCGCAAAACGTCACTTTCGCAGAATGTCTCTTTCGCAAAATGTCTCTTTCGCAGAATGTCTCTTTCGCAGAATGTCTCTTTCGCAGAATGTCGCCCCAGGGACTTAGAATAAAATTTTCATTTTCAAAACCAAATCATTTATTAAAATTTTAGAAAGTCTAATTAAGATGTCAAAACTTTGGAACTTAAATTTACACAAGTATGTTCCTATTCCAAATAAAAGCTATCAATAGAAATTCAATATTTCACACACATTTAAAATTTACATAAATCAAAAGAATCAATACTGTTAGTAGATAGATAATATTAGGGCTCTATTACAGATACCTAACACAGGTAAACATGGTTATTAATTAACATTTGCTGCATTAATTTTTAATAAATGATTAAAAATATATTTTTTTTCACTAAGGAAATTTTTATACCAGAATCTACTTACTTGCTAATGAAGCATTGTAATCTAAAATAAACATTGATATCTAACACATAATAAAACCTAAATTTGACTATTTGAACATTTGTAAGAAAATAATCTTTTTTAAGAATTGTGGAAGCGTCAGTTCTTTACGTCCCAATAGTTTCAACAGTTTTTTGTATTTAATATCAAAGTTAATATCTTTCTTCTGTCTTCTGTTCTGTTTTTTTGTTTCTGTAAATAAATTATCTGTTATTTTTCTGTTCCAGTATTTACTTTCTTTCCTTAATTTATCGACAAATATATATAAATTTGGCTTTTTTGGTATGCGGCCGGCATTTATACGCCGATGCCACCCTTCTAACGCGTTAGTTGTTCGGTGGCGTTGGTGGGCGCAACTAAGTAAGGATGACGGCATTTTTGGGTACCATTGGTTTTCATAATAACGTCTGAAATTATTCATTTGTTGAGTATCTGGAGCTATACTTAAAATGTACCCCCAAGCTGCAGGGATTTGATCAGCCGGTACCAGTGCTACTATTGCTGCCATTCTTGCAATATTTCGCCCTTCTCGTGTACGCAGCAATCCTTTTTTCTCTGCATGTTTCCATATTGCTGCGTTGTAATGTCTATAACATCCTGTTATTAGTGCTTCAGGAAATACTGATTTGACAGCGTTTATTTGTGCCATTTCATAATCACTCTTAAAGGTTGTAATAATTATACCTAATTTTTCTTTTAATATATTATACAGCCGCGTATATGTCTCTTGGGATTTATTAGGTAGCAATGTATATATTACTGGGATTATATTTGTACACTTTTCTGTAGATCCAATGTCCAAATGTAAGACATAAAACTGATAAAAAGGTGGCGGAGCTGACATAAACGTGCCATCTGCAAAATATGATCCAGGTTTCTTCACAATCTTCTTTACTAAAGGTGTTGCAAATACCAAAATTTTGTCAGTTTGTCCATCTTCACAAACAAGGAAATGTTTACCTAAAACTTCAGGTACAATGGGGATTGCTCTTTATTTTTTAATTGTTATAAATCAAAAACCATTTCGAGGAATAGGGTTACTAATCACTACTAATGACTTAGAATTAAAAAATAATCAAGGATTATTTGGATTTTCGGCTAAATGTAAATGACCTTTATTTAACCTTCAAATGACGTCATCTATGGCTTTACGGCATATTGATGCCTTTGTCAAGTCCACGTTCCACGTCCGTTAAAAAGGCTGATTTGACATTATACAATAATAAACAACCTAGAGATTGGTTTGATTAGGCGAAAAATACTTGATGCCAATACCTGTTCCACCTAGTCCCAATCGGTAAACGTATCGTGAGTGATTGGGAGTATTGGGACTAGGTGGACTTCTTGAATGTATACAATATTTGATACAAGTATCTGGCAAAATTGTAACTAATTATTGATTTTGGCCACTTGTACAAATATTTGGTATACTCCAGCATAATCATCGGAAAGTATTAACTGGGCGAAAAAAAAAATTGCACCGGTTAGCTCGGGCGTATATCTTGGATCTAAGTTGTGAGAGAAATGAGCAGGGGGCACACTCAGAACATAGCAAAATTTCATAGATGGCAGTGACCTCTGGTGATTGTTGACAGCAACAAACGACGTTACTTGCCGGGTAACGTCATGTAAGTGTCATTGATTGTTAACTCTCTGACGTTCGAACGTTGATGTGCTTTTCTAGATTATTTCTTGTTACCCGACTGCCAAGAAAGGTTGTTATTCGCGCGTATCTTGTATGTATATATGTTTGTGATATTCTTTATGTATCTAAACACACTATGCCGAAGTTACGCGACCGAAATTCAGCACAATTACGTCTGCAATGCTATTTGAATAACTGACGACACACTATATGCCTAAATTACGTCGCGTCATAGGGTACAACCTAACTTCGGTCGGGCGTAAGTTCAGCGGTAACTTATTCTGTGAGCACACATTATACGCGACTGTTGTTTGGTTTGATTGCCAACGAAGATCCGGGGACGGGGAGCAGCGGGAATCCGCCCGCGCCCCGCGACACTGAATACACACACAAAGTTTCGGAACTGAATTGCCGCCGCGTAAGTTCGGCACTTATGCTGTGTCATAATCAGCCGAATACGTTGGAATGTAAAATCAGCCGCCGAACTTCGGTCGCGTAACTTCGGCATAGTGTTTAGACACTATTACCTCATATTGATATCTATCTCTAAAGGTTATCATCGCTCAAGTGTTCTGGGTACATAAAATGTGAAAAATAGGTATATGGTGAAATTTTGGTGCCAAAATGTATTGTCGAAAAATATTTTCAATCAAACATAACGAGTGGGGTATCAAGATGAAGGAAATCCTATATATTTATATAGGGTTGCAAAGTTATTTACGCAGTTTTTTTTTTTTTAACAGCCGTTCAACCATTGACCTTTTAAGAGTTCATGTTTGCATACATATAAGTACCTACATATATTATGTCTATATGTACTGTCATCGTGGTTAGTTCATCCAACAATATGAAAGTGCTGCCGCCAGCACTTTCTATACATGCACATTTAAGCATAGAGTAGCCACTCTTCTCCTATATATTACTATACTTTTTGGAAATAAAGCCCTGCCTGACGCACATGGATTGGTCCAAGATATTTTTTAGCGATAACTAAAGTGAGAGAGTGAGACGAAGTACACATCGTGTCGTTTTGCTCTCTTCACGTCTCGTGTGATTCGTATCTAAAATACATTGTTTGTTAGTATTTTGTTAGGAATGAGCAAAATATCAAGGTACCTACGTACCTACATGAGTAAGTGAAACAGTCCAGTGAATATTGTTACTTATTAGCGAGATTATACATACGGTATACTCTGTCGTATAATGCATAAATTAAATCAACAAAGAAGAACGGGCACTTTTGTATGAGCTGCGTCCCAACCCTTGTAACAAGTTGCGACTAGTGTAAACATGTTCATTTAGTCTATTTATATGTAAAAATGAAAGATTTTTATCAGAAATTCGTGCAGGTCCAAAGTTATAAGGGTGTAAGTAAAAAATATTTTTTGTGCAATTAGGCTTTGCAGTATAGTTCTACGGTTTTGTATCATTTCGCCGACGGTCATTACACATACGGTTGACTCAACTAGGGTTAATTCACCTACTGGTTGACATGGTTCATGGTTGTACCGATCACATATTTTTAACAAAAAAAGAGGGGTGTTATAAGTTTGACGTGTGAGTGTGTGTGTGTGTGTGTATGTGTGTGCGTGTGTGTCAGTCTGTCTGTGGCATCGTAGCTCCCAAACGGCTGAACCGAATTCAATTCTGTTTCTTTTGATCGAAAGATGGTTTAGTCGAGAGTATTCTTAGCTATATTTCATAAAAATCGGTTCAACCATTTGAAATATATTATGAGGAATGAAAATCAATCCAAAATCTAATCTATTTTCAAATATACCCGTATTGGGTATCAAATGAAAGGTCATAATTTATACATCACGATACAGCAGGTTTTATGGAAATCGGTTCAGCGGTGGTAACCGCTGAACCGATTTCCATAAAACCTGCTATTATTATAGGTACATAAAAAGCATGAAACAAAAAAAAATTAAAAGCAGAAACCAATATTTTAATTTTCTCTTTCTAAATCGATTTGAATAGTTAGCATAATAAATGATTCAAAAGAACATTATTCACGCTGCATACATTTTTGGTCCAAAATTGAAAGTGCTGGCCAAATACGATATTTCGTTAGAACTTGTTCTTATTGGGGCGTCAAAGTTGAGGGACCACTTCCTTCGGTTTTATTTGAGTTCGAAAATCTTGAAAACATACATTTTTTATGACACAAACTATTGAAAATGGATAAAAAATGTCGTGCTACATTGGAAGAATAGTTAATAAAACTAATAAAAAATAAACCCCATACTGTACACCGTTGTTTTTCATCTATTTATTTAGGTGCTAAATTGAAAATAAGTAGCGGCCAAAGAATACAAATATGACATTCCGTTAGTCGGGCAGTGGACCCTCAGCTTTGACGCCATAATAAAAAATGCTAATGAGGACAAGCTCTAACAGAATATCATACTCGTATTCTTTGGCCGGCACTTTCAATTTTGGACCTAAATAAATGGGTGAAAAACAACGGTGTGCAGAATGGGGTTTATTTATTATTAATTTTATTGACTATTCTTCCAATATAGAACAATGATTTTTATTCGTTTTTAATCATTCATATCATAAAAATGTATGATTCCAAGGTATTTGAACTCAAATAAAACTGAGAGCAGTGGTCCATCAGCTTTGACGCCATAGTAAAAAATGCTAACGAGGACAAGCTCTAACGGAATTTCATATTTGTATAGGTACTTTGGCCAGCACTTTCCATTATGGACCTAAATAAATGGACGAAATACAACGATGTGCAATATAGGGTTATTTTTTATTGCTTTTATTAACTATTGTTCCAATATAGAATAAAGTTTTTCATTTATTTTTAATAATTCGTATCATAAAAAATGTATTCTATGTTTCCAAGATTTTTAAATTCAAATAAAACCAAGCGCAGTGGTCTCTCAACTTTGACGTGGTAATAGAAAATGCTAGCGAGGACAAGTTCTAACGGAATATCGTATTTATTTTCTTTGGCCGGCACTTTCAATTTTGGACTAAAATGGGTGATGTCCTTTCATTTAATAATCCCAATAATTTATACATATTTGAAATGTACTAATTAAGGCCTTTAATTTGATATCAAGCACGGTATATTTACCTCAATTTTATTTTTTAACGCAGTACTTTATGACCGCTAGAGGGCGCCACATTGAATTCAGTGACACATTATATAGCCTATAATAAGTGGACGATCAAGACACTTCTAACAATACCTTACTTGTCCAGTTCTAATTAGTAGTTGAAGAGCTATGAGGGAATTAGTGAATATACATACATAGTTCATACATACATACATAGCCTGTCAAAATCATAATCCTCCTTTGGCTTTAACATAGTCGGGTAAAAATAACATAAATAAATAAGTATTTTGTCATAAAAACACTAATTATTTAAAATAAATTAAATACTTTCTTAGTAACTGAAACCCCCACAACTTTTACCCTGCACGAAATACAGATTTATGTCCATACAAAAAAATAATACACTCATTGAGACCTTTCATTTGATATAGGTCAAAAAGTGTTACACCATATGGGACGAAACGCCCATTCGCCTTTCTTAAATTAAATAAAATACCACCTAGTATCGAAAAATACTTGATCTTCGCACCTGTTCCAGTTCCAGTATTAATATAGTATTATACGTCTCAAGTCACAACGTGGTCACAACTCGCAAGTATAACAACATAAACATAACCTTCATCCGTCCATCCAATCATTTTGATAAGTTCGGTTTTATCCTCATTAATAATATCGAAACGGCTTATAAATGGAATATTATAGGAAATGCTTTGTCCCTACATGCAATAACGACACGAAAAATAGTCCTAACAAAATTTTTGTTCGTGTTCGAGAAGATTTGCGAGAAAAATGGTGTCGTCAAGTAAAAGCGGAATATTTCAAGGTGTACACAATGTATTGTTGTGAAGACCATTTGGAGGTAAGGTTTTAGGTTTCTTTTATCTGTATAGCAGTTTATTTTTCATCTAACCGATTGCTAGATGTTACTACTTACCTAAGCTCACGTGGCCAGGCACTATTATAATAATTTGTATTATTGTAGCCCAGGGAGGATTTGATGAATTATTACCAGTGCAAATTAATGAAACAAGAACCCAAACTGAAACGTTCGGCTTTACTGCGAAATATTGCTCAGGATACAAGTGAAAGTTTATCAGAACTAAATAAGTTACTAGTACAACATACAAGTTCTAGCAAGCCATTAAAAAGAAAATATGAGGAGGTTATTGTGCCTAGTACATCTGATGGAATGATGCCCAGTACATCTGATGTAATGATGGCCAGTACATCTAATGTAATGGTGCCCAGTACATCTACATGTTCAACGCTACCAATAAAGGTAAATAGTTTTTAATTCACTTAAAAATACTGCGGTGGCCTCTGTGGCTTAGCGGTAGTGTTCGATCCCCGCTCTGCAAATATTTGTATGCATGTATATGGTTATTTGCATTGGTCTGGTTGTGCTTCGGAGAGCATGTTAAGCCTTCGATCCTGGTTGCCATACAAACATCTATGGCAGTCGTTACAGATAGTTGGAAAAAGTCCAATAACAATGGTCTAGCTGCAATGCTTCCATATCACCTATTGTCACCATTGGGTTGTGGAGGTCAGATGGCAGTCGCTTGACGGAAAATATCGCGGTCCCAGGCCAAATCCGCAGTTAACGACTGGTAAAGCGGACCCCAGACTCGGAGTTGAAAGCTTCGGATGCGACTGGGAAGTAACGCTAGGATGAAGAAGATTAATTATTGTGAATAATTCCAACAATATTTTGATATTAATATATAATATAATAAATATTATATTATTATTATATAGGTATATAATAATATAATAATAATAATAAAATAAAAATCTACTGTTACTACTACCCTACTAAAGTTATATATTTTTCAGATAAATGTTGCAACCCAGTGTGAAATAAAGATGGTGGACAAAAGCACAAACTATAAAATTAGAAAACTTGCTGCTAATGTTACTACAGTTGATGTGCAGTCTTCACATGAAACATCTTCAGCAGCTACCCCTTCTTTATTTGGTTGGACATCGGAGACAGAGGAATCCACAGTATTTGCGTCTGGTCAAAGTGTGTCAAAAAGTAGAAAAATTATATTAGAAATAGTTTTAAACAAACCCAAGATGTATTTAGGATTACCTAAGCAATATTTATGGCTAATAGATTATATTGTTGAAAAAAATACAACACCAGTTGACTCGCTTCACCTTATAATAACCTTGCTCAAAATTAAGCAAAATGACTCACTAGAGAGAATAAGTGATCAGTTTAACATATCCAGATCAAAGTTATCATCAATGATATTAACAGGGATTGAAGTGTTAGTTAACTTTTTTCAAAATTTTGTTTTTTGTCCACAATCTAAGCAAATAAAAGAAAATTTACCCTTAGTCTTTAAAATTAGGTATTCAGATGTACAGATGATCATTGATTGCTTTGAGATACAAATTTCTAAGCCATCCAATCCTGTAAAGCAAGCTCAGACATGGTCTCAGTACAAAAACTGTAATACAGTCAAATATTTGATAGGGTGTACTCCTAATGGCTTTATAAGCTTTGTTTCTAAAGGTTATGGAGGTCGAATATCAGATAAAGCCATCGTTGAAAAAAGTGATTTACTCAAAGTACTAAATCCAAATGCTGTTATTTTAGCTGACAGAGGATTTAAAGAAATAGAGTGTCTATTAAGTACACATGGTTTTAAACTTTTAAGGCCGCCAAGTGTATATTCAGGTACGAAGCAAACTACTTCTGAAGCACTGCAAAGCAAAGTAATAGCTAGCTTACGAGTCCATGTAGAGAGAGTAATCAGACGAGTAAGGGAGTATGCTCTACTGAAGCCTCACTCAGTTGTAAACTATAAATATGTACCCTATTTAGATGAAATTGTGTTAATAGTTAGTGGGCTGATTAACTTACAAGGGGAAATAATAAAAAGTTATTAAAATATATCAGTGTTTTATTATATATTATTTTTTAGCACTTGTAAGTAATTTTGGGAATATGTATTTACTCCAAAAATCTTCTGCTTTCTTTATCATATTCTTAATATAGACATCATCATAATCCACCCAAATGACATGAATATTTTTAGTAGTTTCGAATAATGGGTCCGCAACACAGAATATACCTTTCCTTTTTTTGCAAGCCAACATTTGACACATTATTTGTGTCTTGAACTTTTCAGCAATTTCGTCATTCTTGATGTATGTTTTAACAGCTCTTTCAGAGGCCGGACACTTCACTTCTACGACAAAATCGTCACCTATACCGTCAGGTGATGCGCCCAATATTCCATTTATTAGAATAAACCCAGATTTAGCTATTTTCAAGTTAAGTTTAAGTTCCAATGCTTGGATTACGCTGCTTTCCAATCTCTTTCCACGTTGTATGGCTTTAGTTTCAGGAACCTTGTATCCACCTAATATTTGCTCCACTAAAGCTCCATCTGTACTGCAATGTGCCGCTTCATATAGTTTAGAAGCTGTTAATCTTCCCTGACGTATACTGTGCCAGTATTTGCTTTCCGCTTGGTCAACAGTTTTTGAACTTATTTCTTTAATAATAGTCTCGTTAATAATATTCCCTAAATATTTACTGAAATTTGAGTAATTCTGTACAGTTTCTTCATCAATAAATGTTAACATGATGTCAAAGACATTCATTGAGTTAGATTTGTATCCTTCAACAAATTTCAAAATCAGCGAGTTACTTAACTGCCTTCTCCCACACTCTTCTTGAAACTCACTTAATTTCTTCTTACATTTAGGCATCAGTTTTGGAATCTTAGCTTTAGAAAATATTTCTTTACTAAGAACTGGTTCTGTATTAGCACTTGAAAGGGTTGGTTTGATCCAGTAACATTCAACTGCAGTCGATGAAGGTTCTGAACTTTTCTTTGCCAGCCAGAAAAGAAGTAGGAGTGAATGTTTACACCCACCTGTAAAGAAAGACATTAGATCACTACAAGTTATTGTTAATGGTTTAACCTATCTTTTCGGTCTTATAAATACCTGCTGATGCTGCACAGTCTTCACAAGCAGCATGAGTAATGGTACTAGTTTGTTCGTCAATTTTGCTTGTTACTGTGTAAAATTTTTTGCTTATTCTATGCTCAGGAACTATTTTGGCATTAACTATACAATCGCTTCCTGTTCGATTCACTTTGACATACCCCACAGCTGTATTAATGTAAGAATCTCGAGATGACCTAAAACATTAACATTGTCATTAGAAAGTAAAATATCGAAGTCCGGCCAGTCCACGTGAAAAGTGTCGGATGCGACCAGGATTAACGTTAGAATGATTTAGAAAGTATAATATCATATCACATTTTCTTATGCTCGCACTTCAATTCTCGTGGAGATTAGGCGAGGCGAGGTTTGACGAAGTTAGGCGAGGTGACACGAGGTTTGCTGCGATGTGACGCGAGGGCTCCCACCACAGCTCGCGTTACCTCGCCTAACCTCGACGAGAATGAAGTGCAAGCATGACAAAACAAGTAATTAGTGTTTAGTATGGATAGATACCAAAGTAAGAAATAAACTTACATTAAAATCTTGGCGCCTCTTATTTCAGCCAAGTTATGCTGGCTACTTGCAGTCACGTATTCTAATATCATTACATTGTCAACTTTTGGAAGATTCCGTGAGTCAGCTTTGACAAAAATATCACTCATGGCGATTGTTTATTTAGTTGTTCTTCTTAATGTTTGTGTGTATTAGTAAGTATTATCAGTTATAAGATCGAAAGTTTACAACAAAGAGTATATTTATTAGTTAGTTTAAGAATGTTTACATTAGCGTATAGCGTAACCGTAACGAACTGGAACTATACAATGAAGTACAATGTGATTGACGTTTGACGTTATTGACAGCTGACACTGCTGACAGTAGTTGAACAGCGTTGGTTCATTTTTTTGATTATTAATTGAGGCAAAGGCACACCGATTTCACGCCATTGATGACGTCAGCGCGATTGAGCGATTAAATTTTTTAAATATTTAATAAAAAAAAAAATATAGTTTTTATGTTTCGGGACTTATCGCGATTAATTATTATTTGGAACTTACTTGTGCCGACGTTTCGGGTGCGTTGCAGCACCCGTGGTCACGACTTGAACACGACACGACGAGAGTCAAGTCGTGACCACGGGTGCTGCAACGCACCCGAAACGTCGGCACAAGTAAGTTCCAAATAATAATTAATCGCGATAAGTCCCGAAACATAAAAACTATGAGTTTACACCGCGATAGTTTAAAAAAAAAAAAAAAAAAAAAAAAAAAAAAAAAAAAAAATAATTTTAATATAATTAAAATATTCAAATTAGTTTCTTAGATTGCTCTATATTTTCAAATTCTAAAATAAAAAAATAGGTTAATAAATTTTGGTCAATCCCCATTGCAGTTTCGGTACTGCTATGTTGTAGTCGATCTACGTTCAAATAAGACTTTCGTGCCCTATATAACGTATCTTTAATTGATTGAAACGTAGGAATCCGATAGTGTTCACTATTAGGTATTTTTTTACGAATTTTTTTATCGTTTTCTTCGTAAATTTGTTTTATGGGACGAAAATCTTTGCAAACAACCTGTTTTAATAATGTTATGTGTTCACTAACTATATTTTTGAATTCCATTGACTCGCATGTATGCACCGATTTCAATTTAATGATATTTTTTCCTGTTTTGTCTAATGTTAGTGACGCATTACAGTCTCGCCTATATATGCACCGCCAGAAAGTACTTCCACTTTTATTTGTTTTATTCTTCTGATATCTGTACTCACAATGTAGAAGTGTTCTATGTCCTTTTTGATTACGTATATATTGGAATTCTTGATCCATATTTAAACTTCAATTCACTATTTTTTTTTTAATATAATGTAACGAAAAAACACAGATTGGCAATAATGATACATACATTTATAAGTTTTTCTCTAACTACCCTTACATATTATTATAAGAGTTGCCATCACCGAAACTTTAAATTGTACCAAAATTTTATTTTATATTTTGATACAGTTAGTATCAAAATATTTTTATTTTATTTGGAATACATACTTATGTAATTTAAGTACAAAGTTTTGATCTTTATGTTCACACTGTAACTGTCTCTAATGTAAAATAATGTATGTATAATAAAGTGTTATCTATCTTAAATTTTAATAAATGATTTGGTTTTGTAAATGGAAATTTTATTCTAAGTCCCTGGCGCGACATTCTGCGAAAGAGACATTCTGCGAAAGAGACATTCTGCGAAATAGACATTTTGCGAAAGAGACATTTTGCGAAAGTGACGTTTTGCGACCAGGGGACATTTTGCGAAAGTGACATTTTGCGCCTAAGCCACGCGGAGTACTGACCTGTGAAGTATCTTCGTTATATTATAATCTGAATTTCTATGCCGAATTTCATCCAGATCCGTTCAGCTGCTTTTGTGTGAAAGGGTCAGAAGTATTCATCCTCATAAAACTTTTATAATATTAGAAGGATAATATTTTATTTTACCCTAGGTAGATACATAACGAAGCGTGAAAAATATTGGAAATATTTTCAACAGAGCGATATACGAGTAGAGAAATGTGCACATAGCCGACTTAGCTAATTCAAAGTGAGGTTCGTTGACCTTGTACTTTTGAAACGACGCATGTGAACCGTTTTGCTAGGTGTTTAATATTTATTAGTGAACCATTTTCTTTATATGCGAAGTCGTAAACTTCTTCATCTTAGCGTTAATCCCAGTCGCATCCGAAGCTTTCACCTCGGAGTCGGTAAGTTTTTTTCAATCTAACTGCGGGTTTCGGCTGAACTTTGATATTTTCCGTGAAGCGACTATAATCTAATCTATTCATTCATTCAAATATTTGTACTGAGCGGGGATCGAACCCACGCCTCCCGCGTAGCGGTCGCGTTCACAACCACCATGTCACTGGGGCTGTCTAGCTTGCAATGTTGTTAACTAAACTGCTTAATGTTTTACATCAGATTTATGTTTTGAAATAAAACATTGACCATCTTGATAGAAATAAATGAGCATTATCTGAATGTGTAAATTTCTCGATTCGATTCTAAAAATCTTACAAATAGTGGCATATCGGAAGGCTAAAATATATTTTGACTTTAAGAAATTAATATTAACTTGCTGATTTCCGTGGGTATGACAAAACTCGGATACGATAAGCCGCCCTGGCGTGATTGAGTGACGAATATCTATCCATCCATTGAAGCTTTTGTGTTTATATTTATGTAGTAGGTATGTAAGATTGATTTCACATTACCTAAATCAAAGATCCTGAAAATCAAACCTTAGGACTAAATGTGGGTAGATTCTTACACTTTGCAAGATTGATACTACAAGAAAAGTAATTTCTTAAGAAGTACCAATACGTTTTATAAGAATAATTATTGCCCAACAATAGAACTAAGTGTTTCATATACCTAGACGATTATTTACTCTCTGATAGACCAGATCAATCAACATCTCACGTTTATCTTGATAAACTAATATATTATGTGAATACGACTAACCAGGGCACAGCGGTGTCGTAATGGCCAATGCATTGGCTTGCAATTAAGACGTTGTGTGTCCAAACCACACCCAATACGCCACGGACGTGATCCCACTACTAACACGGGCAAATTAGTTAAGTAGGAGCGTCTAGATAAAATACTAGTGATATGAGAACTGAGTAACAAGTAGTGCTAGTAAATGCTAGCTAATGCTAGTCTCTAGTAAAAAGACACTATAATAACTGGAGCTGAAAGGGTTGATAGATCGAGGCCTACCCTGGATTATTAAATGACGGTTTTAGATGCAGCGGGGATAAACGCTGTGATGATGTTGATATAAATACTAAAATGAATGAATCAAAATACAAGCCTCCTGCGCCCAAATTGAGTGAACAGTTTGGCATTTTAGTAATCTCATCGTCACAGCAGGAGTACTTCGTATTTAAATTTCACCTTTATCGTTCATAAGTCGCATTGGGGAAAAGCGCCCCGCGGATAAATTGGTATATTTGCTGAAAACCACCTCGTTTTGCTGAAAAGCGCCAAATGAATTTAAACTAAGGCCGTAATCGTTGACTTTTCAGAGCTATCAATTACCCGCCTTCTTTCTTTGTGAAATGTAAACGGTCTAATGTACCTATCCCTTATACGGTGACGTAATATTCTAGATAGGGCTATATTGCCACGTTTCATAAAGAACAGTCTGGGGTAAGTGCTCGTCTCCCATTAAGTAGGACTGAGAAACGTAGGAAGCAAAATGTGAATGTATATTATACCTAGCATGGTAGGTAGCTGTTATTTGAGGCTCGGCTAGGCTTACACTACCTAGAGGAAATATTAAGCTCGTTTCTATGACCCACGGTAACCTATACCTGGACTTAGAAGTAGCTTTTACGAGTACTTTATTGCAGAGCTGTTGCACGCGGCTTCTCCCAAGCGGAATTTTTATCCCGTTCCCGCAATCTAAGGAAACCTATTCCTTGGATGAAAAAGCCTATGTGTTAATACATACTGTCATTTATCCCTGTACCAAATTTCCGTTCCCTTCAGTCGTTAGTCTGAGATTAAATAACAAACGAAAGGTGGCTGGGACAGACTGGATTTGGAACGCGAAGGATCGGCAAACGGGGCGCGAATTGTGAGAGGCCTATGTCCAGCAGTGGACTGCAATAGGCTAATTGATTGATTGAAATAACAAACATCCAAACATCTTCACAAACTTTCACGCTTGTTAATATAAAGTAAGGTCTACATTCCTATCTATAGATATCGTAGGTATAGAATCTTATATCTTCAGTCATCCTGGCGTGATTAAGTAACCACACATTTATCCATCTAGACCCCAAGAAATCGATTTTGTAGCTACGAGTATTTAGAAACAGCTTTTAAAACAAATATGTTTGAAATTAGTCAACCATACTTACATCTTCTGTTATTTTATTATTACAATGTTGATCAAGTAAATATAAAACAGAAAATGGGATTTTATAGCCCGTAATAAAAATATTTGCACTGAGCGGGGATCGAACATGGACCCCCTGCATAGCAGTCGAGTTCACTACGGCCACAAAGGTCAAAGATTTTCACGTATTGACTGGTTTATCAGATAGATTGCAATCGTCTTAAAACAATAAAAAGGCATCTTATAAAAATGCGAGTAGCGTCACCTATAAAAGTAGCGATTAAATTCCTTCGATGCCTGTAAATCTAATAAAGAAATCTAGGGTCTAATCTAGAACAGGCCCTTTGTGTTTCACGGGCAGTTACACCTATCGCTTCTAGATATTCTATCTTCTTAAACGGCTCATTTGTTTGACGAGGCGGAGCTTTCGGCAACATCAGAATATGACATGACTAATAGCGTTATATTGGAGATTTATTGCTAAGAACGCTGCAACTGTTAGAATGAAGCTTCTTAAGATTAAGAGGTTCTTAGTTTGATTATGTTGATATTCCATTAGATGTGGATGAAAATAAGCTATGAATAGAAAGCTTATGCGCCTTTGAAGACTAATGAGTACGTATGATTTTCTGGCAGTTTTGGTTTTAATGTGTTTGTACTCGTAACTAAATATTCGGGCTCAAACTCACCTCACTTACTCAACGGTACATATAATGAGACACTGGTTTATATCTTCTTTCGGAGTTGGGGATCAGACGGAAGTCGCTCCCGTAATTGCTTAGAATGTTGCTAATATTCATGTCAAGTTTAACATCTTCAGTCCATTGCCATAGTATCTCTTACGCAGATAAGTAATAAATGATTGTTTTTATAGGTAAACTTCAGGACAATATTTCTTATTCATTGGAATACATTCCACCTTTATTATTAATTGCCAACATAATATTATAGTGTGGTGTTATATTGAAAGATTTGAATGTTTGTCTATACAATCTGTCCTCAGAAATTTTTGATTCAGAACTGAGTACAATTCTAGAATACAAGCCAAGTAGGTATAGTAGTATAGATAGACAAAATTATTCAATTGTTAATTCATCTTGTTTTCCTTAAAATATAGGAATGTTATCTATTTAAGTGACACGGTTCGGTGCTTGTAAGGACCTTCAGAAATATTCAGAACTTAAGGACCCGGCGAATTGTATGCTCTAGAATTAATTATTCCAAATTTAATCATGGATTTAATAGGGTCTCGTAATAGAAAATAATTTGTTTTGCTCGGCACACTTAAGGCGGACAATAATTAAGTCTGTTTGCACGTTTTCTTAGGAAAAGAAGGTTGTGAAAGATCGGCGAAAAGATTTCATGCTTAGGACGACCCTCGAGGATTTTAATTATGAAGTTGCCTTAAGTTTTAATAATTTACCAGAAAATTTGTGTAAGAGAAACTTTAATTAGGTCAAGTACACAAAGACTGGTATAATTTGGTTAGGTGAAAAAGTTAGACAGCAAAACTTCATTTATTACTGAGAGCGTTGCTGTGGATTAAAAATTCAAACAGAGCTTAATCTGGATTGGATTAGATATCTTATGACAGAAGTAAGATCTTGAATGGTAAATGTAAGATACCCAATCCTCTAATACTGTTTCGATATCAAAAGAAACCTTTGCGAAGTAAACAAGACTGAGCTAAAATGCATCTTCTCTACTGAAGGCATGCCTGGGGCAGAGTTAAATTTTAGTTTAGGGTTTGTAATTTTGTTTTGAAGTAAGAATTAGAATGTAAACGTGATTGTGATTAACAAAAGTTAGATCAGAGAAAAATTGATGAAATTTTAATATCATAGTAAATATCATTTGAAGTGTAACTTGCAATGTAAAATTGCTTACTGATACCACGAAGTTTCGGTCGTGTAGAACATAATATTTAAAGAAATGAAAAAAAAAAATGTAATTGAATGTTCTCATCTCAAACCATGAAATATAACCACGATAACAGCGATAAGGCCGCCCATTGTACATTAAACTGTATACATGATACATACTTGTCTCGACTGTAAATTTATTGGTGTACAATAAAATATTATCTATCTATCTATCTATAACCAAAATACGATACGAATACCATTCATTGATAAATCTTTCAAAGCAACTAACAGGGGGAAAACCGTTGGTTTTATTCATTCATCAAATACAAAAGGGTGTCGAGAGGCCGTTTCGAATGACGAGCCGACGCTAACAAACGGTAGTTCACCACAAAAAAACGTACACTGAATACATGTCAAACTAACCAAACTGACCTACATACAGACAATATCAGGATAAATTGAAAGGGACGCTCTTAAATTATTGTACGTGTGTACAAGGGACTCCTTTGACACACGGCACAATAGGGTGAGTGACGTCAGTTATCAGGGGGTCGGGATGAAACGAGATGTATAGACAACGATTCACAGGTAAAGGGTGATGCTTCTAAGACTGGTGTGGATTGTAGAGAGGGAATAAAGCTTCTAGTGCCTTTGTTGCGGAATTGGAATAAAGCAAATTGTTTATCTGTGTACAAATCAGTAGTAGAAAATGAAATGTTACCGGTCCCAATTTATTGTTACATTGCACCAATACATATGTGACGTGTTTTGTTGTAGGTACTTCTATGAGTAAGTGATGCAAATCAGTACTGCTTTTAAAACTGCATCGCCCGTACTTTTACTTGTTTTAGTGTGGACTTATATGAGTAAAACATTAATAACGAACTGATACTGTCAGTTCTCAAAAGAAATATAAATGTGCCGCAAGATTCTTGTATGTGATTTCATTCGTTGAAAGTGACCAATGTAGAGAGATGGTGCCAGAAATGTTTAGTATATTTGTATCTACTCAGAATTGACATCGCTACCTTGTACATGATCAACGATAATAATTAACTAAAATAAGCACTACACATTAAAAATTCAAAACTGTAGTCGCAAATTACATGTGCATTATCAGCTTAATTATAATTCCATTCCATTCATTCATGTTCCGTATAATGTTCAGAAATAATTAATTTTATTAAAGAACATTACACAGAACATGCAACGTTCATTTTGCACTTTCCGATTCACACAAGCATCATTATTACTGTGCTTCACGTAAACAAACGAGTTTCAGTTTACTCTAGTGATTGACTAAAGTAAGAGTTTGATTAAATAGAATCGAGACTACTATGGTGCAGTCTCTATATTCGTTTTAATTCAAAGTTCAGGATTGAGTAATAAAGTACCTTTAGAACAAAAAACAGCCTTGTTACGGAACAGAACAAGATAAAATGTTCACGGTACAATAGAAAACAGGGGCCAAACCGGCAAACCGTTTACCTAGGAGAATTTGTAAATCGGAAGGTCATATAGATCCCTTCTAATATATGTATAATAAAAAATGTGATATACGGTTTCACGTAGAAACCGTTTTCGATCTTGTCAAGAAAGCTTTTCAAATAACAGTAACTACGCAATTTGATAGCCTTATAATGTGAAGACTGTTGTGTATGTCGTATATATTTTTAATGATAGCAAGTCTTAGGTATCTTTTTGATGTGTGAAACCTAAAACCAACTCCAGCCGTACTTCTTAGAAGTATCGAAGTTTTCCTCATTCTGAAACTTACGAGAAGAGGAGAGACGAACTGAAAAGTAGTTGCGGCTTAAATAAATTAGGCTGTACTCACAAGTTTCGTAATTTTTTACAAGTGCAAGTAAATTTCTCGTTATATTTTTATAGGTATATATATATAGGAGACGTCAATATGACCTCACCTCGCCTGATGTTGAGCTGAGACACAGTTTCAGGATATAGGGTCACCATTACAGCACCACCAATGTTCCATAGCGACCCTCAGCTTGATGGCCTCATCAGATGCTTTTTCACGCCCGCCTATAGGACTCGGGAGGAGGAAGGAAGTGCTAGTACAGAATTATTGGACATTTGTCTACCAACCCCTTTATAGTTCGTTGAGGTTGAGATTTTTGTGTCTATCGGTACTTACTATGTATAAAGTACACCCGACTGCAGTATGTTCCATAATTATAAGTCATAACATAATAATCATGGGAACATGTTCAACGACAACTTGATATGTTGGGTATTAAACAGTAAAATGCAAGGTGGGAGCCGTTTGCTCTTATCAAGTGCCATTTATGTATCGGCCAAAGTGTTTATTACCCGTCGGCATACGATATTTCGAGAAGTGAGAACATCGACTTCCTGCATGTGAACTTCTGTGATTACATTTTGAACTGAAATTGAATAAATATTAAGATATTTATTAAGTAATTTATCGGTTTCCATGTTTATATTTAGATTCATTTGTGTTTTTGGTGTCATCAAAATCATCAATCATGATAGAATATTTCTAGGGAGATGAACATCTATGTGATAAACAATATGTGCAAAACCTGAAACTTATCATACCTACTGAACCCTGTGTTGCTATGACCTTCATGTGTTATCAAATAACGATGCTTGAATTATTTTCGATTTTTTAGTGTTTTGTTGTATCAAATCTAATTATGCGGTATCGCACCCGCAAAACGTTCGTTTACAAACGTGCCACCAATCTACATATCCACAACCGATGAAGATTGAAAGCGACGTTGCCGCTTTGCTATGTTGTATATAGGTACGTTGCCAGACCGAATTACACTAGTTAATATAATTAGGTTTCGTAGTCCTCATCATCATCACACATCTATCATTTCTATCTAGAATTTGAAAACTGTATATGTAATAAAAGAACTGGTTTCTCTGAGGAAATAAAATACTAGCGAAACTTTTTTTCTCATTCACAAATCATACTAAAGAACAATTCCGTTTTCACTTTGAAAAATAAACCACTTCAAACCGACAGCGGTGAGAAATAGAAAGGGTTTCAACATCTTAATGCCGGGATTCGTGTACCGTAGAATGATTGATTCGGAAAGTAAACCTGTTACCGAGTATTGAAGTGCAATTGTTGAGAAAATATAGGGTATATTTTCATGAAATATTTTCTGCTAGTGATACACTTGCTCTCAGAAAATATTTGAGTAGATACTAAACAATGACTTTGAAATATTAATAGAACGCAAGTGCTACTGCGAATACCTGTTAGCTATATCCTAAATACGGGTATGGAACCTTGGAAAATATTATTGATTTTCTTAGGATTCATGCTGACGAAGTCGTAGGCAGAAGCTTAATTTTTTAAAAACATTTTCCAGTGGTTTTTGGCCTACAAAAAGACGTATGTAATCAAATAATAAACAGTAACAAAGCCGTTTTTGATGTTTCAGTCCCGAAAGACTGATGATAACTGTGATCGGGAGTCCAAAGTGGGGAAAACAATCTTACAGCCTACATATAGCGTAGGTTTTGCCAAATCAGATCAAATGTTTCAAAGCACGCTCAATCAAAGTGATTAAAGCGGCTCAAAAGGGCCCTTAATCACTTTGTTATAGCGTGTCTCCTATCCAAATTGGACATCACACTAAACTAACTAGCAAAAGTAACTTTAGAAGGTTGAAATATGTTGTTATCACCCAAGTTTATAAGGAAAAAGGCATTTTTGTCTGACGAGATATGTTTTATTGTTGGCAACTTCATATCTAACGTCGTTATAGAAAGTTTGAGTGGCGTAATTTCATAGGAAGCGTATGTTACGGTGGGCCATAAAGGAGAATGATTTAGTATAAGATTTTATCGCTTGGTGCTCAAAACGCGTTTCGTACAGTTTTTCGTTTTCATTGTAGAACATGATTGGGTATGCAATACGAAAAACTATAAGGAGACGTGGCATCGAAAATTTGGAAACGTCCGTGGATAAGAACCGCGATTGAATCAAACTAAACTCATACCGTTAACTCAATGAATTATGTTTCGTTACCTAGTTTAGTTTAATTTAATAGCGGCTTCGCTTCCAGTCACGGCTAACCGTTTGCTATTAGTATAAGTAGTAGTATGTGTTAAACAACATAATCTTCTACCTATACAATAGTATAGGTAGAAGATTATGTTGTTTCAGTATGCTGTAGATTTCAGTATGTATTTAGGTAAGTACCTACATAATAATGTAGGTACTTACCTAAATACATACTGAAATCTCAAAAAAAAATATTTTGTTATTGAATATGTGTTTGTTTGTGTCTTTGTCCACTATGGACACAAAAACTACTCAATAGACTTTAAAAGTTCTTGGTCAGACATAAAATCTTAAGTAAGATTGATCACAATCGGTCAAGTAGAACCGGAGATATGGCCGATAAACTAAAAAAACCGACATCCAAGCGGGTGAAGCCGCGGACGGGAGGCTAGTTAGTAGGTATACAATATGATTGTCGTAGCAGAATGTTCAAGCGGATTTAGTACCAACACAGTACCGCATCGTCAAGGATATGGCGAAGGCGTAGTCAATTAATATATTGATCGTCCTTCACGCTGACATTTGCATAACATGCCTAAGGTTAGTTTATATTTAGGTTATAGGTATACTTGACTCATCCCGCCTTCGCATAATAACCAATTTCACAAGGAAATCCTATAACCCGATTCCAGTGCCACTTACCGGGTTAATATGCCTATAACCTTCGCACAAATACAAGATATAAGTAAACAAAATGTTATCGTAATCGACACCGCAAAAAGTACGCACAAAGAAACATTGATTTTTATTTATATTAAAACAATTATCTTATCATGAGTAGAGTACCCGAAACCGGTGAGCATTATGAAAACAATTATGAAAGGAGAAGAAGTGAAAGATTTATGCCTGGATCGTAGCAAGTGGAAAACTGTGGTCTGTCTACCCCACTGGGAAAGAGGCGTGACTGTATGATGTATTAAAACTAAATAACTGAACAGTATATTATTTCTCAAGATATTTCACTCCGGTACTCGATTAAGTACACGGAAGGAAAAACGTGGAATCGATATTGACTAATGAAATAGCTGTCTCGATACTTCTCTTACGAAGACAGATGAAATACGCTAGCGACGTCGAGGAACTCGAATAAACAGATGTTGATCAAATGAAAAGGGATATAATCTTGAATTCTCTTACCAATACCATAGCTTTGACACTATTTTAATTTCCCTTGTAGCTTGTAACCTGTAGTAGTTGATATTATATTTGGCTTGACGATCTATGAAATAAAGTGGTCTGTCATTATATGAGCTCTCAACTGGTATATAGTTTATTTAATCCTTCCCACCTTATGGCAGATATAACAGTTGGCGACGAGGTTAAAACATTGAAATTGCGAAGATAACAGTCGGCACCTAGTCATCGTTCAGCTACGAAATTCAGGAGTGGTGCATTTAAAAAGGAAAACTCGATTTTCTACTACAATAGCACAACGGCCTAGTGCTAGTCCATCTCTTAAAGCTAAGGATAGGAAATTTCAATGTATAGGTTACCAGAAAATAAGAATATTTATTTTTCCCCAAAATTCTAAATAAGAACACTAACATCTGGTTGTGTATTATTGCCGTTGCGTGTGGTGGATCATAAATTGACTGTATTACTAGTCACTAGACTTTAGGTACATGTTTAAAGTGAGTATAAAAGGAAAATTATAAAACATACACTAAAAAAATATATTCAGCCCCCGGAAACGGCAATAGGCAATTACGTGGGGTTTACGAAGTGACTGGTGAAACGTGGGTATAATAAGCGCCTCTCCCTACCCCTCCGGGGATAAAAACGGGATGTATATCGGTGCCATAAAAACAGAAATGTCCTAAAACTTACATATTTTCTCCGTTATTAAGTACAAAAAACATAGCAGCTGGTACAACTGTACATTATTTTTTACGTACGTATCTATCTACTACAGATGGCCTATTACAAAAAGCTCAAATCGGTATCTCCACAACAAAACATATGTGGCATGTTTTGATGACGCTACAGGCAGAAGTACGACATTAGGCATGAGTAATTAATGTTTTGCTTAGGCACGGCGTTTTGCTTCATTGCACTGATTTGATTTTTTGCTAAATGCTGCAGCTGTAACTGATGACTCTGATGATGAGTTAAGGTATGATTCCGAAGCCCATCGCATACGACATCTGCCGACGCACGCATCTGCGCGTAATTCATTGCGGCTTCATAATAGTCCTCTTTATCCGTATCGGAGTTTAACAAGCAATGGGTACGCTGTATCTGCTGCATGCGTCAGTCGTTGTCGTATGCAGTCGGCTTCGGAATCATACCTTTAACCATGAATGCTTTTTGTAAAACTAACGTTATATTTGTCGTTCACGCACTCCTACCTTCCACAGTTTGGTTTATTTTGACATTTATGGGAACGACTGCTGTCGAATCCCCAAAAACCCTAAGAGGAAACTTTACGCCAGTCTCGTTCGTCAATCAGCATGTTTACCCTCTTGAAAAAACCCCGTAGTTTTTTGAGAAATCTAGTACCTACCTACCTAAAGCAAAATCCAAATTTTCGAATTCTCTCCTAGATAGAACGTTATTTATGGGCAGTGCGACCATGATAACTTTTATTAATTTCCGAGATTCAGGGACCATCTGCACCCAGCCAGTGGGTACCCGATTTATGAACGATAAAAGTTTAGACGACACCGTCTAACTAATGGAATTCTGTCTGGCCTTAGCTAATCAAACCTCTCCGTCATAACGTTTTAGTGCTTTAAGTGAATTATTGGCAGTATACCGGGTTGGATCGCGCTTGTTTGTTTTACTTTATGGATTTGATAGTATTAAACTGTACTAAGTCAAAATAAGTACTCGGACCATGATGAAAACTCACGATAATAACCCAGCAAACATTAAAGCACCGCAAAGCAAAGGTTGCCTGGCAGAAATCGCTTATAGCGATAAGGCTGCTCCTTGTACTGATACCTTAGTCATAATTTTTAAATTTGTATTTTAAATGGTGTACAATAAAGTATAAATAAATAAATAAAGCTGACAACAAACTCCTAAGTCTGTAACAAAACGATAAAAACATAGGAAAAATGTTGGTAAACAAGGCGTAAATGAACACAAAACGAAACAGCGAAGTGAAAAGCGTCACATCCCTGCTACCGCGTTTAACGGCACGAAATATTTTTGTTCCCCTCCTGTCCTTAATTTTAACTAATTTCTGGTGCAAACCTCGCCGTGTCCGCGCCAGCCCGGGCCAACTGTCCAAGTAATTACTTCCAGAGTAATCCCGCAGAGCTTGTAATCCCATGCAATATTATGTAGATGGGTATGATGGTGTTCTCAGATGATAATAAGCATTGTGAGTCAGGAATTTTCTCTTTAGGGAAGTGTAATTTAATGGTGTTTATGTATATTACACAGTCAAACGTCTTGGGGTGAGCTGAGATTTTTCAACGGAAACCTATTCATTATTGTAAGAAATAATAAATTCATTTTATAGTTTCAAGATGGGAATGATGAAGGTAATGAATGCTAAGCTACCTAGGTATTCATTACGTTCAACATTAGCGATAAAATAAAACTCAGTATTTTCACTTTGAAGATTTTACAGTCGATAGCGATTTTACAATCAAGTTTCTTTATACCTGTAACTTTCGCAATACGTAAGTAAATACAGATAGAGATAAAACGATAGTTTGTTCGTTAAAGCACCTCTTTTAAGAACGAGCATTAAAGCTCTACAAAGTAAATACTTTGTAGGTCCTTTGAATAACTGTCATTTCTATATTATTTCATGCGATGGCGGTTTCATGGTTTTAAGCAAAATTCATAATAGTGAAAGTCTCGTTTTGCGCTTCAAGATAATTAGTAAAACAAGATGTAAACTACATTGTTATTGATTTTTACGCTTCATCAAATTAACTATTATCCTGCCTGATATTGAATTCACAAAAAATAAAAACCATCACTTAACAATACAAAAGGAGACGGGGACTTCTGGGCCAAAATTGTAATGAGTTGAGATATGACTTAAAAAAAGCGGTATTTTTTTCTATTTCAAAATATTAAAAAACCAGCTCAATTGAAAATCTTGAAGACGAGAAATCTTAAAACTAAATTTATTTCACTAGCAAAATAAAATATCGATTACTAAAAATTATTTAAACAATATTGCGTATTATAACACTTGCATCACAATTTGATATTAAATCAATCAGAGTGAACAAAACTTAATCATAATAATAATAATAACCATTTAAAATACCAAATAATAATGTAATAAAAATAAATTCTGAATCGATTTCCGTTAATCGATTAATTATTTCTTGTGTTTATCAACTGTATTTTTAAGCTGTGACAGCTGACAGCTCCATTTTCTGTCAATCAGGCCCACGAATGTATGGAAGAGTATCCATCTCCTTTCAGTACTGATTGTTACAGTATATCTTAATTGTATTATTAGATTTGACCAATGTCGTTCAACCCAACAATCAACACTTTATTGTAGGTTTTTATTGTAGGCAACGAACACTCTTTCAACGTTTGTAAGCAGATAGAAACCCTACATTCGGAGTTGATGAAATGAGATGTGAAATCACGATATGAATACTCGTATTTAACATTGTGACACGATCTCATCGCGAAGCCTTCTTTGTGCCACAAACAATTGAAAAAAAAAAAACTTATATAACGAGGCAGGCCTTAAAAGCCATGTCGGGAACAATGTTATTTGAGGGGACGATACCTCGAGGGTATTTCGACATTCCGCTTTCACGATATCACATTTGTTGGAAACTTTCACATATAGAAAATGTGATTATGTAGTAGGCACAACAATATTGGTTTAATGAAATATGTTACGGCCATGACAAATTTCAAAGTTAAACTGATTTGTAAGTAAGTTTTAGTAAGTAGATTATATAAACAGTGAAAAGGTAATTTAAATGCAGAGTAAAATGAAATGAAAACGAAGGTAGAATTAAATTATTGTAGTACGGTGCGCCGGTTGCGCGTCACGCCTAAAATCTTTGGAACGGAATCCTCAAAGACAGATAGAAGTATGTATAGTATAGTCTATGGTATGGCTTGTACCTACTTCCCTTAATAAGGATATTGTGTATTGATTAACTGGGAGCGAGACATGAATTTAGATTAAGATCACACCCAATTCAGTGGTATTATTAATATAGCTTGTTGGAAAACTTGGCAAGGCAAGAAGAATAATGTCAAAAAGGAAAAGGTTAACTCATTGTAGCCAGCTGAAAAATGGAGCTACTAATAATGATTCACGATACTAATGAGTTTTTTCTTTGCCACTATTAAAACGCAATCATCGATTTTCTTACTTCAATTCAGCATTGAGCAAAGATAATTTGAGAGAAAAATAAAAAAGCGATAGGGTTTTACGCCGGATGCAATACGTTCATAGCCAATGGCATCAAACGTTATACACGGTTCAATAATTCACTCGTTTCTGTAACATTCCGATAAATGAAACCGAATGAATTGCGTGAAGTAAAAGGAACATGTTGGTTTATTTATTCTTTGCTATGTATATAACTTGGTCACTGAGAAAGGTATTTATAGAACAGTAAATTTTATTAATGAGAAAATCATAGGTATTTACATTGTGTTAGTTTGTGGGTTTGGTCTCATGATTAGTCGAAGCTAGAAATAGTAGAAAATAATTAGATTACAAGACTCTAACTGCATTTCATGTATAGATAGGGATAGAGCCAAACGTGAATGCTCTAGTCATTCACTTTGGATTAGGAAGCGTCGGTAGCTTAGTGGTTCAGGAGTCGGCTTTACGATCGAGAGGTCCCAGGTTCGAATCCTGGCCATTACACTACCAAAGTGAACCCACTCCTAGAACAAGCAATTTAGCTTAGTTGGAGAGGTTAACGGGAATATTAGTAGTTTCGATTGCTAATAATCTCTATACAAAAGAAATAAACTACCTACTATACCTATATTACAAACGAAGTTTCGAAATCAGGGCTACATGTTTATTGTATAGAAGATAAGCACTGGTATTCAACGTGACAATATTACATGAGTTTTGGATACGACCAATCTAACGGCAATAAGCCACAAACTACCGCTACACGGTTTATATTGTACTAGGTACTCATACTTCGAAATATTCTTAATAATGTATGTTAGGTAATTATCTACTGTTAAGTATTTCTTTACCCGTATTTTTGATTCTAGAAAGCAATATAGGTACACATAATTCTTTAGGTCATGAGTGTATTTCTTTACCTGAATTCTTGATTCTTGCCTTCAGCTTACCATCAGGCGAGGCGAAATCAAATTGACGTGTCCTATATATAAAAAAAAAAATATTTAAAATTTTATTTTTGTCATAAATATAAAAAATCGTTATAAGCTGGAATCGAACCTGGAACCTCTTATCATTGTGAATCAATAGTATCTTGCTTAACCCACTTAGCTATCAGTTAATTTACTAAGTTGGTAAATTACTGTATTAGTATCTAATGACACACACACACATAATATGTAAACGCAAAACCGGGCCGGCGCGCGGCCGCACGCCACACCATTTTGAGCCTTGTTGTGCTAATGCACTTATGAACTCTGACTGTACACAGAATTCTTCAGGTCATGAGTGTATTTCTTTACCTGAATTTATGATTCTAGAAAGGATTATACACAGAATTCTTCAGGTCATGAGTGAATAGGTTGCTTCTTCGCAAGTCAGCAAAGCAGGCAATGTGCTCTGTGATGACGTGGTTGATACTGTCTGTGATACGATAGAACGGCTATAGTCAAATTCTCCTATATTATCCTTCTAAAGGTGAGGAGATGATTGCAACGCTTAGGTCGGCTTAGTGCTTGACTGGTACTTCAGACGAGGTCATCTGCTGCTGATTTACTGAAATATGCCTTACCGCATTGGTTTTTCTATTAATAATTAACAAGATTATATTTGTGCTTATATTTGTACCCATTTATATGCTCATTCGCTTCTGATTTTATACCTTGCAATAAAGTGGGAGCGGCGAACCATATAGTCCGTTTTTACTGAGTGGGTTCAGTGCTATTTCCGACGGTTTCTGCCGCATATCAATGATATACTGACTGTTATCAGAATGCAAAACATATAGCAATGCGGACAACAGTGTACTGATCCCATACCGTGAACTCTTAATCAATTAATTAACCGACTGTCTTACTACCCAACTGCAAATGTAACTTTGTAATCCTGTATATTTATTTGGGATTACAAAGTTATTTATCCAGTTAATAATACGACAGCCGTTTAATTATTGACCTGTTTCAAGAGCTTATGGTAGACGTGCTGGAGTCATTTATTAGATGCGTCGTACTGACTTGTAACTTGAGTCTGAATCGAGCCTCCTCTTAAAGCCTGGTGTCCACTAGGCAACATTGTTACTCGTTATGTTGCACAACAAAGACGTTGATGCGCAGGAGCGGTTTCCAAACGCGGAACTGGTATTTTTGGGGGATTTTAACGCCCACCACGAGATCTGGTTGGGCTCCGCCAAAACTGACCATGCGGGAAGAGCCGCTCACGCTTTCGCTCTGGCGCATGGCCTGACCCAACTGGTACGGGAGATCACTAGGATACCAAGAAGGTCGGGCCTAACACCCTCCCTTCTGGACCTTCTGCTGACGAGTCACCCAGACGAGTACAGTGTTTCGGTGCGTGCCGCTTTAGGCAACTCCGACCATTGTCTGGTCTGTTCCAAGGTGCCAATCACAGCGCCCCCACGACCCGCGCAGGGGAAGCGGCGTCTCTGGCACTACTCGTCAGCGGACTGGGATGGGATGCGTGAGTATTTTGCGTCCATCCCGTGGGTTGCACGTTGCTTTGAAGGTAAGAACCCATCGGATAGTGCTACTGCTGTCGCCGGTGAGATCAGTCTAGGTATGGAATACTATATCCCATACACTGATGTCACCGGTGACCGCAGAGCGCGCCCTTGGTTCGGCCGCGAGTGCGCGGAGGCTGTCAATCAAAAACAGTCTGCGTACCGCGCCTGGGTAAGGGCGCGCGCCACACGCGATCCCAACGTGGGCCACTTCAAGGCAGCGTACAATAAAGCCACAAAGGTCTGCAAGGGGGCTTACGTCAGAGCGGATGCCCAGCGCATAGCGCGGCTTGGTCAAGAGCTAGTGGCGCATCCCACGGGCAGCCGTGGCTACTGGCGACTGGCCAAAGCCGTGCAAGCCAACTTCTGCCAGCCTTCGCTGCCCCCGTTGCGCAACCCTGATGGATCCCTGGCCCATGAGCCGCAAGAGAAAGCAAATCTGCTGGTTAATCTCTTTGCGGCAAACTCCCGAATCGATGATTGCGGTAAGCAGCCACCGACATTACCCGTCTGTGACCACGCAATGCCTGAGATCCGCATCAGGCAGCGCGATGTCCGTGGTGTGCTGCAGTCACTCGACGTGTTCCGTGGTTCTTAAAAAATGCGCAGCGGAGTTGTCTCCAATGCTTACGCGTTTGTACCGGATGTCGTACATCTCAGGTACAGTGCCATCGGCTTGGAAAGAGGCGAATGTGCAGCCGATCCCCAAGAAGGGGGATCGCTCGGACCCAGGCAACTATCGGCCCATAGCCGTCACCTCAGTGCTGTGCAAGGCATTCGAGCACATAATAAACAAACAGCTCATGCGTCACCTAGAGGATCATTCCTTAATCAATGACCGGCAATACGGCTTTAGACCGAAGCGGTCAACGGGTGATCTTCTGGCGTATGTTACCCATCTTTGGGGTGAGGCTATGGACAAGCATGGCGAGTCACTGGCAATTAGTCTTGACATCGCCAAAGCTTTCGATAGAGTCTGGCACAAGTCGCTTCTTTCCAAGTTACCAGCCTTTGGTCTGCCTCCCAGACTGTGCGACTGGGTGTCTAGCTTCCTGCAGGGGCGCCGTATTCGCGTCCTCTGTGACGGTCGAACTTCGGAGTTCCTGCAGGTAAATGCTGGCGTGCCGCAGGGGTCCGTCTTATCACCCACTCTCTTTCTTCTGCATATCAACGACATGTTGTCCACTGGCAGCATTCACTGCTATGCAGACGATAGCACCTTACACGGGCGTTATCACGGACATCCTGCGGCCAAGCAGTCTGATATCGCGGAAAAAAGGCAGCTTCTCGTCAGTGAACTTGACCGGACCCTGAACCACGTTTCCCAATGGGGCTCTGAAAACCTGGTCGAGTTCAATGCCAAGAAGACGCAGGCATGCGCGTTTACAGCAAAGGTATCTTCGTTCCTTCCCCTTCCAACTCTTCAGAGCACGCCACTGCCACTGCAGGACAATCTCAACATCTTAGGTATGGATGTCCGCTGCAAACTGAACAACAAAAACTACATTGAGAGCATCATCAAAACAGCCTCGCGTAAACTCGGAGTCCTGAACAAAGTGAGACGTTTTTTCACGCCGGAGCAGCGGTGTCTTCTCTACAAGACACAAATTCGCTCTTGCGTGGAATACTGCTCGCATCTCTGGGATGGCTCCGCAAAGTACTTACTAGATGCTCTCGACAGGTTGCAGCGACGTGCGGTCCGCATTATTGGGAATCCTGAGGTCACTAACACCCTCGAGCCTTTGCAGTTGCGTAGAGATGTGGCATCTTTGGCGGTTTTCTACCGTCTCTACCATGGTGAATGTTCTGATGAGCTCTTCCAAGTAATCCCACCCTCTCCTTTCCTATATAGGACAACACGTGCAGGACTTAGATGCCACCCGCATACGGTGCAGAATATTCCATCAAGAACCAAGCGATTCGGCGACTCCTTCTTCTGCCGCACTATTAAGACTTGGAATTCCTTGCCAGCTCACGTGTTTCCTTCCTCCTATAGTCCCGGGTCCTTTAAGCGGGGCGTGAAAAAGCATCTGATGAGGCCGTCAAGCTGAGTGCCACCATTGTAACATGGTACGTGTTGTAATGGTGGCCCTCTTTTCAGAGACTTTGCCTTCAGCTTACCATCAGGCGAGGCGAAGTCAAATTGACGTGTCCTATATAATAAAAAAAAAAAAAAAAGTTGTATCGCATTTGTCGAACAACAAGCCGCGCATCATGTTGCGCGTCAAATTTGCACGTATTGCGCAACATTACCGAACTTGTAGAGCAACACGTATTACGCGTCAAAATTAGTGGATACGAGGCTTAATATAATGTCTAACTGGGGAAGAGATTGAATGTAGTCCAATTTACCTTGCGTACGTGCGGTTAAATTTAAATAGATTTTGTTATCATTCATTGCATTCAGTGCTGAAAAGAAGATGCTCCACTTCATCATCATCACTCTTCTCTCTGTAATGATCTATATTGATCTTCACTACTTCATTCATCTAAAATCTAATAGATAAAATTCAGTTAACATTTAAAACCTGAACGGCACTCAACACAGCGAAGTGGTAGTACTAATGAAGAAAAAAGTATTAGGACTACTACTCTTCAGGCTATGGCTTCTGGTTATCAACTAGACCTGTTTGAATCGGTAAAATAGAGGTTTTCAAGATCATAGACGACTTGCGAGGGTATCTAACACTTAGCCTTAAAATTCTTCTCTATGCGATCTTCTCAATCAGAACTTTATCAGGAACCTTTTACGAGTTACGAGAACAGCTAAACTATGTCCAAATACGATCATAAAAGGGTGTGGCATTTAAACGAAAAGTCTAAAATGAGGGCAAAGAACAAAGTTTTAGCCTCATTGGTAAAAGTTTCATGGCCTGGTTCTAACTTGCGATAAATAATAATTATGTAGGAATTGGCAAATTAGATCAGACTAAATTTATAAGTATCTAAACTCGTATCTTCACCAGAACTATATAGGGATAATAAAGCTCGTTTTGGTAGAGTGATGATGGCGAAATATATCAATTGCAGTAATTAATACGTTTCTTCTGAATCGAGAACAAAGAAACAGAATGCTATTCGTTTGAATATAAACGTAAGTATATATCAATATCTTGTCCGTAACGTTTTTTGGTCCAAATCCAGTCTGGAGCCTTTACTTCAAAAGAGTATCTCAGTGATATATAAAGCCTATCATATGACAAGGGTCGTTCATTTAGAGGTTATCCAGAAGCTCACATTTTATCAAGCATAAATGGCCGAAAGGAAAACGTACCCATTTTTTCCTTCTTCTGTTAAAATATTTTTTACTTACATCATATTGCTTTTTTAACCGACTTCAAAAAAGGAGGAGGTTCTCAATTCGGATGTTTATATTTTTTTTTTTTTTTTTTTTTTTTTATGTTTGTTCGCTCATAGCTCCGCCATGCGTAGACGGATTTGCAAAATTCTTTTTTTGTTCGAAAGTAGATTGTTCCGAAATGGTCCCATTTAAATTTCGTAAAGATCTGATGATGGGTTTCCGAGATTAGACCAAGGAACTCTTCAAAAAATACCAGGAAATCAGCCGCGATTGCTGCAATCGCATATTATTGCAATGTCTCTGCCATTACACATCATAACATCACGCCTGAATCCTTTGAAAGGGTATGCAGAAGTGTTCAGAATATTCAGCTATATTTCCGGTGTATAGGTATGCGTTGATTTTAATTATTCGTTTTGGTTTACTTTTGAGGTAGTCCTGTATTAATTTTATTGGCTCTGCCACCTGGTGGCAAGGCATCAAGCAGACGATACGCTGCTGGGTTGACGACATACAAGTATTGCGTAATACCTACGGCCACGGGGCACGGTTGCCGCCGCACAAAGTATATATGCGTCTATTTGAAACCCACCAGGGGGATGAGTCTACAAAGGTATTCGTGTGCAGAGCGAGGGCTTTATTTAGTCAATTACCACTTAATTCTCTGTCTTCGGAGACTCAGATATGATATACGGACTGTTGCATCGGCGTATTAGAGAGAAGCTAAGCCGAACCGACTATAATACTTTCACCGAAATGTTACATTTGACTCGCCGTATTGAAGAGATGTATAATGAAGGTCGCCACAGCGTACATAACCCAAGTCCTAAGGTACGCGACCGTTGAAAACACGGGCTGGGCATGTTACCGCCGTGTTGTACCTACTGCAAACAGTTTGGGCACCTACAGGACGCGTGTAGGAAGTTACTAGCGAGGCCCACGGACGAGAAAGATAAGTGCGATAGGGCGAAAAGTGTGAAACCGAATATTGTGTGTTACGGTTGTGGTGAAAAAGGTTATATTCGCGCGAATTGTCCGAAGTGTAAAAATAATGTTAGCAATAATGTAAAACCTGCAACTGATGAATTGTATTCTTTTGACTGTGTGGACTCTGACTACTCGGAGCGAATGAGTTTGAGCTCGTGTAGTATCGAGAGATACGAGACCCAGCGAGGCAGGCCACTGTTGCGCATAGGTATTGAAACCTATAGGGGTACCGCGTTGGTAGATAGGTACCGCTGCTCGTAGAAGCTTGGCGGGTAGGTCGCTTTACGCTCTCCTTCAACGTATGGGGAAGGAGTTTCGTGAAGACAACTTCTCTATCAAACTCGCTGATAAAGTTAGTCACGTTAGAGTGTTGTTAACTTACGTAAATATAAATCTCATCGATTCATATATCGGAGCATTCGCTGCGAGTGATAGAGCCCTATTTTCTACCTGTGCATTGTAATATGAGTAATAAACGCGTGTGAGTCTTACAAATGGTGTATTCATTACAATCTCAAATAATAATAATTCTAGAACACAAAGGGCACTAAAAAGAAAGAAATAAAAATTTTTTGACAAAAAAAGAAACCGACTTCAAAACCCCTTTAAATAGATAGGTACTAAAAAGAAAAAAATAATATCAAATGTAACAAATCAAATATAGAACAATTAACATAATTTAGCCTAACTTTAACCTTAACTTGTAACAAATTACCAATTTTTGGAGTCGGTGCCAATCTTCTACGCGGCCTATTTTACACGACAGATATACAAACTACTAAACACATCAAAAATGATGTAACGCAACTCTTTTATTAGTCTTATCAATCAATCAATCAATCAAATCAATTAACCTTTTGCAGTCCATTGCTGGACATAGGCCTCTCCCAATATGCGCCACGTTTGCCGATCCTCCGCCTTCCGCATCCCGTCCGTCCCAGCCACCTTTCGTAGGTCGTCGGTCCACCTGATTAGGGGCGTCCCACCTTCCGTTTTCCTTTCTTTCATATTGTAATACATATGTACCTAATAGAATATTTTCTCATATATTATATGTTATAGCTATCGAGTTCTCTTGTACCTATTTTCTTCCATTGATGGTCAAGATTTAAATGCTATAATTACATGTCGCTAACTTAATAAACTATTTTTTTTTATCTAATTCGCTAAGAATTTAATTGATAATATCAAGTCTGTTCTATATTAGATTAATATTCTAAGTAGGTATATACTACTAATATTATACTTAAACGCGAAAGTTTGTAAGTATGGATGGATGGAAGGAAGATGAAGGAAGGAAATAATATACATCAGATCGGTGATATTTTTCTTGGCACCGACTCCAAAAATTGGTAATTTGTTACAAGTTAAGGTTAAAGTTAGGCTAAATTATGTTAATTGTTCTATATTTGATTTGTTACATTTGATATTATTTTTTTCTTTTTAGTACCTATCTATTTAAAGGGGTTTTGAAGTCGGTTTCTTTTTTTGTCAAAAAATTTTTATTAATTGTCCCTTTTTGTTGCAGAACTGAATTACCTGAAACAAAAACAACAGATATGATGAGTGAATAAAGCCTTTAATAAAGTCGATAGGCGAAGTATGCGATCAATAAATAACAGGGAAGTAGCGCGTAATGCCATTAATATATCGCTATCGAATTTTATAGGCGCTTAAATAAACAACAATTACTTTTCAGCCAATATTAAGAGCAACGAGTATATGAATCTTTTGTTGTACTACGCCATTGATATGACTCTTGCGTCTGTATTCGTGAATTTTATCCGGTGAGATGGTTGAAACATAACATTAAACGCAGGAGGTATGAAAAACAAACATTCAACAAAACTAGATCTATACAAGTTGTTAATTAATGACTTTTGCTTACAGAACGGCGAATAAGTTAATAAATAAGTCTCCGGAATTATTGGTCTACATCTAACTTTAACAGCGCCCATTGAGAGCCTCACACTTACTGGAAAGATTAATTGGAGGAATAAATTACATTGGAAGTTTCGTCACAAATTACAGGCTCTCCGGTGTCTTTTGAAGCTCATCGTCTTTTATAAGAATTCTAAATTAAAACTCACTACATAATAATGCCTCAAAACATTTATTCGATCTCAAAAACGTAACGTGGGTTGTTAGTCAGTGGTTGGGTTATAACATTTTGTCTTTTTAACACTTGAAACGAACTACGAGTATAATATGCCAGTCTCTATCATCTAAACAAGTAAAATATATGACTTGCAAAAAAAAAACTATTTCCTAATTCAGCGTTCGAACCTTTAATATGCGAGCAATAAATAGTGCAATATAAGAGAAATCAAAGAGCCATACATACACCTACCTCTAATATGATTTGCCTTAAACATTCAACGCTTCACTGACTTACGTGTATGTGGGTATTTCAATTACATGATCAATATGTATTTAATACTCAATGGAGGGTAAGAAATTTACGAGTATCCAATTTCCTTGCATGTCATGTTTGCTAACTTTCAATCCCATATACCGTCAAGAGTTGAAGTTTCCAAAATATGCACGTCTTTTTACCTTATGATGGTAAAATTACAGAGTTTAGTATTTTTAAATGACAATAATATTGTGTGTAAGATATTTGAAGTATGTGTGTGCTTTCCATCCTTTATGAATTTCTTATGCAGTTATAAATTAAATTGTACAGAATAAATTGTTACATTAGCTAGGGATATTTCCGACAGTAGCACCTATAAAACCAAATAGAATGGAAGATTTACAATGATTTTTTTAATAAATTTTATGTAGTTCTTGAATGCTCCGAATAGCAAGGTCGTTATGCTACATAGTACAGTTTTTATCGCCGACGGTAATGCAGATTTCAGCACTTGAAGGTGATATTGTAAAACGATAACGATCCAACGAACAGCTGGCTTGTAAGGTTGAACTAGTTTTGAAACGTTCGATTTCATACTGAATATCACATTAAAAGTAAAAGGTTCGTTTAGAATTTCTTAATCTTAAGATTAATAACGGCCGAAACATCAATCGTAGGGAATTCTTTTATTAAAAACTTACTTATACAGCTTAAGTGTGGTTATTAGGGATATTAAAACAGGGGATTTTTTTTTGGAAAAATATATTTTTTTCTGTTTAACAATCAAATTGTTTAACTTTAACATTGTTTGAATAAATTTAAGGCGGTAAGCCCTTGAAAACCTTTAAAAATAAATATATTTTTACCAGATTGTGTTTGTTTAGGTACGACATGCTTTGGACTGTTTCGCTTTTAAAAGTTCCTGTAACAGAATATAATAAAAACATGAATATAAATAAAAAAATGGGTGTTACAATTTCGTACACGTGTTCAAGTGGTTTATGTAACCACCTCGCCGTTTACCAATAACCAATAAACATAAGAATGATGAAGTTCTATATTATTTTTTAAGTATAAAAAGTACATAAATAACTATGGCACTAGCTAACGTTGCCGCATGGCATACGTAAAGAGGTATGCATAACTACCGTCGTAACAACTAACCTCGTAACGGCTTAAGCTAATTAAGAACTCTTGGCTAAACAAACAACACCAAATTGATGGGACTGGGACCGTCAAGTTTCGAGTGAGTGAATTCCTTGTAGGCTAGCTCTTTGCATCGTAGGGCACTTCACATCAGCCAGCATTAAATAAAAATGAAAAATATAAATTCATACTACATTTGTTTCCAATATAAAGTGTGAATTTATATCCAGTTGCCGCCCTGCCGGTCTCAAATATCCGAAAAGTCAGGTGTTCTAAATCGACGGCAAAATCTTATAAGCTTTCCATTTTTATATAATATTCAAGTAGCATGAAACTCTTGACTTTTCTGCGAGTGTGGCCCTGATGTCGTATTCGTTGCGCCGGTACACACGTATTTCTGTATTCAGAGCGTGAAATTAAAATAAATCGATGGACGATTCTATGCGGCGAAGTAAAACAATGAGAGCTTTCATATAGTTTTTGTATTCAACTCCAGATTTCAATCAATAGATTCACTGAGTCGTATATCTAATAGTACCAGTATGTATCTAGTGTATTTTAGTTCTTCAATATTTCATTGGATGTATGAGTTATTTAATATACCTAAATGAAGTACCTACCATCTGTAGTCAAATTAAAATTTTTTAATTTTTCAAAATAGTGCAACACTGTTACAGCTTTTAGACGCCAATCCCTACTTCAAAGTAACTTTGTCTGTCTGTCTGTTACGCTTTCACGCCTAAACCACTGAACCGATTTGGATGAAATTTGGTATAGAGGTAGTTTAGACCCTGAGAAAGGACATAGGCTATGTTTGGTCGCGATAAACGACATCCACGCGGGCGGAGCCGCGGGTAAAAGCTAGTATAAGATATATGAAGTAATAGCAAGAGCGGTCACGAGACATAATATAATAATAATAATAAAAGCCTTTTATTCAGACATTACAATTTCAATTGAATACATGCAATTCATTTTATTAATTTTATTATTTTGAATAATTAATTTCTTGATTTGTTTATTTGAAGCTCAATTAGTTTCTGTTATATTTGCAATGCCCGTATGCCCTTTATTGGCAAAGGCCTCCTCCAACTGACTCCATTTATCCCTTTCTGTGGCTATTGTTGTCCATCTTGCTCCTGCCACCGTTTTTATTTCGTCAACCCATCTTCTATTTGGCCTGCCTTGCTTCCTCTTCCTGTTTCTCGTGAACCAGCTTAGTACTGTCCTTGACCATTTGTCCTTTCCTCTTACGGTGTGGCCTGCCCACTTCCATTTGAGCTTTCTAATGGTAGCTGTAACATCCTTTGTCTTTGTTTGCCTCTTAATAGTTGAAGTTCTTATTCTGTCCGACAATCTTTTCCCTAGCATACTTCGTTCCATTGCATTTTGACAAGATTCGAGCTTCCTGTAGTGTGATTTGTTGAGTGCCCAGGTTTGGCAGCCGTATGTAAGTACTGGCAATATACAGGTGTTAAAAAGTTTTCTTTTTATAGTCATGTCTATTTGTTTATTTTTCATTATCTCTTTCAGACTCCAATACTGTTTCCATGCATTTGCTATGCGTCTATCTATTTCTTTCGTTATTACATCTGTGGGAGATATTATTTGCCCCAAATAAACATATTCGTTGACATAGTCGATTGTGTTTTTGTCTATATAAATAGGTTCCTGCTTCCAGTTTGTCATGGCTTTGGTCTTTTGAATGTTCATTGCCAGTCCTACATTGCGACTTTCTGTATCCAGCTCGTTTAACATCGTTTGCAGGCCTTCTTTCGTTGGTGAGAGTATTATTAGGTCGTCTGCGAACCTCAGGTGGGACAGATTTTCTCCATTGATTCGCAAACCTTTGTCCTCCCAATCTAGTCGGCGAAATACTTCCTCCAGTACTGCTGTAAACAGTTTAGGAGACACTGGATCGCCTTGACGCACCCCTCTTTCTATCCTTATTTCATCTCCTTCCTTTTCCAGTCTGATTCTAGCTTTGCTGTTATCGTATATGTTCTTAAGAATCCTAATGTATTTCTTTTCGATTCCTTGGTTTAGGAGTGCTCGCCATATCTCTTCGTGCTCAAGTGAATCAAAAGCTTTAGTGTAGTCCACAAAACAGCAGTAGAAGGGTATGTTAAACTCCTTGCCTTTTTCAAAGATTTGTCTTACAACATGGATGTGATCTATGGTTGAGTAACCAGTTCTAAATCCCGCTTGTTCCTTCGGTTGATTCTCATCCAGAGTCTTGCTTATTCTGCCTAATATAACCTTAGCGAAAACCTTGTAGATGTTGGACATTAAGCTTATCGGTCTATAGTTATTTATGTCGCTCTTGTCGTGTTTTTTGTGAAGCAGTATTATAGTTGATTTTGTCCATTGCTCGGGTATTATCTCACTTTGTATTACTTCGTTGAATAAGGTTGTTAGAATCGGTACAAGGTCTGTTTTGTTTTTGATGAGAATTTCGTTACTAATGTTATCTGAACCTGGAGCCTTGTCTTTTTTTTGGGTTTTTACGGCTTTTTCCACTTCCGCAGGTATTATGTCTGGTACATCGTCTCCGCCTGTTAGATCTTGAATTTGTTTGCTGTTTTTATTTTTTCCAGAGTATAAATCTCGGAAAAAGTTGGTGGCTATAGAAATAATTTCTGGGCGTCTAGTCTTTTGTTTCCGGATTTTATCCGAAATGTTAGGTATCCAGTTTATGTTCTCTTTAAGTTGTTTAGCAGCTTTTTTAGTACCTCCAGTCTTTTCAATGCACCTTTCTAATATTTCGAGCCTATATCTTTTCCGATCTTTTCTCATATTTGCCTTAATTTGATTGCTTAAATTGGATATTTCTCTTCTTATAGTCTTGGTCTTTGCAGTTGTAGATATAAGTTCACCTCTCTTTTTTATCATTTCATTAGTTTCCTGTGTCAGCCACTTCAATGTATTGTTTCCCTGCTTCGAGTTACATTTTTCTTTTGTTTTCAACACTTTTTCGAACTCATTGTATTTATTTTGAGTGCTTTGACCTTTTGTACGTTCTTTGAAGTCTACTAGTTTTTCTCTCAGTTCTTCCGTGTTCTCCAGTGTTTTGGTGTTGGCTTCTTTTATTTTAAAAGGTCTGTTTTTCTTGGGATTAAGCAGTAGTTGGGCTCTAACCATTCTATGGTTGCTGTTGAAATTGAGTTTATTTATAACCCTACAATCTTGGAATAGTGTACTTCTGTTAGTAAGAATGTAGTCTATCTCATTTTTTACGCAGTCGTCGGCAGAGTTCCATGTCCACCTGTTGGTTACTCGTTTTTTGTATACAGTGTTAAGTATTTTCAGACTGTGTTCATATGCCAGTTCTATGAGCTTTCCTCCATTCCTTGTCCTTTTTCCTGTACAGTGTGGACCCAATATTATCTCCTCTCCCTCTCCTCTGCTCCCTGTTCTGGCATTGAAGTCGCCCATCACTATTAGGTTTTTGTATGTATGATCTTTTATTGCCTTGGATAGTTTGGAGTAGAAGGCGTCAATATCGGCATTACTAGACTGTTCTGTCGGAGAGTAGATTTGTACGATTGACCACATATCATTGCTGGGTGGTAATTTTAGGTTCAGTATTATAATTCTTTCTGAAATACCAATGAATTCATCAATATGGGATCTTAGTTCTCGTTTTATAAGAAATCCTGTTCCATATTGACCTGGCGTTTCACCTTTATGGTATAGGATGAAGTCGCCATGGTCCTCAATGTTTTCTCCAAGACGTCGCACTTCACTCAATCCTATTATCGACCAGTTTATATTTTCTAATGCAAGAGTCAGTTCCGCCAGACTTTCATTGGTTCTTAGAGTGCGTGTGTTAAATGTTGCTATGTGCATTATGTGATTTGGAGGTGCACATGTTTGATGGTGGAGTAAATCAGTTGGAGGGTAGTGGTCTTCTTCCCCCACGGTGACCGGCCGGCTTGGGGTGATTTCTCTAAAAGTTGGTGTGGGTGATGTTGAAATGCTTGCTTTACTCTGGTTCCAGGTATCGGTGATCGTTACTAGTTTTTTTGAAGATCCGATATTGATGCTGACCGTTTACGATCTATATAGTTCAGTATACTTGGTTTCACGGTTGTTTTGGAAGAAGAGGAGGCTGACAACTCCATGAGTGAAAGTGGTGGTTCTGCATTGTTAGATGTCTGGGTTTTTTTCTTCTGCGATGATATATTAGGAGAGCTCGACCCTTTCCGTTTCCTATTTCTCCTGTTGTCCTCTTTTGGTTTTTTCACCACTAATTTGTCTTGTACTAAGAATGCTATGTTTCCCCTTCTTCTCTCCTCTTCAACTTGCACCTGTAGTTGCTTCCGTTTTTCCAGTACTTCTTTGGAATAGTCTTCTTTGATGTAAACACCTGGTGGAAGTTTAGATTTATTCTCGAGTATGATGTGTTTTTTCCACAAAGTAGTGATGGTAACAACCACCGGGCGGTTTTTGTTGGAGGTCCATTTACCAATTCTGTATACCTTGCTAATTTCGTGACTGTCGAAATAGACTCCCAAATCTGTTATAATATCTTTAATGTAATCCACAAGCTCTCCTTCTTTTTTTCCCATTTCATTCAATCCAAAAAATATGAGATTATTCTGCCGTTTCTCATTGGATATTGTATTGAGTTTTTGCTCGAGTTGGGTTATTTTGTTTTTGAGATCATTGTTTTCTTTTACAATTTTGTTCATTTTTTCATCCATCGCTTCCATTACATTCTGGGTTACTGTAGTTGTTATGAGCAAGGCTTGTTGGTGTAGTTTTTCATCCAATTTGCAAAGTAGTAGTTCCATATGTTTTTCTATTTGTTTTTCCATTTTTATGTTAAATATTTCTTATGGCAATTAAAGTAGGGTGATTTTATTATAATTACTGGCAACACTGCGAACTGTCAATGTCGTCTATCAATGTCACCTTTTTATGATTATGTGGGTATCTTGCTATTGCTGTCAGATATCTGTAGTCAATGTTTCTTCAAATACCCACAGAATCACAATTTTTCTTTTTATGTTCTTTTCATAGATGTTGTTTTTTGCAATATTTTCGCACTAATGGTTTATTTCGCACTGTGTCCACGCTGTGTTCGTGTTTATCTTCGATAACGTTGACGGATTTGCGTTTCAAACACACTTTTTGGCACTTTTGCAACTGTATTTCTTAATTAATTGTGGAGCTCACTTGACGTACGTATTTACGACACAAACACCGGAACCGGAACGTCACGAGACATAAAGTAGGTATAAAAACAATTACTAGAAAGAACTTTCATCGAACTGTTGGGCCCGGTCCCTAGACTATTTGTGTTGTCACGTAAATAAAGCACAACGGCCGTGACTACTTTGTGAGCGATCCAATCGATCAGTAGGCGAAAATATATTTTCAAATGCCTAACTTGAAATCCGAGCGGGTGGCCAATTAATTTTAATATAGATATTATATAAAATTATTTTGAAATAGTATTTTTGAACTAATACCTAAATGTTCAGTAGCTGTTAAGTAAATACTAGGCATAAAATTATATCGGGACAAGGATCTTTTTCAAGGATTACAAACTAGAGGCAGCTTAAAGCGTAAACCTAAATAAGAAGCAAAAATTCAAGGATTAAGTAGGAACTTATAATGAAGAAGTAATGAAATCACGCGTACTTGTAGTATTAAAATTGCAATAAAAAAGCTTTATAAAAAGAGAATTACATTTGCGAAGTTGCACGCAAAAGACAAGTGAAACATTCCAACAAAACTGCAATTTGAATTTTCACTAAAGCCTTAAACTAAAGAAACCACAGCTCTTGCCAACTGTCGTTTTTTATTTTCAATCTCATACTGACCTAGTTTTATCATCAACCGTCTATCGAACTGGCCAAAGTTTACTGCGTCTACAATAACTTACGTACGTATCTACGATACTACTTATGTCTTATCAGAATATGATAATAAAATAATACTGAGTCAATTCTGATAGCAATTCAAAATGCTTAATTGTACTTATTTCAACAATCGCAACACTTGATTTTTGTCCTTGAGCAAATCACAAAGGCTGACATCTTCAGATTTATACTAAAGTAAACCGTAAACATAATAAGAAATATTTTATAGTCAAAAGCAGCTTTGAGACGAGGGTCTCACGCCTGAGATGAAAGGACTTCACATTTCTATTTGTCGCACGAACACCTCTGATGAACTATGAGTTGTGAATATAATACCTATGTCAAGAATTTTTGTGTTCGTATTGGGAAGTAATCGAATCTACTTTCAACGGCAAGGTTTGACATGCCGGACGCACGTGAATAGGATACAAAACATCGAGAATGTTAGTGGGAAGTTGAAAGTTCAAAGTTAGGCAGGTATTGCAAAATATATATTACATAGGTAAAATAAAAAGTATTGAAAGCATCGGAGTTTGGACAAAGTTGGTAACAAGACTCGTAACACAAAATAACGAGCAGTTTAAGGGAGTCGGATAACAACGATGTTTCGAGAAAATTTCAATAATTATTATCATTATTGAAGAAACTTTTCAACCAGGTTTAGTTTTGTTTCGTTAAGTTCGGCGTTTGATCGCTGTAAATTGCATTTCAGAGCGATCTAATGCCGAATAGATTGAGGAAATCGTTGACTTTGGGCAAATGGGCTTGAACTATACTTAACTATTTTGCGATGTTGTAGTACGATGAAATATTAGCCTGTCAACAAAATGTAAGTATTTTAGGTAAGCAAAACTTTGCCAGTTCACATTTTTGCATGATAAATAGTCTCGAGAACTGAGAGGGACAAAAGGGTTGCTATTTTGACAACATTGCGGGTTTAATGTTACATTTATGCATGAAAAGATTTCTTCTCTTGCAGAACATTTCATAATATTCTCATCTGAATTTCGTAGTAAAACCGTGGACTGAATGCCAAATATAACGTTCGTAATTTTAATATAGAACTACATCATATTATCATGTTTGCTGTTCTGTCGGTAAAGTGAGTCAGTAAATGTCTTACGTTTTAATTAAATCTAAAGACCCATCACAAATTAAAAATGAATGATGACGGTAGTCGTATCGGTATAGATTACTACACGTTGATACCGATAAACTTCTTTGCATCGTATTACGTCATAATGAATGGTTGCAGGATGCTGCTGCAAGAATCGTGCAGGAACACTCGTTTACCAAGCCGTTTTTGTAAACCTTCTGGACTAAGATGTCGATTTTGCTAAATATTTAATTCGCAAAACGTTGAATCCCAAAATGTTGAATTATTATTCCTAAAACATATTATCTGTATTAAAAATTTCATATTGCATTGCTCTACGAGTAGTTAACTATTTGAAGAATGCACGGGATTGAAATAGAAACATTCCATTTCCATTTCTGGCAACCACATTGCACTCAACTGTCGACGTCACAATTTCGGGGCAAAACGTAAAGGAATTTAATTTAAGCGTCCAATATTTCTCTAGATTTCGACTATTATAGACTATTATCGTACTTAATCAATCAATTTGACAGTGGGATATATCAGCTTCGTGTTTTAAAACTAAACATTGCAAACCATATAAAACAATCGTTAATTGTGGCTAGCCCACGGGTAAAAAATAGATTTATTGGTAGAATAAAAAATTACGGTAATAATACGATAACAATGTACTTTACAAAATAAAAAGTAGGGATTAGATATATGTGCCTCGATGATTAATGTACCTACGAAATACTTCAAAATATTGAAATCGGAACGAATTCGGCAATTTCAACACAGGAGAGCGTTGTCTTTTTTCTAAAGCTATGCAAACCCATTTCGACAATTCCATTACTTTGTTTAGCAGAGTCAATTAAACTGAGGACAAAATGAAATTGAGTCTGATGAGGAAGCTGAAAATCAAAGGGAGAATAAAACGAAGTCTTCTTAGTTGGTAATTCGAAAACATTTTGTCAATATAATCATGTTTCTACTTGCGGAGAATCAGTTTGTTCCGTTCATGTACCTCAGTTCTTTTTATTAAGTTTTTAACCATTAAATTGCTAGTTTATTAACTTGATACTGAGATCAACGAGACACCAACATTAGTGGGCTCTATTATTATATGAATATCAGATAAATAACAGAATAGCAACTGCAGGCACGAAAACAAACGCTTAATTGGACCATTTCAATTTGATTCAATTCCACTCGAACAATATAGCCGTAATCATCATTATGTAGAGTGGATATCTTTTTAGAAAATAATTACATTCGGAGCCTGTTGGTTGAATCGCACCTGCGTCCCTTATTGGTTCGATATAGCAACTCGCTATAGCCATGTTACACTGTATATTGTTACGAAAATTAAATTATTCAGAGTTAATTGGAAGTAGACGTGCGTGAATAACCTTCTGATGTGAAATAACTGTTTCGAGGTAGCGAAATTGGGGAAGTAAGGAGCGTGAAGGTGAACGTTACATTTCCCCTTTGGTTTAGAAAATAAAAACCATATTTTATTCCGTTAATAAAAAGACGAAGAAAGAATACATAGTATATTTACGTATGCATTGTATATATAGCATGTGTAATGCTCTAAAATCATCAACACGACTAGTTTAACAAGCTAATTTACCACTCTCTTTGTGTGAAACGATAGCGGTAAGTAAAGTACGTCCAACGAACATAGTATAACATAACAACTCTGTATTGTACACAGAGGAATTAACCATAGTATACTAAAAACAAGCGGAACAAATGACGGTCTTATCTCCCAAAGCTGTCTGTTACAAACAACCATATAGTGGAGAGACAGTGTAGCAATATAAAACTATTTGTCAATTCTGTTTGTTTGTAATGTGGACAGTCAGGTGTAGGTAGGGACATTATAGACGTATATTACCCCAAGAACCTCCTCCTTGTTTAGAAGTCGGTTAAAAATAACGATTTTTATAGTTTCACCGGGGTGGTTCCGTGGAAGCATATACATTATGACTAGCTTTAATTTTTGATCTTATAGATTGAAAAGGTGTTAACATCTACAGAGTATGTTAACAGACTTCGTTCGTAACGTACAAATTACAATGGTAGGCTGTAGATGTTCAGTAGTTGTAGCTTACTGCAACTTCTTATTTGGGCACTACAAATACTTAATTTATTTATCACTTCACAATAACAATGAGACTAAACATAAATCGTCATATTATCCAAACTTGGCAACAATTCATTGCATATTTTGTAGCACCAGTTGGCCAAGTCATAGAGGTTTCAGCACTATACACAACTAGATGCAATATATTTTGCACAAGTTAGTTTTTGCAGTTTAATTTCCTAGGGAACAGAGTCGGCCAAAACTGACAGAGTGGCACTCCGCCAAGCTTGCCAACGAAATGGGATGCCAAGAGGAATTTCATTATTGAAAGTATTTTATTCAGGGAGCAGTGTCATTTGCCAGATCATAAAATCTGCTAGCAGCATCAAAGAGGTCACCTGCAAAATTTAATCTCATAATGGCACTTTGTGATCGGCGTTCGGTTTAATTGGGAGACGTGCTGGTCATTTTAATTGCTTCATTATTGTTAAACTACTAAACAGAAGTGAGAATGCTTTAAGTGGTAAATGCCAACCCGTTATAATTTTCATATAAACGCTTGTGATGATGGCGTTGTAACACATCTAAGTAGGTACTTTTGATTTGTTTAAGTTTTTCCTAAATACGAGTATTAATGCACTACATTTAGGTTTCTATAGAAGAAAAAGCTCATAAATTGGAGAAACAAATCAGTGTAACCTACAAACATTTACTTTTTGCATGTGAAAGTAACCTTTATTATATCACTTAGCGAATAATTTTCAGAAAGCTGAACGCACTGCCCCCTGGACAAGTGGCAATTCGTTGGTCGGCGTATGATGGAATAGAATGACAAATGTATAGTATTTGACGTTTTTGACATTCGTTGACGCCTGTCATATACCTACGTCAAATCCCATACATTTGGCATTCTATTCCATCATACGTCAAGTAACGAATTAAGACTTGTCTAGTGGGGCAGAACCCCTTTAGAAGAGAAAAATAGAAAGAAGGTAGGAAAGTGTGATGTATTTCCAACAGAACTTAATTTTTTTCTAATTGAAGTAGGTATATATTTCGTTTTATTTTGTTATAATTGGTATCTGTCATGGTAAATAAAGACAAAACATCATGAATTTAATATCATAGAACTAACGTTGGACTATCAATGTGGTTGAACCATTAAAACAGTTTCGTAAGTCCTCTTACATACTTAATTCTAAGAGAGCTTTCCGATCCTTACCGTGCTTACATTTTAAAGCAAAGTGCATTTAAGTAGCTTGTGCGATATTACGTCAATGATATTATTACGGTAGAGTAGCTACCGTAAATATATATATTATAGCTTTTGCCCGCGGCTCCGCCAGCGTGGAGGTCGATAATCGTGACCAAACATAACCTATGTCCTTTCCCAGGGTCTAATCTACCCCTGTACCTACCAAATTTCATCAAAATCGGTTCAGTGGTTTAGGCCTGAAAGCGTAACAGACAGACAGAGTTACTTTCGCATTTATAATATTACTATAGATGGATATGGAAGTATGGATATGGATGTATATTAGCTCCTATACCAATATACTCTTCCAAAGAGGTTGATCGAACAGAAGGTTATCTTTAATGTATAAATATTAAAGATTGTGTTCCTCTCATGTACCTAATGAGTGTAAGATAATGAGAGTGTACGTATCGTACGGGTGTACTCGTTACATGAGGGTAACATGACACAACAGCGGCAGTTATTAATGATGAGACGGTACGGCGTAACATTCATAATTACGTTCAAAGTTTCGATTTTAAACAGAACATACACGAGGAGTTATTAAGAGATCTATGTTCACAAGTGGACATTCAATGAGATACCTAATGAGTATAAAATACTAATGTATAAGAGTATCAAAGTTATTTTTAGTGTATTTGAAATCAAAGCCAAGTGATTATAAAACCTATAGTATGATTTCTTTTTCACCCTCAGATATCCTCTAAGGCAGTCTAAGGTAACAGCCCAGCTGTGTTAAACATTAATATGTCACAGAATGTTATTGGTACCCTCTCATAAACAAGGTAGATACTATTGCTGGAAATAGTGCAATTTTCTTGATTCTGACCTGTTTCAGCTGATACTGAGAAATTACTAACAGAAAAACCAAACAGAACTATTCAATTCGGGAACTAAATCGTAGCACTCACATTCGCTGCTGCTGTACCATCGAAGTAATCATATCATTGAATACATGCACTACGAAATAAATAAACTCAGTCTGTTAAACAAAGAAAAAGTTTTAGGAAGTAATTTTAGGGTTTTGATCAATGTTATGTTGATAAGGAATAAAATTAGGCAATCTATTGTATTGTTCCTATCTATTGTAAAATCTATTGTACCTATAATGAAAACATCAGCAGATAACCAGCAGCGTCCAAAATTTCCTTCACAAAATAATTGTAAGAATAAACACAACCTAAACGAATTGCTAAAGATTTAGTCGATAGCTTGCGGCAGATTGCAAATTAGAGGTCCGGAGCCCGCTTTCTATTTTAATCCTCTGACTGATCCCTCATCCTACAAGATCCTCAAGGGTATTATACAGCACTTTTTGCTGAACTAAGATTATGTACGACAAATTTAACTGAGGTTAGATGTCACTTGAGCATTACACTGCTCTTTTCTTATTTTTCAGTGAAGCGTATTTTGTGAGTATCATTATCATCACTACATATTATAAAACAAAGTCGCTGTCGCTGTCTGTCCGTCCCTATGTATGCTTAAATCTTCAAAACTACGCAACGGATTTTGAAGCGGTTTGTTTTTAATAGATAGAGTGATTCAAGAGGAAGGTTTATATGTATAATACATGCATAATATTATAGAGAAACACTGATAAATTTAGAGATAACGCGGGCGGAAAATATGGCTGTACGAAGTTCGCCGGGTCAGCTAGTCAATAATAAAATCTGTTCAAAATACTCGTACGTATTTGTAGGTAGATTGTACAAAAATGACCCCAGTAATAATTTTCAAGCATATTACAGAACAATTTAGTAAAATTTCCGCTCTCCCAAAGATGTGCTCATGTTGCTTAATTGGTCAAATAAATTACTTCCCCTGCAAGGGACTGTTCACAGGTTCAAGTACTATCTTGAAAATTCACATTTTCCAATATAAATCGATCTTAGTTGGGGATAGAGCATAACGAGATTGTCTGTTCAACTTTCGAATGAGATCAACAGGAGAAGTATTCTCCTACACGAGTGAAAACGCAATATCGAACCCGAATAACTGCATCAAAAACGTACCTATACCTCGACAACCGTAATAATACAAAAAATATTTACCCGAAGAACTGCAACACGAATCACTTACACTACGAAACATTGATTGAGTAGGTACAACACTTTGATGTCGTACCTAATAAGACAAGATACTCATTGTGTAATAATTACATATTATTAAACTGAATATGTAATCTTTTACATGTTTAATTTTTTCATCGACTTTTATGTTCTTTCCCCTTTATATTTCCGGTCCCGACAATATTAATTAAGGCAATATTGCCGGCAATGTAGCGTTCCTTGGCCCCTACTCTGTATACGATGACGGTATATTTGTAAAGTCCCCGCGATAGAAGGAAAATATAACAGGGATAAACCCTTGAGCGGAAGTCGTTTCTTCAAAGGGAAATGAATATTTAGTCATACCTACTAGTTGCTTCCACTTGGTTATCAAGATCCCAGTTTACATTTGTACTGAAATTGGAATCATAGTGAGGGATAGTCAACCTTTCACCATGAAATGTAATATTCCGAGATGTAATAATATCACTTAAATCTAACGTGAAAATGCTGCTAATGAGCATTACACAGGCAATTCATTGTTTCAACAATACTACCCAGTTTAGTTTCCTGTCTTCTTTAAAGAATACACAAAGGCTTTAGTATAAATGAAATTAATACTTGAATGACCTAAAGGTTCATTCAAGTATTCATTTCTTGAAACAGAAGTAAAGAAATGAGATTAAGTTTATGAGAAACGAGAAGAATTTTGAAGTGTTCATAATTCAGTGCTCGTTTAAAAAGACTGTAAATAAAGACATTAAAAGTTACTAAACTTCAATAGTTATTGTTTGTCAAACTTACACAGAGTGAAACCCCCAGAGATATATGAACTTATTAAAAGCAGCTCTCAATATTAAGTTTACCGAACGTGCGACCAGGACAAAAGACTTAACTGAATGAGCGAGGCGTGGCGTGGCGACCTTAAGTTGTTCAAATTTTATAGTATTGGAAAACGATAGATCACCAAGGAGGAGCGGTTAATCCGTTAAAATTTTCTTTCAATATCTTTTGAAATGCACCAAGTGAAAAGTATAAGAGATACAGTGGGGATAAAATGGATTTAAATTTACAGAAGCTTTTTAAAAGATTATATTAGCAAAATACGTAGGATAAGTTCAGGCTGAGTTTCTCACGTGAAATGCAGGTTACGAAATAAACTTTAAGCAATAACTTAGAATAAAAGAGCAAAGAAAAAAGTTGATCCCAAAAAAGAAACGTAAGGCAAGCGAAGAATTAAATATTCGCTCTGATGGGTTCCTGATGGGGCAATGTCATTCGCATCGGTGAATTTTCGATTTGTAAGAACTTTATGCAGCACTGTGGAAATTTATATCATGATATCATTAAAGGTAAGTATTTATTCTACATATATGCCCACTTCTTTTAGGTAGTTTTTATTTTTATTTTTTATACTACTTAGGTCGCAGACACGGCCCTCCTAATGGTAAGAGGTTACCTTGGTCTATGGGCTAGTGCAACACCATGGGAGTCACACTCGTGCTGCCGACCCTGTTTCGGTGGTAAATACCCCTTTGTTTTAGGTTGTTTGTCGAATACTCCAGTATTAGACAAATCGAGCCTACCTGTTGCCTTGCTACTTTAGTGATATGGAATATACAATAGTCTGGTCACTAGTGCCACATCAATTGACTTTTATCTTCACTTTTTACACACGTACAGACCTTCTCAATTCCTGAAATCCGGGAACCATATAAAAATTTCGTAATAATATTGTTATAGAACTTATTGTTGATGAATTATTATGCCTTGAAATGTCGAAGCCATTATCTTCCAATTAAATAGGAAACGGGACTTTCTCGGAACAATACGACATCTTAGTTTGTCTGACGTTTAATTAGGATTTCACGTGGTCCCGAGTAGACTGGTAAGAGCATAGTTTATGCTTCCTGCCTCCAGAACAAGTGTGCTTCAATCCATGGGTTGACGTAAATGTAAACCCTACAAACACATTCAGCAATATTACTTGGTTAAAGATATTGTAATGTTTGTAATCAACGAAGGAGTTGGCAGTGTGAAAATAGAACAAAATTAAAATTTTCTTGATGAGTTAAATGTTTATTCTATCGAAGTTCTTTGTTCAATTTGTTCAGTCTACTTTGAATTAGAATTGTAATTACCATATGTAATGGTGAAGCTGCGGTAGGTTAATTAACTTTCCTTTGTTCATGATCAATACGAGAGAGTATTTCAAGTTATTTATTCAAATTGATATACAACAATGCACTTATTTATTAGGTAATTGTAATTATTCATTACATTTAATCTTTTTGCGTTAACTTTTTGATTTAAAACGCCACTTCAAACATCAATTACTAGAAGGAAAATAAACAATTAAAAAAAAAATAGTTGTTTCACTTGATGAACTAACAAAAAATTACATACGTAGATATATTCACGCCTGTAGGGGTAGGCACGGGTGTATTAACATCCACGTAATAGGGAGCGTGACGGCAATAGGTCGTCAAACGAGTACTTTATAGGGCAATGTACTGCAAGTACATTGAAAAATAATATTTATTATGCTATTATTGTTAATTATTGTCCAGAATTTAGAAATCGGTGCCAAGTAAAATCAGTACTTGTAGTTCATATTTGCCATAAAATGTATGGTATATTTCTAATGAATTATAGTGTATCTTCAAAGCTCTAAGGGTAATACCAATGAGATAAGGGCGGCACGTACCTACCACTTTGGAGCTATATTAAACTCAACACAAAAAGTATCAGATACAAAGTCGAGTAGTTCAAGATTGGGTAATTAGTAAACAACACACAACTGTACGCAGCTACTTACAGACTGTCTAAAGCTAAACGTTATTAAGTACATACTTGGTGCTGCAAAAATACTTGACTCTTTTATAGTGATAGGAAATATTTAAAAATACAATAGAATACAATACAATACAATATTCTTTATTGTACATCATATGAAAATTCAAAAGAAAAACAACAATGATACATTAGTGGCAGTACAAACGGCGGTCTTATCGCTAAGCGCGATTTCTTCCAGACAACCTCAATGGTTCTCGTAAAGAACTTCTTCTTTACGAGGCCAACGTCACACTTAGAAGAAGAAGAAGAAGAAGAAAAGAAGACAAAGAAGAAGAAGACGAAGAAGAAGAAGAAACGTCTATCATATTGTAATTCTACTAAAACGCTCAATAAATCTGAAGTAGTACCTAATGCACACATAAAATATGAATGTGACATAAACGTTCATATTACCTACAAATGTGTAATCAAAGTTTTCATGTTGTAACAACATAACTGTAAAACAAAATTAACGTTCCCGGAGCCCAGCAAGTCATTCTGAAGGACGTAATATTGTAGTTTATAGTTAATAATAATTTAATTAATTAAACTTGAATGGTGAATAAAAATGTAAATTCATAATATAAATTCAGCATCAACCAGCCATTTTACTTGGTACTATGAATAAATTTACCGAGTGAAAAAATATTGTTTGACAATAATTTTCACTGCCAAATTATCTGTGTACATTTTTGATAAAAAAAAGGTAGGCAGTATATTAAACACGCCCGTATTTTATTTTCAAAGGATGAAGGTTTACCAACAGGGGACTGACCAAAATCTATTTAAGCGTTTATTAAACAAAATCCTAAACAAAGATTCATCAAAATAAATTAGTTGGAAGTGCAAAATAATTTTTAAAGCCAGTCTCGCCTACAAAAAACTTGTAGGTCTGGAAATTTATTAGGGTTATCAGGACCCTAAAAGTAAGATAGTACTTATCGTGATTCAGTTAGTAGGTATTATATGAAAATGAAAGCAGTGCTTCAAGTCTTTATAGCTTCATTATTATTCACTTCTCATTATTAAAACAGTTGGTTTTGGCAGAGGAGACTATACTAGCCAGTATGCGTTCCTCGTTCCATCACATACATTCTGTGATCATCACTGCGACACTGCAGATTACAATGAAGTTCTTCCATCGAAGACAAAGTGATGTAAATCACACAGCAGGAGTAGACTAGCAGGAAGCTTCAATTTTTCCTTAAAAAACGAAAAACACAAAGCTATTGAGAGAAATTCAAGTTAAAATAAGTTACGACACATTGAACCAGTGCAAAGGTTTGTCGAAAAAAGATAAAATAGCCTCACACCACCGAGTAATCCATATAAGTGCCCAAGAAAGGTTGTAAATAGCAAACCATTAGCATTCTTGGTGCGGGCGGAGAGGAGGCTAATCCACCCGATTGTTCCTTAAAAGCCTCACCGAGTAAAAGTCAATTGCAGGCGCTAGGTTGAACATTCGACTGCGAAATCATTTAGTTATATGGTTGTTTTATTCTCCACGTAAATAAATCTATACGAGAGCGTATCGCGAGAGGTGGCACCAACCCTTATCAATTCAATCAGTGTTCAGATATTGAGACTCGCGACTGCCAAAAATATATCTGGAAATAATGTGTTTATGCCATTATTTCCTATGTTTAAGAGTAAGGTTTAGTATGACCAGGTAAAATGGATAGATGATAGACAGATTTTGAACTAATATTGACACAGTTAATAAAAGTACAATGTTAATCAAAATGAAACCAGTATGGACACGAATTTATTACTGAACCGAGAGAAACGTACCAATTGATTGAAATATATGGCTTTGTTTATTGAAACTCTTATATTTGGATTGAATGGACCGTAAAAATCTGATGTGGCGAATAAAAGTGGATTAAAAAGTGGTTGTCCAAAGAGTTTAATGGTTGTTTTATTAGACAAATATTTCACCTATATGCAATATTATTTATTAGTTTTCAATAATATGTGTGTGAAAACTTTCAGCGTTATAAAATGCTTAAACAAAATAACCAAATCTTCACTTTCTGGAAGTTTCGGTAAAACACCATTTCGGTAAAATAAAAATATATCTATCTAACACGAACACTTCCTAATAAGCAACACGCATCCCTTACTCGTGTACGTGCACAAAATATATTTATGCGACCAAAATAAAATGCTACATTGTTACAATTGAGGTTAATTCGTGCAAGTTCTATTTAATTTGGTTAGTTGTAACGTGGCATGCGTCTAACGAGCACAGAAATGAAATATCTGCCTAAATATTTTCACAATTAATCCACTAATACACAACAAAGCTGTTCGATAACATTCAATGGCATCTGATTAATCGGGTACATTATGGTGACATTTCAGAAACGAACAACGACAATAATGCAAGTTGTAAATGCAGTATAAATGGTTTGGAATTTAATTTGTACCTAATAGGAAATAATATTAGCCTAAACAAAGACATATATTATTTCAGACGTGTCGAGATTAATATATTATGATTAGCACATGAGCCGCAAAAACTCAGGCAAGCCCGTATTCTAAAACGAAACTCAGTCTGAATCTCGATTTATCGGACAGAAAAAAATACCTTGTAGGTATGTCTTACCATGTAGTCCTACAAGGTTTTGCAAATTTGGACTTGGGATATTATCAATAATAAAATTATTATTGCTATTGATTGCAAATAATAGGTATATTTCTATTTCTTAGGCTACAAGACGAAACAATTTTTTTCCCTATGCTACAAACTTCCCGCTGAAGAATATTTCCACTAAACAACAACATATACTTTAAAAAGAAACAAAAGTAATTTTACTTTACTCAATATTTGAAAGTTTTACATTATTTTAGTTTGAAACTAAAGAGAAACTAGCAAAGCTATTTCTCAGAATCGAAGAACTAGCCAAGAAAACAACAGAAAACAAAGTAATATATAGTTTCAGCTGTTAGAAAACTGGTATTATTTCGTCATAGATTACCTATATTACTCAGTCATACGGCGAGTTGGAGTTTGTAACAACCCGCCCATTCAACTACATTGAATTTGTCACACAACTCGATTTAAATGCAAAACAAACTTGACAGGACTATGTAACTTCGCTTGTGTAATTTTTATTACAAAAGTTTCAGGTTAAGCACACATTCGCACAAAGTGTTCTCTTTAATTAAGGTAGTTTAAAAAGGAATAACATTGAAGCCGAAATGTGTCGAAAATTGAAAAATTTGGGTACTTTGTTTGAACATCAATGATCTCACTCGCTTTTTCTGTATACCTAATTCACGCCTTAGCAATATACCTTCCAACTTAATCAACGCGGTATACTTTAAATAATTGGTTCCCACAAGCCACATAAAAAAATAAACTTAACCCACAATCAGTACCTGTCTGATAATTTGAATCTCCTCTTAGCGAATTAGCGAAGCCGAAATGTGTCGAAAATTGAAAAATTTGGGTACTTTGTTTGAACATCAATGATCTCACACGCTTTTTCTGTATACCTAATTCACGCCTTAGCAACATACCTTCCAACTTAATCAACGCGGTGTACTTTAAATAATTAGTTCCCACAAGCCACAAAAAAAAATTAACTTAACCCACAATCAGTACCTGTCTGATAATTTGAATGTCCTCTTAGCGTTAATTCCCAGTCACATCCGAAGCTTTCAGCTCGGAGTTTGGGGTCCGCTGCTTTGTCTGATAATTTGAATACCGTTAAAATATTTTTAATTTGATATGACTGTATGTGAAACATAATTCATTGTTTTCGACCCCACTTGATAGAGCGAGAAGGAAATCCAATGCCATCAACCAAGATCTCTCTCAATTTTCTCAATTTCCCAACAGAAAAGCTCAAGAATTCATTTTGGGGAATCGAACCATCGGATCTCATGCATAGCCGTCTAATTGTTTGCCGTAGCGCCACGTAACACTGTAACCCTCATTTATGTAATTAATTTTTGATTAATTAATTCGAACCTGAACCCAACGAAGGGTTCAGACGCCCGAAATATTAAGTATGCAAATTTTCCATTTTCAAATTCGTCTCGCGCTTTTTTACTCTCGCCTACATTGGATTCATATTTACATTTTTTCTTAGCCCTGCCTAAATTTGTAACTTAAAGAAAGTTTTGGGTCTGCGACAAAGGACGCTGGATAAAAAATAGGTCCGTCGGCTCACCTTTCACGGTAGTCTCCACTTTCTTTATTACTGTTATATTTTACAACCCAGGAAGTACGAAATTTTTATCCGCTATGTTCTATTGTTTCCTTAACGCTAAGTATCGTGGTAAGGATGGTATTATTCGAGAAAAAATACATTTCTATGTTATTGATTTTATCTATATACTCGTATATGGTCGCAATTGTCCAGGTTTCAGAATAATGTCAGTTCAAATTGAAATAATTGAAAACTATGTATCACTGTAAATAGGATACGCGTGTAGACGTATAATATTATACGACCTGCCTTGATAAGCAAAGCAAAGCGAAAGCTATTAGATAATTTTGTAACTTTCAGTAAAAGTACGTAATAAAGTAAAAGTGATAGGCCGTTAATATAGTTTATACGGAAACCACTTGATTTGAATATTTCAGCAGTGGATATACTATAACAGAAATTATACTGATGATAACGTGTTTCAGTCGTAAAGGCAAAAAGTAATGCCGATACAGTGGGTTTTGGATTCCAATCTCATCGAATACACTACCGTCATTAGCCTACTCCTAAGCATTCAGATGAGTTTAAGGGTTAACTAGGAGTAAAATAACTTGCTATAAACATTACAAGTAACGAGGGTCACAAGCAAACTATCTTGCTGGTGTTGAAAGTGGAAGGTGGTTCGCAATCTCGCGATCGACCGCTATAGCCATTGCAATACCTTTTTCATCGATTGTAAAATACACATACCTATTATATACATAGTAGCTGTTGCCCGCGGCTTCCCCCACGTGGATGTCGGTTATCGCTTAGTGTTTATATAGCCTGCATCTCAAAATCCTTTCTTAGGGGATCCCTACGTCATAATAGCTTTATGCATGCAAAGTCTCAGCCCGATCGGTTTAAAATTGACAAAGTTTCATACAAACTTTCATCCCCTATTTTATCCCTTTGGGGGTAGAATTAATCAAAATCCTTTCATAGCGGATGCCTACGTCATAACATCTACCTGCATGCCAAATTTCAGCAAAGTGTAATTCAATCTTTCATGCTGTAAAATTTTATCTAGGTAAAAAAAACGACTGGCAGGATATACCTACGCTGCATATTCTACAACCACGTAAGCAATAGGTACATGGAAAGCCATTACTTATTTAGAGGCACTACTTTAGTGATTAACATTGCTACCATTTGTCTGACCGCTTCCTAAATGCGACAGTATTCGTGGAGACTCATTCGCAGTAACTAAATATGTACGGCGACGTCGACCCTTGTGGTCTCATTCTGCAAGGGAGTTTCACACCAAAGCCTTTGTAATTTTGATGCCGGGAACGTTTTCGTGACCCTTCTAATTATGGGCATACGTTTACTACAATTGTCTGTCTATTCCTGAACTTTATCTCGGTTCTCCCAGAGTAGAATTATGCTAAACAGTATCAAATTTTAGCTTTAATACTCTCTGGGCTGATGCGATTACTTTTACTAGAGTGATATGTATGCGGGTATTTAATAGAGTTGGGTTTTGGTAGTGGAATTTGGTTGAATTAAGAAAATAGTTTTGGGACTCTCTTGCTCTGCGTCCGTATTTACTTAAGTTCTTTTGTACCCACAGGGTAGCATTTGTTCTGATAAGTACTTAGCGGGGCTATATTTCTTGCGCTGAAACGGCCACTAACTGCGAGAGTAGTTAGCTTGAGACAGTTTGTATTGTAATGTAATTACCTTTTAATTAATGGTGGTTGTGCGGTCGTTACAAAGATGAATAGAGAGAAAATTACTTCACAAAACCACAGAATAGATGATAGTACAAATACAAGTGACTTGTTTGAATATTTAAAGGGGGTATTTTAAAAACTTTTAAGGCATTATATATGCATTATGTATATAAAGTGTAACGAGTTTGAGCTTTATTGGGTCCTCAATAAAGTAAATACATAATACTTCGCACAAATATATTTTGCTATGTGCAAATTACAATAGTAATATAACTTTTTCATATTTCAATGTAGTGCCTGATTGTATTTATTCTTAAGTAGGCACTATTGTTAAACTCGTGTTGATAAAGAAATGAAATTACAAAGTTGGCAGAAGACACAGTAGTTTATGTAGTCATTTGTGTGGTCCGACAGACTCCTTAACTGAAAATAATCACAAATAAATAATTGTCCTGTATACCACTGTGTCCTGTGAGACCACTATTTGTAATTATTTTATGTTAATGGTCGAGCCCAGTTAAATATTTGAGAAGTCACCGCTGTAATGGTTGGCTGGAGAATTTACACGTTACTTAGCATGAATACTACGCCTATTTACGACTTATTCATGCGAAGTATACCTACGTATAGCGGACCTCATATAATTTTTAATATGCGAGTGTACGTCGTCGCTTGGAAGGAGAAGTTCGTCTCTCTGCACATTTCACACACGTGTCATGAGTATTCTAATAGGTGTCAGTTCACCTCTACAGTGCCTTTTTGTCTACGCATTGTGCTTGCGTAGGCAGCTAAAGCTTAGTTTGCACAGACTATGTTCATTCTAGTGTGACTTGTGGCAGACATACAGTCAAAATATACGGTACACGTTTTGTTTATTTTTTTAGACAATAAGTTCATTAATTTAATTTAAATCTACAGCATTAACGTTTGAACCGAATGTATAATAATTAAATAGTTAGGTACCTACAGTGTATTAGTTTCAAATTATTTGTTCTCAACTATTTAGTTTTTTTTAAACCAGTAAGTAGGCTTGAATGAGTTGGATAGTATTCACAAATGAGACTAGATATTCATGAATCACTTGCGCCGTAAGAGGAATATCAAGTCATTTATCCGTTAACGAAAAAAAAAATTGTTTCTGACGGGTAGAAATCGTCGTATGTGACCGTGATGTTAAAATAGCCTAATGCAATATTAGCCTACCCCTGAGTACCCCACATAACGCTTTAGTCGGGCCATTCATCGGATAATGTTCGTTCGTTCGTGGGTTTAATTAAAATTGGTTTCGCAGGTCTTAGAAACCAGAATTTAATAATTCAGTTAGGTTTAAGTGTGTAATACGTGTCGAAGTTACATACTTGTTATGAGAGATTTAAACTAACTTGTATAGTTTTCAATTCTAGTACCGATTACACTATTATTCGGTAGTTAGACTCGAAAACTATGCAAGTTAGTACAGTGGTTATCGATTGCTAAAGGCAGTCCCATGTGTCTTCTAAGATCGTTTATCGGTTTACCGGGTTCCATAGATTCTATTTGATAAAGTGGGTCCGATCCCTTAACGTATCTGTCCGATTTTGTAACGTTAATACTGCAAAATCTTAGAAATACCACAATCAATGTCATTATCATGACGAGCTACCCAAAGCTACTTATAGTGACAATGATTCTTCAAGATACATTTAATCAATGTGACCAAATCTATAGCTGTGGTAAAAATACTTCATAGTTAAGTAACTTATTATACTTAAGAGCTAAACTGTACCAGAAGTTGCCGTTATGAGAAATTGCCATTCTGAGAAGTTGCCCTTATGCGAATAAGGGGGTCCGATGTGGCGATGTTCGTGACTTATGACCTTTCATAACTATAACATTACGACTAAATAAATATTTTAACTAAGGCTTTGTGAATGTTAAAATGAGTCGCTGTATTATTTTGTCTTTCAGGAACTCTCGCATTAGAACATCTTATGAAATAAAATCTCTTTTTAACGGATTCTATCGCGATTAGCCCGAAGATCAATGAGTGATATTCGCGTAATCTTCTGACGGTATAATTTAAATTCATATTTCCATACTAATATTATAAATTGCGAAGTTAACTTTGTCTGTCTGTCTGTCTGTCTGTCTGTTACGCTTTCACGCCTAAACCACTGAACCGATTTTGATGAAATTTGGTATAGGGGTAGATTAGACCTTGAGAAAGGACATAGGCTATGTTTGGTCGCGATAACCGACATCAACGCGGGCGGAGTCGCGGGCAAAAGCTAGTAGTAAATGTATTCGTTTTAAGAACAATATAATAATTACTAGCTGTTGTCTGCAATCTATTTTCGGGATAAAAAGTAGCCTACGTGTTATTCCAGACTGTAATTTATCCCTGTACGAATTTTGGTTAAAGCCGTTCTGCCTTTAGAGCGTGATTAAATAACACACATCTTCAAAACCTTTCACGTTTATAATATTAGTAGGAGTAGGATTCACAGGTAAATGAAGTGCCAATCTTAGTGAGGTTGAATTACACTGTAGTTAATTATTTCAGTTAAGTTAGGTTGTCACGTTTTACACAATGAAATTCATTGCATGCGAAAACGTGATAACTCTGTACAAATTGAATTGTACACGTATTCGTCAACGATATACAGCCGAAGTAAATAAATTTACCTGACCTAAATAGGATATCCTTACTACACAGCAAACTACTCCTGTATCTGAAAATTACAGTTTGAAAGCAAGCAGGATCCTAATTATACAATAAATATGACAGTTTCTTTCAACGTTTTTATTTTAAACTAGCCGACCCGCCCCGGCTTCGCCTGCGGCACATTTCTCAGTCCCGTTACCTCTTGTTATCCCCCTTTCAGTCAATTATAGGCTCGCAAAGTATGAAAATCTGCCGGATTTGTTGACATTTATGGTTACTGCTCCGCTCCCTTATGTAGTAGTGTAATTTTTCTCTGCGTAAGAACCATCTTTGTACTGCAAGGTATATTCTAAAAAAAGAAATAGTGTATTCGGTCCAGCCGTTCACGCGTGATGACGTGACCAAGGGAAATAGGGATTCATTTTTATATATATTTTAAATAAACCCAAATTGTATTATCACACCAACCACAGTATCCTTATACTATCTCAATCCATGGAACCTATACCTACATATAACGGAAATGTAATTGTTTATCCGCCAACAAACAAGACAGTAACTGTGATGGAATCTAATCTAACAGGACAGACCCTTCATCAATACAATAAGGGACCTCATAGGAAAGCCTGAGATACACAGCTAATAATATAGGATGAAGAGAATAATATGTTGCTTTAGTAAGGGCTGCGGCTAAAGCCACCTTCCGCGTTTCATGTCATATCCAATAGCTGACGTAATAAGTAATTTTTCTGAATGTTGTTGGTACATTCTTCAGCAAGGATGCGTTCATGGCAGCTATAAACAAATTAATACTGGGTAAGTATAATGAAATACAGAGCTCTTTTTATTTGTTACTATATTTTTCTTTTTATCAGTAATTTGTTTAAGAACATTTACTGTATAGGTAGGTATACTACCGAAAAGAGAGACAGAGAGAGAGAGAGGTAACACATAGATGTACCTTTATATATTTTCAGTCAGGATTCTACATATGAAAGTATTTATGATACCAGCAGTAGATATAAAATGAACAGCCAGGGATATGTTTTACACATAAATAGAAAAATATTGAAATTTGATGTACCTATTCATCACGCTTTTAATCGACTAATAAACTGAATAGAATTACAAACAACAACAATTTACGCATATTATAGATTCATGGCCGCAGAGATTTATTTTACATTCACTTATCAGTTTTCTATCAAAACTTAGCTTTCAACAACTCGTAGTAAACTAGAAAGTTAATTTTGTGACCGGAATAGGTAATGTACTTGTAACTTATTCTCGATTTTCATTATTTCAGAAGAAAACTAGTCTTGCTAATGTTCCGACAGTTTTATTTGGGTTAAAGGAATTCTAAGTATGCAAACTCTTCGGCACAAGCGCTTCGCTTTGATAGCGAACACAAGTTTACTCGTTAACTGGCGTTCAGAGACGTGACATTTAACGTGGTCTACTAAGAGAATGGCGAAGACCTATAATATGAACTTTAGATCAAGTGTTTAGTTCCAAGTTTAATATGAATATTGTGATACTCCTTCAAGAATTTTAATCAAAATCGAGAAAGCTGTATCAGTTTGTTTAGCTTTCAATGTCACTCTCTCTTTTGATTGCTGTTTATATTAGTCGAATTCTGGATCAAATTCCCAATATTTAGTGCAGTATTTATTTATTTATATTTTAATTTTTCTACGTCAAGACCAACATATTGACTGTATTAGTCCGGTAAAATTAAATCCAATCATAGTGAGGGTACAATAATTCGCACCCAGCTCAAAGTTGGTAGGATTGTTCAAAACACCGTCTATATGTCCATGACTACTTGTCCTTGTCCATATTGATATAGTAGATACTATTTATCCGAGGCTCACAATTCTTTCCACGAAATTATGGCATTGTTGGCTAGGAGACATAATATTATATCCGACGGATCAACCTTAAATATGTAGAACACACTTACACCGTATTATCTTTAGTGCATTATAAGGCGTAGCACAAGAGTGTATATTTTGAACCCACCGTAAAGTTGACTATACAATATTACCCCTAGTATCTACATACTAGAGCCATAGCACATGAGAGTATATTTCTCTGTAACGTGTTAAGTTTTCATACTTATTTTAACCACCCAAGATTTACAATGATATAAGGAAGACTAAACTTTAGACTCAGATTCTCGTATAAACAACGTTGAATTTCTTATAGCACCTACCGCGATATAATAAACTTATTTGTCTAAGTACTGCAGGCAATTCTTGGCAAGCTGAGCCGCCAGTATAAGGTGATTCATCATTTTCTTATATAATAAAGACGACGGCATTGGATATGTTGTTAGCAGACTGTCAAGCAAAAAACTCTTTCTAATTGTCTGTGGTTTCTGGAACATAAATTCCACCATTTAGTTGAGATAAAGTCAAAATATAGTATCTTTTGAATCTTTGTTAGTTTTATATAATGTATCTCTTTCATTCTCAGAGATCCGATTCTTAGCACTCCATGGATTCACCGTGCGGTCGCCGGGTCCATAGCGTGATACAGACAGGAACACCGTGACGGCGACTTGCGACCCAGATGTAGGTTTAGGGTGGCCACTTTTTGATACATCAGCGCTCACCTCCACCTCACACACACACACACACACTACACCTTACACATTAAGGTAGACTTTCTATTCCGAAAGAAAATCATAGTTACATAACATTTCAATCGCAATTTATTTCATCTGAAACGAGCGAGAAGAAAAGCGATTTTAAAAATATAAAAAGAATCCCGATTCAACTCGATTGCAGTGGACAAAGCAAACCAGTTGTTTACGTTAAGCGAGTATTGAAATTCCTTCCTAGAAACTAGATCCTAGTGCTTGGTTGAAGTTGGAGTAGTGCTTACTTTTTTATAATACAAAATCGGTGAAATATTTAGATTGCAAGTTGGGTGGTTTACACATAGGTAAACACAGACCTATTAAAATAAAAGACTGATCTGAAGAACAGTGGGTTTAACAGTAATCATCATCTTTGCGTTAGTTCTGTTCGCAACCGAGGCTCTCACGTAGTAGTTCAGGGTCCGCTATCGGCGTATAGATAGTGCGCAAGGTAAATGTATCTTTCTGATTTTTCTATTTTTCTCATCGATCGAGGTCACAACAGATTTTAACATAGCGTCGGATTCTTCGTTATATTTTGGCAACCAACTCGGTTTCGTATTTAGTTTATTTTTCATGTTTAATAACATCGTATTGACAGATGCTCACCTCAAAGTGGTGATAAAACTTGTTGATGACATTGCAGAATTCTATATTGTTATTAATCTGTAGGTATAACAATACAAAAGGAAATAATTAATCAAAAGATAAGCACGCATTTACTACAATTGCTGGTAAGTTAATCGAAAGTCGGCAACCTAAATACATAAAAGAAACAATACTTCAGCAGTAATTAAGTAAGAATTTACTATAACCTACTTTTTGTAAATAGTAGTACCTATCTACCTACTTAATAAATTAATTTCCATAAATGGTGCCTAAAGCTGCCAAATTACCAGGCCTTAGTTCAATTAACAGTACCAAATGTCTCAGTGTTTGCTGTGCTGAATATGGAGAGTACATACGAGCTACGTTTGCCTAGGACATTTCGAGCGTTAATTGGTCTAAATTAAATTTCACAGTGGCTGGGTGAACGCTTTCGTTTAATAATTATGTCAACACCACTTCCCGTATTTGACTATAACATTTAGTTTTGAATTAAGTTTTACACGTATATTAGTTTGTGTTGTCTTCATTTTGTAAGTGATGCTGATGTTATCGAAATTACCCTTTTCTCATTGCTGTTTAAATAATACGGTTACTTTAATAATCAATCAATTAGCCTATTGCAGTCCACTGCTGGACATAGGCCTCTCCCAATGTGCGCCACGTTTGCCGAACCTCCACCTTAGTAGATTGGAAGAAGTGTATGCTCAGGCGGGACCTGAACCGAACTCTCGCCATAGCCCCAAGATGGATATATAGGAGAATTTTGACTACTCAAGGCAAGGCTCGGTAGCTCAGTGATCTAAACATTCTTGCTGTCGGGACTCGCGGGTACAAGTTCCGCCTTAGCATTCACTTTTTCCAATCTAAATCGATAATACGGTCAGATTAAATGGGTACAAATACGTACTTAAGCGTTAGGTATATGAACTGTGGAGATGCGATTCTTCCTCTTAGCGTTAATTCTCAGTCGCATCCGAAGCTTTCAGCTCGGAGTCTGGGGTCCGCTTTTTACCAGTCTTAACCACGGATTTGACTAGACCTCGATATTTTCCGTGAAGCGATTGTCATCTGGCCTCCACAACCCAATGTTAAAGAACTAGAGACAATCACTAGAATTAATTCGAACGAAGTGTTATTAAGTGAACCACGTGACATAGCAGAGGCATTTAATAATTATTTTACAAATTTGACACACATTAATACTAATTCTTCACAAAATACTTGTAAGAGATTCGTATGTGATAGTTTTTTCTTGATCCCTTTTATTTATGACGAAATATATTCAATTATCATGACTCTGAATAATACCAATGCTGAGGGCTACGATGGAATATCAACAAGAGTCTTGAAATTCTGTGCGATGGAGATTACTCCTATTTTGACGCACTTGATTAATCTATCATTTAGGGATGGGTGTTTTCCCAATGAACTTAAGATTTCGATTGTGAAGCCTCTGTTTAAAAAGGGAGAAAGAGAACATTTGGAAAATTATCGGCCAATCTCCTTGATACCTATTCTGTCAAAAATTTTTGAAGTTGCAATGCACAAACGTCTTAGTAATTTCATTCTAAAGCATAACATTCTATGCAACGAACAATATGGCTTCCAGAAGGGTAAATCCACGACATCGGCATGTTTTGATCTGGTGACTAAAATCATTGAGAATATAGATAGTAACAATATAGTGGTCGTGATATTTTTTGACATGTCTAAGGCTTTTGACCGGGTGACACATGATGTATTGCTAGAGAAGCTAAACAGGAACGGTATAAGGGGGCCTGCACTGAATTGGATTAGGGCATACCTTGAAGGCAGAAAGCAATGTGTGGAAATTCAGAATATTGACAATAATAACGAACTAACGGTATACAAATCAGATTTTGTTGGTAATAACTATGGCGTTCCACAAGGCAGTGTACTGGGACCCTTGCTTTTCTTATTATATATAAATGACCTTCCGGAAATTGTTTCAAATCATTTTATTTTATATGCTGACGACATTTCTCTGATTATGACTTGTAATAAAAATGCTGACATTGATAATTTTTGTAATGACATAAACAACACAATAAATAATATTATCAAATGGCTTAATGACAACAATTTGCAAGTTAATTTGAATAAAACTAATTTAATTCAATTTAGTGCGAGTCAGGCAGTACATAAAAACTTAAAACTAAACTATAAACAATATGAAATTAACGAAGTCAAAGAAACATCATTTTTGGGCATAACACTAGATGCACAGCTAAACTGGAAACAGCATGTTCACAGGGTATGCAACAAAATTAATAAATATGTCTATGTACTGTATACATTACGCAAGACCTCCAATAAAAAAACCGTGTTAGCAGCATACCATGGATATGTATCATCGGTCCTAAATTATGGTCTCATTCTGTGGGGCAACTCCACAGACGTACAAAGAGCCTTTCTAGCTCAAAAAAAGTGTATACGAGCAATTGCTGGTGTACCACCTTGGCAATCATGCAAACCTTTTTTTAAAGAATTTGGTATACTTACCTTGCCCTGCATGTACATTTTGGAAGCAGCCAAATTTGTAAAATTGCACCCTGATCTGTTTAAAAGGGCCAAGGATCTTTATCCAAGAAATACTAGGCATCCAGACAGAATTGTGTTACCGAAGGTGCCAAGAACCACCATGTACTTGAAAAACTGTACTATAATGTGCGGCCGTGTATATAATTCAGTGCCAGATGAATTTAAATGTCTACCAACTAATAGGTTTTGCCGAAAACTTAAGTTATGGCTAATGGAAAAGTCATTTTATTCTCTTGATGATTATTTTGATTATTAAATTTTTTTCATTGACATAGTGTAACAAACTTAGACATTATTATTGTATTAATTGGTCACATGATTATCTCGGCCACGATTACTATTTTATATTATTATTGACATATATTGACATGCCTTTTTTCTGACTATTTTATATTATTATTGACATATATTGACATGCCTTTTTTCTATTTAATTTGTAATATTTTTAATTTGTAATATTGCAATGCCTGAAGATGGCGCTAAGTCTTAAGCACGACTATATACTTGTAACACCAATGTATCTACACTTAGTGAGCAATAAATGATTTGATTTGATTTGATTTGATTTAACATTAGGCGATATCGAAGTTTTGCAGTTAGACCGTTGTTTTTGGATTTTTAAGGGCTCCAAGCTCCAACTACCCGTAACGACTGCCATAGATGTTCTCATGGCAACCGGGACCGACGGCTTAACGTGCTCTCCGAGGCACGACCAGACCAATGCAAATACTCATATTTCATTCACACAAATATTTGCACTGAGCGGGGATCGAACCCGCGCCTCCTGCGTAGCGGCCGCGTTCACTACCGCTACGCCACGGAGGCTGTCAACTGTGGAAGATGCGATTGATCAATAGATAATAGCTGGGCTAGACCATATCTCCTTAGGTCAACTAGTTACAAAACACGGTTACCAATACCATGGCAGCAAAAAAGGAAACTGCTGTTCTTTTGACACTTTATTTAATGTGCGCACATTCCCCGCGGATACCGCCCCGTCGGAGCCGCGTTAATGTTTGAGCCAGTTCATGACACTCAGTAGAAGTCTCTAAACCAAGTAAGTATGCTGCTTTAACATCACCGCAGGATTACTTTAAACATCCCCAGTGATAACATTCTAGTAAAAGCCGGTAAATAAAGATAAAAAAGTCACGTAAGTAGGCACTTACTGACCGCGCTTTATCCCCCAATGGCCACTCAACGCATGTTCACGCCTTCCTTAAACTATTAGCGAAGTTCAACCCTTATAAAATATCTTTATATCACAACCCCTGACCTTTTGTGTCCCGGTCGGAACATTACACTCGCTTTATATTCTTGTTAATATTTTAATAATAAGAACATTGTATGAAGTAGGGATGGTTACAGTTTTACTCGAGTGACTCATTTGTTACTCGAGTTTTCACCAAAGACTTTGAAAAGAACGCAGGAAGTTGATCTCCTTAGAAAATTCTGTTATAATAAAATTATACTGACCGGATTTCATGTTCTATTAGTAAATAGTAGTGATGAATGAATTCTACGTCGGGAAATTTTAGCAATATGTTAACTAAAATAACTTATCCCATACGACACGTCAATATATTTAATGTTATTGCAATGTTCGCTATCTGATAGTATTACTACTGATATACGTATATTCGATGAAGGAAGGAAGTAATACTGAACCCAAATAGCGCGGAAGTTTTGAATGTAGCTCGTTTGAGGACAAACTCGTCTCGAACGGGAACACTCGTGAGTAGCATCACTAGTGTAAATATTTGCGCAGATAGAGGTATGATATTTGCGGTCGCGTCGTGTTCAGAATGCAATATGTAAATTCACTCGTGGCCTCGGCTGATGTGTGGTTGTGAATGGTATGTGAAATTCTTACAAGCAGTGTTTAATTTTAACTGGATTTACCTGAGCAGGTCATATTTGACAAAAATGCAGTTTATTAAGTTTTGGAAGACATTAATTTATTCTTTATTAAATGTATTTTATTATACTACTTAGGTCGCAGCACACGGCCTTATGTTTACAAAATAATACTTGTATTTTAGCGTCTCTATTTGTAGTACAAGTTCTCATTGTGTGGCTTCAGTAATACTAAAGGTTCGTAGACGTGCTACGACTCGTAGACAAACCAAAGCTACGCAGTCACGCGGCCTTGCTACGAAAAACAAGTGTACTTCCTTTTTGGTTGGGGTTATTGTTCCCCTCAACTGCGACGCAGCGGCTTTTTCGGCATAATGAAGAATGTTATAATAAAACGGCGGACATAGTCAAGCGTTGTTGGAATTACATATAAAGAAGCAAAGTTAATGTAAGTTCTTTTCATTTATAAGACGGCCTTACAGATACTTTTCTGAATCTATAATACCATCTCCGAAGAGTTATGAGTGACCTGGTGGTAGATAGACTAGCAGGGACTTATGTTGATTCTTCACAGGAGTGACTGTCGTCTGACTCCTTATCTTGGAAAGAAAAGGCTGCGCCATAGCCTCTTCCGTAGCCTCCTCGTCAGCATGATCACAAGTAACGTTGGCTTGGGCCCCAAAGAAAGGGCCTCATAAACAATACAAACACTAGCTATTTACCAGGATTGTTTACAGGCTTTCCCTGTAGGATCAACAACTAAGGTGGCTCAAAAACCTCCTTATCTAACTTAGGTCAACTAAATTATCTGATACAATTACTAACTTGCGACGAAAATTGTGAACAAATCAACCCTTTTTGTTGGAAGGAAATGGCAACACAGATTTGCGAAGTCATCTTACTTAAAATAATGAGCAACTCCCATTGCGAGCGGTCGCTTTATTACGAGCGGACCACAAACAATAAGGTCGAATAGGCTTCATCCTGTTATCTACTTTGTATAGACTGTGAAAAACTGCGAGAATCCTATAGATGGAGGACTAGTTTTTTTGTCTTATTTGTTCGTTTTTTGTTGATTAATGACCAAGATTCAAATATATTTTTGCGGTTAGGTCATTGACTTATATAGATCACAAACATTACATTAAATATTTGTATTAAGTTCAGCACTAAGTGTATTTCTTATAATAATAAGTTTTTTTTTTGTGTTAAAGAGCTTCCAAGGCCGTTTTTATTTTCAAGTTCCATAAGACAGTAAAAGGTTACAGAAAGACAAGTATTGTCGATGAAATGTAAATATATGTAGATTTAACATCTAAATAAGTCACCGAGGTGCAGTAATATTCAAGATATTGCCAGCTTGCCGCCGCAATCGCGCAAGAAAATGAAGCTTTCCATTTACAGTATGAGTAATATTTTTAAATTTTACTGAGCTTCTCCGAGTCATACTCGACTCGGCAAGTAGTCAGCTTAGTTACAGTCGGGCATTACATCGATGTTGTAAGAGTCGACCAGAAGCATCAGAAATCGGCAGATTTGTGGGAAAATGTGAAAACAAATAAGTTCCTTAAAAATGTATGAACAGAACGAACATGCTGTTTAATAAAAAAAAATGTACCTATAGCGTGCACTAATATTAACAGCGAGATAATCCTTTTCAAATGGTTTATTTACTTCATTATAATATCATTTCTTGACATATAAAATTATTAAATTTTGACATCCATATGTGCTCTCTATGTGCTAAATAAGCAATCAGTTTTCGAAACTCCAAATAAAATGTCTTGTCGTAATTTCGTACGCGGCCGAAACGAAATTGTTTCTTTGATTCTTCTTTGAGTTTCAATGCATCTCTCTGATGAACTCAATTCTATAAAGAAAATAAGGAGTTGGATATATAAACTTTGGTTTGAATAATTAATTTATCGAATGATAGCGAATGATTCACTGCAGCAATACGGGAACGGAAATACTAATTCTTAATCCTCTTCAATATTGGAATACAATGGCAGTGGCAATGACTGCAACTACCGTAATCTGATTCTAATTCCATTCTGATGAAAAGCGGATTTAGGATCGGTCGTTAGGGGGCCTATCAATATCGTGACAGGTATTAAGGCAGGGCTATTGAGAAATTTAAGTTAAGTAATACGGTAGCAGGCTTTTGATTTGGATTTTCCAGGCCCCACACACACAGGTGAAAATCAAAGCCAAAGTGGACCCGCAGGGGACAAAGTCGCGAATAAATCGTGTGACGGGCGCATAACGCAATAGATAGCCTAAGAGTCTGGATACTTTTAGTTTGCTCCGGTTTTGTAAGTTGTTTCTAACGTACATTGCATCTATAGTTTAACATTTGAAATAATTTTAAAGCATTTAGTATGCTAAACTAAACAAATTATTTTAAATTGGAAAAAGCGAAATCAAGCTCAGGCAGGACTCGAACCCGCGATCTTTCCCTTACAGGGGGAACGCTCTGACCACTGAGCCACCGAGCTTCGCCCGAGATTGATCCAAATTTTCCAATACATCCATCTTAGGGCGATGGTGGAAGCAATCTACCGATGTTCGTACGAACTATGTCGGAATCAATGAATGATGTTGCAATCATTTTGAAACATTGATTTTTGATAACTCCGCCCAACCAATTGAAATAATTTTAAAGCATTTAGTATGCTAAATTTTAATTTTTTCAATTTAAAATAATATAGTTTGACATCTTCACAGAGTAGTTAAAACCGCTTGTGGTTATTAAAATAATATTATGTAGGTAAGTATATGAATGTTATAGTTTCGTTCAATTTTGATACAAAGTGTTTTAATTACTCTATATAAACCAATATTACAAAGAGGAAAGATTCGTGTTTTTTTAGGTATGTAATGAATAAACTCAAGAACTACTGTACTGATTTCAAAATTCTTTCGCCATTAGGAAGTTACATTATCAGGTACCAACATAGGCTATATTTCATCACGCTACTATCAGCGATGAATGGGATCAGAATTCAACAGCTAGTATGAAAGCTGTAGATGGAGTGTAAACGGTGAGATAGATAAAATGTTTCACAGAAGAGCAAAAGCAAGCCCATCATAGACGGGTTCTTACTCTACTTCCCGGCGCGATATGTCAGATCAAAAGCCTGGTACTGTATTAGAATATAATTGATATTAGTTCATCGTAAATCTCAATTATTATCTCTGCGTACATCAATTTCATCTGTATTCACTTTGTAATGCAAATCGGTCTAAATTTTAATTGTTTATCGTTATATGCATCGCAGGGAAATGATAATACGCATGAATATTTCATATGTTTGCTTTGAACTTGATTTCATCTATTATTGTTGATATGATCGTTAATTTCGGGCTCTGGTTTTTGTAGACAATACTGCGCAAATTAGTTAACAAAGTGCGGGCCGTCATACGACATAAATATTCAATTATTATAATAAGGGAATATGTCAGTCAACAAAATTATTGCCTGTCTGACCTTGTTCTAAATATTTGGAGTCGGCGCAACATATTATTGCTCTTTCATGTATTCCTGTCAAATGTCATCCCCTTAGTAAGTCCCATATTTACAGTGTCCAATGTCACGGAATTTTCTCAGGCACACCACATCTCCACCCACAGCACTCTTTGTTGTAAATAACTAAATTATAAATATAATGGCAACACAGATTTGCGAAGTCATCTTACTTAAAATAATGAGCAACTCCCATTGCGAGCGGTCGCTTTATTACGAGCGGACCACAAACAATAAGGTCGAATAGGCTTCATCCTGTTATCTACTTTGTATAGACTGTGAAAAACTGCGAGAATCCTATAGATGGAGGACTAGTTTTTTTGTCTTATTTGTTCGTTTTTTGTTGATTAATGACCAAGATTCAAATATATTTTTGCGGTTAGGTCATTGACTTATATAGGTCACAAACATTACATTAAATATTTGTATTAAGTTCAGCACTAAGTGTATTTCTTATAATAATAAGTTTTTTTTTTGTGTTAAAGAGCTTCCAAGGCCGTTTTTATTTTCAAGTTCCATAAGACAGTAAAAGGTTACAGAAAGACAAGTATTGTCGATGAAATGTAAATATATGTAGATTTAACATCTAAATAAGTCACCGAGGTGCAGTAATATTCAAGATATTGCCAGCTTGCCGCCGCAATCGCGCAAGAAAATGAAGCTTTCCATTTACAGTATGAGTAATATTTTTAAATTTTACTGAGCTTCTCCGAGTCATACTCGACTCGGCAAGTAGTCAGCTTAGTTACAGTCGGGCATTACATCGATGTTGTAAGAGTCGACCAGAAGCATCAGAAATCGGCAGATTTGTGGGAAAATGTGAAAACAAATAAGTTCCTTAAAAATGTATGAACAGAACGAACATGCTGTTTAATAAAAAAAAATGTACCTATAGCGTGCACTAATATTAACAGCGAGATAATCCTTTTCAAATGGTTTATTTACTTTATTATAATATCATTTCTTGACATATAAAATTATTAAATTTTGACATCCATATGTGCTCTCTATGTGCTAAATAAGCAATCAGTTTTCGAAACTCCAAATAAAATGTCTTGTCGTAATTTCGTACGCGGCCGAAACGAAATTGTTTCTTTGATTCTTCTTTGAGTTTCAATGCATCTCTCTGATGAACTCAATTCTATAAAGAAAATAAGGAGTTGGATATATAAACTTTGGTTTGAATAATTAATTTATCGAATGATAGCGAATGATTCACTGCAGCAATACGGGAACGGAAATACTAATTCTTAATCCTCTTCAATATTGGAATACAATGGCAGTGGCAATGACTGCAACTACCGTAATCTGATTCTAATTCCATTCTGATGAAAAGCGGATTTAGGATCGGTCGTTAGGGGGCCTATCAATATCGTGACAGGTATTAAGGCAGGGCTATTGAGAAATTTAAGTTAAGTAATACGGTAGCAGGCTTTTGATTTGGATTTTCCAGGCCCCACACACACAGGTGAAAATCAAAGCCAAAGTGGACCCGCAGGGGACAAAGTCGCGAATAAATCGTGTGACGGGCGCATAACGCAATAGATAGCCTAAGAGTCTGGATACTTTTAGTTTGCTCCGGTTTTGTAAGTTGTTTCTAACGTACATTGCATCTATAGTTTAACATTTGAAATAATTTTAAAGCATTTAGTATGCTAAACTAAACAAATTATTTTAAATTGGAAAAAGCGAAATCAAGCTCAGGCAGGACTCGAACCCGCGATCTTTCCCTTACAGGGGGAACGCTCTGACCACTGAGCCACCGAGCTTCGCCCGAGATTGATCCAAATTTTCCAATACATCCATCTTAGGGCGATGGTGGAAGCAATCTACCGATGTTCGTACGAACTATGTCGGAATCAATGAATGATGTTGCAATCATTTTGAAACATTGATTTTTGATAACTCCGCCCAACCAATTGAAATAATTTTAAAGCATTTAGTATGCTAAATTTTAATTTTTTCAATTTAAAATAATATAGTTTGACATCTTCACAGAGTAGTTAAAACCGCTTGTGGTTATTAAAATAATATTATGTAGGTAAGTATATGAATGTTATAGTTTCGTTCAATTTTGATACAAAGTGTTTTAATCTTAATCTTAATATATATAAATCTCGTGTCACAATGTTTGTCCTCAATGGACTCCTAAACCACTTAACCGATTATAATAAAATTCGCACACCATGTACAGTTCGATCCAACTTGAGAGATAGGATAGTTTAAATCTCAAATTATAGTCGCAATTTTAATTTATCGCGATAACCAACATCCACGCGGGCGGAGCCGCGGGCAAAGGCTAGTTACTCTATATAAACCAATATTACAAAGAGGAAAGATTCGTGTTTTTTTAGGTATGTAATGAATAAACTCAAGAACTACTGTACTGATTTCAAAATTCTTTCGCCATTAGGAAGTTACATTATCAGGTACCAACATAGGCTATATTTCATCACGCTACTATCAGCGATGAATGGGATCAGAATTCAACAGCTAGTATGAAAGCTGTAGATGGAGTGTAAACGGTGAGATAGATAAAATGTTTCACAGAAGAGCAAAAGCAAGCCCATCATAGACGGGTTCTTACTCTACTTCCCGGCGCGATATGTCAGATCAAAAGCCTGGTACTGTATTAGAATATAATTGATATTAGTTCATCGTAAATCTCAATTATTATCTCTGCGTACATCAATTTCATCTGTATTCACTTTGTAATGCAAATCGGTCTAAATTTTAATTGTTTATCGTTATATGCATCGCAGGGAAATGATAATACGCATGAATATTTCATATGTTTGCTTTGAACTTGATTTCATCTATTATTGTTGATATGATCGTTAATTTCGGGCTCTGGTTTTTGTAGACAATACTGCGCAAATTAGTTAACAAAGTGCGGGCCGTCATACGACATAAATATTCAATTATTATAATAAGGGAATATGTCAGTCAACAAAATTATTGCCTGTCTGACCTTGTTCTAAATATTTGGAGTCGGCGCAACATATTATTGCTCTTTCATGTATTCCTGTCAAATGTCATCCCCTTAGTAAGTCCCATATTTACAGTGTCCAATGTCACGGAATTTTCTCAGGCACACCACATCTCCACCCACAGCACTCTTTGTTGTAAATAACTAAATTATAAATTCCATTTGTTAACTGAATTAACAGTATTCTGTAATGAATCAATTATTTTTCTCTTTTTGTAAGGAAAATATGCGACCCTTTGGGAAGCTTACATGAGGACATGGGTCTAATACGCAGAGAGGCCCTTGGAGAATTTTAAATTTAATTAAATATGGGTTGGGACACCCACTAGGGACAGTCGACGCCAGCACTGTAGAAGTATAGTAATTAATCGGTACCAGTACATGCTGGCAAATTGAAAATTATTCAACCAAGAAGAATTAGTCTTTCAATTAATTGAAGTTATTAAAACGAAATGTTTCAAATGAGTTTCCATTTTTAATTTATTTGATAACTAACCAGGCAAACATCCGTCTAAAGATACGTGTGTCAATCAGAACTAGGACATTTTTAGGAGAGGTTAGGTTAAGAATACCAAGACAGCGGCACAATTATGAAAATAGAAGAAAGAAAATGTAATGAGGAAATGAGATGACAACTCTCTCTTTTTAAAACGAAACCTGCAGTGGTAAACAAATCCTTCCATCATAAAAGTCAATCGTTTAACGTGATTGTTGACGAGCAAATGGCAATCGTCAGCAGGAAATGGACAGTCGACAGCGTTCGCTTCAAAAATGTGCTAGCAACATAGCCAGGGGACTGATTTAAGCTGCACTTTATAGCTATAAGTGTTACTTTTAAATAATACAAGTGGCCTACTATTGCAATTTAAGGGTCAAAATATGTATAAAAATTGGATAAACACAGGAATTTAGTCTTTCGCGTAAAACATTTTGAAGAATTGCTGTTCTTTAAACAATCTTTTTATTCAGCACAAAGGAATAATCGTTGGTCGCATGGAAATGTGGCAGCATTGTATCTTCGAACAAAAGTAAAGAAGCCTTGGAAGAACATTCGTGAAATTATATTTACTTCCTGCTTCAAATACGAATAATACTGCATAACAGTATGAAGAAGTCTTTTAAGTTGGAACGAAAGAGAGATATAAATTAAAATGTAAACCAATCAGGTCTGTGCCCCGAGCACAAAAAATATTCGTATTGCTAAACGTAAACATATAGAGAGAACGGAGCACTGCGATTGGCTGCCTGCCTTCTGTGAACCTGTGTGTGTGTGTGTGTGTGTGTGTGTGTGTGTGTGTGTGTGAAGCCTGCCAATCGCAATGCACCGTTCTCTAGGCACGTTTACGTTAGAAATACGAAAATTTTTCGTGCTCGAGGCACTGAAAATTATTTGACGGAAGTGGATTTTCATTTTACACACCTTTAGTACCGTTTACCTACCAAAGCCACTGCAACGCAAACTTCATAATGGTCCATCGTTCTAAACCGTGCATGCGCTTATTGCTGAAAGTTGAAAGTGTAGCTTTTAAAAAGACGAAGGTCTGAGGTTCACGGGCTCTTAGTCCAATATACATATGAATGATATTTATGAATAGGTATGTACATTTATTTAATTGAACGAAAGAGCGAAGCGAGTGAGAGTCTCCGTTTCGACAAGGTGACCGATTTTGCTTCTGTCCGTATCTATGTCTATTCGTCAGTGCCGGTCTAGAGGGCGCATTTCTTAACATAATTTCATAAAACTTGGTACACATGTTCTTTGATTTAAAACATAACTTTTGTCGAGAGCTTTTTTTTAATAGGAGGGAAAATAGAGAAGAGAAGGGGGGAAGTTCGCTGTCGTGGTATTTATGAACAGATCTTGATGATTTTTTAAGGTTACATCTAGGGCATGCTTCCTCACAGATTGTTGTGAAAAAAAGTGCTATAAAAGTGAACTTGACTATAAATGAAAAAAAAAAAGAGATTAAAAAAGGGGGAAGTTTGCTGTAGCATTTTTTTATAGAACGGATCGTCATTATTTTTGGTGAAACATCCAGGGCTGTTTAAAATAAAAAGATACGTATGTTTTTTTAGGGATACCAGGTTTGAAAAGAGTGCTCGAAAGGTCTACTATTCACAGAACTACCTACTAGTTTATACCTACATATATAAAACATCGAGATCAATGCAAAAGGTATATTCATGCATACAAATATTTCCACAGAGAAGGGATCGAACTGGAGACTTCGAAAGTACGCCCACAGTATCTGAATAAATATACATCAGGGATGTTAGTTTAGGCACTAGTTTAGGCATCCTAGAAACTAGGCCGGTTGATCCTGCAGGGCATTCATACGAATATCTCATTAGTTTATAACTAAAACAGAAACTTTGAAGTATTACGGTTACGCGTAAGGTTCCTACCGGCGGCTTACAAAGGCTAATAACAAAGCAATGTTTGAAACATTCAAGTTCTTGAACAAATCATGTTTTGTGAAAAGTTTTCCAACTTTTTCTTTTTTATTTTCTTTTGATTAGTTTTGGCTTCCATCTGAAATAGAATCACATATTATTACAAATATGTAGATATATATTTCCGTTACAAAAGTGGATAAGTTTCAAAAGAAAAGTAAAGATATCTACTTAGTCATTATTTCAATTCATTTATTGCTAATCTATATATCATCGAATCGCTAAGCTATTATCTCAAGATGGGAGGACAGATGGCAGTCGCTATAGAAAAAGTCAATTAACTATTCTAAAATAATAAGAGGTCCCCATTGCTCCAGATAGAAATTATTGATGAGGATGATAATGAATATTATGATAACAAAATCTGAGTGATAAAATTTCCATAATTATCTACGTTCATTAATGCTCATAGTCTTCCATTAACTTCCGAATAAGTAAACCTTGCAAGATTTCAAGCTAAAATAAAGTACCAATTGTTGTTTCACAGTTCAATTACAAAATAATATCGAGTGGAAAACGTAACATTATTTTTCGAAGACAGGAGGTTGTTCCATGAAAAATTGTTTCTTTTGTGTACTTCAAAGAGATTGCAATGAAGCAAGATATAAAGCGTTATCCTTGAAAGCGTATGAGCTGGTACAAGGTTGGCAATACATCATCTGATCTAACGATGTTGCTTTGTTGAAGGTGACTTCATAACCACCGTGTGAAGGCGCTATATATAACTTTGAAAATTTTAAAATTGATTGCACGAACTGTGTTACATAACAGAAGATATGAGAGCTTCCAATTTATGAATAAAAAGAAAGCGAATATAATGGAATATTAACAAAGTAGATAATACTACGATGAATTGTTGTGGAATTCACTGAAACATGTTGCTAACCAAAATATATGTGTAGAGGGTTAACCCAATCGACCACAATTCCAATAAATTCTTGTTCAATTTCATTGTAGAGTAGATAACAGGGAAATTATGAACCAAAATAAAAATATTGCTAGGTACATGTTAGGTATATTAGTTACCTATCTAATATATTTTTTATTTTTTGATATTAAAATCTTTATCAGGTAGGCGCACAAGATCTTTTTCATTTTCATCGCTATCTATGGGAATAAGGCGCATGAGCAAAAAAACTAAGGATTCATTTTCTGCAGGTATTCTTGTAGATAAAACATTGTGACACTGTTAAACTTACTGGCAATAATCCCGTTATTATTTATATAGGTACACCACGAACTAGAAAAAAATAGTATCCGATCCCTCTAGACAAATGGCAATTCGTTGCCCAGCGTATTGTAGAAAAGAATGACGAATGTATGCGATTTGAAGTATATGACAGTCGTCAGCGTATGTCATAGTTGTCAAATTTTATTTTCTCCTTTCTGAGACTTTGCCTTAAGCTTCATATCAGGCGAGTTGAAGTCAAATTGACGTGTCCTACATAAAATAAAATCGGCCAAGTGCGAGTCGGACTCGCCCATGAAGGGTTTCGTAGTAGCAAAGGCGAAAATTGCGGTTTATGACGTATTAAAAAAAAACTACTGACTGGATCTCGTTCGAACCAATTTTTAGTGGTCGTTTGCATAGCAATTTAGATCATATATTTTTTTTAGATTTATCATTCTCTTATTTTAGAAGTAAGAGGGGGGAGGGGGGGGGGACACATTTTTCCTCTTTGGAAGTATCTCTCGCGCAAACTATTCAGTTTAGAAAAAAAATATGTTAGAAACCTCAATAGCATTTTTAAAGACCTATTAAAGACATAATATTACGTATGGGTTTGATGAAAAAATTTTTTTTCATCAAACCCATACGTGTGGGGTTTGATGAAAAAAATTTTTTTAAGTTTCAGCTCTAAGTATGGGGACCCCCAAAATTTTACGCATTTTTTTTAAATTTGTGTGAAATTCTTAATGCAGTTCACAGAATACATCTACCTACCAAGTTTCAACAGCATAGGCCTTATAGTTTCGGAGAAAAGTGGCTGTGACATACGGATGGACAGACATGACGAATCTATAAGGGTTCTGTTTTTTGCCATTTGGCAACGGAACCCTAAAAACCACCCATACATAAATCATTCTATTTTATAACTCGCTGGCTAAGAAATTCAAAGCATCAATAAAGTCAGTTCTGAATTAAACGTTATTCAATATTATTTTGCAGCGTTCAAAAGGTTCAGGTGTTACTAGCGCAATATCCGTCACACTAATACCTACTACTGGCATCTCGGTCATCCGAGTCCGGCTATTCCAAACTGTAATTCCTAATCAATATTCCAGATGCTCAACATACCGTTGGTGTATTACATGCTATTTGTATGTATATTGGCAGCTGTTTGTGGGCTACATTCTATTCAGGATAATAGCTTATCAAAGCAATTTTGATTGCGATGTATGTCATTTGTTAAAATGTTTAGGTATTCAGTTTATTTTTAGAAAAAAAAAAAGGACAAGTGTATGCTAAATGATACTACTTAGTATGATGTAAATTATTTATTAATATTTATGAATTAGTAAAGTAGTAAAAAATTAAATACTTAACCAAAAAAGTCCTATGCGTAAATAATAGATTAGAATTTAACTTACTTTTATAACATACAGTTTGACCTAATTTGATATAAGTACTATACCTTAAGTTTTGTTCAAATCAGCTTTTATGAAAATCAATGAATAGCAAAAAAAGTTTTACAACACACCTGCTCATAAATGTGATATTATTTTACCGCAATTAAGCACGGAATGACACCTATTATAAAACTGTGACTTTTTCATTGCTATTATTCACAAAAGTGAGTTATAGATTCTTTTTTAAATTTCATAGGAAGTGTCTATAATTGTCTATGTTCTTAAAAAAGTTTTGATACAAAAAATAACGTGTTTAATAGTACGAATAAATTAATACGCCTATTGTATGGTCATTTGATGCATTTTCGTATTTAAATAAATAATTTCAACTTGTAATACTTGTGTAATAAACAAAATTTTCACTCAAATTTAACTTTTTTTTTCTCTAAGTACAGAAAAAAAAACAGAGTAAAAAAAAGTTAAGTTCAAACCTCATTTTTTTTTAAATATGGTCGACCGCCATTGTTAAATGCGCGCGCATAGGAAAACGAATTAATTTGTAGTATTGTTTATTTAGTATTTGTAGTATTATTTTATTCGCAAGTGTGTTGTAAAACGTCGTATGGCACGTGTGAGCATGATGATTACCGTCCTCGGCTGTCTTAAGACCCTCGCCTGGCGGCTCGGGTCTCAATGGCGCCTCGGCGGTAATCACCAACGTTGCTCACTTGTACCATAATGTACTATTATTTAAATATTCCAAAAAAAAAACGTTCTTTTTTTGAACTAGTTTTAGATGCCGTCAGCTCTGCTTGTGATAAGAAGAATCTTATTCAGCGCGTAAGGTTTGACCTAAAAACAAATACACAAATCAATCAATCAATTAGCCTATTGCACTCACTGCTGAACACAAATACTGCATGTTAAATAATAGCCTGTAAAATTAATCAGGTAAAGTATCCCTTTAGCAAGCTATATAATTCAGTGATTAATAGCCCTCTATACCTACTTATTGCTTAAGAAACTGCTCACTCTCTCACATTACTTGCAGAATAGCGTCCATTGTCGAATTTTAATGTTCTTGTGACCGGTGTCACTACCATTGACGTACGATCATATTTTATTCAGGTTAAGCAGACCGAAATCAATACTGCTTTCTCAATACCGTTATGATAAATTGTTATATACATCATAGAAATAATATTAGTCGTCATCTTTGCACGAATAAACGCTAAGCTGTGAGGACATAGTACAATTGTACCAACTATAATTTAAAAGCACACAATCTCCAGGGTAGTTTGTTAAGAGTGCTAAATAGACGTGATATGTAACAGATAATCTTGATCATCCAGTTTGTAGGCCTCTTCAGCCAATGAAGAATTATTCCTGTGCCTGAGTCCTGTCATTGGCTTGACCTTTTTACCCGATTTATACAGCACAGTTTTTTTTTAATACAGATGTTTTGAGAATTCTATTTCTATGTTTAAAAATACAGATTGTAATAATAAATGTGAGTGGTCGTTATATAGCCCCGCCATAATTCATATTGAGTTCCTCTACGTACCTCATAATTTTGTCAACAAATTGAACCGCATCCGTTCCGGGTCACCGCGTCAGGAGACGCACAGGGGTTTGATAGGCGGGTGTTGAAGAGGCCGCCTTTGCAAAGCTGTCCTAACGGTAAGAGCTCCTTTAAATTTAATTTATTTAACGTTTGTTTTACGAGCAATTCCGAAACATGTAAATTGTGTACCAACGTACGTAAAGTTCTCATTTTTCATTCACTAGCAAAGAAAATCAATGAGAATTTGATATCAGCCATCACTTTGGTTTCCATTTTCAGATCCCTGTTAGTTTTTAATACGTAGGTAAGCAATTTTCGATGTTGTTTCATAATTCTTTATTTTAGTTAGCACCTTGCTGAAACTGTGCCGTAAATATATCCATTTTCAAGCAGATTTTATATGAAACCTCGTCAAAATCATTTAACAGTTATTGAGAAACTCAGTAATAGGTATATCCCTACATAAATATACGACATGCCTCCTCTTTGCAAGGCATATCACATTCTTCCTTCGTTATTGCGGTTGAAATTACGCACATCAACTACAATAACACAAGACGTTGTCAGTGTAAGTATGAGAGGCATATGTTGGAATCTCGCAAATACATATTCATTTAGCTCCAACAGCAAAACCGACAATGAAATACACAATCTCGGTACACCAGAAAAAAGCGTTACATTTGGAAAAAGGCTTTACATATTTGCATAGTCTGGGAGCTCTGTGCCGAGATATAATTTGTCATGCACCTTGACCCAATTTTCCCGAGCTAGGGCACAGAAAGGAAGGAATAATTCAGTGGATCCCATTAGCTATATGCATAGGGATTTTAGTGCGAGTATTTAACGAACTGAATTGGTGGTTAGAACCAGATTATCGCAATTTGATACTTATATAGTTTTAATGTAGGTTTATTTATTTTTATGAATGTAATGCCAAAGTATTTACTAAAGTAGGTATATTTATTCACATTCTAAAACCTATGGAATAAGTTATGCAATCATGTATGACAAATTTCAGTGAAGAGTGAAGTACCTATTACCTAATGCCTATAAAGGTGATACTAACACTAACAACAAGTTTAGTAACATTTTAGACAAGAAAACGGACTTATGTATTCTTTATATTATAACGTATACCTATTTCCACGTCTGATGGCTATCTGACGAGAAAGTTTACGAGGATGTTAAAAACAAAAATAAAATTAATACTTGTACAAAAGATACAGAACGTAAATGGAAATCCACAAGGTTCAACGCCAAAAAATAAGAATTTATGCTAATGGAATAGGGGCGTTGAGTTCTCTTAAAAATTAGAATCCGAATGGGCGGGCCTTGCCGCAGATAACACATGGATGTTAAATGATGAACTCAGAAAGGCCGGTTACTCAAACATTGCGTTGGGACTTGGGAGACCATAGCTAGATAGGAGAATTATCAATAAGGAAAACACGTAATCAATGACTTAGTTGACTGAATTTAACAAATTGATAGAAGAAATCGAAACAGTGCAAACCCGGGCCCATTACCGGACCTTTGGTATAAAAATATGTACAGGAATAATTGCTTGCTGGAATGTGCGAATATTAACAGTAACAAACGGTAACAAATACCTGGCAATGGCGCCCCCGCCGGGTCATGGTAGAAGTCTTGGCTGCGTCTTGGAATAGTCCCACTACCATGGACGCCCAAGATTATGCGAAGTGGAGGAGGAAGAGCCGGAAGGCGGACCAAAGGTCCTCGGAGATCAAGGTGACCTCGGAGCTCAGGGTCATCAGGAAAATACTTCTCCATTAAGATGATGAAGATATTAATGAACCACTTGCCCAAGTAGAAGCAGAAATGCTTAAGTCTTTTCCTGATATAATTAGCACTAGACACCAATTTACTTACACGATGAATGAGTAACTGGCTCTACCCATATATTCTCCCTAAAGCACTGAAATGAAATGGTGACTAATAGAATAATTTATAAAGAACATATGTATCCAATTTATTTTGTTCGTGATTTACATACCAAACCCATTTAATACAGCTGAATACATGATACTGAATAAACCTACAGAATTCTATTAAAAAACCTGTTGATATTTCGATACTTGCCCAACTTTCAGACACATTCATTGACAAGACTAGGATTATCGGATATCGGACTGCCACCGACTATCGGTTCGACTTTTCGAGGTGAAAGCCTTGGATGCGATCATCATTATCTTAAAGTTGATCCTAATGATAAACTTTAAGATAATGATGATGACGTTAGCGTGACTGCTTGAAAAATTGTTGATTCAACAAGAGTGTAAAGGTCTTTAAAAATAAAAAATAAAAACTGTATTCGAATTACCTTGTTTACACAAATAGAAATACAAGATTAGCTAAACATAAATATGAATAACGTAGACTACTTCAAGTCTAAGTTCTCATATTAGCTGCAGTCTATGTAAGTTTTGGATCCATTTCAATATAAAAACTTGATTACTTAAAGCTTGAGAGTTCACGATCGTGGAGCGTGTGCAGTGTAAGTAAACTACGGATTAATCGTTTAATAGCCAAGTTTAGTAGTGCAGTTTATGTAATAGTTCAAGTTAGTGTATAATTTATTTTACGATAGCCAATTTAGAGCAGATGCTTCTCTACTGGATTATACCTATCTAATACCGTTGCTTCAAACAACGAATTGATTGGAAGAGGAAATTCAATGTGCAGAGCTAATACGAATTTGTTTGAACAAACGCGTTGTCCTAATTCAACTCTCAGATTATAGACGTAATATAATATTCAATCTTTTTTATCTGTGAACTAGTGGTAGTGATACTCAAAGTCACAAGGAATAACTTACTCGATATAAATGATTCGGGAGTTGAAATTACCTGAATTTTATGATTCAAAATATTTATGACTTGAATTTTATGATTCCTAATATTTATGAGCTGAAATTTATGGTTCCCAAATTTATGACCTTGATTTTATTACCCTTATTATTTATGAGTGAGAGTGATAAAAACGAGCTAATGACCTCAATAATTTACTCTTTCACAGAAGATTCTAAAAACTACTAAAGAGTAACCGCAGCACGCTACAGAATATTTTCAGTAGACAATTTATTTATATGAACACAAAGTTACAAAACCAATACTGTGATTTCTATGTCAGCAATAACAAATCTTAAGTCCTATATCAGCAATAACGCGGGTGTTGAAGAGGCCGCCTTTGCAAAGCTGTCCTAACGGTAAGAGCTCCTTTAAATTTAATTTATTTAACGTTTGTTTTACGAGCAATTCCGAAACATGTAAATTGTGTACCAACGTACGTAAAGTTCTCATTTTTCATTCACTAGCAAAGAAAATCAATGAGAATTTGATATCAGCCATCACTTTGGTTTCCATTTTCAGATCCCTGTTAGTTTTTAATACGTAGGTAAGCAATTTTCGATGTTGTTTCATAATTCTTTATTTTAGTTAGCACCTTGCTGAAACTGTGCCGTAAATATATCCATTTTCAAGCAGATTTTATATGAAACCTCGTCAAAATCATTTAACAGTTATTGAGAAACTCAGTAATAGGTATATCCCTACATAAATATACGACATGCCTCCTCTTTGCAAGGCATATCACATTCTTCCTTCGTTATTGCGGTTGAAATTACGCACATCAACTACAATAACACAAGACGTTGTCAGTGTAAGTATGAGAGGCATATGTTGGAATCTCGCAAATACATATTCATTTAGCTCCAACAGCAAAACCGACAATGAAATACACAATCTCGGTACACCAGAAAAAAGCGTTACATTTGGAAAAAGGCTTTACATATTTGCATAGTCTGGGAGCTCTGTGCCGAGATATAATTTGTCATGCACCTTGACCCAATTTTCCCGAGCTAGGGCACAGAAAGGAAGGAATAATTCAGTGGATCCCATTAGCTATATGCATAGGGATTTTAGTGCGAGTATTTAACGAACTGAATTGGTGGTTAGAACCAGATTATCGCAATTTGATACTTATATAGTTTTAATGTAGGTTTATTTATTTTTATGAATGTAATGCCAAAGTATTTACTAAAGTAGGTATATTTATTCACATTCTAAAACCTATGGAATAAGTTATGCAATCATGTATGACAAATTTCAGTGAAGAGTGAAGTACCTATTACCTAATGCCTATAAAGGTGATACTAACACTAACAACAAGTTTAGTAACATTTTAGACAAGAAAACGGACTTATGTATTCTTTATATTATAACGTATACCTATTTCCACGTCTGATGGCTATCTGACGAGAAAGTTTACGAGGATGTTAAAAACAAAAATAAAATTAATACTTGTACAAAAGATACAGAACGTAAATGGAAATCCACAAGGTTCAACGCCAAAAAATAAGAATTTATGCTAATGGAATAGGGGCGTTGAGTTCTCTTAAAAATTAGAATCCGAATGGGCGGGCCTTGCCGCAGATAACACATGGATGTTAAATGATGAACTCAGAAAGGCCGGTTACTCAAACATTGCGTTGGGACTTGGGAGACCATAGCTAGATAGGAGAATTATCAATAAGGAAAACACGTAATCAATGACTTAGTTGACTGAATTTAACAAATTGATAGAAGAAATCGAAACAGTGCAAACCCGGGCCCATTACCGGACCTTTGGTATAAAAATATGTACAGGAATAATTGCTTGCTGGAATGTGCGAATATTAACAGTAACAAACGGTAACAAATACCTGGCAATGGCGCCCCCGCCGGGTCATGGTAGAAGTCTTGGCTGCGTCTTGGAATAGTCCCACTACCATGGACGCCCAAGATTATGCGAAGTGGAGGAGGAAGAGCCGGAAGGCGGACCAAAGGTCCTCGGAGATCAAGGTGACCTCGGAGCTCAGGGTCATCAGGAAAATACTTCTCCATTAAGATGATGAAGATATTAATGAACCACTTGCCCAAGTAGAAGCAGAAATGCTTAAGTCTTTTCCTGATATAATTAGCACTAGACACCAATTTACTTACACGATGAATGAGTAACTGGCTCTACCCATATATTCTCCCTAAAGCACTGAAATGAAATGGTGACTAATAGAATAATTTATAAAGAACATATGTATCCAATTTATTTTGTTCGTGATTTACATACCAAACCCATTTAATACAGCTGAATACATGATACTGAATAAACCTACAGAATTCTATTAAAAAACCTGTTGATATTTCGATACTTGCCCAACTTTCAGACACATTCATTGACAAGACTAGGATTATCGGATATCGGACTGCCACCGACTATCGGTTCGACTTTTCGAGGTGAAAGCCTTGGATGCGATCATCATTATCTTAAAGTTGATCCTAATGATAAACTTTAAGATAATGATGATGACGTTAGCGTGACTGCTTGAAAAATTGTTGATTCAACAAGAGTGTAAAGGTCTTTAAAAATAAAAAATAAAAACTGTATTCGAATTACCTTGTTTACACAAATAGAAATACAAGATTAGCTAAACATAAATATGAATAACGTAGACTACTTCAAGTCTAAGTTCTCATATTAGCTGCAGTCTATGTAAGTTTTGGATCCATTTCAATATAAAAACTTGATTACTTAAAGCTTGAGAGTTCACGATCGTGGAGCGTGTGCAGTGTAAGTAAACTACGGATTAATCGTTTAATAGCCAAGTTTAGTAGTGCAGTTTATGTAATAGTTCAAGTTAGTGTATAATTTATTTTACGATAGCCAATTTAGAGCAGATGCTTCTCTACTGGATTATACCTATCTAATACCGTTGCTTCAAACAACGAATTGATTGGAAGAGGAAATTCAATGTGCAGAGCTAATACGAATTTGTTTGAACAAACGCGTTGTCCTAATTCAACTCTCAGATTATAGACGTAATATAATATTCAATCTTTTTTATCTGTGAACTAGTGGTAGTGATACTCAAAGTCACAAGGAATAACTTACTCGATATAAATGATTCGGGAGTTGAAATTACCTGAATTTTATGATTCAAAATATTTATGACTTGAATTTTATGATTCCTAATATTTATGAGCTGAAATTTATGGTTCCCAAATTTATGACCTTGATTTTATTACCCTTATTATTTATGAGTGAGAGTGATAAAAACGAGCTAATGACCTCAATAATTTACTCTTTCACAGAAGATTCTAAAAACTACTAAAGAGTAACCGCAGCACGCTACAGAATATTTTCAGTAGACAATTTATTTATATGAACACAAAGTTACAAAACCAATACTGTGATTTCTATGTCAGCAATAACAAATCTTAAGTCCTATATCAGCAATAACACCACAGCATTGCAGGTTAGTTTACATGCTACTCTGTCAGCTCTAGTTGGAGTAAAGCCAAACCAGTAAAACGTAACAAATTTTGTTTAATGAATTCAGTCACGTATGGCAATTCTTTTCTGCTTTCAAACACGCAAGCCAAGCATATTAATCAGAGTAAAGCTTCATCAAGTCTAATTTATCACGGCCTTTAGAAGAAATAGTTTGCCCAGAATTATACATTACTTTAGAAATGATTATAAAGGCAGCGCACGGGAAATCTGGGTCAAAGAAATATTCAGTTTTATATCTAAAATTTTCGATTAGTCTGGTAAATGGTTGGTACATTTACACATGGTACATTTTTGGAGAGGTTCATTCTGTAATGATGAAAAGATCTTTTACGCCCGGTGTAACATCGAGCTCGAAAATAAATGTTTAAAATTATCCAAAGTGTATAAAAGAAAGCGAGCTTAGTGACCATAAACGTCACAATACAAAGGAATGAGTGTCTACACTGTAAAGGGACACCGGAACATTTTGACACCCCCCAGAACGGCAGCCATTAATCAACCCTCACTCAGTTATTACTCACTGGGGATTCTTCAAATACTTCAGTGATTTCTCTCTAACTCTCGGCACCAAATTTCAATATCCGGATCTAAAATATACTACTTTCATAAGAACGATAACTTTACTAGATAGATATCTCTAAATCTTTTTGATTGAACCCTTGATAACTTATGAGTCGATTGTTGAAGTTTTTGTATCGGAGATTAGTTTTTATTTTCATAAAAGAATAATAATGTACCGTAAATTTGGGTTACTTTCAGAAGTTGAAACGAACTTTCGTTCTTCAGAAGTGAAGTGAAATGTTATTTCGGTCATTCATCTATTCTTTACGTTTACTTGCTTTCGAAAAAGTTCTGTATCTATCTTTTACATAAGGTTTTATTCTTGTATTTCTGAGTTTTCGGCGCTGTCAGCATTCTATAAAAAAGTATAATAATCATAAGCGATCATATACAATCACATGTGAAAATAATAAAAAAGAGCTAGAAGATATCATTATGTCGTAAAGATGTGAAACTGACGATACAACAGTGCTATCAACCCTAAGGTACGGCCAAGAAGCCGGTAGGGATCTAAATGGCGCGATAAATTTTATATACAATGGTGACATTTGGCACAGGGCATCTAATGATTCTCAAGGACGTCTGTACGTCACCAATTAAGGATTACAATATAAGGATAGTACAATACCCTGAGTCTAGTATACTGTATTTGATAGCGTCTTAAGTACTATTATGAGTTATGATTATGACAATTGTTCTATTCTGATTTTAAGATGACAATCTATTATTTAAATTCCAATACAAAACTTTCAGTTTTACGAGTGTAGGTACCTATTTCTTCTAATAAAATTAAGTAAAAAAGTAAGATTAGTTAAAAATTCAAGAAAACATTGAACAATATCCGTTGATTTCGTGAGAAATTGGGGAGATACGTCTACCACTTTCGCCTGTGAGCAGTTCATTATTTGTTAAAATGATTTTCATTAAATGCACCATTTTGCTGTCACCATTAACATCTCAAGACTGGGCTTTGTTTGCGACTAGATTTATCTAATTAGCGTCTTCAAAGTGAATCCTTTGTACAGATGCGACTGAGAGGGATAAAATATCATTTTAATTTATACCTACTTAACCTCGCTTCTGTATTCAACGAAGACTAAAAAATACCATTATAGATACTTTATTTAGGAGCGCATAGCATAACTATTACCAAATTCAAATAAATTGAATTGAATGATATATTTTATAAAATATTTCTTGTACTAATTATTATCAAAATAACTATCTTAAATTCATCACTTATTATAAAACAAAGTCGCTGTCGCTGTCTGTCTGTCCCTATGTATGCTTAAATCTTCAAAACTACGCAACGGATTTTGTAGCGGTTTTGTTTAATAGAGTGATTCAAGAGGAAGGTTTATATGTATAATACATGCATAATATTGTAGAGAAACACTGATAAATTTAGAGATAATACCACGCGGGCGGAAAATATGGCGGTACGAAGTTCGCCGGGTCAGCTAGTAATAGATATTATCAAAACAATGTTAACGTTCAATTCCGACAATATGTCAACGTCCTATCGATTTGTTATTTATTATTATTGCTGAAAGAGTCAGAAATAGTAGGTATCCGCCTGTTTGTTATGCTCCATGTAGTGTTTTTATTTTTATTAGTTGCCTTCGGATACGAAACCGTTCGGGCGCCGAATCTCAAGTGACGGTAAATTTGTGCTTTCCGTCATTTGGGATTCGGTGACCGTACTACACTAAGCTGTTATTAAAGTACTTTATGTGAAGTTGCACTTTTTACCATGAAAAACGGTTGCCATTTTCAAATAAAGATGAATTAGGGTTAGTACATAATGTATTTTTACATGCTAGGTATACTACTTTTAGAAAGTTAAAACGAGTTTATATTATGTGTTCAATTTATATTATGATAAAAATTTATGTGTAACAGTTTAAATAATCAAATAAAATAATTTATGAACATTTTGTCAATTACTGCTTCTATATTCATCATCAATTTTGTTATCCAAGCCTCTATGCACGTACTTAAGAGCCCAGATTCTGCTCTTCCACTCCTACCTTCACCAATTGGTTCATATCGACTATCTGACCCCAGCCCCGATAGAATCACGCCTAAGCCACTTCAGCAGCAATCAGTAGTGTAGTGTACCAGCTTGCAAATAAGATTGGTTCGAGCTCCAAAGATCTGCTCTCGATTGTTATACTACGATCATAATATTTTCAACTACTGAATTATAATAAACTAGCTTTTGCCCGCGGCTCCACCCGCGTGGATGTCGGTTATCGCGACCAAACATAGCCATAACATAGCCATAGACATAAATATAGGTATAGGGGTAGTTTAGACCTTGAGGAAAGTCAAGGTCTAAACTACCCCTATACCAAATTTCATCAAAATCGGTTCAGCGGTTTAGGCGTGAAATCCAACCGGAATAACTCAAAGCGTAACAGACAGACAGAGTTACTTTCGTATTTATAATATTAGTACCTATGGATGAATTGAACTGAATTAGTGATTTATGTTAATTGTGTGAATTGGGCTAATGACAACAATATATCTTTGATAAATGTTGACTGAATTATAGTTTCCAATATATAATTATGTAACTGATTGTACCTATCTGCCATTGCATAATTGTTATGTAACAACTAATTTATGATTTATGTCCAAAGGATTACTTGGTGCTGATTTTATTATTCTTACATTAATTACTAATAGTCTTGCCTAAAAAAAATCTTATCTACTTACAAGGTATACAAAAGAGCGGTTTGAGCTTAGGAGTTAGTTGGAATGAATATAATATTGTATGACTGCCTCGACGGTAGGTATTAGGGTAGCTAATGCCACTGCTCTGAACGATGACTTGATATCTAAAATGAATCCATACTTAAATAATCAGTAAATCAGTAGGTAGGTAACTCTGTTTGTCTTTCTGTCTGTCTGTTACGCTTTTACACCTAAACCACTAAACCGATTTTGATGAAATTAAGTTCAGAGATAGATTGGACCCTGGGAAAGGACATAGGCTATGTTTGCTCGGGATAACCGACATCTACGCGGGCGGTGCCGCGGGCAACAGCTAGTCGGTAAATAAAAACCAATTTACAAGTGAACAAAATGTAACATCACAAACATTTAAGAACTTCGCGCGAAGGGCGTGAAACAATTTTGCAAAAAGAACTTTAAACAATGTAAATACGAAAAGAACAGCGCCATAAATACACGACAAAGAAACATTCGTTCTACAAACATTAAACGGAATGCAAGTTTTTACAAAAACAGGTTAACAAGTAGATAATTTTAAAGCAATTAGTTTGCTAAACTAAACAAATTATAATAACCATCGCCGTAAGATGGATGTATTGGAAAAATTGGATCACTCTCGGGCGAAGCTCGGTGGCTCAGTGGTCAGAGCGTTCCCCCTGTAAGGGAAAGATCGCGGGTTCGAGTCCCGCCCGAGAATTGATTTCGCTTTTTCCAATTTATTATAATAAGTAGAAACTTATTTAACTTTATTTATTATTTTATTTATTTATTTATTTATTGTAACGCTCAAATCAATTTATCGTGATGGCTCATGGACTACACATTTATTTTAGCAATAATTACTATAGTTCTCAAAATAGTAGTATGTATTATCAGTCATTGGAGAATTCCGACGCCCTGGTTATATCACGGGAACAGCCCCCCTAAATAACTATTAATTCGTTAGCCGGCATATTGTAGAAAATAATGACGAATGTATGTATTGGTTTGACGTTTGTGACATACGTTGACGACTGTCATATATACGTCAAAAAATCCCACACATTTATTATTTTACCCTACAATACGTCACTTGTCTAGTGGGGCAGGTCGTTAAAATACCATAACATTAACATTAGAATCATTAGTATTATCACACTGCTACATATGATTTTCAAACAGCTATCACAATTAACACTATTTTTCTATAAAATATTATTGAGGTTAACGCGGCCCTAGAGAATTAAAATCAGTACAATGATAACAACATTTTATTAAACGCCTCGGAGTATTTATCAAAATTATTACAGTTATATATTCAACTTGGGATTGAACATAAAACTCGGTTCAGGCCATCAGTATAAAATCATGTCGTAAACCATTCAGAATCTGTAATTTGACGATATACCTAGTATAATTACACATTCAGCTCAACATTTACACCCTTAGGCGCTCCCTCACACAACCATTCGCCTGTAATGTAATGATACAACTTGTAACATCAATGTTATATTAAAAATTAACGTTACAAATGATATGAAAATGCTTTTTAACCCCCGTCGCAAAAACGACGAGGTGTTATAATTCTGTGGTGTATTTGTGTATCTTTTGTGACATCGTAGCTACCGAACGGATGCACCGAGTTTTATTTAGTTATTTTTGTTTCAAAAATGAATTAGTCGGTAGTATTCTCAACTACGTTAGATGAAAGTCGGTTGGAAAATCGCCGCTACAAAATGGCGGATAACTGATAAAGAAAACCACACAGTCTATGACACGCAAAGCCACGTATTCAGTATAGACTATTTATTTTATTCATTAACAATTTTTACATTATGTTTGAACATGGTTTGTACACATACATGTTTTACTCATTAACACTTTAAAAAAGGCATGTGGAACAGTGTTATTTATGATTTATGTTCATAGTCAAACATTAAGTTAAGTGGGTATTTTACAATATTTTTCAGTTACAGCGGTACATTTACAGTAAACAGTGTAGGTATACAAGTGAGATAATACAGATTCAGTAGATATTAGTCGTCTGAAAGTTACTCAGGACTTATACTCTATTGTTTGGCAGTAGGTAAAGTTAAGCCGTGCACGTTCATACCGCTCGGAGATTTACTGTAGACAGGGAAGTAGGTAATTGGACCAACACATGCACAGTAATTTTGGCAAGGACAAACTCAAAGTTACTTAGTGTGTTAGCAGTGACGACGAATAAGCTAATTATATGTGAAAAGTTCATTGCTGAAAGTGCCCGTCAGGACCATAAGCTGAAACATTAACATTAACTAATAAATTTTACAAAAGTGCCAAGTAGTTCTGTAGAATAAGAACAGATATAATGTTTTATTCAACTGTCATCGTCCTTTCAATAAAAGACCTGCTAATCCAACCGAACTTACTCTATCTCGAAGCGCACTATATTTAATGAAAAGAAGTGAAGAAGAGCTAAGTGCAAAACGAATTCAAAGCGATTGCAATCCGAGTGAACGATTTCACAAACATTGCAAACAAGATACTAAGGACAATAAAGTTCACTAGTGCTCCTACAAGAAAACTGTAGCGAACGGGTGATGGCGGCCTGAACGCAACAGTTTTATTTGGAAGATAAAGAGGAAAAAATCAGGTCGTGAAAACAATAGAGGCCGCAGCAACTCCTTTTCCTTCGGTTAACTTTCAACATAATTTTCTCGATGTTTAACGCTTTTGCCTTTACGTAAATTGAATTTTGTAACAGTGAGTTTAGTTCTACGAACAAAGTCTAATTACAATGAGAGTATACAATTTGCGCAACAGTTAAATTTGGTAAGTGTCTGAATTTTGAGTATAATTTAAATTGTATTTGGTTAATGCAATTTAACGTCAGAACCACGGTAGGTATGATAAACGACGATGGTATATTAAAATAAAACCTAACGATTATGGAAGGAAATAAATAATCTTTACTCTTTCTTAGTTTAGATGTATGTACGGGTATATTCTAAAGCTATGTGATTCTGCACTGACTTAACCGGTGTGACTTGACGTGTATCAACACTTTATACGCAAATCTCTTACTTCATTCGACTGTAAGTTGAGTAGCGAGGTCCCCGCATTAAGGTGACGATATCAATGTTAAGTAGCAATGTACTAGTCGTACGATTCTTGAGATTGATAAAGTAATAGTAGATTACCCAACAAGTGAAAAAAAGGTGAATTCTTTTCGAGGCACCAAGTTGTATCCCGAGAGGAGTGAAGGTTTCTCCGGTAGAATCCCGAGCGTAGCGAGGGGTTCTAGAGAGAAACCTGAGTGGATCGAGGGATACAAGAGCCGAGATGAATTCTTTTTTCACGTGTTAGGTACTCAACTTTTCACCATTGACTACGAGAAAACGATTACTCTGTGATTATGAAATACATTTTGTTATGGATAGTACACAAAAGAAGCAGCAAATTATCAGTAATAGCTACCGTTTTAGCGCGAAAAGACTCAGGAGTCTTTTCGCGTTCGAGAATATGAGTTCCATTTTCATCACTAGATGAAGTCATTTTATGATTATGAGACAAACATAAACTTTTACAAGGAAAATTACACAGAAAATGGCGGCATTTTTTTTTTCTTAATTTAAACTGAGCCACATTCCATCCAGCCAGTGATTACATTTAGGTGGCTTTTAGTACGTTTTTATAGTGAGAGTGTGCAACCTCTTTGTATGTTTCACTAGAATCCGTACATTCGCTCATGTTCCAAATTCAAATATTTTTATTCACTCGGTGAAACAAAGAGCGTTTTATTCACTGTTTTGATGAATCACGGGCCCTTTTTCGAGTGTCAATGGTGAAATAGTACATTATGGTACAAGTGAGCAACGTAGCCGCCAGGCGAGGGTCTTAAGACAGCCGAGGACGGTAATCATCATGCTCACACGTGCCATACGACGTTTTACAACACACTTGCGAATAAAATAATACTACAAATACTAAATAAACAATACTACAAATTAATTCGTTTTCCTATGCGCGCGCATTTAACAATGGCGGTCGACCATATTTAAAAAAAAATGAGGTTTGAACTTAACTTTTTTTTAATCTGTTTTTTTTTCTGTACTTAGAGAAAAAAAAAAGTTAAATTTGAGCGAAAATTTTGTTTATTACACAAGTATTACAAGTTGAAATTATTTATTTAAATACGAAAATGCATCAAATGACCATACAATAGGCGTATTAATTTATTCGTACTATTAAACACGTTATTTTTTGTATCAAAACTTTTTTAAGAACATAGACAATTATAGACACTTCCTATAAAATTTAAAAAAGAATCTATAACTCACTTTTGTGAATAATAGTAATGAAAAAGTCACAGTTTTATAATAGGTGTCATTCCGTGCTTAATTGCGGTAAAATAATATCACTGTTATGAGCAGGTGTGTTGTAAATTATTTTCCTTTTCTCCTCTTTTTGTCCCTCTTCTTTCAATAGGTAGAGAGGATATGTAGGTTCATAGACCGTTTAACTATTTGGATATAGTCCAGGTTCTCTAACATTGGTATTTTATTATTTAGCAGATTATTAATTACAAATCTAAAACAGAGTGAAATGTTTAAGCAATTAAGCAAACCTTTTATTTTCTTTAGCTATAAAATAAAACCTAGCAATCAACATTATTTATTTTAAGTGACAATTAGAAACGCTGCAAACAAATTAAATTTCAAAGCGCAAAACGGCTACAATGTTTTCGGTTAGCTGATAAATTTTATTGTTAGAAGATTGTATGACAACAACAAGCCAAATTTAGGTCGTGCTTGTTTTGTAAATTGAGATGTGCCGTATCTAAAAGATATCTACAACTTCAGAAAAGCTTGGCAAGGACAAATTATTGTGAACTGAGTGCTGCGAAAAAAAATATAATCGCAAACTGTGATTTGAATTCAAGATAATCAACTGACATAGGTAGAGACAAAATGGAACTAAGGGAGATCTAATTTTATCATGTTAGCATCTACGCAATATTAATTTAGATGTTTTAGATATGTAAGGACTAGTTTTTAATATGAAATGTATAAAATAAGGGCTATAAGAAATAATTCAGGAACGGTAAACGGACTCGTATCCCGACTGTTTCGTCACACCCTTCTGTTATATTTATCAAAGAGACACGCGAAGAAAGTGAGTAACTCAAAACAAGGTCTATTTGCGCTTTAACTTTGTCCAGAAACATGAAAATCTCCGAAAAGATACGAATTGCCGAAGGAATAGGTACTGAAGGTCCAACCCGATCAAACGGACGGCATCGGAACGGATTTTACAATCTTTAAACAAAATAAATCTTATATCAAAGATTTAAAGTTTATATTACCAAGTCACGCTTGACAGCTTGACGTGCGTCATGCCGCCGCACGTCGCTGTCAAGCTGTTATGCGTGACTTGGTAATATAAACTTCAAACACTGTGATAATAGGATTTAATTTTGTTTAAAGATTGCAAAATCCGGGCCGATGCCGTCCGTTTGGTGGGGTTGGACCTTAATGCTACAAGGTTCTCTGGCCCATATTGAAAATACATTCCACTCATTTGTTTTAAATTTTAAAGAAAGGAGTTTCGAAAATTATTTTTACATAGTCTTAGATGGAACAGTCCAAAAATAATATAGCTTCTCCATGACGGGATAAGTGGAACAAGCCTTTCGTTCAGTTGATTTTCATTACTGTGCGCAAATATACCGATTTAGTTTATTGGATTAAACATTTAGTTACAAACTTTTCAACAATTATTTCGAGTGAGTTTCTACTTAAATATTTGGTTTTCACAATAGAGAATAGAAAATTCGATATTCAAATCTCAAATAAGAAATTGAATATACGAGGCTAATGGAGTTCAATTATGTTTTAATGAATGCGCTTGCATTTAACACGCTTATTGAAAGCAGCAGCGGCAAACAATAGTTGACGTGTGAACTTTAATAGGTATTTGCGCTCAGAAATAGGCAAAATACGTTAAACGAAGGCCCTTTTCACATGCACACGGTCACGGTACGGTAGCCGTGCCGTGTAAAGTAGAAATGTATTTCACATGGCAGGGTCACGGCACGGTTGCCGTGCCATGTGAAAGCTCATTCATTTCTACTTTACACGGCACGGCAACCGTACCGTGACCGTGTGCACGTGAAAAGGGCCTAAAGGTAGGTAAGTTAAGTTTCACCAGTAAGTAAGGACCTACTGGTGAAACTTAAATAAATAAAATGTAACTAAGGTCTTCTATTTAAGCTTGTAAAGAACAATGTAGGTAATGAAATATTAACAGTCGATTTTTATAAATGTCAACGAATCCCACAGAGAGGCTATTATTACTTCATGCATTATCACAAGTAACCTAAAGCGAATTATTAAAAGGATTAATCCAGGGTGCGTGAGAGGTTCGTATTAACTGCTTTTGAAGTAAGACGTTTCAGTTTCCTTTATCTCCAAAATTACCCGCGAGAACAATAATACAGTCGTTGTTAAAATTTAGACACAGTTTCAGTCATTAATTCACCATTCAGTATTAAGCTGAGCGAGTAGGAATCAGAATTATTTATGAGCATCGATTTTAATGAAAGCCTAACAAAGCTTATTCGTACAGAACTTTACTTCAAAACCCGCCTGAAATTTCGAGATAATGGTTTTAAAAATATAACAATGTAGTTATTTCTTGTTATCGAGTTGGACTCTGATCAAGTTTTTCGGAATTGCGTGTATTTTTATAAGTGAATTTGAAGTAGGTATTTTGCCTATCAACTTCACAATTTTTGGTCGACTCTGAAAATCACAGTTGTGACGCTCGTCTTCGTTTCCCTTCCCTTATCTTTCTCTTCTTGGGTATAAAAAGAGCACCTAAGCACCTAATTACTTTCTTTTTCTGTTCTTCGATACATCTGTCATAAATAAATTATCTCTGAGATGTAAAGTGAAGTTTTACTAAGGAAGACAGTTATATAGAATTGCTTATAAAAAATACATCTCCTTTCACTTAAAACATTTATTATATTGCCAACCAAGCAATAAAACCCGTTTAATAATCTGTTATTCCATTCATTTCAATTAGCTTTAGGGAAGAAACTGTACTGTTTATAGATTTCTATTTCACTAAATAGAATTTTTGAGTTTATTCTTCGTACTATGTTTACTATTTATCTGATCAGTGACCAGATAACAACTATCGTACATTTTTGGCCTCTGAATATTATATATAAAAACTAAATTTTGCGGTATTGCAGCGTCTGCCTATAAATACTGAAACCGAAAAGAAAATCGATATTAGACTCGGCCGTCTCATAATTTTATTAATGTTTATTGCGGTATGTTGTTCGAGCGAATCTTTGTAATGAGTGTTGAAAAGAAACGAATTACGTGTTGAAAAGAAACGAATTACTGCAAAGTTTGCTACTAAAACAAACGCACACTAAAATTTTAGCCTGTGTGTCCACAACACTACATTTCTCTCAATGATCTGCCACTAGCAATTTCAGGTACAAAGATACTTTCCATGGTACTGGAGAGTCTCCTAATGCATATAACTGCACTAGCGACAGAGACATTAACAACCACATACCACAGCACTAACCCCCTAGTCACGGGTCGCTATGACAGCTTCAACCAATGTTGGCATCCTTTTCCAAATTTAAAACGTATTATCGAACAAATTATATTTGTATGTCGACACCATGGCCATAACCAGAGTCGGCTTTGGTTGAAAGCATCAGCTTCAAGCTCGCGACAGTCTCAGGTCAAGACTTTCTTGAGATACTTAATCCTGTATGTTATCAAGGGTCATAGTCAATACTTTAGGTTTGCGATACGTTTGGGAGGCAGTATTCTTCGAACGAATTTTAAACGATACGTCAAGAACATTGTTATAGATGAAGTTCGCAAGTTGGTAAATCGATACGTCGAACACACGCCCTCTTTAGCATACCCATTCAGTCTGAAATACAGTTATTGCGCCCGTAAGATCCGAAAACTTTTCTACCTTATGTTAATTTGTTTTTCTGACAGTAAGAACTTCTTGAGAGAAACTTCTTTTACAAATAGCACTACCATACATTACCCAATCAATGGCCTGAATTTTACTGGTGTTTAACATTTTAAAGGGTTCGTGATTCAGACACTGTTTGAGTGTAGTCAAATGTTTAATTAGGTTGTTTTATTTTTTTGTGAGCCGCTAACGATTTAACATCTTATTCTTCTTTTTAGAATACATTTATTTTAACGTAATTGATCTTTTTTTTATAAATAACCTCAAGGGAAATTTACGCCCATAAGATTAGACTACCATCGAAAGGTTAAGGAGGTACCCATAACAAGAACTTTAATCTAAATTTTGAATACCGACAAGAATATAGAGCACGATCAAATTTCAGTTCGCTTCCGATATTGGATTGTGACAGCTAGATTTTGGACACGTTTCAACAACACGACTGGTACGCTGAAGCAATATGAGCAGTTTTGCTACGAGTACCTATATAATTTTGTACTATATATTACACTGGTGGGTACATATATAGATATCCATCTGTACTTACCACATACCTAACTCAGTTCTCTATGTTATATTGTTATATCTATGGTGTACAATAAAGACGTTTTTACTTTACTTTACTACTTAATCCCGTTTTATAAATCGCACCTTTGCTGGAAACGACCTCCTACTTCTAAACAGCACTTGTGCAATTTTTGAAAACCTTCGAGAACGAAGTGTTTCTGGTATTTTCCTAGACGTGTATACAGTATTGAAAAGTTTATTAGAGAGACTTAAATCACTGACTGATTGATCATAAATTACAGTGACAACAAATAAAACTGAGAAATTCAATAATATAAAACTTTATAGATCTGCTCTTAAAAAGACTTCAGTGCACTGGCGAAAACTGATCAAACTCGTAACGTCAAGGCAGAGAGCGGAGCATTGCAATTGGTAGGCTTCACACACACACAGGTTAACAGTAGGCAGGCTGTATCACTAGTTCAATTAACTGAACAAGTGAGAAAAATAATCCCATTAGTTCAGTCAACTGAACTAGACAACTGAACTAGTGGGAATAAAGGAATCGCAATGCTCCGCTCTCTCGATACGTTCACGTTACGAATTCAATAATTTCTGGTGTTCTGGCAGTTATTTAAATTATTTAAAAGCTAAATAAACAGATATTTTAACTACTACAACAATTTATTTAAATCATGCTCAAACAAATACCTACAATTCGCCATCCTTATTGCGAATGTTATTTAAATAAACTCTACCCACTGAAAGGATTGCATTAATTTGAATTTCAAAATTGAAATATCTCTCATAAATAGGAAGGTTGTGAAGTTGTTATTTGAAAAGGTTCTTTGTTCATAATTATGTAATCTACTTATCTCTGTCCCTGCAACTCGTTTTTTATTCAACCTTTGTATTATTAAATGAATGAATGTGAATTAAAAGACGAAAGAGAAAAAGTGTTTAATTCTACAACAGATGTGCAGAAAACATATGATTTATATTTGGAGTGATAGACAATAACAGAAATCCGCCGTAAATTCGGCTACTTCGCATACTGGCAACTTATAACTATTATTATAATAATATCATACTTAACCGCAAAACGCTACAGGTATCTTGTGGCGAACTAGGATGACAAATTCCAACTAATTTCAATCGTTAAAGATAATTATGTGTGTACATAATAATCATTTACGGGGTTATGGGAAACGATAAACTAAGCAAATGGCCTTTAATGGAGACTAGAATGCTCTTAAACAAGACACACTACGTATGGCCATGTTTTCGACACACATCGTACGACCACATTTTCCACACAATAACGTATGAACCACTAAGCTAGCAACTTATCACAGAGGGTGTCATTCTCGGCATTTACATGAATGTTTAGGTGTGTACGGATTTGCAACAGTTGGTAAATAATTCTGCCCATAACATCGATTACTCGGTTAGTTACTCGCTACTTTATTGAAGAACACTACATACGAGTATGTACGCCAACAGGTAGGTACTGCGTAATAACTCGATAGTTTGGGAGTTTCTCGAAAAGTTTGCCGAGTGTGGGTGGATTGTGGTGTGGGCGTAAGAAGTTTGATAACCGGTGTTCTAGAATCTAGATAAACAAGAAAATTAAATATTTACGCAGTATATTTTAATTCGGCCGGGTTGCGAGGGATAGGTATGGTTATGACAATCTCACCTCCGGCAACTGACGGCCCACAGAAGGCGTGAGTTTTAGTCGGTTCGAATCCGACATAACCTCCTCCTCCGGCCTCGGCGGGGGAGGTATCCATGGGGATTTTTTGCACGATAAAAAAAAGTATATTTTAATTTGATTACTATTTTTATATTGCTATGGGTCGTAATATACCTATGCCGCTTATGTTCCCTGCCCATATGGTATTGCTCCTTACAAAGGTCGTATCTATGATGTTAAAATTACATAATATTGAAATTTCTCTATAATTTTTGGTAGAAATCCTAATATTTGGAACTACTAGCTTTCTGTTCTCAGAAACCCATAGAATCCTGATTTCATGAACCTGTACAGCAACTTGACGTTTACATACTATCTCCTTACCTACTAGCTGGTGACATGGTGACTGATTCAACGGAAAGAGACAGTAGCCCTTTTAGGCCACGACAAAGAGAAACTATTATTTATCTTTACGCAGATCTAGATACCTATTTAGACCTATTGTGCGACGCTATCGACGATAATAATGTGACAAACAGTAAACATAATTTGATAAACATCAAAACATTTCAGCAATAACGTTTCATTATTGAGTACCTACTTAAAAAGTTTGTTTAATAGACGGTGATTTGAAAACTTAAATTGAAGCATTACCATTCATTAGGTATATCAATAATGGAGAGCAGGCACACAAGAAAATGTTTTCCGCATACCTCTTAACGCTCGCAGATCAGTCAAGTCGTGACCACGGGTGCTGAATCGCATCCGAAAAGTCGGCAAAAGTATGTTCCATTATTAAAATCGCGATAAGTTTCAAATCTTTATAAAAACTAAAAACTTAACTCATTTTGAGATGTGGAACCACCGGTTACGTTTAGTGGGTACCTATAATTTGGAATATTTTAACACATCATAATAATAACTTAAGGAGAAGCCCTTAACTCATTATTATGATGATCCGTATCAGCACACGGAATTTGCGATTACAATACAAAACAAAGTAATGAATCACACCGCGAGTTTCCTAGCAGGAAATAAAGCAACCAATACGTACATAAATAACAGCAAGTGAGACTTTATACGAGCCATTACCTGTAACAAACAATGAAAACATTATAAATTTCCTTTTATCAGAAGATGTTAATGTGTAGTGGGAATCATACATGTTACACTCAAATAAATTTAAAACATCGAAATATACATCCATATTTGATTGGTTTACAAAAGTCATTATTATTAATGTTGATTCAGACCAAACAAACATAGAGATAGAACAAAAGCATTCTAAGAGCACTCTTTCTTAATATTTTAGTGTAAATGAAACCTTATTTTCAGCATTTACATAAGAACAACGAACAAAATGTTCTGTCACTGTTTACACTAAGGAATTTGACGCAGAGGGGATAGAATGAGCATTCGCTCGTTTGGTATAAGCATACCTTTTCACTCAAATGAATTAAAAACATCGAAAAATATATATTTAAGCTTTTGCCCGCGGCTCCGCCCGCGTGGATGTCGGTTATCGCGACCAAACATAGCCTATGTCCTTTCTCAAGGTCTAATCTACCCCTATACCAAATTTCATCAAAATCGGTTCAGTGGTTTAGGCGTGAAAGCGTAACAGACAGACAGACAGACAGACAGACAGAGTTACTTTCGCATTTATAATATTAGTATGGATATCCATATTTGATTGGAGCACAACAGAGACATTATTAATATATGCATATAAATTGCCCTATAACATCGTAGTACACAAAATACCTGCCTGTTAAGGGCCTTGTAATCTTCTCTCAGCCAATAAGGAGTGTTCTGATATTCTGTTTCCGCTACAGATATTAAGTACTTGAGTATCAGAGTAATTTACTTGAAGATTAGCGGTTTGCCTGTTTCGTTGCGTGTAGATTACGACATAACAGAAACCAGTATTTTGAGGTTTGTCGTCTTCGGAATTAATTTGGAGGCTTTTCTTGTAAAGAGATACACTTAGATGAAAGACATTTTTTGGAACAACTTTCATTGGATATAGGTTCAACATGAAGTTTAATTAGACCCTTTTCACTATACAAAACCTGAACGAACCAAACAATCAGGGTTTTAGTCATTATTTCAGGATAGTTTAATTAAACCCTAGTCTTTTCTTAGTCCATGTTTTAGTACTAGGTATGTGTTCTTACTTTATGACACTGAGCTAACAAGATAGGTACTCAAGTGAGATATTTAAGTTCATCAATGGTGCAGATATCTAACGATTCCCAGTAAATTTTATAGAAATTCTAATTAGGCTATGATTTACTTAATTATCGCAACCGCCATTACATTGTATCATGTTCTGAAACAGCTGTCGTGGATATACTGCCGTGGTTTCATCTTCCCTGTCTCAACTATATTTTTGATACATCTTACTTAAGCTTCCTATTATCACCGTCAAAAATTCGTAACACCAACTAACGTCAAGACATTTAGTTAATTCACGCAAACAGATGTCGCAAAGTATAAACCAAACGAAATAATAAAGCACGTCAGTGTTTCCCAACGTTCAATCGAGGCTCATAATATCAAATTTCGTTACACAACCAAGCTGAAAACACGTTATTTTATTGACAAACGTGAACAACAATCTGGTTGAGAACAAACACTGGAAATATAAAACTTGAAGATGTTCAATGGTTTATAAATTCTTTTTTATAGTAAGTACCTATGTTTTTATGAGCTAGCGGTGTAGTGAAGCAGAATAATTTGATGTGAAAGCCTTCACACTCTGTGCAGTAATTTGGGTTGAAGCACAATTACTCTTTATGGAGAATTTCTTGAGCATGTAAAGGGTATTTTCATGTAAGATCTATTCCATAATAGCTATTAAATCACGTTTTCTTGTTTCAATTGCTCTGATCGTGGTACATATCACGACTACATTGACTGATTAGCAACAGAATCTGCGTATGAGATGAGCACAATAACGTCATCCTATTTTGATAATACGTTGATAACATTTGGATTCAATAAAGATATTTGGGGCTTTCATCTTGGGGTTGAGAAATGAGTTACTCTTTCTGTACCTGGACCCCGGATATAAGTTCGATTTTCTATCAAAAAACTAAAAGTTTCATGTTCAGGAAGTTTGAAATGTAATAGAAAATATTAGTGTCTCACTGACGTTGCTTCACAGTTAGGTACGTTTTGCATCGAAAAAATTCTCCGTGCACTGAATAAGTAAACCATTGCATTGTGGTGTCCGGTGCAACGTGGCCACACGTTAATGAGCACAGAATTAGGTCACAGAGTCACGCCGGAGTTCGGCGTCCTCGCACGGATGCATGGAAGTACCTATACACCATCTAAATCCCTGTATGGAGTAATTCCTTTGCTACGAGTATTTTAGAAGCATAGATCAAGTAATCCTTGAGCTGCGTATTTCGAGGAAACCATACCGATAGTCAAAACGTTTATAGATACATGCAACAATCACAAGTAAGATAATATTTATGGTTGGATTTGATGGAGAAAATTCTTAAAATCGAAAACTAAAACTGTTCCAAAAACTGATAGTTTTATTTTCACTTGTAAATATAAATTTTATAGGCATCAGGCACCATTGGTCACTTGCACATGAAATACTTACCGATACTAGCAAACGTCAAAGATATACACACCTTTATGAAATGCAAATGTTTCTTGGCGCAGTGCTCTTTCATGTAACATTCAAGAATATTGCAGATATCTGATATGAGCTTTAAGATTCAATTCATGCTTGAAATTTAAAGTAAACATTTTCTAGATTCAGGTCATAAGAATTCAGCGAATACACGAAATGACAACAGAACTGTAAAACCACTAGAATTTCATTTAAGGAGTATTATACGATAACGTCATATAATTCAGGCATTCAAGAATAATAAAGCATTAACACAAGTATGAGTAATAGCTATTAGAATTGAGAAATTATTGTACTAAAATCCTGGGTCTTAATAAAGAGAACCAGGTGATAAATCTAATACAGGCCAAATTCAAGTGAAATTTATCTCAACAATAGACGGATTCCGTTGGAGGTGTGGCTACATTTTATTCCATTAGCTTCCAATATTTGTACATCCTCGTGCACATTCGAAATTGTAGAGGAAATTGTGCAGTAATAAATCTTTTAGTGTGCTAGTGTGACATTCTGCACCAGAGGTGTCTACTAAATGGTAGTGCGGAAGCGGTGATTCTAGGGAATTTGCCTCGGAAATAAATCGAGTGCCATGGAACCGGGAATGCTGTGTATTCGCAGGGTTATCTCTGGGACTTAAACGATTAGACGTTGGTTTATAGTCATAGACATATACCTATATCACAACTTGTATTCGAAAGTTAAAATTGGTGTGCTAGAGAATTTTAAAATAAAAAAAAAAACAGTATAAATTAACTAACCTAATAACTGTTATGGCATGTCGGCAGGGAGGCACAACGCGCAATCAATTTATAAATTCAGTATAATTTCATCATGGTAATTAATTTAATTACGGTTACCTATTTCTATGTATATTTAATTTGTAGAGAATAACCTGAGGCGATAAAATAGATTGTATGATTAAGTACCTACTAGCACTCAAGTGTTTAATCTTTCAGTAGTAACTAAAACCACTATGTAACTTTTTTGCGCAACATGTTGCCCAACATGCCCACATCAACAAAACAAAATTCATTCAGTCATTTGAAAAGTTGTCATTAAGTCATTAACACAAAGACAATAAAGGAACTAGACCTCACTGTTCAGATACTATGATGAAAAAATGTTTAAAGACCGTCAAAATCCGTAGGTATCTAGCATACGATCAGTTCATGGCTGATTAGATTATTCATCATGCCATTTACTTCATATTTACTAATTTATAATTAAGATTTGTCTATGATACAAAAGCAGCTTGATCCAAAGTGAGTCTCTGAAAATAGCATACCTACAATAAAATACAGAAATAAAACAACGTCTATCTAAAAAATATCTCATTCTATTATAAAGTCCAGATAGTTACAATTTAGGTAGGCACTTGGTGAAATGTGTCAGCAAGTAATCTACGATCTCAGTACGTGACTCAAACTGAACAAACGTAGCTTAGTTGGGATACTTTAAGACCAGGTTCATTTCGTGGAGCTATTACGGTTGCTCGTCTTGCTATATAAACAACTTAAAGTACTAAGATAGCTTATACAAACATGTTTATGTATTGAACTGTAATAAGGTTTATGCGTACTAAATGTTATGGTTATTTTCTTTTAATTTCTGGTTTGATTTTATTACGACCAACCTAATGGACCGAAGGATACTGGTGACACACGCATTTTCAGAAGCCTGTATTAGGCACTCTTCTCGAGAAGTTGTTAACTAACTTCGTTATCTTGCTTTTACGAAATATTTTTTCTACTGCCAAGAGAAATACTTTCTCAAGAACGAATGTGATGGTTGGATCAACCACAATCCTACCAATCGATATCGATTTGTGCCTAGCATTATGCTGCATTTCGCATGGTTTTTCAGAGTCTCCGCAAAGCTTTTTCTTTACTAGTTTCCTTGCCATAATCCTATATTCTCTCCTACTTATTCTCTCGCACGACTAGGCGGAAAAGCACGAATGAAATACTAGCAAGTAGAAGTATTGGGTATAACTATGTATTGTAAATAGATTGAAAATAGGTATTAGTGGAATATCTGTAGCACGTCAATATGAATAAAATCCGCCTGATGTAATCGTAGTTTTAAGACTGAAGGTCAAAATTATGCCAACGCGCTAAAATGGTGGTCCCGTTTGACAGTCTCTATATATGCTATGTCACGCCCCACTTAAAGGATTATAGTCGGAACTGTAGACTACTTCTGTGAAAATCCAACATTATAAAACCATTAAGCTTTTAAATAAGACTATCTGAAAAGTATATCTTTTTAATGTTTCATTTCATTTCTATCTAGTCAGTCACAAGTGTGCCATTAAAAATGAATTAATTTTATCATTGTTTTTAGTATAAATGTTAGGTATTCCTGTAATAAAATTTACTGAAGGTAAAGCCTAGATATTTATAAATAACTTAGTACGTACGTACCTAAATAATGTTTTATGACTGTGTAGCTAATCTCCACTAAGCTGCCTCTAAGCTGGGAGCCATGAGTGAGGATTGTTTATTTAAGATAAAAGTATTGTTTCCATTTATAATTCTCCAGGGTAGACACCATTTCACGATTTAGGTACTGAAATTTTATAGTTTCACTAGCTGCGTCACGCGGGTTCATTCGGTTGCGGTTATTGCTACGGAAACTGCGCAATGTATACGCGCTACGCAGTGCTACAAAAGTTGCGCTATTATAGAGGAATATTTAAAATACAAACATACCTACATCTTAATATTATATTTGTTGCAGTTACAAAATTTGTCGTATAAAGATTACCAGAAGCAAATTGGTAAGCAGCCATGTCTGCCACTGTTACTTTCGTGTTAATACTTAATTACACCAGCCGCGTTTTTTTTTCAGTAATTAATTTAAGTTGTCGAAAAAAGTGTTATGATATTCAAGGTGCTGCTTGTATCACATTCTATGAATGATTAATTACTTCTCTATTTATTTAATAGATATCTCACATATCTTATGTATCTTAAGTCGTAAAATGAACATTGACACTTTAAAGCGAACAGTTTAACGAGTGAAACATTACCGGTTTATTAGCAGCCATTCAATATTTCAATTGAATATATCGGTCCGCCTCAGATCGCTGCAACTCGATAATTCGATGATCACTAGCGCTCGCAATTGAATTGTTAGCAGGAATTTATTGAATACTGGACTCGTACGTAGGTACTAACTTGTTTTAAATTTATTGACATCGTTATTTTGTTATACTTAAATAATAACGGCACGCATAGTGAGGAAGAGCAAATCCCTGGAACCCTAACCACCATTTTTTTTAGATTTATTTAAAAAATTTACTTATATGTATTTTTAAATTTAAATGAATGAAGGGAATAATGATAAAACGTACCAACGTATATAATAACATGTGACCAAATGCAAAAGAATCTTTAACTGTTTTACAATTACTTAACCTATTTCCTTCGATAAAAACAAAATATTTGTAAGTAGCTTCAAAACTAAATTCCGAAATAACTAATTTATCTTCACGTAAAAGCCTACCCTCGATCCTGAAGTTGGACAACATGCTTGATTGCCATTAACTATCTACAAATGATTCTTGATAGTTTGACCAGATAAGTTTTGCGCATTTGACAGTTACGAGGACTTCTACTTCTTACTTAAAAAAAAGGGCCACACCTTTTTGAACAGTACCTATACCTACCTACCTATACTGTAATGTGAATGTTCAAGTTCATAAATGTTTGTTACTCATAGTTTCATGCGCCGGTGCACACTATCGCGGTTGAAGGGATTATTTATAACCCATAACGTAGGTACTTGTCGACCCGGAAAAACGCAAATTTCCCGAGACGGCAAAACAAATTCCACGTAAGTCCTCAAATTTATGAATACCTACACAAGTTTTTATACGTTCCTTTACGTATCAACATGTAACGACATTAAATATCCAAACTAATTTTCTATGCAGACTCACCACGTTTACGGTGGAAGGTGCACGAAGAGGGACAGATGAGCGAATTCAATTACTTTCATGTTGACAAAGCACTCAACTTGAGCTAGTAATGTTTACTCGTTTAGTAATAGAATCTATCTAGAAGCGAAAAACGTGCAACGAAAATACGAAGGCATTTAGCGTTAAATTAAAAGACGTGTAGCTATCTAACAAAATCGGTTATATTTTGAAGAGCTATGTAGAAACGTTGAAGGTGTAATAAACAATGGAAATATCAAGGCATTTATGCTCTTGCTAATTTTGTGATATAAGTATTCTGCTCAAATAAGAAAACTATGTTAGGCACTTGTAAAAAGACTTTGATTTTCTAACGAAAAGTTTTTAAATATTTTCAAATAAGATCATTGTTACTTGAAACTTGGGACGAATAATAAAATACTGCAGTAACTTCAATACCGTCTGATGGCAACAAGGATAATCTTGAGTAAAAAGTTTCAAAGACGATGGGATTGTCGTTGAGAACATCGGTACGTTCCAGTTTATACGTTTACATAAATATGGGAGCGTGTCTCGAATTTAATACTCTTGTATGTAGGCTGAAGAAAAGTTCTGAGAAATTGTTAGGCTGATTAATTTTGATTCTCAGTACGCGCTAGTATTCAATATTGTCGGCGGTGGATAAGTTATGAGTTGTGTAATAGAATTAATGTAATTAATGACGGTTGCAGGAGTGGTCGTAAGATTTTATTGCGCAATTCTTTATTAGCGGTGTTCCTTTTTTCATTAGCGTTACTTTCATTAGCGTTATTCTCAGATTTAGCTAAATATTATCATCCTCCTTGTGTTTACCCCGATCGAGGCCTTTACCTTGGAGTCTGGGGCTCGTTTAGATGGCGACGAGCCCACTTGCTTAATCAAAGATTTAGCTGAATATATATTTATTAATAATAAATAAGTTATAAGAACTGGTAATACAACACCAGTAGAAAACTTTCTAATAAACATTCGAATGATCCAAAAACATTGCAAAGTTCTGTAAAACAGCTGAGATAATTTTCAGTGTAACTACAGTCATAATTACAAAAACTGAACAAGAATTATGAGAAATGAGATAACTTAAACAAAGTGCAGCATCTAGAAAATGAGTCTCACACCAACAGGGCGACGTTCAAAATAAAACTAGTTTGAATGTTGCATGTTTCCTGTATTTTATGTTGTAATTGATATTGCAATATAGAAATACACCTTTTTTAAACAATACGTTGTTTGTGTATAGAAATTTCCCGATTTCACTCATTTTAAAATAAGTGACCAGATGTTCTTTTAATAATTATGAAGTCTAAACTACCAGTTGACGCACGGTATCGACAGGATCAACATATTATTATTGTCTGAATGTGATTGAAATCGGTCAATTCAATGAGTCACTACTTTATAACTAACTTAAAGTTCACATTGGTAAATATAGAAATAGGATTCCGTTTTTACCCTCTGGGTACAGAACTCTAAGATGTGTATGTAGACAGCTTTTTCGAGTAGTGGAGATATTTGAGTTCTTGTGGAACCAGAAAATCATTAGAAAACCGGTCTAGGAACCAGTTACCTGTCTGAATACGAGAATTTGTTTTCTATGGTGAGCAATGTGTGAGATCGGAGACGTCTCAATCGTGTCTATTGAAACTGTACTTGAAGCGTAGTATGTCAACTATTGAATAACCAAACATTAAATTATACAAAAATAGTTTTGAAATAAGCCTCGGCTCCTAGCAGAGCAATGCAATGTGATGTTAAGATATACCTAATACATGATACCGTACGTAACTAGGTCACAGTTCATGTAAAGGACGTTGTCAAGTCGATCATGTCATACAAACGTGCAATCAGTATGCGACTGTAATGGTTTCGCCAAGTGTTCCGTGAAGACGCCCCGTGCTTGTACTATGCTATAATTTACCCTCAAATCAATTTGCTAATGATCGGGTCTTGAAAGTAGTATTACTGAGCGTGACGCATCTGGCATTATATCCTTTTACGATAAGTGTGGGTGTATGACGAAGACCTAGTTACTTTAGTGATAGAACAAACGAAATGAGTGTTAGCAAGTTTGCCAACATATAGGTATTATAATAATTCTGTCTTTCTCTGTCTGTCGCCCTCGCATTTAATCTCCATCAAAGATCCCTCAAACATTTTGGCATGTATTTTGGGACAATTTGCTACATAATACCTACCAGTGCACGCTCTTCACAAGTGAGCGACCGTTCCAAGTCAGTTAGATTGTAGGTATGTCGTTGTACCTACTACGTCGTCGCTTGGCAACAGGAAATGTATTAAGATTTTCGTCGAGTCATCGCTCTCTCATGCTACTCACAGGTACCTACAGTTTGACTAATGACTTTCATTTGTGTTCCACTGTAAAGTACGAAAGGGCTTTTGTAGTAAGAGATTTCTTTGTTACCTACTTACTTACTCCTCTGTTAGCGCCTTATCGTGTCATAGCATTATTGACGTCGTGTTTAAAGCATAAACTTTTTATTTTTCTAAAGCTACTATTGTGGTAAATGTTCCGTCTCAGGTGTAGGTAAGTGGGTACTTAGTACCTACCTACACATCAGGCGGAACCAATAACCAGTTGGTTTATTAGTGCCATAACTAGATATGTCGCTCGCGCGCCTGGTCCCCTCCCTATAAAGTGAAAATACTGACAATACTGTGATATCAGTGTCGTGCTGCTATTTCCTGTGGTGTGGAGGTATTTAGTATAATATTAATGTAGAAATCATTTATTGCTTTTTACAAAAGTATTGCCTCACACAGAATTCTTTTGAATATTTCAGCAACGAATAGTTACCTATAAGCTCTCTATTCATTGCTTTTCAGAGTTACGTAAGTCATGCAATATATTGACTCAACATCTATAGATTTATTTAAGGAATTGGTGACTACTATAGAGTTAACATTTAAAATAATTGATGTAGTCACTCTTTGAACTATACTACACAGGATAATACCTATGACGAGTTTTCTCTTCATGCCTACCACACACTCAGTGCATTACGTGTTACATTTTGCACCCATTTATTACAATGCCCATAAAACCCGATGGTAGTCTCGTCACAAAATCATAAAATACGTTATATTGCATTATCATAAATATTTCGCCATAAAATATACTTTTTTCAAAAGTTAATGCTGACAATATAAAAGCCGCAGCGTCAAAATGACTCATAATTTTCTGGAATACTTGAAAGCTGGAGTTTTAAATATTTATTACGTCAGTTACACTTAACATAGCAAAGCATTCAAATTCTTCCGGTCTTGGGCACGAAAATGGAAATTAGGAGTGCCAAATATCTTTCGCTTTCAACAGTTAGATACCTACCTATCCATATAGGTACCTAAAGGTATAGTAGTTAGGTAGAAAAACGAACATAATTATTACAGTTCTAACGTTTTACATTTTAACGTAAGGAAACATATGACGGGGAAAGAAGTTCATTAATATTGCCTTCCCTGTGCACATATTTTCTTTTAGTACCTAATAAGTACAGGTGCAAAATAGATAATAATAATTTTGTTTATTTAACCCACCTAATGTGAAATATACGAAGCTATACCTAAGCATAGACTGTCAATTAAGTTGTGCCGCTTTTTAATTTGGAGGGTAGGTAGGTACTCACCATCAGGTTAGTGAAATATGGAGACCAGTTCTTACTAAATTACAAATTGGCACTAAATAAGTATACGATAACAAAATTACATTTCTTTTTTAGCACAAAGACAATTTATTGAGGTGCGAATCCACACTGTGACAGCAGCCAATGGTCTGCTATCACTAGTTGTCTATTAGGCATAAAAAAATTACTAACATGCAGACACGCTGATAAGATAATGGTCAGGTCATGGTAGTTTATTAAATCGAATAAGTATGCAGGGTTGCAAAAATACACAAATAATTTTCATTTTACTCGATCGCATTCTAATCAACACATGTATAATTAGTATAGGATTCAGTTATATTCTTCTTTTTGATTCGCAATGCAACTCGCATTCCCGTTGACTTGAAAATCTGTTTTCGTTGCCGCCACATCCCGAGTAGAACATTCTCATGCATTGTCGTCTCACTATGTCGTAAAACCACGCCACAAGCATGCGGGTACAGGGTCCTTTCAAAGGTACTTGGTAACAATAGTACGGAACATTCTTTAAACTTGAAGGAAATGGACCATCCACGGGGCCTGTTAAATAAAATAAAAAGAAATGGATAAAAAAGAACACGAGCTTACAACAGAAATTAACTTATTTCCACCGCAATAATTCGAAATTTTCAATAAGCCACAATCCATTTATCTGTAATAATACGAATAACGAACTCAAAGACCAAAACCGCATTCACGAAATTAATATATGCCCGGCTTGATGCAGGAATTGAGGTTGGAAAGGCACACATCTCTGTACCCTATATTTCCAAGAGTGAATTTGAATTACCATCTTTCGCTGAATAGTATGCGAAATGCAAATTGCATACGAGTCTATTGTCAAACAATTTTGTATGTAAAATTTATTTCAGTTTAGTGATGCAATCGCGGTATGTAATTAGTGTGTTATAAAAATGATAATCGTAATAATTACGTAAGCTACGGCAATGCGCAAAACCAATAAGCGTTTACCAGTTAATAGTGATTGATTGAGCAATTATGACGATATGTAGTTTGTACTGACATTTATTGATAACGAATTTGGCAGAGGCTGCGGCAAATTCACTTATACATTAACGAACTGAAAACTGGCTCTTTGCCGTGTAAGTGAAAAATATACAATCTAGTTAACTAGGTATCGAGAAAATACCCGCATAACTAAAGTGAAAATACCCGCATGGGGTTTCTTTTCTATCGCCAAAATTGGGACTACTTTTAATACGTTGCTAAACATTAGGTACCTAAGTACCTGATATCCACTACCTAAAGAGACCGTTAACCCAAAGTCTCCTTCGATTAAACCCTACTTTGTACTCTCCAAAGTTATGGGATACGCGGGGCTACAGAGAAACCAAAAGGTGCAGATATAGCGTACCTATTACTTGTTAAAGTTCGATACTTGTAACAGGAAGGAGGGGAGGGGGGTTTACCTTAAGATATAAACTCGTATAAAGATCAAAAATAAAAAGTACTTACGCCCGTCTTTAACATAATCATGTCTAAAATCTGAAAATGAAAACGAAAACGTAACACGTAGATGAGTGATTAATAATAAACATAATAGTGTGTACAGCGTTTGCATTGTTCAATCCAATTTCGTCTTCGGTTATCACGTGGTGCAAACATAGCCCGGTCCAATCAAGCGCAGTAACAATCAGGGTCATCGCCTCTCCGATTTCTTTCCACCGATGGTCTGTCTTATTTCAAAGGAAGTCAATACGCTCGAGTAGAAGTGACCGGGGGACAGGTAAAGGACAAGTAGGTAAATACAAGGTTCAGTGAACAAGACATTGGAACTGCTCGACCTTTTAATAGTAAACTATCCAGTTATACTTATGTAGAAGAAAAGTTATGTGCCATATGGAACATTTGGCAAATCGTTTTTATCTCGCTTGTGATTTATTCGACATACAAACAAGGGCAGGGTGATATGAACAATGATAACTTATTATGAATTAAGTTATTTATTACAGACATACCTTTTAATATTCATTGTTTGAGGGGCCGCACAGCCCTACACGCAATCAGAAACAATCAAGCGTTATATTGATGTAGCCAGCTTTATTGCCACATCTGTATGAATTTTAGATAACGGAAAGATTGCTGTTTTATTGCAAACTGTACGCACACTTCGCAGACAAAGTTATTCTGATAGGTATTCCAAAATCAATTTATCTCAGCAATTTTGTTAAGTCCGGTCCTAGCTCAAATATTGCTATATTACATAATAACGAAGTTCTTTGGAAAATAGTATTAATAGTTTGACAGATTCCCATAACTAATCAGGGAGAAAGAAAGATATGAGATGGAATGCAAAGAGAACACTGCTCGTCTCGTTATTAATGTACGTAGCAGTTTCAATATATATTTATAAGAATATGTTAAAACCGTTTATTCTTAAATTGAATGTTGAAAGAAGAACAAGCCTTCGTTTCCTCGTACTCCCGGAGTGAGAATCGAACCTGCTAACTCCATGAAGTCTAGATGGAACTTTGTTACAATTCTTACTTGATGGCATTTCAGCGGCTTATTAAATGTAGATTATGCCAACCGTTGTTATGCAAAGAAAGCATAATAAAGCTTGTATTGTAAAATAGGTTCATTATTCGAAAGTGATGTATTTCTGTAAAATCTCCAAAAAACTAAGTGTAAATGTATAATTATATAAGTTATGTATAAATAACTCATACTGAAATTCATGCATTACACAAATATCAAATGTTGAAAATGTTCATACACATTCAACAGAAATTATTTGAAATATCCAGCAAATGGGTATGGTATGGTTATAACGTTGTTCAAAGAGCATTCACGCATTACAGATGAAAATTAGTCCCACGTAATGGGCACATTATACGAATGTGGCATAACCGTAAAAGCTATATTCCCAAATCGGACATTAAAACAAAGGTATATCATGAAAATATAGACATAAATGATAAAAGTCGATAACCATGAACTCGGGGACAGGAACAATATTTTAAATTAAAATTAATAGGACCTATAATAGCAACAAATTTAGACAATCCATAAATATATTATACAGTTATAACAGTATAACACGTTCCTGTAGAACAAATGGAAGACCTTCAAACTACACAAAGTGATAAGCATTATTATCCTTATAAAATGGACAAGGAAATAACTATAAGATAGTGGCAATAAGTCTCAGTAAGGAAGAAAGGCCAGAACACCGACATGCAGCAGCAACAGTTAACTAACACGAAGAGAAAATGACCACGACGTAAAGAATACACAATATAATTTACTTCTACCACATGCTATGGATACATACAAGTTCTCACGGGTCAAAAGATTTTCGAAAGGGAGAAAAAGTTACGACTTTTACACAGCAAAATGATAAGGACAAGAAAATGAAAATACAACAAAAAAATCGATAGCAAACAAGACAAGAAACCATGTCGTTTATCAACAGCAACATATTCAGCAATTAATCATTAAGACAGCTGAAACTGGGTAGTCACGACAACGACTCTTCCATCCATCTATAAAGAAATGTACAAATTAAATTGTACTGGCGAAGATAGTGAGTGAAAACGTAGGCAATGATAAAAAGTTTCCTTAACGATCTACGTTTATGTTTCCTATCGTAACTTTTCCTGACTGAACATCGACTAACCCGATGATGAAGGAAAATGCTTCAAGTTTTATGTAATAACTAAATTATTTAACTTATATATCCCATGCTGATAAGTCCTTTTGAAATTAAGGGTCTTGCTTCATTAGAGTGTATTCAACGGGTCCATATTGGCTTACATAAACTTTTAAATCCTATTCTTTGTCTTACTACCGATTTGTGCTCATAATAATCACTCTTCATAATTTTCTTTTTCATATATTTTTTATTCATACATTTCTATTCCTAACAACGGAGTTCATAACCGTTAGTAGGTAATCATATTTTTTTTATTCATAACTTTTTTCTTCATAACATTCAATTATCATAATTTTTGTATTAATAAAAGGGTATCACCAAGAAAATATTTTAACTCATATTATCATTTTTCTAGAGTGACAAATTTTGTTTTAAATTTGTTTTTGGATTAAATATAGTTCTGCATGGTTATTAAAAAAAATAACCACGAAGGCTAATGCGGGAGCTTCGCTCCGCTCCGCTCCCGCATTAGCCTTCTAACCTAATCTATCCAAGTCGGATACGGAGAATACGGATAAAAACACTTATGATTAAGAAATATTAAAACGAATATTAGAATAAAACACCTTTATGAACTGTGGAATTAACTCCCCGCGGTGGTTTTCCCAAGCGACTACAATATGGGGTTCTTCAAGAAGGGCATTAGAAGGTTTCTTCGGGGTCGGCAGCACGAGTGTGACGCCCCTGGTGTTGCATACGTCCATAGGCCACGGTAACCACTTTCCATCAGGCGGGCCGTGTGCTTGTCTGCCACCTAAGTGGTATAAAAAAAAGAAAAGTTATTTATTGAAATGATTATGAGTTTCGATTATTAGTATAAACAAATATATGAAAACAAATATTACATAGTAACAACAAATTTATGATAAGTGATATTATGAATTTCAATGATTATATATTTCAATATTTATTTGTAAATTTTTTATGAAGAATGATCATTACGACTTTAAATGGTATGAGAAAAATTTTCGGAAATCCGATGATAGGAGTTGAAAAGTTATGTAAGAAAATGCGCACCCGTATTCAACGATTATTTACTGCATTGTAATTGTTGTGTAATCACAAGTCATATAAAATAGGGTTCCCACCTACAAATGGGTAGTTTGTGGGACCGTACGATAATAGGAAAATGGAAAAGGAAACGAAGTATTCAGCACTCACAAACCGTACAAAATGAAGTATACCTTAAAAATATCAAATTAGAGGTGTGATACTTCTCTGACCGTGGCCATTTTGTCATTTATGCGCATAACTCATGACATGATGGTCGATAACTCATCTTGGACAAAGGATGGATTTACGACTGCGTTTTAGTTAGACGAACAAATATGAAATATGCGCAACTTGTTCGGAATACCTCATAAGTAACGACCTTCAATACCTATCAATCAACCGTACTTTACCCGTGAGTAGGTACATGAAATGAAATACATCATCCCTCTCCTACGATCTTTAATTTTCAAGTAACAAGCCTTGTTATTATCTTCCCAACTCGTTGTCCGTTGCCGACAGTTCAAGGATCATTAATTTTCATTCATATCGCTTTAAGGGTCGAGCGTTGTTCGTAAATCGCCAGTAAGTATTCTATCAGTATGGTATTAGCTTCAGAAATAATTACATCTCGAGCGTACCATGTTATGGTTCTAATCGGAAATATAACCTTCACGTTGTTATACGTATTTATGAGGATAACACAACCAATTTGTTACAATGTTGCAAGATATTAATTTGTCTAGTTAGGTTATGACTGCAAAATGAAATTCTCTACCGATAGCAGTAAGTAATCTGGAAACGTGCCCGGTAGATCACCTTCCGCAATACGTACCAAAGATATAGCTGGCTAAATGTGGGTATTATATTAACGCCTACTTCTCGTTAGCCATGTTTGCCTGATAATTGGATACATAAAACCACAAAGCTTCCGAACACCAGATACTAATACCATAACTCATAACAAATTCACCTTATCTAATGTATTAGTAAAAACAATACCCACGCCAAGAGAAAACACATAGCATCGAATACATACGAATGTTGCTACATAATATTGGTAAGGCCCCGGCCAACGTTAAACATTTGGAGTCGTTTGCCAAGTTTGACATCACTTCCATTCCAACTCTGGTTATAACTACAGAAACTCACACATACATGTAGATAACAGTTCCTTATACCGAAACCTTGATAGTTACCCTATGTATTCCAAATATATATTCAACTCAAAGATAATAACATAATGTAGATAGGTTGGTAGCTCGAACTCAATCATACGGCAAACTGATAAGTAAATGTTTGTGCTAATTATGATGAATCAATGAAATATCAAGTCGCAAGAAGTCAGAGTTCATTCTGTACACCAGAAAATTACCATATTACAGAGTTATAAGTAGCTAAAAATAGCTCTTGCCCATAACTTCGTCTACATGTATATAATGTCAGCTATCGTAAGCACTATAATAACTGGACGAGTACTCCTAACTCTACGCGGGTATTGGTATCGTAAGAGTAATACTGATATTTTAACTCGTAAGGTACCCGCATATACCTAATAACGTAATCCGGTTACTCTTTTGCCTCTTTATATATAAAAGTTGAGAGATCAAATACCTACTTACTTTTGCCAACGCAAAGTGTGCCATTATTCGGATGAAAAGGCTATGCCGGCGTTAACAACGGCCGAAAGTGACAGCACTATATTTATTACCTACCCTTATAGGAGATACGCCAGATAAAGTACGAGAAAAGAATATTATGGACAAGCTATTGATTGATTAGGGTCCTTGTCGATCACAATTAACCGATATTATATGTGAAGGAGCAGTGGGAACACCGATATATACATATAAAAACATTGTATTGGGCTAATCTCATTATAAGTTTCTGAATTATGTGTAGGCCGTTGTTTGCTCATGGGTGCGAATTTAGGGAAACTCCTTGCTCCTTTATAGTTCTTGGGTATATTGATGCCCACATTTCAGTCTTATGTAATAGGAAGACGATAGTAGCGAAATAACGAAGCAGGAACCGGAAGCGGACATACCTTTGATTTCGCATGCAAATGACATCGATTTTTTTAGGTTACAAAGCTGTTCATTAATATTAAAACAGCGCGCATAAACCTGGCAAGTTGTCAGATAATTTAATAACGAGCAGATCATCAGCAATGCTCGTAAAAGCAACAAGGTACGAAACCATTACTAACAGGAGGCTTTAATTTGGCTTGAACACCGCATAATTTTTGATGTTTCTCGTGCAAAGTTTAACAGAGGCCAGCGATTGCTAGAACTTAGATATCCTTAATAATTGATATGTAGAATCTATAATTGATAGTATGGAGGCCCACTAAGAGATGTATGGAGGCTTTCTTTAAGACTCAAGAGACCCTCACGATCAAACCTGCTGATTGAAGGACGAGGCTATGGCGCTAATTTTCCTTTCAAAGTTGGGGAATGAGAAGACAGTGACTCCCGTGAAAATCATGATAAGCCAACTCAAGTGAACAGAAGGAGAGTGGACTTCGGGCTCCAAGTGCAAGCTTACAGGACTTGGGACTAACATCGTGGTGATGATGATAAGTAGGCGTGTGAATATCATCAAGATAAAAGTTGACATGGAAATCTAAAATCACAAACCGTCATAAATTAAAACCTTTGATCAATTTCGCAGAATTGATTTCCAAGTTCTGTCTTGTTTGCACCTCGCAACTTGAGACTTCAAAGAAATCGAATATACAGTCTAAATATTGACAACACTTCCAAAGTAAATACAGGGAGAGAAATCAAACAGGATTGTGTTTATGACATCTGTACCATCAACAAGAATAAATATTTCGTAGGGAATACAGATCGTCCTCTGTATTTTAAATATAAGTAAGTACCTAGTGTTTATAATTACATATTACCTATATATTCATTGTGGTACATTATGTAAACAAGAGCAGGTTTCTACTTTTAGAATTTCTTATATTCACTTCATCTCAGAATATCAGGTGTATTTATGTTAATAAAAAGTTTAGGAGCTCCATTTCAATTCATTGGGAAAAACAATCTCGACAATACTTTCTTGATTAAGTTAGATTAAGTTTCTTAAAAAAGTTGTTACTTTCAAATGAAATATGTTACACTACTATAGGTATATATTCGTACATACTTAAGTAATGAGTCCTATATTTAGTTTATAGCATTACCTACCGTTATTTTTTTTTTCTTAATGAAGCTAACATCATTAATCTCACTTACTGCTTACAAAGTATATTCATTTCATGCAGCAATTTTAGTTTAAGAAAAAACTTCAATATAACTGTAACAACAGAAAAGTTAATGCAGTCTTTACTTAAACTTGATGGAATATTTAAAATATTCAGCAAAATGAACAAAGTAAAAGTAAATATTATACTGCTAGACAACATTAAATAAAAGTGAGACAGTATAATACATCTGGCTAGACTCGACACTAATTGCTGGGAAGAAAATCCTACCATCATTCGTTCAACGTCACTGGAATAGTATTTAGGTATATTGTATAAGCTAATGAAGATAATAATATATGAATTCTTGATGCGTTCAGCGTCGTTCAATGTTAGAAAATCATGAACAAAGAACCAATCACAGTAAATTATATTTGGCTTCATATACGAAGATTAATAATAATATTTAACGAAAAGAGTCTAATGAATCAAAAAAGTTATATTTATATTTGTGAATTTCTTAAACAACTATTTAACGAACTATTTAAACAACACACTTTACAAATAGATAGTAGCCATGAAAAAAGAAATCCAAATGCGTGTCATTCCAGCAGAGTCTTTTCTTAAAATCTAGTCTATGAGATTTTCACAAAAGACAAATCTTTTTATATTCGAAGCCATTTAACAACATAATGACGTTATATATCAAGAGAGAATAGAATTTTGGCTCACATTTGAGGAAACTTTTAAGATAGTTTCCATTCTAGCTTTATGATTTTAAAGTTTGCGATGGTGATACGAGTTTGCCAAGTAACTATCCTCTTACTTCCTGCTTTGGAATAAATTCAAGTTAAAATGTGTATTTGTTTACTTACGTATATTTTTGAAAATACCTAGGTACTCAATTTAAGGTTATAAGTTTGAGATTGGAGTTGGCTGACGACATTATCATGCTTACTAGAATTTTGCTTACTTACACTTAAATAGCGTATTCCCAGTTACATATATGAGAAATTATCACCTCAACTTACGACACGGTTTAGCTTTTACAGAATAATTATTATAACAGCGAGTGCCTTCTGACATTCCAATCCCGAGAGGAAGGGCCATCGTCCGTCAATCAGCAGGTATACCGGATTTCAGGTGCTGTTAGCTTGGCCCCATAAGTAATGGTGGGACTACACACATCTCTATATAGTTAAACGTTAGTTACACTAAGTACAGAGCTAGCTATCGACGTTAAAGTTAAATCTAGATTGTCACAGATAGAGTTCTGGGTACATGCAATAAAGAGATATACTAAGACTGCGCTATGCATATGACGTACATTAGAAAACTTGTACAATTGTAGATAGATAAAATCAATACAACCAACATAAATACGTAAATAAGGTCGATTTTCAAACAACACAGAAATACCTTTTTATATTATATTCAGTTTATAGTTATTTATTATACGCGGTAATATAATGATTCTATCAATTCGATTAAAAGGAAAGGAAATGTACATCAGAGTGATGACAGCGGACAGATTTTTAATTTCCCGTGAGGGAACATACGGCATAACAAAATTTTCAGTTTTGCTAGGAATTTCACGTTTATTCGTTGACCGTACCTTGGGAATGCTTGTAATTTGTTAACGAATACTTTGTTAGCATATTTATTCTTATTATATTTATACAGTAATTATTTTTTAGATATTTTGCGGGATATATTTACCTAGGTAACACATCCAGGGATGTAAAGTTTAATTTTTATAATATTCATTTAATTAAATCTTAACTAATTTGATCAGACCCAGTGACATATATCATTGCTTAAACTCTAATTTAAACAGTTATCTTTTCACTCATTACTATAGCTAAATTCGTAAGTAATCAATAAGACACTGGCCACAATGCCCCTGCTTTCATAAGGTACAACATACACTTCATTCGCCTAGTGCCTTCCACAGTCTGACATTTCATAATATTTTTCATATTCATATTAATATATCTTTGACGAATAATCATAAACCATTCAATTTCTATTTTCATCAATCAGTGATAAATATTGATTCGTCAAAAATCTCATTTATTTTCAGTCTACGAATAAACTGAAATTTGATGCTGACGCTCGAGTGCCTAATTTGCTTCTAGCTGAAAGATGGAAATTTAATAACGTGGGGAACAATAAGTGGAAACAAATCCATTAATGGACTTGTTCAGTTGATTAGAGCCTAAGTATCGTACATTATGTAATAAAATTTGATAAAGTTCCAAATATAAAACGAATATCGCAACTCGAAAATAATGAGATGCTATGCTTAGATACAATCTAAATTACAACTGGGAACCTTGTTAATATTTTGTGTTAAATATCGGTACCTACTTTGTCGCTGTCGGAGACCGTAACCTCCATTTAATGTAAATCACAAAAACGTATTACCACAATATTCTTTTTTAATTATTAAGATGGAGATGGAAGTAGAAAAATTGGTTTGAAGAAGTCTCTTTGATGTCCGTTTTTATCCCTTTGAAGCTGTGTTTGTGACATAAAACTGTAGTTAATATTTAGACATCAATGAATCAGAATTTTTTTCGAAGACAGCTATAATAGTACAGTCATTTAGTATTTTTACTTGGAAAGTTTTCCGGGAGTTTTGAAAATTGGTAATCTTATAGATTTTGATATATGCTCTTTCCAAATTTCAACTTTACCACCTCGTATGTTTGCCGCTCGCGCCGCCATATTGAAAAAATGGTGCCCAAAAGCAGTTTTTTGATAATAACTCCTTTCCGACGCATTTTACAGGAAAAACATATTATACAAAATAAAAGTAGAGGAAATTTCCTACAATTTATGTCATTTATGTTTATGGTGGCGCAAGCGGCAAACATACGAGGTGGCAAAGTTGAAATATGGAAAGAGCATATCAAAATCTATAAAATTGCCAATTTTCAAAACTCCCGGAAAACTTTCCAGGTAACCTCAATTTTTTCGACCAAATGACTGTACATAACCTGTTTAGAGAAGAACATATTAACACAGTTTTGGGAAAGGCAAACAATAAGCAATAAACCTACTCCTCTAGTTCATCAGTATTTCGTTGTTTGGAAAGCTAATAAGCGTACCTATTTCACACTCACACCTCCCAAACTTCGACAACCAAAAAGCTATTTCAATCTAACAGTTGTTATTGTCACACGGTTTACCGTGTTCATGAAACGCTATAAAATGATTATTTCAGTTTAACATTGTTATACGTACGCTTGAAATCAATTTAAGCAATTTCAATCCTCCATTTAAACTCCACCTTCAAGAAAATATGGCATTTGATTCGTGGAGTTAAATTGGAATACACGCTTGTTTAAGTTTTATCGAGTAATATACCTAGCTGTTCATTTCAATAATGGGATTAAAACACGTGCTGTTGTCGCTTAAGATGATTTTTATCCTATTATAATAGTATTGTATAAGATATAAGAGGATCGGCCCACTAAAGATCTTAAGACAATACATTTTTCAACACACTTGCTTATAAACAGGATTTTATTTCACCGCAATTAAGCACGTAATGACACCTATTATAAAACTGTGACTATTTCATTGCTATTATTCACATTAGTAAGTTATAGATTTTTTTTTAAATTTCATTGATTAGTTGTCTTTGTTCTTAAAAAAGTTTCGATACAAAAAAGATCATGTTCAATATTAAAAACGAGTTAATATACCTATTGCTTGCTCATTTCATGCAACTTTGTATTTTAAAAGATAATTTCAACGTGTAGTACGTGTTTAATAAACAAAACTTTCACTTAATTGTTTTTTTTTTTTTTTTATAAAAATCATCATCCAAATAAGTATATAATAATAACCAATGACAAGGCAGCATGGTGATAGCACCTTAGCCTGTTCCGAAAGGAACAAAATAAAAAAAAATGCTAGATACGCGCGCATCACTGAACTCTATTATTTATTATCTATACCAAGATATCTATGGCGCGTATAGTAAAACGAATTATTTTTTTACTATTGTGTTAGTATTTTCAGTATTATTTTATTCGCAAGTGTGTTGAAAATCTTGTACCATAATCTACTATTATACGTAACAAAAATGCAAATTACGAATTTTATATACTGCAAGAGTTCATCTTAACGTTATTCATCCTCATACATTCTGAATGGTTACCTTAATACCATCAATCTCCTCAAATGACGTCATGTTATGTACCAAGGTCCCATCAATCAAGAGCAGCTGATACAGTTATGGTATCATTTAGGGCAATATACTACCTATATTCTATAGTAGGTACTCTTGCTGATAACATAACTGCATGGGTCACTATGGAATTCTCGAGACAAGCTATAAAACTGTCCGTAAATTAAAATATACAATTTCATATACTTATAAGTTTATAGTAGGTATTCTGAATACGCATAATTTAAATATGATTAATATAAAAGAACAAAAATAATATTTTAGCAAGGAAAATATGAAACACATTTGTGCTCACCGTCCAAAATTATTTTTAACGATACCGCGTACACATTAGGCAAATAAAGTATTCTGCTTTCATACGCACTCCATACAAATAAATCTTTCTTCCAAATAATTTTTTCATTTCAAGGATATTCGTTTTTAGGTTCTATTAAGTAGTGTAAGCAAAATTTTCTAAGCGAATCTTGATTTAAAATAAAGGTTCAGAAGCTTGGCAAGCAAATAACTGTTACGACACCGTGAGGTAAATAAACACATGAAGAACAGTGAAACTTTATTTGTTAGAGAGGTTTGTATGCCATTTCTATTATTTGCAATCTTCGTGACGCTATAGCAACTAATATGTTATCTTTCCTTAGCCCTTTCGTAACATTGCTCTCCTGGGTCGCAATATCTTAACAGATATTTGTTGGCAGGGTCTCTTGGTATCATTTATAAAAGGGTGTCGCACTAGCGTATGTGAACTGCGACAAATGGCATGAAATATGTGTCTATTGAACACATATTTCACGACATTTGTCGCAGTTGAAACACATGGTTCTAGCGCAGAACACATTACAAAATATTTACGAAACACTACAGATTTTCGTGATCATTTTTGGAAGAAGTAGAAACGTGGCCTGAAAAAACATCTGTCGAGGCTGTCGGGATAGGGACCGCCATTCTAGGCACCGCATCTGAAATGACAGCCTTATTCTATGTATTGCATCCCAGTTTACTATCAGACTGGGTGCAATCAACTTGATTTAATCAGATGTATTGAGGTTCTGAGGAAGCACCTCGGCTGAAGATTGGTTTGTGTAGCACATTTTTATTCTTAGAGGTAAAATTTAAACCAGATCCAGTATTCTTTGGTTTGGTAAGCTTGAAGGCAATGACTTGTATGTACCTATACTAATAGACTTGAAGTCTTAAGTACAACTTAATAACCTACTAGTCATTTAAAGAACACAAATAAAACGGTTCCCCCCCGTTTCACCGAATTTTTTTTGTCATAATTTTGTTTCGCATAACAACGCATAGCATAAACTTCATTTCGCAGAAAAAGGTTTGGCATACACTCATTCGTCATACTTTCATAACGCATAATTTTGTAAGTCAGAATCACCTTTTGGCATAACTTTTAAAGCATAATAATCAAAAAGTAGAACCGTCATCTCGCAGAAAATTCACACACAGAATCGTCACTTGGCACTTGGCACGTCTTCAGCTTACCATCAGGCGGGGTGAAGTTAAATTGTCGTGTCCTATATAAAAAAAGCTAACATACGCCATGCATGCCAACAAACAAGCATAAACGCTGCATGCAGTAAGCATGCAGCAAGCATCAGGCATGCAGCATGCAGCAAGCATCAGGCTTGCAGCATGCAGCAAGCATCAGGCATTTAGCATGCAGCAAGCATCAGGCATGCAGCATGCAGCAGGCATGCAGCATGCAGCAGGCATCAGGCATGCAGCATGCAGCAAGCATCATGCACCAATCATCAGGCAGCAAACATGCAGCAAGCATCATACAGCAATCATCAGGCAGCAAACATGCAGCAAGCATCGTTTCTGTCACAGCTCCGGCGCTACGGGGCTCTGGCGGCCCCACACGAGCTTATCGTCGCAGATGGTTGCAACGCCCACCACCGCAGCTTCGGCTTGCTGGCCGAAATCTTACATACTTGGATACCTATTAGGTTATTTTATCCATTTATTATTTCTTGCCAAGGTTCACTGTTGTAATAAGGCAACCAAAATTGGTAGGGTATATTAATAACCGATGCAAATCGCCTTTATTGAAAATACGCTCACGACTCGAAGGCAGTTACTTGTAATAAATTAGGTGCAGGTGCCGCCACCTCGACATGCGGTTTTAAAAATTGTTAGAGAAGCTACCAGCTTCGATAGATATAATAGCATAGATTACTGCGTCAGTATTTCTTACTTTTCAAAATTCTTCGATCATGATGCCTTGAAATATTACAAGAGTATGAAACTTGAAGAGTATGAAAATAGTGAATATAAAATTCAATATTTTTTGTTCAAGTTTAATTATGGAAGATTTTTTTCTACCGTAATAGTAACGCGTAAGCATACCTGAGAATGTGCAGCGCAGTACTCCGGGGTGGGTTGCCTGAAAGGGCTGTGCACCGGGCACGAAGTAGCGTGCTGCGCGTGTTGCAGATGGTGCGGGTGGGCGTGCGCGTGCTGGTGCGCGTGCGCGTGGTGTGCATGGGGGGGATGACGATGCGGGAGGCGCGCCGGCTGCGGTGCGTGGCGCGCGCACAGGTGCGTCGAGCTGCCATGGTGCTCCGCGAGCGACAGCGTCGAGCAAGATGGTCGCCAATAGCCACCCTCCTCCATGTCAGGCCCAGAGGGGCATCGCGCCGCGCCGCAGCACGCGCAGCGCCGGGCGCACGTCAGCGCATGCCGGCGCGCCTCGTGCGGGCACCAGTCGTCGCGCTCGCGGCCCGACACCCTTTCCGATCGCCTTTACCTCTCCCGCTAGCTTCTCCGCTCAGCGGATAACCGCCAATCGCGCATCCTCTCATCCGCACAGCCAAGCCAGAACTTGCGGCGTTGTCATTCGTATGCTTTAAAAGTTACCACTTTATATCTCGACACTTCACTTAATAATTCAACTGCGAGTAATCCTCTCACCGCTTCTGCATTTTATTTCAAAACAATTTCCGCAGATACTTTCACTAAACTCCATCACTCAATGTAATTATTTTATCTCATCGCCCTTTCCAGAAACAACTAAAACAATATCTCAAACGGTTTAAACAAGTTCCGTAAGTTTATAGGTGCAAATTGCATAGAGGTCATAATAACTGCTTTTCGTGCAATGCTCGCAATGAGTTTAGTTTGTCTACTCGCTGTAAGAGCTAACCGCGGAGACCTGTTCCAATTCGAAGGCAAACAGTCTCCAAGTTTCTCTTGAAATTTGCCGTGAATGTTCGACTTAGAAATCGAAATAGCTAGATTCAAATAGTTGTACAAGGAAGCAGTGCGATTACTGTTAGAGTACATATCTCTATACGAACTAGGTACGAGCCAGATAGTACCAATATCTAAAATATTACTGTACATAGTGTAGGTAGGTACATGTATATGAAATTAAATACATTTTTCACGAAACAGTGTCTAGTGATCATCCAAGATGGTATAATCTTGGATAATCGTATAGGTATGTGGAATACACAGCAAAATAATTTTCAACATTTATTCCGTAAGCCCGAGTTATACAGATGAGAATTACGACCGAGACTTATTAGCTAAGGATTTCTGCAAGTCTCGGGGCTTTATCGTTACAGATTTCTGTCCCACTTTTCATTTGAATATTTAATGGTAAGTATTGCGGAATACGAAATTTTCACACAAGTAAAACGCGTAGATTTGATAGACGGAAAATATAAATCTTTTTATTTTTAAGATATGGTTCCTTCAGAAGTAGATGTTACTTCAGTAACAATATATACTAATAAGATATAGATATAAAACCAGTATAAAGTTAAAGATCGTATGAAATTAAAGCCATGCTCTAACAAATATGACTTAAATGTAATCCCGTTCAATTTTAACAAGAGAACGAAACTGCTCTTTGGCAATTTATATCACTTAGAGTTCAGGACTATAATATTGTACAGAATGCCGTACTCTGGCCCTAATAATGGATCCAGGTAGGTCCAATTCAATTCGCAACATCTAGTAACAGTAGAAAACAACTGTGTCGAACCAATAATCGAGGAAACTCGTGTAATATGAAATTGTAGCGAATTGTGATTTGTCAAATGTAGTACCTACCTATATAAAATCTTAATTAGTGAATTAGCAATTTCATGCCACGTGTTGTGTCGCTAATGAAATTTATCACGATATCATACAACTAAATTCTAACAGGCGGTGCGTAAGTAAATATTATTGTAATCATTTCATTATAGTTGGTACATTCATATGCTGACGCTTATTTCCCTTCGGAGTAAGCTAAGCAGAGACAACAGTCCACATCTACTTCTATCCGTACATAATTCACGAAATTCCTCTAATGTCATTCATTTATCACAGTGTGCGCCATTAAAATAGGTATTTTATATTACAATACCTATATACTTCAATAAATAAATATTACGTTTTTTTTTGCTCACTGATACAATAACAATATGCAAATTGAAAGATTCCTAAAAAGTAGGAGGCTCTCAATTTAGATATTTTTATTGTTTTATATACGTGTTCGAGTATATTTTTGTCATAAATAAATGAATTCACAAAATTATACATCAATTTCGGGCACTAAATAAGGGTTTAACAATAAGGGTAGTGGAATAATAGATGTCAGAGTTATGAGAATCCCTTAGGTACCTACCCAACTTGCGTGCGGTAAGCCACAGTTTAGGTCTTAGTGGTGGTACCTGATGAATCCAATTCTCTGTTTGTTATCTCTCCCCCGGGGGTATAGACTGTGTACCTACACAAATTGATTTGGATCTTGTTGATTTTCAATGGTTTATATAAATTGTTTAATTTTTCTGCTGGCCAAATTACAATTCGGTCATATACTTCAAGGTATTAAATTAACAAACAAAATAGTGACTATGCAGTAAGAATTTATCCAATGATTAAGAAAAGAAATGGAACAAATAAATTAGGTTAATTAATTTACCACAAAATCGCATTTTCAAAGTATAATGAACCACATCGAGGAAAAATCTTAAGCTCAATGCTTTAGTGCACCCAGCATTAATTTCCCGCGAGACTGCAGGCATAAAATATTCAAGTCGTGCACAGGCGAAAGAATTCGCTAGCGGTGCACATTTTAATTGGTATAAAAGGAAAATTTTGAGCACGAGCCTGCACTGCATGAGTTGACTGATCGATAAATTTTGCGGCATAAATTGGACCTCTAGTTCTACACTTCGCTGAGGCCGATATAATTAAGGTTTTATACAGGTCTCATAGCGGTGATCTGGGCACGGCTCAACTGTTTGAGCATCTGCAGCGGTCGGCGGACACGGTAATCGAGCAGTACCCTACCGCGGACTTAGTGGTCTTGGGGGACTTTAATGCTCACCACGTGGAGTGGTTGGGGTCCACCGAGACTGATTTTGCGGGAAGGGCTGCATACAACTTCGCCCTGACCTATGGACTCTCGCAACTGGTGCATTCTATCACTAGAATACCAGACATCGAGACCCATAGAAGCTCTATACTGGACCTTCTGCTGACTACGCGCCCGGATGAGTACTCCGTGAATGTGGAAGCGCCATTAGGCACTTCGGACCACTGCCTTGTCCGGGCGCAAGTGACTCTCGCGCGGCCTGAACCACCGCGGCCACCACAGTGGCGGCATGTCTGGCACTATAAGTCGGCAGACTGGGATGGTCTGCGAGAATTCTTCGCGTCGTACCCGTGGAGGCGGCTTTGTTTCACTTCAGATGATCCAAACTCCTGTGCAACAGCAGTCGCTGAAGCGATCCTATCGGGCATGGAATGTTATATTCCTAACCGCTGGATCGCGACAGGAGCGAGCAAACGCCCGTGGTTTAATAGGCCTTGCAGAGAAGCTAGAGACCGCAAGCAATCTGCCTATAAGGCTTGGACCACAGCTCTTGCCAATAGGGATCCGGATATCGCTGAAGTGAAGCGTAAATTGAACGCCGCCTCGAGGTCCAGTAAAAAAGCAATAGCCAGGGCTAAGTTCGAGTTCGTTGGCGGAATTGGCGAGCGGCTTGCGCGGTATCCGTCAGGAAGTCGTGCTTTTTGGTCGCTCGCCAAAGCTGCCGAGGGAAACTTCTGCCAGTCCTGCCTTCCGCCGCTGCAAAAACCTGACGGTAGTCTGGCCCATGGCGCTAAGGAGAAAGCCGATCTCTTGGGTCGTCTCTTTGCGTCAAACTCGACTATGAACGACGGGAACGCCGAGCCACGTATTATTCCCAGCTGTGGTGCTTCCATGCCTGAAGTGAAAATCACGCAACGGGTGGTCCGGCGTGAACTTAAATCCCTAGATGTTCGAAAGTCGAGTGGGCCGGATGGTATACCGGCGATGGTGCTCAAGCACTGTGCTCCTGAGTTGTGCCCAGTGCTTACACGCCTTTTCGCGCTCTCCTACTCCACAAGACAGGTCCCGGCTTCGTGGAAGACTGCATTCGTGCATCCTGTGCCTAAGAAAGGCGACAGGACAGATCCGTCCAACTATAGGCCTATCGCTATCACCTCGCTGCTCTCGAAGGTGATGGAGCGTGTGATTAACACACAGCTCCTGAGATACCTTGAGGGAAACGATCTACTGAGCGACCGACAGTACGGTTTTCGCCACCGTCGCTCTACCGGTGACCTCCTAGTGTATCTCACTAACCGATGGGCGCAAGCCATCGAGAGCCGGGGTGAGGCTTTAGCGGTCAGCCTAGATATAGCGAAGGCCTTCGATCGGGTCTGGCACAGAGGTCTTCTTGCGAAGTTGCCACGCTATGGACTCCCCGCGGGATTATGCGCATGGATTGCCAGCTTTTTGTCCAACAGAAGTATTCAAGCCGTCGTCGATGGCAGCTGCTCGGACCGCATGGACATAAACGCCGGTGTTCCGCAAGGCTCCGTGTTGTCCCCGACCTTGTTTCTGCTGCATATCAATGACATGCTGTCTGATGGCTCCATCCATTGCTATGCAGATGACAGCACCGGTGACACGTATTACACGGGCCGTGCAAATATGCCTAGGTCGGAAGTGGAGGAGAGTCGCGAACAACTTGTGTCCGAAATTGAGACTACTCTCTCTGGAGTATCCGATTGGGGACGACTAAATTTAGTCCAATTCAACCCTACCAAGACACAAGTATGTGTATTCACCGCTAAGAAGGCCCCATTTGTTGTAGCGCCGCAATTCCTGGGCACACCGCTCACCATCTCCACAAGTATCGGGATTCTTGGTGTCGATATCTCCAGCGACGTCCAATACCGAAGTCATCTGGAAGACAAGGTCAAGTTGGCATCAAAGAAACTTGGGGTGCTCAACAGGGCGAAGCAGTACTTCACTGCGGGGCAACGACTACTCCTTTATAAGGCACAGGTTCGGCCCCACATGGAGTACTGCTGTCACCTTTTCGCCGGAGCGCCTGCGTGCCAGCTTGACCCTTTCGACTCGGTACAAAGACGGGCGTTGAGGCTTGTCGGCAATCCCATACTCACAGGCGATGTGGAACCACTCAGTCTCAGGAGAGACTTTGCTTCACTGTGTGTGTTTTACCGCCTATACAATGGTTTGTGCTCAGATGAATTGTTTGACATGATGCCCACAGCTACATTCTATCATCGCACTTCTCGTCATAGGCGGGGAGTTCATCCTCACACATTGCGACCGGAAACGGTGCGCACTGTGCGGTATGAAAGGAACTTCATCCCTCGCACACTCAAGCTGTGGAATGAACTCCCCGCGATGGTTTTCCCAAGCGACTACAATATGGGGTTCTTCAAGAAGGGCATTAGAAGGTTTCTTCAGGGTCGGCAGCGCGAGTGTGACGCCCCTGGTGTTGCATACGTCCATAGGCCACGGTAACCACTTTCCATCAGGTGGGCCGTGTGCTTGTCTGCCACCTAAGTGGTATAAAAAAAATAAAAAAAAATCAATTTCATATTTGTGATAAGTCAGCATACTACTGTTGATTTCTCATTTGAGTATACAGTCTTGCTAGTTAAGCAGAGTTTATAAATGTTTTAAACAATAGTCTATTATTATACAGGTCCAATTAAAGTAATTTTTCATATTCCAAAATTGTTGATGCAAAATTCAAACTGAAGTGTCGTTCGAGGGTTTGTAACAGACAGCCTTGACCCGAATGTGGTTCATTAAATTTCAGTGCCTCGCTTATGCCAATTGCTGAATGACAATTAAAGAGAACCTTGAGAGTAATGGCAGAATGGAAGCTGTATTTTTTTATGAACAGCATACTCGTTTTATGGCGTATTTAAATACACATTTTGGTGATAAACGAACACAGGAACTTTTCGGATATTCTTAATATCTTTTACACATTTTGCTTCATATAATTAAAGGCGCATAACTCATTAATGATTAAGTCAATTACTTATGTATTAAGAGACCTAATTATGTAAAGTGACATAAGCTTGACAGTGTTTCGATTACTATTTTAATATTATTAACAGTTTCTAGGTAATTAATTAGATAAATTACTAATGCAATAGATGATACGGCTGGAAATGTGTGTTGTGATATTTGTGACATGTAGATCGTAATTAGTAGGTATCTATATATTGCAATCATATATTAATAGAGGTGCTGTACCTACCTATAGAGCAGAATAATCAAACATCCATGAAATTCACGAAATCTACGTACTACCTCCGCAACTCCTGCCAGAGGCAATCAGAACACGGGTATTTTTGGAAATGCCTTTCACATAAAAGGAGCGTTGCATTGCAAGTGCAACTAAACTAAAGTGCATTGAGTCTTCCGAGAAGATTGGTTTTGACTATGACTTTTTGATAAAATGAAGGAACTAGATACTATTATATTATTATTATTTTTACTAACGAACACGTACATCTACAGAAACAAACATGTTTACAGACTCGAGCTAGTTGTTGTAATGAAATTCAGTAGTGGGTTTTCGTGTATTATTGATTTCCCTGAAGGTTTACCTAATATATCAACAAAGATGCCTTTGCCTAAAAACGGCAGAGAAACGAACTTATTCAAACTAAGAGGAGTAAACAAACTGAATATTTGATAAAACTCAATTGAAATTTCCCTACTAGCTACTAAAACAGCGATAAATTCCCTTAAGAATTGCACAACGCCATGAATATGTGTAAATTGAACAGGAGTCACTGCCAGAACTGGAAACAAATATCGAAGTACAGAGATCACTGACTGCTGCAGTTCAGAATTGGGTTAGTAGGTCATCAGTTCACAGTTCCTGTCATACAATGAGATATCTCTGCAGAGTCGACCGGGTTTTGCATCAGCTGTCCGTTGCCCAATTCTGCCGTCGAGGTTAGGAACTGAATGAAACTCTGCAGCTGGTAGGTACTATTGGTCGAAACAGCTAGTGGCAAGCTGTTTCTATCAGTCCTCTATTAACCTATATTGTAGATTTTCTAATTTCAAGCCTGAAGATGCAGTCATTACGTCAGTCATTTCTAGAACTACACAAGTAGTTCTACTTTAGCACTTAAGTGGACACCCATAAAGTAAAACTAATATTTTTGTATTTGGCAACTTCACAGATATCATGCCAAAAATAATATATTATTCGCAAAAAGTGCTGCTTCTCTTCATACCTTGGTTATGGTTGAAGTCGATAAAAGCGTGACAATTTGTGAAGGAATACAGCAGAAATACCTATACCTAATCCTTACAATTTCTATAAATGATGTTGACTAAAGATGTTTTGACAGACTGTCACTAATTGAGTGTAAGATATGACAAAAGGCACATAACAAATAAAAAAATATTCATTCCCAATAATAAAATGCCCACAGGTATGGGGCGGTCAAACTTTTATCTTTACAGCAATGCATAAAAGTCACTTTATGTCTGCTCTGTATTGAAACTGTGTGTCGCCACAGGCGATGAAGAAAATGGGTCATGGTCTATAGAACGGTTCAGTAAATGCACCATCAGCTGAGAAAATAAGAACACTAATAGAGCCGAGCTGAGCTTGGATACATGACGGTAACGGCTTAAAGGATACACAAAATTCAATCAAAATATTAGGATCAGGAGAGGTACAATCTAGAATCAAAAGATGGGAAATTGTGACTTTACCTCAGGGTAAAATTGTATGAGTTAGGGTTTTATGATGTCCTTGTTTAAATATATTAGGTACTCTGTATTGCATAATATTCTAGATGATTACAATTATGTCCACACCCGAGTTTGAAGCACGAGTAGAAATGATTTTATAAAACCGCAAAATAAATAAGATATTTGAATTACTAATTATTTGAAATAGAGAGAAGATATTTCAATAAATATGTGAAATAAATAAATCACTTTTCACCATCAACAACTATCTTAGTTTGTTACAGCATTCCTATTATTATCTAACGAATTAGTTGAAGATATAGTCACAAAGTTATAGAAGTACAATCATGGCATTATGCAAATTACTGGTTTATCAGATCAGATTGAAGTCATTTAATATGAAGTGAGAAAAAGTTGAATAAATTAAATCTGATTAAGAATTTAATAAATGCGGGGCATTGTGTTTTCATTTTTTAATCAATTTTATGAAATAACTCATTTACCTACAACTGGAAAACTGTCGCCTAGGTGTACCTATTTTAATTTTTGTCTTTTTAAGTCGTAGCGTGGAAAAATCGTTCAGCGGACTTAACATTGCTCGTGCGACTGACAAGTGACTCTAAAAACATACTTAATTTGAACGTTTTCTAACTCATTTTTAAGGCATTGAAATTTTATCCATCAACAAGTAAATCCACGTAATTATTTGTTCAAAACAAAAACAGATGCCTTTTTAAGTTTCCTCCAATTTAGAAGCAATAATTTAAAAAAACCTTAAAAACGTAGGTATACTAAAACACAGAGTCCCAGTTATTAAAAAAAGAACAGATCTATAAAACAGATTAGGTATGTACTCAAGATTCGAATTCATAAATCTGTTTTACGAATATTTTCCGAAAAGGGAAAGGAGAATATTAAATGAAAATTATTTCTTGGGCTATGCTATACCTATCTGGCAACCCCTGGTCTTCAAACTAAGTCAGTTTAATCCGACAAGCGAGTTCACTCGCGCAAACTAAATCCTTTTCAATTTCTCTAACGTTTATCATTTTGGCATTATAACTTGATTGCAAGAGATCACCGGGTTAATGATATTTAAAGACTATATTTTAATAATAATATTTTATATTTTGCGAGGTTGCATCATTGCTTTTAATTCATTGAATTATTATAAATGCTACAAAGCTACTTCTATCACTGGAATAATAATCTAAATTATAAAATTGTAGCTTAGTAGCAGCCCTATGGCTGTCCTCCATGCAATAGTAAATATACCTACAGCGCATGAATGAGTGCCCGCTTGACGGCAATAAGCTATTAGCCATTACGTAGGACCGGAAATCATAGTTAGCGAAATGTGGGTGATATACATCTGCCTACCCTTTCGAGGATTTACGTGAGCATATGTATGTATAAATACTAGCTGCCCCGGCGAACTTCGTACTGCCATATTTTCGGCCCGCGTGGTATTCAAATCCCGTTCCCGCTGCACCCTTATCACTTAGGGGGATGAAAAATAGATGTTGGCCGATTCTCATAGATACCGGATAAGCACAAAAAATTTCATCAAAATCAGTCAAGCCGTTTCGGAGGAGTATGGCAACGAAAACTGTGACACGAGAATTTTATATATTAGATTTAAAGCATCCTTCAGTTTCAAAGAATAAGCATTAGCTTAGAGCTCTAATCAGTGACTTGACATTTAATCCCAGCAAAAAGTTAAACGAAGGTCTGACTGACCTCGAATATAGATACACTTGGCACCGAAGTTTAGAAAATGAAAGGACTGAGACAGGTCAGCATTAGATTATACCTCCGAAACGTAGGTATCAACGAAAGCTCCCATGAAGAGGGTAACGTAATGAGGTTATACATCTGCGAAGTGAATTAAGTTCGTTGGGGAATGTTAATTTGAATTTTTAAGTGGCAACATTAATCAAATGAAATTGAGATAAGTTGTCACTATGTCAGACACAGAAATCTGAATAAATGAAAATCATAATGTAAGTAATATCACTTTTGTCCTACCTGCATTTATTATTTTTTTTTAGCGAATAATTTTGAAAGGTTTAGTGACAGTAGAAGAATCTCGTTAAGAGTAAGGATATAAGCAGATGGTGGACATTTATCTCTGCCTACACTGGAGAGAGCAAGGCGTGATCATATATGCATATACATAGTATGTTAGTATTGCCTTTTTTCTGTCTCATGATTTAATACGTCTGGTACGAATCCGTAGGAGTAGACAGATTTTAGGTACATATTATGTTCTTTCTAGGTCATGAGAATAAAATTTATCTCTGTGAAAAATTACGACAAATTTGTTTAGTAATTTTTGCGTAATAGAGTAAAAAGCAAGCCTACAAACATTAACATTTACAACAAATTAGTAAGACAGGATTTATAAGGAACTAAAACAAAGAATTCTTTTACTAGAGTTCAAAAGTTTCGTAAAGACCCAAAAGGCTTTTAATATAAACTAGAAACGAGCTTACACGTCGGGATTACGACAGTTAACAGGGACTTACGGCCGATCCCACTCGATGTGGAGATCTACAAAGAGAGTATGAAATGTCAGTAGCTTGCCAATTAAAACGTTTGACCATACATTTTGACCTTTCAATTTGTATGCTACATTCGCTAAAATAAAATCAATCTAAAATTTTGCCGCAGAATCTAAAATTCATAAAGCCCAAGTGACATTAAAGTACCATTTCTATAATAACCACCCTCTTCATACTACTAGCTACAACAAATCAAATCTTATTACAATAGATAAAGCCAACCCCTTGTCAGATAGGGCGACAAAATGTACGTATTTTGAATATCAATATACAGTCCATTAAACATTCGGACCCATCTGCACTGTTTACGAATAATTCAGTCAATCATAGACAATGACTATAATTTAAAAAAAATTGCGTGTCATCTAAAAAGCCTGTGGCGTTAACGGATTTTGATACTTTAAAAATATCAAGATATGAAGCACAATACACGTGATTGGCGCGCACACAAAAGTACCTCACTGACATCGTCTACGCAACGACCTCTAGACATCTCAGGTGACTAGGGACAAATGTACATGGAAAATTCGTAACATTTAGCAACGCCAACGATTGTAATTGGCATTTAACGGCACAAAAACCTACAAGAACCTATCGCCGGTGGCGTTAACATTTGAATTGATGATGTTTTTGGAAAGGTCGACTTGACGCTTGACACGGGTATACTCCGAAACACGTATATTTTGTATGTCTATACATACTGTTACTTACAATAGTTAAGTTTTGCACTTATAAATACCACATTTGGTTAGTTGTTGAGCGTAACACAAGCGGGTAGCGCGTAGTGGTGCCCGCTTGGCGCGACGTCGACTGGCAGGCTGGGCTGTTCGGAGGCTGCGCGAACTCAGCGCCCCCGCCTTCATTCACTCACACACCACTGTCGAGGCCCAGCTCAAACAGCCGGACTTTTAATGCGGCATGTGCTCTTTTCGCACAAAACAGGGGTACAACTCGTGTCAGCATTAGAAATTCAATATCAGCTGAAAAAAATTGAGACCTATCGGTAGGTTTACGTAACGGTATTACGAACAAAATTACTTCGGAATTAATCAAGGTGGATTATAAGATTAGTGGAATAAATAAAATATTTTTGACGGTTTATATTAAGAGACTCAAACGGTTATTATAATTTCATTCATTAGGTAAAAAGGTCACCAGGTAATCTGAAAATTTAGATAAAGAAGTACCTAGAGCTTATCATCGTTAGCCGGCATCGTTTTATTTCAGAGAGCGCCCTAAGCTTGCTGAAAACGCAATTTACGATACCTATATACGCAAAATATGATTTCCGGGAACACAAGTTATTGAAGCGACCCTCAAACCTTAAACTTTGTTATTATCATACAGTAATTTTTCAAGTACAAACTCTATTAAACAGGAAGGTTAACGTATACCTACATTCTAAGTTAATTTCCCAATCTTAACCTAATTCCAAAGTTATTGAGATAAGATGCGTACCTACCTGAAAATCAATTTATGGTCCAACCGCAAATCATCTATATCGAGTTTTGGTTTACTTTTTGCCAGTAACATCTGTTACCGGACGTTGGCCGTAAGATATTCAGAAATATTTACGGGCTACACTAAACATTTGTATAAAATTCTCAGTTGTTGTAACCTACTTATTATAATGACTTCGGTGTTTGGGTACCTACCTACCAGCACCTTTTTGGTTTTTAGTATGTAATTATAAGAGTATGTGTGTACCAACAACATTATAGTAAACTGTTCTCATTATTGGTTTCAAATGTAACAAATAACAATTTTGGAAGTCTAAAAATATTAGAAACAAAAATAATTTTGTGTTTTATCAAAAAACTTTAGAAAGTTTAAAACTAAAGAGTACTTAGGCAGTAATTTGAATATCAGAGCAAAATTAAGTACACTGATCTACTTTGTGTTGGGAATATTATCTCATGGTAAATTCGGAAATAGTGCACAAAAGAAGAGAAATTGACTATAGTATATATATATATATTGATAGTGCCTATAAGCTATTTTATTTAAATCAAATCTTGAATCATAAATTTGACATCCAGGCATCACAGCACAGTGGAAGTCGGATGAAAATAATTCAATTTTAAGGCCGACCGTACAGTCTGGCACTCTCTAACCAACACCCCCTGTTTTATCATAAATAAAACAAAAGACGCCAGCCCCGTGTACCGCGCGTTACCTCTAAAACGGAGATTTTAGTGTGATTCGATCAGAAACCCGTTCGGATGCTCACTCCTACCTACCAATGATGGATAAATTCTATTTCGCCAGAAATATCCTATAATTTATGTACATGTCGTGAAGTTGCCTTTGTTTTACTAGCTATCAATACTGTAAGATGGTATTGTACTAAAGTAAATTATTCAGAAGTTCAAACCAATAAAACTTTTATTGGTTAGTGAAATGTAAATATCTGTTGTTTCGTGAAAGGGTTTCCGAAAGCTTGTGTGTTTGTGCATATACGTGTGTATAATATCTTAGATTAATGGCCCCTTCATTAATCCAGCCCTTTCATTCTTCAAATAATAAAATCCAATTGTTAAAATTACCAACCACCTATTTTTCGTCATCGATCGGCGGCGAATCTCTTCTATCTTATATCTAATTAATCTCTCTCTGTGTCGGGGCGCGGTGTATCATATTCTGCAGACAATAGTCGATATACGAGTATTTGGCGGCAAATCTACCAAAATGAGTAGGTACCTACAGACATTTGATGACAAAATATATACTTTGCTAACAAAAGGCTATTACTCCTTAATTAATTTAAAATGATGATAATGAAGCTAATAACCATACTCTTCATATAAATGATAATACAACAATACATAGTATTCCGTTTGTCAAATAAGTAGTCATGTTATTAGCATTTTAATTTTAAACCCAGGTGGGGTGTAGTGTAGCATTCTAAGAAACAGCTTTCTTGAAATAAGTCAATATTCATGAATTGATACTCATGTAGATTTCATTTGAAAGGAGGATCCTTACGAGATATTATGTAATCATTAGTACCTATATTATTTGACTGAATAAAAAATATCTCAATTCGTCAATAACCGTTTTTTGAACCTCTGCTTAGTTCGGCGTAGCACAGTCATCATTGCTATCATTTGATATATTAATTTCCTACTAACTATCAAGTGGAACTTGCCTGGTATAAAGTTACACTGAAATAAGACGCAGTTATAAAAATATGTGCTGTAAATACAATAATTGAATTGAAAGTATTGAATAAATAAATTAAGAAAATATACTGAACTCGAAATCAAAATTGCATATAGAAATGGCTTTCGTTTGATTTCAAGACCGCAAACGCTGAATAGGATTACAAGAGGCACGGTTACCTTGACCTAGATATCCCGGAAAATACACGGTTGACCCGTGATGCGCTTGTAACAATTGAAAAGGTAAAATTCTTCGGACGAGGCCAGAATTCGAACGGCGGCGTCTACCTTTAGTGTTTTACATAGGTAATGTGCAGAAACAAAGGGCCCACTGAGCAAAATACCATACGAACTAACAGTAATTCTTAAGACTCAATAAAATATATAAGGTAACTGTTACTTGAACCGTGATCTACTTTCCTTTATAGCTGCTGTAATTAATTAGGAAATGTAATTACCACGTAAAAGTACTTACATGCTTTTGCAGTAAGCTTCTGTAGCGATAGCGTTTTATATATTCAGCATTATCTCTTAAAGAGAAGTTGAACTTGGCAACTTCGAATCCTGCATTGCGCTATGACAGTTAATAGCGCTGATTAAGAACAAATGCAAGTAACATGCTCTACATGATAACCGAGACTGATAACGTACAAAAAAAAACAACTGCAAATAATCAACTTATAACTGATGCTCCAATAAGATCAAAATAACTTCGATAGCAGGTGATACTGATACGCCACTTGCAAATCATAAACCAAAAGAGAATCAATGATTCCATTCTGCTAAGAAATCAGCTGTAAGTTGTAACTGAGAAAAGGAAACAGCCAGCGGATCTATATCGATGGATATCTCACCTGGATACCCCAGTTATCAAAGTATTTAAGTAGCATGCTACTGTAAGAAAGGTCTTTATGAAGGCCTCGAAATGCCTTTTAACAATAGCACTCACTGTCTTTGTCATGTTTCAAAGTCGCTTCCCGCTGTCTGTGCGCTTAGATCTTCTAACCTACGCAATAGATGTTTATAGAGTTTTCGCTGTCATTTATATATTTTTAATATGGAAGGTTTGTGTGTATAATATACATTAATTGAATTGTTAGTTATCTATCAAAAGAAACACGAATTTTAGTGGGGTATGGGCCTAGTCATTCTTTATTTTGTAGGTGTTATTTACGCAAAAATTTTGTTAGACTTTTAGTTGTAGTATCTACTTATGTTGGAGTAAATAGAAATGATTACGAATTCGTATATAACGAATGTGCCTAAATTGAAAGGGCGGGCAAATTATAACGAGTGGGCGTTTGCTGCGGAGAATTTACTTGGATTCGAAAGATAACCGGATTTTATCATGAGTAGGAGTTACAAGGTCGACCTCGGCTACCGCAGAGGTTATATTATACGTTCACATTAAAGATGCTGCAAACAAGAAATCAACGGGTTAAATTGAAGTAATTATTTGAGAATTCAAGGAGCTCGAGAAGTATTGCCTTTATTAAGGTAATTCTTATCGAATCTAATAACAAGATTACCTACTTCAAAATTGGGTATCGATGACGAGTTACGTCATAAAAATCGTTACTCAATGAAATGCAATTCCCACGGACTGTAGTAAAACTTTGCGGAGCGACGTCTCGTCGCACCGCAAGTATTGTGAAATGATCCATAAACCAGATAGATTTAAGGATCATTCAATTTAAAAATGAACAAATATGGCGAATCCTTTTATACGAAAAATAAATTTTATCGTTGCAACCGGATTGGAAAATATAGACATCAGTACAAAGAGAACCAGAAAATTAAAGAGACAGATAACACCTTCTCCATAAAAAGCGTATTCTGTAGCGATTTTAAGACTTCAGCAATAGACAGTTACATACATATCAAAAGGAAAATGTACTTAAGTAATGTCAATAAAGAGTACCTACGAAGGTGGCATACAATCATACAAAGTTACATAATTAGGTATACTGATTTACGCCTTTTGGCATTAGGTACAGCATCCTGTCACTCGCATGATGAGACTTATTTAGTTGGCTCCAAGCAATAAAGAACCCAATACACTGAAAGTCGTAACACATTTCCCCACTTCACTGTCACACAGTAAGGAAAACGAAAATAATATTCCATTTCTGTTAAAACACAGGCTGACGAGCTAAAAAGAAAAATAAGGGCGTATACTAAAGGAAAAGAGGCATTTATTTTAATGCAAAATACTTTGCGGAGAAGAAAATGTCATAATAATATTCATGGTGCCCTTGTAACCTTCCAGTGTCCCATTTCTTTAAACTAACAGTTTTAGGGTACAGCTAAGATGAAAACTATCTTTATTCACAAAGACAAACTCTAATAATGTGGTACCTTTTGTAATGAAAACGATTTATCTTTTGATTATTATAAATAACGTATATAATCAAAGGAGTTATCGTTTTATTGCCAATAGGTCTTATAGGCAAGAAGCAGTCTAGCGTCAGTTCATTTACTCGTATTTTTTTTTCATTTATTTCCTGGTCGATTCAAGTTGCATTCACAATGTCGATAGTAAACATTACTAACTTTGCAGTCGGTACGAAGTAACTTTGGTGAAGAACTACTGACACTGTATTTAAGTCAAGGGTCTTAAATAAGAATGCTTGAATTAGATGCCAACGGCAGCGATGTTGAGTGGCAAAAGCAGAAATGAAGTTATCTCGTAAAAATAACTTCAGTGGACTGCTCAATTCTGGCTGTGTGTAACTTTTGTGGGCGCGGTGAAAGTGCGGTCTCATCTCTATGTTAATTCTAGGAATATTCACAAGTTCAGCCACGCTTAGCGTCAAAATAATTTCTATTAAAATTGACAACTATTTCATTGTTTCCATTATCGCGTTGGGAGACTTAGTGTGGATGAAAACACTGTACACAGTTTTGAGCTTAATAGTAGCGAACAAAAACGTTAGTCATGGACTATTATGATGTACTATGATGTCTATTACAGGTTCTCGGTTTCACCTTCAATGCGGTAAGCTTTAGCATGATGATGATATTCTCTAAAATACCTTCAAAGTGATTGATTGACTTAGTACTCTATTTTGAATGGTATCTAATGGCCAACAACTTATCAGCTTTCAGAACATCGTAACAACATGGTATTGCTAACATTCAATTTCCTTAAATCACTGCGGAGAAATAAAAATCCTATTGGGAATACACTACTTCCTCCCTGTCACATTAACGTCAAGCCCCTTATGGGTAGGTATTGGTTAAGTAGTAAGTTGAGATTTCACTATTTGTACAAGCATAGCTTAAACTTATAAATATTAGTAATATAATAAAAACTTTAATCGGACTTGATATCCAGAATCACAAAATCCAAAATACAAATCATTTGCATCGGTAGGATCATTAAGGAAGTTCAAAAACATCCACTAAGAGCTACCTGATAAATTCTCCGCTTAATACACCTTACCCTAGAGCACATACTAGGTACCCATAATTTCTACAGAACTAATTAAATAAACTTGAGCAAGTTCAAGACTTGCATAAAATGGATACCTCTTTGGTTACCGGATAATGATTAGGTATGTTTTAGTTTCCTGCATAAAGTTCGAGTGTCAGCAAACTCAACAACTTATACTATACGGAATACGGGTGTAAGGAGCTCATCAGAGGTGTATGGATACATCAGGAGGGTGCCCGGGTATGGAGCGCAAGCTTCCTTCTAAGATGGGCAAGATAACATTTTAGGAGTTGATGTTCGATCGCTTTCATTACCTATTTATGAAAAAAAAAGACAAAAGTGACATAACAATATTGACTTTGTGATAATTAATAACAATCCTTAATATGAAAGACCTACAAGTGATTTATTTTCTTCATAAAAACATTACCAGTAAGATATGCGAGGGTTTAACAAGAATATGAGTTACGTTATTGGTCCCCGTCTTTAACCACAGCTATACTCGGGGTAGTATGGTAACCGCATTTCAACACAAATGCTAGTGTCAAAGAGGAATTCGAATTCGCAAACTTGCGATTATAAATCTAGCGCCAAAACCATTATGTTACCGCCGGGGCGTCGCGTGTCGGCTCTCTACATGCTAAGAGAATACCGCTCGTCTCGCTTTCGTTAACTCATCACAAATTTTATGTCCACATCGTTTATCGCGTTTACCCTCTCACCTTCTAACCATAGGGGTTGTATTAGTAATTTTATTGCTACTTTTACTACATATCACATTACCTGTCACGAAGTTACACTTAAGATGTCACAATCACACTTACTTAGTACTTGCTTTGTGTGGATAGTGTAAATTTTAGAGCTAATACATACCTACCTATTAGGGTATGTTTACTTTTAATACTTATCTAAATAGGTACTTAGGATATATTGTGTTGAAATTCATGTATATTTTATAAGACTTTTCTATGCTCCAATTATTGTAATTGATACATCAAGATATTTTGAAGACTCTCTATGAAATAAAAAAGGTCAAGATAAGCCTTTTTATCCTATATAAATATTCTCCAAAAGGAATTCCTAATCATACAGGCATATTAAAATACTTTCAGTTATTAAAGGAAATGTTATTTGATACGGTACCTACTTATTCATGTCCGATGAGCAATAACAAATGGGTATATTACAGAAAAAAATATTCAGCTTTGAGACATTAACGGTATGATTCCGAAGGTGACCGCATACGACAACTGGAGGCACGCGCAGTAGATACACGTAACGTAATTCATTGCGGCTTCTCAATTGTCCCCTTTATCCGTATTAGTGTTTAACAAGTACCTAATGGGTACGCGCCTGTATGTGCAGCATGCGTCGTTGTTGTCGTATGCGATCGACTTTGGAATCATACCTTAAAGCTAAGTCTCATCAATACCTACTTACGCACAGTTTCGTACTGAGCCCTCTGCGATGACAACTTTGACTTCATTTTTTTAAATCAGAAATCGATCATATATCACTTAACTTACTTAGTTGCCACCCTATTTCTTAGTGTTTTACCAACTTAGTGACGTGAGGAGTTATTTGTTAAAAATTTACCTAATGTCTTTTCTATTCGAATGGCAAACTACTTCGTGATAGTATCTCGACGAGGACGAGGAATATATCAGATTTGTACTATCTAAAAGTACTCTGGGTTTCAGATTCTATCCTGTTGCTGGGAAAAGCAGTTTACCCGTGGTGCGGATAGGTAGGGTTAGAAGTAAATCGTTGTTAATGGTATGTAGTCATGAATTATGGACATATTAGAGAAATTTATCGACACTGATAAATAATAATCGGTCTTGAAATCAGAGACGAAGAGAATGAGGGACCAATGTCTAAATAAAGTGAACTTAACCGCATTTGCTGAGTTATTTTTACAGAGCTTTTCTGCCTCTATGTCTCAAAAATCATAAATCATGTCCTATGCTCTTAAACTACAGGCGACGAAGTTGTTCGTTCTGGCTTGGTTTCTACACTGTGTCCTTAGTTTGAAAAAAAGGACATGAAAAAAATTACTGTAGACCAAAGTTACTGTAGGTAATTACCGTATAACCCTGAAAGTACCCGTCCATTCAGATGTATCAGCTAACAATTTAGGCCCCGAAGATATATGAGGACCACGCTTTTATATAACACTTTCACTATATAACAAGTAACATAAAGTAATTAGAGCAACATGGGAATATAAAATAGTAACTTATTTCCTCATTAACATTCTTTGGTATTTTGATACCCATAGAATTTTAACGAGCAGGTACCCGATACATAATATATTATAATAACTTTTTCAGGGACATGTCCAACGAAATTTATCTAGATATTTAACGGTTAAATTTTTGTTTAAAGAATGCCCTATGACAAATGGCTAGAATACTAACCGAGGCCACCACAAATGATATTTTGTGCTAGAATGTAGATTCGCCATAAAAATGAAATTTCCTTCCGTTTGCACGCTTTACTTCGGTCATCTCCGAGGTCTTGCTGTGTATAACTTACAAAATTTTGTTTCACTAATATTACGTGTCATAAGACTGTCTAATACGTGAGTTCGTTAAATTTTCATGGGTCCTTTGTTCTCAGCGATACTAAAAAAGTTGAAGATAATATTGCAACGGGGTTACGAGCGGAATTAGTAGCGAAGAAGTAAAAACTACTTAGTAGCGAGATTAATAAATGTATAAAGGAACGTAAGACAAGTTATGAGTCTCATAAAATTGTTTAATTTTGAGTTTTTAATATCAAAATATAAAAAGTGCAGATGTACCTACACATTATGATATTTTAGTTTGTATCTGATTCGATTCCAAGTAGAAAGTGAAGCGTGGGTATATTTGACGGGTCAAACCGATCAGGGTATTTTTACGTGCGGAAATCCCCACAGTTACGCAGGGCTGGTCATTTCGGACTCGGACCGATCAAAACCACACGGCCGTCTCAGGTCCTTACTCTCACCGCAAATTGCGCGGAGCGCGCTGTCCTCTCGGCCTGCTTCTGCTAGGGTGACAGGTGGCTGCACCTGTCATCCCCAGGCCCGCGCCCGTCACTGGAGGTCGTTGAGGTCGGTCGTTCAACGATCTCCAACGCCTGAGTCGTCTTCGCGCATTGCGGACTATGCGGGACGGGAGGGTCTCTTCGGACCTGTGTGCTATGTGCAGCCCCGTGCGATTCAGATTGCCGACTGACCGCCAGATGGCTGATACGAGAAACTTTTACTACCTGGCAAAGGCTCAGTCATCTAAACTTCATAGTCAGGGATATAATACCTGTACTGGGAGCATTACCTAATACAGAGAGAAAAAACAGTTTTTTATAAAATAACATAGGTATTCAGCATCGCTGATTTTCGCTAAATATGCCTTTAAAAAAAAACAGATGTGATGCTCCCATGATAATTATAATTATACGACTGCGGGTTGTCTAATGTGTGATCTACATATTGGCGAACGCAGTGGCCAACACACCAACTCTGCCAACACCCCGCCACACGTCAAAAATGGCACAAACCCCCGCTCTATACCTACGTTTGCCAACAAGTGTTGGCCAACAGGTTCGCCATTGTGTTCGCCTACGTATAGAGCAACCATATGACGTAGCAAAATCAACTGAAACTCTATTAAGTAATTTCAATTTCAGTGGTAAATACAGTGTTATATCATAAATGTTCCAGCAAATTCAGATTTATTATTGTGTAGGCGTTGTATGTGCACTTACCGAAGTAGACAAGTGAAAAAAAAATGAAGAAAGATGTCTGCGAAGAACAATGTTGATGTGTATTCACGTTTCCGAGGCGGGAGTATTAAACTGATCATTAATCAACATTCACAAAGCATTACGGGTGATATGATAAATGAGTCTGATTACGCCAATTAGATGCTCAATTTTAGAACTTGGATATGAAAATATTCTTCTGTGTTTATTTTTAATGTTGGTAAATTTTGTGTTCTCGTCACAATTTATAAAATTCATAATTCAATTCTTGTTCAAGATTAAATAGGTAGATATAGGAAGGTAGGTATAGGAAAATTTGGATCAACTTAGGTTTCAGATCGGCTTCGAGTCCTGCCTGCCTGCACTATTCGCTTTTTTATATCTTAATCGATTTAAATCTGTTTTTCATACTTTTCTCTTTGTAAACTACACTTCCTTTGTGATTTGAGCTATAGGTACGGTGTAAAGACGGTGTATCTGTATAAAACTGATTACGGTGTAGGTACTTTCGATCAAGTTAAGCGTAGAATGTGTAGCGAAGATGTATCGCAAGAATCGCGTCGTAAAATTTCCGATACCCCGCTTTCTCGTAAATTTTATTTCTCATTAAATACTTATTGCCTACGCGACGAGAACAGCTGGCCCTCTTATCACATACTTTGACAGTAAAAGGACTTTCTGTACAAATACTACCTTAGTCAAACCAAGAATCTCGCATATTTAAAATTATGCCAAGAGTGAGTTAATTTTTTGCTCGTGATCTTCCTCTTAGCGTTAATTCCCAGTCGCATCCGAGGCTTTCAGCTTGGAGTCTGGGGTCCGCTTTTGCCAGTCTTAACTACGGATTTGGCTAGACCTCGATATTTTCTGTGAAGCGATTGCCATCTGACCTCCACATCCCAATGGTAACATTAGGCGATATCGAAGCTTTGCAGCTAGACTGCTGTTTTTGGATTTTTGAGGGCTCCAACTACCCGTAACGACTGCCATAGATGTTCTTATGGCAACCGGGACCGACGGCTTAACGTGCTCTCCGAGGCACGACCAGACCAATGCAAATACCCATATTTCATGAACACAAATATTTGCACTGAGCGGGGATCGAACCCACGCCTCCTGCGTAGCGGCCGCGTTCACTACCGCTACGCCACGGAGGCTGCTGTTTTTGCTCGTGATCTAAATATGTAATACCCAATGAAAACAGTACTATACGTGATCTATTCTTTCCTACGAACATTACAAAATCTAAAGAAAAATATATAATTCCGTTTTCCAAAAATAAAAACCTCTTAAGAAAAATCCACAGGCTCTATATTTTTTCACGTGGAAATTTTCGCCGGCAGTGCTGCGAAAGGGTGAATTATCATATTTTATTATTGGTCGTAAATCTATACATTACTTTTCAAGTTTCAGTAGCCATCCTCGTTATAACTCAAAAAGATTACTTTTACAAAGTGCTCTACAGTACAATAAATTAATCGTCCAACCAAATAAAAAAAACAAAAACAACCAAGGAAAACGATATCGGTTCTATAATGGTTTCGCGACCGATTCTTTTTTGTTTGGGTGGGTGTAGGTATGTAGGTAATTTATAATTAATTGTACATATTTTAATTCACGTTTCATTGAATATTCATCTAAAAAAGCCTCGTAATGAACGTAATTTTTACAGGTGCACCAGATACTACACAAAATCTAGACCACTTTTAATATACCTAAGTATGATTAATACTCTTAACGCCTGAGCTTAAAGGAAACGTATAAATATTAAAACACTCAACTAAAGCAGGTACTTGAGAAGCTGTGAAAATATCGGTTTGGTTGGTACGGTTGCAAAATTCACCATATCTAGCTTTGCATGTTGAATCTTGGGGTTGGACGACTAATTTATTGTACTGCAGCGCACTTTGGTTTTAACATTTACCAAAATGAACCCAGACTTTTACTCTGGATAGCTTTGCCAGTACGTAATATGCATAACTCTACCTGATTTACAAGAGCTGTAAGCTGAATTTCATATTATAATAATTGAAATATATTAAGCGTCAAGTGGGTAGTAGAAAATATACATAGTTTAAGGGACGTTAATTTTAATGTTAAAATAACTTGCTAGCTTATTTGAAATCGTGTAATATATTGAAATTGACTAAACTGGATAATAAAATTTATTGTAAGTACCTATAATTGCTATGTTTATTCTTCTTACTTCAATTTGTAGATGTTAATATTACTTTTGTTGATTCTATGCTACGGATGATGAACGGCGTGTTCTATGGAAGAATCATTCAAGGTCATTAACGACGTGGTTTTTTATCGTAATATAAATAAAATATTTTGCATACAATACAAAATTTAGACGACTGCTGCACTGATATAGAATGACAATGGTTAGCCATTAGCATTCCCTACTTGAATATGAAATCTAAACAAAATCGGCCAAGTGCGAGTCGAACTCGCCCATGAAGGGTTCCGTAGTAGCAACGGCGAAAATTGCGGTTTATGACGTATTAAAAAAAAACTACTGACTGGATCTTGTTCGAACCAATTTTTAGTGGAAGTTTGCATGGCAATTTACACCATATATTTTTTTTAGATTTATCATGCTCTTATTTTAGAAGTTAGAGGGGGGGGGGGGGGGGCATTTTGCCACTTTAGAAGTGTCTCTCGCGTAAACTATTCAGTTTGGAAAAAAAATATGTTAGATACCTCAATAGCATTTTTAAAGACCTATCTATAGATACCCCACAGGTATGGGTTTGATGAAAAAAAAAATTTTGAGTTTCAGTTCTAAGTATGGGAACCCCCAAAATTTTATGCTTTTTTTTATTTTTGTGTGAAATTCTTAATGCGGTTCACAGAATACATCTTCTTACCAAGTTTCAACAGCATAGGCCTTATAGTTTCGGAGAAAAGTGACTGTGACATACGGACGGACAGACAGACAGACAGACGGACGGACAGACATGAAGAATCTATAAGGGTTCCGCTTTTTGCCATTTGGCTACGGCGGAACCCTAAAAACATATATTACAAAAAGAACCTACACCTATAAAAACACAAGGCTCTCCTTTTCAAGTCTAACATATATTTCGCAAGGCCCTTACATAAAATACAATGTCGACGTCTTAGAAGTCTTCCCTACTCGTATACATTTCACACCGTGCTTTTGTGGCCTTGTGGCTTGTCTCCGGCACTCGCAACCCTCATCAGTTTCAGAGGGAGGTGTCACGAGTACGTCACGACACGCGGTGTGTGTGTGAGTAGCAATAGCGATTATTATATACAATACCATTTTTTTCCTATAAATTATAGAATCTGACAGAATATAATGGAGTTTCTAAATTGAAACCACCTGACTAGACACACACCAGTTGCCACCACTGGTGACGCCACCAGTGGTGGCAAGTGGGACATTTTTTGGAAACAAATCCCATTTGTCACCAGTGGTGGCGTCGACAGTGGGGGCTACTGGGAATAACCCCTTTATTTCTACTGTATTTCGATATATGTACTATAAGATTCCGATGAGGACCTCATGTGACGAATTGGCTCTCGGGCCAGTATGTAAGCTTTTTAACTTTTTACCAATGGTGTGAATAACGTCTATATAATTTATATTATAATCACTCATCTTTTGGAATATTTCAAAGATGACCCTTTTGAAAAATAGTCATGGCTATCCTCGTGGTCCATGTGAAGAATCGGCATTTGTGAAATGTATTGTATTTGCATTCAATTAGTAGATACATCTCTCGAGCACTAACGTATCTTGCCCAGGTGTTATTGATTCATAGAAGATCAAAATCATTAAACGAGAATCGGATATTGGCTAACGACACCAGAACTAGTGGTGCTAATTTGTCTCTGACCGCGAACAACAAACTAGAAACTAATATATTCAGCTTCAACTTCAGTCTTGGATAATCTAACCCTAAACTAATAAGTGGCACCGGTGCTGCATACATAACATCATTCATTAATCAATTATTCCGAGCGCAACAAACTTCTAAGACCAAAATTGAATGTTCATGATTATTAAGCTGCACAGCGCTGAACATAGTTTCAATTTCCTGTCAAGTTAAATTTGCATGGGTGAGATTTGCAAATATGGGTTAGTGGGAGAATAATTGGTTGTTATTACTGCGGGCCTAGCAACGTTTTCATTGTGAAATGTTTGTTGTGATACGACCTGCTTTTCAGTGGTTTCAGTGACCTACCGTAAGGTTTATTACGTCACGTAATTCATTTCAATATGAACTGATTTTGAGTTTCATCACAGAATAAATTGCTTTCAGTTTCAAGTTCCACAACAAAATTAGTAAGTATGTAAGACTCACTATTTTTTTTTTTTTTTTTAAATTAATTTATTTTTTACTAGCTGTTGCCCGCGGCTCCGCCCCGTGGAATTCTGATGCCATTCATCGCTGATATTAGGTTATCTATTTATTTACTTTTACGTTTTAATAGACATATCTTGTACGCTGTTAGCATATTGATGCTTACATTGATATTTAACATTGTTTTTGTTCAAGTTTTACTACTTAGTGTTATTTAATCAAGGAGGTAAACGTCACTTTACTCACGCGCCGCTCCTGACAAGCCGCTACGTCATGTAGTCTACAACGTAGGTGAGAAGTTATATTTTAACTAGCGAAAAAGACTAGCGAAATTTCATACAAACATAACTAAATCAAAAGTACCTAACCTAAACATAACTTTACTAGCTTGGAAGGAAAAACATACTTTGTAAATACACATAGGTACACACACTTGTAAAGACACACTCAGATCAATGCAAATAATTCTAAAATCACGCATACAATTTTTTTGCACTGACGAGAATCAAACCAGCGAACTATGACTTGCTTTATTGGAGGTGTGTATCACGAATAGATCGTGTTATAGTCGAGTACGCAGTTGGCACGGTGGTACAGCACAAATAGTGTAATAAAATAAGACAGATGGTTGTTGGAGTGGTCGCCTTACCTACTACTGCCACTGCCACTAAGCTACTATCGAGAGTTATGGGTTCAACATGGGCAATTTATTTTATATGTGATACACATATAGCCGATATTTTGAATCTGTATTTTGTGGTCGATGACTGTGTTGATAAGTCTCAGAATGTGTGATGTAACTGTGATGTATTAACTTTCTTCTTCTACGACACACTTCACAACGCTATCTTGACCCAAAGTGAGGATAACTTGTGATATGGGTTTCGATAGGTGAATAAACATACTTCTTCTGTAAATATCTACATACATACATCTTACAAATATAAACATACAAACCAATGCAAATAAACATATTCATGCGCAAAAATACCAAACGTATGTATTGTAATAATTGAGCTAAAGATAACATCAAAAGATCGATCGCCATGTAATTCCTAGCGTCCAAATATATCCCTTTATCCGCGTGAAAAAAGGAAAGTGATGATCATAAAATTTCCAAAGCCACTTCCATTAATTCTGGGTATAAGTTTAACGACTACTTCCAGTAATCGAACCTCATTCCAGATTTCGGTTCTGATTACGACACCCATTGCTCTTATTAGAGCGCGGTATATTACGTAAAATCAATTGGTGTCCGAAAGAAGTGGGTATCTACTGAAACCGATGAAATCATATTCATGAGTTTAAATCGATATTTAATAACTTTGCACTATATAAGAAGCTATCATCTTATTCTTTCACTAGCTGATTGATGCTCGCGGTTCTGCCCGGGTGGAATTCGGTTTTCGCGGTTTAACCGATTGCAATAAAACTTAGGTACGTAACAAATAAAACACATAAAAATTTGTTCCGTACTTTTACAAGTACAGAACAAATTTTTCATCCAAAATACAAACATAATTTTGTATTTTTCAGAATCGTTAATATGAAACTCTTTTTTTTTTAAATATGTACAATGTAAGTACAGGCATGACTATTTTACTACTAGCCTATCGCCCGCGGCTTCGCCCGTGGATCTCTTATCTCCGGTTTTACTCAACCGATCGCAATCAAACAAACGCAATATTTTAATTACTATTAGAACTATCGGGATATTTACCATGTATTGTTTGGAGTTTCCGATATTTCGATACTCCTAAAAACTTTTTCACCGTTTACCGCCAGTACTACAGATCCTCCGTGATCATGGTGCTTGCAACAGCGCCGAAATATCGGAAACTCCAAACAATACATGGTAAATATCCCGATAGTTCTAATAGTAGCAAGATTTTAAGTCTGAACAAGACCATTGCAACAAAAATAACTGTATCAAAATCCGTTCAGTAGTTTTTGCGTCCATCGCGGAAAAATATTTTCAATTTACAATTATAAACATAAACATAAACTCACGCCTATATCCCCGAAGGGGTAGGCAGAGGTGCTAGCACCCCCATTTCGCCGTTTATGTTTAGGTCCCATTTACAATTATATAATAGTATAGATAGATAAATGGAATAGTAATCGTATAAATTCAGCTAGTAAGACGCTATTGTCTGTTATAACATACCTACTTATGATAGCTAAGGAGTGTTTTGTCATATTTGGCAGCTGATCTGCTAGAGAGATAAGTAGGTACACATGCATTCACATGAGTAAGCATTTGTTGTCCCGCGTTCGCTGGATTAAGCCTCCTCTCTAATGCGCTTTAACATAAATCGAGCGCTACATTTTAAATGCGGATAAGAGAATTGGTGCGCACGCATCTTCAAACAAAATACCCATTTTTTATACAAAGATGGTTGAAATATGTGCTGTTAAATGTGATTTTACCCCAAATATTCGCCACACCAGCTGCCACTAAGTCGTGGATTGTGGTTTCGGCCTCCACATGAGGCTACCATGTTTTTTATAGACGAGCCTTTAGAAGTTTGGTTAAGTAGGTATACCTATACACTAGAGAAAGTGTACTTTTAGCTAGTCGTTAATGAAAGTAGTTCACCTAAATACCCATAGCTGCGGTAGCATTAGGTTTGGGTAAGACATTGGATTTGCTGAATTAAATGTTGTAGGTTTTAATCCCAACCACACGTGAACCCACTCCAAACTTAAATTAATTAGCATAGTTGGAAGGGTTAACAAGAATACCTATTAATAACGTGCCAAGGGCCAACCATACCTACAAAGTACTTACAGAAAAAATGTATAGGTACTTTCTATCCCACCCATAAATCTGTAGCTATATATCATAACTTGCAAGAAAACTAACCGTACATACAAGAAATTATTACGCAACAGTTCATCTCTGCCAGGTGGTTTAAAATGAAATAGTGCAGCCTCCGTTTCCCGTTTGTATTCATCTAATCCTGGTCAGAGCTAGCGGTAGTTATTCAACGAAAATACCAGGGATAAACCTCGCTCGGAACTCTACTACACCTGAGTATAAGTCCATTGAGATAAATCATCAAGATAGCTATTGGCTAACTTTAAACAATTTTTACATCTTCCTCATAAATCAAAGTGTTGAAAAATATTGAATCCGGGGCCAATGCCAAATGGTGCCAGCTAAAAAATAAATTAAAACGAGAAGGTCGTGCCACGACCGTTTCATGCGACCTGCTTTCTCGGCGTAGGTTTATATTTTCGATATTCTTTTTTATAATGACCACTGAAATTTTAAATATTCAACACACGTACCGACGTACAGTATAACACTGTTCAGTTTATATAATCATCCAAACTATAAACCCATACCACCTATTCCTACCCAATCAGGTACGCCGTAAATTCATTCTCTTTAACACGATTTCTATACGGATTTACGAAGTTCTAGGAACTAGTGACAATCGGTTACCCCAATAGATTTATCCAGGAAACGGTTCACCCTTTCTAGCTACTCAAACTTTATGATCCGATCCGAAATGTATTATAAATTCAAATAGAAATGTGTCAAAGGACTTTGCAAACTTTTGAGTTGCATCACAAATGAGTTTTCTGAAATGTAAACTAACCGCGAATACGACCTATATTTTACAGGCAAAGAACGCAAGCGTTCAAAAGGCCAACATTGCGTTGCAACTACTTCACTCATTACTGAAGAGTAAGAAGGACAGCGATATAGCGAAAGCATTAAGAGCAGTAAATTGTGAAAGTGTTACCAAGTATTTCTTACATTTCATGCCAGAGGAAAAAGTACGCTGAACAAGAGTAGAGTAGGTAAGTACAAATATGTAAGAATGTGGTAAGAAACTTCCATATTCTTCTATGCCTACTCGTTGTAAATTATATGCGTGGAGGATCGTTGTACAATGTTATCGATTTACCCGAAAGTAAGCGTTACTTACTCGGTCTCTGGTCAAGGGATACGTTAATATACGGCGCGGCGGTCCCACCAAGTTCCGTGAAGCACATTAAGCCATCGGGTAGTGATTGATGGCATTCATTACCGTGGTAACAAAAATGCAATCTAACCGTATGGTGCTAATAACCCTATTAGCCGATATTAAGCAGACCTTATGACAAGGACTCGTATTTACTAATGTATTATTAGAGCGACAAATCACGTGAGAAACTTCTTCTCACACGATATATAAACTCAGAATACCAATTTGTACTGGATTCAAGTTACATTCAGTCTGAGGATACGTGTATACAAATATATGGTAGGTATGTAGGTATACCAAAGTAAAACAAAGTAGTCGTTGAGAAGGTTCAAATCCCAAACTTTAACAACTCGGGTGGTAAGATTGAGCCGACACATGAAAGAGACAAATATGTGAGGGCGTCTCAACAAATCGTTGCCATCAATCTGCTGATCGAATTACGATGTTAGCGCCCCTTTAATCACCGAGAGAACCTTTACGGATTCCATTAATACCCTCAAAGCTAAAGCCTCTAATCACCATGAGGAGATTTTGAGACGCTGACTTCTATTTTATCTCTACACGCATTTCAATTTACTGTGAAAATATCATTTTTCTTTAGGTGACAACCACTCAATTGTAATGATACTCGTAGTATGATAATGACCGTGACCGTGGTCAATGAGCGCTTGCAACATCAGCGCTTGCATCATCATTGCTTTATAAAAAATAATAAAAAATAAAGGAAAATGGAAATAAGGGAAGGAATGGAAATCTGTGGAATGTAGCATACGTAGCATTAGTTAACATCGATAGTAAGTTGAAGGGTAACTTTTGTGGTCGAGCCAGCCCATTGGTGCAAAGACACGTACTGCAGTAGCACCTATATTTAACACCTACCTATACATATTAGTAACCACGTTATTCACATTTTTCTTGATACAAAAAAGTTAAATATCTTAATTTACGAGTCCATGTTTCAACCCCTAAGTGCTCGGTTGACAGTTAAAGTCTTCTGGCGAAATGTGGGCGTACAATACGTCTTTACTTAATACTAAATGATGTAAAAGCACGAGCATCCTAATGGGTAAGGCGTCAAAGGCAGTATTTATACAGATTGTGTTGCGTGGGTCGAACCCACTCACTACGGATATGAACTCACTCCTATGTACTTAACAATGTAAAACAGTTCAATAATTGGTAGTTTAATTCTATTATTTATTGGTATCACAAAATAGGGGTAGGCCCAATAGGTAGTCCTGGCTTGACGTCGTGGAGGGTGACATGCGTGCAAATGGTCTCACTGGGTACACTACATAAATACGAAAAGCCTTATTCCGAAAGTTACAATCACGAATTTCAAAATTCCGAATTTCATAATTCCGAATCATTCAAAATTCCGAAAGTCAGATATCCGATGTATCATAAATCCTATTTATTGAAAACCCGAATTTCAAAATTCCTAACGGTTATAACTGCGAATATTAAAATTCCGAATTTGAAGATACCGAACCATTACAATTCCGAATTATTAATAATCCGAAATATCATAAATACGAATTCCGAGTATCAAAACTCCGAAATAATATAAACCCGACAATCAAGCGCCTTGTAAACCTGCATGAGGTAGGATAGTTGCTATTTTTGGGGTACACGAGATAAACAGGAAATAGAATTATTGAACTATTATTTTAATTTACTTATGCTAATGATTACAAAATACACGTTGCCATACAACTTTCAGTAACAAGTATGCATGCAGGCAAGCATGCATGCAGGCAAGCATGCATGCAGGCAAGCATGCATTCAGGCAAGCATGCATTCAGGCAAGCATGCAGGCATGCATTAGTTTCGCTCTTCTCCGGCGCTACGGGATGTGCAGTCCTTCCGCCCTTGCGTAACAAAGTTCGGGCACCCATGCTCGCTTCCGCAGCTTCGGCTTGCTGGTCGCCTCCGGCGACCAGCCTCAGCCGCTCCAGCTCGCCCGGGCGCCTGAGCTTCGTTACTGCGGGCGAGGACTGCCCTCCCTCCGCGCCTCCGGTTTTTAAATAACACTCTAGTGTAGGGCAAACAAGTACTACGGCAGTAGGACCACGGCAAGTCGGGTTTGGCTTAATTTTTATACGTAATAATTGGCGAGAAAATTAATTTATTATTATAAAAAATCAACTCTAAATGCGCAACATGTCAAATCAATTTTAACTTTTACCTATTTTTGATACAAATTTTCAATTTGAGCAATGAATTTTCGGAAATTTGAAATTCGGAATAACGTTTTTCGGGTCAATAATACTACGGATTTTTAATTATTCGTAAAAATGAAATTCGGAAGAATGAACATTCGTATTTATAACTTTCGGATAAATAACTATCGTGTTTTTGAATACTCGGAGTTTTGTTTCTTAGGAATTATAATATTCGGAATTTTGAAAATCGGAATATTGAAATTCGGAATTAAATATTTCGGAATTGTTCGGTGTTCCCGGTCTCACTACTATAGACGCCCAAGATCGTGCGAAGTGGAGGAGGAAGAGTCGGAAGGCTGACCCTGAGCTCCGAGGTCATCTTGGCCACGGATGCAATCAGGAAATTTCGTCTGATGATGATCACAAAATGGACCTCGCTTGATGAGGCTCCAGTAGCCGCTTATCATCAGGTGGGTCGTATGTCCACGTTACGGTCCGGTTCTTTTATCATTTATTCCTCGTTTTAATCCTGGACTGTGTGTTCTTTTGCTGTTACAAATCACAAAGTTGTTTAATTAAATTTTCTTTCCTACACATGCCCTACAACAGTGAAAAATACGATAGACATTTGCCAGTATTTTATAGGATTGATTTAATGAAATAGTCTCATTCGTATGTGCTATCAAGAAAATTAATTTAGGGCAAAAAATATAGTTATATCTTATCGTCAAAACCTGCTTATTTAAATAAAGATAAATATAGAAAGGTTTGGCCTAATGACGCAAAATGTACAAGTCTGTCCCGTCCCGATTTTCAAGTATTTTGATTTTACATAAACGGGAGTGCTTTTGTATTTTAAATGTGCTTTCAAAAGTAGCACGCTTGAAGTTGAAGGATTAACGTCACAACGTGGGAAGCGAAAACATGATTTTAGAACTTACCTACCCAACAGAAGTTTGACATTGTCGATTAAATATGAGTTGTTTACTTTGTTGAATTTTGGACCATTTGACGATTTATATTTACAAAAACTTACTAAAAACTAGTAGGTACTTAAAAAATTGTTATAAATGTACAGAAAACAAAAACGAAGACTAATAATGTTGCAGCCTGATTTTGGGCATGATATTTTCCAAAATACATGTTGAATATACGTTTATTCGTGTAGGTGTGTTTGTTGTTACCACCACCAGGATTAAAACTATGACTTAGTGCAGGTCGACTTGTATAGATTAGAAGGAGAAGCAATCTGTTTCTTTCAACCTGTGTGTGGTTGTAGGTTTCCCCGAATCAGAAACATAGGTACCTATATGCGGCCGCTCTAAGTATATTTTGTAATTTTCAACACAAGAAGATTGGAATCTTTTAGAATATTGAATTTCGATATATTTTCAAAGATTCGTTTATATTAAATGCTCAACAATGTTTTTTAGGTTTATTACCGAAATTTTTTATGCCTCAGTACCTCAAAGACAGAATCGGCCTCTGGCTTGAAGACATTGAAATATTGTATTTACCAGAATCCGTCACGAATACCTAACGAAGTACAAAGAACCATAGAAGCAGAATACGAGAAAATTCATTATAATAAATTAAAATACACAAGAAAGCCACCGCCTTGGGAGAACAATAAAACATGCAGAGAGGACTACGGAAACAATATACCGTAAAACAAAGGACTCATTTCGGTAGGACGCTCCGGTACATGCAATATCGATATATTTCTGTAGCCTTCGAGTTCGGAGGCCTGAATAGAAGCCCGTATGTTTGTTGAGACTGAATTGCTAGCGCCGCGGGCTGCAGGTCGTCCATGTTAACCGCAAATGCGAACGCTTTGTGTGGGAGGATGATCTTAATTTTTTCTTGATACGACCCAAATTGGAGGTAAAAAGTAAAATAAGTACCTAAATACACGCCTAAAAAAATCAAGGTACAAAAACCATAATATGATATTGTAGCTATATATTTTTAAACTTGAAATCTGTAGGTAGGTACTTTATGAAAGAAATTTTGTGCAAAATATTTTAAGCGAGTTTGCTATTCTAAGTATTTATTAACATGTTAGGTTGAAAGTTATCTTAAAATTTTCCCAGTATATTTTTAAAGGGAAAAGCATCAAAATCTGTGAATAAAGAGAAAACATCAGTATGATATTTTTATGCCGAATTTATATTTATCAGATGTGTCGTGACTTGACGCATAAGAAAGGTTTCGGTTTCTTACATTTAATATGGTTGCATTCACATTTCTGTGATGCAGTATTGTGACGTCTGTGCTGTGTCGCGTCAGAGGCAAGCAGAGCGACAGGAAGCATCACGACTCACGACACAATACGTCAAACAAATAAATAAATAAATAATAAATAAAAAAATATTCCACAACATTCTACACAACGCTTTCTAGACCCATGGTAAGCTTAATTAGCTTGTGTTATGGAATCTAGAATGCGGATATACATACTTAGATACTTTTTTTTTTGTAAATACATACATATTATACATAGAAACACCCAGACCAATGCAAATATTTATATTCATGCATACAAATATTGGCACTGAGCGGAGATCGAACCCGCGCCTCCTGCGTAGCAGCCGCGTTCACTACCGCTACGCCACAGAGGCAGTCTAATGTAATGTCCACTAGGCTCCTAATTATTAATCAGATATGAAACTTCCACGCGGAGTATTAGTATTGCTCGGGAGTCTCGGGACATTATCTTGGACCTAATATGTGCTCAAAATGTGCTCTATACGCGCAGTACACGTTTCTTGAGGGTTTTTGAGGATAGCACGGGGTGACACTGCAGTGGACGAGCTCAAATTCACCAAGTCCAGATTATTACAAAACATTCCACACGCGCTCGGACAGCCTCCGTGGCATAGCGGTGGTGAACGCGGCCGCTACGCAGGAGGCGCGGGTTCGATCCCCGCTCAGTGCAAATATTTGTGTGAATGAAATATGAGTATTTGCATTGGTCTGGTCGTGCCTCGGAGAGCTCGTTAAGCCGTCGGTCCCGGTTGCCATGAGAACATCTATGGCAGTCGTTACGGGTAGTTGGAGCCCTCAAAAATCCAAAAAACAACGGTCTAACTGCAAAAACTTCGATATCGCCTAATGTTAACATTGAGTTGTGGAGGTCAGATGACAATCGCTTCACGGAAAATATCGAGGTCTAGCTAAATCCGTGGTTAAGACTGGTAAAAGCGTGGGGTCCGCTGAAAGCTTCGGATGCGACTGGGAATTAACGCTAAGAGGAAAAAGATTCCACACGCGCTAGGGCCTCGTTTGGGCCTCGATTTAGCTCCAAGCAATGAAAACAATACCTTGCAATATTACAAGGGATATGAGTGCCTATTGCTACTAAGCTAGGGTTCAAATAGTATATACCTAACTACCCTTTTACCTTACTTTTTTGTCAGCTTACAAACAACGCAATTTCTTTAATCTCGCACAAGAATTTAATTCTAAGGCTAAACGAAATCATGACGGATAAAGCTTTACGTATAAGTATGTATAGCTATCAGTTATTGCCAACCTACTTTGAAACTATAATTTACACCTGACAATTTATCGACAAGGACGTGGTATCGGATGAGGTAGGTACTTCCTTGATACAGTTTCGGGAGCATAACTTACAATCTCAACTAACAGGCAATTAGGATTATAGACAGAATGTATGTCATGGCTCACGTAGGTACCCTTGTACCCACAGTGAGTACCTACGAACTCATGTAAAACACAAATACACTCAAAACTTTATTATGAAATTGAATTCTTAACCAATTTCAGTTTACATACATTAACGTTGTTATTAAAGAAAAGGGAAGAAATAATGTCATTACCCGAGATAGGCTAATCCTCTTTGTTATGACGTCATAAATATTAATTCGTAATTATCTCGATGAAGATAAAATCATAAATTTTACATGTACGGGAAGGAAGTAAGGATGAATAAATATTACATGGCGGTTTACAAATTGTCTATTTATTACGTACACAAACACATTAGGTATACGTGCCTAAATATCTTGTTTTCTTTGAAGAAAATATCTAAGTGAAGGAAAAGATTTTTTTTCGGTCGCCCCAGTTTCAGTAATTTCGTAAAGCATCAGTGCCTACTTGAAAGTACAAACACTTTGCAGCATTTTGTTCGGAAGTGGAATAAGTATACAGTGTAAGTACCTACTGAGGAGTTTTTCAAAGTAAATATGTGAAAAGAATGTAGGTAATATATTTCTGAAGTATATTTGTTGTAGCCAACCCGAAGAGACAATTGGATTAAACCCCCAGAAACATTAATAGACACAAGTGGAGTTAATTGGATTTTTGCAATACAGTCTCATTTATACAATTCAATTGTTCAGACATAACCTTGTATTTACAATACAATATTATATAAGGCATCTTAACTCAACAATCAATAGACGATTCCAAACCATTTCACTCAACGAATAGTGTTCGGCACTACCCCGATTCGAAGTCAATATAATGGAATCAGACTAGTAGTATATTAATGATCACGTCGTTAAAATATAATAAAAGTGGCGGAATCGATTTTGATAACGGCAGAGATTTAAAGTAATATACTCTTATAATGGACTGCTTTTAACGCCTCGCTGTAGATCGACATTTTAATGAGAATAAAATTATCGTACTCACCCATCGGCGGCAGATAGGAAACGTACCTGAAAAATAAAAAGCTTTTACATAAAACATGAAAATATACATTATAAAAATATTTTATGCAAGATGAAACAGTAAAGTAGGCACAAAGGACGTCCCGAAAGAAAGATTTTCTGTGAACCATCCTTAAATTATTTTTAGATACATTTTCAGAGAATATTATCAGAGCGGTACTCGTTAGAATAAACGTGAAAGGTCAATGATTAAGTTGGATACTCTTTTTACCTTCTGCCACTTAAAAAAACTGTGGAAGGGCCCCTCCCTTCCACAGTTTTGTTACACACAGTAATTATACCTTAACAACATGATTATTCCAATATTTTACTATGATATCTTGGTTTCCGATTTCGTGGTCCGGAGTTCGATCAAATATTGTTGGGTTTTTAGTTGCAGCACAGAGTTGTGGAGCCGCCTGTCACCCTAGCAGAAGCAGACTGAGGCGGGGGCGGTGCGACGTGCGTGCCTCCTCCTATCCAAGGGTAAGCCCTTGGTATGGCATTGGGACGCCGTGGTTTCCAAACACGTGGGGTCTTCTATAGGTAAACCGAAGATGACCCTGGGTCAGTCGGGAAGTGAGGGATATGCAAATGGCAATCTTACTCTCAGTAACTGAATGTCCCAAGACAGCATGCGATTTTAACCAAATTTAAAGCCTACATAACCACCCCACCCGCTTTCCGAGGGGATTTCCGCACTATAAAAAAGCACTGAGTCCGGAAAAAGGTCATTCGACTCTAATAGATTCACCTTTTATCATCAGATATACAGACGTAAGTGTGCAAGGAAAGTCAGTGTGGGAATAAAGAATCCAATCAACTACATACACCTAACGCTACGATCGGGTACAGTCGTAGCACGTAGATAATTTGATGCGCTACGACCTACGACTGTACCTGTATTTCGACCGAAATAACATCCTCAGAGATTCTCTACGATTACATGGCGGAAGACGGAACATTGTATGTTCCGACCTGATTACATTTCTTTCAGTAAAGCATCCATAGTTTTGGCACTTCAAATTGGTAGAGATAACTTGGTAGCACATCAAATACTTGTTGATGCTGCTATGCAATTAACACCAACAACAAGAAAACAACCTATTACGACTCCTGTGTGAGATTTTAACTCTAGCAACAGCTGTTCTAGTAATAATCGCAATTGAATCCGATTACACCATATTCTCGTTAACGTGCACTAAATTATATATACTCGTATAAATCCTTTCACCAGCAAACGTAGTTTTTGGAAGACTTCAATTTTCTAAAAGTTAATCCTCCTTGCTGGGATTCATTTCTATAATCGTCGCGAGCCCTGATTGCCACCCCACAATACCAACAAGAAATAAAACCAACATGGAGACAAAAATAAATAAAATTAATTATGCCAGTCAGCGACTTAAAAATTAATTTGACTTTCTTATTCATGCCATTAATAGCTTCTTTGGTTTAAAAAAAAACATTTCTAATAAAAAGATACCGGAGGCGCCAAGTATAGCGAAATTAATTTATTTAAAATAATAATAACAAGAGTACCGTATCTACTGTTTATTTGTTTAAATAGGGTTTAGTATATATGAATAGAATTGTTTTCAGAAGTATGTACCAACTTACATAAATTATTACATTACAATTTTAGTGAACTTGCAACAAAGAAGTTCGTAAGAATACCCTACGAACTTTATTCGTATTCATACAGAATATTCCCCGTAATTTTGTTAAAGTTGTCCCGTTACGACGGACTATTGGGATTTTTATTCCGAAAGCTTCAGTTCACTTACGACTTCCTACATTTCCCCACCGAGATTGGTGTGTTTGCTTCAGTATTATGAAATATGAGACTTTAATTAAACATTCTGAACAAATTCAGAGAGCAGGGTCAGGTCGTACAGACTGCAATACCCTCAGAAAAAAAACATACACTTATTAAGACACAGACCGGGTGTTACATCATCATCTTTTATCCGGGTGTTACATTACCGGTCAAAAAGGACCATCTGTGCTGCGGGTCGCGTTGCATATAAATCTATACATATAAAAGAAAGTCGAATTAGTTATACCACTTATAACTAGAAAACCGCTAGACCGATTTTGATGATTATTGATTTTGTTGGGTTCGTTTTTGTCTGGGTTAACCGAATAACAAAAAAAAATGAATTGCTTTCTATTTTCTAAATAATTAAGACATTGATACACATAACATCATTGATTCTAAGGTGAAGCGAAGTGTGCCTGGTCAGCTAGTAATAATTAATTGACCCATGTGGATTTCGAGCCCCCAACACTCGACACTACTCAGATAACGCTTACCCCTGTGGCAGTTGTCGAGAGGTGACCGCATAAACTGTAGCGCTACATGCAATCAATTTGTCGAGTTATATAAATTTAAAAACATACATCTCTTAAGTATGAAATATAGCAACTAGGTTCGTTTACGTAGGTAGATATACGATTGATGAAACCGTCAACATCGGCTCGTGTACACAACATTTTAAGCAGATCGGGACAATATTTTTCTTTTAAAAAATTGCCAATCAATTTTGCCACTGTTATTTTGGGCAAACGATTTTGTTCTAGTCGTTACCTATATTTTAGTAACCGATTTTCTTTAAGTATTATAATAACCATCAATATACAACATATAATATAAGCGAAATACCACTCACTGATTATTCATGAAATCTCAATACACTATAATACTTTCGAACTTTAAATTAGGCAGGTAAGTTCCTAATAGTATAATAAGAACAGGTTTTACGAAACTCCAACCCCAAGGGGACAAAACAAACTCTACGGGTACGAAGTCGGGATAGCATACAGGTACGTAGGTACACAAGATAACACCTTTGGGTCTACTGTAATAGGGAGTGCGATTATTGCTATCAAATGGGCACTTTGGGATAAAAAAGCGGGACAGGATTCTCGAGTAATTAAGAATTGTGTAGCTGTAACGCGAACTAATCATTAATTGCCACTCAGTGCAACTTCTGAATAAGAACAACAATACACAAGCAATAGTGCTTCATAACCGCAGAAATAATTAATTCACATAATGAAAGCCGAGGGAACACAGGCGTTATTTACAATAGTAATGAAGAGGAAATTACTTCTCGAATTGGCTTCAGTTACACAATTCGACGAGCACATAAATAAACTTGATACAAACACGACACAGACAGTATCTTAGAATCAATATGAGATGGCTTATATTTGTTCTTTACACGCCTTTAATCCAGTGTCAAAGGAAATGTTGGGCGTCCCTGACATAAAGCTAATAATGTTATATTGGCAACTCAGAGCCTGTTTTATGGTAATATATCTAATATTTTGTTAGTAAAACGGCAAGCTGAGGCCAACCTCATATTATTAATATTGATATTATACTGTGTGTTCAGCATTGCTTTTTTATATCAAAAATTATAATTTTAAAACAAAAAATAGTACTAATAAATATGTATTTGTAAATGTTTAAGTTGGTTTGTTTCCCCATCGTACCAAAACGACTAGATGATGAATGATGATAGATGAATTTAGTATGTACGCACAAAAATAACACTCTGAAGTAGAATCTGGCAAATTTATTAAACACCTTTCTCTGTATACCTATTAGACTAGATTAGAAAAATCCTTTGTTCTGGTTCAGTAGGTTACAAGCGCGGATTTTAATTTTGACCATTATCATTAAATAAATCAAATGGTATCTGAAATCTCGAAATTTTATTAGTATCTAATAGATACCTACTTAGTTATTTAATTTTTAGTGTAGGCAAGCATCTATTGTATTTACAAAGATTATATATGGATCATTAATTCTGCAGGGACATTATTATTGCTATGCCGTATTGTACCAGCTAATGGGATTGGTACCGAAGCTATAATGGTTGTTTGTATAATTGATTGTTATTATAATTAAGGCGCACACCTCAATACCTTCCCACCAATTGTCTGGATGCCCCGAGTGACAGGTTTTGTTCCCTAATCAATTCTGGTTAATTATTTAGCACTAGTGCCTAGTACGTACACGAGATTCCAATCAGTGTGCCTGAATCTGACAATGACAAATGATTAACAGTAGTTATTTCTTTTGGATATTACTTTTGATTATATCAGCTGTGCAATGCTCGTTTTGTTTCCAGATTTGATAAAGTTACTGAATTTTACTGTTAGGTATTTCTCTGTAGCAGCGTGAAATCTAAAAACGGCTTCAGTAATATTCAATTTTTATATCGAGACATATAATTTAATTAAAACAAAACCTATAATAACACCGATAGAGGTTCAAAGAATAGGGGCAGTTAAGGAGAGTTCACACTGAGTTGACCGAGGCGGCTTAGACCACCTGTTATACCTAATTCAAACTTTTAATTACCTGCAAGCCGTGAGCAGAGTTTATCACTAATAGCTGTAATAGATTAGATAACTTTAACGAAGGTCTTATTACGACAAGCGATGGAGAACGTGCTCGTTTTTGTTAAGCCTTAAAACCTGTAGGCGGAGATAAAACTCGTGAATCGGGTGGGCGCGCTCTTGTCTGTTTACATTGCATTTTTCTTTGATTTATGTATGCGTGATTTTGTATTCGGATAGGTAACTAAGTATTCATAGGTACATTTTCGTATTTTATATTACACGTGCGTAGGAATTATAATGCTTTGGAAATAAAATTAGGTACAAGATTCGTGTTTCCTTATTTACAGTCAAAATCGATCATGCTAACCTAACGTAAATAAAACATCCTATTGTTTTTTAGTTACCACAGCATACATGTGTACATAATTCACATTTTCGAATAGGCGAATAGGATAGGCGATTTTTCTTTGGCAAGCGCAATGATCAAAGGATTTTCCGTACCTACTACTTACACCCTCACGCCCTTTGCCACTTACTATAATTCAATATACTTAACATCATTTTCTGTGCGACCTTTTATCGTGTGGTGATATTATATCGAAACCAAGTCAACAAAATTTCAGTGTAGCTTTTAGCAACACAATAACTTTCATAATTAAAATTCATTGACGCAAAAGCGTTGAAACACAACGGAGTACACAAGAAATATTCCCACGGTTCAATTACAAGATTATTTTCTTTGAGCCTTTTCCTAGGCCTTAGTAATTAAAATTTTCCGTTTGAAAGCCCGTTGGCCAAGAAACCCGTGTACAAAGGCCTGAGCGGATTTTGAATCAGAACAATCGAGCTGTGTACATACTTAGTTTGTTGAGCGGAATATGGTGACATGCAAAAAGTGCAGATTAAAGTATTAAAGAAGATATCAACGCAAAAAGATTTTGTGAAAAGCATTTTGTGAAGGGACTAAAGCAATGTTCCAATCGATTTTATACATGTTTTACCAAAGGAAGCAACTTCAGTCCGTGGGAGACAGCCTGATTGTTACTACCTATTGTTTTGTTACTGAGCGGCTGATGTAGCCATGCATAGGAACCTAATTCCAAAGAGCAAAACGGGATAAAATTAATTAATTTTAGTAACACCATTAGATGGTGCTTAGCGATATTAGTAATGTAGGTACCTAAATATGTATTATGCGTCTATGCTTCAACAAGCAAGTGCATAATTACGTATACTCTCTTACTGCGGATATCAAATCATAAAGTGGCTGAAACTCAGCGTGATGTGGATTACGTAAATTTAGTTTGAATACATAAGTAAAAAGCATGGATGGCAAATCTAGAAAAATCTAATGAACAAAATTGGGTCGGGTTGCGAAAGATCAGTAAAAGTCGGAGCGTAACAAGTGAATCCGATTAACAAGCACGAAACTTTTCCATTTATGGATTATACAGTGCTCCCGTTTCCGACACGTGACTACCTTCGATAATCTCTTCATTTTGCAGCTACCGTGTAATAGGAACCTATTTTTAAATAGATTTCTGTTATACCATTTTTAATGAAGTATTAATTAATAGTTTACTTGTACTGTATTAGCTACTTTTAGGCTTCGAAAAATATTGTTTGTGGCAGTACTTTTGTGCGGTTTTGGTTATTTACTAGATACGAACAGTTTTTTTTTTGTTTTCATAACAAAAAATTAGGTAAGCACCTACCTAATTTTTCAAAAATGTGGCTATTTAACGTGCCACTGATTCCGAAAAGGAAATTACCGATAACCATTTACACAACAATGTTGATTATATTGAAGATTTATATTAAAAAAACCTGTTACCAGTTACAATAACTTAATTTTACCCGTCCCTACATATTTACTAGGCAAATCTATAATAAGAATGTCAAACAGCGGAATTATATTCCGCCTTATTTATATGAGGACCTCTATGTTAAATGCTTCTCAGAAAAACACCCAAGCTTCATTGTCAGACGTGTTTCATTGTTACAGCTTCTCTAGCTACGTTATACCTTTTGATATCATTTACCTCATAAAAATATTGAGCTCAACCTAATTTTTAACGAAAATCGTCATTTACGTAATGCTAGTACTATACCACCGAGCCCCAGGCCCAGGTAAACATAATACTGACGTACTGACACAATATATCTGTGATATTACGCTGACGTAATATCTGTGTGTGTAAAGTGATGTGATGCAGGTACCACCAATGGCAACGTGTGGAGAGCATAAAATCATGCGATCTCGCTCCGGTGATGAGTAAAATTTAAATAATGTCAACCTTGCATTTTTATTTACTCACACAGACATACCTACAACATCGCCACACAGGGTCACTACCTATGTAGGTTGTATACGCGGTTGGGTCATATCATTTTATCAAATATCCAGGGTGTACTATAATTTGAAAATGTAATAACTAGTTTAAATATGTGCACTAACTTTGTTTTCATCCACCTTCCATTAGCTGCCGTATGAGTGAAAAGTTTAAAAATTGAGTTTCGCACAACCTAGTTCGTATTGTTCGGTTAATCAACATTAATCTTGTTAGAAGTCGCCCGTATCTCGTGCAGTACATTTATCATGGGGAATTTAGTTAGCTTCAGTTTCGTCTGGGGAACAATGCTACAGCATATTTATAGCATTAAGTTTTCTTTAAACTTTACTTGGCAGTAATTTAAGCTATGATTTACTCTTTAAATTTTTCATTAATGCCATCTAATCGTTATACTACAGGATCAAATTCAGATCCCTTCGTAAGCAGGTTGTTGCTTCCTATGAAAGATACAAATAACATGTAAGGACAATACCTACTTGAGTAGGTAGGTAACAAAATATTTGGCGTTCTATATCATAAAAATTGAGTATAAAGACACTGTAGATAAAAACATTGCGCGAGTAGCGAGAGCCTAAATCAATAAATCTGGGAGCAGATGAAAACAATAATTTATTGGTGAAATAGAACAAGAATGATATTAAACAAGAAGAAACATAAGTACCTGTTGCGAATATTAGGTACACCTACTGGGATTGTTGTTTAGCGTGACTCTTGTTAATTTCTTCGATAATAGTATAGAAGATAGGATAGTCTAATAGGTACTGAACGTATGAGGAAAACATAACGCAACATATCATGTAGGTAATTGAATTGATAGGTACTTAGTTACTATGTTTATCCATCCATAATTATAAATGCGAAAGAAACTCTGTCTGTCTGTGTGTCTGTCTGTCCGTCTGTCTATCTGTCTGTCTGTCTGACTGTCTGTCTGTTACGCTTCCACGCCTAAACCACTGAACCGATTTTGATGAAATTTGGTATAGGATTAGATTAGACCTTGAGAAAGGATTAGACTATATTTTGTTCGCAACAACCGACATCCAGGAGGGCGGAGCCGCGGGCTAAGTATTTCATAATTTCCTACTGTATTAATTTGTATTGCGATAACCGATCAACGACAGAACATAAAAATAATAGAAAGTTTGCTGTCTGTTACGCTGTATACAATGTTAAATAGCGTAAATCTGATTCACTTCGTTACGTAGCTCGTGGTTAACGAGGATCTCATGCAAATTGTTCATTGCAGGATGTATTCCGTTTGTAATTAAAACAGGAGTTTCTACTTCATCAAAGCAGTACGCTAGTGCCTGTTGCATAACTCTTAAATTCTGGTGTAAATTACCTTTGAATTGTGACTCGTACGTTTATCATGCCGAACCTAGCGCCCGATATGTCCCGCGAACAAAGCTTGATAATGTTATTTTAATGATGAACTACTATCGAGGACAGCTCAAAGTGATAGCTTTGAGTTATGTTTCTTTTATTATTGTAAAACTGTTCATAATATTTATGTTTTATGATATACCTACCTGTTTTATACTCTCTTACATAAAAAACGTGTAAGTGAACGCATAACCCCTAGGGCTGACCCGTTTCGAGATGACCCCTGGTATGGGAACCACGGTATCACCATCTTAACCCGGAATGGGAGGAACATAAAATATGAAAATACCTATACTCTAAAAATCCATCTTAGATCCTTTATGAAATGCCTCATTAGGTTTGTAAAGGCCCTGAGCTCTCTGTTATACGATCTTTCCAAGAAGGCATTGCTTGTAATCACATACAAAGGATATAAATACATTTAGGATGAGAGGTTTTGAGGTCATTGCCTAGGAAGTAGCGCATTAACCCATTTCAACCTTTGACAATTTACCTACAATATTGACCTACATTTTAGCCTATCTTCCTAAATTGAATTGCAAACATTAGATACTTAAAGGAATCAGAATTCACGCGTTTATTACGAATCATTTAATTATAAAGAGTATACCTGTCAATCTGAGTGTCGTGTGAAACCTGATTTGATTTTCTACTCAAATCAGTAAAAAATTGTTCTGAAAATCCAATAGACCCTTTACCCTCCAAGTCAATAACCGATAACGAAGACAATGCCAACTGTAGAATCGAATCTAAATTCCTCTCCGTTTCAATATTCATCTCCTGAACAATGAACAAGCAGTGATCCAATTAAAATTAGATTTTAGTTTGCTGTGAAACAATTAAATGAACGACGGCAGTTTCCTATAGCTACAGTTACTAAAGTCGAACTAAAATCAATTTGTACAAAGTGGCAAGAATATTTATGATCAAATCTTTAACAAGTCGTTAGTTTATAGAGACGTCAGTTTCAGCAGTTGTGAAAACGCTAGTGCTTCGCTATAAATATTTGCTACATCGTTAATTTATTTATTTAAGCGTCATTTTTTTAACTTTAGGTATTGAAACGTCATTTGGCACGTAGCCCACCAAATGATAAAGCGCTTCTCATAAGCCTATTAACACTTGCAGCCTGCTCCAAAGATGTCATTCGGATGTTGCCATCTCTAGAATAGAAGAAAGAAGCTAAGAAAAAAATGGGGGAAAAAATGTTTTTCAGCTGCACCTTCTGTACCTTACATTCTGTGTCCGTCTATTCGTATAAGACATTTTTTTTTATATAGGACACGTCAATTTGACATCGCCTTGCCTGATGGTAAGCTGAGGGCAAAGTCTAGTCAAGTCAAGACATTATTATTATCAGACCTTTTCGTATAAGACATTCGACTAAAATTAACTATAAATGCCAGAACGTCCTCCGTTTCTCATGGATATGTCTGTTATAAAAAGTCCGGCTTTTTAATTTGGAACTGAAGCAATTAAGTGGGATTCTTATCTACTAGTAATTTCGGTTATTATTGTTGGTAATATTTGTTCAAAGCTTTAAATCGCTAGATACCTAGCTTAGTTCCTAAGAGGAGGTTGTACCTATTCGTTGCAATTTAGTTATAGGTAGCTATGTATAGTAAATTATCCAACTAATAAAACTTTAAATGGTTAGTCGTTTGATAATATAGGAATATGCGTAAGTTAAATAAACTGTTTGCTGATCTTATACTACTCTTAAGAAACGGTAAGATCCACGTTTATTTTGCTACGATCGATGACGGAAACAGGTGATATATAAACTATCCTGATACCGCATACACGGATGAAATCGCGGATAAAAATTAATATTTGGTAACAAACACACATAGGTTTCCCTGTATTCAAGTGTAGGGACTAATCTTAAAGTGCATTTTACGTGTTGGAGTGTGCAGAATTTGAGCTTAGGTCAGCATACACCCCGTTTGGAGCCCACAATCTAAAGTCGTTAGCCCTTGATTAATGAGCCGACGAGAATGGGGATTATGAGCTAATTCCGCAAAAAACCCTATCTCGGTTAAAAATAATCGCCGCCCAAGTCGTACTTTTTTTTGAAACTTTTAAATTTAATACCCGGGTAAAGTTGAGTTCTATACTTAATTTAGTAGATGGTGAGTGTCGGTTGAATATTAAACAGTCGAAATTAACTTCGAAGGATGAATTACCTTTGTTTTACCGTAGAAATAAAACTTTAGCGTGGTTGTGCTTTTTAAATCTTGCCGAGAGTTGTATTAAGAAATGGTACCTACTAGTATTTAACGTTTGTATTTGAATTGTAATATTGGAATATTTTTAACTCAAAAATCATAGCTTTATCTGAACCAAACATGTGTCTCCATTACACATTCAAGCCGCCTCGGTATGCTCTAAAATTCTAAAGCATACGTTCCACGACATAACTCAAATTTTAAACAATAAAAATTGCACTTTAGTAGTGCTCGAGTTTCGCTCTTGTAGCATTTTACGGCTCATTCTTTTAATGCTAGAACTCAACGTGTAACATAGTGAAGACGTATTTCCCAGGAACGTGTTACAACCAGATGCTGCTTGGAATTTTTACATTATCCCTCCAATTCTCTCGTCATGAACTCGATGTGACAAACTTTAAACAGTCCGTGAGAGAGTAAGTTTCGATGTTTTTGTATTTTATCACTCTTGTTGTCATGCCTGCGTAATAAATTTGAAATAAAGGGACGCGATAGCTCCCTCGACAGGGAACAAATGAAGTTTCTATTGGAAACGTTTTGTCTGCTTCAGTATTGTATTTTTATACAAAACCCATTTTAAAAGGTTTTGATTTGGTTTCACGAAACTGTGTTATTTTTAGAAAAAGAGGTGTGACGTATCAAGCAATGGTGAGGCTAAGATCTGGGCACACTTTTACTTTCATAAGTCTCCCAGAAACGCCTGATTGCAGGCAGGCCTATTTCGTCCCTTAGTAAATTCCCCACTCACTTTTACCTGGTAAATCTGTTTGTTCTATCTTCCTTTGTCCATCTCTTCTACGCATCCGTTCACGAACTGTGTTCCGCACTTGATCCATCAACGTTACTTCGACATTACTTCTCAGACCCCTCATTAGCACTGCATAAAATTTACGTTGTTCTGCCAAACCTGACATTCATTATTATACATAAAAGTTGGGTCCATCTACCGCAGTGTGCCTTTTTAGTTACGTTGTGGTTGCTCATAAAAGCCGTAACTTGATTTTCGACCCAAACTCTTCACTCATGACACAATCATGTTTGTTATCGCTTATAAACAACCAAGCATATATAAGCACTTAACTACACTTAAAATATTATTGTACATCATCATCGTCATCCTCAATTAGCCTATTGCAGTCCACGCGCAAGGCGGAGGATCGGCAGAAATGGCGCACATTGGGAGAGGCCTATGTCCAGCAGTGGACTGCAATAGGCTAATTGAATTATTGTACATTAAATAAAAATTATCGCCTTCGGCAGACTTTAAATGACGCCGGATCATTCGGATTGCAAACTCCTAATAGTTAAGCTTTGATTAACGTGAATACTTAAGTTAAAATCAGCAACGTTGCAAGTAGGTGGACTTTTACTTTCACATATTCAATTCCGATGGCCATATTCTTACAATTCTTGCCTTTTTGATAACCTACTTTTTGCATAGCGTAGGAACGCCATTGTTCTATTCCTTAAAACATTTCGCCCTAAAACACATCGAGTATCCAGCCACTTAAAAGCCCCTTGCAACATTGAATGGCTTGTTCAACATCACATAAAACTAGAACACAGATGAAGGTAGCCATCTAATAATATCAAACGACAAGGCAGTTTCAAAGTTTCCCAATCATTACATGAAATAGGGTTGACAGTTCACGAAGTTGACCGAGATAAATGATATTTGTGGGCGACGAGTGCAGTTTCATTAATTATATTATATGTAAAGTTTGGTGGACATGCGAAGACAGGAAGATACCATATCTATTACCATTAGCTTATGTATTTGTGTTGCGGAAACATGCTTCTGAAATAACTTATTATGTTGTTAGGATTTCTGTTTTGATAAATTATGAAAATCTTATACAAAACAGATTAGCTGAATCGATAATTTAAGTAGGTTTGTTCCTTCATCAATTTACAATGTTTGATAGTGAATTCATATAACATCTTGGGCATTAGGTACAGACGCATGATCGCTTAGAAAATTTTATAAGTTATGTCTAGTACTATCATTTGTTCGGTGGTTGTGTTATCCGTATACAGAATCAATCAAATTCCTTTGAAACTTTACTTCTGATGCTCTGTTCATAGTGCATTTTTAAAGAAATTGATTTATCCGAGTTATAGTGAATGTTAGTAGATGTACAAATTGTTTCAAAATTGCATTCATTTCATTCGAAAAATAGCACATAATGTATGGAAGTAGGTAGGTATCGGATGGTAAAAGGTTATTTACCGCGCGTACTTCTCGTAACGTTACCACATTTATCTTTAAGTCACCGTTTCTCACGTAGCCAGTAGTATTGGGGGTAATGGTTATGTGTACTTAAGCAATGCTAAGCTTTTATTGGATCTGAGTTTATCGATGCTTGAGAAGTCCTTCTTCGTATAATTGTTTTAACCAGGTTTAGAACTGACATTTAATTCATAGCATTTCTAACTACAACGCAATTTATAGAAAGAAAGAAAGAAAGAAAGAAAAAAGTTTTATTTGAGTTATCTGCACAATGTGAAATAATACAGCATAATATCGTAATATAATTATCGAAGAGCTACAAATCAATAAGCCGTTTCATTGGTTTGTTTCATGAAGGTTCGAACTTCTTTTTAATCAATATTGGACAATCCTTCGAATGCTACACATGTTCTTATTATTCTATCATATCCTGCTAATATCATAAATGTGAAAGTTTGTGAAAATGCCGATGAATGATTTTTAATCCGGGGATAGGTTCGTTAGGTATTGCGAACGGATTAGAAATTACACGCGAGAGGAGCCGCGGGCATCAACTAGTTAAAAATAAATGCGTAAAAGTTCCAAAGTCACTAGGAGTAGGTACTTCATGTTCAATGAATGTCACATTTTTCACATGATTTAGTATATTTATTTTATGATCACTTAAGAAACCAGCCTCTTCACGTCATAAAACCTAGTAACCTTTTTTCACCCCAAAGAGATATTTGAAGGGCATGAATGTTACACGAGAATATTACTCCTAGTATCCTGTGTAATTCAATTCAATGAGCCATTCTGTGCGAACATCTGCTTTACAGCACAATACAGATAATGTACCCAACATTATATTACCTGTGGTAATACATTTGGGTACTTTATCATAGGAGGATTGAGTAAGCTTTCCCTGTACACTGTACAGATTCCGTCTACACCCATTTGATATATTATATTTTCCGCGACCGCATCTCGAAGAACACAAAGAAAAAGAAACCCGTAATAGAATGAAACAAATAGGCTTCTTGACACCTCGCTGTTACGTAAAGAGGTGGAAGTGTTGTTAGGATTATCACGTGATTTTTATTAAACCTTTAGTAGGGTTGCTTTATTAGGGAGATAAGACAGAGAAAGCGCATGACGGCATAAGATACACAACTGGTTGTAGCCCACGGCGGCCCTCGCGTGGAATTTTGGGTCAGCTCCCGCAACCCATAGGAATTAGGAACCTATTCTAGATATTAAAAAGTTTTTACTCCGACTATCCTAGTTGCAAATTTCAGCCATAGTGATTGAGTAAATCACGCTCAGATGAGCGTGAAGCGTGATTGAGTAATAAACATTCAAATATCTTCACAAACTTAAACATCTATAGGTACTATTAAAAAAATTGAAACCCCCCAAATGTCCGTACGCGCATAACTTCCGAACGACTGCACTAAATTGGATTATTTATTTTGTTTTGTGTTTGTTATTGTGTGGCCAAGGTTTGTATATAATTAAAGGTGCAGCGGGAACGGGATCTGAATTCCACGCGGGCAGAAACAAAAAGGGCGGTTCAAAGTTCACCGAGTTAGCTAGTTTATTATATTAGTAAGTGTACCTACTGAGTACCCATCCTGAGCGACCGATCTTAGCTCAAGTTTTTTGCTATTGAAACAATAGCAAAAAAACCTGAGCTAAGATCAGTCGCCCATACTGTTTAAAAAAATAACGAGTCCGTTATCTGCTCGTAAGTATATTTTAAGTTGTGAACAATTTTATTTAAAATACAAGCTCAAAAACTTTCATACACAAAAATTTGCAAAGGAAATGTGCTATTTTGCATAATAAAATTCAGACAGTGAATGTAGCGTGAATAACTGAGCTGTTACAGTGACAGATAGTAAGAAACGATTCAAAAGGATAGTAAAGTGCATATAGGTGTCAATAGAATGGACACTGGATGTTGCAAATAGAAAACTGTGCCATACAGCTGGCTGAGCTCCTGCCCCAGTTCCATACAGACCAAGTTCGGTTTGGGATATCGAGTTTTAGGTACTTTTAGTATTTTCATGCTGAAAGGTGACATTGACGGACGTGGAATAAAATAGGAGCGCTGGTGAACCTCACTTTCCTACTTGCCATGAGTGCCATGACATATCTATAATACCATTATGCTTTACAAAGTTATTGTACATATTATCAGACAGATATATACAGCCCAGACTCGAATGAACAATAGTGCCTGGAATACGGCAATAGGCTCACCGCCTATTACGTGGGACCTAATACAATAATAAGGGTTTTCATTCACCTCTGCCTAACCCTCCGGGGATAAGGGTATTGTGATTATAATATGTAAGTTATTGTATATAAAATAAAAAGAAAATTCAATTATGGTTTTATACATATTTCGGTTGGTAAATCACAAAATAAATGTCATCGAAGGCGCAACATACAACCTAGAAAAAACCCGCAAATAAACGTAAATTTTTATACTACCTCCAATCTGTGTCTACGATGCAGTTCCGAGAGGAGACGTGAATACTTAAAAGATGGCACCCGTGAAACTTGTCCGTCATTGTGAGTTGTAGTGGGTACCCTACTAAAACATGCAGATGACGAGGTACGGGCTCGAGCGCATAATATGAAACTTTTACAAGGCCAACCGACAAGTAAATATCGTACCTACATAAACCGGTATGATTTGATACACTTATGTGAATTCGATCGGTTCACGTGCGGTATCTTAATATTTTTTGTGGAATAAAATGGTATGTCTTTGGTATGTCTTCTTTACTGAAAGGCTTTTAGGTATGTTTACTTTGAAAAACCGTAAAATATGTATTAGGTACATTGATATTGCCAAATAACTAGAGTATAAATGATATGGTTCTTTCTAGAACTGAAAGATGATGAAACAAAGTAGCTACCTAAACCTTCAAAATATAAAGACGTTGAACAGTTTCGAAAAGTTATAATTTTATGGGGACAAGTTATATTATTCGTGGATTTTTCTCATGCTGAGGTGGCTACCCAGTAGTTGATAGTGAAGTTTTGAAACTTATCTTTTTATCTTTTAAATCCAAGCTTGTCAACAAACTGGAAGACACCTAGATTTTTATCTGCAGAAATCTCATTTGGCAGAGTCAAATAAACGGATTTAAGGCAGCACAATTTTGCTACCTACTTTACATAATTCAATCTTGGTAATGGACTACAGTGAGATTCAGGTTATAATTTTTTCGCAAAGATTCAATTTGATTCAATATTCGGCTTAACAAGTCGATATCTTTTCACGAAACATAACGTTCATGTTAGCATAAAGTTTAAATATGAGTAAGAAATAAAATCCTGCACAATCCAAGCAGTATATCAACTCAATATTTCAAATATGACTGTGAACAAGTATTTGAGTCGACGGCCGACAGAACCACTGTTCTTTATGCCCGCAAGTTATAAACAACGGAGAATATGGTTATTGAATTTGTTTGAATAAGGCAAGGCTCATTTCGTATTCGCGACACGTGTGTTCTAATAAAACTTTTGTAAGGGGGATAAAATATTTTGTAAATATACGTAAGATCGATAAAATTGGTTGCCTATGTACAAGAATTCTGTGGTTGGACGTGATGTGTAGACAAATGCAGGAGTCGTGAAGTCGAATGGCTGTATTCAGGTTTATTGGTCATGAAGGTACAATGTTATATCGACTGCTCCCTAGAGGTTATTGCGGCGTTTGAAATATATTTCCCAATATTAGGAAGGAATATAACCCGCGCCACGTATCTTGGACCTAAAATGTGCTCAAAATGTGCCCTATACGCGCAGTACACATTGCTTGGGTGTCTTTTGAGGATAGCATGGGATGCTACTGCGGTAGACGAACTCAAATTCACCAACCATAGACTATTACAAAGCAATCTGCAGGCGCCAGAGCTTCGTATGTCTTACGATTTAGGTCCAAGATACGTGGCGCGGGTTATACCTTTTTTACCATTGATACATTATTTTTACGAATGTCAAGATTTTTACCGAAAATTTTGTATGGTACATAGAATTATGTTAGGTGTAAAAGAGAGGTAAAATGGTTGCCTGTCTTAAGTAACCTTGGAACACGCTTACTTTACAAAGTGTGCACTGGCCGGGCGCCAACGTCCGTATTAACTCTTCCAAAGTAGAAACTATTCATCTTTCCTCCTTCGCAAAACAAGGAAGATCTCAATTTGGCAGATTATTTGTGATGTTACGTTACATCAGAGCCGATGTAAACCAATTAGATTACATATATTTATTCTATTGAATATAACCGTATTAAGTACATATTCATTTTAAAATTTTAAAAGTTGGATATAAATTACGGATTATTTTCTATATAATGTTGTGTGTATTATTTATTTTGCATGTTTATTTCTTCTTTTAAAATGTCTGAAAATAGCCCTAAAACCGTTCCAAGATACATTTTTCGAAAATTACTTTAAATTTTCAAGTCTAATAGTCTTGTACAATATCGCTGTTGATAAACACAGCATGCCAAAATAGTGGCGTGGCGTCAAGTTACTTCATGGTAGATAAGCTAGAGGGCGCTTTCTTCTTCTGGCTAAAACAATGTTGTCACAGGGCGCGTGGTCTCCTCCAGCATTTAGCACCTGCACTGATTTCACTACTCGGTAGATACATTTCGCACGTTCCTTGATATCCGCACCATATTTTGAGAGAGAATATTTCGTAAATCGTCAACGGCGTATGTACATACCTTGACTCCATCCGTCAGTCCGGTTATCGGTGCCATAAAAGCAGTAGATACTAGCCAAACCTAAAGGAGGATGCGGTAATGGCTAGGGGCCCCTGTAACACCCGCCAGCTTCCCAATTGTCACGACATGGTATATAATAAAATTACATCGAGGATTTTTTTTTCCACCAGCTTCCTATTGAAAATGTTCACCGTTCGCCACTGGTATATCCGCATGAACCGATGAACCCTGAGATAGACCTAGAAATCACACTACAATGATCATCACGTTACCTTGACATGTGGCAGCGCGAGCAGTCTCCGTATCTCGTGTATAGCGGACGCAGTGGCCGGCGTAGCAGCGGCCGGCCCAGGCCCGGTGTGACGTAGACGCGTGGCCGCCTCTAACGCCTGACGGCTTCGTTGTCGACCTTCTGCGGCTGGAGCCCGACCCATGGTTACCACCACCGTACACGCTATGCGGTCGTAGATCTGGACACAATTACAATAGTAGATTACCCAACAATTGAAAAAAAAGATAAATTCTTTTCGAGGCACTAAGTTCTATCCCGAGAGGAGCGAAGGTAGAATCCCGAGCGTAGCGAGGGATTCTATATAGAAACCTGAGCGGATCGAGAGATACAAGAGCCGAGATGAATTATTATTACTCTGTGATAAACAATTATTACTCTGTGATTATGAATAAAATTTTGTTATGGATACTTAGTACATAAACGAAGCAGCAAATTATCAGCAATAGCTACCGCTTTAGCACGAAAAGACTCCGGAGTCTTTTCGCGTTCAAGAATATGAGAGTTTTATTTTCATCACTGGATGAAGTAATTTTAAGATTAAAAGACAAAAAAAAAACTTCTTCAAGGAAAATTACACAGAAAATTGGCGGCATTTTTTCTTAATTTAAAGTGTACATTTAATCCAGCCAGTGATTGCATTTAGGTGGCTTTTATTACGTTTAAAAAGTTCGACTAGTCTAACAGTCTCTCAGTTCATCAGTTTAGTTGTTAATATTTTATTTTGCAATGTATATTTTTCCAACAAAGACTAGGATTTTAAACAGTATTGGGTAGAATCAGACGACCTTGTCATCATCCCTACTACAGAACTTCGATGTCGCTAGATAGTTGTTCAAAGTATTCACTTAATTGACTTTCCCAGCGCTAAATTCTTTTTTTAAATAACCTGAAAATAAATTTACCTCTAAAAGAGCTCTCAGCTGCAAGTCATCGAGTACACTGTGGAACAGGTCAGGGTCCATGAACATAGGCCCGTCTTGGAGTACCGACACGTCGTCCAACGACTCCACGACTAAGTTGACAGCTGTAACAACCAAATGTTATTGTAATATTATTATGTCACGCAAAAACCGCGTTATGACGTGAAGTTGCAGATAGCAGCCCGCCATATAGTCCGGGCGCGATGAGAATGAGATGTGACCTTTTGGAACTGGGCCCATACCATGAACATTTAACAGGTCAATAATTAGAACTGCTGTCATTCTACCAACTGCAAATGTCACTTTGTAATGTCATATAAATATATATTATAGAGTCCGCGCTAGCTAATAAGTCCTGCGGCAAAACGAGGAACTAAAATGACATCGCCGCCATACTGTGTGTTGATTGGTTCGGGCCATGTTACTGTCATGGCCTGAACCAATCAACACACAGTATGGCGACAGAAGTTGCGATTGCCATGCCGCCTCCAAGGGACTTATTTCTTAGCGCGTACTCTAGGATTACAAAGTGACATTTGCAGTTGGTAGAATGACAGCAGTTCAATTATTGACCTGTTTTAAGAGCTTATAATAGGTCACCTGATACGTATGTGGTCCACCGGCCAGCCATAGCGTCGGCAAACTCATGTCGAAGCTCACGAGGCGAAGTTGGGTTTTCAGTGCGACTGGATCTCTCGACGAGTTTATTTTACTTTCCTTTGATAAAGTTCCATCCCATTCTCATCGCGCGCGGATTACGCCATACCATAAGCGGCGGCAGCTTAGTGGTTAAGGAGTCGGCCTTACGATCGAGAGGTCCTGGGTTCGAATCCTGGCCATTACACTACACATGGAGGGGTTAGAGGGAATATTAGTAATTTCGGTTGCTAATATTCTTTAAAAAAATACCATAGTTATGTACTTACACTTTGGTTATTGTAGTTAAATATCTACTCATTATTCTCAATTATTTGATCTAGTAAGAAAATAATAACTTGCTGAGCATCGATTGTTCCTTTCACCATATTTTTGCCAACGACTCCGCTGAACCACAATCCAGTGGTGTCGTTAACCCGCGCCACGTATCTTGGACCTAAATCTTAAGACATACGATGCTCTGGCGCCCGCGGCTTGCTTTGTAATAGTCTATGCTTGGTGAATTTGAGTTCGTCTACCGCAGTAGTGCTATCCTCAAAAGACGCCCAAGAGATGTGTACTGCGCGCATAGGGCACATTTTAGGTCCAAGATACGTGGCGCGGGTTATAACATAACATCTTTGCCTTGTATTTGACGAAAGCAACCGGCATCCAGCAGTGAATATTGTTATACAGCATTACAGCGTCATCTATTGAATAAAGACGAAACTAGCATTATATGGCTCCGTAGGACCTGTTGTAGTTCATTGTCTGACTTCATTTACCGCATGCAGTTGTCGAGTGCTCGTCAACAGATGGCGGCACAAGTTACACCATCACACTGATGTATTACAACGTTGTAAAAAGTCTGACCCAAACGATGTGTATTGTAAATAAATGCTTATTATAATGATCCTGGAAACTAAGGATAAAACGCGGAGAGGGAAGCCGTATTAACAATTTATACAGTAACGTTTTACCGAAAATGGAATTTTATGTTGTAACAATTTTATATCGTGTACCTATGTGTTATTTTCATCAGTGCAATGAACGCTCCCAAAGCGAACACACAGATTTATTGTTACTCCCAACATACATAAACACAGGACACATATAAGGCCGCAAGACCTATTGAACGGCAGTTATAACAACTAGATTGGGCATCCGGCTCGAAAGACCAAGCATGTAAAGACCTATCATTTACATGCATCCGGCTAGAAAGACCAAGCATGTAAAGACCTATCATTTACATGCATCCGGCTAGAAAGACCAAGCATGTAAAGCCTATCATTTACATGCATCCGGTTCGAAAGACTAAGCATATAAAGACCTATCATTTACAAGCATCCGGCTCGAAAGACCAAGCATGTAAAGACCTATCATTTACATGCATCCGGCTCGAAAGACCAAGCATGTAAAGCCTATCATTTACATGCATCCGGTTCGAAAGACTAAGCATATAAAGACCTATCATTTACAAGCATCCGGCTCGAAAGACCAAGCATGTAAAGACCTATCATTTACATGCATCCGGCTCGAAAGACCAAGCATGTAAAGACCTATCATTTACATGCATCCGGCTCGAAAGACCAACCATGTAAAGACCTATCATTTACATGCATCCGGCTAGAAAGACCAAGCATGTAAAGACCAAGCATGTAAAGACCTATCATTTACATGCATCCGGCTACAAAGACCAAGCATGTAAAGACCAATCATTTACATACTTGGTTTTTCGAGCCAGATACCCAAACTAGTTGTTACAACATAAAAGTGGGTCTACGCTAGAAGAGTCGAGCACGAGCGGAGCACGAGCCTATGCTAGCATTAAGATAAGATAACTTTATTGACAAATAAAAGAAAACATTTTTTACATAAATATCCATCAAGCAACACTTTGAACACTTCAAGCTTATAACCGTATCGGAATTGCATTTTTTGATTGCAGTTTTAGATAAAAAAATGTGATAATGAGGCAGTAGATAGCTGCCTCAGCTGCCTCGTTCGAGGTTCGTACGTCGGTTCACACTACACGAATTTTGACTCGGCTCGTGCTCCGCTCGTGCTCGGCTCGTCTAACGTAGACCCACCTTGAGATTACAACTTACAGCTCATAAAAGAGGGTTACATACCAGCAGCATTAGCTTCCTCCAGAAGAACCTGACGTCGCGCGAGCTGTTCATCGTCATCGTCATCGTCGGCAGCAGCGGCACCCAAAGTTGCGGCTCGTAAACGCCGGCGACTGTTGAACTTCTTCAACTCTTCCACCGTCGCCGCTAGATGGATACGATTCTGCTTCTCGCGGTCCTGTGTAAACGGTCACTATTAGTCTAATGTAGATAGTTTTGTACGAAAGTGTGATGTCCAAGCGGTATGCTAACGGAAAAACCACAGTCGTACCATGACACTGACACTGCACAAAATAAGCCATTTTATTTTCAACTTTAACGCTATTACTTTAAAGTCTAAAATTAATTGAATTTGTTTGCATTTTCCGTAGTATGACAGTGGTTCTGGTTTAGCAGAATCGAGGTCATTGCCGCCCTCAAAATATAATATACAATCACAGTCAGTTAAAACAAAGTACTCTTTCTTACGATTGGACAGCATAGTCCGTTAAAGCGAAGTATTTTTTCTTACGATTGGACAGCATCAGTTAAAGCGAAATATTTTTTCTTACGATTGGACAGCATAGTCAGTTAATGCGAAGTATTTTTTCTTACGATTGGACAGCATAGTCAGTTAAAGCGAAGTATTTTTTCTTACGATTGGACAGCATAGTCAGTTAAAGCGAAGTATTTTTTCTTGCGATTGGACAGCATGGTCAGTTTACGATATGCCTTATGGGCCAGAGTATACGTATGCCTTGTGAGTCAAATAACACCCCGGCATTAGAAGACTCGAGTGCGGTTTTAGTCGCGTCGACGCCGAAAACTACGCATCTGTTTTAAAGCGAAGTATTTTTTCTTAGGATTAGACAGCATCCACATACATTCACCACACTTGGTGGAGCTGTGCACACTCAGAAATACTTCGCCGTCTACGGGCACGGGCTACCCGTATCCAGTTATATCTTGGCAGACTGCGTTGTCGGTGGGCCTTATACCTTTTTTATTATATAACCCTACCATCAAAGACTAGTAATACTCCATAATCTATATAATTTGAAGAATATAAACGTACTCTTATCCAGCGATGATTCAGAACCTCTTGAATGTTGATCCTCTGCGTGTGGTCCACGGTAAGCATGCGCTGAACTAAATCTTTGGCAGCGTCGCTGATGTCATCCCACATTGGTGCGTCGAACTGTGTAACACAAAAACGTATAATAATAGCACATTCATGAAATATAATCAATATCTTTAGCATTTCTTGGCTAATAACGCTACTTAAAAATTATTAGGCTAGACACTACGGTATTATTTGAATACTGGCATTTTTTTTTTGTTAGTGGAAAAATAAATTAAAAATAATGTAAGGGTCGTCGTGTAGCCATTTTGTGCGACGTGTTGTGTGACTTTTTTTATAAATTCCTGTTAAAGTAATGAATTTACTATTATCGGTACCACATGTACCCAGCGCCATCTAGCGCAAAGATGATGTACTATCGCGATCATAAGTGCAGTACCAATCTGACGCAACTATTGCGCGTCAACATTAGTCGTACTTATGACCTTATTCTTTGAAGACAATTCACACACACATACACAACACTAGTCGTACAGTACTCTTACTAAACTTTTGAAGTTATGACCTTTAATCTTTGAAGATAATTCACACACACACATACACACACATTAATATTGTTCACTCGTTGATTGATATTGGTAATTTCAATATCATACGTAAGCCGCCCCGTAGCTGAGTGTTATAACGTGCGGCTTGACGAATAGTATGAAACCTGTCGGTGATGGTTCGAACCTACCGGAAGTAATATAACTTTTTATGTTTTATACTGGGTGGCGCAAAAGTACTGGCACTAAAGAAAATACCTTTATTTTTTTTATATGACATTTTCTATCATTCTGTTGTTGAAAATTGTGTAGTGAACAAATGTAAAATACACTGAAAATAAACATGGACCGTTTTACTCCCCAAGAACGTGGAATAATTGTGTCAATGTTCTTACGGAATAATTCATCAGTGATAAGAACACAACGTGAATTTCGTCGACGATTTCCCCACCGTCCGGCACCGATTGGTCGCACAATTCGACGCTTTGCCACACGCCTTGAAGCAACTGGCTCAACATTGGATAGACCTAAGTCTGGGAGACCAAGAACAGGCCGTTCAGCTGAAAATATCGATGCTGTGCGCGAAGATGTGGAAGAGTGTCCAGAAACATCAACGAGGCGACGTGCCACGCAATTGGGCATTTCCAGACGGACCCTGCAGCGTATTTCGGTGAAAGACTTAAAGATGTTCCCGTATAAAACGCAAATGACTCATCAGCTGCTGCCTGCTGACCACCGAGCTCGTCTAGATTACTGCCAGCGCGTCATAAACCTCAACCTTGAAGAGGATGATTTTCCTTCAAAATTGGTTATGAGTGACGAAGCGCATTTCCATCTCTCAGGGCATGTCAATAAGCAGAATACTCGGTTCTGGGGCACTGATAATCCGCGCATTATTCAAGAAACACCTCTACACCCACCAAAAGTTACTGTATGGTGTGGCATCTGTGTTGACAGAGTGATCGGACCCTATTTTTTCGAAGACGCTGGAGGCAATGCGATAACTGTCACTGGAGAACGCTACAGAACCATGTTACGTGAGTTTTTGATACCCAGTTTGGACGAATTGGGGCTGGAGCACATCTGGTTTCAACAAGACGGCGCTACGGCACACACAGCGCGCGACACTATGGACTTAGTGAGGGACGCTTTTCCAGGCCGAGTTATCTCTCGTTTTGGCGATTTGCCTTGGCCTGCAAGATCACCCGATCTGACCAGTCCAGACTTCTTTCTTTGGGGTTTTTTGAAATCTCGGGTGTATGTGAACAAGCCACAGACTCTCGCAGCTCTAAAAGAAAACATTCGTCAAGAAATAACGAACATATCGCAGGAAGTGTTACGGCAAGTTATGCAAAATGTCATAAATAGGGCTCAAATGTGTATCAACTCTGGAGGTCACCATTTAAAAGACATCATCTTTAAATCCTAATGGTACGAAATTTAATGGTACAAATATACATTTAAAAAAACCTAAATCTAGTTTTCTAATTTAGAAAAAATGTTATAGCCGAACCAAATAGGGTCTTTACTTTTGCGCCACCCAGTATTTAAAAGTTATGATATTATAAATGTTGATACGAATATAAAAATGTTTCTTAGGTAGAATTTTAAACTTAGCGAGAAAATAATTATTTGAGGGTGCATTTGAAATAAAATGGATTCATTGGCTATGAGTGTTGGTTGGTGAAGTCAGTTACGACTACCCTATTTATATATTATATCATCTATGGTTACGACTGTTTGTGTTAATTACTGTTCGAGCGATTACATTTCTTTTTTAATAAATCAATATGTCAAATATAAGTATTGAAGCAAAAGCTAATATTGTGGCCATATTCGAATGGTCTGAATATATCTCAAATTTCTAATGAGACGGGCTTATCTGTAAGTTAATTAATTAATTAATATTGTTGTAGTGCAATTTTGTTCATTTGTTGCAATTGTGTAATATGGTTGTTGTTTTTTTAGAGAAATACTGGGAGTCGTTGCGTGAAACAATTTGAGGAAGAAGAGTTGCAGAGTTGGAGGAGAAGTGGAAGACCTGCTGAAGCGGCGTTATTACGTTATACGGAAGTGTTAGAAGATATAATGTTACCCACAGTGCGAAATGTCTATCCAGATATAAATGAAGGTTTAAGGGCATTAGAAGAAGGTTTCTTCAGGGTCGGCAGCATGAGTGTGACGCCCCTGGTGTTGCATACGTCCAAAGGCCACGGTAATCACTTTCTATCAGGTGGGCCGTGTGCTTGTCTCCCACCTAAGTGGTATAAAAAAATGATATAAGTTTTGTGCACGATAATTGTCCCATCCATCGAGCCACCATACTTCGCGAATGGTTTAGTGAACGTAAATTTATTCCTTGCTGTGGCGAAGGGTGAAAATGTTCAAAAGGGAAGCCGGTGGCAAATCCCAAAGAACAACCATGGCAATTTTGTATGAAATTCTCTCAAATTTTAGATAGGTACTGAATTTTAGGTGTAATACATGTAATAATGCATTAAACTTAAGCATCTCTACCATGACTTCCCTTTGCAGAGCAAGCCGGCAGGAATCGTGTTATGAGTACTCCTCGCCACTGAATTTCCTTGGCCAGCACGATCCCCTGATTTGAACCCTTGTTTAAATATTTTTGTTATTTAATTTCAGTTGAGCCTATTGAGACTACTGAGCCTATCAAGGGACGTGCTGGCCTGTAATTAGTATGAGACTGTATGGTTGAGGTTAAGTTTCAATCCTCTTTTCCGAAAAAAAACTTTCGAGAAAATGAATAATTAAGCTATAACCTCAATATGCAATATTAATTTTATTATAAAAGTATATTTTTTGGATGAAATTATTATAACCACAAATTAACATTGGATAATTCTTTTAATAAACTTTTTTTTTTAAACTATTGTTTTATTTATAATCTATTGTAAATTAAGTATAATATTTTTCTATTTGTAAATAATTATTTCTAATTCTGTTAAATTGTTCCTAAAATTTCATGAAAATAAAACAACAAAAAGTGGAAAAACTAAGATCCGAACCCACAACATCCGATTTCAACACTTTCCGTAGCAGCCTTCTTACCGACCAGGCTACGCACTGCCTTACGTAGAATCACGAATTTTTGCATTACTTTATATAGATGCATGCTTCGAACATAATAGTATGAAAAGGCGAGCATAACGTTTTCTTTGTTTCGCATCACACACATTTATATTTTCTCATATCGATACTGTGTGACGTATAAATGTATGCGTTAAACATTACATACACATAGATACGCGTTTAACCGGACAAGCAATTATAAACATTACGGTGCTAATGCACTTTTAATTACGATAGTACTTCGCACTACCAATGGTACATTACGTAGTAGTAAATGTAACTTCTGACTTTCATAAATGTTAGGTTAATAGAAATCAATGGGTGAATAGAAATAAAATGGTCGTTAGATTTTTTTAAATTTTTTTATTTCACAAAGTATCTAACTATCAGATATTTGATAATTCTGTTCAGTATTAGGTACATTGAACTAGTCCTTAATTTCATTTGAAAGGAAATAACTACAGAATTTAACTGACCATTTTATTTCTATTCACCCTTTGATCTCTATTCACCCCATTTTACCCGGTATTTGTTGCCTAGGTGGTTTTTATTTCAATATAAATATAGAAAGGCTTACCCTAAGTCTACCGCGACATATAGCTTCGAAGAGTCGTTCCCGAGTCCCAGTAAATGGCAGGTATCCCACCAGAAGTACGTGCAACAGTATTCCCGCTGCCCATACATCGACAGGTTTGCCATATAGCTGGCTGGAGACTACTTCCGGAGCCATGTAGTGTGGAGTCCCAATGCGACCTGAAATATAAGTGTGTTATGTAATACATTTTGTGGAGAATATACTTGATATGGCCACTATTTTTTCATACTACCCTCGCAAAATTACGATCAATTGGTGTAAAAACCCTGTTATTGAACAGTGAGAGTTCATTTTTTTTTAAATGGACGTAGGCGTAATGGGTTACTTTATTGAAAATTCGAACACACAGTTATGCTACCAATTGATTTTTTCTTTTATGGTTTTTTAGCAACCTTCTAGTACTTGCAACTGCGGTTAATACCTATTTATTTATAGTTAAATCCTTATATTTTATTATTATAAGGAACTTACATTGTTAAGCACGCTCGCAAAATGTGTACTAGGCTTATCAATGATCAAACATTTATCAAGTCAATTGAATATACATAGCTATTCGTATATCAATCATCTAAAAATCTAAAGGGTATCTATACTAAATTCAAAAATTATTGGACCTACTTCAAATGTTCTTTCGCCATTTGAAAGATATATTATCAGGTATCAACGATAAACTGGATAAGAATTCCACGCGGGCGGAGCCGCGAGCACACATAGGTATTGATAATTTATTACATATTTATTCTTCCTATCAATCTTTCATGATATTCTGGCATTTCTGTAATAGTATTTTATTGTTCGTTACGTCGCAAATAGTATCATGTGTAAATCATATACATAATTTATTCATTTGCATCAAACCGTTGCTGCAAGTTTTCACCTCGTTTACATAACCAACACCAACATAAGCATAGTTAGTAAATTAAAAACACGAATACAATTCAAATACCAGTTGGATTCAAACAAGTGCATTGATAAACAATAACACGGATTAACGTGCAAGAATTAATAAGGTGTAAGTATATTTTTATGTCAGCTTTTATTTACAAGACAAAAGTTTATTTTTAATTTATTTACACTTTTAATCTGTTTAATAAATACAGAGTTCAAATCATTTTGTGCAGTATGATTTGTTATACTTATAAGTATGTATTACAAAATTAAAGTGTGAGTTATTTTAGTCCACACATGAGTTGAACTGACTGTATTTCAGGATTAGGCACAAAGCACGTGTATAAGCGTAGTTCACTGTAACACTACTAGATGACGCTTTTGTCCATCGTCTCAATGTTGCTCACGTTCATGTATTTGTAGCAGAATAATCCAGAAAAGTTAAAAACTGCGTGTAAATATTTATATCAAATTTAAATACATAGATTGGTATGTTATATTGTAAAGCGCCGTATATTAAAATGAAATGATACGTATACGATTCAGTAGTAAGATTCTTCTATGTTGTAATTACGATAAAAGAATTGTCTGCCTTCTGGTTAGTTCTGCCATGCTACGGTTACTTATACCGAAAGCATTAAGTACTCTTACTGGCACTACAGCGTGAATAACGACAAATAAAAACAATGACGTCATTTGTCATATATTTCTACAAACGCTACATGAATAATATCACCGTTTAACCGCATTTCTCGGCGATTTATTTCGTCTCTTACACATTACACACAAATATTTATGAATAGTAATGAAAAAATGAGGCAGGGAAATCGAAAAGTGTTACCAAATGTGCCAATATAACGGTTAATTGTGATCGGAAGTATGTCTATGTCAAAAGACATGTGATGTTGGTAGGGCTGCCATCTGCCCAAATTTTGCTTAGTCTTTGTAAGTCGCCGGGGTTGTGCAATGATAAACAACTATTTAGTAAATTAAACTTTATACCAATCAGTAAAGCTTGACATAAAGTGTGAATAAAAAAATAGTCACTAAAGCAACCCTTTTTTACATTTTGTGCCATAATGACGTAAATACCAATTCCTTTTTTTAAAATGGCACGTATGGCAGCCCTATTTGTATGAGACGTTGTGCGATGATCTTTGCACATAATCTCCATGCAGGGCACTGTCTTACCATACTCATCTGATTTAAGATAGGCTTGGCCCATCGGACCCATTAGCGGTCGATTGTCCATCACCAACTCTGTATAATATAATACCTATTGTCAGCAACTCAGTACAATGAAAGTGGTGTCATATAAAATGGGGTATAAATCAATCAGATTATTTTACTATCGAATGACCATGAGCCAGTAGTAATTAATGTGATATTATGTCAATTTACCCGTAGAAGATTTATTTTAGTTGGCGATAGAAGGCGCTGATCGGTTCAGGTGCTAAAGCAAAACATACCACAGACGCGGCAACAAAATCGCATTGAATTTTAAACTTTATTACCACATACTTGGTTGCATAGAAATGGCACATTAAATTATGTCGCATGGAGGAAATGGTATGAATAGTGGTGTGAACACAAGTATAATTTGAAAAATAGTTTGAAACGCGCGATGGACTAGTCCAAAATTAAATGAAAAGAGTTTCATTACACTTTAATATTAATTCTACAAAAAAATAATTTTAGTCTAACGGCATTGCTTTAAAGACTAAAATTAAATAGATTTTTTTTTGCAGTGTCCGTTGGTTTTGCTTTAGCAGAATCGAGGCCTTGAATCGCGGTGAAGATATGGCTTCAAAGAACTGGACTGTTACGTGATAATGAGGTACTCTTACCACATACTAACTACACAAAAACTGTCTCTTTTGACATTATAGCCGATTCATGCGGCGTGGATACCTTTCTTTTCTACAGTACATTTGTTTTGTGGTTATGATTGATTAATAATAGCATTGCTATAGGTGATCAGAGCGTGTATAGGCGTAGGTCAGTTTTCAATCGGATACATGACCAGAAACATAAGGCTCGTCTATCAACTGAGTATCCGACCAGCATCGCCATTCATATGGACGATTTTGGATATGCATTCTCCGAGCAAAGATATAGGTCAGTATATGTTTGCTCGCTTACCATAGCTAGATTGTGCGTTGCCAACGCACATGTCTGATGTTCGAAATTATAATTTTAGGTACTTCACACTTGAACCTGCACGGTTCACTCCATAAACCCGCAACGTACCCCACAGGACGACATTTCAATTCAGAACCAGCCCCTTCCAAGTCTTGTAAAGCCGAAACTCTCCTACTATACATAATTCTTGGGACGACTGGAGCCATCTATCGAAATCCTTACGAACTAACGTACACAATGAACGATATTACAATAATTTATAAACATTATATTTAGATCTGTAAAAAATACTATTAGTGCTACAATCTATAAAAAATATAGTTACCAGGTGGGGCTCGATGAGCAGTCGGGGTAGGCAGTTGTGCTGCGACGCCAAAACCTCCAAGTTTGACAGGAGCGCAGTTGTCACGTCCCGCCAACAGGACGCAGTGAGGCCGCACGTCGCGGTGGACGATATCATTCTCGTGGCAGTAGCGTAACGCTTCCAAGATCTGACGCATGTAGTGGCTGTAGGTTAAATTAATTTTTAAAAGAGATTTTTATAGTATCAACGCCATCTCGTAGAGTTTTGTGGTACCAACATAAAATTGCAAGTTCCGTAAAGATTTAATAGATGGCGTTATACAATGAAAAGAAGAGTTTTTTCTTTGTTTATAGCCGTATTTCTATAAGCACTTTTTAGCGGGATTTTATGTTAAAATAATTTATCATCTATTTTAATGAGGATGCTTTCAGCAGATGTTTCCTCAAGAGCTGTGTTTTTGATCTCCCTTAGGCTTGTTAAAATAGGAGCCTATTGCCGTTAACCAAGTATTTTTCTCTGAGCTGCCACATAATTTGTAAATAGAAAATCCAATAAGCCTTTCCCCAGTAATCGAACCCGGAACTCATGAACAGTGGTCACACACGTTAACGCTGCGCATCCGAGTCACGTACAGCACATTAACTGTTTTGTATTCTCGTCATGGATGGTGCATATAATTTCATACTTAAAGCGCATTTTGGGGCTTCGTTTTGAATACTAATCTAGTACGATATGATTGTATGAACGCTGTATAAAGTTGCGTATGACCATACTTACTACATAATATAATGTAGGCACCTATTAGTAAACTCCTTGCACAGTACCCGACTTTTAATTTGGCACGTCAAAACAAGATAAGGATGTAGCTAAATTCTGCTTGCTTCGATTTTATAAAGCATTCTACTCTACCACACGGTGTACCTACAGCTTTATTGTCGTCTTTGGGTAATCAAAACGAATGATATAGTTTTAATATTCTATACATACAAACAGTTTCAACTACTCTTGAAAGTTTCCAAACTATCAGTCTTATATGCGATAGAGAGAATGTTATACAAAACAATCAAGATGTGCCTTGTTCGTGCTCACCCCACAGAGCACGTAAATCTATCGTAATCGAAACATAAACATATCGAGATTATCGAGAGAACCTGTATGTCTGTGAACCTGTGTGTGTCTGTGACGTCTGCCAATCGCAATGCTCTGATCTCTCGATGCGTTTACGTTAGGATTAAGATAGTTTTTCGTGCTATGAGTACTGATGTGTGAACCTACACTTACCATTAGCAATTTAGTTTAGCTGAAAGGGTTAGAGGGGAGATGGGGGTTTTATTAATTTCGGTTACTAATATTCTTTTTAGAAAAAAAAACTAACCATGCAACTGCTTCGCTGTACACAAACCCGGCGGTAGCTCTGCGAACCACTTCAAAGCAGAGATCGGAACCATCCATGCTGAAAACAAAAAACACACAAATTGTAAATAGCACATTATGGCATTACGCATTCAAGATCCTTAAGATTATAAAGTAGTATAATTTTATAGATGCTTAGATAGCAGTTTTATTTATACAACTAAATCCACTGATGTTCTATTATTTCTCACTAGTGTGTAAACTAGGCGAGCATTTTTTTATACCACTTGCATACAAGCACACGGCTCTTAACTGGAATTCATGGAAAGCAGTTATCGCGGGCTATGGACGTGTACAATACCAGGGGTATCATACTCGCGCTGCCGATCCTGTAAAACCCTCTAATGCCCTTGACTATTTTCGGTTTATGTTCTGAATCAGCTCAATTTATGATACAACAATAAGTAATGGAGATATCTATCGTAGTGATAATAAAACTTTCTGTACTTACTATTCGAAAACCATATAGAGCATGCCCTCGGAGCTGTATGTCTCCAAGAGTTCCACAATATGAGGGTGCTTTAGCATGTGACATATTGTCGCCTCGCGTTTTAAATCTGGAATAAGAAATGATAAGATACATAACATTATACACTTCAATGAAAGGATCAATTAGGGGGGCAATAGCGTCAATAGCACGAACCGAAATGAGCTATATCGCCTGAGACTCGACGTCGAATTTATGCATTACAGAATAGCACTGCAATAGGGAATTTTAAAAAGACTGCCGTTTTTAAGATGATGGTATGGTATCACGGGCTGGTGTCCGCAAATCCACGTCATCGTCATGGCGCGGTTTTGCGTGAGGGTGCATTTCATTCGATCCACCCCAACTTATTGAAGAATGCCAGAAAGCAAAGTTTTTAAGATGAAAACGGATGTTTTTTTTAAGTAAGTAGCAGTTGATTCACGTCGTCGGTAATGTAACGGTCAGGATTTGAACCCGGGACCACTTGATCGTAAGGCCGACTCCTTAAACACTAAGCTATCGACGATTCTCGTCCTGTAGTAATTTCTTTCGAAAAGCATGTGACTTCGATTTTTTTTTCTGTGATTCATCTCAATGCCCATGGATACATCTAATAAAAGTATGCATAGAATAAAATAATGACTCGTCTAATCGTGTTGCTAAGAGACAGTGGCGAACAGTCACTCTAACCCAATCCTGATTGCTTCCCAATAGGTTAGTTAGATGGTGCGTGATGTGATAAACTAGACCGAAGTAAGTTTTCTGGTCCACCAGCTTATCCTTTGAACATTTCACCCTTCGCCCCTGCTAGAAGATCATCATGCTGCGAGCCAACTCAGTTGGTGTCGGCTATAAACGGCTGAATTTCGACATTTTACGTGAACTCATTGGCATTTGACCTTTACAATAGACTGGCGATATCTGTTGCTAGGAGATATCTACTACTATAATAATTATGAGTTATGAATGTTCAGGCTCACCATGACATACTTGCTAGTCTATTAGTTATGCAATTACTACATATTCAAGGGTTTCTTTTGCTGAATGAAGAATACTTCATAAAATAATTTGTTATAATATAAATCATTGGTTATAATAATTGAAACAACTATTGCAACATGATCTATTATTGTAACAAAATTCATGTTGGTTTTTTTTTTGTTTTTAATTTTTTAATTAGAATATTAGCAACCGAAATTACTAATATTCCCGTTAACCCCTCCAACTAAGCTAAATTGTTTGTGCTAGGAGTGGGTTCACGTAGGTAGTGTAATGGCCAGCATTCGAACCCGGGACCTCTCGATCGTAAGGCCGACTTCTTAACCACTAAGCTACTGACGCTTTTTCCTGGATGATTCCTTATGGAGTAGAAAAGGGGCCTTTTCTGTCGTCCTGAGGGTGTCGTTAAAGGCGACTAAGGGATAGGGCTGTTCTCCATCCGACAGTAAACATACAGCCCATGAAAAAGTGCCTGTTCGACGGCAATAGGCTCGCCCTCTGTTACGTGGGACCAAAGATGAAATATATCATAGATATGTCATATGCTTACAAATCAACGTAGAAAATTGTGCCGAACACACACAGACACATTTTTAATTCATCTACATTTCCCTTAGAGTAATTGTTCGTGCAGTGTCTATAAACATACGATAGCATTTTCGTTATTTTTTTATGTCACTGATTCTTCCGCTCAACGTCCGACCGGCGCCGCTCGGCACGCGATACTACAAGGCAAACGTTCCAATTGACTCGTTTTCGGATCTTCACGATTTTCGCGCAATAACGCATCTACTTCATTTTATATAAGATCATTGCGTGGGACTAAAAATCATAGTTGGCGAAATGTGGGTATTAATACAACTCTGCCTACCCCCTTCGATGATTTATAATCGTGAATATATTATATACAATTCATGTTAGAGTTATTTCAAATGTTCAATTCTTACCTGCAGTACTAAGGCCAGGGCTGGCAGTGAACCGGGCAACATCAACAATCTTGACTGCAAACTGCTGGCCGGTCTGTCGATGCACACAGCGACGGACCAAGCTGAATGGTCCCCTTAAATAAAAATATCTCGGTTAACTTTCTTTAAATATGTATTTCAGTTAAGTATTAATCGTTGTAATGTGTAGGACCTTCCAAATATAATATGTTTTACTAAATTTTAAATCTTTAATTTTTCCAATAGATTGTATAAATACTCAAGATGATCAGAGCTTCTTGGGGTAGAAGGGTGGCAGTGCGCAAGTGATGTCACTAATATTGCTATAATGTACACACTAACAAGACAGGCTGCGTCTGTCCTTATATCGACAATCATCATCATCATCAATTCAGCCACAGGAAGTCCTCTGCTGGACATAGGGTACATAGATATTGACAATATCTCACCTTATTTAAGAAGTTTTTACTTAGGATCAATCAATCAAATCACAACATCCCTATAAAACAAAAATCACAGTACTATATAGGTAGTGATATCTGGAAGAACAGCTAATAAATAGGCATTACTAGGTCACTGCTTCAAATATAGAGTCCTGCTTACAACACCAACAGAACCAAGACCACTTAACTTGCCAATAATTTCTAGAGAGCTACTACCTATCAAGTAAGTACACATCTGCATATTGACAGTATGCAGATACCATGTCATTAATAAATGTATGCTATCTTCATTTTAGCGCTGTTCTCATTTGTATATGGGGCTTTTATCTTGAAATCTAAGGTCCATTTACTCCTCTAACTTTTGTTTTGTCTTATGCTATAATTACTAAGGATTGCAGCATATAAAACTGGATTCAATATTATCAGTATCTTCGTAAAAATAGAAATTATGTTATAAAACATTTTGTCAAGTAATATTTTTAATATTATGTTTGTCAATAATTATTTTCAAACCACTAATAGTCTAAAGCATATAATATCAACTATACTCCATTCGGTTGACAATCTTGATGTATCTTATGAATATGTTTTACTAGCTGACCCGGTGAACTTTGTACAGCCATATTTTCTGATCCCGTTCCCGCTGCATATCTCTAAATTTATCAGTGTTTCTCTACAATATTATGCATGTATTATGCATATAATCCTTCCTCTGGCATCACTCTATCTATAAAAAAAACTGCTTCAAAATCCATTGCGTAGTTTTGAAGATTTAAGCATACATTGGGACGGACAGACAGCGACAGCGACTTTGTTTTATAATATGTAGTGATCATTTACAAACTCAGTTTCCTAACATAGACTAAAAACCCAAATCGAACCACCACTTACTTAGCCTAGTTTATTTGTTTAATATGTGTTTTTAAAAAAGTCACTTCAACATTGTTTACGATTAGTTAAGTACCTAACCGAATGGAGTATAGCGATTGTGATACCAGTTGTTATGGCTTATTAAAATAAAATTTTAGAGTTATTAGTTGAAATAGGTTGATTATTTTAGTTCTGAACAATTCAATACTAATCACAATAACAATAATTTTGTTGAATAACCTTTCTACTCTAGCAACAACAGTGTAAATTAATTGGTTCACAGGTAAAAGGTGTCTAGGTTAGGTAAAAAATAATTGACCACTTTGGGGTTTGTTTTGGAGTCAAGAAAAAATGTCTGGGTGATGGTTTTTCTCTTATGGCCCTCACTGGAAATATGTGCTAGAAACAGCTGATGAAATAAAGATGTTTAAAAATGTCTTTACAAAATGAAAAATAGCATTATATTTTACTATGCTATGCTATGCTACACTTATTTTACTAAGCTAAATTGCTTGTATTAGGAATGGGTTCACTAAATTTTTCCTTTTAATCTATTCAACAGCAACAACTTAAATAAATTACTCTATTGATAGGTACCATTCATTAAATCAAAGTAACTTTTTTCTCTGAAATAAAAAATGCTTTTTAGGTAATAAAATATAATCAAATAAATTACCTACAACCATATTTTATAATTTTTATTCAAGTTTCACAAATTATAGATGAATTAAGGTTAATTAAATAGATCTGATTATAATCTAGTAAGAATCTCTTATTAGAATAAGAATTTAGTTAAAGATTCCAATAAGATTTTGGTTTGGTTAAAGACTGATAAGATAAGTGATAAGGATGTAAACTAAAAAATCATAGCATCACATAGGTTCTACTGATCAATAGATTTTTAAATACAAATGTTTTTTTATTTTTTTAATACTATTTAGAGGAGTTAATGATTAAATAGAAGCAGCTAATAATTATATCTAGTCCTGACTACTATTTGATAAAATATGTAACTAATGTAAAAAAGAATAGTTAGACCAGTTCCATGTATAAATTTAGTCATGTCAGTAGATAGGCTGATAAAATCTCGTAAGTATGTAATGTGCGAAATTATATCGCGCGATATTTACCATAGGATATAATATTTTAAAATAAATGACATGCTTTACTTACTTGCCAATGATCTCGCAGAGCTCGTACACATCGTCAAAAAGCACTTCGTCTTCAGCCATTTTACACAGTAACACTTTTTAATATAGTTTAGAAAATATTAATAAATATCATTTTAACACAGCCTTCAACCCCTCTGAGCAATGGTTACGCCCTGAGAATATTCGTCACGATTTATAACATTAAATATTAAATGAACACAAAATGATATTCCAGTAGAAAGTCTTGTATTTGAAAGTGCAGTGAGACAATAATATCTGTGCTTAGACGAAAAATTTACATTTTACATAGTACATAACTACACGGGTATCCCATTCGCAATATTTCCTAAATAAGACAAATACACTATACAACTATATCATAGGTGTGAAGCACAGTAAGTATAACACAATACGTGCACTTAATAAATATCAGCAAAAACTGTGATTATTGTAATATAATAATAGTACATAATTAATTTTAGAAAATGTTTTTCTTATTTACTTTTGACATTCTGAGGGTTGCAAATGTCCTGAATGAAGTTAGTTGCGAACCGCGTGAGACTATAGATGAAAAATTGTTGCCAGACATAAAATATTGGTTTTTTGTAAGCTGTTGTCTACTTTCGTCGCAAATAGGGACTTGACACTTTATATTATACTATTTATTACCGTATCGATAGTGTTGTGGTTATTTACGCGTAAATAGTAGCAGATTGGCATTGAATCTGAAGTATCGATAACGTATTATGAGTAGATACTGTTGTTTAATAGTATTGTACAGATAAAGTAATGTTAATGAGTGCTCAGTACTATTAATAATTAATTATTCCCTTGAGCAATATAATTTTAACAATATTCATTCTTTATTATGTTTTGCTTACATTATTTTGCTAATAGTTCAATAATTCACCCTACTTACTTTAAATTTTGTAACTATGAAATGTGGTGAAAATTTTTATATTATGTTTGAACATCGAGAATTTTGTACAATCACGCTCAAAATTTTGAACGGTTCTGGCTGGCATTTGGTGGGATAGACTATCGTTTGGAATAACACATTGACTACTTTTTTATCCCCAGAATAGGTCCCCTGGAGTAGGTTGCATAGAAAAGACGTGGTTAAGATTCCATGCGGGCGGAGCCGCGGGGAAAGGCTAGTAGAGAATGTATATGATTTTTGCCATTTTTGAACCATTATGTACAGAATGAAATGCAGTGAGACTCTATCCGCCGGTACTTGCTGGAATCCCTAGAATTGAACCATTGTTAGTATAATCAGGTTCTGCATCAACACCCACTGACGTTACTTATAATACGTGTAGAAATATTAGGTTTGAAATCATGGAACTGGCCGTTTTACCCTTGAATATAATATATTATCCTCGTATCATCATCGGTGAGCAATGTACTCGTAATAATGGTGCCTAAATCTGCACCTTGATAATGCATCCGAAATTGACAAGTCAATGCTTGACGCTGGGACACACCATTGGAATATTTAATAGGCTATTTGACAAAGTTAATATCAAGTATTGAAAAAAATTACATTAAGTTGCATGATGTTTCTAACTTTAACGCAAAATAAAGAAAATCAATTTACCAGTTTCTCAAGTTATGTACCAAGAAGACTTAATTATATTTATTACTCTTACTGCTTGTTTGTTTAATAGTGATGTGGATGCCTCAGTATACAGGCAAACGCATGCACTGTCATATGCCTAAATAACTGTGCAAATAAAACATGGTGGTTAATTTTTCTCATAAATTCTTTATTAAACATACAATAGAGGATTAAAGCTTCATCATTCAGCGAAATAGTATCTTATGTTACCATCAGGATCCTTAGTTAAGTTGCGAAACAAATTATTTCATAACATTCTAAGCACTGTTATGAAATGTTAAATTTTTGAGTACTTAAATTGAGTTTTAACGGTAATTTGAATAAATATTACTTTAATTTTCTTCATGATATAAATTTCAATTCTGGAATATTATAGTTATTGAATGAGATCTTGATCAATACAATGAGAGAAAAGACGAATTTTAAAATGAGAAATGGTGGTTCGTATCTTTCAGATTGCATCTCAGCTTTATATCATCTAGCGAGGTAGTACCTCGGAGGTAAAATCAATTGACGGACCAAATTTAAAAAAAAATGGAACAACAGATTTATGTAGATAATTATCTTCTGAGATTAAATTTAGATCAGTAGATGAATTTGTGAATAAATCATTTGTTAGTATGGCGTAAGAACTGTTACTGACTGCTATTTTATTAAAGAAAAGTATTACAGTAAACCTCATCATTGTTGTTTATCGATGGTATACCTCGGGATATCTTGGACCTAAATCGCGAGACAAACGAGGCCCTGGCGTGCGCAGATTGTTTTGTAATAATCTATGTTTGGTGAATTTGAGCTTGTTCACCGCAATAGCACCCCGTGCTATCTTCAAAAGACACCCAAAAAACGTGGACTGGCGTTTAGAACATATTTTAAGCACATGTTAGGTCCAAGACATATAATATATTGTCCCGAGCAATATCATTAGTATTTTAAAAATATGTGCCACAAAAATAAACTCCCATAAAAGGGTACATTGATTTTTTTTTCACATAACAATACTATATTATATCGCCGTTTTCTTGTAGTCTATGGTATTATTCATAGTATTATATTGATGCCATTGGATGTGCGGCGTGCTGTCACAGTATCTATCGTAGTATCTCTTATTAGTCTGTGGTACTTATCTATTTTGATCCACTCCATAGTAAAAAATTTAGATATTCACAATAATAGTCGCCAGTAGACATTCGTTTTTACTTTATAAAAATATCCCTAAGAAACTAACAGTAGTTTTTACTGATAACATTTTTTTTCCTACCTAGGCATATACTTATGTATCTATTTTTAGAATTTTATTTTACATGTCTTCTTATTCACGTTGTACAGGTCACTGCAGAATTGTTAGATTTTCTTTTGAAATATTCACAAGCAGGAATATTTAAATTTAGTTCTGATTCAAATGATTTCACACGCGGAGACGAGTTGACGTTCACTTTGTAACTGCATTGATAATCAAGCTCATACAGTTCAAAGCTGGTGCGCTGTGAAAGAAAATAGCATTTATTTTTTTTAAAGTCACTACCGGCGGGGGGAGGGTAGGGGACCACACTACGAACAAAGCAAAATTATGAAAATTTGCAATGGCCGCTGGTGATGGGTGAGGGAACAAATGACGCCATTTGCCGAGTAACGTCAATAACATCATTTAAGTGTCATTCTTAAGTTTGTAAGGAAATTAGTTCCACTAAGTGTCAACAGATAACTAAATCACAAGTAAATTAGAAGTTTCTGTTAAGATTCTCCTCATCGGGATACACTGTGGTAGTATGACAGCAGCCGTTCAATCATTGACCGTATATGAGTTCATGTTTGCATACATGTAAGTTAAGTACTTACCTTTAATATTTACTGTTATCGTCATTAGTTCCCCCACCCATCCCGGCCGGCAGCACTTTCCATACATAAAAGTTTTTTTGCCACTCTTCTCCCATATATTACTATATACTCTTTGGTCATTACTAAAATATTGGCTTTTTGTATTGTACTGTTGGAATACATCGTTGTGAATATATTATATAAACCTTTTTTTATAGCGCAGATAAAATAAAGTTCGTTGTAGAAATAAAATTATCGTCATGGCAACACCACTAACTGGCGCCCTTTTTTGCATGTAGCTAACTTCATTCAAATGATTTGAATTTTAAATTGCGGTGGTGTAGTTTCGTACTTTCATTATTTTTTAATATTGTTATAATAATTATAATAGGAGGACTTGGACTAGTATAATAGCCGTCACATACGAGCTATAATATTATAATATTTTCTATGCAAATTTTTACTACCTAGGTAGAAAAATGTAGGTATATAGGTAGTAGGTTTATATTTCTTATCTAGCCCTATCATGATTTAGAACAATATAATATTATTATTATATTGCAACTACGTGTCTGACGGGCTTAATCATCGATATAATATATTAACATGGCTTAATAGGTACCTAGGTTAGAAGGTAGGTAGAATAATATTATGAAAATAAATAAATTATAACTATTACCTATAATTATTTAGTTTCAAGTAGGTAGTTATGATCTTACCTCAGTAGTAGCTGACAAGCCTTCTTTACGTAGTTTTTTGGGATCAATACAAGTAGTCGCCCTCCAGTGCACGTAATACCTAAAATACAAGCGTGCCAATTATAAAACTTGCTTTTCCAGATTCACAGAAATCCATATCCATACTCCATAGTCCATACTTCCATATCCATACTAATATTATAAATGCGAAAGTAACTCTGTCTGTCTGTCTGTTACGCTTTCACGCCTAAACCACTGAACCGATTTTGATGAAATTTGGTAGGTATAGGGGCAGATTAGACCTTGAAAAAGGACATAGGCTATGTTTGGTCGCGATAACCGACATCCACGCGGGCGGAGCCGCGGGCAAAAGCTAGTTATTATAAATAAGTAGGTAACTATCTACCTACCTATTTAGGTACGATACAGTCTATTCTTACATTAGATACAATTAGATAAAATATAGACTTCTAGGCAAACAGATTATCTTTTTACAAAAGATTGAAGTTCTTTTGAACAAAAACATTATGCCACGGGTCCTGACTTCTGGGTGAAATGGGAATGTAGTATCTACCTACCTATTTTGAATTTTACGTAAAGCGCAGAACCTTGATAATTTTGACACATATCCATACCTCTTTGAGAGTATGGCAAGAAGTGGTCGGGTGTCGGATTGTGGTCTTTCAGTACCCTAAATATTTTATTTTGTACAGCCACTCTTGTAGTACACATAATTAGACGTAATATACAGAGGCTATGCATTCCACATACGATTAACCTGATCAGCAAGTTACTTGTGTTTAGGTAATATTTCCGGAGTGCATCAGTATTTCTAGCATTCGATTCTCTGACGACCTGAACGGACCTAGTATGCGAGTTGTGTTTAGTTAAAATGTTTTAGGTAAGGAGGAGAGCAGTAGGCACATGCTGTAACTTGCATCTCGAATGATCGAAGTGAGCTCGATAGCTGAATCCGTGGTGATTGGTCAATTTCGCGAAATTGACAAATTACCGCATGTGCCTGCAGCAGGCACATGCTGTAAGAACGTTTCGAACGATCGAACGAACTTGAAAGCTGAATACGCCTCTATTTATACTATGAATACGCGGTGTGATTTCAATATCACATGCTGTTTTGGTGATGTCACGTTGTCGAGTACATAAATACCTATACATCACACTCATGCTCGACAACGTGACGACACCAAATTTACAGCATGCGGAATGGAAATATCACCGCGGATTCAGCTGTCGAATTCGTTCGATCGTTCGAAATGTTCTTACAGCATGTGCCTACAGAGGTCTCTTCGAACTTTAACCTACTACGAGTAATGAAAAGACTTCCCGAGGAGTGAGGAGAAAGCCATACTGGCGTGCTCTACTTATAAAGAAATAAAAAATATATTAACCTTCCCCGTTGTTCGTATATATTTGGTAGGGGTTGCCATGATATTCTAGCTCTGACTTTATTGTTATACCAAATTATTTTATTAATAACCAATCCCTTTATTTTTTTAACTTCCCGTTTCAACGGCTCAGCTACAGGATCTGAAAAACAGTTCACAGTATTAATGTCCATTTATGAAAAAATAAAATAACATTATTACAAAACTTAGGTTTGTTATTACAACAATAGCTTAGACACACATACATACATATCCTCACGCCTGTAAATCCCCGAAGGGGTAGGCAGAGGTGTATACATACGCACGCATACCTAATACATAAGTAATTATTTAGAATTACCTTTTTTGCCACTGCTAGTGGTATTGTAGAAAATGGACGCCTTTTCGCTACGAAGTTTGCCCGTACCGAATTGACTGATTGTTTGGACTTGTAAGAAATACATAGAATTTGGCAATAAGTCTTTGATTTCTATGTAATTCAGACTCTGAAAAAAAAAATCTATGTTATTCTTGTACTAGTATAGGTACCTAATGAGTAAAAACATTACGTAGTCTCATTAATAAGTCTTTAGTCTTTTGTCCTCTAATTTATGAGAGAGCAGGCAAATCTAACTATTAGAATTAGATTTGCCTGCTCCTTCATAAATTTATGATAGAGCAGGCAGGCAGGAATTTGGCAAATCTAATTCTAATACCTATTGCTGTAGAATAAAGTGAAGAAAATGTAAAAAGCAGATACCTTAGGGATAGTTTGATGATTAACTAATACGGAATCCAGCTCTCCACCTAATCCTTTGACACGCCTGCTCCAGTACACCTTATAACGCAATATTGGCAAATCTGAATTTGGTTCTTTCCATTCCAGTCTAACTGTGATGGTACCTTGAACAATTAGACTTCTTTTATACATTTCTTAACAATTTTAGCCTTATTAAATAGTAGTGTAAAATAGTAGGTAGTTCATATTAAACAGTAGGTTCGTAAGTTTTCAAGTCTGACACTGTCCTTAAACTATTGGCAGGCGAGCACTTAGTAATCATCGCTCACCTTCCAAAATCCAACCAAGCAGCGTCCAAATCGGCCACCCAATCTGGGGTATACTACGGCAATTTTACTGGCCAGCAAGGAATTTTGAGTGAGAGCTCCGAGTAAGAAAAATGGGTCAGGGCTATAAGCTCACTCATATATTATGTGGCGAGTATAGTGGTGGCGGGGCGATCCGAAACATCTATCTATCTATCTATCTTGGCCTGCTTGTGCTAGAGTAACAGGTGGTGGACTGGTGGCTCCTCATACCACCCCCAGGCCCGTGCTCGTGGCGGCTTCCCGAGTCGCCTTCGCGAAATGCGGACTATGCGGGACATGAGGGACCTGAGCCTCCTCCGGCCTCGCTACCCCGCGTCCTTCTCAAGCATTACCTGCTCGCGTGCTGGTGGTGTTACATATTGAAAGAAAACCTTTTCCATACTATTTGTGTGTGGTATTCTATAAAATACGAAGTCAGTGTGACGTACACATCTGTAAGTGCATTTCTTACCGTTTTTTACTCCTAAAGGTCGCACTTTTAACTTTTTCGGTGCAGGTGGCGGGCGGGGCCCTCTGCGAGGTGTAAACGACGGACTTGGTGCTGAAAAACCACGTGTGCCCGACGCACTTACTGCAGCCACCCGAAATCGATACCATCGGCCAGGTTTTAAGGCATCACGGAGTGAGACCTTGGTTCTGTTGAATAAAGCATGTATTGTGTTAATAATTTATAAAAAAAACAACCGACAGAAGCAAAAGAGCTCAACGCGCCTAAAGGAGAAAAATCCTTTAGGCGCGTTGAAAATATACTAGAACAACTCTAAAAGATTTGTCTGAAATAACTGCGTGCTTTCAACACTGGGTTCTCACGTTTTATTCAATCACTTGTAACACTGCTATTTACCTACTTAGGTTTATTTGATGTTGGTTCCTTTCCTAGCGTTAGTAAAATATGCTCTATGTAGGTATGTTTAAATGGAATGACTGTGGGTAGGTATATACATGCGTAGTTAACTGTTTTTTTAACAGTTCTATAAGTAGTTACTGTTGGGTAATGTAAGTATTTAATCACTGCACCTGCACCAGGTACTTGGTATAAATTATGACGGAGCTCGTTATAGGTAGGTGTAGAAAGTTAACGTGTGGCAAATGGCAAGCAATAATTAATTTTAATGACACATAGGCAGAGTTGTCTTGCAACCAACTAGCTTGGGGGCCCCAAACTAGTTGCAAACGTGAATGAATCTTTCAAGATGACAATACTGCACAAAATTCTTAACAAGTTGTTTCAAATGAGTTCCACTGATTAGAGTTATCTTGCAACCCATTTTCGAATTCCTAAAGTAAGACTTTTTTACTAGTTCAATATGAGATTTGCTAGTTGGGCCCCGAGGGCCAATGAGCTTGTATTGTAATTTGGGCTTGGGGGCGCCCCGCCGCGCCGGTGCATGGTACCGCCTTGCCCACTCATAGCTACGCCAGTGCTACCAAACTCTATCTCTTCTCTGTTCAGCAGGCGCGGTCCGAGGGGGGAGGGGGGGGGGAGGGGACCATGACCCTCCTACTACTAAATCGTGCACGTCAACAGAAAACAAGGGCTGTTTTGAAGGAATTCCCGCACGTGACACCTTCCCCGCCAAATTTCAGGCTGCGGCCACACCTGCTGTTTAGCCTTTTTTACTTGAACGAGTAACAAATATCCATCCAGTATTATAAAGACAATCATTCATCCTCACATACTTTCACATTTAATAATACCTATTGTTAAAATTCCTATTGTTAATAATAAAAGCGTAAAAAGGTTACCTACTTCGGCAAGGAAAATCGATTAACTCAAAAAAGAAAGCAACAAAAAAAGCAACTCTACCATTCACCCAGTTCTTTGTGCATTGTTTGTAGCGCCACTAATTAACAATATTCTCTAGTATAAGCTTTTAACATTATAAAAGATTCAACAAAGGAACATTGAACGTTAAAATATTACTTTAGTGAGAAAAGCGGACTCTACAGTCGTTAAAAATTTCACTTTAACTTTCATACGAAGATTGTATTTTTTATTTAAACTAACCCAGCTTTTGATTTGGTACCTACTTGTCGGGAACTCCGTGTGGTGACGGAGAAAGAAGTATTACCACCCCATCTCATCGGAAGGCGACTCATTAGAAGGTTTCTTCAGGGTAGGCAGCGCGAGTGTGACGCCCCTGGTGTTGCATACGTCCATAGGCCACGGTAACCACTTTCCATCAGGTGGGCCGTGTGCTTGTCTGCCACCTAAGTGGTATAAAAAAAAAGATGCGACTATTGAAGAAATAATCAGACGATAATTATCACTGCGAAAGAAGGAAAACTCGATATAAAACCCTGTAGCAACCCATTTGGCCAGCGTGGAAACAGTAGGTCAAAGCCTCCCAACATTGGGAGAGGCCTGTGTCCAGCAGTGGATTGGGATAGGCTAATTGATTGATTTGAGTCGAGAAGGAAAAGTGAGTTCGTTCAAGATCGGCTTTTTCGGTTTTGTAGTGCGTTCTCTCTATTATACCTACATAGGAATTATAGTTAAGCACCTTTATAGAGTAGTTAAAACTGCCTGTATTTATAAAATACACTATTCTAAAATGATATCAAGTTGTAGACAAGCGGAGCCCGGATTCCGAGGTGAAGGCCTCGAATGCGACCGGGACTAACACAATGATAATAATGATGAGATCTCTCACTCGTGTTCCCGATATAAGATAAATGAAATGTCGGATATGTACAGTATCCGATATTTCATTAGGATGAAATCTTAATGTTTATAACATTTTAAACAGCATTGTCCGTAGCTCTACACAGGACAATGCTGCAGCTCTTCCAATTAATCACGTGCAGGATGATGATGTCACCCGCATACGGTGCAGAATGTTCCATCAAGAATCAAGCGGTTCGGGGACTCCTTCTTCTGCCACACCATTAAGACCTGGAATCCTAACAGTTCACGTGGTTCCCTCTTCCTACAGTCCTGAGTCCTATAAACGGGGCGTGAAAAAGCATCTGATGAGGCCGTCACGCTGAGTGCCACCATTGATTTGTACGTGTCCGTAATGGTGACCCAATTTTCCGAGATTTAGTCTTAGGCTTACCATTAGGCGAGACGAAGTCAAATTGACGTGTCCTACGAGTATATAAAAAAGTTGTGGCAAGTATTGGACCGACAAAATTTTGAGCCAAATCTCGATGAAGAAGAAGCACCTTAAACAGAGATACGGTTCCACTTACTTATTAGTCCGTAACAGTAGATTCCATTCTCCCAATCTCATTTCCTCGTACTTAGGACCTAGGTGATGCTGTTCTTCTAGCACATAATAAACAGATCCAGGAACTGCTCTAGCGGCGTCTCCCACTCCATCAGACCATCGAATTACTACTGAACGTTTTTTCTCTTTTGGCTCTTCGAGGACTGGCATTGCTGGGAGACCTGTTGATTAAGAATAGTTTAATTTTTCATCGGTCGATCGGTGCGCTGAACCATGAACGCTGCCCTATATTTATGTACAGTACCTATACCACTTGAGTCCTCGAGTCTCACGAGTAAAAATAGTCAGATTAATTTATCTACATTTGAATGTAAATTTTATTGCTATATCCATTTAGTTGAATGAGACTAGATGACATAATAATTGATAATTATGTATGTTTATAAAGGAATTAAAGAAGGAGCTTGACTATACCTGACCCATTAATGTTTCCTATAGATAAGTTGTTGTGGTGATCGTATATACAAGCGTATTAATAGATCCTCATTAAGGATTTAATCAAGAAACTTTTCAACGTCATATTTTCTATTTCCAAGTTTTAATAATCACCAAATTAAAAATTTAAAAAACCGACTTCAACCGATTTTTGTTGATATTTCATAAATTGCTTGACCGATTTTGATAAAATTTACCTGGGAAGTATAACCTATCAAACAAAAAAAAATTTGCAAATCGGTCCAGGCGTCTTTGAGTATTGAGTAATCGGTGAACATACATAAAATAATACAGGACTACCTCAAAAGTAAACCAAAACGAATGCAAAAAGAATTTTTAATTATAATCAACGCATTTAAGTACACCGGAAATATAGCTGAATATTCTGAACACTTCTGCATACCCTTTCAAAGGATTCAGGCGTGATGTTATGATGTGTAATGGCAGAGACATTGCAATAATATGCGATTGCAGCAATCGCGGCTGATTTCCTGGTATTTTTTGAAGAGTTCCTTGGTCTAATCTCGGAAACCCATCATCAGATCTTTACGAAATTTAAATGGGACCATTTCGGAATAATCTACTTTAGAACAAAAAAAGAATTTTGCAAATCCGTTTACGCATGGCGGAGCTATGAGCGAACAAACATAAAAAAAAAAATATATAAACATCCGAATTGAGAACCTCCTCCTTTTTTGAAGTCGGTTAAAAAGAGGATTATTTTCTTTGTTTATTTTTACTCCATCCCATTCTATAGGGAACATACATCACGTATATATTCTCACACATATGTCTTGCCGGGGTAGGCAGAGAAAAACAGCCTACCACCTGCTTCAAATCATCATCATCCACATAGAGATATTTTCCTGATTGCTTCCAAAGCAGATTGATATATTACCACATAAACATAAACTCACGCCTATATCCCCGAAGGGGTAGGCAGAGGTGCTAGCAACCACATTTTGCCGTTTATGTTTAGGTCCCATTGTAATAGGTGGCGAGCCTATTGCCATTAACCGGGCACTTATAAACCTGCAATAAATACACACATAACTTCGAAAAGCATCGAAAAGTCATTGGTGTGCGCCATGGTAAAACCTGAGATCGAACCCGAGACCTCGTCTCAGCAGTCCATTACCCATACCACTAGGCTACCGCGGTTCTGGCTAATCTCTGGCTAGTTCTGGCATTCGGGTAAAAAGCATTATTCATTGGAAGATTACCTGGTACCGTCAGAAGATCGACAGGTTCGCTGCAAGTGGCTCCACAGTTATGCCGACAGCATCGCTGCGTGCCATCGCACTGGGAGTCCGAGTTACACGCCGTCACACAAGCTTCTTCCCATTTCGGGGTGTCGGACGCAGGGCACGTGCCGGGCTTCTTTTCATTAGTACGGCATTGTGATTTACACTGTAGAAATAACGAAATATATTTAAAAATCGACGCTAAAAGACCTACACACAGGATTTTTTATAATGTGCATGTCTGTGTCAGAAATTATGATAATGTTGTCGGAAGTTCTACGAATATGACACATTGAAATAAAACTATAGTCTTTCCGTGATCATACCTGATGAAAAGCAACCAAAACCTCGGCCTCAGTGTAAATATTACCAAATAAATCGCCTAAAATGAAGTAAAAATAGTTTTATTTCAATGAGAAATTTTGATTCTTAATATTTCAGAATATAAAAAATATACAGAGAAATCTTGAAGTTGATAGCATTATACCGGCTGGTTTTATATAATAGTCGTATTAGAGCTAAAGATTTTAGTATTAATTTGGCGAAAATATTTTTTTATAATCGAAAATGCTTTGGGCATTTCAGTCCAAAACGACTTTAAAATCAGCCATACCGGATATGAAGCAGGAAGAGTAATAGTTCTATTAATCACATTGTTCTTGGTAGAATGCATTTTGCATCGTTACTTTGTTCGACAAAAAAGATTATTTGTCTAGTTTTTCTGCCCTGTCTGGAGCATTGTAAGTTACATTGGAGACACAAAAGGCTATATTGCAATGTGAATAGGAGCATTCGTTTAGTGAACTACAGTCCCATTAGTTTCAAGCGATTAGCGTCTACACTACATAGTTATATACTTATAGAAGGACATTTATCTAGTCTCGCCGTCCCATTTTCAGAGGAATGTCTGGTTTAAACCTAATCACAGCCGCATTTTACATGAAAATCCAGTACCATTGCAATCAATGTGAAAATCTGATATTTTTGCCAATATCTGATTTATAACAATTACGATATTTATCTAAATGTACAATAACTTTTAATAGGTACCATCTTGAATATTATAAATAGGTAAACTCTTGTAATAGGTAGGTTTTTACTATTAAAACCAACTTTAAAAAAGAAGGAGGTTATTTTTACGAACTAAGACGAAACGAAATTCTTGCTAATAAAACTCAACAGCACTTGCCTCCAGCCGGGCACCAAACCTTCGACCTACTACTCAGCCGTCTCTCTTGATACTAAACCACTGAGGTATTATGAAAGTCCCTATTGATGGGAAATACCACGATGGGATACAGTGTATGAATAATTCAAAGTATGATTAACACAAACCTTTCATATGAGTGATTTATGGCTATGATGATAATGCAAGCCATTTATTTAGTATTGTTTTATAATCGCGTGTATAGCTCACACCATTTTTTACGATTATGACCGTGGAACAAGAAGCAAAGTCGCTTGGCAACGCAAGAATGCAATCAAAACAAAAGGGTTATAAGTGCTTTCTAAGATGGGAGACTTAATTATCTCCGTAATGAAAGGAGGAACCTTATTAACCGTAGTCAATTATGAATAAGGAGATTACTTTTAGAACGTTGAACTGTTTTATGTTATTTTATGCCATAATAATTTCATAGCTTATTGCAGTCTCTCATCTTAAATATTGAATTGTGAAACAACATTTAAGATCGGTTTTTCATAATTAATAGGTGTAATACGCCTTGGAGAGCATGTTAAACCGTCGGTCCCAGAAGCCGTGCGAACATGATGGTAGTCGTTACGGGTAGTTGGAAGCCAAAAGTCTGACTAGTCTAACTACATAACTTCGATACCGCCAATTGGTTGAGGATGGCAGTCGCTTTACGGAAAATTCAGTCGCATCACATTTAGGCTGAAAAGCAGACCCCAACAGAGTTGGGAAACAGTTCAAAGAATGATGAGTAGGTGTAATTTAATGATCCAAAGCGATGCCGAATACCAAACTAGGGATTCTAAACTGTGATTACGAGAAAACTAATGGAATATAAATATATAATTCAGAAACTTGCAATAGCTCAGAAAAAAAAGAATAAGCAGCAATCGAGTCTTGTACATCGCGATCAAAATGTCTTTTGTTTGTCACTACATCTCGCGGTCCATTTTTTACTTTGATACAAGCTGGCATCATTTGTTCTTATAGCTCTAAATTTAGCACTACGCATCCTTATTAGGCACCACTCACCAGCTAGATATGCTCTGGTAATAACAAACGTGGGAGCTGCAAATTGAGAAATATTTTACCTAACTATAAAGGTTCCCTGCTATTTATGATTTCATTTCGATCAGAGATTTTTAAATGCTGCGATAGCGACATAACTATTTAATGTATCCTACTAGCCGTTACTAGCGGTAAATAGGATGAGTTTCAGTTTGTTTATTTTTGTCCTGAAGAAGATACCCACTTACTTTATATCTACGTATTTCACATAGGTATGTTGAACTATGATAGAAAAGTACCACATCATCAGAGTCTAATTCGTTGCAAATTCAAGGTGAATTGGAGTTTTCCTGTAGTTTGTCATCGATTGTTCATAGTATTACCTACCTTGTTGCGAACGCAATTGGAAAAGTACCTACGTACCTACCTAGTTAAACTTACATTGGTTGGCATTAACTACAATCAGCATCAGGTCGATCTTGACAAACAAAGTAGGTTCTCAAAATGATCTTTGCAGTCAAGATAGTTTTGACGCTGACTGTACATACATAACTAACATAAACTTTTTTTAAACAGTACTAGTGACTGAAACTACTAGTAATCACATTACCGCCTCTAGCAAAACTTATTTATTAGGAGTGGCTTCACTTTGGTATTGTAATGGCACAGGTCAGGATTCGAACCTGGGAACTCTCGGTCATATTATCTTTTAAAATATAAGGGTTTGGGGTACACAATGTGCTGTATGAACAAATACGTGAACATGTAACAAAATTAGGTAGTTGTTATCCATTCTCACCAAAGTCTCGTTCGATTTTTTAAACAGTGAGGGAAAGTATCGTGTTAAACACAAGTATCTCCCATAAAGTTCTCGTAGGGTTCTGTACTCTGGCAACCCGCACTTCTCATTAAGAGAGGGCGGCACCTAATAGTAGGACATTAATAAGTTGATAAAAAACCTTACATTTAATAGTGTATGGATTATAGGTTCTGTTGTGTAATGATCGTTTCAAATCAGGCAGAAAATGCTCGCAGTTTTTCAGTGAAATAGTAATTAAGTAAGTTTCCGTAGCCGACCGCAGACCGCAGCAGCAGACGCACACAGCAAATACAACGTACCGCAACATAGACTTGAATATGATATTTTTTTATTATTGTAATTAATTGCGACTTTTCAATGGTTCCCTTTATTCGTTTTGAAATTTAATAAGCTTAACTACATACTCTCACTGAGTACCTACAAACTATTTCAAATCCACACTTGACTCTCCTACCTACAAGATGGCTCTATCATCTACAAGAATTACTCTATCATATAAAGGCTTTACCATGCTATAAGTGTTAGAACATTCAACCACCTGACTGTGTTGCCTAAAGCAATAAATACAACCTTGCTCTACCATAAAACTGCATGGTTACGTTACTTACGTTATTTACAGAATACCGCCATCACCTAAAAGGTCTACTATCTACAAGCATGGCTCCAACAACTGTAACACTAGCATGGCTTTCAAAAAAAACAGCATGGCTCTACATCATGGCAACACTTACAGGGTATAGCTCTAAAATTTATTATCATTGCTCTATTAGGCTCTATCAATTATAATCAATAATCCGTGTTGTGACGGACAAAGAATACAAGTATCACCGCCCCATCTCATCCGAAGGGTGTCGTAAGAGGCGACTAACAGAAATACGCAGACGATAGCACTGCGAGAGAAGGAAAAGTCGCAATAAAGCCCCTGTCTGGCTAGCTCGGAAACAGTAGGCCTCCCAACGATGGGAGAGGCCTATGTCCAGCAGTGGGCTGCGAACAGGATAGGATAATTGATTAGGCTCTATCATCTATAAGCATTAGGTACCCTGTACCCCAGCAATAATCATAGCCGCAATAGCTCTAACAACTACAGCAATACTCATAGCACTATCACCTATAATAATTAATGCGGTGGGTTCGACACGTAAACAGGATCATTATTATGCTTATGGGATTAATTTAAATATTTCTTTAAGTATGGGTGTACGATCTAATGTTCACTAATTTGTAGTAGTGATTGATACTACTAGAATTATTATAACCCCTCCAGCTATACTGATAAGATTCGCTAAACTCCTCTATAGTTTGAAATCGCCTTAAAAAAACTGATGACTTTTACATTTAAAATACTCATAATTAAATTATATTATACTAGCCTTCCGCCCGCGGCTACGCCCGCGTGCATCTCGGTTAACGCGACCTTTGCTCATATCTTCGGTTCTACTCAACCGATTGCGATCAAACAAACGTAAGATCTTAAGTCTGAGTAAGCCCTTTCTAACAAAAAAAAAATCGCATCAAAATCCGTCCAGTAGTTTTTGCGTCCATCGCGAACAGACAAACAGACAGGAAATTAAAAAAAAATATTTTCGTGTTCAGTATCGTTAACATAACATAACCCAAGTATTTTTTTTTAAATATCTCCAATGTACAGATACGACCACTTTACAAATATATATATAATAGAATAGATGTTTAGTTGTATGATACTATATACACTACATTCCTAACAGGGCTAAGCAGAGGATTATCCAACACCCATTTTTCGTTATTTTAATTTACATACATAGAATCACAAATGCAAGACTTACCAAAGGTTTGGTCTCCTTACTTCGTTCAAAACACATAAGATCGCATCTAATTTTATACAATGTGTTTGTTTGTTTGCCCACTGTCTTCGTGTACCTCTTAGTCTTCGTCAGAACTAAAGGCATGAAGCACACTGCCACTAACACTACAAACACTTTTCCGTACATTTTTTTTAAAGTTTTTAACACTTATTTTTCATTCACTACTGTTCACAGTACCACACGATTCTGAAAAAGAAAGTAACCATTATACATAATCTGTTATGCATTATGTTATGTATATACAGGATGTAGCTAAACGATTTATGTAAGTAAAAAAAAGTTCTGTTGAATATTTACATAATTTGAGTTTTCCTTCGATTTTTCATGTTTATTTATTTTAGTTAAACACTAAAAAATGGAAGGAAGAAAAACTTTAGTTAAAGCATCATAAATGTTACTTAATTTTTAACGCGAACTATTTTCGTAAACAGTTGTAATTGCTATAATATGTTTAATAATGTAGTTAATACGGTTTATGTTTATTAATAAGTCAGTTGGTAATTGTCATGGTACGTATTCAATTATTTATAACATGCACAATCTAAATACACGAAATTGCATAATGTCAATGATTAGTTCATTTTTAACTAAGTTCTAATATCGAACATATTTTTTAACAGATGGACCACGTAGTACACAAAGAATTAATTCTAATGTCTAAGGTACCAACTAAAATTGTATTTTAATAAGATATCTTAAGGGTATATCATTATTAAATCACAAAAATAGTTTACTACATAATTATGTAAACTTTCATTAAGTGAAAACTGTGATCTTCTCAACTAATTACATAATAACGTTAGTAATAAAACAAAACACTACAATATCGATATCCACCTAATCTAATCGATTATCAATAAGTGAATCGATTAAAACCGTAACATGTCGAGTCCTTCCGAACTTGTGTCATCGACCTCAGAATTTTTTGGAAAATACATTTGCAGTTCGCGAGTGTATCGTTTGAAATGCGCGGTAACACTGCGGCGCGCGCGCATGCTCTACCGATCCGTGCCTTAGCTTCATTAATACACATCGATGATGCTTTCCTGTCTGTACAATGACGGAATTCTGCTTTCGAGCCGGTTTCCTAATTTAAAAAAATCGAAGCGTCTTCCTGGACTACCCAGTTGCCATTCGATAAACGTCGCTAAGTCTATTTACTTTCATGAACCATTACAGTAGGCGTTTTAATTTTATTGCAGTTGCATGCAATCGAGTGCCATGCTAATTAATGCTTATTATGTGTTTGTGTATGCTAAGAACTGGTTTAACCTATGTTTATAATAAATTGGAATGATTAATAAATAATTTAACATTTCTATATGCAAGTGCCCGGTTAATGGCAATGGGCTCGCCACCTATTTACATTGGGACCTAAACATAAACGGCGAAATGTGGGTGCTAGCACCTCTGCCTACCCCTTCGGGGATATAGGCGTGAGTTTATGTTATGCTATGTTATATACAGATTATGTGGCATGAGAACACAACATGCATAATGTATATTTGTAAGTACACATGAGTAAAAACTTTCTGTATAATGTGTAATTATGTGTAAGTCACTGAACTTAAACGGCTAAACCAATTTTCAAGAAATTTCTTGTTTGAATAGGATGGTTGCGACCGGGTTCTAAGAATTTACGAAACATGAACGAAAAGACAAACTTTGCTTGTACCTGTGCTAGTACGGTTGCGGGAGGTATAGTCTTACCGGCTGCGAATTATGTATAAGGTACTATCTAACTTACCATTATAAAAGCAAAAGTTTTGACAGATGGATGTTTGTTGAATCACAAAAGTTTGAACACATCTGCAAAGAGATAAATGGTAGGCTACTTTTATCCCTGTAATATGGGATTAGTAATGCATGCAGATAGAGCAGTGGCTAGTGATATAATGCAATTTGAAGTAAAGAAACCTAAATATTATAACTGTTAACGTAAACGAATACCTCGTGAACGGTTACCGAAACCGCTTCCCTGTTTCTTAGAAAACCATTCGCTCGCCTTCACCGAATCGCACGAAAACAATCGATTTAATTAGGCGTTCGTTTTTAAAAAGCTAATAAAACAAAATGTTGGAGATAAATCGTTCACAAAGAAGTTAAGGATTCAACGACCGGTTGATTGCTTTGTGCGTATGCGGCCGGATGCCCTTCAAGAGCTTAATTAAAGTTTCTGTTACAGTGCATGCGCCTATAACTACTGTAGGTACTCGTACAGTCAGTGTCAGAAAGATTTTGACTAACAAGTACTCAAAACTATCTTAATATCTGCCATATTTGATGTTAGTTAATACCAAACTGTTTTATTAATTTAATTTGTATTGTCGTCCAAACTAAAGGTGTGTACCAAATATCAGAACAATCTGTCATCCGGAAGGGGGAATATCGAGGGAGATTACCGACAGATACTCAAAATGATCTGAATAAGATAATTTTGAGTACCTACTTTGCTAGTCAAGATCGTTCTGATGCTGACTGTAAGTACCTATGTGTGCAAAATGAAATATTTCTATTTCATCGTGACGCTTTTGTGAAGATGGTTTATAAAATGACTATATAACCCCATTGCTTATGTGGCCCTAGGATCTATTGAGCCCAAGATCTTTAACCCTAGCGCCAAACCTGGATTTTATACCACTTAGTTGTATAGCTTGATATTTGGAACCTGGGATCCGCTCTAGTACTCCTCCTTTCTCTATGATTTTTCAATCCTGAAAGGAAATCCTGCGTCGCTAGCCGATATTGGTCAGCACTGTGGCACCAGAGTCGATCGTCGACGTGGTGCAAAATATCCAACTAAATTAAGATGTTGATATAGTTTTACAATTTCCGACAATTCCGTTCTCTAACTACAAAACACTATCTAGCTATAACTAGAACCGCTATCAAGTGACATGTTAGTGATACTATCATTTGAGCTCGGTCCCATAATGGCTTAACCCACTGAGCCAGTGTTAGCAATCTCCGTGGTGTTAGTGTCGTATTTCTATCTGCCAGTATCAACATTATCATCTTTATGGTTACTTATTTTCTTGATTGCATCCGTGGCCAAGATGACTTTGGAGCTCAGGGTCCGCCTGCCCGCTCTTTCTTCACCACTTCGCACGATCTTGGGCGTCCATGGTAATGAGAGCATTTGGACGCATGTCACCATGTATCATCATCATCATCCTTGCGTTTGGTCGTATCCAAGCCTTCACCTCGGAGTCCGGGGTTTGTTTAAATATGATTTGACTTGGTTTTTCGGCTATATATAGGCTCCCAGCCTGAATTGTGTTTAGTGGCTAACCTCAGACAGAGTTGATCAGGTCGCCCATAATATACCTCTGTGTTAACCTAACGACTATTGCCAGGCGTGATCAATTTTTCACTTCCCCTCAGAAGCAAGGAAGTGCTCAGATGAAAATAGATGTTTGAAGGTTTATACAGGTTTATACTTATCATACAAGTCTGCAATATAGTGTGATCTCAGGATATGCATATACAATAATTTATATCAATTAAACGGTTTTATTAATTTTATAAAACGTTTTGTTAATGCAGCTCATATTACATTACCGATAATTAAAATATTTTATTGCTTAGTATTGACCAGTGGCTCAATTTAAACATCCAAAAGTAATAAAATTTAGATGATTATTTAATAAAATGCGAGTTTCTGAGCATTAAATGAATATTACAGCAGCTATAAAATTAAGATGTAAGTAATTTAGAGTTGCCGAAGTCAACTTAATGTTTGATCTGCAATCAGATAACGCTGTTACATGCTAAGTTTAAACTTATTTAAAAGCCGGTTAATTTGAAACATTGTATAACATTGTACACTTGGGATATATCGTATAATTCCATACAAGTGTATCGTATAACCAATTATGTAAGTAATTACATGATCTACAACTTTGTCTAACCTACTCTTGCGATGACATTTGCTATTTACGAGAAAAATGCGAGAATCCAATATATTTCACCTGTAACCTTGAATAATACAGAAGTCCAATCAATGGGACTTTTTATATTTCTTTCATTAACTATGATGTATTTAAAACCGCCATCAATTTTCAGTTCTAAACAAATTGATGTAAGCTCTAAATGTTCGATTGTCCGAATTTCCGATCCCGAGTAAAAGATTTTTTGACTTTGAACTTTTTCAACTATTTGTTTTGTATTCAAGCCGAGAAATACTGAAACACAAAACGCCTAGTTGTATGTATAAAGCAAACTTGCTAGTAAGTAATTAGTGTAATTACACTTTATGCTTATTATGCCTACTATTTACTACCTTTTGAACGGCCTTTGGGATAATGTGGTCACATTTACTATTTATGAAGGCTTCAGATACCTTCGGGTTACAACGCTAAGATAATGATGAATGACTCTTATATAACAAATGAATCTCTGTCTTAGTTGTCAGTATTTTGTTAGGCTCTATATTTTTGTATCCAGTCCAGCAGCTTGACCTCTTTCACCGTACAATGCAAATTACTTCCATGACCATCGGTCTGAGATCAAAGGGTAGATGATGATATAGAGCGAAATTATACTTCGACGTTGCATCCTCGAGATTTATTATTCACTTGGTAGTCCACTTCTCATTCTACTAGGCATCGCACAATATTTTAGAGATCTAGAAAAAAAAGGTTTAGTACCCCCCGCCTCCGGCTCAGCCGGCGGCGGCGCTACCGTCTTATGTCATTCGCTTTTCTTGTGCGGGCATCGCAACACCTATTAAATTAAATTAAATATTTTTCTGTGAATTCTTATATACTTTGCCAGTTTTTCGTGTGTATTAGGCAAAGTGAATAAGGGGAAACGTAAACAACGCAAAAGTAAACACGTTCGTAAGAAAATTAGGCGATTAGAAAATCAATTACGAAATTATTCTTCAGACACTCGGATGAGGGTAAGTCGTGAACTTTTTTACTACTTTTTTCCAAGTAATACGGTCGGGTTACACATGTAACTTTACTATGGTATTATAAATTATAAATACGAGTCTATTAGACTCTTACAAACTAGCTTGTCATACCTACATGGTACAGCGCAATACGATGATAAGAAAACACATGTAACTTTACTATGGTATATTATAAATTATAAATATGAAAGCCTATTTATACTCTTACAAACTAGCTTGTCGTACCTACATGGTACAGCGCAATACGATGTTATGAAAACCTAACGTTCTTCTCCGTTGCTCCATGTTATTTTGGGAATAAATAGGTACTTTTGTGTACATAACCTGGCAAGATCCTACTATCGGTGACGTAATCACAGTCGATAAATTATACTTACCCTTTACGGGTACCTAGTGAAGGTGGTCATACTGCGTGACGCGATCACAGCACACCCATATATTTATTTCAACTTAAGCGGTACATTACTCGCTATACTCCGTGACGTGAGCACGGCTGATAGTGATAAAAGTCTCGTGTCGTAACGTGAGTACGAACAATGACTCAAAAATATTTCCGCTTAAGCGGTACATTACTCGCTATACTCCGTGACGTGAGCACGGCTGATAGTGATAAATCCTCTTTATACTTATATATCCTCTAATAATTTATTGTACTCTCAATAATGCACCTACTGAGTTTTCTCTGCACCACCTTTGGTTGACTGGTAGAGAATGCCTGTGGCATTAAGTCCGCCTATGTACTTGTGCATGAAGTTTTATAAATAAATAAATAAAAGTCTCGTGTCGTAACGTGAGTACGAACAATGACTCAAAAATATTTCCGCTTAAGCGGTACATTACTCGCTATACTCCGTGACGTGAGCACGGCTGATAGTGATAAAAGTCTCGTGTCGTAACGTGAGTACGAACAATGACTCAAAAATACAAAAATGACCTAGATGTCATTAAAAATACACTACTACGAAAGTAGTAAGAGAGGTAACGCAATCGTTCCTGTTTTGTACTAACAGAATTGCCTAACGTGGATAACACTCACATAAGTGACGCGAGGCGGCCGTGGGCCGACTCAGCCGCAACTATTCAAAGCTGGGAACTGCGCTCCGATTCTGACGGGAGCTTACCATCTTCACATGTCAGATCCCTAGTGTTTCCCGCTCCTACACAAAATGTAAATAAAGACAATCCAGGTCCTTGCCTGAGCTGGCCCTCCAATATCTTCTGACCCAACTCCTACGGAGCCAACACTATCGAGGTTCAACCCAATGGAAGAAGCCGCAAATTCTAGCTCCGACTTGGCTAATGCGACAGTACCACTTTCCAGTGATATCTTAGAGGCCCTTGGGATCCAAAGAGGAAAGATGAGGTCCTTGGTCCTGCTATTCCCGATGAAATCTCTAAAGGTTGGGGGCGTATCTTAACGGATGGCCTTACTAAAAAGCAAAACAGGACTGGAGATACCTGACAGGACCTTCATTCCAGACAACTCTCGCCTGGCTAAAGCCTCTTTATTAAATCCCGAAATCACACCAGCATTGGGTGATCCAATTAGAAATAGAGATAAACTTTCACAAAAAGCCCAAGACCATCTCGGATTAGGAATTGCAGGACTGACACACCTTACCTCAGACATTGGGTAAAAAAGGGTTGGTACTCCGGAAGAAAGTCTCTGAGGTTAGTCAAATCTTCTTAGATTTACAAAGACCAAGAGGAGACTAGTTATACCCTCCTCTATGATCGCGGACGTTAAAAGAGACACATTTCTTTTCGGAGAACTTCTAAATGAGAAGATAAAGGCGCAAGCTATAGATCAGGTAATATCCCATGCAGGTCGTCTTCGCCACTTCCTACAGGAGTGGAAAAACATTACCGACGATCCTATGGTACTTACAGTAAATTCAGGGTATTCATATCCCGTTCAAAAATTCAGTGGTACAACATTATGTACCCGAAAACATTAACCTTTGCTTTGCCGAGAAACAAATAGTTCTAGAAATATCTAAATTATAGGTACTCGGGGCAATTATAAAGTGTGATTAATGTGATTATAAACCTGGTCAATTTTTATCAAAAAATTTCCTAACTATTAAAGGTGACGGTACATTTAGATTTATTCTTAATTTGAAAAACCTTTTGCGGAGGTAATAATATATAAACCTTTGATGTTTATCTCTGTTTATTTACCGACCGTTGTTGATTGAAGTAATATCTAATTAATTAAATAACAGTTCTTGTATACTATTAGTTTCTACTGTATGTAGTACTATACAAAAAGTAACTTAATACCAAAACAGGCATAGATATTTTTAGGATTTGAATTAGATTCACGTGGTATGTGTTTGAAATTACCGAAAACGTACAAAATTAACGGATTACATCTAAAAGATTTCTAAACGACACTTTATGCCAATATTTAGGACTCTTGTGCTCCGCCTGTCCTGCAGTGTCGTACGGTTGGTCATATACCAAACGATACGAACACGGGAAATTCTTTAGCATTAAGAGAATGCAATGACGACTATGACCTCAATATGGAAATACCCCCTTATTTTTTTTATTTAAAACTTTATACATTATTGATGATAACACACTGGTACTTTTTCCAAGATTTTTATTGTTAGCCTAACCGGTTTTGCCTCACGGCATTCTGAAAGGTTTACATTGACGATTAGGAACATTTGGCTTATTAAAGACTACAATATAATAATATTTCATTTATGTAGGTAGTTTTTACTAATTATGTATACCAGTATCAACTTTTTTCCCCATAATTTGGGGAAATAATTTTTTAGTTCAGCCTTACATTATTTTTGTAAAAATTAACATATTAAACATAACACAATGTCAAAATTATGTCACAATTTACATTACAAATTTAAATTTCAGATACAAATGGACATGTCAAATAAAAGTAACAATGTCAAGTTGCCTGTAAGATATTGCTTTTAGCGATAAGGCCGCCATTTGTACATTACCTAATTTATGTTTGCCATTTATTTCATGTATACTTTTCTTTTTGTTTGGTGTACAATAAAGTTTATTTCTATTCTATTCTATTCTAATATTATAAAAATAAATTAAATTTAGAAATAAAATAAATTAATTTTAACAGTAGCGCTAGATACCTACTCTATCATTCCAAAAAATAGTTGACACGTATGGCTGTCCTGAAATAGACCTCTTTGCAACTAAAAATAACGCCAAATGCTTAATATACACCTCATGGCATCGAGATCCCGAAGCTTATAATGTAGATGCATTTACTATAGACTGGAGGGGGGAATATTTCTTTTACGCCTTCCATTGATCTTGAAATGCTTACAGAAAATTGTTAATGATAATACCACGGGCTTAATCGTAGTTCCATACTGGCCAAGCCAGTTCTTTTCTTAAATTGTCCAAATTAAAGCCTGTACACTTTAAACCTAAGCCAGGTTTGCTATTGCCTCCTTCCAGGACCCGCCACCCCCTTTGGAGGCGACTTACCCTGGTATCATCTCTATTATCAGGGGAGCGTACGCAAGACAATCTTTGAGTGCCGAGACAATAGATATTATGATTGTATCATTGTCTACAAATTCGATTAAACAATACGATAGTGCTATTAAAAATGGTGGCAATACTGCACTGATAGAAATTTGAACTATTATGTAATAGATATCCCTATGTTGGCAACACCAACACAGACTTCCGTTTCCGCTCTATAAACTATGCACATTGCACAATTATGTTCACTCTGCAAATGTCACTCTTAGTAAGAAGTCGAAATAAACCACTCGTGTATCTAGCTGGCAGTCATTATTTCACCACCCAAGAAAATCAGCCCTATCAAACAACAAATTACGCGCACATCGATGGTCCTTCGAAGCCTACAGCTGCGATTTTGGTGTGGTGAGCTTTTGCAGCGCTACGCGTGCAATTTTCGTCTCCGCGGGGGACGCCGACAAGACAAGTCAACACGCGTCGAACACGTTGTTTCCTGCCCTACACGCCGAGTACGTGAGTGCAAAGTGCATTATTTTGCTGGTATCTGCAATATCGTTGTTCTCGCTTAATCCACGTGGTGGCCGAGAATACTCGAAGATTCATACAATACAATTCATCCATGTTGTTTCGTCGCTAAGCGGCGGCCATATTGCATGCATTGCATCGCGCCTTTACAAGCGCTGACGCAATCAACCGGACTTCGTCACGCACGACGCAATTACACTAGGCGCTGCGAGCCAATCAGCGCCTTCGTCGCTGTTTTCCGGTCGGCAGCTATTGGACGGATCAAAACTTCATTCGTTCCTGTCGTTCACTCAGCAATTCAACAGCAAAGCTATACGAAACGCCATTTTCTTTATAAAACTGTTCGCTAGTTGTTAATTTTCGAACTAAAGTTATAAGATCTTAAATAATAACAATAAGTTATAAAATAAGTTGTTTATGTTGTTTCAACTAAAGTGCATATACTTATATTATATAATAATAAGTTATCAAATAAGTTGTTGGTAATTTGTAACAAAGATGGAGACCACGCTCAAGCAGCTAAGAGCGTCGCGTGGTTATACAAAAGCTTCTCTCACGCGGCTATATCAGTTTACTGCCAACGATAACGATGTAACACTGACAAATCTAGCGACTCTAACGTCAAAAAGGTCAAGATTGATTCAATTGTTCGAGGAATACGAAACGTACAACAAAAATATCCTAGCTTATGACGAGAACGACCCCGAGGACGTGGCGGAGTGTGAGTCCAAATATTTTCATATATTATCAATCTTAAATGAAGCAATCGCCGCCAGGTCCTCGCCAAGCTCAGGAAATAATACCTTCAAACCTAAATTGCCTGTAATAAACATTCAACCGTTCTCAGGTAAATATAGCGAATATATACCTTTTATTAACCTATTTCGTGCGATTATCCATAAGGACAATTCTATTGACAACGTCCAAAAATTATATTACTTGAGGTCCTTTCTACAAAAGGAACCCTTAGAAATTATTGCAAACTTGCCATTAAGTCATGAAAGTTACGAGGAAGCCCTCAGGCTCCTTAACGAAAGATACAACCATAAATTTAAAATTATCAATGAACATGTAAATTCACTTTTAGACATAAATGTCTTGTCCAAATCATCACCTCGTAATCTTAGAGAATTTGTGTCCACTATTAAACAGTGCTTAGCTGCCTTAAAAAACATCAATATTAACATTGATGGTTGGGATCCCATAATTTTATCCATATTGTATCGGAAACTAGATTCTTACACACTGCGGGCATACCAGCTTGAGAGAAGTGATGCGTCTGAACCAACAATGGTGGAGTTTCTGCTATTCTTGGACAAGAGGGCCATGGCGTTGGAAAATGCAGAATCTGCTGGTACATCTAAGGGCCCTAAGGTAGTGACAAATGTAGCAAACACATCTGGAAGCCCGGCATGCTTATACTGTAAGTCAACTGACCATAAATTATTCTCATGTAAGCAATTTAAAGTATTAGCCTGTAGTGAAAAAACTAACTTTAGTAATTCTAATAAATTGTGTAAGATTTGTCTCAACAAGCACAGTGGAAAATGTAAATTTCATTTCCGCTGCAATATTTGCAAGGGAGATCATAACACACTACTTCATGAAGAGGTAGGTCAGGAACAACCTGTTGCCTTAATCTCTAACACTACAAGCCACAAGGTATTATTGCCTACAGTGAAGCTAAAGCTTTACTCAATCACTGGCCGAGAAGTACACATAAAGGCTATACTAGACTCAGCATCACAGATTTCGTTGGTCACTAGTAAGTTAATAGATGCATTGGGTGTCTCTCCTAACCGCAATAACACAAATATAATGGGAGTCAGCAATACAAGTAACATTGCTAGTTACTCTGTCCCCCTTGAAGTGTTTTCATTAGCTACACCTTACAAGGCAACAATAAACTGTCATGTTCTAGAAAAAATTACATGCAAACTCCCACAGTTTAAGGTAGACATGTCTACTATTGCCATACCATCAGGTCTAAAGTTAGCAGATGTGGACTTTAATATCCCATCTGAAATAAATATGTTGATAGGTGCTGATATATTCTTTCAGGCGTTACTACCGGAGCCAATTATCCAACCTGCTTCGCATAAGCAACACCTGCAACCCCGCTTTATCAACACAAGGTTTGGACATGTAATAGCTGGTGCATTAACTAAACCTGCAACTACAAATAATGATCAGGTATCTCTTTTATGTATTAATAAGAACTGTCATTCGGGGGTCAACAACCTTTTACAACAGTTTTGGCAAGTTGAGTCCATTCCTCAATACTTTAATGAAAATGCTCAAGAACAGGATTGGTGTGAAACTATTTTCAAAGAAACCACTACAATTCAAAATAATAGGTTTCAAGTTGAATTGCCATTAAAAATCTCATTAGCTGAAGTTAGAGACACCCTAGGTAACTCATTTGAGTTGGCCTTATACAGGTTTTTGAGTTTAGAAAAAAGATTACATAAAAATGTTAAATTACTTTCTGATTATGATAAATTCATTCAGGAATATGTATCATTGGGGCATGGGCATTATGTGGAATTGGAGTCATTAGATTTCAACAAGGATCCTATATATTTTATGCCACATCATGCTGTATATAATGAAAATAGTAAAAGCACTAAAACAAGGGTGGTATTTGATGCCTCCATGCAAACTGACAAGAAGGTGTCACTAAATGATCTATTACTGAATGGTGCACCCTTACAAAGGGAGTTGTTTGATATTATGCTGTTATTTAGACTAGGTCAATACACCTTTACAACTGATATACGTCGCATGTTTCGCTGTATTACCGTTAATCCAAAACATACTGTTCTACAAAATATTCTATGGAGAAACAATGTAAATGAAAAAATAAAGTGTATACAATTAGATACTGTTACTTATGGCCAAAAAAGCTCAGGGTTCTTAGCTACTCGCTGTTTGCATGAACTTGCTGAAAAATATAAAAATGAATACCCTTTGGCTTCATATATTTTAAAAAATTGTACATATGTTGATGATGCATGTTACTCTGCTTCAGATATAAATATTGTAATGAGTGCTAAAAGGCAGTTATGTGAGCTATTGGGTAAGGGCAGCTTTGAAACACATAAATGGGCATCAAATTGTCAGCAAATATTAAGTGATATACCTTCTGACAAACAGCAGTTTGATGATTTTGATCTCCAAAGGGACAATTTTTTTATGAAAACTTTAGGATTAACACTCAATGTGAGAAAGGATTGTTTTGTATTTTCATGTCCTGAGTCTTTTAATATTGAGAATCCCACAAAGAGACAAATATTAAGTTATATTTCAAAATTCTATGACCCATTAGGGTTTATGTCGCCTGTTATTGTGAAGGCTAAGGCCTTCATGCAAAGGTTATGGTTGCAAAAGTTGGACTGGGATGAAGTTCCTCCAAATGGCTTAAGATTGGAATGGCTTTCATTTGCTAAATGCTTATCTGAGATGGAACCTTTTCACATTGATAGGAATATTAATATTGATACCAATTCCAAGGTTGTGCATTTGATAGGCTTTGCTGATGCTTCTGGCTCTATTGGTTATGGCGCTTGTGTTTACCTTCGGGTGGTGGACAGTATAGGTAAGGCTTCATGTACCTTACTCTGCTCGAAATCTAGAATCAACCCTCCAAGCAATAAGGCACTCACCATACCACGATTGGAGTTGAATGCAATGGTCTTGCTCACAAAGCTTATGAATAGGGTGTATAACATTTTAAAACTAAAAATAACTATACAAGATGTTTGCTTGTACTCTGACTCACAAATTGCACTGGCATGGCTTGCTACAGAACCACTAAAACTTCAAGCTTATGTTGCTAATCGAGTTAGGTACATACGAGAGCATACTGCTGATTGGCATTGCGTGTATGTTTCAACCAAGGAAAATCCAGCTGACTATATTAGCAGGGGAGCCAATCCTGGCGATTTAATTAACTGTAAGCTCTGGTGGCAGGGTCCAGAGTTTATACTGGACAGTAAGTATCAATTTAATAATAGGTTAAGTTTACCCCTTCCTAAAAACCTACCTGAGATGAGGGGAGATGCTGTGTTTTCCGGCGTCAAGGTCTCCTTGTTAATTCAAAATGAATGTAATATCTATCAGTTTATAGATAAATATTCAGATTTAAATAAAATGATCCGTGTGATGGCTTACATACTTAGGTTTTGTTACAATATGGATAAAAGGGGTACCCCACTTTCTACTCTTGAGTTACAAGCTGCGTTACATAAAATTATTCAGTATGAACAAAGCAGATATTTTAAAAAGGAAATTAGTATTTTAAATACAAAAGGTGAAAATATTACAGGTTCATTAAAACCCTTACATCCGTTTATTGATAAGAATAATATGTTGAGAGTAGGTGGTAGAATTGATAATTCTGAAGTTTCTTACTCAAATAAACATCCTATTATTTTACCAAAGGAATCTCGAATTACCACTTTAATTATATACCATGAGCATTTGAGATTGATGCATGCTGGACCTAAATTATTATTGTCCAGCATTAATCAAAAATATTGGATTATTAATGGCTACAGATATGTAAAAAAGATTACTTATAAGTGTTTACCTTGTTTTAGAATGAAAGCCAAATGTGCTAAGCAACTTATGGGTTCCTTGCCCCCTCAAAGAGTAGTGGCCTGCCGCCCCTTCCAAAAGGTGGGAATAGACTTTGCAGGTCCAATACAAATAAAAAATTCGCGTGTCAGACGTGCAATACAGACAAAGGGCTACATATGTGTATTTGTCTGCTTTGTTACAAAGGCTATACACCTTGAGTTAGCTTCTGATTTAAGCACTGATTGCTTTCTAGCCTGTTTCAAGCGCTTCATAGCCCGTAGAGGTTTACCTACAGACGTGTTTTGTGATAACGCTGGTTGCTTTAAGGGTGCAAGGAATGAGCTAGTTGAATTATATAAATTGCACAGCTCAAGGGAGCATCATACACTGGTGCAAGGTTATGCAACAGAGCAGGGTGTTACCTTTCACTTTGTTCCAAGTTATTCACCAGTTTTTGCTGGTCTCGCTGAAGCAGCAGTAAAAAGTATGAAATACCATCTAAAACGTATAATACAAAAGTATGTTTTAACCTATGAACAATTGAATACAGTCTTGTGTCAGATAGAAGCAGTGTTAAATTCCAGGCCACTGCTGCCTGTTATATCAGATAAGATAGATGATTTCTGTTACCTAACACCTGGACATTTTTTAATAGGAACTTCTTTAACATCTTACCCTGAAACTAATACTTGTGATATACCAGTAAATAGATTAAGGTTTTGGAATGTATGTAATAAGGAAAAAACTCATTTTTGGAATGTTTGGCACAAGGTGTACCTTAATACCTTGCAGTCGCGACCCAAATGGCGTGACAGTGTACCTAATATTAAGGTAGGAAGTTTAGTGATTATGAGAGAGCCTAACTCTCCACCATTATCATGGCCTATGGCTAGAGTTGTGAAGGTCTATCCGGGCAAGGATCAAAAGACCCGAGTTATTGATGTAATGACCCCAAATAAAAATATTTATAAGCGATCATTATCAGGCATTTGTTTATTACCTGTAGAGGAATAAGGTTGAAAGGAAATTGTCTAGATTATGCCAAGTAGAAATTGTGTTATTGTTCTTTTTCTTTTTCTTAATGTCTACAACAATTTACAATAAGGTTGTTTTAAATTACTATCTCGTTTATTTAGTAATAAGTACAACCTAAGTGTACCTACCTACTACCTAGTAGCTTAAGTATGTCTATTCCTAAGACTCATACTATGTAATTCTCTAAACTTTAGTTTTAATTTGTTTCCATTCCTTGGCAAACTATGTTGGTGCACACCAAGATGCTGCCATGTGGATGGGCTGTCGCAATTAATTTCATTAATGTTCGTTATAATAATATAATAATAATAAAAAAATCACTGTCTCCGGCCCCCCCCCCAGCATGTTGGCAACACCAACACAGACTTCCGTTTCCGCTCTATAAACTATGCACATTGCACAATTATGTTCACTCTGCAAATGTCACTCTTAGTAAGAAGTCGAAATAAACCACTCGTGTATCTAGCTGGCAGTCATTATTTCACCACCCAAGAAAATCAGCCCTATCAAACAACAAATTACGCGCACACCCTATAATATTAACGTCTCTAACATCACAGTTTGCAGCAGGTGCTAGCTATTCTACTTTAAATACTCTCCGATCGGCCTTGGCTCTGTTTTTAGACAAACAAGTAGGTAATGATGATGAAATAGATAGATTTTTAAGGGTATATTTGAGATTAGACCCAACTTTCTTAAATACAAGTCAACCTGGGACCCGAATTTAGTGCTGGACCTATTGGCCACATGGTACCCAAATGACGCATTGAGTAATAGACAAACTGTCTAAAAAATTGACGGTTCTTCGCGCGTTGTCAACTGCACGACGAATGCAGACGCTATCTTTGATTCGTTTGGCTAATGTCAATGTCACCACCGATAATAATTAACGACATAATTAAAACATTTGCACCAGGCCGCGCAATGCCGACATTATTCATTCAATTTTTTCCTAATAAGCAACAAAGATGTCCCGCGAGGACATCACTATCCTACATTGCAGCTACTAAAGGTTACCGGGACCATCCACAAACCGATAGGTTAATACTAACCGTTAAAAGACCCGTCCATAACACAACCGCTCCAACTGTCAGCCGTTGGATTGAAAATGTAATGACGGAGGGTGGAGTCAATACCACTGTTTTCTGGCCGCACAGCACGCGCCATGCCACTACCTCAGCAGCTGCTCGGAGGGGCATATCTGTCGATATTATAAAGAAAACCGCGGGATGGACCGAAAACTCCCTTGTAATTGCAAGGTTTTATAACAGACCTTTGGCCATGGATGATGGTAATAGCTTCGCAACAATGGTATGTGATTCTGACTGAATATTTCATGTTAGTCCTTGTTAGTTACAACACTAATAGTGTAAGATTAAATCTATCTCCTTTGCACAAATTTTCTTTCGGTTTCCCATCTATTTCACACCATCGCTAAACATCTACCAAGTGAATAATAAATCTCGAGGATGCAACGTCGAAGTATAATTGATGGTTAAACAAACTTACCTGTAAGTGAAGTTTGACCATAATTATGCGAGACGTTGCATCCGAAGAGATTTATTACCCGCCCAATCCCCGGCATGCTTATTACCAAAAGGCAAGCCTCCCGATTGCGTGAAATAGGAAATAGCTCTAAAATGAATGACATAAGACGGTAGCGCCGCCGCCGGCTGAGCCGGAGGCGGGGGGTACTAAACCTTTTTTTTCTAGATCTCTAAAATATTGTGCGATGCCTAGTAGAATGAGAAGTGGACTACCAAGTGAATAATAAATCTCTTCGGATGCAACGTCTCGCATAATTATGGTCAAACTTCACTTACAGGTAAGTTTGTTTAACCATCAATAATTTACTATAAAGATGCAATGTATCCACAGAGCGTGAGTCGGTCATAAGGTGAAGGAAGAACTCAGAATTAGATATTTTATTGGGTAGGATAGACCTCAAACGGGGAGGATAAGTGTACGCACTTTCCTGCCTAAACTAAAGGGTAACCAAGGTATGGTACCATAGTAATATTGTTCGTGGTTGCCAGGAGGAGTGGTTGTGGTTCACTGGTTCAGTATCTTATTATAAAAGTTTAACACAGTAGTACGTCTCTAACATTGGTAAAGAAACGTATCAACTGAATGAATACTTACAATGGATCACAAAACGTTACGTGGTTATGAATAAATTAACTAACCGTTACGTTATCATTAATCGGTATCCCCAAAAGGTATTGTACTGAAAGCAACGATTGTGTAATTATTTTATGCAATGATATACTTAAACGAACAGTGTATGTATCATTTCCTTGAGCTCGCGTGATGATACTACATAATATATTCCGATAATTATATTATTACTAGCTGTTGACCGCGGCTCCATCTGCGTGGATGTCGGTTATCGCGAACAAATATAGGCTATCCTTTTCCAAGATCTAATCTGTACCAAATTCATTGTAGTTAATTACTTCTTAGTTGTTGTATTAGGCGTGAAAGCGTAACAGACCGACAGACAGACAGACAGAGTTAATTTCGCTTTTAAAACATTAGTATGGAAGTATGGACATGGATTACCTGTGATAGGTTACAATAATAACGATATAACTGATATAAAATTTTTCAATTACTTTATTGAGAATCGTACAACATCATCCCAGGTGCATCTAAGGCTTGTGCTTTGAAGCCCATCGTCCGCTTAACTATTTTCATTATTTAGCATAGCGAGCTTTTTATGGGAGCATCACTGTTCTATAAACCCCCAATTATAAGATAGTGGCGAAGATTGAAATTTATTAAAAGTCTTACCAGGGCGTCGATTCTGCTAAAGCACAACCACTGTCACACCACTGAATTACATAATAGGTACTTACAGAGCAAGCTGGCAGGAATCTGGTTATAAAGACCCCTCGCTACTGATGAGAGGAAAGCCTGGGCTAGAGCCTCGTCCAATCAGCAGGTGAACTGGCTAGCAGTTGGTGTTGCCCCGGGCCGCGTGATTGGTTTCAGAAGTGAGATCATTGTGACACCCGATCGAAGTTTATTATGATCAGCCTACAAAAAAAATAACTAACAGCAATTTTCTCATAGCAAATAATAATATATTAATCATTATTAACTTATTAGCATATTATATGCCATGCAGCCATGCTACGAAGATCTAAAAGCTAAGCTATGACACCATGTGGCCGTTTACATTGTGCACTATGTAGCGTAGCGAGTGATGTGATTTTTACAAATACTTATTCAAAATTCGAATCTCTCCATCCATAGCACGCATCTTCTATACTATATTATAATATAACTAGCTGCCCCGGCGAACTTCGTACCGCCATATTTTCGGCCCGCGTGGTAGGTATTCAAATCCCGTTCCCGCTGCACCTTAGGGGTTTGAAAAATAGATGTTGGCCGATTCTCAGACCTACTCAATATGCTCACAAAATTTCATCAAAATCGGTCAAGCCGTTTCGGAGGAGTATGGCAACGAAAACTGTGACACGAGAATTTTATATATTAGATTGTAAAGTGGTCGTGTCAGTACATTGGAGATATTTAAAATAAAACTTGGGTTATGTTATGTTAACGATACTGAACACGAAAATATATTTTTTGAATTTCCTGTCTGTTTGTCTGTTTGTTCGCGATGGACGCAAAAACTACTGGACGGATTTTGATGCGGTCTTTTTTGTTAGAAAGGGCTTGATCAGACTTAAAATCTTACGTTTGTTTGATCGCAATTGGTTGAGTAGAACCGAAGATATGAGCAAAAGTCGCGTTACCCGAGATGCACGCGAGCGGAGCCGCGGGTGGAAGGCTAGTTCTATATAAAAAACATAGCTTATCTGAACCCTTTTCCACCAGTGCTATGCTATGTGGATCAATGAATATGATTGGTGGATATATCAAACGCATTCATACAACCGTAGCATAGCACTCTGGTGGAAAGGCAGCCTAGTATGACCAGCATTCGTTGTAGTACCTCTTTATTTTTTAATCTTCAGATTTTTTTAACACTCGCACATCAACTCGTTATTGCACAATATATGGAATCAAAATATAAATATTTAGATATATTCAAAACACAATATAACTGCCTACTTACCTCATCAAAAAAATTGTTATCAGTCGATAAAATACGATAATAAGTAAGTTTCGAACAAGGACTAACTTATGAAGATACATTGAATTGATAAACTAATTACTTTTGAACAAACTCTGTTTATTAATAAGAGAAATAAAATTTAATTCATGATTTTTCTTATACCTCAACTTACTTAGTATGAAGTTTAGTAGCTAGGGTTGTCAGTAAAGTCGTCATATTTTAACTGTTAAGTTCCAAGATAAAATCATATCTTGATAAGAATACATACATGTATACATATACTGACGCCTTTTAAAGGCGTCAGTATATATTTAATTTACACCCACATTTCACCAACTGATTTTCGGTCCCACGTAATAGGGGGCGAGCCTATTGTCGTTAAGCGGGCATTTAGTCATGGGCTGTATGTTTACTGTCGGATGGAGAACAGCCCTATCCCCAATTCTTGATAAGAATAAAAAACTAATATTACATTACTTTACAAGATTTTCTGTAACGAGAAATATTTGTGTAGCGGAAACTAAAAGCTCAAATCTTGCAAACAAGCAAGCAGCAAACAGAAATGGAGCCTTTCAAATAAAGAATGGCATGAAAAGATCAATTCTTATTTTACTGTTTTAACTTATTTTCAATCGTTTATCCAATCACTCACATTGTACTTACAATATTTTACTAAACCTGCCAGCCCTATGTTTTTTTTTAAATTATTGATATCTTCTACTATGCTCGTACTACAGTATAAGCAATGATTTGCTCACTCATAATGTTATGACTTTTAAAAGTATGTTATACGAAACATTATTATGGCAAGTTAAAGTTATGACAATAAAACCAATTTGACAATTGACAATGAAAAACTATTTGAAAATATTTTATGATATTAACATAACCTGCGCCAGCTTATATGCAATTTTTCAATATAATTATTTATTATCTAACTAGCCCTCCGTCCATTGCTCCGCCTGCGTAGATCTCTTGTCTCTGATTCTACTAAATTGTTTGCATTCAAACAAACGTAAGATTTTAAATCTGACTAAAACCTCTCTAACCAAAAATAAACAACATCAAAATTCGTTCAGTAGTTTTTGCGTCCATAGCGAACAAACATTTCCAATGTACAATTACATATTATAATAGTTTACCTCGGGACACGGGTAGCGCCACGGGGCAGTCACCGTATCTTAGACCTAAATGGCAAGACAAACGACTAAACGAGGCCCAGCCCCCCTAGACAAGTGGCAATTCGTTGCTCGGCGTATGATGGAATAGAATGACAAATGTATAGGATTTGACGTTTTTGACAATCGTTGACGCCCTGGTGCTCGCGGATTGTTTTGTAATGATCTATGCCTGGTGAATTTGAGCTTGGCCACCGCAACGTGCTATCCTCAAAAGACATCGAAGAAAAGTGTGCTGTGCGTTATAGAGTACATTTTGAGCACATTTTAGGTCAAAGATTTATATGTCCTGAACAATAGACATAAGGCCATTGTTATAGTCAAAATAACCGATAAGGGTATAACTTTCTTAAGATCTCAGTTAGATAAAGCTGACTTGGCCCCAAAGGCATTGGCAGTCCTAAACTACATTAAAATATTATTATATACTAGAAAAGGTCAGGTTTCTCTATCCCTACCAGTAGGGATACTTGGAATTTTTTTCTAAGTATCCCTACCGGTATGGATAAGTTGGTAGGGATAGATGGAATAAGAGAATAAATAAATAAAAATAAAATAAATAAAAAAAAAATAAAAAAAAAAATAGCCTTTATTGCTGTTTCTTTTCTTACAAATTAATACATGCCTACTTGCTAAAAACTAATACTTAATTTAATTTTATCAATTATTATAGTTTTAATTTGAGTGATCGGCAACTGGATGTTTGTGTGAAACAGCTTGTCTGTCGACAAAGGCCTCCTCTAAAGATTTCCATGCGTTCCTGTCTCTCGCTAGACGTGTCCATACCGGACCAGCAATCTTTTTAATGTCGTCTTCCCATCTTTTGGTTTGCCTGCCTCTATTTCTTTTACTATCCCTTGGATACCATTCGGTTATTAACTTAGTCCATTTCTCTTTACTTTCTCTTAACATATGTCCTGTCCAACGCCATTTAAGTTGTCTGTAGACAGTGTGTGCATTTTTAAATTTTGTTTTGTTTTTAATTTCTTGTAATTTTACTTTATCTCTTCTTTTTATACCTAAAATACTCCTTTCCATTCCATTTTGGCATACTTTTAATTTACACTCTTGTAGTTCTGTTAACGCCCATGTCTGGCATCCGTATAATAAGCATGGCATGATGCACATTTCATATATTTTCTTTTTTCCGTTCATTGGCATACCTTTATCCTTCATTATTTCCTTAAATGACCAAAACCGTTTCCAAGTATTATTTATTCTTCGTTCTATTTCTTTATTCATGCAATCTTCTGTAGATATAAGTTGGCCCAAATATATATATTCATTTACATATTCTATTTGTTCCTTATTTACTGTTATATGTTGATAGTTTACTGTTTGTTGGGAATTCGTCATAATTTTGGTTTTAGTTAAGTTCATTGTCAGGCCAGCCTTAATGCTTTCATCAGATAGTTGCTGTAACATTATTCCCAGGGTTCTTGCGTCCTCTGAGAACAAAATCAAATCGTCCGCGAAACGTAGATGGTTAAGAATTTCACCATTTATATTTAGACCATTTCCGGTCCAGTTTAAGTTTCTGAAGATCATCTCCAACACTGCTGAAAATAATTTAGGTGATATAGGATCTCCTTGGCGTACACCTCTTTTAATAGGGAATTCGTTACCCGTAGATTCAAGTTTAACTTGGGCTGTGCTCGCTGTATATACGTTTTTAATTATGCGTATGTATTTTGCTTGTACCCCTTGTCTTATTAGAGCGTCCCATATAAACTCGTGCTCCAGTGTGTCGAAAGCTTTGTTAAAATCAACAAACCCTATGTAATATGTCTTATTATATTCTTTATACTTCTGTAGAATTTGTCTTAGAGTGTGTATGTGATCTATAGTTGAGAATTGGCTTCGAAAACCAGCTTGTTCCTTAGGTTGATTTTCATCTAATGTATTGGTAATTCTGTTTAATATAATTTTTGAAAATATTTTATAAATGTTGGACATTAAGCTGATCGATCTGTAGTTCCCTATATCACCCTTGTCTCCCTTTTTGTGCAGCAAAATAATTGTAGATTTAGTCCAGTCTTCCGGGATGATCTCCGTTTCGAGAATTTCATTGAACAAATCTGTAAGTCTCGGTGCTATTACTGGCAACGTAATTTTTAGCAGTTCATTTGTAACTAAATCTGATCCGGGTGCCTTGCCTAGTTTTTGTGTTTCGATAGATTTTATAGTTTCTTCCTTTAGAATCGGTTTGATTTCCTCTTTATTTGTTGAAATATGTTCATTTATTACTTGTTCCCCTTTACGACTTTGGTATAAATTTTTGTAGTATTCTGTAGCGATTCCAAGTATTTCTGGTCTATTGCTGGTCTTTCTACCCTCTTTATTTTTCATATTAGGAATCCAGTCTTTTTTGTAATCCATTTCTTTTAACGCCTTCTTTATTCCTCCTGTTTTTTCTGTATGTTTTCTCAATGTTGTTAATCTTTTTGATTTTCGTTCTTTTCTAAGTTGTTCGCTGATCTTTTTACTTATTTCTGTTATCTTGTGGCCATTGCTATTATAGTTTTTTCCTTGTTGTAGAAGTTGCTTCCGTTCTTGTAATAATTGCCTAATTTCCAATGATATCTCGGTCTTACTAGCCTTGTTTACTTTTTTGGTCTCTACTTTTAATTGGTTAAGCAATCTGGTGTATTTTTCTTGTGTGGATATAATATTCTTTGTCTCCAACTTGCAGGGATATTTCGAGGTTGTTTAAAAGTAAATCAGTGCTTCCAATGCATTCAATGACTTTCATACTGTTGTGAAATTGTCGTGCTCTTTTAGCACGCGTCCCTGAAAGCTCTAACCATCCTATGATCTGTTTTAAAATTAAAATTATTTAAAATAGACAAATCTTTAAAAACTTTTATATTGTTCGACATAATAAAGTCAATCTCATTTTTATACTGGCCATTAGGAGAAAGCCATGTCCATTTCTTTGATGGTTTCTTCTTATAAAAACTGTTTATGATGCTTAGTTTATTTTCAATAGCAAAGGATATTAGTCGTGAGCCGTTCTTACTTCTCTTTCCAAATCCATGATTTCCTATGGTAAGTTCTTCTCCCCTTTTTTGTTTGCCAATCTGCCCATTAAAATCGCCCATAACGATTATATTTTTGGATGCATTTGCAATGGTGGATTGGAGGTCTTCATAGAATTTTTCTATTTTTGTGATATCTTCTTTTTTATTTGATTCAGTAGGGGAATATGCCTGGACTATAGACCATACTTGTTCTTCCTCACCATCTACACGTAATTTAATGTTGAGAATTGCAATACGTTCCGAAATTCCTCTTAGTTCTTGTATGTTTTTGGCAAGGTTTTTGCTGACTATGAATCCGACTCCATATAATCCGGGCGTCTCCCCTATGTGGTGTAGAATGTATTTCCCGTGGTCTTCTATTCTTTCTCCAAGTCTTCTCACTTCACTAAGACCAATTATGTCCCATTTAATCTCATCCAATGCTAATTCCAGTTCTTGCAGTTTTTCCATGGTTCCTAGTGTTAAACAATTTATAGTTGCTATATGTATATCGTTATATTTCTCTTTGCCGTTATCTTTTATCTTTAGAGGGTCGTGGTCATTTTCCCCCACGAGGACCAATCGGCTTGGGGGAGGTTTATTGTTTCTAGTTTGGTTTTCTACATTATTTTGTTGTGTTATCCGGTTGCCGATAGCTAATTGTTATTGCCTATTATCTGTCGTACAGGAAGAGAGAGAGTTGGATCTGCCCCTCAAGAGATCAAATGCGTTACGTTTATTATTTTGTGTTGGCATCCGGAATTGTTGTCTTTTTGCTAGTGTATTATCTCGTGGCGATGAAGATGTTTCTCTCTTTCTTTTATCATTGGTAGTATTATTTTCCTTTACTATAAGCTTATCGTATTTGAGATATGCAAAATTTCCTTTCATTCTTTCTTCTTTCAATTTAGTTTGTAACATTTTTCTTTTCTCCAGGATTTCTTTAGAATAATCCTCTGTGATATAGATATCCTTTAGATTTTTCCGACCTTTCATTATCTCATTTTTCTTCCATGAATTGACAAAGGAAAGAAGAACAGGTCTCGGCTTTCCGTCTGGGCTTTTCTTTCCAATGCGATGAATATTGTTTATTACAAAAACCTCAATGTTTACATTTAAGTCTTTATTGAATACCTTCTTCGCCTCCTGTAATAGTCCCGAATTAGATTCTTCTTCCTCTTTCAATCCAAAAATAATAATGTTATTTTTTTTCTTATCTCTTTTCAAATGTTCCATCTCTTTCTCAAGGTTTACTATTTTTATCTTCAAATTTTTGTTTTCTTCTACAATAGGCTTTATTTTTTCATCCATTTTTTCCATGATTGAATTAGTTATAGACTCTTGCAATTCGACCGTTTGTTTCTGCATTTCCAATTTCATTTTGTCAAATAGAATTTGAAATTGTTCTTCCATGTTAAAATTTTAACTTGTTTGCGTAAAAATGAAACGCAGTGGTAGGATATAAATTGGCGTTGGCAACACCGTTGTGATGATGACACTGGCAGTGACTGTTAGTGACACTTGCACTATGACGTTATTGACGTTTCTAATAATAAGCTAATAATGCACTGTACACTTTGTCAAATTTCTACCCTCAATCTGATAGTTGTTGATTCCTATTTTAATTGTAATCTGTTTTATTTCACGTTAATTGCACCACAGTCAATGTTTACTCCAATCCACAGAACTAATATTGTGTTTTCCACTATTCACCGTGTCCAAATATGTCGCAATTATTTTTAATCACAATTATGTTTGAGGACTGCACAACAACGATGTTAACGCTTCGAACACCGGAACCGGAACTAATAAGATAAGATAACTAAGAGAATAAATACTACTAAGCTATTATAATGTCAAAGGTGACAAACACACACACGCACATATACCAGTCCCTTGTCATAATTTTATCTGCTATTAACGTCAGGTGTAACATTCTACCCTTTCAGTGATCCCTTTCAGAGAGTTCGGGCCTCAGACTAAGTCTGAGGTTCGGGCATAGTTATGTCTAAATAATGAGGACGTGGCTACAAAATGTAAATAATGTAGATGCGGAGTGGGATTAAAAACAGAAGAGGATTCAAAATGATATCTTTTTCTTTTTTACCTGTAGTTTTTACATTACATAAATAAATTGTGTCGTTTGGATTATAGGATAACTACAACCATTATAAGGGCAGATATATAAGATTATTGGGTTCGTGGCTTAGGCCCCCGGTGGTCGACGCCCCCGTGGCCGAGGTCCCCGTATCCAAATTTGTACTCGAGTACAGTAAGCTTCAGAGAAAAGTTACCCACCTTGTTAATGATATTAAAGCATGAGGGGGTCTGGTTTTTCTGACGCTGACTGTACATAACAGCGTGTTCAATCGTTTTCAAATATTTTTCTTTTTATCTGCTACTATGTTCCGACGCTTATGTGTGACACAATTAGCCAATAAATAAATAAAAAATACTAAATAAATAAAATACGGTAAATAATAATCAATCAATAATTAGCCTATTGCAGTCCACTGCTGGACATAGGCCTCTCCCAACATGCGGTTACGGTTTATTTTGTAGGTATCCTACGCGCAATATTATTAAACGATAATTAACTCCCTTGATTAAGTTGGAAAGCAGACACTCAGAACAGGCAGGCTTGGACTAGAACCGGCGACCAGCCCCTTTCTAGGAGAACACTCTACCCAACTAACTCAGATACCTGGAGTCTGGAGACATTCTGCAAACTAAAATTCTCCTCTACGTCTTAGAGTGGCTTTGGATCTGATTTTACCAAATATTTTGTTGTTGTTTGTTATTGTTGAAGGAGTTAACCATAACGTTATTAGTAATTTACTACGTTTATGCTTATGATATTTTGCCATTGATACTTAGAATATGAATTATGGCCCCTTGGTCGTCAACACATTTCAAAATGACTTCTCGAGGTCGTTTATGTGTCCATTCAGTATTTACAAACAGTGACACTTATAGAACACTAACCAAGTGTAACATTATGTAAATGATCAAAGTAAGTTGGACACAAACAAAACACAATGGCTGGCATGTCAATTATATAACGTGTATTAAGTAACTTTATAAAAATACGTATTAAACTAACAGGCTAAGCAATAACTGAGTTACAAATAAACTTAAATATTTACAAGAATAAAAAGACGGGTAAAAAGTTCTCCCCATCGATGATAACGGTCGACTGGTAACATTATGCCAAAAAGGCTGGCGGTATTGCCCCCGTTGGATGGAAATGCCAATCCCTTAGGCAAAAAAGAGGCCAGCCCTTTGGTCACGCGAAGCATCGATCAGTCGCTTTGCCATTTCTTTGTAAAGCGACCGTGCACTTAGACTCCACGAACCCAACGTGTGTTATATTTTTGTTCAATAACTTTCGTGTATAGAAAGGTATTCAACTGTCATGTGGCTTTAGACTGATACGTCAGAGGTAGCGGATGCCTAAGGCCCCATATGTTCTTTTTGAGGACCCTAAACACCCAATTCTTTGGGAAGATGTCTTTGACAAAAAATCATATTGCTTTAAACGGGGTCTTCTTAACATTTCTATTGCCAAGACAACCTAACGTCCATAGACCATAGGGACGGTAACCACTTGTCATCAGGTGGGCCGTATGCTTATCTGCCACCTAAGTGGTATCAAAAAGACCTCAGTAATGTCCACTTATTCTTATAAGCGTGATGCAATATTATTTCGAACAAAATGAACAAAATTAAATTCCTTTACTTCATACATCAGCAAAAACAGTTCATGCATGTAACACTTGCATTATACAGGACTCACATAGGTACAAGGTACTCAGTAACTGGACCATTGTAAAACTGGTTGAAGTGCATTACGTATGTATGTATGAAGCACTGTCTATATTAGCACCTACTGCTTCTAATTACGAGTATTTGCCCCCTCAGTACTTACCGCGAAGTGTTAATAAGTACTACAATTTACAGTAGGCTTGTAATGGAGAATTCCTTAGCTCGAATTGTACTGCGGGTTTCACCTGTACCTACTTGTTCTAGTACAATGACTTTTTGTTCTGTTCAGTTGATATGCGAACGATCAGCTAGAAATTTTCCAGCAGAATTTTGCGATGGTGTTATTTTTTCAATACTTACTAATATTAAAAAGAGGAAAGATTTGTATTTTTGTATTGTAACTAATTAATTTAAGAACCACTGGATCGATTTCAAAAATTCTTTCGCCATTAGAAAGCTACATGATCAGTTTCGTACCTGATCACGCGGGTGAAGACGCGAACAACAGCTAGTAATTTAAGTAGTAGATAATTAAACACTTTATTTTTTTAAACGTTTTAATGTTTAGTCGTGTTTTTGCTTACCTTACATGAATAATATAACGTAACAATCAGAGCAGTGCATGAGACGTAACTTGAGTATTTCGTCATGGTCTCTTGGAAGACGAACCAGTTGGTATAAGTAGGTACCTGGGCAATGTACTACGTAGCGTACCTACTAGTTCACTTAGTTACGACGTTTAACCACCGTCAATCACTTAAGCGCTAATCGCTTCAAACTAGAACTTTTAATTATTGATTCAGGTTTTTTTTAGACCCACCTGATGGAAAGTGATTACTGTGGCCTATAGACGAATGCAACACCAAGGGAGTCACACTCGTGCTGCCGACCCTGTAAGAACAGAGAGAGAGAGAGATTCTGTGCCGTGAACGAAGTAGACACACAGGACAAGTCTTTGGTCTTCCCACTGACAACACAAAACCTCTCCAGTGAGCTCTGGCTACCCTACTCACCACCGGGAACACAACACGAGGTTATTAAGTATAGCCGCGGTATTCTGTAGGGCGGAGGTGCTTCTCCAGTTGGATTGCTCGATTTAGACGGAAACACCGTTGTGTCTTACTGACATTTGTGCAGCGTTAACAGCTAAAACTAGATAATAATTCACTCAGACATATCATGCAGCCATAATCATAATTATATCGGAAGATTAAAATTCTCCAAATTAAAAATCTGGAGGTCAGATGGCAATCGCTTCACGGAAAATATCGAGGTCTACCCAAATCTGTAGCTATGACTGGTAAAAGCGGACCCCAGACTCCGAGCTGAAAGCTTCGGATGCGACTGGGAATTAACGCTAGGAGGCAGAAGATTAAAATTCTCCGGTTCTAAGATTAAGAAGACCATCATTCTCTAAGCCTTTGTCCCACTCTCTTGGGGTCGGCTTTTCAGTCTAACTGTGATGCGGCTGAAGATCGATACTTTCCGTGAAGCGTCTGCGATCTGACTTCCTCAATCAAATGCGATATCGAAGTTCTGCAGTTAGACTGGTCGGAATAGGCTCCAGCTCCAACTAGTAGTAGCAACTACCCTTAACGGCTGCCAATAGATATTCTAACCGGGACCGATGGCATGGATTTATGCATATAAATATTTGCACTGAGCGGGACCATTATTTTCGAAATATATTATCAACACAATACAGTAGCATGGATAAGATTGTTTTTTCACAAATCAAGGATTACTTAATGCCACTGCGTAATAACTTCTGTAGGTATTGGTTTCCAGTGGAGTAAAATTGGGCCATGCCATCTCTTCCTGTGGGTGTTGTAGAAGGCGACTAATAGGGCTGTTCTCCATCCGACAGTAAACATACATCCCATGACAAAGTGCCCGCTTAACGCAATAGGTTTGCCCCGTACTAGGTGGGACCCTTATTTATCATAGTTGGCGAAATTCCATGTATTTCTTACAAGTCCAAACAATCAGTCTATTCGGTACGGGCAAACTTCGTAGCGAAAAGGCGTCCATTTTCTACAATACCACTAGCAATGGCAAAAAGGTAATTTCAAATAATTACTTATGTATTAAGCGTGGGTGTTAATACACCTCTGCCTACCCCTTTGGGGATTTACAGGTGTAAGTATATGTATGTATGTATGTATGTATTTACAAATCAAGGATTATCTAATGCCACTGCGTAATAACTTTAGTACTTTGCAAGGTCTTACTTGACGCCGCGCCGCGCCGTAGTCAACATGACATAGTAAACGGTACAAGTATATACATAAAAGTATCAATTCGTTATACGTGGATCGAGGACCTGCTACAGCGTTTGTTTCTACGTGACTCGCATCTTAGAGCCATGCAGAACCACCATTGCGTGATTTGCATTGTCCATGACATACTATATTTAGTTCAGAAAGACTAGAGATATTAAACATACGAACAATGTTGTTAACCTCTATAAAAGAGTTAAAACTCTTCGTAAAGTAAATTTTGATGTGGATAATGGGTAGATACCTATTATCCTACAAATACCTATAACACGTACACTATGGAATACAAGATCTCAAGAAGTGTGTCTCACTAAATAACTGTAAAGATCGATTATGATTGGAAAAAGTTGAAATGCTTAGACAGGACTTGAACTCGAGAAACGTCCCTACAGGGGAATGCTCTGAGCTACTGAGCCAAGCTTGAGGATTCCAAATTCTCCTATACAACCATCTTGGGGGGACTTATGTTAATCGATTTGAATAATTGCTTGAAATTTCATTAAACTGTAAAGATGTTCAAAACAATTCTTAACGTGATTGGCTATTGCCATTTACTTTGAATTATTTTGAATTATTAACGATCACGTCACTGTTTTGTGTTTGTATGCTTATCTATTCTTGTAGTACCTATTTGATGTTTGATCATAATATGCGAGAGTTTCACTAGTTTCCATACAAACGAACAAAACAATTTTTGCAAAACAAATCCTTTTTTGTCGTGAATTAATGCCGGTAATTACCGTATAGCTTTATAGTAAAACCGATTTAGCTCAATTAAGGGGCAAACCTAGAAATAATTCCTAGTAGCAATTTTCTTTCTGAATTCGTTGCGGGAGGTCCCTGGTAGTCTAAGTTTCGATTTGCGTGGTATTCGGTTCGTTGCGTTCTCCGTGATCTTGAATTTAAGGATACATTTTTGTTAACTGAATAAATCGTTTAGTTCTAATTTTACACAAAAAGTTGTTACTACAAAGTTGTTTAGAATTAAATTTTGTAGGAAATTCTTATCTATGCATATATATAAATCTAACTCTTCTTAATTTTTTTCTAGGATCGATATTTTTTGATTTATACCCCAAAAAGTGGTAAATCTTTGTTTGACTTTTTTGACTTATGAAAAATTCCTAGTAGCAATTTTCTTTCGGAAAACATTAAGGAAGGGGTCCCTAGCAGTCTACATTTGGTGGTATTCGGATTGTTGCGTTATCGGCCATCTTGAATTTAAGGGTAAATTTTTGTTTACCGAATAAGTCGTTTAGTTTTATTTTTACACGAAAAATAGTTACTACAAAGTTGTTAAGAATAAAATTTCCTACCTTTTAGTATTCATAATTTTCCGCTAGGATCAATATTTTTCGATGTATACCCCAATAAGGTGGTGAAATTGTATTCGATTTTTTGACAAAGGAAAAACTCCTAGTAGTAATTTTCTTTGGCAATTAGTTGAAGCAGGTCACTGGCAGTTTGTAAATGCTAATCGGCTGTTTAATTGATTAGACTTGAACAAAAATATATTGTTCTGGTTTTGTTATATCCTGAACATAATATTATCGCTAATTATGTTAGGACGTTTGTGTAATATATATCTATATATTTTGTTTTTGTGTGGTCCAAAGTTGTAAACGGCTTTTCTGATGCGTTACCCCTGCAGGATTTTTATAAAGTACCTACTTACTGAGTATCGTTATTTTTTGAATCTTGCAAATAATTATATCTTGCACTTCTGTAATTGCTGTGTAGATTTTAAATTAGTTAGTTTGATAGTTTAGTTAGTTTTAGTTGTTGATAAAGATAGTCCCTAAAGATTTGCTGTAATAATAATAAGGCGGATGAATACAAGTTCTTTTTGTCTAGCACATCCCTATATATTTTTGATAGTTAGTATATCTAATGATTACATTCTTGCTGCTCCGTAAACATCTAAAAACGAAACTAAATGACTTAGTGATTATGAATATTTAAGAATCGCAATTAATCAGTAGTTTATTAAATGCGTTACGCATCATGGTCCGAACGGATTTCAATTTCATTACTATTCATTGATAACTTAAACTACTAACAGGATACTAATGAAATTTTGTAAATATTTGTAGGTACCAGAAGCTATTAATGGGTTGGTACTAGTTTTTTTTCAATTTAAACAACTTTAAAAGACTTTTTTTTTTATTTATAGAATAATTATAGGTAACTAAACACTTTAAACTGACTGAAGTGCCTTTTAAAATTTACGCAACTAATATGCTAACTTTTCCTATCTTCCTCCTAGCGTTATTCCCAGTCGCATCCGAAGCTTTCACCTCGGAGTCTGGGGTCCGCTTTACCAGTCTTAACTACGGATTTGGCTAGACCTCGATATTTTCCAAGCGATTGCCATCTGACCTCCACAACCCAATGTTAACATTAGGCGGTATCGAAGCTTTGCAGCTAGACCGTTGTTTATTTTTTGGACTTTTTAGGGCTTCAACTACCCGTAACGACCGCCATAGATGTTTTTATGGCAACCGGGACCGACGGCTTAACGTGCTCTCCGAGCCACGACCAGACCAATGCAAATATCCATATTTCATGCACACAAATATTTGCACTGAGCGGGGATCGAACCCGCGCCTCCTGCGTTGCGGCTGCGTTTACTACCGCTACGCCACGGAGGCTAACTTCTCCTATACCTAGATTTAAATAGGAGTCAGCCCAAAACGCATAGAATAAGGAAATTTTGAATATCCAAGACGTATCCAAATAGCTCAAGTACTGTCTTAGACGTTTTTTTGGACTTTGTCGATTTTAATAGTTGCAAAAGTGCGCTTAACCATCAGATATCTAACTAACAAAAACGTTACTCCAACAGGATCTTGGGAATAAAAAATATGCTACTATTGCTCAGTATAGGTACGGTGCAATTGCAATGACTTTATTAATTCCATTTTGTAATGTTAGGAACTAGGAACCTTCACGGGCCTGCCTACTACAATTCGCCAATGTTTCAGCACATCCGGCGAAATGGTGTTTGTAATAGTTTTTTATATAATTATGGAATCGATTTACTTATCTGTTAATTTTTACGCGAACATCCTCTAGTGCAATAGGATGTTCGCAACGCGCCTGAATAATTCATCATAGCAATGTTCGTAAAACATTCATATGCATTGAAATAAAACCACCTTTGAACGGATCCTATCGCGATTTATTTGTTATTATTTACTTTTAGATCCGCAATCGTATCCGCTGTCGATAGAGTCCGTTAAAAAGTGGACTGATATTCGCGTAAACTTCAGAAAATATCATTGATATGCATGTCATAAATTCTTTATTATTTACCTACTTGGTTATGTTCTTTGAATTAACTCAATTATTAGATAATTCATCATCATCATTGTGATAACGCACATTACAAAATTCGCACCGAAGCAGTTAAAGTACAGTCACGTGCACTGATATGTATACAGTGATAAATTTGGAAAATGCAAGAATTAAGAACCTAATTGCGAACCATTTCCTTCTCCATGGTAGGAGAATCATAGATACTCACAGGATACTATTCAGACGATATTTAGATCTTTTAATGAGTTTAATCACGGGAGTTAAGACTAAAAGGATACGATAACTATTTATCAAAAGTTGCACTGAAGACCTCAAAAAGTTTGATAAAAAGTACCTATATAAATAAATCAGGTACCTTATAACGCTGTGTGGAGCAGCCGTAGGATCACAAGAATTCGGGTTCACAACAACAATAACAGTCAAAACACTTTTAAAACTTCGTTACTTATTTACGGTAATATCATTACGTTATATTGCATGTAGACAATTTGCATGTTGCATGCTCACTGCGGCTTCGGCGTCTAAACAGATAATGGCAATAAATAACACTTTAGCTAATATTACGACTAACGAACGAAATTTACAATACATAGTTGTTGTTGGAATGCTTTGCGCTGTGATGCAAAACTTCCTTTGCTAATTTACTAACTGAAAATTTTGTTACTCATAGCAGTTGTAAAGAAATTATTGACTCGTAATAGTCGTAATTCGGATATGCGTAAAGTATCTACCTAATTTTTAATTCCGGTCTAATCTAGTTTCTAGGGAAGTATTGAAACCTACGAGTATATGGGATAAAATAGTATAGATTTGGGGTATAAAGGGTCATACATCTTTGAAACCCAAACTAACCTTAGGTACCACCATATTATACGGGTGCGCCTGCTTTTCTACTCAACGTCTGTAGGTCGGACGGAAACCCAGAATAAATCTATATGTAAGAAAAGAACTATAGTTAAAGGAGAGCGGACCCTAGGCAGGCTTTGGATGTAAGTAATAAAAAAATATCGTAGATTACTAGGCAACCGAATTGCATGTACACCCGTACCGTTCATCTGATTCTGATAAAACTTTGTCAAATTATTGCTTGCCCGAGCACTCCATATTGTAGTCGTTTTATTAGATCGTAAGTTATAGGCATATAAGGCCCAACAGGTCCACAATCATCAATAAGATTTATCTGCCTATATTGGTTGTCTGGAAGAAATCGCAGACCGCGATAAGACCGTCCATTGGTACAACTCACTACACTGTCCTTTGTATTTGTGGTGTGCAAGAAAGAGTATCTATCTATCTATTGTTACTTACTTACTTTCCTCGTGCGAAACTGGGATGAGCTGCTATATGTAGGTTACGTTAAAATATATTATTACTACCTCATACGAAAGTGTCGTAATCGAGCCAGGAAAGTTTATATTTCATCACCATTAGCCGACCAAATTTCCAGTCCATTAACTTTAACTTCGTCAGGTTATACATATGTATCATACATGATACCTTTGTAAAACATAATGAAAGTGCGGTGTAATTTTACACTACAGTAAACTTAGAAGTATTGTTAGAAGAACAGGATCAATATGAAGTTAGTAAAATTGATCTTATAGTTTAACAAGGTAAATTAAATTTGTTCGCTCTTATGAATGGCGATAATAGCAACATAATAAATTTACTACAAAGTTCATTATTAGGTAAGTGAACTTTTGCCTGGATAGTTTTGTGGGAGTTTTGAGACTTGCCAATTTTATAAATTTCGACATGCTTACCCTGAATTTCTACTTTGCCGCTTCATTTTTCGCAGGTTCTCGCCGCCATACTGAATTTATGGTCCCTAAAAATAATTCAGATAATATGGTTAAGGAACACTACCTATCTTATGCACATTAATAGCTCACAATTATAGGTATACTCGCTTACTTTTCTCCCTTCATAAAGTTTTATTTTATTTTATTAACTGTTTGTATGTAATAGTTGTATATGTTTATAATACTTTACGTAATGTTATTATTTATTTTATTCTACTTGATTTATACTTTTCTCTCTCTCTCCCTTTTTAATACACCTTGTATCTAGTTTATTTACTAACTACACCATATCTTTTGTTTTTATCACATTACTGTCCATCCTAAGGTTGCCTGGAAGAAATCGCTTCTAGCGATAAGGCCGCCCATTGTACATTGAACCGTAACATGCTACCTACTTGTATTACTGTAAAGGCGAATGGGCGTTTCGTCCCATATGGTGTAACACTTTTTGACCTATATCAAATGAAAGGTCTCAATGAGTGTATTATTTTTTTGTATGGCCATAAATCTGTATTTCGTGCAGGGTAAAAGTTGTGGGGGTTTCAGTTACTAAGAAAGTATTTAATTTATTTTAAATAATTAGTGTTTTTATGACAAAATACTTATTTATTTATGCTATTTTTACCCGACTATGTTAAAGCCAAAGGAGGATTATGATTTTGACAGGCTATGTATGTATGTATGAACTATGTATGTATATTCACTAATTCCCTCATAGCTCTTCAACTACTAATTAGAACTGGACAAGTAAGGTATTGTTAGAAGTGTCTTGATCGTCCACTTATTATAGGCTATATAATGTGTCACTGAATTTAATGTGGCGCCCTCTAGCGGTCATAAAGTACTGCGTTAAAAAATAAAATTGAGGTAAATATACCGTGTTTGATATCAAATTAAAGGCCTTAATTAGTAAATTTCAAATATGTATAAATTATTGGGATTTTTGAATGAAAGGACATCACCCATTTTAGTCCAAAATTGAAAGTGCCGGCCAAAGAAAATAAATACGATATTCCGTTAGAACTTGTCCTCGCTAGCATTTTCTATTACTACGTCAAAGTTGAGGGACCACTGTGCTTGGTTTTATTTGAATTTAAAAATCTTTGAAACATACATTTTTTATGATACGAATTATTAAAAATAAATGAAAAACTTTATTCTATATTGGAACAATAGTTAATAAAAGCAATAAAAAATAACCCCATATTGCACATCGTTGTATTTCGTCCATTTATTTAGGTCCATAATGGAAAGTGCTGGCCAAAGTACCTATACAAATATGAAATTCCGTTAGAGCTTGTCCTCGTTAGCATTTTTTACTATGGCGTCAAAGCTGAGGGACCACTGCTCTCAGTTTTATTTGAGTTCAAATATCTTGGAACCATACATTTTTATGATTATGAATGATTAAAACCGAATAAAAATCATTGTTCTATATTGGAAGAATAGTCAATAAAATCAATAAAATCAATAATAAATAAACCCCATTCTGCACACCGTTGTTTTTCACCCATTTATTTAGGTCCAAAGTTGAAAGTGCCGGCCAAAGAATACGAGTATGATATTCTGTTAGAGCTTGTCCTCATTAGCATTTTTTATTATGGCGTCAAAGCTGAGGGTCCACTGCCCGACTAACGGAATGTCATATTTGTATTCTTTGGCCGCTACTTATTTTCAATTTAGCACCTAAATAAATAGACGAAAAACAACGGTGTGCAGTATGGGGTTTATTTTTTATTAGTTTTATTAACTATTCTTCCAATGTAGCACGACATTTTTTATCCATTTTCAATAGTTTGTGTCATAAAAAATGTATGTTTTCAAGATTTTCGAACTCAAATAAAACCGAAGGAAGTGGTCCCTCAACTTTGACGCCCCAATAAGAACAAGTTCTAACGAAATATCGTATTTGGCCAGCACTTTCAATTTTGGACCAAAAATGTATGCAGCGTGAATAATGTTCTTTTGAAGCATGTATTATGCTAACTATTCAAATCGATTTAGAAAGAGAAAATTAAAATATTGGTTTCTGCTTTTAATTTTTTTTGTTTCATGCTTTTTATAGGTAACCGCTGAACCGATTTCCATAAAACCTGCTGTATCGTGATGTATAAATTATGACCTTTCATTTGATACCCAATACGGGTATATTTGAAAATAGATTAGATTTTGGATGCCACAGACAGACTGACACACACGCACACACATACACACACACTCACACGTCAAACTTATAACACCCTTCTTTTTTTGTTAAAAATATGTGATCGGTACAACCATGAACCATGTCAACCAGTAGGTGAATTAACCCTAGTTGAGTCAACCGTAGTTGTAATGACCGTCGGCGAAATGATACAAAACCGTAGAACACAAAAAATATTTTTTTACTTACACCCTTATAACTTTGGACCTGCACGAATTTCTGATAAAAATCTTTCATTTTTACATATAAATAGACTAAATGAACATGTTTACACTAGTCGCAACTTGTTACAAGGGTTGGGACGCAGCTCATACAAAAGTGCCCGTTCTACTTTATTGGTGTACAATAAAGAATTATCTATCTATCTATCTATTCCCTTTTCGACTACAGTCTTACTCACTTCCACTTCACCCCACTAAGTAACCCCACTAGTGGGCCAGGATCACTGAATCTCTCTGATATTGTTACATTTTATCTGGTACTAGCAGACCCGGCGAACTTCGTACCACCATATTTTCTGATCACGTTCCCGCTGCATATTTCTAAATTTATCAGTGTTTCTCTACAATATTATGCATGAATTATACATAGGTAAATATAAACATTCCTCTTGAATTACTCTATTCATTAAAAAAAGCCGCTTCAAAGTTGCGTAGTTTTGAAGATTTAAGCATACATAGGGACGGGCAGACAGCGACCGACAGTGACTTTGTTTTATATTATGTAGTGATAGTGATGATAATTAGCTGGCATCCTTCAACACAAAGTGGCAACTTCGGGTGTAGTGGTTGGTTTTCTTCCAGGAACCCAAAATGGTGAGAAGGAGAATCGATTTCTTCATATTTAGGTCATTATAACTTTATTACCACAGGTGATACCACAGATAGGTATGTTCTTTTTTCAAAATAGCGTTATGATCGTGAATGAGAGTTGAACGTTTGTAAGGTAGGTTGTCGTTTTTGCAGGAAGAAATATAAATATGGAATCTCATGAAAGGACATCATTCATTTTGGTTCGAAATTGAAAGTGCTGACCAAAGAAAAATAAAACGATATTCCGTTAGAACTTATTCTCATTAGCATTTTTTTTATTATGGCGTACCTATAAGTTGAGGGACCACTGCCCTCGGTTTTATTTGAGTTTAAAAATCTTTGAATCATTCATTTTAATTAAACGCAATTATTAAATAACTATTGTTTGTTTTCATACACACTTGCCGGTTGCGTGTAATCTTGACCTAGTCTTTCGTCTTTCCTCAAATTCATCATTTCTTCATCTGATTGATATGATTATTCTGGGTTAACTCGTGCTGGGTAGGGCAGATGCTCATTCACCCTTCCCCATAAATCTATTTCATCATGTTCTTGGGTCAGTGCTCTCTATGTGTTCGAACTATCTTAGTACCACTTTCTCTACCTCGGTCACAATATTTTCTATTATACCACAGTGTTCCCTTATGCCTGTCTCTTACTTATTTTGCTAGGCTTAAAGAGTAGACCTCATTATCTGGGGTCTTTATTCTTCTTTAGTCATTTTTTTTCTTTTGGTATCCGGGAGTTATTTGAAGCCTACTTATTTAGAGTGTTTTTATAACTAGCAGTAGCCCACGGCTGCGCCCGCGTGGATGTCGGTTATCGAGACCAAGTATAATCTACCTATGTCCTGTCCCTTGGTGCCAACTTTGTACCTAATTTAATCTAAATCGGTTGTTTAGGCGCGAAAGCGTAACAGCTAGATAGACAGACGGACAGATACTGTTACTTTCGCAATTTATACCTAGTATTAGTAATACATAGATAAATCAGGAAATGTAAGTATACTTCTTTTTCGACTGTAATTATTAAAAGTATTTTAATAAATAATTGTACCAAAATTACAGTTATGAACATTATCATCATCTCAGCAACTATTACATGAACTAATTAAGCTTGTTGTAATATATAAATATCTCGATTTCAAATAATTTCTATTTGTAACCCGACATCACGTCATCAAGCTACACCACTCCTAAACATGTACTTATGGCAAGCGATGCTTATTCGGACATCACGTCTACCAGACTACACCACTCCTAAAGATGTACTTATGGCGCGTGCGACGCGCCATGTCAATCGAATTACGAGACAGTCGGTGCCGCGCAGTGAGAGCAGACGGTCGACGTTGCGCTACGATAGCAAACAACCATTGTCGCGTGTGCCCTCTTCTGTACGGTGTAACTTAACTTCCCTTGTAACCAATATAATAAAGTCCTCGTTACAAATTGCGCCCAACTAGTGGCCCGTACTCAAGTAGATACTAACAAGGCGGCACCGACGCGCCGCATTTACCTACCAGCGTACATCCGTGGACAGTTCCCGCGTTTTGAGTGCGAGTCGGATCGAGAACGAGCGTAGGCATAGACGACAGACATGCCAAGGACACGCCAACAAACCGCCGACGACCACGACAATGCCGGTTGCAGTTTGCAGTAGCGAGACTGAAGGTCACGCTCACGCGGCGCTGCGCGCCGCGACGCCGACTACAAACAACGGAGCCAACAGCGAGATAAGGTACGTGGTTAGCGACGAGGATCACGTCGCCGCCGGTTGCAGTAGCGAGACTGGTCGTCACGCTCACGCGGCGCAGAACGCCGCAACACCGACGCCGACGACAATCGACGAACCCGTGGCAAACCACGCGACGACGCCGATGGCGGCCGACAGGGGCACGATCACCATGTCGGAAGATCAACTTACGAGGCTCCTGACCAACGTGATGCGAGGTGTCGCGACACCGACGCCGACGCCCACGTTCGCCGAATGTGCCGGACCGACGAGCAACTTCACCAGATGCACGGCCCGATTCGACGGGGCCACCCGGAGCGCCGATGTGCTAGAAACGTTCCTCGAAAGCACACAGGTGTATAAGGAATGTGCGAACGTCAGCGACGAGCACGCACTACGGGGGCTACCGATGCTGCTGACTGGAGAAGCCGCCGTGTGGTGGCACGGTGTGAAAAATTCCACGAAGACCTGGGACGAAGCATTACGGCGGCTGCGTTTCATGTACGGCGCACCCCGCCCCGCGCACCGGATCTTCCGTGAGATCTTCGCCCGAGAACAGAGTGACGAAAGTGCCGATTCGTACATATCGCGAGTGCGCGCAAACCTCTCGCGATTACCGTATAATCTACCGGAGATAGTGCAGCTAGACATTGTATACGGACTCTTAGATCGTAAGGTTAGGGAAAGAGTGTCAAGAGATAGTGTTGATAGTGTCGACGGTCTGCTTTCACGAGCGAGGTATGTAGAGGAGTCGCTGGGTGAGGTGAGTCGATCAAATACTAATACTGCTCCCCCTAATGCCGCGAATAATACAATGCGTCGCAGTGTCAACCCTGCGATCGCCGATAGCAAAGTTGTAGCTAAACCCGAAAATGTAAACAATAACGATCGCGACTCTGCACAGAAACGTGTAAGGCCGCGCTGCGCTTTTTGTAGACGGTTTGGTCATACGATAGATGAATGTAAGGTTAAGTCAAAAAGTAGTGATAGTACAACGGACAACAAGGTGCCACTGGCTTGCTATGGCTGCGGACGGGAAGGTGTGATACGGTCTAAATGCCCGACGTGTAAGGACGCCTCCGCAACTAATAAGGTAAGTTTCCAAAGTGCCGTCACTAACGATCCAGATGTGACGCGGCCCACAGTGATGATTCAAGTAGCATCTCGAACAGGTGTCGCCGTGCTTGACACCGGCGCCACCGAGAGCCTTGCGAGTCCCGGACTCTACAAGATTTTAACCGACAATGGGGTAAGTTTTACCGAAGTGCGTCGCTCCATAGGCCTGGCGGACGGGACGCGTCAGTCACGTGAAACCTTAATAGGTGACACCACCATTACTATACAGGGTCGAGTTATCCCCGTAAGCTTTTTGGTGTTACCGGACGCCGACAACAGAACGCTACTCGGACAGGACTTCATAGCGAAAGCAGGTATACTACTCGACCTCCAACAGGGTTGTTGGTCTTTTAATGAGTTACCAAAGGAGAAATTCCCCTTTGTGCAGTCTTACAGTCTTGAAACCGCCAACGACGCAGAGCTGATGCGGATTAGTACCGTCAGTCTCAAGCAGGACGAGGGCTTCAAGCTGTTACCCGGTCGGAGAACGCAGCTGGACCAGCTTGCAGTGTCAAAGGCCGAGCGCTTCGCCGCAGCGAGACCCCCAACGCCGTGCGCTACCCAACGCATTCGAGTCGATGAGAAGCAGGAGCAGACCGCTTCCCCATCGTACCGGATGTCGCGAGGTAAGATGGAGCTACTAGGCGTTGAGATAGAGAAGCTGCAGCGCACTGACGAAACCAGGCCTTCCCCTCCGAAGATCGACAGTAGTGGTTACTGTCTCGGAGCAGTTCCAATGCAGGGGGAGGGCCCCGACGACCCCATCAGGGGGAGAAACCGGTCCAACCGTGGATGTTTGATATCCGACGGAGTACCGTACAGGTGCGCACCCGAGGTAGGTGACGTCGATTCCGCCTGCCTCGTGGTCCCTGTACGTGAAAGGGGAAGGGTATTTGCTGACTTCCATGACGCTGGGAAGGTCCATGAAAGGGCCCAGCGTGTCAAGAAGAGATACGGGGACGAAGGGAGACGAACCCCTTCTGATTATAAGGTAGGTGACCTAGTCTTGTTGAAGACGCAAGGCACGAACGACGTAGCTCCCGACCAGTCCGCCAAGTTTATACCTAGAAGGGATGGCCCTTACCGGGTTAAGGAGGTGGCGAGCCCCACGACATACATAGTGGAAGGCATCACGAGAGGTGAGTACGTAGGGAAGTATCACGTCTCCCATTTGACACCTTACGTAGGCAGCGCCGTAGACCCACCCGTTAGGGAGAAGCGCAGACGCGGTCGGCCACGTAGGCTAATCGAGTGCTAGTCCGAACGCGAGGGCGCCTTGTCCGAACTAGAGGGGGAGTATGTAACCCGACATCACGTCATCAAGCTACACCACTCCTAAACATGTACTTATGGCAAGCGATGCTTATTCGGACATCACGTCTACCAGACTACACCACTCCTAAAGATGTACTTATGGCGCGTGCGACGCGCCATGTCAATCGAATTACGAGACAGTCGGTGCCGCGCAGTGAGAGCAGACGGTCGACGTTGCGCTACGATAGCAAACAACCATTGTCGCGTGTGCCCTCTTCTGTACGGTGTAACTTAACTTCCCTTGTAACCAATATAATAAAGTCTTGTTACATATTTATTAAAAAAAAACAATGATTTACAAAATCGTCATAATACTTGTCACTAACAATTATTCGCTAACCATTAATAAGTCTTCTAGATTAGATGTTATGCTAACTATGCAAACTACTGTCTGACTTTTTACATCACACATAGTAGGTATAACATCCAGATGTGTAAAAAGTAAAGACTAAAAACTATAGGAGAAAAGTAGTCGCTACAACTTAGGCAGCGGCGGCAGCCGTCGCTGCTGGAGCTGCAGTGGTTGCAGCACCGGCGGCAGCAGTCGTCGCTGCTGCAGCAGTTGTCGCTGCTGGTGCTGCTGGTGCCGGGGTTGTAGCAACTTGAGCAGCAGGTGTTGGCATAGCCGGAGCTTGCATCGCCGGAGCTTGCATCCCACCCCAAGGCATCATATTCATAAACCAGGATCCACTTGTAGCAGGATTATTCCACATGGTTAAATTAATTGCATTTGGTGACGCAGCTGAAATAATGAATATTTTCATGATTATATTATACATATTATATCGTATACTATAGTAATTTAATGTATTACATAGGTACTAAAGATCATTGGCATAACTTGAATTTGATGATCTTAACAAAATGATTTTCTAGAATTTTTCAGCGCATTAACTTTTTGTATATGACCGAATAAAATAACTTATTTAAGAAAAAATCTATTTGTTTTGAGTATGTATTTCAATGATGCCGTTTCTTTCAAGAGACGTTTGGATACATATATACGTATGACGTTTGGATACTGTATTTATTTAAACTCATATAAAGACAGTATGAAAAACGGATTTTTAAAACCGCCTTGATATTTGGGCTTCTTTGGGAAACCCCCATACCGAAATTGTAAAAGAAACGACGGCATTAAATTGACCGTATGAAACTAAAAATTAATGATTATTGTGAAAGACTTCCAGATATAGATCTCGAACAATCTCCAATTTTTTTATATGATAACTACAAAAAATTGCGCATTGTGGCCTTTATGATATTATAAATTACAAAAAGTTTTTAATGTATTTTTTGCGATTTAGTTTTCGGGGTTTCCCCTTAACTTGTACCAGAGATTTATAATTCTCAAAAGGAATTACCCTATAGATTTTGACTTCCTAATCTGTTATGTACTCGTAAATGGCTGTATCTTTTGATTGTACTGACATAGAAGCTTGGATTTAGGGTTCCATGTAAAGCTACGTGCGTACGGAGATAATTATGTAACAGACTGGAATGTCCTCCCTGCTGTGATTTTTCCAGGTGACTACAATATGGGGTGCTTCAAGAAGGGCATCAGAAGTTTCTTAACGGGTCGACAGAACGAGTGCGCTTCTGATGTTGCACCCTTTCATATAACCACTTCCCATTAGGTGGGCTGTGGTAAACACTGCCACCTAGAGGTATAAAAAGTTCAACAAAACTGGTCTAACTGCAATGCCTCGATATCGCCAACGGGCAGTTACTTCACGCAAACCCGCAGTTAGACCGGCAAAAGTGACTGAAAATACTCTGCAGTGACAGGACAGACTGGGATTAACGTTAGAATGAAGAAGAAAAAGAAGTTTTTTGTTCAATAGCTCAATTAAAATTATTGTGACAAACCCACACTCATTTTGAAAGACCTATACAATTTTTGAGTAGGTACCTACCATATTAAATTAAATCGAATATTTATCAAGTAATCTGCACCGTTTTCAATATATGAAAATATCAAACTCCTAAGTCAACAGAACCAAAAATTATTACTGTTTATGTAGCACAAGTTCGTTCTTCAATCCAGTTTTGCAGGAAGAAAAACATTTTCCTTGTACTTAAACCTTAACCTAAAACGATGAATCTTCTCTTCTTCATCCTAGCATTACTCCCAGTCGCATCCGAAGCGTTCACCTCGGAGTCTGGGATCTGCTTTGCCAGTCTAACTGCAGATTCGACTGGACTGACTTGACTTGATATTTTCCGTGAAGATGATAACGATCAATATTGTAGGCAAATTATAAACTTACGTATTATGACACTCCACGGTGCTGCAGCCATAGGGTTCGTTACGGGGAGCGGCGGGGCCGCAGTGGTAGCTGCTGTAGGCTTGGTGAAATCACAATAGTTGCACCAAACATCCCAGTAGTCAGAGTCAGGACTAATACTTGTTGTAGTAGTGCCGTCGTCCTCCTCGCAGAGCATATTGCAAAGCAGATTTGGAAAAAATGGCTGAAAGAGACTTTCTTAATTATTTTTAATTCTTTCACGATAACTATGTTTTATTCAGTTAATGACCATGGATGTTATGAACTTATTGACCGATTAGGCTCACGATTAAGAGATGCTTTTTCGCTGTGTAATGTATGTCACACTATGACCTATTGGTCACAGTTCTAAATGTATCCTATGACATCAAAATGGTCTCTTCCAATGTGCACCACGCCTGCCGATGGATGTATGTAACTAAATTAAATTTTTGTACTTTTTTCATGGTTGTTGGTCCCCCGAATAAATAAATAAATTTAATAAAAAACCTTTTCCTGTTCCAAATTTTAGCCAGATCCATTCAGCCGTTAGGATTGATCTTCACAAACTTTCACACTATAAACATTACCTAGTAAAATTATGATTTTAATATTGAAAGTTAGTTAAATATAATCAAATATTGTGTTTAGAAGTTATTGAAATAAATATGTTTTCACTACTAACCTTTGCACTAATGACGTTGAAACACAAGAAAATCACAGAAAAATAGACACACGCTCGTACCTCAACCATGTTTATGATAGTATCATGAAAAACGTACGGGCAGTTCCTTTCATACTTATAACCAAGGCTTTACGCAAACGCCTGAATTACTAATACATTGCCAAAGAATATACAGCATTATACTACACAATGTTTATTCTCTATATGGACATGCGTTAAGGACGAAGTTTTAATTCAGGGCCGAGGACTACTTACTTTTATTAAATATCTCAATGTTTACGCATTTGCATGTTTATAATATACCTATAATAGTACCTACAATCAGGAAAAAAGGCACATCCACAATGTGGTGGTAATAAAAGTCAGAATCTTTTTGATACACCAAAATGATAGCTGCTTGAGCCAGTTTTAAGATCGGCGACAATTTTACCAAGTTTTTACTATAACGAGACCACCCCACGGGGTGCTTAACGAGCTTAACGTACTCTCTGAGGCACGTTTCAAGGAATATATACAAAAGTTGACCCTAACCGTTTCACAGTTAGACCGAAAGCCGACCTCAACTGAGTTAGGAAAAGGTTCGAAGGATTTTTTTCAGGAACAAATGTAGGAGGTATCACGTTGAAATTATTATCTAATAAATTCTCTAAAACTCAGTCAGATCTGCAAACAATTGGAGCTGTAAAGAATCCACTTCTACCTATGACCCACGCAAGAGAATCAAAACCTAAGTGTACCTACTTCAGTCACCCTTGCATCATCAAATTTGGCAAGAAGTATAATAATGCCTTATACTTTATTTATTTTTTATTTATTTATTCAACTTCTTGCACAATGTACAATGGCGGACTTAATGCCGTAGGCATTCTCTACCAGTCAACCATAGGGTGGAGCAGAGCTATAACGAGGCAGGCACAAAAGAAGTATATATTTAGTGAATAATCAAATAATATTAACATTAATGACATATACTGAAGCAATAAATACACAATACATACGCAATACATACACAATACATACACAATACATATACTTCCATCACCTGTTCAGATAGATCATCAGCCGTAAAATTCGGTTCAAAAATGTCTTGGTAGACTCGTTGGCACCCATGTTAGTGTCATTTCAGATTACTTCTTGTACAGTTACAGGTTACGGTGACGTGAAACGAGTGCACTATACAGAACGAAGTCCATAAAGTTATGATTCCCAACTCCACTGCACAGACAGGACTGCTTTAGTCCTGTCTGCCGTACCTACTGATTTCGAGTAACCCTACTCGCCACCCGACAGTGTTGCGCTGTACGTAGTGATACGCTGCTGTGTATTCATACATAAGGGCTGGATATTAAATCATATGTCCTACAATATTTATTTATTTAATTAATGATCCTCTTAAATCAAAGAAATTCTTTTTTTTTCACTAAGGTCTGTCGCGGCGGTCGTTGCGCGGTGGGACAACCCTGCCGTGTAGCAGTGCTGTTGCTGCATTGCTGCCACGACATAGCAGTGTAGCTCGGAATGTAATTCCAGTACTACCAATAAATGACCAGTAGTGTTGCGGCAGCAGCACCATGTTGGAGCAGCAGCACCAATGCTGCGTGCAGTGGAGTTTGGAAACATAGTATACTGTTATTTATTATAGACTTCGTTTCACATAGTATTTTCATTAGATTTGAAGTAATTCCTAATAAATAACAGTTTATTAAAATTTTCTCAAGTAGGTCATTCTCAATTAAAGAATTTTATTACCTACTTGAGGAAACTTGAATGAAAAGTCACAAATAAGTTAAAAGATGATTTACGTAAATGGAATGTGATGAGAAAAGCAATAAGTACCTATAGATTTGCAGTTGCTAGATGAGAGGAAGATCTGAGAGGCCTAAAAGAAAATTTCACCTGGACGAGATTAAATTTTGAAACTACAAGAATAAAGAATTCAGCTGTTGCGCAGCTTACAAAATAAATATAGGATAAACGTTAGCAAATTAAAAATCAATGAATTAAAGAAGCGAAGGTTATATGAGTTAGTGATTCTTGATACACATTACCGGTAATTACAGGAGGTACTAGAGCGAATGAAACCATATTTTGTTGATGTTACAAACGCTATTTTGTAGGTAGCTTTAGAAAATAGTACGAGCGTCACTCTTTTCGAATTCCTTTCAGTAGAATTATTTAGTTTTATATTTCTATTTACTTATTTATTACAGACATCAATATACTTACTAATAAATTACATAGTAGGTATAGTCTAGTAAAATTCAGTTGGCGGATATATCCTGTCGTTTAGAAAATTATTTGAGAGTGGAAAAAGGATGCTTTTTTAAGACGACCGATCCGTATTCAAACCAAATTGCCACACTGGTGTGACTATGGTTAATTTTTTTTATCCGTAGTCACACTGTGTGACTATGGATAATTATAGGTACTAATTTGCGTTTGATCCTATCTGTTTAAACCAGGTTGCTCCATATTCATTTCAAAAAATCATCTCATTACGCCGTTTTCTAAAAACACTCCAGATTCTATTCCGTATTGATCCTAGAACATTTTTTATTCTTAGCTGATCCCATTTAATATATGTATTATACAAACTCTGTTTACTCATCCCTTCTTACAAGAAAAATATAAAAGTTTCAGCGATATATTAGAACTATGGTGGTGCACGAGCTAACTGACGTGCCCTGACTTCACGGGCATCGGATTCTTTGTGGTTCTTACGGAGAGAAAAAAAAAAAAAAAAAAAAAAAACGAATCGGCTGTTAGGCGATACGAAGTGCGCAGGGTCAGCTAGTCTCTAATAGATCTTTAATGTTCAGGTGGTAATCGTAAAGTTGTAAAAAGTTGCATCCAATATCCTGTGAAAATGTTGTAGGTACTGGATTTCATTTGCCGTGTACAGGAGGTACTGCAGTGGGCACCAGGAAGGAATAGTTAAGCAATAAAAAGAACCCGTTAAGAAAGAAATTAAGAAATTTAGTTGCGATTTTTAATGCATATTGTTTTATCGTTTCCGATTCATACAAAACCTGAAATTGTTATGCATATTGAGCATCCAGTAAATTCCGGTAAGATAAAAAGTCACATCCATCCGCCAGCAGGTCTTTCGACTTATGTACCTACCAATGACTATAGCTATCATTGTTGATATGTTAGTGTCCAGTTCTATCGAACCACAGAGAGAAAACAATTCCAGTAGTTCCATAATGGAACTAAACACAAGTACTACTGGGATATTACAGCTCCATACACCGTACCGTACCGTACCGTACCGTACTGTACCGTACTGTACTGTACCGTCCACTGTTGGACATAGGCCTCTCCCAATGTTGGGAGGCTTCGGCCTACTGTTTCTACGTTAGCCAGATGGGTAGCACAGGGTTTAATTTAGAGTTTTCCTTCTCTCACAGTGATATCGTCTACGTATTTCTCGGTTAGTCGCCTCTTACGACACCCCTCAGATAAAATGGGATGGTGATACTTGTATTAGGATAACCTGTAGTGTATGTCTTATTTTCTAATCTATGGCCCTGGAAATTCTAATTTTCCAATGCTTGACAATATGTTCTACACGGATGATTAAATTTTGCATGGTTATTGTCGGCACTTTTAGACACGGTCAAGTTTGAATGTCATAACATAATATGGATATAAGAATGTATTTGTTAATAGCCTGTGTGTGTTCAGACGCCAACTACGCTGCATACTAATAATAATTATACCTTGGAACAATGCATGCCCTATCAGTTCTTTGAACGAATATTAAATATTGAATTTGCTTTAGTGATGCGGATGTCAAAGTATGAAACCATATCCCTTATTAAGTATATAGTTTTTTTTTGAATGAGAGTAGAATATGTCTTAGTCAGACCTTAGAATATTTTTTTATTCGCCCTGTCTGGTGGTAAGCTAGTGCGGAAGTATCAGGAATGAGGGCCATTCTCGCAAAAAAGATTCATGTGTGACATGATACATTCATGTCAATGTGACATGATACATTAGCATTATTAGAACTAATCCCATCCAGAGCATCATGTACAGCTTGCACAGTGCATTAGCTAGCGTCTATCGGCAACATTAGAATATTGTTCCACTTCAATTAAATTTAGAACTGTTGATATAAGGTATACCTAACCTCTTGAAAAAAAAAACACAATCGTAAAAATCATAAGTGCGACAAAAAAGTACATACAAACATTGGCAATATGAATTCTATTTTACCTAACTATCTAATAGATATTACATCACTAAAGTCTGCCAAAAATAGAAATAGATAGTATTACCACTCAGTTATTAACATTTTGTAAATAAAAATCTATGAATAGTTTACAAATATTCTGAATGTAAATTTTACGCTTGTGTTCATAGATTGGCATCTCTTTACGTGTCACTCTTCTCTCTCAGTTTTAACGTTCTTTGTTCTTTTTATCTCGAATTTTCCTCGTGAGTTGATAAAATAAATAAATTACGAAATTTTCGACTACACCACATTTTCCGCAGTAGGTATACCAGTATACAATCCGAAAATTAAAACCATGATTGAAACCCTGCATCATCTGAAGTTACGGACTAGGTTAGGTCAAAATATAAGATGGAAAACTTCTCGAAATCCTAATTCATCGAACTAATAGCTGTAAAACAAATATTAAAACCAGATTTATTGTAAAAAATATATTTTGGATATCCTCTACATAATCTATTTATATAGTAGACTTGACTTTACATTTATTAAAAAACTTGTCAAGTTAATGTCCAAACGCCACATTATAACTAACTCCAGGCTTGTTAGGCACTTTACTGCCGGCTTCCACCAAAATCGGTGTGTAGTCAGCTCTGGCAGGCTTCGACGAACAGTCCTTGTGCGGTATCGGGAACACGTAATTGATATCTACGTCGTATCTGTGGAAGACGTTCAATTTAGGGCCTCTGTCTTTTTTCTAGTAGGTAGCCTAGAACCTAGCACACGGACGTAATCGGGGTTTAGTTCGGGGTATGAGAAAACAAAATAACAAAACTGTTCATGTAATGACATCAATGCTCACGTGAAAAATACGAGAAGTTAATATTTTGTAAATTAAATTTAGCTTTTGGATATCCACTGCCAAAAAAAGGTTTTATATTCATACATTTAGGCCCGTATTCCAAAATATCGACTCTCACAATGTCTTATCTTTCTAGAATTATGGGCAGAAAAACGGGCCTTACTTATAGTTTTGCTTCATAGAGTAAAAAATTAAGGACCTATTCGTTTAATTACGAAATTCTTCACCAAACAAGGACTATTACAGTGCCATTTCAACTGTGGTAAATTCTACAAAAGAGATCAAGTTGTCGAACTTTTCAGACCTTCAACTACCTACCGTAACGAGTGACACAGATGTTCGTATGGCAACACAGATCCACAGCTGGGCGTGCTCTCTGAGCGAAGGATAATATTAGCATGTCTAAATCAATAGCAACGTATATTAGAGTAGCTGTTGCCTGCGGCTCCACCTCCGTGAAAGATTGTTATCCCAACCAAACATAGCCTATGCCCTTTCCCAAACTCTAAATTATAGGTATCTGTGTACCAAGATTCAGCCGGTTATCTTCCAAAATGACGAACTTTCATACAACCTTTCATCCCCTATTTGAATTCCTTTAACCCCTTTTTTCAGGTAGGCAAAAGGTCGCCTATGTCCTTTCTCAAGTTCTAGTCGAGCTCTGTACTAAATTTCATCACGATCGGTTCAGTGGTTTAGGCGTGAAAGCGTAACAGACAGACAGACAGTGTTACTTTCGAATTTATAACATTAGTATGGATACTTATGGATAGTATGGATTCTTCTTCACCTCGGTAGTTTATCTCTCAAGTACGCCATAACATTTATGGGCAGTGAAGTTTTCCTTGACAGAACAAAAGCACTGAGATATCTAGCACCTTCCGTCTGCTCAGCACAGTGGAGCAAAAGAGCCCATGTCTTGTATTCTGTGTCTAGCACATACGTGTTGTAAATACCGTCATCTGGAATTACAAAACACAGTATTAATTAGAAGATACACTGGTAATTTTTTATACCACTTACGTAGCAGACGAGCCTATGGACACATTGGACACGTGCAAGATCAGGGGCCATCGCACTCGTACTGCTCATTCTGTAAGAATCTTCAAAGAATCAAGAATCAAAGAATCAATATCGTTTATTCAGTTTAGGCACTTAAAGAGCACATAATGAACGTCAACATTTCACAGTTATGTAAAAAAATATTAAATATAGTAAACTAGCTTTTGCCCGCGGCTCCGCCCGCGTGGATGTCGGTTATCGCGACCAAACATAGCCTATGTCCTTTCTCAAGGTCTAATTTATCACTATACCAAATTTCATCAAAATCGGTTCAGTGGTTTAGGCGTGAAAGCGAGACAGACAGACAGACAGAGTTACTTTCGCATTTATAATATTAATAATATATAATATATCTAATAATAATATTAGTAGGGATAAACCATTTGATAACGATTCTTTCTCTGGTTCGGTAAGTTGGTTCTACTGAGAAAATACCAGCAAGAAACTCAAAAACCTAGATTATGCCATAATCTAGTTCTCTAAGTTTCTTGCAGGATAATCATTGCTTAGATTAGTTTAGAAGAACCCCATATTGTAGTCGTTAGTATTTTTTATAGGACACGTGATTTGGCTTTACCTAGTGTGATGGTAAGCTGAAGGCAAAGTCTCAGTAAAGAGGGTCACCAACGATGTATAAGCAACGTCGCCCCAAGATAGAAGTATAATTATGGATCGGCTGCGGGTGGGCCTCAGTGGCTTTTTTTTTGTTTTTATCGTGCGAAAAATCCCCACGGATACCTCCCCCGCCTGAACCAGAGGAGGAGGTTATGTCGGACTCGAACCGACTAAAACGCACGCTGTCTGTGGGCCGTCAGTTGAGGTGAGATTGTCGTAGCCATATCCCTCGCACCCCGGCCGACCCAGGGCCATATCTCTCGATCTGACCCTCATCCGGTGTGGGGACCACGGGGTCCCTAACTCGCCCCCGGGTATGGGGAGGCACGCAATGCGCGCCGCCACCGCGGCCTGCTTCTGCTAGGGTGACAGGCGGCTCCACCTCCAGGCCCGCGAGGGCCTCGGTGGCTTTGTGGTCAGAGCATTCCCCCTGTAAGGGAAAGATCGCGGGTTCGAGTCTCGCCGGAGGTCGATTCTCTTTTTTATATCTTAATCGGTTTGAATATGTAGGTTGTTTTCGATAGATTGGTTTCACGTCGATGGCACACTGAGTTAGTGCTCATTTCCATCACCAGCACTTTCGTAAGAAGAAACTATTCAATGCGGGGATAGAAAGTTTTTCTTATATTGAGTAAAGTTAGTCCTACATGTTTTCTCAGCGTGCATCCAGTGAGCTGGTTCATTCAAGTCCACTTTCCAAGTTATATTGCCAAGGAGGTTTTCGCCAAGAGGGTCATCAGCAAATCGATAAGTGAAGTTCATAGTCACACCTGGCGTCCACTCCACTGTACCATCTGAAAAAAGTAAATATTTGTAGAAAATGTACGACAATGTTATGGTGTATTACTTATAGCGGCTTCTGGGCCATAAAATTGAGAAATACAACTGTCAAATATAATCTAAAAAAATACCTAACAGGAAACAGAATAGTACTCCAATCCCAACTGGTAAAAATTATAATTTCAACATTAGATTTTTCATTCACTTTAAAATCCTTTTGTATCAATACCTAGTACTATTATCTGTTCTGTGTCAATAGTAAGTTGAGAACCTCCTCCTTTTTGAAGTCGGTTAAAAATGGAAGACCTTTTACACAATTACTGTTTCTGTTTGTAATGTCGACACCTCAGTAATTGATTGACTGCTAATCACCTGTTGACCGTGCACGAATTCTATTGAACTGCAATATTTCTTCTAGCATGTCTGGTATTAAAACAGAATCAGAACTGTGTCCCCATCTTGCCCTGAAAAGGAAGTATGGGGGGCTGCTTCTACTGGAGTTAAAAGTGGCTTTAGCTGTGACACCCCAGGCTTATATTCGACTTTATTTGCTCATTATGATTTTATTGTACGTATCGATATGGAACGAAAGTGTTTTCAATGTCTTTTTCATTTCGTTAATTAGTTAGGGACCAAGTAATGATTAAAGTCGTATACCTTCTTTTCACTAACATGTTAGCTTTTTACGCTATGTCGCACATTATTATGATCCAACGAATTTTATGCATTGCATTCCAATAGAGCATTTTTCAATTTATTTTGTTACTGCTAATACATATATCGATGGTTACCTACTGTTGTTTTTTATAAGACAATAAGTAATACATGCAAGAAACAAACGCAAACCTATTTTATGCGATTAACATAATTACCAAAATTTGTTAGTAGCCCATTTACATTACTAGTTTTTAATTATTCAGTAATCGCTGAAAAACACCTTCGCCTTGCTCGGCGAGAAATCGCAATTATGAGTATCGACTCGACTGGAAATCCGGTATAGATACGTTTTTATGGCAACAAAGGGAACAATATGAAATACATAGGTAGAAACGAAATATTGAACCTATTTACGTAAAAATAAAAGTTTTACATCTTGTAGACAGGATGTATTGCGATAAAATAGGTTATCGTTAGATTCGTTTTATCCCTTTTAGTTTCCTTAGGTTTTATAAACATCTACCTAAGTGTCCTTATTGTTTAAAAAACACAGTAGATACCTATGATGGATTTTTGGGGCTAATTTGTAACTTGTTTATATTTGTTAGTTATATCGGTATCTATAGCTTTGGCTACAATACAATATCACACCGATAGCACTAACCAATATTAATCTTATCTTTTAACTAAAAATATATAGTCAATGCTATAATAGATCTACAGCATTAACTAGAGATCCGATTCTCAGCACTCCTTAGATTCACCGTGCGGTCGCCTGGTCCATAGCGTGATACAGAGGGTAACACCGTGACGGCGACTGGGACTAGCGACCCAGATGTAGGTTTAGGGTGATCACATTGTGATGCACCGTCAGTAGTGATCCAACTACATACTATAGATACCTACGATAAGTACCTATCCAAATTTGGTAAGATCCTATCAATGCCGCTTTGGATATTGACCCAGAATAAGTTGTACAGGGATTTAGCTGAAATTCTCCTTGCTCCTACATCTACGGCGTAGAGTTTAACTACGTAGCTAATATCATAAACTATTTACGTTTCAAGCTTTTTAAAATATATATTATAGGTGACATTAATTCATACGTTAACTTAGTGAATTTCAAGGAAATTTCACAGTAATTACAAACCTGGAGCTGGAACGTGATCGTCTTCAGTGAAGACTGCTTTCATACAACTATACGAAAGAGCCTCTTCAGCACTCGCGTAGTATTCCACTACATACCAATCTCCCAACACCTGCGAACGAATATAAGTTTTATGTTTATACGCTTTCAGTTGACTTTCAAATACCTAGTTATTTCTAAATAGATTTGCGCCATCACTCTTCGTTTTTAAATTTACTGCTATGTACCTTTGCTATCGATTTGACGTTAGGCGTCTTTAATAAATTTAAAAAGATACATGTGTGAGCGTAATTTCGATCGGCTGTCCAAGATCAGGCGCTTTGCCGACATACCTAGTCTATATTATGAAAGTTCGGAAACATGAACCTTGTCTGGCAGAGAGCCTGATGTCGAAGACACCAATATCTATGTTTCAGGCAGATTGATATAAATGCTCCATAGTATAGGTAGGTAATACACAGGAAAAAGAGGGTAATAATTTCGTAAATAACTAAATTTTTTGTTGTTGATTTAAAATGTACACGATAAGTCGCTTTAAACCTACTTAATCTGGAGTTTACATATTGAAATTAAACCAAATATCGTATAGTCAGAATCGGGATATGAAAATTAATGAAGCTTCTGAATATTCAATACCTACTCATACTCATACGTTAGCAGAAAATCGTTTAATGGGATAATGGATATCTAGTGGGTTGTTATAAGGTTATTAGGTACATATTAGTGTTCACTTAATTGTTGGTAGTTCATAATTTTGTAATAGAAGCAGGTATCGCTTGTTTCTGAAAACTATTTTCATTCTTAAAGCAAAATCTCTAAGGAAAGTAGCGATTACACTGGCAATGATTTACTTATACTAAACGGAGGTCAGTAGGTTATTTAAATTGATCGATACATACAATGAAATCATTATCATTCTCTGAGCCTTTCTCAAACTCAGTTGAAGTTTAAGCGATTGCCATCTGACCTTCACAACCAATTGCCGATATTGAAATTCTGCAGTTAGACTAGTTGGACTTTTCTGGGCTCCAACTACCCGTAACGGATGCCATAGATATTCGTAAGACAACCGGGACCAAGACGGCTTAACATGCTCAATGCAATATTCATGCATACAAATATTTGCACAGAGCGGGAATCGTATTCGGGCATCCTGCATAGCAGTCGCGTTCACTAGGTACCGCCACGCCACAGATAAGAGCGTCATACATACATATCCCTACATAGCTGCATAGAGGTACATAACATTCACAATGTGGATGATGTAATAGAAGGCAGGTACAGTCAGCGTCAGAGAAAACAGCCCTCTCATGCTTTCATACCATTAACAAGGGGGGTCCCTTTTCTCTGAAGCTTACTGTACTTAGTTTGTTTTACTGGGCATATAACTAGTACGACAACTTAAAAAAAAGCCAATTCCTAGGTACTTGCTTTTGTATGAGTTAGACAAATAGGTACATTTTTATTTTAGGTTGGATGTTAAGCCCTTATGGATGTAGCACAGCAGCTGGCTATTACTTCTGTATTGTCAGTCGTAAACATTTTTATCACCCTTTTCTATCGAAATACCGATGGCAAGAAAATATTCCACAGAATGAGCGTTCACAGAAGAAAATTGGGCAATTTTTGTTTACGTGTAACACAAAAATATTGGTTATTGAAACAAATTTTCTTTAGATCAGTTGGGTTTTCAGACATAGGTAATTAATTAATTAGGTTTAGCCCTTTAAACAAATACAACACTGCACTGTTTTTCAGAAGTTATAATTTCTGTTACTACTTGAAAATAAGAGCTTTCTTTTTTAGCATTTTTTATATCTTTTTTAACTAGGTACTGAGATAAGTAGTTAACAGGTTAACTATGTTCTTTACAAGATAGCCAGTTCATATTTATTGTTTTTTGGAATATAGTTTTTACATATATTATGATTTTTACTTCGTATAAGATTCTATAAATACTTATCAAAATACACCTTTACTCCCTTACTATTAAGAGAAAATTTTAAATTCCAAACATACTGATTTCTTTGCTCATTCGAAGTGTGAAGTACCTAACGAAGTCTTTATAAGTACCTATATGCAATATACCTATAACATAATAGGTACTCATGTTATAAATTGATTAGAAATTATTAAGCCTACCAATAAAAGTGAAATGAATACTTAGCATTGAGTCATCAATGTTGGCTTTCAAGCCTGTGTGTAGCTTTGTGTCCGATATGCAAATGATTGCTATTGAAATGTCAAGATACACTTGTAACTAATCCGACAGGAGTGTCTTGTAACTAATAATACAATCATCTTCGTTATTTGAGACGGATATAATGAAGTTTATTTATGGTGAAACCTGTCGGTGGCTAATTTTACTGATATTATATTAGCACTGTGCGTAGGTATTGTAGATTGATCAAGAGAATTTATCTACTTATCAAATGTTATGGCTTTATGAATACGTGTATATAATTGACTGTGTACCCGTGGCATTGCCCGCGTTTAAATCGAACCCGGGACCTCTCAATATTTAGGCCAACTACCACAGCTAAACTACTGACGACGCCTACATTTTAATATGTTCATCTAGCTAGATGACACCTAATGCTTGCACTCTTGCAATCTTATTTATTGGAAAGTACATAAATAGGATATATAAGATGGATAGATAAGTACATAAATGAAAACTTTTTTGGACGCCCCAAGTAGATATCAAACAAACATTGAAACGTATTGTTTCAATGTTATTTTGATATCTACTTGGGGCGTCCAAAAAAGTTTAGAGAGATTCTATGTAGAGTCTAATGATAATGATCAAGTTTTTTATATAAAGATGTTTTAAATTCCACATAAGCATTTGAAGGTATCTCTATACAGCTAACATAATATGGATGACTCCTTACTTAATGCTCAATGTGTCTTGGAGAGCCTGAATCCTTTAAATATTGAACGGATATACCTAATAAATAATTCATAATCAGGCGTTGAGTCTCCTCCAAAGAGATGTTTTTATTGATTCCTCTACCCTCTGCCAGTACTTTGCATTTTTTAGATCAACTATTTTTCTGCTGATAGTTAACCAATCGAACAACCACTATCAAAGTCAAAAAATAATACCCTACCTATGTTAAGGGAAGATAAAAATATGAATAATAACAGATGTATTATTTTTGACAACGCCCCCTCAATATCGGACAAGATTAAACAAAACCATGTATGTATAGTAGTTGTATTATTATTTAATTGGGAGAGGCACAGGAGGTACAGCAGAGGACTGCGATAGGCTAACTATTGTTTGATTGATGTTATTTTAAGTTAGGTAAGTGTTCAAGTGCCGCCTGATTTTCTCTTTTTCGTTCTAAATCGATTTAAAAATTTAGCATACTAAGTAAGTAAGTAATTACTTTAAAGTTCATAAATATCCAATCTTCTTAAAGAAACTTTATTTTACACATGTGGTGATGATAAATCTGGACAAAGAACGTTCAACGTAGCATATAAACTGACCAAGTCCATAAAAACTAAAGCTCATTGTAAGTTAAAGATTTATTATTTTGTAGTCTGAGCACATAGGACTTTTGATGTACAATCGCTGTTAGCTGAGTGTTTTCCATAATTCATTTTGTGTAAAATGATTTGACGGTGTATCCAGTACCTAGTGTACCTACCTAGTTTTTGAAATTAGGACAATACAGGAGCCGTTATAGATAGTATTAAATATAGATTAAACTGGGTTTCCAAACAGATGGATATTTACATATCCCATGTCCAAACAGATGGATTTTACATATTGAATAAAACAGTTATGACATACATTTGGGTGTTTACAAGGAATACCACAAAAACTCATTCGAGTTTTACTGTGCATTATTAGTCGTCAGTGGTTAGTTAGGTACCTATATAATAATAATAATATGTTTGAAACGCAGGTTATCACAATACAAAATTACATAAGTAAACTGCATCTTTCTACAAAGTTCTTGTATTTAGAGTGAATTTTTGTCTGTAGTACTTATCACCATCTGTTTATCGGTAATTTTTATTTTTACATCAATTTTAGCATTCAATTAACCTTTAAAGAGACAAATTGAGTTATACTTAAGTACTAATCCTACTCCTAATAATATGATAAATGTAATGGTTTGTGAAGATATTGAAATGTTTAGATGTCTGAATGTTTGCTATTCAATCAAGCTCTAACGGCTGAACAGATCCGGCTGAAATTTGGAACAGGTATAGACTGTAGTCTGGAATAACACATAGGCTACTTTGTATCTCGGGAATAGGTTCCTTTAAGTTACGTGAACGGGATCAAAGTTCCACCCATACGGGGCCGCGGGTAGTAGCTAGCAGTCTATAATATAAAATTACTGAGTTGTTGAATGAGGAATAACGCCTTTATCAGTGGTTTGCATCCGCCGCTACCGCCCACTAACAAGTATGCTTACCACAGTCGTATTACTCCATATCAGTTGATTACTTCCCCATTACTTTATTGAAATATTATATTGACATGAAATATTTGGACGAAGTTCTTCATTACAAAACGTGGACTTACAAAATATAAGTTGAAATCAGTTACGTTTATAGGAATTAACGCGAACATAGTACAGGTATCAATTGGTATATGGAGCCCTATCAAGATCCGTTACACCTGCTGATTCACTCAAGAGGTTCTAGCTTTCCTCTCGGGGTTGATTGTGAAGGAAGGACTATTGGCTATAAGTAATAATGCTTAAAAACAAAAACTGTCGCTGTAGTCGAAAGCGGCTATATGAGACATCGCGCGTCGCCACCGTATATCATGAAATGAAATACTTAGAGTTTCAATTTTTTTGTGTCATTTTAAGTCATCTCGAAACCAGCACACTTTTTATCTTATTTCTCATTAATTAGTTTATAGCAGAAGTAACTCCTGATCAAGTAAAATAATATGATTTCACAAAAAATCCGTTATGTTTAAATAGTTTTATTTCAGTAGGTTATAGCCATTTGATTACCGACCCTGTACATATGTTTTACATGTATGTCTATGACTAACAAGCACACGACCTCCCAGCAGTACGTGCGGTTTCCAACGTCAGAGGTGCCACTCACATGCATGTTACCGAGCCTACAATAGAGTTGTAGCTATAACCTCAGCAATGTAAGCAAATGAGCTGACTATTATGCCTGGAGTTGCTAAGTCATCGTTATGATGTTAGAATATAACCACAAGCAAGTAGTGAAGTCTCAATCTTGGTAGGTCGCAATTGACGATTTTCTATTGTTATCTAGGAAGCTACCTACTATGAAAAGGAAATCTGAAACTTCGGAAATGTGAGACTTTTTTACTCGAAACGCGAAAGAAATGAGTTGTATTTACATATGCATCTGGAAGTTATAAAATTTCGTATTTCTTTCAGCAGGGTTTATTAAAGTCAAACCATAAGTCATTGTGTCGTCTTCGGGCCTAATTGCGGGATAAATGAGGTTCATATTTGTAGCGATTGTCTGATTCGGTGTCTGTCCATATTTTCGGTTGCATGTTTCATAGTAGGCCTGCCTACTACTAAAGAAACATGTTAATAAAATGTTTTATAACCTAATTTAAAGATTTCGAATAACAGGATGTACCCAAAAATGATGTACCTACATATTTAGTTTTTTTTTTTCAGGAATGTTAACAATATATCGTATCGAACCAGTCGTTCATTTAGGTAAGTAATTACTAATTAAAGATTTCTTTCTTTTGTTCCCTAATTGATTTCTCCGTTCGTATAGTTACTTATCACAATGCTGACCTGTAATGTCCTCTTGAGCAGTTCAAGAATGTAGGAGCGTCCCACAATGACTCACGTAAAGTAGCGAAAGCGTGAGTTATGATTATGAGATGTCAGGCTGGTGTCAGTCAAGTAAACGGTCCACCTGATTTTAAGCTGATATCGATTTTAGTTCCTACTCCAAGAGCCTTCTTTTTCGTGGTTGCATTCTCAGGTCTGTCATCTCACCCGAGCTAATGTAACTATGTCGGTATTGAACCAGCTAAAATAGCAGTCAGCCATGTAGGACGGGGAGCCAGGTGTACCGTAGAAAGGAAATCCCTGAGATTAGTTTATTGTTCATTACTTTGACTTTTACGAGAACGAGTGTCAATTGCCTATTGAACTTGAACACTGAAAACCTGCACCAGAACTCGTCCGTCATTCAACAGATTGCGTCAAGACTGAACCTTTATGTTGTAAGGCTATAGAGCAGTAATATCTATCAATTGGGCAAATCTTTTCGTAAAATGTGTATTACTATGAAATGGAGAATGGCCATGCTCAAGAATTATACAGAAAAAAGTAAGATTAACCAATGCAAAATCACATCTTCATCTTATATGTGGCACGTCTGTTCTACACTAGTTCGTAGCTTTATGCCTTTTCTGCATAATTCACGCGTTACACGTCGTCGTCGCCTTGTGGGTTTAGTACTGAGTACACTGTACCTACTAATTATAAATCTTTTTACTGAAATATTCCATATTCTACCCAGAAAATTGTGATGTATTATGTAAGGAAATTACGTAAATATAAAAGCTAAATTCCCTATTCCCTCGACATAAAAGTCACTTATCGCAAAATTAATTTGCAGTATAAGCGTGCCTACCACTCATTCGTAAGGTTCTATTAAATAAATCGAATTACTTATATAACAGTTAGATGAAATTATAGGATAAAGGTCTCTTGCTTTCAAGATTATGCAATTATCTTTATCAGATAAATCTGTATGTTGAAAAAAGTGTATCTCTAGTTCAAACAACGTGAGATGCGCATTAACTTGAAAGTTTGGTCACGTTTCTGTGAAATATTTCAATAGGGATGTGTATAGTAGTTTCGAAAGACTTTGTTTTTTTTTTAATACCTATTTCGCTGAGGTGCAAGGCATGTAGTATAGTGATGGTAAGTGGTTACCGTGATCTACGAAATCCCTGAGAGTGTGGAATGAAGCTGAGTGAATTAAGGAATTAATATGACGTATCCAAAATACTACCCATGTATCATAATCTAAGGAATGTGATATAAAAATGAAAGTTGTGATCTGCTCAGACAGTTTAGTCATGTGCCTAGAACGTAAAGATGAGTCAAAACTGACTAAAGAAACTGATGTCATGTGTGCGGGCTGAACACCGTAGAAGAACTTTTATGAATCTGAAAGCCCACATTACGTTTCAAAAACCGATATTCGCAGCAAAAGGAGTAAAAAAAAGTGCATGAAAAGGTTGATAGATGTGGATACATAGACAGACCAATTTATTAGGTACCCTTTATTGTGTCCAGATCAAAAATGAATAAAAAGTTACACATGATATGTACGTGGGACTGAAAATCATAGTTGGCTAAATGTGGGTGTTAATACACCTCTGCCTACCCCCTCGGGGATTTACAGGCGTGAATATATAGAAAAGAGATAGAGTTTGAGATAATTTAGTGGATTAAAACAAGAGCAAAGAAAAGAATCATATAAACTGACACTATTGTCTCTGCTTACCCTGTGAGAATAAATGTAAAATATATGTAAGTGTCATTGGTCTAAAGACTTGCGTGTAACTACAGGATAAGTAATGCAATTTCAAAGTACAAGTCAACAGTAAATCGTGTAACCGTAATCAAACAAGTCTTACGAACGGATATTAGTTAGATGACCCACTCTGTTGTGATTTAAGACAAGTTGCTGCCATCAAAAACGATTGACATAAATGCCAACACTGTTGATGTCAAGGATATTTACGACGAAATTAATAATCGGTTGAATTTTATTATAAAGCGATATTGCGTTTGTGTACATAATTTGGAAATAAATCATTATATCGACAGTATTTTTTTGTAGTTTTTCTTTATTTTATTAATTAATTCTGTCATAATGATTTATTAATTTTGAGCGTTCTAGAAAGATTTTCGAGGCACAAGCCAAGCTCACCTGTTCGTTGGTGCACCTGGTAAATGACGGAAGAGGTAATGGTTCAGACTTTCCTCTCGCAGTTGGAGAGTAAGATGGCTGTCATTCATAAAACCATGACAAACCGATCCCATAAGTAACAAGCAAACCTACAAGCTTTGAATGCAACCGAAATTGGCGCTCTGATGATTATAAATAGTTTATTAGTTTAACATAAAACTTGGGGGCTTTAGATGGATATCATAATTATTCTGTTACACCTACATACCCGAGGTAAATCAAAATGCGGAACAGCTCTGACTTCAGGACATTTTCTTTTATCGATATATTTTGTTGTGACACTCACAAACACCATGCACATCACTATAAAGAACACTTTTGCCATGTTTCAAATATTTTTTCTTTTTCAAAAATACATATAAATTCGTAAAACGTTTAAGTGTTGTGAACGTTGGTATCACACTAACAAATAACAAAAGGGGATTGTTATCATTTGGTATGGGAAGCGAACTAATGCCGGGAATGCTGACAGCATAACATTATCGGTGTGACTCATTTGTCGTTGTGTTATAAATATTTTGTCTCTTCTTGCTACTTTATAATCTCTTCACTGACTTTCAAATGCTTCGACGTTCGTATCTATAATTATCTAGTAAATTAATGTATTCATTAGTTAATAACTTTGTTGGTTTAATAAGTCAAAGAACAACAGAACACGTTTGGTTTTTCGGTATTTATTATTATCGTTACTTTTATTGTTAACTAGTTTCCCGCGGCTTCGCCCGCGTGCATGTCGGTTATCGCGACCGAACATAGCCTATGTCCTTTTCTAAGTTTTAGATCTACCTCTGAACCGAATTTTATTAAAATCGGTTCAGTGATTTTGGCGTGAAAGCGTAACAGAGAGACAGACAGAGTTACTTTCGCATATTTTATAGTATTAATATGGATTTATGTCTTTTGTTACAGATATTTATGTCTTGTGACTGAGTGTGAGTGTGTGACTGTGAGTCTCTGATATACCTGTATAATATATATTAGATATATACTAAGTGGACGACCTAAGACGTAACAACATCTACCTAATATATTATATTCCATGCAAATACATTAAAATATCGTTGTGGGTTACTTATAATTATTTAAAACAGACTTGGAATGAGGACTACACAAGCCGTCCTACAATTTCTAGAAGTAGCAGCTATCACTTAACACTATAATTTATGTGTGAAATATGAGCACGTATCAAGATTTATATTCTTCTCGAAACTGTTTTCGAATTTTATTTTCTAATTAACGTCCGAGGGTGATGGACGAGCTCTACCGGAATTTTTAAGAATTACGGCACAACACTCGTTTGGATCAAGATTGTTTACGTGAATCCTTTAATAGAATTTAAGCTTTTAGTGGGTTTATAAAAATAAACTGTCAGCAGCAAAGATCTAAATTTTATAAATTTTATAAATTTAGATTCGATTATATTTTTTAAATATGTAAAGTATGTTAAAATATTTTTATTAAAAACCGTTTAATTTTTCTGAACTTTGTAATTGTAACTTCTTTACAATTAGGTACAGAGTAATTGTAATTATTTTAGTAGGCCTACTATAACAGTGATGATACATTTTGTCTTAAATAAGACCCAGTAGACGTTTTGCACACATTGCGGACACGGTGCCTTTCATAGATTTTTCATATAGAAAATCGCGCACCGCGATCAAAGTTTCTTATAATAAGTAGGTACCTATTGAGAATACGCACCCGAAGTCGGGAGCGCAGCCTATACTTTGTCAAACCCATAATCCATGCTTAAAAAGTCAATTTTAATATTCAAAATTTAATAAGCAATGAATCAAATCAACCGATCAGCTGAAATGTATTTTAAAACTGGTTAAAGGAACTAGAAATTTTCAAACGACATTTCAATCTAGACTAAAACACTGTAGGCACGTTAATTTGAAATAACTGTGATGTATATTATTAATGAGCCGAAAACATAATATTAGTCCCAATCTTTTGGGGACAAGACACAAAAAAGTATATATTTCTAAAATTTAATTGAAAAGTCCACATTCAGGACGAGACGTGATTCCGTGATAGCTTCATATATTTTCTGTAATATGTTATCTCTGCTATTACTATAATATTTCATTCATAAGCGTCAGTAGCTTAGTGGTTAAGGAGTCGGCCTTACGATCGAGAGGTCCCGGGTTGAATCCTGGCCATTACACTACCGACGTGAACCCACTCCTAGCACAAGCAATTTAGCTTAGTTGGAGGGGTTAACGGGAATATTAGTAATTTCGGTTGCTAATATTCTTTAAAAAAAAAAATAATAATTATGGCGGTTTATCATTTTTTTTTACGCTTAACCCGAAGTTTCGGTTACTTTTCAGCAGCCATGGTCGCGGGGTATCCGGGATAAGTCTAAATAATAAAATGATATCAACCAAATAAACCGCGATAGAATCCGTTAAAAAGTAGTTTTATTTCAATGAGTGATATTCGAGTAAATTTAAATCACAATAATTACATTTATTGTAACGCCTGATGCTTGATGAAGAAATTCAGATGTGCGAGCCACTGTAACAAGATTTTAATAACCGCCTTTTCAGTCATTCCAATTACTTACCTTATTTGTAAACCGTACCCATAAAAAGTGTTTATAAAAGAAAAAGATGGTTTCGGATCAGTTGAGAATAGTAGACTACACAAAAATGGGATCATATAGAATAAAATATACGTAAAGTGCCGTGGGATCAATAAGGTAGTAAAAGCGGGATCAATTAAGAATTTTCGAATTCGAGACAACTTTCGTGGGATCAATACGGAACAACCCTATAATTTAGGTACTAAAGTTAATAATATGCTAAATTAAGGTAGACAACTTTATCAACTGTTACCTTTTTTTTCTTTTTATCGTGCGAAAAATCCCCACGGATACCTCCCCCGCCGGAACCAGGGGAGGAGGTTATGTCGGACTCGAACCGACTAGAACGCACGCCATCTGTCTGAGTCCTTCTTAGCAAAAAATAATAAGATAGGGTTCTCTAGTCCCAGTTTGTCGAAATATTTGTTGCCGAACTTGTAAAACCTTTTAAGACTAATCTATAATCTCTCCAACACATCACTATTTACCTGACATTTTGTAAACCGAAGAAATTCCACTGAGACTATGAAGCAGCAAAGCCTGCCAAGAAAGAGCGATGATCTAATCTGACCGTAGTCATCATCTGAAGCGATTCCTAAGAATTAGAACACAAACTATTGCACAGGTGGTAGAAACACTTATAGCGAGAAATGCAGTGTGAGTTTTGCAGATGGCGGAAGCGGGTGCGAAACAGGTGGAAAACGTTTAGGTATTTGTGCTAAATTCAAACACGTGAAAATGCCATTCATAGAACGTCATCGCGGTATAATGCGTAGGGTAGGTCCGGGTGTTTGAAACAAAACTTAATTTATTTATATGTCAGTTATGAAATGTTAATAAATAATTAATTGGTAAAATAATTAATATCGAGGTCTAGCCAAATCCGTAGATAAAACCGGTAAAGCGGACCCCAGACTCCGAGCTGAAAGCTTCGGATGCGACTGGGAATTAACGCTAGGCTGAAGAAGAATAAATAATTAATTGGAAAATAAATTATGCAATTGGAAAATAAAAATGCAAAATAAATAATTGAATTGAATTGGAACCATCAGGTTCTTTGCTTTCTTCCTATAATACCGTAAAATAGTATATACATACATACCATATACCTACCCACGCCTGTAAACTATTATTATCAGTCCCACCTAACAGGGGACGAGCCTATTACCTAAGGCACTTTGTCATGGGCTGTATGTTTACTGTCGGATGGGGAACAGCCCTATCTCGCCTAGTCGCCTTCTACGACACCCACAGGAAGAGATGGGGTGGTCCTATTCTACTCCACCGGGTACCAACACGGCTACGTTAGCCAGTTAATCAATAAAAAAAAACATTATTCACACTAAGGTATCTACTTCTTCGATGACCCTCTAAATTAACTCAAATACGCAACCTATCGTTGCATTTTCAACTCCTAAACTAAGTTTTTTTTTATACCACTTAGGTGGCAGACAAGCACACGGCCCACCTGATGGAAAATGGTTACCGTGGCCTTTGGACGTATGCAACAACAGGGGCGTCACACTCGTGCTGCCGACTGAAGAAACCTTCTAATGCCCTTCTTGAAGAACCCCAGTAGATAAATACGGAAATTAACTTCATTAGCAGTTATCAGTCGGCCCTCGAGGTTTTGGTTAATCTAATTCTCGGTTTTTCGGGTTATAATCCTATTAGTAAAATTTGGTTTTAACATTAAACGATTTAGTAAAATTCACTACCCTTTTACCAATTATTTAGCGGTAGGGTTGGAGTTTGCCCTATTATCTACAGTTAACTTAACAATCTGTGATTACAGGTCGGATTTTCCGAAGTCAAGGCGATTATGTTTTACTATACAATCTTTCTTTTATCAGATTTCTATTGTTGATGTAGAGTTTAAAACATTAGGCTCTAATCAATCAATTGACCTATCGCAGTCTACTGCTAGACATAGGCCTCTCCCGTTGGCCGTTTTACGTTGCAACGTAGAAACAATAGGCCAAAACCTCCCTACAACCTTGCACAACCCTGTCCAACGCGTTGGCCAGACGAGTTTCTACAGGGTTTCATTTCAAGTTTTCCTTCTCGTAGTAATATTGTCTGCGTATTTTCCCGTTAGTGGTGGGTGGTAATATTATTAGTATTCTTGAACCTAAATGTATGTGTCCTGTGGGAGTCGTAGAAGGAGACTAAGAGATAGGGCTGTTTTCCTTTCGACAGTAAACATATAGCCCACGAATAAGTGCCCGCTTAACGGCAATAGGCTCGCACCTTATTACGTGCGTGGGACCGAAAATGATAGTTGGCGAAATTTGTATGTGATAATACACCTCTGCCTACCTCTACGGGGATTTACAGGCGTAAGTATATGTATGTATGTACTAAATATAAGATACACTTACATTTTATATAGTATTTAACATATCAATAATTATATATATGGAACCCCAAAAGCATGAATTAATTATTTATTTGAGCTACATACTCTTAGCAGGTGTGACTGCAGACAGGTTCCGATTTGTAGGTATTAGCAAAAATCGTTCCGTTATAACTTGTTCCTATAACCCACATTTGATTCATGGTTGTAGACCAATGATATAAAAAGATTACTATTTGTACAAAAAAAAATTACAAGAAGACACGTAAGCGAGGACACAAGAACGAAGAGAAAAGATGGAAGTAATGGGAAAAAGAAAATGTTTCTGACAGCCTCACTTATTATATCATATTACTTTATGTCGAAGTGAGTTAATAGAATCGAGTCGCTCTCACAAGATGCTGATGTTTTTTTAAATATTGGACATGTCTTTATGATTCACTATGACTGCACCTCGCCTGAACCTGAAGCTAAAGATCCCTACAATGTTACAACGATGGCCTTCAGTTTGACGGCCTCATCAGATGCTTTTTCAACTATCTTTACAATTAGTAGTACAACACTCACCGGGATATTTACTATGTTTTTTTATTTTTCGAGTATCCGAGACATGGTAAATATTCAGGTAAGTATTATCCTACTAATGTAAATGACCATATCAATCTCAAATTATTTCTTAAAAATTGAAATAAATCAATAGATAATATACTGTTCATTTATTTATTTAACTATAAGAAATGTATTTAATTAAGACAATTATCTTAGATATAACAAAACTAAACTAATGCATTTTAAAACTAAAACTAATAATATACAAATTATAATTAAAAAATAAATAATAATAATAATTAAAATGCGTCGTGGAATTCCTCCGCATCGCATGCCTCTTGTGGTAACGTTCCCAGAAGACTGGCAGCATTGCCACGTTGAATGGCAATGCTTATTCTCTGACCTAAAAAGAGACCAGTCTTCTGGTCACGAGAAGCGTCGACCATACGTTTCATAGATAATGGTAATGAATAACAGCATGGTGGTGTCAGGACTCGTTCCCAGACTTCCGAGAGGACTGTCCTTCCGAGTTCGGTAGCTTAGTGATTAACGAGTCGGCCTTACGAACAAAAGGTCCTGGGTTTGTATTCTATTTCATTAGGTACCAGCGCAGGATGTGAACTTACTCCGCTGGAGGCGTTAACGGGGCTACTAGTAATGTTAATTCGGTTAGTAATATTTAAAGATACCAAGCCGAAATACCGTGCGGTTTCATAGGACGGCATCTCTTTGAGCAATGGTTAAAGTACTTTTCTCAGTACTCAAAGAGGTCACAGTTAAATGACAGGACGCTGAAGTACGTAGGTAACGTACTTCAATATCCAATTCATCGGAGTTGTTAACCAACTGCGGTCAGTTCTCAGAATTACTAAAACGTTACAGTAGTTTGATAATCGGAGGACCAATAACACTACATTGCAAGTGATTACGATTATTAAGTGATATGATGCTTCACTACTTTGCATACGAAACATTGTTATCACGCATTTGCATGTTTTACGTAACTCCGATAGACATAATTACTGCGATATTCTCAGAACATGTAATTATGAATTCGATACTTCATTACAAAGTTAATTGGTTACTAGACTCATAATACTCAAATGATGTGGTATTTTTTTTTCATGAAGATAGCTAAAGATGATTCCTTTTATAAAATTACAGTATGTAACAGCTGAGTAACTAGAAGTTTAGAATATTATGTAATTTTTTATTAATTTTTTTTTTTTTTAATATTGTAGGACATTCTACACAACGCTATCTAGACCCAATTATTATTATTAATAGTGACTACCATGGACGCCCAAGATCGTGCGAAGTGGAGAAGGAAGAGCCGGAAGGCAGACCCTGAGCTTCGAGGTCATCTTGGCCACGGATGCAATCAGGAGAATACGTCTATATGCAGATGATGATTATTAATAGTGATTAATAGTAATAATGAGACATAATAAAACATTATGTAGAATGGAAAATTAAAATATATTATTTTTATTAATCAGATAGTAGATTCCTGATGATTAAAAAATATTGCAAGTATAGATTTCTTTACCATTTATTACTGCAATATAAATTTAAATTTTCTTTTCATTTTCTCCTAATTGGTAGGGAATTGCCGTAACACGTAACGTATATATTATGTTACATACGTAGAATTAATTAATATAAACTGTAGTAAATGTCACAAGTAGGTAGTTGCTCCACATATATATCGGATGTACTGTACAGTATACAGTATAACTTTATTATAAGAGTACCTACCCCAGATTGTATATTTCATGACTAACTACCCTAGTACTCAAATATTTAAAGAATAAAGAGAATGAAACATGTCATGCCTTTTTCTTAAAAAATTAAAAAAAAAATTAAAAAGCTTTGCTTTGAAAAATCCGTTGTACTGAAAAAAAAATTAGGTATGCCAAATATCATCAATTGATTGAGGACATCTGTTTAAATATTGCAAGATTTGACCTGAACAGATTACATTCAAAGGAATATTGCTATGTTGCCAGTTCAAAGATATTATATAAAAAGAAGTAGATATGTTATTGCGCGAAAATCGTGAAGATCCGAAAACGGGTCAATTGGAACGTTTGCCTCTAGTACCGCGTGCCGAGCGGCGCCGGTCGGACGTTGAGCGGAAGCATCAGTGACTTAAAAAAATAACGAAAATGCCATCGTATGTTTATAGACACTGCGCGAACTATTTCTCTAAAGTTAATACACTAAAAGTGTAGATGAATTAAAAATGTGTGTGTGTGAGTTCGGCACATTTTGCTACGTTGATTTGTAAGCATATGACATGTCTATGTTATGAAATGTCATTGTGCCAGTTAATAAAAAAACTTGTAAAAAAAGTAGCTATTCATTCAACAAAAAATAAATCATCGGAATCATTCGAGCCGTTCTCAAATTTTCATTTATATAGATGTCACTTTTCAAATTAAAAAATCTGAATACCTAATGTTACATCTTATGTTATTAGCAGCTGAGTACCCGTTGTTCAACCAAGTATGTCAAGTAGGTAATTCGACAAAGCGACCCTTATTATAAATCAAAGAAGAACCCTTATGGTGGCTATGACAGGGCTTCTAAAGGCCTCTTTACCTGTCTGGCTAATCTTATCAGCTGTGTCAACGAATTTCACTCGCTTTAGGAACGTCGATAATTTCTTTTGCATAATCTAAAATTAGCAGGTTTGTTATTAAGTGCTCTTGTCACTGAGTCACCTTGTTATCTTAATCGATTTTTTATTCTTGAAGTATATTTTTAGGCGGGATAAACAAGGTCAAATCAATTTACATCGGTAAATACATCAATTTCTAAAAAAATATAATTGTGATGCATCAGCGCTCACCTCCACCGTCAGTAGTGTTCCCCCCCCTACCTATCCAAATTTGGTAAGATCCTATCAATGCCGCTTTTGATATTCGATTTAGTAAAGAGCTTACTGAAGCTCTTGGCAATTCGAGGTCTTTAAGTAAGTTGTATAGGGATTTAGCTGGAATTCCCCTTGCTCCTACTTCTACGGCGTAGAGTTTAACCACGTAGCCGTTCTTGGTTAACTCGTTAGTCAAGTCAAAGTATTTTTTTGTCTTTATAGCGTGGTCTTTAGGTATATTAGTTTCCCACGGTACTGTGAGTTCTACAAGCACTGCTGCACGCCTATGCGATCGTGAAAAAAGGAATATGTCGGGTCTGGATGATGAGGCACAGATATCCTCCGGTATTTTATAGTGCTTCTCATACGCGTCTACGAGTATTGTCCAGTCAACGGCAGCTATCAAAATTGAATATGGCTTTTGAGGTGATTTCTTTGAGCAGCCTTCCTTCACAAACACAATGTCATTTCTTTGGTTTGTGGTTAATCCTTTTTTCGCTCTAGCTACCGCCAAACTTACAGCCTCACGTATGATTTCTAATACCTTATCATGTCGGCGCGAGTAATGACCCCGGTCTAATAGCGCCCTACAACCCACTAGCAGGTGCCTAGCCGTACCAGTTGCTTCACCACATGAGTTACATGTTTTATCTGTGGCTTTTCCCCACCTGACTAGATTGCTTTGGTCGGGGAGGGTCAACTGGAATGCATTTAGGTAAAATTTAAGTAAGGCCGGTGATCGCGATAACCGACATCCACGCGGGCGGAACCGTGGGTAATAGCTAGTAAAATATATAACTTTTAAATTATAGCTTTTTATATTATTAATATTTTCAACAAATATATAACTATGAACTACTTATATTTTCACCATGAATTAAAAAATTACTTACGAGTATAAACTGGTAATTTTGGAGCTCACCCAGTCGGATGGACGCAATGTACGAGTAAATCCGTTTGCAATTCCATTAGGTACAACTTACAAGTATTCAAGTAACGTAAGAGAGGAAATGTATTCTAGATTTTAAAGCTAGTTAAAGATATTAAAATGTAAGTCAGCTGATACTGGAATACTCACCATTAGTAACTGGCTTAAACCCCATCATATGGGTTTTAATACTTGAGGTGTATGGGGCTCCACAAAAACCCTTCAGTTGGCCTCAAGGTCAACCTCATCTGTAAGTGGTATCTGTTGATTAACGGAAGATGCTCTGGCGTAGACTTTCCTCTCGAGGTCGGGAGATCACTCCCATAAAAGTTGCATAAATAATAAATAATTCAGAAAAGCTGGTTCCCGAGGTGAAAACCTCGGATGTAACCGAGACCTAACTAAGATGATAATATTTTTTTCTTCTAGGTTATGAACCTTTAAAGCTCAAATGGTTACTAAAGCTTTATCGCGTTATATATCTTTGAAGAGGGATAGAACAGTTACACAGACAGGCCCGTCTGAAGGGGAGGTGCTAAGAGGTCTCTCACAAGACCATTGATTTATTTGTCTTTCATTATTCGGCAATCAGCATTAAATCACGGCTATAGATTTGATATCACTTGGCGTAGTTTTGGTTCGACGCCTGAATAACCATTTCGTCAAACTGTTGCCGGAGATCTAATAAATAAAATTCGAACTCATAAATATATTCCTAAGAAGTGGTTCCACTGGCTTACTCTTAGCCTTAGGCATGTCTATCTGTCTATGTAGGCTTTACATAATTGATTTCAACATTCCATGAATGCTTTAGAAATAATAGATTTCTAGAACTTAATATATCTAGATGTTTTAAAAAACTCTCCTGGCATGTTTTTTTTTCTTTAGCTAAAGTTAATGTTTTAACAGTATTTTCGCTTATTGCCAACCTTAATAAACCAAGCGTGTATTTTTTTTGCATCTACGGCACGAGCCATTTAGGTAGAACAGAATCGTTTCAATGTTTTAGTCAAAATTCAATAAGTCCATCGGAACAATCATTCAGTATTTTATTCTGATTTTCAAATAGTAAGCTTGAAAAAAGACGAAAGATGCAAAAAAAATTGTGCACTGCTTCAGTTTGGTGACACGCCGGGGCAGACTTACGATACCTATCTAGCTTACTCTAAATCAGTAGTAACCATCTACAAGTTACAATCTTACATACCGTGTGAAGTAATAAGTAATATAATAATAAAAAGTCATAAAAATTTATTCTAAAACTAGCTACTTATTAGGTCACTACCATTAAAACTTAAGATGTCGCACTAGATTCTTATGTGTACAGTTGACGAGTGCCCATTTCAAGTTTATCTTTCTACGAGGCAAACACCATCGGGCAATTCCGACAGAATCCGGATGAACGCGGGCCACTTACAATACTTGTGGACTCGTATATCCACAGAAAGTGTTTTTACTTTTCTCGGTCATTGTACAAGTTTTCACCGATTTGTCTCCTTATCTCAAAGCGGTCAGGAGAGCGTTGATTTTATTATTCACGCCGCTGCTTACTTGTATATGTACATTTTGTTAGTACTTCTGTATTAGGGACTTATGAAGGTACAGACTTGACATGGGTTATTATCAAATGGAAAGAAATGAAATTCTTGTATTTGTAATTTAATCGCCGTCTTAACTTAATCTTCTAAAGATTCTTTAAATTGAGTACCTATGTTCATTTTTGTCCCCTTACTACCGCCTGTCATTTTGATTATTAGGAAACACAAACAACTAACTAGACCTGACCAGCCGGTCTGCAACCCCAACGAACATAAAAAATACCTATCGTATACAAGAAAAATATGCGTAGAAATTTTATCCCAGGTAAAGTAATTCCTAGAAACAACTTAGCACTACACGTTTGATAGTTTTGGTTGGATGACTAAGTTGTTTTACTGCCGTTGCCGTCGTGTCGAACTCAAGTCTTAAATCGACAATGGAACACGAATTTCATCCCAAATTGCTTCTTCAGTGTGTAGTTTCTGACTACCTCAAAGGAACTCGAGCTTTAACTTAAATAAAGTACACGTTGGCGCCTCTACTATCCACTCAGCCTTGATGTGGGCAGAATCACCGGCGAATCTAAATTAGTTTGCGCGCCAGGAATCACAATCGCCAAGTTTTTGTGTCGCTTCCCATGGCAGGCAGAGCACGTTCTGGTGTTGCACACTTTCCTAGCATTCTTACACTACGTGAGTCTTACCTGTTTCGGCGATCATTGTACTTGGAATTGGCATTTTCTGTTTATACGCGCCGTAGCTTTCGATGAAATTATTGTACGACGATGGAGAGTATTTTGTACTGGAAAGATCCGTTATCACAAGTGTGCCTCCTGAAAATATAAAATTAATCTTCATGACGTTAGCAACTAAAGTTTTGTCGTTATTTGAAATACATTTTATCAGCGTTCTACATAGAGTAAGGTTTCTTTCAACCAAAAAAATTCTAGAAGAAGGCCTGCATTACTTGTGTAGGTACTCGTAGTTACTATAATATAAAGTAGGTATAAAGCTAAATGCTGTGCATAAGATCCACTTCCAAGTTTCAATTCCATGGTAAACTATTAACAATTTTTGTATTTTTTATCAAAACTGAGCCAGAGCAAAAATTACTTAAAAATACTATTAAAAATGATTAAAATATTTTCTACTCAACTCTCTCTATCTCTACGAAAATATTCTAGCTTGACTACATAAATAAAAAAATATAATTTGTTGTCATTTTCTATGTAGCAACAGGCATGGTTTCTAAGAATTCGATATTATCTAGATTATATTGATTTAGGATTTTACAACGGTTCAATATTCAAATGGTCTCAAATTTACGAGTTTAAGGAAAGCAAAATGGCTCATGAATATTGTATTTTGAGGTACAAGGTCGAGTCAAACTTTGAATAATTTTGCTCAGTTGGCAGCTGATGCGTGCCCGTTCGGAACTAAAAGCGAAACTGTATCCGCATGTTTGAGAAGTGACAGATTTACAGTCTGTAAGACTGTAACCATGTGACTTCACGACGATCCTGATTGGAAAGATTCTAACGATATGTCCAAATTGAATCAAGTTTTGGATTATAAAAATTGGGATCGTATTACTTAGGATAATATTTTGTCATGCGGCGATATTTACACGAAATAGGTATCTGCTTAGTAAATGAATTATTGTTATTCTGCTCATGAGTGAACATTATACCAATTTTAGGTATGCTTACTTTGGGTCTAGATAGCGTTGTGTAGAATGTCCTACAATATTTATTTATTTATTTCCGAAATGGTAACGATAACAGGCATTATGGCAATGATTCTACTAGACGTGCTAGATATTTTGTAATTAACATTTAATTGCTGTAATAAGGATATTTAAATTGGCATTTATAGCTGTAACTAGTAAGACTTTATTACGTACTGTCATATAAATGATTCGAGAGTAATAATATTCTTATGACACTGGCTTGACCACCTTTGCAACGGCCTAGAAAAAGAAGCGATTTTTGATTCGATAGCCAGTTCGCGTAGCCTTTTTCACCAGTCTCAATTTCGGTCACAACATTTGTCTTTATCTCAGACTTAGGATTTGGAACCTCAAAAAAACTTATACATACTACATTTAGTTCAAAGTTGCTTTACTACTTCTTCTTCTTCTTAGCGTTAATTCCCAGTCGCATCCGATGCTTTTCGCCTCGGAGTCTGGGGTCCGCTTTACTAGTCTTAACTGCAGATTTGGCTAGACCTCGATATTTTCCGTGAAGCGACTGCCATCAACCCAATGGTGACATTAGGCGATATCGAAGCTTTGCAGCTAGACCGTTGTTGTTGGAATTTTTAGAGCTCCAATTACCCGTAACGACTGCCATAGATGTTCGTATGGCAACCGGGACCGACAGCTTAACGTGCGCTCCGAGGCACGACCAGACCAATGGAAATATCCATATTCATGCATACAAATATTTACACTGAGCGGGGATCGAACCCGCGCCTCCTGCGTAGCAGCCGCGTTCACTACCGCTACGCCACGGAGGCTGCTTTAATACTAATAAGACAATATTTTGGGGTAGGTACAGAAATACAAGTTAGTTTGCCGTGTTGATTCCTGGTGGAGTAGAATACACACATAGGTACACCATCTCTTCCCTTGGGTGTCGTGAAAGGCGACTAAGGGATATGGCTGTTCTTCTTGCGACAGTAAATCTACAGCCCATGACAAAGTGCACGCTAGATGGCGATATTCTCGCCCCCTAGTACGTGGGACAGAAATCACAATTGGCGAAATGTGGGTGTTAATACACCTCTGCCTACCCCTTCGGGGATTTACAGGCGTGAGTAAAAGTCTGTAAAGTCTACGGTAATTTTTGTCAGTCAGGCTACATAGCTACATTTTAGCTTCAAAATCTTTCTTGAGGTAATAAACAAATTATCTATATATCAAATATGGATTAACTATATTTCACCTTTATTACTGAAATCATCGAATATACTCATACTTAAATTTCAAACTAATGTGCCTGATCAGAAACTTTTATCTTTCACTGTACGCTGACTTGTAATTAACTTTAATTAATCAATTGTACAAAACTCTTTCTCATAACTATCTATGATAATTGAAAGCAATATATCAATAAATAACCAATTAACCAGCATTATAAAATTCTTTTTGTTTCTATGTATGTGCGCAGTCCCGTGTATCTCCGAAGGGCAGGTGTATCAACGCCCACATTTCGACAGCTACGTTTAATTGAAATGACGTCATATCTACTGAGAGTTTTTTAACAGTTTGTATGGTAAATTCATTTATTTGCGTAGAATTTGTCTGGCGCATGGCGGTGCGATGAAAAATCGAGCATTTATTGCGATAAATTCTATTGTTCTCCACACCGCCAATTTTTTGTCGCATCGCACACCTCGCCTCATCACAGGCAGGGTATTTATCATTACACATTGTGACCAGAAACAGTAACCACGGTCAGGTATGAAAGGAACTTCATCCCACGCACGCTTAAACTGTAGAATGAACTACCTGCTGTGGTTTTTAATATGGGGTTCTTCAAATTATTGAAGAACCTTTAGAAGGTTCTAAAGTGACGCCCTTGGTATTACACACGACCATATCCCACGGTAACCACTTTCTATGAGGTGGGCCGTGTGCTTGTCTGTTACCTATGTGGTATAAAAACAATATGCTGCGTAACATTATATTTTTAGGCGTCTATTAGACTGCACATTAATATCCTCCAACATTTGTATGCAATCTATCAGCTACCTATATACTACAGGTCATTGATACGGATACTCAACAATCCTATTGCTAAGTAGTGTCCTTATTATAATATTAATAAATATCTTTATTGTACACTATAGATATATTAATATTATCTACATGGAATTCTAAGTTAAGTGGTATGTACAGATGGCGGCCTTATCACTATAAGGCAATTTCTTACAGGCAAGCATAATCCCTTATCTCTCCTTTTAGGTACTTAGTATACCTACCTTATTCAATAACCTAACAATTCTAAATCATGATAAGTAATTTACCTACTAGCAAGGATTGGAAATGTCGCTTATTAACATTCTATTGAACTGGAAATCGGATAACTAAAATTATTTAATAATGAGTTCATAAACAAAACAACATCATTAAAGGCAGTAAAGTTGTTAAATAAATCAACTAATCACTTGTTTATTGTCTCACTTTAATCACTTTAGAAATAACGACCCGAAGTAGCCGGAGTCAATACAGAACATTTTATTATCGCCGTTCCATTCATTAGTCTTTTGAAAGGAAACATTAATTTTACTTAGTTAAAGAAATTGTATAAAGAAAGTGCCTGTGTGACCAGCTCTGTGGATTATGGTTTGTCAAGGATGATGTTCAGATACAGTATGATAAATATACCTACAGCTATGATCAATTTAGATTTGAGATTAGCTAGTTTGAATGATAATAAAGAAAGTATTATGTTCTAAATGATGCTGGGTGAATTCATCACACATATAACTGTCATTCATGTATTCAACTGTGGAATGAACTCCCTGCCGTGCTTATTCCAAGCAACTACATTATGTGGTTCTTCAAGAAGAGCATTAATTCTTACCGGGTCGGCAGCGCGAGTGTGACGCCCCCTGATGTTGCATACCTCGATAGGCCACAGTAACCACTTTCCATCAGGTGCACCGTGTGTCTCTTTAAGTGTACAAAAATATAATATTGTGACAAGGTTATAATGCTTTGCTCATTGAAAATACATTTTTAGAAACTGTCTCTTGTGTGCCACAATACTGTGAAGAAGTAAATGATATTTCATTACGCGATTTTCTGCCAACTAAAACTGACAACGGTTTTTTGAGGTGCAACTATCAAATTATTATTATATCTTGTATTATTATCAATTGAATGTCCTACATATATTATATAGCAATATTTTTATCATTTTGTCCGCGTACACGAGCTAAGTCGTATAGTATCGTTTACTTTGGCACAAGACACTTTGACGCCGACGAGAGACAAATTTAGTCGTAATGGATAATTGTAGAAATTCAGATATACTCTGTGATTCTGTTTAATTTAATTATCCATGTCAATGGTACGCCACAAACGTACTTGACCGACTGTCCACATATAGTACTTTATACACTACCGGCCACATAAAAGGGCCCACAGTGTGAAGCGATTGCTTTAGTACGATTCGGCTCGGCATTCCAGCACATTTAAATAATACATCAGATTGAAATGCAGTGATAAGTAGGCGTTTAAATATTTCATTCAAATATATAATCTAAACGAATCAAGAGATTTGAGGTGTCTAAAAATTCTCTCAAAAATTTCTAAAATCTCGCGCCCGAGTTTTATAAAATATACACCGTAGTCTGTTGTCATTTGAGACAGATTTTTGTATAGCTGATTTCACAAATTTTAAAAACTTGCTTTATTGAGATATTATTTATTGAAATATAAAATTTGTTGTCTTTTTTTAAACTAAAATAAAACATGTGAGGTGCTCAGTCTAGACAGCCAACGTTATATAACACGACCAAGTATTTGAGAAGTTAAGCAAAACAGTAGAATACTAATATTATGACAATAGCAGACGACCTCTATTAATGCTGCAAACTTCCAAACTTCAAAGTAAACATTAACAATTCAGAACAATATTGAAAGTAGTATTAAACACTTTTGTTTAAGTTTGAAAATGTAACCATTGTGATCTGAACTTGATTGATGATAACATCAGCTTTGACAGAACAAAGACGGTAACATAAAGCAAAACCAGCGCTTCGATAGCTTATAATTATATTGTACTGAGGAAGTGGTGTGTGTAATTGAACCGACGATTGCTGATCGGTAGATACTTAATGAGATGAAAGCATGTACAGCAATGAATTAACCTATCGTTTGTACTCAAATTGAATTTTGACCGACTTGACCCTCTAACTGTAAATGAATGCAATTATTGATACCTTTTAAGTTTTCTCTACTTTGCAGTTGTTTTGGAATACATTTTGTATTCTTATATTAATTTGTTATCTTTTTACCTAATATGGCGATTTCACAGAAGTCAAATTTTAGGCTCGCTCGCATTCATTAATTAGTGCAAGTCCTGTTATATTTGTAGGTACTTGAATTGACGAAATATCACGTACTTGGATTGAGATTGACGAATTAGATACAAAAGAAATACAGTTCATTAATGTCACAGAAAAATGATAACTATCAGTTCAAAACAAAGATGTTTTGATTGTTTTATCAATTTACAAGTAAAGTTAATATTAATGTGCGTATACTGAGCTATTATCTTGGCCTAAAGTGCATGATTGAAAAAACACGATTGACACTAGGGCGATGTTGGTATGCGTGTAAGAGAGATTAATTAGCATTCTCCATAGCCGGTTAGTAATTAAGTTTCGGTCAAGCGTGGGCAGACCCTTAGGCTTCTTTCTACTTTCATGTTTTTGAGAAAAAGTCTTGTACAGAACAAGGCTTTATGTAGTTGGAGATAATAGCGTAGAAAGGAATTATTTTGCTTTGTGAATGTCTGCAGATTGCGTTATTTTTGGAGATTCCTTTAGCTGTCGTGACCTTTGTTCGATAACAGCCAAGAACATTATTATTCAGGTAGGCTGGCTTTCTACTGCCAATACCGAACGTACTAAAACGTTAACATTTATATGTCAGTACGCTTTTTTTTCACCTTGGAAATGCTGTCCGGCCCGCAAACATGACATCAGAAATATCATCAACATAATTATAGCGGTTCTACATAAAATTGACGCATTAATATTTTTAGAACTTTTTTATTTCTTGTAAGTTTTCTATCGAGAGCATAATTTTGTTCGTGTTTTTTAACTAGGTTAAGTAATTAGTTCAAAGACATTATCATTAGTAGGTAATTATTGTAGTAGTAAAAAAGTTATAAAAACGCTTGTTACTCTTACTACATGTACTCGTAATGTACCTATTCGAAATGTGATGTGTATTCTAATTCAATATAAAACTCTAGCTGTTGCCCGCGGCTCCGCCCGCATGAATGATGGTTATCATGACCAAACAATCTATTCGTCAAATCTATCTCTGTTTGTTACATTTGTTGTTTAACAGAGTTACTTTCGCATTTGGTAATGATTATGTTGATGATCTGGTGGTGGCGGGCTAGGTCAATCTTTAATAGATCAGTATAAGCGATGGTGTCTCACATGCGTTTCTGTAAGGGGCAGGAGGCCTAGTTCTCCTCTCTGCTAGAGAGCTAGATCTGATATTGAATGATAGGTGTAAAAAGAAGTTGTACCTACTTGGAGGTGCCTACACTGACTACACAGAAAAAAACTGGACGGTGTTAATTTATATGTTTTTACTGTCATATTTATACACTAAAACCCTACCTTTGAAAAAGTTGTCCATTACTACAAGCACAAAATGCAATTGCAGGTCTCATTTGCACGAGCTACAGGAACATGCTTCTGGAGTTATATCTGTTCATCCAGGTTCATTCAGCTGTTCCTGCGTGAAAATAACATTCCATACCATTATTAATATCGGCACTCTTACAAAATTCTTAAGAAAAGACCACCCTGGCTTGATATTGTCAATACAATATAATAAGTAATTAATATGTGTTAACGAACTTGCTTCGAAGGCAGGCGGGCCCAAGAACGAGCTTGTGAGTGAATATTTGAGAAAGTGATGAGCTCCATGTGTTTATAAATTGTATAAATTAACGTTCACAAGTACTCATATCATATATTCAGTAAGTTCTTGTGAACTTTAAATAGGTACTTCAAATTATAATAATTATAAGCAATATTCAAATAAAACCATATTGTGATGTGGTCTTATTTGACGCCTCTCGCTTTCAAAAGACGCGTGAAGTACCTACCTACTCTTTTTAAGGAATAAGTCATTGTTTAACTGAATTCAACTGGAGGTATCGTGAATATCTTCCAGTAAATACCCTGTAAGCCGTAAGCGAAATTATTTACCTTAGGAGTGGGTTTGTATTAGTAGTTTAACGGTGAGATTTGAACCCATTATTGATCGAGGTCCGATCACTTGTAACCTTCTCCTGGACTATCCAGGCGTATATCCAGGCAGTATATGGTATGAGAAATGTGTACTTAGTAAACTTTTCAGTCTGCTCTTTAAGCTGACCTAACTTGACTATGTCAATGAAGAACTGCTCGACCGATTTTGCGCAAACTTTACATAAACCATCTACTAAATAGTCTGAACAAAGCCTAAACATTTGGTTGGGATAGGTGAGCCCGTTCTTGAGTTATAAAATTACAACGAAAAGTGGGTTGTAAAAATATCTAAATAGAGCGACATATATCTAACATACATCCATACAAATATACTTATGTAGGTAGCTAACTAGCAAGTGAAATATTAGTGAAACATCTATATATTTGATTTTATCTACAAAGATTGACAGATATGTGAATCCATTTTCGGTCATTCGCCGCGTCAATTTGTGAAAGAGTTGAGAATTTACGACTCGCCAGCACAGAACATAAAACTAACCGCGACCACAGCCGCGACACAAAGTTATTAACCATTTACCAGAACTTTCGCATGTATTAATAATACATACTAACTGTTTTCTGCGGCTGCGCTCGCGTAGATATCTATCGGTTATCGCAACCAAACATAGCTCTATAGTATTTTCCTATGTTGCAGTACAAAATTTCATACTCTCAGTTGCGAAAATAAGAAAATTTAATAAAATGTAGCCTGTGCCGTTGCCCAAGCTCTAACCCAACTCTGTATCAAATGTCATCAAAATCTGTTCAGTAGTTTAGGCGTGACAGCGCAACATCTACAGCGTACAGTCTCGAGTCCTTTAAGCGGGGCGTGAAAAAGCATCTGATGAGGCTGTCAAGCTGAGTGCCACCTTGTAACATGATACGTGTCTGTAATGGTGACCCTCTTTTCAGAGACTTTGCCTTCAGTTTACCATCAGGCGAGGCGGAGACAAATTGACGTGTCCTATATAAAAAAAAAACATACAGGCAGACAGAGTTTCTTTCACAGTATAATATTGGTATGGAAGTATGGATTCTAGCATAACTCCATTCTACAATCTCAGCAACGACTTTTGTTATGTAAATATTGTCTTTGGGAAGTATTCGACGCTTGAATCTCATATATTTGTTGATAGAAATTAAAATAAACTGGAAATCGGCGTTTAAACAATGCTAACTATCGAAGAAAGTGTTTGTTAGAAGCATTTCAGTCAGTTATTCTTAGTATCGTCTCACTCAATTTGCATAAACTTAATTTTCTGAACATCACTGTCATTGTCAGTTGGTATTTGAGTTTCCCTCAAGCCTCAACTCAGACAGAATGAAGAATACCTTAAGGATGTTTTACTAATTACTATGCTAATGAAAAGTTAGTTTGACTTTCATTAAAACGCAAGAGACAGTTGATGTTTTCAGATGTCTGCCTTCATTCAAATCAATCCTTATTTAAATCTGTGAATATACTACTTATTCTAGGACAGTCTGAACACAGCAATACGGGTGCAAAGTTACTTACAACTTGTACAAAAGCTTCATCAATCAATTAGTATATTTTGCAGTCCACTGTTGGATATAGACCTCTCTCAATGTCAAACGCGATAGCACATTTTAATCTATCTTAACTACTGTATCATTTCTTTAATACTTCACTGCTAGTAGAAGGTTTGCTGGGAGAGAACTCATTTTGAGTTAAGCTCGCCGCGTAACTCATTTTAATTAACAATTAAGAATTAGTTCGTCTGTCATCTCATTCCATTTTCCGTTTCTCGATTCGTAGTCTCTACTCTAAGGCCGTATTCCAGAACCTTAATCATATTCTGTCCTCCGTGAGAACAACGTTCAGTTGTAAATCGACTCTCATAGTGACATTAGAACTGTCATCTAGAATGCAATTTGTCTTCAGATCTAGTTATAAATCGAGATTCAGAACTGAGTATCGTTCTGAAATAGTTAAAGCCAAAGTCAAAAGTCAAAGTTAACTCGAGCCATGCATCTGAGGATGAATCCTGGGCCATCTGAGGCTGAACCCATATAAGAAAGTACCTATCTGTCTGATGTTAAACTCTTACCCTTAAATTCAAATAAAAGTACTCTACACTTACTCTTAAATTGAATAGAATAGATGTTAAAATAAGCTAACAATTCAATTTGAATAAAAAGCGAAGAGTATTAAGATGTGTTAGCGAACAATTACCTATTAATAACAAGATTAGCTCCAATCCAGAAACAGTTCGAGTCCACAACCGTAACACAATCAATAAATCAAAATAATGATTACCACCCAATTTTAAAATGCGATAGGCAGCAAGATTTTCTAAGAGAAAGTGAAAGATTTTGTTGTGTGAATACCTTTAAACTGGTTGTGAGTAATGGGATCGCAATTTTTACGATACAAACTATTGATTACTTCGCGTTGGCACGTTGTCCATGATTAGTAGGTACAGTAACGTTTATAGCTTATAAACATTTAGAATTGAAGCCTTAATCAAAAATTATAATTTATGTTATGCGAGGATGATATTCATCTTGATGGAACTCTTTCTTCTGGTAATTGAAATATTAGTTTCAAATTTAACTTTGACGAAAATTAATCGATTTGCTGAATACGTTTTGTAATAAACGAAAGTAAATCTTTATTCGTGCAGTTTCAACAAAAGCCCTATAAATATAATTAAAATAAACTAGTGACCCCGCGAACTTCGTACCGCCATTTTTAAAATTTTTCTCCTCACTAACCATCCTCGTACTTCAGGGAATATTCTAAAAAAAGAATTAGCGAAATCGGTTCAGCCGTTCTCGAGATTTGCGCTTAGCAACACATTTAGGGATTCATTATTATATAATAGACTAGCTGTTGCCCGCGGCTCCGCCCGCGTGGAATTCGGATTCCGTACAAACTTTTCTTTCGTGCTAAAATTGCCTCGGATACCATCTCCATCAGCCATCAGGAGTGCCATGTGGAATTCGAACCCACTAAACAGCATGCCGTCGCGGGTCCTCAGTTGCTGGAGTGTAAAATTGCCTAGGGCATTTTCCGCACCCTCCGGCTGACCCTGGGCCATCTACAATTTTAAGATGGCCCTCTCAGAATTGGGAAGCACGATGTCCCATCGAATTCTGGATAGGGAGGAGACGGGCGTGAAGGGATGACAGGAGGCCGTACCTATAATCCTCACGTCCGCGCTCGGTGACCAGCCCTTCCCTTTCCTGCTCTCTACTGGGCCTCCTCGTAGTCAGAGGGACATGTGGGAAGCCTTTGAGCAGCCCTCTATAGAGCTGCTCCCGTTGCTGTATGTATTTGCCGTAGGCGGTAGCGCCTGTGAGGGGCGTTAATGCCTCCGTTACCCAGGATGCATCACATGGAGGTTCCAATCCCGCATTCGGATCCCGTTACCGTTGCATCTTGTGTTCAGCTGACCTTCAATGTCTTCGCTCGTGAAATACTTCGAACACCCGTGGTAGCACCCTTTTAGCCCATGGCCGTAATAATAATTAGTTTTCAAATAATGTATGGTAATTTACCGGATTTATTGACATTATAATTTCGTAATATCTTTTGAATAGAACGTCCGATTTCAATAATTCAAAAAGTAATCAACAGGTATAGAAACAATCTTAAATACCAAACGATTTATTTAGATAAGAATTAATATAAAGGTATAGATTCCGTGGTCTGACTTTGATCGGCATTTCGGCTTGAATTTATATCGTCGCGCGTTACTTTCATACTGCAATAGATTCTAAAATATTCATTATAATTATACAGTATAAAATTTTGATCTATATTAAATGTACAATGTATCTAACGTATTTAGTCAGATAAGGCTTAACACTATATTGTTAAAAATAGCTTCGAAAATGACACATATTTTTTGTATAATTTGTAAAAGATAAAAATGGTTATTGTGAGCTACCCTTATTAGATAGACATATGCTGTCGCGGACTTTTATGTAGACCTTTTTAAGTTATACATTTCTACAGTACATTATTTTGTTCTATCTTCAATAGTTTTCGCAGCGTACGCGATGTAAGGAATTTTTTAGGTCATTTTTTTTACACCTTGGGTTACATTATTGAAGTTTTATCCAGGATCCCTATTTTTTTGAAAATTAATTATAGCCTATGTTAGTCAGTGATAGTGCAGCTTTCTAATGGTAAAAGAATTTTTGAAATCGGTTCAGTAGTTCTTGAGTTTACTCGAATACAAAAATACAAATCTAATATTAGTAAAGAATGTATGGAAATCTGCCCGATTTATTGACATTTATGCTCACTGCTCCGCTCCCTTTAGTAGTAGCGTGATGTTATATAGCCTATGTTACTCCCAGATAGTGTAGCTTTCTATGGGTGAAAGAATTATTGAAATCGGTCCAGTAGTTTCGGAGCCTATTCGTTACAAACAAAAAAACAAACAAACAAACAAACAAACAAATCTTTCCTCTTTATAATATTAGTATAGATTTCATTCCATGAATGTTTTCTTACAGATAAAGCAAATCAGATTTAAACACAATCCAATTGACTCTAATATCGATAAATTTTACAAGCACCTCAATACATCTAGCCGTTGACAAAACAGTTTCTCGACAACTGGTTCTGAGATAGGCAACTAAGCTCAGATCACCAATCTCGAGATAGTGAACGACAGACGTTTCTAATATAAGTTCTAGAACTTTATTAGGACTTGACTAAACATGAAACTTGAATAAATAAACAGTGCTACTATCTAAATCTGTCGAGGCTATCACTGATACGTCTAAATAACGCGATCGAAATAGATTAAATTGTAAGAAATATACACACTATAAAACAATACGTAGTATTTCTAGTTCTACACTATTCATTGATCGACTACCAAGCGTAACAGACAGACAGAAAGACAGACAAATAGACAGACAGACATATTTGTTTTCGTTGATCTGTCCATTAAAATATGTATTGTTACGTAGAACCGTAGACTGTCACGTCACGCAGGTCTCACAATATTTTTTGCCAATTTACATATTTAAGACACTGCGATATTTGGAAGTTATCAATTAAATCAGAGGCTTGTATATATTTCCATTAACATATTTGTCTGATAACGGTTCATTCTGATATCCGATCTGATTTTACGTAAATATTATCTAAATAATATGTAGGCATTGACTTTCAGATAGATACTACCCATCAGGTGGACCGTGTACTTGTCTGCCACCTAAGTGGCATAAAAAAGTTAAATTTTTACAACAAATCATATATTTGCATAAAGATAATCTTGTGAGATCTTGTAAGAAATATAAATACACTTTATCAATCGATTTAATAAGAGGAGGAGGAAAGAAAAAGTATCGGGTTTATGGAAATTAAATTAACGGCGAATCACTCCTGCAAATGTCCTGAATCTCGATTCTTATGAGGATAGATCTATAGACAGATTGACAGATCAGTTTACAAACAGAGCCTTTATGCACGCTGATTTTAAATCCTCCTCTCTCTGTTGAATTGACGGCGCTTCTACTCTTAAACTCTATTTTCCCAGTATGCTGCTACCTGGATCGCGATCTCGGAGGCACTTATAAGGTCATCCGGTGTACAGGTAGATAGGTATGGAGCACACGTTAGCAGGTGGGACACGGTCTGTGGAGCAATTCCACATTCACACCGCAGGGCCACGTCATCTGAGAAATCCCACCTAGACCGATTCTCCCTGCTTCAGCCGGCTAATGTTAAATGATGAAATATTATCCCAAAATATGTGGTCTGTGTGCCGACAACAGGCTGCTCCCATATTGTCCCATAGTGTCGCTATACTCAAGTAGAACTTTTACGTACATACATACATACAATTACGCCTTTATCCCCCCGGAGGGTTAGGCACAGGTGAAATAACACTCACATTTCACAAATCATTGTATTAGGTCCCACGTATTGGGGAAGAACTTTTACTAAAATGTCTAAAAACAAATATCCACGGTACAATCATTTGCAACCGTGTCTTTTTTTTCGAATTTGTTGGAGGATGTACGCATTTTTCATTAATGGAAGCTGATAATTGAGATAAAAATGTTTTACGAAATTATTACATTAACGGAACTGTTAGTAATATATAACTAGAACATGCGGTACCTAGATATATTTGAAAGACCGGATTTAGCAGTCAAACCCAAACCAGCGATATTTTATTCATCAAATAGCGCTAATAGCGGAGTGACGAACGACGAATACTTAAATACGTGTAAATAAATAAAATTGCGCACAGGTATATAAATGTGTGTCAGTATGTTGAGTACGAGCGCCGTCGTCCGGCTTCGAAGGTATTAGGGTTGCCGTGATCAACTTTTTTCCGGTTTTTCTTTTTTTTTCTATTTCCTTTGAAACGACGATTTTGATGATCCGTAAATGAGGAGGTATGACGATAAATGTGCGATTACGAAGTACAGAGTTTGTTCCCACGTTATACTCTCAGAATTATCCAGGTATTACAATATTACCGATACCGTCCTTAGGCTACGGTGAGCGCTTCCCATCAGGTGGGCCGTGTGCTTGTCTGCCAACTAAAAGGTATAGAAAAAAAACTCTAGCTAGTCGGAAATATTTAGCCCAGCCTCATGTCTCCCTCAGGTTTAAGAGTGCACAGAAGACGTAGGTGGAAAGTGTCAACGATACCTCTAGTTCAAGAGCACATGTTCATTAACTACCGTAACCGTATACTTCAGTCAGGCTTACGCGACTTTTCTCCCCCTTAGGGGTTGACCTACCTGCCAAGTTTCAAGGTAGTAGGTGTTATAGTTTTTAGGATTTCGTGATTAATTAGTGAGTGGTACTTCACTTTATATCACTATATATAATATTATATAGATAGATCTGATGTAAGCATTTATAAGTTTTTGTTTATAAAGTAGGCTTTATAATATTGGTATTTGCACTGTACTCCTTTGACACTATTATAGAAAAAAAAAATATAAACATGATACATGGTACACCCTCGAAATAATTATTAAAAAACAACAAGTCCACCGCGATTTTTATTAATCAACATTAATGATACACGACCAAAAATAATAAGTAGGTATAATTATGCTGATTTGCAAGTAAATTAAACTCAAGCATTTATACTCGTACCTCATTCAAAACAGTTTGTTATAATTGAATCTTTAATTTGATCAGTGAGTGCCATTAGTGCAATAAATAAAGTGCAAGAAACGAAAATCTAATTAATATTTTTGGTTTGATATTTATTGCGCAGCTAAAGGTATGATTCCGTACCCGACCGCATACGACAACTGCCGACGCATGCAGCACATACAGCGTACCCATTACTTGTCAAACTCCGATACTAATAAAGGGGACCATTGAGAAACCGCAATGAATTACGTGCATGTGCTGCGTGCGTCGGCAGTTGTCGTATGCGGTCAGCTACGGAATTATATCTTAAGAATATATTTCACTGGTAACGGAACCTAAAAATGGAACTATTTAATTTATTTTTGGAAAATATAATTAACTTCGAGATTCCTTTCAACTTTAATAACTTTTACTACAGCGTTTTAGATCCTTGGAACAGAATGGTATTGAATACTTTTTTAAGCTGAAGGTGCTTGAAAGGTTAATGCGATATTAATCCATAAATAATAAAATACACAAGTATCTCTTCATTCGAGCTCCAACGATTATATCTAAAGCTTGTACTTTGGAGCCCAGAATTCTTCCCCTACTTCTCCTTTCTATTTGGTTTGGTTCAGTACCCCTAGCACGAAAACCTATCGTAATCGTATCGTAAACGTACCGAGAGCACGGAGCATTACGATTGGCCACCTGCTCGAAGGACCATGTACGAAAATGGATTTGATTTCGGGATAAATAAAATTCGGATATGGTAACAAGACTTGTATTCCGTGTGAAAGCTTAGAAGTCATTGCATTGCATGTGTGTGAGCGTGTGTGCGTGTGAAGCCTGCCAATCGCAATACTCCGTGCTCTCATTACGTTTACATTACGATTACGATAGTTTTTCGTGCTAACCCCTCAGATCTATGGCAGCAACTGCTTAAAACAGTAACCCTGCAACAGTACCTCGTTTGTTAACCAGCATATGCACAGGCTTGCAAGTGTACGGGCTTGCAAGTTTCAAACTGATGATTTTAATTATAAGAATTTTAACCATTGGACGCTTATTGATGTTTATCAATAAGCGTCCAATGGTTAAAATTCTTAAAATTTAAATCCTACGTCCGCTACTAGATTTCTATAGCTAGACTTAGCATTTTCCTCAACTAATCCAAAGGTTCTTTACAATTGTAGCCATTCATAAGCCCATCAAGTGTTAATTTCAAGGTAATTCAATTTTATAATCAATATACATTGGTTACAGTCTTGCTTTTAAGTACTGAGGCTAATTGGTTAATTAGCTTGAGTGAGTTAGACAGCGCGATAGAGAAAATACTGTGCGCCACTTCCAGAACTATGATGTCTGCACGTACCTCGATTCTGCCTTGGGAGGAATGAACCAAATTGTGCATGATTTTGGACATTTCTTTGGATTTTTTATATTCGGTTCCTGTTTACACGTGGAAGTCCCTACAGGAGTAAGCGGCGGTGCTTTCGCAAATGAAACCGTTCAAGCTCATTTTCAGATTCCTTGCAACTTTCCTCGACCTGAATTGAATCCTGGAACTATGCGGCAAACCAAATAACATACATTCATCTATATAATCACGCCTTATTCCCGGAGGGTTAGGCGGAGGTTAATTAATACCACATATCCCCAATAACTGTATTCGGTCCCACTTATCGGGAGGTATTGTCGTATTTCAGGTACTATTGTTGACTCGAGCCATGCATCTGAGGCCGAGAAAGCTTTGGATTAGCTGAGAAATCAACAATATTTGAAGATACCGTTTGGAACATACCCTACGTGTTGGATACTGAGTAGGTACATCTTGCTAAAAGATATTTATAGCTTGGCAAAGTATCATTAATGCGAAAATACAAGATCATTACTATATTTATACATCCAAACACCTTATAAACTTGACATACATTAAGATATTACTGGTCTCGCACATAAATACTATAAACATCATTCGCGTCGTAATTATTTAGCCTCATCATCTCTCGCGTCTTAGGTACTAAGTCTCGAGTCTCGACCGACTAGTAGGTGAGTTATGCTACGAGTACATAAGTTTTCCCTCGAATCCCATTCCCCGAACTCGCACATCTCGAATCATGGCCAGCTCTCCATTTTAAATGTCAATTAACGTCGTAAATTTTTATCTTCTCTCTTTGAATGCTGATTCAATTTCAGATAGCCATACAGTCTTTATATTTTTTAATTCGTATATTGACGCTTGTTGAATGGGAAAATTGTTTTTAATTATTGTTGGACTTTATGAACTGTGAAACGAAAGCGCTTTGAAAATGAGATCGTTGTGGCATAGCTACTCCATAAGCACTCTAAGGTCATATGTACCGGCAAATATCTAGAATAAAAGTGGGAAGTTTAACGCATATGCACTATAAAGTCAACAAAAAATTGAAATCAACGGACTCATCAACCAATGACTTGAGCCTTTTGAGCCTGTGTTTATTCTATAATTGACGAGTATCGGTCGTCGGTCGGAACATGGACCAAACAGACCTATTAACAGCTTTCTGCATAGCTGCAATACCTACATTGTTGTTTGTCGGTTAATATTGCCTCTACTACGGGCTTACTATAATAATCTAAACCTTACGCAAAATAACGTTTTACTATTGATTCTTGTTCTTGTTCTGTTGATGTTTCCTTACCTATGTTTTTTCTTAGAATCACTGTGTCTTGCTGAATCATTGTATCAGAATTAGGTTGGGCTTAATTTCTTTTTTTGAGCATTATTTACCTCTACAGAAAGAAATAATATGAATGAAATATGTTTTGGGATTATTATGACATACGTATAGTATTACAAACGCGAAAGTTGATGAATGAGAGAACGTCTATCTAAACAAAGGTACACGTGTTTCTTGTTCACGCTATAACGGTTTTGAGTGAAATTCGGAGTGAACATAGATTATCTTATATAATTTCGTTATACATAATTTTTATAAATTATATTATTGTTCTTCTTATAATTTCCTATCTGCATGATAGTTATTCTATATTGTAGAATTTGTATAATTATAATTTGTTATTAAAACATACATAGTGGGGTTTGAGAATGACGGATAGCTGTGTACCCTATTTCAAAAACCATAAACTACTAACTTTAACACTGGAAACAGCAATATTTGTAAAAACCAATCCCAGTTATTTTCAACGAGTGTCAGATGTCAGAAGAGGCCCAATACGCCGACAATATGCTGAAAAATTGTGTAATGCTAACTGTAAAACAGCCCTTATGGAAAAAAGTATATTTGGCACGGCCCCAAAATTTTTTAATAAAATCTCAAAGGATATAAAATCACTGCCTTTATTTAAATTTAAAAAGACACTACAATCATTATTAATTGAAAAATGCTACTATACACTAGATGAATTCCTAAATGATAATTCAATTAAGTAATGTTTTATATTGTACTATCATAATTTATTCAATTTAAATTCAATCTTTTTAAGTTGTAGAATACTATTGCATGTTTGTAAATGGCTTTATGCTGTAACATTGTTGTGACATTTTATGTGGACATTTATAATTATTATGACATTGTGACAATTGAATAAAATATGCAGCTACTAAATCTAATTTGTATGCCCAAGTGGCAAAACATAGTGAGCCTAATACTTTTTAAGATCTCTGTGTACCTATGTTTCACAAATAAATACATTTCATTTCATTTCATTTCATTTCATAGTGGAGGCGATTTCAGCGTCGAAGTTGCTGAACGACCTCCGTCCCCCATAAGCGCGGACATGGGGTGTCGGGTGGACTCGCCTGTCATGATATTCTCACCTCTGGCAGCCTACGACCCTCAGACCCTTAAGAGGTTTAAGCGGTTAAGACCCCGGGACCTTTAAGCGGGGCGTGAAAAAGTATCTGATGAGGCCGTCAAGCTGAGTGCCACCATTGTAACATGGTAACCAAGCGGTTCGGCGACTCCTTCTGCCGCACTATTAAGTCTTGGAATTCCTTACCAGTTCACGTGTTTCCCTCCTCCTACAGTCCCGGGTCCTTTAAGCGGGGCGTGAAAAAGCATCTGATGAGGCCGTCAAGCTGAGTGCCACCATTGTAACATGGTACGTGTCTGTAATGGGGTCACCATTTCAGAGACTTTGCCTTCAGCTTACCATCAGGCAAGGCGAAGTCAAATTGACGTGTCCTATATATAAAAAAAAGATGGTGTGCGTTTTTAGTCGGTTCGATAAGGTTTACAAAAATACACATAAATATTACAAAGTATAGGATAGTATAAAATGCTTGTTAATATCATCACAAATATTGTAAAACTACCATTTATACCTATGAACACTGTGAATGTATTTCTCGAAACGAAAATCATGGGTGTGGTTAACCATGCCCTTACGTGAGTAGCTACACACAAATTAACACATCTATCGAAAGTACCGCGTCATACGCTATATTAAAAAGAGCCCAAAAAAAGAATGTTCAAATAAGCAAAACAAACAAAACCAGCGTTTCGGTCACAGATAGCGAAAGCTCTTATTGACACGTTGGAAAGTAGTTGCTCTTGGGAGACCTTACATTTTTAAATCAACCTCTCTAAACGACTTTGATCTTTATAATGTGAGTAATAAAGTTGTAATTGTTGTTTTGTTAGTGTTACAGTTGCGGTGGTGTAACTTTATCTGACTGTAGGCGGACCTTATCGCCTATTGGACATTTAGGTTGAGTGCTCGTCAATAAAATTCAGATGCATCAATCTTTTTGTATAGCATTCGGGTTATGACTTTTCATCCTCCGATACAATTTAATATTAATTAGGTATGTGATGAGTTGATTGTCATTACGTTAATACTACATTAAACAAATTTGGAATTCTCTCTAAAAAGCATTTTCATTGTACACACTCGAGTATCGTGAGTCGCTGAAACTATGAAGTTTCAAGTGTCAATTGGTGACTGATAAAAGTTTGTAATCAATTACTTCACTACATTTTTGTGAAAATCAATGGAATTATTATCCTGAAGTGTTGTAAACACACAATCATGTAAATATGAAAATGCAAAAAATAAGTGATTCATTTTTTGTAAATTCCGAAACTTCACAATCAAATTGACATCTTGAACGATAAAATTCTGCTGTAAAGTAAAATCTCTCATCTTAAAATTTTTAATGACTTAACCATTTAATTAATTTAAGTCTTTCACATTTCATAGAATTCATATTATTGAAATATAAACTTTATGCTAAGTAATTTGAAAATTTCATTAGTCAGTTGCATTATGAGATAAAGTTTCTGATATCCATCTAATACTTGATATCGGCCACGAGGTTTATACTAAAACAAAAGTCGGTCACATCAGCGTCGTTAATAAACCGGATCCTAGTTGGAGATTCACTGACGGATCGCTTCGAATAACTTAGTTTTTATGGCTGACTTAACATGACACTTTACGAATTGTTATTGGAAAACAGTCTTTATGAGGAAGCTGGAAAATATTTTATGACCGTCGAAGCACATGTTTATGGACGATCACTAATATTTACAAACTTTTCATAAACTTCACATATTTTTTTTTTTGCATTTTGTCATTATTAGAAATAATTTATACAAATGAAACTAAAACTAAAAGAACTATCATAGAAATTAATACTAAAAATGAAAATGCGTCGTGGTATTCCTATTATGGTAACGCTACCAGAAGACTGGCAGCATTGCTACGTTGTATGATTGCCTAATTCTCTGTGCTACAAAGAGGCCAGCCTTCTGGTCACTAGAAGCGTCGACCATACGCTTCGCTATCTCCCTGAAGAGATTGCGGGCCCCATGACCCCAACGTTTCGACTCCTAACGGCACAAATTCATAATCTCCAATGAGATTGGAGTATCTGCAAAAGCAGCAGCAGCACCGGCATAGCCAGCCGTACCAGGTAGGGACATAGTGATTTTATAAATCTGTTTATGTATTGTGAATCATAAGGCCATAAGGTGAAAAAGTGAAAGCAGATGCAGTTTACTGAGAAAAGATTAGCCTCCTCTGAAGGGTTGATATCTATGTGAGTCACACAGTACAGATAAGGAAAGCAAAGTCAGCAAAAGTCTACAAAGGCTGGTTGATAGAAAGAGGAATACTGAAATTTGAGACAAGTGTGGCCTAAAAAAGAACGTTGTAATGATGATTAAAAATGGTAAGCTAAGGTGGTTTAGGTATGTAGAGCGAATGGGTATACCAGCCGAGGTCAACGTCCCATTACACACATTGACTAAATTAATAAAATTCTGAAAAAAAAAGAGCAGGTTAGAAGTACTCGAAATCTGCGGGCTTGCGTGGAAGGATCAATGACAGTTAGAGGAAGCCCGTGAAGTATGTGTATGTAATGATAGATAGATAGAGTCAACTCAAGTCAAATGGTAAGCTTCACAAGTGGGGACTTAAAGAACCGCCGGACTGTGATTGTGGAGCTCCAAAGCAGACAACGATGCATATATATAGCAGAGGAGTGTCCACTCCGTCGTTTCCCTGGAGGAATGCGTGAGCTACATGACCTCACACCGGCAGTAATAGACTGGCTTCGCCAACTGGACGTTGACATTATGAGGACTCGAGCAAAAGCCATACGACATGAAGATGACGTATTTATGTATAAATATTTTTGAATTCAAGTTATGTATATTCCTCTATTCCCAATTTTAAAGTAGCATACTCTATTTCATTGATGAAATCAAATTACTCAAGATTTATTAACGTTTTAAACTTTATTCATTAAAAAGTTTATCACCAATTTGTACTCAGGAACATTTAATGTTTCAACGATGTAATAAATTCACTCTGCATCAATATTAACGCTTTCTAAGACAGGGTATGTTTGATATTGAATCAATTACAGCAATGTATGTTAAAATTCCAATATCAACATTAAGTTTTCTTGCAATAAACTCGTATATTAGTGTTAGGTTAGCAATGAACCGTATTTCCTCAAGCGTGCGCTTAAGGCGCGGTGTATTCATTACAGCCGACAAAATACCGGCTGTTACAGGAAACTTTGTAATATCAACACTAATTCGGTGTAATTTGTCGGTTATTTTTGCTAATTTATATATTCTTTTGTAAGCTTGTTTATATACGTACCCACTGTTTTACTAACTATAGAATACAGTTAATACTATAGATGTGGCGTAGTTTTAGTAGGAGGTAGGATATGACGTCATTTTCGTCCCAATCGAACTGTTCGACTGGGTAAGTACCTCCGCCCTTCATAATAGCGCGGCCAATATAAACTCGTGTTGTGTTCCCGGTGGTGGGCAGGGTAGCCAGAGCTCATTGGAAAGTTTTTGTGCTTCAACTTTCCATCCATGGTGGTATAAAAAGTAGATTAGTTTCAGTACTCAAGTGACAGGATCTTCGTTTGTCACCCGAGCTCTCCAGCTCCTACCCTCAGACGGAAAATAAGATTATCTGATTAGGAACAGTATAATCTACGGTGAGTAATTTTCTTTACAGTTTCAGTGTTACTTCAATTCGTTATCAAAAAGAAAAAAAAAATGAATTCGCTGTTGTGGCAGACTAGTTATGAAGATGCGGTGACGTAGTTTAAATAGGTTGTAGACGATCCCCACTATTTTAGTCCAAATACATTTGATAGTGTTTAGAAATGATGAGAGTGTCTTATGAATCTCTCTAAATCTATCAGTGCGATCTCCGAATATAGATGAAGAACAATAATATAAAATGATGCACGATATTATTCGCAATTTCCTCTCTCCAATGAAATATACGATGATTTCAATAGCGATCAGTCAAGTGAGAAATATTATCATTATTTGTTACTGTCATAGTGTTTACGATTGAATGACAATATATTGCTACATTTTGCATTTAAATTATATACCTAAAACCTTTTTGTTTCACCGAAGCGTCTCCTCACTTTATATTTCTGTTAGAATTTTTTACGAGATTACCTACCTGAATTATGTAGAATAAAAAAAAACTTTCGGCTTTTCTGCTGCGAATACGATTGCATTTCTAGGTACCTACTCACAAGCCCTGTACTTTTCACCCATTATACTAGGTACATAGTATCTACTACCTCATGCTTTGAATCATACCTGATATACCTTCATGTGGAAGAAGCAGAGCGTCAGTAATTTTGCAGCAGAGGATTTTTCTGGAAAATTCTCCGTTTGACCAGTCCATTAGAAATCAAAATGTGCGTGTCAGTATTTAAATATTCATAACTCTCGCTCTGAATGCCTTACGCTGAAAAGCTCTTCAGTTTCATTTTGCCAATCTTTCATAAAGCTACTTATCACACTTCCTTTGCTGCAGATTATATTCTTCCTTTTCTTTTATACTTAACTAAACGTTGGCGTCATGATTGTTCCATTTCATACGATTTCATTGATCTATTTCTAACGACATTTAATACTAAGAAGCTAGGTTCTCGAACAAATTGTCCATGTTTTAATCTTGTGAAGCATCGTTTAAACAACCTACTAAACCTATTGCCCAAGATGTCTTCTCTTCCATATTTTCCTTTCAGACGTCATTAAATTAGTTTCTCCTTTCCTTGCCATCCATCTTCTTCCACCTAGCGTTATTCCCAGTCGCATCCGAAGCTTTCAGCTCGGAGTCTGGGGTCCGCTTTACCAGTCTTAACTACGTATTTGGCTAGACCTCGATATTTTCCGTGAAGCGATTGCCATCGGACCTCCACAACCCAATGTTAACATTAGGCGATATCGAAGCTTTGCAGCTAGACCATTGTTTTTGGACTTTTAGGGCTGCAACTACCCGTAACGACTGCTATAGATGTTCTTGCCATCCATATTAGTTCTTATTGTTCTATAACTAGTAGTCTATATTAATAGACTACTAGTTTATTTATTATACTTATGTTGTAAGAATATCTGAAGTCAGAAAATGTCTGTAAAAATTATAATCAGAATCTGTATCAGTCACAACTTGACTATGTCGATTATAACCAATTCAACAGCACCGAGGAGATTTTCACTAACGATTAATTGTGGAAAGAAACATGAGTCAAGCAATAAATTCTCAGTGATTGGTGGATCACAAGTAAAGTAAAGAAATAAGTGTAATAGCAGTTGATAGCGGCTCGGGCACAGGATAAATAAATGGCTTGCTCTCCTAGAAAACGATGTGTCGCATCCGGGGCGACAGGCACGCGACGCGCGTGGCTAGCACGCGCTTGCAGAGGTATTGCGCATGCGATGAAAACCAGTGCGTATAAAATAGCGAAAATAGCGATATTGTTGACCCTACTTTATTCTCCAATTTAGTGCTTAAGAAGTCAACCTTGTGATCGAGAAATCCCATGTTCGAATTCTGGCCATTACACTACCGACGTGAACCCATTCCTAAAGCAAGTAATTTAGCTTGGCTGGTGGAGTTAAGCGGAATGCTAGTAATTTTGGTAGTTAAAATTTAAAAAAAAAAGAAAAATTACAAACCTATACATTTTCCAAGCCAGAGGCACCTATATTAATAGCCACATTTCACCAACACTTTTTTTGGTCCACGTAATAGGGGTTGACCGTCTTCTTTATCATTCCGGTGCCGATATGCATCAGTATCCGTAATTTGGGTTAAGTGACTTTTACGAAAAAGATTGCCGTTTGATTCTACAAATACGAGAAGAAAGCTTGCACAAGAGCCCCGCCCATCAATCAATAGATACACTGACTTGCCATCCTCACCTGGCTAGGAGCTCGAAGACATTGAGGGTTCCCATACGCCCATCGAGGCGAGCGTATTGCCTGTTATAGGTACATACCTAAGTGCAATTAATATTAGCAATACTGGTTTTCCACCAGAACTCTGGGCTCATCAAAATTCATATAATTATATTCAGAGGCATTAAAATATATTGTCATTGATTTTTATGTCTGCAAAATTTCTAATGAAATCAGTCAGTAAATTACCATATTGAAGTCCAATACTGATGCTCATTCCAATGTACACTATAGCTTCTACAAAAATGACGGGTGAAAATTTTACTAAACTTCATACATTATAACTTGACCAAGGTAGTAAAACCCATTAAATAAATATATACCATGTTTGCATTGAAAAGAACGCCCTATTCTCCATCGTATAAGTATAAACCACGTTCGTTGTACATACGTGTAGTGTGTCTGTGAGTGACAACAGCCCACTTGCGCGCATCCTACTAGTGACCTTGCCGACCGACATCGTCATGAGATTTCACTTCCTCTCTGATGCGTTTGAAAAAAATTTGATCAGAGCGAGCATTGATCTTTCTTTATTGAGTTCAGAGAGGTGTGTTCTAAATGTTCTGGTATTTATTTCGCTATGCGTGTTTAACCATGTGATAATTTTATGCAAAACTTGTGCTTATTTGCCATCTGTGTGGTCATCTATCATATGAAGTAGGTATATGTCGGTGTAGTAATTTATTTTCGTCTCCCTCATTTTTCTGTTTCTACATGACCCTCTTTTTTATTTTTCTTATTCGCATCTCTAGTTTTTGGTACCACAACCAGACTATAAAGCGGAACTTTATACTTAATCTGACAAACTTTATCAATGCCTTGATAGCTGAAAGTCAAATATTCCCTTATAAGGGGAAAGGCCTTTTAAAATGTTCCGCCCTCCCGATTATAGTTGTTGATACTACTATAGTTGTTGGTGCTATGGGTCCACACAACCCGCAATGAAGGAGTAGGTATGAGTAACGTGGATATGAAGTAAGAGGGTCGAACTGGATACTAGTTCGTGATTATGGGATACACCAGGGACACGGGACACCCTCTCTCTCTTCTGGTCTCTTCGTGGACACATAAGATATAGCTATTATCTACCCAACAGTAAAAGTAAATATATAGCCCCTGAAACAGTGACCGGATCACGGCAAATAGCTTGCTCCCTGTTACACAACAATACTCGTATAACTAGCGAGAGCGGTTGTCCATACATATCTGCTTATACCTTTCAGGGTTATGTAGATGTGAGTTATGAGTGTATTTTGTGTATCATGCTTTCCTGACCAAGTCATCCCATTCCTCGCCTCGTAAAAAGTAAGTGTGTTGAATACCTGTGCCCTGCCGTATACAGCGTGGGTAGGTGAGTGTCTTGTCCCGCTTTAAGGCCCTCAACTTGAGTTAGGTACATACTTCGCACTTAGAGAACACAACAAATCAGTTGAAATGTACACCTCAAGTTTTGTACTAGTGATGTTAAATAATAATATTGTCTCAAGAGAGATAACTCATACCAGATTTGAGGTATGCCAGAAATTAGTTGATTGAACACTGTTCTCAATATTTAGGTTGTTTTCCAGCTTGAGTTACCATAGTCGTTGCCAAAAAGCAATTAAACGACGGGGATCGATTAAATAATAACATGACCTATACAGGCCCATAACAAAATAACAAGGCACAGAATCTCTCTGTTCATACAGGGTCGGCAGAATGAATGTGACTCCCCTGGTGTTGCCCTCGTCCATAGGCCGCGGTTACCACTTTTCATCAGCAATAAGGGCCGTGTGCTTGTCTGCGACCAAAGTGGTATAAAAAAACAAGATAATTGGCTACATAGTCCATTAAAAATAGTAAGTTTTGACCACCCGCAATTATCATTCATTGATTCGTTTGATTTGTTTCGGTTTAAGAGACAATAGCGGTGACGCAAAGTAACGAATTTTACCTCTGTTGTAAAAGACTAATTTGACTAATTTTTATTCATTACTTAACTAAACATAGACATTGTATGTAAACACTTGAATTTCTATTCTATGGCTAACTGGTTATTATATTTTATTGTAAGTAAACAAACCAACTTTCCCTCAAACAGCATACACACACACGCCACTATATGTACTTAATAAAGAAATCTCAAATGAGTTATCGCAGTGAGATATTCTTACAACTTCTAATCCGCTGCAGATGTGCCTAGGAACTCTAAGTTTACATTTGACGGATGCACGTTGAGGAAAAGAAATTTTTGTCAAACATATCGCACCGTATCCGGTGAAAACATGTCCTTGGTACAAAGACAACGTGGGAACAACATAGAACATCTGCTTAAATAAATATTAAACGTAAGAGTCTTATATTTCACTTTCGTTTGAAAAGAAGTATTGAAGTGTATTACTAAATAGGTATGATGATGTTGATTAAGTATCATTGTGAACTTCTCAATGAGCTACTTCGAATTTCATTGGCTTGGAGTAGATAGGACTTTTTAACAATTTTATGTTTGAGGAAAAAGTTTGTTGTCTGGGAAAGTTCATCTTTTTATGATTATAATCTAGATTATGATGTGGCTACCTCGAAAAATATAAATTTGCTTAGTTAATCTGCAATCATTTACTAATCGTTTTTTTTTAAATTTTTGGAAACTATTTATAAATAAATCAATTACCTACATATATAATAAAAAACTATAACTAAAATAATTGCCTAATTATATTACATTTTACGTGTATTGAGATAATTTTAAAGCATTTAGTATGCTAAACTAAACAAATTATTTTAAATTGGAAAAAGCGAAATCAATACTCGGGCAGGACTCGAACCCGCGATCTTTTATAAAATAATTTTATGTGTAGGTATAAATTGAAGCCGCGTGATTCCCAGGAAAGTAGAATTTGGGCCACCCTATCTCTTCTCATGTGGTGTTGTATATGATGACTTAGGTGACTAAGGGTTAGGCCTGTTAACATCAGACAGATATATACATACAGCCCAGATTCAGATGCATGGCTCGGGTCAACAATTCACCCCACCCCCTATTACGTGAGAGTCCCACGGTGGGACCGAATACAACGATTGGTGAAATATGGGTGTTAATTCACCTCTGCCTAACCCTACGTGGATAAAGGCGTGATTATATGTATGTATGTATGTAGATATAAATCAAACCCTGAAACACGTAGCCTTATGTAATTGATTGACAAAAACATACGCCCTGACACATCATAGAGTTGTTAGATACATATCACATATTATATTTCCACAACACGTATTACGATTGTACGTGTCTAATGCCACAGCCAGTGGATTCGCACAGTTCTTTTAATAAAAAGCCCGCGGAATAGCTTTACTTATGTCGTTCCGAAGGGAAATCATAGAAACATGAACCAAATATTTGTTCTTTTGGAAGACTTTGATTGAACATTTGTATGAAATAAGTTTATATTGGGTTTTGGTGATGAATGAGTGAAAATAAGTGTATAATAATATAATAGTTGACATTTTATTTAAATAGCTGATGTCGGCGTTCCCACCCGTGTGCACGTTCAATCCCGTTCCTGAAAAAGTAACCTTAGAAATAAATAAATTCATTCATTCATTCATTCATAAAATTTCAGCCAGATCTGTTCAGCCGTGTTTGATTGAGTGACAAACATCCAAACATTTTTACAAACTTTCACATTTATTATATTATTAGTAAGTTCAAAAATAGGTTTTCTTTAAAAATTATGCATACACTGCTGACCCGGCAGACATTGTTCTGTCATATAAATTATCAAAAAATTTAACGTATGTAATCATAAAAATGCAGAATTAAATGTATGTCAAAGCGACGAGACATTTAATTTAAATGACTTAACGTAAATGAATGACGTTTAAATTATATGGTTTCTACTATTGTACAAAAATAGTGATTAAAAAATGAGGTCAAATAAAATAGTTATTTGTTATACAAGAGTGCAAAGTTGCTTTTTAACCGCGTGCTCAGTTTTGATGACCGAGCAAGCGAACCACCACTACGCCACGGAGGCTGTATAATATGTGTAGTATTATACTAATAATAAAATACAAAAAAATAAAAATTCAACAACAATGTTCAACAATATGACGTGAAAAAAATTAATGCGCGCAAAGCAAATTTAAAAAAAAAGTACACCAAGGAGGTTCCGAGTCTGAGTTTTTCATAAATTAAAAAAAGTTGTATGATAAATTCGGCACCATAGAGGTAGAAGTAAATAGGTTTAATGATGTTTTGAGTTCACAAACCTACACGATGTTCTAAATTCAAATTTACTTTATCCTCTAGAGGATAAAAACGACTTTTACGCTCAGTTATCGAAGAGCAAAAAATACTCTTTCCGAGATGGTGGGATGAAAATATTATTCACCCTCCTATGATTATACTTTACGACGTAGTCTTGTACCTACCAAATAAACATAAAGAAATTCCTTATAACCGGTACCGTGACAGGAGATTTTTTTGTGATACGTATAATATAGGTATACTCACGCCGATAAATCCCCGAAGGGGTAGGGAGAGGTGCATTATCACCCAGATTTCGCCAATTATGATTTTCGGTCCCACTTACCTAGTAGGGGGCGAGCCTATTGCCGTCAAGCAAGTTCTAATAATAAATAAAAAAAAAAGACGTGTGGCACTCGGGGACTGCCGCGGTAAAGCTATTGCATAGCATTTTTTATCAACTTATGCAATTATAATTACTTACGTTAAGCGGAGCTACTTCGGAGCAGCTCGGCTTGATTCGTGCGAGCTTCGGGGTGTTTTCGTTACGGAATTTCTGGATTCGGTCTCCACGCTCAAGGCCCGCGATAGAAGCTATGCAATAGCTTAAAATGAAGTTTGTTATTCTAGAATACATTTTGTACTAAATAAAAATATATTAACGAATGGAGATCTAATGTTAGGTTCAGAAACAGTAAGAGGTCCCTAAGAACCAGAATATTATGATTCGTAAATGAAAGGGAGTATGCAAATGAACGGGTGTCATCAAGGTTTTGAATATGTATTTACTTTCTGTGCATAATTATTTTCTTTGTGGTCGGCCAATTTACATTTTAAAAGGTTGACATAAAAAGAGCAGCAATAAAGAGAGCTTTGGTATTCTAATGCAATATTTGATTTAGTTCTTTTTAGTTTGCTACTACCACTAGCGTTGCAAGAAATTAGCGTAAAGTACCTAAATACCTAGGAACAATCGGCAAAGAAGATAGGTACCTATGTACCTATACACTTTTTTATATAAATCTGTATGAAAATATGCACTTAACTCCTTCACCGACTGCACATCATTTCATGATAGAAATACCTAGTATTTATTCAATATTCAAATTAAAGTATTATTTACTTATAGCCCAAACGTTTCGGCTACTTTTCAGCACCCATGATTTCGGGGTGTTTTATTCCAAATGAGTGAGATTAGCGTAAACTTCAGATAGAATTAATCAATTCATGTCTTCGTGATGATTGTACAACAGTCGAAAATCGAACCGTTCTCAAAGTTTGCGGGTCACCTTTATTTATACACATAACTATATAATATTCTTGTCTTTCTGCTTTCGGATTAAGCAAAGACAGCAAAAGTCGTACCACGATTCATGAAGTTCTTTTACTGTCATTAAACAACACTGAATATTCGTATGTATGTTCTTGCATAAAAACAAATGAAATTCAATGAAAAGGCATCATCTTTTCTAATAGAGAATGTGTTCAGTTAAGCGGATAGTGTATATTTTATTCCATGGGTGATCCCGCCCCAGCCTACATAGACCGTCTTGACACTAGCATTAAGTAAATCATGCTTACTTTCTAGCATTTCCATTTGTTCTATACATACTTTCGCTTGTTTAAGTATGTTTCATAGGTAAGTTCATATTCTTAAACAAATAAGACCAGAAAAGCAAAGAGGGTCACCATTACAGACAGCACCATGTTTCAATGGTGGCACTCAGCTTGACGGCCTCATCAGATGCTATTTCACGCCCCGCTTAAAGGACCCGGGACTGTAGGAGGAGGGAAACACGTGAACTGGTAAGGAATTCCAAGTCTTAATGGTGCGGCAGAAGAAGGAGTCGCCGAACCACTTTTCGTGGGGAACCGATAACATTTGATTAATGGTGCGATAAGTATGTAGGACATGGAGGTTTCTGTCCCAATTAAGCAGTCCTACTGGGCAAGTACCTACGCTCTACAGAATACCGTGGCTATAGTAAACTCGTGTTGTGTTTCCGGCGGTGAGTAGGGTACCCAGAGCTCACTGGAGAGGTTTTGTGCTGTTAATGGGTAGACCAAAGGCTTATCCTGCTTGTCTTCTGCACTGACGGTATAGAATTTCTCTTTTGTTACCGGGACGGCAATGTGAGTGTGACTTAGACTCCGAGCTGAAAGCTTCGGATGCGACGGGGAATTAACGCTAGGATGAAGAAGAAATACACCTCCTGATGGATCATAGAAACTGGCTACCTTGCTTGTCTGCCACCTAAGGGATATATAAAACGGTTTTCGGTTCCTTACAAAATGAATATGGGGCATGATTTGACGAATCCGGCATTTTAATCTTTAATAATAATGCACTGTAGTCACCCTCATTATTACCAATTTTCATTGCCAATCAACATTTTTGAAATTAATTCAATACAGAGGTTCTGTACTCTAGGACTAGTACAAAATGTTGAATAGGTACTCATTTTTCCAATTCGTTAAGAAATAAAAAATTTTTGACAAAAAAAAGAAACCGACTTCAAAACCCCTTTAAATAGATAGGTACCTACTAAAAAGAAAAAAATAATATCAAATGTAACAAATCAAATATAGAACAATTAACATAATTTAGCCTAACTTTAACCTTAACTTATAACAAATTACCAATTTTTGGAGTCGGTGCCAAGAAAAATATCACCGATCTGATTTATATTATTTCCTTCCTTCATCCTCCTTCCATCCATCCATACTAACAAACTTTCGCGTTTAAATATAATATTAGTAGTATATACCTACTTAGAATATTAATCTAATATAGAACAGACTTGATATTACCAATTAAATTCTAAGCGAATTAGATAAAAAAAAATAGTTTATTAAGTTAGCGACATGTAATTATAGCATTTAAATCTTGACCATCAATGGAAGAAAATAGGTACAAGAGAACTCGATAGCTATAACATATAATATATGAGAAAATATTCTATTAGGTACATATGTATTGCAATATGAGAGAAAGGAAAAGAAGGAAAACGGAGGGTGGGACGCCCCTAATCAGGTGGACCGATGATCTGCGAAAGGTGGCTGGGACTGGATGCGGAAGGCGGAGGAGCGGCAAACGTGGCGCATATTGGGAGAGGCCTATGTCCAGCAGTGGACTGCAATAGGTTAATTGATTTGATTGATTGATTGATAAGACTAATAAAAGAGTTGCGTTACATTCATTTTTGATGTGTTTAGTAGTTTGTATATCTGTCGTGTAAAATAGGCCGCGTAGGGGATTGGCACCGACTCCAAAAATTGGTAATTTGTTATAAGTTAAGGTTAAAGTTAGGCTAAATTATGTTAATTGTTCTATATTTGATTTGTTACATTTGATATTATTTTTTTCTTTTTAGTAGGTACCTATCTATTTAAAGGGGTTTTGAAGTCGGTTTCTTTTTTTTGTCAAAAATTTTTTATTTCTTTCTTTTTAGTGCCCTTTTTGTTCTAGAATTATTATTATTTGAGATTGTAATGAATACACCATTTGTAAGACTCACACGCGTTTATTACTCATATTACAATGCACAGGTAGAAAATAGGGCTCTATCACTCGCAGCGAATGCTCCGATATATGAATCGACGAGATTTATATTTACGTAAGTTAGCAACATTCTAACGTGACTCTGCTGTCCTCTTTAGAAAGTAGAGGCGTGATCTTAAAAAATATGATAAGGTGCATAAATAGTGTAAAAAAATATCGGTTGGAGCAATCCGAACGGGTGAAGATGCGTGCTACGGCTAGTAAGTATATTATTAACTAAACACGCCTAAGAACCCTTTCAAAGGATACAGGCGTGATGTTATGGTATGTGATTGCATAAACAATGCAATCATATGCGATACTAGGAATCGCGGTTGATTTCCTAGTATTGAAGAGTTCCGTGGTCTGTCTCTGAAACCCTTAATCGAATCTTTACGAAATTCAAATGGGACCATTTCGGAATAAACTTCTTTCGATCAAAAAAATAATTTTATAAATCCATTTGCAGATCACAGAACTATGCGCGTACAAACATTAAAAAAAAAAAAAAAACATTCGAATTGAAAACCTAATCCTTGTTTAGAAGTCGGTTAAAGGTTCAATATCAATAAAATTAATACAGGACTACCTCAAAACTAAACCAAAAAATGAATTTTTAATTAAAATCAACGCATATACACCGGAAATATAGCTGAATATTCTGAACACTTCTGCATTCCCTTTCAAAGGATTCAGGCGTGATGTTATGATGTGTAATGGCAGAGACATTGCAATAATATGCGATTGCAGCAATCGCGGCTGATTTCCTGGTATTTTTTGAAGAGTTCCTTGGTCTAATCTCGGAAACCCATGATCAGATCTTTACGAAATTTAAATGGGACCATTTCGGAATAATCTACTTTCGAACAAAAAAAGAATTTTGCAAATCCGTCTACGCATCGCGGAGCTATGAGCGAACAAACATAAAAAAAAAACATATAAACATCCGAATTGAGAACCTCCTCCTTTTTTGAAGTCGGTTAAAAAATTAGTGTTATCGTTACAATGATCCATTTGTCTCTATATAGACCTTGAAGCAGCTGCTCACAATTTATTGTATAAGTATTTAAAGACTTGTCGCATTTTCTTATTTTGATTCCTACTTTAATAAAGACGATAAAGATCTTTAGACGAGGTTTTCTCGAAAGTAATCTCCAAACATTTTTTTCTGTTCTTTTGGGGAACTAGAACAAAGAGAACACGTTCGACCATGGCATGGGTGTAAAGCCGCGTCGACACAGTGTGCTTAAAAAAATAACTATAGAATTTCACGGTTATTACTTAGAATTGGACGCTATTTTAATCATATTGATATCTACTAATTGAGAAGAGGATTTGGCGCCAGCATGCTCCATCTAAAATATAATATAATTTACTAGCTGACCCGCACCCTGACTTCACCCGTGCCATATTTCGAAACCCCCTTCAAAACATATATGCCTGCAATTTGCTAAACAAACAATGTGGGAATGTGTGGGAATTTGCTTTCAAGTACAAATTCATTTTGACATTTTATGATTACTACTCCGGTCCCTTGAGCTAGAATATTTAGCCTACAACCTTTCTCGATTAACGGAATATTCAACACAAAAAGAATGTTTCAATTCGAACCAGTAGTTCCTGAGATTAGTGCGTTCAACCAAACAATCAAACTAACTAACTCCATTTCGTGCGATTCCGTTAAAATGTGAAGTAGGTAAGTACCTGCGTAGTTGAACAGTAGAGGGTTATGATTGTACTGACAATTTTCTTTTAAAGCATTCATTTTACTTTCTTCTCATATACTTATGTGTTATTGTGACGTCCTATTCATAAGCCATAATCGCTATTATATGATCTGTCAATAGCACGCAATGGCTCTACGCACGCGAAGTGGCTTTACAAGTTAACAAGCCGTGCATGCAACATTCTACAATGTTTCAAGTGTTGTGACAACTGTATCTACCTAGATACCGATTGTAGTTCAGTAACCTAAGATAACAAGCTACCTCAAATGTCTTAGAGGTAGCTTGTAGGGTTGTCACCCTATATTAGGGATCATAGCTGCTGAAAAGCAACTGAAACATGGGGTAATAAATTCAATAGCAAAATAAAATGAATTGTGATACAGTACGTTAATACAGTCAGCGTAAGAACTGTCTTGACTGCATCATGAAAATGATCCAAATACCAAAGTATTAAGAGCAAATCATTCAATCACTGTTTTATTAATTTGTATTATTGTCCGAACAGTGTATACCAAATTACTATACATCTAACTCTATAATACAAAACATTTTGTTGGTCAAAAGCCAGCTGTTTAAAAACAAACATCTTAATATTACAGTAGTACGAGTATATTATGTACTAGCCTTCCGCCCGCGTGTGTCTCGGTTAACGCGACCTTTGCTCATATCTTCGGTTCTATTCAACCGATTGTGATCAAACAAACGTAAGATTTTAAGTCTGAGTAAGACCTTTCTAACAAAAAAAAACCCCATCAAAATCCGTCCAGTAGTTTTTGCGTCCATCGCGGACAAACAGACAGGCAATTAAAAAAAATATTTTCGTGTTCAGTATCGTTAACATAACATAACCCAAGTATTTTTTTTTAAATATCTCCAATGTACAGACACGACCACTTTACAATTATGTAATAGTATAGATAGATGGGGTACACCTAAAGTGTTTCGCTGAATGATAATTCGCTAGACTAAGTCTGGAGATGTGTTTCGCTGCACCGTCCTTTATTTAACCTTTCGTCTTGTCTCATCAAAATATAATATTTTCATCCTAGCGACAGTGAAAGGGTTAAGTCACAGGTCAAGAACATGTTTGACCAGAAATCGTTGAAACTGCTAACAAATGCCATGCTATAAACTATAAAATATCGAATTGGTATAAAATATCGAAGCAGTTATAAAAATACTTTACTCTAACTCATCTTTTTACAAATCGGTTAATAATATGTAGATACTACTCGTAATTATATAAATTATAATCACACACATCACAGAACAGTTAACTATCAATTTGAATAACAATATTACAAATGTTTTCACTTAATTATGATCCGTGTGGTGTCAGAGAAATAATACATGTATAACCACCCCATCTCATTCGAATGTGCCGTAAAAGGGGCCTAATGAAAAAATACGCAGACGATATCACTGCGGAAAGGAAAACTCGAAATAAAATCAACCCGTCTAGCCAGCGTGGAAACAGTAGGCCAAAACCTCCCAACAATGGGAGAGGCCTATGTCCAGTAGTTGACTGCGATAAGCTATTAAGTGATTCATTAAAATTGATAATCATTATACTTATAAAACCTCATTATAAGAAATGTATAACATCTATCAATAAAAATTAAAAGCTAATGGCCGCATGTCCGATTCGGGTATCACATTCCTGCATAACATCTTCTGCTGGGCGATGTGGTATTGTTACAAAAATAATGATGGGTGTATTTATAGCTTAAAAGTCTTAAATTAACATAATTTTGTGAATTATGGTAACGGTGATTCGTATTAATATACATGGTGTTATTTATAATGCTCAATATGTGGTCGTCGAATGGTTTCAGTATGGAAGTTTGGATATATGGAGAGAATGGTCGAAAGAAGATTGACGAAACAGATTGGGTGTGGATAAATGGGCAACCCGGTATGGGTCGACCAAGGCGTGTTATGTCAATCAAATCGAGAGCATTTTAAAGAAAGGTCAGAAAAAGAGTACTTGCAACCGACGAGTATGTAAGAAAACAATTTTTCATATACATATATACTCACGTCTGTAAATCCCTGATGGAGTAGGCAGAGGTGTTTTATCTTATCGCCCACTTTTCGCCAACTTTTGATTGATTTTCAGTCCTACGTAACAGGGGGCTAACCTATTGCCGTCTAGAGGGCACTTACTCATACGCTGTATGTTTACTGGCGGATAAAGAACAGCTCTATCTCTTAGCCGCCTTGTACGACACCTACAGGAAGAAAAGAGGTGGCCTCTATTTTACTCCACCGGGAACTAACAAGGTCAACAATTTTATCATTGAAATAAAACTACTTTTTAACGATTCTATCGCGATTTATTTGTTACTAGCTTTTGCCCGCGGCTCCGCCCGCGTGGATGTCGGTTATCGCGACCAAACATAGCCTATGTCCTTTCTCAAGGTCTAATCTACCTCTATACCAAATTTCATCAAAATCGGTTCAGCGGTTTAGTCGTAAAAGCGAGACAGACAGACAGACAGACAGAGTTACTTTCGCATTTATAATATTAGTAGGGATTATTTACTTTTAGTCCGACGTTTCGGCCACTTTTCAGCAGCCATGTTCGCGGGGTGACTAGAGACGGTAGTCGTCACATAGTTTTGAAGTATAAGTTATCTCAGAATACCCGAATCACGTTGTATTGTTGGTTACTTTACTATTTACGCAGAATGAGCTCACTGTGTGGTTGAGTCTTGCTGTATTTTTCTGTTTACTGGGTTTGATTAAGTGGATAACTGGGTCTCAGGCTGGTCGAACGCTCCAACCATCTTTTCTATTAATTTTTTTTTAAATTTCAATAGTCTAGCGCAATTTTATCATGAAAAAAAAAAGACAAATCAGGAGAATAACAAGTGCAAACACGGTGACCTCTGTTTACCTTATTGAATGTAATGTAAAAAGTTAATACAGGTGAGGAGCATTCATTGTAACCACGTGTACAATCTACCAATTCCATGTACATGTACACCAAGCGAGTGACTGTAGAGCTTTTATGAGAAATGAAAAATATAATAAATTATTCAGTAGGTTTATTCTGTTTTAGTATTCAGGGGTGTTGCTTTTAAAATATGAAATGTGGTAGCCTAGTATATAGACTAGACAGCTCTTATAATATATTAATAAGTGTGTTAAATAGACGTTAGTTAGACTAGACGTCCTCTAGTTGACTTTGAGTAATAGTTTCTGAGAGGTCCCGTGACGTCACTTTCCAGTCTTACTTTTTTCATGAATGAAGTGAGTGATAGATAGGTATGTAATTAATTGTACAGACTAGTACCTATATTTAGTAGCTTGGTGTAGGTATTCCTCTAAAGTTTTTTTTTATACTACTCAGGTCGCAAAAACAACGTTTTATTACAGACAAGGTTACCGTGGCCTATGAGCGAGTGCAATACCAGGAGAGTCGTAATGGAAAATTGTAGAACTAGGTTCAAGAGTTATATAAATAAATACAACGGAAATATCTAATAGATTGTAGGTATTCATTTATCGTTTAAAAGTATACAAATGATTTGTAGGGTTGGAAATATGCAGTAAGTGCAGTCAAATTAAAAGTAACTATAATAGTACTATGTATAGTAATGTTTCACGCTTTGAGCTTTGACCCAAAGGCTACTTAAACCCTTCAACTCTGAGCTCTTATAACTCACAAGTGTTCATAATTACTACCACTTACGACCAATGGGGCTTGTGCTACCTGTTAGGAAATATTATAGTAACAATAAGTTAAATTGATTTAGTTTGCAATATGTTGAGAAAATATTTTTTTATAAATATGAATACTTAATTCAAATTTACCCTAGATTGACAGTTTTACCTTATTTTTAAATAACCCTATATTTTGCAGACTTTTGTGCCTATAATCTCGGGTCCTTTAAGCTGGGCATGAGAAGCTTCTGATGAGCTGATAGACGAGCCGTTACGTTATACTACGCTAGCATTATTTCTATATAACTTAATGATTAGGTACACTCATTCTTTGATTTTTCTTACACCTATAGAAGTAATATTAATGTTCCTTTTTAGGGTTCCGTTGCCAAATGGCAAAAAACGGAACCCTTATAGATTCGTCATGTTTGTCCGTCCGTCTGTCTGTCTGTCTGTCTGTCTGTCAGTCCGTCCGTATGTCACAGTCACTTTTCTCCGAAACTATTATGGCCTATGCTGTTGAAACTTGGTAAGAAGATGTATTCTGTGAACCGCATTAAGAATTTCACACAAAAATAAAAAAAGGCATTAAATTTTGGGGGTCCCCATACTTAGAACTGAAACTCAAAAATTTTTAATACGTCATAAACCGCAATTTTCGCCTTTGCTACTACGGAACCCTTCATGGGCGAGTCCGACTCGCACTTGGCCGAATTTATTTCTTAGTGCTTTTGACCTGTTTTTACTTACCTACATAAAAAGATAATAATGATAGCTATATTTTAGTGGCTCTATGAGACACGCAAGACCTTAGTTGTGCCCTAGTTTTGCGTTTATTAGATCTGACCTCTTTTGACGGCAAATTATGAACATAACATTTTGTTATATAACAGTAGGAATCATTACAATTATAACAATTTGATATAGAATTTTACTGCATTTATGAAGAAAGGTTTTCAAAATTATTCATCAATCATTTTATAAGAATCTGATCACAATTCTGATAAAGAAATAGCACTGTATGAGATGTATGAATACACATCAACTTTATCAATACATCTTAATTTATTTGTCAGATATCCGATACAACTCTTTGAGCAGCCGATAAAATATTTTTTTGTTGGCAGCACTTTACAATAGTAATTACAGGGTCATTATAATACATTTGCTATTGTTCGTGTGTCTTCGAAGCCACTTCTCAATGACTTTGTTTATAATATTTGCTTGTCAAAGATCGGGGTCAATGTGTCTTTCATAGAGTTTTTTGTTACATCATTGAACTCATTATGTCATATTTCTAGGTTAAACAATTAACATGTACTTATTTGAGTATAGTTAATAACGATATTCAATCCTAAATTAGGTTTATAATTAGGTATTTCTAACATAAAATAAAGGAATGCCAATATATTTTGCATTTTTTTTATCATTTACATGATAACTAAGTAGTTCACATAGATACCTACCTGATGAATTATGAAGAGGGCTGTTGACCTAGAAAACCTTCACCTGGTACATCCTGGGAACGGAAACGACTACACTTATCTTTCTATCTTTGGGGAGGGCTTATAGTTAATGTTGGGAAAGTAGGAAAGTAGGCTGATTTAATTGATATTTAATTGAAATTAACTGTACAAATATTATATTGCCCTCATTAAATTGACCTCATTGAAATAACAAAATATTTACCTGACACGACTGGCCGTGCCGTTGTTGCTGCTGCTTCTGCAGAGGCTCTTAAACGGCGCAAATACTTAAATCTCTTTAGAGATTATTAATTTGTGCCGTTTGGAGTCGAAACGTTGGAGTCATGGGGTCCGAGAGCCCGCAATCTCTTCAGGGAGATTCAGAGATTGCGAAGCATATCATGGGCAACGTTTCTCGTGTCGAGAAGGCTGGCCTCTTTTTAGGTCATAGAATAAGCATTTCCATACAAAAACGTGGCAATGCTGCTAGTCTTCTGACATGCGATGCTTAGGAATTCCACGACGCGTTTTGAAATTGGTTTTGAATGGGTACAATAATAGGTTTTTTTTGCTTTCTAGTTTCATTGTTAATTTTATGTAGGTACATTCTGTAAATATCGATAAATGAAAAAAAAAAAGATAAAATAACTTATTGAAATAAAACAATTTTTAACTAATTCAATAACAAAAGTAGTTTCACCATACCATACCTATAAACAATACCAAGATAAAGTGATTAGCATCTAGCAACACTGGGTTAGCACCGTTTCTTTTATATTTGGGATAGTTCCATGATCTGATTCATCTCCTTTAACACATACATACATACATATATCACTTCTTTATCCCCGGACGGTTACGCAGAGGTGAATTACATAACACATAACATAAACTCACGCCTGTATCCCCGAAGGGGTAGGCAGAGGTGCTAGCACCCACATTTCGCCGTTTATGTTTAGGTCCCAATGTAATAGGTGGCGAGCCTATTGCCATTAACCGGGCACTTATAAACCTGCGATAAATACACACTTAACTTCGAAAAGCATCGAAAAGTGAATTAACACTCAAATTTCACCAATTATTGCATTCGATCGCACGTAATAAAGGGTGACCCTATTGCCGTATGCTGGGTACTATTCTTGACTCGAGCCATACTTCTGAGACTGAGTCTGGGGTATACCTATGGGGCTGTCCATTAATCACGTGATGTTTTTAAATACACGTTATATCCAAATATACTCCTGGTGATATTTCGTGATGTTTTCCGAACCCCCCCCCCCCTTCCTTATTCCCCTGTTGAGCCTCACGTGATAAATGGACAGCCCTTAACTGTCTGATGTTAAACAGCCTAAAAATATATTTTGTCCTATATAAAATATACCTATTATACATGCTTATGTCATTCATGCAAATGCAATAAACTTCTGTAAGTGGCCACTGCAGACCACTATGACCACTTACAGAAGTCCATGATTGTAAAGGTTCTGACTTATAAAAGTAAAAAATAAAGTGGCATAGCAATGCATGTCGAAGCATAAACTAATAAACTATAAATGAGCAAGTCAAGCAACGTTATCGTAATTGAATCTACGATTGGTGCCCAAATGTATTGTAAACTTGTTATTTCTCTTTAGCCCGTTTTCTATCGTATATCGAGGGTATAGTGCTCAAACCCAATAAGTATGAAATTTTAACTTTCGAGTTATTCAATGTTAAAGGTTCAAAGACAAATATACCCATGATTTTCACATAATATCGTCACAATAAGTATTTGTGGTAAAAGTATATTTAGTTAACTTATTACTATAACAATTTTAAACTGTCCATTGTTCATCATTCTTAAATTAATAGGAAATTAGATACATGAGGTAGTGACTTATTGGGTTTTACCCCAAAGAGAGAGATAAAATTAAACATTAATTGTATTTAATTTCTTAGGATTAATTAAGTTAAATTATTGAAAAAATAAATAAAAATCACTCTGTCACTTTTGCGGGCTGGTTGTTTGGTATAATATTATGTCTTCAAATTTTTTCACACTGGGACAGGCTGTTGATCCAAAACAACGCTTGCGTAAGGGCGCGCGCCTCGTGCTATCCCAACATGAGTCACTTTAAGGTGGAGTACAACAGAGCCACAAATGTCTGCAAGAGGGCTTAATATGTCAGAGCGCACAGCACGGTTTGGTCAAGTGCTAATGGCGCATCCCATGGGCAGCCATGGCTACTGGCGACTGGCCAAAGCTGTGCAAGTCAACTTCTGTCAGCCTTCCCTGCGTAGCGCGATGTCCGTAAAGTACTGCAATCATCTGATATCTAGAAAATCAGCGGGCCGGGTCTTATTCCAGTAATGGTTCTTCTAAAACGTGCAACGGAGTTGTCTCCAATGCTTACGCGGCTGTACCGACTCTCCTTAATCTCGGATACAGTGTCATCGGCTTGGAAAGAAGTGAATGTACAGTACAGCCGATTCCCAAGAAGCGGGATCGCCCATACCCAGCCAACTATCGTCCCATAGCCGTCACCTCAAGGCTGTGCAAGGTATTCGAGCACATCATCAACATACAGCTCATGCGTCACGGATGATGCGTAAAGGATCACTCCTTAATTAATGACAGGAAATACATTTTTAGGCCGAAGTGGTTAACAGGTGATCTTCTGGCGTACATTACTCATCTTTAGGGTGAGGCTTTGGACAAGCATGACGAGTCACTGGCAATTTCGATAGAATCTAGCTCAAATCGTTTCTTTCCAAGCTACCAACCTTTGGTCTGTCTGCTAGACTGTGCGCCTGGGTTGCTAGCTTCCTACAGGAGCACCGTATTCGCGTCCTTTGTGATGGACAAATTTTGGAGATTTTGCAGGTAATTCTGGCGTACCGCAGGGGTCCGCCACTTACTTTATCACCCACTCTGTTTCTTCATGTCAACGACATGCTGTCCATCAGCAGCATTCATTGCTATGCAGACGATAGCACCTTACACGGGAATTATCACGAAAATCCTGCGGTGAAGCAGTCCGATATCGCGGAAAAAAGGCAGCTTATCGCCACTGAGCATGCCGGGTCTTGAACCACATTTCTCAATGGGGCTCTGAGAATGAGACGCAGAAATAAGACGCAGACATGAGCGTTTACAGCAATGGTATCTTCTTTCCTTCCCCTTCCCGCTCTTCAGAACACGCCTCTGCTACTGCAGGAAAATCTCAATATCCTCGGTATGGATGTTCTCTGCAAACTAAAGAACAAAAACTACATTGAAAGTATCATCAAAACAGCCTCGCGTAAACTCGGAGTCCTGAACAAAGTGAGACGTTTTTTCACACCGGAGTAGCGGTGTCTTCTGTACAAGACACAAGTGCGCTCCTGCGCGAAATACTGCTCGCATCTCTGAGATAGCAGTACTTAGGTACTAGACGCGACGTGCGTTCCGCATTATTGAGAATCCTGAGGTCATGAAAACCTTCGACGATGTGCAGATGCGCAGAGATGTTGCATCCTTGGCAGTGTTAACTGTCTCTACCATGGTGAATGTTCTGATGAGCTCTTCCAATTAGTACCACCCTCTCCTTTCCTACACAGGACAACGCATGCAGGACTTAAATATCACCCGCATACGGTGCAGAATATTCCATAAAGAACCAAGCGGTTCGGCGACTCCTTCTCTTGTCCATTAACCTGGAATTCCTTACCAGTACACGTGTTTCCCGCTTTCTATAGTCCCTGTCCCTTGCCCTATATGCAGGGCGTGAAAAAGCATCTGATGAGGCCGTCAAGCTGAGTGCATGGTACGTGTCTATAATGGTTTCCGAGACTTTCTCTTCAGCTTACCATCAAGCGAGGTGAAGTCAAATTGACGTGTGCTATATAAAAAAAGAGTTCACTAGTCGCAATCCACCCAAATTACGCGTGCGGTGTGAGTGGCATGAGTGAAGTTGTATGTACTTATTTTGATTTATTGGGTTATTCCTCAAACAATATTGGAAGAATCTTAAGTGAGTAAATCTATTTAACTATACAGTTCTGTTTTTGTTTTTGAAATTATCGAACAATGAAATCCGATAAATTAGTTTGTTTTATTTCAGATTTTATTTTTGGTAACTTTCTTAACTATTAAAGTAAAGGTAAGACCCGTTAAATGGAAATAATGGTTTCGGCCTCTTCTTTTTATTTTGTTTAATAATCATATGGATAAAGGTAAAACCAGATAAATAGAAATATTGGTTTTCACCATGCATGTTATAAAGCGATTTAGTAAAACTTTTTATACACTAAATGAAAATAAATACATTTATTTGGTTTAAGCGTGACATAAAAATATTTTTTCTCCCAATAAATCTACTTAGTGTGTTCTAGTTTACAGTTTTGAAAAAAAATACCTTGGTTTATTGGGTTATTACACCAAGTAACTTGAGTTCTACCGCGAATTCCGCTTATTGGATAATACCATTAGAAAGAGCGTAAAAAATCGATTAAGATGGACCAAAAAAGTCAATTTTCGATTTTTGCCTACTTATTGGGTTTTAACACTGGACCCTCGATATAGAGATTTTCTTTCACCTCTAATCTAGTTACAAGCGTTGTGCTTGAATAAGCGGTTATCAAAGCTTACGAAAGCTGCAATACCAGAGCTAACATATTACATTACGTATTCAATGGTTTAGAATTTCGCATGTCTGGCAGATTTAAAATTGGAATCAGCAAGTGAAATTTTTTCAAACAATTTTTGCGTATTATAATATATCCATCTATATATTTACATGTATATAACGCATAAACCCATTTTGTGTTAAGCGGGTGGTTTAATTTCATTAATGTAAAGTGTTGTAAAGTTGTAAATTTTTGTAACCTTCTGTGCACATATGTTTCGACAAACCAAGATATCTTATCTTATTTTTATCTTATCTTAAATTCTACTGTCTTTATTGCAACGGTGGTAAGTGGGACTGTTTTGTTGTATGTATCTAGATATTGCCAGTAAGAAATATATATGTAAGTAATGTGCCATATAAAAACTGGAGGACCTTTACTCAAGCTACATAAAAGAAAGATACTGCACATCAAAAGGAACCAATAAAAAATTCAATAAATATCCACAAGAAAGAAAAAGGTACCTACAATCTCCTTAGTAAAATGCCTATACTTACATTCGCATTTCTATCGCAAATGCTTTGAGAGAGCATGTAACTGGCAACTTCGATAGATATGACATACGATTAGAATATTCTTGTAATGTTGATATTACATGATGGGTATTGCTACACTGAAATACGCCGATAGGCTGACGTATCGAGAAAGAGCGACCCACACGTTGAACTTACACACGTTTCATTCATCATCAGCAACTACAAAGTTAATTCAGTCAGCTCAATCGGTTCGAAAATTTGGTATGTATGTAGGTAGACTTTCTCCGGGTGAAATGGGTGTGAAGAGAGGGGGGCGCGACCTTGTTAGAGGGAGGTTGGCTTTGCACCTGCGTAGTATCCACTTGTCAATCTGAGAGACGCGAGCGCAGCCGCGCTCGTTCGAAACTCGCGTCGCCCGCGCACGTGGTCGTCATACAATTTTTTTTTTGAAAATTTAAATCTGTGGAACGTTTTTTTTTTGTGTGCGAACTGTGTTGTGATTGGACCATTGCCTGACTTTTGACCTGTTTTGTTGTTTGTGCTCAAGGAACTGCGGTATGTATAATTTATTCTAATTTTTAGCATTAATTAGGTATTAACATAATACAGTATGCACTTTTTTTACAAGTGTGATACAGTTTTTATTCCATCATAAATATTCATGATGTGAGCTTATTGCTAACCATTTAATCATAATTACGACACAATTGACGCCTATTATGTACACTCACGTACAGTCATACATAAGTTATTAGAACGCACCTAATGTGTGTATGAATAAAGACTCAAATTATTGTAACCAGTTATAATCAGTATTACAATAACTTTGTATGCTTCTAATTAAGTATTATTGCTGATGTACTTATCTGTACACCCGATAGAGTCCGGAACGGAACTGTGGGGTATTCAGAGCGAATCGGCGATGTGGGCCAGTCAGTCAGGTGCCGCCCGCCCTGGCGCTTCTGTCAACGACTGTACCTACCTTAACTTTTTAGATAAGAAAGTTTGCTTATATTTAATGTCTTATTATATTTTATGTAGATGATCATCATAATATTTGAATAATTATTTTTAAATAGTTATATTTTTTTTTACTTTTTGATTACGACTACGAGTAATAGGAAGGAAGTGGTACAGTTTTGTTCGTTCACGACACACATTTAGTTGGTAATTAGTATTAATTTATTATAATTGTTATTTACTTGGTTCGTTATATCATAAATATTATTTTATTTTAGTCAACAACGGTTTAGGCATATAATATAGGTACCTAGTACACCTAATATATTTTTACAATTTCAATTTTTTATTTTAAAAAATTAGACATTATCGTATACTTAGCATAGGTAGCTTGTAATATGGGTTCTATAATACGGGTAAAATTACATATATTTTTTTAAAATAAATATATACTTACATAGGCACACCTGGACCAATGCAACACATGCATACAAATATTTACACTAAGTGGGAATTGAACCTGCAACCTCTGACTTAGCAGTCGGACGCTTAACCGTTACACTACTAAAGTCGCATATATTAACAAAAAAAATAATTACTATATCTCGCTACAACAAATCATACTCTTAAATTATGTTAAACTCTAAACTACACAGTATAATACTACTTAATTAAACGGTATACCCTCGTTCCGTTCCGGCGCGTGCGCATTGCGTAAACCGCGCACGGGCAGACACCTAGTGATCGCGATCTGCACGCGACCTTGACAATGAATCACTAACCGTTTGGCTAAACGCTTCCGTTTATCTCTACCGGCTGTGGGTGTTCGTAATGTCTCTCGTATCACGTAAGGCTTTATGACGACTAGAAGGCCTTTGTATTGTTGGTAACACTGTTATGTTGATAGTAAATGTGTGTATGTTATCCGCGTGGTGACGGAAAAAGAATAATACAGGTATCACCACCCCATTCCATCCGAAGGGTATCTTAAAAGGCGACTAACGAAAAAATACGCAGACGATATCACGGCGAGAGAAAGAAAACTCGAAATAAAACCCTGTACCAACCCGTCTGGCCAGCGTGGAAACAGTAGGCCAAAGCCTCCCTACATTAGAAGAGGCTTATGCCTAGCAGTGGACTGCGATAGGCTAATTGAAATCTGTGTAAGGTGTAAGTTATACAGAAAAGGCATAAGGCGATGAACGGACGTAGAACAGACGTGGCATGGATGAGGTCCAGATTTGATTTCGCTTTGAATATACTTTACGTCTTATGCCGTTTCTGTAGATATAATTCGCGCCTTACTCTATCAAGAAAGTAACGATAATAAGTTAATGAATAGTCTATGATATTGGAGTAACCAGATATTGTACAGTTTTTACGAAATATGATGAACTAGGTGTGGTAGTGGATGGCTGAACGGTGTCACATACTTTCGAGATCAAATAAAACTCATATGCAAGCCTGTACTGTACACCTACTAAATGAAGAAGAAGCTCCCGTAAAATTCAAGACGTCAGGAGGAGGAAGGGCATTAGCGTGGACTTCAGGCACTAAAGTTCAAACGTTGAATTTAATTAGGGGTACAGCCACAGATTACCTAATAGTTGGAACAGATAACTCACTGCCTTGAAAATCAACGATCCAACTCAGTTAAGTGCCTACAAGTCCCCGTGATCAACCACTCCATACGAATATGTATCTTAACAGACAGCCATACGGTTATTTTTACTTTGCAGCCGCTCGGCCTCGTCCTCGTAGTAATGTACTAGCAAACTGTATGACGCTAGGGTTGCCTCTTGCCTCGCTTAATAAAGGAATACGTTTTAAATAGTACCTATTTATCGAATATCGAATAGTAGCCGAATATTATTGGACATTCGGTCAAATATGTATTTCATCTCAATCCTACCAGCAACTTAAGAGTAGGTAAGCTAATAGCTCACCGGGCGGCCTCAGATAAACTACTATTCTTAGTGCACAGTGGCGATAATTCCTACTTTATAGGTCTGAACGAAAACAATGTAGTAGAGGTAACGCACCGACAGATTACCTACACAAGTACATGGGATTCAAGCGCCAGCCCGGCGGCGGCGCCGGCCGTCGCCGTCGCTGAGCGCCTCGCGCTACCATCGTGCCTACGATTTTTTATTTACGATTGCATTCAAGTGTCAAGTCAGGACCCGGGCCGTTAGATATAAGTAGGTACTAGGTCAGATAGCTACATCATGTAACAACCAACCTATTATTAAATAGCCTAAGTACTGAATCCAACATTTTTTAAGTCTTTCCGTATAGTAGGTAGCGAAGTGGGTAGATACTTAAATTACTTTGTACAACTGTACCAGATATCTATGTATATTGAATATTGCCATAGGTAGGTACAGTTACTTCATTAACAGGCAAGCAGAAGAAAGAAAGATTTTTATTTGATTCGTTAGATTCGCACCCATACACTGCACTCGGAGCCTTCTCCGTTATGCGTTCATAATATCATCATAGATTGAGTATTAATTATTTTAATAACAAACAAAAAGACTCGATTGAAACGTAATAAATAATAATCAAACGTTAGTTTATTACGCGCGTGTGCACCGTGCACACGCGCGGCTAGCGACAGCCCGACTGACGACGGAGGACCGTCGGCGACCCGCGGCGAGTAGGTGAATATAGCGCGCAAGTACATAGAGTGAGCGTGGCCTGGTACAGCTAATTAGAAATACGTGTATAAAGTCATAAAACCGAAAAAACCTATTTCGTTTTAAGAACCTATAAGAACCCTTATCTTTTCTAACCTGTTCCAATTATAAGCTTTTTATACCGCCTTCTCATATAAGGTTTAGCACTCTTAGTCAACCACGCATATTATTATATTAAACCCAAAATAAAAAGTGCCGGCTCTTTGATATTACCTCATTTTATTTTACCCTCCGAGAAAAATAATGAGGTCCCTTTTTTACCGAAATTGTATTTGTGTTATAAACTGAGTTGGCTACTTTTTAAAAAGTCTGTAATTTCTTTTATATAGCTTTGTTTGTAATGATTAAGAAAAATTAAGCTTTGTTAAACTTCAAATTAACATAAATTTTATGGACTGCCTCGGTTGGATCGATTCCCAAGCGGAGAAAACTTTTATTAAATTCTCCGTGAAGAAAATTCACAATAGCCGTAATAGACTTATTATATTACATGGAATCGAGACATAGTTGACACGAAATGTCTGCTTATTTGTTCAGGGAGACAAATTAAAACATGCCATGGACAAACACACAACGGATCTACTCCGTTGTGTGCAATGATGTAAGAGCGTCATGCAATTTACCAACTCGGCATACTTTTTTCAAAATCTTTGTAACATATTGATATTCGCAATAATAGATACAACCAATTCAAATAGCCATCATGAACATAGATATCAGACTACATAATGCAGGTAATCAAACGTGAACCTCTCAATATCAATGACACGGCCAATTTTGGCCGTAATCGGTTTGACGCATTAGCTCGATGAACACTGCAATCGATCTAATTTAATCGATTTCCTTAAGTGCTCGTGACGAATCTCTTTAGTTCAATTATGCGTGATAAAAAAAAATGTTTTGAAAACTCAATGTATTCAGTGAGATGATAACCAAATTAAGCTTAAAGCAAGAAGACATTATATAGAGTAATTATTTATTCAGGTTTCTCAAACCACCAAAACAAACATTTTGTTAAAGTTTTGACGTCCTTAATAAGTATATCTACAACTCGTATAAAGATTGTAATTTTGTTGTAAATATACATTAATACAGAGATTATCCATGCATACAAATATCAGCAATGAGCGGTAGTCGAACCCGCGAACTACGACGTAGCAGTCTATTGTTGAAAGCTTGACCGCCACGCTACACCAGTTATTGATTACAGATTTATGTTAAGGAAATACTTACTAACGTTTCCATTGGCTACCAATTGAATAGCAAGACCAGGGCATAATTTGTCTTAAAGTTTCATAAATTCACTTCTCTTTTGAAAGATATTATAATACAATCAGAGACCGCCGGACGCCAGAACTCCAATGAAGTTTATCTTCCATTATACGAGCAATCCCATAAATAAGTACATATATTTGCGAAGACTTGCGCGCATCTCATATGTAGTCATTAGTATTGACATGTCAGAACAATAGGCTATTAAATAATATTACCTTATATTTTAGTACGAGAAAGTTGTTTTCAAAATGTCAGCGACTGAAAGCGTGCGTGAAAAATAAAGTAGTCGTCGAGTGAAGGGAACCAGGTTAAGAATCGCCCTTTAATTTTATTAAGACAATAATGAGAACTGATTATACGCTGTAGATTGTTATGTTGGACTTGCAATTGAGAGATTGCGTGTTCAAACTTCCAGTAGACCACCAACGACGTGAAAATTCCTACATACATACATGTAATCACGCCTAATCCTAATAAGGTTAGGCAGAATTGAATTAACACCCATATTTCACCAATCATTGCATCAGGTCCCACGTAGTAGGGGGTGAGGCTATTCGGTCACTATTTTTTTTTAAACAGCCCTCATGCCAGACAAATTCCTAAATAATAGCGATTTAGGTTGGTTGAAGGGGTTAGTGAGAATACTAGAAGTATGCGATCACGTTCCAGGTTAGCTTTTCATGCTTACCTCCTTAAATATAAGGATAATGTACACTTTGATAGTGTGATCTCCTTATACATCCAGCCAGATGGACGGTTGACCTGAAAATAGTAGCTAGGATAGATTAAATGCGTAATTCGGAGAGCCGGATGCTATTAAAATTTATACAACAATAATACTAGCGTGAAGCGTAACATAGGCGGTCGTTCAAAAGCATTAATTCTTGATGTGACAACCGCATCACGATAATTTAAAAGAAATCTTGCAAAAACATATCGTTATGACTTACAGATTAGGCAGGTAGTTGGCTATCGTACAACGATATAATTATATTTTATGATTTTTATATACCTACCTATAGTTAATGAATTTAATGTAGATATAACTATACCTAGTAGTTTTTCAAAATGCTTAAAAGGGTAAAATAGGCGACGAACTGTTTGACGAAGTTAGTGTAGGATTCTTCTTCGAATTTGGTCCTGGGCGAAGCCGGGATTCGGCGCGCTAGTAATAAATAAGAGGGAGCTTGAACAATGTAGAACGGGTTTTGTGTCCCAGTGTAGTGTAGCATCCCCTGTTCACATGTCAAACGTCAAACAGATTCCGTTCCATTGCTACCTACTGCATTGTTTCGCGAGAGTTGGCGAAGGGCCTATCTACTTCAATACATCTCTCGAATATATACCTACCTACATGGCAGTTGGAAATTATTTATTTATTTTAATGTCCAGTACCTATTAATCATATCGAGTATATCCAGGTACAGCCAAATCCGCAGTTAAGACTGGTAAAGCGGACTCCGAGGTAAAAGCTTTGGATGCGACTGGGAAATAACGCTAGGATGAAGAAGTACCTATAAAAGATTGCTCTTGAATGTCTTAAGCGGGATGTGAATGCTGGTCTTATTAGGCTCCTGTAATTTTTTTATAGCTCTTCAAGCATACCGCTGTATACTACACACTTGTTTAAAAAAATCAGTACAATTTCTGTTAGCATTCAGATTAACACTGTTTCATCTCATTGAAATGCATTCCAACTTTTAAGAATCATGTGTCAAATCTTTCAAACATTAGAATCTAAGTACTGTAAACTTAATAACGCGTGAATTATACAGAAAAGGCGAGCTTAGTGCTTAATTCACGCTTAAGAAAGCACCTAAGAAAAATTATTTCATGGAAATTTCAAACTACCTATTTACACAAGTCAAATATACCGACAAAAGTCTCTCCTTCAAATTATCTCACAATAAAATCTTTAAACGATGTAGGCACAACAAACATCACAGCCACATAATTATATTAAAGTTCTAATTAAGTAGCAGGAAGCCGTATTCTCAGTAATCATTTAATCGCTGCTTAATCGTACAGTAATAGGTGAAACTCATCTCCGTTTGCCGACCTATCTGTTTTTGTTTCGTTCGTCGGAACTTTCTCCGTTTAGATACAAATTGATTTATATTTACGGATAGCTCAGGTGTTAATATAAATCGTGAATTATGCATCAGTTTATTCATTAACTATGTATGTACAGCTGATAAAGGAGATACGGTTGCACTTTTTCTTATTAAAGTTGTATGTAAAGGTGCAATCGTATCTTCTTTGTCGACTGTACTTTGAGGATTTCTTTCAGCCTATTTAGTTATATCTTTTCTATCAAGTGTTACCAAAGTTGTACAGTAAGCTTCAGAGAAAAGGGACCCCCCTTGTCAATGATATGTAAGCATGAGGGGGTCTGTTTTCTCTGACGCTGACTGTAGGTACTATTAAATACGGTGAAAGTACATTGATAAGTTATAGGACGCGATTATTCAGTCAATAAATATCGTGATCCGGTATCAATATAGAGACGGATCGCGATAGACAGAATCGTAGAAATATATCGACTGTTTAATCCGTTCCATAATACGTGTTCAGTTATTATCATAAGGTATCAAAGGCTCCATCATAAGGTGACACCCCCCCCCCCCCCTCCCCCTCCTTGAACCCGCAGGTGTCACACTCCTACTGCTCTTATGGAAATTGGATTTTTACCGGTACCAGCATAAATCACCGTTTGTCAAGCTAATATTATAAATATACATAATTATTATTTAAGCAGTATATCTAAATTTCAAACCTTTGACATCACAAACATTCATTTAATAGATAACTACGAAACTTCAAGGCTAGGCTCATATTTCTACCCATAATCTTACTATTCAACCCGAACTTTCTCTTAGAATTAATAATACATTTAAGTATTGGAACTTCACATAATATATCTTGGGAACCTTTAATCGAGCCTTATACGTTAGTAGTCCGTGAACCTCTCGATTTTCTATTGAATGGACGAGATCATTGACTATTATTAAGGGTCTTGCACACAGGAACGTGAAAGTACATTTTTTTAAAGACACGTCAATTTGACTTCGCCTCGCCTGATGGTAAGCTGAAGGCAAAGGAAAAAGCAAGAGCATTGTGATTGTGTACACAATAAACACCTATCTGTATTCGTTTCCATATCCATACTAATATTATAAATGTGAAAATAACTCTGTCTGTCAGTTTATTCTGCTTTTACGTCTAAACACAAAAGGGCATAGGCTATGTTTGGTCAAACTAGTGGTTGCACGCGGGCGGAGCCGCAGGCAACCACTAGTTTCTTGTGAAGATTTAATTATTGGTTGTACTTCCCGTAGTTTCTTTAATTAACTAATTACAAAGTTTTTATGGTTTCTAACAAGCATTTCACGCGTTAATAGGATGCGGTTAACGTAGTTTGTGAATGCTAGTATCATTAAAGGTGTGGCGCGTAACCACCTACAGAAGATAAGGAATACGGCTCCCATACAAGCCTTATGAAACGTCGAATATAATACTTCTCCGGATCCCGCAGATTACATGCTTAAAAATTATTTACTCATATCATTAGTCATAAATATAATCATCATCAGGTAATCAAATCCGAGACCAAAATAATTTAGAAACTGATCTACATACTTCAACAAAAAACAAATTTATTATACATTTTATATAATTCCAATCCAAAACTAAATACTATTTGGAGAAACGTAAAAGTTTCGAGTACACGCTAACCACAAACGTAACATAGTTTTTGCCCAACCGTGGGAACACCGTACAGATTAATTTCTATTTAATGTTGGGAACATCTTTCTGTAACAATATTTGTTAGTTGTAAAATGGAAAGTAGTATGGCAGGTTTACACAGATGTGTATCGATGGGCTACAAAACAGGCAATTAAAAGATATGTAATTCATAGTTTCACGGTCGTTTACGTAGCCTTTGAATATAATTTAGGATGAAATATTAGCTGGATATAAAAGAATACATTCATTATGATAGGTACTAGATACTACTCTAGATATTTAAACTTTCATGGTCGTTCACATAACTATTAGAACTATCGGGATATTAACTATCGCTCGCTATAGAACTATCGCTCAACATTTATTGGAGTCCGGTACTGACCACTGGATCGAGTTACATAACCCTCAGATGCTCTCAACAGAACGCCACTACATACCAAGATTGGTTAGGGAAGCGATTGAAATAAAAAAGTACAAAAATTTCAATCGTGAGGATGGGTTTCAACTGCCGAACGTCTAGCATCCAGTGGTCCGTCTATGTAAAAACAACCGGGAGCAAGCCAAAACAATTCGCGAGTGGATACAGTAAGCATAGTGTGTCGTGAACGTGATCGAGATCGAGTTCGAGTTTGTAGTGAGAGTGAAACCAGTGGTAGTGTCCATACGCGTAACAAAAGAACTCGAAAGAGGGTAGATCGATATAATATGTTCTCCTAAAAACTTTTTCACCGTTTGCCGCCAGTACTACAGTTCCTCCGTGATCATGGTGCTTGCAACGGCGCCGAAATATCGGAAACTCCAAACAATACATGGTAAATATCCCGATAGTTCTAATAGTTACTACTCTAGATATTCATACTCATTACGATTTGCCTTCTTTAAGTATGGATGTGGACGGACAGGAAGACTTAACGTCAAATAGTCTGTCATAGCGAAGCGTCTAGTCTCGGTTACTTTCATGGAATTTACCTTGGAGTCCGGAATCAGCTTACGGACTTTTCTCTCTCTCCATTTCGCGCGGTCTTCGGCATCCCTAGAAGTAAGATCATTCATTGGTATGGTATCTTTCATGACGTCAAGCCAGCATTTCTTGGGCCAGTCCTCCTACCTGGGGCCCGGCGGAAGTGGCAGGGTCAGAAATTAGAAAACCACTGATTGTCTCTTCATGAATATTATCTACATAGATTACAATATAGACAGATAGGATTACTGCACCAATAGGAACCGAGACCAAATATACTTTTTTAAATTTGAAAATATCGTCAGAAGAATATAAGTTATAAGAATAATTATTATAATAATAAAAGTAATTAAGTACTTATTATCATAAAACTATCATGAACTTGTTAACCATCCACTTCAAGCACTCATTTCAACTTCATCATTATCACATCCTATTTATAATTTCCCACCTAGGGTGATTAAATGAGTAAGCGCTGCTCAGCCCCAGGCTGTACAACGATAACTAACTACATTTAAAAACTATTTATTAGAAGCACTTCAAAATAATTATTTTTGCTGTCCAACTAAAATAATGTAGTAAAATGAAGACGTGTGCCTACAAAGCTAGATAGTCGATTGAAACCAGTATAGAGAAAGTTCAAGCCTGTCTCGGGTCAACTTTATACACATGAGCTAATATAATATCTGTGTTAATAGATTGTGTTTATAGGCAACGACCGATTTTTAATAATTGATTTACATATATAAAACATTATTTCGTATCTCCGTTACATTCTTGCGATATTTGCAGATGCCTACAATGTCACAGCCATTTTTTTTACTGTTTTTACTTCAGGTTGTTCTGAACCTTACTTTCCTATAATCTCGGTTGACTCTAAAGCAGAATTTTGGCACCCTGGGCTCTCTTCCTTCTCATAATTTGTATGTTTTGGCTTTTACGGTAGGCTACTACCGTCTGACCACTCTATATCCAGTAAAGATTGTTTCCTCAACGACAGACGAAGAAAAGTTTAAAAGGATATGTATTTCGTTGGTTATTTCCAAGGGTAATTTCTCTTAGGAATAGTTCTATCTATTGAACGAAGTTACTGTAGGTATATAAAAAAGCAATAGCAATTCAAAGATAAAATGAAACATACATTTCGCAATAAAATAAAACTACTGTTTTAACAGGTAAGGTACAGAGACGAAAAAACGCGTTTGATATTCACGACAATAGACCCACGAGTATAAAAACACAATGCATATCAAATTGAGATGTCCAACACACTAGAGAGCTTTTTAACGAAACGGCAAAAAAGGTTCTGTTTTTTTTTTTAAACCAATGTCCATGTCAATATATTTAGCTGTCACTCGTCTTAATTGGAGTGGAATAACGTCCGAACACGGGCCGTAGATTATGTCGATCTTGTATCGATAGATAAACTTTAGCGATACTGTGTCGGTATGAAGTGAATGTGTGTCAAAATCATTGAAGTTTGACAGCTATTGAATGTTATATTAGTTCCACCTTTCATCTACCTACTTTGAGTTAATTTTGAATAATAGATTAATAGATAGTCATAGATTGTATTAGACTTTATTATCTTTTTTATATGCTCAAGTCTGTAAATCGTTAGGGTGCAGGTAGAGACGATTTAAACCTTAAATTTCGTTAACTATATTTTCAATTTCAAAACCAAGCATATTTTATTGACTGCTACTGACAATTTCCTAACAAAAGCCTCAATGCCATTTTACTAGATCCGAGATTTGAACCCTAGATCTTCTTGCGCTGTAGTGTCAAGTAAAAATATCTATAGAGGTGTGGAAAACAAAAGGAAATAAGTATTATTCAAAATGACAAATTTTGTAAACATTGGAGGACTTTAGCTTGCAAGGTAAATAAGATTCAAATATAATATACTAACTAATTAGAGCTCAATGTAAAATCGTAATTGAAAGGGTTGATAGCTTCTTAACACAAAAACATCTAGCTTGAAAATAGGAAACAAAAATATTGCAATAAAAGTAGGTATAATGAAAACCAATATTAAAGAAAAGTAAAAAAAACGGCCTATTAGTATGAATGTTGAAGTCCATCATTATTAGCAAAGAACAGACTCAACATGGATCTGTTAACTAACATGGTTACATCAGTGATTGAAAGGACAATCGCGCGGAGCCGGAACTCTTATGAAACAGGTTCCGTCTGTTCAAACCCACTGACAGCGAAAGTGTTATAATTTGCTCACTGACATTTCGGCATCCTTTGTTCATGTCAATTGTCACACTGACAGTTTCTGTTTATATTTGAAATTATGCTTCTTTTTTTATTAAAATTAAATATTTTATAGATACTTATCACTAATAAATTCAAATTGTAGTAAGTAATTGTAATCTGTAACAGTAGGAAGGTTGAAAGATTTTTTTTACAAATTTTATCGCGACTTATTTTGTTTTATACTTATTTAACTTATATTGTTCCCTAAGTTTCAATAGCTACTAAAAGCAATGAAGACAAAAGAAATTGTCAAAATAAGTCGTGATATAATCTGTCATTAATTTTATTTAAATTTCCAACATACGTGTATTCTTCCAATAGTATCAGTTAAAAAAAAACAAATTGATATACCTTTTAAATTATCCCCAGTGTAATGAATATTGAAAATTAACTTCAATTTGATTATTATTTACACGAAACTTGAAATTAGCTAAGAAAGTTTGAACTCGGTGTGCATGGGAACTCTCATTGGGGAAAGCAGAGCTGTTAATTGATGTTAAAAACCACCTTTTGTTTCTGTAACTATTAAACTTTAGTTCTTGGTAATTTTAATTTATCGATTGAACACTGTTTAAGTGATTGAGCTGTTGGGTTCACGGTGACTACGTAAAAAGTTGAGTGTTTGATTACTATAAGAGAAGACAGTGTTAATTGTTTTCATTATAATATTAAGTCGTTCTATTTTAATGTGGACATAAATTATTTTTTATGTTTTGTTATATGGCGTTTAAATATAAAATGGTGAATGATTGAGAAAATAGTGTATTTTTATTGCATATTAAAACATTATTTACTATGTTATAAATTCATAATAATAAATGCGAGACTGATTATTATTTTGTTCTTGATTATTTATTAAGTATGTATTTATAAATATGTACTCATAGCATACAGAATAATAAGCTGAATAAAATATAAAAGAGAGTCTCGGTCATAACTACATAATGATTATAAATCGTAATACACTTTGGGCTGCCCGCCCAATTGATTAAAAAGGCGGGCTCGCATGCGTACGCGCCGATTAGCGGTGAGCTTTTGATAGGGACGTTCCAATAATAATTGACGCACTATATCGATATTTCATGAAGCTTACAATTTATTTGATCATCTCATAAAAGACTTAATAACATAAAATTTCTGTTTTAATAAAATTACTAATAAATATTTCACTGTAATATAAAACTTATTATTCTATTCTACTTAAAACGGATATATTATCAGAGGCTTACTAATATAATTTCAACAAGTCAAACGCAATTACTGTCAATAATGAAAGATAAATTCAAATATAGATATTATCGCATTATCTCCGTATTATATATTAATTCTCACATCAACATGAGCTGGAATGTCATCAGTTGATAGATAAAGTGCGTAATATCGATATCGATATTCGCTGTGTGGTCTTGTAAACATCGATACTCGGTATCGCTAATTAGTCGCCGGTGAAAGTCACCGACCGACTGACCACGATTCGAGACCGATGTTTCGGCACTGTCGATTCTAGATTGAATCTACTTTCGTTTTTGACTACTCTTACTTACCGTTCACTACAAGTCAATTGTATGATTTATTTCGTACTTACGTTACATAGTAATTATACGTTTGTATGAATTTGTTACGGTGAGTCAATTTCGCATGCATGTTTTATGTTTAATTAATTTTATGTTCGTGTTCATTTACTTTGTAATCTGAATAGGGTTATTAAGCTGATAAGGTTCGAACGTGCTCCGGTAGGTTCACTATCATAAAATCCTACCAGTATTCATCCATATCCATACTAATATTATAAATGAGAAAGTAACTCTGTCTGTCTGTATGTCTGTCTGTTACGCTATCACGCCTATACCACTGAACCGATTTTGATGAAATTGGGTAAAGAGGTAGATTAGACCTTGGGAAAGGACATAGACTATGTTTGGTCGCTATAACCGACACCCACAGGGGCAGAACCACGGGCAATAGCTAGTTATAGATTAGATTTCTAATCCAAAAGCTTTATTCGTTATAGGTTCATAGCATCAGTTTAATTAACTATTTAGTCTACCTCTGTCGTAATGAATACCTACATAGCCAAAAGGTCTACTTACATACCTACTCATGTCATGAAAATTTTGACACCTGTCCAAAGAGAAAAATACAGAGATTATAATCTTAGATGTGTGAACATAAATAGGCTAATAACGACAGTGATGAATTAGAATATTGTATGCATCAGCGTCAGCGGCAGGCCGTCAGCCGTCAGCCGATAAGTTCTGCCTATAATATAGGCAGTGTGATAACTGCCTATTGAATAGGCAGTTATCACACTAAATCCATACTAATAATATAAATGCGAAAGTAACTCTGTCTGTCAGTCTGTTACGCTTTCACGCCTAAACCACTGAAGCGATGTCGATGAAATTTGGTATAGGGGTAGTAGTTTAGACTTTAAGAAAGGACATAGGCTGTGTTTGGACGCGATAACCGACATCCACGCGGGCGGAGCCGCGGGCAAAAGCTAGTAACTTATAAACTAGCAAAAAGCTGAGCTTTAGGAGGGCTCACCGAGTTTTTTATTCTATCTAATGAATACAAAATTTATAACGTTTTAATGGCTTTAATTTTAAGTATTGGCAAATAACACATCTAGGTATGAAATTAAATTACTATATTATAGCACAAATCTACAGGCTTAATAGTTTTTCAGTAAAGTGTATCACAAAAATGCTCAGGTGTGCAATTCTCCAAGCGTTCAGCGTCGAGCACAACGTTGCGACAACATTGATCGAGATTGTCATTGGTCAGACAGGGTGACGTCACTGGTGATCGACCAATGACAAACTCGATCAAGAGTGTCGCAACGTTGTGCTCGACGCTGAACGCTTAAAGAATGAGCAGTTTTCCAGTAGGTATAATAATCAGTTGGTTTTTAAGTCATCTGGAGATGGCGCTAGCATAGCTTTTGGTAATTTTAATGTACTCTGTGGTTTGTTTGTGGTATTTTTTCATGAATTTGCGATGTTGCCAAAGTTTAATTTCATTTACCCATATTATAATAGATAAAATATAATAAAACACTTAATTCTTTTCGCGTCACTGTCTGTAGTTTAAAATAATAATATTATATTTAAAATAATTGTATCAGAAAAAATGACAGAATATTTAAGTAAAGTAAGTAAATCATTACAAAACCGAAGAATTTTTTTTCCATAAATTAGGGAACACTAGATGTGACACCACACTCTTCTTACCAAAAGTGCCGGTTGCGCCATCTAGAGCGTCTTTAGGAACCCTATAAATACCTACTGGAAAACTGCTCATTGCACAACAGCTTGTTGGATATTATTGGGCTCGCTTTGCTCGCTCTGATAAATATACAGACAGACGTATCACATAGACAAATTAATGTAATAATTTGCAAGTTATTCAAGATAGTGAGTTTTGCAACAGTGACGAAACGTAATTATTTAACAAATTGCATCATGATATTGTAGGAAGTCTGCGTGAAAATTAAACTAAATTTTCCGCATTTATTGTTAAGAGAATAAAGAGATACGAGTTTTCTGCTTTACTTCTTTCTGCTGCAAATAATATCAATAGTCTAACTGTAGAACTTTATTGTTTGTGGAGGTAAATATCGAAGTTAAGCCGCATCACAATAAGTTACCACTGAGTTAGGGAAAAGGCTCAGAGACTGATAATAAATAATATCAAAATTGCCTGTACGTTCTTGACCTTCCCTTTTCAATTTTGGAAAGCTTAGTATATTTTTTATTATTGGTAACAAAACATAATCTATAATGATTCACATTTGATACATTTCTCTAGTAATAATATCGTAAATAGTTAAAGTATACAAAATAATACGTAAGAGCTATTTGATTTCACATTTACTAGACTAACACTTAAAAACTCGTTTAGAAAAAAATATGCAAATATTTAACAGTTTTATAATTGTGATTGATCACATAACTGTACAAATATATCGGTATATAAATATAAAAAAATATATATTGCCGTTCGAATATGAATAATGATCAATTAAAACGTCGATGGACTTGATTAGTTTGTGAATGTGAGTTCACACTTGTGACCTGAAACACACTACGCCACGTGGTGACAAAAAGTGATGTGAGATTTTTGTTTTTTTTTTTCGTATAGATAGATAGACAGATACAAAGAGGTCCGCTTACTATTATAGATAACATTATCTCTTTAGAAGAAGCTGTCGAACATCAACTGCACCAGTGGCGAGGTGTCCCCAAAACAAGATTCCTGCCAGTTTACTCTGCAAAAGGAAGCCTTGGTAGATATCTCTGAAATTTTTACTCTAATAAATTTCAGTATCTGAAATTAGTAACTGAAATTCAGTAACTAGAACGCCCAGAATTCCATACAAAATTGCTATTGTCTAGTCTATAAGTAGTAAGTGATTTCCACAGACGGCTTCTCTTTTGAAAATTTTCACCCTCCGCCACTGGTTTGCACACCATTGAAATCCATTTAACCAAACTGAGTTTATTGGTTAGTAATTTGATGGAACATATTTATTTACATTGATGAAATTAGGCTTTCCTTCCAAGGTTGGAAGGTGGATGGCAGTCACCTCCGTAATAAGAAAGAGGTTTACGCTATTGATGGCAGGCCCCGGGCACTGTGTCTGGGCTTAGTCCTCGTCGTTCCACCAACTTGTTCCACCAGTGGCACGAGAAGGAATTGTCATTCCTTGGCGTTAGATGCAATCGGGATAGCGCTAAGTTCATGATAAACAGACTATCCTAGTCTTCTGTCAAAATATAATTGATACAGTTCCAGTTAATCCCACCCTCTTCTTTCCTATATAGGATAACACGTGCAGGACTTAGATGCCACCCGCATACGGTGCAGAATATTCCTTCAAGCGGTTCGGCGACTCGTTCTTCTGCCACACCATTAAGACCTGAAATTCCTTACCAGTTCACGTGTTTCCCTCCTCCTACAGTCCAGGGTCCTTTAAGTGGGGCGTGAAAAAGTATCTGATGAGGCCGTCAAGCTGAGTGCCACCATTGTACGAGTCTATAATGGTGACCCTCTTTCCCCGAGACTTTGACTTCAGCTTACCATCAGGCAACGTCAAATTGACGTGCCCTATATAAAAAAAAGACACACAGTTTAAATTAAACGACGAACAATTAATTGACTTTAAATATTCTATTCCAAAACTCAAAAGTAAGTCAGCATTGGCAATCAAAGCTACTGAGCCGTCTCCGCTTTACCTATACAAGACTATTCTATTTAACTTGTCGAGCCTTGCGAATTCAACTTGTTCAAAGGTATGTGTTCGACATTTTTTACCGCATATTCTAAGGCCTAACAGTCTGCGACCTCGGATGTGTGCTAGCGTGTCTTGGATGTGGGTTTACGATCTAGCCCCACGGGTTCCCAGCCGTGTGGGTGCCTCATTGTGAACGGTAATTAACTCTAACTGTCAACATTTCCTAGGAAGCCATGTGAACATCACATCAATAGGGATTGTTGTATTTAATTATAATAATTGTTTCTCGGCTTGATAACAACTGAATGTGTACTGGGTGCAAGTTTGTATGTAAAAAAGAAATTTTCTCAGTGTTTCGGATAATATTTTATTGTACTTTCACTGGTGTGCCGGTGGCATATAGTGTAATAGTGTTCATTGAATTGTTTTAAGTCATAATCAAAACAAATAATTTTATGCTAACTCACACTAGAGCTTGTCTAAACATTTGTTAATATTTATTTTAAATTAGTAAAAGTTTTATTTTTTAATTTGTTCTTTTATTTTTAACTAGCTGTTGCCTGCGGCTCCGCCCGCGTGGATGTTGGTTATATAGGCTATGTCCTTCGGAAGGATAGATTAGACCTTGAGTAAGGACTCCTTCCTCAAGGTCTAATCTATCTCTTTACCAAATTTCATCAAAATCGGTTCAGTGATTTAGGCTATTTATAGTTTAACCGTGGAATACGTAGCTGAAATTACGATAGCACTAAAAGTGTCCTATTTATTGATTAGGCATATCGTAAATTTTCCGGAAGACAGAAGAACGAATCTCTGGTAAAAGAACATTAATAAAACTGAGACGGGCAACAAAAGTAGCTACATGTAGTTTACGAATACGAGCATTGTTGCTAACGTCATGGAATTAGAAACAAAACCGTTTTCCACTGTAGCAATGATATAGCCAACATTACTACACAGAAGCTTAAACGAATCGATTAGCAAAACTGTTTTAGCGAATATAATGCACACATTGTTCTTCAGAAAGACCAACAATTACACCAAAACCATTATTTATTTGCCATGCTTACGACTAAATGAAACTTTTACTAAAGAGTAAAACGCCGAGAAACCAGTGTGGTTAATAACACATGAAGTAGGTATGTTAGTCACGTATGCAAATATTGATAAACTTCGCAGTAAATGTTACTAAGAAAACATATGCACACCTTTTAAAGTTGTTAAGCTAATACACCAATTAATAAATGACATGATACGACGTTTACAGTAAAAGCCTTAGCGAAAGCAAAAGTACGAGATGTTGTAGCGAGTCATTGACCGCTCAGATTCGGCTGCGGCATTGAACGCTGAAAACGTAACACGTATCTGACCTTCTCACACCAACAGTGACTACATATAGCTATCTCATTTAGAAGGTGCACCTTTAAAACTGTGTCAAGAGCTGCGTGACAGGTTAACATCAGAGATAGGTCTTAAGATCCTAGAAGTGTTGACTCTGGAGAAAGTGTAAACAAAAACTTTCGTCGGATTGTTTCGTGTGAGCTTGAGCGGTAACGTCAGGTTTTTAATGTAATGTTATCGTTTAAGGAGATTTTGTTACACAAACTATTATGCTGGCACCTTCATTTATTATTTTCTGGCAAATAATATGGAATACGGAAATCCTCACAGACACCACCGCGCCGGTCGGCAGCGACTTAAACTGCACACCGCGTCAGGCATTTCCCTCGCACCCCGAAAACAAACGGACAGAGTGAAAACTTGTCAATTTTCAGCAGTATGCGTATTACACACTAACTGTTGCCCGCGGCTCCACTCGGGCGGAGTTTGATCCGATTCCGCAACAATTTGTTATATTTTTCTTTTATAATGAACCTTTCATTTGTATTTGTTAGTGTCAGGAACAATAACGAACACAAACAAAAGAATTCTTTATTTGTAGTCGTTATTATTTATTTGTATCATTTATTGTCAAGAACATATACAAATAAAAGAATTTTCGAATTTGGTGCAGATGTTCGGAAGTTATGCGCATAAATACACATTTCCGCGATACATTTCAATTTAAATAGATTTCAGTTCAATGAAAGTAAGCTAAGTTGAATTACGCAATAAAATCTTGATTTCAAACGTAATTGCTGATAACTCAGGTCATTGACCAACGATGTACTGAATTAAAAGATATATTATAATGAAGTATTTCAAAGCCTTGCGGCGCGCTGTAATGATCACTGTTCAAGTATCAATCAGTACTTACATACAGAAAATAAATGAACTGTCAACATGGATATAGAATTCAATTCTGTATTACCATCTTGCGTAAGACGAATTTGGAATGTGTATCTGAATAGTTTCAATTTAATTTAATGAAAACGAATGTTATTTTTCTTTATTTTTGCTTAATAACGAAATTAAATATAATACTTGCATTAATTATTAACTTTCATTGCAATTTTTACGGTTGACTCATGATACGGGATTTCATGTACCGCAACGAATTAACGTTGTCACTCAATTTGGTAGAGCTTTCAGTTTTCTTAGTACATGACAGCGATGTGGAGAAGTTTCTTATTTTCCAAGTATTCCAAGAGATTTTTTCTTACTGAAAAAGAAAACTAGTAACGGAAATTACTTGTATACCCACTAACCGCTTCAGTCCCTCTAGACAAGTGGCAATTCGTTGCTCGGCGTATGACGGAATAGAATGCCAAATGTAAGGGATTTGACGTATATAACAGGCGCTTAAATTCGAACCCGGGCCCTCTCGATCATAAAACTCCTTAACCATTAAGCTAGTAAAGTTTAAAAGACGTTACTCACGTTAGCCACCCCAATTGGCGACAATACTAGCACATTGCTTAAAAACATTATTTTTGGGTCGAGTGGACCAATAAGAAAAATAGTCATATTACATCAATAATAAATCCGAAATTATCTTGCAAGAAGTGTATAATAATACGATTGACCATTATAAAATGGATACTTGATATATAATAAGGTAAATTGATATCTTCGTGAGATAGAAACTTTTTTTCAATTGGCAATTTCTACAGATATTATATACTACTCCGTCATCTCAAACTTCTCTTTGCACCAAAGTTCCGAACAGACATGCTCCTGTACATTGTCACGATTAACTTTCAATTTCATTCGCTACTGTAGGTCAACGCTCGAAGATCTAACGATAGCTTGCTCCGCTTGTTGATGCTGTTACCGTAACTAATCACTGAGGATAGATTTCATAGTTAGGTATATGTTCATTCAACAATGTTGTATAGCCTGAATAATTAGAATCCATATCCATACTTAATTATAAATGCGAAAGTAACTCTGTCTGTCTGTCTGTTACGCTTTCACGTCTAAACCACTGAATCGATTTTGATGAAATTTGGTATAGGCATAGTTTAGACCTTGAGAAAGGACATAGGCTATGTTTGGTCGCGATAACCGACATCTACGTGGGCGGAGCCGCGGGCAAAAGCTAGTAAGTTATAAAATTCGTTATTATCTTAATAATTATAGATACTTTTATCCCCGTTTCCCAGTCCTCGTTCTGAATAATACCGATGTGAGTACCGCGACTGTTTCCATTCCTGGGATTACGCTCTGAGAACACAAGAATGTCATAAACTCGGTTTGTTTGTGAATCACTTGCTATTGAGTGTAGGTGTGTACATGAAGTATGGTAGTGTAGAGGGATTAATCTCCTTAAGTATTTGTAAGCCATGTATGGAGCTTCACGCAGATATTTCTACGTTATATTTTATTTCTACGCTACGTAGATATTGTATTTCTACGCTAATTGACCTTACTTTGGTTTCCTCAGAAGAATGTGTAGCTAAACACGGACAATATCCAGCTACCTGTTTCTCCTATCACGACTTGCTCTATCTGTCTTATAAAGTGCGCATCCCAAAGGCTAAGCGTAGAACCTTAATGCAGCGAAATTTTGGTAGCATGAACGTTGAGAGTCTTCGTGAGGACGCCGGGAATATTGATTGGACTCCACTTGTCACTTCCGAGTCCGTTGACGAGCAAGTGAAAATATTTACGTCGACCGTCATCTCACTATATGACAAACATGCGCCTGTACGGGCAGTTAAAATAAAACATCCACCATCGCCATGGCTTACCGAGGATATCAAACGACTCATAGCCAAAAAAGCAGCAGCTAAATTTAAATATAGGATCAAGCCAAATGAGGATAACCACAGAAAATATGTAACAATAAGAAACCATTGCAATAGGGTGTGTAGGAACGCACAACGCCAGCACATTCATAGTACCATTCATAATGGAGATTCAGCTAAGGTCTGGAAATTTCTGAAAACATTGGGCGTTGGAAAATCACGTGAAGACACCATCCCAAGAAATTTGAATATTGATCTACTAAATCAACATTTCGCCGCCTCGTCCAACCTTGATAGGACTACGAAAGCGCAAACTTTGGCCTTTCTTTCATCTCTTCCAACGCCTAAATACTCACCTTGCGTCTTTAATCTTTTCACTGCTTGTGGTGTTAGGAAGAGCATAATGGCAATCACATCAAATGCAATTGGAGATGACAGTATCAGCCGTAAAATGATTCTCCCCATTCTCGATGAAGTCCTTCCCATTATATGCTACATCCTCAATTACTCCATATCCAGCTGTTCTTTCCCAACTACATGGAAAGATAGTCTAATTGTTCCTCTACCTAAAAAACTTAAACCACAATCTTTTACTGACTATCGCCCCATATCCATACTCCCATTCCTCTCAAAGGTACTTGAACGTCTCGTACATAACCAAATTAGTGCATTTATCACCAAAAATAAAATCCTCAACCCCTTCCAATCAGGTTTTCGTCCTGGGCACAGCACTGTTACAGCCTTAGTTAACATTACGGATGACATCAGGTCCGGGATGGAGGGCGGAAGGCTGACTGTCATTGCTCTGCTTGACTTTAGCAATGCCTTCAACACGGTTGATTGGTGGTTGGTGGTTGTCGGCGACCACACAGGTTGTTTACCTGTGTGGTCGCCGACAACGTATCCGCAATGAAAATACTTTGTCTAGTTGGTGTAATACTTCTGTTGGTGTACCCCAGGGTGGCGTTCTATCTCCTTTACTCTTCGCAATTTTCATAAATTCTATCTCAAATAATCTTCGTTGTTCCTACCACCTATATGCAGACGATCTACAAATTTATGCACAGGCGCCACATGCACAGCTGGCGGAGGCTGTGGAGATGATCAACGAAGATTTGGCTCGTATAGCTGCTTGGAGTAAGATCTACGGTCTTAAAGTCAACCCCGTAAAAACTCAGGTAGCCATTGTAGGCAGCTCCTTGATTAGAGCCAAAGTTGTTACTTCGCAGCTCCCGCCGGTTGTTTTTGATGGCACTGTAGTTCCGATTAGTGACAAAGTAAAAAACCTCGGGATATATATGGATTCCAGTCTTTCTTGGGACTCGCAACTCCAGGAGGTGAGTCGTAGGATGTTTGCGTCAATGGGATCACTACGTAAGTTACAATATTTCCTTCCTATTGCTACCAAAATTTCGCTGGCAAACACATTGTTACTGCCCATCCTTGATTATGCGGACGTCAGTTATCTTGATTTAACCGAAAGCCAGTTAGATAAACTTGAGCACCTCCAAAATGTCGCTATAAGATTTATATTTGGATTACGCAAGTATGATCATGTTTCGCAGTTTCGAACAGAGCTTAAGTGGCTACCCATAAGACTTCGCCGGAATGCTCACATCCTTTCTTTGCTGTACAGTATTTTATTTCATCCTTCCACCCCGTCCTATCTTAAGGAACGCTTCGAGTTCCTACACGATACACATTCGAAATTCCTAAGGTCATCAGAGAACTTAAGAATAAGGATGCCGTCGCACAAAACTGTATTTTACGACAACTCCTTCACAGTTACGGCTATCCGTCTATGGAATAACCTACCAGTACACATAAGAAAAGCTCAGAACTTAAATAATTTCAAAACCATGGTAAAGGAACACTATCTATTACTGTGAAGGGGCTCTGTGATGGCGAGTTTACTATATCTAGATATGTATAAACTTTATGTATGTATGTATGTATGTATGTATGTATGTATGTATGTGTGTATGTATGTATGTATGTATGTATGTATGTATGTATGTATGTATGTATGTATGTATGTATGTATGTATGTATGTATGTATGTATGTATGTATGTATGTATGTATGTATGTATGTATGTATGTATGTATACGTATGTATATGTGTATGTATGTGTATGTATTATGGATGTATGTATGTATATGTGTATGTGTGTATTAATGTAAATAAAATTAGATATGATACCTGTCTTTTATGTATTTACTTATGATATTGACAGAAAGTACGCCAAAACAACTACCACTCAATCCTACAAACATTATGACCATCCAAAGGTTGCCTGGCAGAAATCGCTTATAGCGATAAGGCCGCCCTTGTACTGATTCCTTAGTCATAATTTTTAAATTTGTATTTTATATGGTGTACAATAAAGTGTAAATAAATAAATAAATAAATATTTGGGACCCAAGCATCCCTCACCTGCAAGTCAGTACACCCGATTGATAGACGAGACTAAAGCAGGCGTTTCTCTAAAATTCGCATAAAAGTTATAATTAACCATACATGTTATTTTATCTCTTATGGTAAAACGTTTAGAACAAAAAAATTAGATAAAATGCCGCAGTGGAGTTTGTTGCTTCTTCTCCACTAGCGCCTGAGAAGCGGTGGTAAACCTATGTAAGTTTAGGGCCGTTCCCAATAACATAATCTACAGATTAGAGAAGGTAGAGATAGTTCCTTTGTCAAATCCTATTGTTATTTTGCTAGTATGAATTGCGTTACCATAAAGATTGATGACGTTTTTATCCTTTCTAATGTCAAAACTGGCGATAGATAGGTTATTGGGAACGGCCGTTAGTAGTATTGACGTCAATAAGATGTAACAATGTTATACTATATTGAGAAATACCTAAACAATATTGCACAAACACAAACGTACACAATGTACATGTTATTATAAACATGTGTGTTATTTAGGTAACATGTATTTACTACAAATTTTCACAAAAAAAAACATACAGACGAATTGAGAACCTCCTCCTTTTTTTGAAGTCGGTTAAAAAAGGTCTCTATCTCTAAGTAAAATTATAGGACCCGATTGGATTTTCCCATTTTACGAAAAGGGAAATCCAATTGGGTCCCATAATTTTACCCGGTCTACATGCAATCATGCATAATAAACGTATAGTGCGAAAAAGGTGTTTGTTTATCATGTTACAACAATACTTAATTTAGCTTAGTGAGAACCAATTAAAAATAACGATGTTATTCAATGCGAAGAAATTTCTGCATGAACAACGAATTTTTCACATGAATGAAACGTTTCGCACGTAGTTCTAGTGAACAAAACCGGTTCTAGATTATTTATTTGGGTAAACATTGTGTTACATAGGGGTGAATTTCAACAGGTCCATTAAAATCTTCATTCCGTGGATTTTTTTTACCTTAAGTTTTGTAGTTAAAACAAATCGCGTTTATTATAGGTTTTGATACTATATGTATTCTTGCTTAATATCTAGCAGATAAATAAAAAAGCTAACGAGATATACAAGATCAAAAATTACGCGCCACGGCGATGACACATGCGTGCGCGGCAATGAAACAAGCATCCACGGGCATGAAATAAATATACCAAGGGAATGAAAAAATCAACCATGGAAATGAAAATACATAATATAAAACATAATATTTTATGTACCTACTTACATGAGAAATTATACTTACATACAATAAAAATACAAAGGGGATTGGGCAATTGTGTATGGACATTGGCGTCATTTATTTTTTCAGTGGCACTCTGTTAAACACGCGTATGAGTGTCGTTATTTTTATTGTAAGTAATATTGGAGCTGCGATATACAGGGTGGAACATTTCGACTTTACCTGGAGGGAAAGTACCCTCATACTAGAGATAGCGAATTTTACTTAAATTAAACATAACCTTATTTTTAAAGGGAAACAAAACTGCATTCAAAGATTTCTAGAAATAACACACCTAATGATCAAACCGCCTAAAATCTTCCTATACCTTCTCTTTTATGGGTTTCCTTTTACTTATTTTACCAAGTTTGTTAGAGATATTTGATCCCTAAGATTGACTCTATCGATTGATGCAATTAAAATATAGCTTCATCCGGATTTTATTCGGTTCGATTACCGGGTGTGGCAAACGATTTTTTTGGAAATCCTTAAACGCAGTGCATTTTTTAAGATTAAGAGAGTGTTTCCTTTGTTGCTGCCCAACCTAGGTGGATCCTGGCTAGTTTTTTCTAGGAGTTGTTTTTACCAAGCTGGATAACTTATCCCAGGCAGATTTTTTCTTGAACAACTTCGAGTTAACCCCATCGATGGCTGTCTGTCTGTCCCTGTGTATGCTTAAATCTTCAAAATTACGCAACGGATTTAGAATCGGTTTTTTTAATAGATAGAGTAATTCAAGAGGAAGATTTATATGCATAATACATGCATAATATTGTAGAGAAATATTGATAAATTTAGAGATATGCAGCGGGAATGGGGTCAGAAAATATGGCGGTACGAAGTTCGCTGGGTCAGCTAGTATTAGATAAACGATAGCGTTTGCATTGGAGATGTGGAGGGAAAGTACTCTAAATACTGGAGATAGCTAATTTCATTCAGAAGAAACATTTCCTCATTTTTAAAAAGAAAAAAAAAACTGCGTTTAACGAATGCTGAAAAATCGCTTGCCACATCCTGTAATTGAACCGACTAAAATCGGAAAAAATAACAGCCAGTATTTTTATTGCTTTAATCGATAGGATTAATTATAAGATTCGAATCTCTCTAAGAAACCTGGTAAACTGCAGGTACTTTCATATTATACCATTTTCATTCATGGCTGCTCAATTCCAAAACGACGCCAATTCTTTTACACGAAAAAGAAATGGGAAATTAACAAATTAATATGATATACTTTTGTCAATATACTATGGCGATGAGAACATAAGTTACGGAAATGAAACATCTGATCATGGCAATGAGACTAAATTGTTTTACAAGGCATGGCAATGATTTTTTTTTCATTGCCGCGTTTTTTTCTTCATTACCATAGCAAATTTTGACCACGGAAACCATGGAAATGAAAGCACGGTGGTGAAAAACGAGCCAAAAATATAATATAAGAAAAAATCTATTAATTATTCGAAGTAATAAACACTGCACTAAAATAAACAAGATAAATTTCGTTCTATTGAATGTATAATCAAGAGGATAAACTTATTGGAATAGACAGTTATACCTATCCACAGTAATGAAAGAAAAAATGTCCAGTAACATAAAAATGATATACTTTTATTTATGGTGCCAAAACGCAGGTACGTGTGTACGTCCTTCCATGTCGAGCACTTAGGCGGCACCAATATGCAACGTTTAGCGGATATGAGGGAGGATACAAGTCGTTAGATAAAACGATATTCTAAAATATGTTTAGAACATGGCGATTAAAGGTAACTCTAGGACAAATGAACTTTTATTAACCATTCGTTGTATTGTCTAAATATTTGAATAAATGTATTTCGTAACAATACTTTAACTATTCACGTATCAAATAAAACTAGGTTTTAATTAAAAAAACCAATAGATTTTTATCAATGAGGTATCACAACACAATAGGTGATGTGTGGACAAACACGGCAATGAAAAATTTCGAGGTTTAAAATTTTTTTTTGGCGAATCTATAATCCTATTTAATAAAATATTTAGTGCTCCACATAGATCACTATATCGCCTAACCAGAAAAAAATGTTAGAGTATTGTAAAAATGATTTTTAGTACCGATTTCATCGATGCCACGCAATTTTTGGCCCCGGGAAATTCACCCATAGATGTTTTTACAATGTGTTGCATTTATTCTGGTATCTACATGTTACATTGTTAACAGTTTGTTACAGAACAGGTAGGAACAGATAGGATTTAAAATATCACTTTTGGATTTTTATGTAATTATTTCAATATAAACAATATCAGAAACTAAGGATGTCGTTTAATTAAAACTTTCACATATGAATTTAAGCTTTAATTTTCCCGTAATCCATGAAATTAAAAAAAAAAAAAACAATAGTCTGCAGGAAAGAGATATAAATTAACGGTGTTGATAACTTTCAAATATTTTTATTTTATTTTTCATACGAGTTTGATTCCAACTGTGAAATTAATTAATAATGGTCTTGAAAAAGCTTGACCTTTCGACTAATTTTTCTTTAGTTTTATAAAGAAACTAATTTCGAGAATCTTGATCAGCTTCATACATATGTACGTACCAAAATAATAAAACATAATAAAATGTGTATTAAGAAACGATTGTCATCCCACGCTGTAATAAACTACTAAACTTACAACCTATTATGAAATATCATACAACTATTGAGTAGGTTAATACACAAATTTTCTCATATAATAAATTGAACGAGGGTCCCGGCTAATCGTGTCAAGTCCGCAGTGAAAGTAAGCGGTGGGTGCGCGTGAGACGCACGAGAGATCAACACCGCGCTCTGAGATTGCGATGACTTGACGCGCCGAGAAGAGGATAATGACTTTTCGTATAAGTTATAGTACTAGCGTTATAATTGTCTAGGTACAGAGATAAATATATCAATGTCAACATTATTATTAAGATTATAATTTTGATAGTTTATACGTGCACTTTATTAAGGACCATTTGAGTTTTTTTTTGTATTTTTAAAAAATTATATTATGTTAGGTCTCGACAAAATGACTTTACCTCGCCTGATAGTCAATCGAAGCCTATTGCAGTTCACTGCTGGACATAGGCCTCTCCCAAAATGCGTAATTCCACATTTGCCGATTCTCCGCCTTCTGCATCCAGTCTGTCCCAGCCACCTTGCCGGCCAGCCTCGCCTGATAGTAGGTAAGCTAAAGGTAAGTTCTCAGAAAAGAGGATAACCATTATACACACATACAGTTACGTCTTTTTTCCCAGTGGTGAAGATAGAGACCTGCCCCCTAAACAAGTGGCAATTCATTGCTCCGCGTATGACGGAATAGAATGACAAATGTATAGGATTTGACGTTTTTGACATTCGTTGACGCCTGTCATATACGTCAAATCCCATACATTTGGCATTCTATTCCATCATACGCCGAGCAACGAATTGCCACTTGTCTAGAGGGGTAGCTACGATGCTGGCATAGCTACATCTTTCGTTCTACTATCATAATTGTTTTCAATAACCATAATACAAATTATAAAGATATTGCTTTTTATTACATACATACCCATACATATTTTACTCATACACATATAAAAGGATAATTAAGTACAACGGCGACATAATTTTAAGTTTTCTCCCCACAATAATTAGAGAGATAGGTAGGTATATAAAATTAACATAGAATGCAGAGTCAAGTGTACCCATAACAGAGTGGATTTATGTCACACTAAGAAAAAGAGTTTCTAGAAATAAGCTTGGCATCGGCAGAGTGAATCTGGCAAATAGTTAAATTCATTGTAAGACATGAAATACTAAAACTTAATAAGAAAATCTATTAATGTATACGTGAATGTTTTATTATACGTATTAAGCGAAGCTACAAAGGGTCACACCTGAATGAAAGTGAAAAAATGAATCTAATCACCTAAAAGTTTTGTAGAACTACAATCAAATATTTTCACACCTGCCAACGATTGAATTCCTACACTATAATTTTCGAGATTGTTAGTGTAACAATAGACGTTACAACAATTACCTTGCCAGATTGCTGGCTAATGACTCTTGGCACGCGTGCTTGATCTGTGAACTTTGCTTTAGTATAATCGTCTTTGCTGTATACAGTCAGTATCAGAATGATCTTGACTAGCAAAGTACTCAAAATGATCTTGAGTCAAGTCAAATTGTTTTTTCGTCCCAAGTAAAGGTGTGTACCAAATATCAGAACAATTAGTTAACAGGAAGGGGGAATACCAAGATATTAAGATAAAGATCGATCTAATGCTATCACCCCGACTGACTGACACAAAGCCTAAAATGATTTGTTACTACTAGCTGTTGCCAACTACTCCATCTGTGTGAAATACTGAAATAGTCTTGTAAAATTGTTTTTAAATTTTTTGCAATTTAAAAAAAAATCGCATTTTAAAATTCTCAGTTGTCTGATTGTCACAATCATATATAATTGAATTACGAGTGCCGTATTTATTATATCTTCGTACAGCTTGTCCATTGATGTCATGACCAATAATATGGTATACCTATCATAGAAACAACGTGGGTGGTATAAAAATAAAAATAACAGCATCTAACAATACTTAAGTGCCCCTACTCACGAGAGAAGAAAGAATGATTGTCTGGTCAAATTCCTGCTCACCTAACCTGTTGTAGGTATAGGTATTGTGTATGTTGTGAATGTGTATTCCACAATATACACTATTTTCTAAACTATTTCATTTATTAACTTATTACTATTTGGGCTCGGTTATAAATAATAAATTACTTATTGCACATAATAGTTTTAATAAGTAGATGGCCGCTTTTAAATGGACGTTGTATGATTTAATGGCTTTTTTATGGTTACTCGAACTATTAATGATACATTTTCACACAGGCCGATTGAAATAGTTTGGTAAAACGAACCGGTTATGAAATCGATTCAGTTAGAAGTTGTCTTATTAGGAAGGTAGGTTTTAGAAATGGAATTTTGTTTTCACTTTTTGATTTAGTGTTGTCATAACACATTTTGATCTATTGTCAAAAGTCTAGAGTTAATTTAACGGACAATATCGGACTAATCCATACCTACAAACTGCAGAGGGCCTGACTTTACCTACTAGTTCATGCACCTGCAAAACAATGTATGGGCTCTGGCGCAGGCTTCCCTCTCACGGTTGGTCAGACGGCTATCACTCCCTGACAATCAGAAATGCCAACTAAAAACAATAAGCGAAAATCGGGCTTCAAGGTGTAACTTTGCAACCGGGAAATTGTCTTTGAGACGATGATGATGATTTCGGACTATTCCTACGATCTGAGATTCAAGTTTTGTTAATTGCTAAAATAATTCAATCTGAATTTTGAAATGAACTTAAAATTAAGACTTCCTTAAAATCTTAGAATATAAGGAAATCATAAAGTTGCATCATCTCTGAACAACTCAGACTCATTTATTAATTAACAATAAAATAAACACCATATCGTAACGTAAATATAATTTAGAGCTCACGAAACAAACATAATTTGATCGAACGATATCAAAATTATATCTCATCGGCACACTTCAAAGTGAGAATGACCCGTAAATGGCGTGTAACCATAAAAGTAATGAATCGTTTTATTAATTGTTAATCTGCAAATAAACGCAGGCCGCGGCGAAACGTTTCGTAGTGATCACCAGAGGTGCAATAAAACTGCGCCGAGGGCCTACCGCACCCAGTAATTATACAATGGACGCACTGCGACCGCATATTTTACAAGCGAAAATGCACCGCAAAAACTCTAAAGCAGCTTGTACAAAGAGTTCCGGCATATGTGTTTTGGTACTTTCTCCCGGTGCTCCCACGGCCCACTTGCCCCGAAAAGCAACTTGTTCAGCGGGAACGCCCAAAATTTGGTGATTAAAGTGGTGCGGTGTGCCCACGTCTTTACTTTCGCGGCTCCCGCCAATTAAGCTATGGCCGGCCGTTGTTTTGTTTTTATTAAAGTGCTAAATGAGATGTCCGAGATCGACGGTCTAGGCAATTATTTTGCAAGTTAACAGTTCAACAGTCTATTCAGCAACTTTGAAATATCAACAGACAAACTACGTGATAGTATTATAAATACTCTAGAATGTTAATGAAGGTCAAAATAAGAGAAAGAGAAGATATAGGTCAAATCAAGAAAGATATCTCGGATAGAGTGGAAGCTCTGCATGCAATCGGAACTAACACTTTCATGATGATGATGAATTTTAAAGATGAAGCAGTATAAGTAAAAGCAATTTCACGTACGAAAATACAGTTTGGGCACAATATTCATACGTAACACATTGAGTTGTTTAAGTAGACGACACAGCATTAAATAAATGAGAATCCTTAAGGAAATAATAAAAATGCCAGTCTTCCTCTACATGCTCGAGATAGTACAAAGAAAGATGGCGCAACGAAATTGCATTCCGACATGCCTCAGTACTGCCAACTTAATACAAAATACAGACTTTCCCTTTTTAGTGCAGCAAAAGGGAAATAAGTGAGCAAATTCCTTTCGCGAACCATTGCAGTACTGGTTGACCCAATCGCCCTTGGACCTCAATTTCTAATAGGAGATGATTCACTATTTAAAAGTATATGTTTAGACGTCAGCAATTGAAAGTATGAAGATTGAAATGCTGATAAGGATCCTTTCGTATTTGATTTATGGAGCCAGAGAGAGACATCATTACGTATGTTAATGTAGCTTTTGTGTTCAGAAAGAATTATGATGTAGCTAATGTTTGGTGTCATATTTTATCGCCACAATATATCAGTTGTGTACCGCCGTGTGAGCACAATCATTTTTCTTCTCTCTCTCCTTCTCTAAGCTCATAATTAATTTGTTTTTAAAAGAGTCTTGTACTTTACGAGGGTCTGTTCGTATAAGTCCCTTAACTTGATATATTAGTGAAACTGATGAAGGTAGGAATTAACAGCTCTAATCTATCCAGATTTATTGCTTGTAAAAACATACATTTACTAAGAAATAAATTCTACCTAAGTGAATAAAATATAGAATTAAGTTGATTTATCACTTGTTTGAGTTAAATACTATGTGCTAGTAATCGGTTATTTTAATTTTATATTGGATATTAAGAAAGCACATGACTGACATGACCTACCTTAATTTGTGATTGCAAAAGAAAGGCCTCTCAAGAAGGCGAAAGTGAAACACAAAAGGGAAGACGAAAGCCTCAGGTAATTGCATAATGCTACTGTAGGTACTGCAATGGACCACATAAACTATTCCAATATTAATTCTGAGGACGAAAAGGACGACGTAGTATGAATATAAGCAACAACGTTTCATAATCAAAATAATAAGGGAAAACTCCTTGCATAAATCACTTTTACCTGTCAAGCTTTATTCATTTACCCATTGTACGTTAAACTTCATTATACGTAATCAACTCATTTGGTAAGTAATGAAAAAGCCTATCAAATCCACAATTGGAATAGCTGGCGAGAGACACACTTAAGTAGAATATTAGAAGAATGTATTATGGTGTTTAATTTCCTCATAAATCCATTCCCTTAATTCGTCATGCTTATAACCATTTCGGTTGCTCAAAGCTACCCAAATGTATAATAATATTCTTAATTCGTTCGTATAACATAGAAATCGTGGTTCTTTATATAATATGTAGAAATTTATAATAGTGGACCTTAGCACTGAGTAATTCAGCTTAACTATTAAAATTTTCTCTTACACCTGTCAGCGTAAAATGATATTTACGTGTAAGAAAAGTGTGAAATTTTATTATTTATCTGTTTACTGCTCACCCCCAATTCTAGTTAAATCACCATGACGGTGCATGCGGTTTCTCTCTCATTCTGCCACATTTATTGTTTAAATATAATTTCATTTTTATAGTAACGTGATTATGTTTGCGGTATAAAGCCTATTACGACTTTGAGAAAACTGCAAACATGTCACTAATTGCAGAAACTTGTGTAGAATATAATTTTATTATGGTAGACTTTACGAGATTTTTAATGTTGTTAAGTAGGTATCTCTGTCATCGTTAACTTATTAGTGAGTGGTAGGTTTCCAATGACTTAACAAACTATAATCAAGCCTTTATCCACGGAGAATTAGAGTGAATTTGGATCTTGGTTTGTAACTAGGTAACGAAAAAAGAGAACATTTTCTTCTTTTGTAACGGGTTACAAAACACAGTTACATAGGTGGCCGAAAGGGAATTAACACCTACATTTCACCAATCATTGTATTCAGTCCCACGTAATAGGGAGTGAGGCTGTAGCCGTATTCCGGGCACTATTGTTGACTCGAGCCATGCCAGCCTGAGATGGCTGTGTCCGAGCTTGCATAATATATCTGTCTGATGTTAAAAAGCCCTATCCCTTAGTCAACTTGTACGACACCGCATGGGAAGAGATGGGGTAGCGCAGGGTAGCCCAAATTCTACTCTACCGGTAACCAAGCGGCGATCTACCGTGACTTCATTCATTATCATGATCATGATTACTACAACAAAGACAGTGTAGCAACATCATCATTCACCATTGACTAAGACGATATGTGTGCTATGACACAGATGTTTGTAAATATTATATAGTATACAGGGCGTCCCACGGCGATGCCACATGGAGGGAAAGTACCTTAAATCCTTAAGTTAGCTCATTTTACTTAAAGGAGACATCATTTTATTTTTAAAAAGAAACAAAACTGCATTTAAAGATTTTTAAAAATTCGCTTGCCACACCCGGTAATCGAACCGACTAAAATCCGAAAAAGTAACATCCTGTATTTTTATGGCATCAATCGATAGTGTCAATCATAAGGATCAAATCTCTCTAAGAAACATGGTAAATTAAATGAAAGAAAGTCCTTGAAATCTAAAATTATAAATTCAATTTGGCAAAATAAAACACTTTAATCCAAAGTTCATCCATCCATCTGATACCATATTAACAATAAAATTCCATATTTAAACTACTTTTCTTTTTTTATCGTGCTGACACCGCTGCTGGTCAGCAGTAGTATTTAGGTATGTCGAACTCAAACCGACTAAAACCGCACGCCGTCTAAATTAACAGGTTATAAGTTGATCCATAGGGCAATTTCTCTTGCCATTTTCGTTGCACAGGGTACACCGCGTGCAGGTTTCTAATCAAGCACCCAAAAATAACTACCTACCCTACCTACACATACCTCATGCAGTTACCCAATAAAGTTACATTCTAAACAGGTAACAAAGTTCATTCATTTAGTACTCATTTTACTAAATAAATTTCATCAAAGATATCTCTAGTGTTGATACCTTGTGAGAAATTCTTACAAGGTATCAACACTAGAGATATCTTTGATGTGTTGATACCTTGTAAGAAATTCTTACAAGGTATCAACACTAGAGATATCTTTGATTTGATTAGAAACCTGCACGCGGTGTACCCTGTGCAACGAAAATGGCAAGAGAATTGCCCTATGGATCAACTTATAACCTGTTAATTTAGATGACGTGCGGTTTTAGTCGGTTTGAGTTCGACATACCTAAATACTACTGCTGACCAGCAGCGGTGTCAGCACGATAAAAAAAGAAAAGCAGTTTAAATATGGAATTTTATTGTTAAATGGTATCAGATGGATGGATGAACTTTGAGCTCAGAATAAGTAATAGTCTTTGAGTTAAAGTGTTTTATTTTGCCAAATTGAATTTATAATTTTAGATTTCAAGGACTTCCTTTCATTTAATTTACCATGTTTCTTAGAGAGATTTGATCCTTATGATTGACACTATCGATTGATGCCATAAAAATACAGGATGTTACTTTTTCGGATTTTAGTCGGTTCGATTACCGGGTGTGGCAAGCGAATTTTTAAAAATCTTTGAATGCAGTTTTGTTTCTTTTTAAAAATAAAATGATGTCTCCTTCAAACAAAATGAGCTAACTTAAGGATTTAAGGTACTTTCCCTCCATGTGGCATCGCCGTGGGACGCCCTGTATACGAACCGCCACCGTAGTTGACAGCTTGACGAGCTCTCCAATGCACGAGGGGTTTCAATTTTTTAAGAACGGCCACCCATCCTAAGTCTAACCTGGCGAGTATTGCTTAACTTTACAATATGTTAATATAATCATAATTTAATCCACACTGGTTACCTATTACGAAGCTTAATTACCACTTATGAAGTATGAGATCATCTTTAGTTAACTTCTTGAAAGATAATGGCGAAATAATATTTAAACTTCTGTTGTTATTTTCAAACCTGATTATTTTATCTTAAAAGTAATCTTCCTGCTTCAACAATATTGAAACATCAATATTTTATAATCATAACTTCGTTCGAGCAAAAGTGCCTGTTTAATTGCTTTTGTTTCTCAAGAGTTCATTATTGGAATTTTCCTTTTATTCTGGTCTTTTAAGCTTAAATATTTTCCTGTTTTCCTCGAAGCCTGAGTCCATAACATGTTTTGAAATTGCCAAATTACTCTCAGAACTTTTTCAATTTGCCTTTAATGTTCTACGGTTGGAAAACCTAGAAGTGTTTACAAATCTTCAATATTTAAGTATAATGGCATTTATAAGCGGAATTTTATAATAATATGCTTTGAATTTGACTGCCTCTGTGGCGTAGCGGTAGTGAACGCGGCTGCTACGCAGGAGGCGCGGGTTCGATCCCCGCTCAGTGCCAATATTTGTATGCATGAATATAAATATTTGCATTGGTCTGGGTGTTTCTATGTATAATATGTATGTATTTACAAAAAAAAAAAAATAGTATCTAAGTATGTATATCCGCATTCTAGATTCCATAACACAAGCTAATTAAGCTTACCATGGGGCTAGATAGCGTTGTGTAGAATGTTGTAGAACATTTATTTAATTAAATCTGTGACTCAAATGAATACCCAATTTAATCTTAAGTTTGTAAAATGGTAATGCAATCGTCACAACAAACTGTAATGTGTAACAGTAAGTGGTGCTTATGATAGCTACAACATGCGAAATTCTAGTCTAAGTAGGTAATATATTAGATGTTTAAAGTTTATGGTTAATTACTATACCTATAAACATTAAACACTTGTTATGGGATCGATCAATCTATTTCTAAGGGTGATATTCTCGTTCAAATTGTTAAAAAGCTCCTTTTAATACGAATAGTTATTTCATGATGAAGCATTGATGATATAATTACATATATAAATATAGATCAAATCTATACCAGATTAATTACGATTTAAAATTAAACTATATAACAAACGAACCTGCCGAGTGCAGAGGCAATAAGGTTTAACTATAATATTCGATCAAACTATCCACAACTACGCAGCTTCTACTTACAAGTATAAAGATTTTATTCATTTAACATGAGACAAAGGTTTTGATCTCTTGAGATATGAAAGTTTAGATCTTGTATACATACACATGAATTTCTGAAGAATTACTTAGAGTAAGTTTCAGTTTCTCGTGTGCGCTAGGGAACTAGACTTACCTTACTTATACTTAAGGCGCGGTTCGACCTCAAAATCAACAAAACGTTTATTGTTTCAAGCATGATCGTGAATTTATGATACAACTAATACATATATCAAACTTAATGGTACCGTATAGACAGTCATAATAATGGTGATTCACTGTAATCCAATAAATAGGCACGAATCACGATATAGGTACATGTAAACTGTCTAAACGCGTCCTATAGACAAAGAGGTCTAAACAACATATTATGACGGAAATTCCGTAGTCAATCTTCCGATTCGGAGTGATCGATTAACTGCGCAGAGTCTCGTGTGAATGTCAGTTTTTGTCACATTTCTGAAATATCCGGTTCAGATTTTAAGCATGACCAAGACCAAGACCTTTCTAACAGAATAAAATCGACGGGAAAATCCGTTTAGTAGTTTTTGAGTCCACCCAATACCGAACAAACAGTCAAAAATTTCACAAATAAATATGTTGGTGTTTTGCGTAAGCCTTAACCAGCAATGTAGTGCCGCAGAATTCAAAATTCTAATTTACAAAATCTTTATAAAAATTATAAAAGTCTTTACAAAATTAAAACTTTGGCGTCGGTTAATATTGTTATTCTTTCAAGAATTATATAGGTATAAAACTGAAATAAAAGAGACATACTCTCATATGAGTATTATGGGTTATGCAATTGAAAATTCTGTCACATGGACTGATAAATTGAAGTACAACTACGCCTTAACCTCCTCATCAATCTCCACTGCCAACTGAAATGATACAATTCTCAAAGCATCACAGTCGTGGGTACAAAATAACAATACGGCACCAGATTCCGTCCCACATACTGTTGGAAACTGTACCACTCAGCAAAGTGGGTTCAATTATGGGAGACTCGTGATGACTGCTAACAGTTCAATGAATTAAATACTAATGGTACAGGTGTTTCATACTATAAACACACCTTAAGCTCACTTTTATGCTTTTTTAAATTATGTATACATATATATATATATATATATATATATAAAAATCCCCGGAAGGGGTAGGTAAAGGTTTATTGACACGTATATATTTCACCAATCATGATTCAACTGCATATTACTTTAATAGTTTGAGCTTTGCTTTGTTAACGATTAATTTTTATCTAATTACATTTACTTATATCAATCAATCAATCAACTAGCCTATTGCAGTCCACTGCCAGACATAGGCCTCTCCCAATATGCGCCACGTTTGCAGATGCTGAAAATTACTCATATGTAAATGAGATTTCTTCGAATGAAAGGTTTAATGACTGTAGAGGAAGCACGTCATATGTATAAGGTCAGAAGCAGGTTGCAAGGTATCATTCCTGCCTACTCCGCGGGGAGAAAGGCGTGAATGTGTATATACATGTACTTATATGTAAATTTTCTCTTGCCACAGACCTTTCGAAACCAAGCCAAGAATTTCTTCAAACTCTAATTAACATAGTATTAATTATTTCATTACAACGTTTTTTCAGACTAAAGTTTAAAAACGTTATTCGTTATTTTTTTTTACAAGTTACAAGATAAATAAATTAAAATAATTTACAACAAACCAACGAGCTCAATTTGCCCACTATGTCGGCGACCGACCTCAGTGGTAGGTACATGTTTGCTTTTGACATTTTTATTTGAAGTAAGTACTCGAATAAATATTAGGTACCTGCTGATTTTTTTTCATCTGCGTTTGTAAATTTATTTATGTAACAGCTGGAGTGGTTAGAGGGAATATCAGAAATTTCGGTTACTAATATTCTTAAAGAATATTCCAGATTCAATAAAGTAAAAACTTTGTTATTCGCTGAAAAGAAATGTAGGTAAACAGCGAACTAACCAAAGAAAAGTAAACTATTAAGAACCGTCGGAAAAGTTCAGCCCTCGGCTATCAACATTAAAAGCAATATCTTGTATAGCCACTTAAAAAAACCTTTACATTGTAATGTAAAAAATCTAGAAGGAGGTAGGACACGATTCCCGTTCCAATTACGCAGTCCGACTGGGGAAGTACGTCCGTCCTACAGAATACCGCGGCCTTAATAACCTCTTGATGTGTTCCTGGTGGTGAGTAGGGTAGCCAGAGCTCACTGGAGAGTTTTTGTGCTGTCAGTGTGAAGACCAAAGTCTTCTCCTGCTTTGTGTGATACCCCTGGTGTTGCACACGTCCATAGACCACGGTTACGATTTCCTATCAGGTGAGCAGTGTGCTTGTCTGCTACCTAAGTGGTATAAAAAAAAATAATGTTTAAATTCTTATCTTTTCAGATCAAAATGCGACTGCGGCGGGGTTTTACGATAGGTGTTCTGCTCATATTACACATGGTAAGAATCATTTTACAATAATAATAATATAATAGGTATAGACAGATAAGATAAAACTGAAAGAAGAACCTAATAGCAAAAAAATTATAGGATTTGGACTGATATCGATAAGATGACGATATCGAGTACGTTTTTATTAACGAGTCGTAAGGGCAAGCACAGAAAATTCGTTTTCAAGGAAGGATTAGACTATCCTTTGGGCCCCAGTAGATGGAGAACACTAGAGAAACGTGTCAATGATCTCACTCGGGATGCCGAAGATCGTCATAATGAAAAAGAACGTCCGGAAACGGTGCGTACTGTGCGGTATGAAAGGCCCTTCATCCCACGCACACTCAGGCTGTGGAATGAACTCCCTGCGGAGGTTTTCCCAAGCGACTACAATATGGGGTTCTTCAAGAAGGGCATTAGGTTTCTTCAGGGTCGGCAGCGCGAGTGTGACGCCCCTGGTGTTGCATACGTCCATAGGCCACGGTGACCGCTTCCCATCAGGTGGGCCGTGTACTTGTCTGCCAATTAAGTGGTATAAATCAAAAGAAAAAAAAATGTATACGCTGAAAAACGCTGACCACTTGCTTCAAGCTTTGCTTGAACCTTGAATATAGAAACGTGATGGCAATGACTTTCTTCTCCACAGTGAAGAAACCTTATAGTATACATGAAGAAACAGTGGAAGGCCAAAATTAGAAACGTCTTGTGATTTTATTCATATCGTCTATCACTCTATCGTCTTTTAGTTATTGATACGAATACAAAGAGAAAAAAATACCTCATTGACAATTTATACTCAGTAATGATAACTGAGTAAAATTATTTAGAGTTCATTTTTTCATATGATGAATAAATAGTTGCTACAGAACGCATTGACAATATACGAATAAAAGTTATATTAATATTATTACACTGGTCACGTACTTAATACCAAATATAATATGAACCAATAGAAATGTACCCGTAGAAAGGAACGTCCTATCGTATATTAATTCAGTGTATACTTAAATGAAGGAGTGTCTCTTTGTTCACTTTAATGGTTTTGATAGGATAGGGACCGCCCAATTCTCCTTCTGTCCATTGCATATCAATAACAGCTATTATAGTTTTCAATAAATGATTAATAGTAACTAAGGAAGAGACTGTTTGGTTGACGGAAAATACCGCTTTTTAACCCCCGACAAAATGAGGGGTGTTATAAGTTTGACGTGTGTATGGGTATGTGTGTGTGTGTGTGTGTCCGACTGTCTGTAGCTCCCAAACGACTGAACTGATTTTGATTCTGTTTCTTTTGGTCGAGATTCTGTTTCTATGTCTTTTGTTTAGTCGAGAGTGTTCTTAGCTATGTTTCATAAAAATCGGTTCAGCCATTTGAAATATAAGGAGGAGTGAAAGTGGCAATGCAAAATCGAATATTTTCAAATATACCCTGGGTATCAAATGAAAGGTCATAATTTATACATCACGATACAGATAGAGGAGACAAATGACAAAAGGGTCAATATTTAGGGTAGGTCAACTTTTTATAGGTTCTTTTTAGGTCGGGGGTTTTATGGAAATCGGTTAAGCGGTTACATATAAAAAGCATAAAATTTAAAATTTAAAAAACCCCCGACCCAAAAAGATCCTACAAAAAGTAAAATAATAAATATTCCCTTATGACCTTAATATTTTTATTAACTCGAATCATTATTTCTTCACTCTGAGTGCCAGTTAGGTACTTTAGAAATAAATACAAAACATCTGTGATACTAAACCGTAAGGAGGTATATGGCACTATGTCAGAGCCTGCTCCTTTGTTATAGAAGGATATTGTGTTGATGGTAATGAAGCTTACTTTAAAACCATCAATGCTTGGACTTGCGGCTTACAAATGTGAAGTACATAGATGGTTCATACATTAGTAAGCAAAGCTGATACTCCGGCAACTTTAGCGCAGAATAGGCATGAATTTGTGTAGTTCAGGCAAAACACGCACCTAAATAAGTGTATTGAGGAACACAGCACTTTCTAGTTTCTATATGGTAACATTGATGGGGTGCAGCGGTAAAACGTTCGACTGCCAAACTAGAGGTCGTAAGTTCAAACATGTATGTTCGAATCGAACCCACGCCCCTTGCGTAGCTGTCCTGTTCACTACCGTCACGCCACCATTGAGCGAGCCGAGTGTTTATCCGCATTATAGAACTCATATTATAAGCAATATAAATCAGATTGTAATATGCCCTAGACCCCAGAATATTTTGTTCATATTCACTGTTTGTAAAAGCACATTTAGCAATGTAAATAAATAAATTCATACCTCCAAAAATTGGCCAAATTTTTGTTAGGTTAGTTATTTGGGGGTGAGGTCCCCAAATTCAAATCTTGGTTAAAGTCAAATAAATATATCATTTTAATGTCTCGTAAATCTAGCTCTGGTAAAAATACATCACGCTATGTTTTTCGGCTAAAAAACCTTTTCGTAATAAAAACAAACCTAAATTTTATGTCCAACCAGTTTAACTTTAGGGATGTTATATTTTTATAAATCTTGTTATCGATAGATGCTATCGGATAAATTCTATTTCTTATAAAATGAGTGTGAGAAAGGTGATTTATGACGATGACGTAAATTACAATCATGTTAGCATACCAAAATCAATGTATTTATTTTCCGGTAAAAATAGAAAACTATTGTTTTGCTTTTATATTTTGTGTAAATTCGGTTGCATAATCTATTGTAATTTATTAAATAAAAGATGCTAATGAGAGAGTGAATATTAAAATAAAAAAGTTTGACCTAAAAATTATAATTTAGATGAAATCTTGTACAACTCTAAGTTTACCCATAGCATGTAACTGTACATCATGTGGTTTACTCTGGTCTTGTCATGCATCACATCTTCCCCACAAATCCCTAATAAACTATCGTAGAAGACACTATAACCAAATTGATCGACAAGTCTTTAAAAAGTACTACTTTTTAGGTGATTTCCATAAATCTTGAATGATTCTATAACATATCAACACATAAGTCCTCTGCAATCCACTACTGGACACAAGTCTCTTCCAAAATTCTTCACACATCGGCGCCTTCCAGTTAGCTTTTACTATTATAACATACTAGATGTTGCTCCGCCCGCGAGGATGACGGTTATCGTGACAAAACATAGCCTAAGTCCTTTCCTAAAGTCTAATCTATCTCTGTACCAAATTTCATCAAAATCGGTTCATTGGTTTAGGCGTAAAAGCGTAACATCTGCCTGTTACAGAGAGAGTTACTTTGGCGTTTATAATAGGTATTAGCATGGAAGTATGGATATAGGATTTATATAATTATTGTTTGTAAAATATTTTGTGATAATAGACCGTATAAAATTAATTGGATTATTAGACTATAATTGGACCGTATCTGAGATGCGCGGACGGATATGTTATGATTAAACGTTGAGTTTGTTAATTGCTGTTAACGATGTTACAATTGTTCACTGTTTGAGCATTTAAAATATTATTCATAACTTAATGTTATTTAATATAATTTATGAGAAGAATATAAAAACAATCACACGTTATGCACTAGATACTATCGTCGGAACCAAAATTGCAGTAAAAATTACTTAATGCTCTGCTAATTATTGTATTCACATTCCTTCCTTCCTTATTTGCATTCCTTTTTTATTATGAAAAAAGAATTTTAATAAAACTGTTAATGACGAAAGTAACTTAGAAGATCTGTGTATCTGTTAACTTTTTATATTTAGACCACTGAACCGATTTTATTGGAATTTGGTTGGCTCATAGAAGCAAGAAGAAAGCTTACAATTTAATAACAAGCAGAAGAACGCACTTCAATCTTCAAAGTGCGAGCTAGATGTAACCGGAATAGACTATTGAATATAAAAATGGAGTAGAGATTATAGATAGATAGATCGATAGATGGTAGATCGAGTTTACAATGTAAGACGAAGGTTAAAGTGGCAGTACAAAGGGCGTTCTTATAGCTAAATACGATTTCTATACTAGAGATAGTACTGTGGGTGCAAGCAAGGTGCACCTATTAAACGATGATTGAGACTAGCGTAAGTTTTCTCAGAGTTAGGATTTCAGGCAGCAGTTGCTCAAAAGTATAAACTTTGGATCCAACTAGAAAATTGCTCTGAAAATGACGATACAATATAATATTCACTGTTGATATTAGACGTTATTATCGCTAGTTTATTCAAACATAAAGAAAATGATACATAAGATGAAAACATTAGGCGTAATACGCTGCGATGTACATCAAAGCCGCAAGGGAAATCTGTGCGTCTCCTAGCCATAAACGTGCCGTGTACAAACTTCATGCTTACTCACTGTGCATTCATAAGACTACAAAAATGTTATAATTACCTCAAATGCTCTAATTCAAAAACAGTATGCTGTATGCGTTGGGTGAAACAGAGCGCTTAGTTGAAAGTCCGCCTCTTATTTTAGAGTAAGTTATAAATCTTTTCAAGTATTCAAACATATGGTATTCTCGTAACTGAATAATAATAAGCAAAATCTCATTGTACCTACTTAAGTAAAAGGTTTTCGCAACTATACACAAAATACAATCCCTGTCATAATTATATTCTTGTTCCTAAAACTGCAACGATCTTATGTTTTTTAAATAATAATAATGACAAAAATGAAGATATTACGTGAAAGCTCTGTTTTTATTATAATAAAACTACCTATAGATATACTAGAACTGCTGTAAAGGTCGTTGAAATTAGTACCTATATAGTTCGAAAGTTAATTAATTTGATCGATACACCGAACATGGACATCACTAGCTGTCGACGAGAAATCACCGTATCTAGTGTTTGTCGGCTTATTTTCACAAAAATTGCTACAACCGGCTTGCATCGTCTAGGTAAATGTAAACAATTTCATAGTTGTTGCTGGTGATATGACTTTGTGACCGTTTTTATGCAATTAGTTACTGAGTCTTGAGATTTATGTAACTGGATAAGGAAAGTCTAGTGGTTGATGAGTAAGATAAATGAATCTTGAAAGATCAAACTCCTTTCATAGTCTTTCATCATTTGCTTCACATATTTGCATAAGTTTGTAGTTCTATTTTCAAATAAATATTAAAAAACAATATCCTCATTCTAGAACCAGTATAGCAAGTTAATTATGATATATTCACTTTGGGAATAGATAGCGCTGTGTAAAACATCCTTCAACATACATTTACTTTGAATTTCAATTCAGAAATAATATTCTACCTACTTAAAAAAATAAAAGATTCAGGTACCTACTTATCGAGGTCGAGAACTTCCGAAAAGCACTAAGAATCCAACCAAATGAATTAATGCGTAAAGTTTCAGTAAATACATTAATTAACAAACCAGTAAAGTATATTCTGTCTTCTAGGAAACCTTAGTAGACTTATAGCTTTATGGCAGAAGCATCAGATATGTGATCTAAAAATGTTAACAGTATTTTAATACTTCTGGTTTGAATGTTGTATTACTTATAAAGTATTAATCGGATATAACGGATTAACAATATTCTAAAAACACCTTGAAATGTAGGTTGCACATTACAAGTACTAGTATTTTCAATGAACTAATGTAAAAACACTGGAAGTAAGTAATTACAACGGTATAATGCTTTAAATCTGAAGCAACTACATTGCTACATTGTAACTAATACATGGAAGGAGATATATAAATTGAGAGCAAAAATACTCCTACTACTTTTTAAAATACGAACGATTGAACGCCATATATCTTCACAATCCTCCATATTTATAACATTAGCAGGATATGAATTAGGATAATATTATGATAGGATACATAATGACTTTCAGTAACGGGATATAGGTACTACTAATATGTTTGAAGATGTAATACTTCTCCGTTCTCGCGACCCACGGGATGTTTCCAGTATATAAAGTAGCCTATGTATCTACTATTCCAGACTATAGTCTGTCTCTGTGTCAAATTTTATCCAAACTGGTTTAGCCGCCGTGGCCTGATTTCTTTTTAATTTAAAATATAACATGTAATATCATCTAGAAAGTAAGATTTATAGACGAGATGAGACTGAGTTAAGCAGTTAAAAAATAGCTAATTAAATAAACATTATACTATTCAAGTCGCCAGTCTATAAAATACCGGAGGATATCTGTGCCTCGTCATCCAGACCCGATATATTCCTGTTTTCACGATCGCACAGGCGTGCAGTGCTTGTAGAACTCACAGTACCGTGGGAAACTAACATACCTAAAGACCACGCTATAAAGATAAACAAATACTTTGACTTGACTAACGAGTTAACCAAAAATGGCTACGTGGTTAAACTCTACGCCGTAGAGGTAGGAGCAAGGAGTATTCCAGCTAAATCCCTGTACAACTTACTTAAAGACCTCGGATTGCCAAGAGCTTCAGTAAGCTCTTTACTAAATCAAATATCCAAAGCGGCATTGATAGGATCTTACCGGTGGAGGTCAGCGCTGATGCATCACAAGGTGGCCACCCTAAACCTACATCTGGGTCGCAAGTCCCAGTCGCCGTCACGGTGTTCCTCTCTATATCACGCTATGGACCCCTACGGTGAATCCATGGAGTGTTGAGAATCGGATCTCTCTACAAAGTTGTGTTACAGTTCTTACCTTAGCTAAGTAATAAATAAAATGTTTATTTTCTTATCATAATAATTATGAAGAAGTATACGTAATAAATACCGCATATTATCTAAATAGGTAATACCTACCTACGTAATATTATGTAATTACATAATTTCTATTACGCTTTGTAGTTATTTATATTCTTCCTTCTTCCTATTCAAATATTTACCTATTCTCCACTAATCGAGAGACAACTTAAATACCTGTCTGCCACTTAAGTAATATAAAAATCGATTATCTTCAGTTTTATTCACTAGACACTCCGCCAACGACATTAATCTTTCAAGAAGCCATCTGCAGCTTTTCACACAAATATTATGAATCAGTTCAGTAAATCACAACGAGATATCGATAAACCTAGATAGTATCTAATACGGTCATCGGGTAAAACTGCCAAATAAGGACGCATCGACCCACTGCGCTGATGAAAGGACGTCGCAGTTCCGTCTATGTTCACTATTTACCTGTTTACCCTACTGTGGAAAGTAAGAAGGCTACTGAACCCGATAATAAACAAACAAACGTCGTAAGTGTTACGGTTGAGTTGGTTTTTGTGTTAACTATAACTTAGGAAGGAAACTTTTCAAGTGCCTACATTACTAGCAAATCTACCTTAAAAAAAGTCTAATATTTTTCTGTTTTCGTTCTTTTTAAGTTCTACAGTGATAGTGATGTTTTGTTTATAATATGACAATTTAAATAGGGAGAAATCATCATTTATAAAATGATGGGAAAGATCACGACATCCTGGTCAATGCCCTCTACTCACCTTCTCCCAGGTTCCGACAGTATTGTCAGAAACTACTAAATAAATCGCGATAGGAGCCGTTAAAAGTGTATGTATTTCAATAATTAATTCTTCTTATCATTATCTTCTTCTTATTATTGCAAAAATTCTAAAAAAAATATAAATAATTATGCTTTTCATCATAATTTTATTACCAAATTATGTATGGCACTAATCAAGCTAAACTTGCGATATTTAATTGTAACGTAAAACAATTTCAGTATTTGGTATTCACAATACAGATTGATGGTGTCAAATTGGTGAATTTTATTGTCAAATCGATACGTCAATTAGAAAGCATCGCGATCGAGAGGTCTCGGATTGAACTGCCGATGTGGACCCATTCACATAGCAAGCAATAAGGTAGAAGGATTAGGGCGACTCCTCAAAATTTCGGTCACTAATATATTCTTTATCATAAAAAAGTAGGTTAAAGTCCACTTCCAAGATTTGATCGAAAACTAACCGAACAAGTTAAACAAATGCGTGTAAACATACACCTAAAGGCTTAATTCTGCGATGACATTGCTGATAGAAAGTTTAAAATGTACCTAAAATAAGTTGTTAAGATAGATTTTATGACAATAGACAGGTGTTGGTTGCTGGTGTTGTGGAAAGAGTAAAAGCTGCTTTCCCGGCGAGCGCGCACGCCGGTCACATTGCGACCTACAGCGACGACACACATCCAAACTTGAAATCCTGCTCAGTTTTGTTTATTTATGAAGTGTTCACGTGGCTGATTATCGCATAGAAGCTACGGATGATGATTGTCATGATAAGCACTGAAACACTGTATGTACAGTCAGCATCAGATGGAAATTGAAGAACAAAGTACTCAAAAGGATCTTAATACCTTGGTATTCTCCCCTTCCTGTCGACTGATTGTTCTTATGTTTGGTACACACCTTTAGTTCGGACGATACCTAATACAATTTAAATCAATAAAATAGTTTGACTTGCTCTTACTACCTTGGTATTAAGATCATTTTAATACTTTGTTGTCAAGATAGATCTGATGATGACTGTACCTATATTACTCGTACAAAGATTGCAGCTGTCATACGTAGATGTTTCAATCTCACCTGCTAGTCGATAAACCAGTTGATTGACGGAAGAGGCTCCGGCACACGGTTTCCTCTCAGGGTTAGGAGGTCAGACGGAAGACGCTCCCATAAAAGTCGTATATAAACCAAACTGAAAGGTAGGATGAGTAAGCGAGCCCTTGGCTCCGAAGTGAAAGCCTTGAATGTAACCGGAAACAACGCCAAGATGATTATGATTGTAACTGTCACTAAACATGATCACAAAATTGCTTTTTTTTATGTTTTATTTACCTTTTTCTTCATCATTAACGTTAAATTAACATCTACTAGTCACAATCATATACATACATACAAATCACGGTTTTATCCCCGTAGGGTTAGGGAGAGGTGAATTAAAACCCAAATTTCATCAATCATTGTATTAGGTCCCACTTATAGTCACAATCGCTGTTCTAAAATTGAAAAACATTAATGTTAAAGGCACTATTTCTTCGTAAATATAAAGTCTCTCTGGCTACGTTGAACCCCGTCTTGCAAGGGTACAAACACTAAATTCAAAACAACTAAGTACGGATCACATAAATTTTAGTTCCGTCCGAGGATAACACCCGCTCCACACATTTTTACTTAGTAATGGTTTTAAATCACGCTGGAATGTTTCTAATGTAGTGGTAGGGAACGTTCGTATGTTCTAATTTAAGAGTTTATTGCCTTTTTACTTACAATTTGTTGTATGTTGCTACTGTGACTTTTTCGTAGTTCAATTTGTCTAGAACTATTGTAACTCTCACTGGGGTTAACCGTGAAGAGTGGTTTTATCAGAAAGTTAACTTCTAGAACCATACCTTTAATGTTCCGAAGCAGATCTCTGTTTGTAATATAGTAGTATCTAGTAATGATTTTGATTCGAAGCGTCGGCTTAGGGGTAGGGTTTCGATCGTACTGACTCCTTACCGCCGTTCCCAATAACCTATCTATCGCCAGTTTTGACATTAGAAAGGATAAAAACGTCATCAATCTCTATGGTGACGCAATTCATAGTAGCTAAATAACAATAGAATTTGACAAAGGAACTATCTCTACCTTTACCTTTATCTGTAGATATGTGATTGGGAACGGCCGCTTACGATCGAAAGATAGATAGATTCGAGACCTGGAAACGGAACCTTAAAAAAAGTAATGGCATAAAATGTTAACGAACAGCCTTTGGAAATTGTATCAAATAATGTTATAAATCAGATTACCGGCGGTCTCAGTAGACAGACGGACGAGGACGGCTAATGAAAGTAAAATTAGTTTGAGAGCAACGCCCTCGCTGACACACTGCACTCGCCTCGCCTGCGCCCGCGCCTCAGGCCTTAATCACAATGAGTTCCTAGACTTCCACATCCATTGAGATTTCTTTCAACCTTATAAAGTACCTATAACTTTTTAGAAACCCCTTTCTTATATTTCTTATATTCTTCAATAGATATTTTCGTAAACTTCACAAAGTAACATTATTCCTATTTTAACAAAGTTGCTAGTATTCGTAGCTACTTACTAGTATTACGTACTAGTACTAGTAGTAATACGAATATAGACTACGAATATCAGTTATTGAAATAAAACCATTTTTAACGGATTTTATCGCGTTTTCTTTACTATTAGGAATAATGTTTTTTTTATACCACTCCGGTCGACAAGCACACGGCCCACCGTATAGAAAGTAGTTACCTAAGGACTTATGCTGCCGACTCTAGGTTACAAAATAAATAATGTGTGCAAATTTTATTTCAGTTACAAAAAACAGCGACTAACTGTATTGTTTTGAGTTTTATACAATTGGGGCGTTTTATTTGGTCATCAAAGTGAAAATTTACATGCTCGTAACATATTTAGTTTAATGTGTTGCTGTTAGCATTCACCTACCTTAGAGCACCCGTCCCAAGTTGTTTAAATATGTAAGAGCACATGTAAACTTCAATAAACCCCGCAAGGTAATATTGCCACGGCAATTCATGGTCCAATCTTTTTTATGTACTGCGGACCGATGGAACTTAAAGTATTGAAGAGTATGTTTATATCGTACTATATTAAATTAGGTGTAAAACTGAGGAAAATGCTCATAACCAAAATGTTATAGGTACTGACGTCAATTTAGGGTCGTTATTGTATCAAAAAACTTAATTGGTGAAGTGAAAATGTAATAATACACCCATATTTCGGACGTAATATTGTATAGGCGTGTATTACGCGCAGGGACTAGCAGTTCTTTCAATTTTTTCAGAATGCTCTTAGACCAGTCTCAGTATTTTTACTGAAATCAGTCAATTTGAGTCTTGCCGCACCGGAATTAGATCATTGTATAATGGCGGCAAGGGTTGGTAGATATAAATCCTTACGAATTGTGGGTCACTAAAAAAGGACACGATCCAATCTTACTAAAAGTTGGGTTAAGTATAGCAGTCGGATATAGGCGTGACTTCGCAACAATTTTCAATATGTTGGTAGTCAGATCATCGGCACGCATGTCATCCCTCGTGCATATACGCTTATTATAGGTACTGTTACATTTTATACAAAGTATTAAAAAAAATGTTTTGGATGAAGTCTTGCCTTTCATAAAAAATACGTACACATTACAAGTAGGTATAACTTACACATTATTTTAGAATGTTATAACTGAACGGAGGGTCTAGTAATTAATATTTTTTTTAAATAATGAAATTTAAAATGTAAGCGGATTTTTTTAGAAAGTAAACGTTCTTTGACCTTATATTTTATTTCTTTTTGCAGGTAAAAAATCCTTTCATTAATGTATCCCATAGAGAATGTCCGGTTGTACAAAGAACTGAAAGTTATACATGCGGCGGCGTTTCAACAAATTTAATATGTATTATTGTGCGATATGCTATGTTTAATATACGTGAAATTCATTCATATAACAAAATCATAATGTTCAGATAGCATCACAATATTTTATAGTTTTAAAATGATTACAATCCGTTCCTTCCAATCGCTAAAACTTTGGAAAGTCCGATTCGATAGAATTCATTCTTAATTTTCTTAGTATTTTGTGGTTAGTTTTGCTTTCATATCCATTTTTAAATCTTAAATTATTATATATACATCGTGTATTTTAAGTTTAAAATGCCTGAGATAAATATCTAAACATAAATTTGTTTTGAAGAACACAGTTTAAGCATGTACCACCGCAAATAATGATAATATGGTATACGCCACTAAACACGGATAGTCAGAATCACCAGGTTTCACGGAACATAGACATATTAAGCTAAAGAAATAACCCACATCAATCGCTCAGGTCTCTGCTGGCAGCTTGAAACGAACGAACGCGTGCTTAAGAAATCACCTTTGAAGATGTCGGATAAAAAAAGTTACACTTTTTATTGATACAAAAACTTTAATCGCCTACACAGTAAATAAATTACATCTCACATACCTAATATTTTCAACCCGATAAAAATCTCCAAAGAACTTTCTCTCAAATTATGTAATGTGTATCTATCTTTTTTTTACCTGTGTTATCCCATTCAAATATAATTGCTGGATTCACTTGCCATAAGCCCTCGTATAAATCTCTATCGAAAAATATATCTAAACGGTGAGACCGATACTTTCTAATTTCATAGCTAGAGGCTAAACAAATGAGAGTTATAAAACTTTTGATGTTCGACCAATAAAATACTGTATTGGCAGACATACTCGATGATAGAAGGAACACGCCATAGTTGCTGTTTGGGTTTCAACATTGAGGACATTGCTTTTATACTGGTTGCAGAAATTATCTATCGACAATGGGACATAAAATGTGAAACTTGGTGTCAAGCTCAGCTAGGTATATACTTTCCATAACGAGAAAAACAATACATTGTATATAATTATATTTTATGTGTTGTGTTTTTGTATTGCTTCAGCTAAAATTTAATAAAATTGATGATATTTTGCGATAGAATTCGCTAAAAAGTAGTTTAATCTCAAAAAATGTCAATTTTAATCTTTAAAAATTTATTATTTTAATATAAGGAGAGGGCTTATCAGTGTATTGCTAGTGTTGGTACGGCTTGACTTTGTAAAAATAAAAAGTGTATATCTTATCGTTACAAGTGGATAAAATATACAACCTACAGACCTAATGAACTAGAAGCCACACCTTTAACAAAGCAGCAATCTAAAAAGTCACTATTAACATAAGAAATACCGAATAGCCGGTTCATCTAATTTCCGAAACCTGTTAGTTTGGAAAATATTTGTAAAACCGGAGCGACGTGATGACAAACGGGAATCAAATTATGGGACAACTTTCACATGTAGCGGATAGAGAACCCCGGAAAGAGTAAAAGTTTGATTTTATAGGTTATGGAAGCATATTACGGTCATGACAGATACTCAAGTAACTAAGGTGCACCTGTTTTGATGATTTAATAGCCCTAATAATATTTTCACATTGAAATTATTTGCGGTTACCCCTAATTTATCTATGTGAAATTTCAGTATGTTCGACACAAATAACATACTCGGATAAACATGATTAGGTATAAGCAGTAGGCACATAGCTTTTAAGCAAGTAGCACATAACATCATAAATGAATTATCGCAAACCGGACTAAATTATCGCATAATCTTTATTATACTACAAAAACAAAAGTGATTATGTTATATACGAGTATAACATTAAAAATAATGCGTACAATGTAGAGAAAGCTGCGCAAATGAAGTCGAGAATTTTTACGTTTCGTTACTACGTTAGAAGATTTGAGAAGTGCCGCATATTTGTAGTTTACACTGCCCACCTTTATATTACATTGGTATGACAAGCTTACACGAAAATTATTACACTACCTATACCTATAGGTAGTATAATATAGGATATTTATGGGTATGATGAAAAACAGCATCTAGGTGGCAGAATGATTAGGTATACTACAAATAATACAAATAAAACGCTAAAAAAGGTATTAGGTACAATTATAAAAAAATTGAAATCCATACTTCCATACTAATTAGGTACATACTAATAATTTGGTATAGAGTTAGATTAGACCTTGGGAAAGGACATAGGCTATATTTGGTCTCGAAAATGAACATCCACGCCGCCTGAGCCGCAGGCAACAGCTACTTTATTTAAATAGTCAAATTAACGAGGCTTAATTTTTTTTCTTTCAGAGTGGTACTCTCAGCGACCAGACCTCAAACGAGAGCGGCGGTGGAGGTGGTGGCGGTAGTTCTGATGCTAGTAGTGTCGTAGAGTCCTCATCTGACCAGCTTGCCATGGAGTCTTCAGAAAGAGATACACCGAGCCACGCGTACAACGGTCCACCACCACCGGCACCCCCACCGCATAACAGGAGGCAAACCCCAGCGCACCATCAGGCACATCATCCTTTAAGTAAGAGAGAATTTAATTTTACAACAAATGATAGCTGCTGTCCACACTCGTGTTTAGACAAACAATCAGCATGACAAACAGTGACCATCGCCTATAAACAGCTTACAACACCTGTTTTAAGTGTGTAGCGTGTGTGTAGTTGTGAAAGCGTACACCTGAAGAGTAGAAGTAGTGAGCTGGAGACGTTCTCAGTGTGTAACAGAAGATACCGAATGTAGAAGCTGTAAAGTACTGAAGATAAAATCTCCTCCTTCAGACCAATAACTGCTCCGAGACTGTCTTTTTCTTTCAATTACACCCTGCTATTTGCCGCTATTACGAATAATATTCAGTGGCTGTATAAATAAATATAAAAATTGAGAGAGCAACATGTTACAGCCCTAGCTGTCCTTTGAAAATAATAAAATTGTCATTCAAATATAATGTTTATCGCTATTTTGGGCCGTCTCGTTAATTCCAACCTATTCCAACGCGAATATAAAAAAAATCTGTAAATTCAATTTCATCTATTGGATACCGTTTTCCTCTCATCAAATGTTTGGATGATTAACTACAACGTTTCTTTTATTTCAGGTATGCCAAGAATCACCAACCATCACCAGATACACACGAAACCTTTTGCCCTGGGACCACCGGCAAATCATCACAAAAATGACGTTGGAACTGGTTTCCGAGGTCCTCCACCACCACCTGCGCCACCTGCCGACTCACAAACCGCCGCAAGTGATAAAGTTTTCAGTGGAGCAGGCGATGTCTGGCCAGCCCCTGCCCCGGATATGCCCAAAATTGTTTCCTTGGACGTAAAATGTGAAAAGAATGCAATGAGAGTATTCCTCAGCTTCGACAAACCATTCTTCGGTATTGTATTTTCGAAAGGACATTACTCTAACCACCAATGCGTGCATCTTCCTCCTAACCTAGGTAGATCATCTGCATCTTTTGAAATCGGTGCACACGCGTGTGGAACTGCTGGCAGTGGAGATCCAAGATACAGAGGAGATGTTGCAGCAGCGGGCACTTATTTTGAAAATGTTATTGTAATCCAATACGACCCTCAGGTACAAGAAGTATGGGATCAGGCCCGAAAATTACGATGCACTTGGCACGACCAATACGAAAAAGCAGTCACATTCAGACCATTCCCTGTAGATATGTTAGATGTAGTACGCGCTGATTTTGCTGGTGACAATGTCGGCTGCTGGATGCAAATTCAAGTTGGTAAAGGACCTTGGGCTTCTGAAGTATCAGGCTTAGTAAAGATTGGACAAACCATGACCATGGTTCTGGCGATCAAAGATGATGACGCGAAGTTCGATATGTTAGTTCGTGATTGTGTGGCTCATGACGGTCAGCGTGCTCCTATACAATTAGTCGATAGGCGAGGCTGTGTAACGAGACCGAAACTGATGTCCCGATTCACAAAGATCAAGAATTTCGGAGCCAGTGCCAGTGTCCTGTCATATGCACACTTCCAAGCCTTCAAATTCCCTGATTCCATGGAAGTTCACTTCCAATGTACTATACAGATTTGCAGATACAGATGCCCAGAACAATGTTCAGATGGATCTCCCAATGTGATTGCACCACACGCTGAATATGGACCACCTCAGATCGACTCATATCCTGTTGGGATCGAAGCAAGGCGAGATGAAAGGAGAGTGAGGCGACAGAAGAGAGCAACTAACCCTGAGAAAGAGGTTGGCGTAAATAGGGTAATTCGTGTTGTATCTGCTGGGGACTTAAACTTAGATACATCTGAAGAAACTGTGGCACCAAAAGTGATACCCACTCCAGGCCTTGTTTGTATGACTACACCTGGTTTTGCCGCAACCCTGGGTGCTCTACTTGCCACATTATTATGCTCTTGTGCCGTATCAGCAGTTCTATTTTTAAAATTAAGGCCAATATCTACACTCAAGAAGAAGACCGCCGCGGTGACGACGATAGCTCGGCCGCACCCACCGACCGCACATGTAATTTCAAAGAGCCGCTTCTACTCGTAACAAAGCGTATATATAATATAATTTGTAAATAGTAGTGTGATGAGACTGAAGTATATAGACCATGCCAATTATTTATTTGCGTGTTATATGAGTGCTCAAATGAATGTAGTTAATCTGGAGACCCTTATTTAGTATTAATTGAACTTATACTTAGAATAAACAACCCATAAACGTCGTTTAAATCGTGTTGATTCCTATTTTGTTGCAGAATGGAATGAAAGTGCATGCCTTATACTAAAACGATATGTACTAAACTAGATTTTAATCATGATTACTAGGTATGTCTAGTATTCTGTTTATTATCTTGATAAAACCACGATTTTATTGCAAAACATGAACTAGGAACTAAGTGCTAGTAGAAAACATTGTGTGACGGATTCATTCAGTATTGACCTGAAGTTTATTTTGTCTGAAGATTTCACTAAGAAAAGCGAAAGAATATAATATAAATGGTAGAAAAAACATACCACCTATTACTACCTATATTTTTTTACTAATATATCTGATACCCTTGATATGAAATGCAATCGTTACTTACGTATTCTGCATAATAAGGGACATTTTTATTCTACATTTAAATTACGTAACTAAAAAATAGGAAGGTGTCCATAATATCACTATTATCCTGAACTCTTACTAATTTATAAAAAAGTAATGATTGAAATTCTATAAAACCAAAAATTAAAGATTTGCCATAATAGGCTAAGAACTAAACTTAGGACCTTTGTGGTTCATTTAGAAACATGCATAGTTTTGTTTGAAACTAGTTTCCATTACATATAATAATTTACGTGTATAAATATATTTCAAACATTTAGTTCATGTTTTGTAGTAACGCGGATCAATTTATTCAATTATAGACACAGTTTCAATGTTTCCAAATAGAAAGTTGAATGTTGAATTTTCTTTAGTTACAAAAGCCGTAATGTTAAATTATAAACACAAATTGTAGTATTAACATATATGATAAGTACAATCTTCTGTTACCTCTTTTTGAATATTCATTTGAAGTAGGGGCAACGGAAAATATATTTATAAATGCGGTATATCAATTGAGGTGACCCGTTAGATTGTAATTTAAAATAACTTGTCATTAGTATTAATATTATTTATTTTAGTTAAGTGTTAGTCATTATTACGAGTACGAATAGCGATTTATTTATTATTATACCACCTGAGTACCTCTTCTTCTTATTTAATTGTTTTCTTTTCGTTATTATTAAAGTTTATTAATTGTTGAACTGGAAATTAACTTATCATAAAGCGATTTAAAACAATTTGTACCATATCCCACTGTTGATTAATGTAAAATACTGTAGCAACAAACATTTGAAAAATTAAACTTTTACTATAAACCTTTGCATTGTTTTATTTATACCATATCTCTATTTAAATGGCCATGCGGAGTGTATAAAAAATAGGTAGAACATTCCAATTATTACAACTATTAGTTCATAATTACTATTGATTAATTACCATTTGATTGGAAAAAGCACCCAGGCCCGCACAGGGGGGGAATGCTCTGAACGATTCTGAAACATACCTCCGACCCGACAGACGTTTCTCTGCCGAATGAGCCGCCGACAGAACGTTTCTATTATGAGTTGTTCACCGACAGAACCTTTCAACTACGAACGTTCCCCCGACAGAACGATTAATTGACCAACTAAGCTACATGATTAGATCTTGAGTATTCGAAATTTTCCTGTACAATCATCTTTCCAATCTAACATACATACATATACTTACGCCTGTAAATTCCCGAAGGGGTAGGCAGAGGTGTACCAACACACACATTTCACCAATTATGATTTATAGGTAATAGGGGGCGAGCCTATTTCCGACTACCGGGCACTTTGTTACGGGCTATATGTTTACTGTCGGATGGAGTGGAGAACAGCCTTATGACACCCACAGGAAGAGATGGAGTGGCCCTACTCTACTACACTGAGAACCAACACGGCCCACTCCAATCTAAATGAATTTTAACATACATACATACAATCACGCCTTTATCCCCGGAGGGTTACGCAGAGGTGAATTAACACCCACATTTCGCCAACCATTGTATCAGGTCCCACGTAATAGGGGGTGAGCTTATTGCCGTTTTCCGGACACTATTGTTGGCTCGAGCCATGTATAGGCTGAGTCTGGGTTGAATATATCAGTCTGATGTTAAACAGCACTATCCCTTAGTCGCCTTGTACGACACCGCACAGGAGGAGACGGGGTGGCCCAAATTCTACTCTGCAGGGAACCACGCGAAGCGCTTTGAGCAGCAACAACAAGTCATATAATATTGAGTAAGTCTCATAAAAACTTAGAAACCTCTTTCTCAATAAAAGATTAAACTATCCACAGTGATGTTGACAGAATCATCGATATCAATATACACTACTAGCTGTCCCGGCGAACTTCGTACCGCCATATTTTTTCAGCCCGCGTGAATTTTTGATCCCGTTCCCGCTGCACCTATTTTCTCACCGTTTAAACCTTCCCTGGACATCCACAAATATTTCAAGACTAAAATTGAGTTATGAACGAAAAGTGGCATTGATTTTTATACATATAGATACCAGGAATCACTATAATAAAGTAAGAATAGAAGACGTATACATTTAGTAGTGCTGTTAAAGTTGTTAAATATTTGCCTCACAGCGATCTTTTATCCAATTCCAAAACGCATTAGTCAAATCGATGCAGCCGTTTGTTGACTAACAAACTAACTCAGTAAACAATCTTATGACTTTCACATTTGTAATAAATATTATAAATATAGTATGTAGTATGTACCATTGTATGTACCATTAGTAAGTCACGGTCGTGGATTTAGATGATTATGTTAATTTTGATAAAGTATGGTACTTTGTGGGTGGGTAGGTGTATCATAATTGTATTATTATAATGAGATACTCCCGTGACCGACCTCCCATTGTTGAATGCCCTACTGCGTCCTCTTATTTTAATATTTTATGGTGTTTTGGTTTTCATAATTAATATTTAACGAGAACACTATATAAACAGCAATTAATGATAATGATACACCTAAATGGCATAGCTGTAGAGATTCCAGCTGCAGTCGTGTGGTCTCGGCTTTGATTCCCAAGTGAGGAAAGTAGTTATTGATTATTCTGCAGTAAGGAGTTGCAAAAGCAGTGGTTTCAAAATATTAGATAATATAAAAATAAATAAATATCTTACGACATCATATACAGGATGTATTTTTGAAACGGGGCAGTAAGGGCAAGTACCTTGACCGTTGTAGTTACAGCAAAACGTTCTTAGGAGACCTTACCTAACTTTTTGAGAAATTTTGAACTGCATTTACAGATTTTGCAAAAATCTTACAGTTAGCGAAAAAAATGCAAAAAGTCCAAAAATTTTTTTTTAGTGCCAATCGATTCTATTTCATGTGGGGATCAAAAGACTCTAAGGGACCATTTTAGCTTTGAGTACTAGGAAAGACAGAATTCGCCAAAAACGTTTCCCATACATTTCGGCGAGAGAATAAAATTTCTACAATGGTCAAACTTTTTGTTTAGGACAGGAAGTCCGTAGGGTTGACTACAAAGTTAATAAAAAGAATTATTACCCATAAATTTAGAATTTGATTCGAATTTCTTATGTCATTTTTAGTTTCAGCGGAGAAAATTCGAATGAGTTAATAATAAAGAATGTTGGCTAAAATGTCTCCCAATCGTGAAAAAAATCACTTAATAGAAGCTTATTTTGTCAATAATCGATCGTAGACACGATCTAATGCCACTCGATTTTTTTGTGGGGGTTCGTATCCCCGAGATCGGGGCTATGAACGATTATTGACAAAATAGACTTCTAATAAGTCATTTTTTTACGATTGGAAGACATTTTAGCCTAAATTCTATCTATATCTAAAAAATTAAGAACGCCACTGTCCATACTAGATTACCCAATCCCCTTTATGGGTAATAATTCTTTTTATTTACTTTATAGTCAACCCTACGGACTTCCTGTCCTAAACAAAAAGTTTGATCATTGTAGAAATTTTATTCTCTCGCCGAAATGTATGGGAAACGTTTTTGGCGATTTCTGTCTTTCCTAGTACTAGTAGTACTACTCAAAGCTAAAATGGTCCCTTAGAGTCTTTTGATCCCCACATGAAATAGAATCGATTGGCACTAAAAAAAAAAATTTGGACTTTTTGCATTTTTTTCGCTAACTGTAAGATTTTTGCAAAATCTGTAAATGCAGTTCAAAATTTCTCAAAAAGTTAGGGAAGGTCTCCTAAGAACGTTTTGCTGTAACTACAACGGTTAAGGTACTTGCCCTTACTGCCCTGATTCAAAAATACACCCTGTATAATCTTAAAATAAAATATCAAGAGGCTCTCGTTAGGCAACTGGCCCAAGGGCTTGATGCTCTAGGCACGCTACGGCATTCATTAAGTAAGTATGGTACTATTTATCTAACTGAAAATAAATACATTGATATACCTCAAACAATTTTCTTATCAACCGAATGAGATGGGAATGTGGGATATCAAAACCACCACCACTGTAGTCTCGGAAAGTCACAGGGACCAAGGAAGTAATTAAAAGGTGGTGGTAATTATTTATTCCCTGGCCCTCTAATAGAGTCTCAGGGGTGAGTCTTAGTTGTGCGAAGACGTCAGTGCTTAGAGCTGACGGCTAGGCGCTCTCGTGGTCCATTCTGCAGGCTTTCTGGCTTGGAGATCAGTCTCCTGGTGTCCGTCTCCTGGGTGCTTAGCAATATTCAACCCCCCGTGAGCAGAAGTGGCAGTAGCTGTAGTGGTGGTGACAGAGCTTTATCGTAGAGGTAGTATACACCTAGATCGGTGACAGAACTCTATCGTAGAGGTAGTATGGGTAGGTATACCCCTAGATCCAGAAATGTATGGAATCACACCCTTCTCTTTGGACAAGGAATTCATTGCATTGTTCTGCCTTCCTCAGCGTTCTAAAACTAAGTCGATCTGATTATTATTCTAAAATATAGCCAAACGTGCTTATATTTTTAATATCATGTTCCGGATAATATTAAATGCAACTAAGTTGTTACAGCCAACGCCATCTAGAGAGCGAGCGCCTTACCATTGATGTTATAATGAAGGTGCTGGTGTTTCCATTTTATCTCGTCTCGCTCTTCTGGTTGTTTGTGATTGATGTTTTAAGTAAATTGATTGTAGGCTCACCCCCTATTATATGGGACCTAATAGATACAGTGATTGGTGAAATATGGGTAATAATTCACCGCTGCTTAACCTTCCGGGGATAAAATCGAGCTTAATGTATATGTTATTTATATCTTAATGTTAACCTCAAGAAACTTGATAGGTTCAAGAGATAGTGATGATTTTTGATTTGCTTTAGACTAAGATTCTTGTTTATCTTATCTACCTGCAAAATCTTTTTGTACGTTTCACACTCCTTTATAACTACTTCTCCCCCATAGCTACTTCTATTTCTCTGTACTCAAAGGTTTGCTAGGAGAGAACTCCTATTGAGTTAAGCTCAACTTTGTACATAATTCCTGTATGATTTCATATATCACATCTACTGTCTACAATAAAGAGTTAAGCTAGTTAGCTAATATCCCTTCTATACTGAGAGTATGAGTTTTTTATGCAATAAAAGTTCAATGTCTGATCATGAAACTTTTGACATTTTTAGCACTGACCTATTATTCTAGGGCACTCTTTTTATTTTAAAATGGTGGTCATGGATAAATAAAATTGATACCTTCTAATCCGAGAAGACTAAACATTAACGTAAGTACCTATACATACCTACTAATAACATATCTACAGATAAAGGTAAAGGTAGAGATAGTTCTTTTGTCAAATCCTATTGTTATTTTGCTACTATGAATTGCGTTAGCATAGAAATTGATGACGTTTTTATCCTTTCTAATGTCAAAACTGGCGATAGATAGGTTATTGGAAACAGCCGTTAGAAGAAACCCCATTTCGGGTGTGACAACCAACTCCTCTTATACCGAGGTATAGATATCTTTGATATTCTTATGTACGGAGTAGTAACCGAAATAGTAGATGTTTGAAATTACGACCTCTTCAGTTTATTTGGATCAGCAAATTAAGTTCGATACAGGTTTCAAGACAGCTTAAATTTTCCGAGGAGTTCTCGACTATCACTACTCAGTATGTTAGTAGTTACTGCTGTTGATCCTAATCTACAGGGACTATAGGAATTTTAGGCATTAGTAGTTTACGTGTGGGAGAGATTAGTCAAGTAATATGGATGTTTCTTGTCAAGGATGTAAAGCCACACTTTTCCACTTAGGTAAGTAAATGAAGAACTTTCTATCACCTTTGAACACCAATCAAGTGATCTTAAATCAGTAAAGGGTTAAAAATTATAGAATACTAGCTTTTGCCCGCGGCCCCGCCCGCGCGGATGTCGGTTATCGCGACCAAACATAGCCTATGTCCTTTCTCAAGGTCTAACCTACCTCTATACCAAATTTCATCAAAATCGGTTCAGCGGTTTAGTCGTAAAAGTTAGACAGACAGACAGAGTTACTTTCGCATTTATAATATTAGTAGGGATCTCTAAATTAGCCTATTAGGATTGAACTTCTAAGCCTTAGGCTGCCTTTCCAACAGAGTTTAGGCTACGAGGATGTAAAATCGAAGCGACCGAATCGAATGTGACCGTTTCCACAGTACTATGCTACTCGTATGTAGCGTAGCACACATCCGTAGCACGCATCTTTCAATTTGAACTCCTTTCCGCAAGTGCTATGCTTTGTGGACCAATACATATGATTGGTAGATATTAAATGCATCCATAGCAACGTAGCATCTATATACCTTAGCTAGTGTGATAAACGAACGGCCTATCATATACCTATTAAAAAAAACTGCTGCACTACAGCATGGCACTGTAATCTCTTATGTATTTTTCACTAATAATAAGGTTGTTCATCAGATAACTCGTAACAGATTTTTGTCATTTTATTGGTTGAAGGGATTTAAGAAAAATTGTGTTTCTCGAGTCTGTTCAACTAAAGGATCTACCCCGAGAGGCTGAGCTGTACCTCGAGAGGCACTGAAGTGAGTATTTCGTTCTTGTTAAGTGGTTTTCTAAGTAAATAGTCAATATTTATGTTTCAACATAATTTTTAATCCATTAAACAAATTAACAGGTGCTTACGCGTTAAACACATCGCCACCGCATCCATACAGAGAAACTTAAAACATTTTGTTTACAAGTACTTAATTACATCCCAGAACATTATTTATAAAAGAAATAGCGCCACAAAACTCCACACCAAAAGTACCACAACCTCAGGAAATAAATTATGTCGAATATAGAATACAATAGAATACATTTAATTAATTAATAAAAAGTAAAATTGCACTTAGGGAGACAGTTTTCAGTCGAAAACTCTATTCTTATATAATAATAGTTTTTTATAAATTAAATGCAAGATTTTTGGGTGGCATGTAATATTTTCGAATGATTGAAAGATTGACGTACGAGTTATATACAAAGTAAGTACAATTCGATTTTTTAAATATGATATAAATAAAATCTAAAATTTAATGTTTTGAATTGTTATTTAATTATTCATTTATTTTTATAGCAATTCTGTTAGTCTCTTCAGATTTACGTGTTAGTATTGTCGAGTTCTTGAATATCAGAATCTAACATGCTTAATGATGTAATAGCTATTGAATTATTCCAGTCAATTAAACCCTGGACTGGTAAGCGACCATAGACTGGCTGCATACAATATTACCACGACTGGCAAGCGGCCAAATTTTGGTCAATAATATTGCTATTTCTAATAAATAGAACCGGTAGGTACTTATAGAACACATACTCGTAACTATTGTCGAACTCTCAAACCATTTCTCAATCTAGCTACATAACTAATCCTAACTTATCATAGCGAATTAAAAGATGGATACAAATAATATTGAGCAATTTTAAAATATTTAAATGCAGTAAATAAATGCGATTTCATTTCATAAAATGAAAACTCTACTACTTAAAACTCATTGGTGTCTCAACATTTGTATGATACAGTTTTAACGTCCCTATTCTTAATAAAATAATTAAATATACAATAACATAATAATAAGTAGAAATAAAAAACAGCTTTTCAAAGTTTTGATTATAAATTAATACAAATTTGAGTGATGCAACGATTTTAATGACGTCATGAAATACTTGGTCATATTAACACTAAGACATTATTGACTTAACTATTATTAATATTAAACTATACAACTTGAGTTAGTAATAAAATATGTCATTTAATTAGACATTTTTATATAGACAAATGTACTTTATTATGAAGGTATTATGAGTAACTTTATTTATATTATTATTCTTTGAAGTGTGTTCCATATTGTTATATTAAATAGTATAACAATTTGAAACTGTTCTGTAAAATAAATTAAATTATAAACATTGAGCAGGTACATACTAATTTAGTATGCCTAAAAGCCTCAAAAGTTACAGTATCTATAACTAATTATCAAAACAGCATTGATTCTGAAATCAATCAAATCAATGTTATTTATAATATAAGTGCTTTCTTTAATCATGAAATGAAAAGTTGAGCAAAAGCGAATGAAAGTCGTGAACATTCGAATTAACTATATCTTAAACTAATGGCATGACTCGACGTTTATTCTTATCCTCTAGATACTAAAGAATACAACAATGATAATAAGTTAGTTATTAAAAACGTAGAAAAATTCTGTACAAAACTTATCGGTATAAATGTATAATATTCACAAAAGTGAAAACTCAATATCAGGTTTCTTAGGACTTCGTCCGTAGCACGACCTAGCACCATCATTTAAGGCGATCTAGCAATATTACTTAACTACTACATTAAATTATAAGCATAATATAAAGTTCTGCGAGTCTAATATCTAAAGGTGCACTGACCAATAAAGGGTTAAATTCTAAATTTTATCAGGTATCTAACTCTAATTCAAAGAAACTTTTAATTTCTTCTATATTATACAAAAATTAAGGAAGATGCGATGAATGAACAGCTACGATAATGAATATTTAGCATCTAAGAACAGTCTTCGGTAGGATTTTCAATAGTAATGCTGGTTCAACCATCACGAGAGTGGTGTGGGTGAGGTTGTGAACCTAAAAGTCTAAGAGCCATCCATGCTGCAAGAGAATGTGCAGCTGGAGCGGGTGGCACGGGCGGGGGTGTCTGAGCAGCCATTCGTGAGCGAAGTTTTTGTAACATTACTGCAGCAGCTAATGCTGCGCCAGCCGCAGCTCCTGCTGCTGAAGCAAAGAGGGCTCCAAAGCTGACTGCACCCATACAAATTCCGTACACGACCTGAAAAAATCATTGTATAGGTATGAGCCCCAGAAACAAGTTACAAAAAATAAAAGTAAAAATTATAGAACATAGTTAATAAAGTTTAACTAAAATAGGCTTGCTTACTTCTTCTCTGATCCTTCCACTAAAGACAGTAACTGGCTCCCTAGATGGCCCAAAAGCTAGATCAGCTTCGGAAACAACTTCATATATTCCCGATACACCGACGTCAGCAGAGCGGCCTTCGCGAACAGCTCGTCGTTTACGCAGTGACCTGGGCCCAGCCACCGCAGGGCCTACAGGTAGAGCCGATATGATTTTTTCACTAGATGGTTCGTCCTTGGCATCAACCCCTAACTTGCGAGGGCCATGTGGAAAACGATCCCGATCCACTAAGTTTGAAGGGCGTTCCTAGAAAAAGTAAAGACTTTTTTAAAGAATTTCTAATATTTATATTGTTCTAATTGTATGTGTATATTATTTGACCAATAGTTATTAAACAGTTCATCATTAGATCTTTTTTTAGATAATTGTAATACACCTAACGTAAGTAACTATCATTTTGTAAGAGAATATAAAGAATAATTACAGTAAAAGGCCTCGCAAGAGCTTCTACAAGATCTTCGAAAGCGGACATTCGATCTGGGTCGGGTTCGTTTACAGGAGCTGGAGCTCTTTGTGGCAAAGAAGCTGGAGGTCTTTGCGGTAGGGAGGCTGGTGGTCTTTGTGACAAAGGGGCTGGAGCCCTTTGTGGTAAAGGAGGTGGAACTCTTTGTGGCAAAGGCGCTGGCGCTGGTACTGCTTCCCCAGATACTTCGTCGCCGAAGGCCTCTTCTAATGGCAGTCGATTCTCGTCTAAAAGACCACCATCTTCAGCTGACGAGTCACTGCAAGAAATTTTATAAAGATTAGTATCAGTCCTACTCAGTGTTTACAAGACTGCATAGAGAATACTGTTTTCATCTACTATAATAGCCTACACGTACTTGATGTCATTATGATCTTGATGCGTTCGATCATCCTTTCGATCCAAGGCACCATGTCTTTCCGGAGTAACTCCTGCCAACTGGCAATGATCAAGGCAACCGTGCCTGCAAATCTCGACCTTACACCTAATGTGTACACTCAAGGCATCAGGGAACTTGAAGGCATGGAAGAACGCGTAGGTGATGACTGAGGCTCGTTCGTCTGCAGCTTTCGCTTTTAAGAACCTGGAATAGAAATGATAAAGTATGTGAAAATGTTTCTACATTTTGTTTTACAGTTGTTTGTTTTACAGTTTCTACATGAGTAGATACACATAAAAAAATCAAAGAATTGTTTAAAAATATCATAATTATAGTTATGAAGAAATACAGATCGACGCTGTTAAATATACAAAATGTATAAATTCTCAAAAGCTTGAACAGACATTGAGCAGCTTTTGTTTAGACTGCATTTAGTAGATATAACTTCAACCATTATAGACAAGTAGTTAGAGCGGTAGATATGTATCTGAATTGATTCAAGTTACTCCATCTATTTTGCAGAGTTACAAATAAAAACGTTTCTACAGTTAAAACGGAGCAATAAACGTTACTAAAGGCTACAAAACGTAATGAACTACCTTAATGAAATATGCTTCCTACCAAAGAAAATTGCTTCAGAGAAATACTAATAAATATTGGAAACCATTAAAATATTACTACCTACAAATTTTATCTGTTAGACAATTTATTTTCTGCAGTTAAGATGCAGCTTAGTTATACCGAGATGCATTTTAACTTTATTATTAATTTCTAGAATTTCTGGAGAAGGCTTCAGATTACTAATTCCTTACTCGAAGTAAACATAACACTGACTATTAGCCTTAAAAAGCCTTTGTTTTATAATAATCTATGTCTACTATTAAGTACACTTATTTTGACAGTAAATAGGCATATTTATAAGACTGAATGCTGTCCAAAGCTCTAGCATGGATTCGGATAACATAAATCTCTTAGTAACATACCTTGATATCATCTTGGGTCTCAGAACACATCCATATTCATCTGACAGTTGAATGATATGCCCGGAGCCATCTGAGGCAGCACAAGATTTCACGCGCATGTCGAATTCACCTGGAAAGTCAAAACAACCTTGTAAATATTATTTATCAAATGATTTATAGATGAAATATCCTTTTCAGTTTACCTTTTATTTTTTTAACTGTACCGAAGCTTTGCCGAGAATTCGGCATATTTGGTTATAAAAAAAGTATGAAATCGCAATCGATTTTATAACTGATTTTATCTAACATAGATAGATACTTAATAATCTAAGGATAGATATGTTGCAATGGGGCCCTCCCCACTGTCAACATATCTATGTCCCCCACTCGATTCCTGTCGGCTGCAATTTGGAAGCCGTCGTGGTAGAATTGCTTACAAAATTGCTATTGCTATGCTAAGTATCTAAGATTAGTTGTTGGTTTATATATAATTGATATATTATCTGGAATCTGGACACTATAAACTAATAGATTCAATCTATGCTGATATAAGATAGCCATCAAAGTTAGGTGTCTAATTCTCTACTATTGATATCTAAAGTACATATCTCTGAGCTTGGTTTAAATATATTACGGTATAAAATGTTACCACTTGATAATACTGTGGAAAATACAACGTATGAATAGTCAGATTATAAAATTCATAAAACATCAAACAAAACAGTACCTACGAGTACATGTGTAACGTGCTTGATGGAAAACCACAAAATCTTCAGCTTTTCATTTGCTTTGTCCAAATATGGTTCTATGTTAAGTTTTAATGCTCAACAATAACACAACATACTCTTTATTGTACACTAGAAATTTTACATTTAATAGACACTAAACATTGATGGGTGGTGTTATCGCGCTAGACAGAGTAATAAAGATAGAAGGGACAGCTCTATAGCTTCTCGATACAAGTACTGTATGTATGTAATAATTAGTAATTGTTACTTTGACATCAGTAACAAAACGCTAATAGGTAATTACTTAAATAACTTAAGAAAACCAATTAAGAAAACCTTATGAAAAAAAATCTAATTGCCGTGTTTCGCGGCATTTCTCGAAAATTCAGAGCCACCCACTCGGAAACTTACAGAGTTGTTAAAAAAAAGTCTGAATGTACAATGTACATACCTACTTCAATAATCGGACCAGACTTCATCAGTGTAACATACGTTAGTTTGCTCTTTTCGAGATATAGAATCATAAAGGTTTGATTGATACGCTAGTTTATATCGACACCATGTTCACGTTCGTATGCGTGTTTGTGAGTTCGGAAATGTAAAAAGACGCATCTTGATTTACATGAAAACAATCAAAACCAATATTATTGTAGCTGAGTGAAAGCCAAACAGCTATACAAATGATTATCTTTCAACTTAAAGGATTGGTAAACACTCAGATAAGTCAACAGCTACACCCTGCAGAAAGTAATCATAACTAAGTACCGCACGTGCCCGACGAATAACCACATCTTACAATTGCTTAACTTGTTTGTTTACGTATTGACGGATGGAGCTACATTTTAGATAGATAGATAGAACCTTTAATGTACATCAAGAGATTTAGAATAGAATAGAATAGAAATAAAGTATTGACAAGTAATACGTTTACACTCGTATGTACAATGGAATTTTTCGTGGGTTACTCCAAGCAAACGTCCATACTCATGATCCATGTTGCCCGCTACGGCAATGAACAATAAACATGCCTACCAACCGAAAAGCAAGCGACAGATCGTGCTATCATAATTATTAAAACATTGAATATGTTGAGGTGTAGCCCAAGGCAAGAAAAACAGTCCTTTTCATTTTGAAAAGTCAAGCGCACGTGAATCTTGCAGTAGTTTGTGTATCTTAACTGTACATATACGAGTATTAATTGTAATTCTCCTATACTATAGAGACTTTTTCTTGTGCGATTATCTTAAAAATCATTTTCTTGTCGAGACTACTATTACCTACTACTACTGGCATTGGGGAAGCTGTTGAGCGGACTGGTGATCATCCCTTCTGTGTAGGGACCACCCATTTTCTCTATATGTTTAGCCACTGTCATAGATTTTCGTATGACAACCGGGACCGACGGCTAAACGTGCTCTTCGAGGCACGGTTTATTGAGACTAATATGACAACTCACTGCACTTATGTCAGTCCTTTGTTAGTTACTTACGAATTTCAAGAGGTTTACAGTTCTGAAGAACACAAAGCATAATCACTATCACAACATATTATAAAACAAAGCCGCTGTCGCTGTCTGTCCGTCCCTATGTATGCTTAAATCTTCAAAACTACGCAACAGATTTTGAAGCGGTTTTTTTCAATAGATAGAGTGATTCAAGAGGAAGGTTAAAACAAAAGAAACACTAATAAATTTAGAGATATGCAGCGGGAACGGGATCAGAAAATATGGCGGTACGAAGTTCGCGTCAGCTAGTATTGTATATAAGTTACATTACAACAGAAAGACAAAAAGTGTGTATTAAAATACAATGGCTCATACTTCAAAATGCTGTGCCGTTTCGTAATAATCACTTCCTTATGTTTTGTATGAATGAAATCTTTTAGTTCATTGTCTTGTGACATTGTACGTCTATAGATAAAGTTGCAATGTTTACCATAGCTGTGTACAAAGGCAAATTATCTGTTTGAAATATTTTATGACTATGACTGACTATGACAGAACTATACAACGTGGGGTTCTTCAAGAAGGGCATTAGAAGGTTTCTTCAGGGTCGGCAGCACGAGTGTGACGCCCCTGGTGTTGCATACGTCCGCTTTCCATCAGGTGGGCCGTGTGCTTGTCTGGCAACTAAGTGGTATAAAAAAAATTGGAAGTAAAGGATATTGCGGAAACAATGTTGGCGCTCACACTGCCTGTTTGAAATGTCTCTGACATAATTTGAATTTAGAAAATTACAAAATACATACCTACATACATACAATCTCGCCTTTATCCCCGTAGGTACAAAATATTGCCTGTAAAGTTTGTATATTTGCAAATTAATAGATATAAACGTAGGTTTACTTGACGTATACGAACTTGGCATCAACATCTCACAAAAATCGACAGTTCTACCACTAGAACTGGATGCCACCATCCCACATAGTTCTACTGTTCTGAGCTATTATAGTTACTAATAATGTCAGCAAACGTTATTACCCTGAGCTGATAACGTGTGATAACAAAACGAACGAAAAACGTTAAGAGAGTAACGTTAAAATGCTAATGATGATAGCAAGGTACAAGTAAAGTACTTGTACCACTTTTAGTTCATAGTTCTAATCGTCTCTTTCTGTATAATGAATCCATTAGTAGCATAGCAGATAGTATTAAGATAAATATCTCATATCGCACGATTGCAGATGTCTATTGATTCAGTCGAATCATAAATTAATAGTTAATGTTTTATTCTATTGATTAGTCCATTGTTCTTGCTCAAGTACGAAGCTATAGAAAGTGCATTAACTCATTTTTTGTCCATTTATATTTTTATTGTAAATCTTATTCTTATCTTATCTTTCTATTATCTCTATTTACTAATAACATAATTTATTGTGAAGAGTTTAGTTATTTGAACGCTCTAATCTCTGGTACTATCAGATTATTTATTTAATCAATAACGTAGTCAATAATAAATCACAAAAATCCATGTTAGTCCTAAGAGCGCCCAACTTCTTCCTCCTAGCGTTATTTCCAGTCGCATCCGAAGCTTTCAGCTCGGAGTCTGGGGTACGCTTTACCAGTCTTAACTACGGATTTGGCTAGCACTTGATATTTTCCGTAAAGTGATTGCTATCTGACCTCCACAACCCAATGTTAACATTAGGCGATATCGGAGCTTTGCAGCTAGACCGTTGTTTTTGGACTTATTAGGGCTTCAACTACCCGTAACGACTGCCTTAGATGTTTTTATGGCAACCGGGACTGACGGCTTATCGTGCTCTCCGAGGCACGACTAGACCAATGCAAATACCCATATTTCATGAACACAAATATTTGCACTGAGCGGAGATCGAACCCGCGCCTCCTGCGTAGCGGCAGCGTTCACTACCGGTACGCCACAGAGGCTGTCCTTTTTTAAGAGCGCCCAAATCTGTATATTACCCCGGTACAAGGAGCCTACTCTACCGATGAAGTATCAATTTTGCGTACTGCCTCTGTGGCGTAGCGGTATAAGCGGCCGCTACGCAGGAGGAGCGGGTTCGATCCCCGCTCAGTGCAATTATGCTAAGTATTTTTACCAGCATTCTAGAACTCATAACACAAGCTAGTTAAGCTATGCTTACTTTGAGTCTAGATAGCGTTGTGGAGAATGTCCTACAATATTTATTGATTTTATTATTTAATTATTCATTAATTGCGCTGACATTAATAAAGAATCCTATATTATCCTAGGAGCTTATTTTATTAATAAACGGTAAAACTCCGCTAAAGCCACAGGTCAAGTCGGTAAACACTAGATACCCAGATGAATAAATGCCTATCTAAATCTTGATTCCGAATAGACTCGCTAGGCCTGCTGTATCATTGCCAATAACGGCTATATCAATAGACGTGTTTTAGTTGTGAGCCAACTCAATCTACAAGAAGTTTATTCGAAAAGCGTAAGGAGATGAAAGGTTAGGTAAAAAGTGCTACATGTTGTAGCAGCAATACCATGCAAAATGTGATTTTAAAAAAAATTGCATATTTTATCTTTAATCAGATTTAGCTGAAAGTTGACTACATGTTCCTGAAACTAGGTACCAATACTAATAGGGTAATAGGTAATAGGTTTATAAGTGCCCGGTTAATGGCAATAGGCTCGCCACCTATTACATTGGGACCTAAACATAAACGGCGAAATGTGGGTGCTAGCACCTCTGCCTACCCCTTCGGGGATATAGGCGTGAGTTTATGTTATGTTATATGTTATGTAAATAATAACAAAAAAAATCGCGATAGAATCCGTTAAAAAGTGGTTTAATTCCAATAAAATTATCGATAACGATTAAAGAAATTCCATCTTATTTCAAAATGATTCCCATTTTTATTTGTTGAAACAAATACAAAATACTTTACATTTTCATACTACACAATTCAATTTATTCTTTATCGCCATATTGTGTACAAATTCGCATCTTTAGTATAAACTGGACACCTTTAAAAGTAATCCATGTGGCTGTACTGACCCCGAGTCCCATAGTCGCCGGCCCGTTAAGCAAACTCCATCGTACATATTTGTCCAGTTCACTTTTTACAATTACCGGGTACCGTTACCGCGTGTAAACACTGTCATTACTCTGCAAGCGATTTTACGAGTTTTACTGCAGAGGAAATTTGTTTTGTACACTTTATTTTATGAAATGTTTGTGTAGACGAACATGGGTGACGTTTAAAAAGGTAAAACTCGTTTAGTGTAGGGTCAAAGAGGTTACAACACTTACAACTCTGTTACGAAACTGGAGTTTACTTTGTAATTATTACATTCGTAGTCAAAAGAACTCGTATCTATACTATTACAAAAATTGTAAATAAGGCATAATTTACGTTAAATTAAAGATAGGTACTAAACACACGGTTTTTTATGGAATTTTTATCTATTTATTCGCAATGGTTGCAAAACTACACAACAGATTTTGATTCGGTGCATACACGCAGGAACTAATAACATTTTACCAAATCCGAGGTTTGAACTTGGGACCTAAAGCAGTTACAACAGCGCTGTCAAGATTGAATTTGGTATTTATATTAAAAACGGACGTTTAAATAAAATCGACAATAGATACACAAAAGTTAAAAGAAACTCACCCTTATTGATATGTAACTAATGTAACATAAAGTTTATCTGCTAACAGTACCTATGACCTACAATAGGTATATGTTTTAATATGCAAGCCGTAGCAACTGATTTACACTTTATTGCATTGTACTGCTACCAGGTAGCCATCTACATAAATTTCTTTATAAAGATAGCCTTCTGCACGCAAGTACAACAGTATCTACTTTAATAAGTTATCCTCTGGTTACGTCTTGCATAGTTAATTCAGTAAAAGGAGAAACTCTTTGATTGATTTGATTTCTTCATGAAATTTTGCCCGATGCCCCATCGACAAGTTTGTCTAGTCGACAGGAGCCGTTTTTAATTAATTCTTTACATTATTCAACTAACTATTCAGGGTTCTAGAATGCAAATAAATACCCTTATATATTTTTTGTAAATACATAGAGAAACACCCAGACCAATGTAATTCAAGAAGGTTCTTACAGGGCACTTGCACACGTAAATAGGCCACGGTAACTACCTACTTTCCATCAGGTGGACCGTGCGCTTGTCTGTGGTATAAAAATAATATAAAAAAACTGCAAATATATACGTTGAGCGGAAATCGAATTTTCGACCTATGACTAAACAAACAGTCGAATGATCTACCACTACGCCATAGAATCGTCAAATTACTAGTATTATTGTATATCGCCAAATTCGTTTCATGCTTGACCCATTTTGTATGTTTCTATTGGCAGAAATAATTTCATTTCATAGCTGACTGTACCTCATGAACTCAGTCACGGTTGTAAATTTATACGTACAAAACACGTTTTTATTTGTGAAATTATTTTCCACCAAGCCCTTTACGGTTTCTTTCTCAATAAAATCTATACGAACAAAAAATATTTAATTTACAATACACGCCTTTTATAGACTTTTATTACTATAAAATCAATCAATAATTAACAATCCTAAACATAAATTAACACATCCGGAAATCAAACCTGACGCGAACACCAAACATAGCAATAAATTGTTCTTTAACAATTTAATTAGTTATTTGTAGAAAATGTAAAATCGAATCAAAATTGGATCCCACGCATAAAAGTAATGTGAAAAAAATTATATATTGGCAACAAAATAACAACAAAAAAGAACTGTTTTAACGGATTCTATCGCGATTTATTTGGTGTTATTTTATTATTTACATAAAGATAGAATCTAACTACTAAAATATTTTTATTTCAATCTGTAACATTCGCGTGAACTTACGACAGCATAAAAAAAGTTGACGTGAATTAGGTATATGCCTACCTTCACATATACGATTTAAATTTTGAACTTGTAGGGAACACAATAGGCAATTTTAAAAGGTCTGTATATAATTAGAGTAATTATAAGTTCAAGTAACAGTGTTTCATGTCTTACGGTGAATTTTATTAACTTACTCACCTATAACTACTGCTAACGTGGGTGGCACATTTCTAATTGGTATTCTTACACAGAAATACAGAAGCTACATACGTACCTATAGGCACACCTTTTTCCTATCTAGGACCGCCAGTTACGGATAGTCTTGACCTCGTTGACAAGCAATTAACTTGACTTGGGTAGTAATTTCGGTCATTAACCTCCTATTTTTTTCTTAAAAAACCTTTCCCTTCTCATGCTAGAGAAGGTATTCAGAACTAAATTGATAGTCTATTTTAATAAGAGTTAGAACTAAAGCTCGCTATAGCACTGAATCATCTGTGAGAGTTCTGGAGTAGGTATATAGTCATTAAATCGGTATCTTACCTCGATAATCATTGATGGCAACTACGAGTGTGAGAGTTGATCCTAAAGGGACGATGCCCGTGACCGGCGCCGCCCACGGACCCTTCCCCGCTTGTATCTCCATCCAGCAGTCCACATTGTCTCCTAAAACAAAATAAATGGTTCAGATAGGGTCTACCCGCAAAAAAGCAATTATAATAAGAAATACATTAAAAAGGCAAGAGGCATAAGGTGTAAGAATAACAAAGCAAAATTGTACGTATCGACTCGATTTTGCTCTGCAATTTTCTTATGTCACATAGGGGGTTTACTCGGGTGACTATTGGGGTTATAGTAAATTCGCCTCAGTGAATATTCGTCTCAGTCAAAAATAGTACCTAGTAAACTCGTCTCAGTTCATTTAAAATGATATTTCATGTGCGAAAATTCGTCTCACCTTGATAAATAAGTACTGTTAGCAAACAAAGTACCTAATAGATTAACACTCTTTTATCTCTACTCTCTCTCTCTCTCTCTCTTCTTCTCAGTTAAGTAGTTGATAATTAGTAAGTAGAATGATCTAGTACCTATTTATATGGTTATGATAGTAAAAATTAATAGGTAATATTGAAGAACTAATGACATTGGTTCTCACCTCTGAAATCCAATTGCACAACATCCAAATCAGCAATCACCATGGGTGGTTTCGAGGCAGTCTTCTCATAGTCGTTGAACCATTCGCAGCGCAACCTCTTGGCTTCATCCCACACCTCTAACAGGTCCTTGTCGTATTGCACTACTACCGTGTTCTCATAGAACTGGCCGTGAAGATCTGGAAAATTAGGAGTATTGCGTTGTATGAGGAGTTAAGATAAGTTCTACGTAAATGTCAAGAATATTATACAAGACAATAACAATTTTATACTTTAAGGTGCTGATAAACTCGAGCATTCACCTTGTAATGAGCATTCTTACGAACTCTTACGAGAACATTTTAGCGAGCATTCTAACGAGCATTCTGGCAAGCATTCTAGCGAGCATTCTGGCGGACATACTTACAAAAAGATTGTAAATTTTCTTCGATTAGAACGCGTAGCATTGTTTGGCTCTACGCTTGGCTCGGCTCGTTGTTCGGTTCGGCAAATTTAAAAACAGCGAATTCTCGATGTTTCACAAGTGAATGCTCAAGTTTATCAGCACCTTTACGATAACTTTAAATTTCAAGACATGACACGTAGCGTCTAATCTTAGTTTCACCGTGACCAAAGCTGTAGAGAAACAACTGATCACAGGAAACCTATTGGTATGGGTCGAATCAGACCACGTTATCACATAATGTGGTCTAAATCGACCCACACCAATAGGAGCCATTCGCATACCCACTCCAGCCACGCGATGCCAAACTAGTTCACGTGTTTCCCTCCTGCTACAGTCCCGGGTCCTTTAAGCGGGACGTGAAAAAGCATCTGATGAGGCCGTCAAGCTGAGTGCCACCATTGTAACATGATACGTGTCTGTAATGGTGACCCTCTTTTCAGAGACTTTGCCTTCAGCTTACCATCAGGCGAGGTGAAGTCAAATTGACGTGTCCTATATAAAAAAAACCCATTCTGAGAGAGCTCTGCCCCAAGTCAAGTAGTAATTCATTGGCTGGCGTCTTGTAGAATGTAATGATACTTATATATTTCTGGACTTAACGTATATGACACGTATTTTGTTGTTTTAACATAGGTACGTTGGTAACTAAGGCATAGGGCTGTTTAACATCAGACAGATATATACAGCTCAGACTCAGATTTTATGGCTCGAGGCACCCCCTATTACGTGGGACCTAATACAATGATTGGTGAAATATGGGTGTAAATTCACCTCTGCCTAACCCACCGGGGAAAAATGCGTGATTGTATGTATGTATGTACGTTGGCGACTGTCATATACCTCAAATTCCATTAATTTTTCATTGTATTCCACATTAAGGTCAACGAATTACCACTTGTTGGCCGGGGCTCTACCGCAGACTCTCTATAGCAAGCGCTTGCGCTTGTAAGTAATATGACAAAATAAAATATAAATATGTAAAAATAGTTTTATTTCAACAACTCATGAATGTATAAAACACAAGAGCTATTAATTTAGTAGCTAACGTTTAGTACAGTCTGACACTGATCGATTGATGCTGACTCTACATACATGTATGCCAATGGTATGAAGACAGCAAAACAATTGTAGAAACTACCTACTTATAATCACTAGTCGTTTGTAGTACCAATAAACGCGTTTGATCACCGTATCTCGTATTGTGATTGTGTGAGATACAAGCATAATTGGCAGCTCTCAGGATAAACTTCGACGTCCATTAAATTAATGGTTAATATGAACAATGAACAGCACAAATTTATTGCTAAACGCAGACGTTTGAGACTTGGAAAGGTAGTAAATAAATGTAATTTTACATTAAAATGCTTTTATGACGTTATTTATGGGCATACCTTTCATGCCTGCTGAAGGTTATATAATAATTTTAAAGCTAATGGACTCTTGGAAATATACAGGGTGGAAGATTTTAACCTTACCTGGAGGGAAAGTTCTCTAAATACTGGAGATATCGAATTTCACTCCAAGAAAACATTCCTTTATTTTTAAAAAGAAATAAAACTGCATTCATAGATTTTTGAAAATTCACTTGCCACACCCGGTAATCGAACCAACTAAAATCGGAAAAAATAACATTCTGTATTTTTATGACATCAATCAATAGTATAAATCAAAAGGATCAAATCTGTCTAACAAACATGGTTAATTAAATGAAAGCAAATCCCTGCAAACGCAATTTTCAAATTCGATTTAACAAAATAGAGAACTTAACTCAAGGATCCATCACCTCTCATATTAAGAATAAAATTTCATATTTAAATTACTCGTCCCTGTTTTTCATGGCTGGCCCTCACTGGCCAGCAGGGGTATTTACTCTCTCGACTCAAACCGACTAAAACCGCATGCCGTCAATTAAAGTGTTATAAGACGAACCAATAAGGCAATTCTCTCGCCATCTCCGTTGCCCAGGGTGCGATGCGGTGTACCACGAAGTGCTTTCCAAGCCCAACCAAGTATACCTCGAGACACGTATCTTGGACCTAAATCGACATAATAGTAGCGTCGCCGTCGGTAGCTTAGTGGTTTAGGAGTCGGCCTTACGATCGAGAGGTCCCGGGTTCGAATCCTGACCATTACACTACAGACGTGAACCCACTCCTAGTACAAGCAATTTAGCTTACTTGGGGGGTTAACAGGAATATTAGTAATTTCGGTTACTAATATTCTTTATAAAAAAAAATCGGGAGACTTGACCACCTCATGCAGTCTCACAGTAACGTTACATTCTAAATCGGAATCAAAGTTTAGTCATTTAGTACTCATTTTACTAAATAAATGGCGTTATTGTTGATAAGGTATGTGATGGCACGTTGAGCAAAAGTACTGTATCTGTTGGAATGGAATTTATAAGTTAAGATTTTATTGACTTCCTTTCATTTAATTTACCATGTTTATTGAGAGTTTCAATCCTCATGATTGACACTATCGATTGATGCTATAAAAATACAGGATGTTATTTTTTTGGATTTTAGTCGGTTCGATTACCGGGCATGGCAAGGGCATTTTCAAAAAACTATGAATGCAGTTTTGTTTCTTTTTAAAAATAAAGGAATGTTTCCTTTGGGTGAAATTAGCTATCTCCAGTATTTAAAGTACTTTCCCTCCAAGTGAGGTTAAAATCTTCCACCCTGTATACTACTGCATATTACGGCATAATTTTAGGGTTAAGATTCAACTGCAATAAATCTCTGAATCAAGCTACTTCAGGAAGTACCTAAATATGTAACCTATTTCTGTTCAATGTACAGTCGCGATCAGTTAATAGTGAGTTAAGCTAATGCCTTAGAAAATTCTAATTAAAGATTTATTTCAATATAAAGATTGCTTTTAACATAAACAGTTTAGCAACTTCTAAGAGTGACCGTACCTACGACTAGTTTCATTGAAAATATTAGTACCTACCACGTCATACTAGAAATTATACCTAATATGAAATATATTTGCACGAGTCTTAGGTTTCATAGCAATTAAAACTATTTCCATTTAATACTGAAAAGGATTAGTTCTTCAATTCTTATTATTGCTAGGGCTGTACCTACGCGGATGTACCCACGCAAAAAGTGGAAGTCGTTCGAAGAACGCGGATCGAGCTTGAGGTCGAGAACGCACAAGCAAAAGCGGTCCCTAAAGACTTCTAACTAACTCCCTTTCAGTATAGCAACCCATTAGTACATTAATCTTCCAAGTTTACGTCCGACTAAGATATTCAGACTCTATGACATACAGAATAAAATCGTTTTTACATTGTCACTTAGAATACTTTTCGCTCAGGGCGCTAAAGTCGAAATTACTACTTAAAGCTGGAAGGAAATACACTTTAAAGTAGTCGATTGAGGGATGGCGTCTCCGAGTCGAGCTTACGGAGGAAACTGGGCTTTATGTTGCTGTGATATGCGGTCGAGCGAGTGGCAATTCCGAGAAACAATACGCGAGCGATTTTCGCAGAAGGAGCGGGACGCATGCGCCGTCCGTTACTCCATACTAGCCATAGTGGACACGACTAGGAATCGACACGAAAAAACTCTCTGACTTTGTTGAACTGGGATAGATGTGCAGTAAAACTTGAATGCTGACGATTTATTGCAAAATTGTTACGAATTACCGATAGTTACTGAGAATCTAAATGTATTACGCGATCGAGTTTACGATACATGGTAATGTACAGCCGAACTATGTTGTTGTATGGCAATGCCTATTGACATACAATGCTAAAAAAAGAAGCTAGCCTTCTGGTCAGCAAGCCTTTATAAAATGGAATGAAATATAGGTACGCTATAAAGTCATCGCATGAGGGTAGTACTTTCTCAGCTGAGAAGTCTGTTTATGCCGGCAAGCATCATAAAACAATTAAATGGCAGCACAACAGAAGATCAACTTTAATAAGTTTGGCTCCCACAGTCAATGCTTTTATCTGTTTCAACGTCAGCGCCGTAATCAGTGTATTTCACAAAGGTATTCTATCGTTAGACTGCTGTCATTCAAATCGTAAATGATAAATAGTTTAACATCATTCACGCATATAGTATGGTAATTACTTCCCATTACTGCAATTCAATTGATGCAATAAGAGAGGCATTAGTTCATCAATCAATATGTCATCGGCACTTATTATACGATAGTTATCATGTACGATTGTAACAAGCTACTGATATACACACATTGTAGCATATATGGGGTACAATAAAATGTGGGGTACTTAAAAGACGCCGACATATTAAGTTCTTATAACATACACACACACATAATAATCACCCGGAGGGTTAGGTAAAAGTGAATTAACACCCACCACATTTCACCAATCATTGCATTAGGTCCCACGTAATAGGGGCGAGTGGTTTGCCGTATTCCGGGCACTATTATTGACTTGAGTCATGCATCTGAGGTTGATTCTGGACTATATGTTGTATCTATATGATCTTAAATAGCCCTATCCCTTAGTTATCATGTACGACTGCGTGGGAATGGATGAGGCGGCTCTACCGGGAACCACGCGGCATGCGGTTTATTCCTCTTCTTATATTTTTGCCTGTTTTACATTTAATTAAATTTAGCTATAATCAATATTGCTGGCCACATCTGCCGAAGGACTGATGGCCGTTGGAGCAAACGAGTCCTAGAGTGGAGACCGCGTGAAGGTAAACGGAAGGTGGGACACCCCCTAGCTAGGTGGACTGATGACCTGCGAAAGGTGGCTGGGACGGACTGGATGCGGAAGGCGGAGGATCGGAAAACGTGGCGCGTATTGGGAGAGGCCTATGTCCAGCAATGGACTGCAGTAGGCTAATTGATTGACAATATTGTTGGCATATTTACGAGGTTCAATAAAGGATATTACGTATGTATGTATGTTTTTGTTTTTCGATACGTAGGTATTTAATGTTGATCACACTACGCTAGCAACCGTCCCGAAATCCGAAAAAAGTTTGTAAATATTCCAACGAATTTACTCTCAGTAAACATAAATATACCTAGTCATTCAATTAAATCTATTGCACTGGACAATCTGGACATAGATACATAAATAGTTTATTTTCTTTTACGATATCACTAAAACCTAAAATCACTTAGCGATGACCATTCCTATGTGAATGTTAACATTTTCCATTCACACATTCATTCGTTTTAAGTATATGTTTCTTATTATGACGAAAGCCATTTAGAACTTTTACCGATGGCTGGTAAAATAACGTGGCTCTAAAAAACCTTCATTCTGTTGCAGCACTTTAGTTCAAATTACACTTTACAACGAAAATTACATTACAATGAAAACTATCTGTCATATCAAACCAGATTTATTGCAACAGACGAGTAAATTAATTTGAAGTACCGATTTAATGTCGTTCAGGTTGATGTGCATAAACCCTTTGATCAATTTTATCCGGCGTTCATGTGCGTGAGTCTTACAATATTATGTAGAGTGAATATTCTTTATCCTGCACTGTATAGTTACTATCTACAAATTGTAAACGTATATCACTTTTAGCGGATACCCAACTAATAAGAATAGAGTTTTTATATTTTCCTGTAGATAGAATATCGTTTTCTGGGGTTTTGCAAAAAAAATTGTTAATTTATTTTTAACTTTATAAACGCCACCCTCTCATTGTAACCGCCGATAGGTTCTAATTGGTACTATAATCGGCAATTATTTCATTAGTCAGTAAAAGGTTTTGAGTATGATTCGAATCATAACGACCTTTTGCGATTAATAGCTTGACTAAACTGGCTCAAGTGGGAAAATACATCATCTTTCGCGCCTTTTTCCTCAGTGGATTTGGCTGACAATCTAACTATGAAACGGTTGAACTCCGATATTTGTCGTGCAGCGACTATCTAAACTTTAGTTGACAAAGGATATAAGTATACAACTTTATTATCTTCTTCTTCTGTCGAGTCGATGGCGCTTCCAATCTCAAATTCTATTTTCCCAGTATGCTGCTACCTGGATCGCGTTCTCGGAGGCACTCATTAGGTCCTCCGGTGTACAGGTAGATGGGCATGCTGTACACGTAAGCAGGTATGCCATGGTCTGTGAAGCAACTCCACACTCACACCCCAGGTCCACGTCATCTGAGAAACCCCACCAAGACAGTTTCTCCCTGCTTCGGCCGACTTGTGTTCGAAGTCTATTTAGGGACTTCCACCTGATCCAGGGAAGGTCATGTCCGGGGAGAAGACTCTCTGACAGCGGAACGAATGGGGTTGGTGGTGGGCTCCGCGTTTTTCAGTATTTTACCCTGGCCCTGGAGGGATCGCCATCAGAGCGGGAGCTACGCATGCCCAGAAACTCTTTCGGTTTTTCAGCTTTTTTTGGTAGGCGAAAAACATACACCTTTTCACTTATAATCTTTGTTGTTACAAAGGATATATTTAAGTACTGTTGTACTTACGGTAACTTTGAATTCAAATGCTCTTTTATCAGAAAATACGTGAGGCGCACCTACATCGCCTACTTAACTTCTCTATCTTCCCTAGTTTCTTTTGAGTTAAATGATGGCACATGAAAGTAAATAACCGTTGACAATTTAAGAACCGAGCATATTTAATTGCTTATACTCTTCAGTTTGCCTTCCTAAAACGTTTTAATGTAGCTTTATATATCAATGACTGTTTAATTAAGAGTTATAACGACTCATCACTATTAGATATAACTACTACTCATTAATCGTAATCAGTAAGATAACATATACATATAAAGTAAGCATCAATTTGGCCTAAATGAGTTGGATGTGTGTGGTATGGTGTGCCACCTATATCAGACCCTTTCGATCTATGATTGGCACTATATTACTACAGTTACTACAGTGATAGGGTTATGAAAAAGCACGTAATTGAACGTTAGGTTATTGCATAAATAAATGAATGTCTAGAAAATGTCCCTGAATATATACGTAAAAGTTACTCAATAACTGGTCTTTAAATGATATTTAAGTCTTGTTGTCACTGTTAATAGTAGGAGAGGGGACAACACTAAACCTAGTTTTATTAACGGTTAGTAAATATATGTATTTAATTGTAATTTATAATATTAAACAGACATGGCAAAGGTAATTACTGAATTCAATAAAGAGAAGATGTATATCATTAGACGCGTCTTTAATATTGGAAACCACAAAATGCATACCGATATTTTTTTTGGTATTTTTGGTATCACCACGAGTATTGTAGTAATTTCGTGTGCTCCAATTAAAGACGCGTCTAATTATATAGGTACTTATCATCCGGTAACCTGATGGAACTAGATTTAGTATTGTCCCCTCTTTAACACGTAAACTCAGACGATTGATTTTGTTTGTGAAATACTTCTAAACCTCTAGTCTCATACAAAGTTAATCGTAGAACATACACCTCTCTAGCGCTTTTAAGATGTGCATAGTGAATCAAGAATCGATACACGATAAATCGATTTATTAATTGAATAAAGTTAAAGCTATTGCACAAGATCGCATCACTAGTTATTGGATATATTTATCAATTTCACACCATCGTTCACGGTCCATTTACTCTTATTCAACCGAGTCGTGGTTTAATTGTGCTATGTTGATTTTAAAATACATTTAAGACTTGCTCTCTTAATTAATTCTTTAGCATGTAAATAAAATATAATGCAAAAAATATAATCTATACATTAATATTAGTATTTTATCATCATCACCTTCATGGAGACGCATTTTTCTGTTTGCATCCGTGCCCAAGTATTTTATAACAAAAATATATATACCTACCTATTATATTTTACGTGACTACGGTGATACCAAAATTGACTGTTTCCTCGTAACTACTAAATAACTTAACCTATTTTCACGAGCTCGTGGATCGTGGTTGCTTTGGATATCTTCATAAAGAAAATCGAATATCATCACACGTTCAGGTCAAAAACTACCTAACACTCATTAACGTCGAGACCAATCTACAGCCGAATTGGCAAAGAAAAGGAGGAAAGAATTTGGTAAAAACAAATCACGGTCATTCTTTTTAATCGCCTGTAATTACAATGACTGTTAACAAATTGTATCGGCAAGTAAGGTGTGATCTTTAGTTAGACCGATTCTCATGAACTTAACTGATTTCGAATAATGTTTTTACATTTATTGTAACGCAGTTTGTTGATATAATTAGAAATAACTACCGACTGCATTGGCTCTAGCTAGACACATATTTCCAAACATTATTCATATAATGTAGCGTCGGTAGCTTAGTGGTTAAGGAGTCGGCCTTACGATCGAGAGGTCACAGGTTCGAATTCTGGCCATTACACTACCGACGTGAACCCACTCCTAGCACAAGCAATTTAGCTTAGTTGGAAGGGTTAAAGGAATTATTAGTAATTTCGGTTGCTAATATTATTTTACAAAAAAAAAATCATGTATTTTAAATACAAGATGTTTACTTCTTTACTTCGAAGTAAAGAAAACCGTATTAGGTGGGATATTTAGACAAGATGGATCCACAGTGTGAATGCTACACTACACAGACTATGACCCACCTGTTAACTTGTACTGCCTGTCCAAGCACATGTTCTCCGGAGGAACTTAGGTCTGAGAACGCTATCGGAGTGGTTTACATACTGGGCAAACAAAATATGACAAGATATGCCGTCGACTCGACAGAAGAAGAATACAAGATCCAGTCACTTCATAGAATAAAAGGAAGATATTCGATTTTAGACTTTTATAAAATTGTGTGTTTTGTCGATAAGTCAAAGAGCTCTGCAATGATTCTCTCTCATACAAAAATTGGCACAATTGTTTAATAATACAATCCTCAAAAAATATAATAGTAAATAGTCCAATACATACCTGGTTTGGTCCCACACTTGGCGTACGCGATCCGAAACGAGAAGTACGTCTGTCCTGTAGAGGGGGGCACGTACACACATCTCGGGTCACCGTGCTGACCTGCGAATGTATTACAAGCATTGTTAGATACGATGAAGAAGCCATTTCAGATCATTATGAGATGCACGTAGATCATATTGATGATTGTTTTGATTAGATAATCACTGTGTATGAATATGAAGATCTATGTGGTGTGGCGGTCGAGTGATAAAGTGCTTCATCAGAGGTCACGAATTCGATTCCCGTTTGGTGAAAACTGACTGTTGTCTTCGTGCCTTGATTTGGCTGAGACAGCTACCTACATATTGCATTGCAACAACAGTTGTAAAATTATGTACCTATTGTTTCAGTTAGTTCAAAAGAATTCCTAACTTTACCTCATAAAAATTTCCATTGCCGTCCTAAGGCCTGCTAGACCAATTTTTCAGAGTTTTTTCCCCTAAAAAGAGACTAGTCGCAAGTTCAAATGCCTTCCTGGGTTTTGACTATTGCAATTTAAATGTCTAAGAAAAGTTAGTTAAAAGTACAAATTGGTCCAAAATTTCATTGAATATAATTTTTATTTTCAATTTGTACAGCAAGATAATTTCTTAACTAACAAGGAGAAAACGTAGTACTGAAGGTAAATACAACAATTCATGTCTAGACCCTAATGGTAATTGCTAATTAGGTACAGTCTGCACACAAAACCGCTACACTCATTACAATATGTTTAGTAAGGTAAATAGAGTAATTACTACAGGAAAACCTATTAAGAGTTACTAGTTACTACGCTCTAGATTTATGGTGGTCAGAGAAAACATGTATGTCTATGAATAAATTTTAAAGCGTCTACTGAAGATATTCACTTTTCTTAGGTTTGAACTCATGCACGTCTAATTGAAGTCTTCCAAAAGTGCATTTTCTGAAGGAATTTCCGCCTTAATAAATACGATATCAACCCCATTGGATTTAGGGAAGGAGAGGCCCCCTTCCCCAAATCTCAAGTTGCGACCGCGCCTGTTTGAACTGGAAAATAACATCATCATGTACTTAGGATGAAACTTTATTAAGAAAGAGTTTTACGGCTATGTACTGTTACCTACTATCTCCTAGTTCGGACCCTATCACAAAAATATCCGTTTGACCTCATTTTTAGGCCCTTTGAACCTGCTTCAAATTACAATAATAACGGCGACCGATGGACCTTTTACTTATATTCTCATTATCCTGTCTAGCTAAGCTAAATTATTTATGTTTATGTATATCTGAAGCTTTTAGGTACTTTATTACCCGGGATCCGATCTGCAGATTGCCTTTTGGGGGATAACAGAACTGTCTTCTGACCACCTTACCCTGAGAGGGAAGCTTGCGCCAAACTTTTATCAAGTTAGATCACACTAATTCAAAAGAATACCTGTCCATATTAACACTTTTTGATTGCAAATAGGGCTGACTTTGCCTCGAAGACCAATATTTCATCTATATGACTGCTTTGTTGTAGGGCCCCGTATACCCCATTACTAACAACTTACTGTATGCATATATGTATATTGTTTTTCTTTCATACACCCACAGAACAATATATCAAAATTAATTTATATCAGGTTTCATAAACATATAACAAAAAAAATGCAAATAAATTGACATAGTAATTAATTTTAATGTAACCGCGTAACTGTCTAGTTAGATATTATTTATGAGTTTAGAAGAGACATAAATTGTAATAGTGATGGGCTGGTTTGTCATAAACATATATATAGGCAGTCTCTAATAGTAGCCCATTTTATATAGTGGAGGTTATAAATCGCAGATGATAATAATTAACCCTATGATATCATATATTATGATAGTAGTTGAAAGCCCTTAATCACTTGAAAGTCAACAACTTAACGAGATAAGAGTTATTTTCCTGATACGAAAACCTTAATACGAAAATATCAACCTACGCAGTATTTACAATGCGTTATCTAAATTCAAATAAATCTATAATAGATACGGAACTTAGAAAACGCCGAAAATTAAGATAAACCCGATAAACGGTTTCAATTCCATTCAACATAAATGTTCAGAAACTTATTTGCAAATTGTTTCCTCACGACAGATCTCACAAAGTACCACATCCGTAATCCAGCAAGCTAGATCCTCGCTGAGGTCATTATATTTTTTTATTGAGCTTTATGCAATTCGTACAACAAGAGAATATATCTCTAGAGCATTCCTTAGAGGATTTTATAGTCCGCACAAATACTGACTTTTAAAATAATGGGACGATTCCAAGATTAGTACGCGGTGGAATGTCGTATAGCACAGCACGGACCGCAAAAGGCTCCGCTACTTTAATCTAGCCACGTAAGTTGTCATAAAAATAACAGTTAAAATAGTAGCCACTTCTAGAGTTCTACTTAGTCTCTAGATCTGTTTACAGAGGTCTAGAACCTGGAATGTGATTTGGAAAAGTTTTTAAAGAAAGGAGAAACCTGATTCGTATATATTATGAGCATGAACTTTTAACTGATTGTACATCATTACATACAGTATTACCGGGCTTACAGCTGACACACACAATACAAGATCACCAAGATATTAGTAGGTATATAAACATTTCATTTTATTCTTATAAATATTAAAGGTAGGTATACGATTATAAATACTCGTGTATTTCGGTAAATCCTGACTTACCTAACAGAACTAAATTGACTAACCTAACACGCATCGGATGCAGGTGTGAAATGTGGTACCACACCTGTTTCCGATACCTACCTCAGGATTCGATACTCCTTGATAAAAATATTTATATTCGAAGTCGAGCATTCCCGAGTAACGTGTGTAATGTTTGTATAAAGGAGGCACTCATGGCTAGTGAAGTGAGTCTATGAATAAATAAAATAGTTCTGCATTCCTTACACTTACTATATTCAACAGTAACTGTAAAGGCTTTTCACACACGCGTGTTAAAATTAGACAACGATATTATAGTACTACTACAGTCTAACGATATCACCTTGCCAATGCAAATAGGCATATGCACACAAGTGTTTGCACATGCCGAGTATTGAACCCGCGACCTGCAATGTAATTGTCAAATACTCTACCACCTACCCAATGACAGCCTCTGTGGCGTAGCGGTAGAGGACGCGGCCGCTACGCCGGAGGCGCGGGTTCGACCCCGTTCAGTGCAAATATTTGTATGCATAAATATGAATATTTGCTGGGTGTTTCTATGTATAATATGTATGTATTTACAAAAAAAAGTATGTTAGTATATTATAGAACTCATAACACAAGCTATTTAAGCTATGCTTGCTTTGGGTCTAAATAGCGATGTGTAGAATGTCTTACAATATTTATTTATTTTAATGCAGGTTCTGCTAAGCTCTTCATGGAAACGGCTACAGGCTTTAGTAACTCACCAAATTCGGTGACTACCCAATTGCACTACTGGTAGTGTCAAGGGTAATATTCTTTCCCCTTGGCACCACCGGCTCAATGGTTACAGACGCATGTTTACTAAAATATCAGACCTTCTTCTTTGCAACTTCATCGTACGTCATCTGAATATCAATTACCTAAATGTCCGAGTGTATATTCACAAATTTAATTAAGCAAAACTGTATTAAGTAGTGTGTATAACAGTAAACGCACAACTAAAAGCTCGACAACTGGAGCGTGCGTTATTAATAATTCACTAAGTATGTATCCGTCATAATTGTGAGTGAAACCTTAGCAATTACTTCCGACAATTAGTGCAGGTCTGAATACTCGCTAGTTTCTAACATTTTCCTCTTAGTACGTGCTTGTCACTATGTTATGGACTGTGTACTAAATAGAATATAATGTGAGCTTTGTACCACTAAGATGGTACAAGTCCGTCTGATATATTGAGGTTAATATAACATACCTACTAATGTTTGCAAGATCAGGGAAATAACCCATGTAAGAAACCTTGTTTTAAAGACTCACGACCGGTTCCCTGTGACTTGAGCAAACCATGGTTTGTGGGTCTTTTTTTTTATACCACTTGGGTGGCAGACTAGCACACGGCCCATCTAATGGAAAGTAGTACCGTGACCTATGGACATGTGATATTCGCGCTGCCAACCCTATAGAACCTTCTAATGCCCTTTTTGAATTCATATTTTATAATATTATTATTGAAGGAAATTTTGTGAAAGGATTTTCAAACTGTACAATACGCTACAATGGAAGAAGATCTGTCGTTTTATTTTTTTAAATTTGATATTAAATCTTCTGTGGCAGATAGTGCCATGGCAGAAATTGCTGTTGGTATCATCTCAAACAATTACGCAAAACACATACGATACAATCGGTATTCTATTGAAGTGGTAACCTAGTGGCTTAAGGCCCAGCTTTACGATCGAAAGGTCAAAAGCTTGGCCTCCGAGATTACACTACCGACTTGAACTCACTCCCAACATAAGCAATTTAACTTAGTTAAAGCAGTTAACGAGAATGCTAGTAATTTCGGTTAATTGTACATACCTACCCTAACAAGAAAAAATCTGTGTTTTACAAGACAACCTCATTCCATATACTTAGAAGTTTGAACTGTTTGTGAGTATCAGATCCTCAACACTCCTTAAAATCGCTTTTGTGCCGAGTCATGCACTATATTGATATTTAAAGCTTAATCATCTGAGAAAGTTTCAGGTACTTACTTGATTATACATAGAGATTTAATAGATCTAATATACCTATTAATATAGGTACTTATTCACGCTCAGATTTCTATGTTTAACCAAGTACGTTTTGGGTAGTTACACGTACTTGACTAAACATAGAAATCTAAATAGATCTAATGCAATTAATATAAAAAAGCATTTCTAGTTTCATTCTTCGTTCACGCAGCAAAGAAGTAACGAATAGGTTATGGACCCAAAACTGAAATATGCTACCTTTTAACATGAAAATATGTGGGCTATAGATATGGATCTTAACAACTTCATTCAACGCAGGCGGCGGTGTTGACTAAATTTAGTGGATACTTTAAATTAAGAACTCACTTATATTACAGTCTATTAAAAGTATTTTAGTGATGTCGGCTTATCTCATGCAAGAGAAGCTATAAATATTTGGTGATTGGATCTCTTGTATGTATGTAAGTTAGATGATCTTACTAACTTTCCAAGTTATTAAGTGTAATGGTAGAATAAAACGAAATAGAGCAAATGGTTTCCACAGAAATTGTACAAGTGCGTTGGAACAAATTGAAACATTAAAGAGTCATTAAATGTTGTTAAGAGGGAAAGTTATTGATAAGATTAGAATATTAATTTATGAAATAAATGATGAAGATATTGAAATTTCACGATTTCCGCATATCAACAGACAGTAATAATAAATTGGAACGTAGTCCTGATGTTAGTTGTATGTACTGTAAGGTAGGTACAAGTATTATGCGGACGACATGGTCCTGCTGAGCGCCTCGGTGTGTGGCTTGTATAGGCTATTGAGAGTCTGCGAACGTTATGCGCTGAGTCACGGTCTGGTGTATAATGGATCGAAAAGTGAGTGCATGGTCTTTCAGGCTAGGGGTCGGAAATGTCCGAGTACGGTTCCACCAATTAGACTGAACGGTATCGAACTGAAAAAGGTTCAAAACTTCAAGTATCTCGGGCATATCGTGACCTCTGACCTGAGAGACGATGCAGATATCGATAGGGAGCGAAGGGCGTTGTCTGTGAGGGCCAATATGATCGCCCGCAGGTTTGCGCGTTGCTCGGGTGGCGCCAAAGTGACTCTTTTCAAAGCATTTTGTACGTCCCTGTACACGTCCAGCTTGTGGGTGTATTATACGCAGAAGCAGTACAGCGCCCTTCGTGTGCAATATAATAATGCTTTTCGGGTGCTTCTACACGACGATGCGAAAGCGGTGCACATCCCTGGGGCGCAGGATCCGGGGCAGCGGCAACACTATCCTGAATGTATTTGCAAGTAGGTATGATTGTCGGTACATCAACCATGCGTGCATGGTTCATGTGCTGACAAACATACAAATGACTCAGAGGCAGAGAATGTTTTATTAAAATGTAAATTTAATTGTAGTTTCATATATTTAATTCGGAATGAATTTAATTGAAATTGATTTTATTGTCATTTTCTTTGACATTTTAATCTATAATTGAATTGAAATTAATTAAATTGTAAATATCGTTGACATTTTAATTTTATTGTAATTGTAATTTTGATTTTAATTGAATTAATTCCAGACTTTTCTTTTCTTAAATTATTATACATACTAACATATCTAGATATAAGTCAATTGTTACTAACACATTGAGTCTTGTTGCTCGAAATAAAGAAATATTATTATTATTATTATTCCTCTTTATTATTTTAAAACTCTTATAAATTATATTTTTAAATACATAATTATATAAAACAGAAACATATCGACGTCCCCAGGGAATAAAATCGTAATAGACAAAAGTAAATTTTACAGGACGAGCAAAATACTGTTATTTTGTAATAACTCCTGAAGTAATCGGCCTATGTTGTCATATTATACATCATTCTTTTCAGTATTTTTTTGTTAATAAGTGGCCATGAAAAGAAATGAAATTATACATATAATTTTATAGTTATTACGAAAAATATGTAATACTGATTTTATATTTAGATGTATTCTAAGTAATGGAACATAACCATTTTATTCTCGTAAAGTTGCAATATTACGAAAACGATATCTGTTCATTACGATGTTTTTCTATCATACTTTCATGAAGGAAGTGTAACTGTAACAAATTAATACGATTTTGTTCTATTACATATAACACTATTATTAGGGGAATAGCCTATTACACTAATAATAGAAAGAGAAAAAAATTGTATCACGTTAAATACTTGTTTCAAAAATCGTAAAGAATATTGTAACATGTCTTAACGTGAAATACTATAGAAAATTATGTCAGTAATAAAGCAATAATATAGGTTTACCGTTGAGGACTTATCGAACGAATAAAGGTAAAGCGTGTTATTGAAATGAATCATCAATTTTTTTACGGGAATAAAATGGTATAACGTCTTACCGATTTATCGAGATAAATGTTCGTTCCGTAATGAACGATTATGGGGTTTTTATGGGTTAAATGTGTTATATGATTTCCGGAGAATAAAAATAAAAATTGCTATAAATTTATGAATTACCGGAAAAAAAATCAAAAAAAAAATCAGTAGGTGTATAACGACCCATAGAGGCCGAAAATGCAAAAACATGAAAAGAGTGGTAATAGCACTTTACCATTTTATTCCCCGGGGGCGTCGATATATTTAAAAATATAAAAAAATAGTGCCCCACCGGTATCGGGTATAGGGAGCAAGCTACCGGTGGTTAGGGCTCCAGAGATGTGTTTTATTATTATTATTATTATAGGTTGAATTATTAAATCGATTTCTTAACCATAATCTTATCTATATAAATTACACTGAATCACCGAAATATATGGACTAATACTTATATTAGGTACTTCGGAATTACTGCACCAAATTGTGTCTGTCAAGCTAATCTCCTCTGCCAGGCGGTACATGTTCTGATTTACGGATGAGGCTCTGAAGTCTTGGATATCGAATGAAGCAGAAGCAACAACATAGTATGTAAATTGTAGGTTTAGTACAACCGGCCTTACGATCCATTGGCCATTACACTAGACTAGTTCAGTGTTTTGTCCTACAGGGGTTCGGCCCAATAGACTGTATAACTGAACATCGAAGTTTAAAAGCGCGAAGCACTGTATCCATAAAGTTTAAAATATCGAATTACGTCAGTCAGAATAGTCGTAATCGCGACATACGGAACGCCGAATGCTTTCTATGTCGAAATACTTTATTGAGAATGTTCCGCATCTCGATGTACGGAACGCCGAATGCTTTCTATGACACAATACTTTATAGATAATGTTCTAAATCGCCACTAATGCATTTAGGATGTTTGATCTCGATATACTTACATTGATCTGCGGTACTATTTATGGTATGCAGTAGCCAGGCGATATTATTGCGCCTAGTAAATTGTAGTTAGCGGGTAAAGCCGGCTTTGCTGTATAGAGGCCTTAATAATGTAATCTTAAAAACTTTCGTATAAGTACAATTGTTTATTTGCCAATTACACGTTAATCGGAAAGAGAAAAGAAAACTTTCAAACTGATCTTACTTTAATGTATCTTATTGTGTAAGTAATATACTTAATGTATATTCTATTTACATAATGTTTTTTTAATAATATAATCTATATTTCATTTACACAATAAATGTTTTACTTTATATACCTAGGTATACTAATACCTACTATAAAGATGTAAAGTTTGTGAGTTTGTTTGTATGTTCGGGGTAATCACCACACCCGGTTCTCCGGATCCTACTGATAAGTGGGCGAACCACGCTGTCATCTGTTGAAAATTATTTAATTTTTAGAAAGATAAGTACATTAGCCGTAAGTGCTGTATAGACGTATTATCTCGGGTAAATGCGAGCGGAGCTTCGGGCGACAGCAAGTATTAGGTACATAATATAAATAGTACCGCAGATCAATGTAAGTATATCGAGATCAAACATCCTAAATGCATTAGTGGCGATTTAGAACATTATCTATAAAGTATTGTGTCATAGAAAGCATTCGGCGTTCCGTACATCGAGATGCGGAACATTCTCAATAAAGTATTTCGACATAGAAAGCATTCGGCGTTCCGTATGTCGCGATTACGACTATTCTGACTGACTTAATTCGATATTTTAAACTTTATGGATACAGTGCTTCGCGCTTTTAAACTTCGATGTTCAGTAATACAGTCCGTCAAGGGCATACCATAAATAGTACCGCAGATCAATGTAAGTATATCGAGATCAAACATCCTAAATGCATTAGTGGCGATTTAGAACATTATCTATAAAGTATTGTGTCATAGAAAGCATTCGGCGTTCCGTACATCGAGATGCGGAACATTCTCAATAAAGTATTTCGACATAGAAAGCATTCGGCGTTCCGTATGTCGCGATTACGACTATTCTGACTGACTTAATTCGATATTTTAAACTTTATGGATACAGTGCTTCGCGCTTTTAAACTTCGATGTTCAGTAATACAGTCGGCCCAATAGGACGAATCACAGAAATTAAAAATAATTAAAGTTTTCCTTCAGTGATTCGTCCTATTGATTTTTTTTTATTCATTTTATACAAAAATTTTATGAAGTAACGTCATCAAGGAAAATGCTTAAAATGATCCTACTACTAACACACACAATTGAACTTAACTAGAGAGGCATTACCCTAAAATGCTAAAAAAATCGGTTACTAATATTTTATTAAAACAAAAAAAAACTCTACCTACAGCTTCGAAACCATATCTGGTAATAACATAATAAATTCATCGTACTTACTAACTACCTATAATAGCCGCCGCATCCCTTATAAGGACATGAATAAAAAGTTTTTAATAGACATGCACGTGTTCGACATACCTTTGGATGAGACGATGCCCTCGAAGGGATGTGAGAAGGTGAGGTGTACATCCATGTGGTCCTTCCCGCACATGACTTCTAATGACTGTATGACTGGCATCCCGTCCGGCCTCTCCATAGGCCATAGCTCGCCTGCTCTCACCCGCGTCTGTCAACAAAATGAATGAATTAATGTTGATAAACGTACATTTTCTTGTTAATTTTGTTTGGTTTCATAAAACAATTTAGTTTAATGTCGATTGGTTCACTCTTGCATAACGAAAACGAGTGGTTCTTTCAATCAATCAATCAATCAATAAGTCTATCGCAGTACACTACTGGACACACGCCTCTCCCAATAGGGGGCTTAGTGATTTTTTAGAGGGTTGAAATTTGATCTTAATGCTATTTAAATTAAAACTGTTCTTATTTGTGATTTTCTAGAGAATCCCCAGTAACTAATTCACATTATACAAAATGCCAAAATTTACATAGAACAGTACGTTCTTATTTCAGCTTATTGTTTGTTGAATATGATTTGAACTTCGATTAGCATCGACTATATTTTACTTTAAAAGAAAATTGGTTATCATTTCCACTACTTGATGAAATTCCTTGAATATAATTTGATAACACAGTTCAATTCCTCTTGATCGCAGTTATATTCCCTGATGAAATCTAACCCAGTTTAACGGACATTATAAGTACATTACAAGATACATAATTTCAAAAGGTTGTGGTTTAAATTCTTGTTATCATTATCTCAGACTACGTTTTATTGCTAAGGAAACGAAAAGGCCTATGCCAATAGTCAACGCAACGAGTGGAAGTGTTTGAACGGCTACCTTTATCTTTTATTTCTTCCGCACTAAATACGTTGATTACTGTTTATAAACGAAAAGTAAGTACTTCTATTTAAAAAAATAACCTCTGAAATTGAGAAAATTTGTTATGTCATGTCGTTAATGGAGACTAAATATGCAATAAAATGTAGTATTTTATATTACTTAACACAGTTGAAAATTATTTTGTTTTCATTCGTATTTAGGAGCCTTTTAAACAAGATTCGGACATAGTGAACACTTTATGAAAAAAAAAAAAGAAAATTCGCTTGAGTTTCGAATTCTAGATAATCCTTTGAAAGTGCTTAGGAATATAAACGTTAAGATGTGTTTTAATTATACGTTATAAACATAGGTAATCAAGTTATTTACGATTGTTGCCGTATAAACTAATAAAACAAATTAAGTCCCACCTCTTTCACACCAGTATCTTAATCTGCGATCTTTAACAACACTCTCTCATAATTAAAGTACAAATTTCCTAGTATGTACAATCATTGATCGCGAGATAAAATGAAACAATAACATTACATTTTCCGTCAACATCAATTAAGAACATTATGCAAAAGCGAATAACAATTTTGTTACATAGAAACAAACGTAAATAACTACCAATCGTAGTATAAACCTTTTACTGCTTGTTATAAAGGCGATAATTGCTTAACGATACAATTTATGAATAGCAATAGCAACTATTTCCTGTACAATTCCCGACGAGATGTAGACAGGTAACGAGAGATTTCTTCGAAGGAGAACCGTGTTCCTACATTCATAATAAACGGTCAAAGAATAATTCTTGAACGGTATGTTTACACCAAAATTGGAAGATTGGTATACTTGGCACATGATGACGTATTTCAAAGAGTGAAATGTAAATCAGACAGGTTAACCTGTTCTTGGCAGAAGGAGTTTTGTGCCTACAACACAGAATCCTGTATACCTACTTACGTCAACAAGAAAAATTGATTTTTTGTTGCTGGTCAAGTAAAGGTCCTAAATCGATAGCAAATTGTTTATACTATTCAGTCTGTTTAGTAGTAAATATAGAATTCATTGACTTTGATTGAATATTTTACTAGCATCACTTTACAAATCTAATAACTTCAGTAGATAGACCCCAATGAATCTGAAATTTTTCATCTTATTTTGCAGTTTATTATATAAACCCTATTTAAAGTAAGTACTTAACTTCAGCCCTTTCCCTCTGAAGCGGCCAGAAACACGATCTCTTATAAGCGCCATGGTAGCGATACTAATCACATATACATAAAATGACCGCTTACACTTCTTATGAGACCACACGCAATTAAATAATAACGAAAGCTAACACGTCCATCTGCTGTTTTGGCGCTATTAAAAACCTTATCTATATTCATCTCCGAAGCTTAGAGATATAAAAGTGATACTCAATATTATGAAATGAGCGTCCAATCTTAGCAACAGATCATTGGTATGTAAAATAACGCTCACCTCTTCATTGACTTTTACTTTTAGAATAAAATTTCTAAACGTTGATAAATTCTGGTTCCCCGTTAATGAATACTCATCGCCGTGAATTTGTCCTGAGTGGTCAATTCGTCCAATTTAAATAATTATTCTTGTGACGCAGCAAATATAACTTTCCTTGCATTACAAAATGATAGGCAAAAAATCTGGCACGCTCTATTTAACCTCTCTCATTGATGTTTGCTATTCATTATACAATTACGTCGTATTCTTGAGACAATAATAATCTTTAGTCATTTGTATTTCTCTACACTAATCTTCTTACGGCCGTTCCCAATAACCTATCTATCGCCAGTTTTGACATTAGAAAGGATAAAAACGTTATCAATCTCTATGGTAATGCAATTCCTAGTAGCAAAATAACAATAGGATTTGACAAAGGAACTTTATCTACCTTTACCTTTATCTATAGATATGTTATTGAGAACGGCTGTAAGTCATAGGTAGACTTAAAGCAGTTGAATCAATTATCTTATGAATTACCCACTCACAGACTTTTACACCAATCTAATAGACAATTTCTGTATTTTCATTTTACAGGTACACACAGTACCTACCTACATAAAGTAAAAGGACCATCTGCACAGGTTCATTCAGTGATCTATGTACAAAAACGATTTGATGAATCGCGAGCGCACGTTCCAGGAACCACGGTGCAAGCACATTTCGTTCCCACGCGTCAACAAGAAATTCGCAAAACAAGACGGCTACATACTCAAACGGGATAAGAAAAAGGTAGTGTAGTTTTTGAACGAATTGTAATTTACATTTTAACTTCAAACATCGAACGCTTTTGTAGCTACTTTTTAATGGCAATGATTCAATGATATCTTGTAATTATACCACTATCTTGACAGCCAATGAATTTATGCATATGAAAGGTAGGTATTTGAGAGTCGATCTAAGAGAAATTGTTGATTTAAGAGAATGAATTGTTAGAGAACATAATTTTGTTGAATATAATCGGCACATTTAAGTGCAATTGATTTTTATTTTTAATTAATGACCATCAGTCCAAGTTTGTAAGAATTTCTCTAACAGTAAATGTTAATTATATTAGCAGATTGCATCGCGACGTATTTATTAGTGATAATGTTTCCATATAAGTGAAAGTAGTGATACATATTATCACATATATTAAGCAACTGCATTTGGTAGTAGTGTACAATTTCGATTTTTTGAAAGTAAAAGGTCTAAAGAGAGATTTCATGACGAGGAAATCCGCAGGATTACCAAAGTACACTATTAACTCTTGTTTTTTGTAAGTTTAGATGATAATGTGAACGCTTATATGGAGGTTGCTGTAGCTATTTTATAACTATCTACACTTATTTTTATTTATATATAGGTCAGTTCATCAAATGACTCTACACCCTGCTGGATGGCAAGAAGCTCGTGACTTCCATAATATATGATGTCACGATCTTTTTTGTCGGCTCAAACATTAAGCGACAGTGTTGTCCCTTGCCGTACACATTATACCTAGTACCATTACAAGATTTTTATACAACAGCCTTCAGTCTAAAGTCGAAAATACATACCTATTACCTACTACGTATTTTAATATCTGTGTACTAGTACTTGTAACTACATTTTTTTAACGTGTGTAAAATCCCCACGAATACACCCCTCTTCCAAGGGGAAGAGAGGTGTATCCGTGGGGACTTTGCATGCCACCGGCCAACGCCTGAACCGGTGGGGAAGGTTATGTCGGACTTGAACCGACTAAAACGCACACCGTCTGTCCCGCCTGAACCGGTGGGGGAGGTTATGTCGGACTGGAACCGACTAAAACGCATGCTATCTGTGGGCCATTGGATGCCAGAGGTGAGATTATCTTAGACATATCCCTCGAGATTAGGTATCTTTGACATAAATCACCAGAGCTACGACGCAACTGTTTAGTACTCAGACAAGAAATAGGAACCTTGAAAGCTGAATATATTAAACACAAAATATTTCCTTTTGCCCCGAAGACCCGAGGACGTTAAGCATTAGATGAAATATCTCTTACAATACATTATACGTGTTAGAGAAAATAATAGGATAGCCGCCTCACACGGGCAGTTAATAACACCTTCAGGTTATCCTCGAAACGTTTGTAAAGCTGAGTACAGACTGGTACTGTTCAACAATGTACAAAATATATTAAAAATATTTAAAAAAAAAGGGGGGAGACTATTAAAACTCCCCACTAGTTCCAGTGAGATGAAGTTTGAGGGGGTTTCCGCTTTTCAAGAAAAACGGGAGACTATTGACAGGGTTTATTTTAATTGATTATAATTTAATGATTTTAAATGTAATGAATTTTTGAATTATGACATTAAATTACAATTGACATAGTATGGTAATGCACGATAAATTTTAAATCGTATGACACCATACCATACTGACACTTATAGGTGGTGTTCAAAATAACTTGAAAGTTTTTCTAATTTATTTAGAAAAAAAAATTGTATTGAATTTAAATAATTATTGATTAAATAATTTTTAATAGTAAAAAAGCTCTGTGATAGATACTCTTGGGAAATAAAAGTATCTAACAAATATGTTATTTTTACTAATAAAACAATGTATGAAGAGATTTCTTTAATTACAATCTCAATGAGCAGTTTTCCAGTAGGTATAATAATCAGTTGGTTTTTAAGTCATCAGGAGATGGCGCTAGCATAGCTTTTGGTAATTTTAATGTACTCTGTGGTTTGTTTGTAGTATTTTTTCATGAATTTGCGATGTAGCCAAAGTTTAATTTAATTTACCCATATAATAATAGATAAAATATGATAAAAAGCTTAATTCTTAGGGAACACTAGATGTAACACCACACTCTTCTTACCAAAAGTGCCGGCTGCGCCATCTAGCGCGTCTTTGGGAACCCTATAAATACCTACTGGAAAACTGCTCATTACATATACGTACATACAATATCTTTCTTCGGTCATAGACTAGGCCGAGTTACATAGTCTGCCCCAGTTCCCATGAATAATTAAAAAAATAAGTATTCGTCTCTCCTTATCTCGCCACTTGTATTATTATTATAGTCTAGGGATTAATTCACAGTCAATCATACAGGATTTTTTATATAAGTATCCAAATTCCATTTTAATGAACAAAAGGGTCTATAATTGCTTGACAGTTTTCTCCATTAAATATATTACATCGATACGAATCGTAATAACATGTTTTAAGTGGGTCGTTAGCTTTCCTTTATAGCAAGAGATGAGGATACATTATGTCGTTTAATGGTCAGATTTTAATGAACTTTAGTAACGTACAAAGGCAGCTTCATTGGTAGCTGTGAATCGAGAAAGATTAAATAAACTAATCGATACTAATCGATAAAACGACTTGCCAAGGCCGATGCTGTTGACACTCTAAAGACTGTTATACACATGTTTATTTTTATTTGAATAAAGTAGTGCTTTTCAATACCACTTATGTCACTTTGACGTGTACATGACACTTCAAAATCATAGTTTTGATTAAGTGGGTATAGAATATTGTACCTAATATTCACTTTAGAAATGTAATTATAGAATAATAATGGCGGTAAGTAGACAGATACTACAAGTTAATTATCGTATGCATTGATCGTAGTTCCTTGTTTGATTTCGTAGCATTTATATTTGGGTGATCCTGGATTCGATATCCAAGTCAGTCATATTATAAAAAAAATCTGTTAAAATTATTATAGTACCTATTCTTATTTTTATAGTCCTATAGTATATTAAATGTTTACACGAGAGAACACAGTTAGTAGGTGTGTAGGATAACACTCATTAGTCAAGCCTCTAGCTCAATTGGGTAATATAACAATTAAATTAATGGATTAATAGTGTTTAAATAACATTTAGTTTTATGTATGCAAATTAACTACAAGATCCGAAAGGCATAATTGCCAGAGTCATTCCCAAACTTAAGAGCCTAATGTTTAGTGCATCGAGTAGATCAATTTGATTGTTACTACATAATAAAACTTCCAGGTCTAGCCAAATCTGTAGTTAAGACTGGTAAAGCGGACCCCAGACTCAAAGCTGAAAAGCTTCGGATGCGACTGGGAATTAACGCTAGAATGAAGAAGAATAAAACTTCCAGTGATATTTATTTTCAATCTATTGTCAAGGAATTCAATTCCATTATTATTATTCCACCACATTTACACGTTATATTCCACTACATCTCACAACTACGCACCTACTACGAGAATTTAACCAAACATTCCTTTCTACCATAAAAAATAAATAATTTGTAGCATCCGACCCAAAACTCGAACCGAATCTAAAGAGAAAAAAAACTATAATCACCCTTCTTAATAACCGAACAGCAACGCGTCAAGCGATTCAAAATTACCATAATAACAATGTTCTTTGCGGTCAACATAATTCTTATGTGGTTGGAGAAAATCTTGTTAATTCAATTTGTTTTTCTATTATTCTCTAATGTTTAGTTGTTAGCTGCGCACGCGATTGTTACACATATGAACGTCAGCTAGTGATGGGGTTATGACAGTTGGATGACAAAATACAACCTTCTTTTTTGTAACTAATTGTATCGTAAATCGTTTTTATTTATTAGGCAGTAACAGGTTTTGTTTATGATTAGGAATCTTTTACAAAGTGTTATTGCCGATCGTTCATGGAATATAAACATCTATTGGAAATGATATCTACTTGACGTCTATCTAGAAGAACACGAAAAAATAATAAAATTTACCCCCAATCCCCCGGCACCTTATTATTTTAGGTAGTTTTAATAAAAGTTTCCAAATATACCTAGAAGGTTAATTAGTAAAAAATTACGAAGTGTTTAATTACGACTTTATTGTCATATTGTCTTCAGGCCTTCTTATAAAAGAAGGCCTGAAGACAATATGACAATTATATTCAATAAATAATTATTGAATATCTGGAAAAACATTAAGTTTTATGACTCCTTTTTCCCTACCTTTGTCTACATTTTGTATTAAGATAGAGAGATTACACAGGACCGTGTACGTACGTTGTAAACAAAAATACTTTCAGTTAAAACTGGATTCACATTGTTAGTGTATTACGTATTATACACACGTTCAACCGCCTCATTATTCATCGGACGACTTCTGACACCGCTAATTAAATCGATGTTAATGACATCACCTTACTGACTTGACCAGAGTTAATCAAAATAGTTTTAAAATTCCTGCTTCGAACTAATTACCCCACTCGAACAATGTTTATATCTTACTTAAGCTTAAAGTCCTACATTTGAATCATTATTTGACCGCGATCGTGATTTAATTAATACTCAATTTAAATAAATTTGTCGTTACCTTTACAAAAACGATAGTTTAATCAACATAAGAAACTGATCACAATTCAAAATACGAAACTAAAAATACCAGAACACAGATCTAAATCGGTAATCACTAACTCGGTGTTTCCCATCACTAAAACGCGTGTACAGCATTACAGTAATAGCACTTGTATAGAAAATATACAGTAATCAGCAGGTGCTATCGACAGTCATTACTAGTAACAGATGTGTACCATTACACACATGTGCGTTTCTTTTAGTGAAACTGCTCGTTAGTTTTGTTACTGGAAAACTGGGGATTTAGATCATGAACACTGTACTTATTTCAGGATACGCTTTCTATGTTGTTATTGATTTTTCTATGGTTATACCAATATTATCTTATATGATTTTGAGTTTTAGATTGATCTATCTAGTCTATTACACTATACAATAGTCTGTTTTAGTGTGAAAAATAAAAGTTGTGTTTTTTATTCTTTCTACGAGGACTACGTTACTTAGAAACTATGACTACGTTATTTATTACTAGCCGTAGGTGTGGTCGCAGCAATCGAACGATCTGTTTTAGATTTTACTATCAAATTTTTTCTTTTCATTTTTTTAGTATTTATTGTTTACTAGCTTTTGCCCGCGGCTCCGCCGCGTGGATGTCGGTTATCGCGACCAAACATAGCCTATGTCCTTTCTCAAGGTCTAAACTATCCCTATACCAAATTTCATCCAAATCGGTTCAGCGGTTTAGGCGTGAAAGCGTAACAGACAGACAGACAGACAGACAGACAGACAGACAGAGTTACTTTCGCATTTATAATATTAGTATGGATTACACAGTTACATCGCATTTATACACATAAGTGATATAGTGTGTACAAAAGCGAGGTTAACTCAAGTATGAGTTCTATTCCAGCAAATCCAATAGCACAGTTTTAACTTTTCTAAAAGGCTTTTATAATGAGTTTAAAACAGTTAAGGTAACAAATAAATAAGCCAAAAAAACTCAATAATCCATCAAGCCATTAAATAAAGTCGATAAAGCCGTGAATAATATTCTTGACAGCGTATCATCAAAATACCAGAGCGTTTATATTATTCTTAATGAGATCCAATGAGATTAATAAACGTGTTCAGATATTTTTGCAACATATAATATAATGAAATAACATAACTTATAGACTAATGGTCAAATTTAACATTCCATATGATCCAACATTGATATTTTGAATATGGTGGAACTTCACATGACTATTTGCGTAATTGACATAGGTATTTGACAAACAAATACCATGTGTAAACAGTGTGATTGACAAAACATTGGCATTATTGTCTATTTGACAAATATGGCCAATATCAAATACGTACAATTGACAAGTTATTTGGTTTTTTAACTTTTAGCCAGTACTTAGTAACTTCCAACAGTAGACAAAATGTGCCAATTCAAATGTGACACTTTTTTAAAGTGAATACTTTCTTTGTGAAGTAAATTGTGAAGTCCGTATTTGCATGTTTGAATGTCAAATATTTTACAAAATAGTTACTACAAACGCCCAAACGTCAACTATTTTGCCAAACACTACAAACGCCCTTTATCAAACACAAAATAAATAGCCATGTGAAGTGGCACCATTAGATAGTACCTATGTTTGAAATATGATTTTATGTAATTCTGTTTAGAGATATAAAAAGTTTTTTTTTTTTTTTAAGAATATTAGCAACCGAAATTACTAATATTCCCGTTAACCCCTCCAACTAAGCTAAATTGCTTGTGCTAGGAGTGGGTTCACGTCGGTAGTGTAATGGCCAGGATTCGAACCCACTCCTAGCACAAGCAATTTAGCTTAGTTGGAGGGGTTAACGGGAATATTAGTAATTTCGGTTCGGTAAAAGAAATATTAAACAGCAGATGTCATTATTCAGACTATTAAGCTGTATGTGCTGCATGCGTCGGCAGTTGTCGTACCTATGCGGTCGGCCTCGGAGTCATAACTTAAATCGCGATGAAAGACAATCATCTTTTGTACATGCAGGTGAAGTGGTTTCTTTAACTATGATGAAACCAATTCGCCTGCAATCGAAAACAGTATTTAACCATTTTTTAACTTCAATTCTGAAACCTAAATTTGTTTGTTAAACAAATATACCTAATGCGAGATATTTGAGCAACTCACACGCCATGAAATTATAAAAACCAACACACTAATTGCGATTCCGCTTAGGCGCGTGAGTTCACCGCGAAGGGTATCAACTACAGTCGTAACTACTTCCTGTGCCCTATCATCATTCGTCATTGCCATCTCGAGAACAAATTTATATTTTAATTTTATTCCCTTCGTTTACCGCAATGTAAGCATGAATAGTAATTGAAATAAAACTTAGTTTAACGGATTCTATCGCGATTTGAGTTATGTAGGTACACTATTCGCTTTAAATAAGTTTTATTTGAATGTAATTTAATCATTCATTTATTTATTTTCGACAGTATTAGGCGAGAAATAGTTTTAGGAGATGATAGGAAAATCTTTAGACAAGAGTTTAAGATTTTCACATTTTACTAGCGAAGCAATAAATAATATTCAAAGCCGCTTACTGATGACGATGATTGTAACTAATTAATATATTAGTAGAACTTCTTACTTTCTTAGCTACGAGTATTATTGCACAATATTATAATTTCCAATTTCACACACAATCACATCATGCCTATATAAATTGATATATTTGTATAATTTACAAAGAATATAGTAGGTATGTAACTTATTAAACATTAATAAATAGTACTTCACTGGGGAAGATGTTTTTATATAGACCAAAAAGCATATAGGTCAGACAAAGTGAAAAGCATCACTGCTAGTGTATAACTGCCTTTATGCTGATAACCGACAGGACTGAGTATAAGCTTAGATTTGCTGCTTACATTAAGTACGAAGTTCAAAGGTGGATAATGTAATGATTACTTCGTTTATCAATTTTATCGTTTTGTATTAATCTGTGAGATTTATCGTCTATAGTCCCGCTAGGTTCCTGTAGGACACTAGAACGAGTTAAGCATTCGACGCGGATGGAACCGAGGGCAGCAATAATATAAAATAGGTATTATACCTACCTAAAGGTGCTGATAGACTTGAGCATTCACATGTAACAGAACATCGGGCATTTTTAAATATGTCGAACCGAACACCGAACGGAGCCAAGTGTAGAGCCAAATAATGCTACAAACATTTACATGATCTTTCTAGCGAACGCTCTAGTCGAAGCAAATTTACAGTCATTTTGCAAGCATGCTCGCCAGAATGCTCGCCAGAACGCTTGATAGAAAGCTCACTAAAACGCTCTCGTTTATTTTTCTGTAATGTAACATTCGTAAGAATGCTCATTACAAGTGAATGCTCAAGTTTATCAGCACTTTAACAGTAATAAATATACATACCATACCGACATTTAGATTGTATTAGTACCGTACCCATATAGGAGAAGGTTACTACGAACATACAATAACGATAATTGTCGTCGGTATTTCTTAAAAAGTTCCTAATCAAACCCAAACCCACTTTCACAATTTCATTCACGTTAATATTACTCATAGGCTATTAGCATACGAAGGCTGCGTCATTCACATCTTAACTTGGGTTGGGTCGAAAGAATTCCAAATCTGCTCACTACCGTTTTTTCTTGTCTTTTTAAGTACAAGTGATTAAGTAGCCATGAATAACGAAATTTTAATATAGGTACTTATGGATGAATGAAACACTTTGAGTATAAACGTAATTGATAATTAGTTAGGTAGGCACTTAGCAATATTTCAAAGGTGAAAATTAATGACTTTACTCAATGAAATTGGTTGAATAAAATATGCTAACGCTATTTAAATTGGATTAAACGCGCTTATATTAATTGATAAGATTTAACTTTAGGTGTCGATTGTTTTCATATTCGTATTGTAGGGATGGGCTTCTATACCTACTATTATAATAGTACAGTGGAAATGTTTGTTTGCAATGGACGCAAAAACTACTGAATGGATTTTGATGCGGTTTTTTTTTGTTAGAAAAGTCTTGGCCATTTGGTTTGATTGCATAGGAAGTCTAATCCTTACTAATATTTTGAATGCAAAAGTAACTCTGTCTGTCTGTCTGTTACGCTTTCACGCCTAAACCCCTGAACCGGTTTTGATGAAATTTGGTACGGAGATTAAACTTCGGGAAAGGGCATAGGCTATGTTTGGTCACGATAACCGATATCCACGCGGGCAACAGCTAGTTCTGAATAAAATCGCGCAACAGTTGCAGTTCACGTGTTTCCCCTTTTCCTACAGTCACGGGTCCTTTAAGCGGGGCGTGAAAAAGCATCTGATGAGGTCGTCAAGCTGAGTGCCACCATTGTGCCAACATGCTACGTATAGGTACTGTCTATAATAGCGACCTTCTTTTCCGAGACTTTGCCTTTAGCTTACTATCAGGCAAGGCGAAGTAAAATTGACGTGTCCTATATTAAAAAAAAATTGCAAAAAAAAAACTTCAACACTTAATTGAGTTCCTACAATATTTATAATTTTCTGTTTTTGGTATGTTTGCTTGTTTGTGTATAAAACTTAATTCAATTATCATTTTACAATTGCCAAAGTACCAGTTATTTATCTATAGATAGTAAAATTATACACCAACATAAACATCCCGTGGTCAAAAGGTCCTCTGCAAAATAAATAAAGCTCCGAAATAGACATTAAGTAGAAGCGAAAACAACACGATTTATTCATCCAAGGCAATGTAAATAAAGTGTTAAATGCATATTTGCAGAGAGACCTAAAGTCAAGTATGCGGAGAATGTGAATTTCTTCCGGAAACGAGATTGTTGAATAATAATCTTCATTTACGGCTATATTCATTAAATTGCGATGACCTTACGATCATGTTTATGCATACTGATTAAACATTATGTATTTAAATCTTACGATTTTATGTTGCTTTGTGGTATTTTCATATCGTAAAGTGCGTATGCATTACATCATAAGATTGGACAGCGTTCAAACTATTTGTGTCATGAGAGGCTTTAGACATTCTTATGAGTGTTTATAGTCGTAATTCATTAATGATGTCATATTTACGGTTAACATATAAATCGGAGAAAATCACTGTTCAGAAAAAGGGTCATCTGAGATTAACCGAATTATTAAATTCGATTTTATTCGTAGTTATGTGGCATAAAAAGGTAATTTATTTGAGTTTACTGTTTTAGAAAAACGATTTCTATTGGCGTTTTTAATGCCGAAAAGATTAATTCATCCACAATATCCATCGATTAATAGCACTTAATGAATTAAAATTTACATAGGTACCTAAAATAGGTAAGTATTGCTATATTAGCTTCAAAAATGAGTCATCATCATCTAAGTACCAATCAAAAGAAAAGGAGGAGTCACCGGAATTACTCCTCCTATCTTACTGGAATGATTTATCGTCTGACTACCCAACCTCGAGAGGAAAGCCTGCGACAGCCTCGTCTGTCCATCAGTAGGTATACCTACTGGCTTACAGGTTTGGTTGATTTGGGCCCCGAAAACCTCCGTGGCAGCACTTAAAGCGCGTCATAGTCTAAAACTGAGTAAAGCTAGAGCACCACATGCTGATGGTAGTCCCAAGAAAGATGCAATGGGTCACCATTTCCCAAGACTGCCTCTAGCTTAGCCATCAGGTAAGGGGAAGACGTGCCCTGTATAAAAAAATCTTAATTTATGTATATCTTGAATTAGATTTTCAAAATAGAATTGCCGTCAGTTTTCAAGCTTTCGAGATCAATCTCGCTTACCTACCTATTTCATCCAAACCAGTTTCAGAAGGCTCACGGTAATGATTAATAATAAACGGAAATAAAACGCCCATTGGCATGGCAACAACGGCGAAGCGGGTAGAATTGCGTGTGCGCAAAAAATCTACAAGTTTACACCTTTTCGTGTGTCTACGACCACCTGCGAGTAGATGTTTCGAGTGATGTCATGCAGTTCTAAATTTAAAAGTCAGATTTTGCTTAGAGGTGCGGTAGTCGATATTAAGTGTTGAACTGCTTTTGTTATATTTAAGAGAGTGAAGGAGATTTTGATCTAATTATAGTTTTAGTTTTTAGATATGTATTAACATCATCTTCCCAGCATTATTCTTGGATGTTTCCGAGGCTACACTTCAAGGCCCAGGGTTCACTTAATTGTTTTCTTCATCTTGTTTAGGTTTATAAGGCTTTTTATGTAAGCGACTGCTGTCTGACTCCGATAGGAGAGCCTCGTCTGCCAATCAGCTGATGTATCGTTTATAGGTGAGGTTGGCTTGACCTAAAAGTCATGATAAGACCTCTTAACTCTTATAATGAATGGATAAAATTATCAATATCTCATTACCTATACTAATATGTATTAATGTGAGAGTAAATAGGTGCAGGAAACTTATCACCCATCTATAAACTAAGTATATCTCTTGAAAAGCTTGTCCACATAGTAACTAGAAATTAAAATAGCAAGCCTAGAATACGTTATATCGTAATAATTTATGAAGATCGTCTGCTTCCCCATAACCCAAACACGCATAATTATCTCGATTTAAAAGTTCATAGCGATATTAAGAACGAGTTATTCATCATGTTGTATATGTGGGTACATCAAGTTTTTTGGCACAATGTCGTACTACTACTCACTAGTCAGTTCAATGGCACCGTGCGGGCCGTGCCAGGTGGTAGCCGACGATGAAACAAAGATAATGGAACGTGTAGTACTAGTAGATTATCTGTATTGTGAAGAAAATTCTATATTTTTATGTAGGGCAATATGCCTTGACTTTTCCTGGCAGTAAGCAAAAACTAAAGCAGATACCAATAATGTTACGGTGGTGGGTTGATAGCCTTATTCGAAAGATTTTCTAAGCCCTACCTACTTCATTATGTAATTCAGAATTGTAGGAAGAAGAAAACTCATGGTAAAGATTTTATGATCCTAGATTGAGTGGTGTGCTGGCTTGTAGGTGAGGTTAATTTGGGTCCCAAAGATCTTGTTCGCAACCTTAACGGCGAGCATAAGCTGATGCCTGCGTGGCATTCTATTCCCTCTGTTCCCGTTCTTAATTCTTTTATTTATAACCTTCCGTGGAACTTAAAAAACATACGAAAAAAATTTGCCGAATCGATCGAGCAGTTCTCGAGATTTGCATTCAGAAAAATCCATTTTTATTTATAACAAGACTATATTGAAAAAAAAAAGTCACTACTACTGCTATTCATTAGCCAACATTACAAACTTACACTACTCAGATAAAGTTAAAGTGTTATATATCTTGTAGATTATTGCGTGTACCTCATCTAGTAGTGAACTACATACATCCGTTGTATAACGATAATGACGGGTCGGTCCAACGATAGACATGTCATTTTCTCACCACTTTAATTGAATACAAGATGGGTAATCACATTACTGTTGAACATGAAGACGTCGCGTGCCCGAACTGCAGTGTTTGGTATCTTATCGTTTACTTTAAATCTATGACACCGAAAGTAGGTAAGTATATCAGAAAAAGCTTGCCTGAGTAAAATAGCTTAGGGAGCAATGTTGGCAGCCATATAAGACCTTTTCCCCTAGCAGCAGTATGCAGATATACATAGATTTTTATATAAATAATAATATTTCCGATTCTCGAAGCCGACTGGTCTGAAAATAATATTGCTTTTGAAAAGGTATATTGCCCAGGTAGTAATATTTATTTATTTATTTTATAATTTTTTGTACACCATTTAAAATACAAATTTAAAAATTATGACATGTACCTATGTTTTTATGTATGTATGTGTATTAGCCTTAGAACTTCGGCCTTTTTACCAAATCTTGTCTTCGTCCAGATACTTTAGTTATGTTATCTGGTTTCAGCTTTATTCGGAGAATCTTAATATCCTACGAGTAAGTACATTATATAATTTCACCAGAACTTTTCAAGCACGAAAACAAATGAAACAAGAACATAAAAGTCAAGTACTCTGACCTGCCACATGACGTCATGCATGGACGATTGTAACTTCGTTTAAAAAGTTGGTACAGAAAAAGTTACGGAACATTTTTTTGCAAGGTAACATGCACTTGACCGAATTTCTTTCTAAGCATCACATAAACGCACGTTTGGGGCCTATCATTTGGTGATTATCATACTGTTTTTTTTTTTCATTTATTCTATTTATGAATCGCCGTCGTACTTTATTATGAGTTTATAAATTACACGTTCGTGCCCGAACATCTGTCGAATTGTCTTATAGGCGTATTGGTTTCATAATGGCCTATAAATTGGACTTTCATATAAAAGTGTAAGGTTAGCAGCGGAAATATACGTTGACCATTAAAGCTTTGTTGATGAACATCTTTTTTAATTTTTCGTTTTTTTTTGTCATTCTAATTCTTCTTATTTTTTTTTGTATCTAAAGAGTCCATCTTATAACTTCTCGACTTCTCGTTTTGTTCTCATTTCTCTTCTCACCCTAGCTTCTCATTTACGTGTGGCAGCTTAAATTTACCTTCTTATGAACCCATGGCAAGGTGACGTCACCCTTTTAAAAATTTAATTAAAAGCTAGCAAAAAGCACCAGAAGTATGCAGCCTTGGAACCGCAATATATTGTGGTACCAGTAGCGGTCGAGACCATGGACAGTTGGGGCATAGAAGCAAAAAATTTTGTGGCAGATATAGGCAGAAGAATTAGGGAGAAAACTGGGGATTCTCGCTCCGGCTAGTACCTGGTGCAAAGGTTGGCTATTGCGATCCAGCGTTGAAACGCGGCCAGTGTTCTGGGCTCCTTTGCACCAGATATGACCCGCGGCGGGTTATTAGGCTAACAATGGTTTTGTTGGCTGGTTGACATTTTTATATTAAGATTAGAAATTAGAGGATTCTCCCCAATTTTATCTGAGGAAGTCAAGTATAGTTTAATGTTGCAGGCGGTCGTCTAGGTTTTTAAACGCCTATTTCTTTTTAGCTCCAAACCAACAATAAATTCCTTCTTTATGGGAACATCTCAACTTAAGTTGCCAACTATACCCACCAACTCGTACTTTGTTATTCATTATAGGTTGTCCCATTCATTGATCGTCGGCATTCGTCTAACAATGCAATGATGGTTGAAAAGAAGTTGTTACTCCGAGCCCTATCATTGTCGGCCATTGAGTTATTCTTGGCTTTGTTTCAACATTCTTAACAGATAGGTTATTGCTGGACCCATACATCAATTTTATACAGATACCGTTCATTGAATGAAGGAACTTATTTTATTATGATCATTACATTACTGAGTATGAAATAGTGACAACGCAATATTTGACAGTTTTATCTAACTTCCCAAAAAAAAAATGTTTTCCGAGTTCGTCAATGTCTATGAGTTTCTTTATTCCACCATAACTTTTAAATGCTTGCTTCCCTAGACAAGTGGCAATACGTTAGCCAGCGTAATTTAGAATAGAATGACGAATGTATAGGATTTGACGTATATGACAGTATATGACAGTATATGACAGTATATGACAGTATATGACAGTATATGACAGTATATGACAGTATATGACAGTATAATAAATTCGGGTCCTTCAACATTCTATCCTATAAGGGCCGGCGCCTGGATTTTATTACTAATCAAGTTATTTTCAATCTTATTTCAGATGCTTTATAATTCATTTTACTTTACATCGTGGCATGCCGCCGCATGCCACGGCCTGCCGCGGCATCGTTTGACGAAATAAAGTAAAATGAATTATAAAGCATCTGAGATAAAAGTCTAAATAACTTGATTAGTAATAAAATATATGCCGTGCCATGCCAGCAGTGGGCGCCGGCCCTAATACGCCGGCGGCCAACAAATTGCCATTTGTCTAGGGGGACAGCCCCGCTAGACCTGAATAGTTTTGGAGGTATGAGGTTCCGTCCCCCGCCCCATGAGCGCGGGCCTGGGGGTGACGGATGGAGCCGCCTGTCACCCTAGCAGAAGCAGGCCGCGGCGGCGCGCATTGCGTGCCACCCCATACCCGGGGGCGAGTTGGGGACTCTGTGGTCCACACACCGGAAGAGGGCCAGATCGAGAGATATGGCCCTGGGTCGGCCGGGGTGCGAGGGATATGGCTATGACAATCTCACCTCCGGCAACTGACGGCCCACAGAAAGCGTGCGTTTTAGTCGGTTCGAGTCCGACATAACCTCCTCCTCCGGCCCCGGCGGGGGCGGTATCCGTGGGGATTTTTCGCACGATAAAAAAAGGTATGAGGTTCCGATTTTATTGAAGGTAGGTAACAACAATGAAAGACAAATAATACAGTGGAAACAAATCTCAGACATAATATTTCAACCCACAAGACAAAGACCTCTTGGTATAGTAGCCAAGTGTTATCGTAAATTAATTAAGATAGTAATGTTCGATTGCAGTGTAAATAATGTTAATCATTTGGTAAGTTGTACTTATAAATGCGAGTGTTTATCTACTATGTGGTGTGGGTGTTACGGGGAAATCATAAGAAAGAATAATAATCAAAAGATTGTTTCTTTTAGGAATGAGTTTTGATAGCATTAGTTTCATTAGTTCATTCGATCATTCAGTAATTCATTGGAAATTTATTTTAACTAGGGGGTTATACCGGCTGCGCCCGCGTAGAATTCTGATCCCGTTCATCGCTGATATATAGCCTACTAGCTTTTGCCCGCGGCTCCGCCCGCGTGGATGTCGGTTATCGCGACTAATCTACCCCTATACCAAATTTCATCAAAATCGGTTCAGTGGTTTGGGCGTGAAAGCGAGACAGACAGACAGACAGAGTTACTTTCACATTTATAATATTAGTAGGGATGTGTTATTCTGATGTATAAACTATATTATTTTAAAGTTTCATTAAAATCAATTCAGTAGTGTTTACGTGAAAGAGTAACAAACATACCTACATTACATCCTTACATACATCCTCGCATACAAACTTTTGCGTTTATAATATTAGTAAGATTTATAGTACTTAAATTCAACGAATTAGACATTAGCAAAAAAATCTAGCCTAATTAAATATCGAAAAACTAAAAAAAAATATTAAAATGAACTTAGAGAGTGAAAGACTGTGTCGCCAACAAAATAGCATTCTTACTTATCAACTACTCGCTAACTAAACTACCTATTTCGTAACATGTAAAAAAGTAATAACTTCCTGTGTTAAGAACCTTTTCGATATGCCGCGTCAATTGTAATAATTTTATTGCACACAAACATTTATACATTTTTTTTACACATTACATTTTTATAACTTGCCATACTGGTCCCTGTGGAGTAGACTAGGGCCACCCCATTATTTCCTGTAGGTCTCTTATAAGGCGACTAAGGGATAGGGCTGTTCTTCACCCGAAAGTAAACATACAGCCCATGATTAAGTGGCCGCTTGACGACAATAGACTCGCCCCCTATCACGTGGGACCGAAAATCACCGTTGGCTAAATGTGGGTGTGGGTTGGCGAAACACCTCTGCCTTCCTCATCAGGGATTTACCGGCGTGGGTATATGTAGGTATGTATGTACAAACATTCTTCTTCCTCTTAGCGTTAATTCCCAGTCGCATCCGAAGCTTTCAGCTCGGAGTCTGGGGTCCGCTTTTACCAGTCTTAACCACGGATTTGACTAGACCTCGATATTTTCCGTGAAGCGATTGTCATCTGACCTCCACAACCCAATGTTAACACTAGGCGATATCGAAGTTTAGCAGTTAGACCGTTGTTTTTGGATTTTTGAGGGCTCCAACTACCCGTAACGACTGCCATAGATGTTCTCATGGCAACCGGGACCGACGGCTTAACGTGCTCTCCGAGGCACGACCAGACCAATGCAAATACTCATATTTCATTCACACAAATATTTGCACTGAGCGGGGATCGAACCCGCGCCTCCTGCGTAGCGGCCGCGTTCACTACCGCTACGCCACGGAGGCTGTCTATCCATATAATACCTATGTACAAACAATGTAATATGTACAAACATATTTTCTATGAATATCATTTTCATATCTTCTATCGTAACAACGAATTTTTTTTAAATACATCGTCTACTTTTGCCGCTGACTGTACAGCTGTACTGTGCATTAACCATTCAACATGGTATATAGTACATTTTAGATACAGGCAGAAAAATAAAGTAAACGTAGAAAGTAACGATTTATGTAAGTAGCCAGTAAAATTAATCTATGTTTTAAATGCCATAAATATTTATAAAATTAACATACATTTCCCTTGCCGGCGTATGACAAATTTCCTTCCAATAATTAACATGAGGCATAAATGGTCGTGTGGAGTGATTCAGTATGGTCTCAACATAGCTACTAATTGCTTAGGCAGTTTAAAAAATAATATTTAGACAACCATATAAAATTAACTAACACCACGCAAAGCGGAATGTAATACGGAATGAAAAATTATACGAACATTACATTTATTACGAAGTTGTCTTAAGAAAGTGTGTTAGTAAATTTATATTCATGTCTGTTTGCTTATAATATGTTTATGACATGATTAAGCTTATGTGAAAAGGAAGATTTTTGTACTTAAACATTATCCTATACGAACTCCGGCACAAGAATATAGTACTGGAATGTGAGGCAGTAGCCCCCCAACGTTCTTTATTCCTCGGCACAATGAGGTCGCTCCGCGAAGCCTGTGAAGCCCCCAGTAAGCTTTTGCGCTTCTGGGCGGAGTTAGGCTGGCTGCTATAGCCAGCACTCTCCACGCACAATGGCCCAAAAAGAAGGCTAAGTGCGGACAAAAGAGTCCGCTTTCCATTTCATTCCATTCCATATCCTATACGAATACATTCTGATATACCTATGGCATAAGTGTTCTTCATTTCCAACTCAAACAGCAGCCTACAAATTAATTTTAATTTCCCAGTAGGTATGTATCTATTTTTTTTTAAAAAAGAACACAAGAAATGTAATTGTACACAGGTGTGTAGTAGTAAATGTCTAGTATAGATATTTATTCTATCTACTTACTGTTTTCGAGCTAAAATGATCGGTGGCTTGGAATGTGCTAAGTTACTTCAAGTACCTATATAGATAGGTATGTACCTACACTTGCCCTTTCGTTGTACTTTCTCCGTTATCTCCCAAAGGTTGGGAGAAAAGCAACATTGGGGTACGCTCGCGTTGAAAAAATAAATAGCTTTCCAATAGTGTACAAAAAATTACTACACGTGTTAAAGATACTGTCTATTGCATCCGTAACATTTATAACATCGAATGATCATAGCGGCACTCTTAAAGATAAACTTTGTAAATCTTGTTTATTATTTTAATTGAAGTGTATGTCATTAACCGCAAAGATAACAAAGCGGATAGCTATAAAAGGAGTGTGAACTGGACGCGAGACAGGTGTGAAAACCACTACAACACTGATAAAATCTTGACGGAGAGAGAACTATCGTACACGTCACCAATTACACTTACTGGTAACTTTTATCTATTTATCACGTTTTGTGATAGAAAAAAATACACTTATTTTTTTGAAAAAAAAAAAAAAAGACATAGGTAAATGCACAAACACAAAACAAGGTTCATGCGCGTGTGAGATTATTGTTTATTTTGGAGTTTTATAATGACAAAATGAGATATATGTAGTGTATATCTATACATTACGTTAAAGCAGAATTGTTATTTGTTGGTATTTATGAAAAATAATTTTAAAAGTAGGTAGGTGAAAATCTGGTGATATTTATGTGTCGCGGTGGGACGGATCGTAAGCTATAAAAGACGACACAATATTGAATGGAAAGGAAGTTATCCCGAGTCTTCGAAGAGTAAGGTACGATCATACCCCTGTTACATTTATTTGTTATATACTGTGTACTTACTGGTTGATATATTACTGTGTAATTACTGTGTACTTACTTGTGTAATAATTGTGTGGTATCGAATATCTACAGAGAACAATTATGGCTATCATTGGCGTTACAGTAAATGTATGAAAATATTATCCAATAGTACCCACTTCGGGTGTGATATTAGAAGTAACAATTGGTTTATCTAAAACGTATTTGTAAGACTAGCTTTGTGTAAATGCTATAACTTGATATTATTATTTGTGTTACTCGTGGTGCTATATTCCTTGGCGGTAATACCATATAATGGTTGTGTATGTACCGTGATACCAATGATTATAAGAATTGTATAGATAGCAAAGTGATACCTAGATTCCTAATTTGTTTAATTGATATAATATCAGATGGTACTTAATATCATGATAGTGAGTAGTTATGACTATACAAGTACTGTGCCACTAAGGCTTTGTGAGATCTGGTTCGACACCAGGCTGTCTGATACAAATGTTATAGTGTTGGCTATCAACCTGTACTGGTATAATGATACCAGGGTTATGTTGTAAACTGTTATTGTTACTATATTGTTGTTAGGAGACGGACTGGTTTCTTGTCAGTTCTTTTCCCAGTCGATACGTCCTTTTGGAACTGACGTAGTGTACCTTCCTTAACCCATCCTTACAAGAGATCCGTAGCTCGAGTTTAACGGAATAAAGAGATTGAAATAAGAGTAATACTGGCTGTTTAATTGTAATGTGATATTTCCCTAGTCTAGGCCCATGGTTACCGCTGGTTTTCAGGTCATCATAGTATCATGATGCTGAGGCAATATATTTCGAGTTGTGGGGTACAGTCAGCTACTTAATGACATGGAAGTTCAATTTTATGTGTATACTTACATATGTAGTGTGTATAGCTGATGTATACATTTTATGATATTTTTATGCTAATACATGTCTATTTTTACTCCCCAATCTAACACGCGTAACAACGTTTTCTAGGTTATGATATTTATCAAAAATTTAACCATACAGAAGTCATCTTGATTATTTGCATCTAAAGATTCTTTGGAAATATGACTGTATAGTAACATGCCATGAAAGCAAAACGTCTGCAAACAAAAAAATTCTTGTGCTCTGTTACAATTTGTAAAATCAAAGAGACGGATATCATAAAATATTTACCCGATACAACAGATAACTGTAAGCAAAGGTAGATCAGATCTTGTAGTAATTTATACCTCTACAGTCAAGATTGTAAAAATGTTTTTTACGAACTTGTTGAACTTACAGGTGTTGTTAAAAAGTGATATTGATACGTTGTTACGGCAATCGTTCATAACAAATATGAAATTAAAATAATATGCAAACTGCAGGCCTGTGATCAAATACGTTACTTTTACCACCAGCTATCAGGGATTCAGAAGCTTTCAGAAGCCTGATGTCGCGTCATCGGCTACACATACAAATGTCTTTCACCGTGACTTCATTGAATGCAGTTTCTGAAACGCGCGATGGATGGCTCAAATTAGCATAGGTATTATATGGATAGACTTTTCAAAGAATTAGAGATAATATCACGACAGCTAAACTTCGCTACATTATATGGATCTAAGACTTGCGGGTAAGGTAAAAACCCGTGGGGATATTTTTTGAAACGAATTCTCAGTTGCCCTCAGGAACAAAGTCAGTAGGGGATAGTGGGAATTACTCGATAAGTGATAAGAATTTTAAAGTCGTCTGACGTAAATTCGATACATTTCGCAAGCGATTCCATACACCCAACATTGAAATAAGTATTTGTAGTGTTCGCAGTTAGTAAGTTATTTATGTAAACATTTTCTAAACGGAAATGTAGTATAAGTTTATAGCTAAAAGTAAATTGATACACTATAAAAACAAGTTAACTTGCATCACAAAGTTATTCCTTATGATCCCAGAATATAAATTCGCATCAATTCCATCTCAAGTGTTTACATGTTTATATTTTCAGCTCGAATCGCATGAACGTCTTCTCAAACCGGATTCATATTACTTTCGATAGTTAAACCTATGTGACAAGATTCATTGTCGAAGTATACCAACCGTTAACATTCCAAGACAAGGCGTCATACCAATCGTAAGATCTGCATATTCATCAGAATCCATGGATAGGCAAATTTGTGACCGTTACACTTCCATCATTCAGATCACGTGTTGCTACTCTTATTGTACATAGGTCTCTAATCTTTTATTCATGGACTGCAATTGCATGTCCTGGTGCATTCTGAACCTGTAAACTAGTGATTTAATTAAATCTGTGACCTGCTACAATACACAAAGAAAGTTGGTCAAATTTTACTGAAATAATATTTAATATACATAGATACCTACTGTCAAATCCCTAATAGCAAATATTTTAACGCAATATTAGCAGATATCTATACGCGTAATTTATTTACAAGTTTACCGGTACTAAGATTTTACCTTTACCCATGTTAGCAGGATTATTGAAATCATACAGAGACGATAAGCATCATCCGCCTCATTATAAATATACCCTTCTCCGCTTTTACTGAATTGGGTAAAATGGTCCCTAAGAAGTGACATATTTTTTTATGACAGTAATTTTTAGCAGCATCTTAGCCGGGTCTAATTTAACATTTAAAATGTAGGCTATTGTTATTTACAATAAAAAGCCGCTCCGGTTCCGTACCCATTATATTCATTTTCTTTTTAGTACCTACCTATTTGATAATACAGCGACAACACAAAGTGTGTTTATGAGATGTGTAGAAGTGAAGATGAATGAAGAGAAGTGTTAATAGTTGTTAATGTGTTTCTACACATCTCATAAACACACTATCTAACCTAGGTTGAGTTTTGTTTATTAGTTAAGTTTCGTTTATAGTATTTTGTTACAATAGGACTGCCATATCATTAGATAAAAGTCCTATAAATAAATAAAGATTCAAAAAAAAAAACACCGGCAACAGAAATGCATACATCACCTGTGAAAATTTCAACTTTCTAGCTATCACCGTTCATGGGATACGGCCTGGTGACAGACTGCGAAATCTTAGCAGTAGGTCCGTCTTCACCCTGTGGCTACAGAAGCCTACAAAACTACATTAACCAGTTACCTTTATTAAAGTTCATTTAGTTAGTAGTATTTATTTAACATTCTCGCAACATCGATTGTAACATCCGATTGATAATGTTATAGTTATTTTAATGAAGAGCAGGTAATTTATCGCCATTAACTGGTAGGAAACTACTGGTATTCTAAAGTAGCCGGTTAGTAAATAATTGCGGTGATTGGTGGCGTACGTGCGGCGGTGTACAATGGGTCACGTGTGGAGTTCACACGCCTTTCTCAATACATTAGGTACTTACATGTTGGCAGGATGTTCAGAAACGGACTTTTGTCTTAGGGCTGGTCAGGAATGTGAAGTGAATGTTTGTATCAGGACTAAGTAAGGGGAGTTCGAGGTCTCTTCTTACCAGTTGCTTTTAAGGACCGTAAATCTACTTAATTCATAAAACATAAATATTTAAAATGTGGTTGAGGTAAATTTAAAAACAATTACCAGCCCAAGAACTTGTCACAAAAAGTATCAAAAAATACTACAGATGAGAGAGGGTAACATGCGTGCAAATGGTCTCACTACCATTGACGCCCAAGATCGTGCGAAGTGCGCAGAAAGAGCCGGATGACGGAGCTTGAGCTCCGAGTTCAGCTTAGCCTCGGATGCAATCAAGAAAATATTCATAGAGGAATAAAGGAATAAAGAATAAAGAGACGAATATTTAGAACTAAGTATACGAATAGAAAGCTGTATAAACGAAAATTTGAAACAACCAGAACAAAATAAATAAAAATATCGAATGCAATATTTCAAACTGAATCTCTTAAAAAAAATAACCAATAGTTTGATTAATGCCAATATAAAAATAAATTAATTAATATAATTTCTGCACCGCCATTAAGCATCAAGATCGTTCAAACTTCATTCATAGCCATAGCTTCAATAATTATACACTCGTCGACATTGAGTTACATATCTGCGCTTACGCATCTTGACCAGTGACCTACGTCACTTCAAATGTGTTCGGTTATTAATTCACTTTATCTGATTCATCATCTCATTTCTTATTAATTACTTTGAACATTTGCTGTTATTTTACTTACATATGTTGTAAAGCTTCTTGTGTGGTTTTAAATTATCATTGTCAATCCGCCTTTTATAGATATAAAGATAGATTTGCTAACGTCTAACTATACTATGAGCTATCATTTCGTTTTCGATGGTATCACGTATGTAGACTTTGGAAAAGTAAATTAATCTGTTCCTCTTAGCTCTGGTAGCTTTTTATAATCATCATTCTCATCACAGCGTTGGTCTCGTTGCATTCACGACCAAAACTTTGAAGCCTGGGGTCCACCGAGTTATGACTTGTATTGACTTTTGTAGGAGCGACAGTCATATGTCTACAAGCCTACGCTAGAGCCTCATCCGTCAATCTCTAGTAACGGATTAAAAAATTTCTAATGATTCAAGTGTTTTTAGACTACTTAGGCACCCTGCAAGGGTCTTCGACTCAACCTTAAGGAAACCGTAAGAAAAACTCAGACATATCCTAACGATTTTCTTTCTTCTGCAATCTAAATGTAAGTATTTACTTAGTCATAACTTTCTTTTGAAAATTGAAAGTACATTTTTACGACATGAATCACACCAATCGTGATGTAATAGTTAAATAAATACATTTATTAGCCGTTTGCCATCCTGCCTACGGAAGTATTTTATCCCTACTAATATTATAAATACGAAAGTAACTCTGTCTGTCTGTCTGTCTCACTTTTACGACTAAACCGCTGAACCGATTTTGATGAAATTTGGTATAGAGGTAGATTAGACCTTGAGAAAGGACATAGGCTATATTTGGTCGCGATAACCGACATCCACGCGGGCGGAGCCGCTGGCAAAAGCTAGTATCCTTATAATCTTTGTTTCTCAAGACGTTTTATGTACCTCTGTAAATACGTCTAATTTCCTAATCTCTAACCCTATCCCTTCCCTTCCCTAACTAGCCCATCCCTTCGTCTCACCGTAGTGGCTAACAAATAAATATATTCGCCTTAAACAACTTAATTGGCATTGGCACCAATGCAGGCTCGAGGCGTAACGATTGGTTCCATTAACTAAGAATGAAAAAATGCAAAAAGTGATCTCATTACATCTTTATATTCATAACTTAATCAGATTTTAAACTATACATTTATTCAATTGTAATATTATGCATGGAATGGTCTCATTAGGATTTTATTTCATGTCTGGTAATACAAATTAATCTCGAAAGATTACATATGAATAGATTTTTTCAATGTTTTCGAGGTTGTGGTGCACGCTTTCCTTTCATGGTTGGAGGGACAGATGACAATCTCTGCCATAAAATCCAAGATTCACATAAAGTAAATAGGAGGAAACAGTGGACTCTGAGCTCCAAAGTGCAAACTATGTACCCACATTCGTATTATTGAATTAAGAATACAACGTGTAACAAGTTTAACCACATATTAAGAATAATAGGAAAAAGAAAAAAAAAAGCAGCTCCCCCAGACAAGTGGCAATTCGTTGGCATATTGTAGAACATAATGATGATTGTAAGAGATTTGACGTATATGACAGACAGTCGTATGTCGTAGTCGTGATCGTCAAATCCCATACATTCTTCTATTATACAATACACCGGTCAACGAATTGCTACCTGCCCCCCTAGACAAGTGGCAATTCGTTGCTCGGCGTATCATGGAATAGAATGACGAATGTACAGGATTTGACATTTTTGACATTCGTTGACGCCTGTCATATACGTCAAATCCCATACATTTGGCATTCTATTCTACAAAACGCCGGCCGACGAATTGCCATTTGTCCAGAGGGGCTGTCTAGGAGGGCAGTCCGGCAGATCAATTTTATTTCTAACTATAGAAAATTAAGCGCTGTAATTGTGAAAAATTGTGAAGAGCGTTTTTTATCTTCTTCTATAGAGCAATAAAATTCATAATATATGCATCTATAACAAACGTGTCTGTTATACAGTGATATACTGGAACATAAATAAGTTCCATAAGTAAGTAGGTAATTCAATCTAGCTTAGTTTATTCTGTTACGGTGACTGCTTTTTATAAGGCCGCTACAGCTGGCATACACTTTTTTTATTTTTTCTTTTGTACTTTTTGACGTTTGTAATTTTAATGATATTAAAAATATGAATTAGATAATATTGCATTTAAATATCTCTACAGGGGGCCCCTTTTACGGCAATAGTCAAGTTGTAGGTACTTGCTTCATCTATGGGGCAGCATATAGAAATGGTGACAGCATGAACATTACAGATAGGTATGAAAGTGAATGCAAGTAAAACGAAAGTGACAGCTTTTAGGAAGAATAAAGAAATGCTGAATGTATTGTTATTATTGAAAATGAAAGTGTAGACCAAGTGTCAAAGTTTGGATACTGATGGAGCTCGTTTGCGAGAGACAGCAGCTAGCAGCAAGCAATGGTAAATAGCTGCAAGTTTCTATGGGGATTACTCAATCTGGCGATCGCTATTGAAATAGTGAGCTTATTTTGTTATACTGAGAGGCTCCTTTAGCGGTGTACTCTAGATGCTAGCTACGCAGTACTGGATTTTTGGTGGTAATAAGATGCGCCAATGGCTCAAATCACGGGCTTGCGACATTCAATGATCAGTCCCTTTCTTGATATTCTTATTGGTATGTAGACATGCGCGAACTTTCTGACTTTTGTCACAGACTTATTATTCTTATAGATTGTAATAATGTGCTTTTGTTCAAGAAGACACACAAGAGACATAAAACTCGAATATGTTGCAAACATGAACGAATGAATCCTTAATGATATCTCTTTGAAATGGAAAACGCTAATGAAATGACGGAGCGGATATTAACTTTCCCGCCTGCACCTCGCCTACGCAAGGTGTACCTAGACTCAGACAAGGTGTAGTTAGACCTTGTCCGAGTCTTTAATGTCGAGTCAGAAGCCCAGTGGTCAGAAGCACAAAAGGATGTTCAAAATCTAGTCTTGATCTAACCTCAACTTGTCAAAAGTCAAAAATGATATTTCCGTAAAACAATTTTATAATTTTTTCATTGATATTTTTTGGCATTTGGGAGATTGAGTTTATATCGAGGCTGAATTTTTAACGTATTTTTATAATGAGAAATGGCCTTCTGATTTGCGCCTAAGCCCATAATGGTTAAAGTCCTAGATAATAGATTTCAACAAAAAAAATCATAACAATAAAATATCATCAAGTACCAAAATTAACTTAATATAAAAATTGACAATTAATTTTATGTTGGTATCAAAATAGGTAATAAAAATCAGTATAAAAATATAAAAACAATATCAACTCCTAAAAATATCTAATCAAATATTTTATAGTAACGCGTGCCATAAAATTTTATGATAATGTACCAGCCGTAAAATATTCAGTTAAGTTTGTCAGAAGTAGGTACCTATTTAATATTATTTGGGACCAATAAAAAAGAAATAAATTTAATCAATTCACGAATATTAATTAATAGACATTTCCATGTGAAACTTGTGCTCTCTGACCATTCTCTGACCATCATGCAGTGTCACTGATCCGGCGTTTGACGTGGGTTGCTAATATTGATATTCTTATAAGGATTTTTACTCAAATTAATGACTAATTTGGTGATGACCTGTGAGTTGTATAACTAAATATCTTGGACCTAAATCGCAAGACAAACGAGGCTCTGGCACCCGTGGATTGCTTTGTAATAATCTATGCTTGGTGAATTTGATCGTCCACCACAGTAGCACCCCGTGCTATCCTCAAAAGACACCCAAAAATTGTGTACTGCGCATATAGGGCACATTTTGAGCACATTTTAGGTCCAAGATACGTGTCCGAAGTTATAGCAGTCATAGAGCGTGTGGCTGCTAGCAAAGTCAGATAGAGGTCGCGGGTTCAATTCCCGCACAGTGTAAACAGTTGAGTTTATTTGTCTGGGTGTTTCTATGTAGGTATCATTATGTTATTTTTAATAGTTTCTATGTAAGTATAGTATTTACAAAAAAATGTAGGTAAGTATGTTTGTTTATCCGTATACTTAAATTCATAACACAAACAAGTTTAAGTTATTCTATCTATTTTGGGCCTAGAAAACGCTGCGTAGAGTGACTTAGAATATTGTTATTTATTAGTTTCCGAGGCTATTAATATACTCGTACAGAATAAAACGAAACGAATTTTAATAGACTTTAAATAGGTGTCAAATTATACTGTTACATGTTTACCTACAAGTGAAACCGTTAAACGGTAACGTTAGAAGAAAAAATCAAACATCACAAGTGAAATAAATAATGAACATGTTTTATCATATATTATGCATAATATGTATAATAACCTTTTAACTAAAAAATATACCCCAAAATGCAAATGCAAAAAGCAAAAGATGTGCCAAAAAATATTTATTAATTTTCAAATAACGTATGGAAAACTGCCGGATTTGTTGATATTTTTGATTACTACTCCGCTTCCATAATTTGATAATATATAGCCTGTACCTTTCTCGACAAACGGACTATTAAATACAAAAAAAAAAAAAACAAATCGAACCAGTAGTTCCTGAGATTAGTGCATTCAACCAAACATATTCATTTTACTACTTTTGGTTAGTTTTTTTTTTCAGTTTTTATGAGAGTGATTGCCAGACGTCTCCTGACCCCATTCTGCGCAAGAGCCTCGTCTGTTAATCAGTAGGCTCAGTAAGTGTACCGGCTTGCTGGTGAGGTGAACTTGGGTCCAAAGATTTTGAGGCATCCCCGTAAGCATAATGAGCCCGTAAACACCCTTATTCAAAGAATAAGGGTTAAAGTATTGAATAAGCGAAGTTATAGGAAAGTACTCAATTGTTTACATTTTTCACGCAAACTAACATAGGTAGGTACCAATAAAAGATTAATTGAACTGTATTTTTACTTCTGCGAACAGTACTTACTATCTCTATCCGTGTGTTTTTACTAACTTGGTCTAGTTGGCGTGCGATATGTGCGCTATGTGTGCCACCGGACGCGCATGCGCTGACACCACGTCAAATGGAGCGGACACTGCAGAAAGCTAACCGACCAAATGTGAAAGCTATGACTTAGCGAGCTTCATAGTCATGTGTCGTGTTATTGTACGTAGCTAGCTTATAATGTCGACCTCGCCAAGGACGGCGTTTCGATTCTGCTTACTCAATGAAACTCTAGGTCGAGAGCTTGTGGTTGTGGTCGACGATTGATAGTATTCTTTTGAATTTAATAAACTAAATTAAAAATAAAAGAAACAATTTAAATTGTTATTTGAATAGAAATGAATTTACATAAACAAAAATGAATGTTTTGCAGTATATTAATGGCCATAAAGTGTGTATTTTAAATAACAAAACAAGAAAATAGTGACAATTAAGTTCCCACCATTTTTAAAATATTTAGTTTATCCTTCCGCACGCCATTAACATGTTTTTAACATAATATTGGAAATCATTTGAAAGTAATTTGTTCTGCCGGAATCTGTTTTGTATTTATAGAATTAATTTGCATTTAGTTTTCACATCAATGAGATAGAATGTCAAGTTCAGATACAATTTACATTTTCATTACCTTTTTTTGCTTTTAATATTAATCAACAAACTGATAATGGCGCAAAAGTTGACATGACCTACGGAAAAGGTACCTATATCATAATATACATTCACAACTGCAAGAACCGGTCATGACCTCAACAGAAATAGTTATTCGTTATACAAGATGTGATATGTGATGGAATACAAAGTTGCGTTTTCCGCGCATTTTGATGACCGAGCAAGCCAAGGATTCTAAAACTAGAATTCTGAGCGTAGCGAGGGAATCAAAAGAAAAAAATTAAATGCTGTGTCAGTGCACTTTTCTTCGAACAACATCTTCTAATGATATTACTCAAATAGCTATCAATGCGACTACCATCTCATTTAATTTTATCTAATTAAAAATATTAAAGCTTGTTAAGGCACATCGTTAGTAAGAAGATACGTCCATCGTAAATATTATGTAGATATCGTATCGCCCGTAATCTAATAGGATGCGTATAGACAGTTAATATAATGCACTTTACGATCCAATATGGTAATCCGGTGTATGGATAACCCATTTGATATTATACAGAAATATTATTGTTTGACAAAATAATGCTATTATTAAGAAAGGAAGGTTAAGTGACAAACTTACTGTAACCATTGTGTATGTCGTCATGACGTGTAATGATTTATCCATATGAATAAATGAGTTATAAGTTGTGAGTTGTTAATTATGAGTTGAGAGTTGAGACTGTTGAGAGTTATGAGTTATTGGGCCCCGAATCAAGATATTCGATCGCTATATATTGACGGTCTGCCAGTGGCGAGGTATCCCTATAAACCAATTCCTGTTGGCTGCTTTGCAAAGGGAAGTCGTGACTGCCCTTTTGAAAGTTTTCACCCTTCACCACTGCTATCTATACTTGCCCTTCCATCACCATATCCAATTAATTAAACGCACATAAACCAATTTTAAAACAATTACATTTACTAATAAAAATCAATCAATCAGAATCAAACACTATAAAATGTAGATATAATTTCTATACAGTTTTGAATTTGTTCCAATCTTGCTTTTATTACGGTACTTTATTCCCAGTAATTGTTTCTCACGTATCGGTGTAATATCGGCCTGTTAAAAATAAGCTTCGTATTATTAATTGTGATACTATTTGGTAAACAATAACACCTTTTTTTTACCAAGCTATAAGGATTAGACTTACAATTTTATTCTTGCTTGAACAACATGTGACCTAATAGAGTCAGCATCAGATCGATCTTGACTAGCAAAGTACTAAAAATGATCTTAATACCTTGGTATTCCCCCCTTCCTGTTGATTGATTGTTCTGATATTTGGTACTTACCATTCCTTTATCTTTGACGATAATACGATTTAAATCAAATAAAAAATTGGTATTAACATCATTAGTAAGGTACGTATTATGATCATTTTGAGTACTTTGCTAGTCAAGATTGATCTGACGCTGACTGTACCTACTTACGTACCTGTACGTAAGTAGGTACAGTCAGCGTCAGAATGTCATACTTATGTCATAATATGTGACCGTACCTACAGTCAGCGACAGTACGGTCACATAATATTATGTAAATAGACAGTCAGCGTTAGCAGTATATTGTGGAAAGCAGAGTTAGCAGCACTTTTAGACATATTGACGTCTTTATAATACTATTTGTATATTATTATTTTTCCAGATTTGTATGCTCTTGCTCACTTAAACTTCTTTATTCCTATACTAAGAGCATGATATTCAAATTCTCAGGCATCCAATTCTAAAAGTCATGTCTAAACAGGAAAACATAAAGTCATTGCGAGATCTTATGCTCTTTATCCGAACGCGTAGACGCTTTTCAATTACTATTTAGGCTGGTCACAGACGATCCACTCCCTTTTGAGCGAAGTACCTAAATTTCACGATGCCTATGAAGCAAACCGGTGAATAAATTTCAATTTTACGTAAGAAATAATTAATTAAAACATAGTTTTTTTTGCGAAAGAGCATCATAGTATTTCAAATTAAAGTAATAAATAAATCATTTTCAGTCTATTAAACATTATCTCGAATCTCGACAGCTTTGTGTAAATGCAGTAATATTCACTAAGCTTAGTTGTAGGCAAAGATGAAATATATCATAGATATGCCATATGCTTACAAATCAACGTAGAAAATTGTGCCGAACACACACAGTAACATTTTTAATTCATCTACATTTCCCTTAGAGTAATTGTTCGTGCAGTGTCTATAAACATACGATAGCAATTTCGTTATTTTTTTATGTCACTGATTCTTCCGCTCAACGTCCGACCGGCGCCGCTCGGCACGCGATACTAATACTACAAGGCAAACGTTCCAATTGACTCGTTTTCGGATCTTCACGATTTTCGCGCAATAACGCATCTACTTCATTTTATATAAGATCATTGGTTGTAGGTATAAATTACTTTAATTTTAAAAAGTAACTTTCAATTAAGTAGGTCGTATGTTTGCAGATGTGATGCAACCGTTTGCAATACCAAATACAGTTGAGTATATAAATGTTGTAATTATTTATTAATATAACATAACATAATTAACTTATCATAACAAAAGTCTAGTGTCATAAAACATCCACCTCTTTGCACGTCTGAGTGGCTAGTGTTAGGCCGGCCTACGCTACTTATGCTTTACGGAAGCTTTTAGAGAACCAAACATCGAGTCGGAAGTCCCTACCAGAAACCGTTTTAATCGTCATGAGGTCATTAAATGTAAATTTAGTATGCAGCATGACAAGTGCATTTTATTTAACGATAAGTAAGATAAGTTTAGTTTATAATAATGAAAGTGAATGTTTATCTAGTTAACTATTTCTCTGGGTGGGCTATTAGTGTCTTCTTCATCCTAGTGTTAGTCCCAGTTGCATTTGAAGATATTTCATCTCGGAGTCTGGGGCCCGCTTTTCTCAGTCCAACTGCGGATTCGGCTGGACTTCAATATTTTCCGTGGGTTAATAATGTAATCAGCAAAAATCTAACCAGTCGTAAGACTTATTTATAGCTTATAACTCATACATATTGTACCTATAAACAGTCTCATAGCCCATAGCTTGTGCTTAGAAACATGAACAATATTTCAACCAATTCATTTATAATATTCGAATGCATGGGTCATATTGGATTCAGTCGGTACTCGGTGAAGTGCATCGAATCTTGTCAAGTCGTCCATAGGCAGGCTAGTAATAAAAGTCACAAAGTATAGTATCTCTCTACAACCATTTCTAAGAATAAATGGTCAAAGCGTTCTCAAGGTTTCTTTAGCAAAATTCACTAGTTGAACACTTCAAAGGGTCTAGAAAACGCAATGTAGGTACGATTTTAGTGTTTTCCCATCATAGTAGTTGGTATAATGAAATACTGAAATTGTGCATTGCCTTTTCTTATCCATACTAATATTATAAATGCGAAAGTAACTCTGTCTGTCTGTCTGTCTGTCTGTCTGTCTGTCTGTCTGTCTGTCTGTCTGTCTGTCTGTCTATCTATCTGTCTATCTGTCTGTCTGTCTGTTACGCTTTCACGCCTAAACTACTGAACCGATTTCGATGAAATTTGGTATAGGGGTAGATTAGACCTTGAGAAAGGACATAGGCTATGTTTGATCGCGATAGTCGACATCCACGAGGGCGGAGCCGCGGGAAAAAGCTAGTATAAATATAATAACCGCGTTGATTCCCGGTGGAGTAGAATAGGACCACCTCATCTCTTCCTGTGGGTGTCGTAGAAGGCGACTAAGAGATAGGGCTGTTCTTCAACCGATATTGAACATACAGCCAACCCTATTACTTGGGACCGAAAATCATCGTTGGCGAAATGTGTTCTCCTACCCCTTCGAGGATTTACAGGCTTGAGTATATGTTGTATGTATAATAACAGTATAATAAGTTTCGCGAGTCAAGTACCAGACACCAATAAAAATGCCACTTCGCCTGCTTATCGCAGGAATCGACGGACGGCCGCTTATCGCAGCGGATCTGAAGGTAGTTCAGCATTTAAAATATTCTCACGGATTCAAGAATACCATGGGTTGATAACCAGCCGAAATTATTAAGTTTATTCCTTTAAAATTTTCAAAAACAATGCCTGTTTGTCACAGGTAGGGTAGCCTACCACTAGAACATAAAACTAGGTGCCTTACTGAAACATTACTTCTAAAACTTGACCGCAAACACTATTCCTGCCTTGAGTACCTATTCCTCGTGTCATTGTTAATTGCTATTTATGTGAGACAAATACGAAATGCAATTCTCAAGACAGGCGTCGATTGAAAGCGGAACGGACTTCGCACGGAACGAACACTGCTGCAAGCGTCCGATAATAATTGAAATATTATGTGCAATCTTGGGACGCCGCCTTTACATTTCTTGTCGGAAATAAACAAAAGGTTAGTAAGTATATTAATTCTACACAAATTTCATCAATATTCTTTACGCGTAAATGAGTAACCTATACAGGAACGGTTTTTCTGTGTATTTTTTATTAGATGTATAAATGAAATTGATTAACAAAATTACTAGTTTTCTAGTAGGTACTTCCCCTAATCTCACCAGCTAAGCCGGTAGTATAATGGCCAGGATTAGAATCTGGGACCACTCGATCTTAAGGCGAACTCCTATGCCACTAAACTACCGATACTTCAATTCAAATACAATTACAACCATTCTGTTTAATTCAGAAAAACTGACTATAAACAACAGTTGTTTGCAAATTTGAATAGCGAAATGTTTGTGTCGGACAAATTTACAACCGATTGCAAACACTTTGTTGAGTAATTGTGTGCTTTTTCGTGTAAAAAAATTTGAGATAAACATTGTAAACAATCGTCATTTCTTAGTTTACACACTCACAGTACAAGTGATAAACTGAGTGGCAGCAGTCTTGTGGTTAAGGTAACAGTGCGATTGGACGTATTAGGTTGCGGGTTCTAAATACGGACATTATATTTACTGACGTGAACCCCCTTCTTACATTAGCAAACTAGCTTAACTGGACATGTTTGTTAATTATCTAAATTGTTAAAATTCTTTACTTTTCTTCGTGACTTTAACGTTTACTAATTTAATACCTTTTTTGCGTCGGCATCGTCATCACAGCTTTAGTCCCGGTTGCATCCAAATCTTAAATTTTAGACCCCAAGGTCTGTTCCCTTGATTTGGTCTAATATATCATCAATCTATTGCCCTTTTAACAAGCAACAAATGTTGCTCATATTAAGAGATGTAAATAAAAGTTATCATTAATATAGTTTATAAGTAATGAATACAACTTACATTCGTTAAGGCTAGAATGAGCCATATAAGTGACGTTTTCCTTATATGTGATGCTACATCTGATGCCATTTTGGACCTGGAAAAGAAGAAAAACATTTTAATAAACTAATTCAATTATATGTAACTTAAATGGCAAATACGGACGTGAGTAGTAGAGAATTGTCATATAAAAAAGTATTCCGGTTAATTGAGATCGTCGTCCTGTTTTTGAACTCGTTTAAAAAGAAAATAAGTAACCTCACCATGGAATAATTAGCATTCTATTTCATCCTGTAGGTAGAAAGGTAAATTGACATCTGACAAACAGATAGGAAAATAACATCTGAATATGGGCGGAGTCAATACGCAAATGTTAGTTATTTATTGAATACCTCGTGAAAGTCTGAATCTTTATTAATTATTATAGCATTTTGTCTATTAGTATCTAAACATTTTTCATCCTCTCCTAGTCGGGTATAATTTAGTCATTTATTTTATTTTAATTATATCTTAGTAACAAATAAAACAATTAATGACGCACACAAGATCTTGAAATAAAGGCGATGGAAAGTGGATAGTGAATCACACCTACTGCTTTCTCACAACATACCAAACTCAACGATCTTCCTCTTCAAAATTATTGTCTCAAAACTGTTATAAGGAGTTTTATTCATGACTAATGAGGCTCAGATACCGGATATAGTGGCAGCATAGAAACAAAACCTAATAGGTACTGTTGTAATCTTACTATTTTTTCTATCATAAATGCACATAGTCACTATCCTCTGAGCCTTTGAGGTGATAAGAAGACATGAGAGTCAATGCTAAATAGGTAGAAAAAAAAAGATCAGATAATTTAATGAGTTTCTAAGCCTTACCTTTGCAAAATTTGCTTTTTTCACGTTTAATTGAGTCAAAATTAACATATTTTTAAGTTCACCTATACCTAAAGGTTCACGCGTACCTATTCCTGATTTTATCTTCGTCAGTCTCAGAACGAAAAAAATGTACCTATTTGACTCATGCCACCAAAAACTAATATTTCGAACAATGTTCCTATTGATACATATATAATATATCCTCAGGACACAACCCCTTTCAGCCGTTTTGGCAACCCATGTCCGAAACTAGTTTCGTAAAAAGAATGGTAGCCAAGTAGGGCATTAGAAGGTTTCTTCAGGGTCGGCAGCACGAGTGTGACGCCCCTGGTGTTGCATACGTCCGTAGGCCACGGTAACCACTTTCCATCAGGTGGGCCGTGTGCTTGTCTGCCACCTAAGTGGTATAAAAAAATAAAAAAAAACACACACTAATCTGTAATACCTACTAAACGCAGATCCGTTATCTTTCTATACTTTAGTTAAACAAATCTTGATATTTAAAGATTATTTTTCTATAATAAAATATCTATTTTATATTAAAAATTGAGTCATAAATAAATACAAAAATCCCAAAACGGGCAGACTCAAATAATGAAACCGTTATGTCAATCCAAAACAAAAACTATAATTCAATGCTAATTGATTTCTATCCGGACGCTGCCGCATAGTTCACAGGATTGTAATGATTTACATAAGTGAAAATATATGAATAAATAAAGTGTATAAACTAGTCATGCGGGTTGATAGCCGGCGATAGCATAATTTGCTTTCTCGTAGCGAAAACGATCGCGGTCAATGTCGATCTCAGATTACTTCCTGAGTTCCTGAGAGCATCGTACCATTCTAGGGTTATCTTGTATCAACATCGGTGGTAGGTATATTGTTCTGAGTATATTTTTCTTTTTTGATAGAAAGTATCTAATTGTTTTATTATTTAATTTATACAAAATTTGCTTTTAATTCGGAGGTTATATCGTAGGATTTGATGAAACCGGTATCTATTAATAAACACATTATGTGCATATTATAAGTAGAGACATCCAAACGAATGCAAATATATACATATTCATGCATAAAAGTGTTTGCAAATAAATAGGTATATTCACGGCCAAACGTGAATATTTTATTTCAGCTTTTGTGAAATCTCATCTTATCTCTAAACGAGTTTGAAACTACATAACGTACCTGTTTCAAACCTAGCTAAATAGTAACAGCATTAGTATTTTCTATATTTATGCGTATTTGAATAAATGTTCATCATCATTATCCTTATCCCAAGTTTATTTAAGGTCGGAGCAACACATGTGTACTTTTTCCATTCTTCTCCAGTTGTAGTCATCTCAACATTCGCTCCCTTCTTAACCACATCATCTTTCACATTGTCTATCCACCTCCTTTTAGGTCTTCCTCTCCCCTCGTAACCATCCACTTCCATCGTTAATACCTTCCTCACGACATTACTTTCATCTCTACGCATTACATATCCGAACAATCTCCTTGAAGCTTTTCCGTGATTGGTGATACCTTCAAACTTCCTTCAGTATATTAGAACAAAGGTTAATACTACATATTAATTAGATATCACAGTGCACTTATTTCTAAGTATTTACGTTACATTCCTGAAATACAGAGATATTTTAAATAACCACATATCGCCAGCTGTTCAGTAAAAGTACTCTTTGTTTCAAGTATTTTTTACGTTACAAGACGATCAGAAAGTTGAATGTAAATACATTTATTTTAAGTGCACATAACCTTTTCCGGTCATGCACAACTGTACATACACTAATATTGTATTGACAGTAACCGGTATCTTCTTCATCCTAGCGTTTATCCCAATCGCATCCAAAGCTTTCACCTTGGAGTCTGGGGTCCGCTTTACATGTCTAACTGCGGATTTGGTTGAACTTCGATATTTTCGGTGAAGCGACTGCCATCTGAACTTCACAACCCAAAGGCGTTATTGGGCGATATCCAAACAGTAGCTAGCAGCAGCACCAGCAGCTAGACCAGTTGTTGGACGTTTTTTTAGGGCTCCAACTACCCGTAACGACTGCCATAAATGTTTGTATGGCAACTGGGACCGACGGCTTAACGTATTCTCCGAAGCATGACCAGACTAATACAAATACCCATGTTCAAGCATACAAATATTTGCACATGCGGGGTTCGAACCCGCGCCTCCCGTATAGCGGCCGCGTTCACTACCGCAACACCACAGAGGCTGTCCGGTATATCTAACCTTAATTATTGTGCACACACGTATTTCCTTCTTCTAACAATCTCAAAACTCTCAAGTTGTTTTTTGATGCCCTGTATAAAGACGGCATCAAAAAACAACTGACGAGACCTTTGTAGCATTGTCCGCATTATGAGTTAAACGATTTAAGTTAAGAGACAGATGTTTTTTCATAATAAAATTATTGTAATCCTTTGGAAAATGTATACCTGTCTTGCAAAATCTTTTCCGTAATATGAGACTGGTTATATAGTTCGTTGAATACATTTACGAGTGCAAACCTCCTCGTTCTTCAACTTCACAGAAAGAATTACAAAGCTAATATAATTTAACATAACAGTTACATAAATAAAAAAATTGTTATTATTACTCACTACATTTTAGGTACCTTTTTACCTTACTATACTAATTTGAATCTAGACCTGTATACGAAATACCTACCAGTTAGTGACTGGTAATGAAGAAATCTCAGGAACTAAAACACCTACGAACTTGAGTAGTGGAGTTCCTTATAGGGTGAAGCCGGAGGGCTACACTATGCTAGCGGATGCTAAAAACGGCTTCTACGAAACTATACTCCTAAGGGAGTAAAACGAACTCCACGTGTACGAAGTCGCGAGCGACCGCTAGTATTCTGTATAAGAAATAGTACCGCTACCCGCTTATTCTTCATTGAGACAAAAGCTAGATAATTCCTAAAATTTGTCGACCTGAAACTTGTCTGTAGCCAGAGCGTTTTCTGTTGCCTAGTCCTCAGTAATACAGGTGAAGAGGCACACACATTTCTGGGTCGTTAACCTCTTTAGTTAATCCAAATTGCTTGTGTTAAAAGTGAGTATAATCTGTAGAATCCAATTTGAACTCACGACCTCTTCATTACAAGTCTGGAGACTTACTACTGTTGAGCTACATTTTTCTTATACCAATTAGGTGGCAGACAAGCACACGGTCGTTAGTACAGAAGACAAAGCAGGACAAGCTTTTGGTCTTCCCACTGATAGCACGAAAACCTCTCCAGTGAGCTCTGGCTACCCTACTCACCGTCAGGAACACAATACGAGATTATTATGGCCGCGGTATTCTTCAAGGTGGAGATACATTCCCAGACGTTCTTATTCTAAATTTCAGACATTTATACAGTCCTAAATTTCTAAACTCAGATACAGAGAGATATTTTCCAAGTTTATACTTGGAAAATGGATAAATATTTGTTTTAAAATTATCTTTTGTAAAATTCCATCAAATTACGAGGTCACAAATTACCTATTGACCTCCTGTGACTCCGGTAGTGTGGGTGTCACACACCGTAAAATATTCAAAAGGCTGGCTAATAGGTTGTATATCAATCTCGTAATGTATGTTATAAAGATGTAAGCCACTAGATATCTTGGAAAAACTCAAAAGATAAACTTTGTTGTTGCCACAGACATAAAACTTACTTACTATTAGCTATAAAAGTTTTAACCGGGTAAAATAATAGGATACATAAATATCTTGTATAATGGTTTAATGGCAAAAACTTCTAAGTGACATTGTTAGTGGAAAGAAGTATAAGTGCGCTGCGAAGATTCAATAATGTCGTTTCTCTTTGATAGGTGTTAACTAAAAATGTTCTAGCTTTCAACTCTCCAATTAAGTACAGTCAGTATCAGAATGATCTTGACTGGAAAGTCACAAAATTATCTAAATACCAAGGTATTAAGAGGTATTTAGACAAGCAGACACATGGTCATACTTGCGAAGGTTGCAGACGAATCCAATACAGTTATTTAGAAGACGGTCAAATCTGTTGGAGATATTCCGTATTCAGTCGAAGTAACAAACATCACAGTAATCAAGTACAGAGAATAGCAATGCCTGTATAAGAATTGCTTTGGTGCTCTTGTTAAGCACTTCAACTAGAAGTAGAATTACATCCACTCATTTAAGATACTATGCGGACCTAGCACACAGACTGCCTGCACATTTGATGCTGCTATAAGGGTTTTTTACGAGGGTCTATTACTAAACCGGGTCCAGATGTAACAAGATACGATACGGAACAATTAGTAATCTCTACCAACACTTATGCTAAATTAAATCATTCTTCTCAAATTTAAGCATTATGTTAACTAATTCTGAGCTTAATCACAGTAGATGCTTTCTTCTATTCGACCTTGTAAATATTATCGCATTAAATGCAGGTTTGTTTCCAATACACTTTCTCTTTTATGTCAACATCTTGCTTACTTACTGATAGTGTCGGTAACGACTGGTGTCAAATTTCGAGCTCGTTTGCATTCGAATAATCGCATTAGACACGGTAGTCGATTTTTATGATCTGTCAACACTTGTCCATAAAGTAGTAAGTATAAATTAGTTACTAATAAATTTTCCGTAAAATATAGAAGTTATTTTTGTTGTTAATGAAGGCGAGACTGTCGTCAAAACCTTATAAGTAATTTGATCTTCTGAATAGGTACCTAATATTATCAGTTAGGTGCTCACCTTAATTATTATTTACAGTGAAAACTGTCCAAATCTTAAGAGATCGTCGACATTGTAAACAAGAATATATTATTATTAGTAGCCTCCACCAGTTTCCGTAGTAATGATCTGCTTAAATGTATGAACACTTTCTAGCACTTTATCCATTTTATCACTATAGTTGTAGTATAGTTCATAGAAAATAACAAAGAAATGTGAAACATTACAAAGGAAACATTTGTAATTTAATAAAAAAAGAAATGAGTATAAATGAAAAGATAAAACCAATAATCTTGCAAAGAAATAATAAGGATTATCAAAATGGATAAAAAAGGAAACATTATATAGGTACGAAATATTTTTTTCCGTCCCAATTAAGCAATTCGACTGGGGATTACCACGGCCATAATAACCTCGTGTTGTTTTCCAGACGGTGAGTAGGGTAACCAGAGCTCACTGGAGAGTTTTTGTGCTGTCAATGGGAAGACCAAAGGCTTGTCCTGCTTTATCTTCAACACTGACATCACAGAAACTCTGTTCTCACAGGGTCGGCAGCGAGTGTGACCCCCCTGGTGTTGTTCCATATGCCGCAGCAACCACTTTCCATCAGGTGGGCCATGTGCTTGTCTACTACATAAGAGTTTTAAGAAAATCAATTAAAAACACAAGTGTTGTGGTTAATATTCAATCACATCGAGATAGCGTGGAAATTGAAAACGGTTATTTATTTCGTGCCCTGCGGAAGCATTGCCGTCTATTAAACAAATTTATTACAAAATAGTACATCAATAATTGGATGTCCAATATATAATTAAACGAGAAACAATAATATATTTTTCCTATTTCTATATACCTGACAATAAATTTCATCACGTCTTCGAGTTTCGTTCAATTTACGGTTCTGTGGAAATTTATTAGGCCTTTACAAAGATTGTATCAGTAATGATGACCATTCCCAGTTGCCACCACTGGTGACGCCACCAGTGGTAGCAAGTGGGACATTTTTTGGAAACAAATCCCATTTGTCACCAGTGGTGGCAACTGGGAATAACCCAATAATAGGGTAGGTAAATACGTCCTTATTATGCTACTTCTTTTGGTTACTAAAACTATGTTGACGATACATTCCTTAAGTCATAGGCATGACTATTTTGACTATTTTCTACCGAGTTTTGTAGTTGTGCCTAAACCCTCAGATACTTTTTTTTTTTTTTTTTTACCTCAGATACTTACCTGTGGTATTGCTCGGGACATAATATCTTGTACCTAAAATGTGCTAAAAATGTGCTCTATATGCGCAATACACTTTTCTTTTAAGGATAGCACCGAGTGCTATGGTGGACGAGCTCAAATTCTCCAAGCATAGATTATTACAAAACATACCACGCGCGCCAGACCCTTGTTTGTCAGACAATAAATATATTAGTTAGGCATGTGTCGAAGATTTTCTGAAAGAATACTCAACACTAAAAACCAAGATAAGCTCCCATCCTTTGTTCCCACTATACCAGATTCCCAAAATACCAGATGATCAAAATACCAGATTCCTATTATACCAGATTCTCTTAATACCAGAAGTACAGTCGCCATCAGATATATTGTAGCAGACAAGATGACCAAATACATCTGAACAATTTAAAATTTCGCATCAAACCTCAGCATGAAGAATAAGTAAGTATTAATTATTATAAAATGATTACGAATTGAACTAAATGAAATCATATTTCTAATGTACGTAACCTTCCTAGTTCGTATTTAAACGATAATATTTAATCCAAAAACCATTTGCAAAAATGTAATTTATAGGTAGGTACTCAAATTAATCAAGTACAATTTATCAACTAACATACCTAATTAGGAAGTAAGTGAATGAAATATTACCGAGTTAAAAATTTATGTGCAGTAGGTACCTACGTACTTAGAAGAAAAAAGAAACTGATTTATTTTTGGCAAGCTTTAGAATTAAATTAATATGTACATTCATTATAGATTGATAAACATCTATTGAAGTATACCTAAGGAAAAAATATTTTGGTAAGATTCAAGTAGGTACTCACTACTTGTTTGTAACCGAAAAATATTGAAAGTGTGAGTGGTCAATTAGACTTAAGTGAAGTAAGTATAATTTAATACATTTAGATCGATAGCCAAACGCACCCGGCGTGCATCGCATTAAATGAATTACCAAAATAATATAGACAGAAAGAAAACACAGACAGATAAATGCAAGTTTGGATAAAAATAACTTATTTTTCTCTTGATTTGTACCTATATCAAGCGTCAATCCGGGCATCAATTTAGTTAGATTTCAGCTAAATTAACTTTTTTTTCTTTTATTCGCGCATATTTAGCGATACTGATCAATCTCTCAAAGTTCCGTGAATAAATTTGGTTACACCCTATAATATATTTTACATGTTCCAAGTCCACTTTAGCTCTCAACACATCAACATTAACAGAGGAAAACCTTTGAATGTATAGTCCAAATCTTAAACGGGTGACATTCAAATGAAGTGAAATCGCAAATTGTATTCAGAATACCGGACTGACCTCAATTAGCATAATTTCCTACGACCATTAACTTCTAAAGGCTACGATAGTTTATTTTCACCTTCCACCTATCTGATTATCATAATTATCTTTTGTCAAGTCCATATATTATCCATTGATGGACGTTCGTAATGACGGAATGTCTAACTGACCGTGAAGTTTACGATAGAACCTAGGTACTGTTAAAATGTACTGCCCACCTAGACAAGTGGCAATTCGTTGCTCGGTGTATGATGGAATAGAATGACAAATGTATAGGATTTGACGTTTTTGACATTCGTTGACGCCTGTCATATACGTCAAATCCCATACGTTTGGAATTCTATTCCATCATACGCCGAGCAACGAATTGCCACTTGTCTAGAGAGGGCCTGTATTCTAATAGACTTAGGATTATACTAGCTACTTTGTCACAATTACCTCTTTATTCGAGCCTTTGTTATGATGTCTTTAGTATTAAATAAATACGAGTATCTTTGTGGGTATTTATAGCCATCAATTACTTGTATCTATTGCTAACGTATTAATTAAACTTTGTAATACAAGCAAATGATTTTAGCTATTCTTCTGATACAACGTATTTTAAGAGACTTTAAAAATACACTACATTGTAAGAAAATATTTATGAATACAAGAGGACAACGCTTTATTGGTAAAGTGTTTAAATTTTTAGCAGTAAAAGTAAAGAGTGGCTGTAATCACTGACCAAGATGGCATGAAGATTTAATGCTAAATACAAGCTATAAGGGCATGTTTTACCTGTGATGATATCAATTGGATTATACTATAAATTATTGGTACGGGATCTACTGGTTGAGTAATATCAAAATTAATTTATTTTACTCTACACTAATATACATTAAATATATATACCTCTCTTAAAGATGAGCATGGTGTGCGCTCTATATTACTAATAGTCTCTGATTAAAACAAAAATCACTTTGGGTTATATTATTCTCATATATCACACAGCATTCTTACACTTACCTAAATAATAGTAATATACCTATGTAGAATAATATATGGCACCGATTTCTTTCTCCGCACACTTAACATTTTCTTCTCCTGGCACACTTCCAACATCCTGACACTTTTTACTTATAATTACACTAGCCACTAGTAGTGCAAGTAATAATAGCATTTACTAGTAAGCAAGCTATCTTATGGTACAGTCAACGACATAAGTTGACTAACACTGAAATATTTACAAACTATATTTAAATTGGAAAATATGTAGCAATATTTAATATTTAATGTACCTATACGTTTTATAGCCCCCAGAGGACTAAGTCAGTATTTTATTGTTTATTTCATTAATTTATGAGAGGTTTAGGGGCTACAGTGATCAATAAATTAGATTTTTATACCACTTAGATAGCAGACAAGAACACAGCCCATCTGATGGGAAGTGGTTACCGTGGCCTATGGACGTATGCAACATCAAGGGTTACACTCGTGTTACCGACCCTGAAGAAATCTTATGATGCCGTTCTTGAAGAATTTGTTAAACTACTTCTATCGCTGACTGTACATTCGTGACATATAATTACATTGCAGTGTAATGTACGGCCAGAGCAACAAGTACTGCGTGTGTCTTACCACTTGTAACATTATAATAGAGCTCGGTTACCGGTAAGTGATGGTTATACTTGTATCAAATATCAGTATTCTCTCGGCAAACAGACACAAAATAGTTGGTAAGCAAATACCCTATTGCCAACATGCGATGGATTAACGGTTTGAGTGTTGGCGTACAAATATTTGACGTGTATCATTGGCCTATTGGCTCTCTCTTCTTACATATCGGCTTCATCCTGTTCGCTTTCCAATGATTTAATGAGTAGATTTGTTTAGCATATCTTATGATAATGTTTACATATCTTTATAGACACGAAAAATGTATATAATCAAAAATTTATGTAAGGACTAGCTGTTACCCGCGGACTCGCTAACGTGAAACTCTTATAAATTGGAGGTTCAATTCAGTTCTTTGTGAAAATAGGTAGTAAACTATTTGTTTACTCATTCTCAGACCTAAATGCATAAAAAATTTCATAAGAATCGGTCAAGCCGTTTCGGAGGAGTTTACACGAGAATTTTAGGTATATCTTATATATAAAACTCTTAGTCCTGACTGACTGATTGACTTAGAGACAACGCACAGCCTAAACCGCTGGTCCTAGAGACTTGAAATTTATAGAGAATGTATGTTTTGATGCGTGGAGGTGTACTAAGAAACGATTTTTCGAAATTCGGTCCCTAAGTGCCTAAAAAGTGCCAAAAACGTACTTTCTTATAACTCAAGAACGGCTGAACAGATTTTTATGATCTTTGGTTTTTTTAATTTGGCTTTGTCGCCGAATAGCAATTATCACAATTAAAATGTGGCAAATTCACGAAATAATGTAATATTAAAGAAAATACGAAATATTATGGCGCTAATATCGCTAGCAAAATTGTTACCATGACAACGGAACTAAAGTGATGGTGTCACATTTTGATCTGTCAAATGATAATATTCTTAAAACGTCACTCTCTGTCACGTATAATAAGCAAGAACGTGAAAAATATTATGTATGTACTGCAGTTTCTTTATTTAATTGATTAGAAATAGAAAAACAATCTAAAAGAAATACAATCTTCAGTAAGTTCCACGGCCTAAAAGCAATGCTACAACACGTTATCATCCAGTTGAATACTCACTTACAGGCCCTGAAACAGCAAGGTATGTGAATTTAAACCTATTGACGCTGATACAATATAAATGACAACACAAGGGACGCTGGTTCATGAATTGTCTTAAGCTCGATGAGTTCCAACCAACGGGGGCAAACCGGATTTTGAAAGGGTTATAGTATTGTAGCCAACATTGTCCAGCAGATCATACAAAGGACCTGAGAGTACAATCAGCCGCTGTGTACGGTTTTTGTAGATTACAAGAAACCCTTCATCGAGACCTGGGTATTTCTAGATTCTCTACTAAGGTATCGTGCTGATATGACGTATCAGTGCTGAGATGCCTACATGATACCGCCATAATGTCCGTCCAGCTCCAAGCTCATAAGACGAAGCCTTAAAAGCCTACAAAGTGGAATGAAACAACGGAGATACCCACCGCAAGGTCGACACCCGAGGTTGTTCAAGAATAGGTCTACCTTAGATCACCATAAGGATCCAATTGGGTTGAGTTCGCCGAGTTTACTCCATATTATGACTTACGGGGCCGTAACGTGAAAACCGACAATGAGGACATACAACCAGAGAAATTGGGTGGAGGATTGGGTGCTGTTTCACACATTGGACAACAGTGGACTGCAATAGGCTAATTGATTGATTGATATGAACGAAATAGTATAATTTTACGTATTCAAATTTTTTCCTACCAGTCTTTTCTTGCCATTTACTATTCATGTAAAGATACCAATGTCTTACAGTCTACTGTGTCTGTATGACAGGGCCGATGTTTCTTATTTCTTCTGTTTCAGCGTTAATTCTCAGTCGCATCCGAAGCTTATATCTCGGAGTCTGGGGTCCGCTTTACCAGTCTTAAATGCGGATTTGGCTAAACCTCGATATTTTCGTGAAGCGACTGCCATATTCTGACCTCCACAACCCAATGGTGACATTAGGCGATATCAAAGCATTGCAGCTACACCGTTGTTGTTGAACTTTTTAGTGCTCCAACGGATTAACGTGCTCTCCGAGGCAAGACCAGACCAGTGCAAATACACATATTCATGCATACAAATATTTGCAGTGAGCGGGGATCGAACCCGCGCCTACTGCGTAGCGACCGCGTTCACTACCGCTACGCCACAGAGGCTTTCGATGCTTCTTACATTTTACATTTATTATTTTGAAAAACTCAGTTACTGAGAGGATGAAATAGGCGTTATACCACTTAGTTGGCAGACAAGCACACGACTCACCTGATGGGAAGCGGTCACCGTGGCCTATGGACGTATGCAACACCATACAGAACACAGAACATAGACCTGGAGTGCGGTGGTACTGTTCACCGAAAAGGCCAGAAGAATTACAGACTCATCACTTCTGAGTCATAATATCTACATGTTGTTCTTGAGAGTTGTCATGAATTGTCTCGCGAGCAAGCTCGACGATGCAAATGGATCATGCAAATGGTCTCACTACCATGGACCCCCAAGATCGTGCGAAGCGGAGGACGAAGAGCCAGAAGGCGGACCCTGAGCTCCGAGGTCATCTTGGCCACGGACACAATCAGGAAAATGTGTCTATACGCAAATGATGAGCACTGAGATGCTTATGATGCCGCCACAATGTCCTCCAGCTGTGTCCAGCTCCAAGATCAGAAGATGAAGCCCAAAAGCTCATATCGTGAAATGAGACGAGGGAGATACCCATCGAAAGGTCGACTTTCGTAGCTGTTCAAGATTAAGTGTACCTAGGGTCACCAAAGGATCGAATTGGGTGGGCTACATTGGATAAATTCGTCGAAGTTTCTACTTCCCTGTTATGATATGACACACGGGGCCGGAACTTGGAACTGACAGTGGGGATATAGTAAAGCAGACTGATAAATGTAGGATATTGGTTGATGCCTAAGTCCAACAGTGGTATGCTATAGGCTAAATGATTAATTTAAATGACATTGTATAATATTTAGCAATTATTGTAAATTTTTTCTTACCAGTATTTTTCTTGCCATTTACTATTATTAATAAAAAGATGCTAACAATATTTTTATTCTGATATAATGTTTTTAAAACCTACCACTTTTTTGTATGACAGGACCAATGTTTCTTACAGTTTACATTTTGAAAAATTCACTACTGAGAGGGTGAAATAGGCGTTGAAAGTTTATAACAACAAGTCCGTCAGTTTAGAACAAATACTAATGTGGCGGTAGCCGATATCCACGCAGGCGGAGCTGCGGGCGAAAAGCTAGTATTAGATAAGAATCTCATTTCGTCTGCTGATAAGATCTTAACATTTTAGATCATTGATTTTTTTTTTAAAACTATTGCTTTAAGATATTTTTTCCAACGCTGTCATGGACATTCTCATTTCATAAATCCTATTTTATACTTTTTGTATCATTATATTTGACATAATCACAATAACAAGTAATATATCATTACTATTAATTTTATCAGAAACACAGATCTGTATCAATGTCTGTTATTGCGGATGCCGTCGTAATCGTAGATGAGATGTAGCCTATTAGATGTCCTTCTACAGGACTCTTTTAGGAAATCGTTAATAAACCGATATGGGGGTATCATATAGGTATATAAAATCGCTTAAGAAAGTATATATAGTTACCAATTTCAAAACAACTCTATGATAAAGGTGCTGAAAAGTTTTGTTTTTCATATGCAAAAATCTCACTCCTTCATGTATAGGTATGGAACTGATGACCAAAACTTAACTCCAATGTGGAAAATATTAATATTTATCACGTTACTCACATAAATTGTAGTTACCGGTTGAAGAAGTTTGTTTCACTGTGAATGTTGCACGATTTGTGCAAATCTAGATTTACAATTCCACGATTTATGTATGTTATCATCGACTACCCGATATTTTAGAACGGTAGTCGTTAGTTTGGTAGAACAATAGATTTTAATTATGGAAGTCAGCGGTCATCATCAACCTAACGGTTCCAATGGTTTAAACGTGTAGTGAGCCTTGCAAATAAACTTCATCGGAGAAGACATAAAAGATAGGACTTTTATGCTTGCTCTTCTGTGATTCAAGTTTAACGGAAGAAATGGCCGTATAACCCGCCAAGCCCAAGAGAAAAACCATCGCTAGAGCCTCAACAGTTAATTAGCTGATGTACTGTCACGCAGGATTGACATAAAAGAGTTTGATAAGGACTCGGAAGATTCAAACACAGCACACATTATGGAAGTCAGTGGTAAGTTCTAATTATAATGTAGTCAATTGTTAAATCGTCTTTTTGTTGAGGATACCATACAATTTAATGTCAATTTTGATCACTTTCATTTACTGTTAATGTAATTTTCACTGTCAATTTAACTTTAATTTAAATCAAGGGTTTACTCCGCAGCGAATGATAAATTATTTTTTGATTACAAACCCAGAAATTATTTAATTTACCAAATTGCAATATCATAAGGGCCACACACATAACTGCATATAAAACGCATTATAATGCATGCAGCGATAATTCTTCACGGGGTTATTATAATAACCCAGCGTGTTAATAACAGCCGTGTTCTCGATGTATGGACGGTGCAGGTTTTTGTATAAATTATTATTTTATCGAACAGAATTTGGGCCAGAGAGCCCACCTTATCGCGGTTGTGGGGCGCTTTTGAACGGCCGCCAGGTTAGGGTTCAATGGGTAAATTTGTTGTGTCCAAAATTTATGATGAAACGTGTATGGAACTACACCTCAGTTAAGAGTATAGTTTTGCTCAAAATCCAATGATTCCCATTTGGGACTAACAGGTGTAGAACTAAACACGGAAGCACTCTTTTCAAATATCGTATCGTATAATTATCTGGTCTATTTCCATAGTCAACATTAATTGAAAATGATAACACTAATCCTGCAACTAACGTAACTAGTATCCCACTAAACATTATATGAACTTTTAACTGTCCTACTTACTCGTTAGACCTTAAGACCTTTATACGATTCCCGTGGTAAATATCGCGATAACATCTCCTACCAGCGGCGGCGGTCCCTTTATGGAAACACTGTCGTTAATCGACAGTGTAATATTCATAGCTTGAATTCGTAATGTAATATTAATAATACTGGGATATAAAGTACGTAGTTATATAACTGTGCCCGCGACTTCCTCTGCGTGGATTTAGATCTGGATATTATTTTTTTACTCGTGGATCCCTATAATCTTTATTAAATAAAAGTAGCCTGATTCACGCATTACCATATCCGCTATATATATATCACGATACTGCGATCTTTGCAATCCTATCAATATTTAATATCGATAATACTGTTGTGCAAACGCGATCGTACCTACGACACTAGATCACGATATTACAACATGATATTTAATGATTGTGCAGATCCCGGGTGCATTTAAAACTTTTATATTTCCATTTTGTAACGAGCTATATGTAAACACACAAAAACAGTCTCATTAAAAGCTACCTCAATTGAGAATACCAATACCGTGTAGTTGATTGAAACCTCTGGGAAAGCTAATACAATCACTTCGGCGTTCGTTTGTGTAGTAACAATGAGACAGGTGATCTTTAATTGGTGCTATTGGGTGGATTAATAGAAAACGAGTAGAGTTAACTCAGGGCGGTGTCGGATGAAGAAGAAATCGTTACGAATAACTTATCAATATTGACATCCATGTAAGTTGTTTGTCACACAGTTAATAACATAGTTACTAGCATAATAGCTTCTCAAACAAATTTCACACAGACCTGCCTCTTATTGACCAAGAAGAAATTGTGACCTCTACCACAGATTACCTAATCTACTGTACACTGTTTTGACCCCCCCATCTTCAAGGACCCACTAAGCAGACCCACCGGTGGGTCTCAGAATACTGACATGTCTCCAAAGGCCCACTAGTGGGTCCACTGAGATTTTATTATCTTCGAAGACCCACTAATGACCCCTTCGTTGTCAAGGTTCATAAAACAGACCCAACGGTGGGTCTCAGAATACTAACATGTCTTCAAAGGCCCACTGGTGGATCCCCTGAGATTTTATTGTCTTCGAAGACCCACTAATGAAAATAGCGTATAACCTTCTTAAATTAGTACTGGTTGGATGAGAATAATTGATTATGATATAATTATCCTGTTTGTCACTGTCATTGTCATGTTGCATCCGTAAAACATTTATATAAGTGGTGTATTTCAATAAGTGTAAATGATGAGTTGCAATGCAATTGAGAGCTGCTCTTCAGAGTCATCCAATTCGGATATACAATTTTTAAACAGAAGGGGTGGCAAAGTACTTCTTCATGGAGGATATCAATATCATAAAAAAAAAGTTTATAAGAATGGATCCAGTATATGGCAGTGTAGTATGAGGAAAAAGTATAAATGTACCGGCTCAATAACGATACAGGTACGATATCGAGTTTATATATCGTGTTTATATAGTACTAATCGCATTTATTTTTTTGAAGTTGATATTTTAAGTCTTATAGTCTTAAGTTTGTCCTTTTCCAGTGTCCTCTTCGTATTCTAAAGACTACTATGCATACCACGTCAGACCCACAAAAGCCATGCAATCCTGATTTTGGCAAAAATATAGTGGCTGAAACAATAGAGGCTGCTAAGGAATATGTAAAAGTTTCGACAAGTCCCATTCCGAAAATTTTTAAAGACAAAATACAAGTTCCTTTAAAAGACAAGGGCTTACATTTGGTAGGTAGCACACCCTTATATGGAAACAAAAAAACGCTTTTGTATAATACGAGAAAACAATCACTGGGAGTTAGCAAATGTGTTTTCAGTGACGTCAGGGAAGTAGAGATTCCTGTTAAATTTACTTCTTTTTTATTAGCTGACTACTGTTACAATGACAACCGGATTCTTATATTTTCCACTAAAGAGTCAAGAGAATTAATGCCATCAATTAAAAAGGTATTTTGCGATGGAACATTTTCAAGTTGTCCTCCACCATTCTTACAATTGTTTACAATATTTGGTAATTTGGATGAATCTTTATTTAATGTAAATATGGTTCCGCTATGTTACGCTTTATTAAAGAACAAAAAGGAAGAAACATACTTTGCGCTTTTTGAGATTCTAAAATCACGATTTCCAGACTGGAAGCCGACAAAATTTCATATAGATTTCGAAGTATCATCCTCAAATGCAATACTCAAAGCATATCCCGATGCAACTATAAAGAAATGTTATTATCACATGACACGTAGTATTTGGAGGCGAGCTAAGAAAATAGGGATAAAACAAAATCTAGAAAAACGCATTGTCGAACTCTGTGCAGTCCTACCGTTACTACCAGAAAGGATGATATGCGATGGATGGAAATACATAGTGGCACAATTTCCGACTTCAGATAAATTAAAGAAATTTCAAAAGTATATGGAGTCATACTGGCTAAAAGAAGGAACATTTATAAGTCAATGGTGTGTTTATAACGAACGCCATAGAACGACTAACGTTCTGGAAGCTTGGCATTCTAAGCTTAATAAAAATATAAACAAAAATTATGTTACAATGCTAAAGCTATTAAGTTTTATACAAAATGAAACCACAACATTTTCTAAAAGACTTCAGTGCTACATAGAAAGAGACCAATTTATAATAGAATCTCAGTTACAGTTGATACATGATGAAATAACAGTAGGACACTTTCTGGAGAAGTTAAGATAGTAGTGTAGTAGTCGTTTATAGAATACCTATTTGGTGAATTTGCCATTAGGAGAATTTTCATTTTTATTTAAATATCTTGGAAAAATATTTTAATTTTATTTTTAGCAGTAAACAGTTTTATACATAACAAATATTTTTTCTCTCTTTCATTTTCTATTAATATAGGGAGTTTCTTTTGATTATAATAATAACTATACTATTGATCTATCTATCAATATTAGACTTTACGTATTGTTCGCGCCACTCAAAAATAATAATAGGTATAAGGATGTTTTAGTTAAAATGTAAAGAGTAAATTTATGCTATTTTCATATTGTTTTTTTTTTAGAATAGAATAGAATAGAATATTCTTTATTAGAAACCTCAGATACATTTAAAATATATTATGGAAATTACCATTTAAGAGTACAATGGGCGGTTTTATCGCAGACTGCGATCTGTTCCATACAACTTCATGGTGGGTATAAGGAGACATAAAATTTAAAAAATCAATGGAGTCTACCTGTTAGTGGGCCTTTAGAGACATGTTAGTATTCTGAGACCCACCGTTGGGTCTGTTTTATGAACCTTGACAACGAAGGGGTCATTAGTGGGTCTTCGAAGATAATAAAATCTCAGTGGACCCACTAGTGGGCCTTTGGAGACATGTCAGTATTCTGAGACCCACCGGTGGGTCTGCTTAGTGGGTCCTTGAAGATGAAGGGGTTTTGACGTACAGAATGGAAAGTGAGGGGACTCCCATCTCTACCATGGTGAATGTTCTGATGAGCTCTTCCAAGTAATCCCACCCTCTCCTTTCCTATATAGGACAACACGTGCAGGACTCAGATGCCACCCGCATACGGTGCAAAATATTCCATCAAGAACCAAGCGATTCGGCGACTCCTTCTTCTGCCGCACTATTAAGACTTGGAATTCCTTACCAGCTCACGTGTTTCCCTCCTCCTATAGTCCCGGGTCCTTTAAGCGGGGCGTGAAAAAGCATCTGATGAGGCCGTCAAGCTGAGTGCCACCATTGTAACATGGTACATGTCTGTAATGGTGACCCTCTTTTCAGAGACTTTGCCTTCAGCTTACCATCAGGCGAGGCAAAGTCAAATTGACGTGTCCTATATAAAAAAAAAAAAAAAAATCGGTTACCTCAACACGAACATCAAAATCCGAGACACTTTTTTTTAAAACATAGGGCACCTTTGAAATAAACAGTCTTTCACAGTTGCACAGTTTTATTATTTCTGACAGTTGGTCTACTCGGTACTTGCACAGGGTAACTATGAGGGTATACAGAAAACCCAGGAGGTAGGACACGACGGTATTTCCACCCCAATCGAGCAGTCCGACTGAGGAAATACCTCTACCCTACAGAATACCGCGCCTATAATAACCTGTGTTGTGTTTCCAGCGGTGAGCAGGGTAGCCAGAGCTCACTGGAGAGGTTTTGTGCTGTCAATGGGAAGACAAAAGGCTTGTTCTACTTGGCTTTTGCGCTGATGGCACAGAATCTCTCTGTTTTTACAGGGTCCGCAGAACGAGTGTGACTCCCCTGATGTTGCACTCGTCCATATGCCACGGTAACCAGTTTCTATCAGGTAAGTCTAAGTGTACTTAAGTCAGCGACCTAAGTGGTATAAATATAAATAAAACAGCGAGCGGAAGGTCGGCATACACAAACACACGTATTTTTCTCTCTAAACTGAAGGTGTGTTACCGAATAAAATCTTTTTTATTCATTGACCGACGGAACCCAATCCGATGTCCGGCCATGCACTTTTTCACCGCCTCTTCCTTGAATTATTAAGTTTGGTTAGCCAAAATGTAGGACGTTTTCATCAATCAAATTTACTTGTCCGGCGACGCGATTTAAGGCTTTCTTCACACAATAAAACACGTAATACCTTGTTATCAACTTTCTTAACACCCTTGTACGATGGTGGTATAAAATTATTGTACGATGGATGATTACAAGATTACGATTACTATTTTATTTTAGTACTAGATGTTTTTTTTTTGTAAACAATATTAGTAACTGAAATTACTTGTATTAGGAGTGGGTCAGTATTCAAGCCTTAAATATCTCAAAATTATTAGACTAATTTCGAGGGTCAACCACTAAATAACCGACGTGACACTTCCGTTAATTGATTACTTCTAAAACAGTCTTCGTAGTTACAAAAATAGAAAAAAAAATTTGCTTTCGTAACTAGTTATGGCAGTTGAATAAGAAAATTAATTCTATTTTTGTAACTGGTTACGAAAGCAAGAAAAAATTCCACTTTCGTAACTGGTTATGAAAAATTTGTTACGAAAATAGACGACGCCTACGACTTTAGAGTACACTAGGTAGGTACAGAATGAAATAGATACACATATGAAGAAAGCAAAGTATAGCACCGATTGACATTCATATGCGGGACATTTAAATGTCAATGGCATCTTTGATAACGGTAGTGTTACTTGTTTCTCACAAAACTAAAACAATATCGATATTTGAATTTGTAACAACAGTACAACTAATTAAAAATATAGATTTGATACAGTAATTTTTAAAGTATGCTTCAAAAACCATGGTTGTTGATTAAAGCAGCTGAAAAGCAACTAGACGTTTAGCTAAGCGTGAATATTCAGTCAGGTCAGTCAGGTCAGTCAGACAGCATTGTAATAGCTAAAATAAGCTAATTTTGAAATGAAAACCAAGCTCCGGGCTCTGAGTATCTAAAGCATCAGATAGTAACAGGGAACCATCGCTAGGACCATAATGAGTTACAGTTTTAAAAAACCCCGTTTCATTGTTTTTTTTAATAAAACTGTATTCTATACTGCAGAATATAAAATCCATAATTTGTAGAACACAATTTGCGGTAAATTGTGTCGCCGCGAGGAGTATCCATGTGTGTGATCGGCCTAACCGCACCACCCCGTTAAGGTTGACCGCGAACGCGTGCCGATGTATTGAAGATATTTATCATCAAGAGTGTTTTAATTTTGCAGGGCTCTGAATTTATCTGATACTGCTGTACTGAATACCGTATTAGTTGACCACTGTTTGGTGGATTTATGATCTCTAATAGCAAGAATATTGTATTTCTGAATTATTTGCTTTCATCATCCTCCTACCTTTATCCCAAGTTTATTTGGGGTCGGCGCAATATGTGTGCTTTTCCATTCATCTCTATTTGCAGTCATCTCAACATTCACTCCTTTCTTAATCATATCATCTTTCACACAGTCCGTCCACGTCCTTTTAGGACTTCCTCTCCCCTTGTAGCCATCCACTTTCATATTTAATGCCTTCCTTACGATATTACTTTCATCCCTGCGCATTACATGTCCGAAGTCCGAACCAAGACAAACGATTTCCTCGTAGCTTTTCCGTGATCGGTGCTACTTTCAAACTTCCTCTAATATATTCATTCCTAATCTTTCTTGTCACACCACACATCCATCTCAACATTCGCATCTCTGCTACATGCAATCGTCTTTCATCCGTCGCTTATTTGCATTCATTATAATTATTCTAAAGGTATGATTCCGAAGCCGACCGCATACGACAACTGCCGACCCACGCAGCAGATGTGCGTAATTCATTGCGGCTTGTCAATGGTCCCCTTTATCTATATCGGAGTTTAACAAGTAATGGGTACGCTGCAACTGCTGCATGTGTATGTCGTTGTCGTATGCGATCGGCTTCAGAATCATACCTTAAGGGGGAATTTCCTGACCACTGAGCTACCGGGCCCTACCTGAAATATTCCAAAATTCTATGCTAACTTATGCGGTTACTACTAAGCCATGAGGCTCGCTAAAATCCTTATATCCATATCGCAGTAAAGTTCATTATATTGACTGAGAAGTGATTAATCGTGGCGCTCTATATTCTCCGCCGTAAACGGAAAGTATCATTCGAAAGTAATTATAGTGAATACTGTTTCTCACGCAACGAACTCGCTTATTCATCGCCAATCGTGGTGTATAATAAATCAATCTGCCTCTCCGTCAAAACCGTTTTTGTTATGCACATACACTCTCAGAATTGCCGTAAGATGTTCTTACAAGGTCTTCCAAGGTTGAATACCAGAAAAACTTGCACCTATTCCAAAAAAAAATGATACAGTTTTAGAATTATATTTGGTAAGAAATGGCGTATTTCCGCAATAATTACCTTTTTTTTACCATAATTAGAGCTATCTGCATTCAAATTCGATAAGCCGTTATAGAATGAAGTACTCTTAGTAACAAACATACCGGTTGATTTTGGCACATTTTTTTACATTATTTAAACAAAAAATGTTTCATAACCCTTCTGATTAGTATTGCCTCGCTTTTTACATAATTTTGTTCAGCTAATCGTCGAAGGGGACGTACCACCTTCTCACGTAGTAGTTTTTGAAAGTTCACAGTTAACCGGTAGCACTATCACTGCATTTCGTGAAATGTTATTCGATAGAAGCAAATGGGAATGTTCTGCCTTTGCCTACCCTAAAAGGAGAAAGGCGTAAGTACCTATGTATGTTTTTAATTAACCGCAAATAGCTGTCTCGACAAATATGTCCATAAAATCTCACTAAAATAATCTAACTAAACGGATAAGTACCTACACAAACAGCTACTTAGAGCTAACTTGTTACCTAACTGAAGGTAAAAGCAGTAATAGTCTAATTGAGTTATATTATTGCCTATAGATTTACGACTGAGAAATATTATAAGTAACAGTAAATTTTACAGCAACATTAGTAATTTATAGGATCTATTATAGTATGTTATGAGAAACGAACATAGGTTTATGTCTACATATTCTTTTCTTTCATGCCTTGTTTGTGTGTAAATACTTACTTAATTATTAAGGTTGGACTTGGGATATTCAACTAAACTTGGTTCTCACGACTTAGGTAAAACTTGGTTCTCACTGTATGTGACTAATGAGAAAAACTGTAATAGATATTTCAGTGCATACCTCAGTTTAATTTTCATTTCAGTCAAATGATGATCAAATAAAAACGTCAAATTAGCGTGTGAAGAGGTAAGATAATACCAATTCTGTTTAGTTCGCATAACAAAATATTTATATAATCAAAAAACATAGCAGAATACCGATGTGCACTTTTTTCAATTTTCGGCAACAATTCAATATATGTACCTTCACACTATATCTACAGTTAATGTTAGATTTTGGAAACTTTGTTACGAGAATACTTTTTACGACATTTTTTGTTAGATCCAGATTATATCGCAACTGAAATTTAATCATATTATGTTTGCCTGTAATTAGCGTTCTGGTTGTAAACTTCCGTTATCCTACAGATTTAAACTTGAATAATATGTGATTTACTTCCAAACTATAAATTGCTTGACCTAAAGATGGGTTATTATAAAATGGCTATAATAGACAAGGTAACTGAAGCTTATAGGAGGATACGTACTTCCTGAGCTAAGTTCATCCTCTTTCTTTCCTTCATAAGATTAAATAACTACGAAGCACTATTACCTAGTAATTGTGTGTATTGCAGTGATTTTCATAACTAAAAAATTTGCAACTCATTCTATTACGATTTTATCACATATTATGTTTCTAAATTTTTTCTATAAATTATGATGGGTGTAGGTATAATTCTATACCTATCTATCCTTAAATACAGTAGAAACAACCTAATGCGGTGTTAATTGCTTCTTTATCCAATAAAAGATTCATTCAAGCAGTAAATCTTTCATACCTATAGGTATGCATGAAAGACATGACTTCTTGCTGGGTTAAGCCAATCTACTGTTAGCTAGTAAAGCTGTTAATTATGGGAATTAACAGAGGCTCTGATACAAGTTGCGTCTCGAAGTTGGGAATTCAGGCAGCACTCGTTCCAGCAAAAGTCAAGGCAAACCAGATGGACTCCAAAGTACAAACTTTGCATGCATATATACCTAATATATAACCGTATCCTGTGATTTCTATTTTTTTATACTACTTAGGCCGCAGATAAGCACACGGCCCTCATGATGGTAAGAGGCTACCGTGGCCTATGGGCGAGTGCAACACCAGGGGAAGCACACTCGAACAGAGAGATTCTGTGCCGTCAGCGCAAAAGATAAGTAGGTCAAAGCCTTTGGTTTTCCACTGACAGTATAAAATCTCTCCAGTGAGCTCTGGCTACCCTACTCACCGTCGGAAACACAACACGAGGTTATTAAGCCGTTGTCTTCTGCGAGAGAACACAGCAAAGTCTATCTAGTCTAAGTTTATCTAAACGAGTCTAAAAGCATAGCTCAAAACCAGTTTAAAATATATCGATTAACAATTTTACTGATATCGCATATCGTTTCCGTTCTGGACGACACCGCTAATCATTTTATTCTGTAACCTAAATAAACCGGTTACGCAGGTCAGGTCATTTAGACTTAGGTCTACTATTGGCTAGAAACGGTTAATAAACCGTAACCTTAGGAGAACTTTATTTCAGAGTAACGGATACTATAAATACTAGATACTAAGAACCATACGGCAAGTTTGTAAGTAGACGTTAGGTCAAATTGACTTAAATTTTATCTATTACAGAGCCTTGGTAAGAAAGAAGGCAATAACATAAGTTACTACACTTTCTATTATATTTATATTCTATCCAGAAATAAAGTGTAAGTCAGTTGCTCGACTGGGTACAATACCTTTTAGAAGATCACAGTCGAACAATTTAATAATACTTTTATGTACCTACCGATTCCTAGTGAATAGGGTCATCAGAGCACTTTGATGACCCTATTCACTAGGAATAGGAATGATGATGATGATGATGATGATGATGATGATGATGAGTACTTTAGAGATGGTGTTATAGTTAGCAATGCACAACTGACACTGCCGATGTTGCAAGTGTTTATAGACACTGACAACCGCTCATCATATTAGGAATCGTGTGCTTATATACAACTTTAGTATAATAAAATTATTAAATAAGATATAAAAAAACTACAAGATACGTACCAACTCCCGTATTTCCGACGACTGGTGTTCTTCGCTCTCCAAACAGTCATCATATAGAACACACTAGCATGTACACAACACAATTGTCACCTGTCCCTCGTGACGGCACCAGTGTCACTGAACATAATATCTAACACTGCACTAGATCACGTTTTGACAAGTTTACCTGAAACAAAAGAAAGCGAAATATAAGAACACCTTCATTTCTTGCACATAGAGGTGATGTCAGGCAGTTCATTTCACACATTTGAACATGAGGCGCAACAGACATAAGTGTCGAATGAATTCATTAATGAAGTAATCCACCAATGATGAATGTTAAAAATTGTTCACTCCCTTTTTGAATAAATGAGGAATGAACAGTTGGAATATAGAGAACGTTCTTTCGGATAAGGTCACTTTGTTTTCATTGCTGTAACACACAAACGGCATCTTGAAATGTCAATGTGTTGCAGCGCATACAGTTTAATGGAGCCTAAGACAAATTATCGAAATACATACCTTTACCTACTGTTTTTTATTGGCTAACTTAAAAGTAAACACTGTAATAGAAGTTCCCAATAAATCCATGGACGCACTCATTAAGTTCGATGTTTACTTTGTTTTTTGTTAACTCTGATTAAATGATTACAAATTAACTAATTCAAAGATGCACTCGATTTCATTCGAAGTCTTATTGAAGGAAAAAAAATGGGTGAGTGTTCTTTTGTTCAGAAATGGATCGTTTATTTGATCAGGAATGTTTAATTAAAGAATTAAATAGAGAAACTACTACAACACCCGAATTCAATCACCAAATTATTGCACAATGAAATAACTATGTTCAACAAATGAAAATCATCACAGTTTTACAAGAATAGCGGTATGACTAGTACCGTATAACAATGGTCACTTTTCGATTATTCGATTCAACTTTCTAATTCCCAGGAAATCGATATAAGGTAAACAAACATATTATATTGATAAAGATTTATCGATTGACCAACTTCGTGAGGGAATCTTGTTTTGTAAATGTGAGGTGATGACACGCGATCATTTTGTAAATATCTGTTTATCGACTAATCGTTATTCGTAGCGGTGCTTAATCACTTCAAACAGATTGTAATGAGGAAGTTAATGTTTTCTGGTTTGTGTTATGTGAGGTAGGTAATAAATTGACACATACTCGCTACATGCTTCGAGGTATGACTCCGGAGCCGAACGTATAAGACAACTGCCGGCGACGCATGCAGCAGAGATACAGCGTACCCATTACTCGTTAAACTCCAATACGGAAAATGATCATTGAGAAACCGCAATGAATTATTACGCAAATCTACTGCGTGCAATACCTTCAGACTAACTATAAGCTCAGGAACAAAAAATTCAAACTTCGGCAATTTTTCTTAGTTTAATCCTTGCACTAGGCAGCTGGGAGAAATAGGAGATCGATTTTAATAGAATCAAACGTAGTGAAGTACTATTATTTATCTTATTATAAACTGCAAACAAATCACAGAGATGTTGCAATAATCATAAGTTCTGAAATATTTATAACACATGGTTATTTGGTTATCCAACACAATATGAATCTATAATGGTTATGTAGTTCACCGTTATGGAATCATTAGAATCAATTGAGTACCTTATGCCTTCTGTGTACTTATGCTGAAGCTGAAATAGCGCTCAGTGTAGAAAAGAATCTGGCATGTCGTAATTTTGTGGACACACGTTGTCCAGAGCCTATCTTTAAAAAGAAGTAGGTAGAGCATTAAACCACATAACACAGCTGGTAGCTTATATACATGTTATCAAAGAAATTAAAAAGGCTTAGTGTGTCATAAATTATTAATTAAAACCCACCCACAGCGTTCACACAAACACTTCGATAATAAAATTATCACTATCCGGCACGACACACTGAATTTGAAGAGAACGAATACGTTCAGCAAATCAATTGTTTCGAGAACAATCGATTTGCATGCATTTACACTAAAGAGTTACTTGTTGCTTGAGAAAATCCGCATATTCAGTGTTAAACACGTTAAACTTGTTGTAAGTGAACAACAACGAACCATTCAAGCATTTTTGAAGGCAGTCAGCGTAGATAACGGCTCGTGAACGGAAATTTTACTTTGTAAGTGACCTACCAATAGAATGCATTTGGAGAAATAGGTCTGCAAGTTACTGTGGTTCAACTGCAGCATACATAGTAGTCCTGGCTTGTGTATTCTATAAACCTAACTACTGAAATATCTGGCTCTTGGTATTTCAGTAGTTAGGTTTATACCTTTATGTCTTCTACAGTAGGTATAGAAGAGGCGTATTTCAAGTCAAGAGACAAGAGAACTTATTTTGAGATTCTATGCCCGTATTAACTAACACATAAACTCTAACGCTTTCCTGACCAGACCAGACTGAAACTGACGCCTTCCTCTTGGGCTTCTAAAGGAAACGTTATGGAGGAATTATTTTCACCTTATCTATAATTCAATTCTATAAGACAATTCAGAGTGAGCCCCCTCGTTCACCCTGGTTTGATGACAAAGCCCTAAGCAGAAAGTATGTGAAACTGGCACTAAGACTCCGCTCCGGTCATTTTCCATCAGCAAAGTTTGCATTCCTTATGGGAAAGGCTGATTCACCAAATTGTAATATATGCAATCGACTAGAGGATGTGCAACATTTGCTGATGGAATGTGTGCAAAATACTACTGAAAGAGAGTCAATCTTAAAAGAATTCAACCTTAATAGATTAGATGTTGGACTAACCAACAGTATTTTATCAAACCCAAAATCTGATGTTGCCCAAAAATTCTTCAGTTTGGTATCGGTGACCCCTATTGACTCCCTTTCACAGTAGGGGGTATATAATAAAGTTATACTCGTATTTTACATAATATGTATATTATGATGTGTAGGGAATGGGAGTGTAATATATATTTAATATAGTGTACTCCTATTGTATATACATTGTAATAAACTCATAGTAGGTAATAGGGTTAATTAGTTTATATTCTGTGATTTGTGTTGCTATTTTAGCTTAAGGTACAATGGAGTTGTCGTGCCCATGTGGGCAAAAACTCCTTAAAATATTAGAATAAAAAAAAAAAAAAAAAAAAAAAACCTTTATGAATTTTGTTACCTTAGAGGATTCACATTTCAATTCGTTACCTTACAGCCAAAATGCGTAGCGTTTTTACACAGAGCGTGCTATGCTCTGCGAAGAAACGTGCTCGTATAGTCTGTGTTGATAGTAACGGTACAAAAAGGTACCAAAGGTGACGCGACATTCGACGCTCACGATACGATACGAGACGCGGCGTGTCTGTGACTTACTTTTTTTTAATTCAATTCTTGTGATTTAAACAAATTATATATAGCGAATACGGTTCACACGAACATCTCCTTTATGTACCGATCTTAATCGATCACTAGTGATTCTCCAACTAAACGAAATTGCTTGCGTTTGGGTCGGCTTTACGTCGGTAGTTTAAGCTGAGGTTGGAACCCGTGACCGGTCCTCTCCATCGCACGACTAGTCTTTAGGAATATCTAAAGACTAGACGTGCGATGAAATAGCTCGGGACATAAACACTAAAAGCGTGTGTAATACACGTTTTTTTGGTTATGTTTGTGTATGTTTGGTTGTGTATGTATGTGGATATGGTTGCCTGTAAGAAATTGCCACAGAGCGATAAGGCCGCCATCTGTACTTACCGCAAACTTTTATTGTTGTCATGTATTGTAAAATCCTTGGTGTACAATAAAGACGTTATTATTATTATTTTTGGGTGTTTTTTGAGGATAGCATGGGGTGCTACGGAGGTGGACGAGCTCAAATTCACCAAGTATATATATTCACCTCTTCCTCTCCTCATCCTCACGCCAAGGCTTCGTTTGTCCCACGATTTAGGTTCACGATATTTGTCCCGAAGTATAGGCCGGACCGTTTCCGTTACATTCGTACAAACATACGTAGGTCAGACTAATAAAACCGTGTTAAAAATAAAACTATTTTTTCACAGAGTAAAAACTCTGCATTCAAATTTAAATCGTTACAAAAAAATGTTTGGAATGACAGTTACAAATTGGATGTGAAGAATCTATAGAGTAACGGAGTTTACTAGAAAAGGATTGATCGTCTCATCAGACGGTAGTGAGGTATGTGATTGATCTCATGAGGTGAGAAAGGGGGCCCATTAGAGGAGCCGTGTTCCCGGTGGAGTAGAAGACGACTAAGGGATAGGGTCCACACTGTTATCCATAGCACCTAAACAAACAGCTCTTGATTGGTGTCTGTTTGACGGCAATAGGCTCGCCCCTAGCCCTAAAAAAATCCGACGAATTCGATATCGCCAATGGGTTCGGCGTCACAGAAACTATCGAAATTCAACCCCTTCGCAGTTAGACTGGAAAATTAACTCTAACTTAGTTGGGAAAAACCTCAGAAGATAATGAATCTATAGTTAAATATACTGTTAATTAATTTAAGATACTTCACATACGTCAGTACAGGTAGTACAGCCTAAAAAACGAAACTATTGTGCGTGTCCATCGCTAATTATATTACCGGTCCTGTGATACGCAACCACAATAAGTGTCTAAACAGAGTGCGTTATGCGGAGTTGCGCGTGGGAGCAGTGATTTACAGAGCAGATTACTTCAATTCGAAGTCAAATCACAAATGGCTTTTAATTAAGCCTTCATCAAAGGCAGTTAAGATTCATATGCGTCCATTTGATGCCAAGCGCTTTTGAATGCTCCGAATCCGGCTTTGCCAAGGAAATTAATTTATTATGTTTTCTTACTCCTCTAATTTACGTGTCAATTCAGCGTGGTTCCAATACAGTTAAACTTTCCCTGGGACTTCGATTTCGAATGTCGTTATCCGCTGTTTTCATGGGTCCCCGCTACTTTACAGAAGATATAGCAGTAGAAAATAGACAAGATTAGTCCTGAACTTAATACGACGTTGATGATGTTGTCAATTAATAAAGCGCACCAGTGGGCAACAAAAATTTTTATATTATGATGATACATTTGATTCCGTTGCGGTATACCATGTTCAAAAATACGATATTCGCAAAACATAAGTAATTCCTGCATTCCTGGCACTATCAATAATTCTGTGTGGAATTTAATATACTTAGTAACGTCATTATTTTGCATTTAGGCCCCCACATATTATGCATTGATAGATATAGAAAAAGAAACCACAACAGCTTAAACAATATCGTTTAACAAAATAAACATAATCACTACGCAATCAATTAATTAATTGAAAAAAAATGCTCAATATTGAAAAAATCTACCGTAAGTTGATCCATTTTCCGACCCACCGTAGAATACGCAGTGGGCCTCCAATGCCTCCATCAACGATGTTATGTACTAACTACTTAAGAACACATTCACTAGACGCTCAATAATGGTACACTGTTAAAATAAATGACTATTTACTAGCCCACTGCCACTTATACAACTCACAGAGTAGGCATTTTTCTCAGTAAAAGTTGTAAAACCGTTGCCGGTAGTATTTTGTAACATTATTTGGTGTGTTAGTAGTTAGTAGATGTAGTTACAGATATTGATCGTTATAGGTTAACTGACTTATTATTTGGCTGAGATTTTATCTCCCTTTACTTATCTTTTCTCATTGTCAGAGGAACAAGGTCCTCTCCATTTCTGTTATTCACTCCCGCAGAGGGCAAGTGACACCAGCAAGGGTTAAAAGATCACGACAACCACTTACTTACACTTGTAAGTAAGTGGTTGTCGTGACTGCTACCTTAGACCATTACACTGTATAGACAATCTAATGGTCTAAGGTAGCAGTACACTTCACCAGGTTGGCAAATAAACATCGCTTCATTATCAAAAATTATCGTCTCGCACTCATCAAAATAATGGTGTTATGTATCGGTCGTTATGTATGGTATATACATATAGGTACATAACTCACATTAACAAATAACTTCTAAACATTGTACTGATGAGAGAAAAGTAATGAAAGACTTCCCATCCGATGCGGATAAGTTATATAAATGTATGTAACACTTATGAGTGACTCCTCATCCATACATCAGAAGCTAACAAGCAATGACTTCAGTATCTCATACTGTCAGTTGCTTGCTTGTACTGAGTAGCTAATGGATATGAGGCCTCCGAATGAGTCATTTGAACTCTATTAATAGTACGGTTAAACTACACTTGTACAGTTCTGATCGTAATGGTCACTTTAGTGTAAGAAAACAATTTTGGAAGTCATACAGTTTAGAAGAGGCAGTATGAATAAACACACAATACTCTTTAACTACTGACCTGGATCAAAATTGTTATTTTCTAAATCAGACCATTTAATTTTGAGGAAAGAGTCCTACTCATACTAGCCGTAGTAAAACTATACTTACCTCTATAACGCGATTCCTGCCGGCTTCGCCATAGGTCGTATGGTGCATGACAAACTAGATCGAAGTTAGCCTTTTTCCACCGTCTTCCCTTTTGAAAACTTTCACTCTTTGCTACTATTCACTTCTATTGGCCAGTATGCTGCATTTCATATGGTTTGTCAGAGAACCATAGTGATTTATAAACAGTATTGCAAATATTCATAACCCGCATAGGCCATGGTAACCACACAGGTCCATCAGGTGGGCCGTGTGCTTGTCTGCGCCTAAGTGGTATAAAAAACCACTTGCCACTAGACCGTGAGCTTGCGCTACCTTTGCAGATAAAAAAACTGTAAAGGCCTTCGTATTTAATATTCATATCAGTAATAAATTACTCGTCTCAAGTGAAGAAATAAACGAAAAAAAAAATCTAACAGAACCATAATTGGTTCTCACAAGCCTCTAATTAGTCAAATTCATGTACTAAATTATGATTGGTCTAATAACAATTAGAGCTGCTTAAAGTGATACAAAAACATTTTCCGCGCACTGACTATTTCGAGAAAATTACTCTCATACTGGAACATTTTTATAATATTAACAGATATATTCAGTAGTAGATACAGTAATAAACGGTATATAACGCCAGACCTCGATATCCTACCGTGAAATATATTCATATGCTACCCACTGACCGGTAATTTAACTGCCGCTATAATAGACTTTAATGCCTTGTAAATAAATACTACAGGTTGGCGTGTTTTTCAACATGTTATTATAATTTAGTGTTGGTTATCTTCGTTTAGACGGACCTGATAGTGAGTTATGGTAAGACGTACACTCAGTATCAGATCGATCTTGACTGGCAAAGTACTAAAAATGATCTTAATACCAATCATTTTGAGTCAAGTCCTACTGTTTTTATTGATTGAAATTGTATTATCGTCCGAACTAAAGGTGTGTACCAAATATCAGAACAATTAGTTAACAAGAAGGGAGGAATACCAAGGTATTAAAATCATTTTGAGTACTTTGTTAACCAAGTTCGATCTGATGCTGACAGTACCGATGGGTACTAAGTAATGGTTGTTAGTTATTAGTAGATAGAAGCCAGGTTAGTAAGTTCAATACTCTCCACCTTTGAAAACACTGTCTTAACCGTTAATCTCGATAATGTTGTTGACGACACAAATATCTTACTGAACTGCAATCTAACTTATTTTCAATAATTGAAATAAAACCACTTTCAACTAATTCTATTGGGATTTATTTGGTATTATTTTCATTTAGCCCGATGTTTTAGCAGCCATGATCGCGGGGTGCTGAAAGGCAGCCGAAACGTTGGTCTAAAGTTATTAATACGAAATAAATCGCGTTAGAATCCGTTAAAAACTAATTTTATTTCAATGAGTGTTATTTTCAACAATTTATAAGTCTATGCTAAACTGTAAAGGTGAACCTCACTGAGGAAGGCGTGTGGTCATGTTGACATACAAAAATGACATAAACGGCACCACAAATCTATTTTCTGTATCAAACAAGGTGACAGTTTTCTATTTTCCCCGTTGGCATAGCACTAGCAAGTCATTGTTTTAAACGATGTGGTTTAGAACTGACATGTATTTACGTAGGATGAGGAAATGTTGAGTATATTCTTAATGTCAATAATTTGTACGGTCAGTCGAGTATTGTAAACACCACTTAACTCTCTACGCATTGCATTATGAACTAGCCATTAAGGTGATTACATACGCGAATGACTTTGACCATACAAATGCTCAAGGTCATTCGCTCGTTTTTCAGCCGTAAAAATCAGTAAAACTAATTTTAATAGATAATTTTATAGGAAATGATTACAAACTAAGAAGGTCACGTCATGCTAATACATTTATTTAACATACATGTGAAATTTTAGATTAATTGGATACATATTGTAGAAAATATTTGGTTTCATAAGAAAGAGTAGAGTGATGTTCAGAGCCTCTTTTCAACTATTTCCTCCTTTTTTATTTAATTTATGAAAAGGTGAAGTTACTCCGTATATCCTGTAGTATGCAGGCATGTAAATTCCAGATCTGTAGGTTTTATAGTTAAAAAGAAAAACGGTTTCGAAAATACCGATTTTTCGATGCTGATCTGATTCGGGGCCTTAAATGTACGTGTAAATACTGATTATCATAAGTTTCATGAAACTTGTGGCCTACAGGCGCTCATTTGGGTTAGATTTTATTTTAGATTTAAGATCAACTGATCGACAAACCCTACTCATCATAGTTACATTAGATACTATAGCCCTTTTGTCCACGCATAAGTTCTTGATCTCATGGCAATATCGGGACCTAAATCAACTTTGTTTCTTTATGGATAACTAGCTTTTGCCCGCGGCTCCGCCCGCGTGGATGTCGGTTATCGCGACCAGACATAGCCTATGTCCTTTCTCGAGGTTTAATCTACCCCTATACCAAATTTCATCAAAATCGGTTCAGTGGTTTGGGCGTGAAAGCGAGACAGACAGACAGACAGACAGAGTTACTTTCACATTTATAATATTAGTAGGGATGTAATTTTTATATGAGAAATCATTTGAAATACAGGCTGGCAATACCTATTTGAGTATTTTTTTTATAAGCAAACATATATTATTACGTAAGTTTCAGCCTAGCTTTAAATGGAAAGGAGAGGGTGGGATTACTTGGAAGAGCTCATCAGAACATTCACCATGGTAGAGACGGTAGAAAACCGCCAAAGATGCCACATCTCTACGCAACTGCAAAGGCTCGAGGGTGTTAGTGACCTCAGGATTCCCAATAATGCGGACCGCACGTCGCTGCAACCTGTCGAGAGCATCTAGTAAGTACTTTGCGGAGCCATCCCAGAGATGCGAGCAGTATTCCACGCAAGAGCGAATTTGTGTCTTGTAGAGAAGACACCGCTGCTCCGGCGTGAAAAAACGTCTCACTTTGTTCAGGACTCCGAGTTTACGCGAGGCTGTTTTGATGATGCTCTCAATGTAGTTTTTGTTGTTCAGTTTGCAGCGGACATCCATACCTAAGATGTTGAGATTGTCCTGCAGTGGCAGTGGCGTGCTCTGAAGAGTTGGAAGGGGAAGGAACGAAGATACCTTTGCTGTAAACGCGCATGCCTGCGTCTTCTTGGCATTGAACTCGACCAGGTTTTCAGAGCCCCATTGGGAAACGTGGTTCAGGGTCCGGTCAAGTTCACTGACGAGAAGCTGCCTTTTTTCCGCGATATCAGACTGCTTGGCCGCAGGATGTCCGTGATAACTCCCGTGTAAGGTGCTATCGTCTGCATAGCAGTGAATGCTGCCAGTGGACAACATGTCGTTGATATGCAGAAGAAAGAGAGTGGGTGATAAGACGGACCCCTGCGGCACGCCAGCATTTACCTGCAGGAACTCCGAAGTTCGACCGTCACAGAGGACGCGAATACGGCGCCCCTGCAGGAAGCTAGACACCCAGTCGCACAGTCTGGGAGGCAGACCAAAGGCTGGTAACTTGGAAAGAAGCGACTTGTGCCAGACTCTATCGAAAGCTTTGGCGATGTCAAGACTAATTGCCAGTGACTCGCCATGCTTGTCCATAGCCTCACCCCAAAGATGGGCAACATACGCCAGAAGATCACCCGTTGACCGCTTCGGTCTAAAGCCGTATTGCCGGTCATTGATTAAGGAATGATCCTCTAGGTGACGCATGAGCTGTTTGTTTATTATGTGCTCGAATGCCTTGCACAGCACTGAGGTGACGGCTATGGGCCGATAGTTGCCTGGGTCCGAGCGATCCCCCTTCTTGGGGATCGGCTGCACATTCGCCTCTTTCCAAGCCGATGGCACTGTACCTGAGATGTACGACATCCGGTACAAACGCGTAAGCATTGGAGACAACTCGGTAATGTCGGTAACAACGGGTAATGTCGGTGGCTGCTTACCGCAATCATCGATTCGGGAGTTTGCCGCAAAGAGATTAACCAGCAGATTTGCTTTCTCTTGCGGCTCATGGGCCAGGGATCCATCAGGGTTGCGCAACGGGGGCAGCGAAGGCTGGCAGAAGTTGGCTTGCACGGCTTTGGCCAGTCGCCAGTAGCCACGGCTACCCGTGGGATGCGCCACTAGCTCTTGACCAAGCCGCGCTATGCGCTGGGCATCCGCTCTGACGTAAGCCCCCTTGCAGACCTTTGTGGCTTTATTGTACGCTGCCTTGAAGTGGCCCACGTTAGGATCGCGTGTGGCGCGCGCCCTTACCCAGGCGCGGTACGCAGACTGTTTTTGATTGACAGCCTCCGCGCACTCGCGGCCGAACCAAGGGCGCGCTCCGCGGTCACCGGCGACATCAGTGTATGGGATATAGTATTCCATACCTAGACTGATCTCACCGGCGACAGCAGTAGCACTATCCGATGGGTTCTTACCTTCAAAGCAACGTGCAACCCACGGGATGGACGCAAAATACTCACGCATCCCATCCCAGTCCGCTGACGAGTAGTGCCAGAGACGCCGCTTCCCCTGCGCGGGTCGTGGGGGCGCTGTGATTGGCACCTTGGAACAGACCAGACAATGGTCGGAGTTGCCTAAAGCGGCACGCACCGAAACACTGTACTGGTCTGGGTGACTCGTCAGCAGAAGGTCCAGAAGGGAGGGTGTTAGGCCCGACCTTCTTGGTATCCTAGTGATCTCCCGTACCAGTTGGGTCAGGCCATGCGCCAGAGCGAAAGCGTGAGCGGCTCTTCCCGCATGGTCAGTTTTGGCGGAGCCCAACCAGATCTCGTGGTGGGCGTTAAAATCCCCCAAAAATACCAGTTCCGCGTTTGGAAACCGCTCCTGCGCATCATCTGCAGCCTGACTCAGATATTCGAAGAGTCGAGTTGTCTCGGTATCTCCTGTATGGGAACGGTAGAGGCACAACAATGCAAGTAGTTTAATTGTGTTAAACATATTATCACATTATGCATGCCCATATGTATGGCTCATGCACATACCCTAACTCTTCTAATGTTAATATAATAAACCAAGTAGTTTATTTATTTAGTGTACAGGATGTTTATTTAGTGTAATGGAATTTGGGAGAAGTATGCAAGCAAGCTTGTGCAAATAAAGGATCGGTTTGGTCTCAATACTATTTATTACGCAAGTGATGATTGAAAATAATAGTAATAAGATGATACCGCAAGTAATGAAACGATAACCGGAAACACCGTATATGGAGGACCGGTTAAATATAAAAACCTAGAGCAACAATATCAAATTTCACACACAAAAAATATGAGAACCTAATTCGCATACATATCATATGAATACAATTTAAAAATCGTACGAAAGGGCCATAATAATTTAATATAATACAGTTGGGATGAGAAACGAACGTAATTACTCATACTATAAACGTATATTCCTAAGCAACATTTGGAAACAATAGACTTTGACATACAGTTCTTAGGCAGTGTGCTCACTTACCACGAAATAGACGAATCGACAGAAGCTATGTGTGCATTGGAGTAAAATAAACATTAATGACCTAAGAAAACCAGCATGAAACGCTAGGATGACGTCAATGATAACATCTGTTCTGTGTCAATGCTATAGTCAATAATAGAAATAGAGACTATAATTCCAAAAATATAAGGATAGATAGCCTAATAAAATTATTCAATTTTGTCACAATTAGTCACAAAAATAAATAAAATGTTTAACCAACCACTGGAGGTAGAAACATTGTTTGTATCTGAGTATGTCACATCATACTCAACATTCAGAATCAAAGTTACGAATATAAGTAACAGAGTGTACGACATAGATTTTAATCTATTAAACTGAGTCTTGTAAATAGTAATAAATGATATACAAACAAAGATGGCAATTAAACACTGATCAGGATACTCTCTCAACGGAGCGTATGTTCAAAGAATATATAAGCATGATAGAAATGATGGCCCATATGTAAAGTGTAGAGGGTTCTTTATAAGACACTGAACTATACATTATGAGTGACACTTGACGCGTGAACGAGGTTATCTGTGTGAAATTTACTCAGTCATAGCAGAGCCATCCTAATTGAATCAAAGGTTCTAAGTCACTGACACCCTTTGAACCTTTGCAGTTGCGATGAAACGTTACTTCTTCATTACGAATCTGTAAGTAATAACATAAAAGACATTGTTTATACCACTTAGGTGGCAGATAAGCACGCGGCCCAGCTGATGGATTGTGTACCGTGGCCTATGGACGTGTGCAACAACAGGGGAGTCACACTCGCGCTGCCGACCCTGTTAAACAGAGAGAATAGAACAGAGAGAACTGAGAGTTTCTGTGCTATTAGTGCAGAAGACAGGCAGGACAATCCTTCGATCTTCCCAATGACATCACAAAAACTCTCCAGCCGGGAACACTACACAAGTTTATTATGGCCGCGGTATTCTGTAGGGCAGAGAAACATCCCCAGTCGGACTCCTCAATTGGGACGGGAATATCCTGTAACCGTCGTATCCTACCCATAAAAATTGTAAAAACCTGTCCCCGTTAAAGACTTGTTTCTGATATTATAAAAGTACTATCTTCTTTTATAATATAAACCAACCACTAAGTTCATATAACAGTGTTACCGGCCACACAATTATACCTAATTCGTAAATCACGAATCTCTTTCATACATACAAATTATAATAATAAAATTCTATTAAGAACAATATCAATAAACGTGCCGTATCTCACGAACTTCGCATCAATTTATTTGTTAGACGTACATTGCCGATTAATTTACCATTACGTCCACTATTAGATATACTGACGCAGCAATATAGGTGTGTTTTATTAAACGAATAGCAGTCAGAGGTGTATTTAGAGTAATAAAGGTTAGTTTGTTAATTTATATAGATCCATTTCATTGGCGCATCGTATTCACTTGATTGCATTTATTTTGAGAGCACTTTATTATAACGTTTATATTTAAATAAACTATGCAGTTTTTATAGTAATTTTAAAGTTGGCTGTGTGGTCTAAACTAAAAATACTACCGTAGATATTCTGTATTTATTTAGTTGGGTTTAGAGAAAATAGCACTTTAGTTTTTCTTTTTTTCTTTTCATAATTTTATTATGAGCTCTACACCTACGCGTTAAAGAGCTCTGACAAACTTTAATCGTTTTAGTGACTCACACTCTAGTATGTACTAAGAGTTCTGACGTATTAAGAGGACGTACACCTATTAAGACTTCTGAAGTATTAGGAATTCAGGCGTACTTGCACAATTTCTGTATGTACTCTTTTCTCATCTTTTTATTCCAGCCAGATTGGACTTTATATATAAACAGACTTATTATGGTATAGCCTTTGAAAGTTTCCAGGTAATCCGTGTGATTACATAGAAATAATACAAGCATCACCGCCCCATCTCATCCTAAGGGTGTCGTAAGAGGCGACTAACGGAAATACGCAGACGATATCACTGTGAGAGAAGGAAAACTCGAAATAAAACCCTGTACCAACTCGTCTGGCCAGCGTGGAAACAGTAGGCCGAAGATTCCCAACATTGAGAGAGGCCTGTCTAGCAGTGGACTGTGATAGGCTAATTGATTGATCGATCGAGTATCCAGGCATATCACTGCGAGAGAAGGAAAACTCGAAATAAAACCAACTCGTCTGGTCAGTGTGGAAACAGTAGGCCAAAGATTCTCAACATTGAGAGAGGCCTGTCTAGCAGTGGACTGTGATAGGCTAATTGATTGATCGATTGAGTGTCCAGGCCAGGCACACTCAGCATCTTTTGGCACTCGCTATAACATTTAAAAATATATATTGTATAATAGACAGAAACACATCATATAGTTTGCGTGTTACTAACAAAGAACACAACCTACGTGAATATGTATAACATAAGTCATACATGTACATATAAAACACCTGCTCATTATATCATCCTACACACTCATAACCAGTAAAATTTCGTTCACAAAACTCACGAAAAAATTTTTAATCATCATATCTCATTGTGCTTTTTTCTCATCAAACACCTGGGTATTACTCACCGCTTTCTATTATATACCTTAAAACCTATTAAAAAAGATCAAAATCGGATAATTGTCTGAATGCGGGGCTTCGTTACAAGAGCTTTGAGGCACAATCTTAGATAATAACCAGTTTTACTGATCTGTGTATGTTACTTTCTATAAGTGAAATGAAGTGTCTACTTATTTTGGACATGTATATTAGCGCCTCGGGCTAATAATGGAAGTAACGTGTATGACATTGAGTCTGTCTATTTAAGAAGTAATGCTTTGTAATAGATAAGCTGATATGTTATTATGTTACGGTAAAAAAAATGTTATGCCATTTTCAATTACTGACTTCCTATTCATTCTATACATAATTAGACAATGGCTCTGGTTATAAATTTTAATATAACTATAGACATTTTATTGTTGCTGATCTAATTTTTAGAGAGTATAACAAGCTATGATTTTTTACACTGGAATCATCGTTATCTGCATTCGCTATAACCGGTTGTATTTAAAGATTCTAAAGGTTGCAACACCAGAGCGAAATACTCGTGCCGACCTTTCCAATGCACTTCTTGAAGAACCCCATATTCTAGTCGCATACTGATTACATAATATATTTTATATGAATTAATTTATTACTATATACCTACAATACTAGCTGTAGTCAGCGACTCCGCCCGCGTGGATGTCGGTTCTCGCGACCGAATATAGCCTATATCCTATCCTAAGGTATAATCTATCTCTGTGCCAAATTTCATTAAAATCGGTTTAGTGGTTTAGACGTGAAACCATACAGGACAGACAGACAGACAGACAGACGGAAAGACATAGTTACTTTCGCATTTATAATATTAGTATGGATAAGAACCATTTCTAAATTTGTTCAGTATTCTAAGTATTTAGTAACTTTTATGCTTCCTGAGATGACTGAGATGTTTCAAAAATCGTCATGACCACCCGCTGTAACAGAACTGTAGATTTAGAAAAAACTCCCTATATTATAACATCAAATGTAAATGACACAAAAATTACTTTTCGCCTTAACAGTAAAAGAATTATGAACTACTTCAGTCTAATGGACCGTGAACCTTTCAACAAAGAACTTTGTCTAATAGAATGATACGGTGCAAATTAGCTTGGCAAATTGTAGCGTCTGTTACCCTCACCAGAAATTATTCTCGGGTGAGACAATTATGACAGAAAAAGTTTTACAGCTCTCGAGAAACTAGAAATATGATCAGAGTACAATACTATAAACTATAATATGACTGTGACTTAGATTGAATAGAATTGTTCAGATTCTTAATAAACTAACGTGCTCCTATTTTCCCATTGGGCATCTTCCCATCGGATTTTAGTCCGATCTGACGTTTTTGACATTCGTTGACGCCTGTCATATATACGTCAAATCCCATACATTTGGCATTCTATTCCATCATACGCCGAGCAACGAATTGCCACTTGTCTAGAGGGACTGTTCGGCTGTTTATACAGGAAAAGTAATAGATATATTTTCATCCACTCATCTATATTTTCATCTTAACAATTATTCATATGTATACTAGTAGTTGTTGATTAATGATCGAGCAGGTACTAAGGATTCCCATTTTTGATCAATTGCTTAGTTATGATTTCTTTTCTTTTCAATCTAGAGACAAATATATTATGCTGACCGCTTATGACGCAGTTGATTTATACAGTTGTTATTAGACAAACAAAAATTTAATTAAAATATTAATGATTCTAACGTTAGTTAATTGTGATTAATTTCTTAATTTAAACACGCCATAATCAATATCATAAGGTTTCTGTTCCGTTTATCGCAAGAGCGATTTATTGTATGGTTGGTAAAAAGTAAATAATTGAAAATATTAAAAAGGTATTGAATTTTCAAAAAATATAAGATCTCAGTATACAATTAGCGTGAAATATTATAAAAAGAGCATTCCAAAGACGCGGAAAAAGCAGGATTGAAACTAGATGTGAAAATTGATGAAATACACTAAAAAATGATCAAAACCGCTCCGCTTTTTTGTGGAACGCACATTCATATTAACTGAGGTATTTTATTTTATAGTATTGGAAACACAGTTAACAAAATAAGAATAAATAGATAAATAACATAATTAAAATAAATTATGAGTTTCACCTTTTTCCTTAGCTATTTAACTTAGTTTGAATGATTTTACTAGAATACTGTTATAAATGTATAATCAATATTACTAATAGCACTTTTTTCTCACACATCTAAAGTACCAAATTAAAAATGTTAAAGGTCAGTCTATTTTAGAATTTGATTGCTTCGTTATCATTCATAACATCAAATAACTTCACACTTAATTGAAAATAAAACTGATTTCTATTGAATATTAATGATATTTTTAGTATTATTTAACGAAAAATATGTAGGTATTCAACAGCGCATTGAACTGAATACTGAATACAAAAATGAAAGAACGGTAATGTTTAGTAGCACAATTATTAGCATAATGAACACATTTAACATAATATAAAATCCACACAGCAAATAAATGTTTAAAATATAAATGGCAGACGTTGCATCCATGTGAAATATTTTCGCAGTTTTTAGACGTTAAGCGAATTCCTCTACGTCTGGTTACATTCTTTAGTTGGTGACTCAATTTCCAGAAGTGTGAAATTCCGCTCTGCTTATAAATCCGCTTTCTAAAAAATTTCATAGCGTGGCCCTTACTTGTCAAAATTATGAGATGACACTAACATATCGACGAAATAATGATAATGCTAGTTACCATTGAATGGTTTAAGCCCGATAACAATGAGACTGGCACGGCCGCACCACATCAGTTAAGACATTACAAATATTAATGATTCGAACATTTAATGAATCGTGTACGAAGATACATTACATTGTTTATCTTCAATATCTGCCTCTATACTAGTAGTGTAATACTTTTTAACAAAAGGTTTTGAGGTTTGCATTGGTAACGTATCGTATCTCTGTTTTTACTTCTGTGTAAACATTTTTGAATACTGAATCGCTTACTTAGTTACGTCCCCTGTGTAGTACATTCGAAAAAGAAGATACGGTTGCACTTTTTCATATGACGTTGTATATAAAGATGCGACCGTATCTTCTTTGTCGACTGTACATGAAAAACCGTGGCTGTGCTTGTGTGTACCTATGATTGTTAAATAATGTTCGTAATAGCTAAAACACGTCGCAACATTTCTACCACTTTTCGCGAAACGGTGAAAGCAGCAGACAGAAGCTAAATATTTAATAAAATTCATAATTCAATTTTTATTGTTATCAACTGACAATTCTAAGCCCTTGTACTAAAAATAATTAACTTCTGGTCACGGCAGTCATACCTAAATTGCTTCACCATAACAGTATGTCCAAATCAAATACTTTCCTACTTTCTTTTCTATCATAGAAACAACCTGACATCAAACGCCGCCGCCGTAGACTTGTCAAAATTCCCTTTACTTACTCATCAAATATTGAACTATAACAGCACTAAAAACTTCAAAGTCACGACGCACCAATAGTACGGCCATCATATATATTTCACATCTCTTTCAATCAATCATGTGGAAGCAAGAGGTCCAATAGCATTGTCATTTTACAGTTATGTGGACGAAAAATACATTATTCATGTGTCCCCAAATTATGGGTGTGTTTCTTGTGGAATCTGTTGGTATAACATGACAATTCCTACTTCAGTTGAATGCAGAATGTGCTATTGCTTATTGTACTGTACCGTGTACATTGTACATACGATTGTAAATAGTAGGACGAATGTTAAATTCTAGGTGTGAGTTGTGACCATATTTTGTTTGGTATGACAAACGTTCATATTTTTGAATGTACTCTTTTAAATAAAGGTTACTAATACACATATACATACATATATAAAACATTCTTTTCCTATTTTTTTCATCCATCCTAAGGTAGCATGTAAGAAATTGCCGCAAAGCCATAAGGCCGCCATCTGTACTTACCACATAACTTAGATCTCTATGTTATATTGCTATATCTATGGTGTACAATAAAGACCTTTTTTACTTACTTACTTAATATGAATATTCTTTACCTAATCCAAATAACAATTTATGTGGGGCTATCTAAACAACTTCTCCACCTAAAAATTATTTTCATAGTTATAAAATTATGATAATAATTAAAATGATAGAAAATTACAATAGGCAGTAATCAGTCTACGATCTATAATTACGTGATGTTCAGGCAATTCTGAATAAAGTTCACCTTATTATATATAACGTACGTAAACCTCAAAAAACGGAAAATTTTATTCTAACCGAGTAATCTCACAAGTCGTAGTCATAAAGAGCTCAGCATTTGATAATGAGAGCGATGTTGCATTAATGTCCGAGGAAAATCGGAACAATTGTTTATAAACTCACTTTGCCGTTATATTTTTAATTTCAAATGTCTTGCTTCGCTCGACAGATGGACGTACGATGCGATAGACACGGCACGTAGCAACTAGCAACTGATGTATTGCTCGGGACATGAAATATGCTCAAAATATGCTCTTTATGCGTAGTACACTGTTCTTGGGTGTCTTTTGAGGATAGCACGGGATGCTTACGCGGTGGACGAGCTCAAATTCACCAAGCATAGATTATTACAAAACAATCTGCGCGTGCCAAGGCCTCGTTTGTTTCAAGATACGTGTCCTGAGATATACTAGTTATGTATATGTATATTATACATTTCGGTATACGTACGTCAGCATTGATAAATTAGCAACGTAATAAATAAAAATCTGTTTTTTAGATAGATCAAAGAACTTAAACGAAAAAAAGTCCAGTATTATTTATTGTAAAGCAGACCTAGTTTAACGTATGATCGAGAAGGTTTTGAGGAAAGACAGACAAAATAAATGGCAATGGAATGACACATTTTTGACGTATATGACAGTCGTCAGGGTATGTCAATCCCATACAATGATTAATCTATTCTATTCAAAAAACGTATTGCCACTTTTCTGGAGGGGCAAGATATGTATGTGTGTACGAAAACATTTATTACGATAGAAGAAGCGAGAGGCGTATGTCAGGATCGTAGCAAGTGGAAATATGTTGCATCTAAGCAATGTATGCAAATTATTATGAGCTTATTCTAGCGAAAGCTTCCTCAACATTCTCTTGTTCACAACAGTACAATGCGGTAATTAATTTAAAATTGATACCTACAGTATAGTCATTACACCCCTGAAAAGTATACGTCTAGCTAGACTGTGGAATTAACAATACCTTAAGAAAATTCTTTGAAATGTATAACACTCCGAATGGAAATACATTTTCTAATAGATCTAGATACGGTTTACGAAGTCGCTAATGATGAGACTTTTACCTTAAGTTGATTGACTTTATATTAAGTTCTCACAGAAAAACGCTTGACATTTTTCAAAGATGCTTAGCTTTCGAATTAATTAAGTAGCACTATAATAGCATGCGTTTAATAAGACCTATATTGAATTGACACAGAATTTCTCTTATATCGTACTCATAATTCTCTGAACGTTTTCCCAACTCACTTGGGGTCGGTTCTCCAGTCTAACTGTGATGCGGCTGAATTTTCTTTTTATATAGGTAAGATACTTCAATTTGACTACACCTCGCCTGATGGTATACTGAAGGCAAAATCTCTGAAAAAAGGGTCACAAGGTAGACACATACCTTATTACAATGGTGGCACTCAGCTTGAAAAAAGCAACAAAATTTGATATTTTAATATTTGCCGAATATTTTTGAACATTTAACCTCTACAACCAATCGGCGATATCGAAGTTCTGTAGTTAGACTAGTTGAACTTTTGAGGGCTCAAACTACCCGTAACGACTGCCATAGATGTTCGTATGGCAACCGGGACCAACGGCTTAACGTGCTCTCCGAGACACGACCAGTCCAATGCAAATGCCCACATTCATGCATGCATATATTTGCACTGACCATGAGAGAAACTGTCGTACTAACGGATAATAAATCAATCGATTATTGAATTAACCTGACCGGTTTTACCTCACGGCATGTTCAAAGGGTGTCACTACTGATTAAATTCGAGTCTTTCATTATAATAAAATGCTTGATAGATATAACATCGATTTCTTTATTCATTCCACTCATTACTGTCCCTCCATAAACTTCTAATCCCACCGTGTGATTAGAATCTAAGGGAATAATAAATGTGTTTCAATAAACGTATAAATAACTAGCTGTTGCCCGCGGCTTCGCCCGCATGGATGTCGGTTATCGCTTAGTGTATAAATAGCCTGCATTTCAAAATCCTTTCTTAGGGGATGCCTACGTCATAGTAGCTTTATGCATGCTAAGTCTTGAAATTGACAAAGTTTCATACAAACTTTGATCCCTTATTTTATCCCTTTGGGGGTAGAATTAATCAAAATTCTTTCTTAGCGGATGCCTACGTCATAACATCTACTCGCATGCCAAATTTCAGCCCGATCCGTCCAGTGGTTTGGGCTGTGCGTTGATAGATCACTATGTCAGTCAGTCAGTCAGTCAGTCAGTCAGTCACCTTTGAGTTATATACCTATATAGGTATATATAGATTACACAGTGGGAATCACTTAGCAAGATAGATATAAAATTCCAATCAATTCGTTTTACTATACCCTTAACATGCGGATGAGGATTCCTACCTCATTTCTACAGAGAATTTACTCGCAAGACCTATGCAAATAACCACAGATACTTAGAAAGGTGCATGATATACTGTAAATTTCCTTATCAGATATTTTCGCACCATAAAACACGTGACATATTTGACCCGTGCCGCGTCTACGCGTTCTCAAGTTACGAAATCGTACGGTACATTTGCTGAGAGCCGCTTACGTGTGTCATATATGGTCGAGATCGTGCTGCGACACGTTTCTGCGACAAATTCAACAAAATTAGAGATGATTATTTTGTCTGAGATTACTTCGGTATGATTCGTCTTATTAGCGTCTGCTACTTATGTGGAGAAATGCTTTATTTATGTCAGTATGCAATTGGACTTCATGGGAGTTCTACTTCAGATAATTTTACAAATTGGATAGTTTATTATGGGTGTTAAGTTTAAGACTTTCGCATTGAATTGATTATAAGACATGGCTCTTGATTTCTAAGGATTGTATGAGTTACTATAGCTTGCTACTAACTGTAAATTTCTTTAAATTTTATGACATTGAAAGTAGATTTTACTTATTAAATTCTTGCCTTTTTTTTAAATAGGACACGTCAATTTGACTTCGCCTCGCCTGAAGGTAAGCTGAAGGCAAAGTCTCTGAAAAGAGGGTCACCATTACAGACACGAAAATTTATTTACATAAATTGCATCCACCCTAAGATATGGCATCGCTGAGCTGCAAACAATAGCGTACCTTTTCGCAAATGTCTTAATAAACTTACAGACATTTGCGAAAAAACGGCACGATGTAAACGTAAACTATGTAAAAACAATGAACAAAAAAGATTATTCCTTCGTTGTGGAAAATCTACTGAATTGATTTCCATCAAGATTGTACGGCAAGTAACACACATGACTGAATCTAAAGAAGGGAAATTATGTAAATCTCATAGTTTACAACTTCAGTTCGATCGTCGATTGCGATTATGATCAGACTTTCTTGCAGATTAATGTTCATGAAAATTTGTGTATCTATCTAAGGCCCGTATTCTAGAATGGTACTCAGTTCTGAATCTTGTATAGACAGTCCATCAAATCACTTTTAGCATGCATCTCTTCGCTTCTCTTCAACCAATGAAATTGATAAATTGATGAGATAGTGTCTACATCATTGACAGCATCCGTGGCGTAGCGGTAGTGAACGCGGCCGCTACGCAGGAGGCGCGGGTTCGATCCCCGCTCAGTGCAAATATTTGTGTGCATTAAATATGGGTATTTGCATTGGTCTGGTCGTGCCTCGGAGAGCACGTTAAGCCGTCGGTCCCGGTTGCCATAAGAACATCTATGGCAGTCGTTACGGGTAGTTGGTGCCCTAAAAAGTCCAAAAACAACGGTCTAGCTGCAAAGCTTCGATATCGCCTAATGTTAACATTGGGTCGTGGAGTTCAGATGGCAATCGCTTCACGGAAAATATCGAGGTCTAGCCAAATCTGTAGCTATGACTGGTAAAAGCGGACCCCAGACTCCGAGCTGAAAGCTTCGGATGCGACTGGGAATTAACGCTAGGAGGAAGAAGAAGTGTCTACATCATGACGTTTTGGTCACGTGACACCTTTTTTCACCATTTTATTGGCCGAAGAGATATCTCGATTTTAGCGATGTGCCATGTTGAGGCTGCTGTCCTCAGATAAATCGATTTTCACGACTGAGTTCTAGAGTACGGGCCTAAGTCAACCTCACGAAGACTAGGTCCATACAAGCCTAAATGAACTAAGTCATCAAAAAACCACGGACTCCAAATACCTGGTTTTGGATACAACCTGCTTTATAATTTGTAGTCAAAGTCTACCAGGGCTCCTGAGGAGCTTCTTCTTAGGGTATACGCGGAGAACCAGGTAATTGACTCATGTATACGGAATACCGTGTGATTTTAGTCCGTTTGAGCAATTTGACTTCTAGCCCTGGTGAGATGCGGTTTCTAGATGTTTCCACATGAACAAAAATTACAAATGTTCACACGACTCACTCAATGAAAGTAATAATGCAGTTTAATTCAACTGTCACAATCTTATTTCCTTTAATAACATAAGGAAGGCGATGCTATACCTAAAAGGAAATAGGAATGTGAGAGTGCCGGTGGCCTTGCTTTACTTTCATTTACTTTATTGTCACTTATATCTTACGTATATCCGAAATTCTATTCCGCTCAATGTTTATATTAAGTGCAAATGTTTCCTGACCCCATCCAGGCCTAAGCAAACTTCTGCTGATTGACGAACGAAGCTAGCACCGAAAGGATAGCCTACGCTAGGTAGGCTATCCTTTCGGTGCTGGGATGATGGCAGATGGTAATCGTTTCCGTAAAAGTCACTGTAGTGTAGTTCAAAAGGAAGAAAAAGAGCACGTGGTCCCCGGACTTCGAGGTGAAACCCTCAAGATACACCCGGGAATAAATCTATAATGCATACTTTGACTTAACTCAAGCTTATCTTAAGTAAATCTTGGCCTATTATTGGCTGAGCTTATCTTCACTTCTTCAGTTTGAAACTTATCTTCTATAATATAAAAATGAATCGCTGAATGCGATGCTGACCGCAAATCTCGAGAAAAACTCAACCGATTTCGCTAATTCTTTTTCTGGAATATTCCTTAAAGTACGAGGATGGTTCTTACGGAGAGAAAAATTAAAAATAAAGAATTGACTGTTGTAGGCATATATTATGGATAATAAATTTCAACAAGAAGAATAAGCTCTGGCAGGTATAATAAATAAGCCAAAATCTACCTAAGTTAAGCTTAAGTTAAGTCAAAGTACGCATTATAAATTTAACCGTAAGGTGATGATGATTGTTAACAATTAGATGGTCTTCATTCGTGACACTTCACCTTATCATTATAAAAAATATACGTCATCAATATTACAAATAACAATTTGTGCCTATCAATTGCTATAAAACTAATCGAGTTTTATACACCATCGGAATCTTTCTCAAAGAACTATTTGCATAATCAATGAGATAAGTAAATTGATCTAACGAATTTACTATCAGAACATTACATGAAATCAAAAACCTATTTCTCTTGTAGAGACGTGTGTAATAAATCAGTCATACATAACGTGACATTCCTTTTATCGGTTATCTGTCCCGTTGTCCCAGAAAAGAATATCTAGCGACGCGATATAATCACATTTTCCCAAACAACAATCTTAAACATGAAACAATATGTAGGTAGCATAAATATATCTGGAGTCAAGTTGATGCCCGTAGCTCGACCAGCGTGGATGTCTGTCATCGCAGTTTCTTTTGGACATGCTTCCGTTCTACTCAACCAATAGAATCAAAGATTCGACTGTTCTTAAGTCGGATCAATATCTTTTTAATAAAAAAACTCATTAAAAGCTGTTTTTGTGTCCACTGCGATCAATTAAACAAGAATTCCAAAGACAAAATATAATTAAGGGTTCAGAACGTTAATTTAACATAACCCAAGTAGGTGTTTTGTTTCGGTCCCAATTCGATGTTGATATCATAAGTAAAAATAAAAAAAAATAGGTACTTTATTCTTACTTAGTTTAGCCATTGTCCCGATTTAACTTCAAAAATAAATAGTCACAGTACTTATAGGTACAACATGTTGTATCTACTTAGTGTGATGCCAGCTAATTATTCTGAGGTCCCGTTCTTTCGGCTGAACCGACTGCCAACGGTAGCGCTTACTGTCTGTGGAACGAATTGCTGTTGTGAAATGTTGGCGTCTCTTCTATAAATATGTATGAATCCATGTAAAGTGACTGTAGTCTAATTGTTAAGGCGTCGGACTAACGTTATTACTAACTTTGATGCGGATTCTACGACAGTTTTAACTTTCCTTGGAACTTAAAATTCATTACTAGGTTCTGTAGGGGGGTCACTACTATTTATTCTTGTATAAAAGAGTTACAGTAGTGGTAATACGGGTAAAATTCGTCCCATAAAAAGGACGTAACCTTATAATCGCAATCCAATGCGACTGCGAGTTTGTAGGTACTCCTCCCTGTATGCTACTAAAGTGGATCAAACTAATCACAGGTAATTAAACAGCTTAATGATATTATTGGTATACCTACTGCTAGCGGCAGGCTGTTGTGCTGATTTTTCTTATAAATTTATGTAGGAAAACGTCATTATTCACGAACTACAATCCCGTTTTAGGAAACATATTCTGCCAATTGAGCTACCAGAACATTATGGATATTCGAAATTCACATGACTCAGGGAAAATTCGAAGTTGCCTATCTGAATTTGTACGAACAGCCATCTAGGACAGGTTTAGGTTGACAGAGAGAGGTTTGTTAGAGTATTTCACCTAGAAATTTAATGATTATATTGAAGATAAAAATAAGATTAATTTAATTTGCACGGAGATTGTAATCTCTAAATTTGCATTTATATTTTATATGCCATTAATCAAAGGTGACAAATGTGCTTGAGTTATAATCTCATCTAACATCTTTAAGCAAATAAAATACCTATGATTTTAATTATAAAAGGTCTGCCACGGATTCAACCTCAACTACTGTACTGGAAGTTAACTTTTTTAATTTGAAATTATAATTTAGTATTTTGGGATCAATTCTATACCACAGAATAGGTACTACTAACGACTTTACCACAGGAGTTAATGCAGCGTGGGACATCAAAATAAATAGGAACAGAAACCTCTATTTTTTATATTAATTCTTTCTATTCTCTTCTCTCTCTCTCTCTCTCTCTCTCTCTCTCTCCCTCCCTCTCTCTGTTCTATAAGAATTGTTATTCTCTAATAACAATTGAAGAAGACCTAATCCCGAAACAAAACAGATTGACTCTTTTCAGCGCTGCCGTGTCAGATTAATATATGTTATCTTAAGATACATGAGTTACGCGTAACAGGTGTAATTTGTATTACTTTAACGTCCTTTATACATAGAGCTTACAATTTTTCAAATATATTGTACCAATTACTAGAACGACACTATCATATAACTCACGTAACTATGATTTTACCCCATGCAGTAATGGTAAATTGCTGTACATTAAGATACAGTGAAATGTGTGATAGGTACAAACACTTAAGCGAAATTATAACTCCGGTATCTATTAAATACATGACATAGTCGTGACAGGATCGTTTAGTATGAGAGCTAACGTCACTAACTCATGTACCAGATTCCTGAATAAGATGTACATCATTAGACGCGCCTTTAATTGGAGAACATGAAATGGCTATGCTGCAAAGCAGAAACCTGGTAGTGATACCAAAAACCAATTTTGAAAAAGCTAAAAAAATCGGTACCTAATTTAGTAGGTAAGATTACCAATTTTCGTTTGTTCCTGGAAATAGAGGAGATTTAGGACTATATGACAGTGCAGTGCTACAAGCCTCCATTACTGGCCTTGTCAGAGGCAGCAGCTTGCAAAGTGCCGCCTGAAAACAGGTATCTAGTACGATCGAATTACCAAAAAAAACAGGGCTCATCTGAAAGATCATCAAATTCTGTGTAAGAAAAACCGGTGCTGCAAATCTTAAACACTGGCGAAAGTGGTTGCTGCAGCGATCGAAGGTCTCTCGTCGTGCGCCTTGATTTAGTATTTACATATTAGTACGATCGAGTTACTAACAAAAAACAGGGCTCATCTGAAAGATCATCAAATTCTGTGTAAGAAAAACCGGTACTGCAAATCTTAAACACTCATACTAATGTGAAAATACCAAAACGAGTCGCGCAACGCGCGATCTTCAATCGCTGCTGCAACCACCTTCATCAGTGTTTAAGATTTGCAGCACCGGTTTTTCTTACACAGAATTTGATGATCTTTCAGATGAGCCCTGTTTTTGGTAACTCGATCGTACTAATCCACAACATGCAACAACAGTCGCTGAAGCGATCCTATCGGGCATGGAATGTTATATTCCCAACCGCTGGATAGCAACAGGAGCGAGCAAACGCCTGAAGCTAGAGACTGCAAGCAATCTGCCTATAAGGCTTGGACCACAGCTTTTGCACCTCCTAGTGTATCTCACTAACCGATGGGCGCAAGCCATCGAGAGTCGGGGTGAAGCATTAGCGGTCAGCCATCTAGGCTGACGCTAGCGAAGGCCTTCGATCGGGTCTGGCACAGAGGGCTTCTTGCGAAGTTGCCACACTGTGGACTCCCCGAGGGATTATGCGCATGGATTGCCAGCTTTTTGTCCAACAGAAGTATTCTAGCCGTCGTCGATGGCAGCTGTTCGGACCGCATGGACATAAACGCTGGACTGGTGTTCCACAAGGCTCCGTGTTGTCCCCGAGCCTGTTTAATCTGCTACATATCAATCAATGACATGCTGTCTGATGGCTCCATCCATTGCTATGCAGATGACAGCACCGGGGACACGTATTACACGGGCCGTGCAAATATACGTAGGTCAGAAGTGGAGGAGAGTCGCGAACAACTTGTGTCCGAAATCGAGACTACTCCCTCTCTGGAGTATCCGATTGGGGACGACTAAACTTAGTCGAATTCAACCCCACTACAATTCCTGGGCACACCGCTTACCATCTCCACAAGTATCGGGATTCTTGGTGTCGACATCTCCAGCGACGTCCAATACCGAAGTCATCTGCAAAACAAGGTCAAGCTGGCATCAAAGAAACTTGGGGTGCTCAACAGGGCGAAGTAGTACCTTCACTGTGGGGTAACGACTCCTCCTTTATAAGGTACAGGTTCGGCCCTACATGGAGTACTGCTGTCACCTTTTTGCCGGAGCACCTGCGTGCCAGCTTGACCCTTTCGACTCGGTGCAAAGACGGGCGTTGAGGCTCGTCAGCAATCCCATACTCACAGGCGATGTGGAACCTCTCAGTCTCAGAAGGGACTTTGCCTCACTGTGTGAGTCAGACCAATTTCAGGTAACTTATAAATAACAGAGTTTGGCATAACTCCCCCAAAAGGACTTATCACAGCTAACTCGTATATCTTAACATACGGGACGTCGCAAATTAGGTAATGTATGGTAGGCTTGCCATGCCTATATCTGTTATTGAGTTTATTATAATAAATACAGCTATTATTAAAAAACTTGCTACATCCCGATATTCATTACATTAAAATATGTCACATCATTAAAAAATCTCATAGCTCTTTGCATTAAATTTCTATAAAAACGCAAATATCTGAAAAAAACTTTAGGATGCGATTTCTCAAAACTACGATTTTTAAGATAATGTAGATAGGTCTGACACGGCAGACTGCGGCTCAGTAACAATATATCCACGGAGGACAGAATTTTCATCATCTATACATGAATATACCCAAATATCTTTTTAGTTCAATGTAATAGGAGTGAGCCTATGAGCATCGTAGTAATAGTTTACATAAACCCATATAGTTCGATAGAAGAAGAACTAGTAATCTAAAAACATTACACGTGTGCTATCCACAGTCTGCAGCTGAGAGTCCGACGATCATAACTAAACGGTAATACACCCGATGAGGATACGCAGCTCGGGCAGCCAAGCGTAAGCCCCATTTAACGGAGAGAGCCACGATGAGCAGTATAACATTAATAAATTAATCATGATTTTATGGAATTCCGCTAGCGCGCATACCGCAATATTTAGGGTTCCGTCGTCAAAATGAGATAGTCTGCTGTTATAATGTACGGATGTGTTTCTAAAATCAGAGGGATTTAAATGAATGAAACCTTGTAGCACAAAATACTTCGCTACATTTAATTAGTGCTAAGTCTTCGTCAATAACTAGGATGAGATTTAAACCCAAGAAAATCGCTTTCTGGAGAGAGCCTTTATTTTATTTTATACTTTTATACGAGTATTCTAAACAAACTAATCCTCTACCCGGCAACTCAACCCGTGACTCTGAAGATAAAAGTGAATTTATGATAATATGAATATTGTAATACTGTAGAGAAACAATAGTGCCCGGAATACGGCACTCATTCCCTATCACGTGGGACCTAATACAATGATTGATCAAATGTGGGTGTTAATTCACCTCTGCCTGACCCTCCAGGGATAAAGGTGTGATTATATCTATGTAGGTATATATATGAATGTTGATAAAACTATTTGATTTGATTACTGTAACTAAACTGCACGGTAGAAACATTTATGATCTGGAAGATTACCTATTTATCACTTTTACATTTACAGCCAGATTCGCAAGGCAATAGCCAATGAGAAAAGAAACTGGCAATAAAAACTCAGGGAAATATTATAATAGATGCGGAACCCGAACACCAACAGTAGCGACCTTTGCGTGCGAGTGAGAGTTCGTCTTATGACTAGGTATATGTGTTAATAGTATAATGTTTAAAGATTACGTTCAAGCGAACATTGTTAACGGTTCTATTTGTGAAACAGCTGAAAAGATTCCAGTTCTTGTTACGGTGTAAAGAAATAATACAGTTTTAAAAACTTTCGCGTTAAATGATACTTATACAATTATGTTCGTGGTATAAATAAATATTGAATACCTTTTTGAAAACTTTGAGCTTTTGAAGTTTGAAAACTTTGAGTTTTATTTACTTCTCGTTCACGCTGACTGACAGTTTGATACCTTCATAGAGCAGTTAAAATCGTTAAGTTTGTTTACTATAATTTTGGTTTTAACTACACTAAAGACTTATATAAAGCTTTAGATATGCGCTATGTGCTAAAGATGCATATGAGACAAATATTTGAGACTTACCGTCAAGAATAAGACCTGACGAAAACTCAATAATTTTCAGCAATTGAACTTTGCCCAAGTACACCACGCAATAAACCTTCTCTTCCAAACCTATTAATAAAATTGTGAGACTCATAATTTAAAAAAACTTGCTTTCATAGATAATGGCAAACAGCCACTTCCATTGAAAATTATGAACGCGAACCCATTATGGTGGTAATTACCTTTTTCCCATATTCTCACTAATTGACGTCCGTATAATCTTATTTGCCCATTCAATATAACCTGTAATAAATTCTACTTATCTCATGAATAATGCCAGATTTCCCCAATATAAATTACATTGAATTGTGTTTTGACACTTACTGGTTAACGATATACATAATTTGAATAACTCTAATATTGAAATGTGAAAACAGATGTGATAGAAAGTTGAGTCGAGATGAATATTTAATGATCAAAGTGAGTACTCGACTCCGCCTGCGAGTCAGAGGGTTATCGGTTCGAAAATGTTGATAAAGGTTTATTGCTACTGTGCTATCGTATCGTTTATCTGTTAGCTAAAATTTACATGCCTCTAAGAAGTAGCTCAATTATAGATTCTTGATTTGTAAAATTTTGAAAAAAAAAAAGAAATACCGGAAGGCGGTTGGGAATTCCTAAAAAATCAATGATAACCTTATTATTCTGCATATCTTATGCAATTACCATATGGTTTCCTAAATAATCATTTAATGCAGAAAATGCGACCCATAGTTGACTATAATGACTTCACTTGATGACTTCTGATATGATTGATATGATTTTATAGATGAAAGCAAATTCCAAAATTTGGCAAAGAGCGGATACGGTCTTTTGAAAAGATTGAATAAACGTGGATAAGACTATCACAATACAGAAAACAAGCAATTTTATGAAACAATACTACTCAAAAACAATGTATTCATCAGATAACATTAATTCTATTTTTGTAATATAGCAGGTGTACAAATGAACAATCGTTTTTTAAGCTTGTAGCCAAAAACACTGACTCCAGTTATTCGTAATAGATTCCCATTGTTTGCACAAAGTGTATGGTTAACAATATTCATATCTACAAAGTTATGAACAGAAAACAATGACGAACAGTCCAACATGATTACAAGCTCTTTTTGGGTTTAATCGTCACAATTATAACTGATCGTATCTAGGAGATAACAATCCGCTATCGTAACTTAAAACAGCCACTTAAGCCAGTAAAGGTTTTCTATGCTCAGATGGGTTGATATATGCCGCCTTAAATCGGCTTTTTCGAGAATTAGCAAACCAATTAGCAATTAGAGTGTAACTTGAAGTGGATGAGAATCTTAGGTCAACGCGGGTGATACCGCAAATGACTAAACCAGCTGTGTGCATAATCTTTCTACTATATGAAAATGGATGTTGCTAAGCGCACAACCCGAGAACGACTCGACCGATTTGGTCAAGTGTTTTTTTTTTTCTATGTACCGTATGAAATTAATACTTATATAAAAAAAGAACAACAAAATGTCACGGAAACGGAAACAGAATTTCACGCGGGTGAAGTCGCGAGAATCAGCTAGTCGTATCTAAAATATAGTTGCTGTATGTATTCATAATGCAGTTTTACTGTTAAACGTTACACGCACTAACTTAAATTCACGTTGATTGTTTTAATGATGAAATTGTATCACCGCGCAAATCGAATCAAATTTTCGAAACCTAATTTTGAAGTTCGAATATCAGACTCTCGGCTCGAAGGACCAAGAATAACGTATACTGAAGTTATAACAAAAGTAATATGCTATTGTTAGCAATTTTTAACTCTAACTTAATGAATAAACCATCCGAGAAGGGTACTGCAGTTTCATTATTTTTATAAATAAATTGATCAAATAATGCTGAATGACTGCTAACATGTAATCATCGTACCTACCTGCAAAAGTCACATACATATGTCAGCGTACGAGTTCACCGTACCCGTAGAATATGGAAAGGTACGTTTTTGTTAAATTTCAAGTAGATGAAATATGTAGTCGTACCTATTCCATACGTGCAACATTGTTGGGACTGAAACCCGTATTCACGATAGTTACAATGTAACACTCAGGCGCGCTACATAATGTGTAAAAGTTGCATGTACTTTCAAGTATTCGAAAGATATGACAATATACATGTTCAAACGTATGTATGTATTACTCAAAGAGTTATTGGTTTACTTATATCTGTAAGTCATAATTCATTCATTGTTTAACATATTGAAATAAATCCATACTATCACTACATATTATAAAGCAAAGTCGCTGTCGCTGTCTGTCCGTCCCTATGTATGCTTAAATCTTCAAAAGTACGCAACGGATTTTGAAGCGGTTTTTTTTAATAGATAGAGTGATTCAAGAGGAAGGTTTATAGGTATAATACATGTATAATATTGTAGAGAAACACTGATAAATTTAGAGATGTGAAGCGGGAACGGGGTCAGAAAATATGGCGGTACAAAGTTCGCCGGGTCAGCTAGTAATTTATAAATGCGAAAGTAACTCTGTCTGTCTGTCTGTAAGAACGTAATGCACTTAATAATGAAATCTGAATCAATAGTCATGGGGCATAGTGCGAAATGAGCACTTAAAATGAGAACTATATCCGTGAGCCTAATTTGAAATATAATTACTAAATTAATCATTTTGAATTATCATAATGATTGACTCTTGTTTTTTTTCGAGATTTCGACTAATTTTCTGCAGAGGTGGTATTAGTCTAAATCTAAATTAATGTAACTGAATCTTTCGATGTGTCTGAACTCATTCATCGAGATAAATTCGGTATAGCGTAGACCTGAAGAAATTAAAAGCTGTTGGGGATCTTATGACAATACTCATTTTAGAAAACTCATTCCGATGACTATTTGGTTATAACTCCGGACACGTATCTTGGACCTAAAATGTGCTCAAAATGTGCCCTGTACGCGCAGTACACATCTCTTGGGCGTCTTGTGAGGATAGCACGGGGTGCTACTGCGGTGGACGAACTCAAATTCACCAAGCATAGTTTATTACAAAGCAATCCGCGGGCGCCAGAGCCTCGTTGGTCTTGCGATTTAGGTCCAAGATACGTGTCCGGAGTTATACAAAAAGGACTCTTGGAGGAGCTCTTTGTGCTTGATGAAATGAAAATTTACTTACCATCTCAAAAAGAGAACAGATTGATTATTATCACCTATAATAAACTCAATACAGTTAACGAAATGCTCATTCGCCTATCCCTTAGGCGGTATAAAGGTAAAGACAAAAAAATGCTGACTTGTATTTTAAGATACTGCTATATATAAAAACCGCATAAAAGTTTCTAATCTAACGAGATAGGTACGTTACGTACTTATTTAATTATATTTCAGTGACTTGAATGCCGCTATTTTGCGACTACAAACACGAGTAAGATGCGTGAAAGATTAACATTAACCATGTTGTTTCATGTAACGAGACAGCTCTAATTATATATTAAGTTACAGTTAGTCCAATTTCATGTTAATGATAAAAGATATATCATTAGACTGCTTCTACAGTTATATCACTGCATGGAATAAGGCCCAATGTGTTTTGTATTGTGGGTCTGATATTTTTTCATATTACACAACAGCGGCGGGGGGTTCCTTTAACCCACCGGCTTCCCTTTAGAAAGTAAAGGTGTGTACCAAATATCAGAACAATCAGTCAACAGGAAGGGGGTCATATTGTGTTGCTAGTCAAGATCGATCTGATGCTGACTACACAACGTATCTACGTTAAATAACTTAAATATGAAATGCTCAACTTGTAACTTTCCCAAAAATTTCAATCAGTCAGTAATTTTTACTTTCATTAGTAAATTAATTAATTCAATTAACAGTCTCGGGGCTAATCAATTATATTGCTAATTGAACAGTTTACCGGTTTCCAATTTTATACTTAATCATGAATGATTTCACAGATGAACCTGTGAAAGACTATGTAAGGAGTGATGTACACTTATGTGTTTTATAGGAGTCGAGTTAACGAAGAGTGTCCGATTAGATTATAGCGTTTAAGATAATATCATAATATAGCATATTTATATGATTATGTGGTGCTCCATCGAGACCTATGGGAGCACGTCTACCTACCAGTGTACCTGCTGATTAACTGACGCGGTTTTGGCACAAGTTTTCTCTCAAGAATTGGGAGGTCATATCAAAATTTGCTGCTACAAAAGCCGTTTCAATAAATCATAAGGAACAGGGAGTAAACGAACCCCGGACTACGGGGCTGTTTTAACCCAAAATACTCATCATCATCTTCTTTCGGTCCAGGGTCTGCCTTCAGGCTTATCTTTCTCCACTTCGCACGGACTTGGGCATCCATGGTAGTGTGACCATTGGTAAGTATGTCATCTTCTATTTGTCCCAAAATAGTACCTATTATCTACTGTTTTATTTTTTGTATCATCTATTCTATCCTATCAAAAATATGAGTTTTTAAAGAATTGGAGTACCTAAGTACCTTGATAAAACAACAAAAGGTAAGGTAATGCAACAACTTGAGCATCCGAAATCACTTTCGAAGCGCATGATACGCGACCAATCTGGTTTGTCATGGTGAGTCCACTGCGATGGCGGCCGGTGCGATGGCAAAAAGTAGCCGTGGGCTTCATGTCAAACAATGCTCAGAATGCAAACCGTTATACAGGGAGACCACACAACAGGGCTGAATCTCTCCTCGACGTAAAATGACTTAACTACATCATTGGTAGATACGTTGAATCTAGTTATACTAATATTATAAAGAGGAAAGATTTTATAATACAATGTTACGGCCCATGACTAAGTGCCCGCTTGACGGCAATAGGCTCGCCCCCTATTAAGTGGGGCCGAAAATCATAGGTGGCGAAATGTGGGTGATGATATAACTCTAATATATAGCTAACCTCTTTGAGGATTTACAGGCGTGAGTATATATGTATGTATGTATGAAAGGTTTTATTGTTTTACTAACTTTTAAATTTTCCATTCCATGATAGCACGTCCACTGAGCCAGACAGCCTGCGACGACGGCCTGTGAAACCTGCCCCTCTAGACAAGTGGCAATTCGTTGCTCGGCGTATGATGGAATAGAATGCCAAATGTATGGGATTTGACGTATATGACAGGCGTCAACGAATGTCAAAAACGTCAAATCCTATACATTTGTCATTCTATTCCATCATACGCCGAGCAACGAATTGCCTCTTGTCTAGAGGGGCTGGTCGAAACATCAAACAATCCAAAATATTGAGCTGATTTAAATAATTATTTCACCGTTAGTAACATCAGTTGCTTTTTATCCCGATTTTTCCTCGGGATCAGGACTTAATCGGGTGGAACCGTGAAGGATTAAATAGTAACTTTTGAAATTAAGTAAAAGTGATTTGATATTCAATATTGAAAGATCTAAGTACGATTATTAAGTAGCGAAGTAGTTTTATGGCTGAAAACGTATGTAAAATCCCATTTTATATGCTTTTTATGTAGTTAATATACTTGGAGTTTCCTTAAATTCCAAATAAACGAGAAGAGTAACTAACCATACCCTACCTCGTAGGTGATATCTGAATATTCTCATTCAGTGATAGTCATCAAAATCATTTTATTGACTCCAAAGAACCTTTTCAATTGCAGCTAAAGTTCATTTATCCTTCTGGTGATTCAAATGGTTATTATAAAGTAAATGACCGATATAATGGGGTTTTAAAACGGTGATAGGGTCAAAACTTGCGTAGCCAATATTCGTAGCAGGTTCTAGTTACGATTTAAAATCTGTGATTATTTCCATTGTGTAGTAGCATGACAATAATAAGAGGCTCATATTGAGTAAAGTAAAGTATATCTTTATTGTACACACCAAGGAGATAACATGTGTCATTAGGACTACCTAATGTAGGTACTAACATTTGGGTCTAAACAATAGGCGGCCTTATCACCTAGTGGCCATCTCATCCACATAACTATGACTTACAACATGTATGTGTATGTATAAATATATATATCTATATTATTTTTCAGTGTTATTATGTTTACTGACAACTTTCGCAATATCATTTTTTTTGTTCATAAAACTTCATGCACACGTACATAGGCAGACTACAGGCATTCTCTACCAGTCAACTAAAGGTGGTGCAGAGAAAAACTCAGTAGGTGCATTATTGACAGAAATATCATAGATGAAGTATGTTAAATATGATGTAGGTACTTACATATACACATAAGTAAAAATGTAAAGAATAGAATCTATGTAAAGCACGTTTAAGAAAATATGAAACGTTTAAAACCGAATAACAAACTTTAAATTGGTTTCTAGAACTTGTGCTCAATTTAAATTTTTAATTTCTGCAGAATTAGAATTCATATTTTCTTTTTGTACCGTTTCTAATGGGCTTTGGTGCCGTATATTTTTAGTAGACGTTTTTGTTATAACGAATATTTCACGGCGTTTTTTTGAAAAGAAAGAAATACCTAAGAGGAACTCAGATTTTTCCTGTATATAGAGGTAAGGAGGTAAATTTGAGTACGAATTTAAGTAACTCAGTAGTAGATTTAGGCTGTATAACTATCATTTAATATGTTATAGGTATATGTAAGCACGGAATCATGTAAAGATACTCAATGTAATTTGTAACGCAATTGGTTACCAACGCCAGTCACTTATAAGCTTGTTCACTATATATAAATTGTACTCCTATATGTTAGAAGTAGGTATATAGCATATATCTTATACTAACATGTATATTTTAGTTGAGTGGCAGAGTGAGATGATGGCTCAATCGAGGCAATCTCACTAAACGTTAGCGTCAACTAGCAGTATGGCCAGCATGCTACATTTCTCACAATTTAAGATTCCTCTTTCCATCTCTTTCTGTGGGCACTATATACTTTGAAACTTGTTCTCCTTTAAAAATTACAGCAAAGTTTTCGGTGCTGTTATTGGTTACATCTTGAAATGTCGCAAACCCATACGTTTTGCGATATGTGAGGGTTTTACGACACTTGTTACCACATAAATGAGGTTTATGACCACTTCTATCAAATATTAAACTCCGTGTATACAAGTACGCGATGTATCATCGTGTAAGATGTACCTATATGAGTTCACTAGTTCTAAGACTAATTTAATGTGCAATAAATCATATTAATGATAAACTTAATGCCAAATGAATAATGTTTAATGGCCTGCCTGTTAGTTGCTGGTAACTCGAGGTAAAGGTAAATGACAACAATGAATTATTCCGACGTACTGTTCGGAAAATATTAAAGAATATTGTGAAGAGACTTGTACGTCGGCAAAATTTCCACGTCATCCCTACTTCCCTACTAATATTATAAATGCGAAAGTTACTTTGTCTGTCTGTCTGTCTGTCTGTCTGTCTCACTTTTACGACTAAACCGCTGAACCGATTTTGATGAAATTTGGTATAGAGGTAGATTAGACCTTGGGAAAGGACATAGGCTATGTTTGGTCGCGATAACCGACATCCACGCGGGCGGAGCCGCGTGCAAAGGCTAGTTCAAACATATAACTAATAACTCTTTTCTTAACTAACTTTAACATCAGACAGATAATACAGCCCAGACTCGGCCTCAGATGCATGCCTCGAGTCAACAACAGTGCCTGGAATACGGTAATAGGCTCCGTTCTATTACGTGGGACCGAATACAATGATTGGTGGAATGTGGGTGTTAATTCTCTTCTACCCAACCCTCCGAGAATAAAGGCGTGAATATATGTATGTTTTTGTACTAATAACTCAAAACGCTGTCAAAGTCGCGTGGCGATGTGACTTTGACATGTCATGATCATAGCAAGAGTTATGTTTGGTACTCTTTTGGGCCACTTTTGTTAACGCTGTCGTACAATATTGTGAATAGACTTGTGGTTTGGAAATCTAAGACCAGTCTACCAATAACTCAATACTCTGTCAAAGTGACAGTGACAACTTTGACATATCGTGATTATAGCAAGAATCATATTTGAAACTTTTGGGAGTCACTTTTGTTGATTCTTTAATACAATAATCACAGAAGAGTATGGAGCGAGGAGAAACGGTAGTATACCGGGACGGGACATAGTCCACCAGATGGTAAGTGGTCACCGTGACATACGAGCGTCCGTAATATCAGAGAGCGTACGAAATAGAAATAGAAAGATAAATGAGAAATCATACTGTAGAAAAGGTATACTAGTAAAATTAACGCCAGAACCTGTCACAGAAAACATGGAAAGACTTATTTGATTCCTATAACAACTTACACCTATACAAAGTTGGATATAGAATAACCCTATGCCTTAGTCGCCTTACACCACACCCACGGGAAAAGATAGAGTAATCCTCGTATACTATTTTTCCGGTAACTTTTGCATTTCCCGGGCAGTTAGTATAAACAATTTTATACTTATCTGCCTCCGCTTAGCAAGACCACCAAAGTAGCAATCACTTTCACAAGCTAATTGTGCTTTAGTTCACATATAATAATCTCTAATTCATAACACAGAGAGTAACTAAGCCGTACTGTTCCCATGTTCTAAGCTTGTGTACAAAACTGTACATGAAGCTACTGACACAGACATTGCCGCTTGCGCATGCGTGGCGCGTTGATGTCTTTTGTACGCGGCTTTAACGTACCGTGTTTTCCCCTTGTCAGCTTATCTTTTATCGCTAACAAAACGGATCTTTCTGCTGCAGAATACAGTGTCTTAATAAATCTTTGTATATAATATTTAACAACGTGAGTTTGCGCGTTTGGTGCTTCGAGAAACGAATCTGGGACGAGTTAATTGATTGTGATACTAGCAAATCTATGAGCGTTACCCGTCAAATTTTTGCACGACTCATATGAAAGTTTATTAGAATTCATATGAAACTTTTAGCTTTTTTCTTCACAGAAGAAAATTCTAACACACTGACATACTTACAAGCGAAAAGAAAAACAGATTTCCACCATCGCGTACATTCAAAACACGTTAACATACCAATTGGTAACGCATTTCTGAATTATCACACTGAAACCAAAACATAACCCGAATACCGTTCCGAACATAATAAAACTTTCTTTTCTGAAATAACTTACCGGTACAATGCGGACGTCTAATCCCACCCTTACACAGTCCACACAACACAATTCAAATTTAGAACAACAAATTAGGGTTGCGCCACGCACGTGTCGATAATAGTGTCGTATCGGCGTGCGCGCGACGTGTGTTCGATGCGATGGCCGCGAGAGACTGGCGCGCCGCCGCGTCTGGCTCGCACCTGCCGCCCGGCCCCCGCGGTTAGTGACAGGTGGAAAGTATCATCGATATCGATACTTTGAATAACATCCAGGCTACATGTCAATCGTAAACATGAGAGTGGCCGTGGGCGTCGAACAACTCTATCAGTTCACTCACATTGGAGGTTTCGCTCATATTGGTCCTTCGTGTATAAAGTGTTCCTAAGCTATATTCGTATGTTTCAGCTTTTTTATGGTTTGGATTTAATGGCATCCGTTCATAACAATTTTAATACTCATATTAATTGAGCGTTTCAATGATGATGCCTGTTGCCGTTTTATACAATTTCAGTCGAAGTACAAGACTGAAGGGAAGTAAAGACACCAAGGGCTTAAGGTTTTGCTCGCTATTTTCAAAATAAATGCATTACTATTACTCGTATTATTACATTACATTTTTGTGCGCTGCGGGTCGAAATAAACATATTTTTCTTCTTTCTTTCTTTCTTTCTTTACTAAATCACTTGTGCTCATCAACTTTTTCTTCATTCTAACGTTAATTCCAGTCGCATCCGAACCTTTCACCTCGAAATCTGGAATCCGCTTTTGGCTGAACTTCGATATTTCTTGTGCTCATGAAAAATATTTACTTTATCTCAATTTTTAGGTACTTACACCTTAAGTGCGATTCAGATTGCGTAAGATGGTATAAAGCAGGCAACATTATACTACGTTCATTTTAAACACGACTTTACTCTTCCCTACAATTACAAATCCACAAACTAAATCGAAAAAGTATCGATTTATCGAATGTCCACATCACTACACATACGTAAGCAATGTACTGATCAAATTAATTACCGCCTCATCTCGACTCCACGACGTTCTCGATCAAAACCCATCACCTTTCTCTTTTTCCCTGCGTAGCGGAATACGACTGTCTCTTTCTAATTTATAAAAAAAATGCATAGATTCTTCGGCGGTAGTGCGTGCTGAATGTGAAACTGTAAGTTTCACCTGCGGCTTGAATAAATATATACCTACTGTGTGGACAAGATTAGTGTTAAGAAAATGTGTGGGCGGTTGCTAAGCAAACAAATCTAAGCAATCGCTACTTTTTTTCTTAGCCAAAGGAGATCAGTAGGTACCTATACGTCTATGGATTCAGATACATCGCTCGATATAAATATTTAAAAAAATCGGAATAAATTAACATCCAGCGGCCTTACCATAAACCTTAAAACAGGTCAATAATTGAACTGCTGTCATTCTGCCAACTGCATATGTCACTTTGTAATGTCATATAAACATATAGGATTACAAAGTGACATTTGCAGTTGGTAGAATGAACTTGAGCCCTTCAAATCCATGTGCTAAGTCGTTGGCGGAAACTGCGTAATCGCCAGAAGAGAGAAAAAAAAAAAAAAAAAAAAAAACTTGAACTCGTGAGCATGAGCAGGCCCTTAAAGAGAGAATACTTCGGCCAACTGAGCTTTTTTTACTCTACTCAAATAGCTCAGTTAGTCAGAATATTACCCCTGTTAGGGACTGGTCGCGGTTTCAAGTCCCGTCTGACCCTTTCCGATCTAAATCTATAGGAAAAGTTAATATACGAACTACTTTAAAAATCATTAAGTCTACATTCATCAAGTCAAGTTCATAATTTTCATATAAACTTGTATGAAAAGGTGTACTGGTAATAAGTGCATACTTATTTACTTTGCCGACTGTACATACGCTCAACATCATCGCATGTACGCTAGCAACTGCCGTCTGACCCCAACTCCCTAAGAAAACGCTACGCTAGAGCTAGCATTGGAAAACAATAGCTCAGCCAGGATTCTATAATTCGAAGGAAATTCGAGTGCAACTAATTTTATTATCAAGTTCATGATGACCTCCTCATTCAATACCGGGTTAAGAGGAAAACACCGGAGATGAGCTATTCAGCAATGCTACGAGAATTTTAAAGCTAAGCTATGAAAGTATGTGACCTTTTCCACTGTGGCATGCGTTGCGTAGTAACATTATTATAGCGTAGCGAGTAAGATGTCACACATCCGTAGCACGCACCTTTCTTTAAAGAAAATATACCTAGCTTGACTGAACCCCTTTCCAACAGTGCTATGCTTTGTGGATCAATGAATGTGTTTGAGGTATCAAACGCATCTGTAGCAACACGTAGCATGGCACATCTCAGATAGAAAGGCCTTATGCTTCCGGCCATCACGCAAGCCAATGCCCGCAGCTCCGCCCGCGCGGATGTCGGTTAAATGCGACTTTTGCTCAAATCTCCGGTTCTACTCAACCAATCGCAATCAAACAAACGTAAGATTTTAAGTCTAACCAAGACCTTTCAAACAAAAAGCACAGCCTGATCACCATTCAGTAGTTTTTGCATCGCGAATAAACAGACAAGAATTCCAAAATAAAATACTTTTGTGTTCAGTATCTTTAAATTGACACAGCCCAAGTATTATTTTTTAAATATATTCGATGTACAAACACGACCTCTTTATAATGTGCGCACTGTGCGGTATGAAAGCCACTTCATCCCACGCACACTCAAGCTGTGGAATGAACTCCCTGCCGTGGTTTTCCCAAGCGACTACAATATGGGGTTCTTCAAGAAAGGCATTAGGTTTCTTCAGGGTCGGCAGAGCGAGTGTGACGCCCCTGGTGTTGCATACGTCCATAGGCCACGGTAACCGCTTCCCATCAGGTGGGCCGTGTGCTTGTCTGCCACCTAAGTGGTATAAAAAAAATAGGTACCTAATAGTATATCTAGCCCAAATTGAAAAACCAAATAATGTAGTCACTTGGAAAAACTCTCTGTCAAAATCTTCGCTGCAGGACCGCGAGATATTTAGTTGAAATTAAATCAGGTTTATCAGGTCTGCAACCTCTTGCAGTGTTGTGAAAACGTCAAACTTCTGTCAACGCAACGGAACGACATTTCCTCGATACAGCTGTGCAATTCTCTATGTAAACAGCACTGCAATTCACTAAGCGAGCACAACAATGCGAGTCGCAACGTTGTACTCGATAGAGATTGTCATTGGTCGGATTGTATCACGTCATTGGAAATCGACCAATGACAGTGTCTATCGAGCACATCGTTGCGACTCGCATCGTTGTGCTTGCTTAGTGAATTGCACAGCAGCTTCGAGCACAACGATGCGACATTCTTGATAGAGATTGTGATTGGTCGGACTGGGTGACGTCACTGAAGATCGACCAATTACATTTATAGCTTGTGCGAGTTTTTTTCCCCATATTCAACGGTGACCAGTAAACGGTGCAGTGGTATCTATGACATTGAATTAGCGCCACCTGGCGGCAAACTTGTGAAACATTTTTTGCGCGTACACATCACCGTTTACTCATCATCGGTGAATGCACTGTATGTGAGAAAACCTCGCACTAGGCACTCTGATTCTTTTAGGCATATGTTCAGCGATAATGTACTTTTTTATTTATGGACCTTGCATAATTTTTTATGAAAACAGTAAAGACTGTATTATTTGCAGGTATCTTTTCTACAGTTTGTACAAGTATTTTTATTCTCGCTTTATAATTACTATAATAATATGAAAATTGTTCCTGCAGTGTACTTCTACAGGTAAAACAGAGTGCTTTAGCTACAGAGCCACTGGCAATTTTCTGACAGAAAACTAATATAGACAGTGTAAAGAGGAAAAGATGGAAGAAAAGTAAATTAAAATAACAATTTATTTAACATTTAGCTTAAAGTATACATTTCTTTCCCCTATTGAGCAGAGAGACCTCAACAATCTGCCATTTGCATTTCATATTACTAATATAATGATGGTGACTTGTTCACTTATATGAGTATTTACAATTCTATGCACTTCACTAGTCTCTATGAATTTTCTGTCTCCTTGTACCTGAAAAGGAATACTTGTTTTAGACACAAAATATTTTCATGAATGGTGTGAGCACATCACTTTAGTACGGACCCCAGTGTGGTGTTCAAATACATTAGGGTCTTAAAAAGCCCTTAAAAAGAAATATTTTAGGATATAATAGAGAAATGCTCTCGCAAAACATTATTGTCCAAACTATATCATAAGCTCCATTGCTTGTCACCAACGCCAAGATCCATGACAACCTCCAGGTGAACATTGAGAAGGAGGAAATGCAAATGACTGCCCTGGAGTACCAGAAACATTTGGACAACCCCAGTGCATTATAGCTGCCAGGCCAACATGTGAAATCTACACTCAAATTGCTAAAGCAAGCTGCATTACTAATGAGTCGGACATATCTCCAGTGGAGGGAACTCGTGAGTCTATATAATGCAACCATGCAAAATTCTAAAAAAAAAAAATCACTTACTTGCAAGATATACATGTATAAAACACGGTTTGTCCTTCATCTGCAGATCTCAACTGCAGAGTAGCATATGACATCCTATCGTGACCACATTTAGGACATTTTCTCTCTACAACAGGTCCCTCAGGACCGTCCATGTTCAATAAATTTTCATGAGTCACTACAGATACTTGGTTGAAATGGATTGTGTATTTGAATTTTAGGTTGCTGAAATCTGGAAAATCAAATTGTTTAATATGTGTTCTTTAATCACAGCTATACTAATAGCACTGGTATTATAATAAAGTTTCTTACGAAGAGGAAACTAAACTACTAGTAAATGAACTACGACGCTAGAGACTCGTCCGTTGCTAAGCAAGTACACCAACTATCAGGTGAGGTCGGCTTGGGTCCCAAGAATGTAAAAGCCCTATAAATTGCTAAACTAGAAAATATATTACAAAAGTATACGATACTTACTTTCAGCGTCATAATTTGCTTTACAGGCGTAACACTTGACTGAACCGAACTCTTGAAGTAGAGGTAAAATGGATCCACAACGAGCACAAAATGCTGTGCTCGCTGAAAACGGACTTCGGGTATCGCTGGCCATTGCTACAAACAGCTACAAATCTCTAAATAATGCAGAGACACTATGCACAAAAGCTTTAGGCTATAATATTGTTTACTTTTTACAGTCCACGCCAAAATAAACAACAAACCCACGTTTATTTGACAAAGATCTTATCTGACACCACGTTTTGACAATGACAATGACGGCCTGACATTAATTGCCAGAACCACAAACAATAAACTTCGTAGCGACTTAAGCTCGGTCTGCATATTGTTATTCTATCGACATATTATGAGAATTTGCAGTGACCTCTGGTGATAGGGGCGGGAACAAACGACGCACATAGGCCGAAATTGCGAATTTAGGCGGTCAAAATTATTTTCTCGTGTTTTCTTATTTTAAGCCCCATTTAATAATAATTTACTAATAAGATTCTTATTAAAAATATCGTCATATTTTTTACATTTTTTTTTAACAATTTTAGGAAGGCCTGGCCTCTGCAGCTTAATTCCATTTTTCATAAAATATTTGAAAAATTTTTTTTTGCATTAAGTTCATACAATAATCTTCAAGATACTGGCCTTCCATCTGATGTACCAGGTAGATCTGCAATGAACGGACCCCGACATTTATTAGCTCAAATATTATTTCTTTACGATTTTACTACAGCACCTAAAAGTTATCATAATTTATGTTATCCGCAAAAATCGCACTCTAATTTTACTATTAATTGCTTGATAAAAGGGTTAATATTTATCGAAAATAAGAAACATAGAGTAATTTGTTATAATAGTACAACTAAATGACTATTAAAACCAAAATATAGTTATTTTTCTGTCTAAAAAAGACCTATGTTTTATAGCCCTAATTCGGTCATACCAAAGTGGTTTATTACGGTCAAAAGTATTAGTATCTGCCTTACATACACAGTATGCGTACTGCCATGTTCATACTGGGTTTATATACCTGTACCAGTATATACGCTCATCTCTAGTCGTTTGACAATTTCTGAAGAAGATGGACGAAACTGAAGGCGGAACTACGCGACGCGACACGGCGCGACAGATTTTTGATGAGTTGGATAACTTTGATGTGCAGTGTCGCATCGCGGAGTTACGCTGCCGCGTAGTGCGTTACGCCTCATACAGTTTCTTCCAAAGAATATTTTGTCGATAAGTACATGTCGCGTCGCTCCACCGCGCTGCCGTGAAGCGTCGCCCAGTGCTGTCCAGCCTAGGATCAAGTATACTCTGGATTTGCTACGCAAATAATAATACCGCGTATGAACGAGACACAACATACAAAAACTGTAAGGAATGAATAGGACAAAAACTATATGCTCTGTCTTTGTCAGAGTTTCTGTTTTTTTTGTTGGTCACAAGTGGAAAGTTGTGACCAACAAATCTTTTGTGATCGTGAATTGTTCTGAGAATTCTTCTTATTTGACAGTAATTTAAGTGGTGAAACTAAGTGGCATAAGTTTGTTGCTTAAAACTCATTGTATTCAACATGGTGATATGTTATATAATAGGCTGCAAAAGCCGTAGTGAGCGGAAATCACAAGACATAACCTATCATACGTAAGTACGATTTTTAGACAAAATATCCCTTTTTTTGTAAAGATATTAATAGATTAAGAGCCGTAGCATATTAACAAGTTCTTTAAAGTAGAAATAATGGCTCAAAATATTGAAATATTATCACCATAATACGTGTATTAACCAACCAAATAAAGTGGTGAGTTAAAATTATCGAACTCGAAACAAAAGCCAGACTTGTCCGCCATTTTTATCTACTTTATAATTTGTCCGGGTTATAGAATTATTAGGGATACCAGTTGAGGTACTGGTAAATTACCCATAATGTGGGTATTTCTTATTTATTCTTAAAACTTCACATTAATGAAAATGTTGTTTCAGATTTCCAAATCCAGATCCAGATGCCTAAATTGTTTTGTATTTGAGTTTTTTAAAGGATGTAATGCCCCTAATGCCAGAAAACATTAAATTCATATAAGGTAACTGTACCAATGCTCGACACTGTACCAATGCTAGACACTTTCGAACAAAACTCAGTATTTTGAGAAAATTATCCATTTGTTTTATAAGACTATTGACTTAAAAGATGCCTAATGGTGTCTATAAGATATGTTCAAATATTCGCAACACCATCCGAAGTAAATTTAGAAAGACGACAGTTGACAGCAAATAATGTGACTCCGTGAACACGGTCGTGTTATATCTTAAGATTTTTGCCAAGGGTACTGATTTTTATAGGTGTGATTTTTTTGTTTATAAGTTATGATTATTACTAATTTTAGTATAAACGTTATAAATATTGAAGTTATTGACATACTTGGACCATTGCCCGCATATTTTGATTAGGTTTTGTAACATTTATATGCTATGTCTAGTATTGGTACAAAAAATCTTAGATGTTCCAATGATAGACACTTTGGAATAATGCCTTTATTTCATGAAAATAAGATGTTATACCTACGCTAAATGTGATATTATATACATTGAGATTCATCACATGTACCGGAAATTACTAATAATGCCCGCGCTAGCCCGCTCTTACAACATGAATGTCGCTTATCGCATATTGTTGTAAATTTTAGCGCTGAGAGTCAAGCATTGAGCTCTGAGTCGACACTATTGAAACACTTGACTCTCTATTCGACTATCTAGTCACCTTTCTCCCCTTTCCACCCTCCCCTCCCCCATTCCCTTACCCTGTCCTATACAATATGGATACGACATATAGGCAATAATTGAAACCATATACTTGGTACCCCCTAAGCTTCAAGCAGGAAAAGTTTGAACAAAATTGGTCCAGTATTAAGGGCAGAAACTAGAGTTTTAATTTTATAGAATTTGAACAACTTTGAGCACTCTGTAGAATCGCATGTTGCCGCTTAGCTGTTCAAGTAAGTTACCTACTATGCCTATTGTTGTGTGTGTGTGTTAAGTTGTTGTGTGTGTGTGTGAAGGTGTGTGCGTATTTATTAATGACTTATGACACAGTCAATGACTTTAAAGCAATGGATGAAACTATTTAATGACTTATACAAGTGGTTGCATTTTCTACATTTATTTTAATAATTATTTTGTTAGAAAATCTCGGATTTTATAAATCAGGGAATTTAAGTTTAAATTTAATTTGGTTCTATTCCTACGGACCAGGATGCTTCGCGGTTTCAGTATTTGCACATATGTCGTATCCATATCGTATATAATCATCTTCATCAGGTAGGAATCCTCCGATTCAACAACAATTATGGGAGTTGTGAGAAGAATAATGTAATCCGCATTTTTTAGCGGCGGCCATCTTGGACCGATTTTTAACCCCCGACAAGAAAGAGGGGTGTTGTAAGTTTGACGTGTGCATGGGGGTGTATGTGTGTATGGATGTGTGTGTGTGTATGCGTGTGTGTGGCATCGTAGCTCCCAAACGGCTGAACCGATTTAGATTCTGTTTCTTTTGTTTGAAAGATGGTTTAGTCGAGAGTGTTCTTAGCTATGTTTCATAAAAATCGGTTCAGCCATTTGAATAATATGAGGAGTGAAAGTGGCAATGTAAAATCTAATATTTTCAAATACGGTGTGTTGGGTATCAAGTGACAGGTCATAATTTATACATCACGATACAGCAAGTCTTATGGAAATCGGTTGAGTGGTTATACCTGTAAAAAGTATGAATTATAAAAAAAAAAAAATTAAAAAACCCCCGATCCAAAATGAACCTTTAAAAAGTAAAACCCACCTTTTGTCATTTGTCTCGTCGGGGGACCGCCGTCTGACCGTCGCTCGGGGGGAATAGGAAATACCAAGGCACTTAGCGGTCTGATATTCAATTTTGTAGAGAGAAATTAAAGTGTCTACTATTGGTACAAATAGGTGTCTAGCATTGGGACAATGATGTCTAGCATTGGTGTTTTCGACCAAGTGCATAATAATTTAATTTAAAGTAAAAGTATGATAGATTTGAAAGATTTTATGGGCAAAAGTTAATGTCTAATTGTTGCTGTAACAGTTAAAAAAGAATGTAACGACCATGCTGTAATTAATTTGTTAAATTTTTTAGATTGAAATTTTATGTTTCCTTAAAGTGTCTACCATTGGTACAGTTACCTTACCACCTAACGGATTTAAAAAAGTCGCGGGGTAAAATTTGGTAGGGACTAACAACACTGGTATCATAAGTACTATGTTGTGGTCCCTATCGGGTGTACGCGCTTGACTAATCCAGAGTATTCTTCATCCTAGTGTCCAGCCTTTATTCTTATTATATACTGTTTATGGGTTTGTTTATTGGTTAGTGGGATCGGATCGTTTGTCTTGTCTGTGGTCTTGTCACTGTGTTGTCATTTCTGTGTCAGAAGATTATTTTCTCTTTGTATTTTAATTTATGACCGAAGCCAAAAGTGAAGCGAAGGGAATAATTTACGCATTTGCGGTATATACAAATCCTGCAAAGACTTTTAATATCACAGAGTTTCTACGACACAAGTTAACGGTATGTACAATCCCTATTAACAAAACAAACTCGCTCGAATCGTCTATAGTCAAGCCGGTTCTTTGACAAATAATGCCAACAACAACAATATGAATAGACTTGAAATAACATAAACAAACCTTTGAGTATGAAACAAACCCTTATTTTACATTATTTACAGCTATGGATGAATCGATAGAATCTTTAACTCAACCAGACTTGAGTTTCCGTTCTGCCGCTCAGGCGAATCAGCCAATAGATGCTCCATCAGGAATGGCTCCCTCGTCAGGGCCGCAAAGCGGGAAACACGAAGAGTTCTCTGTTGAGAAGGTTTTAGATCGCAGAGTCAAGAATGGTAAAGTGGAATATCTTTTGAAGTGGAGAGGTTATTCTCAGTGAGTATTTTATATTTCTTCTACAATATTTTATTTATGACTTCTTGTTTTGATATCTATATTTATTTAGGACCTTTTGGTTTTGATAACGATACTAGCTCCATACCCTGCTACAGCTTAAAATAACTGAATTACATAATTACTAGAAATTATCATAGCGTATCTACCTTCATTATGTTATCAAAATGATATACACAATTTTAGAAATTAAAAGGGCTGCTTCAAAAAGTTGTTTTGGCTGGAATACTATTGAAGCTCTTTAAAAACTTTAAAAAGAATTTGCAAGGAGCTTAGAGGATTACCTATTCATTAAACAGAGATTTAATTCAAAGATATTTTGTCATTTTGTTGATAAAGTAGCGAGCCAATGTTAATAAAGTAATGTATAGGAATTACTCCACTGTTTTATAATATTCTACTTCATGCTAATATTGAAATTGTGAAAGCTTGCAAGTTGTTTAGATGTTATTCAATCATGCTCATATGGCAAAACAGATCTGGCAAAAATTTTGTGGAATAAATTATGGCTTGTCTAAACACATAAGCTACATAATATTCATTCATTCAGAATTCTCATGGGAATATGGGCTGCAGGAATAAGATAAAAATGCCATACTTTCAGAACTACAGGCAACATTAGTAGTGCCTTCTGACCACCAACTCATAGAGAAAAATCATGCACCTGAACCTTCTCTATTGTATAGCAGGTGAACCAACCTGCAGGTCAGGTTGGCTTGGGCCTCAAAAATCTTGGTAGGGCTCTGTAAACTTTTGCATCTAGACCTTGATTCTGCTGAAGCAAAACCAGTGTCATACCATAGATACTTTAAGACTTTATTGCAATAGACTTGCAGTTCAAAGGTCAGATGGCAATCGCTTCACGGAAAATATCGAGGTCTAGCCATATCCGCAGTTAGACTGGTAAAGCGGACCCCAGACTCTGAGGTGAAAGCTTCGGATGCGACTGGGAATTAACGCTAGGATGAAGAACTTGCAGTTCAAAATTAAAAGTAAAGAGTTTCATAAGTTTAATTACACTTTTTCATTTACTCTAGAAAACACCATTTAATTTTAGACTTTAGCGGCATTACTAAAGGCTAAAATCAAATGGATTTTTGCAGTGTCCATAGTATAATAGTGGTTTACTTTAGTAGATCAAGGCCCTGGTCTATTCAGTTCTAACTTGTAGTACTATATACTTGTTATTGAGTTGTGGACAAATTAATATCTTTTAACTCCATTTTATCATGAGCATTATTTCAATTTCAGTGATGATGATACTTGGGAACCAGAAGACAATCTGGACTGCCCAGAGCTAATATCAGCATATGAAGATGCAAGGCTCAAAAAGGAAAAAGAAGAAGAAGATGCAGCAGTAGCAGCTGCTGCTGCTGCAGCCGCTGCCGCCGCCGCTGCTGCTGCTGCTGCCGCTGCGGCTGCAGCAGCTGCCGCAGCATCTGCAGTACCAACTCCGGATCCAGTTTTAGAAGAGAGTTCAGCTAGTCGTAAAAGAGGCAGGAGAGCAGAGAAGAAGAAAAAGGGAGAGGTGAATATTTTTCAAATGAATTCATACCGTAAATAAATACAGCAATAGCAATAACATGTAAAAATGGCTATTTCTAATTTTTAAAATTAGCTTCAGTTTATTTTTTTTTATATGAGGTTCTTTTTTCTATTATTAGGCATTGCAAGAGATTGACAAACCACGTGCCCTGGCCCGAGGTTTGGCACCTGAGAAGATCCTGGCCGGGCAACTGTTTCATGGCACATTATACTTTTTAGTCAAATGGTTAGTATTAGCAATAAAATTGTACCTAAGTCTGATATTTTATAACATGGAACAATATTTTTTCAATACCAATGCCCAAACCTTGGAGCATATAAGTTATAGAGTGGAGACTGCGAATGTAGCAGAAATAGGCTGTATATAGGCTCAATTTAGATGGGGAGATCTCACACATTTCCCTTCGAGAAATCGTACACTACTATCACCCTGCTATCACTAGCAATAATCGCCATACAAGTATCGTATCAAAATGTTTAAACACAGCCAAACGCTAAATTCTCGCCTACGATTATATCATACGAGATTCGCAAGTGAGATATCGCCTTATGTCAAAATACGATTATTGCTTTAAAATTCTGTTTAAAGGGACCCTATCAATACTCAATTGCGAGACAATTCTTCACAGTGTGGACAACGAATGAGCGGTTATTATTTTTGCGAATCAACTTTGACAAAGCAACTTTTCTGTACTTTCGATAATCGTATATTGCAGGCGAGGAACTCTCCTCATCTAAATGAGCCTTAATGCCTTAGAGTATACATTATAAATATAGAGCGCGCCTATCACTCAGGTCTTTGGCGCCGAGTGTTAGCAGATACTTTGCGATGGTATAACGCACCTATAGTGACGTTTCATACATTAGCGAAAATATCAATAGATGCACTTATTAATGTAGTTTGTTGTTATGAAGTTTTTTGTTCGATTTGATATACCTACATGGATTAAATTAAAACCAATTTTTGCGTCATTATTACTACAAATAGACGATATTGTATAAAATTTTGATTTAACATATCGAATTAAATATTATTTGCGTAGTTATTTTGACGGGTATTGTTTTGCTACTGATTGAGGTTGAGCCAGGAGCCTCGGTACTGTTCATACCCGTAAGGCGCGCTCTATAGCAATGTATACTCTAAGCTTAATGCACATCGCCAGAGGCCAATATTGGACCGCGATAGGCCAAATGATTGATTGAATATTAGAGTACTCATTTTATAGAAATTATAAATCAATTTTCAGGCGCGGCTGTTTGGATGTAGATGTGGTCCCTGGCCATGACTTGGGCGAGGCATATCCAGACTTTGTCATCAATTATTATGAGGAATGTGCACCATTCAGTGTGAGACATAAAGTTGGGAAAATACCGAGAGTTGCACCAGAGGTTAGTATGATGTTTTTCAAGTACTAAAATGCATATCGACACCTCTGGGTTCAATTGGCGTATAAACCAAAACACGACTTTTCAGGAGAGCAAAAAAACGATTTTATTTTTAGAAAAAAAATCATAACTTTTTTATTTTAGAAGCTACATAAAAAATTCCAAGGGGAAAGATTATTAGAATTTGGGGATGAAAAAGGCTAAATCATTCAATCATATCTATCCCCTTTGGTTTGGAAGTTAGCATGGATATACGTCTTAGAAAATATCAATTTATGGTTTATACACCCCATGAAAATTGGATAACAATTGACAGCTTACAGCTTATATCCATATTTGGTAAAATTATGTTCAAATTTACTGATGTAAAAGCATGTAGCTGTAAATTTTTTGGCTGTAAAAACTATTAATTTGCACATCAATAGAATTATAATTAAAAAAAAACAATCTCGATACTGTTAGAATGTGTCAGAATTACATTAGTATTACTCTTTCTACAGAATTATGGTCGATATACACGAAATTAAACTACCAGAAACAAAATTAACTTAGTTTTATTAAATAAAACAGATAATTATGTCTATTATAATTATGACATAACATTATCAGTCATGATAATGTTATGTCATAGTCGTGCGAAGTGGAGAAGGAAGAGCTGGAAGGCGGACCCTGAGCTTTGAGGTCATCTTGGCCACGGATGCAATCAGGAGAATACGTCTATATGCAGATGATGATGATGATTATCAGTCATGATCAGATTATCAAACTTAAAAAGGCAATTATTTAAATCTTTAGTAACTCAACAAACAGTCATCTCTCCTTCACCGCGACTTCCTCGTACAACAGATTATCCTCAGGGTCTTTGCCTTTAATTCAGCGGCACTTGGACAGAGCCTTCACCGTTTTGGCCCTGGAACGCGCCAACTTATAGATAAGTTTTTGCCCCTCAGACAATTCCAAGTTGTTATATAGCGGTTGCAAGTGGTCTCGATGGCTAAAAACCAATCCCACCACTCTGTTAGTCCACACTCAAAGTCAGCGCTCTGCGCTCTGCGCATCATCTCCATTAACAGTTTCTCTCGGGACAAGGCAGATACTTTCTAGTCCCTGCCAGAACACCCGCTGTGATATCCTGTGTGTGCAGGAAACTTACAGGGATGCTTGCCAGAGTAGACCATACATCTCTGGACTATCCTTATCGCCGTCTACACGATAGAAGAAGAAGAAGTGGTCTTGTTTGGCCCTGGCTAGGCTACCACTCACCTGGTGGCGCGTTTTGCATCTTTGTACGCGTCGCGGTCTTCGGCAGATTTGGACGCTTGCCACTTTTTAAGGAGGGTTTTCTTCACCCTGATCTCTCTCTGGACTGTGTCGTTCCACCACCAAGTGTCCCTGTCATACTTGCATCCACCCTTAGACGTACCGAGAACCGCCCTCCCCGCCTCAAGGATAGCTGCCTGAATCCTGTCCCAGTAAACCTGTACTGCTTCGTCTATAACATCAGCACTCTAGTCACCGATGACTTTGAATGACCACCTGATTCTGCGTTGGCCACGCTTGGCGCGTTTGTCTTTGGGTTTCACGCGGAGGTCCATGACAAGGAGACGGTGTTGGCTAGTGCGACTCTCTCCGGGTATTACCTTGCAGTTGGCCACCCTGCTGATGCTGTGCCTCCTAGTGAGTAGGAAATCGAACTTTCTTTTTGAAGAATCTGTTCACGACGGAAAGTTCGGTGACCGTGCACTTTCTAAGGATGTTCTCATCCTCTGGGTTACGGCTACCGTATCCAAAACCGCCGTACACATGTCCAAACTACTCACACCTGTCACGCACATGACCATTCGTGCAGTGGTTTTAGCTAAAGCAAAACCACCGTCATAACACGGACACTGTAATTGGTTTTTGAATTTTTAACATTTAATTTTAGACTTTAAAGCAATGTCTGTAAAATTTAAAATTAAATGGCTTTTTGTAGAGTGAACGCAAGCGTGTAGTGAAAATATTGTCATTTAATTTTGGACTTTAATTGTATAGCAATAAAGTCTAAAATTGAATACCATTTTTTGCAATGGATGTGGTTTATACGTCCATGTTATTTAAATGTTTGGATTTACGACGTCAATTTTAAATTACGTTTAAGAAATATATTTACTCGTCATGGCGTAAAATCCATTTACAATCAACGCAGACCTTACGCCCCGGGTTGGTAAAAATCTTGGTCATAACGTCTTACTAAAAATTTAAAAAAGAAAAATTTGGCTGTTACATTAATATTTTATCTTTTTTGTGGTAGGATGATCTAAAATTTTTGGGTCGTAAAAGCATTTTTTTTGCGAATTTGAACATTTTAAATATACAGTTTGATAGAGAAAAAAAATCTGAATTAAACGGTGTATATAACTCATTTTGGCCAAAATGGTTTATACGCCAATTGAACCCAGAGGTGTCGATATGGTTACATGATGGAATAGGATTCACTGCCATTATCATCTTCATATAAGTTTCAGTCACATCTGAGACTCTCACTTCAGACTCCGGGATCCTTCTGTTAAGTATACCTTCTGGGTTCCGTAACCTAATTCCAGTGAACGAGTCCCTACTCACTAACTGGAATTATTTTATTTGTTTTTTAAACATACACAAGTATATAGGTGGACTTAATGGCACATTTATTATACTAGCAGAGTAAGAAGTAGAGTATGTTTGATCTTAATCAGTTGAGTAGAACTGGAGATATGCCCAAAACTCTCGATAACTGTCATCCATAACAGCACTAAATAATATTCTCTTCAGTAATAAATTAACTTCCTACTGTCTTAACTATTATTATTTTTCATTTTAAGTTGGAAATAGATAGTGCGAAAATTGATTCAACAGCAGAGCCAATGGAACTTTCACAAGATATTATTGAACAAGGTATGTGGTATTATTCAGACTCTATGTAACCGTGAAAAAAAAAGTAAAAAAATACTCACTGAATTTATTGCCCTTGACACTATTGCCCATGGTCCCACACACGCTTAAGGTGTTTCTACCAGTTAAGAAAACTAATGACAGCCTCCGTAGCGTAGCGGTAGTGAACGCGGCCGCTACGCAGGAGGCGCGGGTTCGATCCCCGCTCACTGCAAATATTTGTGTTCATAAAATATGGGTATTTGCATTGGTCTGGTCGTGCCTCGGAGAGCACGTTAAGCCGTCGGTCCCGGTTGCCATAAGAACATCTATGGCAGTCGTTACGTTACGGGTAGTTGGAGCCCTAAAAAATCCAAAAACAACGGTCTAGCTGCAAAGCTTCGATATCGCCTAATGTTATTATTGGGCTGTGGAGGTCAGATGGCAATCGCTTCACGAAAAAAAATATCGAGGTCTAGCCAAATCTGTAGTTGAGACTGGTAAAGCGGACCCCAGACTCCGAGCTGAAAAGCTTCGGATGCAACTGGGAATTAACGCTAGGATGAGAGAGAGACAAGAAAACTAATGAAAGGTGAAGAGTCTCTGGTGGAAAGGCAGCCTTATAATCGACATGTAGGTGGTATGACACGACGGTATTTTCGTCTCAATCGAGCAGTCCGACTGGGGAAGTATCCCTACAGAATACAGCGGCTAAATAACCTCGTGTTGATTTGGGTAGCCAGAGCTCACTGGAGAGGTTTTGTGATGTCTCTGTTTTTTCAGGGTCGGCAACACAAGTGTGTCTCCCCTGGTGTTGCATTCTTTCATAGGCCTTTCACTTTACATCAGGTAGACTGTGTGCTAGCCTGCGACCTAATTAGTATAAAAATGGCAAAATTGTGAACTCAAGTAATTTTTCTTCTATTACAGCACTTACAGCGTCATTAGATCAGCCATCCGCCGTCGTAGAACCGCCTGCTACATCGATGGAGGTGCCAGTTAATTGACTGTCGTTCTACAACGCTAGCACTAGCGAGTACTAGCTCGATGGAAATGGGGTTGTGAACGTCTGGTAGATTTAAGGTTCAACCCCACCAAACGGACGGCATCGGAACGGATTTTACAATCTTTAAACAAAATAAATCTTATATCACAGCATTTAAAGTTTATATTACCAAGCCACGCATGACAGCTTGACGTGCGTCATGCCGCCGCACGTCGCTGTCAAGCTGTTGTGCGTGACTTGGTAATATAAACTTCAAACACTGTGATAATAAGATTTAATTTTGTTTAAAGATTGTACAATCCGGGCCGATGCCGTCCGTTTGGTGGGGTTGGACCTTTAGTTATTTATAAGAATACTTTTAGTTTTATAGAGATTTGTATGTGCATTGTTGTTTTACGATGGTGCTTTAAGATCAGATAGATTGTTAAATGGACGTCCGAGACGCTCGATTTTTGCTGTCGGGAAATATTTGAATGACCTATTTTAGTCACGCAAATGTCAAATAAGACACGTATTCCAAATTCATATGTTTGATCGCGCGATCGTCGCACACCAATCGAGGCAACACTTCTCTGTATTTCACTGACTCCTTCACAAAAGAATATACAATGACATACGAGGGAGAAAGAGAGAGAGAGTATAAGGATATCATGTTGTTTTATCAAAAGTATTTGTCCCTATGACATAATAAAACAAAATCCATGATCAAAATCGTATTATTTAAGTATTTAACCAAGTTCTTGCACCATTTAGTAATTAACATGCACAAAACTATAAGAGGTTTTTTTTATACCACTTAACTGGTAGACAAGCACACGGCCCACCTGATAGAAAGTGGTTACCGTGGCCTATAGACGTGTGCAACGCCAGGGTAATTTTGTCTTTCTATGATAACGTTCATCATAGAAAATTCTTCTGTTCTTTCTGAGAATTCAAAAAGACACTCTTCTCATGAGCTATCCGAGGTATTGGCCTCTTGTTCGTGATTGACCAATCGTTTTAACGAATGAATGAATGAATTTATTTCTTAAGGAAATGGTTTCTGAGGTCTTTATATTATTACATACATACAATCACGCTTTTATCCCCGGAGGGTTAGGCAGATGTGAATTAACACCCACATTTCACCAATCATTGTATTAGGTCACACTTAATAGGGGGTGAGCCTATTGCCGTTTTCCGGGCACTATTGTTGGCTCGAGCTGTATAGGCTGAGTCTGGGCTGTATATATCTGTCTGATGTTAAACAGCCCTATCCCTTAGTCTATATTATTACAGTGGTTCAAACATATTCTACTAAGAAGCTCCCTCAATATGACCCTTATTGACTTAGAAATAAGTCCTAACATAGTATGTAAGCAAAGTTTTTATATTAAAAAGCTAATAAAATCAATGACTTCTTTATCTGCGATAGAATTTATGCTAGGATTAAAAAGAATTTATGAAAAAAAATAAAGATTATGTGATGATCTAAGTTATGTGTTAATGAGAGTATTAATTTGACTACTTACCTGTAAGACCTTAATTTTTAGACCTCATCTATTTACTTTGAGGTCGTAAGGGACGTGGCTAATGTGTGTGTGAAATAGAACGGTGATAATGTAATGGTGTCAATTAGTGCTTAGTACTAAGTGTTCACTAATTCGGACGTGAGGAAACAGAGCTACCACGAAATATAGATCCGAAATTTCGGGCCCAAACTAAAGATACTTTACTTACCTTGGAAGGGTTTAGGCCAAACGAAGTTTCAGATGTAGATCGAAATATCAGACACAATTTTCTGATATTTCGGTCTGCATCTTCGGATCCACATCTTATGGTAGACCTCCTAATTTCCTCCATAATTTAGTGGCCGATTTGTAAAATATATACATGGTATGATATTAACATTGACATGATAATTATAATCTTGTACTACGCACTCTGAACTATTAGAACCCTGATGGTATCCACTGTTGCTATATAGGTACCTTTGGTATTGATCTATGTATAATGCGATGGTGTAGGAATACAAGACAAATTGCTTACGCTCAATAGTATTGACAAGAAAATAGATACTGAAATAATATTGTGTCTATCACTCAATAATGAGAGCCACATATACACAATATTATTGACAGTATTATTGACAATATTACGATCAGATGTATTGCACCCCTTCAAGTAAATAAAATGTTCTTATTCAGTAGTTGCTCATTTGATTACTTGTTTTATCAGTAAGTGACAATGATATTACCTTATATTAATTTTTGTCGGTTAATACATTATGCCTGCTAGCCTACCACGATGTGCTATAAACGTTTGTGTTGTGGGTGAGAATGAGATAGAGCTATACACCCTATATAGATCCATCCCTCTTACTCGCTCGGAACACGACCCTTATAACATGTCATGGTGGAGTTGCTGTTTCCGACAGACAATTATATCTTGCATTTTCAATTATTATGATTTTAACATGTACAGTCAGCATCAGATCGATCTTGAAGAACAAAGTACTCAAAATGATCTTATACCTTAGTTCCCCCCTTCCTGTTGACTGATTGTTCTGGTATTTGGTACACACCTTTACTTCAGACCATAGTACAATTTAAATCAATAAAACATTTTGATTTACTCTTAATACCTTGGATCATTTTGAGACTGCAGTCAAGATCATTCTGAAGCTGACTGTACCTACAATGTCGAATCAGCAACTACTGTCAATCTTATCCCAAAATTCAAACTGTATATAGGTAAAAAGCTTACTTCTGCTTATACTGTAAAGTGTAATGGGTTCATGAAATCAATAAAATACAGATTTTTTTTAACACTATCGTTTTATTTCGATACAATCTTATAATAATCCCTGTATATAACACGAGTATAAAACTTACAAACGATAATACACTTAAAGCTAATTAAATAGAGTATCAAATACTTTGGTATGTCGTCGGTTGGATTGTTTATGAACTGCCGCGAGTAGAAACTCATTTAGGTACTTGTTAAGATGATTTTGAACAACAGATACATTATTGTATACTAAAAATTTCAGCAGCAAAATACACATACACATTAGTACCAGCAAAAGGATTACTACGCCCAAGTAGCTATTACAAACTATTAGATAAGTAATCGGTGCTTTTACTTTAAAAATCATCAAGTTTTGCTGATAGTTATGTTAACAATAGGCTGTTCGCCTATTTCGCCTATTGATAAGTGATTTGATCGATGCATGGTGGAGTACATTAGAAGTAGTCTGTTGACTCTAGAAAGGTACCCAGGATATAGATTTCAGGAAAATATATAGAGGTTTTACTCTATATATTTTGGGGTGAATGGGGATCAAATAAGTGAATAGGAGATAAGTAGACCGTTAGTTTTTCTTAAATAATTTCTTTGACAAAAATTCAAGTATCTAACCAGATATTTGATAATTCTGTTATTCTTACATTGAAATTACAAATATCTGCAGAATTTATCTGAACATTTTATTTCTATTCACGCTTTGATACCTATTCACCTTATTTTACGGTACTGGGACAGGGCCTTTTACTAATATAACAGCACGCAAATGAATATAGTGTTACAATACACAAAGAAGGCAGGGCAATGGCTACAAATGACTAAATAAGTTTCAATCGCGTCTTAGAGTTCATACTGTTCATGGCCAATGTTTCTTAAAGTTTGTTAAGGAAAGGTGAGATGGAAGCGAAGTCTTCGCATTCAGGGATCAGTTTTCCCTTGAATTTGATGCAGGATTCGGCGCAGAGAGGGCCTTCGAACCAAGCGCCGAGCATCTTCTTACACTGCGCGCAGTTCTCGATGCAAACCTCCAGGGGATCGTAGGTAGCTGAGAACAGGTCGTAAGAGTATTTTTTGTTAGCTGTACCTATCTATTTAGAACTAAAGATGTGCGGGCTCTTTAAAAATGTATATCGCGGACGTAGAAATCGGATGAGAATGTGAAGATCCGTGAATATGGATTACAGGTAGGACACGCCGATATTCCCGTCCCAATTGAGTAGTTCGATCCGCCCTAAGGAATATCGCGGCCATATAGTCACACTGGTGTGATAACCTGGTGCGACCACGAGTCCGGACTCATAATAACATCGTGTTATGTTCTCGGCGGCAAGCAGGGTAGCCAGAGCTCACAGGGTTTTTGTGCTGTCAGTGGGAAGACCAAAGGCTTGTCCTGCTTTGTCTTCTGCACTGACGGCACAGAAACACCCTGCTCTTACAGGGTCGGCAGCACGCGTATGACTCCCCTGGTGTTGCACACGTTCATAGGCCACGGTTACCACTTTGCATCAGGTGACCTGTGTGCTTGTCTGCCACCTAAGTGTAAGAGTAAGTGTAGGTATGCCTAACAAAAAAAAAATCAAATACATAATTTGAATGGAATTTTATAGTTGCATGCAGTGAATTTAAAATCAATAAGTAAGATAAAAATCCATCGAAGAGAAACGGATACGGATCTTTCTTCTCCATAGGATATACGACAAATCAATGCTGCAATGTTTCAAACCTCCAGTTCATTTTTAGTGTATAATATGACGAGCGATAGCCTCTGTGGTATGGCGGTAGTGAACGCGGCCGCTAAGCAGGAGGCGCGGGTTCATTCCCCGTTCAGTACAAATAATTGTATGTATGAACATGGGTGGTGGTGCCTCGGAGAGCATGTTAAGCCGTCGGTCCCGGGCGCCACACGAACATCTATGGCAGTCGTTACGGGTCACCTGCATTTTGTGCCAGAATCAATAGGTAGGTACCTACGGTATCTACTTGAGTTTATAAATTCGATATTAACTGCGGCTCTCGATCTTACCTGCAGCTTTTACTTACGGCTTAGGTAAACTTATCCGTGGATTATATATCCGTACATACACATTTCCTTATCAATAGGCTCGCGTGACGGAACAGCTTTTATTCGGTAGGATACCGAGATAGCCTACAAGCCTTTACCTAGCGAAGTTGTAGGTATCTGTGGAGGTATCCACATGCAAAAAGAGTTAAAATAAAAGGTCATTAAAAGGTACCTACAATCATTAGCTAGACGTTTCAGTCATGAACCGATGACCTAGTTATAATGGAAAAAACATTAGATGGAAATGATTATACCACTCATATATAGCTACTTATGCTCGTCTAGGACGGTAGTTTTCAGATGTGCTATGTGATAGTTCTTACTATGATTAAGCTAGGCTAGGCTAAAATAGGCTAGGTTAGACTTCCAACTTCAATCATTCACCGACAGTCACAGCTGGCCAGGCTTGTTCTCCGTGCGGTGTCGGAGGACCTTTGTGTGGGCGGAACATTACACCGTTCCTCCCAAGTGCTAAGTTATAGATGAGCTGATTATAATGAGAAAATCTTAAGTTGCCATACCCGTATTATTGTATACCCCTTATTTATGCCTCAAGAAAAAAAAAAATTGAACTGAATACATTCGCCTTCGTTTGTACGTTATCACATTTATAGGTGCATCATCCATTCCAAGTATGTGTATGAATATTACGAAAATCTACAACAGAATAAAATGTCAATCGATCAATATATTCATCTCTTCTCGGTTATGGGGTCAAGTGTGAGCGCCTAAGGTGAAATTGCGCAATAACAGCGAAAGTGAGCTGTCCAATTCACGGATTGAGGTCATTGTCTCCGGTGATCGACGAGCGAATACATCTCTCATGCATTTTTAAGAGGCTTGAAGCGTTTAATATGTTTTTTTTTGTATTCTCACGACTAGCGAATGGATAGGCAGTACCTAGTCTATTACTCGTCCAGTTTTTGCCATTCTTTGGCCCACGTAGAGGGGGCCAGGCCAGTCTATTGCTGTCTACCTGTCACGTTTTTATTCGTCTATCGAAATCAAACGAATTCACCTGACGTGGTTTACACTAGGGTTTCTTACAGTTTAGGACTAATTATGCTTCCACCCTCTATAATTTGCTTTTCTTTTGTGTCTAGTCTTTTGGCCGGGTTCCTAGCGCAGGGGCTCTACATTTTACTAGCAGGTACCTACTCTACTATTAACCATTTTATCCAACATCGAAGATGGCCGAATATAATTTGTCCTAATTATGCTTCTACGCTCTACTAGTTCTACTAGTAAAATGTAGAGCCCTTGCGCTTGTAGAGCTACTATTGACCATTTTACCAAACATCGAAGATAAGAGGTTAATTGTGTGCTCTCGTGTGCGGTACAACCGCATCAGATAAGTATAAATATTACATACAGAAATGTATGAATTTAAATGTTGGCTTTTCTCATTCACTTACGGAAAACCTCATTTTAGATTCAATTTAGATTGAGCAAAGACAAAGCTAAAAGGTATTCTTTGTTATTTCGCAGGTCACGTTTAATCTTAATCGTTGTCCTTATGAATTTTAATTTGTTGAAGCACGTGTCTAGTGTAAAAGATTAAATTTCGTACTTTATACGCAGCCACTGCATAGCAGTCCTTTGAAATATTAACAGGTAGATATACCTTATTGGGCGTGCAGCTGAAAAGGAAAAAGGATTTAAAAAAATTCAATTTTCATTCATGGGGAATCCCAGTGCCCAGTTTTAGGGTAACCTACCTACATTTTTTGTTCATGAGGAAATTCCCACGGATACCCCCACAGTCAGCCAGCGGGGGTGGTTAGGTCGAACTCGAACCGACTAAATTCATATGCCGTCTCGAGTCTTAATTACCGGGGTGTAAAACCTTAGTCTCTCTCTCATGACTCTTGTTACGACTGCGACGATATTTTGTGATTCCCTTTTAAAATTTTTACTATCGTCTATTTCGGCAATAAACATCTTGAAATCAAGCCTGGATTTTAATGGGTTATGCGTATGCCCGATTCCCACCAAAAAATTCAAAAGCGTTTTATCAATCAAAATGAAGGTAGTACCGTCAATGAGAAAAGTGTATTATATTTTCATTTATGTTACAACCTTTTATTTAACTTGCTCTGTATGCACCTAATATGGACTATGTTCGCCCTGGAAAAATTGGTCGGCCACTAGTTTGCGATCTATCACAATATCAAGCCTCTTATAGGTTGATTTAGCTGCAAAGGTCTTGGTAGGTTCACAAACACCTTTCTGCTATATTGTGCAGAAATACGTGTATTTTACGTTATCCTAGTTCAATTTGTAGCTGGTCTGCAAGTGTACGCACCCACGCTATTATCGTGACCGGTTCTTGTAGAATTATTAATTATAATACTAGCTTTGCAGGTATACCTCGAGACACGTATGTGGGACCTAAATCGCGAGAATAACGAGGCCCTGTCGCGCGCGGATTGATTTATAATAATCTATGCTTGGTGAATTTGAGCTCGTCCACCGCAATAGCACCCCATGTTATCCTCAAGACACACCCAAGAAATGTGAACGAGCGCATTGAGCACATTTTGAACACATTTTAGGTCCAAGGTATACGTCCCGAGCAATACCACACTAAGAAATATGGCAATAGTATAATTTATTTAAATAGTAAGTTACGTATCTACCAACCTATAATTACTTAAGTCGATTTGAATAATTTTTATATAGGTATATGAGGCAGGTTCATCGTTACCTATATATATGTTGTAGAATATTTATATTTATTATTATTATTATTTATTATCTTGTTAAAGAAAAGATCAGAGAGAAAGAAGTAGGTAGGTCGTGTGCTATGTTCTAAACATATTCTAACCCATCTGCCTAGAGTGCATTTTTTTTTAGTTTTTATCGGCAAATTATCTCGGACTTAAAAGTCTAATAGCCAACTTGAATGTGAGATATCTGTGAGATAAAGAGAAACAACTAACCTGTGGGTTAGTTCATTAGACTGAATTAATGAGTCTTTCCGCAGTATTCAACTGGCTGAACTTTTCACTTAATTGTACTGTTCATTTGATTGAACTGATTCATTAGTTCAGTCATCTGAACCAAACACCTTAACTACTGGTAATAAATTTCGAGAAGAATGAATAGGTGCGGCAAAAGTGTCACCAGATGGAAGTTTTCGGGGAAATGAAGCATAATTTAGTCAATCGAATTAACTCTCCTTTTTTTTTTTAAGAATTTTGGCAATAATTATCGGTATGCTTGAGTACTAATTGAGGTTTAATTCAGCAACGTTGAACTCGGAACTGGTGAGTTCCGTAGTCCGAGAATACGCGAACATCCGCAGTGAATAGATACCACCTCAAGAATTTTCAAAGCATATGAGACTTTTTTATATTTTTCTTGCGGGGACCAAGATACACATACTAAACTTGCTTGTTTTCTTACATAGTGACAAGAATTTGAGGAAGAAGAGAGGTTTCGAAGAATTCTATTCTACTTCCTACTAATATCATAAATATGAAAGTTTGTGAAGACGTTTGTATGTTTAGATGTTTTTTTATTCAATTACGCTCAAGCCTGAACGGATCTGGCTGAAATTTGGTACTGAAATAGATTACAGTCGCAAATAGCACAGACTTTTTACCCCGATAATAGGCTCCCTATTGGAGCAGACGTGTCCTAGAGTGAAGACCGCGAGAAGGAAAACGAAAGGAACGCCTAGCCAGGTGGATTGAGGTCACCAAAAAGGTGGCTGGGATAGACTGAATGCGGTAGTCGGAGGATCGGCAGACGTGGCGCATAATGGGAGATGCCTATGTCCAGCAGTGGACTACAATAGGCTAATTGATTGATTGATCAAATAGGTTACCATAGTTAGCGGGAACCGGGGAACAGGATTAAAATATCACGCAGGTAAAGCCGCGGGTAACAGCTACAAAGAGTAAGTTTACATCATTTTCGGTGAAAGTGCAAACTGTGTTCCACAGCTGTGAATTTATTTAGTGACAGGAAAATATTCATTGTATTGTAAGTCAAATTTGTGTACCTATCTTGCGAAACGTTGTGGATGTCGCGTTTAGAAATGTTGTGCATACAAAATACTTACGAGCACAACATACGTTGGGAGAATATTCTATGAATTTGTTTTACTAACTTGAATGCTATGTACCTACGTACTCCAAAAGATCTTCAGATCTTTTTGAGTACTTGTTTGCTATTCAAGATCAATCTGATGCTATACAGTGTGTACCTGTATCTATATAAATAAAATAAATCGCTGAAATACATGTATAAACATGTACACAAATGCCGAATGATTGTACTACCTAATTGGATGGTTTCTTTTTTGGGTTTTATTCTATATTTTCAGGATAAGGTTTGTATGCAATCTTTTTTTTGGAAAGTCAATGGTCAATGATTGCACCGGAGTAAAGCCTGGGCCCGCAGCTTGTTTTTAATATAAATATAATTTATGTAGGACCCTGGTAGAACGCGATCGGTGTCGGTCGGAGAGAGATGTCGTGCGGTGTTCCGCAGGGATCGGTCCTGGGGCCGCTCCTGTGGAACATCGGATACGACTGGGTGCTTCGCAGTGAGCTCGCGGATGGTGCTGCCGTGACGTGTTATGCGGACGACACGCTAGTGACGGCAAGCGGGGCTACACACCGCGAAGCGACCCGGAAGGCCACGACCGCGGTTGCCCAAGTTGTGGAAAGGATCCGGCGGCTGGGTCTCGCGGTGGATCCGCAGAAAACCAAGGCAATGTTCTTTCATGGACCTCGGCGCGGACCACCTGCGGGATCCAGCATCACAGTGGGAGGCACTCTCATCGGCATCAAGCCCCAGATGAAATATCTGGGGCTCGTGCTCGACGGTCGATGGGACTTCGGGGAGCATTTCCGAAGCCTGGTCCCCAAATTGGTGCTCACAGTTAACGCTTTGACGCGTCTGCTGCCCAATTTGAGGGGCCCGGAGGACTCCTGCAGGAGACTCTACGCGGGTATCGTGCGGTCCATGGCACTATATGGGTGCCCCGTATGGGCGGACAACCTGAGGGCCAAGTACGTGGACCTGCTGCGTAAACCGCAGCGGAAAATGGCCATCAGGACCATCAGGGGGTACCGCACGATATCCTTTGAAGCAGCGAGTCTCCTCGCCGGATCGTTACCGTGGATCCTGGAAGCGAGATCCCTTTCGGCGCTATACCGCTTCCGAAAGGCGGCGCGGGAGCGGGGACACGATCCTGAGCCTGAAGAAATTCGGGCCGTGAGATCCCGGCTCCACAGGGACATGGTGGCGGAGTGGGAGCTACAACTTGGGCAACCACGCGCAGGGCGCGCCGTAGTAGCGGCGGTAAGACCCATCATGGGGGAGTGGCTAGAGAGGCCACACGGCGGCCTCTCGTTCTGGCTGACGCAGATCATCACCGATCATGGATGCTTCGGACGGTATCTGCATCGGACCGCGAAGAAAGAGCCAACGTCCGAGTGCCATCACTGCGACGCGAGCGAGGACTCGGCGCTGCACACACTCACCGAGTGTCCGGCGTGGGAGACGCCGAGACGGGAGCTGGTGGCGACCCTGAGAGTGAGAGCTCTCACGCTCGCCACTTTGCTCGCGGCGATGGTTCGCTGCGCGGATGCGTGGGCCGCCGGCGCCTCCTTCTGCGAGCAAGTGATGCTCGTGAAGGAGGCGGCGGAGCGGGAGCGAAGGAGAATCGCAGACCTTGCGGCCCGCGAGGAGCGAAGGAGAATCGCAAACCGCGCGGCCCGCGACGAGCGGCGGCAACTCGGGCGTCGGAGGTCGCAGAATGACCTCCGTCCCCCATGAGCGCGGGCCTGGGGGTGACGGGTGGGGTCGCCTGTCACCCTAGCAGAAGCAGGCCACGGCGGTGGCACGCATTGCGTGCCCCCCCATACCCGGGGGCGAGTTGGGGACTCCGTTGTCCCCACACCGGAAGAGGGCCAGATCGAGAGATATGGCCCTGGGTCGGCCGGGGTGCGAGAGATATGGCTATGACAATCTCACCTCCGGCAACTGACGGCCCACAGAAGGCGTGCGTTTTAGTCGGTTCGAGTCCGACATAACCTCCTCCTCCGACCCCGGCGGGGGAGGTATCCGTGGGGATTTTTCGCACGATAAAAAAAAAAAAAAAAAAAAAAAAAAAAAACCCTGGTAGAACTAATAGTTTAAGGTTTCCCTCATCATTCTACTATATAAAAAACAGCTTCATGTCTTTTAGTCTCATAGTATTTCTGTCGAAGAAAATAATTATTACTGGTACATACTAGGAAATATATATTTTATTGGTTGATGTTTTATTGTGTTTATGAATCAGTTCTTCACAGGGCCTTCAGGCTCTATTTTGGAAAGCAATTTTCCCACTAGCCTTCCGCCTGCGTGGATCTCTTATCTCCAGTTCTACTCAACCGATTGCAATCAAATAAACGTAAGATTTTAAGTCTGACCAAGACCTTTCTAACTTAAAGCCGTGTCAAAATCCGTTCAGTAGTTTTTCTGTCTTTCGTGAACAAATATTTCCAATGTACAATTATATAATAGTAAAGATAGATAAATATTCTTTGATGAACTGTCAACATACCCATTGCTTATATTTTTGATATTTTATTTAATTGGCGTAGGCTGGTACAGTTTTGTGTTTGCGAAAATGTTCATATTTTAGATGCACACTGTGGAGGATAAAATTAAAATTTCCGTTCGCTTACTGGTGAAGCAGGTGCAGCAAACCTAAACACCAAGATTCAGTACCAAAGTTTCAGCAGCAATAAATTTACGTACAGTTATGTAATACAGCAACTTTAATGCAAGAGCTTTAATGCTCTATAGGCACTAGGCTTTACCTAGTGCCTATACATTATTATTTTTCCCAGTATGATACAATTATTCAATTCTATATTAGGTTTCTCGTTTCGCTAAACTGTTTAGTCAATAGTCTTTTAACTCTTTTGCTAGAAATTAAAAAACAACAATACCTACATTCTAACGAGGGTTCTGGTAATTCCGGTTTGACCACCCACTACTCTACACTAGTGCTACTCTTTTAAGCAAAAAGTCGTATAGACAAATAACGTTTCTTTGTTTATCAGTTAGTTCTCTATAGTTATATCCACCAATTCCATTTGTGACCATTCTTCCAATTGTGATTAAACTTTAGTACGTTATTGAACTATATTAAACTAGGTATATTGTAAGCCATACTGAGTCATAGCTTCTTAAGAATGAAATGACATTTTCCTGCGAAGGAAGATAAAAAAACTGGAATCTAGTCGATATATATATAAAAAAAAAGTGAAATACCACTCACTGATTAGTCACGAAATCTCAGAAAGTATAACACCTACAAACTTGAAATTTGGCAGCAGGTTTTCCTTATAAGGTGTAAACATCTGCGAAGAGCGGATTTTACAAAATTCCACCTCTAAGGGGGCATAACGAGCTCCACGCGTAAGAAGTCGCGAGCGGCTGCTAGTGAACTTATAAATGTTAGAACATTAAAAGGTACTGCATCCTTCCATCAGTAGGGGTGCCTGCAATGCCTGCATTCAGGTAAGGTTGACTTGCGACTCGACACCAAGATTTTGTTGGAGTCCATACACCAAATTAAACGAAAATCAAACGTGAAGTAATTTTAGATGCTCTAATAGTGGTTATTCTATTATTTACCGATAGCTGGGGTGCAGGCGACATGTCCGAAGTTAGCAATAAAGACGATAGCCAGGAACCCGACGAATACAGCAGTAATTTTGCCAGCCATTTCTGTGAGCTGTAAAAAAATAATGGAATAAATGTAGCGAAAATTATTATGTTTTTTTTAAATCTAATTTCGCGTATACATTTGGAGATATCAATTAGCTTATCGCAGTCCACTGCTGGACATAGGCCTCTTCCAATAATGGGTGGCTTTAGCCTACTGTTTTCACACTGACCAGACAGATTGGTACAGGGTTTATTTCGAATTTTCCTTCTCTCACGTCTGCGTATTTTTCCGTTAGTCGCCTCTGACGACACCCTTCAGAGGAGATGGGTGATACTTGTATTGTTTCTCCACCACCACACGAATTTGGAGATACTACCCGACTAAAATTAAACATTTTTAAACTTATTTTATTTTAAATTGGAAAAAGCGAAATCTATACTCGGGCAGGACTCGAACCCGCGATCTTTCCCTTACAGGGGGAATGCTCTGACCACTGAGCCACCGAGCTTCGCCCGAGATTGATCCAAATTTTCCAATACATCCATCTTGGGGCCATCCTCCATCCATCCTGCCCGAGTATTGATTTCGCTTTTTCCAATTTAAAATAATTTGTTTAGTTTAGCATACTAAATGCTTTAAAATTATCTAAATTTTTAAACTTGCTATTAGGAGAGGCGGTATACTCATGGGGTGAAGTGCCAGGCAACTCGAGTTCTAGCCACGATTATTTGTGACCTCTTCGTATGAGAAGAGGTCACAAATAATCGTGGCTAGAACTTCTTACCTCTGATACCTCTGAGTCTGGTTAAATATTTTTTTCAGAGGTTTTTTTAATCTTATCTCCATAGATCACCTATTTCCATCTATTCCTGTCCGTTACCGCAAAGAGCTCCGAAAGAGTGCAGTTACGAATCTGGCCACTCCGCCTACGGTGATAGTAGTTTCATTCTTCACATCTCCGCGAAGCCTCCCTTCTATCCGTAACTGAATAGGCTTAGAGTATAGGTTTATACCTCACTGTATCTTCAAACAAATCTAGAAGCAGTAGCTCTACCCTATTATTATGTGGATACCTACTTGTTCGTAGTCTCTGAACACTTCCATTCGTAGGAATTGAAGCCTGCTTCAGAAAACCCTTACATCGTGTTCACTGATTCGAAAAAATCCAGACAGATGGAAAACCGTTTCTCCACAAGTGAACCACTACTCAGGGTATATATGATAAAAAAGATTTATAACCAAGTACCCAATAAAATCTCAAATTTTTGACAATATCTAATACTAGCTGTTGCCCGCGGCTCCGCCCGCGTGGAATTCGGATTCCGGTCCAACTTTAATGTATGGAAATCTGCCCGATTTATTGACATTTATGCTCACTGCTCCGCTCCCTTTAGTAGTAGCGTGATGTTATATAGCCTATGTTACTCCCAGATAGTGTAGCTTTCTATAGGTGAAAGAATTATTGAAATCGGTACAGTAGTTCCGGAGCCTATTCATTACAAACATACAAACATACAAAAATAGGTACAAATCTTTCCTCTTTATAATATTAGTGTAGATACATCAGTGTAAAAGTAGAATTCATCGCAATGCATGACATTCGATTTCTCCGTCATTACCGATATTAAAAATTATTTTTAATAAGGATTGCAATTTTACAATATTTCATTACTAAATATTTGTCCTTTTCTTCATAAGGGGACTAATATTACTATAATGATCTTTTAGTAGTGTCACTTTTATAAACTCATTCGGTCTACTTGTATATTTGCTTACCTTCCTAAACCTGAAATTTAAAATTTCAGGAAATCTTCTATTCTTCCTGTGAATGTGTCTCCTAAATTGAAAACACGGTCACTGATAAATGAAGGTATTAACAAATTGTTATCATTCTTATACAGCACCGTTAAAATAAACTTCTCTTTATTGAAAGTCGACTTTAGAACCTACAGGGCACCCAATTAGAAACAAACTTTACCTTGACATAAAGGAATAAAAACAAACACATTGCACTTATTTACCTCAGTTGTTAATCACACAAAACTTTTAAGTTCCATATTTGGCATACATAATCACACAAGCACTACACCAGCTAAGATCATTTCGCTGTCTCCATCGAAATATAACATATAAATGATGTTACAACGATTGATGTACGTTTAAGTATAACGGAAAATTCTTGCCAACGACCGTTCGTAAATGGAACTTGTTTAAATATGTAACCACTTAACTATGGTTGCACGTTGTGTGAGGTGGGGCGACAATCTGCGCGTGCGCTTAAGGGATTTCCCAGGAAACGGATCTGTACCTCTGCGAAAGACGAAAGTTCTAAGTAGGAAGTCGATGAGATTACGCTGATGTTAACATGGACTTTTGATCAAAGTTAAATTTTGTTTCAGTTAAAATTAGTTTGTTGGTTAAAGTATCGTAATTTTATCTTATTACTATTAATTACTAAGTATGTTATTTTAAATACGAAACTAGAATGGATTACAAGAAGTGAAGTGAAGTGAAGTGAAGTTCCAGAAAGAGAAAGACGCTAAAATGGCTGAATAGATGCTTTTTTGAAGGAGGAAGGGCACGATGGTATTTCCGTCCCAATTGAGTAATCCGACTAGGGGAAGTACCTCCACCCTACAGAATACCGCGGCTATAATAACCTCGTATTGTGTTCCCGGTGGTGTGTAGGGTAGCCAGACTCGAGCTCACTGGAGAGGTTTTGTACTGTCAGTGCGAAGATCAATGGCTTGTCCTGCTTGTCTTCTGCGCTGACAGCGAAGAATCTCTCTGTTTTAATAGGGTCGGCAGCATGACTGTGATTCCTCTGGTGTTGCATTTGTCCGTGATAGGCCACGATAACCACTTTTCAACAGGTGGGTCATGTAAGTGCACCTAAGTGGTATAAAAATGGATCTGGCTGAAATTTGGCACGAAGGCTGAAGGGAATAGCAGATGGCTCGCGGGAACAGAATCAGTATTTCACGCGAGTGGAGTCGTGGACAACAAAGAGCAGCTTATATTACGCGTTAAAGACAACAATTATGAAATGAGGATATCCACATTATAATTACAAATTGCAACACTTATAATGTCAATTTGCATCGATAAAAAGTGGATAGATTCTATAATAACAATTGTGGACAAACCTAATTTACATCAAGTGAATACAATAGGCGCTTATAAATAGATCAACGATTGTACACGCTACTGTGCAGACATCTAGATAATCTAACGGGATGTCAAATAAATCTTACTCATCGATAAGCAGACAGCGAGGAAACCACATGTGCTAAATTATGAAATTTAGAAAGTAGATTTCTTTCTAAGCGACAAATTAAACAAAAAAAATACCCACTAAGTGTGTCAAATCCTTTTAAGTGTGAAGCCTGAGGCTGAAAACTAGAAATACAATAATAATAGATATAAGTAGGCGTTTAAGCCATCATATAAGTACATTATAAATCAGAAATAACTACCAATGCCTATAATGAATACCCCTTTTTTGAAAATAAGTACGTACAAAAAAGAGAATAATAAATTCACAGCAGAAATAGCTTGATAGTTATTTTTATCAAGGTAAATAAAACAGGTTTACCCGGTATTACTAGGCACTACAATTGCCTTATAATGATATAATAAAAATAATAATTATGCCAATAAATCTGTTCATTGACGTCAAAAACTCGACACAAACTGAACAAAGAACTCTAGACGTTTTTAATAAAATCACCGAAACTCGTTTATAATGTCATCGCCTTTTTAATACCATATAATTTCTTCCGCATAAATTTTTAATGTTGGTAACTAATAAAAAAAATGCTGGTTGTAGAAACGGCCAAGGTCGCCAAAATCTGCACAAGTAATAGACAAAGTGGACCAAGGTAGATTCTTAGATCAACATTAACACCGTTACTAGACTTCTTTCAAGGAAAGTATGAATCACTGTTGCGTAAGGAGCATCGTAACACGTTTTCCTATTCTATGGGTGCGTGTAGATAGTCAATATATTTCGCGATCCTGTCAATACATATTGATGATTGTCACGATATAGATACAACATTGACACAATTTTTATGTGCGAACAAACGTTTTCGGTCCTTACACTGGATCAGGATATTGGATCGCAATACCTATTGTCTCTATATCTATACGCATCTATCTTTTTATTTAGGGTTTGGTTGTCTCAAAAGGACGAATTTTATTTGACTCATATTAATTAGCTAAAAAGTATATTATGAAAGTGGAGGTAGACACTAAACTATTCATTGTAGTTAAATGAATTTATTTAGGATAAATATTATGTCGGTTTAAGAGTTAATTATTATAAAATTTTATGCGTAAATATTAAATAAATTGTAGTAAGTAATGCGGCATGTCCACAATATTCCGTTGCATCGGAATAAACTCGCTCGCCTTCAGCGGTAGCCCGGGGCGCCTGAATGTTTGGATACATGGATGATACTTTTAGGGTTATTCAGTAACTATTTATCATTATTCGCTCATTTTGCTTCAACATTAAATACGTGGACATAATAATTTATGGACCAATAAAGGCATTGGATAATTTAAATTGTGGTTTTAAATGGCAGCGTTGGGACTCCAAAAAATAATGTCGATAAACTTAGTAATTTATGATGTGGTATTCTTGTCCCCTTAGTCACTACAAATAAACATACCGACTTTGTATTCGAACGTGTCTTGTGAGATTTCAACTTGTCGTCAAAATGTTGCAGAATAACCAACATTTAGGACAAAAGCGTTTTACTTCCGCGCTGACGAACAAAAGTCAAATGTAAATAACCTCTAGACTCGGTTCGCGTACTATGGAGCTGATAGTTACAGATTATCTCGACACCGCATTTACATAGCTCCTTAAAACCGGTAGTACTTATGCAAGTATGTAAGTACAGAGCAATGGAAATTGTAGTAGAATAAACCGAACTTCGAACATGTACTACACCTTTTAGGAAGCGGATCTCGTTATCAAACGATCAGTTTGTATCACAATTATTGTTGATACAACTTCCTAAACTTAAAATTATGAATTCTCGATCCTGCTCCTGCCGGATACAAGATGTCGTGATTGATGTATAACTAAACAAATAAAAAAAATATATTTCCGCGTATGAAATCATGCTGACAAAAAATCGTTATGTAAAATGGATGCTATCATCTAAAACGGGATTAAGTTATACTACATACTTATATCAGTCAATGTTTCCTACGGAAATAGCTGGGTTAGTAACAACATCGCGTCTTGATCGATGTTGCATACAAAATTGTAACTACTGTGGAAAATGTTACATTTTACGGTCAAAAGTGCTCTTGCACAATGGTGATTTCTTCAACAATCATACATATGCATATAATCACGCCTTTATCTCTGGAAGGTTAGGTAGAGGTGAATTAACACTCACATTTTACCAATATTAGGTCCCACGTAATAGTCTATTGCCGAATGCCGGGCACTATTGTTGACTCGAGCCATGCATCTGAAGCTGAGTCTGGGATATATACGAGTATAGTATATATATATTATCAATAATCATAATATCCTGTAAAAAAATCTACCGTGACTTTCATAGAGAATGGCATTAATAGATATTCCTATCTGTTCTAGCAGGTCCAATACGGTATTTTAAAGGGCTGAATTTGTGTGAACCTGTGTGAACCCTTGAGAGTAACTTAAATAAATACTTAATACAAAAGTGTATTAGTTGTAGAAAAAATAAATAAATATAAATTGATATTTACAAATAATATATGGGTTACATGACATGGCGTCAATATTACAAGAAAAAAATCAATGAAAGTAATAAAATACTCAGAAGAAATACTCACTTGAAGAATTGGTGATTAGCTTCTAATGTTAGTGCTGGATGCAAACAGTTGAATGTGCTTAGAAGACCAAGATATTCGGGTTTTATAGTAATCCTGGCAAGTCTGGCTAACCAGCCGTGTCTTGAACAGCAGGAGATGCCTCCATTATCTAAATGGATCGGGTAATTAGATTGTGCTAATGTTCCAGACGTTATATTAGATTTCTCTTAGCAATTGCAAATGTATGTAAGACATTAAAATAATAAAGGGTCCTTTCATATTACATGTGCAATTGTTGGAGACGTAGCTCTATCGTGATTTTTGGACTAAATGTCCCAGAAGTGATAACATTGTTACACCAATAGAGTAGAACTGCCTCAGTGACGACGACCTCATAGATAAGTTTGAAATTGAGATTTTAAGATTGGCTACGAAATTGATTTTAAGTTAAATTGAGAGTAGTTATCATCAGGTTGGAACTTTGAAATATTGAATGATGTTTTTAAATAAATATTGTAGGACATTCTACACAACGCTATCTAGACCCAAAGTAAGCATAGCTTAACTAGCTTGTGTTATGGGTTCTAGAACACGGATAAACATACTTAGATACATTTTTTTTTGTAAATACATACATATTATACATAGGAACACCCAGACCAATGCAAATATTCATATTTCATGCACACAAATATTTGCACTGAGCGGGGATCGAACCCGCGCCTCCTGCGTAGCGGCCGCGTTCACTACCGCTATGCCACAGAGGCAGTCAGCAACTTTAAAAAGGAAAACTTTTATGAACCGCATTGGAAATTCTAAGGGTCCTTCTAGATTAGGCCCTTTTATCATCAAACCAAATTTTTTGATGGATTTTACGAAGAATTAAGGGGACTCCCTAATTATAATTAACGTCAACTATTAACGGATTAGCAGGTAGCTCATATGACCTAAGAATAGAACCATGCATAGTACTCGCACTTGCCACCATTGAGGCAGTCAATTTTCAACCTGTGCAAAATACAGTAATGATAGAAAACTATTTAATCACAAGATTGAATGACTTCTTGTTCCATTTTCACCTTTCACAAGTTCAGGAACATAAAAACTGCAATAAAACCGTCCCATAAACCAGTCAGCGATTGAGTCAGGAGCAAACTATACCTGCAAATAATGCTATTAGGTACTCCATAATAGTATCAACAACGTAAATAAAAATGTGAACTGAAAAAGACGAGTATTAAATTGTAAATGATCAGCGTGCCTACCACGACACGCATAAGCGATTCAACTGCGAATTAGATTCGATAGCGCCATAGCTGTCTCCATTTACCTCTGAACCGCGGCTGAATCTGCATCAATCGGCAATTGAATCGACGCGTATCGTAGTAGGCAGTAGTGAAAATCATAACTTTAAAAATGCAGTATACCAGAGCAGACATCGTAAGTAACATCTTAACAAAACTGAACGCGTATTTAGGTCTCTGTTGAGGGGTGCTAATTAATCAATCACATTTTGTTCAGAATGAATTTGTTTCCGAGCGATTCACACGATTTTAAGGTGATGTAAGATAGAGATACAATTTATTAACGGTATATTTTTTTAAATAATAAAGCAATGGGCATTTTGCCTGCGAATAGTTCAAGCGAATTCATTTAATTTTATTCTTAATTTTTTGATCTTTGGTTGTACGAATCCGTTCGAAGCCGGTGGTTCAATATCGGTAAAGGAAATGTGGACGATATTAGAACTAAAAAAAATTTATTTGAAGAACGTTATATTAGATTACAATGTGAAGATAAATTCACAATCATTATAGTAAGACTTCCATGTCTTAGAGTTAGTCAAGTTGGATATCTAATTACTGTACAAAAAAAGTAATTATTAGAAAGAGATGTATAGGTATATCAAAATAATACAAAGAGAGAAAAGAAAAAGAAAAGAGAAAAAAATCACATAAAGTTGTTTTGTTGGGGGCTCCCAAAACTCGAAAAGTTTTTGGACATCTTAGTTTGATTGCGATACTAGTTTTGTTACAAAATAGTAAGGGTCAATATACAGTCGATGTTGTTATTGTGTAATATTGCGAAACTCGTTTAAAAATTATCAAACTAACGGTGGACTTGACAAGAACTAGATATTTCTTTGATTTTAGTTATTTTTACCCGACTGCAGAAAAGGGTTATTATTTAGCTGGTATGCGATAAAGTATCTTGGATTGTATACAATAATCAAAATGTGTATGAATTGGACCAAGCTTGTTATTGAGAATAAATAATTGCTAGTTTAAGATTTGACTCCTTAATAACTATGCACATCTGCAATTTTTGAACTATAATGCCGTTATCTACCAAAACTAAGTTTGATTAAACTACATTTTAAGTTTGGCAACAAAGTAAAATTAAGATTAACTGCAATTTTCTTTTGTTTATCTCTCTTGAAAGTGAAGATCGATAGGAACTTGTCAAAAACTTCCTTCAATTCTTATCGTACTTTGTATAAATTGTTTAAAATATACATTTATACAATTTTAAATGCCTAAAAGAATTGATTTTAGTTCTTTTCTCTGAATCCAAAATAACAAAAAATACGGCTTTCATAATTTTGATAACTTCATATAGAAACGTACTTCTATCTCATGAAAGATGAATATCTCGGAAATCATACTTATGTACTCGTATTGTGCGATCTTTCCGGATCGTTAGCAACCCATGGTAGGCACTAACAAGTAGGTAAACAAAAGGTAACTACAACCTGTTTGAACTGATTTGTAGATTTATATTAATAGATAATCTTATGTATTAACCTGTGCTATAAACTTTGTTTTTTCCTGTTCCTGATTGCACAACAATGTTGTGTAAATGTCAAAAAACGCCATTTCACTATGTCTCAGTAGTTTCTTTGCCTGGGACCATGGTAAATGGTGCTGTTTGTAGACCCCCTCGCTAGTTCTTTCTAAACATTTACCCTATATTCGTCCAATATGATTTAATACCGGACTTAAAGCGGGTTGTCCCCAGTGCTGTTAGTTAAGGCTCATTGAGTTTTGCATTTCTCCACATGCACCGTCCCCAATGGTAGTAGCAACCTACAATCTGTATGTATATTGTCTGTATATTGAAGTGCACATATTTTTTAATTAGTCGGCTAATAATTATGACAGGGACCACGGGTAATAAGCCATTTAAACGAGGAGATTTTTCTCGCCTGCACGATACGATTATCGAGAAGGCAGAAAACAGTTGCTTCGTCTAAACATTCGCGGAAACAATAGCCGCTAGCTCGACCACGTCTGGCGAGAATTGCCTAGCAATTAAATATTGCCCAGGAGAAAATCTCCCCGTCTAAATGACGCCTGAGCCTTTTTTTTTTTTTTTTTTTTTTTAAAGAATATTAGCAACCGAAATTACTAATATTCCCGTTAACCCCTCCAACTAAGCTAAATTGCTTGTGCTAGGAGTGGGTTCACGTCGGTAGTGTAATGGCCAGGATTCGAACCCGGGACCTCTCGATCGTAAGGCCGACTCCTTAACCACTAAGCTACCGATTTATTATAATACTCTTGGTAGCACACCTCAATATAATACTCTTTTAGTACAGCTTGGGCCGGTTGAGATGTGTGCATTGGTCAATACACTTGCACACATTTCAACCGGCCCGGCAATGATCCAATTTGCATAGCTACTGGGTGATGCAGGACAATTCTTGTACCACCCAGTAGCTATGTAAATTGGATCATTTCGAACTAGGTGCATGCCCTAAGCCCTTTTGTGCTTATTATCGATGCAAACATCCAGTATCGCAGAACTGGCGATAAAGCCACAAAATTGAATATCGTTTACCTACCATATTGAGGCCAGTCAGTTCCGAAATCACCCATAATGCCCTATTATTATCGTTCCCGGAAGTAAACGGCATGGATACGAGAATAAACAGAAAGGGATTCCAAGCTTTCGGTAAAAAATGTAATTTGAGGGCTCATTTCTGCTGTCAGCTTGTAATTAATCCGGAAATTATCTGATAAATTGTCGGTTGTACAAAATAAACCTCAATTATGAAGTAGCTTTGTGTATTCTGATGGATGAAATGTATTTGATGGGTGTGCTGGTTTGGAAGCTTTAAGTATCTTCTATTGATTAATCTATTAGTATATTCCGAATGGATATAATTCCTAGACACAATTTCGTTCGTTCATAATTCTAAAAGAGTGAAGAATTTATTTATTCGAATTGAGTCGTAAAATAACAATGTAGGAAGTGATATTTTATTGAAGAGCACAATTTCCTGCATATACAATATATAAAACCTGTATCGTATATGAATATAGGTATGTAAAGTAATGTATCGGGATTCCCCGTCATGGGTTCTATTCCGTTTTAAATAATTAGGAAGAAAGTTAAATTGCACCGAGGGATAATTTCCTAATATAGTGTTGTTTAGTTCGGTTTTAGTGCTATAATCCTAGATAAAGAAGAAAAGCGGCTACTCAGTTGCTCCCGGAAAAACTGCGGTAACAATCTATAAAAATAATCGAACTTCAGGCTCACATGGTGCACATTTTGGACGCAACCAGGAAATTACCTATGATGAGGATAATGATGACGAAATTGGCTATTATACTCGTAGTAGGACAATTTTTGTCATTTTGGAAAATCCATATCCAGCATACTAATATTACAAATGCGAAAGTAACTGTCTGTCTGTTACGCTTTCACACCTAAACCACTGAACCGATCTTGAGGAAATTTAATACACAGATAGATTAGAGCTTGGGAAAGGACATATGCTATGTTTGGTCGCGATAACCGACAAACACGCAGGTGGAGTCGTGGGCAAAAGCTAGTAAATAATAAAACAAGTACATAATGCAAATTATTTCATATATTTATTAAGTTAATTTTCATGATTTCAACAAACAATTTTTATTTGGTCTACGACAAAAGTTATTACAAAAATAATCAGTTTCTGTATAAATCAGTTGTTTGCAGATTGAGTACCCGATAAAGGTAAATTAAGCTGGTTTCGGCACTTCATCACTAATGTTTGCGAGTATCAGATTCTTCTCAGTTCCTTCAGGTTTCTTCGGCTCCAAGGCTGCCCTCATTTCCAAGGCACGCGTATCAGTTTCCAATGATTGATTCTTGTCATTTAGATCAATGGCTATTTTGATAGATGTAGCTTCCAGGGCGTTGTAAGTTGCTCTGGAGATAGAAATGTAATATTGAGTATGGCGGTTTTAGGTAATAATTGAAAAAGATTGATGAAACGATCTATTAAGCCTGACTAAGCAGTCTATAAAGGAAAATTTACTCGAGATACCTTAACATACATACAGACAAACAACGCAACGGAGTGATCCTAAAAGGGTTCTCATAAATCAATGTTTCATCGGTGATCATAAAAGACTAAGTAATTGGTTTGAAGCATTTGGTAATGTATATTGAGCGGGATTTGCCTTAAAAGTTGCTGACCGGATATAGAGGAATTAACCGAGAGCCATATACCAAAACATAGCCCTCAGGTGCTTTATATATCGCGGTGATCGTACACCCTATCACATGTACCAGATCTATTCCAAGAGCTCCAAGACGTGACGTCCACTGTATGTCTCGAAAACCGCCGTCTCGAGTCTCATAGATGACCCAATAAGGCAAGACTTCAGCAGCCCGGCTAACCCTTTGCCGTCTACAGCTTTTGAGTTAGACCATTTGGTTGCGGTAATCACGGTGTCATCTTCTCCAGGGGACAGAGCAAGGTATTTACTTTCTTTCTATATTGTCATCTATAGGATGGTTTACCTATAAATTGAGTGTGAAGATTTTATTAATGTGTAAACATACTTAGCACAATCTAATTTCTCTTGCAATTGGCGAATTGTTTCTCTCAAAGTTCGAACTTCTTCTTTCAAGCCAATGTCAGCCTCATCTGCAGCCAGCTCATTCCCTGGACGGTATCCTCTGGTTTCCAATCGAGTTTCTGCCACTTTCAAAGCATTTATTTTGTCAGCAAACTGTTCACCCATAGTTTTTAGTTCATTGCCTAATTTTTCCATGTTTTCTTCCATCTACAACAAAAGATAATTTTAAGTGACTTTTAGGTAGACGTAAGTAGTAGTAATAGGCCCTGAAAAAGGTGGCTAGGACAAACTGGATACGGAAGGCGGAGGATCGGGAGCAATGGCGTACATGAATGCGACAGGGTAATCGACTGAAGTAATACCTTTTTTTTATCGTGCAAAAAGTCCACACGGATACCTCCCCCGCCGAAGCCGGAGGAGGAAGTTATGTCGGACTCGAACCGACTAAAACGCACGCCGTCTGTGGGCCGTCGGTTGCCGGAGGTGAGATTGTCGTAGCCATATCCCTCGCACCCCGGCCGGAGTGTGGTAATTCTCCGTATGGAGAGCCTATTTCTGTGGAGTAAAGAAAAATCCCCACCACATTTTTTAAATAAAGAACGAGTAAAACGATTACCTTCATCTTCTGCCATTCCAGTTCATTCCTGGCTCTTTGCGTTTCATAGATGCGTCTACGTAACATAAAATTAGTGACATCAGTCTGAGCCCTGAGAGCGTTTCTGGCGCGGCCTCGAGCTACAAAAAGGGATTCTCGAAGACGCAGTGTATCTTGCAGTTCTGATATCGCCATATTCCTGGTGGCCTCACATTTTTCTACCCATTGTTCATTAGTTAACATCCTGTATTACAAATAATGGTGTTATATTTATAGCAGATATAGAAAACCTAGGATTGTTGACAAGAATTACTGGTAGAGACGGTTCTGTCTTCCACCAGTAAAGTACTTCTTCCTCTTAGCGTTAATTCCCAGTCGTATCGGAAGCTTTCACCTCGGAGTCTGGGGTCCGCTTTACCAGTCTTAACTACGGATTTGGCTAGACTTCGATATTATATATATAGAGTACCTACTATTTTATTCAAAAACTACTTAGGTGTTGATCTTAAAAATTGAATAGCTTTAACAAATGTTAAGTTATTGCTCTTACTGCTTGTTGATAAAACCTTGTTTTATTAATAAGACTAAAATGTTGTAGAGAACCTTTTAAGTCTGTCCCAGGTGCACTTAGTCGGTGCAGAGTATCGTAACTTCAAATAAATTTAATTTTCCCAACTTCAAATAAATTTAATTTTCCCAAAGTATAAGCGTTTGTTATACTTTCAATAATATAAGGATGTCATAGAATAAATATTTATTTTAAACTAGCTGACCCGGCGAACTTCGTACCGCCATATTTTCCGACCGCGTGGTATGCTGATCCCGATTTATCAGTGTTTCTCTACAATATTATGCATGTATTATACATATAAACCTTCCTCTTGAATCACTATCTATTAAAAAAAACCGCATCAAAATCCGTTGCGTAGTTTTGAAGATTTAAGCATACATAGGGACGGACGGACAGACAGCGACAGCGACTTCGTTTTATAATTATGTAGTGATAGTGATATTAATGGTCTTTAGAACGGTTATGTATTCGGAATATTCGGATGCATAAAATATTATCATACAAAATGACAACAACTGTATTATCAAAGTTATCTATGCAATAAACATGAATTGACAGTCAAAAGTCGATACACATGCTGAATGACAGAAGAGTCTCTGGTGTAGGCTTTCCACTCAGAGTTGCGAGGTCAGATGGTAGTCACACAATAAACACCGTATAATTAATAATTAAAACTAAGAGGAGGGGAAGGAGTGATAAGATTGGACCCCGGGCTTCAATATCTAAAAATCACGCTTCAAAGATGCAACCGGAAACCATACTAAGATAATTATAATGAACCCTTACCACGTGCCACAACTGCCACAAGTCCCCCTTGATTCAAACTCTGTACGCCACTTCTAATTGAAACTGTTTTTCACTACCTCCTTCAACAATATTGCATCTCTAACTTTTGTTGTCGTATGTCGTTACCTGTTAGGTGTCTTCAAGGAATCCGTCTTATAAGTGATGTTGGCGCTGTCTTTTGTTAAATTTAACATGTCCTTGTCAATCTGTAGGGCTTCGTTCTTATCGTTTAAGTCCAGTTGAAGTTTAAATTTCACCACTTCCAATTTGTTAATTTTCTCCCAAGCGGATTGACATCGGTCAATCAACAATTTCTTGTTACTTTCGGTTACACAAAGTTCCTGTTTAGAATAGAAATATACATTTTTAGAACACAATACAAATCGTACTTTAAGTTATGTTTTAGAAGTTGTGTGTTCCCATACATCAGCTCGTTCTTGGCCAACACCTTGACCCTGCCAGCAGAAATCGATCTGATGCTGACTGTACTAAGTACTAAAAAGATTTCAACATACAACATTGCCCAGTATGTAACTATTGAATGAAGTTTTAGGAATCATCAGCACTTTACTGAAATTTAAACTATTGAAACCTAGATCCATTCCACTAGAATACCACACACACACAAACCTAGATACTAGACATACAATAATGTTAACAGAAAGTAACGCGATCATTAACCACTGAGCCATTCAGCCTGTGACCACGGCCGGTGTGACCGGTGTAACCTATACCAAAATCGCGTTAATTCCCGTTAATCATGGAATGTGACTAGACCTTTTTCAACTCCGTGTCAGCAAGATCATACGTCAACTCTGTGCTTCTCCGCCCGTCTCTGTTCGAGAGACATTCAGAAGTTACAAGTAGTGGCAAGTTTAGTTGTTCCAATTCTCTTTCAGTGGATGCTTTCTCATCTTTCAAGCCCGTCATTTCACGATCCAGAAGATCCATAAGCTCTTGGAGAGTCGATCTCCATTGCTCAATTTCATAGACTCTGCAAAGTTAATTGGTTTACAAATTATCAAATAAAGTTTAACGTGAAGTCCATTTGATCGGACGAATTAGTTTAACAGGGAACTATTAAAATATATGCTGCTATCATCTTATAGAATGGAACACCATTTCGTGAACAAAAATTAACCTGAAAAGGTGATTACGATACGTCTAAAGATAATCGAATAATAAAGGCAGTAAATAAAAAAAATAAATAAAATTCGTTTATTTCAGACATAAATCCATAATATATCTATCCATAATATATCCATAATATATCATAAAATCCATAAGGCAGTGGGTGATGTAAGTCTAACAATGTTAACATTGCAGTTCGAGCGTAGTTCTTACCCCTTCAGACATCGCGTCGGAACATGATCATAATTTTTGGAAATACCCATAAAATACCAAATTGGAAATACCAATAATACCAATACCAAATTGTTGGCATCGGTGACCAGGCAACAGTTGGCTCTGAGCTTACAACAAGAGCTATGATAATAACAGAAGGTTATAGGTAATAACAATAGGTTGTGAGCTTCAGAAAAAAGCATCTCATAGTAAAAAATACCCTTTTTTAGGCATTTTATTACTCCTATGAGTACTTAGGTAGAGTTTCATTCTTTTAAGATTTAAGATCCCCTATTCGAAAAATATCTAAGTTACCTGGTTCTGAGGCGGTTGTTGTTGTGGTAGCTGTCCCACTCAGATCTGATGCGAGTTTCATTGCGCAGCTGATAAGCACTGTAGCGTAGATCAAAAGCATCCGCCCTTCTTGTATCGGAAGTTACCTGTTTATCAAAATATGAATATGATTTAAATATCGTAAACGAAAGATATCTGGAAAGGGAAGGATCTATTTGCGATTATTTATTAAAGGTAAGTAATATAGACTTAGGGATATAGTCTGCCAATTAAAAGAACGTAATGCTATGCAAGCGTTCCCAAAAACACAATCTATGAAAAAAGATGATCCACCTATGTCAAACAAAATAGACGGTGTCATGTCAGAGACGACTTAAGAAAAATAGTAGTGAGCTCAAGGAATTTTATTGATACATATTACCAGAACATTGTTCTGTGATTACATTCATCAAAACACAATCAACAGAACAGGCATTTCGCGGGCAGACAAGGCCGTCTCCACTTACAGGCCCACACCTGTGTTCTCTAGTAATTACTTTATAATTTTCATGTGAGATAAATAATATCTTTCATGAAGGCGTAAATAACTTTCAGGAATCGAAACACATAGCTATACATAATCTGAAATCAAGCATGCTTTTAAAAAAAAACTGAGATAGGTATGACTTGGGAGCAGGAGCAGGTAATAAGCCTGCATCTGCTACTGCTTGCTGGACAACGGTGCAGCTTTACCCATCAAGAGAAGGAGCACACCCATGGAAACTAGACAAATCCACGGAAATTGCGTCTTCCGATGCAAACTACGGTACCTATATTTAGCTCAAAGTTGGTATTTTTGGAAACAACCAATCAGAACACATTTCAAATTTCAAACGATTAATTACAAACCTCAGTTATTAATTTCCAACTTGTGTAAAAGAATATATATTGATAGATAGCCTACAAACTTGTTAAACATCCTCCTTGGGAAATGGCAGAGAATTACACAGAGTAGTTCTCTTTACCATGTTAATCTGTCATGCCGTTATTACTTCCCCTAAGTTTGACAACAGGAAATTGTGGGAAAGGGATGACGTCTACGAGTAATCGGTCATCAGAGCCCGCCTACAAAATCGTTTTCTGAGTGAAAAACATTTGTGTCTAGGCCGCTCTATAACGCCTGAGTAAAGTTTTATAGCAAGATTTGCATATGCACGTGATAAGGGTTGCGGTTTGTATTCGGAAAGGATTTCTGTTGGTTACCATACTTTTCTTCTTACTGATATTAAAGTTTATAGAGAAGGTTTTAAAATATTTTTAAGAGGATAACTGACTGAAAATTGGCTGGTTTCTGGTTAACCAATTGAGGATATCTTGGTTTCTTTTTATCAATAACTAGCTGACCCGGCGAACTTCGTACCGCCATATTTTCCGCCCGCGTGGTATTCTGATCCCAATTTATCAGTGTGTCTCTACAATATTATGCATGAATTATACATATTATAAACCTTCCTCTTGAATCACTCTATCTATTAAAAAAAACCGCTTCAAAATCCGTTGCGTAGTTTTGAAGATTTAAGCATACATAGGGACAGACAGACAGCGACAGCGACTTTGTTTTATAATATGTAGTGATACTTAAATAACTTTTTCAAAAAAAGATATGCTTCCGAAACCGACGCATACGACAACTGCCGACGTATGCAGCAAATACAGCGTACCCATTACTTGTTAAAGTCCGATACGAATAATGGGGACCATTGAGAAGCTGCAATGAACGGCGCGCATCTGCTGCGTGCGTCTGCAGTTGTATGCGGTCGGCTACGGAATCATATCTTTAATAAATAAATAATTATTAGGTAGTCGATCCCCGCTCAGTGCAAATATTTGTGTTCATGAAATATGGGTATTTGCATTGGTCTGGTCGTGCCTCGGAGAGCACGTTAAGCCGTCGGTCCCGGTTGCCATAAGAACATCTATGGCAGTTGTTACGGGTAGTTGGGAGCCCTAAAAAATCCAAAAACAACGGTCTAGCTGCAAAGCTTCGATATCGCCTAATGTTACCATTGGGCTGTGGAGGTCAGATGGCAATCGCTTCACGAAAAAATATCGAGGTCTAGCCAAATCTGTAGTTAAGACTGGTAAAAGCGGACCCCAGACTCCGAGCTAAAAAGCTTCGGATGCGACTGGGAATTAACGCTAGGATGAGAGAGAACCTTATAAAATGCTACTCAGCTAAAACTAAAAGGTATTTTAATTTGATTTTATGATGAAGACTTTTTCAAATAGAGACTTTTCACATAACACAATTAACATTTTTTGTCAACATTTTATCCTTTGTTAACTACCCTTGTATAGAACCTACCTCGTCGCAAGCCCTTAAATAACAAAGTTTGAAAAACATAATTGAATTCTAGATAAAAAAAAAGTTAGACATCATTTTTCAAACTGAGTTATTGATAGCGTTTGCTCAGGCTGATCACACAATTCCAGGACCACAGAGACATAATAAAACTTTTCTAATTCACACACACAGAGTCAGCCGTGAAATGATTGAGTAACCGATGAGATCGTGTTCATGAAGCAATATGGCGATACAGGTCCAATATTAGGTATTGAAATATTTGGTTTTTGTATATTATCAGCATAACGGACTATGGTAATGCTACTTATCTATCTTCTTATCTACTATTATTAATTGCGGGGTTGATATGAAAACACGTTTAATTTTCAAGAAGATTTTTTCCAAGAGAGCTGAGTAGGTCCAAGAGACCTACAAAATACGTATTTGGGATATTTTAAGACACACACACATGTATGTATACGTTTTAGAGAGGGGAATACGGAGCAAAGTAATCTCTAGCGATACCTAAGGATTTCTGAACAAAGGGTTCTCTGGCGATAACTATGGATTTCTAACAAAAAATATTAACACTTCTGGTTGTTGCAATTTTCTAGAAAATAATTCCTGAGTACACAAACTTGTTGTGTTGTGTCAGCACATCTTTCATCGCTTTCACCTTATCGAAAATCAATAACTTTATAAATATCTAAAGAAAGTTTTGTGTAAACATACGTGGCCGCGGAAAGTTTAGCACCTTTTTTGATTTTCCCTTGTGAAACTTGTTTTTTTTTTATCATAGAACACTTTCAGTCAGTTTTAGCGTAGTAGGTATATCTCCTTTTTATACTATGGTCTTAGCAATTACCTATAAAGTTTATAGTTTAAGGTACCTAATAATTTATTAGGGTAAACATTTGTTCAAATCGATTAAGAAAGAGAAAAGAGAATCGACCTCGGACGGGACTCGAACCCGCGATCTTTCCCTTACAGGAGGAATGCTCTGACCACTAAGCCACCGAGACACGTACGAAGTCGATCCAAATTCCTCTATACAACCGTCTTAAGGGCGACGGTGAAGCCATCTACCGACATTCAAACGAACATCTGGTTAAAATTTCTTTCAAGTAAACCTTGTCCTGGTAATTACAAACGTGATAACACTGATAATTTTTTAATACGCCAAACCCTCAGAATTCTGAGGCCAAACCTCGCCAAACTATCAAATCGGCTAACCCCTTTTCATACGGATGGGCGGAAAAACATTAAATTGTGGCTATCAATGACTTGCCTAATACATACTACTTGACTGGTTATCCGAAACAAATAATTGGAATCGCGAAAGACTGTGATTTCTTATTTACCTTTTGATTGTAACGCTAGAGAATACCTACATGGAAATTATGTAAGATGCATGCTTTGTATAACTTACCCGTAAACCATATAATCTGGCATCCCAATCCGCTAAACTCAGATGGGGCAACGGCTTCTCAAATGTCACAACAGATTGCATTTTCTTTTACTAATCTAAGTGTAAGATGGTGAAAAAAATATCAATTTTATAAATTATATTAAAAGAACAAACCACTACATGCTCATGTCAAAATTGAAATAGCGGTTGTCAAAATATGTTTGTTCTCGCGGTGTTCTAAATTTGAAAAGACATTTTTTTATAATTTCGGCCAGAATACAGTTGCAGCGTAATTGATACTTTTTCTTAAATGCATTAAAAACTTCTTGTTCGAGGGTTATTGGCTTGGCTTCGAGAGCGGTTAGTGGAGCTTAGGGATAGCCGTTGAATGAACGAACAGTTTATTTAGACTGTTTATTGCTCATAAATGGTAAACTAGTTTATAGTATACAGATAAACTGGTTTACTCATGAACGACATTCATTTTGTGCACTGTGAGTGCGAACGAGACCGGTTGACGCGAAGCGACGATAAGCGCGCCTTCCGAGTAAACACGAACTCACCCGAAGGATTACGAAGTACGTAGTACCGAGGACGCGCGTGTATCGATGCGATGCACACACAGACAATCTGTGAATGCACAGTTCGAGGCGTACCTACTTCGTAATACTTCGTTCTTGTCACACTTGATAGATTTTATGACTGCCTATCTCTCTCTTCCGATCGGCACGTGCTAAGGAAAAGGACAATCTTCATTTGCGGTCTGGACGTACAGTTTTAAACTCTATTGCCATAGTAATAGAATATGCATCTGTATTATTCGTATACAAAAATGTTTAGCATTTCATTTGTTTACATTACATTATTTTTTTAGTTTGTTTTGAATTTCGCTGTAGGTCAGATCATAATACATAATAATGCATAATACATGATTGTACAATTTCAAATTCAAATCAACAAAAAAAAAATGTATATTGCACAATTTGTAAATATTAGTCTTATAGATGGTTGATTATTATGTACATAAAATGAACTTTTAAATACGCCAGGCACATACAAGTAAAATTAAATATGCACATTGAGTACATAAGTATTCTAAATTCATATACACGAAACGACTATAAAATCACCCAGTATTTATTAGTTAGCCTGCCAGTCCTGGAAAAAGTATGAAGGAAAGTTCATTTTAAATAATAGTCGTTGTTCGATTAGCACGTAGTCATCAATTCAATCAAGTTCATCGAAACTAGTTCAAGGAAATTAGTCGAAAATTCAGCAGTTTATTCTATAGTCATCAATTCAATGTCATGAAATCGCAGTAAACTAGTCGAAAAAAAAATCGACTATGCATAGTTAATATATGCACTAGTTTATTGTCGACGATAATCGGTCTAGTTTCGTTTACTAAAAAAGCGTCAACGACCCATTCCTAGTGGAGCTCCATACGGGGTGTATGGTACCCATTTGCAGTGTACGCGAAACACGTACTGAAAACCAAAACTAAATCTCCAACAAGTTTGTTGTGTTAAAATTTATCAACAACATAGAGCATTCATGTTTGCCCGAGTACTGTGTTCAGAAACTACTTAGTCTTGATTGCAGCAATCTATATACTAGTTTAACTAAACTGAATCTCCATGTCATTAATGAAACTGTGCTATCGCAATTTAAATTGAATAGAAACTTTCAACGGTGGAATCCAGTCCCAGATTATTAGATTTGCAGCGTCATTGAAACATAACACTCGTTTAATCGGAATAATGTGGTTCTAACAACATTCTTACTTTTGTTAGAACACATTCTACATCGGCTTGGGCATATAGGTGTCGCCGCCAACTAGTTTAATCAGCCGTTCAATTAACCGCCTAGGGTAGGCTGTTAACTAAACATTTATATTTGTAGTAATAATGCCGCAAAAATAACGCAAAATGACGCCATTTTTTTGTATTTTGGCTTTAATTTTATCCATGCATATCAAATCGAACAAAAAACTGCATAACAACAAACTACATGAATAAGTGCATCTATTGATATTTTCGGTAATGCATGAAACGTCACCATAGGTGCGCTATACCATCGCAAAGTATCTGCTAACACTCGGCGCCAAAGACCTGAGTGATAGGCGCGCTCTATATAATAATGTATATACTCTAAGGTTTGAACATTTTTACAATTTACATATAAAATCATAATAGCAGCTTTAGTGAGATAACTGCGCAATCCGACTTGGATAGATTAGGTATATAGCCAAGCAGAAACAAGTCATTTGCCTAGCCAGTTTGTTAAATGTTGTAAGTACGTTTAGTTAACAGCCCAGGCACTGATTAACGACTGATTAAGCTAGTTGGCTGCGACATATACGTTACAAATACAATAATAAGTATCTATACAAAATTCCTATTTCAGTAAACCATTCTAAAACCACAGTGAAAATACATTTTTACACAAAACGTAGCAATTCTATTGCGACACGGTAACAACAAACCAATTCCGAAGTAATAATATTTTCAGCAACCCGAAGCTTCAATTCAGTAGACCTTAAATACTCAATGAAAATCCTCTAACGCCGGCTTATTTGAAGGGGTGAAAAGGTACAACTCTATTTAAAACGTGGTTTTGATTACGTAATATGCTCGTACAGCTCTCAAAGTACGATAAGCGATTACCATAACGCAAAAGATAACCAAAATAAGGTGGGTATCGTGCGTCACAGATCCTTTAAAGACTTAAAAAAGTAAAGGTCACTGTATACGGTTGGTATACAATTTAATGAATTTGTTTATACGGCTGGTCGCCTGTCGCGCAGCAGGTGGCTGGGCCAGGCGGTGAAAGGCAATTCTGATCTGACAGAAAAATGCTCCAGCAAGTTTAATTGGTATCGGATCTTTTTCTTTGACTGTATACAAGAGAACAGTGGCGAAGGGTGAAAATTTTCACAGGGAAACCGATGAAAAAAAAATCTCACTTGTTATAGAATGACAATAGCAATTTTGTATGGAATTCTAAACGAATTTCCCGAGCAAGCCGGCAGGCATCGGGTTATGCGGACCAATCGCCACTGCAAGACAACAGCGTTTTCTTTGATGTAGGTATCTAGCAGGTTTATAAAATCGCCATTTGTTTAACTATTTAACCCTATTGTCATCTTTAACATTATGCCAAATGCTAAAAAAGTGATCCGAAGTATACATAATATTATTGCTTTTGTTACAAAAATGCTTCGCATCGGTTTCAGCATAAGAAATCTCATTGTATTAAAAGCTTTTTTACACCAATAGCAAACACCCGACACATGTTACGAAGCGTTTAAACGTTCATTACGGTACAATTGCATTACCACACGATAATGACAACCCAATTCCGAAGTAATAACAATATCAACGACCCGAAGCTCCCCATTCCGTAAACATTAAATACCAAATTAAAGTACTCTAAGGCCAGGCTTGTTTGAAAGGGTGAAAAGGTAAACTTCTAAGATATGGTTGTGTTTACGTAATCTTATAATCTCTCAGAGTACTGACTACGGTAAAAGTGAGTGAAGAGTACTAATAGATTACAATTTTCTACTAAAACTAGTAGAGTTTCGAGAAACATTTGTAAAGCTGATGAAAGTCATCATTATGTTCTGAAGTTTTTCCCAATTTAGTTGGGTTCGACTTACAGAGTCTAGGCGTTATTCCCGATTGCATCTGAGGATTGAGGAGATTGTACCTTGGGGTCCAGGGATAAGCAGTAACCTCTTTGTGTTGATTTGACTTTTTTTTTTATACCACTTAGGTGGCAGACAAGCACACGGCCCACCTGATGGGAAGCGGTCACCGTGGCCTATGGACGTATGCAACACCAGGGGCGTCACACTCGCTCTGCCGACCCTGAAGAAACCTTCTAATGCCCTTCTTGAAGAACCCCATATTGTAGTCACTTGGGAAAACCTCCGCAGGGAGTTCATTCTACAGCTTGGGTGTGCGTGGGATGAAGTGCCTTTCAAACCGCACAGTGCGCACCATTTCCGGACGCAATGTGTGAGAATGAATTCCCTGCCTGTGGCGAGAGGTGCGATGATAGAATGTAGCTGTTGGCATCATGTCAAATAGTTCTTCTGAGCACAAACCATTGTATAGACGGTAAAACACACACAGTAAGGCAAAGTCTCTTCTGAGACTGAGAGGTTCCACATCGCCTGCGAGTATGGGATTGCCGACGAGCCTCAACGCCCGTCTTTGTACCGAGTCGAAGGAGTCAAGCTGGCAAGCATATTTTCCTATTTGCATCAGAGGTCAAAATGATCTCGGAGCTCAGGGTCCGTCTTCCAGCTGTTCCTCCTCCACTTCGTACGATTTAGGGCATCCATTTCAGCGAGATCATTTGCACACGTGTCACCCTTCACGACGTTAAGCCAAGACTTCTTGGGCCTACCTCTTCTCCCAAGACCCGGCGGGGGCGCCATTGCCATCAATTCACTTATAAGGCAATCTAATTCTGCTACAGTCATCTGACAGAATAATCCGAAGCATGTGCCAGTGCCTCTTCCTCACATTAGCAAGCAAGCAATTTACCGACTTATAGGTGAGGTTTGGAAGGCTCTGGAGGTATTGATGGAGCCCCATAGACAAATGTTATACTGATGAAGTTATATAAATAAATCACTAATCTATATATTATGTATAATATGTATATATTATATAAAAATGAATACCTATTTCCCTTGGTCATGTCATCACGCGTGAACGGCTGGACCGATTACACTATTTCTTTTTTTTAGAATATACCTTGAAGTACAAGGGTGGTTCTTAGGCAGAGAAAAATTACGCTACTACATAAGGGAGCAGAGCAGTAACCTTAAATGTCAACAAATCCGGCAGATTTTCATACCTTGCCAGCCTATAAATGACTGAAAGGGGGGTAACGGGAGGTAACGGGACTATGTAACGAGACAGAACGTCACATGTCTTTATAAGTAATAAATCGATTTCTAAGAGATGGCGCTGTTATCAATAATAAAATTAATATTTAGAATTAAATAACGAGGATTTGTTGCAATACGATTCGTGAAATAATCTGTTTTAAAGGAAAAGCTAATAAATGAAATTAGATTGTTGATAAATGTAATGAAAGAAAAGGTTTTTCATATTGCATCGTCATAATGACTAGTCTAAGTAATAATTCGGGTTTCTGGTAGATGGCACTGTTCTCAACAAATTATGATAATTTTAAATTGTTGTTTTAATATTGGATAAATATTCTAATAATAAGGAATACTAATTTAATTAAATGTTTTAAATTGGTTATAGTAAATAGGTTGTACAAAAGGGTTTTTATTATTAAATAATATTATTAAAAAAAAAGAAGGAAAGAAATAGTTGGTATATTTTATTAGGTTGGGAATATTGAGAGATGTTTAGATAGTTTCCGGTTTGGAAGTTATTTATAATGGTAAATAAATAGAATGAATTACAAAAAAGTGAATTGAAGTAAAGAGAAGGAAAGTTAATTCAGTTAGGCATTTTAAATTGTATAAAGTGAATATTTCTCACAGGGAGTTAATATTAATAATTAAAAAAAATATATTTATTAAGTGGCGAGCATTGGGAAGCAGTACTGGATTGGTCTAGAAATATTGCGGGGTTTGTAGGAATTAAAAAAAGGATTTAGAAGACGCTGATTGGTGCAAAGGAGACTCCCGCCGAATTAGACCGCGAAAATAGTGAGAAAGTTGGGATTTGGCGCGATCCTCGTTCATTCTCTTTTGAGACAGCAAGCGTGGGTAACTGGTGGGCGGGTTACCAAGCAAGATTTGGAAAATTTGTGGAAAACTAGTGAAACTTTGCTTTGTGAATTGATTGAAACGATTTTTATATTGAAATTCGTGTTAATTCATTATAATTGATAAAATCGCGTTGCATTTGTGTAAAATCATGATTCTTTAGTGAAATTTTAGCTCGAACAATGGTTGAAATGTCGCGTTAACAGCATTTTGTTGGAATGGTAGCAAGACTCCTTTCCTGGCGACGCTGATTATCTCCGATATGAAGCGTAGTTCGTTCGAGTGAGTCTGCTCAACGGCCATTCCTATCGCGAAATGTTGTTTTAGGAGTTCGAATGGGGATAGTAGGTATAAAAGGTTAGGCTAGGGCTAGGAGGTTGAGGCCATAGGAATAGCTAGGGAATCCCAATAGGTAAGTCTGTCGATGTGACAGCCACGAGTGGAGACCTGACGGTGTTAACTAAGCTCGTGACCACTTTTAGCTAGTTTGCTGATAATCCAAAATGGCGGGACAGCTTTCGACTTTACCTGAGTTTCAGGGTCGAAAAAGCCATCTGAGTGTTGATACCCAATAGTTTGACCTAGTCTCATTTATTGAAGTCAACAGCTCAGTCTTATATAATTATATATTTATTTATGCACACAATACATATGTAGGGTCGTCATGAGGCAACATCCCAGGCTACGGTCGTTGTTCTTGTGACAAAACACGGGTCTTAGGTACGTCAAAATCAGGCTTGACTCACCTGTAATCTTTATTAAAATAGTTAGGGACATAACACACCACACAATTAGTCTAAATGGGTATAATTTGTTCAAACACAGGGAATAGACTTATAGGTAGGTGTAGGTACACTTGATAAACCGGGATTAGGAATAAACTAACTTTTAAGCGTAATTACGTCTGTTATGGAATCTAATAACCGTCATGGTTTGTTGTAGGAAGGGGCTATAATTATTATGTAAAGTTCAGTGTTAGACCAATATGATACGGTGATATAAGAAGTTACGAGTGTGTGTGGCTTTGTGTTTGAATCTGACTTTAACTCAATGATACAGTCATGAATTCCCTCAAGGTCAGTTCGAATTATTGATAAAGTAATATTTCAGAATTTTGACTGTTATACTCTTTAATTCAATACAGAAACTATTCAAACAACCGAGCTAATAGTTGATACAAGTATTATTAATTTCAAACTCCTTGACAAAAGATGAATTGTCTGTTTAAAGGCATTATAGAAAAGTATTATTATTGTTATTCTAAATCAAGAGACTACCATAATTTGTAGTGTAATTTAAAGTGTCAAATTGGTCATTTGAATAAAAACAAGACTAAAAGTCAAATAAAGTATCTTATAGTATTACAATATTAGTATTCAATCATATACTAGACTATTTGTTTAGCCAAACGGGTATAATAATATTATGAACAAAAGATAAATATAGTACCTACCTATTAACGGAAAGTGTAACGATATGGGGTTGGTGATTGATAACCGATTGTAGATTGAGTCATTCATGTTCTTGTGTTGTTTTGCAGTTAGTTATATTTTATATGCAAATAACCAGAGAAAACCGTTAAGGTTTAGTTTATCATGACGGAACTTATGTCTATTCTACTGTGACTAAAATAGTTCTCATTTGCAACAATTGACTTAGTATTTGCTCATTTAATCGAGTATGGTCTGGAGAATGAGAATCTTATCACAATAGATGATATTTTCCAACTATGGAATAGATTCAAAACTTCTAGACTTGGGCAATAGACCCGTACACATATATAGTCTAATAATGACTTGTGGCAATCTTGGTGATGTGAGTAACTAATAAGTTTACAACTCAACTTTACCTACCTAAAACTTTAGATTGGTTTTGGTGAAATGGACATTAGTTCTAAGATGAAATCTATTGTAAATTTCTTAAGTATCTACTGCAAATATGCACTCTAACGTGAAAGGGAATATAAAGGTTACTTATTATTCTCTCAGTTTATTGTATACCTACTTTAATTAGGTTCTACATTAAAAGATTGTTATATACATCTCTATGATATTTTTACACCTCTAGAAGGGGAATATATAAAGAGAATACTCTTATAATTTTACCTTAAGCCTTTAATTAGGTAAAGGGAATGATATTGTAATTCCACGCCATTCGAATTGGTGTTTGTCTGTTATGGGTGCCAGATGTCTTGGCCAGGCGGAGTAAGTAAAGCTACCTATTCCAAACCTATAAGAGGCATAGGAACAGTTATTCCTCAGTTGGTGTGAACTGTACTGTCTTGGGCGTGTGTTCATGGGGCCCTAGACCGAAAAACAAATATATCATGTTGTGTACAATCATTGGTAATATATCAATAACTCATATTAGGTATTTGATCCAATGAGATTAATAATTATGACTAAATCACATAAGTGCAGGATTCAATTAGTCTATGTATTGAACTGAATAAACAAATAACATGTTGAAATCATTAGTTGTATCATAACTGAACTATAATTAATTTTAGTAAGAGATTGGGTAGGTATTACTATAAAAGGGTTTAATAAATTAGATAATATCAGAATTATTTAGATGGGTAGTCATTATAACAATCATAATTAGTTTCAGTAGTAAATTAAGTAGGTATCCAATTTAACAAGTATAAATATGTCAGGTAATATATTTATAGAAAGTGAGGGTTTCCTTATCTTAGTTAGAGAGTTAGCTATTCATGTTTACAAATTAAGTAGTATAATAATTTAAGTAGGCGTTCATTTAACGGAGAATTAGCACACACTCCCCTTTAAAGAGCATAGGGTAACTGCGTACCATGATAAGGCTCCTTTCCCACTACGACGTTCATTGGCCAAATTAATATTAAGTCGTAATAGAATTTATGTGTATCATGATAGAGCTATTTGATAAGTAAGTAGGAATTGAATTGATAGAATTGACATCAAATGTTAGTTAGGAAGTTGAATAGGAATTGTGAGCTTCATATGGGTGTGGGATAAGAGCATGGTAAGAGTGGATAGTAGAGGGTAAGGTAGAAGAAAACGGTCAGGAGTTAAAGAGGGGTACAGGCAGGTAGGATAGGGGGGGTACAACTAGAAATGTACCGCAGGCGAAGCCGGGGCGGGTCGGCTAGTATGATAATAAATACAGTAAACTTTTCACATACATGTTTGTATCTTTAATATTCTGTTCTATGGTCGTACACAGTATACTATTATACATATACACCGCCTCTTAACTCTCACGTTGGTATAATTCAAAATATGACAAGAGAACATTGCTATTACCCAATATCAGACGAGCATCGATGCAAATCGGATCAGTGCAGCAGTGGCTTAACTGTTATGTCCGCTCCAATGACTAAACCAACAGTGTAATACCTATTTTCATTTAGTAGTTACTTAAGTAGATTATGTTCCTGTGCGATTAAATTTTCGATGGCCGCGTTGGGCAAAATTTCAGTGAGCTTTCTGTATATAGTAGCATACAGTAGTGTAGCAGCAAGCGTACCCGGTAGTGGCATAGAATAAATAGTACTGGGGTAGGTATGGTAGTGGGCATAAAACTGAAGGTATTCTGGCTGAATATTTTTTATACAACTTAGGTGGCAGACAAGCACACGGTCCACCTGATGGAAAGTGGTTACCGTGGCCTATGGACGAATGCAATACCAGGGGCGTCACATTCACGCTGCCGACCCCGGCGCACGGCCGAATATCAACATAATAATAATGATTTAATGGGCATAAATTTTGTTACGAACACAACATTAAATAAATTGTTTTTGTTGCTTGTTTACAATGTTCTTAATATTCTTGTTCGTAAATATAAAAAGTTCATGTCTATAATAGCTATTGTAACTTTGAGACGTTCCCTAATCTGACGAAATTCTAAATGTTGCAATATTTTTTAATCCCATAACAAAGCCCGGAAATCTGTCACGGTCTAATTGATGTCCTGTTTTTCGTCTAAAATCTCAGAGCGCCACATTTTCTTTTAGCACTCTTTTGGTCGTATTTGCACCTAAATCCAAAGCCTTCTATTTTAACTTGTTTTGAATTCCACTACAATTTCTTTACAACTTAGATGACAGACGAGCACACGGTCAACATTAGTGACGTCACAGTCGCGATGCCGACTCTAAATGAATATCACCCTGATTCAATAATATCTATCTTTCATGGCAATACATTGCTGAGTTGAGCTCCTACGCAGAGAAATAGTCCAGAGTAACTTTTTTATACCTTCTTATTTATGATTTTAGTGTCACAACTGAAACACAACACAGGTGAATGTGGTGTTCCTGTGGTATATTTTTTCCCCTACGTGTGAACTTATGAAGAAAAAATTAACCAAAATATGAAATTGTTCTTTAGTGATGCTCAGACGCAATATCTGGTATAAATCAGTGGGTTATACTCGGTTACCACTTAACCACGAGCCCCTCAACGAATCGACAAATGAAGGAAATCTCAAATACTGAGGTCCGTATTCTAGAACGACACTCAGCCCTGAATCTTGATTTATCTGCCCCTCTAGACAAGTGGCATTTCGTCAGCCGGCGTTTTGTAGAATAGAATGCCAAATGTATGGGATTTGACGTATATGACAGGCGTCAACGAATGTCAAAAACGTCAAATCCTATACATTCGTCATTCTATTCCATGATACGCCGAGCAACGAATGGCCACTTGTCTAGGGGGGCAGAAGACATATTGTCTAGACAGATTTTACAGATTGTCTGTACATTCTGTCCTTGGACAAATCGAGGTTCAGAACTGAGGACCATTCTTATAGAATATGGGCCTGAATATTGCTTTCTTCTCAATCGATCGTCATAAGATTAATGAATATTTTGTGAGTGTTGGCTCTCTCATCTGAAATAAATAAATTGGTAAAAGAGAGCCTGCTTATCTAAAAACTATTAAAGAAGAAAATAAAGTTTTAAAATGTTGATCATATGTACTAATAATATAAAATAAAAACTTAAATACGAAGATTTTGATGAAGAGTTGAATAAAATCGCGCTGAAATGTTTACATGGCGAAATTGATATTGGTTATACTGTGGTTAATTTTGGCAAAGTTAGATTCTTTAAAGTTAGATGTATATTCAAAATAAATTGGTTTTCAAGTTACTTTTTTTAGGTTTAGTAAAGTAAGTAAGTAAAAACGTCTTTATTGTACACCATAGTATAACAATATAACATAGAGATCTAAGTTATGTGGTAAGTACCTACAGATGGCGGCCTTATCACTCTGCGGCAATTTCTTACAGGCAACCATAGTAGGTAGGTACTATGCAAGTGTACTCGTACCAGTTTACTATGCAAGTGATCTACTTAGTTCATAATTTAGAGAGTTCATCACTCCTAAATGATAACGCTCATAATAAATATTTAAATAGAGATATTTGAAAAGTTTAGGGAGTAAGTAATGAGAATACTGACTGCCTCTGTGGCGTAGCGGTAGTGAACGCGGCCGCTACGCAGGAGGTGCGGGTTCAATCCCCGCTCAGTGCGAATATTTGTATGCATGAATTTTATGTATAATATACAGTAGGTATGTATTTACGAGAAAAAAATGTATCTAAGTATGTTTATTTGCATTCTAGAACCCATAACACAAGCTAGTTCAGCTATGCTAAATTTGGGTCTAGATAGCGTTGTGTAGAAAGTCCTACAATGTCCTACAATACTAGTGCTTTATGATCCATGTTACCAAAACTGCCTTGTAATATTGTTAACAATTACAGGATTCAATCCACTGTTGTTAAGTACGTGTTGTAGGGATTCAACCTTAATAATTCTAATGTCTTGATTGACTTGGTTCCCATATACTCCTATTCGTGTATCTTCTGGTTACTCATTTCTTTCAACGTTTAAAACCCCAAGAACCAACAAAAATATAACTGGTGAAATGTGGATCATTACTACCAGTTTTACCGCTTGAGGGACATATATACTTATATGTACCTACGTGATTTGTAGTTGTTTTGTATAATAAATATTGATTCTAGGTCACGTAAGAAGTAAGTATAAGAAGCGAGTTGGTTCCTGCCGAACATAAGTTAAGCTCTAATGATTTGTCTGCCCTTCTATCTTAATACCTATTGTACATACTTTTAATAAGGCAATGTTTGTTAGCTTACTATCAAGGTTCACGAGAAATCCCATTGTTGAATTTGCAATTGAGAGTCGATGGGTGCGAAACTTTTTTTATACTATTAGGTCGTAGATAAGCACACGCCCCTTCTGATGGTAAGTGGTTACCGTGGCCTATGGGCGAGTGCAACACCAGGGGAGTCACACTCGTGCTGCCCTATAAGAACAGAGAGATTCTGTGCCATCAGCGCAAAAGATAAATAGGACAAAGCCTTTGGTTTTCCCACTGACAGCACAAGTGAGCTCTGGCTACCCTATTCACCGTCGGAAACACTACACAAGGTTATTAAGCCGCGGTCTTCTGTAGGGTTAATCCTAATTAAAACAATTAGCCAATACACACAGATCAAGACTTCACACCTAGGTATATTTCTTTTTTAATATAAAACTGTCACAGGTTACTTATCTTAACGGTAAATGCTAAACAGTAACGGGACAGTATAAATTCAGGAAACATTCAGTTATTCACACTCATGGTAAGCGATTATAACCTGGGTCATAGTATTAGTTGAAGCCGATGACGTCAAACGCCTCAGTCATTTTAATACTACTTCAAATGCACAACTGGATTCTGGACAGTGTATTCAGAGTACACCATTTATTAACACTACACTTGAGCCTAGACCACAGAATGGATGATAGTATAGACGTGCCGAGAGACTACCCCTCAGGATTGTTGACGGTCCTAAACTCACAAGCGATACTGAATCTCTTAGGAGAAACTTCTATACTATTATAAAATTGTAAAGTGGTCGTGTCTGTACATTGGAGATATTTAAAAAAAAATACTTGGGTTATGTTATATTAACGATACTGAACACGAAAATATTTTTTTTTCATTTCCTGTCTGTTTGTCTGTTTGTCTGTTTGTCTGTTTGTCTGTTTGTCCGCGATGGACGCAAAAACTACTGGACGGATTTTGATGCGGTTTTTTTTGTTAGAAAGGGCTTGCTCAGACTTAAAATCTTACGTTTGTTTGATCGGAATCGGTTGAGTAGAACCGAAGTTGTGAACAATTATGATAATAAACGGAAAATGGCCCGATAGACAGATGGCGCTTTTTATTATTATTGGTTAATTTTTATAGCTTATTACATCCGAGGGCAAGAATGTCAATTTATAGACTTTATTTTTACACACACAATTGTGTAAACTAATACGTTTTTATTCATGAAATTAAAATTTGAATTTTTAAGATTTAGTTACAGAATCATAACTAGATGGCGTTCTCGCGTTTAAATTCAAGCTATCGTTTGGTTTCAAACTACCGATATACGCGAACCGGTATTTAGTATCAGTTTTTTTAATTTCTAATTTGTCAATTTTGTGATAATAGATTTTGGTACAGTCTTAAGATCCGTTACAAAATCTTTTTTCACGCAAAGACAGATTAGAGCTTGGCGAAGACGAAGTACCTATTATAGTTGAGTAGACAGGAAAGGTACAGGTAGTGCGAGAAGGGCAAAGGAATGGGGACTACAATAGAGAGTCGAGTAGATATCCAGGTAGGAACATTCTTATATACCACTTAAGTGGCAAACAAGCACCCGGCCCACCTGATGGAAAGTGGTTACTGTGGCTTATGGACGTATGCAACTCCAGAGGCGTCACACTCGCCCTTCTTGAAGTACCCCATCCCAATACTATTGTCGTGAGTCGTACTGTAATAGTGAAGTCGAGTATAGTGGCATCGAGTAGAGACGCGAATACAGAGTGGACTACCCGTACCTACTACGTGGAGTAAAGAGTCAAGTAGGAGCCGAATAGAGAGGCGAGTACAGTGTCTAATCTGGCCCTCCTGATTTTAAGAGGTTACCGTGGCCTATGGGCGAGTGCAACACCAGGGGCGTCACACCCGTGCTATGCTGTAAGAACAGAGGGATTCTGTGCCGTCAGCGCAAAAGATAAGTAGGACAAAGCTTTTAGTTTTCCCACTGACAACACAAAATCTCTGGCAACCCTACTCACCGTCAGAAACACTACACGAGGTTATTAGGTAAGTCGCGAACTTCTGTAGGGCCAGTCGGACTGCTCGATTGGGACGGATATACCGTCGTTTCCTACTTCCTCTAAAAAATAAAGCTCCTCTAATCAGCGTTCAACGCGCAACTCTCTGCACTAAAATTTATAACACCACGCGATAAACGACATCCACGCGGGCGGAGCCGCGGGCAACAGCTAGTTATCTATATTTGTGTTCGACGGTTCGTACAACAATCTTATCGTGCCACGGTAAGATTATACTGAATTGAGGTTACCACACGCCATAAAAAGATTCTTTGGCACTGGGCTATGCATACAGTTCGGTGATTTTTATAAAAACAATATTTTTATTTACTTACGTCTTCCGCGAGCAGGGAAAAGTATGAGTATGTCAAATTTGTTTTTCCCGCTCGTTCATGATTTTATATACCAAGACTAAACCTAAATATTACACTATACTATACCCTGGGTATAATAATTATGTCCGGGGTGTGCCCGCTTTCTATTGGTATATTTAGTTCGGTAGTCTTTTCGGGAGCAATTATCAGCTGACCCCCTAAACCCGGAAAGAAGGCCTGCCTGAGAGCTTCTTGCGTTAGAATCTTTTGCTTAGTATGACTTGGGAGCCGAAGACAGGGTCCTCCTATACAACCGATTCTAAATTAATTAATTGTCTGTATATTTTTTTAGAATGAGATGATGATTGTAAATTCAATTAAATGACTTCTCTGTGATAATAAAGGCACTGTGCTATTGTCTGCTAGTCATCGTACCGAGGAGACCATCCAGCCATAGCCTTAACTAGCTGAGTGGGCAGAGCAACATCACTTCATACACTAGCTGTTACCCGTGGCTCGGTCCTCCACTATTGCATGTTCTTACACTGATTGACTGTTGAACCGCTGCCTGTAAGGCTGAGAGGCCCTGGTCAGAAAAAAGTTGTGTTGGGAGAACATTCGACCAATTCAAACAGAAGTGTACCGGATTCATTCTAACCCGTAATCTGTCATACATAAGTTCGCTACTGCTGGTGCGACTATGCCGTAAGTAAGTCTTAGAATTACCTTTGCTCACACTTTTGGTTTTAAATTATAGTTAATCAAACTTAAAATTAAAATCCCGATCGCCATATGTACATATAATATGGCAGTCGTTACGGGTAGTTGGAACCCTAAAAAGTACTATAACTAGTCTAGCTTCAATGCTTCAATATCGCCCAATATTACCATTGGGTTGTGAAGGTCAGATGGCAGTCGCTTCACGGAAAATATCGAAGTTCAGCCAAATCCGGAGTTAGACTGGTAAAGCGGACCCCAGACTCCGAGGTAAAAGCTTCGAATGCTACTGGGATTAACGCTAAGATGAAGAAGAAGGTATTATAATTTGAGAAATAAGGGGTAGGAACACCTTCAACATGATCTTTCACATTAGTTATTAAGGTTTGTATCGAACTAATGAAAACTCATTCGAGTTACAAAGTGACCAATCGGGGCTCACAAAGAATATTTCAAACAGCGATTTGCACGTTCCAAGTCAATCAATGGCTGCCTTTGAACTTTTGCAATGAAGCCTTAAAAGGGAGAGAGGAAATTGGTTTACAGAAAAAATTGGACCTTGTATACTAACTTTTTAATATGATAAAGATGAAATTCGGGTCACAATGCTACTTTTAAAGGCGGATTGTTACTTAAGTATTTTTCTTTTGCTCGTTACGCTTGTCTTATTAGACGAAGCGTTTCTGATTGGAAGTTTCATTCTTCGTATATTTACTCGTAATAGAATTTTCAAAGAACTTGTATAACTTCGAAATAAAATTTTGCTTTTCGATTTCAATTTAAAGTTTTCTTTATATAAATAACTTATCAAAATTTTTTACTTATAAAATATTATATTTAGTTAATTTTTGGATGAGGGTCGTATGGCGCCCTACCCAAGCCAAGGCAGTTACTCCTTTGAAAACCAAAATTATCCAATAATAGTGTGTAGGATAGCGGACCTCAGGTTCCAAATTGCAAGTTTTAGATGTAGTTGAAATTGACGCCCAGATGATGAGTTTTTTTTCGATGAATAGATGGAGGAGGACTTCTAGCAATTCTTACATGTACTATTCTATTTCAGTATGTCCTAAAAGACATCCGTTCAGAGACTGTACTTACCACGTAGACTTAGGCCAGTATTCTAGAATAGCACTCAGTCCTGAATCTGAAATTAAGACAGATTTGACAGATTTTCTAAACAACTTGTCCTCAGAAATAATAGATCCAAATTTAGAGCTGAGTACCATTCTAGAATACAGGCCTTAGTTATTTAGACTAATTTTGTGAATGTTTACGAAGGTATTTTTCTGTTAGGTACTGAGATTAACTTGTAATTTTTAATAATTTTATTACTATGTTAACAGGAATCTACTGCCACGCTATACAAGGTAAACATTAAAAGGTGTTAAGTTTCGTTATTCCAATCAATGTTTATAAAAGAACTGCTGATTAGAAGAAATATAATAATTCTACAAGCAGTTTGCTGAGTTAATAACGTACATATTATGTAATATTATCTCAAAGAAAACAACGAAAACCTCCAGCTACCAATTTTCGTGGAGAAACTAAAACTGATACGGTGTTTACAGGCATACGCTGTTATCACATGGCCCTACTTTCCCCTCTCGGGTGAACTTTGCGGCCAGCCACTTCTACTCGAAACGTTTTCGTGCGTAACTATAAATTTCCTTAGCATTTCTTTGCTGACGCGATCTGGCACGGTGCCAATAGTTATGTTACATGTAGAAACGGCTAGGCTATTAATATTGATCGAAACTATAACTTCTTTGTTTGGCTTGCATAGGATCTGTTAAATGTTCCAGTATTTTCACAAAGGCTGTAGGAAAATAGCTACGTTAGCTTCCGTTTTTTTTTTTTCATAATATTGAGACGATCGCGTTATCGGGGAGGGTCAGCAGCGGGAACGGGACCAGAAATCGACGCGGATGGAGCCACGGGCAACAGCTACGAGTAGTGCTTCTATATTATATTTTTCATATCTTGGAATGGAAATTTATAAGAAAAAGATTTGTAGTGGTTTCACTATAAGCATGAATGAAACTCTTCATACATTTACGTCACAGAGTATTACTTTTTTATACCCCTTGCGTGGCAGACAAGCCCATAGCTCAGGTGATGGAAAAAGCTTACCACGGCCTATAGCTGTGTGCAACACTATGGATTTTATACCAACTTCAATAAAAACAAAACAAATTCAAGGATAATCTCATATTTTTGTCTTCCCTGCTCACAGATTCTCTACGCAAACTTCAGAAGTACGCCGAAATTGGAAATCAAGCTTAGCATAGAGCACGTTCTTGGAATTTTGTTCTTCCATAAAATGATTAATGACTTGTCAACAGTACTAATACCTGAACATTTCAACATTTTGCAGGTAAATCAGTTACAAAACTGTCAAGCTCTTCGACGAGTTATGGACGTAATAAATAAATGGACTCCTGATTACCATTGGATGGCAAAGAAATATAGACGGACGGAACACACAAGTGCGAGCAAAATGCAACTACAACTTTAGTATTACTTTAGGCGGCTTCCCACGCTAGGTCTATACTTGCCTTCTATATTTTTTTAAGTCTGAGGCCTTCGACTCGACAGAAAAAGAAGTATCTTCTTCTGTCGAGTCGACGGTATATCGTGTCATATTTTGTTTGCCCAGTATGTAGCCACTCCGATGGCGTTCTCAGAGGAGGGTTCCTCCAGAGTACACGTACTTGGGCAGGCAGTACACGTTAACAGGTGGGTCATAGTCTACGGCGTAGCTCTGCATTCACCGTGGGTCCACCTCGTCTGAAAGACTAATCAGGTTTTCGTTGCTTCGACCGACCTGCGTTCGAAATCTATTTAAGGACTTCCAGGTGGCCCAGGTAAGGTCCCATCAGTACCTACTTCCTACTTCTGATATTATCTATACCTAAGTATTTCTTATATCAAGTGTTTGATCGATAAGAATTCCTTCAGACAATTCGATTCTAGCCTCAAAACTGTTCATCGTTCATCTTATTTTTAAACTTTCTACAACGTATCTGTAAAACCCACAATTTGTCTAGATCCCAGACGAGAAGCTTCACAAAGTTTGTCATGTTCTTGCAAATATGAGAGATAGGATCTTTTATGTAGGTCATAACTGTAGGTACGCGTATCTTGATCGTAACTGAAGAAGGAACTAGGCTTTAGTTTTGATTGTTTTGTTAATACAAATTGTTACATAACTCGTGTATATGATACTTAATAGACATAATGTTAGTCTGTACTATATTATATTATAAAGAGGATATTTGTATGTAACGGATAAACTAACTTAAATAAAAAAAAAACAAAAAAAAAACTTAAAAACTACTTCACCGATTTCAAAAATTCTTTCGCCATTGAAAGTTACATTATCAGGTACCAGCATAGGCTATACATCATCACGCTACTATCGGCAATGAACGGGATCAGAATACCACACGGGCGGAGCCGCGAGCAACAGCATGCGTCTTATATAAAAGACGTTACTCCGGCATGAAAAATCATCTCACTCACTGCCGAATTCCAAGTTTAAATACGTGAGACGGGGCCGGGTAGTTTTAGTTCTTCAGTTTGCAGTGAACATCCATCCCGTGCATATTGATACTGTCCTACAATTATACTGATTCGGCTGGATCCCAAGAGTAGGAAGAGGAAGGAAGGAAAATTCCATGACTTTGAACAAGGCTCTCGGGGCTCCATTGGGAAATGTGATTCAGAATCCGTTCAAGTTCTGTGACAAGCTGCCACCTCTTATCGCCAATATCGGTCTGTTTAAGCGTGCATATCCGTGATATCATACATGCAAAGTACTGCATAGTAATGAATGTTGCCATCGAACCACACATTTTTGAGAATATTTCAAGAATAATCTTGAATTTTCAAGTTGCTTTGCAGTAAAAATGGCGTCAAACCCATATATTACCATAAAATCAATATTCGATATCCACATTTGAATACAATCGTATTCTATAACGTATTCATACATATCTATCATATGCTTCTATTTCACCTATCATTTCTCTTCAAAGGAGAATAAACACACAGAAAATGGCATTTCATTATTACACGCGGCGAATTCCATTTTGTATGCGAATTACGTGAATATTTTTTACTTTCTACCTCCTTTCAGCGTTCGTTTGTTCACGAGTCATTCGTATTGATATAATCTAAAAAAAAAGCAGTGAAGGAAACGTGCATTTTCTATTTGTTATGCTTAATTGAATTTTTAGCAACAGTTTACACAAGGCTTTTTACTGATGGTTTCTTTATATCTTAATGTTATTAAACCAACTTCAAAAGCTTTTTTTTTCTTTGAGATTTAACACAGGCACTTAACTGCTACATAGTATATTATTCAGTAGAATCAAATTATGGTTATGTACCCAATAATATTACAATTATTATCAACATGTACTCTGATAATAGAACATAATATGTTCCATTACATTCTAAACAGAATGTTAATGTTTACTTAAAAACCTAAAAAACAATGTAATATTAAAAAAAAAAAAATTGGTAAGCATAACGAACGGGTTTTAATTATCAAAAAGCGCATTAAACAGCAAAATTGATTCGGACTTTCAATCTTCAATCAATCAATTAATTCTGCCGCTCCTCCGCCTTGCGCATCCTTTCAATCTTTCCCACGTTTTACATATATCTTGGCACGCATGAATTTTCAAACATTTGCAAAACATTCTAAGTTTTCGTTATTGCAATGAAATTTAATAAGAAATGAAGGAATCGAAATCATAAATAGCGCAGGAACGCATTCCGTGTTGAGTTTACAGCAACCAGCTAGTAGACGGTGGCTGCACTATAGGACATAATTACCGCTGAATGCCACCAGAGCCCAGGGTCTCTACCATAAACTTTTCGTATAACCACAGAATAGATAATAGTACTAGCGTATAACTGTGAAGCGCATAGCAACTCAACTTTGCACCTAACCTAGCAGGTGTTACAGTTGTACCATGAACCTTTTCGGCTGAGCTGCAATGTACGGAATTTCATGCGTATCTGCTTGATTTGACAGCAATACACTTTTACTGATGTCATAAAACTAAACGTTCTAAAACAATGGATGTTAAAAACCATGTCAATAATCTCATAGTACAATAATATACATTGTGGTACAACATTGTAACATTCAACTGGTCAAAATTTTAATCATGTGACTAGGCAATTGCTATCTCTCCTGATGTTTATGGAATTCATGGTACGAAATAAGGCAGCCTTTCAATTCTCGGATAATATTGACCTGTTGAAAGGTTGGTGGATTGGCTAGGCTTCCTGGCTTTAGTTACTTATTGCGGTAAGTGGTTAGAGTCAGAACTCACCTAGATTCTTTTTACATTAATATTTTAGGTAGCCTTTCAAGTTATAATAACTTGTGAGAACGTTCACCTGAAATCTTAATCCTAATTAATATTTAGGTAACTTAATTAAAAGTTTTCACAGTGCCTTTGGCTATGTTTAAATAAGTCGAAAAGTACTTCTGATAAGTATACCAACGTGTTTAGACTCGCCAGACCTGTACCTAAGTACCTACCTATATGAACTACTCCGTTTTATTCTATCTTTTTGATCTTATCATTATCTTCCTAATAAGTTCAAGTTTAAATATTATATTAGTCTATATTTCTAAGTTATAGTATATAATATATTACCTAGCGAAACCAGTATTATACTTGAACATTAATTATTTTGTTATCTGTATAACACAATAATAATAATATGTCCGCCTTTGTACATCTTTTTTGTGCAATAAAGAATAAATAAATAAATAAATAATAAATTACTTTTTTATTCTATGAAACATATTTTAAATTGTTCATCCTGGTCTTTTATCATCTTCCACGAAAGGGTATTCATAATGAATGAGCAGTTTTCCAGTAGGTATTTAAAGGGTTCCTAAAGACGCGCTAGATGGCGCAGCCGGCACTTTTGGTAAGAAGAGTGTGGTGTCACAACTAGTGTAATTTATGGAAAAAATGTTCTTCGGTTTTGTAATGATTTACTTTACTTAAATATTCTGTCATTTTTTCTGATACAATGAAAATACCACTAACAAACCACAGAGTACATCAAAATTACCAAAAGCTATGCTAGCGCCATCTCCTGATGACTTAAAAACCAACTGATTATTATACCTACTGGAAAACTGCTCATTGAAACTTAATTTATAAATTCATAAAATGTCTATACAAAAGATTTTGATATAATTGTTATCTTCTTGGAAAGGACGTGACACTTTAGGAGAAAATACATACAGAAAATACATTTATTCTTTGTAAGTTGTATGTAATTAACATTCACTTACCTATTCTTCGTTTCAAAATCTATCGGCCTTCACTCGCCTGGGACAAAAAACGTAGGTCATTGTCATGAGTTAAGTATACCTACTATAAATTGACTTTACTGTTTACTGTTATATTGGAACATCAGTTGTGGGATTCCAAACTCAAAACTCACATTTAAGTAAACATTTTGACATGGACGTACCTACCAATTTCTATCTCCATTGCAATGACATTGTGAGTAAATGGCTGAAACGTAAAGTTAGCAGACAAAGCTAAATCATAAAAATCCCTAGGCACACGTAAGATCCCACGAAACCCGCAAAAGGCAAAGCAAAGTATTCATTTACTGTCAGTTTTACTATGTAGTAAGAAACCTGTATCAAGTTTTGGAGCGATATTTTTATGTTTTTTGTTTTTTATGTATTCTGTGATGTGATTTATAGTTTGATATTTATCTTTTTTGTGCTTTTGCATTAGTATTATTATGGACCAAATGCATGGATGGCCATCCATAAGGTCAAATTACGCCTACACAAATATCAAATTAAAGTAAAAACAATTTTATAAAACTGTAATAATCCAAAGAACGCCCTGAAATCACAAAATTAAACAATAAAAGAAGATTTTGTCCATACAAGTTCACCATTTACTAGTGGTCAAAAATTTTGAACTCAGATGTAGTTTTACGTCCTGAGTTGCGTGCAATTATTCTTTTCATATTCTTTTTTCCGTTCTTTTTCTTGCTTTTCTATATTCTATTTAATTATAGCAATTTTTTTTAATACCGAATGTATTTCATAGCGTAGTAATTCCAGGTATACAATAACAATTGTTGAATATTTATACTGCACCGAATATGAATGCAATAATTGTAGTCACGCTAGATTAGTTGTGAACAAGATAGTATCAGGAAACTCAAATTTCTGAATTAATATGTTAATCTATTAATATAATTATAAAGTGTTAGAGGGTAAGTTGGTCGGAGTCGACCTCGAAAAACTTGTAATGACTAGGATATGTGATGTTTTGGAAGGAAACGCCAGACATAATCACTCGAAACTGCTCTTATATGAAAGTTATAATGACGGTAAAGGAAGCTTGTCAGGTGTGTAAGGACTAAGGGCTGAAGAGGGTTGTTGCTGTATTTTTTTCTTGTGATCAATGAATGAAAATGCCAAATGTACTGGAAACAAATTGAAAGACTAATGTAAAAGTAATAAATAAATCAATATAACCAAATCATCACCTCGAAAACCATTTTCGAGGTGAAAGAAGAATAAAACAGGGGACGATCAAGGAATTTTTTTATGTGAATGTGTCGATTGTTTGAATGTTGAACAAACTTGCTTTAACATTGTATATTATTTTGGTGTTGAGTCATTTTTCGAAAATTCTATAGTATACCTATAATTTTTATATTACATTTTGAGATTCCAATAAAATTGTTTTCTACTATAATAAAAATTAAATCGTTTTATGTTAATTTCCTCACAAACCTTGAAATTTATATCAGCGCAAATTGCCAGGCTCTATGGTTCATTTATTAATTGTGTTCATTCATTCATTTGTCTCTAATTTTCAAACAAAAGCCAGTGGAAACGTCGCCGCATTTTCATCAAAAGTAGAAATTAACTCGCACGGAAATTGAGTATTAAGGACGAACGCATAAATCAAAATTCCGATCCGGTTGCTTATTCCGATCCGATTTAATAGAATGTAACGATATACGATAATGTAACGATAACGACGTTTTAATGATCGTGAAGTAAATTTATATAATTTAATAATTTTGCGAAATGGCTTTCTTGGCCCGTGTTTAATTAGATTTCAGTATCCTATCCTATCGGGCTAGAAGATCCCCCTTTTTCCACACGCTTTACTCTTAAACTTATGACATATTTTACCGTTTTTCACGTTATTTATATATTATTTCATTCCATATTCTATCATGAACTTCCATGTTTCAAATGTCTCGGGAGTCTCATGACGATCTATTTTATAGTTAGAACCTTTATGTACCTTTTTAGTTAGAACCTTTAAGTGCCTTTTCAACTCTTTCATTCAAATGATCAAATTAACGGTAAATAGGTATAATGAAAACGATAAACATATTTTCTAAGTCCATTAACCATAAATACTCCTAGGTCTCATTTTTAGTGATAACAATCGAACTCAAATTATGAAATAACGTCCGCTAAAGCCACGAAACACATCCGTGATATAAATAATAATAGGTACTCTCGTACCTATCTACGCATTGATTAGTATTGTAAACCCTATTGCTATTAATATTAAGTTTAATCTAACTCAAAACCTAGATCTATACTCATGTGTGATCCATCAGTTCAACCCTAACCACAAGTCTGATACTTCAATATACTATACTTCAAACAAACCGTACGATTTAACCGGTATGAATTTAAACGGACCGGCCGAGAAACTTAAATTGGATGTGTAGCCACTCTTGGTGCTGTGTAATTTTGAAGCCTTTGTACAAATACAGGATTGTGTATTGTTTCAATGAAAGTAACGGATAGGGCAATCTCGTATTCTTTTGTTGCTTTGACACACTTAATAATAGATGTTCCTTTGATATTATACACGTGTACTGTATACTAGAGACAAATCATGTTTGTTAAACTTTGAAAAGAAATGGCCTCAGTAATTATTTATTTTTTTACTTTCACATTGTTCTTCTGTATTTAAAATAAAAAAGAATAAGGAAAGCCAGGAAATTGCATTTATTTAGATAAATATTTTCTTTAACTATGTCAAAACTATCCCTATGATCATGGTAGCTGAGAAGCATCCAAAACACCGGGATCTGTGTGTAATATTCGTAGAAACCATTTAATTGTCTTATTTTCCAAAAAGAGTACCTAGTTCATTGTTTGTACATTACGATTATTAATTTGTTGTAAGAATAGAATAGAATAGAATAGAAATAAACTTTATTGTACACCAAACAAAAAAGAAAAGTATACATAAAATAAATGGCAAACATAATTAGGTAATGTACAAATGGCGGCCTTATCGCTAAAAGCTAAAAGTTTATTTAGTTTCCTTTTAGTTTTTATATCAGTGCACATTTTGACGTAAGGATGCAAAAAGAAAATGTTCAGCTTGTTGTGTATTAAATTTTCAAAATAGCAATTTCTTATCAATACTTGAAGAACATAAATATTAGGCTTACATTGCGTTTTGTACGTAAAGGCAGGCTTACTTTTACGACTCAGGAGAAATAAGACTGGTTGTAAAGTGTCGTGTGCATCTTATTTATCGTTGCGTTGTTGGAGGCGTTCGTGAAACTCTTGTGAAACTCTGAATAGTCTCTGAAGGTTTTGAACGTCAAGTTCTGTTATAAGAAACATAAGAAAATATATTCTGGTACTTATTTTTTATTTTTTTATGTATCTTTATTAACGGATAATTACAGAAATCTTACATATAAACAAGGCCCCACAAAACCGTTTCCACGGTTTGACTGTGGGAACAGAACAATATTATTTGCTATATTTGCATGCGGACATTATACTTATATATTTTACGCATATTTTAGAATTTAAATTACAGTGCAAAATTACAATTGGTTTATTAAGTGATCTCGTAGTTATAAGTTATCTCTGACTCCTGTCTAGTAGTGTTTCTGTTTTATTTCTGTGTGTATTGATGTAAACCCCCAACTAGCATCTCACTAAGGGTAGGAGACAGAAAGTCGTATTGGCCCAGCTCAAACGGTTGTTCTTTTTTTTATACAGGATACGTCAATTTGACTTCACCTCGCCTGATAGTAAGTTGAAGGCACAGACACGTACCATGTCACAATGATGGCACTCAGCTTGACAGCCTCATCAAATTCTTTTTCACGCCCCACTTAAAGGACCTGGGACTGTAGGAAGAACGAAACACGTGAGCTGGTAAGGAATTCCAGGTCTTATGGTGCGGCAAAAGAAAGGTACAGGAATAGATTATAGTATAGAATAACATAAGGTTTTCATGCCTGGAACAAAATGCCCAGATGCCCTGGATGGATCAGGAATCCACACAGGCGGAACCGTGCGTTACATCTAATACGTGAATAAAGAATAACATCAAAATAGTTCAACTAAGCCTTGGATTACAGGCCGACACTCGATATAGAAAATATTATTTCTGGTTTTGTACACCACATCCTACTTGATACATTTGATTCGGCTCATTGAATCAGCTCTATAAGATATGTTTTCTTCTTTATGTATATTATTTATCTTACATACTTGAACTACTTTTTTTAGAAATAGAAATCTTTATTTGCATGAAACACAGTGTTGAAAGATGTTACTTTATATTGTTTTTTTGTGTGAAAGCCTTTTAATACGTTCGAATACGCTTGCTAGAACACGCTGTGTTTCAGCATGCGGATACTATAATCATTACTTAGAAGTAAAAGCAGGTAAGATAGTTGACAAATTGTAAGCATTCACGCCACTTATCATTTTATAAGTCACCATTTTGAGGTCAATAGCACCCAAAATGGTGGTCTGTATCTTCTGGGGCCCTAGACAAAGTGACATTCTATTGATGGAATCGCTCTGAAGCGAACCATTTTTAAGGTTTTAACAATGGATTTCGGGACACAAACTAACAAACGAGCTAACAACAATTGTTCGACGTTGAGTACTGGGATATTTTACCTTTTTTGTTTACAATATCATTGCCAAAAAATTCCATATAATTTGGGTGTAAGTTAAATAATGTATTTCGAGTTACAAAGACTCAAATTTCATTTATAAAATATAGTTATATTAATGATTTATGTCAATTTCATACTACAATTAGCGATTCCACTGGCGTTTTCGCAAATAGAATGACACTTTGTCTAAGGCCCCTGGACTGCACCCCAGCTTTTTATCATCTAGCGTGGTGCAGTCACTTGACGGGCCAAATATAAAAAAGGTGAGCATGGTTGCTTTTTAATTTTTTTTTTGTAGGTGGTAGACAAGCTCACCTCATGGGGAGTGGTCACGGTGAACGTGTGCAACATCAGGTGTGTCACACTCGTGTTGCCAACCCAAATATGTGACTGTTATTGATAAAAAATCAATGAATTTCTGTGCATTGTTATTGCATACAGAAAAAGTAATAACCGACATTTAAGTTAGAAACTAAATGATAAGATTCGTTAACCATTTTCATTGGAAGTGGTTATTTAATATACACTTCGTCTGTACACTGTCCTGAAGAGACTCCTGAATGACTCGTGCTAATGAATCTATTATCCTCAATCTTGGGCTAAATATAACTAAATTTTGAGGTTAGTAGCAAACTCCTAGTCATTTCATAATAGTCGCGCATAGTTGAATATTTAATATCGTTCACGAGTTTCATCACGTTTAGCTCTATCTTGGTCGGATAAAGTATCTCCCTTGTACATCCGTAGGGCTTATTTATAATATTTAGCGACTTTGGTACAGATAGCACGAAAATTCGTGTGATATATTTTCAAAAAACCTTCAGCTTCGAAACTTAATAATAACTTTTATGTTTAGAAGTCAATAGAAAGACTCACGAAAGCTATAAGTACAATGTTTTACGGATTTTATTTTGAGCCTTCATAGTATTTATAAAACTCTGCTAACATTTCAAATTGCAGACCATGTAGACAAATTGGCAGCCTATGTTACTCAGTCTGTGATAATGTAGCTTTCCAATGCCATAAGAATTTTTAAAAATCGGTCCGGTACGTTTAAAATTTATTCGTTACATACAAAAATACAAATCTTTCCTTTTTATATTATGTGAGTGTAAGTGGTTCTCCGTCGAGTGTTTCAGAGAAAGTTTGAAATACAGTTTCGTTATTTTCAATGCCGGTGTTCGCACAATTTGTTGATTTTACAGGAGTATATTGAAAGTGCGCATAATTTATGCAAGCTCAGCTACGCGTAGAAAGCTGATCAGTAATAATATGTGAAATAGAAATACTAATAAACCCGTTTGAATCATAATATTAACAAATTTATTTTAGAGTGATGATAGAGTCCATAATTTAGTGTATAATTTGCTAATTGAAGTGTAATTGCAGCAGTAATTTAGCTTCTATAACTAATGTAGTAATGATCGTTGACCCCTTTATGCGCAAAATACCAGATTCACAAAATACCAGATTCTCAAAATACCAGATTCTCAATATACCAGATTCTCAATATAGCAAGTAACTACTAATATATAATTTAAATTAAGGCGAACTCTGACTCAAGAACCTATTACACCGATTATTGACTAAGTTTAGTTATCAGCAATGACTAATGGCCATCCTAACGTTTCGATCTATTTATAAATGTAAGTATGATGAAATGTAAGTTCTTGTTTACCTCAATACTTATATTCATATTTACTTATAGTCTACAGAAATGGTGCACACTGTGCGGAATGAAAGGAATTTCATATCATGCATCCTCAAGTTTGCAATGAACTCCCTGCTGTGGCGACCACAATAAAGGGTTCTTCAAAAAGGTCATTAGATAGTTATTGCACAGTCGACAGCACGAGAATAGAATAGAATAGAATAGAAATAAACTTTATTGTACACCAAACAAAAAGAAAAGTATACATAAAATAAATGGCAAACGTAATTAGGTAATGTACAAATGGAGGCCTTATCGCTAAAAGCAAGTGTGACTCCCTTAGTGTTGCACACGTCCATAGGCTATGGTAACCACTTTCCATCAAGTGGGTCGTGTGCTTGGCGGCCAAAATCTTCATAGCATAGGCTACGATTATAATAACAGAAACTGTTGCATGATTTAGTTATCGGCATAAATATCTTGAACCCAATCATATCACAAAAATGTACTCTATTATGTTCAGTACTTACGCGTTTTTTGTGTGTCTTTAAAGGATAGTACTAGGTGCAGAGAGTGGAGTGCAGTCTACCAATCATAGATTATATCAAACTACCGTGTACCAGAGCCTCGTTGATTTCATAATCTGGGGTCAAGATATATACCGTTAACTAGACATGATACATTGCTTATTGAAGTCTATCAGGATCTATATGCGCACATGCACATGCTCTCATTAACGTGCGAACAACATGATATGATTATATCGCTGGGCCCTTGGGAGGTAGTATTTGTAGTTAAGGGTTATCATACATTGAACTGTACCATTATGTGTGAACTTAGAAGCGAGGTATATATAGCTAATAAAGAGTTATAGAACAAATTTATAGTCAATCAACCTATTTCATGAATGTATGTAGGTTATACGATTATGTCGAGTACGTATAAACTATATTCTGGTCTGTAGTATTCTTATATTTATGGACATTCTATTATCAATCATTTAGCCTATTACAAGTCCACTGCTGGACATAGGCCTCTCTCAATGTGCGCCATTTCTCTCGATCTTCCGCCTTCAGCATCTAGTTTGTCCCAGCCACCTTTTCAGGTCGTCAGTCCATCTTAGCTGTCCTACCTCACATATATAAAAACCAACAGGCGTATGATTTATGTTAACAAAAAAGACAACAATCTGTTATTGTCTCATATTGTATATATTATATCTATACATAGCCAGACTAAAAGTGTGTATACTAGATAGTAGATATAGGTACAGTTTTGTTTGCTACGTAGTAACTATTTATTAATCTGTGATTTGGTTGCGTTATACATACACTGGCTGTTAGTATGAACTAAGTCCGAAGAGAGACAGCTCGGAAGAGATGGTTCTGGATCGGCCAGGGTGCGAGAGATATTATGTCTAAGATAATCTCACCTGATGAAGCCTTGTAGGCAAGGCGTACGAAACAAGATATGCTAGCTTTATAGAGTCTATCCCTGAATTTATATTAACTCAGGCTGAATTTGACCTACAATTTTTAATATATCTACAATGAAATTTGAAATTGAATTGAAAACTTGACACCTTTAATAAATGCCATGGAGAGTTTCGACATAAATTTTATTAATTATTGTTGAGCACTGAAAATGTAAATTAAAATTAATCAACCAAATCGGGTATAAAACGATATTTATTTCATGGCGCAACAAAGCTATGAACGTATTTTATTAAAGTCATTTAATTAAATTCTTGAAATACACAGTCTTTTGAAATATAAACGTAATATTGAACAGAAAACGAGCAATACTTTAAAAAAATTGTTAAGATGGAATTCTAATTAATTAATGAAACGGCCGTATAATAACAAATATAAAGACACACTGAAAATGGTTTTTCATTTTAGCCGTATTACAAACAATTAGCTAAACCTACGTACATTTTTTTAGTAAAATAGTGTAGGCTTCAGTTTAAATAACCTACATGTTCTACCTTCGGGGATTTACAGACTTGAGTATAATTATGTAGGTATATACCTATGTTACATACCTATGTTGGAAATACATAATGTTTATGTATTTCCAACATAGGTATGTAACAAGGTGCTTCAGTACGATTCATCTCCCTATTTTAGAATTAGGTCTTATATTTAATTCTCAATTCAATTTTATTGAAATCTTTACAATGCTTTCAATTCCAAAGCACAATCTTTTCTCTACTAAATGCTTGTGTGTCACTTAGTAGGTAATTAAATTTAGAATACTAAAAGCTGAATCTAATGTGTTACAATAAAATTACTCTCCATGTTAGATTACAAAATTGCACACTTCATATTTACCATTGTGGCATATAATGCTCACCACTAGCGCCATCCACGTAAGTTATGGACAGCATTAAATACCAATTAAGCTGCAACGTTGCTAAGGCAATAAATTGCCACTCAATTACTATTCAATGAGACTATTACAATGTCTGTTATGCCGGTACCTATTCTCTTGAGTGCCTAAATCCGAATGCTACGCATTAATATTGAGTTGCGTTACTCATAACCGTATATCAGTCAAGACGTTCAGACCCAAATAGTTGTAACCATTAAGTTTTATTCTTTTTCTCGATTATATTCCAATCTACTACTAAGGTAGATGTTTATCTTCTAATATATAAAAATCAATGCCACTTTTCGTTGTTAGTTTATAACTCAAGAACGGCTGAACCGATTTGGCTAATTTTAGTCTTGAAATGTTCGTGGATGTCCAGGGAAAAATATGGCGGTACGAAGTTCGCCGGGACAGCTAGTAAACTTATATTTATAAAAAACATACGTACGAGTATTTCTCGAAATATATTACACATATTGGTGTGACCGTTACATGTAAAAGCCATGGTCACGAGAAGACTAACATAGTGATCGTCTCATATCTTGATTCTTGAAGTTTCAAATAAAAAAGTTCGAATTTCTAGTGGCTAAATTTTAATTAAAGTCATCTGAAATACCGATGAGATGGCCGTTCATTAATGAAGCAGTTTTAGTCGGAAACTACATTTATCTTGCAAAAGTTTGCAACTCAATAATGTTGTGTTTCTTACGTTGAAAATCTCTATATTCTCGGATACTCGGTTATCAGTAAATTTTAGACAATAGATAAACAGGGCTTGTTCCATGGAGAAGGATATTCTTTCCTCCGTGGTTTGTTCTTTGCGAAAATTTGTATAATTGAAAATAGATTTAATTAATGAACAGTGGATTTTGCACTTGATGCCTTGTGGAATGGTAATACCTTTATGACGCGTAGTTATGATCAAACTTGTCTATAAAAACCATACATCTAAGGTAGATTTAATGTTACATACCCATACATCAGGAAGATCATTTCTTCAGCGAAAATTTCAACATATTCAAAATAATAGGTGAAGCCAGCTTCCGTTGCTGTCGTTCCCTAAGGACGGCAGGAAGAGCCAATTTATAATGTACGGCCATAACGTAAAATCTTATACATGCAATGTACACTTTGTACGACGAACTCTAGGGAGAAAAATACATTTCGCCGCTAATTGCTGAAATAAATTAGTACAAGAATACGAGTAGGTATATTGTTCCAGAAATAATATTATATTAGCTTTATTCTGCTTCAATATTATATGCACACATATAATCACCACTTTATCCCCGAAGGGTTACGCAGAGCTGAATTAATATCCTCATTATATTCGGTCCCTCAATTGTTGTATTCCGGGCACTATTTTTGACTCGAGTCATGCATCTGTGGCCGAGTCTGGGTTGTATATATCTGTATGATGTTAAACAGCCCTACCCCTTAGTTACCTAGTAGGACACAGCATGGGAAGAGATGGGGTGGTCTATATAACTTGAGGTAAGCATAGTGTTTATTTTTCAGAATATATATTTTTTTATTTAAAGGACACGTCAATTTGACTTCGCCTCGCCTGATGGTAAGCTGAAATCAAAGTCTCAGCAAGACATCATTGGCATTGAAATCAAAGTCACCATTATAGACACGTACCATGTTACAATGGTGGCACTCAGCTTGACCCTCTTCAGTTGCTTCTTCACGCCCCGCTTAAAGGACCCGGGACAATAGGATGAGGGGAAACACGTGAACTGGCAATGCCAGGTCTTAATGGTGCGGCAGAAGAAGGAGTCGCCGAACCGTTTGGTATAATATAAGCTGCTTTGAAAATCATTGAATCACTCTTATGTCCCCAGTAATCAATGGTCGGTGATGAATCACGCTCTACAATACACAATTATAGGCCATTATGATAACGGGTTCACAAATAGTAGTACCTACGTAGCTACGCCACCATTCCTTTGAAATGCACCAAAAAACCGACACATCCCTGTCACTGGCCTCACTGAAAACAGCCTCAACATAACAGTAAAACTATCTGTTACAGAATACTACTTCAGCTTAGTCGCAAATTACTGCATGAAATTCAGCAATATTTCACTAGAGTGTAAACACCCTCTGGAGGTTTCCTGCCCAAGTACCATGTGGCAGATTTTGCATACTTCAACTGGCTAACACCTCCCAATTCCCACATCTAATCAGCAATTAGCGTATGTTAAGAACGCGTGCAATGCAAACCTACTGGCTTTAGTATATATTTATTAGAGCTGTCAGTTTCCTTAGAATGTTATAAATTTGACATTATACAGGGCTTTCATCATTCCAACCACTGTCTTGAAAAAATTTAGGCATATTGTTTATAGTAAACTAATCATCCTCATAGCCTTTAAATAACTCAGTTGCGATCGGCTTTTTCAGTTTAAAAGCGTTTTCACATTATTCGATCCGATATTGGTGTCGGACGCCGATCCGATATCCTTTTTTTTTTTTTTATAGGACACGTCAATTTGACTTCGAAAATCGGAGGAAATAAAATGTAATGAAATATGTACCTATGTTTCACATTGTCCGGCCTGATATCGGATATGGGAGCCAACACCGCTGTGTCACCGTAAATCTTTCCTTTTTATACTATGGTAGTGTTGTCGGTTATCAGCTGTCTGCTATCATCGTCTTAAGGGTCCTCTACACATAGACAGATTCATCTGCGGATGTTAGCGGCGGATACCTATCATAGACGACCAAGTCGCCCCGTTAGCACGTCGTCGGACGTGCTCTCCGATGACATCTCTGCGGATGAATCTGTCTATGTGTAGAGAAGCCATTACACTTATGTCGGATCAGATAATGTGAAAATGCCCAATTGCATTTGAGGTGAGGTTGCTATGAAGGATTTTTTAAGTCATTCACTGTGCTACCTTTCACGAACAATTTAAATAGAAAGCTTCTATAGTAGATAAAAGTTGGCAAATTCCAAAAAGAAAATAATAGTACACAAGAGATCATGTTCTTCAGTGTAATAGGCGGGAGTGATAATACTTTGTAAGTATATAACTTTATCGAAAGAAACAAGCTCGGTTCACTAAGAGGCTTTCTTGATAAATTTATACTGAAGGAAGCTTTTGCGTTAACTATCACCATTTTCTGTATGTTGCTAACTCACACGAAGTAAATGGGATATTAACGTTGAGATACCTTTTGAGCAAGTAAGCCGTTAAGATCGTATGGCGGCAACAGCGGTACATTAATTTTTGACGCAGAGCCAGCTCTGCCTCGGGAAACAGCACATTGCGGCTTTTTTTTTGTGTATTGGGGCCTTCATATTACTGTATGTCATATATGCGTTAGGGATTTGTCACTGCTAGATAAAAAACGATTGAACTGCGAGTGTAATTCATACACCGGGGGTTCCTTATAAAGTTGTTGTTAGTCTATCTTTTATTGCAGATGTAAGCCACACTCATATTCATAGTTTTTTTCATTCAATATAGAACAATACAATAATACATACATATATATAATCACGCCTTTATCCCCGGAGAGTTGAGCAGAGGTGAATTAACACCCATATTTCACTAATCATTGTATTAGGTCCCACGTAATAGGTGGTGAGCCTATTGCCATATTCTGGGCACTGTTGTTGACTCGCGCCATGCATCTGAGGCTAATGTGTCTTGTCAATAATAATTCTACTCAAGTTTACCACCGTTTCTAAGACGCTGGTTGAGAAGAAACGGTGGAACAAACTCCACTGCGGCATTTTTAAGGCCCCGAATCAGATTAGCATCGAAAAATCGGTATTTTCGAAACCGTTTTTCTTTTTAACTATAAAACCTAAAGATCTGGAATTTACATCCCTGCATACTACAGGATATACAGAGTAACTTCACCTTTTCATAAATTCAATAAAAAAAGAGGAAATAGTTGAAAAGAGGCTCTGAACATCACTCTACTCTTTCTTATGAAACCAAATATCTTCTACAATATGTATCCAAATAATCTAAAATTTCAGATATATGTTAAATGAGTGTATTAGCATGACGTGACCTTCTTAGTTTGTAATCGTCCCCTATAAAATTATCTATTAAAATTAGTTTTACTGATTTTTACGGCGGAAAAACGAGCAAATGACCTTGAGCATTTGTATGGTCAAAGTCATTCGCGTATGTAATCACCTTAAGATGTCCTTGTAAGTTTGCTATTGTTCAAAACAAAATGAAAACTTGACAACACATCCTACATAAACTAGACAAAATAAGGACGAGGTAGTTTCGTCAAACAAGTACACCGAAGTGGTCAAACTTAATAGACGACTGATTACTGAATTTGAGCTGCTCCTTAATCCTAGAGGCTCTAGCTCTAGAGAATCCTAAATTAATGCTAGTGATGATTGTTTGTTATTCAGTTAATATTCTATTAACCCCAATAACAGGTATTAGATGTGAAGTTAGTAGCGATGAAAGGATATGCTTGTTATAGTCGCCGAGCCAGTAGCACATTTTGTCATTCATTTCCTCCCAGTCGATTTGAATTCGTGAAGTGCTTCAGAAAGCTATGTTGTACCATTATGTAGGTAGAGATAGTCTAGAATAGTGCATGGGGTACTTTTCATCTCGAGAATAGATTTATGAATGGAACCAGTATAAGGTATGTACACTATGTACAGTCGACATAGGAGATACGGTTACACTTTTTCATTTAAAGTTGTATGTAAAGACGCAACCGCATCTTATTTGTTGACTGTATACGGGTGGAGCCGAGAGCAACAGCTAGTTATATACAACTTTAAGTGGAAAGTTTAAATAGCGTTGTTGTGTAGTTCGAAAACTTATTCTAATTTTATTCATATTTTATGAGTCCCATTTTGTCACTAACTTTAATGGAGTAACTATAGTGATTAAAGCTCCATGCGCTAACTTTTGCTACAATGTAACTAAAGCTGGCTAACGAACTTAAAGTTGTGCACGATATTTCGATGAAATAAATTTATGAAATGCTACACTGAATTATTTATTTGATAAAATCAGTCGTAAATGATTTTCATGACAATTGATGAAAATAGTTGGTGATGAAAATGAAAACACTTGGTTTGAAAAAAATTGGAATGTAGTTAAAATTAGATTTTTATACCAATTAGGTAGCAGACAAGTAGACAACCTATCTGTTGGAAAGTGGTTACCGTGGCATGAAGACTGAAAACGTGTGCAACACACACACACACACACACACACACACACACACACACACACACACACGTGCTGCCGACCATAAATATTATCAGGGAATTTACAAATATTCAGTTAACGCACACAAAGTAGACCAAATACGAGTAGATCTTGTGGCTTAGTGTGAATTTTATAATTTCAATTGCTTCACATTTGGTCACTTATTGCCAAATTCAACTTTTAATGGGTCATGATAATTTCAAGAGTTTAATCTTCACTTCGCAAATTGCTGATAGATGGTTAGCGCCAATGTTAGAGTTGGATTCAATGGTTAGCGCCTGATACTGAATCATAGCAATTTGTAGTGATTTGAGGTGAATTGTGAATTAAATAAAAAATAAGAGTTGTAGTGTTGATAAGCAATTCAAATTAAATTTTGAATTTTTTTTTTACACACTAACCATACGGCTTCTATTATCATCTTCACTTGCGTCACCAGGGCATAGAGCAACAGTAGCGAGTACTTACAGCTTTTAGTTACTATGGATGTGGGCACGCATTCGATTCCCAATTCAAGCAAGGTATTATTAGATTTTTTGTAAGGAAATTCTTGGAGATGTGAGTTGTGAATTCAATGAGGTACTCCAAGATTCGTTAATGAAATGTAAATTCAAACACATCTATTTACTTTTTCTGTGAAATACCAGCGAAGGTACTCATACTGTATCTACATACTGTCGGATACGGCCTAACTAAGAACTTCGGGGTCCAAGTGTAACTAATCAGCAAGTCTGTAGACCTGCTAATCGGTCGGAAACTTGTTCGTGAATCATCAGGCATCTTATGGTTGGGGTGCCAGACGGCACTCACGCTAGTAGTGACTAACTTAATCTAAATAAAATTTGACAAGAAAGGAGAAAAGCTATCAACGGAACCTGGGCACCAAATTCAACCAGGAACCCATTAGAATGCAACGTGGATCAACACTAAGACGATGATACAGATCTAATTTTGTACTGCATATGTTATGACGTCATCAGTCGATCGTTCCGATGGTCTACCGACATTCCTTTTCTATATGAGTTCCTTTCATAGTGTATTTTATTTAATTGTCCACCTGTTATCTATCAGTTTTGTCGTCTGACGTGTGAGTTCATTGTTATTTTAGCATTCTAGTGTTACTCAGACCTTTTATAATAATATCTGGCACAGTAAATAAACATCTTGTGACTTTCCTGACAATGTTGCGGTTGGTGTCAAGTTTCCGATGCAGTTAATATCTAGTGCCTAAGAAAGTCTTAGCAACTTTCACAATTTAAGTTAGTACCTAGCCTTAGTAGGTGAACTCAATTATGGTTCGTGGTTGCAATTTAGTTTTGAAATTTTATATATGAGAGCCTAGAGGTAAGCATATTGTTATAAATATATCAACTTAAGGGTGAAGGTGAAACCAGTAGTTTAAGTAGTAAATGGTAGTAAGCTCCAATACATTCATCCCTATAATCAAAATTAAAAGAGGTGTACCTGCCTATAAATAAATATCCATATCCATACTAATATTATAAATGCGAAAGTAACTCTGTCTGTCTGTCTGTCTGTCCGATTCTGAACCGATTTTGATGATATTTGGTATAGGGGTAGATTAGACCTTGAGAAAAGACATAGGCTATGTTTGGTCGCGATAACCGACATCCACGCGGGCGGAGCCGCGGGCAAAAGCTAGTTAGATATAAAGCGTGTTTTTTTTTGAGATTGTATACCTACCTATTGTACTTTTGTGATTTTATTTGTAACTTTGTATTGACACAAATATTATACACACAAAGAGCCTAGAACACTTTTTACATCAAAAGTCAATTATTTCGAAAACTATTGATTTTCGCCCATGCATATGTGGACTCCAAATTGCAGCATTATGGTATATGACAGGAATACGTCGAGTTACCAATAACCCTGTATAAATAAAAATGGAGCCTCCCAAATGTATCTACGCGCATAACTTTCGAATGACGGCATTTGGACAATTATTTTTGTTTTGTGTTCTTTATGTGGTCAAGATTTGTATAAAAAATTGAATAGTAGGTGCCGCGGGAACGGGATCAGAGATATACGCGGAAATTTGAATATAACTTGCAACGGAAACGGAATCTGAATTACACGAGAGCAGAAAAAAATCAGCGGTACGAAGTTTGTCGGGTCAGCTAGTTTCCAATAAATTACAAAAAATTACAACTCGACTTTTCTTTCGGCATCGGAAAACCAACTAAACTTTACTGCCCTGTGAGTAAGTGAACAAAAATAACACCAGCAAAAATGGCAAAAGATAGTAAAAATGCTCACAATGGTTGCTTCCATTTTCAACACAAAGAGTGACAGTGGGAAAAAGAGTGACAAAACTCTTGAAGTTTTTCAATTTGTGGCGTTTGGGTATCTTAAAGAAAAGGGTCATCTGATAGAAAATGCGTGAAAGTTAAACATAAAACTTAAAGAAATTCAATATATTTTTACATGTTCAGTACCTACATATTGTTATCCATTCTACTGAACTATTCACCATCATCGCCATCTAGAGATTCATTCACATTGGAATATAAGTTTCCAAAACATTCTACATCTAACACAACAAAGATATTCTACGATAGTCCCTACTAATATTATAAATGTGAAAGTAACTCTGTCTATCTGTCTGTCTGTCACGCTTTCACGCCCAAACCACTGAACCGATTTTGATGAAATTTGGTATAGGGGTAGATTAGACCTCGAGAAAGGACATAGGCTATGTTTGGTCGCGATAACCGACATCCACGCGGGCGGAGCCGCGGGCAAAAGCTAGTTCAAAATAAATTTATTAATTTCATTTTATTCATCCAAATGTAAGATTGAATCCATACTTCCGTACTTCCATACTAATATTATGAATGCAAAAATCACAGTCTGTCTATCTGTCTGCCTGTTACGTTTTCACGCCTAGACCACAGATTACAAAATAGGTACTTACTACCCTAGACTACTGAACCGATCTTGATAAAATTTGGTACAGAGATAGATTAGACCTTGGGAAAGGACATAGGCTATGTTTGGTCGCGATAACCGACATCCACGCGGGCGGAGCCGCGGGCAAAAGCTAGTATACCATATAGTTATTAAGGTACTAGCATAGCGCTTGACCTCAAAACAAGAAAAAAAAAATACTGACACTTGTGGAAAAAGGTCTCTTAAATTACAAACAGTTGTAGCAAAAAAGGTCTCTATCAGAACTGGTCGAGAGCAGCAAACCAATAACTCGAATAATTTAGGATGTTGAGAGAACCTTATCAGACACGTAGGTCGTAAACGCGCTAGGATTAATGACCTATACCTGTTGAATGTTAGATAGGTCTGCGAGGTAATATGGTTCACCTTTGGTTTATTAAAATCTACTAGGTTTCCCGGAACATACTCGTACTTTTTCTTCTTCAGCGCAACGTATTTAATGCGCTTGATAAGTACTAAAATGAATAAAAAATTACTAATAATTTAAGAAAATAAAAAAACTAAAAACCTGAGTATGGTCCTTTTGACAAGTGATATTTGGCATCGAAAATCCGCAATTTAGATTTCTTATAAAAACTCAGGAACATTTGCACAATAATGATGTATCCAACTACATATCCTTAATCAAAATAAGTTCAGTCTGGGACACAGTTCAAACACATGACCCTCTTTTCTTTGATTTCGCTGCATTCCAGTCGATCAGTTAGATTATATCAGTTCACTGCTTAAAATAGGCCTCTCTTAATGTTCGCCAAAACATGGATCCTTCGCCTTCCACATTCAGTCTATTCCAACCATCCTTTTCAGGTCAACTTTAAAAATTTTAAGTGACTGAAAAATATTTCTTGAGTAAGTCAACTTCTCGTTTTACTCTTTTATGTGGCCACTTTTAGCTATTCCTAGATAGGTACTCAGAGTCAAGCTCTCGTAAAATGTGGTCGTTTCACGAACTTGCAAACTGCAGAAGTTAACGTTTTTCTGTAAACTAGCCGATGTCACTGCACTTTATGAAAAGCTGTAAAAATGTGCCCCCATCAGCAGCATTCGCTACCGCTCGATCCTACTTCTTATTGACCAAGTATAAGTACCTAACTACATACAACCTCCACCCCCTCCATCAGCTGGCGGGGGCGGTTATATAGAACTCAAACCGACTAAAAACGCACGTAGGAGAGCGTGTGATTTGAGTCGATTCGAGTCCCATTCCTGGTCCGTCTTCAGTCGCCGGAGGTGAGATCGCCAAGGCATTATTAAAAACTGAGTGTTGTGTATAAAAGCCAACCAACTAATCCGTACTTGCTTACAGACAGTCAGTCTCAATAGTCTATATGCACATTTAAATTTAGATTCAGAAGCTGGCCATCAGCATTATGCCAAGGTATTCTTATTTTCTTCTCATCTAAAGCTTGTAGGTTGTGGACCGCTCTCCTACTGGACCTCCTCCGTGGTTTATTTGACGACCGTTGTCACATCAAATTGCCACACTCTGGTAGGTAACTATTAGGTAACTATTAGGTAATCTGTGACACTGGTGTGATTATGGTTTATTTCATTTATTAATAGTCACACTAGCGAGACAGTGATAAATTTTATTTTCATTTATCCGTAGTCAGTAGTGTGGCTATGGGTATTTAACTCTTACAGAGTGACTGCCGTCCAAGCCCCGACCTTGAAAGGAAAGCCTGTGTCAGGCAAAACCCAAGCGATCTTGATTTAGGTCTCTATGACCTAAATCAAGATCGCTTGACATAAATGACATAAATTACTAATTATTGTGACTCTAAAGTCTAAAATCAAGTGACATAATTTCTTTATTCTTCTTCTTCTTCATAATTGAAACGTCGGTAGCTTAGTAGTCTAGCACAAGCAATTTAGCTAATTTGGAGGGGTTAAAATGAATATTAGTAATTTCGGTTACTAATATTCTTTTTAAGTAAAAAAAAATCTTTATTAAAAAGCGGACCCTGAACACCAAGGACCAAGACTGACGCGATGATGAATTCTTTGTTCGACGTTCGTACTAATATGTTTATATTATATAATTAAAAACAGTAGACAACATTGATTATGTTAACTACTGGATCGACAGCTCCTGTATCCTGTATCAATAAACAGGTCGTGAGCTGAACCGTTTAACTACTTTAAATTAATTAATGTACCATCTACAGGCACACTGAGGTGTATAATAAGTAGGTACCAATGGTACTTACTGATACACCTCAGTACCTACCACATCGGATATGTAAATATATTATCGAAACCTACGACCGCTACTAGCCTTATTTCTAGTGAAACCTCTGAAGATCAAATATAATTGAAACACCAAGCTCATGTAGCTAGTACAAGTTAGTACAGTCGCTCTAAGAAGCAACTTGTTGTAAGCAATTATTTATTTAAAGCGCATTAGTTACCGAAATTAGGAGTATACCACGTAACCCCTTCACTTAAGCTTAAATTGCTTGTGTTAGGAATGCGTTCGTGTCTGTAGTGTAATGACCAGGATTGGAACTCGAGACTTCTTCGTCCTAAAGGCCACTGCATGACCACTAAGCTTAAACTTTAATATTTCACCTTAGCTCCAAAAAAATCATAAAAATCATAAAAATATTAAACATGTCCTCTTGATTTGATAAATTTTTAAAGCAATTAGTATAGTATGCTAATTATTCAAATCGATCCCGTCTTGATCATTCACTTTTGCCCGTTTTAAGTACCAGAAACCTACATTTATATCTATGCTTTTTCCAATCTAAATCGATATCCTCTGAATATTACAATAACAAAAAATATTTATTAGTCTCAATGTAAAGATCGTTTGGAAATTTATTAGTGTTCAGTAACTTTTGACAGCGACTGTACACTGTAACCCTATCCGTTGATACTCCATATAGGTACTGCCAGAAGGTCAGATTGAATAAAGTACAAGAGTTACAGTATAAACTATTTAATCAAAAGTTAACGTTAAACAGGCGCATACAAAGAGTGCTTTGTGCTCCCCGACCTTGCGTGCCAATCATTACATGTTTATCAGTTGAAAGATTTAGTACCGACCGACAGACTTTAGGTTTGAAGTGTCGTGTTTTTAAACTGGTTTGAAGGTGAAGATGTTAATTTTTTTTTTAAATATTAGGTCATGTGGGAATTTCAAATTTCGAACGATCGTGTTGTTAGAGAGTGCTTCTCCATGGTTGAAAAGATGAGGAAAGGAGACGACGAATGTACAATTAACGCACAAGCATAGAATAAATGTACATGACATGTAATGTCTTCTCTTCTGGAGCTTTAGTCTTGTAGCGTCTTAATTTATAGAAAAAATAAGCATCCTCCTATAGCTCATTGGCTAAGGGTCCCTACAACCCGATTCCTGCCGGGTTCCCAATGGGTTGCATGTCATGAAAAGACAAATTAGATAGGGATTTTAAAATATCTCTTTCCCACCGGCTTCCCTTTTAAAAATTTTCACCCTTCGCCACTGATGTAGTTTATACCATACATTTGATAAACAAGCTCAATGTCTGCTGATGATAAGTGTTATCTGAAGCCCATAACTTGCAGAATGCGTGTGCACTCATGCGTTAACAACCATACATGAAGAGCTCTGATGACCCACCCTAAACCAAACACAACTTAATGTAGTGCCATTTAGCTGAGGTTCTCTATAATATGATAGATGAACTAAATGCAGTGGGCTCTTAACTGCCTGTTCCCTATCCTTTAAGGTCAGGTCATTCATTTAGTTCACCCCTGCTATACATTTCTTGCCATTTTATTTGATTTTTTTCAATCTCTTATTTATGCTGAAATCCCGTGAATATTTTTTCTTAAATAAATAATGTTCTTTTCATGCATTCACAACTTTTGGCAGCTTATATAATTTACTTATTTATCTGACTTTTTAAATACTTACGAGTTAAAAAGCTTTCTGTTTCGGGAATCAAGATTGAATTGGATTCGATTAATAATGTACCACGTTCGAAAATACAACAAAGTTTATTTAGCAGTTAACTGTACTTACTGGTACTTATTGTTTAAGAGTCATCGAATCCTAATCACAGGACAGAATATCTCTGAAGAAAAAACTTTGTCAAATTAGTCGCGTAATGAGACATTACTAGAGCTTCATCTATAATACATCTCTATCTATAATATAAAAATGAATCCCTAAATATGTTGCTAAGCGCAAATCTCGAGAACGGCTGAACCGATTTCGCTAATTCTTTTTTTAGAATATTCCCTGAAGTACGAGGATGGTTCTTACGGCGAGAAAAATTAAGAAAAAGGCGGTACGAAGTTCGCGGGGTCAGCTAGTTGAAAATAAAACACTTCATAATACAGGAAGTGAACTACTGTAACGAGTCACAGAGGCTAAATAAATATATATTTCAACATCGAATTCTACCCCGAGGATGTCGCAAAATGCGTCTAATATTATATCGGGTGGACAAGCTCCAGTGTCCAAAGTTACTGACGTTTTACTTGAAGGGAATACCAAATGCCAATTTCGTTGAATCCACCTTCCTACCCAGAAATCGGCAATTCATTGGTCGTGCTTCGAATTTTATGAGATCAATTAGGCTAACATTGTAGCAGGGTCTACTTGCATTTTAGAATGAATTTCCCTTTGGAATGAAAGTGAATTGAATTTGTCGGAAGCTATGGAAATCAGTAGTAATCTACTAATTGTAACCAAATGCCGCGGTTATAGTTCGAAAGTTGTACTCGGGCTGTATAGAACAGCTGAGACCAATCTGATGGAAATTATAAGACACAACTACTTCAAGAATACCTTGAAGTAGTTGTGTCTTATAATTTCTAACGGATTTTACAGTGATTTATTTTTATAGCATAGAACGTATTAAATAAAGTACACTTACAACGTTTTGGTTGCCTTACAACACCCATAGTTACAACTCACTAGTAAGCTAAGACATTTCCACAAATTAGCAATATCATTAGAAAATGGGACTACTTGAATAAAGAGGGTAAGGGCTGTGATTGTGGCGCACCTCTGCAAGCAATGGCCCGCCTCCTATCGTGTGAAGAATTCAAGGACTGCGGGGCAGTCAATGACACCGAATTTTGGGCTGGATACTAGACACATCTAATACCGCTTAACATTACCATCGGTTCGATGGAGGAGAAGTAATGTGACACACACAAGAGTACTGGATGTAGGTAATTTATGGGTAGTGCTTGTTCAAAGCGGTACAAAGGCAAACATTACTAACTTTGGGCATAATGGACACAAAAGCTACAAGCCACAAAAGCTTGTTCCTTTTGTGTCCATTATCCCCACAGAATAAACCTATCGCGTTATAGATTTTTGTTAACTGCCTGAAAATGATGCTTACCGTTCAAATACTCGCTTGTTGTATAAAAATCCTAGCGACTTATTGAATGACCTTTTACTTTCACGGCATTTTCTAACACAGTGAATGCGTATTGCCATTCAAAGTTATAATGCCACCAGCTTTCTTTACGGTACCAAGAGTTTTGACAATCTTTTTTGTGTAAAATATTTCGTTCAACCGATATACCTACGCATCAGATATCTTTGTCCGAGCCTATAAAAGTAGATCGGATACTTTTCCAGATTCGCTTGAAGTCAGTATACATTTTATTTCTTTAAGAAGTTCTATGAAATATTTCATGGTGTTCTTTGAATAAGTAAGAGTCTTCTATTAACAAAATGTCGACACAGCAGATAAACACATTTCCAACGGTGGCAAAGAATACAGTGCTTTACCGAATTAGGTCAAGGTGCCCCTTCATGAAATATTACTTAATGGGTAATACTGCCGAAAGTTAGGCCTTTATGGGCCATGCAGCTATAAGGTAATCGAGTTGATCAAAGAATAATAGTGTGTTTCTGTTTCACTAAGTGTTATGTGGGGTCAGAAGATAAAAGCATGTTTCCCAGGAGCATCGTAAACAGATATGGCTCTCGTTTAATATTTGTAGATTTCTTTTTATGTACGCACTATTACACAGAGCAAGCGCATTATTCTTTAATGCCAGCCATTAGCTAAACGGGTATGATTACTGTTGTGGTATGGAGTTTCTTAGCCTTAATTTTGATAAAACGCCCAATATTAATAAGTGCTAATATGAACGTGCTTGGAGTTTGTTGTTGTTGTTATTTGTACCTTGGGACACGTTTCTTAGACCTAGATCGCGAGAAAAACCAGGCCCTGGTGCGTGCGTAATGTTATGTAATAATCTATGCTTGGTGAATTTGAGCTCGTCCATCACACGTGCTATCCTCAAAAGTCATCCAAGAAACGCGTACTGCGCGTATAGAACACATTTTGAACACTTTTTAGGTCCAAGATAATGCTAATGAATATGATTTATCGTTATTCTCTTGTCAACTGTATTCTTATTTTGTCTATCTTTCCCAACTGAGTGAAACAGGACTGAGTTATTAAAAATTTAAGGATGAAGTTGAATCCTAGTTTATGTTAAATTCACGCAATGTGTTATCGTTCCGTATTCCTAGAGGAAACCCTTACAGGATCTCTCCATCATCCGCTTTATGTTTATTTAGAAATATTTCTCCGGAAAGGGTGGTGGTCTCAAATTGGAATTAATATTCATCAATTGCAGAATTTGCAGAAATAAAAAAAAAACCAACTTCTACATCGAGACATTAATACGCAATCAAAATATATGGCTGTTTATGCAGCATATCTTGGCACTGGCAAGCAAAACTTACCCCAGTGCCTCAAAATTATTAATTACCCAAGCAGTAATGTCAACAACAATACAAATCAAGCTGAAAGTAAAAATATTTAGTTTACAGTATACCTTATAAAAACCCGATTAGACATTTTATTTTAATCAATATTTTTGCCTATTGCAGTCTATAGCTGTACTTACATATACATAAGTACATACAACCACGCCTCCATCCCTGGAGGGTTAGGCAGAGGTGAATTAACACCGAAATTTCACCAATCATTTTATTAGGTCCCACGTAATAGCGGGTGAGCCTATTGCCGTTTTCCGGGCACTATTGTTGACTCGAGCCATGTATCTCTTCGAATCTTCTTCTTTCTTCTCTATCTTGCATATATCTCTTCGAATATGCTACGTATCGAGTTTATCGTATTTACCTTTTTATATCATCAGTTCATCTCAATGGGGAACCTCTAACCTTCAATTTGCCAATTTGTGGCTACCATTCTAGGAACTCGCATGTTTCAATGGCCATATTGGTCCTTCGGCAAATGTGGCCATTTCATTGTCACTTTAGTCTGCTTACCGTGCGAGCTATGATATTTGTTGGAAGACCTTACTTCGAAATTTATACTTTGAAGAAACTTCAAGCTCAAATGCCTTTGTATATTTGTGCAAATCATAAACCAATTGAAAAATAATAGATTTTGCCAATTCGCCTGCTAATGTAATGTACATAACGAAAGTATGATTCACATATCGTCCCTATACAGACTACATGACTTGCTATATGCGATTGAAAACCTTCTAGAGAAAAAAAGGAGGAATAAGGTAGATAATGGTTTTTTGCGACAAGCAAAAACTATGGTGCGAGGTTGTCCGTCACGCAATCACGCGTTCACAATATCGGTAGTCTTGTCTTGAGTTGAACTAGTCTTGATCCCCATTCAAACTTTGAATTTCGATTCATTCAGTCAGTCTGCAGGCGATCGCCGCATGGAGTGGGTGTATAGTACGCGCTGATTCTCGTCCACGCGACTTTACCGCCATTCTCGATTTTCGAAGCAAAAGAAACTTGTTCATAGTGATGTTTTGTGTTATAATGACGTCTTTTAGTGTTTAATTTATGTGATAAACGCAGTTGCAGTGTCACTATTTGTGTTTTAAAAGTTGTGAAGTTAATTTACGTCATCAGTGGATTTACTAGTTTACCGGCGTTTTCTCGTGTGAGTATTTTAACTGAGTTTTGTAGTATGTTTGCTTACAATTTGTATTGTAAATTTATTGGTAATTGTGTTTTTAAAAGGTGCTCAGGTTATACTCACATACTGTTGTATTTATAAGCGAGATATGGAGTTATCGATAGTTGTGTCCACGCATTACTTGAGCCACGTTTTATCAAGTGAACTAAGAACCGGATCGGTCTAAAGATTAAATACTATACTTACCTACTCAGAACAATGCAAAAATATCTATTACCAATGATTCTGAATCATACAACGTCTTTTCACGATAAGATTACTATAAAACTGAGACGATAAAAAATTACAATATTGCCGATTTGTTTAGGTTTTTTTTGGGTCATGAAAAATCATTCATTTCTTCATTCAATCTTCATCTTAACCTTAAAATTTGATGTTCTTTTAAATTACTTTTCTTGGTGTCCTTAATAAAGTTTGTTTGCTAAAGGTAAAGTTACTCTTTGATCATTTGCGTATTTCCATTCACTGCTAATACCTACCTACTTAAAATACCTAACCATCACCTCATATAGGAACCTACCAACCTGAACATAAAACAATAATTATAAATAGGTACCTCGGTATAATGCTGACTTGCTGAATGGTAATTTAATTTATATTTCATTATGATTAAATTATGATATCATGACGAAGTACCTACCTACGTAATACAATACAGTCTAACCTGTAGGAGTCGTACCTACCTACATACCTATGGATCCGGACCCGTGCTTCACCTAGGTTCTCCACCTGGGTGAAGCACGGGGATTTGCCAGGTCCCGTGCTCCAACTGATGACGTTATTGTACAGTTAACCAGTATCTAGAACTATAAAATATGAATTTTTACTAGTTGGTAGGTAACCTGAAGGAGTTCTGGAGACCAGTGTTCTCCTAATAATAATCTAAGTATTCAAAATTCAGCCTCGATCGATTCTAATGAGGGTCGATATTCGTAAAAAGATCATTTTTTCAAAATTTTGCTTAATGTTCTTTCATGTGTTCTGTCATTGTTCACCTACGCGAAAATTGTTTTTGAATTTTCATTTGATTTTGACAGGTCAAAAATTCAATTCTAAATAGATTTTTATAAAACTTAACCAAATCAAATTTTCTATAATAAGTAAAACAATTTCTTATCATTATTTACCAACACATTGAATTTGATACCGTGCCCCTGTTTTATATTACCTACTATCGTGTAGGTACCACTTGTTAGCGTAACTATTCAATCGATAATTCATTACAAGGTCCTAATAGACTCGGCAGTACAAGTATGACAACCCTGGTGTGGCACTCTTCCATATGCCACGGTAACACTTCCCATAAGGTGGGGGCATGTGTTCAACGGCCACAAAATATTTTTTACCACATCATAAAAATCATAAAATGTGGCAAATAAATGGCACCGTTCGTTCGGTTCTAACTAGACACAGCAGACGTAATGTAATACTCGGAATTGAAGTTCATTTATGAATCATGGAAAAATAATTATGAAAAATGAACTATGCAACACATACGGAAAAAAAAACGCAAGTCGCAAGCTTAGCTACAGCTCTCCTGTCTGCGCAGAAGGTAAAACGCAATCACAAATGCGATCACAGAGAAAAATTGTGCCAATACGTACGATTTTGCTTTGGCTATGCCTTATTAAACCATTTTCCTTTTTCGTATACTCACCCCTTATGTCCATTGTGTTTGACTTGTGCCCTAGTCAAATTTTAGATGGGTACTTTCAAAATACCAATAATAAATTTATGGAAATAACAACACGCTAATTAAACGGCTTCAGCAATATACAGTTCTACGAAGGTAAATATCCAAACTGAGGAAGGTATCTGTGCACATACAATTTATCTTAAAATTATAATTTCAAAGTCTTATATAGCGGATTTCATTAATAACCGCGTACTAAACTGCATTAACTAACTGCATAATGGTTTTCATTTGTGAATTTTTTTTTTTATTATGTTTTGACGTTTTATGGTCTATCATCTAATTTTCCGATCCTGAGAGGAAAGCCGACACCGGAGCAGTTACAGGTAAAATTGGTTTGGCGCCAAAGGTCTTAGTTGAGATCCATATACCCTGTTTTGTTTCTAATACAAAGCTCTTAATATCAAAACAATATTCTCATCATGGTGACCCCTCTGCCTCATCAATATTTTAATACAAGATATAAATTGAGACAGTTTTCTTTCAAAAATTCTGCAAGCATCGTTCAATATTAAGTTAACCAAGAGTTACCTATTACGATTTTACGGCCCCGTTACCGGAGTAACCGAACCTGTGTGATATCGGGATACAAGGAATCGTTATTGTTGATTGCGCCCCAGATTTCGGGTGTGACCTCACTTTTTGCGCTTCCTCAATACATAGCAGTTTACCAGTAAAAACGATTTTAACAAAAAGGAAGCGGTTTTTTTTGCGTTATACATATATGACAGTGTTTAGCTTAGACTCAAACACTGGCTTTAAAGAGTGCAAGTTACCCTAATCACTACTCGTAGTGTTTCCCTTAAGCCTTCCAGCAAAGCTAAATTGGTTGTGTAGGAGTAGGTTCATGTCGTTAGTGTAATGACCAGGTTTCGAATCCGGGACCTCTCGACTTAAGCACCTCAAATATTCTGCAATATTAACATGTTATTATGTAATTAACCGTTCATAGATCAGTATTAGACGTAAAATAGTGGTACACCAAGTTATTTGCGAACTTTATCGACAAAATATACTACATTAGGTACTGTTTTCGGTTGAAGCGTTAAATATAGAATTCCATTATCTCAATAGAAATATCCTTCATTTTACCATAACAGAAATATTTTACCAATACCAAATTAACCAGTTTATGCTAGATAGCCAAAGAATTGTGTTCACGTTAAAAATCCAGTTGAAATCGGGAAAAACAGAAAAAAAAAGACTGTTTATACTGGTCCTAGAATGTGGTTGTGATTTTAATTTTGAATAAAATATGAGCTAAAGCAAATAAAAATGAATAACGGAACTTCGTCATTATTAAAGTGTAAATGACTGCTATCCGCTTCACCCATAACTTGCACATTATGTACCGTTATTATTACAATTTTCTAGCCGGCAAGTCTTTAGATGTAAGATGTATCATTATTAGCACCGTCATTTGCTGAACAATTTTAGCACCTATTTTTTATCGTCAAAATAACTACGATTTTATCCTTAAAATTATTTGTGTAAATAAATGATAAGAGCTAGTATTTGTGTAAATAAAAGCATTATGATGCGGATTAACCACGAGCGGTTGAGTAGACGCTGCGCTATCCGTCGAGGACTCGTTGTTCGTTTTGTCATCCTGCCGCATATGTCTATGGCATACCTATGTCATTAGCGTCGCACTAAATATTATAGAATCAAAAATAAAATAAATCTCCTAACTGGTCAAACAGTTTTTTTGTCCTCCTGTAAAGTTAATGTTTTCAACTTACGCCTTTATTTACCTGGGGATGCGATATGATGTAGGTATATATTCATGAATCACAAAAATCATATTCGTTTATGATATGACAGACTGATAATAATCATTTAGTCATTTCAAAAATCATTTCATTTTATCTCTACGACTGTGTACACTGTGTATGTAGTCTTAGAAATAAGAAGGTTCTTGGAAATATTACTTAATCTTCTGAATACTTTATCCTGTGTACTGGGAAAGTCCTTGAACAAGAGAATCTTTTACGACGTTTTACTTACCTCTTTGCAGATGTATTAGATATTGATAGATTATTCTGTGTTTCAGGTTAATTACTTTTTCCTTTTATTCGTTCTGAGAACTGTTTGTAATTTTCATGCATAGGTATTCTGCGGAACATCGATATGAGATTTCACATATAAGAATTTAATAGACTTTGAAAATTAGTACGCAATAGCTGTCTAATACGCAATACAGTCTAGTCTTATAATTAAGACAGACTACGCTACAAAAATGAAAAGTAAAGAATTTTGTACACTATGTTTTTCTTAGTTTAATTTTGTGTTTAATTTAATGATAAATTGCCCTGTAAGTTGCCCTGTTGGGTATGAACCCAACAGGGCAACTTAACATTTGTAACATAATGCTTCCTGAAATGATTAGTAAGGCATTGAAAAAAGGGCAGGTCAGAAGCACTCGAAACCGGCAGGCTTGCCTGCATGAAAGGTTTAATGACAGCAGGTGAAGCCCGTGAAGTATGTAAAGATAGAAGCAAGGGCGAGCTGTTATCTCTGCCTACCCCTTGGAGTAGGTATGAGCGTATGTATCTATTAAATGATTGTCAAGATACATTGAATATATTCATATAATTAATACGTAGCATTTATTTTTCTCTATGATTTAACGGAACCGGTAAACCATACAGAAAGTTATCACAAACATCAGTTATACGGGTAGATAAATGGCAACCATATATTTAATGGCTCTCATTATCACCTTCGCAAAATTATTCTATCAGGAAGTTACTGCAGAGATCCTCTAATTTAAGTCGCGAAGAGTAGCAAACATAAAGAGGGGAAGTCAATGGATAAGACATGGAGATTGAAATCATGATGTTGTGGGTTCGAATGCTTCTTAGTAGGAGCACTATTATACTACACAACACGAGAAGAGTCGTAGATATAATTTTGGAGACAGAGAGGAATCTAATATCATGAAAAGTACGATTCTGGTAAATTACATAATATTAATTTTTGATATCATTACCATCTCAAACCCCGCTTTAATGATTTGAATGGAAAATTTGTACGAGAATTTATGGAGTTTCACTTTATTTTATTTGTATAATTATTCCTGAAAAAGTTTTTAACACAAAGAGTAGTTTCCATACAGAAACCCGATTACAATGTATTGTGTATTGACTTCGTTACTAATATGTTATTGCTAAGAGGGAACGAACGTACTATTGTACAAGACTTAAACACTATTAATCATTTTGACTTAGTCACAAAATCACTATTTTGTCATAACATTTTTCACCTGCTAAAAGCACTAAAATGTTCGCAACTCTCCAGAAACATTGATAGATGACATAATGTCACAGAAGAAAGAGATATTTTGAGAACTAATGCAGACTCAAATGTTATTTGTTTCATGTATTGGGTATTACAATTTATTAGAACGAACAGTAAATAACACATTATAATTTGTATTCTCTACTCATAAAGATCAATTACTTTGACCGCTTCAATCGATTGATAGCGAGCAGATACGACCACGTTACGATTCGATGATCATTACACCAAAATCGTTACATCATTTTCACTTATTTTCATTATCCATTTAACTACCAAAATGATAAATTAATTGATAGTTAATAAATAATCATAGCGTGATGTTATAATATTATTAAACGCAAAAGTAGCTGTTTCACACTAGCAGCACAGAACAAATAAGGCGTCATTTAGACGAGGAGAGTTTTTCGCTCTAAATGTGCCTTAATAGTACTATCATAATGTGCTAGTAGTCCTAGACGTCACAGTGAGCCCATTATGCCCGACGACGCGACGTCACGTGAGATTGCTGAAACATTCTTTCTGGACTAAGGCCTGTATTTCAGAACAACGCCCAGTTGCGAATCGGCTCTCATAATGACATTAGAACTGTCGTCTACAATACAATCTGTCCTTAGATCTAACTAGATTCAGTTGATGATAACTAGGTCAAGATTCAGTACTGAGTTTTGTTCTAGAATACGTTTGCGTCTGGAATACGCTTAAGCTAGACAAATAACTGCTGTAATATTATTAAATTTGTTTTCTGCATAGATACTACCTCCACTTATTACATATTATTACTGTACTGTAGAACATTCAATAAAGTGGTTATTTAATGACAGCCATTAAACAAATAACTGACGATTTTATTTTCTAGGAATCTTGTGGGTATAGATATCTACTAATTGGGGCATAGGTTTTTAAAATGACTTCCTTAGGTGATAAGACTTTATAAAAAGTCTATAAATATGTAAATGCATCATTAATAGCACTAAGACTTTGGTAGATTTTTAGATTTCAAAATTATAGCGTTAGTAGCTTATCGAGGTTGAAATCACGCCCATTTTTACCAAGGTCACCTGCTATTATCCCACCTTGTTAGGTAGGACACACCAGTGTTTCCCAAATGGTGGGACACTTAACTTAAGAAATAGAAATCCAAGGCACTTTTGAAACTGTTAGCTGTTAAATCTGAAAATGAAATACAGGTTAATACACAGTTTGACCGCGAGGTGATAATACTAAAGAATGAAGTAAACATAACCACGGAAGTTTAATTTAAATATTTCCTTGACGCAAGATGAGTATTATCGAGTCGAAGACGTTTGGGACACAAATTCTACGGACACTGTGTCCCTAAGTGTACTTTCAAATTTATTTATTTTTTCGAAGACGTTACGGACACAAAATATAAAACGATAGTTTTGTACAGTCGACATGGAAAACTTATTCAATATTGGATAGGTTGTACAAAAGAAAGTGTTAATATGTTGTTGGAGGAAGTGCCTGGAATAAGGGAAATTCGGAGGGGCCCATTGGGCTTCTGGTGGTTTTATTAAAACTAAGGACAGGTGATTCTGATGAAAGAATATATACATTTTAGTTAATGTGCCTAGGCGAACTTTAGAAGTTCTTTAACAGGATTTGTGCCAGCCCAGCTTGGGATTAGCCATATTCAGTGATGCCAACTTAGGGGTTTTCCCCCTAAATTTAGGGGGAAAGAACATGTTTAGGGGATTTTCTAGGGGGTAAAATTTAGGGGGATTTTTAGGGGTAGATTATTCAAGGATTATCGTTGTTTTTTTTAAGTGTCCGCCATTGGTGCTTTACTATTAATTTGTTTAATCATCCAAATAATGTTGTGACGTATCTTAGTCACGAAATAAAAAATCACGAAATCTCACCAGGGGGGAGGTATAATAAGATATCACGTGTATTTATTTCTTCCTATAATGCGCGATTTTTAGGATAGATAGATAGATAACACTTTATTGTACACCAATAGATGTACAGTAGAGACAAGTAGGTATCATGTATACAAGGACCATCAGGGGGTACCGCACGATATCCTTTGAAGCGGCGAGTCTCCTCGCCGGATCGCTACCGTGGATCCTGGAAGCGAGATCCCTTTCGGCGCTATACCGCTTCCGAAAGGCGGCGCGGGAGCGGGGACACGATCCTGAGCCTGAAGAAATTCGGGCCGTGAGATCCCGGCTCCACAGGGACATGGTGGCGGAGTGGGAGCTACAACTTGGGCAACCACGCGCAGGGCACGCCGTAGTAGCGGCGGTAAGACCCATCATGGGGGAGTGGCTAGAGAGGCCACACGGCGGCCTCTCGTTCTGGCTGACGCAGATCATCACCAATCATGGGTGTTTTAGGCGGTATCTGCATCGGATCGCGCAGAAAGAGCCAACGTCCGAGTGCCATCACTGCGACGCGAGCGAGGACTCGGCGCTGCACACGCTCACTGAGTGTCCGGCGTGGGAGATGCCGAGACGGGAGCTGGTGGCGACCCTAGGAGTGAGAGTTCTCACGCTCGCCACTTTGCTCGCAGCGATGGCTCGCTGCGCAGAATCGTGGGCCGCCGGCGACTCCTTCTGCGAGCAAGTAATGCTCGTGAAGGAGGCGGCGGAGCGGGAGCGCGAGGAGCGAAGGAGAATCGCAAACCGCGCGGCTCGCAACGAGCAGTGGCAACTCGGGCGTCGGTCGCAGAATGACCTCCGTCCCCCATGAGCACGGGCCTGGGGGTGACGGGTAGAGCCGCCTGTCACCCTAGCAGAAGCAGGCCGCGGCGGTGGCACGCATTGCGTGCCTCCCCATACCCGGGGGCGGGTTTGGGACTCTGTGGTCCCCTCACCGGAAGAGGGCCAGATCGAGAGATATGGTCCTGGGTCGGCCGGGGTGCGAGGGATATGGCTACGACAATCTCACCTCCGGCAACTGACGGCCTTAAGCTTAATCCCAAAATGTCTAGCTAATCAATAGGACTGCATCTCATAATGCCGGAAATTGAATACGCATGAATTTTGTAACAATTAATCAATTGTGCAAGTACTTATGCAAGTGCAGAAACAGGGGTTTTACCCCTAAACTTTTTTACTAATTTTTTAACCCTCCCTCCCCCATGGTGATACCTGGTGAGATTTTAGACTACCCCCCTCCCCCTATCCCTTAACCAAGATCATGTGTATTTTTTAATATTTTTTTGAATGCTAGATAATTAAGAAACATGATAAAAATCGAATCTAGCTGTATACATGATACCTACTTGTCTCTACTGTACATCTATTGGTGTAAAATAAAGTGTTATCTATCTATCTATCCTAAAAATCGCGCGTTATAAGAAGAAATAAATACACGTGATATCTTATTATACCTCCCCCCTGGTGATTTTTTATTTCGTGACTAAGATACGGCACAACATTATTTGGGTGATTAAACAAATTTATAATAAAGCACCAATGGCGGACACTTAAAAAAAACAACGATAATCCTTGAATAATCTACCCCTAAAAATCCCCCTAAATAAATTTACCCCCTAGAAAATCCCCTAGACATGTTCTTTCCCCCTAAATTTAGGGGGAAAACCCCTAAGTTGGCATCACTGAATATGGCTAATCCCAAGCTGGGCTGGCACAAGGGTTAGGTTCGTAAGGACTAAAATCCTGTTAAAGAACTTCTAAAGTTCGCCTAGGCACATTAACTAATGTATATATTCTTTCATCAGAATCACCTGTCCTTAGTTTTAATAAAACCACCAGAAGCCCAATGGGCCCCTCCGAATTTCCCTTATTCCAGGCACTTCCTCCAACAACATATTAACACTTTCTTTTGTACAACCTATCCAATATTGAATAAGTTTTTCATGTCGACTGTACAAAACCATCGTTTTATATTGGTGTCCGTAACGTCTTCGAAAAAATAAATAAATTTGAAAGTACACTTAGGGACACAGTGTCCGTAGAATTTGTGTCCCAAACGTCTTCGACTCGTATTATCGACGAGATGTTATGTCACTTGCGTCAAGGTTGACGTATCGACAAGGTCAATGTTACTATTAGCCAATGTACACAATATCTTCAAATTCAAACTGAGCTGTCTCAAACCGGTATTAGATTTTGTATTATAGGAAATGAGATCTACCGACAATCTGGTTTTTTTATTTTTTTAAAGGAAACACAAAAACAGCATTCTTTGATGCCTGAACCTGTGGGTTTGTAGGTACATATTGTAAATTGTACCAATATTTTATTTAAATTTTTATAATTAAAATGTAGATAATAGTCTGTTAAAATAATTTGTGAATTAGTTGGGTTAAATCAACGTATTTTACCGGACTGTGCGACGTGTGATGTGTGAACCGCTATGTGCTTAGCAGTCAGGGTTTGTCAGTGTTTGTTCCTCAGTGGTGATCTAAAAACGAAAGGCTTAGGCCAAGTTTCATTATTCTTACGTCAATTGATACGGGCTAATTTTCAATGTGCCAATGTCAAACGTGCGATAGAGCTGTGTCCAATTCATAAATAGTTATCGTCCTAATTTTGTCAGTGTCATGAAGAATCTGATAGAATAAACCAAATGCGAAAAAAACGTTCCATGCGTAATAAGCGTCGGTAACTTAGTGGTTAAGGAGTCGCCCTTACGATCGAGAGGTCCCAAGTTTAAATCCTGACCATTACACTACCGACGTGAACCCACTCCTAGTACAAGCAATTTAGCTTAGTTGGAGGGGTTAAAGGGAATAATAGTAATAATTTCGGTGGCTAATATTCTTTATACAAATTTTTTTTATTAAAACGCACAAAAAAAAAAAACAATTGCCCCCAAGACAAGAGGCAATTAACGAATTGCCTCTTGTGTAGGGAGCAATTGTTTTTTTGGGCTGGCGTATTGTAGAATAAAATGATGAATATATGGGATTTACACGTAGGTATATTGAGGTTTACAACGTTTATGATAATGGTCAACGTATGTCAAAATAGAACAATTCTAATGCTGGTCATATCAGTGAGGTCGGGATCGGGGCACATTAAAAATCTAGAGCAACATAATTCCTAATAACACTGGGTTCCTACTGTTACCGTCTGCATTGAGCTTGTTTTTTTTTATTTTCCGTTTTATCTCTAGCCTTCGACTTTTAGACTTTTAATTAATTAGAATAAAAACCGCAGTCATTTCTGAATACCCCGTGGGCAATTAAATACTTTGAATAAATTTATCTGTTGCTATATCTGGTTTTGAAATGATAATAATTTATTTAATTATATAAACTACTAAAACTGGCAAAGATGTCTGTTTTGAACATCCTACTCAGAATGAATAAAAGGAATGCTTAGAAATCCATACCTCGTGTATAGATTTCTAAGCATTCCTTTTTAATTCTAAGCAAACTAAAAGATATACCCACTTATATCTTTAAGGTTGTTTGGCAGACATAGCCGACTGTGTTAACACCGCCCATTACACAACTCACAACTCAATGTACATACACTCATATCCTCCTCCTTTGTATGTATCCTATGTTTGATGTGCAGTAAAGAGTATCTATCTATCTATCTTAGATATTGCATGTTACCGTGTTTGGGGAAATTTGTCATTAAATTTTTAACTAAAAGCTGGCTTTCTTAGCCAAGATTGTTCTTTTGAATGAAAATTTTAAGCATTTATTATGCTAACTATTCAAATCGATCAAGAAAGAGAAAAAAGAATCGACCTCGGGTGGGACTCGAACCCGCGATCTTTCTCTTAATGCCCTGACCACTCTCTTTTCTGTTTCTTAATCGACAAGTCTGTTGTGAATCAGACCAAGATTGTTTTTATTTGTATTAAACAGTGATAAGCACTGTATAGTATAAATAAAAACAATCTTGACCTATGACAGTTATTTAACACGCTGATAAATGTTGACAAACATTGGTTTATCGCACTTATGATTGAATTTTAACTTCTTCAATTAAAGTTTCATGCTTTTGGGTATTGATTTATTAAATTACGTTAATGATACGAAAATTTGAAACGAAAACGTTATTAAGTTCGTCGTATCGACAAAAGGAAAACTTAGGTACACGTACATATTTTCATTAAATTAACAATATTTTTATGAAACTACTCAATATTCGTATTGAAAACGACAACGCCGCAAGTGTAAGAATTGTTTGCAAAGTAATTGCGTCTCTCTTTGACAAAAAGCAACTGAAAAGGAAAAACTAAACGAATCCTAACGTTTTATTCGTATTATGTACTTACATTTATTAAAAAAATCATTCCGGGTCTTCGCAATTTCCTCGTAATAATATGAAAGGAATTATAATGTAGCAACATTCTGTTTCATACGCAACTTCAAACATAATTTTGTAGGCACACGCGGTGATTCTAAATATAAATGTTTGTCCTTGGTCTAGTGTTGTGTCTACTAATACATTAGAAAATTTATAATATTTTTATTTCTTAGACGTTTTATTTCGATCTATTTGTTATAAATAACGGCATCTTGATGAACTTTATGACTCGTTATGATTATATAGGTGTTTATTCAGTTCTATTTATCCCGATATAGCTAATGCTAATGTTAAGCCGTCGGTTACAATACGAACATCTATGGCAGTCATTACGGGTATTTGGTGTCCTAAAAAGTTTAACAACTGGTCTAGCTGCAATACTTTGATATCGCCTAATGTCACCTTTGGAATGTGGAGGTCAGATGGCAGCCACTTCACGAAAAATATCGAAGTCCAGCCAAATCCGCAGTTAGACTGGTAAAGCGGACCCCAGACTCCGAGGTGAAAGCTTCGGATGCGACTGGGATAAACGCTAGGATGAAAAAGAAGCTAATATTATTGTTCTATGTGGTGATGGTAAACTTAAAGCTAGATGAACTAGAACTTTCTGGCGTCTAAACATAAAAACTAAGAAAGTATCCATTACTTTTCGGAATTACACAATTTAATTTAATTCTTGAATTATTAGGTAAGCGAGGTCGGAACCTAAGACCCGTGTTTAATTTACTCTCTTCAAGACGTTCGTGTATTAAAATGAAACAAAATTAAACAAATTCCACCTCATCCACTTGATTAAGAGGGACAGGAATATTTTTGTGAAGTAAAGTTAAGCGTCGGTAGCTTAGTGGTTAAGGAGTCGGCCTTACGATCGAGAGGTCCCGGGTTCGAATCCTGGTCATTACACTACCGACGTGAACCCACTCCTAGCACAAGCAATTTAGCTTAGTTGAAGGGGTTAACGGGAATATTAGTAATTTCGGTTGCTAATATTCTTTAAAAAAAAAAAAAAAAAAAAAGTATAACAATTGTGAGGAAAGCACAGAAATTTCGATACCTACGAATTGTGTCCTGAAATTAGTTATTTGCTAATAGGAGTTTACACAATTTAAGAGAAAAATTTCATTCTGTGTGTGCTGACTTTCGATTGTAATTCTCAATATTTTTTTAATGTTTTATTTTCTTCTAATAAGATATTGTTTTTTTTTTTGTTTTACCTTGTGATTATTTCAATTTTGACTAAGTCAATGTGAGAGGTATGAGAGGAATCATAATTGTGTTATACTTATTATCTTTTCACTAAATTACATATCACAAACTGGAATTAAATTAAAACTTGAAACTATTATTTATTAAAATAATATAACTAAATCATCGTGTTGACCTTAAAAGTCCCCCGAGACAAAAATAAAGAAAAAAGTTTAGTGTAAATGCTGAATAATTCCGAACCTCCACTTATTTCGCTTTGTTCTGCGTTCCTTGGTTCCTCTATTATGCACTCTTGCATATGCCAGCTACTGGTTTAGTTCTACTGGGAATTCATATATATACGTGGTTTTCTTCTTATATTTGTATCGTTAGGTACTTGAAGTTTTGATTCCTAGTACTATAATAAGGTGCTACAGCATTAATACTCTTCTCCCCCCATTGTAGTTTGACTTTTATGTCGTTAAGCTATATTTTTTTGTTTAGTTGATAAACAATAATTTCAATTTTGAACCTTAGTTCTATACCCCAACCTGAACATCGTAAGAATGCGCTAGGGTTATGCCTATGATGAATAAAAATCGGCAGTGGATCATATCAGGGGATCCAACCGGAATAACTCGAACTAGGTGAGGTGTAGAAAATAATTATTTAGTGTTTGGGAAAAAGTGTGACTCAATTCTCAATACTTTATCTAACTCTATAACGTAATCAGCCTCGGTTCCGAGTTCCGACTATCTGTATCATAATATATTAAGTGATAACACTGATAACCTATATTTTGAAGTCAGCGGCCTACTGACTTCTCTGACTGATCCAAACTACAGCTGTCCTTCTAGACAAGTGGAAATTCGTTGGCCGGCGTTTTGAAGAATAGAATGATGAATGTATGGAATTTGACGTATATCACACATTCACACACAGTCGTAAACAAATGTCATAAACGTCAAAATTCATACCCGTCATATACGTCAAATCCCATACATTTATCGTTCTATTCTATAATACACCGGCCGAACTACCCCTATATTCAATATGTGTAATTGAAATAAATAAATTAGATGGATGCATGATCGTACTATCTGTACTTTTTGGTATGAGTTAAGAGTAGTATGAGTAAGGAATAGGCATTTGGTATGATTTAAGAATGGTATGAGTTGTCGTGGTATGAAGATGGAACAATCCCCTGTCTAGGAGACTGGTCTTATTAAATTGATGGTATCTTCGTTTAAAAGCTGATTCGGTCAAAACTGCTACGATTAGAAGTGCCAATGATAAAGTTAAAATAATTATTACAATTTGAACTTTTTACTGATTAGGTACCTTTGTACATTACCTAATTATGTTTGCCATTTATTTTATGTATACTTTTCTTTTTGTATGGTGTACAATAAAGTTTATTTCTATTCTATTCTATTATATTCCACTTTTAAATCAAACCATGCAATCATGTGATTTATTAGTAAAATACATATATTTTTATGATTTGGAGCTGATAGGACACCAATCATAACGTCAGCGGGTTGGTCGCGATTAAGCCTGTCTGAATTTTCTGGGGGAATCGAGAACGGGGGGAAACTCGGAAACCCACGTCAGCGACCCTGACACAGACAGTCTATTTTTACAACAAAATATTTTTTACAGTTGTATGCTAATGACGTTACTGTCTTGTATTTTTCATATTATTGACATGTCTATGAAAAGGATTGACTTTAGAGACAATATTCAACTAGATTTTTATAAGGTCAGATGAGGCCAGATGAATGATGAATTTATTAGATTTACCAAGTGACAGTGATTAGTATATTTTTACTAATATAATTCCCATTCCGTTTTCTTCATGTCGATGAAAGTAGTGCAACAAACAGAGCTAGAAATCATACTTTTTTTTCAAGATGATGGGAAACACCCATAGAGCTCAAGTAGCGATTTTCAAATAAAGAAAAAAATGTGAGAGTTTCAACACTTGGCGCTTTTTACAAGCATAACGTTTTCGCCACACTTTCGTTGCGAATACGGTTTTTTGTTATGCTCACTGACTCACTGTACTAAGCCCGTATAATCCGTCTTTACGCAGATGCCACTAGACCCTTCCTAAAATACCAAATACTTGTTGAGTTTCGATACCTCCTACGTAAACTGTTGTAACTTCTAAACTGTGATTTTACAGGAGAGCGTTTCAAAGGTACTATTGGCAATAAAAACCGCAGTTTTCAACTAATCTTCATAAAATTCAATATGTGACTTCAGTTAATAATACTTTAGCGTTTACCTCATGGTATTATTCAAAAATACCAAAGGTTTTAGAGATTTTGCTGTTACAACACTTTACCGCGGTATATGACCTTTACAAATTGTTGTATCAGTCACTTACAATTATGTACACCGGAACACATGAGTCGCATTTAGTCGTATGTACCAGATACAACAATTTACGCTGAAAAGCAAGAGAAAAAAGGTGTGGTATGTTTTATTTTTACCACTTAGGTGGCAGACAAGCACACGGCCCACCTGATGGGAAGTGGTTACCGTGGCCTATGGACGTATGCAACACCAGGGGCGTCACATTCGCGCTGCCGACCCTGAAAAAACCTTCTAATGCCCATACTTGAAGAGCCCCAGAGATCCGATTCTCAGCACTCCATGGATTCACCGTGCGGTCGCCGGGTCCTTATGGACCCGTGATACAGAGCACACCGTGACGGCGACTGGGACTTGCGACCCAGATGTAGGTTAAGGGTGGCCATTTTGTGATGCATCAGCGCTCACCTCCACCGTCAGTAGTGTACCCCCCTACCTATCCAAATTTGGTAAGATCTTATCAATGCCGCTTTGGACATTCGATTTAGTAAAGAGCTTACTGAAGCTCTTGGCAATCCGAGGTCTTTAAGTTGTACAGGGATTTAGCTTGAATTCGTCTTGGTCCTACTTCTACGGCGTAGAGTTTAATCACGTAGCCATTTTTGGTTAACTCGTTAGTCAGGTCAAAGTATTTGTTCATCTTTTTTATAGCGTGGTCTTTAGGTATGTTAGTTTTCCACGGTACTGTGCGTTCTACAAGCACTACTCGCCTATGCGATCGTGAAAAAAGGAATATATCGGGTCTGGATGACGAGGTACAGACATCCTCCTTTAATAGTGCTTCTCATAAGTGTAGTCTACAAGTATTGTCCAGTCAACGGCAGCTATCAATTTATCAATCAATTGTAGTCGCTTGGGAAAACCACCGCAGGGAGTTCATTCCACAGGTTGAGTGTGCGAGGGATGTAGTTCCTTTCATACCGCACAGTGCGTACTGTTTCCGGACGTTGTGTGTGACGATGAATTCCCTGCCTGTGGCGAGAGATGCGATGATAGAATGTAGCTACCGAATATACAAACCATTGTATATTCAGTAGAACACACACAGTGAGGCAAAGTCTCTTCTGAGACTGAGACGTTCCACATGACCTGCGAGTATGGGATGGTCAACGAGCCTCAATAGTCGTCTTTGTACCGAGTCGAAGGGGTTAACCACTTCAAGTTTCAAGCTAGCGGGCACGTAGGCGCTTCAATAAAACGGTGATTGCAGTACTCCAAGTGGGGCCGAACCTGTGCCTTATGTAGGCGGAGTCGTTGCCCGACAGTTAAGTATTCACCCTGTTGAGCACTCCAAGCTTCTTTGATGCCAGCTTCACCTTGTCTTCCAATTGACTACGGTATTGGACGTCCCTGGAGATATCGATATCAAGGATCCCAATACTCAAGGAAATGGTAAGCAGTGTGCCCAGGAATTGCGATGCTACAATAAATGGGATTTTCTTAACGGTGAATACACATACATGTGTCTTAGAGGGGTTGAATTGGACTAAATTTAGTCTGCCCCAATGGGGTACTCTAGATAACGTAGTCTCGATTTCAAACACAAGTTGTTCGCGGCTTTCCTCCATCTCGGACTGAGGGATATTTGCACGGTCCGTGTAACAAGCGTCTCCGGTACTGTCGTCCGCATAGCGATGAATAGAGTCATCCGACAGCGTGTCATTGATATGCAGCAGTAACAAGGTCGAGACAACACGGAACTTTGTGGGACACCAGCGTTTTATGTCCATGCGGCCCGAGCAACTGCCATCAACGACGGCTTGGATACTTCTGTTGGACAAAAAGCTGGCAATCCATTCGCATAATTCCTTGGGGAGTCCATAAGAGCTTTGCAAGAAGACGTCTGCCAGACCCGATCAAAGGCCTTTCCGATATCGAGACTAACCGCCAGTGCCTCACCTCGAGTCTCGATGGCTTGCGCGCAACGGTTTGTGAGATACACAAGAAGGTTAAGATAAGATACACCGGTTAAGCGACGGTGGCGGAAGCCGTACTGTCGGTTGTTCAGTAGATCATACAGTTCAAAGTACCCCAGAAGCTATGTATTAATGATACGCTCCGTCACCTTCGAGAGGAGGGAGGAGATTAGCGGAACAGACAGACAGACCGACCAAAGACATTTAAATTATGTTCTTGTTAATGGTACCTGATATACATTCATGCCCATTTAGTAAAAACTTGTTATTTTGAATATGATGATGATGATTTATGATCGAAGAAGAAGATTTGATGAAAAAGTTGAAGAAGATAAGATGATAAGATGATTAAGTTAGCATAATAAATGCTTCAAAATTTCATTCAACTTCTTAATTTTTTTTTTTAGGTTCAAATGTTTATTCACTTGTTATTTTGACATTACAAACAGACACTTCAATTTTATTTATTTCTATAGATTTTTGATCACATCTATAAACCGCAAATGTTACTTACAACTTACACAATGTCAGTGATAAGCGAAGTAGATTGTTGTATGTGTTACTTAGTAACCATAAAATAGTTAATTTTACCACGTAAATCATTGTAAGTCATCTTGCCATGTACTTTAGTATAACTAATTCCGAAGTAAAATGTTGTATGTATTACTTAACACAAAATACTTGTAAATTCAGGAACGTATATTGTTGTATGTAATCAATACCACATTTTAAATAACCAATATTTTAAATACGGAAAATATGTGCTAGTACTATTACGTAATAAATATCAAATCAACACAAAAAATACGCGCGTGACATGCAACCTACAGAGAGTTCCAACGTAGTCTGTTTTATGTCACACATACGCGGGATGAGCGCGCTCGTCTAACTCACACCGCCCGCCGTAAACTATTGCAAGTAATAAATACCACAATATACGCCGGGATACTTCGGAACTTACGATGTTATACTTCTGAAAACTACCGAAATTAATAGATTTTTGGATTTGATTTAATTGTTACAGGATACTATACATAAAATTAGACACTTTTACGTGAAAAACACAAAATAGCAATTTTGTGGGTTACAACAACTTACGTGGGAGGTATCGGTTTTTACTATTGTGTAAATATTATTATGTTTATAATACACAAATGTGACATTTTAACTATAAGTAGGTACTTTATAATATTGACTCATCCATCAATTGTTAAAACTTGTTACTAGAATCTAGTCTAGATTAAATTCTTCGATTGATTGATAGATGCTTTTCTAGTCTCTATCCCAAGAGATCGAAGGGTTTGAGAAAGAAATGGTGTATTAGGTGAAGACCTCTATAATATACAATTTTATTATACACCTGTCTTGCATTGTATAGTTTTTCTAGTTTGGAAACAGTAGTCCTCTAGGGAACACCTGACTGAGTTGATTAGCGGTGCCGGTACTGTAGAAATATTTAGCATAACTTTATGCTTAGTAATATATTAATTTAATGGGCGATATGGTCGTGTTGCCCTCTGTGTCTCTTTAAGTGAAAAAAAGGGATATTGCAAGTAGCTGAAACTCCCCTACACGGGAAGAGAAAACCCTTCTATAATATCGATATTTTTATGGCGATTGTGTCTCATTTGAAAATGTCAGGCCTATGAGATTTTTAATGTACCCTTACCTTACATAAATTACCTGTAACTTGATGTCTCTCAGAATAAATATATAAAACTACATCGAAAATGAACTAGAGAAAACGTCACATTTCAGTAGCAACTAGTACTTACCTGTCAAGTTTGTTGAAAGTTTAATAACGAACCACAGCAGTCAGCGCAGACCTCCGCCTGTCGTCAAGTGAGGTTAGATGTTATACCAACTGAATTTCAGTACACGCTACTTGACAAGAATATTTATGGACTGAAGTTCTACCTAATTTGGTCGGCTAGTACTGCGGTATAGTTTTGTTTGTTTAGCCCATCGACTTATTCCACGTTGACTTACATTTGGGATTTTTAATTGCGCGGGTCCTCTAATTAAACCAAAATATAACTAGCCTAAATTATGCCTTATAATATTAGCTATCTACCAGGTGTTTTACTGTGTCTGTAATAAATATTAACTGCAAAATATTTTGACTGTAAAAAATTAGCTACATCTTGTTTAACTTATATAGATTTGGATATGACTTAACTGTAATTGAACATGACATCAAATATTTCTTTGAGACGAGTAAATAAAATAATTGAAGTGATTCAATAATGTTACCTATCGATTTCCATTTCGGTTTAATGTAACATCATACTGTGAAAACTAATTTATGTCGAACACATAGTAAGTAATTATCGTAAACCTATCAGTGACGATACCTGTGTATATTACGCACCAACTCGAATGGCACAATGGAAGTAATTTGTATACATGATGCATGAATTACATTATTTTGCATTTCACTTTTGAGTTTTATCACTCTTTCGTTATTTTTTCACTAATCTAATCAAAATGATGTAAAATTATGTAACTTGCAAATTACTTTACAAAAAACATTGTCGATTCTGTCTATCTGTTTGTTAGTATAATGGATGCAAAAACTACAGAACAGATTTAAAGGTCTTGATCAAACTTAAAAACTGTCATAAGCATGTTTGATTGCCGGAACCAGAGATTTATGACCAAAAATAGAATCATTAAGGTTACTTTTGGTCGCAATAGACAACATCTACACGGACGGAGCCACAGGCATAAGTTAGTTAAAAATAAATTTTACCAAATAACAGCGCACCCGTGTGGTAGTCTACACAAAGTAAGCGGATAATTTTAATTGACAACTTGCCCGGTCGCGGCAGTCGCAGTCCAGCGCTTGTTAAACTTTGTTACATAACGATTTCAAACAGTTTCAAAATTTTAGTTTCCGAACTCAGGAAATGCATATTAGTTAAACCCTTTTTAGCTGAAACATTAGAAACGGTATTCGTATTATTCGGTACATTATTCCCGTGATTATAACTTGGAGCGTTTGTATTCGAGGGACTGTGAGAGCTCTAGAGTTTGTTCACCAGATAGGGTAGTATTATAGTTTTTATGCCGAGAAATTCTTAGTATTAATTATGGTTTGTCCTGCTTTGTCTTCTCCACTGACGGCACAGAAACTGTCTGTTCTTACAGGGTCAGCAGAACGAGTGTGACTGGTGGTATAAAAAAGTCCTAGCGAATAAGAAGTGAGTCAATTGTCGTCAACCGGTCAATTTGTATTATAAGCCGTTAAACCAATTTTACGTGCCGTGGTAAGTACGATTCTGAAAAATTTTCTAATAAGAAACTCTTAAAATTTGAACACTACCTGTCTCTGAAATAAGACGGCTTCAAATTCGGACCGAAAACCCTGTTAAGCCTTAAGCCTCACCTTCGACTAACTAATTCACTTAGTACTTACTCAAATTCAAACGTACCTGCCTAGTGGTTTTCTAAACCCTCCGAACTCGCCACAACTACCTGAAGGTAGAGATTACGAAACTATATATTCCTCCATTTAGAATCAAATACACAATATAATCTAATATAGGATTACATAATATTACACTGTTCTCACTAATGAGGCCATGACTTCTCATTAATGGAACATAATTAAAGTTGCTTTGCATTTCCTATTTGTACATGATAATGATATTAACTTGCTTAATCGTGTTGCGATATCGAAACTTGTATTTCTCCTCCAATCAGATTTAATTTTAGAATATAAACCGAATGGTGATAATTATAATTATTAAAGTTGTCACCTCAGCCCCTCTAGACAAGTGGCAATTCGTTACTCGGCGTATGATGGAATAGAATGACAAATGTATGGGATTTGACGTATATGACAATCAACGAATGTCAAAAACGTCAAATCCTATACATTTGTCTAGACAAGTGGCAATTCGTTGGCCGGCGTATTGTAGAATGAGCAGTTTTCCAGTAGGTATGTATAGGGTTCATAAAGACGCGCTAGATGGCGCAGCCGGCACTTTTAGTAAGAAGAGTGTGGTGTCACATCTAGTGTTCCCTAATTTATGGAAAAAATGTTCTTCGGTTTTGTAATGATTTACTTTACTTAAATATTCTGTCATTTTTTCTGATACAATTATTTTAAATATAATATTATTATTTTAAATTACAGACAGTGACGCGAAAAGAATTAAGCGTTTTATTATATTTTATCTATTATAATATGGTTAAATGAAATTAAACTTTGGCAACATCGCAAATTCATGAAAAAATACCACAAACAAACCACAGAGTACATTAAAATTACCAAAAGCTATGCTAGCGCCATCTCCAGATGCTGTATAACTGCTCATAGAATGACGAATGTATGGGATTTGTCCTATGTGACAGTTATGTTAACGAATGTCATAAACGTCAAATCCCATACATACGTCATTCTATTTCATATGCCTGTCAACGAATTGCCACTTGTCTAGGGGAGCTGCTATCACATTATAGTTTAACGATCAGTATATTTCGTAAACGCACCTATTATTTTAATCTACTAACGGTTCGGTACGGTATTAACGGTTTTTTTTAGTTGATAAAAAAATGAATTTAATTTACGGCAGTATGCGTTCTATACACTACGAAGCAAATATAATAATAATAATAATAATAACTGCGTATCGTGCACGCATGCTGCCTCTGTTCCAGGTACTCGAGCCAACTGTCAACGTATCGGCGCAGCGGCTGTCGGATCAGGTGCGGGCCATCCAGCGATGTCATTTGTTGGATGACTCCGTACTTGAGAGGCTTCGCTCTGACTCGCGGAGTAGCCCAGGTGCTTCTACTTCTTCGCAACCTCTCACACAACATGAACATTTCATCTCACAAGTTAATGAGGAATCTGTTTCTCATGTAAGTGAAGAAGTAGTAGATACCGGGGTTACACACGTAAGTACTGTGTGCATCGACATTATAAGGAGCGCTTTGGAATGTGCAATGCGAGAGTATCGATCCATGCCTTTTGATTATCGACCTCGCCTACCGCGTTTGCCCACACATAAAAAAAATATAGCGCTAGTATGTGCCCTAGATTCGCTATTATCAGATTATTTTGATAATAGCGAAGATCTCAGTGATACGCACTCAATCTTATACTGCGCGGCTGTCGCAGCATGTCGAGTGGCTAATGTTAAATTTCATAGAACTATCTTAACCACTCGACCGAAATCTGCTGTGCCGGCTTGGCAGAGTAGGATTGAGCGGCGTATTGCTGAGACTAGGGCACTTATTGGAAAGCTGATATGTTTCAGATCTGGCAATACACGTCCAAGAGTCATGCGTTTTGTGACGCGTGCGTTCTCGGGGACTGATATAAGGCCTCGAGAATTTTTGTCACGCGTCACGGAACGCATTGACTTCTTGAAACAAAAAATCTACGCGTGGGCGAACCGAATTCGACGTTATAAAAGGAGAGTGGATCGTTACTCTCAAAATCGTACGTTCCAAAGGGACGAAAGGTGGGTATACAGAAGCTGGGAGCGTCCTGATTCGAATGGGACTGACATGCGTCGTCCAGATGATGATGCTACTAATACGTTCTGGCGTAGCATCTGGTCGACGCCCGTCAGTCATACAGAGGGTGATTGGATGCGAGTTGTCGAACGATCGTGTGAGTCTATAGGAACCATGGAACCAGTAACAATCTCTGACGAAGATGTTACCAATGCAGTCCGTCTGTTACCTAACTGGAGATCAGCGGGCCCAGACGGACTGCATAACTTCTGGCTGAAATGGTTCCGGAGCTCACATGGTCGGTTGGCAATGCAATTCCAATCATGCCTAGAATCAGGATCGCTTCCCGCTTTCATAACAACCGGTGTAACCCACCTTCTTCATAAGTCTGGTAGTACCACGGACCCTAAAAACTACAGGCCTATCACTTGTCTGCCTACAGTGTATAAGCTTCTTACATCTATTCTGAGAGAAAAAATTTCATCACACTTAATTGACAACTCTATTATGTCTATCTCTCAGAATGGATGTAGGAGCGGGGCCCGAGGTACTAAAGAGCTCCTTATAATTGATATGGCCATTTGCCAACAGGCCCGTCGTCATCGGAAGGATCTGGCGACATGCTGGATAGACTATAAAAAGGCGTATGACTCTGTGCCACATACATGGCTCTTGAGGGTGCTAGAGTTGTATAAAATTGATACAACTCTATGTACCTTCATGAAGACATGTATGGGGCAATGGAGAACGGTGCTTTGTTATCCAGGATGTCGACAGATTTGCGAGGATAGCGGGCTAATAAAGATTGAGCGGGGTATATTCCAGGGCGATAGTCTGAGTCCATTATGGTTTTGCCTAGCACTGAACCCTCTCAGTACTATACTGGATAGTTCAGGGTTGGGCTGTCGGTTGCGGAGAGATGGTCAAGTCATATCCCACCTCCTTTACATGGATGACCTCAAATTGTTTGCTCCCAACAATCTCCATCTGATAGAGTTGTTAAAGTTGACAGAAACATTTAGTAACTCTATCAGGATGGATTTTGGTGTGGACAAATGTGCGGTCATGCATGTGAAGAGAGGTCGGATTGTGGAATCTGATAGTGTAGAGCTCTCAGATTCTACAAAACTTAGGGCTCTCTCTGCAACCGACACCTATAAATACCTGGGTATGTCGCAGGCGTTAGGCATTTCAGAAGCTGGTATGAAGCAATCATTGCAGGAGCGTTTCTTTGGCCGTCTGAAAAAAGTTCTGAAAAGTCTTTTATCAGGCGGTAATAAGGTCCGCGCTTGTAATGGTTGGGTCATGCCAGTTTTAATGTACTCCTTTGGCATACTCAGGTGGACTCAGACAGAACTTGAGGCCCTGGATAGGAAGGTCCGTGCGCATCTCACTGCATACCGAATGCATCATCCGCGTTCATCTGTGATGAGGTTGTACATACCGCGGAAATGCGGGGGTCGTGGTTTTTTAAATGCCAAGACCCTCCATAACCGCGAGGTGTGCAACCTCAGGGAATATTTCCTGCACAATGACGCGGATTTGCATCGAGATGTAGTGATGGTAGATAACGGACTTACCCCGCTTGGTCTGGCTAAAGAGAACTGGCGCAAACCTGCAGTATTAAGTATTAATGATCGCAAGGATGTATGGAAGGGCAAGGAGTTGCATGGTCGTTTTTATCGGGCTCTACATGGGCCCGAAATAGATATACCAGCCTCTCTATCTTGGCTACGCTTCGGTGACCTATTTGGGGAAACCGAAGGGTTTGTCTTTGCAATTATGGACGAAGTTGTTATGACGAATAACTATCGGAGATATATCATAAAGGACGGTACGGTTGACATTTGTCGGGCGTGTCACCGTCCCGGGGAATCCCTTAGACATATAATCTCTGGTTGTTCTCGTCTTGCTAACGGCGAGTATTTGCACAGGCATAACCAAGTAGCCAGGATAATCCATCAGCAACTTGCCCTGAAGTATAACCTTGTGGAATCAGAGGTACCATACTATAGGTATGTGCCCGACCCAGTTCTCGAAAATGGGCATATCACGTTGTACTGGGATCGATCTATTATCACTGACAGGACTATTGTTGCCAATAAGCCTGATATAGTGATAATAGATCGATTAGAGCGCCGTGCAATAATAGTTGATATCACTATCCCTCATGACGAAAATCTCATGAAGGCAGAAAAAGAAAAACAAATTAAGTATTTGGACTTGGCCCATGAGATTGTCGACATGTGGGATGTTGACTCGGCTATTATTGTACCGATAGTCGTTTCCGTTCACGGACTTATCGCCAAGAGCCTCGATCAACATCTTAAGAGGCTCTCGTTAGACGGTTGGCTCAAGGGCTTGATGCAGAAGGCAGTTTTGCTAGGCACTGCACGCATAGTGAGGAAGTTCCTCTCCCTGGAGCCCTAACCACCGGCAGCTTGGTCCCTGTACCCGATGCCGGTGGGACACTATTTTTTATATTTTTAAATGTATTTTTTTTAAGTATATTTAGAAATATAATTTATATGTATATTTTTATTTATTTTTTTATTTATTTATTTAATTCATACATACAGTGTCATTACAGGCGAACCCAATGCGACAGAGTAGCAACATAATTATAATACTTTAATTCACAATATTCATCATGCTTCAAAAACTACCTAAATAATAATTCTCACCCAATATTAACAATTAATTACAGAATAATAAAAGCAAATATAGTAATTTTCATTTCAAAATAATTCATGAACATGTCAAATCATAAGAGATAATAATTCTTCAATATAAGATGTCAAAATAATAATTCAATAAAATTATTAAATGTCAAAATGATAATTCCATAATAATGTCAAGATAATAAGTCAATAATAAGTATACCTTATGTCAAAATAATAATTCAATAAATAATGTCAAATATAATAACTCAATTCAATTGTCAAAATTACACAATGTCAAGTTTACAATAATTTAATGTCAAATGATGAAAATTAAATTCAAATAAGTAGGTAAGTACCTTACATTACAACATTATTTATATTTATTTATTTATTTCGAAAGACACTGACACTATCCTCACAAGAGGCCTCAATTTAATAGTGCCATTATGATGTCAAAATAATAATTCAAATATTAAATGTCAAAATGATAATTCCATAATAATGTCAAGATAATAATTCAATAAATAATGTCAAAATAATAACTCAATTCAATTGTCAAAATTACACAATGTCAAGTTTACAATAATTTAATGTCAAATGATGAAAATTCAATTCAAATAAGTAGGTAAGTACCTTACATTACAATATATTTATTTATTTATTTCGAAAGACACTGACACTATCCTCACAAGAGGCCCCAATTTAATAGTGCCGTAACCTAACGATAACCAACTAATAACACAATACATTTACAATAAAGTGACCTCCGCCAAATGTGAATAGGCAGCCTTTGTGAATTCATTCAAACTACACGTATAAATATCCAGTCGCTGTGACACCGCATTAAGCGCATGCAGCGCGCGCGTCAGTGGTGCAAGTTTCAGCAGGTTGGTGCGCGCCGGCGGCACACACAACATCGGCGGCCGTCGCCGTCTCCCCACGTACCCATCCGGAACACACCACCCTACTGTCTCCAGCACCCCTGGGTTATGTATTGTGCCGCGAATTAGCTTAAATAGGTACGTGGTAATAGCCACTTCCCTTCTGATCTCCAACCTATACATACCAACCATACCAAGCAAAAATAGTGTGGGATACAACAAGGGGTAACCCGGATACACGCGATATTGCCTGAAATATATAAATCTAACGAATTTATTTTGAATTCTCTCCAGCATAAATGTATATTTGGCCTCCTGCGGTGACCACACCACCGAATTACATTCTAGGTGACTTTTAACCAGCGCCTCGTATAATGACCGCAGCGCCCCGATGTTCGTAAATTGGTTTCCTAGCCGCAAGACTATCCCTAAATTACGGTATGCTTTCTTACAGGCATCCGTAATATGGCGTCGGAAGGTTACGTCTGCAGTGAACTGTACCCCCAAATCCCTTACCTCAGTGACCCTCTGCAGCGGCGTTCCGTCCATGTGGTATTGATGATGACTCGGGTTTCGCGTTCGGCCGAAGGTCATCACCGAACATTTGGCCACATTGAAATATAATTTATTGAGACGACTCCACTCTTCAATCCCAGCAATGTCCCGCTGCAGCATGTCATGATCCGTGTTCTGCTTTATTTCTAGAACCAATTTCAGGTCATCCGCAAATAACAAGGCTGTAGCTCCACTGACTACTCTCGGTAAGTCGTTCACTGTTAATATGAAGAGCAGAGGTCCCAGATTACTGCCTTGACTGACTCCAGATCTTGTGAAGTAGGGCTCAGATAATCGTCCGGCACAGTCTACATATTGACAACGGTCCCGTAAATAGCTGGCAAAAAATGACAACGTGTGGGGCGTGCAGCCTACACCAGCCAATTTCCCTAAAAGGACGTCGTTATCTACCGTGTCAAATGCCTTCCGAAAATCAAAGTAGGCAACGTCCACTTGATGACCGGCATCTACAGCCGGAACCAAGTGTGTCATAAGGTGCAGCAAATTTCCCGCTGTTCCCCTCCCTGGACGGAAGCCGTGCTGTGCATCGGACAACAAAGCGCTAATTTGTGGATACAGACTGCTATGGATAGTCGACTCAAACACTTTAGCTGGAGTTGATAATACCGCCACTGGTCGATAATCGCTGGCTGCTGACCCTCCACTACCTTTCGGTACAGGCACCACCCGTGTGAGTTTCCAGCGATCAGGAAACTTTGCAGAACTAATGCAGGTGTTGAAAATATGAAGCAACGGGTCCACCAAAACCGCTCGACAGTCCCTAAAAATAAATGCTGGTATTCCATCAGGCCCGGCCGAGGGCTTAGGCGGCAAACGTGCAAGGGCGCGTCCTACATCAGCGGGGCGCAGACACGACAAATGCGCCCACGCACTCGACGCAGGGCTGCCCGCAGCACTCGCCGCTGCTACGCTCAGCTCGGGAAGCTCCTCACTATACACCGTTTGAAAAAATCGAGCAAACTCATTGGCGCACTCAAGCTCTGATAGTACTCGCCCGTCTTTAATTATGTCTTTTTGACTCGAGCCACCCTTCCTAGATCTTATGTATCCCCAAAACGCTCGCGGATCCTTTGCCAAATGAGCCTGCACGCGGTCACAATACTGGTCATGCGCTCGTGCCGTCTCCGCTTTGACTCTCGCCCTACATCGCGCGAACTCCTCGTAATCACTCCGTAATTTGCTAGATTTATATATTCCATGCAACCTGGATTTAAGTTTTATATCCTTTATTATCTCCGCCGTATACCACACCGGGTAACTGTATTTACTTGCAGTTGAATTAAATTTTCTTTGAGGAACACACTTGTCAAAAATAGCATATAATTTCTCATAGAATAAATCTAAAACTAAGTCCGGGTCTTGCAGCGAATATATCTCGCTCCAGTCTGTCTCATTTAGTAAGCTGTAAATTTGGTAGAAATCGGCTTTATTAAAATTCCATAAGTTACGAATTACCTGGGATTGAACTTGTTGCCCCTGTGGTGGTAATGTACTACTCGCACTAGACGACGACGGTCTCGGCGAGGTAGGCGGAGGCGCGCGCGCCTCCATCCGCACACTCACGGCGAGCGGCGGGTGGTGTTCGTCCACGGGCTGCACTGCCTCGTCGGCCTCCGTCACCGACACTCGTACACTACCGCTAGCGCTCAACACGAGGTCCAACTGCCTATTGTTATGATTAGGTATCGTATTGTACTGAATGAACTCACCAAAGGCCATGAAATACTCATAATAATTACGAATATTTACGCTACACGAATACATATTAAAATCTCCTAATATAATTAAATTAGATTTATATTTAACACATAGTTCCTCCAAAATGGTAAACATCAACAAATATTCATTGTCATCAGTCCCTGGCGGAATATATACTGCACAACAAGTAAACAAATAATGATTTCGCATATAAACAGCAGCACAAATTATTTCGAATTGATGAGAGTCTATCTTGACATCTCCCGGCACTGCTACTCGTCTCAAGTCGAGCTGCGGTGTGGCCACTATAAACGCGCCTCCCTGCTTGCGCCCGTCCATCCGGTCGCATCGTAATATTTTGTGTCCCGGGATTACAAACTCTGCGTTTGGAATACCTTCATTTAGACCGGATTCAGTAATAACGAATAAATCGGATCCAGACGATTCTAGTAGCGATAAGAACTGTGTAGTCTTTGTCCGAAGTCCTCTGGCATTCTGATACAAAATATTCACTTGTTTACTCTTTTTGTAATGTATTTGTTTTTGATGACTGACGAAACCAAATCCATTCACTGAATTCCGCGTTTACTGGCCATATTTCAGGGTCACAAAGCTTCTCATAATCACTTACTGTTATACCAATCCTGAATGAGGCGTAGTCCCGTTCCGTTTTAGGTTTTAATTTTTCGACTATAATTACAGACTCATTTCCCAGTCTTTGTTTGATATACTCCTTAATATTTTCTTCTGTAGTGCACTTTTCCAATCTCCAAACATGTAAATATTTTGTACGTTCAACTGCCTTTAAAGTAGAAATTGAATTATTACCCCCTCTTTTTATGGGGTTACTCCTTCTCTTATTTTTAACCTCCACCCAGCCATCACCATAGTTCTCATCCACTTTCCCACCCTGTGTTTTACTGGCCACCGCCGCGTAACTGAACCCCATGTTACCCGTGTCCAAGGGCCTCGGCCGTGCGGGCTGAGCACTCAGTGTATGCACGCCGCTGTCCCCACTGCTAGTGTTCGATGGAGTAGGTGCTACAGTAGTACTTTGTGACATTGATTCTCGTATTAATCGTCTGTCGGGCCCAATAACATTACTTTCCTCTTCCTCTGTGTATCTCTGTCTATCAGTCTTTAAAGTTTTAATTTGCTGCTCATAAGAATTACACTTCCTATTAGCTTCCTTCAGTTCCTGCCTCAGTTGACTATTTTCAAGTGCGAGTACGGCCACCGTGGCTTTAATTTCTGTTAATATATTTGCTTCGAAAGCACTGATTTTTGCCATGATTACACTATTAACTTTATCTATTATCTCATCCGATGTATATGATGATACTTTCGACTGAAAAGTATTATCCTCAAAGGATTGATTCGGTTCTATCTGGCTGCCTCCGGTACCCCTCACTCCACGCACTGGTGTTTCATCAGTTACCCGTATGCGCTTGGTCACATTAGCGCACGAATCGCACTTGAACGTACGTTTCAATTGTGTATGTTCATTCTTAAATGCATCCGGGGTGATATTAACACATCTATAATGAAATACTGTCTTGCATCCATTACACTTAATTATCTCGCCGACATCAATTTTTTTGGTACAAACCACACAGTTCATCTTTAATAACACAGTGTAGAACCCCACCAAATTTAAATAATGCCAAAAAGTGCAGGTGAAGTGAGATTCGAACCTGCGCCTTGATATCGGTAGGCCGCTGTCTTACACGATGCGCTGCGAAGGTACTTAGGTAATTGAGCGAAATTGGTGTAGAGTATCAGCAAATCAGAATTCAAATTCATATGTTAGTTAGATATATGAGTCATAGGTTTGGAATTTTTTCTCACATTCCATACACTCGTACACTTTGAAATAACTTGTTTTATGAAGTTTTGGCGATATTGGTTATTATTTGTTCACGGGTTACCGTACGTTAGCACTTCAGCACTTTAATTCACTTTCATCGTATAAGCAGTCAGCACTCTGTTCATTGAAATAAGATAGTTATGATGTTCATTATTATGTTATTATTTTATTCAGACACTGGTGATGTAAATGATAAGATAACACTTTCACGCGTGATTTGGTCGTTTGCGTACTTATCTAGCTTACATTTGTATTGTATTAATCACATTAACTATTTTAAATTTAATAAATTCGGACAGAGCTCCGCTAATTCAGCTTTCACTAGACAGCGCCATCTAGCGAAATGAATAAAGGAGAATAATAATAATAATATAATAATTTATTTATTTATCAAAGAAGGCTTTACAGTATATATTATCAATAGTCTTATATTTATGGCCATAAACTTATTATGGTGCTACGTTTATTAATACCATACACACTAGGTAGGTGTATAATTGCAATAGGATAACGTTTACAGGTATATGTGAAATTTAAAAAATAAATATATCTACTTTACATATTTTTTACGACCTGCCTGATCTAGGTTTATGCAAACCTGTGTTTCAGGCCATGTCTTTTCAAGGTTAATTTTCTAGGGTATAAGGAATATAACAGTAAAAACAAAAAATATTTTTATAGCTAGAAAGACAAACGCCTGACACTCTCTCCTCACTTCAAGATTTCTAGCAGTTTCTCCGTGTCTATGTAATTTAACATCTCTAAGTATTCTGTACATAAGACCTTACAGTTCCAATAACTTACACTATATATGGTTAGTATTTTGTTAAATTTATTGTACAAAAAAGGACCCAAAAACACGTAAAATTTATTTACAAAAGCATGCTTGGTTTGTGAAGTTATGCAAACTATATCTTTCCGTCTCTTGTCTGGAGGTATAGCAGACATAGGGAGTTTAGTATGTTGGTATAGAATGATGTTCAAGATAAATAATTGACGTACTGTTAACACCTTACATGACCGGTAAAGTTCATGTGTAGGAAACCTAAATGGATGAAATGTGGCTAGCTTTAGGATGGCTCTTTGGGCTCGTTCTAGTGGGAGTAAGATTGAACTTGCAGCACCACCCCAGGACGTTATGCAGTAAGTGAGGATTGATTGACACAGAGCTAAATATACCTGTTTAATTAACTTGTAGTCAGCTATTGCGCGTAAGTTCTTAAAGATGTACATTAATTTGCGTACTCTAGTACAAAGCAAATCGATGTGTTTCCGGAAGTTTAGATTTGTGTCAATCGTTACACCAAGATATTTTATGTTGTTAGTATTATTTAATGTGGGACAAGCGCATGCAACATCAGCGATTCTACAACTATATGCAATATGGGCATTGATGGTTAGGTTAGTAGTCGGTTTATTTGTATTTCTAAGTTGTTTTAAATAAGTACATGACAGTTGATATGAAAGTTAAAAGTCTGAATCTAAAATGTGAACTATGCGAAACGTACCTATACTGCGCGTATAGAGCACATTTTAGGTCTAAAATATATGTTCCGAGGCATACGAGGGAACAGCTAGGAAAATATGAGGGAACTAGTGAAGCAAAGTAGTAGTAAAAGAAAGGAGAAATTTAAGGGAGGTCTTTATCCAGCAGTGGGATAAAATAGGTTAGATGAAAAAGCAAAGAAAAATAGGACATAGGTACTACACAATCTGAAATATTCATTAGTAGATACATACTAGGTACTGCTGTCACATACATATAAAGAATCTCATAAAAAAGTATTTCATTCCGACAGCTATTTCATTGAGATTCATGGAAAAGTCTAAAACCCCATTTTGGTATAAATATTTAAATCGACTCGTAACCGTGAAATCGGAGTCAACACTCTTTCAGATGAAGATTTCTGGCCTTACATTTTGATTCGTTGAATAAAACAGAATAAAGGGAACAGTTGTACGAAAAATTTATTCAATATGATTTTTTTTATGTCCATAAATCTAACTTGCCTTTGAAGCTTTTTGTGATTCAAGATTTTGAAAAGCGAATGCTGAGTTTGCTTTGTTAGGTTTATACAAATATCTTTTTTTAACGAGAAAATAACAGAATTACTGTTTGAAATACCTTTAACCTTTCACGACCCTGTAAGTAGGTACTTTTGTCATTAATCACCTGCTACGACTCATGATGGATCAAGACAACATTTTAAAATGTCGCTATAGATTATATCTTATAACGTCCAGGGACCTACTATAAGTAGGATTATAAGTAATTTTGTAAGTCAAACAACTGGTATTAAGTTTTTGGTAATATGTGACTTTGCAAACCTACTAGCAAAGTGACTATCTGTCTTTAATTTTCACTATGACTTTGAATCATCAGTTTGTGTTTGTACTATATTCTTTGCAAAATAGTTATGAGTAGAAAACCGTGTAAAGGCACATACTCCGGTGAACTGGAGAATACACACGAAATCGTAAACATTTTAGAGATTATTACGATAGTTATTGTCGAGGAGCAGTACGAATAGTTGTCAACAATTTCCCAAGTGTCTATTCGGATATTGGAAGTGCCCGTTAGAATCTAAGTCACAAGATAAGTAATAACAAGGGTTCTAACTGATTATTACCTAAGTAAGTATTATATCATTGTTCATTAACTAATTTTATTATGTGCTTTTGGTCATATCTCCGGTTCGTTCGACCAAGACCTTTCAAACAAAAAGACCGTATCAACGACCGAATCATTTTGTGTCCATCGCGAGCACAGACAACAGATAAGAAATTAAAAATAATATTTTTGTGTTCAGTATCGTTAATTTATCATAACCTATTTTTTTAAAATCTCCAATGTACGAACACGACCACTTTACAACAGTATAGGTAGATAGATTCAGTGAGACGATTTTACTGGTTATACCAGTAAAATCGTCTCACCTATGCAAACAAATTAATTATTATTTTATCATTCGAGCGCCACTCGCCGGCGCGCGGCATCCTTAACTTGCATTTTGGATTCACAGTATCCGTTGTCTTACTCCTGCTTCCTATAATTTGGTTTATTTGTGGTTATCAACTGCGACAGGACAGATTTTTTTTTTATACTTAGTTGATATAGCATTAATGAATGAACAAAACCATTGAAATCTGGACATGACGAAGCATTTTTCTATTCATAAATAGTACCAATCCTCCACGCTTTTTGGTTGTTTATAAATGGTTTACAAAATGCAATGTTTCGGAAGGATGTATTTACATTGATATCGATTGTATAATCTTTTTACTTTTAATGCTGTACTTTTATTCTGGCCGTGTTCCAAGTTCCAACCGGCCGAGAATTTGTATTTTGTGGCGTTGGGTATAAATTGTCTCGACAAGCCTTTGGCGGTGATAACAAAACAGAGTTTGTTTAGGTGTGAACCCCAAAGGCCTAACTCTATTACGAAGTTCGTATTGTTCCGTTACTTTTGTATAATTAACGAACTCATTCGTTGAGAAAGCTTTCATGTATTTTGAGGTCGAAGTTTTGAGTTATTGGACTGATGAAAGATGAAACACATTAAAATATTATAGTAGGTGTGCAATATTCTTTGAGAGTTCAGCGAAATTGACTGACTATTTATGGACGTAAATATTGAGAGTTAATCTTAATGGGAGAGCTATTTTAAATTAGCTTTTTACCCTAGTTTTTAAGTACGCTAGTACTATTATCTATTCTGTGGTTTAAGTTTGATATTTTAAGAGTTATATTTATGCATATAGAAAAGCTTTTTATTTTATTAAAACTTCAGGCACACATGTACACAGGCGGACTTAATGCCATAGGCATTCTCTACCAGTCAACCTAATAGGTGGTGCAGAGAATAAAAAACTTTAATTACCTACTAGGTTTAGTAAATTTGGACTACCATTTGATTGTCGAGGGCTCTCTATAAACCGATTTTTGCCGGTTTGCTCTGTAAAGAGAAGCCGTGGTAGATCAGAACACCCAAGTATTTTTTTTCCCTTTTGAAAATTTTCCCCCTTCGCAACTGAGGACTATTTGTAATGCAGATATATTTGGTAATATTATGACTATGACTGAAATAAGTTATCAAAGGAGTATAATAAATGAGAATATTTGCCCAAAGATACATCTACCTTGATTATAGACTCAGTTTTTCCTGTTATAAGGATATTCATGTGAAATCTAGGCGTAATAAACGTGGGATAAAGGAAATCCTAGCTTATCTCAATAGAGCCGCGGTAGACGCCTGTGATAAGTGTAAGTGATGTAGTCGAGCGCCTGTTTCAATAAAGTTTTCTGGATGAAGTATATAATAATATTCTTGCTTCTAGCAAAAAGACGGTTTACTATGTACAGTCGACGAGGAGATACGGTTGCAGCTCTACCTACAACTTTATATTTATGAAAAAGTGTAAGTATATCTACTTATTACGTATAGGTACACTATTTCTTTAAAAGTTGTATGTAAACGTGCAACCGTATCTCCTTTGTAGACTGTACTTGCATAATGATCATTCAATAATTTCTGCCTCATATAGTACTTAAATAGTACTACTTCATCCAGATTTTTGAGACTATTTATAGCAAGTTTTGCAAAAAATAATTGTGTCATGTCGACCTAGACCTAAATAACCAATATTGCAATTATTTGCGGTAACATAATATAGTACGTATTCACAGAATAGATGAAAACATTGCGGTCACATAAGATGACATACAAACTTGCGAGAACTCTTATAACTTCATTGACTAAATCATTAACAGAATGGGTTCTGACTTCTGACGTAAGTAATTCATTGAATACAGTGATATGTTTATTTAAATATAACATGTTCTGTTTTTTTCCTTTTAGCCGCCGGAATAATAATAGGGTCAACGTCAGTCTATTCTTATGAAAATTTATTCACACTTTGAAGGTTTTTGCTCCTTTTAGTTGAAATCAATTTTTAGTAAACATATTTTTTTTTATACCACTTAGGTGACAGACAAGCACACGGCCCACCTGATGGAAAGTGGTTACCGTGGCCTATGGACGCGTGCAACACCAGGGGCGTCACACTCGTGCTGCCGACCCTGAGGAAACCTAATGCCCTTCTTGAAGTGCCCCATATTGTAGTCGTTTGGGAAAACCATCGCGGGGAGCTTTAGCTTAAGTTTGTACACCCTAAGCTAAATTGCTATTGTTTTGAAAGTCAATGTAATGGAAATATTTTTTTCTCCTGAAAGTTCATTTAGAATTTAGACCAAACGAACATAGAGCTAGAACTAGAACAAGAGCATTCTAAGAGAACTCTAAGAGCATTCTAGGAGCATTCTAAGAGCATTCTAAGAGCATTCTAAGAGCATTCTAAGAGCATTCTAAGAGCATTCTAAGAGCATTCTAAGAGCATTCTAAGAGCATTCTAAGAGCATTCTAAGAACATTCTAAGAGCATTCTAAGAGCATTCTAAGAGCATTCTAAGAACATTCTAAGAGCATTCTAAGAGCATTCTAAGAGCATTCTTCTTAATATTTTAGTGTAAATGAAACCTTATTTTCAGCGTTTACATAAGAAAGAACTACGAACGAATGTTCTGTCACGGTTAACACTGATAGAATTTGACGTAGAGGGATAGAATGAACATTCGCTCGTTTGGTGTAAATTAACCTTTAGACGAGATCTATTGCGATCTAGCACCATTTTTCTAATGCCACGTAGTATTTCTTTTTTATCCGACTACGGCGAAGCCAAAGGAGGGTTATGATTTTGACAGGCTATGTATGTATATATGTATGTATTATGTATGTATGTATGTATGTATGTATGTATGTATGTATGTATGTATGTATGTATGTATGTATGTATGTATGTATGTATGTATGTATGTATGTATGTATCATATGTATGTATGTATGTATGTATGTTCGTTTGTGCCCTCATAGCTCTTCAACTACATATTAGAACTGGACAATTGAGGTATCGTTAGAAGCGTCCTTCCTGATCGTCCACTGGTTATAGGCTATATCACGTGTCACTAAATCTAATTTGGCGCCCTCTAGCGGTCATAAAGTACTGCATAACAAAATAAACTTGAGATAAATAGACCGTGTTTGGTATCAAATTAAAGGGCTCAATTACCAAATTTCAAATATGTATAAATTATTGGGTGTTGTTTGCTTCAAAATAATATAAATAAAAATTAAGTTTAAAAATAAAACCCGACTACTGCAAAATCACGCTCTAAAAAGTATTAAACAAGAAAATATCAAGAATAGCCGGAGTTGTAGTTATGCCACTCAAACAAAACAATATCTACATTCTAGGAAAAAGTGGCATACGACCACGGCTTTTCTTGATATTTTCTTGTTTAATACTTTTTATCGGATTCATATTCTATTCCGAACGAATACCATCAATAGGTACCTAAAATAACTATAATATCTGATTAAGTAGGTTGCAAATGAGTTTGCGTTTTAGTTGTGTTTTTTTTTTAAGTTTCGCAGTGAATACCTACTTTGGTCAGCCACATTTTATTAATTAAGATTTTAAAGATTGAAATAAGATTTTTCATCGTTTTAACCTTTGAACTTAGAACTGAACTTGAATCTTGGCCGTCTACTGTGTAGGTAATTACAATACATTGCTGTACTTTGAGTCTTGGGTATTAGCGACTATTATGTATGTAGGTACCTTTATTTTATCTTTATGATTATGCCACCATGATTCTCAAGTTGTATTAATAAAACGCAATATCGAAACGACTCAAAACGGCATAACACTCAAAATGGCATAAGTCACGTTCGTAGAACACCTGTAAGTATATGAGTATACACCGTATCGCGTGACCTACCTGACCTACTGAGAATTTCTGCATATTTAAGTAGGAAGACTAAAATTGTTAGGCACTACAAAATTACTAGTAAATTTGTTAGTTAGGTACTTAGAGTTACATGTTATGAACCTTTTAGAAGTTTAAATGTTGTATAATTTCAGATTCAATATTTTCAATGATAACTTTTCATTCAAAATGGCAATCATATCCCTAGGAGGATGAGATTAGCAAGTCACATTTATGCCCTTCTAGAAGACCCACAGTGACAGATGTTCACATACAGCGGGTATCAAAACTTTACAGTTAAAGTTTGCAAGACAACGTATCCAGGGACCGATCGCACATCTACTTAAGTAAGACGATCGATCGATATCTGCCTCTCCTAATAGACCTAATCTAATAAATATTTTATTCTTTGAGATATAAATTAGATAAATTCAGAATCAATCAACATTACCTATTAATTTTGTTTAACATTTATAGGCTTTGAAAACTTCTACTATATACGAAAGTAATTGAAACATTATGCTTATAATATAAAATGAACACAACACAAGCAAAGTCGCTCTTCATCCTCCTAGCGTTAATTCCCAGTCGCATCCGAAGCTTTCACCTCAGAGTCTGGGGTCCACTTTACCAGTCTTAACTACGGATTTGGCTAGACCTCGATATTTTCCGTGAAGCGATTGCCATCTGACTTCCACAACCCAATGTTAACATTAGGCGATTTCGAAGCTTTGCGGTTAAACCGTTGTTTTTGGACTTTTCAGGGCTACAACTACCCGTAACGACTGCCACTGCGAAACCGCTGTCACAAGTTAATATTGCTACTATCAATAATGTAAAGTTTGGATTGATGTTTGATTCTCAATCACGCCGAAACGACTGAATGTATTTGGATAAAATTTTGCACAGAGATATAGGTACATATTATGGAACAGAAACTTTTCACGAGGTATAAAGTAGCCTAGGTCTTTTATCGTGAGAGTGGATTGCGAGAACGGCAGCTATAATCCCGCAGGTAGAGGTACAAGAAACACCTGACATTCTGTATTTTAATAAATCTCATAAACTCTAAGGTCAAAAGTGATTCACTTCACTTCACTCACTTAATGTAAATCAACTGGAATGTTTTCATCATAATATCAATGAAATGTAATCTTCTATTCACGTCATAGGCTTTAATATACGCGGTACTATGCAATTGTATTGCGAGAATGAGTTTTAATGAATAAATTCGTTTATATTTGAGTGTACTTGAACTTTGGTAGTGTAATTATTTACTACGTTTTGCGCACGCAACTCTCCGATTTTATTACTTCTCAGAACATCTCGGCAGTGCAGTGCTATTCTGCAATAATATACAAATTCGATGTCGAATCTCACTCAGAGAAGCTCACATTGGGAATCTTCATGGAGCTAGCAATACCCTATTGCCAAATCCCACCGAGGTTAATTCCATTCGTGACTAACTACAGCGCTTACTGTGAACTCCCCGAACGGAAATGAACTCTTCATGTGAGTGAGTTTCGACATCGAATATGTATATTACAGAATCGAATAAGTTTTAATCCTCATCGAGTCACTGAAACAGTTTTATGCTTAACTAGCTGTTGCCCGCAGTTCTGCCCATCCTTTCTTAAGGACTAATCTATCTCTGTACCAAAATTCATCAAAATCGGTTCAGTGGTTTAGGCATTAAAGCGTAACAGACAGACAGAGTAACTTTCGCATTTACAATATTAGTATGGAAGTATGGGTACTCTGCTACTAATAACATAATAGTCAGTTCAGTTTATAAAGATGCTTCATAAAAGTTATTACTTAGTTGCACACTACGGCTTATCCTAGATTGCGCTCCATTACCCATTTAGCAATGTCATTCCTTGGATAATATTTATCTTTTTAAAACTACATTAAATCATGTACATAAAACAAATAGCTGTACTTATTCATTTCGTATCGTAGAGAACAAGAGAAAAATGTCGTTTAAGTACGTGACTAATGGCGAGACTTTCATAACTGTTCTTGCCTGGCAACAGTGCATGACGGAGAGTAGTAGGCGAAGTTTAAGGACATAATCCTTGTAATACACCTTACAAATGTGAAAGTAACTCTGCCTGTCTCTCTGTTTGTTTATTTGTCTGTATGTCTGTCTTTCTGCCTGTCTGTCTGTTACTTTATTTGTTAGTTACGCTTTACGTCTAATAAACTGAACCGATCTTAATGAAATTTAGTAGAACGATGGGCTAAAGGTTGGAAAAGTATATAGGCTACATTTTATCGCAAATAAGGGGTTGAATGAGTTCAATTAGGGGATGAAAGTTTGTATAAAGTTCGCCATTTTTGAAGATAAGCTGATGAAATTTGGTACACAGATATATTAGAGCTTGGGAAAGAATATAGGCTATGTTTGGGCGCGATACCCGACATCCACATGGGCGACGCCGCGGGCAACAGCAGCTAGTTCTTAATAATGGATTTTATATCTGAATGTTTTAGGAAACCTATGTCGTTAGGAAACCTTTTATCTACGAGTACTTTAAATTTTTAGAAAAATATTGAATCTTTTATATTAGTGTTATTAATAAAATATCGAGACAAATTACTTACAAGGGTAGGGTAGGTAATATTTTGCGAATAGATTTTTTGTGAGTTTAGGTCTATATTGGCGAGGGTACGCTTAGCTAAGTACTTTCAAACGAGAGAATGATTGATAGACATATTTGATAAACTAACAGACAATTCTCTTTTAATTAGAATGAAGATGGGATGGAAGCTTGGTTATTATCGATTGCAACACTAGACGCCAATCGCACGTTGCCATCTGCTAATATTTTAAGTGTGAGGAAGTCATTCATGCTCAAACTGATGAATAGGTCGGATTGAAATTCAACCCTAGATTATTTGGAATAATATACCGTAGTGATAGCCTATGGGCTGTTTTTCTTATCCCTGGAATAGATTCCCATGGGTTGCGGGTATGGATCAAAGTTTCACGCGTGGCTAACCAGATGAGTAGGTACCTACCTATATCCCGTGGGTGGAGCTGCTGGCAACTGCAGCTAATTTAAAATTAATTCGCCGAGAAACTTACCTTCTTGGTTTATATTTTTACGTGTACCTACTGGTTGAAAATATGTAAAATTTAACCTACTCTAACACCCGTATTCACAAACAATACTTCGCTATGCGTACTACCAAAACTGTGCAAAGAACGACAAATTCTCAGTGCGTTCGTTTTGGCAAGCCTTTTTATTCATTGATAACACTTAAGTAATACTTCGTTGAGGGAACGCACTGCGTTAGATACTGCTCCGTGATGTTTGTGAATTAATTTTACCAGCCCTATGCGCTCGAGCACACTATGAGACCTCACAGTATTGTTTGTGAATACGGGTGTAAGTTCCAGTTCATTTTTAATAACACAAAACGGTATAATTAGTGCATGGGCTGTTACACGAAGATAAGAAGAGGAAAGTCACAACGGTATCTCACTTAAAACTGAGTTTACTCGGTTACGGGTGTGCTTCCGCCTACATACCTACAACAAATATTGTTACAAAAATAACCTTATATTACACAGAGTTGGGTCTGCAGAGGCTCTGTACTAACATTACAAAAACTCCTTTTTATACTCTTTGCGGTTTTTACTGAAATGGCGAACAAACAGTAGCTGCGAGAAATAAACGCTTCAGTAAAATTTGAGAGGTTTTTTTTTCAATTGTCTAATAGCAGCGTTAATATTTACAATTGTATCTTTTAGTAGACATTCATGCAAAGACTGAAAGAGATTTTCTTTCCTGAATAAATTATATGGAATCTTAGAGTGAAATAATAAGGCCTTATAAAACCCTAAAATATTTTGTTGTAAAGTCCAATAATTTCCTTATAACATTATGACTATTTATTAATCTAAGTCAGGTATAGGTATATCGCTACGTTTCTTAACAATATTTGACTGACTTGATAACATAGTGCTTGATGTCTTGGACACAAAGTTGGTTTGAAAATAGTAAATAAAAAAAACACTGTTCAAAAAAGTATAACACGCTATCTAGATCTGCTAGAGCAATATTGGCCAGGCCAGTTTACTAGCTAGTGACGACGGGTCCATATTGGCTTACATAAACTTTTAAATCATATTCTTTGTCTTACTACCGATTTGTACTCATAATAATCACTCTTCATAATTTTCTTTTTCATATATTTTTTATTCATACATTTTTATTCCTAACAATGGAGTTCATAACCGTTAGTGATCATATTTTTTTTATTCATAACTTTTTTCTTCATAACATTCAATTATCATAATTTTTGTATTAATAAAGGGTATTACCAAGAAAATATTTTAACTCATATTATCATTTATCATTGGAGTCTCGTGCGCGCGCGCTTCCGAGTACGACGCGTTATGTATGTGTCACTATACATAACTTACGATACGTTTTGAAAAAAATGTCGGCTGTATTAAAGTGTAATAATTGTAACATTGTCATAGATGAACTGCTGGCTTATGTCCAGAACAAAATATCAATTTGTGACGAAGAAAGTCTGATCAGAATTTGTGTGGCGTCGTTTAATAGCGATGAGATTGAAAAATCTAAATCGTTGTTATTTGAATCTTTACCTGCTGAAAAGCGAAAACCAATTCGTAAAGGACAAGGTAAAGAAAACCGTGTACTCAGTGACATCATAAGTGCATTTAAATCCCTGCCGGATCGGATGCCGGTGTTCGTGGCTCGAAATTTAGAAAAGCTCCCGCCGATTACATTCGACCATGTGGATGTGTCCGACATACTAAAAAAACTGGTGATTGTGCAAGAGGAAGTGAAATGTATCAAGTCCTCGTATGCCTCGATCGAACTGCTTGAGAAGTTACGGAATGAGTTCCACAATAATGTACATACAGTATCTAAACCGGAGGATGTTAATCCTTGGGTCAATAAGAATAGAGGTATATATAAACGGAATAACATCGGAGACGAAATTGTGGATGTGTCGCTTGCTGAGATGTGGAACCAGCCTCAATCATCTAATATAAGTAGGTCATCCTCGCCAAAGTGTATATCAAAAAAGCAGAGTCGTGTTCACAATATGAATTTTGAGGGTACATTAAAACCGCCTCAGCCTATATCAACGCCAACGGTCGCAGCGCCAGCAGTGGCGCGTTCATTGCAAGCTTGTGAGAGCGAGATAGCGATACCGGTCGCGACGCAGACGTCAGCGTCAAGTGCGCCCGAGCGAGACGAGACTATACCGGCAACAGATCAGTTGTGTGACGTGCCTCAAGAATGTAAACAAAATGATAAGACTGATGGTTCAGTTTTACGTAAGCCCTACGAAGAAGCATGGACTAAGGTTACATATGGGAAATTAAGTAACAAGAAACGTATTGGAGGTAAATTTGGTATAGCAAATGATCCTAGCGGCAATTTTAAGGCGGCGGAAAGAAAAGTACCTATTTTTATTTCCAATATAAACATGAATACGAGCGAGAAAGACATAACTGATTATATCTTAGCAAAAACAAAGATATCTGTAAAACTAGAAAGAATAAACTCAATAAAGCACAAGTTGGACCATATATCTTTTAAGTTCTATGTACAAGAGTCTAAGGAATATATATTCTTAGATAGTAACTTGTGGCCTAAATCTGTAATCTTTAGGCGCTTCGTGCATTACAAGAATCATTATACGGCCGGGAATTCATCGACTGGCGGCGGCCCTGTACCTATTATTAATGGATAAACGATTATATAAGTTAGCAAGCTTTAATTGTAAAGGTATAAAAAGATCCATTGACAGTATAAGGAGACTATGTCGTGTCGTAACTATGATATAATAGCACTACAGGAAACATGGCTATTACCGGAGGATCTAGCATACCTATACCACATCTCGGATGACTTCGGCTGTACGGGCACTTCGGCGGTGGATACATCAGCGGGGATCTTACGAGGCCGACCTTTCGGAGGTGTGGCCATACTTTGGAGGAAGAGTGCATTTAGCAATGTAACGGTGGTGCAGGGAAACAACTCGCGAGTGTGCGGTATCGAAATAGTTTTTAACGAGAAATCAGTGTTAGTGTTTAGCGTGTACATGCCCACGGACGAGCCACAGAACCTAGTGGAATTCACGGATTGCTTGGGTGCGGTGAGTGCTATAATAGATAACTCTAATATTGAAAACTGTTATATATTAGGTGACTTTAATGCTCACCCAACATGTCGTTTTTATAACGAATTAATGGACTTTTGTTGTGAATTTGAATGGAATTGTGTTGATACAGAGCTATTGGGTACTGATTCGAACACATATACCTATGTGAGTGAAGCGAACGGTTCACGCAGATGGTTGGATCATTGTATCGTTACTAAGGCGGCTCGCAACTCTGTAGTAACAGCGCGGGTTGTATATGACGTAATGTGGTCGGATCATTACCCACTTGAAATCAATTGTTTATTTGATAAGATTTGTCCTAAGCAGCTTAATTATAACAATTATTTAGAAAATAATGTTGTATGGAGGGAGAGAAATCCTGAGCAAATACAGTCTTACACGATGTCATGCCATGAGAAACTTCGGCTTATAGACTTCCCTGAAACTTTCAGAAACTGTAGCGACAAAGCATGTCGGCAATATTGTCATCAAATCGTTATAGACGATATGTATGAGAGTATTGTGCGAGCTTTACGGGAATCAGCACTGGTTGGTCGGGGGAGCGGCAGACGTAGGCAGAAAAAGATCGTTATAGGTTGGAACAGACATGTTAGTGACTTTTACAGGGAGGCCAGACTGAGGTTTCGTGTTTGGTTAGATTGTAATAAACCATCTTCAGGTCCTGTGTTTGATGAAATGAATGAAGCTAGGAGGATATTTAAGTCTCGTTTAAAATGGTGTCAAACGCACCAAGAACAAATGAGAATGGATATCTTGGCTTCATATCACTCAGAAAACAATTTTCGTTCATTTTGGAAGCACACCAATAAGTTGAATAGTAAGCCTGGCCTCCCTGTATCGGTTAATGGCATGAGCGATCCTGTGGACATTGCTAACCTCTTTAAGGAACAATTTAACGTAAAATCATCATCGAACATCGACTTTTATTTGCAAGATGTTGCCAGCTGTCATGATGTTGAGACTAGATTTACAGCCAAGGATGTAAAAGGTGTCATCAACGCCATGGTGAAAGGAAAGTCTCCGGGTCATGATAGTCTGAGTATCGAGCATCTCAAGTTTGCAGGTCCACATCTGCCTAGAGTGTTGGCAATGTTCTTTAACTTCTGTGTGAGTCATGCCTATTTACCTAGTCAGATGACTATATCTATTGTAGTGCCTATTGTTAAAAATAAAACAGGCGATATCGCAGATAGTAAAAACTATAGGCCTATTTCCTTGGCGACAGTAATATCGAAGGTGCTTGACAGCCTGCTTAATAGACAGCTTAACAACTACATTCGATTGCACGACAATCAGTTCGGATTTCGGGCCGGGTTGTCCACTGAGAGTGCTATTCTGTCTCTTAAGTGGGCTGTTAGGTACTACACAGACCGGAAAACTCCTGTTTATGCTGGCTTTCTAGATCTTTCTAGAGCTTTTGATCTGGTTTCCTATAGTATTTTATGGAGTAAGCTTGAGAAGGCAGGAGTTCCAACGGAACTGATAAGCACTCTGAAATGCTGGTACGGTGGCCAGATCAACCAGGTACGATGGGCGGGGGCCTTGTCAGAGCAGTATGGATTGGAGTGCGGGGTGAGGCAGGGGGGATTAACCTCACCTACGCTCTTCAATCTATACGTCAACGAACTAATTGAGGTGCTCAGCAGAGAGCGAGCGGGTTGTTATGTTGACGGGGTGTGTGTGAACAACATTAGTTACGCCGACGATATGGCATTAATGAGCGCCTCAGTCTGTGGTCTTAGAAGGCTAGTGGCTATCTGTGAAGACTATGCCAGGCTACATGGTTTGGTCTATAATGTGGATAAGAGTAATGTCATGGTCTTTGGTGGCGGCGGTACGAGGTGTCCAGAAACCATACCTCTGGTGAGGTTAAATGGAACACCACTAACTAGGGTTTATAAATTTAAGTACCTTGGACACATCTTGACCGCTGACATGAAGGACAATGAAGATATTGAGAGGGAGCGGAGGGCGCTGTCGGTTAGGGCGAATATGATAGCTCGCAGATTTGCGCGTTGCTCAGAAGGTGTCAAAAAGACCTTATTTCGTGCATATTGCACTTCTTTTTACACGTGCAGCCTGTGGGCAGATTATTCGCAGAAATCGTACAGTGTCCTCCGTATTCAATACAATAACGCGTTCAGAGTGCTGATGGGGCTGTCCCGTTACTGTAGCGCATCAGGGATGTTTGCCGAGGCTCGTGTGGATTGCTTTTACACTACTATGAGAAAGCGATGTGCTTCTCTGGTGCGTCGGGTGCGGGCCAGCTCCAACAGTATTCTGAGCTGTATAGCGAGCAGACTTGACTGTTTGTATGTGGGTCGTTGCTGCAGGCTTTCCACCTAGGTGGTGAGCTGGTAGTGGTGATTCGCATGCAGACTGTCAATTTGTTATTAGGTTAAGATATTAGAATATTAAAACTAACATAGTAGTAAGAAAAATTGTTACTAACACACTGAGTCCTGGTCACTTGAATTAAATAAATATTATTATTATTCCTCTTTATTTATTGTAAGATCTTATAAATTATATTTTTAAATACATATATATACAAAAACATATATTTAAAAATATAAAAAATAGTGCCCCACCGGTATCGGGTACAGGGACCAAGCTACCGGTGGTTAGGGCTCCAGAGAGAGGAACCTCCTCACAATACGTGCCGTGTCGAGGAGTACCGCCTTCTGCATCAAGCCCTTGATCCAGCTGCCTAACGAGAGCCTCTGTGGCGTAGCGGTAGTGAACGCGGCTGCTACGCAGGAGGCGCGGGTTCGATCCCCGCTCAGTGCCAATATTTGTATGCATGAATATAAATATTTGCATTGGTCTGGGTGTTTCTATGTATAATATGTATGTATTTACAAAAAAAAAAAAAGTATCTAAGTATGTATATCCGCATTCTAGATTCCATAACACAAGCTAATTAAGCTTACCATGGGTCTAGAAAGCGTTGTGTAGAATGTTGTGGAATATTTATTTATTTATTTATTTTAAGGTGTTGGTCGAGGCTCTTAGCAATCAGCCCATGGGCCGATATGACTATCGGGACAATGATTGCCGAATCAACATTCCACATGTCAACAACCTCATGAGCCAGATCCAAATATTTTATTTGTTTGTCTTTTTCGGCTTTCATGAGGTTTTCGTCATGAGGAATGGTGACATCAACAATCATTGCAAGGCGCTCTAATCGATCTATCACCACTATATCAGGCTTATTGGCGACAATAGTCCTGTCAGTGATAATAGATCGATCCCAATATAATGTGACACGACCATTCTCGAGAACTGGGTCGGGCACATACCAGTAGTATGGCACCTCCGAAGTCACAAGGTTGTATTTTAGGGCAAGTTGCTGATGTACAATCTTGGCCACTTGGTTATGCCTGTGCAAATACTCGCCGTTGGCAAGACGAGAACAACCAGAAATAATGTGTCTGAGTGATTCACCGGGGCGGTGGCATGCCCGACAGATGTCCACCGTACCGTCCTTCAGAATATACTTCCGGTAATTGTTCGTCATGACAACTTCGTCCGTAATTGCAAAGACAAAACCCTCGGTTTCTCCGAAAAGATCACCGAATCGTAGCCAAGATACAGACGCTTTTAAGTCTATATCGGGCCCATTTAAGGCCCGATAAAACCGTCCATGTAGCTCTTTGCCCATCCATACCTCCCTGCGATCAGCAGTACTAAGTACTACAGGTTTGCGCCAGTTCTCTTTAGCCAACGCAAGAGGGGTTAAACCGTTGTCCACTGCAACCACATCACGGTGCATATCCGTGTTTGCTTGTAGACAATATTGTCTGAGGTTGTATATCTCACGGTTATGGAGGTTCTTGATATTAATAAAGCCACGACCCCCCAGCTTCCGCGGGATATACAACCTCATTACGGAAGATCGTGGGTGATGCATCCGAAATGTGGTTAACAGTGTTCGAACTTTTCTATCCAGGGCGTCTAGTTCAGTCTGAGTCCATCTAAGTATGCCAAAGGAGTACATTAGGACTGGCATGACCCAACCATTGCAGGCGCGCACCTTGTTACCGCCTGATAAAAAGCTTTTTAGCACTTTTTTCAGGCGGCCAAAGAAACGCTCCCGCAATGCCTGTTTCACGCCAGCTTCAGGAATTCCTAATGCCTGTGACATACCCAGATATTTGTAGGTTTCGGTTGAAGAAAGAGATTTAAGTTTAATGGAATCCGAAAGTATTAAGCCTTCGGATTCCACTATTCCACCCCTTTCCACATGCATGACCGCACACTTGTCCAAACCAAATTCCATCTTGATAGAGCTACTAAAGCTTTCAGTCATCTTCAGTAGTTCTATCAATTGGGTATTATTTGGAGCAAATAATTTGATGTCATCCATGTAGAGAAGGTGGGATATAACTCGACCCTCTCTCTGCAACCGATAGCCTAGCCCTGAATTCTCCAGTATTGTACTAAGAGGATTCAGTGCTAGACAGAACCACAGGGGACTCAGACTGTCACCCTGGAATATACCCCTCTCGATTCTTATGGGTGCATCGTTTATCTGGCAACAACCTGGATAGCGAAGAACCGTCTTCCATTGCCCCATACATGACCTCAAGAAGGTAGCCAAAGTTGTATCAATTTTATACAACTCTAGCACCCTCAGAAGCCATGTATGTGGCACAGAGTCATAAGCCTTCTTATAATCTATCCAGGACGTTGCCAGATTCCTACGTTTACGACGCACCTGTTGACTAATGGCCATGTCAACTAAAAGGAGCTCTTTAGTGCCACGGGCCCCCCTTCTACATCCATTCTGAGAGATAGAGATGACCGAATTTTTTTCTAAATGAGTATTAATTTTGACTCTCAGAATGGAAGTAAGAAGCTTATAGACCGTCGGTAAGCAAGTTATTGGTCTATAATTTTTGGGATCCGTAGCACTACCGGATTTATGAAGTAAGTGGGTTATGCCAGTTGTTATGAAATTAGGTAGTGAGCCCGAGTCTAAAGCCGATTGGAATTGAGTTGCTAAACAAGCATGTGAGTTACGGAGCCACTTCAGCCAGAAGTTGTGCAGTCCGTCCGGCCCTGGGGACTTCCAATTCGGTAACGAACGGGCTGCACTTGCAACATCATCAGGTGTTATGGTTATTGGCTCCATAATCTGTATATTCTCACATGCCTGTTCAACCTCTCTTATCCAATCGCCTTCTGTGTGGACGACAGGTGTCGACCAGATGCTACACCAGAATGTATTCGTAGCATCAGCATCCGGTCGAGCAATTTCATCCACACCTGACTCGGGTTGTTCCCATTTCCGATAAACCCACCTCTCATCCTTCTGGAAAACGCGATTCTGATTATACCTATCCACGCGCTTTTTATAGCGGCGGATTCGATTTGCCCATGCATAAACTTTCTGCTTCAGAAAGTCGATGCGCTCTGTGACACATGACGCGTACAGTTGAGGACTAACGTTAGTTCCTGAAAATGCCTGTGTCACAAAGCGCATCACCCTCGGGCGCGTATTGCCCGATCTGAAGCAGATTAGCTTGCCAATAAGTGCCCTAGCCTCGGCAATACGACACTCAATCCTATACTGCCAGGCCGGCACAGCATGCTTAGGTCGAGTAGCAGGTTTATTAACAATAAATTTGACACCTGCCACTCGGCACGCTGCAACGGCCGCACAATACAAAATTGAATGTGTATCACCGAGGTCTTCGCTATTTTCTAAATAATTAGGTAATAGCGAATCTAGGGCACATACCAGCGCTATATTGCGTTTATGCATAGGCAAACGAGGCAAGCGAGGTCGACTGCTTGGTATCATGGACCGGTATTCCAGCATCGCATCTTCCAAAGTGCTCCTTAATAGTTCATTATACTGGGTACTTACGGATATAGTCTCACTTTCCTCCACTTCATCAGCGTAAACGAGCTGTGGTGGACTTACACGCGTAGGCGCACTGGTTTCCACCGGAGGCACAGCTTGCGATGAAGTGGGAATAGCAAGACTATTCTGTACGTCAGAGAATAGCCTCTCAAGTACGGCACCATCCAACAAGTTACACCGCTGAATAGCCCGAACCTGGTCCGATAGTCTTTGTGCAGATACGTTGACAGCCGGTTCAAGTTCCTGAAACAGAGTTATTATTATTATTATTATCATTTTTCTAGAGTGACAAATTTTGTTTTAAATTTGTTTTTGGATTAAATATAGTTCTGCATGGTTATAAAAAAAATAACCACGAAGGCTAATGCGTGAGCGGAGCGGAGCGAAGCTCCCGCATTAGCCTTCTAACCTAATCTATCCAAGTCGGATACGGAAAATACGGATAAAAACACTTATGATTAAGAAATATTAAAACGAATATTAGAATAAAACACCTTTATGAACTGTGGAATGAACTCCCCGCGGTGGTTTTCCCAAGCGACTACAATATGGGGTTCTTCAAGAAGGGCATTAGAAGGTTTCTTCAGGGTCGGCAGCACGAGTGTGACGCCCCTGGTGTTGCATACGTCCATAGGCCATGGTAACCACTTTCCATCAGGCAGGCCGTGTGCTTGTCTGCCACCTAAGTGGTATAAAAAAAAAAAGAAGTTATTTATTGAAATGATTATGAGTTTCGATTATTAGTATAAACAAATATATGAAAACAAAAATATTAGTAACAACAAATTTATGATAAGTGATATTATGAATTTCAATGATTATATATTTCAATATTTATTTGTAAAATTTTTATGAAGAATGATCATTATGACTTTAAATAGTAAGTATGAGAAACATTTTCGGAAATCCGATGATAGGAGTAAAAAAGTTATGTAAGAAAATGCGCACCCAGTGACGACACCTACGCATCAAACACTATGATTAGTGTCCAGCGAGCTGAGCTGTCGATACAGTGTGTGCTGTAATCATAGATTCAACCCATCTGGACAGTCTTCGATCATACATTATCATCGCCATGTATACAAAAACCAAGGTTACGGAGATTTATGACTTTCCCTGCTCGATAGCAAGTGTACATAATAAACTTCTTTTTGTGCTGTTAAATAGGTCTTAAAATAAAAGTCACAATTAACGGCAATAATTAGTCTTGCCGACTATCATTTAACAAATTGACCATAAACATAATAGTAAAATTTAGTATGGTGGTTTACACCTCTACTTACTTTTTGAGGGATACACACGAGTGAGTTTATAAAACGGAAAACAAAACGTTTTATATTTTTATTCAGCGGGTATTGTGATATAATTTTTTCCCAAATTTATTACGTGTACCTACATCGTAAAAGAGTAAATTTTAAATGAGGTACTATGTAATAATAATTGGGGACTCAACCTCGGAAATAATTACAAGCGTCAAGTTCTAGGTCATTTTGACGAAAGGGCCTCACACGGTGGTGTAATTTTACACGGTTTAGATAATTATTACTTTGTTATGGACCTTAATCTGCTGTGTGTATTTTAATGTTATAGCTGCAAATGAATTTCATGTATATCTACTACTAGAAAGTGAATACTGAATTTCATAGAGGTACTGAATTTCAGTTACTAAGTTTATATTTAAACATCTCTCAAGAATCAAGCGGTTCGGCGACTCCTTCTTCTGCCGCACCGCTCTTTTAGTCCCGGGTCCTTTAAGCGGGGCATGAAAAAGCATCTGATGAGGCCGTCAAGCTGAGTGTCACCATTGTAACATGGTACGTGTCTGTAATGGTGACCCTCTTTTCAGAGACTTTGCCTTCAGCTTACCATCAGGCGAGGCGTAGTCAAATTGACGTGTCCTATATAAAAAAAAATCTCTACCACTGCGTCCCTATGCAGAGCATGCCGGCAGGAATTGGTTTATAGGAACCTATCGCCACTACTATTAGACTTATTGGTATTGGAGGTATTGTAATATAAAAATTGGTGTTGCATGGTCATATATCAACCACACGCAATTTTTTGTAGTTGTCATACAGACAACACCACAAATAGGAACCTTATACTTGTACCAATAATTATGTATCAAAATTCGGCGAAACCGGCGAAACCTAGTTTGTTACCTAGCAGCTTGTCTTTCTTCATTCCGTACCTCCGGGTACATTTCTCCATCTTCTTCTCAGCCCCGGAACTGTACTATACTTTTTGTTTTAAGCAGCTTTTCTGTACTGTATTGTGCTGTGTGTGTGTGAGGTGAGGAGGAAGAAAGTAAATAATTTACTCAAAGCCATTAAAAATTAAATGATCTCAACAACACACCCACAAAGCGCCTTACTTAACATTTAATCGAGAGATGTTTGTGAGAGGAAAATGTTGAACAGACGGTTTATTTCTCGGTAAAAATGTTTTTAGAGTTTTAGTTGGTTTTATAATATTAAGGTTTATATTCCAGAACGATACCTAGTTGTGAGCCTCAACTTGCGCCCATCTCAAATAGGTAATTGGGATAACGGCAGGCAGATGAGTTATGAATCTCGACTTAAATTAGTCATACGTACTTCATAAAATCATGACTCAAGTTTAATTCAAGAATATAATCTGTACTGAAAACTATACTAATTTTAATTCTAACTGCAGTTCTTGTAAGAAAACTGAGCTTGGTAGTTGAAAAATCTTGTTCTCATTCAGTTAATGTAGCTCCTTATTTCTTCTAAAGAGATAAGCAGCAGAGTAATGAAAATTCAGGTATAAAGGTCAGATAGTTTCAGGAGATAACAAGATACAGGTTAAGCTTTAATGCAGTCGAAAGTACAGCTCAATTAGGTTTAAGGTTAGTGTTACAGATAACATCTGAGCAAGTGCTGGGATTATTTTTTACTAGCTTTTGCCCGCGGCTCCACCCGCGTGGTTGTCGTTTATCGCGACCAAGCATAGCCAATGTCCTTTCTCAAGGTCTACTCTACCCCTGTACCAAATTTCATCAAAATCGGTGCAGTGGTTTAGGCGTGAAAGCGTAACAGACAGACAGATAGTCAGACAGACAGACAGACTGAGTTACTTTCGCATTTATAATATTAGTATGGATTTGGCGGTGCATTCGTCTTGGCTGATGCGGCCACGTTATACGGTGATTGCCAGGCTACGCGGGTAACAAATGTCTGACCTTTACCTTTCTCCAGTAGGAGAGGCAGACCCACGTAATGCTGGCCAAAGACCGAAATGGAGAATGACCAGAGTCAACGCTGAGGTTATGGTGATCAGCTAAATAAAGTCCATAAATAAATTCAAAGTTTACTAGCTTTTTCGCAGTTCGTAACTATCTCAAACAGTCATAATAAAAAATGAAAAATCTTTCAAACTGTGAAGTATTGTTGAACACTTATCTATTAAAAAGTTACGGTCCTTTCGAAGTACCTAACCCTTTATCATAAAATTTAGCTTCTCGGCTTCACTTATCTGGCTCACCACCTTCATGCCTAATCAGATGGTAGTATATTTACTCCACTTCTATTATGTTCACTTTATCTTGAATATTTAGGGCGCTAAGTGTACTATAGGTACCTAAAATTACTAACAGTGTGGTAGACAGTCGGTAACGTATTTATCGGTGCTATTATGATAAATACGTCAGAGATTGTGAATTGTTTTATATCAATCAATTCAATCAATTAGCCTATCGCAGTCCACTGCTGGATACAGGCCTCTCCCAATGTTGGGAGGCTTTGGCCTACGGTTTCCACGCTGGCCAGATGGGTTGCTACAGGGTTTTATTTCGAGTTTTTCTTCTCTCGCAGTGATATCATCTACGTATTTTCCCATTTGTCGCCACTTACGACACCCTTCGGGTGAGATGGGGTAATATTCCAAATATTCCAAAATATAGGTACACAATTTCATCCAAATCGGTCAGTCCTTTTAGAGGATTTTAATATCATACAAACGTACAACTTTTAAGTGAAAAAATAAGCGATTTCAAAAACAACTTTGTATGTTTGTGACGTCAAAGAGTTTCATTGTATTCCTTAATCGCATCATAAAAAGAAGGAAGTTAAACTATCTTGAAACCCATAACTAGGTTAATTGTCAGATTCTTTCTACAGTATCCAAATCCGGTTGGACATTATATCCGTGCACCAGATTTCAGCCATTACTATAATAATATTTTAAGAACAGACTGTTATTTTATAGCGCCACGACAATTGAAGAAAAAGGTTATCTTCGTTACGAGTAAATATTCACAATTCTGTTAACCTAATCGGAATCTGCATAATTCTTTCAACACGGCCTTTTTTCAAAATACTACCAACCGACTGGTAATACTTAACCACGAGACTTCATACAACAAATTAGATCCAAGTCTTTGTTCGCAAACGAGTTTTGGAACGACTAGCTTAATGGAACATGAATTTAGTCCCGCCAGATATACCTCGAGACGGTCAGACTCGAGAAGGAAGACAAAGGATGTTAACTTAACCAGTATTGTAGTTGCATTGAGTATTAGAGAAACTCGTACCATGTTCTCGAGGCTTTCATACTTAAGAAGTACCTCTACTCGTATTCTATTCAAAATTAATAATAAGCCGTGCAGTTACTTGCGATTTTGGTGAAAAGTTTTCACCACAATCGCAAGTAGCTACTTGTTGAATCAAAATTCATCTCGACAATAAAATTGTAACTGGCTTAAGTATATTCTATCACCACTGCATGGTAACCTATTGAAATATCGAATTTCTGTTACCCGAATCTTAAAACCCCGAAAACGGTTGGTAGAACTTTTAAAAGACAGATGTAATGAATGACAACTTTTGGGGTGGCAATGTGTAGGATAATTGCCCCCTTTTTCGCGGTATGCAGAACAATTACGATGAATACGTGGAGTGCGTATCGATCCAACTTGTCTATCCGAAGCAATCCCTAAGGAACAATATGGGCACACTGCAACACTTAGGTACACGGGTAAAGAGAAGTCACTTACCGCGCGCTGCTCCTCTGGTGACTTGTTGGTGGCCACCAACTGGTCCAGGTGTCGGGATGCTTGTAACACTTGCACTGTAATATGCTCGTGATGCGGTGAGCTGCTGAGACCTCCAATTAATACGAATGTCGAAGCGAGACTGGTGCGGTCGAGAGGTGGCGCGCGCGGCACTGCCAATCTCTCTTTCTCGAAATACCCGCATACCATGTTATCGCAAGTACCCTCATATTCCATAAGTTTCGCTCGGACAAACTATCGGATCGATAAGCACCCGCCACAACACGCTCCCCGCCTTGACAAGGTCCATGGCTAAGTAGGGGGAGCTAGGTAATGAAGTAATTCCGATCTAAGCGGTTAAGTTTCATAAATGTAAGGCACTCTGATAATATTAATGAACCGTTACAGCAGATGAAACAGTAAATAGCGTAAAATGTATATCACTATTATAACCCAAGCAGATACCCATAGGGAGACCGATTGAGGCTTAATCACGAAATTATTTAAATAAATATTAAATTAAAATGCGGTTGAAAAATAAGTATTAAGGAAATTTAAGTAAATTTTATTGGGTTGGCAACGGATACAGCTTAGTTACAGGACGTTTATAAATTCCGGACGCGGTTTTGACAGACGCGACTCGAACTATGCCATCTGTACCCGGGCAAACTTCGGTTATAATGCCGAGTGGCCACGATAAAGGTGGTACGTTATCTTGACCCAAGAGGACAATAATGCCGATCTCTATCGGACGATCAGGCGTACACCACTTCTGTCGAGTTTGTAACGTATTTAAGTATTCCACGCGCCATTTTTTCCAATAACCCAATACCAACTGATCCAGAAGCCTCTTGCGGTTTTTTAGATTAATACCTTCCTCTGTCAGTTCAGAAGAAGGCAAGTATGTAAGCGGACTGGACATTAAAAAATGTGCCGGTGTGAGCACCTCGGGGTGTGGGTCCGATGACAAAACACTAAGCGGTCGCGAATTCAAAAGGCATTCTATCTGCACCAATACGGTCAAAAGTTCCTCATACGTGAGAAGCTGCTTACCAATGACTCGGAACAAATGAGTCTTAACGCTTTTAATATTGGACTCCCACAGACCTCCGAAGTGCGGAGCTCGCGGTGGGATCATAGTCCACTTAATTTGAGTTTTGAGTAGTTCCCGCTTAATGTCCGACTGAACAGCTGAATTTAATAAAAATGAGTATATTTCATTTAGCTGTGCTTTCGCACCTATAAAATTTGTACCATTGTCCGAGTACATAACGGACACTGGACCCCGGCGCGCAATAAATCTTTTGAAAGCGGAAAGAAAAGCTTCTGAGGTGAGATCCGAAACGAGTTCTATATGTATGGCCTTAGTGACCAAGCATATAAATAAACATATATAGACCTTCTGCGAGCGTTGTCCTCTGCGGCGAGTAGGTACATACGCAATAGGACCAGCTAAATCCACCCCAGTATGCACAAAGGCCTTGGCATCGCGGACCCGGTATCCAGGCAGATCAGCCATTTTGGGCGTCGGGTGCACAGGATTTAAATGAAAGCAAGTGTTGCATTTGCGGCAGCGCGAACGAATAACGGTCCTACCATCCAATATCCAAAACCGTTGCCTAATAATGGACATCAATAGTCCAGGGCCCGTATGACAGTACGTATTATGGTAGTGATCAATTATTAAATCAACTACACGGTCATGTTTAGGTAGTAGTGCGGGATGTTTAGCTTCGTAGGGTAGGTCAGACTTTGAAAGTCTACCCCCGATTCGTAGGATTCCGTAATCGTCCAGAAAAACAGACAGACTGCGTAATTTTTTAGAGGGGAGTTCGTCGGCCTTAATCAGGTTCACTTCATTAGAGAAATGGATACTTTGAACAATTCGAATAACAAATTTTTCAGCGGTTTGAATATTTTGAATAGAGTCCTGACTACCTAATCTATTCGTAAATTTAAGAATACAAATGAATGTACGCAATAGCTTATTCCATGAGCTGATGCGATCAGCTATGGCAGCTAGAGCATGCGGTTCAGTCTTTGAAGTTTCGGCCACAAATGCCTTGGATTTCAACTCTGGTACTGTATCGCACTCAGTTGGGATGAATTTTAAGGGCCATTCATTTATCGGCTGATGAAGCCAAGTAGGGCCGTCCCACCAGAGCGAATGTGCAATCAAATCCGATGGCAGCATTCCGCGTGAAAGACAATCGCTAGGGTTCGTTTTCCCCGATACGTGGGTAAAACAAGCCGCAGGTAAATTTTCATGAATTCTAGCGATACGGTTGCTTACGAAAACAGACCATCTATGGGGAGATGAGTGAATCCACGAGAGAGCTATGGTGGAATCCGAAAAAGCGTAAACACCCTGAATAGGTACGCGAACAGAAAGCTTCTCTTTAACCACGCGAACAAGCTTGGATAGAAGCAAAGCTGCGACAAGTTCCAATCGCGCCAGCGTCGTAATCTTGGCGGGGGAAACTTTAGACTTAGCACATAGGAGTCGGACAGTGATATTACCATCAGGGTCAGTTATGTGTAGATAGATACAACAACCATAACCACTGAAGCTGGCGTCGCAAAAGGCTACAATATTTACCACAGAGTCCTTAAAAACTCCAATATGTCGCGGTATTTTTAAAGAAGAGAGTGCCGTAAAATCCCGGGTAAAGGCGGTGAAACGACTGACGATATGTGCCGGAGGTTCCTCATCCCAATCTATCTTAGCCAACCAAAGTTCCTTGATGAGGATTTTAGCGTACAAAACGACCGGAGCCACAAGACCCAGCACGTCAAACAAGCGGGCTACCAGCGATAAAATGGTACGTTTCGTACGGTTGTCTATTGTTTAACCGAAGATTATATGCCATAATCATCATATTCCCGAATTTCATTTACCCGAATTTCATTTGCCCGAATGTTTTGTTTGACCTAAAAGACATATGACATACTTTTAATTGCCCGAAACTTAGATACCATAACATACGAGTGCCATACGTATTGTTTTACATATTTTTATTTGCCATAATAATTATTAGACATAATATTTAAACGCCATAATGATTATTAGACATAATATTTATACGCCATAATGATTATTAGACATAATATTTAAACGCCATAATGATTATTAGACATAATATTTTCTTCTTGCTCTTTCTGGCTGTCGATGTCGATGGGTGTGATGGGTGGATGGGTTAATGGTCACAGTTCTAACCTAACTCAAATGGCACCTAACCAAACTACTTCTGGGTGGTTTATAAAAAAATAACCACGAAGGGGATAGCGGGGTCTATTCGCTCGCTTCGCTCGCTCAAACGACCCCGCCATCCCCTTCTAACCTAACCTATCCGAGTCGGGGTGCCCTAAAGTCCCGATTGCATCCAGTTTTACCTGATATAACCGTTACACACTGTCACTGTTACACAATGTCGATGGCAGTTGATGTTATGGCATATGATAATTATGACATGTGATAATTATGGCATGTGAAAATTATGGCATGTGATAGTTAGGGCATGTGATAATTATGGCATGTGATAATTATGGCATGTGATAATTAGGGCTTACAATCATTCTGACAAATGATGTTATGGTAAGTGATTATATGGGAAACAAAGATTCTAGCACGTGATTAATATAGCAAATAAGAGTAGGGCAAATGAATATTATGTCTGTTAATATTATGGCTGTTGACTATTATGGTTAATGATATTAGGGTAAATAAAATTCGGGCAAACGGCGGTATACCGTTTCGTACATTTATTTTCCATTATGACGGTAGTCAGAAAAAACTGATCGTCAGCGGGTTCCCAGGATAAGCCAAGGATCTTGAAATTATTCGAATTGTTGTCTACCGGCGAGAAACATACCGGCGAGCGATGAGATTCAGGCAACGTCTCTAATACAGCGGGCTTATTACTTGCCCATTTGATCAGATCAAATGAACCTATTTTAAGTAAGTCAATTAGTTCGCGAGATAATTCCTTTGCCAAAGGTATATCGGGAACTGAATAAACATAATCATCCATGTAAAACTGAGTTTCTATTAATTTAGAAGCCTCAGGGAAGCGGTCACTATGCTCACCCGCTAAATGACGTAAAGTGCGCATAGCTAAATACGGACTAGGCTTTAATCCGAAAGGTAAATGCTTGAAACTAAAGGTGCGTACCTGTTCGGTTTTATTGAAACGAAATAAAATTCGTAAGTATTTCCTATGGTGCTCATTTGCACCTACCCTCAAAAACATCTGTTTAATGTCTGCGGTCATAGCTACCGGGAACGTGCGAAAATCAAGTAATAATAAAAATAAATCGGCCTGTAAATTAGGTCCGACATGCAAAGTATCATTGAGTGACAACCCTGAGTGAGTTTTCGCACTAGCGTCTAAGACCACCCGAATGGTGTCCTTATCCGGCCTAATAACGGCGTGATGCGGCATGTAGTAGCCTTCCTCAGTTAACTCATTATCAGGTACCTCAGCCAAGTAACCCTGAGCTATATAATCGGCGATGGTCTTATTATAATTTTCGCGTAGGGTAGGTACTTGAGCAAATTTTCGCTCGAGCGCAAGCAGACGGCGATGAGCCACTCCGCGAGAATTGCCTAGCTCAGAAGGGTCTCGTGAGAAAGGTAAATCGATAAAATATCTACCGTCCCTAAATAAAACTGAAGAATTAAAACTATTTTCGCATTCCAAGTCTTCTGGACTGATGATTCGTTGTGTTGGGATTTCCTCTAATTCGAAAAATCTTTGCAAACTCGAATCAATATCAGTAAGCGAGGTAAATGACGAAGAGGTAGGTTTCGTATCATTTAGACATGGAATGTCCCCCATGAGTACGTAACCGAAACTAGTCAATATGGCGGGCGGTGCGCGATTACCCGAATCGACCCTATCTCCCAAGTAAATATACGGAAATAGTTGAACACCAAGAACTAAATCAATTTCTCCCGGTAAATTCCAGGTTAAATCGGCAAGCGGTAAATTATCCAAGTAGGACAAATCATCATTTATTTTAATGTAATTAGAGGGTAGTTTATCCGTAATGCAGTCAACTACCAGCGCATGAATATAATATCTATTGTTAGGATTAATTCGAGACTCAATTGTAAAATGAATAAATCCATGTACGGGTCGCGTGGTCATACCAACACCTTGCAACGACGAATTACACAACTTAATAACCGGAATGTTCAAACGCTTACAACAATCCATGGTAATCAAATTATTTTGAGATCCGTTATCAATCAAACATCTAAGCGTCATTCGATTTTTATCTCGATTATTACAATGCGCGTATACTTGAGCGGTAGCTAGCAGTATAGTGTAATTATGTGGATGGCTACCGGACGTCAAGGCAATCGATTGCGTCTTGCCTAATGTGTCAACTTTTTCAGCGGCCTGGATTCGAACCGGCTGCGCCGCGGGCGCGGACCGCTTCTTGCTCGAGGGATCCGTATTATTATCATTTGAAAAATGCAATAACGAATGATGTTGCTTTTTACAATACTTGCAAACATTACGCGATTTACATTTGGTTATGGAATGAGATAGGCTCAGACAGTTCACACAACCACGTTTCGATTTAATAAAGTCAAACCGGGCTTGCGGTGATTCTAAGTTTTTAAAATGTAAACAATTAAACAGCGGATGCCTATCTATATTGCACAAAGGACACATTGAAGCCGTCTCGGAAACCGGTTCGTTACTCGCGATGAAAGCTTTAGAATTACTAACACTAGCTCTTGCGCGCGGCTCGACTTTTTTTCCCATATTTTCATATTGTCATTTTTGTTTCCCATATTGTCATAATCCAAATATAGTTATACCAGATTCTCAAAATATTTTTTTTTGTTTCCCATCGTACCATTTACCAAATTTTCATAATCGTTTTATTTGGTTCCCATACAATCGTATTCCAGCTAAACTATATACAAGTATAGTAAAATTCAGTAAATTTATATGATTCATTTATTAGGTACAGTAAGTAATTTAGAAATTAAGGTACATTAATTTAGAAATTTCAATGTCGAAATTATTAAAATTATCGTTAACACCTCGACTCAGTGCAATCCGATTCGGATAGGTTAGGTTTTTTTTTTATTTTTTATTTATCCCTGTACGGAATTTTATACGGAAAAATTAACAGTTTAACCCTTAAATTATTGGTTTGAAAAGTCAAAAATTGTCACAAAAACAGTTAGTGAAAGAAATGAATTGCCGCAAATCCGACTTCACGTAGTCTTGTTTGCCCTACCCCTAGAGTGTTATTTAAGCCCGCGTAGGCGCGGAGGGGCGAGGCGGCCCACGAGCTGAGGAGCAGGTGGTTACAATGGCCGCCGCCGCGGCTGAGGCTGGCCGGCACAGCCGGCCAGCAAGCCGAAGCTGCGGTGGTGGGCGTTACAACCATCTGCGACGATAAGCTCGTGTGGGGCCGCTGGAGCCCCGCAGCGCCGGAGCTGTGACAGAAACGATGCTTGCTGCATGCTGCATGCCTGATACTTGCTGCATGGTAAATGCCTGATGTTTGCTGCATGCTAAATGCCTGATGCTTGCTGCATGCTAAATGCCTGATGCTTGCTGCATGGTAAATGCCTGATGCTTGCTGCATGCTGCATGCATTATGCTTGCTGCATGCTGCATGCATTATGCATGCTGCATGCATTATGCATGCTGCATGCCTGATGCATGCTGCATGCTAAATTCCTGATGCTTGCTGCATGCTGCATGCCTAATGCTAGCTGGTTTTAAAAATCTGGATATTGTTTGTCTGGTTATCAATTAAATGCATTTCAAAAAATTGTGTTTTAAAATTTGGGCATTCATGCATATGGATTTACGGTCAACTGGATTTTGTGCATTTAGATTTCGTGTGTCTGGAACTCGATCGTCTGGATTATAAAACGTCGTACAAATGAATAATTGGGCAAATGAAATTCGGAGTTGCGATTATATGGCAAATAAAACTTCGGAATTTGAAAAAACGGGATTATGAAAAAATGGCCAAACGTTTTCGGGATTATGATATTCGGAATATTAAAATTCGGGATTAAGATAGGTAACCCCACTGCATAATTGCGATGCGCAGCTACGATATTTACTTACTTGTTTTAGGAGTGGGTTACGGGTACGTATTTGAATACCTAAAATTATAATACCTAAAGTTAAATAACCTAAGTTCAAAATACCTAAAATCTAAATACCTAATGGTGGGTTGCCCTAAATTTAAAATACCGAAAGTTTAAAATGGCTAAGTATTTGAATACCTAAAATTATAACACCTAAAGTTAAATAACCTAAGTTCAAAATACCTAAAATCTAAATACCTAATGGTTGTTTGACTTACTTTTAAAATACCCAAAGCTTTAAATGACAAATTGATATTATAGTGAGTACGTATTACAATGCCTAATTTGAAATTATCGAATTTCATAAGCCCTACGAACGGAAGACGGAAGGCCGAATATTAAAATCCCGAATGTTTATATGATCGAAAGTTCTAAATACCGAAAATTAAAATACCGACAATTTAAGAAATAATTGTGGTACGGCTTAAAGAAAAAGGGACACTGCTCACCCCGACTCGGATAGGTTAGGTTAGAAGGCTAAGGCGGGAGCGGAGCGGAGCGGAGCTCCCGCCTTAGCCTTCGTGGTTATTTTTTTTTTATAACCACTCATACGAGGATTGTCTGCTCCAATCCTGCCTGAAGTTCCAAATCCTTGTATGTGTGGTTATAAAAAAAATAACCACGAAGGCTAATGCGGGAGCTCCGCTCCGCTCCGCTCCCGCCTTAGCCTTCTAACCTAACCTATCCGAGTCGGGGTGGGCAGTGTCCCTTTTTTTAAAGCGCTGGATGCGGGCTGCTTTAGATCGGTCATTCTGGAAGTCTATGGGAGAGGCCTATGTTCAGCAGTAGACTGTGTGTGGCTGATTTATTTTTAGGTATTTTGACCATTTGGTATATTAAATTTTGGTACATCAATCTTTGTTGTTTTAACTTTAGGCATTTTAAACATTAGGTAATTAGTCCAATAGGTATTTCAAATTTAGGTGTTAAGTACTTAGGTATTAGTGGTTTAGGTATTTTAAACCATTTGGTATTTAGATTTTAGGTATTTTGAACTTAGGTTATTAAACTTTAGGTATTATAATTTTAGGTATTCAAATACGTACCCGTGGGTTACGTCTGTAGTATAGTGGCTAGAACTCGAACCCAGAACTTATCGATCGTAAGGCCGACTTCTTAACCATTAGGCTACCTAAGCTTCGCTGACGATTTGACCCCCCCGAAGATCTTAGTGGGGTCCCATACGCTCCCAAAATGTAATACACTCTCAAAAATGTTATATCATATTTCATCGTACAAAGTATTATATCAAGACCTATGTTATATTTCGTAACATTTTTATTTAACGTTACAGAAACATAGGCTAGATAAAATTGTACGTATTTTCATGTCGTATTGTGCCGTATCTTACTAGTAACAAAGAAAAAACCTTTCTGTTACTGGGAAGATAAAAAAACAACAACTTTTAATCCTGACCATAAAAGGTCTTCATGCTTCACCATTTATTTTAGTGTCCGTTAAATTCACTTATCTCATGGTTCCCCCGTGATATAATGTAGATATCTACGTCACTATCCTATATTAGTCTACTTTACCCTTTCACATAAGCTCTAAATGGTACCTAAAACGGCGGGTTAAAATGATACAACGGCTTTAAATAAGTAATGGCAAGGTCTGGCCCATTGCTTCGTGGCATAACGACTCATTTCTTTCATATGGCCCGTATTTTTAAGTCGTCCGTTTAATTTTTATGGGGAACACTCGTAAAATATTTACGGTAAGCTACTTTTTATGAAGTACCTATCTCTTGTTTTAGGAGCATTTTTCCGGGTAGTCTCCACAAAAGATATGGGGGCTTTTTGCATGTGTCGTAACAAATGTTTTGTAAAGCGATTTATTTTTCAATAAAAAATTCTTTTAAAAAGTGAAAATATGCTATCGCTATAAACTTTTATGGGATTATAAAGAAAGAGAACAGAAAGTACCTAGAGGAAATGTCCGTTACATTATGTACAATGTACAATACCGTGAAGAGAAAAATGAAAATAATTAGTACAATTTAAGGAAAATCTACATAAATTTCCCTACTTATTTTCATTCCTCTCTTTACGACATGCGCTTTTCTTTTGCTCGCAGTCCGTTTACATATTCACAAACCCAAAGTGTCGTACTCGTCGCCCACAGGTTGGTTCGTAAATACGCCTTTGGCAGTAAGCTCGAATATGTAAATGTGCAGTGTTAACATTCTAAAGTTAATATAATAGTTTATTGAACTGTTATTAACTTTATATAATTAGAAACTGTTAACTTCAAGAACTGACCCTTGTGTGATAGTTTTGTAAAGATTACAGTGAGGTCAATGTTTTGGATGTTAGGCTTTTAAGACCCTAAACACTGCCTATACATACCTATTGTTTACAATCATGTTTAAATTGTGAATAAGGTGACAGTGGCAAATGGTCCCTGTAACCCGATTCCTGGCGACTTGCTCTTCAAAGTAAAGTCGTGGCAGAGGGGTTTTTAATTCCGTACACAATTGCTATGGTCGTTCTAAAAGGGGTTTGTCACCAAAACCCTCGAGCCTTTGCAGTTGCGTAGAGACGTGGCATCTTTGGCGGTATTTTACCGTCTCTATCATGGTGAATGTTCTGATGAGCTCTTCCAACTAATCCCACCCTATCCTTTCCTATATAGGACAACACGTGCAGGGCTTAGATGCCACCCGCATACGGTGCAGAATATTCCAACAAGAACCAAGCGGTTCGGCGACTCCTTCTTCTGCCACACCATAAAGTCTTGGAATACCAGTTCACGTCTTTCCCTCATCCTACAGTTTACGGTCCTTTAAGCGGGGCGTGAAAAAGCATCTGATGAGGCCGTCAAGCTGAGTGCCACCATTGTAACATGATACGTGTCTGTAATGGTGACCCTCTTTTCAGAGACTTTGCCTTCAGCTTACCATCAGGCGACGCGAAGTCAAATTGACGTGTCCTATATAAAAAAAAGGTTAGGTTTCGTTCCATCAGCATCCCTTTTGAAATTTTCACCCAACGTCACTGTCAGGTCAAATAAAATAAAAGGTTTTATATTTGAGATCATTCTATGCTCTGAATCGTAGTTTCTTATTTCGAGACACAAATTCTGAACTAAAGCACTTACAAAGATTCTTGGCTTCTGAGAGTTCCGAATTCACATTGGTATGCACTCCTGTCTCGTGACAGGTTCATTACATCCATTCGAACCTTGTCCTAGATTCAGTTAAACATTCTCTTTATTGCAGTTATTGTTCCCAATGGTGTCATTTACCTCGATGCATCGAAGGTCTGTTCAAAACCCATCAGTTTAAATACGTGTATTAACTTTAATATGTATTTTGTCTAAGTAATGGTTTGGGTTGAAATATCTGCATTTTAAGTATGGTGCTGTGTTTCAAAAGTCTTAGGGATAATGTCAGCCATATTTATTAGAATACGTAGATTCCTTCAATTAAATTGAAGAGTAATCACATTTGTCAGCTTTTTGCTCTTTTACAGAAATAAAATACCTGTTAAAATCAACAAAAGTATAGATATTGACTGAAATTATTTCGCGGTATATACTTCTCTATTATGTTGCTGTTATGTATTTGCTTTGTATAAATATTTATAATCAGGTATTGGTGTACAAATACCATTACTTGCAAACTAAGCCTAATTTTTTTTACTTTTTTTCCACCGACTTCCCTATGACTATTAATATGACCCTATCTAATTTTGTCACATACTTAAATTTCAATTTTGAAAACTATTAAATAAATCTAGTGCCATGGGCATTATACTATCTAGTAATTTATTTTGAAAAAAAAAAGGTCGGAATTCATTCTATAAATAGAATAATACAATACCATTTGGCGACGAAATGAGATCAGACTCACATAACATGTGCTTAAGCAGAATTCTGTGGCCGATGCAGTAATATTTATTTGCATTTTATTGTTGTTTTGCACTTAAAGCGAATAAGCGTAAGAATAATGACTAATTGGTACGATTTAAAAAATCTTGCATCAGAAAAAACAATACTCAAGGTGATCGCATACGACAACTATAGCGGCACGTAGCAGATACGCGTAATTCATTGCGGCTTTTCAATGGTCCTTTTTATCAGTATCGGAGTTTAACAAGTAATGGGTACGCTGTAACCCAAAGTGTCGTACTCGTCGCCCACAGGTTGGTTCGTAAATACGCCTTTGGCAGTAAGCTCGAATATGTAAATGTGCAGTGTTAACATTCTAAAGTTAATATAATAGTTTATTGAACTGTTATTAACTTTATATAATTAGAAACTGTTAACTTCAAGAACTGACCCTTGTGTGATAGTTTTGTAAAGATTACAGTGAGGTCAATGTTTTGGATGTTAGGCTTTTAAGACCCTAAACACTGCCTATACATACCTATTGTTTACAATCATGTTTAAATTGTGAATAAGGTGACAGTGGCAAATGGTCCCTGTAACCCGATTCCTGGCGACTTGCTCTTCAAAGTAAAGTCGTGGCAGAGGGGTTTTTAATTCCGTACACAATTGCTATGGTCGTTCTAAAAGGGGTTTGTCACCAAAACCCTCGAGCCTTTGCAGTTGCGTAGAGACGTGGCATCTTTGGCGGTATTTTACCGTCTCTATCATGGTGAATGTTCTGATGAGCTCTTCCAACTAATCCCACCCTATCCTTTCCTATATAGGACAATACGTGCAGGGCTTAGATGCCACCCGCATACGGTGCAGAATATTCCAACAAGAACCAAGCGGTTCGGCGACTCCTTCTTCTGCCACACCATAAAGTCTTGGAATACCAGTTCACGTCTTTCCCTCATCCTACAGTTTACGGTCCTTTAAGCGGGGCGTGAAAAAGCATCTGATGAGGCCGTCAAGCTGAGTGCCACCATTGTAACATGATACGTGTCTGTAATGGTGACCCTCTTTTCAGAGACTTTGCCTTCAGCTTACCATCAGGCGACGCGAAGTCAAATTGACGTGTCCTATATAAAAAAAAGGTTAGGTTTCGTTCCATCAGCATCCCTTTTGAAATTTTCACCCAACGTCACTGTCAGGTCAAATAAAATAAAAGGTTTTATATTTGAGATCATTCTATGCTCTGAATCGTAGTTTCTTATTTCGAGACACAAATTCTGAACTAAAGCACTTACAAAGATTCTTGGCTTCTGAGAGTTCCGAATTCACATTGGTATGCACTCCTGTCTCGTGACAGGTTCATTACATCCATTCGAACCTTGTCCTAGATTCAGTTAAACATTCTCTTTATTGCAGTTATTGTTCCCAATGGTGTCATTTACCTCGATGCATCGAAGGTCTGTTCAAAACCCATCAGTTTAAATACGTGTATTAACTTTAATATGTATTTTGTCTAAGTAATGGTTTGGGTTGAAATATCTGCATTTTAAGTATGGTGCTGTGTTTCAAAAGTCTTAGGGATAATGTCAGCCATATTTATTAGAATGCGTAGATTCCTTCAATTAAATTGAAGAGTAATCACATTTGTCAGCTTTTTGCTCTTTTACAGAAATAAAATACCTGTTAAAATCAACAAAAGTATAGATATTGACTGAAATTATTTCGCGGTATATACTTCTCTATTATGTTGCTGTTATGTATTTGCTTTGTATAAATATTTATAATCAGGTATTGGTGTACAAATACCATTACTTGCAAACTAAGCCTAATTTTTTTTACTTTTTTTCCACCGACTTCCCTATGACTATTAATATGACCCTATCTAATTTTGTAACATACTTAAATTTCAATTTTGAAAACTATTAAATAAATCTAGTGCCATGGGCATTATACTATCTAGTAATTTATTTTGAAAAAAAAAAGGACGGAATTCATTCTATAAATAGAATAATACAATACCATTTGGCGACGAAATGAGATCAGACTCACATAACATGTGCTTAAGCAGAATTCTGTGGCCGATGCAGTAATATTTATTTGCATTTTATTGTTGTTTTGCACTTAAAGCGAATAAGCGTAAGAATAATGACTAATTGGTACGATTTAAAAAATCTTGCATCAGAAAAAACAATACTCAAGGTGATCGCATACGACAACTATAGCGGCACGTAGCAGATACGCGTAATTCATTGCGGCTTTTCAATGGTCCTTTTTATCAGTATCGGAGTTTAACAAGTAATGGGTACGCTGTATCTACTGCATGCGTCTGCGGTTGTCGTAAGCGCTCGGCTTCGGAATCATACCATTAAGGTCACTTATTGCAGTTCATCAATAAAGTTATGCAACTGATGTTAGTTACTTTTAACGACATTAGTTATAAAATGCAATGAAATAATAACGTAGTATTTGTAGAATCGTTGTATGTACTTATTAATTTAATATTGAAATAGTTTCCTCAAACTGGGCGGCCATCTGACTGCCCATACTTATTATACCTCAGGACTCAGGACACATTATCTTGGACCTAAGTCGCGAGACAAACGAGGCACTGGCGCCCGCGGATTGTTTTGTAATATTCTATGCTTAGTGAATTTGAGCTCGTCCACCGCAGTTCAATTCAATTCAATTTTTTGGTGTGGCAAGCTATGCCGAAGTTGTCGGCAAATTTCGTCATAGACGTGCGAAGGAGTATAGTCACTTAAAAGGCCGCAGTATATATTTTGAATTTGGCAATTTTGTCATTGGGTCAAATAGTAGCACCCCGTGCTAACCTCAAATGACACCCAAAAAATATTTACGCCGCGTATAGAGCACATTTTAGGCCCAAGATACCTATAATGTCCCGAGCAATACCTGCTTTTTACTCCGGCACTATTCTATGAGTGCTATTCAGTTATTCTCACCAACGACCAAAAATGGACGTAATTTTGTTATATCTAAGCATAATTATGATATTATCCTCGTCCATTTGGGCAATATTTTGAGGTAATAACTGCTATGTCCTTGGTCTCCTTCGAAATGACGTAACCATATACCTACATATACCTATTTACTTTGGGGAAAAAGCATAGTAAAACAATGTATTTCTAACAATTGACTTAAGTTAGTAAAGCAACTCACTCTATCCGAATCCTATCTCAGAAACCTGAGATTCATCGTAAGTATTGGATGTAAGTGAACCTTTTATTCTGGGTTAAGGCTGGGCGTGCTATGCTTGGAGTCTCTTTGAAGGATAGAATTCGCAACGAGGTTATCCGACATAGAACCAAAGTTACCGACATAGCTCGCAGAATAAGTAAGCTGAAGTGGCAGTGGGCTGGCCACATCTGCCGATGGCCGTTGGAGCAAACGAGTCCTAGAGTGGAGACCGCGCGTAGGAAAATGGAAGGTGGGACATCCCCTAGCCAGGTGGACCGACGACCTGCGAAAGGTGGCTGGGACGGACTAAATGCGGGAGGCGGAGGATCGGCAAACGTGGCGCACATTAGGAGAGGCCTATGTCCAGCAGCGAACTGCAGTAGGCTAATTGATAGAACCTTTTATTTAATTTACTGAAGGCAACGTCTGAATTGAAATTATATGAAATTATATGCAACGTCTGAAATTATATATTATGTCTGTGTGTTGCGTGGCTACATATAATTCAGAGATAAAATACAGCCGGCTTTGGATGCCGCATATAATTATGTATGTTGGTCACGCGAAATAATCTATATGAAGTCGCTACTCAGGTAATATTACAATCTATAAATTGGATGATCGATTTCCGTAACTTTATGACTTTTGTGTTTACTCAGTTACATCAAAAATTTAATTTCTCTTTCATCGAGGTTATCGGAAGCAAACAATAAATATCTGACGTCATCATCAACACTTTACGCTTCTATAAATAGGCTCAAGAAGGTAAATTTAAGAAAAATGCTCAATCACTGTCGCGTTATAATTTGGTACAGTGACGTCAAATGGCAGTTTCAGATAAGTATGCTAATCAGGGTAGGGAAGGAAGTTTAATTAAAGAACAATGAAATTGGATTTTTATATATAATTTTCGGCTTGTGAATTCCACAATGGCTTCAAATGACTCCTCCAAGGTACACGCTTATTAAGACGGTAAAAAATGTAAAGTCAATCATCTACTTAAATAGCATTATGTCCGGGTCTTCTCTCCCGTATAACATGTGTGTAAAATTGTTATATCTACGGCTTACATCACCGTAGAGAGATTAACATACCAGTGTTTCTTTAAATCTAAACAAAAAATCTCTTTTGTTTAAATTTAACATGATTAGATGTGGTGCTTCGTGTAAAAACTCGTTTAGATGGATTCAACGTCTATAAATTCTTACAAAGCTTTCATAGATAATGAATATGGTCTGTTCTTACGGAGCTGTCGACGTAACTACCACAGATAACCCTGTTCAATAACAGGCAGAAACAGCTATGACCGCATAGTCCGACCGCTTCGTCTGACTGATCCGACGACGCGGAATTTTTTCCCTGTTGTCGGACGACGTAGACTTTCTCTTCCTGTTGCTCCGACCGATCGGACGACGCGGAATTTTACTTCCTTTTGATCCAACCGATCGGACGACACGGAAACAGTTTCCTATTGGTCCGACTGGTCGAACGACGCGGATTCCTTTTTCCTGTTGGTTCAACTGATAAGACGACGCGGAATTTTTTATCCTGTTAGTCCGACTAATAGAATGACGCAAACCTGTTGGGCCGTTCAAATTGGGTTGTAGAGAAGGAAGGATTTCAAATATGCTGTACTGACATAGAAATTACTGTGATTTGATCAGTTTTATGTCTAGCATGGCATTGAAACGGGCTTCCCGGGAGCTGCGTGTTAGAACCTTAAAAATATTAGCACGAGTCATTGTATTTGTTTTTGAGGTGTACAGTGTATGGGATCGATACGTATTTTCACGTGTATGACAGTCATCAACGAATGTCATAAATTATTTTAAATTGGAAAAAGCGAAATCAATGCTCGGGCAGGACTCGAACCCGCAATCTTTCTCTTACAGGGGGAATGCTCTGACCACTGAGCCACCGAGCTTCGCCCGAGATTGATCCAAATTTTCCAATACATCCATCTTATGGCGATGGTGGTCCTGCCCGAGCATTGATCGTTTTCCAATCTATCTATACTATTATGTAATTGTAAATTGGAAATGTTTGTCCGCGATGTACACAAAAACTACTGAACGGATTTTGATGCGGTTTTTTTTGTTAGAAAGGTCTTTGTCAGACTTAAAATCTTACGTCTGTTTGATAGCAATCGGTTGAGTAGAACCGGAGATAAGAGATCCACGCGGGCGAAGCCGCGGGCGGAAGGCTAGTTTAAAATAATTTGTTTAGTTTAGCATACTAAATGCTTTAAAAATTATGTCATAAATGTCTAAATATGTATCAACTCCATACATTCGTCATTATATTCTACAATACGACGGTCAACGAATTATCACTTGTCTAGGAGGTAGGAGTGATAACAGAAATAATTGTGCAACAAATCGTTCCGACATCCGGTGTTGGCGTTGGATGGTCAGGGGTATTCATCACTCGCTTAATGGCCTAGAGAAAGGCGCAGTAAGTCTAAACTCTACAGGATATATTTTATTTCTAATCTTCATGATAAAGCAACCAATGCGCTTTTGTGGTCGGTCCAAAATTTCATTCCGAATGATTTCACGTTATCATTTTTTATTTTTGAGGTAAATTGTATTTATTAGACCAGTGTCCTTTTTTTTAATAATAAAAAGTTCTACTAAAATAGCAATGAGAATAAGTTAAAGAAAGATAATAGTAGGCAATAAGTACCTAAATAAGCACATTTCTTAAAATTAAGGATCAGGAGACATGGATGAAATAATCCACACATACAAGGTAAATTCCCAGTCTGGTTATCTGTGTCCTTGTTTTACAGATTTGACGTATATAACACTTACTTTGACGTTTATGATATACGTTGACAACTATATCCATACTAATATTAGAAATGCGAAAGTAACTCTGTCTGTCTGTCTGTGTCTGTCGGTTACACTTTCACGCCTAAACCACTGAACCGATTTTGATGAAATTTGGTATAGGGATAGATTAGACCTTGATAAAGGACATAGGCTGTGTTTGGTTGTGATAATCGACATCCACGCGGGCGGAACCGCGGGCACAAGCTAGTATACGATAAATCCCAAAATTCATCATTCTATCTATTGTACAATATGCCGCCCAAGGAATTGGCACTTGTCTAGGGGGACTGTGTGTATGTAGAGTTTATGCATGGCCGCTGACTACGAATCGGTTGTGGTACGTTTTTTTCCTTTTTTTGCGCTGTGAAATTCATGTTCGACCACATAATAGAGTAACCGCAGTTGTGCGCTAACCGGAACTCGATATTGGAAAAATACAGATGAATTCCTATCGGGCTTGATATGAAGAATTAGTGTAGTGTAGTGTAATAAAAATGTAGGCAACTATATCTTTACTCACTAACTTTTTAAAATATGAAAGTAAACGTAACTATGTGCTTTTGTTCGGTATTATTAAGTTCCTGAAATATATTCTCAACTGATATAGGTATTTTTGTTCCATTTTTTATGCCACTTAGCAGACAAGCACACGTCCCACCTGAAGGAAAGTAGTTACCGTGGCCTAATAGTGGTAATTGTAACTTACAAATCAATTTTCAAATTCTTGACAATTATATGAAAAAAGACACTGAAATATTCGCATTATACTTACATCAAAATTTTGTATATTGTTTTAACAAAAGTTTAAGAACCAAGGTGGTCTAGTAATTAGAAAATCTCACGCTATTTTGTCGTTATCTTAATAAGCATAATGTTCATTATGAAACCACCTGTATGAGAGTAGATGTGCTTTTGATCTACTACGTGACGTACTAAAGTACTAATATTAAGTGAAACTCCGCAAAAGACGAATCTTCATAATTATTCTTCCGTCAGTTGACAATTATTACGTTTGTTTGTTTATCTCGGAGGTGTCTGAGGGCGTCGTTTGCACGTTTATGCTAATATTTGACTTACTTAATGAATAAACAAGGGAAATTTTCTGACTGCGAATCTGTGTTAATGTGTCAACCTTAAATAAATTATTGAGATCTCAAAATATAAATCAAGACGAACAGAAGAGGAACTTCATAATATATAGATACTTTTGAGAAATGAACAAAGCTACGATCTCAATAGAGAAAACAATGTCGTATTAGGTACATTCGATGTTTTATCTTTGGACCCTTTTTCTTTCTATCGGTAAGACTTCAGTTATTTGTTAGAGTAACATTTTACAAGTTGGGGTTCAACTTTATCTGAAGAAATATATTTCTACTGTTTGTCTAAACGTCACCGGTTGCTTGACCTCATCATACATACGGCACATGACCCCAGACATACTATCTAAGATATATTATCTTCATAGCTTTAGACGTCTTATTTTTAAACCTGTTTTTAGTCACAGCAGTAAGACTGTCTAAATTATTCCGGTTCGGTTCGTGCAAGAAATGCCAACACGGTATCTTCCAGGCAATATTTTTCACAAAGGCCACGGAAAACTCTTAATAGAGTGCAGCGAACTTTGAAAACATTAGTGCTACCATAAAACTTTTGTTTTTAAAGAAAATTGCCTGAGAAAGTTGACGGTTTAATGTCTCGGTGAATTCTCGACTAGAAGCGACTTACTTTGGTGAAACAGTAAACGACTATTTAAGAGAGGATTTAGCACCGAGAGCGAACAGCGGTGGATTGCATAACTAAGTTACGATATTAGTAAAACGGTGTTGACTTTCTGGAGTAAGCTTCTTAAGGTACGTGTAAGGATTTGTTTATCTCGTAAAGTATTTTATTCTGCTTGGTGTTTTTAACTTAGCTTTTGCACTTCTCCGATTTGCGCTGTTTTTGGGCCTCGTGACGTAATTTATTGGCTCTTATATCGTCTTCTGCGTCATAGGTATACCTAACTGTATTCAGGTAATGCTCCTCCCCAAGACATCACCAAGCAGTATATTTTGCCGAACTACACACCTCCCACGTTCGAATCACCGCAGACGATATTCTTAAGTTTATCCACCATCATTAATACGACGCCACCAATAGGGACGAAATCTCGACCAAAATGCACAATTATATTATTTTCTTTTACCGTCGACCTCCGAACATCTTCAGTTTAGTAGGTACCTTCATTTCAACGTGGATCTTATAACAGTGTTATTCCTAAATCGGTCAAGCTTCCATGTTGGATTACCAGGACTAAATGGTTAGATGATGTAACGTGTTGACTAATAGGAATCCAAAATATTACTCCAGTAACCTCACATTATTTACAATAGGAAGAATCTCTTACCTGCTCCTCAAGACAAATAGTAATGTTTGTAGAATTGAATAGAAATGAATAGAAGAGATCAGTGTAGAGGATTGTCATACGTTAACGACTGTCATTAACGTCAAAACACGTGTCAATCCCATACAATCATCATTCTATTCCATAATACTTCAGTCAATGAATTACCACATATCTAGGGGGTTGAACATACAGGGCACATACACCGTTTTCGGTATTTCAGTACCATATAATGTGAAGTATATTTCTTTTCTTTGCAGGGAAGAATTTGGGAATGTAAAAGTAAGTTGTATACGTTGTTCCCGGAAAAAGGAAGTTTAGGCTAAGTCCTCTAGCTGATAACAAAAATAAAATATAGTAAGAACAAACTCAGAATACAAATTTCAACCTAATACAATATAACACCAGTTTGTCTACAAAGTTAGGAGACAAATAAGTTATGAAGTTTCGTATTCGCCGTTACACATATTGTGCAGAACAATGTACATAATATAGTAAATAGGTCATAGTATGTAAGTTATAGCTATTGTGCAGAACAATGTACATAATATAGTAAATAGGTCATAGTATGTAAGTTATAGCTATTAAGTTCATAAATAAACATTTTTAAAACACACAGTAGGGCATTTAGTTTGTAAGCATTTTGTACTAGATTTCGTAAAATTAATTTCCTTTTCTTATTAAACTCTTATAAGATTCTTATTAGATATTGTATTAGATAGTAAATAAGCATAGTAGATTATATAAATAATCATTGTACATAGAAATAGAGGTACATGCAAAATTATTGTTAGGCCGCTGGTGGACGCATCGAGCGCGGTTAACTCGATGCGCCTATCATAGACGGCACGTGTAAGCTCCGCGGGCTATATAAACAGAGGGCCCAGATGTACCGTTACCTCAGTCGGCATACAGTATTCGTAGAGAACACTACTCTACTCAATAAACTACTTTCAAGATTCTTCAAGATTATTATTTCAACATAAAAGTACTCCTCTCTTGACGTTCTTCGAACCTTCCCTGGGACTTCTCGACGGTGTGCCCCGCCTTGATCGCCGTGTCTGTTCCGCATCCGGCTTTCTCCCGACCTTGCTCAGCGCAAACACAGTATAGTTTCCGCCAGATAAAAAGTCTAGCGCTGGGTTAGGGTCGGAGCCAGTACGTTCAGTACATTTTGGTCCTTCGAGCCGGATCAAGGAGCAGCACGGGTGGAGCACCAGGGTCGTCCCGGGTTTGGCAAGGAAGCGTCAAGGGAGTGAGTCAGCAAGTAGTCAGCAAGTAAACAGCAAATAGTCAGCAAGTTTGAAGAATCAAAATGCCGGTTACGAGGTCAGAAACCAGCAGAAAACCAGCAACACACGCCGTGGGTGCATCTGGACCTGAGGGGGCCGCGGAGCCGACCGCATCAGAGTTGTCCGCCTCAGACAGGACCACGACGGAAGAGACGGTGACCACCATGGAGCCACCGTCCGCTTCGGGGCCAACGCCGTGTCCCGAAGTGTTGCAACAGTTGCGGAGCCGAAAACCGCAAGCATCATCCCGTCCAGCCACCGGTAAGAGGGGGGGAGGGAGTGTATCAGTGCGTTCGAAAGCAAGAACATTGAAGATAGCCAACGCAAGACAAGATCTACTTCAATTGAAGATAGAACTTGCAGCAGCAAGATTAGCAGCGTTAGAACAAACCGACAGTGAAGATGAAGACCTGGAAGACCAGGAACAGGTGTCTGCAGCAGCTGAAGAAAAGGTCGGTGAGTGGCTCAGCCGTCAAGAGCCACCACCACCCGCCGTCTTAGCCATCGCAGACACACCGCATCAGGAGCCGAGTGGAACGACGCAAGCAGCGCCACCGCCGGTTCAACAGCAGCAACAGCAACAGAAAAACGACTACTCCGACCTAGCCGCAGCCATTTCACAGGCGGTCAGGTCGGCGCAGCGGCCGAAATTCATCGAGCTACCTAACTTCAGTGGGGCTCACCAGGAGTGGCTGCCGTTCAAGGCAGCATATAGAGAAACAGAAGATAGTTACACCGCCATAGAAAACCTCAACAGACTGCGAAGAAATCTCCGTGGAAAAGCAAGAGAAGCAGTAGAAAGTCTTCTCATCACGAATTCGCAGCCAGCCGAGATCATCCGTACACTCGAGTCAAGATTTGGGCGACCCGAAGCCATAGCAACCACAGAAATTGAAGTACTACGAAGCCTTCCGAAGTTAACAGAAAATCCGAGAGATATCTGCGTGCACTCTACGAAGATTACAAATGCGGTCGCGATACTGAAAAACCTAGATTGCATACATTACCTTTACAACCCAGAAGTCGCAAGATCCCTGGTTGAAAAGCTGACGCCGGTTTTGAAGTATCGCTACTACGACTACGCATCAACACAGCCAAGAGAGACACCAGACCTCGTGAAGTTCGAAAAATTCATGAAGAGAGAAGCCGACCTGTGCGGGCCGTACGCCCAACCAGAAAACGTAGTGCAACAACACACCGTGCAACAGAGGCGCCCCCAGCGAGTCAACACAGCAACTGAAGCCCAAACCAACAAAAAGTGCGTTATCTGCAGTGAACAGCAACACCCAACTTACAAGTGCGACAAATTCAAGAATGCAGACGTCGATGCAAGATGGGACATAGCAAAGGAAAAGGGGCTGTGCTTCAGGTGCTTGAGACATCGTGACAGACAACATACTTGCAGTGAGCGGCGGTGCGGTATCAACAATTGTAACAGGACTCACAACACCCTGTTACACTACAAAAAGAAGCCCACTGAAGAAACAGCGAACACGACTGAAGCTATCAACTCAGCGTGGACAGGTTCGAAAAAAGAAACATTTTTAAAAATCCTGCCGGTTCAACTAGCGGGGCCGACAGGGACAGTGAACACGTTCGCACTTATTGACGACGGTTCTACAGTTACTCTGCTCGACGACGCCGTGGCAAACAAGATCGGCGCGTCGGGACCTACAGATCCGCTCCGGGTGAAGACCATCAACAGTACCAGAACTACAGATCAACAGTCAAGAAGAGTCTCACTCGGCATCAGAGGAATCAACAGTACAGAAATAGAAGAGGTTCAAGCACGCACAGTCAAGAATCTCACCGTGTCATCTCAACGGGTGACTTACAAACAGTTAAGGGGTTGCGACCACCTCGAAGACATCAAGAACGACCTCACGTATGAAGAAGCAAGACCGAAGATCCTCATCGGGCAGGACAACTGGCATCTCCTGCTCACCTCCGAAACCAGAACAGGCCAGCCGGACCAACCAGTGGCATCTCACACGCCGCTAGGGTGGGTTCTTCACGGCAGCGACGCGAGGACTTCGGGTAAGCATCACGAATACATCTCACACATGTTCGAAGAAGAAGCCGATCATCAACTCGACAGGATGGTCAAGCAGCACTTCGAGGTGGACAACCTACTCTTGAACCCGAAGAAACCGAAGACAGACCCAGATGAACAAGCTTCTCGTATTCTACAGCAACATACAGTCCACAAGCCCGACGGAAGATACGAGACAGCGCTGTTATGGAAGCAAGAAGAGGTTTCACTGCCGAACAATTACGACAACTCGTTGAGAAGACTACAGAACATAGAGAAGAAGCTCGACCGCGATCCAGCCTTCAAAGAAAAATACACAGAACAGATGGAAGCCCTATTATCAAAAGGATATGCAGAGCTGGCGCCATCTACCAAGACTAAGAACAAGACTTGGTACCTGCCTCATTTTGCCGTTTTCAACCCTATGAAGCCGGGAAAAATCCGAGTCGTCCACGATGCCGCTGCCAAGACAAGAGGGGTATCGCTCAACGATACTCTACTACGAGGCCCAGACCTACTCCAATCATTACCGGGGGTGGTGATGCGCTTCAGACAGCATGCAGTAGCAGTGACAGCGGACATCGGTGAAATGTTTCTACAAGTCAAGATTCGAGAACAAGACCGAGATGCGCTGCGCTATTTGTGGCGTGGTGATCGTCGCGACGAGCCGCCGACAGAGTACCGAATGACGTCACTAATCTTCGGTGCAGCAAGTTCGCCGTCGACCGCCATCTACGTGAAAAATACGAACGCAGAACAGTACAGCGCTACGCATCCCGAAGCCGTCTCAGCCATAGTGAAGAAACATTACGTTGACGACTACTTAGACAGTTTCAAGACGTTAGAAGACGCCATCAAGATCGCCTCTGACGTCCGCAGTATTCACAGAAAAGCCAAGTTTGAGTTGAAACAATGGAAATCAAACTCGCCGCAGCTGTTAGAAGCACTCGACGTGCAACAAGAAGATGCAGCCACCGAATTATACAGAACAGAAGAACAGACCGAGCGAGTGCTGGGTCTAATATGGAAGCCGGGTGCGGACGAACTCACCTTCAACCTCAATCTCGCACGCATCCCGACGCCGCTGTGTGACAAGAAGACGCCTACCAAGCGAGAAGCACTGCGAATCGTTATGTCACTGTTCGATCCGTTGGGGTTCGCGTCGCCTGTCACCATCCGAGCCAAGCAGCTACTACAGGAAATCTGGAGGCGTGGCACCGAGTGGGATCAAGAGGTCAGTGAAGACATAGCAGAGAAGTGGAAGGAGTGGATCGAGCATCTCAAGAGGTTAGCAGACATCTCCATTCCTCGTCACTACCTCAATTACAGTGATTGCAAGTCCCTCCAACTACACGTGTTCACCGACGCCAGTGAATCGGCCTACTCGGCTGTGCTGTACTGGCGAACAGAAGACTCGAACGGGAAGATCGACCTGTCGCTTATCGTCGCCAAAGCGAAGGTGGCGCCACTGAAGCTGACGTCGATACCTCGCCTCGAGCTTCAAGCCGCCGTGATGGGTACAAGACTCGCCGAATCAGTCATAGAAGAACACGAACGCAAGCCCGACTCCAAGACCTTCTGGACAGACAGCCGAACAGTACTCGCCTGGATCAAGACGGGTTCTCGCTCGTACAAGCCGTACGTAGCGCATCGTTTAGCAGCTATCGAAGACAGCACAACAGTGAACGAGTGGCGGTGGGTCCCGACGAAGTTAAACGTCGCGGACGACGCCACCCGAGACGTACCTACAGACTTCAGTAAGCAGCATCGATGGTATAGAGGGCCAGACTTCCTATACCTACCGGAAGAGTCATGGCCGGCAGACACATCGAAGACAGAAAAAACTGAAGACACAGAAGAGAAGATACATCACATCAACTCACAGAAGACAGAAAAATGTCAGCCGCGCTACCCGAGGTCTCCCGCTTCTCTAGCTGGGATAGACTCCGGTACGCTACAGCCAGAGTCCTGCTCTTCATACAGCTATGTAAGAAGAAAACAGAAAACGTGAACTATCGTCGGACTCAGAAAAACAAGATAGCAGACCCAGACTGGCGTAAGACAAACAAGAAAACAGTGAAGCCACCTCCCGCACAGCTGAGTAAGTCGGTCGCTGACCCCTACTTACCTATCACCGCCGAGCTACTGCGCGCAGCTGAAGACCTACTCATGCGAGCAGCGCAACAAGACTCATTCGCCGCCGAGATAGAAGATCTGCAACGAGGAAGAGCTGTACAGAAAGAAAGTCGTCTACACCAGCTGAGTGTCATCACAGTCAACAGTGTACTACGGGTAAGAAGCCGTATACAAGCCGCCAGAGACGTCTCCGAAGACTTCAAGTCGCCAATCATAGTGGATGGCGATCACCCGACGGTCAAGCTGTGGATCAAGCACACTCACGAGAAATTGCATCACTCGGGAGTCGAAGCCACGATCAACGAGTGCAGACAACACTACTGGGTCGTACGCCTACGCCCGGTAACCCGTTCGCTACTACGACAGTGTCTGCACTGCCGCATCCGTACGCAAGTGCCGCCGTACCCGAGGACAGGTGATCTGCCGGAGTGTCGCTTAGCTCACCATAAGCGACCCTTCACACACACCGGGGTCGACTACTTCGGGCCTCTCACAGTGACAGTTGGGCGTACCAATCAGAAAAGGTACGTCGCGATCTTCACCTGCCTAACGACGCGCGCCATTCATCTAGAGATAGCAAACTCTCTCAGCACCGACTCAGCCATCTCCGCTCTACGACGGATGATGGCAAGAAGAGGATGTCCTGAAGAAATCTGGTCTGACAACGGGACCAATCTGCGAGGCGCCGACCGCGAGTTACGACAGGCGATCGACACAGCGACAGCACAGGAAGCAGCCAAGAAGAAGACTTCATGGCGCTTCATCCCTCCCGGTGCTCCCTTCATGGGTGGAGCCTAGGAACGAATGGTGCGATCAGTGAAAACAGCACTGGCCGCCACACTGCACGAGCGACGACCCTCCGAGGAAGTCTTGGCCACCTTGCTAGCAGAGGTGGAGTATACCGTCAACAGTCGCCCACTGACGCATGTGTCAGTGACCCCGGAGGATCCCGAATCACTAACCCCCAACCACTTCCTGTTGGGCGGACCTGGTGGTGTACAGCAGCCGGGCGTCTTCAACGAAAAGGATGGCGCCTCAAAATCCAGTTGGCGAGCAGCACAGCGCCTGGCCGACCTCTTCTGGGCCAGGTGGCTCCGAGAGTACCTGCCGGAGCTTCAGCATCGACGAATGCCAAATGGACGCGGACCCACAATAGACCTACACGACTTGGTCTTGCTGGTGGATCCCAACGCGCCCCGTAACATGTGGCTGCGAGGACGAGTCATCGCTACATTCCCCGGGCCAGACGGCGTGACCAGGACCGTCGATCTCCAGACAAAAGGCGGAGTGCTGCGACGGCCCGTAAGAAAACTCATCGTGCTGCTATCCGGAGCTTCGAGTTCTACACCGAAGGAAGTGCGACTGCGTCCCACGGGGGGAGAATGTGCAGAACAATGTACATAATATAGTAAATAGGTCATAGTATGTAAGTTATAGCTATTGTGCAGAACAATGTACATAATATAGTAAATAGGTCATAGTATGTAAGTTATAGCTATTAAGTTCATAAATAAACATTTTTAAAACACACAGTAGGGCATTTAGTTTGTAAGCATTTTGTACTAGATTTCGTAAAATTAATTTCCTTTTCTTATTAAACTCTTATAAGATTCTTATTAGATATTGTATTAGATAGTAAATAAGCATAGTAGATTATATAAATAATCATTGTACATAGAAATAGAGGTACATGCAAAATTATTGTTAGGCCGCTGGTGGACGCATCGAGCGCGGTTAACTCGATGCGCCTATCATAGACGGCACGTGTAAGCTCCGCGGGCTATATAAACAGAGGGCCCAGATGTACCGTTACCTCAGTCGGCATACAGTATTCGTAGAGAACACTACTCTACTCAATAAACTACTTTCAAGATTCTTCAAGATTATTATTTCAACATAAAAGTACTCCTCTCTTGACGTTCTTCGAACCTTCCCTGGGACTTCTCGACGGTGTGCCCCGCCTTGATCGCCGTGTCTGTTCCGCATCCGGCTTTCTCCCGACCTTGCTCAGCGCAAACACAGTATAGTTTCCGCCAGATAAAAAGTCTAGCGCTGGGTTAGGGTCGGGGCCAGTACGTTCAGTACACATATTCTGAGCACACACTTACTCATATACCTATAGTTATACACCTATACCTACCTATTAGAAAGTTTCTTCGATACACTGATGATATTCGGAATTCATATTATACTTTTCTTAGTTATGAGGAATCATCATAGTACCCTTATGCTATATACAAACTTTATAGACGGTAAGTGGCACTACAACGCGGCGTAAAAAGATCTACTTCGTCGGTACAAGTTGACACATACATACATCATTTTGTAGGAGTTAGGACACGACGGTATATCCGCCCCAATAGAGCAGTATGACTAAGGAAGTACCTCTGCCCTACAGAATACCGTGACTAAATAACCTGGTGTTGTGTTCCCAGTGGTGAGTAGGGTAGCCAGAGCTCACTGGAGAGGTTTTGTGCTGTCAGTGGGAAAACCAAAGGCTTGGCCTATTTATTTTTTGCGCTGAAGTCCAACTATTAGGTAATCTGTGGCTGAAGGCACAGAATGTTTCTGTTCTTACAGGGTCGGCAGCACGAGTGTGCTTGTCTGCGACCTAAATAGTATAAAAAAAAGCAAAAAAAAAAAAAAAAAACTCACATGCACAAATTCATAGTTTAAAGAACAAAACATAAGCTTACTAACACATAACGGGTTTTTAATCCATTTTCTGCAATTCTAGAAATACAGTGTCTATCAGTGGCGAAGGGAGAACATTTTCAAAAAGGGAAGTCGGTGGAAAAGAAAAAATTACCTGGAATCCTGGATCTAGTAGTTTGTCATGCGTCATGCAACCGATTAGGAAGCCGGCAGAAACCGGGTTATGGGTACCCCTCGCTTTTAGTGTCTATAATAGTACCTACATGGTCAAAGGTAGTACCTACCTATCAACTAAAGTCACACAAATCAATATTCGAAAAGTCAGCCATCTCAATTCTGTACTGAAACATTTTTTTAAGTTAAAGCCCGTCCTTATCTTACCGTGTAAAGAATAGAGTTGTAAATGATATGCAAGATAACTTGTGTAAGTTTACGTGAATATTACACATTGGTTTACTTTGTAAGATATGTTGTGATCTTGCAGACAGAGGATTGTAGACATGTTTACTGTAAGTTCTGCACCAAAATATTACAGTAGGCGGAGTTTGTAATATAAAATTAATAGTGGAGAGGTAGACAAAAAATGGTTTCATACATACCTGTACTTTGATACTCTCGGTAGGTACTTTGCAGATACTTTCACCATAATTATCAAATAAACTGAACTCACTTTTCTAATACATGCACTGGTAAAATTACTTTATCACGTTGCTGTACAGAAAGTGTGTGTGAAAGTTGCAGCCTAGCTGTTAGCTGAAATTAAAGCGCGGCTTTGCGGTGTGACTGTGCAACTGGAGTCGACACAGGGTGTGAACTGTTGATTGACATAAAAGCCACTGTGCCGAGTGAAATTCGGTTGAATGGCTTAATCCACTCGTTACGAACATTAGAGACATAGTTCAAAAGAGTGTCCACAGAGCCGATGGCGTCGAATAGTTCCTCGTTAGGTTATACTAGAAAATGTGGGTGAATGACGTATGTATCACTGCTACGGATTATTCAATTTATATTTTTAATTGACTTATTCCACATGTCCTTTAACCGAATAATATACCAACATGCTAGTAAATATAAACGTTGCCATCTTTAATTTATTTTATTTTGAATTTCAACTTTTGAACTAAATATACTTAGTTGACTTTAAAATAATATTATCATGCTAACTACAATGTATTATATTGTAGTTAACATGATAAAGGAGACGGATACTCTTCCATACATTCGTGGGCCTGATTGACAGAAAATGGAGCTGTCAGCTGTCACAGCTTAAAAATACAGTTAATAAACACAAGAAATAATTAATCGATTAACGGAAATCGATTCAGAATTTATTTTTATTACACTATTATTTGGTATTTTAAATGGTTATTATTATTATTATGATTAAGTTTTGTTCACTCTGATTGATTTAATATCAAATTGTGATGCAAGTGTTTTAATACGCAATATTGTTTAAATAATTTTTAGTAATCGATATTTTATTTTGCTAGTGAAATAAATTTAGTTTTAAGATTTCTCGTCTTCAAGATTTTCAATTGAGCTGGATTTTTAATATTTTGAAATAGAAAAAAATACCGCTTTTTTAAGTCATATCTCAACTCATTACAATTTTGGACCAGAAGTCCCCGTCTCCTTTTAGTTCATACAGTTGTTAAAAAATCAACCTTGTTTCAAAGTAAAAAAAAAAGAAAATTAATAATGGCAAGAAAGAAAACCTTATAACGTCAGCAATCTTTAAAAAAAAATATGCAGATTTATGTAAAACTAACATAGATGAACCAGCTGGCCGGATCTCGAGTTAGTTAGCATGTTCATGATGTAATTAATGCAAATAGCTCCTAGTAATGCACCTACCACGGTTGAGGCTTCGCCGTCGTCCTACAAGGCGAACTATGCCATTACTGATGCAGAAATTGCATGAAATAGAAAAATACTAGTCCAAGTTACCTAGTTCTTACGAATTAAATTATGATGAAGGTATTGTCACTAAGCTATACCATAGTTACTTACCAAAAATACTTCAATGTTATTAATTTACATTAATTATATTGAGATAATTTTAAAGCATTTAGAATGCTAAAGTAAACAAATTATTTTAAATTTAAAAATCCAATTTGAAAAAAATAAAAAAAAAAAAAAATAAATAAAAATAAAAAATTACGAATTCAATATTTATTTACGATCAAAATAACGTGAAACAATATTCCTACTATTACTTTTGACCATTCTCTTCTCTTAAAAAGACGTATAATTTGCGTAGACGATATTTATTTCACATATTTCGCTGAAGGTGCCAATAATCCTGAAGGGTCCTTTACCCTAGTTATTACTAAATATACGTCAATGTTATTATGTTCATGAACTATAATTATTATTATTTATATTAATAATATTTCATAATTTGAGAAAGGACATAGGTAACCGACATCCACGCGGCCGGAGCCACGGGCAAGAGCTAGTTATATATATTATACCATTGCGCGCACGACAACTGAAAAATTTCGTCTGGGAATTGCCCTCCCCTACCGTCCACGGCGCCGCCGTAGCGCGGCGACGGCGGACGGTGCCGTGCCGTGGAGATGTGACCGGGCCATAACAGGTTATCCATACGGGCGGGCCGGTATGGGTAAACCTATTTTTTTTTATCGTGCGAAAAATCCTCACGGATACCTCCCCCGCCGGAGCCGGAGGAGGAGGTTATGTCGGACTCGAACCGACTAAAACGCACGCCGTCTGTGGGCCGACAGTTGACGGAGGTGAGATTGTCGTAGCCATATCCCTCGCACCCCGGCCGACCCAGGGCTATATCTCTCGATCTGGCCCTTGTGTTGGCATCATGTCACTTCATCATTTATTAAACAAATCGCCAAAGTATTCGCGCCTATATGACTCTAAACATTTGAGCGCGAATGCACTGCGATTTTTTTGACATTGTGGTGTTAGAACCATTATCATCATTTTTGTTGCTAAGGAAAGTTGTCGGTGCAAATACCCGGTACCCTGTTTTTCTATTCAAGCATTTGAAGGCAGGATTTTACCTGGAAAAAATGATCGATCATGGTGCGATAGCGGTTTTTAAAGTGTATTTCATCAATTAAAAATTCTTCAAATAAACTCTGGTTTTAATAAATGAAATTCATCCAGTAAAATATAGGCACGCAGATTAGTTTGCCCTGATTGCGGTTCTTATCATTGGTGAAATTAGCTCTTAGTACTAGAACGATCGAGTTTCGATCCTTTAATTCCTGACAATATAATTAGATATGACAACTAAATAGTAGCAGTAGTCCGATCAATCGGACTAGTGACCGGACTGCTGCGACCAAAGGAGTTCGACTTAATTGGTAATTTGAAACCCTAAAGCTTTTGTTTACATTACAACACGACGAGATTGTTTACATAGTATAACAAAAGCCTTTGCTTATCGTTTTTATTTTTACGCAAGCTGATAACAAAACTAGGTCCTTTACATTGAGTAAAGAAAGAACACAACACGTAATAATATGCACTTTGTGTTGTAAGTGTTGTAACAGATAATATTTTATCACATCGTTTGTAAGATTCTAATCTTGTTTGTAAGGAATTAGCGGAATGGAGATTCAACTCTGATGGCGTTGAACGACTTTCTAAATGAGGTCAAGTGGTTGTTGTTTTTAGTAATCGTTTTTTGACGTTCATGAGTGTTACTTTTTGATATTCTTAAGTGTTACGCACCTTGTAAGGGCGTAACACTTATGATGATAAGATAAGTAAATTATTTTAATGTTATTTCTTATGATTGTAAATATGTTTTCAATATCATGTTATGAACATTGCAAAGAACAAACAACATTTAGAGACAAACCTAACTTTTCTTGGTTACATCGAGATGGGTCGGAGTCAGTTTCTTACCTGTAGCTAACTTTATAATTGCATTATTTATGATTTTCGATTTTTCACTTTTACAAGTATTTATGTGAGTTTAAGTTAATTTCATGATGCTGCAACGCGATAAACTTTGATTCACTTGTCAATTTCATAATGATAGTAATAGCAGTATCTTTTGATTGACGTTGACATAGATCAGAAGTTTTGAAGTTGCCTAGTAGATTTAAGGGACTACCTTGTAAATTATATTGAGAATGAAGAGGCGAAATATATCTAATAGATCTAAATGTTTTAATATTCAATTGTTGAAATTAAATGGACTTAACAGAATGAAGATTCCCCAAGGGTTTCTGGTGAGGTTCCTATAACGAAAGACTCGATAATATCCAGGTACCTCGAATGAATTATTTTTATAATAGTACCAATAGGTAAATACAGTGGAACTTAATTAATAGTCATTAGTTGTAGATATTTCAATTCGTAATTACAGTGGCATATTTAATATTAATTTGACGTAGGTAGTCGCTGTTAACTCGTTTGCGACTGAGTCAATGTCAATACTGCTAAGATTAATTGCTATTAATTCAATGTACGCCTCCATCATTATAAACTATTAAGTTTGGTTTGTGGTTTGCTTTATTTTAGTAATACATAGTAATACAAGTTGCCTCGTTCTCTTATTACATTTTGTTTATCACGAAAATATATGAGATTTTAGATATAATTTAGGAAAATCTCTAGAGAATTTTTGCCACTATCGATGTATATTCCAATTATTTCAAGATCTTCGAGGCTCACAGACACATACTGATTGACGGACAAGGCGATGGTGCAGGCTTTCCTCCCGGGTTGGGGGGTCAGACACCAGTCATCATAAGATCCAATCAAACCAAATCATGGAAAGAAAAGAGCTGGGAGATAAATAGGTACTCCTAATTTTAGCACAATGTACACTGTAATCTGCTGTCAATTTTCGATAATCGAGTCTATTCGATAACTATATATTCGATGTGTATTCGATAATTGTAGGTAGGTACTCATGCACAATACGATGCTTCCATTATTCTAAACCCGTACTTACAAATCTGCATCCGCAATTGCTACTGTGCTGCTGCATGTATGGTGAACTATTTGCATTAGTAGGTAAGAAATATGTTGTAATTTTTTACTAAACTTTAGTAACTAAGCCGCATCTTAACGAGTTATTAGTTTATTATACGAAGCAATTATCCAAAAGCTTAGTATACGACGTATAGTATGGCGGTGACGAGTCCCTATAATCCGATTCCTGCCAGCTTGTTCTGCAAAGAGAATTTCATACAAAATTCCTATGGTCGTTCTATAACAGGTAAGATTGTTTCCAACGAATTTTTTGAGGTCAGGATCAGATTGATTTTGAGTACTGTGCCTCGGTATTCACTCCTACCTGTTGATTGATTGTTCTTATATTTGGTACACACCTTTAGTTCGGACGATAATACAATTAAAATCAATAAAACAGTTCGACTTGACTCAAAATTGTTGATATTAAGATCAATTTGAGTATTTTGTTATTCAAGATCGATCCGATGCTGACTGTACGAGTTTGAATCGCATTTGACCGGTTTTTCTTTTTAATAATATTATATTTTACCCCTTTCATCTAAGCACGTAGTACCTAAGTCACGAGTGTATACTCGTAGTCTGGTATTACAAACCTCAATAAGCTTCGGTAACTGCATAACATCAGGCATTCCGAACGCTTACTACCTTGATAGTATAAAAATGCATTTCAAACATCCAAGGCGAAATGTTTACATGTGTAAACAACATTTTTCACCTACTGTGTTACGTTTTGTTTAATGTAAGGTTGTAATGTGTTGAATGTATTTGAACACCTGTTGAAGTACTTACTGCAACTAAGTTATAATCCTACTGCGAGTATGCAAACATTAAAATCAGTAATGTGCTAACTTAGGTCACACGCCTGCATTTCAATGACATTATTTGCAGTCATATAGATGATCTTGGAAGCATCTACTTATATTTACGAGTATAAATCTAGTAGTAGAGGAAAAATAAGAATATAGCTATTTACATTATCATGGTCACTCACATTACTATAAGAGACTAGCTGACCCCGCGAACTTCGTACCGCCTAAATGAAGAACCGCTCGACCGATTTTGTGCAAACTTCACATAAACCATCTACTAAATAGTCCAAACAAAGCCTAAACATAAACATTTGGTTTGGATAGGTGAGCCGTTCTTGAGTTATAAAATTACAACGAAAAGTGGCATTTATTTTTAAATATTAGGGGATATCGGGATATTTACAATGTATTACTTATTACTATTACACAACAATTTTTCCTAAAACTAGCCTCCATTACTTTAATTCCTCCGTGATCATGGTGCTTGCAACATCACCGAAATATCGGGAACTCCAAACAATACATGGTAAACATTCCCATAGCTCTAATCGTAAGAAGAAGTGAGAAGTTTTAATGTACCTATCTTATCAAGCTAACTGTCATCAATAAATTACTCATGTTGGCAAGGCTAGACCCTACCACGTATTACCTACTAATCTAATTAATCAAAGTCACTATCATATTTTGCAACTGACTACATCAAAAGGTATCAACTGGACTAAGTTACTCTTTTCGTTGCCACATTCTATTTCAAGCATTTCGTCCATATTTTCTTAGGACGCGCTCTGCTTAGAACCCTCTATATTCATATTTATCCGATTATACAATGACAACCGCTCGCTTCTCAACTTTTACAGCAACCAACGAATTTCTATGTGCGCTTCAATATTCCCATATACCTACAATATCGAGTCCCGTAAGATCTATTTGGCTAATGGCAAATAATTTTTGGACCAGTTTTGGTGTTTGGATACCCAGAGAACTTATCTACTTCTATTCCGGTCTTCTGTTACCCCTTTTATTCAAGCACTGTTACTTTTGGACTTGAGAAGTTACAGTCTTAGATCATTATAGCACAGAATAAATATCATATTTTATTTTGTGATTATAGTGTTACACATTGAAAGAAGTGCGCTCACTGTTACAAATACTTATGTTTATTATTACGTAAAACAGTTGTAACAGTAATACCTAGTAGGTATAAATTTAAATGTTTGAACGTAAAAACTTCGTGACTAAAGTTCTAAATATAATCTCAAAACACATTTACGCTACGCTCTGGAACTGACGCGCGGCACAATTTATATTCAAGTCAATATATTTTACGTAATTTGTGTAACAGTAACAGGTGTTATGAGAATATGAGTTTCAAGCTTATTAGGTTAGAGGCCGCATAATGTAACCTAACGGATTCATAATGTAACCTAACGGATTTTGTTGTATGATGGTTGGTCGGTGACGCGTATTTTAATAACCCATTCATAATATTCTTCTAAGTTAAGTAGACATATTATCTCTACAATATCGCGTTGACAAAAGTGTACTATGTTGTATGACAGGTGTCATACTTTGTACGCATTCACACTTGCTTTGAGACAGGCGAATTTTGGCCTCGTTTTGAGAGATAATTTTTAGACGAGAATTATATAGAGATGGCCTAAGAAGATGAACGGGTGTTTAGGTGGCAGTTCGATCGAAGTTCAGTCAAACCCGCAGTTAGACTGGAAAAGCGGGTCCCAGACTCAGAAGTTAAAGCTTCGGATGCGACTGAGATTAACGTTAGCACGTAGAAGAAGATGAACGGGTGTGGAAAAGGCGTGTCACATAAGCCTTTATGCCTTTACTTAATTTACGCCTCAAGCTGTATCTGTGTGTGTCCTATATAAATAACGTTTTTTATTTATTTTATATAGGAACGTCAATTTGACTTCACCTTGCCGGATGGTAGGTTGAAGCAAAGTCTCGGCAAAGAGGGTCACCATTATAGACACGTGCCATGTTACAATGTTTCCACGCAGCTTGACGGCCTTATCAGGTAGTTTTTCACGCGCCGCGTAAAGCATCCATGATTGTAGGAAAAGTCAACCTTTTTAATATTATTTAACATTCATTGTAATTCTAATTTGAGTAGCGTATAGATTGTACATTTAAAACAATACGTTTGCATTACGATGCTATTGTCTGCGATGCTCATCGAAGTTCAATGAACCACTAATTAGCCTCAATTCATATAGGATACTTTCTAGTTCAACTAATTTAAGTCTCTTGAATGATACGTTGATGAGTTGCTAAGTGACGTTCGCAACATTACCCGCATCTACTTTGTGTTTGTATTTGTAAAGCCACCTGTACTTAATGTGAGTTTTAGAGTTGAGTCGCGCTCCAATTATTGCTAATCTTGTTATTAAATTATCCACCGATATATTTAATAGGTGTTATTATGTCCGTTGAGTCAGCCTCCGTGGCGTAGCGGTAGTGAACGCGGCCGCTACGCAGGAGGCGTGGGTTCGATCCCCGCTCAGTGCAAATATTTGTGTTCATGAAATATGGGTATTTGCATTGGTCTGGTCGTGCCTCGGAGAGCACGTTAAGCCGTCGGTCCCGGTTGCCATAAGAACATCTATGGCAGTCGTTACGGGTAGTTGGAGCCCTCAAAAATCCAAAAATAGTCTAGCTGCAAAGCTTCGATATCGCCTAATGTTACCATTGGGATGTGGAGGTCAGATGGCAATCGCTTCACAGAAAATATCGAGGTCTAGCCAAATCCGTAGTTAAGACTGGCAAAAGCGGACCCCAGACTCCGAGCTGAAAAGCTTCGGATGCGACTGGGAATTAACGCTAAGAGGAAGAAGATTATGTCCGTTGAGTAAAGTATAGGGTCAATAGATAAACAGTTAGTATACTTCTAGTAGCTGTAGTAGCAAGTACCAATCCCATTTGCATCCCGAGCTTGCCATTTAGATGCGACCGGATCCCGCTATTCTACAACTTCATTATTTGGTTACTTTAGACTTTATGGTACCGATTAAAGTCTGCACTTCTTCTATTCCGGGCAGAAGCTCGTCACGCAACCAGTAGGTGTACCGGCTTGCAGGTTGGATACGTTGGCTGGGACTCCGCAGCAAATGGTAGAGCTCCATACTACTGCCAGCATTTATTTATCTATTAAATAAAATATAGTTACGTGTAGTTGAACTAGAACTGTTCAAATTCTCCCTCCTGCCCATAACAATTAAATAAAAACCGTACTTTTCAAAACAACTACAGACCTCTTGTGTCTCAAACACAAAATCTAGTTCCTTTCCTCTAAAGATTAGACATAACAAATCTAGGATTTCACGGACTTATTATATAATACATTCATGTTGGTGCAGTCGTGGTTCAAGTAATTTTCTCGGAGTTCTCATCTTACGTTGGCAGGGGTTTGAAACTAATATCTTAACTTCCTTGACGACCGACCGAGTCCAACTCGTTAGCCATCTCAGACGATTCTAAAGTTGGTATATTTGGTACTCCAAATTCTCTAGTTGTTTTATTACTGAGGAATTCTCTATTTACTAGTTATGAGTGATGTCCATGAAATGTAGGTAAACTTGAACTTCTTGATCACGTTATCCTACTAATATTATAAATGTGGAAGATTGTGTGGTTATATGTGCATTTGTTTCTTCTCATGCGAAAATATCTGGACTTACTTTGATTATAATCTAGAATAGCACACTGGCAATCTTTTATCCCGGTAATTTGATCCTCTGGATCGCGGGAAGTGCATCAGTATTTCACACGGGTAGAGCTACGGACAACAGCTTATGTAACAGAAATTATGATAGCGTAAATAACAATTAAAGTAAAGTCAATTAAAAGTAAGTCGGTGAAATCAAACATAAAATTTTAAGTGGCAGTACGCCATAAGAATGCTACAAGGATATCCGTTTCATAAAGAAATAAATCCATTCCCACAATACTTAGCAATGCTGTGTGCATACGCAAAATCAATGTGTGCCAAAGTATTTTGGCGCCACTTGACAATTAAGGTGACACTTGACACTGTGTGTGTTCAATGTCTACTTTATAGAGCTTAGTAAGTATGGTATGCGTGATTCGGCTCTTTTTGTAAAAATATCTTCACCTCGCTTGCTGCATAAAAAAATATCTATACTATTATATAATTGTAAAGTGGTCGTGTCTGTACATTGGAGATATTTAAAAAAAAATACTTGGGTTGTGTTATGTTAACGATACTGAACATGAAAATATTTTTTTTGAATTTCCTGTCTGTTTGTCTGTTTGTCTGTTTGTCTGTTTGTCTGTTTGTCTGTTTGTCTGTTTGTCTGTTTGTCTGTTTGTCTGTTTGTCTGTTTGTCTGTTTGTCTGTTTGTCTGTTTGTCTGTTTGTCTGTTTGTCTGTTTGTCCGCGATGTACACAAAAACTACTGGACGGATTTTGATGCGGTTTTTTTTGTTAGAAAGGGCTTACTCAGACTTAAAATCTTACGTTTATTTGATGGCAATCGGTTGAGTAGAACCGAAGATATGAGCAAAGGTCGCGTTAACCGAGATGCACGCGGGCGGAGCCGCGGGCGGAAGGCTAGTACCTAATAAAATGTTTTATTCCCCAAGAAAGGTTTACATTACAGTTTCGAAGTTTTACATAAATATGTGTTGGTAAGACGGTGTCAATTAAATATTGGTCAACTTTATCGGTACATATAGTAAGACCCTGTCTCTTATTCTAAGTAAAGGCCTCGCTTCAAAAATAGACTACTATTTATTTATATTTCCACAAAAAAACCTGTCAGACGTGGAAATTGTGGGGCAATATTAATATCATATTGTTCATGTGAAAATGGTGCGCGTCCCAGTAGACTCAACTATAGATATATCAATCACTGCTGCAGGCTCTTCACATCTCTGTTAAGCCTGTACTGGTGATTACATAGTTAATAATTTTTACTCTCAGTAATTTTGTTCCTTAGATATAAGAAAATTGTAACTAACATAGAAATGAGTCTTGAATAAACAATTATTGATTTATTAATATTAGTCATCAAGGTTATACCGTTGCAGAAAAAATCCATCGGTATCGTTGTCATAATTTAAACCAGATAAATGTAATCGATACACATGATAAATTATTCGCAAATGGGTTATCAAACAGACATAACATTTTATACGTTACCTATTCACAGATTGGTAATGATTTATGAATTACTGTCATCAGTTGGCTGATCTTTATATTCAGTAAATTGATATTCTGTTTTCGGTATAATTAGTTATGATAGCAAAATGATCTGTTTATGCATTCGCGTGTGTGGTTCGGTTCAATACCCGTGGTCTGTCTATTGAAGATATTTCTAATTGGTTTCAGCCTTCATTTTTTCCGTGTAATTATTGGAACATGTTAGAGTTCGGCAATCAACTCGGAACTATGGAATAAATAGACCTCTAAACTTGTGAGAACCATTCCCTCTAATGATTCTGTTAATAAAAATTTGCTCAAAATCGATTAAATCGATACCAATTCAAATCATACCAAAAGCATACCATAATCGTATGATTTCAAAATTTACTACTACCTACTAATAACTTGCTTTAACAGCGAATAGATATCGTGAGGAAAACTGCACATCTGAAAGTTTATCATACTTACTGTTCTCGATGGTTTTTGATAAATGTTTATCTTAACCCTACCTCCTGTTAATTTTACTATATTTCACACTATGTATACAGTACGCTACAACTTAAAGTCAGTGTTGAGTAAGTATATACGGGTTGCTGTAAATTCGTCTCAGTGAATATTCGTCTCAGTTGAAAATAGTAGTAAACTCGTCTCAGTACATTTAAAATGATATTTTACTTGCGAAAATTTGTCTCACCTTGATAAATAAGTACTGTTAGCAAACAAACTAATAGATTACCACTCTTCTATCTCTACTCTCTCTCTCTTGCTCTCTAGATCAACGTAAAACTTGAGAAAGCTGCTCATTCCGACGTGAATAGATTAGGTTAGAAGGCTAATGCATTAGAATTAGAATTCGTGGTTTTTTTTTTATAACCATACAGAACTTCTATAGGCCATAGTATCCACTCTCTTTACATCAGGTAGGGCCCTGTGCTTGTCAATCTAAGTACAAACATACACACATATGCTTGCAACAAACACTTATCTTTCTGACAGTACTTTTTAAGGTGAGACGAATTTTCGCACATGAAATATCATTTTAAAAGGACTGAGGCGAGTTTACTACTATTTTCAACTGAGACGAATATTCACTGAGACGAATTTACAACAACCCGTATATACTACCCCGGTTGCCTGATCTCTGGCATTGAAAAGCATATCTTATATTAATTTTATCAACACAAACAACGTAACTTGAAGAAGAACAGCGAGAAAGTCGAAACAAGGAGTAATTTAAATGTAGGTACATAAACAACAACTTAATAAGAATTGCAATTTATGTTACCGCAGGACAATTTTGAATTTCGAAATTCTAAATTTAATTAAGATTCAAATCTTTGTTTTTGGTAGAAGCAGCTGGATTGTGGTAACGAATTTGCAAACCCACGTAACCTTATGTAAGAATTAAGACACGAGTATCTTCAGAAACAAAATTGATTATGAACATAACATATGCGTATGTCTTTATTAATATTAGTGCATGTAGAATTGGCACTCTTTAGCTAGGCTAGAATAAATTCTAGAACGATACTCAGCCCTGAGTCGCTACTTAAAATTAGTTTAAGTACAGATTGTATTCAAATCAAACTTGAGTAGAGATTTTTTAAACGTAACTACACCAAATCTCACGAACTTTAATCTCGTTTTTGTTTTTGTGGAAAGCCTATCATTAAGTAAAAGGGCCAATATATAAAAGACTGAATAAAATTCGCCCCTTTTGGACAAAATTCCAACAGTCTCTTTCACCGACTTACGTATCGAAAATTTGAGAACAATAAGGTGATAATTAAGGAAAATGGTATTAAATTTTTATTTGGATACTGCTAAAGTTTGTCAATAAAAACTTAACAAAAAAGGACACGTAATTTGATAACAAAATGGAGAACTGTTTTGTCTTTCCTTTTATATATTCTCATAAAATATTTTATGAAAAGTTAACATAACATGTAGTAGGTACCTAAAATCCATTACCCTAATCAAACATAATCTCCGGAAGAGGAACACCATAAGCAAAAAACATCTTACAAAGTCGTACTATATTCAACAAAGTATTCATTTCGCTTGATTGATTCGTTCTCAATACAGCATTAGCATACAATGCCGTTTTTGTCGGCGCAAGCAAATCCGGATGCGCCAACTGCCATCAATTTGAACCAATGGATTCGCGTGATACGAAGATATCAAGTTCCTTAAGGACTTTAGTGAAGGAATACCAGGGCTCTCTGTCATGAATATATTTTAGGATTATTCTTAGTATTATTTGAGGATAGTTTTGTTCGTTTTGAGTTTGATTTAGTCGGAGAAGTATTGCTAGAGTAAGTTTTGAGAAACAGTATGATAAGGAATTGTTGTAGTTTCGTCGAAGATGAAGTGATCAAGATAGAGAACGGGATTAGATGGTTCAAATATGTAGAGAGAGAGAGAGAGAGAGAGAGAGAGAGAGAGAGAGAGAAAGTGGAGGACAAAAGTGGGCAACTTGATAAACAGCAATCTAAGCTTTCTTATTTTAATCACATTGGACGTCTTAAGGAAATGGCAGGATAAGAGCATGTATGAAAATAATAAAAGAAGACTGGAAGAAGCGAAGAGTGTATTTCAGGATCTTAGCAAATTGCCTCTGTCTACCCCGATGGGAAAGATACTGTCTGTGTGTATGTATGTATGTATGATATTGGTAACCTCCAGGAATAATATTTGAATTCTGTCGAGTCAGAAACTGAATATTTTATTTGTATTATTTTTTGTTACAGAAACTCACCCGTTGCTGTGCATGGTGGAGACTTCTCCAAAAGGTGAGGACACATCTACTTCACAACTTTAACAAGAAATCCTAGGATAGGATCCAAGATTAATAGATCCTCGTGAGACCTTTATAATTTGATTAGCTAACAGTCTGTTCCAAATTTCCTTAAGGCCCTTATGCGGGCATCCACACTGCGAGCTGATTATTGCAAAGACATATGAATACTCTATTACACGATACATCACGCAGTGTGAGAGAACGTATAAAGCAGCAAACGGCCTAAAGCCTCTATAGGCTCTAAAGACGTAACATTTTGAAGAAGTACAGTAGAAATACACTCTATTATAATACATATTAGTAGAATTTGTACGGACTAAATAAAGAAAGACAATAACGTACCTATTCAATTGGAGTTTACTAAAGCGGAACAGCCGACAATCGACAACAGGTCAGCTATTCATTCACAGTTGCCACATTAGAATAGGCCATTGTTTTTCACTTAATAAATAACCTAATTCCGTCTAAGTACCTTTAATTATTAAAACAGGATGGGCCGTACTAAACGCCGTTAAATTTAATGGACCTATTTGACAAACTTTTCTATTACTGTGGAGCCATATTTGGTAGTTGATTTATTCAAAGATGGTGCCGACCTTTCTCGTAACAAAGGAGATTTTTAAATAATGTCACAGGGATAAGTTATTCATTCTAATTTTAACTAAAACTACAGAATAGATAATAGTATAGAACGTAAGTATAAACTACTGAATAATTAAGTACTATACTCAATGAATTAATCATATAGAATTTGTTGATTAATGTGATAATACTGAATATAGTAATAGCCGTACTTATTGTTTTTTTATTATTATTTATCCACTAAAATCTACATTCATCATTCACGTTGTTACCAAGTAAAGTGCCTATATAGAGAGGAAAAAAGAAAAAAATGGCACAAAAAAGCCTAAAATAAGCAAGCAGAAGAAGATGAGATACTATAAGATATACCTACTCAGTACTCGGTACCCACATAAATTGAGACTCAGTACTCGGTACTCCTCGGTAAAATGCAGCATATTGCTACTTCAAATGAGATTTTGGCACTTCCACGGTCGATCTGAGCAATATAAAACGTTCTGGCTAGTTCAGTATATTGAACCGATGGCGTAATAATGCACTTTGAAATGCAAGGTCGTCCACATATTATATAACGTACATAAGTACTAGTTGATGTGATAATTACATTAATAATATTGTTGAAGACCTTGATCCAACGTATACCTCGGGACACGTATCTTGGACCTAAATCACATGACAGACGAGGCCCTGACGCGTGCGGATTATTTTGTAATAGGGTCCAACCCCACCAAACGGACGGCATCGGAACGGATTTTACAATATTTAAACAAAATAAATCTTATATCACAGCATTTAAAGTTTATATTACCAAGCCACGCATGACAGCTTGACGTGCTGTTGTGCGTGACTTGGTAATATAAACTTCAAACACTGTGATAATAAGATTTAATTTTGTTTAAAGATTGTAAAATCCGGACCGATGCCGTCCGTTTGGTGGGGTTGGACCTATCTATGCTTGGTGAAATTGAGTTCGTCCACCGCAGTAGCACCAGTAGCACCCCGTGTTATCCTCAAAAGACACCCAAGAAACGTTTACTGCGTGTCTTCTTCATCCTAGCGTTAATTTCCAGTCGCATCCGAAACTTTCACTTCGGAGTCTGGGGTCCGCTTTACCAGTCTTAACTGCGGAATTGCCTGGACGTCGATATTTTCTGTGAAGCGACTGCGTGTATAGAGCACATCTTAGGTCATCATATGTCCCGAACAATAAGTACGTAGTTACAAATTATTATCGTTTGAGTACCCTTGTGTTTTCCAACTAAAGCCAGCAAGTGATTTAATTTTAAAGCTGTGTTTCGGAGCTCGGTCGGGCAAACTGTTTTCAATCCCTGGAAGGTACAAAATATAGTTTGTGTAAAGTACTCGTTTTTTGGACTCAGTATGTGTTGTTGATTAATTAATGTAAAACCACTCTCGACGAAGTTTTAATACGTAAAGTGTACATATAATGTACACACACACACCTGTATATTCATAAAGGGGTAGACACAAATGTCATCACTTACTATGACGGTTTCAGTTAATATTTAATGAGTGAGAGCCATTGGATGGAGGACAGCTTCTTTAGTTCTAATCATCAGTCGCCTTCTACAACAACCAAGGGAAGAGATGTGATAGCAATATTTTGTTCGTTTGTTCAAATTGGAGTATGTGATCAGAGCTTCGTATCTAAAAAATATAGGTAGATATGGATAGCCGCGCCTCCCCATATTCGCGGGCGAGTTGGACACCGCAGGAGGGCCAGATCGAGAGATATGGCCCTGGGTCGGCCGGGGTGCGAGGGATATGGCTACGACAATCTCACCTCCGGCAACCGACGGCCCACAGACGGCGTGCGTTTTAGTTGGTTCGAGTCCGAAATAACCTACGCCTCCGGCTCCGGCGGGGGAGGTATCCGTGGGGGATTTTTTGCACGATAAAAAAAAGGTAGATCATCATCCTCATGTAGACGCATTATCCTGATTGCATTCGTGGCCAAAAAAAAGGTAGATATGGATAGGAAAAAAGTTATTCTCTATTGGTGATATTATGATACGTTTCCCTGAATCTTTAATTGGTTACGTCATTCACATTGTAAATAAATACCTCCATGGTCATTTGGTCATGGTATATCGATGTTCTCAGAATGTTGCCCATATCAATGATCCCCTGTGTGTGAAGTTTCTCGGAATTCAAGCTGGTAGCTGTTGTATTAAATATCAAAAGGTTGAAATGAACGTTAAATCAAAACACCTTAAATTAGCACACCATGTTATTAGTAGATATTATTGTAAAATAAATTAGTATGATAGATTGATTGAATGAAATTTTTGACGCATTTATTGTGCTAACTATTCCAATCGATTAAGAAAGAGAAATGAGAATCGACCTCGGGCGGGACTCGAACCCGCGATCTTTACCTTACAGGGGGAATGCTCTGACCATTAAGCCACCTTCTCCACCAGCATCTCTTTTCTCTTTCTTAATCGATTAGTATGATAGATAATATTATTGTTTTATAATGTTGTATTAAAAAAATTAAGAATAAGAAGTCTATTTAAAAAAAAGAAGTTCAGCGTCATAATAACGGAAGTAGCTCTGGTGCAGATTGACATATCGGGGTTGGAGTGTCAGACGGTTGTCACATCCAGAAAAGTCAGAACCAAGTAGCTGATCCCAAGCTCCAAAGGGTGTGCTTTTTTATACCACTTAGGTAGCAGACAAGCACACGGCCCACCTGATGGAAAGTGGTTACCGTGGCTTATGGACGTTTGCAACACCAGGGGCGACACACTCTGCTGACCCCGAAGAAACCTTTTAATGCCCTCTTTGAAGAACCCCATGTTGGATGCGTCTGGGATTGGCGTTCAAATGAAGAAGAGGAAAGTTGTTTTTAAGAGGAATGCATAAACTCCGAGAGGAAAAATTGCACCTAAAGCTTTCTTCATTAACCAGTAAGTATACCGACTTGTGGGGTTAGGCTCCGAAATCCAGCCCCTCTAGACAAGTGGCAATTCGTCAGCCGGCGTTTTGTAGAATCGTTTGCCAAATGTATGGGATTTGACATATATGACAGGCGTCAACGAATGTCAAAAACGTCAAATCCTATACATTCGTCATTCTATTCCATCAAACGCCGAGCAACGAATTGCCACTTGTCTAGAGGGGCTGATGAGCTCGTGATGGGCCTAATATAGTTTATATTTATTTGTTAACACGAATTGGGTGAAATAAATTCGTTTACAATATCCATTCACGGCCATTGTGAGTTTAATTAATGCACATAATTTGATGTACAGACTATGAGTTCGTGGTAGATAATGAACAACAATAAGGTCATGGTTGTTTAAATATTCAAATATTTGTGCTATTGACAGTGGGCCGATTGATCGACTGCCTCTGTGGCGTAGCGGTAGTGAACGCGGCTGCTACGCAGGAGGCGCGGGTTCGATCCCCGCTCAGTGCCAATATTTGTATACGTGAATATAAATATTTGCATTGGTCTGGGTGTTTCTATGTATAATATGTATGTATTTACAAAAAAAAAGTATCTAAGTATGTATATCCGCATTCTAGATTCCATAACACAAGCTAATTAAGCTTACCATGGGTCTAGATAGCGATGTGTAGAATGTTGTAGAATATTTATTTATTTATTTATTGTTTATTTATCTTTTTGTTCAATTTTACCTTTGTTTTGTAAGGGCTTGTATACATACATACATACGTATAATCACGTTTTTATCCCCGGAGGGTAAGGCAGGGGTGAATTACCACCACATTTCACCAATCAGTGTATTTGGTCCCACATAGTAAAGGGTGAGCCTATTGCCGTATTCCGGGCACTATTGTTGAGTCCCTTGTATCTTGTATGAGTATTGTTGAGTGCGGTGTCGTACAACGCGACTAAGGGATAGGGCCGTTTTACCACAGACAGATAATATAATATACAGCCCAGACTCAGCCTATACATGGCTCGAGTCAACAATAGTGCCCGAAAAACGGCAATAGGCTCACCCTCTATTACGTGGGACCTGATATAATGATTGGTGAAATGTGGGTATTGATTCGCCTCTGCCTAACCCTCCGGGGATGAAGGCGTGATTGTATGTATGTATTGTTGAGTCGGGCCATGCATCTGACGCTGAGTCGGGACTGTAATATATCTGTTTGATGTTTATAACCACAGGGACCAAGAGTAAATGACAAAAATAAATAATAATTTAATTATAAAATAGACCAGAGGTCGAGTGGGCACCTCAAAATTATGTAGGGACGAATGGGCACTGGGGACGAATTCCAGGGGACCAGTGGGTGCTCACCCTGTTAAACAGCCCCAGTTATTTGCTTGTCTGCTGCCTAATCTAAGTGGTATAAAAAAATAATATGTGCTCACGCTTTTGTACGTCAAAAGGGTAGGCAGAAGTATATTAACAGTATTCTGTATATTCTGTTTTGAGTCTTATTCTTGAGTCGCTAGAAAATCTCTTAACTTATCTGATTAAAAAATAAAAAATTTGCGCTTTAGCTATTGAATGTTTTTTTTTTTTCATTTTATTGAGACAGAAAATATCGAACCATTGGTACTTTAATTAAAATGCTGGTAACAAACATCCAACAATAAGGGGTAGATCTATTGTTTTACTAGAGGCGTCTTAATGAGAAATTTTGTTTTGAGCATAAAGGAAGAAAGGGCTAACCAAACAATAGTTAAATTATAATTCACTTTAAATAACTCTTTCGTACAACTTATAACAAAAGCTGTTGTCAACCGACGGTGACATTTTTGGATAATCATTGCGATCATGAAGAATTCATCATAATCAGAAATCTATACTAAGATAGGTATACGAGTATAGACCCCGTGACCATGGTTGTTGAAACGAGGGGCTAAAAGTAAATAAAAACAAATATATCGTGATAGAATCTTTTAAAAGTGATTTTATTTTATTTTATTTAATAAAACTGAAGAGTTTATTTGTTTGGTTGGATGGTTGAACGTGCAAATCGCAGGAACTACTTCGAACTGAAAAAAAATGATAGTGTTAAAAAGACTATTTACCGAGGAGTACTATATAATCATATAAAGCTATATTATACTACTACTCAAGGGAGCGTCACTCATACATGTCAAAAAATCCGGTAGATTCCCACACATTATTTAAAAATTAATAATGTGCGGGTTTAAAGATATGCTTAAGTATGCTTTGAAGTATGACACAGGTGAAGGAAGTGTGTTGGTGGTCTCTAATTGTGATCTTGCACTACGGAATGTGAATGAGGCACACGTATCATAATAATTACAACAATAAACCTTCCATAGCCTACGATTGTGAAAGTTTTATTGCAATCATCGATTTTGGAAAACTTTCATTCAAATAGGGTGACCCACTCGTGGTCATGTGTAGATGAATTTCGTAGTTCAATGAACTTGATGTTAATTTTTATATGAATGACTAGCTGACCCTGCGAACTTCGTACCGCCTAACAGTCGATTCTTTAATTCTTTAGTTTTTTTTTTCTCTGCATACGAACTATCCTCGTACTTCAAGAAGTATTCTAAAAAAGAATTAGCGAAATCGGTTCAGCTGTTCTCGAGATTTGCACTTAGCAACACATTCAGCTATTCATTTTTATATTATAGATTTTCAGAGCATAGAAATGTGCTGATCTGTCGATGTAGGGTTATCTTTGTACCTTTAACTGCCTTTTTTCTTATCGTGCGAAAAATCCCCACGGATACCTCCCCCGCCTGAGCCGCAGGAGGAGGGTATGTCGGACTCGAACCGACTAAAACGCACGCCGTCTGTGGGCCGTCAGTTGCCGGAGGTGAGATTGTCGTAGCCATATCCCTCGCACCCCCGCCGACACAGAGCCATATATCTCGATCTGGCCCTCTTCCGGTGTGGGGACCACAGAGTCCCCAACTCGCCCCCACCGTTTAACTGCCAATTTAATCGCTCCTAGGATATCCATCCTGAAATCGCTTAGGATTGAAACCCAGTGTAAAGAACCTGTGTAATCCACAGCTAAAATGGGTTTGGCATATCTGAGAATCACACAGCACCTAGCTTATCAAACATCAACCATCATAAATGCATTCATTGACTTCACACTATTGATATTTATATTGTTAGTATTGTTTCTACTCTAGTGAAGTGTTCCCGTTGCAACTAATGAGCACTGTATCCTGCTTCTGCTTGTCACTCGAACTGATTAACAAGATGTAAACAATGCCGTAATGCGCTACATGTTGCTATTGAGACGGATCTGTATTATGTCGTCACGAGTCTCTTGAAAATAGGGGTTTATTGATAGATTTGTATTGTCTGTATTTGAAGTGTCATCATTTTTATTGCAAGATTAACAGATGGTTCAGTTTATTGCGTAGATACTTATTTTGCTGGTTCTGGGACTGACATCCATCAGGGTAGTACATATACAGGGCGTCCCACGGCGATGCCACATGGAGGGAAAGTACCTTAAATCCTTAAGTTAGCTCATTTTACTTAAGGGAGACATCATTTTATTTTTAAAAAGAAACGAAACTGCATTTAAAGATTTTTTAAAATTCGCTTGCCACATCCGGTAATCGAACCGACTAAAATCCGAAAAAGTAACATCCTGTATTTTTATGGCATCAATCGATAGTGTCAATCATAAGGATCAAATCTCCCTAAGAAACATGGTAAATTAAATGAAAGGAAGTCCTTGAAATCTAAAATTATAAATTCAATTTGGCTAAATAAATCACTTTAACTCAAAGTTCATCCATCCATCTGGTACCATAATAACAATAAAATTCCATATTTAAAATACTTTTCTTTTTTTATCGTGCTGACACCGCTGCTGGTCAGCAGTAGTATTTAGGTATGTCGAACTCAAACCGACTAAAACCGCACGCCGTCTAAATTAACAGGTTATAAGTTGATCCATAGGGCAATTCTCTTGCCATTTTTGTTGCACAGGGTACACCGCGTGCAGGTTTCTAATCAAGCACCCAAAAATAACTACCTACCCTACCTACACATACCTCATCACAGATTAATAAATAGTTACTACGTGACCTCATGTAGTTAAAGTTACATTCTAAACAGGTAACAAAGTTCATTCATTTAGTACTCATTTTACTGAATAAATTTCATCAAAGATATCTCTAGTGTTGATACCTTGTAAGAAATTCTTACAAGGTATCAACACTAGAGATATCTTTGATGTGTTGATACCTTGTAAGAAATTCTTACAAGGTATCAACACTAGAGATATCTTTGATTTGATTAGAAACCTGCACGCGGTGTACCCTGTGCAACGAAAATGGCAAGAGAATTGCCCTATGGATTAACTTATAACCTGTTAATTTAGATGGCGTGCGGTTTTAGTCGGTTTGAGTTCGACATACCTAAATACTACTGCTGACCAGCAGCGGTGTCAGCACGATAAAAAAAGAAAAGTAGTTTAAATATGTAATTTTATTGTTAATATGGTATCAGATGGATGGATGAACTTTGAGTTAAAGTGTTTTATTTTGCCAAATTGAATTTATAATTTTAGATTTCAAGGACTTCCTTTCGTTTAATTTACCATGTTTCTTAGAGAGATTTGATCCTTATGATTGACACTATCGATTGATGCCATAAAAATACAGGATGTTACTTTTTCGGCTTTTAGTCGGTTCGATTACCGGGTGTGGCAAGCGAATTTTTAAAAATCTTTGAATGCAGTTTTGTTTCTTTTTAAAAATAAAATGAAGTCTCCTTTAAACAAAATGAGCTAACTTAAGGATTTAAGGTACTTTCCCTCCATGTGGCATCGCCGTGGGACGCCCTGTATAGGGTAGTATAGATTTTTAGTGACCGGCATTCACTACTTAGGTACTACCAACTAAATTAAGTTGCACATTTAATTATATAAAATATCACTAACAAACCAACATACTAAATACAAAAAGCAAATTTTGTACTGGGATTCGAACTCAAAACCTTATAATATATGATTGTATATTATCCATTCTTTAATATAAATATTACGAATGCAAAAGTAACTATCTGTTAAGATTTCACGCTTAAACCACTGACATCTACGCGAGCGAAGCCACGGCTAGCAACTCAACAAGATAATGGGTAGCAGCTAGCAGCTAAAGTATCTTGATCTAATTTTCAATTTGGTTAGTATAATACAAGATTGCGTTCTCTTATATGTGTAACTGTAGAGAACAGTAAAATTACTATCAACCTAATTAATATTCTACACTATTTTACAATGCAAAAGGCATCAGAATTTATAACCCTCTTCTAACTTCCGCCCCAAGCCAACTTCTTTACGTATAATACATATGCAACAGCACGACCTCAAATTCATCCTGCGTCCCCGTTTACAGGGTTAAAATTAATCAGGCAAAAGTCCAAACGAAAATTGCAATTGCCGGAACAAATTTATGTGTTGAATTAGGTGTCCGCACTGTCCGAAAGTTGAACATTATTGGATAAGCGAAGCTAAATTATTAAGCTTACTGATTGCATAACAGACTTCATACATTCAAAACTGACATAGGTTCCACAGTGGCTTCATTTACATGGGATTATGTGACCTATATATATGCCAAATGCATCCAAATGAGAGATTTATGGTTTATCTCTCATTCACTGCATGCATTTAGACGAAGTATATCATTGAAGGAAAATGACAGCCTCCGTGGCGTAGCGATAGTGAACGCGGCCGCTACGCAGGAGGCGCGGGTTCGATCCCCGCTCAGTGCAAATATTTGTGTGAATGAAATATGAGTATTTGCATTGGTCTGGTCGTGCCTCGGAGAGCACGTTAAGCCGTCGGTCCCGGTTGCCATGAGAACATCTATGGCAGTCGTTACGGGTAGTTGGAGCCTTCAAAAATCCAAAAACAACGGTCTAACTGCTAAACTTCGATATCGCCTAATGTTAACATTGGGTTGTGGAGGTCAGATGGCAATCGCTTCACGGAAAATATCGAGGTCTAGTCAAATCCGTGGTTAAGACTGGTAAAAAGCGGACCCCAGACTCCGAGCTGAAAGCTTCGGATGCGACTGGGAATTAACGCTAAGAGGAAGAAGAAGATCATTGAAGGAAAATAAAAATTACGGAAAAGTTAGCGTAGCAGTGGGAGATTTGCCCCGCGAGTTTGCCGTCAGGACTGTGGTGGGGCAAAATGGAAGTACCCTGGTTTATATATAAAGTGCTTTAAAGAAAACCATGCCCACCCACGGATTAAAATTCGACCGTTAATCATTATTATAATTTGAGGAAAACGTGAGTTAAAAAAGTACGATTAAAAACCAATTTTTTCAATAAATTTTATTGACACGAACATGAACAATAAACTCTTTAGTTGCTTGAACTAAAATAAAACATCGATTGACAAACAGGCTACAAAGTTTTCGCTCAGTGTATTATTGTGGTATTATGTATTAAGTTATAATAACATTATGAGATAACTCTCTATTAGAAGTTATTATATAGGTAGGTACCTACTAGAACTTTTTATTTCAATACGCTTACCATCTACTACAATATCTGTGACACAGTTTTAGCAAAGTACTAAGTAAAAGAAAAAAGAAACGGCAAATTTCCATACTAATATTATAAATGCGAAAGTAACTCTGTCTGTCTGTTATACTTTCATGCCTAAACCACTGAACCGATTTTGATAAAATTTGGTACAGGGGTAGTTTAGACCTTAAGAAAGGACATATGCTATGTTTGGTCGCGATAACCGACATTCACGCGGGCGGAGCCGCGGGCAAAAGCTAGCTTTTTTATTATAAGCAGGTACGTAGTCTCTTAGGTTCACTATTATGCTAGAGCGACAGTTTTGAATCTGCACACGTCATTTCAAATACATATCATACAGTGCTCAACTCAGTATTATTTCATCCATACATTTTACACATGATGAACTTGACGTGTTATCTCAGTACTATATCGACACATTTCCCATAATAGATAGTTTATGGTTTTATCCCAAATATCATTGAGTACGTATGGAATTATTTATGAAGTATATTATGGTGTAAGCTTTATGGGCTGATAAGGGTGATACATTTATCCTGTAATCGGATCGCCAACTACGAACAGCCTTATCCGGGTCTTGAAATAGGTGCAAAGTATGCTACCATTATTATCAATAGTGTAACACTTGAATGTATAGTCAATGACAAAACTTACTTAACAATAAAATGTCTACATTTTATATTGGAATAAGTGTACTCAAAGTTGATAATGTAAGTAGTTTTATAATTTCAGCGGACAGAAGGTAATATATTTCATGCTTCACCCGTTATTTTATGAAAGACCAGCTCACCCGCCCCGGTTTTGCCCGTGGCATATTTCGAAACCCCGTATCACCACACCCACAAATTTATTTACTTACTAGCTGACCCCGCGAACTTCGTACCGCCTAACTAACCATCCCCGTAGGATGGTTCTTACGGAGAGAAAAATTGAAAAGAAAAATTGAGGTAAGTATGTTCTAAAAAAAGAATTAGCGAAATCGGTCCAACCGTTCACGCGTGATGGCGTGACTAAGGGAAATAGGGATTCATTTTTATATATAGAGATTACCAAATAAGGTATGGGAATTTGCCGCGTTTTTTGGCATTTATGGTTACTGCTCCACTCCCTTGTGTAGTAGCGTGATGATATTAAGCCTATAATCTTCTCGATAAACAGGCTATTCAACACAAAAATATTTTTTCTATTCCAACTAGCAGTGCCTGAGATTAGGGCGTTCAACCAACCAATAAAATAAACAAATTTTTCAGCTTTACAATATTAGCACAGTCTAACGAACTCATAATAGCATGGATTTATAAGTTAAGGCAATTAGGTAATAATCTAGAATTTTGTAAGCTATTTTGTCGTTGATTATATTTTAGTAATTTGCGTAATATTTAACAATCAGCAAACTTGCATGTTAGCTTGACTTGGGCTCCAAAGTTGGGGCCCCATACGCACATTATCTGCATTGACAACATCTATACTATTATATAATTGTAAAGTGGTCGTGTCTGTACATTGGAGATATTTAAAAAAAAATACTTGGGTTTGAATTTCCTGTCTGTTTGTCTGTTTGTCCGCGATGGACGCAAAAACTACTGGACGGATTTTGATGCGGTTTTTTTGTTAGAAAGGGCTTACTCAGACTCAAAATCTTACGTTTGTTTGATCGCAATCGGTTGAGTAGAACCGAAGATATGAGCAAAGGTCGCGTTACCCAAGATGCACGCGGGCGGAGCCGCGGGCGGAAGGCTAGTAGGTTATAAGTAGGTATATCTGGTAAATTTGTGATATACGATAATTAAAGATAGTCATGCTAGGAACGCAAACATTGTAATAAGTTAGCTTCCGAAGGTCGAGAGCCGCCATCTTGCGCTGTTTTCATTTAGATGGTATTTGGTAGATAAAAATAAAATATAACGTTATTAATATTAATAAGTTCCTCACATTTTTAGTTCCTATTACCATGTGCGTAGACGCGTGGTTCCCGGTTGAGTAGAATTTTGGCCATCCTATCTCCTCGATGTCTATCATCCTTGTGGTGCTGCTTTAGGGCTGTTTAACATCAGACAGATACAGCCCAGACTCAGCGTCAGATGATGCTCGAGTCAACAATAGTGCCCGGAATACGGCAATAGGCTCTCCCCTATTACGTGGGACCGAGATTGGTGAAATGTACGTATAAATTCACCTTGACCTAACCCTCCCGGCATAAAGGCGTGATTGTATGTATGTATGCATTACCCTGTATATATTACTGACAACGAATAAAATCTAATATGATATCCGTTCCTATTAGGAATAGGCTAATACTTGTCATAAAATATAGATTTATTAATATAGATAACAATATATATTAATACTTGTGGCTTGTGATATTGCTGTCTCATTTATCTAAGAGTATATCTATATACATATTGGTAAGTTGATGTATCCAGTTGTTATCATTCCTCTAATAGTAGAGGAGACGTGGAAGATCGACCTTCACCCGTCTGATAACTTGGTTATCAGATGGGGATGTCTCATTTGGTCTAGATGAGACATATTTATTATTCATTAACAAATATTTTATTATGTCTATGATAACTTGCCTATCGAAAAGTGTTCCACGACTCTTAGCCTATGAGAGAAACATTGAACTTTGAACAATGATATCAGTATTAATTACATACATTTTTAGTCATCCACCTAATCACTTAGTGAATTCATCATACCGTGTTTTTTTTATTTCATACATATTTTTACAGAAATTACCGTTAGAACATGTAGCAGTAAACTTTTTTTAAGTTGACAATTAACTAATGATCAATTACTATAATACCTATTGCGTGATTGTTCTGTGTGCTATTAAAGTCATAAGCTATTGAACAGAGCCCTACTGAGGTATTATTGAAACGGACACAGATAAGAGATAAATATTTACGTACCGTATAATATAATATGACGTTTATTACCTACGAAGATCGCGTCGATGACGTGATCGCTACCTGAGTTTCCGTGTTGGTTCCGTCATGACGGATTAGCAGATTAATCCATAAATCCATCAACAGGTTTGCAAGGCTTCGTACCTTGAAGAAGTGCTAATCCACTAAGGTATGAAGGACGTTTGCTAAATTTGGTTAAGTTCGTGTCAATTGAGGCTAATCTCTGGAAATTTTATGGCTTCCTAAGTTGGCTGGATTATTTATATCGTATAATAGTTAAAATGAAAGAGAGAAATTTGACTTTTTGTGAGTGAGGATGGATGTTACTCTTTCATGTAAAAATTACTGAACAGATTGGAATTAAATTTTGCTGATAGATAAATAACATTAGAATACTTTTATCCCCGGTATGTTATGGTGTATCTCGCGAATTAATTCAGTATTTCACATTAGTTAAATATACTTAATGGAAACGGTACTAAGTTTCGCGTTTATGCAGAAAAAATCTTATAATATTTATTTTTGTATAAATATCGATCGAATCTCGATGTTTCTATGTATAATATTTGTGTATATTATACATAGAAACATCGAGAACAATGCAATGCAATAGCCATAGCTATTCACGCAAAATTTGACGAAGATAATAGTCGAACCCTCTGCCGCCACAACACACATGACACAAGCCGTCAGGTTGAATGGCTCATGTAATTGTTTTATATGAAATTCGTGCAGTATTTTTCGTGTTACCACCTGTTTTTCACAAGTTTAGTAGTATAACTCATATTACGGTCACGCATAAAATACATCAAACACCAGTAACAAGTGTATAATGGAATGTTCCCTGAGCCCTTGTTTGGAATAAAAATAAAGTAATAAAATTCCCGCCGTAGTATAAATAAGTATGGTACGAGTATACTACAATGACGGGAGTTACCTTTTATTGTTTTATTTTGAGGTTTAAATCTGAAATGAGGTGGCACTTTATGGGTATCATCCTCTCCGCTGTCATGCGTAAAAGGTGCTATCATACGCACGGTGCGTGAAAGCCCCAAATCATTCAACACTATAGCGGACCGGTGAGATAGTCTTATTAAGATATTGGTAAATAGATGCGTCAACATAAACTTGTGGTGTAGTCGTAAATATATCTAGTATAAAAAATAATTAACTATGGTAAAAAAATAAAAATAATTACTATCTAGTACTAAGTTCTAAGATCTGTGTACATTAACATACCTCACACCAAAATGTACCATACATGAATAACAAAATAAAAAAATATAATTTTTAAACAGTAAGTTGTACACTGTTGGCAAAGGAGATAAGTACCCTCCTTACTTATACTTCTTAAGTTAAGTACTATTACTGGAAATACAATATGACTCCTGACGATAATTGCTTATAGTCAAGCAAATGATTTTACTTCTTAATGATTTGAAAACCTACGGGTTAAACCATGGTTTTTGTCCACATCTATCACCATATATGTTTATTAATTTTTATCTAAGTATCTATCGATATTTATTTTCTATCATGAAAATTTAATGCCAAATGAATCTATATCATTTCTTTCTCGTTTGTTTTTTCAATTACCTACCTTTCAAAGATAATGTAAAATTCACAACATCAAATACCATTAAAGCTAAATAAATTATTTTGGTAAAAGGACCTAGTAATGATAGTCATCAGCATAAAGAAACCGATAACAAGATGTCGAAAAAACATATTTACGAAGGTTGAACTAAATGTACTATTTAGGTACCTACTAAGATTTATTTGCACTCGATATTTGGGACAGTATTTGTAGAAAATATTCTTCAAAATGACCTCTGAGTATTCTAACTAATTAACCATCTGTTATTTGAAATGGAGTATTTCGGAGGAAGGTTATTGGTAGGTACTGTGTGCCATTAATTATAACGGTTGGCAGGCGCCTCGTGGAGAGATAAAAAGATGTGGAAACAAATATCCAAAAGATTGATCGAACACTCACCTTCATTATGAGAGAATGGAATCTAAACATACTCGGTGGAGTGATGGCATAACGTATCTTTTCACTGCCATGCATGTATAGGCAGCTACTATAGAAATCTAAGAAGTGATGCGTATACCTACACGAATATACGGATTCATATTATGCTTAATTGTTAGGTCACGATGATTAATAACTTGTTATAACTGTACTCTAATGACAAAGGGCTTTGCTCTTGTCAGTCATATTTGGCTATCATGAGTTAATAGTGTAAGTAGGCTTCGATACTAATCAAAAATCAAATTTGTGGTAAGTATGTACTAAAAAATCAATATGGAGACTCGTCGACACTGTATTTCTTATACAACAGCGACTCCCGAATAATGTCACAACATTTATGTTATCATATTATTATAGGTATTATTCCGATATATATTTAATAATAATAATATACCTATATTTATGTATATTAAAATAGTTTTGATTAACTTTAAATAACTTTGAATCTATATCTGAAATCATGACCTCAATTAGAGTTAACTTTCGGTCAGTGCCTCATTAGTAAGATCTTTTATTGCAATTGGCATGGCTATTGTACTCTTTCTTGGAACAATTTGTGATACAATACGTAGGTATATCAAGTTACATATAAACGGCAAAATACCCACAATCGCGGCTCTTATTTATATAGTTGTCCGAGTCGAGTGACATGAAATATATGTTCCTAGTTACCTTCGAAATATTCACCAAGGGTTGGTATTCGACGATCCTCAGTGACAACCCTATTATTTTAATGCCAGCCCCACATTATTCGCGACAAACGAGACTTGCGTGCCGTTCTCATTATCTTTTTTTCAGTACTTAATTTATTTAAGGGTCTACGATATATTTTTTATATTTTTTTTTTGATAAGTTGCTCTTTTTTATGTATAATAGTACATTATGGTACAAGTGAGCAACGTTGGTGATTACCGCCGAGGCGCCATTGAGACCCGAGCCGTCAGGCGAGGGTCTTAAGTCAGCCGAGGACGGTAATCATCATGCTCACACGTGCCATACGACGTTTTACAACACACTTGCGAATAAAATAATACTACAAATACTAAATAAACAATACTACAAATTAATTCGTTTTCCTATGCGCGCGCATTTAACAATGGCGGTCGACCATATTTAAAAAAAAATGAGGTTTGAACTTAACTTTTTTTTACTCTGTTTTTTTTTTTCTGTACTTAGAGAAAAAAAAAGTTAAATTTGAGCGAAAATTTTGTTTATTACACAAGTACTTATTACAAGTTGAAATTATTTATTTAAATACGAAAATGCATCAAATGACCATACAATAGGCGTATTAATTTATTCGTACTATTAAACACGTTATTTTTTGTATCAAAACTTTTTTAAGAACATAGACAATTATAGACACTTCCTATAAAATTTAAAAATGAATCTATAACTCACTTTTGTGAATAATAGTAATGAAAAAGTCACAGTTTTATAATAGGTGTCATTCCGTGCTTAATTGCGGTAAAATAATATCACTGTTATGAGCAGGTGTGTTGTAAACATATTTTCTTTCCGGATTGTCTATCGTCAGATTAGGTTATATTTTTCAATTATATTTATTACTAGCTGCTGCCCGTGGCTCCGACCGCGTGGATATCGGTAATCGCGAGCAAACATAGCCTATGCCGTTTTCCAAGTTCTAATCTCTGGTATCTCTGTACCAAATTTTATCAAAATCGGTTCAGTGGTTTAGGCGTGAAAGCGTAAGAGACAGACAGACCGACAGAAAGACAGATAGACAGAGTAACTTTCGCATTTATGATATTAGCATGGATATGGATAAAAGAATTCTTCATTGGATGAACAAAAAAAAGCAGATGCAAAAGCAACAACTTAGTTGTAATAAAAGATTTGAATTCCTCCCTCAGTTATCTGCCTCATTCCTTTATATCGAATTCTGTACGAATACGGTAGCAGTTATTTTTAAATTAACAATTACACGCACCTGCCAAATAACATCTCAAAATCCAATTTTTATTCTACCTTATTATTACAATTGAATTCATAACGATATCTTTCTTGTGAAATATATGCTTATACAATTTGACAAATGTTCTTCACTCTAAGATGTAATCTTGACATTTATTTGATTTAAAACATCGGATGGCGGATTCCATTTTGATATTATATTTGAGTGGCTTTGGCTCGTAGTATTTGTGCACCTTTGTTTGCCCAGGAATAAAATTGTTAAACTCAAATATCGCGAACACGGTATTACAAAATTGAAACAACGGATTTAAACTTTGTCTTTTTTTCGATTAGGTACTATTTTTGGAAGAAGCACCTTTTATTTTATTTTTTTATTTTTAATATTCAAATGTTTAAAAAATTTAACAATTGTTACTTACCTGATACTAACAGAAGTTCACGCAAATTTCACCCACTGAAATAAAACTCATATTGTATTTCCATAAGACTTGAAAGCAACTTTCAAACTACGTTAGCACTTCTGTATTGCACTCCTCGTGTCATTGTATCTGCGGATTATTGAACATAGATATGTGTACCTACTACAACAACACAAGTAACAGTTTTTGTTACAGTTTTTTTTATACCACTTAGATGATGGAAAGTGGTTACAGTAGCCTATGGACGTGGGCAACACGAGGGGAGTCACACTCGTACTGTAAGAACCTTGTACTGCACTTCTTGAAGAACCCCATATTGTAGTCGCTTGCAAAAATTCCAGTAGGGAGTCCATTTCACAACTTGGTTGGCGTGGGATGCAGATGATTCATTCAGCTTAACACACATTGAAAAAATAATTTCATAACATAACCTCCCGAAACCAAATACGGCAATACTTTTACGTTACGTTACTATAGTCTTATAAATTACGCCACTAAGTTGTAATTTTGTTTTCTGGTCGAGTGCCAAGAACATTAGCTGAGATACAAAATACGCATGTAGCCAATAAACATGATTTAGATTCTTCAATAGTGGTCGAATTTAATGACCTCTGCATTGGAGGGTTAGGTTGTATGAATTAAGGAAAAAATGTGTTATTGTGTACCTACTGCGTTTCAATGTCATAAGTTTACGTAATATGTATTTAGTTTTTGTTGTTTCGATGCGGGACGTAAAATGTTATTTACTTTTTCTTTGCTATACGCTGGATTTTATTATTTGAGTTATTGTAATGGAGATTCTTGTTCTGTTACAATAGGACCTTTAAGATATTGTGTGATATCGGCGGAGTGGAACGAAAAAAGCTTCCTTATTAAAAACTCATCTCGATGCAGTGCGGCTGCTATAGATTTGTTTCAACTACTTACTTTTTCTAATTCACCTATATTTTCTTTTGTTTGAGGTAGATACCCTACCTCAACGGGCAAATACATTTACTTTACATAAAACCGCAGTTAATCAGTTCCGAGTCGAGTTTTTTTTATATTGAATACGTCAATATGACTCCACTTCGTCTAATGGTAAACCGAAAGTAAAGTCTCATGAAAGAGGGTCTCCATTACAGACACCAATAAGATTACAATGGAGGCCCTCAGCTTGACGGCCTCATCATAAATACTCAATAAGATGTTTCTTGAGTTTCGCTTAAAATGTGTAAATGTCTAATAAGAAGCCATCGATGTTCACGTTGAAATGTAGGTATCAATTATCAATATTTCAAAAGGTTTTGTCCAAGACCAATATCAATGTAAATTGTAATTCTGCTAAGCTATTTTTGTTACGACTGTACAATATTTCGCAAAAAAACAATTTCTAAAACTTTCCCAATACACAAGACATGTACCTTCATGATAAAATTAGACATAAAATGTATAATAACCATCATATCTGAGTGTAATAGTTCCGTGTTAATTAAAACTATGAATATACGAGGCCCTCCGCAATTTATTTCCTAGACGGTTAATGCAAGATTACGTTCTCGGGTCAAACGATAGGCAAGAAAACTGCGTTTCCTACGTATAATATATGGACGGACCCAAGCTGTAAGCGAGAAATTTGGGTTAATTCGTTCTACCCTTCCGTGCAGTGAAAAAATCACTGCCAATGCTGCACATCTGGTCTCGGTCAGTTCAAATTAATGAAGTGGGTGCGTAGCTATTAGTAGGCATTTTGATTTTGCGAATGACGATGAGTCAGGCGCTGTGCAAAAATCTATAACAGAAATCATGTATTGTTTGAAATATTTACCTTGTTTATGATTTTTGTCATACAACTCTGGAGTGAAATGGGTGAAATTCTTTCATTTAAAACTATTATGTAATTGTAAATTGGAAATGTTTGTCCGCGATGGACGCAAAAACTACCGAACGGATTTTGATGCGGTTTTTTTTTGTTAGAAAGGTCTTGGTCAGACTTAAAATCTTACGACTGTTTGATAGCAATCGGTTGAGTAGAACCGGAGATAAGAGATCCACGCGGGCGAAGCCGCGGGCGGAAGGCTAGTTTAAAATATTTTTAATCATTAGCATATAACATAATATCCTTTGATTTATAATCGTAACTAATCATTGTTATGCATATAAACTAAGATAATGATATAATTCGTCATATTTGTGTTTATTTTGTAAATGTTATATCCATGTTTACTGAAGTAAAAAATTAAATGAATTTAGACTTAATGACGATCTATAAGCTAGTTCACTACTTATCATAAACAAGTTTAGATTACTAATACAGCTATCGGGATTTTTAATATGATATTATTTTGAGTAGATAGAATGTGAGTGACCATGATAATCTAAATACCTTTTTTATACCAAAGACAAGTACACGGCCCACCTGATGGAATAACTAAACCTATAAAAAATTAACTCAGTAAATTATATAAAATATGTAAAAAGTTTTTTACGTGTTACCTTAATACGAGTAGTACCACACATTACTTTTAAGCACAAGGTTTCACGTCTTCAAATAGCACATAAACTAACTTTGTTAGACATTACTTCACCTCCCTAGTACCTCCCTAACCTCTTGTAATAAAACTTTTTCGAACACCCTACAGTTTTAAATTGTGAATGGCTTTAAGCGCAAAAAATGTATAAAAATTCTGTTGGACAATTTCATGAACAACTCCCGTACTGGCTCGGCACGGCGCGGCGGCAGTTCGTTAGCGTTCGGATCAAACCAAGTCACAAAGACCAACCAGAGCTAACCATACATTATGCTTCGGGTTTAATTGGTCGGTCCAGTACAATGGGTCTCAATGGGACTAACTGAATCGCAATTGCGGTTAGAAACACTTTGTGTGGTAATAAATTTGTAGTTGATCATTGAAAATTGAAATTTGGATGAATATTTTGAATAGAAAATGTTGAGCGTTTACTTACAATTTATGATTTTGTGTACATACCGACTAGACTCTTGGGTATACAATATTATATATTCATAGTAGGTACCTGCTTGTATATGTTAAGTTAATATTATATATTATTAAACTGTAAATGTAGGTACTTATAGTAGAGCAGAAAGCTGTGGTTTTACTAGTTTGCTTTAAAACAGTTTATTGGAGTTCCCATAATAAAAAAACGAATGCCATTTTTTTAGTATATAAAACAGTTTTGAAAGTGACTAGAAATATAACATTGTTGCAAAGAAAAATATTTTTTGTTTGTTTCAAATTCCATAAGGATCAGTACTTGTTGTCTCATTTATATTTCGGGTAGGACGGTTATTTTTTTTATATAAGACACGTCAATTTGACTGCGCCTTACCTAATGGTAAGCTGAGGGCAAAGTCTTGGATAACTCTTTTTTTAGTCTACAGTACCTACCACTAGGAGTATGGTAAGTGATACAGTGTATTGTTTATCTTCAATGAGATAAAAATTAAAATATTCACTTTTTATGGTTTACGCAAATATTGAGCACAGCATTTATCTATTTATTTTTACGAGTTACATACTTTTGTTATGATAAACATGCTCTCAGCTTGCTTATAATTAATCAACCTTCAGGGCACCATATGTTTTACATTATGTAGGTATATACCTACAGTCGATATTTCGAAACACGAGCGTAGCATGATATCGAAGATTCCCGTTTCCGTGTAAAAGTGTTGTTCCACGGTATGAATAGTCATCTTTTTCTGACATTGTACTTTTTGTATACTTACCACGTATTCTGTATTCAGTCTAACGCGAAACAATAATTTATAGTCATATCACGATTTTATTCCAGCTTCCAGTCTAAAAAGGACTGGGTTTTTATAGACAGACAAAAAGTATACGCAGATTTGAACTAGATTTCTACGTCTGCATACGTAAACGCAAAACTGACAGGCTGACATTTTTATTTCATTCTTATTGTAGTCCTAAACAAAATAACGTCAGAGTAAACTGAATCAACTGTCTCAATTTTTTCTGATGGAAATGCTGATTTTACCAATATTAAAAGCAGCCAATCTGCTATTCCAGACAACTAATCTCTGTTTCTGTCTCTGTCCAAATTTCATCCAGCTCTGTTTAACCATTTATGAGTTGAAGATAGACATACATACCATCCATTTAACTATATATTCTCACAAAAGCATATCTTACGCCCTTTTACTGCCACCACCTGCTTTTGTCTTACACTCTTCTCAAGCTTCCTCTACACTGTTATTAAACCTTTTATGCAAGCCCTCTGGTTTCAGTCCATATTCAGTTTGAGCAGTGCATGTTCTGTGAGGCCGATCTCACCTTGTCTGGCCACTTACACGTGACTTAGGAAACTAGAACCAGACATTTACCTTAATGGAAAGACAGTTTGATATTATGAAAAGGATAGTTTATTGTGGCACCCAAAAAACTAAAACACGCATTATCCATTTATGTCCCTTTCCCTTGATACATAATGCTCCAGGGTTTTTGGTTATACCGATGCTATAGGTACATTATATTCTATTAAGTATATCGTTGAGATCGGAATCTCAATAAAAATTGTTTCTCATCGTAAAAGAATGCGTCTGGCGTAGTCATATATATTCAGAGGACAACATCGGCTCTTTTGAATTATATCTGGTCAATTGATTCTAAAACACTCTTGATATATTTTAATGAGATTTTGGATAAATTTTTGCTTTCGTATCGAAAAGACATTTAAGCACAACGCCCTATTAGCAGAATGTCCTAAAAGCAAAACGGCATATTATCATAATTCGGGATATTCATGAAAATTTTAGCTGATGTGTCACTCGCGTATTTTCATGTCCTAAAGTGGAGAAAACTGTAGAATAGAGTGTAAAACCAAAGGTTGAATAGTGGCTGTAACAAGTCGATTTTACGTGAGCGGGTTGTACAGTCAGTGACAAAACCTAATTTTACCGCTGACTGTACAACACACGTAAAATTTCATTATTATATGCACTTCAACGGACTAAGCAGTCAATTATTGTTGATATTGCATTAACCACATTTTTTAAGATAGTTTGCTCTCTGCTTGCTTATTTACTGTGCCTTCAAAAACAGAAGCAAATGACGAATAATAATCTCTACCTGTCCTGGAATGATAAATACGTGAATATAATAATAAACTTAGATATGTATGCTCTCGAAGCCAATGCAGTATTTACACTGCTTTAGTTGCTCAGTGTATAAACTACACATTCGTGTACGATGTGAAATGTTTGTGGTATATCTGCTGTGATTGGCACACATCCAACTCGAACTTGCTGCTTCAGCTGAATGTAAGTGATGCATACGAATGGAGTTGTGTGACATTACAGAGAATTCAATTAGAAGGATTTTGGAAACTGAATGAAGACACTATCATATAGGTTTCTGGTTACATAAATAATAATGTGTTTACTTACCGAAAAATAATACATATTACGTAGTCCAAAAGCTTGTTTACTACTTATTTCACATTTATTTTTTTTATTCTAAGATGAAAGTCCCATGTGAGATAGTGATAATTAGGACACCGTATAATATTCCAGCGTAATGTTGAATCATTCTGTTTATTTTGCTATATCCTCTGAAAGAAAAGTGTTCTGTCAATAAGAATTATGCGGTGGTAGGTACTACAAGTGAGTAGGACGAATTTGTTGGTTTAAAAAGTTATACCTACGAGTATTCTTCCTTATCACAAACACAGGTATAATCGCAAGTTAATAGTATCCTACGTACTGTAGGTCTCAGAGTATCTCGTAGTTTTATTAGAACTCGTTCAGAGGTTGCAAGCAGATTGACTTACAGAGTCGCAATTGTAATGCCAGCGTGGATACACCAAGTAGTTGTCTTGGCAATTGAATTGTTGGAAGTGTTCAAAGACAAATTCTTTGGGAATTTATTGCTACAATTTGAGACTGATGACTACAATTTGACTGACTGACTGATGACTTTATTTGAGAATCGAATGCAAATGTTTAAAAGTGTACTCCACAAATATATTGTAACAATTGATTTGAATTTCAGTACTTCGTAATAGTTTTTACATACATTTTCACATTGCGTTATTATCCCTAGACCTACGTCAGACAATTATACCTTTATTATGGTACAGTCAAAAAGAGAAACAGATATTTTTTACATAAATAATTACTGTTATTGTAACAATTGTATTTAAGTACAATTTTCCTCCACACGCTGAACATTAAAAATCTAATAGAGGAAACAGTTAATAAGCGCTGAGATTCAGCGAAAAAGAGAATTTATAACAAGTAGCGCACTCTTTTAATGTGTTTAACTGCCGACAGCAGCAGTAAGCTTATTATGAAGAAACCGATTTAATATTATAAACACTAAAAAATATGTTTATATTATTTTGCATTCGGGAATTTGTTATTTAATTACACCGGGACGGCTGAACGGATCCAGATAAAATTTTGCAGAACTGGAAAGGTCTGGAATAGCCGTCTCTACCATGTAGAATGTTCTGATGACCTCTTCCAACTAATCCTACCCTCTCCTTTTCAACACAGGACAACACGTGCAGGACTTAGATGTCACCCGCATACGGTGCAAAATATTTCATCACAAAACAAGCGGTTCGGCGACTCTTTCTTTTGCCGCACCATTAAGAGATGTAATTGCTTACCAGCTCACGTGTTTCCTTCTTCCTACAGTCCCGGCGGCTAGTGTAAAATATGACCTTTGTCCGGTGTCCTTTGTTTTCTTCCGAGTCTTTTCCCACTTCAGGTGGGGTCGACATTGAGTCTAAATGAAACCATCGAACTTTGATATTTTCCATAAGGCATAAGGCTCCAGAATGCACTAGCGATATCGAAGTTTAGTCGAGGTTTTTTTCATTGCGCCAAATACTCTTAATAAATGACACAGATGTTCGTATCGTACATGGACTGAAGACCTAACGTGCTCCCCAAAGTACGGAGGGGTTTCATTGTGTTAAGAATGATTACCCATCTAAGACTGACAAAACTAGTATTCTTAATCTTGTAGTAGGATAACCTACTCGGTTACAGCTAAATTTTAGTATCAAGAAATTGCTCAGTAATATACAACTTGTATACTCTTAATTCTTCGTTTTTAAACCAACTGCGTATGTCTGTTATATAATACTAACTTTAAAAGGTATGTGTAATGTTATTATTGATAATGTAGACTATTAGTTAAACAAATATGTAGGTATGTAGCAATTACACTTTAATGCTGTTTAATCGATGTCATATAATTGTACGTGCTAAGCATTTAACGAGAACCTTGGGATTTATACGTGTTCTGTTTACTATATTGATCTTGTAACACTTGCATGTACAGTCCAGATACGGTTGCAGCTTTACATACAACTTCTTTATGAAGAAGTGCAACCGTATTTCCTTTGTTGACTGTACACAAGTCTTTTTTTCTTTTCTTCCACCTTATTTGTTTGTTGTTTGCGTCATTTATTACGTAGTAGTGGACAATGGTGGCAGTCCTTTATAGTCATTATAGCACTTTAGAGGCTTTCTATTCTATTGATTTCCGGTTGGTTTCCTTGTTGTGACTTCATTTTGTTTAGTGTTATTTTATTCTTTTCAAACGGGTTTTAGTCTCTGATCTTCACTTACTGTACCACCGCTTCACTATATTCTGTAATAATCTATGTTAGTTCTTTTATACATTGATTATTTAATCTTAAACGTTGTGATATTGTGGTAAGAGTAATTCATAGAAAAGGGAGGAAAAAACTGTATTTGGAGATCAATATTTTTTTCTTTTTTCTTTGTTCTTGTGTATGTATATTAATACTATTGTATTATTCTTCTTTCAGGTAATTCTTTAAATAGTTATACTATTTATATCGTCACACGCAGCATAAATCGGTAAGTACAATGAACGACACCAAGGTATTAAGATCATTTTGGGTACTTTGCTAGTCGACATCGATTTGATGCTGACTGTACCTGTCTGATATAAAGTCAACTTTTTTTAAACTTATTTAACCACATCATGTCAATGGCAAATGTAAGAGAAGTAATATATTATATTAGAGGACTAAAAATACCCTTCAGCTCCTTAGATACACTGTGTTTACTTATAGGTATGTATGAGAAGTACCTAGTATCTTATCCAGCATATTGTAACAATGGCATTAACGAAGCTTCAAATTGAAATTGTCCTTGAAGACAGATCGTTTTAGATACGCTAGTTTGTCTTTAATTCTATCTGCATCATCGCAGCATTCTTTTATTGACCTCGCAAAGTCGGCTTCTTTAATTACAATCATATTTGTCACAGTTTCAATTGAAAGAATCCACTGTGGAAACAAAAAAGTTTACGGTTCTTCTACGTACATACAAACATGTATTAAATCTATACAAATTAAATTAAAATAATGTGTTTGAATATAAAATCATAATAAAATAAAAATATTTTTTTACTAGAAAATTTAAAATATAAAAATAACCCTTATAATTTAGGGGCTTAAAAATTATTTACGACCAATTGTTTATTACCAATTAAGCAGAAAAAATTGTGTATATTGTATACTGTAAAAACACAAGTAGTAAAACAACAAGTTTTTAATGAATGCATAAGAGTGTATAACATTAAATACCTAACAACACCGTGCTACATTAGTTTTAAACAAAACCCGCAGTCCGACTGGAAAAAGTGAACCCCAGACTCCGAGATGAAAACTTTGGATGAGAGATGAAGAAGAAGACGCTAGTTTTTGTCTATCTGTCAATATATATTTGGAACACTAATTTCAAAGCTGGCGAGGTCGCAGGCTCTGCTAGTACTACAAATAATATATAGTTTATGAGGTCATTGCCTAGCTATTTAACGAAATATACTTAGATTTAGGACTCGTACGTCCGAATATATTTACAGAAATTCTCATTTCCACGCTTATGTTATTTTTTATACTAACTTTTCTATCTATACGGTTGGGCACTGTTCCAGACGATATTCCGATGTTGGTCCTAATTTCATCTGACAAAGAAACCTAATAGCTTTGTCTGTATTAGCCCTAATTTACTATTCAAATAGTTCATTGAACTCAAGAATACGTCATTGTAATAAGATATCTTAGTAGCATCAACTGCTTCGTGATACCATAGAATATATTGAATGATGAGTACCTACGTAATTGATGTTTCGTCACTCATTCGTTCCCCTTCTGGATTTGGTCCTAATTCTGATTGAGATCAATAACACCATTAATTAGAATCTGAGAATATGAGTGATAAAGCAAATAAATAAGGTTCAAGATCTAGTTCGCATGATCTCTATGTTATTACAATATAATGATGACAAGCTAGACGTTGTTTTTCCACTATAAAAAAATGAGGGTTGGTGGTAGGTTAAAAATGCAGGTTCTTTTCAATGTAAATTCATAATGAAATAACAATAGTTTTTGCCAGAACATTGAAAATAAAATATATCCCTTAAACGAAACTCAAACCTACCAAATAAGCACAAAATTTTTCATAAGAATCGATTATTTCGTTTTGGAGGAGTTGGCAGACGAACATTGTGACACGAGAATTTTATTGGATAGATACGTAACTTGTATGAATCAATGTCAATTAGAGACGAGTGACCGAGGATGCTCACGTGCGGTTACTTTAAATTGAGCACGTTACTATCTTCTAGAAGAGAACACGAGACGGCAGTCGCTTCTATAAAAGATAAACCAAAATATAGAAGTAGTAAGATAATGGATTCCGATGAAAGGTTTGAATGCAACTCAGCAGATGATAACACATTTGGTTGTTTGTGTATAAGGTACCCAGTTGCCAATTGTAACGACATAATAGACTTATTCCCTTATTTTAAAGTGCAGAAAACCCCACGAAAACCCCAGGGGGAGCAGGGTATGGTTATGTCGGACTCGAACCGATTCAAAGGGTTAAGTGCACCTCGTCCTTGGTCTTCAATTACCGGAAATGAGAAAACAAGCAAAATAGTAGACTTATTTTTTTTTTTTTTTTTTTATACCACTTAGGTGGCAGACAAGCACACTTAACCCTACGTGCATCATAAAGTTGAAAACTATGGCTGCTGAAAAGTAGGCAGAAATTTCTTTAGACAGTTTTGCTTTTGCTCTCAGCATTGTATGAATATTATACCTACCTTACACAATAATATGTTAACTACCTTGAACTTCTATGTAATTTAGCGTGTATTTTGGGATTTGTCCGTTGCATAATTTTACATAAGTGTTGTGTTTGTACAAGTGTTTTAACTATGTTAGCGTTTGAGTCGCACTGCGGTGCCGCTTATTACATTGTACTGTACTACTTTTTGGCTCTCTACTGTTACCCAAAAAAAACAACCGCTCTTTAAAATACATGCTCTACTAACTTTTGTCAGGCGATAAGAATTTTTTTCAGGGTATCAGAAACATGTTGCTAAATGTATTATATGTAAATGAGGCGCAAAAAAAAGTTCATACTAGGCTATTTGTTTTGCATTACTCTACTAGGCATAATAAATTCTGAAAGATTGGTCTAAACGACGAAAACAAAACCATTTTATTTGATTTATGTTTGGTTAAGGAAAATTAAAAATGTGTCTAGATTTTCTTCCTCTGAAATAAATAGTAAAAAATTTAAAATTCCTAACATGGACAAAAACCTATTTTTACTAGTTTCATTACTACAACGTTGGAATCATGTCTTTTATATCTTGGTCTTCTATACAGGGTGTATTTTTGAAACGGGGCATTATGGGCAAGTACCTTAACCGTTATACTTACAGCAAAACGTTCTTAGGAGACCTTCCCTAACTTCAAACAATCGATAACTCCAAACAATACAATGGTAAATATCCCGATAGCTCTTATAGTAATGCGTTTATTCACTTCGATCGATCGGTGATCTACTTACTGTATAATGTCAACAGCCCTGATAATTTAGTTGTTAGAGTATTCCCCTAGCACGGGACGCCTGAAGTTTCAAATCCCATCCGATATTTGCCTTTAAATTGATCAGACTTGACTTTTATCCAATATATTCTAAGAAAAAGTTAGAACTTAAGTTAAGTAAAAAGCTTTACAATATATTCATACAATGTAAATAATATTTTTGCGTATCTTTGTTGTTGCGGATCAAGTCTAAAATATCGAATGACTGACCTATTTAAGCTCTTCGTGGAAACATTTATGATAAGGTACTTACTTAGTACTTGTCTCAGCATTTTTAAAAAGTGAATAAACAGTTCAGTCACACTGTTTGAACAGATGTCACCCTTGTTGATACATCGCTTTCGAACGGGCATCTGAAAATAAGATACGATGTTGAGTTGTATGAACCAGAATATATCAGACGACGACTTTTGATTGATGTTGATAATCGAATCTAAAATCAAAAGAAGACTTTGAGGTTACTAATAAGTACCCTGATATTATAAGTTTATTGTATAGTTAGTTATAGTGATCAGATCATACTTACACATAAATTTTGAGTGCTTATCGTAAATTTGATTAAAAAATTCATTGAATTGAATTAGTAGTTTCTTTTGATCTAGTAAAAGGTGATAAATAAAATTTAACGTTATTAAATTAGAGGAATGAAAGTAATTCTTGTTAATTTGCTTCTTGAATTATTTATTAAATAATTGATCATAATCGGTATCCATCCTAACGAACCCAAAATGGATTTAACAGAAAAGTGTATGGCATCAAAACACAAACTCAGAGACACTACCTCTGGATTTGTATTTTGATATAAACTTTAAATTTTATGAATTAATCATACTTTTCTGAATAATTAAATATACTCGTCTAAAGGGCACAGATCCCATATGTACCATACTATGTATAAGCTATTTAGAGTTGTATATTATCTACCTTTGCTAACCTTTGATACTAAAATGAGAATAGTTTTGTTATTTCAAACCACTGATGGATAAAGTTCAAACCTTAACCATTGAATTATTTATAGGGTTGTGGATTAAAGTTCGTTGACTGTTAACAATGTTTCGCAATTGAAATGTTTCAGTCTGACATTTTATTGTTTTAATGTGCCATTTAATTATGTCATAATTGTATAGGTAATAGGTAGAAGGACGTTAAAAATCTCAGAAGAGGTGATTATAGGTGAGTCAAAACGCAAATTAGGCAATTTCGGCAAATTAGGCAACCGACTTCGGGAGCGCGTGCACCGTATTCGCACTCGCCATCGCTACTACTATCTCCAAAATTCTTTTTTGAATTCAATTACGGCTAAATAAACTTACGAAGATAATATTATTATTGAAGCCATTTCGCTTTTCTCTTTGTAAATCGAAATATTATTACTGCCTGGGAAACAATAATTGACTTTTCATACTGATTTGTATTTTCTACATTTGTTTAGATTCTAATCACACTGACTAACCTAGACCAATGGCAAAAATCTTCATCGCAACGAATTTCAGGGGCAAGAGTTATAAAGAATCAACATGATATCTACTAAATTAACAGACAAAACAAACATAAAACAGGGTTTATAGTACTACTAAGATAGGAGGTAATTCGTTTCGTGTACTACTGATGACGCAGCAACTAAATATAGGTACGGTAGGTATGTCTAACGTAACCGTACCTACTATCGCATCGTAAATCCACGGCCACGGCAAGTTATTAGCCGAGATGTTTATCATGTAGGTAATACCCACATAAATATGGGCTGAAACATGACTAGGCTGATATTTTCGTTGTTTCAGTTGTCTCTAGTTCTGTGAATGCGACGACATAAAAATGAAATTATTTTATTACTAGCTTTTGCCCGCGGCTCCGCCCGCGTGGATGTCGGTTATCGCGACCAAACATAGCCTATGTCCTTTCTCAAGGTCTAAACTACCTCTATACCAAATTTCATCAAAATCGGTTCAGTGGTTTAGGCGTGAAAGCCCGACAGACAGACAGACAGACAGACAGACAGACAGACAGACAGACAGAGTTACTTTCGCATTTATAATATTAAGTAAGGATTTAATTTCATTAGGTAGGTATTAGTGCTGAGTGACAGAGCTCATTTTGATTATTCTGTACAATCGCGTTGTTTTTTTTTTTCAGGAAAGTCGCGTTAATAAATAAACTTGAAAAGTGAAAGCTAAAATCTTATCTAAGTCCCGAAATCAAAAACCATTTCAGAGACGCCTGCCCGAAATATCTTTATAAGACATTTTGATTGATTTTTATATTACGTATTCAAAGCAACTGGTTCGTTTTCAGTATTTAGTTATTCAGTTGGAATTCTATTCTCCTCGTTGTTAGAGTAAATCGCTAACGGGTCACGTCTCAGTTTTCAGCCACCCACCATTAACTGTGACCGAAGGCCGACCTCTATTTTTAACAATTCCCAGTGTGACGTCATGAACCCATTTATTTATATTAGGCGTTGCATTTTATTCCGAACCCAAGATAGACACGTAAAACGTATGGTTATAAAGAAAGGAGAGACAAGACATACGAAAATAGTTACAAATTGAAGCCGGACATGTGAACCAAATTAAGATTAATTGGATGAGAAGATTGTACCGAGAAAAGTAAAGTATACAAAACTAACGCAATATAATATACTAGTAGCTTTAATACACATATCATCATCATCACTACATATTATAAATCAAAGTCGTTGTCGCTGTCTGTCCGTCCCTATGTATGCTTAAATCTTCAAAGCTACGCAACGGATTTTGAAGCGGTTTTTTTAATAGATAGAGTGATTCAAGAGGAACGTTTATATGTATAATACATGCGTAATATTGTAGAGAAACACTGATAAATTTAGAGATATGCAGCGGGAACGGGATCAGAAAATATGGCAGTACGAAGATCGCCGGGTCAGCTAGAATAAATATAAGCCAGATATTTGTGAACATAATTACTTTTCATAGAGCATTACACAACAAAGATTTATTTTGTTTTATTATTTTACATTGAATTCATAGCAGTAGGTTAAATGCCCAAAACGTAGCAAACAAACATAACGTCCTATTTTATGATATGCATATACCGAAGTTTTGAAATGCTTGCAGCACTCGGGGTGCGTAGTATTTGCATAGATAGGAGATAAAAGAAAAAGTGAAAAGTTGGGAGATTAGTCCCTTGGGAGCTAGCTATTAAATAAGGAATAAAATATAAAATATGGTATGAATTGCGTATATCAATTCATTTCAATGCTGTAATAATACCTAGTTTTTTTGGCAAGAGATTAGTTTGCCAAGTAGTTACACAGAGAATGTATCTTGAATTCCGAATTCAAATAAATAATGGAGAGGTTTGAAAAATCGAATTGGAATTTGACATTTCATCGGATGGCTTTATTCGAATGGTATGCAGTTGTACGACTTGCACTACTGCTGTATCAATATTTATTATGCTATAATGTTCCATGTTCGGAAATGTAGGCAGCTACATTTTCATTAGGTGGAAATATCGAGCATTACGATGCGTCAGATCTATATGCCGATGCGATAACGCTCCGTCACATAAACGTGAAATTCCTAAGTATCTGTAGGCACATGCTGTAAGAACATTTCGAACGATCGAACGAACTCGACAGCTCAATCCGCGGCGATATTTCCATTCTGCTTGCTGTAAATTTTGTGTCGTCACGTTCTCGAGCATGAGGGTGATGTATGTTTACGTGTTCGACAACGTGACATCACCAAAACAGCATGCGATATTGAAATATCACTGCAGATTCAGCTTTCGAGTTCGTTCGATCGTTCGAAATGTTCTTACAGCATGTGCCTACTGTTGTGTCTGTGAAGTATTGGGATCAAAACACATACGCTACTTTCAGCATTGGCGATTTTGTAGCTGCTTAGGTAATACCTGTGATAATACTGTATTACTTTCTTAGTGCTCAATTACTAGGTATATTGCGTAATTCTACGACTATTTTAAAAACTAAGTACCTCACAATCAAAGCTAATTCAACTTGCGCTGTAACTTTTGTGTTATGTGTATTCTCTTTATGTTAAGCAATTCCTATTGTTTATAGGTCTAGTAATTAGCAAGAAGAGCAATACATTTCCCAAGAACATTTAAACAATAATTCATTTACTATTTACGCCTGTAGCACATCTCCGCCGCGAAACCGCGTATAGCGGAACCGCGGTAGTTTCGCCATGTTCTGTCAGTTGTACGAGGAGCGAAACTCTAGCGAAACGGCATGTTCTAATGCATAGATTTACCTATCTTCTATCTCTTTCGCCGCGCAGTTTCGCCTTATGCCGTTCACACCTCCGCGCTTCGTCCGCTATTTTGTCAGTGTTGTCACGTGACAATTTTACGTAACACGTAAATTGCAGGGCCGCATTAGGGGTCTTTTAAATTCCAAATGAATCAAGATCAGTAAAAAAGTTTTACTTTGATTATTTTTTCGCCGTCTACAGTTTTTTGTACAGGATGGTATTACCTACATCTAGGTACACTAATATTCTAAAGAGGAAAGTCCTTTTCTTGTTTTTTTTTTGTTTGTTGTTGACTGATTTCAATAATGGGAGTAACATAGGCTAGCAAATAAAGACCCGCGACGGCATGCGTTTTTAGTGGGTCAGAGTTCAGTTCAGTTCGACAATCACTCCTGACCATATCCAAGGGAACTTTAGCACGAAAAAAAAGTGGGAACGGAATCCGAATTCCACGCGGGCGGAGCCGCGGGCAACTGCTAGTATTATACATAGCTGCTGCCCACGGCTCCACACACGTCGAATTCTGATCACGCTCCTACTTTTTTTCGGTAGTCCCTTCAAATACCACTCCGGTCGGCCATCGCACCTACTCAAAACCGCACGCCTCCTATTACGCACTCCCCGACTGATTCTAGGCCATAATTTAAGAGCCCTCAGGTGTGAAAAGCACGGTGTCCCCATTGTACTCCGAAAAGGAAGGATATGAATGTCACACCACTTCACCAGCGGGGTGAAGCGGTGACAGGTGGCTGAATCTGAACCCTCGGTCTGCACTCGGCGACCAGTCCACCAATAATGTCAAATGTGTTATGCCTAATGAATTTCGGAGTATCAAGTTTCTGCCAGATGGAGGGAACCTCTCTACAGGGCCACATCCGTCGCTACATCTTCTTTTCTCTTTATTATATTTGTATACATATTATTATTTATAACTTAATTGTATTAATATAATATTTATCTAAATGTAATGTTAACGTATAATGGTACCAAATATAAAACTAATTTATATATATTATATTTGTGCAAATTAGTGTCCCCATTGTCCATACAAAAAGTGAACATCTCCTTTCCCTATCACTCACCATAAAGTAACTAATAATTTAACTAGACAGCCAATTACCCAATTTCGGCCCTGTTGATTTTGAAAGTTCTTGACGCACGGTATCAAGTTCGCGCATGCGAAAAAGACGTTATCATGTTGAACGGAGCAATCAGAAGTCAGGTAGTTGGCGCATGCGCTCTACACGGACCAGTTAGATTCGGGTACGCGCTCCATATTAGATAACAAGTGTCAAGTTCCGCTCATGTTTCGCTGCTCCAGCTACACTTGAACACAGCGAAACTCAACTAGCAGTTCCGCTGTCCGCCGCGAAACAGCGGAGATGTGCTACGGGCGTTTTTAGTTTACGGCGATCATGCAACGTTGATGAAACTGCTTTCTAAATTTTACAATGATTCTTGAATTCCGTTTTTTTGTAACGAATTTTCTTTCAATTTTAATCTAAAATTTTAGAAAACAGTTTTAGAAAAAAGAAAAAAGGGAATGAACGTACTTTTTAAGTACCAAAAGTACCTACCGGACTACTAATTTCAATTTCAAAATTCCACATTGATTTTAAAAAAGAAAATATAAAGCGACCCCATGATAACGTTGTAATAATGTTGATATTGAAACCCTCATGTTCTCGTGTTTTGAATACGGTTAAAAAGTAAAAACTCACACGTGTAATAAAAGCGAACAATATCGCTGCCATTTGCTTGCAAATTCAAGATCCACAACACGATAACCACTTACCGCGTTATCTCGGTGTGGAAGTGATTTTTTTAAACGAGAAAATCGTGAACGCCTGTCCTCCGTTGTCCCTTTGTTATGAAAATGTATCTTACCAATTTCCTGTAATGATAAAATCGTTGTTTTTCGTCATGCTTACACGTGGATATAATTATGAATTTGCAGTTCAAATATACACTGTGTTCTAAAGCAGAAAATTTGTATGTAAAATCTTAAGCGTCAAGAAATATTAGAGATAATTAACTTGTACAGGTAGAGCTTCTGTTTAAAATAATAATAAACTCTTACCATAATTTTCAATAGAAAATTATGGTAAGAGTTTAGTAGTATGTAGTATGGTAAGAATACTATATAGAGGGAGAAACAAACAGAAGAAACGTTACCATAGAGTGAGAGAGTAAGAGTTTGTGTATTTTTCTAACTTTCTCGTACTTATTTGTGATTTTCCTAAAACTTGTATGCAAATAAATGTGGTTAATACTTTTGTGTGATAACTGAATCGCACCGAAAACAAAGCAGGTTCAAATACATTTATGTCAACTAACAATGAAAGCTGTGCACTGCATCTGACTCGCAATGTTTTGGAAACTACATGTTACATAGAATTTCAAGCTAATAGTACAAATATATTTATGAAACTAAATTCTGTTTTACTATAGTTAACGAACCATTTTACAGTACACTACACATAATGTTTTATCACAGGAAAAATAACTTAATTACATGAGTTGTTGCACAAAGGCGACGTTCTCAAGAACTATTTTTATGATGAAAATTTACGATCTGCACAGTCTGCGTCAGCAATCTCAATTGGCGGTTCCACTGTCGTTCACTTGATAGGTACCAATAACCGCATCTGCTTCTAGTGTGAGATATGAGACATCTAAGGAAAAGCTGTTATGTTTTATAGGTTTTATACTTCACATTATCGCGATTTAGGTATTTTATTTTTTATTATTTATACTGATCTTGTTTGAACGAATTATTTTTACCAACAATACCTGTGTACCAATGGCAGTCATTTTACGGAAAATATGAAAGTTCAGCCGCATCACGGTTGGGCAGTAAAGTCAACTCCAACTGAGTAGAAAAAGGCTCGGAGAATGATGATGACAAAATTACTACTAGTATAAGAATGAACTACTTAGATCCCTAAAACTATATTACTTGATATATTATACACATGATATACTTAATAAGTAATTATGATAAATTATATTATTTAAGTAAAATAAATTATACGAGAAAAAAAAATACGATAAAATAGAACTTTATTTTACTTTCTGTACTATATTTTTTGGTTTCTTTACTAATGTTTATTTTGCTATTAATTAATACGTTATAGTAAAGTACACTGGAACAGCTGTACCTAAGTAAGACATAATGGCTTTATTATTTATATTATTCCAAATGCTCAGTAATATTACCAAGAGGTTCCATTTCCACCTTTGAAGTCTAGTAATCAATAGCCAAAACTACTGCAACCCGATCCCGCATTCTGCAACTGCTAATAACTCAATTTGGTACACTTCCAGTCATATGAGTGCTTGCCGTCTTGTGCATGCAATCATACAAAGTTATGTCTGACTGTAGACATTAATAATTCCTGTTTGCGGTTAGCTTTTCCAAGTATCTTGACATTTGTACCTAGTGAAATTAGCCCTGAGAATTTTTAACATTGTTCATGAAAACATTCTTCCGCAATCCATAAGTTTTTGTTACTTTAAAGACTTGGCTGAAATGTTTTTGATGTTTGAAATACTTTTACTGTTATGTTTATTTAAACAAAACCCTGAATATCTCCTTTATTTTTCGCAAAACTTATGTATCTACGAATTTCTTTTAGACGCGTCTCAATTTGTAACTAATACAAAACTATTCTCCACGGTTATTGTAAATATGATTGAGATTTCTATTAATCAATAAAATAAATGTCAACATATTTACAAATTTACATACATATATACCTACATACAATCACGCCTTTATCCCTGGAGGGTTAGGCAGAGGTGAATTAACACCCACATTTCAACAATCATTATATTAGGTCCCACGTAATAGGGGGTGAGCCTATTGCCGTTTCCCGGGCACTATTGTTGACTCGAGCCATGTATCTGAGGCTGAATCTGGGCTGTATACCTATATCTGTCTGATGTTACTTTGTGATTTACAAATTTAAGCATCCAAAATGCATGTCGCAAAATATGTGAGATCCTAACATCCCTCCCACAATCCAGTTGGATTTTTATAGCGAACCAAAGATCGATGCTGCTCTGAACTCTTTCTACTCATATAGGGCAGCAGAAAGGTTGCATTTACCTTTTCCTCGGTCTACAAATCTTTCATATTTTCTATTAATAATATATCTCGCCACTCCTCCTCAAAACAAGCTAAACATAAATATGTCACGCGGTATTTTAATATTTATAACATCTGTACCTATGTATGATGACAATTTCGTTCAATGAATTATTAATATTGATTTGGTGCGAATTTTATTCGTTCGTACCATCAAGATTGAGCGAAGCGTTTCATATATTTTTAATAAAGCAGAGAACGTGGCTGGGTTTCAACTCTTCCTTAAAATATTCTGAGCTTAATTGCAATCTTCGTCCAGAATTGCTTTAAATTAAATGGCAAGCTATAGAAGTGACGCGGTAATTACATCACAATCTGCAATCTAGTGCATACCGAAGCATCTAAAGGAACATAATAACATCCTAAAAGAATATTTTAATACCTTATTGCCATACTATCAACGAATAATGTTCTTTTTAAACTGTTATTTCCGAGCCGATAACACATGAATAATAAAACTCGCTGCTTTCTTTGAGTCATTTACCATAAAATAACAGCATAGGTACGTCACCTCGTTACTTATTTTATGTAAAAGAAATAGTAAGTTTTAAATTCGTTATGATCCTTTTCATGAAAAAGAGTCAGTATAATTTCTTTATTGTATGATATAACTATTAGACATTATTAGGATATTGTCTGGTAAGCTGAAAGCAACTATAAATAACAGTTACTGGAAATGAGTAAGTTGTAAGTAGATGTTAGCGAGAAGCGTGTACAGCGACTTCGAATCGATTGTGCAAGTCAAATAGTCAGTGGTAGTTATGTTCAATAGAGGAGATTTAGTTGCAAAACTCGATTTATGGGGAGTGTTTAGGCTTCTATCTCAGGAGGGGTAGACGTATTGCATCCAGATGCTACCAGGGGCCCTAGACAAAGTGACGTTCTATTGATGGAATCGCTCTGAAGCGAACCATTTTTAAGGTTTTAACAATGAATTTCGGGACATTGCGGTGGTTATAGTAATAATGATAAGTTAAATAATGTATTTCGAGTCACAAAGACTCAAATTTCATAAAAAAAAATTTGTTATATTAATGGTTTATGTCAATTTCATACTACAATTAGCGATTCCACTGGCGTTTTCGCCAATAGAATGTCACTTTGTCTAAGGCCCCAGGTAGGTAATTGTCATAATACTCGTATCTATACAGCAAATAACTGTGAAAATTTTCCTAAATAGCAGGAAGACTACATGTAGGTACTCATAGCAGCTGCAATCAATTATAACTGAAATGAGGTTGTAATATATCTCTGCCAACCACTTCTAGGATATACAGGCGTGAAAATATTTAACATAAATCTATACTAGATATTATATAATTCTAAAGTGGTCGTGTCTGTACATTAGAGATATTTAAAAAAAAATACTTGGGTTATGTTATGTTAAAGATAATGAACACGAAAATTTTTATTTAAAAATTTCCCGTCTGTTTGTCCGCGATGGACGCAAAAACTACTAGACGGATTTTGATGCGGTTCTTTTTGTTAGAAAGGGCTTACTCAGACTTAAAATCTTACGTTTGTTTGATTTCAATCGGTTGAGTAGAACCGGAGATATGAGCAAAGGTCGCGTTAACCGAGATGCACGCGGGCGGAGCCGCGGGCGGAAGGCTAGTAAAATATAAAATGTTGACAAATTAGCCTCTGATGTAGGTACCTACTAAGTTAACATTTCTTACCATTGCTAGTTTCAACTTTGATTAAAAATCACCACTTACTGTATTCTAAATAATAAATTTAGAACGTATAGTGACATCCGCCTAGGTAACTAGAATGCAATAAAGTGAAGTTATTCTCTATATTCTAATGTTGAAATTAGTAACAAAAATTGTCCAGATTGAGAAAAACAGCTAGCAAAACTAGGTAAAGTTTCAATCTGGTCTAGTGAGCACAAAATCACAGAAGACCTCCGACTTAAGACTTCAGCAATATAGTAATTGGCAGAAAATTAAATTATTTGGTACCTACATTTTACTCAAAGGATTTCCTTTCTAATAGTTCCTTCCTTAATCCTTCCTAATTAGACTAGCTAGTTAGACTTACTAGAAAGCCTTGCTCGTTAGTGTAGCAGCAACATTTTAAACACAAAACTTCGTAGTGCTCTTTCTTTAAATTAGCAGTCCTCAAGAATCACAACAAAAAAAGACCTCATTTAACTTACGTACCTACAATGATTTGAATGCCATAAATATCCTAGTTTAAAAATATAACTCAAACTAGATTTCTAAATCTACCTTTCACATACATTCCAGTGAAATTCTCACTCGTTTATTGTCGGTTGAGTCTCGAGCGCCGTGAGAGCACTTAGCAGCAAGGAGCCAAGAGTCTCTCTCTGACTTTGCTTTCGGAATTACTTCACTCAAACGTTCTTGCTCGCTTTTCAAAATAGTATTAGGGCTAAAACTTTTCATGAACAGTCATTAAATCGTTCTGTAATTCGTTCAAATAAAAAAGCATTTTTTTAAAATTCATAAGTTATTCCTTTTTGTTTAAAAAAGATTATTCCCCTCACTGTCATTGAACAATGTATTTTTGCTGAAATATCTTAGTTTGTTGATTGTTGAGCTTAGATCCTGTTCCGGGAGAATGATGACCTTTACTAATGTAATGAATTAACACTGAATTAATTTCTAACCCGTAAGAATCTAGAAGGCTCTTAAAGTAGGGAAATGCTCAATAAAAGATGAACAGATGGCTCAAGCTAAATAGCTAATCATTATAATATTTTATTTGAAATCTGGAACGTGAAAGATAACGTTGAACTACATACTTTGCGTTACGCATCATGCAGCAATGTTTGTATGACCAATATTGAGTAAGTTTATATTTCGTGTCGGCATTACCTCACCGTTTGCATACTATAGACACAGAACAGATAATATGCTATAGATAAGTTAGCAGTATTTTGTTTTAAGATAACTCTGAACGCTTCCTACGTAGACACTCACGCGTATGGCTGCTTCTGCTTACCTATAGGTACGTATCTTTAATAATATTAATATTTTACGACATACTGCACTGCGTTATTTGAATCCAAATTAAACTTGAACACTATAACACCAGGGGTGCCTATCTGTCAAAATCTTGGCCGGCATACCACTATAGGAAATTAGCGGAAAAGTATTCCTTTCGAAACATATAGTGAGTGCGTGATCGAAATCGTACACCAATAGACATAATAATAGATTTATTAGCCTAAATAAAAAATGCCGATGCTATATAAAGTCTATATTGTACTACTACAGTTAATGTATTTACGAGAATATAGGAGTAGTAAAACACCTGTGAAGATAAGGATCTAAAAGCAATAGAATAACAGGAACTGTATTTTTACGAAATACGAGTGTACCAGTTACTGTTGATAAGAAGATAAGGGCCTAAGATATAGATACAGGTAAAAACTGACGGTAAGCTAAGGTTAGTATAATACGTATATTTTAGTGAATATTTGTACTATCGTTGTAGTATTTGCAGAATATTGATACATAAAAGTAATATTTGTGGTAAAGTAGGAGGTGGGACACGACCTTTAGGCGGAGCAGGCCAGATTCGTTGGTAGTCAGATTCTGAATAGGTCTGTTTCTTATGTGGCCGGATTCTGAGCTTTTTAAAACGTCAAGCAAAAGTACAGGTAAAAGCATAAATAAACCTACGTAGACGGTATTTCCATTCCAATCGAGCAGTCCGTCTGGGGAAGTAGTTACATCTGCCCTACAGAATACCGCGGCTAATTTACTTCGTGCTATGTTCGCGGCGGTCAGTAGAGTAGCCAGAGCTCACTGGAGATGTTTTGTGGTGTCAGTGGGAAGACCAAAGTCTTGTCCTACTTATCTTCTGCGCTGACAGCACAGAATCTCTCTGTTTTTACAGGGTCGGCAGCACGAGTGTGATCCCCCTGTTGCTGCACACGTCCATAAGCCACGGTAACCACTTTGCATCAGGTGGGCCGTGTGCTTGTCCGCGAACTAAGTAGTATGAAAAAAATAGCATTGTTTTACTTCTTCTTGTTGCTTCTTCGTGCTGTAATTTGGTAATAGACTGGATTTTTTTGACCAAATTGTTGCATACATCAAAATAAAAGGAATGTAATTACATCTTTATGAAAATATATGTATCTAAAAGAATAAAAAAGTGTTCTGGACATAGTAATAACAACATCTTCTGACGCTCAACATCACAACTACAATGATACAAATTAGCCCATTACTATAAAGCATCATAGCTGAGACCCTTGAGCAGTAGGTTATGAGTAGCCTAATCGACTTTTCTTCATGGTTACGATTTCAGCGAACAACATTAGGTATATTATTATGGTAGGTACATTCTGTGAATATTCACACAGTATTGCTATGGCTTGGCAGAACCATATGCACCACATTCAGAAAGTCAAGTATTATTAAGGGAAAGTAAATATAATAACTATAGATAGATATAAAATAAAAAGTGTAAAGATTTCAACAATTCATTAATAAACCAACAGTTTTCTAGTAAGTAGTCGTACATCAGATTTCATGTATTCAATTTAATTAATTTCGAGTCAGACTATTCCTATCAATACATGGTAATAGTTGAGTTAGAAACTATTCATAAAGTAGTACAACTTCTAACCGAGCCGAAATACTATCTCCATTATTTTAGAATTGTTCCAATAGTTGTTCCAAAAACTTGTGATTTTCCACGTTATTTGACTACAGTAAACGTAGGGTATACGGTGTTTTGTAAGCCGTCTGATTTTGAATAAACATTCAGGTATTTGATAGTTATATAGTCTGTAGATTATATTATACAGCAGGAAAAGTTTGAACAAAATTGGTCCAGTATTAAGGGCAGAAACTAGAGTTTTAATTTTATAGAATTTGAACAACTTTGAGCACTCTGTAGAATCGCATGTTGCCGCTTAGCTGTTCAAGTAAGTTACCTACTATGCCTATTGTTGTGTGTGTGTGTGAAGTTGTTGTGTGTGTGTGTGAAGGTGTGTGCGTATTAATTAATGACTTATGACACAGTCAATGACTTTAAAGCAATGGATGAAACTATTTAATGACTTATACAAGTGGTTGCATTTTCTACATTTATTTTAATAATTATTTTGTTAGAAAATTTCGGATTTTATAAATCAGGGAATTTAAGTTTAAATTTAATTTGGTTCTATTCCTACGGACCAGGATGCTTCGCGGTTTCAGTATTTGCACATATGTCGTATCCATATCGTATACAGAATTTCTACGTAACACGCTCCTAAAAAGGAAAAATCCTCTATCATCACTAGTTTTCACTCTTTCCTCTCGCCTTCCATTTCCACTAACGTATTTTTGATAGATTTTGTGAATAAATTGTATTTCACTGTTTCTATTAAGAAATTCTCAGTAGAGCATAGCTTTCTGCGAAGTAGTACACGAAGGCAACACCGTTTCTTCTTGTGAGTGTCGTAATACAAGATAACTTCGACACAGTATTGATTTCAATGAGCATTGAATTCGATTTAGATGGCAATTAGGTCTATATGCGAGATATCGATGTCCAAACTCCTTAGATAAAATCAGAAGTGAGTGGTGTACAACTTGTATGAATAATATCGGTTCCAAGTTCCAACCATCTACAGCTTAAATCTGCAAAGTCGAGTTCTAAATTCTCTATGGAATTTTCGATGTAAGCAAACTTACCTCATGTAAACAGCAATCACTTACCCCATGCCATAATGTATCGACTATCTACGAGAAAGATTCAAGTACCAACATCGTACTAAATAATGATTACCTTGCGATATCCCTATATTTTTCTCGATGTTAGATTCACTGCTATGTGTTGTGGAAGTAGTATGAACGTTCATCATATTGGAAGTATAATAAAATAGTTCTACCAGAAAGGTAGTAGGCTGCGAACTTTGAAGGTTATTAAACAAGCAATGAAAAAAAAAAATAGTCGTATAAAAATGTTGTTTGTTTGTTTGTTAGAAGGATCGGAGTAGGTCAAGGCGAGGTCTAAACTTTATAGAGGATGTTTTCTGTTATTCAGTATCCTGAATTCATAATATATTATACACGTGTAGCTTATTTTCTTATACGCAAATGTCTGTCCAATATTGACTCGGCAATTACAACACAAGTTACTTGTGTTGTATCTTTAGAATACTTACGTATTGAGTAGGTACTGGCAGTAAGTTGATCGTTATAGAAACATAGTTCCATTTCTAAATCGATGAGTAAAAGTACATAAATTACACTTGAAATCAACATAATCAGGCATTAAAAATGATATGACATGCGTTTTACTTTGTTACCGCACACATTCATGTACCAAATGGTCCTAAGTCTCGGTAACCACTTACCAGATTACAGCTGAACAGGCTGCGGCCTTCCCATAAACCTTAAAACAGGTCAATAATTGAACTGCTGTCATTCTACCAACTGCAAATGTCACTTTGTACTGTCATATAAATATATAGGACTAGCTTTTGCCCGCGGCTCCGCCCGCGTGGATGTCGGTTATCGCGACCAAACATAGCCTATGTCCTTTCTCGAGGTCTAATCTACCCCTATACCAAATTTCATCAAAATCGGTTCAGTGGTTTGGGCGTGAAAGCGAGACAGACAGACAGACAGAGTTACTTTCACATTTACTTATAATATTAGTAGGGATTACAAAGGGATTCCAAAGTGACATTTGCAGTTGGTAGAATGACAGCAGTTCAATTACTGACCTGTTTTAAGAGTTCATGGTATGGGCCCTTGCTTACCTATAAACCCTTTTATTATTTAAAACAATATTATAATGTGTCACCGTAACCTCAGCAAAATGTCATCTATACTATTAGAGTTATCGGGATATTTACCATGTTTGTTTCGAGTATCCGCGATTTCGACGCTGTTGCAAGCACCATGATCACGGAGGAACTGTAATGATTTCCGACTGTAACCGACCGAGTGTGTCCGGAGGAGAATGTAATCATCTTTACACAAGACAAAATAACACAGGATGAATCACGAATACGTCACACTGGCTTTGCGGAGGCGACAAGATGACGTCACGAACGAAGCCTTGTAAAAGTACTAAATTGTGGGAGGGTTTTATAGGTTACAACATTTAGGTCTTGGCTTACGACCAAAGTTCGTAAAACTCGTCGAGACTACTATTTCCGACCCGTTTCGTATTTTGGTATTGAAAGTTATGAATAAATCAGTAGTTACTTAACCTTTGTACTTGAGGCAAAATACATAATTTATTTTAATTAAAATATCTCTAATGCTTCGTTTACATACTCGCGGCAGAGCGAGGGAAGTGGCGAGAGAAGTGGGCAGGGACGTGGTGTGAATGGTATATTCGTCATGCCGCGAGTACTGCCGCGTATGTTGCTGCGAGTGTCGGCTTGGCGGCGCGAGAAGGAGCGGCAATACTAGCGCGATGAAGCATTCACATACTCGCGTCGCGCACACTTCGCATCGAGCGCTCGTTGTGTACGCGCGTGTCACAGTCACAGGATTACTTCGAATTTATTATCATGACAATGACGCAACCAATCGAATGGTCCAACGAAAAATCAATAGAATTTATTGAAATGCTTGCTACGGATCTAATTAAATAATATAGGTAATACATATGTAGGTATATAAAAGATAGGTAGGTAGGTACCTACCTACCAAACTAGAATAGGTAGGTAGGTAGGTACCTACCTACCTACCAAATTAAAATAGGTAGGTAGGTACCTACCTACCTACCAAATTAGCCTAATTATACCTACCAAATAGGTAGGTAGGGTACCTACCAAATTAGAATAGGTAGGTAGGTAGGTAACTAGAATAGGTAGGTACCTACCTACCAACCTATTTGGTAGGTAATCAGGCTAATTTGGTAGGTACTACCTACCTACCTACCTTTTTTTAATTTGGTAGGTAATTAGGCTAATTTGGTAGGTAGGTACCTACCTACCTACCTATTCTAATTTGCTAGGTAACCTACTTACCAAATTAGCCTAATTACCTACCTACCTATTTTAATTTGGTAGGTAGGTAGGTACCTCTACCTACTAAATTAGAATAGGTAGGTAGGTAGGTACCTACCTACCAAATTAGCCTAAGTATACCGACCAAACAGGTAGCTAGGGTACCTACCAAATTAGAATAGGTAGGTAGGTACCTACCTACCAAATTAGAATAGGTAGGTAGGTAGGTACCTACCTACCAAACTAAAATAGGTAGGTAGGTAGGTACCTACCTACCAAATTAGCCTAATTACCTACCAAATTAAAATAGGTAGGTACCAACCTACCTACCAAATTAGCCTGATTACCTACTAGCTAAGTATCTAAGTAGATAGCCTAGCCTAATAAAATGCCTATACTGCATTCGGTTAGGTGTCCACTTAACTAAAGTCGTCCATCTCCATCGCAAGGCGAATACTGTATGCGGGGCAACGCGATGAACATCGCGATGATGCGAGTGTTGGGCAACGCGATGAACATCGCGATGATGCGAGTGTTTGAATGCTAGGGCATTATTCGCGTGAATATTGCCGGCAAGGCGATGAGCAATGCGAGCGGCAGTATGTAAACGCGGGGTAAGAAAATGAACTTCAGGCTCTTGAACTACAATTTTCTCAACGTTTTATCATAGAATTCTCACAAATTCTTTTATCTTATAAAACTTATTTATTTTCTTGCCGAAATCCTGTTCTTTAATTACTTAAATAATCTTTTAGAGGTTTTCTTTTGGAATGAAATTATCAGTCTAAGAAGAATTATTATCATTGTTTTAAGTTAACTGACTCTAAACGAGATTACACGCCGCGCCGCCGGACAGACATCTAGATAAGTACTGAATTATCAATAAAGTAACAAAATCAAACTAAGCGAACCCTTTGAAAGCAAAAGACTGCTGAACAATAGATAAGGATTGGAAAAAAATCACAGACACAAAACGAAATTAAACTTTATTGGCATCAAAAGAAAACTCCTTTGTATGAAAATATTTGGACGAAGTTTAATTTACTTTTATTCTTTGAGTTTTAATACATTTCGTCGCAACGCTGAAGGATTTTTTTTAATAGAAATGAAATTTTCAAACGAATTGACTTGTAATATTGAATGAAAGGATAGTACTTCCTCGTTTAATCAGGAATTGGGGTTTATCCACTTAGTTATACTGGAGGTCCGTAGATACATTTTCTTTGAATTGAAGATCGAACAAATCATCTTGTTTTTATTGGTATCATAACTTGTAATTGGTTCTTCTTGAAAGAACGACGGTATATTATCATTTCAATTTTCCTATTCAATTAATTTTCGGTCAATAACTTCGGGCATCGATTTCGTCTGAAAAGACTTATTAAATGGAAAATTTCTGTCCATTTTGTAAAGTTCAGATATAACGTTACAAAGTAAATAGGTATATAAATGACGGATCATAATAGGGCTGTTCACCATCCGACAGTAAACATACAGTCCATGAATAAGTGCCCCTTGACGGCAATAGGCTCGCCCCCTATTAGGGACCGAAAATCATAGTTGGCGGAATGTAGGCGTTAATACACCTCTGCCTACTGCTTCGTGGATTTACAGGCGTAAATAAGTACATGTATTTAGACTTTCGGGAAAACGAGCCTAAATTTGTTTCGCATAATTTTGTAGATGACCGAATTTACAGTTAGAAAATTAAAACAGCAATTTTTTTTAAATATGTCTGTAATAAATCCAGGAGAACAGAACTTTTCACATGACATTTCGCGAATTTCTAAAAATCATTGTGGGTTTGTTCGTATTTTATGCGTTCATCTAATCCGGTAGAATAGAAATAGAATTGTATAGTTTTTATTGTTTTGAATAAATAGAACATGGTCTGCTTTATGAATTGCAAAGTAGGACTATGCGTTGTGGTTTTATTTACTTATTAGATTCTGATTACCTTTTTAGTTATGGCGGTTTCGGTTCACCCTTGTTTGACAAAAAACGTATGACAAAACATCATTAATTGACAAACAACGTTTAAAAAACTAATCATTCGACAAACTTTTAATTCGCAAACATATTACTTTAAAAAAAAATCATTTGACATAATACAGGTTTCGCAAATGTATTACTTAGAAAACATTTCGATTGCTAAAATTTTATTTTAAAAATGTTCATTTGACTAAAGCTCCCGCATTAACATTCTAACCTAATCTATCCAAGTCGGAATAAGCAGCTTCCTCAATAAACTAACATGTTTTTAAAATAATTAATTTGTGAAATGATGCTTTAGATAGGTAATGAATTTTTTTGAAATTAATATTTTGTCTAATGAGTAGTTTATTAAACAAAAGTTTGTCAAATGATACATTTATCAAGTACTTACCTAATATTTTGTCAAACTTTGTTTGTCAAATGAAAATTTGTCATTTGTTTTTTTTTTTTTCAAATGACACCGGCGGTTTCATTTTGTAAAAGTAGATGTGTTCATTTGTTTATATTTAGTAGGTACAGAAATAGATTAGAGCTAAGGGCTTATACCATTTTTGGTCGCGATATACAGCATCAAACTGCTGCAGGCAACAGCAAGAAACTTATAAAGAGATAAGTTACTTATCTCCATAGAGATAAGTTACCAAAAATGGCATAATTATGTCCTTTCTCAAGCTCTAATCTATTTGTGTACATGCTACTCAAGCAAACGATTGAATTTAGACTAAGTAGACTAAGCATTTTTTGTAAATAGACCAAAGAAAAAAATGTCCGCTGAGTTTCTTGCCAGAGTCTTCTCAGGCCGGGGCCGCGTTTCAAACCTGTGGTGGTCCATTTGCTAAGCTTGTCTTTAGTAGGTTCATTTTTTTAATTGTTAATTTGGACGTTTTGTAAAGTCCGTTTTGATGGGATATACAGAATAAATGATTTTTGACTTTGACTTTGATCAAATTTTATCAAAGTCGGTTCAGTGGTTAAGGTGTGAAAGTTATGAAAACGAAAATTTAATTGTTTTTCGTAACTGGTTAAAAAATCAAGAAGAAAATACCTTCCACGTTCGTAGCTGATTATAAAAAATTGGTTACGAAAATGGACGAACACGAAAAATGTGGTTTCTGTCTACCCCATTGGAAAAGAGGCGTGACTTTCTGTAGCTTTGTTTGTAATATTTTTTGTATCAATATAAAATATATTTAAAATATTTTCTCCTACTCTCAATAGTACCTATACAATATTACATTTTTCCCTATTATCAAATAAATTGCATATCAAGTAAGTAGAGCTTGGTAGATTATAGATCCCATTAACCTTTTTCAAATGTTATGTTTAATACTGCTGTCCGTGACATTTCCTGAATCGTTTACCGACGTACTCGTTCGTAACTATCAAAATACATTATAATAGAAATGTAATCTGTATCTGGCATTTCACCATAATAACACTACCACATATTATTTATTAATAGTGAAAATCCTCCTATAAGGGAATGGTGGTGGATTCGAGTCACGCCTGAGTCGTTTCTCTTTTTCCTATCTTAATAGATTTAAATAGTTAGCATACTAATTGATTTAAAATACTAATTGCATTCAATTGACTTATCAAAAAAGTCACACATCGAAGTGATATTCTACTGAACTCCATTTTTTCAGTCATTGTTATGATAAATGGTATTGACAAATATATATTATCAATAAGTCTAGGTCACCTTCCAAATATACATGAATCCTAGTTTATGGAGGTATGGATTTCTGGTCCCCACTTTATCATTTTTATTGCCACTTTGATTATTAAGTTATTGCGTAATAGATTTCGTGGTCAGGGTAAATCAAGTTAGTAATTCCTAGGAAGTGTTATGAATAAATCTATATAACACTATGGCTAAGAGCGGAAGCACACGATGCGTTGCGGCGGCGGCGCGGCGCCGGAGCGGTGTCGCTGCGTCGTTTTACATAGAAATATCTGTAGCATGTCACACGATGCGCTGCGTCACCGCACCGGACTTGCAACCACCGAGACGAGGCGGGGAGGGGTGTATGCGTTGCGACGCCGGAGCGGCACTGCTCATTTGTTTGATAACAACGCGGCGGCGCCGCACCGCTCGTGTGCCCGCCAATGCGGCGAAATCTCTGCGGTGCGTCGCCGCAACGCATCGTGTGCTCGCCGTCTTACCTACTCGTAGTTCTATTGTAGTAAAGACAGTTCTTCTACGAAATGTCTTCAATAATTGTGTTTACAAATCGAAATCAAAAATATTGTTATCAAGTTTGGGTGTGCAGTTGATGCATTCAAATATAACAAGTAGGTATTATTTTTTTAAACTTGATTTTAATTGCAACGTCACTCATTAAAATTGGAATATTTTTAGCGTTATTTCTCATATTAATCTATTCACTTCAGTGTTATAATGAACCCGGTTCGAACGCGCTACCTAAAAAAAATATTTGTTTTAGTAATAACTTTCCTGTGTGTGTCTTCATGATCAACGTGTGTATTTCGGGCAATCCGTACTATTTGTACTTCCTCTAGGCGTCCGATATCCGACATGGCGGGACGCCTCGCTTTTAAGTAATCAAAAATGAATCTATTAACGACTACCTACAATGCTCCATCATATTCTGAAGTAATATTTAAATTCATCTTTGTTCGTTCACAACTAATGAGTTTTGTTCGTGTTTCTTTTGGTGACGAACCATTTATGTAAGTAAGTACCTATACTATATTATAATAAAATATTATTCTTCTTGTTACAGGTAAGAACGAGAATTCACTAGAGGGAAAATATACTAGATATTCGCAAATAAACTGCAACATTATACAATTTCAATATACCTAATACGAATTAACAAACTTCAAAGAGGTAAGTTTTTCCAACTAATTGTGCTTGAACAATAATAATAACAAACTTCAAAGAGGTAAGTTTTTCCAACTAATTGTGCTTGAACAATAATTTTCTTTACATTTTATATTACTTTTCAATGAGTTTTTTTTGTATCGGTACTCGGTGTAATGGTTGCGGGTTGCGCACTTTTGTTTCATTTGTAAAAACCTCGCAATGTAATTTACCGATTGGAAAAGTTTTTATTGCCTGATTCTTTCTCTACCTGTTGCATAACGATCCTACGAAATGTACATTTTTGTCTGTATGAATATTTTTTATTTTATTTTATTTTGAACGGCAATGAAAGGATGCGATATACGAATGTTATTTAGTTTTGTGCAATTTAGTGCAAAGAGGTGAGAGCTACTCTTCAAGAACACAACAAGCGAGGCCAGAAAAAAAAACATTAATAACTCTAATATTATTATTGTGGTTTCAAATGTTTGTCTTATAAGATTATTATTATTATTATACCTTCTGCCCGCGGCTTCGCCCGCTTGAATCTCCGGTTTTACTCAACTGATTGTGAAACAAAAATAAGATTTTCAGGATCTTTCAAAAAAGAAACCGCATCAAAACCCACTCAGTTTTTGCGTCTATCGTGAATAATATCTCCAATGTACAAATTATATTATAGTAAAGATAGATGAACTTTGGGACAGTACTACCCAATCTTTGAGTGAATACTGATAAAACGCCATTTTCCAGGAAAAAATAAATTCGTAGAAACTCACTCAATTGAAGTAAGTAGTTGTTTTTTTTAAATCTTTATTTATTTATATTAGGACTTTTATCTTACGACATGGCTGTCCTATTGTAACAAAGTAACATTAACTATAAACAGAACTTAACCTAGGTTAAGTAAACACACTATGTGTTTATGAGATGTGTAGAAATAGTTGGTGAAACCGGCTAAATAGTGTTTGTGACCTTTCAACTCATATTTTTACAGAATTTTATAAATGAATGAATACATACTAGGAAGTATAAAGCGTGCTTTTGTACACTCAAAAAATCTCAAATATGCGAGTAAGATAATATGTATTTAATTATTTACAACAAATTGAAGTGAAATATACTGAGTGTTTGATCCTCAGCTATAAACTCGACCACTTCACTTGAGTTATTATATTTAACCTACAGGATGTTATTTTGCCTCTGGTGCCTAGCAACCTGTTGGTGCTGTATATTACGATCTATAACAGTTATTGCTGTACGTGACTTCTAACGGCACTTAAGTCTGAAGCTATTTTATTTACTTCCCAAGGAGAAAAGACAGATTTAAAAGAGGGCTATAAATTTTCCTTTTATGTTATTTGTCTTCAGTTTATTAGAACGCATAGGAATAATGGTTTATGTCTACATGCATTTATTGGTCCTAAAGCCTTTGCAGTAATTAAATTATCGGCGATAAGATCAGCGCTCTCTTGTGGTCGTGGGAATATTTTAATTTAAGAGATTTACATAATAATATAATTCCCATGCAAAAATTTTGAATTACCTTTTCAGATTTCGTTTTCGAGGGTAGAAAACGAAATCTGAAAAGGAAATTCAAATTTTTTTCAAAATGTTAGCGGTGAAATTTCTAAAAAATAGTTCTTTTTTTGTCTAAATGCGTCTATTTCTATATAGTTTTTTGACTAGTTGCCTGGAAAGACTAAGCTTTTCTTTTTTAAGTAGTGCACAGATACCGCCGATTTTTTCTTCGAGACCAACAAAATACAATTAATTAGAAGTTATGACATATCACTATGATTGATTTAGGGTAATAGGTTGTATTTTATTTAGAAGCCAGTAGTCAATCTAAACAATCTGTTTTGTTCGCTGCTCACAAAACCAAACGATTTCACAAACTATATTGGGTGGTCTACATTTTATGATCTATCAAACTGCTCCAAATACTAAGTTAATACTTTTAAGATGGACTGTTTCATGGAGGAAGATATACAGACATCTAATCGGAATCCACATAATAATACTTTATTTATATAGGTTAATGTATTGATGTGCATAAAATGAGAAGATGAGATGGGAAATGAGAGCAAGGCGAGATATCTAATGAGGTTGAATTCATTTTGTGGTATTGAGAAATATTATAAAAGCTCTTTAATACTACACTAAACAGGTGGGCTTTATTTTAATGATAGTGGAGGAAGCTTGTGAAATGTAAGGATAGAAATAACTGGAATGTAAAGGTATGATTCCGAAGCCGACCACATACGACAACTGCCGATGCATGCAGCAGATAAAGCGTACCCATTACTTGTTAAACTCCGATACGAATAAAGGAGACCATTGAGAAGCCGTAATGAACTACGCGCATGTACTGCGTGCGTCGGCAGTTGTCCTGTGCGGTCGGCTACGGAATCATATACCTAGGCTCATTTAGACGAGGAGAGCTTCTCGCACGTTTCGGTTATTCGGTTCCAGAAATCGTACGCTACTATCACTAGTAATAATCACTACACCTAAGCGGCTTAGTAAGCCTTCAAGGTCATACTAAAATATCTACACAAAATTAAAAAAGTATGAAAATGTTGATTTTTAAAGTACATGGTGAATCTGTTTTAGTGCAAGGATTAAAAAAAATAACCGGCAGAGGATATGAATGTCTTTTGGATTTGAAAATTTTATAGTTACACGTATTATGGTAACCTTCTTGATGGAACTATTAGAAGTTTTGGAGTATTACATGTTTATATCTCGATACCTCCCACGTAAGTTGTTGTAACCCACAAAATTGCCATTTAATGTTTTTCACGTAAAAGTGTCTAATTTTATGTATAGTATCCTGTAACAATTAGATCAAATCCAAAAATCTATTAATTTCGGTAGTTTTCACAAGTATAACATCGTAAGTTCCGAAGTATCCCGGCGTATATTGTGGTATTTATTACTTGCAATAGTTTACGGCGGGCGGTGTGATTCTGACGAGCGCGCTCATCCCGCGTATGTGTGACATAAAACAGACTACGTTGGAACTCGCTGTAGGTTGCATGTCACGCGCGTATTTTATGTGTTGATTTGATATTTATTACGTAATAGTACTAGCACATATTTTCCGTATTTAAAATATTGGTTATTTAAAATGTGGTATTGATTACATACAACAATATACGTTCCTGAATTTACAAGTATTTTGTGTTAAGTAATACATACAACATTTTACTTCAGAATTAGTTATACTAAAGTACATGGCAAGATGACTTACAATGATTTACGTGGTCAAATTAACTATTTTATGGTTACTAAGTAACACATACAACAATCTACTTCGCTTATCACTGACATTGTGTAAGTTGTAAGTAACATTTGCGGTTTATAGATGTGATCAAAAATCTATAGAAATAAATAAAATTGAAGTGTCTGTTTGTAATGTCAAAATAACAAGTGAATAAACATTTGAACCTAAAAAAAAATAAAAAAAATAAGAAGTTGAATGAAATTTTGAAGCATTTATTATGCTAACTTAATCATCTTATCTTCTTCATCTTTTTCATCAAATCTTCTTCTTCGATCATCAATCATCATCATCATATTATTCAAAATAACAAGTTTTTACTAAATGGGTGTGAATGTATATCAGGTAACATTAACAAGAACATAATTTAAATGTCTTTGGTCGGTCTGTCTGTCTGTTCCGCTAATCTCCTCCCTCCTCTCGAAGGTGACGGAGCGTATCATTAATACATAGCTTCTGGGGTACTTTGAACTGTATGATCTACTGAGCAACCGACAGTACGGCTTCCGCCACCGTAGCTTAACCGGTGTATCTTATCTTAACCTTCTTGTGTATCTTACAAACCGTTGCGCGCAAGCCATCGAGACTCGAGGTGAGGCACTGGCGGTTAGTCTCGATATCGGAAAGGCCTTTGATCGGGTCTGGTAGACGTCTTCTTGCAAAGCTCTTATGGACTCCCCAAGGAATTATGCGAATGGATTGCCAGCTTTTTGTCCAACAAAAGTATCCAAGCCGTCGTTGATGGCAGTTGCTCGGATCGCATGGACATAAAACGCTGGTGTCCCACAAAGTTCCGTTTTGTCTCGACCTTGTTACTGCTGCATATCAATGTTATGCTGTCGGATGACCCGATTCATCGCTATGCGGACGACAGTACCGGAGACGCTTGTTACACGGACCGTGCAAATATCCCTCAGTCCGAGATGGAGGAAAGCCGCGAACAACTTGTGTCTGAAATCGAGACTACGTTATCTAGAGTACCCGATTGGGGCAGACTGAATTTAGTACAATTCAACCCCTCTAAGACACAAGTATGTGTATTCACCGTTAAGAAAATCCCATTTATTGTAGCATCGCAATTCCTGGGCACACTGCTTACCATTTCCTTGAGCATTGGGATCCTTGATATCGATATCTCCAGCGACGTCCAATACCGTAGTCAATTGGAAGACAAGGTGAAGCTAGCATCAAAGAAGCTTGGAGTGATCAACAGGGTGAATACTTAACTGTCGGGCAACGACTCCGCCTACATAAGGCACAGGTTCGGCCCCACTTGGAGTACTGCAATCACCGTTTTGTCGAAGCGCCTACGTGCCAGCTTGAAACTTGAAGTGGTCAACCCCTTCGACTCGGTACAAAGACGACTATTGAGGCTCGTTGACCATCCCATACTCGCAGGTCATGTGGAACGTCTCAGTCTCAGAAGAGACTTTGCCTCACTGTGTGTGTTCTACCGAATATACAATGGTTTGTGCTAAGATGAACTATTTGACATGATACCCACAGCTACATTCTATCATCGCATCTCGCCACAGGCAGGGAAATCATCGTCACACACAACGTCCGGAAACAGTACGCACTGTACGGTATGAAAGGAACTACATCCCTCGCACACTCAACCTGTGGAATGAACTCCCTGCGGTGGTTTTCCCAAGCGACTACAATTGATTGATAAATTGATAGCTGCCGTTGACTGGACAATACTTGTAGACTACACTTACGAGAAGCACTATAAAAGGAGGATGTCTGTACCTCGTTATCCAAACCCGATATATTCCTTTTTTCACGATCGCATAGGCGAGCAGTGCTTGTAGAACGCACAGTACCGTGGAAAACTAACATACCTAAAGACCACGCTATAAAGACGAACAAATACTTTGACCTGACTAACGAGTTAACCAAAAATGGCTACGTGATTAAACTCTACGCCGTAGAAGTAGGACCAAGACGATTTCAAGCTAAATCCCTGTACAACTTAAAGACCTCGGATTGCCAAGTGCTTCAGTAAGCTCTTTACTAAATCGAATGTCCAAAGCGGCATTGATAAGATCTTACCAAATTTGGATAGGTAGGGGGGTACACTACTGACGGTGGAGGTGAGCGCTGATGCATCACAAAATGGCCACCCTTAACCTACATCTGGGTCGCAAGTCCCAGTCGCCGACACGGTGTGCTCTGTATCACGGGTCCATAAGGACCCGGTGACCGCACGGTGAATCCATGGAGTGCTGAGAATCGGATCTCTGGGGCTCTTCAAGAATAGGCATTAGAAGGTTTTTTCAGGGTCGGCAGCGCGAATGTGACGCCCCTGGTGTTGCATACGTCCATAGGCCACGGTAACCACTTCCCATCAGGTGGGCCGTGTACTTGTCTGCCACCTAAGTGGTAAAAATAAAACATACCACACCTTTTTTCTCTTGCTTTTCGGCGTAAATTGTTGTATCTGGTACATACGACTAAATGCGACTCATGTGTTCCGGTGTACATAATTGTAAGTGACTGATACAACAATTTGTAAAGGTCATATACCGCGGTAAAGTGTTGTAACAGCAAAATCTCTAAAACCTTTGGTATTTTTTAATAATACCATGAGGTAAACGCTAAAGTATTATTAACTGAAGTCAGATATTGAATTTTATAAAGATTAGTTGAAAACTGCGGTTTTTATTGCCAATAGTACCTTTGAAACGCTCTCCTGTAAAATCACAGTTTAGAAGTTACAACAGTTTACGTAGGAGGTATCGATCTAGTAGAACAGACAAAGTCCGTGATAACATGGCCCGAGACTAAAGTTTATTCAAGTCTTAAGTACTAAGTACAAGTCTAAGTTCTATTCAGAAGTTTTAACCAAGGGTAGAAATTCCCAAAAGTACTTTTTCAGAATAAAACTTATTAGAACTACTAAAATGTTCAGTAAATGCAATTGTTATCCTCGGCTACTTTTAGTTGACTCTTGAGAGACATTCAACAAAGATATTTTATACCACAACTTAAATGCAAGTTGTATCATTGGTATTTATGCATTTTGTCTGGCCCGTCTCGCCATTACTGCAATTTTCATACCACTCCATTGTCTTGCAGAGTCACAACGCTTTTTAAGTTACAATAGTGTTTAAACTTAGGTATTTTTTAATATTCGTATTAATATTGGTCGTCTTTTTCTGTTTTAACATTGCTTGTCATTACTCTTAAGGTGGTTTTAGACCAAACGAACGTAGAGCTGGAACATTCTTGCTTAATATTTTAGTGTAAACGAAATCTTGTATTTAGAATTTACATAAGAAAGAACAAAGAACAAATGTTCAGTCACTGTTAACACTAATATAATTTGACGTATAGATTGAGCATTCGCTCGTCTGATGTAAATCAGCATTAATACGAACAAACTTAAATGTGAATTTTAATAAATTATTTAAATTCTATAGCTGATTTAATTAAACTGTTGCCCTAATTATGAATTAATTAACGTTCAACACTGCTGTAATTAAACATTCACGTTGTATTAATATAAATAAAGCTGTGAACTCCTTTAAATGTCATCAGATGGGAACTTTATCCCGTCACATATTTAATCAGCAAATAGAATATTAAGCAACTACTAAGCTATTACTACTCATTTGAACGTATAAGTTTCCTCAGTAAGCTTTTGATATAATAAATAAATAAATAAATATTGTAGGACATTCTACACAACGCTATCTAGACCCAAAGTAAGCATAGTATTCAACTCTCAAGTATTCAACTGAAATTAGTTTTAAGTTACATAGCGATTAACTTTTAGCCGGCTGGGATGTTTAAAACTTAACGAAGCCTTGTACAAAATTCCAACCAAGGGTATTACATTAAAACACTGCTACCCATTTTTTGTACCGTTGAAACAACATGATGCTACCTAAGATTATCTGGTTGTTAACTTTGTTACTATCCACTCTCACCCAAAGATAATTTATAGACACTTTTATTTCCAAATAGCAATGGCTGTATCCCTGCATTGGGCTGTGCTATTGGTTCATCATCATCATCATTATCATTTCAGCCATAGGAAGTCCACTGCTGGACATAGGCCTCCCCTATAGATCTCCAATAAGACCGGTTGGAAGTGGCTCGCATCCAGCGCGGTTCCCGCGGCCTTAATAAGGTCGTCTGTCAAGCCTTAATAATGCTATGGGTTGCCTTTAAGAAATTGCCACAGAGTGATAAGGCCGCTAATCTGTACTTACCACATATCTCAGATCTCTATGTAGTATTGTTATATCTATTGTATACAATAAAAACGTTTTACTTACTTTACTTACTATTCCACCCAGAGAGGAGATTATGTAGGAACCATCATGCTACTGTCTTGCCACGGTCGTCATCATTCTCACACTACCGCACCTCTGTCATTGAAGTTGCGACGTCTTTAGATTAAAGGTCCAACCCCACCAAACGGACGGCATCGGCCCGGATTTTGCAATCTTTAAACAAAATTAAATCTCATTATCACAGTGTTTGAAGTTTATATTACCAAGTCATGCACAACAGCTTGACAGCGACGTGCGGCGGCATGACGCACGTCAAGCTGTCATGCGTGACTTGGTAATATAAACTTTAAATGCTGGGATATAAGATTTATTTTGTTTAAAGATTGTAAAATCCGTTCCGATGCCGTCCGTTTGGTGGGGTTGAACCTTAAAAGGACCATGTGTAGAACGTTTATATAAACAGCGCCAATATTCCTCTTGAGTGGATTTAATGGCTCTTCGACGAGTATTACTTGTACTAAAATTAAAGAAATCAACGTACAAAAGTCTATTAAAGAAACGTCAAAAGTTACCCGTACATCCGACTGCGACCCAAGAGTGCAGAGTGCTGTTGCGTTATTTTGTTTCATAATCTTAAAGTCTTGCCAATTTGAACAAAGTATTTGTTTGAAAGTCTTTGTGATTTGTGACTTCATTTCTTTATTTTCCATTCCATTTATGTAATACACTTCAGCTAAATTGATTACATAATTATATTTAAACAACTTCAACTGATATATAAGTGGTTACCCCTGTCTCGTTCTATGAACGCTTCTATCACCATGCTTGTATTACCTACTGACCTGTTGCCTTAGGATGAGAAAACAGGAAAATAGAGAAAAGAAAAGTGGGGTTACAATGTAATTTTGTCAAACCATATGAAAACACTATACTACTACTTAAAGTCGTACTTACTATACACTACTATACCACAGAACAGATAATAGTACTGACTATACTATATACTACTATACTATACTAATATTAAGTAACAGAAACTGTCCTAATTGAGTCCACCCATTCGTGCAAGGAAAAGAAATAAACATCTTACTTGTATTTGCGATAGTAGGTCGCATTATTTACTCTCTTTATACTACTATACATAAAAGTTTTACTAAGTACGAGTATATTATATACCTTGAAGTAAAAGTAAGCGAAATTACTTACTTCGATGAAAGAACAAAAAGTAAGTGGAACGGTTCTCTTCGTACAACCCGCACAATTTCGGCAGTCACCTACAAGTAGGTAAATTATAATGAAAAACAACCACTTTATAATGTTTTAAAGTAAGAGGATCATAATGTGGGATTATGCAAATGCCAAGCTTATTTTCTCCCACTGATTTTGTTATCCTAATTTAAATAAGCTCGACCTGCTCGAGTACCTCCGTTGTTTATCCGAATCTATGAAAAGGGTGTATCAACTTCTAACCTGATTCTATTTACAAAGGCAAGGTGTTTGTAATTGGACCTTCAGGAGTCATTAGGATTACTGTAACTTTCTGATTGGCTATAAGTTTTAAATGTGGCGTGTCAAGCGTAAAGTTTCATAAATTTGTTGATTTAAAGTACCTAATCACAAAACGATATTTGAAAATGAATGTAACGTTGTCTATTTTCCATAGTTCGTAGAAATCGGCAATAGATGACTCCTACGTCACCTTAAAACATCTATAGACAAGAATTTCAGGACAGAATCAGGTAGGTTTTCACTAAAGAAGAGCTGTCGCGGTTTCAAGTCCCAATTTTTTACAATTTACCTATACAATTTCCAAAGTTTCATTCAGTTATCGGTGATTAATATGATAATAGCGGTTCCTATAAACACGCAACAGCAGAAGTTACTTACGCGTTGTCAATTTCTTTTTCCTAGTAGGAATAGCCACTCGAGACACACCCCTTAATACTCCAATCAAAATGTATGAAGCGACCTAACTTAATCACCTACTACTACATAAACGGAACTATATTTAACACGTACACACACATACGCTACCTATCTATGATTTTTCGTTCAATTTTGTTATGAAACGGTCTAGTTAGAGCGCATCGAGCGAGGGTGTCAGGTGAGGACAAATCAGGGAATGGGGAAGCTTCCGGTACGTAATATTATTACAGATTTTATGTCCGAGGCACCAACAGAAACAAAACTCTAAATGTGAACTGTTATATGGCTGCAGCATTTCTGTTTTCTGGGAGTTTATTCCCTAGTCGGGAGATTGCAAATCCGAACAGGATATCCCGTATAACTTTTTTACTGTTATAGTGAATTAATCCGATAAGATATGCGGTCGCATTTCCCTACGAATGGTCGTCGTAAACTCATGGTTATGTTACTCGTAAATTATACTGATAACGCATAGAACTAGAGCTGACATATCAAACAACATCTCTTTAATTTTCTTAATGGATTTTTGTATACCACAATCGTAAGGGACAGATGTTAGGTATTATAACAGAACTAAACTAAATTCTAGCGTCATTATGGCCTTGGTGACAAATTTGCATTTAGAATCTGAACACAAATTTAATTTTAAGTGTTGAAACTACTGACTATTTATTCTGTAGGATTGAAAATACTCGGTAAAGAATACTCATTAAAAACAAAAATTAAAACGCGTCGTGGAATTCCTCCGCATCGCATACCTCTTGTGGCAGGGTTCCCAGAAATAGGTCCTTATATTAACGTTTTTCTACAAGCACAGAAGAGTAAGAATCGTATTTTAATTTATACTGTTTTCATTTAATCTAAACTTCATATCTGTACCACGGCGACTATAAAACATTTTCATTTTGTTCCAAGTCTCGAAAACCTTTTGAAAAGCCTTTAAAAGAAAATAAGATCCTAACTCTACACTTCTTATAAATACTAAAAGAAAAAAACATTTATTTCACTAACCAAGTTAATAAAAATACAAAAGTACCCTAAAGTTCGAGAACGGTCTCTTGAGTATTTTTAAAAGATCCCTTAATCTGCTTACGCGTGTTCAAAACGAACCCCAATAACCAAAGTATAAATTCATATTGAAATTTTATTTCAACGGATTACTACACTCTCAAAGGTCAACGGTGTTAATTCATGAATTCTATTTGAAAAGAAATTGATAGGGACCGGGTTTCTTTAATTATAAATTTATCTTTTCTGAAAATGACAGCTTACTTAGATGTCAATTTTAATGCAATTAGATTATGAATTAGAAATACTGGTAAAAGTCTATTTCTTAAAAATCGTTTACGTAGTTGTATGAAGATTTTAACAGCACCCTTTTTAGAGAATGATTTTATTTATATGAGTTGTACCTACACTTTTATATTGGAACTAGCTGACCCCGCGAACTTCGTACCGCCTAACAGTCAATTCTTTTTTTTTTGAATTTTTCTCTCCGTAAGAACCATCCCCGTACTTTAAGGAATGTTCTAAAAAAAGAATTAGCGAAATCGGTCCAGCCGTTCACGCGTGCTGGCGTGACCAAGGGAAATAGGGATTCATTTTTATATAATTATAGAGATAAAATGATTATGATTTAATTAAAAAATAAACACATTTGAATAGTCGATAACAGTAGCTTGATTGGTTTTTTATAGGAGAAGGCCCCTTCTCTCCTATAGAAAATAATCAAGTACTCCGCCTGAAATAGGCGAACCTATAACTCAAGGAGACTATTATCGTTATAAACGTGTTATTTACTATTCTTTTGTGTTCTTTTTCTTTTTTAATATTTTGGCACTGTTTCAAGCGCCATGTACTGAAGTACTTACTGCAGGCAAACTTTATCGGTATATCCTCCTCGAGACCCGTTTCTCACGCGCATCGCCACTACCACTGTACTAGTTATCATTTTGTACTCGATCACATTAACGACACACGACACTCACAGTCTTTAGAGATACGATTTGGTTAGATTTTGTGAAAAAGTAACAATATAATGTAACCGTAGTAACTTGTAAACAAGTATTGTGCACTTGCATTTGGATAGCATCCAATCTTAAAGTACCGTTGAAGAATACAGTTAGTGCCAAATTATTTCATAGCCTTTGAAATGTTTTTGCTTTATAGTTACTGAGTGGCTAGCTTCCTGCAGGAGCATCGTATTCGCGAAGGGGATAGTGTTTTGATAGATACGATTAAGCCCACAAAAGTATTTAGAGTTTTTAACTCCTGCAAAACCAGAAGTGTCACGTCACACACTTGTCATCCCGTCATCTAAAATCTCGGTGACCCTACTCACTACAGATTAAATATAATAATGACAGGTTATATAAAAGTTTAAGGTTAATACTTTAACCTTAAACTTTTATATAACTTTTTTTATAATTAAAACAATTTCATTTAAATTATAAAACAAGATATCAATGAGGACTGCGGTGCATGAGGTCAGGCAAGTGCCTGATTGACGGTAATAGGCTCAATCTCTATTATATGGGACAGAAAACATTGCGAAATAATGTATTATTATGACCCTATTTTAATGAAATCTCGTCATATGTAAACACAGTTTTATATTTTACGATCCATTTTTGCAACATAAAATCAGATTGTTTAATGGTGTGCCAGACAAACCCCTAGTGGCTTATGGCGTGCCAAAGTGTAAGAATATTTGTATTATATTTTGTATATAAATAAATTAAAAAAAAAAAAATTATCGACAATGGTAATCACCATCCTGTTTTTCACTTCTCAGTTCTTAGCATTGTCACTGATTTTTTTTTATACCACTTAGGTGACAGACAAGCACACGGCCCACCTGATGGAAATTGGTTACCGTGGCCCATGGACGTATGCAACACCAGGGGCGTCACACTCGCGCTGCCGACCCTGAAGAAACCTTCTAATACCCTTCTTGAAGAACTCTATATTGTAGTCGCTTGGGAAAACCATCGCGGGGAGTTCTGATCACGTAAATACCGTCACATAACGACGTAAGAGATAAAGCAAACTCAGAATCAGTATTATTAACATAATATTCAAATAATTCAACCCCATGACCACAGCAATTGCAATCGAATAACAAAGCCATCTCTATTAGGGGCTGAAGCGATAGAAGTTGGCGCCGTCGCGTCGTAGGCTTTCAATGGAAAACTTTGGCCAGCAAAATATGTGCCCGCTGTATCAACAGTTTTTACGCAATTTTAATCCAAAGATTAGAAAAGAAAATCATAAGCATAATGTATTAACTTCGTAAATTGTATTATGCTCTGAAATTAAATAAGAGCCTATTTAATAGAAAAATGATTACACCATCAGTGCCTAGGTATAATAATTACTTCAAAATAAAGTTATTCTCGAAAAAAAAAAAAGAGATCAGCCGCGCGAGTGTGACTCTCCTGGTTTTGCATACGCCCATAGGCCACGGTAACCACTTTTCATCAGGTGGGCCGCTACCCAAGTGGTATAAAAATAATTCTAATTGAATATCCGAATATTGAGTATCATAGGTTACTGGTATGTTCAAATCGATTAAGGAAGGGAAAAGAGAATCGACCTCGGGTGGGACTCGAAGCCGCGATCTTTCCCTTATGTTAACGGTATGTTACTGCCACAGAATAGGTACGAGTACTATCTAGGTTAATCGTCTAAAAATGTAAATTTCGTTATCACAGTTTTGTCATTTAACTACAGAATACGAAAACTCTGAACCCAGTTACTCTTCTTTTGCACTTTCCTGTCTTTAAAAACGTGACGAATACCTGTTCAATACGTTAAACCTTCATTAAACAATAAACTGTACAATAGAAACCAAAACCTCGTTCTTAATGATACAAAGTAGTAATATTACGAAGCAATGTTTCTCCAATACCTCTAAAATACCGCTGACATCCTTTTAGTCCCCTCTGTCATTAAGTGCTATGCGTAGGAATTTATCAGCATATGGGTCGGTTTCGTATTCCCGTGTTATTCTCATTAAGCGTGCTGCGTGCGGCTTCCAATATTCCTTCGACAAGTGCCGTATAAGTACGGATAAATACCTCGGGTGTCTGAGCTTAGAATGGATTTTTGGGAAAGCCAATAAGTTATCGCTATGCTCTATTCTGTGAGGAGCAATATAAACATTATAGTAGAGTAATATTGCAAATTAGGTTTTAGATTGCCTTCGTGAAATATTATGTAGACATTCATAAAATGAAATTAATCTCTCTATTCTCGATTTTAGTTCAATATACTGTGATACTTATTGGGTTACATTAAGCCTAGCTTATGGTTCAACTAAACTGAGTGTTCACGTTTTCCTCAATTGAACTTTAATGTAGAAGGAACTGTCTCCTGAGATACAGGTTATGGAGCTAGTTCGGGAGAAAGAGACTGTGACTGTATGATACATTTTTTCAATTCATCAAAGCACAGTATTATAAATGATGGCGAAATCCAGTTTTGATCTTGATATTACTCTATATATCTTTTTCATAATTCTTAGTCCTCCTTTTAATATACGCCTGTGGATGATTTTGTAGCGAGATGCCTACTAACTATAGGCCTTTTCTGTGGATAGAAATTGCCATATCTCGAATATGAATTATTTTATGCGCTCGAAGCATTTCATTCAATAATATTCTTACAAAATATGGATATGTTGCTTACACCAAGGCTTCCATACTCGTGTCCTATTTCATCACGCCCTATTAAATGTACCTATTTAATGATTTCGCACATTTGAAAATAAATATAGAAATTTTAATATATTCTCGTTATTAATATTATGTTAACTAAACGTGTGTACTTTAAGCTGAGAGCTGAGAATGATAATAATAGAACTACTCAAATAGTGCCTAACTACCTTTCAATGAGTATTTACTTAGAAGTACCTTTGAACAGACACTAAGTATTATTAAAATTATTTCAAGCAAGTCAAATTTTATCTTAAAATATAGAATGTTCTATATACCCTTTCATAAAATACCATTTAGACTCAACAAACGTAACAGTAGTTTATTTAATACTAAAGCAAAACTTAACCTAGGAAACTGACAATAATTATTTTAAAGAACTACACGAACACAAATATGTTAAACAAAACTTAAAATAATCAGATACAGCGGCATACCTATTTCAGGAAATATTTTCTTAAAACTGTTTCAATTGAGTTATATTATGAAGTTGTAAAATAATGGGCTAATATTTTAGAAATACAATGTACCTAAGTGAATATTAAATTGTTACGCAGTGCGCACTACGCAAAATAACAAACAGAATTACAGCCACTCGTATTTTATTAAAAGTTTTCTCAAACTCTGTTGCATTTGTATGGAAAATTTTGCCAGTAACCGAGCAAACTAACATAAACAGCAATTTACGTAGAGGATACTTGTGTAGTATGCTTTGAATTCGGATACGAAACATTATGTATTGAAACTAACTGTTATATGTGTTGATTTGACATTCATAATAGTCCCTGAATCACGTTTTTTGCTCAATGACTTCCTCCTAGGCAATACTTACAATGGTTAAGGAAGTTGAGTTATGAATTTTTGTGGTTGATAGCTGAATTTGTTGGTGAATTAAGCAGTGGTGACCAGTCGCTATCAGTAACATTAAAATGTTACTGATGGCTTGAGTAAGTACTCGTATGTGGTATGAATTCCAATTTGTTGCCTCCACGTTTATTACCATACAAAATTGGATGAAGGAATTAGTTTTATGTTCTTTTTTGTAGGGATTTTGCTGTGCAAAAAATAAACTTCTTAGTCAATGCAATGAAATATATATTACGGTTTATGTGTTATAATTTCATTCCTGAATCCAATTTTGTACGGAACCCTCGAAGTGCGAGTACGACTCGCACTTAACCGGCTATTTCATACCATCATACATTGTTTGTCAATACATTGTTTGCGCAACGTTTATCTGTAGGCACTCATAAAACTGATTTTAGTCAGGCAATAATCACTGGGAAGAATTTCCACTTCCTACTCACAAGGACCACTTCTACTCGGGAGACACTTGAAGCAATTGAAATCAAGAACACAAAAATTACAGTCGTGAAGACGTTTTCAAATTGTCCTCGATTGAGATTCCAGTCATTCAAATAAAGTGTTCCATTGTCGGAGAGCTCTTGTATTTTATACACTATCAGTTTGAGGAAAACTGAAAACCTTCCGTAGGTAAGCCGAAAGTTGCATTGGACTCCATTCTATATTATTACTATCTGACCCGGCGAACTTCATACTGCCATATTTTCTTTGGAATTCCGATCCCGTTCCCGCTGCACCTTCTATTATTTTTTTTGTACCTTAGTCCCACATTATTCGTAGTAACACAAGACAAAAACCATTATACAATTTGGTGCAGTCATTCGGAAATTATGCGATTCATTTATATTTATAAAGAATACATTACAAAAGCCGATAGTTTAAGGATAGTGTTAATGTTGCCATCTTCACGGCTTATTACTCACTACTTTTCAGATATATAATATTTATCCAGGTCAATTACGACCAGGACGTCTTTTACTCAGCGATTCTGCAATTTTAGATGCAAGAATATTTCAAATTGAAATAGATATGTGCAATTTATCTCTTGTATACGATGAAACTGTGAACCATATATTATTGGCAATCCCAGCCGCATATAGCAGACTAACATGTACAAAATCTATTAATACATTTGGCTTAAACACACTTCAACTAACTCGTTGGCGTCGTAATGGCGATTACTATTTTCATCTTACTACAAATCCATTGTAATAGATACAAAATACTGCTCTAACGATCATGACATAATCTTTATGGATTTCTTTGTAATTATACAACTAAGAGCAATATCAATTCGGTAGACATAAAACAGATGGTTCCAAAATCAGCTTCCATTCATCATAGTCGATATCTGCGTCTTAAGATATAATAAATAAAAGGAGAAAGAAATGTCTATCATTATAAAGTTTTCCAAGAATATTTGACATGCTAAAGTAACTGATTACGAACGTAACTCAATTCTGAACAGCTAAAGTACATTGAATTTTTCGAATAACTTTGGGAAGTAGTCGTGTGCGTTCAGAGCTGAAATAATAGGAACTGATTGAAAGTATGATAATACTTTGACTAAGTTTTGAACGCACAGAATTGCATAATATTGAATTCTTATTCAGAAACTTTTAAATATCTTCAGCGGAGTTAGTTTACAAGATTCGTAAAATGGTTTGACGTTATAATCTTATTCGAGCTTTTGCCGACGATATTGATTCAGGAATTATTCTATAATTATTTTAGACTTGTTTGGAGTTAGTGAATATTTATGAAAGCCGTTAAAAAGCGTTGCTGTGACCGAGCACAATGGGGTTGCTAATACTGGATACTGTTTCGTGGCTTATGGTCATATGATCAACTCACCTATTTGCATTCATGCGGTATAAAATTTTCGTATTTTTATCATACCTCTTATATTACAGTGATAGCATCATGGCTTAGCTGTCACTTTAAAGTCTTCTTACAAATCTTCAACTGCAACTGGCATCTAGTGTTTGAATAAGCATCAATACCTCAATCTATTTACATTATGTCTAAGTGACAGATCTTTTTTATATCTAGATGTGCTTCGTCTACCTACATTTATTTCTAGTACCTACTGTACGTTTCTCTGTAATCAATCAAATAATTAGTCTATCGCAGTCCTCCTTTGGCCTATTGTTTTCACACTGGCCAGACGGGATGTCATAGGGTTTTATTTCGAGTTTGTCTTGTCTAGTAGTGATATCGTCTACGTATTTTTCCGTTAGTCGCCTCTTACAACTCTGTTTTTCTGGAAGTTTCTCTGTAAAGTCTCCAATAATTCTAAATAAACTTGCGCAATTTATTTGCAGTCTGCTTTCCTTTACAAAAATCTTGTTATTCTTCAAACCCAACAATAACTAAAATGCTCGTATAATAATGGGTTCTAAGCTTTCTATTTCAAAATGTTACACTACAACTGCTGCAATTATTCTTGTGAAATAGCATTATTTTCAATTAATAACATTTTTCATTTATTCACATGACTTTATATATAATGAATAATGGAATTCAAAACTCAGCTTGATACCAATGTCACTTCAATGTGAATTTAATCAACATTACAAATATCAATGAAGACTGATTTTACTAAGAAATCTCCTAAGCGCACAGCTCTGCACCTATTATCAAACCATTTATTTCTTGAACTTTGCAAAGTAAGGCCATTAAGACTGATTAATGACCCTTATCCTCGCGATAGCCAGCAGTTGTCTAGGTATAAACGAAATGATTGACATTGCAATAATGGTACAAGTTTATAGTTAATTTAAATGATAATAATGAAAAACTTAACTAATTTATGTCAAATACCTACATACACCGCTCCCGCTATCCATAGAAAACTATTCCCGGGATAATAAGTAGCTTATCTATTATTCCGAACTGTAATATATTCCTGTACCAAAGTTCAACCGTTAGATAGTGATTGAATAATAAACATCCAAACATACAAACATCCAGATGTCTTCACAAACTTTCACATTTTAAAATATTAGTAGGAAATAATATTAATAGGATATAATTTCAGTAGGATACTAATATAGTAGGATATGAAGTCAAAATATAATTTTCTTGTTTCTTCTTGTATTTATTAATAACTTACGGAAATTTGATCTAGCAGTATTCAATAACTTCCCACTACAGATATTGAACATTTTCCATGTGGGGTCGGAGCGAAAACACACATCATAAAACATAATATATCAGTCTCAGAATAGATTCATATTCACACTACAGTATTCCATTACAGCTATGCAAGGCGCTGTTTTATCGACCATCCATCAATGGACAGACTATAAGGAAGTGCACAACACGGTCATAAAAAAGAAACATTTACCGTTAGGGTATCAATATCGGTATGCAAAATATACACTTCAATACTTATTGTTCAGAAGGATTAACTGTTAAATATTTACTGTTTATTAATCATCTACAACAAAAAAAAAACAGCGTTTAATCACAAAACATAATTTACTAGTCGATCAAAAGTTCAAGTAAGGTTAATTAAATCTAATCAGCTCTCAACTCAATTCAGTACATCACAAATATACTGCCACACAATACCACTGCCTGCCATTGAAATCTATATTACCGTCAACAATTTTATCTTTTCTTCCATGTATATTCCTCTCAATAATCTATTGTATATCAAACGTAGGATTGATATACAACGAGGCTTTTATTCTGACAATGGTTGATCTTGTATTGTGAACAACAGCTTCCAATTATTGGTTTGCATGTTAATAATAGCGAATACCTTAGCAAAGTATTCTATTGTAGAGCGAATATGCGCGGTATTTTTCGAATCATCTTACGCGGTATTCTTACGAAGAATAGGTTATTAAGATGCTATCCGAACAATACTAGGAAGACTTCGGAGTAAGAAGTACTTACAATACATAATAAACGTCTGAATCGAGTATTCTTGACGTATCGTATTTTAGAAGCTATTTGGTGAAATTTTATATACAAGAATTATAAATTATTCGGGCAATGTATTATACTCGAACTAAAGAGGTCGGTCGAAGTGCGAGAGATATGTCTCAGGCAATCTCACCTCCGGCAACCAACGACCCAAAGATGGCGTGCGTTTCAGTCTGTTCAAGTCCAACATAATCTTTTTTGAGCACAATAAAAAAACGCAATTACAATACATACTTATGTACTAGAATACCTGTAAAATGAATCGTCGAATCGTCGAAAAGAACAAAGCAAGAAATTATTAAAGTCTATTCATAAGAACTTTTAAATTGTCATTTATTTATTAATGAAATAAGTTAACTGTTTCAAATATTCTTGCTACTGTAACAGACTCGAATTCTGTACTTCAATGTCTCACTCAATGCCAAACGGAGGAGACACACAAATAATAATATGAATTTTGAATTCTTATAATTAAGAACAATATTAATTGTGAACATTGAAACAAAAGGAGAAAATTCTCAAGACAAAAATATTCATCTAATGGTCCCTATTTAGAAATAAAGCCTCAACAATAAATTGCCTTTTATATACTGCCAGGCTTACGTTTATTAGGTAGCTAATCACTTGATTACACCTGTTGAACGCTTAAGAGCTTTTCATTGTATATAGTTGTAACTAATTATCTGAACGCCAAAATTCATTTGGCTTATTCATGGAATACTAAAATAAAATAAATAAATAATTGTTTATTGACTTAAAAAAGGAACAAATCAGGTAAGTACACAAATATGGTCACAAAGGTACATTTTGATTTTTGACATTTAAGTGTATTACTGGTTCCCAAACTAAGCTGAAGCTTGTATTTTGGGAGTCAGTGGAGCTCCAACATTGTACAATCACAATGGCCTTTGTGAAAACGTGTTGTTATACATTTATGAGTACTAGCTTATAATTACTAATTAATAATTTTATACATTAGTAGGAACTTGAAAATCTACAGTATTTTACATTTAACAGTATGTGGTGTGTGTGTGTGTGTGTGTGTGTGTGTGTGTGTGTGTGTGTGTGTGTGTGTGTGTGTGTGTGTGTGTTTGTGTGTGTGTACGCGTGTGCGTGTGTGCATATGTACAAATACGCATGTGCGTGTGTGTACATTTTTGTGTAATACTGTTTAATAAGTCTTTATAAGATGATTTATGTGTTATCTAAAGTAAACTGGATGTCGATTGTACATAGTTTCTTACATAAACATTCACCTGTGCTGTATAAAAGGAACGTTATCCCATGTACGCTTAGACTGCGGAATGAACCTTCTTGCTGTGGTATTTCCAAACGACTAAAATATAGAGTTCTTCAAGAAAGGCAATAGAAACACGAGTATGATGCCCTTGGTGTTTCATACGTTCATAGGCCACGGTAACCATTTTCCATCAGGTGGATCGCGTACTTGTCTGTCACAAAAAAAAGTTTATGCACTGAAGACACCGTCTGGCTACGACTGATACTTTGACAAATATTTACACCTCTAATCTCAAGATAGCAGTAAGGATATTTACTTAGTAAGCACTGAGGGGAGCATTATAGATATTTGTAAAAATTTTGCATATTATCCAAATGCATTTATTTTGGCAAATAGTGACCTAGATTAATCACAACATATTGGGAAACTAACAAAATAAACGATCTGTCTGGCTTACTTTTCAGATAGTTCCAATTACTTGGAGTGCAAACTGGGTTTACTTGTAGTTTGTTGTTCACTTACTTAGTGTATCTACTAGCACAGACATGTCGTGGAGTATTTTTCAATGCAGTCTACATTATCTAAAATAGTACAGAATTGTTGTGTACCATTAACGTAAGTACCACGTATTCATTGAATGTCCAAGAAAGAAGAAATCATTTTTCAGGTTCTCTATTTTTATTCCTAAAATTTTATGTCATAATTTAACACTGCATAATGTTACTTGTCCTAACATTATTTACGCATAATACTCATTTGCCATAACTTTTTAATCATAATTTTTTTAATCCTATTTACTATAAGCATAATATTTTATAAGCATACTGTCCCAAAGCATAAGTTTACTTAAGCATAACGACGCGTAACCATAACTATTTTAAGCCAGAATGTTCATTTGACTAAATAAAGTTCTACATGGTTATAAAAAAAAATAACCACGAAGGCCTAATGCGGGAGCTTCGCTTCGCTCCGCTCCCGCATTAGCCTTCTAACCTAATCTATCCAAGTCGGAATCAGGGGCTTTCTCAATAAATCTGCCAAATAACTATTAGACAAATAAACAATATGCTTTACAACTTTATGCATATCAAAGTTATGAATAAAAACATTAGGATATACAATATTTATGCTTAATAACATAGTATGCTAAAAACCAATTATGACACACTATTATTATGACAAAGAAAATTATGCCTAACTTGTTATGACAATTTAAATTAGGACAAAAACCATTATGACAAAAAATGGAATCCCCATTTTTCACGATCACCGTTGTTGAACTTTTAGAAAATTGGTATGAACTGCGAGGTAGTAGCCGGTAGTAGAAATATTGAAAGATTTATTTTGAACAGTGCTTTCTAGATGAATGATGAAATGAAATATAGGTACCTCGCTGAATCTTTCCAGATATCTACAACATCGATACAATTTTAGCAAAAGTTTTTGGTTGTGATGTTTTTAGATTTTAAATCGATTTATTTATAAATGTACTCATACTTCTCTTTAAAATCACTTTTTACTGTTCGTTTGCAATTAAATACCTCCGTGTAACCTTGTGTTTGTTTTGACGAAATAGACAAACAAAACATCAAATAGTTTAATGTAACGGAGACATGTTTTCATACGAACTAAAGTACTTTAGTAGAACACAAAGCGAAAGGACTTGGTAATAACAGACTCAAAGACAGAAACTAGTTCACAGCTTCTTTAGATTAACGTTTATATAACACATGACAAGCATCAATTTGTTACTTTAGTTTCCTATTAAATTGATTCTAGAACACTAACAACATTGTTTGAAATCTGATGAAATCGTGCTATAACGTACTATTACAATCGAACGAGTTAGTACTGAAAATGTCGATTGTTGTCCAGCTATAATTGACTTTGTTGAATGAAACCCACGTATCGGTCTGTTTACCGCTCACTAGTTTTGTTTGTAAACGTAGATGATGCAGGATATAGACTGATTGAATGGGATTTGAGAGACTCCAGAACGTGACAACATAATTTATTTATAAGTTATGTTGTAACGGCCAATAAATTGATTGAACTGAAATTCTTCAATCGCGTGGGTTGCAATATTTCACTTGTTCCTGTCAGAATTTATCGCCTCTTTCATTACGAACCAGAAGTTTAATATAAATTTTATATTAAGCTCCTGGCTCGTAATAAAAGAGGTGGAGCTTCGAGAAAAAACTCAGGTCCTGTCACTCTTTTCCAATGACAAATCAGCGGCCTTACCATTAACTCTAAAACAGGTCAATAATATAATTGAACTGCTGTCATTCTTCCAACTGCAAATGTCACTTTGTAATGTCATATAAATATATAGGACTACAAAGGGATTACAAAGTGACATTTGCAGTTGGTAGAATGACAGCAGTTCAATTATTGACCTGTTTTAAGAGTTCATGGTATGGGCCTGTTATAAAAGCTGTGAACAATATAGGTAATATTCATGCTTGAAATATTTGTACTGAATGGGAATAGATTTTGAAATCGCGTGAGTGGAAATGTCTTATTATTTTATTTTCATTGTTAATCACAGGAAAACTACCTCATAAGTCAAACATGAGAAAATCTTATTTAATATCTCTTGATTATATGATTACCGATACCGTATACCTATTTATCACCGTATATTTAAAATTCACTACGATGAATGATATGAACGGTTAGCCATAGGAGTACTCAATAAAACCACAGATGCTACTGACATCACGTAACAAACTGAAACCATTAATTTCGCAACCAAATAACCGCATGTACCATATAAACGTTTCGATGAAATTATAACACTCATTCATTACCATATAGTGAGAAAAGAAACATAACATTAATGATGAATTATTGAATGATTTATTGCGATATTGATAATGTATGAAAAAATAATGTGAACTATGAAGTTCTGTTCCGGTATTACATTTTATTATTGAAAGTACGGTTAGTTACCTTGTTACCTTTTGATTTTATGATTTTGATTTTGGTTTACTTTTATTTTATGAGTTAAGCTGAAAAGCAAATGTTTCTTTGTTCCACAATTTTACAATGTGTGTCAAAAAAAGTATGGGCATTTTATTTGCCGACGTTTTGTTTCATAAAAAACGATAGTTTGTTCTGAAGTACAGCTACAACTTTAGTTCTTAAAGTATGATTCCATAGCTGACTGCATACAACAACTGCAAACAAATGCAAGCGCACCCATTACTTGTAAAACTCCGATACGGATAAAAGGGACCATTGAGAAGCCGCAATGAATCACGCATATCTGCTGCGTGCGTCTACAATTATCGTATGCGGTCACCTTCGGAATCATATCATAAAACTGTGTATATTGTAGAGAAATGCTACCTCTTCAATATACCTAGTAGGAACCAAGTCCTAACCTCAAAGGTTTTAACGAGTAACCACCATATAAGGATGCCATTAGAGCAACAGTTTGCAAGCTAATCCTCTGTAATCTTAGTAGTACTTGTACAAGGATAGCTGATGGAGGTCGAAGGCCCATGCAAACAAATTGTAAGGAAACTAGGACTGATAACCCGGGGATTCTACCACATGTTGTAGGTGGATATAAATTACGGTCGACAAACACCAAACTTGGCACTATACGTAAGCCTTTGTGAATAATTTTGCTGGTTAAAAGGACGGTGGTAGGTTTAGATGAATATACTCTCTGGAGATTTGTGTCACTTATGATTGCTTGTAACATTATGACTCGTGGCGTGAAGTTATCATAACTTTTCTACAAGCCGTTTCCGTCACGATTTTCTGAGATAAGTTACTAGCTTTGTCATTTATGACACAACGTGTAAACAATTACCTATTAGTAAACTGGCTGCTGTCCGCGGCTCCGCCCGCATGGATGTCGAATATCCCGACCAAACATAGCCTATATCCTTTCCCAAGGTCAATTTTAATCAAATTCGGTTTAGTGGTTCAAGTGTGAAAGCGTAAGAGACAGACAGATAGAAATATAGACAGACTGACAGAGTCACTTTCGCATTTATAATATTAGTATGGATTGTTATCCATATTGTTATATTCCCTAAAGAAAATAAGAGAGCTTTGCTCATTCCGTTGGTCAGACGGTACCACAAGAAGGCTTTCTTTCCAGCTCCCATTTTCGAACATCACCATAGTTTCCATAAATCTGATTGAAAAAGTTATTACTTAGGAAGTTTTTAATTCTGCGCTGTAGCTCCGATTTGCGCATATTACCTAAATGAAAATTCTGTACAAACTGCACTGACTTTTAGTTTTTATGTTTCGGGACTTATCGCGATTAATTATTATTTTGGAACTTACTTGTGCCGTCGTCGTGACCACGGGTGCTGCAACGCACCCGAAACGTCGGCACAAGTAAGTTTCAAAATAATAATTAATCGCGATAAGTCCCGAAACATAAAAACTATGAGTTTGCACTGACTTTATTCTTTGTAGTACCTACACGAATTTAATTACTAATTTAGTTGAATCTTCACTAATCTATATTATATTTAGCACTAACTGCTGCCCACGGCTCCGCTCTCGTGGTTTTCAGTTATCACGACCAAACATAGTCTATGTCCTTTCCTAAGGTCTAATATATCTTTGTACCTAGTTTTGTGAAAGTACTTATAACAGACAGACAGATAGAGAGACAAAGTAACTTTCGCATTTAAAATATTAGTATGGATTTTTGATAAAAATATTATAATAAAGGTATTTAAATAATATAGGCTGAATAAATTTTCCGAACCGGGTAAACTGATTTAAAAATGTGAAATATTAAATTTGGTGCATCAATTTTGTATAATTGTCGACAAACATTTAATAATGTATTTACCAAACAGCCATATAAAGTTGGTACAACATGCGAAAACGTATGAAATTACTCATACAATTACAGTTATCTGACGCCATGAGGGTACTTAACTTAATCACGGGTCTCTAATAGGCCCTAAAGTGCTAAATGTAAACAATAAAAAGTTATACTCGGTCCCACGATCCCACTGCTGGGCAAAGTGTATGTAAGAAGTTTCTCGTACACACGCGAATATGTTTTCATGTTTCTAGTAAAATTTAATTAAAGGACCCATTCAAGTTAATACTTATGTAGCTACTTAGAGAAATTGCTTGGAATATTTCTGTGTCGTTCAGTGAGACTTCGTTGTCAGTTGCAGTATTTGAGTTGGGTGATAAAAAATAAAAGGTTGGCAATTGCTACAATGCAAACTCCCAACTCCAACTCCGCGGGAACGCGCTGGATGCGAGCCGCTTCCAACCGGTCTTATTGGAGATCTATAGGGGAGGCCTATGTCCAACAGTGGACTTCCTATGGCTGAAATGATGATGATGATGATGATGATGAAAACTCACAAATGTGGAATCTACTCGTACACATACATATAATCACGCCTTTATCCCCGGAGGGTTAAACAGAGGTGTATTAAAACCTACATTTCACCAATCACTGTATTCGGTCCCACGTAATAAGGGGTGAGTCTCGTACCTACAAATATATTTTGAATTTTAATGAAAATGAAACTATGCAAAAGAAAGCTATGTACGAGTATAAAATTAAGTAATAGATGACAAACGAACTTGAAAATCAACTGCGTGCTTCCCTGAGTTATTGAAAAATGAAATTCAGATTTTTTTGCCGGTATCTTGCCGCATGATTTAGTCAAATTTTTTACTTTTTGAAAGTGAATGTTCAGAGAATAAACATTTTTGACTTTGATTTGACTTAAGTTTATGAAATAAAAATATTACTTTCGATTATTATTTTTTTAACTAAAATAAATGTAAGCAAACAAGATTAATGAAATTTATTTATCCGTAGGTATTAAGTATTTTGACTTCATAAAAGGGAAATTAGTGTCATAGATATCACTTTTATCTTTAGAAAATATAATTTTTGTTCTCGTAATAAAATATTAATTTAAAAGTGTTGACCTTCTTTCTGGGATTCTATCTTCAACCCACCATCAGACAAAGTGAAGATATAAAAAAAAAGTTATCGGAGTCACAGAATAAATTGAACAAGATTCACTCCACTGACTTCGACAGTTTTATTTCTCAGGTTGAAGTATTTCCAGTAGCGCTGACCTAGCGTTCGTCGGGAAACGACGCGTGTCGACATCCTTATCCTATTTTAATGATCCGTTTCAAAGTTACGTGGGTGTATGACTACCTAGACTTTGATATACAGGTATCTATTAATTGACCGGAAGGTGGATAAACTCAATATTGACTCGTTAGTTTCTTTACATAGTTATTTTATAGAGAGTGAGAGAAGGTCTAGTATAAATCACAGTAATATGCATTAAAGTTGTAGCTGCGCCCATAACAAATGAGCACTGAGCAGTTATGTAAATTAAGTATATTAACATTGTTTACAAGTGTCATTTGTTGCCCATTTAATTCAATGGGTAATAAATAAGGGTGCGGCTACAGCTCATGTTTTTCGCAACATTTTCATTAAAAACACGCAACACAGCCAAATATAAATTTAAAAACAAAAATAATACTTTTTCAAAGGTTCCAAATATTTAACAACAAGCAGGACTTCTTTACTTCCCTAGGAGTATATTCAGTGTACTGCTACATCAGGCGATAATTTCGGTCCAAAACAATTTTAAGATGTTAACTCAAGTACAAATTATAGTGAGCTGGTGTTGCTTATTGATTATATATTCTACATAGTGACCTAAAATATTGTCGAAGTACTTTTTATAAGTATTAAAAATGATAGTATTTACCTTCGAAATGAAATTAATAGTACCTACTGCGTTTGAACACAGAGAAGCTAAAATATAAAAGGCTAATTTATTCTTTCGAGGTTGATTTCGGATTCTGTTTCAAGTTTATAAAAATTAAAGCAAGATGAGCACGACTATTCCACAAAAACGATGATTAGTTCCCCAAGAGATTCAAAACTAAGATCTAGGGTGCAGGAGCTACAACATTTTGAATTCAGAAAATTGAATTTCTAGTCGTTAACATTATATGAATAGGATATTTGTTTCAACGTAAATGACTAGATTTTACCACAAAAGCAGTCTGAACTTCAGTTTCAAAAACAGAACCGGACATATGAAATACGTGACCAAAAAGCGGATATAAAGCCGCTTTATTTGGAAATAGAATTTGTGTTGCTGTACAGTTATATCTTTGTACATTGGACAGAATCTTCGTTAAGACATGAAAGCTGTTATAGGCTATTGTTGCTGGATTTATCCCCCGTAGTTAAAGATTGATTAGGCGGTAAAATTGAATCTATGATCCTATTACTTGCTGTCGATATTGCCTTTCAGGGTTCACTCAACTTATTTAGATCCTGATAAAATCTTGACTTGACGTAAAATAGATGCAGTTTTTTAGTAGAAGATTAATTTTGGATTTCATTGATAAAATCTTAGACATTTATTTCAATTCTTTAGTTGCTGTAATGGAAATTTCAGTAAATTAATCGATATAAATTGTAAGTGATGTAGGTACTTACAATTTATATCGATTAAATGTACTTTTCTTTCTTTCTTCTTCTTCTTTCTTTACTTAGAAAAGTTAGAAATATTATTTCAAAGTCATTTATGTACACCACTGTACAATGACAGTAGTTTTTAAAAGTTGCTGAACACTAATAATTTTGAACAAGATTTCACACTTACATAAATTGATAAAGAATTGAATATCGAAGTATATAGTTTACTAGCCTTCCGCCCGCGGCTCCGCCCGCGTGCATCTCGGTTAACGCGACCTTTGCTCATATCTTCGGTTCTACTCAACCGATTGCGATCAAACAAACGTAAGATTTTAAGTCTGAGCAAGCCCTTTCCAACAAAAAAAACTCGTGTTCAGTATCGTTAACATAACATAACCCAAGTATTTTTTTTTTAATATCTCCAATGTACAGATACGACCACTTTAAAATTATATAAAAGTAGGTATAGATAGATGATACGTACTATACACGTACATGGTACCTACGTGTCTATAATGGTGACCCTCTTTTCCAAGAATTTGCCTTCAGTTTACTATCAGGCGAAGTCAAATTCATGTGAATTATAAAAAAAAAAATTGTGCCTAATGAAAAAAAAACACCCGCTATCCTAGCTTCAATCTATCCTTTGACGTTCTTATTTTATTTCTTTTGACCAAGGACGCGAACTTCGCGGTTCTTTTTACATCCTACGGAGTATTTTCATATTATCAATCATATTAACTCAACTGAGTCCTTTGATACTACGCCCATATTTCGAAAGCTTCTAAACATGAAGGGAGGGCATTGTGTAATCAGTTCTGATAATAATTCGAATAAGTAATACGGTTATGTTCGAAAAAAAAACTGTTTTGTAATTAATCATGTAACATTTCATCTCAGTATGTATGTGAGTAATGTTTTCAGTTATGTTCTAGGCAGTTTCAACGCAGATTTTTAACAGAAAAAGGTTGTAGAACTAAGATCGATCACTGTCCAACTTTGTTAGGATTTTAGAAGCATGCATTAGCTGTGTAGTATAACAGCTAATGCATGCATGCATATTGAGTTGATATATTTACACATATCTACATACTTAATGGTTTTCAGTTAAAAGTTCGTAATCAAATGTACACACTAGGTAAGGTCAAATTATGGTAATACATATTATTTTTAAACTATCGCGGTGTAAACTCATTGGATTTGGTTCAAACCATTAGAAAGGTCAGATCTTTGAAAAATTATGTAAGTTAAACTACTGATTTCAAGCCACTCACCGTAGATTTGTCTTTTTTCATAACTGATTTTTCATTACCAGTTAAAAAACCTGTTAAATTCATTTTAGTACCATCTTATTTGAACTCTAATACCTTCATAGTACATTATTAACTGGATTAAATAGGTAATCTGGTTAACGTCTCATCGCGTAGAATTTCTAATCCGCTCACCATCTTGTCATTGAAGGATCAGATTTCGAATCCGTATTTTCTAATATCGTGTCAGATACCGACACCCAACGATTACTCTCGTTTGATAAGTGGGGATGGTATTACAGCCAATAAATTTGTTCGTCCAAACAAATAGTGCCTATAAAACACTTTATAGGTACAGTAAATAAAAGCAACTTTATCGTGACCAGGCGTTATTGGAAACCGAAGAATAGATGACGTCAGAGGACTACCTATTTTATGTCGATGAAACTATGCCTTTGCTCTTAACTAGTCTATACCTACTATAATAATGTTTAAAAGAGGAAAGATTTGTATTTCTGTATGTAACGAATAAGCTCAAAAACTTCTTCTTAAAAATTATATTGCCATTAGAAAGCTACATTATCAGGTACCAACATCTATTAGTGACGCTCGGAACCAGAATAACACACGGCCGGAGCCGCGAGCAACAGCTAATACTAAATAATATATTATAACAATATAAAAGTGAATCTGAAAATATTAAAGAACAAAATATTTTTTCGTACGAACTGTTGTTTATAAGGTTGAAGTGCGATAAATTACTTATATCTTTTTAATATTAATACCATAGTGTTGTGAGATTAAGACTAAGAAAAAGAGTTGATTGTGTTAATGGATATAACATAATAAGATCTTCACTTTGACCATTAGTTAGTCGCAGATATTTCGAATTATTGGTATTTAAAGTGATAAGGACAGTGCTACACACTAACGTCAAAAACTGTTTCACATCAAATTTTCATTTTGATAATAATAGCTGTCATTAGCTGCGTCTGTGCGTAGGTACTAACCCTCTCGCCATTCGCAAGACTATAATGTGATCGACTGATCGTGTTTCACGTAGGTACGATAAGTATCTTCTTACACAGTGCAACAGCTCATCTCTACCTGTTATAAGACAGTAATTTATAGTTAATCAATGTAAGCAATGAACCTCACCAATCTAAGAAAGTAATAAAGAAAGATCCATGTTATTAATGAGAAGGAATTGGATCTTGATATAGATATGCAGAAACTCATTACATTTCATTATATATGAGTATTTAGGTAGTGTAGTCATGTTAACTGATTCATAATCAGAATATAAGAAGCATATACAGGTTTTTAAATTAAACAACAAGAAAAATGATTCCACAAAGTATATTTATCCAATATCTTGCAGCTATATACCTACTTGCATATTATGCAGATAAAATCCTGATTGATTGATATTATAATATAATATAATAAGATAAAAAAAAGAAAAAAAAAATGATAAAAAAAAAAATATATTATAAGTATCTACACTCTTCGACACTTCGAACGTGAGAAATGAAGACTGCCCTCAGTGCCAATTTTAGTAAAAATTAAGTTATTTTGTAAACTTAAATCCAATGTAAACAAAAAGTGCTTGCAAAATAAAGTCATAAATCTCAATCGAAATATCTTTTGACAGTTTACATCTACGTATGGTAAAAACCGTCGTTATTCTCGACACATTTTGTTGTAGTTTGTCACGTTTTCGACAGAGGAGATGTCAGCAATATTTAGAACAAGACTGTGATGTTCAACTTAAAGTAAATTATATTATTTTCTGTTATGAGTTCTGACTTGAGAACACTGTGTTGAATTTGATCCAGCCAACTTACATTTTAGATGTTTGGATTATTCTAGTAATAGCTAAAATTCTAGGTAATTCTAATTGATTCTGTCTTAGCCATAAATCTTTGAACTAAAGGGTCATAGGTCGTCCATAGGACACGGTAACCACTTTCCATTAGGTAGGCCGCGTGCTTGTCTGCCATCTAAGTGGTATATACAAAATGTTAAAAAATTACCCTTATTCATAATAATTCAAGCCTCTTTTTATAAATTGTCGCGATCTTGGGTTATAGTCCAACTCGCTGAAAATCGTCGCAAGTCTAAAGTTTTATGCAGACCTTTGAGCTATGCAGACGTCCTCGTGCTGTTTTTCTTGACAGTTAAAAAATGTAAGTCACCTACTTGATGAATTTTTATTTTCGCCTTCAAAATGTTATTGTATGTCATAAGTAGATATTTTGTCTACCGGATACTTAATCGCGATTCATCCATTTTCAATTCTTATGAAAATTGACTACCGCAAAATATTTTTCAATGGAATCGTACTACGTGGTAGAATAACTAAGTTAGCGAAACTAATGCAGTTGTGTCGAATAAAAAGGCTGACTCAGACATACTCGATGTTCTCTGCTCTTATTCAACACAGTACAGAACATCGAGTAAATAGACCAATGACCCGCCATTAGGTACAGACAGCTTTATTATGAGTAGTGATCTGTATTATATTTTATTAGACGAATTGTTTTGTCCTACTTCAAATTTATAGCTCAGAAGCAAGATATAAAAGACAAGGAAGGAGGCATTATAGTACAATTTCAATACATTATTATATGAAGGTTCCTAGGGAATAATAGCATTTGTAGTGCTTGACTTTTCAATTGGTTTAGTAATGTACTCGTATTATTAGTGAAATAATAAAGATCATATAGTAAATTCTTCTCTAACTTATTGGTCTTATATAATAAGCAGAAGTTAAATAGAATCCTTCATAACCTTACCTTTGTAAACATCTCCTGGAAACTATCAAAAAGGTACTTTTAGGAGACTCACGTGCTGGCGGGCTCCATATCAAACATACTCGTATCTTATAGCCGATGAAAATAACGACCATTTTTATTTGAAACCAATATTCATGAACCAAGTCCAAAACGTGGTAGAGGAACTTTATTTGCTTAGGAGCACCTTCGCGAATAGGAAATAATTTAACTATAGAGTTCATGCAAATATACATAAGTTCAAACTCACAGCCCCATACGAAGTTACTCGTAGTAACTTCATATATGGCGCAGTGAAATGTGAAAATCAAAGGTAGCAAATATTGGTTTAGGCTGTCAGAACGCATCATCTATGAGCTCCGGTGAGCTGTAAAATTTTACTTCTGGATGGACGCACTAATATTTATGAAATAGGACATACATTATACCCAAGCAAAAATTCACTGATGTGCTAATTAATTACTTATTGCTTTTGTAACAACTTCGGCATTTACTGTGCTCCGAGTACGAAAAATATTGTATTCGTAAGGTAGAGAGAACGGAGCTTTGTGATTGGCCGCTTGCCTACTGTGAACCTGTGTGTGCGTGAAGTCCGCCAATTGCAATGCATCGTTCTCTCGATACAGTTACGTTACAAAAATGAATATTTTGTGTTCGGGGCACTGATGTAATTACATTTAAAAAGTAATTTTGTATCAAGACAGCCACTATGGCCGCATTCACTGCCGCTACAGTGGTGAACGCGGCGCTACGCAGAAGGCGCGGGTTCGATCCCCGCTCAGTGCAAATATTTGTCTGCATGAACAGAACATGGGTATCGTGCCTCAGAGAGCACATTAAGCCGTCGGTCCCGGTTGCCATAATATACTCGTATGAACATCTACGGCGGTCGTTAGGATTCCTAAAAAGTCCAACAACTGGTCTAGCCGCAATGCTTTGATATCGCCTAATATCGCTAATGTCAGCAGGAGGCAATCACTTCACGTAAAATTAGACTGGTAAAGCGGACCCCAGACACTGAGATGAAAGCTTCGGATGCGAAGAAACAGTGCTGTTGTATAAACATTTTATTTTGGTGTTCCCTTCATTCGAACGCCAATTCCGGTTGTTTTAAATTTTCATATTTAGTGTAGTTATCTTATAAACTTAGTAATAGTATATTATGTTAATGAGGTGTCTTATACCTGTATTGTAAAAGGGAGTGAATATAGACTCTATGTCGGAAAGCTGTTTACATGCCTCATATACCTACACCGACGATGCATGTAAAACTTGATCAAAGTCGATCAAGGAGATGCAGAAAATGTTGAACAACATGAGAGAGGCCTTTGTAAAGTCAAAGGCGTCGTGATATTGAAGTATAATGTCGTACTGAATGTATAAAAGATGTTCCAGGAATATTTTCTCGTGAAAATTTGATGCTGTTTTTAATATACCACTAGTTCAATCCTGTTTTACTATCGTATGAAATAAAACTTCCAATATAACCAACCTATCAGTGCTTCAACTATTGAAGTCTTCTAATTTTCCAATACAAAGTACGTTTCCATTACATTTATAATATCTATAAGTAGGTAATTCCTTTTCCCCAGTAGCTTCAATAAAAAACTAATCAGCAAACAAAGTCTGCGTGTTAAAGCAGGATACCCTAGAAGGATCTCGTTAGAAAAGGTATTATGTTCCAGTGAGACTTCATAAAAAATATACAACAGACCCGGAATCGAGTACCGTCGATACAACGTATTTTGAAGCGCAGTATTTTTTATGAACTAACACCGCTCCATATTTTCTGCATAGCCCATTGGTGTAACTTGCAGCCCGCGGGTAGTAACGACACGAAAAATGAGATGTTGGAATAAGACGATGAAGGAATATGTACAAACAATTAGGATGTAAAAAAAGTTTTATGAGAAAACTTTGTGTGTAAATACTGCAAAAAATATTTTTAGAATATGTATTAATTGAACTAAGTTTATAAACATTACTTCTTTATAACTGCAATATGTTCACAGAGTCGTGCGCCCGCTCTATCTATGTCCAAGTTTTCAGCGATCTCTAAAGTTTTATTTATTTTATTATTCAATATTCAGATTGAGAGTTTACCCAACTCTCAGTCTGAATGTTATGTGCAGACTTCTATTTATTAAAAATTATTTATTTTATTATTGAAATCACAATCCAAATAAAATAAGGCTGAACTTTATCGCGCCACATTATTAGAATTTGGTAATTTCATGTTCAGACAAGCTTCGATAAACGAATGTTACAAACAAAATTGTTTCAAAAACAGCTCTCGGAAGATCATGGACGATCATAACTTAGTATCCGACCACTTTTCTTAGTATCACGGTTATGATGTTCAGGTAAGGCCATCGTGTTTAGCGAAGCGGATTAACTGTTAAGCAAATAGCAGGCGCCGGGTTCGCTATGTTGGTGGCCAAGGCAGGTCAGGGTCTCTGGGATATCTTCTCTAGGGTATATCAATTCCCCGGTCTCATAGGCCGATATGACGAAACATCTGTTCTGTGACAAAACACTTTGGGTTTTTAATCGGTTAGATTCCGACATGCTTACGTGTTTCATCGTTGACTCCGTTGAAGTGAAGCCCGAGGGGAGATTCTGATACCGAACGCGAGAAATAAATTACATACTACAATTAGTACTACTACTATTACTTTACATAATGTGAGTCGAAGAAGTAATGACATTTTTTATAATGTCCTTCTGGAATGCAAGACAGGCTATTTAACCATTAGCTAGATAAATAGACAAGTAATGGTGTATACCTTCTTAGGCTTTCGGGTCCATTAATCTCTGAGCAATCACTCACAGTGCAGGGACTGACATAAGCCTGACAGGCTGCTTTACTTCATGATGGAGGGCTTCTGTTGTTTCTAAAACTAGAGCTGCTCTCCCTAAATATATTCATGAGTACGTATGTCCTTATCTTTCAATAATGAAACAGTTTGTTGAGTTTGGCAAACCTTTTAATATTCATAAACTAATACGTAGAATTGAAGCTGTCGCTGAAAGCTGAAGTTAATATTTTGTCTATTAATAATTTGGTAAATCAAAAACTAACGTGAGACTTTATATATCGTACATGGTTAATGGTACAGGCAAAATCTTTCAGACAAATTTTAAAGAGTAATATAATTCCATGCGAGTATCTGTAAAACTTTGGTCGGGAATAAATATCGAATTATGACTTCTAGGAATCCCTAGCGATAGTTATATTTAAGGATATTGTAATTCTTTTTAGTACGCTAGTATTGTTAAGAGACGAACATCGAATTAACTGTATGTCTCTGCCTTAGAAATGCGAAGTTCATTCAGCAAAATATTAGGAATTGCTCTCTTTTTTCAGTAGGAGATCCGATTCTCAGCACTCCATGGATTCACCGTGCGGTCGCCGGGTCCATAGCGTGATACAGAGAGGAACACCGTGACGGCGACTGGGACTTGCGACCCAGATGTAGGTTTAGGGTGGCCACCTTGTGATGCATCAGCGCTCACCTCCACCGTCAGTAGTGTTCCCCTCCCTACCTATCCAAATTTGGTAAGATCCTATCAATGCCGCTTTTGATATTCGATTTAGTAAAGAGCTTACTGAAGCTCTTGGCAATCCGAGGTCTTTAAGTAAGTTGTACAGGGATTTAGCTGGAATTCCCCTTGCTCCTACTTCTACGGTGTATAGTTTAACCACGTAGCCGTTCTTGGTTAACTCGTTAGTCAAGTCAAAGTATTTGTTTGTCTTTATAGCGTGGTCTTTAGGTATATTAGTTTCCCACGGTACTGTGAGTTCTACAAGCACTGCACGCCTATGCGATCGTGAAAAAAGGAATATGTCGGGTCTGGATGATGAGGCACAGATATCCTCCGGTATTTTATAGTGCTTCTCATACGCGTCTACGAGTATTGTCCAGTCAACGGCAGCTATCAAAATTGAATATGGCTTTTGAGGTGATTTCTTTGAGCAGCCTTCCTTCACAAACACAATGTCATTTCTTTGGTTTGTGATTAATCCTTTTTTCGCTCTAGCTACCGCCAAACTTACAGCCTCACGTATGATTTCTAATACCTTATCATGTCGGCGCGAGTAATGACCCCGGTCTAATAGCGCCCTACAACCCACTAGCAGGTGCCTAGCCGTACCAGTTGCTTCACCACATGAGTTACATGTTTTATCTGTGGCTTTTCCCCACCTGACTAGATTGCTTTGGTCGGGGAGGGTCAACTGGAATGCATTTAGGTAAAATTTAAGTAAGGCCGGTGACCAGTCGTATATTATGGTACGCCATTTTAAGGCTATGGGAATACAAAATTCACCTAGGGTCAACCATTCGTTTTGCATTTCTAGGTTCATTGCGTCCACCTTATAGGTGTTATTTTCGTCTGTTTGAAGAAAAGATTTTGTTATTTCTTTATCTGTTTGTTTCTGAATATTCCCTAGACCTACTCTACCAGTCTGCGAGCCTATCATGAATTTTTTATTAACAATGCGACTATATACGTATTTCCCAAATTTATTACCGGTGAGTATAAAATTCACAACAGGCATAATATATTTTGCTGCATTTTAGCGTAGCACAGTTTAACAGTTTAACACAGTAGTGTAGCTGCGTAGTCTTTTAAAGATAATGATGATTTATATTCAGGGGTCAGTAAATATTCATAAACTGGTTGACCGAACCAACACTGTAGGGAGTCATTAAAATTTGATGCAACAACAAACTATCGGCGGCGCGGCGGTGTCATTATAATATGTTTTGTATTCAATGTTAATATGCAACAAAGATAGAACATGAGTTGAAAATATCACTGCGTTTTGTCTCCAAGGTATTATGTTATCCTTCATCACATTTCGCCAAAAACTATTCGGTCTCATGTAAAAGGGGTTGAACCTGTTGTTAAAAAATTAAATTCGTAATACTTAGACTATATACAAACTCTATATCTAGACGAAGCAAACGTCATTTCAACGCATACTAAAAATGACTACTTCTTCGGTATAAGTTGACATATACCTACATATCCCATTACATTTTTTCGATGATTTTTGTTAGCATAACTGTGTCTATGAAGTATAATAATATGGTCTAAAACGTAATAACAGACATTTGAAGTTACTGACCTACCTGAGTTTTTCGCTCATATTTTCTTCTGTCAAGTAAGCGTTTTAATCGATAGAATTATTATTTTCAAAGTAAACCGCTACCGCTTATGCAAGAATTCGCAACTTTACAGCGGCATTCTATTGATGTACGCGCTTTATTACTGAATGATTTGCAGATGTACAACTTTATTTATTACTCGTCATGTTAATATGTCCGGAGCAAACTACAAAGGTCCGATAGTTTTTGTTTGATGACTAATGTTCAGTGAGTAGTGAATTTTTAATGAATGTTTCATTGTTTTAACATCTACTTATGTGTACTCTGAATTCTTACACATACAATATGCCTATTTGGCCTAATCTACATGACCTCACCTGCCTGTGAGTACACCTGCTTATTAAAGGACGGACTTTGAGTGAATACTGAATACCTAGATACATTATTTGTAACAAACTGCATCGCAAAAGACGGCTAGAAATATACGTTACTAGCTGTCTCGGCGAACTTCGTACCGCTATATTTTTCCCGTTCCCGCTGCACCTATTTTCTCATTTTTTAAACCTTCCCTGGACACCCACGAATATTTCAAGACTAAAATTAGCCAAATCGATTCAGCCGTTCTTGAGTTATAAAATAACAACGAAAAGTGGCATATATTAGAAGATGTGTGACTAAGTTAATATTGCCTTTAAACTGTCAATGTTGTGTGATGTATAGTATTAATATTACAAAGGTATATAGTTTAAGCGGACGGGTATCTGCCAGGTGAGGTTGCACGGGCCCCCATGTTCTTGGTAACCTCTAACACTAAGATTATAATGTAACTGAATTTAATTACGAGAATTCAAAGTTTTCGTATAATAATATTATCCTCACTATGTAATCCGGTGTCGAGAAATTATCATACTGCCTCCATTACCATTGTCGACCTTTGTATTGTTTGCAGACCGTCTTTGCAAGTACAACTATGTACTTTAGAATTAATATTAACACGGGTCTTTTAGAAGATAACCTCGGATTAATTCAGAACTGTTTGTTTATGGAGATTATCAATATATTAGGAAGTTTATTTTTCTATTCGTTGAATTCGTACCTTTATTCTTTAAAAATGTGCATAAGTACAGTATTAGGTAATGATCTTCTTTAATTTATTAGATAATAATAATAATAAATAAATAATCGTCGATTTTGAAGGGAAAATGGTGTGAATATAATATTCTAGTAAATTTATGTAAAATATGTGAATAATAACAGCTTTTTCTTAACATTTAAAATACGCTTATTTAGTACTTCATCCAAGCGTCTTTTCTTAAGCGTCTATTGGAGACCAGCACCTACCTTCCTACCTCTTCTATAATTTCGATTGATTGGTTTTTACGGGTATCCAAAACCCGAACCCGAAATTATGAAACGGTCAATAAGATTTTTGTAAGTATAATATAATCTTATTGACCTTTTCATAACATACTTGAAAAACAGTTCAAAGTGTCTTTGTACTATTAAAATCGTGGTACAAATACTCGTATCTTGTGGTTTGAAACAGCAAGACATCGATATATTTTGTTCTTACTTGTTTTTTAGGGTTCCGTAGCCAAATGGCAAAAAACGGAACCCTTATAGATTCGTCATGTCTGTCCGTCCGTCTGTCTGTCTGTCCGTCCGTATATCACAGCCACTTTTCTGCGAAACTATAAGGCCTATGCTGTTGAATCTTGATAAGTTGATGTATTCTGTGAACCGCATTAAGAATTTCATACAAAAAAAGAAAAAAAGCATTAAATTTTGGGGGTCCCCATACTTAGAATTGAAACTCAAAAATTTTTTTTTCATCAAACCCATACGTGTGGGTTATCTATAGATAGGTCTTTAAAAATGCTATTGAGGTTTTTAACATATTTTTTTTCTAAACTTTGCGCGAGAGACACTTCCAAAGTGGAAAAATGTGTCCCCCCCCCCTCTAACTTCTAAAATAAGAGAATGATAAATCTAAAAAAAACGTATGATGTACATTGCCATGTAAACTTCCACCAAAAATGAGTTTGAACGAGATCCAGCAAGTAGTTTTTTTTTAATACGTCATAAACCACAATTTTCGCCTTTGCTGATACGGAACCCTTCATGGGCGAGTCCGACTCGCACTTGGCCCATTTATTTAAATGAATAAATAGGTAGGACTTCACTGGGTAATTTGGTCGACAGAAAAAAAAGAAAGAAAATTGTTTTTTTCTCACAAATCAAAGAAAGAAAGAAAGAAAAAGAAAAATATATTTATTCTGACCCGCAGCACGCAATCAACTTGTATGTTTTTATTTTCCAGGTAAGAAGCTGAGTTTGTAGAAACAACCTGTATTTTCACGAATTCCTTAAATGGGTACGTTGAAATATTTTATATTTTATATAACTTATGATTGAATTGACTGCAAAAATGTAGATTAATCGTAGATGAAGGTAGCAATATCTTCATCCTAGCGTTAATTCACAGTCGCATCCGAAGCTTTTACCTCGGAGTCTGGGGTCCGCTTTACCAGTCTTAACTACGGATTTGACTAGACTTCGATATTTCCCGTGGAGCGATTGCCATCTCACCTCTACAACCCAATGGTAACATTAGGCGATATTGAAGCTTTTGCAGTGAAGGTAGCAATATAAAGACGTGAAATTCTGTAACAACATAATTAAGTTTCCGTCTTCTTAGCGCCTACTTATGTATACTATAATATTGGTCTTCGTTCTTGAAACTTCTCCATCAGCTTATCATTAGGTAAGCGTGGAGTCATATTGAGATGTCCTGTTTAAAGAAATAACAAAAACGCCAAAGCTCAATGAAGTGAGGCACTTCTTAACTGAGCTTTAGCGTTTTTTTGTTATTTAAATGGGGGTTGAACGACATTGGTCAAATCTGATAGGTCCTCGATTATATATCGAGAACCGTGTCTTGTTACTTTCCACTTAAATCTAGCAGCATCGCTGTTGTCGAACACGAACGTGACCGTCCACTTTTTGATTCTTATTAATATTTATTATTTAAGTACGTTCTAAAAGAGTATAATTGCCGTTATTGGGCTTTTAATGAAGGTCGTTTTCAAATTGAAAACAGCTAATGACCCCGGTTTATTTCCCTTTTTGAATGTGTTCGAAATTATAATGGTACATTTTCAAGTTCATTGACCACATTAAGCACTTCACAAGTAAAACTACTGCGTTCGAATAAAACATTTGCGAAAATTCTCACAAAGAGAGCAGTGAAAAGTGACATTGTTAACACTAAATGGAATATGTTATAAGGTTCATCCCGTCTATGTTTCTTATGGAATAATTTATTATTCGTTTCTTTGTTGAGTTCAAAACTTATCCTTTACAATTTATTGCGGGATTGGCTCGTTCAATCTTTTGTTTGGTTTCTTTATACTAATTCTTTTGTTTTATATAGATAATATTTATATTTGTTTACTTTATGTACTCTGTTATTAGAGTTTTCTTTTTATTATATCAAGCCATCTGTTATCCTTAATAAAATAGATGATAATATTTTATATTTTATATTACTCTGTAAGGTCCTAAACTTAAAAATATTTGTATAAAGTTTTCACGCTATTAGTACCTACAGTAGGTACTATTTTTTGTCTACAATACACACGATCAAGTTAAATAAAGTATATGTATTTAATAGTCCTCAAAATCAAACAAGTTCTTTGGGGTTATAGTCAACTAGTAAGAAACAAAGTTCGCTACAGTTAAAAATCTTAGTAAACTCCCCAGTCTTATCTGACACCCCAGATGTAAATATTAGAAACATAATTATTGTTAGACGCAACACACTTCAAAGTATATCTGAGATAAAGCTGATGTGTCTAGCATCTGGTATTTATCATATATATGAATATTGAATGAATGAATGAATAATCCAGGACAAATTACCCAGTACCATCGAGACCCAAAATAAGCATAGCTTGTAATATTAATTCCTTGATGCCGTACTTATATTCCGTTTGGTTAGATATTTAACTCAGTATAAAACAATCTTGAAAGAAAATACTCTTTTAATATATATATTTTTTAAATCTCTTCCTGTGGGTGTCGTAGAAAGCGACTAAGAGATAGGGCTGTTCTCCATCCGACAGTAAACACAGCCCATGACTAAGTACCCGCTTGATGGCGACGGCCCACAGAAGGCGTGCGTTTTAGTCGGTTCGAGTCCGACAAACCTCCTCCTCCGACCCCGGCGGGAGAGGTATCCGTGGGGATTTTTCGCACGATAAAAAAAAAAGTACCCGCTTGATGGCAATAGGCTCGCCCTATATTACGTGGGACCGAAAAGCATAGTTGGCGAAATGTGGGTGTTAATACACCTCTGCCTACCCCTTCGAGGATTTACAGGCGTGAGTATATGTATGTACGTTATTTAAATCTCAGTTCCAGCAATAGTTATAGTTCAAGCAATAGTTTACTAGTTTCATTAATAGGTAGGTATGTGTTTGTGTAAAAACGCACATCAAGATTGTAGACCTTTACTTAAGTACTCAACCTAACGGAGTATAGATATACCCTGATCAATTCAAATGAATATAATATTTTACACCTACAAATAGTTGCACTGAGTGGGAAACGAACTTGCGACTTCTGACTTTGCAGCCGTCTAATAAAATGTATAGTTTTAAATGGTGGATGAAAGGTTGTTAACTGTAAGGGGTCGATTATTCATAAGCGGGATGAGCACGGAATTTCGAAACGACATGAGTTTTAGGGGGTTGAACACGAAGCAACCTAAATTCTGACATGCAAGCCCGTGATTTAACTTAAAAGATAATAATATGCATGCAATTAAACATTGTTGTCAAAGTACATTGTAGGCAAATTAAGTTTTTAGGCATCGTGCAATTTAGGTACTTCGAGTTTCAGGTATTTCGCGTTTTAGGCAATTTGCTTCATAGGCATCGTGAAATTCAGGTACTTCGCTCAAAAGGGTGCTAATATAGGTAGGTACGCATATTATAAAGTAAATGAGATTTTTGAAAATATTCATATCTATTTCAAAGCTTTGTGTGTGAATCGAATACGTAATATATTCTAATCACAATTCCCATGTCGTACGTTTTTTTCCTTTCCCTTCCATTTGCCCTTTGAAGATGTACCTACGTATGACACTTCATTCATAATCTTTGTGTAACTATTTATCATACGGTGGGCATGTGCTTAGCTAGCATTTAGAATACCGAACATTAAACCTGAAATACTTTAATATATCAGTATTAAATGCTAGTAGATCAATGTATGCCATAGTACTCTGATGCGAAAAGCAAATACTACTGTAATAATATTATGATCTAGTTTATCCCATGTACCAGACGTTGTACTTTATTTATTTATTCAAGAACTGTCTGGCAGGGCCCAATGAAATCTTCAGGGCCCAGTGAGATCTTCAAGGCTCAGTAAGAGCTCAGTGAGCGGCAGGTCTTTTTAATAATCAATCAATCAATTAGCCTATTGCAGTCCTCTGCTGGACTTTGGCCTCTCCCAATATGCGCTACAAAATTAAGACAAAATATATTGAACACTAGCTGACCCGGCGAACTTTGTACCGCCATATTTTTTTAGCCCGTTTAAACCGTTTAAACTTTCCCTGGACATCCACGAATATTTCAAGACTAACATTAGCCAATCGGTCCAGCCGTTCTTTAGTTTTACCGAGACTAACGAACAGCAATAGATTATTATATATAAGAGACATGTAAGTATTCATTTCTAGCATTTAATAAAGAATGATAGATATTAATTAAGTTTACAAAACCAAAGAACGATGAGACATATTTTCACAAGAAAAGTAGTCAATGTATATAATGAAGATGAGAGACTTCGAAAGCTATGTGTGCGAAATCGACATCAAACACTGCCTTCTCATTATGACAAGAATACAAATATATCAGGTTCCATGTAATGAGTTCCGGGGATTTTTAGCGAGTAATTGGAAGCTTTTGTCAGTTTCACGTGAATTTACTTCGAAAACGATACGGAGCCTTGCAAAAACGTGTATAATGGTGTCAATTCTGTTGTTCATTTTGACTAAACTAAAATATCTAAGTTTGAATTTAGATTCTAACTAGTTTCTAGAACTTTTTCCAACTAAATCAATCTCGTACCGGCTTGCGCCTGATAATTTTTTATCAATATTTGAAATGAAGCATTGACTGAACTGGTTTGCAAAATAGTAGTTTATAAAATAGTAATATTAAAAGAGTCCCGGGTCCTTTAAGCGGGGCGTGAAAAAGCATCTGATGAGGCCGTCAAGCTGAGTGCCACCATTGTAACATGATACGTGTCTGTAATGGTAACCCTCTTTTCAGAGACTTTGCCTTCAGCTTACCATCAGGCGAGGCGAAGTCAAATTGACGTGTCCTATATAAAAAAAACCGGTAATTCAGAAATGTTTTCTATTCATTAACGGAGAGGTTACAAACATCTAATAATAACATCCTAAGCTATCGCAAAAAACATCATCGAACTAACAACTTGCTTTGATAATAATGTATCAGTATATTTCGGTATCGTAATAAATCTTAACGTGATATATCACAGGGATATGTGAGAAATTAATATACTTCTGTTGTTCGTCGAACTGAGTATTATTTACTATATAGGATATTTATTTCACATTTATATAACACGAGCCGGCCCTTCCAGGCTTCGCTTGTGCCATACTTCGAACCGAAAATAGTAATTTGCCAAATTTTTTGGCATTTATGATTACTGCTCCGCTCCCGTAAGGTAGTAGTGTGATGTTATGTAGCTTTCCTCGATAAACGAACGAACGAATAAGTCGTTTAGTTTTAGTTTCACATGAAAAATTGTTACCAAACAGTTGTTTAGAATTAAATTTTCTACAACTTTGATGCCATAATTTTCCCTAGGATCAATATTTTTCAATTTATACCCCAAGAGATGGTGAATCTTTGTTTGTCTTTTTTAACTTATAAAAAAAACCTAGTAGCAATTTTGTTTCGGAATTCATTAGGGGAGGTCATTCGGTTCGCTATAATGTTCGGTCCCGACACTCTCGACGGTCTAATTAACGTGCTTTCCGAGGTCTAGCCTTAATATCATTTTTTTTAGCAACCATGAGTTTACCCTAGAGATCCTTGTCGTTAAGCTCATTGATAATAAGAAATGATATAAATAAAATAAATTAAACAGCACTTAACCCAACAAAACGCAGCTCATAAAACAGCTACATTTTTGGCTCAGGACCATAAACCCGTCGTTGACACAAAAGTTATTTATTACCAAATTAACCGAATAAAACAAAATGCCTGTCAGTGTCAACAGTCTCTTGTCCAGAATGTCCCACTATAATGTGCAGGGTTATATTTTATTTGATTACATAGTACGGCTTCGAGGGTCAATATCGTCGTTTTTGTATCGTATAAGTTGTATTTTCTACGTTTATTTTGTTTTATGGTGAAGTTTGTGTAGTGTAGCTTTCAGAAAGCTCTAGTGGAAATGTTATTTGCAATATTTTTTTTGGGTTACACATGAATTTATGTGTACTGTAATAAAGTCATTGCGTTTTTCCAAGCGTTTCTCCCTAACAAGCTCATTGCGTATTTTGTCCAATTTCGTCAGGAATTCCTATATATTTTTATAATCAGAATGCCTATTGTTCTTTACAAGACTATAAGTTTGGTTACAGTCATACGATTTTTTTAATTGGAATATCAAATTCTGTGTTGAAAATCCCGTAGATACAATACGATTATTTTTCGTTTTTAAATAGGGCGCAGTTCAAAAACTGAGGCTTCTGATAGTGACTACATTGTTACTATATAAATAAAAAGAAAGAAGAAAATACGTATGTAGCCGTTACTGGGTGAATCCCCTTAATAGCTGAAGATTATAAAATATTCAATATTATGTAAAAATATTCAAATCCCGACGCACTCTGGTCGCGTTACGTACAGAATATAAAATCTAGGAATACTTGCATTCGGAACTACTTATTTGCATTCGAATTTCGAATTTAAGAATGTTCAGTGGGGCGAGCACGAAGATTTGCGAAAAAGTATTCGTATCGTAAGCGTACGAAAAATGTATGGAAAAAAGAACAGCGCCCCTACCGTGCGTCAAAGTAACTAAATTTGGTAGCACGAACCACTTTAGCCACTTTCGTAATGTAAACGTATCGTCCAGCCATTCGATACTCATTCAAAATATGCCATTTTAAGAGTAAAACGGTAGCATGAATTTTTATTTGACATACGTTAATGTAAATTACGAAGGCTGGCTACCGTATTGTACGAATATTTTGTCACCCAAAATTTGTCGGTGAGAAAAGTCTCGTAAAGGTCTCATAGCTCAATAAATCACAATAAGAATTATTGTTTTAAGTATTAAGTGCTTATGTTATGGCCACAATACAATTCATGATCGCTGCTTTACCAAAATAGTATTATGGACTATAATTTATTACTGCAAGTTTGCTACAAAGTGATAAAATTTAACTTGGAGAATCTAGGTAAGTAAATCTTGTTCTACATAAACGTACCTATACAATAATAATGGAACTCATTTTCATACATTTACGCCCAATAAATATATACAACATTTATTTTACTGTAGAAAACAATGTTTTAATATTTTTATTTAAATCAATCAATCAAACAATAAGCCTATTGCAGTCCTCCGCTGGACATAGGCCTCTCCAATGTTTTTATTTAGATGAAAAGGAATATTACCTACATATAATAGGTATATAGGTATACAATATTTAGGAACATTATGTAGATATATATAATTAAATTATATATACTTATTTTGTGATAACTATGTTATATTAAAGGTAATACCTGCTGTTGTGAATAAAACAAGTTAGTTTAATTAATCTATTTAACATAAGCACTGACTTTGCAGGCTGAATTTTACCAATAAATAACATTTCTATTCACTGAATGTGCAAAAATAATGTTATTAGGATGATATCATAAAGTACCTAGTATGAAGTAGTACCTACATACCTAATGACAAAAGATTTTATACTACGTTGTTTAATTGTATTTGTACATTTAATTTCAGATATGTGGCTGTGACTGCCGAACATTAAATGTAAATGCAAAAGCGGAGGGGCATCACTTTCATATGAGTTACATTGAAATAATAAGCAAGTGTAGTTAATAGGTTAGTATCAAAAAACTTAATACCTACTCTATTAATGGTATGGGAAAACTAATAACTTCTATAACTTATGTTCTATTCTTCTTCATCCTAGCGTTAATCCCAGCCTTATCCGTAGCTTTTACTTCGGTGTCTGGTAAAGCAGACCCCAGACGCATATAACCATTACTTATATTCTATTGTAATAACTGAATTGTGATCATACTTACCAATTAAAAACCCTAACCGCCTAGGTTACAGGTGCTTATATCACAGATTTAACTTTTCTGTTCTACTACAAAGATATTCATAATTATATTGTTATGTGGATTTTGATCCAATAAAGACTTACCGTAGTTAAATAGTGAACTACCCATGTGATGACTAATTTTACCTTTTATTCTTAGGTGATTCTGGCTATCTACAACATCCCTGGCCACCATACACCATCACTGGGACACCATAGACATAAATAAACCACTCTTCATGGAAAGACCCGGTGACAATAGAAATTACATTTTGGTAATTGAGAAGTTGGTGGCGATGTTAATGAGAGAAATGTGAATAAATTGTAACTGCTTGCTGTGAGCCACACAACCTGGCCATCGAGTACCATGTACCTGAAGTAGAACCTAACATTTTAACAACACACATGATCTCTATGTTGTATTATAGTACATTACGTTCTAGGGGAAAGGGCGATTAGACTATGTTAATAAACACAATGAATAGACTACACTCATTATTAAAATCTTGAATATAGTTTAATAATAAAAATAAATATTTAAAACATTATTTTCTTTCTTCATTCCTTTTTTCCCATCCCTGTAGTCTTCTCTTTCATCATGAGGGATTGTGATATTGACATTACCAATTGGTTGAGAACAGTATGGTACCATGGCACGCCCCGAAGTAGGTTTCTTCTTTGTAGCCCCTCAGCAGTTTAGATGATCTCGGTTGGCGGAGTCTGCGAGGCGGAGTTGCATGAAGAAGCCGTGGTATTACGTAGGTATGCGTTTAGGAATAACTATTTGATTATCACAGTAGCCAACATACAACAACTTATTCTTCTTTTTTGATCATTTTGTATTTGAACTTATCGTTTGATATTCATCTGTCAAGCTATGAAGGTACGTCTTAGTTCATTCGTAGTTTTTATTAATTGAAGCTTATAATGTAATAATCTATACGCTCGTACTTATAGACTTAAAATATCACAGTTTCACTGTACATTATAATAATAAACTCATATAAAATAAACAAATCGATTAAGTCTGTCAAAAGTGTCAAATGCGTTATGTCAATTGGAGTCGTGTCGTTCAGAAACCAAAGAAAATATTTCAAAATGAATATATTGTTAACATATTTTTGTCGATTATTTTGCATTTCACAATCTTTTATACCTTATTTAAGGACTTTCTTTTGTTTATAGAACTGTGTTTAGCCTTAATTTCTCATAAATAGGTCATTTAGTGAAAAATACCACAAATAGCATTATTTTATTTACTTTTCGAACGTATAGTTCATTCAACACCAAGTTTAGTTCGTTCCCAAAGGCTCATCTCTATTTACGTTAGCAAAACGTCACTGGGGCTATTGTATCGAGCTGTCGATAGCTAATACTTTGTGTTCGTGCTGCCGCCTAATGTAATACTCCGTCATCGTATCGATGCATCGATACGGTCACGCGTGTGTGTTCGCGCAGCGGAATGTTGTTGAATTTAAAGATTTTAATTATGCAGATATTTAGCACATGACGTCGTGTAAATGCTTATGGTAAAAAAAAATTTGTGCATGCAGCCATTGTGGAGAAATTCGCTAAAAACAGATTCCGCTGGGCGAACGTTGTCCTGGCGGCACTTTTTTTGAATTCATGGACTTAGAAGAAAAAAAATGTGTCCAAAAATTAGCGTGTATTTGCGTGTAATTGTGTATGTATGAATAAAATTAATGAATGCATAAACTTCGGAGAAATTCAAGTTTCCGCCACGCGAACGTTTGGCCATTAGCTAGTTTTCATATAAAGCGCTTATATAGAGAGCTGTAGATTTTTACATACGTTGTTTTGAATTTGCTTATATTTGTTTAATAAAAAGATTTAGAAAAAATCGAAGGGTTTAACAGATAAAAATATAAACGTAAAATACGCTTATTAGGTCTTAGTTCGTAAAGTATGCACTTTGGGGTCTAGATTTTTACGTTTATACAAACCTTGTAAGTGTCTGCAACATGTTGCCAAGTATCAATGATGTTCCGCTAGTAATTAAAGAGCAATAGGACAATTTACCATGTATAGACCACTGTTTACAAAGCAGTCAAATATCACGACGTTCTAAAGGAATTGCATAGTAAAATATATTCCAATAATTAGCTTACTGATTCAACTATTCACATGCAAAATTTCATCTCATTATATTCAGTAATTAAAGATAAACAATGAAAATACTGACAAAGCATCGAAACCCTACATAACCCGACCAAGTTCGGATGGCTACAAAAAAGCGGCCGTGCAATATATCTAAGTAACATTCTTAACCTTCCAGTATAGTATTCATTAATATGGTACAGTTGCGTACACAAATGTTAGGAAAAATAAAACAATAAATTGCATTTCTTGAATGAATGAATACAATTAAAAAAGTAGGTGTAGAAAAAATAAGTGATCTATAAATTAAATCGAAATAACAATTGTGTTATCACCTGTACCAATTCAATACCGGTATTATACTGTAAATTTTAGAATGTTACCTAAATATATTGCACGGCCGCTTTTTTGTAGCCATCCGAACTTGGTCGGGTTATGTAGGGTTTCGATGCTTTGTCAGTATTTTCATTGTTTATCTTTAATTACTGAATATAATGAGATGAAATTTTGCATGTGAATAGTTGAATCAGTAAGCTAATTATTGGAATATATTTTACTATGCAATTCCTTTAGAACGTCGTGATATTTGACTGCTTTGTAAACAGTGGTCTATACATGGTAAATTGTCCTATTGCTCTTTAATTACTAGCGGAACATCATTGATACTTGGCAACATGTTGCAGACACTTACAAGGTTTGTATAAACGTAAAAATCTAGACCCCAAAGTGCATACTTTACGAACTAAGACCTAATAAGCGTATTTTACGTTTATATTTTTATCTGTTAAACCCTTCGATTTTTTCTAAATCTTTTTATTAAACAAATATAAGCAAATTCAAAACAACGTATGTAAAAATCTACAGCTCTCTATATAAGCGCTTTATATGAAAACTAGCTAATGGCCAAACGTTCGCGTGGCGGAAACTTGAATTTCTCCGAAGTTTATGCATTCATTAATTTTATTCATACATACACAATTACACGCAAATACACGCTAATTTTTGGACACATTTTTTTTCTTCTAAGTCCATGAATTCAAAAAAAGTGCCGCCAGGACAACGTTCGCCCAGCGGAATCTGTTTTTAGCGAATTTCTCCACAATGGCTGCATGCACAAATTTTTTTTTACCATAAGCATTTACACGACGTCATGTGCTAAATATCTGCATAATTAAAATCTTTAAATTCAACAACATTCCGCTGCGCGAACACACACCGGTCACGCTACGAATTCTGTCATTTTTCGTGCTAGCCCCTCAGATCGACAAATACCCCATGTAACGTAATCAAGATTCTTGGTTTTACAGGAATCCGCTACGTTTTAAATTCCGAATCGTTATTCTTCGATATTGAAAAAGAAAATATGGGTGCATCGGTCACATACTTTCAGATAGAAACCTGAAAATATGTGTCCGATTTCACCCATTGTGTATTAACTCACATTAAAAAAGTGACTCTATAATATATACGCACCATCATCATCATTATTTTAGGGTTGTACCCATTCCAAGTCTTCATAACCCAGGAACCACTGACTCCTCCTCCCTTTCCTTTAACTTGTACCAGTTTTATGGAAGAACCTGCAGTTTGCCGCAATCAACTACGCTATAAACACCCAAAGTTACAACATTTACGATTACTAAAAATAATTAGCAGCCAAAGTACTATTGTGCATGTTGTACAAACCATCTAACAAATGTAGAAAGTAAATACAGTTTAGAGTGACGTAAAACTCACAAATACTTTTCAGTGACAGTCTTGACTGTGAGAAGTTTTACAAGAGACTTAATTCTTTCTTCAGGGTCTAATCCAGTCTGAGATACGATACTACATTCATTTTGAATTCCTTTGTAGTGCCACACACAAGACTATCATCACAGACAAGACTATCGCTGAAATATTTATGTGTACTTTTCCACAAGCACAATGCGAAGATAATGTCTACAGGATCTGCCGTTGTACGAAACATTCGATAAGCCAACAATTAGTCAATTTGATTTTCAGATTTACTAAATAAGACTGACTTCGTAGCACTTTAGCTGCTACGCCGCGTAGCTTTTAATCTCACGATCGTTACGAAATTTATCCTAGCTCGGAAAAGTTGGCGTATTTTGTTCGTTGAACTATGTCCTTGAATACAAATGAATGATACGCGTATATGTCCAGAGATATTATTATAAGAGAATGCCAGCTTTATTGTATTAGACAATACGCAGACGTTTTATATATTATATGACATTCATGACATGCATATAGCGATGCTTTTAGTAAACATTAGTATTCAGTCTGGTTCTGAAACAAAAAGTAAATCTGCCTTTTCTATATATTTAACAAATACAATTTTGAATTAAGTGTGAAGCTGTGAAGCTTATAAAATATAACATCGGTCGTTCACTTCTTGCTTTTTCTTCAAATGCACGAATGGTACTCAGCTAAGTACCTCAGTACAAATGGTTGTATGTTAGGTATCAGTTAGGTGGTTTCCGAAGATTTAAGCTGTTTTGGATCTACACAAGAAAGGGAATTGAGTGGGGTAACATACGGCAAAGAGTTTGCCTACTTTGAACAATTTATATGTCATTAATCTTGCTTAAATTCGGTTAACATTAATCCTACTTAGAGACTTCAATGAGAGTTCCCAATGATCTGGAACAGGCTGCCACTTTATAGCTTTAAACTTAGGATGAAAAAAGAATACGCTTAAATCTCAAGAGTTCAGTATAATATTATGGGTATACTGAAAATCGCCATCCGCGTACTGACGTATAAAGAATACAACTATCACCACCCCATCTCATCCGAAGGGTGTCGTAAGTTAGTTAGTTAGTTGCTTCAACTAACGGCAAAATACGCAGACGATATCACTGCAAGAGAAGGAAAACTCGAAATTAAAACCCGTACCAAACCGTTTGGCCTGTGTGGAAACAGTCCTCCCAACATTGGGAGAGGTCTATGTCCAACGGTGGTGCAATAATTGACTGAAAATGAATTATTTAAATAGATAAGATGGCGTCATCATTACAACAGTGCTGTGTCCCGATTGCATCCGAGGCCTTCGTCTGAGGGCCTGTTGTCCACATTTTAGCTATTACTCTTGAACTTCGTCCTTGGTTATTCCTAGTAAAGAGACCATGAAATTGCCTAGGTGGTATGGTGGAGAAAATGTCTGACTATAATTTCCAAGATTATATTTCATTTGAACACATAGTATGGCTTCATAGGTCAACAGTCTTTTTTGTCCTTGTCAATATACTTTGAAATATCTTCAAGTACCTACTATCCCTTTCTACATGTAGTAGGCAATGTTTATATAAATGAAGTAGATATGGCATTGGTTCTTATATCAGTCACTCAAAACTAGTCTGTTTAGCCTGTATCGGGGCACTATCTACCTCATTTTAATCTAAGATTTGCCATTAACTATCAGAAATACATAAACAATTTAATTAAAACACATTATCTCCAAATTATGGTCCGCACCTTCTGTAGCGCGCAGTACTTTTCTCATTAAACTAAGTAAATATTATCAAACTTTAACAAGCTTTGAGATACCTAAATATCCATGTAAAGCCGAATTAAAGTAGGATTAATGTCAACTGACTTTGTTTAACTTTCATTTACTGAGGTTAAGTCGGGTTTAATTGCAGTATCCGGTACGATATTGGATATTACTTTAGGAAATTAAACGACTAATTTATAAGACGGCTTTAACAATTTAGGGATTAACATTGTTTCGAAGTTATTCGCCGAGTGAGTGGGTGTGAAGCCTTCTAAATTTGTAGTACCTCCGTACTTGTGTGGTTTAGGTTCGGTAAATTGAGTGTTGATAACGTCTTTAGGTGTTTGTATGGTAGTTGGATGTGTATTAGAGAAATTTTGAAGCGCTTTGCGGACTCTGATGAATAGGCACAAATTTGATGTAAATCGCGCGAGATTAATTGAAATGAAAGGGCTTAAAGCCGTGTTAACATACATTATATGACTGACTAGAGTAGTTTTTTTGGGTATTTATATGAACTAGTAACATTTTAAAAGTTTCTTATAATGGTCATTTAAAACGGTAAATATTTAGTTGCAAATAATAAAACTGGTGGTTGCAAAAATGTAAACATAGACAAATTATTTTGTCCTCACCTATGCCCAGTGTATACGCTACGATTAATATCTTTTTCAGTTAAATCAAGCTACACCAGAAAAGAGAGGCCCGGACTGCAATAAACTAAATTGATTGACGGCAAAGACCATGACAACCGTTCATCATCCAGGCAGTCGTATGTTGGCCACCTATGTAGCAACACAAATATAAATATACAACATACATCTATACTATAAAATAGAGGTTCATAGCGTAAAAATATTTGTATGGCTACTTTTCTCGTAGTCGCAAAGCCCTGGACAGAAGTAGCAACATGTCAACGATACTCGTATCTTTTTTTAAACAGCCCCTTTTATCTTTGGCTGCCCAAAGTACATTTTATGTGTCGCCAAAGTACCGAACCACGATCATAAAGTTTCCCAGAGGACTGTGTTATTCAATCCGCTCAGTACCCGCAGAGCCCTTATGTCTCAAAACCTCTGTATCAGAAATCTAATCAAGGGTTTTAATAAATTTCCCCAAAGCACCATTAGTTTGATTAAAGTTGACCTTAGTCGCCATCTTTCTATATGTTGAATGTATTTGCTCGGGAAATTACGACTAAATGTGTGTTGACGGGACAAAAGTATTACCAGGTAATTTGTACCAGAGCCAATGTCATATTTTTTTTCTGGTAGATACTTTAATGGATAAGGTGTCTTCTGTCAAATTATTTATCATCATCATCATGATCATCACCAAGCTGTTGTAACGATTGCATCCACTTTAGAGCCAGGGATCTACGCTTTCTACTCCTGATGTGGGCTATATTGACTTTTACAAGAGCTTAACTATTACTTTATCTTATTTTTTTTTTGCTCAGAAGAAAAAAGTAGTGAACTGAAATATAAACATCACAAAGTATTAGCTATCTTCCTACGTAAGTAGTTTTACTTATTTGAAGGAAATTTCAGAAGAAAATGTTTACTAATATTTAATTCAGTAACTAGAGTGGTCTACAAAAGTAAACAAAATATACTTAGGAATTAATTTCAGGTTGAATGTTGAAGGACCCAGACGTTGTATTTTTTATTTTAAGAGTTTTTCATGTGCTTTGACCGAATAAACTAGTTTTCGTTCTTTCTTTCTATCTATATATATAAATCAATGCCACTTTTCGTTGTTAGTTTATAACTCAAGAACGGCTGAATCGATTTGGCAAATTTTAGTCTCGAAATATTCGTGGATGTCCCGGGAAGGTTTAAAGATGAGAAAATAGGTGCAGCGGGAACGGAATCAAAAATTCACGCGGGTTGAAAAAAATATGGCGATACGAAGTTCGCCGGGACAGCTAGTATTAAATAAAGAAGCCGTTTAATCTTGCCGTCGCAATTTTTAGAACGTGAGACAAGAATTCCTTAATTTATTTTTACGCTAGAAAAAATATCCTATACGAAGTATGACGTTTAAAATAATACGACAACTTTAAGATCTCATTAATCATAGTTAATAAATATTATCTTTTTAGTAGGTACTAAAATGTAAAATAAAAATTTCTTTTTAACTTACTATACATAATACTATTCGCTGATTCTCTTATAAAATATAATGAAATCTTCATCAAGAAAATGTCTACCGGCCACATAATATCTAGAGTAGGTACAGTTACAAAAAATAAATAGATCAATTAAAGCTAAATCACAGGATGTCAAATCACAATTTTTCGGTTGTTGCGTCTGTCTGTTCATGTCATTTCGTAATTGACATGGATTGACTTGATTACTTAACCCTTTAAAAGCAATAATACAACTCAAAACTCGACCTCTCAAACATTATTGACATGTCCCGTGCACACTGCTTCTGCAAATAAAATTATCAGGTGAAGCTGATAACGTATGCGTACTTTTAGGGTTCCGTATCTCAAAAGGGAAAAAACGGAACCCTTATTGGATCACTTTGCTTTCCGTCTGCCCGTCTGTCTGTCTGTCAAGACCTTTTTCTTTAGAATGTGAGAACGAATAAAGATGAAATTTACACCAAGTTCTCAAGTCTGCAACTTTTTACAACTGTGAAATAATCAAACTTCTAGGGTTACACAATAAAAATATTGCCGTTTATGTAACATAAGTTCTCCCTTAATTCAGTACGGAACCCCACAGTGCGGGAGTCCGACTCGCACTTGTCCTTACTTAGAGAACGACAAAGGCTATACGATGAATCTTTACAAATGCCCCTAAATAGGTAATAACCGTTAATACCTACCTAAGAAATTTTATGTTTATAGCCTGTTATGTTTGAAGGTTTCGTTTCGTTTCGCCATCTGTGATTCCTTCCATTCGCAGTTATACCCGTAATATCTCATTCCTTTAATGTTTTTACGAAGGATCGGGAATTGAGCTACATTTATTAGGTACTGTTACTGACCAGCAGAATATTTGTTTTTTTCATAATATTCAATTACAACTTTTGTTTTCACGTCTAACATAAAAAGTAGAGTGTATTAAAAATAAATTAAATTGTATTTCAAGATATCCAAGTTTCGGATATAAATGAATTGTACGTAGACATCTGTAAAATTATTATCTTTACATATTATAGTACATAATATTATAGAGTTGGTGTATTACTGTGTCAGACAAGATAACTTCTTCAGTTAGTTAAGTATATATTATTTACAACCAGTTCTCGCTTCTGAAGTAGGATCTTAACATGTAATTAATTACTAATAGACCCTCTTGGGGAAACTGTTGACTTAAAAGATTACGGTAATCATCCGATTAATATCCTACATAATATAATCCTCTGAGCTCACAACTGCAGTAGCTTATTTTGGTCTCTCGAGTCTTAGATGTTTAATAATTCAGCTACATACAACATAGATGCTCTTGTAAGGTTCTTCTCATTTGGCAAATAGTTTGCAACAGATCATCAGTTATGTGGACAACAATTATGTGGACTACGGTACCTTTTTTTCACTTAAATAGCAGACAAGCTGACGGCACCCTTAAGGGACACACTGTCTTTACCACGGACCTGTGCATCACCAGGGGCGTCACACACGTGCTGCCGACCCTGTATGTAAAAACCTACAATGCCTTCTTGACGAACTTCATAGTGTAGTCGCTTAGAAAAATCAATGTATACATAACAGGTCTACTCAAAAATTTAAAGACTTGTCTATCCAGATAGATAGGATTACGGTTAGTAATATATGCAGAACTTACATCAAATGTCGTTCTACAATGCTGGTACTTCTTCGATTGATTTGGCCTATCCATCTTAGAATAAGCATGACTATATTACATAACATTATTTTTGTCCCCTGAATCAGAGACTTGCCGACAACGCGCAAACAATTGATCGCAATGTGTTGTTCAAGTAGAAATATGCCCTTATCAACTGGTTCTAATTAAAAGCGTACGATAAACGATTAGACCACATTCACCTTGACCAGTAGTTCTAATTGACTTTATAACGAAGCACTTACCCTACTTGTGTTAACTACTAGTAGAGCAACTATCCTAATTAATGCTTCCTGTTTTTGGAGTACCTGTTTAAGTAAATTTCAGTTTCGCAAACCAAAATGTTCTGACAAGTTAACTTGTTTAATTTATAGCCGGCGGTCTTAAATTGGTCGGAATGCTTGTCGACTTTTGGATAGGTGTACATTAAAAGTCTTTTACTGCGGGTAAAGGCATTCTTCTTATCTTTTAGTGCTCGTTCGTAAAGATGAGATGGGTTGGAGATCAGTTTGATTATTATGTCTTGGTGTTAAGTTGTCAATTTTACGCCAATTGTTTTTGCTTCATTAATTTTTCATATAAAATCACTCCTGTTTAGTATTAAAGACAAGTTCTTTATAATATTGCCAAGATCTATCTATATATACTTCTACTGCAAGGCTCACCACTAACCATTTGCAGTCAAACAAGCAATTTTTCTTCTTCTTCTTCTGTTGAATCGACGGCGCTTCTGCTCTTAAATGCTATTTTCCTAGTATGTTTAATCAAATAAACACTTATTTATTATTTTAACTTTGGACTTCATGCACAGGTATCACTTTCGCAATTGCATCACACCTTAGAATGATAGATCCATAAACTGCGCTGTAGCAACATTAATTATTAGCCAAAAAAAAAAAACAAAATAGATTAATCTTCAGAAGTTGGCAAATGTGTAGAAGTCCTTACACAAAAAGTAAAACAATTTAACTTAAGGCTACAAGATGAATGTTAAGGCATAACGCTACCGGATCCCAAAACGTAAAAATGACGTATTTTTATTTTTACTCATATATCAATTTCTGATTACATAAATTCGTTGCGGGATGAAAGACGCTTCCACCCGGGAGATTTATGTAAACAAGCGGCCAGATTCATCCTACCAGCTGGAACAACTTTATGGCTTAATCTTTCATTTTTATGTGGCAGGAATGTCTAATGGTAGATATCTCGTAGTGTTGTGTTCTTACAGAAATAAAGATGATTGTGCAAAATTTCAATCTCGTTTTATTCGCCTTTGTAATGAGTCGAGAGGAAATTTTAATGCGTAGTCGGAAGATGCTATGGTTTATGACGAATGGAATTAAATGTTGAACATTAATCTTTAGAATAAGTGGTGTAAATATTGTTAGTAGACATAAAATATATTAAAATAATAGTTCGAAATCTAAATTCTTAAAATTGGTAATACGCTAAACGTTTTTTTTTTTTAAATTTTTTCACCTTTTTTCTTCAGATTTTTTAAAAAGAACTATGGTACTTTGACCAAAAGGGAAACACTTCTAAATTTATTTTTATTATTCTTAGATAGGTACTCATTAATTCGTTATACTCGTAATTATCGTTTATTGCAAAAACAACTAAAACTGCTACATTCAATAACCAACCACAATATAAATGAAAACATACGTGGCTGACAACACATTATGTAGGTTTTTATATTTATTAATCTCTTCAACAGTTACCCGTTCCGTATTCCATACACCTACGACTGTGTGAGCGAACATTTTGTATTATTGTTTGAAATCGGCTTTCTGTGCGTATTTATTTTTACCCACACAATGGTGAGCGGTTACCATTGCCTACAAACTGACCACACAAAAGATATACGGTTTTGTTTCGATTGCTTCACAGTGGAGTGAATATGTGAGGCACTTACCTATTGAACATTCTTCAACACTCCTAACACAGGTAATTTAGCTTAGCTGGAGGGGGTAAATGGAATAGTAGTAATTTCGGTCACTAATATTTTTTATTAAAAAAAAGTAAACAAAAAAAAAACAACCTAGCTTAGCACTCTAAGAGGTACTAGTGCCTGGCTACAAACTTTTCCGTGATACTTCGTAACGACAGAACCGACAAATCCATTTTTTTTTCTTCAAGGTAGGTATTTCTGGTTCTGGCAGACATTCAACAGAATTTCAGAAAATTATAAAACACAATTTTATGATTATCATACAAAAACGTGTCAAAAATAAACCCAAACCTTTGGTTCAAGGGTTTAGCGAAGTTCAGCAAAAGAAAAGACCACTGTCTTACTTAAGAAACGATTTGTTAAGTGTCACGCAGAGTTACACACTCGTACATATTGAATTGAACACCCATTTTCACGTATACATCTGAAAACTCCGACTGTCAAATCCGTAGCTTAATCCTCCATCCTGCTTCACTTATTTAAATTCATCGCCATAGCTATTCAAATGTTCCAAGCAACAGTAAAATTACGTAAAGTCTTTCATATTACAAGAATAAAGTAAAGAATACGTTGATCTTAAATTATTTCAAATATTTTTCGTACGGTTTCCTGAGTGATAATCCAAATTTAAGATATACCTACTCGTCAAAAATGATAAATGCTTTCTTCCATATTTGGTATTCTTATATGTATAAACGTATTTCTTTGATATAGAATCGATAGTTGTTATATGTGGTCGCATGTCCTCAAAAGAGTACAAGTGTTACACTCTTTCATTGCAGCGATATTTTAGTTCCCATTTATAGAGAAGGGGCTTTTTGCGAGATTTTTTATTCTCAATGGAAAGAGTCTGGGATCGTTCCCGATAAGTCTACGGGTACGTTTCCAGATTACTTCCTCTGAGAACATTCTATCAGAAAAACCCACTAATACTTTGTCCTATTTAGGAATCCAATTCAGAAGATAAGCACAATAATAATGGTTGCATCAGCAAAACAATGCTGCCGTACAAAAGTGCAATATTTTCAGATAAACATTCAATATTTAATTGATCAGTCTGTTCTCGAGTTTTGTGCTTCATAAAATTCATTTTTATTTATAAGAAACTAGCTTTTGCCCGCGGCTCCACCCACGTGGATGTTGGTTATCGCGACCAAACATGGCCTATGTCCTTTCCCAAGGTCTAATCACTATCTCTGTACCAAGTTTCATCAAAACCGGTTTAGTGGTTTAGGCTTGAAAGCGTAACAGACAGACAGAGTTACTTTCGCATTTATAATATTAGTATGAATAAGAAGATATCGTTAATCCAACAAATGAACGTTGATTTTATTATTAGTGTATTAAATTATATACCTACTGAAGCAGCCTTATCCATAAAAACAAAGACATTCAATTTATTCCTGCCACAACAAAATGGTTGGATCACTTAAATTGTTCTCACTAACATCAAAGCTCCGGCAAAAGACCTCACGGAAACGCATGCACGGCTGACTTGAGCGAAAATCGACTCCGCATTACTAATACGAACGTTCTCCTTGTTCACAGGACTGCGAGTGGCATACATCGAGCTGATTGTTTGCGTAAGTACTTCTGTATATTTGTATTATATAGTCGTAAAAAAGGGATACCGTCAGTGATTTCGTGAGAATGTGCCATCGCAGAACTTCAATTGCTTCCTTTATTGCATCATCTTGTAAGATAAAAAATATAATTCTTCGATATATATTTTCACTATCTACACTAATAGTTATTCATAATTTCTAAGAATTATCGGTAATTGACTCCTACGTTATTCAGCGGCCTTACCATAAACCTTAAAACAGGTCAATAATTGAACTGCTATCATTCTACCAACTGCAAATGTCACTTTGTAATGTCATATAATGTCACTTTGTAATGTCATATAAATATATAGGATTACAAAGTGACATTTGCAGTTTGTTGAATGACAGCAGTTCAATTATTGACCTGTTTTTAGAGTTCATGGTATGGGCCCTGATAGGTATTTCAATAGGGCAGAGGGCACGAAAATTTTAGTCATCTATAACAATTTTAGGTGACTAAGTTACTCAGAATATGTCCTCCAGAAAGATACTGTCACCAATTTCTGTTCAAAACATATCCTGAATGTTGAAGATAGGTAACATTATCATACTAACTACTACATAACTTTATTTAAAACATACATAACAGAAAATAAATACGAGTTAAATTTTAAACCATGTAATTCGACTGAATGCAGCAAATCATTGGAAATGTTGAATGTAAATACAGATTCGGTAAATTGAACTTCGCTGTATATCAGTGCCGTAATTGGAATCGGAAGAAATAATGGTAAACCTACTGTACAATTTACCGTGGATATTTAGACAGTCAGATGTTGACTTCGGTTTATACAATCTGATCGAAATTTCAAGAGAACTATTTTGTAAATCATAATAGTATCTGATTAGCTGTCTCCTGAAATAAATTTTATATGAATATCTTTCTGTTTGTATACAATTTCTTTAGACTATTGTATAGTGTTATATATGGCGAATAAGCATAAATTATTATAGCCGTGCGATTGAAGCACACGCGTCATCAATAGCTCGTATTATGGATTCTAGAATGTAGATGATCATAGTCTGTATATATGTCTACAACTACGAACATTGCAAGTAGATATTTATATCCCTTTTATATCAGAAATAAGATATTATTATTCCGTATATTATTTATTGAATGAATAACTTATAACACTTTTTGACGTATATAAAAGTCCCTTTTTGACACCTACAAAATGTATTTTTCCGGTTGTTGCTTTTATATTTTCGCCTCGTATCCCGCTTTCCTGTGCAGGTAATCGTGCGTGTTTAACAAAATCCCTGTTTTCCCGCTGTTGCAATTTGTCTATATATAAAGCAACACTATGTTAGTAAATACGGCACTGTGTAGATCACTCTGTTGTTTATAAATGTTGATTCCCGGTTTTTGGTTGTAATGACTGGAATTCTTAATGAACCTCTGGGGCTAAATTAAACATGATTGATTACGACGTTCGATGGGAGAATATGTTACGTCATCAGCCATCAACTAATACTCTGGTGAATTTTGATGAATGGAACACTGTTTACATTTTCGTGACCCAATTCATTAAAATAAATTTTATTATTGTAGTTAACTATCGCGGTAGCTGCATTGATAATATTTTTATATATGATTTGAATATACCCACGCGTACTTCCATCGTTGTGGGTTCGATTCCTATGAAAAACTTCATATAACCAGGAGCATCTCTTTGGGGGCTATGATGCCACATACAGATACACAAAAATAATCAAACATGTCATATTTAATTACACCCTTCGTTTTTCTTTGGCGATAATAAATAGCGGTGTCGGCTCTAACTTTCTAAGGAGGTCAGGCTATCCTTCATATTACCTATCAGCAGAGCCACGTCGTTAAACGTAGAACTCACAATCCAACTGGTGTAGGTAATTTCGAATGCTATACAATTAAATACTACACTGGGTATACATTTATATGTTTAATTGTTTGGGATTTTAGTCCACTATCATAAGCTTTCTACGCAGTCCCGTTAATTTGGCGATGGCCAAAATTCAAATCGTATAGTATGTATACTTAAAAGTATAGATAGAAATGCATCAACACCATTTTTTTGCTACTATCCTTCGGGTAATAAGCTATTGCTATCAACTGGTCACCATGCCCACTAACGGACAAAGAAAAGTCCTATCCTCGCCTTTTACGCCAACCACAGTACATTTAATAGTGCGGTAATCTTATACCTAATGGCTTCTCAGAACCATCTGTTAAAAGTTACACGATCTTAAAGAAAATCACAGATAAAAATCTTATCTCGCATTTCCGTAGCAAAGCTACCTTTATATTTATAGTAAGAAGCTGTTTTCTCTTTATATCCTTTCTAGGTTTTACAGTGTTAGCAATGCGCAAAAGAAGGAGCAAGGAATAAAATAGAAAAAGTCAAGAAAGTGTTGTAAGGCTCCGGGCACTCTTACAAACTGTACCTAATGAGAACAAGTTGGAAAAAGTATTGCTCCACAAGTGCAATTCGCTTGCAGGAGAAGTGTTTAATGAGCTACTTTCATATAAGACAATTGAACAAGCGAATTTACAAAGTAGGTGCAGGCGAAAAAGAAGATGCGGTGACACCTTTATATGAAAAAATGCAACCGTATAATTCTTTATTGTACTCCAATAGATTTACAGTATGACAAGTAGGTAGCATGTACATATACAGCTTAATGTACAATGTGCGGCCTTATCGCTAGAAGCGATTTCTTCCAGGCAACCGTATCTCTTTTTCGACTGTATTATTATATTCTTTTTTTTTTAAATAAGTTAAAAGGTAGCTTTTAACTAAAATGTAACCTCTGAACGATGTATTGATTGGATACACAATATTTTTTATCGGCATAATGTTTCAGTACTTTTGGTCTGCAAGTTAGCGCTCACCTTATTCGACATAAGATGTCAATCTCATAATTAGTACAAGCATTAGATGCGCTTAAATACGGCCTGGCGCTAACATTTAAAACAATCAATATATTATGAATATTAAAAAAACTACAGTCAAATAACTACCTGAAAGTTCTCCAACCGTTACATCTATTGCTGAAATACGCGGCTGGTACGCAGGAGGCGCGGGTTCGATTCCCGCTCAGTGCCAATATTTGTATGCATGAATATAAATATTTGCATTGGTCTGGGTGTTTCTATGTATAATATGTATGTATTTACAAAAAAAAGTATCTAAGTATGTATATCCGCATTCTAGATTGCCTAACATAAGCTAATTAAGCTTACCATGGGTCTAGATAGCGTTGTGTAGAATGTTGTACAAGATTTATTTCTTGCACTTTTACTTTTAAGTGCTCGGTTAATGGCAATAGGCTCGCCACCTATTACATTGGGACCTAAACATAAACGGCGAAATGTGGGTGCTAGCACCCCTGCCTACCCCTTCGGGGATATAGGCGTGAGTTTATGTTATGTTTATGTTTTTACTATTTCATGTTGATCAGTAAGCCGAATAATAAAATTTACATCAATTTAGCAGATGTAAACTAGAGTTAGACTACATAGAACTCTACTATACTTATAGCAATACATAAATGTGAATTCAATACCCTCACAACAATTTCAAGTACCTACAGTACATTATGTATAATAAATGAGTCTTACTACTACGCCGCAGAATAGTAATAGACTTACGAGCTTCTAAGAGGTACTTACTTTACTTCAATGAATATTCAGTTACTTGGATTAACAAAACCACAAGCTGTGGATATAATTATGCTCACATACTGAATCGAGTCAATCGTCCAACTTATCGATTGCCAATTAAGTTTATGGATACTGTTACGGAACAGTCGGTAAATTTTCACTATTCAACTCTAAATACCAGTAATCATTTGAGTATTTCTAACGCTAAACATATTCATGTGTAGTTTTGAAGGTTCAGGTAAATGAGAAATGTATTTTAATAGGAATGAAAAGATTTTACCTCAGTCCTCTTACGGTCTTTAACTCTTGCTTTTCTTTCATTTTTTTAATAATGAAGTTGATTCATGTAAACAATTAATTATACCTATAAAAGTCTATTGGAACTTTTATTTCAATAGATAAATAAGTCAATGTTATCAGGATACAATATTATTCATGTATATACCAATACATACATGAATATATATATTTTCTTGTTTGCGGTTAGGTACTTAATATTTCACTGGTAAGAGTTTTCCGCTGTAAGACAGAAATAACCCAACCAAGCTCAACTAAAATAGGCTTCTGATATTTTCATACACTTCTCTTTTAGGCTTTAGATTCTTTTGGAGTTCGTGTAAAAAACTGAATGGGAAATACAAAAGTAAAATTATTATTCGTGTCTTTAGATGTCAAATACATTGACTTATCGCTTCAGCGAACATACTCAATACAAAAGCTTTTAGCAAATATGTACAATGTACATATGTACGCGTGACTGTTTCAAATGGGGTGAGAATACCTCTAAACTTCCATTACACGATGTCTGTATTTAAGGTTACGCTTGATCTGATATTCACTTTTGTTCTTTTTTGTGGGAAGATCGTTCGCTGATAAAGGCGTATTTTATTTAAATGTATACCTAACTTCTACCACTTACAGACCGATTTAGATCTGTCGACAACGTATAACTTCTTGTAAACGTGACTTTTATATTTTATTTATGTACTCGTATAGACTGGATTTAACTTACTTAGGTAGGTATTGTTTTCACAGTTGCTATCTGAAGGATGATGGTGTATAGGTACAAATAAATAGATACATTTATGATACCGCTCTACGGCTATCTTTTATACTGTGTAAATTGATAATTAATCAATTTCTTCTTCTTCGTCCTAGCGATCCCAGTCACGTCCGAAGCTTTCACCTCGGAGTCCGGAGTCCGCTTTACCAGTCTAAATATTAACATCAGTAAATTCATTGACATTGGAAATGTCATATACCAAAAAAGTTAAGTTCACGAAATCACATTTACCTACTTTATTTAAACTCGGCTTCACTTTAGTAGAACCACGCTGTTTATATGCTCGAAAATAAAGTTATGTTTAGTACCAAATACATTTCTGGCAAAGTTTTGCAGTAGCAATGGCAGTCATATTTCACGTTTCCATGTAAATTTTCACTCGTATTTTAGTTTTATGTAATTGGGAACTGGGAACCTCAATGGTATTGATTAAAACACTTTGTCTGAGTACCTCTGTGCAGCGTATTTGTAAAATCAGCTTTCTTTATTTCTAGATTGTTCATACCGTTTACTAATAAATAAGTTGAAAATTGAATTCATTAGCGAAATAAGTGTCTTTAGAACATATCAAAGCATTTAAGACAGTTAACAGTGAATATTCACTAAACGCATTATTATAATTAATAACTATTGCTCATAATGTCACACTTTTCTTGTCGAAATTTCACTGTGTGTGGTACATGGTACACCACATAGTGGTCACACTATCTGTAGAGAAATCTGGCGAAGCGCACCGTTTTATAATGGAGTTAAGCACCTTATTTTGGGTGGCAAAACGTTTTGTAACTACGCGCGTTCATAAAAGCCAACCCATTTAAGTTTGTTTAGTTTTACGCTAGTTCTCTCTTTTAAGTGAGCCAATTGAAATCAGGTTGCTCAAGTAACGATACCGTTTGATACTATGTCACTCAGAATAATACCCAATCCAATATCGCTCACACAGCTGTAGGATTACAAGTTATTCAGAACGAATGTTGTATATAGGTGCCTCTAACTACGATGCTGCCTAGCGTCAACATGTGCAACTGTTGACGTTGTACCAATGCACTTGTGACAGGATGATTTCTGTTCAAAGCATGACGCAGTGACGTATACGTCATGCATGTATTATTCAGGTCAATGAAATAGTATCAAACAGTCGTGTTCACCCTATATACTATAGCTAGTACGAGAATGTGTTATACCTCAGTGATTTTAGTAATAATTTGCGATTCCATTGGCAACAATACAACGCTTTTTCCATACTCCGTATTAAGATACATACGCTACTAAGAATTGCCTTACCGAATATAATTTGGCTGACACGAAAATAGTGTACATAGATACAGAACTAAATCGCAATAAAATCTGTTACAGATAGTTTCAGTACAATAAAATTGGTGTAAACTTACAAAAATACTAAAAATGTATGTGACTAAAATAAAAATTCAAGGATTTTAAAATATAAAAATAAGCGAAACAAGGAAACCAACAGTTGTGAGACCGTATACGAGGGACGTGCCCAAATGAAACCGTTTTGTTGCACTGACGTTGACCATTACATCTGCTTTTCTGCCCGGACAGATAGATAGATGAGATAGCCAACACATTCTTGATTTGAATCGAAATACCTAATTATTATTTCAAAATATTCATGCACCGAGCTCATAAGGAGCCCACATGACTATTTATTTGATTTTGAAAGCTATAGGTACTTTTGGAACATACCTACTATACCTATATAGACATACTCATAAATAGACTAGGTATGAAAATTGTACTCAAAGGCACAAATAAATTTGAATTAAGGCGCACGTTCGTTAGACACTCGAAAAAGCTTATTTAGAAACTTTTGAGGGGTGTCTACACTTCATTGAAATATTGTGATGAATTCCTTCATTAGTAAAAGTTGAGAAGTAAACTTAATACTTATTAACTTCTTTAAAAAACTTATATTGAAAAATATTAAATGTCTGAAATATTATAAGACTTTGTCGCTCATGAGACATGAAGATGAGATTTGAAGATCGTATTTTGAAAATTTGTACCTATGCAAAGATCCTTGTGGAACTCCATAACGCATTTTAATTTTTAGCTATACTTTATAGATTATTAAGTCGTTTTTCAGTACCTATTGTATATATTTAATGTAGGATTAATTTCATATTAGTTACCATTTAACTGTAATAAATTAAAATCCTTGTTCAAATCGAATACTACGTTTTGCCCTAATATGATGGTGTCCCCACTATTATAGCTCCTCTACACGTAGAAAGATTCATCCGCTGATGTCATCGCCGGACGAGTCCGCCGACGTGCAGATGGGGTGACATGCACGTCTTTGGTAGGTATTCAACGTTAAATACCTACACAGGCACATTGATTTGACGCGTCCGTCGTTAACATCCGCAGATGAATCTATCTACGTGTAAAGGACACTTTATAACACGATTTATGTCTAAACTTAATAAAGTAACAACTGATATCTGCAACATTACATATTGACTTATTAAAATACATCACGTAAGTGTCTTTAGTGTTTACCTACTCCAAATAATTTCAGTATAATCATATTTACTTCCTAACCGAACAACTTCATACCGTTGTTGGCGCGATCGTGATACGTTTGTGCCGTGTTGAACGTTTCATATCTAACTTAGTTACCAGTTTATTAACATTGTCAAATTACACAGTTACTGAATACGAATTCGAGATATTATTAAGTTGCTTTATGTTCACGGATGTGTAAGTCGTTTTGTCATTTTGCTGTTTGGAACCTAATGTAAATCTAGTTCATATTAATGGAAAGTTTTGACGAATATTACCCATTCATTTCACTCACTTATTGTTTCGCATACTATATTTAAATCTTTGTTCTTTCTAAAGTCATTTCGTAATTTTCCATAATTATTATGGAAAACGACTAAATAAATAATCTGTAGGCATACATAACATAACATAAACTCACGCCTATATCCCCGAAGGGGTAGGCAGAGGTGCTAGCACCCACATTTATACTATAGGCACTGTAGGCATGTAAGTCTTATTTTCGCCTTCACATTAATGTTTCACATTTTTCAATATAAAGGCCGATCAACACAATTTCTAAAACTACACTTTGAACATGAACACTCAATGAAACATTGGATTTAATTATGTTCCTGTTTAGCAGAATTATCTAGTTCTGCTAACTGAAATTTAGCACAGGGATGGACTATATGGGAATGGGATCACAATGATTACACGTAGGAGGAGTCGCGAGCAACAGCTAGGTATTATATTCATAAATCGAAACAGTATGTACATATACCCAACATGATACAATTTTTAATTTAAATCAGAATTAAGGCTTTCTAATTTTTTTAAATAACTCGCTCTTAAATGAAATTTTAAGCATTTAGTACTTACTAGCTGTAGCCCGCGACTCCGCGCGCGTGGAATTGTGATCCCGTTCATCCCTTATATAATAGCACATGTGTTATTCTGATGTATAAGCTATATTATTGTAAAGTTTTATTAAAATCCATTCAGCAGTTTTTACGTGAAAGAGTAACCAACATCTATCTATCCATCCATACTTATAAACTTTCGCGTTTATAATATTAGTAGGACGCTAACTATTCAAATCGTATTAAGATAGAAAAAGGCTGACTCACTCTTGTTTGACCGTAAAAAAATAGTTTTTCTCAAATTCTTTTCTACAATCCCGTGTGGCAGCTAATACCTATAACGCTAGACTATATCTCGATATACCCACCTTTCTTCAATAATACATTGAAGGTCCGGCTAGTAAATTTGACTCTCCTGGGACATATCCTGTCTCACATTAGATTTAAATTCTCCACAGGCCTTTGCAACCCATGTCCTCATATAAGCCTCCGAAAGGACCGGGAATCTGCTTGACAAAAAGAATCATGAGTGTTGTTTTAAATATGATAAGTCGGTAATATTATGTAGTTGTTATATTTCACATAATTTTATTATTATAATAGCAATGTAAGGCTGGGGGACGTACTTATCATTAAACCGCATTCCAGAAACCCAGGAATAAAGTATCTATATAATTTACCTACTTGTAAATGAAATAAGCGATCCGTATAGGTTAAAATTAGTTCCTTCTAGATCTTTTAGTAAAACTCAACGTGAAACTGTAATCCTATTACTTCAATTTATTCATAAATAGTTTGTTCTTCCTGAAAAATTGCGCATGGTAAATTTCAAGCTCGAGCAAAATATGAAAGAAACTTAATTCCACCGTCTCTCGACTGCATACTGAACGTTTTATAAATTTACGACGGGGTGTCTCACTTATCTTTATGAAAGTAATGTTGACTTTTGTACCATTAAAAGAGCTTAATATATGTTTATTCTTCATAATGCATTTTACCCAAATCTATCTATAGCAGTAATAAAGCTGTGTATTATTAATGTAACACTCACCGGGGATTTAACATGTTTTTTTTATTTGTTTCGAGTTACCAATTATATCAATTAGCTAAAACTTTATTTGTTTGTTTCAAAACGGAAATCTAAGAAATGTTGGTACGATTTGAAAAAGATGTTTTTAAATTTTATAGCAAAGTTCTAGATTATTTTATAGTGCTATATATATCTTAGGGTGTCAAGTGCCTTGATTATTTTAAAATAGAAATAATTAAATACTCGAGATCTTACAAAATATAATATTTATATTTACAAAATATAATATTACTGTGAACGCCAATTTTGTTGTGGTTATTCATTTCCTCCAATCACACATATCAACAGCAGTGACTCCTGAAGGTTATATTTATTAATGATTTGCCGGAAACAGAAATTTCTATTTCCTTCCGGACCGGAACGACATTGGGTTGGTTATAATAGATCTAATATTTGATTCTAATAGTGTAATTCGAATATGGAGATGTATGTGTAGGTATTGGGTCCCAGTTGAGTAGAATAGGGCCACCCCATCTCTACTGTAGGATGTGGTAAGGCTGTTCTCCATCCGACAGTAAACATTACTAGTAGGCTCGCTTCCTATTATGTAGGACCAAAAATCATAGTTAGCGAATGTTAATTCACCTCTGCCTGCCCTTCAGGGATTTATAAGCATCAGTATGTGTATGCATAAGTAGGTTAATATCTCCAAGCTAATACAAACAGTAGTTAATTAGTGTACGCACTGTTGCATTTCTGCTGGTGAGGAAGGTCGTCTGAACTCCACAGGGAAGCAACAGGCGATAATAGGCTCTGATGTTGCGAATGTTAATAACCGCAACCGTTTCTCAACAAACGGATCATACCTTTACACAACATGAAACGTACAAAACATAACTGTGGAAACCTTTAAACAACAACAAAATAAAAACACAACAATGCAAATTTATTAAATTATGAATATCGAATTCCAACCAAATCCGCAGTAAGACTGGTAAAGCAGACACCAGACTCCGAGGTGACAGCTTCGGATGCGACTGAGGTTAACACTAGGATGAAGAAGAATGCAATTTTATCAAACTCATCATTACCTACACTCCAAAGTCCATAGTTGTACACGGGCACTACAGTTTATTCTGTATCCTGTATCCCGTGGAACACTTTTTGGGAGAAAAGTGTTCCACGGGTACGAAATAATTCCCACAGAACAGGGAGGGAGCGGGCGTGATCCTCGGGTAACACCCGATTTGTACCTCGGAACTCGAGGTCCGTTTATTATTTTCGATTGGTACGTCGGCTTTTCCGGGAGCAACTATCGTCTGACCACCCAAAAAACGCATGCGCCAAAGACTCGTCCAATGTAAGGCAGGTACACTGAGTTGCAGGTGAAGTTGACTGGAGCATCACCTTTATATAACCAGAAATGTTCAAAACTAAATCCTAGAAACCATTATCGTATTTACCAAGTTATTTTCATTAAATTTACTGAAGATGTCACGTTCAGAGCTCTTTGTCATAATAGGACAGCTTGCTCATTTTTCCGGAATATTTACCCGCATAAACATGACCTCATTATCTTTATAATTTCAAATTAAAGTAAAGAGGCTCATAACGCATCTTAGCTTCAGACAAAGGAATCTCTTCCTTGTTCTTTTGCATTGTTGCCATCCATATTCATTTCAAGTGAAGCAAACTTTTCTGTTTCGTCATTAGTATAATTACTCTCATAAAATATTCATTTTCGATGCTTCTAAACTTTGTTGGAAGTCAGAATTATCTTTTGCTTCTTAAAGTATAAAATTAAAAGAAAATTATGGGTGCACCAGATTCATGAAGGAAAGATAATGATACCTTTTTGGTTCATTTAAATAAGTTTTATCTCTTTCTTGCTTTACTAGTCACAGCTGAAGCTGCAGCAGTAGGTTAGAACAAGAAAGAGTACGTACATGAAAGTAGTTATTATTAGAAACCATCAGTTTGATAATAAGTCTTTAAAATAAGAACATGTTTGTGTAAAATTTAATCTCACGTAACAGTATAAATTGGTGGCACACACACGGTTTGTAATAAAATAAATAAAAAGTGAATTCATTTGGTATACTGCATTATTGATCCACAAGAGCTACTCAAATATGGAATTGACCAGAACTGGTCTTGAAAGGCTAGTCGTAAAAAACATCAAGTTCGAATCGAATTCACACTGTTAGTGGTCGGTACTTTCAGCTATTTCTAAAGTCCTGACGTAGAGACGTAGGTACTTTTTCTATTCTGTGATGGCACTTGCTATCTGTGAAAACTACTACTGTAAAATAAACTGAAACTGCTTAAATATAAAGTCACAAAGTAATTGAAAATCAATTCGTTGAAAGCTTTTTATGACTCTTTTAAAAGTTGGGCCAATTTGATAGTTTTGCTGGCGTTTACATTTCATTTTATAACTTATTCAATAACTGTGATTAGTAATAAAATAGGCCAAGAACAGTACTTTCTTAAGTTATTGAAACAATTTATTGTAAAAATATAAAAAGCAGGCATTCTGATAATGAGCTTTCAAAGAATATCTCACACAATAGTCTAAGAAAAGAAAAGTTTTTATGCCTATTCGGCTCCACAAAACTATTCCCTAAAACAGAAATTGAGCCTTCTAGGTTTCATTAACGTAATTGTCTCTTAGAAAAACAGTAGTGACAAGGGAAATGAAATTTCCTAATTTTAGTAAAGAAAAATAAAAGTATCGAAGTAAAAGACTTAGGGTGCTTACATAGAAAAACAAATTACCGGTACGGGTGGATCGGAACGGGTAAACCTACTTATGTTACCATCACGTCAATTCTTCGTTTGTCAAAAAAATCACAGTATTCGCGCCCATATGATTTTAAACACATGGACGCAAATGCATTGCGATTTTTTGTCATTTTGTGGTGTTATTTTTTTATATAGAACACGTCAATTTGACTTCACCTTGCCTGTAAGTCTCGGAAAAGTGGGTCACCATTATAAACACGGACCATGTTACAGTGGTGGCACTCAGCTTGACGGCCTCACCAAATGCTTTTTCACGCCCCACTTAAAGGACCCGGGACTAGGAAAAAGGAAACAAGTAGAACGTAAACGACGAGTTATCATCATTTTAGTTGCCATGGAAACTTGTCGGTGCAGGTAGCCGGTACCTGTAACCTGTTTCTCTATGTAAGCAGCCTTACAGCCATCAAACAGGCAGCTTCCCGGTTATATCCTAAATGACATTGTCTTTTTTATGCCCGGTATCGTGAAAGATATATTATATTACTAGCTTTTGCCCGCGGCTCCGCCCGCGTGGATGTCGGTTATCGCGACCAAACATAGCCTATGTCCTTTCTCGAGGTCTAATCTACCCCTATACCAAATTTCATCAAAATCGGTTCAGTGGTTTGAGCGTGAAAGCGAGACAGACAGACAGACAGAGTTACTTTCACATTTATAATATTAGTAGGGATGTCTTTACAATTTACTTCACTCTGTAGTAGTCATCCAAATTAAGCTCAACGGCTAATTGGTATGAACTTGCAAGCCTATACTAGTACTAAGCAGCAACATAAATTATATTATGGGTGTTGAAAAACTGAATCGAAATTCTTAGAGAAATATATATATTACTAGCTGTTGCCCGCGGCTCCGCTCGCGTGGAATTCTGATCCCGTTCATCGCTGATAAATAGCCTATGTGTTATTCTGATATATAAGCTATATTATTGAAGTTCAACCCATTCAGTAGTATTTACGTCGTTAAAGAGTAACAAACATACATAACATACATATCACATACTTACAAACTTTCGCGTTTATAATATTAGTAGGATAAAGGTGATTCAGAGAATCAGTAACCTCAGCTTGATAATATTGTGAATTAATTTTATGCAAACTAATTACTTTAACGAGTCTGAATGAATAGACGTCTGTGTTTATTACATAGCTCGTAAGATAATCTCTCGCTCGTAAGGTAATAAAATGTATTCGTATTTATGATATTACGAGTATAAATCAACCTCTAAAATTGTAACGTTGTCTGGGAGTTATCGAAGGCATGATGAAAACAGATTTATTTTAAGTACTCACTGGATCAAAGTCTCAAGTTAAATTTTAGGTAAATTAACAAATAGTTGCTTTTAAAGTTTTATCAGCTATAGGTATATACATTGTGGAATATAGAATATTCAACAATATAGATAAATAGTCATAGAGAGAAATAATAACGGTAATAAAACAAATAAAACAGACTAAAAATATATTAATCATCGTCAAAGACTTTTCTCACAATGAGCGAGCTGCCTCCATCCAACAAATAAATACATTATTATGTGCGTTCAGTAGAAAACTTTTTCAATATTTTACGATTCTGTATTAAGGATACGGACTTCGTATTCAGACGACTGTCATAAACACTAAAGTACGTGTTTAGGTTGAAAATGTTTACACATATTGAAAATTACACGTGTAAGTATACACTTTCGAAAACTCATTGAAAATTACACGTGTAAGTATACACTTTTAACAAACTCACATGTAAGTTTGTTATACAATTTTATTGAAAAGCAATCCTGCAATAAAGTTCCAATCGTTTTGCTTCCCAAGTTGAATGAGAACCATCCCATCATTTAGCGTTCTTATTGCTCCCAATAAAACGGTATATGATGTAAGTTCGATCAAAGTTCCTTGCCCGACCAATTCAAATAGAGTTTATTCTTAGGGTTAATAAAAACGTTCATAACTCCTATTTATGGTTGCGTACGCGGTGATTAAGTAACCAATATAGATGCCATAAATATATTTGTATAGGTAATGTACTGCTCCCGTGACTTATTTATACTTATATGTAAATAATGAAAGGAAATTCTCGGTAAAGGAACTCTTTGTAGTGTTAATATTTTCTTCGCTATGAGATTAGGTAAGTTAGTAAGAAATAGTGGTTGTAATATTAGTTTCTTAATATATCGTGCAATATAATAGTAATAACTGGCAGTAGGTACTTTCTGCTCAACACTATATTAAATATATTTTTTAATATTCTGTACTGCTAATAGTAAAATGTAATATTTCTGGTATGATTTCATTTTTAAATATCTCATCATCCTGTCTGCCTTTGCCTCAATTTGACTTTTTTTACACTAATGCACTGTTTGTCTGTTTGTCTGTGAGTTTGTGCACGCTAATCTCAGAATCGGCTGAACCGATTTGGTTGCGGTTTTCATTTGAATTATAAAAAAAAACAAGCCTTGTATCAACGTGAGTAATAAAGAACATGATACATTCTGTCTAGGCAAGCGTATTTCATCGTAGACCATAATTATTATCATCGCTTATCAACAGATCAAACGTATGCAATACAATTATTTTAAAAAGATATCTTTAATATTCTTATTCGTTTTGATGTCGAGAAGTAATGGCCGATATGATGAAGATCAAAGCAAAGTATCTGGTGTATATTTATTACCTATATTCATATTTCAATTAATTGAAAGTTACGACTAATTCAATATACAGGAAATACCTACTTATTAATGGGGATTCAATACTTATTAGTTATCAAAATACAGGTACAACCGCAGTTTTCGATAGCTCCATCATTATCAACCAAAACAATAATACCTACTTAACATTGATATGTTATTTTTAATATTTATAAGGTGAGCAATGTGAGCATATGTTTAACTAATTAGTAATCTTGTTGTTTTTATTTACATTACAATATGAAACTAAATATATTAAAAGGAATATTTACATAATTACATAAAAAAAAACAATACTTAATATACCTATATACAAAGCTGCAGGTTCAAGCGTCAAAGAATTAGTAATTATAATTTATTTACAAAACAGACTAATTTATTAACAAATTTTAGTAGCATATAGATAAGATTCCGTAGCCGACCGCATACGATAACTGCCAACGCATGCAGCAAATGTGCGTAGTTCATTGCGGCTTCTCAATGGTTCCCTTTATCCGCATCGGAGTTTGACAAGTAATGGATACGCTGTATCTGCTGCGTGCGTCTGCAGTTGTCTGCGGTCACCTTTAGAACCAAACCTTTAGAAGAAAAAAACAATATAGTTAAGGTTTGTTCGTAATTAAAACTCCCATCATGACAGAAACTTAGGTTGTTTTCGATCGAGCTTAATAACCATAACATTTGATACCACCCCTATTCCTTTACATAAACAAACATTTTATTGCCCACAAACCTCACTATTATGAATAGAATAGACAGAGATTGGCTAAATGTGATCGTACGAGGGTATATCTACCTTGACTTAACAGAAACTTGACATAGTATGATGAAAAAAGTTTTCTAAGCATCATTTCTTGATAGAATCAGATTTTTTACTTGTTACATAATCTTTCAAGACCTCCTCTATATAATAGCAGTTTCTATGTTATTTGGGTAGATGTTTTAAATTTTTCCATCTTATTGTTCCTAATTCATCTATCCCATATTATAATACTAGCTGTTGCCGACGGCTCCGCCTGCGTGGAAGTCGGTTATCACAACCAAACATAGCCAAGATCTAATCTACCTCTGCATCAAATTTCATTAAATTCGGTTTAGCGGTGTAGGCGTCAAAGCGTAACAGACAGACAGACAGATAGAAAGAAAAAGTTACTTTCGCATTTATAATACTAGTGGGGATGTGGATTATTGTTACGTAATTTTGTAAACTTTTATTACTATTGTCCAACTTTTATTGAATTCAAAATTAGTTTTTATTGTAACACATCTAGCTGACAGTGAAATAACAGCGTTTCGTTTTCAAAAAAAGGTTATTCGACATGACTACGGTTTCCGTTCCGGATGTGTATTTTACAAAACCAGAAAAGCCACAAATGTGTGAACGCGTATGTATCGTTTAACTATGAAAAATAGTACAGAGGTGCTATCTGAGTTCCGCACGTCAAGTAGAATTGTTCAGTTCGTCACCGTAACCTGTTTTATCGTTTTATGGGACCGGGTTTTATGGGCATCTATCGATATATTGGATTATTTGTGCCTGTAAACATTTCAGTATTTGTTCTATTCATATCTGATTCCGCACAGTCGGATTGACGTACATAATATGGTGTTTTTATTTTTGTGGAGAATTTGGAAAACGAATTGATTACTTTATTGCGGCAATTATGTTAACAGGATCTAATCTAAGTACTTAGAAATGGTACCTGTTACCATTACTAAGTACTTAGATTAGATCCTGTTAATTTTTCCTAGCTTAGCGTCTTACTTTTTGGCAAAAATAATATCTGTCCAAATAAGCTGTTGGGGGATATCTTTGAGATTGTATGTAGAGTGGATTGTCATCCTCATCATAATATTGTTTCCGGCTGCATCTGAGGCTACCACGTCATAGCCCGAGATCCACTTACTCGTCCTCCTTTTGCTTTAGTGGTTATACGGGTTTTAGAACTCAACCCCGAGAGTATAGCCTACATTACAGCCTCGTTTATCAATCAGTATGTGTAAAATCGACAAAGGAGGTACAGTTGCACCTTAACATTCAAAGTTGTTTGTAAAGGTGCAACCGTTTCTCCTTTGTTGACTGTACTGTCTTGCAAATGAGGTAGATATAAGCAAATATGCTTTTTTTATGATATATGTGATAGTCTGGTAACAGTATTATAAATAGACAAGATTCAATTACGCCTAAACTCGTTAATTGTGGAGAGACGACTGTACAATGCGAAGAGAACGTTACGTACACAGTAGGTACTTAGAAATCTGAGTCAGTTTGTTCAGCGTATGTTTACGTCGCCGGCGGTAGTATTGTGCAGTGAAAATACTAAATACAATTGTTTCCTATTAGTACAAATACAAAATCCAAATAGGTACACCATAAAGTTATTATAGTCGTGTTTTCAAGGAACTCAGACTTTTCAGTTTACTGCAATATCGTAAAACGCTTTATGACATGTTCGGATATAAAAACGTCATAAAATTAGGATTGTTAATAATGCGTTAAGCTCTTGAACGATTTGTTTGAAGTTTCAGAACGAGTTCTCTGATGGGTTCTACTCCTTATCATGGTTATATTGAAACTTTGTAGCCTGGTGTTAGCTCTCCCCCTTATAATTTGGTTTATATTGTCTGTTATGGGCACAACTTTCACCTAGCCCGCCAATACATAGAACAGAGCCACGACAGAGATTGATCCCTCAATCAGTAAATATACCGGTATCCAGGTCAGGTTGAGGAGCCCGAAAGTATACACTAGTCATCTGCAAGCTGGTAACTGGTGCAGACATTCCCTTTCTCGGGTCTTGGGTCAGACGTAAATTACAAAAAAAGAAGAATGTAGGTCCTTGGGAACCAAATTAAAAGCTTTGGATGCAAATGGTTTGCTGCTTGAATGAAAAAGGCGGCCGACTTGCAGATGACCCTAGCAGAAGCAGGCCGTGGCGGGGATACGATGCACGCTCCCCCTTTTCGGAGGAAAGATGGTGCCACCGTGGTTTCCACACCCTAGGAGGCCATCTCGAAACCAGAGATGGCTTTGGGTCAGCCGGAATACGAGGGAGATGCCTGAGGCAATCTCACACTCCGGCATCTGAAGACACAAAACTGCGTGCGGTGTTAGTCGGTTCGAGTTTGACATAACCGCCCCCGCTGGTTGGGGTATCCAAGCAATTTCCATACGAAAAAAATGGTTGACTTGAACCCTACACATCTGGGCCCCATACGTCTGGGTAGATTTTTCTGTAACAGTTTTCTGTAATAGTAAAACCTCTTACACTGTGATGCTGTAATGTATAACGAACTTTGGTAAAATACTGCAATATTTCCCCAAAGAGTATTTTTTAACTCTGCTTGTTTTATTGTGATTGGATACTGAGGGGAATAACGAACGAGGTCAACAATAAAACATCACTCATCCATAAAATGCGATGAAGTCTTTTTTTCACGAACGTGGATAAAAACATTGATATAAATAACAGTAAACGTTTTGTACAAACGCTGGGGCTATTCTGTAAATAAATTAATATATTATATCTCAACTCACTGAACAAGACAGCTGCCTGGACTGACAAATGACCTCACTATGTTGACCGGACTAATATTTGATCATAGTGAAGTATATCACATCTAAAAATTGCGTTATAAAGTAACGCCACGACGAGCATAATATTATGTAAAACCTTTTGCCTTGTGACTCGCATCATAGCGTATCTACTATATAATAGCATTCTGTATAAATTTTAGTCTTAATTTCTCTACAAATCCTACACCCTAGTCAAAATAATGTAACCTGGCTGTGTCTCCAGATGACATACTTATTTTTCTACTAGATATTCTACGGGTAGTTAAGAGGTATAAATAGTGCTCATAGATATTATTTTAATTACGAAAGTGTAAATACTATCTCCTAAATACATAAGATTGTACATAAATGTATGTAGACTTCCAAATACGAAATTATTTGATTAATGTATCTTAATTTTAACGTTATTTGCCGCCGGATATCGCCTTCGCGGTGATGTATGTATATAATCCTTGAAAATCCACAAAATTGAAACGCTCGTTTCCCATTGAGGAAATGCCTCACTCGTGAAATCTCCATAATACATGATCCAAATATTCCTTTAAAACATCTCTCAAATGTGCGTCTTATGAGTGCTACTAAAAATACCTCGTTACCGACGTGTCAGCTTGAAAATCAAGACCTAGTGTGGGAAATTGATGTCGCCATCCGCCTTGCGAGCACCATAAGAGGGAGCATTTTAGTGAAACCTTACGAAGACAAATGAGTGTCTCATTACGATCGCTTGGTTATATGAAATTCTTCGTGACGCCTTAAGATACCCTAATAGTGCCTTCAATACTTCGACGTTGCCAAAGATTACGGTTTGAATTGCGGTTGGGGTGAAATTAATACTGTCTTGTACCGGCTTTTTGCTGTGGGTCTTTGAGATACTTAGGGGTCTTAATTAAAGACTCATTATCGAAGTATTGCCCATTAATGAAGGATCGAAGTACGTGCCCGAAATTGAGTTAGTTACTGTGAAGGGATTACATCAGGTAAAGGGTAACATTAATCTTATGTCTATACCTAAATGAGGATTACGCTGTCAGTTGATTTATAAATGTATAGTAGGCATCATAAATGAATTTTTAAATTATCGAGAAGTCGTTGGGATAACTTACAAATACTTCCTTAGTGCGGATGGTACGAGTCGAGAATATTTTGAGCATAACTATAAATATTTTAAGCTTCTGACATACGCAATATTCTATAGACGACACATAGTAAATTGAACGTTGCCTAGCTGTCGCTGTGTCTACCGTCATACATAAACAACCAAAAAATACGATAAAATTCATTGGTTCGTTTTTACAGCCACCCTCTCGACGCCTCGATGTGAGTGGGCAAGGAGGACAAGTGCCCTCAGTACTGGAGGGATATTGACCTAAAAATTATTCAAACAACAATACATAACACTCGTTTCGCTGCCTACATATCAGGAACAAAAATTTTGTTTTGGGAAACTGTCCTACTGAATTCAAATTATCGTGTAAAAACTTTGTGGAATGTGCTCGAACATATTGATGAAGTTTTGTATTGCGCATATGAATTTATTTTCACTTTTAAATTAATGATACGTGTAGAATTCGGCATGATCCGGTGTTTGCCCCGGTCGCATACGAGTCCTTCACCTCGAAGTCCGGGATCCACTTTTCAAATAGGTTCCAGTGCTTACATAAACATCATAGAAACTCTATCTATATAATATTAAGTATCAATAATAATAGACAAGTGTATGCAGCATTGCAATATACAGTGGCGCCTGTATGTCTCAGGGTTCATCATAAACTTGTTATAATAGATAGATAGTACATACCATTGAATATACGGACATGTTAATATCCATATATTTTTCCTGGAATGTATTATTGTGCTGGTTAAATGTACTTTGCATGTTTATTGTGCTGCGTTGTTTTGCTCTTGTTTGCTTAAATGTCTTTATATATTTTTTTACAAGATACTTTTCATTTTTTTGTTTCTTTTAAGCAGATTTTTACAATTGTTACTTATACCTTCCTCTAAATAAGACGTAGAGTACTAGTATACTGCACTATGGCTGTACTAGTATACCGTTACGTTGGAGCCTTAAAAATGCCAACAACTGGTCTAACTGCAATACTTTGATATCGTCAATGGGTTATGAAGGTCAGATGGCAATCGCTTCACAGAAAATATCGAAGATCAGCAAAACCCTTAGTTAGACTAGAAAAAGCGAACCCCAGACTTCGAGGGAAAGCTTCGGATGCGACTGTAAGCTATAATGAAGAAGTACTATAAGTATAGTATTTACAGTATAAGTCAGTGCCAAAGGTTTTCCCTATGCTTCTTCTCTTAACTCCTTTTGTCTCTCTCCCTCACAGTGTTTGAGGGGGCGACATCCTTTGTTGAATAAAAATATAATTAAAATCAAATTGATTACTCAGAATCCGTGAAATACGTTCCTATATTACGAAGGTCATATTCACATACGGAATAATTATGAAACATACATATTCATAGTTCAGTTTGATGGATGATTTGGTTATATTTTTAACGAGATCTTTTTTTGCGAATTGTTATGTCAGAACAGTTTTAAAAAATGTTTCTAGTAAATTATTTTAATGCCATTTTTATTACCAACATGTTATGGTTTTGTGTATGTTATATTTAACTATTTGGTTTTAATTATAATTACGCATCACATAATTGAAGAAAAATATTACCAAGCGTTGGCATATTATTAAAGGTTCTAAAAATATTTCATAATACTTTTACTGAAACAGGAAAATTAAATTTGTTTTCATTTTATTCATACTTTAGCAGTATAATTCTGAGAAAGGAATTTAAAAATGTCTTCACGGCCTCGTAGATGTCAACGACATTTGTGGACCCAAGAAGCTAGAACTTATTTAATAATATTATTAATACAGTGAAGCTTCGTTATTCTACTTTATATTCAAAGCACAATTTTAATAAAGTGTCAGTATTGACATAATGTGGATCTGGAGGTAGGTAAGTGAAATGCCGATGGCTCTTTGTGAATAGCTGTAAAAAGCTTGTGACAAGATTTTACACACGATTTACTAGTGTATCCATATCCATACTAATATTATAAATGGGAAAGTAACTCTGTCTGTCTGTCTGTTACGCTTTCACGGTTAAACCACTGAACCGATTTTGATGAAACTTGGTATAGGGGTAGATTAGACCTTGAGGAAGGACATAGGCTATGTTTGGTCGCGATAACCGACATCCACGCGGGTGGAGCCGCGGGCAAAAGCTAGTAAGTATATAAACTGGCCTATAAAAGATTATCATGAACGCCCTCCGTGCCAGATAACGTATTACACATAACAAATTAAACATAACGAAATGTGATCCTACCATCAGCTCTATAGGTGATGTTTTATACCACTTAGGGGGCAGTGAAAGTGGTTACCGTGGTCTATGGACGTATGCAACAAAAGGGGCGTCACATTCGCGTTGCCGACCCCGTAAGAACCTCCTAATGCCCTTTTTGAATAACCCCATACTGTAGTCGCTTGGTAAAACCACGGGAGGGAGTTTTCACTCATTCTTCGTATCCGTTCTTAAATTTTCATTATATCAAATTTCAAGATACATTTATTATTTATTTTTTACCCCGAAATAGTGGTTAGAAATCTGAAATTCACTACTAGAGGCTATGTTTTTCTACTGTATGTGTTGTAACTTATATTGAGCTGTTCCGTCTTCGAGATGTTAGTGAAAAGTTTTGCGTAGCAAAGGAGTTGTATGCTAAAACAAGATACGTTGAAGTAGTTTGCAACTGTAGGAAAAATTCAAGTAGGTATTTGTTTTTCTTTTCAAGGAAAGCAGAGAAGACTTGTGAATTTGTTACGCTTTTGAAAGTAAAGAGAGTAAGTCAAAAGGACTAGTGTTGCGTAGAACATTTTGTTAAAATGCCTTGTAATTTAAAAGGAGATCTAAATAAGTATATTATGTGATACCCCTGGTGGTGCTTGTCTGCGACCTAAGTAGTATAAAAAATAACCGTCCCCAAGAACTGGGCTACCAAATAAAAACTCACATAGGTAATTCTAGTGTTATCAGTTATCACACACAGTTAAAAGACAATCTCTGATGAATCGACGGATGTCTGCAATTAAATTCAGACTGAATAACCCCAGAATAAAACTGAACTGAATAAAAGCCATCCAAGCAAATTAAAATTATAATTTATTTTAATTTGACTGGGTCGTTTTTGATGAGATTTTCACTGTCCTGAAGTTTTAAGTGGTAACTTTTAGTTCCGCACAAAAAAACTTAATCCCAGTCCCAGATCTCATTCTACGGTAATGAAGTTGGGAGTACAGCAAGTATTACATAAATTATTCACAGTTTGTTTATTTTATATTATCTAGTCGTAATTCTTAAACAAACTCATACTTCGTGAGTGCTAAAGTATACAACTCGTCCATTTAGCAAACAGACTTCTCTGAATTTTGTTATTTTTATCCCAATATCAATTTTGATGTTAGTAATCCTCTCGCAGTGTTTGTTCCGTCAACATGTTTGTGTAAATATATCTAAAATTTATTATCACCGCTGTCACACCCTCATTGCGTATCTATAAAATATCCATGTAAAATATAATTTGCCTCAAATTTTATTAAAAGCCTAGCCATTGCTCTGAATATAAAATAATTTTGCAATAAATTCAGTGTCGTGAATGGTAGCAAATGCTGCTTTGAGTTTTACAATACGCAAAGTTTCAGGCAGAGGCTAAACTAAAGGCTTATCATTAATTCAAAGTCCTTGATCATCTAATTTTATAATGCTTTTCTACTTTTATTTTATTGGATTGATCGTCATGGGGTGTGACAGGTTTTCCATTTCATGTGATTTCCTTATATGAGACGATAGGCGTGTAACCTCCAACCCTGAGAGCATGTACCAGAGTTTCAATCGAAAAGTGCTCGCTTGCTGACTTGTAGATGAGGTTACCTTGAGCCATGAACGTCTTGGTGTGGTACGACTGTAGGTATGTGGGTTGACAATTGAACATTGTTTCCTTGTCATTTTGATACATAGGACATTATGACGTTTGGCCCAATATACCCCGTAATGATGAAACCCTATCGTTGAAAATGCAGTAGATAATTTCGACTGTCGATTTTGTTCGTAATTCTTGATCGGTAACAATGGAAATGGGATTAGTGCAAGATTGGACTCGAATACTGCAGCTATTTTTATAACTAAAGCTATTTTATTTAACTTGTGTTGCACGTTGTCAACACGTATTTGAAGAATCGTGTTAGAGTTTGATGTTTCACTATTACAAAAAGCTTTGTAAGTCTACTAAAAAGCATGGGAGTCTACTAATTTCAAATTGTAATTTTCAACCTGTTTGAACCGCCACTCTGAACGTGTCAACTTCTGAATAGTGGTCCCTAAGTTTGATGGCCTCGATTTAGGCTTTTAAAACCCCGCTTAAAATTCCAGGGTTATAGGATGAAGGAAACACGTATGTGGGTAGAACATTCCAGCTCTTTATCGTATAACAAAGAAAGGAATTACTGATCCGTTTAGTTCGTGACGGTATTTGTTGCACCGTAGGATTGTGACACCTTACTCTTAAACGTGTTGGTCTGGATAGGACGGAAGAGGGTGGGATTCATTGGAACATCTTATCGGAACGAACAAATACTGCTAAAGAGGCTATCTCTACCAAACTGTAAAAGTTCCAGGGTTTTAGCGGCCTCAGGACTCTCAGGATGCCGCTGCAATCTATTCATAGCGTCTAATAAGTACTACGCAGAACCATCTCAAAAATGAGATCAGTATTGGATTCAAGGACGAACCTGTGTCTTATATATGTACTAGCTGACCCGGCGAACTTCGTACCGCCATATTTTCCGCCCGCGTGGTATTATCTCTAAATTTATCAGTGTGTCTCTACAATATTATACATGTATTATACATATAAACCTTCCTCTTGAATCACTCTATCTATTAAAAAAAACCGCGTCAAAATTCGTTGCGTAGTTTTGAAGATTTAAGCATACATAGGGACGGACAGACAGCGACAGCGACTTCGTTTTATAATATGTAGTGATGTAGGTATATGGGCTTAAATTATGATATTAATTTACCATATTTGTTAGAGAGATTTGATCCTTCTCATTAACCCTATCGATAGATGTCATAAAAATACAGGATAATATTTTTTCGGATTTTAGTCGATTTGATTACCGGGTGGGGTAAGCGAGTTTTCAGAAATCTTTAAATGCAGTTTTCTTTCTAAACCAAGGGAACGTTTCCCTTGAGTGAAGTTAGCTATCTCCAGTATTTAGAATTGGTATTTTTCCTCCAGGTAAGGTCGCAATCTTCCACCCTGTATACAACAAAGATACTTAAAAGGATTCTAATTGTTTTGATAATAGTCCTTGAGAAATACAATTTGGAGGTAACAATTAGGGTGGAGTGTAATTTCCGAAATTTCGTAATATCCCCCATCAACAATAACGAGGTGACAACTATCATACTCGTTGAGCCGAAAACGCCCGAGCCTTTGAGTACCGCATGAAGTTTATGTTGAGAACATGCCCAATTCGCCCATTACCATATTATTATGTTGTAACATTGAGGCGGTAAACGTGTTATTATAATTATTGATATTATGCCCTCGGTTTATTTGTTGCCTAAAGTCTACTAATACACTTAATTGTTTTTAATTGTTTAATAATAAAATTGTTGTATGAGGCGTTTTCACGTTTTATTCGATTTTCTCTTTTCGACTTTATACAATATTTATAATTCTACAAAGCGCTATTTAGACCTGGAGTGAGCATAGCTTAACCAGCTTGTTTTATGGTTTCTAGAATACGGATACTTATATAAAAAACCCAGAATGATGCAAATACACATCTTGATTCTTATGTTCACGCACTTTATACGCGTATATATTCAGGCTATTATAAGTTTTAGTTTGATAATTGCAAACCTCACTATACAATGATCGTTGACAAATATAATTGTCAACGATCATTGTATAGTGAGGTTTGTTTAAAGTTAATTATTATATTGAAAAGATGGCAATTAATTTAATATTAGTTATTGATTACTTGGTAATGTGTTTATTACAATACTGCCCTAGTAGAGGGCACAATGGAGAGAAGACAAGGGGTGGCAAGTTCTCCAGTTGCAGGCCTGGGGGTAACACCCTAGCACCTGCCTGTCAATGTAAACCAGGCAGTTTACATTGCAGATGAGTAAGTAGAAAGCAAATCAAATACCAAATTAGTAATATTTAGGTACATAGCATTACATGACCGTGGAAATCTATATTTATTTAAGCGAAATAAAGTGACTTCGGTAGCTAAAGCACCTCTTGTACCTACCGTCGACTATCTGATCCTATTAGTAATAGAATACTTAACTATAATAACAAGTATCTGTTGTAATAAAGGCTATGCAATCCACTTTAGCCTTTTCTCGGGACGATTAGTAAGTGGTAGAAAGAGGGTTCATGTACTTATGTAAATGGAAAAGTGTAGGTGGCTTCAGTGGGTACACAGTTGTCGTAATGTAACGTGGGAGGGTTAGAATCTTTTATTCCTTTATGTTTATTCTTTATTTTTTTATTATATGCTTGGCAGTATAAAAATAACCTTCTAACAACTTGGGGAAAATATAATAACAACAGAATGTCATTTGTTTATTATTGGACGGAAATTCCCTCCGGGTACTGAAATGGTATGTAACTGTCGTTTTAATATACATAATTATATTGAGAATATCTTTGAGAATATTCTGAGAAAAGAATTCAAGGACTATGGTTATAAGTGAACTTAACGTAATTAATCTGATAACTTAATTACGCTGGATATGATAATTAGATACTTAAGTAAACTCCAATAATGTTTTTACCTATAGGTATAAGTTATTCAATTATTATGAATGTATGATATCGATGACGTACAAAATGTTTTGTATTCATGTAACAAACGAAAAAAGGCATAAGGTATTAGACGTAAGGCTTAATTATATACAACGAAAGTGATATTTTGTGTCGGTACACACAGCTTTGTTTCAAGTAGCGTACTCCTTTTTGTATTATTCACATCTTGCTTTTAAGTCTAAAATAATATTACTAATATTATGCTGACATTACCAACCTCTTCAATCATTTTCATAATATGATGAAAAAAAGTCATTATATTCTGTAAGAAAAAGTAATCTTCAGGAAACGAGTAAGCTCTACGTGACAAAGGCAAATAACCGAAAATGCCCTCAATTTCCGTAAGGATTTTACTATCTAATACTACACCTTTCAATTGATGTCAATTTTTGTCATTCAATGAGGTGGATGCGTCGGTTTTACACGAAACTCTTTTGGATATGCTTGAAATTAAGGTCACGTAGAGGAAAACGTCGGATAGAATGTCCCAAGTCATGTAAAATGACAGTGTAAGGCAGTTCATGCGGGGATTGTTTAGCTCTGCGCCACGTGTAAGTAGCTACTTAGAAAAATGTGTCTTCACAAATACTTTGAGACACATATCTTGGACCTAAGTAGCGAGACAAACGAGGACCCGTTACGCGGTTTGTTTTGTAATAATCTATTTATTTATTTATTTAAACTTTATTGCACAAATAAATGTACAAAGGCGGACTTAATGCCATGGGCATTTTCTACCAGTCAACCTTAGGGTGATGCAGAGATATTGTTAAGGTAGGTGCTAGTAAGTTATTGAGAGAGTGTGTGATCTAGTATGGTATAATTTTTTGGTGAACATATTATAACGGATAAACCGAATTTGAGCTTGTCCTCAGTAGTAGCACCCCGTGCTGAAGAGAAGCTCAAAAACCGTGCAATGCGCTTATAGGGCACGTTTTAGGTCCAAGATATAAGTCCTGAGGTGTACATACGTTGTATCTAATATTTTATCCGTTTCTGTTACATATAACATTTGTGGCGTAACGTCTGTTTGTTTAGCTTCCATAAATCTGAAGCCTTTGGGACCCATTGCGGTGTGTCATATACGGGCTGTAACGTAACATAAATTATGTGTTTATTAAAGAAAATAAAAAGGGCCTCACTACTTTCTACAGAGCCTCCGTGATGCTGTTACTGATAATTTTGTAATCAAAAGGCGCAATAACATTTTGTCCTATCCTGATGGTATGTAGCTAGGGAAGGTCCTTCAGAGATTTTCCTAAAATAGATTAGAAAGCCTGTTTTCTTTTTCGAGTATTTCTTGGCAACACTAATTGATTAGTAGGTACTCATAATAGATACTTGTTTCTCAATCAATCAATCAATCAATTAGCCTACTGCAGTCCACTGCTGGACATAGGCCTCTCTCAATACGCGCCACGTTTGCTGATCCTCCGCCTTCCGCATCCAGTGCGTCCCAGCCATCTTTCGCAGGTCATCAGTCCACCTAGCTAGGGGGGTTTCTCAATTAAGTTATATAAAAAATATCAATCAATCACTAAATTAACCTTATCGCAGTCCTCTGCTAGACATAGGCCTCTCCCAATGTTGGGAGGCTTTGACCTACTGTTTGCACGCTGACCAGACGAGTTGGTACAAAGTGGTATCGGCTAGTAAATTTGTACGTGTGTTTGAATATCATATTCGTTTACTTTGTGACCCAAATGTAAATGAACATCGATTCGACTTTCTAAGAAAATTGTTGTTTACACCAATTGCGCGTCAACCGATCCCTTTCATATTGTTGCTGAGGAAAAAAAACAACAAAAGAAGCCTTTAATAACAAAGCAAGATTCTAATAAAATGAAAAGGTCATACCTAAAAGGATAAACAAGGAACAATATTAGAGCTATTTTGCGATGGAACGTAAAAAAATAATGTCTTTCAACAGTGCCAGTCGGTGCTTTGTTAAGCACTTACGCACATCGTAAATTGACATTTTATTTTTGCTCTATTAACAAAATCCTCGTCATTTGACAAGGAGCAATTTTATTTAATAAAATTTTTATAACAATGATATTGTCGTAAGTTTGCGCGAATAGAATGATATTTAGTTGAAATAAAACCGATTTACTTGGTATTATTTTATTATTTACACTTAGCTCGGCGTTTTGGTTACTTTACTTTTATTATTTTGGTTACTGTTCAGTAGCCATGGTCCCGTAGTGACTAAAGTGTCATAGACTTGTTATGTACCTAACATAACAAGTCTAAGTTATTTAAAATTTTGATATTTTTGTTGTAAATATAAATATAAGGATACTACACAAAACCAGTGTCAGAGGCCGGTATTATAAACACAATGTTTAGTGGAATAAAGATTGTTTTTTTTTTTTTCAAAACATTCATAAATTTGTCACTCATTTTGTGTTGAGATCAAAATGCTCTATGTTACCCAGTGTTGATAATTTTTTAATGACACTGATAGTGAGATCTAAAGTTCATATACCTAAATTATATTTTAAGTCACAAAAAATTGGATGATTCAAAACCAAATCAGATTCTTCTGGTTTGAAACCAGAAGAATCTGTGAATCTGAACGCGTAGAAAAGTTAAACTGTAATGACTAATAAAGTAAATATCTGTAATTTACACGAACTAATTTCAAAATTTTGTCCACCAATTCCACCCTATTCGTCTCTATCCAGAGCAATACGTGCAGGGCTAAAGTGTCACACGTATGCGATGCAAACGATTTCATCTCGAGGCGTTTGCTTTGCCGCACCATAATGACTTCAAATTCTTAACCTACGTGTTTCCATCTGCCTTTAACTCCGGGTTCTTTAAGCGAGGTGTGCACAGGAATCTCTAGAGACTGGCAAATTGAAGATGGCTTTTATTTTCAATTTCCCTTACAGCAGTTACAGCTTTCTGTTGACCGAGCTACTAATGAAAAAGAATAATATTTTTTTTTACTTTTAGCTGTTGATATGGATAACTTTTGAACTATATACCTATTTTATTTGGTTGTATTATACGTCTACCTACTCCTTCAGGGATTTAGCTACTGGCGCGAATAATACTTTAAGTTGTGTATTTTTTTTTCGACGCATAAACATAAGAAAGAAGTTTTCTGAGACAATTTTCAATTTCACGACTAAAAGTAAAAAATCAGCTGACTATCTCAACTGGTGTTCCTGTGAGAGATATGATGAATTGTTTCACGCTTCATTTATCAAACTTTATTAACTTCTACTACAGAATAATGTTGGAGCCATATCCTGTTCCTATAAAAGATTCAAAGGAAACTTCACGTGTAATCAACTATGAAGTGCGATACGTTAGAAGGCTTATTCTTTGAACTTGATAGTCTATGAAAATTACTTCTAGTATTAGATTTCGAATTCTGATACTTAAAACTAAGTTTAAAAATTTGTTACACATTGCGTATCATAGTGTATTGAGTAAATTACTATCACACTAACGTCTCAACAAGACAAAATATGGTACAGGATTGAAAGTAAACATTCTATTTTTATTATTAAAGCTTTAGGATGATTTTTGAGATAACCCTACTGGTTATCTCAAAAATCATCCTAAAGCTTCTATTCTACTTATCTATACTTAAGACATGATTCTTTAGCCAACCGCATACGACAACTGCCGACGCATGCAGCACATACAGCGTACCCATTACTTGTCATACTCCGGTACGAATAAAGGGGACCATTGAGAAGCCGCAATGAATTACGTGCATCTGCTGCGTGCGTTGGCAGTTGTCGTATGCGGTCGGCTACGGAATCATATACTTCTATTCTGTACTAAACTCAAAAACCATTCGACCGATTTGGGTGGAGCCGCGAGCAACAGCTAGTTTCCTATAAAGGGTTGCTGAAAGACTGTCTACCGTCTATTGATAAATGATCCCTAGATATTTTATTGATGAACACAGTAGGTAGTCCATAAATATTTAGACAAGTAGGACTCGCCATCTATAAATAAGTAGTACAACGTAAGACTTTTAGTCTACTCGGCATTTGTATTTTAATAATATTATATTCATCATAGATGTTGAGAGAAAACCTGAGGCCTGTCAATTTATGTTAATAGGAAAATTAAGTAAAGATTTAAGCATAATTAATACGTAATTTGTCATAAGATTTAAAAAAAAAACTTCTAAACTCAATAGCTCATAAATTCAAGCTTTTATAAGACCTCTTAAGAAAAATAGAAACGTTCACAATCCTCTAAACAAAATTAAATGATGGATGGGTGTAATATTTTTTGAGTTTACACAATGATAATTAAACTAACATTTCATTAATCACAATGTAAAAGATAAATGTCTAAAACAAAAATACACCTTGTTTACAAATTTTACAAATTAATATACAGATTGTTCATCCTTTCTCTGTGACAAAATATCTTCAATTTATTTTCCTTTTCAGAATAAAAGCCGGGAGCTTTCTTTCCTTACATACAAAATGGTCCCACGATAGAATCATGAATCATGCTTAATCCAATTTTTGATAATATCCGCTGTCGTCTTACGCATTTCCTTGGCCTCGCTGGTTATTGTTTTACTTAGTTTTTATTTGGCGTATACATGGGGATGCCTAATTGATTCGTTAAACAAGACAAGAAATATTTTTGTATAAGGCTGGTCTTGTATCGAAAAAGATTCAGTTAATATCTATCTATTTACACTATTGTATACCTAATTGTAAGGTAGACGAATCTGTATTATTGGAGATATGTAAAAATAAGTTAAGTTAGATTTATCGATTCTGAACAAAATAATATAATTATAGGTATTTTGGAATTCTTATCAATAAACAGACAAACCCATTTATTGGTCTGTATTAGTCCGCGATGAACACAAAAACTTCTACGATTCGGTTTTTTTTCTTGGAAAAGTATTAGTCAGACGTAAAATCTTAGATAAGTTCGATCGAAATCGGTTGAGTAGAACCGGAGATAAGAGCAAAAATCGCTGTTACGGACATCCGCGCGTGTCAGTTACAGCGATTTTACAGGGCAGAGCCGCGGGTATAAATTAGTTGTATATAATACTATATAAAATTTGAATATTTCACACCAACTGATGCACTAGTGGTAGAATTCACGGATCTTTTACATATAACCCGTACGCTGCTAATATGGTTAAGTGATTCATAACATTATTAAAACCTAACATGTTCCCGATTTAATAATCCCTTAATTTCGGTTACCATGAATTTACGGGAATATTATATCCTACACAAGGATACTCCACATATGAAAGTGCACGTACGTAATTCCAATTTTTCCCTTAAGCATTTTTCCATAAAATCCCGGTTCCTCACATGACAGTGACATAATCTCCTCCGCCTTCGCGGGCTGGGTTAGATATGACATCGTTGTTACGGAAAATGTAAAAATTTACCAAGCTTGCTTTTAGACAATTTCAGAGTTTTTTTTATTATGATAGTCGTGACATTTCACCAATTGTTTTGATGTGATAAAATAAGCGGATATTATTGTTGAATGAAATTTTAAAGCATTTAGTATGCCAACTATAATATTTAAATTGATTCTGATAGAAAAACATCATTCATTGGTTCCGATCACGGAGGACAGAATATTATTTCCTTCTCCATGGTTCCGATAGTTCATACGAGTATCGGTAGATTGCTCCCACCGTCGCGCGTCGTCGCCCCAAGACGGATGTAAACAAAATTTTGAATTAAGTTCGGGCGAATCTCGGGGCTCAGTGGTCATAGCATTCCCCCTGTTAGGGAAAGATCGCGGGTTCGAGTCCCACTTGAGCGAGATTTCTATTTTTCCTATCTAAATACGATACCTACATATACCTAATGGTCAAATTGGTACAGTATTGAACAAGGGTAGGTCAGAACTCAGAAGCACTTGAAATCTTAGTGTATGCATGAATGGTTTAATGACAGCAAAGGAAGCTCGTGAAGTACGTACGTCGTATGCACAGATACCCGTGGTCGTACGTATAAAGATCCTTCTTTATACGTGCGGGTAGGCAGTAGGCAGGAACAACAACCCGCCACTTTCCAATGGCGAGCTGTTGTCCTGCCTAAACCGGAGGGAAATTAACGTGAGCATCTATCTATACTATTATATAATTGTAAAGTGGTCGTGTCTGTACATTGGAGATATTTAAAAAAAAAATACTTGGGTTATGTTATGCTAACGATACTGAACACGAAAATATTTTTTTTTTAATTTCCTGTCTGTTTGTCTGTTTGTCCGCGATGGACGCAAAAACTACTGGACGGATTTTGATGCGGTTTTTTTTGTTAGAAAGGGCTTACTCAGACATAAAATCTTACGTTTGTTTGATCGCAATCGGTTGAGTAGAATCGAAGATATGAGCAAAGGTCGCGTTAACCGAGATGCACGCGGGCAGAGCCGCGGGCGGAAGGCTAGTAGGTAATGTAGGTATAAACCTATATACTTGAATATAGATAATAACAGAGCGTTTCAATTATTCAAACCATGATCCGTATTATTTTAATTAGTTATTGTACTTATTATAATGGTACAAATGAGTAAACGTGCTAATTAAACGAATCATGCAGAGTCTACTTTGCATATAAAATCTACATAATATATATTTATTTACGAAGCACTGTTATGAAAATACTTACTGATTATTAAGTATATTAAAATTTAATTAGCATACCTACGGCCTAATTATAATTTGATATAATATGTATGTTGATTTTAATTCCATTAAAATTCATATTATTTTAAACGTGTGATGTTATTGAATAATGAGGTGAAACATGAAGCTTTTGTGTACCTTATTTTGTATAAAAAAAATAGGTACGAGTATGTAGGTAATGTACTTACATAATATAGATTAATTTGACAAATTTAAATTTTACAGTGGTTTGAAGTCAAATGCACTATGATACTACAAGTACCTAGTAAAAACCTAGTAACAGCAAAGAAACAACCTTTGAAGCAACTTACATCACGCCATAGTCAATTGAATCGCCATCAATGGTTAGTTTTTTGAGACGTATCACACTCATAATATTCATGTTTCGCTCAGCCAATTCTTCTTCCTCCTAGCGTTAATTCCCAGTCGCATCCGAAGCTTTTTTCAGCTCGGAGTTTGGGGTCCGCTTTACCAGTGTTAACTACAGATTTGGCAGACCTCGATATTTTCCGTGAAGCGATTGCCATCTGACCTCCACAACCCAAAAAGCCATCTGAGCTCAACCAATTAAGCTCTATCAATTTAGGCATCCGATTTAACCTTAATTTGGGCACGAAAGGAAATTCATTTCCCGCACGTTTAAACTGTGAAATGAACTCCCGTGCCATGGTTTTTCCAAGCGACTACAAATGGGGTTCAAAGGTTCTTACGGGGTCGGCAGCAAGAGTGTGGCGGCCTTGGTGTTGTATACGTCCATAGGCCGCAGTAACCACTTTCCATCAGGCAGGCCGTGCTTGGCTCTAATTTGGCTGGACTATAAAGATTGGGTATAGAAAAACACATTGACTGTTATCATTATGCCTCTCTATCTTCTCAGATCTTATGATTCACAGTTTTTGTGAAGCTGAAAAATACTTACGAGAAGTGCACTTCGAGATGACTAGGTCAGAGTACTTCATATGGGTGAATGTTAACATTATAGTTCAATCACTTTCCCAAAGTTACAGATAGCAAAGTTTATATGACGATATATAAACAAATACACAATCCGATACAAAATAAAAGAGATAGTGAACAAAATCCGTATAAGTTAATCCGATATATTCACAAGTTTAGTTTTTGTTGGCTGTCATTGACCCATTTGGCAAGTATTCAGAATACTAAAATGTTACACGTGGTCCAGTTGAAGAAAAATATTTGTGTCACGTCGTTTTGTTTTCCTTTGAATATTGACAGCGTGTGGTATGTTGTGAATAATACATGATTTCATAATGACTGTACCATTTACTTTATAATTGAAAGCTTAATTGCTTTTACTGTTTTTTTTTTATTTTGTTTTTACAGTATTGTATCCCCAAGTAACTTTATTCTCAAGTCTGAATTCTTTAATTTTAGATCCCTGAAATTGTCTTCGGATATTCACCACAATTAGTGCTTTATGCTTTATTATTGACTAAATAATTTAAAAAAAATAAACCCTAATACACTTTTTAAAATGGCGAGTCATGAAAATAATCAGTTTAAAGAATTTTTCTTGAATAACTACTGCTAGTACGATACGATATATTACCATATTATCAAGGAAACTTGCTGAATTGCACTGTGACACATACATCATAATATATTTTTTTCCATACCAAAATAATGTTGCAGAAACAAACATTTAGTTATAAACTTCTTGATATCTCATGACTGCAATCTTCAAGTTAAACATTCACGGTTACAGAATTGTATAATGTCTTTTAATCTTGTCCAAAATGTGTCTCGGTGTAAGCAAGGAGCGTACGCCTTATCACAGAAGGGAATGTAATGCGTCATTTAGATCAAGATTCTGCTAGATGGAGGAGTGTGTTTGAGGTAACAAAGTATAATTTTGTATATTTTATAAGGAATTTACTTTGAGTACTACAGTTTTGTTTATGCATCCACCAAGGTCGGATACATGATTAAAAGCTTTTCCTGTGTTGTGTGCTCAGTTACGTCACTATTGTAAATGTAATTCATCATCATGATCTTAACGTAGTTTATGATTACTACCAACATATTGTACAAAATCCATTTATTCCTTCTCCTCTTTTAAGTTTATCTTCTACGGCCTTTATAAGAGAGGCTGCCGTCTGACCTCCGAAATCTCATAGAATAGCTTTTACCAGAGCCTCGTCAGTTAATCAGCAGATTCACCTTGCAGATAAAGTTGGCTTGGGGTCCTGAACCGCTCTTATACTATTTATTCATCACTTTCCTTGATTTTCTTAATAACAATACAATAAAAGGTGCATTCATTAATTACTTTCAGCTTGTATAACTTGCTAATTGGTCGAGAGAAAAGTGGTTTTACACATTGCAATATACATAAGAACCTTAGCGCGTCTTAGCAAGTATGAACTGCTATCACAGGTGTGAACAGTGCCTAGAATTTTTGACAACTGCAATCAGTAGCAAAACAATATCTGCCAAAGTGATTTCGCAAATAACAGTTTATTTCATTTTGTGGTAATAATGGTGAACTCTGCATTGCCAGGCTCTCAAAACGATTCCCGGAAGAAAAATAAAAAGAATGATAACATTTCATATCACCCGTGAGTAGTATTATATGACTAATTTATTTGTTTTCATAAAATTTATACGGGTCTCCTAGGGGGATGCGAGAAACGCGGGGCGGGTTACAGCTGACGGCTGTCACCGGCCATATTTTCTTTTAAATGAATAGTGATGTAGCACATGCACTTTCGGTTACGATAATTTTCTTTTTGCAATAGAATTTCATTGTAGGTTTATTTTCTTTTATGTAGTATAGAGTATTTACTGCGTAAACAAATAAATCTGCTCATTTTACTTTTATATATTATGCACTATTATTTTTGTTAGGTTTACAAAAATACTAAGATGCATAATAATAGATGCATGAGTGAAAGCTACAAGCTATAAAGAGGCCTGATTGGGAGCCGAATATTCGAAGTTTCATCTGTTCTATCTATTTTAAGCTTGATTTCAAATAAGTAACTAAGAAAGGGCTTTGCAAACTGAATGACGATGCAGTACCAGAACTTTACCTCCACGTAGGTAAATGCTTATGCAAAACTTTATATTTCAATTAACCACTGGCCTGTTCCAAAGTGCGTCAAAACTTTATATGCTTATCCATACTTCAGTGCGCCTGCCAAAGTCGTTATGTGCATTTTTTCGAAAAAAGATGTATTTGCTAGACGGCCTTAAAAAAAATTGCGCATCGGCTGAAAAAACAAACAAGTGTTAATTCCTTCTAGAAATAGATTTGACAAAATATGGATGTGCACTTCTGACCCTGCAAAATTGGTTATTGGTGTCCACATCTAAAGTTTTTCACCCTCATATTGCACATGTCAGAATTGGTTTGCACATAGATAATTTGACAGCTTGTTTCTCTTCGGTTTGTTGGTTGTAAAATTGGTGTTCTACCTTTGTAACAACGTAAATAATCTTATAATAAGAAATAAAACGAGACAGGTGACTAAATTTTGTACAATAATATTGCTGTTCTCAGTTTTGGGGTCACTGGCAAATTAGTCTTGACATCGCCAAAGCTTTCTATAGAATCTGGTGCCTTCCTTCCCGTCTACCAGCGTCTGGCCACCCAGTCGCACAGTCCTCCCAAACTGTACGACTGGGTGGCTAACTTCCTGCAGGTGTGCCGTATTTGCGCCTTTAGAGATGGACGAACTTCGGAGTTCTTGCAGGTAAATGCTGGCATGCCGAAGGGGTCCGTCTTATCATCCATTCTTTCTTCTGCATATAAACGTATGCTGTCCACTGACAGCATTAATTGCTATGCAGACGCTATGCTATGCAGATGCTAACCTTACACTTGAGTTATCATGGACATCCTGTGGCCGAGCAGTCTGATATTGTGGAACAAAGGCAGCTTCTTGTCACTGAGCTCGACCGGATCCTGAAGCACATTTCCGAATGGGGCTCTGAGAACCTGATCGAGTTCAGTGCCAAGAAGACCAAGAAGTTCAGTGCAAAGATATCTTCTTTCCTTCCACTCTTCAGAGCACGCCACTGCTACAGTAGGAAAATCTCAGTATCCTCGGTTTGGATGTTCGCTGCAAACTGAACAACAAAAACTACACTTAGAGTATCATCAAAACAGCCTCGCGTAAGGTTGAAGTCCTGAACAAAGTGAGACGTTTTTACACGTCGGAGCAGCGGTGTCTTCTGTACAAGACACAAATTCGCTCCTTCGTGGAATACTGCTGGTATTTCTGGGATGGCTTTTAGCACACAGCCCTCCTTTTAGAAAGTAGTTAGTGTTAGTGGCCTTTGAACCAGGGGCGTCATACTCGTGCTGCTGACCCTGTAGAAACCTTATAAAGACCTTCTTGAAGAACCCCATACATATTGAAGTCGCATGGAAAAACAACAGGGAGATCATTCCACTGCTTGAGCGTACGTGGGATGAAGTTCCTTTCATACCGCACAGTGCGCACCGTTTCCGGTCGTAATGTGTGAGAATGAATTCACTGTCTACTCGTATGGCGAGCGGTGCGGCGATGAAAAGTAACGAAATTCTAGGCATTATGTCGAACAATTCTTCTGAACACAAACCATCGGCGGTAAAACACCCACAGCAAGGAAGTTCGTTCTGAGGTTGAGAGGGACTACCACCCCGCCTGTGAGTATGGGATCGTCGACGATCCTCAGCGTCCGTCTTTGCGCCAAGTTGAAAGGGTCTAGGTAAAAACGTGACAGCAGTACTCCATGTGGGGCCGAACGGGCGCGTTATAAAGAAGAGTTATAATGGGATGGCCTGGTTGATGGCTAATGTGCTATGTCCTACATACCACATTGGCCATCGATGGGGTTGTTTAGTGTTTAGTGTTTTTGTTTAGAAGCTTAGATTTATAAACTTATATTCGTCGTACTACACAGAGCAGACTGTGTAGTACTCTTATCTTTTTAACTGTATGTACTTTTCCTTATAATTATTTTATTTATTGTGTATATTGTATGTATTGTGATGAATATTTATAGTATATATGTTTATGGAACTCCAAGTCTATAAGTATTTACCGAATTATGTATGTAAAAATTGTATGTGACTGTTTGTTTCCTAAATAAATAAATAAATAAATAAAAGAAGTCTTTGCCCCGCAGTGATGTACTGCCTCGTCCTGTTGAGCACTCCTGGTTTCTTTGATACCAGCTTGACTTAGTCTTTCAAGTGACTACAGCGTTGATCGTCGCTGAAGATACCAACACCGAGGATCCCTATACTCGAAGAGACGGTAAACGGTGTGTCTAGAAAATTGCGGCGCTACAATAAATGGGGTTTTCTTAGCGGTGAATGCACATACTTGTGTCTTAGCCGAGTTGAATTGGCCTAGGGTTAGTCGTCCCCAATCGGATACTCTAGTGAGAGTAGTCTCGATTTCAGACACAAGTTTGTGACTTACCTCCATCGCTGACTGAGCGATATTTGCCTGTGTACCTAATATGTGTTCCCGATACAGTCGTCCTCGAACGCTCACGAAGGTGTAGGGCAAGGTGTATTATATAACACTTAACACACACATTTCACCACACAAACTTCTATGGTCACGTGACGTAGTAAAAGATCGACAACTGATCTAGCAGCAGTACTTCGATATCAAAGATTCACCAAAGGATTGTGGAGGTCAGATGGCACTTTACGGAAAATATCGAAGCTTAGCCGCGTCGCAATTAGACTGGAAAAGCGTATCTCGGACTCCGAGGTGAAGGGCTCGGATGCGAATCAACCGGACTAGCAACCGGACTACTGAGACTAGAGGGACTAAATTGTATAACTAATTGGTACCATAATGTGCTTGGAACTCGGGAATTGCTCTTCTTTTCTGATTGTCATATTATCGGCTATACTGGGAACGATCAGCGATTAGTTCCCAACTCCGAGAGCAAAGTCGGCACCAGAGCCTCGTCCGTTGTTTAACATGTGCACCGACTAGCATCTGATACATTTTGATGTACAAAGGCGAGCTTAACTCAGTATTGTTCTTTTTTGTTACTTGTATGCCTTATCAAGTTTATAGTACGTATTTATTTACATCGTATGTTATTTACATCAAATGTACCTTGCCACCAGTCAGTATTTATCGGCTAAATAAATCCTATTGAGTTCCATAACAAATCTGATAAGTATGTGTACATTTTTCACTTGTAAGAAATGGCACTAGGAAGACAATTCTGATATGTGTATCAAAATGGGAAAAACAATTTATTGTGGATGGACAGTACCGTTTATGATTTTCACTTATATCTCAGTTCATTCAAAATATTTTTATGCATCATACTGCATTTTTAGTTTTTTGATACGCTCATCAATTATTTAATAAAACAGCTTATTGTCTCTCCTGAAAACTTGACCAAAAACACATAGAGGTTTTGGCAAGCGCAACGACGTAATATTATATACGACTCTGTCTGTTGATATGTTAGATTTGTGGGATTTTAATTTCTGTAATTCATTCAATGATACCAATATTTGTATCTTGGTTTTAATTTTATCCATTCATCCACGCATGCGTCACACTAAATTCACAACATAACAACTATCGATAATTTTGGTAATATGTACATGAAACATCACTATAGGCGCTTTATACCACAGATAAAAAACTGCTTACACTCGGCACAATGGACCATAGTGTTAGACTTGCTCTATACTATAGTAATGGATACTCTAGGCATAAGAACTTAATACATGAACCCAATGCATAAGAACTTAATGACTTTTTTCTAAAGTCAGCCAGAAGCTTGAAAAAATGCGATATCAAAAAGTTTCGTATATTTTCGTGATGCTACACAGCGTGATCTCACAGTCAGTGTTGTGATGACATGACAAACGGCCATGGAGGGGTGTGAATGGGTGGAATTGCATTATGATTTAGTGCAAGCTGTCTTTTGCACCGTACCGTGTTCTTCTAAGGTACCGATTGATTGATTGGATATTTTATACATCCCGTATACAAATACTGTAGGCATTATTGATGTACTCGTACTTTACTATATTGAATTATTGTACCTATTGCACTGTATTGCTACTGACGGTTACATATCTAGTCGTTACGCTGACATTTATACTAAGATTAGTGAATAATTGAGCGAAAAATAATCACAGTTATCAAGTTACGTGATGAATAAAACTGACATCAAAATTATCATAGGATACATACCGATATTTTATCATTACTATGTTTACGTTAGAGTTAATTTTCAGCTGCAGATAAGTCAAATACTAGAATATAAAAAAGATTGTACAACCAAAATCCAGTAGGTACCTAATGTAGGTACCTACAAAGGTTTGAAATTATAAAACAGTAACATTGATTTACTTTCATTCAATTGTCGAAGTTATATATATGAATGTTTTTCCCTTAGATTATATACCAATTCTATACCTAGACGCAGCAAGTGTAATTTCAGCGCGGCGTAAAAAATGACTACTACTTTGCTATAAGTTGACATACCTACATACATCCATGATGTTAGCAAAGCTGTCTATACAGTAGGTATTATGGTCTAACGTTTTTCCAATAAATTGTATACAGAGAGAGAATACATGACATGAATGTGACTTGTCAGTTATGTCGCAAAATCATTTTGTCGAACTTTCGATGTATCCCTATGTGTGAAAACATTTTACACAAAAACTTTTGCAGTGTATATTTAAGATGTATTTTTATGTTGTATTTTAGCAACTCCCACCGAATTGACTTCTTTCAATCAATGTAATTTGTCATAAAAAAATCTTATATGTCTTTTTTTGTGGAAAAGTAACAAGTGTGTTATCAATATGGTATTGTGCATTCTAAAGTGACATGACAAAGTACCCGCTAGACGGCTATAGGCTCGCCCCCTATTACGTGGGACCGAACATCATAGTTGGAGCAATGTTAATTCACCTCTGCCTAGCCCTTGGGGGATTTGGTATGTATGTATGTTATTCTTAAACGTGATAATTAAAATGGCCATGTGCATGCAAACAGTCATGCCTCTATACCACTTAAATAGGTGGAGAACAAAAATGCTTTCATAAACACTAAATAAACTTTTAATCGGTTCTTTGCAATAAGTCTGTTATCATAATTTGATTTGTATTTCTAAAATAAAATCAAACTTTTCTTTCTGATTACCGAAGGCAATTAAAACCGGCTGTTGTAATTTCATTTTTTTTCCAAATAAGGAAACTCCTACAAAATTGATTAACTAACTACCTTCTTTGACTTTTCGAAGAGTGGAAATACTGTAATTTAGTTTTTTTTTTATTAGGATGGAATCAAAGGCTTTCTTTGCTTCTCCAATTCTGGCTTATCAATGAATTTATTTGAATTATTTTATTAACTGTGTGATTTTGCTGATTACACTGTGGACCCTAATTATTTCTCCTAAACTAATATTAGCATATTATATTCATATACATTTACTCGTAATAAAAATGTATAATGTAAAATGTAAATTGATTCATAAGATTCGTATGTTAGGTTTGATTTTGTTGTATTTTTGGTGACTCTAGATTCCACACTAATGAGGTTTAAAGTCAATTGTTTTTTTTGTATTCCAAGGATGTCGAACGTTCGAATACAAAAAAATCTTATCTTTCATTAATCTACATTAAGTAATATTGGAAATTACTGTACTAGAAGCGATTGCAAATTCTCATCGTACAAGGACATAACTATACACTTTTCATACAACATTTCACATTTTTAGTCGGCCTTATCCTTCGTGGAATAATCACACGAAATATATTCTTATCGATGGAATAGATCCTTATTTCAATACAGTAAAGATTTAGTTCGTACAAATAAAAACTTAGGATTCTGTTCTTCAAATCCATGTTTTCTCTACGAAGCGTTCAGAATATTAATCTGAGCGCTTGGTAGGCGGCTTTATGAATAGAAACAGATAATAAAACTACATAATCAAGTATTGGCTGGCTGATATAGAGTACTGGTGATATTTTTGTCTCTTAGATGAAAAAAATCTTATACTCGTAGTATTTTTTTTCCTTAGTTAGGTACTATTTTTTTATTGGAATCATCGATTTCCATAAAAAAATAGGGTTGACGATGATACATAGCCAAAAATCGAGCGACATCTTAAATACGTTTTTTTTATACCACTTACGTGACAAACATGCACACGGCCCACCTGATGGAAAGTGGTTACCGTGGCCTATGGACGTATGCAACACCAGGGGCGTCACACTCGTGCTTCCGACCCTGAAGAAACCTTCTAATACCCTTCTTGAAGAACCCCATATTGTAGTCGCTTGGGAAAACCATCGCGGGGCAGGCATATCTGAATAATAATGTCCAGAATTAAATAGCTCATAGGTTATGTTTTCATCTGGAAATAGGTTCCTGTGGGCCTGGACCCGTATAGGACTATATCTACGGGCAGAGCTGCGAGCAATAGGTAGATTATAATAATATATTGTGTTCATTACCTGTTTTTAAGCATCTACAACAAGAGGATTAATGTCATAATACCTGTGATAATATTGATAATAATCTACCTGTCGCATATCAAATGCAATAATATTATTGCAGCACAGATTATTTGCCTTAATATCGACAGATAGCAAGTCGCATTATCGTAACACCATCAATTAAGCTCATTAAATTTATATTAGCATAAATTATTCAGAGTATTATCGGGGTAAGTAATTATTGGCTCCTTTTGTTCTGGATTATTATTATGATTATTGTAAGTCCACAATCACGAATCCTTCAAGCGGAGCGTGAACAAGCACCTATCAAGGCTGTCAAGTTAGTGGTCCACCATTATAAGGTCAATAGCATCAGAAATAGTGGTTCGTATCTTCTGGACTGCACCACAGATTTTTACTATCTAGCGGGGTGCAGTCCATTGATGGACCATATAAAAAAATATGGACGACGTCGTGAGTTGAACTTCCTGCAGTGGTTTTAACAAGCGACTACGATATGGGGTTCTTTAAGAAGGGCATTAGAACGTTCTTATGGGGTCGGCAGCGCGAGTGTATACGTCCATGATAGGTCACGGTAACCACTTTCCATCAGGTGGGCCGTGTGCTTTTCATGTAAGTAGTATAAAAAATAGCTAGTGTTAACATAAGACTGTAGAGAGTTAAATATCTATAGTTTTATATGTGGAGACCTATTCCAAAGAAAGTGACTATATTGGTAGGTATCGAACCAACTATAACTACTATATCAGTCGGTAGTCAGACTATTTATACCTATGTTCATAACTGTCAATATAAACCTTAAGGCGAAACCGGTTAAGTTTAATAATAAATATCGTGGGAAAGTACAAGGTGTTTTCAATATGTGCATATTTATGGTATTTCGTCACGGGTGCCTACCTATTACGGAGGAATTTCTATGGAAGGAAATAGGTACCGAGTTAAACAACTTAAAGTGTTATTTACCCCGTTTATGAATAATGTATCAAACAATATCTGTAATAATTGAATGTATGTCAATTTGGTGTACCTAATGTCACGAATTAATTGGCCAGTAAAGTTGCCGCGTCATATTACAATGTAACATTCACACAACTACATATACCTACCATACTCGGTGACGTCATTTCACGTAATATTTCACATAAAATGAGCTGGGGTTTAATATTCCTGGAATGGTTTTAATGAGGACAACGTAGGGATATTTTCATTAGAAATGAGTGAATGAGCTACGCAGATACGTACCTATGAGTAGATATAACTTTTAAGATGATTATGCCAACTCTTTTGTTATTATAAGATGGATAGGCATATTTTGTTTATTACGTTTGTCGTGTGTACTTTTCTCACAGTAAAATTTTATTATTGAACTCATATTGAGCACGAGAACAGACAGAAACAAAAAATTATGTATCTTTAGAAAAAAGAGCATTACATATAGACTAATGCAAATATTCATATATTCATGCATATAAATATTAAAAATGTCTTAAATATACATAACCATAGACAATGAAAAGGTTTTAGCAGCAGTGTTGATAGTGCATAAAATCCCTAAGTGGACTTAGGGCCTTCTTGAACTTGGCCATTCATTTGCACTGAGCGGGGATCGAACTTGCGCCTCCTGCATAGCGGCCACGATCACTACCGCCACACCACAGAGACTATCTCGTTGTACTAGGGAAGGTAGATAGACAAAAGAAGTCTTTTGTTGTTACTCCAATAAAAACTAATGAATGCGGGAAGGGCCTTTTGTGGTATAACGAATGTTTGATATATGAGAAATAAATTGTATGCACCAGTGGGCGTACAGAAACTCTCCTTGCAATAAAATTAAAATCAAATGGGAACTGTGGATTTCACAATTCAATTAGTGAATATTTATTAACGAATAGTTATCGCTCTGTAAACTTGTAAGGGTGAACTCGAGTGATATAGAATGTAAGTAGTAATCCATACTAATATTATAAACTAGCCTTCCGCCCGCGGCTCCGCCCGCGTGCATCTCGGTTAACGCGGCCTTTGCTCATATCTCCGGTTCTACTCAACCGATTGCGATCAAACAAACGTAAGATTTTAAGTCTGAGTAAGCCCTTTCTCTTAAAAAAAACCGCATCAAAATCCGTCCAGTAGTTTTTGCGTCCATCGCGGACAAACAGACAAACAGACAAACAGACAAACAGACAAACAGACAGGAAATTAAAAAAATATATTTTCGTGTTCAGTATCGTTAACATAACAATACATAACCCATGTATTTTTTTTTAAATATCTCCAATGTACAGACACGACCACTTTACAATTATATAATAGTATAGATAATGTAAAAGTAACTCTGTCTGTCTCTCTGTCTATCTGTTATGCTTTCACGCCTAAACCAGTAACCGATATTGATGAAATTTGGTACAGAGATAGATTAGACCTTGGGAACGAACATAGGCTATGTTTGGTCGCGATAACTGGCATCTACGCGGGCGGAGCCACGGGCAAAAGCTAACAATAAGATACATTCTCATTATAGGAACATTTTTTTGTATTGTGTTTGTGTGATTAAAGTAATTATGTCTTTTAACAGTAGGTATCAAAAGGAAGGTGTTCGTGTAATAACTCTATTAGTAGCGACTGTACACAACATGCGGTTTGCTCGAATTACTTCCCAGAATATTAGACGCTCGGTTATGGAGACTTAGAATAACTTAATTATACAGCTAATTTCAGGGTAGTCGCCAAGTAAATAGCATTTAGTACCTAACACCAAAAGCTTAGAAGTATAGATCAAGGAAGATTCGGTGTAATTTGGTTGTTTAAAATTTTATACAATTTTTTTTTACCTATAAGCAGAAATGTAACACTATTATTATGTTACGACTGAATATATCATTCAGGCCGCTAGTTGAACGACGCTGTTTAGTAAAGAGGCTAGGCTGTTGATTGAACTATTGATTAAGCTAATTGGCTGCGATACATACACCACAACAATTATAGTTTAAAAAGTTATGACCCCACACAAACTCTCAATTTTTGCCAGTTCTGTGTTGTTCAAAATAAAGAGCCAAATGTTTTCCTTCCTAGGTTTTGTTCCGGAAAAAACTGGGGTATTGTGAAAGGGAATAAAAAATGCGAAATTCGCTTGCTCGTCTGACAACAATAGCCACCTGAAGGCGCATTTGAATTGTGGAACTCGGATGCAAGTTGTAAGACATAGTTAGACAATGGGAGGTTGAACGTTGCATTGCGTAGCGGCAAATTTGCACACCTAGAGGTATTTTGCGCGCGGTAAATTGTTAATGGCTATATCACAAAGGGGTCGAACGTTTTGTTATGTTTAGAATTCAAGGTGTGAAGTTTGTACATTTTCTCCGTTCTATAAGCGTTTGAATATTTCAGATCGACTACAGCAAACCTATACTAGTTACTCGCGGCTCCGCCTGTGAGAATGTTGGTTATTGCGACCAAACATAGCCTTTGTCCTTTCCTACGGTCTAGTCTATCTCTGTATCTTCAGTGGTTTGGGTGTGAAAGCGTAACAGACAGATAGACATAAAGACTGTCTGTGTAGAGAGTTACTTTCGCATTTATATATTAGAACATATTACAGAACAAACTGATATACTGTGTGTTATATCGTATCGGTGAACGAAAACACGAATTAACCAGTAAGTAAAACAAGCAATTTTTAAATGATCGATGTCACTGACCGCATTTCACTAAACGATTTGTATTTATTTAACACTATTCATTAAACATCCGATCTGAGCAATCTGGTTTTCAATAAACAAACAGTTCGCATAACAGTTAATAAAATATTTATCTACAGCTAGTTCTATAATAATTATCATATTAATTTGTCCCATTTTCACGCCGATTGTATTGAAGGTAACACATCATCAGTAAAGTTAGAGAGTAATTAACATTTATAACTTAATAAGTTATGTACTGGTATCTCCCACCGATGCTCATACAATATTCGAAGCAATAATAGCAATCAGAACAATAAATTGTGTTCGCTATTGGCGCTAAATGTTAAGATACAGAAGATAAATTCCATACAATGAGCGCTCAAGCAACGCACATCCACATCGCACACATAGACGTGTAATAGTGGATCGCAATGTAAAGCAATTAATAGGGTTGACCTTATTAAGTGCTTTACAGTACGCTCGTTGCAGACATCTATAATGTTTTGCAAAGTTTTTGTGCAAAGAGTAAAGTTATTGTAACTATAGATTTTGAATGTTTAAATTCAACTTTAATTAATTAATTGTCATTTCAGAAAGGATCTCTAACTAGAAAAATATAATTGGGACGGATGATTGCATATGGTAAAAAATTTGGAACCACTAAGACGGCGTACACTGTGTAACAGACTAATTGATTATAAATTCACTCTTAAATAAACACTTTTACTTACATATAAAAATATATACTTACTCTAAATTATCTATTCAATCAAATACATTGATTACAGATTACAGTATAGTCATTGTGTCTGACTTGGCATATAATATCGCCACAATATAACGGTTCTCGGAGCTATTGTCGCCTAGACCCACGCACTTGTGCTAACTGCCAAACTTACACTATTTGTTACTCATATGACTTGCAATACTGATGACCTTTAGCCCTTTTTAGCTGTAATATGTTTTTTATTTTATGTAATATATGATTATCACAATACATTTTCGAGAACCTAATGTATGTAAGGAAAAATATTTCCAAATTTCCAAAAATTTGTGACAGGCATAACGTAAATACGAGACATAAAAACAATCTTGTAGTCTGTGATAGCAGACTCCAAAAAATTAGTATTTCTTTCCAGGGTAACTGTATACGCTTTTTTAACAAGCTCCCTAATGAAATTAGGGATTTCCTATAAACAAATTTAAAAATGTAGTTAAGAGGAAATTGTGCCAAAAAGGCTATTATAAAATACAAGAATATTTAGATGATAAACTAGCTTGGAAATGAGCTGTTCACTCATGCATGCTTCTCAAACAAATAATTGTATTTAGACTAAGTAGATTAAGCATTTTTTGTAAATAGACCAAAAAAAAAAAAGCCCGCTGAGTTTCTTGCCGGAGTCTTCTCAGGCCGGGGCCGCGTTTCGAACCGGTGGTCCATTTGCTAAGCTAGTCTTTAGTACATATATGTATATTATTGACGTTTTGTAAGTGCCGTTTTGATGGTCTATACAGAATAAATGATTTTTGACTTTGACTTTGACTTTGCGGACTCGCATTTAACTAGCACCGGCATTATACTTTGTAGACATTAAACAACATAGGCATTTTGCTTCGTAGGCATTAAAACCTTATAGACATAACACTTTATAGGCATCCTGCGTTTTAGACATTGACTTTAGGCAATTTGCTCCATAGGCATCGTGCAATTTAGGTAACTCGCTCAAAAGGGATACGAAGGTGTCACATTAGTGTGATTAACAACACATTTTTCTTGTTTGTCACAATTTTTTGTTTGATATATGGCTAGACTGTCATATCCTTGAGGTGAAAGTCAACCTTACCTAGAAGTCAGTGCACCTGCTAAATAGTGAACGAGGTTCTGGTGAGCTTTTCTTTCGGGGTTGAAAAATCATTCGCTCTCGTAAAAATCAATAATCCAATGAAATAAAATAAATAGGTCCCGGATTCCAAAAAGAAAACTTACGCTATTACAAAACCACAATGATGATAATATTGATATCTTTATTTAAAAAATAAGAGGTTAGTAGATGTTATTGTTTACGTTTGGGTACATATAGGATTCAGGATTAAATTAATTACAAAAAGTTCAGTCTCGGCTATCGGAGTTAATTAATCTATTTAATCATTTAATCCTTGTAAAAGGTAATTGGTTTTTGTCTGTACGTAATAGTTTAGATTGGAATGTATCTTCTGATAGAATTTCGTTGGATAAAAGGTATCTTTCTCTCTTGTATATTCATCTGTGGAACTGGAATTAATCTTCAGGACTTTTTACCCGACTGCGACATCGAGGGTAATGTGGCATTCATCATCATTTTCACCACAGAGCGCTTGTCCCGGTTGCATCTATAGCTTGTACTTTGGGCTTCAGGCCCACTCATATATCATCAAGTGTAACAAACCAACCAACTACGCTAAACCACCTGTCACCTTTTAGGTGGCAGGTGAGGTTGATTTGGGCCCCGAGAATCCGGGTTAGTTCTGTTTCCCCCTTTTATCGCCCCCCCCCCCCCCTTCCCCCTCCGGCAAGATATTATATAAATATACACACACTAAGAGTTTAACATTAGGCTGATTAAAATGAAGTAAGCAGTAAACAATAACTGAAGTTAAAAATAAGCATTTCTAATAGAAATACGAACATTTCTCGTAGAAATATCGAATGCACTACCGTGCAGTCCGCACCGATAATGCAATTTTGACATGCTGTCAGATCTGACACGCCGAAGGCTATAGTAATCAAATCACGTTATCTACAACTTTATTAATAGCTTAGGCCACTGCACTTGTTATTTATTTACGATAACGAGTAATTCCGTATTAGGATATTTACAACTTTAGTGCATCGAAATATACACTTGGTACTAGATTTTTGTTGATATTACGAATATTCCTTATTATCCAACGTAGTAAAATGTTCTTACTGTTTTATTTACGCTCAATTGATTTAATTTCACATTGCATACAATAGGATGCACATTTATACGAACAATTTTACAATTTCAATAAGATACTCAATGCCCAATACAATTCTTGCACCTAATCTAATGTTTGTTATATGCTGCATATCATAAAAGATTATAGTACTGATTTTTTAACAAAGCTTATTTGTGGTAGGTACAATAAGAGGAATCTGTCCCGAAAGACTCCCTACCCAAAAATATCCTCATACTTTATTAATAAAAATCTTATTGTGAATAAATTTATTTCAGCACAAAGTATTCAAGTTTCGTATTAAGCCTTTATTGTACATACACGTCTTCACCAAACCACATTTGAGTAGTAAGCATATTCCATATGCCTTTGCCAAGATTCTTATGGAAGTGGGTTCTTTGTTGACGCAGGCAGTATGGCGTAACAATCTCCGGTCAGTAGCTGAACAAAGACTCGCTGTCAGAAAGTAATTCTAATTCAGCATGACGTGACGGCTTGTTTCCGGCGTACGTTTACATCTAGTGTAGGCGTTTTGGCAAACGACCAATGTTCAAAGCCGCGGGTGCGGGTGCAAACAGGCTTCTTTAAATAGAGCCTTGTGATTCTAATCGCTCGCGACCAAAGTTTTGTAATTAAGATTGGTTGTAATTTGAAGTTGGTCATGGCAATTAAATATGTACTGTGTACTTGCAAAGTTGGGAACGAGTTCATAGTTACTGCCAAAAATGGAATATTTTTGCAGTCACTAAGTTTATTGATAGACAAATATTTTAATAGTTAATATACCAATGAACTTTGAGTTCATTTCTTGACTTCTATGGTGCTGGAATTACCTATAGTTTAGAAATATTATCATCTTATATCAGGTTAAAAGCCGCTCCAAGTAATATTCTATCTGTAAGTGCGCTTGCGTTATAATTTTTTTTTAGTAATAAATAAGTTTTTATTTATTTTAATAGAATTTATATGCATTTTTTTACGTTGACATAAAACTATTCAAATACACTGGGGCAAAGTATAGGTATTCATCATTAGTGCTGCATTCATGAGATATATAACACAATCATTATTGTCTCTCGTTTAGAATCGTAGTTTGTAAAAAAGTACAGGAAAAACTATACAGTAGTTTATTTTAGTATATGTTCGTGAATCGTGTTCAAAGTTTTGCAATATTATCTCCCATTGTTGTTCATCTACCCACAAACAATATAAGTACGTTTGCCTGCCAAACAGTCGATATAAAACTTTATCATTTTGGTGTTGTTAGCACTCAAGTTTTAGCCTTTGTTTATTATTGTAGTGTATGAAATGAAAATACGTGCGATCTGTTTCGCGTTTTTATTGAGACTGACTTTATTTTGATATCATAGAACGATTTGTGTGTTATCGAAGTTCTGTCGTTAGGTTGTCGGGATTTTCAAGTCTTCAACTACTCGTAATGAATGCATACATATGTTTCTATGACAACCGAGGGCCGACGGCTTAACGACCTTTTGTGATCCAAATCAATATCGTAATTTTATCATTTAGGAAATAATAATTATAAAAAATAAAGACTCTTATGTTACGTAAACACCATCAGTAGTAATATTAACTAAGATGCAATCCAAGCTTACTAAACGAGTGCAGACATAATACAAATTGTGCTTGAAATTGGCGCAACTTGCGAGCGAGCTGGTGACACAAATACTTGGAGTTTTGACAGTTTATGACAAATTTCTCAGTCTGCTTCACTAGTAACTACTTGTGGGTAGGTACTAGAGCAAAAGTTTATATTTTATGTTTCTGTACGTTCAGTGGTTTTGGGTTCGATTACGAGTCGTGCAAAGCTTAGTTAGGTTATTGTATTTCTTTCGTGAAAAGTTCTTAACAGCAGCATAGTCTGGCAACGGGCCCGAATTACGTCAATAGAGTCACACCTTAAGTCGGACTAAAAAATATAGATGGTAAAACGTGAGTGTAATACGCCTTTTACCTGCCAATACAGGAATACGAAAGGTGAATATTTATTTTCATTCTCAAGAGTATTGCTTTTGAGAAACTAATTTTATCTACATAAGTGTTAAGAACTAAGGTTAACGACGTTTAATCAATACTAATATTATAAATGCGAAAGTAACTCTGTTTGTCTGTCGCTTTCACGCCTAAGCTACAAAAGCGATCTTGATGAAATTTGGTACAAAGATGAAATAGACCTTGGGAAAGAATATAGGCTACCCTGCCCAGAGAAAAAGGTTCCAAATGTTTCAAATAGGGGGATGAAGTTCATCATTTTTTAAGAAAAGCTGATGTTTTGTGCATAGATAGATAAGACTATGATTGTGCAGACCCTACTCTTTCCTGTCTTTGACTACGGTGATGTTTGTTACTTCGACCTGAATGCAGAACATCTTGATAAATTTGACCGACTTCTAAATAACTGCATTAGATTCGTATTCAATCTTCGTAAGTACGACCATGTGTCTGCTTATCGTGAGCAACTAAATTGGTTGCCAATTCGCCAGCGACGAAATCTACGTGCACTTACTACTCTCTTTTCAATTCTCACATCTCCTTCTCCCCCTAACTATCTATCTCCCTACTTTCAATATAGGCATGAAAATCACAACAAACATCTTCGCTCTAAAAATAACCTTCTCCTAAGCTGTCCTACTCATACTTCTGGCTTTGTTCACTCTTCTTTCCTATACAGTCTGTGCTCCTTTGGAACGCGCTACCTCTTGAAATCAGGAAGGCCACTAGCAGTCTTGTGTTCAAGGTGAAAGTTCGCCAATTACTTCTCGACAAAGTGGCAGAATCATCCAGGCAATCAAATCTCAATTAGACCATTATATATTATATATTTAGGTATATGGTATTTGCGATAGGATATTTATGGCGTATGTAGGTATGTGTAGGTATATTTATGTATGAAGTATGTATGTGTAGGTATGTTCATGTATATGTGTAGGTATATTTATTTATTTTATGCATGTAAGTATATGTCTATCTATCATTATGAATATTATTCATATACTAAATATCACTCTCTATAATGCACCTACTAATATATCTCTGCACCACCTTTGGTTGACTGGTAGAGAATGCCTATGGCATTAAGTCCGCCTATGTATTTGTGCATAAAGTTCAATAAATAAATAAATAAATAAGAGCTTGGTTAAGCTACAGTAAGCTACAGTACAATTCCATATATTATCACAATATTTAAGATGTAAATAGAAATTTCCTATCCAAAATTTACTGAAATTTATCCTGACATTTCAGCGTGAAGGAGAAAGCTCTTCGGTTCGGTTCGGTACTTTAGTCAAACCTAAACATTAGTGAATAAACCCTTAGAATAAATAAAGATCGACGTTTAGGGATCTAATCGACAACAAAATCACACTGAAGTGAAAAAGTAAACCTCTTCCTTTTTACTATAGAAAATCGGTACTTTACCTGATTCACCTGGAAATTGTGCTACACATTACTTAGAGAGTACGCACCTAAGTGGATCCATTCACTCATAAAAGGTTTTTCCAATTCATTTCACCCAATCCATACCGATCTGTGACATAAAGTTCAACCAATGCGGTCTACGGCTAAGAGTTACATAAATGTACCGAATACCTATGATATTTTGACTTTGTTTAACTTGGAAGATATTGACTAAATAGAAATAATGCTGGATATTATAGTGAGATAGCCTGTCACTGTTCCACTGGGTAGAGGGACTGATGTAAAGTCGAGTATATGGGGTCCCACTAAGACATTGAAAGCCAAAAAAAGTCAACCTCATCTGTTAGGGTTCTTACATATAAAAACAAGTTACTGGCACGCGTAAACTCGTTTGTCAGAAAATCGCAAAATATTCGCGCCTATATGCCTACATATGGGCGCGAATGCGTTGCGATTGTTTTTTGACATAATATGTGGTGTTAGAATATAAACAACGAATTATCATAATTTTTGTTGCTATGGAAACTTGTCAGTGCTGGTAGCCGGTACCGCTGACATGTTAATCTATGTAAGCACCCTTAGCCTGTATACCTACTCATTAATGGAAGAGGCTCTGGCGCACACTTTCCTCTTAGGTTGGCGAAAGTGAATTTAATATTTATAATAATTTATGTACATAATTAACTGCCTCGGTGATGCAGTACTTAATAGTACTTGCAAGCTGGTTATGCGATCCCGGGTTCACTTCAGTCGGCTAAGTTATTTTTAGGTTTTTATCGTAGCGGAATGCCTATAGCATAAGTGCCCAGTTCACGATAATTTACATACCCTCTCATCATAAATATACTTGGCGAAACATCACCATTAACTTTGTCAGGCCTGCCCTTACGACGTGAAAAGAGAAGTATGAATACATAGATAAAATATATAGGTATATCTAATTCCAAAATCTGTAAAAGAAAAGTTTCTTGATTTTTCTCATCAGTTGACACACCTCTACAAGCAAAAAGTTAGGCGAGCCGGCAACCTCAATTGAGTTGATAGCGGAAAAGTTAGAACTTTCACAGGTGTTAATCGAATTTCGTTCCAGATAGCTATCATTGACTTTGAAGTTAAAAACTGTCTGTTCTTAGATTATTTTTCCTTTACCTTTGAGGTCCATTGAGACTTAGTATATTGGTCAAACTTATTTCCAAAAAATACAAGATATTACTTAAAGAAAATTAACTAACCTAACCTAATATTAAATAACACCTTTATAACAGAAATCAAAAGAACTCTAGGAGAGATTGTATTCTTGATGACAATTTTAGAACTTAGTTGTGAAGCGAAACTCAGAATGCCATTAGTATCATTGTGAGAGTCGATGCACAACTGATCGTTGATCTGGAATACGGGCCTAACACCCGTATTCACAAACAATACTTCGCTATGCGTACTACCAAAACTGTGCAAAGAACGACAAATTCTCAGTGCGTGATGTTTGTGAATTAATTTTACCAGCCCTTTGCGCTCGAGCACACTATGAGACCTCACAGTATCGTTTGTGAATACGGGTGTAAGAGATTCAGTACAAATAGTAAGTGTATGTTTATATAGCGGTTGCGTTCTTATAGACGTAATACTTGGTTAAATGCGGACGGCGGAAGGCGGACCCCGAGCTCCGAGGTCATCTTGGCCACGGATGCAATCGGGAGAATACGTCTATATGCAGATGATGATGATTGGTTAAATGCAAATATTTGTGCATACATATATATTTGTACTGAGCAGGAATTTAACCGGTAACTCTTGACTCAACAGTTGAACGTTCTATCGCTACGCCATAGTCGTATTGATTGTTGAAGCTATTTTCATAGTAAATTAATGGGTGCATTGATATGTTTAAAATGATGTGCTCATTAAGTATCTTGTTTGCTATGAATTATATTATCACTACAAAAACAATATTATAAATTCTCAGACCAGATAAGTAGTTCATTTTATTTACGACGTTTTGGGAGTTCCCCATGCACATATCATAACGCGAAAGACATTTATCTTCCATAACTTTGTTCAACCCCTGCGATTTATTGATTCGCGTTATCATTCAAATGCGAAAATATCAGTCAATCATTCATTCACGGAACTGAGAGATCGACTGACGTTTTCGCATTTCAATTTCAGTTCACAAACACGAGTACGATATTTTAAATTCCGAATTGAATCTTGTAATTACTTTTCAAGTATCCCTAATTCTTAATTATTGAGAGCAACGGGCTGAATTTAAAGGTAGCATAAGTAGGGGCTTAGTGTTTTTGAGAGCAAATGGAAAGAGTTCATGAATAAAATTGAAATTCATGATTTGTACGACTTCAAATTTTAAAGAGTTTCAATCCAGATATTTCGGGTTCAAGCGGAAAACATTTAGAAAATGTACGTTAAATTTATTCCTATTTATTTTGCGTGTTTTATCGTCATATGCATGTACCTATTGAATTTTACGAATAATATCGGTGTTTCCCATCTAGGCCTATAATACTTTTAAACTTTTTAAGCAACGAAGTTAACTTCAAATGAAATGCTGCAGATTTTTTTAAGAATCAAAGAGTTATAGTTAGTACATGGTATTACATTTCAAATGAACTAAGAAGAGGCACAAAACTGGATGCTTCATTTGGCACATTATAGCATTAAAAGAAGTTTTTAACTAAATCAATGCAGAATCAAAAAGTTACTCTATCTGTATTTCCTTGGAACTAAAGTACAATGAAAATAAATCAAAAGAGAAGACACATACCGCCCAATAGATTTTCACAGTGAGTGCTTTTAAAACTTTCCGACACATACATTCGACGTCACATCCTCACAATCGAAAGAAAGTAAGTAGCTCGATAGGTTGCAAACTTCCAACTTCGCCCGTTTTCGGACTGGACAAAATCCGGGGTAATCTCCCCGGATTTTAGACTTTGCTTAGGGGACGAGAACGTCGTACGAATGAATGGGATGTTGAGAACACCTAATATTTTACGGTCGCTTCAGGTTGTTAGTCGTATATTTTACTTGAATTGCCTGCCTATTGATTGATATTTTTATATTCGTATTTTATACTCGGAGGACATTGATTGAATGGTTTGTTAAAGAAGATTTAGAACGTTTTATTTCTTATTTCGATAAGTAATTGGTTGTTATTGATAATAAACTGTTAAACTTTTAAGTTTTAGAACACTGATCGGTGAAGAAAATAATTTATGGCTTTCTGCGATATGGTGAATAATACACCAGATTTTATATTTGTAACCTATAATGTAATATTTTCTGTCACATAATACATGCTAACGTACGAACCGTTGATAATTTATTTAATAAATATGGATATAAAAATAAGATCTAATAAATATACATTAGTCCAAATAATCACATAAATATAAATACGGATATTGTTCCGGAAGATGAAATATAGATAGGAAATAGTAAGACTATTTACCTACCTTATAAATTCTATAAATATAAATATTGTTTTAACTTATTATATTTCAAAACTACCATATAACGATACTTGTCTTAAGTTCTTTCTGTCGTGTAGTATAATATTTATAATTCAAAAACATGAACCGTTGGGCCTCGACTGACGGACATTCATTCACCTTATCCAGCAATGCAATTTTGTAAGCACACAACGACGAGCACATCGTTGCACAGCCTTGATATAGATTGTCATTGGTCGATATCCAGTGACGTCACCCAGTCCACCCAATGACAATCTCTATTATTATTATTATTTATGTTGAACACACTAGCAGCTATTGAGCTGATGCGTGTGTGTCCTGTGATCTGGAGATTTTGTCAAGTCTGTTTTTAAAGACATTCACATTGGGTGCCAAAACAATGTCTGCCGGTAGTCTGTTCCACTCTCTAACAACGTGGTTAGGTAGGGAGTGTTTCCGGGGTTCTAGTCTGGATCGTATTGTGCATAGCTTTAGTGGGTGACCCCTCAAGTGACTGTTTTCAATGAGGCTATACATGTCTTGGATGGTGTTGATATCATAATGGTTGTTCAATATTTTGTAAGTTTCTATGAGATTTCCTCTCTGTCTACGCTTTTAGAGTGATGTGAGGCTAAGGTACTTCAAGCGTTCATCATAGGATTCGTTTTTCAATACTCCAATAAGGTTGTCGCAACGTTGTGCGCTTACAGATTAGAATTGCAGCTCATAGGATCCTGAAAAGGTCTTAAATTGATCCATCACAGTCGGTCGTATTCTAACAAAGCCGACTTGACTTGTCTGTCCGAAATATTGTTAATTTGAAGTATTTCCTCCACTCACGATGATATTCATGATACTTCTGTTTATTACACTATGTTCATAATTTGACAACTAAAACTTTGTCTCTTAGCAGTCGTTTCATAACTAAGTTTATTTAGGTCGTGTCTCGTTCAGGCACGTTAGTTAAAATTTACGTACTAATTAGGTTTACATATAACATAAACTCACGCCTTTATCCCCGAAGGGGTAGGCAGAGGTGCTAGCACCCACATTTCGCCGTTTATGTTTAGGTCCCAATGTAATAGGTGGCGAGCCTATTGCCATTAACCGGGCACTTATAAACCTGCGATAAATACACACATAACTTCGAAAAGCATCGAAAAGTCATTGGTGTGTGCCATGGTAATACCTGGGATCGAACCCGAGACCTCGTCTCAGCAGTCCATTACCCATACCACTAGGCTACCGTTATTAAAATTTGTAGATGTTCTTGAATAGAATAATATAGGTTGCAGTTCTGTATGATCATATCATCAAAGGTGTGCTCGTTAGATTTCTTGCCTAGCAATGGCATAAACTTCAACCGTATATTTTGCAGTTTCACCTGTATAATATGTATGATAGCTGGTATGCTAGGTAACAGAAGCCAATATTCTGTTGTATAAAGAAAGGTTACAATACTCGTAGAAAATGAAAAATAGGAACAAAGAGTTAGTTTGCTGCTGCATGCTCTTGTAGTAACAGTAGATGTGCAAAATTGATAAGGAGTATAGTTCAGAACTTTCTCTCTGTTTTTTACTGTAAATTAAACCATTGTGGGATTCATTTTTAAATCCACAATGTAAATTAAATTAATTCAAAAAGCAAATACATTTTATTGTTTTATTGAGCGAGATGTGTGAAAGACATGATAACTTCTGTGTCTAACTAAATAGTTATTATAATAGTAATTTTATTTGGGACTCATTTTTGAGATTTGATCGCAGAGCAAAATCATGTCGATAACTTACACACCTTATGCCTCTTACGTTTCTATATACCTACTTGTAATTTTCACGCCTACTAACCAGACAATATACCTACATAAATAACAGGGTCATAAGAAAGTTTATTTGTACACAATTTTTTTTAATTAGGCAAAAGGCACATAAATTTGAAGTAAAAGAGCATAACGATAAAAATATTATAAGATATTATAAATAAATCCTCGCAATAAGGATTCCTAGTGAATTAGATTTTTTCACGAATAAATTAAGTACTTATAAGGTAAAGTGTCTCAAATAAGCGTTCTGAATTCCAAAAGGAGCGTCCAGTCCTCGAGATTTTAATTTATTCCTTTCATCAAAATCAAATCTATTTTATTCAATGGAAAATTATTATTGCAGCTTCGGATTTCTACCGTTAGACTATAATGAAGGATAATTAAATCGAATTTGAACAATTATAAGCTTCGTAGAAATACCTTAAGATTTTTCGGGGAATCGTAATTTGCTTATATCATGTCCTTACCGTGATTGATTTGGGTCGTGTCAGCCTTTTCATTATTCAGTTTTCAATTAGCTTGATAAATTCAATCTACCTTTTTATAATAATGGTTTCTACCACTAAATAGTAGCAAAATAGTTATGAAATTTTTAGTATGTCGAAATTAATTTTGCAGTAGGTTCAAAAATATATAAAAGCAGTTCGAAGGGATCCATTAGAAAAATACCCACTTTAATGAAGCTGTAACGAGTATGAACAAAAGTATATTAGTTACAGTTGTCTAAATTGAATTTCTTGGTTCCTTATTTTCGTCTACCTACAGCCGAGTAAACTGAACGGAGAACAATTACTGGTAAGTTGAGCAGAAACCAATTTCCATATGAACAATATCTGGCTTAAACACACAATGTACTGACAAGGAAATACAAATTTGATTCCTGCGCACAAACGTTTTACTGTAGTTATTAAGGTTCAGCAGTATTAACGCGTAACCCCGCGTTTACATACTGCCTCTTGCATTGCTCATCGTGTTGCCAGAAATATTCGCGCGATTAATGCCCTAGCATTCACACACTCCCATCATCGCGTTGGTCCGCATTACAGTATTCGTCCTGCAACGGAGATGAACGTAAACGTATGGAGGACAACGCTGTAGCAGTGTACGCATTATGCTTTTACAGCATAGCGAATTAATTAAATAGATTATTAATAAAAACTATCACTTTCAACTACTATACACTTTCCGTAGATCGAAATAAATATTTTTAAAAGTAAATATTCGAGGAGCAATAACGAAAGTCGTGTTTACTGATTAGCGCCATCTAGCGGTCTCGTATAGTTCATCGCGCTAGTATTGCCGCTCCTTTGACTCGCGCCGCCAAGCCGACTTTCGCAGCAACATACGCGGCAGTACTCGCGGCATGACGAATATACCATTCACACCATGTCTCTGCCCACTTCTCTCGCCACTTCCCTCGCTCTGCCGCGAGTATGTAAACGCAGCTTTATAAGCTAAGCGATTATCTGTGCAAGTTGGCCATGAAATAACAGTTTCAAAATTCGTCTGACCATATCGAGGAGATTAATCTGGTCCAAAATGTTTGGATTAATGCAGGTACGTGTGTAAAATGATGTTCGTTGTTTGTTTGTTGTATCGGTACTTGCGCTAATTATGCGCTTCATCACTACAGAATATGGATGTTAAAAAATTGAATACCAAAATTCTGTAGCAAGTACGCCCCGAGAAAATTGATATTCTTAGTAATGGAACATTCTACGGGCGGCTAATGAAATAATATTCAAAGAGCTCGCTCCCTCAACATCATTCAATAAGAATATTAAATTAGGAACTGTGAAATCTAACAAATATATAAAGTACAATATTTGAATGGCATCGTGAATCTTGGTGGTAACACAAACAATAAGCCTGACAACCGCTTATTGTTTGTGTATTGGTTGTATATAACCCTATAATAAATAATTATATTATTCTCTCTAAATAAATAGTTTGGTGATCCTAAGAACGTAGCTTATCAATGATATAACCCTATAATAAATAATTATATTATTCTCTATAAATAAATGGTTTGGTGATTCTAAGAACGTAGTTTATTACCTAATGATAGTAGGTAACTACGCTTAAGCTTAACTATATAGGTAAAACGTGAAAATCTACTATTTTATTATTTTCACAGCTAAAATCCAATATAAGCCACACATAGCGGAGAGATTTCTTAAGAATGGTTTGAAACGAAATGTAAAGGTTTCTATAGAATCTTCTAAAGATGGATCAACTGCCTTTTGATTGTAAATACAATAATAACGCAGTTGGGTGACTCGCAAAAAATATACCATTTTGCAGATCGAGATTTAGATAAGGATTTGGGAATAGTTTTTATTTGACTAAAGTACCTATTTAGGTACTTTGATGGTGATTAAATGGTACATTTTTTTTCATTTTGGATACATTTTAGATTGAATGAAAGCGACTTTTACATAGGTCTTGTTAAAATTTACAAGGAAACACCCTTGTTTTCTGCTTGTTTACACATTAATGGTGAATCACATTTTCCTCCTCTTGTAGTCTTGTTACGTTGCAAAATACAATTACCCTACATAAGTGTGTTTATACACATTTTAGAGCTCTAAATAACAAGTCAGTTAAGCTATGCTTTCTTATATACTTTGTAGATTCATTTTTGGTCCATACTTTTGACTAGTGGCTGTGTGGTTCCTGGTAGAGTAGAATTTGGGCCACCACATCTATTCCCATGCGGTGTCGTACAAGGTGATTAAGGGATAGGACTGTTTAACATTAGACAGATATATAAAGCCCATACTCAGCCTCAGATGTAGGTATAGCTCGAGTCAATAATACCTAGTGTCGGAATACGGCAATAGACTCCTTGGGACCTAACACAATGATTTGTGAAATGTGGTTGTTAATTCTCTTCTATCTAACCCCCGGGGATAGAGGCGTTATTTTATGTACTTTTGACTACATTCTGCTTTCATTAGACCACAAACTTATTATGTGTTTGTCTTTTACAGGTAATAAACCAGGGTACGTGTGCTTCAAGTATGTATAAAGATAAAGCTTAGAATAAATCCACTTCAAGACTCAAGATTACCTGTTGTTCTACTTCCGAGCATTGCACAAAATATAACAAGAATAAAAATATAACAAAGGGAAAATAAAACGACATACGTGACTCTTTTGTTTCTAACTTTAATGCCTTATTTTACCATTATGTAATAATTTACACTACAACAAAATATATGTAGTAGTTTGTATCGTATTTCCAATATAGGTTAGTGTACGAAAATGGATTTAATGTTGGATAAATAAAATTCGGAAATGCTAATAAGACTTCTTTATCGTGCGAAAGCTCAACAGTCATTAACTATAATTTTTAAAACTTACAATAAATAATTATAATCTACCGACAGGACGCAGCGCCTGACGTAATGCACATAGTGGTGTATACCGTGGCTCCACTCGTTGCTAGTATACTCTTTCGGGCGCTATAACGCTTGAACATGCCCCCGGGCGTTGAAACACCGGTTTCAACCAGACTCCGACGATATAGGCAATGGACAGATCCTCTTGAATACTCGCCGAACAACTCCAGCAGATGTGTTCAGTTTCAACACGTCTGTAGCGGGGTTTCCTGAACGCCATTTAGTCCGCACCTGCAATTCTGCAACATATTCGTTGCTCCATCTGTACCAAAATGTTCCCGGAGTTGTACATTCAGAAGAATTATCGCGGTAGTCAGGCAGGCTGCGGTAAAGAAGTAATGGGCGTCCAATGAGGAAGTGAAACTGGCGTAAGTGGGCCAAGTGGGGGTGATCTGCTAGATCCGAGGATAACGGCGTCAGTCAACGAGTCGAAATGGCTTCAATCTTCGTCAGTGTGGTGTAAAGCTCTTCAAACTTACCTAATATCACAATTTCCCAACACTCCTTGTAGGTGGTACTTTGTTGACTTAACACCTGCTACCCAGTGACCACCACAATGCGGGGTGTAAGTGGGCACAAAGTGAGACCGAACACCATCGCTCGCCGTACGTTCACTCAAGGACAAATTAATCGAGATTAAACTTATAGCATTAGGTACAAACACCGACAATGAGGTACCGTAGTCCGAAAAAATCTCAACGGGCTTGCTCTTCGAGATCGAAATCGATACAAAGCTAGCAAATAATTATTAGGTACTTGTTAAATCACCAACAAGCTCTAACTGGATAGCCTTGGTTGTAAACCAAATAAATTACGACATACACCTTTACTAGCCTGCATCCACGACCCTGACGGCTGGCACACGTAATAGGGCCTGCGTAACCAACGCCCGTAGTCTCAAAAGGATAACCGGGACGGAGACGCTCACGTGGTAAGTTGCCCATCAGTGGGGCTACCACCTTACCCTTCATACGATAGTACCTGACACATTTATAATAGCAAAATTTTGCTCAAATTAAATAATATGTTTGTTAAATAATGATGTATGGACTGTAATAGATAAATAGATAAATATTCAGATGTAGAACAGGTTTTCCTACTTGAATGAATGGATAGGTACCTATTAAAACATAACCTGTGGAACGTAAAGCATGAGTAGTGGTAGTGGTTCCGATCCTAAACACTGAACGTCATTAAACGATACTCGTGTCGACGTTTACGTTTCCATTTAGGTACTAAATAATGTGAACAGTGTGCAGCCTTATGATTTACCCACTCACCATTATTATCGACAGAAATATTACATTTTAAATCATGCGAGGGTAGTGATGAATAGTTCTGCGTAACTGGGCCAGAAACTATCCATCCTAAACGGGTTTCACACAATACTGGCTTCCCAGTACCTAACTTTATTCTTTGAGATCCCAACAAATTCCAAAACAGATCAGCACCTATGAGAATATCAATATCTCCAGGCTTGTAAAACTTGGGATCAGCTAGAGTGATATTCGAGGGTAGTTCGAAATCACAAATATTTATTTCACGGCACGGTACGTTGCTCGTAATATATGGCAAAACAAAACAATTAAGGTTGAATTCAAAGTCGTCTTGTAATGACGTCAGCTTTACTCGACATACTTTGCCTACGCGCGACGTGACATTGTTTATGCCAAGTATAGATTTACTTACCGGGCTAGTTAGTAAATTTAGTCTTTTGCATAACCGATCTGTTATGAATGACGACGTGCTCGCACTGTCTAGAATGGCGCGAACTAAATGGACACCGTTATCATGGTCGCGCAGTTTGATCAAGGCAGTAGACAACAACACATCTCGCTGCTTATGACCACGGACAGACGCAATGGTAGCTGATAAAGCTACGTTAGCTGTGCTCGTATTGGCAGACGGAACAGATGAATGAAAGTTAGTAGTCGTATCAGGAGGAGAATCATCTATATGTGTATTCGGAATAGTGCATGTATTATTATTTGTGTGAATAAGTGTGTGATGTCTACGTTTGCAGTGTTGACAACCCGGTTTTTTACACTTGTTAGCGTAGTGACCCGAGTGAAGACAATTGTAGCACACTTTATAGCTAGGTAGTAACTTGATACGAGCGTGAGTGTTTAATGCGAGAAACTGTTGACAATTATTCAATGTGTGATCGAGACTATTACATTTAGGACATACTTTCGGAACTGAATGAGTAGAAGAACTGCTAGAAGACTGCGTAGCTATCATAGACTTTAACTTAGGTTCTGATTTAGATGTCTGTGAATAATGTTGACGTGATGACTCTAACGTTTCTATGAGATCGGCTCGGCCACGTAAGAACTGTAGAAATACAGCAAACGTAATCGGGCTGTCCTTGTCTAACCTGCCTTTGTATTCCTCCCACTCACGAAAGGTTTTTTGATCAACCTTCGGAGTGATAATACAAATTAAAAGTGTATCCCACTGGTTGACAGGTTCTCCTAACGATGTCAAAGCTCGCAAGTCTTTATTTAATTTATCGATTAAATTCTTCAATGCAACAGAAGACTCCTTATGAATAGACTCAATATTTAATAACGAATTTACGTGATTAGTTACTAATAGTCGTTTGTTGTCAAATCGATCACACAATAAACTCCAGGCTACGGCGTAATTACTCGAAGAAAACTCAATACTTTTTATAACTACGGCAGCAGTACCCTCAAGAGATGCTCTTAAGTAGTGGAATTTGCTAACTACATCAATGTCATCATTAAAGTGAATCAGGCTAGTATAGGTGTCACGAAACTCTAACCAATTATCATATGATCCGCTAAACTTAGGTAACTGAATGGTAGGTAATTTGACTCGTGTGTTCATACCAGTACGAGTGCTTTTACAACTCTGCATCGATTTATTCTCGGTATTAAAACTAACAAGCATACTTTGCGCTCTGGACAAGGACTTGTAATAAATAGACTCGAAGTCAGAACGTTCAGCATATTGTAATTTTACATCCTCAACAAGACATTCTAGGCGCAACTGTACCTCATCGTATCGCTCATACACCGACTCAAGCTTGTCCATACGCAACTGTAGTTCCGAAACATCGCAACTTGACAACTCTTTGTCCTGAAGTGAGTCCAGGAAGTGAACGAAGGTGGTCAATCGACCCTTGTAGCTACCTCGCGTTTTAACTAACTCCTTTTCCTCGGCCATACTGGGAAGCAGGTGTCGTCAACCTAGAATTGATACAATGATACAATTAACAACCAATGCTTATATTACCGGAACAATAAAGTTTTCGATGAATACCTACACTTGACTAAAGCTTACAGAAAGTTACTTTTATAGCAATATGATATGATTCCTCTTATTTAATTGACAAGGGTATATGTAGGTACTTAGGACTTACAATATACCTATAGTACTACTTGTATTAATTTACTATAAAATTACACAATATTATAAAAGACTACCTATATTAAATTAATTTGTAGATCTTTTTACTTTCAAATAATACATTTATTACATATATATATTTTAATGAATAGGTACAATAATAAAATCCTGAACTAATAACTATATTAAATTGAATTGAAATTGAATGACTTGCAATTATTAATATCGAACACTCGAATGTACCACCTGTGTCAAGATACCTAACTACCTATTAACAATCACAGTTAATGATGTAAATTAGTTACAGCTTTATATAAATTTAGTTAAATAATGTAGCAAGTAAGCTAACTATACTATATTCAGTATGATTTACTAAATATTAAATGCTGATGAAAAAAATACTAATTACAATGTAAGTAGGTACCTGATGATTTTACTCTAACACTGTACGTTTAATGGTAAGCTATAATTAGATAATATGTTACCTGAGTGTTGGGTGAAGATATTAAATTATAATAAATAATTGCTTTACACCACGAACTTCGTCTTTCTTGAACTTAATCCTCTGGTTCAGATCCTTAGCAATCCTTAATCCTTATATTTCTTATGCCTTATTTTGCTATATCCACTTCCGCTAATCTTCCAGAATATCCGGTTCGTTAGGACCATGTACGAAAATGGATTTAATGTTGGATAAATAAAATTCGGAAATGCTAATAAGACTTCTTTATCGTGCGAAAGCTCAACAGTCATTAACTATAATTTTTAAAACTTACAATAAATAATTATAATCTACCGACAGGACGCAGCGCCTGACGTAATGCACATAGTGGTGTATACCGTGGCTCCACTCGTTGCTAGTATACTCTTTCGGGCGCTATAACGCTTGAACAGTTAGATTAGCAAAATTTTACGAATTTTGCAAAGATATATTTTGCAAAATTCATAAAAGTTTCGGTGATGATGAAATATATTTGCAAAATAATTGAATGATATATTGTTGTTATTCTTCGTTGAACTTTACGAGGTTATACACATCAAAAACGATCATTTTCATTCTTTGAGTTTTAACATAATAATATAATACTATCGACATATACAGGGTGGAAGATTTTAACCTTACCTGGAGGGCAAGTACTTTAAATACTGGAGATAGCGAATTTCACTCAAAGGAAACATTCCTTTATTTTTAAAAAGAAACAAAACTGCATTCATAGTTTTTTGAAAATTCCCTTGCCATGCCCGGTAATCGAACCGACTAAAATCCAAAAAAATAACATCCTGTATTTTTATAGCATCAATCGATAGTGTCAATCATGAGGATCGAAACTCTCTAATAAACATGGTAAATAAAATGAAAGGAAGTCAATAGAATCTTAACTTATGAATTCTATTCCAACAGATACAGTACTTTTTCTCAACGTGCCATCACATACCTTATCAACAATAACGCCATTTATTTAGTAAAATGAGTACTAAATGACTAAACTTTGATTCCGATTTAGAATGTAACGTTATAGTGTGACTACATGAGGTAGTCAAGTCTCTCGATTTTTTTTTTACAAAGAATATTAGTAACCGAAATTACTAATATTCCTGTTAACCCCCCCAAGTAAGCTAAATTGCTTGTACTAGGAGTGGGTTCACGTCTGTAATGTAATGGTCAGGATTCGAACCCGGGACCTCTCGATCGTAAGGCTGACTCCTTAACCACTAAGCTACCGATGGCGACGCTACTATTATGTCGATTTAGGTCCAAGACACGTGTCGCGAGGTATACTTTGGTTGGGCTTGGAAAGCACTTCGTGGTACACCGCATCGCACCCTGGGCAACGGAGATGGCGAGAGAATTGCCTTATTGGTTCGTTTTATAATACGTTAATTGAGACTTTTGAATTAACCTGAGACGGCATGCGGTTTTAGTCGGTTTGAGTCGAGAGAGTAAATACTCCTGCTGGCCAGTGAGGGCCAGTCATGAAAAACAGGGACAAGTAATTGGAATTTTATTCTTAATATGATAGGTGATGGATCCTTGAGTTAAGTTCTGTATTTTGTTAAATCGAATTTGAAAATTGAGTTTTCAGGAATTTCCTTTCATTTAATTAACCATGTTTGTTAGACAGATTTGATCCTTATGATTTATACTATTGATTGATGTCATAAAAATACAGGATATTATTTTTTCGGATTTTAGTTGGTTCGATTACCGGGTGTGGCAAGCGAATTTTCAAAAATTTATGAATGCAGTTTTATTTCTTTTTAAAAATAAAGGAATGTTTTCTTTGAGTGAAATTCGGTATCTCCAGTATTTAGAGAAGTTTCCCTCCAGGTAAGGTTAAAATCTTCCACCCTGTATATGTGAGGACATATTTTACATAGAAACATTCGTAAATTACGTATATATATTTTATTGATAGAATACGTAAAATCGGTGAAAAAGTCTTCGGTCAACGCACCGTTTTATGTTAGCCAACAATTTGAGTATTTTAGTTCCTATCGCCGTAGAATTATACGGTGCTTTCAAAAACACTGAACGTCATTCCGAGAAAGTAACGAGCCTAGTCATGAATCATTTATTCGAAGGGTGGCCTCGGAGTAGCTAACTCCTGTAAAACATTCAAAGAGACCGTGTGAGTGAACCTACCAAACAGGTACATATTTGTATTAAAAAATTCAACAAGTGAAAAATTATTGTCTATTACGTCACTTCGTAGTAATACTTTGGCCTGTCTCATTTATGTAGACAAGAAGTCAAAAGGTATGTTTATGATGTTGAACCTTTTCGTTAAATATATGCGTGAGCTGGACCCTATTTGAGGTCGCTTCAGTACTCGTAAAATGGTACTGAAGGATCCAAGGTTGTTATTTATTGTCTCTTTAACGTGACAACGTTTGAAGTATTTATTTCAGGTTCTCTAAAGTTATTTTCTTTGTCAATCGATCGCCATGCTGGTAGCTTTCGCTTTGTAGCCCGAAGTTCTCTATACTATTCGTCCGTTCCATTATTTGGTTTGGTTATGGGCTTTTCCGGAAACGGCCACGTTAACAGGTTACTATCAGATGAGCCATTATCTAGTTGACTATCAATCAATCAATTTGCCTATAGCAGTTCAATATCAGGAGGCTAGTTGACTAACTTAGTAGAATAGCTAATAGGCGTAACACACAAACAGGCGCAATATTATATACTAATTAATGCCCGCGTGGATGTCACTTGTCTAGCCTACGACCTATTGTCAAAACTAAAATCATAAAAGTCAGTAAAGCCGTTTCGGACGAATTTGGTTAGAAACTCTGTGACACAAGGTTTTTATTTATAAGATTAGAATATGACACTATTAATAAATTTATTTTTACCTCCTTTTGTTACTGAGCACATGAGCTTATAATAATCCAATATTATACGTATGTCTAAATTACTTTTGCTGGCGTAGATTTTGATATAACAAAATTACTTTATTGGAATAATATATATTATTACAAATTTTGATATAATATATTCATGTTCCACACCAAATTTGTAATTTGTTGTCTTAAAAATTACAAACTCAATGTTTACACGAATATTTAGACGTAACCTAACTAATCCCACATTCCCAGCTGTGTTTGGCCATCTTGTGTTTGTATTTAAATATACGATTACAGCCAGACGTTGGCCTTTTGTTGTCTCACCTTTGTTTGTCTCATAAGTTACTTATAAAGGACACACAATTTGCGGAAATTGCTCTGCTGTTCAAACTAGGATTTTGCTTGCCTTTAATTAAAACGAACGTATATTAAATTAGAACATTACGTCACATGTAATTACATATGGCTATCATTTATAAATCTGCCCTTATTCTGAGTGACAAACTGTTTCATAACTACGCGTGTTCGTATTCGGTACAATTAAGTTGGTTAAGTTTTGCGCCAGTTCTCTATTCTATATTAACCAATTGTAATGCACCGTTTTCTCACATTACGACTGCGTATGAAACTAGATGTCTCTTGGAATAATGCCCCTTGTCTCTTATCTTTTGTCATGTGTTTGTAGCTTATTCCCAAGGCTCCGCCCGCGTGAATGTGGATTGTTGCGACTTTTAGTCATTTCTCCGGTTCTACTCAGCTAATTGCAATCATACAAACATAAGATTTTAAGTTGGACCAAGACCTATCAAACTAAAAAAAACCTCATATATCCGTTCAGTAGTTTTGTCTAGACAAGCAAATTCCAAAAAAATTGTGTGTGTCAGTAATATAACTAAACAAAATTTTTGAAAATCTCTTTTTTGTAGTATTAATCAAAGTAGCAGCGGCGTAGAACTTTGTACGGTGTATTTATGCGTGGGTTTGTAATATACCTACAACACACAAAGCCCACACAGTCGGCGTTTTGAAATGGAGTATTACTATTGGTTTTACTGTAAAGGGTGCCATTATAATGTACTTATTTTTAGACGCATAGAAATGATTTGCTAGGGCGTTTAGCGAGAAAAATAACGTTTGAAGACAAATTGGTTATTTTAGTACTTACATGTAAAGCATCTCGAAATATTTATGTGAGTGAGACGCAATAATAAATAAATTATGTGTTAGGTACAAAGCGTAAACGATTTTTTTTATAAATTAGAACTTTGACGTACCTATGGATGCTCGCCTCCACTCGTCAGCATGACGGTTATAAGACACGAGTCTTATAACCGTCATGCTGACGAGTAATTAACGATTATTGAATCCAAAATTAATAGGTAAAGCACATCTTCCATATTCCTGCTCTCACACAATTTCTGTAAATGATAACCCACGATTGACATTGTATAGCAAATATTTCGTAGGTCACGCTACCCACTAAGTATACTACCTACATCCAAAACATATTGATTCGTCGGTTTTGACACATTCGCAAATAATAATCTAGCGAGGAAATAACCAAAATATAATCTAGTTACAGTGCTACACTATCAAGTGAAAGTTCCCCGATGACCACTCGCTAGAAGCATTTGGGAATTTCTATGATTAGCTGGATATACGTATAAGGGTTAGCGATTAACAGAGGATTGAAAGCTATATTCTCGCTCTAGGTCCCTCGGGGTACGTAAATTTCTCCGCATATAAGAAACGGAAACTGCTTTATGACGACCCTTTATGTAATCGTGGAAATTATTCTTATATATTTCTTTATTAAACCTAACTAGGAACTATTATTCAGTTTATGTGGGAAATTATCTGTGATAAAAATACTCTAAATGAAACCTATTATATTACGTTACAAAGATGTTTTGTTGCTCCAGTTCTTTGTTTAAACACGTTTGTTTAAATATTACTTGTATTATACATACTTACTTGAAAAGATGGTACATAATTTTGAATCCAGTTGCCATCTATTTTCCAACTGTAGGTTTGGGGGAAGGGGGAGTAAATTATGCACCCTAGTAGAGATCCATACAACATTTTAATGAATGATTAATTAATGAATAATGCCTTTTAGACACGAGTACTGTAGTCCTCTTCATGTAGGCGTCTTTACCATGTATTGCTCGGTTGTACTACATCGTTACGAAGTACTCATACGGTACGGTTATGTGATGCTTTTGTGTAATGTGTGAAAGGTATAAGTAATTCAGGAGACTTACGTCGTGGGGGATGTATAGAAAGTGAGCGTTGCTACAGGGTTTTCCTCCGTTTTCCTTTGATGAAAGTTTCAATATTCTTATATTTTGCCTTTGATAAATCTTTGGCTGATATATTTGAATACTGTGCTTTAACATTCTTTGATTAAATTATTCAATTTATTTATAGAGCTGTACTAAATGGACGAGTAGTGCAACAGAATTATAATTACTCCCATAATGGACTGACTTAATACACACAAGTGAATAATAATTAAAAATACAAAATTAAAATTAGAAGCTTTGAAAAAGTAAGGTAGCGCGATGAAGCCTGGCTTTTTGAGTTATCAAGACAGAGCTGTAAAAACCTTACTTAGGAAAATATTCGTTTGTGATCGATGCTACAAACAAAAAGAGTAATGAGGAAATGGTTTTGCTGTAATTTCATGTCACTTTCTCCATTATAGGCCATGACTAGCTTCATTCACAAAGAAAATATTTTTGGAATAAGTTTCTACAAATTTTGATAATAACTGACGCTGGGGCTCATTACTGCTCTGTCTTGAAGTGGCTATGGGTTTACTACTACGCCATGTTCAGTGATGGATTACAATAGGCTAATCGACTGATTCAATTAATATTCACAAATTCAGGGTTTTGTTGAAATAAAACTACTTTTTAACGGATTCTACCGTGATACATCGCGTAAACCTCAGATAGCTTCAAGTCGATTTTGTGTTGAAATTATGACAGGCCCTAAATTCTTATTGGATTTGGGATTATTTGGTCTATTTTTGACATATTCGATGTTGCAACATTTTTAAGGCACCCTTCAATGTAGATAATACCAAAATATCATGTAAATATAAAAAAATATGAAAGATTTTCGTGAGTAGGTAGGTACGAACGATTATAAAGTTAGGGCCAACTTTCGGGTAGCTCGTGAGCTGAGTATTCCTAACGATCACTAAGCGCCCTATAGGTTCAATACAACAACGTGAGCAGAATGCTGTTGAGACTGCCTCAATTTTGTGGTGAATTCGAAATGTTCCGTAAGTTCGGTTAGACGGTTTTGATTTGATATTTTGGGAAAGGAGCGAGTAAGTCAAATAGCATCGTAACATGTGAGATACTGGACTTGCAATCAATTCCATTACTTATTTAATTTATAGTTGCTAACTGGTTCTCATGGCTTCGCCTGCGTGGAATTCTGTTCCTGTTTCCTTTGTGTATTTATATTTTTATTGTTTGCTCTTGTGTCTAATATTATTTTTTGTATGGTTTATCTTGCATATCTGTGCAGAATAAAAAAAACTTTTCTTTCTTTCTCTTTCTTTCTTTCTTTGTGGAACTTGAGGAAAATACGTTGGAGATGGTTAAACATTTATTATGTTAACGGTGTGAGTATAATTATGTATGTATGTATGGATGTACTTCCGTAATATTTCTTTATATACGAGAGTAGAGTAAATTACTTACACTATCAATATCATTGCGAAGTAGACAGTTTGTTGAAGATGAAACTTAAAATGGCACTACATTAGATAATACGATGTATCACCAGCAGCTAGATTTAAAAGCAAAGATTTAAGATTTTCCGCTTGACCCGATGTCTGTGGGGAACAACTAAAACGAATTAATGTTCTACAACAAGAACTTTATTAACTCTCATACTTGAGTCGTTTTGCAAACTAGTGTTCTGAAACTGTATAGGTAATTGAAAATGAAACTTTTAATATCAATAATAATTTAAACTGAATTTATTAAGACACGCATTTCTTACGGATTAGAGATAAGGGTGTCGCTTTGTCTAGGGCACGTATTAAGCGTATTTTTTTTTCGTTCACAAAAGAAACGCAAAAGCCCGCCTCTTTTATAATCTTTCTTTGCTCTTTGTTCTCTTCTGTGTTCTCTAAACAAAGGCTTTCTCAATCATCTCTAGCGACAAATTTTCGTTCCTTGTAATTTTGATGGGTACCCGATAACCATTAAAGCAATTTTCACTACTTTGCTCCACTAGCAGATCTTACTAGAAATTCAAGAAGATGAATCCCAGGCGTTAGCCATGCTTATGCGATATAGGTATTCACTACAGCACTTCCGAACTTGGCTCAGCCGGAATTAGAGAGACAATCTTTATGATTCTCAAGAAAATTTAGGAGCACTTCTTCCAATTTTCTTGCAAACCATAACCCATTTACTTGTCGAACTAATAATAATGTTCAAGAGTTAGTAATAAAATACACTGTTTACTTCAAGTTCTAATAAAAATAAAACGCTAGAAGAACTAGAGCACAATTTGTACAGAATGCTATAACATTTCGCTTCCAAATCGTACACATAACTATATACCTATGTGTAAATAACTATGTGTACGATTTAGAGGCGAATTTTTCGGAAGCCTCGTATGAATAACCCTAGCAAGATGCTATCAGATTAAGAAAATATTTTCGGGTCTTGTCAAAATCGCGTGTCTGTGAAATGAGATCAAAATTGTTCCGAGATAGCCCTTTTTATCGTGTGGTATAACATGATTTCACAATTTAACAAAGGGTAGAAATATTTGCGTTTGATCTTAGTTTAATCAGATGGTATCCACCGTCTAAGGAAGTGCTTACTAAGATATTAAAATCGATTGTATTTAAAAAAAAAACGTTTTAGACTTAACAATGCGATGAAAATTTTCTCTGTCGGTAGTTAGAAAATTAAAAATACCTATGTTGTTTTCAAGGCTATAATCTTATTGACAAACAAGTTGATACTCATGGCTCCGCTCGCGAGGACATCAGTTACGGGACCTTTGAACATAATTATTTCCGGTTCTACTCAACCAATTGCGATCAAACAAAAGTAAGATTTTAAATCTGACAAATTTCTTGCAACGAAGAAAAACCGCGTTAAAATTCGTGCAGTAGTTTTTACGTCCGTCGCTAACAGACTAAAAAAAAATTGTTTATGTTCTATGTGATACAAATGAAACAAGAGTAATATTATTGCCGTATGCTATGTCAATCTTACCCCATCGAGTGGGTCACAGGCTGATTTGCGACATTTTTGAGTTTTCTCAACTCTAATAACTCGAAAACAATGTAGCCAAAATTTAAATTGGATTTTGCTACAAGTTACCAGTAGAATTGGCAACATTTGCTCTCAAAATACCGTTATAAACGTTATTTATTATCGTTTAGATACTATCTAATGTAATTTCCGTGTAGAAATTTGAATTCGAACGTAGGAGCTATTTTTCAAATACACTGTAATACATGTATTGCCTAATTTATTGCCCAAAAATACTTCATACAACTTTAAAATTAAAATTTGAAAAGTGCAGTTTTATTTATTATTAAATATAATTAAATAATGAATCACTAAAATATTTTTTTTACTAAGTTTGAAAATGCAAAAATATGGTATTTGTTTTTATATTTTCAAACTAAAGTTTAGACAAAATTTCAATGTCACCCTTAAAATTAATTGTGTAGACACATTAACAGTATCTATTAGTAACTTTGTCCAACTTGTATCCCAAGTCTTATCAAAGGTATTTGACTCGAGAGAGTTTAATTAACAAATCTAAGAATAAAATTTGAGATTGATTGAAGATTCATTACTTCAGAAAGAAACTTATTGAATAGCAATTACTGGACCCTTTTGTTCAGACTCACTTCGATTTACAGATCAACGACACGTAAAGGACTAACGATAGAGACTACGATTCTTTCATTTATGTATGTACGAGTATTTTCTTTGTAAGTTTAATATTATAATCATGAAGGAAAAGAAAAATAACTCCAATAGCGTAAAAAAAAGTTATTGCGTGATAAGAGTAATAATGGCCATTTACACGAAGTTTAAAAAAAATTGTGAGTGTTTCTCTGGAAGGAACCACTTATATTAAACATTAAAGAATAGCATGAAGTTAGTAATTCAAAATATCGTCGTAATAGTTAAATGTTAAATTTGTAACACTATGTCTCCAAATTTTAGGGAACAATGTAACAAACATTTCAAACTAAGAAACTTTCGTGTGTGACTCTACTCCCTACTAAACAGCGCCGTTTAAAATCAATGTAACAAGTCGGTGCTTATCAATGGTCTTTATTAAAATTATTTCTCCCTCCACAAAATGCGAAACTCCAACAAAGTTAATGTATTCATCGAAAACGTGAAATTATAGACAAAAGAAAACCAATACAGTACAACTGTACAAACCGGATAAACTTTTGATGAAAGGTATCAGAATTTTGCCACTCAATTTGTGACTTTTCGATATCATTCTAATATTGTAAAGAGAAAAGTTTTGTTTGCTTGTTAACGCTTTTCAGAAAGACAACATAAAATGCTCAATGATATCAGAAACTTTAACAAGAAAGCAACAAAATTCTACAATCGAATAAAATACAAAGAATGAAACGTAAGGTCGTATAAAGATACGCCGAGAAAAGATGTTCTACTAAATTAGAGCAACTCTTTGAAGTGTACACAGTAGTCTTAACAGACGTGTAAACAACATGATCTGATCATCAGTGTTTGTTTCGTAAAGTTGGTAACTCTAACACCGCAGGTAAGTTCGTAACTCATTACTGAGAATGACTGTAGCCCGATAACTCGGTTCGAATTTACGTTCGCCTTGTTGGAACTTCCAAAGTTCTTCACGAATTCTGATGCTTGTTTGTGCTAAGTTCATTCGTTTACACGTATTGATGCCATTCGGATATGCCCATTCTTTCTGCTTCGTCGTCTGGGTTTTGGTCGCATATCAGACTTTTTATACAATCGTTCTGTCGAAGTGGTTGTCAACAAATTAGTTTTAAGTTTTTTTTTGTATCAAAGTGTTCGTGCAATTCGATTTTTACTACACAAGTTTTGGTCTATTTTGGACATAAATTCGGGTACTATTGCCCAGAATTAACGACATCTAAAAGAATATAGTACTGATTGAGTGGTCTTTGCTATTTTACTATGACTTAATCACATTTAGTTTAGCACATATTCAACCAACGTAATTCAGCTTTGACTTAATTCGTAGAATATGAAGTATGTATCAAAACGGTTTCTTGCGTGGATCGGGCAGTCCACGACGAGATGCACGATGGTCTCGTCCACTCTGTGGTCGAGATGGTCTCGTTCGCAGGCACATGATGGGTCCTCCTTACACTTGAAACGGGTCAAGTATTATATACATAATTTGCTATTCGTATTCTGAAAAATGTCTTGTGGCATGAAAAGTCGCTGCAGCTCTATTATGCGTCCTGAATTTAAAAAAAAATTACTGTGGAATAACAATAAACGAATAATACTAACATGCCTAATTTGTAATCGACCGAGACCCAAGTTTATAAATATTTTTTTATTGAATTTATTGAATTGGTTGAGCTTTAAATGCTGACTTATACTTTATGTATAAGCGTGTTTTTGAAGATTACTAGGTAATAACTTTTATCACAACATGTTATAACTATGTCTGTTAAGTGTTTCAATGTATTGGCAACCAAAGTGCAGTAAATGGAACTCCGCGAAACTAGAGGACTCGAGATGGCAAGGTATTATGCCGTTAATTAGTTGTATTAATACTTGACGGCGTTTACATTTTGTGTGGGCTCATTCCGCTAAGATGTTATGATGAAACGGCTATGCCACATTTCATTAAATTAATAATAATTAAAATTTAAACCACACAATATCAATATGAGGGCCGATTGCAAGTGTATTTGATATTCTTGAAGAATTCACGGAGTTGAATCGGTTTTTTTAGTGCAAAATAATTTGCTTACTTTACGATAAATGTGCTTATAACAATAATATGACATTATATATTGATCATGGAAATCATGGACATGAAACCGATATCCGTATGCGTACTCCTCACATAAATGCAACAAAGAATTCCAATTAACTTTATAATGATAAACACATTTTTCATTAAAAATGTCGGCGATACCGGGAAAAATATTGTTTGAGTTCGTAATGTATAGAAAATGTATTTATCGTATTATAAAATTGCTTTTCGGTACATTTGAGAATAAATACTTACCTCTACTACCCTTTTTTACTATTTTGTTATATAAATAATGGAAAGCTAATTGCCTGTTTCTTTATTTCAACATCAGTTCATTGGTCTCAAAACAAAATATTTCGTGAACTGTACAGGAATCAGCTGGAAATTGAAGTGTGATCAGCTAAGGAAACGTTTATAAACGGATAGTGCAAATCTTACGAGTAACAGATGTGACAGAACGGTTCGAAGAGAGAGTTTCCAAAGGACTAACCCACCAATTGGCTATAGGAAATTAGTGGATACTTCATATGTATCTTCTTCATCCTGGTTCATCATCATCATCATTTCAGCCATAGGAAGTCCACTGCTGGACATAGGCCTCCCCTATAGATCTCCAATAGGACCGGTTGGAAGCGGCTCGCATCCAGCGCGTTCCCGCGGCCTTAATGAGGTCGTCTGTCCACCTTGTGGGTGGACGTCCTACGCTGCGCTTGCCGATACGTGGCCTCCACTCGAGGACTTTTCGACCCCATCGGTCATCAGTCCTCCGTGCTATGTGCCCTGCCCACTGCCATTTCAACTTGCTAATCCGCTGGGCTATGTCGGTAACCTTGGTTCTTCTACGGATCTCCTCATTTCTGATTCGATCTCGCAGAGAGACTCCGAGCATAGCCCTCTCCATAGCTCGTTGGGCTACTTTGAGCTTACTCATAAGGCCCATAGTGAGGGACCACGTTTCAGTGCCATAAGTCATCACTGGTAACACACACTGGTCGAAAACCTTCGACTTGAGACACTGAGGTATGTCGGACGAGAAGACATTGCGCAATTTTCCGAACGCTGCTCAGCCGAGTTGGATTCGGCGATTGACCTCTTTCTTGAAGTCGGACCTACATAACTGGACTACTTGTCCTAGGTAGACGTACGAGTCAACAACTTCAAGAACCGAGCTCTCAACAGATATTGGGGTAGGTACAACATGGGCATTGCACATCACCTTTGTCTTGTCCATGTTCATTTTAAGACCCACCTGTTGAGAAACTCGGTTGAGGCCTTCGAGCATCGTGTTGAGATCTTCCATCGATTCTGCCATGACTACAATATCGTCGGCAAACCGGAGGTGAGTGATGTATTCGCCATTAATATTGATGCCGAATCCTTTCCAGTCCAGGAGCTTGAAGGCATTCTCCAAAGTGGCCGTAAACAGTTTCGGAGATATCACGTCTCCCTGTCTTACGCCTCTTTTCAAAGGGATCGCCCTCGAACTCTGTTCCTGTACTCGAACCGACATGGTGGCGTTATTATACAAACATTTCAACACTTCGATGTACCGATAGTCAATACGGCACCGCTGGAGAGACTCAAGCACAGCCCATGTCTCGACCGAATCAAAGGCTTTCTCATAGTCCACAAACGCTAAGCAAAGTGGCAAATTATACTCTTCGGTCTTTTGTATAACTTGCCGCAGCGTATGGATGTGGTCTATGGTACTGTAGCCTCTTCGGAAACCGGCTTGTTCGGAAGGCTGGAAGTCATCAAGCCTGCGCTCGAGACGGTTCGTAATGACCCTTGAAAACAGCTTGTAAACATGGCTCAGAACCGAGATGGGTCTGTAATTCTTCAGTAAGGTATTGTCACCTTTCTTAAAGAACAGCACCACCACACCTCTGTTCCACGCTTCTGGCGTTATGCCCTCGAGGACGACGGTGTTAAAAAGCCTCTGAAGGACTTTAAGTACCGGTGTTCCACCCGCTTTCAGAAGCTCTGAAGTGATTCCTGCCTTGTTGTTCTTAAGCTGATTCAGGGCCATTCTAATCTCGTACAGGCTGATGTCCGGGATATCCTCGGTGAAGTGTCGGGTCAACTTGGCTCTTGGGTCGGTCGCCATGTTGCCAGCAGGATTAGCGACCGAAGCGTATAGCTGTCCATAGAACCTTTCGATCTCCTCCAAAACCTCAGCCTTGGTCGACGCTATACTGCCATCTTCTCTCTTCAGCTTAGTCAACTGGCTTTGCCCAACAGACAGGTTTCTTGCGAACACTTTGGAGCCTTTGTTCCGCTCGATTGTCTCTTTAATATGTTCAGTATTAAAGAGACGTATGTAGTGTCGCAGAGATTTGGAAATCTGTCTGTTGAGCTGCCTATATGACTCTGCATCATCGGAAGACTGCAGTCGAAGTGAGCGTCGTTTAGCCATGAGTTTTTGGGTGTGATCGGAGAGTTTCTGAGGTCTATTTGAACGGCGGGGTCTGAAGTGCTTAGAGCCCACCGTTTGGACAGTTTCTACGAGCCTGTTGTTGATCTCGTCCACCGACGCAAAGTTTTCTAGGCAATCAAAGCGATTCGAAAGCTCAAGTTGAAAGTTCTCGGGGTTTTGGATTTGGGCACGAGTAGGTCGGAGTGTAGACTTCATCAGGCGGGACCTTTCGAGTTTAACGTTAATACCCAATGTGCCTCTTACGATTCTGTGATCGCTACCGGTTTTCACCCTGTGGATCACGGAGACATCACTGAATATTCGTTTCTCGTTGGTCATGATGAAGTCTATTTCATTCCTCGTGGAACCATCAGGGCTCATCCAGGTCCATTTCCTGTGCGGCGGCTTCTGAAAGAAAGAGTTCATCATAAAGAGTCCCTCTTTCTCCAGAAAGTCAGCCAGCCTCTGTCCCTGCGGATTCCGTTGTCCATGTCCAAATTGCCCCACTCTCAACTCATCATCGCTTTTCTTACCCAACTTTGCGTTGAAGTCCCCCATAACAACTGTGAAGTGGGTCTTAGACGTATGTATGGCCCTACTTACGTCCTCATACATAGTCTCCACTTCATCATCTGGGCGTGCCGAGGTCGGTGCGTATACCTGAATGACCTTCAGCGAATACCTCTTGGATATTCTGAGTATTAGGTATACAACCCTGCTCGACACACTTTCGATGGTAATGATGTTGTTAATGAGGGATCTGTGAACGAGAAATCCGACACCACCTTGCGACTTCTGGTCGCCTTCCCGGTAGTAGAGCAGGTTGCCGGATCCTAGGGTTATCGTGTCCTCACCCTCTCTACGGACTTCAGACAACCCCACAATATCCCAGTGCAACCTACTCAACTCTTCTTCCAGCTCAGCAATCCTCTCGTCAGTCCTCATCGTGCGTACGTTGTGTGTTACCAGGGCCAGTCGTCGTTTGGGGTGGTAGCCGGATCTCTGCCGGGGATTCTTAGCACCCCCTGCTCCACCGTTACCCTGGCCGCTACCGGAGCCAGAGCTAGCGGAGCTGCCGGGGACTAGGGGCCTGGTCCTATTTGTGCCTATCATTGGGGGAGTTTGCCCATAATCGCCACGCTGGGCAGGCGTGTTGGCAATCGCAGGACGTAGCTTCGCGGCGAGGATGCTGCTGCCCATCCTCGCCCTGTGCCATTTTAGCTACGCCGATTTGAAATGGTTATACCGCCATTGGTCGGTTCCGCTGTACCTCAGTCGGCTCCTACGACACCTGGTACTAGAGGGGGGTACTATTCTACTCTGCCGGTACCCCACGGCTTACCTGGTTGCTACTCATCCTGGTTGCCTGTAAGAAATTGCCACAGAGCTATAAGGTCACCATCTGTACTTACCACAAACTAGTAACACATGTAATATTATAAAATCCTTGGTGTACTTACAATAAAGACGATTTTATTTATTTATTAAATTTAATCCCTAGAGCTTTCTCTTCGAAGTCTGTGGACCGCGTTTTTTTAGTCTAACTGCGGGTTTGGCTGAACTTTGATATTTATAGCCGATATAAAATAAATTAAAAACTCCATAATGGTACTAATTTCTACAACGGTTTGTTTACTTAATATAAACAGAGATTACCCAATAACCCCATTACACTTAAAAGGTATAAAACTCGCGGAAGTGCTGGTATCGTTTCAGCGATTAAATTTGCATAAAAGCATATATAAAATTGCAAAATTTCCAGTTATCCGTCGAAATTTGGAGGTAAACATGAAAAATCCCTTTTTATCTCTCATCGTAATTTTTATAAAGATAAACAAATGACACGGACTTTCGGTTCAATTAATCGTAAAGTAGCTTTAATGAGCTGTAAACGTTAAATTAATAAGCTCCAATTCACTCCTACGTTTTTATTAGTTCAGCTAATGCGTAGCTAAACTTTTTTCTTTGACAATCTATTACTTGTTGTATCAGTGTCTACTAAGATGACGGGTTGTTGTATATGCCTACCCTGAAAGCAGAGAGGCTGTAGAGTATAAATGTAGGTATATTATACGATATGGATACGACATATGTGCAAATACTGAAACCGCGAAGCATCCTGGTCCGTAGGAATAGAACCAAATTAAATTTAAACTTAAATTCCCTGATTTATAAAATCCGAAATTTTCTAACAAAATAATTATTAAAATAAATGTAGAAAATGCAACCACTTGTATAAGTCATTAAATAGTTTCATCCATTGCTTTAAAGTCATTGACTGTGTCATAAGTCATTAATAAATACGCACACACCTTCACACACACACACAACAACTTCACACACACACACAACAATAGGCATAGTAGGTAACTTACTTGAACAGCTAAGCGGCAACATGCGATTCTACAGAGTGCTCAAAGTTGTTCAAATTCTATAAAATTAAAACTCTAGTTTCTGCCCTTCATACTGGACCAATTTTGTTCAAACTTTTCCTGCTTGAAGCTTAGGGGGTACCAAGTATATGGTTTCAATTATTGCCTATATGTCGTATCCATATTGTATACAATACATCAACTAAAAGTGTATGTTTGCATAATGTACTGAAATCGCTTACTAATTTTCATATCTTTCGCTTGCTAATTTTCATACACAAGCACGTCATGTAAACCAGTTTTTCTTGTTGAAGATGATCTCTTACGTTATGTAAAACCGCAATGGTCAGTATCAACTTGCTATCTGGTAAAAATAAGTGTTCGTTAATAATTTCTCTCCCTGGTACTAACTTTATACTCTTAGTTTGTTTCATTTTCTTACTGAATGTCATTGTTTAGCTTAAAACGTAAACAAGAAGTAAAGACTGGTACACTACGTACCCATTTGTTGGTATTAAACGTATATCCGTACTGTATATATATGGGGATTCGAAGCGTTGTTCAATACAAGCTCTCAAAGACCTTAATTTAGTGCATGTTAGGGGTCGTTTGTTGTCGTAGCTTTAATGTCTTACAAAAAGGTTGTTGTTAAGCTTTGAAGGAGAGGATCGACAGAGTTAAGCTATATTGAATGACTTAGACTTTAATGTGTTTCTCGTACATCCTGTGTTTTGTTATTTTTGGTATTGTGAAGTACTTTTTAAGTATTAGTAGTATGTTATTCAAGCATAAATGTTGTGTGCATCAGAATGGCGGTTGCAAATTATCAGGTAGTAATTATGAAAAGAATCTATCTTAATTGTAAAACTTATACCTGAATGGTATATTTTAGGGTAGGCAGGACGAGTGTAGCGCACTTGGTGTTGAATACGTCCATAGGCCACGGTAACCACTTCCCATCAGGTGGGCCGTGTGCTCATCTGCCAATTAAGTGCTGTAAAAAATATACCTATCCACCCTTTCCTAACATGTCTGCACATGATAACTACTCACTATCAGATGGGCAATGTGCTTGCATGCTTATTTAGAAGTGAAGTAGTAGCAAATAATATCGTATCAGACATTTGAAAAAAATAAATGTCAATAAAGGTACATAATGCTATTCGTTACATGCAAGCCACATACCTACAACAGATACGTAAAATTACTCGTGTTACCCTCCTTCTGTACTTTTTGTCCATTTTTTATGAGATCGAAAAGCGGACGCCGCGTCTGCGATATATGAGGTTCCTAAGTCTGTTGTTTTACTTACATCTTAAAGAACTCATTTTCGTGCAGTTTCGAGCAATATTTCATTCAAAAAATATATTTACTTACCAAAAACATAATAATATCCAAGGCAGTACTTTATAAATGATAATATAATATGAGTATTATCAAGTGATAAATTTTCGTCTTATCTTAAATTTTAACCCATTAGAAATTCGTGAGTGTCATAAATTAAATTTTAATTTCATTAGAATTACTTTAGTAAAATTAATCTTGTCTAAATATAATTAGCACTCTCAGATGAAACCACAGTATTAATTGAATATAGAGTGCAATTATTCAACAGAAAAGACATTGTATGCCTTTTAAAGGTTAAGAGCCTTAAATGATATACATTACTAACGTATATAAAATAGAGTGCAGTACACAATTGATTAATAGACTTCAATTGCGTGGATTTTTTTTTTGAGTACCTATGTATTATATTACCACTAGCTTTTGCCCGCGGCTCCGCCCGCGTGGATGTCGGTTATCGCGACCAAACATAGCCTATGTCCTTTCCCAAGGTCTAATCTACCCCTATACCAAATTTCATCAAAATCGGTTCAGCGGTTTAGTCGTAAAAGCGAGACAGACAGACAGACAGACAGAGTTACTTTCGCATTTATAATATTAGTAGGGATTACATCTATACGTGTTATGCCTTTTGCACGTTATTGTACAAGCCAGATACAATAGCTATAAGACTCGTAGTGGACTTGAAATTGCGTAGGCGTAAAAGACGTAGATCTAACGTCTTGCCTACGCACTTCAGGATAAGGACGAAACCTGACCGCAAAGGTCAAGAGATAAAACCTGACCTTTGGGTCAGGTGTATTTTTTATCTATTCTTTACGAGATCAACGATGTTTTTGAGTCACACGTCCGCTGTATTTGACTAACGCCTTGTAGGGACTTTACATGAAATCTTAATGCAGATAAATAAAATAAACCCAAATTTTCTTTACTTAAAAAACTTTACCCTCCTTTCTTCGGTAGTCGGGCAGTAAATTGGCCTATGAGAGAATCGAACCCACACCTCCAAACCGTGGTAAAACGTTTTTCCATACTCTAAAATCTTACTTTTGAATGCAGTAAAATGAAATTCAAAACATGTTTGAAATATAAATTCTATGCTTCATTTGAAATACGAATACTAACATGACATGGTATGTATTCACGTTTTATTAAAATTTGCGGAGCGGTCCTGGTTGTTGTAGAGTTTTGTTATAATAAAAATCATAATAATAAATTGTAAGATTGTAAATTACTGCAATTTACAACTTATTGACAAATGTCTACAAAACTAACTTTTTAAATTTTGCGTTTCATGAGATCCGATTCTCAGCACTCCATGGATTCACCGTGCGGTCGCCGGGTCCATAGCGTGATACAGAGAGGAACACCGTGACGGCGACTGGGACTTGCGACCCAGATGTAGGTTTAGGGTGGCCACCTTGTGATGCATCAGCGCTCACCTCCACCGTCAGTGGTGTTCCCCCCCCTACCTATCCAAATTTGGTAAGATCCTATCAATGCCGCCTTTGATATTCGATTTAGTAAAGAGCTTACTGAAGCTCTTGGCAATCCGAGGTCTTTAAGTAAGTTGTACAGGGATTTAGCTGGAATTCCCCTTGCTCCTACTTCTACGGCGTAGAGTTTAACCACGTAGCCGTTCTTGGTTAACTCGTTAGTCAAGTCAAAGTATTTGTTTGTCTTTATAGCGTGGTCTTTAGGTATATTAGTTTCCCACGGTACTGTGAGTTCTACAAGCACTGCACGCCTATGCGATCGTGAAAAAAGGAATATGTCGGGTCTGGATGATGAGGCACATATATCCTCCGGTATTTTATAGTGCTTCTCATACGTGTCTACGAGTATTGTCCAGTCAACGGCAGCTATCAAAATTGAATATGGCTTTTGAGGTGATTTCTTTGAGCAGCCTTCCTTTACAAACACAATGTCATTTCTTTGGTTTGTGGTTAATCCTTTTTTCGCTCTAGCTACCGCCAAACTTACAGCCTCACGTATGATTTCTAATACCTTATCATGTCGGCGCGAGTAATGACCCCGGTCTAATAGCGTCCTACAACCCACTAGCAGGTGCCTAGCCGTTCCAGTTGCTTCACCACATGAGTTACATGTTTTATCTGTGGCTTTTCCCCACCTGACTAGATTGCTTTGGTCGGGGAGGGTCAACTGGAATGCATTTAGGTAAAATTTAAGTAAGGCCGGTGACCAGTCGTATATTATGGTACGCCATTTTAAGGCTATGGGAATACAAAATTCACCTAGGGTCAACCATTCGTTTTGCATTTCTAGGTTCATTGCGTGCACCTTATAGGTGTTGTTTTCGTCTGTTTGAAGAAAAGATTTTGTTATTTCTTTATCTGTTTGTTTCTGAATATTCCCTAGACCTACTCTACCAGTCTGCGAGCCTATCATGAATTTTTTATGGAACTGGAGGCGTGATTCGAGCTCCGATGCATTTTTATCTTTTGGAAGGACTTTTACTATTTCGTCTTTAGATTTCGATAAGACGTGCATTTTAGTTACTCTTAGGTGTTTATAGAGTTCTGATGGCTTCTTTAACGTCATTCCAAAATTATTCGCGGATCTATATAGTGCCGACGGGTCGGCCGACTGAGCTAGCCCTAGCCACGACTTCAGTGTCTTTGTGACACTCGCATCTAGTTTTTTGAGGAGGCTCTGGTTTATATCATATATAAGAAACGGCCAGTTAAGACGCGAGGTTAAATAGTTGTCATAGATCCAAGCTTTTTTAACATTACTTATTGGTTGTTGGTCTACCTTTTTTAAATCGATAATGAAACTATCAATTAATTCGTCCAAAGCTGGAGTGCAACCTCTGTTATCAATCTTTCTTCCGAGGAATTTAAAGGGCACGGTTTCAGATATAGTTGAAACGTTTTCCCCGCCTATACTAAGCCCTGGGTCATATGAAGTATACCTGGTACCCCGCCTACCCAGACATAGACAGTAGCATTTGCTAGGTTTTGTTTTCATTCCATCTGTCCATGCACAGAAATCATCCACTCTACGCAGTAGGTCCTGGCACTGCTTTGGGTTGCGAGTCAGTATTGCCAAATCGTCCGCGAATGCGAGGATGGACTCCGTATATTTACCGTTTAGCTTAAACCGATAGCCCCACTTCTTATCATGTGTGGAAATGTTGTCTATTAAAATATTTATTACTATATTGAAAACTATAGGTGATAAACAGCAACCTTGGAACAAACCGACATTATAATTTAAAGGTTGCGTGTATCCATCTTTGGTATTAATCACAAACTTTAATTTACCATAATAAGAGGATATTATTTCCCAAATGGTGGACGGAAAGTGATACCATTGTAATGCAAACAACATAAGCTCGTGTTGTACTGAGCCAAAAGCGTTTTCTAAGTCTATCCAACAAACTGTTATTTGCTTTTCGTTTGATCTGGCATCTTTTAAACTTTCCGCCAGTAACGAATTGTGTTCTAGACATCCTGAAATTCCGGGTAAGAACCCTTTTTGGTGATTTGGTCTGAAATAGTTATTATTTATCATGAAATTTGCCATTTTAAATTGAAGCCATGAGAAGAAAATTTTAGAAATTGTGTTGGTTAATGCTATTGGTCTAGCGTCTTTTGGACTAGTTACTATTTCTTTCTTTGGAATGAGCACAAAATTAGCTTTACCGAAGGCCGCTGGGACTTCTTTGCTCGACCAGATCCTATTGAATATGCTTAGAAGATGTTTACGTACCGATGGGCATTTTTTATAGATAATGTAAGGTATGCCATCAGGCCCTGGGGCGGTTTTTGTTGGTTTCTTTTTGATTTGTTGTTCTATTTCGTCTAAGCTAGGTGGGTTACAGTCAAATGTAAAATGAGGGCTTACTGGTTTTTGCGCGTTTGGTTTACTGTATGGTTTTTTGTATTTAGGCACCTCATAATTACTTTTATAGTAGCTATGGATCTGATCGTTACTTAGCGGTAGCCTATCCTGCTTTCTGTCGCTAAAAATATTCCTCGAGTATTTAAACGGGTCCTTATCGAACTCTACTTCATGTTTGGCTCTAATAAAATTATTATTTTCATTTATTATTTGAAAAGAAATTCCTTGAATTAATTTCAGTATTGACCTTAAAGCTCTGGCCAGTTGATGACTAAGTTGATTATCGCCCATAGCTTTAGCAAACCGTAGTCGTTTGATAAGGTCCCGCTTTTTTTTTCTCATTTTAATTTTGAACGCGTTTTCTCGGTTTTTTCGCGCGTAAGGTAATGATGGTGGGTAATGCTCATGCAGGTATGAGTAAATGCTAACCTGGAAAGATTCTACCTGACTGTTTAGATCCTGCTTTGTTCCGGGATGTTCTAACAGGATGGCTAGGTTTTGGTCGTGGGCTTTCCAGGTGGTCGACTTTAAAGAGGGAATGCTAAGACGGGCCCGGATATTGATGGGCTCCTGGTTTGTGTCACACTCTGGCTCACCATGGGATATATGAGGGTCAACTCTATCCGTGGCAATAGTTGAAGAACTTACAGACGACTGTCTTGCTCCAACACCATCGTGTGATTTTAAGTGCTTCAGAAACCAGGCTCTCTTCTTGTATACTTTCCCGCACGTTGTACATGTTAAGTCCGTATTCTCGCCATTGTCGTTTGCTTTATCCACCGGTGGACAATTCTTTCGCCCCCCCTCTCGGATTGTCCTGGAGGTATTTTTCTTTATTGGACTTTTAGCGATGAATTCTAGGGCAGGGCTTGCTAGGCCCTTGCCCGCGGCTGTCTTTCCAGCAGTCCATTGTCTTTCCAATTGTCATCTGTCTTTCCAGCGTCAACTGTCTTTCCAGTAGTCATCCCGTCTCTCCGGGCTGTCAGATTTTAAAGAGATCCGATTCTCAGCACTCCATGGATTCACCGTGCGGTCGCCGGGTCCATAGCGTGATACAGAGAGGAACACCGTGACGGCGACTGGGACTTGCGACCCAGATGTAGGTTTAGGGTGGCCACCTTGTGATGCATCAGCGCTCACCTCCACCGTCAGTGGTGTTCCCCCCCCTACCTATCCAAATTTGGTAAGATCCTATCAATGCCGCCTTTGATATTCGATTTAGTAAAGAGCTTACTGAAGCTCTTGGCAATCCGAGGTCTTTAAGTAAGTTGTACAGGGATTTAGCTGGAATTCCCCTTGCTCCTACTTCTACGGCGTAGAGTTTAACCACGTAGCCGTTCTTGGTTAACTCGTTAGTCAAGTCAAAGTATTTGTTTGTCTTTATAGCGTGGTCTTTAGGTATATTAGTTTCCCACGGTACTGTGAGTTCTACAAGCACTGCACGCCTATGCGATCGTGAAAAAAGGAATATGTCGGGTCTGGATGATGAGGCACATATATCCTCCGGTATTTTATAGTGCTTCTCATACGTGTCTACGAGTATTGTCCAGTCAACGGCAGCTATCAAAATTGAATATGGCTTTTGAGGTGATTTCTTTGAGCAGCCTTCCTTTACAAACACAATGTCATTTCTTTGGTTTGTGGTTAATCCTTTTTTCGCTCTAGCTACCGCCAAACTTACAGCCTCACGTATGATTTCTAATACCTTATCATGTCGGCGCGAGTAATGACCCCGGTCTAATAGCGTCCTACAACCCACTAGCAGGTGCCTAGCCGTTCCAGTTGCTTCACCACATGAGTTACATGTTTTATCTGTGGCTTTTCCCCACCTGACTAGATTGCTTTGGTCGGGGAGGGTCAACTGGAATGCATTTAGGTAAAATTTAAGTAAGGCCGGTGACCAGTCGTATATTATGGTACGCCATTTTAAGGCTATGGGAATACAAAATTCACCTAGGGTCAACCATTCGTTTTGCATTTCTAGGTTCATTGCGTGCACCTTATAGGTGTTGTTTTCGTCTGTTTGAAGAAAAGATTTTGTTATTTCTTTATCTGTTTGTTTCTGAATATTCCCTAGACCTACTCTACCAGTCTGCGAGCCTATCATGAATTTTTTATGGAACTGGAGGCGTGATTCGAGCTCCGATGCATTTTTATCTTTTGGAAGGACTTTTACTATTTCGTCTTTAGATTTCGATAAGACGTGCATTTTAGTTACTCTTAGGTGTTTATAGAGTTCTGATGGCTTCTTTAACGTCATTCCAAAATTATTCGCGGATCTATATAGTGCCGACGGGTCGGCCGACGGGTCGGCCGACTGAGCTAGCCCTAGCCACGACTTCAGTGTCTTTGTGACACTCGCATCTAGTTTTTTGAGGAGGCTCTGGTTTATATAAAAATAATATAAAAATGAATCCGTAAATGTGTTGCTAAGCGCAAATCTCGAGAACGGCTGAACCGATTTCGCTAATTCTTTTTTTAGAATATTCCTTGAAGTACAAGGATAGTTCTTACGGAGAAAAAAAAAAGAATTATCTGTTAGGCGGTACGAAATTTGCGGGGTCAGCTAGTATACAATAATTTTTACTATAAATCTGTGTGTGTATAAAGCCCGTTTACGTTAAAAATACGAATAATGTTCATGCTCGGGGCACTGAGGGAACCATATACCTATGGTGTTTACGAAATTCAGTTAAATCATTTAATTTTTCATTTGGTATTTAAAATAACATTTTTAGTAGAGCAATTCTTATATACTTTCATACTCAATGCATTAGACGTTTAAGGGCACACAAAACGATAATTACGTGTGTCATCAAAGCTCAGGCACTCACAGCTGCTGGCTTTGAGAGCATCTTGACCTGAGATTCTCGTACGAATTGACCACATATTCTCGTAATGTGTATAGCTCCGTTATTGGTCTTCAGACATCTGTGCTCTTATTACTTTTCTAATACCTTCTTATTAAATTATATAATTGATATCTTTTTAGTGTCTATCTTCACGGCTCCACCCACTCCCATAATATATCAACCCAAAGTTAGTAACTCTGTAGTATGGAAGAAGCAATGTTCAACTTGTTGTATGCAAATGATAATTTATTCCTTATGTTTCCGTAGACAATTTAATCTAAATTATTATTCTCTAAAGACATATTGCTACTAGGTATATGGAGAATATTACAGCTCAGTATTAGTATAGTTGAGTATAATTAATGTATATAAAAATATTAGGTAGATATAATATATGATGTAGGTACCTAGCAATAATTTAATATAGTTCTTTTGATATATTATTCACTTATAAAAAGGATGTCTGTGAATGCTCTATATTACTTAATCATTGATTTTGAACAGATTTCTTTGTACAATGAATAAGAGAGAAAGAATCCGTACCTACTTCCTCTTAGCGTTAATTCCCAGTCGCATCCGAAGCTTTCAGCTCGGAGTCTGGGGTCCGCTTTTTACCAGTCTTAACCACGGATTTGACTAGACCTCGATATTTTCCGTGAAGCGATTGTCATCTGACCTCCACAACCCAATGTTAACATTAGGCGATATCGAAGTTTAGCAGTTAGACCGTTGTTTTTGGATTTTTGAGGGCTCCAACTACCCGTAACGACTGCCATAGATGTTCTCATGGCAACCGGGACCGACGGCTTAACGTGCTCTCCGAGGCACGACCAGACCAATGCAAATACTCATATTTCATTCACACAAATATTTGCACTGAGCGGGGATCGAACCCGCGCCTCCTGCGTAGCGGCCGCGTTCACTACCGCTACGCCACGGAGGCTGTCCAACTACTTCAGTTAGCCGAAGAGCTTTTAATAGTTCTGTCAAAAAATGTATATTTTAACACCCTAAATTATTAGAAAATATTTCTCTCAATCTTTCTTTTCGTTGCTAACGACTAAAACATTCTAATTAGTTTATAATGACACTTTTTATAACAAACTTAAATCGGCACCACCGCACCGATCAAAAGGAGTAACGAAAATCTGCCCCACATTTTTAACTGACGAAGAATACAATTTTCCATAATGAAAAATCGCTCTTCCTCCTTTCTGGAGCAGAAGTTTGCTGGCCCTAATGATTATTTCCCCCTTTTCTTGATAAGCCACAACAAAGCCTGAGCTTAGTAGACCGTGAGGAAAGTAATTGAAGATCATACGTGATTGGAATACCTTCAAACAAGGGATCCCTTTCAAAGAAACCTTATTAGTTAACTTAGGAAAATTAGATGAATTATCTTTGAAAATTATAGGACAAGTTTAATGTATTTTTTTAAACATTACAGCTTTAACGACTTCAGGGTTAATTTGGTTTTAGTAGGAAAATGCTCGGCCTGTTTATGAGTGGTTATTAAATATCAACCTTGTGCCATTTTTACAAAGCTGAAATCGTATCGGTCATAATGTTGCAAACTATTTCCAGCTGGTGACTCAGCCTGTGGGTGAAATGTCAGGGAAATCAAAGGTATGTATTTACCTATACCATGATCACGTTAATTCGCGTTAACATTGTTGTAATTATGGAATGCGAGAGTTTAAATGTTTATATTTCCAGCTTTGTCTATATGGAACACGGTTGATAAATTTTAAACATCTCTTAAAGACTACTCGAACATTTTACCGTCTAATCTAAACTGACCCTTATGAGGTGGTCTCTTGAGTCATTGATTTATAAAGCAACTGAAAATATTTAATGTAACATAAATAGGGCGCAATCCAAAGACATACGCCATCTGTCGCGGTATCCGCTTACCATCATATCGTCATATGCTTGTTAGCTTTAATTGAACTTCATGTATGTATTTCCAACATCAAAGTTCTGTACGTTTACATATAACAGAACTTTGAATTGCGTCAATTAATTTTCATCCATTAGGTATATTATTCTCGCTAAGTTAAAACACTAGTCATTTATTCTCGATTTCTGTTTCCATGTGATATAAATATTTGTATAGTCCAACGTACTCACATTCAACTATCTTTGCTTGTTTGAAAACTTGAAAGTACGTACATACTCGTATCTTAGTTTTATCTGCTAGCTTCGTAAACATTTTATGGAGTCTTGAAACATCTAAACGGAAATCTGAATAGTTTTTATCTACTGCTATTGTCGTATTTGTAAATAGTCACTGCTTTTATATACTTGGAAAACGTGTAATAATATAAAGACCTCGATTTACCATATTCTTGGAAATAAATGAATTCATTTATTCACACTGTTTATCGCAAAAACCTAATATTAACAAGAATACTAACTAGCTAGCTTCTGACAGCGTAGCCGTAGTGTTCTATTGAACTAACCTTAATCAACAACTGGGCATAACGTATAATAGACAAATTTCATTGAAATAGGTCACAAAACTTGACATCGGCTTTCAGACGGAACAAGTCCGGGAAATTGAGTTATTACAGTAAAAATGTTTGTCAAAGGAAGTTGAAAAGACCTTTGCATAAATGAGACTGTTTTATACTTTTACATTCAATTTCCATTTATTTTTAGGATGTCATAATCATAGGTGAAATGGCTTTGCACTAGTTGTCTTTTATTTTCGATATTTTTGCTCACTTGATGCAGTTTTAAGCCGCGTGGTTCCCGGCAGAGTAGAATTTGGGCCACCCCATCTCTTCCCATACGGTGTCGTACAAGGCGACTAACGGATAGGGCTGTTTTAACATCAGACAGATATATACAGCCCAGACTCAGCCTCTGACGCGTGACTCGAGGCAACAATAATGCCCAGAATACGGCAATAGGCTCACCCCCTACAATACAATAATTGGTGAAATGTGGGTGTTAATTCACCTCTGCTTAACTCTCCAGGGATAAAGGCGTGAATATATGTATGTATGTATGCAAGAAGTTGAATAAAAGTAACAATCACGTTATGAATGGGTACTCTTTAATTTTCTTTTTTATCAGCGTGACCCTTTCAAAATATAAAAGGATGAATGGTCCCCAGAATAGCGGTTGCTTTAAAATTCTTTAATTTTACGGGTTTTCTCATTAATTCCTTTTCTTCGGGGTTCCTGTTATTGCTGGGAATAATTGATACTGAGCAAGTTGCTTTAACAAAAGCTCAAATTACGTGATAAATGATGAGTATTTAGATACAGTCTCAAATCTTTGTATCTCCGGACAATTGTTTGCCTTAAATTCGGTATTGATTTACATTTGCTGGGGGATAAAATAACGATGTATTTCAGTTTAGTCGTTATACTAAATATGTTCGTAAATTAGGTATAACTTTTAACTAAATTGTGTCCTTTTACAAACATCAGCTTGATGTGTACCTACACTATATAGGTATACATACACTATATACCTACACTATACTACAGTTCCTCCGTGATCATGGTGCTTGCAACAGCGCCGAAATATCGGAAACTCCAAACAATACATGGTAAATATCCCGATAGTTCTAATACCTACACTATACTTCAATATGAATAAATTGTGTCACTATAGGTACTTATAGTTACATTATAGTTTATTCGTGTTGAAGTTGACAATAAATTTAGTATAGATTTAGGTCAAAAATTGTATTTTGTATGTAGTCGAAATGAGTTAAAGTAATATCCTTTTGACTGTGTAAAAATATCAGGTTGAAAGAGAATTAAAGGTCATATAGATCAGAATCTTCAACCAAAATTAATTTAAAGTTAAATGAATGCTTTCATAACTGTATTTCTAAAGTCATAAAAAGGTTTGTAAATTTTATTTTATTTGATCATGACTGTACGACTATTCTATTGAAGTGTCCAAAGCTATAACTTCTGAAAAGGGACACCACACTCAAGTACAATCATGTTAAAAGTTGCAAAGTCGGTAGCAATCACGAAATGTGTTATTTTATGTGTCACATAAGCTAGAACATGTACCTGGAAACTTATTTTATGCCCCATAAAACATGTACCTGCACGGAAAATTCCTGTAACAAAAACTAAAGACTATCTTACTTATTTCACCATTCATGTGATGGTTTGGTCTGCAATAAAAGGCGAATTTCCACAAAGAAGGGATTTGACTAAATCCGTGCGAATCCAATATAGATTAGTGAGCCCTTCATCAAATCTTCTTCTAATGGTTCGTCAATAGGGTGCGATCTGTAATTTAAGGCAGCTTGTGTGTAAAAAAGATAACCTTGAAAACAGCTTGGAAAAGGGAGTGAATGAATGTGTGAATGGGATTGATTGACTTTTCAACGAGTTTAGTTCCTTGATAGGCGTATTTTGAAATCCCGTAGCCATATGCCCGCAATTTATTAATTTTCAAATATTGTATGGGAATTTGCCGAATTTATTGACATTTATGGTTATTGCTCTACTCCTTTAAGTAGTAGCGTGACGGTGGCTTCGTCAATAAACGCACTATTCAACACAAAAATATTTTTTCAATTCGAATCAGTAGTTTCTGAGATTAGGGCTTGCAACAAAACAAACAAACTCTTCAGTTTTATAATATAAGTATAGATTTATTTTGAAAAACATCGTCCATGATCGCAAAAGCTCGCTAAATGTACTTATAAAGAGTACGATAATTCATTCAAAACCTCCTATCATGTTTCTCGTGGAATACTTAAACTGAGAGTAATTATACTGAGCTTCCTAAGATGTTAACAATGTTGAATATACTTAGTTGAAGACCTCGGTGGCGTAATGGTCGCGAGTTTCATTCCCGTATATTGGATGTGTGTGTAATATATTCTGTAATAGTCACTTATTTTATTTGCAATGACTTTATCTGCAAAGGTAACCCTCATCCCTGAGACTTGCCCTTTAGCTTGTCATCAAACTAGGTAAAGTCATATTGACATGCCCTTCGTAAAATAATATTATAGACTTGAATATTAATAGACCTCTATGGCGTAGCGGTAGAACATCCAAGTGCTCAGTGCCAATATTTGTATGCATGAATATGTGTACGCATTGATCGGGATGATTCTATGTATAACTAGCTGTCCCGGCGAACTTCGTACCGCCATATTTTTCCCGTTCCCTTCCCTGGACACCCACGAATATTTCAAGACTAAAATTAGCCAAATCGGTTCAGCTATTCTTGAGTTACAAAATAACAACGAAAAGTGGCATTGATTTTTATATATTAGAAGATATGTGTATATTTACCGTAAAAAATAAATCTAAGTAGATATGTTCTAAAAATATATCTAAGTATGTTTATCCTCATTCTAGACCCCATAACACAAACTAGTAAAGCTGTTCTTCGTAGCTAAATTATAAAAAAGAGCTAGCTTTTATAGTCATCTTCACCTCCTCATAAGTTGTTATGCCCGAGTGCACCGCCCAAGTGGCCATTTATTTAATGGTCACAGCGCAGCGCTCATAATCGAACTATTCTTCCAAGCAGTTGGACATCACTGTTCAAGCTAGTAGTTAATGGTCTTTATGGAGAGTTGGGGTGTGTTAGTATTTTTACCTCCAAACAAGGGGCTGGCGGGGAGGGGGGGAGGGGGCACCATAAAATGTGTCCTACACAAAGAAAAGAATGTACGGAAGACTTAAGACGTTTCATGTACAGTACAGTACAAGTTGTTTCGGAATCTTCCGAAAATTTTACAGCTAATGAGGTGGTCAGTAACTCGGAATGTGTTAAGTTAATAATGATGGGTGATTGCTATATGGTATATGTTTATATTATTTTGATGGTAGGTTAGCAAATCTCACTTGACGCAATAGTCATGTTCATGTCAGAGGAGCAATGCAAGATTAGTTGATTCTAAGTTATTCAACTGATATTCGCCAGATAGCCTATGAGCCTTTTATAGCAACAGGCCGCTTGGTTCCCGGTAGAGTAGAATTTGGACCACCCCATCTCCTTCCATGCGGTATCGTACAAGGCGACTAAGGGATAGGCATGTTTAACATTAAACAGATATATACAGCCCAGACTCAGCCTCAGAAACATGGCTCGAGTCAACAATAGTGCCCGGAATACGGCAATAGGCTCACCCTGTGGGACCTAATACAATGATTGGTGAAATTTGGGTGTTAATTGACCTCTACCTAACCCTCAGGGGATAAAGGCTGATTGTATGTAGGTATATAGCAATAGGCTCGCTCCCTATTACGTGGAACCAAAAATCATAGTAGACGACAGACGACCTCATTAAGGCCGCGGGAACGCGCTGGATGCGAGCCGCTTCCAACCGGTCCTATTGGAGATCTATAGGGGAGGCCTATGTCCAGCAGTGGACTTCCTATGGCTGAAATGATGATGATGATGATAATGAAAAATCATAGTTAGTAAAATATGGTTGTTAATACACATCTGTCTACTCCTTGAGAGATTTGCAGGTGTAATTATATGTATAATAATTGTATGTATCTTATATTTTATTTTTTTATTCTCTTACAGGTCAACAATGAGACCGACAGTCACTCTCCTCTACATCTGCTTCTACGCGCTCATTACTCCTCTCCAATGTGGGACGTCCTCCAGCGGTGCGGACGACAGGCGATGGCTGGTGTCCCTGATAGACCTCGTTGAGCTGGACTACGTCGACCACTGCGAGCAGAGAGCCAACGCTGCGTGGAATGAACTTCTTGGGAATACCAAAGGCCTAGCTACGAAGGTTAGTAATTTGGTTATATCATCATTATCGACATAGTGATAGCGACAGCCTCTGTGGCGAGCGGTAGTGAACGCAGCCGCTACGCAGGAGGCACGGGTTCGATCCCCACTGTGTGTAAATATTTGTATATAAAAATATTGTCATATCTCTGAGTCTACTCACTCGATTGCGGTCAAACTTATGATGTAAAGAGTTTAAGTCTGATCAAGAACTTTTAAACAAAAAAACAACACCAAATTTAATTCAGTAATTTTTGCGCCCATCGTGAACAAACAGACAAACTGACAAACAGACAAGAATTCCAAAAAAATATTATTGTGTTCAGTATCGTTTATATAACATAACCCAATTTCTTTATAAAAAAGTCCAATGTAGAGACACGACCATTTTACAATTATAGGTATAATAGTATAGTATACAGATAGAAGATAGTATAATTGTTTTACATTTATTCACAGTTGGAACGAGACAAGTCCTTCGGCATGTTCGTATGCAAGCAGACAGCGGACATCAAAAATGCGCTTACCGAGCATGCACTAGGACCTGACGACAACGTGCTCCGGCGCAAAGTGACCTTGTTGCTGCAGCCGGGGGATACACTACTGGAAACTGAGCAGTGGATGAGGGTAAGAGATGCCTAACTATTTATAGCTTGAGGACTCCGTGGTCCTCACACCGGAAGAGGGCCAGATCGAGTGGTATGGTCCTGGTCCGGCCGAGGTGTGAGAGATTATGTCTACGATAATCTCACCTCCGGCAACCGATGGCCCACAGACGGCGTGCGTTTTAGTCGGTTCGAGTCCGACATAACCTCCTCCACCGGGTCTAGCGGGGGAGGTGTCCGTGTGGATTTTACGCACGATATAAAAATTGAATTTTTTTTCATTATGTTAATAGATAGTTTTGTCCCTTCCGGACCCGTGGCCCCCCCTGGATGATACCTCTGGGGGTGCCACGGGTACTTGGATTCGGACCCGTGGCACCCCCAGTCTTCAAATCCATAGAACAGTGTACCAAGAGTATCAAACTTCTATTTACCAGTTCCCATGAATGAATGAAGTAATGATGGATTTGTCAATATAGATAATTAGTTATACAAATAATTTATAACTAATCACGTTCGAATGAACAGTTGGATTGGATGGGTGGATGTTGATGGATTCGAAGGAATAGTGGCGTGATTGAGTAATAAATACCGAATACAAACATGTTTAGGGGTATGTGTTGCTTGAGTAATAAATACGTCACCCCATTAAATTATAACCAGTTTTTAACGGAGAATCGCGATTTATTTGATAGTTATTATTTACATTTAATCCGACGTTTCAGCTACTTTTCAACAGCCACTATCGCGGGATGACTCAGTATTTTTATTTCAATGATCACTCATTCACATTCGCGTAAATTTCAGACAATATCACTTTACTCCATGTTATAAAGAAACGCACCTCCACTCGTATGGCAAACGCTCATATAACATACATCACACACACAAAACAATACCACCAACTCCCCACCTAAAATCCTTACCACCCAAACAAAATGCAAGCTGAAAAAGTAAACCAAATCCACCTTTGTCATGTATATGATGCAATAAAAACCAGCTTAAGTACGCCTCTATCCCTATTGTTGTCATAATAATTAGTCCAGGAGCTTACATTCAGAGACTGTACACGAATACACGCGTTGTTATTACCCATTCCAGTGATATTATCCTTTAATGGCACTAAAAGGGTAGTTCAGTAGCTACAGTTACATCCGTAAAAAGATTTTTGTACCGCCCACCTGGATAAAATATCACAAAGGAAAGTAGATGGTTGACGGTCATTTTTCAAGTTCAGCTTGGCAGTTGCTGATCTCCCATTTGCGGAAAACATTTTGTTAGTATAATAGGATTTCCTATTTGAATGTGAAATGTCGAGCTTACAAAACATTGCAGCTTTATATCTACTTATGTCTAGCCCCCCAAGTGTATATTCGTTGACTGGCGTATTGGAGAATAGAATGATGAATTTAATGACATTGACATGGTACATATTATGACATTTATGAGTATCGATCATCAACGTCAAAATACGTGTCGATCCCATACATTCGTCATTCTGTTCTACAAAACGCCGACCAATGAATTGCCCCTTGTCTAGGGGTCAGTTTCTCGTATATTTCAACGCACAAACTTGTGTCAACTTAATGAAATTTTGAAGCATTTACTATGCTAACTGTTCAAAATCGATTAAGATAGGGAAAAAGAATCGACCTCGGACGGGACTCGAACCCCCGAGGTCGATTCTTTTTCCCTATCTTAATCGATTGTGTCAACTTGTTATATCTAGTACAAAGCGTTCAATGATTGCCTGTTGATCATTCATCATCACTACATATTATAAAACAAAGTCGCTGTCGCTGTCTGTCCGTCCCTATGTATGCTTAAATCTTCAAAACTACGCAACGGATTTTGAAGCGGTTTTTTTTAATAGTTAGAATGATTCAAGAGGAAGGTTTATATGTATAATACATGCATAATATTGTAGAGAAACATTGATAAATCGGGATCAGAATACCACGCGGGCGGAAAATATGGCGGTACGAAGTTGCCGGGTCAGCTAGTCTTCAAATAATGTTATGAGCGTATGGTACCTAATAGCGACCCAAAATCATGACTATTATTGTACTAAGAACTAGCTGTTGCCTAGAATTTTGATCCCGTTCCCGAAACCTATGAGAACCTATCCTCGGAATAAATAACCAATGTGTTATTTCAGACTATGATCTGTCCCTGTACAAAATTACAGCCAGATTCGTTCAGTCGTTACATCCAAACATCTTCACAACCTTTAACATTGATAATAAACATTGATAATATTAGTAGGATCATAATCATGACACAAAACAATATTTTTCTTCATCCCAAGCTAAAATACTTAGAAATGTTTTCACCCCTACGTACTTTAGCAAATAATTTTCTTTTAATAGTTTTCCTGTACCTTCAAATGTCGTACAATCGCAAAAAAAAGAGCCCACCACTGTTTCATTCTTTTATATCCCTTTATTCTATTTGAACAGCACTCTTTGGCACACCTCCGATAATAAATTCATTTACTTTATTACGATAGATAACTGAGGTACATAATTGGACATAAATCTCTGGTTTTATTTATGACGTTCAACGTAGTCTTATCCATAAAATATATTTGTAGCCGCAGTTCTCTATCTCTGGTATAAGGAAACTAGCGAACGTTGCAGAAGTAAAATTGTTTCTATAGAGCAGGGGAGACGAACTTTTACGTGCTATCATTCTAAAAAAAAGTTAATTGAAGCCTTAGGCGTGCCACTAAACAAGTTGGATTTTTGGAGGGGGTAAGGCCCCGGCCACAACTCCACGGCACGGCGCCGTCCGCCGGCGCCGTCGACGGCGACGGCGCCGCGCCGTCGAAATTCACGGCGCCGTGCAACAAAATGGCTACAAAAAGTGGACGGTGTGTTGCAGGGGGCGATTCTCAATCGAAAGTTCTCAGATGGCGAGCGCGCAATGACATATAGTGTCTTACTAAAAATACGTCAATGTTAATAATTTACATGAATTATATTATTATTTATATTACAACATTTTACTTTAATATTTCAGTGATAATATATTAATAATATTTCATAAGATTACGAATTCATTATTAAAAACATATTTTTGTGGGTGGTGCATTGTCGCGATTCTGATTAGTAATTAGATACGCAATTGACGCAAAAATCCGCCCCAACACAACATAGGATCACGGTCCTATGTTTCGAATCGCGTCTTTCAAAGACTAATGATACGTCAACCAAGAAGTGACAGTGAGACAACAAACGTATTAAATATATGATGAAAGAGTGCGTTTTTCAGCCTCAAATATCAAAGAACAAACGGAACTACATTTCAAGCTTAATTTTATTTTTTCTATATTTACATTTCTTGAAATAAGATTACGAAACGTATTATAAAAATTACAAACTATGTCAAATTTAGGGTTGTCAACACAAATAAAAATTAGTTTTCCCATGCATTTGGAAGAGTTTAATTAATGAGGTGAACTTCTTTGATAATATCAAAAATGAACTTTAGACAGTAATAATAATTATGTATAATTTAAATCATATTACATATTTTAGCTATCTGAAGATCTAAAATGCGCGTTAGCGTACACTTTTAAGCATTTCGAGTATATAAGGTACCAGCCATCCTGCTGTACTGTTATGTCCTTTTTGTGGGCATCCGAAGGGATACCCATACGATAAAGAAATAACAGACTTATAGTTTGGATGACATTATAGGCTACATTTTATCCCTGTATAGGTTCCTCTAGATAATTTTTATAATGACTATCGCATTGAGATTAAAAAACCCGACTGCAAGCTACTTTCGACCTTAATGACATTTCTAAAAAAAATACGTTTTTTGACATGTATAGATGACGTTGATCACGAATATGAAAAAAAAACTGGGTATTAGTTGCCGTCGATAAGGTCGAAAATGGCTTGCACGTATTTTTGGAGTCTCTGGGTTATAGTCAATGTAAAAAATAGGCGCAAGCCATTTTCGACCTTTTCGACGGCAACTAATAACCAGTTTTTTTTTCATATTCGAGATCAGCGTCATCTATAGATGTCAAAAAAAATATTTTTTAAGAAATGTCAATAAGGTCGAAAGTAGCTTGCGGTCGGGTTTTTTAATCTCAATGCGATAGTCATTATAAAAACTATCTAGAGGAACCTATACAGGGATAAAATGTAGTCTATATTGTCATCCAAACTATAAATCTGTCCTTTTTGTTGAGCGAAAATCCTCTCAGATACCCATAAAAAAGGACATAATCGCTAGACAGGGAGATAGATCTTTTTTTTATACGATTTAGGTGGCAGACTAGCACACGGTCCACCTGATGGGAAGTGGTTACCGTGGCCTTTGGAGGTATGTAACACCCTCTTAATTTGAAATAATACAATTTAGGTATCCCGAAATTAGATTCTTGGGGATTGCGGAAATAGGATCTCTTTTATTTCATGCAAGCGGAGCCATGGTCAACGTTTTGTTATAATATTTACATAAAAATAGAAACAATAATAGAATCCGTTACAATTCGTTTTTTATTCTAATTTAAGTTCAAATTGCAATTTAGTTTTAATTCTTATCCTTATTTTTTGGTATAGCTTCACTTTCTTCTCACATTTGCGTTATTTTATCCGAAAAAGAATTAATCGTGAAAGACATTTCAGATGTAATTTAACAATAATTATTTAGGGAAAATTTTCATATGGTACGCCACACTGAATTTTTCTCTGAATTAATATCGCCATTTCAATCAAACCGAGACGTCATCCATCAAGCTCGCGACTAGTGTGAAAGGGATAAAATATAAATGTTTACTTCAGAATTTTTACGTTCGTAAAGCTTCGTAAAGGTTCGTAAAGTTTCGTTTTCAGGTTACAGTTTTTTTGACGTCGAACTATGAAGTCGACTACTCTAATTGGGGAATTGCCCTCCCTTATGTCACACTTTCCACGGCGCCGTAGCACGGCGCCGTGAATTTCTACGGCGCGGCGCCGTCGCCGTCGACGGCGACGGCGGACGGTGCCGTGCCGTAGAGATGTAGCCGGGGCCTTAGGCCCGTGGCGCCGTGCTACGGCGCCGTGGAAAGTGTGACATAAGGGAGGGCAATTCCGCAATTAGAGTAGTCGACTTCATAGTTCGACGTCAAAAAAACTGTAACCTGAAAACGAAATTCTGAAGTAAACATTTATATTTTATCCCTTTCACACTAGTCGCGAGCTTGACGGATGACGTCTCGGTTTGATTGAAATGGCGATATTAATTCAGAGAAAAATTCAGTGTGGCGTACCATATGAAAATTTTCCCTAAATAATTATTGTTAAATTACATCTGAAATGTCTTTCACGATTAATTCTTTTTCGGGTAAAATAACGTAAATGTGAGAAGAAAGTTAAGCTATACCAAAAAATAAGGATAAGAATAAAAACTAAATTGCAATTTGAACTTAAATTAGAATAAAAAACGAATTGTAACGGATTCTATTATTGTTTCTATTTTTATGTAAATATTATAACAAGACGTTGACCATGGCTCCGCTTGCATGAAATAAAAGAGATCCTATTTCCGCAATCCCCAAGAATCTAATTTCGGGATACCTAAATTGTATTATTTCAAATTAAGAGGGTGTTACATACCTCCAAAGGCCACGGTAACCACTTCCCATCAGGTGGACCGTGTGCTAGTCTGCCACCTAAATCGTATAGAAAAAAGATCTATCTCCCTGCCTAGCGATTATGTCCTTTTTTATGGGTATCTGAGAGGATTTTCGCTCAACAAAAAGGGCAGATTTATAGTTTGGATGACAATATAGACTACATTTTATCCCTGTATAGGTTCCTCTAGATAGTTTTTATAATGACTATCGCATTGAGATTAAAAAACCCGACCGCAAGCTACTTTCGACCTTATTGACATTTCTTAAAAAATATGTTTTTTGACATCTATAGATGACGCTGATCTCGAATATGAAAAAAAAACTGGGTATTAGTTGCCGTCGATAAGGTCGAAAATGGCTTGCGCCTATTTTTTACATTGACTATAACCCAGAGACTCCAAAAATACGTGCAAGCCATTGTCGACCTTATCGACGGCAACTAATACCCAGTTTTTTTTTTCATATTCGTGATCAACGTCATCTATACATGTCAAAAAAAGTATTTTTTAAGAAATGTCATTAAGGTCGAAAGTAGCTTGCAGTCGGGTTTTTTAATCTCAATGCGATAGTCATTATAAAAATTATCTAGAGGAACCTATACAGGGATAAAATGTAGCCTATAATGTCATCCAAACTATAAGTCTGTTATTTCTTTATCGTGTGGGTATCCCTTCGGATGCCCACAAAAAGGACATAACAGTACAGCAGGATGGCTGGTACCTTATATACTCGAAATGCTTAAAAGTGTACGCCAACGCGCATCTTAGATCTTCATATAGCTAAAATATGTAATATGATTTAAATTATACATAATTATTATTACTGTCTAAAGTTCATTTTTGATATTAGCAAAGAAGTTCACCTCATTAATTAAAATCTTCCAAATGCATGGGAAAACTAATTTTTATTTGTATTGACAACCCTAAATTTGACATAGTTTGTAATTTTTATAATACGTTTCGTAATCTTATTTCAAGAAATGTAAATATAGAAAAAATAAAATTAAGCGTGAAATGTAGTTCCGTTTGTTCTTTGATATTTGAGGCTGAAAAACGCACTCTTTCATCATATATTTAATACGTTTGTTGTCTCACTGTCACTTCTTGGTTGACGTATCATTAGTCTTTGAAAGACGCGATTCGAAACATAGGACCGTGATCCTATGTTGTGTTGGGGCGGATTTTCGCGTCAATTGCGTATCTAATTACTAATCAGAATCGCGACAATGCACCACCCACAAAAAATATGTTTTTAATAATGAATTCGTAATTTTATGAACTATTATTAATATATCACTGAAATATTAAAGTAAAATGTTGTACCTAATATAAATAATAATATAATTCATGTAAATTAATAACATTGACGTATTTTTAGTAAGACACTATATGTCATTGCGCGCTCGCCATCTGAGAAATTTCGATTGAGAATCGCCCCCTGCAACACACCGTCCACTTTTTGTAGCCATTGTGTCGCACGGCGCCGTGAATTTCGACGGCGCGGCGCCGTCGCCGTCGACGGCGACGGCGGACGGCGCCGTGCCGTGGAGTTGTGGCCGGGGCCTAAGTGGCGCGCTTGAAAAAATAAATGCCTGTCTGTTCATTCATTTTCTAGCGCCTACGGTATGGCAAGGGCACTTCTAAATACCTACTTCGTAGAAGCGTGCCCAAAAAATTGTGCCGCGTGCCATAGGTTCGTCATCCCTGCTATAGAGATTACAATCTATAGATAGTTAATATGCAAGGGTAAACTTTGAAGTAAGATATTTTAAGTAGTTAAAGAAACATAGTATTCATATCATAGTATCATCTAATATCACGAATACATACAATATACAGATATATCTTTCAGACATTGTACAATTGTCTCATTTTTAGAGTACAAAGAGACACTTATTGTAACCATATTTTTAGTATTTTCTAATATTACGAAAACTTGCAAGTGAAGAGATGTTGTATCTTTCAAAGAGATGTTTTATTTTCTGACATTGTATTTTTATAACTGTCTCATTTTTTTTGAATAAAATGAAGACAATTGTGTTATACATACAAAAATCCTTTATAGCACCTGGATTCAATTTAAATTTCAGTCTCGTAGGCAAAGTCCATCAAAAATGCAGCTTTTCAAGAATTTCGATATCGATTCGACGATGTCTGATTTAACCATTGCTAGTTATTGTAAACATGAGTCTTTACAAATCTAAGTGCTATAACATATTTTTGTCGTTGTGTATCATTTTCAAGTCCATGTTTGTATAGAAATTGGGTTTCCCCTTTAATTCTAATTTCACTATCACTTACTTATTTGGCATTAAAGTTAACATTTGATTAACGCACACATTTACACCATTTGTTCTTTTCAGCTCGTTACGTTCGGCGACAACGCTCTGAACAAAATTAAATTTGCTACCAACTACGACTGCGGCACTTCCAGCAACTGTACATTAAGAGGTAAGAAATATTTGTCTTTAAATCACAACTTAAGTTTTTTAATTTAAGTAAACTAAGTTGCGCTGCCAACCGCTGCGCTGGTACTCTTACTCTAGCGTCATTAAGTTATACGAATTTATTTTCTTTCCGTTGACTGAATTTAATAATAATAATACAATGAGAGATATTATAATGTTCTAGCATATAAACATTTATTATACACTATACAGCGCTTTAAGATTCAAACTAAGCAAGCATAGCTTAAGGTACTAAATAAACATAAAATAGGTACTATTACAAGGCTGTAATAGTACCTATTTTATGTCACTACCGCTACGCCACGGAGGCCCGTGGCGTAGCGGTACCTAGTGAACGCGGCCGCTACGCAGGAGGCGCGGGTTCGATCCCCGCTCAGTGCAAATATTTGTGTGCATTAAATATGGGTATTTGCATTGGTCTGGTCGTGCCTCGGATAGCACGTTAAGCCGTCGGTCCCGGTTGCCATAAGAACATCTATGGCAGTCGTTACGGGTAGTTGGTGCCGTAAAAAGTCCAAAAACAACGGTCTAGCTGCAAAGATTCGATATCGCCTAATGTTAACATTGGGTCGTGGAGGTCAGATGGCAATCGCTTCACGGAAAATATCGAGGTCTAGCCAAATCTGTAGCTATGACTGGTAAAAGCGGTCCCCAGACTCCGAGCTGAAAGCTTCGGATGCGACTGGGAATTAACGCTAGGAGGAAGAAGGTACTATTAATATAAATATAAAAAATAATTATTATACAAAGAAACTCACAAATAAATGCAACTAAGAAGTATTCATGCATGTATACACATTTTACGTAGGATTCAAACCTGCGACTTCGGTCATGGTCGTCCTCATTTTGGACAATATGACTTTATTATGTTTATCACAAAGTTTCTAGACGCAGTATGCAATGACAGTAAAATTTATTGCACAATATAATATGTATTATATATCTTTATAAAAACATTACATACATTTATTTGAACTCGTTTGAAATAACGAGTATTATTTAACTTAATTTTGTATGTTAAAATTTCAACTTCATTATTTATCGTAAAAGATAGGTATCTGATGGTCGTAACGGTATTCGGCACTTACAATCAAGGAGAATATACGTGACCTCCGCCATACCCTTCATGTTTGTAAAAATACATTAGCAATAAGAGCCCCCACCAAATGGGGCTTCACCAATTCATTAGTCAACCCAATATAACTACATGATCTCATGACGTTCAGCCATCTACTAGGTACCTACATTTCTATACTAAGTAAGTGGCACTCCAACGTGGCGTAAAAAAGATCTACTACTTTTGGTGCAAGTTGACATATACATACATTACCTACATCCCATAACATGCACACATTGACAGTTTAAGTAACAACATCAACATTAGTTTACTCACCCGCAACACGTATTTCAAGCTGTAGTAAAAAGTGAAAATAGCAGGTAGGTGTTCAATATATTATACTAGCTGTTGCCCGCGGCTCCGCCCGCGTGGAATTCGGATTCCGGTCCAACTTTAATGTATGGAAATCTGCCCGATTTATTGACATTTATGCTCACTGCTCCGCTCCCTTTAGTAGTAGCGTTATGTTATATAGCCTATGTTACTCACAGATAGTGTAGCTTTCTATAGGTGAAAGAATTATTGAAATCGGTACAGTAGTTCCGGAGCCTATTCATTACAAACATACAAACATACAAAAATAGGTACAAATCTTTCCTCTTTATAATATTATTGTATTATATTGACTATATACCTACTATATAGACCTGTATCTATACAGTAGGTAGTATCAAAGACTACAGAGCCCATACTGTGAACTCTTAAAACAAGTCAATAATTGAACTGCTGTCATTCTACATCTATTCAGTAGGTATATAGTCAAAGACTACAGGGCTACAGGCAACATAATATATTGAATACCTACCTAAATAACCCGTTAGACAAATCCAAAATTAGATTAATTTGCTCAAATCCGAGTTAATGCTATTTGAACAGGAAAATGATCTATTTGAGATAACATATAAATTGGTTGCCCAATTTAAAAATAAGTTAATGCGAAGGGTGGAAGTCAAAAGACAAATCGGTTCAAATCGCTGTGTTCCCGAAATAAAATTCGCAAGTCGTTAAGAATTTCATAAAGTGAGAAAAAACTTTTAATAACACAACGCTCGAGACGAATATTCGTAAAAAGTTAATTTCTTATTTGTCGTAAAAGCACTTTGTTTTTTTTTAGAAGATATCGTGGATATTTTTTGTTTGGGAATGAAATAAAAGGGCTAGAGATTTTTCGTGACATTACGGTTTAAGGCATACCTACTGCATACATGTGAGGTAGCTCCTGGAATACAAGGATTAAGGATTAGGAGGAAGGTAATTTTGATTAGTAGGTATTCAAAAATATGTGATGAAAAGTTCACGCAGTTCACTATACGGATCAATCAAACGACTGGTCAACTAATGACCTTTGAGCCCACGATGGGGATGGGGGGAGGGGGATAATATAATTTATGATTGGTAAAGTTACGTGCTTCAGAACTTGCATCCCATACTGCCATAAAATAAACTTACAAAACTTTTGCTGCGCTGTTAGAGTATATTGTCAAGTTATCTGCCGGTTATTGTAAGACAGTACTTGAACCATTTCCGACTTGGCAGCATGTTAGCCGGAAGCAGCGCCGTCTCCTCTAAACAAAAACTTTGCTACTCGTACTTTACTGGCCGGGTTGCACTACGAGAAGGTTTTCGATTCAAGCGCTCCATGATATTTTGCTTCACATGCGAGAAAATCTGCTATTAGTAAAGTTTACGAAAGCATAAGTATGCAAATATAACATTTTATACTGTGTAAACATTTTAATCTAGCTTAACAGAACCTTATAGAGGTATACTAACTGTTGCCCGCGACTACGCGCGCGTGGATGTCGGTTATCACGACCAAACACGGTTTATGTCCTTTCCCCAAGTCTAATCTATCTCTGTACCAAATTTCATCAAATTCGGTTCAGTGGTTTAGGCATGAAAGCGTAACAGACAGACTTATTTAGTATGCACCACCTACATAAAGCAAAACTTGAAATATATAGTAATAAATATAATTAACTTATTGTTATGATTTTGTCTAATAGAGCTTCACTACAACCTGGCACGACAACAAGATGAAGAAACATTAAGAAGAATGAAACAATCATGGGAGAGAAATCTGCCGGACATGAACGATTACTTGGAACATATACTGCCGTTATTGCGGAATGCTTCAAAACAAAATAGTAAGTACTTAAACACCTAACTTAAAATATGTTGTCTATAATAATTATAATATACGTCGGGACATATATCTTGTCCCTAAAATGTACTCAAAATGTGCTCTATATGTACGCGCAATACACTTTTGTTGGGTGTATTTTGAAGATAGCAAAATCCTAATTAATGTTACCCAATCACGATAAAATGGCTGATTCAATTTGATTGAAATTTCGCACGAAGATAGATATAATAGATAGTTTATAAAAAGAAGATTGATTTATTTGCATTTATCGGTAAAAACTAGGGCAATTTGTATAATTTGTATGTTTTGAAACAGTTTAAACTAAAAATAGTACAACTTCTACGTGCTATCAATAAGGTGATATGTATTGTATGGAGAGGTTTAATGCAGTTGGTCTATACATAATCTGTGGACGTGGCGCAACATTGTATGCGCTATCAGAAAATAGGTTTTGGCGCAAAACGTTTACAAATAAATGCAAACATAATGCTGTATACGCAAATTATATTAACTAATTCATGAAATTAAATAAAGTACCTATTGTATGAAACTAAACATAAATTTCAAAATTATATTTAAGTTCGTAAAATGTAGATAACTACGCACAAAATAATAAATTATGTATAAAATGTTTTACAAAAACTTGAGATGAATGTAAACAATTATAAAATGATACGCCAACTTTCATCTACGTCAGAGGGTTGCGTATAGTTTACTACACGGAAATAATAAATATTACTTCTCGCTCGTTCTTGACTCAAGTGAATTTATCGATTTCACATTATTTCCTTCCTCAATCACTATTTTCACTCTTTGAACACCTACCTTTGTTTGTTGTAAGGATGTAGCGGAAGCTACACTATCTTGAGATGAATTTAAGTCCTTTACATTTTGAACGCTATCATCTATCGTAGTTACTGACTTTATACGTGAAAATGTTGAACTTATTTTGCCAAGTACAAATAATTCACTTGGTTGTTTTAGCAAAGAATGTGTCGATTTTTGAGGTGCCATATTTTGAGAATAAACTAGATCTTTCAATATTGATTTTTGGATCTCAAATTTGCTGGCTAACAGTTGCTTTTCTATATCAGTTTTACTATCTTCATGCTCAAATTCTTGTTCACTTGAAGCTGTTGTCTGTATCGATGTTATAAATGATCCAAGACTTGTTTTACTATCAAGCACTTCTGTGGTTGATGTTGCAGGTAAAACTTGAATACTTGGAATGGTTTTAATACTGCTTTTATCTGAAGTATCTGATAAAGATGTAGCAGTACCACTTTTTCTTATTTCAATTTTTACTGATTCTTGTTGCAGTTTTTGTGTTTGTTGAATCACACTACGAGAAGACTGTTCAGACATATTTCTTGTTGTTAATTTAGGAACAAATCCAAGATCACCTTCATTGTAAACGTTACCAAAAGAAACAATAGTAGCTAATGATTCCGATCCTCCCATTTCCTGGAACTGTGATACAATTCGAAGTAGTTTAGTAAGAAATATTTTTCTATCCACTGATTGTCGTGCTGGGTCCACATTTGCCCACTGATCTAATTTTAAAGCGGCTTTAATAGCTAAAGTAGCGTCTTTTAATATATTCCGCAATATATCCCGCTCTTTATTTGCGTTTGAAGCATCCAAAGTAGCTTTATTCTGAACACACAATTTAGCATGCAAATTTTGTTCTAAAATACGCACTTGTAAAGTTAAGTTATTGTTTTCCTTGGTTAGTTTGTGTATTTTTTGTGTGTAGACTTCGAGATCGTAATTTCTTTTTTCAAATATTTCTTTATCTTTTTTTATAGTTTGTAAAGCGTTTGTAAGCTGATCGATAACTTTCTGTTGAACAATACTTTTATTTATAGCTGCGTTTCGTTCTTCTTCAGCTAATTCTTTTACTATAGTTATAGCTTTGATTTTTTCTTTGAATGCCTCATTTTGATCGGAAATCTTTTGCTTGGAGGTTAAAATGGTGTGCAATTCATTATTTAAAGCTATGTTTTCTCGAATAACCCTGTGAGTTGTTGCAGCAATTCTACATTCAGTTCCATCTTGGAAATCTTGAGCCAACTGTAATAGCCTTGCTTCCATTTCTTTTTTTAGCTTATCTTTTCCAATCACAAACATTTTATCAGCATTATAAATAATTCTTTTATATTTCATTTCCTGGTCTGCATATTGCTGGTCTTGTTTTTCAAATTTCTGCAATAAATCGTTTCTGGTAGCCCTAAATTCTTCAAGACCATTCAATTTACTAGTTAACAACTTATTTTGAGATGTAAGTTGATCTTTCATAGTTGTGAATTCTTTTTCTAATTTCTTAACAGTTTCATGGAACTGCACACTTTCTATCTCTTTTAATTCTGTAAGCTCATTTAATTTTTCTTTCACCTCATTATATTCGTCAGTCTTGATACTAAGTTGTTTTTTCAAATAAGCGATAACATCCGATCGATCTTCATCTAATTTGTCATATGTTTGTTGTAAGCTCTCATTATGTATTTCATATTCCTCTACCATAGATCTAAGCCGAGCAATTTTCCGGTTACACTCGACCACTTGCTGTTGTAAAATTGTTCTTTCCGCTTCATTGAAGATAACAACTCTGTCCTCCTCAAGATTACCTTTTTCTTTTTTAGGTGCCATTACTCAACTTTTATTACCAAATATAATAATTACAAACATAGATGAATCGTAAAAATCCTGTAACTTTGTAATTATTGCCACGTATGTCACTGCAATGCTGTCAGTTGCACTGCAACAGAAAATCTTAAGACTAAGGCTATGCGCAAACGTAAACACTTTATGTTACTAACATAGCACGACATTATAAGAAACCAAATTCTTGTTTCTAGTAGCGGTGATAAGACACTGTTGTCGGTTGCTACATCTGGGCCTCGATTCTACTAAAATAAAACCACTGTCATTCCACAGACACTAAAGTAATGCCGTTAAAGTTTAAAATTTAATTGTTTTTTTGTAGAGTGAATGAAAAGTGTACTAAACCATTTTTCATTTCATTTTGGACTTTTAAGTCTACAGCCATTTAAATTCTAAAATGTAATGCCATTATTTGCAGTGTCAGTGGTATGACATAGTCACTGATACCAAAGAAGATATGAAAAACAGCTTAGTAGATTATGGTTATTTTGTTGTCAACTCTATTCTCACTAGATATGGATACCAATTGCAAGGCGTGCAGCGTATTTTTTTAAATGGGACACGTCAGTTTGACTTAATCGTAAGCTGAATGTAAAGTCTCAGAAAAGACCAATATTAAATTGTAAGGTTATTGATGCTGGTAACTTCTACACAAAAGTGTCTGTGTTTGCACGGCACCTTAAATAGCCACATCGTTTAAAACGAGTTGGTTACACATTACGCCAGTAAACATGCGTGACCATAATAATTGTATATGCATAACTATTCATAATACGAGTATATTGTAACGTCTGTATTTGGCAGAGGTGACATAAAACACAGTGAAAAGTAATGATAGAAAGGCACAAGTAGGCAGTGTGTTCCTACCTGTGCTCCCTACTATATTAGTACGTATATTATAGAGGTTAAAGTTTTTCGTGTCGGAGAGCACGTTAAGCCGTCGGTCCCGACTGCCATACAAACATCTATTTCGGCGGTCGTTACGGGTAGTCGGAACCCTGAAATTCCAACAACTGGTTTAATTGCAATGCTTAAATATCGCCATAGGGTCAGATGGCAGTCGCTTCACGGAAAAATAAAATAAAGTCAGTCAAATCCGCAGTTAGACTGGTAAAACGGACCCCAGACTCCGAGGTGAAAGCTTCTGATGCGACTGGGTTAACGCTATGGTAAAAAAGACGATTGTAGATGTTAAGCTTTATACAGAAGTAAAATATATTCTAGGATAATACAAAGGTTTATCGCTAGAGTAAGTTTTGCATTGGTTGCGGGAACGCGTTCGGAATTCCACGTGGCTGAAGCTGCGAGCTGTATAGATACAGCTACATGGACTAATGTCTCCTTCTCCACCCACGTGGCCACACAGCAACGGAGTGACGATCCAAATAATACAGTACATATATCTGCGTGCCTTAGAGGGCCATCGGTCGCGGTTGTCATACTAACATCTATGGCAGTCGTTACGTATAGTTGGAGCATTAGAAAGTCCGACCACTAGTCTAACTGCAAAATCCGATGACATCAATAGGTTATGGAAATCATATGGCAGTCGCTTCACAGAAAATATCGAAGTTCATCCCCGTCAGATTTAGACTGGAAAAAAAAACTTGGACTCCGAGGCGAAGGCCTCAAATCAAATGCGACCCGGATTAATGCAAGGGTGAGGAGGTGGTTTACGCCCATAATTCGCTGTGTTGGTTTCCTTTGCTGTGTTTGCTGTGATGGAGTATAACAGGGCCACCCCATCTCTTCCCGTGTATCGTAGAAGGTTATGTGGGGATAGAGTTGTTCTCAAAGTGCCTGTTTGACGGCAATAGGCTCCCTTATTACGTGGTTTCGACAATCATAGTAGGCGATATGTGGGGTACACCTCTGCTTGCCCCTTCAGGCATAATATAAAATGTACTCGACAACGACTGCATCGGTTATTATCAAGACAAGGTTTGCATGTCATTATGGTGTCATAATTGCACCGAGGCGGAGCCCACACAGCTAGTAATATATAAAAATATACGAAACTAGATGTTGCCTGCGGCTCTGCCTGCGTGTAATTCTGATCCCGGTCATCGCTGATATATAGCCTATGTTTTATTCTGATGTATAAGCTATGTTAAGTTCCATTAAAATCCATTCAGTAGTTTTTACGTGAAAGAGTAACAAACATCCTCACATACAAACTTTCACTATTATAATATTAATAATATGTATGTACGCTGCTTAATGTCTAAACTAGTACACTTGATTAGTTCTTTTTTGATGAATTTGTTATTGTCAGGACAAGGCTTGTTTGAAAGAAAATTGTAAAAGATCCGGTTGTGAGACCAATATCAGTAATCAATTCACGTGGGCCGAGCCACATGCAACAAGTAATCACAGAAAGTAACAAGCTGAAATCGTCTAAATTATTTTAAAATTTAATTAGGTATATTTAAATAACAAGAATATTATTAGTGATCAAAAAAAAAAGTACAATAAACGGCAAATACCTACTCGGCGGCTTTTTCATCTTCATCTTTCTTTTTATCTTCCTCATTTTCAGCAAATTTTTCTTCAGCGCCGACTTCTTTTGGTTCAGTGTCAGTTTGTTCATTACCTTCCTGCTCGAGATTTTTACCTTCTAACTGTTCCCCATGCTGCTCACCTTCCTCACCCTCTTCACCCTTAACATGCTCACTCTTTTCTTCGTCAATGGTTTCTTTACTAGCTAGTTTTATTTTAGAACTAGATACACTCAACCTCGTTTTTGAGGAAGGCTCAACAATTTCAACGTGAGACTTTGATTGGAAAGCAGTCCGTGATACTGCTAAATCTTTTAAAATAGATTTCTGAATCTCTAATTTGCTCTGTGCTAATTGCTTTTCGACATCAGTCAGAGCTTCGAATGAGTCTACAGGTGCAACTTCGCTAACACTTACTTGGGAATGTATTGATGTGACTGTAAATGAAGGAATACTCTCTCTAGATGGTAGTGATAAGTCTGATCGTTGAGGCATTATTTGAATGCTAGGCACAGTTTTCACCGTACCAAGTGTAGATGCCGATAGAGAAATACTTGACGAGCTACGTTTGGCCATTAGTGATTCTTGTGATCGTGTTGGAGCGAGAGAAACTTTCGATTTTCTTTCAAGACCTTTAGGCTTTGGTACAAAACCAAGATCACCTTTTTCATATACGTCCGTTAAAGAAATCAGTGAGTCAACTGATTCAGCTCGAATTGCACGACGATGTTTGTTCATAACATCAAGAATATTTGTTAATACTATTTTTCGCTCTAATATCTCACGGGTAGGATCTACTGTAGCCCACTGATCAACTTTTAAAGCTGCTTGTATAGCAAATGATGTATCTTTTATTACTGCTTTTAACTTGTCACGCTCTTTAGTAAGTTTTGTTGTTTCAACGAGATTTTTAGTTTGTTGACCTAAACAACCATGAAGATTTTGTTCAAGTACCCGTATTTGTAATGTCATGTTTTCGTTCTCTTTCGTTAACTTATTTACTTTGCTTTGAAGATTCTCAAAGTCATATACTTTCTTGTCATGTAATGCTTTATTTTGCTGCACAGCTTGAAATGCGGTAGTTAATTGATCGATAACTTTTAGTTGAACAATACTTTTATTGATTGCTTTATCTCTTTCAGCTTCAGCTACCTCCATAGCATTGCGAGCATCTCTTTCATCTTCTTTAAATTTTTCATTTTGTTCTGCCACTTTTGCTTGTGTGAATAATAAACTATCCAACTGATTATTCAAAGCAATATTTTCTCGAATAACCCTATGTGTAGAAGCGGCTATTCTAGATTCACTTGCATCTTGAAATTCTTGTGCAAGTTGTAGAAGGCGTGCTTCCATCTCTTTCTTTAATTTATCCTTACCAATGACAAATTTTTTTTCAGCTTCATAAATTACTCTCTTGTACTTCATTTCCTGAGCTTCAAATTCTTTCTCTTGTTTTTCAAATTTCATCATTAGGGCATCTCTAATAGCTCTGAATTCCTCAAGCGTATTAAGTTTCCCACCTAAAAGCTTGTTCTCTGAAGTAAGCTGATCTTTCATTTTAGTAAAATTCCTTTCTAATTCATTAACTTGCTCTTTAAATTGAGCGGTTTCTAATTCTCTTAATTCTTCCAAAAATTTGACCCTATCTTTCAGTTCATTATTTTCTTCATTCTTCACGTTTAGAGTCTTTTTTAAGTATGCAATAATATCCGCTCTATCTTCATCTAGCTGATCATATGCCTCTTGCAACTCCCTATTTTTTTGCTCGTAATCATCTACAGCCTTTCTGAGTCTAGCTAATTTTCTATTAAGATCTGCTATTACTTGCTCAGTCAAAGCTTTGTCGGTTTCAGTATATGCTGGGTTTCTTGCAGGTGGCCCTGCTGGCGCTGCTTCTTTCTTTTTTGGTGCCATGATTATCAGTACACTATAATACACACTATAATAACTACTGAACTGAAATACTAACAATTATATAAAATACACACACAGTATGAAACTCGAAACAACTGACACAATGTTTGACACTGACGTTCAAATATTTTCATTGAAAAATAAAATGAGGTCAAAGTGATAAAAAGTTGAGATATCTTCTGGTCAAAACATATAGATTTATGTCATTCTTAATTATAACATGGAGTTCGTCAAATAAATATTCAATCTTATATTATATTATGATCAGTATGTACTTAAATAAGCTTAAAAAAAATTACGTCATGGTAAAATAGCAGCGCTAGATTTCTAACCGAAATTGATCTGAGATCTCTGAATTTACATGTCAAGTCAAGTAGGTAGTTATCATTACAGCGTAGGCTGATGTTGTCTCCTTCTGCGAGCAAGTAATGCTCGTGAAGGAGGCGGCGGAGTGGGAAAGAAAGATAATCGCAAATCGCGCGGCCTGCGCCTAGTGGAGGAGAGTCGCAAACCGCGCGGCCTGCGACGAGCGGAGGCAACTCGGACGTCGGAGGTCACAGATTAACCTCTGTCCCCCATGAGCGCGGCCCTGGGGGTGACTGGTGAGGCCGCCTTAATACGCGCATTGCGTGCCTCCGCCATGGGGCGTCATACCTGGGGCCGAGGTGGGGAGCCCGTGATCCGGAAGAAGGCCAGATCGATAGATATGGCCCTGGGTCGGCCGGGGTGTGAGGGATATATTTACGATTACCTCACCTCCTACAACCATTGGGCCACAGATGGCGTGCGTTTTAGTCGGTTCAAGTCCGATATAACCTCCTCCACCAGCTCCGGCGGGCGGAGTCACTGAGGGAAATTTTCGTACGATAAAAAAAGAAGTAGTTATCATTACATAGCTGCCATTCGTCATGCCAATTACCGTCTATGTCCACCTTGCCTTTTAGGAGACAAGCCTGCTGTTCCGTTAAGAAATTACACTAGATACGAGCGTGCTGCTTTTTATAACAAACTGATGAAGTGATGAGCTGCCGTGGTCGTTCCCGTCTGTGCAACATGAATTGGCATATACCTTCAGCCCAACTAGTAATAATCTCAGCGGTGGACAGTGGACATGTCTACCGATGAGAAATAATTCAATACAGAGATATTTTAGTAGCAGTCAACTGGCGAGCTTGCTCTTCATCTTTCCAATATCTTGATTATGCCACATAGAGAAACTGAACCACTTAATTCGCAATACAGTTGCTTAAGAAGTTACTAACGAACACAAGAATATTTAAATTGAAATAAATCAGTAAATAATTGATGTATAACATTTCTGTCTTGTATATATAGGTAATATTATAATGATGTATGTAGACAGCTTATTAGGTTCTGTAATTAATAATTAATTTAAGTTCAAGCATGCTCCGCACTATACAATGCACAAAAGAAACTTAATTTTCTTATCTGAACCTAAAGTAAGCATAATGTATGTAGCTTGTGTTAGGGGTTCTTGAATGCGGATATACGTACTTTGATACATTTTCTTTTGTAGAAACATGTATTTTTAATTATAAGTAGATTAACCTGTAAGGGAAAGGTTCTAGGTTCAATCTGGTTGTTTGTTTGTTGGCGATAGACGCAAAACTTTACATGAGTTTGATCGCCATCGGCAGAGTAGAACCGGAAATATAACCAAAAGTCGTGGTAACCGACATTCACGCGGATGGAGCGCCTGTCAAATAATTTTACTGATACAAAATATATTTTCTAAACTGTTGCTATTGTCCACAGATTACAATTCCGTTGAAGAGTACTGGGATAATTTAGGAGAGTATGAAGGTGCCATCTTGAAAGCTCGAGAACTATGGGAAAATGTGAAACCTTTGTACACTAAGCTCCACAAATATGTAGCTCTCAGGCTGAAAGGGACTGAAGCAGTCGGTAAACCTTTACCAGTACACTTGTTCAGTAAGTAATACCTGTTTTTGAGCACAGCTATTCATTTTTGATCTAATTAAATTGAATGCCACATAAGTTAAAAATAGATGAACTCTGTAGAAAGTATTTCGCTCCTTTATTTGTAACTAAGAATAAGTGCAATAATTTTTATTACTATTTCCATCATGAATTTATTGAAGGAAATACTAATGTATGAAGTGTGTGTGTTTGTAGTTTTTGTTTAACGCCTTATTTTAGTCCTCTCACGTGCATTCCTATTACGGTTTATTATCCGTCTATTCTTATTTATTTACGTAGTTGAATAGTTGAGCCTTCTTCTAGTTAGGCTGCGTACATAAAGTCCATCCTTTTAGATTCGCATATTATGAATTATTTCATCTTGCCCCAATCATGTATTTCGTGAAAAATATTTAGAATAATTAGGTTTAAATTTATGTTTCAGGGTCCTTGATTGGAGATGATTGGTCTAACCTCATAGAAAATTTACTTCCAAAACATGCCGGCTTATACCAAAAAATGCATGCAAATCTGCAGTTGAAGGTAGCTTACAAAATATGTGATTCTAAATATAATTTTATAATCAACTTGTTATAAATATACACTAAAAATGTCTTATTTTGCAGGATCTTGGTGGAGTTAAAGCTTTCAAACAAGCAATTCAACTTATCAAAGCATTAAACTTAGGTGATGCAGATCAAGAAATTATTACTGATTCTGTATTTAACAGCACTTGTCCTCCTACATTAATAGATTGGTGCAAACCTAATAAGGTTAAAATAATAACGTGTAAAGATGCTAGCTTATCTCACTACATAGAGGCCCACGAAGCTGTCATGAAGATTGTTTATAAGGAAACCATTAATCTACATAGTAATAACACTTACATTTTAAGAGAAGCATCTCGCTATTCCGGTAATAATTCATTTTACTAGTTTTAAAGTTATTTCTTAGAGGACTTTGGATCTTATTGGGTTGTTTGTTTCAGCTGTATATGAAGCTATTCCTGGTTTCGTATCTCTCCTTTCATTGAACCCATACGCTTTGGATAGAGCTGAACTGTTCCCATTGGAAATCTTCAACTACAATCCAAATTATCATCGTCTCGTTTTGCAACTTATAATGGCTCTGAGGGATTTACCAAAGTAAGTTTTAAGATTAAACATAGCAATATCTAGGCTAGTACTAAGCATAACTTATTAGTTCTAGTAAATTGAAATTGTATTTAGATACTTTTGTAATTACGTAGGTACAAAACTTTACACATAGAAATAATTTTGTTAACAGATTGAACTTCTACTTGGCCGCTGATGAATGGAGACTAAGAGTTTTATCGGGAGTTATCCCATATTCCAAAATACCGAGTAGTTGGAGTGACTTCCGTAAAAATTTCTCTTTCATCGAAACATCTGACGCTGATTTCCTTGGGGACCCGTACATGGTTTTCAATAAACCTTTCATTGGGTAAGTTACTCAATGAAACAAAACTTGGTTGAATTTTTGTGCATTAAACGTGAACAATTTAACTATTATATTTTTATCTTGCAGAAAATTCATGGGTTTGATTCTGAAATATCAAATCTATCAGTCATTTGCAGAAGAAATGATGTCTGATAATTCTGATTTAGTAGAACATATTGCTGAAAACAATGACCGGTTACTGTAAGTATCGGAGTTCCATCAATTTGAATTGTATAATGTATTATAATTGTATAATGCCTAACTAAAGTTCATAACATAATTTGGTACTACTCTTCGTATTTACACTCGCTGTTGTTTCAGAAATGCAATGATGCAAGGTTACGGGACTGCTTGGCCCGATATGGTCAGTGATATCTTAGCTAAACGAGAATATGGACTGGAATACACAGGGCTCACTGATTACTACAAATTTCTGGATGAATACTTAGATAATCAATTAGATCCAACAATAGAGATGGAAATCTCTGAAGATTACATTGAACCTGTCATCGAAGAACCAATACCTGAAGAGAATGAAATTCCTGTATCAGCCGAAAACCAAGAAGAAGATACACATCGCAATATCAAAATTCCTGAGGATGTCATTGACGACAATGTGATTGATACAGGTGAAGGATCAAAATCTAAGTTCAGTGTGGAAACTTCTACAGTAGGAGTTTTAGAGATAAAGAATCCCGTAGCGGCAGGGGACCAAAAAGAACAGGCAACTACGAAAGAGGCATCGTATAGCACTTACTGGTGGATAGGAGTAGCTGTAGCTATCGCTGTTTTTGTGATATTCATAGCAATAGTCGCGAGAAAACGTCATAATCACAGAAAGCAACTAGAGAGGCAGCGAAGAGACAACTCACGTGCCTGATTTGAAGAGTATCGGTTCTAGAAGTGGAATCGATATACAATGTTACTGACATTCGAATAAAGTGAAAGTGTGCCAATACAATTGTGGAGTTCAAAATACACTTATGTTTCGTGTACCATTTCGCGTAATTGTTTTAATTTGGGAAGTTTAGTTGTTTAGTAGCGTTTATTAATTATTTCTGTATTATTTATTACTTTCATCACATGCAGTGCATTTAATGAATTATTATTTATAGTGAAAAAGTTTTATTTTCAATAAATTTACAAGAACAACGCTAGATTATAAAGATGAATAAATATTTTTGTACATATCACAATTTGCAAAATAGGAAAAAAAAAAGATTGTTACCAAGAGTGTCTATATAGTTGTATAATCTAGTTAGATGTAATTTTGCTGTGCCTTAAGCGTCTCAATTTCTACTAAGTAAGATGCGTAAGATATGATAGGAATTATCAAATTTATATAAAAGTAATTGTAATTTTATAAAGTCTCTATTTACCTACTCTCAACAGTGGACAATTTCGAACCAAAAACCTTATTATGATTCATGTCTCATGTTCTATTTTTGTAAACTACCTATATGTTTTGGTTAGCAATAATTTATTATTTTAATAATATATCTGTATTCCAGTCACAACCAAATAATGTATATTTTAATTTTATGTTCTCGTAATTTATATGTTGTTTAAGGCTTTACTGAAGTAAAGCGAATAGTAATTTGTGTCGACAATTGAAAGCAGAAAATAATAAATGTTTTGAACATAGCTGTCTACATTTATTTACATGAACATTTTATGTCTTCAATCCCTACTAATATTATAAATGCGAAAGTAACTCTGTCTGTCTGTCTGTCTGTCTGTCTGTCTGTCTATCTGTCTGTCTGTCTGTCTGTCTGTCTGTCTGTCTGTCTGTCTGTCTGTCTGTCTGTCTGTCTGTCTGTCTGTCTGTCTGTCTGTCTGTCTGTCTGTCTGTCTGTCTCACTTTTACGACTAAACCGCTGAACCGATTTTGATGAAATTTGGTATAGAGGTAGATTAGACCTTGAGGAAGGACATAGGCTATGTTTGGTCGCGATAACCGACATCCACGCGGGTGGAGCCGCGGGCAAAAGCTAGTATACAATAAATATGTAGGAAATGTACAGCAAGATAATTGTACACGGGTTAGAATACAATTGCTCATTTTACTCTTATTCTTCATCATAATCCTTGCGATAGTCCTGGTTGCCTCCGAGAACTATGGAGTCTGGAGTTCATTTAAATTATGTAGCTTGGTTTTTCAACTATATTGAGAGCGACTGCCGTCTGACATCTCAGCCTGATCTAGGCCTCCGTCCTCGTGGCCTCCGTCTTTACCTACCGACCTACTGTTGATAGTCAGGATAGAGTTTTCACGTATCCTCTGCATGAAATACCACTAATACTAAACAGTCACTAGGTAGTCTAATCCACGGCCACGGTGTGAGGGATATGTCTAAGATAATCTAAGCAACTAACGGTCCATAGACGCCGAGCGTTTTAGTCGGTTCGAGTCCGATATAACCTCCCCCACAGGCTCTGTGGGGTATCCGTGTGGTTTTTTTTGCGCATGATAAAAAAAGCGCTACACTTACTCATATTCTGACATATTTCTTAAAAATGAAATTGGAAAGTACATATTTCGATATACGGCCGCGTGGTTCCCGGCAGAGTAGAATTTGGACCACGCATCTCCTCCCATGTGGTGTCGTACAAGGCGACTAAGGGATAGGGCTGTTTTACATCAGACAGATATATACAGCCCAGATTCAGCCTCAGACACATGGCTCGAGTCAACAATGGAGCCGGGAAGCGGCAATAGGCTTACCACCTATTACGTGGGACCTAATTTATTGATTGGTAAAATGTGGGTGTTAATTCACCTCTGCCTAACCCTCCAAGGATGAAGGCGTGATTGTATGTATGTATGTATGTATGTATTTCGATATACTCGTATAATCACGTTGGAACAATATATATATTTATATGAGCAATGACTGTTGTCTAACCTCCCTAGTTCTTCCGTCAATTAGCAGGTGTATCAGCATACAGGTGAGTTTGGCTTGGTTCTGAGGAACTTCCGATCCGATATCCGATGTCCACTTACAGGGAGAATGCTGAAAGATCGCGGGTTCGAGTCCCGCCTGAGCTTGATTTCGCTTTTTCCGATTATAAACAATTTGTTTAGGTTAGCATACTAAATGCTTTAAAATAAATTCAATTAGTTGGGCGGAGTTATCAAAAATTAATGTTTAAAAATGATTGCAAAATCATTCATTGATTCCGATAGTTCGTACGAATATCGGTAGATTGCTCCTACCGCCGCCCTAAGATGGATGTATTGAAAAATTTGGATCAACCTCGGGCGAAGCTCGGTGGCTCAGTGGTCAGAGCATTCCCCCTGTAAAGGAAAGATCGTGGGTTCGAGTCCCGCCTGAGCTTGATTTCGCTTTTTCCAATTTTCGAGTATCTCCTTAGTTAATCATTTCACCACAGAGATTTAGAAGTTCTAATAAAAGTCAACTAACTAACTAGACCTACAAGCTATTTACTAGGAAATATCCTTTAAACCAAAACTTACCCGCTGTATGCCAAAAGATAGAAGAATTTTTGAGATCCTGGAGGCTCTCTGTTAGCCACTGCAGTACTACCTTATAAGTAGAATAGTGATAAACACATAAATACTGGCAGTATACAATCATCACAAATTCAAAACTGAAACATGATAATTTATTATCATTTGCCGGGTATTGATAAATTGTTCGCTAGTCTAATGGAATGCGAGTCCGTGTACAAAACTAGACTCCAAACTCGCTTACGAACATTATCTACTGATGAATGACTCACAGCACTATACGGCTCTAGTATAGTCATATAAATCTGTCTGAGTATCTATTGACGCACGTATCTACTCTGTATGATTTCAGTTAAGAATACTCTCGAAAAATTTCAAAAGGTTTAGAGGAATTCTAGCTTCGGCTGGAGGGTTGGGTAGTTTTCTTGAATGATATTTACCAGGATTGATCTGTCTACACACTTGCAAACTTGATGGCTTCGTTAAGTACTGGAAAGTTTTTGAAATGTGAGTCTCACCCTGATCATTTGGATAAATGTGTTTTTTTTTAATGATATGATTCATAGTGAGGGCTTGTCGTACCGACTACTAACCCAACCCTGGGAAACGGGAAGTCTACGGTGGCTCTGTTCGTGTGGTTCTCTTAACTCCAGTTCTACTCAACCGATTGCTATCAGTCAGATTTTAAGTTTGACCAAGATTTTACAACAAAAAAAAACCGCATCAAAATCAGGTTTTGCGTCCATTGCGAAGAAACATTTTCAATGTACTGTTATATAAGAGTATAGATGACGTTGTATACTTGCTTAGGTACTTATTTAGCAATACAGTTAAAAACGTAAAGATGATAAAAAGTTTACAAAAGCTTGTCATTAATACGTAATAATTCTAAAAGAATTAATGATAGGTATGAAGTAGACATACTTATTATGAAATGCTCAAATACCTTAAACGCCTATAATAAAATTATTAATGTGTTTCACGCTTCGCATTTCTCGCTCAGCGCCACCGAAATTTCATAAACGCTTCACCGTGTTTCAGGGACACGTTTGTGAAAGGTCACGCTCGTACAAATGACATAATTTTTCAGTCATACGATTTTAATTTAGAAATATCTTTATCAAGCGTGAGTTGAATATAACAAACAAATCCCTATCCATACTAATATTATAAATGCAAAAGTAACTCTGTCTGTTTTTATAATTGTCTATCTGTTGCGTTTTCACAACCGATTTTCATAATGAGATAGATTAGACCTTGGGAAATGACATAGGCTATGTTTAGTCGTGATAACCGACATCCACGCGGGCGGCGCCGCGTGCAAAAGCTGGTTTTCATAAGTAGATTTCAGACCGATCTGATTGAAGCTATGCAATAAGCATGGAGGTCGAAATAGTTGTTGACCGAATAAGAATAGTATTTTCATCCCACCATCTCGGAAAGAGTATTTTTGCTCTTCGATAACTGAGCGTAAAAGTCGTTTTTATCCTCTAGAGGATAAAGTAAATTTGAATTTAGAACATCGTGTGTTCTAGGTTTGTGAACTCAAAACATCATTAAACCTATTTACTTCTACCTCTATGGTGCCGAATTTATCATACAACTTTTTTTTAATTTATGAAAAACTCAGACTCGGAACCTCCTTGGTGTACTTTTTTTTTTAATTTGCTTTGCGCGCATCAATTTTTTTCACGTCATATTGTTGAACATTGTTGTTAAATTTTTATTTTTTTGTATTTTATTATTAGTATTAATACACATATTATACAGCCTCCGTGGCGTAGTGGTAGTGAACGCGGCCGCTACGCAGGAGGCACGGGTTCGATCCCCGCTCAGTGCAAATATTTATTATGCATGAAAATGGGTATTTGCATTGGTCTGTTCGTGCCTCTGAGAGCACGTTTAGCCGTCGGTCCCGGTTGCCATACGAACATCTATGGCAGTCGTTACGGGCAATTGGAGGCCTAAAGAGTTCAACAACAACGGTCTAGCTGCAATGCTTCGATATCGCCTTATGTTACCATTGGGTTGTGGAGGTCAGATGGCAGTCGCTTCACGGAAAATATCGAGGTCCAGCTAAATCCGCAGTTAAGACTGGTAAAGCGGACCCCGGGCTCCGAGGTGAAAGCTTCGGATGCGACTGGGAATTAACAGGAAGGAGAAGCATTTCATTATTTCCTCGCTGAGATGGGATGAAAAGTTACGTGTTGCACTCGAGTGCAAAGATTTTTCACCTTGTGCTCTTTTGATTCCCTCGCTAACGCTCAAGATTCTAATTTGTGAAATTTAGAATCTTTCGCTTGCTCGGTCATCAAAACTGAGCACGCGGTTAAAAAGCAACTTTGCACTCTTGTATAACAAATAACTATTTCGCTTCTAATTTATAACGTAAAAAAAAACCCAACATTATTAGTTTTTTTAATAAGTATTATATTATAATACCTATAATCGATTAAGACAAAAAAAGCGAATACAGCTTAGGCGGGACTCGAGCCCACGATCTTTCCCTTGCAGGGGGAGTGCCCTGACAACTGACCACTGACCTGTAAGGCCTGTATCGGCTCGGATTGCTATTTAACAAAAAAATATTAAGGAACACTATTTGGGTACTTAGTTACTTCATCATGATGGTTTTGAGTAGTCTTATCTTGTACGAGTATATTACAATATAATGTGTATGTATGTTTATGTAAGTATTATAGAAATTGAACATAAGTATGTACTTAGGTATAGGTATGTAAAATACTACTAAAGTATATAATGTGTAATGTGTTGTAGGTATGTGTAATATGTATCTATATAATATAATGTGTATATATAATATTATATAATTATGTATCTTCAGTTTGGATTGTGACTACACTAATACCCACAAGTTATTATTGTTATGATAATTTAAATATTTTAAATTTCATTCAAATATGTAAGTCAAGTCAAGTTCAATTATTTGCTCTTAAAATGGTCCATTAATCTTGTTCCTAACTCTAAACTAAAGCAGTCGAAGTAAGATGCTATTGTACACATAAAAGTGGCCTGTTACCACTGAAATTACAGTTTGAACAACCAAATTCAGGCAGATATCGAATAACTTCCAGACTTGCTGAGCCTGCACTGCCTTCCTAAGAACTATTCAAATTCGGTCAGTTCTAAAAATATAACGATATAAATTGCAACTGTTCCCGTACACGATTCAATGCAGTGTGTCCACATTACCATAATCTGAAATCGAACACTCGATCGAGGATAGAAAAGGTCGCTTTATGTGTGTAAGCGTTTACTTTATGCGCATTCTTTTGTGGATTATATTTTATTATGAATATGAAAATCATAAAATAGGAAACGAAGTTCAGTAGATTTAGTAGCTGTTTTGGATAAATCTATTGCTATGAAATCGTTTTAAATTGTACATAATTATTGATTTACTTTCAAATATTCAAAATTACAAATTAAATGAAGACTGTTTAAGTAAAGATACTTCAGTCATAGTTAGAATCATGAAATTAGATAATAAGATAATGAATATTTGTACAGGCTTTGTGGGTTGTAAGAAAACAAAAGTTGCAGAATAAGCAACCTGAAATGACAATGGGCTGGGCACCATCTGCCGAAGAACGCCCTTTTCGCCACTATTACTTTTTATAATAACATCTTCATCGGATATAAATGTTATTTTCCCCTGTGAAAAGTCATTTAAAAGAAAACTGATCAATTGCAGAAAAGTCTAATGAGTAAAACGACTGATGTAGAATTTTCAGTTGAAGCGCCCATAAATTCTAAAAGATTACCGAAAAATTCAAAAATATGAACTAGAATAATTGACAAAACTTGATTATAAAATTGTCCATCATTATTTTGGAATTTGCGCATGGCTGATGATGATGACAACGTGATTTCGCTTTGTCTTACGTATCCAAGTGATGCGCCCGACATATACTATTGTCAAGTTTCCTGAATGTATGTGTGTCTATTCAATGAGATAAAACAAGTTTCGACGTGATTTTGTTGTTCTTATTCAGTGAATTTATCCAGTTTCAGTTACTTACACTCGCCAAGCTATCTTACTTTCCGATTTAACGCAACTTAAACAATATCGTTTTGTCATAAAAGTTGTAGTCTGCCTGTTAGTTTCCATATTATGCTGTACGATCAATTTACTTCTAAAAGGAAACAGAATTTATTGTATAGACCATCTCAGCGAACCTTTTTTTTGATCTATTTTTCATACAAGTTTACTCAGACTCAGACAGACAGACTCAGACAGACAGACAAACAAAACATTGTAATTCAATGTTTTGTTTGAATAGTCTAGTAGAGCAAACAGTTAATTTTCATCTAAATTTCCCTAATAGCCTTTTTGGCTTCATTACAATAAAACTTTAAAATTAGTTTGTGAATAGATTTCTAATTCCATTAGAGAACTTGTTGTACAAACGTATATGAATTATCTCTTGAAAAATGACAAATCTTTTGAATAATCGAGGAGTCAGCTATAAATAAAATTTATTCTTTATTATTTACATAGTTATATTTATTTTTAATAATATGATTTAATATTACTGCCAAAGATATTCAAATCCTTGTTAATCCTGTGTCTGTTTTGTTAGTTACAAAACCTTCTGCATACGTTCATTAAGTGCTTTAGTTTTATTTTATTGTGTTAACTACTTCTATTATGGATAACATATTGAACTAAATAGGCGATTTGGGATAATAGTTATTGAGTCCAGATGTTAACCCATTGATAAATGTTTGTTACAAAATAAATCATTATTACTACCACGATTGATGTTCATGCTTGTCATGCCTAATAAAATATGGAGAAGGACTCTATAAATATTCTACTAAAATTATAAATAAAAAGATTATTTGAACGGATGAAAGAGCCCTTTCTATGTGTGTGACTATGTATATTTGTTACTCTCACGTAAAAACGACTAGACAGAACTATTGAAATTTTGAACGAAATAGAATATAGTCAAATCAAAATTATAGGAATATTGCACAGGCTACTTTTCATTCTTGAAAAAGGTTCTTGTGGGTTACAGGAGGGGGATCAGTCAGTCTCAATATCATATGATAGTCCTAGAAAGATATTCTTGACTTTTTGTCATATCTAAGTTTGTTATGAAAAAAACAATTCTGTAAAAATATAAGTTCTTTCGCAAATAATTATAACTTTAACGTATTTGCTGTCAGCAAAAAGGACATTTAACATAAACAAATTCCACTTCAAAATATTATTTTGGGCAAAGTGATCAAACGGTAAATGTAAGGGGACAAATTCTGTCAGTATAAACAATCCCTCGCTATTTTCAATTTTCGCTTTAGAGTGCGGCGAGACATGTTAAATAATGATGCTAGTCTCTTATTACTTTCGCCTTTAAATATACTCCAGTCAGAGAACGTTTAGTCTGATTTGCTATTAGAGATAGCGTCTGATTTGAAATATTATTGCATGGTTCAGAATTTCAACACTAAAATAATAATTGTAGTTTTGTTATTTTCAGTTTGTGTATCACATGAAATAGCATTTAAAAATGTATTTAAAAATTATTACGCGTAACTTTAAATTAGGGTGAGGGTGGGTGAGAGTGTTAGCACGTACTAGCTTTTTGGAATATAAATCAATTCCCGAGGGTAAATTGGGGACTCTGTGGTCCCCACACCGGAAGAGAGATATGGCCCTGGGTCAGCCGATAATATATGGCCCTGGGTCGGCCATGGTGCGAGGGATGTTCAGGACAATCTCACCACCGGCAACCGACGGCCTACAGACGGCGTGCGTTTTAGTCGGTTCGAGTCCGACGTAACCTCCTCCACCAGCTCCGGCGATTGGGTATCTATCGGGATTTTTCGCAAGATAAAAAAGGGATATAAATCAAACTCTTAAAACATTTATAATGGCCTGTGTATGCTTTAACCACGCCACTGTCTAGGGCCTGCTTATACTATAACCACGGCTAGTCTCTCTCAAGCCAGTGCTACTAAGTATTCTCCAGAAACCAGTGATTTCTACTGGTTATTGGTAGTTTTAAAAATTAATGGAGGTTAAAACTAGAAGTCTTAGGTTAGACAAGATATTTTTCAATTTGATTAAGATCTGCGGCTCAAAACTAAGACTCCTCTTCCTGTTTAGGTACTGATTGTTCTGATATTTGGTACACACCTTTCGTTCGGACGATAATACAATTTAATTAAAAAACCATTTAGATCATTTTGAGTACTCTGGTAGTCAAGTACCTACGATTTGATGCTGACTGTCCGTATAAAATATTATTTAAGTTTACAAGATACTTGAAAATACAGGTTTCTATACTTCTTACTACTTTCGTAAATCCTTTCACGTTCTTCTTCGCAATATATTGATTTAAAAGTATAATATAGCATTACAGTCTTATGACTTTGAACTAAATATCATAAATCCTTAACCCGTTACGCTGTTTGGCTTACATGAGTGGTTTTACTTTAAAAATATGATGTTTTAAAACTGTTAAATCGTCTGGGGAGTAATAAAGTGAATTTGAAAAAAGTCTAAGTAAAATCTCGTGTAAAAGTTTAAACAAAACTCAACAGAATATAGGGTAACTGATTACTTTGGCAGAACTTAATTACAGTGTAATGTTTCGAGAATGCACACTTTTAAAATAAACAGCTTTTTCTTTTATGACCGGTACTGTTACTATGGTAGAAAACACGCTATCCCTGGTTCATTCCTGACCCTCAAAATCGTATCAGTGAGGAATAAAAATTGGTATGACTTGATGAATTTAAAAAAGGTATAAGTTTGAATGGAATGAATTTGGAACAACCAGTATGACGTCGGACTATTTTATAGTAGAGAAATCAATATAAGATACTGTGAATAATGATAGAAGTGTAAGAGCATGATAAAATTGAATGACTGAAGGAATTCCTTTGCGTCTTCAGTGTGGCATTATTTTATAATGACGTTAACTCATATCTGCAGGTCTTGGATGTGTGGTTGGCAGGGGTACCTACACATATTTCGATTATTTTTTTTTACTTTTTCTTACATTGTCGACTTGTGGTAGGTATGCACTTAGAAAATATTGTCGCTGTGTGATATGATACTGACACTCTCCTTAACATGACAACATGTTTTTATATAGGATACGTCAATTTGACTTCACCTCACTTGATGGTAAGCTGGCAAAGTCTCAGGAAAGAGGGTCACTATTACTGACACGCTTGACCACTTGAAGTAGGTTTGTGAGATGTGGTATAAAATCGTTTTCATCAATTTCTTTGCAGGAATTGAACCCCCACATATGTGAAGTTTTATGACACAAAACCAACGATGTAAAGAAAATTATTTAAGTAACATAAGCGGTTTTTTCTAGACGTTGAACCGTAACAAAAAGCGAAGTAATGGTATAAAATACTTAGGTAAACTCTACGAGAGCTCACGTTACATTACTTAGTGCCTTATCATTTGGCGCTAATGATGTGTAAATACAAGCCTTAAATAAAGCAACATGTTTCGTGTTTTGTCTTTAAATATTTCGAGTAAACGTGTCTACGTTTACTCGTATTTCATTCTTTAAAATATTATACCAATTTAATAGAGATAGGTGGGATTCTGAAAAAGTCACATCAGCAAAAATAATGCCTTTTGCTTGATATTGTCTCTAAAAACATAACATAATTCGATTTCAAACTCCATAAAAATAATATCTTTGAAATATGTCTTGCGAATGTATCTACATTTGTACCTATTTGTGCAGCAACTCATTCCGTATCTGTTGAATTTACAGATTGATTAATTAAATAGTACACATGTGTGAAACTTAAATAACCAAAACTTAAGTTTCTCATTATCGTAAGTAGAACATAAATAAAATATGTTATATAACATGCGAAGTGACAATTAATATACTTGAGATTCATCCCACATTTCCTGCAAATTTCACGAACCGTATTTATTGTGAGTAATAATGAAATCACGAAGGAAGTAATAACTCAAACCTATAACTATGCAGCATCTGGCGCAGTTGGTGAAGTTCACTTTATTACTCAAATCTTAACGAGGACACAGGTTTAATTGCAGATCGCTTAATTTAATTATTAACTGCAGAAATTTCTGCAATTAGCTTACAAAAGTTTATTGCTGGTGCATAATATTATTTTCTGTTATCGGTCTTTTAACGATACTTAAAAGGTTGAAATAAAAATATTTTTCACCGATTCTTTTTTACAGATTTGTTCCTGTTACTTTAGTATTTACCTACACTGATCCCGACGTTTCGGTCACTTTTCCGCAGCCATGATCACGGAACGGACATTCGCGTTAACTTCCAACAACTTGAAATTTTACATCATGATGTAAAATATCAAGTTGCCTTGTTTTATAGTAATTTCGTGGTTAAGAACACCTTCAAATTAGAGGCGTGAGGAAGTGCTGCCTTGCGATGCGCTAGCCGTGCCACTACTAATTTTCATACAATTTCTAGCAGCACAGTTGCAGTGCCACTCAGTACAAAACTTACCAGCCAGCTTAATCGGGCGGCAAAAAAGTCTTACACATAAATATATCTTATTTAAGCTCCTCATTCTATCGTTATTAAATTCCCAACGTATTCCTACGCAAAAGGGTATTCATTATTAGAGAAAAGCGTATTTCGGGTTCCAGTTTTAAATTTCATGCCCTATAAACCACAGTCTCGTAATTATCTTCAATGAAATATAAAATGTTAGCACCTATGTTGTTATAATGAATTTGACATTTACAAACTGGATTACCTACGCTAAAAAGTATACTGAAACACAGGCATCTCGTTTTTCTGTACCTTATTGAGTTTCTTGTAAATACTCCCATGTATAATACCTATTACAAAGCAAATTTTAACACCGTATTTAGGTATTTATTCTTCACAGGTAATATATTAAATAATAGATTACTAGCTGTTGATTATTACCAATAATGATTATAGATTATAGATTATTACCAATGTCTAATCTATATCTGTACCAAATCTCATCAAATTCGGTTCAGTGGTTTAAGCGTGAAAGCATAACAGACAGATAGAAATACAGACAGTCGAACGCAGTTATAATATTAGTACCTATGGATAAATAATAACATGATAATAACTTCACTAACTTCTTAAAATAAAAACCTAAAACTACCGTTAAAGCACTAAATGAAATATTTACATAATAGGTATGCGTCATAGAATTCATCTGCATCAACATGTCGATGATGCAGAGCATTTTTATTAGGTCGCAGAGAAGCACAGGGCCCACCTGATGAAAAGTTATTACCGTGGCCCATGGACGAGTGCAACACCAAAGGGGATCACACTCGCGCTGCCGATCTTATAAGAACAGAAAGATTCTGTGCCGTCAGCGCATAAGATAAGTAGGACAAGCCTTTGGTGAAATTAAAATACCTATTTACTGATTGGAAATGTAATTATATAAATAACTTATGATTAATATTGTTGGAAAATACTCAGACATATCAAATAGCGATTGAAACAATACGTTGAATTTGAATAGATAGTTACTAAAACTTCTACAAGCGATATTAATTTCACTAAAATAAAGTTAACATTCCCAGACGATTATATCACATTTCAAGCACTATATTCTCTTTCAAACGACTTTATTAGAAAAAGGGATCGTACATTTTATAGCCACTATTTTATTTGATCTCATTATAGTAGGGGAGGTATAGACCTTCTACGCCTCCCCTACTAACTCAAGTAACTACCGAATTTACTTACTACTACTACTACAAAAAAAGGAGACCAAAGTACCTAATACAAAACGTTAATTCAGGCAGATGACATAATAGTTAATTAAGATGATATACTATATATTTATTATGATGTTTTATAGACGTTTTCCCCACCACGGAAAGTTATATACCACTAGCTGTTGCCCGCGGCTTCGCCCGCGTGGATGTCGGTTATCGCTTAAACTGAAAAGTTACTAATTTTAGGTATATAGCCTATATCTCAAAATCCTTTCTTAGGGGATGCCTATAACGTCATAGTAGCTTTATGCATGCAAAGTCTCAGCCCGATCGGTTTAAAATTGATAAAGTTTTATACAAAATTTTATCCCCTTGGGGATAGAATCGATCCGTCCCGTGGTTTGGGCTGTGCGTTGATAGATCACTATGTCAGTCAGTCACCTTTGAGTTACATATATTTAGATTATTAATTCTATCATCTAATCTACCAATTCTACTACATATTGAGCATCGTCGGCTCCCCTACTATTATTCGAAGGTCTATTATTTTAGGCATAGTCATCCTACCAACTCTAGGTAACCAAGCTACTCTGAAACGAATTAACCTATTTTTAAGATATTCTTCTGTATATTTCATAGGTCTGAGAATAGGTTGTAGACTATTTTTATACCCCTAGATGATAGGGTAAGTACTCTACACCAAGAAAAAATTAATACTTTTGAAACTTTTTTAAAAATGATTAGATATGAAAAAAAACCGGTCCACTACCACTGGCCCCTATAGTGGTTTAAAAACGTTTGCCGGTTCAGTTAGTATTACCTATTTGAAAATATTAATTGTGTAACCAGGTCCAAACGTCAGGCAATTTAACGGTATAACTTAAATATACCGTATACATTTCTTTTATTTTAAGTTTTATTGTTAGTTACATATATTCCATACGTTCCATTTATGTATATTTTTTTTTGTATTTTGTACCACGATCCCATTAATTCCCGTCAACATTATAAAAAAGAATATTCATTTCTATAAAAAATGAAAACAAAACTACTTTAAATAAGAGAATTTCTCACAACAGAAAGGTTATCGAGTTCACCGAAGCATTGTGTTATTAATCAACCCCTACAATACTCTTGGTTCTCATTTTTCTGACTTCAAATTATTATCCGCAATATAGATAATGGAAGTAAGTGAGTTAGGATGTTTAGGTACCTGATTTTTATGATAAGGGTCATCGGATCACTCTCTGGCAAAACAAATAATTCTGCTCATATATTGGATCTAGTTTACATAGTTTACAGCTTCAGGAAGTCCTATTGTCGGGATTCGAACGCTTCATATAATTTATAGCTCACTTTTACGGTCCAGCTTGGCTTCTTGCGAATATACGGGGTCAATTCCCTGACTGGGTAAGAATTTAAATTCCTGTAAAGTATATTATGAAGTTCCAATGCCAAAACCTTTGCGCTACCAAGACTTTTAGCCGCAGTTATGAGTTAATATTATAGAGTTACCCAAATCATGACAAATACCTACTATTTTTCATGCATAAGTGGAATAAAAAATGACCTCTCTCGGTCCTTTTCCTCGGCGCGAGAAAAAATGTATAAATTTCATTCAAATGGTGGTAACATAGCTACGTGGTTACGATCCATTAGTGTTCACGTTATTTCAATTTATAATAATGTTTTGTCATTCACTGTGCAGTACACAGTGTCAGACACACAGTGTGCAGTACTCAGTATTCAAAAAATTCAAAATTCAAAATTCATTTATTTGGAACAATTTACAGTTTCACATAGTACAATTTAACGATGATATCTGCAATAGTATAAACTGTGACACAGATATCAACGCCCTCTCCCGAATAACAAAGGCATTCCAAAAATGAATTACAAGCAGCTTCAAGCTATACAAAACAATATACAATAAGTGATTGTGTGTGTGTGTGTGTGTGTGTGTGTGTGTGTGTGTGTGTGTGTGTGTGTGTGTGTGTGTGTGTGTGTGTGTGCGTGTGTGCGTGTGCATGCGCGTTTGTCAGTCTTAGCAGTAGCCATCCAACACGGCTTCAGTTTCATCATAATTTAGAGTTAGCAGCCATTCTCTACATTTTGTTTTAAACTTGTAGTGTCTACTCGCAACTGCCGTTCGGCGAGGCAATATCTGACAGACTTTATCCGATCTTCTTTTAGAACTGGTAAAGGTTGGGTCGTAAAATGATTCCGAGTGTTTTCTGAGTGCAGTATTTAAAATAAAAAGTTGTCGAACACTAAGTACTTTACATAATGAAAAGAGCTCATTAGTGGGGAATCTTATCGGCTTTCTCAACATGGTTTTAAGGACAGCCTTTTGGGCTATTTCTAATGCAAACATCTGTGTTTTGACGGCTCCTCCCCAGGATGTGATGCAATATGATAGAATAGACTGAACGAGAGAATAATACACAGATTTTAGGGAATCTAGATCAAGAACGTTTCTCAAGTTCTTAAACACGTAGATAAGTTTCCTAGTGCGAGAAGTAGAGTTTTCTATTTGCTGCCGCCAACTCATTGAATCATCTATCATCACGCCAAGATATTTAATACATGATGTGGGCTCCACAGAAGTGCATGTACATCGATTTACAGGGCCTGTGTCATATCTTTCACAGATACCTGGGGTAGGACAAGTGTGAGCGCGAAGAGAGAAAGAAGTAGGAGGTCGAGCAGCTCGGTTTGTAGAAAAGGGTATATATCGACCACACCTACGCATAAGGTCGAAACGCTAAAAAGCTGATTTTTCAAGAGAGCCGTTTTAAGAAACTTTCTTGTTTAATTTGCTTTCTGAAATCGTTTTTGCCGATGTTTTTGTGTAATGTTATGAGTAATTGGTGTAGTAATATCATGCCGAAGTATGAATTTAATAAAAGCCATATTTACGTAAATATAGCCTTATTTAGTGAATTACGACCTTATACTAGTAGCACAAAGGTCGTATGTTATTGTTACGACCATATTCCACTGTTCAGACCCATTTAAACAACACGAATAAGGTCGTATGTTTTAGATAAGACGGTATACGGCGTATTGTTTTACGCGGCATACCCGCATACGTCTAAGGCAGACAGTCGTATCAGAGCACGTTATAAAACAAAAACTGAAAAAATGCTTGTTCAAATCAGCTTACATAAATTCAAACTTACACAATGCTTGCTCTCTTTAAACATCTCTGTAATATATGTTTTTATTGATACAAAACATGAAATTAACGGAACTTCTCTTTGACAATTTGCTTGAAAAATAAAGATTAATTAATAATAAATGTTAATAAAGTAATAATTATGATATGAGATCAACTTCCTTTCAACTCACAATATGTAAATTTTTATTTGCGTTTGGTTTTTTGAACCAAACGCAAATAAAAAATTACAATTATTGTGAGTTACATTAGAATAGTGTCGATAGCTCTAATATTTTGGACACGACTTGGAACAAATCATCAAATTTAAATATATGAATTATACTATATTAAGCTTAGTAAACTAATTGTTAAAAATATAGAAAAATAGTAAGTTTTTATACAAATAACTTACTATTTTAAAAGTTACCTAAGAGCAATCAAAATAGGTGTGTAACAAAATTATTTAGATGAATCTAGTGTAATTTCACTGTCGACCGAATCATACATACAAACGTGCGCGCGGGCTAATTTACTGGGTTACCGTACTAGCGTTTAGGTGTTTAATTGACGTCTAAAAGATGTAATTGTATTGCACTATTCTATTTTTATTTTATTTATTCATTTAAACTTCATGCACACATTTACATAGGCGGACCTAATCCCATAGGCCTTCTCTACCAATCAACCTTATAGGTCGTGCAGAGATTAATCATCGCCTATGCGGACGGGTGTGGGATCTGTGGAGTTTAACGCTAAGTATTCTGTCTTCGCTACATTTAGCTTCAGACTGCCGTTCTCAAGCGTTTCTTTCCACCCTTTCACGCGTCGCACCAATCTGCTCCTGTCCGCGTCCATCAGCGCAATATCATCAGCATACATGAGCAACCACGGAGGCTGTTCATGTGAGTTTCTGATGCTGTCCGACAAAACGTCTAATAACAAAAACGGCTTTCGAGTCACCAACAACAGTCCGAACCACGGACCCGGAATCGTAGTACATGTCTCGGATGGTGTCTATGTAAGTCTCTAGAACTCCCTTGGCCCGCAGTGCCCACCAGATCACCGTGCGAGGAACACAGTCTAAGGCCTTCTGCATATCTAAGAATAGGCAGTGCAGGGGCGTGTTCTTCGCCCTGTATTTCCCCGCCACAATCCTTAGGGCGAACACTGGTTCCATGGTCCCGTGCCCGGGACGGAACCCGTACTGATACTCCGAGAGTGTACTTTCCTGTCGGATCCGGGAGTCGATTATCCGCTCATAGAGCTTCATGGTGTGGGACATTACCTACTTAATAAATCATTAAAATCAATTTAGTTTATGTAATTAAGAAAAGAATCAACATAAAATTGATCTCAAAGTTCTGAAACTCACAATACCTTTTGAATAGTTAAGCAACGTATCATACTTTCTAGCAATAATAAGATAAGTATGAAAAGTAAATACATGTCAGTTTCTGTTGGCTTTTGGAAATATCATCATTATCAATTAATCTATAGATAAAATTGTGAAATTTTTGCGCTCATAATAATAATACTTAACCAGGAACAGTGACTTTAGTATAGGGCATGTTAATTCCATCTCACTATTTGGTTTCATCACCTATCAAAATAGGTCTAGTTAACTCACACTAATCCAGAGATACAGGTCACTTACCTAAGTACCATTTTTTTAATAATGTTTGAACTATTCTCTCCCGTATTGAAAGCGTGTAAAGTAATATCGTTTTGAAGATGAACACCTTCATTGATACAATGTAAGTTAGGTACTCGTATATGAAGTAAAATGTACGATTAACAATGTAATTGCATTACCTAGAATGATACCCGAGTTGTAATGGTATACATTTACATATATCTGTATCCCTTTTGCTATTAGTCCATCTTACTTTTTATACTTACCCTAATAGTTTAACTTTTAGAAGAATCGTAGCCCAGAAATTGAACATTGTCGTTTTAAAATCTATGCATCTCTACTCGCTGCATTTTTACTCAAATTCATTTTTCTTAAACTTTTCAAATATTTTAATTTAATCTTTTTGCATTAATTACGTTGATTCACTGTTATAAGACAATCAAACTGAAGTATTCTTATTCAAAACTGTAGTGAACTATTTACTGGCTCTCCTTACATTGGTACATGATCAAATATCTGAAACTCAACTTCAACTGCCAGCTATACTTCTAAAACATAGGGAAATAATGATAATTGAAATGAATTGTAAAATATATAGGAAAAAGTTAAATTTTAATAGCATTTATGTGAATTATTAAAAAACAAATAGCATTATCTTTACTATGTAACCAAGCATACAGTCTTAACTTTGTGTTACGCCGATATACGTTTGTATAATTTCAAATTACAACAGTGCGTATGGTCGTAAGTATAAGTTACGACCCCTAGTGTAATATTTTTGAATTGTATAAAGTCGTAACTAACCACAAAACATACTAATAGACTGTCGCATAGAGTCGTAACATGGATGTTGCGACGTTATGCGTTGGACCCTCGTGTCATACGACGTCGGTACTCTGTTGAGTTTGACCCGTAAGCAATCGATTGATCAGCGCATAAGATTGTAACTTGCGATGCGACTATATGTGCGGTTGTGTAAAAAAGTTACAACTATTATCGATCGAAAATCTCCTTACTTATTGAGTTTTTTAAAATTCTGTCTTCATGGAAAAATAGCATGATATAATATTGTTCTGATGGCACCAAAATCTCAATTCGTGAAAAAATGGCGTTACGACTTAATGCGTAGGCGTGGTCGATATTTAGTTTTTATTATATTTAGTGTAAGGAGATTTGAATCTAACCAACTCATTACATGTCGAAGTGCGAGCTCAGCGTTAGATTTAGCTTCCAGCCAGTTAGGACCATCAACAAGAATAGCAGTATCATCTGCATAGGTGATGATTTTGCAATTTGGGAGGGACATTTTGCACAGATCGTTTATGTAAATTTAGAACAGGGTAGGTCCGAGAACACTACCCTGAGGAACCCCAAAATTGACAGGAATTTCTTTACTGGCAACTGTTCCGATTTGTACATACTGCATGCGATGAGTCAGATAGCTTTGAAACAGGTCCAGTGCAACTCCCCTTACCCCGTACCCCTTCAACTTCGATATCAACATTGGTACAGAGACAGTGTCAAATGCTTTGGACAGATCCAAAAAAATACCAATCGTTTTCAGTCTACTTTCCATATTTCTAACAACAGTGCTTGTGAGATCCAAAACAGCATCTTCAGTGGATAATCCTCTTCTAAAACCGAATTGGTTTGCAGCCAAAACACTATTATCTTGAAGATATTGGATTAGCCGCTTGTTAAGAGCTTTTTCAAAATTTTTTGAAAGTGTTGTAAGTACTGGAAATGGGTCTATAGTTTGTGACACTGCCTCTGTCCCCACTCTTGAACACTGGATGAACAATTGCTTTCTTAAAGACGCATGGAAAAACACCGCCCGAGAGACAGAGATTGAATAAATAGACGTGGCATGGCGTGAGTACGTTAATGAGCAGCTTTTATAACTGCGGTAGGAATACCGTCCCAGCCCACAGCGCACTTGTCCCTTAGATTCCCAATTATTGAGTCTATTTCATCTGTGGACACTGGGAGCATAGCCATAGATGTTAGTGGTGGTAGAATATGGTGAGACTGATTTGTAGCGCTTACAGAGCTAGTGATAGAGTTGGAGCGTTGCATAATTTGTTCGGCTAGTTGTTGTCCGATATTGGCAAAATAAGAGTTTATAGAATCTATCGAAGACAATGGACTGCCGGAGAGCTTTAAGAGGTCATTTGGAGGTACCTTATTTTTCTGCAAGTTTGCCACATCTTTGATTATATTCCATGTCAGTTTAGGATTGTTTCTAGCTTTATCCATTTGTCTTCGATAGAAGTCCCGCTTGATGTTTTTCAAAAGGTTGTTGCAATAATTACGGTACCGTAGAAAAACAGTTTTATGAGCAGAGTTTTCCGGATCTGTTTTGTATTTACGGTAAAGCTTATCCCTGTGACGAAAACATCTCAGAATTCCCGGAGTAATCCAGGGTTTCCTGATCCGTTTGCGATTTGGGATGGGGATATTGAGGCTGTGTATTTTAACGACATCGGATATTTTGTTGACTAGTCTATCTATCCCCGCGATGGTTTTCCCAAGCGACTACAATATGGGGTTCTTCAAGAACGGCATTAGAAGGTTTCTTCAGGGTCGGCAGCACGAGTGTGACGCCCCTGGTGTTGCATACGTCCATAGGTCACGGTAACCACTTTCCATCAGGTGGGCCGTGTGCTTCTCTGCGACCCAGGTAGTATAAAAAAGTACATGAATATGAGACGTTAAGAATTGAGACTATTATGGTACATAGAAGAAATATTATATAGTCATATAATCTGAATACCTTATCCATCATGTATCTCGTACGCGTACATTATGAGATTGGTACAAATATTTTTCACCTTATGTAAGGCATTGTAAGGTAAGGGTAGGTAATAGTTCAAATTATAATATCACAGGGGCAATGCCTGCAAGGGATTGGTCGCGGGTGCAAGTCTAATCTTGAACATTATTTTTTCCCAATCAAAATGGATTTAAATAGTTGATTTAAAATTTCATTAAAAGGGTAATCGTTGTTATCTAATTTTTAATTAAATATAAAACACAAATCGTGATTCATTTACAACACTACTCATTACCATATTGAACTCATGATCTTTTTCGAGTGTCAATAGAAATAATTATAATTATTATATTATCGGTAAATTAAATGCAGTAATCCCATAGCAAAGTTATAAGTATGCGACACATACTAACAATGGCTTCGAAGGTGTTAGGCCGCACTCATATAAAAATTTATTATTAAAAAAGTTGAGGGTTACCAATGTGAAAACATGGTAGTAACTCCCGTTCATATTTTTTCCAAGTTCGTTTGAATCCTTTTTTTCCGGTCAAAATAAGAAAACATTGAGTATAATCTGTGAGTATAATATTCAAGGCAAGTTAATGAGGTCGCTGTTAGGAATTTTTGCATTGAAACTGTAGCCAAAATATCTTTCGATAGCTTCTTTTATTTTCTTTTGAAGCCAGACAAAGGGAAGCGAAAACCTACTCATAAATTATGTAACATAGTGTAAGAAACAATTTTTCCTTTAAGAAATAATTTCAGGAGAAAGAGACATAAGTTATAAAGGAGTTTGACTGAAAGAACTCAATACTAGATATCCTGAAATTACTCTGACTCCTCAGCCAATTTTATTCCCGGATCACCCCCATAAAATTTAATACGTACCTATGCTTATTTAATTACGTACGTGGATAAAAATTGTTTAAAAAAAAATGTGTAATTTTTTTTCAGATAGCTGAAATAAATATTTTTTTAGCGATGCTTAAAGGATAGTACGAAAAATTTCAAACGAAATCATAAGATGCATCCCATGATTACATTTCTCTCGATCAAAGTCTATAATCAAACGTCGTATTTTATAAATTCATATCCCCTGCTCACAGGCCGGCTATATTTCCACTAAGTAGGGACCAAAATCGTCCCTTACTTACTTATACACTTCTTAACTTTTATATTAAGTAATCTAAAAGTATCCTAACCAAAACGAAATTGGATTTCATGGCTTATAAAAAACTGTTGTAAACTGTGTTTCGTAACAAAGAGACTTACAATTCCACTGAAACCTCAAGAAGTCAAAGTTACTTTAAATAGACTCAGTTGTACTATTTCTAAAATTTCCCTATTAAGATTTAGACTTTGTAACATGACAGTTTTGAGGTCCTTAGGCTTTAGGGCGCCATAGGGCAAATAGAGGCGCAGGGAAGTTGCAGTGGCGCCTTGTGGTACTGGTACTAGTGTGTCGTACGCAACAGTGGCGTTGCAACTGTGCTTCTAAAAATTTTATAAATATTAATAGTAGTGCGGCCAGCGCAATAAAAGGCGCTACTGTAGTGTAAAATAAGTAGAGGCGCGGCTTGTGACACTGCATCGCTGCCTCACGACTCTAATTTGAAGGCGCTCTTAAGGTATTTTTGCGGCTTCGCCAAAATCTCTGGAGCGCAAATCAACTTCACTTCCAAGCCGGTTCATCTGCTGATTGAGGAAATTGCCGGCTTTGTTGACATTTATGGCTACTGTTCTACTACCTTGAGGGGCAACGTAATGATATTTAGCCTATACCTTCCTCGATAAATGGGCTATTCAACACAAAAATTGTTTTTCAATTTGAACTATTAGTTCCTGAGATTAGCACGTTCAAGGAAACCAACTCTTAAGTTTTCTAATATTTATCATAGGTACAGATTTGTGACAAGGATGCTGACAAAACGTACCGATCTCATCAATAAATAGATTTTATGTAACATTCTATATACCAGCCTTAATTATTAACCCACAATATCAAGTTTACAAAGTAAACGAAAAAAAGAGGCCTGTAAAAGGAATAAGCAAATATTATGTTTACTTCGTAAAGGAAAATAATACGCGGTTTTTGTATGAATTTATTGAAATAACTGTCTCCATGGGGCTATAACACTTATTTCGGGTAAAGTAAGAAAAATTACAAAAACGTAAACCGGTGGATTTCGGGCTAGGCAGAATATAAGCCTTTTGTAATGTCGTTCCCAAGTATGTTCTTCCTTTTTAACCGACTTCAAAAAGGAGGAGGTTCTTTCTAAGTATGTAGATTCTGTTTGACACGTTCACGTCTTGTCAACAGAAAAAAAAGCAATGACCTTTCTCTTGCAATAATTATGAATATTCCATGATCTCGTTCCAAGTTACAGGCATTTTGATAGTTTCTGATATTTGCAATTCAAATGAGGTCTGTAACTAAAGCCCACGGCTCTGCCCACATGGTATTCTAATTCTGTTCCCACAACCTATTGCAACCTATTCCCGATAAAAGTAAAAGGTAAAAGCGATAAAGAGCAACCCCTATTGTGTTATTCCAGACTATATTATCTATTTATACTAATATTATAAAGCTGAATAGTTTATTTGTTTGTTTTTTTGAACGCGCTTATCTCGGGAACCACTGGTTCGAATTGAAAGAAATTGTTAGGTATATATTTAAAATTTTTGAATAATCCGTTTATGGGGAATTTTTTTAGGCTACCTATATAAAATCAAGCTACTACCCAAAGGATCGCAGCAGTACTCATAAATGTCAACAAATCCGGCAAGTATTACATTCATTATTATTTTTCGAAATTACTAAAATCCCCTTTAACCCGTCCAGCAAAGCTAAATTGTTCATGTTCGGAATGGGATCACGTCGTTGGTACTGTAATGGTCTTTATTCGATCGAGTTTTTTACACTCTTTTAATGAACTCAGTCCTTGACAACACAAAATTAATTTGAAAATCGGTATACTTGTTACTCTTTTATGCAATTTAAGCCCCTCGAAACGGTTAAGCGATAAACAAATTAGATTTTTGCCCATATTGTTTGATATATTTTGCGAAAAGGAAATGGAAAGTTAATATTTAATTTGCCAAAGTACCAATAAAAATCACATTACATTAAAATTCAGCAATTTCACAGGTAAAAGCTTGATAATAAGTTAAGTTGAGCAGAGTAGGCGAGTTATCGTATATCAGGGGTATAAAATCAGGCATAAATGAGATAATGGCCCTTTCACAACAAAGGGCTTTAAAATTTTCCAAATTCAAATACCGTTACTCATTTACTTCACAAAGTAATGTTCATAAACGTCAAAATTTACTGCAAAATAAGTAAAACGGGCTTATTATTGAAATAATGAGTCTTTTCTCACGGATTCTACTGTGAGAAAAAACTGTCATTAAAAACTTACAGCTACTCTTCTTCAATCGTCAGTTGTTGCTAGTTTACTTTATGTCGAAAATGATGTAGTACATGACATGACTAAATTTTAATACAATTAAAAATTAGATCGCTACCCTTTGAATTTCGCCAATTTCTGTCGTTAAGTAAGTAACGATTTCTATATCCGTAAACTGTCTGACGTTACTGACCGCAAAACCTGCAGAATTGAGTATTTCTGTTAGACACAATATTTGGGCTCCCTATTGTAATTTACTGTCAAAAGTTATGCTCAATAACACAACTGTCTGCACTTCTGACAGTTTCACTATTATTGTAACTATATTTAGGTCGTCAGAAGATTTCTTTTTTTGTATATAAGAATATAATTTATAGGTATGTATAATTGAATAAAGAGAATAAGAATTAACATGCTGAACTGGCAGTGGGCTGACCGTATCCGTTGAAGAACGGATGGTTTTTGGAATTTACAATTCCTAGAGATTCCAAATCAATGCCAAACAAAGCTTTTTCATTTGTTTTTTACGCAATATTTTCATTTTAATTGAGGTTTAATATTTCACCATGATATGACGTTGTCTCATGTATTTCTGGTACAAAATTGAGATACATACCTAAATATTTTAAAATGGTGTATTAATTTATTGAATTGCTAGCAATGAGGGTGTTGAAATTATGTTTAACAACCCATAACAAGTGTTGCAAACCTATAGGCCTACCACGAAACATCTACAGTTGCAGATCGAAATGTCGGCCAATTGGTTCCAAGGATCACAATATCTCACCTATACCAAACTTAAATCTTAAGAATAAACCGAAATGGTTTGACTTAAACTCTACTGGAAGAAAACCGAAGTGCTTTCATGGTACCTACCTACATTGCTAAAAAGCTACCATTCGTATGGGCCCAAAGTTGTCGATGTTTCATAGTAGCCCCCCTGTATCTAATTCGAGTGTTTACAAGTAGTTTGTATAGTCTGATTTGGCACTATTCGCAGTCCAAAGTACTACTGTTTAATTAGATACACACTTTAGAGCCAAATTGGTTCGTGGTTCAGAAGCAATCATGACTTTGGCTTGCAATTGTTTCTTAGGAAAATCGAAGTTACATTTTGTAACACTTGATGCTCCAGACCTTTCGAATATTTTTTCTATATTGTGACTTAAATTATGAGAACATTTCACCATGTCCTCCTCATCCTTGTGGTAGTCCCTGTTGCACATCTGAGTCCAGGGTCCACATTTCCCAGTCTAGATGCGGCTGAACTTCGACATTTTCCGTGAAGCGACTGCCATCTGACCTCCACAATTGGCGATTTCGAAGTATTGTAATTAGACCAATTATTTGTTGCACTTTTTAGGGCTTAACATGCTCTCCGAGACACGGAAATTTACTGTATACTATCAGACGAGTCGTGGCTTATGCTAATTTTGTTTACCAGTATATAGTTTCAGTAAAACAAAACTTTTAGATAGTTAAACTGGCTCTTTGTGCTAAGAGCAACTAAATTTAACTTCATAAAATAGAGCACTCTTCATTTGAAATTTATGGAAGTTGACATTTTACATTTAAACTGAATTATTCAGTAGATGAGACAATTTATGTATGCTTTTATGCGTCATTTATTTTAAATTTACAATGTCCTGGTTGAAATGATCAGAGAGCATTATGCGCTTAAAGATGAATAATAAAAATAAACGAAATTGAAATGAATAGGCAGTATTTTTTAAATAAGTATACGTCAATATGTCTTCACCTCTCACCATGATTGCAATTATGAATTGAATGTTATTATAGATTGTATTTTAAAAATGATTTAATATACCTACTTATATTGTAATTTAATTTCATTGATTTGATTGTAATTTATAGTTGGTTGGACAGTAAACTTAAATACTGATTTAACTAAATTTCATTTACTTAACTAAAATTTAAAATTTTGAATTTACCTTAATTTAATGTAATGAGGTGTCTAAAGAGATATTATAATCTGATTATTTGCTAGAAGAACTCTGACCCTGAAATACAAGTTTTTATAAACTTAGTTCAGGTGAAGAAGCAACAATTTGTAATGCATGAAATTAACAACAGAAACCTATGTAAGATCAATTAAGTGATGTATACAAAAATGTACTTTAAGATTATGAAATAAAGAATTATTATTATTACATCATCTGACGATAAGTTGTAGCCAAAGTCTCAGAATACAGGGTTACCATTACAAACACTAACAATGTTACAATGGCGGTGTGGCACCCAATTTGACGGCCTCATCAGATGCTTTTTCACACCCCGTTTAATGAATTAAAATAAATAATAATACATGAATAAAATAAAATGAAAAGACAATAAAATAAATAATAATATAACGATTACCATATACACAAACAATGATCTAAGACGTATCACTGCAGCAAATTTTGATTATTCAGGCAAGAAAATTCAAAATATTAGCAGTTAATGGTTTATCAGTGTGAAATCGTATTTTGAGTTACTGGTCAAGGTTCCCGCGGGGATTCGCGGGCATCTAATCAAATAAGTTTTACCTGAGTTAATATTCGGGGGATAACTAATTTGAAAATTGATGCCTTTAGGGAATAAGGATGCCCGTTTATAACGATGATGAGTTTGGACGTTGATTGTTCTGTCAGTAACATTACAATCCGGGGGCCAAAATCAGCAAAATAATTTTGAAGGGAAATTTAAGGAATTTTCATTTAGAGTATAAACCTTTACCTATTATGTTTACTAATCCCAGTTATAAGAAACATTGTTATCAATACTATGGGTCTAAATAAATAATAAAAATAGTTAATTTTTGAACTACAATTTAATATCTAATTTTTTTCAGATATTAATTTTAATAAATTGGCTGATTCAATCGAAATAACCGCTGAGAGAGACTTTAGAATCGCAAACCGCGTGGCCCGCGACGAGCGGAGGCAACTCGGACGTCGGAGGTCGCAGAATGACCTCCGTCCCCCATGAGCGCGGGCCTGGGGGTGACGGGTGGAGCCGCCTGTAACCCTAGCAGAAGTAGGCCGCGGCGGCGCGGCGGCGCGCATTGCGTGCCTCCCCATACCCGGGCACACCGGAAGAGAGCCAGATCGAGAGATATGACCCTGGGTCTCGGGCCATAGCGAGGGATATGACTACGACAATCCCACCTCCGGCAACTGTAGGCTCACAGACGGCGTGCGTTTTAGTCGGTTCGAGTCCGACATAACCTCCTCCTCCAGCTCCGGTGGGGGAGGTATCCGTGGGGATTTTTCGCACGATAAAAAAAGAGAGAGACTTTTGAAAATATTTAGCCTACGAATAGAAAATTAAAAGTACCAATTTTTTAATTCAAAAACATGTATCTTCCATCTGTAGATACGGCTTACTTATAGTTCCAGGATATATATCAGGATCACGTTGTTAAGTATTATGACTGTATCCGTTGCTTATTCTTCAAAGACAAGAAACAAAGCTCTAGACACTAACCATGACTAGCGGAGTACTTTATCAAACCCGTAAGCGAATACCTTCCATCTGCGCTGTACAAGATAGATACTGTGTAACAATTTGTTGTATGATAAATCTTCTTACAATGTTGCAAGAAAAGCAGCACTAACAAAATTTATTTCAGTACGTGCTATGTAAATTCTTGTACGTACAAATTTGTCCGGATAAGTCATTTATCAACCTAGCACCTGTTCAGCACCGTCTTGCCTCGTCCTTTTGAGATTTTCTTTTCACAAACTAGTAGCAAGTTGAGAGGATGTCGAGTTTTACAGTTCAATAAGCTTTTTTTTTTAAGATGGCACTCTGTTTTTTTTTTTTTCATTAACAAAATCGATTCAGCTTTGAAGGTCAATTTGTGGAGAGCACAGTCAGAAGTCAACAATTGCTCAATCAACAATGACTACGTTACGTACGCAGTTCATCTAATAACGACGAGACGATTAGGCAGACATCATGGTATCATAGTGAGGTCCACCAGGGCCCGTATTATTAACTCTTAAAACAGGTTGATAATAAACGGCTGTCGTACTACTAACTGCGTAAGCAACTTTGTAATCTCAATATAAGAACATGCACGCATATATAGAAAAAAGGAAAACGTGCAAAGAGGTAGCACACTCTTGCTATAAAAACGTACTAAAAACCAGCAAACACAAAAAGCATCTACTTACAACTTTTATGTATTACACTTAATAACATTTGAGTCATAATCACAGAGTATTATTATTTTCTCGTAGTCAATGATAAAAGTAGAATACCTACCTAACACGTGAAAAATGATCATCTCGGTACTTGTATCCGATGATCCGCTCAGGATTCTTCTCTAGAATCCTTCGCTCCTCTCGGGATACAATTTGGTGCCCCAAAAAGAATTCACCCTTTTCACTTGTTGGGTAATCTACTATTATTTCCTTAATATTTATACAAATATACGATGTAAACAAATACTTGATAATTTCACTTAATACTTTTATAATATTTCAGCCATTCCAGTTTTTATAACAACTACTCAAAGGTTTATTGGTTGAAAATTCATCGTTAAGCTCTCTTTTATGTACATCACCTATTTGTATACGCACACAAAATAAACGTTAATTCCATTGTTTTTTTTTCTATTTGATCTTATAAGTTATGTTGAAAATGCAAACAGTTTAGCTTTTCTTTAGAATAACAACGTTACCTTAATGTTACGTTAATACTGTTGAGAGTTCAAAAGCAAAAAGGTAATGATTATAAAATTCTATTTAAAATATTTTTTACGAGCCTCTAAGTAATCCTGCCTTTACATTCTACATTAAATCAGTACTTAGGTATTTTTTTCTTTATAGGTTAATATAATAAATAAAGAAGACGTAATGGCACTCTGTTGCGCATCACTGTACTAAACTGAACTGTTTCTAAAATATTTCGATTCGAATTTGGTAATTCAATTGTATTTGGCATCGAAATAAAAAGACTAAAATAGTTATAGTAATTTTAATATAACTATACTTTGCTTTTTACGCTATTTTGATACCATTACTCAAAATGTTTACGATTGCTAAGAATATTTTCAATAGTTCTGTAATAGCAGAATTGATACCGATATTTTAGAGAAAATAAAAAGCATATTACGAGTTTTATTTATGGTATATTCAGTATACTTATTCATTATAATTTCATTTCGCTACGATATATATTTAGTTTATCTTCGATATATTTAGTTTTTTTCTATATGAAGCTACGATAAAATATGGCAGTTTAATCTACTGCGTATCGTTATAATGTAAAAAATATTATCCATCTACGAGCTTCGTAGAGCTTGTAGCAATTTCGTAGCATTACTTAGTTCACTGATAACCAGACCACGCATACTCGTAAATATGCCACTATTACGCCCACACTTAATCTTATATTGCTTTATGAATAAGTGGAAAAAATAACAAAACTCATATCTATTTTATGAACTCACCTCATACTTAATTCAAGCCTCAATTTTGCCTAAAAATTCGCCTTAATATTCTAAATTTAAGTAAACCTTTTGATGTCACATATACTTTAATGATTGAGTTTATGTGCTATACTACTGAGAATATTTTACCTTTGAAGATAAAATTTCAAAAGTGTGTCTTTATAAGAAGTCAGTGACTAAAATAAAAAGCTTATTAGTCTAAAATAAAATTAAACTATGTTTAGGTTTTAAGACGAGTGAAAAAAAAAGAGATGTATGAAGTAAAAATATTTCGGTGTTAAAGTTGCTAAATACGAAAAACATACTATTAAATTTACGAAAGCGCAGAGCAATAACAAAAACTAGTGTGTTTGTGACGTTGTAGGGAATAATCTCATGGTCTACTGAACCGATTTTGAAAATTCTTTCACCAATAGACAGTCATATTATTTGCTTTAGCATTATTTGTATCATCACACTATCGGGGAGGGTTAGCAGCGGGAATGGGACTAAAGTCCACGCGGGTGGAGCTGCAGGCAACAGCTAGTCGTATATAAAATAAATTTCCAAACCCACCTTCTCGTTTTTTTTACATACAGTGAGTAAAATCCAACAAAATAATTGAAAAGCGAATGTCGGATTCGCTGTTAATCAATTTAGCACGTAAAGTACGGTGTAGTACCGAACTATATTAAATAAACTGGCATTCAATACATTCTATTCACTAAAAATATATTTCGGTGACGATTTGTGATATGCGCATATTTGGGCATCGAATCCACAAGAAGTGAGTCTAGTCACGAACTAACCATAAAGGTCGTCCACTTTGTTTACTTGCTTTTATTTACGTCTTGTCCTCAACTTTATGGTTTTATGAGCTTGTTGTCATATATCTTAAACTAAACCAGAGGCCCGATTCTGCTAAATCACGTTTTAAAACGTTTGATTGCAAAAGTTACGAAAACTTGCATATATATCGTAATCCAGCAGTAGGGCTTGGATGTCATCCTCATATGGGTCCTTTAAGCGAGGCGTGAAAAAGTACCTGATGAGGCCGTCAAACTGAAGGCCACAATTGTAACCATTCTTGGTGTCTGTAATTTTGATACTCTTTTCTGTTACTTAGCCTTCAGCTTGCGATCAGGCTGGGTGACGTGTCATAAATATAAAAAAGTACAACCAGTACTTTAAAATCTTTCACAGTGAGTGCCTTAACAAATGTTAAAGGCTCATTTAGACGAGGAGAGTTTCTCGCCTGCAAGATACGATTATTGAAAGGACAGAAAAAGGTTGCTTCGTCTAAACATTCGCAAAAAAATTGCCGCTCGCTCGTCATCGCTGGCGAGAGTTGCGTCGCAATTGAATATTCTTCATTCGTGTCAATGATCCTCTTTTTCACTCATTTAAATTATACGCGAATAAAATTCTGCTATTTTGACCACGCGGTCAGTCACGAAACCAAGTGCGCCATGGACTGCACGGGAGTTCCGCAGTCATATGCGTTTAAACCCAAGTCTCACATTCCCCACCATAGATTTTGTCTGGAACGGCCGACTAGGGTACGAATTGAATATTAATAGTGACCGTCGAAACAGAATTTTAAAGCAATAATTGTATTTTATCATAGGTGATATGTCACTTGCGAATCTCGTGTGATATAATCGTAGGCGAGAATTTAGTGTGTAACCATTTTGATATGATAATGACGATAATTACTAGTGATAGTAGCGCACAATTTCTCGAACCGAGACGTGCGAGAAACTTCCCGTCTAAATGAAGCTTAAGGTACTTACGGTGAAAGATTTATAGAGAAAACTTCTGCATGGAAAGCTGTTGTTCCTTCAAAGTGAAAATCCCTAGAGATTTGAATTATACCGAGAACATTGTTCTGTTTAAACGCTAGTTAAATCGCAGTCGTAATGCGATTAGTTCGTGAATTTCAATCTATTAAACAGAAGAACTGGCGGAAAACTACACCACTTAAATGTGTGGGCTAATCAAACTTATATGTTCACATTATGGTTGGTCAAACTAAATAAGGAAGCAGACCGCATATTTCGCCAAGTTTCAATGTATAATAAGGTAGATAACAATAACGACTAAGGAGCAGTAAATAAAGTACCAATTTATTATATTAGTGAGCTTGGACGTCAGCGGCGGCGTGGTGTGGTGGTAGCAAACTCGACTATTACACAGCTATTCTCATGATATGTCTATTTGCATTGACTTAGGCATTTCCGTGCCTCGGAGAGTGTGTTAAGCCGTCGCCGTCGGTCCCGGTTGCCATACGCTTATTCTATAGCAATTGTAACGGGTAGTTGGAGCCCTCAAAAGTTCGACTATTCTAATTACAGAACCCTTGGTTGTGGAGGTCAAAAAAATATCGGAATTCAGCTGCATCACAGTTAGCCTGTCGAGAATGAATGAGTGATATTGGACAAAGTAAAAAAAAGAACATTGATACTAATGTTACAAAATGATTTGTCTATTAATCTTTATCATCGTAAACAGGGTATATAAGTAATCTTTGTACAATATAAACTTTAATTTTAAATAAAATAGTTCTATATCATAATGAATCAATGAAATAATTGAAATTAATTAATCTTTAGAACAGTCCTCGTTATCATTCTTAATTAGACAAAGTTCCTTTAGTTAAAATAAATTAATTTTACGGTTATTAAAACCCAATCTCTGCAATCTTGTCTTTGCGTTACTGCTGTTTACTTTATTAATTAATATTTCTTCAGCTGTAGTTATATAGTACATCGACGTGATCCTCCGGATCTAAAATTTATGTTATGAAATTGTAATTTAGAGATCCGATTCTCAGCACTCCATGGATTCACCGTGCGGTCACCGGGTCCATAGCGTGATACAGAGAGGAACACCGTGACGGCGACTTGGACTTGCGAGATGAATAAAGAGAGGATAATACGTCCGTCATGCCTATATCCCCGAAGGGGTAGGCAGAGGTGCTAGCAGCCACATTTCGCCGTTTATGTTTAGGTCCCAATGTAATAGGTGGCGAGTCTATTGCCATTAACCGGGCACTTATACATATGTATTATAAAGTGTTTTCTATTATAGTCTCATGTATTTTCATTCATAAGATTTTATACTTATTGATCACATAAGCTGTTGATCCTTCTAAAGAAATTCAGAATGTGTTTTAAAAATACACAGTAAACATTTATTGAAATTGGTGCCTATATTTTGTGACATTTCTTCTAATTAAGTTCTTAGTACTTTTTAACACTTTTTGTATCATATTCTCACGAATAAATAAATTTGATGTAAATGAAAAAAGTTAATATACACGTCTGTGAGCTTTTTTGAAATAACATCTCCAGCAGAATTATATAGGAATTTCAGAATTAGTTCTAAAAATTCAACCAAAGTTGAATTCCGTTTACTTGATGTATCAAACTAGCCTTTGCAGTCCTGATTTTATAACATGTTTCAGTAAAACACTAATTAAGGACCAACACTTTAAAAACCTACGAAGATAAAATTTTATGATGGAGATAATGATGATGATAAGATTTGCAATGAATACTTGTATTATTATTTAATCGACTTCGGGCGGGACTCGAATCCGCGATCTTTTCCTTACAGGGGGAATGTTCTGACCACTAAGCCACCGAAGCCCGCACGAAGCCGACCCAAATTCCTCTGTACAACCGTCTTTGGGGCGATTTGAATAGTTAGCATAATAAATGCTTCAAAATTTCATTCAAGAATATTTTTATTTTGTGATAAATCTGGATCGTCCGATTTATTTGACCCGAGACTAGGTTTCTCCTTTCTAAATAAAACATAATAGATGACTACATTGTCCTTTATTCATATTAGGCAAAATACATCTTAAGATACATACGTGGATTCCGTTTACCCTTTTATCCTTCACAGGTGACCTTTCAGAAGTATAGTTAAGCTTCTTAGAAAAGTGAAACCTCCTTGTGATAAATGTCATGTATGTGTGTATTTCTTCCATGTTTGGAAGAGAAAATAAACTATTATTAAAAGCCATATTTTATTCATTTCCCTGGTACCCTTTAGGTTACAATGGATACTTCGAATACTATATACTACAGCAACTAAATTAATAAAAATGTTTATGTGTGCAGAAGGAGATCAATCAATCAATCAATTAGCCTACTGCAGTCCACTGCTGGACATAGGCCTCCCCTAATGTGCGCCACGTTTGCCGATCCTCCGCCCACCGCATCCAGTCCGTCCCAGCCACCTTTCGCAGGTCGTCGGTCCATCTGGCTAGGGGATGTCCTACCCTCCGTTTTCCTACGCGCGGTCTCCACTCTAGGACTCGTTTGCTCCAACGGCCATCAGTCCTTCGGCAGATGTGGCCAGCCCACTGCCACTTCAGCTTGCTTATTCTGCGAGCTATGTCGGTAACTTTGGTTCTTTGTCGGATAACCTCGTTACGAATTCTATCCTTCAAAGAAACTCCAAGCATAGCTCGCTCCATAGCCCGCTGCGCGTCTTTTAGGTCACGGACTAACTCCACCATCAGTGGCCACGTTTCGGCACCGTAGGTCATAACAGGCAGGACGCACTGGTCGAAAACCTTTGAAAGGCATTGCGGCAGGGGGGAGGAGAAGACCCGGCGCAATTTGCCAAATGCTGCCCACCCTAGTTGGATTCTTCTGGCTACTTCTTTCTCGAAGTTGTTTTTACCGAGCTGGATAACTTGCCCCAGGAAAATATATTTTTGAACAACTTCGAGTGTCGCCCCTTCGATGGCAATCGGTCTCGGTACATGTTCGTTGATCATAATAAGGAGATCAATTACATTCAATTTTAAATTTGATTACACACCTCAGGTTTTATGGTCTCATTTATTATGTACTTTTCTTTATAGTGGATTCGCATAAACATTCAAACGCAAAGACACATCTTAGAACATAGCTATCACGTAAAACCCGGCAGATCTAAATAAAATCATGTCGTGCACATTGAGGTAATACTTTTATCTTGTCAACGCCAATTCCGTAAGTTTTACTCGGGGGAACACGGAAATAGTGAGACACCATCTTCCTTGTACACAGTGTTTACCTTTTTATATGTGAGAAGAACACATTTTAGTTAATCAGTACTTGGAATAAGGAAATATACGGTAAATGAGCGTTAATAAATTTATACCATTAGCAAATTCATTATGATTTTGGAATCATCGTCGTTCTAATGTGGCTTCCAGACTTATGTTTTCCAAAGTCAAAGTCAAAACTCAATTATTTGGTATAGATCATTAAAACGGTAGGTAGTTATAAAACGTAAAAATTATAAAATATATCAGAGACTTGTTTAACAAATGGACCACACCGGTCTGAAACGCGGCCCCGGCTTGAGAAGACTTCTCAGCGGGCATTTTTTTGGTCTATGTTATTCTTTCCTCCATGGTCGATTTACAAACATTTACTACTTAGTCTAAAAACATTAATTTGCTTGACTTGCTTACGGAAGCGACTGCCGCTTGACCTCTCGACCCCGAAAGAAAAACCTGCTTCAGAGCTTTGTAACTCAATCAGCAGTTGACTATTGAGGCTCGTCAACGCCTATTATACTTACGCACAGTTTTGTACTGCGCACTATGTAGACGTTGATGCGACTTGCTTTACCTGTAACTAGTTGGGAATTTCTTTCCCAATCAGTTACAGTGGTACTCGATGGGAATATACCAAATTTTTCAATTCTTAAACTGCTATATTCATGACCTTTTAGGAAGTAAATCAAAAGCTATATCAGCATGTCTATCTTAACTTTCAGAATCAATAAACAGTTAATTACGAGTCTCAACTTTTTCATTTTTGTTCGCAATGTCAATAAAGTCGAACGAATCCCTTTAGACGAAGTTCGACACTCATTTCATGCCGATGTTATAATAAGGTCACGGGCGTCACAATTTAATGCTTTACAAACTTCTTGGCGCGTGTTGACTGTTTGTTTATTTATTACTTCATTTGTCCTTTAGCTAGTTCATTTGGAAAGTTTTAATTAGTATCGTGACTGAAATTATATGAATTTGAAGTGTAGGAAATTTTTTTTATACCACTAAGGTCGCAGACAAGCACACGGCCCACCTGATGGAAAGTGGTTACCGAGGCTTAAGGACGAGTGCAACACTAGGGTAGTCACACTCGTGAAGACAAGCGAAAAAAGACTTTGATCTTCCCACTGACAGCACAAAACCTCTCCAGTGAGCTCTGGCTACCCTACTCACCGCTGGAGGTTATTATACCCGAGGTATTATGCTGAATTTATCGAAGTGATGGTGTGTCAACCAGTGATATTAGTTACTACTGGGTTGAACAGTGAACACCCTTTATTAATTCAGGATTCATCCTTGTGGTTATCCTAGATACATCTAAAGCTTGCACTCTGAAGTCAGATGTACGGTCTCCTACACTTCTATTCTATCCTCCTGATGTGATCTATCTAGGCCATTGTAAAATTGAATGCCTGCTTGATCTTCCAACCTCGAGAGTAGAGCCTGCGTGAAAGCCTAGTCCAATAGTCAGCAAGCGTACCGGTTTATAGGTGAGTATAAAGTAGAATGTGGTACGAGTAAAATATCGTTACCAATTGGTTTGAATATGGAATATCGATAATATTGTTTGATAATTTGTTGCAATTGCAATTATTTCCAAAAAAAAAAAACTTCATGCACTTTCAACCTCAAACAGTAAAAGTAATGTTTGTTGTTAAACACAACATTAGACGTTTTATTGTTTTAAACACAATATCGTCGCAGTCGTAGAACAACGACGGATTTGACTTTTTGGAAAAATTTTTTTTTTGCTCTAATTAACTTAAAATATGGTACTTTATAAAAAAAATAAAACATTTTATCAAATTTCATTACAAATGAACCAAATACAGAGTTGAATACTGACGGTTTTGATTAATTAACGTAAAACAATGACGGATTGATACTTGCACCGTTGTCTGTCGCTGTCCCCTGCCCCCCGCGCCCTTTCCGCTCCCGACGCATTGGCATTACCGTCGATGTTCTAGGATAAGGTCACGTCAGGAGGAACAGTCGTCCTCGGATAAGTTTTGTCACAATGTACTATAAATTACATAATTTTTTGTTTATTTTAAGTAAATATAAATTTTGACGTCTTAGAACAGCGGTTTGTCAAATCCGTCGTTGTCCTTGGGAAACTAAAATATATTTTTTTATATCTTTGTTTTTACCTTTTATCTTTTAAAATAACATCATTCAGTTCATCCATGATTAAAATTGTTTGTTTTTATTATGATTTTTTTCAGTGACGCATAATAAAATACGTCGATGTTTTACGTACCTATTGTAGGCGTATGCTATAAACCGTCATTTTTCTAGGGATAAGCGGAGGACGAATATACTGAACCGACGTTGTTCGTCGTATAGATTATAATATACGTCTTTATTCTATTTCATATTTCAAAAATGTTGTATTAATTTGCCAAAATACTTACATTACCTTAGATTATACAATGATATAATTGTTCCTAGAAACCTTATTCTATAGATTTATTTTAATTAAGGTTTTTTTTTTCACCTGAACGATGTTCGTCGCACAGCAGTATGGTACTGGTGTGCGACGAACATCGTTCAGCCAATCAACAGACATGCTAATTTGTAATGATCCATTTTGCTCCCAACATTAACCAGATGAGTTGGAATGTCTATCAGTGAACACTATTGGTACAGATTCTGTGATGGAGCGTGTGATTAATACACAGCTCCTGAGGTACCTTGAGGGAAACGATCTCCTGAGCGACCGACAGTACGATTTTCGTCACAGTCGCTCTACCGGTGACCTCCTGGTGTATATCACTGACCGCAGAGCGCAAGCCATCGAGAGTCGGGGTGAGGCACTAGCAGTCAGCCTACATGTAGCGAAGGCCCTCGATGGCGTCTGGCACAGAATTCTTCTTGTGAAGTTGCCACGCTATGGACTCCCCGAGGGACTATGCGAATGGATTGCCAGCTTTTTATCTAACAGAAGTATCCAAGTCGTCGTCGATGGCAGCTACTCGGACCGCATGAACATAAATGCTAGTGTTTCACAAGGTTCCTTGTTGTCCCCGACCTGTTTCTACTGCATATCAATGACATGCTGTCTGATGACTTTGTTTTTACCTACAGCACCGGGGACACGTATTACACGGGCCGTGCAAATATCCCTAAGTCAGAAGTGGAGGAAAGTTGCGAACAACTTGTTTCCCAAATCGAGACTACTCTCTCTGGATTATCCGATTTGGGACGACTAAACTTAGTCCAATTCAACCCTACTAAGACACAAGTATGTATATTCACCGCTAAGAAAACTCCATTCATTGTAGCGCCGCAATTCCTGGGCACACCGCTTACCATTTCCTCGAGTATCGGGATCCTTGGTGTCGGTATCTCCAGCGACGTCCAACACCGTAGTCATTTAGAAGACAAGGTCAAGCTGGCATCAAAGAAACTTGGGGTGCTCAACAGGGCGAAGCAGTACTTCAGTGCGGGGCAACAACTCCTCCTTTATTCGGTACCACATGAAGTACTGCTGTCACCTTTTTGCCGGAGCGCCTGCGTGAGCTTGACCCTTTCGACTCGGTGCAAAGATGGGCGTTAAGGCTCGTCGGCAATCCCATACTCACAGGCAATGTGGAACCTCTCACTCTCAGAAGAGACTTTGCCTCACTGTGTGTGTTCTACCGCCTATACCTAAAATGGTTTGTGCTCAGATGAACTGTTTGATATGATGCCCACAGCTACATTCTATCATGGCACTTCTCGCCACAGGCAGAGAATTCATCCTCACACATTGCGTCCGGAAACGGAGCGCACTGTGCGGTATGAAAGGAACTTCATTCCTCGCACACTCAAGCTGTGGAATGAACTCCCCGCGGTGGTTTTCCCAAGCGTAGACAATATGGGGTTCTTAGAAGGTTTCTTCGAGGTCGGCAGCATGAGTGTGACGCCTCTGGTGTTGCATACGTCCATAGGTCACGGTAACCACTTGCCATTAGGTGGGCCGTGTCTGCCACCCAAGTGGAATAAAAAAATCGTATTAATAATACCAAATAAATACTTTTACAAGTATATAAGTAATTCATTGTTTACCCTATTTACTTTTTTATTTTCTGTCTTTATCTTGAGACTTTTAATTATTATGATTAAGTATAATTATTATTGATTAATAGTTTGGGTTTCTGCTACCTGGTTATGCTTATGTTATCTAGGTTTATTGATTAAAAATGCCAAAAACAGATTTTAGTCAAGATCTGATTGTTTTTTTATAAAGTTCTTATTCTTATTCAAATTCAAATAAATTCATTGCAATTATGAGAGTTAAGTTTATTAATTTGAAATTAAAGGTTTGAAGAATTAATTACTGTTTTAAAGTGATTGATCTTCTACTGTAGGTTGCCTTCTTATTAAGTAGAATTAGCAGTAATTATTGCAGTTTTGATGCATTTTTTTTTGTAATTTTGTACTTTTTTTTTTTTTTTTTTTTTTTTTTTTTTTTTTTTTTTATCGTGCGCAAAATCCCCACGGATACCTCCCCCACCGTAGCCGGAGGAGGAGGTTATGTCGGACTCGAACCGACTAAAACGCACGCCGTCTGTGGGCCGTCAGTTGCCGGAGGTGAGATTGTCGTAGCCATATCCCTCGCACCCCGGCCGACCCAGGACCATATCTCTCGATCTGGCCCTCTTCCGGTGAGGGGACCCCAGAGTCCCCAACCCGCCCCCGGGTATGGGGAGGCACGCAATGCGTGCCGCCGCCGCGGCCTGCTTCTGCTAGGGTGACAGGCGGCTCTACCCGTCACCCCCAGGCCCGCGCTCATGGGGGACGGAGGTCATTCTGCGACCTCCGACGCCCGAGTTGCCGCTGCTCGTTGCGGGCCGCGCGGTTTGCGATTCTCCTTCGCTCCTCACGCTCCCGCTCCGCCGCCTCCTTCACGAGCATTACTTGCTCGCAGAAGGAGTCGCCGGCGGCCCACGAATCTGCGCAGCGAACCATCGCTGCGAGCAAAGTGGCGAGCGTGAGAACTCTCACTCCTAGGGTCGCCACCAGCTCCCGTCTCGGCGTCTCCCACGCCGGACACTCGGTGAGCGTGTGCAGCGCCGAGTCCTCGCTCGCGTCGCAGTGATGGCACTCGGACGTTGGCTCTTTCTTCGCGGTCCGATGCAGATACCGCCCAAAACACCCATGATTGGTGATGATCTGCGTCAGCCAGAACGAGAGGCCGCCGTGTGGCCTCTCTAGCCACTCCCCCATGATGGGTCTTACCGCCGCTACTACGGCGTGCCCTGCGCGTGGTTGCCCAAGTTGTAGCTCCCACTCCGCCACCATGTCCCTGTGGAGCCGGGATCTCACGGCCCGAATTTCTTCAGGCTCAGGATCGTGTCCCCGCTCCCGCGCCGCCTTTCGGAAGCGGTATAGCGCCGAAAGGGATCTCGCTTCCAGGATCCACGGTAGCGATCCGGCGAGGAGACTCGCCGCTTCAAAGGATATCGTGCGGTACCCCCTGATGGTCCTGATGGCCATTTTCCGCTGCGGTTTACGCAGCAGGTCCACGTACTTGGCTCTCAGGTTGTCCGCCCATACGGGGCACCCATATAGTGCCATGGACCGCACGATACCCGCGTAGAGTCTCCTGCACGAGTCCTCCGGGCCCCTCAAATTGGGCAGCAGACGCGTCAAAGCGTTAGCTGTGAGCACCAATTTGGGGACCAGGCTTCGGAAATGCTCCCCGAAGTCCCATCGACCGTCGAGCACGAGCCCCAGATATTTCATCTGGGGCTTGATGCCGATGAGAGTGCCTCCCACTGTGATGCTGGATCCCGCTGGTGGTCCGCGCCGAGGTCCATGAAAGAACATGGCCTTGGTTTTCTGCGGAGACACCTCGAGACCCAACCGCCGGATCCGTTCCACGACTTGGGCAACCGCGGTCGTGGCCTTCAGGGTTGCTTCGCGATGTGTAGCCCCGCTCGCCATTACTAGCGTGTCGTCCGCATAACACGCCACGGCGGCACCATCCACGAGCTCACCGCGAAGCACCCAGTCGTATCCGATGTTCCACAGGAGCGGCCCCAGGACCGATCCCTGCGGAACACCGCACGACATCTCTCGCCGACCGACACCGGTCGCACCTGGGTAGATGACAGCTCTCTCCGTCAGGTACGCCCCGACTATGCGGCGGAGGTAGGGAGGCACATCATGGTACACGAGCGCCTCCATAATGCAACTCCAGGGCAAGGTGTTGAACGCGTTGGAGATGTCTAAAGACACCGCCAACATCACCTCGCCCCGAGCGACCGCATCCTCCGCCAGAGTCCTCACGCGCATGATTGCATCCACGGTGGAACGCCCTCGGCGGAAGCCATATTGGGCATCCGCCAGATCCGGCCCTTCTCTAGAGAGGTGCTCGACGAGGCGCTTCGCGATAACTCTTTCAAAGAGCTTGGCCACCTCATCGAGCAACACTATGGGCCGGTAGCCGGACGGTGAGTCCACCGGGCACCCCTCCTTCCGGATGAGGACCAGTTTCCCAGTCTTCCAGGTCTTCGGAAACTGGCCCCGCTCCAAACATGCGCTGAGCAACCCTCTGAGTCGAGGCTCGAGAGCGTCTTCCCCTAGAGCTAGGACCCACGCGCGGCCTGGAATGCCGTCGGGTCCCGGGGCGGTGTTCTTCTTGGCGCTAAGCCTTCGCACCGCCAGCTCTAGTTCTACCCAAGTGACCTCGGGCACGTCGTCGTCAACCACGCTGGGCGCCACAGGCGACCGAGGTGGCGGGGTCATCCGCGGTGGAACATGTTCCGCCCGCGTCGGGAACAGGGATTCAACCACTCCTCCGAGCAGAGCCGGCTGGAGAGTCTGGGTCAGCGGCGGGGCCCGGGGGCGCAGCTTTCCTCTTACCATAAGATAAGGCCGCCCCCATGGGTCCCTCTCCAGCGTCTCCATCAGCTCTTTATAAGCCGCGGCTTTGGCCCGCTTAATCTCCGCTCGGAGGGCATTTCTGGCCTCTCTGTATCCCTCATGAAGCTCCGCCACTCGGGGCTCCGTATCTGCGGGTCGACTACGCCTCCTACGGAATCTGGCCCACCGGCGGTGCGCGATCACGCAGGCTTGTCGCAGCCTCGCGATCTCCGCAGACCACCAGTAGACCTGACGCCTCGGACTATAGGGCGGAGCCCTAGGCATACCCGCATCGCAGACACGTGTCATGGCCTCCCGAAACCACACCGCCTCATCATCGATATCAACAGGCCTGTCCGGCGCCATGGCCCAGGCCTGTACGATGGCAGCCTCCAGGAGGACCTCCCGATTCAGTGCCTTAAGCACCCAGCGCGGCTCGCGTGGGGCCGGTATGACCGGCGCATCGCCTGCGGGGCGAGAGACGTCAAACCGAACATATCGGTGATCCGACAGTGTCTCCACCCCCGCAACGACTCGCCAGTTCCGCACACGGTGTGACAGCGAAACGCCCGCGAACGTGAGGTCCACGATCGAGCTGCGCCCCGCGGCCACGAACGTGGCTTCGGCCCCGCAATTCTGGAGAACTAGACCGAGTGTAGCGGCCCAGCTCTCCAGTGCCCTGCCCCGCGGGTTCGTGTGCCGGGATCCCCAGGTCACAGACCAGGCGTTAAAATCCCCGAGCACAAGAACCGGGCGAGGGTAACAGGCATTGACGACGTCGGCCAGCTGATCCAGCGATTGCCGATATTGGTCTATGTACCGGTGTCGACTCGGCGTGAGATATACGGCCACGACCGCTATCTCCCCCACATGTGCCGCCACGCAGCCATGCCCCCTCGCAATGACGGTAAGAGGGGGGCTGCCTGCAGAGGCATTATGCACCAGTGCCGCCGACCCATCCAGGTCGATCACCCAGGCAGGCCCGGGTGGTCGGTGAGTGTATGGATCGGCGACAGCGGCGACATTTATGGACCACTGTGCCATGCTCTGAAGCAGAAGTGCCTGAGCATCGACACCGTGGCCCACGTTCGCCTGAAGGATGCGGAGTTGAGGATCCATTATGGAACCCTCTCCTCCGCACTCCGCCGCGAACTAGATTCGGAACGCCCGCCTCGCGGCTTTGGCTCCCCCCCGGTGCAGGTTTTGCTGCCAACCCTGTGGTTGGCCGGCTTGCCCTCCGCCGCACACCTGAAGCAGTGTGGTGGAGCTTCGCACTCACCGGCCACATGACCGGGTTGACCACAGCGGAAGCAGCGGTCTCCGACCGTCACCTCCGCCGTGCACTGCACACCCACGTGGCCGACCGACAGGCACCTGAAGCACCTGGCCGGTCGAGCCTGCAGGAGCCGTACCTGCACCTTCGCAATGCCTCCTACCGCGAGGCTCCGCTTCTCGGCAGCCTTTAGGGCTGCGGCGATGGGGCAGCCGACAACTGCCGCCCCCTGTCCATAGCGGCTGAAGCGGATCGCTCCAACTTTGACCGCGTCCAGGGGACAGCCCCCGGCCTCCGCCACGGTGAGCCTTAGCTCCTCAGCCGTGATGGAGTCGTCCAGGCCCGAAATGCGCAGTTCTGCGCATTTATTGGGCCTGGACACCCGGACATTGGCTGCGTCCAGCGACTCCCTAAGCGTCGCGGCTACGGCGTCGGCTTGAGGACCACTGCTGGTGCCGGGTATCGCGATGAGCCGGGCACCCGTCCTCGTTTGCCTGAACGTGATGGCCCCCGAGATGTTGAGGGCCTTCATATCTATTAACGTCTTGGCATAACTCAGGACCGGGCCCAGCTTCACGCCCTTCTCTGCCCCCTCCGCCGTCAGCGATAAGAGGACAGCCGTTGATCGAGGTGCGCGCAGCCTCCCCGGCACTCCCTTCGCGGCAGCCTCGGCTTTCTTAGCCTTTCTGGCTGCCTTCTTACGGGCATTCCGCCTCTTTTTGTTGTCTCCGACTACCTCCCAGCCCCTCTCCGGTTGAGAGCTGGTGGAGGCAGTCGGAGCCGAGCCCTGGGCCGGGACTGGGGCCGGGGACGCCTTCCCTTTGCCCTTCCCCTTGCCCTTGGTCTGGACGCCCTGAGCAGCTTGAGCTGCGCAAGTGGGAGGTGCGGCAGTCATGCCTCGAGCCGACGCGCGCGTGGTCGCCACCGTAGCTGGACGGGTAGCACCCCTCCTGGCCGCATCTGCATACCCGGTCGGTGGCGCAAGGGCCGGGCGGCGGAAGGAGTCCATGATGGTCTCCATCATACTCCGTGTGCGCTCCTCATGCGCGGCCTGCCGTGCCTCCTGGCGCTTTTCCATGGCGGCCATGGCTGCCGCGATGGCCGCAAATGGATCCACCGCCGCCCGTGTTGGCTGCAGCACCGGCGACACCGACCGATTCGTCGGTGAGACCGGTCGCTCCGGCTGCGCCGCAAACGCCTGCCGCGACGATCGCGTCACGCGCACCTGCGGCATTTCGGCCACCACTTTTTTCAGGCCCGCTATTTCCGCCGCCATTGCGTCCCTGTCCTTGCAGTACTCGGCCTGTCGCTGGGCCTCTTGCCGCTTGGCATCAGCCCGGAACTCGGCCAACTCCGCCTTGAGGGACTCGGCCCACTCGGCAAGGCGCCATGTGGTCTGCAGGACCCGCTCGTCTTCCGGCGTGGGCGTCCCTGTTTGGGTGCTCGCCATCGCCTGGAGGGCCTCCACTGCCTCCCTGGTGACCGTGTCGGTCCATTGCGGGTCCGCCGCCGAGGTGGAGGGTCTCAGCGGCGCTACCACATCCTCCGGGGTGGAGGCGCATAGGGAGAGAGGGGCTCGGGGGGCCACCGTCTTGCCACCTCGCGACCTTTGGCATCCGATCGCTACAAATTTGTAGGGGGGAGGGCGCAGCAGCTCCTCGCCACTGAAGCTGCCACTGGAAGACGAGTCAGTCAGGGTGAGGTCCAGATCTGAGTCGGCCCTCGGCTTCTTCTTTTTCTTCTTCCGCTTTCGTGCAGATTTCCGGGTCTGCAGGCCCATCGGGCTGTTGGCCCTGCTCCTCTCGTTGGCCGTGTCGAATTTCTCCGACACAGCCGCAATTTTGGACGCGACCTCCGCGTCGTGATGCTGCGCGACCTCCGCGCAGACTGTTTCGCTTGGTTTGGGGGGGTTATTAAAGTTATCTTCCATAATAGATCCCACGAGTAGAGACGATTTAAATTACACTTCCCGGGTGACGCTCATTCCGGGAAGCGGGGTAAATACTGTGGAGTTCCCCAAGTGTCCACAGGTTTTAATCGACTTCGCTGTCGGGTTTTAGAGACTTTTCCTTGTCGTGGGCCGGCCAATTAAGGCAAGCCCCGCGGCCTCCAAGATCACGGCTTCCTGAGCGTGGCTAGCACTCAGGTCGTTGTCGATCTCCCGGAGGTTGCGCGACGCGGGAGAGGGGCCAGCCCTCCCAACTCCGACGGTGGCACGAGTGCCTGTCAGCCCCTGCGCGAGCAGTGGGCCGACCCGTCCTTTGATCCCAGTGGATCGCGTCTCTCCCCTGTCCCCTCTGAGAGCAGAGGGATACCGGGAGCGACATACCACGACCCCCTCTGGGTCAGCTAGCCCTGAAAAGGGCTGTTGGAATGGAAGGGATCCTACGGACCCCTTCCCGCGGACCTTGCAGGCCCGCCATACCACGACCCCCTCTGGGTCAGCTAGCCCTAAAAAGGGCTGTTTGAGTGAAAGGGATCCTATGGACCCCTTCCCGCGGGCCTTGCAGGCCCGCCATCCCACGACCCCCTCGTGCAGTGGGGTCGGCTGCCGGGTTATTCGTCAACGGCCAATAGATCTCCTAGAGTAGGAGTCCATTGACCGTTGTCCAGGGTGCACCAGCCCCCTCGCTTCCGCTCCCCAGGACCTCGGTCCAGAGGGGGAAGAAACGAGGAAGCCAGCGTGGAGGTTACCCGACCCGCACCCCTGTAATTTTGTACTAATAATTTCGTAAGTAAAACATTTCAAAGTTAGCTTTTTTTTCATTTCTTAAGTCCAAATCCGTCGCAACATTTTGAAAGGATTCCCTTAAAAAGTGACGGTATGTACTGTACGCCACTTTTTAAACAAAGATAGTCCGTAAAATAACGACGTATCAGATTATTCGTCACCTTAGTGTCCACAGAACAACGACGCATGTGACTTTTTTACTAATTAACGCAATATTTAAAATATGTTGCGTATGTCATGTTATAAAGTATTTAATTCATAGCAACATATCAAAATTTTAGAAAGATTGAATAACTAGTTTTCAAAATATGACAACATCTATAGATGAAAAACTTTAAAGTGTTCTCCTGTAAAGTTAGCAAAAGTCACATCCGTCTTTGTTCTACGACTGCGACGATATTATCCCTGTAGGCGATTATTAATCCGACCATTTTTGAAGTCGATTACACACAGCTATGTAGCTACGAGTATTTATGGAACAAAGAGGGTTTAGAGAGACGTAAAACAAACAAAACCATTATTTTAGTCTCTTTCTTCATAATAAATGAAGAAGGAAGGGGTTTTATCACCAAAGGAATTCATTACAAAACAAAAGCAAACAGTAAGGAAATTAACCCATTATGGACTAGCGATCCCGTACGGTACCACTTTTTCGCGCGTTTTGTTTTGTCATCCTGAACCAACGGATGATGCGATAGATACACCTAAATTGGTGCAATCGAAGCGAGAAAGTGTGCGCTATTATTCGATGACCGGTGTTTGACAGTTATTGTCTTCATTTGAGTGTAATTGATTGCAGAAGTGGATGTGTCAATTTTTTTTTCCCAAAAATGGATAAGCTTTTCAAGTAAGTACCTATATTTCTTTAGTTTTGTAGTTATGCGATCATTTTATTATGATTACATATTCTATAAGAGTGCTTCGATTGTGTGAATCAGTTACATTAGGCCAGTTCAAAGAAATGGCGGTAATATGGTTTGCTAAAGTTGCTGGTACCATATGGTACCGCTAGTCGCTTACCGTGGCTTTCGAATTTTTCACTTTTTTGGAAGTTAGTGTCGTAAAAGGGTATAATGTTGTAGTTATATTTTTATAACATCATTATAAATACGTAACAATAAACATAATGTGAATGTTTTCCAAAGTAAATTATTTTTTGTTGTTATTTAGCTGCAATTCGAGTATACACAAAACTATTTTGCTGCTATTTTAGAAGATTATAAAGAGCTTGAGTTTCACCAGATCCACATAGCAGCTTCAGAGCCCGCCGTGCGCTTAGACGAGGATTCAGAAGATGAATACACTGGTGCATTCAGCAACAATCTGAGTGGTTGGCAGCTCAGCGCGCCTTGTTGGTATTGTTAGCGAAAAGTAGGTACATGAAAAAGACCTCGTCGTGAATGTCGACCACGTAATGTATATTCACCTGAAATTCAGCCTCGAAACAAGATCTCAGATCAAAATACTTCTGGGGGCGAGGACGTGGTCGTATTAGTTCACGTGTTACTGGACGTGGAGCAGTTATAGGGCTAAGTCATCAAGCTCCAGTTGCTCCGGTGATGATACAGATAGATCGGTTGATGAACCTGCCCGAAAAACGCAAGACTACCAGCGCGTACCTGAGTGAAAGGAAGTCTATCAAAGGAGTTACCTGCATTTTCTGAAGGAAATGTGAAAAGTGCGCTTTAGAAAATTGCTCATCGCGAAGAAGATAGCATTGCGTGAAGTGCGATGTAGGGCTATGTGCTGCCTGTAACTATCAATTCCATACTATGTTATTGTAAAAATATAATAAATAACACATTTTTTACCTTATACTGTGTATTTTATTTTCATTCTTGCATAATATACCTAATAGTTTACCAATAAATGCCAATGTTAAAATTAGAATGTTGCTACGGTAAGAGACTAGCGATCCCATATGGTACCAGCATATTCCGTGTGAACTAAGCCTTAGATCAAATTTTAAATGCTTGTATCATGTTAATTAGGCCCTAATCAAAAACATACTAAGAGAAAAAAAAAATCGGGGACGTCAAAAAAACTCAGTCCATAATGGGTTAAGATAAATTCAAATAACAGATTAAATAAGACAATATATATATAACAGAATATATATAACAGAATAAATGTGATAAGACAACAACAGTAATAAGGACAGTAAACTTAGAAACATTTCAAGTCGAGTGTTTTGAAATGGCAGTAATAGCTCAACAAAACTTCATAACCGCAGAGCTCGACTGCTGCTCATATCCGTGGCATGTCACAGGCATCTGAGCAAACAGAGTGCTCGCTACTGTACACAAACCTTTTAAATTTTTCTAGAAACGTTTTTATTTTCTTTACTTGCTTTGTAAAAAGTGCACGTACAATAGTTTGCTTAAATTGTTGATAAATATTTTTATAGCACCGTTTTATTATGATTAATAATATTTTATTTACACGTAAATAAAATATCATTTATTTGAAATTCTAAGTTAAAGGCTGCATACGTCAGACGTGTTGTGATGACGTACAATTTATATTACTGGCAAGAAACGTGTCTAATCTTCTAAAAACTTGAGTTGTGCTATAAAACATAATGAAGAAATGCTTGGTACATTTCATCTATCTTGTGAAAGTAAGTGACACGACCCGGCAAGGAAACATACAAAGTAAGTAATCTAGATAAAGGAAAAAGTCATAACTCGCCCACTTGCAGTTACATTTGAAGAAAATATGAGATTCAGGAGCAATTTCATCTAACTCATATATGACGGAAACAAGATTAAAGTAGTCTTGTTGAGGTGAGTGTTATGGACACTTTAAAATAGATATTTTAAAAGTTGAATATAAAATTGTGATTACAATTCATTTGGTTGTTATGCGAGAGTTGATTATAAAGCGACTAAAACGACATTTTCTTTCTAATTCAGAATTACGTACACCTGTAGGATTGAGATGACACCATCATAATAGTGCAAGCAAGTAGATCAAAGAGCAAAAGTTTCGAGATTTTTTTTCTCTGCCTCACATAAAAATAGGCAATAATTCTTTCTTTGCTCACCCCCTATTACGTGGGACCTAATACAACGACTGGTGAAATGTGGGGATTAAATTCACCTCTACCTAACACTCCGGGGATGAAGGCGTGATTGTATGTATGTATGTATGTAATTTTTTGCCGATTCACGTGTTTTCATCTTCCTACAGTCACGATACCTTTAAACGGGGCCGGGGCCTGAAAATGAGGATCATCATTTTAGTACTTGATAGCCTTTATGGCGTGGCATTAGTGAACGCGGCCGCAACGAAGGAGGCGCGGTTCGATCCACGCTCAGTGCAAATATTTGTATGCGTGAATATAGGTAATTTACATAGGTCTGGTCTTGCCTCGGAGAGCACGATAAGCCGTTCATCCCGGTTGCCATATGGACATCTTAGGCTTTCGTTAGTGGTAGTTGGAGCCCTAAAAAAAGTTCAACAACTGGTCTAACTGTAATGTTTCGGTATCGCCCAATATCGCTGTTATATGTTATATTGAGTTGTGGAGGTCAGATGGCATATATGACAGCTTTAAATAGTGACATTCACACTAAACGGTGGTGGTCATACGGAGTATATAACCACGGATTTATTGTCATTCATCTTATTACCATCTTGGACGGTGAACTCATTAGGTATAACCTGCCTTATACATACAAAATCTTAAAATCTTGTGTACAAAATCTCATAACTATTTATCATATCTCATAAATATATTATGGTTTACATAATGGAAACGATGCGTAATCAATTGCAAGTCAGGGACTGAAGCACTTGTAATAGTTTAGGCATCGTTTTAATGCCTGTTTATTACGTAATTCCCATTGTTTTTGGTACAAATGGAACATGATTGGGTTTCTGCATCGTTGCATAAACCTTTATTGCACATTAATATTAACAATGTATTGCATTCGCCACAAACGATCGACTTTCACATGTATGCATGTCGGTATTTTAATACAAGCATATCGGTATTATAATATTACGTTTGGTAATTTGTTAACCGACTTCAAAAAAGGAGGAGGTTCTTTTGTTATAAATTATTTTGCAGAATACCTAATACAATTGAATGTAAAATCAGACACGAATACTAATAAAAAGTATCATACCATAACATTTCAATTACAATACATAATAATTTTTATTTAATTCTAAAACAAATCTCACTGCAGAAAATTTATTATAATTTTAACGAGACGCTGGGATCACGGGCTCCAAGTGCCCGTCTCTTATTCAAAGACATTTCGAAACGCCTAATAGACGCTACCCGGGATCGAAGGGCTGGTTTATTCCTTGCACAAAGGATTGGTATTGCCATTCGACGTGGCAATGCCGCCAGCCTTCTGGCCACCCTTCCAATTGACGTCGATGGGAAGGAATTCATTGACGCCTGAGCCTGCAGCTTTGTACTCGTATACAGGTATAATATTATGTATTGTTTTATATTTTTACTTTAACTTTTTATTTGAGCTATATTATGTAGTATGAATTTAACACTATCAGATGATGAAAACCTGAAATACATGAATCTGCAGACTCAACTTAGGAAGTAGGTACCACCCTCTCTGGGTCGGCCGGGGTATTGTCCAATAAGCACATATAAAAGGGCACGAGGGTGAATGTATTTATCTACTTAAGCCATTACACGGTTATGCTTACTAAAAAAATAGTTAGTGAGTGAATTTCAATCAAATCAACCATTTATTGATATCTCAAGATACCCATTAATAAGTTCCAGTCATTGAGTTGTTACTGAAAATGTCCATAAATTTCGCAATCCACAGTTGCGCGCGTGATTACAGAGCCAACGAGGCAGTCAATTAATTTTCATTAACGTCTAAACCACAAACAGCAACGGGAATAAATCATAGTGTTATTATAAATTCAGTACACGAAATTCAGGAGAGCGAACGTCCACCTTCGGAATGCCCATTAATAAACTTTTCGGATTCATTTATGTCTTATGCGATCAGAATAAATTACTGTGAAAACATAAATTTTCAGTTTAGGCTTTCAAATTCTCCACTGTTTATGGGCTTGGTACAGAAATTGGTTTATTGTAACTTTGGGAATTTTACGCGTCTATCAATTCGGAACTTGTGGCCTAATACCCAGTCTTAGAGTTCAATTAGGTGGCTTTAAGTTTGCACTCCTATTTTCTGCTAGTTAAATTCCTTATTATTTTATATGATGCGTAATACATGTTTTATATGATGTCTAACGATAAGGAAGTCAGCTTGGTAACTTCATAATTTATTAAGAGTTAGGAATAAAATGCGGGTGTCACATAATCAATAATAAAAAATATCAAATTATTTGCTCAGTGTAAAAAAGTGGTCTTCATATGTAACTATATAACTATTATTATGCAAAATAATGCTTCCAATTTTCTCAGCTTACTCCTAAAATTTGACTTTAAAGATTTTTATAGAAGCGACTAGCGTTTTTCCGCTCAACCCCAAGAAGAAATTCTATGCCAGACCCTCTTTCGTTAATCTGCTAGTATACAGGGTGTATTTTTGAAACGGGGCAGTAAGGGCAAGTACCTTAACCGTTGTAGTTACAGCAAAACGTTCTTAGGAGACCTTCCCTAACTTTTTGAGAAATTTTGAACTGCATTTACAGATTTAGCAAAAATCTTACAGTTAGCGAAAAAAATGCAAAAAGTCCGAATTTTTTTTTTGTGCCAAAAATACACCCTGTATAGACAAGATAAAAAAAAGTGTCAAATCTACAAAACGCATTTTACTATTGATTTTAAAATGCATCAACTAATACCTATGATGGGTTATGAATGACAAATATCGAATAGTATAGTAAATTGATGGCCAATATATTATATTATACACTTTATGATTTATGTTGTAAAAATAATATTTTCAGTTTGAATTCACAGAAATCTGAAAGGTACGAACGGTGAAAATAAGTATTAAATTTCTCGGTAAACTGTCGGAATGTCAGTAACATTGCCGCATTGGTGGATTCGAAAATGTTTTCTGCTTAAAAATTATTTCACATAATATTTAGACTTCAGATATAAGATTAGTAAAACGCACTAGCTCCAAAAGATCTATTGCACGTAAAACTAGTCAATTCTGGACATAATGAGCTCAAAAAGGGTGAGATGCTAACGTCCAAACGAATGTTCTAGGTAACACTAGGAATTTTCCGAGATGGTCTTAAACAAGTGTAGATTCTGCCAAATTGCAAACAGTTGTGTGCCGCTCAAAGCTTCTTAATGATAGGGAGGGATCTGTTGCACGTGAAACAAGACAGTTCTGGACATTTATAGCTCAAAAAGGGTGAGATGCGTACGACCAAACGAATGTCCTACGCAATACTAGGAATTTTCAGCAATGGTCTTCATGGGGCACAGAACTCTTCGCAATGTGTTGGCATCTCACACCTGTTTAAGACCATGGCTGAAAATTCCTACGTTAGCCTCTCACCCTTTTTAAGCTCTGTGTGTCCAGAACTGTCTTGTTTCACGTGCAGCAGATCTCTAACTAATCAGTTAGAAGTTTCATGGGGCACAGAACTCTTCGCAATGTGTCAGCATCTCACAGCATAGCATTGCTCAAAACTCCTTGTACGGCGTAGAACTTTCAGTAAGGCCTTGGCATCTCACCCTTTTTGAACTCTATATGTCCAGAACTGCCTCATTTCATATGTTTTGGCTCCTTAACTATCATTTAAAAGCTTTAAATTGCACAGAACTCTTTTCAATTGCTCAAAATTCTTGGTATTACGCAGAACATTAAGTTAGACCTTGGCCATCTCAATCTTGTGTTGTTTGTCTGCTACTATTAGCCATTTTTATTAGATTTAACCAGTAAAACTATCAGCAGAAATATGTTTAGCATGCAGAACTCTTTAGCTATCAACGTTCACATAGTCAATTTTGCTAAAATCGATGAGACGCTGGAATATGTTCAAGAAGTCTCTCAATTTAAAAAAAAATGTGATTTTGGTACTTTTTTTTTTTTTTATAAATATCTTTATTAACATAATACAATAAAATATTTCGGTACTAAAATCGATGAAAATATTGTTGTTAAAACTTATCGAGAACTGTTTAACTATGTGGGATGCCACTAATATGTGACATTTTTCGATAAGATGCTGGGAATTTTTTGTGAAGTTAGCATCTCGGTTTTTTTAAATGACATTTCAGTAATAAAAGTAAAAGTAAGTAAAGTAAAATCGATGGAACTATTATTAAAACTTATCGAGAAATGTAATTATTTTGTGAGATGCTAGCAATTGAGATGCCAAGTTCTCATAAGTAAGTAACACGGCGATTTAATCAAATCTTAATTCAGGTCTAATCTAAAATCTTATCTAATTTGAATAATAATGATAGTAGTTGAGTCCTATCTTATATATTATTTTCGACGGATTGAAAGCAAGTGAAATTTCAATAAAACCAATTTATTCGCCTAGAAAGGCAAATCAGTGGGTAGAAAACTCTGTCTTGGTTCTTAAGTTTTTCAATTTGAATGTATATGAATCGCATTATGGTGAATTTTATAAAATGTTATGTACATTGTAGTTTTATGTTATTTTAGTTTTATGAGATATGATAATTATATTCTTTATTGTACGCCATAAAAGTACTGTAAGATAACGATTTAACAATATAATACACAATGGGCGACCTAGTCACTAGCAGCGATTTCTTTCAGGTAACATTTGGATGGATGGAAGCAAAAGATATGATAGGGTTTATACATAGTCTTCATCGATTTTTGCTAAAAAAAAATACAAGTTTTGCTTTAGTTGATGCAACTTGATTTATAACGTTTATGCATCATTATAACAACAGAGGCCATTTAGTATACTTTCATAAAACTTATAACGTAATTTACTTTTTACTAGAGTGAAGTTACTGGTCCATACAGTTGGTTCAATAAGTATAAAAGATAAACACCGCATACGGTTCTCAAGCGCCCGAAGAATTCCTTACTTGTCAGTCAAAGAAAACTTTGTAATAGATGTTGTGATAATAAAATGTTAACTAAATGTGTTTGTTCTTAAATAAAATTATATTCTGTATTATATTTAGTATATTAGGTATACGATACAAACGATCAAACATACTGTTCAAACACACACGTTATTGACTCAAGATTCGCTGAACTTTCTTGGCCCAGAACGGTAGGTATTTTCGATTCTATATGTAACATATTTCACACTGATATTTGATAAAGTTTTATTTCCAAGCAATAAGGTGTATATTAGGTTATTGATGTACTTATCCTGAATAGTGGCTTTAGTGAACTTACTAAGTCTAGCCGTCGAAATTAGTTTATATAGTTTTAATCCCTTCGATAGATCATAAATTTAGTACATTTCAATAATTAAACCCCGTCTATGGTAATTTATTATTCATTATTATTAAAGATCTATTTATTTAATATTAATGGAATTCTAGGTGTTGTTAAGTTGCTGTTAATTCTTAAAACTGTGTTAGTCTCTATTATTTATTCTAAAATCTGTTCTTCTACTTCAACTATAACTGTTGTTCAACTATAATGGTTTACAATAAAACTCTTCAGTATAGTAACCCACATTGAATATCAAATAGTAAAATATGTAATTTGATAAATGAGCATGCAGACAAGTGTCAAGTGACTGAAGAAGTGACTTCTATTGGATATAACCAATACAAGCGTATAAAGGCCATCATCTTTTGTTGTCATACAAAATAAATGCCCTACGCCTACGCTTGAAAACCCATTGTTCATTACACAGGAAAATTGTGGCGGAGGAATGACTGGTGGTTGCCTTTTTCTCTCATCAGCAGTTGAAACTGGTGAGACGTGGGACGGGCATACTATAGCCGAGTTAAGGAAAAGATATGCTAACGAAGTCAGTATATAAATTGACGCACCTTATCGCCTAATTTTTTAACCGACTTCAAAAAAGGAGGTTCTCAATTCGTACGCAATTTTTTTTTTTTTTTTTTTTGTATGTTTGTTACACGATTGTGAAGCCAATCCTGGACGGATTTTGAAAATTCTTTTTTTGTTTGATAGAGGATACTTTCAGAGTGGTCCCATATCCAAGATGTCCGGATCTAATGCTATGATCCTGGAGAAATCAAGGGAAATCCTCCGAAACCAGACTGATGCGCCTTCAAGCGCCTACTCTTTTATATTAGCAATCAGATGAATGTTGTTTTATTTTCAAAGAACATGCAGGCGTTGCTCTTAAAATTACAGTACATAGCGAAAATAATATAAAAAATACAACTTTAATAATGATACTTTACAGTACGTACGTAATAATCAATATTTATGAAATATGTGACTTAATAGTCATAAGTAAGCGTTCTACATGGCTATGCTAGGGAATATCTATAATATAATATATTATAGTAGTATGAGTATAGTAGAGCCATAGATGAATACCTATGTGTACCAGCATTTTCCAAAATTTTGATACTATGGGGGTAAAATAGGTAACGAACCGTTGTATGTAAAATCCGTATTTTGTGAAACGGATTTTATGATCTTTGTTTTGTTGGAGAGAGAAAGGTGGTTCAGGGAGCCAGAATCGTATGACAGAATTCAGGAAGTCAGGATTGGATTATGGGATCTAGGGAAATCCTCAAAATGATGGCAAAACACTGTTTCTGCTGCTTTAACATATTTAATTTCAATAATTGCCTTTTAAAATTATCTTCACGTGATTTTTAAGCTGCTGATGATAGGAACCTAAGCAGAGGGTGGAAGATGGATCGATTATAACTCACTAAAAAGAGGAAAATAAATTCATTTTAACAAAAAAGTTTAACCGACTTCAAGAAACGGCAAAGAGGCACTGAAAAGTGAAAAATAACGTAATTTACAGACTTACTGATTTATTAGAAGTCGGTGCCAGCCAACTTTGTTTGTTGTGTCTAAACTACTCGTACTATGATGCAATCAATTGAAATATTGCCTCTCGGGCTTGGCACCGACTTCTAATAAATCAGTAAGTCTGTAAATTACGTTATTTTTCACTTTTCAGTGCCTCTTTGCCGTTTCTTGAAGTCGGTTAAACTTTTTTGTTAAAATGAATTTATTATGCATTTAGCTTGCCTTAAAGCACGCCTTGAGTTCGCCCTAAGTTTGCCTGGGCTCGCTTTAAGCGTTGAGAGGGCCTTCAGATAGCTTCAGGTTCACCTTGAGAATGCCTTAAGCTCGCTTTAAGTTCACCTTGAGTTTTCTTCTAGCTCGCCTCCCGCGACGTTCAATGAACGGCTTAGACTTCCAATTGGCTGTTTAGTTTTACTAAATATATAATTATGTCCATCGCCCTAAGATGGATGTATTGGAAAATTTGGATCAATCTCGGGTGAAGCTCGGTGGCTCAGTGGTTAGAGCATTCCCCCTGTAAGGGAAAGATCGCGGGTTCGAGTCCTGCCCGAGTATTGATTTCGCTTTTTCCAATTTAAAATAATTTGTTTAGTTTAGCATACTAAATGCATTAAAATTATCTCAATATAATTATGTACTGCATAATATATCACTAGGTATTATTGAAAGATAATCCAACTACTCACATGAATACTGAATTTATTTCACCATTTTTTACATATGAATTATTCCATGTTTATAAAATTATATTTGCAAACGAAATATCTGTGTGAATCCAAATAATTGAGTTTGGTACGTAGCGCTATTTGTATTATCCGTGCAATCTATAGTTCCATCATTGTGTATTATTTACATCATACACCTAATTAGGCGGACCCTGAGCTTCGAGGTCATCTTGGCCACGGATGCAATCAGGAGAATACGTCTATATGCAGATGATGATGATGACACTTAATTAAAAGCAAAATACCAATAGCGAAACAGTGAATATAATGAAAATAGAAGCTTTATATTCCGTTCAAAGTTGTTTCTCGCCAATATTGTCGATCGATAATATCGCTAGGTATTGTAAAATTTTAGACCCTACGCACGCTTGCCAATGGAGAGACATAACAGTAAACATAATCATCTTAAGCGCTATTGTCTAAATAAAAGAAAACTTTTATCAAAATCTACCTTCAAGGTCTTTATCTTTTATGCTCAATATTCGATACTACTTCTATTTTTTCTGCGTGGAAATCACTCGATCGCTGAGTTCAAAGCAATTTGGTTATATCAGAGTCAAAATTACTTATAACACAAACTCGTTCTTTTAGAGTTAAGCAAACCTTTCCTAATAAGAAGTTTAGTGATGGTAGCCCTTTCACTCTCACGCAAAAGATCAACAGTTAGCTCAAGATTGGTTAGCTCCCAGTGCGGCCTTCGTTTAGCTCAGAGTATGTAGCTGTGGCATAAATAGTAACAGAACTATCTATCACAGTACCAAATTTCAGTCAGGTCCATACAGTTGTTTGAGCGTAATTGAGTAACAAACATCCAAACATTATAACAAACTATGAAGCCGGCTACTCCAATGGCGTAGATGTCGTTTATCACGACCAAAATTAGCGTATTTTTAGACTTGCCAAATCTAATCACAAAAAAAAACACAAAATGGTCAAAGCATTTCAGAGGGATTTGTTGCAAACGTAGTGACACAAGAATCTAATATGATACAGATAGAAAGATTAGCAGGATTTTAGGTGTGAACCCAGATGGTTTAGCTATTTAGTATTTAGCTAGGAGCGCTATCCAAAGTGTTAGCTTCCTTTACCTTAGTTCCCGGTATGTCCTGCACTCTACACTTTTGAGACTTGAGCTCGTGCGGTCACTCGGGGTGGCTGTGGCCTGTCTTAAAACTTTCGTATGCACAGGGGAATGTGTTTAATTTTACACTGTACACACAATTTGGGTATCAAAGTTCATGAATATTTTATAAGTTTGATACTGTCTGAACTTTACTCGAAAATCACTCATTTAAATAAATCAGTTTCCACCACCAGATTCTATCGCGATTTATTTAATTTTGGTGACTACTACCCGTGACCATGGCACTTTTCAGCAGTCATGGTCGCGGGTAATAGTCGAAAAGTCGTAACTGTACTGTACTTAAGACTTACCAGTACTTGTTAATCGTTTATGCTAATACCACAGAACAGATAATAGTACTAGCGTACTAATACTATGTACTAAACGGAGCTATCTAGACTCAAAATTAGCATTAATTAACCAGCATCAGTTATAGAAAATATGGATTCTAGACTGCATACAAATATCGTAGTACCGTGCATCAAAATTTGTCTATGAATGCCCCCTTTTATTAAAAGGAATTATACCAAACTTGAAACTCCTTGATACTTTTAAACATTTTTTAATCTCTATTAAAGCCTCGCTCACACACAAAGAGTTCTCGCTAAAAGTGACTAATCAATGTAACTGAGACTTAAACCAGTGAAGTGGACTGACCTAAGCCTTCTCATATTATCAAAAGGCCCGTCTCCAGCTATAAGATAGCTTATAAACAGGACTGTAAAATGATATTAGCCGGCCAAAGTAGGTACCTAAATGAAATTTTCATTATATAAAATAGCTACGGACGTCAATAAATCAAAGGGAAAATGTGTCAATAGAATCTGCGTCAGTCAGCAGTTTCAAGATCAATGCTTAAGCACGTACGGTCACTCACTCAGCTAGGTAAGGTTGGCCTCTTCTCTGCAATATCCTTTTGGTCACCATATAGCCTTAATTACGAATTTTAATTGCCATCGTGAATTAATATGAATAAAGGCTACGTTTTTGAGGTATCGAATCCTAATAAAGATAAAATTTTCTTTTTTGTACCTATGTCATACGTAGTAAGTAATAATGGGATACGATCACATTTTCCTTGAGTTCGGTGTGCTAACAATAAGTGGTGTTATCACTAAAAGCGATCTCTGCCAGGCAACTTTTGGACGAAGAGGAACAAAAAGACAGCGTCTGTGGCGTGGTGGTAGTGAATGTAGCCGTGGCTGTTGGGGCCACGCGGGCCGTGGATGTCTTTTATTGCGACCAAATATAGCCGGTGTCCTTTCTCAAGGTATAATCTACTCCTGTTCCAAATTTCGTCAAAATCAGTTCAGCGGTTTGAGCGCGAAAGCGTAACAGACAGGCAGACAGACAGACATACAGCCAGACAGACATACAGCCAGACAGACAGACAGACAGGCAGACAAATAGAGTTACTTTCGCATTTATAATATTAGTATAGATATAGATTTCTAATATTTACTTAAGCCTCCCCTTAGTATGTTGCTATTTGCTATCAGAGATACTGTCTCGATTGATCATACAAGCCGTGAAACATAAATAAGATTTGATTTTATAAAAGCTGCCTGGTAACAGAATTCGCCTCAGAACTTCAATAAACTCTCGTAGGCTCTATCAATCAATACACCATTACGCATTCAAAATCAAAACATCAATCAAAACATTTCTAATGACAGAGTAGGTACAACGTGGCAACCGTGTTGAATTTCTCTGTGACGTCACTTGACATATTGATAGTGAGATTGATGAAAGTTCACAGTGAAGCCAAATAATCTAATGATAAGCTATTTCAAAATTAAGATGTTATTGTTAAAGACGTGAAGATAACTTGAAATACATACAGCCAACGACAAAATGTAATTATAACAAGTATAGTAAGCTGTGACTGAATAAATGATTCATAACGTAAAAAAAAAAAAATTATAACATAATAGTGTCTATAATGGTCACCCTCTTTTACGAGACATTGCCTTCAGCTTACCATAAGGCGAGGTGAAGTCAAATTGACGTGTCCTATTTAAAAAAGGAAAAAAAAACTAAAACTGAAACGTGTGCCCATAGTTAATGTATAAGTCGTTTTATAGAAGTTAATATCTTATTTCATGTTTTATCAACTATTTTATTTTATCAACTATTTTATGATCAGTTTAATAGCTATGGTGAGTAATAAATTAGAATTCGTTATACTATTTTTGTCGTTGACTGTACATTTTTCGCTTAATTTACTTTTATACATGCACTTCAACACAAAATTCAAGCATTTCAATTCATAACCACAGCTGTACAAAAACATTAATCTTATCAACACAAACAAAAACGTTAGAAGTCCAAAATGACCATCTTTTTAATTTAATGCGAAATGAGGCCCTCAGCGATTTCTCCAGAGTTTTCAATTGCGAGAACAAAACAATTGCTTTGTTACAGTTCACAGTACAGTCGTGTGCTCAACAACGACTATTAAATTCAACAAATTGCATTCAACCTTGTTACGGAATAAGTCTCTGCACTTTTTAACTCTGTAATTTATGCGCTGCTTTAGTTTAAAATGTGCGGAATGTTTCAGAAATTAGGTGAATAGGGAGAATTTTAAAAATGGAACCGCGGTATTCATGGTATTGAGTGAAACGAATTGTTTTAAGTTACTCTTTCTTTTGTTTCTTAGAACTGCAGTGATTTATTACATATTTTTTTACTTATTATTTTTAAATAAATAAAGAAATAATAATCCAATCAGTATTTGCAATTTGCATTTATACATTAAGTGAATGGTATATACCTTCATTTATTAACAATACGATAAGATTCAACTTTTATTAGGTTAGTCAATTCAATACACTAGTTATATGCCCTAGACCTGTCAAGAAGGATAACTAACGAGTTCATCAGTAATTCTGCTATCGAAATTAGCGCTGGCAGCAGTTCTTTAACTAAAGCTCTACTGAAATTTATTTTTAAAATTCTTCAAGTGCTAGTTGAATGTGCGCCTCTTAATGTTGCTTGTACATTAGCACCATCAAAGTCAGCCAGTTTCAATTTAAAAGGCCGGAGCAATAACGAGTCGTGATTATACCAATTACTTTCTTGCGCAGATATTTCGACCTTTATGCGTCGTTTACACGAGGAGTTTCTCGCCCGCATGATACTCGTACAATAAAGGTCGGACCGCACTGAGCGGCGCGTCACAGCAGCGGAGCGACGCGACACGTAGCGACACTATTATAGCGCACTTAAACTGCAGTGCCGCTACAGTTTGCGGCAAATTTTGTCCGTCAGTTTGACAATTTCTGAAGAAGATGAACGAAACTGACAGCGCGACGCGACACGGCGTTACAGATTTCATGAGTTGGTCAAATTTGTCAACGCTGCCGCGTAGTGCGGTTTGCCTCATACAATTTCTTCCAAAGAATATTTTGTCGCTACGTGTCGCGTCGCTCCGCTGCTGTGAAGCGTCGCCCAGTGCGGTTTAATCTTTATCGAAAGGACAGAAAAAGCTCTTCTCGTGTAAACGACGCTTCAAGCAATAATATAATCGTATGTCAAACATAGGCGATACACTTGCGAATCTCGTATGATAAAATCGTAGATACGATAATGGTATGGCGATTATGACTAGCGATAGTCGCGTACGATTTTTCGGATCGAAACGTGGAATAAACTCTCCTCGTCTAAACGAGCCTTTACTTTACAACATCGTTATTTGCCTAACTGGATAAATATTAAAGTATTTTTTTGCTTATTGATGAGCATAAAAGTATTCTTAGCTTTTCAAAGAATTTTATTTACAAGTGAGAAGGTAATCTAGTGTGAAATATTGTACTAATGAAAGCTTAGAGAGAACATAAAATATTATGAGAAATATAGAACCATTCTCTGGTTCTTTTTGGATAGATTATTATTAATGATAATATGTACCATGTTGAATGTAATAACTGGTACATTATGGGTATAAATAATTATATTTATTATATTATTCTTATTATTATCAAATTATAGGAATTATATCTACTCACTTAACAGTGAAAAATATTATGCTATAAGACCGCATGTATCCTATGTTTGGTGTGCAATAAAGAATATTTATCTTATCTTATCTTATTATTTTATATTAGATTAGATTTATTATATACCTAATTTTACACCTAATTTTACTATCCGTGGGAATTTTTCGCACGATAAAAAAGGTACTTGATTGATTAATTTTATTACTGTATAACCCGCGCCACGTATCTTGGACTCAAAATATGCATAATGATATAAATCAATACATTCTTTTACATTCAAAGTGTGAATCAGGCTCGGACTGGCGTCATCTGTCAGGATATTGTGTTGTGTGTATTGTAAATCTAACAACGAAATAAAATAAATATATCCACGACCGACAATACACTAAGAGATACTGTTTGATCCAGTTTGATCCCACAACATTAGTCTCCAAGATACGTCGATGACGGTCCAATTCACACTATGAGAGTCACAAAGTAATATTTAAATAACGTTGTTAGAGACATACTGGCCCAAATACAAGGATTTCCATAGTATATATATTTCAAATAATACTAAATAGTATATTTTAGAGAAGTATACGACTTCGGAAGCATTTTTGTAAGTCAGCGTACATACTCGATGTGCTTAACGTGAAAGAAATCCTTATACAATAGAAGGAAATCAGTTATGAATTCACCTGTCAAGTTGAATAGAGTGTCGAGGACGTCTCTTTTGTCATGCTGAAATGGATGTATTTTATTCATATATATAATATTGCAACGGCAACGATTACTCTAAAAAGGCATAAAAACGAGGTCGTACAACTTTTGTAATGTTTGCAGAATATAGTTGGTTTTTCATTCTTAGGCTGGATCGGAGCTGAGAAAATCGTTTATCTAAACGAGTTTACACGTTCTATTAAATTATATTTCTTTTTTAATCTGTAATTTAGTGTTTTGACATTTTGCAAATGAAATGATACGTTTAGTTTTGGATAATTGGGTTGACTATAACCCAATTATCCAAAACTAAACGTATCATTTCATTTGCAAAATGTCAAAACACTAAATTGCACGTGCACGAAACGAAATATAAACCTAATGTTATAAAGTTAAGTGAAGATTATATACCAAACGATGGTATTAAATCAGTTATTTGTGAGTTTAACTATAACATTCACCTCAATAATGTACAAACATACTATGTACTATATTACAAAAATGTTCCATTCCATCGTAGCTTATAATGAATTAAACGCAAAAAACATTGTGTGAAATTGATAAAACAGAAATGAGAGTTATGACGGAAACATGAGTTGCGAAAGGTATGTTTCATATTAAATTGACAGGTACAAAAGGTAATATTATGGTAAATACATTTTAGTAATATTTCGATTACACTGAAGCTGGATTCGATTAATTTTATCACATTATCCGATCCGATATCGGTGTCGGACACCGATCTGATATTGAAGTAAAATGTATGATTATGATATTTTTCTTTCACATTGTCCGGCCCGACATCGGATATCGGAGCTGACACCGCTCAGCTATCGTCGTCCGACACAAATATTGGATCGGATAATGTGAAAACGCTCTAACAGTTCTACAGCAGGTAATCAGATGCTTGTACCACACGTTCAGTAGCTACGGTAATTAAGCCGTGTGCCGTAAATTAACCAATAACATATGTATTACATGGATTGTGTGCACAGAAACACACAATCGAATACAGAATAACTGTATATATCTTTCCGATATCCACTTTCCTCTTTAGTAAATGAGGGAAAATAGTGATGCAACGTTATTTTTAAACTAACATAACATAACATAAACTCACGCCTATATCCCCGAAGGGGTAGGCAGAGGTGCTAGGTGCTTTTTAAACTATTTCGGGAATTTTTCGCGGTTAATTATCCCGGTGGTCACTAATTGACTCGACACGACGACGGTGAGGCAATGCACCTGAAACGTCGGCAAAAGTAAGTTTCATTATACTCGTAATTAATCGCGAAGAATTCCGAAATCTCAAAAACTATAAATAGCCAAATTACTTAAAGACATAACGCACCACGAACAGAAATATTAACGAGTCCAAATTTGAAATTATGTTTGAGATTCAAGTAATATGTATGGTTCGATAAAAAGTTACTACTAATTAAACAATTTAGGCCGATTATATTTTGACCAAGAACCGTGTAATACCATATTCAACAAAAAATTTTGATTACCATCCTAATACAAAGACAAACTGTGGATACAAAGAATAACAACTTCATCATCAAAAAAAACCTTTGCTCAGCAAATACTCAACTTCTCAACAGTGTCCCACGCCTTCTTTTGTTATTTTAGTTCCAATTTCACATTGAACAAACATGAGAAAGCCCTCAGGAAAACGAAATGGGGGCGCAATCAAAACCTTGATAAATGTTTTTTATTCCGAACTTGAAGTGTGAGTAATGATAATAAGATGATTTATTACAGAATAACACTAACGAGTACAGTATACCTATAACTTACAATATAAGTTACTTTTGAGCACAGAGGTATCTACCCCAGAGAAAATATTTTAGTAAAGTGATTGACTGTCTTCTATATTCATGGCATAATAATGTATACTATCTTAGACCTAAAAAAGGTCTCCTCAAGCATACGAAGAAATATTCAATTTACATTCCAAAAAAAGAACAGAAAATATCACATAAAGACGGTGTATAAACAAAAGCTAATTTGAATAAATTGACTTTAAAATGGTGGTCTCTAACTTGACAGCCTTGATAGATACTTTTTCACGCCCCGCTTGAAGAACCGAGTATATTCCCTCTTCTTACGAGTATATTCCCACTCGTAAGAAGAGGGAAACACGAGCGCGGGCAGAGCATTCACCTCGTTGTCGTGCGGCAGAGAGAGGAGGCCTCAAACCGTTTGGTACGAGACGGTATAGATTCCACCGTATGTGAGTGGCACCGCAGCCCACACGAGGTGTTCAATAAAGGAAGGGAGAGGGTGGGATCAGGGGTGCTTCAGTAAAATACTCCGAAATTCGAACATGAATGTTTTATTCGACGGAATGCAACATTACCGTGAAATTATAGTGCATTTACATTGAGTACGCAATAACGAAAATAATGCAGGTAATATTGTAAAGTTGTTTTTAATATAGCGGGTTTTTTTAAAGAATATTAGTAACCTAAATATACTCGTAGGATTATGATATAAAATAACGAGGATCTATGGATTGTAGGATTATTTGGATGTTCTGTATATTAAACCGAAATGGTGTTACAGCTATTTTGCTATCAGAAGTTTCTTGGCACACAATACACGAGGCTATATCGTCATCTAATCTATGATTTAGTGGCTAGTTTAGTGCTATAATGGTGTATAAAACATACAACTTGAGTTTCGAGATTACTAAAGCCATAAATATTAAAGCGTATATTATAGGGCCCTGTGATATATTGGGTCGATGCCTTAAAGACCTCTATCCGTCTATTTATTCAGTATGATTTCTTAAAAATATTTTTTCTTATATTTTAGCGATGGTTCGTATATTTTGAAGGCACTATAACTCATGACTTTTTGTAATACCAAATAATAACAACAATAAAAAAAGGAAACAAATCTTGAATGAATCCAGATTGAATTTCATACTTTTCAGGGGTCCCTCCTGTTCTATCTTTACCTACTGTGATAAAAGTTTATCTAACTTACCTAGCTTTTGTAAGTCACCACCACGGAAGAGTATCGCAGACGTCTGTTTATCCTGTTTCTAGTATCGTATGGTACGGTATCACGGGCTGGCATCCGCAACTCCACGTCAAGGCGCGGTTTTTGTTACTAGTAAAACCATATCTAATCAGGCCCCGAATCAGGTCAGCATCGAAAAATTGGTATTTTCGAAACCGTTTTTCTTATTAAATATAAAACCTACAGATCTGGAATTCACATGACTGCATACTACAGGATATACAGAATAACTTCTTTTTTTTTCATAAATTAAATAAAAAAATGAGGAAATAGTTGAAAAGAGGCCCCGAACATGACTCTATTCTTTCTTATGAAACCAAATATTTTCTCCAATATGTATCCAAATAATCTAAAATTTCACAATTATACGTTAAATAGGTGTATTAGCATGACGTGATCTTCTTAGTTAGTAATCGTTGCCTATAAAGTTATCTATTAAAATTAGTTTTACTGATTTTTACGGTTCAAATATGAGCGAATGACCTTGAGCATTTGTATGGTCAAAGTCATTCGCGTATGTAATCACCTTTAGCGTATAGTTACAGACTGCACAGTACATACATTAGACAACGTTAACAAGTATTCGGTCTACCCGCATACCTAATATAAATATATAAATTACAATGTAAATGAAAATAGAAGTATTGAGAAATTGAATTTAGAAGTTAAGATTATTACGGACTTCCTTTTATTTAATTTACTATGTTTTAGAAAGATTTGATCCCTATGATTGATGCTATAAAAATACAGGATGTTATTTTTTTCGGATTTCAGCCGGTTCAATTACCGTGTGGCAAGCGAGTTTTCGAAAATCTTTGAATGCAGTTTTGTTTCTCTATAAAAATCGGGTAATGTTTCCGTTGATTTAAATTCGCTATCACTTTAGAGTACTTTCACTCCAGGTAAGGTCAAAATCTTCTATATTATATTGTACTGGGTATTACCTAGGATACAATAATAGAATGTTTTGAATTGAGAATAAAACACTTTCCAAACACATAGATAGTACAGACACCAGCGCGCGGCGTACGAAGGTTGACATTTTCGTAATTATACAAACGTCTCAATTAATTAATAGGGACATGACTTGCCTTGCCTCGTAAAATGCCAGAAATTTAATGAATCCAATTTATGTGACAAGGAAAAGTTCAGGTTATTTTCTATTTTAGAGAATAGAGACATTGTTGTTAAACTCAAAGCACGTAGCTATATTGTAACATTCTTATAAATTAAAAATTTTCTTGATTTTTTATGTTCAATATAAATTTAATTCAACAGAGTGAAATGGATGTTAACACACTCGTGTCGCATAAATCACACTATTTTTAGGGTTTCGTAGTTCAAACAGAAAAAACGGAACCCTTATAGAATCACTTCGTTGTCCGTCTGTCTGTCTGTCAGAACCTTTTTCTCAGAAATGTGTTAACGGATCAAGTATACCAAATACCCAAGCCTACAACTTCTTATGGCTGTGACAAAATCAAACTTCTATGTCAACACAATAAAAAGATATTGCCGTTAATGTAATAAGCTCGTCCCTCAATTCAATTATCAACGAAACCCTCAGTGCGCGAATCCTACTCGCAGTTGACCGTTTTTGATCAAATAGTCTAATATATGCATAAGCGCAATTTATTAAAGGTTTTGTTATTTCTATCATATTTGATGTAAATACACGAGTCCAATAAACTAAGTGTGTAAAAATAAATACAATCTGCGTTAACAGCTCTCGAGATACATTCAATCCAAAAACATTATTCTAATACTCTGGTTTATGAGGTACATTAATTTTTATGTATTTTGTTTACTAGCCGCATTTGTTAAAACATTTAAAGCTCGAATATTAAAGTGATATTTTAATATTTAATATACAATGAAAATAGGTATTATAGATGCATAATTATATTTAAAAACAATAAAGATACAAGCAGTTCAGTTTTAATCCATATGAATTTGGTTTTATCTACTGCCTCTGTGCGGTAGTGAACGCGGCCGCTACGCAGGAGGCGCGGGTTCGATCCCCGCTCATTGCAAATATTTGTATGCATGAATATGAATATTTGCATTGGTCTGCGTGTATTATTAAAACTATTAGTTTTCGTAATTATTTGATAGACACCATACTATGATAAATTTCTAAAATTGGGAATTTCTATTTCAAAGACTGTTTGAACTACGAGTAGTTACGAAAACCAACAATATGCTATCTAAATTATTTTAATGTCTACGTGAAATGTTCTTTACATATCGTATATTAAACCATAAAAAGCTAAAGAATATTAAATTCTTGGTGTATGTATTAAGGTAGGTATGCATGTATGGTTAGTACAGCTTCAGCAGTCATGATGAAAAAAATAAATTAATTAACAAGCATGGATAATATTATAATAATGATACTCTAGGACATTCGACACAACGCTATCTAGGACCCAAAGTAAGCATAGCTTAACTAGCTTGTGTTATGGGTTCTAGAATGCGGATAAACATACTTAGATACATTTTATAATTATGAATTTATTTAATGTCCTTTTTTTTAATGTTGAATATATTTACATCTGAAAAACATAATTGTATTATTTCCTTCATCGGGGTTCACTCTCCTAACTTCTCCTTTACGGGAGCTAATTGCCGTCTGTCAGTAGGTTTACTGGCTTACAGGTCAAGGTTACATGAACCGCAAAAAACTTGATGGGCCCATACATTGGTTTTGGCATTGTTGTATTGTAATAATATGCAGAATAGATAATAACACAAGCAGTTTAATTAATATTGCCTAAATAATTAAGCATTCATTTCAACGATATATTACATTCTCAAGCTTTTTAATTAGTCCTACGGATATAAACGTTACGTCTTGGGTGATTAAACCGTCATATCTACCGTTCGCATATGCTTAGGCTATAAAATTTTAATCCTAAGATATAAGAATTTAATGTTAAAACTGGAGTTTGGTACTAAAATTTCGAGTTTAATGAAATAAGAAACCTGTTTATTACAGTAACTTTAAATAATGTGTGCCTAACAAAGATACTAGGTACCTGAAGAAAATAAATTAAGACCGTGGTTTTGACAGTAGTTACTACGTTGACAAGTTCAACATTCATAATAATATAGTGAGATTCATAATGTGATAGATGATAATAAGTAGAAACATTCAAAATGAAAATAATATTAGTAAAATTGGAGCTCAGGACGCGTACCGGTAGCAATTTATCTAGGACTAGCTGTTGCCCGCGGCTCCGCCCGCGTGGAATTCGGATTCCGGTCCAACTTTAATGTATGGAAATCTGCCCGATTTATTGATATTTATGCTCACTGCTCCGCTCCCTTTAGTAGTAGCGTGATGTTATATAGCCTATGTTACTCCCAGATAGTGTAGCCTTCTATAGGTGAAAGAATTATTGAAATCGGTACAGTAGTTCCGGAGCCTGTTCATTACAAACATACAAAAATAGGTACAAATCTTTCCTCTTTATAATATTAGTGTAGATGTAGATATAAATTCTCGGTTCCAGTGCCAAACTGTAAATTTTTTTTTTTTTGCGCTTTATCAGCGATCAGTCTCCTAACTACATAGGTATAAGCAGATTTGTTAGATAGCTGATAACGTTATGTAGATTGTATCTCCCCGTACAAATATCTACTCATTAGATTGAACAAAACCTAAAAAAACTAATATTAAATACTATATACCTAATACAATTTATATAATCTAGATAAATGGATCATAGACCTAAAGCTTTGTGAAAACTTTCCATTTAATATAATTGTACACTAAAATAAATTAACATTTAATGTCTTCGATAATGATTACGCATTTTAGAAGTTATTAAAAGTCGAAGTTATCAAAGTCTTTCATTCATACTAAAAGAACTAACGGAATAAATCAGTCAGTATCTAGGCAATTATGCGATCTTGCTTGAGTAAAACTCATTTTCAACATGAATTGATTAAACAAGGTTTAATTCAAAGAATAGTCTTAAAACTTTAATAATTCCTATAATTTAGTACTATAAAATTTACCTGGGTTTGAGAGTTCAAATTGGTGTCCTGATATTTTGTACTAAGACTGAAATATAATAGGCTGTAATAATTGGCGTCGCTGTTCCCAATGGGCTCGTTGACAACAGCCCAAATTCTATAGAAGTTTAAAATATTCATAATTTAATTGTTAGAACATTGTCTGAGAATAATATAGATCTAAGAGTAGTTCTAAATTCGCCTCCCGGGTGATATTAAAGGGAATCATTCTTCATTAATCATTTTCTAAACTCAAATGGAATCGTCTTTCAGTCTGCGAAACGGCTGAACTTTGATATTTGAACTGAATAACCCACTGGTGATCTTTTTAGGGTTCCAACTACCCGTAACGAATGTCACAGATGTTGCTATGACAACTGGGATTGACGTCTTAATGTGCTTTTCGAGACACAGAGGGTCTCAATGTGTTAAAGCAAATAATATAATAATAATAATATACCTAGGTAATATTTTGAACATAATATAATTATGTTATGAGTAGCTTGAGACTCTAGACACAAATGTTCAAAAATTTATTCATGACTATCTAAAATATGCTGTGCTTGAAACCCCCCACGTTTCTTGAAACATCCCAAGAAACGGTTGATGATAAAATCAATTTGGTTTACTAGTCATGCCCCACAGCTTCACTTGCTTTTAATTTATCAATTAGTGATAGTGTGTTAATCCTCCTCCGAAGCTATGAAACGAACGATGTAGCCTAAGTTTAATATTTTCTATGATGCCTGCCGTCCGATCTCAAAAATAAAGCAACTGGCGATTTGATTTTCTATAGTAGGACGTTCTTTTTTTATAGCACTTAGTTGGCAGACAAGCACACGGCCCACCTGATGGGCTCTTTTTTTGGGTTTTAAAGCTCTAATTATATTTATAGAGTAAGACAACGTTACTGACGACTTAAAGTGCTCTCCGAAATACGTAAAATAGTTATAAGATAGTGTGGACCAAAAAATTTGAAACACATTTTACTTAGGTATAGCTATTATTTGTGAACAATAACATTTACCACATAGGGACAATCCCCCCTGCCTGGAGCATTAATCCCGTACGTGACTTTAAGCGATAAAAGTACTTAATGATGATAGCGGTCGATTTTGCACACGCCATGAGTGTAGCAACGTCACACAGTACAAACCACTTTGACAAAATTTTTCCACCTTTGTATATTTTCAGACCGAATACTAATTACACAGTTCTACTGACTTGTACAATATTTAAAAGAGTAGCTTCGAGCTTTTGTAAGTAGATTGCAGAATCTACTAGCCTCAAGCTAGCTTACCAATTCTTGCTAGCCTTGCGACAAACCAATTGATCATGTAGATAAGCATTCTTTGTTAGCAAGATATGAAGGTATTTGAATTTCTGTATTCAATCCAAAATTAAATTTCATACTATAAATTATTAATACTGATTGCTGTGGAAATGAGAAATATGGTATGAGTGAAGTTGACGGAAAGAGTGAAAGGAATTTTTAGACGGTTTGACCACGAAGAGAGGATGGATGAAAGAAGATTAACGAAACCGATTTATGAAGTGAATGGGTATGTTACCCATTCATTTCATAAATCACCCCAGGGTAGACCTAGGTAAGTATACGTATGTCAATCAGTTAAAGGACATTTTAAAGGAAGATCATGTCAAGTAACGGTAACCTCTCACCATTAGGAGAGCCGTGTGCTTGTTTGCGACCTAAGTAGTATAAAAAAATGTATTATTTGCTTACCCTGCATAAGTGTTAATTTTGCAGATTTATTTTCCCGTGCATCCCGTGGTTCCGAGCAGAGTAGTATTTGGGCCACCCCATCTCTTCCTATGCGCTGTCATGCAAGGCGACTAAGGGATAGGGCTGTTTAACATCAGACAGATAAATATACAGCCCAGACTTAACCTCAGATGCATGGTTAGAGTCAAGAATAGTGCCCGGAATACGGCAATAGGCCGAATACAATATTTGGTGAAATGTGGTGTTAATTGATAAAGGAGTGATAATATGTATGTATGTTATTAATTTTAGCATATTAAAAAGTCCTCCATATAAAAGAAGGCTATCCAGATCAAAGCAAACCATATCTTTTCTCATCAACCCAAGAAAATCCTAATTTACGTAATGAGCAAATGTAATCAACGTTATGTTATCTATGACAAATCCATTTACTAATTACATCGAGTTCGGCACATCACTGTTCCGTAACCTAAATATTACGTTACCAGTTATAATGAGAGTTTTGAATTTAATACAATTACGCGGAATTCACTATAATATTCAAAGCACTTTTGTAACTGATAGTTGAAATTGATGTAGAAATAATTTGAACGGCTATTAATCCAATGCAATAATATCTACTATTATATACCTATGATCCTATAATTATTTGCCTTTGCATTTAAGTTTTTCGTATACTATCATCTCGTTTAGGGTTAATATTTAAAAAAATTGAAAAGATCCACATTTTTATACTCATGCTCATTTATAATTCCGAAGAAGTGCAACAGTGCTTCATACATATTTCACAAGCTGTATTCCATCAGATCAAGCCTATCCATTACTGAGTTTGTAATAAAAAGTAAAGTCACTTCATGCAATTATTTCAGAGTGACAATTAACATCTAGAAGTTAGTCACGTCCTCACGTCCCTATAAATCGTGCTGATTACGATTAGAGTTATCGGGATATTTACCATGACATGTATTATTTGGAGATTCCGATATTTCGGAGTTGTTGTAAGCACCATGTTCACGGAGGAACTGGAGTATTGGTGGTAAACGGTAATTTTTTTAGGAGTAAATATCAGTAAACTCCAAACAATACATGGTAAATATTATGATAGCTCTAATAGTAGGTAATGTGAATGACCATGATAGTTATACCTATATCGTGCTAATTGTTCCCGGGAAGCATACAGAGTAATACTAATTGTAATGGCTTTTGGAACTACAGAGTACTGTGTAGTGCAAACAAAACTATGAGCAGATCGTGAATCAATCAACTGCCACGTTGCTCATACATAATTTGTGACGCTGTAAGCCAAAATTGTAACATGTGACGTTTCAAACTGTGTGTCAGTATTACAATAATGTAGACAGAGACACCAAAGATAATAACATGTTTTCATATCATGACTTCTTATTAATCCCAGTTGCATCCGAAGCTTTCACCTTGGAGTCTGGGGTCTGCTTAACCAGTCTATGGATTTAGCTGAACTTCAATATTTTCCGTAAAGCGACTGCCATCTGACTTCCTCAACTCGACGATATCGAAGCATTGCAGCTAGACCAGTTGTTGGAGTTTTTAGGGCTCCAACTACCTGTAACGGCTGTTATAGATGTTCCAATGACAACCGGGACCGACAGCTTAACGTGCTCTCCGAAGCGCGACTAGACCAATGCAAATACCCTTTAATCATGGATACAAATATTTGCACTGAGCGAAGATACGCCTCTTGCGTCACTACGCTACGCCATAGAGGCTATGTTTTCAGATCATGGCTATGTGAATGAAATTTGAATGTGAATGACCATTCGGGCTCATGACAACCTCACTTGGAAGGAGGTACCCGCTTATTGACGGACGAGACTCTGATGAAGGCTTACCTCTCGGGGTAGGGAATTTAGACGGCAGTCGCTTCATAAAGGTCATTTAACCCATTAAAAAGGCGAAAAAGCAGTATACAGGACCAGAGCTTCAAAGTGAAAGCCTCAGACGCAACAGGGAAAAACACCAAAATAATGATGAAATAGCTAGATGAGCAAAATACAGGATTGTTTTCCCAAACTTAGAATAAATAAGTCTTGCTGGTACCTACGTTAGACCTTTCTTGACTTTGATTATGTAAATCTTTTATATCGAGACGGTGACCTTGGGAGACTACAGTATAGCTTGGATTTTAGAGATGTTGTTTGTTGGATTTTTAAGTAAGCCCTTGTTTATTCAATACAAATTCGTGAAATAGAAAGTCTTTGTGAAAACAATAACACTCTAGTACCTTTTATATAAAAGATTTTAGTTTCATTTACATTTTTAGTCTTGAACATGAATTTTATAACATATTGTAACTATGTTCGGGACATAAATATCTTGGACCTAAAATGTACTTAAAATATATGCTCTTGCAGTATACATTTCTTGGGTGTCTTTTGAGGTTAACACGGGGTGCTACTGTGATGATAGAGCTCAAATTCACCAAGCATAGATTAAGTATAACAAAGCTATCCGCGGGTGCCAGGGTCTCGTTTGTCTCGTGATTTAAGTCCAAATTACGTGTCCCAAGGTATACTACCGTGATGATCTCAGTACCCACTTCAAAATCATCAGTATCTTATTTTTTGCGAATCGCCTGTGTAAACCTGTGAATATATTGCGACACAGTTTGTTTGGTCGTATTGTCCTGGTATACAATCAAACGCTATTGACACACTAACCCAGTAACTTTGTTTGTATGTTTTACTGACAGACCAGATTTGTTTACTGTTTGTGATTCTAAGGGTGCTTACGTAGAGAAACATGTTTCCGGTACCGGTTACCTGTCACGACAAGTTTCCATGGCAACAAAAATGTTGATATTTCATCGTTTACGTTCTATCACCATTAATGATAAAAATCAATGCCACTTTTCGTTGTTAGCTTATAACTCAAGAACGGCTGAACCGATTTGGCTAATTTTAGTCTTGAAATATTCGTGGATGTCCAGGGAAGGTTTAAAGATGAGAAAATAGGTGCAGCGGGAACGGGATCAAAAAATATGGCGGTACGAAGTTCGCCGGGACAGCTAGTTAGGTCTAAAAACAATTCGAATTCGGGTTCGAATCCTAGCCATTACACTACTGACGTGAACCCACTCCTAGCACAAGCAATTTAGCTTAGTTGGAGGGGTTAACGGGAATATTAGTAATTTCGGTTGCTAATATTCTTTCAAAAAAAAAAAAAATGCATTCGCGCCCATACGTATCTATTATGTTGTTTAAAACTGTTTAAAACATAAATGGGCGCAAATGACTTGCATTTTTTTTTGACAAACGACGTATTGTCATGATAGCAAAATAGGCTTATCCGTACCGGCCCTTGGCACCGGTAACCTGCTTCTTTATATAAGCAACCTAATACCGCAACTAGTTCTGACAGGGCTTAACAACTTTTTCACTTCGTATAATTTCAGCATAAAGTTGAGAATGGTTACTATTTTTGTACATACATTATGTGCACATTAACTTTATTGTACAGGAATCCAATTTCGAATATAATCATTAGACTTTGTACAAAACATATTTCTGAACACATATTCATAGCATAGGTACTTGTAGGTACTTTGCTACGATATTTATTATTGAACCTGACGGGTTTCACCTTACGGCATTCTCAAAGGTTTACATTGACAGTTATTAAACATTTATGTTAAAAGTACAAGTGTGTTATCAATATTACGTAAAAATAAGTTCCAGCAAGTACCTACCATCAATCAATAGTATAGGTAAATAGTTTGTTTATCAGTCTAATTTGTTCAAAATTTGATAATTATAACAAAGAAAAAGGAATAAAAGGAATTGCTGTGCATGATAAAATAATTACATGACACTTTTTAGAAACAAGTAAGAGTATATTTTATTATCCATTATTTTATTATTATTTTTATTTTAACATCAAAAGCTAACGAAATAAGTAGGTTAGTAGGTTAATCAATATTAAATTCTTATTAATTTCAAAAAACCTCTTCAGTCTGTGTTTGCATTAGGCAAACAGTTGACCTACTTTCATTAAAAAATATGGATGAAAATATTTTCATTATGCTATAAATATTACTTATATTATGAGAGTCTCAAAGAAAATATAATATGTTCCCATAGCTAGCACATTAAACGCAACATTAAGCTTGGTAATATAATATGATAAAAAAAATATTGGGCATTTTTTTACCGGTCGTGGATATTTTGTACCTATTATCTTTATTATTCCATCATTTTTTCTGACTCAGATCACCATCTTTATTATTATTTTCGATACGATAAGATCTATTTTGGTTCCCACTATTTCGTACATTATCTATTTATTGTACCTTACGGTAAATTATGCCTTACAATTTATGCGGGCTTATACCATACAGTGCATAAGCATGTATAAACATATGGCAGTCTTATCGCGCTATGGTAATTAGGACACATTGATTCTCGTATCTTACATACACAAACCTGCATCGTATAATGAATGGTATAATACTAGGAACTAGACAAAGTGATCGAACTATTCACAGGTAATACGTGTATAATAAGCCATGAGTACGAAATACTGGACTGCAAATATCTACGATTACACTTCGAATAGAAAGTGAATGATATTGGATTTTGTAGAAAGTTTAGTAACTACTGTAACATTAAACACAAAGTGAGGGGCGACAGTTATTACAGAAAAATCATTTAACTACATCATCTCATTCTCTGTGACTTTTACCAACTATGTTAGGGTTGGCTTTCTAGTCTATGATGCGGCTGAACTTTGCCATATATGACCTCTATAACCATTTAACTACAATTATACTTTTATATAACTACTTGTATAATATATTAAGGAACGAATGGCTCGTCTGTTTAAAACTCATAAAGGTCGTGATACGAATTCTGTCGAGTAAAATACAAAAAGTGCCAGTATAAAATGATACCAAACATGATTAAAAAATAAACAATGATACTCACATTTTTATATTATGGACCTTTGAAGACCACTCACTGGGGAAATACAATATGGTCATTCTAGCTTCGATATTTATAGCCTGAAAGTATATTTGCTTTGCTTTACCTCATATTCAAGTTAGATAATAGTAGGTCTTTCTTTCGTCAAGAAAAAATGTCTGAAAACATAAACTTTAGTACATCCTATATACTAGCTTCATAAATTTTATATTTACTACACAAAAGTTATCTTATCGTGTAATGAAACTAGTATCTCGGTGTCCCTGGATGACCGTTACCAGTTTTACCGGTTGGGAACATACTGAAGACAATATTTTGGAAGTATTCATATACTGGTATTAATTAAATAATATACGACTGAGGTAGCAATATGAATTTCATAGAATTTCATAGACAAACATGACGTTAAATAACGACTTTTATTTTTAACTTATTTTAATAAATAAATGATGAATTAGATTGTGTATCTTAGACCCTATATTATCAGTTATCAACAAGGTAAAATTTGAAGTGAGTAACGTAAAAGTAATAAATTATTCCATACTAGTTAGCTCTAAAACGAAAGAAAGAAGAAGGAAAGAAAAATACGTTTAATTCGACCACCTGCAGCATACAAAACAGTCAAAGCAAATATCACCTCACACTATACAGACCATTCATTCCTTAATAAATATAAATAAAACATATTGTAAAGACTGATGCAGCAATGAGAAACTTTTAGGAAATCACCAGCACTAAACGTGTGCGGTGAAACTTCCTGCAAAGCACTATGAATTCATACATATTACCTTTTGCTTAGTTAAATTAACAGAAACTCTATAGTGTAAATTGTTTGGTTACATCACTAATGCTAGGCTAATTTCTTAAACGAAAATTCCCATTCAATCACATTACCCGGAAACATAATCAGGGTTGCCACTTTCCCAATTTTGTCCTTGTCTTCGATTACTTCCGACCTCAAAATACAATTGGAGAAAGGTAAGGAAGATGTACTTTCCAATACCATCTACCTTACCCTTAAGAACGAGGCAAATGAATTACTGTTCAATCATAATTTCGCCAAAGTAAAGAAAGAATTATTTATTTGAACCGATGAAAACAGAAATATTTTCCTTATTTTTCCTTAGCCTGGGTTTAATATGTGAAAGAAAAAAAAGAAGTGTATTGGCATTTTGTATAAAAAAGTGGCTTCTTTATATTTTATTATTATAAATATTCGTATTATTATTATTATACTTGATGCATAATTTCTTCTCTAATCGTTGCTGCTTCCATATTCCCGGATGTATCAATGTGATATTTTTCAACTCAGCACTCAGCAGCTTGGCAAAAAACTACATTAACTGATCGCTTTAATGGTCAAAAAAGTCATTATTGATAGCATATTGACACTAAAGTGCGTACAATGAAAAATCTGAAAATAGTATGTAGGTACATTTTATGTACACCATGTCATTACAAAGATGAACTTAGTATCTTGCCTTAAGCTACAACTTACCTTTTCTATACTTGAATGTTTCTGCTGAAGATTTAATTTCCTTAAGGAGTGTTTTAAGTCTTTTCTCTTTTTAAGTAATATGATTATTGTAGAAAACTGCGTTGTTTAGAGTAAGGTGATTACTTCTACATAATACATATTTACACTTTGTTGAAGAACGCTATAAATAATATTAAGATCTTTGCTTATAATTGTTACTTCAGTAACAATATAAATTAATTATTGTTATTGTTTATGTGAGATATTTAATGAACTTGATAGATTGAGGTTAGATCCATCACATTTCTAATCATTTCCGTGTGCCCCTTTAACAATAATGTTAAAACAAACAAAACATGTTCTACAAATATGTCAACTATCCAACTCGTAAAAGGGCTTCGACGGAAAGAAATTATTATTACCCTTTAATCCTGAGACTCATAAAACACGTCCTTATCGAGCAATGCAGCCTTTAACAAATAAGGTTGCTCACTAACGTTGATTTACAAGAATAGAGTTCATTATTTTGCTGTTTTATACTCTATGAGATTGAGATTTGCTGAAAAAAAAATGCCTATGGATTACCCTAACATTCGAGATTTCACACGTAAAGAAAACCAATATTTTCCTTTCATTTCTTTCATAAATTAATAGGCTATTAAAATTCCACTTGCGTGAATATAAATCTTTAAAAATAAAATGTACGTTCCCGTCCAGGAAATTGCAGAATAAAGTCACACGACATCTTGTGTCCCATTACCCATATGTCGGTTACAGAAACGTTTGAGGCCTAAGGGTAGTGACGTGACTGAACGATCTCAATTGAAATTTTCGTAATCTACTTGGAATATTACCATTTACATATTATGCTTAAGATTGAAAGATACATCAGTGATTTTCAAAATTGGTTTTAGGGTCAGACAGAATATTTTTGTTATCTTAAAGTTAAGGCCGGGTTGCAGTAGTTTTTAACATTTTTAAACGTGTGGATATCAAGTAATATAGCAAATTGCGTCAAATAAAAAGCATATTCATAAAATAGACTAAACCCTCAAGTTTATTATAAAAATAGAAACACGATTCGTGATAATTGGCTCGATAGAAATTAGCGTTAAACATGGGTCTAAAACGCTCCAAATCTCTATTTCAAAGACGTTTCTCACTAAGACACCATTATCAAATCATGCCGAAGTTTGTATTAAAAAATAGAGCATAAAAATATCTAGCGAATGATAAAATTATATTTTATCAAGCAGGTATTATTTTTTTCTATAAACCGCAAAAATCATCAAAATTGCTGTATTCGAGCTGTCGCGGCCATCAATCAGTCGCCGCTGAGGCGCGTTCGAGGTTGGACGTGTGCTGGTTTTTTCGGCGAACCCCCCTCGCGCCGCACCCCGCACGTCATTACGTATACATACAATATCGATCATAGTATAAAAAATAGAAGTAGGTTAACTTCGGCCGGTATTCTATACAATGCCTAGACAATGTATGAAATGTTATCAAAAAACATAAATAGTTGATACAAAAAAACTGGAAACCTTAGAAACGACTCAACGAGTAGACGACGAAGCATGAAAGAACGTAAAAATTCTAAACTAATAATTTATTTATCCCGTAAACTTAAACTTAATAATATATTTATCCCTTTCACAAGTTTCACACTAGTCGCGAGTTTCACGAATGATGTCCCAGTTTGACATAAATGGTTTGATAATATTAATATTTCAGAGAAAAATTCAGTGTGGCATACCTACCACATAAAATTTCCCCTATACGATAATGAATAATAAATTACATCTGAAATACATAATCTATCACGATTAATTCTTTTTCTGATAAAATAAAAACCTAGATGTAAAAAAGAAAATGAAGCTATACCACATAATGTGAATAAGAATAAAAAATAAATTACAATTTGAACTTAAATTACTTAGACAAACGAATTGTAACGGATTTTACTATTATTTCTATTTTTATGTAAATATTATATATTATAACTAATAAATATTATAACTAGACATTGGCCATAGCTCCACTATAATGAAATAATAGAGATCCTGTTCCCGCTACCCCAAGAATCTATTTCGGGATACCTAAATTAATGTACTATTTCAAACTAAGAGGGCGTTACATACATCCATAGGCCTCGGTAACCACTTCCCATCGTATGGACCATGTGCTCGTCTACCAATTAAAAGGGTCCTTTTACTAGTTTTTATAATTATTATCGCAAAGAGATTAATAAAACCGAATGCAAGCTACTTCCGATCTTAACGACATTTCTTAAAAAATATGTTTTTTAACAACTATAGATGCCGCTGATCACGAATATGAAAAAAAAAGTTGGGTACTAGTTGCCGTCGATAAGGTCGAAAATGGCTTGCGCCTATTTTTTACATTGACCATAACCCAGAGCCTCCAAAAATATGTGCAAGCCCTTTTCGACCTTATTGACGGCAACTAGAATCCAGTTTTTTTTTCATATTGTTGATCAGCGTCATTTATAGATGTTAAAAAACGTATTTATTAAGCAATGCCATTAAGGTCGAAAGTAGCTTGCCATCGGTCTTTTTAATCCCTATGCGATAATCATTATAAAAACTAGCTAGAGGAACCTATACAGGGATAAAATGTAGCCTATATTTCATCCAAAGTATAAATCTGTTCTTTCTTTATCGTGCGGGAATCCTCGCGGATACCCATGAATGGACATAAACCTACCGCTTATATACTCGAACTAATTAAAAGTGCACGCCACTGCGCGTCTTGGATATTCAGATACCGAAAATAAATAGTATTATTTAAATTATTTTTGGACCTATAATAGATATTTACAGCCAGTATTTCAGGACTCAATGTCTTTTCCAGATTTCAAACTATTTATGCACAATTAATTAGCGTTTTATAAAATTTGAAATTATATTATATTAACTACGTCGGGTTTTCTCCGCACCCCCGCAATGCCTCAAAACAAAGGTTTTCGACCAGTGCATCCTACCTGTTATTATATGACTTACAGTGCCGAAATGTAGCCACTGAAGGTGGGGTTAGTCCACGACCTGAAGGTTGCGCAGCGGGCTATGGAGCGAGCTATGCTTGGAGTTTATTTGAAGGATAAAATTTGCAACGAGATCATCCGACATAGAACTAAGGTTACCGACATAGCTCGCAGAATCAGCAGGCTGAAATGGCAGTAGGCTGGCCACATCTGTCGAAGGACTGATGGCCGCTGGAGCAGACGGGTCCTAGAGTGGAGTGGAGAAGGAAAGCGAAAGGTGGGACACCCCCAGGCCAGGTGGACTGACGATCTGCGAAGGGTGGCTGGGACGGACTAAATGCGGAAGGCGGAGGATCGGCAGACGTGGCGCATGTTGGGAGAGGCCTATGTACAGCAGTGGACTACAATAGGCTAATTGATATATTAACTACACAAATTTAAAATTGTCAACCAGCTAACAGAACCATTGTTAGCCTAATAACCCGCCCGGGTCGTATCAGGTGTAAAGGAGCCCAGAACACTGGCCGCGTTTCCACGCTGGATCGCAATAGTCAACCTTTGCACCAGGTACGAGCCAGAGCGAGAGTCACCAGTTTTCTCCCTAATTCTTCGGCCTTTATCTACAACAATTTTTTTGGCTTCTATGCCCCAACTGCCCATGGTCTCGACCGCGACTGGTACCACAATATATTGCGGTTCTAAGGCTGCATACTTCTGGTGCTTTTTGCTAGCTGCATCTTCGGCCGCAGCCGCAGGGGAAAGAGCCGTGCGGCCCAGGTGACTCGCAGCCATAGTACTGACGCAGGTCGCGTCCCAAACCAAGCATTTACGGCACGAGACTTAAGCCGTCCGGCCTCTTGCCATTCGATCTGGACAGGCCCGTTATTTAAATTATACATATTGTTATTGTCTAAAGTATATCCCATATATTTGTTTAAATTTAGTAAAGAAGTTCTCCTCATTAATTTAAATCTCCCACATGCATGGGAATAACAATATTTATTTGTATGTTTGGACAATGCCAGTTTTTGTATGAAACCTGATCCTACCTTCAATAGCTATGTGTGTCACATCGCTGGATAGGTATTTTTGAGCTGAATATAAGTTACTAGTATGGCGCCTAGTCCGAATCTTAGTCCGTTCCGAATTATTCTTTATTAAACACAGTAGTTTTACAAGATTCAAAAGCAATGTTATGAACATGATACTTTTATATTCGTGGGCTGCAGCCTGCAGCATACGAGACAAAATAACCGAACCCGAAATTAATGTTCAATCAGTGTTCAGACCTTTCATTGCGCGTTCAATGGGAGCGAGAGTGAAAGACACCACATGCCAAAATTGAACCGATCCAATTCAACACGGTTAGATCTTGTCATTTGTTAGGTAGTTCAATCGTCATTTATCGTTACTTTGATAATGACTTAATGAGATATGTAATTTTGAGTGAAAACGAAAAATGAAAAAAAAAAATACATAGTTTGTAATTTTTATAATACGTTTTTGAATCTTATTTTAAGAATGTATCTACTGATTTTTCTATACATTGGCGTGACATGTTGCGTCGATTGCGCATGTGCTGCAGGGTTTGAAGTGACGTAAAATACCTACTCGTCTCACTAGAACCTCGCCTTAACGAAATTATGTGTCCAGCTTTTTATGTTGGTATAACTGTGGACACGAGTGATGGACCTAAATCGGCAAGTTCACGCATGGTGCACTACCGGACAAAAAAATGGCTACTCTATTTTGTGTTAGCGTTTGTAAATTACCAATTTAAATTATTTAGGTATTATGTAGAAATTGTTACGTAATAATATTTATTATTATTATATTATAGTTAATCCCCGTCAACATGATCATGAAACGCTATAATTTAATGGTTAGAAATTAGAATATATTTAATAGTAAACAGTATAAAAAATGTATCTTATTCTGTCAATTCATTTATTTATTAACTATACCAATAGCTAGGTACTAACCTACAGAAGACCGCGGCTTAATAACCTCGAGTTGTGTTTCCGACGGTGAGTAGGGTAGCCAGAGCTCACAGGAGAGGTTTTGTACTGTCAGTGGGAAAACCAAAGGCTTTGTCCTACTATCTTTTCGGTTAATGGCACACAATCTCTCTGGTCTTACAGGGTCGGCAGCACGAGTGTGGCTCCCCTGGTGTTGCACTCGCCTATAGGCCACGGTAACCACTTACCACCAGGAGGGCCGTATGCTTGTCTGCGACCTAAGTAGTATAAAAAAATAGTAACCAAAATTACTAATATTCTCATTAACCCCTCCAGCTAAGCCAAATTGCGTGTGTTAGGAGTTCACGTCGGTAGTCCCGTAGGATTTGAACCCGTCCCGAGTTTGATTCGAACACGGGACCTCTCGCTCGTAAGGCCGACTCCTTAACCACTAAGCTCCCGATGATAAAAGTAGTTTAATAATCACAAAGAGTACATGCCTACGCTCCCGTTAAAAAAGCTAGTAGGTTTCCTAGGGTAAACAAAAACCGTATAAATCAAGATCAACATATAAATCGCAAAATAAAAAACTTAAGTATATGATATCTAAAAAAAAAATATTCTATATACTAATTCGAAATAATTATTGTGGTGATAAATTAAAATTTATTTTTGCACGCAAGTGTACGGAGAAGGACGCGGGAGTTTAGCGCCCGCTGATTGGTTTAAAACGATGGCACGTAGCTCTATGATTGGTGGATGCGTCGTATTTCCTCCGCCGTCGCACCCCCGTGCTTTCCTCAAAGGGGACCTAAAAATCGTCTACTGCGCAGGGTCCAAGACATATGTCTTCAGTTATACCTATTATTACAAAACAGTATCGTCTTTTTCTTCATCCTCGCGTTAATCCCAGTCGCATCCGAAGCTTTCAACTCGGAGTCTGAGGTCCGCTTTACCAGTCTATCTACGGATGTAACTTCGATATTTTCCTTTAAGCGACTGCCATCTGACCTGGGTTGTAGAAATGTGTGACAGTGGCGATTTTGGGTGATATCGAAGCATTGCAGCTAGACTAGTTTTGTTGGACTTTTTAAGGCTCCAACTACCTACCCATAACGACTGCCTTATATGTTCATATAGCAACCGGGACCGACGACTAAACGTGCTCGCCGAAGCACGACCACTACGACCACACCAATGCAAATACCCATATTAATGCATACAAATAGGTATTTGCACTGGTCGGGGATCGAGCCCGCACCTCCTGCGGCCGCCTTCGCTTCCGCCTCGTCACAGAGGCTGTCAATTACAAAGTCATATTGTGATTGGGTTTAATATGTATAACTTTCACACAAAAACCTTGTGTAAACATTGAGACCCTTTGATATTATACTCGTAATGTACTTCCTAAATCGAAAGTTAATTTATTTGTTGATAACAGCCTGGAATAAGGAGTCAAACTTATTAGGAAACTGTGATATCACTCAGTCTTTGTACAGAGAAACCTGTTCTAAAAACCTATTTATAACCTTCGTAATATGAATGAATCCCCACAGTGAGATTAATTTCATTTCAACATTTATCATCATGAGTCACAGAAACGTTTCCAAAAATCTCATTAGTGAGATTCAGTGTAAACTTTGATCATATAATTCCTATTAACGTTATAAAACAACTCCAGAACGAAGTCAAACATAACATTAAAACAATTAACAAAAACCATAATGAAATTAGTTGCTTACTTCTCAGAGGGATGAATGACATTTTATGTAGTTTACGTTGCTTTTTGTAGGCTTCAAAAACACAAAAAGTTTAGTTTCATTTTAATTCGAAGGGGGCCATCTCGTAGTCGGAGATGGCGCAGGATCGGCCGGGGTGCGAGAGACATGCTACTAGCTATCTCACCTCCGACACCAGAAGACCCTAGACAGCGTACGGTTGCACTCGGTTCGAGTACTAAATTACCCCCGTGGGGGGAAGGGGTGGCGGTTTATCCCCTCGGATTTCCGCACTAAAAAAAGTATCAATAATTGAGCTCAAATTTTGATATCCGCTTCAGAGATGGTTCTTAACTTTCTTTCTCGCGACAATAAGTTCCGCTGAAATTGGGTTATAGGATTTTTTTACGAATGTATATCCGGACGAAACCGGACTCCGGGCCGCTAGAATATTTTATACAGTCATTCACCTAGTCCTAGCATATCTTACAAATTTTACGAGAATGACTAGGTACTATACTTATAAATTACTAGCCTTCCGCCCGCGGCTCCGCCCGCGTGCATCTCGGTTAACGCGACCTTTGCTCATATCTTCGGTTCTACTCAACCGATTCCGATCAAACAAACGTAAGATTTTAAGTCTGAGCAAGCCCTTTCTAACAAAAAAACCGCATCAAAATCCGTCCAATAGTTTTTGCGTCCATCGCGGACAAACAGACAAACAAACAGACAAACAAACAGGAAATTCAAAAAACATATTTTCGTGTTCAGTATCGATAACATTACATAACCCAAGTATTTTTTTTAAATATCTCCAATGTACAGACACGACCACTTTACAATTATATAATAGTAAATAGAAGATTTTATTATAATTGACAGGTAACTTTTTGTCCGCGATGAAACAGTGCGATACGATCACGGTGAAATTAGTAGGCAGGATCCTGAAACTATCGATTTTGCACCCACAATGCTGAACATAATATATGTTGAACTTTTTATAATTTATTTTATTTAAAAAAATCATGAATTGAATAAAAAACAAAACTGCATATTATAATTAAAAAAAAGTACAATCTATTACTACTCTATAGTAAACTAGGTACTATTATGATATACTATAGGTATTATTATGATATACTATAGGTTTTTCAAACACTCTCTGTAACTATTTTCAGATAAAACTCTACAAAATACAACCGTACATCTAAAGTAATGTTCTAATAAACTATTAGTTAATGGCGTCTTTGATATCTCGTTGCTTTTTGTGATGAACTAACGTAAAAGGGAAGATCCAGTGAAAGCGTAGTTTTAGTCTATGAAACTGGCTGTATTCTCTTGTGGTTCAGGTAATTAATATTGCACTGAACTAAAAGTAGTCGGTAATGGGTATTATGATGAAATATTAGTTAGTAATATAATATGAGGAAGGTAGTGTTATGTTACTTATATTCTTATACTTTAAGACTATGTTTTAATAATAATTGTCTCCTACAGAAACTTTTAATTTCTTTTTTTGTCTTTTAAAAAAGATATCAGTAACCAAAACTACTAATATTCCCAAAGCTAAATTGTAATGTAGTGTAATGACCAGGATTCGAACGTGGGACCTCGCAATCGTAAGGCCGACGCCTTAATCACTAAGCTACCGACGCTTCCTGGGATAAAATTTATCGGCGGCGGCGCACATTGCGTGCCTCTTCATACCCGGGGGCGAGATGGGGCCTCCGTAGTCCCCACACCGGATGAGGGCCAAATCGAGAGATATGGCCCTGGGTCGGCCGGGGTGCGAGGGATATGGCTACGACAACCTCACCTCCGGCAATCGACTGCCCCACAGACGGCGTGCGTTTTTGATCGGTTCGAGTCCGACATAACCTCCTCCTCCGGCTCCGGCGAGGGAGGTATCCGTGGGGATTTTTCGCACGATAAAAAAAAGGATAAAAGTTACCTATGTGCTATTCCAGACTATGATCTATCTCTATGCCAATTTTCATCCAGATCCATTCAACCCTATTTAAACCCTAATTGAGTATCTATATTCAAGCTTGCCCATTATGATTTATTTTTTAATTTTTTTCCCTAAGATTTATTTTATACCAGAATGTTATTAATATATCGATACCTCCCACGTAAGTTGTTGTAACCCACAAAATTGCCATTTTGTGTTTTTCACGTAAAAGTGTCTAATTTTATGTATAGTATCCTGTAACAATTAGATCAAATCCAAAAATCTAATAATTTCGGTAGTTTTCAGAAGTATAACATCGTAAGTTCCGAAGTATCCCGGCGTATATTGTGGTATTTATTACTTGCAATAGTTTACGGCGGGCGGTGTGAGTCTGACGAGCGCGCTCATCCCGCGTATGTGTGACATAAAACAGACTACGTTGGAACTCGCTGTAGGTTGCATGTCACGCGCGTATTTTATGTGTTGATTTGATATTTATTACGTAATAGTACTAGCACATATTTTCTGTATTTAAAATATTGGTTATTTAAAATGTGGTATTGATCACATACAACAATATACGTTCCCGAATTTACAAGTATTTTGTGTTAAGTAATACATACAACATTTTACTTCGGAATTAGTTATACTAAAGTACATGGCAAGATGACTTACAATGATTTACGTGGTCAAATTAACTATTTTATGGTTACTAAGTAACACATACAACAATCTACTTCGCTTATCACTGACATTGTGTAAGTTGTAAGTAACATTTGCGGTTTATAGATGTGATCAAAAATCTATAGAAATCAATAAAATTGAAGTGTCTGTTTGTAATGTCAAAATAACAAGTGAATAAACATTTGAACCTAAAAAAAATAAGAAGTTGAATGAAATTTTGAAGCATTTATTATGCTAACTTAATCATCTTATCATCTTATCTTCTTCATCTTTTTCATCAAATCTTCTTCTTCGATCATCAATCATCATCATCATATTCAAAATAACAAATTTTTACTAAATGGATGTGAATGTATATCAGGTACCATTAACAAGAACATAATTTAAATGTCTTTGGTCGGTCTGTCTGTCTGTTCCGCTAATCTCCTCCCTCCTCTCGAAGGTGACGGAGCGTATCATTAATACATAGCTTTTGGGGTACTTTGAACTGTATGATCTACTGAGCAACCGACAGTACGGCTTCCGCCACCGTAGCTTAACCGGTGTATCTTATCTTAACCTTCTTTTGTATCTCACAAACCGTTGCGCGCAAGCCATCGAGACTCGAGGTGAGGCACTGGCGGTTAGTCTCGATATCGGAAAGGCCTTTGATCGGGTCTGGCAGACGTCTTCTTGCAAAGCTCTTATGGACTCCCCAAGGAATTATGCGAATGGATTGCCAGCTTTTTGTCCAACAGAAGTATCCAAGCCGTCGTTGATGGCAGTTGCTCGGACCGCATGGACATAAAACGCTGGTGTCCCACAAAGTTCCGTGTTGTCTCGACCTTGTTACTGCTGCATATCAATGATATGCTGTCGGATGACTCCATTCATCGCTATGCGGACGACAGTACCGGAGACGCTTGTTACACGGACCGTGCAAATATCCCTCAGTCCGAGATGGAGGAAAGCCGCGAACAACTTGTGTCTGAAATCGAGACTACGTTATCTAGAGTACCCGATTGGGGCAGACTGAATTTAGTACAATTCAACCCCTCTAAGACACAAGTATGTGTATTCACCGTTAAGAAAATCCCATTTATTGTAGCAACGCAATTCCTGGGCACACTGCTTACCATTTCCTTGAGTATTGGGATCCTTTATATCGATATCTCCAGCGACGTCCAATACCGTAGTCAATTGGAAGACAAGGTGAAGCTAGCATCAAAGAAGCTTGGAGTGATCAACAGGGTGAATACTTAACTGTCGGGCAACGACTCCGCCTACATAAGGCACAGGTTCGGCCCCACTTGGAGTACTGCAATCACCGTTTTGTCGAAGCGCCTACGTGCCAGCTTGAAACTTGAAGTGTTCAACCCCTTCGACTCGGTACTCGCAGGTCATGTGGAACGTCTCAGTCTCAGAAGAGACTTTGCCTCACTGTGTGTGTTCTACCGAATATACAATGGTTTGTGCTCAGATGAACTATTTGACATGATACCCACAGCTACATTCTATCATCGCATCTCGCCACTAGCAGGGAAATCATCGTCACACACAACGTCCGGAAACAGTACGCACTGTGCGGTATGAAAGGAACTACATCCCTCGCACACTCAACCTGTGGAATGAACTCCCTGCGGTGGTTTTCCCAAGCGACTACAATTGATTGATAAATTGATAGCTGCCGTTGACTGGACAATACTTGTAGACTACACTTATGAGAAGCACTATAAAAGGAGGATGTCTGTACCTCGTCATCCAAACCCGATATATTCCTTTTTTCACGATCGCATAGGCGAGCAGTGCTTGTAGAACGCACAGTACCGTAGAAAACTAACATAACCTAACCTAAAGACCACGCTATAAAGACGAACAAATACTTTGACCTGACTAACGAGTTAACCAAAAATGGCTACGTGATTAAACTCTACGCCGTAGCAGTAGGACCAAGACGATTTCAAGTTAAATCCCTGTACAACTTAAAGACCTCGGATTGCCAAGAGCTTCAGTAAGCTCTTTACTAAATCGAATGTCCAAAGCGGCATTGATAAGATCTTACCAAATTTGGATAGGTTGGGGGGTACACTACTGACGGTGGAGGTGAGCGCTGATGCATCACAAAATGGCCACCCTTAACCTACATCTGGGTCGCAAGTCCCAGTCGCCGTCACGGTGTGCTCGGTATCACGGGTCCATAAGGACCCGGGACCGCATGGTGAATCCATGGAGTGCTGAGAATCGGATCTCTGGGGCTCTTCAAGAATGGGCATTAGAAGGTTTTTTCAGGGTCGGCAGCGCGAATGTGACGCCCCTGGTGTTGCATACGTCCATAGGCCACGGTAACCACTTCCCATCAGGTGGGCCGTGTACTTGTCTGCCACCTAAGTGGTAAAAATAAAACATACCACACCTTTTTTCTCTCTTGCTTTTCGGCGTAAATTGTTGTATCTGGTACATACGACTAAATGCGACTCATGTGTTCCGGTGTACATAATTGTAAGTGACTGATACAACAATTTGTAAAGGTCATATACCGCGGTAAAGTGTTGTAACAGCAAAATCTCTAAAACCTTTGGTATTTTTGAATAATACCATGAGGTAAACGCTAAAGTATTATTAACTGAAGTCACATATTGAATTTTATAAAGATTAGTTGAAAACTGCGGTTTTTATTGCCAATAGTACCTTTGAAACGCTCTCCTGTAAAATCACATTTTAGAAGTTACAACAGTTTACGTAGGAGGTATCGATATAAAGTTTATTAAATAATTTCAAATATCTAAAATCTGAACTTCACATTTAAGAAATACAGAAAAGGAAACGATAGAAAATATCAGAGACCTCTTAGAGGTCACGTAACTTGATAAAATATCACGTGCTTAAAATACCGTCCTCTTAAATACGTAAAGCTGATCTCTACAGTAGATTGTTAAACATTTTTATAGGCTTGTTAACGAAATTTTTGGTTCTGTTCTTTCGTTTTATTTTCGTGTACCTACTTCGTTTACTTGGTGGTGCACGCAATTTAGAAGAATGAAATATTTAAAGAATTCTCATAAGAAACAATTTTAATGTAGGCACACATTTATATCTTAAGAAGTTCCTTGTTTAACATTGTTTAAAAATTGTAATGGTTTACGTATTGTGAGACTTACAAGTTGCCAGGGTTTTTTTATTTCATAAATTTTACCGCCTAATGGCCAGATATAAATCATTTTTACTTGTTTTTCTTATCACATAGGGCTGAAGCGTTTGTATGATTGGTTAAACGCACTTATCTCAGGAACTACCTGTTCGAATTGAAACACTCATTTTGTGTTGAATAGCCCGTTTATCAAGACATGTTATAGGTTATATATATTGTCATCACGCCGCGGGTGAAACAGTAATCATAAATATCAACAAATCCGACAAATTCCCATAGGTACATCATTTGAAAATTAGACAGGCATTTTAGGTATGGCTTAAAGGTAATTAGTTTATTATAGAGCTAGCAAGCTTATAGCGAGCCAAATATTTGAACTTTACATTATAATTACATACCTATATAGATAAAATCACGACTTCATAGGTATTCCGTGTTAGACACAAGTGAACTAACACCCACTAACTAACGTAACTTTTTATTATTAATATGTTTTTATATATCATTTTTAAATGTTAAATTTTCTTCGAATGATCTTATAGTAAATTACCGTTTCGTTTCACTCAGCGTTGTCTTTTTGATCTCGACCTAGATCTGTCACGGTGCCTGTGGCAGATGCCGCATCAGCAATCAACTGGAGTGCCCGCTATAATCCTCTTTCATTGTCTCAATTTCGACATTCAATAGACTTGTCAAGGATTTTTAGCCGGGATCAGTTTACATAAATCAAGTTCAAATTGTCAGAAAGCATTCAAGGATTTTTGGTTAAAATAAAGTTACAAGTCTATAGGTATGTATTGTTATAATTTATTTTAAATTAGTTGTGTCTGTACATTGGAAATATGGTAAAAAATAGGGTTATGGAATTCTTGTCTGTTTGTTCACGATTAACGCAAAAACTACTGTATTTAAAGCGTTGGTAGCTTAGTGGTTAAGGAGTCAGCCTTGCAATCGAAAAGTCCCGGGTTCTAATCCTGACCATTACACTACTGACGTGAATTCCTAACACAAGCGATTTAGCTTAGTTGGAGAGGTTAACGGGAATTTTAGTAATCATGGTTACTAATTTTAGTCGTTTAAAAAAAATTGGATGCAGTTTTTTTATAAGAAAGGAGTTAGAATCTGCCGTAATATGCTTGAGTAGATACAGTAGATAGAGTAAAACTGAAGAAATCTATGACCAACGATATGCACATTAGCAGGGGTAGTTTAGCTATTATAATAGCATATATGCGTAAAATGTATTCAAAAACTCGTTGTTTGTCATCACTGCATACACAAAGTAAAATAACGAACGCATACAGGGGCAATATCGGTAGCAAATTGCATTGTCTTCATGAATATTTCATCGAGCGAGGCTCGATGCCAACGTACGATATTTACCTGAAAATTAAACGTTGGTTTCTTCCTATTATTTACATTACTAGTACCTACATATTCTTCAACAGTTACGTTCAACAGTTGTTTCCAATACCCTGAAGTTACTGTTGACTGCTGGGAATGTTTTATTCTACTGTTTAACAGTATTGACGAACGCAACATTTTATTCCCATTTGTTCACACTTGCCCTCTCCGGGTTTATTCCCGCTGGTTAATACTATTAACAACTGGGAATGTTTTGTTCCACTGGTTAACAGTGTCGAAAACTGCGATATTTTTCCCAGTCATTCTTCTGCCATTACTTGCATTCTGCGTATAGATTAAGCTGTGTTTAACTGTTTCATTGTTCCGTTAGTTTTGTATAATTATGAACATTGAAAAGTGCGGGAGATAACTAATAATTACAGTAGTTATTTGTTGTGTTATACATACAGTAATTATGTGTAACACAACCTCAATCTCATCATGCACCACACAATCTTACAGTGATAGCTTATTAGGAACAGTCATGGTCTATCAGCACAGACTTGCCTCTGTGAGTTCTTGCAAATAAAGATACTTTGTTAGCTCAGAATTTGGAGTCGTTCATGTCTTTCTTTTCTTTACGATAATTCTACGAGAAGAACTTTCAATTCAATTTATAATATAACCAGATATAGAGAGTAATTTTTCATAGTGTAAGTGTACAAATATACATATCATTTATATCAAAACGGGTAACTGTATTTGATCAAAGTATTTATGATTGGACATTTTGTACGACGTTGTCGATCCCACATACCCCTTCTCAATTTTGGACTTGTCCGTTAACTTTAGCTTTTGTAAGCAATTTTGCTTACAAAGTGTCTTGAGACCTTTGAAGTCAACAGTTTCTATAAAGAAAACTTTACCTTTTTCTAAGAATTTGGTGATAGAAATTGGACTCTCTCAATCCAATCTACTAAACGGCTATTGTTCGTTCAATGCGAGTAATATAAACACTGATTTTTAAACTTATCCATCCTATCCTGGAACGTGTCTAACTTTTATCCTATCTGATGACACTTGATAAAAGAGTGAGTTTTGTGTTAGAGGATTTTTCGTTCACGCCTCATTTACCAGTTAGTTTCTAAATCGTGAATTACGTATACAGAAAGGCGAACTAGCGGCGTGCTAAAGAAATTTTATCGCAACAAACTCAGCATGTATATTGGCGTATTGTACTGTCTCCTCCTTTAAACTCGAAGTTCACCTTCTCTGTACATTTCACGCTTAATGTGCTTGTGAGTTCACGAGGTTCTCTTTGAATGCAACGTAATATCATTATGCCTTAATTTTTCAGAACACCGTGTATAATTAAAGATGCCAAAGTTCATACCGAAACATGGTAAGTAACATCGGTGACCATCTACGTAAACTTACTCTAAATACACTCACAAATTTATGATATCGTCATCAATATAGTTACTATTCCAGTAACATCCGAGGCTTTTACCGAGAAGCCAGGAGTTGACTTGGTCTACTTCCTCCTTTAGTTTTGATTCATGCGGCTTTTACTGGAGTGACTTCCACTTCAAGAGAAAAATCAGCCTCGTCCGTCATACAGCAGATATACTTACAGATATGATTGACTTGGGTGACAAATATCTTGGAAGTTTTGTTTATATGGGACACGTCAATTTGACTTCGCTTCGCCTGATGGTAAGCTGAAGGCAAAGTCTTGGAAAAAGAGGGTCACCATTATAGACACGTACCATGTTACAATGGTGGCACTCAGCTTGACGGCCTCATCAGATGCTTTTTCACGCCCCGCTTAAAGGACCCGGGGCTGTAGGAGGAGGGATCCTCCTGAATACATGTACCTATTACATAAATATTACGAAAAAAGATCATGCATTTTGCGACCTTTTTAAATCTTATATCCCTAGAGCTATTTCACATTTCAACATTTGCCATTCATCTCATTACTTAAGCTGACATCGGTCACAAGCCATTTAGTCTCTTTTTTTGCCTAAAATGATTTCCCACAGCTCTCACGAGGTTTTCTTTTATTAAAATACACTTTTAAAATTCATAAGTCATGTCGGTATTTTCGTTGTTTTAGAGCTAAACCTACATTTTTATGATTAATTGTGTATTTAATTATAAATGGTAATTAATTCTAATGGCGTCTTAGAACTCTTGATAGATAGATAGATAATTCTTTTTTGTACACCAATAGATTTACAAAGATGACAAGTAGGACTTGACTTCTAGTTTTTAGACCATCACTTTCATTGTGATTTCTTAATTGTATTCAGGGTTTTTATTTCGGAGCCAAAGGTTCACTTTTAATGATTTTGATTTGTATCTACGATGGTTTTTCCACAATTGCTCTCTGACCTAACACCCGTATTCACAAACAATACTGTGAGGTCTCATAGTGTGCTCGAGTGCATAGGGCTGGTAAAATTAATTCACAAACATTACGGAGCAGTATCTAACGCAGTGCGTTCCCTCAACGAAGTATTACTTAAGTGTTATCAATGAATAAAAAGGCTTGCCAAAACGAACGCACTGAGAATTTGTCGTTCTTTGCACAGTTTTGGTAGTACGCATAGCGAAGTATTGTTTGTGAATACGGATGTCAGTCTCTTAAACCTAAGAGTAAAAATTGAAAACCGTGAACATTAGTTTATATCAAAAGTTTTCTCACACATAATAATTATTATTTAATTACACAAATACATACAATCAGTAAAATCATTGTGGTAAACAATCTTTTTTTTTTAAATTTAGGGTTATTTTGAAGTTCAAAAAGCTACTAACGCTGTTTTACTAGTAAAAGAACAGCGTTAGTAGCTTTTTGAGGCTAAATTATTATAAATCATTTTGAATCTTATCTACGTGAGAAAGAGTTCAAAATCATTTGAAGACAAAGCACGGCAGCATGGTACACGAAGCTTCTAGCATCAAATTCCGGCCAGCAGCGGGAGCGGCGTTAAAATGAACGGTCACTTTTGTGGATAAGGATTGTAGGGTTGAAACAGTTGTTAAATACGACCCATCTCAAGTACTTTTAATTTTATTACTGTTTATCTGAGGGGTTGTTGGCACTTAAACTCGTAATCTATGCTTCATTTCAAAACTTGATAGTGCCTGTTACATGAATGATCGTACATGTTACAACTATAATAAAATAAACATTCTAGGATTTATGTTACACAGCACCATCTGTACACAAACTAACTATAGCTTGTAATTCTATCTAGGTACTAATATGTATCTACTATCTATCTTCTATGTACTTCTATCTATCTACTATCTGCTCTATCTTCTACTTCTATATAGGTACCTCCTTCTGCTAATACAGATAGTATAAAAATGTAAAAGTTGGTGAAGATATTTAGACGTTTGCTATTCAACACGCTCTAACGACTAAACGGATCTGACTGAAATTTGATACAGCAATAGATTACAGTCTGAAATAGAACAGGCAACTTTTTATCCCAGAAATAGAAAACAGTGCCCCGTTAATGGCAATAGGCTCGCCATCTATTATATTGGGATCTAAACATAAACGGCGAAATGTGGGTGCTAGCACCTCTACCTGCCTCTTCGGGGGTATAGGCTAGGCGTGAGTTTTTGTTATGTTATGTTAAATAGGTCAAGATTCCATGCAGGCACAGCCGCCCGGTAGCACCTAGTAATAAATATTTTGAATACATAACATGACATACCACATAACATGAAAATACATTTAAAGTGGTTATCGCAATTCTTAAAAAAAAATCGTTTGTAATTATAAAAACCACTGGTCAATTTTCTGATATGATTCATGTCAGTCATAATAATTTGAGCCAAAGTATAGAACATAACGGTACAAGCACCCTGCGAGTACATTTTTAGTCGTCATTATTCATCCTCTTTCATCTATCCCCAGGTCTAGGCCATTAATAATATCCCAGCATGGAGAAAAATGCAGTAACAAACTATTAAATCTGTAAAGGTGAGTGGAACTATTCTCCAGATTTATTGCTCATTTTAAAATACTGTAATTTGTCAAAGCATGTTTTCTATACCTACCGGAATCACACAATCTAGAGCTGGAGCCCGCGGCTCCGCTCGCGTAGATATTTGACCACGGGAAGGTATAATATGATCCTTTTCCCGGAATAAAAAGAAGTTTGTGTTATTTCAGACTATTAAATAAAAAATTCTATTCATGTACTAAATTTCATGGTTTCTAGCCGTTCAGCCGTTAGAGAATGATTGAATAACAGATATCCATATTCATATATAACTGTGGACACGAGTGATGGACCTAAATCGGCAAGTTCGCGCATGGTGCACTACCGGACAAAAAAAATGACTACTCTATTTTGTGTTTTAGCGTTTCTGACATTTATCGCCCGAACTATTAAAAATCTTCATTTTAAATTACCTATTTAAATTATTTAGGTATTATGTAGAAATTGTTACGTAATAATAGTTAACAGTTAATCGAGTTAATCCCCGTCAACATGATTGTAGGTGTATTATATCATGAAACGCTATAATTTAATGGTTAGAAATTAGAATATATTTGTCAACAGTATAAAAAATGTATCTTATTCTGTCAATTTATTTATTTACTCCATAACGAAGTATTCCATATTGGGCACCCGTTTTAATGGCACCTGAGTTAATGGCACCTAAGGTATTCCACATTGGGCACCTACCGATATTTTTCGCAGGTGCCATTAGTGGAACAATTTATAAATTAAATTTTTATTCCACATATGGCACCTACGGATCAGTAGTTACTAGTGTTGGGAAGTTTTTATTTTATAGAACGTTAAAATAAAATAAAAACGATTGCAATCAGTAATAAGTTTAATAACTAATCTAATAAAAACAGATCTTCTTTATGTGTTTAATTATTTTAATATCACAATCAGTTTCTTTTAATCACAAGTGTTAAAATTACAATCTAGTATCCTTAAAATATATAATATAACAAATAACTAAAAAAATAACATTATGATGACAAAAAATCAATACTTGGCACTACAATTTTGTAAAATCAGTCTTATTTCTTACGTAATACAAAAATTAAAAACATTTCAAATTTGCCAATAAAAAGTTGTAAAAAAAAGTAAAAAAAACGATTGCAATCAGCAATAAGTTTTAATAACTTAATAAAAATGTAACTTATTTATCCGTTTAATTATTTAAATATCACAATCAGTTTCCTTTAATCACATGTGTTACAATATCAGCCTTAAATTATAATCTTATGTCCTAAAAATACAAAATATAACATATAACTAAAAAATAACATTAATATGATGACAAAAATCAATACTTGACTCTCCAATAAAATTGTAAAAATCAGTCTTATTTTTTATGTACCTACTATAAAAATTAAAAACTATGATAATATACTTAGGATAGATTTTAAAAAATCAATAAAATCATATCAATACTTGGCACTACAATTGTAAAAATCTTATGTACTATAATATGATTTACTTGGGATAGATTATGAATCACAAGTACCTAAAAAGGTCAGCGCATAATTAAAATGTGGCTATTTTTTTAAAATCGCAGCTTCTCGATCGTGAGTGATCGATTTATTTTAATATGGCACTGTGGCACAATATTTAATGTGATTAGTAGGAATTGTGTTTGATCTTTTGATATTGTTATTTTATTTTTAAAATTCCTCGCTTCGTACGTGTACCTATTGTTATGGCGAGTCCCACGCGCTCCCCTTGCCCACACTGCCCGGGCTCGGCTAGGCTTTTTGCCCTTCCTCACGGGCTTAGGGTTCACATTGGCAGAATGCATAAGGGCGTCGAGGCGTCCTTAGCGGCGCGGGGGCTTTGGGTCGGTAGTGATGCGGTGCCCGGGGATACCGCGTCTCCGGGGAGAGGGTCGCCGGTGACCACACGGGCGGAGTTTGGCCTTAGCGACTTGCCCTCTCTTGGGTCGAGAGTTCGGGTTCTCAGGCATGTGCCTTAGCTCTAATCTGGCCCCCGACTGGGCATCCCTGTTATCTTTTGCGTTCACTGCCTTGAGACTGCCAGGGGCGGGGGACGGTCGTTCGCTTACGTCGAGGGTAAATTAAAATATAACAAAGACCATCCAGTTGCAGTACCCAATAGACCCTTTGCCCCAAAGGTCACCGTCTTTTTACAAGTCGGTCCAGGCCAAGGTTTATGAGGGGGACCTTCGGGGTGCGGCGCGCCTTCTCACCTCGGACTGCTCGTTTGCCCCCCGCGGGGCTGACACCCTCGCGTCCCTGAGGGACAAACATCCCGCGCCCGCTCGTCCAATAATTATTCCTCCGGCGCCAGACATCGATTCCTCACCTTGCCTGGAGGTGAGCATCGGGGACGTGTCGGAGGCAATTAGATCTTTTCCTCGTGGATTGGCTGCCGGTATGGATGGGTTGCGCCCCGACCACGTTAAGGAATTGACCTCCCAATCAGTCGGAGATAATGGCCAAAAGCTACTGGAATCCCTTACGCCACTCTGCAATTTTCTGCTGAGGGGGGACTTGAGCGACGATGTCTGTCCCTTTTTATACGGGGGATCTCTTTTTGCCCTCCAAAAGAAGGACGGTGGTATCAGACCTATCGCTGTGGGTAGTACAGTCCGAAGGTTGGTGGCAAAGTTATGTTGTAGGGCGGTTCGAGGCGCAGTAACACCTTATTTGCAACCTCATCAGCTGGGCTTCGGCACGCCTCTTGGTTGCGAGGCGGCTATCCACGCGGCGCGGGCTTTTATGTTGCGCCAGGGGAGCGATGATGTTCTGTTGAAGTTGGACATACGCAATGCTTTCAACAGCATTGATAGGGGAGCGTTGCTGGCGGAGGTGAGAGACCTGACGCCATCAATTTTCCCCTTCCTGCGCCAGTGCTACGGGTCCCGCAGCTCACTGTCATACGACGGCGAAACGATATGGTCTCAGGTTGGGGCGCAACAGGGGGACCCACTGGGCCCACTTATGTTCAGCATGGCTATTCACAAAGCCATACAGTCGTTACAGAGCCCCCTCAACGTGTGGTACTTAGACGACGGAACCATCGGTGGCAGTCACGACGTGGTACTGCGGGATGTGGAAGCGCTCTTCCCCGCCTTGAAAGATTTGGACCTGGAGATAAACTCTGCGAAATGCGAGCTTTATCCCTGTGGTTCAATGGCGCAGGAACAGACCGCGAACTTTATGTCCCTTATTCCCGGACTCCGGTTCATGGATCGGGACTCGCTCTGCCTCTTAGGCTCGCCGCTTTTCCCGGAGGGTATGCCTATCGACTTGGCCGCCCGGGCGCGGGTCCTGGCTTCACTGGCGGACCACTTTCGCCACCTTCCGGCTCACGTGTCCCTGTCGTTGTTGAGGTCCTGCTTCGGGATGCCTAAACTGACGTACGTCATACGGACAACGCCGACATGGGAGTTCCCGGACGAAGTCCTCCGTTTTGACGAAGCGCTCAAAGGCATCGTCGAGAAGATTCTGAATGTGGACCTTAGCGAGCGGCAGTGGTGTCAGGCCAGCCTGCCCATCCGATTCGGAGGGCTAGGAGTGCACCGTTTGCAGGAGTGTGGCCCGATCGCCTTTCTTGCTTCTTCCCATGGGGTCTCGCGGTTGGTTGGCCGTTTATTATTGCGCGTAGGTACTGACATTGGCATTCCCTATTTCAGGGAAGCCCATGAAACCTGGACCGCATTGTATCCGGAGGCTGTTCCACCCGCGAGACCGGGCGAGCAAAGGGGCTGGGATAACGCGTCCGGGACGTGCATACTCGCTCGTCTGCGCGATAGCGCGGTGGGGGTCGAGTTAGCGCGTCTCAATGCCTCCTCTGAACCGGAGTCGGGTGCCTGGTTGCATGCCCTACCATCCCCTAACCTGGGCACGTTGCTGGACAATGACTCTCTCAGGGTGGCAGCCGGACTCAGACTTGGCTGCACCGTATGCGAGCCTCACACGTGCATTTGTGGTGCAAAGGTGGAGGCGAACGGGCTGCACGGCTTTAGTTGCACTCGAAATGCTGGCCGAAGGTCCCGGCACCACGCCATAAACGGGATCATGAGAAGGGCATTGGTTTCCACAGGCATCCCCTGCATTTTGGAGCCCCCAGGCCTCTCGCGCACCGACGGGAAACGGCCGGATGGACTGACTCTGGTCCCGTGGAGGAGAGGTCGCTCCCTCATTTGGCCACGTGCGTCTGTACCTTCGCGTCGTGCCACCTCGCGGCTACTCAGAGGGCGGCCGGTGCCGGAGCCGAGTCCGCGGCCTTGCTAAAACATAGTAAGTACGCTGCCCTGGAGGCCACGGGATATGATTTCGTCCCGTTCGCAGTGGAGACGGCGGGTTCATGGGGCCTAGAGGCTAAGAGGTTCGTGGCTGATTTGGGGTGCCGACTGTGGAGGGAGGGGCAGGATCCGCGCTCGGGGCAATATTTGACCCAGAACATATCCCTGGCCATACAAAGGGCTAACGCCGCGAGCCTGATGGGCACGTTTGGGCGAGGGGACTTAGAGATGACGTGATCCTTCTGATGAAAAAAAAAGGAAAGAAAAGAAAGAAAAGAGATAAAAAAAATTAAATGTTATTTACATTCTAGTTATAAGTGAATGTAGATTTACACGCGTTGAAGAGTATAAAAATGGTTTTATTACTCTTGGTCACTGTATCGAGAAGCTGCGATTTTAAAAAAATAGCCACATTTTAATTATGCGCTGACCTTTTTAGGTACTTGTGATTCATAATCTATCCCAAGTAAATCATATTATAGTACATAAGATTTTTACAATTGTAGTGCCAAGTATTGATATGATTTTATTGATTTTTTTAAATCTATCCTAAGTATATCATAGTTTTTAATTTTTATAGTAGGTACATAAAAAATAAGACTGATTTTTACAATTTTATTGGAGAGTCAAGTATTGATTTTTGTCATCATATTAATGTTATTTTTTAGTTATATGTTATATTTTGTATTTTTAGGACATAAGATTATAATTTGAGGCTGATATTGTAACACATGTGATTAAAGGAAACTGATTGTGATATTTAAATAATTAAACGGATAAATAAGTTACAGTTAAAACTTATTGCTGATTGCAATCGTTTTTTTTTACCTTTTTTTACAACTTTTTATTGGCAAATTTGAAATGTTTTTAATTTTTGTATTACGTAAGAAATAAGACTGATTTTACAAAATTGTAGTGCCAAGTATTGATTTTTTGTCATCATAATGTTATTTTTTTAGTTATTTGTTATATGATATATTTTAAGGATACTAGATTGTAATTTAAGGCTGATTTTGTAAAACTTGTGATTAAAAGAAACTGATTGTGATATTAAAATAATTAAACACATAAAGAAGTTCTATTTTTATTAGATTAGTTATTAAACTTATTACTGATTGCAATCGTTTTTATTTTATTTTAACGTTCTATAAAATAAAAACATCCCAACACTAGTAACTACTGATCCGTAGGTGCCATATGTGGAATAAAAATTTAATTTATAAATTGTTCCACTAATGGCACCTGCGAAAAATATCGGTAGGTGCCCAATGTGGAATACCTTAGGTGCCATTAACTCAGGTGCCATTAAAACGGGTGCCCAATGTGGAATACTTCTCCTTAACCACTAAGCTCCCGATGATAAAAGTAGTTTAATAATCACAAAGAGTATGTGCCTACGCTCGCGTTAAAAAAGCTAGTAGGTTTCCTAGGGTAAACAAAAACCGTATAAATAAAGATCAACATATAAATCGCAAAATAAAAAACTTAAAGATATATCTTAAAAAAAAATACATTGTATAATATACTAATTCGAAATAATTATTGTGGTGATAAATTCAAATTTATTTTTGCACGCAAGTGTACGGAGAAGGACGCGGGAGTTTAGCGCCCGCTGATTGGTTTAAAACGTTGGCACGCAGCTCTATGATTGGTGGATGCGTCGTATTTCTTCCGCCGTCGCACCCCCGTGCTTTCCTCAAAGGGGACCTAAAAATCGTCTACTGCGCAGGGTCCAAGACATGTGTCTTCAGTTATACTTTAACATTTATACCATTATATTGCCTTTATATGAATAGGATTTCAAGCAGCCTGCAGTGGACTAAATAATTAGTAGAAAAATATTAGTGGATTTAATAATACATACAATAAAAAACAAAACATAACAAAAATATTATTTTTTAATTTATGTAATTATTTTGTTTAAAAATAATAAAGAGAATATTTTCTACGTATATAAAGGCTGAACCCTAAAACTTGAAACTGAAACTTGATAGTAGCTGTATCTAGTACTGGTAGATCTTTCTACTACTAGACACTGCTATCAGAATTTTTGGAACGAAACCATGTAACATTTCTGCAAACATATTTCATAAAATTATTAATAAGTAAGTCGGTGTGCGGAAACAGCGGTGCGACCTTACAGCACATGTGGCCTGAGCAGCTGTATTTGTATATTTGCTCTCGTTTGTACCTCAGGGAGGAAAAGTAAGCTGAGGTTTATTTGTTGAATGCTTCTATTGTGTGTGTTAATAAGATTAATTTGGAAGTCTATGGTTGAAGCGCAGATCGCTGATCGAATTACAGGAAATATTATTTTGGTACCTACTCTAAAACTAATGTTACCAACTTACTTGATTATATTTTTTTACAGACGAATGTAGAGACTTAAATTGAACATTAAACATGCCGTGTCTTTAACTACGGTACAAAAATATTAGATTACAACCTACCGGTAGGTATCAAATCCCACGCACACTCATGCTGTGGAATGAACTCCCTGCGGTGGTTTTCCCAAGCGACTACAATATGGAGTTCTTCAAGTATGGCATTAGAAGGTTTCTTCAGGGTCGGCAGCGCGAGTGTAACGCCCCTGGTGTTGCATACGTCCATAGGCCACGGTAACCGCTTCCCATCAGGTGAACCGTGTGCTTGTCTGCCAACTAAGTGTATAAAAAAAAATGATAGTATGGGAAGTTTGTGAAATATATAAGGACAGAAGCAGAAGGCACGCTAATTCTGGAGGGAAATCAGCGTGAGCATAATGTATGTATTTGCAACCCCAATAACATAAAATATTTCGTTATGTTCCCAAAAAATAAAATAATAGGTATATTCCTATAACATTTATGTATTTTAACTTTCATGGTCGTTCATATTACTATTCCGTGATCCGTGATCATGGTGCTTGCAATAGCGCCGAAATATCGGAAACTCCAAACAATATAACTAATGGTAAATATCCCGATAGTTCTAATAGTAAAATTTATGTAACCAAAATATTATTGACCGTAGAAAAATAGTAGGAATATTAAATTGCAGTTGCTGCTGAATAAACTTTAACGAAATTCACTGCAAACTCTCACATAATAAATAGCAAAATACTAGGTCGTAAGTAACTGTGTCTCGTAAACCTAAGCCCTTGCTTATTAGTTCACGAGTTACCAAACTGCACTAATGAAGTAATTTTACATAATCGCCGGGAATTTCCCGACCGTGTTTGTAGTTCACACACTCAGTTGCCAGCTATTTGCAGCTTATTACGTCTTAATTCATAAAATTACACGCTATTTCAGTTATTGATCCATATTAGTTAACAAAACCAGTTTCACGGGATTCTAAGAAGTATAGTACATTATTTTTCCTCAAAAGAGGTAGCCTTGTTTTATTATGCTGACACTCTAAAAAAAAATATTTTTACGTGTCATTCTTTAAAGGAGACCAAAAAAACTATCGTGCGTTGAGAGACCAATAATTGACTTACGGCTTCTAATTGGCTGAAATCTATATCATGTTACCAATAGTTGGACGCAGAATGAGCAGCATGAGCAGCACTATCCAATGGCATCAAAATGTGAAAACTGATTTTCGACTTGAGCGGTGTTATAAGCTAAGAGACGGTATTCCTTTCAACAAAAAGACGGTAAATCACTAGAATTCCTCTCAGAGTTGGGAGGTCAAAACTCAAAATAAACCAGCTCATTAAAAGGAGGAGTACGACAACAGACTCTGGGCTACAATGTGCGCATTTGCACTCGAATAGAGACTGTTTTTATTTCTAAAAGTGATAATAATAAATTAGTTTATATATTAATCAGTTTCAAGAAATGTCTTTGTGGCCCACACAGGCCAATCAAGCATTAAATTGAAATAAATTCATAATATGAATTTATTTCAATTTAATGCTTGATTGGCCTGTGTATATTCTCTATTCCATTCTTTTGTTTTATTTTCTTTCGCCTCATTACATGCTCTTTATGCAGCCAAAGTTCTCCAAAGAAAGTTTTCTCCCCACCATTCTTTCTACTAAGCCAAACTCCATACAGACGATAACTAAATCTTGTCAGTCTTCATTGATGGTCGAAGTGTTAACATGCCCATTAGGTAACTGGCAACTTGTTACTAAAGTTACTCAATCGTATCTGTTAATTTCCTGAGTGCTTGGGACTTCTACTTCAATGGTCCTCACTGTGTATTTTCTTGGAGCTATGACCCGTTGACAGTATATACTGTCATAATTGCATAGAGTTATTTTAGTAATAATATAAATTAACTAGCCTTCCGCCCGCGGCTCCGCCCGCGTGCATCTCGGTTAACGCGACCTTTGCTCATATCTTCGGTTCTACTGAACCGATTGCAATCAAACAAACGTAAGATTTTATTTCTGAGTAAGCCCTTTCTAACAAAAAAACCGCATCAAAATCCGTCCAGTAGTTTTTGCGTCCATCGCGAACAAACAGACAAACAGACAGAAATTAAAAAAAAATATTATCGTGTTCAGTATCGTTAACATAAGTATTTTTTTTTTAAATATCTCCAATGTACAGACACGACCACTTTACAATTATAATAATAGTATAGATATTTATATAGATAGATGAATGTGATGATCAAGTTGTGATATTTTCTTCAGTATAACTTACGTTACTAATAATGTCCAGTCCACAGAGCCTTTTTAACACCTTTGGGGCTCGGAACAATCTCACCTGCTAGTCAGTGTACTCTGGCATAGGGTTTGGCCTCTGGGGATTGGTAGGTCAAACGACAGTCGCGCTCGATAATATATTATATTAATGTAAAGGATTTTATCTGATAATAAGCCAAAACTTCAAAATGTCAACACAATTATAGTGCGTATATAGTTGATTCTTGTCCTAATTTTATAGAAGTAAAGTAATTTGAAACCCAAAAATCACAAACTGTACTTTATTTGGAAATATTTACATTTAAAATACTTAAAGTTTGTATCATAATTGGACCTATATTATATTTTGAAACAATTTACATTCCTCCTAATCACTCCATTGGTAAGCGGAAGTTTATTAAAATCTGTTCCTAATTATGTATTATTGAGTTTCAGTTAAGACGTCGTTTGCCTTATTTCTTCTGAGGTTTTGCTTAAACCTAATTTGTGAAACGTCTTAGGTTAAATTTTGTGTATAATAAAGGTTAACGTTGGTATGATGTTTAATGTATTCATTTTTGCCGCCTTCCCAATACATCGCATGATGCATGACAAACTTGATCGATGTATTTCTTTTTTCACCAGCTTCCCTTATGTAAGTTTTCACCTACCTTCCCTGCATTGAAAAGATTTATAATAATATAATAATAATAATATTCATTTATTTGCAAATGTAGGTTTAGAGTTGGTACATGTTTGTTACAAATGTATCACTACATTTGGCCTTGCGGCATGCAAATTAGAGGCATATAAACAATTACTAGACATGCATACTACAACTTCATTACAATTAATTGAAATACGTACATAATGTCAATAGTCATAAAATTAGACTTTCAATAGTATATAATCAAATAAAATCAAATAGGCATATCAATTGTGATAAAATAAATCATAATCAAAATAAAATAGGTATGTCAGTGGTAGTAAATAACAATAGCACATGAATTAAATAAAATCAAATTACAAAATGTCAATTGCATTAATTATAAATTAAATAATGATAATAATAAATATTGTCTGATTGTTTCATTTATTTCAGTGACATGTCATTTAGGTACTCTTCAACGGAATAATAACATTTCTCCAGCAAAAGATTCTTAAGGCTACGTTTAAATTCGTTCATGTTTGTGATTTCCAAAATATAAATTTGAAAATATTTTCAACCATTTTTCATGGAAAACCTACTATTTTTTTGGATTTAAACAATTTTATTAGTTACATTTAGCCTATAGCGTCTTGTTTACTTTTCAGCAGCCATTGTTGCGCGGTGACCAAAGACTTAAAGAAAAATGAAAGAAAGAAGACTAAAGAAAAAAATAGAAAAATTAGTGATATTCGCGTAAACTTCAGAAAGTTATTACCTAATGTAAGTTTAAATTAGTACAACATTAATGGCTGCTGGAAGCTTTTATTCTATCCTTCTTTTCCTGCTACATGATAGAATTATTTTTTTAAAAAGATACAATATATTCTATTAAGCTTAGGTATACGTAATGTAAAAACTCTTTCAAGACAAACGACGAAAACGACGTCTGTGTGTAGGTACGTAATCACATTCAGTGGTTTGTGTTACGCCTGTAGTTTGTGTGTCAAAGCAAAATCTTAGGCGACTTGTACAAATTGGGTTGAAGATATTCCACATGACGAAGTAACATTTTATTCACAACTTTTCAAATAAACGGTTTCTAGAACGCACTGCGTACCGCAATAGTGTCTTTTTGAGCTCCTCTACAGAGTGATAAAAAGAAGGTTTTCGCAATGCAGTTTGGAGCCTCATCAAAACCTATGGCGCTAAGCCACCCTTAAATGCAAGCCGGTTTTCCTCAGACAGTAGACCAACCAGTGTCTTTTTTTAACTACTCGACCGAGTGATAAAAAGAAGTCTTTCTTATCACTTGGTTTGGGGCCCTCGTCAAAACCTATGGTGACCAGAAACCAGATCAACCTCAAATACAAGTCGGTTTTTCTCAGATAGAAGAGCCGACGGCAGTCGCTCTCATAAAAGCTAATTAAAAAATCGAAGGATGAGTAAACTGACTGTGGACTCTGAGGTGAAGGCCTCAAATGAGAATAACGATAAGGTGTTTGAGTAGCACATAAATCGTCATAAGTGTAATAAATATAATTTATTTATAAATTATAATGCGTAGTTATCCATTTTTAGAAAAATATTCACATCTAAAAGGTAATTCACTGTTTCCTTTTATTCACCTCACAAGCCTAAAATTAAACTGCAACCCATAAATACAGTTACATTAGCTTCAGTATAATCATGATATACTTCACATTTTTACAGTCGCTTGTGATGAATCTTGACGATCATATCGTAAAGTACCATTATCACTTTTCTTGTTTAACCCTGTCTGTATACGCCCTTAGCTGAAGTATCCTCTCGAGGGTCGGCTTAGGCTGGGCTACAACTCATGCAATTTATTTTCCGTCCGACGTTGATGTCTCAGCCTTACAACAGTCCTTGCGGATAGATTTGTTAATTTGCTGAATTTGAAACTTTATAGTTGAATTCAACGAATTTCATTTAAATTTAGCTTTGGTTGTTTGTTAAACTTGAAATGAATTCCTGTAAACTCTATGTTTGTTTATTGTTCATTTCGTTAAGGCGAAGTTATTTTGTCAAAATCTCAGTTAAATTTTCAGTTGAATGCCGGGATTTGTTATGTTTTATTGGATTTTTTCTTTTACGCAATTTGTAGTAGTAGTGCAAAGTCTGGAAAAAGTGCTCAAAGTAAAATGGTTTTCCTACTACGTGGGATCGAAACTGTGAAAGGTACGTGTTTATACACCTGTACTTACCTCCTACGTTTGGTTATTATGGCCACTTTGAATGAATTTCTTAGTGAATTAATTTATTGTAGTATTTATTCAACATTTGAATAGAAAACAGTCAATGTTGAGAACGAATCCTGAAACCTGAATTTAAGTTTATGGAAAAAAAAAGAAACAAAGTTTAGTTTTAGTTTTTAGTTTTTTTTTTTTTAAATAAATTAATTGCGACTTGCTGAAGTGACCAACCAATGTACGAAAAGAGTACCTATTGAAAAATCAGTAATGGGTCGTTGTACGTATAAAATTCAAGTAGATAACTGCCTTGATTTAGACCTATTTCAATTCAAATACATGTCGATAACTCAACACTCAACATACAACATCGACATCGAAATCGGCCTTCGATACAACTCGGAGTTTATTAGACAATATTTTTTAGCAAACCTGAGCAAACAGGAAGCAAATATGTATTACCAAGCCCCTGACCACATAGAAATCACTTTATCTAACAATGTAAACAAACATATTACTCAAACTGAATACATTTCCGGGGAATAAAAAAATATTTTCAACATTTTCCCCATAAAAAGATATCATGGGGACAGGAATAAAGGACGTCACAATATAAATCTTCGTTAGGTTTTGATAAGTGCGTCCTACACCCCACGGGTCTTTTGACAATGGATATCATAACTTACATCTTAACTTTTTGACAAATTTTGAGCCATTTAGACCACTTTAGTCAGCTCCCTGTTCCATTTATTTATGGAAAATGTGTTGTACATTATAGGGGACTTCATTGCGTTGATTCTAGTTAATAGATATGCGAGGGGAGATGTCATATTATGATGAGATTTACAAAGTAGGGTAAAGGAAACAAGTTCATATTGGTATATTTACTTTTATGTGCATACTCGTAGCTCCCAGAAATATATTCCAAAGTAGGTATGTAAACTGTATATTATAGTAGAATAATTATATTCTGTATTCAAATTAAATATCTTGAACTAAACTACTTAACGGTTTATCTTTCATGATCAACATATGCATGACATAATCAACATGACATGATCAACATGACATGATCAACTTGACATGTTGAACAAGATCATTGCTTCCGGTTCATTTAAGGCCTTGGAAATCGGAGTCCTCTTACTCTTTCTTCTCACTCTATTTGCCTTATACGACTTTTATGGGAGCGACTGCCGTATGACCTCCCATTACCGAGAGGAAAGTCTGCAATTGTGTCGTCTTTCAATTAGGAGAAGAGGTTGGCTTGACCCTGAAGGTCTGGAGGGACACCCATGGAGCCCCATAGTCCTAATAACGAAGGATATCAATCAAAAATAATATTCGAAGATTGTACGTAATAACATCCTATCTATCCTATTACTTACATAAGCTGTAAGTAAAATTTCTTGTTGATGTTAAATTAAAAGATTCTTACAAAGCCGGAAAGGAACAATAAATGGCCCGTCTTTTCATGGCTTCTTAATTATCTCCACCGGAATCTACCGACATCGACCTTGACAAAACGTAATTAAATTACTAAAGCACTTAAAATTACGCAAAGAAAATTGTAAGGAAATTAGCGGTGTCTAGTAAATTTAGCTTGACACAATTAAGTTTGCACTTTCTGTAGTGTCGGCGAGAACTTTTAATGGGATGCCTAGCGTTCGTAACTTGTAACATTATTCTTAGAGAGTCATCTGGATAATATAGGACACTGTATTGTTGAGATGGCAATTAGGAATGTGGACAGCTTGTTTGAGTAGATATCCGTATCAAATATTGGAATAGGCCGTACCGTTTCTGTGATTATTTACGTTATATAGGGCACGTCAATCTACTACACTGATGGTAAGAAGCCGAAGTGAAGGATGAAGGCCATCATTATAGATGTGTAAACAATTGTATACCGCTTGGTGATAAAAATTGGGTTTAGCAATATTAATATTTAGCGAATATTTTAATTGTAGGTGGTATAAACCATCTGTATACTCGTACCAAAATGCATGCACTTCCCTTTTGCATTTTAGTTAGTGATGTGATATTTTTCATTTCATTAATTTGCGATTTCGCGCAAAGAACATTATTATAACTATTATAAGCAATCCATAAGACAAAAAAAAAGAAATACGAATTGTATTAGAAATATATGATACTATATTGAGATTATCTCATCTTAATATATATAAATCTCGTGTCACAATGTTTGTCCTCAATGGACTCCTAAACCACTTAACCGATTATAATAAAATTCGCACACCATGTACAGTTCGATCCAACTTGAGAGATAGGATAGTTTAAATCTCAAATTATAGTCGCAATTTTAATTTATCGCGATAACCAACATCCACGCGGGCGGAGCCGCGGGCAAAGGCTAGTTACTTAATAGATTTTAAATGACAATATAATACAAAATACACACTATTTATTGTTATTCTTCCTCTTAGCGTTAATTCCCAGTCGCATCCGAAGCTTTCAGCTCGGAGTCTGGGGTCCGCTTTTGCCAGTCTTAACTACGGATTTGGCTAGACCTCGATATTTTCTGTGAAGCGATTGCCTGACCTCCACATCCCAATGGTAACATTAGGCGATATCAAAGCTTTGCAGCTAGACTGTTTTTGGATTTTTGAGGGCTCCAACTACCCGTAACGACTGCCATAGATGTTCTTATGGCAACCGGGACCGACGGCTTAACGTGCTCTCCGAGGCACGACCAGACCAATGCAAATACCCATATTTCATGAACACAAATATTTGCACTGAGCGGGGATCGAACCCACGCCTCCTGCGTAGCGGCCGCGTTCACTACCGCTACGCCACGGAGGCTGTCTATTTATTGTTATTATAAACTGTTAAGTACTCGTTTGACCCTTAAATATTTTTCATAAAATTCTTATAAATAATGTTTAATTATTTTAAACATTTATAATAATTCTATGAAAAGAAAACACCACTAAACGTGTAATTAAAAGAAAATTAATTATAAAACTTATACACAAACTTAAGAGACCTCAAAGCACTGAAGTGCTGCTAAAGTAATAATTAATCGAATGTTTAAGTTAGTAAAAGTACGATAACGTAGATATTGAGGGTTTACTTATGAAAACATAATTAGAGAGATTATTAATTACAATGTAAAGTAAAATAATGTTAATGAGATGAATAGCTTGTATAAAGTATAAGAGGTTATGGGTTAAACGAGTTTTACATTTACTCTTCAGTGTACAATAATATTCAATATATTATCATATAGTGAATATTATTGTATTTAAAAAATATATTTTATAGTACAGTACTTATATATAAACAATTAGTATTATTATAATTAACACAGTTCAAATTATGAACGAAATTCTCTGTTATATTTAGTTTAATGTGTGTTGTGTTTTGGTGTGGTGATTACTTAATGTGTGTAGTCATAAAAGCACTTAATACCAGTTTTATTCCAGAGGTCTTTCAGAGATTATAACAAGAAAAACTCGAGCTCTTTATTAAGAGCAAATGAAAAGCGTTGAAGTAATACTTAAGAGATCCGATTCTCAGCACTCCATGGATTCACTGTGCGGTCGCCGGGTCCATAGCGTGATACAGAGAGGAACACCTTGACGGTGACTGGGACTTGCGACCCAGATGTAGGTTTAGGGTGGCCACCTTGTGATGCATCAGCGCTCACCTCCACCGTCAGTAGTGTTCCCCCCCTACCTATCCAAATTTGGTAAGATCCTATCAATGCCGCTTTTGATATTCGATTTAGTAAAGAGCTTACTGAAGCTCTTGGCAATCCGAGGTCTTTAAGTAAGTTGTACAGGGATTTAGCTGGAATTCCCCTTGCTCCTACTTCTACGGCGTAGAGTTTAACCACGTAGCCGTTTTTGGTTAACTCGTTAGTCAAGTCAAAGTATTTATTTGTCTTTATAGCGTGGTCTTTAGGTATATTAGTTTCCCACGGTACTGTGAGTTCTACAAGCACTGCACGCCTATGCGATCGTGAAAAAAGGAATATATCGGGTCTGGATGATGAGGCACAGATATCCTCCGGTATTTTATAGTGCTTCTCATACGTGTCTACGAGTATTGTCCAGTCAACGGCAGTTATTAAAATTGTATATGGCTTTTGAGATGATTTCTTTGAGCAGCCTTCCTTACAAACATAATGTAATTTCTTTGGTTTGTAGTTAATCCTTTTTTCGCTCTAGCTACCGCCAAACTTACAGCCTCACGTATGATTTCTAATACCTTATCATTTACGTTCAATATAAATACGTATTCATTTATCAATTATTGAGCTAATAGTAATCCACAGCTGGGCAGAAGACATTTCTGTAATACATTCGGTAATTCAATCTTCTCGTATGATATTCGCGAGAATTTACTCATTGCTTGTGTGTGCACACTTTGATACGATAATGGTGTGGCGATTATTGCTAGCGATAGTCGCGTACGATTCTCTAGCCGAAACGTGCGAGAAATTCTCGTCGTCTAAATGACGCCTTCCTATCTATATGCACATTTAGACAAGCATCGTCTTGTGAATAACTCTTGCACAGCGTACTAGTGCTTGCATTCTATATTTGAAAGTAGTCAGAAAAGACGTCTAAATTATAAGGTATTAGCGATGTGAATAAATTATGAGCAATATGAGATACTGCAGCACTCTTCTTAACAGATCTTGGCAATTTAAAATTGTTTCTTTGCTGAAGGCAACTTCATTCATTTCTCAGTTGAAATCGTAGCATGCCTTTAAAAATTCAAGAAACTCAGTCGCTGTTGCAGACGCTCCACACCTACCTACCACTTACTGCATTGACGTTCAGCGAGCACAATTATGGTAGAAGTGAACTGCTTAAACTTGCTGTTAACAATTCAGAAGCATTTCATTTATTTCTTTCAAGTAACGTAAATATTAAAATACTTAATTTATTGCCAACATAAAGGAATAATAAATTATTACTAGGGACTGCAACTACGCATTTTACCCAATCATGTAACGACGTCAATTCTTTCTTCGTTAACATTGCTAAAAACCTAGCAGATAATATTTTAAAAAACCAGCCCCCAGATCGCATTTCTACTTCAAAACACATACATAAGCCCACATCATGCTCATCTTTTGCTTTGAGTCACACAGACTCCGCAGAAGTCATTTCAATCATCAACTCATTGCGTGCTGACGCGTCAACAGGATGGGATGGCATCTCACCCTTTATTCTGAAGAGATATTCAGTCACTCTGGCACCCATCCTAAGCCACATATTTAATCTTTGTTTCGACACTGCTGTCTTTCCGGATGCTTTTAAAAAGGCGATAATTCATCCTATTTTCAAGGGGGGTGACGGGAGCCAGCCGAACAACTACCGTCCTATCGCAGTCTTAAGTGCATTATCTAAAATACTCGAACGCCTTATTAATAATAGACTAGTTTACTACTTGGATCATTATAATTTAATTTCATCCCAACAATTTGGATTCCGTCAAAAAATATCCACTTGTGACGCTATCCTGGACTTAACTAATTTTATTGTTCAAAGCTTAAATGAAGATAAAAAGGTCTTAACTATATTCCTTGACCTAGCCAAAGCCTTCGACACGGTTCCCGCAGCCTCACTTCTACTCAAACTTGAACGTATGGGTGTCAGAGGAGAACAGTTGGACTTGTTTCGTAGCTATCTCACAAATCGATCTCAAATAGTTAAAATTGATAACCACACCAGCGAGGAACTACCTATTCACTATGGCGTACCACAAGGCAGCATACTTGGACCTACTCTGTTCCTCGTATTTATAAATGACCTCTGTGATCTGAAAATCCCAAATTCAAAAACTGTTTGTTACGCAGATGACACCGCGTTAGCATTTATAGGAGACACATGGTCGGAGCTGGAACAACGGGCCCAGTCTGGTTTCAACTTGGCATTAGACTGGCTCACATCACATACACTGACACTTAATACACAGAAAACCAAATATATTACCTTCTCAGTTAGTTCGCTATCACAACCACGACTTCCACTAACCTTACAAGCACACTCCTGCACCACTTTGATGAAATCCCCGTGTAACTGTCCAACCTTATCTTCCACTGATAATATTAAATACCTAGGCGTGGTCCTGGATAAGAATTTGAACTATAAACTCCATATAAACGCTCTTGTAATCAGAGTACGTAAATTAATGTACGTTTTTAAAACCCTGCGCCATATTGCAAACAAGACCATTGTACGTAATGTATATCATGCCCTATGCTTGTCTATTGTTACATATTGCATTTTCTGCTGGGGAGGTGCACAAAAAACAATACTCATGCCACTGGAAGTGGCACACAGAGCCATTTTGAAAATATCAGCGTTTAAGCCCATTATGTTCCCGACCGACTTACTATACGACATCTATGATACATTGAATGTCCGACAACTATTTATATACCACACAATTCTACTTCAACACAGATACACCCCATACAAAAGTATAACAAAGCGTCGAAAAGATAGAATTTGCGTTGTACCAAAACCTAGGAAATCGTTCACTAAGCGTTTCGCCTATTACTTGGGCCCGTACCTTTACAATAAAATTAACTCAACATGTCCGATATATGATTCAACACAGTTTGCTTGTAAAAATATAGTCAGATCCTTTTTACGGGAAAAAAACTATAATCAAACAGAAGATTACTTGGAGCAAATTATATAACGGGTAAATATATTATATTGTTGACAATGGTGTTATAATACCTATTATATTATTTTTTACATCTACCCACTTTCGTAATTATGTTGTGTAATATGTTGTTAAAAACAATGTCGTGGCTTTGTTATGTATTTGCGCATCATATCTACAATCAGGAACACACACACACACACACACATACACATACACACACACAGGCACTCATGATTAATCACTGCATGAATTTAAGTAAAATGTATTTTCATTTGTAGTTATATAATTGTACTCGGCAGTATTACAAGTTTTGTACGGTTCTCCCTTGTTTGGTATAACAACGTTTGGTCGAATATCGCTTGAACTAATTTCAGTTACAATAAAGTCATTTCACATAATTATTCATTTGACCGAATATTTAATTGGTAGAATTTTATTTAGCATAATTATTTAGTTGGAATAATATCATTTCACCGAATTTTCATTTGCACTAATTTTATTTAAACTAATGCTTCATTAGACTAATAATGATTTAGTCGAGAGATCATACCGAATCACTCGGCGGCCGCTGCCGCGGCACGCTCGCTTCGCTCGCTCGCCTCGTGCTTGTTGTGGTCACAGTTCTAACCTAACCTAACCCTGCCGATTGCACTGAGAGTTTTTCAATTTTACTTGTATTGTTTTTCATGAAACATACTCTTAGTGGTTTTCTTACATCACGGAAATCGGCAGGGTTAGGTTAGGTTAGAACTGTGACCACAACAAGCACGAGGCGAGCGAGCGAAGCGAGCGTGCCGCGGCAGCGGCCGCCGAGGGCCAGATAAATAAATTTCTACACTACATTAACATTATACCAATTGAATATTCGATGAAATACATAATAATATCAACTGAACATTACATGAAATGAGCATTATACTTTTTGATCAATAGCGCAAAGGTTGTTATCGCAAATAAATATTCGATGAAATGAAAATTATGTCAATCGATATTATGCAAAGCAATTATTTTCTCAAACGTTGTTCGAATTAGTAACATTCGACCAAACGTTGTTATACCAAACAAGGGAGAACCGTTTTGTACTAGCATATATTATGTCATTATATTTTGGATAAAACCATAGGGAAGGGGACTGTTACTCCTTACTACAGGTTATAACAAACCTATCAAGGAAACAGAACTTCACCCACAAGATTGAAAGTGTAAATAGATTTAAGACCTACCGTGAACTACCTACCTGTACATACATAACTGGGCGTTTACCAAAAAAAATGACCGTCGCGTTATGGAATTCCACCCAGGAGAAAAAAAATACATAGAGAAATCTAGTACATTACGTCGCGTGGTGGACGTGACGTTTGATGCCGGTACATAACTAAATCCAAAAAAAGTTGTTGTTTTAATACATATTTAATAAATAAGAGCATTGAATCGCTTTCTATAAAACAAACGCAATAAGTTTTATTAAACTGTAAGGCAAAGATATCCATACTTACCAATAAAAACAAGGTTCGTAGTGGAACATAAAAGTAGCCCAGCGTGACGCATAACCAGTCACTACATGACTTTCCATAGACTTTCTGAAGCTATGCCGCTAAAAAAATTAAAATGGCGTGTGTTTTATAGTGTTAAATGTTGCCATTCATAAAAATTGACAAAGTTAGTAGAAATTTGTCGTAAAAACTCATTTTATAGTCGTAGCGTTCCGGAATTTTTCCACAGACATCATTTTTTGACCCACGTCAAAACACGTATTTTTTTATAGTTTGATCTCTAAATCTATGCCAACAAGCTATAAAATGACATTTGGTTGATATAATCTTTCTGAAAAACACAATAGTTCATAACCTAGAGACAGTTAACTTATAAAAATCACGTACCGAAGTTTGGAAAAGTATGGTGGGACACTATAAAAATCACTACTTTTTCATTTTATTTTATCAAAATTTATGTGAAATTATTATATTTTTTGGTTTTTACTTATGTAAATTATTAGCTTTGAATGCGTTTTATAATGTACAATGTTAAAGGAACTAGCTTTTCATATCAATAGTTCACAAAATTTAGTTACAAGTCGTAGGACATGCCATTATTCGAGTGGTCATTTTTTTTGGCAAACGCCCAACTACAATCACCTTTTTTACAAATAAAGCATTTATTATTATAATAATAAATGAATACTGATAAATAAATAATAGGAGTGCTTACATACAGAAACAGGTTACCTGTAGGCACATGCTGTAAGAACATTTTGAACGATCGAACGAACTCGAAAGCTGAATCCGCGGTGATATTTCAATATCGCATGCTGTTTTGGTTATGTCACGTTGTCAAGTTCGTTCGATCGTTCGAAATGTTCTTACAGAATGTGCCTACTGTATGGGCGGGCATCGGCCCGTGGGTTACCCGTAGTGACGGGTAAAACTATCCGTGTTGCCATCATGTATTATAATGTGTATTATAATTATTATTATAATGTCAATTCGTCGTTTGTCAAAAAAATCGCGGCCATATTATTTATTTTCAAACATAATAAAATTAAGTTTAAAAGCATAAGTGACTTTTTTGACATATATGTTAGAACGTGTGTCATGTGTTAGAATGTAAACAATGAACTATGATCATTTTTGTTACTATGGAAACTTGTCGGTGCAGGTAGTTAGTACCGGTAACCTATTTCTCTATTTAAGCACCCTTATTCTAGATATATTTACTTAGGCTAACGCTCGAGATCAGGATTTCATAGAAACGGGTAGGTAGGTATTCAAAACTCATGACTTATGCTATTAAAAAAGTTACGGAGCGTACTAAAGTTGTATCATACTGGTGCCTCGTAAAAACAAAATAGAGGGGCTTAATTAAAATATAAGGTTGTTTGACCGCGAGACAAGATAATCATGAAATTTGTATAGTCAAAGTCAAAGTCAAAAATCATTTATTCTGTATAGACCATCAAAACGGCACTTACAAAACGTCAAAATGATACATACTCCCAAACCAGCGATGGTGCATTGAAACACCCTTTATTTCCAAAGAGTTCCTAAACATCTTTTGTCATAGGTATTGAAGATCATGTATAAAATGATGGAGTCAGATAATATACAGGGTGGAAACGTATAATGTGTCTAGCTAGCTAGACTATTATTTCATCAATTTTTGAGATCTACCAATAGGTAGGCATACAGGACGGTATCTTCTTCACTGTACCGGCTCACTTTTGTTTCGTCTCTATAAGCTGTACAAGAATGAAGAGTACAGAGTGCAAATGTATTCAGTGTGGTAACGGAGGAAAAATACTAGTATCACCACCTCATGTCATCAGAAGGTTGCCGTAAGAGGCCACTAACGGTAAAATATGCCAACTATATCACTGCGAGAGAAGGAAAACTCTAAATAAAACCCTGTACCAAACCGTCTGGCCAGCGTGGAAACAGTAGACCAAAGCCTTCCAACATTGGGAGAGGCCCATGTCCAGCAGTGGACTGCGACCGGCAAATTTTTGAATTGATAGCGCAAATATAATGAGCAAACAATAATTTGATATTAAATAAATTGTAATAAACGTACTTGTCTTTGCATTTATGATAAAAATGAAAAATATAACAATGTGCTCCCACACATGTACTAATAAATCAATTCTTAATGCCCTCGCCCTCGGTGTACACGAACATGAGTAAACATCGAGCTGGCACTTGATAAATTGCAAGAAATAAATAATTTTCTCCAGATTTCTTGCAAAAAACCGTGTGTAATCGTGGACATGCAATTTTCTTCAAGCACCATATATTTTGCCTGCAGTGTTACATTTTACCAAGGCGACACATATTTTCGTAGTTTTTTAAATGTACACTACTGGCTATATGTTGCAAATCTTGCTGTTGCCTCCGACCAACAAACTTAATTTTTATTTCAAAAATCGTAATACTGATCATTGATATCTTTACGCCTTAAGAAATAAGGTTTAAATTTGATCCTAGTGTTTATGATGGTGTCTTTTTAGAGTTGGGTTGTGGAAGTGTAAATTCGGTTTCCTATTCACCAGCCAGACCGCTTTTTACCGCGTTTACTTAATATTACTGGTTGTAAAAATATTTTTTGAAGTATGCATACTTGGGTGCTATCTCTATGCACCGTTAAAGTCAAAGTTTTTGTATCCGCAAATATTCAGTGTTTCTACGTTATGACGTAGTAATTTCAAATTGTTAAAGGCGTCTGGCAAAAAGTCTACTGCTAAGACACAATATGAGAGGGTGGTATTTTTCCGGTCGAGCATGCCTAATGTGGATGTGAAAAGAAACGGCAGAGTTAGAACAATGTTCATTGCAAGAGCAATTTCATTTTAAGCTTAAACCGAATTAAAAAAATACGTATTTTAGTTTAGTTATACAGCCTACATTTCGAACTATGCAAAATATTAATATACTTACCACTAATTTGCAAACTCTGCCGTTTCTTTTCCCATCACATGGGCATTACGTAGGAAGTTAGGTTGGGAATCAACCTGAATATTCTGTATTATGTAGGTAAAAAAATCTTGTTACTACTAAGTTGCTCCTGTTACAACTAGCCCCCCCGCTCCCCTACCTCAATTAGCCTACTGCAGTCCACTTCTGGACATAGGCCTCTCCCAATGTGCGCCACGTTTGCCGATCCTCCGCCTTCCGCATCCAATCCGTCCCAGCCACCTTTCGCAGGTCGTCGGTCCACCTGGCTAGGGGATGTCCCACCTTCCGTTTTCCTACGCGCGGTCTCCACTCTCCCCTACCTAATTCTTAAAAATACAAAATGTACACATGATTAGAGTAATCATGTTCAAAGTTATTAGACATTAATTTCTCAGAAAATTGTAAAAGTAATTGCACAAATTTTCAGACAGAATTTACTACTAGGTTCATAAATATTTATTCGTCTTTGAAGGTAAGCATCTTGACGACCAGTTAACTTATTTTGATATTCAAAGATGAATTATATATTTCTCTTGATTGAAAACAATTTAAACTAAATGATTATGTTAAGCTATTAACGGATTTTTGAGCTGCGAAGCCCCAATTATACTTGCATAGAGGTGAACAACTAAAAATCTAAGAAATATCAGAAGTTTACGCGAATTTCACTCATTGAAATCTAAGTTAGAAACTTTGCAAAGTTCTCTGACATAGGCTATTATTTCATGGTTGCGAGGTCAGCCGGCAGCCGCTTCTGAAAAAGTCCGGGTACCAATCAAAATAAAAAGCTACTTTGGGCTTCAAAGTGCAAGATTTGGACGCAACTGTGAAATAACTATGAGAATGAAGATGATGAGACAGTTAGTAAGTAGCCTATCACGTTATATCATAAAACATCCAGGTTACAGCAAAAACTATTAATTTAACCGGTTGTACAGTCAGCATCAGATCGATGTAAACTAGCAAAATCTCAAAATGATCTTAATATCAAGTTTTCATTTTGAGTACTTTTTCTTACACATCAACATCACCGTGCATGTGCAGCATCAGATCGATGCAAAGATGCAAAGTCCTCAAAATGATTTTAAACGAGTACCAAGGCATTAAATCATTTTGAGTGCCTTGCTAGTAAAAATTGATGTGATACTGACTGTATCATAGAATACTCGTAATACTTTGATCAAAATAACTCAGTATTCAATTATCGATAGTAAAGTATGACAACATTATTAATTTCTGATACAAAGTAGGCACATCAATCCAATAGTTTCTGAACAAAGTTCAAAGTATATCTAATTATTGTGGAAATGCCTGTCGAAGCTGTCACCCACATCTATGACATGGGACTCATAATTGTAACTTGCTACTAACTAATTACATTTATGGATGGTTATATTTATTGCTTTTGACTCAAATACATTTAATAATAGAGGACTAGTAACGCAAATAGGCACCTAAATATAATATGGGTACAGTAGAAACTGTTTATCATGACTCCGCCTATGATGACAAACGGCTAATTATGACGTAAATACACTGCATCTAACCGTTGTATCACAATACATTTTTGAGAACTTATGCATGTAAGGAAAAATATTTCTAAACTTTAAAGAATTTATGACAGGCATTGCATAAATACTAGACACAAAAAAAATCTTGTAGTCTGTGACAGCAGACTCCAAAAAATTAGTAATTCTTTCCAGGCAAACTGTAATGTAGTTAAGAGGAAACTGTGCCAAAAAGACTATTATAAAATCCAAGACGATATTTAGACGATAAACAAGCTTGAAAATGAGCTGTTTACTCATACATACTACTCAAGGAAACCATTGTATTTAGATGAAAAAAAAAATGCTAATTGTAGTCTACTTAACTAAGGAGTCTTCTCAGGCCGAGGCTGCGTTTCGACCGGTGGTCCATTTGCTAAACTAGTTTAATAATATTCATTTTTTTGTGTTAATTTGGACGTTTTGTAAGTGCTGTCAGAATAAATTATTTTTGTTTTATACTTGACTTTGACTTTGAGCGAAGTTTGGTGTTCATAGAGAATTGAAAATGAAGATAATGATGATGATAGGTATTTTTTCTTAACACTAAATTACACAAAAAGAAATAATTATCCAATTTGGTATCACCACGCATCATTCAAAAGTTACACACGTACCTAAATAAAATACATTAGGCGATTCATTTTTATTTATTTAAATAGAAAATGTTCATTACTGTTAACGTGATTACTTAATATTATTTTAAGAATTTTTGTTACTTGCTGTATAACCCATACAGCAAGTTGTACAATTTGTACTCGTTCGTAGACATCACAGCATGGTTAGAATAGTTTCTATTGTATAACTTTGACGACGGACTTTGGCCCACTTGTGTTTACACAAATTGCGAACAAATTGACTTGCAAGTTTATGTCTTGCTGTTGTGGTTAGTTTTGTACGATTAAGTAAACTGCGTTTTATGTAAATGTATCTATACATCTGTGAATTTCGTCTTCTATCCAGCGTTTGCTTGTTTGGTACATCTTCTTGAGCATATTACTAGCGGCCGCGTGCGACGTACACGTGGAATAAACATAAATATACAACATAAACTCAGATCTTAGCGAATATCTAAACGCTACAAGGACCTACCTGACAAATTTAAAGTTTATAAGTGTTATAGTTTCTGAGATATCGTGATTAATCAGTGATTGTTTCGCTTTTTTAATATTTCAATTCCTTTCATCTATATTATAACATTTTGTTATGTGTTTGGAGTTCAAAAAATATAGAATGGAAATTCGAAAAAAATCTGTATTACTCATAAAAATAGTGCCCTGTGGAAGTCTACTCACGACACTCAAAACATTAAAATTGTTTTAAACCTACGTTGATGGCACAAACGAGAGAGCGTTATACAAAGGGAATGGTAACAGGACACATTAAAATGAAAAATAGCGAAGCTTATCAAAAAATACGCACCGCTTGATGAGACTGAAATGCTAACGAATGTTCTAGACTAGTTCCATTTTGAGGTTGTCCAGCAGAGAGTGTTATATGATTAAAATATTTATTTACTTGGATGATCTATAATTAATAGCAGGAATTTTGCAACTATGCACTTTTGTGATAATATTAACTATAATATAAATCTATATAAATAAATTTAATTGTCCTGTTTGTAACGATAACATAACCTCTTTTTAATGGAATGTATAAACAATCCCTTTTTAAATTTTGTCTGCGTATCCGCTTATTCCGTGTAACCTCCGAAATGGCAACGTCGATTTTGACAAAAATTTTACTGTAGATAGCTAATGTATAATGTTGGTGTAACTTCAGATACTTTTATTTTCTAAAAAATATAATGATTCCGGGTAAGAAATTTAAAACCCAGACTACAGGTTTAGGCGCCGCCTAGACCTACAATAACATTGTACAATACTTTTAATTGTACAATAAGATTGAAAGGCGGTCTGAATCCAAACGAGCAATTTTATTGCACAATAATACGAAATAATGTTTTCGTGTTCAGTCCGAGAATAGTATTGATCCCGTGTGCACCGTGCGAATTAGTATGTTCGAACGAAATTTTGCTGCAGCTGTTGTGTTGTTGCTTGTGGTGAAACGAAACAAACACGAACACGTCACTGGTCGAAAGATTGGTACAAGAAAAGGCAGAAATACACTCACGATGCAATGGAAAAATATTGAGCAAAAAAATTAAACTCGCTCAAACTTTCGATCAATCATTGCGCAATCTTCAATATTAACCCTAAACGGTCAATTATATTGTACAATTTGCAATATTGCGCAATATAATTGACCGTTTAGAGGCCGCCTTAGTAGTAACGATATTGAGAAATATCTAAAATCTTATTTACATATTTCTTTCTCTCAATCTTTATATTGTAGGCCGTTAACGAATTACTTGAACAGTTTAAGGATTAAGATGAGAAGCACGGCTGATTCGGATCAGACGTTGATTGATGAACCGCTGTGCCCTTGTTGATAAACTTCCTTCCAAATTAGATCTCAATGTGTTTGATCACAGGTTTTCATTATAGAAATATGTTTTTTATTCAAATTTTTGCGATATCTGCTCTTGGCAGTCATTAATTTAATGTGGCTTTTATTCGTTTGCAATAAGCCCTTTTCTAGATTTTATAATGATACAATTTACTTAAAGACCTCGGATTGCCAAGAGCTTCAGTAAGCTCTTTACTAAATCGAATATCAAAAGCGGCATTGATAGGATCTTACCAAATTTGGATAGGTAGGGGGGGGACACTACTGACGGTGGAGGTGAGCGCTGATGCATCACAAGGTGGCCACATTAAACCTACATCTGGGTGTTCACGGTGTTCCTCTCTGTATCACGCTATGGACCCGGCGACCGCACGGTGAATCCATGGAGTGCTGAGAATCGGATCTCTGCTTTTAACTACAAAGTAAGGAATGTACTGTAGGAGAGTTCCAATGCCCCGAGCTCGAAAAATATTCGTATTTGTAACGTATCGAGAGAATAGAGCATTGCGATTGGCCGCCTACACTGTGAACCTGTGTGTGTATGTGTGTGTGTGTATGTGTGTGAAGCTTGCCATTTTTTTTTCTTTATTAACGTGTTTTAAAATACATTACAAATTGTACAGAATAGCACAAATTAAACCACAGAGGTTTGTCCTTATGCTAACAACAAAAACCAACCAGGGTTTAATAGTTGACAGAACAACTCGATAACAACTAATTTTAGTCGAAGTAGGTATTTATATATAGGTATATTATACACAAACGATTTCACATATAGACACCCATAGTAACACAGGAATCGAAATCGTAGGTAGGTATCGAATATGAGTCAAACTAAATAGGCAATACACATCCAGAACCCCCCCGAACCCGATCCTTAGAAACATTACATAATTTAATAGTATATACCTATTATTCAAAGATGTCAATATTGTCTATAAGGAATTTTTTTAATACTGATTTAATACTTTTTTCGGTCATGTTATTTCACAAATCTGAGGGTAGTTCATTCACTATAAGTATAGAATAATTGCAACGGTTCGTTCGCTCGATACGCTTACGTTACGAATTCGATTATTAATTTCGTGCTCGAGGCACCGATAATTATTTCATACTTCCTTTTTACTTTGGTTTCAAATTTATCGTAACTATTTATATACTCTATTCACACTTTTCATAACGTTTATGCGGGTCAATATCAAAGTCACGTGTAAATTAACCTATTTTGAATGCGTTTCACACCTATATTTGCCCTTAATACAGGTGCGTCGTGTGAATGTTGTAAACCCTTGAGTGTATGTACCCTTTCGGCTTACTGGTACCTATAAAACAATTGTAAATGTTATAAAAAAAACCTTTCTCACTCAAACAATTCAATTTAGTTGCACTAAAGGTATGATTCCGTAGCCGACCGCATCCGACAACTGCCGACGCATGCAGCACATACAGCGTACCCATTACTTGTCAAACTGCGATACGGTTAAAGGGCGCCATTGAGAAGCCGCAATGAATTACGTGCATGTGCTGCGTGCGTTGGCAGTTGTCGTATGCGGTCGGCTACGGAATCATAGCTTAAACCCCTTTGTGGTGTGCCTAATTTACCTAATTAAACAATTACTCAATGTCATCAGGTTAGAATAAAATGTTTTTGAAGAAATTTACACTGAATAGAATAATTTGGCACTATAACAATAACGGCGATAGCACCATGCACATTGGGGAGGGCTACCAGCTGATGTACACAGGTGCACCTGACGGGCAGGCCGGGGTGGGCGTGGTGCTCTCCCGGGTGTTGCAGGATGACATCTTGGAGGTGAAGAGCTATAGCGCCCGACTTATGGTTGTGAGGGTGCTTATCGATGGGATTATAACCCACCTGATAAGTGCTTACGCTCCACAGGCTGGGCGTAGCGAAGCCGAAAAGATCTTGTTCTGGGACCAACTCGGGGGAGTGCTTCGTGACGTCCCGCTGTCGCAGAAGATTGTCCTGGGCGGTGACCTGAACGGTCATGTGGGTGACGGGTGTGAGGAGTTTGGGCGTGTCCACGGCGGTTTTGGATACGGTAGTCGCAACCCAGAGGGTGAGCACATCCTTAGAACGTGTGCGACTGCCGACCTGGCCATCGTGAACACGTACTTCAAAAAGAAATCCGAACATCTTGTCACCTACAAGAGCGGGGGGCGCTTAACCCAGGTTGATTTCCTGCTCACTAGGAGGCACAGCATCAGCAGGGTGGCCAACTGCAAGGTTATACCCGGGGAGAGTCTCACTAGCCAACACCGTCTCCTTGTCATGGACCTCCGCGTGAAACCCAAAGACAAACGTGCCGAGCGTGCCCAACGCAAAATCAGGTGGTGGCTGCTTGATGAAGCTAAGTCCCAAAGTTTCGTCTCAGCCATCGGTGACAAGTGCGCCGATGCTGTAGACGAACCAGTACAGGTTTCTTGGGACAGGATTCGGGCAGCTATTCTTGAGGCGGGGAGGGTGGTGCTCGGCATGTCTAAGGGTGGACGCAAGTGTGACAAGGACACCTGGTGGTGGAACGACACAGTCCAGAGAGAGATCAGGGTGAAGAAAGCCCTCTTTAAAAAGTGGCAAGCGTCCAAATCTTCCGACGACCGCGATGCGTACAAAGATGCAAAACGCGCCACCAGGAGAGCCGTAGCCAGGGCCAAACGAGACCACTTGCAACCTCTATATACCAAGTTGGAATCGTCTGAGGGGCAAAAGCTCATATATAAGTTGGCGCGTTCCAGGGCCAAAGCGGCGCAGGGTCTATCCAAGTGCCGCTGCATTAAAGACCCTGGGGGCAATTTGTTGTACGAGAAAGTCGCGGTGAAGGAGAGATGGCGCTCATACTTCCACGAGCTGCTGAATAAGCAGCATAAAGAGGTGCAGCCACCAGACCTCCCTCCGAATCAAGGACTAGTGCCACCGATAACGCCTGCGGAAGTCCAGACTGCCATTCGCCGCATGAAGAACCGGAAAGCTGTCGGACCCGACGAAGTCCCCATCGAGGCTTGGAAGGCAATGGGCGCCCGTGGTGTGGGCATTCTAGCAAATCTCTATAACCGCGTACTCCTCACCGGCGAGATCCCGAGCCAGTGGAGGCTGAGCATCATCACGCCAGTCTTCAAAGGCAAGGGATCGGTGCAGGAGTGTGGTAGTTACCGCGGTATAAAGATAATGTCCCACACCATGAAGCTCTATGAGCGGATAATCGACTCCCGGGTCCGACAGGAAAGTACACTCTCGGAGTGCCAGTACGGGTTCCGTCCCGGGCACGGGACCATGGACCCAGTGTTCGCCCTAAGGGTTGTGGCGGGGAAATACAGGGCGAAGAACACGCCCCTGCACTGCCTATTCTTAGACATGCAGAAGGCCTTCCTCGCGAGGTGATCTGGTGGGCACTGCGGGCCAAGGGTGTCCCAGAGACTTACATTGACACCATCCGAGACATGTACTACGATTCCGGTTCCGTGGTTCGGACTGCTGTTGGCGACTCGAAAGCCTTCCCCATCACCGTCGGGGTACACCAAGGATCCGTCCTTAGTCCTTACCTGTTCAGCGTGGTATTAGATGTTTTGTCGGACAGCATTAGAAACTCACATGAGCAGCCTCCGTGGTTGCTCATGTATGCTGATGATATTGCGCTCATGGACGCGGACAGGAGCAGATTGGTGCGACGCGTGAAAGGATGGAAAGAAGCGCTTGAGAACGGCGGTCTGAAGCTAAATGTAGCGAAGACAGAATACTTAGCGTTAAACTCCACAGATCCCACACCCGTCCGCATAGGCGATGATTTGGTCGAGCGCACGGACCAGGTTAAGTACCTGGGATCTGTACTTCATGTGACCGGTGAGATCGACCACGACGTCAAGGCACGCATTGCTGCCGCGTGGGCCAAGTGGCGAGAAATGACTGGCGTGACCTGTGATCCTAAAATGCCAGTCAGGTTGAAGGGGCAGGTCTATAAGACGATCATTAGGCCTGTTCTCTTGTATGGTTGTGAGGCGTGGCCGCTGCTCGAGCGACACAAGCAAGAGCTGCGTGTCACGGAGATGAAAATGTTGCGGTGGATGTGCGGCGTTACGCGTAAAGATCGCGTACGGAACTCTCGCATCCGCGGCAGCCTCCATGTCCGTGACATCGCGGATAAAATGCAAGAGAGCCGCCTTCGCTGGTGCGGCCACGTCTTGCGGCAACCGCCAGGCTACGTGGGGAACAAATGCCTGGCAATGGTACCCCCGCCGGGTCCAGGTAAAAGGGGTAGGCCAAAGAAGTCCTGGCTTGACGTCGTGGAGGGTGATATGCGTGCAAATGGTCTCACTACCATGGACGCCCAAGATCGTGCGAAGTGGAGGAGGAAGAGCCGGAAGGCGGACCCTGAGCTTCGAGGTCATCTTGGCCACGGATGCAATCAGGAGAATACGTCTATATGCAGATGATGATGAACAATAACGTCTCAACTGAAGAGTCCCAGAGAACATTGTGGTTCGAGTTTGTTATGAACTAAGTTTCTGTAAGCTTGCATGCATATACCCCTGAGCGACAGAGGCCAAAGTTATTTCTATTAAGTTTCACTTTGTGGTGTCCAATTGGTCCTTTGTCAGTCCAAGTAGCCTAATGAATTTACGCTTGACATGTCTGTGTGTTCATTATTTGCCTGCCAGTACAATGTTTCTTTATTTTTATAATAGAGTTTGTTCTATTGGAAGATCTGTACGTCTACATTTTAAGTTATTATTGTTATTACTTTATATTACCAAAAATGTCCAAGTATATCGAACCTGAGCTACAATACATATACAATTAATGAAACTAAAAATGAAAGAACTATTATACCCATTCAAAACTAAAATTAATATGCGTCGTGGAATTCCTACGCATCGCATGCCTCTTGTGGTAACGTTAAGCATTACCATGTTGTATGGCAATACTTATATAAGTATAAACTTCACATGATAATTATACATTTTTCTATCATTATGAGATTTGGGAATGTGGCCAAAAGTTATATTGGAGTTTACCTGTAAAGGTAAATAAATATCGGATTCTCGAAATTGACAGATTGTAGCTGCGATGTCTATTAAACTTAAGACTTACCAAATCAATTATATTTTCTTATGAAATTAGGATTGCAGTCGTCATATCAGGAGTCATGTATCAAACTAACATAAAAACATGTCTATCTTAACGTAATATATAGTATGTCTAGTATTGTCCGAGTCTGATCGACCGACGCTCCTATCAAATTAGATTTTCTTTTACCTAAACCTTATTTAATTTTGGGAGTCTGTTGATCATAGAAGATTGTTATAAAATAAGTGTTATAAAAAGATACCTCCAGGGTTAAGATATAAAATGTCAATATAAACGAGACTGTATTACGTGTACGGAATCAGACGCTGCTTTGTCAAGTGTGAGCATAAGGTTAGTTTTGAAACATACAGATCAATATTTCAGGTGTACCAGAAAATAATTACACCAATGGTAAACAGTAATCAAATAAGTACTATCATCATCTTAGTGATTTCCCAGTGTGCACTGTGGAGCCGGGGATCTGCGTATTCTTTTTGATCGGTGTGTCAACTTTTCCGCGGGTGACTCCCGACTTTCCAGCTTGACAGCCAGTTGTTTACCAGGTGTACTGACTTGTAGATGGATGGGCTTGGGACCTTAAGATGTTGGCAGGGCTCTATGCACTTTACTACAACTAAATCAGGTAGATACCTACATACGTATTCTGAACTTCTCTACCAATATTTTATTTACATAGGTATATATACAAGGATAACTTTCTGTGTATAGTCCGTAGCATAGAGAGCATCATGCATCGATACAGTTGTAGCATTGCATGACCAACCACGCATAAATTAATTAGGTATATCATATAATATATTTATTCATACTCACGCCTTTTTCCGTCCGGGAGACAGGTAAAATGACAGCCCGTCGTTACACACTTCACGAGCTTCGTCTACTATCATTAAACCATTCATACAATCCCTCTGGTCTGTTCTTTTGACCAGCCATTTTTTCTAAACATCGTAAATGATCAGTGTATGTTCTGTGAGGTCGACTAAAGCTTGCTCATTAATTTTAATATTTTCGTCTATTCAGTTTTAACAGCGTGCCCACCACAATTTTCCTTCAGTATGTTTACAAAACAAAGGAAATTTCCCACCACGCCTCCAGGTGTATCCGTGACCGCATTGCCAACGTGTGCTCATATGTTGCCCATTCTCTTTCAGTACGTGAGTGAAATAAACTTTAACACCAACTTTTACTTAAGAATTCTTGTACAGTTTTCGTGGTAGTTTACAAAACGAATAGATTGGTAACGGATTTGTGCCAATAAACACATTTTGTATGCTGATTCAATTCTATTTTCACTTTACTGAACAACTGCGGGGTTTTTTAATAACCATTTTATTTAAAAAGGTATTGACAGACACACAGACAGACTGACATTGAAGTGATATACCTTATAACGGTTCCATTTTGAGATACGGAACCCTAAAACTGAATAATACCTTACTTGACCTGAAGATTTAAAAAAAAACAATCTTTAATCTATCCCAGTAAAGTTCAATACTTGCTACGGAGGGTAATTTATGATAGTGTGCGTCATTAACGGGATTATCAGAGTTTAATAACATTATGTAATTTAGTATTGTTGTATTATAGGTAGAGTCGTACCTGCACTTTTGTACTTTTATTAGTTATGTTTAGGTATTTACAATGTTTCTTATACTTATTATCAGTTATTAATAAACGCCTTTCACAAAGAAGAATTAATACCTTACGATCATCCATCAACAGGATAGATCCACTATAAGTAAGACGCTTATTTTGATAAACACGAAACAGCCCTAGCACAAACATTGTTAATTAATGCCCAAGTCTGCTAATCCATTCAGAACAGACGATACCATTTCCTCAAAAGGGTCCAAGCGAGAAAATACGAACAAAGAGATCATAGATGGTTCCCACTTAAGAAAATTGCCTGTAATAAGACAATCGGCAAAAAGAAATCTGTAGTTACTAGTATGACGAGACTGATGATGGTCTACACAGTACCCTACCTCTAGTTTTTTTTAATGTATTGTTTTCTGTGATATAAATGACATTTATACAATTTAATGAGATGTAATGTACAAAAAAAAAAAAAAAAAAAGGCGAGCAATAGGGTCACCAGGTCCAGGTGGAAGGGGTAGGCCCAAAAAATCCTGGCTTGACGTCGTGGTGGGTGACATGCATGCCAACGGTCTTATTACCATGGACGCCTAAGATTTGCCAAGTGGAGAAAGAAAAGCCGGCAGGCGGACCATGACCTCCGAGTTCACTTTGGCCTCGGTTGCAATCGAAAAATTCGTCTCTATGATGATGATGATGAGTAAAACCAACAATTCCGGAGGCTGCCACTTTCCCTTCATTAATGTCAAATCATGCTCAATTATCTTTGATTTGCAATAAAACAGTATGCATTTGACAGTGACAACCCTAGTTCCGATTTTAGCCATTTCACTGAATGGTTGATTTTACTCTACTAGCTGATGCCGGCGGTTTATCATTCTCTGAGCCTTCTTCCAAACTCAGTCGGCTTTTCATCTAACTCTGATGCAGCTGAAATTCGATATTTTCCGTGAAGCGACTGTCATCTGACCTTCACAACCAATTGGCGATATCGAAATTCTAAAGTTAGACTAGTCGAACTTCTGTGAGCTCCAACTAACGGGTTCCATAGATGTTCGTATGGCAACCGGGTCCGACGGCTGAATGTGCTCTCCAAGGCACGGAAACACCCAGACCAATGCAAATATTATATTCAAGTTAAGTATATTTAACTAGTTGGTGCCCTAAAAAGTCCAAAAACAACGGTCTAGGTCTGCTAAGCTTCGATATCGCCTAATATTAACATTGGGTTGTGGAGGGCATATGGCAATCGCTTCACGGAAAATATCGAGGTCTAGCCAAATCCGTAGTTAAGACTGGTAAAGCGGACCCCAGACTCCGAGCTGAAAGCTTCGGATGCGACTGGGAATTAACGCTAGGAGGAAGAAGATTTAAGTATAGAGCTATATTATCATATAAGTTCACTACCGCCACGCCACACAGAGAGATGAAGTCTGTGGTTATCATGATTAGAAAGTTTCTGGAGCATAGTGTGTAGCAAATTATGTCTCCTACAAAGCGCCCTCTGTTATGGGAAGGTAGAACTTAATACTTACTTGTAACTGTGCATCTGGAACTTCCATTTGTTTCCTACTCAACGCTTCTGGTAAGTACGCTCATTCATCTATAGATGGCGTATATGGAAAGCGTTTTAGTAATAACAGTGTACCTCAATAAAAAAAAATGCCTCATATTTTATTTTTAAAAAGTCCAGGGTGCCCGCATTATAAAAGAGCGTGTTCCAAATTACAATTACAATTTTAATATTATTATGTTATTAAAATTGATATATATATATATATTTTAATTATTATAGATATAATTACATCTCAGTTAATCCTACTAAATCCAATTGATAATTGATACATACATTGATAAAAATTGATGGACATAACAATGACCTTTAAGATATCGGTTATACATAATAAAACAAAAAATTCATACAATTTTGAAACCCTGTGAAAATGAAGGAAGTCCGTCAGTAGAATCCAGTTTTCTGCAAAAGTAATAAGATTTGATGAATCTTAGATAATATGACTTACACTTTCTATGGATCCTCAAATATAATGCAGTTATCCATCAAAGCTAGGATTAGTTATAATTATCATCTTCTCGTTAATCCCGGTTGCATTCGAGGCTCTCACCTCGGAGTCCAAGGTCTGCTGCAAAACCAGGATTAGTATTATCTGGATGACCAAATTTTTGTGTTAACAACAATTATTTTACTTCCTACGAATATTATGTGAAAATTTGTGAATACCTTTGGATTTTTTTATTTAATCACGCTCTAACGGATTACCAGATATGACTGGGTACAGGGATATTTAATTATAAAATAGACCAGAGGTCGAGTGGGCACCTTAAAATTAAGAAAGGACGAATGGGCACTGGGGACGAATTCCAGGGGACCAGTGGGTGCTCACCCGGAATAACACATAGGTACAAATTTTATCCCGGGAATTAATCCTCACGGCTTATGTAAAATTCTTATGTAGGTATTTAAAATTCTATCCGTGGGGATTTTGCGCACATAAAAAAAACTTACTCAGATTTACATTCACATGCATACAGTCACGCCTTTATCCCCGGAGGGTTTAGGCAGAACTGAATTAACCCCAATATTTCACCAATCATTGTATTCTGATCCACGTAATAGGGGTTGAGCCTGTTGCCATATTTGGGACACTAAAATTAAGTCGAGCCATGAATCTGAGGCTGTATTTTTGTAATATCTGTCTGATGTTAAATAGCCCTATCCTTTAGTCGCCTTGTACGACACCGCATGGGAGAAAATTGGGTGGCCCAAATTCTACTCTGCCGGGAACCATCAGATATCAGGTTTAAAGATGAGGTTAATGAGTTAAGACTAATACGTACCCTTATGGACAGCCACAAAGCCCAGGTAAACCCGGATAGCCCTGAAAATAGATACAAAATAAGTATTATTTTATTTTTAATTATGAATATAGGATAATTATGAATGAAGGTTTTATAAGTGCCCGGTTAATGGCAATAGGCTCGCCACCTATTACATTGGGACCTAAACATAAACGGCGAAATGTGGGTGCTAGCACCTCTGCCTACCCCTTCGGGGATACAGGCGTGAGTTTATGTTATGTTATGTTATGTTAATTATGAATATACTACCTGACCCGGCGAACTTCATACCGCCATATTTTTTTCCCGCATTGTATTATCTCTAAATTTATCAGTGTTTCTCTACAATATTATACATGTATTAGACATATAAACCTTCCCCTTGAATCACTCTATCTATTACAAAAAACCGCTTCAAAATCCATTGCATAGTTTTGAAGATGTAAGCATACATAGGGACGGACAGACAGCGACAGCGACTTTGTTTTATAATATGTAGTGATATATTCATGCCTGTAAATCCTTAAAGGAGTAAGTAGACGTGTATTAACACCCACATTTCACTAAATATTATTTTCAGTCCCACATAATAGGAGGCGAGCCTATCGCCGTCAAGCGGAAGCTTTGTCATGGGCTGTATGTTTAGTGGTCGCCTTTTAGGACACCCGCAGGAATAGACGGGGTGGCCCTATTTTAATCCACCGAGAACCAACACGGAAATTATGGTTGAAGAAATTCCGAATTTCTGACTACAGGTGGCTACCTAAAGGCCCGTATTTCAGAACAACGCTCAGTTGTGAAGCAACTCTCAAAATGACATTAAAACTATCATCTAGAATACAATCTGTTCTCAAATCTAGTTGTAAATTGAGATTCAGGACTGAGCATCGTTCTGGAATACGGGCCTTAGATTGGTATATTATAAATAGCAGATGCCATTTATGTTATTTTTTATTAGAAAAGTGAAGATGGAAGCCTGAGTCACTATCATCGTTTCTTGAAAAAGTGTGGGCCTACTTTTTCAAGAAACGATGATAGTGACTCAGGCTTTCAAACTAATAATACGGGTCAATATTGGCTCACCTAAAGTTCTTTCCCCGAAATTTTTCTTGCTAACGATTTCTAATCCGAATGATCACTCGTCCTAAAATTTTTCATCCTAAAGTTCTCATTCCTACTATTAGTAGTGCTACCAGCGATGTTCATAACACTATTTTTTCCTAAGATTGTAATCAATAACATTATATGCATGCAAATATATTAAAACTCCTACTGTTTTTTATCCTAACACTGCTATCACTAAACATAATTACCATAATATCGTCACTCATACTCGGAATGAGCAGTTTTCTCAATAAATCTATCACTAATTGTCTGTTAGTCAACTAACATGTTTTTTAAAATAATCAATTTGTGAAATGATGCCTTATGGGTCCATATGAATAATAATCACCAAATTAAAAATTTAAAAAACCGACTTCAACCGATTTTTGTTGATATTTCATAAATTGCTTGACCGATTTTGATAAAATTTACCTGGGAAGTATAACCTATCAAACAAAAAAATAATTTTGCAAATCGGTCCAGGCGTCTTTGAGTAATCGGTGAACATACATACATATCTACCTCAAAAGTAAACCAAAACCAAATTAAAAATCAACGCTTATACACCGGAAATATAGCTGAATATTCTGAACACTTCTGCATACCCTTTCAAAGGATTCAGGCGTGATGTTATGATGTGTAATGGCAGAGACATTGCAATAATATGCGATTGCAGCATTCGCGGCTGATTTCCTGGTATTTTTTGAAGAGTTCCTTGGTCTAATCTCGGAAACCCATCATCAGATTTTTACGAAATTTAAATGGGACCATTTCGGAATAATCTACTTTCGAACAAAAAAAGAATTTTGCAAATCCGTCTACGCATGGCGGAGCTATGAGCGAACAAACATAAAAAAAAAAAAAAAACAGAAACATCCGAATTGAGAACCTCCTCCTTTTTTGAAGTCGGTTAAAAAGAAATCTAAACAAAAAAGATAATGACTTTGAATAATAGTGTAAAAGATGGTTATATTGAAAAAATATAGGAAAACTAATAAAAATTTATTAGATGTTTATTGCTACTGACATTATGAAGTTGAATGCTTCGAAATTATGCACATTATAGACAAAGTAGTTAGGAATTGTGATTTTTAGGATGAAAAATGTTAGGAAGAACATTTTCGGATTTCCAATTAACGGAGTTGAAAATTTAGGTGAACTTTGGCGCACCCTAATAATACTAATTATTAATTAATAAAGTACGTACAATTGCTCCCATATCGCCTTTTTGTCCCTGCAAATAAAAATTAACTTTTAATCATGATATCATCAGAAAGTCGCTATAAGGCTGTAAAAGCCCGATATAGCCCGACACCTAAAAAACTGTATAGGTTCAATTATTATTATTCTATTCCTCCATTTAATTAGTATTATACTCATGTATACAGATATTTGTATTGAGCGGGCATGGAACCCGGGACGGATTGACTTACACAACCCGTCTACGTCAAATTCTATTAGAGTCCGCGCCAGCTAATAAGTCCCGCGGCAAAACTAGGAACTAAAATGACATCGCCGCCATACTGTGTGTTGATTGGTTCAGACCATGTTCCTGTCAGGCCAGCGCCAGACGCTCCAACCCGACCATCCGACCATCCAATCAACAACCAGTATTAATGTAATAATAATAATTAATACATCAATACTGGCTGCCGATTGGACGGTCGGATGGTCGGGTTGGAGCGTCTGGCGCTGGCCTCATGGCCTGAACCTATCAACACACAGTACGGCAACAGCAGTTGCGATTGCTACGCCACCTCCAAGGGACTTATTTCTTGGCCCGTATTTTAGTGTAAACAGTGACAGAACATTGGTTCGTTGTTCTTTTTTATGTAAACGCTAAAATTAAGGTTTCATTTACACTAAAATATTAAGAAAGAAAGAAAAAAAAAATTCTTTTGTCCAACATTATTCATTCTCATTAATGTTGCTAAAGATAACTTTAAAATCACTAAATTGTTTTACTTCAGAAGTAGGTTGATCTCATTTATTATACGTGGGTATAAAATATTATTATATACTTACAGGTAAACCTGGTTCACCCTTTACAAAAGAACCCTGTAAGAGAGAAAAACAGGCTGTTTTAGAATCAGTTATCATAAAGGCCCATATTCTTGTAGGTACTCAGTTCTGAGTCTCGATTTAACTGAGGACAGATTGTATAGTCGAATCTGTCAATCTGTTCTCAGATAAATCGAGACTCAGGACTGAGTGTTGTTCTAGTATACGGGCCTAGACAACTCTTTTCTCACTTCATTATATCTGTTCCAGGTCTATGAATTCACTATAGACTTTTGGACTTGTAGTCAAGAATTTTTCCACTCTGTCCCATCCTTCTTTCTATATCCCACTTTTTCTTTAGTTTAATTTATAATTCTTTTAACAAGAACGTTGGCATTTAATTTTCCAACGATGTTCCACAATTCAAAGACTCGGTAGGGATTTGCAGTCTTCACCCAAAGGGGCATTTCGAAACCGGAGATAGCTTAGGGTCAGCCGGAGTGCGAGGGATATGCTACTAAGCAATCTTACACCCTGGCCATCTGAAGACCCGAGATGACGTGAGCTGTGATCAGTTCGAGTCCGAAATAACTAGCCCCGCTAGGTGGCTTGTCTAATCCACGATCCTTTGCCGTTAAAGAGACAACGACGGCTTTCACGAAATACTACCACAGATACTACTCCTTCGGCAACCAATAGGACTCACATATTTTCACGGAGGACAGAATAGGATGTAGGCATATTTCCATTTTCATATTTTCTTAATTAAGTACTTACCTACATTTGACCCTGTAATTTCCACATGGCCACTAGATCCTATAGGTACCTGAAATAGAACAGAAGTCGATAATAAAGTTTTTTAGGGCGGCACCAAACGATAATTATATTAGATATTAATGGTCCACTATTAAATTATTTGATATTATACTAGCGCCCACCCCGGTTTCACACGGGTGCAATGTAGACTCCGTAGATAGTGTCAGTGTGAAGTTTGTTATTAGTCAACTCCCATCGCTGGCCAGTACCGCGCTCAGTTTGCTAAACATTTTAAGTTATTCGTTATAATTATATAGTTTCAATGGCAATTTTGATCTACATTAATTAATGCACAACATATCTAATAGATAGTAGTTTATGAAACTGTTGCATAATAAGGTTTCTTAAAACAAGAATGTGAGTTAAAACCACGAGCCGAAGGTGAGTGGTTTTATAGCATCTCACGAGTGTTCTAAGACCAAATTATGTGCAGTTTCATACTGCTGCTCACCTGCTCATAAAATTGCTATTATTTCACCGCAATTAGGCACTTTATGACACCTATTATCAAACTGTGACTTTTTCATTGCTATTATTCACAAGCTTTTTTAAATTTTATAGGTTAAGTTTCTATGTTCTTAAAAAGTTTCGATACAAAAAAGAACGTGTTTAATAGTACGAATGAATTAATATGCCTATTGTATAGTCATTTGATGCATTTTCGTATTTAAATAAATAATTTCAACTTGTAATACTTGTAGGTATAATAAACAAAATTTTCGCTCAAATTTAACTTTTTTTTTTCTCTAAATACAGAAAAAAAAACAGAGTAAAAAAGTTAAATTCAAACCTCATTCTTTTAAATATGGCCGATCGCCATTGTGAGATGCGCGCGTATAGGAAAACGAATTAATTTATAGTATTCTTTATTTAGTATTTGTACAGTACAATTAAAATCAGTTGAACATTCGGCTTTTTTCGGGTATCATCGCCTAAATCCGGAGACGGAAATGACACGACATACATTACCGCGATTTCTTGTAAGTAGCATTTAATTCGAAGTATCATGCATCACGCAATGTATAGCATCTGCCACGATGACATTACTAACCGTAGACCTAAGAAAATTATGCAGAAGCGACATGAATTTGAAAATTCATTATTTATTGAAGCTATACTTGTATACATTAAATAAAAAAAAACATAGATATAAGTCAATATTTTACTGTTTGATGTACATAAGTAACAGTACGACATTACATCGGATTAATAATAATTGATAAAATAATCACCAAATTACAAATTTCAGAAACCGAATTCTACCGATTTTTGTTGAAGAAAGTAAATTTTCTTCTTTTTTAAATAAATTTTATTCTTTTTTAAAATAGTTACATACATTATTTACAATTTCACGAGATTGAGCAACAATTATTTTACCACGCTTTAAATTTGTTGAAGCCATGATACATAAGTAACTATATACACTGTAAGTTATTTTTTTATAAAATTTGATAGAATCGAATATTTTCATGAACGAAATTAGCGTTCATTCATAAACATAAATGTATCATATACCTACCTACGTCACAATAATCAATTATTTTTCTTATTTGAATATTTTTGTATTAGTTTTGAGCTACAAAGGAGGTTATGTTGCTCATATCGTGCTTGTATTGTATTCAATAAGACAACGGGTAATATAATGTAAGGTCATATCTGTAAATTGATAACTCTATGTGAGAGACGAGGGATTCGCGACAATTACCGACCTGGTTGACCGAATGTTTAACTGATTTTAATCGTACTGTAGTATTATTTTATGCGCAAGTGTGTTGTAAAACGTCGTATACCACGCGTGAGTATGATGATTACCGTCCTCGTCTCTCTTAAGACACTCGCCTGACGGCTCGGGTCTCAATGGCGCCTCGGCGGTAATCACCAACTTTACTCACTTGTACCATAATGTACTATTATGTAGTACATTATTTTGATCTAATTGGTAGGGTTCAACCAGCATTTGCAATATAAACGCAAAATATGTTTATTTACGACACATGGTTAGTAATGGTACCACAATCCCAAATCGTGCAATGGGCACAAAATTTTCGTATCGTGCTAAATTGTTGTATTTTTTTTTTGCAATAAAACAGTACCTAATCCGTTGTCTGCTAGGTACGCCATCAATAATAATATAGTATTCGTAATAGGATGTGCAAATTTTTGCACTTAGCATATTTTTGTCTTCCAGATTATCGAAATCGGTGTCCTAACATTTGACAAAAAACAAATGACAAATTTTCATTTGACAAACAACGTTTGACAAATTTATACTTGATAAATGTATCATTTGACAAACTTTTGTTTAATAAACTACTCATTAGACAAACTATTTATTTGGAAAAAAATCATTTTAAAAAACATCATTTCACAAATTTATTATTTTAAAAACATGTTAGTTGACAAACAGACAGTTAGTGATAGATTATTGAGAAAGCTGCTCATTCCGAATTGGATAGATTATGTTATTTTTTTTTTATAACCATGCAGAACTTTATTTATTCAAATGAACATTTTTAAAATCAAAGTTTAGCAATCGAAATGTTTTCTAAGTTTTGCGAAACGTGTATTATGTCAAATGATTATTTTTAAAGTAATATGTTTGCGAAATGGAAGTTTGTCAAATGATTAGTTTTTCAAACGTTGTTTGTCAATTAATGATGTTTTGTCATACGTTTTTTGGTCCAACAAGGGTGAACCATCGAAATCATTTAGGTATCGCGTCTACCGTTGCGCTCACATACTACGAGTATATTTTACATGAAGGCAAAGTTAAAAAAAGGCGTTGTGCGTGCGTTCGAGTTCCTCTCTTGCCAAAGTCGAAAATAGCAGAATAATTCCTTCGTGTCATGGGCAGTGAAGCCACCTTGTTCACTTAAATAATATACAATTACTAACCGTAAATCCAGTAGGTCCCCTATCACCTTTTTCACCTTTGACTATCTGAAATAGAAATACTCGCTTCACAAAAAAAAACAATTTTGCAATTTCGTCATCCGTGTAGTCGAGTCAATCATTCCTTGAAGAATGGCACCACAATCCCAAATCGATAAATAGGCACAAAATTTTCATATCGTGCTAAATTATTGTATTTTTTTTTTTTCAATAAAACAGTTGCATTTGACATAAGCCGGCTTGTGCTGAAACTACAAAGTTTGTAGTTTCGATATTAGCCATTTCATGGAATCGTTTACAGGTACATTTATAAATATTGAATTTGACATATTTTTACAAAACTCAAACTCAAAAAATACTCGTATATTATAAAAATAAACTGATCCCCCAGGGTATCAAATACTCGGCCGGGGTGCGAGGGATATGGCTACGACAATCTCACCTCCGGCAACCGACGGCCCACAGTCGGCGTGCGTTTTAGTCGGTTCGAGTCCGGCATAACCTCCTCCTCCGGTTCCGGCGGGGGAGGTATACGTGGGGATTTTTCGCACGATAAAAAAAAGGTATCAAATACGGGGTATCCAACCGGAATAACTCGTATCTTTACATCAGTTTCATTCATCTTTTGAATGCTTATGTTTGTAATCAATAGGGTACCTATCTGCAATAGTTTATTTAATTTTAAATACATTGCTTCTTGTTTAGCTATTTGAAATGTAATATTGCCTAATATAAACAGTTATTGAAGTACTTTACCACTGACGCATGAGTTCGTTGTCCACGCAAAATTACAATCTCATTGAGTGTTTCCACTTTCTTTTCGAGATCTTCCAATTTACGAGAAAGTATGCTATGTTCCCTGCTACAACCTGTAAGTAATACATAATGTTATAGTCAATCTCCGAAGCTCCGGCGATCCTAGGTTTGACTAGTCAATCCTCAGGTCTGACTGGACATCTTAGTCAAAGCCCAAACAATTGGCCTCTGACCAAAGAATTTTGGTCAAACCTAGGATTGACTAATTTGGTCAGACAAACTTCAAAACTCAGTTTAATGAAATCGGGGTTTGACCAGTCAAAGTTCAATTAGGTATTAGAAAGTCTTAGGTACCAATTGTACAATATAATATAAATTTTTAAGGTTACATATCAAAATCACGAAGCTTACTATATTGAATATCATAATACCGTCCGTCCGTCGTACGAAAAACCGAAATTAAAAATCCTGAATATTCGTTTGACTGAATATTCAAAATACCGAAAGTATAATATACCTACCGAAAGTTCAAAATCCCAAAGTACTAAATCCCGAAAAATATTTTTTTGGATGTTCATAAAAAAAATTAACCACGAAGGCAAGGCGGGAGCGGAGCGGAGCTTACGTAGTAACTATTTATTAATCTGTGGCGGAGCGGAGCTATTGAAATTAAAAAGCACCCTAATTTTAATAAAGAAGATGATTGGAGCGTTCCACCAGTTTGGGACCCAGTCATCTGCTGAATCAAACACAGTAAACAGCAAAATACAACAAGAGTTAACGACACAGTGAGCTCATTCTGCGTATATAGTAACACCAACAATTCGTTGTGATTTGGGTATTCTGAGAAAACTTATACTTCAAAACTATGTGACAACTACCGTCTCGAGTCACCCCGCGACCTTGGCTGCTGAAAAGTGGCCGAAACGTCGGACTAAAAGTAAATAATAACAAATAAATCGCAATAGAATCCGTTAAAAAGTGGTTTTATTGGGTGTGCGTTGTTTTATAGCTAATTTTTTTATAGAATTTCGTTTCACATAAAATTTTTCTCATATTTTCGTTTCATAGAATAATCAATACACAATACTCACTTTGAAGATTTTTAAATCATTGATTTTTGTTTCACATAAAGTTTAATGTTAGAATAATCATATCATAGAATAACAACAACATACATTAAATATAAAATCGTTTGACATACCACTCAAAAGATATAAAACTTATTTGCGCTACGATAATTCGACGGAGCCCCGCTCCGCGGGGCTCCTATTACTGGGTGGTTTTAAAAAAAATAACCACGAAGGCTAAGGCGGGAGCTCCGCTCCGCATCGCTCCCGCCTTAGCCTTCTAACCTAACCTATCCAAGTCGGGGTACTCTGAGTCGGGGTGTAAACTATAATGACGAGTTCTAAATTATTAAACGTTAGACCAAATTATTTTCGATTATGGTGGTGGTTTAATATTCCTTAAAAAAAATCTACTGTTTGATAAGTTTAATAAACAAAAAAATGTAAATAAAAATTCATTAAATTATTTTTCTGTGAAATATGTTTCATTCTGGTAAATTGTCTTTGAAACAATAATATTCGAAATAAAAATATAAGTACAAAGAGGCCCCGAAAATCACTCTACTCTTTCTTATGAAACCAAATATTATCTACAATATGTATCCAAATAATCTAAAATTTCACATATATATGTTAAATAAGTGTATTAGCATGACGTGACCTTCTTAGTTAGTAACCGTCGCCTATAAAGTTATCTATTAAAATTAGTTTTACTATTTTTACGGTTCAAATATGAGCGAATGTCCTTGAGCATTTGTATGGTTAAAGTCATTCGCGTATGTAATCACCTTAAACGACACCACATGGGAGATGGGGTGGCCAAAATTCTACTCTGCCGGGAACCACTCAGCGCTACGTTTGAATTTATAGAGATTCTGAATAGTTTGGTACCTATAGCAAGTAAACAAACTAGTTATAAACGTGTGTTAAATATTATCTAATTTTAATCACAATTTGGGAAGTCAGTGAATCGTCTCTTAATTAATTCATTTCTCTACGATTCACTAATAAGTACACCGTAACCATTGCATCTAGCTAGAGTATTGCTATATCAAGCGGTATTCTTTTATACAATTTTATTAAGAACGGTTTTTCTCAAGACACGTCGTCAAATGGAATAATAATAATAATAAATATTCTACAACATTCTACACAACGCTATCTAGATGATGATGATGGGCAACTACGATTCCACTATGACTATGACTGCCTCTGTGGCGTAGCGGTAGTGAACGCGGCTGCTACGCAGGAGGCGCGGGTTCGATCCCCGCTCAGTGCCAATATTTATATGCATGAATATAAATATTTGCATTGGTCTGGGTGTTTCTATGTATAATATGTATGTATTTACAAAAAAAAAAGTATCTAAGTATGTATTTCCGCATTCTAGATTCCATAACACAAGCTAATTAAGCTTAACATGGGTCTAGAAAGCGTTGTGTAGAATGTTGTGGAATATTTATTTATGTTATTTATTTATTTACTATGTTGAGGTCTCCAAAATTGTCTCCAAAAAAGTATGGGTCATTTCTCAGTTGTAGCGTAGTTTAAAATCGATTAAATTATACTAACTTGATATAGTTGACGCACTTTCATCGGCTACATGCTAAAACAAACAAACACACATCAATATTTTTTATGCCTACTGAAATTTTTCATGAAAAACTTATGATACCAACGAAATAAATTGATTTTGTGATCAAGATGACAATATTTTAATTTGCTTACCAATTCATTATTAGACGATGTTATTGACTGGGCTACAACAAAAAAATATAATACAATATACAATAAATATTTATTAAATAAATCGAGGAGGTAGGACACGACAGTATATCCGTCCAACGAGTAGTCCACCCTGCCCAAAAAACCCTGCCTAAAAAATTCAAAAATGTATCTATTATTTACCTGCAATGGTCTAGGATTATATTAAATTGTTAAGTGTTCAATAACTAATTGATGCTTTTGGTACTCCAATCAGAATCTTCATTTACAAAAATGTACAGTCGACAAAAAGATACGGTTGCACCTTTATATACAACTTTACACGAAACTAGCGGACCGGACAGACGTTGTCCTGCATGACATTTTTTGTTTGTCACTCAACTCCTCAACGATTTTTTTTTGTATGCGTTTGGGTGGCACCCTGGATGGTTTAGATTTTAGATTCACAAAAAAAAATAAAGAAAATATCATACAGGCAGGACCCTTTTTCACAAAATAAATGAAACATACATACAAAAAAAGAACATTCAAATCGGTCCAGCCGTTTAGGAGGAGTTCAGTGACATACACACGTACCTACTGTAGAATTATATTATATAAAGATAGTGCATCTTATCTCCTTACTATTATTATTACATTACAATTTGTGTTGAATTTGTGACGTAATATTGTAGTGCCCACCACATAAATTGGGACAATATTTATTATATATTATTGATGTTACATACTTTAGTAACAATATAAATCAATGCTGATGGCACTTTTGAGATTTGGTAGTACTTGCAATATGGACGATTATATTTCTTAAAATTTAAATGAACTAATAGTGCGCATTATTTTTGTTTACTTACGTTTAATGAAGTCGGTTAAAAGTAAATTAAATTAAATCATTAGTGTCATTACCTTGTCCATTAGAATACGCTAACACAGCAACCAGAAAAATCAAACAATATGTATTTGCAGCCATTGCGGATACTATAATGACTAAATTACAAAGACCATCTATTTATTACCCAATGTTATCATTCTGTAGGTTAGCAGCCAGAACATGATAATCATGTTCAGTAAAAATAACGTATACAGCATTATACCTACATTCATTATTGTTATCTATAGTGGACTTAGAGGAGACTAACCAATACCTACCGTTATGGTCAGCTCCCCTCTCGCCTATAAGAATTAAGCATAGGGCGCCAATTGAGAAATTAAAGTTGAGTCTCGTTAACGCCTACTTATGCAGAGTAGCCTGCCCAAAAGAGTCTCGTCCGTAACGATATGAGGTTGTTTTGTTTATAACTAACTAGCTGACCCCGCGAACTTCGTACCGCCTAACAGTCAATTCTTTTTTTTTTCAATTTTTCTCTCCGTAAGAACCATCCCCGTACTTTAAGGAATGTTCTAAAAAAAGAATTAGCGAAATCGGTCCAGCCGTTCACGCGTGATGGCGTGACCAAGGGAAATAGGGATTCATTTTTATACATAGAGATGGAGCCCCATACACCCAAAACCTGTTTACATTTTATTTATTTACTCTGTTAGTGCCCATCCCTGTTGCAATTTCATCGGGGATTTCCAAGTAGGTTAGGTACGCCCAATAAGTTCAATGTTTCTATTAAAAAAAAAACGATACTTAAGTTAGTAAAAACGTCTTTATTGTACACCATAGATATAGCAATATAACATAGAGATCTGAGTTCTTATCACTCTGCGGCAATTTCTAGGCAACCACATGAATCCATATCCATAGTAATATTATTAATGTGAAAGTAACTCTGTCTGTCTGTCTGTTAAGCTTTCACGTCTAAACCACTGAACCGATTTTAATGAAATTTGGTACAGGGGTAGATTAGACCTTGAGAAAGGACATAGGCTATGTTTGGTTGCGATAACCGACATCCACGCGGGCGGAGCCGCGGGCAAAAGCTAGTAGATTATAATTCGTATAAGTATCAGCATATTATCTTGACCCTAAGTCGCGATTTTTTTTTATTATCAATTTTATTTATTATTCATATCCATCCAAAGGTTGCCTGTAAGATATTGCTTTTAGCGATAAGGCCGCCATTTGTACATTACCTAATTATGTTTGCCATTTATTTTATGTATACTTTTCTTTTTGTTTGGTGTACAATAAAGTTTATTTCTATTCTATTCTATTCTATCAAACATTACAAAAAAATGTATATTTATAACTTGATAAAAGTGGAGCGATTTCGATGATTTAAATTTTTTTGGTTTTGTAATAAAAAAAATGTTTATGTAAAAAACTGCCATTTGTTCGCGTAAAAGCCAGTGCGAGTGTGACGCCCCTAGTGTGGCACGATAACCACTTTCCAACAGGTGGACCGTGTACTTATTTGCAACCTAAGTGGCATATAAAAAACTGAAAATCCATTTCAATTTGAAATAATGATGACTAAAACCTACAGTAGATGTATGGAGGTACTTCTTTTGTTGAATTTAATGTGGTTTGTAACAAAAAAAAAAGAAATAAAACAATATACAGTGAATATCATTTATTAGTAGATAGTCATCATCATCATCGGGTCATCATCAGGCGGACACGGTCCGCTATCCGTACAATTTTCTGATTGCATTCTGAGTTCACCTTGGCCTCAAATGCAATCAGGAAAATACGTCTCCATGAGGATTTCAGCCATAGGAAGTCCACTGCTGGACATAGGCCTCCCCGATCTCCAACAAGACGGGTTGGAAGCGGCTCGCATGACGCATCCAGCGCGTTCCGTTGATGATGATTAGTTGATAGTAAATAGCATTATTTTCCTATTATAAATGAAATTTCATAAAAACAAGCTCAATATTATAATAATCAGCAACCTTTTAATTTAATTTAATAAAGATACTGCGTTTGAACAGACGCGGTATATCTATAGATATGTTCAATATAAATATATTAGACATAGTATAATTATATTATGTTGAATTGCGTAGAGATGTGGCATCTTTGGCAGTATTTTACCGTCTCTACCATGGTGAATGTTCTGATGAGCTCTTCCAATTAATGCCACCCTCTCCTTTCCTATATAGGACAACACGTGCAGGGCTTAGATGCCACCCGCATACGGTGCAGAATATTCCATCAAGAACCAAGCGGTTCGGCGACTCCTTCTTCTGCCGCACCATTAAGTCTTGGAATTCCTTACCAGTTCACGTGTTTCCCTCTTCCTACAGTCCCGGGTCCTTTAAGCGGGGCGTGAAAAAGCATCTGATGAGGCCGTCAAGCTGAGTGCCACCATTGTAACATGATACGTGTCTGTAATGGTGACCCTTTTTTCAGAGACTTTGCCTTCAGTTTACCATCAGGCGAGGTGAAGTCAAATTGACGTGTCCTGCCTATATAAAAAAATAATATAAAAAATACCCCGATGCCAACGGCGTATTTGTGAAGCGGCGTGTCTGCTGAGCAGCCCTAGCAGTGATGTCTGTTCAGCCGTTCTGGAGTTATAAGAAAGTACGCTTTTGTGCCTTTTTAGGTCCTTGAGGTTGGAATTTAAATAATCCTTTCTTAGTACACTTCTACGCCTCTAAAGAAACACTCTCCATTAATTTCAAATCTCTCGGTTTAGGCTGTGCGTTGTCTCTAACTTAATCAGTCAGTCAGGACTAAGAGTTTTTTAAAACAGAAGATTGCCTGAATAAGTCCTTGGTATGACTGAAAACAAATTTGATAACCTTTGTAAAGACTGTTCTGTAGGTACATTGGAGACACATATTAAAAATAAAACTTTGGAAGAAGCTTGACCGAACGATGACCTTTAAGATATCGGTTATATAATAAAACAAAAAAATAATACAGTTTGAATAATATTATATTTTGTCATACAATGTTTTCATTTTTGAAGGAAGCCCACGTCAGTTGAATCCAGTTTTCTGCAAAAGTAATACGATTTTATGAATCTTAGATAATGACATACTTACACTTTCTATAGATCCTCAAATATAATGCAGTTATTTTTATCCATCAAATCCAGGATTAGTTATCATTATCAACTTAGCGTTAGGGTGCGGCCACACGGTGCGGAGCGGCGCCGCACCGCAAAAATTTCGACAAATCGGCGGCCACATCAACAGTGTGGCGTCGTCGCTCGTGTGGGCGCCGATTGGCCGAAATTTTTGCAGTGCGGCGTCGCACCGCGCCTTTTGGCCCCACCCTTAGTCCCGGTTGCATCCGAGGTTCTCACGAGACCAAAATTCTATCCGTGGGGATAATGCGCACATTAAAAAAAAAATACTCAGATTTACATTCGCATGCATACAATCACGCCTTTATCCTCGGAGGGTTAGGCAGAGCTGAATTAACACCCACATTTCACCAATCATTGTATTATGTCCCACGGAAAAGGGGGTGCGCCTATTGCGGTGTTCCGATCACTATTGTTAACTCGAGCCATGTAACTGACACTGAGTGTGTTGTATATTACCCGTATATTGGATGATTTTATAGCCGTTTCGGAGCGATAGATTTTTACAACCCCCATACAGTATGCCTTTCACCTGTACATTATTCTCATAGATTATTAAAAAATATTTTTTTTTTTTCGCCAAATAAATATTTCTAAAACTGTGCATAAAATCTTTCGCTCCGAACGACTACAAAATCACCTGACGTATTTATGTCTGGGGTTAAACAGCCAATCCAATCCCACCAAACGGACGGCATCGGCCCGGATTTTACAATCTTTAAACAAAATAAAATCTTATTATCACAGTGTTTGAAGTTTATATGTATTACCAAGTCACGCACAACAGCTTGACAGCGACGTGCGGCGGCATGACGCACGTCAAGCTGTCATGTGTGATTTAAGATTTATTTTGTTTAAAGATTGTAAAATCCGTTCTGATGCCGTCCGTTTGGTGGGGTTGAACCTTAAGTCGCCTTGTACGACACCGCATGGGAAGAGAAGGGTTGGCCCAAATTCTACTCTGCCGGGAACCACGCTCAGATTGAAAGGTGAGGTATATGACTTAAGACTGATACGTACCCTTATGGACAGTCACAAATCCCAGGTAAACCCGGATAGCCCTGAAAATAGATACAAAATAAGTTTTATTTATTTTGTCTGTGAACCTTACTTTATGCTGAGACATAATAATAAATACAAATATGTATTTCATGCATGTAAACCCCCAAAATGGATAAGAAGACGTGTTTATTCCTTCAACAACACTCGCAGTAAGAGATGGAGTGGCCCCTATTCTACTCCATCGGGAACCAACACGGTAATTAGCGTAAAGAAATTCCGAATTTCGGCCTATAGACAGTCTAATGGGCGCCATACACGCTAGGTTATGCATGATGGTTATGCATGCACATGCATAACCGACAGGCATAACCTAATTCCATAGTGCACATACACGTTAGGGTTTGCATGCGCAGTTTTGCCATTAACTCTCAGTTGAGTTACGTGACCTCTCATTTGAGCTACGCTCGCGCGCGAGCATAACCGAGCGGCAAAAAATATCAAATTTGATATTCGCTCGGTTGCATGTACATGCATCGATAACTGTACAGTTGACCGCCATACACGCTAGGTTATGCATGATGGTTATGCATGCACATAAGGTCAGTATTACAGAACAACGCTAACATACTTGCAATGACATTAGACTCTCGTAATGACATTAGAACTGTCATCTAGAACGCAATCTGTCCTCAGATTTAGTTGAGTTAATTGAGATTCAGGACTGAGCATCATTCTGAAATACGAGCCTAAGATCGGCATTTTATAAATGGCAGCTGTCATTTAACCCTTAACCACCTACCAGGAGTCTATCAGACTCTAGCGAAATTGTTTTTCATTGTAACTCCTCGCCTACGCATCCTTAGTCGCCAAGCGTCCCAGTACTTTCCGCCCTCCACCTGCAGCACCGCACCCGCCCTCGTCGACGTCACACGTGCTCGCGTTCTCTCGCTGGTAAGTTTTAAAATATTTTTGGAGTCTGAGAGACTCCGGGTAGGTGGTTACGTGATTTTTTTGTGATCATCAGATTGTTTTTGTTTTATTGAAAACTGACATCAAATGACAAAATACTTGAACGCTGGCTAGAAGAACAACTTTTAAATGACAACGCCTTACAAAATTCAGAATGTAGTGATATAGACTTAAATGTTAGGGAAGATTTTGTGCTAGACGAAGACTCTGGATTGGACTCAGAAATTGATGACGATGTAGTACCACATTTAGTGGAAGAAAATACCGAGTTTCTGCCCCCTGGTACGCCTTCAGTTCTTTTTTCATCAGATCAAGATGAAATTCCATTGGAATAATTACGATCTGGGCCAAGGAAGAAAAAATATTTCGGAAAAACCCACTTCCGTTGGTCTTCACTTCCAACTTCTTCTCGCGGAAGAACATTGCAACATAATTGAATGTAAAAACTTGCAGAACAGCTTACGAGACCTCATATGGAGCGTAGAGTAATAATGTCAGGCATACAGCGGGAAATTTCGCTTTCCCTTCGTCGCGTGCTACAATTGGACCCAGAAAGTGCTTCAGGGTCTTCAGAAAGTAGTTCTGAACCACCAGAATGGCTTGCAATCCGCAAGTACTGCTCTATAATGTAACCCGAAAAGGAAAAAAAAACCCAGTACGTGTGTTTCCATTGCAAAAAGCCTATTTGTCTGGGATGTTCACAAAATGCTATGTGAATCCTGTCGCAAAAAATTGTAAAGTCTGAGGCTTGCAATTTCGTTTAAATTATTCCATTTCAATTATAATTCCTGTTTTAATTTATTAGTTGATTGTTGAATTTTGATAAATTAATGGTACAAAGTTCGTATTTTACGTTTAATTTTTATAATGGTCTCGATACTGTAAGATGTCGATTTTTAGTTATTTTTTGAGTCAATTACATATATAAGCTTTCTTGTTAAATATATTAGATTTTTTATTCTATTATAATTATTAACGTGATTAAGAAGCTATAAAAATAATATGTTTATTATTCATTTATCTTCCTACATCATATTTTTTTTTGTAGAGCGCTATCAATATTGGAGTCTGAAAGACTCCGGGTAGGTGGTTATGTGACTGAAATTAGGGGTAGGTGGTTAAGGGTTAAGTATGTTAATTTTTTTATTGGAAAAGTGAAATGGATAGGCGCTTTTTCAAGAAACGATGATAGTGACTCAGGCTTTTAAACTAATAATACTAATTAATTGCACTGAATAAAGTACGTACAACTGCTCCAATATCGCCTTTTTGTCCCTGCAAATAAAAATTAACATTTAATCATAATTATCATCACAAAGTCGTTATAAGGCAGTAAGAGTCCTACATAGCCCGACACCTAAAAAACTGTTCAAGTTCAATTATTATCATTGTTCCTGCATTTGATTAGTATTAAAGGACATCATTCACGCTGCATACATTTTTGGTCCAAAATTGAAAGTGCCGGCCAAAGAAATAAAATACAATATTTCATTAGAGCTTGTTCCTACTAGCATTTTTTTATTATCGCGTCAAAGTTGAGGGACCACTTCCCTCGGTTTTATTTGAGTTTAAAAATCTTGAAAACATACATTTTTATGACACGAAATATTGAAAATGAATGAAAAATATTGTTCTTTATTGGAAGAATAGTTTACAAAAGCGATAAAAATAAACCTCTCTTATCCCTCTACGTCAAATTCTATTAGTGTAAACAGTGACAGAACATTCATTCGTTGTTCTTTCTTATGTAAACGCTGAAAATAAGGTTTTATTTACCATAAAATATTTAGAATTCTAAGAGCATTTTGCTCTTAGAATGCACTTGTTCTAGCTCTAACTCTATGTTCGTTCGGTCTAAATCAACATTTACGTAGCAGACGAACGCATCACTACTTCTCCACAGAGGCCGTTAAAATAGAATAACTGGTTAACAGAAATATAAATTCAGTTTCTGTTTTTTTTCTAACATGATTCATTCTCATAGATGTTAATAGAGAAAGATAATGTAAACCACTGTATTTTTTACTTCAAAAGTATGTTGATTCATTTTATTATACGTATAAAATGTTATTATATACTTACTGGTAAACCTGGTTCACCCTTTACACAAGAACCCTGTAAGAAAGAAAAACAGCCTATTTTAGAATTAGTTACATTAGGGCCCATATTCTTGAATGGTGATCAGTTTTAAGTCTCGATTTATTTAAAGATAGATTGTATAGTCAAATATATCAATCTGTGAATTTAATCGAGATTCAGGACTGAGTGTTGTTCTAGGGTATGGGACTTTGACAACTCTTTTCTCACTTCATTATATCCATTCTAGGTCTATGAACGCACAATTTGAACTTCTCGTTAAGAATTTTCCCACTCTATCCCATCCTTATATCCCATTTGTATATTCAATATCCTTCAGTTTGTTTAATAACTCTTGTAACCAGAACGTAGGCTACTAATTTTCCAACGATGTTCTGCAATTCGCTCTATTCCACTTTAATCCACTAAACAAATCCATTCATGGATTTGTTTCTACTTTTTGTTCCACTCTAATCCATTGCCGCGATGGATTATATTCCACTGCCTTTTATATTCCGTTCTAACCCATCGCTGCGATGGATTATATTCCACTGCCTTTTATATTCCGTTCTAACCCATCGCTGCGATGGATTAAATTCCACTGCCTTTTATATTCCGTTCTAACCCATCGCTGCTTTTTGCCGCTTTTTGCATTACGAGGTTAAGCTTAATTGAGTGGGTCGGGTTTTGGATGGGTGACCGTTGTTTACATTACGAAGTTAAGCAAAATTGGCTGGGTCAGGATTTAGATGGGTGGCCGTTGTTTACATTACGAGGTTAAGCAAAATTGGCTGGGTCAGGATTTAGATGGGTGACCGTTGTTTACATTACGAGGTTAAGCTTAATTGAGTGGGTCGGGTTTTGGATGGGTGACCGTTGTTTACATTACGAAGTTAAGCAAAATTGGCTGGGTCAGGATTTAGATGGGTGGCCGTTGTTTACATTACGAAGTTAAGCGAAATTGGCTGGGTCGGGTTTTGGATGGGTGACCGTTGTTTACATTACGAAGTTAAGCAAAATTGGCTGGGTCAGGATTTGGATGGGTGGCCGTTTTTACATTACGAGGTTAAGCTTAATTGACTGGGCCATGTTTTGGATGGGTGACCGTTGATTCTTTACATTTCGTCTTTCGTCTATAAAGCAAAATGCTTAAATTGCATATGGAGTTATTGTGCTTCGTAGTTAATTTGATTTTAGGTCACATGATCAGGAGAGTCGTGAGCGAGTTATAGTAAAACCAACGATTCCGTGAAATCGCGAAAATAAGAACTACAGTTTCACTGTCAAGTGAGTTATGTTTTATTGCTAGTCAAAGATAATTTGGTGCGATTTGACATATTAGCGAACGAGTTATAGTGCAAATATTTGTATGCATGAATATGAATATTTGCATTGGTCTGGGTGTTTCTATGTATAATATGTACATATTTATTTACAAAAAAAAGTATCTATGTATGTTTATCCGCATTCTAGAACCCATAACACAAGCTAGTTAAGCTATGCTTACTTTGGGTCTAGAATTCTAGATAGCGTTGTGTAGACATGTATTAACATGTATTATTACGATATGTAATTATTATGATATAAGTATTATGTATGTATATGTAGTATATGGGTATATAGATATAGTTATTGTATATTTATTATAGATACGTATTGTGTGTATGGTATTAGTTGTTTATATTTTATTACTGTATTTGTATATTGAGTATTTTTTATATGTATGGTATGTAGGTATGGTATGTATGTGTGATTAGATATTTATTATTATTATCAAGTAGAAACTAGATACAAATATTAAGTACCTAGCAATGATTTGGTGTACACCGTAAACTACCTGTACTGGCAATAAAGTCCTTACTCTGGTTGTCTGGAAGAGATCGCAGATCTGCGATAAGACCGCCCATTGTACAACTCTCTATCACATTAAATCACTGTATGTAGGTATCCTATGTTTGGTATGCAATAAAGCGTATTTATCTTATCTTATTCATTATTAAGAAACGGAGATTTTGTTGGATTTGAGTGTGAAGGTAGATTGCGATTGATTTGATTGATTGATGTGGTTGTGATCGATTTGAACTAAGCACTTGTGGGTTGATGAGGTATTATTTTCGTTTATTAGTATTATTACAATTAAATATGTTACAAATATTTTCATTGCATATTTAGTTTCGTAAACAATTGTCGACAAATTAGATGAAAGCATAATTTGCCAATTTGCTTAACTTCGTAATGCAAAGAACGGTCACCCATCCAAAATCCGACCCACTCAATTAAGCTTAACCTCGTAATGTAAAGAACGGCCACCCATACAAAACTCGACCCAGTCAATTTTACTTTACCATGTAATGTAAATAACAGTCACCCATCCAAAACCCGACCCACTCAATTAAGTTTAACCTCGTAATGTAAGAGCGGTCACCCATCCAAAACCTGGCCCAGTCAATTAAGCTTAACCTTGTAATGTAAAGAACGGTCACTCATCCAAAACCCGACCCAGCCAATTTTGCTTAACTTCGTAATGTAAACAACGGTCAACCATCCAAAACCCGACCCACTCAATTAAGCTTAACCTCGTAATGTAAACAACGGTCACCCATCCAAAACCCGACCCAGCCATTGACCCACAGGGTTGTGCAAAAGTAGAAACAGTACAAATTTGTTTTCGGGGGCCTCGTCCACGGGGGCGTCGACCACTGGGGACGTAAGCCACGAACCCAGTGACATCATCGTAAGAATGCGCTAGGGTTATGCCTATGATGAATAAAAATCGGCAGTGGATCATATCAGGGGATCCAACCGGAATAACTCGATGGATCAGAGTGGAAAAAAGTGGAAACAAATCCATTGATTTATTAGAGTGGAAAAAAAAGTTGAAACAAATCCATCGATGGATCAGAGTGGAAGAAAAAGTGGAAACAAATCCATCGATGGATCAGAGTGGAAAAAAAAGTTGAAACAAATCCATCGCTGGATTTGTTTAGTGGATTAAAGTGGAATAGAGCTGCAATTCATAGTAGGTATCGGGAGGGGCTTGCAGTCTTCACTCAAAGGGGCGTCACAAAACCGTAGATAGCTTAGGATGAGCCGGAGTGCGAGGAATATGCTACCAAGCAATCTTACACCTCGGCCATCTGAAGACACGAGATGACGCGCAGTTGTAATGAGTTCGAGTCCGAAATAACTGGCCCCGCCAGGTGGCTTGTCTAATCCACGACCCTTTGCTGTTAAAGAGATAATGACGGCTTTCACGACATACTACTCCTTAGCAACCCTTGTTCGACCACGGAGGATAGAATATGACGTAAGTATATTTCCATTTCCTTATTTTCCTAAACAAGTACTTACATTTGACTCTGAAATTACCCCATCGCCGCCGCCGGGTCCTACAGGTCCCTGAAATAAAACAGAAGTCGATAGAAGCTATTAGGGCGGCACCAAACGACATTATATTTAAAAATAGTTTATTAAATTATTGACGATTATAATAGCGACACACCCCGGCTTCGCACGGATTCAATATAGACTCCGTAGACAGAGTCAGTGTGAAATTTGTTATCAGTTAACTCCCATCGCCCGGCCAGCTTCCGCGCCACCCCGTACCGCGCTTGAATTTACTTCATAGCTCATAATTTTCAATTTGCGAAACATCTCAAGTTGATCATTATATAGTTTCAATGGCAATTTAGATTTACATTTAATACACAACGTACCTAAAGTATTTAATTGGATAAGGATTAATGCTGTTATGTACCGATATTGCTTAAAATGGCATCGTAAATGCCAGTGTTTGCATAGCAAATGCAAAAATGTGCTTATTTATGACACATTTAGGCACCTTCAAATTCTCTGAGTGTCTCTACTATATTACCCATGTATCAACACATATAAACCTTCTTCTCATGGAACACTAATCTATTAAATAAACCGAATCAAGATCCGTTGCATAGTTATAGAGATCTAAGCTTACAGACAGACAACGAAAGCGACTTTGTTTTAAACTACAAGTATCGTATCAAGATTGACAATCATTACAAAAAGATAAAATGATGTTACTGTTTTAAATAAATGCTTGAAAAGTGATTATTTTTTAAACAATACTTACAACTAATCCGTCTTCGCCTTTATCACCTTTTTCTCCCTGAAACAAAAAATGAGCATTTACCTAATTAGTATTTTTACTAACAAAGGGGTGACAGTTATAAAAATTCTGTAACATATATTATGTACCCTCAGTGATCTGGAGGCACAAGAAAAAAAATGCAGTTTCGTTCGAAAAAAATATTATTGAATTTTGCTTGTCCGCTGAGCGGCTATTCATGATCGGGTCAAGGAAGTAAAATTGCGCGAGGTGGACACTGTGCACCTCGACATGTATAGGCATAGGTTAGAAGGCTAAGGTGGAAGTGGAGTGGAGCGGAGCGGAGTTCCCGCAATAGCCTTCGCGGTTATTTTTTTATAGCCACCCATAGGTGAGTCGTCATTAACCATAGATTTGAAAAACCGTTCATTCAACCTTAGTTTAACGAAATTATAGTTGAATAAGCCGAAAAATAGTTATTACATAAATATGTTTTATCACTCTGCCCAAAAGGTGTTGGACAACATTATGTATGTCTAACGCCCGGTCAATTTGATTATCTGGATAATGCCTATCAAATTGCCCTCTCATATTGGGTGATGTGAAGAACGTCATTTTTTTTAAATAAGTATATTTACAGAGTGACTGTGATTCAAGTTCATGCGAAACGGAAAATGAATTTATATCAACTACTACTGATAATTTAAATCACAATTTTTTGTGATTTAAATTATCAATTTAAATGAATTATCTAAAAAAAAAAAAAAAAAAAATTATAAAGAGAAGTTAGAAAAAAAAAAAAAAATTATCTAAGTTCTTATTGAATGAATTATAATGTATCTTATTATTGAATACTTAATCACTGAATCCTTAATCACTGGCGTATATATAGAGCCGAAAATTACTAAATAAGGAATTTTAATAACATCCGACCTTCGATCTGTTAAATTATATTTTATGATCTGTCCGACATGATAGATCTCATCGATTCACTCTCTTTCTTTTCTTTGTTTAATTCGACCCCCGGCCGGGTCGGTACAGCACTCGCGGTCAGGCCATTTAGGTCAAGAGATCAATGAATAAATCTTGTACTAATAAATCTAAATATATATAACACAAAGGTGACTGACTGACTGACATAGTGATCTATCAACGCACAGCCCAAACCACTGGACGGATCGGGCTGAAATTTGGCATGCAGGTAGATGTTATGACGTAGGCATCCGCTAAGAAAGGATTTTGATTAATTCTACGCCAGGGGAAAATATAGGGGATGAAAGTTTGTATGAAACTTGTCAATTTTAAACCGATCGGGCTGAGACTTTGCATGCATAAAGCTACTATGACGTAGGCATCTCAACACTAAGCGATAACCGACATCCACGCAGGCGAAGCCGCGGGCAAAAGCTAGTTCAGTATATAGGTACTCGTATTTTAATAGATCTAATATCTACATGTGAATGTTGTTTTTTAATATTATCAGGCACATGTTTGCCTGCGGATTTGTTATTCTTAAGTGATAACAGATAAATTAATGATAAGTGCTAAGTGCTAAGTGCGTATAACATCGTTAAAGACGATTATCTAATTACTTACATCCAACCCGGGAGCTCCTGGAATACCCTGAAATTAAAATTTAATATTTAAAAAGACCAACTGGGCACACAATTATTTAAGATAATATTATCCAAACAGAGACGCCAAAGACAGCCTCCGTGGCGTAGCGGTAGTGAACGCGGCCGCTACGCGGGTAGCGCGGGTTCGATCCCCGCTCAGTGCAAATATTTGTGTAAATAAAATATGAGTATTTGCATTGGTCTGGTCGTGCCTCGGAGAGCACGTTACGTCGGTCCCGGTTGCCATAAGAACATCTATGGCTGTCGTTTCGGGTAGTTGGAGCTCTAAAAAAAATCCAAAAACAACGGTCTAACTGCAAAGCTTCGATATCGCCTAATGTTAACATTGAGTTGTGGAGGTCAGATGACAATCGCTTCACGGAAAATATCGAGATCTAGCCAAATCCGTAGTTAAGACTAGTAAAGCGGACCCCAAACTCCGAGCTGAAAGCTTCGGCTGCATCTGGCTCCTAAAAACCGACAGGAAAGTTTGCAGCAGAGCCTCGTGTCCCTAGGCACTTGTCTAACCGCCGCCGCCGTCGGCGAGAAAACGAGTAACTATCAACTATTTTGTCACTCAAGAAACATACAATAGATTATACATTCCGTGTAAACAAAAGAGATGCATTTAAAAATAGTTGATCGCTGACTAGTCACACCGCCGGTGAGTAGGTACTCGCTTTACTAGTTTGTCGCTGAGCGACAAGAGCTAAGAAAAATAACACTTGCTCAGCGATACTCGCTAAATCGCTCAGCGATACTCGCTAAGCTATTAAAAAACACCGAGAGAGCAACCAGTAGGCACATGCTGTAAGAACATTTCGAACGATCGAACGAACTCGACAGCTCAATCCGCGGCGATATTTCCATTCTGCTTGCTGTAAATTTTGTGTAGTCACGTTCTCGAGCATGAGGGTTGTATGTTTACGTGTTCGACAACGTGACATCACCAAAACAGCATGCGATATTGAAATATCACTGCAGATTCAGCTTTCGAGTTCGTTCGATCGTTCGAAATGTTCTTACAGCATGTGCCTACAGCGGTCATTTCTCTACAGTGCGAGCAAGTGTTATAGCCTCGCTAATAGCCGAGCTACAGAACTATCAAAACTACACACTCGCTCCTCGCTGCTCGCCAACTCGTTTTGTAGCTAGCTCTACTCGTTACTCGTTCATCGTTCCCGGTGAGACAACTGCCTAACAGAAGTTATAATAGCTGGCAGATAAGATTGACTCGAGCCCTAAATATTTTGGATCTTGGTGATTACAGCCTTATGATTTCGATCTTTCTGGTCTTTTTGATCAGCTAGTGATTAATATTGTTCGCAAGTATTCAGTAGGACTCATATTTTGTTTGTTTTTTTTTAATTTAGTAAGTTGATAGGTACTTACAGGGTATCCTTCGTTGCCTTTATCACCTTTTTCTCCCTGAAATAGATATTAAAGTGGATAGTAGAACTTTTTAGGACAACCATCGAGAAAATCTCAAATTCAATCAAATTTTCAATAAATTCTTGGAAAGTGATTATTTTTTACACGATACTTACAGCTGGTCCGTCATCGCCTCTATCACCTTTTTCTCCCTGAAACAAAAATTAAGTATTTAATTCGTTCTTTACTAACGACGGGGTTACAGTAATAAAAAAATCGGTATCATTATGTATTGCCAGTGGCACAAGAAAAAATCACGTGTCGTCATTACGTGTCTAATTGCGGTAAAATACCTTAAATATCATCATCACCTTTACCTTAGTCGCATAAATATAAATAATAAATAAATAAATATTGTAGGACATTCTACACAACGCTATCTAGACCCAAAGTAAGCATAGCTTAACTAGCTTGTGTTATGGAATCTAGAATGCGGATAAACATACTTAGATACATTTTTTTTTTCGTAAATACATACATATTATACATAGAAACACCCAGACCAATGCAAATACTCATATTCATGCACACAAATATTTGCACTGAGCGGGGATCGAACCCGCGCCTCCTGCGTAGCGGCCGCGTTCACTACCGCTACGCCACAGAGGCAGTCAACCATAAGCTCATTAATATAATGAAATAGCTTGGAATTGCAATCCTTTATTAGTATTTTTATGTTTTATGTACGTTCCACAATATTTCCGTCGTTTATCAACCGATTTTAAAAATACTTTTTGGATTGGGTTCCGTTAACTCACAGTTAGTTATTCATTAGAATTCAGGTCAAGAAATCAAGGAATAAATCAATAAAACTTATACTAATAAATTCAGTAATAGATCTAATCATAAAGAGATTCAGTACTAAATATACATTTAAATATTTTTTAGTATTACCAGGCGAAAAACAATAGGAAATATGTTTCCTATTGTTTTTTTATTCTTAAGTGATAAAAGAAAATTAATATTAAGTATGTAGTACGTAAACCAGATAATAGTAGATTACCCAACAAGTAAAAAAAAGGTGAATTCTTTTCGAGGCACCAAGTTGTATCCCGAGAGGAGTGAAGGTTTCTCCGGTAGAATCCCGAGCGTAGCGAGGGGTTCTAGAGAGAAACCTGAGTGGATCGAGGGATACAAGAGCCGAGATGAATTCTTTTTTCACGTGTTAGGTACTCAACTTTTCACCATTGACTACGAGAAAACGATTACTCTGTGATTATGAATTACATTTTGTTATGGATAGTATACAAAAGAAACAGCAAATTATCAGTAATAAAAGAGACTATCAGTAATAAAAAACTCAGGAGTCTTTTCGCGTTCGAGAATATGAGTTTTATTTTCATCACTAGATGAAGTCATTTTATGATTATGAGATAAACAGAAACTTTTACAAGGGAAATTACCTACACAGAAAATGGCGGCATTTTTTTTTTCTTAATTCCAACTGAGCCACATTCCATCCAGCCAGTTATTACATTTAGGTGACTTTTAGTACGTTTTTATAGTGAGAGTATGCAATCTCTTTGCATGTTTCACTAGAATCCGTACATTCGCGCATGTTCCAAATTCAAATTTTTTTATTCACTCGGTGAAACAAAGAGCGTTTTATTCACTGTTTTTGATGAATCACGGGCCCTTTTTCGAGTGTCAATGGTGAAAATGAACTTATGTCTCGTTAAAAACTATTGTCTAATTACTTACAGGCAACCCGGCAAGTCCTTGACGACCCTGAAATTATAATTTAATAAGTATTTTAAAGGCCTGCGCAAACGAGGGATTTTTATCCGCGGCCTTTTTAGTCCTCTAAAATAAATCGCTTACAATTGTATCGAGTAACGCAAACGAAGGATTAAAAGTACCGCGTACAAAAAGTCGCTCGAATTACCACGGACATGCAGGGAGCGGACCGGACAAAAGTACGGGGGAGTCCCCGAAAAAAATAGAGCACGTGTGACTGTGCGATGCAACGCACATGACGGATTTTAATCCGCGTTGTGCGCTCGATAGTGATGTATCGGTGCTTCCTCGTAGTCAAACTTTTTGGTCAAACTTCATTGACATTACACCTTTTTATCTCCCTGTATGCATGCAGTTTATGTATGTACAGTCATAGATAAATAAGATAATGTTAAACGTCAAGTGCGGCGATTTCTTTCCTATATATAATTTAATTATTATTCACGACGATAAATGATGACCCAGGAAATAGAATGTAATATTTTAATAAAAGAAGTCGAAAAAAGAACTGCTTTATATGATACGTCAAAAAAAGAGTATCACGACCGAAATTTAAAGAAAAAGTTATGGAACCAGGTATGCCAAGAGGTTTATTCCACTCCTGTATGGGACTTATTATCGAATGAAGAAAAACTAAATATGGTAAGTTTTGCTCATTTATTATTGTAAAATAATTAATAATAACAATTTCATATTAATTTTATAATTCACGTTGAGAAAGTTTGAATTATAGTGACGTCCTCTTAGGACGTGCACATCTCTACATTTCCGGACAGCAAATGATCGCACACCGTGTGCGTTGAGTACGTGGTAATTCCGCAGAGGACTTTTTATTGACGGAGCGTACTTTTTGCTCCGCCGCGGAGAAAAATCCCTCGTTTGCGTTGGCCTTAAAAGTCCAGATGGTGGAAACGTAGCCCAGCACCCATTTGTTAAACATTAGCTGTTGCCCGCGGCTCCGCCCACGTGGATTTCGGTTATCACGATCAAACATAACGTACGGTACGGCACGGCAGCGGGTACGGCAAAAATATGGCGGTACGAAATTCGCCGGGACAGCTAGTTTAAAATAAAAGTGAAAAATAATACAATGGAAAAAGCTTATTATTAAGCTTATTATAAAGTAGACGAATTGCATGGTCATCCTAATCACTTTCTTGCTCGCACATTATAAATTGTATAAAATCCATATTAAAAAAAAAAAGGATTATCGATCGATCGATCGATCTCTGAGTTTCTTGCTGGTATCTTCTCAGTAGAACCAACTACCGAACCAGCGAAAGAATAATTTTCAAATGGTTTAACTTAATTTATTTAATATTATAATATTTTATTTTTAATTCGTGACACAATTGTAATATTTTAACGTTTATGTGCTCTTTATGTGGCTAAACTGAAAAAACGAAATTGATTCTTTGATTCTTCACACAAATATTTGTACTGAGTGGGAATCGACCCCGCACCATCTGTGTAGCAGTGGCGTTCACATCCACCACACCACAGGGCTGTCAGATTTTGAACTTTCCACAGCTTCAGATTAATATTGCTCGCAACTATTTTAAAAATGTAATAAGTAATTAACGGGGTATCCCGGTACGCCTGTATTACCTTTTTGTCCCTGAAACAGATATTAATGTAGATAGGTTACTACCTATCTGTTCTACTGAACATTTTAGGATATCTCTGTATGGCAATAAATAAAATACAAATCGATTAAGAAAGAGCGGAAACACACGATGCGTTGCGGCGGCGGCGCGACGCCGGAGCGGTGTCGCTGCGTCGTTTTACATAGAAATATCTGTAGCATGTCACACGATGCGCTGCGTCGCCGCACCGGACTTGCAACCACCGAGACGAGGCGGGGAGGGGTGAATGCGTTGCGACGCCGCGCGCCGGAGCGGCACCGATCCGGCGAGCGCCGCACCGCCGCCGCGTAGTTGTTTATGATTTATAGACCGGGCGCTAGAGGTATGAGTATGCAAAATGTGAGTACCGAATTTCGCCAACGGATTTAAGTGAAGAAAAGATCCAAGAATGATAATGTGGATCTTGCCGGTCTATTTTCTGGTCCATTTTTTTTACCCCCTCTTGTCTTATTCGTAAAGGAAATGTATTGAGTAGGTACATGATATAAAATCATTTTAATGAATATTTTCGCTATAATTTATTGTTTGTTCTAATGGTAAAAGTGAGGATGGATTCTTAAATAGGTACTTAATAAAAAAAAACGAAAATAAAAGTAATATTTAAAAAAAAAAAAGTTATTCGAACAACCAGCGAATTCAAGCATAAATTTTCTTAAAGTAGGTAAAAAATACTTATTTTTAATTTTGACATTTGTTATTGATGCATTTACATAATGAAATACAAACCAATTCAGATTTATTGCAATTACAAGACCTTGTGCGACAATTTACAGTTCATTTACATGGGGGGAATTAATAACTCTGGTAAAGACGGCTTGTATAGTCATTTTGTCGTGGACGTAAGTCACTGTTGAGCTTTTCGTAAAAGTGTACTTTTATATATGCCTAGGTAGGTACCTACCTATATTTTGTATCATTAATGATACTAATGTTGTCAGCAAAATGTTATTATATTTAATCATCGATATATATTATATTAGCTTTTGCCCGCGACTCCGCCCGCGTGGATGTCGGTTATCGCGACCAAACATAGCCTATGTCCTTTCTCAAGGTCTAATCTACCCCTATACTAAATTTCATCAAAATCGGTTCAGTGGTTAAGGCGTGAAAGCGTGACTGACAGACAGACAATTACTTTCGCATTTATAATATTAGTATGGAAATATGGATTCAGGGTTGGCAGTCGGCAGCACGAGTGTGATGCCCCTGGTGTTGCATACGTCCATAGGCCACGGTGACCACTTCCCATCAGATGGGCCGTGTGCTTGTTTGCCACCTAAGTAGTATAAAATAAAAATGGATACAAAAACACGACTTAATAAAGCAACTTCTTTACGTCAATAGATGTAGAAACACACTAAGCGCATACGCGCGCTATGCTTACTTTAAGGGCGCAGAGGGGATGTGAAGGGAGCGGGAAGGGACCATCACACCCGGCGGCAAGATTTCTTTGTCATTATTTAGAGGATCAGGTATAAGAATCCGGTCATAGTTGCCGTCACTCGGATTTTGCATACTCAACTAAAACAGACTTCCCATTTGTCCCCTCTAGTCAGTTTTCAAAGGGAACATTCGGCACAAATTGTCACCCCGGTGGCAAATGGGAAGACAATTCCCAGCTGTCACCCTGGGGGACAGGGCTAGAGGGGACTACTGGGAATAATCGCCTCTAGCGCTTGCACTATTATTAACAGACATTACAACGCAGCTGGGGCGCACGCGGCGCCGCTGCGTCATAACAACGCAGCGGCGCGGCGTCGCACCGCTCGTGTGCCCGCTACTGCGGCGAAATTTCTGCGGTGCGTCGCCGCAACGCATCGTGTGTTTCCGCTCAAAGGGAAAAAATCGACCTCGGACGGGACTCGAACCCGCGATCTTTCCCTTACAGGGGGAACGCTCTGACCACTAAGCCACCGAGACGGGTGCGCATTTTCTTACATAACTTTTCAACTCCTATCATCGGATTTCCGAAAATTTTTCTCATACCATTTAAAGTCATAATGATCATTCTTCATAAAAATTTAACAAATAAATATTGAAATATATACCTAATCATTGAAATTCATAAATTTGTTGTTACTAATATTTGTTTTAATATATTTGTTTATACTAATAATCGAAACTCATAATCATTTCAATAAATAGCTATTGAATTAAAATATTGAAAATTTAAATAAAATTGGAAAAATATTGAATAACTTGATAAATATATCATTGTACAGAGTATTGTTTATATAAGGCTTCATTTCACAAACTAATTCTTTTTAAACATTTTATTTGGCAAACAGACAGTTTGTAATAGATTCATTGAGAAAGCTGCTCATTCCGACTTGGATAGATTAGGTTAGAAGGTTAAAAAAAAATAACCACGAAGGCTAATGCGGAAGCTTCGCTCCGCTCCGCTCCCGCATTAGCCTTCGTGGTTATTTTTTTTTATAACCATGCAGAACTATATTTAATCCAAAAACAAATTTAAAACAAAATTTATCACTCTAGAAAAATGATAATATGATTTAAAATATTTTCTTGGTAATACCCTTTATTAATACAAAAATTATGATAATTGAATGTTATGAATGCCGAGGACGGTAATCACCATACACGCGAGTGGCATACGACTATTTTCAACACACTTGCGAATAAACTAATACTAAAAATACTACATAACACAATCAAAACACAATAGTAAAATTCTATATTTTGTTCTCATATGCACGCGCAACTAACATTTTTTTCATTTGTTTCTTTTGGAACAGGCTAAGGTGCTATCACCATTCTGCCTTGTCATCTACTTACTAATTTGAATCACTTATGATATTTTTCTCTGTAAATACTCACAGAGAAAAAAAAAATACATTTTAGTGAAAGTTTTGTTTATTAAACACGTATTACAAGTTGAAATTATCTTTTAAAATAGGAAGTTGCATGAAATGAGCAAGCAATAGGTATATTAATTCGTTTGTACTATTGGACACGATCTATTTGTATCGAAACTTTTTTAAGAACAAAGCAACTTAATCAATGAAATTTAAAAAAAAAGAAGTCTATAACTCACTTGTGAATAATAATAATGAAAAAGTCAAAGTTTTATAATAGGTGTCATTCCGTGCTTAATTACGGGGAAATAAAAGCCTGTTTATAAGCAAGTGTGTTGAAAATTGAATTTACAGTTGTTTTGTCTGCCACCTAAGTGGTATAAAAAATCCATATGGGCTCCGATGTCAAATAATTAAAATACCTGACGTATTGCTTTCCGTTCTCAAAATCATTAAGAAAATTGATACAGCAAATTAATGTTAACACAACATCGCTGATACTAAGGCGAAACTAAGCCAGTTTTTTTTTCATACTACTTAGGTCACAGATAAGGACACGACCCACCTGGTGGTAAGTGGTTACCGTGGCCCATGGACGAGAGTAACACCAGGGGAGTCACACGTGTGCTGCTGATAAATTTTTTTGCAATAAACATATTGCCATCAATATAGTGTTCGTAATTGAATGCAAAATTTCGCTCTTAGGATGTTTTCTAGACCATCGAAATCACTTAAGTAGGTATAGGTATGCGGTATTGGCGTGTCTACAGTTACGCTCACACGGTACCTACCTACCTATATTTTTATGACAGTTACACAGAAAAAAGGCCTTGTGCGTAAGTTGCTCTCTGGCCAAAATCTCAAGGTCGAAAATCGCGGAATACCAATTTCCTTCATGCATCGGGCAGTGAAGCCATCTTGTTATTAAGGTAAATATACAATTACTTACATCCATTCCAGGAAATCCCATATCACCTTTGTCACCTTTTAGTCCCTGAAATAGAATGAACAGTTTGGTAATAAATACAGTCTACCATTCAATTATTATATCGTGTTAAATTGCTACACTAAAAAAAACTATTTTCTTGCAATTTCGTCATCTTTATTTCAATGCAATCGACAGCCATCGTGGTTCGATCTCCGCTCAGTCGTAGTAACTATTTATTAATCTGTGGCTCAGTGCAAATATTTGTGTGCATGAAATATGGGTATTTGCATTGGTCTGGTCGTGCCTCGGAGAGCACGTTAAGCCGCCGTCGCGTCGGTCCCGGTTGACATAAGAACATCTATGGCAGTGTTGTTACGGGTAGTTGGAGCCCTAAAAAGTCCAAAAACAACGGTCTAGCTGCAAAGCTTCGATATCGCCTAATGTTACCATTGGGTTGTGGAGGTCAGATGGCAATCGCTCCACGGCAAATATCGAGGTCTAGTCAAATCCGTAGTTAAGACTAGTAAAGCGGACCACAGACTCCGAGCTGAAAGTTTCAGATGAGACTGGGGATTAACGCTAGGACGAAGAAGAATCAATAATTCCGTGAAGATCAATAATACCATTCGTACCACAATCCCTTGAAAACTTTGTAATCGTGCTTTATTGTTTTTTTTTTGTCTGTGTGTTACGTTTTCACGCTTAAACCACTTAACCGATTTTGATGAAATATGGTACAACGTTAGATTAGACCTTGCAAAAGGATATAGGCTTTATTTGGTCGCGATAACCGACATCCACGAGGGCAGAGCCGTGGGTAACAGCTAGTTTTAAATACATTCCTTATTCCTTCTTGTTTATCTATTTGAAATATAATATTGCCTTATATAAAAAAAATAATCAAAGTTCTATTTTACCTCCATCGATCGAGAATATCGAGAATATTCCAGCAGAATTATTTTCTCATTGAGTGTTTCAAGTTTCTTTTCGAGCTCTTCCAATTTACGAGAAAGTAATAGATCTACGGTCGAACTTACAACCATATCATTATTTCTCGTCAATATTTGTATGGATGAGCCGGACGAACTGCTATGTTTCCTGCTTACAAAATCTGCAAATAATATAATATGTGTTAGTATTTTATAACTGACTCCTAAATTAAGGAATTAAGTACCATTACAATTCTGTTTGGCAAATCGAAACTAATTGAGAATTACTGGCGAGTGACTCTACTCTAGGCAATGTAAGTAAGCGCGGTATAACCTGATTCGTCAGGTCATAAATGTAAGAGAGGCAAGTTATAGTTATAAAGTATTGTCATCACAATTTGAACAATCAGTGAATGTTCAAACTACGTTGCATTCATTCATTTTTCTACGTTTCCACAGTACACGATAACCTGATTGCATCCAGACTTCTAGAGTATGGCCATCTCAAGCGCCTATTCTTTTATATACAAAATGAGGCTGGTTTTTCTAAAGACACGTTATCAAGTGAAATGCAATAATGTTATAATGGGTAACTACGATTGTACTATGTCTATTTTAGGTCTCCAAAATTGTTTGTATTTTGGTTTAAAATCGATTAAATCATACTAACTTGATAAAATTGACGCACTTTCATCGGCAAAATCCTAAAACAATAAATAAACATAAGTACATCAATTTTCTATACCTACTGGTTTTTTTTCATGAAAAGATTTTGATACCAACGAACTTCCGAATTAAAATTCATTTTTTGTAGTAGTAAAACATGATAATCATTATTTGCTTACCAAGTTAGACGATGTTGTTGACTGAGCTAAAACAAAAAATAATACAACAAACAATACGAGTATTATATTTATTAAACAGGTATTATGAAATCAAAAAATATGTATAACTAACTATCCCGGCGAACTTCGTACAGCCAAACTTTTTTCACCCCGTGAATTTTTGATCCCGTTACCGCTGCACCTATTTTCGCACCCTTTAAACCTTCCCTGGGCATCCACGAATAGTTCAAGACTAAAATTAGCCAAATCAGTTCAGCCGTTCTAGAGTTATAAACTAACAACGACAAGTGGAATTGATTTTTATATATATAGATTTACTTAAAATGGTCTAGGATTAGGTACATTATATTGTTTAGTATTTAATAACCAATTGGTGTTTCACTATAATCAGAATCCTCATTTACAAAAATGTAAGGTCGAGATAGGAGATACATTATATGAAAAAGTGCAACTGTACTTATCTCCTTTCTATTACCTACATTAAAATTACCTACATACCTACATTAAAATTTTTGATGAATTTGTGACGTAATGTGTGTCTAAGTAATTACCTATATCAATATTTATTATATACTTTGGCACTTACGGCATTTGGTGCAACTTGCAATTTGGAATTCGGTGATTTGATTTTTTTATGAATTTAGACGGTAATAATATTCCACCGTTTGCTTGCATTTATATGACTTTATTTCTAAAATCTTAATAAATAATATGACATGAAACGAATGCACAAATTTATTACGTTTGATGAAGTCGGTTAAAAGTAAATTGAATCAAATCATTACCTTGTCCATTAGAATGCGCTAACACTGTAACCACATATATCAAATAACATATATTTGCGTCCATTGCAGTATCTCGAATGACTAAATTGTATAATCTAATATACAAAGACCATCCATTCATTAATGTTATCATTATGTAGGTTAGCAGTCAGAAGATGATATCATGCTCAGCAAATAATTATTCCAGTCAGTAAAACAGCATTATCCATATCCATACTACTTAATATAATAAATGCGAAAGTAACTTTGTCTGTCTGTCTGTCAGTTACGCTTTCACGCCCAAACCACTTAATCGATTTTGATGAAATTTGGTACAGATAAAATAGATTAAATTTTAGGAAAGGACTTAGGCTATTTTTGGTCGCGATAACCGACATCCACGCGAGCGGACCCGTGGGCAAAAGATAGTACCTACATAAATTTAATGTTATCTATAGGGGAGATTAACCAATACTTATGGTTAATATTGGTGGGTGTCCCCTCTCACCTAGAAATAATAAAAGTGAATTACGCATAAGGTGCCAATCGAAAAATTGTAGGTGAGTCTCGTCAAAGTCTTCTTATGCAGAGTAGCCAGCACGAAAGAGCTTCCTCTGTAATGATATGAGGTTGTTTTAGATATATTTGTATGTTTGCAATCTATTTATTTACTCTGTATTCGTATTTGTATTCATATTCTGTATCTGTATTTACCCCGATGTAATTGCAACAGGGATGGGCATTTCCAAGTAGGTACGCCAAGTAAGTTTAATATTTATATTAAAATGATAACACGTTGACCTATAACCATATGATTAGATATTATAATATTATAATTCGTATAGGTATTAGCATATTCTTGACCCCAAATCGCGAGAGAAATAAGGCCATGATGCACGCGAATTGGTTTGATACGCCTATATGATTAGTGTATTTGAGCTCCTCCGTCAATGTTGCACGTGTTGCACCCCATGCTATCTTACAAAAAAAAACGCACACTCCGTATAAAGAGTATATATGACTCATCATCATTTTTGCGGCAACCGCCAGGGTACGTGGGTAACAAATGCCTGGCAATGGCGCCCACGCCGGGTCCAGGTAGAAGGGGTAGGCCCAAGAAGTCCTGGCTTGACGTCGTGGAGGGTGCCATGCGTGCAATTATCTCACTACCATGAACGCCTAAGATCGTGCCAAGTGGAGGAGCCGGAAGGCGGACCCTGAGCTCCGAGGTCATCTTGGCCGCTGCATGCAATCGGGAGAATGCGTCTATATGCAGATGATGATGATGTGTTAAGTCTGGGGTTAAGATATATATTTATATCGGTGACTATACTCATCATCATTCTATAAACATTTGCTCAATGTGGTTGGGGTCGGCTTTCCAATCTAACTGTGATACGGCTGAACACTACCATCTGACCTCCTAAACCAATTGGCGATATCGAAGTTCTGTCTAGCTAGACGGACAAGTCGGACTTTTGTGGGTTCCAACTACCCGTAACGGCTGCCTCACTATGTGTCTTTCACCACCTTTACAATGGTTTGTGTCAAAAAAATTGTTCGACATTATGCCCACAGCTACTTTCTATCATCGCACCGCTCGCCACAGGCAGGGAATTCATTCTTAAGGCGGCCACCCACTTACAGTCCGCCTGCAGTTTTTCGTCTGTCCGGCAGCCTGCAGCCCTTATGTCATCAATGTCATCATAATTTTATTACCTCAGACTAAAATAATAACATAATTTATTCTTTTAGTCTGATATTATTATATATAAAATGCCGACGGCCATAGACTGTTCGTTTGCTGACCGAAATCGTCAAGCGGCCACACACATATTAGCCGTCAGTCCAAAATCGTATACGAAACTGTAAGTGTGTGGGCCGATATCATCCGGTTGTCGTTCGATAAACTGTAAGTGGGTGGCCGCCTTAACACAACGATCAAAAACGGTGCGCACTGTGCGGTATGGAAGGAACTTCATCCCATGCATGCTCAACCTATGAAACGAACTCCCTGTTGTGTTTTTTCCAAGTGACTACAATAATATAGGGTTCTTCAAGAAGGGCAAGGTTTCTACAGGGTCGGCAGCACGAGTGTGACGCCCCTGATATTACGTACCTATTATTGTCACGGTAACCACTTTCCATCAGGTGGACCGTGTGCTTATTTGTCGCCTAAATAAAACCTATAGTAGATGTAGATACTTCTTTAGTTGAATTCCAGGAGGTAGGATACAATGGTTTATCCTTCGAAATCGAGCAGTCCGACTGGGGAAGTACCTCCGCCTTACAGAATACTGCGGCTATAATATAAGCTCTTGTTGTGTTCCCTGCGGTGAGTAGGGTATCCAGAGCTCACTGGAGAGGTTTTGTACTGTCAGTGGGAAAACCAAAGGCTTGTCCGACTTATCTTTTACGCTGACGGCTCAGAACCTCTCTGTTCTTACAGGGTCAAGAGCACGAGTATGACTCCTCTGGTGTTGCACTCGCCCATAGGCCACGGTAACCACTTACCATCAGGTGGGCCGTGCGCTTGTCTGCGATCTAAGTAGTTTAAAAAAATGTAGATAATTATAATAAAAATAAAAATAAACAATATACAGTGAATATCGTTTATTAGTACCTAGATAGTCATCATCATTATCGGGTAATCATCAGGCGGACACGGTCCGCCATCCGTACTCATTTTCCTGATTGCATTCCGAGGTCACCTTGACCTCAGCACTGCAATTCACTAAGCGAGCACAACGATGCGACAACGATGCGAGGCGCAACGTAGATTGTCATTGGTCAGATTGTATCACGTCATTGGAAATCGACCAATGACAGTGTCTATCGCGCACATCGTTGCGACTTGCATCGTTGTCGCATCGTTGTGCTTGTTAGTGAATTGCACAGCAGATGTAATCAGGAAAATATCTACGTCTAGTGATAAGTTCGTTGATAGTGAAATAAAAAAAAACCTTTAATTTTAATTCCTTTATTTCATATTTCAATAATAATCAGCAACCTTTTCACTTATTTATTACTCTAATAATATTCTAATAAAGATGAATATTACCTAGCGTACTATATAGGTACCGACCTACTACAAAAAATATTGTGTGTATTATTACAGGGTGTTAATGACTAAGTTTATTCTAGATATTATATACTCATATATATATACTCATATATACGCACAGGTAACTTATGTAGGCTAAACATAACTACCTAAATTACAACGCTTATCACGTAAGATTCTGAGATGTGAAAATTCTTCTTCAAAAAATCTTCAATAATAAAAATGTAACTAGGTGGTCTTGTATTTTTTTTTCAAGAATTATTATTAAATTAATAAACTTATTTATAGTAGAATGGATGGCACATACTACGAGAAAAAATTACGTTGTATCGAGTTTACGATAATTCGAAATTAAATAAAGAAATAAACACGTTAATAATCCCGTTGATTATGAAAATAGTGATTTAAATGGCTATGTCAGTAAATTCATTATGATAAAGTATGAGTTAACTCCAGTGATAACCTATCCGTGAGGTTAAGCGTGGTATCTACTTACACGTGTTGATGTTATGATAAAGTATTTATATTCAGTTTGTTTATTAATAGATTATCAGTTCACAATATACTAAGGTTAAGTACTAAAGATTCAAATTTTCTTGATATTTAAAATCTTCTTAGTTTTCTCCATCTTCAGCGGATGTACAGTTTACTTCTAGAACAGAAATTTTAATTTTAATTTTAATATTATTATGTACTAGCCTTCCACCTGCGGCTCCGCCCGCGTGCATCTCGGGTAACGTGCCTTTGCTCATATCTTCGGTTCTACTCAACCGATTGCGATCAAACAAACGTAAGATTTTAAGTCTAATCAAGCCCTTTCTAACAAAAAAGCCGCATTAAAATCCGTCCAGTAGTTTTTGCGTCCATCGTGAAAATATTTTCGTGTTCAGTATCGTTAACATAACATAACCTAAGTATTTTTTTTAAATATCTCCAATGTACAGACACGACCACTTTACAATTATATAATAGTATTTTTTTTTAAATATCTCCAATGTACAGACACGACCACTTTACTATTATATAATAGTATAGATTTGGTATGATATGCGGGCACTTAGTCATGGTCTGAATGCTTATTGTCGGATGGTGAACAGCCCAATCCCTTAGTCGGCTTCTACGATACCCACAGGCAGAGAAATTTCTTATTCTACTCCACCGTGACCAACACGGCTAACTTTAACAGATTATTGTGTCATTTCACCCGGCATTTCAACTACTTTTCAGCAACCACGGTCGCGGAGTGAACATGGCTGCAGAAAAGCCGAAACGTGGTAATAAAAATGATTTTATTTAAATGTATATGATAAGTATGTACTAATTACAAAAAAATAAAATTGAATTCAGGCATGAACTTACGGTTTGGTAGTAACGAACCGGCGCATTTTTTAACACCTGGTTGACCTGGTGGGCCAGGGGGTCCCTGAAATATAGAGAATATTAATTCATATAAAATATTACGGTGTATGGAGCTACACTAAGATTTTCACCAGTTAGTTGGTGCAGTTGTTGATTTACGACCAATTTTCTGGTGTAGGTTTTCTGCACGGGGTGAGACGGTATTCTCGTAACAGCCAAGATGCAATAATAAAGCAATATATGAGAGCCGATTGCTGGTTTCAAAGTGAATATCCGAATGATGTTGATAAATTTATATCAGAGTTGCCAGCGAAATTATCAGTTACTTTTGATATAACAGATTTATTATGGAATACGGACAGGCTGTGATGATGATATTCAAGGAGCAAAATGTTCAAAAATCTCTTTGTACATCCGACTAGTCTAATTAAAGAACTTTGATATCGCCAATTGGTTGTGGACGTGAGATGGCAGTCGCTTAAGGGAAAATATCGAATTTCAACTGCATAACAGTTAATCTGGAAAGCCGACCCCAACTGAGTTGGGGTAAGGCTCAGAGTTAATTGAAAAATGATTATACATAATTTATTATTGAATAATATTAGAAAAGCTATTACACATGCATGTATGATTAATTACATTCGTTTCCATTCCCCATTGATTTTATTTATTACTAGCTGTCCCGGCGAACTTCGTACCGCCATATTTTTCCCGTTCCTGCTGCACCTAATTTCTCACCGTTTAAACCTTCCCTAGATATCCACGAACATTTCAAGACTAAAATTAGCCAAATCGGTACAGCCGTTCTTGAGTTATAAACTAACAACGAAAAGTGGCATTGATTTTTATATATTAGAAGATTGAATGACTTACAGGTTTTCCATCTTCTCCTTTTTCACCTGGTGGACCACATTTGCCCAAACTACCTCTGCCACCCTTTTGGCCCTGAAAATAAAACTATAACTATTCAAATCCAGAAAAAAAAGAAGAGTAGGTACTCATCTACGAGTGCCTATATAAAAAAGTGCAATGAGTAAACGTGACGTTCGTTGGTACCGTTGGGTGTTTATATTTAACTCGGTCTTTCTCGAATTCAATGCCATTAGAATATAAGAGATAGAAATAGTGCTACTGCCATCAAGCTAACGTAAGCGCGGGTTATACGCGTTGTCCGTTCACTTAGAACGGACAACGCGTATAACCCGCGCCCCTTATCTTGGACCTAAAATGTGCTTAAAATGTGCCCTATATGCGCAGTACATATTTCTTGGGTGTCTTTTGAGGATAGCACGGGATGCTACTGCGGTAGACGAACTCAAATTCACCAAGCATAGACTATTACAAAGCAATCCGCGGGCGCCAGAAGAGGTTGTGAGATATACGAGGGTATATCTTACGATTTAGGTCCAAGATACGTGGTGCGGGTTATACCGACAGTCGGCGCGTGACAATCAATGGATGTTATTTCTGTGCCGACTCGATAGCTCGACAGCCGATGCTCGTGGCACCTGAATGGTATCTTATTAACAGCTGAAGTATTATTAGGTTATACCTCAGTTTATAAACGTTGTCCACCGGGTCTAAAAAGGCCACATTGAGAGATTCCACTAAAAACAAGTAACTTTATGTACTCCCAGTAGATCTCAATAGATGCCTATAGAATTCGTATAATGGTCACTCCTATGAGCAAAATCAAATAGTATTCATTTACGGAGCCGATTGTAATTTCGTGTAAATATCGCAAAATATTATCCTAATAATCATATTACCTAAGAGGCCACCTTATTGGAATCATCCAATAAATTGGCCTCTTTAGACCTGCAGGCGCGTGCAGATTGTTTTATATTATGCTATGCTTGGCGAATTTCGGTTCGCCCACCAGTGAAGCACCCCGTGTTATCCTCAAAAGACACCCAAGAAACGTGTGCGCGTTCAGAGTCCCCCCCGCGCGAGCGTTGTCTCTAGTAGACGTGTTTTAATTTGCTCCGCTGATTTTTAATCGAAAAAAGTGATAAAACCACAGTGATTCATCAAATTCGTGTACAAACGGTGAATAAGTGTACAAACCTATATATCAGTGCAAAAACTACATCTATACTGAAGAAAATAAGCCAACTACAGCCAAATTCAATTTCAAATTGTTTTGCTAACATTCCAGTGTTGCTTAGTGAATACCCTACAAAACATAAAAGTCCATTGTTTTGATTTGTGTTAAAGATCTTTTATACACAAATAAAGATCAAGCAGTCGACTCAAATGCAAACTATAAATTTCGCAATATAAACATCAGCTTGTTTGGTCTGGTGGTAACACATACGGACTTGGAAGTCAGTGGTCGTCGGTTCGATCCCCACTGCAAACAACTCACTTTTTGTCTTTTTTTGGATTTGTTATTTATATTCTACAATCATGTCTGGTAAACGTTCACCCGCGCATTCAAAGAATAAACCACAAAATGTATCTGGAACTGATCTGCCAACAGCCTTACATAATTTGGAGGACACCCAACGCAAGCGTAAATTCGACCATGTGGATGATGTTAATGTATTTATGGTAGAGATGAAGAAGCTGTTTCATGATTTTGAAAAAAAGCAAAATAACAAATACACTGCGTTACAGACTACCGTAAACGAGATTAAGGACCTGAATTCATCTATAAAAAAATCTGTTGAATTTGTTTCTGCGAAGTATGACGAGTTGGTGTTGGAGTTTGATAAGCTGAGAGCTGAACGTAATAATAACCTTGCCTATATCCAAGTGCTGGAGAATAAGGTGGAAAATCTGGAACGATCCCAAAGAGCTTCATGTCTGGAACTGAGAAATATACCGATCAAAACAAAAGAAAGTAAAGACCAATTAACTCAGATAGCTATTAACACGGGAAAAGCTCTAAACCTGACTATTGACCCCTCTGATATACGGGATATTTACCGATTGAGGACTAAATCTGATGTGAATAAACCAATCTTTATACATTTTACTACATCAATACTGAAGGAGAAACTGATTCAGGCTATTAGGAAGTATAACAAATCGAACAAGGAACACAAATTCTCAACCGCTAATATACAACTAGACGGCCCAATAATCCCAGTGTTCATATCGGAAAGCTTGACTTCTGCAGCCAAACGCCTATATTATCTTGCTAGAGACTTTTCAAAATCCAACGGTTACGACTTTTGTTGGACAGCCCATGGGAAGGTATATATGCGGAAGAAAGAAGGGGCTACCAGTTTTTGTATAAATTCAGCGGCTGATCTGAATAATATCAAAGAGGATTGACTACTTTTTCATTATGTGCCTCACTTCAACAAATTTAATATTTTATGTACATTATGTTGCTGTAGCCATGCATGCCATAGTTCTAACGTTTGTTTATCTTGTAATTATCTTCTAAATTGTCCACACATGTCTCCTCAAATTGAAGTTAAAATTTACTTTCATATACACACATACACTAATTACACACACACTCCACTTATATGTGATTTACGGTCTATATCCCCTCCAGCTGCAGAAAGCGCTGATATCAATTGCCATAAACTCTATCCCAGCATAATTACGCTAAATATGCTTTATAAGCCTGCTACAATGGGTACTATTCATAATATAAGTATAACCCACCAACCAGATCCTTTAACAAGCGCCTCGTATGTAAGCTTATCGTTTATAAATGGCTAATATTAGTGAACTTGTCGAATCTATAGAACGCATTGATGTAGCTAGTTCATTTATAAGTTCACCAGATCAATGTCTACAACGACTGAGTGGACCTAATGTAACCCTAAATATACTTCAAGTTAATATAAGAAGCATAAACTGTAATTTCGATCGTTTAAATGTCCTTATGCATTCTCTGAACGTGAAGTGTGACGTTGTTGTCCTCACGGAGTGCTGGCTGAGTAAGGTTTCAAATATCCCTACATTGCGTGGCTATGCATCTGCAAAGTCGGCATATAGCAATCAAAATGACGGTGTCATCATTTATGTAAGTACTCAACTACGATATCGCATAACTGAACCGGTACTTGAGGAGGCAAGTGGACTGGTGTTAAGGCTTGTGCCGGATATTGCTATTGTGGCAGTTTACAGATCCCCCTCAGTTTCTAGGGTTGACAAATTTATAGAATCACTCAATTTAGTCCTGGCATCCCTCTCATCGTTTCGCACGCTGGCTGTCGTGGGTGATTTGAATATTGATATTCTTCCGAGTGGCGCCGACTCTAACTCTGAGGCTTATTTGACCATAACTTCATATCATGGTCTACTACCGGCCCACCTCTTTCCGACTCGCATGGAGAAATGTTATGATCATGTTTTATTAAGGACAAATAAAATAGCTACTACCTTTGTTTTGGATTCGTATATTACTGACCATGCACCGGTACTCCTCTGTGTTGAAACGGCTCCTGTCAAAAAGCCCAAAAGCTTCATTCGTCGTATAAATTTACCGAGCGTTATCAACTCATTAGAAAATTACGACTTTTCGCTGGTCCTATCTATCACTGATCCAAATCTCTGCGCGGAGGCTCTTGTCTGTGCCATCTCTAACAAAATTAATGAACAAAGTACAGTTATGAAAATCCCCCATAGAAAAAAAATCATCAAGCCATGGATAACTGCCGGCCTCTTGAGATGTATCCGAAATAGGGATAAGCTCCACAAAAAAACTAAAAACGATCCTGATAATATTATAGCAAAAGTTACATATACTAGGTACCGAAATTACTGTAATAATCTGCTCAAAAAAGTAAAAAACGAGTATGAACGAGATGAACTCCGAAAAGCTAGCGGAAATCTCAAGGCAACCTGGGATATCGTGAGGTCAATAAGTCACTTGAGCGGGAAGGCGCGGGGTTCGGTGGAGGACCTCCTTGACTTATGTAATAGTCCAACGGCTTCGGTTAATTACATAAATGACTACTTTGCCAGTGTTGGAGCGCACCTAGCCCGGGATGTCCAGCGCCAAAATCGGGTACCTCGCACTAACTTCAATTTAAACTCAATAACAAATCCACAGGGTAACTCCCTGGGCCTGATAGAGACGGACATTGCGGAAATTAATACTATAATTACTGGTTTGAAAAGTAACTGTGCAGCTGGTTACGACGGGATCCCAGTGTCTGTCATAAAGGGGGCTCGTCATGTTCTAGCCCCAGTGGTCACCTATCTTTGCAATCTCTGCCTCTCAAAAGGTATGTTCCCCAATGTTTTTAAGAAGGCTCTCGTTCATCCGGTCTTTAAGGGTGGTGACGGGGACCGTGTCGAAAACTATAGACCGATATCAGTCCTGTCAACTCTCTCAAAAATCTTAGAAAAGATTCTAAATACAAGATTACTCAGCTTCTTGGAACATAATAAGACTCTTGCTCCAAATCAATACGGTTTTAGGAAAAACAAATCTTCCGAGGACGCAGTCTTGGATTTAACAAACTCTATTGTGAAAAACCTTGATACTGGTACAAAAACAATTGGAATTTTTCTTGATCTAGCCAAAGCTTTTGACACGGTCGCCACGCCAACCCTTTTACATAGATTGGAAGCTTGCGGAGTTAGGGATATCGCCTTGGATATTTTCCGGGACTACCTGTCCGGTCGTAGTCAGAGCGTCAAGGTTGACAACTACATCAGCGATGATGTGGGCGTCAGTTTTGGTGTGCCGCAGGGCAGCGTTCTGGGTCCAACACTGTTCCTCATATATGTGGATAGTCTCTGTCACCTTTCCATACCTAACTGCAGAATATATACATATGCAGATGATACGGCTCTCGTAATAAGTGGACCCACTTGGGATGCAGCATGTCGGTCTGCAGAAAATGCCCTTGAGATTGTGATGGACTGGCTTGCCTCTAGTCTACTTACCCTAAATATCTCTAAAACTCGCTATATCACCTTCTCAGCTAGTTCACTTTCCGTGCCAACACTCATTAACGTTCGAGCTCATAACTGCACACACATGTTACCTACCCGTGACTCTTGTCTTTGTCCGGTCATACAGAGGGCTACTGATATAAAATACTTGGGCGTGGTCATTGACTATAGGTTGACTTGGCAGAAGCATCTGGAATTGACCATTTCGCGTGTCCGAAAGTTAATGTTCCCTTTTAAACAGTTGAGGCACGTGGCCGATGTGCCTTTACTAAAAGCAGTTTATTTCTCGCTGGTACAGTCGGTACTTGCCTACTGTATTACAGTGTGGGGCGGTACTCATAAGACCGAAATGCTGAAACTTGAAAGAGCACAAAGAGCTGTTTTAAAGGTTGCTTTAAATAAACCTTTTCTTTATCCAACACACCAACTATTTACGGATGCGTCAGTACTGACTGTTAGGCAGTTATACGTCCTTCAAATAATATTGCACAAACACTGTACTTTGACCTACAACCCCCAATTATTATCGCAAAAACGCCGTAAAGATCTTGTGTGTCCCACAGAGCTCACAAGAACTGGCCTAGCAAGTCGTCACTACCTGTATCTTAGCAGTCGCCTCTACAACAAAATGAGCAAAACTTGCCATATCTATTCTCTCTCAAGACAGGAATGTAAGTCTCTGGTAAAAGCCAACCTACTACGTCTAACATACGAGGAGACGGAGGATTTACTTGAGTGTATCTCGTAGATTGTCAACATACCTCCTCACAAGGATAATCATACATTTCTAACATTTCACATACGTACCTACCTCACTATCCTACAGGTGTCTCATACTAGCCCGTACACACACATACACACACACACACACACACACACACACACACACACACACACACATACAAACACATGCTCACAATCACAACCACACCCTTACACACGCACTCAGACTCACTCAACCATCTCCACTTACTTAATATTGCATGCCTCTAGTTCTTTTAATAACTACATAAATATAATATAATTAAAATTAAGTTCTAATAATATGTGCAACCATATTCCTTTGAATTTTTATTTTTTATTATTTAGATTATCTTATTCATTGTATCCGAAATATTGACTTATTTTCCAGTAATTTCGCTTAACGGGAGGGCGTCGATGTCTGTCACACAGTTTATACTAGCACAGACTTCGTCGTTTACTCTATCTTACTACGTCTTTATGTACTTTATGAAAATTGTTCCAATAATCTTATACCTAACTAAAAATTGTAAAAATTGTGAATCATAACACTGTATAATGTTAACTCTAAGATAGAAAATATGAACAAATCATTGTAATTATTGAATAAATTGAATTGAATTGAATTGAATTGAATTTTGAGCATATTTAGGTTCATGACACCTATTGTCCCGAGCAATTTTTTTTTTTTTTTTTTTCTTCTTCTTATTCTACTTAACAATTCTACTTAAAGCTAAGATTAAACAATAGTTACTCCGTAACCTATAGCAGCGAATGAAATGTAATTTGTTGATTGGATTTAAAAAAATGTTTTCCATTGCAATTTTGGTGTAAATAATTCCAAATCCTGAAAATTGCTGATATAAGCTAATAATAACAAATATCTATCTATTATCTATATAATGAATAATAATTAGAGATAATTATACTTACTTTAACACCTTGTGTACCCTTTACACCCTGTGGGCCCTATGAAAAAAAAATGTTTTGAAATTTTCAGGCTTTATCTGATAAATAGGTATAAGGGTATAATAATATGTTTGTAACACTTTTCGGTCGGTTTGTTCTATTAGACTGTTTATACTGGATATTGATGACGCTTGGTGGAACTTGCTACACATATTGAATAAAGCACTTGTACTTTTCCATAATTAATAGCCACAAAAAAAAAATTGTGGAAAACTACAAGTGCTTTATTCAATATTAATTCTATTACTTCATCTGATTAATTTTGTTGCGGATTCTAAGCCAGGGAAATCGTTTTTAAGATAGAAAAAGCGAATAGGTACAGTCTGGGCGGGGCTTATGAGCTTTTTTGTCTCTGTGTAACTTCGTTCGCCTATGTAAACGTTATAAAAAGATGTTGATTTCTTATTTACTTACAGTTAAACCGGTTTCTCCTATTTGACCCGGTGGACTATTTTCACCTGCTAATCCTGGAATACCCCTAAGCCCCTAAAATGAAAAGTAAAGTAAGTACGTGTAATTTTTCTTGAAGAACATGAGGTATAATTATTATAAGAAAGCTAAAACGTTTTATACTTACTTGTATGCCGAGAAAACCGGTATCACCTTTCTCACCCTGTAAAAGAAGTATTGGATAAGTTCAGCAAAGAAAATAATTGAAAATTTGAAATCTTTGGGTACCTAGCAAAAATAATATTATTATGTACAGTTATATAAGGACTAGCTGACCCGCCTTGGATTTGTCTGTGGCATACTTTGAAGCCCCGTATTTTTTTTTTTTTTTTTTTTTTTTATATATAGGACACGTCAATTTGACTTCGCCTCGCCTGATGGTAAGCTGAAGGCAAAGTCTCTGAAAAGAGGGCCACCATTACAACACGTACCATGTTACAATGGTGGCACTCAGCTTGACGGCCTCATCAGATGCTTTTTCACGCCCCGCTTAAAGGACCCGGGACTATAGGAGGAAGGAAACACGTGAGCTGGCAAGGAATTCCAAGTCTTAATAGTGCGGCAGAAGAAGGAGTCGCCGAATCGCTTGGTTCTTGATGGAATATTCTGCACCGTATGCGGGTGGCATCTAAGTCCTGCACGTGTTGTCCTATATAGGAAAGGAGAGGGTGGGATTACTTGGAAGAGCTCATCAGAACATTCACCATGGTAGAGACGGTAGAAAACCGCCAAAGATGCCACATCTCTACGCAACTGCAAAGGCTCGAGGGTGTTATCAACCTTTTAAAACATATATGGGTATACCCGCAATTTATTAATTTTCGAATAATGTATGGGAATTTGCCGGATTTGTTGCAATTTATGGTTACTGCTCCGCTCCCTTGAGTAGTAGCGTGATGAAATTTAACCTATAACCTTTCTCGATAAATGGACTATTCAACACAAAAAGATTTTTTCAATACAAACCAGTAGTTCCTGAGATTAACGCGTTCTATCGAATAATCAAACTCTTCAGTTTTATGATAGTCGTATTAGTATAGATACTTCTACCTACCTTATCACCTTCGAAGCCTTCGTTCCCAGGTAAACCCTGAAAATACAAAATACTATTTTATTTGATAATTAAGAACTTAGGTACTATTTTTATACAAATAATGCTTTTGCTGGTGCAATTATCGAAAACGAAAAGTTGAGTAACAAGCAGTTCATCAAATACGATGGCAATCAGTAATCATCACCCTCCTGCCCTTCTCCCATATTTATTTGGGGTCGATGCAACATGGAGTTTCTTTGAAGGATAGAATTCGTAACGAGGTTATCCGACAAAGAACCAAAGTTACCGACATAGCTCGCAGAATAAGCAAGCTGAAGTGGCAGTGGGCTGGCCACATCTGCCGAAGGACTGATGGCCGTTGGAGCAAACGAGTCCTAGAGTGGAGACCGCGCGTAGGAAAACGGAGGGTAGGACATCCCCTAGCCAGATGGACCGACGACCTGCGAAAGGTGGCTGGGACGGACTGGATGCGGAAGGCGGAGGATCGGCAAACGTGGCGCACATTGGGGGAGGCCTATGTCACATGTGTGCTTTTTCCATTTATCTCTGCTGGCAGTCCTCTAAACTTTCATTCCCTTCCTAGTGATATTATCTTTCATATTCATCCATCTTTTATTAGGTCTTCCTCTCCCTTTGTAGCCATCCATTTCCATAGTTAATTAGTGCTAACGACATTGCTTTCATCCCCATTTATTACCTGTCCGAACCAGGACTAATGATTGTCTCATAGGCTCTCTGTGATTGACAGTACTTTCATACTTCCTCTAAATGTACTCATTCTTAATCTTATACATTCTTGTCAAACTACACATCTATCTAAACATTCGCATCTCGGCTACATGCAGTCTTTCATCCGTCACCTTTACCAGCCAGCTCTCTGATCCATACAAGTCAGGTGCCTAATTAGTAATGTAATGATATGTTTTCTGCAGTTTACGTGAATATCACTCATTGAAATAAAGTCACAAAATAATAACAACAAATAAATCGCGATAGAATCCGTTAAAAAGTGGTTTTATTTCAATAGTAATGTCATGTATAATAACTTACTCGTTGTCCCTTTTCTCCTTGGGGACCCTGTGGGCCATCAAAGCCGCTCTCTCCGATTTCACCCTTGGGTCCCTGAGAACAGTAGGCATAGAATCTTTGTTTTAAATACAGTCTAATAAGTGTTTGAACACACTATGCCGAAGTTACGCGACCGAAGTTCGGCGGCTGATTTTACGTTCCGACGTATTCGGCTGATATTACACGCCATAAGTGCCGAACTTACGCGGCGGAAATTCAGTTCCGAAACTTTGTGTGTGTATTCAGTGTCGCGGGGCGCGAGCAGATCCCCGCTGCTCCCCGTCCCCGGATCTTCGTCGGCAATCGAACCAAACTTCTGTCGCGTATAATGTTGTGTGCTCACAGAATAAGTTGCCGCTGAACTTACGCCCGACTTGCGTAACTTCGGCATAGTGTGTTTAGACACTACGACACAATAATTATGCATGATTTTCAAAGTTTACTTACTTCATCCTTAGAGGCTTCACCTTGAACTCCTTTCGGACCCTAAATAAATAATTAAAAATTAAGATTACCAAGACAAATATTTAGTCTTTATCATTACGAAAATGATTTGATATTTCAAAATTGTATTATTCATCAAGGGCAATTTAAAGCTATAAATATAATATAGTTCCTAGCTTCTTTCTTTTTAGGTTTTATTTTTATGTTCTGTTACTGTAGGGACATATTTATTGAGGTTGGTAGATACCAAATGTTTAGATAATCTCTATCAATAACCATTTGACTTTACTAAAAGTGAAGATAGACAAGTCATTTGCAACAACGACAAACATTTTGATCAAACTCATTGCGGTTTGATCAAATGTTTGTCATTTGTATATTATATATTCCAATTGTATACAATACAATATTGTATTTATGCCAAAGATGTGGTGAGAAAATAAATGTTATTCTTATTCTTATTCTCTTATACTTATTTCCGTTCACCATTGTATTAATCACCGAACACAAGGTAAAAATTATATATGTATCACCCAGATAACCAGCCTATTTAGAAGTCAGAAAAGAGAGATTATTCGGGACAATATTTTGTGTTAGATTACGACAAAATTATAAAATACAATAAAAGAATACTTACTGGAGTTCCGCGTTGACCCCTATCGCCAGGCAAACCCTGTATGGATACATAAAAAATGAATGTTCATTTGTTTATAGAAATATATATCGCAAGAACTTTTAAATTAACAAAAAAAAAACTGTCGTGAGTAGGTAAACTGTTTAGTAGAGTTCCATTTTACAAGAGTTGCCATTTCAAGTAAATATGGGTAAATACCTATAATAATTATAATTTATTTTCCCATAGGACAGATATTTTGGTCATAGATAGTAAGTAGGTATTGGAATTCAATGTAGCTCTTTAAGAGGCCTATAATTTTTATATCCATGGTACTTCATTTATTTTATAGAAACTTTGCCTAGTTGTCTCCCGTTTGTTAAGGAGGGAAACGGATTTACTGTATTCCTTAGTCCTCCAATTCAATTTAGAATCATTTCGATGCAGTGCAAGATACTACTACTGTTCCTGGGGTCTCTTTAAGTATCATTACTGTGCGTTATAGCACAGTAGGTACATAAGCACGTTAGATTTACAGTAGTGTAAATAATATGAGTGGGATTAGTCCCATTAGTATGAACATTGAATCACAGTACCAACATTTTTGAATTTTTTGACCATCTACTTTTTGGTATTATAACTTACTGATAAATATCCATGACGCCCTTGTACTCCTTTAAAACCTTTAAGTCCTTTAAGACCGTAGTCGCCATCATCTCCCTGAAAAAAATTTAAAGTATTACTGTAGTTCAATCTCATTTTAAAGCCTAATAGGATATAGAATATGGGTACATATACGATATACGGTATCAAAGATATATTAGAATCAATTATGACAGAGCCAGTGACTGTAATAATGGAGAACAATGTAGGTAGGTTGATTGACCACTTGATTTTGTTTGATAGATGACATTCAGGCATTCCGGGATTCAGCTATTTTGGAACTAGAATGTTTTGAGGAAAAGACATAATGACCTTCAGTTGTTACAAAATTCATGCGTATTCAATTTCCGGCATTATGAGATGCAGTCCTATTGATTAGCTAGACATTTTGGGATTAAGTTCTTATGGACCGGACGCAATTGGACATCCATCGAAGTAAACTAAACATCGTGGTATTCTAGAGCATCATGACATACTATTGGAATTGAAGAATAGATTTCGAAATAAAATATTTAGCGTTTAGTGTGCACATATAAAAAGACGACTAAAACTAGTAAAAATTCTAAGTGCCTACTTGTAGTTGAAGGTCTGATTGAATGTTAGTGATGATAGAATTAAATCAATCGGCCAGTATAAGTAGTGTTTGGGGACCGTATTCAGGCATTTACAACCGGGCCCTTAAAAAACTAAGCAGAAATGAATGCCCCTAAAATTTTTGTTAGGGAAAAAAAATAAGTTTTTAACTGACTACAAAGAGAAGTATCTCAATTCGGCTGTATTTATTTAAACTATATTTTATTTTAATCTTTACTTACTGCATTTCCGCTGTGTCCTGAATATCCTGGTAGACCTTGTCTTCCGGTGTATCCCATAGTACCCTTATCTCCCTGAAAAAATCCCCTTTTTTTACAATTTTATTTACACAGCTTTATTTCGACCATAATAAAATTGTGGTTAGTAAAGGACAAAGACCTGCGAATAATCACCACTACGAAATATACCTAGGTACGTATGTGGTAATATAAAGAGACATTATATCATTCTAATAGTAGATGCAAATAGGGAGAGAGTGTCTGAGGCCTGTAATCCACCATTCTTTAATGAAATATTGTACTCTAGCTGGCAGTTATAATGTCATTGTGAGTGTTCAAGACTTTTGGAACTTACTTTTGGACCGCGATCACCTTGTAATCCTTGCAAACCCTGTATCAATAAATAAGAAATGATTGTTATATATTTAAAATATTTTTAAAAGTCTTTATTGTCAATATCAATTAACTTTCCAATGCCAGCACAAAACCATGACGTCATTCAGCTGATGATAAGTACATCTCGTGTGAGTAAAGTTGGTTTTACCAATTACACTGGTTTGTTTTTTTATTACATCTTACTTTTTGTCTTTTTTATAGAAAATATATACTAAAGATAATATATGCATACGGAAATAACAGAAAATAATAAAAAAATCAAAGAAAATGTAATTAAAAAACATTAACAGAATGAGGACTTATAGAACTTACCGGTAATCCTTTATCGCCGACGTCACCAGGCAAACCCTGTATAAAAAAAGATTTGAGATTAATTTATAATATTTTTTCCATTATACGGTATTCAACATTACAGCCTGCTTGATTTACCTGTAATAAATTATTTAATTTTGTTATCAAAAAATTTGAAGCCTTTTAGAAAGTCTTCAAACTTTTTAAATTTATAAATTGCCTAGTTGATTTTACTTACATTATAATTAACATTTGGTTCATGACCTTTTATTTCTTAATAGGTACACATAAAGCGTTAGTTACACAGATATTACATTCCAGATATATTTAAATTTTATCTTCATATTACTTACTACGAGTCCAATGTCTCCGGGAGCGCCTATCGGACCATATGTACCAGGAGTGCCGATTTCACCATCTGCTCCCTGAAGTTAATGACAAGTTTTTATTTTAATTTTTACCCGACTACGGCGAAGCCAAAGGAGGGTTATGATTTTGACAGGCTATGTATGTATGTATGTATATATGTATGTATGTATGTATGTATGTTCGTTTGTTCCCTCATAGCTGCTCAACTACTTATTAGAACTGGACATATAGCATATCGTTAGAATCGTCTTGATTGTCCGATGGTTATAGGCTATATGACGTGTCACTAAATCTAATGTGGCGCCCTCTAGCGGCCATAAAGTACTGTGTTGAAAAAATAAATTTGAGATAAATATGCCGTGTATGGTATCAAATTAAAGAGCTCAATTAGCACATTTCAAATATGCATAAATTATAAGCTTAAAACTAAAACCCGACTACTTAAAAATCACGCTCTGAAAAGTATTAAACAAGAAAATATCTAGGATAGCCGTGGTCGTATGCCACTTACTATAATAAAACGATACATACATGAAGGAAAAGTGGCATACGAATCCTACCTGCTTGCTTTGTAAAAGGATACCGTGGTAGATAAGATCGCCCAGATTTCATACATACTCAATCAATCAATCAAGTCTATTGCAGTCCACTGTTGGACATAGGCCTCTCCCTATATGCGCCACATACCTACTATGATAATTCTTTATGAAGTAAGATTTTTTCCACCAGCTTCCCATTTGAAAATTTTCAACCTTCGCCACTGCTATATAGCTTTTTCACTGGAACCGAAATGGACTAACAGCAATCATTATTAATAAAATATTACACCGAATACCTAATTTCTTTCATTTAATTTGCAGCGCACAGAGCACAGATTAATAAATAGTTACTACGTAAGTTAGAGGCAGTTTGTGACGTAGAGAAAGCAAAATATTTTAAAATATTAATGATCACATTGTTCACTCAAAATACCTACCATTGATCCTTTATCACCTCGAGCACCTTTTTCACCATCTTCCCCTCGCAATCCCATCGCACCTTCTATTCCCTGCAATTAGAATAAATTAGATATTTAGGTTTCTATAAATATTGGAGAACGGGAAATAGTTTCAAGAAACCTAACAATGTGATATCGTATAGGATGCGTGTCATGGAATTATAAAAAAATAAATATTACTTACGGCGCCACCTTTTACCCCTCTGGGGCCTACAGGGCCCTGTATCAACAAACAAAATGATACGATAGTTTTATCAAAAACAGTTAACGTTTAAATACAAAATATTTGTCATAGATTTTACTTACATTAGCACCCCTTTCGCCTGGAATCCCAACTTCGCCCTATTGAAACAAAAAATATGCTTATTAAATTTTATTGCGAAAATATTCAGAAAGTCCCGCGGTTCATTCTATTTGGGCCATTCCAAGTATCCCTGAAAACAAAAGTATAATATGAAAAGTAATTTTATCTTTGCATTCACTGTTTAATTATAATTAAGTTACTATAATAAATTGGAAAAAGCGAAATCAATTCTCGGGCGGGACTCGAACCCGCGATCTTTCCCTTACAGGGGGAACGCTCTGACCACTGAGCCACCGAGCTTCGCCCGAGAGTGACCCAATTTTTCCAATACATCCATCTTACGGCGATTATTATAATTTGTTTAGTCTAGCAAACTAATTGCTTTAAAATTATCTTAATTAAGTTACTGTTAGCAAAAAAGGGTTTAGTACTTATATGATGTTCATGGGTTTATCAGGCCCCAAAACCAAGACCTCCAAAGCCAAGCCAGCTTCATCTGTAAACACGTGCACCTACTGATTGACTGATCATACCATGGTGTGAGCTTTTCTCTTTGAGGTTAAGGGATCGGATAGCAGTCGTTCTCACAATGACGATGGTGTTTTTTTAATTACTATTACTTACTTTAGTTCCGTTAACTCCTATGGGGCCTGTTAGTCCTTGTAAGCCTCGCAGTCCTGTTACACCTCTTCTCCCCTGAAATTAATTCGTTCTTAAGAGCGGAGGCACACGATGCGTTCCGGCGGCGGTGCGGCGCCGGAGCTGTGTCGCTGCGTCGTTTTATATAGAAATTTCTGTGGCATGTCAGAGCGGGGCACACGATGCGTTGCGGCGGCGGGCGGTGCGGCGCTGGAGCGGCGTCGCTGCGTCGTTTTACATAGAAATATCTGTGGCATGTCACACGATGCGCTGCGTCGCCGCACCGGACTTGCAACCACCGAGACGAGGCAGGGAGGGGTGAATGCGTTGCGACGCCGGAGCGGCACCGCTCATTTGTTTGATAACAACGCGGGGCGCCGCACCGCTCGTGTGCCCGCCAATGCGGCGAAATTTCTGCGGCGCGTCGTCTTACTTATTGTGTCCTAATAAATGATCAAGGCGTGATTTTCAACTTTTGAAGTTCTGTAGTTGGATAAGGTTATTGGACTTTAATAAATAGCGCCTATAACGACAGGCTCTCTGAGGCGGATACGACACCCATCCTAAGGCTGTCATTAAAAGTATTGCTTAACCTTGGAAAAATCTGTCCTATGCAGGTAATATTAATCTTGGAGCCTCTGGGTAGTGCCCCTAAATTCCCAGTGACCAAAAAGCATGTGAAACACCAGGTACTTCTATCATGAATCTCTCTGAAGTTTGCGTGAATCTCACTCATTGAAATACAATTTATAAGAATGAAAAAAGGCTAAAAGTAAATAATAACAAAAATATCGCGATAGAATCCTTTAAAAAGTAGTTTTATTTCAATACTTCATTAGTACTGCATCAGAAGCTTCTACGCGCTCTTTTAGGTAAGTAATTTATATCACATTTACTTACCTGGCGACCATTTACTCCGTCCTTGCCTGGAATACCTTTTAACCCTTTTGGTCCCATATCGCCTGTAGGTCCCTGAAATTGATAAAAGTTGAAAACAAAATTGGTAGCAAGGTGGGGCAAGATCTTCGACGCCTAAACTAACTTCAGCTGCAAGCCAGTAAATTAGATTTTCGAACGAAGCTGTGGTTCAGAATCTACTCGGGTTTTTGACAAATTGCATTGCTCTTGTATAAGTCAAGATACACCAAATGAGTGCAGGCGCAGTGTACGAGAGCGATTTACGAGCTTCAAAATACCACTTAGATTGACGCTGTGAACCTACTTCTAATACAAGCAATTTAGGCTAGAGGTATAAGGGGCAATACTAGGAATTTCGGTTACTAATATTGTATTAGTAAAAAAAGAAATTAATAATATACGATACTCACTTTAGCTCCCGGGAATCCCCGCAGGCCTTTGTTCCCTTGGGGTCCGTCATCTCCTATCGAACCTTTTTGTCCCTGCGGCAAAAATCATGTACATTTAATTAAAAAATAAATAATTATAGTATCTTATAAAATTGCACAAAATTTATAGACTATTGTTCAGCTGAAAAAAAATGTTTTTTTCATCCCTTCTATTCGAAAAGTGTTTCTTTGTTAGCATTTTTTTTCCCTCGCTGCGCTCAGCATTTTACTTTAGAGTCCTTTGCTTCACTCGTGGTTTAAAGTAGCGCCCTCGCCGTAAAAATACAATTTTGCTCCCTTGTCATACAATCTACAATTTATAAACTTCATAGGCCTCAATATGTAGAAATGAATTAATTATAGAAAAGTTATCAGATCAAGAATTATTGTACTTACTCTTGGGCCCTCCTTACCCTGGTACCCTGGATCACCCTAAACAAAAAACAATATCTTAGAAAAAGGTAAGTTATACAAGCTTTGACGAGTTGTCGAACATTTTAATGTAATAGGAACCTATAGTATTACTATCTTAATAACTTCGAAACTTGAACATTTGGAGAGACATTATTCTATGAGGGCAAACCAAGGAGGAATCAACACGCAAAAACCTACGGATATTTCTAACATTGGTAGCGAGTTCATACATTCCGCATGATTGGCCCCCCTTTTGGACGGGCAAATTTTTATGTACCCATATGGGTATGGGTATGGGCATAAGTATGCCCATTACTTCAACATAGTACTTAAATACCTATTCTAGGACAGAAATTTATAATTTATCAAGAGACATTTAAGTTACTTACTATAGCACCCATCGAACCGATTGGCCCACGCGCACCCTGTGTAAAAAGAATACAGTTAAAATTAGAGGTTATTTCAAATTGGTATTATAGTATTCACTTCACCTAAAATATGTCTGAAACTTGATAAAACTTACGGAGGTAATTGCATATGTATACGAAACATGCGAAAGGCGTATATCAGAATGGTAGTAATGTGGTTTCTGCCTCCCATATTTGGAAGAGAGCATGGACTTATTATTTATATACTTTACTAATTTTATTGGTAAATTTGTACTTAAAGGTATATTTTATTTATGGTTATAGCAGAACAATATTATAATAATACTAGCTGCCCCGGCGAACTTCGTACCGCTATATTTTCGGCCCGCGTGGTATTCAAATCCCGTTCCCGCTGCACCCTTATCACTTAGGGGGATGAAAAATAGATGTTGACCGATTCTCATAGATACCGGATAAGCACAAAAAATTTCATCAAAATCGGTCGAGCCGTTTCGGAGGAGTTCGATTACGCACCCCGTGACAGAAGAATTTTATATATTAGAAAATAAAACTTTTTAATTACCAAATAAAAAATAAGGGTTGATCGTAGAGGGGTAAAAATTTAGGGTTGCATGTATTTTTGTATGATGTATCATAAAAAAATAAAAACAAAAAATTTTGTCTGAAAAATAAAATAAAAAAATTAAGGGGTGGACCACCCTTAACATTTAGGGGGATGAAAAATAGATGTTGGCCGATTCTCATAGATACCGGATAAGCACAAAAAATTTCATCAAAATCGGTCGAGCCGTTTCGGAGGAGTTCGATTACGCACATTTTGTGACACGAGAATTTTTTTTTTTTTTTTTTTTATACCACTTAGGTGGCAGACAAGCACACGGCCCACCTGATGGAAAGTGGTTACCGTGGCCTATGGACGTATGCAACACCAGGGGCGTCACACTCGCGCTGCCGACCCTGAAGAAACCTTCTAATGCCCTTCTTGAAGAACCCCATATTGTAGTCGCTTGGGAAAACCATCGCGGGGAGTTCATTCCACAGCTTGAGTGTGCGAGGGATGAAGTTCCTTTCATACCGCACAGTGCGCACCGTTTCCGGTCGCAATGTGTGAGGATGAACTCCCCGCCTATGACGAGAAGTGCGATGATAGAATGTAGCTGTGGGCATCATGTCAAACAATTCATCTGAGCACAAACCATTGTATAGGCGGTAAAACACACACAGTGAAGCAAAGTCTCTCCTGAGACTGAGTGGTTCCACATCGCCTGTGAGTATGGGATTGCCGACAAGCCTCAACGCCCGTCTTTGTACCGAGTCGAAAGGGTCAAGCTGGCACGCAGGCGCTCCGGCGAAAAGGTGACAGCAGTACTCCATGTGGGGCCGAACCTGTGCCTTATAAAGGAGTAGTCGTTGCCCCGCAGTGAAGTACTGCTTCGCCCTGTTGAGCACCCCAAGTTTCTTTGATGCCAACTTGACCTTGTCTTCCAGATGACTTCGGTATTGGACGTCGCTGGAGATATCGACACCAAGAATCCCGATACTTGTGGAGTTGTGCCCAGTGCTTACACGCCTTTTTGCGCTCTCCTACTCCACAAGACAGGTCTCGGCTTCGTGGAAGACTGCATTCGTGCATCCTGTGCCTAAGAAAGGCGACAGGACAGATCCGTCCAACTATAGGCCTATCGCTATCACCTCGCTGCTCTCGAAGGTGATGGAGCGTGTGATTAACACACAGCTCCTGAGATACCTTGAGGGAAACGATCTACTGAGCGACCGACAGTACGGTTTTCGCCACCGTCGCTCTACCGGTGACCTCCTAGTGTATCTCACTAACCGATGGGCGCAAGCCATCGAGAGCCGGGGTGAAGCTTTAGCGGTCAGCCTAGATATAGCGAAGGCCTTCGATCGGGTCTGGCACAGAGGTCTTCTTGCGAAGTTGCCACGCTATGGACTCCCCGCGGGATTGTGCGCATGGATTGCCAGCTTTTTGTCCAACAGAAGTATTCAAGCCGTCGTCGATGGCAGCTGCTCGGACCGCATGGACATAAACGCCGGTGTTCCGCAAGGCTCCGTGTTGTCCCCGACCTTGTTTCTGCTGCATATCAATGACATGCTGTCTGATGGCTCCATCCATTGCTATGCAGATGACAGCACCGGTGACACGTATTACACGGGCCGTGCAAATATGCCTAGGTCGGAAGTGGAGGAGAGTCGCGAACAACTTGTGTCCGAAATTGAGACTACTCTCTCTGGAGTATCCGATTGGGGATGACTAAATTTAGTCCAATTCAACCCTACCAAGACACAAGTATGTGTATTCACCGCTAAGAAGGCCCCATTTGTTGTAGCGCCGCAATTCCTGGGCACACCGCTCACCATCTCCACAAACCGCAAACACTTCCGACCTAGGCATATTTGCACGGCCCGTGTAATACGTGTCACCGGTGCTGTCCGGTTGTGTCCCACCAATTTTATATATTAGATGTAAATAATTGACAGCCTCCGTGGCGTAGCGGTAGTGAACGCGGCCGCTACGCAGGAGGCGCGGGTTACGAACATCTATGGCAGTCGTTACGGGTAGTTGGAGCCCTAAAAAGTTCAACAACAACGGTCTAGCTGCAATTCTTCGATATCGCCTAATGCCACTATTGGGTTGTGGAGGTCAGATGGCAGTCGCTTCACGGAAAATATCGAGGTCCAGCCAAATCCGCAGTTAAGACTGGTAAAGCGGACCCCGGACTCCGAGGTGAAAGCTTTGGATGCGACTGGGAATTAACGCTAGGAAGAAGAAGCATTTCATTATTTCCTCGCTGAGGTGGGATGAAAAGTTACGTGTTGCACTCGAGTGCAAAGATTTTTCACCTTGTGCTCTTTTGATTCCCTCGCTAACGCTCAAGATTCTAATTTGTGAATCACTCGCTACGCTCGTGATTCAAATTTAGAATCTTTCACTTGCTCGATCATCAATACTGAGCACGCGGTTAAAAAGCAACTGTGCACTATTGTATAACAAATAACTATTATGCTTTACAAATGATTTATACAATAAATAATATCTACTCACCACGGGTCCCCTGATTCCTCTGACACCTGATGGACCAATTATTTCTAAGCCTGGTGCACCGGTATTTCCCTAGACAAATTAATATTTTTTATTTTAAAACTTATTTATGTGTTTATTAAGATTTAGCTCGGGAAAAGTCAATATAAATTGCAATTATGTATGTTCAAAATTTAAAAATACGAAGTTAAATGAAGCATAGAAAATATATAAATAATAATTAATTACAACAGATAATAGTAGCTTTATTAAGTGAGAAATTAATAATATCCAATATTATTATGGCTACTCACGATGTCCCCTGTATCGCCTATTGTGCCTTTCAAACCAACTATGCCTGAGCTTCCTTTACTTCCTTCGATTCCCTGAAAATGAAATGAAATGATTTAATACTAGAACTGTAATTCCATTTCAGAGTTATTCAGATATTATTATGTTGTATATTAGCGAACTAATTTCTAGCAATAATTTGTATAATATTAGTTCGTTTCGTTTAAGTGTTTATATAATTTTTTAGTACTGTATAAATTTCATATTATTTTGCCATGATGAATAAAATAAATTATTCACATTATGTAAATAAATATGATAATAAAGAATTATTATTAAGACGATGTACACTATGAAAAAAAAAACTGTTTCAAATATATGATTAATATTTCATAATATTGTCACAAGTAAAAAAAAAATGAATTGGTAATAGTTTCACAAAATCATTTTTTGGGTAATGGTCGTATAATAAGTTTTTACAGGTTCTACGATTGCCTAAGGAAGGAAGGACTGAAAGTATTTAAGTACCTATCAAATTATCGTACTTACCTCTCTACCAGGAACACCTAGAGACCCACGGCGACCCTGTATTGATAAATAATAAAAATTAAGATTATTACATAGCATAATTTCTAACAAATTAATTCGGAGAAATATCTCTTTGTTAAACATTCATGTCATTGTCAAACATTGCATATTGCTCTTACAAAAGATGTACAGTAAGCTTCAGAGAAAAGGGATCCCCCTTGATAATGACATCGTAGTGAAAGGGGGTCTGTTTTCTCTGACGCTGACTGTACATACCTACTGAATTGAAGTATAAACTATGCCTAGGTACAGTCAGCATCAGATCGAGTAGGTACTCAAAATGATCTTAATGCCTTGGTTTTCTCACCTTCCTGTTGACTGATTGTTTTACTATTTGGTACACACCTTTAGTTCGGACAATATTACAGTAATACAATTTAAATAAATAAAGCAGTTTGATTTGCTCTTAATATTAAGACTGCAGTAAGATCATTTAACAACATACTATCTTGCAAAATTCATATTTTCCCTTCATCATATTAGTATAGAGAGTTAGGTAGAGTTTTGTCAAGTTACACTTTTTTCAGCCCACGATTAAAAAAGTGGGTTGAAAAAGGAAATACAAAGGGTATTTCCTATTCCTATAAAAAGAATGGGATGAAAATTTTAAACTCACGGGTTGACCGGTGTACCCTTTCGATCCTGTTGAGCCCTGTGGAAAAAAAATATATAATCAATATACCTACCTACAATAACAATTCAACTGTAAATTAATCATTCGAAATGGATATTAATTATGTTGCTAATATTCAACCCGGGGTCGGAGATGAAAGCCGCGAATCCCCCCCACCTCCCTCCTGAAGCCGGCGGAGGTAATTATGTCGGATTTGAACCAACTACCGTCCGTAGGTTGTTTGTTTCCGGTGGTGAGATTGGCAGAGATATATCTCTCGCACTCCGGCCGAAACAGTATATAATCACTAGTACTAATATACTCACTTTTTCACCCTTTTCACCTTTCTGGCCATTGATGCCCTGTAAATACAAGTTATATTCTGTGCTAACTAATATTTATTTCTTTGCAGAAAGCAGTTGTTAGTTTTACAAAATTAAGTAATTGTTTTTTTTTATATAGGACACATCAATTTGACTTCGCCTCGCCTGATGGTAAGCTGAAGACAAAGTCTCTGAAAAGAGGGCCACCATTACAACACGTACCATGTTACAATGGTGGCACTCAGCTTGACGGCCTCATCAGATGCTTTTTCACGCCCCGCTTAAAGGACCCGGGACTATAGGAGGAAGGAAACACGTGAGCTGGCAAGGAATTCCAAGTCTTAACAGTGCGGCAGAAGAAGGAGTCGCTGAATCGCTTGGTTCTTGATGGAATATTCTGCACCGTATGCGGGTGGCATCTAAGTCCTGCACGTGTTGTCCTATATAGGAAAGGAGAGGGTGGGATTACTTGGAAGAGCTCATCAGAACATTCACCATGGTAGAGACGGTAAAAAACCGCCAAAGATGCCACATCTCTACGCAACTGCAAAGGCTCGAGGGTGTTAGTGACCTCAGGATTCCCAATAATGCGGACCGCACGTCGCTGCAACCTGTCGAGAGCATCTAGTAAGTACTTTGCGGAGCCATCCCAGAGATGCGAGCAGTATTCCACGCAAGAGCGAATTTGTGTCTTGTAGAGAAGACACCGCTGCTCCGGCGTGAAAAAACGTCTCACTTTGTTCAGGACTCCGAGTTTACGCGAGGCTGTTTTGATGATACTCTCGATGTAGTTTTTGTTGTTCAGTTTGCAGCGAACATCCATACCTAGGATATTGAGATTGTCCTGTAGTGGCAGTGGCGTGCTCTGAAGAGTTGGAAGGGGAAGAAAAGGAGATACCTTTGCTGTAAACGCGCATGCCTACGTCTTCTTGGCATTGAACTCAACCAGGTTTTCAGAGCCCCATTGTGAAACGAGGTTCAGGGTCCGGTCAAGTTCACTGACGAGAAGCTGCCTCCTTTCCGCGATATCAGACTGCTTGGCCGCAGGATGTCCGTGATAACTCCCGTTTAAGGTGCTAACGTCTGCATAGCAATGAATGCCGCCAGTGGACAGCATGTCGTTGATATGCAGAAGAGAGAGAGAGAGTGTGGGTTTCGATTTAGATGCATCGTAAATTAAATTAATTTTAGCAGCAACACTGGTCCTATTCAAGAAGAAGGCTAAGGCGATAGCCAAAATGGCATCTGAATGGAAGTCTTGATCCGCCTTTAGTGAACGAGGTACTTCTCTTCGAAGTTCTTAACTTGTAATTTCAAATAATGACACTATACAAATTATAGAGTAACTAGCTTTTGCCTGCGGCTCCGCCCGCGTGGATGTCGGTTATCATCATTCATCGGTTCAGCGGTTTAGGGGTGAAAGCGTAACAGACAGACAAACAGACAGACAGAGTTACTTTCGCATTTATAATATTAGTATGGATATGGATATGGATATGAATATGGAAGTACCTATGGATAAATCCACGAATGGATTGCATCGCGCAAGGGAATAAGTAATCGAAAATATATGAATGAAAACTAAATATGGTATATACCTACTGCTCGAAAATGGTTTAACAGTGGTAGATATACCTCAGGACACGTATCATGGACCTAAGTTGCGAGACAAACGAAGCCCTGGCGCGCACCGATTGTTTTGTAATAATTAATGGTTGGTGAATTTGAGCCCATCCAACGCTATACTATCCTAAAACGAAACCAAAGAAAAGCGTATTGCGCGTATAGAGCACATTTTAGGTTCAAGATAAATGTCCTGAGGTTAAAATAAAAAATGGTTTGCACTTACATCAGGGCCCATCACACCTCTATCTCCGCGTACGCCCTATACGAAATGAAAATATTATTTGTGTAATACGAATAAATAAATATAATTGCTTTGTATGTTTATGCGACTAAAACTAGACCGATAAAACTAACCTAAACAGTAGTTATCTATTGAAATATGCGAAAAAAAAACAACTTGAAATTCATGGCAAACTCGACATGCGAAAGTATGTAAAGATTAGATTATACTAATTGTAATGGAAGTTTTCTCCTCTAATAACAATAAGCTTGTTCCTAAAACGTGGGGCCAAATATGAGACTTCAAACACTTTTCTCTAACTATTTATATAATTTGTCAGTCAGACTTTGAATATGGGTTATCGTACTTACTGGGAATCCAGCTGAACCGACTGCGCCATATCCCTGAATAAACAAATACATTTAAAAAAAGTGTAATTTTTAATGCGATAGGTACATTGTGTTAGAAATGCTGTGTCTATACAGTATAATTAATATGTTTTAAAGGTATGAGCTACTTACGTCATCACCTACGTCACCTCTCCGGCCTCGCAATCCCTGTATAAAAAATTATGTTAAACCAAAATTAGTCGGTATATGTAATGGCATACTTAATTTTCACTTTGGTTTTAACTAAAACAAAAAGGTTTAAAATCTAAAACCAAAAAATATTAAACAAGAAAACATTCTTATCTAAAATGTACTATTTCATATTTAGTTGGGTTTTTATTTTTGAAGCCGTTAGGTATATTTATATTATAAACTAGTGTAACATAGATTATTTGAATTTAATAAAACATGAGTCAGTAACAGTTGTTATTAAATTTATACTTACTGGAATACCATCTTCACCCATTATGCCTTTTGTGCCCTATAAAAATGAGGGTTTAAATGAATATACAAATTTTATAATAAATTTACAAGCAAGTTAAACTCTCAGCTTTAAGAATAATTTTTAAATCTAGCAATGAAATCTGAATCTTTGAAATAAAAGTTATTGAACTTACCGGAAGGCCTCTGTAACCTTTCATCCCTTTTGCACCCTAAATAAATAAACAAATATTAGAATAATGTGATCCATAGATACAATTTGTCATAAACATTTATTTCAAAATGAAATGAAAAGATCGGTGAATTGATTTAGGCGTTGTCGAATAGTTACTTGAAGATCCTTTAAAACATAACATGAATGCCAAAAAAGTGAATTTAATATGAAATTTTAAAGATGCTCAAGTATTAAATATACCTATTACTGTACCAACTACAACTAAAAATCGGTTCAGTGGTGCGTGAAAGCGTAACTGACAAGCAGACAGAATTACTTCAACATTTATAATATCAGTATTGTTATAGAGGAACGGTATAATTAATATCCTACTGATATTATAAATGTGAAAGTTTGTGAGAATGGATGTGTGGATGTGTGGATGTTTGTTACTCTTTCACGCATAAACGGCTGGACCGATTTGGTTGAAATTTGGTATGTATATAGGTTATACCCTGGATTAACATATAGGCTATATATCAGCGATGAACGGGATCAGAATTCCACGCGGGCGGAGCCGCGGGCAACAGCTAGTAATTAAAATATAGGTACTTACTGGAAAGCCTGTATCACCCTGAATTCCACGCTCGCCCTGTTATCAAATGAAATCGAATATATTGAACATTTTTAGTATTATTCTATTCATAACCTATCTATATTATATTATTATGGTAATGGTATCAAAGTCTAGTTTTATGTTTTGATTTATTTGTGATGGATGATTGACAATTAGATTAGTTACTTATCGTACTTACTTTTATCCCTACATCTCCAGTAATCCCCGGAAAACCCTGTGGATAATTTATTAATAATAAAATAACCAACTTTTAAAAGATTAGCATCGTCAAGATTAAAAATCACCCTTATTCGCGTTAGGGCAACTTCTCAGAATGGCAACTTCTCAAAAGGGCAAATTCGTTAATAAAATTCGTTAACTTTTCATCAATAATAATATCATTTCAGGATCACTCGTTATCGAATATAATATTATTATTTTATTATATAAAAAAATTAAAATAAATATTAGTACCTATTTTATTATTATGATATAATATACTTACAGGAAATCCATTGTCACCCATTGGTCCAGTCAAGCCCTGTTTAAACATAATATGATCTAGATGAATATTCCTTATAGGTAATTATGTTATTAAACCACAATGCAGCTACGGTGATTTTCTATATTATGTTTTGTTGATGATGAATTCTCTTTTATAATTAAAATCGATCACTTAAAATTGCCACAAAAACATAAAATAAAAATTTCTACTTAAAATTTTATCTTTTTTACCTATGTTATTTTCACTTCTTAGATGTTAAATAATAGTTAGAATAATCATCAAGCTAATTGACACCCCAAGAAATGTAAGTATCTATTATTTTCAAATGGGACAAAATGTATTTTTCATCCCACCATCTCGGAAAGACTATTTTTGCTCTTCGATAACTGAGCGTAAAAGTCGTTTTTATCCTCTAGAGAGGTAAAGTAAATTTGAATTTAGAACATCGTGTGTACTAGGTTTGTGGACTCAAAACATCATTAAACCTATTTACTTCTACCTCTATGGTGCCGAATTTATCATACAACTTTTTTTTAATTCTTGAAAAACTCAGACTCGTAACCTCCTTGGTGTACTTTTTTTTTAAATTTGCTTTGCGCGCATCAATTTTTTTCACGTCATATTGTTGACATTGTTGTTGAATTTTTATTTTGTTGTATTTTATTACTAGTACTAATACACATATTATACAGCCTCCATGGCGTAGTGGTATTGAACGCGGCCGCTACGCAGGAGGCACGGGTTCGATCCCCGCTCAGTGCAAATATTTTTTATGCATGAAAATGGGTATTTGCATTGGTCTGGTCGTGCCTTGGAGAGCACGTTAAGCCGTCGGTCACGGATGCCATACGAACATCTATGGCAGTCGTTACGGGTAGTTGGAGCCCTAAAAAGTTCAACAACAACGGTCTGGCTGCAATGCTTCGATATCGCCTAATGTCATCATTGGGTTGTGGAGGTCAGATGGCAGTCGCTTCACGGCAAATATCGAGGTCCAGCCAAATCCGCAGTTAAGACTGGTAAAGCGGACCCCGGACTCCGAGGTGAAAGCTTCGGATGCTGACTGGGAATTAACGCTAGGAAGGAGAAGCATTTCATTATTTCCTCGCTGAGGTGGGATGAAAAGTTACGTGTTGCACTCGAGTGCAAAGATTTTTCACCTTGTGCTCTTTTGATTCCCTCGCTAACGCTCAAGATTCTAATTTGTGAATATTATTTTACCGCAATTAAGCACGGAATGACACCTATTATAAAACTGTGACTTTTTCATTACTATTATTCACAAAAGTGAGTTATAGATTCTTTTTTTAATTTTATAGGAAGTGTCTATATTTGTCTATGTTCTTAAAAAAGTTTTGATACAAAAAATAACGTGTTTAATAGTACGAATAAATTAATACGCCTATTGTATGGTCATTTGATGCATTTTCGTATTTAAATAAATAATTTCAACTTGTAATACTTGTCGACACCTCTGGGTTCAATTGGCGTATAAACCAAAACACGACTTTTCAGGAGAGCAAAAAAACGATTTTATTTTCAGAAAAAAAATCATAACTTTTTTATTTTAGTAGCTACATAAAAAATTCCAAGGGGAAAGATTCTTAGAATTTGGGGATGAAAAAGGCTAAATAATTCAATCATATCTATCCCCTTTGGTTTGGAAGTTAGAATGGATATACGTCTTAGAAAATATCAATTTATGGTTTATACACCCCATGAAAATTAGATAACAATTGACAGCTTACAGCTTATATCCATATTTGGTAAAATTATGTTCAAATTTACTGATGTAAAAGCATATAGCTGTAGATGTTTTGGCTGTAAAAACTATTAATTTGCACATCAATAGAATTATAATTAATAAAAATACTCTCGGTACTGTTAGAATGTGTCAGAATTACATTGGTATTACTCTTACTACAGAATTATGGTCGATATACATGAAATTAAACTACCAGAAACAAAATTAACTTGGTTTTATTAAATAAAACAGATAATTATGTCTATTATAATTATGACAACATTATCAGTCATGATCAAATTATCAAACTTAAAAAGGCAATTATTTAAATCTTTAGTAACTCAACAAACAGTCATTTTCTCCTTCACCGCGACTTCTTCGTACAACAGATTGTCCTCAGGGTCTTTGACTTTAATTCAGCGGCACTTGGACAGAGCCTGCGCCGTTTTGGCTCTGGAACGCGCCAACTTATAGATAAGCTTTTGCCCCTCAGACGATTCCAAGTTGTTATATAGCGGTTGCAAGTGGTCTCAATGGCTAAAAACCAATCTCACCACTCTGTTAGTCCACACTCAAAGTCAGCTCTGCGCATCATCTCCATTAACAGTTTCTCTCGGGACAAGGCAGATACTTTCTAGTCCCTGCCAGAACACCCACTGTGATATCCTGTGTGTGCAGGAAACTCACAGGGATGCTTGCCAGAGTAGACCATACATCTCTGGACTATCCTTATCGCCGTCGACACGATAGAAGAAGAAGAAGTGGTCTCGTTTGGCCCTGGCTACCGCTCACCTGGTGGCGCGTTTTGCATCTTTGTACGCGTCACGGTCTTCGGCAGATTTGGACGCTTGCCACTTTTTAAGGAGGGTTTTCTTCACCCTGATCTCTCTCTGGACTGTGTCGTTACACCACCAAGTGTCCTTGTCATACTTGCATCCACCCTTAGACGTACCGAGAACCGCCCTCCCCGCCTCAAGGATAGCTGCCTGAATCCTGTCCCAGTAAACCTGTACTGGTTCGTCTATAACATCAGCACTCTTGTCACCGATGACTTTGAATGACCACCTGATTCTGCGTTGGCCACGCTTGGCGCGTTTGTCTTTGGGTTTCACGCGGAGGTCCATGACAAGGAGACGGTGTTGGCTAGTGCGACTCTCTCCGGGCATTACCTTGCAACTGCAAGGTAATACCCGGAGAGAGTCGCACTAGCCAACACCTATCTGTCAACACCAATCTGGCCACCCTGCTGATGCTGTGCCTCCTAGTGAGTAAGAAATCGAACTTTCTTTTTGAAGAATCTGTGCACGACGGAAAGTTCGGTGGCCGTACACTTTCTAAGGATATGCTCATCCTCTGGGTTACGGCTACCGTATCCAAAACCACCGTGCACATGTCCAAACTCCTCACACCTGTCACCCACATGACCGTTCGTGCAGTGGTTTTAGCTAAAGCAAAACCACCGTCATAACACGGACACTGTAATTGGTTTTTTAATTTTTAACATTTAATTTTAGACTTTAAAGCAATGTCTATAAAATTTAAAATTAAATGGCTTTTTGTAGAGTGAACGCAAGCGTGTAGTAAAAATATTGTCATTTAATTTTGGACTTTAATTCTATAGCAATAAAGTCTAAAATTGAATACCATTTTTTGCAATGGATATGGTTTATACGTCCATATTATTTAAATGTTTGTATTTACGACGTCAATTTTGAATTACTTTTAGAAATATATTTTCTCGTCATGGCGTAAAATCCATTTACAATCAGCGCAGATCGTACGCCCCGGGTTGGTAAAAATCTTGGTCATAACGTCTTACTAAAAATTTAAAAAAGAAAAATTTGGCTGTTACATTAATATTTTATCTTTTTTGTGGTAGGATGATCTAATTTTTTTGGGTCGTAAAAGCATTTTTTTTGCGAATTTGAACATTTTAAATATACAGATTGATAGAGAAAAAAAATCTGAATTAAACGGTGTATATAACTCATTTTGGCCAAAATGGTTTATACGCCAATTGAACCCAGAGGTGTCGTTGTGTAATAAACAAAATTTTCGCTCAAATTTAACTTTTTTTTTTCTCTAAGTACAGAAAAAAAAACAGAGTAAAAAAAAGTTAAGTTCAAACCTCATTTTTTTTTAAATATGGTCGACCGCCATTGTTAAATGCGCGCGCATAGGAAAACGAATTAATTTGTAGTATTGTTTATTTAGTATTTGTAGTATTATTTTATTCGCAAGTGTGTTGTAAAACGTCGTATGGCACGTGTGAGCATGATGATTACCGTCCTCGGCTGTCTTAAGACCCTCGCCTGGCGGCTCGGGTCTCAATGGCGCCTCGGCGGTAATCACCAACGTTGCTCACTTGTACCATAATGTACTATTGTCATCTATAGATGTAAAATTATTAAGTGCCTGTAATGATTTATGCCTGTTTATTAATTAAGTTCTTATAAGGGGAAATATTCCGCAAGTCATGATTTTACTTAAAAATATAACTTAGGGTTTTAAAACTTACAGGTGCTCCTCTATCACCAGCGGCTCCTTTAGAGCTTAAAACCTGAAAATATTATATGTTACCTTATTTCTATATACCGCATATTAATTCAGAAAATTGCCTAAAACAATATAAGTAAACTGAACTATCAATTTGATCGTCAGTCAAACTCTATGAAATTTTCATTGTACCTTTATTGCTTTTTTTGCTATAAGTACATTTTTAGCAAAAACTATGCCTAGTGCAAGATTTGTCTTTATGTACTTTTTTAAATCTATCGGCAAAAAGTGGATATAAAGAAATATGGATTATACTCAACACTATGGATTGTTTTAAGGTCAATTATGCCAAAAGTCTGATGAGGCCGTCAAGCTGAGTGCCACCATTGTAACATCATACGTGTTTGTAATGGTGACGCTCTTTTCAGAGACTTTGCCTTCAGCTTACCATCAGGCGAGGCGAAGTCAAATTGACGTGTCCTATATAAAAAAAAAGCATCGAAATTCAAGCAATATAAATTTTATTTTTCTTACTTGATCACATGGAGGCAACGATGTACAATGTGATTCCAAGTCTCTTAATTTACTGTAGAGATCTTCAAGTATTTGTTCAAGATCTTTATATTTTTCAGAAAATATAGCATCTATAGACAAGCGAATCTTCGAAAACGGTAAATAATTGTAATTTATATCTGAAAAAAATATACAATAACTATAAAATAAAATTAACAGTGACTTATATGGTATGAAGATGAACATATGTGAAAGGATGAGAATAGTGTTGTAAGGAAGGCTTTAAAAGCAGAGATAGGGCCAAAAGGAGACGAATGAATCTCCTGAAAGAAGACATGACAAGGAAAAGAGCAACTAAGGAGATGATGAATGAGGTCTGATGGGAAAGTATGCATTACTAAATACCACCCAATAGCCGACTTCAAATAATTGAAACACGATCAGATGCAAAAGACGATGTTTCCTAACGGGTCCTAGGGCTTCCAGGATTTGCTATAATATACCCTCGTTGTCACATGGTTTTTGAGTGATGAATCAATTACCAACAGGTCGCCTGGGACGCGGCCGCGAACTCAGCAATAAAGCGGCATGACAGCGAAAGTGGCATGGCAATGCAATGTGAGAGAAATAAACCACTCGCCTTTAAGCTTTCTTTCTTTCTAAGAACACATCCAATATCGAGTCTACCGTCGGTTCTCCTTGAAGTCTGACTATACAATCAGCTGTGAGCTTAAGAGCATTCTCTCGCCTTAAGTTCAGTGTTTTACGGTTGTTGTTACTATTTGTAAATTAATATTTTAATTGTAATTATTATAAATCATGATGTATTATAATATTAGTTTATCTACGTAATAATGTTTTATTAATTACTAGCTGACCCGGCGAACTTTGTACCACCATACGTTTTTCCGGCCGCGTAGATCCTTTTTCCATAGTTTCTCACAGTTTGAACCTCCCCTGGATATCCACGAATATTTCAAGACTAAAATTAGTCAAATCGGTTCAGCCGTTCTCGTGTTTTAGCGAGACTAACAGAATTGCAATTCATTTTTATTTACGAGTAATATATATAGATAGATTACGAGAAAGACTTGTATTCAACGATTCGTTAGTTATGACTAAACTACTTGTAAAATAGAATAAATTGTGATTAGGTTCTTCGGAGGATAACAAACGCCATCAAAAAATATTTGTTTGTTATTTACAAGGTTTGACTATAAAAAGTCTCGGGATCAGCGTCCAAGCGGGTGGTGCCGCAGATAACAACAGGTTTTTTCTAAGTAATTCAACACGAGTTGGAATTCAGAAATTGTTTATTGATTTTTCATTATTAGATTTAATTGCACTTCAGTTGCATTTGTACTTTCAAATTTTATACATTAACGAACTTTGATATAGATTCTAAGAATATTCGAAGTATTTTAATATGAGCTTTTATAATTAATATTTTGTTTTTCCAGTGACGGTCAGATAGTACAGCCAGTTATTAAAAAAGTATTACAAAATATATAAATAATAATAAAAATGCAAAAAAAATTGTATTGAATTATTATTAACAATCTAAATCGTCCTTAATATTTAAATACGTTAATTTTCACGTAACATCAGCTGCATAAAAGTGTCTTCCCGTCTCCTGCAAAGACAATTTATATTTATCAATCTTTTGATACACTAGGTATGAGCACTGGGTACGATACTAGGTACATTTCTTCTAGGGAAATTCTAAGATATCTATATCAATTTATAGAATAAGAATCTGAATCCAAACTCTTATGTTGAGTATATTATCAAGTACGTACTTTAAACTTTTACACACTATACAATGAAGAGGTACATACCGTTAGCAAAATCTGCGCTACCGCATTCACTCAATCCTGGCTGACCAGGGGCACCGGGGATTCCCTGAAAACAAGATTTGTTCCATTATATTTAATTTATTTGCTCGAAACTAGGCTACAGAAATTAAAGGATACTTGTAGATGGGGACCATGCTATTAAGGCATGTCTATAAAATGAACCAATCTTTTGTAAAATGTAAGTACTAACAATTGTAAAATTTAAGTTAAGTTAACAATTGTAAAAGTTAAGTTAATTTAACAATTGTAAAAGTTAAGTTAATTTAACAATTGTAAAAGTTAAGTTAAGTTAATAATTGTAAAATGGATTTTAATTTATTTCATGAACAAATGTAATTAATTATTATTATAAAGGAATTACTTACAGGTGGTCCATCTCTTCCTGGCATACCAGGCAGACCAAAACCTCCCGGGAATCCTACTTCACCTTTGTCTCCCTGAAATAGATTGTAAACACACATTTTTTTAAACACCATAAACCACAAAATATGTGTCAATTCCATACATTCGTCATTCTATTCTACAATACGCCGGCCATTTGCCACTTGTTTAGGGGACTAATGTTGCGTCTAAAGTACTATCACACCTTCTGTTGCAATACGTGTGCAGTTCTGAATGTCAATGATAATGATTTTCAGAAACAACTGAATGAACTAAAGATGTACTATTTTTTAAACCTTATTATAAAAAAATAGTACATCTTCTAAATAGTGTCAATAACTATAATCAAATGAAATAATAATTTAAAAGTGATCTTTAACCCTTTAAGTGTAACCACAGCTGGTGTAACAGTGAGTTTACGAATCTTGACATTGATTTGTAAAATCACGGTTATGTGTAACAAATAAAACTTTTTAACATTTTTAATTTGTTATGATACTTCGACTACAAAAAGTTTTTATCACAACTTACTTGGGGTCCCATTTCTCCTGGAAGACCTGCTAGTCCGACTAATCCTGGAAAGCCTTGTTCACCTTTCACGCCCTGCATACATAAAATAGTAGATACATTATGGTACAAGTGAGCAAAGTTGGTGATTACTGCCGAGGCGCCATTGAGACACGAGCCGCTAGGCGAGGGTCTTAAGAGATATATTTAAAAAAAAATGAAGTTTGAATTTAACTTTTTTTTACTGTTTTTTTTTCTGTACTTAGAGAAAAAAAAAGTTAAATTTGAGTGAAAATTTTGTTTATTAAACAAGTATTACAAGTTGAAATTATTTATTTAAATACGAAAATGCATCAAATGAACATACAATAGGCATATTAATTTATTCGTACTATTAAACACGTTCTTTTTTGTATCGAAACTTTTTTAAGAACATAGAAACTTAACCTATAAAATTTAAAAAAGAATCCATAACTCACTTGTGAATAATAGCAATGAAAAAGTCACAGTTTGATAATAAGTGTCATTACGTGTCTATTTTCGGTTTTATGAGCAGGTGTGTTGTAAAATATATTATTAACTGGAACCATGCTTTGGAAGAGATTTATGTATAAATTTTTAATCTGTTTTGTGTCAACAAATCTATAAACTAAAAAAATGTTTTAAAATTGCCACACCCACAATAAAAGGCTAATCCTTTAAATAATTATACCTATGAATTTTAGTCTGGTATATAACCAGACTAAAATTCATAGGTATCGTATTCGATGCAGTTATTTTCAACTTAACATTTAGCACTCTAAATTATAATATTAAACAATCAAAATTATATGATTCTTATCACTACTTTACATTAATACTTACAGGAGATCCATCTCGTCCCGGTGAACCTGATTCTCCCATTGGTCCCTCTGCACCTGTATCTCCTCTTGCTCCCTGGAAAAGAACACAATAAGCGAAAATAAAAACACGGAGTACAAGTTATAAATAATATCATAAATTGTTATAATAATAACTCACTTTAGAACCTTTTTGTCCCATTTGTCCGGGTTCACCTTTCTCACCCTAGAATTTAAAAAAAATCTTATAGATTCGATAACAAACAGTAATTAAAGTTAAGTGAGAATCGCGAATTATGGGTAAACTTCATGCAGGTTTCAGTTTAAATAAATAAGGCATCACTAAAAATAGCAAGACAATATTACTTACTCTGTCACCTGTTGGTCCCTCGCGCCCTCTGGTACCCTAAAAATAATGTTTATATTATGTATACGGTGATTTATTATACCCGCTTGGAAGTGGATTGGCGTTTATGTCCATTTAACAATTGTGCCGATCGGCAGTAGTAGCGGAATAATAATATTGAGTCCTTCAACTGCTTGGCAAAATTTTGTAATTTTTATCCAAATTGACGAACACAGTGGATGCTACCGGTACTAACGCTGGGATGATACGATGACGACAGAAAATTATCATAATTTATGTGACGATTCAAACGGGAAAGTATTTTGAATCTTATGTAATGTTTATTGGTTTTAATTGAACCCTCTTTTGACAGAACTTTTATATACATTTTCGTTATCTTCTGGAACAGTTAGACTTGATATTTAAATAACTGATAAATACACCATAATTTTATTGAGGCTCTAAAGTACGTCATGAAAGAATGGATGGGGAAGTGCTACTATAGTGACTACCGGTTGTACCTGGGGTTTTTATAATATGTTAGTCCAGAGGTCAACACTTGAGTGTAACAGTATTAAGACAAACAGTTAATAATATTATACGAAATCAATTATACTTCACAAATTAACTAGTGGAGTGCTCTACCTGTCCTGGTAGGAGAGCGGTATATCTATGATATAGAATTAATACATTTCAGTACTTACTTCCATTCCTCGGTAACCCCTTGGCCCAGAAGGTCCCTGAATGAGAAAATTAATGTTAGGACCATTGAAATAAAGACAACCTGTTGCACCTCATTATTTGAATACAAAATATTTGAATCAATTAATTCAATACATAATTAATTCAATTCATTCAATTCATTATTCATATTAGTTCGGAGCTCCTCTTAATGTGCATCATGACTTCTTCATTCTTCATCCTAGCGTTAGTTGTTTTTGGACTTTTTATGGCTCCAACTACCCATAACAACTGCCATAGATGTTCTTATGGCAACTGGGACCGATGGCTTAACGTGCTCTCCGAGGCACGACCAGACCAATGCAAATACCCATATTTCTTGAACACAAATATTTGCACGGAACGCGCTGGATGCGAGCCGCTTCCAACCGGTCTTATTGGAGATCTCTAGGGGAGGCCTAAGTCCAGCAGTGGACTTCCTATGGCTGAAATGATGATGATGATGAATATTTGCACTGAGCGGGGATCGAACCCGCGCCTCCTGCGAAGCGGCCGCGTTCACTACCGCTACGCCACGGAGGCTGTCTGCATCATGACTACTTACAGGTAATCCTATGTCTCCTGGAGGTCCTTGTGGTCCTTCCGGCCCTGGTGGTCCTGAGTCACCCTTTGGTCCCTGTAACGAATAATAAACCTTATTATTGTTTAAAATAACACTACGTACCTATTATGAGTGTATTGGATCCTATTAACATTGGAGCTAAACTCATTTAATTAGTAAAGTTCTGAGGTCTATCCTGTAATAGCCAAAATAGTCTGCTTTTTAATTTTAGTTCCATGGTATAATTTTTAACCGACTTCAAAAAAGGAGGTTCTCAATTCGTACCCAATTTTTTTTTTTTTTGTATGTTTGTTACGCGATTGTGAAGCCAATTCTAGACGGATTTTGAAAATTCTTCTTGTGTTCGTAAGTAGATTATTTCGAAGTGGTCCCATTTTAATTTCGTAAAGATCTGATGATGGGTTTCCGAGATTAGGCCAAGGAACTCTTCAAAAAGTACCAGGAAATCAGCCGCGATTGCTGCAATGGCATATTATTGCAATGTTTCTGCCATTACACATCATAACATCACGCCTGAGTCCTTTGAAGGGGTACGCAGAAGTGTTTAGAATATTCAGCTATATTTCCGGTGTATATCGACGGTTAAAAGGCGACTTGATTCAAGCGCCATTTTGAGAACTTTACAGGAGAGCATTTTAAAGTTTATTTTTTAAGAAAAAAAATCACTGTTCCTAAAGTATTGAATAAAAATGTACAAATCTCCCCAACTAAAAAGCGGTATATTTTATGCTAATTTATGATTACATTATAACAAAGAAAAGGTGTTTTTAAAGCAAGTTAGATGTAACTTGAGCCATTTTGCACAATTCTTTGATCAGGGCAGAAAGGTCTATGTACACGATAACGATTTATGTATTCAAAGCAAAATAGTTTATGTGTCCCTTGCTTCTTGAACAGATCAAGAATAAATGATTTAGATCACTTACCCATTTGTCAACTGTTCACGGATACATGATTTAAATCACTTACCTATTTGTCAATTGTTCATGGATAAATGAGTTAACCCACTCACCTAGTTGTAACTGTGCAAGGAGGAATGACTCAAATTACGCAGTGTTATAATAACTATTTATAGCAAATTGTTTTAATCGCAAGATTTATTTGAATCTGACTTGTGGAAAATAGCTCAAAGATAATAAAATAAATTTCACGATGCAGGGAAAACGAATGAAATGACACATCAATTTTAAGAAAATTAACTTAAATGGGATAGAAGCGAAGGTTTATGAGGGCGATTTGAGAGGTGCCGTCCGCCTTGTGGTGTCGGACGGTTCCTTCGCACAGCGGGATTCCGGTACACTCGTTGCCTTACAGGACAAGCATCCTGCTCCTTCGCATCCGCTCAGTTTCCAACCAGATCCGGGCTTACCCCTTACAGCAGTGAATGTCGCCGTAGAGGACGTGAGTTCGGCACTAGAGTCTTTTTACACGGGTTCGGCGGCGGGATTAGACGGGATCCGGCCCGGACACCTCAAGGAGTTGATATCTGTGTCGGCGGGGGAGAACGGTAGGCGTCTCTTAGCAAGTTTAACCAGTCTGGTAAACTTTTTACTCAGTGGTCAAGTAAATCTTCAAGTGTGTCCATATCCGTACGGGGCCACCCTCTTTGCATTGGCCAAAAAAGATGGAGGCTTGAGACCAATAGCAGTCGGTAGCGTTTTTCGCCGCTTGACTGCCAAAGTGGCTTGCCGTGCTGTCAAAGAGGAGATGGCCGAATACCTACAGCCACACCAACTGGGTTTCGGGACACGCCGTGGATGCAAGGCCGCAATCCACGCCACCCGAGCGATCTTTATGGATCATAGGAAAGAAGGCTCGATATTGTTGAAATTGGACATCCGTAACGCATTCAATACTTTGGTGAGAGACGTTTTGTTGAGTGAGGTTAAGGAAAAAATCCCGTCTCTGTATCCTTTTCTTCACCAAGCCTACAGACTCCCTTCCAATCTTTTCTTAGATTAAAAACTCATCCTCTCAAATGTGGGAGCCCAACAGGGACATCCACTCGGTCCTCTGGTGTTTAGCCTGGCTATCCATAAGGCGATCCGTGATCTCAAATCCACCCTTAACATATGGTACTTGGATGATGGCACTATCGGGGCCAAACCAGAAGACGTGTTCCAGGACCTGGAGGTCTTAGTCCCCAGTTTTAGAAACCTGGGTTTGGAGGTCAACCCCTCGAAGTGCGAGTTCTTTCCGTGGCACCGAGGATCGAACACACTTTTCACACTTTAATTCCCTTCTCCCCGGCCTCAAGGAACTTTCATTCTCTAACTTCAGCCTTTTGGGATCGCCAATATTTCTCACTGCGGTTCCTGAGGCCATCACTACTCGGAAGCAACTTCTCCTAACTGCTATCTGAAAGGCTTGTCCGCGCACGACGCGATTGTTTTGTTACGTATGTGTTTCGCTCTCCTTAGGGTCACCTATTTAATGCGAACCGCCCCGACTTGGCTCTGCCCTGAGGAAGTTTCATCCTTCGATGCTGCGCTGAGGTCGGTGGTTGAGTCAGTCTTCAATATCTCCCTGAATGAGACGCAGTGGATTCAGGCGGCTTTGCCAATCAGGTGTGGTAGTCTAGGGGTACGTCGCATGAGTGATCCACATCACTCATGCGACGTCAGGCGCCAGGAATGGAATGGCGTCTGCTCATGGGGTTGAGAACCTTGTCACTACTTTATTCAATTCTAATAGTGACGGGGGGATCATGCCTTTTGTGTCGGGTGCTATGACTGCTTGGTCGGCCATCAGCATGGGAGCATCGATCCCTGAAGCAATGCATCTTCAGCGGGCGTGGGGTGAAGCGACTCCAGGGTAAACAATTAGGAGATGCTACGGGGGCCGATAAATCCAGGCTGCGGGCGGTGTCGCAACCAAAATCCGGAGCGTGGTTGCAAGCGTTGCCTGAAGGTACCCAGGTGAGGGGAACCTCACCTGGGTACCCTACTCGATGACGACTCTCTGCGGGTGGCAGTTGCTTTTCGCCTGGGCTGTAAGGTGTGTGAACCCCATATATGCACCTGCGGCTCCACGGTGAAAGCAGATGGCCATCGCGCTTTGAGTTGTCGGAGGTGCACTGGGAGGTTTCCGCGACACCACGCTCTGAACGATATCGTTCGCAGGGCCCTGATATCAGCGAACGTTCCCTGCGTGCTTGAGCCTCCGGGACTTAGTAGGTCGGACGGGAAGAGGCCAGACGGGCTGATTTTGGTGCCCTGGAAGAACGGCAAGTGCCTAATTTGGGACGCAACCTGCGTCAGCACAGTAGCCACCAGTCACCTTAGTCGCACCGTTAACGCCCCGTGTGCGGCCGCGGAAGAGGCTAGCTTAAGGAAGAGGCTTAATACGCCGACCTGGAGCCGCTTTACAACTTCATACCGGTGGCCGTAGAGACTCTGGGGAGCCCATCATGGGGGAGTGGCTAGAGAGGCCACACGGCGGCCTCTCGTTCTGGCTGACGCAGATTATCACCGACCATGGATGCTTCGGGCGGTATCTGCATCGGACCGCGAAGAAAGAGCCAACGTCCGAGTGCCATCACTGCGACGCGAGCGAGGACTCGGCGCTGCACACGCTCACCGAGTGTCCGGTGTGGGAGACACCGAGACGGGAGCTGGTGGCGACCCTGGGAGTGAGAGTTCTCACGCTCGCCACTTTGCTCGCAGCGATGGTTCGCTGCGCGGATGCGTGGGCCGCCGGCGCCTCCGTCTGCGAGCAAATAATGCTCGTGAAGTGGGCGGCGGAGCGGGAGCGAAGGAGAATCGCAGACCATGCGGCCCACGAGGAGCGCAGGAGAATCGCTAAGCGTGCAGCCCGCAACGAGCGGCGGCAACTCGGGCGTCGGAGGTCGCAGAATGACCTCCGTCCCGCATGAGCGCGGGCCTGGGGGTGACGGGTGGAGCCGCCTGTCACCCTAGCAGAAGCAGGTCGCGGCGGCGGCGCGCATTGCGTGCCTCCCCATACCCGGGGGCGAGTTGGGGACGCCGTGGTCCCCACACCGGAAGAGGGCCAGATCGAGAGATATGGCCCTGGGTCGGCCGGGGTGCGAGGGATATGACTACTACAATCTCACCTCCGGCAACTGACGGCCCACAGAATGCGTGCATTTTAGTCGGTTCGAGTCCGACATAACCTCCTCCTCCGGCTCCGGCGGGGGAGGTATCCGGGGAGATTTTTCGCACGATAAAAAAAAAGACTGGGGAGTTGGGGCAAGGAGGCCAGAGCCTAAAGAAATTGGACAAAGACTGAATAATGCAACAGGGGACTATCGATCCGGGTCGTTCCTGGTGCAAAGGCTGGCCATCGCAATCCAGCATAGAAACGCGGCGAGTGTGATAGGCACTTTTCCACCGGGAACGGTCAGAAACGGGCTATGTTATTAGACATATTATATATTTTAAGTATATTCTTAAATAAAAATCAAAATTCTTAGATAAAATTGGCATCCGACTTATCTGGCATCGCGCAGTAGACTGAACCGACCTCGAATCCACGCGCGACATGTATTTTGTGGGTTCAAGTACCTACCCGCGTTGGTTTGTGTTCTGTTGCTTGAGATAATAAATGCCAATTTTAATGCGAGGTGGAAGAAGTAAACTGATTTAAGTATGACACAAGTTTAATTATTAAATTAATATAAAGGAATCAAACGTGCAGATATTTATTTTTATGCTTAGAGAAAATTGTTCTAAATGGCATAAACACTAAAAACTGGTCAAGGATAATTAGCACAAGTCATATACTTCCATTATACTTATTCAGGTAAGATTGATTCAAGCGACAGAGATAATGTTTAAATGTTCAAGGCAAAATGATCTAATAATCATACATTAATAAATCTGGTTGAAGCAAAATGAATTAACATCCATGTTAAATTATTTAAGATCAAGTAAAAACAATTCAAACGTCAAAACCATTTTATTTGATCCAGGGATTAATGGTTTAAACTACAGATAGTAAGAAAAAACGTTTTTTTTATGGGTCTATATACATGCTTTGAAAAAAACAACCAAAATTGCTACACTTGATACCTCGTAAATAGAAAAGATACCCAAATTCGTAATGGAGCCAAGCGCCAAAAAAGTGCTCAGATTAACCTCAAACCCGGCTCAAACGACGCGGAAAAATTCCACGATTCCAATGATGTATATAACTCAATATCGCCCAAGGTGGCGCTTGAATCAATTCGCCTTTTAACCGTCGATATATGCATTGATTTTAAAAATGATTTTTGAATAATGATTTAATTTTTTATTTTTGTAGCGTGGCCGGTTCGATCTGTATTGCAGCGTCAGCAGCGCATGTACAGTCAGGTCACTATACATGCGATGTACAGTCGTGAGACTGTACAAACTCACTAAAAAGAGAAAAATAAATTCATTTTTAACAAAAATGTTTAACCGACTTCAAGAAACGAAAAAGAGGCACTGAAAAGCGAAAAATAACTTAATTTACAGACTTAATGATTTATTAGAAGTCGGTGCCAGCCAACTTTGTTTGTTGTGTCTGAACTACTATGATGCAATCAATTGAAATATGGCCTCTCTTGGGCTAGGTACCGACTTCTAATAAATCAGTAAGTCTGTAAATTAAGTTATTTTTCGCTTTTCAGTGCCTCTTTTTCGTTTCTTGAAGTCGGTTAAACTTTTTTGTTAAAAATGAATTTATTAAATTATTTACTTACACTTCTCCCAACATCACCCTTTTCACCTTGTTGACCTTGTACTCCTTGTAACCCTTCACTACCTTTCTCTCCCTGAAACAAAGGAAGAATTTGACGATTTATCTGTAAAGTTTATAATATGTTGGCACAATATCTGTGAAAGTTTTCTCACTGATTAATAGTAACTCGTTAATCTAATTTCTGGTGAATATTATCCTAATATCAGAAGTTATCCTACTATCACTAAACTAAATATAGACAATCAGCTCTACCCGCAGTTAGCGGAAAGTTTCGGATGCGACTAGGATTAAAGCTAGGATGAAGAATAAAACTATCCTACTATTGAATATTAGTATTATTCTGATTCTGATTACGGTAACTGTTGAGACCAGTCGTTTTTCACTCCTAATTTTGGTTTCCCATCGGAAGGTAATAATAGATGTCCTTAGTACTATAATAGACCGTTGTGGCTCAGAATATCAACTTCCCATAATGTCCCTCGTTAAATCATGTTTATTTACGTAAAAAAATAACCACGAAATCCGCTCTGCTTCGCTCCCGCCTTAGCCTTCTAACCTAACCTATCCGAGTCGGGGTGGGCAGTGTCCATTGTACCCACCTATGTATCTACTGATAGATATTTAGTAAGCCGTTTTTGTCATCAATTTCATTTGTCAAATCTGATAATCTTTCTTCTCTTTACAAGATATGATTTATTTGTTTTCTAATAATTACTCACCTTAACTCCATCTTTTCCTTTTATGCCTTGTTCACCTTCTCTTCCTGTTGAACCTTTATCACCTTTCATTCCCTGAAACATCGTTAACTGTTATTTATCTTATATATAAAACTCTTAGTCCTGACTGACTGACTGATTGACTTAGAGACAACGCACAGCCTAAACCGCTGGTCCTAGAGACTTGAAATTTATAGAGAATGTATGTTTTGATGCGTGGAGGTGTACTAAGAAACGATTTTTCGAAATTCGGTCCCTAAGTGCCTAAAAAGTGCCAAAAACGTACTTTCTTATAACTCAAGAACGGCTGAACAGATTTTTATGATCTTTGGTTTTTTTAATTTGGCTTTGTCGCCGAATAGCAATTATTACAATTAAAATGTGGCAAATTCACGAAATAATGTAATATTAAAGAAAATACGAAATATTATGGCGCTAATATCGCTAGCAAAATTGTTACCATGAGAACGGAACTAAAGTGATGGTGTCACATTTTGATCTGTCAAATGATAATATTCTTAAAACGTCACTCTCTGTCACGTATAATAAGCAAGAACGTGAAAAATATTATGTATGTACTGCAGTTTCTTTATTTAATTGATTAGAAATAGAAAAACAATCTAAAAGAAATAGTATCTTCAGTAAGTTCCACGGCCTAAAAGCAATGCTACAACACGTTATCATCCAGTTGAATACTCACTTACAGGCCCTGAAACAGCAAGGTCAAGGTATGTGAATTTAAACCTATTGACGCTGATACAATATAAATGACAACACAAGGGACGCTGGTTCATGAATTGTCTCACGAGTAAGCTCGATGAGTTCCAACCAACGGGGGCAAACCGGATTTTGAAAGGGTTATAGTATTGTAGCCAACATTGTCCAGCAGATCATAAAAAGGACCTGAGAGTACAATCAGCCGCTGTGTACGGTTTTTGTAGATTACAAGAAACCCTTCATCGAGACCTGGGTATTTCTAGATTCTCTACTAAGGTATCGTGCTGATATGACGTATCACACACGATACCGCCATAATGTCCGTCCAGCTCCAAGCTCATAAGACGAAGCCTTAATAGCCTACAAAGTGGAATAAAACAACGGAGATACCCACCGCAAGGTCGACACCCGAGGTTGTTCAAGAATAGGTCTACCTTAGATCCGGCGAAGGATTCATTCGGACTGCCGACCGTCGATGAATCATATTTTCGGCGAAACGTTCCATCGGCCAAGTATTTTTTCGTTCAACTAACCGTCGGAGTAGAGTGTTATCGGACAACCGTCCTATTCGGTGAGCGGTATTTCGGAATACCATACGGACTTCCACCATAAGGATCCAATTGGGTTGAGTTCGCCGAGTTTACTCCATATTATGACTTACGGGGCCGTAACGTGAAAACCGACAATGGGGACATACAACCAGAGAAATTGGGTGGAGGATTGGGTGCTGTTTCACACATTGGACAACAGTGGACTGCAATAGGCTAATTGATTGATTGATATGAACGAAATAGTATAATTTTACGTATTCAAATTTTTTCCTACCAGTCTTTTCTTGCCATTTACTATTCATGTAAAGATACCACTAGTGATGTACAAGCCTCGAGGCGTCCGAGTCCCTTTGCCTAGAGCTCGGTGTCGTTTACAAGGCTCGCCGCGTTTGTATGGCGCTCGACGACTCGGGAGTCTTTTTTAGAGCTCGAGCTTTTTTCAAGTTTCGAGTCCTTTTTGAAGGCTCGAGCTCTTTTTGAAGGCTCGAGCTCTTTTGAAGGTTCGAGTTCTTTCGAAGGCTCGAGCTCTTTTTAAGGTTCGAGTTCTTTTCAAGGTTCGAGTTTCATAATGAAATTTCAAACAAATTTTCATCCCCGCCTACCCCCCTCCCTTAACCCTTTTTTTCGCGTAAAAGGTATCCTTTGTCCGTTTCCAAGCTCTAATCCATGTACAAACTTGTGTACAAAGTTGCATCAAGATATCTTGAAAAATGACGAACTTTCATACAAACTTTCATCCCCTATTTCACCCCTTTAACCCCCATAGACAGACAGAGTTACTTTCGCATTTATAATATTAGTATGGATATTTTAAGACTCGAGCTTGTTTTACGGCTCTTTAGAAGACTCGATTTCTTTGAAGGCTCGAGCTCTTTTGAAGGCTCGAGCTCTTTTGAAGGCTCGAGCTCTTTTGAAGGGTCGAGCTCTTTTGATAGGTTTGAGCTCTTTTGAAGGCTCGAACTCTTTTGAAGACTCGAGGCATGGCTCAAAAAACTCGCAGCTCGGCTAGGCTCGGGACTCCGAGCTTACCGAGCTCACCGAGTCTTGCCATTCCGCCTCGAGGCTTCAGAAATAAGACTCGACGCCTCGAGGTTTGTACATCACTAGATACCACTACTTACAGTCTACTGTGTCTGTATGACAGGGCCGATGTTTCTTATTTCTTCTGTTTCAGCGTTAATTCTCAGTCGCATCCGAAGCTTATATCTCGGAGTCTGGGGTCCGCTTTACCAGTCTTAAATGCGGATTTGGCTAAACCTCGATATTTTCGTGAAGCGACTGCCATATTCTGACCTCCGCAACCCAATGGTGACATTAGGCGATATCAAAGCATTGCAGCTACACCGTTGTTGTTGAACTTTTTAGTGCTCCAATGGATTAACGTGCTCTCCGAGGCAAGACCAGACCAGTGCAAATACACATATTCATGCATACAAATATTTGCAGTGAACCCGCGCCTACTGCGTAGCGACCGCGTTCACTACCGCTACGCCACAGAGGCTTTCGATGCTTCTTACATTTTACATTTATTATTTTGAAAAACTCAGTTACTGAGAGGATGAAATAGGCGTTATACCACTTAGTTGGCAGACAAGCACACGACCCACCTGATGGGAAGCGGTCACCGTGGCCTATGGACGTATGCAACACCATACAGAACACAGAACATAGACCTGGAGTGCGGTGGTACTGTTCTCCGAAAAGGCCAGAAGAATTACAGACTCATCACTTCTGAGTCATAATATCTACATGTTGTTCTTGAGAGTTGTCATGAATTGTCTCGCGAGCAAGCTCGACGATGCAAATGGATCATGCAAATGGTCTCACTACCATGGACGCCCAAGATCGTGCGAAGCGGAGGACGAAGAGCCAGAAGGCGGACCCTGAGCTCCGAGGTCATCTTGGCCACGGACACAATCAGGAAAATGTGTCTATACGCAAATGATGAGCACTGAGATGCTTATGATGCCGCCACAATGTCCTCCAGCTGTGTCCAGCTCCAAGATCAGAAGATGAAGCCCAAAAGCTCATATCGTGAAATGAGACGAGGGAGATACCCATCGAAAGGTCGACTTTCGTAGCTGTTCAAGATTAAGTGTACCTGGGGTCACCAAAGGATCGAATTGGGTGGGCTACATTGGATAAATTCGTCGAAGTTTCTACTTCCCTGTTATGATATGACACACGGGGCCGGAACTTGGAACTGACAGTGGGGATATAGTAAAGCAGACTGATAAATGTAGGATATTGGTTGATGCCTAAGTCCAACAGTGGTATGCTATAGGCTTAATGATTAATTTAAATGACATTGTATAATATTTAGCAATTATTGTAAATTTTTTCTTACCAGTATTTTTCTTGCCATTTACTATTATTAATTAACAGATGCTAACAATATTTTTATTCTGATATAATGTTCTTAAAACCTACCACTTTTTTGTATGTCAGGGCCAATCTTTCTTACAGTTTACATTTTGAAAAATTCACTACTGAGAGGGTGAAATAGGCGTTGAAAGTTTATAACAACAAGTCCGTCAGTTTAGAACAAATACTAATGTGGCGGTAGCCGATATCCACGCAGGCGGAGCTGCGGGCGAAAAGCTAGTATTACCGAAGGAAGATAAAAAACTGTTATATTATAGAAATAGTAATTATTAAATGCTAAAAATAAACTAAGTAAATTTAAAATGATGTTAAACTCGTAAATTGTAGTAAATATACTTACTTTAAACCCTGGAATACCTCTGAGACCGCTGTTACCCTATAAAAAAAAAGTAATTAGAAATATACAAATTAATTGCACTAATATAAATAAATTCGATCGTGGCAAATAAATACTCTATTTTACTATTTCTAGGTACTCTAAAAAAGTCTTGAAATCACACAATGTCGAATCATCATCGAATTCATGGATAATCACATCATGTTTAATCTTTTAAATATTACAGTTTATATTTTTATACAAATTCATCCACTGGATATTTCTATATTCAGAATTCCAGATATATTCAGAAAACTACACTGTACTGCTGTAGAAATCAAAAAATATATCCTTCAGAAGACTGAAGGATATATTTTCTGATCTCTGCATACTCTTTCTAACAATATAATTTCCAAATTTATGATTCCATTTATGTACTTACTTGGTCACCTTTATAACCTTTGACCCCAGGCAGACCCTATAAAAAGATATAACTTAAATAGAAATGCTCAATTAAGACGAATGTAGAAAATAATATAATTATTTAGAATCGAAAAACGAAAGAACTAGCTCAATAAATTTTAATTTACAACTTACTTACTTCAAAAAATTTCATGAAAGAAAATGGGACATGAAATTCGACTCTGTTAGTAGTAGAATAATTACTTGTGGTCCAGTGATTCCTGCGTAGCCTTGCGGTCCAGGTACACCTATAGGGCCATCGTAGCCTTTATCTCCCTGTAATTAATTATCTTTCTTAATTAATTTTGATAAATCAAACAGCTGCTACGTTGGCTGCGCTTCGGCTGCTCAAGAGCATGGCACAGCAGGTTTTATTGTACCCATAATAGATTCTTGTTACACTTTCTTTCTATGCTCTACTTTATAGTATTGCAATTTCTTATACTTACTTTAGAGCCTCGATCGCCTTTACGCCCACTGTAGCCCTAAGAGAAACAATAAAAGATAATTAATTGTAGTCACCAAGCTTTTTAAATAGGTAAAAATATAAAGAATATTAATTTCATAGCATATTCTATGAACAGGTTAGGTTTCTAACTTAAGTTTAATATAAATATTAATAGTGGAGGTTAATAAGTTTTGTAAAAAGTATTTTTAAAGCCTTACTTACTTTAACGCCTCGTTCTCCTTGCAAGCCGTATGCACCCTGTAAATGAAATAAAATTAATTACTTAATTATACGGGCGTATACATGAAAATTTTTCCTAATTAAATACAATATGCACCTGTATATTTCTCAACCCTCAAATATAATAATGCAAAATAATGTAATCAACAGCATCAGATCAGCCGTAAAACGATTTTGATTTATGAACAGTAAATAACACCGAATATGTCAGCACATTGCAAGTCTTGGTCAGAATGAATGCCTCAAAGTGCACGTTAGACCATTGGTCTAGCTAGATTGTTATACATGATTCATACAAAGTCTGACAACCTGGTCTAACAATAAATTTTATCTGTGGTTTGCAGATGTAGTCGCTACACGCTGAACTGTTCGACTGAAAAAAGCGGGCTTCGGACTCCAAGGTGAAAGCTTTGGATGCGACCAGATTTAACACTAGGATAAAGAAAAAGTGGGTTGCGGAAAATTGCTAAAAAACATCACGTGATTAATGGACAGCCCTTGGGTGACAGTCGCTTCACGGAAAATATCGAAAGTCGGTCGTATCGTAGATAGATTGAAAACTGACTCTGAGAGTACGGAAAAAGCTCGCAGAATAAAATATTTATTTAAATCATTACATTGATTACTCACAATTGCACCTTTAGCACCGCTAAATCCTCTTAGCCCCATTATACCTCTTTGACCTGGATCGCCTTTCTGCCCCTGAAATAAATAAATATAGGTTGTCGATTCCTGTCAAAAATATTATTGTACTAGCTGTCCCGGCGAACTTCGTACCGCCATATTTTTCCCGTTCCCGCTGCACCTATTTTCTCACCGTTTAAACCTTCCCTGGACATCCACGAACATGTCAAGACTAAAATTAGCCAAATCGGTTCAGCCGTTCTTGAGTTATAAACTAACAACGAAAAGTGGCATTGATTTTTATATAATAATATAAGATTATTATTATCTACTAAGTCCGTGAAATAATTATCAGGTAAGGCGGATTATATTCTGCTTTTCACTTTAATTTCTAATACATTATTATCTAATAGCTCTATAAGATATTTTATATTATTAATATTTCGTAACATAACTCTGTGTTTATTACTTTTTCTCTTCCTAGGTAACTATTCACACCACACATCGTCGAAACCATTGCTGTCTGTAATATTTACTTAAGTAATTACTTACAGGTAGTCCCGTTTGCCCCTTTTCACCTGGTAGGCCAACCAAACCTTGGAATCCAGGCTCACCTGGCTCTCCCTGAAAGGAATAGTAGATTTACTCTAAATTAATATAGTAAGACAAGTCTAATTTCGTGTAATACGCAATCCATGACATTTATTAATCAACAGGTATATACAGGCTTGCAGTTGAAATGAAATTAGATGGTATTCCAAAGATCTCAGCGAGATCTAACATTTAAATCACTATATTTTTATTTATATCACTATTATAACTGTAGCCCGCGGCTTCGCCCCCGTGGATCTAAACAACACAAGCCTATGATGCTTTCCAAGCTCTAGTCCATCTGTATAAAATTTCATCAACATCGCTTCAGTTGTTTCTTAGCATGAAAGTATAACAGCCAGACAGATGCATTTGCATTTATAATATTAGTTAATATTAGTAAAGCAAAAGTGGTTGATTAAGCTTGTATCATTTATTTTTTATTTTTTTAATCACTTACGTCTTCTCCGTCTATTCCTGGTAACCCTCCATCTCCTTGCAGACCTCCTGGTCCCATTGCGCCATGCAGCCCCTGGAATTAATGGTGAATTCTTATTATTTAGTGGCGATTTTCTTGTATTAGCTGATGACCAATATGACCATACGTATTGAATCACACGAGTTCTATAGTGGACCTAGCAAACTGGTAAAATTATTTTTATTTATTACGGATTTAATGAAATGTTAAAGTAATTAGTAGGTATGCTAACAATTCAAATTAAGATTGGAAACAGTGAATGCTTAGACGGTACTTGTGACCCACAATCAGTCCCTTACAGGGGGAATGCTCTGACCACTGCGCTACCAAGTCACGGCTTGAGCATTCGAAATTTTCCCATACAGCCATCTTAAGGCGACGATGGGAACCATCTACCAATAATCATACGATTTTAATTAATTAATTTAATTTTTAATTGATTTTAAATTAATTAAAATAGATGACGATGATCTGAAGAACTATGGAATTAATTGAACGCTGATATTGGAGGACCAGTTGTTCTAATGTGAAATGTGAGTCTGATAAAATAACTTACTATGTGTCCGGGATCGCCCTGTATGCCTGGAGCACCAATGAATCCTGGAGAGCCTTTGTCACCTTTTGGTCCCTGAAATCGTAATGACCAATTTAGTTTCAAGTAATCTGATCTCTTGAATGAGTTGATTTGGAGATTTCTTGTAGTTTCCTGGTTCACTAATGTCTCAATTTCGTTTTTATTAAAAAATGTGTTTATTCATTACTCACAGGTGGTCCATCTGGTCCGTCAGCGCCTAATGACCCTTTAAATCCTGGGTAACCTCTTGGACCCTCATCGCCCTGATATAAAAAAAAACCGTTATTTATAATCTATTAAAAAAAACAGTGGTTATAAGTATAATTATAACGAAACAGTCATGTAGGTATCATTGATTAAATTTATCCATATTCCCAGCGGAAGCCGGCTATAAACCCAAATTACTAGTACTCCTGTTAACCATATAAAGCTAAATATACACGTCAACAGTTATAGCCAGTATACAAACTGGAACCTGGCCTTATAAATCGGTATGTGTACGATCAGGAGATCGTACATACCGATTTATAAGGCCGACTAAGTTATTAAAGGTGTAATTTATATTGAAGAAGAGTTGCTGCGTCTTACTGAGTTGGAAACATAATGATAATGATAATAAAGTTATCATATTAATTATATTATAGACATAATAACTTACTTTCTGTCCTTGAAGTCCAGGCATGCCTCTTGGACCTAATCTCCCCGGAGATCCTTTTAAGCCCGTCTCACCCTGAAATAAAGAGGTATTAAGTATAATCCTTTGAAATTGAATGCCATTAATAATCGGCATATAATAAACATGCGGTTCTGCTCACGTGAATGTCGATTAACGCGATCCAAAGTAACTATATTAACTCTAATCAACCAATTTAAATTAAACTAACTACAATTTTTAACTCTGACAATGAGGTTCTAATAAAATGGCATCATAATCCGCCTTTGCATCAATTGCGAACAAACAAACCAAAAATATTTTTTAATTCGCAGGGGTAGTTCTAAATTTTTCAAGAATGTACTTACTTGAATACCCTTATCGCCTTTGCTTCCCGGCAAACCCTGTGTAAAGAAATAAAACGATTGATATTATTATTTATTCACATTATCATTCTACTTCACCTTTCACTTATATGCAAATCATCTAAATATTTCATAGGTACAATAAATTTATATACCTACACATTATTTAAATATTCCTGAGTTAGTAAATACATGTCATTTCTTCAAATATAAAAAAAGCCAAAGAAACAAGACAATATTTAAACGGGGAAAAAAGTAAGTATATAATTTTATTTCATTACGTTATATCAAAAAGTTATACTAACACGTTCACCTGGCTGCCCTTGAGGACCCTGGTCACCCTGTACAATGAATACAAAATAATTAAAAACTAAAACAAAAAAAAAACAATAACGTAGTACATTTTCAAACACATGCATTATCATAAAAAATGCATATTACTCATTCAAATTTGAATAAGTATTTATTATCTACCCAAGGGTATAATATATTAATATTTTTACTTTTATTTTACTTAAAATGCAATGAAATAATTAATTAAAGCTATAGGTAGATACTTACAGGATCACCTGGATGCCCCTGCGAACCCTTTTCACCCTGTATGATAAATTAAAAATATTAATAAAACAGGAAAAAAATACAACACTTTGTGAACAATCAACCTCTTATTCCGAATGAAGTTAGGTATACTGTGTGTTCTATTGATCAACTGTATCGTAAACGCGTGTTCATATTAATCAACAGATAAAAAGTAATGCTAAGCATGATGCTATTCTATTTCAATATCCTCCGTAATTTTTATTGAAGCACTTAGGGTTCTGATCAAATATCTGTTTCATGCATAAATCTTCTAGTGGAAGATAGTCACATAAATATATAATTTTTGGAAATAGCTGGTGAAGTCAAATGAATAACATTTATTTCACTTACTTCTGAGCCGTCTGGACCTCTATCTCCTTTGCAACCCTACATAAACAGACATAATTTAGTATTATAATATATTTATTATGTTATATGCTACAAAAGTACAAATAAATTAGTGTAAGTAAATGTATTAGAACGTACCTAAAGACTAACAACGTAAATCACTTCCACTTTTCCCCTACACACGGAGTTATACTAACCCACAAAAAAAAAATCAGTACAGTTATCAGCAAATATTATCTTGACCCTAAAGACGTCACAAACTGTACCTACTTTTTAAGCGCACTACGCGTTTTTTGGTGTATCTTACCTCATGCTATTCTTAGCATGGGGTATTACGGCGGTGAAGGATCTCAAATGCACCAATCACACCTATGTAGATTAAATCAAGCCAATCCCTGCGCGCTAAGGTCTCGTTTATCTCGCGACTTGGGGTTAAGATAAATGCCGGTATCTATACCTATTCAAAAAACTTGTATGGTGCGTTGTGGAAAGGTGTAAATGTAGAAATAACAATAGAGGTTACTACTTACTCTTTCTCCTGCTACACCCTTTACGCCGCTCATACCCTATAAAAATATCGAAACCATGTTAGTCTTTCCTTTTTCGAGTTTTCAACTCATTAAAATCATTAATAATTCGAATACTCACTTGCGGACCCAAGTCACCCTTTGATCCTTTAGCGCCCTGTGTGGACAAACGAAAATTAGAAAATTTTCATTTATTATTTCTCCCGAAAAAAATCATCAACGGTAGCCAAGTCCATGACTATGTCTAGGCCGCAAAGATACAATAACAGCCCCCCTAGGTAAGTGGTAATTCGATGGCCAGCGCATTGTAGAATAGAATGACGAATGTATGGGATTTGACGTATATGACAGTCGTCTACACATGTCATAAACGTCACATCCTGTACATTCGTCATTCCATTCGCCTGCCAACGAATTGCCACTTGTCTAGGGACATAAAATCTGCTTTCTTAGTCACTTGCTGCTGGTGCGCCAAATCTGCTTTCTCTTCCTGATCCAGAGCCAAGGCGTCAGGGGCAGCATAAACTGGCAAAACTAGATTGCACGGTTTTGGGCAGTCAATAAGAAAAATGAATAATAGCTGTACACTTACTGGAGGGCCTCGGATTCCTGGTAAGCCTGGAGAGCCCTGGTTATAAAAAAAAAGAATATTACATATAATTAAATAAATAGGCTATATAAAGAAAATTATATTGGAATAAATTAGATCGTTAATAAAATAATGAAAAAATACGATTTTTATAATTACTTACTTCAGAACCTTTCGAGCCTTTTGCTCCATCATAGCCCTGGAAAATTAAAACTCGACGTCAAAAATATAACCAGCATTTTAAACTACGTTGTTTAGTAATGAAATTGCATAAATAATAAAATTAATATATTGAACTTACAGGTCTGCCGTTATCACCTTTCTGACCTGGTGAACCCTGTAAAAAATATAAACATTGTAAATAAGCAATTAGACGAATAATAATTATATCGGCATATACAGGGTGGAAGATTTTAACCTTACCTGGAGGGAAAGTACTTTAAATACTGGAGATAGCGAATTTCACCCAAAGGAAACATTCCTTCATTTTTAAAAAGAAACAGAACTGCATTCATAGATTTTTGAAAATTAGCTTGCCTCGCCCGGTAATCGAACCGACTAAAATCCTAAAAAATAACATCCTGTATTTTTATAGCATCAATCGATAGTGTCAATCATAAGGATCAAACCTTTCTAACAAACATGGTTAATTAAATAAGCGGAAGTCCATAAAATCTTAACTTATAAATTTAATTTCAGCAGACAGCACTTCTATTCAAGGAGCCATCAGACACCATAATCAACAATAAAGTTATCTTTGCTTTGACGCCATTTATTTATTAAAATTAGTACTAAATGACTGAACTTTAATTCCGGTTTAGAATGTAATGTTATTGGGTAACTTCGTCTGCGTAAATTGGTGCCGGTAGCTTAGTGGTTAAGGAGTCGGCCTTACGATCTAGAGGTCCCAGGTTCGAATCCTGGCCATTACACTACCGACGGGAAACCACTCCTAACACAAGCAATTTAGCTTAGCTGAAGGGGTTAACGGTAATTTGAATAATTTGGTTATTATATTTTTTCAAAAAAAAAAAAAAGACTACGTGAGGTACAAGTAAGTAATTTGGGGTACTTGGTCGAGTACCTCCGCATGGTACACCCCACAGCATCCTGGGCAACGGAAACGGAGAATTGTCTTATTGGCTTGCCTTTTTTTAATGAACCTGAGATGGCGTGCGGTTTTAGTCGGTTCGAGTCCGACATAAATACCATTGCTGGCCTGCTGTGGTATCCGCATGAAAAACAGGGACAAGTAATTTGAATATGGAATTTTATTATTAATTATGATATCTGATGGACCCTTGACTTAAAGTTCTTTATTGTGTTAAGTTTTATTTAAAAATTAAGTTTTCAGGAATTTCCTTTCATTTAATTAACCATGTTATTTAGACAGATTTGATCCTTATGATTTACACTATTGATTGATGTCATAAAAATACAGGATGTATTTTTTTCAGATTTTAGTCAGTTCGATTACCGGGTGTGGCAATCGAATTTTCAAAAATCTATGAATGCAGTTTTGTTTCTTTTTAAAAATAAAGGAATGTTTCCTTTGAGCGAAATTTGCTATCTCCAGTATTTAAAGTACTTTCCCTCCAGGTAAGGTTAAAATCTTCCACCCTGTATATACATCTATACATCTATCTATCTATACATATACCTAAGAATTGAAAGAGTTAATTGAATGAAAGAAAAGATTTAGTATGCTAAATATTCAAACCGATTAAGATAGGAAAAAGCGAAAACGGCTCAGGCGGGACTCGAACCCGTGATCTTTTCCTTACCGGGGGAATGCTCTGTAGGCACATGCTGTAAGAACATTTCGAACGATCGAACGAACTCGACAGCTCAATCCGCGGCGATATTTCCATTCTGCTTGCTGTAAATTTTGTGTCGTCACGTTTTGAGCATGAGGGTGATTATGTTTACGTGTTCGACAACGTGACATCACCAAAACAGCATGCGATATTGAAATATCACTGCAGATTCAGCTTTCGAGTTCGTTCGATCGTTCGAAATGTTCTTGCAGCATGTGCCTACTGATCACTGAGCCACCGAGCCTCGCCTGAAAGTTATCCAAATTTTTCTATACATCCGTCTCGGGGCGACGGTGGGAGCTATCTACCGATACTCGTATGAACTATCGGAAGCAATGAATGACGCTACAATCATTTTCGCTTCTTCCAATCAAATCGATTTGAAAGAGTTGATCTTGAATACTCACAGTATCGCCATAATCTCCTCTTTCTCCAGTAGAACCCTGTATGGTACAAATAAATATTAGTACCTAACATCTAAAATTTTAATATTATGTATAATTTCATTTATCTTTACAAAATTATTAATAAATAATATGTTGTTATACAAATAATATTCTGCAACTTTCTTTGGTACAATGTGTAATTGATGTAGACGACGACGCGGAGACGGCGATTCAAAGTTAATAATTCTATTACCTACTAGCTTTGAGCTCACTTACGGCCATGTTGTGTGCCACTTAAGTGGTATTAAAAAACAGAAAATAAAAAAAAAACATTCGTGATGTTAATAAGATAAAAAAAATATAAATTAAATAACGTAAATTGCCTTCATTTATTTTTGACAACTCATGTAATAATTTACATTGTATTCTAACATAAAACAATATGTTTTTTTATTGAATGTTAGTATGTTAACTTTTCAAATCAATTAGGATATAGAAAAGAATAACTATAGAATATCTTAATCGATTTGAATACGTTGTTTTATGTTAGACTTGTTGCAAAATTTTAAGTTTCTATAGAATTAGAATATTGTGTGATGTAGGTACTGAATTTCATATGTGTTGCATTTTCTTTTTCTACTTACTTTATCTCCTTTGAAACCTTGCTCCCCTGTCTGTCCCTGCATAAACATAAAATTAATCGTAAACTAGGATCAAGTTGAACATCAGCTATCCAATAACATCTCAATGAGGTGAAACTGCACATTGAATACTAAAAAAAACTAAAAAAACTTAAACTGCCTAGTCTTTTTTCAGTGTGAAAGGCGACCGGGAAGTGTCCCACAACTGGATTGTATACTTAAAATAAAATATATTTTTGAAAACAAAAACAGATCTATTTTTTTTTAGATAAGATAAGATAAGATATCTCTTTATTGCATTACACAAATACAGAAAAAAGAATTAGATAAAATAACAGTAAATACAATTGGCGGCCTTATCGCACAAGGCAATCTCTACCAGGCAACCATGGGATGGAGTCAGTTCGATTTAATAGATCGATATAGCGGGCAGTATCCGGTGTAACCCACAATTCTTTTGACCGTACCTCACAGTAAATAACATAAATAGTCAACATAACTACCGAAAATGTCATAAAAGATACTTACTTGATCTCCTTTACTGCCTTTAAATCCATTTTTGCCCTAGGTAAGAAAATAGAAACATTCAAATAATTTATAATAATTTCAATTAATTATTACAGACAATACACAAAACTCATTGCAATATCGATTTAGATTGGAAAAAGTAAATGCTCAGACGAAACTTGAACCCGCAATCAATCCTTTACACGGGGAAAGCTCTGACCATTGAGCTACTGAGTTAAGTCTTGAGCATTCAAAATTCTCCTATATGACCATCTTGGGGTGACGAGATGAATGAAATTGACAGGGTCAGTTTGAACAATACGCCAGTCATTTTAAGCAAAAAGGTCGGACTAATTCCGGCGGAAGGTTTCTTTGTTTTAAAATGTTCCTTAGGTCCCCCTGAACATATCTGGAAAGTTCCCCATAGATCCCATGTACGCTCCCCCCTCCCCCCCCTCAAACGTCTCCCTAAATCCAGTTTTTTCTATTTTTCTCAGAAACGGTGAAAGCTATAAGAAAGTGGTCCAGGTACCATATAATTGCTATAAAATTACCTATCAAACGACAGTTCATTCATTTCAATGTGAGCTATAGTCTCTGAAATATACCTACAGAAATTTCACCAAAAAAAAAAAATTGGCCCAAAATTATTCTTTGTACTAAATTTGAAGAAAAATTACTGGAGTTGTTGCAAAATGATGTAGGCACAAGTAAATCTTCATACATTAAGGAATAAAATGATGTATGATTCATTGTTATGGCAGCATTGGTTCTCGAGTTACAGCGAATAGTGTCAAAAAACAACAAAATATAATTTTATAGTACGAAGACAGTAGAAAATTTGAAGATGATGATGCCTAAGGTTTAAATTATGGCAATTAAATATCCATACATATGATCACGCCTCTATCCCTGGAGGGTTAGGCAGAGGTGAATTAACACCCACATTTCACCAATCATGGTATAAGGTCTCAGGCAATAAGTAATAGCCTATTGCCGTTTTTCGGGCACTATTGTTGACTCCAGCCATGTATCTGTGGCTGAGCCTGGGCTGTTTATATCTCTCTGATGTTAAACATCTCTATTCTTTAGTCACCTTGTACGACACCGCATGGCAGGAGATGGAGTGGCCCAAATTCTTCTCTGCCGGGAACCACGCCGCAATTAAGTTTAAATAAACGGACTTAATAAAATCATTTCCCCTGAAATACTAAACGATTTATCCTTTCAGTAACGATGTAGCGCCACATTATAAATATAATGGGAAAAAAATATGCAAAACCGTTACCCCGATTTTAATATATGAGGTGTCAAATAATACCTACTTCTTGTCATGTTTTATTATAAAAAAAATAAAAGCTTTAACTATATCAAAAACTATCTGTTTATTAAAAAAATGAATAATAACTAGTCCCCATGGAAGCCTTCCCCGCTTCTGACAAGCTTATGAAACTGATAAGCTGTTCCTGAAAAACGAATTAACTAACCTATTCACTCTAGTCTTAAATACACCCAAGTTATAGCTATCCGGCAACACAGATTCGGGCAAGGCCGTTTGGTGCGTATAAGTGGAAAGTCCATGGTGTATCAGTGGCGGGTCACCGTGCGTATGGTCGTTCGATGGTGGAAAGGGTTTGGCGGAATTAAGTTGTGCAAATCTTGTGCACACTCCATGAAGTGCATCCGATAAAAAATCGAGAGTCATGCAACTCTTAGCTGATGTTCTAGGCTCTGAAGCCTATTTTCAACTAGAGCGTCGTTATTGATGAGCCTCCAAGAGGCTTGTTTCTCTATTGACTCAAGGGATTCAAGCTGGTATTTGGCTAAACCGTCACAAAGGTGCGAGCAGTATTTTATGCACGATCGAACTTGCGCTTGGTAGAGAATGAGAAGTTGTTCCAGTGTGAAGTACTAATCTTACTTTTGATAGCATTCTCAGCTTTTTAGCAGCTTCGCAGAGAAGAGACACGCCTGACTGGGTTTTGGTTGCGTTGAAGTTGACCAAGTTGGCATCTCCCCAATCGGAGGATGCCTGCAAAGGAAAGTTCAACCGCTCAAGCATGGTTTCCTTAAGAGACCGGATCTCAACCATGCCAGCGTACGGCCGTCTCGTAACTCTCTACTATTGTGATGTCGTCTGCGCACTCAATGGTTCCGGGCTTGAGCAGATCGTTGATATGGAAAAGTGTGACAGAAAGTACCGACCCCTAAGGGACCCCAGCGTTTATTTGCAAATGGTCCAACGAACTACCGTCAATGATACGGAATGACCGAGTTCCCAGAAAGATTGCAATCCAGGCATACAAGACAGCCGAAGGAAGGAAGTTTGTTGAATAAGTTATCGTGCTAGACCCTGTCAAAGGCCTCTGAGATGTCGAGGGAGACCCCTAGAGCTCAATGGCCTTATTCTTAATGTGGCATATCCGTGGTCCGTTTATTTAAATTTTATAACCATAAGGTGGACTGACGAACTACGTAGGGTGGCAGGGACACACTGGATGCGGAAGGCGGAGGATCGGCAAACGTGGCGCGTATTGGGGGAGGCCTATGTCCAGGCCTATGTAAGTACCGCGGTAGCCTAGTGGTATGGGTAATGGACTGCTGAGACGAGGTCACGGGTTCGATCCCAGGTTTACCATGGCACACACCAATGACTTTTCGATGATTTTCGAAGTTATGTGTGTGTTTATCGCAGGTTTATAAGTGCCCGGTTAATGGCAATAGGCTCGCCACCTATTACATTGGGACCTAAACATAAACGGCGAAATGTGGGTGCTAGCACCTTTGCCTACCCCCTCGGGGACAAAGGCGTGAGTTTATGTTATATTATGTTAATCTATGTCCAGCAGTGGACTGCAATAGGCTAATTGATTGATTGAACCATAATTTGACCCTTAGGCATCATCATTTTCTAAGTTCCTACTTTCTTCACACCAGAAAATTATATTGTGGTGTTTGACACTATTCGCTGTAACTCGAGAACCAATGCTGCTATAACAATGAATTATACGTCATTTTATTCCTAAATGTATGAAAATTTACTTGTGCCTACATCATTTTGCCACAACTCCAGTAATTTTTCTTCAAATTTTGTACAAAGAATAATTTTACGCCAAATTTTTTTTTTGGGTGAAATTTCTGTTGGTATATTTCAGAGACTATAGCTCACATTGAAATGAATGAACTGTCGTTTGGTAGGTAATTTTATAGCAATTATATGGTACCTGGACAACTTTCTTATAGCTTTCACCGTTTCTGAGAAAAATAGAAAAAACTGGATTTAGGGAGACGTTTGAGGGGGGGGGAGGGGGGAGCGTACATGGGATCTATGGGGAACTTTCCAGATATGTTCAGGGGGACCTAAGGAACATTTTAAAACAAAGAAACCTTCCGCCGGAATTAGTCCTAGGTTTCAAGGATTTTTTGTCTAAAATGACTGAGCTACAATTAGTATACCTACTAATTACTTTTAAAATAATTTAAAAAAAAGGTAGGAAACCTTTCTAAAATTGTATTACCAGTACAAGTACGAAATATATTTCCTTTATTGTAATAAAAAATGTGATAATTATGGTCAAATAATAATTTGTATTTAACAAAAATACCTTGATAATAATATTAACTTACTGCGAGTCCGGGTTCACCTTTAGCTCCCCGCACACCCTTTAAATGTAAATAAAACAATAATTAATAGAAGAGGAAGAAGTTAATATACTCGTACCTACATTTAAGTAGAATTTTTTGCTTTGCAATATACGTTTGTATTGCATACAAATTTTACAATAGGTAAAAGTTGCTTACTTGCGGTCCTATGTCCCCTTTTCCGCCCTTAATCTGCAAATAATTTACTTTTATTATTATTTGAAATGACTTCTGTTAAATTTTTTTCATTAGTTTTTTAAATAACTCTGGTTCTTATCTTATAGGAGCTTATACCTATAAGAGTCAGTGTCAGACCACCAATCATCATCCTCATGTAGACGCATTATCCTGATTGCATCCGTGGCCAAGATGACCTCGGAGCTCAGTGTCAGACCACCAATCAATCAATTATGGTTTTCTGAGCGGATTTTTCTCACAAAATCTCACAAAATCTGAAAAGCCTGCCAAGCCCATTCATATTTAGCTAAAGTTACTATTCTTATTATTTCTATTTTTTTCTTATGAAGTCTACTTAAGTAAATCTCTGTCTAACGGTAGACTCCAATCTACACTAGTTGATTGCTTCCATAAATTACTTTAACACCTATTATATTATATAAATATAAAGTCTATTTTCTGTTTATCTTTCTAAAATATATCTTACACATGACGCTTTGAGCCGACAGCTTAATTCCATCTCTCGTATTTTTTCATTAATTTCTTCAAGCTCCTTGACCAGCTTATTGTATCGGCAAGAGAGAAGGAAGTCTATTGCGTAGCTCACAGTTGTGTTTGGAGACTTGTTGTATACAGCTGGAAACAGAAATCAAAACATATTTCAAAATTAACTGCCCGCGACTTGGGAGTTGGGACGCGTGGAATCTGGGTTCCAATATTTTGCGAGGAACACTCATTCTATTTCTGAGATAAAAGTATGCTTAGTTACGTCGTGTAACATCAGATATGAGGCAATGAAAGTTCCATTGAAATTGGCCTAGCCCTTACAGAGATTAACTAAATCAAACACATTAAAAAACAAACAGCAAAATATCTTTGAAAATTCGGATTTTTGCTGTTACTCCGATATTATAAACAAACATGATACTATCGGCAATAGGTTTGTGTCCTATTTTTTTTTTTATTATCGTAATCTGTACATTTTTCAACAATATAATTAACTGCTAAAGTGAAATATTCTTACGACAAATAGTTTTAAAAATATTTGATTTTGAAAATACAATTTCTCGAGTCGCCCGAAAACGTTCCATACAAAATCGTCGAATGTGGTGACGTCACAGCGTGTTAGTGCGTAGTGCAAAATGTATGGAGTGCAAGAGAATGTCGCATTTGTCTCGGCCCACGTTGCGTTTACACGTGTACAATGCATAATAAGATCGATTTGAAATTTAATAAGGAATCTAAAAAGTTATAAATTGTGACTGAATTCGATTGTTTATATTTTGACCTATTTTGGAAATTGAAAATAATGAAAAGTCATAGTTTCAGTTTAATTGGGCAATATCTTAGTTTACTATGTATATTTATTGAGAAAAAACTAAGATACTAAGCAGTATTGGTAAGGATCTGATGACCCAGGACACTACCCAATTGTCACGAATCAGTCATTGAAATACCAAACACTATCTTCAATGGCTTTTATTTCGTAAATACTAAAATAATACCAAATAAATCACGATATAGTCAGTTAAAATATTTTTTTTATTACTCAAAAATGAATTAAAAAAAACAAATAAAAACGAAATTGTTTGTCACAAACACTTAAATTTATGTATTTGCATGGCTGATAGGTGATACCTACCTACTATCCTGCATATTACGGATATTATGTTTTAGTTATCAGTAAACTGTTATAAAGCGTAATGTTGTGAACAGTGATAATATTGTAATAGAACCAGATATATATTTTTTTCAAGAGATTAGCGTGGTATTTGTAATTACAAATTAAACATCAAACCTAGTCGGCAATCCTCAAAGAGATAAAGCATTGTGAAAAACTGTAAGTATTTTTATTTTTTTTTATTTAATTCTTTATTGCACCCTAAAAATTATACACAGAGTCAAAGCAAATACATTTTGATGTACAAAGGCGAGCTTAACACGTAGTAACTATTTATTAATCTGTGGCCTGTGGCTTAACTCAGTATTGCGGTACCTATATTGTTAACAAATAGGTATAGATATTATGATGTGTATACTTTTTAGAGTTACAATTTATATCAATGTTTTCGTCTCAAGACAAAATATTAAAGGAATAACATGAAAAACGATAAAATTTCAAACTTACCAATTTCAGTAGAATCCTGAAAAAATTAAGTAAATTAACAAAAAGTTGGAAACAAACAAAAAAGGAAATGATAAACAAAATGAGAAATATTATTATTTTAATTGAAATTCACAAAACAAAAATACAAAACGTATCGAACATTATCTATATATATATTATATATTTGGGTGTTATTTCACCTCTGCTTAACCCTTCGGGGATAAAGGCGTGATTATATGTATGTGTATGTATGTATGTATTATATAAAATCCTGGAGCAGATTGACGCGTGAAAGTGGAATGAGGTGCTTGGGAAGCCGTCCTGAAGCTAAATATGGCGAACACAGAATACTTGGCGTTAAACTCGACAGATCTCACATCCGTCCGCATACGCGATGATCTGGTCGAGCGCACCGACCAGGTCAAGTAGGTACCTAGTGTGACTGGTGTGTGACCGGTGAAATCGACTACGACGTCAGGGCAAGCATTGCTGCCGCGTGGGTCAAGTGGTGAGAAATGACGTGTGATCCTGAAATGCCAGTCAGGTTGAAGGGGCAGGTCTACAAAACGATCATTAGGCCCGTCCTCTTACATGGTTGAGAGGCGTGGCCGCTGCTGGAGCGACTCAAGCAAGAGCTGCGTGTCACGTAGATGAAAATAGTGCGGTGGATGTGCGACGCGCAAAGATCGCGTGAGGAACTCTCGCATTTGGGGCAGCCTTCATGTCCGTGACATCGCAAATAAAATGCAAGAGAGCCGCCTTTGCTGGTACGACCACGTCTTGCGGCAATCGTCAGGCTATGTGGGTAGCAAATGCCTGGTAATAGCACCCCCGCCAAGCTGGGTCTTGGCTTGACGTCGTGGAGGGTGACATGCGTGCAAATGTTCTCACTTCCATGGACTCCCAAGATCGTGCGAAGCAGAGAAAGAAGAGTCGGAAGGCGAACCCTGAGCTCCGAGGTCATCTTGGTCAATATGATGATGCTGATATTAGGCTCTGCGTTTATAGGATTTGTTTATAGTTAGGTCAGATTCTATTTTTTCTACTTAGGGGTTATTACCCTTGAAAATTCATTCGATATTCAAAAAGTTTGAACACGACCTCATAGGAATGCCGAGTCCGAAAATTTAAAATGATGGAGTGAAGACACGTGACATCATGTAACTTTTTGAAGTGAAAACTTTTTTAGACGCTTTGAGTAGCCATATTTTTCGTAAAGCGACAGCCATCTGATCTTCACAACCCAATAGCGATATTGGGTGATATCGAAGCATTGCAGCTAGACAGGTGTTAGATTTTTAGGGCTCCAGCAACCCGTAACGACTGCCATAGATGTTCGTATGGCAACTGAGATCGACGGCTCAATGTGCTCTTCGAGGCACAACCAGACCAATGCAAATACCCATATTCATGCATACAAATATTTTCACTGAGCGGGGATCGAACCCGTGCCTCCTGCGTAGCGACCGCGTTATCTGCCGCTACGCCACAGAGGCTGTCAAAGAGTCACGCCTTGAGTGCTCCAAATATTCCTGTACAACGATTTTGGTGCGACGACGGTGGGAGCCATCTACGTCCAATAGTTTGTAGTTCGTGTCATACGAACTATCGGAAACAATTAATGATGTTACAATCATTTTACAAAATTGTTTAGTGATTATTCCTCCCAAACAGTTGACTAAAGTTGTCAGAGCATTCCTCCTGTAAGGGACTGGTCGCGGGTACGAGTCCTGCCAAAGTCGTTTCTCTTTTTCCTGTCATAATTAGTTTAAATAGTTAACATACTAATTACTTTTAAATGTCTTTAAATTTCATTCAAATGTCTTTAGTCTATTCTGAACTTAACGCGGACGAAGTCGCGTGCAAAAGCTAGTACCTAGCATAATAAAAAATGTATCTACAAAATTGTTTTACATTTCTATTTGAAATTCGAATCCCATTTATCAGTTTCTGACAGTTGTATAAAAAAATGTTGTTACATATTACATTTATTCGAGTAATTTTAAATTTAAGTGATTTTTTTTAAACTATATTATGTCTGCACGTGGAGATTCTGTTGCTGTTTTTAGTATCTACTGGCATTTTCCAAGGCCTTGAAACTTCTACGCCTTGAAAACATACAAAAAAGCTTGGCAGAACAATGATGATAGGTATATTGTTATACATAATACATATTGGTTCACTTGAATTATGCATTAAAAAAAATTCAAACGATATAATTATTGTTCCATACATTGATGTTATTCTGAGAATACTAAAATAGGCTGAATCAAAAATACTCGACAACATTGAGCGTATCTAAAAGATGAGTAAATAATAGTTTAGCAGGCTGTAGTTTCCACTTAGAGACAAGAGGCCCTGTAACGAACGGATTAGCTGTCCCGGCGAACTTCGTATCGCCATATTTTTCCAACCCGCGTGAATTTTTGATCCCATTCCCGCTACACCTATTTTCTCATCTTTAAACCTTCCTTGGACATCCACGAATATTTCAAGACTAAAATTAACCAAATCGGTTCAGCCGTTCTTGAGTTATAAACTAACAACGAAAAGTGGCATTGATTTTTATATATATAGATTATAAACGTGAAAAATTGTAAGTGTATGAGGATGTATGTGAGGATGTTTGTTACACTTTCACGTAAAAACTACTGAATGCATTTTAATCAAACTTTACAGTAATATAGCTTATACATCAGAATAACACATAGGCTATACATCAGCGATGAACGAGATCAGAATTTCACGCGGGCGGAGCCGCGGGCAATAGCTAGTATTAGATAAAAAAATACTCTTACCACTGAGTTTTCAGTTGTCGGGTAGGATAAATCTGAAACAAAATAACGAAGAAGAACTCAATTTTTTGGACCCTTTTTAGGTCAGTGAATAAGCATTGCATACAACAAGACAATGCTGCCAGTCTCCTGTAAACGTTATCATAAAGAGGCATGCGATGCGGAGGAATTCCACGACGCGTTCTAATTTTAGTATTTTATTTGTTCTTTTATTTTTAGATTTATTGTTAACTAGCTTTTGCCCGCGGCTCCGCCCGCGTGGATGTCGGTTATCGCGACCAAACATAGTCTATGTCCTTTCTCAAGGTCTAACCTACCTCTATACCAAATTTCATCAAAATCGGTTCAGCGGTTTAGTCGTAAAAGTGAGACAGACAGACAGACAGACAGACCGACAGAGTTACTTTCGCATTTATAATATTAGTAGGGATTTTATACTTAAACGTATATTTTATTGGTGGTATAGAAGAACTTCTTCTTTATCCTAGCGTTAATCCCAGTCGCATCCGAAGCTTTCACCTCGGAGTCAGGGGTCCGCTTGACCAGTCTAAATGCGGATTTGGCTGAACTTCGATATTTTCCGTGAAGCAACTGCCACCTGACCTTCACAACCCAATGGTGACATTATATCGAAGCATTGCAGCAAGCAACGGTCGTGTTGAAATTTTTTAGGGCTCCAACTACCCATAACGACTGCCATAGATGTTCGTATGGCAACCGGGACCAACGGCTTAACGTGCTCTCTGAGGCACAAATAGAAGAACAATAATATTGTAAAATATTTTTTTAGAGACTGGCGATAAGATGAAAGTTTTTGATAGGTACTTACCCAGTTGGTCTTCTCTATTACGGTCAAATAAATCATCGAATTCCTGAAACAAAGATGTATTATTAACGAGTGCGGTATTGGACACAGTCCGGCTCCAAACAACTTGGAACCAACTAGGAAATTACTATGACACTGACTTACCATAATGCCCTCTGGTGTCGACGTAATAACTGAAACAATCAATAAGTGTTAGTTATATCATGAATTCGAGAGGCCTATGAGGCGTAACGTTAGAAGGTTTCTTCAGGGTCGGCAGCGCGAGTGTGACGCCCCTGGTGTTGCATACGTCCATAGGCCACGGTGACCGCTTCCCATCAGGTGGGCCGTGTGCTTCTCTGCCAACTAAGTGGTATAAAAAAAAAAAGAAAGGCGTACGACGGTCCAGACCGTTTTTTTAAGGTAGACTTAGACCGAACGAACATAGAGCTAGAATAAGAGCATTCCTTCTTTGTATTTCAGTTTAAATGAAACCTTATTTTCAGCATTTACTTAAAGAAAGAACAACGAACGAATGTTTTGTCACTATTTAAATTTTTTGGTGTGGCAAGCTATGCCGAAGTTGTCGACAAATTACGCCATTAACAGACGTGCGAAGGAGTTGTGTCACTTAAAAGCCGCAGTATATTGTTTACACTAATTAAGTATTAGTATAAACGTCAAATTATATTAGTGACTAATAGAATTTGACGTAGAGGGGATAGAATGAACATTCGTTCGTCTGATGGAAATCAACCTTTAGACGGCTAGTTCGACATTACTAAAAATAAAAAATATTCCGAAATAACTATAAAAAATATTCCGTGTTGGCGTAAATTTAGATATTCGTAATTGATTTTATGTATAAAAAAACACTAAAAATATTGTAGCCCTCCTGGACTGCCGACAGAAGTCATTCGGACTACCAATCGTCGATGAATCATATTTTCGGTGAAACGTTCCATCGGCCAAGTATTTTTTCGTTCAACTAACCGTCGGAGTAGAGTGTTATCCGACAACCGTCCTATTCGGTGAGCGGTATTTCGGAATACCATACGGAGATCAGCGAAAACAGTCTGTATAAGTTTTAGCTTCAAAAAATCCCTCTACAAAAAAGCGGCAGTTGAAAATATAAAAGCTTTTTTATGGCACTTAGGTGGCAGATAAGCACACGGACCATCTGATAGAAATTAATTACCGTGTCTGGACGTGGGCAACAATAAGGCCGTCAAACTCATGTTATTCCCCATTCGCGCTGCTGAGCCTAAAGCATTGAATAGTCTACATTCAAACATGAACAAAGAGTCATTTAGAACTATACAATAAACACTGATGCGTTTATTAAATGACATAATATTTTACCCAAAGATTTTATTTAACTTTTCTTTATGGGGAAGTCTCGTATTCGAGGAATACTTTTTATCGTAGGTATAATGTTTGTCGCTACATCTCAATACGACTTTATCAAACTAAAAACAATGACTGCCTGTTCATTTAATAGCACGATGCTCGTGCGGAAGAGGGCGGCGTTTCAAAGAGTCGTGTGAACTTACCCAGTATCTATCTTTGTGTTCTTGTCTGTACGCAACATCATTTGAACTTAGTGAGGTATAAAATAAAAAGGGGACTGTTCCACTTTATATGATAGGTACGATCTGAATCCGAACGAAACCGATCACAACGACAAATCGATGGTGTAGGTATACCCAAATTGTAAACGGTGTTCATGATCGAAAATTCGTGCTCGCTATAAAAACCAATACAATCATGAATAGGTGTCATACCTAACGATAAAAACTTACGCGTCTGCTGAGCATTTCGCTGGCTATAAACTTGTGTGTGACTTAAGTAAAAATACATACCTTCACAGTCTCTCTCGTCATCTCCATTTTCACAATCGATTATACCGTCGCATCGTTGACTGACAGATACCCTGCAGAATGGGTATCCGTGCACTGAAAATGTAAAAGCAATACCAATTACTAACTTATATTTTAGTAGCAAGCTGTTTTTTATTAGGTATTTAGAATACAAGTATAACCACCCCATCTCATCCGAAGGGCGTTGCAAGAGGTGACTAACGAAAAATACGCAGACGATATCACTGCGAGAGAAGGGAACTCGAAATAAAACCCTGTACCAACCCGTCTGACCAGCAAGGAAACCAAGAAGACCAAACCTCCCAACATTGGGAGAGGCTTAGGTATGTCCAGCAGTGGACTGCGATAAGCTAATTAATTGATTGATATTATCTACAGTCAATCAGTAAAATCGGTGAAAGTATTAACCTATATTAAAATAAAATCGGCCAAGCGCGAGTCGGACTCGCCCATGAAGGGTTCCGCAGCAGCAAAGGCGAAAATTGTGGTTTATGACGTATTAAAAAAAACTACTTGCTCGATCTCGTTCGAACCAATTTTTAGTGGAAGTTTGCATGGCAATGTACATCATATATTTTTTTTTAGATTTATCATTCTCTTATTTTAGAAGTTAGAGGGGGGGGGGGGGACACATTTTTCCACTTTGGAAGTGTCTCTCGCGCAAACTATTCAGTTTAGAAAAAAATGATGTTAGAAACCTCAATAGCATTTTTAAAGATCTATCTATAGATACCCACACGTATGGGTTTGAAGAAATAATTTTTTTTGAGTTTCAGTTCTAAGTATGGGGACCCCCAAAATTTAATGCTTTTTTTCTATTTTTCTATGAAATTCTTAATGCGGTTCACAGAATACATCTACTTATCAACTTTGAACAGCATAGGCCTTATAGTTTCGGAGAAAAGTGGCTGTGACATACAGTCGGACAGACAGACAGACGGACGGACAGACATGACTAATCTATAAGGGTTCCGTTTTTTGCCATTTGGCTACGGAACCCTAAAAAGATCAATGCCTACATTAACTAATAACCTTATATGAAGGCACGGTGGAGGTCTCCTAGATTTCTAAACTTATCTATCAGTGTCGGGGCAAGCACTCAGATATCGCCGGACTAAGATTTAATAATAATCCATAATATTTTTACACGAATGTGTACAAAAATAGCTTCTTTTTTTTTTCAGCTCGGAGTCTGGGGTCCGCTTTACCAGTCTTAACTACGGATATGGCTAGACCTCGATATTTTCCGTAAAGCGGTTGTCATCTGACCTCCACAACCCAATGTTAACATTAGGCGATATCGAAGCTGCAAAGCTAGACCGTTGTTTTTTGGATTTTTTTAGGGCTCCAGCTACCCGTAACGACTGCCATAGATGTTCTTATGGCAACCGGGACCGACGGCTTAACGTGCTCTCCGAGGCACGACCAGACCAATGCAAATACTCATATTTCATGCACACAAATATTTGCACTGAGCGGGGATCGAACCCGCGCCTCCTGCGTAGCGACCGCGTTCACTACCGCTACGCCACGGAGGCTGTCAAAATATTATGCTTATAGTAAATAGGATTAAAAAAATTATGATTAAAAAGTTATGGCAAATGAGTATTATGCGTAAATAATGTTAGGACAAGTAACATTATCCAATGTTAAATTATGACATAAAATTGTAGGAATAAAAATAGAGAACCATAATGTGAAGGTCACACGCCGACTCAGCTTATAAGTGCGTGCAATCTTCTTGTTCCTACTAACCTAAAACGTGTAAGCTTAAAGATATTGTTATAATAATTCATAGAGTTATTATATTTCCAATAATATTAATTATTTGAAAAAATATAAATATTGATTTAATAACTTTCTTAACAAACTTTTTAGTTATAATTAAGTAGCGCATTCATTTATGAATAGAACTAAAGACCAGAAACAACAAAATCCAAAAAAAAAAAGTTATCTATTTTAATTTATTACCTTTAAATGTGTACCTATATAAAATTTTACTAGTGGCACTGGAATATTTAGCATGTTTTTTTTATATATTTTTCAAGTATCCGTGATCAATGATCATGGTCATGGCGCTTGTAACAGCGCCGAAATATCGGATACTAGAAAAGTACAAAAAACATTATAAATATCCCGGTGAGTGTTATATTAGGTACCAAATAATGTAAATTATCATAACCATTTCAATCTGAAATCATATAATTTTTTAACTGTACCTAATTATTTATTGCAAACCTCTTTTGTCATTGAACAATTTATAAATAATTAGAAATGGAATACCTGATCCATTCAACAGTCCAAGCAGAGTCACAACTGCGATGAACAGATCCATAGCCGAGTGGCTAGTTCAACTCACTTGTTTCAACTGAAAGCATGCATAGAACCATTGATGTATAAGACAGTTCTATACAGTGTATATATATGTATTATTATGTATACTGTTGCTATTTAAATACTGACATCTAAATAACCAACACTACGCTATCTTCGGTAGTATTCATCTATAGTATCTACTCAATTCTGAAGTTGACATCGTTATAAATTGGCGATAATATACAGGGTGGAAGATTTTAACCTCACCTGGAGGGAAAGTTCTCTAAATACTGGGATAGCGAATTTCACTCAAAGGAAACATTCCTTTATTTAAAAAAATAAATAAAACTGCATTCATAATTTTTTGAAAATTCGCCAGGTAAGGTTAAAATCTTCCACCCTGTATAAAAACGCACTTCCTAATATAACTCAAGGACGGCTAAACAGAAATTCATAAACTTATTTTTTTTTTAAGTTGTCATAGATAGATAAAAGGAATAGCATATTATCATAATTCCCTGACAACCTTGATTAGATGGGGTTTTTAGACAGGCATTATCTGACCAACTGAATTAAAATTCTAAGTTTGGTTGTTCGCGATTATTTGATACTAGCTGACCCGGCGAACTTCGTACCGCCATATTTTCTGATTCCGTTTCCGCTGCATATCTCTAAAATTATCAGTATTTCTCTACAATGTTATGCATGTATTATGCATATAAACCTTCCTCTTGAATCACTCTATCTATAAAAATAAAATTGGCCAAGTGCGAGTCGGACTCGCCCATGAAGGGTTCCATAGTAGCAAAGGCGAAAATTGCGGTTTATGACGTATTAAAAAAAAAACAACTGACTGGATCTCGTTCGAACCAATTTTTAGTGGTAGTTTGCATGGCAATTTACATCATATATTTTTTTTGGGATCCTGCCTTTTCGCCGAAAATTGTTTGGCCGATTATCACTTGCCAACCAACGTTTCGCCTATTTTTCACTTTGACGACTAATGATTGCCAAATTTTTGTATGACAACGTTTCATTTGGTAGAATTATTATTGTTAAGCTGATTATTGTAATGACAAAAAACGTTTGGGGCATTTATCTTTTGTCAAATTATTTATTAGGCCAGACAACTTTTAGACGAATCGAGTATAACGCGCCCCAACTTGGATAGGTTAGGTTAGAAGGCTAACGCGGGAGTGGAGCGGAGCGGAGCGGAGCTCCCGCTTTAGCCTTCGTGGTTATTTTTTTATAACCATCCACAAATAGTGGCCCACTTAGTATTTTTGTACGCCACATTCAGTAATTTTGACAACAACTACATGAATATTACGCTAATTAAAACATTCGCTACTTGAAAGTTGGCATTTTGAAAAGTGTCATTTTAAAAGGAAGACCAAACGTAAAATTGGCAACTGTGAGGTTGGGTAATAAAAACAAAATTATATCACAAGTTGGCAAATGATTATTCTGCGAAATAAAATTCTGCGAAACGTTAGTTGGCAAGTGATAATCGGCCAAACAATTTTCGGCGAAAAGGCAGAGATCCATTTTTTTTAGATTTATCATTCTCTTATTTTAGAAGTTAGAGGGGGACACACACACACACACACATTTTTCCACTTTGGAAGTGTCTCTCGCGCAAACTATTCAGTTTAGAAAAAAAGATATGCTAGAAACCTCAATAGCAGTTTTAAAGACCTATCTATAGATAGCCCACACGTATGGGTTTGATGAAAAAAAAAAATTGAGTTTCAGTTCTAAGTATGGGGACCCCCAATATTTAATGCTTTTTTTTATTTTTGTGTGAAATTCTTAATGCAGTTCACAGAATACACCTTCTTACCAAGTTTCAACAGCATATAATAATAATAATATGTTTATTTATTTAAGAAACAATGTCTCATTGTGGTTAGTTATAAAAGACTTATCCTACGTTAGTACAGTAATTTTAAATTATAAATATAGCATAATATGATTTAAATCTTATATGAAAGCTGAGCAAGAAATACCTACATTCTGCAGTATATTTATTACCCAGCCCTCACAACTCCAGCAGAAATCGTACAGCAATGATTAATGTAGCGGCAGTCTAACCTACTCGCTATCATCGACAGTATACTGTTGGAGCTGCCCCGCACCCTGCTCACCAGAGAGGCGCACCGCTTTCGCATAGTCGCGTAAAAGTAGTCTACCCGCGCTTCTGCAAACATCCCCGATGCACTGCAGTACCTGGAGTACCTATATATATTATATAGTTTCGGAGAAAAGTGGCTGTGACATACGGACGGACAGACAGACAGACAGACGGACGGACAGACATGACGAATCTATAAGGGTTCCGTTTTTTGCCATTTGGCTACGGAACCCTAAAAACCGATTCAAAATTCGTTGCGTAGTTTTAAAGATTTAAGCATACATAGGGACGGACAGACAGCGATAGCGACTTTGTTTTATAATATGTAGTGAAGTGATGTATTAGACATATAAACCTTCCTATTGAATAACTCTATCTATTAAAAAAACCGCATTGAATTCCGTTGCGTAGTTTTGAAGATTTAAGCATACATAGGGACGGACAGACAGCGACAACGACTTTGTTTTATAATACGTAGATCGTGTCGACCAAAAGTCAAAAGTCGTGCAAACCGACAGTTATTCCGGCGGAGCCGCGGGCACCAGTTAGTTACGTATGGATTACTAGCTGTTGCCATCGGGTTCACCCACGTGGGTTTTTTTCCCATTCTTGCAACCCATGGGAACCTATTCCCGGGATAATAAATAGTTTAGGTATTATGTTGTTCCAGACCATAAATCTATCCCTGTACTAAATTTCAACCACATGCGTTCAGCTAAATAAACAAAATCTTTACAAACTTTCACATTTATAAAATTAGTAGGATATCCATACAAAAAAATATTTTATTATGTTTTTCTTGAATTTCTTATAAATTATGTAGGTAAATAAAATTCATAATGCATGTTTTCATCGACAGTAGATACATAGACTTGACCAATAGCGTATTTGGCAAATTTCATAATTGGAAAAACAGACGATTTGACGAACTACAGCTTTGACTATTGTCACATTTGACGAAATGCCGATTGGATGAATATCAAATTTGACCAATGTCGTTCAAACCGTTTTTTTTATAAAATTAAGTGGCAGACAAGCACACGGGCCGCCTGATAGAAATTGGTCACCGTGGCATATGGACGTGTGCAATGCCAGGAGAGTCTCATTCGTGCTCAAAATTGATTGAATGACGATATAATTATGAAAATGTAGCGAAATGGAATGCCGGAAAATGATAAACTACTATATTTTTTACTTTAACAACACTATAAAAAGTAAATCCCCGTAAACCTGAGTGTACTTTCTATGTTGTACAATACAAAAGAGGTAGGACACGGCGGTATTTCCATCCCAATTGAACAGTCCGTTATAATACGCAGTTATAATACACAGTTATAATACACAGTTATAATACACAGTTATAATACACAGTTATAATACACAGTTATAATACACAGTTATAATACACAGTTATAATACACAGTTATAATACACAGTTATAATAACCTAGTGGTGTGTTCCCGGCAGTGAGTAGGGTAGCCAGACTTCATTGGATAGTCAGTCTGTCAGTGGAAGACCAAAGGCTTATCCTGGTTGTCTTCTGCGCCAGCGGCACAGAATCTCTCTGTTCTTACAATTTCAGCTGCACGAGTGTGATTCCTCTGGTGCTGCACTCGTCCATAGGCAACGGTAACCACTCTCCATAAAGTACATCATGTGCTTGTCTGCTACCTAAGTAGTAGGTATACCTATAAAAAAACCTCCCCCCTGGGTACACCTCTGATCCTGAGTGTGCTTTATATGTTGTACAATAATAATATTACATCCGTGGTACAAAATAAACAGAAACTAACACCTTCTGGGAACAATTTTGCCTACGCATCGTGTCACTCAATGCAAACAAATAACAATGTCACTTTTGCAAGGTTTCATTTTACAAGGAAGATAATGCAATTAATGCGACCTCTGTCCCAATTGTCCCAACAACTTGGGTAATCTGTGCTTCTCTGGGGAAGCAGTAGAGTGTTCGACTGCTACTTTGGAGATCACGGGTTCGATTATCGTTTAGTGCAAATAATGATGGATGGCGTGGATAATGCCTACTGGCATTGGACTGGAAGTTTTTATAGTATTTATATCCACATTTTAGAACCCATAACATAAACTAGTTAAACTATGCTTTCTTGGTGTCTTGACAGCGTTGTGTAAAATAAACTAGAATTAAATGTTCTGGAACTATTGCTATATGACATGTAATAAATTAGAATTTATTACACATTAAATAGATGCGGAGAGGTCTTTGCTTCAATTACATCAGCAATATTGATTTCTTTACTTCTTTGCATTTTCTACAAAATTTACTAAAATTTCCTTAGAACATTTTTTTTTAAATGGCAACACTGCTTCGGTAACAAACGGAAAAAACCTACAGGGATTCCACGAATGATATAAATGTGCTTACTCTCATAAGAACGAGTGATCAACCAAGTAGGGGAATTCCCGCGCGCTACTTTCTTACACCAACGTAAGCAAGCATGAGAGGGGGTAGGGGTAGGGAAGGAATACGAGATCTTCTTACATTTATTGCCATGAAGGGGTAAATAGTTGTCAAAGTCATACTAAGCGCAAAAGTCCGTTTTTAGACTAAACGACTGAGTCAACTGAGTTGTGTATTGGTAAACAACATAAACTGCCCTTCTTTCGGCACTCGGCAGAAACCAATAGTTCTATGTAAAAGTTTACAAGGAAACCGTTATTTAACCCAAAATTGATATTATATGCTTCATTTTGACTGCCTCTGTGGCGTAGCGGTAGTGAACGCGGCCGCTACGCAGGAGGCGCGGGTTCGATCCCCGCTCAGTGCAAATATTTGTGTGCATGAAATATGAATATTTGCATTGGTCTGGGTGTTTCTATGTATAATATGTATGTATTTACAAAAAAAAAAATGTATCTAAGTATGTTTATCCGCATTCTAGAACCCATAACACAAGCTAGTTAAGCTATGCTTACTTTGGGTCTAGATAGCGTTGTGTAGAATGTCCTACAATATTAATATTTAACCATTTTATTTATATCAAAATCATTGTATAATAGACACTGGAACTATATTCGAACAAGAATTATTGGATATATGTACGTCTTGTACGATTGTACGTCACACACTCAGTTATTGGTCTATTTCTTTCGACGCCTAGACCCAGATCTTCGAAGCTAAGTCAACTTCACCTGCAAGCCGGTAAGTAGGTAGGTATACCTGCCGATTGATGGATGATATGGCTTTCCGTTTATCCTGTTTTGTGGAACGTGATTTAAGCACCATTCGATAGATATGTACATTTGTTTAGGTAGGTATTATGTGTAGAGCGCTCTGCAATTCTTGAATGATAGGTTAACGAAGATTATATTTCGCCGCTTCATTCTCGATATAATTAACCAGGTAGTCCCTTAAATCTACTAGGCAACTTCGCACGTTTTTTAAAAGACATGAATATGACTAAAAAGTAAAAATTTACATGTACCTACTGAGCCACGCTCGCTCAGTCACTCCTCCCAGTTACTCATTCCTTATTTGTGCGTGGCAACGCAAGCACGTCTTCAACAACGCAGCGCCGAATAAATCAAATAAAAGTGAAAGTTTCGGCGTCATATAGTTACTTCTTCCGATGCGGAAGAAAACGAGATATGTAAGTACTTACATAAAACATTTTATCATTTATCATATTGTGCATTACCTTCTAGAGTAAACGATATTGCTACAGGTATAATTACAATAAATACCTTTCATATACATCGGGGTTGACCGCGAGTCTCCAACGATGATATTAATTTTACGTTAACCGTAAAACAATCAGTACTCGCTAGTTTGTAGCAATTAACCGTGAGTTAATAACTACACACATTATCAATATTCATACTAGTTAAGCGATAATACCAACCATTACTTTGCTTTGCGGCAATGCACTTAACGAATGATAAAAATATTTTCATTTTTATACCCTCATTCATACATATTAACGAGATACTATTTAATACAAGAGAGCAATGCAGTAAGCGAGTGACTTATATATTATATCAGGATAACTGCGGGTTACCTGCGAACATTCACCATATAGTGTACAATATACCCAATCGTACGGACGTACGTAGTAAGCCTTCCCGAAGAGCGATACCTAGCTCGGGCCCTCTCCGTGAGTAGCGGCACCGCCGTGAAACCAATTACCACACCACGATGGCAATCCAACGTCGTCGACTCGACAGAAGAAGAAGAAGAAGAAGAAGAACCGACCCCGCCTAGAGGATAACCGTGTGTTATCACGAAGGCTATCTGATCCCTAGACGTTAACCGTGTGCTAACACATGGGATTCAGGGGGTTACCTGCGAACATTCAACATATAGTGTACAATATACCCAATCGGGACCGACCCCGCCTAGAGGATAACCGTGTGTTATCACGAAGGCTATCTGATCCCTAGACGTTAACCGTGTGTTAACACATGGGATTCAGGGGGTTACCTGCGAACATTCAACATATAGTGTACAATATACTCAATCGGGACCGACCCCGCCTAGAGGATAACCGTGTGTTATCACGAAGGCAATCTAATCCCTAGAGGTTAACCGTGTGTTAACACATAGGAATCAATCATCAATAAGGTGATTACGATTTCAGTTCCATGTCTACATTGACATTACCTAAAGTACGTAATGCCGGTAGGTGGATCGTGTATCCTCACAAAGGCAGTTATCTATGTACTCAATTTGAATAATTAATTACTTAGTATACCGTTTTCTTTCTTCATCGACAGTTTTTCTCAGAGTACCCCCCTAATAACATTTTGTTATTAATTGTCTTTATGATAGAAGTGTTATCTTATTTAAGAAATCGCGGCTTTAGGTCCGTCGTGTAATTACACGACTAATCCGCATAGGAGATAACTATACGATCACAAAATAAACTGCGAGTTAATTTTGAACAAACCAAAATACTCAGTACGCGCAATCCAAAGTAGATATACATGTACACTTCTTATCATCTGCGAGATAATATGCAATACCCTTTTTTATTCAAATTTTGTTACGGTGTACCTAGTACATGAGCTAATAATAAAAAACGCCCCCTGAACTTATTGCGAGAATTGCGGCCGCCATACCGGGCATGGTTAGAAATAGAGATAAAAATACTCTTTCTACCTAGCAACAACAACTCCGTTCAGGAATTATGAACTCACGCAGTGCCATACTAAGCTCATTACGCCCAGTCTTGATATGATAAAACCTGCCTAAACGTAACCCATGATGCAGAAAGAGACAAAATTGAAATAATGTGTTATTAGCGAGCGTGTACAATCCACCGTGCGTTAACACGACGGATAAGTTGATGCTCAAAGATTAAACCCGGGAGTTGGCTGCGATTCAACATAATATCCATATGTTATTACGACTAGCGTCTGTAAGCTTTCCTGGCGGTTAACCGTGCGTTAACACGACGGATAAGTTGATGCTCAAAGATTAACCCCGGGAGTTGGCTGCGATTCAACATATATCCATACGTTATTACGACTAGCGTCTGTAAGTTTTCCTGGCGGTTAACCGTGAGTTAACACGAAGGACAAGTTGATGCTCAAATATTAAACCTGAGTGCTGACCGCGAGTCAACACGAAGGGAAACTGGTAAGCTCCTCGCTTCCCATCGAACAAGAAGGGGGGGGGGGGGGGGAGGGAACCGTCGACAGGCACCGACTGCGAGTTAGCACCGCGACAACCAGCGTGTTCCCAGCGCGAAGAGCGCTTCTTCGAACAAGCCCCGAGCCGTAGTTCAGGTAAATGCCGGTCTTATAAACTATTTTTACAATTGTTGGCAGTTTACCCAAAACACTATACCTAATGGTGGTAAATGTTTTACATTAAACTTAAACTATCGAATAAATTCATCTCAAAGTTACACTTTAAGATGGAGGACTATCGTACAGCTAGAAAACTGAAATCCAAAGACAGCTATTTACCTACTATTGATCTGAAAAAGATCTCTCAGATCGTAAACTTTTAAGATCTCAATAAATTCGAGTCCGCGTTCGGGGTAAAAACCAACTATGAATCCTCAGCTTTGCCATATGGGTCATCAGTTATCAGTGACACCAAGAGTCTTCACAAAACTTATGACGGAAAAAATACTGAGTGTCTTAAGAATATAAAATAATCGGTCATTATTCAAACGCTTAGGCTTCGTTATAAATTTCGATATACAAGCAATGATATATTATAAACTATAGATATGTTGTCCACACTCTAAAATGGCTACAAAAAAAAAAAAAAAAATGATGACTTTTGGTTATCATTTTATGCACCAATCAGAATCGCGACAGTGCGCGCGATAAAAAAAAAAAAAAAAAAAAAAAAAAAAAAAATACGTTTTTAATAATAAAAACGTAAAAATTAAATATTAATAATATAAATAATAATATGATTCATATAAATTAATAACGTTGACGTATTTTTAGAAGTAGCTAATATGTTGTGTTTGCGCCATTTTTTCGTGTATGACGTACCTACCTATAAAAATAATACTATCATTGTATACAAGTTCATTGTACCCACAACAATCAGGTAAATAATTTAGGTTCTGTATATGATACAAGAAACCTGACGTTAACGCTACCTATTGAAAAGCGAAATAAAATAGCAAAATTAGTTCAAAAGGCTTCATCTTTACCACAGTGCACTATACGCGACTTAGCTCAACTGATAGGAGTTTTAACCTCTTCGTGCCCGGCAGCCAAATACGGTTGGCTATACTCGAAAATTCTGGAACGATACAAATTTCCTATGTTATCGAAGTACGAAGATTACGAAACAAGGATCAGACTCCCTTCAGAGTTATCGACAGACCTTGACTGGTGGAGCGAGAACATATTCACAACATTTAATTAAGTGACTCGCTCACTTTAAAATTCGAGACTTACACGGATACCCCCCAGACAGGCTGGGGCGCAGTGTGTAACATAATAACCTAATAACAGACGAGCTAACGGAATGCGGGTGCGTTTACTATCAATTAGCAGAAATTTTACACTTACATGGTTCCCCTTCCCCTTAGCATAAAAATGCAGCAGAAAAATGGCCCCGACAGCCCCGATTTCCAAAGTTGGAAAAATTTATGGATTCAGAAATAATTCTGATAAATATTCTCTTCAATCTCTTCTTATAGACCAACATCCCCTCCACCAGGACCTTACCCTGGCTGCAGCAAGGTTCTGCGGCAAGCCTTAATCCGGCTAGGGTCTCCTCCCGATGCACTAAATCTATTAATAGCTCCGTTGGTAGACAGTACTATAAAGCAGTATGTTACTTTAAGGCTGTGGTGGCAATTTTGCCAACACAATTATATTAGTTCATTCAAACCTCCAATAACGGCGGTACTACCATTTTTAAGCCAACAGTTTACGTGACGTTCATACAGGAGCTTAGAAATAGTCACCGATCAGCATTATCATTATTCCCCGGTGACAACATCGGTTTAGATGAAAGAGTAAAGCGTCTGCTGAAAGGTGCTTTCAGATTGAAACCGCTCCTGGACGTGACCAACCTATTCTGTTCCTACCTCATTTCGAGGAGAACATACATATCTGCCCCGCAACAGTCCTCAAAGATTACATTTCGTTACAAAAAATAAGAGAACTGCCAGTACGGGTCAATCGTTATTAACATACAAAGCACCACACAGACCAGCTACCACACAATCAGTTGGTCGCGGGATAAAACAGGGTGCTGACAGAAAGTGGCATCGACACGAGCGTCTTTAGCGCACACAGCACGCGCCATGCCGCCCCCTCCGCCGCGCACTCGCGCGGTCGTTCAGTCGACACTACTCGGAAAACTGCTGGCCGGACCAGCACATCCAATACACTCACAAAAATTCTATATATCAGTGACGAAAATTTTGCTAATTTAGTATGCCTTACCTAGTTTGGATAATAGATAATTGGAAATTACTTATTTGTATTAGTAACTTAATTAAATTAATTAAATGAATAAGTAACTATGTTTTTGCTCCCAATATAATCATTATGTTCATATTAGGAGTTCCATTGAATTAAAAACTTTCTGTGCTATCTCTGAAAGTCTACCTGGTTAATTATATCGAGAATGAAGCGGCGAAATATAATAGATGATCAAACGAACTTCTCAAGCGAAGTTCGATCATTATTATATGAGCCGCTTCATTCGAAGATATAATCACCCTCCCACCCATAGTACACAAACAGTATTGTTAATACGTTTGATACTATACCCAAAGCAAGAAGGCAAGAAAGTTTTTTTTTTAGGGTTATTTTACCTCTCTAAAGAATGAGTAACTGGGAGGAGTGACTGAGCGAGCGTGGCTCAGTAGGTACATGTAAATTTTTACTTTTTAGTCATATTCATGTCTTTTAAAAAACGTGCGAAGTTGCCTAGTAGATTTAAGGGACTACCTGGTTAATTATATCTTCGAATGAAGCGGCTCATATAATAATGATCGAACTTCGCTTGAGAAGTTCGTTTGATCATCTATAACATTATACTGATAAGAAGTGTAATGATATTTAATCATAATAATAAATATCTACAAAGTAGGTGTCTTAGGTCCTACCATATATTATTATGGATATATAAGGCAAGGTCATAACTTTGAACTAGGTAAAGTTCTAGGAATTGTTTGACATGATGCCCACAGTTACATTCTATCATCGCACTTCTCGCCATAGGCGGGGAATTCGTCCTCACACATTGCGACCGGAAATGGTGCGCACTGTGCGGTATGAAAGGAACTTCATCCCTCGCACACTCAAGCTGTGGAATGAACTCCCCGGGACGGTTTTCCCAAGCGACTACAATATGGGATTCTTCAAGAAGGGCATTAGAAGGTTTCTTCAGGGTCGGCAGCACGAGTGTGACGCCCCTGGTGTTGCATACGTCCATAGGCCACGGTAACCAATTTTCATCAGGTGGGCCGTGTGCTTGTCTGCTACCTAAGTGGTATGAAAAAAAAGTTCAAACTTATGATCTTGTCGAATCAAGTCATAGAAAGGTATAAACTAATAGGTCGAGTGGGCACCTTAAAATTATGAAAGGACGAATGGGCACTGGGGACGAATTCCAGGGGACCAGTGGGTACCAACCCATATTATAGTGTGATAAGATAAATTAATCTATCAGTTATAATTTACAATACTGCTAAGTATATAAGTTTAGTAATTTACAACACTGCAAAGTAAAAATGTAATTAGCGACATCTAGTTGTAGTTACTTAAACTAATACGGTTGCTTATCTACCTAAAATACTTGACTTCGGAGGGTTCGGGGATAAGTAGAAAAATTTTGTGGTATTTCAAAACTCACAGTGTAGCCCGCTAAGTCATAGTTCTGATTATGAACAGAGGGCACTATTAGTATCCTACTAATATTATAAACGCGAAAGTTTGTAAGTACCTATGTGAGGATGTATGTAAGGATATAATATGTGTGAATGTTTGTTTCTCTCTCACGTAAAAACTATTGAATGGATTTTATTGAAACCTTACAATAATAGAAGAATATACCTATGGGTTATATATCAGCGATGAACGGGATCAGAATTCGACGCGGGCGGAGGCGCGGGCAACAGCTAGAACAAGATAACACTTGATACAAAATTTTATGGGTACTATTTAATACCTACCAGCTTTTCCGCCCTAACGTCAACCGGATGTGTAATGTGTATCCCCGTGAATGTTTCAAAATGTTTGTTTCAAAACTTTATCCTGACAAATTACGAAGACAACAAACAGAAATCATCTAAATTGGTCAAAACATTTTTAAGATTTAGACTCAGTAACAAGTTCAACATTTTTATTTATGAAGTTAAATAACAGTGGTTCCACAAATTGAACAATTTCGTCCAAGATCCGTCGCGAAACGTCTCCAACTTTTGACTGTAAGACGTCAAACGTCAAAAGCAGACAGTTTCTCAAATTGTTACCAATTTTCCATTAAATAAATACATTTACCTAAATAATTAAATTATCCTAGAGATAGATTAGATGGCAGTCGCTTCTACAAAAGTCGTATAAACCAAAACAAAAGGAACAGAAAAGGCAAGAGGACTCCGGCACTCTTGAGGAGAAAGCCTCGAATGCGACTGGGAACACCATTAAGCTGATGATGACTTTACGCGAAGGCTTCAAGTATTAAACTTTCGCATCCGAAGCCTACATTTCGGACTCGGATCTATTTAAATAAGATTTGGCTAAGTTTTTTCGGCTATATTGGTAGCAACTGAAGCTTACCCCCAGCCTGATTTGTGGTTAGTGGTCAACCACTTACAGAGAGGTTCTCCAGATCACACATAGATCCGCTTTGACCTAATGACTATTGACAGCTGGGACCGACTTTTAATGCGCCCTCCGAAACACGGAAGCACTCAGATAAAATGCCACTAAATAGCACCCATCTAAATGGCAACCGCATCTAGGTAGCTTAACCCACTGATCGTTTACCAAACGTGTGGTGTATAGTGTAATGAAACAAATTTAATTAGATCATATTAAACAATAGTTCTTCAGTTCTTCCTTCATAGTTCATTTCACATTATGATCCTGCCTTTAATTGTCCCTTAGGCGCTTGCCTTACAATATTTCGTGTACTTTGCTTGGCTGATCTAAATTATTCATCGCACGGGTCCGTCCGACCGTTCTGTCGCACTCAACTTTAGTATTCTCCTGTGTATGGTACTTACAGAATAATGTATAATGCTGCGCCGTATTCTACACGTCGGCAGAGATTATTGTACCTACAGTCGCGTGAACTGTTATGCAGATAAAACTTGTTCGAAATGAAATAAAATATTGGAGATTTGTTTTTAGATAACAGTCGGAAAATATCGAGGTCCAGCCAAATCCGCAGTTAAGACTGGTAGAGCGGACCCCAGACGCCGAGGTGAAAGCTTCGGATTCGAATTCCAATCAAATTACGGTTAAGGTATCGGAATTGGGATTGAGAGGTCGTGAGTTTGAACGCCAGTCATAATAGCAGCAGCATGAACCTACTCTAATTTGATTTAGCTTGACTAGAGGAATTTTGAAAAAATATACCTAATCATTTTTTTTTGTAATTGCTGCACTTATTCTGTTATTGCCAAATGCGAGACATGCTCATTGTTTTTCTACCTCTCTTGAGTTCGCCCCCTAGTTGAATTCGCTCATTCAAAGCTAATCTACACCTAGCTGTGGTTATCAAGCTAATGGTAATTACACGCATACAGTGTACTCGTATATACTTAGTGGTGATATTTTTCTTCAAAATTTAAATAAACCACTTCAATCTGATATTGTACTAACCAATATTATAGAAGTGGAAGTGTTATTTGTTTGTTACTCAATCACACAAGAATCGTTTGATGACTAAATATCTGATAAGGTATGGTATGACCGTGAATAAGGTCTTCATAACATTGAATATAACATACAGAAATACAGAAGTTAGGCAGAGGTGAATTAACATGCACATTTCACCAAACATTGTATTCGGTCCCACGTAATAGGGGGTGAGCCTATTGCGGTATTCCGGGCACTATTGTTGACTCGAGCCATGCATCTGAGACTGAGTCTGGGCTGTATATACTGTCTGATGTTAAACAACCTTATCCCTTAGTCGCCTTATACGACACTGCATGGGAAGAGATGGGGTCGCCCAAACTTTACTCTGCCGGGAACCACGCGGTAACAATAATTGCAAAGCAGGCAAAAATTCAAACTTTTATTTTCAATTCTAAAATGTAGATTTTAATGGTGAAGATAAAGCAATAATTTCCTTCATCTAGAACGTTGATTATTCATCTTGGCTAAAATTTATTAGCACAAAAGAATGCCTCATGAAAGTAGCGATGAGCGTACGATATTCATTTGTTTTCATTAGCGAGCCACCCGGAGCTACCACTGAAACTCACATAAAAGCGCTGGGATATTTTATTACTGTTTTATAATGTTCTTTAATAGCACGGTGAGACTACAACTTTCCATTAAGAGTGTAACATTTCATACCCGCTAAGATCATCTCAATGTGAAGACGCTAAGTTCCTTTGAAGTGAAGTAGGTAAAGCCCTCTCCACGAGTAGGTACGTATAATTTTCCCCACCAGAAAGAATTTAGTGCGGAAAAGTGGATGCATATTTTTTTGACATCCTACTTTGCCCCACCAGTGAGGACGCTTAGTGGGGCAAACTGGGCCTCGATTCTGCTAAAGCACAACCACTGTCACACCACAGAGACTGCGAGAAAATTCCATTTGATTTTAGCCTTTAAAGAAATGCAGTTAAAGTTTAAAATTAAATGGCTTTTTGTAGAGTGAACGAAAGCGTGTAATGAAAATAATGCCATTTAATTATGGACTTTAATTTTATAGCAATAAAGTCTAAAATTTAATGCCAATTTTTGCAGAGACTGTGGCACGACAGTGGTTTTGCTTTAGCAGAATCGAGGGCCTGGAAGTACTCCGTCGAACTCTTACACTTCTCAATAAATGGTGAGGACTACGTTTAAGTGAAAAGACCGGAGTCATCGTCAGTGTATGTAATGTAGCCCAGACACTTATCTATGGTCTTTGGAGATCCACTAATCACATGTTCTTGAATGAGGTGAACATACTAATGTGCGCGCGGCATCTCTGGCTTTACTGAACCAATTTTGATAATTATTTTCTATCATCACGCTAGCAGGTAGGCTTTAACGGGATCAGAAATTCACGAGGGCAACAGCTTCTCTAAATAAAATTATGAAAGTGCTGTTGGTAATTTTTCCTAAAGCTCAAAAACCTTTATTACACAAAAACACATTACCAAACTACTATTTTGTAAATAAAATTTAACAGCACTAAATGGTTTGCGTATTATGCTGAGTTTCTATAGTAGAACTGAACTGCTGCAGGCAAGATTAATAGCACATTACGCTTTTGTTTACTGGTAGTCATTATTCAATTAAATATTATGGGCAGCGATACACAATTGTGTCAGTGAAGAAATATAATAACTGTTTTACTTTTAACAGAACCGAACTCGAACGAGACTTTGCTCTCAATAAAAATTCATAATCATTAACTTGGATTGTGATTTCAGGGTTCAATGCCAACTCTTCGAAATTTTATTATGAATACATACTATCACTCAACTGGTGATGCACCAAGTTTTATATTAAGGCTCCATACATACATCCATGCCTCTTTCCTAATACCTCGTTAGGAAACCACAACCATGTTTCAACTAGCTATGATCCTGATATACATTTTTGGTATTACTCTAATAAATCGTCTTTGTCAACCATTTACAACTCTGGAGTACCCACAACCGGTGATTATGGGGACTTCTGAGTTCTAAAATCCACTGTTGACAACCCGTGTCAATGAAGTAATACGAGTAGGTACTATAATGCCGCAGCAATTGCTGATGTTAACATTACACTATCAACGTGCCTATCATACTTATCTCATAGTTTGAGATGTAACATAATTTAAAATATTCGTACTAAGTTAAAACATGCAATCAAGTCGAACAAATTCAAGTAAGTTCAATAGTGTTCGGGAATCTACAACTCACAGATTAGGCTACTTTCAGTTAATTACCGTGATATTTATACCATGCCCGTATCCAAGGGGATAACAAGTAAACTTTTGGAACTAATCTTTGAAATTCGAATGTACCAGTACCTACGTCAAACTAATGTGAATACACTCTTATTGTCATGCCCGTATGATGATAATGTGCTAAGGATTTTCATTCATGTCGAGCTGGAGACAAAATTTTCTGAAAAGTTAATTAAGCAAGTTAGTATGCTGGTACATTGATAATAAGAAAGTTTGAGGATAGTATTCCGTATCTTGAGATCTCGATAATATCTGTTTTGAATTACGATTACCCTAGTGCATGAGTTAATTATTTGTGGCAAGGAAAAGTACGCAGACAATAATCTTCTGTGTGTATAAAAACAAGAAGAGGGTAAAAAAGCGAAATAAAACCCTTTTCCAACCCGTCTGGCCAGCGTGGAAACAATAGGTTAAAGCCTCTTAACATTGGGAGGGGCCTATGCCCAGCAGTGAACTGCTAAACGCTAATTGATTGATTGCAAGAATAAGAATATTTAGGAGGTTATAATATTTCAGTCACCGACGAAAAACCGATACACGAAACAAAAACACTAAGTGAAACCTGGGCTCCCAATTACTTTGAACGCAACTGGGTAATAACTATGAAAATGATGACTATGATAATTTTATCCTAGCGTTAAGTCCCAGTAGCATCCGAAGCTTTGCAGCTAGACCGTTGTTATTTTTTTGGACTTTTTAGGGCTCCAACTACCCGTAACGACTGCCAATAGATGTTCTTCTGGCAACGTGCTCTCCGAGGTACGACCAGACCAATTCAAATACCCATATTTCATGAACATAAATATTTGCATTGAGCGTTCAGTACCGCTACGCCACGGAGGCTATCAATAGTTTTTTTTTAAATTCTATATATAGTTACTAGCTTTTGCCCGCGGCTCCGCCCGCGTGGAAGTCGGTTATCGCGACCAAACATAGCCTATGTCCTTTTTCAAGGTCTAACCTACCTCTATACCAAATTTCATCAAAATCGGTTCAGCGGTTTAGTCGTAAAAGTGAGACAGACAGACAGAGTTACTTTCGCATTTATAATATTAGTAGGGATTTGACGTATCTGTGTGCTTAATACGTACGTATACATATTTTTATAATTTACACATACGATTTCAGTATCATAAGTTAATGCGTCTTTAAGTGCTTGCTTCTAACGTGAAGTTAGTCAATTAGTGAAGGATGGAAGTTCTATTTTTGGTATATTAGCTGCCAAGTTTGGCTAAATATTTCAATCCTCTAACGTAAACATGCCAAATTTATTTATTACTTTTTGGATGATCCTTGATAAGTCGGTGTTAGTATGGTATGTTATATAAGTAAGGTTTTTAATCAGTTCTAGATTAAGATGGATACCAACCTATTTTTAAGCCCTTTACTGACTTCTGAGGACGCTGACTCTTCTTCTTCATTTGAGTTCCAATCTCAGTCGCATCTAAAGCAAACACTTTGGAGGTTCTGGGGTCTAATCTCCTGTTCCTCCTTGAATTGGTTTCTTCTGAATTTTATAAGAGCGGTCACTGAGAGAAATTAAATAGGTACCTGTACCTGAGCGGCCCATATCACAAGCTAGTTAAGCTATGCTTACTTTGGGTCTAGATAGCGTTGTGTAGAATGTAGAATGTCCTACAATATGGGGTCTATGGAATCTTTACAGTCATAGCGCGTATATCTTAGAGTATCTATCAGGTAAGATAGATACTCTAAGGCGTATATGGATACGCGCTATGACTCTAGATATTCCTTTTGACAAGCGTTTGATTGCTGTCAGAGGTCGTGAATTTGATATTAAGTGATTTTAATTGTTAGACCAAAAAATTATCAAAGAAGTTACCTATGTTCATTTGTACTCGATAACATAATTCGAATTAGTTAGTTCCTTTCTTCGATAGAATTGTGTAGAATGTCCTAGAATACCTATCTATTTGTTTTACAGACTATTCTCCATATCTGGTTACCAGACAACAGACAATTGAAGGTACAGTCACAATCACAATCGTTCGAGCGTGTATTCAGGGAACTAAGCGGCTTAGACGTCACTTTTACCCACATCACAGCGCCGTGTAAACAATCCAGTGAGTGAATCCTTCAGTCCTTTCCTACGGTCCAATGGACATGGTCCGCCGCCTCCATAAATTATTTTGGTGTGGTTCAAAGGCAAAACATTGCCTATTAAGTGCCTTAATATTTTTCTCTTTGCTGGTTCTATCCAAGTTAGCATGCACGTAACTAGTTATAAGATTTGTCATAATAGTTATTAGCTGGGAAGTTTTGAAGGTTATAAAGTATTTTTGTTCATTATACATTACTAACTGACCCGGCGAACTTCGTTCCGCCATATTTTCTGATCCCGTTCCCGCTGCATATTTTTTAATTTATCAGTGTTTCTCTACAATATTATGCATGTAATATACATATAAACCTTCCTCTTAAATCACTCTATCTATTGAAAAAAACCGCTTCAAAATCCATTGCATAGTTTTGAAGATTTAAGCATACATAGGGACGGACAGACAGCGACAGCGACTTTGTTTTATAATATGTCGTGAAATCACAATACAATACAATTTAGTCAAGTCAATAAATTAAAGTAATCAAATAACGGGTTATTTGATTACTTTAATTTATTGACTTGCCGGGATATTTACCATGCCTGACCGGGAACGGTCAGGGGCGGGCCCCTGACCGTTCCCGGCGCAAAAGTGCCCATTACACTCGCCGCGTTTCCACGCTAGATTGCGATGGCCAGCCTTTGCACCAGGAACGCTCCGGAACGGGAGTCACCAGTTGTCTCTATGAGCCTGTCTCCTATTGGTTTTTGTTCATCAACCCAAAGATAAAATCTGGTGTTAATAGTTTGGGTGTTTTGGCCCAAGCTAGATTTTAGTAAATAAAACCCACCTCACCTGACCTGAAGAGGTTCTAGAGCAGGCTTTCCTCTTGGGGTTGGGAGGTCAGAGGACAATTTTGCGTCCTTAAAAGTCAAGATAATCCAATGAGAAAGTGAGCTGACGCAGGTCTCCAAAGCACAAGCTTAGGATGCAACCGAGAGTAATTAATACTGTGATAACGATGTTGATATCAATGTGAGAGTCGATTCACAACTCAGCGTTATTCTGGAATGCGGGCCTTACTGGTGTAGTGTATCCTCAGTTGAGCATCTCTGACGAGAGAAAATGATATCACAATATTACAATAGTCAGTTTTATTTTTTCTACTAGCTGTTGCTCGCGGCTCCGCCCGCGTGGATGTCGGTAATTGCGACCAAACATAGCCTATGTCCTTCCCCAGAGTCTAATCTAACTTGGGCCAATCGGAAACTTAAAACAATACATGGTAAATATCCCGATAGGTCTAATAGTAATGTGAACGACGATGATAGTGTAAGTACCAAAAAAAAATTGTGAGTTTAATGAAAATAATTTGTACGATGAAGATTTATAGTATAAGTTTAGAATCCAGAAAATCTACGAATAAAGTTTAATATAGGATGTAATATTAAATCTTTACCAGATTTAATTTAGATTCTCAAATCCTCAAACGTTCTGTAATCGAAATTTCAAAACGTTTGTAGGATTCATTTTCATGAGAACTCGCCGCAGCCTGTAGGTTTGATATTAAACTTTCAAACCTTGAATAAATGATAGTAACGGAGTTTAGCGGGCGTCTTTATTAACCTTAGTTATGCCCTTTTCTTAATATTCTTTTTAGCGTGATGTTAAAAGTCAAAAGAATATTTTACATTATGAATTTTTCATTTGAAGTTGATGACTAAGTTACAGGGATAAGTGCCTAGTTTTTTCTAATGAACTTCAAAAAGCAGTCGGACTTATTAAGTCGGATTAATTTAATAATACTTAATCTCAAAGTTATGCTATTAGCTATTATGTCTCAATTAGCGTTGAAGCATAGGTAGCTTTGTGGATAAGGAGTCGGCCTTACGATCGAAAGGTCCCCGGTTCGAATGCTGGTCATTATACCTACTACCAACCTAAACCCACTCCTAACACAAGCAATTTAGCTTAGCTGGAGGGGTTAAATGGAATATTAATAATTGCGATTACTAATATTCTTTATAAAAAATACTATTGTGATGTTGAAATGTTGCAGCGTTGTAACAAGCGCTACACTTTGACGTTGTTCACCCTCGCTAATTAGTGCATGTTCTCACAAATCGGCTTAGAGCTTAACTTTAAGCTGATTTGCTTTCAATTTTTAAATTGATTGCCATCTATGAGAATAAAATATATTTTTTAAATTTATAAATTACTAGCTGTTGCCCGCGGCTCCGCTCGCGTGGATATCGGTTATCGCGACCAAACATAGCCTATGTCCTTTCCCAAGGTGTAATCTATCTCTGTACTCACCAAATTGTATCAAAATCGGTTCAGCAGTTTGGCATGAAAGCGTACCTAACAGACAAACTGACAGACAGACAGAGTTACTTTCGCATTTATAATTTTAGTATAGATTTATAAATTAAATAGCTGAGCCCTCGGCTTCATCCTCGTGGAATTCTGGTTCTACTATTCCAGATAAAAAATAGCCTGTATGAGTTATACCCAACTATAACCTATCCCTGTACCAAATTTTAGCAAGATCCGCTCGGCCGTTAGAGCGTGCTTGAATAACAAATATCCAAACATCTTTACAAACTTTCATCCCTAGAAAAGCTGCTATAGGTTGTGAGAACAAGACCAATCCACACGGACCAAGCCGCGGGTATCGTCTAGTCATTAATATTTTATTAGTACAATTTCACACACATCAAAGGAAGGTTATGAGTTATGACACATCCGCATTACGCACCCGTAAATATTTATTAGAACACCATTCACTACGTTACACGCAGCAAAAGGTTTTAGGACCCTTTAATAACTTCTGCTGTGTATAATGGAATTATAATTGGCCCCTATACGCCTTCAAATGACTTGAACATTATTTATTTATTTTTTGGGGTCCATACATCAGATAAAAAGTGGAATTGATATAATGGAATTCACATTTTCACTTTTTTTGATCGTGCAAAAAATCCTCACGGATACCTCCCCCGCCGGAGCCGGGTGGAGGAGGTTATGTCGGACTCGAACCGACTAAAACGCAGGCTGTCTTTGGGTCATCGGTTGCCGGAGGTGAGACTGTCGTAGACATATCCCTCGCACCTCGGCTAATCATATTATCTCTTCGTGTGTCTTTTATTTTCACTTTGAGTGTTATGGGGCCCTACCAAAACTGAAGCGAACTTTACTTTACCTGCAAGTCGGTATACGTGCTGACTAATGGATGAAGCTTTACAATCAAAAAATGATCTTAATATTTTAGTATTCCCCTCTTCCTGTTGTTTATTCTGATATTTTGTACGCACCTTTAGTTTCGACGATAATATATTATATAATTTATATTAATAAAACAGTTTGACTTGCTCTTGATACCTTGGTATTAAGATCATTTTGAGACTTTGTAGTCAAGATAGATCTGATGCTGAATGTACAGACTGTCCTCTTTGGGTCGGGAGGTCTGAGGGCAGTCGCTCTTATGAAAACCGTATGAACAAAACCAAGAGAAGATGAACTAAGCAGACCCTGGTCTTCGAAGTGTAAGGCGCCGGATGTAACCGCTGTCCCACGGTGCGTGCATAATGCAACATATATCTTGATTTATACAGGAAGCCTTCCGACCTTCTAAATTCACGAGGAGAATCTGCCATTGCTTATTTAAGTTACTGATATTTAATATACACTAGGTATTAGTTACGCCTGAGAGGGCCATCTCCTGAAGGGGCCAGCCCGAAACGGGAGATGTTCCTGGGTCAACCAGGGTACGAGGACCCGCGATGGGGTGTGAATTTAGACGTTACGATCTTACACGGGTACGAAAAAACTAAAATATACATTTTTTCAGTTGAGTTCCCTCCTCTTCATGCGTAAAGTTGAATGCTTATCCATTTTCGCTATAATGTTGGTTAAATGTCTACCGTAATATATCCAAACTTTGAAGTTTACTCTGAACGCAGACCGACAAAGGTTCTAGCAGTGCCTCGGGCTTTTGGTGTTCAAACCGGCTTACAACAGATAGGTACAACACGAAAATGATGAGAACACTATTTTATATGTAATTTAAACAGTAAAAACCCTTACATTTTAGGGTAACACTAAGTTTACTTACGGCCGTTCCCAATAACATAATCTATAAAGGTAAAGGTAGAGATTTTGTCAAATCCTATTGTTATTTTGCTACTATGAATTGTTACCATAGAGATTGATGACGTTTTTATCCTTTCTAATGTCAAAACTTGCGATATATACCTAGGTTATTGGGAACGGCCGTTATTGTTGTAAAATTTCATAAAAGTACCTGTTTAAACCTACAGTCCGCATCAGGTCGATCTTGTGTATTCCCACGTACATTACAGTTTACATCAATAAAACAGTTTGACTTGACTAAAAATTATTGGTAGTATGAGCATTTTTTAATACTTTGCTAGTCAAGATCGATCTGTTGCTGACTGTAGGTACACTCGGCTGAAGAAACAAGTATACACCTTACCTTTACACGCATTTTCACATATAAATAATGGTATTATTATTAGGTATATTTCCTTGGCCGTGTGTAGCCATATATACTCACGCCTTTCTCCCTATAAAGTAAGCAGAGATTACAGCCACAACAGAAATTGCCGAGCTTCCTCCACTGCCATTAAACGTTTCAAATCATGCAAGTCCACTTGCGGCTTCCTACATCAGGATTCTGTATGAATAGCTATGTAACAAATGTCTGACCGTGTTGCTTCCATCGCGCCCTGTAGGGCCCACATAAAATATATCGATGGTCTAAAAACACAAACATACCTACTAAGTGAAAAATTTAGCACGTTCAATTATGAACCCTATATTGATAACGAAGAAGACGAATATGCTAAGCGCAAAAAATTACACTAAGTATGTTTTTCTTTTCGACCATCGATATTTTCATCCAACGTTGAAATAGAGAAAAGATTTTGTAACAAACGTTTCGATATTGTAGTTGGTTAGACTACCAGTAATACAATATATTCTTATTACTACCTGTTGCCCGCGGCTCCATCTGTATGGAATACTAATCGCTTTCCCTTGACTTACAGGAATATATTCCCGAATAAAAGGTAGCCTATGTACGCCTGAAGAGAGTTTAAGGGTGCTTACATAGAGAAACAGGTTACTAGTACCTGTTACATGTACCGACAAGTTTCCATAGAAACTAAAATGATGGGCATTCGTCGTTTACGTTCTAAAACCACTTAGGTAAAATAAATCGCAACGGATTCACACCCTTATGTATAAAAACATATGGGCGCGACTACTTTGCGATTTTTTTGACAAACGACTATTTAAATTGACATGATGGCAACGCTCGTATATATCGGTAACTTGTTTCTCTATTCAAATCGATTTAGAATGGAAAAAGAATCGATCGACTAATCGATATACTACCGTCTTTCGCGCCCCAAAGTCGGTAGTATAGAAGAATTTGGATCGGCTTCGTGCGGGCTTCGGTGGCTTAGCGGTCAGAGCATTCCCCCTGTAAGGGAAAGATTGCGCGTTCAAGTCCCGTCCGAGGTTGATTCTTTTACCTTTCTAAATCGATTTGAATTGTTAGCATAATAATGTTCTGCAGATCTGCTGAGGAAGGTAAAACATACATCTATAAAATGATTCTTGCCTTCTTTCTACTAAATTACCTTGCAGTTTCAGTTACTTCCTGTCTTACTTCACAAGTTCTAAACAAACAAAGTTGAAAGAAAAATATTCATTTCGATTTTGCCGAAGAATCTTAAAACGTGTAGTTTAACTCGAGCCCTCAATTTCTACGTGACTTGACCACTAATAGCTTGATGGTATCAGTATGAGGCAAACGTCACGAAACTGTGAGTTTTCATTAAAGAGAATGGTACCACAATCGTAGTGAACGTGATCGAGCGTGACGATCGAGTGATTGAATGAATAAAAATGTACCATTTCCCTTAGTCGTAGCCATTACTTGATTAACGATTTTACTGATTTCATTTCACTGAGGGCTCTTGCGGAAAGAAAAATTACAAAAATTGCACAGACACTTGGTAAACTTAAAGATTGTTTCAGTATTCCACGTGAGTGGAGTCAATGGGTAAAAGCTAGTTCAAAACAGGAACTCCTTTCTTCTCCTCCCTAGTGGTACTACGCTCTCTCTTTATAACAAGGTTCAACATTATTATACGGATTTTTTTACGATTTTTGAGGGTGTTATGATCCTATGAAGATCTTCAGAGCCCAAGTCAAGCACACTAACCACACAAACCGATACACCTGCTGAATGATGGAGGAGGCTCTGGTACAGAGGTTTAGTCAGAGTTGAGAAATCAGACAAACACGATTTTAAATTATAAAGCTATTAATCAAACGTTGTATTTCATTTATTTACAGATTACCAAAATAATAACTAGGTACAATCAGCATAAGATCTATCTTGACTAGAAGAGTAGGTCCTCAAAGTGATGTTAATGCCTCAGTTCCCCCCTTCCTGTTGACTGATTGTTCTGATATTTGGTACACACCTTTAGTCTGGATGATAACATCATTTAAATCAATAAAACAGTTTGGTATTAACCTCATTAGTAGACATTAAGATCTTTTACGCTAATCAAGTACTTTGCTAGTCAATATCGACCGAATGCTGACTGTCCATATTTTGTAATAGATTTAATCTATGCCCCTAATGACATACCCATAAATAGTACATGAGTACTTCTATCTCTATAATTAGATCTTATAAGCGCCGTCTGAAAATCTGATTACACGAACAAATAGTTCTACGCCGTCAAATTTACCTCATTATCTCTAGAAACAGTAGTCAAGGTCTATTGCAACAATAATTAAGCCTTAATTAGTCCGCATTAGTCGCATATTGTTAGGATTTGGCGCTACGAGCTTTGTATGCAATCAGTCCAACTCTCTGATTATAAACGAGGTGGTGCTTTATTGACGTGAAAAATAATTAATAATTACTTAAATATTAATCAAGTGCATTATGAGTCAATAATTAAAGAAGTGAACTGTTTTTAAGGCTAAATTCTTCTCTCCAACATTTAGGCCACGTCGGAGTAGGCAGGTGGCCTACTTAGCGCATACAGGCTAGGGGGTAGTTTAGTAAAGCAAAAGTTCTAGAATATTCGTCACTAGTCACTTACCTATGTCGGTTAGCGAGTATCCAAGAAATCAATCGTATTGGTTTTTTGTCGCGGGGCACTAGGCATTTTAGAAGAAAACAAATATATGAATTACTAGCTGTTGCCCGCGGCTCCGCCCGCGTGGAATTCGGATTCCATCCCCACTTTTTTTTCGTGCTAAAGTTCCCTCGAATATGGTCAGGAGTGATTATATCGAATTCGAACCCACTAAAAACGCATGCCGTCACGGGTCTTTAATTGCTGGGGTGTAAGATTGCCTAGGGCATATTGCGCGCGCTCGCCACTGTGGATCCTAAAAAGTAGCCAGAATGCAAGACACTGGGGCTTTATGCGCTAAGCAATCCGCCTCTCCGTGCGGACCTGGACTTATATAATGCTCTGGAAATCTGCTAGCTGATGTGAATATAAGTAAGTTATGAGTACGGTACAGAGTACCTGTTGATAATGATTTTCATAGAGGTCATCCAGAAATTTACGTAGATTAGAATAACCACGTATCAGCTACAGTCTGAAATGCATAAAATGATAGAAGAAAAAAAAAACAAACTTCTTAACTTTGATATTTTATTTCGCTATTTTTTGACAGTAAAAAGTTCTTTTACATCTTCCTAGCTGATATTCCATACAACCTGACAGAAACATACCAAAATCAAATATTTTGATGTCCAAGTTGTAGTACCTGAAACAAATTCAATTAAATTATATCGATTGAACATCCGTGACGGAAATTCGGGCATGTATAAGGGCCTGGCCACATGTCCACAATACCGGTGCCGCGTCGTGACACGTTTATGACACTGTGCCGCATTCCAGCGCCGCACCGTAACACGCCGTACGATGCCGTACCGTGGACATTAGGCCTTAGGACTCATTTAGACGGGGAGAGTTTCTCGCATGTTTCGGTTCGAGAAATCGTACGCCCCTATCACTAGTAATAATCACCATATCGTATAAAAGTGTTTACGCACAGGCAAACACTATGTTCTCGCCTACGATTATATCATACGAGATTCGAAAGTGACATATCGCTTATGTCAAAATACGATTATTGCTTGAAAATTCCGTTTAGACATTAATTTAAATTGTTACTTATGTGTTTAGATGAACACTACCAATATTCAATTGCGAGGCAATTCTCGCCAGAGTAAACAAGTGAGCGGCTATTGTTTCTGCGAATGTTTAGACGAAGCAACTTTTTCTGTCTTTTCAATAATCGTATCTTGCAGGCGAGAAACTCTTCTAGTCTAAATGAGCTTTTAATCTTCCTTTTATAAGTTAACGCTTTTGTTCTATAAGTATGTACTAATGTTTTTATCTCAAATAAAGAATAATATAACGTACCCTTATCAATAGTATTAGGCATAGTCATGGTCATTTCGGAGACACTCAGGAAAATATAGTTGGCTTTGAATCCCGTACCGTCTAACCGGTCATTAGACTTGAAGGTTACTCTAAGGAAGTTTTTTTGTGACGTCACTTGCAACTCTTTGATTTGTCCACAGTATCTGTGGCTTTGAGCTTCGATCATTTGATGAGAAAACTGAAGGTAATCGCTGGCAGATACTGCTTCACATCTGTGAACGAATACATAAATATATACTATGATAGATGAAAGCATTGAGTGATACTACTCCAACAAAGATCAATGCAATAATATTAATAGTTGCATGACATTTTAGAGCATTTAATGTGCTAATTATACTAATCGACTAAGATAGAAAAATACAAATCCACCTCAGGCAGGACTCGAACCCGCGATCTTTTCCTTACTAGGGGTATGCTCTGACCACTGAGGCCAAAAGGCTTGCCCAAAGCTGATCCAAATTTTTCTTTACATCCGTCTTCCGCCGAAAAAATCACGGGTTCTAGGTTCCCGTCTGAGGTGGATTTGCTTTTTTTTATCTTAATCAATATTAATAGTTGCATAAAGTTGATTGTACATACGTATAGGTACAAGGTTCTAATAGAATATCGACGATACTCTTAGTTTTCGAGTTTAGTTTGAGAACGTATGTAATAACATTTTTGTGTTATCATAAGTATCTACATTAATAGATAGATAAGCAATTATGTTACAACAAGTTGCTTATTGTGCCAGTACCAGTATACCGATTTATATTCAGTATTACTGATTTATATTCTGTTCTAAAACATTATTTTTTTCCAGATTTTATAGAACAGAAATACTTACGGAACCACACCTTCAACATCGAAATAAGTGAAATGTAAATGAACTTTCTCATTTTCGTTTGCATAAAAGAAGTAATTGCACTCTGTATCCCGTGGATAGAGGCCGGGGTGATTTGGTGACGTCATCACGCCCTTAGCTCTCTCACTGCTATTAAATACGAAGGCACATGGAAATTCTAAAAGTTGTCTCCCCGTAGCAATTCCGTAATCTGAAAATTAATATAACTTGTTTTTTTTAGGTCAACATGAAATTTGTAGCACATGTAATGGTAAATAATAATTCGTTTTGCAGAAAGTTGTAAACTATTACAAAATGTCAAGACGTCATAGCGTCATCGTCTTCGTGTGTCCCGGTCTCGCTTTGGAGTTTGGGGTCCGCCTTCCGACTTTTACTCTTCCACATCACACAGTCTTGGGCATCCATTTTAGTGTAACCATTCGACGACCTTCTTCGACCTACTTCGATCTGCTATGACATCAACCCAGGAGGGGTAGGCCCAGGAAGTCCTATTCTATGGATCTTTGGATATTCATGCCCTTTTTACAGCAACTCTGAATATAATTCAATAACGCCTAAAAATATCTTCCATCTATTGATATAAAAAGTTTCGAAAACTTGTGGATCTCGATTACATAAGTAGGATGAACAATATCTACCATTTTTGTTCAGTTATCAAGCCTTTTGGGAATAAACTAACGTATATTTGATTACAGCAAACTATAATGGACAAAGTCTTTAAGCATCGTCTTCTAATAAGCTTATTATTCCTAAGGGTATTGAAGTTGGCAGTATTTGGCTAAGTACAAGTAACTAAATATTATCTTACTCGTTAATCCAAGGGATAATGGTATTCTATAGCTCAAAGCGGACTTCGGACTCCGAGGTGAGAGCCTCGGATCCGACTGGGATTAACAATAAGACGTTGATGATATTTTACAGCCACTGATCATCTATGTCGCCTGTCACTATTATGTTCAACGACGAAATGCGAACAGTGACTAGCCAAAAATATACTGACCGATGACACTACCCACAAAATGTGTCTCTATCTATACTAAATTTATGAAACTGATGTACTTCTGATACGTTACGAAACGCCACGATATCTAAATACGTTTGTTCCTTTAGATACGCGTGCTTTTCGAGGAATGTTGTGACATGAGTCACTGCGTTCCTCGTAGAGCACAAACCTGACCTATGGCGTTATTACATAATAATCACAATATGCCAAAGCCTCCATTGTTTCGCTTCATAAACTATTAAAGAATAATAAAACGTATCAGTGGATAAATTTCTCGAAAATATATTCCAGTCTTCTATATTGAGTTTATCGGAACGGAAACGAACAAAAATAATAAGGAAAACAAAATACCTCACTGCTTGCAAATGACGGGCAAGAAAACACGTCACAACTCGCCCGGTCTTAAAGCCCCGACCTTATTGTACCGATCACATACAGTCCACAACATCAATGCATGACCGCACATATAAAATTAAGATAAAAAGAAAAACGTACCTTGAACAAAAGAATATGATATCTTAAACCCCCTGGCATGTCTTGAAGAGTATATTCCGCGAAATTCGATAGATAACTTGGGTCCATTCGACATTATTGGCTTTGGTATATCGTTGCCGCAAAATGATGCCATCTTTTCGAGACGTCCATCTACATACAAAAATACGTCGAAAGAATCCATACTCTCGCAACTGTAACAAAATGAATTTGCTTACTCGATGTCATTTGGAAGGCTTACTTAGGTATATTCGTTTTGTTCACTGAAGTTGTCAGGTACCTTTTTATAATCAGGGTTCTTCAGAATTGTTTTATAAGTTTAAATGATAAGAATATTAGAATAATACTAATGTAGTGGAATGTCCAGATTCGAACCCAAGACTTCTTGATGGCAAGTCCGAAACTAAGCTAATTACCTTTTTTAAATTAACAGATATTCAAACATAATAAGATCGTTACATCGTTACAGATAATATTTTTCTGCTGGAGACGTGTATTTTTAAATAAATTCATCAAAAAAATATTTACATCAGAAATGCCACGGCAGCTTGTGAAGTGACCTCGGGGAAACTATGTGCTCCAACATGGAAAGGTTAAGAGGGTATGCCTTTCGTGTTAGGTTACCTGTGATACGGTACGATGAAATAGGATTCCCGCCGGGGTCCGTCAACACCGCGACACAAGAACGACGCAAAATGAATTAATAATTTTTTATTACAAAACTTGGCCCTCTTTTCAATGAAACCTTGATAGTTTTTCAGATTTAGTTGATTGAGAGTAGACTGAGACTGAATTATGAACATATTTTTATTGAGAGAATTGGTCTTCAGTGCCCTCAGCATGAAAAACTATCGTAATCATAACGTAAACATATCGAGAGAACGGAGCATTGTGATTGGCCGCGTGCTGCAGCTGTGAACTTGTGTGTGTGTAAAGCCTGCTAATCGCAATGCCAATCGTAATCTCCATTCTCTCAATACGTTTCCGTTATGATTACGATAGTTTTTCGTGCTATGGGTGCAGGTGTCAATAATAATTCAGAATTTCGTTGCATCGGTGCCACAAAGCTGTATCCGTAGATATTATACAACTTACTCAATAATATGCTCCGATATTCTCTGCAAACTGAAGTCTTCGAACACGAGCCTGACACGCTCTCTGCCTCTAGCCAGGAAGTCATAGTGACATTGCGTTTTCTGAGGATACGGTGCTGGATAGAGGGGCGAAATCAATTTACCCGTCTTGCTCTTATCGCTACTGAATACTTGATGGCAAGACGACGCTGCAATAAACATGTAACATTAACGCTTGGCGAAGTTTCATAAGTGTCTTTTTAGTACTACAACGTAAATTCTGCAAGTGAACACACCTTAATAATTACTTAGAAATACGGTAATAAGGTCAGCGAGTAAGGGTTTGTGTCGAAGAGATAATGAAATAAAATGGTAAGCAATCTTTAGCGTTATCTATTAACGTGGAGTGTTCAAGATATTCTAGCTAGACTAATCTAGACCTTCTATGTACTTCTTTTAATATGATGATAATATTATTAGGTACGTATTTCTGGTGTCAGTGCAAAGTCAGTTTTACAAAGTTATCCATAGTGTATAAAATGGTATTCGAATATAATATAATTATGTAGGTAGGTATATGAACTAAATCTACACTATTTTCTGTTAATTATACCTTACTTAACCTAGGAATCGAATCCAGGACTTTAAACACAGCAGCTCCATTCGCTTCAACTGAGCCTAGTCCAGTCGCCACAATATTTCCCTAAATTGTCAGACATTTCACGTTTCTCTTCACACCAATTTATCATACAAAATACTGTTACCATTAAAAATGTTCAACAAAATGTAACATCAACGTAAATTGCAAAAATTACTAAACTTTTGAACATTTTTACGCAAATAGCCTCTCCAATTATAATATATGAGGGGTTATACTTCCAGAACTGCTAGAGTGGTGTTTTTAAATGGTGGCATTATAATACTTACTGGCCGCGCTTACCGCCGGTCCTAAGCCGGATATTCCCTCCGCAGTGCTTGATTTCTTATTAATATCTCCATCTGAGAAAGAGATTATTGTTTCGTTATGCTGCTATGAAAATTCAATTAACTTACAATGAAAGTTTGTGTTGGGCACCTCATTATTTTTGTAGACGAATTGTGGTACGAATCGTTTCTATGACTTCCTCCCTAGTCATAGAAACGATTCATATTTGCAATGAAATGAAATATTTGTGAACGCTATAAATAGCTATATAGGTCAAGTAACTGGCTGGCTTACCTATATACCTATCTAATAATATATTATATAACTTCTAATTACAGACGAGATATACCTAACATTGGAAAAGTTGTCAGCTCTCAGAGGTTTCTCCCCGATCATGGGTACAACACAGTTTTTTCCTTTATAATGAAATGAAGAGATAAAAACCGGAAAGTGGATCCCGGACTCCATGGTCTAAGATGCGTCCGGGGCTTACGTCAAGATGATGACTTTTATTATAAACATATTTTCACTAAAAAGCAGTTACGGGGAAACTTAGAGATAAACATACAGGTTAAAAACATAACCCTCATTTTTATACACCTTTCATGATAACAAGTATAGCAACGCTTAGTCATCAGAATATTGTGATCTGCTGACAACAATGCAATCACTGAAATAATAATATGTGGGGGGAGGGGTAGAGAGTAAAATATGTACTATCGTAATTAAAAGTGCATTAGCACCGTAATGTTTATAATGGCTTGTCCGGCTAAACGCGTATCTATGTGTATGTAATGTTTAACGAATACATTTATACGTCACACAGTATCGATATGAGAAATTATGAATGTGTGTGATGCGAAACAAAGAAAACGTTATGCTCGCCTTTTCATACTATTATGTTCGAAGCATGTGTGAGATTATTGTTTATTTTGGAGTTTTATAATGACAAAATGAGATATATGTAGTGTATATCTATACATTACGTTAAAGCAGAATTATGTTATTTGTTGGTATTTATGAAAAATAATTTTAAAAGTGGGTAAGTGAAAATCAGGTGATATTTATGTGTCGCGGTGGGACGGATCGTAAGCTATAAAAGACGACACAATATTGAATGGAAAGGAAGTTATCCCGAGTCTTCGAAGAGTAAGGTACGATTATACCCCTGTTACATTTATTTGTTATATACTGTGTACTTACTGGTTGATATATTGCTGTGTAATTACTGTGTACTTACTTGTGTAATAATTGTGTGGTATCGAATATCTACAGAGAACAATTATGGCTATCATTGGCGTTACAGTAAATGTATGAAAATATTATCCAATAGTACCCACTTCGGGTGTGATATTAGAAGTAACAATTGGTTTATCTAAAACGTATTTGTAAGACTAGCTTTGTGTAAATGCTATAACTTGATATTATTTGTGTTACTCGTGGTGCTATATCAGATGGTACAATAATATCATGATAGTGAGTAGTTATGACTATACAAGTACTGTGCCACTAAGGCTTTGTGAGATCTGGTTCGACACCAGGCTGTCTGATACAAATGTTATAGTGTTGGCTATTAACCTGTACTGGTATAATGATACCAGGGTTATGTTGTAAACTGTTATTGTTACTATATTGTTATTAGGAGACGGACTGGTTTCTTGTCAGTTCTTTTCCCAGTCGATACGTCCTTTTGGAACTGACGTAGTGTACCTTCCTTAACCCATCCTTACAAGAGATCCGTAGCTCGAGTTTAACGGAATAAAGAGATTGAAATAAGAGTAATACTGGCTGTTTAATTGTAATGTTATATTTCCCTAGTCTAGGCCCATGGTTACCGCTGGTTTTCAGGTCATCATAGTATCATCATGATGCTGAGGCAATACATTTCGAGTTGTGGGGTACAGTCAGCTACTTAATGACATGGAAGTTCAATTATGTGTACACTACATATATGTAGTGTGTATAGCTGATGTATACATTTTATGGTATTTTTATAGTAATACTCGTCCCTTTTTATCCCCTAATCTAACATCAGAAGTGGGATACGAAAAGACAATGTTCTAATACATATTGTACAAGTTTCAGATTGGATCTACATCTGGGAAGGTTTGCCAAAGCCTTCCGCAATAGTTCTACCCTCTGGAACAATGAATGACGACTGGGCTGTTTACGAGGCAGCGAGTTACAGCATTAGTCCGCAGAGGTACTGCGAGGTTGTCCACCATCGATAAAAAAATGTGCAGAAGGACGGTATTCTGAATTTTGTGTTTATTAAAAATTGAGTTGGATAATGTAACCTCATAATAGTATAATTGACAAACCACTTGGGCTGATCACAAATGATAACGAATCTAAAAGTGACGTAATAACATTACGTATTCTAATCATTCAATTATATTATTGAATATATTATTGGATTTCATATTTGTAACTACCTACCGTAAAAAAAAAAATGTAAGTTAAGTAATGGTCAAACGGTTTTTGTGAAATACTTGTGTGGCTGCTATCTATAGCAAGTTAGCCTTTGTGGTGACCTGAAATAGTTCAATGATCAGAAAATGTGGTGATGCTATGATTATTGTTGTTACTTTTGGTACCCGTTAAGTAACTTATTATAAAGATGTATCAGGTTGGCCGAACAGTTGCTAATTTATGATTGTATGATTAGTTTATTTTTTTTTAAACTACATAATTAATTATGTAATTAACTATTTGTTTTCCTTAGAAAGTTGAAAGATTAATTATTGCAATACTAAATTAAATTTTATGGTTGATTAGCAAGAGACTAAGTAGTCTTCTCACTTTGTTATATACCTTGCAATGGAACTTGAAATACTTATTTTGGTGAAAATGCTTTATGAAGCTGATATATTATAATGTGGCGAATATATTGGAGGTTGAAGTGTAAGTGTGTGATTGCCAGGGTATAGTTGAAGTGCAAAGACTATGTAGGCCGCCATTTGCTTAAATGCGTTGGGCATTTTGGGGATACATAGAGATTGCCGATTTATGACAGAACTATATTTCCGCTGGGTGACCTTTTGCTCGTGCAGTCCTTGCCATTTACAGCGGGTGGAGCAGACTAAACACGGAATAAGCAAGTTGGTAGAATATAGAAATGACGACTTTTGACTTTGGTATACCGGTAGTCACAACTTGCAATTAAATGATAATACTTGTCAGTATGGCGGTGTGAGATAATGTTTTATTTTCAAGTGTTGTATGACAAAGTGAGAGAAGTTGAAACCAGAAAACAAAAAAAAAAAAAAAACAAAATTTGTACAGTAGTTTTGTAAGATGGTTGGTGAAACTTGCAATTAGTTGTAGGTACTTCGAGAGCGAAGTACTTGTCAGTATGGCCGTGTGAGATTATTGTTTATTTTGGAGTTTTATAATGACAAAATGAGATATATGTAGTGTATATCTATACATTACGTTAAAGCAGAATTATGTTATTTGTTGGTATTTATGAAAAATAATTTTAAAAGTGGGTAAGTGAAAATCAGGTGATATTTATGTGTCGCGGTGGGACGGATCGTAAGCTATAAAAGACGACACAATATTGAATGGAAAGGAAGTTATCCCGAGTCTTCGAAGAGTAAGGTACGATTATACCCCTGTTACATTTATTTGTTATATACTGTGTACTTACTGGTTGATATATTGCTGTGTAATTACTGTGTACTTACTTGTGTAATAATTGTGTGGTATCGAATATCTACAGAGAACAATTATGGCTATCATTGGCGTTACAGTAAATGTATGAAAATATTATCCAATAGTACCCACTTCGGGTGTGATATTAGAAGTAACAATTGGTTTATCTAAAACGTATTTGTAAGACTAGCTTTGTGTAAATGCTATAACTTGATATTATTTGTGTTACTCGTGGTGCTATATCAGATGGTACAATAATATCATGATAGTGAGTAGTTATGACTATACAAGTACTGTGCCACTAAGGCTTTGTGAGATCTGGTTCGACACCAGGCTGTCTGATACAAATGTTATAGTGTTGGCTATTAACCTGTACTGGTATAATGATACCAGGGTTATGTTGTAAACTGTTATTGTTACTATATTGTTATTAGGAGACGGACTGGTTTCTTGTCAGTTCTTTTCCCAGTCGATACGTCCTTTTGGAACTGACGTAGTGTACCTTCCTTAACCCATCCTTACAAGAGATCCGTAGCTCGAGTTTAACGGAATAAAGAGATTGAAATAAGAGTAATACTGGCTGTTTAATTGTAATGTTATATTTCCCTAGTCTAGGCCCATGGTTACCGCTGGTTTTCAGGTCATCATAGTATCATCATGATGCTGAGGCAATACATTTCGAGTTGTGGGGTACAGTCAGCTACTTAATGACATGGAAGTTCAATTATGTGTACACTACATATATGTAGTGTGTATAGCTGATGTATACATTTTATGGTATTTTTATAGTAATACACGTCCCTTTTTATCCCCTAATCTAACACATGCATCTATCGTGATTTTACGTAAGGCAGTGCGTAGCCTGGTCGGTAAAAAGGCTGCTACGGATAGTGTTGAAATCGGATGTTGTGGGTTCGGATCTTAGTTTTTCCACTTTTTGTTGTTTTGTTTTCATGAAATTTTAGGAACAAGTTAATAGAATTAGAAATAAATATTTACAAATAGAAAAATATTATACTTAATTTACAATAGATTATAAATAAAACAATAGTTTAAAAAAAAAAGTTTATTAAAAGAATTATCCAATGTTAATTTGTGGTTATAATAATTTCATCCAAAAAATATACTTTTATAATAAAATTAATATTGCATATTGAGGTTATAGCTTAATTATTCATTTTCTCGAAAGTTTTTTTTCGGAAAAGAGGATTGAAACTTAACCTCAACCATACAGTCTTATACTAATTACAGGCCAGCACGTCCCTTGATAGGCTCAGTAGTCTCAATAGGCTCAACTGAAATTAAATAACAAAAATATTTAAACAGAACAGCTTAGCACGAAATACGGCCATAACAATATCACGAGAGCTTTCACTTTAAATTGAGCCTAACTATTTTATATAAAATATAATTATAATAACAATAACTTTTATCTCTCTTTGCACCATTAAACCCCATATATTCTCAATCGGGTTCAAATCAGGGGATCGTGCTGGCCAAGGAAATTCAGTGGCGAGGAGTACTCATAACACGATTCCTGCCGGCTTGCTCTGCAAAGGGAAGTCATGGTAGAGATGCTTAAGTTTAATGCATAATTCCATGTATTACACCTAAAATTCAGTACCTATCTAAAATTTGAGAGAATTTCATACAAAATTGCCATGGTTGTTCTTTGGGATTTGCCACCGGCTTCCCTTTTGAACATTTTCACCCTTCGCCACAGCAAGGAATAACTTTACGTTCACTAAACCATTCGCGAAGTATGGTGGCTCGATGGATGGGACAATTATCGTGCACAAAACTTATATAATTTTTTTTTAAATACCACTTAGGTGGGAGACAAGCACACGGCCCACCTGATAGAAAGTGATTACCGTGGCCTTTGGACGTATGCAACACCAGGGGCGTCACACTCATGCTGCCGACCCTGAAGAAACCTTCTAATGCCCTTAAACCTTCATTTATATCTGGATAGACATTTCGCACTGTGGGCAACATTATATCTTCTAACACTTCCACATAATTTGCACTATTTGCACGCGTAGATATTGGTTCTAATTCACCCGGCCCTTGCGCACTAATCCACCCCCACATAATTTACACTTAGATTCAGTGTTCGGTACCATGTTGTTTTCACACCACCGTGTGTTATCCTTATGCCATAAATGTAATCTTCCTTTTTGAGATGATTTAAACGTTTTTTCATCAGAAAATATTGTTGATTCCCAGTTAAAGTAAATACTCTTCGTTATTCGTTTCATATTCTGCTACCATATAACGCCGCTTCAGCAGGTCTTCCACTTCTCCTCCAACTCTGCAACTCTTCTTCCTCAAATTGTTTCACGCAACGACTCACAGTATTTCTCTAAAAAACAACAAACACATTACACAATTGCAACCAATGAACAAAATTGCACTACAACAATATTAATTAATTAATTAACTTACAGATAAACCCGTCTCATTAGAAATTTGAGATATATTCAGACCATTCGAATATGGCCACAATATTAGCTTTTGCTTCAATACTTATATTTGACATATTGATTTATTAAAAAAGAAATGTAATCGCTCGAACAGTAATTAACACAAACACTCGTAACCATAGATGATATAATATATAAATAGGGTAGTCGTAACTGACTTCACCAACCAACAACTTCACTCATAGCCAATGAATCCATTTTATTTCAAATGCACCCTCAAATAATTATTTTTTCGCTAAGTTTAAAATTCTACCTAAGAAACATTTTTATATTCGTATCAACATTTATATATCATAACTTTTAAATATAAAACACAAAAAGTTATATAAGTTCCGGTAGGTTCGAACCATCACCGACAGGTTTCATACTATTCGTCAAGCCGCACCTTAAACCACTCAACCACGGGGCGGCTTACGTATGATATTGAAATTAACAATATCAATCAACGAGTGAACAATATTAATGTGTGTGTATGTGTGTGTGTGAATTATCTTCAAAGATTAAGGTCATAACAATAACTTCAAAAGTTTATTAAGAGTACTGTACGACTAGCGTTGACGTGTATGTGTGTGTGAATTGTCTTCAAAGAATAAGGTCATAAGTACGACTATTGTTGACGCGCTATAGTTGCGTCAGATTGCTACTGCACTTATAATCGCGATAGTACACGTAGGAGTAGAATAAAATGTCTACACGTTGCAAGTGAGTTATCTGATGGACGTAACTCGACACGACAAACAGTCTTAACTGCCTAACTACACATTCAAAGAAGGTTTATTACTTCGCATACCTGACACTTGAAGCTCTATTCGGTAAAATAAAATAAATATAGGTATAAACACTTAGAAGACGATATATTTCAATATCTAATTGAAAACCGACTGACCTCGCAGTACTCACATTGGCCTAATTAATAAAATTTTGAAAAAAAAAAAAGGCAGAGATCAGAAGAACTCGAAACCGCCAGGCTTGCGTGGAAGGATTAATGACAATAAAGGAAGCCCGTGGAGTTTGTAAGGATAGAGTCAAATGGCGGGCTGTTGTCTCTGCCTAACCCGAAAGGAAATAGTCGTTAGCGTATAATGTATGTATGTAATTGAAAACTCATATCAAACCGCAAGTGACCAGTGATTTTATAATCTCACGAAAACATAGGTTCAATTTTCTTCACATTGAATGCAAAGATCTATTATGCTTTTTTAGAGTTTAAAATTGAGATCACGCGTTTTGTAAACGTGGCGATTCATAATCGAGTTCCTGAGTCGATTATATTCCTGGCTCCTGTTACCACAACCACGTAATAAAGATATTATTATACTGTTTTCAAGTCAGATGAAATTATATTAAGAGCCTTTGAACAAATTCTCAACTCAACCCGTAGCAAGTAATTGAAGGAACTATTTGAAACTTAAAACCACAGAATTTTAGTTAGGAAACCCTTCAATTATCAGGTATGTTGTGTTCAATTAATGGTAATATTAAATGGTTTTTCAAGTGAAAACTTCATTAGGCGGGTTGGGTATTTTCGAAGAGTATCTTTTGAGATGGGTATTACTATTGATTTCGTGACACTGTTACTGATACCTAGTGGCTAAGATTAACCATTTTTAAAAGGGAAGCTGGTGGGTTTTTTTTGTCACGATCTATTCTGTCACGCCCATTGTAGAGATCCCTCGCCACTGCTGAAACCTCTTTTTAACCGACTTCAAAAAAGGAGGTTCTCAATTCGTACCCTATTTTTTTTTTTTTTTTGTATGTATGTTAGGCGATTGTGAAGCCAATTCTAGACGGATTTTAAAAATTCTTTTTCTGTTCGTAAGTAGATTATTCCGAAGTGGTCCCATTTAAATTTCGTAAAGATCTGATGATGGGTTTCCGAGATTAGACCAAGGAACTCTTCAAAAAGTACCAGGAAATCAGCCGCGATTGCTGCAATGGCATATTATTGCAATGTTTCTGCCATTACACATCATAACATCACGCCTGAGTCCTTTGAACGGGTACGCAGAAGTGTTCAGAATATTCAGCTATATTTCCGGTGTATATGCATTGATTTTAAAAATTCTTTTTGAATAATGCTTTAATATTTTTTTTTTAGCGTGGCCGGTTCGATCTGTAGTGCAGCGTCAGCAGCGCATTTACAGTCAGGTCACTGACTGTAAATGCGCTGCTGACAGGTACATGCGATGTACAGTCGTGAGACTGTACAAACTCACTAAAAAGAGAAAAATAAATTCTTTTTAACAAAAAAGTTTAACCGACTTCAAGAAACGAAAAAGAGGCACTGAAAAGCGAAAAATAACTTAATATACAGACTTACTGATTTATTAGAAGTCGGTGCCAGCCAACTTTGTTTGTTGTGTCTGAACTACTATAATGCAATCAATTGAAATATGGCCTCTCTTGGGCTAGGTACCGACTTCTAATAAATCAGTAAGTCTGTATATTAAGTTATTTTTCGCTTTTCAGTGCCTCTTTTTCGTTTCTTGAAGTCGGTTAAACTTTTTTGTTAAAAAGAATTTATGTATCTACAATACCTATTGGCCAAGTTTTACTACTGTCGGCACTTCTGAACTGTTATATTCTTTAATATGCTTTTAACGTTTTTAGGTCTCTTAAACCTCCGTTTTTAGATCTTCGGTGTCCAAGCCAACCTCACTGGTACTCCGATACACCTGCTTGATGAATGAGGCTCTGGCGGAGGTATTCTTCATAAGGTTAAGGATATCAGAGGGTAATCGCTTCGATAAAGCAAAGGAAAACCAAATCAGGAGAAAGGTAGGAGAGCGAATCCAGTGTCACTCCTGATAAAAGCGGACATAGCAATCAAAAACAATAACCCCTGGTTCCAAAGTACAAACTTTGGATACAGTTACGAAATCGTTATTGCTTTGTTCTTATCACACTACTGTTCAAGTAAATAAAATCGGCCAAGTGCGAGTCGGACTCGCCCATGAAGGGTTCCGTGGTAGCAAAGGCGAAAATTGCGGTTTATGACGTATTAAAAAAAATCTACTGACTGGATCTCGTTCGAACCAATTTTTAGTGGAAGTTTTCATGGCAATTTACATCATATATTTTTTTTTAGATTTATCGTTCTCTTATTTTAGAAGTTAGAGGGGGGGGGGGGGGGACACACATTTTTCCACTTTGGAAGTGTCTCTCGCGCAAACTATTCAGTTTAGAAAAAAAATATGTTAGAAACCTCAATAGCATTTTTAAATACCTATCTATAGAACCCCACACGTATGGGTTTGATGAAAAAAAAAATGGGTTCTAAGTATGGGGACCCCCAAAGTTTAATGCTTTTTTTTATTTTTGTGTGAAATTCTTAATGCGGTTCAAAGAAAACATCTTTTTACCAAGTTTCAATAGCATAGGCCTTATAGTTTCGGAGAAAAGTGACTGTGACATACGGACGGACAGACAGACGGACGGACAGACATGACGAATCTATAAGGGTACCGTTTTTTTTTCCATTTGGCTACGGAACCCTAAAAAAAAATCCCAAGGTTGCCTGGAAGAAATTGCTTCCAGCGATAAGGCCGCCCATTATACAGTAAACTGTATTCATGCTACTTACTAGTCCTACTGTAAATATATTGGTGTACAATTATCCATCTACGACGATGTTGATGACTGTGTGTATGCATGACGTTGACGAGACTCAATTTCTAATTTCAGAAACTGGCCATCAGTCTGATATTTTGTTACATGTTACAATTACTGCTTACTGAACCTGGATTAGAATTGTCGTCCATTTGAAACTGGTAACTCGCTTTGAATCCTTGGCCCGGTGTGTTGGAGTTGGCTGTGAACTGGACCAACAAGTCTGGACCAGAAGACAGTATCTCATAACCTGCGTAAAAATTAAATAGTTTAATTAAAATAATAAATTGTAATGTGTTTAAATAATCTTGCAATGTTGAAGGAACCTTGAAAGTTGAGTATTCTAAAACATATGGATCCCATTCAAAAGTACAATAACTCCTTTCAAAAGACGTTGATTGGTGGCAAACAGCCTGTATAAACCTATTTATACAGGCTGTTTTTGTTTGGAATTGGCCCTAAAAGTTGTTGAAAATCCTGACTTTCAACAACTTTTAGGGCCAATTCCCATTTAAAGAGCACCGGCTGGCAATAGTTTTTTAAGGCGTAAAAACCATTTTGAGTCTTATGGACAGAAGAAAAAGTTTATAGTCATATTTTTTTTAAACAATAAAAATATACTTCTCTACAATCATATTTGATGGCAGAAAATAAATAGCTTTATTAACAGTTTCGTCATTCAAAATCGGTAACAGTTACAAAAATAGAATTACTTACCAACAACTTCGTTACACAACAAGGCGAGCACAGGCGCCGATGAAGAACGTCCGTCAAAAACTTTAATTATGTCTGCGCGATTGAGGCAACTGAAAAGTGCAAAAGTTATAGCACCAGAAGGCGAACGCAGTGGACGCTTTATGAAATGGCTACATATCAAAACCCAGAAACATATTAAAATAACATTTGTTTAACGGACACAAAATTTAGCACTATATTTTTGTTATTTCATTTTATTACACTACTCCAGCTATATTTTTAAGCGAAATTTAGTCAGTTTTGAGCAGTCATTGTGGTTGGTGGCTACCTCTCGGGATTAAGAGATCAGACGTTCTCGTAACAGTTAATCCACCAAAAATAATTAACGAACCGTGCTCTAAAATATACCTACACTTTGGGCACAGTCAGGAAATCGCTAGGGGGAGGGTGAAGCATGTTTTTGAATACTAGGAACAAAAATGTAGTGCAACATCATTTCTACAAAACGAATCACATTTCTTCTTTTTTCCTTCTTCCTTGCGAGTTGCACATAGTTGCGTGTCCTTTAAGTGGAACCCCCAGTTGGACGGCTTCATTAGAGCATCTGATGAAGCCGTGGGCTGTGGGCTACTACTGTAATATTGTTGATGTCTGCAATAATGGTAATCTGAGACTTTTTCATGAGACTTTGCCTTAAGCTTACCTCATCAGGTGAGGTGCAGTCATATTGTCAAAAGTTTTATCATTTACTACATCGACTCAGTAAATAATTAGGTAATTCCGTATAATATTTTTCAAGAGTTTTGATATGTACCCAATAAAGAAAGCCAAGTTCTAAATACCTCTCATCGCCTTTCTGAAGGAATGATTCTTCGAAAACTAACTTGATCCGTTCGCTGTGCCTAAAATAGTAAGTTTTGCTTTAGTGTGTTTCTAATTACTTTCACTTGTTATAATTATTGTTGTTCGAATCTTATTAGCCTTTGGATTACAGTTTGAAGAACTTCATATTTTGGCTTTTGTTACACTAATAAAATGTAGTATTTTATGTGCAATAAAGCTAGCACAATACATTGTACACAGAGCAAATAATGTGTCGTATATTTCTTAACGGGACCCTATAATATATTATGTATCTATTTTGGTTCATATTTGATACCAATTAGGTCGTGTTAATAAATGAAATAATGGAATTGATATCAAGAGAACTTTATTGTTTTTTAAGATAATTACATGGAAATATTATCAGATACCAAAAATTTCAATTATTTTACGGTCATGTGAAAATTAATTTAAGTAGGTATGCCTACTGTTTGCTTAGTAACATTCTAATTAACAGATTCCTTATCAAAATAAAATAATTCCTCGTTTTAGCTTATTTAACTTACAGCAAATTCAGTAATTCAGCGTAAAAATACTGCATTGCTAGAATGAAAGAAAAAAAAAACGACATTGATTTTTTTTTAAACCTTACCTTGCATTGAATTGGTAAGTACATCGAACATTACTGGGGTAACTAGATGGATAACGGGGGCTGTACAGCCGTCCATGTGCGGGCCTGTTTGGCTGCGAGTGAAACAAGTAATCGCACCACGTCTCCGGAACTCGCACGCCATCTGTCTCGAAATTTCCTAAGAAACAAGACACAAGTTTTATAAAATTGGAAAACTTCAGATATCGACGAATGGGACTCGATATGCTACGTGATTGAAATCTTGTTTGATATAAAACCAGGTCACAAAATAGGACTTGATAAGTTATAGTATTCATTGAAATAAAACCACTTTTAACGGATTCTATCGCGATTTATTTCTTATTATTTACTTTTAGCCCGACGCGCGACGCTCAACAAAGTCAGATGTATGATGATGTAATGTATGTACACGTGCCAAAGGGTATCAACTATTACTAATGGCTTAATTAACTACTTATACTCGCTAAAGAACGTAGATATATAAACGTAGATGCGTAAACTTCAGAAAGTATCATTTGCAAAATTTAAAAATAACCTGAAAGCAAACCAATGTAATTGGAATCTCTAATAGTATTATGTTGATAAAAAAGATGCAAAACTCCTAAATAACTTAATAGTTTGCTAGATACGGAAATGAATCACAAGAAGATTTTAGCCGCGCGGCGAAAATCGGCTGTGTAACCAATTTAGATAGATAGATAGATAGATAGATAATTCTTTATTGTATGTGTATTTATTGTATCAAAGATGACAAGTAGGTAACATGTATTATAGTTTAATGTACATTTATGTCTTTTTTAGATTTTGCTTTTCATCATAATATTTCCAATTTCTGTAATTTTGTAATATTCAGATAGTAAAATGCTCGTTTGTTAGTTTGTAAGTATATTTTCTTTAGGTACGCTTTCACACTAATGAAAATTTTAGGCGACGGAAATTGAGACTAATTTATATCAATTTATCAATGAAGACTAGGGTGTTTTCAAATAATTTGTTTAATACTGGTACCTATTATGAAATCATTTGCAGAATTAGGAAAAAAAAATTTACGAAAACTGAACCGAGCGTTGATAGGACCAGATGGAGACAGACAGCTGAAAATCAGTCTAAATCTTTTTGACCTAACTATTTTTGTGTTGCGACCACCGAAACGGCTCGTCCGAATTTTTTTTGTGTGTTTGAGAATTATGATTATGTTATGTAATAAAATGTATTATGTTTATTATCACATGCAATCATTTTATTCAAATGATATTTTCTAGAAACATTTGTTTCTTGGAAAACAAATATTTTGATTTTTTTGTCATCTAAAATAATTGCTCAAAAAAATCAAAAGATTTTGAATCTATATAATTATTTTTTCTATAATTTACAACTTTAATACTAGAATAATAAGCAAAACAACTTACTTCTATCTATAAATCTGTAATTCCCTACAAAACCCGTTGCATTGGTCGCTTTAGTAGCTGTATGGAATTCTAACACCAGCAAAGGTCCATGAGAGTAAAGTGCCGGTGGAGCATCCACTCTACTGCCGCACAAGACTCTTAGCCATGCTGAGTACTCGTTCACACCAGGAGGTCCTGGACCATGCACGCCACCCTCTGAGTACACTTTCAGATAATCTCCTTGCGCGCAACTGGGAACAATAGAAAACAAGGATTAATAAACTTAGATCCCTTACAACTTTTATGAATGATATTCATTAATACTAAATTTTCACGGTTATGCACGGGATTATTTCGGATAAAGATCCAGTGAAAAAGTACTGTGGGTTATGCAACAACTATCGGGTGTTCCTGTGGGAATTTAAGGTTACAAGGTATGTATGAATAAGGTGTATCGACAGGTATTACCCTACCAAGTCAACCTCACTTGGTCGTCGGTATACCTATTTAATGAAAAAGATTTAAAAACTTTCCTTTTGAGGTTAGGAGGTCAGTTACAGTCATTACCAGCAAAGCTCTATAAAGCACCTTTCAGTTTTGAGATTGTGTTTAAGATATTTGTCATGTAGGCCTACAGCTATTTTTATAATACACTAGCTGTCCCGGCGAACTTTGTACCGCCATATTTTTAGCCCGTTTAAACCGTTTAAACCTTCCCTGGACATCCACGAATATTTCAAGACTAAAATTAGCTAAATCGATCCAGCCGTTCTCGAGTTTTAGCGAGACTAACGAACAGCAATTGATTTTTATATATAACTAGCTGTCCCGGCGAACTTCGTACCGCCATATTTTTCCCGTTCCCGCTGCACCTATTTTCTCATACTTTAAACCTTCCCTGGACACCCACAAATATTTCAAGACTAAAATTAGACAAATCGGTTCAGCCGTTCTTGAGTTATAAGCTAACAACGAAAAGTGATGTATATTAGATATAGAAGAGATAAGAAATAAAAGGAGTTCTACTTCTACTTAAGACAGGAAGACGTCGGATATAATACCTACCTACTGAAAATGTATTTAATAAAACATGTAACCATGAATTTCGTCAAAAAATAAAATTAATAGAGATTACTAGATTAATAGAAGCCCCTACCCTACAGCTACACAGGTCTAATGGAAAACAACCAGACAAATGATATCATTAGCAAAATGTCCTCTTAACGATGTTATTACACCTAAAACTATGCTATAGTTTTTGTAGTGAAACCTCTTTAGGCCCGGCGGGCAGTGAAGTGAGTGCGTTGGACATTTATTAAGATGCCAAAAAATCGTTGAACTCGTGACACTGTCACCGTTACCGTTATTGATGACTATGTAGTTGACAAACTCACTACTAGGTGGCGCTATACTAAACTTCATTGTATAGCGCCACCTAGTAGCGAGTTTGAGAATTATAAGCGTATACAGTGAGTGAAGTATCTGGTAAATAGCGGTTTTATCAAGTTTTTATATTGACTCCGATTTTCAAGTTTATAGAGTAACCGAAATTACTAGTAAATATTCCTAGTAACCCTTCCAGGTAATAATAATAAGCTAAATTACTTGTGTTTGGAGTGGGCTCTCGGTGGTAGTGTAATAGTTAGGATTCAAACCTAAGAGTGTCTCCCTCTCGATCGTCTGAGCTGCTGAGCCTCAGTCATTAAGCTAATATTATGAGCTCACAAGACCTTTATATCAGTCACTTTTGCAAACAAAATGTCACGCCGGTTATGATAACCGGTCAAAGTATTCAATATGTATTTCTGATCTTTTATAATTAATCATTCACGCTATAACGTTTTTCTCAGAATCTTTTAATACCCTTTATGAAATGCCCCAAATAATTTATTACGAAAAATGTATTTTCATTTTAAAGCGTTGCGTTTTCATAATTTAATTCCATTACACTTTATGAAATAATTATTTTGTGTTATGTTATAATATTCAGTTACTTGTACAGTACACCGGTACAGTTAAATATTTACTTATAACTAGCTGTTGATTCCATTCCTGCAATCCATCGGAACCTAACCCAGGGATAAAAGTAGCCTAATTAGTATGTGTTATTCCAGACCATAATCTATTATTATTATTGTTCCAAATTTTAGCCAGATCTATTGAGCCCTTTGATCGTGATTGAGTAAAAAACATTGAAACATGTTCACAATTTTCACATTGTAAAAAAATTGTAAGACATTTTGTTATAATACTCGTTGGTTATTCTAACGTTAATATTGACGTAACTACAATAAGTTGTAACTTAAAACTCAGTTACTTCAAGAAGTAACTGCATCTAATATACATCAACATAACATTATACCACATTATACTGTGCATGGTAAATGCCGGCGAAATATCGTTACTTTAGAGGGAAAGTACCTTCAACTTTTAACATAAAAGTTACTTCGCCAGTATAACTGGCCGCGTTTGACCGCTAAACCGTTTAGAGCTCGGTAAAATCCCCAACTCGGCTAAAACGTTAGTATAATGTAAGTGCTTAGAACGTGACTACAGCCTTTAAGAGCATGATATTACAGATAGTGCTTTTTAAACGTGGAACCAGAAACAATGAAGTCAATTTTGAGAACTGTTTAAAGATCCTGAAAAGCTTCTAAAAACCCTTTAGCCGGGTTTTTAAGCCGAATTTATCTAATTTTATTATTTCATTCAAGTATTAATTGTGATGTGTGATGTTGTTAGTACTGCTCTATATTTTAATTATTTTCAGCTTTATTGTCACGGTACCTACCTACTCTTATTTATTCGTGTAAAACTTATCGTTATAATTAACAGTGGCATACCCACTTTCACTTTTCCTAATGGTCTTTACGTATAACATTAGCTTGATGTAAATTTTCAGGTAGATATACATTTTTACCGTAACTACTGTTAGCATTACTGTGTTACCGTCAGCGTTTTCGTGATTTGCATATTTATTTATTTGATTTCTAGTCTTTTACGTAAGTTCAGTGAGGTGCTGTTGTGATACTCGTACAGACTCAATTGCGCGAAATATTACGCTCTTTTAGTGTCAAAGCAATTTGTTGTCAGATAAGTAAACTCTTGTGAAAATATTGCAAGAAACAAATGCCCTTGTCTACGTACTGAATCCCGCTGAAGCTACACCTGAGCAAAGCTAGCGATGAAGTGGCTGAAGTGGGTGTATCGGATTGTGACAGACACATCTGCATAATATTGCCCAGGAACAAAGTATCTCTATGACCCCTTCTGGTCTTAGCTACCAACACTAACAACTTTGATATGCAGTTATGAATAAACCCGCAGAAAAATGACTCGCCACCGACCTGGACTTCCATCTGGTAAAGTGACAGTTAAAGGGAAATTCGTGCCTAAACTAGATACCATAAGATAAGTTGTATTTATTGCACACCAAACATAGGATACATACATAAGACAGTACATGGTAGAGAGTTGCATAATGGGCGGTCTTATCGCGGTCTACGATTTTTTCCAGACAACCAGTATTCCTTCCAGACAATTAGAATTCCGATCTAATATTCTGTTGATTTATTATACAGGCAAGTACTGATAATGAAACTTTAGCAATGTCCATATTGTCAGAAAATCCCACTTCACCCAATTAACTTGACTCTACTTTAATTTATTTTTTCCGTTGATTGCGCTATATTCACTTCGTTTTCTAAAAGCTTCTACTATTTTTCATCCATTCCCAAAACTATTTTCAAAGTTTGTAATAATAGTAAGTTTACAATTTTTTTTATCAAAGCAACGTTTTAAAATATGCAGTCACATAGAATCGTTTTAAAAAAAAATTGTTGCCGAAAAAGTTGGACTAAATTAAAGTGTGGCACATTTTGTTTTTTAGCTACGTACGTACAACGAAACACTGCCACCATATCCGAACACATGCGGTTTAATCTCATAACATGTCCGGCACAAATGAGTTTCTTTTTATCCTATCCAGTTGAACATTCAATTATAACGCTATATATGTAACAGTTTGCGATTATTATTTTTTGCGCTGTAGTGCTGTGATTTTGATTAAATAATAACTATTTTTTATTTCCGATTAATAAACATTTTTTTTTTATAAAAATCAAGTTTGATAAGGACATAAACAATTTTATTGTGTAAGTATTGGGAAAGAAGGGCAATAGAGGACGAAGGAGAAATATATATTAAAGGATTAAGTAAGATTTTGACGGAAGTTACCGGGATATTTCTTCAAATGACTTGCGTTATTGTTCTGGAAACTTGTAAAAATGACATTATAAATTTACAGAAGGCGAAAAGTCTAGGTACCTATTTATGGTGCTAGTTATTTGTCATTTCAACTCGAACTATTTTGATTTTCGAGATAAAGGTATCCTTGACAACTTTTAATATATCTATAGAGCATTGCAATAAGCAATAAAATTGAATTATGTATGTGTATTAAACTTTTTATAAATCGTATAAAAAGTTTAGTACCTACCTACCTAATGTGATTTCTTAAGAGATTAATTCAAAGAAATAATCTCTCTCTATAAGTACTCCTTAACAAACAGATAAAGATTATTTATTAGCTCTAACTTTTACTTCCAAACTTTAACATAAGTTATAAGTAATAAAGTTACTTAGACCAATCATTTCTCTTTATGGCAAAAATTTATTAAAACACCGCATATTCTGAGACGCGGTTACATTTACAATATAATATGAAATGCGAATTCACAAGTGCAAAATATTATGGATCCGAAAGTATCTTCCAATTTTGAGTTGGGACATGGTTGTAATGCAGGTCTAACTTGTCCTTATATGTATTCCTCTTTAAAGGTATATAATGGTTGAAAACTTATACCTAACTGTAGTTATGGAACAAAGAACCATTTTATATGGCAACTGTTATGCCATATGCCAATCTCTTATGTTTAGTAAAATCACTGTTACTGTGACTGGAACATTGTAGTTAAAACTGTACATAGTGTGTGTGGCTAAAATAGAGCTAGTAAATACTGTTGCAAGCTAGTGCCTATCACAAAAAAGTTGTGTACAAAAGTGTATTAAACTTATTATATATTATCCCTCATGTAAGATTTTTCAGAAATTAATATATTTTCATAACGATTTCTCAGTTGCGTCTAAAGAACGCTATACGAACTATTGTTTTTTATTGGTTGTTGGTTTTTCCGGCAGCGTAGAGTACGAATCAGTGTAGAGTACGGGCATCAGATAGAATTAATCATTGGGTTTAGGTATACATTGTAATTATTAAAAATATTTAACCGTGGTCAATCATATAACAAAAGTTCTCAAGAAAATTTAGCATACCACATACATAACAATAATTGGTACCTATGTGTATGTTCTATTTAATTTTACCCATGCCGTTGCCAACTTGACACGCTGGCGGCCAATATTACCATTTCCTGGCAATGGACTGACCGTACAAGCATTGTGTGGCTGTTCATATACATAACGTAACTGTTCCATTCAGCATGTTATTCATTATTCCTATTATTTCGTGTCACTCCACAATGAAAAGATACACTGATACAGGACTCATTGTTCGTGTTTCTCTTTGTGCATATTTTAGATCGCCTGCACTTTATAATTCTAAGCTGAGGAATAAAATATTGTAACAGAGGGATTTGAAAAAGAAAATATAATTGTGTGAAAGTAGTTTCACGGATTTTTTTCTATTGTACATTTCTTATTTGAATTTATGATGGTAACGATACACGGTGCACATCGTTGCGTGTAGAGGGCCCCATCAAGACCTGTACCTGACCGGTCAACGTCAACCTCCAATCTCACACTACAGCATCTGATGATCCAGAACAGGGTAGGGTTTTAGTTGCTTGGTGTCCGACATAAACACTCCCGCCGGTTTGGGTTATCAGAGCGGAGATTGAAAAAAGTGAGACGAGCTAATCTGACCCCCAAGCCGGTATACCTATTGATTCATGAAAGAGCCTTTGAAGCAGGTTTTCTTCTCAGAGTTCGGAGCTCAGACGACAATACCTATTGGTTTTTTTATGAGACCGTATAAACCAAATCAAAGGGTGAAAAAAAAGTTAGTGAACTCCAGTCTTTGAGGTGAAAACCTACACGAATAACGCTATGATCATGATATTAGTTTATACATAGCTTTTAATATCAAAATTTTTACGAATGAGACCAAAGTACGTTTTACGAAGGCGAACTCCAATGTACCTACATCTTGTTTAGATGCAGCTTTCGTGCAAATTTATGAGGCCGTATGTCATTTCGATAGCCGATGCGAAATACCTGTTCAAAGTTTCGTGTATTTGCAGTTTCATCGGTTCCCGGTACAAGGTATCGATCAAATATGTATCATTCGATTACATTATTTACGAGTGTGTTACCGGCAATCTGTATAGTGCAGGCAGGCATTCTAGAAAATGCCTAGGCAATGTAGCGGATGGCTGAGCGGGAATTCTATTACAGTATGGCTTAAAAAAAACAGTCATGAAGGCTAATGCGGTCAAATTGCGCGGTAACCCATCGGATAGTGCTACTGCTGTCGCCGGTGAGATCAGTCTAGGTATGGAATACTATATCCCATACACTGATGTCACCGGTGACCGCAGAGCGCGCCCTTGGTTCGGCCGCGAGTGCGCGGAGGCTGTCAATCAAAAACAGTCTGCGTACCGCGCCTGGGTAAGGGCGCGCGCCACACGCGATCCTAACGTGGGCCACTTCAAGGCAGCGTACAATAAAGCCACAAAGGTCTGCAAGGGGGCTTACGTCAGAGCGGATGCCCAGCGCATAGCGCGGCTTGGTCAAGAGCTAGTGGCGCATCCCACGGGCAGCCGTGGCTACTGGCGACTGGCCAAAGCCGTGCAAGCCAACTTCTGCCAGCCTTCGCTGCCCCCGTTGCGCAACCCTGATGAATCCCTGGCCCATGAGCCGCAAGAGAAAGCAAATCTGCTGGTTAATCTCTTTGCGGCAAACTCCCGAATCGATGATTGCGGTAAGCAGCCACCGACATTACCCGTCTGTGACTACGCAATGCCTGAGATCCGCATCAGGCAGCGCGATGTCCGTGGTGTGCTGCAGTCACTCGACGTCCGGAAAGCCAGCGGACCGGATGGTATTCCAGCGGTGGTTCTTAAAAAATGCGCAGCGGAGTTGTCTCCAATGCTTACGCGTTTGTACCGGATGTCGTACATCTCAGGTACAGTGCCATCGGCTTGGAAAGAGGCGAATGTGCAGCCGATCCCCAAGAAGGGGGATCGCTCGGACCCAGGCAACTATCGGCCCATAGCCGTCACCTCAGTGCTGTGCAAGGCATTCGAGCACATAATAAACAAACAGCTCATGCGTCACCTAGAGGATCATTCCTTAATCAATGACCGGCAATACGGCTTTAGACCGAAGCGGTCAACGGGTGATCTTCTGGCGTATGTTACCCATCTTTGGGGTGAGGCTATGGACAAGCATGGCGAGTCACTGGCAATTAGTCTTGACATCGCCAAAGCTTTCGATAGAGTCTGGCACAAGTCGCTTCTTTCCAAGTTACCAGCCTTTGGTCTGCCTCCCAGACTGTGCGACTGGGTGTCTAGCTTCCTGCAGGGGCGCCGTATTCGCGTCCTCTGTGACGGTCGAACTTCGGAGTTCCTGCAGGTAAATGCTGGCGTGCCGCAGGGGTCCGTCTTATCACCCACTCTCTTTCTTCTGCATATCAACGACATGTTGTCCACTGGCAGCATTCACTGCTATGCAGACGATAGCACCTTACACGGGAGTTATCACGGACATCCTGCGGCCAAGCAGTCTGATATCGCGGAAAAAAGGCAGCTTCTCGTCAGTGAACTTGACCGGACCCTGAACCACGTTTCCCAATGGGGCTCTGAAAACCTGGTCGAGTTCAATGCCAAGAAGACGCAGGCATGCGCGTTTACAGCAAAGGTATCTTCGTTCCTTCCCCTTCCAACTCTTCAGAGCACGCCACTGCCACTGCAGGACAATCTCAACATCTTAGGTATAGATGTCCGCTGCAAACTGAACAACAAAAACTACATTGAGAGCATCATCAAAACAGCCTCGCGTAAACTCGGAGTCCTGAACAAAGTGAGACGTTTTTTCACGCCGGAGCAGCGGTGTCTTCTCTACAAGACACAAATTCGCTCTTGCGTGGAATACTGCTCGCATCTCTGGGATGGCTCCGCAAAGTACTTACTAGATGCTCTCGACAGGTTGCAGCGACGTGCGGTCCGCATTATTGGGAATCCTGAGGTCACTAACACCCTCGAGCCTTTGCAGTTGCGTAGAGATGTGGCATCTTTGGCGGTTTTCTACCGTCTCTACCATGGTGAATGTTCTGATGAGCTCTTCCAAGTAATCCCACCCTCTCCTTTCCTATATAGGACAACACGTGCAGGACTTAGATGCCACCCGCATACGGTGCAGAATATTCCATCAAGAACCAAGCGATTCGGCGACTCCTTCTTCTGCCGCACTATTAAGACTTGGAATTCCTTGCCAGCTCACGTGTTTCCTTCCTCTTATAGTCCCGGGTCCTTTAAGCGGGGCGTGAAAAAGCATCTGATGAGGCCGTCAAGCTGAGTACCACCATTGTAACATGGTACGTGTTGTAATGGTGGCCCTCTTTTCAGAGACTTTGCCTTCAGCTTACCATCAGGCGAGGCGAAGTCAAATTGACGTGTCCTATATAAAAAAAAAAAAAAAAAAAAAAAAAAGTATAAACGACCGTTTGGTCAACCCATCCCACTCGATCTTATCCCGCGGGATGAGTTGTCCTAGTGCAATTAATAAGGGGGCGGTTTTAAAAGTCTGATACCTTTTTAGGGTTCCGTAGCCAAATGGCAAAAAACGGAGCCCTTATAGATTCGTCATGTCTGTCCGTCCGTCTGTCTGTCTGTCTGTCTGTCCGTATGTCACAGCCACTTTTCTCCGAAACTATAAGGCCTATGCTGTTGAAACTTGGTAAGAAGATCCGTGAACCGCATTAAGAATTTCACACTAAAATAAAAAAAGCATCAAATTTTGGGGGTCCACATACTAAGAACTGAAACTCAATTTTTTGGTCTTTCGGTCTTTCGGTCTTTAAAAATGCCCGAAATAAAGAATTTCGTAAAGATCTGCCTTGTAATAATAAGAATATTTAGTTAAGATCAGTATTGCTCTACTACTCCTGTCGCACAACCTATCTTTATCATGATTTTATTGTACCTATACCTACCTATAGATTAATGAGAATAAAGCTACGGGTAAAGCTATTTCACTAAGCTATGGGTGTATAATTTTTCCCCCAAACACTTTTGTTCACGAATGTACAAATATTTCAAATAAAACAATACAGTTTACCTTTTTTGTAAAGCGGGATGACTTGACCAAAGAAAAATAATAAAAATATTAATGTGGACAACTTATCCCGCGGGATAAGTTTTAAGCGGGATGTGTTGACCAAAACCTCGTATAAACATAGGTTAGAAGACTAAGGCAAAAGCGGAGCTCCCGCATTTGTCTTCATAATTATTGTTTTTTTTTTAGTTACCTTTTCTTTTGTTTTTTATCGTGCGAAAAATCCCCACGGATACACCATTTATGTTTCTTGATAACATTTCATACATTACCGACTGTGCATTCGGTATTCCATGCATTGCCTAGGCATTATACTAAAGATTATGTACCTACATACTCATTCTATAAAAGTCATCAATACCTAATTCAGTCTCTCATAGCTTGTCGCTCCGAAAATAAATGCTGAATCGTATGTCCTCAGAACTTTGTGAGTAGCAAACTACATATTTTGAAAGTTTCCCAATATAGCTACTAACATTATTGATTTCTTTTATGTGATAGGTATCAAGTGACTGGGATAAGGCTTCGGCAAACTTTGAAACATTTGTTGAGATTACACATAAAATATGTGGGTAAGATAAACTTGCAAGTTTGCTTTTGTAAATCTATTAGGGACAACGTTATTTCATTACTGGAAGTACCTAATGGTGTCCCTTTATCATAATAATATCACTTTTACCACATTATTATCTATACGTAGGTACTCTCTGCTATTTCGTCAAAGACTAAAAAGAAACAAGAACGATAGGTACAACCGAGATTAAGGCTAAGATAATAATGATGGACATTACCAATTTAGTCCAAATACCTACATGAACTACCACTCGCACTCTAAGCAAAATCCTACTTCCTACTAATATTATAAATGTGAAAGTTTGTGAGAATGGATGTGTGGATGTTTGTTACTCTTTCACGCATAAACGGCTGGACTGATTTGGTTGAAATTTGGTCTGTATATAGGTTATACCCTGGATTAACATATAGGCTATATATCAGCGATGAACGGGATCAGAATTCCACGCGGGCGGAGCCGCGGGCAACAGCTAGTGCCGTATATTTCTTTTCTCTGGTTTGTATTTTGCTTAGGACTACTCTTTCATAGTACCTACTTTGACACCTCTTGAACTTATTGTATAATCTTCTTTGATCATAGAACTATTAGAATTATATACCTACTAGCTACCAGATCTCTTGAATACCTACTAACAAACATTTCATATGGATAAGGAAAGAAGGTTCAGGAAGGAAGGAATTAACGAAGGAAAAACATGCGTGATACAGGGTGTATCATGAATGCTTTTACTACTTAGTATGAATACCAAAACACTCCTTATAATCGGGAAATATTCTCGCAAATGAATCTATTATATAGCACCTTAATCAGCATAAGGAAAAAACTGTAACTAACCATTGAATTATAACATTTTCTATCTTTCATAATTGAAATACCAAAATGCTCTATCACCTGATTCAGAATAAATATTTTTACAGCTTGACAAAGAAAAATTCGATAGAGTTACCTACTCTTTAGACATCAGTATAGTAATTTACTTAGGTCACCGAAAAATCCCGAGAATTGGAAAAATATAACCAGAAGATAAATCTGTTTGTTTGTTTACATTCACAATTATCAGATCGTGGTTCTTATTGTCAAGGAGGTAACATAAGAGCTATCTAGGAATCTAATAATGCGAAACTTTTCCCAAAAGTCTACTTGAGAATGCTTTTGTTTATCACATCAATGCTTGAAGACGGAATCTGTCCAGCACTGTGGTTTTAGAAGAAACTATATTGTTTTGGGATTTATTTTTTTGTATCTATAAGAAAATCCTAGTATAAAAGGCATTATTTTTTAATCCTACTTAGATAGCAGACAAGCACACAGCCAAGAAAAGTGGTTACCGTGCTGTGCCTATGGATGAGTGCAACACCAGGGGAGTTACACTTACACTCTCGACCCTGTAAGAACAGAGAGATTCTGTGCCAACAACGCAGAAGACTTCTGAAAAAGAACAAGAATTCTGAAAAAAATTGCAAATATCAATTATAACTTTGTTGATGATACCACTACACTATATACCCCATAGAGTTGGTACTCATAGAACTTCTATACGTAAACATAAGGGTTACCATAAAATACTGAAAACTGTATATTTTATTATTTTCAGCGGCCCGTTCTAAGCTAACAACTTAATCTAAACAAGTACTCCGAAAGACAAAACGTTGTGAAGTAACCGAATCTACATAAATACTTGGAAAATTAATAGTAGTCATTTCATTAAAACTAGACCTTTTTACAAGCACAGTACCGGGCTGTTTAATGCATAAAACATTAAAAAGATAAAGAGCCACTTTTTGAAACAATAGCAGAAAACATTTCGAGTTTCACAAAACAATAAAAATGCTTGGATTTGGAACAATGTACGCCACATGCTCTTGTTTGGGTGTAATTTGTAACAACGAGCGCTTGCGATACATTGGACACCTATTTGGGTATCCAGAAAATCAAGAGAGAAATACGTCGGCGTTGTAGTACGAGTACAATACGCCAGGAAGCTTTAACTGAGATTGTGATAAGAGTTTGTAAGCACGTCAGGGTCTCGTACATGTAGGATGTATATTCTGTTAATGGAACATAGTTACAGGTATGACGATAACCTCTACTAGATTTATTTTCATAATTATTTTCCCTAAATATATTTAATTCTCATTTATTACAATTTTATTATACCTACATGCTTTAGTTGTTATCGTTATTAAAATGGTTCACAAAATTATTTTAAACTATTTTTTTTGGGATCTCAATTGAGTCTCGAGCGTATTATGTCATTATTGTTGCCCAAGTGGCATAAATACACTATTTTTTTGACAATAAATATAGCATCCTAATTTTGAATTCAAATGCATAACAAAGTATCAATTACATTTGCTACTTTAATTAAAAGAAAGGTCTTTTATACAAAAAAAAGGAAAAGATTAGAAAAGACAATGAAAAAAACGAAATTTAGAATTAGCATCAATGAGGCGAAACGATTACCTGAGTTCTAAATACCCATTTAAATGCTGTTAACCGACATAATAAAAGTCAGTAAGAAATTTTAATGCCTGTTAAACAATTATTCATGCTGGAAATAAAATATTTTCGTTCATTTAGTTTGAATTACTAAATTAAAAGAAGTAATAAGAAAGGTGGGTCACGATGAATAAAATGAATAACTAAGCCATGATCTAGAAAATTTTAAAAGAATGTCTAGGGATGATCAATGAAATAAATGAAATAATAAAACAATTGTTAATTGACATTGTCTGGCAAAAGAGCTATGATTGGTGTAGTTTATCTTACGATATATAGAACCCAGGTCTTGGAGGCTCAACCCTCATTTGCAAGCAGTACCGGTACACTTATTGATTTACTGGTTGACGAAAGAGGCTTTGGCGTAGCCTTTTCGGTCGAGGTTGAGGGTCAGACGGCAGTCCTCTCAAAGCTAAAATAAGGGAAATCAGGATGAGAAAGCGTAGAAGAATTCATAGATAGAGTTTATAAAGATATGGTTGTTATATTAGTAACTAGCTGGTGGATTTTCACTTTCGCAATACATGAGGACATATTATTTCATGTATAAAATATGCCTATGTGTTATCTCGACTATCCTATCCCTGTACTAAATTTCAGCCAGGTCCATTCAGCCGTTAAAGTGTGATTATACAAATAAATTTACATTTAAAGTATTATAGTAGGATAATTTGTGTGTTTATTGAGTAATTTATGCGCTAACTGCTATCAGTTCTACTATGATTCAGTAAATCACAATATCATGTTGTTTCATTGGAGTAATGGAACAATCATATTCGAGCTCGTAAGTCTATTGTTTCGTATCTTCCATAACAATCTATCTTGCTCCGAGTAAATCGACTAAAATATCTGCCTCTAAACTGATACAATAGGTAACTTAAATCCATCATACGATTAAGTTTCGGTATGATGGCATATCATATTACAGCCGCAGGTGTATTCTGTGTGTGACGATGATTGATGACGAATATGACGTACGAGTTGGTATCGCTTACAAATTATTCATGCACATCCCTTCGCGTATGCTGTGAAAAAATATGCTAATCGATTAAATTTGTAATCGTTTTCATAGATGGTGGCGGAAGTCTTTTTTACTTTTACTTGATGATTTTAACTTAATTGTCTAATTGTGATTTTTTTAAAATATTATGCCAGATATTTTTGTTGAGCATTCCTATGATCAACACGAAGTAATAAGTGACGTAGTTCACGCAATATCTGCTTGATAGATCGATATAAATGTTTTATTACTTTTCGACGATTACATTAACCTACTAATAAATGCATAGGTAGCAATATTTAAAAATTACGATATATTTGTACGAAGTAAGAGTGACTCAAAACCCTCCTTTTGACCAGTATTAGAACCCACGTTGCAGTTCCACCTTGAATAACAGTAAACAGTATTACGATATTTTATATAGTAGGTACACCAATCAAATATCGTAAGCATGTTTCAAATATTCATTTTCATTTGTTTGGTATAGGCATAAAAACTTATAAACAATAGGAGTGCAAAGGAAAAATAAAAGCCGTTGCACGCCATTACGCAAACATATGGTTTTAAAACTACAGCAGAATGTTCGGAATACGAACTTCGACCACGGTTTTGCTGGTTTTCTCAACCGCAGCCAGTGCTTTTCTTCTCTTTGTACGATAGCGGTCGTTCATAATGTTGTTGCATTAGGTTTTTCTTTAAATTTTAAACATTTTCTAGTAAGAAATTGTCTTCAGCGTTTTATTTTCTCCCGAATGAATATTATTATACTTAATGTTGGTTTTATACCCTAAAATTTACACAAGAAACTAGGGAGCCTCAACCCTCACACGTAAAGAAGTTTTGATCCAAGACACATGTTAAGTCAGAGTCAATTATTCATTCATCCAACCAAACTATCACAATTATAATAAAATTATGTCTCATATAACTATAGGCTGTCCAAGAAATAACTTAACTTTTGACGTTTCATGTACTTATGTAGTTACGATATGTACCAATGAGTGACCTTTTCGATTTAATGTGATATTGACTTCTTCTTCTTTTTTTCAAAGTCGATTGTCATATAAAATCAAATAGGTCACTTGTTACGATACGTCAAATGTTAACTTATTCCACGGACGTAATGTAGACATCGTACGAGTATGTAACTTACATCATTAAATATACCTTTTTCGTTTTTTAAAAAAGACGGGCTTCATTTTCCACTCCATAGTATTTTACTGAATGGTGTGTATCCACTCTGTTCGGTAAAAAAAGTAAACTGTGCAGAGTGGAAGTGGACTGGCGATTGACAGCAGAATAGATTTTGACTTTTGTTGTGTGTGGAGCTTTTGACAGCGAGTGCATTGTAGCCACGCTTTTAAAAGGCGGCTTTTATTTCATACAGTTAAAAGCCAGCCAACGATTTAATAAAAGATTCTGTTTTAAAATAAAATATTTTAGCTTTACTTATTCAAGCCTACAAAGTTTTCTACATTTACTTTAAAGCATGTTTTGAGTTTCGTATCAGTATATTGTACTATTGTACTTATAATTCGTTTTCTAATCAATATTTACAAAGAGAGTAAAATATTTAACACCATAAATAAGGAACAAAGGTTTTATTGAATAACCAGGTTGAAGGGAAGCATAATATACACCTTTTTCCTTATTCGACTACATCCAAAACTCTTTTAATTTATAGCTAAACTTTCTTCTAGTTAATGATCAAAGTTTCTATAAAAGGTACTTGTCAAAAATCACTAACCGTCATAATCTTAGGGTCCGTTAAAGTGAGAGTCACGGTACCCTTGTGCCTTAGGAACTGAACCAGGGAAACACGTAAAAGATCTTTATAAATCCCCATATTTAAATTCCAGGTTCACCTAAAGATATTAGGGTTACCTATGTTCGTATTGCTTGTAGCCAAGACCAGTTGAGGTTTCTGGGATATCATTTCTACACACATCACACACCAGATTTACCGGCCACTTACGCACGATGTGATGAAACAACGTGTAATTTCATTCGATTTGAGTCCGACATATGGATATGTCGGACTCAAATCGAATGAAATTACACGTTGGACCTCAGTTAGCTCCTGTGAGGTAAAGCTCTAGGAGTTTACCGTTATCTAGTTCAAAAACATCTAGACCATCTACATTTTGAAAATGAAGTAGGTACTTACCTGAATATTCTCATTAAACTCAACCACTTATATTACATGTTTTCGTACTTACAAAATATACCTATCTATAGGTATAAAGATACCAGAGGGGACTCATCAATCACCGGTAATCGTTCAGTAATTTGTTTAATAGCGCCTGTGTAGTTCAAGGATGGATGATCATGACTATCAATATTATCAGATTAAAACGATCAACCGTTTTATAAAGATTACGTTATATACCTACTCGTATATAGTAAAAATGTGGTATATTATTATGCTTCACCAAGCCGATCTCACCTGCCCCCCTTAACCATTGACAATTCTTTGCTCGGCGTATTGAAGAATATAACGATGAATGTGTTGGATTGACACGTATTTTCACGTTTATGACAGTCGTCAACGTAACTATGTCAATTCAATTATTGATCAAACTATTTTATTCTATTCAAACTATTGCCACTTTTTTAAAGCGGCTGTAAGCTAGTACTTGCTGATAGACGACTTGCAAACAAGCTTTATATGCAATCGGGATTGGCGCGTAACAGAAGATAGAATACCTATTATCTTAATAAGAAATCACTTACCATTACGGAATATCTAAGTTCAAAGCTAAAACTAAAATTTGTAAAGGTCAATTTATGAATATTAGAAACTTTCGAGTTAGGTCAGAAAAGGGTCAGGTTAGGAGTAAACAGAATACCAACTCTAAAACGAAATAAGGTGAAGATAAATGAACCACAAAGCAATTTTCTATGAATTTACGTAAATGTTCTAAACACGCTTAATATTTCATATGCGTAAAGGCGCCTGATGGTTTTATGTGTACAAAAGCATCGAGAGAATTCTGCGAAACGTCGTCTGTTAGTTACGCACGATTAGTCGCAATGACGCAAACGACAGACATGTCACCGCAACCCGTCATGTGATCTATGAAGGGACACTTTAATTTGACAATTTATTGTAGGAATATTGTGGCGTGTTTGTTACGGGATTGAATACAATAGCCTTTGATGTCATAGGTGTTACCTTTTGTGCGTGGATATTTTGGATACCTATATCAATATGTTTGTCATGAAATATATTCAATAGCTTGGTAGGTGCTTTATATGAATGTGATCTGCGTATATCTTGGTAACATTGATTATTACTATTAGCTATCGGGATATTTACCATGCATTGTTTGTTCAACAGCGCCGAAATATCGGAAACTCAAAACAATTCATGGTAAATATCCCGATAGCTCTAATAGTAATGATCATGATAGCTTAAATACCAACTTTGATTATTTCAATAAGAATTGAAAACAATACATATACTTAAATAAATGAAATAGATAACACAAAATAATATGGATGAATTCAGTAGGTAACATTAATAATAGCAATAAATGAAAAGAAAAACATAATAATGTAATAATATTTTTGATCACGAAATGTGCTATGAAACATGAAACGTATCATTGTCACGCAGACAGACGGAGGAAAGACACTTTCTATATCTTATCACTTCCTTAATGGAAGTAAAGAAAATGAGATAAAGGCCTCTATACTCTAACAAACTTAACTAGGCACCATAATATTTTTATTACTATTTTTACTTTATAATTATATTTGGAGAGATGAAAATACGAGTAGCTTACAGTATTCTGCGCAAGAAAGTATATTCATGGTAATCACGGCTGTATACAGGCATTCTTAAGTAATCCAATTTGTAATTATGAGCCTTCGTACCCTTGAAGTGTACTATACTAGTTAATACAACCAAGGAAAAATTGCCGACCCTTATCATGAGCCTGCAGAAGCCAAAATAAACTGTATCATAGTGAATAAGCGTTAAAACTGACGAACTAAGAACCAGTTAATAAGAATATTCATAGAATGACTGGTAAATTTTTGAATGTGGAATAGATAATAGTACCTAATTGGTAAAATTCCAATGAATAAAATGCAAAAATGGAACTGGCGTAGGGCTATCTCGATAACCAAGGTTTGCATTGGACTGTAGATTAGGTACGTTTATTTTACGATTTACGAATTTGAATTCAATTGGATTCTACTTTTTGAATGTGGAATCGATAAAAGTAATTGGTAAAATTCCAATGAAAAAATATACAAAAAATGGAACTGGAGTAGGACTATCTCGGCAAGCAAGATTCGCATTGGACTGTAGGTATGTTTATTTTACGATTTTTAAATTTGAATTCAATTGGATTCTACTTTTACCACTAGAAATATAAACAGAATGAAATGTGTGACGTTTTTCGTTGATATCAATTTGCAAAACTTAACATAGCAATTGTATCATCTATATTATCGTAAGTAGGTACGTATACTAGAATAAAAAAAAAAATTAATGAACAACTCGTAAATAGTAATCCTTTCTATAACTCCGAAGGGGAAAAACTTATGAAAATTGTTACTTCACTATTATTCGTCTCGCGACACTTTTTTATTTCAAACGAATAAAACAAAAGGATAGTAAATCTTTCAACTGATGACAGACAAAGTTACAAAAATACTTTTTTGTAACAAAAAACTACGCAGGACAGGGATACCGATAGTTTATTAAAGTAAAAAGTTTCAGAAAAAATACAGTTTATAAGAACACGAAACAATTCTGCCGCGTTATATGATTGTTTTTTGTTTCTGAGAGTTCTGACAGCGCACATTTTCTTCAGAGTACTTTTACTTGTACTTTTTAATAATGCATAATAATAAATTATTTTGGCGTTACTTGGTCGATATTACATTATCAGTCCAGATATTCGACGTTTGAATGTTAATGCCGACTCATCATAGTGTGCATTTTTTACTATTTGATCCAGTTAATGAGACTAGTTAAGCAACTGTGACAGAAGCCATATTGTATGTAGATCAATAAGCCATGTCCTTCAATGTAATAATAGATTATTAGTATAATGCGAATAAAGTACCTACAAATATTGTATACTAGCTTTCGCCCGCGGCTCCGCCCGCGTGGATGTCAGTTATCACGACCAAACAAAACCTTTGTCCTTCCTCAAGGTCTAATCTACCCCTATACCAAATTTCATCGAAATCGGTTCTGTGGTTTTGGTGTGAAAGCGTAACAGACAGACAGAGTTACTTTCGCATTTATAATATTAAGTATGGATTAGTATGGATATGGATTACCTACATGCCAATTAGGGTATGTAGAGCAATTGATATTCAAATTATAATACCTAATTTTGATTGACTCGGGGATTCAATCCAGTACCTCATATACAGCAAACGCAATCGTTACTCCTCGAGAATTAAAAAGCAATGTCAAAATGATACGATAAAAATTGCTCAGACAATTTTAATAGCAAAACTCACTGTGTTTATTGTTCTAAATATGCCAGAATGTTATGTTGCCATCTCAAACAATGCACCAATGAATTTGAAGCTCTTTTAACAAAGACTAAGACACCTTCCTGTCTTCAACACAATCTTCTTGTCTTGAACAATTTCCGCTCACTTCCACGTGGACGTCATATTTATGGCGAACAATAACGAAGTGTGCGACAGAGACAAACGACGAGCGAACAAAAGGTAAGCTGCGAGAAATTCATACAAAGTACTGAAAATATGGTGTTCTAGTTTCATACTCATACATTTCTAGAAGAAATCGTCGTCACAGTGTCAGCTTTATTTAACCTTTCACTTGCTACCCGTGGTCTGCTTTTAGCTGCTCTTTGGCTAATATATGTAGGCTTTTACGGGCGTGACAATTGTCCGAATCCCTCAGCTTTGAGAAGAAAGTCGGCATCGGGCATGAGAGAATCGTTCGTTAATTAGCAGGTGAGTAAGGTGGATTTGGGCCTGAAGATCTTGATAGGATAAAAAGAACATTCCTTTCTCTGAGATTCTAACCTGAAAACATCCCTATACTCGATGCCGGCTGATTTTTACATTTTTAAAGCTACATGCTTTTTGTAAATTTGAAAATGTAATAAGTAAGGTATGGATGGAGAGAACAAACATAATATTAATGAATAACTATCCTGAATCATCACCAGTGGGTGCTTCATCCCATACAAAATTTAAAAAATGAGAACCTATTAATTTAGAATTTTATACAATACTTGGTTAGGTTAGTTTTCAAATACTAATTCCATTAACAATCTGACAGAAAACCAGTATTGTGTGCCAAAGTTACACAACTCGGCGATGCAAATAAAAATACCAACAAATTTCCTTGCGCTAAAGGAATTCAGAATCTAACTCCTAATTCCGATAATGAACCAATATCCAAAAGCGAAGTAATCAGCGAGATTGGAAGCGAAGAATTGGAAGGAGCAAAAAAATTACACGGTTAAATACTTTTGCTGGTGTTATTTTAAGTTCATTAATCACACAATAGATATCATCAGAAATAAAAGAAATCTCTTCTTTCTTCTTCTAAAGCTCATCCAGAAGAAATGACAGCAACTATAATTTTTCTCTGGTTGTTAAACAACCTTTGTGTATTGTATGCTACTGTTTGCTTTTAAGTCACAAACCATTCACTTCATCTGCGTGGACTTAGTTTTTAATGTTAATGTGAGCGAGTAGTACCCTAAAATTTGGCCTACCCCTAAGGTATGCCTTATAAGGTAAGTTATCGATCAGTAAGATTCTCGTCGAAATTGGTACAGCCACTTCTGAGTTGAACCGGCACCAACAGACAGAAAAACGTATAGGTACAATCTTTAAATAATTAGTTTTTTTATTACAAAGGAGACGATTTTTTATGTTAGAGCTTTCGGCCACCTACAAATTTTGGAGAACAATAATGAAACGAGTATTGATTTATTTGTAATGTTATCGGGATTTCAATGGTACATTGCTTCTTAGCTAGTCTAACCGGAACATTGATATAAACCAAATCAAAACTGATACTAAAATCAATGTGAAACTAGGTGAAACTGTCATGGCGCCAATCTCAGAAAATTATAATTTTATTGATTATTTAGTATGACATAATAGACGTCATTAAAATCATGTCCTATGCAATGTATTGAATAAATAGAAGATGGATAGGGCAATAACCTTCTTTTTAACAAGTGGAAATCCACTCAAATCCGCCGGAGCCAGTGAAGGTGGTTATGTCGGACTCGAACCGACAAAACCCGCATGAGCCGTTTTTCACAGTCTATATGTTTTTCGGATGTAGAAAAGCAGGATTATCCTTACTAGTTGGGCGGTCAGACGGCAGCCGCTGCCATAAAAGGCATATTTCCAAACCGGATAAAAGAGAAGGAGCAAGCGGCCGGTAAAAGCCTCGGTTACAACTACAATTATTCCTAAGATGATGATTCATACTTACACCATGAAATGAAAGTAGGTATCCAATGAAATAAAAACAAACAAAACCATATTATAATATTTATTTATTACATAGGTATATAAAACGTTTCTTGGAAATTGTTGGTAGGTATGTCGTCCAAAAACCATACAAATCATAGTGATTATAGTAAATGAGCAGAAAGAAAACTCAATTAATGTAAATAACATACATTCTCCTAGTAGGTACCTTGGTTTATGTTAGTAATTGTTTGTTTACTGATTTGCAGTAATGCATCTGAAATAAGATGGTTGGCGGCACGGCTGGTATATTTATTAGAATTGTTTGACTACATCACTTATAGACACTGTAATACTCCACTCGTCCATATTATTCAATACTAGCCATTGATTTATATAGCAGCTGCCTGTACCATACAACATCTGTATTATATAATACTATTTTTTTACAATGAACAAGAACAAGAAAACTCACTAATCAATCACTCAAAATAATCACAAAATAACTGTCAATTGTCAAACAATTTTTGGCACTTTTGGGATTGTATTGCCATTCGAAATAATGAAATCGTAATCGCTAACAATTTTTACCACATGGAATCGATTCCTCGATTGATACTATAAAATAAAAATAAAACATCAGTTTTAAATTAAAATAATCTTCATTAACGGGTTGTGGAGGTCAGATGACTGGAAGAGGTGCACCTGGGACTCCAAGGTAAGGCCAAGATAATGACGACGACAACCAAGTAGGTAAAGAGTGCAATGCCCAACCTAACATTGTATTTTTGTATTCGTAAAGCTATAACCTGAGAGTATTATAGTTTAGAGTGTTTACTTTTAGACAGGCATAGTGTAAATAATATGGACTGTTGTATTATAACATCATTGAAATAAAAATATTTAAACGGATTCTATTACAGCCTATTAAGTGGGACCTAATACAATGAGGCTTCCGTCGACTGGGACCACAATTAACTCGGACCGCGGTCCCAGTTGCCGGATTCATTTAAATTTAATATTTTTCTTCCATCGACTGGGACCACCTATAAATGTATCAAAAAATCTATTGTTTTAGCCAAAACAGTACAGTCAAACAAAAAAAGGTTAGTTTTAATTTAAAGAAAATACTCTTTGATTGAAAAATGTCATCTATCGTATATGTCACTCATCAACTCCTCCTAAACGGCTGGATCGATTTGAATGAATTTTTTTGTATGCGATTTGGTGGCACCCTGGATGGTATTCTAAGTTATCACCTCTGTTACTTAAAATATCATAGTGATAGTCAACATTCACTATTAGTTTAAAATTAGCGCCATAGTTAGTCGCTTCACGGTAAGTATTAAAGTTCTATGCTAACTGAGTTGGATAAAGGCTCAGGGAATGGATCAATGGTAGGTATTAGAAACATATTCGGGCTTCCCTTAAAATAACTTAAAAGTTATGTGAAAAAACGCGGACCCTACATTGACACTAGAGTATCAATTTGTTCCTAGACAGTGTTGGTTTGCGGTGGATAGGGCGAACGGATGGAGAACAGCCTATCCCGTAGTCGCCTTCGACTACAGGAACTCCATCTGTCATGTCTGGGCTGTTCATCATCCGTCAGTAAATATACCTACCTACAGCCTAAGACACAGTGCCCACTTGACGGCTATAGGCTCGCCCCCTGAGACTGGTTACACGGGACCGAAAACATAGTGAAATATGGGCTTTCAGGCGTGAATATGTTTTTTTTTTTTTTTTTACATAGGACACGTCAATTTGACTTCGCCTTGCCTATGGTACAAAGCAAAGTCTCTGAAAAGAGCGTCACCATTACAGACACGTATCATGTTACAATGGTGGCACTCAGCTTGACGGCCTCATCAGATGCTTTTTCACGCCCCGCTTAAAGGACCCGGGACTGTAGGAGGAGGGAAACACGTGAACTGGTAAAGAAGAAGTAATAGTCATAAAGGTATGTGTAGGTGTGTCCAACCCCCCCTCCCCCCCATATAAGGATAGCCACAGCTCAGACCGATTTCAACACAATTTTTTTGCTAAAATCGAAGTTTCGTAAAACTGAGCCTATTGAAATATTTTTGACACCGTTTTATTAAGAAATGGCGTATCCCGGTACCTATCTGTCATTTCTTTTTCAAATTTGTCTGGTAGTAGTAGAGGCATTTTTCAGAACGAAAACACGGGTAAGAAAATCTATGGAAAAGTGACTGCTAGGAAAATCGATCTTTTTGGAATTGCAGGCAATAAACTCATGCCTAGAATAAGTAATCTTTCTGCGCATGTGGCATTGGTGCTTTTGTGCATGTGCTTTGCCCTCCCTAAGTACCTGCTGCGGACCGCGCTAACTTGGGTTTGTCCGGCAGACGTCGCGGCTTTCGATGACATCCTCAAGTCCACAGTTGAGTCGATCCTCAATGTATGGCTCAACGAAAACCAATGGGTACAGGCGACTCTCCCCAACCGTCACGGGGGTATTGGGTGAAACGCGCGCGGGATGTGGGTTTGCCGGCTATCCTGGCATCGGCACATGGGGCTGCGGACCTTGTTACTGCCATCCTCCATAATAATGGTGGCAGAGTAACCGTGCCCTTTGCAGCGGATGCCGAGACAGTGTGGCTTGCCCGCAGTTCGGCAGCGTCAGGCCCTGTCACGCCTCATGTCCAGCGCGCTTGGGACGATGGCACTGCTGGAAGGCTTAGGAGGGGCTGGTGGAGATGCCACGGGGGCCGAATCCGATCTGACGAGACTTCGGGCGGTATCGCAGCCGGAATCGGGAGCATGGCTGCACGCGCTGCCTTCACCTCACCTGGGCACTTTATTGGACGACAATTCATTGCGGGTGGCAGTGGCCCTCCACCTGGGCTGCAAGGTTTGTGAACCCCATAAATGCACCTGCGGCTCCATGGAGTTGTCGAAGAAGCGCGGGTAGGTTTCCGCGTCACCATGCTCTCAACGACATACTCCGGAGAGCCTTTGTATCGACTGATACCCCAACCACGTGTGCCGCACCGTTTTGTCTCCAGTAACCGCTGCAAGAAAACCGGTGACATTCGCTTCGCCTCGTACCTGGGGCAGAGGTTGGCCGTTGCTATACAGCGGGGCAATGCCGCTAGCGTCATGCTTTGCCCCTGTTACGGTGACAGGCGGCGGGGCGAGTTAGTTGATTAATTTTGACATGATGTTCGAATTTAGTATTTAAGGTGACTTATTACTGTAGTTTTAATTTGTTTTATTGGTGTACATTAAAGAAATTACTAAAGCCAATGATATTTTTGAATTGATCAGATTTTGCTTTAATTATTACTTGAAATGTCTTTTTGTTTGACTGTACTGTTTTTGGTTTTAACTATATTTTTTTTGTTCTTTTTTATGGGTGGTCCCAGTCGCCGGAAGAAAAATATTAAACTTAAAAATTAATTTAATTGCGGTCCCAGTCGCCGGAAGCCTCATACAATGATTGGTAAAATGTGGGTGTTAATTCACTCTGCCTAATCCTCCGGGGATAAATGAGTATAATATGATGATGACAGTAGGTATATAATGAAGTAACTGAAAACGAATCTTCATAGAATGCGTTGTAGATAGTTTTATTTCAATTACACATTGAAATAAAACTATCTACAACGCATTCTATGAAGACTCGTTTATAGCAAAATATTTTATTAGCAAAAACTTTCGATAATGTCATATGGAATGAGAATTGTAAGATTGAAGATTTGAAGAGAAAACCTATACCTATGTGCCTGAAGTTTTATCGAATACAATCGTATTCTTATTCGATTTGAGTCTATGGTAATGGTAAAGAAGATGTCTGGCAACATTTTAACATCTTGTCATGTGAAATATTAAGAATTTTCACAAATACAATAAATAAAAAAAACACTCTTTAATAAGTTATCGTGAATCGGTTAGACTTTGGAACATTCTTCGTCCAATTAGCATAATAAATGGATTCGAATTTTTTGCATATTGTACAATGACTGTTCCTGCCCTATTCTCTGTTGTCTCTCTCTTCTCTCACTCTCTCTTTGAGGTTTTACATAAGAAACAAAAACTTAAAAGTCGTTGTATTGATGGGCCCAAAAGAAATCATCTCCTTTCGTACACATAATCTTGCGTTTATAAAAAAAAATGTTTTCTAAATTAACAGATAGATTAATTTTATTCTTATACTTTCATTTTATCTTACTGCAAATCAACCTAGTAAGATTGTTTTCACCATTGACACTCGAAAAAGGGCCCGTGATTCATCAAAAACGCTCTTTGTTTCACCGAGTGAATAAAAAAATTTGAATTTGGAACATGCGCGAATGTACGGATTCTAGTGAAACATGCAAAGAGGTTGCACACTCTCACTATAAAAACGTACTAAAAGCCACCTAAATGTAATCACTGGCTGGATGGAATGCTGGCTCAGTTTAAACTAAGAAAAAAAAATGCCGCCATTTTCTGTGTAATTTTCCTTGTAAAAGTTTCTGTTCTGTTTGTCTCATAATCATAAAATGACTTCATCTAGTGATGAAAATGAAACTCATATTCTCGAACGCGAAAAGACTCCTGAGTCTTTTCGCGCTAAAGCGGTAGCTATTACTGATAATTTGCTGCTTCTTTATGTACTATCCATAACAAAATGTAATTTATAATCACAGAGTAATCGTTTTCTCGTAGTCAATGGTGAAAAGTTGAGTACCTAACACGTGAAAAAAGAATTCATCTCGGCTCTTGTATCCCTCGATCCGCTCAGCTTTCTATCTAGAATCCCTCGCTACGCTCGGGATTCTACCGCAGAAAGCTTCGCTCCTCTCGGGATACAACTCAGTGCCTCGAAAAGAATTCATCTTTTTTTCACTTGTTGGGTAATCTACTATTATACCAAAACAAGCAAACTCACTAAGTTAATTTATGCTACTTACTTAAAACAAAGCTTCTTAGAAGACACTAAGCGTTTTACCTCAGGCAGCATATATTTTGCATCTTTTAAAAAATTATGTCAATCCCAAAGATCCCGGGATCAGGAAAATTTAATCTCGAAAATCTCTCGATCACGAAGCGGATGAAATGTCGGGATTACGATATTCGGAATCCGATTTCGACCGCTTTTTACATAGTCTTAGGGCAAGATTCATAGAGTGCGTTGAGACTTTGCTAAGCAGTGGAACCGTTTCCTAATATAGAGGTGAACATAACCGTAAGTAAGTAAGTTATGAATAGATACACAGACCGCACTAACACTTTAGTACAATGTTTGTATTCATGTAAAACGCTCACCTTGCTTGGAAAGTAAAGTCTAAGTACCGGGTCAATTCGGATCAGGCGGAAAACAGTCGAAAACTTTTAAAGTGTTCATTAAATTAACAACCTTATTCCATTTACACAAGATAGAAAATAGTATGCAGCATCAAATTTTATTCGGTAAGACCTCCTGTACGCGGTGCTGGAAAGATTTTTTTGTACACCACTTAGGTGGCAGACAAACACTCGGCCACCATGGCCTATGGACGTTTGTAATACCAGGGAGGTCACACTCGTGCTGCCGACCCCGTAAGAACCTTCTAATGCCCTTCTTGAAGAATAATATACGAATATAAATAGTACGAATACGAATATATAGTACGAATATTCTACGACTCAAGTTCATGTTCTTCTCTCATGTTCTTTTGCTCGTCTCCATTCTATTTGTTTTGGTCACTGAATGGTACCAAAACACCAACAACAATGAATTTAGCTGAATAATTTTAAAGTTGCGCATTCGGGGATTCCTTACACTTAAATGAACATTATTACGTTCCCAAACTGCTGTCTTCGAACGTTTACATCGGCAACTTTATTGCTACAAATGTGACGAAAATGTAAATGCGTCCTTTCATCCATTTCTTGAACTCTCAAACTGTTTATTGTTAGTAATATTCTATTATTGTAAGCATTTCATTTGGAATGGGAACTCTCATTATTTTAATGGAGGCTTGAATACCAGCAGTGTTATTTATATTAAACGATAGATTAGACAATACAATTTGTTAAAAAAGTTGTTGAATTATGAGATGTATTGTTTATTATCTCTATCTTATACGGGCATCAATTTAATAGGTTCATGTGGAAACAGATTTCAGCGAAGGTATTGTTATTAATTCTTATTTAGATTACCACAGGCCAAATACCTGTGGTGAGGGGTCACTATAACCGATCCTTGCCGGTCTCCCAATTCGGTCGCTTAGTGCATGACAAAATAAATCGAGGATGTAAGTATTTTTTTCCACCGGCACCCCTTTTGAAAATTTCCACCATTCGCCACTGCCAAGTACACAAGTCGCTGATATGTTTTTTTAGAAAGTACTAGGAGAACGAATAATAACCAAAATTATCTCCTCCAGCTAAATTAAATTTCTTCTGTCAGGAGTGGGTTCAAATAAGTATAGTAATGACGGGATTCGAACCCGGGACATTTTGATCGACGATCAAAATATCCGAATAACCATTAAACTACAGTCAGAATAAATAATAGCACTACGTTGCCGTGTTCGTTTGATTTCAGATTCGTTGTTCGTGCCGATAGTTGCTTCGGAACAGGTGTCAATTCCGTACTAAAATAATGGACCTGTGTGGGGCAACGGACAACGCAGTAACCGTGACCAAATATTGGGACGACAAAATTTAGTCATCATCAGAGTCATTGATTCGAGAAAGAAGAAGACTGATATAATTATTCAGTTTATGAGTAACCACATTATGTACCTTTTTTTTTATCGTGCGTATAATCCCCACGGATACCTCCCCCGCCGGTGCCGGAGGAGGAGGTTATGTCGGATTCGAACCGACTAAAACACACGCCGCCTGTGGGCCGTCGGTTGCCGGAGATGAGATTGTCGTAGCCATGTCCCTCGCACCCCGGCCGACCACAATATGTACCTATGTCTATAGTAATTTCAATGCACTTATCAATTTATCCATAAGTGATGTTCATAATAACAGTATGTTAGAGGCAGCTGTTGAACATATTCTAAATTTAAATCTCTTATCAGAATTCAAATCACTTACTCAAGGTGTCCTTTATAGATATCGAAATCTGTGAACACGACTTCGACAATTTCGTGCGGCTCCGCAACAAACGTGTAGAGGAGGCAGTCGACGCTCGGTGGGTAGGGGCGAGGGTAGTCGGGGCTGCTGAACGTGCCACGCTCCTTGCCGTACGTCGACGTAAACCGGAGACACGTACAACCTGGTGATTGAAATAAATTAAATCCGAGTTTTTTGGGCTTTATTTCAGCGATTCTATTTGTGTACATTCCAAAATAGATTGATCAATCAATTTAGACTATTTGATTTACTCGGGTAGGTAGGGTATTTGAGGCACCACCAAGACCTTCGGGGCTAAGTAACAGACAATGCTCGGGCGTTAGCTTTGAAGAGTTCAGACAACAGTCACTAAAAAATGGTCACAAAAAAATCGTTAATCCAATTTAAAAGAGGTGAAGGAATAGTGTTGCTGGTGAACTGTAAGTTGCAAGTTAGTTCAACTTGATCGCATCTACATTCATCAGTGAAAATATCTCTTAGTGTATTCTAAATTCTAATTTCTGATGATAAGAACAGTGGTTAAAGATTCTACGAGGTTTGTAGCTTGCCTATATTACATTCAGAAAGCTAAGTGCTTCATATTTATCTAAAATCTAAGAGTAATTAAAATTCACAGCATAGCAGAGATATTGTACTGTAACATTTCACCATCAATATTGCAGTATGCGAGAAAAGCGCCATGCCATGACCAGACGAATAAAAACACCACCGCGGCGCGCCAGGTCATTTGGAAAAAGTATTGTTATCTAATGGATATAAAATCGCAATCAATTGGTGCAGGGGACAGACTCAGTCAGAAAGTTTTTCCATTAGATGACTTATCACAAAAGTTGGTATAGGATATTATTATCAGATATTTTATTTGCGAGCCCTAAATCTTCAGCTTAATAGGTAGCAGTGCCTACATTTATCATTAAGTGAATCTACATAGGAACGAAATATTTATACAGAATATGGGAAACTTTTTCAATCTGCCTTGATGGTTGTGATTCTACTTATCAAAGTGAATTGACACATTAATATTCTATTGTATGTAATTTACATATTTTTCAAGTCAAGTCAAGATAACGTTTTTTCGTGGTTACATACAGATCTATTGAATTCATCCATTGATAAGAATAATAAATTACCGTTGATGCACCTTTGAACACCCATTCGCATATTCAAATCATATTCAATCGAGATTACCAACATTACAAAGAAACCCGAAAAATATGAATCCTTTGTCCTAAATATATGACATTTGCCTTCCAACACAATAAAATAACAAAAAAAAAACACAAAGGTTCTCATTGTGCACCGTAATTACCTTTCAACGATATAATAAAAGGTATAACGACGATGCTTAATGAAACAGAGGGAACAAATAAAGCGTCAAAAAAAAGAGGTGACGAACATGGCACGCGATTCGGGGCTTTGCCAATGATGAATATTTTATGTAAAAATCCTCAGGCGTCGACTTGGAGTTCACCGTAATCTTCAACGGCGTCAAATGAGATATTCAAGACGTTATTTTGAACGAAATTGTAGATAAACTTGCGTTACACCAAATTTTATTTGCGGTATAATTTTTAGGAAAAATATCCCGCTGATGTTTTGACACCCCATCAACCGCATAATCTTCTGGGAACAAATGATAATTTGAAATGGTTGTATTCATCATAATGTTTCTTTTGTTATAATGATTTCATTCGAGAATTGTTTACTTAACTATCTTTTATTTTGTTCTCCCTAATATTAGCGTTTTCTGTATATTTCTCCTAATTAATAATTCTTGAGGTGATGAAAAAGTCAGCAACGTGTACGGTGTACGTGGTACATGTGGACCTGCTTGCGTTTAAAGGCGCCTTCTTATTGTTTATTGCATGAAACAAATTTGACAGCCAAGGAATGTGTTATTTTCATTAAAGGCATGACATTTCAAATTCTGTAGCTGGAAGTAATCTCATAACGTTCATCGTACATTTTACAGTCGCCTATAAAAATCTGTTACATTGCTCCACGAGGAAGGAAATCAAAACAACTCGGAAATCAAGATGATTTTTACAACAGTGTCCGATTGCAGAAAGGAAAATTGTAGGGGGGATCGTTGCTAAGTGGTAACCGAGTAGACTGGGTCTCTATGTGCCCCGGATAGCATCCGTAAGGTATGTTTCCGATGCCAACTGCATACGACAACTGCAGATACATGCACCAGATTACAGCGTACCCATTATTTGTTAAACTTGTTAAACTCCGATACACATAAAGGGGACCATAGAAAAGTCGCAATGAGTAAAGGTATGATTCTGAGGCCGACTGCATACGACAACGATAGAGACTGCAGCAGATACAGCGTACCCATGACTACGCATAAAGGCGACCATTGAGATGTCGCAATGAGTTACTCGTATTTGCAGCGTGCGCCTGCAGTTATCGTATGCGGTCACCTTCAGAATCATACCTTTAACTGCTGATCCTACTTTCCATATAAATGTCAGTCATTAAGGGTAGTTGGAGCCCTAAAAATCGAACTACAAAACTTCAATATCACGTGTTATGAAAGTCAGATTATAGAGAAAAATGTTAAAGTACAGTCAATTCGACTCGAGCTCGTTTAGGCTGAAAAGCCGACCCCAACTGTGGCCCAACTGAATTTGGAAAAGGTTCGGAGGATGATGATGTCCAATTGCGGAAAGCGAAATCTAATCTAAAATTCAATGTGTATGTTCACTGCTGAGACAATATCATCCCTATCCCTACTAATATTATAAATGCGAAAGTAACTCTGTCTGTCTGTCTGTCTGTCTGTCTGTCTGTCTGTCTGTGTGTCTCACTTTTACGACTAAACCGCTGAACCGATTTTGATGAAATTTAGTATAGAGGTAGATTAGACCTTGAGAAAGGACATAGGCTATGTTTGGTCGCGATAACCGACATCCACGCGGGCGGAGCCGCGGGCAAAAGCTAGTTCACTATAACTTGACCAATTCGTATACATCTTTTATCAAAAAATATAAATATAAATTAAGTTCTAGTATCCATACCAATATATAGTATGATGATGAACAACAAAAATATGACAAATAAATAGTCTGCCCCCCTAGACAAGTGGCAATTCGTTGCTCGGCGTATGATGGAATAGAATGACAAATGTATAGGATTTGACGTTTTTGAAATTCGTTGACGCCGGTCATATACGTCAAATCCCATACATTTGGCATTCTATTCCATCATACGCCGAGCAACGAATTGCCACTTGTCTAGGCTGGTCTAAACACGTTAACTTAATTTGCTGACTTGAGTACCTACTTTTTAATGTGAGACGAATTTTCGCTCATGAAATATCATTTTAGAAGGACTGAGGCGTGTTTACTACTTTACTATTTTTGGTTGAGACGAATATTCACTGAGGCGAGCTTACTACGACCCCAAAAGTTATAAGGTTTATTTTTAAACTCTGATAGAAATTTTAACTAGCTCAGTCGCTGCTTTTATGAGTAGGTATACTTTACAAAATATATGTTGCCAATGACTAGACAAATTATTCAGACCCCTAGAAAATTTGTCAGCTAAATAGTTCAATAGAGTATTGATACAAATTCCTTAATTAAATGTGTTCCATCGAAAGTTTGATGCTTGATGTTATAACTAGTCTTATTTTTTTATGGTTTTGGCAACACTTTATTTATGTTACTAGCCGACCCACCCCGGCTTCGTTCGTGGCTCATTTTGAAACTTTATTACCCCCTTCAGTTATCTATAGGCCCGCAATTAATTATTTTCAAATATAGCAAGGAAATCTGCCGGATTTGTTTACATTTATGATTACTGCTCTGTTCGCTTAAGTAATAGCGTGATGAAATTTAGCCTATAACCTTCTTCAATAAATGGACTATACAACACAAAAAGAATGATTCAATTCGATTCAGTAGTTCCTGAGATTAACGAGTTCACACAAACAAGGAACAAACCCATCAGTTTTATAATATTAGTAAGTAGGTATATTATGAGAAAAAAAGATCGATCATATTATATTGTATCATATTGAAAGCTTCTAAAACACCTTTACGTCGTCAATAAGAAAGTTCATACTGACGTGAGTTTAATCCAAACTAAATGGGATCGTAAAATCTTGTTTCACATCACAAAATATATTGAAGAAGCAGTTTGAAATAATGAATCTTTGATGTCTTTCTAATATCATATTACTCAAGAAATATAGCCTTCAGTGTCACAAATAGGTATAGAGTTGTATAGATAGCAGTGTGCACGAATATAGCTGAACAATGTCTCTCTGATACAGTAAACTGGGGTTATGCAATATGATTTTTTCCGAAAATAGCTGGCAATAGCTAGTGGAGAAGAAACCCCTAAACGGCGCAATGCAATTACTGTTAATGTCACATAGCCTTCAGTGTCACAAATAGGTATAGAGTTGTATAGATAGCAGTGTGTACGAATATAGCTGAACAATGTCTCCCAGATACAGTAAACTGGGGTTATGCAATATGATTTTTTCCGAAAATAGCTGGCAATAGCTAGTGGAGAAGAAACCCCTAAACGGCGCAATGCAATTACTGTTAATGTCACAATGACACAGCCTTCAGTGTCACAAATAGGTACCTATAGAGTTGTATAGATAGCAGTGTGTACGAATATAGCTGAACAATTTCTCTCTGATCCAGTTTGGGTTATGCAATATGATTTTTTCCGAAAATAGCAGGCAATCATTAACAGCAGTAATGGCATTGCGCCGTTTAGGGGTTTCTTCTCCACTAGCGCCTAGGAAGCGGTGGTAAACTTAACTTAAGTAGAATAATATTGACGTCAATCCCTACTAATATTATAAATGCGAAAGTAACTCTGTCTGTCTGTCTGTCTGTCTGTTTGCCTGTCTGTCTGTCTCGCTTTTACGACTAAACCGCTGAACCGATTTTGATGAAATTTGGTATAGGGGTAGATTAGACCTTGAGAAAGGACATAGGCTATGTTTGATCGCGATAACCAACATCCACGCGGGCGGAGCCGCGGGCAAAAGCTAGTAAGTTATAACTGAGTTATACCTATTATCCATACTAATATTAGAACTACGAAACTAACTTACTCTATCTATCTGTTATGCTTTCATACCTAAACCACTGCACCGATTTAGATGAAATTTGGTACAGAGATAGATTAGACCTTGGGAAAGGACTTAAGCATGTCTAGTCGCGATAACTGCCTTCCACGCGGGCGACGCCGCGGGCAAAAACTAGTGTTAAATGAATGAACGTACTTTGACTTTAATATTTCCACTTCTAAAGAAAGTCTCGATAATTACCTACTGTTTATTTTAAAAAATCAAATTTCAAATTGTCCCAAAGTTGCCTAGTTATCAAAAAGTAGCTCCAGTTTATGATACATCTATTTAGAACAGAAAACAGTTTATGTTAATGATTTTGAGGCCGCTATAAATTTGTTTTTGAGGTCTTAATTATGGCGTTATGTCAGACTGCCTAAGACATCTATTCTGCTGTGTATAGGTAGATAGGTATTATCTATTATGACGTAATTAAGGAGACATTACCTGTAGTAATTGCGCGTTTATTATGTTTATGAGAGAAACACGCCAAAACCACACAGTTTATACTGAAATTAACTGTTAATAGATAATTTAACTGTACAGTAATAAATTAAGTTATACTACTGAACCATAAGTAGGTACGTGTTGACATTTCTGGAATGGCATAAGAGCCATTTCGTTATAGCAGCCCTTGAATACGGTTGCTTTATTAGTAACTAGCTTTTGCCCGCTGCTCCGCCCGCGTGGATGTCGGTTATCGCGACCTTTCTCAAGGTCTAATCTCCACCTATACCAAATTTAATCAAAATCGGTTCAGTGGTTTAGGCGTGAAAGCGTAACAGACAGACAGACAGACAGAGTTACTTTCGCATTTACTTACTATACTTACTATAGGGTATGTGGATGCGGGTTACCATTACCCGTTACAGAGCGTTTCTAGTGCAAAGGTTTGCCATCGAAATCCAGCGTGGAAACATGGCAAATTTTAATGTAATGGGCAATTTTACGCCAAGAACGGTCAGGGGCGGGTTATTTGATTAATTTATTAACTAAATTGTATAGTGATTGAATGTATACTTTTATATTTAAAGAAATCAAACTTAATTGGTAAATTAAGTTTAAGTAAAAGTAAACTAAGTATAGTTGTTTACAAAAATAAATATAAATAATATTGCTATCAACGTTATTAAACCCACTAAAGTTTTTGTAAAAAAAAATCGGAAAGTCAACGACTAGGACTTTACTTGATCTCATCCCTTTCTGGGGGAGCATTTCCTTTCCAGGGAGATTTTGATTTTTCCAACTTAAAATTAATAGCAAAAGTAAACATGCTAGTTGCTACGTTTCAAATATTTTTGTGTTCGCTTGCTTTGTAGAACTAATACGACTTGCAGATTGCCCAGATACAATAAACTTCCAGCCTCAAGCGCATAGGACTACTTAGTGGTCTTCCTATTACCTGCCCATCAACCTAAGCCAGAATAGAATAGATTTATTTGCTTAAAATGTGGTAAACACAAGGTGACAAACAATTTATGAGCATAAGACACATTTTGCCATTTTGTCATGACTTTAAGGATTTACGTAGGTTCTCTATTATAAGAGATATTTTCTTCTCTTCAATTCTAATTTCAATCACAAATGTTTAAAACATTATTTTAAAGTTAATTATTTGGCATCAAAAGTTACTGAATAATAAAGTCAAGAAATAAATTTGATGTAAGTAATTATTCTCGTAATCTTCACAGGAGAAGTTTTCTTTAATATTTTATGAAAGGGTTAGATGATCGGTAACTTGAAATCTGTTAATTAAATTAAGTTGGAAAACTTGGAACTTTTTCCAAGTTCATGGCCGTGTAGGTTCCGGTGGGATAGAACAGGGCCACCCCATCTTTTCCATGGGGCTGTACTCCATCCGAAATTTAACATACAGTCCATGAATAAGTGCCCGCGTGACGGCAATAGACGGCTATTATATGGGACCGAAATTTATAGTTGGCGAAATGTGGGTGATAATACACCTCTGCCTACCTCTTCGGGGATTGAAAGGCATGAGTATATGTATGTATGTAACTCTGTATCGGAACGAACCTTGCGAACCTCAACAAAAATGTAGGCTCCATGAATTTATAATACAAGCCCAGCTTATGTGATCATACTCGTGACCTAGACTTCATAGTGAACATAGACTTCATAGGCTATTTTTTGCGTCAAGTTTTGTATTTCCTAAAAGTGTTACTAATGGCCGCCATATACAATAAATGAATGAATGAATGAATACTAAACTTTATTGTACACCAGTAATGAATACATAAGAAATTATTACACAATTTATATAGCACAATGGGCGTTCTTATCGCGGGCTGCGATCTCTACCAGACAGCCTTTTGATGGACTGATATCTTTGGAGTAGCAGGTAACGAGTGGTGTACTTACTACTTTGAAATAATTATGTCCCAGAAATAGTATGTCCCTAAATATACATTCAGTTAGTAAGAACAAATTGGCAGTTTCAAACAGTATGACCAAATATTAATGAGTGTACCTAGTTGTGGCTGTTTAACATCAAATATATACATACAGCCCAGACTCAGTCCAGATATATGGCTCGTGTCAACAATAGCGGTCGGAATACGGCAATAGGCTCACCCCTATTACGTAGGACCGTATACAATGATTGGTGAAATGTGGATATCAATTCACCTCTGGCTAACCCTCTCTCCGGTGTATGATATTATGTATGTGTGAGGCAAAATTTGAACAAATTTAATGAGTAATCAATGGTTTCAAGAAATATAAATTTGATAAAACTGTTTGAGGCTGCCAGTTTGATCAAATTAACTGAACGTAGGTATATGGCGACCATAAGAGACTTTTAGGAAATACAAGAATGTAATACACTTTATTACGGTCTCCTTTTAATTTACATTTACGTTTTTACAAAAATTAAAACATATTTTAACAACATTATGTTATCTACCTCCTTGGAATTTTGTAAATTTAAACTTCACTAATGTTAGCAAACATTTTTCACAAAATAGATGGTGTACTAGTAAGATCATATATTATACATTTATAACGAACATTATGGTGTAGAATATAATTATGTGCTTGTTCATAATATGTGAGATATTAACATATTTTAATAAGCATGCGCTGAAAGGATAAGCTTTCTTTACATTACCAAGATCGTCTTTAAGCCATGATGTAATAAAATTATTAATTAACGACATGTTTGCTTTCTTAAAGTTGAATCAGTTTTATTATTGTATTCGTGCATTTATTTTATTTAAAGTTAGCTCACAATTCATACTAATATTATAAACGTTAAAGTAAGTCTGTCTGCCTGTTATACTTTCACACCCAAACCACTAAACCGATCTTGATTGAATTTGGTATATAGATGAACTAGAGCTACGGAAAGGATGTAGCCATTTTTTAGCGATAAAAGGGTTAAAGGGGTTTATATAGGGGGTAAAAATTTGTACAAAAGTTCGTCATTTTTAAGATAACCTGATGGAATTTGGTACACAGATAGATTTGACCTCGAGAAAGGATAGGCTAATATTTTGTCACAATAACCGGCATTCACGCGAGTGGAGGCGCGGGCAATACTTAGCTAGTTTATAGTATTTTGTGCTACGTAGAACTTGTAACTGGTAATCTGACCTCTGAGCAAAAGGTCACTGACCCTTTTCAAATGAAACTTATTAAGTAAGATTAGAGTTGTGACGAGTTCAGTAGGCGGTCTAACATTCAGAGTATTAGGGACTAATTCCATAATTAATGTCTGTGTGTCACCCCCAAATCTAAGCCGGTGATACTGTGGTAAGCTTTGACGAATATATAATTCTAAAGCAGTAACTTGCTAACATATACCAATTAATTTTAAGGGTACTTTGACAAGAGAAGCGAAGAGGATTTAATCTCTGATGTTTTACATAATATAATTAGGTACATGTTCATAAACTAAGTTCTCATGGCCATAACGCAAAGGCGTGTCATATGCTCAAATTTTGTCACCCATATTGTTGGCTCCACAGAGACTTGCCAATTGCTACTGAGAGAAGGAAATTAGAAGTATTATTGAAAGGAAAAAGTATTGGTGCGGCAGGATTTGAGAATATTTACTAGTACAAAAAAAAAGTATAGAGAAGTATAAGTATAGGGATACCCCACTTTGATAGAGTAGTAGGTAGGGTAAATAATACAAAGAAAATTGGGAAAGCTATTATTTCACTATTAACAAAGGCACAGGAAGAAATGTACTCGTAGCTTAGCATATTATCGTGTGATTGATTTGTGAGTACACCATGAATAATTCAATGAATAATAAAATAGAAGAAGTGTCCTTATACCTTGTTATTATGGAAACTAGGGGTGTTTAGGCGTTACATACCAAGAGTTATTCGTCCCAAGACATTTTTTGCGTTAGATGTTTCATACCATGAAACGCCTCATAAACGTTTTGATCTGGGGTGATTCATACCCTGATATGAATATAATGATATTCTTCCTTTGGTTTGACATACATGGTTTAAAAGATCACAAAAACAATTATGTGTACATGAATTTAATTTATTCCAATGTAAAGACCATTTATAAATTGATCAATATTCAACTTCTGAGAGTGACTGTACCTACTTTGTACATTACACAAAGGTTCCATAAAATTAAAATTGTTTATCTTTAATTTACAAATCGTTCAAAAATTCTCCACGAACGTCTTCTCTTTCCTTTATATTCAATTCTTCAATTAAATTACCATTGTTTTACTTTGAACGTCTATTGTATTGTACATAAGTGATGCTACGATTCTTTTGTTTCAAACTAATTATATTACCAAAGAAAAACTTCAGCTAATCGCCGATGGCAACGTCGGCCGCTAAAGGTCTCTAAAGATTAAGGTACAAACATTCAAAGAAGCGAAAATCCCTTTTATTACGCTACAAAAGTTACAAATTACGGTCGCAGTAAACAAAATGATATTAAGCTAACAAAATGAGAGTACTTTTATACTCACTTGGATTTACTGCGTGGCCTTCGTCAACTGTGTGAAGAGATAAGTGGAGAAGCAGGATAAGCGTGGTTGACGTCTGAAATATAAAATTAAATGGGTTTATAAACAGTAAATTTATTAGGCTGTGGGTAAGAGTTTACGTGTTATCCACTTTGTGGACACGTGGTAAAAATTTTGTACGCGATTGTATTGTTTTGTGTGGTGATTCCTTTAAAGGAATTCCTTTAGAAGAATTAGGTGTACTGTGGTTTACTTATGTTACTGGATTTTTGAGTCATGCTTGTTCGGATGATTTGTATGACTATTCTCTGATCTAAAAAAATTTACATTTATGCCAGTGTTTAAGATGATGTAATCAAAAGGAACTTATATCGTCAGAAACAGAACTAAAAGACCCAAACTTACAGTAAATTAAGTATCATTATAATCGTCATTTATAATTTTTAAGAACCCAAAACTGCCCGTTTTAACTTTGGCGGAAAAGGGTCCGCTAAATATTCGGTACAAAATCGAATTTGTACAAATTTAAACACGGAAATCCTTCTAAACAAGTTGACACATGCACTCGAGCGTCCAACGACGGTACTTTGAAACAAAAGGGTCTCTTTTGAATCGTAAAAATTTCAAACGGAATCCTTCCGCAAGAATTCACAATTTTTGTCCACAATGTGAACCTGTGAGCTCCCAATGAATGCAAACGCATCGGAGAGAATACGAACTGCTTCATTTGAAAGCCAATGCGCTGACTTATCTGGTTCATCGCCAGTTTTCTGCATGCAAACGACTGTTTTTTAAACATGGCTACTTTGGCATATTGGCTTACCTATTTCATTGAGTTGTGTTAGTATTAGGATCTTAGTGTAATGAAGTACCTTGGGACACGTATTTTGGATCTCAATCGCAAGATAAACGAGAGCCTGGTGACTGCTGATTGTTTCGTAATAATCTATGCTTGGTGAATTTGAGCTCGTCCACCGCAGTAGCGCCCCATGCTATCCTCAATAGACGCCCGGGAAACGTGTACTGCGTATATAAACCACATGTTACGTCCAAAATATGTGTAACGACCCGAGCAATAGGTATCGCTTTCTACATACAGAAGTGCAACAATGGTATGGGTGAAAATTGGGAAACTAATAGGTATAGACAGTTTTCAATAAACGATTTCTAGCATAATTTTATACAGTGGACATTTTTTGGAGTTCGAAAGACCCTACTCATTCTTATCGCTGCGCACGTCTTCAGTAAGGTGATCCCTATTTATTCTGTTATGACATAATTTTCTATAGGAAAATGTAGTAACCAAGTAAGTTATTTTTTATATTTATTTATGCTTATAATATAAAACTTGATGTAACATTTAACCATAACACTATTACTTGAGTGATATTATTTTATATTATTCAATTGCCTATAGCTGTCCACTGCTGGACATAGGCCTATCCCAAGATTGGGAGGCTTTGGCCTACTATTGCCACGCTCTCCAGACGGGTTGGTACAGGGTTTTATTTTGAATTTGCCTTCTGTCGCAGTGGTATCTTCTGCATATTTTTGCACTAGTCGCCTTTTACGACACCCGTCGGATGAAATGGAGTGGTGATACTTATATCCTTTCTCAGTCACAATAGGGATAATATTATTAAATGTTATAAAACAATGAACATGTAAAAAATATCTTTATTTACACAGTATCATCCAATTAAAAATGGAACTAATTTATTCCTTGATTTTAATATTTATCATTCCTATTTACATTGTATTTCCAAAGAAAAACTTATCACCAAATAAAAGTGCTTACTGTAACATTAAAAGTACCAGAATAAACCAAGTCATGGATTTTGGACTAATCATTCACACATAAGATATCAACCCTAATCGCTATAGTCAGTGTCTTTCATCGATTTTCTTAAGTTAGAACTGGTGTTGGAATGCCGCCGATGAGGTTCTCATCGCAGGAAATTATTTTAAATATTTCAGGCGCGCCGGGAATGGCACCCCTGAAACTGTAATAGAACGTATCTTTGAACGGAGAATGCCGCAATTCCATTAACCTACAGTCTGATGTCAACCTTGAACGGTTTCTCATAAAAGGGTAGGTATTCGTGGATCCTTCAACTTTACTAGTCAGTTTCTGTAATGATGAAGAACAGACCCAGCTATGCAAGCGACATATCAAAACAAAAACTACTGTGGCGTGGCGGTTCGTAGGCGGCACGGGTTCGATTCCCACTCAATGCATACAAATACATGAATATGGCTATTTGCATTAGCCTGGTTGTGCCTCGGAAAGCACGATCCCGGTTACCTACCATACGAACATCTATGGCAGTCGTTGTGTGTAGCTGGAGATCTAGAAGTTCCAACTACTGGTTCAACTGCAATGCTTCGATATGGCCAATGTATTGTCGAAAACAGATGAAAGTCGCTTCACGGAAAGTTCAGCCAAACCCGCAGTTAGTGTGGAAAAAGCGGACCCCGGACTTCGAGATGAAAGTTTCGGATGCGACCGGGATTAACGCTAGGATAAAGAAGAAGCCTCGTGGTTCCCGGCAGAGCAGAATTTGTGCCACCCCATCTCCTCCCATGTCGTACAAGGTGACTAAGGGATAGGGCTGTTTAACATCAGACAGATATATACAGCCCAGACTCAGCCTATACATGGCTCGAGCCAACAATAGTGCCCGAAAAACGGCAATAGGCTCACCCCCTATTACGTGGGACCTGATACAATGATTGGTAAAATGTGGGTGTTAATTCACCTCTGCCTAACCTTGTGGAGATAAAGGCAAGTGATTGTATGTAAAAATCAAAGCTGATTCGTGACCAAGTTAGGTCTGTATGACATTTTCGTTACTCTGAAGGAATATAGTTGCAAATGGGACGATCTGCTTCAGACCCATTGGAAATAGACGCAACTGTCGTGAAATAAAAAGACTATTGAGGTGATGCTTATACTTAACAATTATAATGACTTAATGTTAGATAGGATAGAATATTATTCAGTTTCATTTCATTACTAGGAAGTTATTTCATTAAGTATTATGAGTTAGTACCCAGAATTTGCAACGCCATTTGCTAAGTAGCGTTAACAGGCGGTAATGTATAAGCTCTAACATTTAGGTCGCTTTAACGTTAGTATATGAATGGCCCGATAACCAGCACTGTAACACGACTAATGCATTACGTCGCTCTACGAAACCTTACAAGTACATGCGCTGTTTGTACCTGTATGTATAAGTACCCAGCATAATAAGATTATTATTTAGCAGAATTTGAACTGACAAGTAAAGTCGTTTGTATATTATGACACCTTGTATTTTTATACCATTTACGTAGCAGACAAGCATACGGTCCACCTGATCGATCGATCGATCGTGGTTATCGTGGCCAACACCTAGGGGTATCATACTCATATTGCCGACACTGTTGGTACCTTCTCATGCTCATTTTGAAGAATAATAGTTGCTTGGAAAAACCAGAGAATTAGTGTAAAGGCCCTACCTACTCTTGGGGCCGAAGATAACATCACTTGCTAATCAGTAAATAACAGAAGTGGCTCTAGTACTGGCTTTCCTGGCAGGGGTTCAGAAGAACAGATAGCAGTTAATCCTGGATAAACCGATTTCCTAACCAAATACAATAAGGGGACTCTAGGCTCCAAAGTGCAAACTTTGGACGCAACTACGAAATCTCTAGGAGGATGATGGCGCTATCAATGTTATAAATAACTTATAAGTCAGGATAAAAAACTTTGTAGATTTTTGACTAACATCATCAATCAATTTTTTCAAGCCTACTCAGTCCACTGCTGGACATAGGCCTCTCCCAATACGCGCCACGTTTGCCGATCCTCCGCCTTCCGCATCCAGTCCGTCCCAGCCACCTTTCGCAGGTCATCAGTCCACCTAGCTAGGGGGTGTCCCACCTTCCGTTTACCTTCGCGCGGTCTCCACTCTAGGACTCGTTCGCTCCAACGGTCATCAGTCCTTCGGCAGATGTGGCCAGCCCACTGCCACTTCAGCTTGCTTATTCTGCGAGCTATGTCGGTAACTTTGATTCTTTGTCGGATAACATCATAATATTCAATATACCTAAGGTATGATTCCGAAGCCGACCGCATACGACAACGGCCGACGCATGCAGCACATACAGCGTACCCATTACTTGTTAAACTCCGATACGGATAAAAGGGACCATTGAGAAGCCGCAATGAATTTCGCGTATGTTCTGCGTGCGTCGACAGTTGTCATATGCGGTCGGCTACGGAATCATACCTTAAGCTAAAGTCAATCAAACTTTATAGAACTGCTGAATTATCTCAGTTTTGGTTACTATGATTAGATTCAGATCTTGTTAATAAACAGTAAATAACACCAAGCTATTCACTTTCTCAATTCAAATAGAACCTACAATAATGTTTTATGAAACAAACATAACAGTGAAAATAGCTGCTTGATCAAATCTGCTCAGAGACTACTGTTGTACACCACTAACAGTTACTGCCCCACAAATTTAAACAACAGTTAATTAATAACACACAAACCTGAATAGGTAGTGCTTAAGGATTAATTTCGTCATATTAAAGACGAAGCTTTAATCCTCTATTAATATATAAATCCGTTCATGTTAGCGTGAAACCGACAACGCGTATTAGCGTATTACGTAGAGATATAAATGCAAGGCGTTGGAGTAATTTGCATATTCGCGTTTGCGTCATACTTACGCATATAAAGGTTTATTGTAACAAATTCATAGGGTGCGTATAGACAATCGCGATCCTGGCAATATTCAAATTCAAATTCATTTATTTCATAACAAACATAGTTCGTGTCGAAATCTAAATTATTATCATAAATACGAGTACATACATGCAATAATTAAAATGTCAATAGTAACTTTAAAATGTATACAAAAAAGTGATGTCAGTCAATATATGTATTTATTGATGATATTGATAAGTATTAGCACAATTTTGATGTACAAACGTGATTCATGGCTATATTATTGGATCACGATAGTGAATCCATAAGGTAACCGCACACACTAAATAATATCGACAGTAAATACACACTGTTTGAAGTTGAAAGTTTAGGCCAATATCACTCATTGAAAAATAACACTTTTTATCGGATTCTATCGTGATTTATTAAGTAGAGCCTGATGTTCCGGCTACTACTACTAAATACGTTTCTATGTTTAATAAAAAAGTATCTATGTATGTTCCTCCGCATTCCAGATTCCATAACACAAGCTATTTATTGATTACTTTTAAATGGTCACGGGTTGACTAAAGATGATAGCTCTCACATAGTTTATAAGTAACAGAGCTGTGATGAATTGCTGGTGTTACTATTTACGCACAAAGTTATCACTCAATGATACAATCCGCACACGCAATATTATTGATAGTATGTATTTTATTGTCTATATTATTGCTAGTGGTAGTGTTCACAGGATGTTGCTACTCATTTGTGAGGTCAGATGTATTATAAATATTAGTCAATGCCCGGGGCTGTACCGACGTGGAATACTGATTCCGTCGGACGCGACCCACAGTAACATAATACTCCCGGGATATAAATGAAGTTGCATTTTCAACGTAGTGACGTTTGAATGAAAACTTCGCAGTTAAAGTTGACGAGAAAAACTTTTTAGCATAAAAACTATGACATTCTAAAACTTTATGAAACTTTATGATTTAAATTTTAATTCCTTTTGAATTTAATATTGGAATGCAACATGTAGAATCTCACAAAAAGAAATTTCGAAGAAAGGGCTTCGAAGTTTTACTTTACATTGAGTAAAGTAAAATTTCGAAGCCCTTTATTCGAAAATTTATGGCAATTCACATGGTTAGTAGGATTTGTGTATTTGACATATTATGTGGCAAATAGTTACAACGTGTGAATAGTATATTTGACCAAGTATATATTATGTCCATTTGACAAATATGGCCAATACCAGAAAGCCAGAATGTCAAATGTTTGTACGTTTATTATTTGGCTATGTGTGGATGGTCGTATTTGTATGTTAACGTGTAAGTCAAATATTTTGCCAAATACAACAAACGCCGAATAGCGAGCACAAATAGCCAAGTAAAGTGGCACAATAACGCAGGAGACAATTTAAATAATCAGAAACAACAATAGGCCCTAATGAAATAACTACAGAACTTGCCACAATTACCCAACATATTAGAATACCTTTTGACCTCTCAACCCACAAAATAAATATACGACCACCTCCCTCAAATTTCCATACGAATAAATACGTTATACCCACATAGCGTTTGGCAAATAACGTAGCCTTCGTGCGCCATAATTACAGACCACCCGTGGTTTCTACTGTAAATATTAGATTACACGGCTTTGCTCTTATAAAACAACGTTAAATCAGTACATTTTCTGTATCTTTTTATGAAATTACAAAGTACTAATGATATGCTTAACCTTCGTATACGGGCATATTAGTCTGTCAAAGCGATAGGTATTACCCTATACCCATTTTCAGCTAGCTTTACCCGTTTAAGCAACATTTTACTAATATTATAAACGCGAAAGTTTGTAAGAATGGATGGATGTTTGTTACTCTTTCACGTAATAACTACTGAATGGATTTTAATGAAACTTTAAGATAGTATAGCTTATTCATCAGAATAACACATAGGCTAAGTTTGGTCGCGACAACCGATATCCACGTGGCCGGAACCGCGGGCAACAGTTAGTTGAGTAAAAAACATCTTCAAAAATTTCACATTCATTATTAACTGTAGGATTATGAAGAAAAGAGCTATAAGGTAATTATAATCTAAGTAGGACTTTATGTTCTATGTTTTATAACTTATTTTGCCCTTTTTTGTGCCTGTTAACTTTCGTTCGCTTTTAAGGCGACTTATAAAAAGTTACAGTCAAATCAATTTCTCTACTTTAAAAGATATGCTTCTAAGACAATGTTAAGTGAAGGAACGTTAGGAAAGTAACTTAAAAATACTGAAAAAAATGGAAGAACTAGTTTGTGCTTTACATAATGTATGTAATACTTTTATTTAATATTTTTAAATAAAACTAGCTGTCCCGGCGAACTTCGTACCGCCATATTTTTCCCGTTCCCGCTGCACCTATAAACCTTCCCTGGACACCCACGAATATTTCAGGACTAAAATTAGCCAAATCGGTTCGTGCGTTCTGGAGTTATAGCGTCAGGAAGGAAAACCCGACTTATTTTTATATAGTAGATATTAAAAATATAACTATTAATAAATAAATCTAATAAACATATCAAACTACGTACTATCGTATTTGATACATAATATGTATTTGGAATATATGACACAAATGTTTGAAGACTAGTGAACCCAGTAGCGTTACGTATTCATGTCATATTACAGTCGAAAACCGACAATGTGTTAGTTAGACCCTTCGACCTGCGAGGGGCTCGGATTTCATGACTGTCCTTTATCTGATAATAATGAAAAATTGTTCCTTGCCATACAATTTGAGAAAGAGATTTTTGGTGTAGTAACATTTTATTTAGGTATCACGATCTTTTTTCTTGTATCATGGTGAAATGAAGTATTTTAGGTTACACTCTTTTTCATGATTTGAATAATCTTGACCTTTACGAAAGCGAGTGTCGTCTGAGAATTTCATCCGTCAGTCACTAGGTGTCTCGGCTTGCTGGAGAAATTGACTTTAGCCCCGAAGATCTTGTGGGTCCCCGCAATATTAGTGTTATATTTTCTAGAAAATGATTTGGTATACTCATATTTACTTACACAATGGTATGAAAAGCATAACGCAGATTTAGTTTAGTATTTATATCCTGATAAACAGTAGAGGAAGCCCGTGAAGTATGTAAGGTTAGAGTCAAATGGCGGACTGTTGTCTCTGCCTACCAGGAGGGAAATAGGCGTGAGGGTATAATAATATTATGTATACATTATGTATTTCCTGATTTTTTTTTAACGAAATGTATTTTATTCATAAACAAAATACAAATTCTTACGAAGATAAATTCCGCAACCAGAACTTTTGCAGATTGTTATATAGAAAATCACAATTAACAATTTTAAACATTCATATCTACACATTCGACCTTTGCTCACTACGTATCAATACTTTGACCATTAATTGACAAAAACAATACAAAAATACACCACTCAAAATACAAAATCGTTTAATTACCATCGGAAATGCTGGGATCAAATTCAGAAACGGCATGTTGAATTTAAATGTGCTTAACCGTGATGTATGGTGAATACTCGGACATAGTGGGATACAAATCTCGGAGTAAATTAGAACTGATTTACTCTAACACTGTAAGCACGTATCTATCTAGGAAATTGGGATAATTAGTATTGATCAATATACCTCTACATTTCCGTGCCATGGAAAGTAAGCCGCCCGTCCCAGTTACCATATGAACAATGACAGTCGTTACGGGTAGTCGAAGCCCTAAAAAGTCCGACTAGTATAAAAATTGAACTTCGATATGATACGACCAACTGATTTATTTTTTCCTCTCCAATAACCACTTAATCTTCATCCATACTCACACCAATGTTTAGTAAAAGTGAGTCAGGCCTGAGAAAGTGACAGGCAGTATATATAAACGTCAACCCTACCTTTTATTTATCATGCGAAAAATCGTCACGGATAAACCCCCGCTGAAGCCGGTGGAGGAGGTTAAGTCGGACTTGAACCGACTAAAACGCACGCCGTCTGTGGGCCGTCGGTTGCCTGAGGTGAGGTTATCGTAGCCATATCCCTCGCACCCCGTCTGAACCAGGGCCATATCTTTCGATCTGGCCCTCTTCCGGTGTAGGGACCACAGAGTCCCCAAAATCCCCTACCGAGCGAACCTAGAGCCATTGATTTAAATTGTTATTTCCTAGAGCCAAGAATAATGAAATACGATTTTGATGCCAGAGAAACAGAACACGTGTAGAAATGCTGAAATTTTTAGTTTCCAATTTACATTGTGTATGCATATATATAGGTACAGTCAGTGTCAGATCGACGAACAAAGTCTTAACAAGAACAAAGTACTCAAAATGATCTTAACGCATTGGTATCCTATTCACTGATAGTTCTGATACTTATTTGGCACACGCCTTTAGTTCGGAAAATAATACAATTTAAATCGATAAAACAGTTTGATTTACTCTTAATCTAGATCGGTCTGATGCTGACTGGACAAACAGTCACACGTGTTTCCTATAAGTGTAGGCAGAATCCACTTGCTACGTTCTACATTTTTTTCTATAAAAAGAAACCTACATTGCAATCCTTCATTTTTATGTTTGTTTCTAAGGTAAAATTTGTAATATTCTTACAAATTTATTTTAATTCCGACAACGACCAGAATGGTATAATCATTTATTTGGAAGACAACATAGTCTCAATCGCTTTTACAAAATTCGTTCGTTTCAATTCCTCACGGAACATAAACTGGAACAATTCCCAGAGGTTTACTCTGACCCAGTGACGTTACCGTTACTATCTATATTTATCAATACAGAATATAAAATACCTAATATTTTTATAAGTCTCCTAAAATACACAGGAAATGAACTTTATTATTCACCAATAAAAATAAAGAATATAAAATTAATATTATGTACGAATGGTGGCTTATCGCTGAAAGCAATTTCTTACTGGCAAGCCTTAAATGGATATGAATTTTGGGTGGACCGAATAATATATTGGGTAGTTATTGATGTAATAGAAAAGAGAAAAGGTCTGATGATCATTATAATACATTACAAAATACATTATTACTTACTTCAAAAGTAATTGAACTCTTTTTCAAAATGACTTTAAAAAACAATAGTTCCTATTTTCAAAATCGTTTCAACCACTTAAGTTGCTAAAAACAATTATTCCTCTAAAACTGAAACAAATAACGACTAATTTATTATCGTCCTAAATTCAAACATCTAATTACTATCTATGTCGACAGCGTTCACCGCCAAATTTATTGATGTGAAATATTCGTTTGCCCTATCAGCGAATGAACAAAGCGAACAGCAATGCATTAGATTGCGTCTGTATTATGCATGTCATCTAATGCATTGTTGTTTGTTGAACTGAAAACTGGGGCAGTATTTATTCAAATAAACATTTTAAGGAACATTTAGGCGGAGGTAACGTATGCAAAGAAGTAATACCCCGTTCAAGGCTGGACCAGATTGAATTGTGATGTGTGTAAAATTTAGAGGAAGAAAAAAAATTTAAGGTAAAGACCTCGAATGTATTTAATAAAACAGCAGCTGCGTCTTCTTCGAGTAACAGTCGAAAAGAAAGTACTGGGAAGCTAGTAAGATTAGTATCCAATTAATCAATCCACTCGATCTAGCAGAGCTGTGCAGCGCCGCTCATCTTTGATATGCTAATCGCTCGTTTTAGCCAAACAACCACAGATTACCTAATAGTTAACGCGTTTCCCGGAGACTTCACCTTTAAGCTTACCGTTAGGCAAGATGAAATAATATTGACATGCCCTTTTTTTAAGGCTTAGCTCCTCACTTCCTCGTTCATCTCCGCTTCAGTAGAAACTCAACTTAACATTGAAGCATGTAATACAGCATACAGTATTACATACATGATGTAGGACATATACTGCATTTTCTTTTAGTATGATACGTCATATTATATGCTTAGATATATAAAAAGGTTTCCACCATCCTCATATTAGGATAAGAGGATTACTTTTGGTGTCGAGTTGCGTTTCCTCCGAGCGGCATGATTCAGGCCTCTTTCAGAAGATATTCTTTTTTTATTAACGCTGACACGTCTCAGAGGGCTTAAAAGAATTTAGACATCGCCACTCATGATCATAGCGTGACATTATATATTATGTAGGCATATGTAAGTGCTTTTGAGATTAGAAACTCATGTGCTCTTTTCAATTTTACAGTACGTCGCTTTGAAATGACATTAATTTCGGATGACTGATACAGGCCTCAGGGGCCCGATTCACTAACGCCACGTTTCGTATACGCGTGACTTCCATTTCAATAACGTATAACGTTGGTATTCAGTAAGATCTGTCACAGTGAAACTTGGCAGAGCAATAAATAATTCTAGTTATTTTTTTGGTCAGGCATGCTTGTCATCCATATCCATATCCATGGGTCCATTACATATTGGTTTACATAAAATTTTAAATCCTATTCTTTATCTTACTACCGATTTGTGCTCATAATAATCACTCTTCATAATTTTCTTTTTCATATATTTTTTATTCATACATTTCTATTTCTAACAACGGAGTTCATAACCGTTAGTGATCATATTTTTTTTATTCATAACTTTTTTCTTCATAACATTCAATTATCATAATTTTTGTATTAATAAAGGGTATTACCAAGAAAATATTTTAACTCATATTATCATTTTTCTAGAGTGACAAATTTTGTTTTAAATTTGTTTTTGGATTAAATATAGTTCTGCATGGTTATAAAAAAAAATAACCACGAAGGCTAATGCGGGAGCTTCGCTCCGCTCCGCTCCCGCATTAGCCTTCTAACCTAATCTATCCAAGTCGGAATGAGCAGCTTTCTCAATGAATCTATTACTAACTGTCTGTTTGCCAAATAAAATGTTTAAAAATAATTAATTTGTGAAATGAAGCCTTATATGTATAAACAATACTTTGTACAATGATAATATATATTTATCAAGTTATTCAATGTTTTTCCAATTTTATTTCAATTTTCAATATTTTAATTCAATAGCTATTCAATATTAGAATAAAACACCTTTATGAACATAAAAGTTATTTATTGAAATGATTATGAGTTTCGATTATTAGTATAAACAAATATATTAAAACAAATATTAGTAACAACAAATTTATGAATTTCAATGATTATATATTTCAATATTTATTTGTTAAATTTTTATGAAGAATGATCATTATGACTTTAAATGGTATGAGAAAAATTTTCGGAAATCCGATGATAGGAGTTGAAAAGTTATGTAAGAAAATGCGCACCCCCATATCCATACTAATATTATAAATGCGAAAGTAACTCTGTCTGTCTGTCTGTCTGTTACGCTTTCACGCCTAAACCACTGAACCGATTTTGATGAAATTTGCTATAGGGGTAGATTAGAACTTGAGAAAGGACATAGGCTATGTTTGGTCGCGATAACCGACATTCACGAGCCGCGGGCAAAAGCTAGTATGTCATATAATATACTTACCGAAAACCCACAAAGAAAACTATAGTTTTACTCATCGAAATTGTACGTTACGTTTTAGAAGTCACAAACCCACCAAAACTTAAACGTAAAGTTAGGGAATCGGGTCCCAGGAACTGCGATTCGGAAGAAGTTATGAACTCACAAAATAGTTCACTAGCTGAGTTCTTCTTCTTCAATCGAATCCACAGTGCTTCTACTTTCAAAATCTATTTTTTCAGTAATCTGCTCCCTAGATCAGGTTTTTGGAGGCGCTCATAAGGTCCTCCGGTGTGCCGCGATTTTAGACTAATAGCCATATGCAGAGATTCATATTAAAGAGAGATTATGAAATGAGATTTTTTTTTTTTTTTTTTTTTTTTTTTTTTTTATAACAATTAGGTGGCAGACAAGCACACGGCCCACCTGATGGAAAGTGGTTACCGTGGCCTATGGACGTATGCAACACCAGGGGCGTCACACTCGCGCTGCCGACCCTGAAGAAACCTTCTAATGCCCTTCTTGAAGAACCCCATATTGTAGTCGCTTGGGAAAACCATCGCGGGGAGTTCATTCCACAGCTTGAGTGTGCGAGGGATGAAGTTCCTTTCATACCGCACAGTGCGCACCGTTTCCGGTCGCAATGTGTGAGGATGAACTCCCCGCCTATGACGAGAAGTGCGATGATAGAATGTAGCTGTGGGCATCATGTCAAACAATTCATCTGAGCACAAACCATTGTATAGGCGGTAAAACACACACAGTGAAGCAAAGTCTCTCCTGAGACTGAGTGGTTCCACATCGCCTGTGAGTATGGGATTGCCGACAAGCCTCAACGCCCGTCTTTGTACCGAGTCGAAAGGGTCAAGCTGGCACGCAGGCGCTCCGGCGAAAAGGTGACAGCAGTACTCCATGTGGGGCCGAACCTGTGCCTTATAAAGGAGTAGTCGTTGCCCCGCAGTGAAGTACTGCTTCGCCCTGTTGAGCATCCCAAGTTTCTTTGATGCCAACTTGACCTTGTCTTCCAGATGACTTCGGTATTGGACGTCGCTGGAGATATCGACACCAAGAATCCCGATACTTGTGGAGATGGTGAGCGGTGTGCCCAGGAATTGCGGCGCTACAACAAATGGGGCCTTCTTAGCGGTGAATACACATACTTGTGTCTTGGTAGGGTTGAATTGGACTAAATTTAGTCGTCCCCAATCGGATACTCCAGAGAGAGTAGTCTCAATTTCGGACACAAGTTGTTCGCGACTCTCCTCCACTTCCGACCTAGGCATATTTGCACGGCCCGTGTAATACGTGTCACCGGTGCTGTCATCTGCATAGCAATGGATGGAGCCATCAGACAGCATGTCATTGATATGCAGCAGAAACAAGGTCGGGGACAACACGGAGCCTTGCGGAACACCGGCGTTTATGTCCATGCGGTCCGAGCAGCTGCCATCGACGACGGCTTGAATACTTCTGTTGGACAAAAAGCTGGCAATCCATGCGCACAATCCCGCGGGGAGTCCATAGCGTGGCAACTTCGCAAGAAGACCTCTGTGCCAGACCCGATCGAAGGCCTTCGCTATATCTAGGCTGACCGCTAAAGCCTCACCCCGGCTCTCGATGGCTTGCGCCCATCGGTTAGTGAGATACACTAGGAGGTCACCGGTAGAGCGACGGTGGCGAAAACCGTACTGTCGGTCGCTCAGTAGATCGTTTCCCTCAAGGTATCTCAGGAGCTGTGTGTTAATCACACGCTCCATCACCTTCGAGAGCAGCGAGGTGATAGCGATAGGCCTATAGTTGGACGGATCTGTCCTGTCGCCTTTCTTATGCACAGGATGCACGAATGCAGTCTTCCACGAAGCCGGGACCTGTCTTGTGGAGTAGGAGAGCGCGAAAAGGCGTGTAAGCACTGGGCACAACTCAGGAGCACAGTGCTTGAGCACCATCGCCGGTATACCATCCGGCCCACTCGACTTTCGAACATCTAGGGATTTAAGTTCACGCCGGACCACCCGTTGCGTGATTTTCACTTCAGGCATGGAAGCACCACAGCTGGGAATAATAGGTGGCTCGGCGTTCCCGTCGTTCATAGTCGAGTTTGACGCAAAGAGACGACCCAAGAGATCGGCTTTCTCCTTAGCGCCATGGGCCAGACTACCGTCAGGTTTTTGCAGCGGCGGAAGGCAGGACTGGCAGAAGTTTCCCTCGGCAGCTTTGGCGAGCGACCAAAAAGCACGACTTCCTGACGGATACCGCGCAAGCCGCTCGCCAATTCCGCCAACGAACTCGAACTTAGCCCTGGCTATTGCTTTTTTACTGGACCTCGAGGCGGCGTTCAATTTACGCTTCACTTCAGCGATATCCGGATCCCTATTGGCAAGAGCTGAGGTCCAAGCCTTATAGGCAGATTGCTTGCGGTCTCTAGCTTCTCTGCAAGGCCTATTAAACCACGGGCGTTTGCTCGCTCCTGTCGCGATCCAGCGGTTAGGAATATAACATTCCATGCCCGATAGGATCGCTTCAGCGACTGCTGTTGCACAGGAGTTTGGATCATCTGAAGTGAAACAAAGCCGCCTCCACGGGTACGACGCGAAGAATTCTCGCAGACCATCCCAGTCTGCCGACTTATAGTGCCAGACATGCCGCCACTGTGGTGGCCGCGGTGGTTCAGGCCGCGCGAGAGTCACTTGCGCCCGGACAAGGCAGTGGTCCGAAGTGCCTAATGGCGCTTCCACATTCACGGAGTACTCATCCGGGCGCGTAGTCAGCAGAAGGTCCAGTATAGAGCTTCTATGGGTCTCGATGTCTGGTATTCTAGTGATAGAATGCACCAGTTGCGAGAGTCCATAGGTCAGGGCGAAGTTGTATGCAGCCCTTCCCGCAAAATCAGTCTCGGTGGACCCCAACCACTCCACGTGGTGAGCATTAAAGTCCCCCAAGACCACTAAGTCCGCGGTAGGGTACTGCTCGATTACCGTGTCCGCCGACCGCTGCAGATGCTCAAACAGTTGAGCCGTGCCCAGATCACCGCTATGAGACCTGTACAGGCACGCATAAACACGGGTGTTGCCACCGTGATCCATACGCACCCATAGCGTTGATAGGTCTCGCTCCTCAAGGCCATTTAGACGGCGACAGCAAACATCATCCTGGACGTACAAGCATACCCCGGCTTTACTCAGAAAGTTGTGCTCGAGCTTGTAGCCGGGGTACATTAGGTAGGCTGTATCGGCCGGGCATGATATTTGCGTCTCCGTCAGAAAGAAAAGGGTCGGTTGTGCTGTTTCGAGGTGGTGGTGGACCTCGTTCAGGTTGGAATGTAGGCCCCTGATATTACAATAGTCCACTTGTATCGTGGACGATGGTGCCGCTGTGTAACCGTTTCTCATTTTTTTCTTTTTGGCCATATTTGTAGAAGGGGGGGGGGGGGGGCGAAGGTATAGAGAGTCTTTGTGTCGTCAGCGTAAAAGACAAAGCAAGGCTCCATGCCACCACCGACGAGTTAAGGTTTTGTGACTGGCTGGCGCGGCGGGCGGAAGGGCCCCCGGTCCCCTCCCAGATACTGTAGCCGGGTCCACTCCGGTCTCCTCCTCCGGCACGACTACAGCACCGGGAACTTTACACAGGCTGCTGGATCAGCCTCCTGGGGCGGAGATTAAGTGTTCCCCAGGTTCGGGAACCGTACAGCCTGCGGGCGGCCAGCGGATAACCGTTTCACCGGGTCTCCCTGACCGCCGCGCCAACATTTCACGCCCGCACCAGTCAGTGGTGTTAACCCAAGCCTTTGGTCTTCCCGCTGACAGCACAAGAACCCTCCAATGAGCTCTGGCTACCCTACTCACCACGGAAAACACAACACAAGGTTGCTAAACCGCGATCTTCTGTAGGGCGGAGGTACTTCCCCAGTCGGACTGCTCGATTTGAGACGGGAGATACCGTCGTGTCCTACCTCCGTGAAGTTAAATTTGTATCAAATTTATTCTCAATGTCACCCCACCTAACTCTTAGTTAAAAGAGGTATTTCTCTCTCAAAATTAATCAGTAGACTTGCTTCATGAACCTTACTACGCTACATTCTAATTAAGATTTGTTATTCAGATACATTTTCATTAATTAGATATTGGTAGCTATCTCAAGATTTAATTTAAAAGCTCGGATTTTCATTCATTGAATTAATCGAATTTGTCTGGTGTAGCTAATTGACTGCAATAATGGTTTCATTATTATCCTTCTCCGAGTTAAACTCATAATTAAAACAAACCATTGTGATAGACCAGTAATATTTTTTGTGTTTTAACTTAAAAAAGAACTGCGAAAATGTCTAACATTTTACCACGATATTTGTATAAGAGACTCCACTTCCGCAAACTTTTGAACGATCGTTAAGTAAAATGGCTTCAAATGATACTCTCGACATGCCTGGATTGCTAGATCGTAAATTTTCTTGTTATAAACTAATACAAATGGCTCTTTGTTTTAGGGAGCTGAGGGGTATCTTCAAAAGCTTTTTTATGCATACTTCATTCATCGGGGCGGTATATAAATGGTGGCGACGCCTGATTCTTTAGAAGATTTTGAGGTAGGTATTACAAAATGAGGTTTTCCAATATAAAAAATAACTAATAATATCTAAATGAGTTTTTGTCTAAATTCTTAGCTTGGAACCGCAAAGATTACTTCTTTCGGTCACAATCAGGATTAAGTATACTTTTTTTTTGTGTTTTTACAGTTTACCTCTGACGAATTGACTACGTGATCTTATTACACATAACTTAGAACAACGATTTCCCTCTTTAAGGTTCCTGAAGTCATTACCTACCTAACCTGAGGTACAGAATAGGTTCGACCTAGTTCTACGAATCGAAAATTTTAGACAAATGCTTGACAGAATCTCTCATCTCTTTGTATTCAACGTTAAGAAATTATGTTACAGTATTTCATCTCCCAAACATCCAGTGCATCCGAATTTTAAAAATTTTGTATCCACGAATGCGCACTCTATGCTATCCTCCAGTATTTAGGTTTTTTTTATATATTACTAGCTGTCCCGGCGAACTTCTTACCACCAATTTTTTTTCAGCCCGCGTGAATTTTTGATCCTGTTCCCGCTGCACCTATTTTCTCACCCTTTAAACCTTCCCTGGGCATCCACGAATATTTCAAGACTAAAATTAGCCAAATCGGTTCAGCCGTTCTTGAGTTATAAACTAACAACGAAAAGTGGCATTGATTTTTATATATATAGAGATATTTTGCCAAGGTCATAAGCAGTATCAGATCTATGGATTGGCGATACTGAACGCGGCCGCTACACAGGAGGCGCGGGTTCGATCCACGCTCAGTGCAAATGTTTGTACACATAAATATGGGTGTTTGCATTAGTCTGGTCGTGTCTCGGAGACCACGTTAAGCCGTCGGTCCCAGTAGCCATACAAATACCTATCTATGGCAGTCGTTACAGGTAGTTGGAGCTCTATAAAGTTCAACAACTGGTTTAACTACAACCCTTTGATATCGCCAATGGGTTGTGGCGGTCAGCTGGCAGTCGTTTCACGGAAAACATCGAAGTTCTACCAAATCCACAGTTAGACTGAAACCCCAGATTCCTAGGTGAAAGCTACGGATGTGACTGGGATTAACCCTAGGCTGAAGAAGAAGGTTATAAGCTCTTTACGTCATTATTATTCTTCAATGTTACACGTCCTATGAGCCCATCTTATCCTGTATGGCTTGCGGCAGTCGGGGAACACAAACAAAGGAACTTTCTCGTGTAGTACGAGCCAGTGTCAATCTGATGTAAAATCCGTTATGAGCACGTAACTGATGTACAATAATAATATGATAGCAACTAAGTTGAAATTACTGTCTTAATACCCATACAAGTTTACTAATATATTAATATAGAGACCTTTTTCATAATATTATGTAATGGACATCATTCAGCAAGAAATAAATGGATGCTATTAAAATGCAATATTGTCAATTTTACAAAGTTTTTCAATCAAACTGAAAAAAACATCACGTTGTCAGAATTGACTGACTGCTGTATATAAAATGCAATTAAGTATTTACTGACATTCTACATAAATTATATATTGTATCAATATGAGAAGCTGGAATAAACATATCCCTAATATGAACCAAGTCCCAAGGGACTAGTTTCTAAGATAGCAACTTTTATTCGAGCCCATATACATCCGTTACGGTTTGTTGTCATACTTCCATCGACTTTTTCACAGAATGCATCACAATTTGTCATCTCCGGAGGGCAAATATTAGCATAACAAAAGATCCGAGACCATCAGTTTCCCCGCCATTTAATTCCGTCCGATGCCCATTTGTTGGGCTGTACCCGTCCAACTACCTTTGTTACACGAAGCGAACAGTACCAAAGTACTTTAAAAGTTTGCAAAACTAACGTTCTAGTGAATAAATACCCCAAGTTTGGTTTGTACGAGATACTAAAGATGTTAGTAAGTACATCGGTAGACATAAGTGGTTGGTTTATGTAAAACAGACTGAATAATTTAGTGGTTGAATTAAGTTAGAAGTTTAGTTCAAGTTTGAGGATAACTCATAAATCAAGCAACGCAAAAACATGTGTTGAACCGACTATTATGTGTACTATGACACCCAGCGAATGGGTATTTTCTATGTAAATATCAACAAGAATTCACACACAGTCGTGTAGACATAAAGTATGTCTGAATAGACTATACCAGTAGTATACTTTTACTGTTACCTTAGTTCTGATCATAAGTTTTTTGTACTGGCACAACATTGCCTAACCAACAAAGTGCTTCATTTTGTACATACAATAAAGTTTACATCAAGAACTAGTAGGTTGAGTAATGATGAACAGTAAAACGATTATCATTATAAGAAAAGAATAGATTCTATCTATGTGAATCATAGCTGTATCATTATTTGTGTAGATACCACGATGTGTAGCTCTATCTGTAGGTATCTTCTATAATATACTGACTACAGAAAGGTACACATCATAATTTATATATTTTTTGAACATAATTCTGAACGTGAATATCCAGCGTTTCACTGCGGTATAAAGCGGTAACTTTATTAAGCCAAAAATATCTAAAGTACTTGACTATGTATTACAAACCACCTAATCACCTAATCTGGCATTAATGCTAGTCCTCACGAGTTTATTATTTTTATGGATATATCTTTCAAGCGGCTGCACTTTCCCATCAAAACATCGTTTGTAATGGCTATTAATAAGTTACAGGGCCAAATATTCTCCTTGTTGGTATTGACTAACAAAGAGAAAGTTTTTTCTACTTGACAACTATTTGTTAGTTTATCACATGTTGGAACTCCAGAAAAATAGTACGTTTACTCAGAAATTGCAAGCTCATTGCTTTATATAGAAATAACCTACCTCTTTACTTTTGTTGATTACACGAACGAACACTGCCAAAAGCTAGAATTTTAGTTTTCTCGTCATCCAAGCGTGAAATCGGGTTGCTTCCAAAGTTATACTTTAGAGGCCTGGATCTTATATAATCCTTTCTATTACTCGGTTTATTTTTGGCTTTTGTTTGAATACCGTCTGACCTCCCAATCCCGGGAGAAAAGCCTAGCCAGAAGCTTGTCCACCAACCAATAACTACCAGTTTACATATTATGTAGAATATTTACAATGTTATTACAGTAAATACTAGATAATAGTAGAATTTAATGTATTAGTGAAATATGGACTCTAAAATTGTTCTTACTTTTCCTCTTCTTGCCTTAACCCGGATGGCCGTTATCACAATCAAGCAGTCTTTTTCAAGTTCTAGTTAAACTATGTATCCACTTTCATTTCAAATGGTTCAGTGAGTTAGGCATGAGAGTGTAGTAGAGTTACGAAATAAGAACAGAAATATGAAAGTGCATTAAGTAATTTTTCGAATTTACTTTATTTCAATCACGAATGTCATCTGATTTCAAAACATAGAGATACTCTGTATCTTTGTAGATAAAAAATCCTACAATCCGACAGGCTGACGGTGCAGTGTCAAGCCCGTAAAAATCCTAAAAACTAGTTCCGTAATCCGTTGAAAGTATATAGCTGTCACGCCTCTAATCCCACGACAGAATTTAAAAGGGTGGGTTGGATTATAACTTACTATCGAAAGCCGAAATGGTATTTTGTGTATCAGTCTTTATGACAGTTAAGCCAAAACGAGATATTATAATAATAGCTGATGCCCGCAGCTCCACACGCGTAAAATCCTGATCGATGACATATATTTAGATACGTCATGCTTAAACAATGGCTTTCAAAAATGGCGCTAACACTAAGTATAAAAAAATTATAGCTACTTACTAACATTACCTACGTCAATATTATTATTTCACATGAATTATATTATTATTAAATTTGATGCGTCTCTGATTGGTGCATAAAATGGTGACCAAAAACTTTTTTTGTCGCCATTTTAGAGTGCGAAAAACTTACATTGATCCTGATCCCGTTCCCGCAACCCATGGAAACCTATTTTAGGCATAAAAAGCAGCCTATGCATTATTCCAAACTATCCCTTATCTGCAGCCTGATCCGTTCAGCCATTTATGCATGATTTAGTAACGAACATCCAAACATCTGCTCAAATTTTTCCCTTAATAATATATAATATTAAAAGTAAAGTCCGACCAATAAAATAAAAAACCTGTACTGGGGGCGCCAAAAACACTATGATTATGACAACACCAAGTATAGTGATACACATGTTAAATGCCAAGTACACAAATATTTTTTCAACACACTTGCTTATGAACAGGCTTTTATTTCCCCGCAATTAAGCACGGAATGACACCTAATATAAAATTGTGACTTTTTCATTGCTTCTTCTTCCTCCTAGCGTTATTCCCAGTCGCATCCGAAGCTTTCAGCTTGGAGTCTGGGGTCCGCTTTTACCAGTCATAGCTACAGATTTGGCTAGACCTCGATATTTTCCGTGAAGCGATTGCCACCTGACCTCCACGACCCAATGTTAACATTAGGTGATATCGAAGCTTTGCAGCTAGACCGGCGCTAGTGAACGCGGCCGCTACGCAGGAGGCGCGGGTTCGATCCCCGCTCAGTGCAAATATATGTGTGCATGAAATATGAATATTTGCATTGGTCTGGGTGTTTCTATGTATAATATGTATGTATTTACAAAAAAAAAAAATGTATCTAAGTATGTTTATCCGCATTCTAGAACCCATAACACAAGCTAGTTAAGCTATGCTTACTTTGGGTCTAGATAGCGTTGTGTAGAATGTCCTACAATATTAATTAATTAATTTATTTATTTATTATTTAGGGCACCAACTACCCGTAACGACTGCCATAGATGTTCTTATGGCAACCGGGACCGACGGCTTAACGTGCTCTCCGAGGCACGATCAGACCAATGCGAATACCGATATTTAATGCACACAAATATTTGCACTGAGCGGGGATCGAACCCGCGCCTAGTGCGTAGCGGCCGCGTTCACTACCGCTACGCCACGGAGGCTGTCATGTTTTTCATTGCTATTATTCACAAAAGTGAGTTATAGACTTACAAGGACTGGGCACAAATCACAACACAGTAGTATCCGTATAATAGTTTACTGCTTGGAATGGTAAATACAAGTTAGACATACAGTTACATTACACTATGTATAGAACAGGGACCACGCGATATTGTTTTTCGGACTGCATAAAATTCTTGTATTTTATGCCTAACAGCACAGAGATCAAAATAATCGAGCATGATTTTCTTTTTTGCGTTAGGCTTATTTTTCTTAGGCGTAGAAAATACATTTGACGTTTGACCTTCTCTTCGTATTTTTATTACAGAAGATCGGGATATACCTAAAAATGTGAATAATAATTAGTCACAGTAAAATCAGTAGTTTAGGCCAATTTCATTGCACGTACTCTATGATGTACTTACCCGTCATGTTGACAACAAGGTCCGTGATGTTATTTAGAGGAACAGAGTCCAATCCTTCCTACTTTTTATCCGACAAATACTTTGTTATATTATAAATTACTTTTCTTAACTGGCTTTTAATAGTTTTCGGCATATTACTATAGTTTTGTAGTTTTGTAGCGCTCTCAAACTCTCAAACTCAACAACACGCACAATTGACACCACACTGACAGATGACCATAATGACATTGTATAGATTGTTACCATATGAAGAAATTAGTTCCAATAGTTTACCGCAATATGGCGAGGTATTTTATTTTACTGGTCGGGCTTTAAGTAGGATAGGATGAAAAACTAAAACAACGAATCTGTGATGGCAACCCTAGATTTTAAGAATATCATTCTGTTTCACTAAGGTCGAAGAAATGGCGGGAGGCGGGACTGGCTGGGACACGAGATAGATAAAACAAGGATTAAGTCCGCCTTAAGGGTTTAAATAATTTAAAATAGTAGTTAGTGATTGTCCTGCTTCATCACTTGACGGGGTTGATTACCTACGTATTTTTCGTTGGTTAACATTATATTGATGAAACTTTAGTAGGTACAGATAATTATTACTTAGTACAGATAGCATAATGATTCAAGTGCTTAAAAATTATAGCTTAGATATCATATGTAGTTAGCTGTTCTATTCTATACCACTTAAGTAGCAGATAAGTACACGGCCCACCTGATTGAAAGTTCTTTTACAGTAATAATATTATTGTTAAAAAGCAAAGGAGAAGAAGAATACTTATAGCAATCAGTACAACTGCTCTTACTTTTAATTGAATAAAGAAGTAACTTTTAACTGTAAGTTCGTCTTTGATACAGCCAAGAAAGTTACTTTTGTAACAATTCAAAATTCATGTACCACCAAAAAATATAACAACTTCGTAACTTCATCTTTACATTCTAACTGGTACAGGTAAGAATGCTCAAGAACTTGGTATCAAACACCTCAGTGAATTTAACAAGTCATTCAACAAATTTTGGTGTGAATTCAAAGTAGACACCAAACTTGACGGCATTGGGCTCCATTCAGCGGACCAGAGAGTTGTAACTGTGTTATATTCTATCACATAATTATGTTCGGTACCCGATTATGCTATAGAGTGTGGGGAACGTGGATATAAATAGATTTATGGATATTTTTCTAAGAAGTGCTTCACTAATATTAGTATCGGAAGACCAACCCTCGCACTGGAGTCAACGAATTTAAAAAAAAAGTGAATTATTCGTTTAGTTTTGAATAATTACATGCGCATGTATAAGAATGAATACCTTATTTTTGAAACGGTTCATTGGAACTTTTTAATGTTAAGACCTTCAGCAGAAATCGCAGGGCATAAATTATAAAATCGTTACAATAATTATTAGTTCGTTGACTTTAAAATAAGTTGGCAGTACACGAACTGCACTAAAAAAGCTATAACATTTTCATTCTCAAGAACTATTTTGCTGCTTATTTATGATTTCGGGATTAACACAAATTAATACCATTAACGTACCTAACCTTTTGAATATGGATTTAGACAGGAAAAAGAATCGACTTCGGGCGGACTCGAACCTGAATTAATACTCGCAGTTAGCATAATAAATGCTTCAAAATTTCATTCAACTTTTGAATATGGTTATAAAAAAAAAGTATAAAGCTTTACGAGTATGAGAATCCACTGTTTATTGCATCGAAGTTGTGGAATGCTTAGATTTTAAAATATAACCCCTTAAAATAACATTATGTATGAAAACATAAAAAAATTACAAACTACAGTTAATAATTCATATAAAACTGCAAGTCCACCAATTTTGGTGTACTTTTTGGTGCTTTCTTCATGTTTTCAGCAACTGCACCGTATGTTACGTGAAAAAATCTAAATTTTGGTTATGTAAAAATGATATCGACCACTTCAAAATCATTATAGTTGCTAAAACCAAAGTTAGAAGGTTGTTTATCGTAGCAGCGGCAGCGGAGCCGATTTAACTACTTTATAGTCAGCACTTTAAAGTGCACTAGACTTAAGAGTGCGCATAAAGCTAGAAAAAAATCAGATTTCACCCGCACCCCTCGCACGTCCCGCTCTCGCCTGTCGTCGCTCCGGCAAGTCCGCCACCTATTTTGTGTGGCAGCGACCCGCCATGTATAGTTTGAAGGCGCACAGTATACCCAAAATACTCAGATAAAATTGTCAAAATACGAGTTGCATCATTAGGGTTAGACTCATTAACTATCTACTTTGGAAACACAATAAGTTTATTTTTGGTAAAAAAAATATTTCTGATAAAATGAAAAGGTAAGTAAGTAAGTAAAGGAATATGTCGTCGTTGCGCTTGCCAAAACCTCTATGTGTTTTTGGTCAAGTTTTCAGGAGAGACATTAAACTGTTTTATTACATAATTGATGAGCGTATCAAAAAACTAAAAATGTAGTATGATGCCAAAAAATATTTTGCATGAACTGAGATATAAGTGAAAATTATAAACGGTACTATCCATCCACAATAATTTTTTTTTCCATTTTGATACACATATCAGAATTATCTTCCTAGCGCCATTTCTTACAAGTGAAAAATATATACATATCAGATTTGTTATGGACCTCAATAGGATTTATTTATGGGATAAATACTGACAGATGGCAAGGTACATAACATACGAAGTAAATAAATACCCACTATAAACTTTATTAAGGCATACAAGTAAAAAAAATAAAAGTAGTACAACTGTTCCGTGTACAGGGTCCTACTAACACCTTTGAGACCCAAGCCAACCTCACTTGCTAGTCGGTGCACATGTTAAACAACGGACGAGGTTCTGGTGCCGATTTTCCTCTCGGAGTTGGGAACTAATTGCTGATCGTTCCTGGAATAGCCGATAATACGATAATCAGAAAAGAAGAGCAAATCTCCGAGTTCCGAGGTGCACATTATGCTGCCAATTAGTTATAAACTTTAGTTGCATCTGAGCCCTTCCCCTCGGCGTCCGGGGTGCGCTTTTCCAGTCTTTTTTTTAATATAGGACACGTCAAATTGACTTCGCCTCGCCTGATGGTAAGCAAAGTCTCTGCAAAGAGGGTCACCATTACAGACATGTACCATGTTACAATGATGGCACTCAGCTTGACGGCCTCATCAGAATATGCTTTTTCACGCCCCGCTTGAAGGACCCGTGACTGTAGGAAGAGGGAAACACGTGAACTGGTAAGGAATTCCAAGACTTAATAGTGCGGCAGAAGAAGGAGTCGCCGAACCGCTTGGTTCTTGATGGAATATTCTGCACCGTATGCGGGAGGCGTCTAAGTCCTGCACGTGTTGTCCTATATAGGAAAGGAGAGGGTGGGATTAGTTGGAAGAGCTCATCAGAACATTCACCATGGTAGAGACGGTAAAGTACCGCCAAAGATTCCATATCTCTACGCAACTGCAAAGGCTCGAGGGTGTTGGTGACCTCAGGATTCCCAATAATATGGACCGCACGTCGCTGCAGCCTGTCGAGAGCATCTAGTAAGTACTTTGCGGAGCCATCCCAGAGATGAGAGCAGTATTCCACGCAAGAGCGAATTTGTGTCTTATAGAGAAGGCACCGCTGCTCCGGCGTGAAAAAACGTCTCACTCTGTTCAGGACACCGAGTTTACGCGAGGCTGTTTTGATGATACTCTCAATGTAGTTTTTGTTGTTCAGTTTGCAGCGAACATCCATACCTAGGATATTGAGATTGTCCTGTAGTGGCAGTGGCGTGCTCTGAAGAGTTGGAAGGGGAAGGAAAGAAGATACCTTTGCTGTGAACGCGCATGCCTGCGTCTTCCTGGCGTTGAACTCGACCAGGTTTTCCGAGCCCCATTGAGAAACGTGGCTCAGGGTCCGGTCTTCTTTTTTCCGCGATATCAGACTGCTTGGCCGCAGGATGTCCGTGATAGCCTCCGTGTAAGGTGCTATCGTCTGCATAGCATAGCGCCGCAAGTTTCTAGACACACCGTTTAACATCTTTTCGAGTATAGGGAGCTATCGCTATCGTCAGCGACGATCACCGCCGTAGTCACTTGGAAGACTAAGTCAAGCTGGTATCAAAGAAACAAGGTACTACATCACTGCGGGGCAAATACTCCTTCTTTAAAACGCTCCCGTTCTGCCCCACATGGAGTACTGCTGTCACAGTTTTGCCTGGGCTAGCTAGACCTCTTCGACTTGGTGCAAAGACGGGCGCTGAGGATCGTCGACCATCCCATACTCACAGGCGGGGTAGTAGTCCCTCTCAACCTCAGAAGGTACTTGCTGTGGTTGTTTTACCGCCTGTATGATGGTTTGTATTCAGAAGAATTGTTTGATATAATGCCTAGAATATTTTAACTTTATATCGCCGCTCCGCTTGCCATAGACAGTGAATTCACTCTCACACAAATGGTGTAAAAACGTCTCACTTTATTCAGGACTTTGACCTTACGTGAGGCTGTTTTGATTTAATCATCTGTCTCGTTTTGTTTACTATTATAAGATTATTTACGTTGTTACAAAGGTAGAACACCAATTTTACAACCAACAAACCGAAGAAAAACAAGCTGTCAAATTGTCTATGTGCAAACCAATTCTGACATGTGCAACATGAGGATGAAAAACTCTTGATGTGAACACATAACCAATTTTGCAGTGTCAGAATTGCACATGTATATTTTGTCAAATCTATTTCTAGAAGGAATTAACACTTGGTTGTTTTTTCAGTTGATGCGCATTTTTTTAAGGCCATCTAGCGAATAAAAAAAAATAGAAAAAATGCACATAACGACTTTGGCAGGCGCACCGACGATTTGACGATTTGGGAAAAACAATGCTTTTACTTTAATTTAACATCTAGCGATGTTCGTCTAACTATATGTGATAAATTACCCAAATATTTTTTTTTTGCGCGGTAGCCTAGTGGTATGGGTAATGGACTGCTGAGACGATGTCTCGGGTTCGATCCCAGGTTTACCATGGCACACACCAATGACTTTTCGATGCTTTTCGAAGTTATGTGTGTATTTATCGCAGGTTTATAAGTGCCCGGATAATGGCAATAGGCTCGCCACCTATTACATTGGGACCTAAACATAAACGGCGAAATGTGAGTGCTAGCACCTCTGCTTACCCCTTCCGGGATATAGGCGTGAGTTTATATTATGTTATGTTATGTTATGTTATGTAATTCAATTAATTTAATACTAATCCTGAGTCGGGTCATCCAAATAGTCCAAATAGTGGTTCAATATTACTGATGAACATTGTGTATAATATGGTTGCCCTATTTTATCATTACGTATAAGAAGCTAGGGCCCTGACATATTGAATCAAGGCTGGCTAAAATATACCGCTCATTCCACTCTGGTGCAAAATTTCCATCACAATTTGGATCTAGTTCTCTCAAAACTTCAACTTTCTCTAAATGTTTAATGGGAGATCTGTAAAAATAATTGCAAATTAATGACAAATCAATCACATAAGCATTGCATTGCTATTTTAATCTACTTGTAGATAATTTGATATAAATGCTAAATAAGTACATAATGGAAAAAATCAAACCCACAATAGGACTTGAATGCCAGGGTCGCGAACCTTGGCGTTCCAGCGCTCTTACTCTGAGCTATCCTTCCACGGGCAGTCATCCGCTTTCCGTGTGGTCAATTTTTTTTATTAAAATCACCGGGATACTCGTATTTACCATGCCGTTTGAATGTGTGAACATTCGGTACTAAATTAGTACTAAATTAGTACCGAATGTTCACACATTCAAACGGCATGGTAAATACGAGTATCCCGGTGATTTTAATAAAAAAATACTAATGTGAATGACCATGTTAATCTCAAATCATATCATTCTACTTGTTCATGTTCATATTAATTTACATATTTTACTGAAATGTTTTCTGAATGTGAGAAAAACAATTGCAATAAGCTTACAAAGTTGACGAAAGTTTTTTACTAAGCGATTCGACCGGATCGGATTCATCAGCTTGTGTGATATTACGAGCTGAAGCAACTCTGAAATGCATTAAAATTGATAATACAATGTATAAATACTTTCGCAATATATTTAATAATTATATTAGTGCTATATAAATAATATTATACAATAAACACGCGAGTAGTCAAAAACATCTATTTGATTTGCATATACTATACCCGAGCCGACGTTACTCCAGAGTTACCTAGCAACGGTGGATATTTGGTAACAAACTAAAGAAAGTAAAATAATAAAGATACATTACCTTCGAAAATTAGCCATGAGTTGAATTCTTAGTTTCTTATATTCTCTTTTAGAGTGTTTCTCTTATATTTTTTTAATTGGCTCATTTTTAACGAACTTTCTTGACACGGAAAACAGAAATACAGTCCTCCCGTCTCAACGGGGCGAGCCCGACTAAATGATGAAACAACAGATGGCCGACACCTCGCGTCAGGTGCGATACAAAGAGAGCGTTATGCGCGGAATAAGACCGTCGTAAGCGCCAAATTCATTTTTTTTTAATTACTCGTAAAATCCACACAATTTTTTCAAAGTGAAAATAGAGTCACTGGGTTACATAATTTTACACTTTGTATTCAAATATTGACTCAGTTGTGTGCATAATATTGGAAATAAATTGATTTTAGTAGTAAATAAGGCATAACTTTGTGATTTTATTCTATCGAAAAAATATTATTATTTTATGTTTTCACCATGACCAGTCCCTTACAAATATAACGTATTTTCTATTAAAAAAAACCCAGCTCATTCGTGGCTTACTTTCGGGTATAAACATCAAGTCTACGATCGGCAATTTAGCTTTATACCCCCTCTTAATTACTATCGTCTTTTGAGTAAAAGCGTGGTCAACCTTAGTTATTAATAATGGAAGTAGTTATCAATGTTATTATAGTATAGATTTTAATATATTTTTAAACCAGAGAAGATGGTTATTGGCTAAGTGGATTAAAAATTCTTCACGTAAAATTCAAGAATAAAAAAGTATATGTTTTTTTTTAAATATATTAAATTTTCTATTACTTTCTTTTACCTACTTTCTACTTATCATGGAATGTTGTATGCAATACTGTGTAAGATAAATAGATAGTGGAATCAATTTCCATATTAATATTATAAATGCGAAAGTTACTTACTTGTTTGTCTGTCTATCTGTCTGAATGTCTGATACGCTTTCACGCCTAAACCACTGAACCGATTTTGATAAAATTTGGTTCAAAGATAGATTAGACGTTAGGAAAGGACGTAAGCCATGTTTGGTCGCAATAACCGACATCAACGTGGTCGGAGCCGTGGGCAACAACTAGTGCGTTATATTTAAACCAACTTTCAAAATTAACACTGGAAACGTCAACATCCAGTACGGAATTTGAACCAACTGGTCACTTTCTAGGATCATAGATACTCGGGTGCTGCACTTTTAACCATTTAATCCAGGTTTAGGCAGCTCAATTAAAATATCAATCATACTGGAACGATACTGCTGTTGGTTCAGCCCGTCCTGGATGGTATCGTGGTTTTACACTTTTAACTATTGGAAATTTTAGCAAAAAATAGCTTCGTCAAAATCAACTTACCTTCATATTTTTGTATCCCATATTTTTCAACATGTCGATTCTGAAACAAAGAATTAAATAATAAATTTATCATCATTAAACTTAATCGTGTACATATCAATTTAGAAAAATAGGTATAGGACGAAAATATTATTGAACTAGGTATATCAATCCCAACTGTGTTATGAAAAGGCTCGAAGGACCCTTTTCTGAACTCAGTTGAGGTCGGCTTTTTCAATTTAACTAAGAATCGACCGAACTTCAATATTTTCCATGAAGCGTCTGACATCTGACCTCCACAACCTATTGGCGATATTTATTTTCTGTAGTTAAATCAGTTTTTGAACTTTTTAGGGTCTCAACTACCTAACGGTACATCAAAATGTATTTGCTTTGACTCTGTGTATAATTTTTAGTGTGCAATAAAGAATTAAAAAAAAAAAACGGCACCGACGGGTTACTCATTAGTGACAGTAAATATAGGTTCTGATGGTTATTTCTTTATGAAAGGTTTTCCACGAGCACTAATATCTCCCGAAGGCAGTAAAATCTCACCATTATTTCATACTTTCTGAGATTATTTCAGTTAGTCGTAGAGTTAAAAATTTCATGAAAACACATAGGTACCTACTGAATATTACAATACATTCTTCTCATACAAAATATTTCTCATAAAAGTCAAGAATGTGTTGTACAGCAAATTGTTTCTTGGTGCATAAAAAGCCTTCAAGTGTAAAGCCGTTAAGACTATAAAGCTTCTCATTAATCGGGGGCCTTTGACCAGCGAAGTAAGTTTGGATAGGGGTCAGACACTATCTAACGTCTTATATTAATCTTCAAGTTGATGGATGTTTTAAAGTCATTGAGGTCAACAGGATATTTTAGTTTTAAATTGAGGCTTTTAGAGGATTAAATTGGAAAGCTATCTATAAAACTTGTGTTTTAGTTAGGTACACTTCTTATCGTAGGTAGGTATTTAAGTAGACTTCTATTTTCAAATAGAAGTTAAAGTTTCAGATACTGTCAAACATTTATTTCAAAAATTTTTAACTTAATTTGGTCCTTCCTCATTGAATTCTATCTAGTCGGAAGAGAATTATATCTACAGTGAGCAATTATTTGTTATTATAAAATATTATTACTGTTGTAGTATTATTGAAAATCTTAAAATAGACTGTTGAATTTTAGTTTCAATCAATCAATCAATAAATTAGCCTACTGCAGTCCACTGCTGGACATAGGCCTCCCCCAATGTGCGCCACGTTTGCCGATCCTCCGCCTTCCGCATCCGCCAATTTTAGTTTATATTCACATAAATATTGGTTAAATTAAACTAAGTCTAAAATTGAGTCCGCGTCCGAAGATAAAAAGAACACGGCGATTTCTAAAATGCCCGGTAAGTTATTAAATCGGAGGCACAGTGAAGGCAATATCGGAAAGTCATTAATAATGTTACAGGGTGCGCCTAATTTCACCGTGACTAGGGCATATTTACTTAAATGGAATTTTTTGCGGATTCTACAATCCCAAAAGAAGAGAAAATTTGGAGACCTCATTGATCGCAACTGACAAGGCTTTATTATTTGCAGATGTGCAGATTGGTGACCACAAAATATATCTATAATGCCACTTTTAATGGAATTTGTCTTATTTAGTACCATTATAGCACATGCGTGTGGGTGTATTATACGAGTATAATAGAACTTGATTAAGCTCTCGGAGAGACTGAAAGAACTGAGCTAAGAGAACTGCTCGATTGTCTTCAAAGTTTTAAAACTGTTCTGTTGGCAATAATTTCTCAAACGAATCAGCAATCAGACCCTTATGTCACTGTATTACTTACTATTAGTTTAAGACTGCTGGCAATGGAACGGACCAAGTTCGATCAGGTACTTAGGGCTTTCTTCGAGAACTTCGGTGATAGAATCGCAATTGTAGTAAAGAGGTAACCTCTCTTAACGACGAGTACTTGTGTTAAGTACTCACAAATAGAGGTGTTTTAGGAAGATTGTTGACAATATTTTAGAGCCTTCATCACTCTTCACATTTCACTACATATCCTGCATACCAAAAACTCAATAAGTCATAACAGAGTTTCGGTGGCGTGATCGTTGTAGTGGTTTAAATTTCGATTTCATTTTGTCCCTGTCAACATTTTTATATCTTTGTTTACATTTTTTAACTTTTATACTAAAACTCGTCAAAACTTTTGAATCGAGCAGCGCAACCTAGTTAGCTGCTTCTAGCAGAGTTCGAAAGTAACTTCGTTTAATAACTAACGTGTTTTATCATTGATCTCTGCAAAGTATACATTCATCAAGTATTCTGTATTTTCTTTTTTGTTCACATCATTTGAGTTCAACAGTACGAAATCTTTTGATGAAAGTTTGAAATTATTTTTGTATTTGCCTAATCTTTATAAGTGGATACTGTTATTCATTAGTTAAAGATTTGAACTTTCACATTTTTATAACTTATGTATACAATTTCTACAAATTGAAATTAAGTATGTAAAGTGTAAACGCGGTTTCACAATGTATTATTATAGTATATATTTACTTAGTATCGTGAAAGTAGAAGAAGCGAAAGATGTGTGCCAGGATCGTAACAAGTGTAACTGTATATAGGTATATACGCCACTATCACTACAAGACTACCATTTCATCTCAGAAATCCGAATAAAACGACTGAAAAACGTTTACTTAGAAACCCATTTAGATTCGCCACTAAACAGGACAATGAATCACTAGCATCTTATCAACCTACATAGGTACTTAACATCTAGAAAGGCAGACTTCTGTTACATGTACTGGCCTATCTTGATTAGACTTCATAAATATTGTTAAAGGTTATTTTACCAGGGTTAGTGGTATTTTTCCCAACCGTACGAGGAAGTTTAGGTATAAGATCAAAACTGAGATAATTTTTTCATTTACTGGTATTACTTTCCAGCGAAAATTACAAATTGGATAAGTATGTCCCTTTCAACGTGGGTGTATAACTGATGAAGATAGGTAGGAAATAGGATCTGTCAGTTGGTTCGATGACGTAATTTTTTTTATTAAGCTTTAAAATTGATTTGGGTGTATCCTATTTATGGTTTTTATTCAATGGATGGATGTATGTATGTTTTAGTGCGATTTTATTGTATTTGTAATGTGCAAATAAACCGTTACAAAAGTCATCGATTTGCGCGAAATATTTCCTTCTGCAAGTAAGAAAAAGAATTGAGATAATTTTAAAGCATTTAGTATGCTAAACTAAACAAATTAATTTAATTTGGATCAATCTCGGGCGAAGCTCGGTGGCTCAGTGGTCAGAGCATTCCCCCTGTAAGGGAAAGATCGCGGGTTCGAGTCCTGCCCGAGTATTGATTTCGCTTTTTCCAATATAAAATAATAAGAAAAAGGAGTTTTATAAAAAGAAAAAAAGAGCATTTTCACATTATCCGATCCGATATCGGTGTCGGTCGCCGATCCGATATCGGAGGAAGTAAAATATCTGAAATGTGTCTTTCACATTGTCCGGCCCGATATCGGATATTGGAGTCGACACTGCTGTGTCATCAGCTATCGGATCGGCTGTCGGCTATCGTCTTCCGACATCGATATCGGATCTGACAATGGGAAAACGACAGACCTGATATTATTCTGAAAGTATTCTGAAGATGTGTAGGACGAATATTTTCTCATTTAAGTTTGAATTAAGTTACTCTGGAGCGGAAGCACAAAAAGGACTTGTGCGGTTATTGCACAGACTATAAAGGCACGAGTCCCTGAACCCCTGCGTAGTTATACCTAAAGCGCAATAAAGCGCTGAAGTGAAGTCAAGAGTCGTGGCTCATAAAATCAAAATTGGAATGGGTTCTATAGTCTTCAACTGTAGCCGTAGTAATACTAGTCGTCTAGTTTTGAGATTGTTATTAATTACTTACATATGGTATATATAAATCCCCTAAGGGGTAGGTAGAGGTGTAGCGTAGCGGTAGTGAACGCGGCTGCTACGCAGGAGGCGCGGGTTCGATCCCCGCTCAGTGCCAATATTTGTATGCATGAATATAAATATTTGCATTGGTCTGGGTGTTTCTATGTATAATATGTATGTTGTATTTACAAAAAAAAAGTATTTCAGTATGTATATCCGCATTCTAGATTCCATAACACAAGCTAATTAAGCTTACCATGGGTCTAGATAGCGTTGTGTAGAATGTTGTATAATATTTATTATTATTATTATTATTTATTATTAACACCTACATTTCGCCAACTATGATTTTCGGTCCCCCTTAGTAGGGGGCGAGCCTATTGCCGTCAAGCGAGCATTAAGTCATGGGCTTGACATGACTTAATTAATCAAGAGGAAACTAAAAAGACGCATTGAACCTTCTTTATAATAAATAGTCACTAGAAAAACAAACATAGGTATAACATTTTCATTCATCTAAACCATAGATAAAATGATTTATTGCATCTGACTGTACAAAATATCAATTGAATAACTCATAGGCTACACACAATCGAAATCGATAGCTAAACAACGACATAACTTTCACACTGTCAGAAAAAAATAAAATGGCTAGCGTTTGGAAAACTGATAGTGAATAAAAAGTGGTTTGTGACGCAGTGAATCGGAAATAATAAAATTAATTTACGCTTGACGAGTGAATGAAATGCATAGATTTAAGTAGAATACGTAATTTCATTTATTGTTGTTTGCTTTTGAACACACTCTTTAATAAAGCATAAATATTATGAACTTCTACACTCGGTCAATAACGATTAATGGTGAAAGGATACCAGTGGCATAGGCATGTGCCTATGACACTGGTATCTTGCATTCTTCTTCCAGCAACTACCGCCTGATCTCGCAAAGCCGCGCTTTACAATGTCAAACGGCAGTCGCTGTCATAAAAATCGTATAAACCAAATCAAAAGGAGAGGGAAAGAGAAAGCGGACCCCGGGCTCCAAGAAGAATAAGTAAGGGTTAAAGGTATGTGAACTTGAAATAAGTGAGAACCCTTTAAAAAGCAATAACAAAATAATAGATACTGTTGCCTAAATTCGTACAATTATAAAAAAACTTTTTGATTTAAAAATAGAATGTAATTTCATTCGACCTCCTTTTATCAGACCTTAAACTCGATATATTTTCATAATCTTGGTTCCGTTCGACATTTCTTCATTCCATTAACGTAATCATATCAGATCGTCGTTTTCTCTTCGAAAAGTCAAATTAAATTAATTCCGTATTACCATTCAAGTTAGACGATGAGCCAATGTACTCCGACGGTATTAAATTGATGCCATTACCTTAGGGTGTTCCGTGTTAAGAAGACATGAACAAGATTAGCTTAGTTCCTCACGAAATGATAAAGGGTCTTCTGTGTTAACGCTCCCTGATTAGATTGTCGTGTGTAATGTATACTGTTAGGTGTCATATTAAACATAACACTATGAACTTTTCACAATTTAATTCTTAATAATAAAATTTAATGTTTAAAGCTGACATACTATGCAATTGCAAGATATAGTTCCATTAGAATAATCTCCACCAACTGTTTCTACCTGTTTTAGTAGCTACTGGGTACTGTACAGTGTACAACTACTGCCATAAGTTGACAAGTTGAGTAAGCTTATTTTTTATATTATGCCCATCAATTGACTGCACCCCGCTACATGTAAAAAGCTGAGATGCAGTCCAGAAGATACGGACCACCATTTCTGATACCATTGGCTTTAATATTGGTTGTCCCTAACTTGAAGGCCTTGATAGATGCTTATTCACGCCCCGTTTGAAGGACCTGGGACTGTAGGAAGAGGGAAACAGATGCGTGGGCAGAGCATTCCAGCTCTATATCATGCGGCAGAGGAAGGAGGCCTCAAACCGTTTGATGCGAGACGGAATGGATTCCACCGTATGTGGGTGGCAGGTGTCTTAGACATTAGAACTCAGTTTAAAAAATTTTTGTAAATCATTCACTATGTGGACATACATAGAAACCTTGGCGTGTCCAAATGACGAAAAAATAATTAGTACTAATTTAAAGTTTCACCGGTTGGAACCGGTCTTATTGGAGATCTATAGGGGAGGTTAGCAGTGGACTTCCTATGGCTGAAATGATGATGATGATAAAGTTTCACCAACTGAACACACGTGTGATCAGTCCCTCGTGTCGAGTTGGTGAAAAACCCAGAATGATGAAGATGAGATGATGACGATGGCGAGATGTGGGAAATAAAAATAAATATAATTATTATCATTTTTAATTATAAATCTGAAAATGAGGATGCATTAACATTTTACTACGCTAAAGTCGTTAATTAAAGAACAAAATACTAATGTTTAAGACTTGAATTAATAATATAACTTTCTTAAAACGCAATATAGAGGCTCGGTAGACGCCAATAGGCTTTTACTTTTTTAATTAACGTTTCACTGCAAGGTTAAGGTCCTTTTCTTGTGTAAACCACCTCGCGTTCAGTGAACGTAGATAAATTGGCTCAAACATCATAAATAGTTGGGAAGCACTTCATTTACCCTGGATAGGCCGCGAAAGTAGAGGCCATGGAGTTTAGGGCGGGTGATTAAGTTCGATTTATTGATACATTTATGTTCTCGAATGTACAGTCGCCATCGATAGTAGCTTAACACATTACCTTTGAAAAAACTGCACATAGAACCACAGTAGCCGGGTTCATGTACTGACAAATGAACAAATGAATGTGAATGAATGAATGAAGTGTGAATTACTTTTTAATGATAAAGGATTAAGCAATTGAAATTGAATCTGATTTAATGCTATGTGTGTTCAGTGTATTGAGTGTAAATGATAATGATATATGATGAATAATAATATTTTCAGAATGTATGAATTGCAGTTGAAACTGCTCTTGTTAATTTAATATAATTTATTATGGAATCTTTGTTACTTGAAAAGTAAATGATTTTGAATAAAAAAATATGGTGAATAATGTAATATTTATCCCTCGGAGATGACAAAAATAGATATGTCAATTACTTTTTATTTTCAATGTAAAAATGAAGAATGAAAGATTTTTCATTCATTTTTCACCAAATTCTGAAGGTGACTGTACATTATTAGTTACATTAACTTACTGTACTTAACTGTCCTACTCTTAAGATTGCATTTAATTAAAGTTACCCATGTAGAAATTAACAGCCGAAAAGTATTTTTCTTTTTAAATTCGGTTGGGAATTTATTATTACAATTAATTAAGTTGGAAGTAAGATGTTATTTTACGGAAAACGAGGCAATTTATTTTATAAAGTGTTACTTCCTGTTTGAATATTTAAAACCAGCTTAAAAAATACATGCTTTAGTTCTGTTTATGTAGTAAAGTAATGTACTTGCTCTTTGTGACTTACCGAAAACTGCATAATTTATTTACTCAGTAAAATTACTACAATCCATGCAAGAGATCGTAGTAATATTTTTATTGCATTTCAATTATTAATTTTAATTGTCTCTTTATAATACTGTTGAAATTGACACGATTAAATCAAAATGCAATAAAATTAATTTTACTTCAATTTAACCACGAGTTATTTCGTGGTCTTTTATTATAATTACCCTGTCCAATAACATGAAATAAATCATGACAGAAACTATTCAAACGAATTTTAATTTGATTTATCTCTCATTTTCATATAAATTGCCAAGTCTATTTAACAAGTGTATTATCAGTTTACCAGCTGCAAGCAACATTATTAATAACACTGTAAAATTAATTAGGTTTTACCTGTTTTCTGTGCTTACTCTGGGGGCAGAAATAAATGGCCAATATGCATGTATGTAGGCAATGTGTACATGTCGTATTAGTAACTATTGTACAATATCGATACTATTAGAAATACTAGATATTAAGATTGTCAAGACTGAATAATTAATTTGCAAACTTTAGCTAGTTCAGGTAAAGTGAGATTAATGCCGTATTGTTGTGAACTATTTTCGAGCAAGTCAGCCCATTAGAAGCACCCTAAGTATTACGTGGGACCAAGAACATAGGTCGCAAGATAGGCTCTAGTGCTAAAGGTCTTGTAACAACTTCACTTAGCCCTTTCGGTGTATGGTCTGTACACCCAAAGGGCAGAGATGTTACAAGACTTTATGTAGACTTTTGGCCCTGAGACCCTAAGGTCCAAGTCAACGTTACCTGCCACCTTAGTCGGTGCACCTTTTTTTTTTTTTTTTATATAGGCTATAGTCCCGGGTCCTTTAAGCGGGGCGTGAAAAAGCATCTGATGAGGCCGTCAAGCTGAGTGCCACCATTGTAACATGGTACGTGTTGTAATGGTGGCCCTCTTTTCAGAGACTTTGCCTTCAGCTTACCATCAGGCGAGGCGAAGTCAAATTAACGTGTCCTAAATAAAAAAAAAAAACCTGCTTAGCAACGGATGAGGCTCTGGTGCAGACTTTCCAGCTGGGGTTAGGAAATCGCTCCCGGAAAAACCTACATCATCATCATCTCCTCTACTTCTACCTGTCCTCTCCATCCTAATCCTCCATCCAGTCGCATCCGAAGCTTTCAGCTCGGAGTCTGGGGTCCGCTTTACGAGTCATAACTGCGGATTTGGCTGGACCTCGATATTTTCCGTGAAGCGACTGCCATCTGACCTCCACAACCCAATTGTGACATTAGGCGATATCGCAGCATTGCAGCTAGACCGTTGTTGGACTTTTTAGGGCTCCAACTACTCGTAACGACTGCCATAGATGTTCGTATTTCAACTGGACCGTCGGCTTAACGTGCTCTCCGAGGCACGACCAGACCAATGCAAATACCCATATTCATGCATACAAATATTTGCACTGCGCGCGGATCGAACTCGCGCCTCCTGCGTAGTGGCCGCGTTCACTGCCGCTACGCCACAGAAGCTGTCCTTTACCTGTCATCTCCCTACTTATGATTTTGAAAACTAGAGGGAGAGAGAGAGAGAGAGAGAGACCACGGGTTCCAAAGTGCTACCTGGAAACAACTAGGAAATCCCTAAAAGGATGATGAGTTAGCCCCTTGAGGATAAAAATCTAAGTATCATGTAGTTCCGTTAATTATTTCTTATTATTATTCTATTTATTTTAGTATATTTAATTGGTTTATGTATATTGTTTGGTATCACAACGTTTTATTGTACACTATTACATATACAATTACAATAGGTTCATATCGCGAATATGACATCGACACAACTGGCGCCCTTGCTAAATTATCTAGATAACTTGTATTAACGGTTCTAATCACAACCCTGAACAGATTGTGAATATTGTTGTAATATAGTAATAAAGTAGCTTAGTAAATGTGAAATAGAAGTAATAAATGTACCTAACTCCTATAATAACTGAGGCATAATCACCTAGACTGAAAAAGTTTTGACACTAATTTGTAGTTAAAACAGATTTTAAATGAACTTCAGCGTGATACAACCTTGACGCTTGAAACACGCATGTTTATATAACTAAAATAATTATTTTAGGTGGTTTAGTTTTATGTCAGTTCTTTGTTATAGCGTTTTCACACTATCCGATCCGATACCGTGTCGGATGACGATAGCCGACAGCCGATAGCTGTCAACACAGCAGTGTCTCCGATATCCATTATATGGCCGGACAATGTGAAACACAATTGCATATTTCATACATTTTACTTCCTCCGATATCGAATCGGATAATGTGAAAACGCTCATATGGTTAAGCAATGGATATCTACCGAAATACTCACTTTATACGTTTAGAATTCCTCCCCATCAATGTCCCCATTTGATCTAAATTGAACTATGTAAATATATTTTATGATCATCACTCCTATATATTTTCGAAACCAGGGCTGTTACCGCGGCCAGGGCTGTTAATATTTCGCGTTCGATGTCCTACGTACTATGGCCAGTTACCGTCAACCAGGCTCTTTTTACAGGATACAAAAAAAAACAAGATCTTACCTGACCTAACAATCGAACCCAAAACCTATACAGCAATGCAGACAACTATAATATCACATTGTGGACGTCAAATATTATTAATGTCGCCATCTTTGTTACTAAATTGCGTCAACGTTTATTTATGAGGGTTGATAGATAGATTGTTATTAATCCGTCTCCTGTTCTGACGAATTATCGCAGATTAGACCAATTTATGGGAGCAAATATTGCATAACGAGCCGTTTTGAGTATTATGGGGCCTTTCAATTCGTCCCATATGGATTAATATACAAAGGGACAGCGTCTGTTGCGTGACACTTAGTGAATGTGACTACAACGCAGGAGGCGCGGGTTCAATTCCCGTTCAGTGCAAATATTTTATGCATGAATATGGCTATTTACATTGGTCTGGTCGTGCGTCGGAGAGCATGTTATGCCTTCGGTCCCGGTTATCATAAGAACTATGGCAGCCGTTACGGGTACTTGCAGCCCACAAAAGTCCGACTAATCTAACTGCAGAACTTCGCCAATTGGTCCAATTGTTTGTGAAGGTCCGATGGCAGTTGCTTCAAGGAAAATATCGAAGTTAGACTGGAAAGCCGACCCCAACTGTAAGCACCTTTAAATACCCTTTTACGGTGAAGATCGCGCCCCTGAAATGCCCTATTTTTATAATATAATATTCTTGTGAACTATTACTGGACATTCTACACAGAATTATCTAGATGTAAACTAAATATCGCTCAGAATTATTGTTTCTACATAATATACCTAGTACATATAAGTACATAATATTACTATGCATGGAAACACCCAAATCAATGCAAATGGACATATTCATGCATACAAATAATATTTGCATTGATGTCTGTCGAACGCATCATTGCTTCGCAACACAAGCCTCCGTTTCGCTCAACAGCACATCCAGCGTATTCGAATATTTTTTTAAGTACTTGTATCATAAAACCTTACTTCTTGACAAGTTTAATGATTAGGTCTTCATAAGAAGTACCTATAGATTTATGAGCCTGAGACAAGGGCCAACCCATCTTTTCCCGTGGGTGTAGTGTCGCATAAGGGTCAAGTCAGATGAGGCGGAGAAATATTAGAACAAATTTCAAGAACTAACAATTTACATGTTGAAATTATCAGGATGACTTGCAAATTTAATTTTAAGCAGTTTATGAAGTAATTTTTCGAAATAATTGTAGTAACTAAAATTGGACGAATGGGCCCCCATCAAGACGTGTGCTACCAGTCAACCTCACCTGCGAATCAGTACGTCTATTGATTAGCAGACGAGATTCTAGCACCGGCTTTATTCTCAAAAAGGGAGGGTAAGGCGGCAGTACCTATCGTAAAAGTCAAGGTAAGTCACATCAGGAAGAGAAATCGTAGGGAAACTAACCCTGGCCTCCAAATTGAAAGGCACCAGGGATAACCTCTGCGATGATGATGATAATGTAGTAACTGAAATCATTAACATTCTCACTAAGTCCCTCCCCTCCCCCCTCCTGATTCAAAAGAGATGAAAAATTAATGTAATCATCTGGCTTCTAACTAGTGATAACTCGATTGACCGAATGGCTCGCCGATAAGATATCCTTGAGACCATGATCAGCCCTAGTCACCAGCATTGTAGAGCCCAATATGCTGTTGGGGATACAACCTCTTCTAAATAGACGTAATAACGCGGAAGCAAGTTGGGCCGGCACCCTGTGCCTACTACTGCAGAACTTTTACCGCGCGATAGCGTTCATGGAGAATGAAGAAGTTCACTGGGATCATTCAGTGATCTCTACCACCTACCACCAGTACACCTTAGTAGAGGCTAGTCTCGCCGTAGATAGGATATCCTTCAGACTACGACCGGCCCTGGTCGCTATCAATAACGAGCCACATATGCTATTAGGGATTCAACCTTGCTTTCTAAATAGCAGTAATCACGCAGAAATGCTACAGGCCGCCACCCTGTGCCTGCTACTGCAAAACTATTACCTCTGCAACAGCGTTCATCGAGAACGGAGATCATTCTGTGATCTCCACTGCTTAGTGACACGTTGGTCCCTAGGCAAAAATTCATTACCGAAGCGATCGGAGAAACCAGGGTGCACGAGAAATGCCTTATGGGCCATCTTTTTCTTTATCGTGCGAAAAATTCCCACGAATACCGCACGAAAAAAGTTTCATACTATAGTGTAATAGCTGACACCGTGACTTTATTCGTCACTGATATCATACTAAGTACAACAGTAACTATTAGTACGTAGGTACTGTCCGTACCTAGTACGATATCATTTTTATATGATTTGTAGCTTTCACAAGGTTATTATGGCTGTAGCCTACAGGTGCTGAGGTAATGACCTGCCGGCTCATTAGGGTGCGTAGTAAACTTATTTAGTGTACACTCCAATGAGCGATCTTTATTTTTTATACTACCACGGTGGCAAATAGGCTATCACCTGTGGGGCAAGTGCCCGCCTGATAGTAAAAGATTACCGTTGCTTTTTAGTACCCGAGTTCGTTCACACTGGTGAGCTGGGTTCAATTAAGTAGGTATAAAAATACTACCTTATTCAAGAGACTAATTTACAGCAAAATTTTAAAGATTTATTCATTAGTTCGTGTATAAATAATATACCTATTATTTTATTAACATACGAGTATTACTTCATTTTATTATATTAGGAATTACTTAAATTTGTACAATATTTGCAAAAATATACGTATAATCGATATTTTATTTTTATAAATTATTTAAAATAAATAATTACTAGAATTAACTAAGTAGAATTAAACTAATAATTGAAAAATACTTACTTTTATTCAATAATCTTAAGCAAAATCAACACAACACGATCTAACTAACACACTAACAATTAATACTATGTACTTCTATGTATTTCTACAAGAAAATTCTATCACTGTTTCGTAGCGCGTTCTACGGCTACGCGCGCTCATGAGCTACGGCGGAGACGTCCGTACCCGAAAGCATTAACGCTACACTGACTGCAGTCGCTACGAGTACGTAAACGCCTACATTACCAAGCAAAGTGGTGACATTAGGCGTAAATTTTATACTTTGTACCTAACGTGGGTACATTTTTTACAGGAATATGCGAATATAAGGACCAAAAAATATGAAGTCATTAAATTATTTCTTATCGGGGTCAGAAGCTTTTATTTTTGCAAAATAAAATGTTCGTTTTATTTTACACGTGCCCGTGAGAGGCTGCGAGTTAGAAGGCAACTTTAGGGGTATATTTTGTAGGCTTAGTTCGCCACTGGTGAGGACGTCTAATACCCAAGCTTAAGCTCAGGCTTAGGTATTATCTTGGTCACTACTCGTATTTCAAATTTCTTGAACTCGAAATATAAGTGGATTATTTGTATTTATCGTAATGAAGAGTACCTATGTGTGTGTAATAGTGTGAATGTCATAAATGTGTAATTTTGTGAAAATTTATGGACGGATGAATGTCCATTACTCTTTCGAACAAATACGGCCAAACAGACCAGGGTACACCATTGGATCCTAGCCTGGAATCGCATATTAGGCACTTTTTATATCAGTAATGTATTGCTGCGATTATTTGCCTAATCACGTAAAAATAGTTTTATTTGTAAAAAATAATAAATTTGATTTAACTTGCACATATACCTTTTTTTCAGTACAGTAAACTTCCAAATATCTCCGAATACTATACCTCCAGAGAATTATCTTGATTTTTAATCAAAAAAATAATTTTTAATGCAAAATTCAAAATAGTTCAAGAGTTGTTGAACTAGCAAACATCAATGCAAGCCCACATAAACCAACTTACAGTAAGTACGACACGTCTTCAACGAACGTCAAATATTATACCTACACTTGGGTAAAATAAAAAACACATTATTCTACTTAACGGAAGCACATCATAACGAGCTTAATTGTACATTATAATATTATGTTTGTTCACATAATGTATCGACCATATCCACAGGGATTGGTCTGAGCAACATCAATTACATTATTTGTACGTTATATTTCCTTCCCGTTATATAGATGAGCGTATAAAAATAATATTTCTACCTTCAAAACAGCCACAGTCAATAAGAGAAAATTGGTTGCTTAATTATATTGGTGGAAGCAATGATATATTATAAACTATAGATATGTCGTCCACACTCTAAAATGGCGACAAAAAAATGATGACTTTTGGTCATCATTTTATGCACCAATCAGAATCGCGACAGTGCGCCACCCAAAAAAAACGTTTTTAATAATAAATACGTAATAATAAAATATTATTAATATAAATAATAATATAATTCATATAAATTAATAACATTGACGTATTTTTAGAAGTAGCTAATATGTTGTGTTTGCGCCATTTTTGAAAGCCGCCATCTTCGTGTATGACGTATCTATAAAAATAATACATCATTGGGTGGAAGCGATTCAATATTTGCATTTCTCTGTGTGTTTGTGGCGAGTCTACCTGTACCTGGGTGGTTTTATTCAAATCAATTATGTATTATGTTGATATCGTTTTTTTAGTCCTGGCATTTGAATTCATAATTAAAAAGCCGGTGAAAATTAGAGCTCTCCGTTTGCGATTCTTGTTTTTTACCGTTTCTTTCTAAAATGACATAAAATTTATTCAATCGCCGGATTTCAGTTTTTTGAGGACCTTTGTATTTAGTTCATTGGAACAAAGAGAAAGATATGTAAAGTATATAGCCGTGTGGTTCCCGGCAGAGTAGAATTTGGACTAATTAATCACAAAATCTAATAAATTATAATACCAACAAACTTGAAATTTGGCAGGTAGGTTCCTTTTCCTTTTAGGGTGTAGACTGCGGATGTGTGGCTTTTAGGAAACTCCACTCCTAACGGGGTAAAACGGTGTATATCTATGTCTTTATAATCAACGCAACAACTTCTGAGCTTCAAAGCGAAATAAGTAACATTTTTTTTATTTATTTTTTTATTTATTTATTAAACATCTTACACTAACCTTACAGATGAGTCCAATTCGCTAGTGTATTACCAAAATCAAATTATAAAAACAATTACAGAAATACTTGAAAAAAAGAAAAACAAAGTCAGATATAGCAAAAATAGACATATTTCAAATAAACAAAAAACATATCAAAATTCTTATTTACCAGTGATCCTCATACGTCTATTATATGAGAGATCTTATCTATTCCGGTCAGCCAGATTGGCTCTCATGAAGCCAATATGTCCGAGTCATTTGCCGGTAGCTTATTAGATCAGTGATTTGATATTTACTCATTCATATTTGTGTATATAGATCATTTGGCCAATGTAATAATAATACATCATTAAAGTCGTACAAATATTAATACAGGGTGTGTTTAAATCAACAAAACAGTGTCGGTATTAGACAAAATGTGTGATTTGAGGAAACGAATACCAAATAGTATACATAATTATATACATACATATACTCACTCCTGTAAATCCGCGAAAGGGGTAGGCAGAGGTACATCTTTTGCGTATACATTATCACTCACATTTCGCCAAATATAATTTTCGGTCCCACATAATAGGGGGCGAGCCTATTGCTGTCAAGCGGGCACTTATTTAAATAGAATGTGGGTAAATTAAATTTGTTATTTTCATTTAAATCAGTCGTAAAATTATTTTCGTTTAAGTCATTTATTAATGAGAAACGTGAACAAAAATGTGCTGCAATTAATAGAATTTGAGTGAGTCCTATTGTTTGAGATACGAGTATTTTATTATTCATTCTGGTATCTTACAGAAACAATATTATTTTTACATTAAAAATTAGTCAGTATCACTGTCAAGACCACCATTTATTCTACTTATTTATGTAAAATTATATCGATCCATTGCTTTCTTACTGCGACAACGTAAACAAACATACTAAACAAATGACCAACAAACTATTCCAAATGACCACGCCTATGGTTAATCCACTGCAGATGGGAGATTCTTCAATGAACTTAGGTGATTATGGGTTTTAGACCTCTGGCTGACGGCATGTTAGATAATGAAGCTTGAGTAAATTTGTTTGTGGGTGAAAAATGAGTATTTCAAGCACAATTTGTTCTGTTAGCAGATTGATTTCATTCTGAATGATAGATTAAGTAGGGTTTGATACGTATATCGCGTGTGCTATGAATTTATCTCGTCGATCAGTAACATGAATGATTCAATGAAAATTTTGTATGTTCCAACAATGTTCAAGCGCATTATTCTACTTGTCAATCAGTTCCATTGGTTGTGCAAAACTACACGACCTGAAATATATTGGCTAAAGGGGGATTTAGACCAAACGAATACAGGGCTAGAGCTAGAACAAGAGTACGAACGCGCGCACATTACTGTTGGTCAAGCCGACTGAGGGGTCAGGATTGAAATTTATACTAAATGCTTATTTTTGTAATGCTTAGGAAGAACATGTTGTGAGCAAATCAAAGAACCGGAGTTATAAAATACTGTTTTGAACTAATTTCAAAAAAGGAATAAGCTCCCTATTCATCTTCTTAATGGTCATGGTTCATTTACTTCATTTACTTTATTTTATTTTAATAATAATTTATTAATTATATTTATTTCAAATTAATAAACTAGCCAGCGTCTGATTGTGTACCACCAGCCAGAAACTCATTTGAGAAAAAAAAAATACTAACTCCTCGAATCCGATTGCAGCGAAACACGCGGGGCCAATTTTGTAAATATAAGCCATCCAACGACCTCCTTAAACACGTACGAAATTTCATCCAATTTAATATTGGATTGTATACCTTTACACGTATCCAAATTACCACTTTCAGATTTTGATATATAAATAAATATCTTGGCACTACCCAGAGAGTGAAGAAACTTTAAAAAGAAAAGCAAATACTGGAACTTTCCAGAATAACAAATATCCAATTTTATTCGCCTATAATTGTGTTAAAGGTAAACCACTATCGTTCTCCACAAATCCCAAATGTTAGCTATTTATCTCACGTTCGATCCGACTCTTGCAGTAAAAAGTGTACGTGTGAACGAATCTAATAATTACATTTAGTATACATTAGGTACGAGATGAGGGTTAAATAGAAAAAGTCGATTTATGTGAAGATAAAGTGAAGAAAATAGAGATTAAAGGAGTAATTTTATCGATATCGAAGATATAAGACGTTCAGTGACGTCAGATTTTGCATAAAGTGAATCTTATTCTATTATCGTGTCTGTATAATGGAGATATTAAAAACAAACTTTAGTTATGTTATTTTTACTGCATATTTTGAACACAAAAATTTTGACAGCCTCCGTGGCGTAGCGGTAGTGAACGCGGCCGCTACGCAGGAGGCGTGGGTTCGATCCCCGCTCAGTGCAAATATTTGTGTTCATGAAATATGGGTATTTGCATTGGTCTGGTCGTGCCTCGGAGAGCACGTTAAGCCGTCGGTCCCGGTTGCCATAAGAACATCTATGGCAGTCGTTACGGGTAGTTGGAGCCCTCAAAAATCCAAAAACAGCAGTCTAGCTGCAAAGCTTCGATATCGCCTAATGTTACCATTGGGATGTGGAGGTCAGATGGCAATCGCTTCACAGAAAATATCGAGGTCTAGCCAAATCCGTAGTTAAGACTGGCAAAAGCGGACCCCAGACTCCGAGCTGAAAGCTTCGGATGCGACTGGGAATTAACGCTAAGAGGAAGATTTTGAACACAAAAATTGTATCTTTTTCATTCCTGTCTGTTTGTTCGCGATGAACGCAAAAATTACTAACACGTTTTTTTAGTAAAAAGGTCTTGGTCAGAATTAAAATGTTGCCAAGTTTGATCGCAATTGGTGAGATAGTATGTATGATCATTAGGTGCGATAACCGACATTCACGAGTATGAAACCGCGGGTATCAGCTTGTAGGTACTTTATCTAATCACAATATAGGTTCTGTATATTGTTACTAGAATATAATAATCTTAAGTTGGTAAAGGAACTCCGAGTTAATGGTTACTGGTATAAGCCTAGCAATGTCATAAACGTGCCTTACGATGTACTCCCTAAAAAGCTGCCTGAACAGACTATCACAGGCATCAATCAGGTTGCCTGTGATAGTGGTTGGGTATTGGTATAGTTTACTGTTAAATTACATACAAGCAAGTGTGAAAAGGAAGTGGATAACGAAATCTGTAAACACTCGCTCGTGACACTCTCTGGTATTTAAAGATATTCTAATCTAGAGCGTGTGAGTCTCGTTTTCAATTTGACTGTACAAAGATAAACCTACCCACTTGCAAAACTAAATAGGTACAGTAAGCTTCAGAGAAAAGGGACCCCCCTTGTTAATGATATGAAAGCATGAGGGGGTCTGTTTTCTCTGACGCTGACTGTACTAACTATCTACTGCAGATATTTCTTGAGTAAGTTTTCTGAATTGGACATTTCATTTCAAAATTTTAACAGAAAATCCTTTTATCAAAACTTTCTAACTTCATTAAAATTAAATAAGTCTAGGTACAATACAACAGCATGACCTAATTGTTTGGGTTAGTAATTATGAAACAAAAGGTTGTTATTTATTCAAGCAAATGTACAACAGAAAGCGAATGAAATATTTTAGAAGAATAACTGTCAGTTGTAACGATGAAAGTATAAAAGTGTAGCCTAAATACAATTAAGAGATTGTCAATCTTTGTTCACTCAACTGCGTCCTAAAAAAGCTACCTCTGGCTGAATAAAGGCAAACTGTAAAATTATTTTATAGATTTGTTTAATTTAAATTACAGAATCATAAATATGAAACTGTAAACATCAGGTTATTTAGTCTATTTATACTGTTACAAACTTTCGCGTTTATAATAATAGTAGGATGTGATTTGATAATAAAATTATTCGTTTCACCTAACTTGAACTCTACCTATTGATTGGCTTAGTTTCTTTATAACTAGTATATGGTTCTACGCTTCTAAGCTTTTCAACTACAAAATAAAATTGTAAATCAGTACTATATAAACAAAAAATAAGGAGACAACCCTTAGTAATACATCCCTCACATAAAATCAACTTCAAAGTCAAACCTTTCAAAGGAACTTTGCAGATCATAACAGTATTCTTACAAACAGCGCAATACTCAACAGAACCGTCTACTATTACCTACTTTTATGTTCCCTTTGAATTTATGTCCCGGTTCTGTCCAATCAAAGAATCTAGATGCGACAAGCAAATGAAAACGTATCGTCTGCCGGGGAATTCTCGGGGTACTCTGTATTCCAAGTTTATCAATTGATTTCCTTCCTCCCCACAGGGATCTACCGAGATACGAACATTTTTATTTACTATAAATATTTATTTTATCACCTGAGCGTGTGATACAGAAGGTTGTTTGAGCTATGAATGGGTGTGTGTTAGTAATATTGTTTATTTTTAGATTTTTACGTCTTAGGCTTATCTGTAGCACTGTTAGTTTTATGTTTTACTAGCTTTCGCCCGCGGCTCCGCCCGCGTGGATGTCGGTTATCGCGACCAAACATAGCCTATGTCCTTTCTCAAGGTCTAATCTACCCCTATACCAAATTTCATTTCAAATTCGGTTCAGTAGTTTAGGCGTGAAAGCGTTACAGACAGACAGAATTACTTTCGCATTTATAATACAAGTATGGATTTTTTACCTGTCAATGAAAAAGCTTTTGGATGTTTGTGAAAATGACTTGGAGAAGGTCTGTCTAGCAGTGGACTGCGATAGGCTAAATTGATTGATTAAATGACAAAAACGCAATTTTTTATATCTTTATTTACCTACTTGTTTCAGACATCTCAATCAGGGAGTATTTTTCATGTAAATTTCACATTATGCCAATGCGGCATTTACCTACCTATATTCGTAACACGTATATTTCTCACAATTCATAAAATTTTACTGTAAATAAATACCAATAACGTTACAATATTTACGTAAAAGCCTTTGACCCGCCAACCGACGCGCTGCTAGACAAAAAACAAGAAGAAAATTTTCGAACAACCCTATGAAAACAGTTTTATTATTCATACAATATCTTGAACAATATTTAATATTAATTAAGTAGTCTTGTATTTTTAGGATTCACTAAAGATTCTAAACAAAACCTTGTAGTAGGTTGCTATATTATTCTATTATCTTATTTTTCTTATTAGCTAGTCTGGGATGTTGAGTACATACCTAATAAGGGTTAAAAGGAGTCCTAACTGATAAAGGTGGGTAGAAAAAACTTGGTAATTCTTTGAAAGTACAACTTTGTCCTTAAGTAGCATAATAACAGAATATAATTATAACTGTGGTCTTCTACAGCGGAAGCACTTTCCAAGTGCCCGAATTGATGGCTCTTTCCGCAAGGCTACTACAGTTACTGCTTTTCAAATTTTCCATCTTAAGTGTAATCAAGAATATTTTATTTTCGTCTTTTCGAAGCAATGTCGAAATTATTGCCTGGCTTTTTTCTCGCAGGCTATTCTTTCGGAAACAGACGTCATAGATAAATAGTAGGTAATTCTGACCATCGCAATATGTAGCACATTGTATTCGGCCTTATGATCGAGCAATCCCGGGTTCGAATCCTGACCTTTACACTGTCACACCTATCACACAGTGGGCTGGCCACATCTGTCGAAGGACTGATGGCCGTTGGAGCAGACGGGTCCTAGAGAAGGAAAACGTAAGATGGGACACCCCCTAGCCCGGTGGACTGACGACCTACGAAGGGTGGCTGGGACGGACTGGATGCGGAAGGCGGAGGATCGGCAAACGTGACGCATATTGGGAGAGGCCTATGTCCAGCAGTGGCCTACAATAGGCTAATTGATTGATTGATTGACCTATCACAAACAATCTAAGCTAGAAGGATTAGCGAGAATACTATTATTTTCAGTTACTAGTACATTTGTACCGCGGTACCGCGGTAGCCTAGTGGTATGGGTAATGGACTGCTGAGACGAGGTCTCGTGTTCGATCCCAGGTTTTACCGTGGCACACACCAATGACTTTTCGATGCTTTTCGAAGTTATGTGTGTATTTATCGCAGGTTTATAAGTGCCCGGTTAATGGCAATAGGCTCGCCACCTATTACATTGGGACCTAAACATAAACGGCGAAATGTGGGTGCTAGCACCTCTGCCTACCCCTTCGGGGATATAGGCGTGAGTTTATGTTATGTTATGTTATGTTGTTTAAAAAAAATCAAAAGAAAAAGAAGAAATGGACAGCATAATAGTCAAATCACCAGTTTCAGAATATGACATTACGAGATCGCATCCCATCTGATAAACTACCAGTACAAGTATTTAGTTCAGTCAAGACAAAATATTACTATTATTCGTCTTCAAAATGCCAAATATTTTTATCCAATCAGCCTCACAGAAATAACATGAAAAGCTTCATAACAAATACACAACAATTGATAAGTTTTATAGTTTTTATTATCAGTACTAAACAGAAATACTGGAACAAACCCTGAAGAAATTGTAACGATAACACTTTTACCGATACTTCATTAATTGTTGTTGACTAGTTATAGTTCCTATTGAACTAAAGTTGGAATGACAGCCAGGGCACAACAATTTTGTGGCAGGGGTCTAACAACAACAGTAAAACTTTAGTAAGTTCTACGTTCCGCTTTAAATATTGGATATTAATCAAAATAAATATTACTAGAAAGAAGTAAATAAATGATGTTTATTGGAATTAACACGATCATGGGCATTACCTGATATTGCCGTGCCCGACCCGTGGTACAACTACGCCAGTTACACTGGTGTTCACATTGATATACCTATAATGTTACTTTGGCGAGCACTTTGATAATATACTGTATAAACACAGTATTTCTAACAAAATACATCACGGGTAGTAAACAGTGGAAAATCAGTGAGATCACTTCGTTTTCATAACAAGAAGTTTTGTTTGCATTTGTAATTACGGGTTAAATACTAAGAAAACGGCTCATTACGAACGGCAACCACCAAATACATATTATGAACATAGATTAAAAAATATATTAAACTGTAAGTTACTAAATGCAAGATAAATACAAACGGTAAGTTTAGATTGTATTTTTTACCACACAAAAAATTGTCTACAGTCGCATTATTTTGTCTCACATTAGTTTTGGTGCTCACATTACCCTCACCTGACCCTTTTTTTTTTTTTTTTTATCGTGCGAAAAATCCCCACGGATACCCCCCCCGCCGGAGTCGGAGGAGGAGGTTATGTCGGACTCGAACCGACTAAAACGCACGCCTTCTGTGGGCCGTCAGTTGCCGGAGGTGAAATTGTCATAGCCATATCCCTCGCACCCTGGCCGACCCAGGGCCATATCTCTCGATATGGCCCTCTTCCGGTGTGGGGACCACTGAGTCCCCAACTCGCCCCCGGGTATGGGGGGGCACGCAATGCGTGCCACCGCCGTGGCCTGCTTCTGCTAGGGTGACAGGCGACCCCACCCGTCACCCCCAGGCCCGCGCTCATGGGGGGCGGAGGTCATTCTGCGACCTCCGACGCCCGAGTTGCCGCCGCTCGTCGCGGGCCGCGCGGTCTGCGATTCTCCTTCGCTCCTCGCGGGCCACAAGGGCTGAGATTCTCCTTCGCTCGCGCTCCGCCGCCCACTTCACGAGCATCACTTGCTCGCAGAAGGAGGCGCCGGCGGCCCACGCATCCGCGCAGCGAACCATCGCTGCGAGCAAGGTGGCGAGCGTGAGAGCTCTCACTCCTAGGGTCGCCACCAGCTCCCGTCTCGGCGTCTCCCACGCCGGACACTCAGTGAGCGTGTGCAGCGCCGAGTCCTCGCTCGCGTCGCAGTGATGGCACTCGGACGTTGGCTCTTTCTTCGCGGTCCGATGCAGATACCGTCCGAAGCATCCATGATCGGTGATGATCTGCGTCAGCCAGAACGAGAGGCCGCCGTGTGGCCTCTCTAGCCACTCCCCCATGATGGGTCTTACCGCCGCTACTACGGCGCGCCCTGCGCGTGGTTGCCCAAGTTGTAGCTCCCAATCCGCCACCATGTTCCTGTGGAGCCGGGATCTCACGGCCCGAATTTCTTCAGGCTCAGGATCGTGTCCCCGCTCCCGCGCCGCCTTTCGGAAGCGGTATAGCGCCGAAAGGGATCTCGCTTCCAGGATCCACGGTAGCGATCCGGCGAGGAGACTCGCTGCTTCAAAGGATATCGTGCGGTACCCCCTGATGGCCCTGATGGCCACAACCCGCTGCGGTCTACGCAGCAGGTCCACGTGGCTGGCTCGCAGGTTGTCGGCCCATACGGGGCTCCCATATAAAGCCATGGACCGCACGACACCCACGTAGAGTCTCCTGCAGGAGTCCTCCGGGCCCCTCAAATTGGGCAGCAGACGCTTCAGAGCGTTAGCTGTTAGCACCAATTTGGGGACCAGACTTCGGAAATGCTCCCCGAAGTCCCACCGACCGTCGAGTACGAGCCCCAGATATTTCATCTGAGGCTTGATGTCGATGAGAGTGTCTCCCACTGTGATGCTGGATCCCGCTGGTGGTCCGCGCCGAACCCTCACCTGACCCTATAATATACTGATGACGGAAATGATAAACTACCTTTATTATAGTCATATAATAATATTCACTCATCATGAGTGCATATTATTATATTACAAGAATCATCTACCTAATAAACTAAAAGCATCATAATTTACTTTCATATACTTCATAAAATGACTGCGTCCTTTTTTCTATAAGTTATTATCCATAGCATAATAAGTGGATATTTAATCAAAATGTGAATAATAAACACTCTAATATCTTGAAACCAGGATTACTGTATAGCTTGATAGAAAGAAAACAAGGAAAAAGAAGCAAAGAAAGAAAAAGGAAGAGAAGTGATGTGAATCGTTTATTCAGTCAAGTAATAGACATGAAAAAGTTAAAAGAACTCTACTTAAACTCTATGTTAACTAAAATAGCAAAAATCTTTTTGAAAAAATGTTTTTATAACAACGGTTCTTTCGGTGTTGCACAGTTTGCACTCGTTGTGATTACAGGTTGGGGCCAGACGATTTGAACGATTTAATATTTTTACCGGACTGTTTAGTTTAACCTTCATCATTGAGTTTAGAAATAACTTTTGAATTTATTCAAGGAACGTCCCCCCAGCAAGGTGGATCGAACAACCTGAAAAAGTAACTAGAAAAGACTGAATGTGTAAGGCGGATGATTGGGTACTATGGCACACATTGGGAGAAGCGTATGTGCAGCAGTGGACTGCAGTAATTGGGATCACGCGTAGAGCAGTACTAAAAATGCTATCAAACATGAAAAATGCTTCCAAACGTAGCAAATTGGAACTACAACATGCTAACGAATTCATCATACGTAGGTACAGCCTCCCAATTATTTTCTTGTAAAGGCAAGCTCTCCACACGAAAATAATTGGTAATCTCTAGTAAAGCTACTATCCAGTACAATTAATTTGATTACCTATTATACGAGAGTATAATGTTGGACTGTACAGCGCACTACGAACGAAAAAATACGAAAATCAGACAAATAGAATACTTTATAAGTCTGAGTTGCCAAATTAACATCATTCTGTGATTGAATTTCATGAGCACTGATTAGCTCTTTCCCTATTTTCACAAAAATAACATCCCGTACAATATAGTCTCGTATCGCAGGAATTCACAGACATACAATTAAGGCCGAAATATATAACCAAATATACGACAACAGTTATCTATAAAATCACTCACATTAAATAATGTACCACGTGGGAATTGACCGTATACTCGACTGTAGTTGGTGAAGTGGCTACTTAAGCTGTTGCGGCATTTTCTGAACATTGTGACACAATACATTTAGACCTACTGTCGCATTTCATTTAATACCTCAATTTGTTCATTGTAGTCTTGAGTATACTTTCTCTACATACATACATACGTTATGCCTCTTTCTCAGAACGGTAGATAGAGACCACGTGTTTCCACCTGTTACGATCCTGATATACATTGTATACAATTTTCGATTCTTCTACTTTCAAGGTTTTTTTTTTCATACAAGATCATCGATTTTGGGTACTCTTGATATGTCGTTTCTTTAAAATACCTTCGATATGATTGACATAAATACGTATGTCTCAGACGACCCCTACTGGTTTGCCCGTCCTTGTTTCATAAATCTGTTTCGTCATTCTTCTTTTTTTCTCCATCTTCTCTTTCTCTACTTTTGTCTTATTCAATAGTAGTCATAGCCATAATGTAAGTAGCAGTTATCTCCTGTTTTTGTATAATACCTATCCAATTTCGCAGAGCTCAGTGTAAGCTATCATTTAACCTGAAAAAACACAGACAGAATAATATTATTCCATAAAATTTGTTAAGCCTGAATATATCACCCTGGGCATTATTTACGTTACACACACAGGTAAAAGCAACTCAGAAATGTTTAAAATATTCATATAGGTAGATACGTCGGTTCAGCAAAAACACTTATCATCCGCGGCGCCAAGATATTACAATGAAATAGTTTATTTATTCATATAAAACCATACCGAAAAGTGTGCCATAAATCCTGATTGTGCCACAGATAGTGAATAATAAATGATGCTCATAAATCTTGTATGAAAAGTCAATAAATCTAAACGAGTACTTGATGCAGTTTGACCACCAACGGAGATGGGGAGAAACTGACCAATATGCAGCTTAATTAACGTTGTAATAGTTCGTTTTTGTGGTTCCGTGCTGCGGTGGTACCGTGCGGTTAGTGAATTATCGTACCTACCTGTTTAATTGTTTTCTTTAAAACTAGAAATGGATATAGAAATTGAAATAACACGACTGGAGTATTGCACCAAGTTTATGTAGTCACAAATCTTGTTGTTTTAATTTTAATAGTAGGGCCACCCCATCTTCTCATAGATGTCATAGAAGGCAATTTCTTTCTTTGTTCTCAATCTCTATCCGACATTAAACTTACATCCCATGATAAAGTGCCCCCTTTTACGTGCCTACCCCTTCGGGAATCTGCAAGCGTGAATTATAATATGTATGTATTATTTTCGTGTAAAACTGGATGCTTGGCTATTCACACATCTTTCTGAGATCTATGATATTTATTAACGCGTTGCCCCTACTATCAAACATCACTGTGATGTGGGTTTACTATCATGAATCAATTTACTAGAAAGAAGAATTATTCCTCCAGCGTACATACACTCGTCACGCGTTACTGATGGCAATTTGACACGTAACATCGTTTTTTCTTTCTCGCAACGACATAACGTGGACGGACGGTGTATTGGGAGCATTCGTGACGTGTCAAAATTGTATAAAGTAAAAGAGACATTATGTACTTACTTATAAAATATGTAAACACTATGTATTACCCACAGGCGTACTTAGATTTTGTTTGGAAACATCAGCGTGACATAGCAAGGAGACATTTTTTTTTTAAATTTAACCGAAGATATACATGAAAAAAATTGTGCGATTAAACAATAAATAAATTGTACTAACTATTGAACTCTCGCATTCCATGATATAGAACAATATTAACGGGAACCTGGTCGAAACGTCAGGCATTTTATAGGTATTTATGTACCTACCTGTACGTACCATGATCGCGTTAATTCTTATTAACATTATTGTATAATAAATAAATAGATGTGTGAACCCAACTTTACCGAAATCTAAATTCAAAGGAGTTTCGGTTATTTGTTGTTCGATTTTCGGATGAGCTGTTACAATAGCCATTGGTTTCCGACTATTTGAGAGACAATACACAATGTGAGACAAAACCCAAACCAACGGACCAAGGCCAGTGCTGCCAAAACGATGAAAGGATTCAGTGGCTCTATTCAATGGATCTATTTCAGAAATCTGAAGGTCAGTAACAACAACTCACTAACAAAACACATATATGCAATTCCTAGTAGTAACAAGTATAAGGGATATTTTGCCTGATTTCCTAATCTTTACTGATTTTAAATTGTTAAAGAATCAGTGCTCCAAGGACAAAAAATATTCGAATTTGTAACGTAAATGTATCGAAAGAGCAGAACATTGTGATTGGCTGCCTGCCTACTATGATCTTGTGTGTATGTGAATCCTGCTAATTGCAACACACCGTTCTGTCAATACGTTAATCTCTCTCTCGGGGTACAGATGCCCAATGCCCACGCCTTTTAGCGCATCCAAAAATAGAATTTGTCGTTATTTCTGTGATTCCAGGTACTATCACACAGAGGTTTTTTTTGTTCCATTTTCGAAGAGACATCGTGTTCCAAAGTAAATGTATTCTGACAGATTTTATTTCTCCTATATTTCATGTACGACTCCAGCTTTATGTCTACTTAAACTACATTGTTTTTTTCTATTTTTATTCTCGTCACACGGCTATAGCGTTTTAATTAATTATTTCGTTTCAAACACAAGCCCATCATTTGAAAGCACCTTTTGTAAGAAGTATTAAAGTTGCTCAAATAAAAGAGCTCTCATTCGTACCTGTCTACATAAAAGGCGAATTTCTCTCGCTTCTCTCAAATTAATAGAAAAGGACTCGGTGAAAGCGAATATTATAAGTATATATTCAAAAATAGCGTTGACTTATTACAATAATTGCTACAGTAGGTACTATTGTCAGTAAGAGAATGGTAAGTGTCTTCTTTCTTAGAAGGACTTTCAACAAGAGCTATTATTTAGGTATTTTATTTTTGTGGTCATGACTTTTTGTATATTTGGCATGCTTATACCAATGCCAGTAGAAAATATCGTGTTGGAGACATGAAAGTATTAATCGAACCAGTTTAGAGTTGTTTGGCGTGGCATCGTCACTGGGAAAAATTCACTCCATAATCTCCCTATATGGATTGTTATAAGACTTTAGTAACAATACAAATCAATGGTTATAAGTGTCGAATGTGTAGTCGACAAAAGAGATATGGTCGCACTTTTTCATATAAAGGTGTGTGTAAAAGTGCAACCGTATCTTCCTTGTCGACTGTACATTTATGTAGTAGTTAGTACATGGAAGTGTATTTCTGCTGAACTTTAACAGAATAATTGGCGTGAATCTTCTTCATCCTAGCGTCAATTCCAGTCGCATCCGAAGCTTTCACCTCGGAGTCTGGGGTAGGTACGCTTTACCAGTCTAACTGCGGATTTGACTTTAATTCGATATTTTACGTGAATATGTAGGTATAATAGTTTATTTAATAAATTACAAAACTATCTTACAAACTGCGCACCGAAATATAAACGCCAAACTTTAGTACTTAAAAATATCTACATCAGTAACTGAAAAAATTTAAATGACGATGTGAAATGTAGAATCTATAAAATTGCCAATTAGTCTGAGTAAAAAGTATACTTTTCAATTCCACGGGTAATACTCAAAGTTTTGCTAGCACTTTATTAAAATTAACTTTTCGTCTCCCTGTTTTTTTAACTTAACCGTTAATTGGATTATCGGGTGCTCATCACAGCTTTGCGATAAGATTAAAATGGTTGGACCTACTTATGAAAAGTGGCTGTCAGCAACTTGAGGTCTTGTGAACAAGATTAATTTAATTTTATACTAAACTGAAGTGTGAAAATGATCAAAGACTCGCTTTAATCAAATAACATTATTACAGTGTATTTTTTATACAGAAAAGTACCTAATCTTAGAGATAGCTAAAGGAAATAATTACGAAAACTAAAAATTAAATTTATACGTAGTATTTTTTGGACGCTGAAAATCTAAACAATTAATATTTATTTTCAGTATACTTAAAAAATAAAATAAAAATAATATAAAAAGCAGTTATGAGGGAAAATAACGATGGACACACATACCCACATATATCTACGATTTGCACGAAACTATGCAATGCGGATGCCCAAATGCCTCCGCAGAAGGCAGCGGAGTGCTTAACAGTTCATCACGTGGTTTGAATGGTTTCTCATCTCATCGTTAGCTGTAACCCGAATGAGGTGGTACCATTCACATTTCAATAGGTATAAGTGTCACAGATACCTCTGATCCGCGCGACACCAAAAATGTCACTCGAACATTGTCGACCCTACTCATCTGTAGAACGTCAACTATTAAACTTTATTAGAGAGACGTTTAGTGTAATAAATCAATTAAATAGAGTGACATCCTAGATGTCTCATTTACTCGTATTATAGATTATTATTTATTTGTTGTTCTAAGACATATAAATTGACATTGTAGTCACATTTTTTTTATAAAATTCAATGACATAGGTAGTAGATAGGTACCTACACCGTTACTGTTGATTTACAGAAGAGGGTGTGACGCAAGGTTTTTCTTTCGGAGTTGGGTTAATAAATTCATATTTCACGTTAGTTAACTGCCGTATAACCTACATGATAAGCCAAACCAACATAAGGTACAAGCTATGTTTGCAAACGAGACTAGCGCTGTATTTATTTATTTTTTTGATCATTAATGATCAAAAAATAAATAAACCGGCAGTAATCGCGTTTCAATCCGAAGTGTACCTACTTTAAAACAATCGTATAGTAAACGATAAGATATGATTATTCTGGTTAATCCTACTATAATACAATTTAAATATGTACAATATTAACAATAAAACTAAAAATATATAAGATATGATTGATTTTGTTCTTTGAATTAGTACATAATACAGATAGCTGATATTATGAGAGAGAGCTAATCAAAATAATATACAAAATTGATTACTGAACTCCTGCTATAAATTACATTACGCAATTTATGCGGCCTATTTCACAATAGCTGCAGTAAATAAAGGGCGAGATACTTTACCCAAATTCTATAACTAAAAGCAAAGTCATGTATGATAATCCATTATAATTTCAACGTCCGTAACTTTGAAAATCGTGGGATAGTAAAAGTTTCCTGCCCCGAGGTAATTGATCAAACTTAGGCAGTTGCAAGAAAGTATGTGTACTTTGCTAACTCATTTTGTTAATGCAATTCACAAGTTGTGCACCCACGTTGTTTCCCGGGAAGTGTGGGAAAACTTCAAGACTTGGGAGACGCTCCACTTGCAAGGAAATATCTCTGAACGGGACAACTCGTGTAAGCGTTTATTTACTTAACACGCTATTATTTTGACTACATGCATGACATGATTCATTCTAGGATATATTTCACAGCGTTATCTGGGCTTGAATGAAGCATTTTTTATACTACTCAGGTGGCAGATACTGCCTATCTGATGGTTAGTGGTTACCCTGGCCTATGGACGTATGCAACACCAGAGGCATGACACTCGTGCTGCCGACCCCGTAAGAACCTTCTAACGCCCTTTTTCAAGAACAAAATGCTTTAGTCACTTGGAAATACCACAGCAAGTAGTTCATTCCACAGCTTAAGCGTGCGTGGATTGAAGTTCCATTCATAGCCTATCCTAACGTAGCATACCTAATCAACATATGAGTACTAGAATGTGATAAAGACTCTTATATACATATTAAACTCTTTGTTATGTACAAATATTATACACAGAAGGACACCTATCAATGCAATTAAATATAGGTATTCCGGCAACTTTGACATAGTAGTTGAATGTTCTACCACCACAGACTAACAAATAAGTAATTATATATTATGTAGGACCTGTCCCTTTAACAAAACCACATTTGCAGTCACTTCTCATCACATCCATCACCCATGTGTTCATGTCTATTAAGTGATACAAAACTCCTTTATTTAAATTGAAACATAGAAGCCACCGCAAAATCATTCAGTAATGAAATTCCTCCCTAGATAGCGAGACATTTTATTCAACTGTTTATTATAAGAGACAACAAGCTCCACAGGGAGCCAGCGACGCTCCTTTTGTACCTTGCGGACTGCAGAAACATGCGATAATAATAATCCTATTTACACTCACAAACAACAAATTCAAAATTGATCAAGAAAGTGTAAGCTGCTAAAATATTAAAGCAACAACTTTATCCGCGTCTAATTAGTAAGTTTCTTTCGAAATATCGTATTCATCATAACAAAACTTTTGTTAATGAACGTTCGCAAAGAGATATAATTATACTTCAGAATGTTGAGGCATTTGAATTGTTTCGTACACTTTGGTTCGAGTAATAATATTAATATAAATCTTTAGAATTTCACTCATGAGAGAATTGAAAACGGCTGTTAAGACTTTGAAGTTGTTTGAAACGGTCCTGTTAAATCATTCGTTTACTTCTTTAATTGTAATTTATTGTCCAAATGTTTTGTTTTATCTTAATTGTAACAGTGACTACCTAGAGACATTGCCTCTTTAGCAGTTTTATACCACCTAAAATGGCGAATGTTATTCTTCTTTTCTATAAGAACCTAAGAACCAGAACCAGGTCTAATTGTCAATTCCATCAAGAACCAAGCGAGTCAGTGAATCTTTCCTTTACTGCACCATAAAGATTTGAAATTCTTTGCCAGCACACTCTGTCCTTCATTCCTTCCTCAAACAGTCCCGGGTCCTTAAAGCATTCTGATGAAACCATCAAGCTGAGGTGGCCCTCTTTCCATAGACTTTAACTTCAGCTTACCTTCCGGGAAGTTCATGTCATATTGACGTAAAAAATATTGCAAAATCTGAAACGACCAAAAAGTGTATCCTCAAATCACAAAAATTTACAACAAAATCCGCTTACCAAGGTAACATAAAGTACCCGGTTAGAAATAATATTATTAAGCTGTTTACTAAACCCTTTAATTATAACAAACTCAGTCCTTTGTAAACATAAATTATTTGAAAAAGCCAAATTTTTGCAAGGTCCATCCCCTATCCAAATTTATTCCCGTGAGAGAGAAAAGTAGGTTTTATTAAAAAAGTTTCATCGGTCCAACAAAACGGTCATCGGTCAGTGGTCTTAATCACTTGGGTTCACCGGATTTTCATCCATGTGCGTATATTTTTAGTTCAGTTTGATCAATTGCGGTACTGTTGCCTTAGGGATTGTAATTCAATGAAATTGAAATGTGACCCAACTGACGCTTTTATTGTTCCAATTATTTATGGAGTCAATTTCGATTACTATTGGCAACTTCATAAGGCCGTATCATAAGTCAACATCGCTAACCGAACTCGCAATATTGAAACCATTGTTTTTGGAAATTTGTTCTCCTGCCAGTGAAAAAGGTCTGACACTGCGCATTTGATTAAAGAAAATGTCCACTACCGAAATAGTTTATGTTTCTCAATATGCCTAGTGACGGCGATAAGCTCACCCCCTATTGGCGTGGGAGCAAAAGTATAATTATAATATATGTAAATATCAAATAATAGGTAATTTTTTATCTATCTACGTATTTTTTCGATATTTACATATAATATACGGAACCAAAGTCTAATAACAATATTCTTTGAACAAATTTGAAAAGTTCCAACACAAAATTTTTGTCCCAAAAGTCCTAATCTAGAAAACATGTTCGGAATTTTCCAAAAATATTTCAATTCAATCTAAATTGGTGTTGAATAGACGTAGTTATCGGCACCCGTTCGTTTGGTCGAGAAGTCACTAACGAAAGATTTGAAGTTGTATCATCGGAATTCTTTTGATGCAATTTACGGTGTGAATCGACGCGACGGATTTTAACGAATACCATCAAGGAATCAAGTCAATACTATTTCATGTGAATATACTCTAATGTCGATGGATAAAGCTTCATCGGAATAATTTTGTTCCTTTTCAAGCAATCCTCTTTTGACGTCTTCACACGTAGTAATCCTGTTCTTCTGGAAGATACAGATCTCGAAGGTTAAAGGTCGAGGCTTGGCTGTTTGGTTTAGCTTTTCGGTTAGTATTTTGATTTAGTTTGGGTTGACGCCACTGGACTATTGAACTTTGCTGAAAATGGTTAAAATTGATTGCTTGAAATAAAATTTTAGTTCATTTTTCGTGAACTGGGTAACGGTTTTCAGGTTTCTCTCTTTACTGATAAGAAGCAAAATCTTATAGCATACCTACATTAAGAGCTTACCCCTACAAGTTTTGAGAAAACGTCTTACCAGACAGACAGGCGGATAACAAAGAGATCCCACAAATACAGAATTCTAAAAATAAATTATGTGCACCTTAAATAGAAAGGCATTTACATATAAAAACACCTACTCATAAAATTACGTATTTTCCCCAACTCAGAAATCTAACGTCAAATCAAAACACGCAATCTTGGAAAGGTGAGGTTTTTAAAAATAATCTTAAGCCCCATTTATTTAAAGATGAGAATCTAACCGCACGTTAAATTAAACATCTCTTTTATGTCAAAATTATTTCGAACGGCCTCTTCATTGTGAAAGCTGGTACAAAAATGTGAGGAACGAACCATCGTAATAACGTCATTACTAAAAGTCCTTGATCCAAATGTCTCCATTGTATTAAAACGGTCACACCTCAGGAGAAATTTACATTTAAGGACATGGTTCTATGTTGCATTGATTCATTGCAATATAATCATGTTTAATACTTAATCTTTCTTTGTTTTAAACGTATTATCATCATATTCATCTTTCACCATCATAAATGAAGTATGTTCTTTTTAAATTATTGCGTTGTAAAATCATATAATTTTTATTATTTTTCGATATACGAACATAATTATTACGAAGTTCTTAATAAAACAATACATTACACTGGTGTTATTATTTCACCTCTATCTCCTTTAGAGTTATATAAGTTTGAGTGGGCAAGTGTATGTATCCATGTATGTTACAGAAATCTTTGAGAGAAATACATTATCTGAGGTGAAGAGCAGGATCGCCAATGGGTTTACCACAGAGTAAGAGAGTGATAAATGAATAGACGTCTTTACTAGCTTGTAGACCAGCTTATTACTCCATCCGCATTATTATTATATTATCCATTATTATTGCATACTAATTACTACTCTGAATTACTACATACATCATAATTCAGCGCCTAACAAAGCATAGCAGAATCTTAGCCAAATATGGATGAGCCCTTTTTACATAAAATCTATCTGAACGACGTGTAATTCGGTAGAATGACGAATAAAATTTGCACGTGGATGACGCATTTTCACAGCCTACGCGGTTATGCACATTTTTCGTATGTAAATCGTAGCTTAATATTTTATTGCTACGGTTATCATTCTGTTCACAACGTGTAGTTCGCAATAAAATTTTGTCTTACACATTACATAAGTAGGTATTTTAGAAGAATGGATAATGCTTGCGGATCCACCTGAGACATAAATTTATTAGTGGAATTATATGAGAAGAAATTCTATAATATTATGTTCATTCAGGAAATAATCTATCTGTGTGCCAATTTTTAACCAAATCTGTTCTATAGTTCACGCGTAATTTAGTAATAAACTTTCACAGATGCCAGTATGCTAGGATCGTAGCAGGGGAAGAGATGTCTTTGCCTAAGGGAAAGAGGCGTGGCTATATTATATGTAGGTACGTATAGTATATAAACTCTGACCTGCATGAGTATCAATATTATGACTAAACGATTAAATCACTTCACCTCAATTCATAGTTTAGGTAGGTAGGTAATACAATATTCCATACCAAGCAGACAGGGCTATATTTTATGTCTAACGATGTCTACATCCAATCGTAGTCAGGAAATGGATTCAATATGGTTATGGTTTTCTATTTCCGACCGCAAATAATATAATCGTAAAATGTCACAATGCTCGAATGGAGGACTAGAATCTTGTCATAATAGTGATATCGAAACATCACTAGGTATAGTGAACATTCAACCAATCAATTAGCCTATCGCAGTTCACTGCTGGACATAGGAATCTGCCCAATAGGCAACATTACCCGTCAACATTAAAAATGTATTTAATCCATAATTATTATTATACAAATAGTATTAACTATATTGCTAATGCGTTTTGAAGGTCAGACGGTAGTCGCTTCACGGAAAATATTGAAGTTCAGACAAATCCGCAGTTAGTCTAAAATAATCCGCGGATAAAGAATGTGTCTCTGCAAATAAAAATCCTTTAAAAATCACGCCCGTATTCTAGAATGGTACCCAGTACTGAATCTCGATTAAGAGATTGACTGATCTGAAAACAGATTGTACCTATAGATAAATCTGTCAATCCGTCTATTCAACCTATCCGCATATAAATTGAGATCCAAGACTAAGTTTAGTTCTAGAATGCGGGCTTAGTTATGATAATCTCTTCAAATTCTAACCCTAACATACTTAGGTTAAACTTATTTATAGCACGTTTGGGGTTAAATATTTTATGCAATATGGCATCTCACACAGTGAGTTATATAACGTCAATCACGTAGACGGGGTTGGTCCTAAACAAACAGAGACGTTAAACAACGATCAAACGTCTGATTTAATTGAGTCCCTTAGGCAGTTGTCTCACCGGGAACGATGAACGAGTAACGAGTAAAGCTAGAGCTACAAACGAGTTGGCGAGCAGCGAGGAGCGAGTGCGTATTTCCGATAGTTCTGTAGCTCGGCTATAAGCGAGTGTGCGAGTGACGTGAGCGATTACTCGCAACATTTCGAGCAGCCAAGCGTACAGTCCTAGCTTTACCATGTGTTGATACAGAAATTAGCAATATTCGCTAATCGCTTAGCGAGTATCGCTGAGCGAGTATTATTTTTCATAGCTCTTGTCGCTCAGCGACAAACTAGTAAAGCGAGTACTCGCCGGCAATGTGAACAGTCAGCGATCAACTATTTGTATATGCATCTCTTTTGTTTACACGGAATGTATATCTATTGTACGTTTCTAGAGCGAGAAAATAGTCAATAGTTACTCGTTTTCTCGCCGGCGGTGGGACAAGTGCCTTAGAGTATAATCGCAAATAGATGTTTTTTGGTTAGTAAACCTAACTTTGAAGCCATACTTTAACCCTAAAAGTTATTATTAGACACTGAAAATTCCCTGGGGATTTCATTGTAAGGGTTATAAAATTATAGGGCTACATCCGAGGGTTAATTAATCTAATAAAGCGACGTCGCCGTTAGATCCTACATATGATAAGTTATAATTGTATAGCCCTGTTGATTTTGGAGTTCAAAGAGTGAGTACACTTTAATGTATTTAGTTACTTTTTTTTATTTTGCGTATAATTCCCACGGAAAACCCTCCTAAGCCGAGGAGGTTATGTCGAACTTGAACCGACAGTTGGTCGTAGATTGTCGGAGGTGAGATTGCCCGAGACAAATATCTCGCACCCGGTCAACACAGGGCCATCTCTTTTAAGCTGGGTATGGGGAGGTGCGAACAGCGCGCTTCAGTCACGGCCTGCTTCTGCTAGGATAACAGACGGTTCCCTCCGTCACCCCCAGGCCCACGTTCATGGGGACGCAGGTCGTTCACGCCACCTTCGGTTTAATATACCTACTTATATACGTCAATGTTAACGTACCTGTTTACATTTGTTTTAACAAAAACTATTTTATTGCCCTTCAATTTTACATTTCTGGAAACATACATACATACAATGACGCCTTTATCCCCGGAGGGTTAGGCAGAGGTGAATTAACACCCACATTTCACCAATCATTGTATTAGGGTTCACGTAATAGGGGGTGAGCCTATTGCCGTTTTTCGGGCACTAATTGTTGGCTCGAGCCAATAATATGTTTTATTTAAAAAAAACAGTTTATAAACATTTTTCTGTTTAGAAACTTATTTTAAATCGAATCACTAGTTAGCCTAGTTTATTGATTTAATCTGTGTTTTTATAAAAAGTCCCTAGGTACAAGATTGTTAACCTTTCGTAAAGTACCTAAACAAATGGAGTATAGATACATAAACACAATAGACACTTCCTTATTATATCTAAGACTATCTATACCGAGAGGCGTTGACGTGATTTATTCAATTAATTTACATTATACAATCTAAAACACGGGTTCGTTGAAACTAATTGTAATCTTACTAATTCTAACCGTTGTGTCACGTTAAATAACGTAACAGCTTGTCACTGCTAGTCTTAACATAAAATGTTTGCATAATTTATCACTCACTTTCATCGTTACGGCGGCGGCGAAAGGGTTAGGGACTTTTCGTACTTTATAGAAAACAAGAGAGGGGAAAGTAACATATCGATGACTTTCACCAGTTTTGCTCACAAATCTAATTAATTATAAAAAAAAATAATCATACAGTAGGTATACCTGAAAGCATCTGTGGCGTGGCCGTAGTGAATGCGACTACTGCGCAGGGGGCGCCGGATCGATTCCCACACAGTGCAAATATTTGTATGCATGAATACGTATATTTGCATTAGTCTGGATAACGGATATATGTGGTCTGGATATATCCGTGGTTCGGAGAACACGTTAAGCCGACGGTCCCGCTTGTCATATAACTACGGACACGTATCTTGGACCTAAATCGCAAGAGAAATGAGGCTCTGGCGCCCGCGGATTGCTTTGTAATAATCTATACTTGGTGAGTTTGAGTTCGTCCACCGCAGTAGCATCCCGTGCTATCCTCAAAAGACACCCAAGAAATGTGTACTGCATGTATAGGGCACATTTTAAACACGTTATACAACCATCTAATAGCAGTCGTAACGGTTAGTTGGAGACCTAAAAAGCTGATATAACTGCAATACTTCGATATCGCCAATAGGTTGTGGAGGTCGCTTCATGAAAAATATTGAAGTTCAGCCATACGCAGACTCCAGACTCCGAGGTGAAAGCTTCGGATGCGACTGGGATTAACGCTAGGATGAAGAAGAACAACAATAGGTATTCAATTCTATAAATACTTCCCAATCATATACTTCCTTTCAACCCAATGTGCGAAATCAAAAGTAGGGTACTGTAACGTAACTATTGTTAGCAACGAATTTAAATAATACTTAACTAGTTCTCTACAACTATAGTCTAAAACTCAGTCCAAACAATGCCTCAACACAAATTAAGTTGCTAATTTGTTTGAAACTCTTTCAACAATTTCTACTGTTAATACTGGCTGCCCGTTTAAAATGGTTTGTTCCACACAGAACACTTTGAATGAATAATTAACTTTAATATATCCTCAGTTTTGTTCGTTACATGTCTTTTAAAGTACTGGTGCGTACTTTTAGTGGCGTTAGTTGGAATAAAAACAACTTTTAAACGAGTTCTCTGAAAATTAATGTAATAGCTATGAGATTACATTTCGTACTGTGTGATACGCATTATATCATCACTTGTAATGCGGCATTACCTACAAGTGATGGACTTTGGGCTTTTTAGTCCTTGCAATGAATGGTTGCTAGGATAAATGCTACAGGGTATGTTAGATCTCACTATAATCTAGCATGCTTGACTAACGTAACGCAACGATATTTATATTCATACTAATATTACAAATGCGAAAGTAACTCTGTCTGTCTGTTACGCTTTCAAATTTTGATGAAGTTTGGCACAGAGATAGATTAGACCTTGAGAAAAGTAAACCGTTATCGTGACTAAAGAATATGCAATCAGACTGTTTCGTCGCGATAACTGCGAAAACCGTAATGGATATAATGAGATTATTGCGTAAATCTTCTTTATAAATTATGTTATTCAAAGCTATATTTATTTAAGCGAGACTTTATACAACAAAAAGCTTTTCAGTTTCACAAATCGAGTTATTCCGGTTGGATCCCCAAATATGATCCACTGCCGATTTTTATTCATCATAGGCATAACCCTAGCACATTCTTACGAGTTGTGGGTCAATGGCTGGGTCAGGTTTTGGATGGGTGACCGTTGTTTACATTACGAGGTTAAGCTTAATTGAGTGGGTCGGGTTTTGGATGGGTGACCGTTGTTTACATTACGAGGTTAAGCTTAATTGAGTGGGTCGGGTTTTGGATAGGTGACCGTTGTTTACATTACGAAGTTAAGCAAAATTGGCTGGGTCAGGATTTAGATGGGTGGCCGTTGTTTACTAATGTAAACAACGGCCACGTAATCGAGGTTAAGCAAAATTGGCTGGGTCAGGATTTAGATGGGTGACCGTTGTTTACATTACGAAGTTAAGCAAAATTGGCTGGGTCGGGTTTTAGATGGGTGACCGTTGTTTACATTACGAAGTTAAGCAAAATTGGCTGGGTCAGGATTTAGATGGGTGGCCGTTGTTTACATTACGAGGTTAAGCAAAATTGGCTGGGTCAGGATTTAGATGGGTGACCGTTGTTTACATTACGAAGTCAAGCAAAATTGGCTGGGTCGGGTTTTGGATGGGTGACCGTTGTTTACATTACGAAGTTAAGCAAAATTGGCTGGGTCAGGATTTAGATGGGTGGCCGTTGTTTACATTACGAGGTTAAGCAAAATTGGCTGGGTCAGGATTTAGATGGGTGGCCGTTGTTTACATTACGAGGTTAAGCAAAATTGGCTAGGTCGGGTTTTGGATGGGTGACCGTTGATTCTTTACATTTCGTCTTTCGTCTATAAAGCAAAATGCTTAAATTGCATATGGAGTTATTGTGCTTCGTAGTTAATTTGATTTTAGGTCACATGATCAGGAGAGTCGTGAGCGAGTTATAGTAAAACCAACGATTCCGTGAAATCGCGAAAATAAGAACTACGGTTTCACTGTCAAGTGAGTTATGTTTTATTGCAAGTCAAAGATAATTTGGTGCGATTTGACATATTAGCGAACGAGTTATAGTGCAAATATTTGTATGCATGAATATGAATATTTGCATTGGTCTGGATGTTTCTATGTATAATATTATGTACATATTTATTTACAAAAAAAAGTATCTAAACTAGGGTAAAGCCAGAGCAGCGGTGCCTTCTCTACAAGACACAAATTCGCTCTTGCGTGGAATACTGCTCTCATCTCTGGGATGGCTCCGCAAAGCACTTACTAGATGCTCTAGACAGGTTGCAGCGACGTGTAGTCCGCATTATTGGGAATCCTGAGATCACCAAAACCCTCGAGCCTTTGCAGTTGCGTAGAGATGTGGCATCTTTGGCGGTATTTTACCGTCTCTACCATGGTGAATGTTCTGATGAGCTCTTCCAATTAATCCCACCCTCTCCTTTCCTATATAGGACAACACGTGCAGGGCTTAGATGCCACCCGCATACGGTGCAGAATAGTCAAAGTCAAAGTCAAAGTCAAAAATCATTTATTCTGTATAGACCATTAAAACGGCACTTACATACAAGAACCAAGCGGTTCGGCGACTCCTTCTTCTGCCGCACCATTAAGTCTTGGAATTCTTTACCAGTTCACGTGTTTCCCTCCTCCTACAGTCCCGGGTCCTTACGGCTAACAAAAGAAATTGCAACCGATAAGTGGTACCAACATGTTACTGATCAACTTCTAACTGGGAAAATTTCAGTCGGTCACTGTCTGGAAAAGTTGAGGCTGTAAGAAACTTGTCCCAATTAAGGCCCCTAATCAGGTCAACGTCGAAAAATCGATAATTTCGAAACCGTTTTTCTTATTAATGTTAAGAATTACAGATCTGGAATTTATACGCCTGCATTCTACAGGATATATGGAAGAACTTCACCTTTTCATTAATTAAATAAAATCGGCCAAGTGCGAGTCGGACTCGCCCATGAAGGGTTCCGTAGTAGCAAAGGCGAAAATTGCTGTTTATGACGTATTAAAAAAAAACTACTGACTGGATCTCATTCGAACCCATTTTTAGTGGTAGTTTGCATGGCAATTTATATCATATATTCTTTTTAGATTTATCATTCTCTTATTTTAGAAGTTAGAGGGGGGGAGGGGACCACAAATTTTTCCATTTTGGAAGTGTCTCTCGCGCAAACTATTCAGTATAGAAAAAAATTATGTTAGAAACCTCAATAGCATTTTTAAAGACCTATCTATAGATACCCCACACGTATGGGTTTGATGAAAAAAAAAATTTTGTGTTTCAGTTCTAAGTATGGGGACCCCCAAAATTTAATGCTTTTTATTTATTTTTGTGTGAAATTCTTAATGCGGTTCACAGAATACATCTTCTTACCAAGTTTCAACAGCATAGGCCTTATAGTTTCGGAGAAAAGTGGCTGTGACATACGGACGGACAGACAGACAGACAGACGGACGGACGGACAGACATGACGAATCTATAAAGGTTCCGTTTTTTGCCATTTGGCTACGGAACCCTAATAAAAAGGAGGAAATAGTAGAAAAGAGGCTCTGAACATTTACGATTATACGGCGATGATCGTGGCGTAGCGTAATTCTATTTACATAATTTTTTTTTAATAATAATTATAATCTATATTCCATTTACACAATAAATGTTTTACTTTATATACCTAGGTATACTAATACTATAAAGATGTAAAGTTTGTGAGTTTGTTTGTATGTTCGGGGTAATCACCACACCCGGTTCTCCGGATCCTACTGATAAGTGGGCGAACCACGCTGTCATCTGTTGAAAATTATTTAATTTTTAGAAAGATAAGTACATTAGCCGTAACCCGTATGTGCTGTATAGACGTATTATCTCGGGTAAATGCGAGCGGAGCTTCGGGCGACAGCAAGTATTAGGTACATAATATAAATAGTACCGCAGATCAATGTAAGTATATCGAGATCAAACATTCTAAATGCATTAGTGGCGATTTAGAACATTATCTATAAAGTATTGTGTCATAGAAAGCATTCGGCGTTCCGTACATCGAGATGCGGAACATTCTCAATAAAGTATTTCGACATAGAAAGCATTCGGCGTTCCGTATGTCGCGATTACGACTATTCTGACTGACGTAATTCGATATTTTAAACTTTATGGATACAGTGCTTCGCGCTTTTAAACTTCGATGTTCAGTAATACAGTCTCAGTAATACAGTAATACAGTAATACAGTATCTATTTGCATTGGCCTGGGTGTTTTTATGTATGTATTTACAAAAGGAAACTTAACTAAGTATGTATATTCGTATATCAGAATCCATGACCCAAGCTAGTTGGTGTGGTTACTTTGGGTCTAGATATATGGATCTTTGAGTCCTTATAAAGGCGGATTTCTTCTGCACTTTTACAAAGAATAATATAGTATAGACTTGGCACTTAGAAACACGATGGTTTCATTCAGTGTAGGGAGTCAATCAGTTAATTTTTCAATCACCTGTCGATTGACAAAAAATAATTGCAACAATTTTGTTTTTCATATTACAGCCTGTAAACTTGTCAAGATTACATTTTTTAAATATTTACTTTAGTTTTTTTTTTTTAATTTATTCATTTAAGATTGTTTATTTTTCAAATATGTACAATACATCACCTATCCAAAACCCGACCCACTCAATTAAGCTTAACCCCGTAATGTAAACAACGGTCACCCATCCAAAACCCGACCCACTCAATTAAGCTTAACCCCGTAATGTAAACAACGGTCACCCATCCAAAACCCGACCCACTCAATTAAGCTTAACCTCGTAATGTAAACAACGGTCACCCATCCAAAACCCGACCCACTCAATTAAGCTTAACCTCGTAATGTAAAGAACGGCCACCCATCTAAATCCTGACCCAGCCAATTTTGCTTAACTTCGTAATGTAAACAACGGTTACCCATCCAAAACCCGACCCAGCCAATTTTGCTTGACTTCGTAATGTAAACAACGGTCACCCATCTAAATCCTGACCCAGCCAATTTTGCTTAACCTCGTAATGTAAACAACGGCCACCCATCTAAATCCTGACCCAGCCAATTTTGCTTAACTTCGTAATGTAAACAACGGTCACCCATCCAAAACCCGACCCAGCCAATTTTGCTTAACTTCGTAATGTAAACAACGGTCACCCATCTAAATCCTGACCCAGCCAATTTTGCTTAACCTCGTAATGTAAACAACGGCCACCCATCTAAATCCTGACCCAGCCAATTTTGCTTAACTTCGTAATGTAAACAACGGTCACCTATCCAAAACCCGACCCACTCAATTAAGCTTAACCTCGTAATGTAAACAACGGTCACCCATCCAAAACCCGACCCACTCAATTAAGCTTAACCTCGTAATGTAAACAATGGTCACCCATCCAAAACCTGACCCAGCCATTGACCCACAACTCGTAAGAATGTGCTAGGGTTATGCCTATGATGAATAAAAATCGGCAGTGGATCATATTTGGGGATCCAACCGGAATAACTCCACAAATCAATGTCTCATTTTTATTTTATCGTTAACAATTGAATCCTCATTTCTGAAACTTTGTTTTTATTGAGGTCGATTCGTCTTTTGTTGTCTTATCGGACGGCGCTCAACAAAATTTAATTTAAACTAACAACAGGAAAAACAATTCACTTTGTGAAATAAAAGTTAAATATATTTCATTACTTTTTACGACATTCCAATTCTCAATTTTACTGAACAAGCTTGATGCTCTGCCACTGGGGAAAATATATCCAATGCACATTTAATCTATTTACGCGAACGGATATTTTTTTATGTGTAATCAATTAAATATAGTGCATATTTGTTTTCCAAATGTAATAATGTACAGACGAATTGCAATTACGAAACATTTAATCTGCCGACAGCTTCGTATTTTGTTTTGTTTTTGTACTTTAAACGAATGAGTGCATCATTCCACACTCAGATTTTTGAGGCCATTAATTACCGAACGAACCGCTCGCGTCTTTCTTTTAGGGCTTGGGGAGTCATTCACCCCCATAAGAGTCAAGTAAACTGAATTGGACAGTAAGTGAGAGAACAGACTCTGGGCTCCAAAGAGCAAGCTTTTTTATACCACTGTACGGTGGCAGACAAGCACACGACCTACCTGACGAAAAGTGATTACCGTGGCCTATGGACGTATGCAACTCCGGAGGCGTCACACTTGCGCAGCTGACCCCGAAAGAACCTTCTAATGCCCTTCTTGAAGAACCCCATACTGTAATCGCTTGCAAAAATCACGGCAGGGAGTTCATTTCACAATTTAAGGATGAAGTTCCTTTCATAACTGACTGTGTGTACTGTTTCCAGTCGCAACGTGTGAGGTTTTTTTAAGCTATTGCATAGCTTCTATCGCGGGCCTTGAGCGTGGAGACCGAATCCAGAAATTCCGTAACGAAAAAAACCTAACACCCCGAAGCTCGCACGAATTGAGCCGAGCTGCTCCGAAGTAGCTCCGCTTAACGTAAGTAATTATAATTGTATAAGTTGATAAAAAATGCTATGCAATAGCTTTACCGCGGCAGTCCCCGAGTGCCACACGTCTTTTTTTTTAATATAGGACACGTCAATTTGACTTCGCCTCGCCTGATGGTAAGCTAAAGGCAAAGTCTCTGTAGAGAAAAGAAGAAAAGGGAGAGAGAGAAAGAGAGATGCCATATCTGTGGCGAGAGGTGCGATGATAGCTTATTTGTAACTGAGTTGGCACTCAGATGAAGAAAAAGTAACAAAATGTAACACATGAAAAAAAAATGGTACGTTGAACTGTTATACGCAATAAATACTACTGACCTTATACTGCATTTAAAGGTTAACCTACTTCAAAGTTACTATGACAATAAATTTCACTTAAAATTTCAGCACTAAACATTTCAATATTGAACCAAAAACTAAGCACAAACTTTGCAAATATTCCAATACTGTAAGAAGTTGTATAGGGTGACTTGCAATATGTTGGAGCTCTTTTATAGGTTTTAGCTGTAAACTTGTATATATTACTATCCTAACTAAACTAATTTAACTAAAGTCAATCTTCCTAAAAAAAAGTAGGTACGTAATATTTTTCTTTGATCAACATAATATTTGTGTCAAAACTGTCTTCTGTTGTACCAACGTATGCTGTCCATCATACGAAATAGAATATCTTATTGATCTCCCTAGATTGCGGTCACAGATTCGATATGTTACATTTTTTTTTGCCTTTTTGGAGAGGTCTATGTTGATTTATATTTTCTGCAATCTTTCTTACAAATATAAAGTCACGAAAATGCGTAAATAAATAGACACTTACATCTACCCTGTCTGCGATCCGTACTCAGCTTTCCTCTCAGATTTAGGCAACCAGATGGCAGTCAATTCTGTAAAAGCCAGGATAAATCAATAAATAGTTGAGTAGGAGAACGAATTCCAGCCTCCAAAACGGGAGTTTGGCGCTTGTCCAATATGATTTACAATAAAATTATAAAATTGTAAATGACGCCCCTGGTGTTGCATACGTCCATAGGCCACGGTAACCACTTTCCATCAGGTGGGCCGTGTGCTTATCTGCCAACTAATAGGTATTAAAAAATCATATTTGTATTCGTAGTACTTAAGCTAAGTTTTCTTGTAAATTTAAATAGGTGATAAAAAGTCAACATTCAGAATGGTATTCATTATGAATTCATGTCATGTATTGTTCGAATATTCTTAAACAAGAAAAAAATACTTTAAGATCTTTGTTAAACCCAATGAAGAAAGGGTAGTAAGGTGTAATTTCATAATTTAAAAGGTATAGTTTTTATTCCATACACGCGTCGATTTAAGGATTAAAAGGATTAAAATATTTCAGATACTTAAGTACACATTCACAATTTTCCCTAGCAATCGATTTATAAAATAAATGTTCGCCTCCATTTGCCTACATTATGGAAGGGTACCGACAAGACGTTACAACCCTGAACGTGATCGGAATACGGACTGCCTCATAATATCACTTTAACTAATTACCTTAATTGTTTTAATTGAAATAACCCATAAAATGTTTAAACAATTATAGTTGAAACCGCTGTTCTTTTGGAAAATGTACGTAATGAAATTAAATTAATTGAATCATTGCGAGCTGTTGCTGTATAGCTTTTTGAAATACATTGGTATTACAAAAACTTCATTGTTGTTGGCATTTCTTTTTTTTTTTCTTAAAAAGAATATTAGCAACCGACATTACTAATATTCCCGTTAACTTCTCCAACTAAGCTAAATTGCTTGTGCTAGGAGTGGGTTCACGTCAGTAGTGTAATGGCCAGGATTCGAACCCGGGACCTCTCGATCGTAAGGCCGACTCCTAAACCACTAAGCTACCGAAGCTGTCGCTTGTTGACGACGACGATGTTGCTCTTATTACATTTTAAAGCAAAATAATTGATTAAATTTCATGAATTCAATATGGAAATTCCATTCCATCAGTAGGTAGGTACTATAATATTATTATATTCTGGAATAACATATAGGTAGACTAATTTTCATCCCTGGAATAGGTTCCCACTGTTTGTGGGATGGAATCAGAAATTGAGGGCGTGCGGAGCCATGATCAACAGCTAGTTAATAATATGTACGGTGGTGGTGGTGGGGACTGGTGCCTCATGCCTTGTGCGCCTGTTGACTGCCAGAGTGCATTCTAACCAAGATTAGATTGCCGTGGTGTGTATTTTTAAAATACAAAATAGACCTACTTAGTCCAGTAGAATAGTTTAACACTAGACATCTTTTTAACGGATGTTTGCAACACCCTTGATAAAAATAGTGTGGTTATTAATATTAAAACGCTCTTATATATTTACGGTATCAGCACTTTGAGATATAATATAATTATAGTCGAAAAGAAATATATATTATACGCACTTGCAGATATAGTTAAAATAAAAATACTGGCAGCAATCCATGTTCCTGCTTGTTTCAAAAAATATCTAGAATTCTGACTGAATTAACATTCCAAACCCGTAAGTCTATACAGAAGCAGTAAAAACAGTGTGAGTATAAACGACGAAAATAAAATCAAAGATCTATCTAGATAGAGGATGTAAAATAAATAACCTCGATCTAGAAGTTTATCGTTTCTTTTCACGTGCTCAAATGCTACGGTACTTATGTTAAAAGAATGCTGCTCAGCAGTAAAAGATACTTATAAAATTGGATGATAAAAATGTTCACTCCTAATATCTTAATGCTTCCGCATCGATATAATCTTCGCTGGACTTTAGATATGTTGCAGCCAACTAAATCAGCAGTTCAAATTAATAGCCTAGCCTCGTCAATAAACAGCGTTGCGTTGCTTACAACATTAATTAATAAACTGGCAGGCCAATGATTAGGCCATCCGTATGATGGGTGCCACCCAGCCTCTCTAGACAAGTGGCAATTCGTCGGCCGGCGTTTTGTAGAATAGAATGTCAAATGTATGGGTTTTGACGTACATGACAGGCGTCAACGAATGTCAAAAACGTCAAATCCTGTACATTCGTCATTCTATTCCATGATACGCCGAGCAACGAATTGCCACTTGTCTTGGGGAGCTGAAATGTGACGGAAAGTTAGTAATTGAGAGAAGAAGCAGTAAAATCCGACTTGGATAGATTAGGTTAGAAGGCTAATGCGGGACCGCAAATAATGAAACGTCATCGATCGAAGTCATTTGTCTAGCTACCTATTTGATTAAATGACTAGGCAAGTAATGAAACGTCATCGAACCAAGTCATTTGCCTAGCTTTTTGGTCGAATGGCAGAATATTATTCAGGCCGCAGTGCAGTTTAGTAAAGAGGCTAGACTGTTAATCGAACGGTTGATTAAGCTAATTGGCTAAAAATACTTTTTTCTTTTTTCTTCAAACTGTTTTCCCAAGGTGCAAGTCTGACTTCGAAAAGTATATTTATTGTGCAAGAATTATCACCATCATCATCATTATGTATGCAGAGTGTATTTTTGAAACGGGGCAGTAAGGGCAAGTACCTTAACCGTTGTAGTTACAGCAAAACGTTCTTAGGAGACCTTCCCTAACTTTTTGAGAAATTTTGAACTGCATTTACAGATTTTGCAAAAATCTTAGTTAGCGAAAAAAATTGCAAAAAGTCCAAAATTTTTTTTTTAGTGCCAATCGATTCTATTTCATGTGGGGATCAAAAGACTCTAAGGGACCATTTTAGCTTTGAGTACTAGGAAAGACAGAATTCGCCAAAAACGTTTCCCATACATTTCGGCGAGAGAATAAAATTTCTACAATGGTCAAACTTTTTGTTTAGGACAGGAAGTCCGTAGGGTTGACTATAAAGTTAATAAAAAGAATTATTACCCATAAATTTAGAATTTGATTCGAATTTCTTATGTCATTTTTAGTTTCAGCGGAGAAAATTCGAATGAGTTAATAATAAAGAATGTTGGCTAAAATATCTCCCAATCGTGAAAAAAATCACTTAATAGAAGCTTATTTTGTCAATAATCGATCGTAGACCCGATCTAATGCCACTCGATTTTTTTGTGGGGGTTCGTATCCCCGAGATCGGGGCTATGAACGATTATTGACAAAATAGACTTCTAATAAGTCATTTTTTTACGATTGGAAGACATTTTAGCCTAAATTCTTCATTATTAACTTATACGATTTTTTTTAGCTGAAACTAAAAATGACACAAGAAATTCGAATCAAATTTAGAAATGTATGGGTAATAATTCTTTTTATTTACTTTATAGTCAACCCTACGGACTTCCTGTCCTAAACAAAAAGTTTGATCATTGTAGAAATTTTATTCTCTCGCCGAAATGTATGGGAAACGTTTTTGGCGATTTCTGTCTTTCCTAGTACTCAAAGCTAAAATGGTCCCTTAGAGTCTTTTGATCCCCACATGAAATAAAATCGATTGGCTCTAAAAAAAAAATTTTGGACCTTTTGCATTTTTTTCGCTAACTGTAAGATTTTTGCAAAATCTGTAAATAGCATTTTATCCAGTTGCATCTTAATCTTTCACCTCGGAGCTGAGGGTCCAGTTACTCCTTTCTTTTTCTTTTCATTTCGTTCATACGGTTTTTAATGGCTGCGTCTGAACTGCCAACTGCGAGGGGAAAGCCTGCGGTAGAACTTTATCAGTTAATCTAGAGGTAAACTGGCTTGATAGACGACAGGTAGGCTTGGCCTCAAAAGCCGTGGTGGGCCCATACACCTTATTTATTGGCTTGAATATCCCCAACTGTATTCAATTTACGGTTTCAATTTTGTTCTGAAAATATTTTATAAGGGATAATTAACACTTTAATATCACGTAGTATATCTTTGGAATTGACGTTATTTTAATTTGCAAATGAGAATATTTATTATCTCTTAACTTACGTAATGAGATAGTGGAAACGCTATTAACTGCCACATGGATTTATATTGCTCCCTCTTGCTTTTTATATAGTCATTTGAAAGTAAAGTGGTCTTTTTCAGCAATGGTTTTATTTGATAGTCTTATTGAAATGACTATACTAGATTTTTTTCTCTCCACAATATTCCAAATGATGAAGCCGGTGTATGGCCGCTACGTGGATCAACTGAAAAGGTTTTATGGGGAACAGTGGAGTCAAGTATTCTTTTTATTTTTGTAGACTAGATTCAATAGATCTCAATCTTCAAATAAAACTAAGAGAGACATCCTATACTAAACACTTATAGCACAGAACTAGGTAGGTATTAGTAATAAATAAAGCAATTACTTAAGTAGTAAACGGGAATTGGTAGGGGTCCTATAAAAGAATGGATGCAACAATTACCAGAAAATATTATATCCAAGATCTGTAAGCCAAAATCGGGCGAAACTGCCTCGAGAGTTTGAAATAGTAACTTAACGAAAAGCTTGGGCCTATACTTATTACTGATTGCGACTATAAACTCACTAGCTGTTGCCCGCGGCTCCGCCCGCGTGGAATTCGGATTCCGTTCCAACTTTATTATCGTGCTAAAGTTCCCTTGGATACCACCCCCGTCGGCCATCAGGGTGATTATGTCGGACTCGGAGTCACTAAAAACACATGCTGTCGTGGATCTTCCGTTGCTGGGGTGATTGCCTAGGGCATATTGCGCGCTACCCTGGGCCATCTACAACTTTAAGATGGCCCCCTTAGGAGTGGAAAGCACGGTGTTCCGATAGAATCCGGGAAAGGGCGGAGGCGGGTGTGAAGGGGTGACAGGCAGCCACACCTGTAATCCTTACGCCTTCGCTCGGTGACTAACCCTCCCCTTGCCTGCTCTCCACTGTGCCTTCTGGTAGTCAGAGGGGCACGTGGGAAGCCTCTGAGCAGCCCTCTACAGAGCCGCTCCCGTTGCAGCAGGTATTTGCCGTAGGCGGTAGCGCCTCCCCTGGGTGAGAGGCGCTGGTATAATACTATATTTTATATGGAGCTATAACAATAAACAACTTGTAACTCAATTACTCGTAAAGTTTATTGGGAATATGGTACTATTTCCGTCTGCTAAAACTTTTATATTAGCTCTAATTAATCCAACTATTAATTAACAAGAACGGCTTTTTCTATAGTATAGTTGGATTAAGAGTGCTAATAGAAATTATCCGCAAACGAGGTACTTACCAATTACCAATATACATTAAAGAAATCTTGATTGTTAGGGTAACACAAAGGAATCTTGAATACATTATCATTCTGCAAGAACATCCGGGATTTTATTTTAACCTAGTTCTGTGCATTTTATAGAAAGAATACAAAGATCCAACCTGCTACTGTGTAAATTATTGAAAGTATTTATAGTCTACTGTTACCCGCGGCTCCGCTCGCGTGGTTGTGGTTATCGCGACCAAACATAGCTTATGTCCTTTTCCAAGGTCTAATCATACCCTGTACCAAATTTCATCAAAATCGGTTCAGTGGTTTGTGCGTGAAAACGTAACAGAGAGACAGACAGAGTTACTTTCGCATTTATAATATTACCATGGATTATTATGGACATCGCGATTTAACAAATTAATCTATCCCATCGAGCTAGGGACCTTACCCACATACACATTATGTAACACATATTATTATTTACTTATGCAGTAAATTATATAGTGTAGGGTCTATCCTTGGGCCTAAACCAAGCTCACCTACAGGTTTGTACATCTGTTATTTTTTTTAAGAACGATGCTCTTACACGCCTGTGCCAGTCAGAGCCTCATTCTTCCCCATAACCCGTTTCTTTCTCATAAAAAGAGGATAAACCAAATCTAAAGGAAAAGGGAAGGTGTAATCGTACTCCGAACTAAGAGGCGAGCCTTGAATGCGGCCGGGAACCACACTAAGATGTTGGTAAATTTAATATATTGTGTGAATAGTCGTTACAAACTAATGAGAAACTATGAATTTAGTTGTAATCTGTTATTTATATAACAAACCGGTACTCAGTGGATACGGAAGATTATATTACATTTACATACATCCTTGGACTGTTTGATTGAGTCAAACATATAGCAATAATGTACACTGTAACTCAATAACCGTTAAAGTGAAGTGCATTTGGACTTAAGTGCTTCTAAAGTGTTTGTGTTTGCTTGTTATGTACATATAGTTTCTGTTTGTAGGCAATATTATGTCTTTATATAAGCAGCGGAAGCGTCTTAGTTGGGACTATGTACCTACGTCTATATTGAGATGTACGTTGTTGTATGCACAAATAGTATTCAACCCAGTAGGTACCTATTAATTTTCATGAGGGATTTGGTATTTGCTATTGTTTATTATCTAATTCCAACATCTCGATACGATTCGTATCTTTACAATCACATAGGTACACAATTAATATGTAGTTTCATAGAAGAACTAAACCTATCTTTGTATCCAAAGTACATAATTATCTTAAATAAAATATCCTTCCTTCTTTATTCTTCTTTCAATTTCCCAGTGGCGTCCAAAGGCGTCGTTCAGGGTTGTAGGTTTGTTTATTGTTTTTGATTGTGATATCAGCTCTTTTAAGAGTGACGACTGTCTGACCTCCCAACACTGAGAAGAAAACTTACACAAGAGACTTTTCCATTTTTAGCAGGTGCATTCACATGCACTTGGGGTTGGTTTAGGATTAATGGATGTTCATGGGCCATTTAAGGTACGTACACTTCATTTTGCAAAGTTAATTCCATTGAAAGTTTTGCCCATTTCTAGCTTCTATTCAAACACTTGAAGCAGCAAGAAATCTTCGCTAGCAAATCCTACTACCCGCGTAGCAGTATTGACTTACCAATGCAACGCCTGAAGATACGAGCCGAGTTCCTTATTCTCTTCAACAAATAGATTCTGATGCACAGAGGACTTTGATTGCATTACCTAAAATAAATCTTTGGAACTGAGATTACATAACTCGGAAGCTAAAATTTTTGAGCCCAAGCCCACTTTGCCAAAACCTGCAAGCCGATACAACTGCCCATTGAATAGGTACTAGTGCAGATTTTAAATAGATCGACTATTTATAATGTTATATTGTTGGTATTGATGGACCTTGGTACATATATTGAATACACCACTTGCACTTTTCCATACTATTTTATTAATCAACCTTGCGAGGTATATGGCGGAGAAAAATTTGAGCGGGATCGAACCCTCAACCTCTGACTTATCAATCAAATACTCTACCACTACGGCACACAAATCATCAATACGTCAATAACTGCATATCTAAATACGACGAGTAAAATTCTTGCATTAAATAAATAAATTCAAAGGTAAATAAATCCTATAGCATGTGCAATAAAACCGCCAACAGCCAACAAGCCATAACTTGTGGACTTTCAGCTTGAATAATGCAGCTTATTGTTCCTTAAATTTGAACTTTGCTTATGCAAATTACGCAGGCCGCTCCATTGAAATCCGACAATAGAAACGTGCCTACACCACTCTACATGCGGATTTCTGAACGCGCACAGTTCAAATAGGATGAATAATAACATACCTTTGCCGCTAGTGAGCTAGAGTATAATTTGACAGCTGTCATTATGAAACAGAAATAGAGGCTTTTTGAGTCTTTTAGCACAGAAAATAACATAATATAAATATAATAAATTATGTAATAATACTAGCTTTTAGATTAATTAATTTGTGAGAAATCTGTTAAGTATATGTCTAAAATGACTTACTTCTGTGCTCATAAGCTCTAAAGACGCCGAGTCTACAGAACCGGCAAAATGGTATACCTCACCTTAGCCTTACCCTATACACCTGTTGACACCTCATTTAGAGAAGTGGCTTTATATAGAAATTAATTGAGTAAAACTAGACGGGGTTTCATTGTGGAGGTCTACAACTGCTATCTCAGTGAAACCGAATGCTGAAACATTGACAGACTTAGTTTACCTATCAAATATATTCCTAGTAAATATTTACCCCTGCCTAAAAAAATAGTAGGCCCGTAATTTATTTCTTTCATAATTTTGAGTCACTCTTTTTCAAATCTGCTAATTTTTAAATTCACTTATGCTCTCTCTCTCTCTCTCTCTCTCCAAGAGACTGAAAATCAAACTATAGGTACTTAGATAACCTCGACCAAGGATTCTATGTCGCAATTCCGGTGCGCAAACTAACTTTTACTATTCATGAAGCAATTTAAAATATCTCGACCGTTACAACTGACTGTTTATGAATATCACGAAATATTTAAACGGCCCCACTCACAAATGTACACAAAAATTCGTGTTCTCGTCCACATTCCAACAGAAATACTGTTGACGTAGTCGGCTGGCGGTTTTAAAAAGTTATTTTTTCTGCGGTTGTGTTGAGAATGAAATAAAAATGTTGATTTAGACGGTAAAGGCAGATACGGTCTAAAAAGGAAACTTTACTAGTCTACATTTGGGGTGAAAGTGAAATATATTCACAAGTTAAATATATTTTGAAGATGAGGGATTTCAATAGTTGTTACTCGGAGAAAAAACATGTATAAGAAATGACATGAAAATGTAAAAATATACAAAACTTTAACACAAAATCTAAAAAGTTATCTAAACTAGATTCGTAGAATCGTCGACATTCACATTTACTGCTCTCCCTTTAAAGTTGAAATTCAAAACGATCCCAAATAAGAAAGTCTCGAAATTCAAGAAACATTTTAGAGATTTGTTCAGTAAGATGTGCCATAGAAGTCTTCTTCCAGACGCAATGTACCAAATTCAAAACCGGGTACTTGTACCTACAAAATTGCGAAACAATTACACAATTACTTCTAATATCCCTAGTTAAATAAATGTAATAAAGTACTGTCACGCACAGTCATAGAAGTTTTGTTACACAATAATAAAGCAATATTTTTTTCTTTTTGTTTAGATAAGAACCGGAACTTTACATGGTGAAATGAAAATTCTGCTACCATCGTAGCGGCAATAAAATAAAATAGCGTTTTTGTCTAGTTTTTGGTAGGGACAACTACTATACTGAACGTAGTCATAAATAAGTTTTAATTTAGAGGATGAGCATGTGGGAGACAGCTTAGAAATTGCAGCAAAATGTTTGCTTCTGCGCTATGAGCACAAATGCCATATAACATTCGTGAGGGCTGCATTATGCCCCGTTATTTATGTAACCCACTGAGGAAATAAACAATGTATTTAATTAATTTATGAACATTAATTGCTACGTTGCGCTGTTAATATACGGCACTTTACTTGGTTGCTGGAGCCTCATCAAATCCTTCGGGGTCAATAACCTCAACTGCTAGTTGGTGTACCTGCTGACTGAACGAAATCCTGGAGCTATTGTAGGGGGTCCCCGGAAATACCCTAAGGAAGAAATCCCCGAAAATATTCACGATGATATAACTAATGAAAAATTCTTCAATGTACTGAGTCTGCATACATTTGGATATATATTGTAATTGAATTTAATATTAAAAAGCAAATCTCTTCTGTAAAATTTATTTCAATGCGTATAATTTCTTCCTCATTGCCTATCGGAAATCTCGCCGGTGATTCTGTAAAGGAAATAAAAATTAATTATTGTTGTAAAAGAAAGGCAGGTAGACCATAGACTAATTTCTTTATTCAAATATAACCAGCAAATAGGTACAATTCACCACATCTCCCTCTTCATCTTTCATTATATACTCTTTAATTAAAGCCATTTTGCTGTCACTAAATCGAACACATTCCAATAGAAAACACGACTGCTCTGCTATTTCATCACAAATTTTTTCTTCTAACAATTCCGGTAACGGGGCCCTTGATAATGTATCCGCTACATACATATATTTACCAGGTTTATAAATAACTTTAAAATCGTATGCTTGAATGCGTAACATCATACGTTGCAATCTAGCAGGAACTGAATTTAAAGGCTTATTGAACAGCGCCTCTAATGGCTTGTGATCGGTCTCAACAGTGATATCCTTTCTACCATAAACGTATTGATGAAACCGTTCTAATGCAAACACTATTGCCAGTAACTCTTTCTCAATTTGCGCATATCTACACTGAGTCTCTGTTAGTGTTGAGGACGCAAACTCGACCGGCCGGCCAGCCTGCAGTAAGACTGCGCCGAGTGCACAAGCGCTGGCATCAACAGATAATAACACCGGTTCCCGTGTTGAATATAGAGATAACACGGGCGCAACGCACAGTGACTGTTTTAACCGCTGTATGGCCGCCTCATGCATTTCATCCCAATACCAAATAGAATCCTTTTTTAAAAGAGTGCGTAATTGCGATGTTTGTTCTGAATATTGCGGAATAAATTTTGACAAATAATTCACCATTCCTAAAAAGCGTTCTAATGATGCCCTATCATTTGGGCACGGCATATCAATAATAGCCTTTAATTTATTTTTATCTATTTGCATACCCTGAGAGCTAAAGGTGTGGCCTAGATAAGTTACACTTTCCACACAAAACTCACACTTGTCTCTATTGAACTTAATACCTGCCTGTCTTGCTCTGTCCAGCAAAACTTTCAACCTCTCGTTGTGTTGGGTAATAGAACATCCCCACACAATAATATCATCAATAAATGATTCTACCCCATCTAAGTCCTCCAGTATTTGCCGTATTTTGGCATGAAATACTTCCGATGCGCAATTGACCCCGTAAGGTAAGCGCAAGAACTGATACCTGCCAAATGGCGTTCCAAAAGTACATAAATCTGCACTCTCATCATCAATTTGGATCATCCAAAATCCAGACTTTGCATCTAACTTGCTAAAGTATCGTGCCCCTTCTAGCTTAGTAGCAATCTCCATGAGCGTCGGTAACGGGTAGTGGGCGCGGCACACTACCTTGTTCAGTGGGCGAGGATCTAAGCACACACGGATAGTGCCATCCTTTTTAGCCGCGACTACGATAGCATTTACCCATGGTGTGGGGTGCGTTACCTTTCTAATAACTCCTATTTTCTCCATTCGTTTTAACTCATCCCGCAATTTGTCCCGCACACCCATAGGTATTTTACGTACTGGGCAGACTGACGGTTGCGCGCCCTGCATCGTTATAATCTTATATTTACCCTCTAGTTTACCCAATCCACGAAAAAGATCACTATATTCATCAATATGTAAGGAAAATACGCGCTTAACCAAACCTAGTTCCTCACACGCGTACTTGCCAAGTACACTTTGACATTCATTCTCAGTAACAACAAATCGTAATGTGTACACAGTATTTTTATATACCCAGTCTATAAGACATGAACCAACAATAGGAATAAAGTTGCCACAAAATGATTGAGCTCTAATGTTGTTGTTATTTATACTAGATATATTAAGACCTAGCGTACAATATTTTTGCATAGACAAAACGTTCAAGTCTGAACCTGTATCTAACTTAAAAGTTACTTTCAAACTACTATGCGATAGGAACAAAGTCTCATACCATTTATTAGAGTCCTTACTGGCATCGGGACCATCCACCGTAGACACGAAATACAATTCCGTGTCACTTTCAACATCTTCGTCTATTTGGTAGACTTTGCTTTTTAATTTAGGACACGAATTTTTGAAATGACCTATTTCCTTGCACCAATAACATTGTGCATTCCTAGCCGGACAACTATGGTCATTATCGCACTGTACACGCATACACGCACGACACGCACGCTTGACTGCCACACCCTGCGCCGGCTCCCGGGCCCCAGTACCTCGTACTGCGCCCTTATGCCGCTGCTGCGGTCGGACCCGCGGCGGCCCCCAGCCACCGCGGCCTGCTCCGCCGGTGCTTGCAGCCCGCTGCGAGCCACCTGGCCTGCCGCCGTGTACTACATCTACCGCTGCAGACGATGCGCTCGTGCTACATACCGCCTTGGTCTCCTCTATCTGCCTCTTCTCTTCAGTGGACATTTCGTTCGCCTGACATATTTTAACCGCTCGTTCGAGAGTAAGATCGTCGGCTCTAAGCAATCGGTCGCGTAGCTTACCCTCAACTACGCCACAAACTATACGGTCACGTATGAGTCCTTCCTCCAAATGCTCGAACTCACACTGTTGAGACAAAAGTTTCAAAGCCGTGACGTACTCATCTATGGATTCTCCATTTTCCTGATTTCTCGTGAAGAACTTAAAACGAGCCATGGTGGTGTTTTGTTTAGTACCAAAATGTTCATTAAATTTACACACCAATGAATCGAGATTCTCCCGATCACTCTCTTTAACGAACTTGAAAGTTGTGAAAATGTCATATCCTTCTGCGCCAATAAGATTCACCAACAAACTTGCTTGAATATCCGCTGACTCCTTGTATACACCTGATGCTTTCAAAAAAACCGTGAACTGTCGATACCACCGACGCCATGCCTCAGCGCGGGTTGCCGGCCCGCCTTCAAGATACAGTTCCGATGGCGGCCGTGCATGTTCCATTATGTTTTATAAATTTTCCTAATTACTTTTACAAATGAATATAATAAATAAACGCACAAATAATAACTATTAACCTGTAAATTAAATTAATTTTCTAGACCGCTGTCACCATGTTGTAAAAGAAAGGCGGGTAGACCATAGACTAATTTCTTTATTCAAATATAACCAGCAAATAGGTACAATTCACCACAATTATATGATTTTATTGGAATCAATGCTTAAATAAGTTGAGGTGTAAAGGCCGCTTCCCACCGTCCGCGATTCTGCGGATCATCACGCACAGCCGACGATCGCGGACGGCAACGCACGCAGACAGGGCTCTTCCAACGGTGCGTGTCGGTCTGTGCAGATCTTTTGATAACTTCATTTCAAAATGCAAAGTGAAAGAGAAACGTGTCGTCGCTGCAGCCGCGGCTGTGGTATTAATTAACAATTACCAAATTATGCGATCTAGTAAAAGTAAAAAGAAACCACGTCGCTGGTGGATATCAGCATACAACAGAATGTCGTTTAACGTAAGTGTACATAGACATACCTATATCTAATTTTATTTATTTTTTGTTTTGTCACCCATAGCAGTGGAATCACGGTAGAAAATTACCGAATGACATAAAATACTCCTTGTCCTGTGATCCTACCGGTGCGCGGTGGGATTATGATTCGGAAAATGATCGCGCCGCACCGCACCTTTGAAGTTACCGCCTCGCGACGGATACCGGCGCACCGCCACGGACGTCCTCTGCTACCACGGACGAGACCCTACCCACGGTGTGCCGTGCGAGCTGGTCCGCGTCCGTCCGCGATATCGCAGACCGTGGGAACCGGCTATAAGGATGGCGAGAAACGCATACAGTTACTTTGCCTATCATCACAGAGCCTATATTTTGCAACCAAAGCTCATATTTTGGAGTCAAGGGTCCATTCTCTTACAGTTCTACTCTTCTCTAGGTTTGGCCTAAATTACACGATATGAGAGCATGTACTTTATACTCCTATAATATACAAATATAGAGCATCAATCAATCCAATCAATAGAAATTGTCAGTACACATAGACATAACTACATAGTTGTATTCCGAAATAATATTAAAATAAATAATTGGAACACATCACACATTAATACCACAACAATTGAATTATTTTATTGTGAAACAAATAGATTATTACCATCGCAGTTTTCCAGATAGTGCCACCAGCGCAAAGACGTATAGAGAAATATGTATAGAGGAATTTGAATTGGCTTCGTGCGGTCTCGGTGGCTTAGTGGTCTGAGCATTCCTCCTGTAAGGGAAAGATCGTAGGTTCGATTTCCGCCCGAGGTCAATTCTCTTTTCTCTTTCTTAATCGATACAAAATGCTACCCAAAATTATAATAAAAAGTAATATCCAGACTCTCATGCCTTTATTACTTTTTATAATCTTGGTGCAAAATTTGCCCTGTGTGATATTTCATTAAATTTCATTCTTCTACAAATCTGATATTATTGTACATACTTAAATATGTCTGGCATGAGATAAAAGTACCTACCTAATCACGAAAACGAGATAAAGTAATCACAAGCACAACATAAACAAGTGTAATCACGAGCACGGAAAATAAATTCAAGAAGTAGTACTATATAACTTCGTTACTGGAAACTCATAGTTTTTATAATGGTTCCGGAGTTTTTGCGATTAATTATGAAACTTACCATTCACTATATAAGTAATGGAGGAGCACAAAAAAAAATAAAAAATGGAAAAGAAAAATGTCGACACTCGCAGACCAGCCAAGTCGTGACCACGGGTGCTGCAACGCATCCGAAACGTTGGCAGAATTAAGTTCTATAATTAATTGCAAAAAGTTCCGAACCATTATAAAAATATTGTCATTCTTTTATATTGTAAACTAGCTATCCCGGCGAACTTCGTACCGCCATATTTTTCCCGTTCCCGCTGCACCTATTTTCTCATCCTTTAAACCTTCCCTGCACACCTACGAATATTTCAAGACTAAAATTAGCCAAATCGGTTCAGCCGTTCTTGAGTTTTAAACTAACAACGAAAAGTGGCATTGATTTTTATATATATAGATTAGTTTATGTCAAGGACTTGACTTCACCCACATACATCGTCCAACCTTGATGATTCTATTTTTGGTCTTATCTCCGGTGTTCTACTCAACCCATTGTTATCAAACTTACGGCAGTTTTTATAGCTGACACCCATCTCCGAGAGGAAAATCAGCCCCAGAGCCTTGTCCATCATTCAATATTATTAACACATATTGATAACACACTTGTACTTTTCCACGATATCGTAACCGTTGACCACGATACCTTAACCGATGACTTAACCGTTTTCGCCTTACGGCATTCTCAACGGTTTACATTAACAGTTATGAGAATGCCGTAAGGCGAAACCGGTTAGGTCAATAATAAATATTGTAGAAAAGTACAAATTAAAAATGACCAAAAACAGTTATAACTTACAGCATTGCTTTATGGGAACGCAAACGCCTTCCGCATTCCTGAGGAAGTCGTTTTTGCACAAACATCCTGGGAAATAACACCCTGGATCTATTGAAGGGCAAGGCGGCGGATTCTCGCGGTCTGCACATTTCTTGAGACAGGCTGCCCAAGTACATTTATAGTACTCTTCATTTTCTGGACAATCTGTACGAATAAAAACGGTGTTTGTTTCAGGAAAAGACTTCTAATAGAAAACTTTAAGATGGTACTATCTGAAGTTTACGCGAACCTCACTCATTTTCATAAACTTACTTTTTAACAGAACATCGAGTCAACCCGTGACTATGGCTACTGAAAAGTTGCCGAAACGTCGGGCTAAAAGTAACTATATAATAATAATTAGGTATATCCCGATAGAATCTTTGCGAAGAAAACTTTTACTTTCTTAATGTAACTAAAATTCTTCACGACTACACAACTACGATATTGTCAGTGGGTTATGGAGGTTATAATGGCAGTAGCTTGCTAGCAGTTCACGCTGCTGGAGAAGGCCCAGCGTATGTTGTGTAACTGCTACTTAAGTATTCATAATTAACTAGTAATTTATTAGGTCACGATACAACACTGATATAAGGCAAAAAAGGAGTAACTGCTAACTACCCATATATAAGTAAAACTTACCTAAAGGTTTATCGTCTACCGGCGGAGTAGCCACAATTGTGTTAACAAACGCCAAGAAACAACAAATAGCAAGAATGCGGATCATGATCACGGAGTAATGCCGATACTGATGATTCAATATCAGCAGATTTTTCTTTTATAACACAGAGTTAATTGAGGAGTCAACAACCACTCTCACATTAACGAATAAACTAATAACTAATAATAATTGTTAATGTAACAAACTAACATTAACCCACGAGTAGTCGCCCCGGGTTGAAAAGACCCAGTGCTTTAGTTTTTGGCCCATAACTGCTTTAGTATTAGTTCATTCGTATTGTCGCGCTAAGTACCTTCAAGTAACTATAGACTATCCATACACCCCACCTCAGCCAGTTTCCGTGGGGCGTTTGGACAGCATAATAGGCATTTAAAGTTGGTATGGGTCGTTTTGAGCCATGCGCGACGTGATGTGTAAGTAAATTTTACCATATCAAAAATATTGTTTTGGTTCTATTTCTTTGTAAATATTCCAGGAAATGGTTGGAATGCCATAAAATAGCAAACATTTAAGAAAAGGAACATATTGAATGTGAAATTTCATCAGAAATTGAAGATCAATGAACTATGAATTCATAAATCTGTCATAATGGTGAATGAATAAATAAAAACGTAATTATTTTGCCTTTATTTTGAAGCTTGTTAATTATTTTTGATAACAAAAATTAAATATAATATTTCTAGATGATATAAAAAAAGTTAAAGTGATTTTGTAGACTCTCCATGGTAAAAATTAAGAATTAGCAGCTTAGTTTTTTCTTCAAATAATGAACATAATATTGTTTATAAGTTCGTTATACTGTCTTATTTCTATTTCATTTACAAATAATCCTCAAATTTCTTTAAGTTTTTGAAAATAATACATTCAAAATTTGGGTCTTTTCGACCCAGGCGACTGTTCATGTCTGTAAAAGAAGCGAAACTACTGGCGGGTTAATAATAACATTATTATTAGATGATATGATTCATTATTGTTATCACGTTGTTTTGTGAATAATAATCGAGGCATACATTTTAAAACATAATGTGTACAAGTTGTTTTGACTTAGCAAGGTCAAAGGTCACAAAAATGGGTATTTCGCGACTATCAGCAAAACGGTAACATTTATCATAAAAATGTCTGAGACAAAGTTAAAGACCATACAATTTTATCTATGGAACCCGATCAAATCCGAGTACAATACAATCATACACAATAATAAAGCGATATTTTTTATATTTTTTTAGATAAGAACCAGAATTTTACGTTCTGAAATGAAAATTATACCACCATCGTGGCAGCAATAAAATTAGCGTTTTTGTCTAGTTTTTGGTAGAGAAAACTGCTATCGAAAGAACGTAGTCATAGATAGGTTTTAATTCAGAGGATGAGCATGTGGGAGACAGCTTAGAAATTGCAGCAAAATCTTTGCTTCTGCGTTATGCCCACTAATGCCATATAATTCGTCAGGGCTGAATTATGCCCCGTTATTTATGTAACCCACTGAGGAAATAAACAACGTATTCAATTAATTTATGAACATTAATTGCTGGGTTACGTTTAATGTACAGCACTTTACTTGTTTGCTGGTGCCTCATCAAATCCTTCGGGGTCAATAACCTCAACTGCTAGCTTGTGCACTTGCTGACTGAATGAAGTCCTGGAGCTATTGTGAGGAATCCACGGATATACCCTTAGAAAGGAATTCCCCGGAACATACACGATGCTATAAATAACGAAGAATAAATTCAATGTATTGAGTCTGCATACATTTGAATATATTGTAGGTTGAATTTAATATTAAAAAGCAAATCTCTTCTGTAAAATTTATTTCAATGCGTATAATTTTCTTCTCATTGCCTACCGGAGATCTCGCCAGTGATTCTGTAAAGGAAATAAAAATTAATTATATGATTCCAATAAAAGTCAATGCATAAATAGGTTGAGGTGTAAGGATGGCGAGAAACGTATACAGTTACACTGCCTATCATCACAGAGCTTATATTTTGTAACCAAAGCTTATATTTTGAAGTCAAGGGTCCGTTGTCTTACAGTTCTATTCTTCTCTAGGTTTGGCCTAAATTACTCGATATGAGAATGTGTACTTTGTACTTAAATAATATACAAACAGAAAATCAAACTGATCAAAAAAATTGTCAGCAAGAACACATAGCATAGATATAATAACTACATACTACATAGTTCTACTCTGCGGGGAACCACGCGCCTAATTAAAAAAAAAAAAACAGTTTCAACTTACAGCATTGCTTTACGGGAACGCAAACGCCTTCTGCATTCCTGAGGAAGTCGTTTTTACATAAACATCCTGGAACATAACACCCTGATGCTATTGAAGGGCAAGGAGGCGGGTTATTGAGGTCTGTACATTTCTTGAAACAAGCTTCCAAAGTACATTTATAGTACACTTCATTTTCTGGACAATCTGTTCAAATAAAAACGGCATATACTTATTTCAGGTAAAGATTTTTAATAGAACTTTCCTTTTTGTTACTAAAATTCTTCCCAGTACGCAACTACGATATTGCCAGTGCAGTAGCTTCGCGAAAAATATGAAGCAAGGCTTGCCTGCCGTTCAAACTGCTGGAGAGGGCACAGCATATTATGTTATGTAACTGCTCTTAAGTGTTCATAATTAACAAATTTTTCATGTCACAATTCAGCAATCAGTTAAGTTAAAAAAGGAGTAATTGCCAACGTTATAAATAAGAAGATTTAAATAAGTAAAACTTACCTAAAGGCTTATCATCAACCGGCGGGGTAGCCACAATTGTATTAACAAACGCCAAGAAACAACAAATAGCAAGAACACGAAACATCTTCATCACGAAATAATGTCGATACTGATGTTTCAATGTCAGCAGGTTTTTCTTTTATAACACAAAGTTAATTGAGGAGTCAACAACCAGTCTCACATGTAGGTATATAATAATGAATAAACTAATAACAGATTGTTAATTATACAATATGCTACACGACTCCGATTATTATCTTTAATGAATCTATGCCTCACAAGACTGCACGACTGTGACTGGGTAGCATCATTTAATTCTAAATGAAATACACTAACATTAATAATAACATTATTATTAGATGATATGAGTCATTATTGATAACACGTTGTTTTGTGATTAATAATAAAATTGAGGTGTTTTCCCATGTTTCCTCTTCCTAAAGTCAGGCATACCTACATATTAAAACATAATATTATGTGTTATAATGAAGTCGTTTTGTCTATATTATTATGTTTGGTGGCACTTCACATGACTATATTTGTATTTGCGTATTTGACATATTTGACAAACAATTACCATGTGTGAATGTTGTATTTGATAAAGCATTGGCCTTATTCCCTATTTGACAAATATAATTGTCAATACCAAATACGTACATTTTGACGAGTTATTTAGTTTTTCTAATTCTGTACGGCGAATACATAGTACAAACCTCTTTGAAGTACCTAAGTACTTTTTTGTGAAGTAATTTGCATTTGTCTTCATTTGCATGTTTGCATATAAATACGTCAAATATTTTACCAAATACAACAAACGCCAGAAGCAAACACAAATAGCCATGTGAAGTTCCACCATAAGAGAAATAAAAGTTCACAATAATTATAACTTTATCTTAATCTAATCTTCATGAATCAAGGAAGAGATACACAATAGTAAGCCATAAGGTGGTAAACCAAAGGGTAATTTAATCAAATATTGGATTACACAGTCATATAAAACACGTTCCAAAAAAGTCCCGCTCATACGAGATGCTCCAACCGCAAGAAAACATTCATTTACCGAACAATTGAAACCTTCCGCATAAATGTATGATAATGATTATATTTCACGCATCAACACGTTTGTATATTAAACTAGCACCCCAGGGGATGTTTTTGTGCCGCTTTTTCCACACCTACATATAAACAACGGTCCATTAGTGAAATGATATTCTTCTTAATGTGTCCATGGGGCGACAAATTGTGGCATATGGACGCTTGATGTAATATTTTACTGGAAGAGGCTCTTCCAGTATAATATTAATGTTGTAAATGTAATGTATATATAAAAATAAATGAAAATGTAAATGTAAAAGTAATACAAAATATATTATTACTTTTGTATTATTATTTTACAGCTTGAAAAATTAAAACAAAATGGTGGTCAATCAATGTGATCAATGTTCATCAATATTGTACCCCAATATTTTAGTTTCTAGTAATGCCGCCCAACTTCCAATAAATTCCATTTTGGCTCTACATACGTTTAGTAGATAATAAATATATAATATAATACAGTTAAAGTTCTTCGTCGGGTTAAACTATTTTGACTAAAAAAAAATAGGTCGGTCAAAAATAGTATTGCCTGAGATATCATTGATAAATAGTAATTTCGACTGGATGTAAGGTATTATCTTGTCAGTGGCACAGTACAGATAATAGTACTCAGTGGTCAAAGTTACTCTTCACCGTTAGTGTATTAGTCCAATCAATTTTAACTGGCTAGATTGCAATTGAAATTATTATAGCATGAGAAATAATTTTACAGAGGTTAGAGTGAAAAGTACTCGAAAATATCTCGCATTTGTTGGATCAGGTTAGAAAGGTAAGCTTATTGTTATTTTTATAGCCTTTAACCAAAATGCAAGTTGGACTCAAATCTATTAGTTAAAACAACTCTTTATCCACCATTGGGTAAATTGAGTTTCGCTGTAATTGCAGCCCGAAATGCTACTAACGTAAGCGTGATTTTTCAACTAAAAGCACTTGTAGTTGAAAAAGTTTTAAGCCAATTAAGAGTTCAGACTACACATTTAACTAAACCAATATGGTAATAAAGATTTAATGCCAATTTTTTTTTCAGTAGTTATACCTACATCTGATAATTCGAAATAGTAATACCACACCGGGTTATAGTAAATTCGCCTCAGTGAATATTCATCTCAGTCAAAAATAGTACTAAACTCGTCTCAGGCCATTTAAAATGACATGTGCGAAAATTCGTCTCACCTTAATAAGTACTGTCAGCAAGATAAATTAAAGTGTTTATACCGCATTATTTATTTGTCACTGTTGTTGCAAGCATATTTATGTGTCTATGTGTAGGTAGACTGACAAGCACAGGGCCCTACCTGATGAAACCGTGGCCTATACCTAGACGTTCTGCATTGTTATAAAAAAATAACCACGAAGGCTAATGCGGGAGCTGCCCTCCACTCCGCTCCCGCATTAGCCTTCTAACCTAATCTATCCAAGTCGGAATGAGCAGCTTTCTCAAGCTTTACATTGTTTTGTCAAGTAAAATGTTTAAAAATAATCAATTTGTGAAATGATACCTTATTATAATGTTTTTTTTTTCAAATAAATATTTTATCTAATGAGTAGTTTGTTAAACAATCGTTTGTAAAATGATTAATTTATCAAGTATAATTTTCTTCAGCAGTAATACCCATATTTCATATCCAAAGAGGGCTTCTTAAAAGATCGCAAATAAATGAGGCTGTGTTAATCTATTACTTTGATTGCTAACAGTACTTATTTATCAAGGTGGGACGAATTTTCGCGGTTCTCCCTTGTTTGGTATAACAACGTTTGGTCGAATGTTACTAATTCGAACAACGTTTGAGAAAATAATTGCTTTGCATAATATCGATTGACATAATTTTCATTTCATCGAATATTTATTTGCGATAACAACCTTTGCGCTATTGATCAAAAAGTATAATGCTCATTTCATGTAGTGTTCAGTTGATATTATTATGTATTTCATCGAATATTCAATTGGTAAAATGTTAATGTAGTGTAGAAATTTATTTATCTGGCCCTCGGCGGCCGCCGCCGCGGCACGCTCGCTTCGCTCGCTCGCCTCGTGCTTGTTATGGTCACAGGTTCTAACCTAACCTAACCCTGCCGATTTCCGTGATGTAAGAAAACCACTAAGAGTATGTTTCATGAAAAACAATACAAGTAAAATTGAAAAACTCTCAGTGCAATCGGCAGGGTTAGGTTAGGTTAGAACTGTGACCACAACAAGCATGAGGCGAGCGAGCGAAGCGAGCGTGCCGCGGCAGCGGCCGCCGAGTGATTCGGTATGATCTCTCGACTAAATCATTATTAGTCTAATGAAGCATTAGTTTAAATAAAATTAGTGCAAATGAAAATTCGGTGAAATGATACTATTCCAACTAAATAATTATGCTAAATAAAATTCTACCAATTAAATATTCGGTCAAATGAATAATTATGTGAAATGACTTTATTGTAACTGAAATTAGTTCAAGTGATATTCGACCAAACGTTGTTATACCAAACAAGGGAGAACCAATTTTCGCACATGAAATATCATTTTAAAGAAACTGAGACGAGTTTAATACTATTTTTGACTGAGACGAATATTCACTGAGGCGAATTTACTATAACCCATCACACCCAACACCCATTGATAAGTGAGCTAAATAAATAAACGTTTCTTATTTCCATTGTGTTCCCAGAGGGTTGTGTGGCAGCACACAGCCGCAGGAGACTATTTGATTTCAATAGCAGCGTGGTTCCGTCTGTACCGCAAATTCTACTGAGCTTAGTCAGATATACCACCAAGATAGTAATGTTTGCCAATTCCATTTCTATTCTATATGTAGCAATCAGTAAAACTGCTACATTGAAGTTTCTTCCTACATGATTACGCCTTAAATGTTGAACAGTAATAAGAGGAACCACCTGCTAAGAGATTATTCTATGACCTGTCATTCGCGAGTAGATACAACTCGTAATCACTCCCTGGATATACAGATACTATGACAGCCTTGGAGTAATAAAAGTAACTGAGTGCCACCATTGTAACATGGTACATGTCTGTAATGGTGACCCTCTTTTCAGAGACTTTTCGAGGGCGAGGCGAAGTCAATTTGACGTGTCGTATATATATAATTATATTTACAAAAATAAGTCAAAATATTTTTTTGTCGTCAAATTTTCATACATTTTTACTTTCGACCCACTTTATCTTATCTCGGTGAAAAAAAAAATTATGGACACCACTATGGCATTCTTTTTCAAAAATTGGCGCAACTATCCAAGATTTCAAAATGGTATAATTTGGGTATGATACTATAATGAAATACTAAAGAATTTTTTTTTTGTAAATAAGAATCACATTTAATACATTATTGTTCTTAAAATAATTCCAATAAAACTCTGAGCCTCGGATTTCCCGGCTAACTGTGAAACAGCAGAAATGCGAAACCTCCACAACCCACTGGCGATATCAAAGTTATGTAAGTAGTGAGTCCAGTTGTTGGACTTTTAGGGGTCCGACTAACTGTCATAGATACTCATATATTATGGCCACCGGGATCTACGACCTAACGTACTCTCTGAGAAACAGAGGACAGAGGTGTCTTACCCCGCGTTTACATACTGCCGCTCGCATTGCTCATCGTGTTGCCAGAAATATTCGCGCGATTAATGCCCTAGCATTCACACACTCCCATCATCGCGTTGGTCCGCATTACAGTATTCGCCCTGCAACGGAGACGGACGTAAACGTATGGAGGACAACGCTGTAGCAGTGTACGCAATAAGCTTTTACAGCATAGCGAATTAATTAAATAGATTGTTAATAAAAACTATCACTTTCAACTACTATACACTTTCCGTAGATCGACAATTATAAATATTTTTAAAAGTAAATATTCGAGGAGCAATAACGAAAGTCGTGTTTTATTTAGCTTAGCGCCATCTAGTGGTCTCGTATAGTTCATCGCGCTAGTATTTGCGCAACATACGCGGCAGTACTCGCGGCATGACGAATATACCATTCACACCACGTCTCTGCCCACTTCTCTCGCCACTTCCCTCGCTCTGCCGCGAGTATGTAAACGTAGCATTAATGTCTTAAGAATGGTCATCCATCCGAAAACCACCCTGGCTTATGTTGCTTAACCTCGTAATGTGATAACCTACTCGGTTACCACTTTGTCACAAGTCCCGTCAATGATTTTTTATTGAGGATGACTGCATTGTGTACAAAGTAAATCTGGTGATTTTCAATAAGAGCAATGTATTAAATGTGATTCTTATTTACAAAAAAAAATTTTTTTTTAGTATTTCATTAAAGTATCATACCCAAATTATACCATTTTGAAATCTTGGAGTGTTGCGCCAATTTTTGAAAAAGAATGCCATAGTGGTGTCCATACTTTTTTTTTTCACCGAGATGAGATAAAGTGGGTCGAAAGTAAAAATGTATGAAAATTTGACGACAAAAAAATATTTTGACTTATTTTTGTAAAATAACTACAAATATCCTATAATTTTTCAGGGTGGTGATGGATAGCCATGCTTCTTAGCTTGCTAATACAGAAAAGAGTTCAAAAATATTTGCAAAATTGTGGACCTGGTTGTTGAAAATATCATTAAGGGTACCGAATTTCGAGGGATTTTAAAAAAGTTCGTGTAATTTAAAAAAAAATATAGATATATTTTTTTCTTATTTTTTCCTGAGCAGCCATAAGTAGGGCCACCCCCTGTTGCCGTCTTATCCTTGAATTTTGGGACACCCTGTATATATATATAAAAAAGAAGGTAATCTCTATAGAAGGTATGTGAACATAATCATTTTTAATAGAACGGTCTCATCCAGCACGTCACAACATCCAAAAGAGTGTCATAACACTAATGGGTTTTGCTGAAGAAATTGCGAAGTGATACCTAAGATTCTACATTACAGTGTCATGTCTTGCCAGGATTGCAACTTTTTCTCTCATAATTATGTTTTTCATTTTATTACATCAACATAAAGGGGAGCTATAAAGCTCCGCTCAAAATATCGTAATACTGTAACGTTTATGACTTAACTAGTCCATCTATAAATCTATATGGGATCCCTAAAGAGTTATGTCTCTGGTAATAGAATGTTGCTTAGATTTTTGCGTTATACTTTAACTAAGTAGGTAGTATTATATAACACTTGTTTTTATTTTGTTTCATATTTCGACTCGGATAGACTAGGTCTATCCAAGTCGAAATCGTAAAAGTAATAATGACCACCATTAAGATATGATTCCGAAGCCGACCGCATACGACAGCGACAGACGCATGCAGCAAATACAGCGTACCCATTACTTGTCAAACTTCGACACGAATAAAGGGGACCATTGAGAAGCCGCAATGAATTACGCGCATGTGCTGCGTGCGTCGGCAGTTGTCGCATGCAGTCGGCTACGGAATCATACCTTTAGTCGAAGTTACTTTTTAATCTTTAATAACCCTTGTTACGGCAAGATTTGAAAGTCCACAATAATTTAGAACTAAACTGAATTAAAGCTTAATTTATTACGAAATCAAATTAGAATATTCTTACTCGAACATTTTATTTCCACATCCCTAAATATAAAATCGCCCTAAACATGTAAATCAGAGAGTTATGTTAATAAAACTATTGACAGACATAACCAAATACTCCTCGGCCATTCGAGTATTTTTGATACTAATGCCACGTTGACTAAACAGCTATAAAAATTTTAAGCAATTCAATAGTCTATTTGTATTGGCATAAAGATTTTTTTTGCTCGATATAATATTTGGAAGAAATCACAACCATTTCATAGTCGACAAAGCTTCACTTTTCGCAAACAATAGATTGAGGAAATCGACGAAACGCAAGATAAAAATGATTTATAATTTTGATAATGGGAATAATATATTTCAGAGAAACTTGATTACCGTATTTTATCTTGTAGATAGTATAATTGTAAGGTTATATTTGTGACTTCTTTTGTTAGAAAAAATATAAGAATAGGTACGATAAACGGAGTAATTCCGTTTCCTTTATATATTAATAGATTATTGTAAACGTCTATTGAATCAAAATCCATGTTTGTCACCGGCCTTAGATCACGAAGTCATTAGCCAGTCAATTATTTCTATATATTGGTTGACCATGGTGATGGATGAGTCACCTTTATCACGGACAATCATTAATATAATAATTATTTCGAACCGGATAGACAATATATCTTCTTACGTAGCTCTACAACCTCTACATAGAACAAGTTTGTTTTGATTGGTTAAGGTCCTTAAGGTACTTCCCCAGTCTCTAAAATAGTTTCAAATGCAGTCGAATCTCGGAAATACTGAGCAAATCATTACAAATGTGAACAGAGCGTTGAGCGTTGGTTATTATTTTAAGATAACGTTGACTTTCCGACGTGCCGATGTCGGTCGAATTGCACCGACTGCTATGGATGGACTCATTGATGTACATGGCTCAACGCCAATTTAGATAACCTGGAAGCTTGTTGGCTATAAGTGAATATGTACGACATTTTGACATCAAACTAAAAATTATAACATGACACTATATTTAAATTTTTTTCATATTTTTAAACTAAAGATAATGAGGAGCCCCTACCATGATAGTTTATTCGACCGCAGTTTCAGGCAAGTGGTATTCTGCAATGGGCCCGAAGTAGGTACGTAAATTCTACCTACATCTTATGTTCGTGTTTTGTGCGGATCCAAAGTTTCAGATTTGCATGTCATGGTAACTCTCTTGGTTACTGAGTCATTGTATTAATTTATTTACTATTAAGTAAACTGCATACTCTGACTCCTAATAGACGCGTATACAAATCACTAAGGTAGGATACATTTTCAGACTATTCGAGATTACCTAGAAGCCTCTCAAGATAGACTGAAAGATGATTTGAAATCAAAACTATTGATTGATATGACAACTGAAACTATTTTCATGCATCCCATCCCCTATACCTAATTATGTCGGAAACCTCGTATGCCATGACAACTATGTTATTATTATATGAACATAAAACATCGCAATACGATAACCTTATCTCTTCTGCCATATATCTCGGATATCTTACATCGGATCGACCACCGCGTTCCCCTATTTACTTATCCTTTCCGCCTAATCAAAATGAAACAATACCTTTTGAATCAGATTATCTAAATCTATCTTAAACCTTCTTTCCAAGGTAATAAATCTCACTTTAGCTCGTCATCGTATTATAAGTAAATAAGAAACTGTTTATTCTGAAAATGAGAATTGGATTTTTTATGATCCCACTGACAAAGTCGTTTGATTAAAAATAAAATTGGATTTAACTGGTAAAAGAAGTTAAAAACAAACGTAAATTTACAACGTTTTTATAGTCATCGAGATTTATCACTGAAAATTACTTGAACTCGGCGCGATCTAGCTGGGATTATATAGGTATAGCTTTTTCTCTGGATTTAATGATTACCATCGGTTTCCTTTAAATATATTGCTTCTTAGGCTTAAGATATTTTTGTAATAAAATAAGGCGCATGATTATCATCCCCAAATTTCATCAAAATCGGTTGCGTGGTTAGGGCGTGAAAGCGTAACAGACAGACAGATAAACAGACAAACACACACACACACACAGACATACAGACAGAGTTACTTTCGCATTTATAATATTATATTAGTATGGATATTAACAAAATACATATTAACATGCAGTCATGACTCACAATACCGAATGCAATGTTTATTGACGGTGCGCCCATACAAAAATGTTTTAAAATGAAATATTGGTTGGTATATTGCTTGATAACTTATATGATGGAAATGTATGGAGGCTAAAGTTAAAAATTTCCAGCGAAATTAAAACAATATTCTTCTCAAATGTAAATGTACAGGAATTTACAGGGTGTTAATAATATGTAAAACCAGGGGCTGTTTACTTTTGGGGTGGCAGTTGAATCGGTTCTACAGGTAAAATATATCTCCCCATGTTCACGGATATATTGCTGTTCACAATTAAAATTCAATGGGAGTATTGTACGCTGGTCTCTTAAAATAATAATGTACCTACATAAATATATTAATATTAAAATATATTGTCTTTGATGGATTCTATAGTGATTTTATTGCTATTATTTTATTATTTATCCCGGTCCCGACGATTTACATTGATTCCTGTCGTACCCCCAGAATGACAAAGACGTAAGTAAGGTTACGTCAATTTTTTTTTTTTGCAGTTTCGAATAGTAGATGTCAGGATACAATACGTCAATTTTTTTCATAATATTCTGACGTAAAATTAGGGTGTTATAAAGGAAAAAAGAAAATATTCGCCTAATTAAAAATATATTTTCAAAGTAAAAAAAGGTGATAAGCCAACATAAGTATGTAAAATTTCATAAAAATACACCTAAAGATTCTTATTCTTTTGTTTCCTTATGTTATAGCCAAAATTTATAGACGTGTCGCTGATTAAGCTTTTTATTGTCTAATGAAAATATAAACTGCCTAACGTAAGACTACTTACATCCCAAATGAAATAAAACTAATAAAACAAAGAAAGCCGTACTCCCTATTTAAGAGTATATCCCGTATGCAAGTTTCGAAATAATCGTGCTAAACTCTTTTCACCCTTTTTAATGTCATCAAGCTTGCGGAAGTAATCACGCTTACACCATTTTTCCTTTTATAATATTATTAAGTTTGTGAACGTAATCGCGGACACATCGCGAACACGCCCGAAAGGTTCGAGTAATCGTCGATACAGCGCATGCGCAGGGGTGAAGCGGGTGGCGGTTGTTTGTTTACGTTTCATAACTCACGCGCCACTTACTGATAACAGTACTTAATTCTTTATGCTTCCCTATTATAAATACGTAATGATCCATTAAGAAGCCCAACTTATAGCTATTATTGATTATTTTGTTTCAATTGTACCAAATTTCAGCCAGATCTCAGCCAGGAATCACTTCAGAGCTTCTGAAAGCGGGTGGAACACCGTTACTTAAAGTCCTTCAGAAGCTCTTTAACACCATCGTCCTCGAGGGCATAACGCCAGAAGCGTGGAACAGAGGCGTGGTGATGCTGTTCTTTAAGAAAGGTGACAATACCTTACTGAAGAACTACAGGCCCATCTCGCTTCTGAGCCATGTTTACAAGCTGTTTTCAAGGGTCATTATGAACCGTCTCGAGCGCAGGCTTGATGACTTCCAGCCTTCCGAACAAGCCGGTTTCCGAAGAGGCTACAGTACCATAGACCACATCCATACGCTGCGGCAAGTTATACAGAAGACCGAAGAGTATAATTTGCCACTTTGCTTAACGTTTGTGGACTATGAGAAAGCCTTTGATTCGGTCGAGACATGGGCTGTGCTTGAGTCTCTCCAGCGGTGCCGTATTGACTATCGGTACATCGAAGTGTAGAAGTGTTTGTATAATAACGCCACCATGTCGGTCCGAGTACAGGAACAGAGTTCGAAGGCGATCCCTTTGAAAAGAGGAGTAAGACAGGGAGACGTGATATCTCCTAAACTGTTTACGGCCACTTTGGAGAACGCCTTCAAGCTCCTGGAATGGAAAGGATTCGGCATCAATATTAATGGCGAATACATTACTCACCTCCGGTTTGCCGACGATATTGTAGTCATGGCAGAATCGATGGAAGATCTCAACACAATGCTCGATGGCCTCAACCGAGTTTCTCAACAGGTGGGTCTTAAAATGAACATGGACAAGACGAAGGTTATGTGTAATGCCTATGTTGTACCCACCCCAATATCTGTTGAGAGCTCGGTTCTTGAAGTTGTTGACTCGTACGTCTACCTAGGACAAGTAGTCCAGTTAGGTAAGTCCGACTTCAAGAAAGAAGTCAGTCGCCGAATCCTACTCGGCTGGGCAGCGTTCGGAAAATTGCGTAATATCTTCTCGTCCGACATACCTCAGCTGTGCAATTCACTAACAAGCACAACGATGCGACAACGATGCGAGTCGCAACGATGTGCGCGATAGACACTGTCATTGGTCGATTTCCAATGACGTGATACAATCTGGCCAATGACAATCTACGTTGCGCCTCGCATCGTTGTCGCATCGTTGTGCTCGCTTAGTGAATTGCAGTGCAGTGTCTCAAGTCGAAAGTTTTCGACCAGTGTGTGTTACCAGTGATGACTTATGGCACTGAAACGTGGTCTCTCACTATGGGCCTTATGAGTAAGCTCAAAGTAGCCCAACGAGCTATGGAGAGGGCTATGCTCGGAGTCTCTCTGCGAGATCGAATCAGAAACGAGGAGATCCGTAGAAGAACCAAGATTACCGACATAGCCCAGCGGATTAGAAACTTGAAATGGCAGTGGGCAGGGCACATAGCACGGAGGACTGACGACCGATGGGGTCGAAAAGTTCTTGAGTGGAGGCTACGTATCGGCAAGCGCAGCGTAAGACGTCCACCCACAAGGTGGACAGACGACCTTATCATGGCCGCGGGAACGCGCTGGATGCGAGCCGCTTCCAACCGGTCTTATTGGAGATCTATAGGGGAGGCCTATGTCCAGCAGTGGACTTCCTATGGCTGAAATGATGATGATGATGACGTGCAAACGTATGAACTTTTAAGCTTTTATAATTATATTACGGTTCCGGTTCCGCCATACCTATGACTACCTTAGTCATAGTTATGGGGGAACCGGAAACGTCTATGCGGTACCTACCTACACCCTGGGTAACGAAGAGTAAACAGTAAGAGTAAACTCGGAGTCCGGGGTCCGCCTAAAGTATGATTTATCTTGGTACTAGCTGACCCGACGAACTTCGTACCGCCATATTTTCCGCCCGCGTGGAATTCGGATCTCGTCCGGACACAAGTGACTCTCGCGCGGCCTGAACCACCGCGGCCACCCCAGTGCCGGCATGTTTGGCACTACAAGTCGGCAAACTGGGACGGACTGCGAGAATTCTTCGCTTCGTACCCGTGGAGGCAGCTTTGCTTCACTTCAGAAGATCCAAGCTCCTGTGCAACAGCAGTCGCTGACGCGATCCTAGCGGGTATGGAATGCTATATCCCTAACCGTTGGGTCGCCACAGGAGCGAGTAAGCGGCCGTGGTTTAATAAGTCCTGCAGAGAAGCGAGAACTCACAAACAATCTGCTTATAAGGCATGGGCCACGGCCCTTGCCAGCAAGGATCCGAACATCTCTGAAGTGAAGCGGAAATTGAATGCCGCCTCGAGGTCTAGTAAGAAGGCAATCGCCAGGGCTAAGTTTGAATTCATCGGCAGAATTGGTGAGCGGCTTGCGCGGTACCCATCTGGTAGTCGCGCATTTTGGTCGCTCGCCAAAGCTGCCGAGGGAAATTTCTGCCGGTCCTGCCTTCCGCCGCTGCTGAAACCCGACGGTAGTCTGGCCCATGGTGCCAAGTACAAAGCCGATCTTTTAGGTAATCTCTTTGCATCAAACTCGACTATGAACGATGGGAATGCCGAGCCACCTATTATCCCCTGGTGTGGTACTTCAATGCATGAAGTAAAAATCACGCAACGGATGGTTTGGCACTTAATTGTACTTAATTCCCTAGATATTCGAAAGTTGAGTGGGCCGGATGGCATACCGGCGTTGGTGCTTAAGCACTGTGCTCCCGAGTTGTGCCCTGTACTTACACGACTTTTCGGGCTTTCACTCTCTGCGGGACGAGTTCTAGCTTCATGGAAGACCGCATACGTGCATCCTGTGCCCAAAAAAGGCGATAGGACAGACCCGTCCAATTACAGGCCTATTGCTATAACCTCCCTCCTCTCGAAGATGATGGAGCGTGTCATTAATACACAGCTCCTGGGATAGCTTGAAGGTAACGATCTTCTGAGCGACCGACAATACGGCTTTCGCCACCGTCGCTCAGCCGGTGACCTTCTTGTGTATCTCACAAACCATTGGGCGCAAGCCATCGAGACTCGAGGTGAGGCACTGGCGGTTAGCCTCGATATAGCAAAGGCCTTTGATCGGGTCTGGCACAGAGGTCTTCTTGCAAAGCTACCATCTTATGGACTCCCCGAGGGATTATGCGTATGGATTGCCAGCTTTTTGTCCAACAGAAGTATCCAAGCCGTCGTCGTTGACGGCAGCTGCTTGGATCGCATGGACATTAACGCTGGTGTCCCACAAGGCTCCGTGTTATCTCCAACCCTGTATCTGCTGCATATCAATGACATGCTGTCGGATGACTCCATTCATTGCTATGCGGACGACAGTGTACTGGAGACGCTTGTTACACGGGCCGTGCAAATATCCCTCTGTCCGAAGTAGAGGAAAGTCACGAACAACTTGTGTCTGAAATCGAGACCACGTTGCTCAAGCTAAACTAAGCTTGGGGTGCTCAACAGGGCGAAGTAGTACTTCACTGCGGGGCAACGACTCATCCTTTATAAGGCGCAGGTTCGGCGCCACATGGAGTACTGCTATTACCTTTTTGCTGGACCGCCAGCTTACCAGCTTGACCCCTTCGACTCGGTACAAAGACAGGCGTTGAGGCTCGTCGGCAATCCCTTACTCGCAGGCGATGTGGAACCTCTCAGTCTCAGAAGAGACTTTGCCTCACTGTGTGTGTTTTACCGTTTATACAATGGTTTGTGCTCAGAAGAACTATTTGACATGATGCCAACAGCTACATTCTATCATCGCACCTCTCGCCACAGGCAGGGAATTCATCCTCACCCATTGCGTCTGGAAATGGTGCGCACTGTGCGGTTTGAAAGGCACTTCATCCCACGCACACTCAAGCTGTGGAATGAACTCCCTGCGGTGGTTTTCCCAAGCGACTACAATATGGGGTTCTTCAAGAAGGGCATTAGAAGGTTTCTTCAGGGTCGGCAGCGCGAGTGTGACGCCCCTGGTGTTGCATACGTCCATAGGCCACGGTGACCACTTCCCATCAGGTGGGCCGTGTGCTTGTCTGCCAACTAAGTGGTATAAAAAAAAAACAATAAGCAAACAGCTACTATTAATATTCGTTTTTTGTATTAGTAAGGTATAGGCCCAACAATTATGAAGTTTATGAAAGAAAATTAATGTTTTTGTTTAATTTTTTTATTGATTACTATTCTTATACCTTTAGAAGCCTGTATTCAGACATAACATTATGTTTTATTTTTATCTATCGACAAAAATAGCTGTAAAAGCTATATACTTTATGATAGTTAAAACATAATTCAACGAAAAAAGGCGTAAACAGTGGTTACTCCCCGTATTTTATCATCTTTTAGAACTTCATGAAAGACGTAACCGTGAATAGTAACGGTATGAGTAAAATATGGAAACCGATAATTAGATTAACCATTATAACATTCGAGGAGTTGTCGAAAGTAAGTAAGGAAAACGGCTGTAAGATTTTAATAATTAAATATTAATCACCCTACCAATTTCAGAAATTTTTGGTATATACAAAAAAAAAGGTTGATTTTTTTCCTATTTAATGATATTTAACATAATATTATAGGATTAAAAACAAAATAGATATACCTGGTTGAACAGTTTTTCTGCTCTCCTGTAAAGTTAGTGTTTTCATCTTACGTCTTTGTCACTCTGGGGGTGCGCTGTTTCTTTTTAGTAGCTATGGTTACAGGGAGACTAAAAAGGGTGGTGGTCTCATAGCTTGAAGTTATCTTAGAGTACCTACTAGTTACCAAGACGAGTACCTATTTACCTAAAATGAGCTCAAAGTGTTTTGAACGTATGCTGTGTTTTATTATTTCTTGAGCTTGAGTAAGTGAATAACTTTATCTCAAACCGATGGTACGTTCCAACCACCTTCTATTAAAATTAGGAAATTAACGAGGAAAAAAAGCAGTTGCTTACCTAATTCTTAAAATAAATTACCCAATTTTTTACCATTTCCACTTCCATTTTAGTTAGAAACTTCAATTATATCATTAAGTTAAATTTTCAGCGAGCAACCTAAAACTAAGGTGTATTTAGAGAATGCATTCAACCGCAACGAGGCAATTAGCCAACCAAATGTGATGTTCTGACGGCCTCTACGTGCACACGGGATATTATGAACTACTCATTTTGTACGCTTATTACGGCGGCTAATGCGTAATTTAAAATGTAAGAGCTCTCTAGCTACGGATATACGTATTTTGGTCTTGTTATGGTTTTGCTACAAAATAATCTGTTTAGGTACTTGCATGTAGTTGTTAGCGTTTTCGTGAGAATGAAATTGCAAAAATACTCATGAATAAAACCACTTTTTAACGAATCCTATCACAATTTATTTAGTATTATTTACATTTAGTCGCGAGAGGACATGGGGACGACAATGAGTGATATTCGCGTAATATTCAGACAGTATCATGCAAAATATAAACAGCGTAAAGTTTGCGCTCTTCATCCAGAAGTCCACTTTACTACCACTTTCTCTTGATTTGGCTTAGTTTGGCTTTCGGGATAGTGACTGGCGTCTGAAACCCAACCCCAAGAGGCAAGCCTACATAAGAACCTCGTTCGTTAACCAGGAGGTGAGATTAGCTTGGGGCCTGGCAACTGTAATGGCATTCCATAAACATCCAAAAAGGAAATAACTAGGTAGGTACCTATCCTTTATTTCACTGCTACTTATTTTTCACTACTAAATGCGAGTCCCGTATAAAATATAAATCTCTGGGGCTATAATTCACTACGTTTCTGCCTGCGCCAGCCAAGCGATCTTTACTTGCTTAATTTAACAGAATTTACCTACTTACACATGTTCCCGGAAATTGCAAGAACTTTCTTGTAAGGAGCAAGTAAATACAGTGTTAAGTTGAAAAATGGGTATTAAAGTAGAAACGTTTTATGCTAAAACGTTTGCTGTATATTTACAATATATACATACATATACTCACGCCTGTAAATCCCCGAAGGGGTAGGCAGAGGTGCATTAACACCTACATTTCGCCAACTTCGGTAGCTTAGTGGTTAAGGAGTCGGCCTTACGATCGCAAGGTCCCGGGTTCGAATCCTGGCCATTACACTACCGACGTGAACCCACTCTTAACACAAGCAATTTAGCTTAGCTGGAGGGGTTAGAGGGAATATTAGTAATTTCGGTTGCTAATATTCTTTTAAGAAAAAAAAAAAAAAAAACTATGATTTTCGGTCCCACGTAATAGGGGGAGAGTCTATTGCCGTCTAGTAGGAACTTTGTCATGGACTGTATGTTTACTGTCGGATGGAGAACAGCCCTATCCCTTAGTCGCCTTTTACGACACCCACAGGAAGGGATGGGGTGACCGGGAACCAACTAACGTAATAATATATTACAAAAATCGCGTGTTTGTGGACGAACTTCCGAAATGGATGCACCGATTTTAATATTCAGTCTATATCAGAATCGATCGTTGGCGCGTGTGTAGATTAAATTTTCAGATGAACAAGTCAGCCTATCGAGCTGTATTCACGTGGAATCTTTGTTATAACGGGTCGGTGGTTTTTAGCAATACCTACTAGGATCAGATAGCAGTACAATCAAGTTCATCTATGTAGGTTATAGAATCAGGCCCTCGATTCTGCTAAAGCGCAACCACTGTCACACCACAGAGACTTCAAAAAATGCCATTACATTTTAGACCTTATTTCTATACACTTACGGTCACAAAATTAAATGAAAACAATTTCATTACACTCTTTCATTCACTCTACAAAAAGGTATTTAATTTTAAACTTTAACTGCATTAATTCAAAGGCTAAAATGGAATTTTCTCGCAGTCTCTGTGGTGGTTGTGCTTCAGCAGAATCGAGGCCCAACGGAATCCCAAGGGTGGTAATCAGTTCTTACTTCCAAGAATATTGCTGCTTTATCGTTGCCCACATCTAGTAGAAACTCTTTCTTCATTTATTATTTTTAAAGAATATTATTAACCGAAATTTATAATATGCTAAATTGCTTGTGTTAGGAGTGGGTTCAGGTCGGTAGTATAATGGCCGGGATTCAAACCCGGGACCTCTCGATCGTTAGGCCAACTCCTTAACAACTAAGCTACCGACGCCATAAAGAATGAGGAAATTCTGTTTGAGACATACCGTTAAACTTGTTATAACGAGGATATAAGAAACCAACAGTATCACCATTATTTTCACTCCTAAGAAAATGAACACAAAACACAGGAAAATAATGTACAAATTGCTGTCGAGTATAAACGCAAAATAAGTTATGGGTATAAGCCGTGAGGAGACCGTAATACATTTCTGTCACCTTTGGCTAACTGTATTTTCTTATCACAAGAAACCATAACAGCCTTCACTTAGTCACCCAGACACCAAGTGTTCGCAAATATAAACTGAGATGGAAGTAATTCTGTTTACTTGCTTGACTTCATTTTGGACATTTTTTAAATTCTGTTATGTAGTACGATGTTGATGGTTGGTTTTTGTTACGTCTTTGTTATATTTTTTGTGCTATGTACGAGGCATTAGATTCGCGGATTGGAAAAAGTGCTATTGGAGTTATCTAACAGAAAACTCTCATAATTACCATGCAGTTTAAGATGATCAATGGCAGTTGATCCCATAAAAGTTGTGTAAGCTAAACGAAAAGAAGGTGAAGGAGTCACTGACCCGGGCTTTGAGGTGAAAGCTTAGGACTAGGGAAACACTAGCTTATGAAGATTTAAAACAGTGGAAAGATTAGTAGAAAAGAAATAATGTATCGCTCAGTGACGGTTCTAGATAATGATCCTACTAATATTATAAATGGTAAAGTTTGTGAAGATGTTTGTATGTTTGTTACTCAATCACGCTCCAACAGCTGAACGCACGCACAATGGCCCAAGAAAGAGGCTAAGTGCGGATAAAAGAGTCCCCTTTCCATTTCAGCTGAACGGATCTGGTTGAAATTTGGTACAGTCAGTCATATTGGTCTGGAATAACACATTTATATTCCGGGAATAGGTGCCCATGGGCTACAGGAACGGAATTAAAATTCCACGACCCCTAAATGGGGTTCTTCGCTGTTTGACACCACGAATTATTGACACCACGGTGTCAATCGCAGAAGAACGATGTAGTAGTAAAACGTAGTAGTTGCTATCGCAAAACTTTTATGGGTAACTAAACAGTTTTGTCTTTCCAAGCACTTTAAGAAAAAATGTATTATTTAAATAAAAATCGTGTAAACACTTTTGTGCACGGTTGTTATGTTATAACAAAAATGCCAATGAGCCGTCCTTTGCTGTTTTACATCATGGTGTCAATCAACGAAGCCATATAAGGTATTCGTCGATGGACACCGTGGTGCCAAACAGCCAATTCAAAAAACGTTCTTCTGCGATTGACACCGTGGTGTCAATAATTCGTGGTGTCAAACAGCGAAGAACCCACAACCGCAGGCTACATCTAGTTCAATTATAACAAAGATATCATCATTCAATACCAGTTCTAGAGTTTCTAGACCATATCACTACACAGCCACTTGCGTATAATCACATTTGCCGATATTCAATCACGATACTGTGTATCAAGTGATTGAATTACGCGGACAATGCAATACGTCAACAGACCGATGTGCACGGGAGTGGAGAGGACACTTGAAGAGTTTAAGTACTCTTGAAGTGAGATTAGGTACTGAGCTTATTGAGTTAGTAAGTTATTGTATTTCAGGTGTAAGATTGTTTATGAAGTTACTGTAACTTTTACAATAACTATTATAAATACACTTATGAAACATTTAGGTATTAGTAAATCCAAATAATCAAAACGTTGTTTGTCTATTAAGAGACAACAGACTTATACATATATACAATCACATCTTTATCCCCGGAGGGTTAAGGTATGATTTCGAAGCCGACCGCATACGACAACGACAGACGCATGCAGCAGATACAGCGTACCTCAGCCGGCCTCAGCGTACCCATTACTTGTTAAACTCTGATACGGATTTTCTTCCTCCTAGCGTTATTCCCAGTCGCATCCGAAGCTTTTTTCAGCTCGGAGTCTGGGGTCCGCTTTACCAGTTTTAACTACGGATTTGGCAAGACCTCGATATTTTCCATGAAGCGATTGCCATCTGACCTCCACAACCCAATGTTAACATTAGGCGATATCGAAGCTTTGCAGCTAGACCGTTGTTTTTGGACTTTTAAGGGCTTCAACTACCCGTAACGACCGCCATAGACGTTTTATGGCAACCGGAACCAACGGCTTAACGTGCTCTCCGAGGCACGACCAGACCAATGCAAATATCCATATTTCATGCACACAAATATTTTGCACTGAGCGGGGATCGAACCCGCGACTCCTGCGTAGCGGCCGCGTTCACTACCGCTACGCCACAGAGGCTGTCGCGCCGCTATACGGATAAAGGGGACCATTGAGGAGCCGCAATGAATTCCGCGCATCTGCTGCGTGCGTCGGCAGTGGTCGTAGGTATGCGGTCGGCTACGGAATCATACCTTTGGCCAGAGATGAATTTATACCCACATTTCACCAATCATTGTAGGTATTCGGTTCCACGTAATAGGGGGTGAGCCTATTACCGTATACCGGGCACTATGTTTGATTCGAGCCATGCATCTGAGACAGCCTGGGCTGTGTTAATTTGTCTGATGTTAAATAGCCATATCCCTTAGTCGCTTTGTACGACACCGCATGGGAAGAGATGGGGTGGCCCAAATTCTACTCTACCGTTAACTATGCATTCTAAACCACGTAATCTAAATACACTTCTTATTAAACATTAGTAGCTCCTACTAATCCAAACGTGCTGTCTACTAAGAAACAACAGACTTATGAAATGGTAATTAGCTCATTTAATATATTTTCCCCGTATCTAGTGTGTGACTGAGAGCAAATGGCAGAAAAGATTTTTTATTACTAAAATTTGACGCAAAATATCAACCAAAGAAAGTGAATTATATCATCCAAATGACATAGGCAATAATAGGCATATATCTGCATAATATGTTTTACCTGTATTTCCTGAAAGGGTAGACAATGGTAATAACAGCTATACATTTAACTGTCCTAATTGAGGGCGAAGCCATTGCCGTAAAGTGGACATTTTTCATGGGAAGTATGATTACCGGTGGATAGAGAACATGCCCATCTCTTAACCGCTTTGTGCAGTATTTGCAGACTTATTTTGAGTATGTTAACTAGATACTTTAAGTTATGTTTATAAGTTTAGTCAGCTAGTCCCCGAAAACTCATCCGCGTAGTCTTACATCAGGTTTTTGGAACTACTATTATTTCTAAAATAAAAGTAGCCTAAGTTACGCCTTATAAAATTAATTATTATATTTGCAGCGAAATCACGAAGAAATTAGTCCAGTCACTTTAGAGATTACCCGACACAAGAGAGACAATAATATAACAATATTTTTTTATCTTTTAAGACACATGCACTCACTATTCTCATTATTTCTATAAGCCCTGTTAAATTAACAGTACAAACAGACATTTCAATAATCTTTATTTATATAGACAAAAATAATATCCCCTGAAATCAACCGAGACATCCAAAGTGGTAAATTTAAAGCGACCTCGGAGTCGCCTCACAAAGCTTCCGAGGTGCAAAATAAATGAGCACATTAATAATAAACTTACTTATCACCTTAAAAATGAATGAATAAAACCCGGGCGTGAAATGAGGTTACAGCATCTCGATTTGGATGTCCCCGCCGCTTGTCGCAAGGGATTATTAAAACTTTCCATCCTTCATAATAAAGTTTCGTATTGAAAGAGCTGAGTCCGATTTTTATAGCGAGAGCCATCTTTAATTGCATCGAGTTATGCAATTTTGTAACCGGTGCACTTTTAAATTAGAAAAGTTGAATCTTACAATTTATTAAGTCATTGGATAGATGAGGGATTAGTAAGAAAGTAATCAAGTAGGTATTTCATGCATAGCCAGGGCAGTCTTAGGATGGCTAACCATCCTAAGAGAGCACATTGATCCTGTTCACATTTAACCATCTATGGTACCTATTCATTGATGCCCTTAAAAAATCTGAAGATCTGATATCACAAGTGGGTTTTTGAAGTCAGTTAGCAGTCGCTTCAAGGAAATTATCGAAGATCAGCTGTTTCATATTCATAATAAATATTTGTTAAAAAAAAACACCGGTAATATTTAATTATTTATGTGAACAAAATGAGGATCAGGCAAATCGTCAGATTTATAATAATTATCCTTCCCTAAAAAGTAAATTAAGTTCTCCAGAAAGTTACATAATATAAGACAATTCAAGTTATATGTATGTTCAGTTCAGTCGGTTATATAACTGAAGCTGAAGTTTCTTGTAATCTGCGTGACAAAGATAAATAGCAAAGTCTCACAGCAGAATAGATAATAGGTACTGCTTTACTACAGTACTTAGGTACTGTCGTACTCACAAAAAAGTTTCTTTACCAGGTGTGTCAGGTACCCGTAATGGGCCATTCTCAACAACGGGCGGATGCTATTCCATTATACAAATTTGGTTTAATTGACTCCTAAGTGAAAGTTACTTAGTTGATATGATTCTTTTTTTTATACCACTTAGGTGGCAGACAAGCACACGGTCCAGCTGATGAAAAGTGGTTACCGTGTCGTATGGACGAGCGCAACACCAAGTGAGTCACACTAGTGCTACCGACCCTGTAAGAACGTAACGTTTTTTCACGAAATAACCTTTTACTTTCATTTAAAATCTCTAAGTGCCTTCTTTGTAGCGGCACCTAAATTCAACTGCATATTAAATTATTATAAATATCTTAAAATTAGTTTCAAAATCACTTTTGTTTCATTGTTATATAGGCAGGCATGGGACGTAGGTATAATATGATTATGTAATTTTAAAACTAATTTTCCACGAACATAGAGACATACGTACTTATACATATTATGCTAATATTGTATAGATACCTATAGGTATGGATGCTTGGTCTGCAACCTCCACACGCGGTACATCTTGGGTAAAGGAAACGACAGCGCCTTTCTTACGTAGGGGAGACGACCTATTCCATTCAAAACGGGACCGTGCCTATAGAGGCCCTACGGAAGCTCTCCACGTATCCTTTCGAAGCCTTTTTTTAAATATTATTGAATTATATAGAAGCCTTTTTGACACAGTTTACTCTTAACTACATTTTTAAATTTATTCACAGGTAAGTCCCTAATAACATTAGGGAGCTTATTAAAAAAATCTGTAATGAAATAGCAAGCATAATACCTATGTATATTTTTGATCCAATCTTAACGTTTTTTAATAGTCGGAATATCCTCAAACTGCGCCTTACTTTAACAACAGCGTGAATTTCCTCTAAGTAAACATTCTTTTCCTTTAAACAATTTTCTAATTCTACAACAGTTTTTCTTGAAAACTTCGCTTCAGATATTTTTCTTCTCAAGACATTCTGATCCTAAAGTTACGCGCTCCAATTCTTTTAAAGTTCCCTATTTTGTCTCAAACAATAACATTTTCAAGAATATACGTACCTATATAATTCTACCAATAACTATTATAAATTTATAAATTTATGAAGATGTTTGGATGTATGTTACTTAATAACGCTCTAATATAATCAAATCTAATATACATAATAAGAATAGGCTGCATGGATCTGGTAAATTTGGTACTTACATGAATAGATTATAGTCTGAAATAATGCCTGTTATTAGTAACAAACAGACAACATTTAATATAAAAAGTAACATCGTGTAACATTAGTATTTTCTATTGATTCGATAGAAAAGTCACAGTACTATCATATAAATTATTATAAGTATAATATATTCTATAGAGCAGCAATACTTAAACAAATTAAGTACCGACGCTATAACTTTAGAGTTGCCTCGTGAAAAATATCTATAAGTAGGATGCGGTATAATATTTCATGCATCTCTTGGGATTTTCTACCTCAGTGAACGAACATCTGGGTTGTAAAAGTCTCGCTCTCAGACACTACATTATTTAGTTTGCTAATCATATTAATATATTTGCTGACCTGGCTCAATATCATATATTCATTTCAGTAATTAAATATTGGAGATATTAAAATGAATTCGGGAACAACTATGATATTGTTATAAGTTTTTTGGACGTAATACCGAACGGGATCGCATTATACACCGCATTTTAGAATTTCACGACTACTCACACTGTCAAATCAAATCAGTATGCCAGTAACCTCTACGTACATTTAAAATATGTAGATAAATAAAACACCTTAAAAGGTTTTTCAAGCAAAAGCTATCAAACGGTAGCGGTAGTGAACGCGGCTGCTACGCAGGAGGCGCGGGTTCGATCCCCGCTCAGTGCAAATATTTGTATGCATGAATATAAATATTTGCATTGGTCTGGGTGTTTCTATGTATAATATGTATGTATTTACAAAAAAAAAAAAAAAAAAAAAGTATCTAAGTATGTATATCCGCATTCTAGATTCCATAACACAAGCTAATTAAGCTTACCATGGGTCTAGATAGCGTTGTGTAGAAATTTGTACAAAAAAAAAAAAAAAAAAAAAAAAAAACTATTTTATATTCTATTCAATTTCATATCACCTAAAGTCAATCATATAACTATTAGCAAATCGCTACAGAAACTTTAAATATGCACAGAAGTACAGTATATCAAAAAACTCACACATGAGGCTAGCGCACTGTACAAAATTTCACTAAATGAACATACCCGTACACCCGTACATTTGCAACGACTTCCAGGCTCAACTTAAAAGTAACTTGAACTCTTATTCGAAGATATTTATTTCCCGTAAAGTTTTCTGAGTACACTTAACTACTTCATACAGCTAAAATAGATTACATCAACCTAAAAAGTTAAGTAGTTTTGCAACAGCGTCGACTTCTCCTAGAGTTATTCATGTACTAGGTCAAAATTACTCCTGCATTTCAAAACTAAATTTTAGCGACTTCACCTGATAGAGTAAGGACAAAGTTTCCATACGGTTTTATCTTTTCCAAGTGCAACTAATAGTAGTAACAAACAAGCGCATAGTACCTACCTAACGGGTTGCAAACTTTCACGTTGTTACTTGGGTAACAATTATACCCTTAAGGTGATATAAGAAACTGACGCTGAATAACTCAAATTTCGAGTCTTGCGATGAAATTGTGTGCCAGTATCAGTTACCTACTATTGTTTTCATAGAGCTCACACTTGATGTGGCCGCAATTAGCGAGATGACACGTTTACGTAAGGGAACTAATCCAGCAAAATAGACAAAAAAAAGTGGTAACCTTGCATAAATTCGCATAGAGCTAAAAACTGTTGTGGGTCTTAAATACACCATTATAAAAGAAATATCAAAAGTCTCCATCGATTAGACTTGTGCATTTTTTTTAAATCATAATATTATGTTAAAAATACTGGATTTGCGCATTCCGTTAGAGACACCATATAAGAAAATTAATGTCATATTAATCTTACTTATTTTTGAAAGAAATATTTCAACCACTTATTAAATGTGCAGACACGAAAAGGGTAGTTTGTTGGGCGGATAAATCAAGGCATAAAACTCGTCAACTTTAATGTTAAGTTCAGTAGTTTTAAGAATAAGGCTGTTAATATTTTCATACTTTCATTGCAAACCAAATGCAAATAAACGACCGTAATAGCCTTTCTGCTTACTGTGTCACTAAAATATTTGAATGGTATCAAATGATAAGTAACAATAAAATGTCAAAGAGCACTTCACAATTTGAATTACGAAATACCTTAACTTTAGTTAATGTTTTTCCTGTTTCCAACTCTGAGAAATCACATTTATATTTTGGTTTCAGGATTGTTATAAAAATTCATATAATACATTTTTTTATACAAATTAGGTGGGAGACAAGCACACGGGCCACCTGATGGAAAGTGGTTACCGTGGCCTATAGACGTAACACCCCTGGTGTTTCATATGCTGCCGACCCCATAAGAACCTTCCAATGCATCTAAAGAAAGGAATTAAAGTCTACTCTACCCCTATCATTAACTCAAGACGCTTGTAGCCTGATTAATGTGAAACTGAGCCGAGCATAATTTAATGACTAATTACAAGTACAGCAATCATTACTGAAAGTGTCGTCAAACAACGCAATTATTTTAAATTTATTTTCTGAGACGGTTAAGTGAACTTCCTTGCAGGTCAAACTGTGGTAGGTAATACATCTTTTAAACTTTCAATTCCTTGCGGAACTGAAACTTGACTCTCCGTGTGGCAAGTTAGTACGAGGAGGAGTCGGTGTACAGACCGTTATAAAATGGGTAAAAAGATTTAGAAGAATTTTACAGCTATAAATTGAGTGTACATACATTTTTAATTATATAATGTGTATTACACATTAGTATTGATAGCCTCCGTGGCGTAGCGGTAGTGAATGCGGCCGCTACGCAGGAGGCGCGGGTTCGATCCCCGCTCAGTGCAAATATTTGTGTGAATGAAATATGAGTATTTGCATTGGTCTGGTCGTGCCTCGGAGAGCACGTTAAGCCGTCGGTCCCGGTTGCCATGAGAACATCTATAGATGGCAGTCGTTACGGGTAGTTGGAGCCCTCGAAAATCCAAAAACAACGGTCTAACTGCAAAACTTCGATATCGCCTAATGTTAACATTGGGTTGTGAAGGTCAGATGACAATCGCTTCACGGAAAATATCGAGGTCTAGCCAAATCCGTGGTTAAGACTGGTAAAAAGCGGACCCCAGACTCCGAGCTGAAAGCTTCGGATGCGACTGGGAATTAACGCTAAGAGGAAGAATGTGTATTACACATATTATGTCACACAAATTTGGACATAATGTTATCTATACTAGGTATACAGTATTACTAGGAGGTATAGTTATGTATATAGGTACCTATATAGAATAATCTCTAAGTCTAATGAACCGATTTTTAAAATTATTTCACCAATAGAAGGCCACATTATGTGTGAGTGTTATAGGCTATATATCGTCACGCTATCGGAGATGGTCAGCAGCGGGAACGGCCCAAAAGATCACGCAGGTGGAGTCGCGGGCAACAACTAGTCATGCATACGATGAATAAGTGAACCACAATTAGTTGGAAAAACAAAAAATAAATGATCAATATATACATTTACAGTAATAAGTACCTAAATGACCAAGCTTCGCGTGAATGGGTAGACTAATACATGAATTACTCAATTAATACCTAAACGGCTGCACGGCTTTATTGAATAATAGTCTTGAATATTACATAGGATTTATCCCCGGAATAGGTTTCTGTGGGTTCCGGGATCGGAATCAATATTTCAGGTGCGAGAAATCACGAACAACAGCTAATATTGTGTCCTATTTGCGTTTCAAAATTATTCTCTACCACTATCAATATTCGTATGTGAGCTATAACTGTTGTGTAAAGCATTCGGTTCATCTGTATTTAGAGTTCGCCTATAGCCGTTGGGAACGCCAATACAGTTGTTTCCGCTTTCATAAAATAAATTCCTTTGAAGTTTTCCTTTATTTTCGGAAACCAAAATCACAAGACACAAGGTTGAGATCACAGAATAGATAATAGTGTCTATTCTTTTGGTTGATCCTGTAAGGAAGATGACTCAACAATCGATATCAATAGTGTTTGAAAATTAATTCCTTAGAGTTGACTGGGTCACTCTGCTTAGTGTGTGCTGTTCCTTAACTTTTTCTAAAACAAAATGCAAGTAGCTATTTTTTTTTTCATATCTGTAGGAACTTTTTTTGTTTTTAAGTGAAATTGATTTACACGTATCTCATTTTCCAGTATCTACGTTTTTAAATAACGTGGCGTACCTACCTACATGTTACAATATACGATATCTCAACCTTCACTAGTATGTGAATTTTGCTTTCTTTACTCTTTCATAATCTTTTCTCCAAAACATCTCAGTATAACCACAGATTAATAAATATGGTATAACCTCAGAATACAGAACAAACCAGAAGCCGCATTCGCTAATAGCTGCATATCCCGCACTGTGTCCAAAAACGATACTCTGTCTCGCTCTATAGTGAAACTTCCCGCTCGCGTAATGTTACTAGGCTAAGGTGCGGTTCCCAACTTTAGGGTAGTCATAAAACACTAGATAAGAGATATAACACTAGATATTTAATATCTGTATTATACAGAGAGGTGATCAGTGTAAGTTAAAGCTATTAAATATATATAAATTTAATGAAACACGGTAATAAGGTAAGTATTTTTTTAATGGTATAATGATATACAAAGTCTATAGACGCAGTGTCACTCCAATGCGGCGTAAATAATACTTAGCTACTACTCTGGTACATGTTGACAATATAGGTACATACTTATATCTCCTATTTCATCCATTTCAACTTTTCTCTTCATGCATCGGTAGGGAAACTAAAATTAGAAACATTTTATAGAAAAAAAAAGTACCTACCTACTTTATACATAATATTGCTACTGTGCGATAAAACCACCAATTGTATATAGGTACCCACATAATAGCGTGTTTAATGATGTCTGTGGTGTACCTACATATCGATTCATAATGAATGACGATTCCGAAGTTTGTGCGTAACGATGCACGCGCCTGCGAGACTCGCAGCATATGCAGTATGTACCTACACGCAGTGATTGTTGAAATTGTTGTTTGCTATTTATTATGTTAAGTTTGTTATTGTCCTTCCACAAGCAGAGAAGGGGCTATGTAGGGTATACAGCCCTACAAGCCGGACAGCCAGTAAATTGTCGTTGTTGGTACAATAAATGGTATTTCTTCAATTACTGAAGACAAACTCCTATGGTCATCTTCAGACACCATCTACAGGTCCTGTATACTAAGAATACCAGAGAATTAGCTAAGACAAAACAAATGAGCTCAAACTCGATAGGTTTTTCTTGTTTAGTTTAGTATTTCTTAAGGCCATCTTCTGACTTTATCATCAGACCAGCTCCATGGTACCATATTAATGCATTATCCCCTAAACTAACATGTATACAAAATTTCATCAAAATCGGTTGAGGATATCTGCTTCAAAATCGAGTTGCAAGATTTCTTTTCGAACAAATTAAGTACGTACCATACCTACATCCTACATACAGTGAAAGTAGGTAATGAAAAGATTTTTATAATAATATCATTTACCGACTTGTTTGCAATGCAACAAGGAATAATGCTTGGACGAGTAAAGTGAACAGAATATTTTTGTACCTACCTGCGCATGGCACTCGTACGTACTACCGAGCCATTTAGTTTGATTTGAACCGTATTGTACAATAAAGAGACCTATCTAAGTATATATCTGTTTAAATTTCATAAAAATAGGTGGGTAAAATTTTCAATTGACATGGCAACACACAAGATGGCAGCGTCTTCGTCTAAATCAATCACAATTAAATTCAATAATTAAATAACTATGCATTTGTATACGCTAATTACAGATGAAATGTGATCCCATCCTGTTTTTTTGTAATCCTAGATGTATTTTTACATGTAGGAACAACTAAAACCGACATTTTAAAATTAAAATTGACACTGATGTAATACGTCTGACGCGCTACGTGCATACGAGTGAATGCGAGTGACAATATTCAAACCAAGACGATTTGTCTTGGTTTGTGTGTCTTCACTTTTGAGCGCGCTTGCGGTTTCTGGTTTGTTCTGTATTCTGAGGGTATAACATAGATAGTTCGAAACAAAATCCATGAAAGTCAATAAACATCCTAACCGACGACGCCACTATTAAATTACAATCAAACATCGATGGGAACACACTCAAACACTTCGCAATCCGTGCAAAAAAACTATAAACATCGAGAAAACGGGATAAGAGGCTTTTGAAAATAAATCCGATCGACGCCAAGGGTATATTGAGACAAATAGAATGAATTCAGGGGAAGCTGTCTACACCGGAGATATTGTGTAGCCGGACGCTTTTTACAATTTCATATTTGGGATTTTATTCGGGGACTAATGGTCTGTGGTGACGACGGTGCTATTTGCAATGTAGTGTTCCAATTTTGAAGGATTTGAGGAATAAATATAGTAACATGACGTTGACATTTTTCTGTTTATAAAGAGGATTTTTGGCTGATGGAAAATATTATTATGTTTCATGAAAGAATATATTTTGGTACCTGATTTCTGATAGTATTCAGAGGGTTGAACTTACCTTAACTTTTAGAGATAAAATGCTGATGACGTATGTGTTATAATCTTGTTATGGAACGGATTGAGAAGCCGGGAGACGTTATTATACTTATTATATTTGGAGTATTATACCTATTGCTTTGTTTCATTATACTCACACACGAGTATTTATTTATGAAGTCTAAAACGGAAAAGACGTGTCGAACATAAACATAACTTGCTTTTAAAAATCAGTTTCTCTGTTAAAAATTGTTCAAAATGCTTAAAGATAGTGCATGCATTTTGATTAGGTATACCTATCAACACTACAATATACTTCAAATTCGAATTGCCGAAAGATTTACCTTTTACCACGCCATTTATGCACTTCTTTACATCCATAAAAATCGAAACAAAATTCTGCGATTGTTGACACATAAATGTCAAGGTTTTACCTTAAGTAGAAAACCGACAAAATCAATTTTGACTTTTATTTCTCAATACTGGTACACGTGAATCAAATATATGCACAGTGGGTTCCGTAGCATCACTTCATGATTGTATCATCACATCACACATAAGTGTTTACTAATTTGTTTTATATCAATAACACGTCCATTGCCTGATCGAGGAAACGTGGGTCTATGCGATGTTACGCAACTACATAAGTCTAAAAGGAAATATGCATGATGTTATCTATGTTATGTGTTTGCATGCTAACTAGCGAATTTGCATTCACTCTCTGACATGCATATGAAAACGAATAAGTGAGTTAAATTAATAATTTTGGCATTTATTGTAAATTAGCTGAGTCATTCACCATCTCGCGATCGTAAAATTCGCGAGCGCGCGCGAGTTGGCAATTTTTGATTTCAAATTATTTTTTCGAACTTTGTGAGAAATAAAATTATGATGTAGTTAACCATCCTCAGAATTTTTCTGATTTTTTGCTAAATTGAAAATAAATCATTTTTTAACGATACCATTTTGTCGCGATATGTTTGTTATTATTATTATTTTTTATATATAGGACACGTCAATTTGACTTCGCCTCGCCCGATGGTAAGCTGATTATTTACTTTTAGCCCAAAGTTTCAGTTACTTTTCAGCAGCCATGGTCGCGGGGTGACTAAAGATGATAGTTGTCACATAGTTTCAAGTTTAAGATAACTTAAAGTAGCTGAATTATGTATTTGTTGGTGTTACTCTGTGGTGTAGGTGGATGATAGGGTGTATCTTTTAAAAAGCGATTTTATTTCCATGAATGATATTCATGATAACTTCAGAAAGTATCTAATGCTAAATTTCATGTTTCTCGTTCTAAGTGAAGTACTTACCTTAAAGATGGGAAAAAAAAGAATATTTTGTACCAAGGTACATCATCATTTTTAATGTCAGTTGTTATGATTATTTTGAAATTTACAACCAATACTGAAATCAGAAGTCCAACACTTCTGGTTTCAGTATTGGTTGTATATTTCAACATGTACCTAAAAAAAGGTCAAATAAAAAAATAAAAGTTTAGTTTTTTTTATATACAGAACCCTAAAAATAATTGAAGTTAATGACTAAACGTACCACGTCACCTTATTTACTTATTTATCAAATGAGGAAAAACTTTCCGTGAATGGTTTAGTATTGAGTAACGCTAGAGTTAATTCATTCAACGTAAAGGAAAAATTTGAATGTCATATAGGTATAGGGTCTCAATTGAATTTAAATTGTGAAGAAAAATGTCATTTGTGTTGTGACCTGGGGCCGGTGCGGACGTTTTTGATTAAAATGTCCAAGTGGGTTGTGATTGGTTTAGTGTTCACTTTTTGGTTTGGTTTTATGCACAGTGAATGTAAGTCTTATTTGGTTAATTACTTTACAGATAAATTTGAAATAGCTTTACGGACATTACATTAAATCTGGCGTTCAAACATTAGTTAGAAATTAACAATGATTATTTTAAAAACTAAAATTAAATATAAATAGGTAGACAACATAGACAACAGATGAAGAAAATGTGGATTACTGATTTTCCTAGATTATTTTCTCCTATAAAACTGGTAAATTCGGTACTACTTAATTTATTCAGGTTATATTTCGTTCTTAAGTCAAAAAATGCTTCACTGCCTGGAAAATACCTACTAAAAACTACAAACGAAACCTAAGACTATTACTAGTTACAATGTAAATAAGGAAATTTGAATGGTTTTACCTCTTCATGTTGTTAAAGGCCGAACGATTAGTAGTCAAACATCTATAGGATTTGGATCCTAAGGATATTTGACTGCTACTATACATCTATTTACTAAGTGAATTCATTGGATGAATCCATATCCATACTCCATACTAATATAAATGTGAAAGTAACTCTGTCTGTTTGTCTGTCTGTCTGTCTGTCTGTCTGTCTGTCTGTTACGCTTTCACGCCTAAACCACTGAACCAATCTTGATGAAACTTGGTATAGGGTAGATTAGACCTTGAGAAAGGACATAGGCTATGTTTGATCGCGATAACCGACATCCACGCGGGCGGAGCCGCGGGCAGAAGCTAGTATGATATTAAAAGGGAATTAGGTTTTTGGGGGCCCACTTAGGCCTTTGGAGTTTAAACGAACCTCACAGTAAGTGTAAGCCTTTGATTGTTGGGCGAGACTCTGGTGCAGGCTTTCCTCTCAGGAATGGGTGGTCAGACGGTAGACGTTCCTGCAAAAGTCAATTGAGAGATTGAGTTGAAGAGTAGACTTCAGGCCTCGAAGTGCAAGCTTTGAATGCAATCGGGATTAATGACAATACACAGATAGGCAGTGGGTTGCACACGTCCATAGGCCGTAGTAGCCATTTATCATCAAGTGGGTTGTGTGCTTGTTCCTACTTAAGTGGTACAAAAAAGAGTAAATAGAGATATTAGAATCTGTATTTGTTTTATTATAAAAGAATATTAGCAAACGAAAACTTTAAAATTATTTTTGTTGTATTGACGACAAACAATTAACTATAACATTATTCGAACATCCATGGACACAAAGTAGGCACACCGAGACTCGGAAGAAATATCTACAAATCAGATAATTAATTAACCAATATAATTCAAAGAGTAACATAGTGGAAGTAGTTCAATAAACCATTGTCTCATCCGTATAAAGTTATTTATTACAAAAGAGATAAGACAAATCTTCTGATTTGATTCCTACTTATCCATTTCATTGTGACTTTGACTAATTATTAAACGTAGGTGTTTTACAAACATTCATTCTCTGAGCCTTTTATCAGCTCAGTTAGTATCAGCTTTCCAGTGTAACTGATGCGGCTAAACTTCGATATTTTCTATGGAGCGACTGCTATCTGACCTCCACAACCAATTGGCGATATCGAAGTTCTGTAGTTAGACTAGTCGAACTTTTTAAGGCTCTAACTACTCATATTGGCTGCCAGAACTGTTCGTATGTTCACCTAAACAAAAGGCTTAAGGTGCTCTCCGAGGCACGAAAATATCCAGACCAGCGCAAATAGATATGTTCATACATATCTACATACATACAGTTACGCCTCTTTCCCAGCGAGTCAGGCAGACCATATATTTCTTCCTGCAACGATCCTGGCATACATCTTTTGCTTCTTCTACTTTCATAATTGTTTTCATACATATCGCCAGTTTCGGGTAATCTTGACCTATTCTTTCTTTAAAATGCCTTCGATCTGGGCCCATACCATGAACTCTTAAAACAGGTCAATAATTGAACTGCTGTCATTCTACCAATTGCAGTTGGCAGAATGACAGCAGTTCAATTATTGACCTGTTTTAAGGTTTATGGTAAGGCCACTGATTGACATACGTACCTATATCTTACATTCATGAATACTAATACTTGCACTGCCGCGTTCACAACCGCCACGCCATAGAAGCTGTCAAATTCAAAAGCAAAGTTTTTTCAAACATGAATACTGTTAAAAAATAATAAATCTTTTATTCAAATACAGCTTTCAAAGGTAGCCTATTTGCTGCATGAATGAAAAATATGGATAGGTACCTCCACTTTGCATGAAACACACGTATCAAAATATAGTGCAGGTGCAAAATTTTAGTTGCAATATCAAGTTGAACATGTTTCCTGGTGCATTTTAATGAGGAAAAACACGAATACTACATGCACGGCGTACAAATCAAAGAAATGGGCATGTTATGCAGATATTTAGTATTTCACGAGCCCTGTTTTACTGTGGGTGTCTGGCATTACTACCTATATGCTTTTCATTAATTTCCATAAGCCCTGTAGTCTATGATTGAAGTAAAACGATGCAACCCGTAATTTACAATCATATTATTCAAATCGATTAAGAAAGAGAAAAGAGAATCGACCTCGGGCGGGACTCGAACCTGAGATCTTTCCCTTGGGGGAATGCTCATAAAAAACAGTAACAGTAAAGTAAATAAAGTTACAGAACAGATCACAGTAAATAAAACGTTGTAGTGCAATCAAACTAGGAGATCAATAAGTGCAATCGTTTGAAAATTCTACTTACAGAGCACTTACTATGTCGATAAATCTCTTCTACAACTTTAACTTTACTTAAATGGTGCGAGGCGAGACGGGAAAGTCCTTAAAGTAATATCGTGAAATTTAATGTGACGTCACGCATCACCGCATTAGGAGAATCGCGAGCTATGACGCTCAGTGGGCGAGGCCTATGTCCAAGTATACCATTTAATAATGGCATGTACTTAAATCGATATTTGTATATTCCCTTTTTTTCAACAAAATATTTCAAAGCTATATCAAAAACGTCAGTATTTTTGACATAACTTTAACTTGCACACCAATTATGCACACTAACTAAATCAAATTAAATATACTGTTTAATGAAATTTGCAGAACAATTCCTTTGGTTAAAATCTCTGCTGTGATCAGATCAAAACCAGGCGCTTTGTTGTTCTTCAAGTTACTAATAGCTTTCACTACTTCATTAGGGGTTGCTGGTTTGAGAGGAGGAGATAATTGTTGGTCACTATTTATACAAGTAAGGGAGCTTATTAAAGAAAACACAACGACTCAACGAGTTAAATAAAAAAAATAACCACGAAGACAAAAACGGGAGCGGAGCGAAGCGGAGCTCCCGCTTTTGTCTTCGTGGTTATTTTTTTTATCCTTCTAACCTAATCTATCCAAGTTGGATTGCGCACTTTTTTCAATAAAGCTATCATTTGATTTAGTTAGTGTGCATACTTAGTGTGCAAGTCAATTTTTTACACAGCATTCATGTTTCTGGTATACATTCAGTAAATTAGTGGAGTTACGTAGTTTGCTGAAAAATTATACAGATGTGCATTTAAAAATATCCCTTTAATAATTATACCGTTTTTGACATTTGGAAATATAGGATGTAATCGAAATACAATGATTAATGAAATGTGGGTGTTAATTCACCTCTACCTAACCATCTGAGGATAAAGGCGTAATTAATTACCTATATGCATGTATGTATGTAAATAATTAGACTTCATGAAGATGTGAAATTATGTCTCCTTATAATACACAAGCATAATTTAAGATGAGGTTTAGCGTTATCTCTGTTAGCAAGCAAAACCGCATCCTTACCGTGGTTAAAGGTTTAGGGGATAAACACACTTTCCTATTTCGTGTGTAATAAATACACCTACGGAGATTCCCGCAACCATTTCATTCATCATTGTTGTTGTCAACAAGGAAACTGTGGTGTTTTATTGTTTTTTATATTTTTTTCCCCTTTATTATCTCAAAGAATTTATTAAAACTAGCTGACCCGTTCTGGTTTCGCCCGTGGCATACTTCGAAACCCTGTATTACCCCTTTAAGACATTATGCCCGCAATTTATTAATTTTCAAATAATGTATGGGAATTTGCCGGATTTGTTGACATTTATGGTTACTACTCCACTCCCTTGAGTTGTAGCGTGATGAAATTCATACAACCTTCCTCTATAAATGGGCAACATAATAGTACATTATGGTACAAGTGAGCAACGTTGGTGATTACCGCCGAGGCGCCATTCAGACCCGAGCCGCCAGGTGAGGGTCTTAAGAGAGCCGAAGACGGTAATCATCATGCTCACGCGTGCCATACGACGTTTTACAACACACTTGCGAATAAAATAAAACTACTAATACTAAATAAACAATACTACAAATTAATTCGTTTTCCTATGCGCGCGCATTTAACAATGGCGGTCGACCATATTAAAAAAAAAATGAGGTTTGAATTTAACTTTTTTTTACTCTGTTTTTTTTTCTGTACTTAGAGAAAAAAAAAGTTAAATTTGAGTGAAAATTTTGTTTATTATACAAGCATTACAAGTTGAAATTATTTATTTAAATACGAAAATGCATCAAATGACCATACAATAGGCGTATTAATTTATTCGTACTATTAAACACGTTATTTTTTGTATCAAAACTTTTTTAAGAACATAGACAAATTATAGACACTTCCTATAAAATTTAAAAAAGAATCTGTAACTCACTTTTGTGAATAATAGCAATGAAAAAGTCACAGTTTGATAATAGGTGTCATTACGTGCCTAATTGCGGTAAAATAATATCACTTTTATGAGCAGGTGTGTTGTAAAAATATTTTTTCTATTCTAACCATCAGTTCTTGAGATTAGCGGATTCAATCAAACAAACAAACGCTTCAGCTATATAATATTATTAGTTTAGAAGAAGTATAGAGGAGAAGTGCGAGTGCTAAGACTATTTTGGTGTATTTTTTTTACATTAAACGTCATATCATCATCATCACTCTGTTCGCTCCTTCTCCTTTTAATATGGCTTTTTTAAGAAGGAGTGACTTCCATCTGACCTTTCAACACTGAGAAGGAAGCGTGTGACAGAGCGTCGTTCGTCAGTCAAACAGTGTAGATGAGGTTGATGTGGAACCCTACGATCTAATTATGGCCTTATACCTACGTTAAACTATATTTTTACATCCTACATGTCCCTTTAAATTACCGGTGTCTAATGCTGGGTAACCGAACAATTCATCGAATAAGAAAAAAAGATGAATATAGAATATATAAGAAGCAGAGAAACCTCTATAAAATATGTTAAAAATTTCCAGTGACATGCAAAGAAAATGAAGCAAACGTCGAGTGTGCATACTGCGGGCCGAAGCACTGCGAAGACCTAGGACATCCGATCCGGTGCGGCGGCGCCACGTCGCTTTGCACGCCGGAATGTGTGTGCATAGATGGTGCCGTGAGAGCTTCTAATGGAACCTGTATACCGAAAGCTGAGTGCCGTGAGTGTTACGTCTTTTTTCTTTTGAAACAAAGAATTATTTTGTTTGCCATAAGCTATTGGAAATTTCCTAGCAAAAATACTCAAGAACCATGATGCCTGGCAAGAAATATTCCATGATGAATAACTTACTATATCATGAGGTTGACAAGAAAATTATTGCAGACTAACCCATAGTCGCGGCTCCATCTGGTATTATTACTGATCCCGTTCCCATGACCTACAGGAACCTGTGCCTGTGATAAAAAATAGCATGAACCCTATTCACCATCAATATTTACTACAAATGAAATTTGTGTATTTTAAAACCGTCAAATGTCTTTATTAAAAAATAAAGAAATAGTTTATCGGTGGCCTTGAAGTTATAGGTATGATTATATGAAAACAAGCATAACACAAAAAATAATACATTAACTACAACTTGACATAGGGTTTCACATAAGAAGTGTTCTTATCTATATGTTTGTAAAACTATCAAAAAAATCTGTTAAAAATAAACAACAGCCTCATTTGCATTCATAATATTACTTAGGCTACTATATGAACGTAATAAAAATAAGTAAGTCTACACAGTACTGTACACATAATACAAAATCTGTTCAAATAAACTCAAACAGACAATGCTCAATACGAATCGAAATGTAGAATACAAATGAAACAATGCTACACAGGATAAGTTTGTTATTTGAAGTCTCACAAAGTCGCTAAGAAGTTAGAACTGAGTCAAGTTTGCGGTTTACCAATGCGGTGTATTATGTACCTTACGCTTATGCAACACAAGGAATAATAACTATCTGCCCTGTTTTCCCTATTTCTTATAATGCCTACTTAGTTTCATAGTATAAAATCGTCAATTGAGAAACGAAAGTTTTTAGTTGTTCGAAAAGTCAGTGTTATTTCACCTCTGCCAACCGTTTTTCTGGATATCCAGCCGTGAAAATATGTATTTCGGTTATATAGTTAAACCAGCAAGCTTATTGGATGCCTAAGTCGTTCATTAAATGCCGCCGATTTCAACCAGAGGACTGAAGAATGACTAGGTTATATCGCTCCGGCTCCAAAATACCGAAATATATTTGTGTATATTGGGTTGCTATTTGCCATTGTTTTGGATATTTACATGGGCACGATTTGAATATTTGGACCCAGATCCGATCCGAATATAAAACACAACAATCGTATGAATGATACAAAAAGCCATCATCGGTAATGGTATGGGCAATTAGCAGGTGTACGAAATGTATCAGCATTGATATTCAAGTAATGAATATTTTCAATTAAACAATCGTCCACGGAAATAACCATAAAATTCAAGAGGACGAATTTTATTGTTATTTCCTTTATATCAGCAATCTCCTCAACATACTATATTTTTAAATAAGTTATGTAATGGCCTATGGGTACAGTGACTAAGTTACCGTTGGTTAGGGTTTCAAAGCGAGGAATCTCCTCACAATACTGCATCCAGCCCTTGACCAAACTGCCGAAAACGAGCCTCTTCAGATATCGATTGAGGCTCTTGGCAATTAGTACGCAAACCGATGCGACCATCGGAACAATAATTGCCGCATTTACATTACACATGTCGATAACTTCGTGAGTCAAATCCAAATATTGTATTATTTTTTGCAGCAAGCTGTCGTTCAGACTTCAACGCAACAACGGGATGCGGCAACCACTGCGGCAACTCCTGTTCAGACTATAAAGAAGTGAATAAAACGTGTCTAAGTGGGTGTCGTTACAACAGCTGTGATTGTAAGAAGGGTTATGTCTTCCACGAGGGGTTACATCACTGTGTGTTACCTGTTGACTGCTGTAAGTAGCTTCAAGGTTACTAATCGATTTAGATTTGAAAAAGTGAATGCTCAAGATAGGACTAGAGTCCACGACCAGTCCCTTACAGGGGGAATGCTCAGACCAACCGAACTACATGAATATGTCTTGAGATCATCTACGTTTTTTCGTATTTCCATATATTCATATAGGTAAATGTCGGTAGATGGCTCCACGATCGCCCCACGATGGTTGTATAGAAGAATCTAGAAGACGTATTCACTATGCGTCAGGTTTTTTTTTCTTTTTTGTATTTTTTTTTTATATGGGACACGTCAATTTGACTTCGCCTGCCTGATGATAAGCTGAAGGCAAAGTCTTGGAAAAAGCGGGTCACCATTATTAGACACGTACCATGTTAAAATGGTGGCACTCAGCTTGATGGCCTCATCAGATGCTTTGATATCTGTTTATCAACTATTGATCAAACACCATAAAAGACTCACTTGATGGTAAGTGACGATGTGGTCGACGGTAAAGCACGTTTACCTAGAAGTCAAGAGTCAGTTGGTCAGCATTCTCCTGTGAAGGACTGGTAGGTATATCTAAAAAGTATAGAATTTCTAACAGAACTTTGAGAATTTAAGGAAGTATTTTTCTTATAACAAGACTTTATTTGATTTACAGAAAAAAATGCTGTAAACTCGGAGAGCGGAATTCGTGGAACTTGAAAATTTTAAGAATAACGCAAGTATGAACAAATTTTGCCCTGGGGGATAAATTATGAAGGAAATTGTAACGAAGACTGACCAGCTAAGCTTGTAAACATCCTAGTTAAGTTAAATTGAAATTATGAAAGCTTTAAGAATTAAAACGATAAAATAAATTTTGTTTTACTTATTTTTCACTGTCTCGCTTGGCATATAATTTGGAGTATTCACTGATTATTTAAATACCACAAAAGAAACACTAATACAATAATAAAAGAAGACGAAAGGTACAATAACAATATCAGTAACACTACCATGAAATGTAAATACGATGTTTCGGAGAATTGGTAGCATGAGACACATTTTTCCTCAATCGAACCTGAAGAAGGACATGACACTTCGTTCGGCCTTAAACCCTGCGAAAGAAATTCGAAGTAACTTCATGATTGCTATATAGGTACGTCCATCGTTCGTGTTTCTATTGTAGGTGCGTTTCATGGTAGCGGGGTAGCCCCCTAAACTAATAAAACCAAACCCCAAACTACAAAGTAATAGTTGAAATCTGCTCCTAAGGAAACAACCATATTCTCTTTCACGAGTGCAGAACAACTTTCAACGCTCTTCGAAATAGCCTGCGGGTCCAAAGAATGCAAATTCTTACCCGTTTCTTTGCCTTTAAAATTCGAGCTGTGCGCAGTATTGTCTATATTAACAGAAAGAAGCTACTTGTACCTATCGATAGGTTGCTTGGTGGCAAAGTTGCAGTACTACGTTGGTTAGCCTATATTGGATTGTCAAAGAGTGTTGTAGATGTGATCGACATAGATTCAGCGAAGATTTTAAGTCTTCGTAAAGCAGCACCAAAGAGTTGAGACACAAGGACTTTGAATCGTGACTATTTGACTATATCATCACTACTTATTATTCACAATAACAACGCTAAGGTTAGAAAGAAACAAGATATTTATGTGTTGCTACTAATAGAAAGAAAGAGAGAAGGGTAAAATAAAAGTTGCTCAAAAAAGACTTTTATCCTGTTCAACGAATAAATTCTCCAGATGTTATGTTAAATTTCTTATGGTAGTTAACGTTCTTGAAGTAAAAAGTTTTATAACAGTTGCGTGAAAGTCTTCAAGCTGAGTGCGTACTTCTGCGTGTTTATTAATAAGTATACAGAGAGTTAAAAAAAATATTGAGCTGACATGAATTGAAAATCTTCAAATATGTAGTAACTCTCAGGATAGGAAGGTAATTGGTATAGTCTACAACATAAGAGTCAGACAATCAAAGCTCAGTATCACTTATTCAATAAAATTGCAATTTGTTTTTATCAAAATAACAAAAAAAGCCTTTTTATTACTATTAGGCTAGCTTGGATTAGGTTACCTAAAAGCTAAGGCGCTTCTTACTTAATATGTAGTATGGTATATTGTATTGCGGTATGATGAAGCTTTACTGCAAAAAATTAGCAAAAGATTTTTCTAATTCACTTATAAGTCTCACGTAGGTATAAGTCTATTTCTTAATCGATTTGAACAGTTAGCATAATAAATGCTTCAAAATTTTATTCACTTATTTTACCTACTAATTAGTTAATCCTATAATTTTTAAATAATTTAGTAGAGACAAAACTTTGTTAAATAACGTTGTATTTCTAAATCTAATAACGTCTTCCAAATTTTACGTAAATCGATTCAACAGCCTAAAAACATTTTCCGTTAAATCTTTCAGACAGAGCTGATTTCGTTTCACGCTTGTCTTGTGTCTTATTTAAAAAGTCCATTATAACAATTAGTGAAATGAATAAGTATCTACCTACTTACTCATTTGCTTTCAACGGCTAAATGTTCTTCGCGTGTTTTGAGGCAATAAAGAGAAATCTCCAAGTGAAAATCACTTAGGCAACATGTTAACAACTTTGACGACGAAATAGCCGTTTCATTTTGACTGCTATTTCCGAGAAGTAAGATTGGTTGACCATAGAATTTGACAAATGTGTTTGGCGGCCGTTATAAATTCTATGAATATGGTAGGTATAACACTTTACTAACCAAACTTAGGGTGCTTTCATAGAGAAACAGGTTATCAGTACCGGCTACCTGCCCCGACAAATTTATATACCAACAAAAATTATGATACTTAGGTAGTTCATCGTTTACACTGCAACCTCACATATGTCAAAAAACAATTGCAACGCATTCGCACACTTTTGTTAAATGGGCGCGAATACTTTGCAATTTTTTTGGCAAACGACGAATTGACATGATGGCAACACGGATAGGTTTACCCGTACTGGCCCGCCCGTATTGGTAACCTGTTTCTCTATGTAAGCACCCTTACTTTGACAGCGTACAGTTATTGCATTCAGGTACAGTCCATTCCTATCCAAGATGTGTGTTCACTGAGTGTGTAGGTACTCCAGTTGGTCAAAATATTCCCTGTAAAGAAACACTGGTCGCGGGTTTCAACTCACATCCTGGATGTTAAGTGTCTCCGATCTAATTCAAATGAAAAAGTTAGTACCTATACCAATTTCTTCGAAATTTCATGTTAAGTTAAAGTTACTAGTCTAGTTACTAGTCTATATAAGTCTCGTTAGGCCGCTGGGTCAAGGACTTGATGCAGGAGGACAGGATGCACTCCTTGACACACCACGTATTGCAAGGAAATTCCTATCACTGGAGCGACCATAGCCTGGAGCCCTAACAACCCGTAGCTTGGCCTCTGTACCCGATGCCGGTGGGGTAGTATTTTGATATTTTTAAATGTATTTGTTTTTTAAGTATATTTAAAAATATAACTTATGTTTAGAAAATTAATAAAATATATAAACACGGTCTACAGTGACTCAAGGCTTATTACATACAAACCCCATAGCAGTCTGGAATAAGGTTGAAGCTGTAAATCAGAATTATAAGGAAATGATTCAACAGTCCCTCCTTAATTGCTGTCAAATAAATTAAACGATAATCAACAAAGTCTATTTGGTCGAAGAATCAATTGCTAACAGGTAACAATTAACCTCTTATAATAATATATAATAATAATAAACTCTATCTTATAAGCTATTTTGATATTACATAAGTCGGAATTTCGGGTAGGTACGTTCGGTGGTTTATTTATATGTCGTTGGTACGAATATAATAATATAATGATACTGTCGGAAGCTTACGCGAATATCACTCATGCATACATGCGATGATGGCAGCTGAAATGTCAGGTTAAATATAAAAATACCAAATATATCGCGATAGAATCCGTTAAAAGGTGTTTCAATACTAGCTGTTACCCGCGGCTCCGCCCTCGTGCATGTCGGTTATCGCGACCAAACATAGCCTACGTCCTTTCCCAAGTTTTCACAAACGCGCGAGTTGATGACACAAAAATAATTCAAAATCGAAACTTGCCAACTCGCGCGCGCTCGCGAATTTGACGATCGCGAGATGGTGAATGACTCGTCTAATCTATCTCTGTACCAAATTTCATCAAAATCGGTTCAGTGCAAACGTGACAGACAGACTGAGTTACTTTCGCATTAATAATATAAATATAGAAGTATAGTATAGATAATAATGGGTAGGTATTATGTATTTGGGCTTATAAAATTATTATTTAAAAGCGTTGGCTAGTTTAATCTACATATTCATAACTTACATTTAGCTGCCAAATTATGTACATCGATGCAATTGAAGTAGATACAAAGTTTTCGATCAAACAATAAACTTGTACCAGATGTGAACGCAGTCGTCGATTTAACAGGGTTCCGGTGGAAAGTGAATGGTCGAATCAGTTGAATAAGAACCTAAATATTCAGAATAATACTAATAAATTAAAATACATTAAAACTCATTTTCATTTCAAACTACGGTCATGTTTAGCAAGAAACGTTAGTGATTACATTATTGTGTGAAGAGAAAACATTTCACCTCTATTACAGTGATTCACACAAAATCTTTTATCCTTGTAGCTTGGCTCAGGCCCGGGTAAAAGCCTTTAGAGAGTGTTGCTTCTATACAGATTAATGTTACTAGTTGTTACTCAGTTGTGAATGTTTCGGTCCAAGTATGTTATGTACTAAGAATATAGGGTATAACTCAATTTCTATGAGCTGTGAACCTTTTTGTAAGCGTCGATTTATTTCATGTTATTTAGGTGTTTTGCGGTGTTGAGAATATCATGAGATAAATTAGGTTTAAGGGTGGTAATACTAGAGTGCAAGATGGGATGTGATGTAAGCTTTTTATCTACATTATACAATCGATGCGAAATGATAATGGACTCCAGCATCGATGCTCAGTAGATACATTAGTGGACCAACTAATAATGTTAATCATGATATCGTTAGATAGGAATAGAATCTTAATCATTTAAACAAGGAATCTAATTATTGTAGTTCCGTCACGTTTGATTACTATTAAAATAATATCTAATAATAAATAATAAAAAAATGTTTATTTACCCAAAAAATACAGATACAAGGTACAATAAGACAGAGATAGCTGGTTTATTATTTATTTTTATTTATCATATATTTCAAACCTATACAAATTATATATACACTCATATATTGTGAATTGCTACAATAATACTTCCTCTTAAATGTTAGTTGTGGAACGTTTGGATTGCAGCAATGGTTTATGTAGGTACGGGCAATCCACCCGGTTATTAACCCGCTCCAGATGTCGAGCATACAATTCAAAGTTAGCAGATTTAAGTAGGTACCACGGAGACAGTTCACTTCGGTATTGAAGTGGCCACTACGGACATTATCCCGTACCTACTACGTGAAAAGGATAGCACACACTAATCATGTTTAAATAATAAGTTAAAGCTGACGAAAGCAGTGTTATCGTCAAACTTTATAAAATGTCTATGAACCTCAATCGACTAAACTGCTTTCTTAAACAGTTTTGCATGTGGCCTGACCTGAAGTCTAATCGAGGCTTGAAATGAGCTGCAAGTAATGCAGTTTTTTCATTGATAAAGCAAGCAATCATTCGGCATCGTCATTTTAAGTACAGCTCACATAAATACATTGAACATTATTATTTTCCCTAGCAAATCTTCAAGAACATTAAGATCTATAAAATCATTGTTACTCAATCAACTTGAACGTACAAAAAGAAACGAGACAAACACAAACAAAGTTATCTGACTCACACATAAAGCGAGTGATCAAAGAGAGGAATAAAAGAAAAATCAACGTGAACAAACAAATAAGACGAAAACCAATTACAGTTGGCCGAATAACATTTATCGTAACCAATTAGTTAGTAGAGTTTGAGGGGGAACTAATATCACTAATTAGTCGAACCATCGAACGTTACTTGACGAAGCGAGTGAGTACAGACTAAGTAGAATCTCCGGAGGTTTTACGACTCCGTTCATGGTTCAATAGGCTTTCCTGTTATTCATTCAATTTATTGTTACATTATTTATTCTCAGAAATATAATGGAATGTGGATAATTTTTTCACAGGATTGATTTGAAATTGGAATGTTTCAATCATTGAGGATAACAGAATTTACGGAAAAATTGTTTTTTTTTTTTAACTCTCCAATATAAATAATTAATTTAACACTTGTTTGCTTTATGACACTATTAAAATGCCTGAGCTGCTTTATCGCTATATAGCTGCAGGTTGGTACGTCCATGCCGCTTTTTTGCTCGAATTGGCGGAACCACTGCCTTGCCCTTAGATACTATAAGATATTAAAATATAGGTAAAATATATTTTTCTTAAAGGGAAAAAGAAAGAAATATTTGAATACTGGCCGATTACAATTAATTTGAGGTTAAAGCTTGAATTGTTTTTTTAAGGAATATTAATTACCTTGTTTACTAACGTTCCCGCATATATTTTCAGCATTAATCAATACTAAAACTATTATCAATACTATTATGAATATTATTTTCATCCTTAATTTATTCATCTTTATAATCCTTACTGTCTATATCTGAACAAGGTTCGTAGCAAAAACTTTAGGGAGATAGCAAGAACTTTCCTCAGATTGATTTATGGATTACACAAAAACCTTCCTTCAGTACGTTAAGATTCCTCTTATAAACGAGTTGATCCTAGGTAATTTTTCTTCTTTCATTTTATAACCTAATGTCGGTACCTAAATACAGTTCATGTTCAAATAAGCTTGACGGTATAAGAATTTATGCAGAGTCTATATACGAGTTTGAATAAAAATTGAATAGGTTCCATTTCCAGAGAAAGATTGCGTGGCTTGCTGTTGCGGTTGGTTCATTCCCAGAGATCTTCCCAGAAAGTTGTAAAGGGAGCCTACTTTTTCCCATAACTTATCATCACTGAGTATGACAGGGACCTCGTCAGGATACACGATAGCGGAAAAATAGCCACCCATTCATTCAACTGCCCCATACACAATAACTAGTAAGATTTGTACCAATAATATCATACAACGGTCGAAAACAAATGAAGTCGTAAATAGAAACGGAATTTTCAATGTTTTAAATCAATAACAGCTGCAACAGAAAGTTAGAAAGTGTTTTCCAATAACACAAGAAGGACTGCGAGTGCAAGAGTACGTGTTCGAATAATAATACGTCAAACTACGGTAATATTTTTGTGACGCTTTAATTTTAATATTGCTTTATTTTTTATAGCCAGAACTAATGGGACTTCGGTGTAGACAAAATTACACAGGCGTACATACATACAGTCATGCCTCTTTCCCAGTAGGGTAGGCAGAGACCCAATGTATCTACTTGTATACAACTTTCACTTCTTCTACTTTCATAATTGTTTTCATACAATTGCTCGCCGGCTCCTCCGAGTACTCTTGATATGTCCTTTGAAGATGCCTTTGATCTGATTAATATACTAAACTGAATATATTATGTAAAGCAGAATTTACTGCATATAAAGCATTGATATAAATTTTTTTATACCACTTAGGTGGCAGACAAGCACATTGCCCACCTGATGGAAAGTGGTTACCGTGGCCAATGGACGTATGCAACACCAGGGGCGTCACACTCGTGCTGCCGACCCTGAAGAAACCTTCTAATGCCCTTCTTGAAGAACCCCATATTGTAGTCGCTTGGCAAAACCATCGCGGTAAGTTCATTCCATAGCTTGAGTGTGCGAGGGATGAAGTTCCTTTCATACCGCACAGTGCGCACCGTTTCCGGTCGCAATGTGTGAAGTATATAGTGTATGAAGTATGTTCAGGATTCACAACTATTTATGACCTTTATTTCTAAGTCACATAATAAGATCACATGCACATGCAACTTTCTCTATGCTTCTAACGTATTCTACCTATGCATATTGAAATAGTTTTCAAGAGAAAATATACAACAAAATAATGTTAAATCATCACTATAGTCCTTAATCATCAATTTTTAATCACTGTCTTCAAGAAAAATTAAAATATCAAAAAGAAAAAATGTGTCCGTCAAAAATTCCTATCTTTAATCATGAATCGAGCTTTTGTAATCACCATAAACATTTTGAAAGCATTGTACGTCCAAGGGCAAACTTAAATAATACGAAGATTACTTTAAAATTTGATTCAAACTGACAACAAGGGAATATTAAGACATCAATTTTACGCCTTAACGTCCGTCGAAGTCGGTTCTCCCTTTGTACTAGAAGTTTTATAACTTTGTAATTTGAGAGTTACTTTGTCCATAAATAGAGGTGTCATCGAAAAATGTTCAAAGTTTGTACTCGTATCAAACAGTTCGAGTTACAGTTTAGAGGTAAACTGCGTTTGAACTCGAGTTACTGACAGACCGTTTGAAATCTGTGATCGGTTTCACTGTATGGCATTTCTTGACTCTTTGTTGTTACGAAACTTGTGAACATCAGACATATCGTAGATGTTACAGTAAAACGACAACGGACGATAAAATGTATTATTATACGTAAAAAACAGATTCAAGAAAATCTTATGTTAATTTAGATTGCCTACATTTCATTAAAAAAACTTAACGTTCCTAGTGAGTAGTGGTTACATCAAACTTTTAAGCGAAAGCTTGCCTGGATTAAACATTATATGAAACCAAGGCCTGGTTTCAAAACAAGAATATTGGTCAGGAAGAGTTTTGTACACCTAAAGTTCGAGCTTTAGTTTTTAACTGAACATACTCCCTTCTCTTTTATTTTGTAAATATTTTAGTCTAGAAAATTCTTTTTATTTATGTGTTCACTAATTAATGTGTTTTTAATTAATACACTTATGTTTCGACCACCTTATATATTCCAGATAATACCGATCTAGGTACAGAATATCAATAATAAAACGATAAGTTTATAACGTCGAGCACATTTTTATATATCAACTGTGGCACAGAGTATATGATCGTCGACGTCTCTGGACGTCAGAATAATATATTCTAATACATAATCCTTAGTTATTTGCACAACTACATTAATGCACTAGACGTACGTAACGTATATATACGTTGTTCGCATGAACGTGTTAAAACTTTTAACACGTTCATCACCCTTCATCATCAAAACCCTTACTTTACCCCTGAAGTAAATAACTAGCTAGGTACATCTCGAAATTGCCTGTGAAATGACATCCTTGTGAAAATATAAGGTGGAAATGAAACTAAATAAACTTAAAAAAATATCATCACAAGGCACCCTCAATTTACCATTTAATTTGGGTTATGTAAACCCTTTCAGCTTCCAGTTTTGATGAGACAGAGAGCTATTTGTACAAGGCAAAGGATTGTCTCTAGCCGTATTATGAAATGTATTGACATTGGAGTAATATTATTGTACTGTAATCATGACGATATGATCCCACAAAAGAGATATTACTCTGTCTGAGACATACTATAATTTGTTTTACATAACATATTGTTATAACTTTTTTTAAAAAGAATGCTGCTGTCATTATTTCAGTAGATACGATAAAGGAATAGTGCCCCTATTCGGTTTCTAACATAGACGGACTGGCTCCTCTTTTCGACGAAGTAAATAGGTTTCGTGTACAATGTGTATATTGTAATAAATGTAAATTTTTTTGTAGGTCACCTAGTAACACTATACCTAATCTATATACACCCAAAGGGATAAAGAGGGAGGTATGAACACCCATATCTTTTCAAAACTATATTATTACACCTATATTTTGTTCTTATTTTTGCCAGTCAGTTAATCGTGCGGATTCGAGGATCCCACGAATACTCCCTAGAGGAGTGGCTAAGTCGGAATTGATTCGACTAAAACCGCACGCCATCTCCGGTCTCGAATGTCAGGGTACAGGGTGACTCAATAAAAGATTTTCATCGCATTACACAACACCTATTATAAAGCCTCTCCTTGCCTGCACAGGACAACACGTGCAGGACTTAGATGTCACCCGGATACGGTGCAGAATATTCCATCAAGGACCAAGTGGTTCGGAGACTCGTTCTATTGCCGCACCATGAGAGTTTAGACCTGCAATTTCTTGCCAGCTTACGTGTTTCCATGTAAAAAAATATAATGATAATCTTGCAATGTTACTTTACACACTTTACATTACGAAGATTTTCATTACTATCTGAAGATTTGCTTTACACGTAACTTTTTCATCCATGTAAACCAAGGAATGAGTTACATTGAAAAGTGAGTCAATCTATTTTCCTTCATCCATTTGCATAGCAAATGCGGTGGAAGGGAATAGGAACACGATGTTTAAGCAATCAGCAAAGAGGCTATAACTTGTGCACTTTTACAATTGGAAAATAAAATGCTGGTGGGCAATAAGTAAGTACAGTCTGCTTGTATTAAATTGCCATGAGGTGTACGCTATATATTTTTATGTAAATAAAATGTATGTAACATTTTTAATTTACTATGTTTGTTATAGAGAATTATTTTGATCCTTATGATTTTCACTATTGATTGAAGACATAAAAGTACAGAATGATATTTTTTCGCATTTAGTCTGTTGCCACACCCGATGATTGACCGGATGTGGCAAGCGAGTTTTCTAAAAACATCATTGTATGTATTTTTTTTTCTTTTTAAAAATATGGCAATGTTTCTTTTAAGTGAAATTCGCTATCAGCAGTATTTAGAGTACTTTCCCTCCAGGTAAGGTCGAAATTTTCCACCCTGTATATTTTGTGCTACTATGAATTATGAACATAGCAATAGCAATTGCCCAGACGCGTACAAAGTTTTGGCACAAAGTACTTTGTAGCCCAAAGTCCGTTTATTGTTTTTGATTGGTATGTTTGGCGTAGGGAGAGCTGATCCTAACTGACCTGGGAATGCCTGGGATAATAGCTAGGAGATAGAAGAAAGTCAGCCTTTCCGGAAGCGTCTGCTGTCTCCTCCTCCTCCCCTCGTTCATTGTTTAGTAGATTTACCGATAGGTGAGGTTGACGTTGGCCTGAAGTTAGATATGTATATACCTACTTTGTTATATAGTAGGTAGGTAGATATATGCTCATTGTCAACAGACAATGAGCATATATCTACCGAATCTAACGAATAACAATTCGGGCAAGTAACAATATCCAATAATCCAATTTTTAGAAACAAATTCTGAGTAGCACAAGATTGATAAGAGTGATCGATCTTCTTTCAGAAAACTTTGAAGGAATTAGTTGTTAATTTATTTCTGTGTTTTGTTTCTTTATTTAAGTAAGACAATTTTTTCTTGAGCAAATAACTTAAGACAATACAAATTTGTGATAAATTCTCAAGAACGAAATCGGACTTTTTCAGAACAAGTCTTAATTCATATTTATTGTGTTAGCCTGGGGATAGAAAAATACTTTTTGATTAAAAAAATATTTGTTTATTATTGACTTGACAAGTATTGAAATCACAAAGGAATATAAACTAAATAAGTACTCGGGTGCTGCCTTGTTTCAGCAATCTGAAAATATAAGAAAGGGACAATACAGCAAAACAATGTTGTTAAAAAAATAAACATGTTTTTGAATAAATCAATACAAGTCCTATGTATATAGGTCTCGTCTTAATTTCCAAAGGTCCAATGGAAATCGGACATGTCAGATAAGAGTCCATTGTCATTCATATTTAACACTAGCCTTTCGCCCGCGGCTCCGCCCGCATGGATCTCTTATCTTCAGTTCTGAGTAGAACCGATTGCAATCAAACAAACGTAAGATTTTAAGTCTGAACAAGACCTTTTTATCAAAATAAACTGCATCAAAATCCGTTCAGTAGTTTTTGCGTCCATCGCGGACAAACATTTTTAATTTACAATTATATAATAGTATAGACTAGCTGATGCGCGTGGTTTCACCCGCCTAGCATCATTCCGTTCCCTCTACCTGTGGGAACCTATTCCTTGGATTTTGATCCGATTTGTTACTCTAGACTATAATCGACACCTCTGGGTTCAATTGGCGTATAAACCAAAACACGACTTTTCAGGAGAGCAAAAAAACGATTTTATTTTTAGAAGAAAAAAAGCATAACTTTTTTATTTTAGAAGCTACATAGAAAATTCCAAAGAGAAAGATTCTTATAATTTGGGGATGAAGAAGGCTAAATCATTCAATCATATCTATCTTCTTTGGTTTAGAAGTTAGCATGGATATACGTCTTAGAAAATACCAATTTATGGTGTATACACCCCATGAAAATTGGATGAAAAACCAAATATGGATATAAGCTGTACTTATATCCATATTTGGTAAAATTAAGTTCACATTTACTGATGTAAAAGCACGTAACTGTAGATTTTTTGCTGTAAAAACTATTTACTTTGCTCAGCAATAGAATTATAATTAATAAAAACAATCTCGATACTGTTAGAATGTGGCAGAATTACATTAATTAGTCTTACTACAGAATTGTGGTCGATATATACGAAATTAAACTACCAGAAACGAAATTAACTTAGTTTTATTAAATAAAACAGATAATTATGGCACACATTATCAGTCATGATCAGACTACCAAACTAATAAAGGCAAATTATTTAAATCTGTAGCTCTTCCACAGCCATCTCTCCTTCACCGCGACTTCCTCGTACAACAGATTGTCCTCAGGGTCTTTGTCTTTAATTCAGCGGCACTTGAACAGAGCCTGCGCCATTTTGGAAACGTTTGTGGAACGCGCCAACTTATAGATAAGCTTTTGCCCCTCAGACGATTCCAACTTGTTATATAGCGGTTGCAAGTGGTCTCGTTTGGCCCTGGCTACCGCTGTCCTGGTGGCGCGTTTTGCATCTTTGTACGCGTCGCGGTCATCGAAAGATTTGGACGCTTGCCACTTTTTTAAGGAGGGCTTTCTTCACCCTGATCTCTCTCTGCACTGTGTCGTTCCACCACCAAGTGTCCCTGTCATAGATGCGTCCACCCTTAGACGTACCGAGCACCACTCTCCCCGCCTCAAGGATAGCTGCCTGAATCCTGTCCCAGCAAACCTGTACTGGTTCGTCTACAGCATCAGCGCACTTGTCACCGATAGCTGAGACGAGACTTTGGGACTTGGCTTCACCACCACCTGATTCTGCGTTGGCCACGCTCGGTGCGTTTGTCTTTGAGTTTCACGCGGAGGTCCATGACAAGGAGACGGTGTTGGCTAGTGAGACTCTCTCCGGGTATTACCTTGCAGTTGGCCACCCTGCTGATGCTATGCCTCTTAGTGAGTAGGAAATTGATCTGGGTAGCGTGCTCTCCGCTCTTGCAGGTGACAAGAATTTCGGCTTTCTTTTTGAAGAACCTGTTCACGACGGCAAGTTCGGTGGCCGTACACGTTTTTAGGATGTGCTCACCCTCTGGGTTACGGCTACCGTGTGCAAAACCGCCGTGGGCATGTCCAAACTCCTCACACTTGTCACCCACATGACTGTTCGTGCAGTGGTTTTACTTTAGCAGAATCGAGGGCCAGGGCCTCGATTCTGCTAAAGCAAAACCACCGTCATAACACGGACACTGTAATAATTTTTTGAATTTTTACCATTTAATTTAAGACTTTAAAGCAATGTTTGTAAAATCTAAAATTAAATGGCCCATTGTAGAGTGAACGAAAGCGTGTAGTAAAAATATTGTCATTTAATTTTGGACTTTAATTCTATAGCAATAAAGTCTAAAATGGAATACCATTTTTTGCAATGGATATGGTTTATACGTCCATATGTTATTTAAATGTTTGGATTTACGACCTCAATTTTAAATTACGTTTAAGAAATATATTTATTCGTCACGGCGTAAAAACCATTTACAATCAAGGCAGATCTTACGCCCCGGGTTAATAAAAATCTTGGTCATAACGTCTTACTAAAAATTTAAAAAAGAAAAATTTGATCTAATTTTTTTGGGTCGTAAAAGCATTTTATTTGCGAATTTGAACATTTCAAATATACAGATCGATAGAGAAAAAAAATCTGAACTAAACGGTGTATATAACTCATTTTGGCCAAAATGGTTTATACGCCAATTGAACCCAGAGGTGTCGATTATTTTTACCAAATCCATTCAACCGTTAGAGCGCAAGCGTCATGGAGAGAACATACATTCAAATATCCGATCACCTTCACAAACTTCCACTTTTAATATAGGTAAAAAACCGCGTGGTTCCCGGCAGAGTAGAATTTGAGCCACCCCATCTCTTCCCATGCGGTGTCATACAAGGCGACTAAGGGATAGAGCTGTTTAACATCAGACAGTTATATACAGCCCAGAATCAGCCTCAGATGCATGACTCGAGTCAACATTCGGCAATAGACTCACCTCCTATTACGTGGGACCTAATACAATGATTTGTGAAATGTGGGTGTAGTTCACCTCTACCTAATCCTCTGGGGATAAAGGCATGATCAAATGTTACATGTATGATAAAATCTAATAAAAATCGTGTGACTTACCACAAGCTGGCACACAAATGTCATGTTCATTTCTGAAGTGACCTTCCTCACAGATGCATTTCGGTTCGCAGTTCAACACAAACGTATAACATTTGACCACTGGCTTGCCTACATCGTCACACGACTCTCTTAAGCACGCTTCAGGACAAGCGCTCCAGACTTCGTTAGGTCTCGTGCAGTAAACTGGAGCTGAAAGGTACATACAAGTAAGTATCATCAAGGACTAATTGGGATGTAATATACTGTCTGTACAAGACTACTTTTGATTTTCCTTCGATTCACACATTCGCTAATACTATCGTATTCTAGAAGGATATATGGCGTAAGGATATAATGGTGCAACCCCATATATTCTTCTAGAGATACTGGGCCCCACATTTCATTCTCTGGGGTCCAAGCTGGCCTGTTAATCAGCAGGTGTACTTATGATGTATATGAATGTATATGAACGTATGTGTATATAAATGAATGTATATGAATGTATATAAATGTATATGAATGTACATGAATGTATATATGAAATACTAGATCTATTTACTTACGACACGTTGATGACTCGACACATCTTCTATCGTCATAACTCCACCATTTATGATTTAAATTGCAGGCACAACCCGATAAGCAGTAAGGACTTGGATCACAGATAAGCGTAGCTCTGTTGTCATCAACTGGGCAATATTGTGTAGGACAGCCGTACTTGCAGGGTACGATACTAGCATTTGGACCACATGGATTACCACCTAGAAGAAAAAAATACAACTTACACTTGAAGGTAAGTACTTTCAACAATAAAAATGTTAAGTAAATGGACCCACCGCTTTCGAATTTGTCGATCGTCATTAATACCTAGCCATAGATATAATACAATAATCTAAAACTAATGATGTAAGAGAGAAATGGCAAAATAAACTTAAGTGTTTTCTTGTTATATTTGTTCGCGCATCAGGGCTAATTCTGAGTGACATCGAGTTTCAAACTCAATCGTAATGTGAGATGATGGTGGATTGCAATTGGTTAAGATAGAAGACAGAAATAGCGTAAAATTAGACCAACTGTTGGCTTTTACGAACACACGTAGTATCATGAAAAGATTTGTCACTCAGAATAAGGGGTCAGGACTGATGTGCTACTTTCAGTAGATATTATTACTGGGACCCGGTACAAAACAACTAAATCTGAATTACTTGACTAAGCGTTTGTCTGTAATCTTAAGACAGCTGACCAACGGAGTTAAATCACTTGGCTGAGTTTTGGTCAGGCATTTTCAACAGGCTGACTTTCAATACACCATTTAAAAAAAAAACATAATGCACTTACCTGGACAACTGTCGGGCAAAATGCACTGTCCGGTCTCATTACACAGTATGTAACCAGGTTTACATTCACAACCTATTGGCTCACATGAGCGTCTACAGGGTATAGCATCCGGGCGTTGACAAGTGGATGGACACGGCGCTGGACATTTTTTTGGTCTTGCATTTGGATCCCCGTTGCAGCTTCCATCAACTGAAGATATCAACAATAATATAACTATAAACCGACCACGAGTAGTGTACCGCTACCGCATACCCAAGGTACGCGCGGCGTGGCGGGAGACGAGGTAAAAAAAAGAGAAAGAAAGATTATGGAGACGAGAGTGAGCGAGATACCGCCACCAGCGTTCACACAAGTATCTCACTCGCTCTTAGCGGTCGGTCTATAAGCCGTACCTTCTTCTATTTTAATTTGCATTTTATAACGGCCCACAGGCTGCTGTTACAACCCAGTAGTAATCGAAAGGCTAAAAGTCAGTTTCGAAAAAATTACGTTTAAACATTTATTTGAATGTTTTATCTGAACAATTTTGGTACTTGACTTTTGCAAAAATTCTGCTAACTGTAGAATAAGCCTAATGCCTTCAACTGGGTACCTTAACTCCGTACTCACACCCAATACGAAAATTGAACATGGATCCAAGACCTATCGTGAAGAATAGCCATTCGCTAATCTAACGCCACTAGAATTATTAGTGCAAATATATACACCTCATAAATAGTGAACATCGTTTAAATCTCAAAGTCTCTCTACAGACGTTTAACATAATATGAATGCAAACACGATTTGTCCTTCATGTACATTAAGTAAACCTCTTGGAGTATTCACTGAATATTCTAATTCAAGCCAAGGGTTACCTTCTAAAGTAAAATTATTTTAGAGCACAGTGTATGTAGTAAATCATATTATGCTAATAGTGGCTAACTTTCAAGGAGCAAGCGTCTACAATTTTGGGCTTATTCAGTTCTAAATGTTCGTTTTATGTTAAACTAGCCGTTACCCGATGCTCCGCCCGCATGAATGTCGATTATCGTGACCAAAAGTTAGCCTATGTCCTTTCCCAAGGTCTAATCTATCTCTGCACCAAATTTCATCAAAACCGGTTCAGTGGTTTAGGCGTGAAAGCGTACCTGACAGGCAGACAGAGAGACAGACAGACAGAGGGACAGACAGACAGATAGCCAAACAGATCGACGGACAAACAGACAGAGAGACAGAGTTAATTTCGCATTTATAATACTAAGTATGGATAGAGAGTCAGGTGGCCCTGTCTCTATATTGAATGAAGGTTCAATTTTCACTTGGTACCAACACAATATTTTTTTTTTAACTTTATAGTCGTATTTAGACGGTAGAGGTCTGTCCTAGTCAAACCTCTACAGTATCGCCTCCAAACATTGTATTGTCTCGATCAACTTACCTGGACATTCTTCAATTCTGATACATTTCCCTCCAATTTCAGAAAGTATGTATCCCTCTGCGCATTGACAGCCGTCTATGTTAGTCTTTGCTGGTTCATAGGGGCAGGAGGGAGGGTTTGGTGAAGCGCAGGTTCGGCGGCATTCGTGAGGTACGGTGCAAACTGGAGCTGAAACAATTATTGAAAATTATTAGTGTCTGGGCGTGTCCAAATAGTGAAGGCAATGAAAACAAGCGACCAGAAGCGTATTTAAAGATTTGGCGCCCCGGGCCAGTTAGGTTTGCCGCCTCATTTAAGTGACGTTCCCGTTACCCGCTAGCCTGCGCCTAGAATGGCCCAAAGTAGGGGTCCGCTAAGAGTTGTTGGCGACTTTTAAGCATATAATACTTTATAAATACCTATATGCGCTCTATAAGCGCAGTATGCGTCTCTTGGGTGACTTTTGGGAATAGCACGGGGTGCTACTGCGATGGACGAGCTCAAATTCACCAAGCGTATATTATAAACAATTCGCGCGTGACATGGCCTCATTTGTTTCACGATTTAGGTCTAAGATACGTGTCCCGAGATATACCTTTGTATCACAGGCATTGAAACGATTTTTCTACCATTTACATGCTAAATAAAAAATAAACAAATATATCCCGGGTGGGTACGCTGGCAACTGTGATACAGTTCATACTACTTCGGTCGCTAACGCATACCTCTTTCTTGCAGTAGGTAATAACAAACTGTACGTGTGATTTATATATTTTGTAAAAGATAATTGAATTGAATTAATTGAAATTGAATAAAAAACGAACTTTTCCATGAACATAATTGCTAAATGCTGAAAAGAATACTTTGAATTTAATGATACGTATAGTAACGAGTAACATACAGGCTATGTAGTGTAATACTCGTACTTATTCCCTTCATATATTCATGCTGTTATTATCCGGCTTACCTGTGTAATAAATTAAAATGTAATTCATACAACCTGGGGGTGTGTGGAAATACAGATAAAAAGTGAAAAATAAATGCGTACCATATAATATATTGTAGGTAGGTTATAATAATATTTATATACCTATAAGTAAATTGTGTTATTTGCAATTACTTTACGAATTTTTCGAAGAATGCTACAGATTATCCTGGTGTCAAATACGTTTTTTATTATTCTCTCCTTCACTGATTTCTTGTATAAATAAGTATAAATAATACAGTCCCTTTTTAGGGTTCCATAGTTAAGTATTCAACTAGGATATACCATACTAAAACCGTATCATCATATCACTGTTAAAGTACGCAAATGTCGGGAACAAAAGTGATTTAGGTATATTGGATTTAAACCCAGCAATCTTATTTGGTTAAGTAGGTAAGATTAGTACGTAAGTTAGTAAAGGATCTCTGGTAAAAGTCAACCTAGGCGTACGTATATCAATCAGATCGAGATCATTCAAGAAAAAGCTAGGTCCAGAATACCCGTGCTGGCGCGCATAAAAGAAACGAACGATGTGTGAAGATATCATAGCCTTGAAGTTAGACCAGTTGTTGGATTTTTAGGGCTCCAACTACCCGTAACAACTGCCATAGATGTTCGTGGGGCAAACGGGTTAACGTGCTCTCCGAGGCACTACCAGACCTATGCAAATACCCATATTCATGCATACAAATATTTGCCCTGAACAGGGATCAAACCGCACCTCCTGGGTGGCGTTCACGTTCATAACCGCCAAGCCACAGAGGCAGTCCTACCCCTCTAGACAAGTGGCAATTCGTTGCTCGGCGTATGATGGATTAGAATGCCAAATGTATGGGATTTGACGTATATGACAGGCATCAACGAATGTCAAAAACGTCAAATCCTATACATTTGTCATTCTACTCCATCATACGCCGAGCAACGAAATGTGTCTAGAGGGGCAGGAGATACAAACCATCATTTCATGTTGTCTCTGTCTACCCCAATTAGTAATTGTGACTGTATGTACGTGGAACTCATAAAATGAATACTTACGACATTCTGACTCAGGGACACATATTCCTGATTCGTTTCTGAAAGTACCTCTTTTGCAAACACATTTAGGTTGGCAGTTTAAAAGGAATGTAGCACAGATAGCGTCTTGATACATCTTATCTGAACAATATCCTGAGAAACATTCTGAAGGGCATTCGGCCCATACTTCGTTGGGTCTAGTGCATTCGACTGGAGCTGAAATAAAAAAATAAATTTTTTTAACATCTATTATTTCTTCTTTCCAAAACATGCATGGCCAGCATGGCCTATAAGGCATGATGTCGGCAGTTCGAGTGTAACACTTCTGGTATCGCACACATCTATAGGCCACGGTAACCACGTTTCATCAGGTGGATCATGTACTTCTCTGCCATCTAACTGGTATAAAAAATGCAGAAATAAGATAAAGGTCCATTCAGATCTGGCAGAAAATGCTCAACCACTTCTAAGTTTTATTTAAAAATGAACCTTATTCAAAATAGTGTGCAGTATTATGAAAAGACTACCGGTACAAGAGCATTGCAGTAATATTTAATACCTAATTTAAGTTCACGAATAATTCTGTTATAGGTAGATATCATAATTATCACAACCTACTTTTACTATAGATCTACTTTTTACTTAATTAGACCAAAAGTTGCACCAGTTAGAAGTTTACTATGGCACCATACATAAAATTATTGTCATATACTTAACTTTAAGACAGTAAACTTCTTATAGAACGATACTTACGACATTCGGAGGCCACAACACATGTCTCATTTTCGTAACTTAATCTTCTGTGATTCAGTTTACAAGCACAGCCCGACAAGCAGTAAGGCAACGGATCGCAGACAATACTGTCTGTGTTATCATCCATTGGACAGTAATCTTGCGGACAGTTGTACCTGCATGCACGGAATTCTGCATTCACGGGACATGGGTTGCCTCCTATGAATAAAAAATCTGAATGAATAAAGACGAAGACAGATGATCTTTCTTAATCTCTCTTTCTTCTCTCTTTTTATCTCTTCTTCTCTTTCTTAATCGTTATTTTATTTATTTTATCATACACTTATTGTTCACTATTTAAAATATAGAATTAAAATATATGACCACGGAAATAGTACAAGGGCGGCCTGTCTCAATGTCCTGTCTGTATTATTTACATTTAGCCCGACGTTTTGGCTACTTTTCAGTAAAATTAGTTAAAAGTGGTTTTATTTCAATAAACTAAACTGGACTTTGACACATAGAAAGAACTATCCCTTGAAATGAGACGAATAATGGCTAGACAGTGAAATTTAGATATTATTTACGAATCATTTTCTTATTTTTTTTTGCGTGCAGTAATATTGGGTAACGATATACGAATATGATATCAATGGAACCAGTTGTTTTTGGCCACCTTCGCGACTCATGTTTTCCTCAATTCGATAAAGAGCGAGCATGTTTTTATGTGAAGAATACCAAAGTATTCGTTATACTTTACGAATAAGTCAACAAGTATTTTCAGGTTAAACTTTTTTCTCAGTCTTAAGACTATTTAAAAACGGGATAAACAGAAAGCCTGCAATCTCATTCATTGAACAGCAGGTATACCTACCTACTTATCGGCTTTTTTTCCAATTCCAATTCCAGTGAAAGCTGTAGACGTCATCAAAATCAAAATATAATCCTGTAATCAATCACAAGAGTCTTACCGGGACAATCGTTTGGTAAAATACATTTTCCTTCCGAAAGTAAGTAACCGGGTTCACATTCGCAACCAATTGGCTCGGACATCTTTCTACACGGAATAGCATTCGGTGAACCACACGTTGATGGGCACGGCAGAGGGTTTTGTTTTGCCTTCGCATGCGGATCGCCATTGCAGGTGCCATTCCCTGAAACAACAACCCTTGAAGTTAATTATAACTAACGATTACTTAATTAAAACTTGAGGTTATCTTTGAGTTAAGTTTTGAGAGTATTTATTAATATTTGGTATAAACTTGAAGGTATCTAAGACAATATAACCAGTTGTGTGGGGTTCCTATAACACGACTCCTGTCAGCTTGCCAACCGCATTGTGCATGAAAAACTAGATCGAGGTAAGTTCTTTTTCCACCGGCTTCCTTTTGAAAATTCTCACCCTTCACTACTGCAATATATATACTAACTGCATTTCGTAAGTCAGTCTATTCCAATCTACTTTGGTAAATGGAAGTGCACTCACAGACCAATTAAATTAAAGGTACGAGTATGTTTGGAAACTGACGTAACTCACTTTACAATGTTCGGGCTACCACCAAATAATCTTAACACCAATTGCATGTCTGAGTCGTATACCAGGGTTTTATAATAGGATTGTGTCCTATTTTTTTATTATTATCGTTTTACAATAATAAAACTGAAATATTCTTACGACAAATAGTTTTAAAAATATTTGATTTTGAAAATTCAATTTCACCAGCCGAGCCGCCCAGAAACGCTGCATATAAAATCGTCGCACGTGGTGACGTCACAGCGTGATTGTGCGTAGTGCAAAATGTATGGAGTGCAAGAGAATATCGCATTTATTTTGGTCCACATTGCGTTTACACGTATACAATGTATAATAAGATCGATTTGAAATTTAATAAAGAATCTAAAAAGTTATAAATTTTGACTTAATAGGATTGTTTATATTTTGACCTATTTTGGGAATTAAAAATAATGAAAAGTCATACTTTCAGTTTAATTAGGCAATGTCTTAGTTTACTATGCGTATTTTTTTAGAAAATCTAAGATATTAAGTAGTATTGGTAAGGATCTGATGACCCAGGAATGACACTACCCTAAAAATCATTTAATCATTTAAAAAAACATTTTAATACTTTCAATGGATAAATGGCAGTAGAGGAAGCTCGTGAAGTATGTGAGGATAGAGTCAAATGGCAGGCTGTTGTCTCTGCCTACCTCCGAGAGATATGTGCGTGAGCGTATGTACCTATGTAAGTATGTAATTTTGTCGAACTTACTTGGGCAATCTTCAATTTTGATGCACTTTCCTCCAAGTTCCGAGAGTATATGGCCTTCGATACATTCACAACCGTCTCTATTAGTACTGGCTGGTTTATACGGGCAGTCACAAGGATTTGGTGAGGCGCAAGTACGAATACACTCATCAGGTATAGTGCATTGCCCGGGCGGAGCTGAAGAAAAAAATACAGATGCTATAAAGCTCACTTTAGGTAGAATTTCAATTAAAATCTGCTTTAATATAAGTATGAGATATTGATCAATTAATATGAGATGATAAAGAATCCTTTAGGTATAGAGTTACTGCGCGCTGCGGTGAGTGGTTACCGCAGTTACGATAGTAGATAGTTAGTAGGCATAATAGTATTAGCAGAAATAATATATACAAATTTAGTGTGCTTGATTTTATTTTTCTTTAATAGGAAAATCGGCAGTAGTATACAATATTATTATTAGTAGGTATAGCATATTATGCAATATCTGAAATTCAACTATTTTCGCATACACTACGTATACATATCGCAGCCACTTAAATGACTTGGACCAATTACGTTTAATTAATTGCCTAGCCATTTGATGAAACAGCTAGGCAGACTTGTTTCTAGATGGTTATAAAAAGCCTTAGTCCGGATAAAGAAATGACACTCTCTTACACGAATCGCAATTGTCAGCTCTCACACAAACACCTTCAGAATTTCTTAGATAATTAGGTACGCAGTCACATCCTGGTTTGCAAGTAATATTGCTAGAACACTTGTATAAAGCAGACCGGCCTTCACAAGTCTGTGGTGGGCATACTCTCTTGCAATCTCTTGCTATTTCATTTATACCGCATACTGGATTTGATGGATCTAAAAAGAGTTTCATAAATATACTATAAATTATGCCCAATTAATTATTATGACCATAAATGTATCACAGGGTAATTTCACGATGCCAATTTTTTTGCTAACTTCGGTGGCATTTTTCAATCATAGGTTTTCCGATGAAAAAATTTAATGGAGTTCTTTTAGAATACTAGAATACTGATGTATTCTAAAAGAACTCCATTAAATTTTTTTCATCGGAAAACCTATCATTGAAAAATGCCACCGAAATTAGCAAAAAATTTGGCATCGTGAAATTACCCCACAATATACTTAATAATGTTCTTACATGGACAGTCGTTGTTCAGAATGCATATACCGCTACCGTTTCGTAAATAATTGGGAAGGCAATCACATCCAGGTTCAACAATATCCTTGTAATCGTCACAACCATATTCGGTGTATGCTATTTCACAGTTTTGTGGCGGACATATTGTTCTGCGTTGAACAGCTACTTCATTTAGACCACACACAGGTTTTGCTAGAAAAGAAATTCGGTCAAGTACGAGTTGAAATGGTCATATACAAAACTGGATTGTGGGACAACCTTACAATTACTGGGGCCCTAGACAAAATGACATTCTATTGATGGAATCACGCTGAAGCGAATCACTTTTAAGGTTTTAACCATGGATTTCGAGACATTGCGGTGGTTATAGTAATAATGATGAGTTAAATAATGTATTTAGAGTTACAAAAACTCAAATTTCATACAAAAAATATAGTTATATTAATGATTTATGTCAATTTCATACTACAATTAGCGATTTCACTGGTGTTTTCGCCAATAGAATGTCACTTTGTCTAAGGCCCCTGAAAGGTTACCAACTGCAAAGAAGTTCAGTCCAGGTCAGCACGTATTATGACTTTTAGGTACCGAAACTTGGACATTCATGATAGGGTTAGGTACTTCGCAAACTAAAAGTAGGGCAGCGGGATATGAAAAGTGATTTTCTTGGATCATTTCCTGAAGTATTGAATTCGAAACAATGACATCCAACGAAGAAGTGGAGTGCCGACATAACTTGCAGAAAAAGTAGAATTCTGCTGAAAGACAGTCGGAGAAACAGAAAAACTGCCAACGAAGTGACCTTATGAACCCTTATAGAAACTTCTTACCTTTTTGAAAGATACCTATGGGAAATCAAGACTAATAAATTTTGCTAAACTAAAAATGCCTGTCACTCACTAAAATAAATTTTCTTCAAAAATATTATAGCCTGTACTCGGGATGATGCAAACTCTTATGTTAATTTTAAAACACTAATAAAGTCTACATCTTCAACCGTAGCTCATTTAGAATAACTTTAGATGACAATGCATTCGATATCACTGAAATCAATTTCTCAAAATGGATAATTCTAAAGCAGCATCTCAAAGAGGTCGTTAAGCTCTCTGAAACCAGCTTTTATCCACAGAGGCTGTCATTTAGGCATTTACAAAGCTTGTAAAGGCAATGTGATTACAACGAAAATACTACGAACCGAGACTTGAACATGTTTTAAACTTTAATGGACTTGTCATTTATTGATGAATTCAACGAAACTGTTATTACGATTTAGATAATGGAATCTACTCACAGATCATTATAAGTCCTTATAAAGCTTATACAGAATTAGCTTTGAAAATACTTATCATTTATTTAAAATAATAATACCTAAATAAAGTTTATTTTTTCTTTTCAATAAGACTAACTAAAATGCACGGCAAGTATACCTACTATCATTTTGTTAAACATCTTCTAATATATAAAAATCAATGCCACTTTTCGTTGTCAGCTTATAACTCAAGAACGGCTGAACCGATTTGGCTCATTTTAGTCTTGAAATATTCGTGGGTGTCCAGGGAAGGTTTATAGGTGCAGCGGGAACGGGAAAAATATGGCGGTATGAAGTTCGCCGGGACAGCTAGTAAGTACTTTATACATTTATGGCAGACGAAGAAGCAAGAGATGTGTGTATTTGTGAGTATGTCTGTGTGAGTGTGTGTGCTTTGTGTCTATGGTAGCTTCACTAACGAAACGATAGTTTTGGGATTAGAATATTTATTCTTTATATTTACCTGCGACATATTAAGACGTTGTACTACCTACATAACATTTCTAAACGAGACATTTGTATAATACAAAATAATAAACCTACTTTTTATTTTGCTCATGAAATGTAACATTTAATAGATATCTATATAAAATTAATTGTCTTATCGCTCAAGGCCAATAGGTGTACCTACATATAAATTCGTACAGCAAGTGAATAAAAAAAGAATAAATATTAGAACACAAAATAAAATTTAAAAGTGTTTTCTTTTTATTCTTTTATATGCACCCTCTACTATTTTTAAACGAACGAAAAAAATGGCAACAAACAAAAAACATCACAAGACAATAATTTATTAGCAACTGGTGATTTTAACCCTTTGTTTTGTGAAAATATTCAATACACTTCAAATCAAAAGATAAATAGGTACTATAGTGCCTTCTATTGCTCGAATTTTTATTAACATACACTTATTAAGTTGACAATTAAACATACTTTCAATCAATTCAATGCCAAGTCTACACTGTCTGAAACTTACGCAAATATCACTCATTGAAATGAAATCACTTTTTAACGGTTTCATAAATGTATTCCATGGTTGCTGAAAAGTAGCCGATAAGCCGGGCTAAATGTAAATAAATAATAACAAATAAATCGCAATAGAATACATTAAGAAGTGGTTTTATTTAGCGATAGGTACTACCTATTAACTACAAAGCTTATTTTGTAGATAGACATTCGCTTCGCTCAAACACAATGCCAAATAGGTATACTCCAGACTATACGATGTTTGTTTAAGTATGTATCAACATTGAATGAAATCATTGCCGTCGATCAAACATCATCAGCAAATGTTATCTTATCAGCCAAATAAATCTATCACACTTATGTCATTTCGTATAGAAAAAAAAAACACAAAACTGAATCACATTTAGTTCTGTAACGAGATAACTACGAGTATAAACAATTTAAAGTAAGTATGTAGTGAAATTTCGTATGGTATTCGTGATTAAAAATATTTAAATTTTATTTGAAATGGTGTTACCTGTTGATTCCACATTTTGCGAAAATACACTACTTACTAAATAAACTACAAAGAGATAAGGCAAAAACGAGTTAAACAACATCATAGCGTTCCAAACATCACGATATAAAACCACAAACTGACTTGTAAAGAAACTAATGAGGATAATGTTCTGTATGTACCTACATACAATGCATGGTCACATGTCTGACAGATTGCTATAGAAGCGGGGATTTTTGTTCAATTTCGCGCGTTTCTGTTTTAGTGACATCATCGCTGGCACGACCTCCTTGTAGTGTATACCTGTATACCGGTTTATTAAAAACAAACCAAAATTCTAAATGAACCACTTGCAGTATTGACCCCATTTTTGTAGTGTTCCTCGATATGTATCAACATGTAGGTATTGTGTAAACAAAATGTAAGCTCGTTGAACTTAAGGTTAGGCATGAGAGCCCCGGCTATAGTAGATATTAATGTAGTATCACAGGTAGTATGCTTGTTAGAGATAACACTAAACTAACAGTATGTTACAAATCATGATACTACACAGTGACGGAAAAAAGGTACCTACACTAGCTATAAAAATGTGTAATAACTTGCGATAATTAAGTTTCAGGACTCAAAAATTACCTTTTAAATTATTACTACTTGCGATAATTAATATTCTAACAACACGAGGCTTGCTTTCATGTAGGTAGAGGTACTTCCGCAAATATTGAAAACGTCAGCTGTGGTTCGAGAAAAATGAAATTGAAAGCAAAGACGATGTGCGGACATAACCACATTTACCACTCCCGATAGGCAATGGAAGTGGAAGTGGAGGAGTTTTTGGCGGCAATTCTAGGAGACGCATCACAGTGTTATTTTATTTTCCGAAATTCGTGTGAGTTCGAGTTATGTGTAAATATGGTGGAATTTTAGACATAACGTCTTGGAAAACGCGCACAAGAGTAGGAAAGTGAAATATTACAGTGGAGTGTGACTTCTCTTGTTGGTTTCAAATCTCCGTAGAAGCCTTTAGTAAAGTTTCCACCACTTTACTGAGGCAGCAATCATCATCATCTTCATCATCATCGTCACCAACTCACCATCATCATCAACATCATCCTCATCCTCACCCAAATAATGATAATATAATATCAAAACATGAAGACATGGCTCAAAGGTCTTTGAAACCAAGCCAAAATCATTCCAAAAAAAAAAAAAGGAAGTGGAAGTGGTATCCGTGGGAATATTCACACGAAAAAAAACTAAATATTTGTGTGCATGAATAAGAATATTTGCATTCGTGGCGTAGCGGTAGTGAACGCGGCCGCTACGCAGGAGGCGCGGGTTCGATCCCCGCTCAGTGTAAATATTTGTGTGAATTAAATATGAGTATTTGCATTGGTCTGGTCGTGCCTCGGAGAGCACGTTAAGCCGTCGGTCCCGGTTGCCATGAGAACATCTATGGCAGTCGTTACGGGGTAGTTGGAGCCCTCAAAAATCCAAAAACAACGGTCTAACTGCAAAGCTTCGATATCGCCTAATGTTAACATTGGGTTGTGGAGGTCAGATGACAATCGCTTCACGGAAAATATCGAGGTCTAGTCAAATCCGTGGTTAAGACTGGTAAAAGCGGACCCCAGACTCCGAGCTGAAAGCTTCGGATGCGACTGGAAATTAACGCTAAGAGGATAGATAGATAAGAATATTTGCATTGATCTGGGTGTTTCTATGTATAATATGCATGTATTTACGAAAAAAAAAATGTATCTAAGTATGTTTATCCGCATTCTAGAACCCATAACACAAGCTAGTTAAGCTATGCTTACTTTGGGTCTAGATAGCGTTGTGTAGAATGTCCTACAATATTTATTATTTATTATTATTATCACATATATACTTTTTTTTATACCACTTAGGTGGCAGACAAGCACACGGCCCACCCGATGGAAAGTGGATATCGTGGCCTATGGACGTATACAACACCAGGGGCGTCACACACACCTAAAGATAGGTAGATCAAGAGCGTGCTACAGGGATGATTAACGCGTGCATGTTACACGAATCCTTTCTTAACGCATTTACTCAAAGAATACTCAAGGCGAATAATTATGTAACTTGGTAACAACCGACACTCAATTTAGGAGACAAGTTACGATGAGGGGTGCAGTATTTTGCGTGTCAAGTTGCGTATAAAGTTGACTGTGACTCACATGCTCTTTTTTAGTTACCCCGTTTGCGTTTACGCCATTCAGTTTTGTTCATTCTTTTCCTTTGTAACTACCTATTACTTATTACTTAATACTATGACTTTCATGAAGAATTTAAGGCGATTCTTAAAGGAAAGGTTGTGTGCAACCCGAATTATACATGTAGCCGCCAACTAGCTTGATCAGCCGTTAAATTAACTGCCTAGGCTGAACTAAACGGCCTGAATGATATTTACTTATTTGAACGGCGCCGTTTAGTTAACAGCCTAGGGCCTAGGCAGTTAATTGAACGGCTGACTAAGCTAGTTGGCGGCGACATACACATAACATTTGTTAGGCAGGCAGATGTGCGATGAAAAGTGTTTATTTATTTATTTATATCTGACTAGCTGTTGCCCGCGGCTCCGCCCGCGTGGAATTCGGATTCCGGTCCAACTTTAATGTATGGAAATCTGCCCGATTTCTTGACATTTATGCTCACTGTTCCGCTCCTTTTAGTAGTAGCGTGATGTTATATAGCCTATGTTACTCCCAGATAGTGTAGCTTTCTATAGGTGATTGAAATCGGTACAGTAGTTCCTGAGCCTATTCATTACAAACATACAAACATACAAAAATAGGTACAAATCTTTCCTCTTTATAATATTAGTGTAGATAAAATTAGCTGGATACAGTATTATACGTTTTTACAACTACGAAAATGTACACGAATCGTGCTATACCGAATTTTAGTGCAGAAATATTTTATTCCACATCGTTAATTTTAGTGCATGAACTGAGATGGAAAGAAATAGAAAAAGTTAACCCGAGGACCTTTCACGTCTCTTTGTGTCTAGAAGTAAAGTAAATAAATCATTTTAATTAAATCCAATTACTTTAAGAGCGTACTTATTAACATTAAGTGTTGAATTAATTCTCTGATAAATAAATAGTACCTACGTGATTACAATAAAACAGTCGTAATTTATTTAATAATTTCAAGTCCAAATCAAAAAATGCTGTGAAAGATGGATAGAACCTCATTAGGCCGCAAAAATACAGAATTTGTTGCTAACTTTTTATTAGAAAATTCTTGATCAGTCTTAAAAGCTGCCGTTGGTTTTGTAGATATACCCAAAACGATAATCGACATCCACTCGGGCGAAGCCCTGGGCTACAGTAAGTTTAATTAAAGAGGCTCTTTGAGGCTTGTAACGTAAGTATTTATCCATTAGAAAGCGCCACTTGCACAAATTCGCAGTCATACCAAGTTTAGTTCTGAGACAAGAGTTTAATCCAGGATTCTTGAAAAGGTAGCAAGCAACTTGCTACCTATACATCGATTCCCTTTGTTCGAATGCCTTTGAGCGAATAACACAAAACTGAAAAGTGGAAATAAATCCCGGCTTTTTCGAAGGAAATTCGATGGCTTAGCTGAAAACCCAAGTGAAACAGGTTTTTGCGACTTAAGTAAATCTAATAGAAAATATTTGGGCCTTGGATTACGTTATGTCCTCGTTTCCCTTTTGTGGGCTGATAGACAGTTGTTCTGAGGTTTGATGCCTTTGTAATGATCATATCTAGCTTACTAGTTACCACTGAAATATGTTTCCTTTTCTTACGCCCAGTTTCCGAAAGGCTGATCAACGTCAAATCAACTAATCGGCTGTCAAATCTCTTCATCATCATCATCATCATCTGCATATAGACGTATTCTCCTGATTGCATCCGTGGCCAAGATGACCTCGGAGCTCAGGGTCCGCCTTCCGGCTCTTCCTCCTCCACTTCGCACGATCTTGGGCGTCCATGGTAGTGAGACCATTAGCACGCATATCACCCTCCACGACGTCAAGCCAGGACTTCTTTGGCCTACCCCTTTTACCTGGACCCAGCGGGGGCACCATTGCCAGGCATTTGTTCCCCACGTAGCCTGGCGGTTGCCGCAAGACGTGGCCGCACCAGCGAAGGCGGCTCTCTTGCACTTTATCCGCGATGTCCCGGACATGGAGGCTGCCGCGGATGCGAGAGTTCCGTACGCGATCTTTACGCGTAACGCCGCACATCCACCGCAACATTTTCATCTCCGTGACACGCAGCTCTTGCTTGTGTCGCTCGAGCAGCGGCCACGCCTCACAACCATACAAGAGAACAGGCCTAATGATCGTCTTATAGACCTGCCCCTTCAACCTGACTGGCATTTTAGGATCACAGGTGACGCCAGTCATTTCTCGCCACTTGGCCCACGCGGCAGCAATGCGTTCCTTGACGTCGTGGTCGATCTCACCGGTCACATGAAGTACAGATCCCAGGTACTTAACCTGGTCCGTGCGCTCGACCAAATCATCGCCTATGCGGACGGGTGTGGGATCTGTGGAGTTTAACGCTAAGTATTCTGTCTTCGCTACATTTAGCTTCAGACCGCCGTTCTCAAGCGCTTCTTTCCATCCTTTCACGCGTCGCACCAATCTGCTCCTGTCCGCGTCCATGAGCGCAATATCATCAGCATACATGAGCAACCACGGAGGCTGCTCATGTGAGTTTCTAGGTAAGGACTAAGGACGGATCCTTGGTGTACCCCGACGGTGATAGGGAAGGCTTTCGAGTCGCCAACAGCAGTCCGAACCACGGAACCGGAATCGTAGTACATGTCTCGGATGGTGTCAATGTAAGTCTCTGGAACACCCTTGGCCCGCAGTGCCCACCAGATCACCGCGCGAGGAACACATGTCTAAGAATAGGCAGTGCAGGGGCGTGTTCTTCGCCCTGTATTTCCCCGCCACGACCCTTAGGGCGAACACTGGGTCCATGGTCCCGTGCCCGGGACGGAACCCGTACTGGCACTCCGAGAGTGCACTTTCCTGTCGGATCCGGGAGTCGATTATCCGTTCATAGAGCTTCATGGTGTGGGACATTATCTTTACACCGCGGTAACTACCACACTCCTGCACCGATCCCTTGCCTTTGAAGACTGGCATGATGATGCTCAGCCTCCACTGGCTCGGGATCTCGCCGGTGAGGAGTACGCGGTTATAAAGATTTGCTAGAATGCCCACACCACGGGCGCCCATTGCCTTCCAAGCCTCGATGGGGACTTCGTCAGGTCCGACAGCTTTCCGGTTCTTCATGCGGCGAATGGCAGTCTGGACTTCCGCAGGCGTTATCGGTGGCACTAGTCCTTGATTCGGAGGGAGGTCTGGTGGCTGCACCTCTTTATGCTGCTTATTCAGCAGCTCGTGGAAGTATGAGCGCCATCTCTCCTTCACCGCGACTTTCTCGTACAACAAATTGCCCCCAGGGTCTTTAATGCAGCGGCACTTGGATAGACCCTGCGCCGCTTTGGCCCTGGAACGCGCCAACTTATATATGAGCTTTTGCCCCTCAGACGATTCCAACTTGGTATATAGAGGTTGCAAGTGGTCTCGTTTGGCCCTGGCTACGGCTCTCCTGGTGGCGCGTTTTGCATCTTTGTACGCATCGCGGTCGTCGGAAGATTTGGACGCTTGCCACTTTTTAAAGAGGGCTTTCTTCACCCTGATCTCTCTCTGGACTGTGTCGTTCCACCACCAGGTGTCCTTGTCACACTTGCGTCCACACGGCTGTCAAATCTCTTGTCATGTAGAAATTGGGTTGCTAGAATCATGGTTAAATAGTTTAATTTGATCATCGTGTCGGTTAAAATAGCTGATTAACCAACACGATAATCAAATTATACTATTTAACCATGCCTTTAGCAACCCAATTGCTACTTGAAAAAAAAATTAACAGCCGATTAGTTAATTTGACATTCATGCATTTCTAGCATTTAGTTATTATTATTTAGTTAGGCAATCTTGATAGCGTTCGTTTTGTGATTAATATTATATTCAATAAATAATATTATGTTCCTCATATTATATTAATTTTGTTTAATTATTATGGAGGCGTGATAATATCATGAGTGCCAATGATCTTATATCAGGGAAACCGAAGACCGCGTGAAGTGGAGAAGAAGAAGCAGGAAAACGGACCTCAGGCTTAAAAGAAGAAGCTTTGGATGCAAAAGCAGACGGCGAAATGAATGATAATGTTGACAACATTATAAAATAAAAGAGAAAAAAAAAAGAACATACACTTGCGTGTTTTTTTTTAAATGAGTGTAGGGAGTTGCTACACGGATAACGTATACAGACAATAATTCTGCCACTACTTGTACTACACATAAATAATAATAAGTAAGCTGAAGTGGCAGTGGGCTGGCCACAACTGCCGAAGGACCGATGGCCGACCGTTGGAGCAAACGAGTCCTAGAGTGGAGACCGCGCGTAGGAACGGTAGTACGGACTAACAGGGTTTCTAAAATATTTAAGCGTTTACCTTGAGAAATCATCAGATCATTTTCAACATATAAACATTTTGATTGCTGAACCCATTGCCTGAGCATTAACTCGTTAATTTGTTAATCGTTAATTAACGAAGTTAATATTTCGAGTAACGGATTAACTTTTAAGTTATCTTAAAAATATGTAAACCAACTCGTTAACTTTCGTTAAATTTCCCAAAGTCCGTTAATGGTTAATCCGGTTACATATCAAAATCCCAAAGCTCATAACAGGTACCTAATTTCATAATACTGATGAACGAATGTCCGAAATTCAAAATCCCGAATGTTCGTTTGACCGAATGTCTAAAATACCGAAGTACAAAAGCCCGATGTTCGAACTTCGGGATTTTGAAATTCGGTATTTCCATACGTAGCTGTTAATTCAGCACAGATACTACACGAACCGCACCGCGCGGAAGACACGTTCTGTCATGTAAGTTCGTTTGAGCCGGTCAGCAAGTGCGGCGGTCTAAATAAGACTTTATGAACTGAAGGTAAAAAAAAACCTATGGTGAAATAAAATTCTAAAATTCATTTTTATCCAGAACTGAGGAAGATTTATATTTCCTCGCATTTCAAAGATATTGCAATAGAGTAACCACGACGGTTGGACAGTAAACCTGATTTCCATATTTTTCATTTGAATTTTGTCGTGAATCGTGGTGTAAGAGAACGAGATCATAAATCTATTTTGATAAAGACTGGCTTTGAGGAAAGGAATAAAATATTAACATAATGTAAAATAAACCGTTAGAGGTACCGGGGAATAAAATTCACCATCATGTAATGTAAATAGATCGAATACCTGTGAAGGCTGTAAGATATTGATTTTGTTGCTAATATAATTTTCTCAGAGTATAAATTCATTGGTATTTTTTATAATCAAGACAACTCACATTAACTACTTACTTTTCTTTAATTTTCCTGTTCATAGAAGGACACAATTGACAAAATTTAAAAGTGCTTTAACTTGTTGAGTTACACCTAAAAGCACTTTTCAATCATTTTTCTTGTCAATCAATTCCAATACAGCTCCTTCACCGTTTCAACCGTATGGGATTTTACTCAACAATTTTTCAGAAAGAGAGAAAAGTAAAGAGAAAGACAATAATAATATCTATAACAGAATAATTTATTTTGCCAGGATTTTCAGTACAGAGGCTATCACAGAAAGAAACTTTACAATGTACAGCGGAATAAGTTTGACTAACCTGTAACTAATCAGAGCACACTATTTGTTTAGAGTTCCCGTACAGTTTCTTATTTTGTTTCTCTTTAGGTGGTCCGCCAACATGTGGAGCAAATAAAACTTACATCCCAAGCGAAGTTGGTCGTTCTACAAACTACCTATTACCCGCAAGCAGATACAGTGGTGTTGCATGCCTTATCTTTGTCGCTTTACAGGTATGTGTAATTATCTCCGTAATACAGCCTAAATAACACATTAATGATTGATTTAGAGATTGTTTTTTTTTTTTTTTTTAAAGAATATTAGCAACCGAAATTACTAATATTCCCGTTAACCCCTCCAGCTAAGCTAAATTGCTTGTGTTAGGAGTGGGTTCACGCCGGTAGTGAGTAATGGCCAGGATTCGAACCCGGGACCTCTCGATCGTAAGGATTTATATTGTATCTGGGACACATAATTAGCAAATTCTAATTACTTGTACCAACACATTTAGCATTAGAATAAGAAAAATCATTTTGTAACAAATACTACTAACAAATTATGGATTTTATTATTTTATACATAAATGATCAAGTTTTCAAGGTTTTCTAATTGGTCTGTTATGGGTTATATTTTGTACTCACTAAGCAGTTTCTTAAGCTTTTGATGATTTAGGTTGTTTTGCTTTATCTACATCTACATCTACACTTAATAATATTATAAAGAGGAAAGATTTGTTTTTTTGTTTGTAACGAATAGGCTCCGAAACTACCGGACCGATTTCAATAATTCTTTCACCTATGGAAAGCTACAATATCTGGGAGTAACATAGGCTATATAGCATCACGCTACTACAAAAGGGAGCGGAGCAGTGAGCATAAATGTCAATAAATCCGGCAGATTTCCATACATCTTTACTTATTTGTATTTTTGTATACGAGTAAACTCAAGAACTACTGAACCGATTTCAAAAATTCTTTTACCATTAAAAAGCTGCACTATTACTGATTAACATAGGCTAATTTTTTTTTCTTTTTAAATTAGACATCTTTACTAAAACTTCAATAATGTAACCCAATGAGTAAAAAAAAAACCTAAAAAATTCCTTACATCGCGTGCGCTGCGAAAACTATTGAATATATAACAAAATAATGTACTGTGGAAATGTATAACTTGAAAAGGTATATATAAAAGTCCGCAATGGTATATGTCTATCTAATGAGGGTAGCCCACAGTAACCATTTTTATCTTTTACAAATTACAAAAAAAATATAATGTCATTTTCGAAGTTATTTTTAACAATACGGTGTTATTCTTTAACCAATTAAATACGTTAGATACGTTGTATATTTAATATAAATCAAAATTAACATTTACACTATATAATTACAATGAATATTTTAAGAGTTATCGCGATAATTATGAAAAAAAAACGCAGCGAAATAAATTCAAGCTGAAATGCCGATCAAAGTCAGACCACGGAATCTATACCTTTGTATTAATTCTTATCTAAATAAATTGTTTGGTATTAAAGATTGTTTACTATTGATAACTTTTTGAATTATTGAAATCGGACGTTTAATTCAAAAGATATTACGAAATTATAAATGGCATTAAATCCGGTACATTCCCATACATTATAATATGTATATATGTATATGAAAACTATTTAATTTTATTACGGGCATGGGCTAAAAGGGTGCAACGGGCGTTCGAAGTATCTATGTCACGAGTACTCAGCGATCGAGGACGGGGAGGGTCAGCTGAACAGAAGATACAACGGGAACGGGATCCGAATGCGGGGTCGGAAACTCCATACGATACATCATGGGCAACGGAGGCGGTAGCACCTCTCACCCACGGGAGGCGCTGCCGCCTACGGCAAATACCAGCCGTAACGGGAGCAGCTCTGTAGAGGGCTGCTCAGAGGCTTCCCACAAGCCTCTCTGACTACTGAGGGCACAGTGGAGAGCAGGCAATGGGAGGCTTACCACTCCTGAGGGGGCCATCTTAAAATTGTAGATGGCCCAGGGTGTGCCGGGGAGCGCGCAATATGCCCTAGGCAATCTTACACCCTAGCCACTGAAGATAGGCGTCGGCATGCGTTTTAGTGGGTCCGAGTCCGACATAATCACTCCTGATGGCCGACGGGGGTGGTGTCCGAACTTTAGCACGAAATAAAAGTTGGAACGGAATCCGAATTCCACGCGGGCGGAGCCGCGGGCAACAGCTAGTATTTTTATATACTGGTTGGGCACAATCAACACACTTACACCCATTGAATTAAATTTTGAAGCATTTATTCCTTTCTAAATCGATACACTTACACCCAGTTTCCGAAAGTCTGATCAGTGCTAAAATTAACTAATCGGTTCTCAAAACTTTTGTCAAGTAGTAATTGGGTTGCTAGAAGTACGGTTATATAGTTTAATTTGACCATCGTGTCAGTTAACATAGCCTGCTCTCTAATGTCATTTCACGAGATTTGAAATTGTTCGAATATTTTGTCAACAATGACAATCCGTAATTATATTTTCATCGTTTTGGAACCCTGGCATATTGGCAGTTTTGACTGATAAGAATGAACTATTGCATATCTTATGAACAAAAATGAGCAGTATGGCCACAATTATCAACAAACCGTATGTCAAATCAGACCAACGATTCAGAAACTCAAATGGATTTGACATTCATGTTAAATTAACAGCCGTGTTAGTTGATCAATGATTTGACAGCCCTTTCAGAGTCATATTAACACTTTTATTATGAAAGAAGAAGAAGTAAAAGGCACATGCCAGGATCGTTGCAAGTGTAAAAGATTGGATTAAATTTTTAAGCATTTAGTATGCATTTAACATTTATGCTTAACTATTAAAATCGATTAAGATGGAAAAAGCCAATACTGCTCAATCGGGACTCCAACCCGCGATCTTTCCTTTCAGGGGGAATGCTCTGACCTCATAGCCACCGAGCCTCGCCTGAAGCTGACAACGACTGTGGGAGCCATCTACGGATAGCGTCCCGCCTGAACTGTATGCGCTTATAAATTGATTTGAAAAAAAAAAGCTTTACCTACCCCAATGAGGCAAAGGTGTGACTTTATGTACTTATTCATATAAGAAGTTACCTAAATAAAAAGTATACCTGTATAGATGTAATATTTGGGGTTTTATGAGGAGCAAATTAAAACGAAGTGATCGGTCTTACTATGCTTTTAATACTGAAGATGAACATGCCAATTTGATAAACCTTTTAATGCAATAATAAGCGCAGATGCATTGTGCAATGGCGAAAATGGTAGACGCTCGCGATCAATATCTTAACATTGACATTCTTCCGGTTTGACACATATTCCTCCCTTATTTGTGAGAATGTATCCTGGCTTGCACGTACAGCGCCTCGGGTCGCACATCGTAATATTCATCTGATGAGTAGTGTCTGGCTCAGCGCATGTAGCTGGACAGGAACTAGGACAGCTGTCATAAACTGCATTTGGATCACCTCCACATGCTAAAACAAAATTCATCAAAATAAGACAGATGGAGTGCCCAGAAGAGCACGTTAAGCAGTCATTCTTACGAATATCTGTGGCATTCGTAGATGGACCTCTAGTTTGACAAGCTGGTCTAACTATAGAATTTCCATATCGTCACTAGGTTCACGGTAGATGGCAGTCACTGCAGGGAAATTATCGAAGGTCAGCCGTTTCATAGTTAGAATAAAATTAGAAAAAGGGTCGGAGGATGATGAGAAAAACCAGAGAAAACCATAATGAGAACCACAGGGCACTTCTGAATGTATCCGGACTACACAATTTAAAAATACTACTTAAAATTAATATAGGTATTATGTCTGTTTTTTTTATGGTTGATAGGCTCGCCTGTTGATAAGTGACGTGGAGCACGTTTGCCTAAAAGTAACCTATTCACACTATAATAATAATAATAATAATAATAATAATAATAATAATAATAATAATAAGCCCCCTAAAATCCTACCTTACGCCCGAGTCGACCATCCGACCTCGTGGGGGGCGGGCAACGTGTACAATAGAAACTTATACGGCTAAAAAGGTTCAGGTGACCCATTAATATGGAGACGAGAAGAAGTAAATTACGTATAGGGCCGCTGCCCGAGGGTGATCGTCGGGGCACGTCTGTTGCTGGCCACGGGCGTGACAGCATGCTAGCCAGTGACTCCCAGTTCAACGGCTGGGCGGGAGTCGGGGACGCGGGGGGTAGGGGAATGTCCTCAAGGACTACAGCCGCGAGCAGGAATAGTAGAAGTAGGAGTAGCAGCAGTTTAGTATCCCCAGCTGAGGATGTTTTGCAGATGACAAGTGTCACCCAGTCTGCGACCACCAAAGCTGGAAAACCCAGAGTGCGCATGCAATGGGATGATCAAATTAATATATTCATCATGCGCACATATTTCTATGTAACGAATTTAGAAACAGACAAGACCATGTACTGTACAAAACTTTATGATAAATTTAAATTAGAATACCCACACCTAAATGTATCATCACAGAGAATCGCGGATCAAAGAAGAGTCATTATAAGAAATAAACTTTTATCAGACGTAGTAATGAATAAGATTAAATCAGAAGTAGCTCAACAATTAATACAAGAAGAAAACAATATAACAGGAAACTCAGTATCAGGAAACCTTGAGAATGATATAGTAGTAGATCTTCCACATTCCTTAGCACTACAACCTTCACATGAGCAAGCGAGTCCACTAACGTCATCTCCTACATCCACATATCAACCCTTTATCACTCACAATACATTAACACTCTCCCACGCTGCAACACAAACAGTATCACTTCCAACACCTTCTTCACTACTGAATGAGATTAACACACAAAGTTCAACACATCACACACAAAGCAATCCTCACATATTAGACTTAATAGAGCAGTTCGAAACCACACTCGCTATGTATACAGGCACTGATCCATCGGCTAGACCTAAACTACCTCGGCTTAGAGAAAGCAAAAAATTGTATGAACTGGTGAATAAATTCAATACACAGATTCTAGGGCAGTATTTCTCCATAGATTCAGACATAATCCATGTACATACATTGATATACTGTACCGCAATAGTAATTTGTTCACAATTAGGTTACAAAATTTCTAGTAACACTTCAAGGCCAAAAAGAGCGCCTATAAAACCGGCTTGGCAATTGAGATTGGAAAATGACATTAAAAATTTAAGAAGTGATATTGGTAGGTTAACACAATACATTAATAATAACAGAGGTAAAAAATTAGTTAATAGAGTTAATAAAATATTTGAAAAAGCAAAAGTACACTCCACCCACGAGAAGAACAATATTAGACCCGAAGAGTACTTAGATACGTTAAAACAGAAGCTGTGTTTAAAATCACAAAGATTAGCTCGGTACAAAAAATCATTACAGAGGAAGACTGACAACAAGCAATTTACAACTAATGAAAAGTCATTCTACAGATCACTAAATGAAAAAACAAACACTAAACTAGACGGTCTACCTACAGAAACTGAACTCAAAGACTACTGGACTGATCTATGGAAGAAACAGACTCCACATAATAGAAACGCAGACTGGATAAAACAAGAAACAGAAAAATCAAAAACTATTGAACCGATGGAATTTGATGATATTACTGAAACTGATATTGAAGAGGTCACAAAAAAGATGAAAAACTGGAAAGCAGCGGGCATTGATGGTGTACACAATTTCTGGTACAAAAAACTAACAGTTGTCCATGACATACTTGGAAAAAATATCTGCAATATCATAAAAGGATCAGAAGACCTGCCAAATTTTATAACAAAAGGTATAACATACATGCTCCCTAAAAGCAGTAACACCTCCGACCCATCTCAGTACCGGCCTATAACTTGCTTACCGACACTGTATAAATTAATAACATCTTGCATAACTCATAAAATTAACAGACACATAGAACTCAATAACATACTGGCAGAAGAACAAAAAGGGTGCAGGCAGAGACATATGGGATGCAAGGAGCAATTAATTATTGATTCCACCATTCTAAAACATGCAACTTCTCATAATAGAAACTTACACTTAACTTACATAGACTACAAAAAAGCCTTTGACAGCGTACCCCACACATGGCTCATACATATCTTAGAAATCTACAAAATACATCCAAACATAGTTAGATTCCTGGAGGGTGTTATGTCTGATTGGAGGACATCACTATCACTAACTATTAACTCAACATCTATTACAACAGAGGAAATTCCAATCGAGAATGGCATCTTCCAGGGTGACTCATTAAGCCCCATCTGGTTCTGCTTGGCTCTTAATCCACTATCTAACATTTTAAATAACACAAATCACGGATATAAACTAACGCCACACACTACAATCAATCACCTTATGTACATGGATGATATAAAAATTTTCACCAAATCTGAAAAAGAAATGAATGAGCTCATAAGGCTCACATCTCAGTTTAGCACCGATATCAATATGGCTTTTGGCTTAGATAAATGCAAAACACTTCACCTGCACAGAGGTAAAGTAAGTAACAGCAATCAACGTAATAGTCATGAAAACTCACCTGGACACATTAGATTCACAACTATGGAGGGAAATGATACATATAAATACTTAGGATTACATCAAGGGAAAACAATAAATCACATAGAAATTAAAAAAGATTTAAGTCAAGAATATATACGTAGACTAAACCAAATTTGCAAGAGGTCACTTTACTCCAAAAATTTATTTAAAGCAATCAATACATATGCAATACCTGTACTTACTTATTCCTTTGGAATTGTCAAATGGACCCTAACAGATATAAACCAATTAGAAATAAAATCTAGGACAACACTCACAAAACACCTCTACCTTCACCCTAAATCAGCAATAGAACGGATGACAATTAAAAGACAGAATGGTGGCAGGGGGATGATAGATTTGAAAATACTTTGGGAAGGGCAGGTACAAAAGTTAAGAAACTTCTTTTATGAAAAATCTAACCTCAGTAATATACACAAAGCAACGGTAGAATCCGACACAAATTACACACCACTAAATCTGACCGACAGAAGCAGAGACTTTACTACTGCACAGCATACAGAAAACTTGAAATTAACCAAATGGCGCAGTAAACAATTACATGGACGACACATCCACGATTTAGAACAACCTCATATAGATCCCCAGGCATCAAATAAATGGTTAAAACTAGGCTCATTATTCCCTGAAACTGAAGGTTTCATGATAAGTATTCAAGACCAGGTAGTGAATACGAAAAATTACAGGAAGTACATAATTAAAGATCCCAGTACCTTAGATGACAAATGTAGGAAATGCCACCGTCACTCTGAAACTATTCAGCATATTACCGGAGGCTGTCCTAGCTTAGCTCAATCAGACTACACACATAGACACAATCAAATAGCACAAATCATTCATCAGAAACTTGCCATCAATCATAAACTCATATCCAACAAGCCTACGCCATACTATCAATACAACCCAAAACCTATACTGGAAAGCACCAACCACAAATTATACTTTGATAGAGCAATATTAACAGACAAAACCATCCACAACAATAGACCCGACATCACTTTAATTGACAAACAAAATAAAGTAGTATTTCTCATTGACATTGCAGTACCCAATACTCACAATCTCAATAAAACAATTACTGAAAAAATAAACAAGTACACAGAACTAAAAGAAGAAATAATTAGAATTTGGAAAATGAATAAAGTCTACATAGTGCCTCTGGTGCTGTCCAGTACGGGATTGATACCCAAGCATTTATTACAAGCCCTCAAAATAATAGACATAGCCGAAAGTACATATATGACGATGCAGAAGGCTGCCATTTTAAATACATGCCGCATAGTTCGCAAATTTCTCCAAGAAGATTTAAGCAACCAACCCGTACTACCAGAACATGAAACTCACTTGGTTTAGGCCCGTGATTTCATTAAATTAACCGAAGTGTCTTAAACACGTCGAGAACAAAAACAGCACTAAATAATAATAATAATTTATTTATTTATCAGAAGGGCTGTACATTGTATTATTACTAGTTTTACAAATAAGATCAAATATAACTACTTTACTGCTAATAATGTCTACATTAAGAGTTAATGTGTAATAAAACATTGAATATTATACGGTAAACAAATGGAATTTAAAATATATTACTTGCATTTACAATTTGCGACCAACCTGATCTAGGTTTTTTGAAAAACCTGTGTTTCAGGTTATGTCCGTTCAATTAGAAATTACGCATTGCAATCAAATAAACAATATAAACAAAAGAATCTATATTTACAGCTTATCGCTACCTACTTTAATATTTCTAGCAGCTTCTCCGTGTCCGCATAATCTAGCTTCTCTAGGTATTCTGCAACTAATACCTTACAGTTCCAATAGTTTAAGCTATGTATGGTTAGTAATTTGTTTAGTTTATTATAAAGAAAAGGACCTAAAAATATATAAAACCTATTTACAAATTCATGTTTAGTTTGTGATTTTTCACAAACTATGTCTTTTCGTCTCCTATCTGGATTTATTGTGGGTGTAAGTTTGGTATGCTGGTATAGAGTGATATTTAGAATAAATAATTGACGCACTGTTAGTACTTTACATATCTTGTAAAGTTGATCTGTGGGAAACCTGTAAGGTCGAAACGTGGCTACTTTTAAGATGGCTCTTTGGGCTCGCTCAAGGGGGAGCAATATTGTGCGTCCTGCCCCACCCCAGGAAGTTATACAATAAGTGAGAATGGATTGGCACAAGGCCAAGTATACCAGTTTAATTATCTTAGAGCCCGCTATTGAGCGTAAGTTTTTGAAGATATACATTAATTTTCGCAATCTAGTACATAACAATTCAATATGTTTACGGAAATTCAAATTTGTGTCAATCGTTACACCAAGATATTTTATATTATCAGTTTTAGTTAATGCAGGGCAAGCGCATGCAGTGTCAGCGGTTGTACAGTAATGTGCATATATGTTTATATTAGTAATTGGCTTATTGGTGTTTCGCATTGTAAATAACATGTATACACTGATTATCTTGATGACATTCATGTTGTTATAGGTATTCTTATCCATTCCATATCATTCCATATATTATATTCTACATACATAGTATACATACATTACAATCACGCCTTTATCCCCGGAGAATTAGGCAGTAGTGAATTAACTTAACACCCACATTTCATCGCACTATTGTTGGCTTATATATATATCGATACCTCCCACGTAAGTTGTTGTAACCCACAAAATTGCCATTTTGTGTTTTTCACGTAAAGTTGTCTAATTTTATGTATAGTATCCTGTAACAATTCGATCAAATCCAAAAATCTATCAATTTCGGTAGTTTTCAGAAGTATAACATCGTAAGTTCCGAAGTATCCCGGCGTATATTGTGGTATTTATTACTTGCAATAGTTTACGGCGGGCGGTGTGAGTCTGACGAGCGCGCTCATCCCGCGTATGTGTGACATAAAACAGACTACGTTGGAACTCGCTGTAGGTTGTATGTCACGCGCGTATTTTATGTGTTGATTTGATATTTATTACGTAATAGTACTAGCACATATTTTCCGTATTTAAAATATTGGTTATTTAAAATGTGGTATTGATTACATACAACAATATACGTTCCTGAATTTACAAGTATTTTGTGTTAAGTAATACATACAACATTTTACTTCGGAATTAGTTATACTAAAGTACATGGCAAGATGACTTACAATGATTTACGTGGTCAAATTAACTATTTTATGGTTACTAAGTAACACATACAACAATCTACTTCGCTTATCACTGACATTGTGTAAGTTGTAAGTAACATTTGCGGTTTATAGATGTGATCAAAAATCTATAGAAATAAATAAAATTGAAGTGTCTGTTTGTAATGTCAAAATAACAAGTGAATAAACATTTGAACCTAAAAAAAATTAAAAAAATAAGAAGTTGAATGAAATTTTGAAGCATTTATTATGCTAACTTAATCATCTTATCTTCTTCATCTTTTTCATCAAATCTTCTTCTTCGATCATCAATCATCATCATCATATTCAAAATAACAAGTTTTTACTAAATGGGTGTGAATGTATATCAGGTACCATTAACAAGAACATAATTTAAATGTCTTTGGTCGGTCTGTCTGTCTGTTCCGCTAATCTCCTCCCTCCTCTCGAAGGTGACGGAGCGTATCATTAATACATAGCTTCTGGGGTACTTTGAACTGTATGATCTACTGAGCAACCGACAGTACGGCTTCCGCCACCGTAGCTTAACCGGTGTATCTTATCTTAACCTTCTTGTGTATCTCACAAACCGTTGCGCGCAAGCCATCGAGACTCGAGGTGAGGCACTGGCGGTTAGTCTCGATATCGGAAAGGCCTTTGATCGGGTCTGGCAGACGTCTTCTTGCAAAGCTCTTGTGGACTCCCCAAGGAATTATGCGAATGGATTGCCAGCTTTTTGTCCAACAGAAGTATCCAAGCCGTCGTTGATGGCAGTTGCTCGGACCGCATGGACATAAAACGCTGGTGTCCCACAAAGTTCCGTGTTGTCTCGACCTTGTTACTGCTGCATATCAATGACATGCTGTCGGATGACTCCATTCATCGCTATGCGGACGACAGTACCGGAGACGCTTGTTACACGGACCGTGCAAATATCCCTCAGTCCGAGATGGAGGAAAGCCGCGAACAACTTGTGTCTGAAATCGAGACTACGTTATCTAGAGTACCCGATTGGGGCAGACTGAATTTAGTACAATTCAACCCCTCTAAGACACAAGTATGTGTATTCACCGTTAAGAAAATCCCATTTATTGTAGCATCGCAATTTCTGGGCACACTGCTTACCATTTCCTTGAGTATTGGGATCCTTGATATCGATATCTCCAGCGACGTCCAATACCGTAGTCAATTGGAAGACAAGGTGAAGCTAGCATCAAAGAAGCTTGGAGTGATCAACAGGGTGAATACTTAACTGTCGGGCAACGACTCCGCCTACATAAGGCACAGGTTCGGCCCCACTTGGAGTACTGCAATCACCGTTTTGTCGAAGCGCCTACGTGCCAGCTTGAAACTTGAAGTGGTCAACCCCTTCGACTCGGTACGAAGACGACTATTGAGGCTCGTTGACCATCCCATACTCGCAGGTCATGTGGAACGTCTCAGTCTCAGTCTTTGCCTCACTGTGTGTGTTCTACCGAATATACAATGGTTTGTGCTCAGATGAACTATTTGATATGATACCCACAGCTACATTCTATCATCGCATCTCGCCACAGGCAGGGAAATCATCGTCACACACAACGTCCGGAAACAGTACGCACTGTGCGGTATGAAAGGAACTACATCCCTCGCACACTCAACCTGTGGAATGAACTCCCTGCGGTGGTTTTCCCAAGCGACTACAATTGATTGATAAATTGATAGCTGCCGTTGACTGGACAATACTTGTAGACTACACTTATGAGAAGCACTATAAAAGGAGGATGTCTGAACCTCGTCATCCAAACCCGATATATTCCTTTTTTCACGATCGCATAGGCGAGCAGTGCTTGTAGAACGCACAGTACCGTGGAAAACTAACACACCTAAAGACCACGCTATAAAGACGAACAAATACTTTGACCTGACTAACGAGTTAACCAAAAATGGCTACGTGATTAAACTCTACGCCGTAGAAGTAGGACCAAGACGATTTCAAGCTAAATCCCTGTACAACTTAAAGACCTCGGATTGCCAAGAACTTCAGTAAGCTCTTTACTTAATCGAATGTCCAAAGCGGCATTGATAAGATCTTACCAAATTTGGATAGGTAGGGGGGTACACTACTGATAGTGGAGGTGAGCGCTGATGCATCACAAAATGGCCACCCTTAACCTACATCTTGGTCTCAAGTCCCAGTCACCGTCACGGTGTGCTCTGTATCACGGGTCCATATGGACCCGGCGACCGCAAGGTGAATCCATGGAGTGCTGAGAATCGGATCTCTGGGGCTCTTCAAGAATGGGCATTAGAAGGTTTTTTCAGGGTCGGCAGCGCGAATGTGACGCCCCTGGTGTTGCATACGTCCATAGGCCACGGTAACCACTTCCCATCAGGTGGGCCGTGTACTTGTCTGCCACCTAAGTGGTAAAAATAAAACATACCACACCTTTTTTCTCTTGCTTTTCGGCGTAAATTGTTGTATCTGGTACATACGACTAAATGCGACTCATGTGTTCCGGTGTACATAATTGTAAGTGACTGATACAACAATTTGTAAAGGTCATATACCGCGGTAAAGTGTTGTAACAGCAAAATCTCTAAAACCTTTGGTATTTTTGAATAATACCATGAGGTAAACGCTAAAGTATTATTAACTGAAGTCACATATTGAATTTTATAAAGATTAGTTGAAAACTGCGGTTTTTATTGCCAATAGTACCTTTGAAACGCTCTCCTGTAAAATCACAGTTTAGAAGTTACAACAGTTTACGCAGGAGGTATCGATATATATATATATATATATATATATATATATATATATATATATATATATATATATATATATATATATATGTGCATATGTATGTATATGTATATATCTGTGTGTGTATGTGTGTATATGTATATATCTATCTGATGTTAAACAGCCCTATCCCTTAGTCGTCTTGTACGACACCGCATGGGAGGAGATGGGGTGACTCAAATTCTACTCTGCCGGGAACCACGCGGTTCTACATTTATCTAAGAAACTTTAATGTTGTTGTGTTGAACATTTAATTATAAAAGTGTTAATCCTATCATTAAAACCCAAAACCAGGTAAAAAAAGTTGAAACATACCTGGACACTCCTCTGGTTTAATACACTTGCCTCCAATTGTCTTCAACATGTATCCCGGCTTACACTCACAGCCGCTAGGGTCACATGCGTCTGGACATACTCTGATTTGGGGATGATCACAAGTAACTGGACAAGAACTTGGACAGGTATTTGGTTTCGCATTTGGATCGCCATTGCAACCATTAGCTACAAAAAATAAGATGTGTAAAATATTGTTTATTTAAAAAAAAAACTATGTGTCTCCAATTACATCACAGCTTTTGCAGTTCGAAAAAGATAGGTAGGTACTTCGAATTTTCTTAAAAAATATTATGCCAAAATCAGCCTCTAGCTCTCCTCAGCCTCAGCATCTACACAAGTGGCAATCCGTTTGCCGGCGTATTCTATGGGATTGACGTTTATACCTTGACGACAGCCATGAGTACTCGTAGGTACATTCCGGGTTCATAAGTGCATTAGTACAACAAGGCTCAAAATGGCGTGACGTGCGGCCGCGCGCCGGCCCGGTTTTGTGTTTACATATGTGTGTGTGTGTCATTAGATACTAATACAGTAATTTACCAACTTAGTAAATTAACTGATAGCTAAGTGGGTTAAGCAAGATACTATAGATGCACAATGATAAGAGAGAAGGTTCGATTCCAGCTTATAACGATTTTTTATATTTATGACAAAAATATAATTTTAAATATTGATAAAGTAATTTTGCATGAAGTTGGCATTCTTTTTACATTATATGTTAATATTTGCTAAAATTTAACAAATAATACAATGATATTAATTTATAAATGAAACACAAAAAGTGTTATTGCAAGATCGTAGAATTTGAACCATCAACCTTTGCATTTCCACAAACCTCATGCTTTAACCACTCGGCCACGGGTTGCTTACGTACAACGAAATTATCGATAATATTCCTACGGAAGAACAATTTATGTGTGTGTGTAATTTATCTTAAAAGAAAAAGGTCACAAGTAGCGCTAAAATGTTGACGCTATAGTTACGTAGGATTCCTACTGCACTTTTGAATTCGACTGTACATTGATTAATCGATTGTATTCTATGCTGCAAACGTATTGCCACTTGTCTAGAGGGGCAGTTCATTTTACTTAAAAAATATCCATAATATGTAAATTGTATATGATACGTACCGTATCGTAATTTGCATAAACAACCACTTCTTTCACTTTATACATTATTTGGATGGTGGCATGTACAAAACATAAATTTTGTAATCCACGAAAAATTTTAAATAAACGTTGTGCTGTTTCAACATCTTATGTATGACTACATACTGCATAATTAATAATATCATATTTTCGCAAAGATACAATAAAATAAGGTAATCAAGAAAACTAAATGGAAGTAGGTATACCTGGACAATGTTTTCGTTCAACACACTTGCCTCCAGCTTTCGTCAAAACGTACCCCGGCTTACACACACAGCCGATACCAAGACATATGGTGGGACATAATCTGTGCTCAGAGCTATCGACGTCACAAGTTGCTGGGCAAGCACTTGGACAGCTACTTATTATTGCATTTGGATCGCCATTGCAACCATTGTCTGCACAAAAAATAAATGTTAATTAGTAAACCATTTGATTTGCCCTGTACCAAATTCCAGCCAGATCCATTCAGCTGTTAGAGCGTGATTGAATAACGAACATCCAAATTTCCAAACGTTTTCACAAACTACTGGGCATGTTTTCCAACCCAATTCTAATATCAATTCAATTAATTAGCCTATCGCAGTCCCTTGCTGGCAATAGGCCTCTCCCAATATCGGAAGGCTTTGAACTACTGTTTCCACGCTGCGCGCTGGCCAGACGGATTGGTACAGGCTTTTATTTCAAGTTTTCCTTCTCTCTCAGAGATATCGTTTGTGAATTTTTCCGTTAGTCGCCTCTTAAGACACTCCTTGGATGAGATGGGGTGATACTTATATTCTTTCTCTGTCTCCTCACGGATAATTCTTATACAGCAGCCTCACTGCAATTTTCGATTGAGGAATTGCAAGCCAATCCTCGTGATAGGGCGCAAGCATATGACACGAAATTAACAAGGCAGTCACAGTCTGACTTAAGTGATGTTTAGTACTAGATAGACTCAGTCCTCGTAAGACATAAATTCTATCTTATAACATTAATATACCTAAAAGTTTTGAGCCAAATTTGTTGAGTCGGTTTAGTGGGATTGAGTAATAAAAATCTTTCATGTTTATAATATTAATTAGTTTTATACGACCCATAAACGGTCTAATATGTGCAAGTTAGATAGCTTATTTTTAAGCTGCTTAAATGGCAGACTAGCACACGGCCCACCTGATGGAAAGTAGTTACCGTTGCCTATGGACTTGAAAAACAAATAATATATTGAAGTCTAGTGTGATTAATTTCGAATTAAGACCACTAATTGAGCAATTCATATAAAAGGTATATAATTTAAACAAAACACCCTTAATATAAGGAAGTTCCAAGGTTTATACGATGCTGTTCAAACAAGTAAATGGGGACAAATTAACTTGCAACTTTATATAACTTTTACGACACAATTAGTGAAGCGTCAGTGTTTGGGTGATTAAATGCTTAAAGAAGAACACGAGGCGACAAATTGGTGAGTTAAAATATGCCTTGTGAGATCAAATTTTACTCCTAGGAAAGCTAATGCTGATGATTCATATCTGTGTTCAAAGTGGGAGAATATCATTTTACATGTACAGTCGACAAAGGAGACTGTGCAACCCGCGATGAGCGGAGGCAACTCGTACGTCGGAGGTCACAAAATGACCTCCGTCCCCCATGAGCGCGGGCCTGGGGGTGACGGGTGAGGCCGCCTATCACCCTAGCAGAAACAGGCCACTGTTGCGGTGCACATTGCGTGCCTCCCCATACCTGGGAGCGAGGTGGGGACTCCGTTGCGTCATAACGTCGTGCTGTAGACGGAACGGTATTGTATTTTCATACAACGAACCACTTTCAAACGGATTCTATTGTTGGTATTAAATTTCCTAGAAAATATTCATCATACACACCTGGACATTGTTCTAGTTTTACACATTTTCCTCCTTTTTCCAAATAAACATATCCTGGCTTGCATACACAACCACATGGGTGGCATCCACCTATACATCGAATATTACTAGTGTCTGGATGGGCGCAAGTAGGCGGGCACATAGTGGGGCACTCGTCAGGTATTGCGTTAGGATCACCGTTGCATCCTATAACTACAGAAATAGAATTATAGTGAAAGTAGCATGTATGAAATTTCTAGTAAAATATTAACAATACACAACCTGGACATTGTTCTAGTTTTACACATTTTCCTCCTTTTTTCAAATAAACATATCCTGGCTTGCATACACAACCACAGGGGTCGCATCCACCTATGCATTGAATATTACTAGTGTCTGGATGGGCGCAAGTAGGCGGGCACATAGAGGGGCACTCGTCAGGTATTGCGTTAGGATCACCGTTGCATCCTATAACTACAGAAATAGAATTATAGTGAAAGTAGCATGTACGAAATTTCTAGTAAAATATTAACAATACACAACCTGGACATTGTTCTAGTTTTACACATTTTCCTCCTTTTTTCAAATAAACATATCCTGGCTTGCATACACAACCACATGGGTCGCATCCACCTATGCATTGAATATTACTAGTGTCTGGATGGGCGCAAGTAGGCGGGCACATAGAGGGGCACTCGTCAGGTATTGCGTTAGGATCACCGTTGCATCCTATAACTACAGAAATAGAATTATAGTGAAAGTAGCATGTATGAAATTTCTAGTAAAATATTAACAATACACAACCTGGACATTGTTCTAGTTTTACACATTTTCCTCCTTTTTTCAAATAAACATATCCTGGCTTGCATACACAACCACATGGGTCGCATCCACCTATACATCGAATATTACTAGTGTCTGGATGGGCGCAAGTAGGCGGGCACATAGAGGGGCACTCGTCAGGTATTGCGTTAGGATCACCGTTGCATCCTGGAACTATAAAAGAAGAGATTAATCACAGGCATGCAATAGCATGGTAGCAATTAATGTGATGCATTTTCTAACATGTAACACTTGTTTCACTGAGTATTATGGAAAAATAGTAAGTACTTAAAAAAAACAATGTACGTACGTCGCCGTCGTACGTACACGTCTCAAGTATTAAATACACCCTCTTTCTTAACACTTTACCTTCAGCTTACCATGATACAAGCTAAGCTCTTATCATGACCATTATAAAATAAAAAGAAATAATAAAAAATAAAAATCCCGACTGCTATGTAAAAGATCGAAACAAGTTTGATAGCAAGATTTAATCTTAATGTACAAATTCAAAAACAATACCTGGACAGTGCTGCGGTCGAATACATGTTCCACCTATCGAACTAAGAATAAATCCAGGAGCGCATTCGCATCCGTATCGTTGGCACATCTTGTAACAAATTCGACGATTTGGTGCGTCGCATGTGGGTGGGCAGGGATCGGGGCATCTTTTGAAAATAGCATGTCTATCTCTGCATTCATATATGTGTCTACTCCATCCAAGCTGTCGTCCTGGAAATAATGATGATGAAAACAATAATTTCTTTTTTCTTTCCTTTCTTTATTTCTTTCTTTCTTTTCTAGTCCTCGTCGTCTCTGTCGTATCATATTTAAGCTGATTATTTTTTTTATATCACCAATGATGATTCACAATATCACCAATGAAATTTCTAGTAAATTATTAACAATACACAACCTGGACATTGTTCTAGTTTTACACATTTTCCTCCTTTTTCCAAATAAACATATCCTGGCTTGCATACACAACCACATGGGTGGCATCCACCTATACATCGAATATTACTAGTGTCTGGATGGGCGCAGGTAGGCGGGCACATAGAGGGGCACTCGTCAGGTATTGCGTTAGGATCACCGTTGCATCCTGGAACTATAAAAGAAGAGATTAATCACAGGCATGCAATAGCATGGTAGCAATTAATGTGATGCATTTTCTAACATGTAACACTTGTTTCACTGAGTATTATGGAAAAATAGTAAGTACTTAAAAAAAACAATGTACGTACGACGGCGACGTACGTACACGTCTCAAGTATTAAATATACCCCTCTTTCTTGACACTTTACCTTCAGCTTACCATGATACAAGCTAAGCTCTTATCATGACCAATATAAAATAAAATGAAATAATAAAAAATAAAAATCCCGACTGCTATGTAAAAGATCGAAACAAGTTTGATAGCAAGATTTAATCTTAATGTACAAATTCAAAAACAATACCTGGACAGTGCTGCGGTCGAATACATGTTCCACCTATCGAACTAAGAATAAATCCAGGAGCGCATTCGCATCCGTATCGTTGGCACATCTTGTAACAAATCCGACGATTTGGTGCGTCGCATGTGGGTGGGCAGGGATCGGGGCATCTTTTGAAAATAGCATGTCTATCTCTGCATTTATATATGTATCTACTCCATCCAAGCTGTCGTCCTGGAAATAATGATGATGAAAACAATAATTTCTTTCTTCTTTCCTTTCTTTCTTTCTTTTCTAGTCCTCGTCGTCTCTGTCGTATCATAATATTTAAGCTGATTATTTTTTTTATATCACCAATGATGATTCACCATATCACCAATGAAATTTCTAGTAAATTATTAACAATACACAACCTGGACATTGTTCTAGTTTTACACATTTTCCTCCTTCTTCCAAATAAACATATCCTGGCTTGCATACACAACCACATGGGTGGCATCCACCTATACATCGAATATTACTAGTGTCTGGATGGGCGCAGGTAGGCGGGCACATAGAGGGGCACTCGTCAGGTATTGCGTTAGGATCACCGTTGCATCCTATAACTACAGAAATAGAATTATAGTGAAAGTAGCATGTATGAAATTTCTAGTAAAATATTAACAATACACAACCTGGACATTGTTCTAGTTTTACACATTTTCCTCCTTTTTTCAAATAAACATATCCTGGCTTGCATACACAACCACATGGGTCGCATCCACCTATGCATTGAATATTACTAGTGTCTGGATGGGCGCAAGTAGGCGGGCACATAGAGGGGCACTCGTCAGGTATTGCGTTAGGATCACCGTTGCATCCTATAACTACAGAAATAGAATTATAGTGAAAGTAGCATGTATGAAATTTCTAGTAAAAAAAACTAGTAAAAAAACAATACACCACCTGGACATTGTTCTAGTTTTACACATTTTCCTCCTTTTTTCAAATAAACATATCCTGGCTTGCATACACAACCACATGGGTCGCATCCACCTATGCATTGAATATTACTAGTGTCTGGATGGGCGCAAGTAGGCGGGCACATAGAGGGGCACTCGTCAGGTATTGCGTTAGGATCACCGTTGCATCCTATAACTACAGAAATAGAATTATAGTGAAAGTAGCATGTATGAAATTTCTAGTAAAAAAAACTAGTAAAAAAACAATACACAACCTGGACATTGTTCTAGTTTTACACATTTTCCTCCTTTTTTCAAATAAACATATCCTGGCTTGCATACACAACCACAGGGGTCGCATCCACCTATGCATTGAATATTACTAGTGTCTGGATGGGCGCAAGTAGGCGGGCACATAGAGGGGCACTCGTCAGGTATTGCGTTAGGATCACCGTTGCATCCTATTACTACAGAAATAGAATTATAGTGAAAGTAGCATGTATGAAATTTCTAGTAAAATATTAACAATACACAACCTGGACATTGTTCTAGTTTTACACATTTTCCTCCTTTTTTCAAATAAACATATCCTGGCTTGCATACACAACCACATGGGTCGCATCCACCTATGCATTGAATATTACTAGTGTCTGGATGGGCGCAAGTAGGCGGGCACATAGAGGGGCACTCGTCAGGTATTGCGTTAGGATCACCGTTGCATCCTATAACTACAGAAATAGAATTATAGTGAAAGTAGCATGTATGAAATTTCTAGTAAAATATTAACAATACACAACCTGGACATTGTTCTAGTTTTACACATTTTCCTCCTTTTTTCAAATAAACATATCCTGGCTTGCATACACAACCACATGGGTCGCATCCACCTATGCATTGAATATTACTAGTGTCTGGATGGGCGCAAGTAGGCGGGCACATAGAGGGGCACTCGTCAGGTATTGCGTTAGGATCACCGTTGCATCCTATAACTACAGAAATAGAATTATAGTGAAAGTAGCATGTATGAAATTTCTAGTAAAATATTAACAATACACAACCTGGACATTGTTCTAGTTTTACACATTTTCCTCCTTTTTTCAAATAAACATATCCTGGCTTGCATACACAACCACATGGGTCGCATCCACCTATGCATTGAATATTACTAGTGTCTGGATGGGCGCAAGTAGGCGGGCACATAGAGGGGCACTCGTCAGGTATTGCGTTAGGATCACCGTTGCATCCTATAACTACAGAAATAGAATTATAGTGAAAGTAGCATGTATGAAATTTCTAGTAAAATATTAACAATACACAACCTGGACATTGTTCTAGTTTTACACATTTTCCTCCTTTTTTCAAATAAACATATCCTGGCTTGCATACACAACCACATGGGTCGCATCCACCTATGCATTGAATATTACTAGTGTCTGGATGGGCGCAAGTAGGCGGGCACATAGAGGGGCACTCGTCAGGTATTGCGTTAGGATCACCGTTGCATCCTATAACTACAGAAATAGAATTATAGTGAAAGTAGCATGTATGAAATTTCTAGTAAAATATTAACAATACACAACCTGGACATTGTTCTAGTTTTACACATTTTCCTCCTTTTTTCAAATAAACATATCCTGGCTTGCATACACAACCACATGGGTCGCATCCACCTATGCATTGAATATTACTAGTGTCTGGATGGGCGCAAGTAGGCGGGCACATAGAGGGGCACTCGTCAGGTATTGCGTTAGGATCACCGTTGCATCCTATAACTACAGAAATAGAATTATAGTGAAAGTAGCATGTATGAAATTTCTAGTAAAATATTATCAATACACAACCTGGACATTGTTCTAGTTTTACACATTTTCCTCCTTTTTTCAAATAAACATATCCTGGCTTGCATACACAACCACATGGGTCGCATCCACCTATGCATTGAATATTACTAGTGTCTGGATGGGCGCAAGTAGGCGGGCACATAGAGGGGCACTCGTCAGGTATTGCGTTAGGATCACCGTTGCATCCTATAACTACAGAAATAGAATTATAGTGGAAGTAGCATGTATAAAATTTCTAGTAAAATATTAACAATACACAACCTGGACATTGTTCTAGTTTTACACATTTTCCTCCTTCTTTCAAATAAACATATCCTGGCTTGCATACACAACCACATGGGTGGCATCCACCTATGCATTGAATGTTACTAGAGTCTGGATGGGCGCAAGTAGGCGGGCACATAGAGGGGCACTCGTCAGGTATTGCGTTAGGATCACCGTTGCATCCTATAACTACAGAAATAGAATTATAGTGAAAGTAGCATGTATGAAATTTCTAGTAAAATATTAACAATACACAACCTGGACATTGTTCTAGTTTTACACATTTTCCTCCTTTTTTCAAATAAACATAACCTGGCTTGCATACACAACCACATGGGTCGCATCCACCTATGCATTGAATATTACTAGTGTCTGGATGGGCGCAAGTAGGCGGGCACATAGAGGGGCACTCGTCAGGTATTGCGTTAGGATCACCGTTGCATCCTATAACTACAGAAATAGAATTATAGTGAAAGTAGCATGTATGAAATTTCTAGTAAAATATTAACAATACACAACCTGGACATTGTTCTAGTTTTACACATTTTCCTCCTTTTTTCAAATAAACATATCCTGGCTTGCATACACAACCACATGGGTCGCATCCACCTATGCATTGAATATTACTAGTGTCTGGATGGGCGCAAGTAGGCGGGCACATAGAGGGGCACTCGTCAGGTATTGCGTTAGGATCACCGTTGCATCCTATAACTACAGAAATAGAATTATAGTGAAAGTAGCATGTATGAAATTTCTAGTAAAATATTAACAATACACAACCTGGACATTGTTCTAGTTTTACACATTTTCCTCCTTTTTTCAAATAAACATATCCTGGCTTGCATACACAACCACAGGGGTCGCATCCACCTATGCATTGAATATTACTAGTGTCTGGATGGGCGCAAGTAGGCGGGCACATAGAGGGGCACTCGTCAGGTATTGCGTTAGGATCACCGTTGCATCCTATAACTACAGAAATAGAATTATAGTGAAAGTAGCATGTATGAAATTTCTAGTAAAATATTAACAATACACAACCTGGACATTGTTCTAGTTTTACACATTTTCCTCCTTTTTTCAAATAAACATATCCTGGCTTGCATACACAACCACATGGGTCGCATCCACCTATGCATTGAATATTACTAGTGTCTGGATGGGCGCAAGTAGGCGGGCACATAGAGGGGCACTCGTCAGGTATTGCGTTAGGATCACCGTTGCATCCTATAAAGACAGAAATAGAATTATAGCGAAAGTAGCATGTATGAAATTTCTAGTAAAATATTAACAATACACAACCTGGACATTGTTCTAGTTTTACACATTTTCCTCCTTTTTTCAAATAAACATATCCTGGCTTGCATACACAACCACATGGGTCGCATCCACCTATGCATTGAATATTACTAGTGTCTGGATGGGCGCAAGTAGGCGGGCACATAGAGGGGCACTCGTCAGGTATTGCGTTAGGATCACCGTTGCATCCTATAACTACAGAAATAGAATTATAGTGAAAGTAGCATGTATGAAATTTCTAGTAAAATATTAACAATACACAACCTGGACATTGTTCTAGTTTTACACATTTTCCTCCTTTTTTCAAATAAACATATCCTGGCTTGCATACACAACCACATGGGTCGCATCCACCTATGCATTGAATATTACTAGTGTCTGGATGGGCGCAAGTAGGCGGGCACATAGAGGGGCACTCGTCAGGTATTGCGTTAGGATCACCGTTGCATCCTATAACTACAAAAATAGAATTATAGTGAAAGTAGCATGTATGAAATTTCTAGTAAAATATTAACAATACACAACCTGGACATTGTTCTAGTTTTACACATTTTCCTCCTTTTTTCAAATAAACATATCCTGGCTTGCATACACAACCACATGGGTCGCATCCACCTATGCATTGAATATTACTAGTGTCTGGATGGGCGCAAGTAGGCGGGCACATAGAGGGGCACTCGTCAGGTATTGCGTTAGGATCACCGTTGCATCCTATAACTACAGAAATAGAATTATAGTGAAAGTAGCATGTATGAAATTTCTAGTAAAATATTAACAATACACAACCTGGACATTGTTCTAGTTTTACACATTTTCCTCCTTTTTTCAAATAAACATATCCTGGCTTGCATACACAACCACAGGGGTCGCATCCACCTATGCATTGAATATTACTAGTGTCTGGATGGGCGCAAGTAGGCGGGCACATAGAGGGGCACTCGTCAGGTATTGCGTTAGGATCACCGTTGCATCCTATAACTACAGAAATAGAATTATAGTGAAAGTAGCATGTATGAAATTTCTAGTAAAATATTAACAATACACAACCTGGACATTGTTCTAGTTTTACACATTTTCCTCCTTTTTTCAAATAAACATATCCTGGCTTGCATACACAACCACATGGGTCGCATCCACCTATGCATTGAATATTACTAGTGTCTGGATGGGCGCAAGTAGGCGGGCACATAGAGGGGCACTCGTCAGGTATTGCGTTAGGATCACCGTTGCATCCTATAACTACAGAAATAGAATTATAGCGAAAGTAGCATGTATGAAATTTCTAGTAAAATATTAACAATACACAACCTGGACATTGTTCTAGTTTTACACATTTTCCTCCTTTTTTCAAATAAACATATCCTGGCTTGCATACACAACCACATGGGTCGCATCCACCTATGCATTGAATATTACTAGTGTCTGGATGGGCGCAAGTAGGCGGGCACATAGAGGGGCACTCGTCAGGTATTGCGTTAGGATCACCGTTGCATCCTATAACTACAGAAATAGAATTATAGTGAAAGTAGCATGTATGAAATTTCTAGTAAAATATTAACAATACACAACCTGGACATTGTTCTAGTTTTACACATTTTCCTCCTTTTTTCAAATAAACATATCCTGGCTTGCATACACAACCACATGGGTCGCATCCACCTATGCATTGAATATTACTAGTGTCTGGATGGGCGCAAGTAGGCGGGCACATAGAGGGGCACTCGTCAGGTATTGCGTTAGGATCACCGTTGCATCCTATAACTACAGAAATAGAATTATAGTGAAAGTAGCATGTATGAAATTTCTAGTAAAATATTAACAATACACAACCTGGACATTGTTCTAGTTTTACACATTTTCCTCCTTTTTTCAAATAAACATATCCTGGCTTGCATACACAACCACATGGGTCGCATCCACCTATGCATTGAATATTACTAGTGTCTGGATGGGCGCAAGTAGGCGGGCACATAGAGGGGCACTCGTCAGGTATTGCGTTAGGATCACCGTTGCATCCTATAACTACAGAAATAGAATTATAGTGAAAGTAGCATGTATGAAATTTCTAGTAAAATATTAACAATACACAACCTGGACATTGTTCTAGTTTTACACATTTTCCTCCTTTTTTCAAATAAACATATCCTGGCTTGCATACACAACCACAGGGGTCGCATCCACCTATGCATTGAATATTACTAGTGTCTGGATGGGCGCAAGTAGGCGGGCACATAGAGGGGCACTCGTCAGGTATTGCGTTAGGATCACCGTTGCATCCTATAACTACAGAAATAGAATTATAGTGAAAGTAGCATGTATGAAATTTCTAGTAAAATATTAACAATACACAACCTGGACATTGTTCTAGTTTTACACATTTTCCTCCTTTTTTCAAATAAACATATCCTGGCTTGCATACACAACCACATGGGTCGCATCCACCTATGCATTGAATATTACTAGTGTCTGGATGGGCGCAAGTAGGCGGGCACATAGAGGGGCACTCGTCAGGTATTGCGTTAGGATCACCGTTGCATCCTATAACTACAGAAATAGAATTATAGTGAAAGTAGCATGTATGAAATTTCTAGTAAAATATTAACAATACACAACCTGGACATTGTTCTAGTTTTACACATTTTCCTCCTTTTTTCAAATAAACATATCCTGGCTTGCATACACAACCACATGGGTCGCATCCACCTATGCATTGAATATTACTAGTGTCTGGATGGGCACAAGTAGGCGGGCACATAGAGGGGCACTCGTCAGGTATTGCGTTAGGATCACCGTTGCATCCTATAACTACAGAAATAGAATTATAGTGAAAGTAGCATGTATGAAATTTCTAGTAAAATATTAACAATACACAACCTGGACATTGTTCTAGTTTTACACATTTTCCTCCTTTTTTCAAATAAACATATCCTGGCTTGCATACACAACCACATGGGTCGCATCCACCTATGCATTGAATATTACTAGTGTCTGGATGGGCGCAAGTAGGCGGGCACATAGAGGGGCACTCGTCAGGTATTGCGTTAGGATCACCGTTGCATCCTATAACTACAGAAATAGAATTATAGTGAAAGTAGCATGTATGAAATTTCTAGTAAAATATTAACAATACACAACCTGGACATTGTTCTAGTTTTACACATTTTCCTCCTTTTTTCAAATAAACATATCCTGGCTTGCATACACAACCACATGGGTCGCATCCACCTATGCATTGAATATTACTAGTGTCTGGATGGGCGCAAGTAGGCGGGCACATAGAGGGGCACTCGTCAGGTATTGCGTTAGGATCACCGTTGCATCCTATAACTACAGAAATAGAATTATAGTGAAAGTAGCATGTATGAAATTTCTAGTAAAATATTAACAATACACAACCTGGACATTGTTCTAGTTTTACACATTTTCCTCCTTTTTTCAAATAAACATATCCTGGCTTGCATACACAACCACATGGGTCGCATCCACCTATGCATTGAATATTACTAGTGTCTGGATGGGCGCAAGTAGGCGGGCACATAGAGGGGCACTCGTCAGGTATTGCGTTAGGATCACCGTTGCATCCTATAACTACAGAAATAGAATTATAGTGAAAGTAGCATGTATGAAATTTCTAGTAAAATATTAACAATACACAACCTGGACATTGTTCTAGTTTTACACATTTTCCTCCTTTTTTCAAATAAACATATCCTGGCTTGCATACACAACCACATGGGTCGCATCCACCTATGCATTGAATATTACTAGTGTCTGGATGGGCGCAAGTAGGCGGGCACATAGAGGGGCACTCGTCAGGTATTGCGTTAGGATCACCGTTGCATCCTATAACTACAGAAATAGAATTATAGTGAAAGTAGCATGTATGAAATTTCTAGTAAAATATTAACAATACACAACCTGGACATTGTTCTAGTTTTACACATTTTCCTCCTTTTTTCAAATAAACATATCCTGGCTTGCATACACAACCACATGGGTCGCATCCACCTATGCATTGAATATTACTAGTGTCTGGATGGGCACAAGTAGGCGGGCACATAGAGGGGCACTCGTCAGGTATTGCGTTAGGATCACCGTTGCATCCTATAACTACAGAAATAGAATTATAGTGAAAGTAGCATGTATGAAATTTCTAGTAAAATATTAACAATACACAACCTGGACATTGTTCTAGTTTTACACATTTTCCTCCTTTTTTCAAATAAACATATCCTGGCTTGCATACACAACCACATGGGTCGCATCCACCTATGCATTGAATATTACTAGTGTCTGGATGGGCGCAAGTAGGCGGGCACATAGAGGGGCACTCGTCAGGTATTGCGTTAGGATCACCGTTGCATCCTATAACTACAGAAATAGAATTATAGTGAAAGTAGCATGTATGAAATTTCTAGTAAAATATTAACAATACACAACCTGGACATTGTTCTAGTTTTACACATTTTCCTCCTTTTTTCAAATAAACATATCCTGGCTTGCATACACAACCACATGGGTCGCATCCACCTATGCATTGAATATTACTAGTGTCTGGATGGGCGCAAGTAGGCGGGCACATAGAGGGGCACTCGTCAGGTATTGCGTTAGGATCACCGTTGCATCCTATAACTACAGAAATAGAATTATAGTGAAAGTAGCATGTATGAAATTTCTAGTAAAATATTAACAATACACAACCTGGACATTGTTCTAGTTTTACACATTTTCCTCCTTTTTTCAAATAAACATATCCTGGCTTGCATACACAACCACAGGGGTCGCATCCACCTATGCATTGAATATTACTAGTGTCTGGATGGGCGCAAGTAGGCGGGCACATAGAGGGGCACTCGTCAGGTATTGCGTTAGGATCACCGTTGCATCCTATAACTACAGAAATAGAATTATAGTGAAAGTAGCATGTATGAAATTTCTAGTAAAATATTAACAATACACAACCTGGACATTGTTCTAGTTTTACACATTTTCCTCCTTTTTTCAAATAAACATATCCTGGCTTGCATACACAACCACATGGGTCGCATCCACCTATGCATTGAATATTACTAGTGTCTGGATGGGCGCAAGTAGGCGGGCACATAGAGGGGCACTCGTCAGGTATTGCGTTAGGATCACCGTTGCATCCTATAACTACAGAAATAGAATTATAGTGAAAGTAGCATGTATGAAAATTCTAGTAAAATATTAACAATACACAACCTGGACATTGTTCTAGTTTTACACATTTTCCTCCTTTTTTCAAATAAACATATCCTGGCTTGCATACACAACCACATGGGTCGCATCCACCTATGCATTGAATATTACTAGTGTCTGGATGGGCGCAAGTAGGCGGGCACATAGAGGGGCACTCGTCAGGTATTGCGTTAGGATCACCGTTGCATCCTATAACTACAGAAATAGAATTATAGTGAAAGTAGCATGTATGAAATTTCTAGTAAAATATTAACAATACACAACCTGGACATTGTTCTAGTTTTACACATTTTCCTCCTTTTTTCAAATAAACATATCCTGGCTTGCATACACAACCACATGGGTCGCATCCACCTATGCATTGAATATTACTAGTGTCTGGATGGGCGCAAGTAGGCGGGCACATAGAGGGGCACTCGTCAGGTATTGCGTTAGGATCACCGTTGCATCCTATAACTACAGAAATAGAATTATAGTGAAAGTAGCATGTATGAAATTTCTAGTAAAATATTAACAATACACAACCTGGACATTGTTCTAGTTTTACACATTTTCCTCCTTTTTTCAAATAAACATATCCTGGCTTGCATACACAACCACATGGGTCGCATCCACCTATGCATTGAATATTACTAGTGTCTGGATGGGCGCAAGTAGGCGGGCACATAGAGGGGCACTCGTCAGGTATTGCGTTAGGATCACCGTTGCATCCTATAACTACAGAAATAGAATTATAGTGAAAGTAGCATGTATGAAATTTCTAGTAAAAAAAACTAGTAAAAAAACAATACACAACCTGGACATTGTTCTAGTTTTACACATTTTCCTCCTTTTTTCAAATAAACATATCCTGGCTTGCATACACAACCACAGGGGTCGCATCCACCTATGCATTGAATATTACTAGTGTCTGGATGGGCGCAAGTAGGGGGGCACATAGAGGGGCACTCGTCAGGTATTGCGTTAGGATCACCGTTGCATCCTATAACTACAGAAATAGAATTATAGTGAAAGTAGCATGTATGAAATTTCTAGTAAAATATTAACAATACACAACCTGGACATTGTTCTAATTTTACACATTTTCCTCCTTTTTTCAAATAAACATATCCTGGCTTGCATACACAACCACATGGGTCGCATCCACCTATGCATTGAATATTACTAGTGTCTGGATGGGCGCAAGTAGGCGGGCACATAGAGGGGCACTCGTCAGGTATTGCGTTAGGATCACCGTTGCATCCTATAACTACAGAAATAGAATTATAGTGGAAGTAGCATGTATAAAATTTCTAGTAAAATATTAACAATACACAACCTGGACATTGTTCTAGTTTTACACATTTTCCTCCTTCTTTCAAATAAACATATCCTGGCTTGCATACACAACCACATGGGTGGCATCCACCTATGCATTGAATGTTACTAGTGTCTGGATGGGCGCAAGTAGGCGGGCACATAGAGGGGCACTCGTCAGGTATTGCGTTAGGATCACCGTTGCATCCTATAACTACAGAAATAGAATTATAGTGAAAGTAGCATGTATGAAATTTCTAGTAAAATATTAACAATACACAACCTGGACATTGTTCTAGTTTTACACATTTTCCTCCTTTTTTCAAATAAACATATCCTGGCTTGCATACACAACCACATGGGTCGCATCCACCTATGCATTGAATATTACTAGTGTCTGGATGGGCGCAAGTAGGCGGGCACATAGAGGGGCACTCGTCAGGTATTGCGTTAGGATCACCGTTGCATCCTATAACTACAGAAATAGAATTATAGTGAAAGTAGCATGTATGAAATTTCTAGTAAAATATTAACAATACACAACCTGGACATTGTTCTAGTTTTACACATTTTCCTCCTTTTTTCAAATAAACATATCCTGGCTTGCATACACAACCACATGGGTCGCATCCACCTATGCATTGAATATTACTAGTGTCTGGATGGGCGCAAGTAGGCGGGCACATAGAGGGGCACTCGTCAGGTATTGCGTTAGGATCACCGTTGCATCCTATAACTACAGAAATAGAATTATAGTGAAAGTAGCATGTATGAAATTTCTAGTAAAATATTAACAATACACAACCTGGACATTGTTCTAGTTTTACACATTTTCCTCCTTTTTTCAAATAAACATATCCTGGCTTGCATACACAACCACATGGGTCGCATCCACCTATGCATTGAATATTACTAGTGTCTGGATGGGCGCAAGTAGGCGGGCACATAGAGGGGCACTCGTCAGGTATTGCGTTAGGATCACCGTTGCATCCTATAACTACAGAAATAGAATTATAGTGAAAGTAGCATGTATGAAATTTCTAGTAAAATATTAACAATACACAACCTGGACATTGTTCTAGTTTTACACATTTTCCTCCTTTTTTCAAATAAACATATCCTGGCTTGCATACACAACCACATGGGTCGCATCCACCTATGCATTGAATATTACTAGTGTCTGGATGGGCGCAAGTAGGCGGGCACATAAAGGGGCACTCGTCAGGTATTGCGTTAGGATCACCGTTGCATCCTATAACTACAGAAATAGAATTATAGTGAAAGTAGCATGTATGAAAATTCTAGTAAAATATTAACAATACACAACCTGGACATTGTTCTAGTTTTACACATTTTCCTCCTTTTTTCAAATAAACATATCCTGGCTTGCATACACAACCACATGGGTCGCATCCACCTATGCATTGAATATTACTAGTGTCTGGATGGGCGCAAGTAGGCGGGCACATAGAGGGGCACTCGTCAGGTATTGCGTTAGGATCACCGTTGCATCCTATAACTACAGAAATAGAATTATAGTGAAAGTAGCATGTATGAAATTTCTAGTAAAATATTAACAATACACAACCTGGACATTGTTCTAGTTTTACACATTTTCCTCCTTTTTTCAAATAAACATATCCTGGCTTGCATACACAACCACATGGGTCGCATCCACCTATACATCGAATATTACTAGTGTCTGGATGGGCGCAAGTAGGCGGGCACATAGAGGGGCACTCGTCAGGTATTGCGTTAGGATCACCGTTGCATCCTGGAACTATAAAAGAAGAGATTAATCACAGGCATGCAATAGCATGGTAGCAATTAATGTGATGCATTTTCTAACATGTAACACTTGTTTCACTGAGTATTATGGAAAAATAGTAAGTACTTAAAAAAAACAATGTACGTACGACGGCGACGTACGTACACGTCTCAAGTATTAAATACACCCTCTTTCTTGACACTTTACCTTCAGCTTACCATGATACAAGCTAAGCTCTTATCATGACCATTATAAAATAAAAAGAAATAATAAAAAATAAAAATCCCGACTGCTATGTAAAAGATCGAAACAAGTTTGATAGCAAGATTTAATCTTAATGTACAAATTCAAAAACAATACCTGGACAGTGCTGCGGTCGAATACATGTTCCACCTATCGAACTAAGAATAAATCCAGGAGCGCATTCGCATCCGTATCGTTGGCACATCTTGTAACAAATCCGACGATTTGGTGCGTCGCATGTGGGTGGGCAGGGATCGGGGCATCTTTTGAAAATAGCATGTCTATCTCTGCATTCATATATGTGTCTACTCCATCCAAGCTGTCGTCCTGGAAATAATGATGATGAAAACAATAATTTCTTTCTTCTTTCCTTTCTTTCTTTCTTTCTTTCTTTTCTAGTCCTCGTCGTCTCTGTCGTATCATATTTAAGCTGATTATTTTTTTTATATCACCAGTTTAATGACACCACACATTCAACAAAAACTAACTTGATTCTAACTTTATTCGGAAAGTTTCTGGGCCTCGAGAGTCGACATCCCGAGATTTTGGTACTGTCTCGTTCTAAGTCTTGACACTGCCGAGACTTTGCTGAACCTAGTAATTACGGCAGACCCTAATTGAACTTATAAATTGGATGCATGCATAATAATCGGATTGCATGCTGTCAAAGCTAAGGTAAGGCTTCGCCCTCGTACGTATGGCATATTATTATGCAACAACTGTACCAACTTAAAGCACAAAACGTCCAGTAAATAACATGTTATTGCTATTTGCTGTATACCATATGCGTAATAAAATACACAATCATAGCCGCACCAGGTCCAGGTACTTAACCCCATTTTAGTTAAGTATGTAATGCCCCATTTTAATACGTGTGAATACAATTCGATCAGAAAGAAAAAAAATATCCATTTTAGGTGGATTCGTTTTCAATCACACATTCTAAAAACGTAGTTTTATAACATCGGACAGATTTAATCTTGTTGTACAAATACAAAAACAATACCTGGACAGTGCTGCGGTCGAATACATGTTCCACCTATCCCACTAAGAATAAATCCAGGAGCACATTCGCATCCGTATCGTTGGCACATCTTGTAACAAATCCGACGATTTGGTCCGTCGCATGTGGGTGGGCAGGGATCGGGGCATCTTTTGAAAATAGCATGTCTATCTCTACATTCATATATGTATCTACCCCATCCAAGCTGTCGTCCTGGAAATAATAAATACAGATTCTAGAACTTTCTACACAGTGGTACCTAGACCTAAAATCAGCAAAGTATTAACTGATTTGTTTGAAGGATTCCAAAATGCAAGTTCCACCTGACTGCGTGGGTAACAAATGTCTGACCTTGCTGCCTTTGCCGGGCTCCGGTAGGAGGGGTAGACCCAAGAAGTGCTGGTGTGACGTATTATAAGAGTATGGTAATTAACTAATAAGTTGATTGAAAGCCTTGAAATGATTAAATTGGTTGCGTAACTGTCTAAATACTACACCGTTGTATTTTATCACCTCCTGAATAATGAATTTTTTATTTACAGACGTTTATTTAGCTTTATTGTGTAAGTGGTTTCCGTTGTGGGCAAAATAATATGTATTTTTATTTTTTAGTCGCTTAAACTTCAGCAACCCCTGCAAAAAGAATCTTTATAGTTTGGTACTTTTTTTCCGAAATTAGATATTAACATTCGAGTGAAAATTGTCCACCAGATTTTAATAATCGTTATACTCTGATGAACATAGGCACAGTGGAATAAGAACTTCTTAACTCATACATGGGTTGGGTAGGACCAAAGATATGGGCAAAAGTCGCGTTAACAGATATACACGCGGGCGGAGCCGCGGCCGGAAGACTAGTATATTTATAAGTATAAGTCAGATGAACTACAATTATGTTCATTCCTGTGAGCTGATGCTCATACTGTCATACAAGTTTTGAAACCTATTTTCAATACATATTATTACAAGAACCTCTTCATAATAATTATGAACAATTATTATTTACAATTATTATTGTAAATAATAAAAGCAGTATAATAATATAAAAAAGTATAAAAATAGAAAAAATAAGGTTACAGCGAAGTACGGTCCGTATTATTGGGAATCCTAGGGTCACGAACACCTTCAAGCCCTTGCAGTTGCTCAGAGATGTTGCGTCCTTGGTATTATTTTAGTGTCTCTGCCATGGGGAATGTTCTGATGAGCTCTTCCAATTGGTCGCACCCTCACCTTTCCTACCCAGAATAACACGCGTAGGGCTTTGACGTCACTCGCATACGGTGCAGAATATTTCATTAATAACCAAGCGGTTTGGCGACTCCTTCCTCTGTCACACCATTAAGTCCTGGAATTTCTTACCAGCGCACATGTTTTTTCTTTTTAACGTCCTGAGTTCTTGCGGAGCGTTAAAAAGAATCTGATGAGGCCGTCGAGCTGTGTGCCACCATTGTAAAATAGTACGTGTCTGTAATGGTAAACCTCTTTCCTGAGAGTTTACCTTCAGCTTAACATCATATTATCATATAAGTTAGACGATGAGTTTGAAGAAAGAAAATAATTATTTAATCTGTATGGAATCTACCTGTGCCTAGCTATAAGCCCGGTCGAATGTAACTGCGGTTTTTGTCAACCACTTACATTACATAAAGGCAAACATGCCAATAAGGCATACCTTTTTTTTTTTTTTTTTTTTTTTTTTTTATCGTGCGCAAAATCCCCACGGATACCTCCCCCACCGTAGCCGGAGGAGGATGTTATGTCGGACTCGAACCGACTAAAACGCACGCCGTCTGTGGGCCGTCAGTTGCCGGAGGTGAGATTGTCGTAGCCATATCCCTCGCACCCCGGCCGACCCAAGACCATATCTCTCGATCTGGCCCTCTTCCGGTGAGGGGACCACAGAGTCCCCAACCCGCCCCCGGGTATGGGGAGGCACGCAATGCGTGCCGCCGCCGCGGCCTGCTTCTGCTAGGGTGACAGGCGGCTCTACCCGTCACCCCCAGGCCCGCGCTCATGGGGGACGGAGGTCATTCTGCGACCTCCGACGCCCGAGTTGCCGCTGCTCGTTGCGGGCCGCGCGGTTTGCGATTCTCCTTCGCTCCTCACGCTCCCGCTCCGCCGCCTCCTTCACGAGCATTACTTGCTCGCAGAAGGAGTCGCCGGCGGCCCACGAATCTGCGCAGCGAACCATCACTGCGAGCAAAGTGGCGAGCGTGAGAACTCTCACTCCTAGGGTCGCCACCAGCTCCCGTCTCGGCGTCTCCCACGCCGGACACTCGGTGAGCGTGTGCAGCGCCGAGTCCTCGCTCGCGTCGCAGTGATGGCACTCGGACGTTGGCTCTTTCTTCGCGGTCCGATGCAGATACCGCCCAAAACACCCATGATTGGTGATGATCTGCGTCAGCCAGAACGAGAGGCCGCCGTGTGGCCTCTCTAGCCACTCCCCCATGATGGGTCTTACCGCCGCTACTACGGCGTGCCCTCTACTACGGCGTGCCCTAATAAGGCATACCTTATCTTATTGGCATGCCGCACTATTAAGACTTGGAATTCCTTACCAGCTCACGTGTTTCCCTCCTCCTATAGTCCCGGGTCCTTTAAGCGGGGCGTGAAAAAGCATCTGATGAGGCCGTCAAGCTGAGTGCCACCATTGTAACATGGTACATGTCTGTAATGGTGACCCTCTTTCCAGAGACTTTGCCTTCAGCTTACCATCAGGCGAGGCAAAGTCAAATTGACGTGTCCTATATAAAAAAAAAAAAAGTACCTAAATTATAAAAAAATATTCCAACATACTTCCCCACTCCCGTTGCTGCAGACCGCCATGAATAACTTCGAAAAAAGATAATACGAGTAACAGCGGTACCAACATCTCGTCCTCTCTGCTGCTTGCACTTAAAAGAACAGCCGATAAATGCACTATAATATGTAATGATATAGATTACATGACTGCTAATTCAATTTATAATGTCTGAACATATTATTTACAACAACTGTATAAACTTAAAACATAATAGGTACGCCAAGTAAATAATAATATATTGCTACTTATTTGTTGTAAAATACCATGCTATGTTCTTATAGAAAAAAAAAAGATTATGTTTACAATACTAGTAGTCACACTCGTGCTGCCGACCGACCATGTAAGAACCTTCTAATGCCCTTCTTGAAGAAGAACCCCATATTTTAGCTGCTTGGAAAACCACAGAAGGGAGTTCATCCCACAGATTGAGCGTGCGTGGGATGAAGTTCCTACAGGAGGTACAGGTCGTAATGTGTGAGGAAGGACTCCATGCACATGGCGGGCGGTGCGATGATAGAATGTAGCTGTGGGCATCATTTCAAACAATTCCTTGTAACACAGGCGATTGTACAGGCGGTATTTTGATTTTGATAACAAGAAAGATAGCAAATCTCCATGAAGCAAAGTATAAGACCAATATCACTTTACGCGTGATTGTACTTACTAATAATACTTTTGCAATATTTAGGAAAGCTAGAAAGTAGCTAAACACGTAGAAACCTTTTTTGTACGTGTAGTAACCCCTTACATACGTGTACCACTTCACCTGGGTAAGTGGAGTCCCCAGAACAGTATGTTTCCACAAAATGAGTAAATACTTAGCTTATAAAGTTAAATGCGAATGCTCGTACGGGACAGTGGCACAGCTATTTAACACCTAAGATAAGGCCCATTTCGATAGGGAGACTTCCTCATCTGCAAGATACGATTATTATCGAAAGGATAAAGAAGTTGGTTCGTCTAAACCAAGGGTGCCCAACCCTAGGCACGCGGGCCACATAGTGGCCCGCGGACGAATTTCGGGTGGCACGCGCAAGCCACTGCGAGAGGAGCAAAAAAAAGCTTGTACAAAAGCAATTGCATTAGTCGCAGTCGCAAATGCTATGCTATTTTTTCTTTTCACTCAAATCTATCGAGTATTCATCAAAATGATATTATCTCTATCATAACTAAAAAGTTTAAAATAATTTTATTTTATTTTATTTTTATGATTTTGATTGTATTGATAGTTTGGTATTATAATAAACTTAATATTGTACTAGTGCACTTTGTTATTGTACTTATTTTTGTAGTTACATTCCATATTATTGAGTTAAAATTTATACGCGTAAAAATGTAGTAAAATAGGAGCTGTCACTGGCGTGGAACGGATCCGGCGGCTGGGTCTGAGGTGACTCTGTACAAAACTGAGGCCATGTTCTCTCATAGGCCTCGGCGTGCACCACCGGAGGGATCCAACCTCACAGTGGGAGACACTCTCATCGGCATCAGGCCCCAGATGACATATCTGGGGCTCGTGTTCGACGGCCCAGATATCGGTGAGCGTCTCCGAAGTCTGGCTCCCAAATTAAGATGCACAACTAACGCTCTGGCGTGGCTGCTGTTCAACATGAGGGAGCCAGAGCAGAGCAGGAGGCAGATGCTGCGGGAATCGTACGTTCCATTGCCCTATACGGGTGTCCCGTGTGAGCGGATGCCCTGAAGTCTAGGCACGTGCACCTACCGCGTGCACAGCAAGAGACGATGGCCATCAATGCCATTAGGGGTTACTGCACGATATCCTATGACGCGGCGAGTTTTCTTACCGGATCTCGGAGAGCGAGGCTATGGACAAACATGGCGAGTCACCGGCAATTAATCTTGACATCGCCAAAGCTTTTATAGAGTCTGCCACAAATCGCTTCTTTCCAAGCTACCAGCCTTTGGTTTGCCTCTCAGACAGTGCGACTGGGTGGTTAGCTTCCTGCAGGAGGGCCAACTTCGTAGTTCTTGCAGGTAAATGCTGGCGTGCCGCAGTGGTCTGTCTTATCACCCATTTTCTCTCTTCTACATATCAACGATATTCTGACCACCCGGCAGCATTCATTGCTATGCAGACGATAGCATCTTACACGGGAGTTATCATGGGCATACTGCGGCCGAGCAGTCTGATATATAGTCTGAGCGCGGGAAAAAAAGCAGCTTCTTGTCACTGAGCTCGACCGGATCCTTAATCATATTTCCCACTAGGGCTCTGAGAACCTGGTCGAGTTCAATGCCAACAAGACACAGGCATGTGCATTTACAGCAAAGGTATCTTTTTTCCTTCCCTCTGTGGCGTGGGCACTGCCACTGCGGGACAATCTCAGTATTCTCGGTATGGATGCTCGCTGCCTACTGAACAACAAAAATTATATTGAGAGTATCATCAAAACAGCCTCGCGTAAACTTGGAGTCCTGAACAAAGTGAGATGTTTTAACACGCCGGAGCAGCGGTGTCTTCTGTCTCCTGCGTGGAATACTGCTCGCATCTCTGGGATGGCTTCGCAAAGTACTTACTTGATACACTCGACAGGTTCCAGTGTCGTGCGGTCTGCATTATTGGGAATCCTGAGATCACGAACACCCTCGAGCCTCTGCAGATGCGTAGAGTTGTGCATACTTGGCAGTATTTTAATTTTACCGTCTCTGCTATGGTGAATGTTCTAATGAGCTTTTCCAATTAATCTCACCCTATCCTTTCCTACACAGAACAACGCGTGCAGGACATAAATGTCACCCGCATACGGTGCAAAATATTCGGTGACTCCTTCCTCTGCCGTACCATTAACTCCTGGAATTCCTTACCAGTTTCCCTCTTCCTACAAGTGCCGGATCCTTTAAGCGGGGCGAAAAAGCATCTAATGAGGCCGACAAGCTGAGTGCCACCATTGTAACACGATACTTACGTGTCTATAATGGTGACCCTCTTTTCCGAGACTGCATCCAGCTTACCAGCAGGCGAGGTGAAGTCCAATTGACGTTATAAAAAAAGTTCTTTCGGTGCCATATCGTTACCGAAAAAAGGCGCGGGAACGGGGACACGAACCCGAGCCGTGAAGGGCACACCGTAGTAGCGGCGATAAGACCCATCATGGGGGAAAGCTAGAGAGGCCGCCATGTAGCCTCTCTAGCCACTCCTCCATCCTGCAGGTTATCACCGGGCACGGATGCTTCGGGGTTTTTCTGCGTCGGATCCGGTAAGAGCCAACCACCGAATGCCATCGTTATAACGCGGGAGACGCCATCACCGTAGGAGTGAGAGTTCTCTCGCTTGCCATCTTGCTCACGGCAATAGTACGCTGCGCGAGCGCGTGGGCTGCCGCCCCTCCTTTTGTGACGAGCGTAGGGGACGCGGGCGTCGGAGGTGCAGAACAGGCCTCTGTCCCTCATGAGCATGGGCCTGAGGGTGGTGACGGGTGGAGCCGCCTGCACCTCCCCATTCCCAGGGGCTAGATGGGGATGCGATGGTCCCAATACCCGAAGAGAGCCGGCTCGAGGGAGATGGGCAAGAGATCAGCCAATTTCATTTTCCGAAACCTGGGGGGGGGGGGGGGTTGTGGATGTAGTAAAAAGATGTACTGGCCCGCCAAAAATGTCCAAATCGTAAGTTTGGCCCGACAGCTAAAAAGGTTGGGCACCCTTGGTCTAAACAAAAACAATTGCCGCTTGCTTGTCCACGCTGCCTGGCGAGAATCGCCTCGCAAATTGTATATTGATAGTGTCCGTCTAAATGACGCTTTATGATATGTACTACATAATAACTAATTGCTTACATTGAATTCTTTGCGCTTCTAAAAGTATTATCTACTCCAGATTTATTCAAGAAAGATCTGCCTACTTGATCTTAACTCCCAACAAGTTACATGTATTTAGCAATCTTACGAAACAATGAAAAATCCTGAGTGATTTTTTACAATGGATTTCCGCTGTGTCATTTAATATGCTAATGGCAAATCTGTACTGTCTCATGTGTTATTTATGATTGTTAAGGAAAAATGTCAGCAAATAAAATGGAATACAGGAAAACAAACAAAAAGAAAGTTAGAATGAGATACGACTGACAAATTCTTTTCGAAACTTCATTCAGAGAAATAATTGGACGAACGGGCATTCTGATTGACTGAACTAAAAAATTAAGTATAATAAAGATATATGTATAGTCGATATTTTCTGAATGCCTGAAGTAAGTCACCCCGCGACCATGGCTGCTGTAAACTAGCTAAAACGTCGGGATAAAACTAAATAATAACAAAAAAATCGCGATAGAATCCGTTTAAAAGTGGTTTTATTTCCATGAAAGATATTATAGTTGTAAGTACCTACTTATATAATAATCAAGCAACAAGCATATTACAGTCCACTGCTGGACATAGCCCTCTCCCAATGTGTGCCATTTCATCCGAGCCTTCCGCATCTAGTCTGTTCCAGCCACCTTTTTCCGGTCACTAATCCATACGGCTCCACTATAGGACTCGTTTGCTCCAACGGCCAATGGTCCTTCGACAGATATAATAATTATAATACATTATAATATACATTATACATTCATAAAATCACGCCTCACAGTACATGAGGCATTCAGAAAGCAGTTGGAAGCTGGTCAATTTAATCCCGAACTCCACATATACCTTCAATACATTGTTAATTAATTATACAATTTGTGACATTCGTACCTATCTATATTTTATTAGCTACAGAAGAAGTCCTAAAAGCCTTTTAGTTTTAAAAGGGTTTGATAAAAGTGAAAGCTCGCATGACCTTTTTTTGAAGCAAGATATTTCAAAGGTATGTTTTTTATATAAAGTTTTCCCATTTCCATCCCCTACCGAATATATTTTTATTATATTTAACTAATTAAATATAATACAACGACTGGTGAAATGTGGGTGTTAATTCACCTCTGCCTAACCCTCCGGGGATAAAGGCGTGATTATATGTATGTATGTATTTAACTAAAAGATTTTAAAATATATAAATATCTAAATCTTTCTAATTAAATTAAACATTATAAGGAGTTCAAAGTACAGTCAGCGATAAAAGTTACTTAACACTGACGTATCACAAACAATTTTTACTATACATAGGTAAAGCTTCATAGAACCAGCTACTAATTTTATCACAGACTGGCCGACCCGCCCGGATTCACCCGTGCGGCCCGTGCCTATTTGCGAATGTATGAGAATCTGCTGGATTTGTTGACATTTATGATTACTGCTCCGCTCCCTTAAGCAGTAGCATGATGCTTTATAGGCTATAATCTTCCTCAATAAACGGGCTATTCAATACAAAAGCATTTTTCAATTCGAACTAGTAGTTCTTGAGATTAGCGCGATCAACCAAACAGACTCTTCAGCTTTATAATATTAGTATAGATAGATAGGTGGATAAGCTATACTTAGTCTACACGACAAGGCTCTCAATGAGGTAGTAACACACCCTTACTTATGAAGCAGTATGGATAATGTCTCCCAAGTCACGAGTAACTTTGAAAACTGAAACTCATTTAGCGAACATTAATCCGAGAGTTATGTCCATCTAACAAGTCAAGAGATCGTAATGTTATGTGGTAAACGTATCATTCCTTGGTTGTTCTTACCCTAAGGCTACAGGCTACAGACATAATTTCTGCTTTTTTTCCAAAATGTATAAAATACCTTCATATCACATGGTATTACGGTTGTGTATTCCCCAAAGGGTAAATAGGTATGTTAGATCTAATCTTAGACCATATACTGTACCTATAGACACAACTTAGAAAATGCATCGAAAAAAAACTGCGTGAAAAATGCATTTCGTGTGAGTAAGCTAATGTCAATTGTTTTTCAAACTGTCATGGGATGTATGTAGAATCGTACCTATAATGTCAACTCACAGAAGTAGTAGTGCTGCGTGCAGGCAAGCGATTCCTGCCGACTTCCTTTTGAGAGGCTAAGAATTTTTTCCACCGGCTTCCATTTTTAAAAATTTCACCGTTCGCCACTGGCGTCTATGTATAGGTATATAGTGTTTGTATATAGTCTAACGGTCTAATTTTATGGTAACCGTACTGTTATTAGGAGAACAGCTTTTTTTGCTGTGCTTTGCTTGCTTGCTTTTTTGCTTATTGCTTAGGTAAATAGGGGAGGAAATGATGAAAAATAATAACAATTTTCATTTTAAACACTACATTCGTACATGCATATGGGTCAGCACCCATTGGTCCTCTAAAAATCGACCCCTAGCATAAAAGTTGTAAATCGAACCCTTTTTAGGTGCCCATTGGTCCTTCAGTAGGAGAACAATAATATTAATAATTTTTTAAGGCACCCATTCGTCCTCTGGAATAAAATAAATTTTAATTAATAGATTCGACCCCCATTCAGGTGCCCATAGGTCCCATCATACACCAACAGTACGTGCAATACAATCCGCAATCAATTACTTAATCGTGACACAAAATTTTGTGTCTAGCTCAAGTTCTCCGACTAGAAATTCCTGAGGGATATCTAAGTATATTGTCTAGGTAAGTATCTACTGCCTTTCCACTTGTGTTCCAGAACCGAAGCAAACTGTACGGTAGTTTGGAGATTAATTATCGATATAATAATAAACCGATTACATAGCCTCTGTTGGGATCGTAGAGTAGTGGACTGTATGAGTATAAATAAACACTTTCACTGGCACTATTATAATTATTTATTTGTGTCACAATTTAGGTACATACAATTTACAATTTGGACGGGCCATGTTGTTTGCTAGCTACGGAGATAACAGGAGGAGAACAGACAAAGTAAATATTGCTCGTACCTATAGGCGATTTCTATACTAGATTGAACGATCCCCAAAGGATTAAACATATTAACAGTTGCGTAGAGATGTGGCATTGTGGCATCTTTGGCGGTATTTTACCGTCTCTACCATGGTGAATGTTCTGATGAGCTCTTCCAATTAATCCCACCCTCTCCTTTCCTATATAGGACAACACGTGCAGGGCTTAGATGCCACCCGCATACGGTGCAGAATATTCCATCAAGAACCAAGCGGTTCGGCGACTCCTTCTTCTGCCGCACCATTAAGTCTTGGAATTCCTTACCAGTTCACGTGTATCCCTCCTCCTACAGTCCCGGGTCCTTTAAGCGGGGCGTGAAAAAGCATCTGATGAGGCCGTCAAGCTGAGTGCCACCATTGTAACATGATACGTGTCTGTAATGGTGACCCTCTTTTCAGATACTTTGCCTTCAGTTTACCATCAGGCGAGGCGAAGTCAAATTGACGTGTCCTATATAAAAATAAAAAATAAAAAAAAAACACACCTGCCCTCCCGGGCTTCGCCTTCGCTTCGCATGGCATAGGTACTTCGAAACCCCGTGATACCCCTTTAAATCATGATATGATGTTAATTTTCAAATAATGTATAGGATTCGGCTGGATTTTGTTGATATTTATGATTACTTCTCCACTCCCTTGGGTAGTGGTGCGATGATATAATAACCTATAGGTAGGCTTCCTCGATAAACGGACTATTCAATATAAAAATATTTTTTTAATTCGAAGCAATAGTTCCTGAGATTAGCGCGTTCAACTAAACAAACTGCTCTGCTTTACAGTAATATAGTAGATATTAAAGAATGAGAAAGATTATGTTTAGAAAGTATGAAATAAATAGATAAGTAATTACTCGATGGCTACACAACAGGTTATCTACCCTACCATGACCTCTATGGCGTAGCTGTAGAGCGGTCGTAGCTACTAAATCAAAGGTCATAGATTCGATTCTCGCTCAGTTTTCTCGTTCATTTGATCTGGGTTGTTACGTTTTCAAACATGCTGAAATATTATGTACCCATTATGTAGTTTGTCTCGAATAACATATATTATAGTACATAACACCACAGGCGATAATTTCAAATCTAGTGTGAATACTTTGAACAGGTTACTTTTATGCAAGAGTGATTCACCATCAACCACATCGTCACTAACGAACAGGAGAGAGCGATCAAACGCGAGCTTAGGTACCTATTGATAAATAAAAAGAAAAAATAATAATTCAATATTATGATATCCCGTCCAATAAAACATGCGAAGACCCAAACATCTTTCAAACGCAGGTACGAATGGGTCCGCAACGGAATAAGCCATTAGGTAAGGCAACGTAGAATTTTATATTATTCGACATTTCTGTAATTTTGTACGACGTAATACTCGCAGGGGACCGCGGTATAAAGAGATATTAAATTTAAAAATGTACGCAGACGAGATTGCTTGAATACGTGGCGAGGCGCGTACTGTACAAATATTTGGGAATATACTGTGAAGGGTTGAACAGCACCGTGAGATTGGGTAATATAATATCTTATGCACCATTTGAAGGTTGTTTAATAATTTCTGTTCTAAACTTGGGCCATTAGAACTCATATTTTAATACGAGCAATATAAGGTGTTCTCAAAAGTTAACCGAAGTAGGTAATTAGCACGGAGTAAGGAATATTGCGTACCGCAATAAGCTCGAATGTGGTTACAGATTTATTTACATTTACAGTATCCAACTTACTACTGAGTTTTCCCATAATACCTACGCCTACCTATAACATAACATTTTACAAAGGTAACATATGAACGCAATTGATTTGAAGGCTTTGTTACTTCCAGACATACCTAACTACCTAATGGGTGTGGCCCCAAAAGCAGCGAGCGGAGCAATTATCCCATTTAAAAAAAGAAAGACAGCACCTTCTCTTCGAATGTAATATACCCGATGACTTCTCCTCCGAAGTCGAGTAGGTACTCGGTGACGGCCGTGGCGGCGCTAGACGCACCTCTCCATACCCGGGGGCTAGGTGGAGACGCCGTGTTCCTTACGCCCGAAGGTGGCCATCTCTATAGAGACTCTTTGGGTCGGCAGAGGTGCGAGGGATATCATTTCCGGTTATCTCACCTCCGATCAACCAAAGACTCAAAGATGGCGTGTGTTTTAGTCGGTTCGAGTCCGACATAAGCACCCCCGTCGGCTTCCAAGGGTGGGGTAGGTATTATCCGCGGAGATTTTATTTCATGTCATCGAGTGAGTATCACAATTTCCACTACACGGGGCTCCGTTTCCCTGAAAAATCATTGTAACGATAGTCCAGTAAATGTCTTTTCGACAGGCCAATATTTCACTATTCTAATTTAGGAAGTTTTCATTCTGGATGTTATTCATGTCGTAACATTTATTATCATTGGGTGAGTAATGGCAACTGATGACTACAACGTGCAAACACAGAAGTAATAATTTGAACAATTTAGCGAGCTCGTGGACACCGCGCGCCTCGACACGGATAGATTGGGTAATTTAAAAGGGTGTACCCTTCGTGTTAAGTTACTTTAGATACCTACTAGGTACACGAAAAAGTATGGGGGTAGTTCTGTTGGACTCGAACCAACTAACACCGCACGCTTTCCCGGGTGTCATTATTATGCGAAGCATCAATCAGGAAATTCTCTCGCACGGGCCTTTTGAGAAGTGATACCCAAGGTAACCCCTCGGTTGCCGACACATAGGTAGGAATGAAATGTAATTTCATTAAATTTTCAGGAAGCTTAAGGTACGTGTAGCTTTTTTATCAAGAAAATTGGCAATCACCAATATTATTTATGGTAGAAGAGGTACTCCATTCCAATACCTACCTCTAAATGAAATAGAAATTCTGTAACGGATTACAAGAATTCCGTTCAGAATGCTGAAATCTTGTAAACATTTCCTTTTAAATTCCTTTTCCATTTTTAAAAGTCGATGGAAAGGACTTATGCCACAGATAAGACATACCTACCTACAACTTAAAGAGATTTAAATGGTTCAAAATGAACGAGTCATAGATTCAGAGAAAAGGATTCAGTTGATCATTAAAATTCAATTTGACACGCCATTCAAAATGGTTTAAGGGGGTTTTCGGCCCTACCTGTTACCCTTTAGAAGGCTTTTACCTTTCCATTAGGACAGGCTACTATTTCACGACGCTGTAACTTGGTTTGGCCATAAAACAAGTACGTTGGCGGATTAATTTTTCAACAGGACGGGATTTGACCGCGACCCTTTAGTTAACGCTTAACCCTTGAGCTATTATTTACGATGTGAGGTTTCACTTTCAATGTAAAGTTGCTAAGTTTTACTTCTATTTTCATATTTCGGTTCGGTTCTTTATTGATTTCGGTTAAGGTATTTTGGGTTCCGTTGAAAGCACGCTAAGCCGTCGCCCCGGTTACCATAAGATCATCTATGACAGTCGTTAGTGGTAGGTACTTGGAGCCCTAAAAAGTTCAACAACTGGCTTAACTGCAATGCTTCGATGTCTTCAATGGGTTGTGGAGTTCAGATGGCAGTACCGCAGTTAGACAAAACCGCTGTTAGAATGGAAAAAGCGGATTTATCTGGATGTATGGATTAGTACTAAGACCTCCAGGGCTATGCTATCTCATCCAAAAACCGGTAGGTACACCTGCTGATTGAAGAACGAGGCTCTGGGCAGACTTTCTGCTCGGAGTTGGAAGGTCAGGCGGCAATTGTTTCCATAAAACGCATAATCCACGCACGCTTAAGCTGTGGAATGAACTCCCTGCCGTGTTTTTTCCAAACGACTAAATATGGGGTTCCAACTGGGTCCGCTATATAAGGGCCGGCGCCCACTGCTTTCATGGCACGGCATGGCATGGCAAAGGATTTTATTACTAATCAAGTTATTTTGAATCTTATTTCAGTGACTTTCGAATTCATTTTACTTTACTTCGTCAAACGATGCCGCGGCAGGCTGTGGCATGCCGCAACTGTGCCGCAACGGGCCACATTCCGTTTGACTGCCTCTTTGTCGTAGTGGTAGTGAACGCGGCCGCTACGCAGGAGGCGCAGGTTCGATTCCCGCTCAGTGCAAATATTTGTATGCATGAATATGATATTTGCATTGGTCTGGTTTCTATCGGAAACGTGAAAGTTTGTAAGTATATGAGGATGTGTAATGTGAGGATGTTTGTTACTCTTTCACGTAAAAACTACTCAATGGATGTTGATGAAACTTTACGATAATATAGCTTATACATCAGCGATGAACGGGATCAGAATTCCGCGCGGGCGGAGCCGCGAGCAACAGCTGCTGTATAATATTTATGTATTAACATAAAAAAATTGTATCTAAGTATGTTTATAGGCTTTCTAGAACCCATAACACAAGCTAGTTAAGCTATACTTACTTTGGGTTTGGATAGCGTTGTGTAGATTGTCCTACAATATTTATTTATTGTTTTATTACATATTATTTATTTATTTTATTATCATTATTATTACTAAATCCCAGTCAACCATAACGACACAATCACACAACCAACTTCAAATCCACGAAGAGCAAAAATGATGTTAGAGTAGCTGGGCTTTTAGCAGGTTGCCACGGCATGCCGCGGCACTGCATGCCATGCCATGCCGGCAGTGGGCGCCGGTCCTAATAGTTTGAATTACTCTTAATACCCTTGGTATCAAGATTATTTTGAGACTTTGTAGTCAAGATAGATGTGATGCTGACTGTACAAACCACGGTCTGTTGCTATAGCATATTACAATACAATCGAGCACGAAAGGTCATTCTAAGTACGACTACACAACGAACTAGATGTGTTTATTTACATAGCATAGGGTATACAGTAGCAAGGGTTAATCAATGATAAATGGTTGATTTACATAATATTGTATAACTGTTGCAGTTGGCAACAGTTATACAATAATGATGTATCTGTTGTAGTAGGTACCAGCTGGCAGTAAACATTGTTTAATTAACTGTTTATATTATACTACGTATTGCTTGCCGCTCCTCTGGTGTGGTTATTGATATTCACGACAAAACAATAGCCTATGTCCTTTCCCAAGGTCTAATCTATTTCAGTGCCAAATTTCATCACAAGCGATTCAGCGATTTAGGCGTGGAAGTATAAAAGACAGTTACTTTCGCATTTATATTTATTAGAGTGGATATCCTATCTCCTACCTATGCTTTGCTTCAGTAATTTCTTTCATTAGATATTTCTCGTACTAACTGTCTAATACCTTTGCAATAGCGCAGTAGCTCTAGTGATTGCTTGTATGAACCCAAATACCTTAATTCCGAATGGTCCAATCTGGGTCACATTCAAAACCTAGACTTTAGAGTCAGGGTCCGATCTCTATCTTCTCCTTTCCATTTGGTATATCTTGACTTTTACAGGAGGGACTGCCGTCTAACCCCGATAGGAGTACCTGTATCATCAATCAGCATTTATGGTTTGGGTTCCGAGTGTCTTCGCTGGGCCCTAATAAGTATAATATAACATGATTCTGTGTAAGTTTACGTGAACCTCACTCATTGAAATAAAACTACTGCTGGAAAGTAGCCGAAACGTCGGGCTAAAAGTAAATAATAATAACAAATAAATTGCGATATAATCCATACTAATACTAATATTTATAAATGCGAAAGTAACTCTGTCTGTCTGTCTGTTACGTTTTCACGCCTAAACTACTGAACCAATTTAGATGAAATTTGGTATAGGGGTAGATTAGACCTTGAGAAAGGACTAGGCTATGTTTGGTCGCGATAACCGACATCCACGCGGGCGGAGCCGCGGGCAAAAGCTAGTCCGTTATAAAGTAGTTTATCTTTTTTAATTATACCACAGATTAATACTTTGCTGGGATTTCGATACATGTGCAAAGATAAGTGTTATGTAGGATTTAAACAAAACCCGAAATGGATAATAAAATATCAATTTATTTAAAAAATTATATTAACAATTTTACCACAAAATTATATCATACAAATTTATTTTTCACATTCAAATAACCTTTTTATTATTTTACAAGATATACAGTGTATTACATTAGGTAACATTTTACTTTCCCAATACGAAATAAATAAAAAAAGTTAGTTCAGTTTGGCACAAATAACACTTTGACGCCAGATTCAAAAATAAAAAAAAATCATATAAAAATCTGAGCATTTTCATTTTATTACGCTAATTACGTTACAACTACGTCCACACACTGCTTAATACGGACATTGTTCTTTTTTTAAACAGTATAAATGAAAATTATTTGCAAGTGTAGACGTAGCCAAATCCTAAAATTACATTTTAACAGTAACTGGCACAAAATTCGTAAAGAATTGTAAAGAAACAATAGTTGTAAGAAGTACAAGCTTAAAATGAAATTTTAAAATGAGAATACATCACAATATTGAAGCCACTTTTTTCTTTGGCTAAAATATTAATGACTAAAATTAGACATTTTAGACAGATGGCACGTTTTTGGCCAGAGAATATAAAAAAAGAGATTCATAAAAGAGTACAAGTAGTTATGTACCTGTATTTACAATTCAGGTACCTTAATATACATCACCATGTAATGCCATATTTACATAATTATTATGCACATTTTGTTCATAAAAACGGGACTAGCCTTGGCTAAGAGAAATACATTATTAAGTACAAAAATACAATTATCTAAAAATTCGTTATTCACAATATGTAAAATTATTCAAAAGTCTCTCAGTCGATCTTATCACGAAGCAAACGATATATTCGTTGAACACAAATGTTAAAAACAGTAATCGGACGGAATTAGCTTCGGGTCTTTCACTAAAAAGTTTTCCAACACACTGAATTCATGTCCTTTGAGTTATCACTTTAAGGTAAAAACACATTTTGTTAATCACTATTAATGTTCTTCATAATTATAGCTCTGTGGTGGTCTCTACTGGAGATTGGTCGTAAAAACCAGTGAAGTTTCTTTTGCCAAATGTGACGTTATCGTTGTCTAACGCTCTGCGAAACAAAATTGTAAATTATAGTACGAGAAAATTAACGTGAAAATTGACGATCTGACCAAATAATTCGTGTAGTTTTGAAAATTGATACAGTTCTTTCCTAAAGTACATGAAATACTAAAAGTCTCCGAGGGTAGGACAGTAGGTGTACTAGAAGAAATATCTTTTCACTAAAAAAAAAGCAGGAACAAGCGCCGATCTCTCTGTGATCAAGCTGAGTTGATTAGGTCGCGAATTACTAGCTATGTACTCGTACATTTGACCTCTCGTATTTATTAAAGTATTGACACTAGGTGTGGTAAGGTGGGGTGAGGTGTGGTGAGGTGAGGTGAGGTGAGGTGAGGTGAGGTGAGGTGAGGTGGGGTGAGGTGAGGTGAGGTGAGGTGAGGTGGGGTGAGGTGTGGTGTGGTGAGGTGTGGTGACAGAGAAACAATACAAGTATCACCACCCCATCTCATCCAAAGAGTGTCGTAAGACTAACAGAAAAATACGCCAACGATATCACTGCGAGAGAAGGAACTCGAAATAAAACCCTGTACCAATCTATGTGGCCAGCGTGGAAACAATAGGCCAGAGCCTCCCAACATTGGGAGAGGCCTATGTCCAGCAGTGAACTGCGATAGGCTAATTGATTTGATTTGATTGACAGTAAAAATGTTCTGACTTAATTTGTTGCAAATTAAATGTATACAGATAATGTAGAAGTAACTAAAGAGATATTGTTAATAGTTTACAATATACATGCAAATAAACTGTAAAAGTGGAACTTCGCCCCTCCCCTGACAATGCAGTTCGTGTCCCACTTTCGACAGGACTTTTAATATGTTCATCTGGGCACCTTAGAGAATATCTGTACCTACCACCTTTTAAAACTGCACGAATTATTTGGTCTGATTTATTTAATCTTCACACGCTATTAGGGTAATTTAGTCATTAGTGTTAGTCATTAAGGTTATATTTTTCCACTATTGTAAAACATACCCATAACTTTCAAAACATGAAAATCAAAAGCAAAATTACATGGCAATAATTAGTAATATGGTTCGATTGGACAGTCAATAAATATCGTGATCAGGTGTACAAATCGCGTTTGTTTGCACATGAATAACTACTATTGTTATTAATGTGAAAGTGTTTAGATTTTTTCCCGGGAATTGATTCCCATTCCATCCCAGTGGGAACGGCATCAAAATTCCACTCGGGTTACGCTTAGCAACACCTACTATCAATCATGTTAGTATAATTATTATACTAACAGGATCACAAAGATCGTGATACAAGTAATGACTGTCTAATCGTGTCCATACCAAACTATCAAGGCTTAAATATAGGTTTAGATTTTAGTCTACGATCTACATAGCTTTCATAACAAACCTTTGTAGTCCAGGTATTTCGTCGTACGCCATGATGGGTTGAGAAACTTTTTTCTTATGGTTATTCCCTCCATTTATTTTTCTTCCTAGCGTAGTGGCGAGTAGGCCTCCTCCAATATTGTTGTTATTGGCACGCGGTAATGTACCCAGCGCGTTGTTCAATGGATGCGCGTTAGGCGCTCGTCGGTTGAGCGTCTGTGTGTTGCGAGCAGTGGATGCGTTGTTCGCGATAGGCTCGAAGAATTGGCTGTGTTGAACGTTGTTCAGTGTACCGCCGTTGTCGTTCACACTTGAAGCGCGAGCGGTCGTTGCTGTTTCTGAGATTGTTGGGCTACGTTCACCTGGAAATTAACGACATTTGAAATATGAATCATATATAACATACCCCTCATTTTCACCAACAAACAAGTTGTAAACTTGTTTGATACAAAACTTGTAGGAGACTTATCGAAACACAATTAGTTTTTTTTATACAAATTACTTGTCTCACCTCTTCATCCTAGCGTTAATTCCCAGTCGCATCCGAAGCTTTTTCACCTCGGAGTCTAGGGTCCGCTTTACCAGTCTTAACTACGGATTTGGCTAGACCTCGATATTACTTGTCTCACCTATCTCTTATATAAGTATCAACAGGCAACTGATATTCATAGTGTTGTTAGCGTTCACAGACTACAAAAACAGCCTTCTACCAAGCGGGCCGTATGCTTATTTTCTACCTTAGTCTTAGTAGTATAAAAAGGAAAGTAATTTACCATTTTCTTTGGATAGATACTGCACACTGTGTATGTTAAAGGCGTGGTTGTTTGGACTGAAGTCCAACTGCAAGTCAGCGTCATCCACTGCCATGTTCAAAACCTGTAAAGAAAACATCACCTATATTTTTAACTGGCTTGTAAAAAAGAGAAGATTCTCAATAATTTGGATGTTCTTTCTTTTATAAAATGTTTGTACGCACATATTTCCGTCATGTGTAGACGTATTTGCTAAATGTTTTTCTTGTTCGAAAGGGGTTTATTTCGAAATGGTCCCATTCAAATATCGTCAAGATCTGATGATGGGTGAGTTTGGCACCGACTTCAATAGTACTACGTGTATTTTTACCTTTTGAGTTATATTTGTAATTAATTCATTTTCTTTACTTTTTAATGCATTTTTGGTCTAGAAGTCGGTGTTTTTTTGTTAAAAATATACTTGAAATGAAAGGTGTTCACAACAAAAAAACGACCTACCCTGATGGTAAAGAAACATGAGTGTGCTTACATACGCATACTCAATGTTATAGAGGATTATCTCCAAGAAATGTTCTTTAACATTGAGTATGCGTATGTAAGCACACTCTTTAATGATGGAGAGACTCCTCTCTTGCATGTATGATAATTATAAATACGCACTTGTGTCTCATATCTGGGGGCAGGTTCATCCTCGCTAGACTCGTACCCAGAAGGCGGTCGCGGCGGCGCCATGCTCATACTCAATGTCCCGTACTGTTGGATCGCTTGCTCCTTGTGTTTCTTGTATCTGCAAAATTGTATCCGTTATAAGTAAGTAGAAATTAAGGAACACTTTAAATGCTGATTTACCTACGGATACCTCCCCGCCGGTGCCAGTAGGGGTCATGTTGGACTCGAACCGACTAAAACCGAAACTCCGTCTCGGGTCCACAGGTACCGAGGGTGAGGCCTCTGGCATATCCCTCACTCCCCGGCTGACCCAGAGCTATCGAGGACCTCATCTAAACAATCCGCATGTGTCAAGACGCAAGCTTCGATAAAAGTTAGGTCCAAGATACGTGTCCTGAGGCATATTAAGATCATTTTGAGATTTTGTAATCAAGAACGTTCTGACGCTACCTATACATGTATGTACACGTACCTGTTCCAAGAAGCGCAGATGTATATAGTAGCGACCACAGCAGCGACTAGTACGACGTCGCCGAGTGCTATGAGCGCGGCGGGGAGTGCCGAGGCGAGTGAAGCGGCGAGGTGCTTATATCGTAGCTAGTGTAGCGAGAACTTCGCTCACACTAGTCTACAGACAAGCTGACACTACTCTTCTTCACGTTATAGGTATATGAACTACTCGTACCTGTTCCAAGAAGCGCAGATATATATAGTAGCGGCTACAGCAGCTACCAGTACGACGGCGGCGAGTGCTATGAGCGCGGCGGGGAGTGCCGAGGCGAGTGAAGCGGCGAGGTGCTCCTATCGTAGCTAGTGGAGCGCGAACTTCGCTCACACTAGTCTGAAGGCGAGCTGACACTACTCGCCTCCACGTTATAGCTAAACTACACGTACCTGTTCCAAGAAGCGCAGATGTATATAGTAGCGGCTACGGCAGCGACTAGTACGACGGCGGCGAGTGCTATGAGCGCGGCGGGGAGTGCCGAGGCGAGTGAAGCGGCGAGGTGCTCCTATCGTAGCTAGTAGAGCGCGAACTTCGCTTACACTAGTCTGAAGGCGAGCTGACACTATCCTTCACGCTATAGCTAAACTACACGTACCTGTTCCAAGAAGCGCAGATATATATAGTAGCGGCTACAGCAGCTACCAGTACGACGGCGGCGAGTGCTATGAGCGCGGCGGGGAGTGCCGAGGCGAGTGAAGCGGCGAGGTGCTCCTATCGTAGCTAGTAGAGCGCGAACTTCGCTTACACTAGTCTGAAGGCGAGCTGACACTATCCTTCACGCTATAGCTAAACTACACGTACCTGTTCCAAGAAGCGCAGATATATATAGTAGCGGCTACAGCAGCGACTAGTACGACGGCGGCGAGTGCTATCAGCGCGGCGGGTAGTGCCGAGGCGAGTGGCGCGGCGGCGGCGTGAGGGCGACGCGGTGCTCCTGCGGCAGCTAGTGGAGCGCGAACTTCGCTCACACTGGTTTGTAGGCGAGCAGATACGTATTTGTGGATGCCGCTTAGTACCGCGCTGGAGGATGATTGAAGAGAGATTAGTTAGACTTATACGGTATGGGCATACCTAGCTTTATCAAAAGGCAATCGGATAATTAAAGGGTTATCGTGTCTTTTAAAATACTTAACCACGGACAGAGCCGAACAGGGTGAGGCTCCACTTAAGGCGAGTTGCCCAAGTAGAAGTGGGTTCCCAGTTTATGATTATGTAGACGATCAGCCCACACTAACTTGAAAAGAGTGTCGTGTGTGGAAGCATCTATAGACACTAATCTATGGACTACCATAGCAGGCACGGTCGCAAACTGAAGTTTTGGAGATGGTCACTATATTGTCATTGCGAAAATTTCTTCAAAAATCCCTTTAAAAAGCTTTTCAATTTGACGTGCACGATTTTGGGGGTATCATGGCCCTTGTGACCATAACACCCCACCCCTGGACCGTACCTGATCCATAGCAAATATACATCAGGAAAAGAGATCGATATACGGTACGTGGTTGTCCGTGGACATCTGCCGTGGAGAGACGTAGTAGTCTATTAGCTTGTGCAATAGGATGGTTATGTTATCGTTTTAATATACCTATTACATATCCTCAATATATTGCCTTTTGCTAAAATCTAGTCACCACAATTTGATAAAATTCGAAGTAAAGATGCCAACAAAAATACAATACAAAATATGCCAAAAATTACTTACTCTTTGACCGGTGTCGACTCTCTAGCTAAAATCTGCCCGTTGGTAGGGTCCACTAGATACAACCAAACATCTGATCCTTTGGTATCCGTCTCTAACGTTCCATTTTCTCCTAAGTAATGTCTTGCAGTTAGTTTCTCTAGTCCAGCGACTAGACCGGTCTTGTCTTCGATGGCAGTGAGTAGACTACGAGAGCGTCGACGCATCATGTCTGGGTTCACTGATACTTCTACGACTAGTTGGTTGTCTTTTTCTAAAAGATTTATCTGTAATGTTGAATAATAAATTAGAATTAAGGACAAGCAAAGGTTTCAATATTTTACGCATGAAGTAAAAAATGTGCCTATCAATAAATTCAAGTCATATTTTTAATCTCATAAATTAAAATGAATGTTTGAATGAAATTTTGAAGCATTTATTATGCTGATTGTTCAAATCGATTTACAAAGAGAAAAGAGAATTAACTTTGTGCGGGAAATGAATGTAGCTAAGCGCAAACTCGAGAACGCCTCAAACAATGGCTATTTTTTTTTAAATTCGGAACTTTTAAAACAATAGGTTCGCATGTGCCACGGGAACGGGAACAGAATTTCACGCGAGCTTCAGCTAATTAAATTTTTTTAAATTTAATAAATAGGTTATAAGCATAAGTACTGCAGTATCATTTAGACACAAACTAAGACTGTAATATGGGGTAAGAATTCGAATCAAAAAATATATAGACATTATAGCTATTATACGTACCTATATCAATGAAATGTATAATAATATAACGACCTAAAATACATATACACATAGATACATCTTTTTTATAGACCACATCTTCACCATTAGCGATTCTTAAAATTCTTATTAACTACATAATTTAAACGAACTCCTAAACTATAAACGAATAAAAACTCACCACAACCGAAGCCCTAGCAATATTATAATCCTGTGCAGAATTAGGGTTGTCCCTCGCGGTAACGCTGAACTTGAATGGCAAATATTCCTTTGGAACGTTCTCGAAGGACTTTACATTGCTGATAACACCCGTGTCAGCGTCGAGACTGAAGTATTCTTCTGCCGCTGCAGTCCAAGAGTTCTTGTGGTACTCTATCTTCCCAAAGTCGCCACTGTCTTTATCTTTAGCCTGATGAGTGAAAAGTAACGATTTTTGATGGTTAAAGAGGTAGAACATAAGGCACTGAGGTTGATAGTAAAAAAAGTAACTGAAACTATATTTTGGTTAATGAATAATCGCGTTAAGTAAGAATGAGAAGGTATAGCAATCTATAGACTGACTGATTGACTGACTTCATAAATTAATTACGATACCCAAGTATATAAATGACTATAATAACAATAGTGATTCATTAAAGGTGTTCGCTTCAGGGGAAATGGGTGAAGTGGCCCGTACCAAAGGGCGGATCACCCGTCCGGCCAACGGCGTCCCCAGCTGGAAGTAAGTAAGTAAGTAAGGTGTTCGCTTACTATGTAACTACTAATAGAGCTGTTTTACATAAAATAAAACAGTTATTATGGCCGAAAGAAAGACGGTATTAGTTTGAAGAAGCTGTCTGTGATTTTCCCTTTTTTAAGCGTTAACATTGTTAAAATCTTACCTCTAGTCCTCTTTCGACTATAGTTACCCGTTTAAATCACCGCTAGGGGCGCCACTGTTTCCAGTCGCACATCTTTATGTCAATCATAGATCATAGTGTCTTCTCGCCAGCAAGGACCTTGCTCTAATACCGTCTTTCTTTCGGCCATAATAACTGTTTTATTTTATGTAAAACAGCTCTATTATGACCTCCGAAAGACGGTATTAGTTTGAAGACCTGTTTGATTTCTGCTGGTGATGGTAACTATAACAACGCTATGTGATAATACAGATAACAGTATTATTTAGCATATGAGTTAAAATAATGCATTATTATAATTATTAATCATAATAGAATGTTTATACAAAACATGCAACCAAGATGTATATCATATCATATTTATAACATCAAAAATTAATTAAAATTTATTACCAAATTGAGACTTCCAATTTCCTCAACATAAAACCTATGCCATGGGCATAATTACAAGTCAACCTTTGAAGGCAACTGCGGATCTGAAGCTACCTTGAGCCGCATCAATATGTACTGCATAAATATAGATCTTATCCATTCTCCTAGGAGTGTTGTGGTAGCTGCTCTAATTGAGATAAAACAACTAGTTACATCAGTAACATAGACCGCAAGGTTGAGTGTACTGAATTACCTAACTAGGCATTTTGGTGATCGACAATTAGCACCGATTGCCTATGCTAGCTACAATCAGTTTTAGAATATAATATAATGAATTCTGGCTTTCACTTAATTCTCTCTTCGACTTCTGCGAAGATACTGCGAAATTTATCTAATACTTGAAGTCATGTACTCACCTGTCTGAAGCTAGAGACAGAATAATGGCAACTCTTCAAGAAATGTCTAAAATGAACTGTTATATGGTACTGAAAATAGTCAGTTAGATATTATTTGGGTATCCCATCACTTCTCGTGGTATGGGTTACCAAGGAATAGGGCTATTCCCCATCCAACAGTAGACATTAGTGATTAGTCATCACTCATGACAAAGCGTTTATCTGACCGCAATAGGTCTGGCCCCCGTCATGTGCAATCATAACTATCTGGCTAAATGTGGGTGTCAAATATTACACCTCCGCCCCATGGGGGGTTCACAGGCGTGAATGTATATCGCATTCAGGATAATTAATGGCCTGGGCTTTCCTTAGAAAAACTGTCTACATTTGTAGCACAGTACGCAAACACTGCAGATCCTATAGATCTGCAGGCCCTGCAGATGATAATTATTAAATCAATTGAAATGTAAGCCCAAAATTAAAATTATGTTTAACATGAGGATATGCAAAATACATCCTTGCCGTATGACATAAAATATTGCCATTGAATATGCAATATGTAACCCATAGTTGTATGGGTAGGTATCCCGTACACTTAGACTATACACAATCTATACAGACCCAGTAAATGGCCATTACCGTCACGACGTAAAAAATTGTTACTACTTTGGAACAAGTTTGAGATATACTATAATCTCATAATATGCAAATTTGACATGCAACTGATACTTTGTCAATACAGTGTATAGTCAAAGCATTGATCAAGAGTGGTTGTCCGTTAACTACAACTTGATAACTCCAGTTTTCCTCTTTTTCAATTCTTTATTTCTAACCCCCCCCCCCCCCCTTTTTTAAGGAGGATAGCAACTCCCTGCTGAGGAGTCTATTAGGATCTCCCGGAGATCTTTTATCGGCAAGGGGTCGATTAGGGCTCTCAATCTGAGATCAATCAGCCCAAAGTACTGACCCCACTACGGGGCTATGTTTAGAATTTGTGTTCCCTTGGCAATATATAGAAGGGCCAGCCACTGAAGTATTAAAATAGATGGGAGAAAACCTCCATCCCAACTGATTTATTAGGATCTTCCGCAGATCCTTTATTTGTCAGGGGCCGTTAGGGCTGTCAATCTGAGATTAATCAGCCCAAAGTACTGATGCCACTATGGGGCTATATTTAGAATGATTAAAATGGGTGGGGGGAAAACCTCCATCCTAACTGATCTATTAGGATCTTCCGCAGATCCTTTATTAGTCAGGGCCGTTAGGACTGTCAATCTGAGATCAATCAGCCTAAAGTACTGATAGGTATGATGTAGTTCCAGTTTAACTGAAAGCCTTTCATGTGGGCACTGAACCACCTTTGAGTCCCGCGTCATGCACTGGGGAACGACGGGTGAGTCCCTTTGATGTAAAAGGGTTGATATTGCATATGTCCTGATCTTTGATCGAGGCCATTGCGACTCCTAGCAGAAGTTCACATTCATGAACGAATCAGCCTCTTGAGACGAGGTCAAAGAATCCGTTTAACTTCTCAGGGAGATAACCGTCAGTATTATATTGAACTGCTCGGTTGATTGGTCAGCTCTAGAGGGGTTAAGGGGCAAGTGCGCCCATCATTTCAGTTGGCTGTCCGACTGAACCAGTAGTGCATTTTGTACATAAGCAATAATGCTGCATGCACTGCAAACAACTCCCTCACATTGGAATGCCGTTTTTTGTAGGCTCAACTCCATTTGCTTGACAACATAAAGTTGTTCAACTTCAGTCCCCAGCCCGCGTCCGCCGCGTTCTGTAGTGAAAAAGTGAGTCACATTTTACCTGTGTATCACTTGTGCACTGTGGTTCCCATTCCTGAGCCGCCACTGCAATTTGCACCTCACTAAGGGATCCAGAGCCCATCTTTCTCTTAGCCTACCTTGTTTGAAGCAAGCAAAAATAAAATTGCATCCTGAGACAATGATATTGATCATCCTAGTCGTCAGGTTAACTTCAAGTGTCTTGCAACTATACTACAGTGAGTACAGTCAACGACAAAAGTAGATTAATTAGTAGTACTATGTAGTTACTTTGTTTTCTAAATATTATACAACTACTTATACATCAACTTAATTGACACATTGTTAAGCAATGTAATGTAGATTTTTTTTATTTTTTTTATTAAAAAATTGATTTTATGGACTTTTGATGTTGACTGTATCGCTAGGAGGCAAGTCATAGTTTTTCAATTTTTTGGTAAATATACCAATTACCTAGTTTAGTTACTTTATGGGCAAAGGCATCAAGTTGAAATCTGTGTTTCAAGTGACTCTAGGTGAATTGATTGGATTACCTACCGATCCAACTTTAACAATGTGACTATATGTTATACTTTAGATATGTTCACGGATAAAAACATTATTATGGCATCATTAAGTGGGTATTAACCAAAGGCCCAAAACAAAAATTGTGAAGGAATTGTTTAGCAAATGAACCATGACCATGACTTGTTTCCAAAGGATTTCCGCAATCCAATTAGTCGCAGTTACAATGGTATAAGGTGAAGATGAGGCTGAAAGAGTGGGCTCTTAGAGAGACAATTTCTTTTCCATATTAGGTATTACTCGCAAGAGCCTCCTGTGAAATTACTTTATGCATAGATGAAGAAATGCCTGGTGCAAGTCTTGTCATCCAATCTACCTGTTGTAAGAACTGAATCCCAAATAATTGGAATTTCAACTGACATGTTAAGTTCAAACATGTTAATTTAGGCTTTTAAGTTTAAAAAGGGGTATAAAGTCCCATCTGAACTTTTATTAAAGATGTTTATGAACAAGAAAGAGCTGTTCCTCAACATTTGATTTAATTATTTTTTAACTACTTATGTGGGTATGTGTAAATTAGTAGTTATAAAAAAATGTTAAATTCTTTGCATCCTAAGATGACATGCATTTATGTCTACTACTTTCTTACAATATAGATTAGTATTTTTATAGATATTCTTGTTTTAACGTATGAATATCACGCCAACTAGGACACCCTCAAGAATTCAACTTGGAATAAACTTGGAATAAGACTTAAAATGCAGTCATTGGGCACTGGGTTGTTACAAGTCATTGGGCCTATTGTTTAATGGTATAAAAAGACTTGGAATGTTATAATATTGCTATTTTGTAAGCCAGATTTTAGAAGTTCCTGATCCTGCAATACTACGTATATAAGTACATCATTGACTGTTCACTGCTGGGAACATAATCATACCTTTTATTAAGGTGATACATCATATAACTTTTTTATTTTTATTGGGCCGGTAAATCCAAGTGACACTACACTCATTATAATAGTCCATAAATCAAGTACCTCTCCAGGTTTCCAAGGAACGATCTTATTGTTTTCGTAACAAATATAATAATTTTATATGTTCCAATAAAAAAATTAAAGTACCTACATCAGTAACTAACGAATGTAAATGATTATTAATATAATTTTAACAGGTTGATTTTTTGTAAAAAACCTTACCATATTGCGGAATGAGTTCCGAGCGTGAGACCGAACTCTCAAACACATTTCGAAATGACTTGGTTAAACCGCTTATTTATTCGAGGATGGCGAGGCAAAGTCGTTCTGATCTTCCGAAGATGAGAACTATTTTTGGACTTATTAGTGCTTCGCTCTTCGCTCTCCCTCGGGAGCAACGATTCCTCAGCGGTATTCATTAATTAGTATGGTACAATTTACTTACCGAAGCTCACGGAAAGAAACTTCACTAAATAAGATACCTTGTACTTATTTATGTTGCACTGTACACATACATACGGTAAAAACAATGTAAAAAATTTAAATAGTAATTATTTAATTCGTTATTTAATAACTTTTTTCTTGACTTGAAAATTTTTTCACCTTTACGCGGTAAAATCACAAAACGCTATGATCTATGATTGACATAAAGATGTGCGACTGGAAACAGTGGCGCCCCTAGCGGTGATTTAAACGGGTAACTATAGTCGAAAGAGGACTAGAGGTAAGATTTTAACAATGTTAACGCTTAAAAAAGGGAAAATCACAGACAGCTTCTTCAAACTAATACCGTCTTTCGGAGGTCATAATAGGTTTTAAATCATTCATCATCGTCATCATTCGTAAGGCCGCCCATTGTACATTAAACTATATACTTGCTACCTACTTGACATACTGTAAATCTATTGGTGTACAATAAAGAATTATCTATCTATCATCATCATCTTCATGTAGACACATTTTCCTGATTGCGACCGTGGCCAAGATGACTTCGGAGCTCACGATCTGCCTTCCGGCTCTTCCTCCTCCACTTCACACGATCTAGGGTGTCCATGGTAGTGGTAATAAGTTTTAAATCATTAAGCGACATTATACTGTAATGTAATAACAGTTCGCGATAGGCTAATAATATAATCTGAATGGAGCGTTTTGTGCGTCAATCGTATGGGGTTAAGCATCGGTGCATTTGATTCCGCTTTTCCACGGATTCTAAAATGAATGTAGTGCGAGAATCTCTATCCCGACTTATGGGATTTGTCTTAGACAACGCGGCTGCGGTATAAAATATAAGGTACATTATTAGTGTTATGTGATAAGAACTTTATAAGAAGTCTTTAAGTCTCTTACCTTAACTTGTAATACATTCGTTCCTAACAGCATATCTTTGGTCACAATAGCAAAGTATTTCCCTTTAGCGGCTGCAATGGTGGATTGTTCAGGGAACATGAACACTGGTGCATTATCATTTGCATCGTTGATATGGACTTTGATGGTTGCCTTACTGCTCTCAGGGTTGATGAGCCCTTGTATAGATTCTAGTTGTACTTCTAGCGAGTATTCGGCAAGGGTTTCATAGTCTAAAGAACTAGTATTGAGGTAGATAGCACAGTCTCTTTCTTCTGTTAATTTTACGTAGAAAACTCCTGAAAAATTGTAATAGTTGGCTTATTATCTATGTAGGTATATTTTTATATTAATAAAGTGTACTTACATACAAATAAAATCTACCCCACTGCTTGCCAGCGAGCCTGTTATGTCAGACTCGAACCGACTAAACCGCAATGCTGGGATGTAAGGTGGCATTTCCCTCACACCCCGGCTGGCCCATTTCTGGTTTCAAGATGGCCCCCTCATAGACGTGTAGGTACATTCAGCATGAGTTCGATATTGAATAACAAAGTACTCAAAATGATCTTAATATCTTAGTATTCCCTCTTCCTGTTGACTATTCTGATATTTGGTAAACATAGTTCGGACGATAATACAATTTAAATCAATAAAGCAGTTTGGTATTAACATCATTAGTAGGTATTAATATCATTTTGAGTACTTTGCTAGTCAAAGTCGATCTGATGTGCAATTCTCTAGCACAAAGTTGACGAGCAGAACGTTGCGACAGCATTGATATAGATTGTCATTGGTTGACCTCCAGTGACGTCACCCAGTCCGACCAATGACAATGTCTGTCAAGGTTGTCGCAACGTTCTGCTCGATTACGTTGTGCTAGAGAATTGCACAGCTGATGCTGACTGTACACACATATGCAAAGTCAAGATGTTATGGTATATTAGTGCATAATGACGGTTCTTCTTACCTTTCTGTGAAGACTCAGTCAATTTACACTTAAGTGGGGTATCGGGCGAGTGTTCTCTCTTATTGAGAAGCGGCAAAATCCTGACTAGAGTACCGTTAGGAGAGTTTTCTGCTATATGTTCAGTATAAACAGTGTCGGCAAACCCAAGTCCCACCTAAAAGTAATAAAAATATATTATTTCTTTAAGTTACGTAAGAGCCAGTGAATTTCTTCGACTGAAAGTTCAGAATCCAGTTTAGTTGAACGGATTTTCATTGGTGAAATTCAGCTTTAGTTTATCTTGACCTTGGTAAACTTTACAAATCACTGGAGGCATTACGAGGACCTTACATGTAAGTAAATTTCCTCAAGGATTTTCATTCTAAATTGAAGTATTTAGAAAATATTGGCTTACACTTCGTGACCAAATTTGAAATGTTGAGGTTGAGGACAGTCAAAGCTTATTATCGAGAATATTTATTAAAATTCAGATAGGTACTTACATCAGGTGGTACGGTAGCAGAATGACTCACATACACCGTGAGGCTACTGACCGATGACATCACAGGGTCTCCTTGATCGTAGGCTTGTACGTCCACCTGTAATCATGTGAAAGAAACTCTAGTAATCGAGATCAAACGAGGTTATAGAAAATACAAAGACCGTCGACCGTCGTAGGTGACTGCCCCGTGGCACTACCTAATGGCACTACTGGTAGTGTCAAGGGTAAAATTCTTGCCTCATGGCACTACCGGTAGTGTCAAGAATACAAATTATTCCGAATGACACCACCAGTAGTGTCAAAGGTAATTTTCGCAATTGTAAAGTAAAGACAGTCGTATATTCAGTGACGTTATCGATACATCGAATCGGCAAACGTGTCGCATATTGGGAGAGGCCTACGTCCATCAGTGGACTGCAGTAGGCTAATTGATTGATTGATAGATACATAAAACTAATACTCACAGTATATTCGCTATCAGTCTCCTTTCTCAGATCATCTCTGACTCTAATAGCTCCAGTATCAGGTTCTACGTGGAAGTATATCGAGGCTTTGCCCCTGCCCACTAGTTTGTACCGCACTCGGTTGTTAGGCGGCGTCGCATCAGAATCTACGGCTACCACCGTTTGTACCAAACTGCCTATTGAAGATGTGTCTTCTATAGTTACTGGACGAACGACTGAGGTGAATATTGGAGCGTTATCGTTCTTGTCCTAGAAATAAAACGGAAACATCAGTATTATTGGTGGTACACACGCTACAAGAAATCGTTACCATCGTACACATCCGATTGTACAAATATCCGTGTGGTGACGGAGAAAGAATACAAGAACTACCACTCCATCTCATCCGAAGGGACTCGTAAAAGGCGACTACGTACGGAAAAAATACGCAGATCGTCTGCGTATTTTTCCAGTGTCTGCATATTTTTCCAGTGTCCGCGTAGTTTTTTATCAATGCGAGATATCGTCAAGAAAAACTTTTCTTGACTGCGAGATATCGTCAAGAAAAACAAATGAAACTGTACCTTTTTTTTTTATCGTGCGAAAAATCCCCACGGATACCTCCCCCGCCGGGGCCGGAGGAGGAGGTTATGTCGGACTCGAACCGACTAAAACGCACGCCTTGTGGGCCGTCACTTGCCAGTGAGATTGTCATAGCCATATCCCTCGCACCCCGGCCGAATGAAACTGTACCAACCCGTCTGGAAACAATAGGCCAAAGTCCCTCCACATTGAGAGAAGCTCATGTCCAGCAGTCGTCTGCGTTAAAATTTCACAAATAACTGTATTACTTGGAAAAACCAAACCAGGAAGTTCATTTCACAGTTGGAACGTGCGTGGGATGAAGTACCCTTCATACCGCACAGTGTGCACTGTTTCCGGTCGTAATATTTGGGGATGGACTCGCTGCCTATGACGAGCTGTGCGATGATATAATGTAGCTGTGGGCAAGTATATCAAACAATACATATTATACTCACATCAACAATGACTTCCACCATAGTCGTGGCACCCATACCCTGTCCGTTATTCTCCTCAGTACCCACGGTGAGCTCATGTCTGGCCGCTTGTTCCCTGTCCAAGGCTTGGAGGGTACGAATCAGACCAGTCTTACGATCTATTGAGAATAGATCTGTATCTCCCATCAGAATTGTGTACGTTATCTCAGATAGTGTATCTGGATCTTCAGCCTGCAATAGAAAAGTACATAAAATGACTATTATAAAAATAGATTACGTTAAGTCAATAGAAATTTCCGCTCAAACTAAACGCCCGAACATTAAAAATACAAGAACACTAAAATATATTGTTGTAGTGTAACAATTTTTGTTACCGTATGGATAATATGGAGTAACGTATAATATGGAGAAACTTCTATACTCTTCAAACTTACGGTCTCCCAATCGCAAATCCAGTAGCCTAATCACAAAATGCATACAGATTTCGTAAACTATGAGGTGAATGACCGGAAGGCAAACTTAAATAAATCAATCAATTTACAATGTTTATCTAAATAAAGGTTGATTTACACCAAACGAGCGAATGCTCATTGTATCTCTTCTACGTCAAATTCTATTAGCGTAAACAGTGACAGAACATTCGTTCGTAGTTCTTTTTTATGTAAACGCTGAAAATAAGGTTTCATTTACACTAATTTAGTGTAAATGAATGAATTCTAAGAGGTTCCTTAATGTTTTAGTGTCACTAAAACATTAAGGAACCTCTTAGAATGCTCTTGTTGTAGTTCTAGCTCTACTTTCGTTTGGTCTAAATCAACCTTAAGAAGTCTTGAGTCACTTCAACTGAAATATTGTCCGTACTAACCTGAACCTTAACAACAGGGTAGTTAGGTGTATTTTCGGGCACGTGCACTGAGTACAAGGGTTGGGAGAAGACTGGCGCCTCGTCCGGTATGTCTTGCACTTGTACGGTCACTGAAGCTGTACCCAGACGCTTATCTATTGCTCCGTCTGTTGCTGTTACTACGAATTCGTAATCCTGGAACAGATAAATTGATAGATGTATGTATGCATATGTGTATGTGTGTATTAATGTAAATAAAATTAGATATGATACCTGTCTTTTATGTATTTACCTATGATATCGACAGAAAGTACGCCAAAACAACTACCACTCAATCCTACAAACATAATGACCATCCAAAGGTTGCCTGGCAGAAATCGCTTATAGCGATAAGGCCGCCCTTGTACTGATTCCTTAGTCATAATTTTTAAATTTGTATTTTATATGGTGTACAATAAAGTATAAATAAATAAATAAATAAATAAATAAATTGTCACCAACGGCCGTTCCCAATAACATATCTACAGAAAAAGGTAAAGGAAGAGATTGTTCTTTTGTCAAATCCTATTGTTATTTTCCTACTATGAAATTGCGTTACCATAGAGATTGATGACGTTTTTATCCTTTCGAATGTCAAAACTGGCGATAGATAGGTTATTGGGAACGGCCGACGGCTGAGCGCACATTTGAGACAAGACTATCTTAAGACAGACTTGCTCTCTACTAAATGTATGGAGCTGCGCACACTGGAGACAAGACGTCTAACAGACAAAACTGTCTTTACCTACAACGCGACAAGTCTGTCTAACGACTGTCGGCTTCCCTTCTAGAGGTGTAATGAATATAGATACTCGTAACAAGTACCAGTAACATAATATCAGTGTTATATTCATATTATGTTACTGATGACTCTCATAACATGTCACTGAATAACAACGAAATAACAACGAAAGCCATAGGTATTATAGGTAACTATTACCCGAGCGATCTGATTATTCGTTTCTATGTTTTGATACGTAACGTACATCTAGCTAGTTAGGTACTGAGTACATCTTGTTAAAAAATATCTAAGTCTACTAGGTATATTGTTATTAGTTACAAGTAATAACAAGATATAATAACACTCTCGTATATATTATTTACATTACGAGGGTGCAATTTGGCTGGGTCAGGTTTTGGATGGGTGACCGTTCTTTACATTACGAGGTTGTGAAAACGCTTTTACTCTGCCGGTGTTATCTTGTTACAAACATTCGCAGTAACTAGATGTACGTATCGGAACATAGAGACGATCTATATCAATAGGAAGCAATAACATTCCTCTTAGTTGTTATTTCGTTGTTAGTGGGTAACATAATATTATCAAAGTAATATTATATTCAATTACATGAATATCAAAATCGTTACTTATTATAACATCTCTATTCCCTTCAGTAGGTATGCGGTCGCGCACATCAAAGACAAAACAGTCTTGCCACAGCATACATAATATTCAGCAGTACAAGTATTCTATTGAATTGGGTGTCGCCATTTTATGTTTACCTACAGACAAAAAGACGTTTTATGGATTATGAATATTGTAAAGTTGGATGGAAATGTTTGATGATTTACAATAATTTATTAGTGTTAATTAGTAAGATACCTAACAATTCATTAAAAAATGTAAAAAATAGTGCCCCACCGGCATCGGGTACAGGATCCAAGCTTAATATTTCGTCTCATTATTAAAAAATACAATATCAATTTTAGTAAGGAATCGGAGGCTAATGGAGTCCACTCGTTACGATAAATATGTGAGCGAGACAGGCATACGTCTCGTTCTCTTCTATGTCGAATCGACCGCCGAGTACTAACTCTCTCTCTCTCTCTCTCTCACATTCATTCATTTCATTCATAACATATAATTCCATCACTACTGTTATATATACCTAACTCCAACAATAATACATAAACATTTATATAGAGAACCTATGCGGATTGTAACAAATGCCTATGGTGCTAAACAACTATTCTTTTCCTTTCTTCTTCAGTATGTATTGTGAAGAAAGTTAAGTCTGGGTTTACGTAGTCGTTATTCATACACCTAAAGATACTAAGTACAATATGTTTCGGTTCTGTTCGAAGTCGTGATTATCAAATGCAAACTGCGCGAAACAATGAAATAAAGTGCAACGCAGTGCACGTGCACGATCTCACTCACGACACAGCCCGCACTGACTCATCGGTGAGCATCTATAAATTAATCGAACACATTACATATTTTACCAGTGGCACACATTCAAACCGGCAACCACACATTTCTATGAAGACGGTGTACTGTTCAACTATACTATACTGTGGCGGTGTTCGTGCGATGCGTGTCGTAGACAAAACAGTTTTGTCTTAGGTGTGCGGTGCGTCGCAGACAAAACAGTCTTAAGACAGTCTTAAGACAGTCTTAAGACAGTCTTAAGACTGTTTTGTCTGTGTCAGACAAAACAGTCTAAAGACAGTCTTGTCTCTAGTGTGCGGTCTCCCTAGCCTACAACTTATAAATTAATAACAAATGATTTTAGATTAAGATAGTAATAGGAGTTTTATATCAATACTAGTTGATTTTCGAAATTACTGCTAGTGTTTTAGCAAGGGTTAGTAAAATATCTTTTTAATTGGTATGTGAGCTTTTTCGAGAGCAACCGCCATCTGACCTTCCAAAGTCCGAGAGGGAAACCTGCGCCAGAGCTTCGTCCGTTATTTAGCAGATGCACTGACTGGCAAGTGAAGTTAATTTGTGACCCAAAAGTATTGGTAGAGCCCTGTACTTACACCCAAGTTACGTCCAACAAATTGAATTCTACTACTATTATAAATGTGAAAGTTTGTGAAAATGTTTGGATGTTTGTAACTCAATCGCGCTCTATTTGTAACGACTGAAATTTCGTACAGAAATAGACTATAGTCTGGAATAACAAATAAACTTTTTATCCCTGCATAACTTCCCATGGGAAGCAGGAACGGAATCTAAATTCCACGTGATCTAGTATTAAGTATTCGACTTACCTTAGTATGCTCATAGTCGAGCTTAGTATTAGTACTGATCATGCCGGTAGAGTTGTCAATCACGAAAGGCAAGTGCTGCGGTATGTTGTAGCTGAGCATAGCGTTCACTCCCTCGTCGGTGTCCGTCGCGTGTACGTAGCCTACCAACTCGTTTGCCGCTCCTATAATTTGTACAATGTTCTATTTTATTCGGTCCTATCGGCTATTACAGTATAATCCAATGATTAAAAAACGTATACGACAATAAAGGTGTTTGTACATAACATGTTTGACATTTCAAACAGAAGAAAACGATTCAAGAGTGGCTTATTCCGCATTCGTCATAAGGTGCATATAGACTTCAGCATTCACTTGTAATAGAACATCAAGCATTTACTGTTTTAAAATGTGTTTAACTTAACAACAGACAGACCTAAGCATAGAGTCAAACATAGCTAGAAACATTTTCATACATACATACATAGAAACATCTTTCTAGCAATCACTCTAGTTGTTGCAAATTAATTGTCCTTTCGCTAAAATGCTCGGTAGAACACTCGATATAATGCTCAAGTTTATCAGCATAATGACGAGTTTCGTATCGAACAGAAAAATTATTATTCATCCCATATTTTGCATGGTTTCTACCTGGTATATTGTGGCGTTTATTTTTTTAATTATAATTTTATAGACAGTCCGTGAATACAATATTTTCCGTATTTCTTATGTCCGTGAATATTTGAGAAAATTATATTACCTTCTTTAACTTTAAACACATAGGAATCCTCATCGAATTTAGGGTTGTTATCGTTTATGTCCGTGACTTTGATGTTTACCGTCGCTGTGCTCGCCAACCTGCCCGGGTCTTCAGCTTTTACCATCTGAAATGCAAAGTACGATCTTTCAGTTCTAGGTATATAAAACAATACAGTTGTTTCGTATTTTCTGAACCGATTAGCACTCTCAATCAAGTACCTAGCCTATCGCAGTCCACTACTGGACACAGACCTCTCCCAATGGAGGGAGGCAGTGCCCAAATTTTTTCACACTGGCCTGACGGACTAGTACAGAGTTTTATTTCGAGTTTTTCTTCTCTCGCAGTGATATCGTCTTCGTTGTATTCGTATTCGTGTGGGGTAGTGATACTTGTATTTTATCTCTGTCACCACACGGATATTTCTCCGTCACCATACAGGTCTAGTTTTGGTCAAGAAGTGGACATTCATTTAAACTTATTTTATTTCTGGCTTGCCAATAGTGTAATTTATTAAAGTAAATTCTATCTATGTCTTACCAGCTGATACCGTGTCAGCACCTCCCGATCTAAACTCCTAATGACAGTGATGATGCCCGTGTTGGCACCGATTGCAAACTGACGTAAATCATTACCAGATACAATGGAGTAGGAGACAGGTTCATTCTCTGGATCTTTGGCCTGCAATGACAAATAAATATGTCGTTAATTATTCATATCATCATCATCATCCTCCTGCCCTTATCCCAAAATCCCAAGTTTATTTGGGGTCGGCGCAACATATATTGTGTGCCTTTTCCATTCATCTTCATCATCATTTTCCATTCAATCATCAAAATCATGGATTCGTATAGTTTGAGTATAGGGATACTCGCTGTATCCTCCCATATTCATAATTAAAGCAAAGTCCACACCCGTTATCGCCTTATGCCTTAAGGTACAAGTTCGTAGCATACAGCAGCAGACAACTACTGGAGCAACGGCTGGTTTCTATGTAATACCTTCCTTCGCTAGTGACGTGTTGCGACGTAATGTCTTACCTAATATATCATAGAAATACGTCAAACATCTTGTCTCAAAAAACAATCAGAAACAACTGGAATACGCTGCTGCCATTTGCTGCTGCTGTATGCGGTTGGCTACGAACTCGACCTTTACGGGAACACGTTTTTGCTTTGATTATGGCTATGACATACATTTGTATATCTCGATTAACTGTATAATGCCCGCCTTAATACTTACAGTAACTGTAGTGACAGTAGAGTTGATAGCAGCGCCCTCTGATACAGGGGCAGAATAATCTCGAGTAGAGAACTGCGGGGGTCGAGTATTCGGTCCTGGTGCTACAGACAGTTCTACAATGCCTTGAGAACTGAGTCCTTTTGCATCGGTCGCTCTGACTGTCACGCTGTACTGTTCACCTGTTTGTAGGCGCCCTGTGCTTGCTGTGAATAGTTTAAAAATAAAAATTTAAAAACAAAATTACGCGTCATTCTGGAACCCATATCACAGTTATGAGTCCATGTGAATGTACTAGAATATAATAGTAAGTAAAGTAATAATGTTATAAAAACCAAAATCAAAAATTCCATATACGGTAGAAATAAATACAAAGTGAATATTAGCAAATTCATAACGGTGATGTTATTTTATTAAGTACTTAAAAAAACAAGTGAGATATGCTACTTTAAAAACACTCAATAAAACAGTGAAAATCAAATCAAATAGAAGGTAGTCAAATGAAGTATTCTTAGTGCTACATGCTAACACAGTGACAAACGCAATAAGGCCTACTATGCACTATGACGTTACCTATAATACCTAGTAGGTATAGACAAAACAACTATTTGTTGCTCTAATGGTGCCTATAAGTAGGTAAACTTCAAGATTTTTTTCAGGAAGAATGATATTGTAAAGAAACTCAACTATTTGTATAAAATGTCTGTGAAATCGAATAAAGTTACGATAACGCTGCTTAGTTTATTGATTTCAAATTAAAAAAATAAGGATTGGACTTTGCTTCTTTTCATTTACTAGCGCAAACTTCAAGACAATGAACAAAATACCTACTATACACGCTGGTCTATTAACGAACTGTACTGGACGAATATGAATGCAATGCAAAACACGACTTAAATAGAACGGAATAGAGACCAAAATTGAATGTGAAGTCTTCATCTTCTTCTGGAATATTTGGGGGATTATTCTGACTGCCATCGAGTTTTAAATGCAGTCGGTTTGTCATTCAGAATAAGGGGCCTGTGCATAATTGTACGTCATAGTGCATTAGAGCCGAATACATACTAACAAAAATACCTTGATAGCGGATTGACGTGTATTAATAGAAATGGTGCGACTTACATATAACTCCCGTGTTAGGGTCAATAGTGAACTTGTTGCCGCCATTGTTAGACACATGATATATGGCGTACGTGACGCGTGCGTTCTCACCCTCATCGATGTCTATCGCCTCCACCTAGGAAAGTGAATGGTAAATTGTTATTTAAAGATATTTTTTTTTAAATTAGCATTCATTTTGTAGTTCTAATCTATTACTAGTATTTATAAATCAATAGTTGTGCTTTCAGGCTTCGCCCCAGTGTAATTACAATACCTTACCTGTGAACTTTCCAAAAAATTCTTTCAAACTTTGTCCTGACTATAACCAACAATTTAGTGCAGTGGTTCGGACGAACACACGAACATAGATTTCAAGAATTTTTATTTTATTTTTAAAGATACTTGTACAAATAAGTGGTCAATCACCTTAAGCGATGGACACGGTTGCACCTGAGCCTTTCACTTTAAGATGGCGGAGCGATGGACCCGGTTGCATGCGAGCCTATCACCTCAGAACACAGGGGTCCCTTTTGCATACTTTAGTTACTACCGAAGCGACTGCCATCAACTTCCCAACTCTGACAGGAAAACTCGTATAAATCTCTTACGTTGATCAGCAGGCGAGCCAACAGATGAAGTTGGTTTTCTTTTATTCTAACCGTTATAATTCGGTATAGCCCGAAGCAAACCTCACTTGCACGCCTATACACCGGCTGATTGCCAGACGCAGTCGCTTTCATAAAAACCAAAACAACCAATAAATGGCGAACCCCGGGCTCCAATTTACGAGATTTAGATGTGGCTAATATTGGCGCTCTGATAAAGAAGAAATCTGTAACGTTTTTATGAATATTGTCCTTACCCTGTGCACTTCAGTAGGCTCCAAGCTAGCCGGTATAATGATGGGTTGTGTTTTAGGTATGATTGGCGCGTTGTCGTTCTGGTCCAACAGTCGTACTGCCAGAGAGTATGGCGCCGACGCTGCTCCGCCATTCGCTTCGCGCGCTACCACCTAAATTGGAAAAAATATTCAATAAATAAAATTATGTTTAACGGATTCTATCGAGATTTATTTGGTGTTACCCGACGTTTCGGTTGCTTTTCAGCATATTATTTCAATGTGTAATATTCGTGTATGGCAATATCAAGATTTAAGTAGGATGAAACAGGAATCAAATTCAATATGGAGCAAAAGAGGAATTCTTTGGAATGTAGGACGAACAAATGGGGCCAATGTGGAACAAATCAGATTTAGTAGTTGAAGTTCATATTTGTTTAGTTTTTATTCATTAGAATAGTATATGTAATAAGAATAAATATTGTCCGGCTATAATGGAGTGATGTACCTCGGCCACCTTACAAGCTAGAATATCGAAAGAAAGATTGCGAGCCGTTAGCGTATTCTCGCTCATTAGGGGCGTAAAGTCTTTACTCCAACTAAGATTTTACAAATAAAAACCCTTCCGATTCGATTCCGGAACGAAAGTTTGAACTTGGAATTCACTATACAATAATTACACTCGCTACTGCGAATCTATCAATATTTTATTAAAAGGAATTTCGATAACACATCACTTAACCTGGGCATCAAACCCAAGATCTCACTATCTTATGCACTAACGAAACAGAATATATTTAAAAAATAATACCCACCTGGAATCTAAATTTGCCAGTGTTCGGATGATCTCGATCGAGTTTCTCGTTGCTGACAATCAAAAATCCGTTCTTGTCCACGTCGAAGAAGTTTGTTGTCAGCTCGAATGTATAGTGTGGTATAGGATCACCTGGCCCCTGTAATGAAAAAAAAATCTTCATGAATATAATAAAAACTAGCTGTTGCCCGCGGTTCTGCCTGCGTGAATAACTGATTCTACTTTTGTGACCCACAGCAACCCATTCCCGGGATAAAAACAAACCTGTGATATTTCTGACTACGATCTATCTCTGTGTCAAAAAAAAATTATTAAGAAAGAAAGAAACCATTTATTCATATACCTACGAGATACACAGAATAATAGCAAAAAGCAAATGACAAGGAATACCTACACAAAAACAATAACAAAAAATATAAACATAACATAACATCCATATTCACAAACTTTACATTACAATATTAGTAGCAGTCTCTTCAGATCATTTCAAATTTACTTAAGTACAAAAAATACCGTGTTACACACTTAATATTACATTTTCACTGACTGCACAGAATCTCTCTGTTATTAGGGGCGGCAGCACGAGTGTGAGCCGTATGCTCGTCTGCTACCTATGTGGTATAAATTTTTTTAAAACGATTTAACTCATAATTACCAAGTCAGGATCCGAAACTGTCAATCGGATGGGCTCATTGTGTGAATCCAGTATATGGGTGCCTTTAGGAGAGTTTTCTTCGACCACTCCTTCGTCTGAAGACGCTTCCACGACCGGTGGACTCGCATCTACCGGTCGTACTGTGATCGTTAGCTTCGCTGTTGTGAAACGTCGAGCTTCGGTGGCTTCTTCCGCCTATAAACAAATAATAAGATACCTATTAAAAGAGCGGTTGGCCGGGGTGCGAGGGATATGTCTACAATAATCTCACCTCCGGCAACCGACGGCCCACAGACGGCGTGGGTTATATTCGGTTCGAGTCCGATATAAACGGATCTGGAGGTGGAATTTTTCGCACGATAAAAAAAGATATTAATAGTAATTTGGTTTATGTTCAGAATGTCCAATTCCCAAAATGTCCAAGGGTTGCAAAATGTCCATATCCCAGAATTTCAAAATCCCAGAATGTCCAAATCCCAAAGAACAATGGCGAAATTTTATTTGACAACAATTTGAGCGACTTAAAATGTCATTCATAGGAAACTCATTCTAGTAAATATCTACGTTTTATGAAATTATCGCCTAAGTTGATAAGGGCCGAGGAAAAGAACGGAAATTATTATGAGCTCAATGGGGTTGGCCGGTGAAAGCTAAAAGCAGATGGCGCCAGCATAGCTGGCCCCAAAACATTGCATTTTTGTATGGATAATTTCAGAAAATAATTTCAAACAGCTACAATGACGCGCTGAATTGTTTCTAAATGCTCTGAAGTCGGCACGCACCAAATGCAGAAGGATATAAAAATACGAAAGCTTTGATTAAAAGCCATCCGTCGCCAATTATTAATTATTACCAAAAGTACGAGGTTATGTTGTGGTAAACACTTTGTTGAAAGTGATTATGAAATAATAAGTAAATACACAGGTAAGCTACTTATGAATAAATCTTTGACTACCTATTATCTTTTTAATAATTCTTAGCATAGCAAGGTGTATTGTCAACCACATTTCGCCTGATATCCTAAGTCCCATGTAAGGGGGCGAGGATATTCTTACACTTATATTTCAATATTTCGTTCATGCCTATTTAAAATGTTAAAAATCACTTGTTCTAGGAGTTACAAACCAACACAAATTCTTGAAGAAAGGTGCTACACCATCTATTTTTCCATGGAATACCTACACGAGCAATCTCCGGGCACTGATGACAAGATCTTCAGTCATCAATCATCGTTCAAAATACTTACATTAGAGGATATTGCAGAAAAACTATGAAGAATCTACAGTACAAATAGTTACTTTATCTACAATGAAAACTTTGAAACAAAATAAAACATAGCATTGGTATTATGTTAGTTTTATTTACAACATCCTTAACAGTACAGAAATGATAATGCATAGGCATAGATAGATAGATAGATAATTCTTTATTGTACACAAATACATTACAGTACATAATAGGGACAGCATAAAATTTACCCAATGTTCCTAACCCAGTATAAAAATGCACTGTCACATCATCTGCAAATAATAGTTATGTAGAGAACAATCTTAATATATTAGATGTTTGTGTTCCACAAGAGTGCTGTGATTTGGCTGAATACATTCAGGAATTGGAGAACTACATTGTATCAGTAGGTCTAGAGATACATTGCAGTCTTGAGACACACCATTATATCCTTCTAATGGCAATATATCTTCACAAGATTGTGTACTAGTACTAGGCAGATCAAAAAGGTGTCTTTTCCTGAGCTTGCGGTTTACCAATCTTACTTCTCTTAGGTTCTCGGAGATTACTTGTGTATTCCATGGAAAAATAGATGGTGTAGCACCTTTCTTCAAGAATTTGTGTTGGTTTGTAACTCCTAGAACAAGTGATTTTTAACATTTTAAATAGGCATGAACGAAATATTGAAATATAAGTGTAAGAATATCCTCGCCCTCTTACATGGGACTTAGGATATCAGGCGAAATGTGTTGACAATACACCTTGCTACGCTAAGAATTATTGAAAAGATAATAGGTAGGTAGTCAAAGATTTATTCATAAGTAGCTTACCTGTGTATTTACTTATTATTTCATCACTTTCAACAAAGTGTTTACCACAACATAACCTCGTACTTTTGGTAATAATTAATAATTGGCGACGGATGGCTTTTAATCAAAGCTTTCGTATTGTTATATCCTTCTGCATTTGGTGCGTGCCGACTTCAGAGCATTTAGAAACAATTCAGCGCGTCATTGTAGCTGTTTGAAATTATTTTCTGAAATTATCCATACAAAAATGCAATGTTTTGGGGCAAGCTATGCTAGCGCCACTTTGACAGTTGCCAACCCCATTGATTAATTTAATTTCCTTATCAATTCAATGTTACCATTTTACAACTATTCTTATAAAATGTAGAAAAACTATGCAGTAAAGTGTCGTACTTTTGTAAATATTTTTAGTTTTATAATTGTAAGAACTGAATCAATGAAGTATGTTAGTTATTGATATGTTTTTAAATGCATGTTTTTCAAACTTAACCTTTCATATGCCTAAGCACTGATCAGTGCACGTCTATTAACTACGTAAGCACTGATCAGTGCTCTGGTCACCTGTAACGAATATCATCCAATTTTGTTATTAAAACATATACGCATAGAGTTTAAATTGCCTTTTTACTATACCTCGATAAATGAACGAACAAAATATAACCATACTCTTTGAACGAACCTTGAAAGACCGCTAGTACGCGGTCAGTTCAAATTTGAAATTTTGACGAACGTGTGAAAGACGTGTCCCGGACTGTTTTCGGAATATAAAAGTGAATTCTTTGTCCAGGTAAGTTATATTTATATTTAAAATATACTTTACTATCCTAGGAATTGCTAAATACGAATCAATACATAAATACTGTCTAATTTTGAATAAAAATGTGTCCACAAAAGTGAGAGTTTATAGAACTGTTTTTGGTCCATTTTTATTGAGACTTTTTATACATTTACTCGATATTTCTGTTGATGTAATGAATATGAATATGAGAATAATCTAATATAGAACATATAATTACAACATAAATTGCTACAAAACACTAAATATTTAGATAAAACTTATATTTATTACGCGATGAGCCAAATTACACGCACACATACGTAAGTATGATGGCTGACGCGCTACATGCATACACGGAGTCGCCATGACATTTATACATGTTGATGTTAATTTATCCTGTTCTTATTTCTATCAATATTTTAGTTGTTTTTCTGTATATGTTTTTTTTATTATAGTGTTCAATTATTGCTGTAATAAAAATAACGTAATAAATGTACAGTCACGTGCACTGATATATTATATACAGTGATAAATTTGCAAAATGACGAAAATGTGCATTGCGAGAAATCCCGATGATTACATAGAATATATTGATAATGTGACTATTTATTTCTGAAATTTTCAAAGTGAACATTTATTCAAAATTCTGCCCATGTACTTATACATTTCATTGCACGTGACTGTATACATATACATCGCGAACAAACATAAACTTTTTACAATTATATAATAGTATAGATAAACAAGGGCAATGTTAGGATTATATGCATTTTGGTATAAATATTATTAAAAATATTTTATAGCCACGGCGGCCACAAAACCTAGAACTGGCGGAGGGCATAGAGTATGTCGATGGACGGCACTTGCGACCAAGGCAAGACGCCTTGGATGGAGACGAGAGTGTGAAAATTTTGTCATTTTTGACAATTGACAATAAATGTAAAATGTAACAAGCAAGACGAGTAAGTATATAGATAAATGATATTAAAATATTACGTTGTTTCATTATTTCAAACCATCCTGTACATTGGCACTGATCAGTGCATGCGCTATTAGAGAATTGCAACTGCTGCACTGATCAGTGCTTGCGCAGATGAGTACTTGTCTGTGCACGCACACATAGATACCCTGAACGAACCCCGGTTGAGACATGTATGATCATCATTCTTTACAAATATCTCAATAGTTTTGTACTAACAATAGTGTGTACGTTACAGTTTATGCATCTCCATATTGTACTCTGTGGTATTGATTCATGTCCATAGACTTTATAGAATTATTTGACCTTGAAAATCGTACATGAAAACTGGCTTAGCAAATTGGGACTTTTTCTGTTATTATTGAAAATAAACAGATTTATTGTATAATTTACATATATTTTATAATGCATGGGCAAAATAAGACTAATTTCTAAACCAATAACATAGTTACTTACCACAAATACTCTGTAATAAGTGTTAGAAACGGCTATTGGTTTGGTCATCAACAGTGAAAAAAAGCGAATATTTAGACGTGATAAGCTTATTTCTGAAAAGCATTATAAACTGAATTTTAACTAAAAACCTCGTGTTTTTTATACAAGTACAGAGGTTTGTTATTGAACTACATGGGGAAAATAAAAAAAAACATAAAATAAACCAAATAATGTATTTAAATTATGTTTTTCCAACAATGGGGTGCGTCAGGTGCAGTTTGGTTAGTTTACCTGTAAATATATAAATAAATCTGTAGTTCTGCAATAGGATATATCATAATACTGCACATAAGTTAATCAATCTATCAATTAAAATCATTTGTTATATGACTATCTGAACATTTTTTTTTAAATATTTCATAAAAACCGACGGCCGTCAAATACTCTGATTCCGCCGCCATGTTGCCGCACCGATAGGTCCGTTTCACAGCTACTTCGCGCATATGAAAGGTTAAAGGATTTCTGTAATGAAAATATAAGCAAGCAACCAAAAACATAGTAGTAAAATATATTTTTTACTATGGCAACATTGACAACTCTAGACAGACATAGACGTTTGTTTACGTTCATTTTGTTTTCTCGTGGAGTGATTTCAATCATCTTTACCGTTTTTTTAAGTTTCTTGTGACCCGGACTGCTTAAGGAATCTGATTTTTCCTCTTTGCGACCCCTGCAAGCCTAAGGACTCTGATACTGATACTAACTGAGTGACTGTGCTGTTTGTATATTGGATTCCGATCTTGCCATATTCTGTGGATCTCGTAGCTTTGATGTTATGTTTACTAGTTTAGAATGTACAATTCATTAGGTACATGTCGAAATAGGCAAGTAAGAAAAAATAATTTACTGATATAGGTCATACATACTTATTGGATGTAGTAACAGCAAAATGTGGGTGTAAAACCGGGAATATATAGATGAATATACGAGTATGTGTATACAGGGTGGAAGATTTTAACCTTACCTGGAGGGAAAGTACTTCAAATACTGGAGATAGCGAATTTCACACAAAGGAAACATTCCTTTATTTTTAAAAAGAAACAGAACTGCATTCATAGATTTTTGGAAATTAGCTTGCCTCGCCCGGTAATCGTACGGACTAAAATAGGAAAAAATAACATCCTGTATTTTTATAGCATCAATCGATAGTGTCAATCATAAGGATCAAATCTCTCTAACAAACATGGTTAATTAAATAAGAGGAAGTCCATAAAATCTTAACTTATAAATTTAATTTCAGCAGACAGTACTTCTATTCAAGGAGCTATCAGACACCATAATCAACAATAAAGTTATCTTTGACGCCATTTATTTATTAAAATTAGTACTAAATGACTGAACTTTAATTCCGGTTTAGAATGTAATGTTATTGGGTAACTTCGTCTGGGTAAATTGGCGTCGGTAGCTTAGTGGTTAAGGAGTCGGCCTTACGATCTAGAGCTCCCAGGTTCGAATCCTGGCCATTACACTACCGACGAGAACCCACTCCTAACACAAGCAATTTAGCTTAGCTGAAGGGGTTAACGGTAATTTGAATAATTTCGGTTATTATCCTTTTTCAAAAAAAAAAAAAACTACATGACGTACAAGTAGGTAATTTGGGGTATTTGGGGTACACCCCACAACATCCTGGGCAACGGAAACGGAGAATTGTCTTATTGGCTTGCCTTTTTTGAATTAACCTGAGATGGCGTGCGGTTTTAGTCGGTTCGAGTCCGACTTAAATACCATTGCTGGCCTGCTGGGGTATCCGCATGAAAAATAGGGACAAGTAGTATGGAATTTTATTATTAATTATGATATCTGATGGACCCTTGACTTAAAGTTCTTTATTGTGTTAAGTTTTATTTAAAAATTAAGTTTTCAGGAATTTCCTTTCATTTAATTAACCATGTTATTTAGACAGATTTGATCCTTATGATTTACACTATTGATTGATGTCATAAAAATACAGGATGTATTTTTTTCGGATTTTAGTCAGTTCGATTACCGGGTGTGGCAATCGAATTTTCAAAAATCTATGAATGCAGTTTTGTTTCTTTTTAAAAATAAAGGAATGTTTCCTTTGAGCGAAATTGGCTATCTTCAGTATTTAAAATACTTTCCCTCCAGGTAAGGTTAAAATCTTCCACCCTGTATAGTACATACATATATATAAAATGATTATGCAGCCACACCATTCATCAAACACATTGACACAATAATAGAGATCTAAAGGTATAACCTACAAAGTGTTCAACACCGAAAATCTTTTATTCTCGGCCTTCTCAGATTGAAATTCTAGTACGTATTAGAACATGTGATCATGCTGTATCAAACAGTATTTTTTTTATTTAAAGACGCATCATTTCATTCTCAAATAATATCATGTATGGGCGGCTGCCATTGTTCTTTACAAATCCCAAAATGTCCAAATCCCAAAATTGCAAGATGTCCAAATCCTAGAATTCCTTACCACCACACACCACATATCCTACCTTTATAACCAATTGGAACTTCTTAGCGATAGTAGTGTCAACAGCAACCAGCTGCCTCACAGCGCCAGTATTCTGGTCTATCGCGAAATACGTATTGTAGGAGTCTGGTTCTCCGCTGTCGATACTGTATCGTATTCTCGCATCTAACGTATCCATATCGACTGCCTGGATCTTCTCCGGTTCGATGGTAAGAATTCCGGCAAGAACTCCACTGTTCACCTGCAAATATTGTGTAATCTATTTTGAAATAGCATACTGGAGACGATGAAAAATTATTATGAGATGGTATTGCGAGTTCTCGAACAAGCAGTGCCAGGTACCCTTACAGGTTAGTAAAGGTACCAGAGATCCTTAGTGAAGGGGCGCAGGATCGACAACTTATTGGTAGCTAGTAGCTGGTCACACTGGAAAGAAGTCAAAAGGTGACCAATGGAAACCGTACTGTGTATAAACCCGTCATCGAGCTAAGTATATCTCATAAAGTAAATGAGTTAGGTAGATGAGATTTTGACTGAACGTGTATTACTATAACTGTTAAAATAACAAATAAGTGTATATCTTTCATGATAGTACGGAGCTCTTACTCTGCGTACCACTCGTGCTTTACGTACATTCTTTGATTCTTTGGCGTGGCGTGGACATTGGCTTGGTGTGATTTCGGAGAAGGACGGTCTCTAAACTCAACATGCGGACGTTGTACTTAACTGCACTATTAAGTTGTTGTAGAAACCAATGAATTTACCGAGTAATTGAAGTTCTTAGTAACTCTTTATCCATAGCCATTAACTACAATGTTTATGCTTAGGTGCATAAACCATTAGAGAGTCAAGTAATAAATTAAATTGTAACATTTTATAGGCTCCTCGTTACTTTGAAATGCGATCATCCACTTCCCTCTAATTAAACTGTATTAATTTTTAGCCTAGCAGTGATATAAAAAATTACTTAAGACATATTATTTTAGTTTTATGGGTAATAATATTCTAGTAATAGGTCTCATCAAACATGAGCCAAGTGAAATAAGTTTAAAGAAAGTACAACGGTGGTCAAAACCCAAACCAACCTCACCTGCTCGGTGCACCTGCATAATAACGGACGAGGCTCTGTTAAAGGGGTACAGACGACCGTCGCTCCCGGAAAAACCTACATCATCTGATGAATCTGAATTTTTCCCAATTCAGTTGGGGTCGGGATTCCAGTCTGTGACCAGGCAAAACTTCAATATTTTCCGTGATGCTACCTCCACAACCAATGGTTGTATCGAAATTCTATTATTTGGATGTTTTTGGGCTCCAATAACTCGTACCGACTGCCATGATAGATTATTTTAAATTGGAAAATGATAGATGTTTGTATGGTAACTGGGCCTAACAACTTAACGTGCTCATCGAGACCTGGAAATGCGTACACAAAACACTACACAAACCTAGAGCTACAAAATGCAAACTTCAGAGACAACTAGGAAATTGCTATGAGGATGATAATGATGAACACAGCTCAGTTATTGAACTCAGAACCGTACGACCACATCACAAGGCTATCGTAGTAATATGAAATTCTTCAGGTACTTACATAACTACTATACTCCGGGTTGAAGCAAGCCCCCTCGTGTAGTCTGCAGCCCTTATAAATGAATGAAGGATCCTGGTCATCATCATCCTGCACGTTTACTGTCAACGTAGTGGTACTGGACAAACGATGTTTCGTATCTCGAGCGCGGTCCTGTAATATAATAATACGTATAATAAATAAGCTCATATGGCTTTATACTACGTGTGGTAAACCCCTACACCGGGGTAGCAATGACATGTACTGTACATGTCGGAATCGAACTGACTGAAACCACAATAGGTACCTGAAGAGTACTTATTACGTGGGACTCGGGGATGTAGGTACCCTTTTTTTGTGCAGAAATTTCTTCGGATATCTTTCACCGCCGGACGTGAAACGACTAAAACTGCACAACTTTTCGGATCTTCAGATGGTAAATGTAGATGTAGATGTTAAAGGTATCCCATGAACGGCATTTCCCAAAAACCATTGTCCATTCATTTGGAAACAAATGGCCTCAACGTGGTGTGTCTTCTTGTGATTATTACGACTGATCTGTGAAGTTCTTGGGTTAAATTGAGATTAAACTGTTTATTCTATACTGAGTAAGCTGAATGTGAGGTAAGTAAAAAACATTTATCATCAAAATACTTACAGAAGCAAGAATAGTGACTAGATACTTCTGCGTGCGCTCATAATCCAAAGTCCTGTTGACCGTGACCTGTCCTTGGTGGGGTAGCGGTATCGCGAAATACCCGTATCCGTCGACCGCATTAGCCGCTTCCAGGGTTTGATTGTCTCCCGGTATTATGAAATATTCTGATAAGCCATTGACGCCGGCGTCGATGTCCACTGCCTTGATACCATCAAAGATTGTAGTGCCGAGCGGTACCAGCTGTAATGTATTTTGACAATTATTATATTGTATTTGTTATTATTTCATCTGTACAGAAAAGATGATATATTAGCTAGAATGCAGGTAAAGAAGGTGTAGAATTTTTTTTAGCGGTCGATGTAAACCTTTGAGATTCCCCTAAGGTGAAACCGGTCAGGTTCAATAATAAATAAATCGTGGAAAAGTACAAGTGTGTTATTATCTTATAGTTACAATGGCCCATTTACATCCCCCCAATGCAATTTTTTTTACGTATTTCCAATTTTGTTTATATTAATATCAGCTTTGGGTACTCGTGTATTAAAGTCAGACACAGCACAAAATAGCTATGCTCTTGCAATAAAAAAAACTTAAGTGTAATCGTAAACTGTATTTCTTCATATGTACATACGGCCAAGCGTATAAATATACACCTTTACATGAGAAGGTTTATCCTTATTTCCTGCTTGGCCAGTACAGCACCAGTGGGAGTAAGATATTACGGCAAGTGTACCAATGTACAATCATTAAATGAAGTTAGTATACCAACGTACAATCATTAAATGGTAGCCACAGCTCCTGAACACTGACCATAAAAAGAACAAAAGCTCACACACATCACGCAACAAAAGGCGAATGCTAGCCACATACCAGCTAATTACAGAGTTACTATTTATTCAACTATCTTGGAAAAGTATGCCTTCGGCATTCAGAAACATTATTGTGCAATTAATCACAAATTTTCAAGGAAATAATTAGGTCATACATACATAACATACATACGTACGTAACGGGTCACGTAACAGAAAAATATGCAGACGATATCACTACGAGAGAAGGAAATCTCGAAATAAAACCCTGTACCAACTCATCTGAGTTTCTTTCTCTCGTCTTTGGCCTACTGTTTCATTGGTAACAGTAGGCCAAAGCCTCCCAACATTGGGAGAGAACTATGTCCAATAGTGGGCTGCAATAGGCTCATTGATTGATACATAAGTACGTACCGTCACGCCAATTCCCATTTGCATAGACAGAGGCTAGAAAATCATTTCGCTTGCTGCCATCCATGCATATTTTTTCTCCTTTCAGATGATAATGATAATATATATTTAAATTAGCTTACCTCAGATACACTAGTCTCATAAGGAGTGCCTTGGAAAACGGGCTCATTATCATTGATGTCCGAAACTCTTACTATCACAGGTATAGTCCGTCGCTTCTTCGTAGCTTTCACCTGACAGACCAGCTGCAAAATACATCATTAATTATTGACCAAATTAGATTGAATACACATTAATAACTATCGTATTACCCAGAGGGGTCTCATTAATTTAGTTAGCGGATACTGATCTCGAAAATTTTTAAGAAACGATTTTGGACTTCAATTTACAATGAATTAGGTTGAATTTTGTTTGAGTGGATTCTATTAGTTGTGATATGTTTATGACTTAATAAATTATATGACAAATAACTTTAAAACGACTGTATTAAACAACATTTGTAAATAATAGTCCAAATCAACTGATTTATTAGGAATCATTAAATGAAGATAATTAAATTGAGTCACGTTTTTTACAAAGCTACTAACCGGTTAGCCAACGGTAGACCAACTGTCTTCTTTTACTTAAAACTTATTTTCTCCAAAAAATATTCTAAAACTTGTTTGAACACACCTATATTCACATTAATGTTAACGATTAATAGAGAAAAAAATATATAGTCAGAAAAAGCACATTACCCTATCTAAACAAATATTACCGCGCATGTCTTTGGCATTCCTAAGTCTGAATTCCTAAGCCCTAAAGTCATTAACATACCTGAAACACCATATGCGACAAATTGTCCGCATCTCTATCAAGAGGCTGTAGCAGTTGCAAACGCTTTCCATCTAGCTGGAACACCGTCGGACCCTTAGGGAACACGGTAGACAACTCCACATCTACATTGGGCTCTCCTACTATCGGTAACACCGCTGGCACTGTGCTTTGGTTAACTTCTGTAAGATAAAGAAGACACGAATATGTTTAAGAACGTATCGATTATAATTATACTTGTTTACATGCATTAGCATTGTTTTCAGTATATTCAATATTGCTACTGATTTGGAGGTTGATAGATATCGAATCTTTTTTAGCTCCCTGTGGTAAGGCTAATTAGGAAGTGTACAAACACAATATCAGACACAACAACCTTGCATCGGAAGTCAATTCGGAGAGAACGCCACGGAACTCTTTCAACGTCGATACAACTAGACGTACTTAAGTTTACTTATTGTCAGCAAGTGACGCCGTTGACTGGACGGGTGAACTGCCCTTCAGGGTGGGCCATTTCACCCATTTATGCACTACCATACGATAAATATTCCAATCATTCTCATAAACACTCACATTAAACTTTTTGTGGATTTACAGAAATCCACCTATATTCTGATTATACTTAGCGCAAAGTGTATGGAACTCATAAAATTGTTAAATAAAAAACTACTTACGATCTCTTCTACTCTCTTCTATGTCTACTATAATGCTGGATTGTCCCGTCTCGACTTCACACGGACCTGCGAATTAAATACAAAAGCCATCTTAAAAAATACGTCAAACGTACGGAGAATTTCAATCTCAGTTTAATTAGTGGCCGTGGCAACCATATAAGTATTGTATTCAGATTAGAATAGAGGTGAGTTCAGCTAGACCACGAGCATACTCTCACAGGAACAAACAGTAATAAATAAGTGAATCGACAGGTGCACGAGACCTTAGCTCGTTAGGCCTCTGCACAATTAATTAAGATTTTGCAATGCTGCCGTCCGTTTTCCTTCTACATTGTTTCGGTTAATGCTAACTTTGAATCGTGACGTATCTATTGAATATTTATAAGCGTGATCTTTTTATATGCCACTTAGACGGCAAACAAGAGAAGGGACCGGCTGATAGAAATTCCGTAAGTATAGGTAACATGCTTCGCCAATAGTCACGTGCGCGATTCCTACCTAAGAAAAAGGAGCATTCCACTTGAATTCCGTAACTGGTTCCTCCAGCCAATTCTAATGGAATAGCGATCCGCTATTTTTACACTTTTTCTGCAGAGTATCACCAAAAAAACCGTTATTGTAATGCCTCTACAGATGCTCTAATAATATTTTGAGCGTCTGTGGAATGCAGTTCATTACATAGGTACAGCTAAATACGTACGCGACCATTTAAATACCTTATTTAAAATCAATGAAGCTCAAATATTTTGGTCAGTTCAAATAATGTATACCCATTACATTGAACCGGTTTTTTGTCTGTGCAAACGCTAGTAGGAAAACAGTATGCCTTGTCGTTATTTCGATTTATTGAGACTATTAGAGGTAACTAGCGCTCACTAACTAAATAACTGAGGTAAACAGTTTACCTGGCATGTTAAATTTTCAAGCAAGCGTTAACTTTGTCTTGCAGAATTGTTGCCATCGCTTACCGTAAGTATATTTATATTTATAAAATGCGAAATTGGTGTGTGTATGCTTCGAAACTTAAAAGTTCTGCATCGATTGTTTTTCACCTCGATAGATATGCTGTAATCGAAATCATCTATAGGATTATTTACGACTTTACTCAAGGGCAATGCCGGAACGCGGGTCGCTAGTAGAATATATATATTCATCATAAATTTCATCATAAATATCATAGTGTATTTCTTGAAATCTATGCTATGTTTTATGTTCACTATGTTCAACCTTAAAATACAGTATTAATTAGTACACGTGAACATAGTAAGCACATATATTTGAGACTCCCGTAAAGGAAAAGGCGTCTACCCTTATAAGTGCTTGTTCCAATTAGAAAACATAGTCCGTAGCATGTTTTCATGGAACGGTATTTTGGTAGAACGTTAATTTTAGCTTTTAGGCAATTAATTTTACATTTGTTTGCTATAAATTAACTTAAACCAGTTAGAGAGAATATAGTTAAATTAATTATAGAATGTACTTTTCGGAGGCCCATCAAGTTCTTCGAGGTTCTAGCCAACCTCAACTGCAAGTCGGTACACCTGCAGGTTGAAGAGTGAGGATCGAACGCAAGCTATCCAAACGGCGCGGTTGGGGGTCAGACGGCAGCATTAAGTGTCATAGCATAGCAGACATATTATCAACGCGCTGTTGCGTCGACGGACTGAGCCGTAAGCGCGCCTTCATTTGTTTATTCTTCATCCAAGTGTATCCCAGTATTCCCAGTCGCATCCGAAGCTTTCACCTCAGAGTCTGGGGTCCGCTTTAACAGTCTATTTCACTTGTTTATTATCCATATCCATCCATACTGATATTATAAATGCGAAAGTAACTCTGTCTGTCTGTCTGTCTGTCTGTTACGCTTTCACGCCTAAACCGCTGAACCGATTTTGATGAAATTTGGTATAGGGGTAGTTTAGACCTTGAGAAAAAACATAGGCTATGTTTGGTCGCGATAACCGACATCCACGCGGGCGGAGCCGCGGGCAAAAGCTAGTTTCATATATTTTAGGCGATACGGTTACGATCCGATTCCGAGTTGATATATTTGCTATGACCCTAAGTCAAACTTACAGAGGTAAAATGGGTGCAAGCAGAACTAACACTTTTATTATGATGGTATACCTCGGGATTCGTATCTTGGACGTAAATCACAAGACAAACGAGGCCCTGGCGCCTTTTTTTGGTTATCATCTATGCTTAGTGCACATTTTAGGTCTAAGATATATGTCCCGAGCAATACTTACCAACAACATTCTGCCCAGCCCCTCTAGACAAGTGGCAATTCGTTTCTCGGTGTATGATGGAATAGAATGCCAAATGTATGGGATTTGACGTATATGACAGGCGTCAACGAATGTCAAAAACATCAAATTCATCCCTTCTATTCCATCATACGTCGAGCAACGAATTGCCCTAATGTATGGCACAATTTAATTGCATGTATGAAATGTATGGGATTTGACGTATATGACAGGCGTCAACGAATGTCAGAAACGTCAAATCCTATACATTTGTCATTCTATTCCATCATACGCCGAGCAACGAATTGCCACTTGTCTAGGGGGGCTTCTGAGTGAAAGTGAGTTGACGACGCGAAAAAATACTAAACTATTTTTTATTTTCCACACACAACATAAATATTCATGTAAACATAAAACATTGACGATAATAGGATCAAATCATTAATCGTGTTTGTGCAGATCAATAGGCCATTGTGTCTTCTATGTTTACAAATACGAATATTGTGAATGGACACAGTAATAAAATAACATCACCGTGTCATTCATGAAGCTAATCGTATAAAAATGCAGTCATGCTTGTAACCATTGTGAAAAATTTAATTTCCTTTTTAAAACAGGTAATTTTTCACTCAGTCAATTTTTTCAGTAAGTATAACGTAGATGCAATATGAGAATTGCATGTTAATGTTTGTTATAATTTCACAATAAGTTAAGTTTTTTCTTTGAAAGCCGTGTGGTCCCCGGCAGAGTAGAATTTGGGCAACCCCATCTCTTTCCATACGGTGTCGTATAAGGCGACTAAGGGATAGGGTTGTTTAACATCAGACAGATATAGATATACAGTCCAGACTCAGCTTCAGATACATAGGGCTCGAGTCAATAATAGCGCCTGGAATACGAATACAATAGGCTCAGCCTCTATTACGTGAAATCTAATACAATGATTAGTGAAATGTTAATTCACCTCTGTCTAACCCTCCGGCGATAAAGGCATGATTATATGTATGTATGTTTAAAATAAAATAAATCTCTTACCAGGTGTTCCTCTCGCCAGTTGCAGAATGCAGAAGAAAAGAAACCAAGCTGTTGATTGTCCATGCTGGAGCGCTTTCCACCGCGCCATCTCACTGTAACAACCAAAAAACCACTGTCAAAAATTATATAATGCATCCTAAGATTGATAGCAACGACAGCTCTTACACTAACAGAACTTAAACTACAGATTAACAAAGTGATAGAAGGTGCAATGTTTGGGTTTTGCTACCAAAAAAATGCATAACAATGTCAAATACCTACTTGTGAACCTATTAAAAAGTTGCTAACATAAATGTAACTATCAAAAACATTGCAAAGTTATTTTATATAACAAATAATTTAATATACTAAAATCTTTTATTGTCCGTGTTTGAGTCCCATCGGCTGTGGTTCGGCAGTTATTTTCAACCTAGGATATCTATTACTAGGACTAAATAAGTACTTATTTACAGTGTGATATAAACACTGTTTTAAGACAGGGACCAAGGACCCAAGGTAGGCAGGTCTGACATTAATCGGATTACAAACAACATAGTTAACATACCACCAGTTCTCAATTCTCATGATTAAGTAAACAGGCCGCGCCAGTCCAACCTTAACAACGCTTTACAAATCCTTATACAATTTACAATTACTATTCAAATCTTACAAAGTAAGGCAGAAAAATTAATACTGTTGTATAAATTACGTGTATGAGTCTGCGAGCCTGAGAATTCATGCCTTGGGGTCTACATTAGAGCATAATTTATTGACACCTTATATTACAAGCAAACGTATGCCTGCTATTTTATTAATGTGATCGGCAAATTAACTTACAGATTACATTTTCTAATAGAACAGATGTTACGTGGACTTAAATAAAACTTGTATAAAATATATGAGCTTTAAATTTATTCATGTACCTAACATGAATAAATTTTGCGCTAGCATATTTTATACAAGTTTTACTACTATAAAAGTTAGAAAACTTTCTGTCATTCAATGCTTGTTTTGAGTTGAGTTAATTTTTAAGCAGATTGATTTAAGGAAATATAAATGAAGAGAAAATGATAATAAATAATGCTTTCCCTTCGAATTTCGATAACTTTACACAGTACAACCCCATAGTCTGTATGTCAGCAAAGAATTCAAAAATCAAAAGATACTTTTTAGACGATTTTGTGTACAGAGACCAAACTTGCAACTCCAATGCGCGCTAGATCTTAAGTGAAATTATTTACAGTGGTTTATAGATGCAATAAAACAAGAACTATCCTGACCGGTTGCACGATGGTACAAAAAGTAGTCCCGGATTAACAGGCTATCCAGAAGAAAAGGTAAATCATGAGAAATCGTTAAGCGTCTAACACAACGACTAAGTTTGTGGGCGGAGACGACAATAAATAAGATAAAGGAATGATACAGCAAGTGAATAATTTTTCTTTTTATCCGCTATGAGTGCTGATCTTCGTAGCTAGACAGATAGAATACTGCGAGACACTCATCATCTCACGATATTTCTATCCGTGGTATTTACTGTAGAGAAAAGTACTGCAGATTGGACTTTTTGATTATGGGCTTTGTTACATTTGGTTATTAGAATTTCTTGAACATAATTTATACTATCTACCTATATTACCTAAATAAATTTTATTTCAATTATCAATAATTAGGTAACTACAATTTGGAAGCTTAAAGTATACTTCAACCAATTCACACATTAATTTCAATTATTTGTGTGATATGAGAATCATTTATTGAACCTAATGAATCTATCATTATTTTATTTATAAGGTATCATTGTTTTAGCTGTCATGCAATCATTGATAAACATTGATACAGTCGTTATTAATTTCATACGGCCTGTTCCACACTGGAGATAGTACGACAAGGTGTAGAATATATATGTCATATCGGACAGTCACGAATGTATGAATTATATGCGTTGTCATAACAGTGTAACACGTCTTAAATCGACCAATGAGATAACTGTTAATTCACAACACATAGCCATACAAGGTGTGGCACATGTACAAACATTGCAAACTATAAGTAACGCATCTTATTGACTTGGAAAAAGATATTTTGACTTTTAACTTTATAAGAAGAGGAGAATAAGAGATAGTTACCTACCCAACATTGCTAAAAAAGAATATAAAAATCACATTGCAATTTTGCAATAATAGGTATCTACTTTTCAACTGTCATGTCAAAACCTATCAGCTGAAACTAATTAGACTAAAAAGCAATCATAATATCTTTCGTAATAACAAACTTCAGAAATACAATCGGCTTTTTAGTATTATCTATCTCTGCTTGCAATCTTTATTACATGTAATGTGTACGTCTGTTAAGAGCTCAGCACACTTATCCCAGCACTGTTATGTCGTGTCGATAGCGAACCTTCACATTCCATTGCAAATCGACAGTTAGCTTACTCTAGGAATTCTATGAACTACAGAACATTAAAATCGTCAGAGCTACTGAAGTACATAATGTATTTGTAAAGACGACGCTTTATGTAATTATCATACGACTACCTGCATCATAAACCTTTGTTAGTAAGAGGATAAGATAATAATCTTCTAAAGATATTGTGTATTTGCGAAGGAATAGTGTCAAAGAGTTAATAGGTGGAGTTGTTATATAATATACTCGAAGGTATCTAAATTTAGCTAGCTAGCTTTTTTTTGTTGGTTCCTAAAGGTATGATTCGGAACCCGACCGCATATGACAAATGTCGACGCATGCAGCACATGCAGCGTACCCATTACTTGTTAAACTCCGATAAGGAAAAGGGGGACCATTGAGAAGCCGCAACGAACCACGCGCATCTCTGCGTGTGTCGGCAGTTGTCGTATGCGGCCGGCTACGGAATCATACCTTCACAACGGGGGATTTATACGTACGTCTCTACTAAACACTTTTGTCTAATCCCAATGCAGTGTAAAATGCCTCAAACAAAACTAAAACTTTTGCCTCAGCCACAACCAAGAATAGAATGCGTTTTCTTTATCCCTGCGTCTCATCGCCGTTACTACAAATCGCTAAACTTCCAAGAAAAGACTATATCTTTTATTTATAGTGGTAGATAGTTCTGTTCTATAGGTAGGTCCAATTTTTTCAATCATAAAATCAACTTTAATTTCCATAAACCACAGCGGACGGTCTCAACTCTCACTGATTAATATAATATAACCTACGCAAAATAAATAAACCAATAAATTTCGATAATATCAAAATTTATTGACACTTTATCGCCGCACCTGGTAATGAGCTCTATAAACTCCAAATAAATCAGAGCATTTGGACTACAACAGTTACTCTCGATTACAGAGCGTATAATTCGTTAACGGTATTACTATGTGGTATTACTATGAATTACGAACAAGCCACATCTACGTTTGTAGTAATCCTATTATCCTCTATGGCATCCTCTAATCGTGTCACATTAATGTATTGAGCCACATTTTTACGGTATCACTTAAATAAGTGTTATTGGTTATACTTTTCAGTCATGAATAAATTTGAGACTATTATTAATGGAGTATGTGGGGTGCAGAACGAATTGATTATTCTAACAAAACGATAAATTACATACTTTAGATTTCCAGTCTTTTGAAGAATGTCAAGTAACAGTTTAATTAATTAGAAAGGAAATTATTTAATCGTGTGAGTTATAATATGACAATTATAATGGCCAGAATTTACATAAACAGATAGGTAGTGCTGTGAGAAAAGGGACAGGTAAACCAACAGGTAGAAAATTAATACATCTGGTCTAAATTATATACCTACTAGAGAAGTAGTAAAACTTCGAAATTGCCAATTGGTTGTGGAGATGTAACATTCTTCGTGTCTATAATGGTGACCCTCTTTTCCGAGACTTTGCTTTCAGCTTACCATCAGGCGAGGCGAAGTTAAATTGATGTGTCAATATTAAGTACGTATAAAAAAAAGGATGTGATGGGATGGGAGTCATTTTAAGAAAAATATCGAAATTAGCCGCATTACAGTTAAACTGGGAAGCCGACCCCAGCTGATTTGGGCAAAGGCTCAGAGAATGATGATGATGATTAATTAAAAAAACATGTAATGGACTGCTTTCATTTATAGACGATTTAAAAATAAATTCAAATATTGAATTCCCTTTTAATATTTGTCTGAACTTCTATCAAAAGAAAGTTCATTCAACAGCCTATCGGCAATTTGCACTCGGAACAATGAAAAACGATTGAGAGGCGGGCACGGAAATCTGTATACATGTAATTTGTGATAGGAATTTGTATTGTAATACAGGACTGCAGTAACCTATCGCCCATTGTCTTAACGGATTGCGGTTGAGCACTCCCGCGCATGCCTGAATGTCTTACACCGATAAATGCTGATAGGTTCTTTTCAATGGTTCGAAGAGTATTTACATGATAGTCTTCGCAGTACGCTAAATATGGCTGTGCATTTAATCCTATATTCATTGTATTCATATGATGAAGTGTGTTATTGTTAATTTTATGTGTTATTCAGTAAAAGATTCCTCGTGTAGATTTTCTTATTTATTTTCCTGACGGTATTACAAGTTTATACCCATAAAATAGTACCTAGTTCAAATTAAAGATGGAGCCATGACATATTGAGTTGATAATTTCAGAGTAAAAAAAAATATAGAAAGAAACAAACAGAGAAGAAAAAAATATTTGGCCAAGGCACATTAAAACATAAAGGTTAAATAATAAAGTAATCCAGGGCTTATTAATCTATATCTATACTTACTTATTTAATATTATAAAGAGGAAAGATTTGTTTTTTTGTTTGTTTGTTTGTTTGTTTTTTTGTTTTTTTGTTTGTAACGAATAGGCTCCGAAACTACTGGACCGATTTCAATAATTCTTTCACCTATAGAAAGCTACACTATCTGGGAGTAACATAGGCTATATAACATCACGCTACTACTAAAGGGAACGGAGCAGTGAGCATAAATGTCAATAAATCGGGCAGATTTCCATACATTCTTTACTAATATTAGATTTGTATTTTTGTATTCGAGTAAACTCAAGAACTACTGAACCGATTTCAAAAATTCTTTTACCATTAGAAAGCTGCACTATCACTGACTAACATAGGCTATAATTAATTTGCAAAAAAATAGGGATCCTGGATAAAACTTCAATAATGTAACCCAAGGTGTAAAAAAAATGACCTAAAAAATTCCTTACATCGCGTACGCTGCGAAAACTATTGAAGATAGAACAAAATAATGTACTGTAGAAATGTATAACTTAAAAAGGTCTACATAAAAGTCCGCGACAGCATATGTCTATCTAATAAGGGTAGCTCACAATAACCATTTTTATCTTTTACAAATTATAAAAAAAAATATGTGTCATTTTCGAAGCTATTTTTTAACAATATAGTGTTAAGCCTTATCTGACTAAATACGTTAGATACATTGTACATTTAATGTAGATCAAAATTGCGTTGTACACTGTATAATTATAATGAATATTTTAGAATCTATTGCAGTATGAAAGTAACGCGCGACGATATAAATTCAAGCCGAAATGCCGATCAAAGTCAGACCACGGAATCTATACCTTTATATTAATTCTTATCTGAATAAATCGTTTGGTATTTAAGATTGTTTCAATACCTGTTGATTACTTTTTGAATTATTGAAATCGGACGTTCTATTCAAAAGATATTACGAAATTATAATGTCAATAAATCCGGTAAATTACCATACATTATTTGAAAACTCATTATTATTACGGGCATGGGCTAAAAGGGTGCAACCACGGGTGTTCGAAGTATTTCACGAGCGAAGACAGGGAAGGTCAGCTGAACACAAGATGCAACGGTAACGGGATCCGAATGCGGGATTGGAACCTCCATGTGATGCATCCTGGGTAACGGAGGCATTAACGCCCCTCACCCAGGGGAGGCGCTACCGCCTACGGCAAATACATACAGCAACGGGAGCAGCTCTATAGAGGGCTGCTCAAAGGCTTCCCACATGTCCCTCTGACTACGAGGAGGCCCAGTAGAGTGCAGGAAAGGGAAGGGCTGGTCACCGAGCGCGGACGTGAGGATTATAGGTCCGGCGTCCTGTCATCCCTTCACGCCCGTCTCTTCCCTTTCCGGAATTCGATGGGACATCGAGCTTCCCACTTCTGAGAGGGCCATCTTAAAATTGTAGATGGCCCAGGGTCAGCCGGGGGGTGCGGAAAATGCCCTAGGCAATTTTACACTCCAGCAACTGAAGACCCGCGAAGGCATGCTGTTTAGTGGGTCCGAATTCCACATGGCACTCCTGATGGCTGACGGGGATGGTATCCGAGGCAATTTTAGCACGAAAGAAAAGTTTGTACGGAATCCGAATTCCACGCGGGCGGAGCCGCGGGCAACAGCTAGTATAATATATATTAGGTATAAAGTATGTAGTTAATCAATTTGCGAAACAAATACGGTCAAAGTGTGATCAATTGCGAGGCGAGGCGACGCGACCAGTATCTAAGGCCGTATTCAGACGTGGGGTAATTGAACAATCTAAAAATTTCCGAAAATGATTAATTACTTACAGGTTGAAAAAGTTGTAAATTATCGTATTTAAAATCAGTGTTTAACTGACAGAGATAACGACCAATAAATTCTATCATTAAAAACATTTTGACACCTAGATGATAGATCGATTGTAGGTACGTTAGTTAAGTATATAAATGATTTTATTTTTTTATCACAATCGTGATTTTCTAAGTGAGCGCAGTTACTGAAGTTGTATAATAGACAAGAAGATAGGCAGTTAATTAATTTATGAGCAAAAACAGTGTAAACTTCTGATTATGTATACTTACCTACCTGTTATTTTTTCTCAAATTCATGTCAACATAAATATAAATATTCTACGACATTCTACACAACGCTATCTAGACCCATGGTAAGCTTAATTAGCTTGTGTTATGGAATCTAGACATTTTTTTTGTAAATACATACATAGAATTATACATAGAAACACCCAGACCAATGCAAATATTTATATTCATGCATACAATTATTGGCACTGAGCGGGGATCGAACCCGCGCCTCCGGCGTAGCAGCCGCGTTCACTACCGCTACGCCACAGAGGCATTCTATTGAGATTAATAAATATACGTAAAGAGGAAGATTTTAGAAAGCATTATCAACTGAAAATATTCTGTACAAGAGGACAGTCCATCGTCTCTAACCGACCTATCACAAACCTATTACAAGAGAATTTACAATTCGAATTCAAAACGCTTCCACAATCAAACCGTTAGATCTACAATATCGCGGATCATCCCGTCCATTTCCGTCTCCTCCCCTCGATTTACTCTGCTAACGGCGCCGGCGCATTCAATGATAGATGTTTTATTACAACGGGCCCACACGCGCTTGATTCTATTAACGTCCTACAATATGTGTCGAGTTAGAATTATATTGTTTTGAAGAAAAGCCCATAATATAATTAAATCTAACATCTTTATCAGATTGAAAAAAGCAAAAGTAACTCCTAACAATTGAAAAAGAAAAACGATCAAAATAAAATAAAAATTAAGAATGAGTTTCTAAACTGATTCCATAGATCTTTTTATCAACGGAGGTACTTGTTTGAAATTCGAATTACTTTTACTCACGGTCGAGTAGTTGAGTTTTTTCGCAGCAAAAGTGCCCTTTTAGTACTCGAGAGGTGAAAATATCTATTACCGAACATAAAGAAAAGAACACAGACTAAAATTGATGGACTAAAAACAACGATTTGACACGTACAAGAAGTTTGTCTGCGTAGGACTCTAACACACGACATTCAATGCAGTTGAGGATGGTACCCCCACGCCATAGAAGTAGAAAGAAGCAATTTGATCATAACCATCTATGCAATACGTAGTCATATCTAGAGTTCCTATATCACTATATTAACTAACTTATTAGCTGTTGCCCGTAGCTTTACCCGCGTGAAAATACTATCCTCGTAGATACAACAGGACCTTCCAGGATATAAACTAAAGCTTATGTTCAACAATTACCCATCTACACCAAATAACACAGGATACTATGCATAATAATGTGTGTACCTAAATTAAAAATGTGGCTTTACTTATTTGCCGTAACTTCCAGTTAACTCTTAAGAAATTCCGTTTAATTACCATGACAACAATCGTATCCATATTCTTGATATTTCATTTCGCAATAAGTACAAAATAAAGGTTAACTACCTATATCTTAATCCAGTTTCGAAACAACTTCAATAATGACATAAATAACATCATTAAAATCTGGTTCTACTTCTCGAAACACGATTTTTATACATATCTTTATTTTTACGTGAATTGGATGTGTTAAGAGTAAAACACATGTAAGTTTAAGTAAAATAGAGCGGTAAAGATAGAAGTGTCGAACGCAGAAACTAGAATCGTGTAACGTGGCATTTACCTTTATCTCAAACGATCTAATTAAATTAAACGGCCAATGCTTTAAGTAGACTGGCTTTTAAACCAACGTAAGCTGTTTTCGAACTAAGCAATAATGAGCTAGATTTAAGTTTCTTGATCCTCGAGACAGGTGTAGAACACGCCTCGACTATTGCGTCGAATATCGTGCTCTGACTCGTGGGAATAAGAATGATATTTAACTGATATTGTGTGTAATGATTTAAATTGCCTTTATATTAGCAAACTCCCGTGCAATTTCGACAGAGTTAACTTCTGAAATTGCAAGGTTCATAATTAAAACGTAGACGTATCTTTTTTTATTGTAACTGATCGCATCTACTGCTTATAGTTCTAGAGAATATTGGATAATTTACAATTTATTATTAGGAAACCCACACAATGCGACAGGATGTTAATAAATATAGCTCCGGGGTCGAGTCGTATATTTGAACTTACTGATCCCTATCGCTTGTCTTCAGATTGATCCTATCTTCACATTATGACAAACAGCATTAATTACATTTACATACAATTCAAGGATAACCCCAATGCTGTAAAGGTGAATGTATAATGTTTGAAAATGTCGTAAGTTCGTAATTATTCTCCTACTTATAAAAAAAAACTTCTCAACGCTTACAGCCTTCTTGATATTAAGTTGTTCTTTAATCAGTGCTTTATGCTCTTATTCAGATCAAGAGAAACCGTAATACTACAAAACGGGCCTTTTAGATAACAAGTGGTCTTTGATACACTTTGCATAATATTATTATCAGAATTATAGTCATAAATTCATAGAAATCTTTACATTAATGCTAAGGAAATAAGTAGGAACATTTAAAAATGTAAGCCATGGTATATTGGAGACAATCATGTAAATTAGGTGTCTACAATTCTACAGCCGATACACGTATAAAGCCTCAGATGCGATGCGGTTTGTGTCATAAGATGATTTTATTTACAAAGCAATCATGTTTCTTCCTATTGCGAACCGTATTTCATTAGTTTTTGAACGTCGGAAAAATGTTAGGCCGGTTTCAATTGCATAATTATGATACTAGAAATAGGTCCATACCTGTAGTTGCAAGCACATTTTTTTTCATTGTTTTTCTTAGCTGTAGAATACAATGTTAGAAACGTATAATTTACAAAAATTTCATTAGAAGGAAACCATCTAATCATTATTAACCGACGTGAAAGTGTTTACATAAAGCCTGGTGCATCCTCACCTCGATTTGCATAAATTTACGTAACATCTTCATCTAAAGTTCATTGGGTCGGCAATTTTATGCACACCGTCGTGACTCTTGTAAATTAAACGTATTCGCGTTAGTATTTTGTGATGTATTAGTGTTTGGTGGGCGATGTAATAACGCGGTTCGTTGTATTGTATCTCTTATCATTCTACCTATGTAAGTAAAGTTTACACAATATTTAACTCATAAAAGTCATTTAGGTAAGCGCCCAGTTAATGGCAATAGGCTCGCCACCTATTACATTGGGACCTAAACATAAGCGGCGAAATGTGGGTGCTAGCACCTCTGCCTACCCCTTCGGGGATATAGGCGTGAGTTTATGTTATGTTATCTCATAAACCAGAACCTATGTGCAAATGTGACGCTTTCCTCTCTTCACTTTTTTGTACAAATCTATTGAAACCATAACAGAAATAAAGTAGCAGTGACGAACGAAAAGTGGTTCAAGTGAACATATCATATCCAAGAGCTTAACGTCCTTTCGAGATAGGAACTTACTTATTTTCAAGACCACCGTCTCCTCACAACTTCAACAACTTAGGTGTAGAAGTTTCAACTTATTTAATTGGAAACTAGCACCTTAATCCTTGGATATGGTGGATTTTATAACTACTTAATTAAAATATTCTCACGATAATTTCGATGGGTGACCTATGTACGCTTAAGCAACGTGGCTTGCCATAAAGAATCATAAAAAAAATAATGTAGGTACCTATCAATGTAACCATCCATCACCGATAACCATTGTATTACGTTCCCACTTCCAGTCAATGCCTACTTATTTATAAGGTTTTTTTATAACTTCAACCAACATAACCTTCACCATAATTATGTTAAACGCATAATTACAGGTGGAATTCTCTGTAATAGAGATGTAACCTTACATGTGAATGATTACTCTAGAAATACTATAGTCGTGGTAAAGAACAAAATAGTGCAAAGCTCAAGGAGCAATCATTGCAATTGTATATATTTAAATTTGCCGCTCGTTATGCTGAGGTTACACTAGAGTGCTATGCCACTTACGACAAGTACCTGAACGATTGAAACGAACGATTATAATGTTATCGCATCTCGTGAATATTTCACATACGGTACAACGTCAGCATAGACATTGTAACGGCCATCCATCAGCTTTTCAGTGAATTTGAAGCGAATGTATTTGCGAAATCGATCGAATCTATCGACGAAATAAAGCTATTTTATCAAGCTATTTCCTTCTTGAACGGCTTAATCTAGAATACACTACATTGTATAGTTGAAGTCTTTCTTACTCGCAAGTCATCGTAGCATTTTCTTTTATAACCGTAACCATATATCTACCTACCATGTCTTTTCTATTCTGTAGTAGGTAGAATATAAATATGGCCACTGGTTAGGGCACCAGTGATCATATTTATCAGTACCCACAATAAGTAAGTACCTACTTATGGTATTACATATAATACAATATGTGTGAATAGTATAGTTGAGACTTATTAGGTAATTCATGATGGAATAGTGTACAAGTATGACGAAAAAGAATACGAATACGATAGCAAGAATCGGTCTTGCTATTGTGCCTATTATAACTCATCTTGATTTATCGAATACCTGCCGATTAATCAAAAGTTAAGTTACAAAAACAATACCTATAATATGATTGCACAGCACACGCATGCAACACTAAAAAAATGACCACATCGCGGACAAAGTTATGCTGTATCATAAACAAAAGATTACGCAGTGACATCACATGAATAATAAAAACGGATTTCTTCGCCACTCCCACGAGAAGTTGAATCAGCCTCATTAAAACAGTAACTTGAAGATGCGATCACCACGCGAGTGAGATGCGATCTAGATGCTATCGTACGGACATCGCCACCGAAACCCTTAGAATAAATCTAGTGCTGACTTTGTAGCTAACTTTAATAAAATTCCAATGCTAGTTACACTCCTACTTATTACCTTTTATTTATATTATTTATATAGTTACCTTTGCTCGCAAAGCCCTAAATAAGATAAAACCCTAACTGAGATAAGAGTATCTCATTATTTTTCGAAACTATGATAACCTCTCGCTTAATTCCTCAAAATAGTTCATCTCATATCACTACGCAATAGCGACACGACACATATCGATAAGCAAGGCTTAATACAATAGGACCTAAAATTTCAAAGTATGGTCAGGTGTACGATAAGAACTGCATTAACAATTGAAATCAGAAATCATTGAACCGACAATATCGATAAAAACTTACAAGTTATAACATAACTACAAGGCACCTCCCGCGTGAAATACCAAATTTTCGGGATAAAAAAGTACCTATTTCCTAATTCCATTCTTACAATAACTTTGTCCACAATTTCAGTGTGAAATCCCATAAATTTTGAAACACTTGCACTTGCATATTCGCATTTATAATATTAGTATGGATTCCTTACGTCGACCATAGACGCACCGATACGGAAATATCAAGCCTACAAATGGTAAGACAGGAGTTCAGTACTTACCACACGACTATAAACCTACCGCTGAAACTAAGAATCCATTACCTTCCAACCCGTACTTATATAGGTATCAATGTCTGGATGTAAAGCGGCAATGTATTTATGTACATAATTAAACCTTTAATTCATCAACCAAGGAAGGAGAGGCTGACATTTTATAGTACCCAGGATTAGTGTTATTACGCATATAGAAACAGGATTCGCGCTCGAGTGTTAGGTTGTACTTACGAGTATCTGCGCACCTGGTACTTATCTACGGCAAAATTGCTACATCTTGTTTCCTTTAAACAAAATTCAAAGAGAAAATGATGGTCTGCATGACAATTAGGAACCACAAAATTGTATATTTTAAGTATATTTCAGCATCAATGTGTCCTCATGTCTTTTCACATAATTCAAATACTTTTCAACTACGTACTTATGCGCACAAACCGTGGAATATAGCTGGCCATATAATGTTAAAACAGCAATTACTTACTTGCAAACAATGTAGTAGGATTTGTGTGAACTAGGTGCCTTGCTGAACGTTTGTGGAACGAAAAGATCACGTTCTCTGTACAACCGAGGTGCGCAGTGCAAGGAATAAAAGACCGCATGAAAAGGTTGATAAGAGAGACGAAGGTTGTACGTACGTAAGGATCTTTACCCTACTATATAGATATACTATACTATAGAGATACATGGTTTGAAGGCATGATTGTTTAGGTATAGAAAAGTTCGAAAGAAAACTACAACAAGTAATGACTGTTATATACCTACTCGGAACATATGTCTTGAACCTAAATATGCTCTAAATATATGTTCTACTAGCCTTCAGCCCGCGGCTCCGCCTGCGTGCATCACGTTTAACGCGACCTTTGCTTATATCTTCGGTTCTACCTAACCGATTGCGTTCAAACAAACGTAAGATTGTAAGTCTGAGTAAGCCCTTTCTAACAAAAAAAAAACCGCATCAAAATCCGTCCAGTATTTTTTGCGTCCATCGCGGACAAACAGACAAACAGACAGGAAATTAAAAAAAATAAATGTTTAGTATCGTTAACATAACATAACCCAAGTATTTTTTTTTAAATATCTTCAAATATACAAGGGAGGAGACACTTTACAATTATATAATAGTATAGATATAGATACGTGTAGTGTAATTAATGTTTCTTGGGTGTCTTTTGAGGATAGCACGGGGTGCAATTCACCAAGCATAGATTATTACGAAACAATCGGCAGGCATCAGTGTCTCGTTTGTCTAAATAAAATGCGTGTCCCGAGGTATAGGTACAGTAAGCTTCAGAGAAAAGGGACCCCCCTTGTTAATGATATGAAAGCATGAGGGGGTCTGTTTTCTCTGACGCTGACTGTACTACTGTTTGTTTGCAGCTCCCTGTAGGATGGAAGTGCTACCCCACGTGCCGTTATCAATTTGAAAGATAATCCCACTATACGGTACCTACATCTTAAATTCGAGAAGATACCTACTTACGTAAGACCGCTATTCATGATGCCTATTACCTACTATTTAATTGTGAAAGTGTTCTAAAATCGTAGATTACTATTTAAACTAAGCCTAATAAAAATATAATATAATTACGGTTATTATACTGGTAATATTTTTCTTGTATGCAAAGCTCGAAGCTTTGCATCGGATTAATTTCACGGGGATAATATAAATAATCTTCTTATAAGAATCGTAAAGTTAAATATAATGGACTGTAAAAATATTGCATAATAACCACAAAAATATTAAGTAAGCATATTAATCCAATCTATTACCATTTAAAGACTCGTCAGAATATGTAATAGCATGTTATAAAAAAATAAACACATCCACACGGTAAAAAGTAATAAAAAACTTAACTGCGTAAAAAACACTTTTAATTCTGGAGTTATTATAATCTTCTCATCACTTATATATAACACAATCCAAATTTATCACAGATGTACTAAAGAGGTATCCAGAAAGCACGTGGTTCCGGCTCCGTTACAACACAAAACTAAACAGTTGAAACACATCTAACATGATGTTATCCTAAATGCAATCATTGTTATTTGTTTTCGATAATCATCATTCTGTACAAAACTGATTAGCAATCGGACATTGTTTAAAAAAGAACAATAAAAATGACAAGAACAACAAGAGTAAACAACGTTTAACAGTATGACTGCACATCAGTCATCATCTAAGACTATTATGTTGCCATAAATCAACTATTAATGTTGGCAACTCGCCAGAACGACAGTGATCTAAGCACCATCCATACCGCCAGACTTCCATACTATCCATACTAATATTATAAATGCGAAAGTAACTATCTGTTTCTCTGTCTTTCTGTTTATCTGTCTGTCTGTCTGATATGCCTTCACGCCTAAACCACTGAACCGATTTTGATACAATTTGGTACAGTATATTTGTTTCGAGCGGGATGAGACCTTATATTTATAGCTTTTCTTTGACATAGGCTATATTTAGTCGCGATAACCGACATCCACGCGGGCGGAGCCGCGGGCCACAGCTAGTATTGCCATAAATTAAGTATTAATGTTGGCAATTCGCCAGAGCGACAATGATCTAAGTACCATACACAATAAACAAGATGAAAATACACTCATCAATAACTTACGAGTAGATTTCATCAAAATTCTAGTAGACTGCGCAAGCGTTCAGTACAGCTTTAGAAAGGAATTTTAACACGAAGGTTTACTTAGATCAGTAATGATACATTTTAGTCTAAATCACGAAATCTTCATTGTACAGATATGCTATTGGGACACAGTCTTGTAATTTTTGTTGCAGAATGTAAGACAAATATGTTTCAAAGTCTTTGCTATCGCTACAATAAAAGCCTCTGTCGGAAGCGAAGCAACTGCTACGCCGAGGGTGCGGGTTCGATCGCCGCTCATTGCAAATATTTGTACGCATGGCATTACATTAGTCTGGTCGTGCCTCGTAGCACATTAAGCCAAACAGTATAAAAATAATAGTAATAGTGTTTGTACTATTGCGGTAATCAAATAGTGTTAAAGAAGTAGTATAATAACACAATGAAGATAAGAAATACGTGAGCGAATACAGAATAAGAAACTAAAACGTTCATGGTCAAATTTTACTTCAAACTTCATAAGTAAACTTGTACAAATTTATTATATTTGGTACGCATCGCACGCAGCAATCTTCACACGTATGGGTTATGTACGATTCGGTGTTACTAGCTAGACGCACACGAGACAAAAGTTATCGCGGTCACTACAGAAAGATTACGAAGACCTAAGTGGTACAAAAAGTGCCTTTGGTACAAGATTAAACTTATAGATACAACGGTAGTGCGACTAGTTTTTTGCAGTAAAGTAGTCTGACGGTAGCTTGGGGCAACTGGCAGGACAACTTTTTGTTGGTATAGTACTTCATGTTCTAAATTACTTTTAAAAGCTGAGTTTTATGATTTAGTATCCACACGTACCTACATAGAAAAACTATACCATAGATTAAATCAACTGTAATTGTAAATTTCAAATATGTGGTAAGAACCCAATGATGTATTATCATTGTAAGAACCTACTTATTTCAAAAAAAAAAACTCTTTATACAGAATAGATAGAAATCAATAAACGTGTTTTTAGGGTTCCGTAGCCAAATGGCAAAAAACGGAACCCTTATAGATACGTCATGTCTGTCCGTCTGTCTGTCTGTCTGTCCGTCGCGAGTCCGTATGTCACAGCCACTTTTCTCCGAAACTATAAGGCCTATGCTGTTGAAACTTAGTAAGAAGATGTATTCTGTGAACCGCATTTAGAATTTCACACAAAAATAAAAAAAATGCTAAAAATTTTGGGGGTCCCCATACTTAGAACTGAAACTCAAAAACTTTTTTTTCATCAAACCCATACGTGTGGGGTATCTGATAGGTCTTTAAAATGATATTGAGGTTTCTAACATAATTTTTTCCTAAACTGAATAGTTTGCGCGAGAGACACTTCCAAAGTGGAAAAATGTGTGTCCCCCCCCCCTCCTCTAACTTCTAAAATAAGAGATTGATAAATCTAAAAAAAATAGGTATATGATGTAAATTGCCATGCAAACTACCACTAAATCACTAGATCCAGTCAGTAGTTTTTTTTTTTAATACGTCATAAACCGCTATTTTCGCCTTTGCTACTACGGAACTCTTCATGGGCGAGTTCGACTCGCACTTGGCCGATTTTATTTTTCCTTTATTTAGCCACGGCAAGGGTCTTTACGGTGTGACCATGTTTACTCTATATGTCGCTGAGAACTAAAAACATGTCTAATGGACGCTCTAGTTTAAATCATAATTAACAATTTTACACAATATTTTAGCATCATCCGACAAAGTGGTGGACAAGATGGTGCACGCACGCGAACACAAAGAAACATCTAGTATGATTTGAATTGAATGCTTTAACCTTTAGGTATAAACATTAATCCTAACTGTTTTGATAATAGGTATGTTAATTCGTGCTCTGGTGTCTGGTGTCATTTCACTAGTCTACAATAACATGAAATAACTTTTTTAATCTAATCGATCAATAAATCACGAAGTTTCAATTTTAATAAACACAGTTTTGTTCAAAACTCAGCATCATTTGATTATATTTACGATGTTTAGACACGCTAACAAGACATATCACAAATAACATCACAATTCGTTGTTGTGTACTGTTTATAAATGATATATCTACTAGATAACGTCTCTGACTTCAAACATGTAAGCGTCTCTCTAGCCGGCCGAAGGGTTTAGAAAGCAGATGCTATAAATTGCGAAGAGGCACCGGATACAAAGCGACATGTATAATTTGCTACAACCTGTTCTTACACAGACCGACCATCGATGCTGTAAAATATAGTGTTACTATGCATTTATAAATATTATTTATGAGTTTATAGAAATTCGATTTCAACCAGGTGTTTTGTGAAAATTAATATTAAGTATTTATGTCTAATATTTATATTTTTTTTTTTTCAATATATTAAAAAAGTTGTGGGTTAGTTTTGTATGTCAAAGTGATCGATGTCGATCTGGTGAATGATTATGTTCAATTATTTGCCAAGATTTTTATAAATAGAGCATGTACAGTTAGCGTCAAGACGATCTTAACTGCAAAGTTTCAAAATGATCTTAATACCAAAATATTAAAAGCAAATCAAACTGTTTTATTGGTTTAAATTTTATTGTGGCTAAACTAAAGGTGTGTACCAAATATCAGAACAATCAGTCAACAGGAGGGGGGAAAATCAAGGCATTAAGATCGTTTTGAGTACTTTGACAGTCAAGATTGATCTGATGCCAATTGTACAGGGATGAACAGATTCATACTGCATGATACAGATGCAGCTACGTATGTTATGTAACGAATTACCAAATTGCAACTAAGTGTGATCTTTCATCCTTTGCGTTCAAAGTTTAATGACGTTTATAATTAAAATTGCAAACGTGTAAATATTAAACTAGACGTAACAGTATACATTTGTTAACGAGAAAGGTAATTACAGACCAAATAGCCTAGCTCTTTATAATAAGTTTTATTATAGCATCGAACAATACATTAATGGGAACATTTTGGAGCACATAATAAGGCCGTTAACACATCGTTATTGGTACTTCAACGATACAATTGTAGATTGCAAACAATTATGACGTAATGTGCAACATGGTTATGAATAATTGTATCGTCATGAACTTTCTCAACCCTGGTATCGAGCTGTTTATATATACGGAAATATTAATATAGCCGTAAATGTTAAATGAAACCTGTTTTCTTGATCTAATGCTGGTCTAACTTGCCTCGCTCTTACATATCTTGCCATATTTGAATGGCAAAGCACCTTTGTTGATTCTTCATTACAGAAAAGGCATTAAGCATACTTTCAAATGAACGGGAACAGAAAGGCGCTTGTCACAAAACTTCAATAATTATTAACATTATTTATTGTTATTATTTCTGTAAAATAATTGTTATATTTTAATTACTTTTCACGCGTTTAACATTTCATTTCTTTTACGTAACAGTATCGACATAATGCAATCGAGGGCACCACTTTTTCAAATTGACAGCTGATTGGAAAGATCAATATCTAAGTTAAAATCGTGTCCAGTGAAATTGTTCATTATTTTCTATTTCCCGTGTATGCTTTGCTTTAAGATCTATGCTTGTTTGAAAACAATGTCTTACTTGACATTATATTGCGATAGAATTAATTAAAAAGTAGTTTAATTTCAAAGTGCCTACCAAAGTCGTTCATATCATCATCGTCATCATATCCTCTGAAGTCAAAAACATCTCTAAGAACTAAACAATAAGATAAAAAGCTATAATACATGAATGTAATGGTAGCTTCTATTCACTTCACGCGTGAATGGGACCTCAATCAGTGACAACAAGAAGCCTACTCGTTTGCAACACCTGCTTGTCACAGAAATGAATGACTGCGAGCAGGATAGTGACGGGAAACTATACGCCTCGGACTTAAATACTAAATATTAACCAACCTGTTTATAGCAGGCCATTGCCGGGTACTTCAATAGGATATTAAAAGACCAGGAACTTATTATTTAGTCATTGTTGTATTGAATTCGAGTAGAAACAACCATGTATGCTCAATTCCTTGATTTCATTTGCAACGCTTTACTCAAAAACAGTTTTAAAATAACTACTAAGCATTAAGCATACATCGATATTATGATAGGAAAAAGGGAAGCGACTCATGCGGGACTTGTACCCGCGACCAGTGCTTTCCAAGGGGAATACTCTGACCACTTAGCTACTAAGTCACGCCTTGAATGCTTCAAATTTTCCCATACAACATATTTAGCATACTAATTGCTTTTAAATTTAAATACTAGGCATATCATTTAGTTAAAAACCAAGTTTGACTGACTGAATTGACTAATAAAAATAAATGAAAAGTAAGTCACCCATCTGGGATATTATAGATTTTAGATGTAGGATGAATCTATAGAGAAATTTCATTTTCAAGAGACAAAGGAACCGTTAAAAATTATAACCTCTTCATTGCTCAATTAGACATGGCTAAGCACTCATTTAAATAGTGCCAACCGTTTATTTTACTTTCTGTCTGTTTAATATTCTTTTGTACAAACAAATAGGTAGGTAGTTTATTCCAGTGTAGTTACGAGTATCTAACAAATGAAAAGACATTCAGTGTTTATCTTTATGATAATAAGTAGTGCGGTTGTACAATATCGGTCTTCTGCGCAAACAAGCATTCACCTATAATTCTGATGGGTCGACTCATCTTAGTGGTTAATTAGATTTACAATCGAGACATCCACCCGTGATTTCATTTCCTGGCCATTACACTACCGACTTAAAACCCACTACTAAAACAAGCAAGCTTAGGTGGGGTTAGGGGAATATTAGTAATTTCAATTACTAATATTCTTAAAAAAATAACTACAGTCTAAAGAACTATGACTTAATAACAAACAAAATTATTACGCTTGATCTACATACTTGTAATGTATTGTATATGTTTCACAAGACCTTGAGACTGAAAATTAGAAAACGTCAATGTTTGGTTTAGTTATTGCTATGAGTACTTCTAAGCACTATGCATTTAAGACTGAAAAGATTTCAACATCCACGCCTCCATGACTTGAACTGATTTACATGAAACATGAAAGATATCGGTCTTGACATGAGACGCCAGATAGGCTACACTCAATACTTGTTGTACCACACAAGTGACACAAGTCAAGTCGTGGGCAGAAATTATTATATTGGGTATCTTATTTGTATTGCCTTATTCTTTGTAACCCAGGGTCCGGTATCCTATTCCTATGGAAATTTGGTATATTTGCAAGATAGAATCTGTCAATCATGCCTGATGTGTTAGGTGCAGGCCAGACAGAAGAGACGTAAGACACAGACGGGGCGCGGACCTTTGTTTTACTGTATCCCTTGCGCGACGCTTCTACCTATACAACTCTGTACTTACCACATATCTAACTCAGTTCTCTATGTTATATTGTTATATCTATGGTGTACAATAAAGACGTTTTTTACAATATGTTTAGAAGCGTCGTCGCGACACACGTCTTACGTACGTCTCTTCTGTCGGGCCTGCGCCTTATTCTATCTATAGCAATATAGCTGTTCAAGCTTGTAGTTGAAGTTGTCCTGGAGCCTGGAGCCCGATTTCTTGGGATCCCGTATATCCATAGATTCATTATTAAATTAATAAATTTTCTTAAGTAGATACCTAATTATTTGCTATTATCAAAACAAGCACCAAATCCTGTTACAACTGTACAAAAGTACCAAGAATACTGTAAAAAGGTTTGTTAGTTATATTTTCGTATGTTTGTTTAAGCTTTCTATAGGTAAGTTAGGTGGGTGTGAGTATTGATAATAAGTGCTAATACTTTTGACCTCGATATCAATAGACGACTTGAGTCAACACTTACACTCAACGTGTACATACTCTTATAGCTAGTATACATGGTGATATTTGTTTTTAATATATTTGAGTTGTCAACTTGTTGGTTAAGAAACTTAATATGTAATGTTTTGTACTTGGGTAAAATTGTAGTAAAAACTGCCTAATTGTTGCTGTGATTCAGGTTAAATTATCCAGAATATACATAGTGTAATCATTTTATTTTTCTATTTGAATTATTTAGTCTGGAAACTCATAAACGTATAATTTTACAATGTTCAAATCAATCGTCAGCTTAGCTAACTACATATAATTAGCAACATACCATAATCTTTTGCTCGCCAACAACCTATGACTAATCTAAAACCTAGATAAATGTGTTAAAAATTTACTGTTTTCCAAATTATCACGTGTGGTAAGCGGAGCGGTATTGTCAGAAGGGTAGCGTACAGCGATGAACTGTAGCAAAAACCTATGAAGAAAGCTTTGATATATCTACCTTTTTATAAAAGTAACCCTCACGTCACTCTGACTATTGTATTCATCTGGGAAATTACGTCCACATAGAAGCATACAATTGCTTTGTGCTCCTACAGTTAGTACAATCTATACAGCTCTTAGGCTTTACGCTATCCAAGAGAAAACCATCTTTATCTAATACACAGGCGGCGGTGGTTCCCACCCATATTCGATAATATCTGATACCTACCTAGAGGTGGATAACTTGCCTCACCTAGCACTTGTTCAAGGGACGCGAAGTTTCTATTATGAATAAATGCGTACGTGACAACTAAAAGTGACATGAGCCGGAAGTATGTTCAAGTAACAAGTGTATTTATTTGTACGTGAGTACACCTTAGTGTGCGTAGTTAATTTAACTGTGCAAAGTACAAATAAAAAGTCAATAAGTTATTGGCACAAAAAGTTTATTTTCTATCCTTACTCACCGAACTCAGCACGGAGGAAAGAATATGACATTTCCTTCTCCATGGAACTCAGCAATGCCTCTCTTTTTAAGATCGTTCAATCGGTATTCTAAAAAAGTGTCATTTTTGTTAGAACACAATGTGAATTTTAACATTTTAAGATCATACATAAACGAAACCTGTGATACCAAAAATACCAAACGCAAATGTCTCGCAAACTGAAAAACGATAGTAATAAAAGAAAGGAAATCAGTAGGTACGCAAACGATTCAAGACTATCAATCTGTGTAGAAATTATCCGTTGGGGTACTGCTTTCCTTTTAGACAATTCCAAATAAATCCCTAACAAACAACGCTTTCTTTTTGTATTAGACTGTAAATTCATTAAACAAATTAGTTAAGCGATTCAATCGCTTTTCCACTTTGACTATTAGATAGGTATGAGAAAGCGGTGATTGTGTGACCTCGACCGACTATGCCTGTATCTCACCGTCTCACGCTACACACGAAAGATAATTATTTCCTATAATTTAGTATTTATTACATAACAAACGTGTCTAGGTTGCAAAATAGTACGTTTCTGATTCTAAGCGTGGTATCACGTCTTTGAAAAACGAATGTGCTAATCATGTATCTATAATAGAGCGTAATTTATAAATACGTGTGGTGATAACGTATCGGTTGCGAAAGCTTAGTGGCAACTACTTTTTTTTTAACAAGCATACATCCTGCTAGTTGGTAAGACCTAGCAGTTACCGGAATGTATAGAATATAACATAATCAGAGGTGTGTCCCTAAGTTCAAGGAATACTGGCTATTTCCTTACAGGAACCGCAAAGATTCCGGATCCGGATTCCAAAGGAAGTTTCACTTTCAAGTGTCCTAACTCCTTCAAAACTCACTAAATGCCTTTCTTATAATTTAAAATAGATTTTCCTCAATGCCGCCGATTTCTGATAATCGTGAGTGTTCCGCATTAGCCCATTCTTTTCCTTGAAGTTTTTCACTAGTTACAAGTTTCCTTCTGTAACAACCGTCAAAGGGCGTCCACTTATTTCTTAATCTCTCAGTTCTGTTAGTCAACCGCGCTTAAATTCGTTACACTAGCAGTTAGTAGGTACGCGGTTTTTTTATGCGTAAATATTATGTCAGTTGAAGTCTGTCAAACTACTATCGTCCTATTTCAGGTGTACCTACCAGTGGTGAAAGGTAAAAATTTTCGAAAGGGAAGCCGAACAAATTTTGTATAGTTGATTTGATGGTCGGCGTGTGTGAAAATGTTTTGGAGAAAACTTTGAAAGTGGAACAACTCAGGTGACGACATCTCTACAAAGGGAAGCCGACAGGAATCGGGTTATAGCGACCCTTCGCCACTGGTACCTACTTAGAAACCGTAAAAATAGAGCATGAAAATGTTACGGATGCCGATGCAATTTTCAAAAACACGTACACACGAGACATGATGTTTTTTCAACGAAAGTTACGAGTATAATAGAAAATTTGTATTTTTACGAGTAATATTTTTTAAATAAACTAACTGGTAATTAGTGCGTCAGGCATAAAAACTATGTGAAAACTAGGTACTTATCTGAAGGTTCAAGGGCTAACAAGCCCTTGAGCACATCTCTAGAATATATCTCTAGAATAAACTCTTATCTATATGTGCAAATTCATCTGCATACTGTTTTCCTCAAATACTCCCCACTTAAACTATGTAATGTGTAGTTGAACTCGTTGTATGCAGAAGTCATGTAGTCGTTACTTACTTTTAAACTTTCACGTTCCATGATAAGTATGCAGAAAACTTTACGGGAATCAACGCGATATACCTACCTACCAAGATCGCGTTAATATATACGATAACATTATAGTATTTCATGTTATTCATGTAGTACCTAGTTCTTACTGGAGAATCATTTTTTTAGCTCATAAGGTGACTGAAATATTACCTATATGTCTGATAAACTTTTACACTTTACTCAATAACTGAGCGTTATAGCGCTATCACGCAAACGACTGAAATACTTGATTACATAGTCACTGCTACCATACCATTATTATTCTATGCTGCTGCACGCAATACCTAATTTAGCGGCATAATGATCAATGTTATGATCGTGATCAATTACTTTGATGCAGTTTACAATAATTATGTCTTACGTTATCTACTAGGACATTGTAAAATATATTTATTACTAGTACTGGCGATGTTTTAGTCAGTCGAAGTGTTAACTGACAAGATGTAATAAATATTACGAAAATGTTTATAAGCAGCACGGGTGCTGACTACTGAGGCCGAGGTGAACGAGTTAAGGTTCGCAAAGCCATCACCAGAATTATTCTGACGAATACAAAACGAATCCTTCATGTATTTCTTCGATCATCATTATCCTCACAATGATTCACCAGTGATTTGTAATCTGCTTCACCGTACCTACTCATTGCGTTAAGGCTTCCAGAGAAAAAAAAGAAGTTAATAACTATTTTCAAAATCAATCACTTACGCAATTCCAATCAAATAACTAGGTAATTCATTGTGAATCTATTTTTAATAGTAGGTACCTACCTAGTATTTTAAAGTACGAATATTATACTAGCCCATACTAGCCTAGCTTACAATAATGCATGCGTATTGCGTAGACCAGCTTTTACCCTTAATGGCATTGTAAAATAGTCGCAAAGTTGTTGGCAGACATTAGTGTCTGTGTCAACATAAATATACAATACAAATATCAACCAGTTTGAAAGCCTAGTAGGCGTGACAGAAAATATTAAACAGCTTTGTCACTTCAATAAATTGACGGCCTCGGATGCCTCAAACTCATTTTATGTCGTAACAAATATTTAATTGAGCAATCGCAGTAATCTTCCTCTTTTGTTAGGTAGGTATCTATTGCTCATAAATAATTCAAATATCTACGTATCGATTACAAAGTTAGTGTATGAGTTTTAATGATTACGTTATTAAATTCTTGATTTCATTCACGCAGTGCACTTAACATTAGTGTTACCGGCAATGTTTATTTTTGTTGATGTGGTAATCAATATTTTAGAATTATAAAATAACTTTTTTTTTGTTGAAATAACATATTTATTTATAAAAGTTTAACTACTTTTAACTAAAGTTTCACAACTACAAAATTTTATTTACAAATACAAATCGCTAAGCGATTAATCTATTTAATTAAAAAGACTGACCTAATCCATATTTCAGAAACTTAGTAGATATATTTATCATAGCACTCTCACAAAACTGATTTATAAAACAATAACATCAATAGAGACTTGTGATCATTTTTCATCATAACACAATGGAATTGTGGTCAAGAGGTCGGACCACTTTACCTAGGGCTACCAAAACCAATTTCACTTTCATAAGCCAGTAACATTATGTAAATACAACATCACTAAGTAGTAGTTTAAAGCTACTAAAGATATCTTATCAATCGTTCAACTAATTAACATTAACAAAGCATCATTAAAATAGTCACTGAGATACCTGTTATGTTACCATTGTTCGGCTCTCTGTGAGATAAACTTTAAAGTGTAGCAATATGTACTTGACATTTTTTCATCATCGACTGTGTAGGTATAGACCCCATCAAGATCTTTGCAGCCCAGCCAACCTCACTTGATAGCCGGTACACTTGCTTTTTAGGGGACGAGACTCTGGCTCAGCTTTCAGTCTGAGGATTGGAGGACAATCGGCCTCCAACTGGCCAGTAAAGCCAAGATTTGACTTAAATCAAGAAAGACGAAGAAAAATTTCGATGCAACCCGGACTTACGCTGTGATTATGTTAATGATATTTTATCATCAAATAATCTTCTCGTGGTTTTTACTTTAAAGAACGCTAATTTACGCTCTGGGACTGTTTAAACCCGTTTATATATTTATAAAGATCGTTATACTCAACTTGCCAATATTTGCCAACCCTGTATAATATTTTATAGCACATTTTTGCTTTCATCTGCACGAAATCAACAGACACAGAGCGAGTCTACGCGATGCGATGGTTACTTATACAAAAAAGTGACCGTACGGGTTATGCGCACTTCGTCCCATTCGCACTTCGTCCTCCGTTCGCAAATGGTCCCATTCGCGGTTAGTCCCATTCGCAGTTGGTCCCATTCGCGGTTAGTCCCATTCGCGGTTGGTCCCATTCGCAGTTCGTCCCATTCGCGGTTGGTCCCATTCGCAGTTCGTCCCATGCATGTAGTTTGTAAGGGAAGAGGTATGTTTAAGGACCGAAGTGGATGGGATGAATAAAATATCCAAAACTACTCATATGATACTATAAAAAAACTCGCCTGCTGCGGCTCGTTTTTAACTCACGCTCGTGTTTTGAGAACCCTTATTAAACAACAGTTTCATAGACTATTGTATTCAATTTATGTTATACTGTTATTACATTGTTGTTTGATTGATAATACTGATTTTATACTGTTATTAGTTGATTCAGAACTGTTTAATTATTTGATTACAATGCAAAATTGTCGAATCCGGATGTTTTATTACTCTATTTGATTAGGCGCACAATGCCACATTCGCAAAATGACATATTGAAATTTAGCAAAATGACAAATTCTCAAATTGTCATATTCGGAAAACGCTACATCGCAAAACGTCACATTAGTAAAATGCCATTTTCGCAACATGCCATTTGCGCAAAATGCCATTAATGATTCATATAATGGACGATTCGTATATTGAACGACTAACGTAATTGCGCGGGGTGGGTACCGCCCGCCCCGACGTGTGTAGATTAGGTTAGAAGGCTAAGGCGGGAGTGGAGCGAAGCGGAGCTCCCGCCTTAGCCTTCGTGGTTATTTTTTTCAAAACCACCCATACAAGGATTTTATTTTATAGCTTCAAGTATTTAGTTAATATAAGTAATATGTTTTAATTCACATTTTGAGTTCAACTTAATTACGTAAATAAACATGATTTAAGTAACGTCCTTTTGTGTTTTCTTTACTATAAGTAGTAAAATCCTGAATCCTTGTGTGTGGTTATAAAAAAAAAATAACAACGAAGGCTAATGCGGGAGCTCCGCTCCGCTCCGCTCCCGCCTTAGCCTTCTAACCTAACCTATCCAAGTCGGAGTAGGCAGTGTCCATTTTTTTATAACCCTAATATTGGTTAACTGACCGGATAAATGTGGCATTGTGCGCCTAATCCGCACATTATTATTTGATAAACTTATAATCATTATTTAAGAATGCGTCATTTTGATAGTGTGGTATTCTGCTAGTGTGGCATTTTAAGAAAGGACCTTTTGCGAATGTGTAATTTTGCGACAATATGTCATTTTGAAAATGTGGCAATGTTCGCCTAATCCGTAGGGGCATCCCATCCACTTCGGTCCTTAAACATACCTCTTCCCTTACAAACTACATGCATGGGACGAACTGCGAATGGGACCAACCGCGAATGGGACGAACTGCGAATGGGACCAACCGCGAATGGGACTAACCGCGAATGGGACCAACTGCGAATGGGACTAACCGCGAATGGGACCATTTGCGAACGGAGGACGAAGTGCGAATGGGACGAAGTGCGCATAACCCGACCGTACTACGTGTCTTATTGTCACTTTTGTGGGAGCAAAAGACTTGAAAGCGAAACAAATAAAAGTATAGCAACTTGTTAAAACAGCCAACATAATATAGATATCTTACTATCAGCTTTGGACACAGAGACATCGCATGCTGTAATTGGATATTTAAATTATTCTATATAAAGTAAGCTTACGCATCTCAAGGATGAATATGAATAAATAGTTCTTTCATTTATTACTTATGCTATTTATCTATTGGGTGTAGGTGTATAGGGTACCACTAAGATATTCAGGGTACAAGACAACCTCACCAGTCACCAGCAACCTACTGATTGATGAATGAGTCTCTGGTGTACCTTAGCCTTCCACTCGGGATTAGGATATCAGATGGCAATCTCTTACATAAAAGCTAAAACAAACCGATAAAAGGAAGAGAACTGAGGTCCCCAGTAGGACTAAGGCCAAATTTTATCAGTAAAAACCCGTTAAAGAAGTTTAGTAAATTGTAGTAATGCAGTTTACTTATTTATAGCAATGAAGTAAGAAAATTAGGGTATTTGCCAAATACATGCAGACTTCTATTATATCATACCAAGCGCACCTTAAACCTTTTGTACCTACTTAATAATTCATCTTACTATAATTGGACCTTCCTAAAACTAGAATAACATGGAAAATAAATCAACATGTTTGTCGGCGACATAGACAGGTCGACGCTAAACCGAGGAATGTGGATTGAGGCTGTGTCGAAACGCAAAGGCCGTGTACCCGCTTTGGGTGCAAGCGGCCACTTCATGTGTACTTTGATATTAAAGGCATAGGACACAGCAGGTATAAAACAGTAAGTTATCTTTGAACAACCACAGCGAGTGCATGTTGTATGTGAGCGCGCCTGTACTAAATATTACCCTCACACCACCTTGCGGGCGAGCGCTGCGAAGGCTGTAATGTCATTTTGTTACTTATTACAAGTTCAATCATTTACTCACTGAAGTTTTTTTCACATGGTATGAACCCGACATAGCTCACAGCCCCAAGGTTTTCCTACCATGTGGTGAGCGGATAAAGATATTTGCCTACCATCAAAAAATAAACAACAAAAAAGTAGCGATGAGTTTTTGTTGCGTACAGCCGCGCACACATAAAAGTTACGCTCGCTACCGTTATATGAGAAGATAAGTTATCTGAGATAACCTACTGGTCTATTTATTTACCGTGTAAAGTAAAATGTGTACCTATAAATCTTTAGGCTCTATAGGTTCACAGTTGTTTTAGAGCTATACCTAATACTATATGACGTATGAGTGTATGACTATTATAATAGACTTAATATATAATTTATTACGCGAAATATGTATTTGTTTGCGCCTACTCCAAAATACGTTAAAATGCCACGTTTTAAACATTCAGCCAACCCTTTTTTCTTTAAAGTCATACAGACGCCCGATGCGCAAACGCACCGCCTACGGAAGACAGGTGCGTGCGTTTCCTTTGTTTATAACTATAGGGTATGTAAATGCTCAGTTTAGCGATATAAACATCTGTCGTGGAACCCGTGGGTTTCAAGAATATTATTTGGTCTGGTTTTGTAAAGCAAGTCTTACACCATTACATACATTACTCTTGCGGATACACCTATTCAGATAAACATTGCTAGAGGTATATTTTAGCACCCACATTTTACCAGTTTTGTTATTCAGTTTTCTAATGGTTTTCTTGTTAATTCTGAACTAAGGTACCATTGCTTTTTTATACTGAACTAGCTGTCCCGGCGAACTTCGTATCGCCATATTTTTTCCAACCCGCGTAAATTTTTGATCCGGTTCCTTTACCTTACTTTCTTCTCCTGCACGGTTTTGAACTCTTGAAATTCATGATAGTGAGACCATTAGCACGCATGTCACTTTCCATGACGTCCAATCAGCATTTCTAGCCTCCTATTGGACAGACATTTTTTACGAAAGTGACTCCCCTGATTTCTATTTTCTGTGCTATCATGGACATGAAGACACGAGCGGATAAGGCAGTGACGCCAGTGGTTCATTTCATAATAATGTAATATTTGTAGCAAGTTCCATTCACACATACTATGTCGTAGGCTACAAATAACTTCATCTCCACACTATGCACTGCACACTAGCCAAATAAAACTAAGTCTTTCAACTTCGACCTCTCAAAACCAATTACGAAAAAAAAATCATTAGGTAAATCGTCTGTCAATCTACATAATACATTCAATTGAACATGCCGAGGTTATCATAGTCCATTTATTTGTTAAGATAATTTTATTGTGAAGAAATCTTAATGATAGATAGATCATGATTTTATGATGAAATCTACTTAAAGTGTTGTAAGGTCTACACTAGATTGCCCTAGTTAGAATTTTCACACTGCATAACGACCTAAGTTTTTAAGAAATCTGCTTAAATTTAAAAAACACCTCAATATAATCAGCTAAAGGACGTTTTTTGTGTGAACCGATTGTGTACGAGATTACAGAGCATTGCGTTAATACTTTAATTACCTACTTTTACGTTCACCTAACGCCGGTCATACAACAGATCTACGTACTTAGGCTCTAGAGAATCATTGCACCTACATACATCATACATTATCTCATCGCATCTTATAACATCGAGTATTCAACATTTTTGAATGTTTACACTTTATCAAGACGGTGCCCTATTCTCTACAAGACGGAACTAGCACTTCACTAAAACACTTTGTTTGTATATGTTGGCTTACGAGAATACTAGTAGTAAGGAAGTAATCATGTAATTAAAATTACTAGTTTTCTCGTTACCCTTCCACCAAAACCACATTGCTTAATTAAAAAAATTGTTCACGTCATTAGCCGAAGCTTGAACCGGTGACTTATCGATGGCAAATCCAACACCAGCCTCTGCTACCGCTGCTTTGATCATAATACCTAACTTATTACAACTAAACCTATTCAGTTACCTGTTTAAAATGTACAGCCTCATATTTTATGTTAGAGAATGTTTATGTTTCTTGCCCACATCACTAAAAACCCACTTCCTTTATACACCCGCAAGAAATGACAAAGGACTCGATAAAATCTAGTCTTCTCAACGCCCAGTATTTCATACTGGTGAACACCGCAATGTGGTCACACATTTCCTGGTTCTCATACATGTTTCTTATAGGTACGCGGTTAGTCGGCATCGCAATACATCTAGGTATACAGTAAAATACTACAGAACTGAGAGAAGCATTTAGCTAGTAAGTCATAATCATAATTAATAGGGAATAGTAATGATGCATACACACATAATTATACTCACGTCTGTAAATCGCTGAAGGGGTAATCAGAGATGTATTTACACCTACATTTCGCTAACTGTGATTTTCGATCCCACGCAATACGGAGCAAGCTTTCTGCCATCAAGGGGGCACGGGACACACGATAAGCGTTAATAATGAAGAGAAATACCATCTACATAGTTAAAGCATAAAAAATGGTCACAGTAAAGACAAGACCTGGAAAAAAAAAACTCAAAAATATGTGCGTAAAGGTAAGTCATTTTATAACCAATAAATGTCATAAATATCGCTTCTATCCAAAGTTATGAATGTTATAAATTTAGTTTAAACTTGCCAGCAAAAGCCCAATAATAATAAATAATTTAGTTAAAGATATTATCTAAATTGTTGAGAAATATAGTTTACTTAGTAATTTGTGGCCATAATTGCAATATTACTGCAGGACAAACGATCGACAGATTGCCGATAGATGGAAGTGGGCGTCGTTCCAGTGAATCGATTGCAGTTTCGTATTAAAAGCTTAGGTAAATAACAAACATTATTGTGTCAACTAACGTTAACTTATGTTGGGTATACCCATTGATATGAATGGACAATGGACAGGTCTTACCATTGGACCAACAAGTGTAGAATTTTCATAGTTCTACACCGGGTGGCAGTGAATTGCTGTTTTAGGTGGACAATGGCGATAGCTTAATTTTCTATGGACTTGTACTTACTTAATATGAAAAAAACCGATTTACTGGCGCCAACCACAAAATAAATTGTAGGGATAAAATAAATTGTAGGGATAAAATAAATTGTAATTTTGAATTTTGATTTAATATGGATTCTATCGCGATTGACAAAGGCTACAGGCGATTGACAAATAATAAAATAGAATAACATCACTAAATTCCGAGTTTGTATTTTTGTAGTCCATTTTTTTTACATTTAGGGAGGCCACACACCATAGTAGAAAATACACCATAATTTACCTACATTTACGCAGCAAATGCTTCTCGACATTCGACTTTTTTCTAGGCAATTTGCTATTTGCGCAGCAAACTCTGCATTCATGTGTGGCCTCCCATGTGTAATACTGAGCTTTAAAGTGATCAGCAATTTTCTTACACTACAACCATAGTCTTAAAACAATTAACTAGTCAAAGTAATTTGCGCCTGTTATTTTGAAATAGGGTGTCATAAAATCGTTTCAACAGTTTTGCAGGATAAGTCGTTAAATGCAGTAATGATTTCACTTAACCGACTTCTCAATAAAATAGGCAGTTTTATGTCTGTCGATTATCTCAAACCGGAGTTGTTAGTCAACGTCAAGCGACTTTGCAAAGGCATATTTATGTAACAATTTTTTTTACAATACTTAGTATAAAGGTAGGTAATTACATACATTGGTACTTGAATAACATGTTGCTTATTAGTAATTCATTGTACTGTAAGAGGTTGAGTAAGAAGGTGATAGGTTACTATGAAAATTTTTCGTCACTGCTAACTTTTTTATTCATCATGAATACCTACATGCCTATAGAAAGTATCGTCTTCAATTAATCAACAATAGGAGACGCTCAATAGTCATCGGATTCTTACCAATACTGCTTGATGTCCTAGTTTTTTTTATTTCAAAAAACATGCATAGTAAATTAAGATATTACCTAACTGAACTGAAAGTATGACTTTTTTATTTTTCATTCCCAAAATTGGTCAAAATATAAAAAATCTAAATAATTGAATGAATTAAATAAATAGAAAATCAAATCGATTATGATAGGAAATGGAGAATAAAGAATGCCTGTCGTATTGTTTCATGAAACCAGTCTCAAACAGGTATTTTGTATCTACCTGTAGTTCACAGGAATTGACGTGAACCCACTCCTAGCACAAGCAATTTAGTTTAGTTGGAGCGGTTAAAGGGAATACTTATTAGTAATTTCGGTTGCTAATAAAAAATTTTAAAATAAAAAAACAAATAAAAAATAAATTGAGGCACCTATTTCAGAACAACGCTCAGTTGCGAATCGTCTCTCACAATGACATTAGAACTGTCATCTAGAATACAATCTATCTTCAGATCTAGTTATAAATCGAGATTCAGATCGGAGTAGCGATCTGGATACGAGTATAAATGAACCTTAGCAGTCGCCCCATTAATTAAGTGAACAATTACTTGTTCTGTGAATATGGGTGTGCAAACACGAGTCCCACTTTGGGCGATATTAACGAGCTTAGACAATAATATTTACGGTCTATAAAACTGATTTAATCATCATCATATTTCTCAGCGAATGTCCGCTGCTGAATATTTTGTAAGGGACATTAACTTAGAGCGACAAAGTTACGAGCATAGTAAAGTCAGAAGTATAATAAAAGTTAGTTTGAGCATTATTGGTAGTGCATCTCTTGAGCGGGTGTGAAGTGTACAAGTTTTTATTATTACCTAATGAACTTAGTTTTAAAGTAAAAACAATCAGTACATAACCGATCTAATATATAAAAATCAATGCCACTTTTCGTTGTTATTTTATAACTCAAGAACGGCTGAAACGATTTGGCTAATTTTAGTCTTGAATAATATTCGTCGGTCTCCAGGAAAGGTTTAAAGGATGAGAAAATAGGTGCAGCGCGAATGGGAAAAATATTGCGGTACGAAGTTCGCCGGGACAGCAAGTAAAGTATAAAGATATGATTCCGTTGCCAACCGCATACGACAACTGCCGACGCACACAGCACATGCGCGTAATTCATTGCGGCTTCTCAATGGTCCCCCTTTATCCGTATCGAAGTTTTACAAGTAATGGGTACGCTGTATGTGCTGCATGCGTCGGCAGTTGTCGTATGCGGTCGGCTACGGAATCATACCTTAACTGCCTCACTTAAAACTTTAATTAAGTGGTAAACAGTAGTAACATTATTCCTCTTCTTCATCCTAGCGTAGGCGTTGATCCTAGTCGCATCCGAAACATTCATTTCGGAGTCTGGGGTTCGCTGTACAAGTCTAACTGCGGATTTGGATGAACTTCGATATTTTTTGGAAATAGCAGTAACAATATTGCGTAAATAGATATACTGTAAGAGGAGTAACTACACCAAGACGGACTCCCTACTAAGAATGACACTAGCACATTTCTAAAGTTTTATATCAGCTAAGTTAAAAGTCTGAAGTTTTATATGCTTGGGTATTTATGAATATCGAAAGGGGTAAATTGGGGTATTAAAACCTATTAATTCACCAACTGTTCCCTCAAAACAAGAGACAAGACTATCGCTATCAACCGGGTACTACGAGGCACTAAGGGACCAGATGATATTTTTCAATGAGAAACCCAAAATACTTTCCTGACTGACACTTTACTACGTCATGTCAGTACAGTACAGTCGACAATATCGAGATACGATCGGAGATACGGTTGCATCTTTACATACAACTTCATATGAAAAAGTGCAATCGTATCTCCTTTGTCAACTGTACGTAATATAGATAAATGATTTAGATCAACATTTAAGGACTTACTACTGTATATTACCGATATAAATGATAATCTTAAGGCGATACAACTATAGAATGTGTACAAGGCAAACCAGATGAGGATATTATTATGCGTAGCTAGCCCAATTTGGGTGATATCCCAGGACATAATGTTGCACAGAAATGTCTGTGGTCGTTTCTGTGCCGTTTTTGGGAATTATACTCCTATAAATAAGCGTTAGCGTAAATGTTAAGCTGTAATAGCTATTTGCAATTAAACCGAAGGAAATACTATTGATTTCGTATTTCCATATCACTTGGAATAATACTAACATAGATTTTTGGTCCAACGGATTAGATCTAGATTAGATTTCACCGAGGAACATAAGCGGGTCTAAACCTATTTAAACTGCATTAGCACATTTTACCCCATTAAAGTTAGATCACACCTGCGAAAATGCGTTTAACTAAACTTTCTTTACTCGTTTTAGTGATTAAATAGTAGTAGAAAGTAAAACGTATTTTCAGTAGTGAAATTGAACTTAGGTTACTAATCACAAAAATTTGGTATTCATATAACAAGCAAAAGTCCATGAACTGTTCGAGAGAAAAAATATATTATAGTAGGTAGGTACCTACTCACACATTTTTCTGACTCACAGTAGGTAGTCCTAGTCAGTAAATATTAGTTAAGCAAAAGTGTTAGAAAGTTTTCTGCTGGCCACCTACAAATTTGTCGATGCCTAAATCTGGTTTGGACAAGTGGAGGCGAAACTATCATTATTTATCAAACCCAGTGCTAGGCGTTCTTGCAATCTTGCCTCGGGGTTCAAACAGATATCTTTAACAGATAAAAACTTTAATATTCAAGCAAAAGTTAATTTAGCAAAATGAGTTACTAACTGCTTTTAATTGAGTCATTCATATACATCGATGTATAAAAAAGTTTTTTTTTTAAATCTAGGACACGTCAATTTGGCTTCACCTCGCCAGATGGTACTACTATAGACACGCACCATTTTAAAACGATAGCGCTCAGCTTAACGGCTTCATCAGATGCTTTGTCAGGCCCCGCTTCGAGCTTTAAGGACCCGGGTTGGATCGTCTCTCTTATCAGTACAGAAATGATAATAGTAGGTACAGGTAGGTACTTACGCAGAAATTATGACACCGATGTATTCGCATTACTTATATAATGCTCCCTTTCCTTGCACCTGTAACAACAAACAAACAGCGTGACAATGCGGAAAAACTGTTTTAATTACTAACAACCGTAGCCTCTGAGACGAAGCGTGTGTATGACGAGTATGACCTCAGTAAGAGTTCAAGCTATATTCAAATCATTGAAAACGCCCCGCTGGGTAGGTGATTTAAGGTTTTATGAATACTGTATCGGCTGTCGATTTTTATCATGTTGTACTTTATTTTGTTTTTAAATTTTTGTTGAGATTTTGCTCATGTTAGAAACCGTCGCTCCCACCCACCTGTCCCTTCGTAGTTCTTTTTTTATAACCACCCAGATATAATAGCCCCGGATTTCTGCTAAGCTGTTTTCAGACAATGAGTCTTAACTCATTACAACTCAAAATCAAAGAAAAAAGAGTTCATGCTACTTATAGCATGAACTCTTTTTTCTTTGATTTTGTATAATAAAACACAATAAAATTGTAAAATGATAAGTTTTCTGAGGGTAATAATAACGAGGAAATGAGAACTAACCCAGTTTAAGATGAGTAGACCACATTCGAAGTTTGTTTTGAGCATATTTTTTTAATATATGAGACAAGAAAATCGCACAGCAAAGAGCAGACCGACAAACACAATTAAACTGATCTCATACACTACATAAATGTCAACGTTCTAACAACCCTTCGTTTCCGCTAAAGAGCCTACAGCTGAATCGCCACAATATTGCATCATGATCCTTGGGGTCAGCTCCCAACATTGTTCGACCACAATGGCAATTGTGAGAAAGAATCGCCGACCAAACAATAGGAACCAGTCAGCAATTAGCAATGCCAATTAAATATTTGTGAAGATAACGTGTATTCGAACTATTCAGCATCACTGCCCGGAAAATAATGCGCCAGCGAAATTGGGAACAATCGTTTTGCGATCATTTCATTAACATATTATTTTTTTTATTATTATATACTTTATTGTACACCATTAAAATACATCATATAAAGTATCAAACTACGGAACCAGTACAATGGGCGGCCTTATCGCTTTAAGCGATTTCTACCAGGCAACCTTTGGATGGTAATTAAGATTGTAGGATTGAGTGGTAGTTGTTTGGCGTACATTTACAATACATAATACACACATAAACATATCAATATACCTATATGTACATAAATACATAATATATACAATACATATACACAATATATTATATACATAATTATATATAAAATAATACACTGACTACACATATCTTGGTATACCTATTAAGCTTGCTACTTTTTACATCATACTTTTTACATACGATTTTGTTGCTTGAAATTCTTCCATTTAACTTTAGTAGGTATATGAACATGTATCAACTGTAAATTCTGTGCGAAATATGGTAACAATGCAAGGAGAGAGAGAGAGAAAGTAATGAATCGTATATCAAATTATCGAAAACGTCCCGTGAAATACACGTATGTATTGTGTATTTCATGCACATTGGGTCGACTGTATTCTAGCCATATCATGTTAAGCTAATACTGGAAGATTTTATTTGTGTTCACTCTCTCATTAATTCCCAGTCGCATCCGAAGCTTTTCAGCTCGGTCTTTACTACAGATTTGGCTAGACCTCGATATTTTTTCGTGAAGCGATTGCCATCTGACCTCCACAGCCCAATGATAACATTAGGCGATATCGAAGCTTTGCAGCTAGACCGTTGTTTTTGGATTTTTTAGGGCTCCAACTACCCGTAACGACTGCCATAGATGTTCTTATGGTAACCGGGACCGACGGCTTAACGTGCTCTCCGAGGCACGACCAGACCAATGCAAATACTCATATTTCATGAACACAAATATTTGCACTGAGCGGGGATCGAACCCGCGCCTCCTGCGTAGCGGCCGCGTTCACTACCGCTACGCCACGGAGGCTGTCGCCGTATTTGTGTTCACTATTACAGAATAATCTCACTAAATGTAATCTGAGTGAAGTGTCTATCTGCGAGTTTAATGATGTCATATGCCATCATGAAACTATCGAGATTGAATATCTACCCTAGGAAGTAGTTTATCCATCAACCGTTACCTCACTATATACATTTCATAAGCTTTTATCCTCACCGAACCTAAAAATAACCTCTTATTCATACATAACAATATATTAATGAGCACAGCGTGTAGTATGATTTTGAAGGGCAACCTGTGGATAGAATATTTTGCAGCCATAATTGGTAATGCATCAATCATAAAATGGTCTTAATCACGCAGCATGTGGTAGGTACCACACATGTATATACATACAACAAAAGGCACACCAATCAATATAAAAAGAATAGATAGTAAAAAGTTTCTGTGTAATTACAACATATAATAAAAATGTCAATGAGAAATAAAGATATTATTAGGGGCACTATATCCAATGATGTATATTCATAGATACGTCATACAAGAAGATGGCGGCTTTAGAAAATGGCGCAAACACTAAATATAAAAAAATTATAGCTACATACTAAAAATACGTCAATGTTATTAAATTGTATGAATTAAATTATTATTTATTCTGCTCCTTAGCTCTCGGGACTTGGAGTCCCGGGCATTTGGAAGGCGTGCGTCGGGCCGAAGCCAAGACGTAGAGGCCCTGTCAAGAGAGTTTAATATGCTAGGGATACACACATGACGGATACCATCCCCGAGTGCACAATATGATACACTTGGAGATGGTCCCCGCCAGGTGCAGAGACTATTGCTGTACGATGGAAACTAGTTATTGGGCTATGGGGTTGAGTATTGGATGGACTGGTAAATGGGCTATGGGGGGAGACTAACGGACACCTGCCATGACAATAAGTCTCAAAATTGTAAAAAGGCAGGCGGTGACTTGCCAACTCATTGCATGGGCCCCATTAAATTAGCCACACATAGTGCGGCCATGGAGCAACACCCATTGAGCGGCTAAGGTTGTCGAGAGGTGAGTCTGCGGGGCGCGTCCCCGGCGTTATGACATTTTACACTTCCAACCTGGAGCATAGGTTCCGCTCTTGCGACTCCACTCATGGCCGGCCAATAAAGGCAAGCACATGAGGCGAGGGGGAATAAATCCGTGCCTCAGGAGAATCAGGGTACGTGGTGTCGCCACTCACCAATTAATAATATTTTATTATTACGAATTTATTACTAAAATCGTTTTTTTTTGGGTGGCGCACTGTCGCGATTCTGATTGGTGCATAAAATGATGACCAAAAGTCATCATTTTTTTGTCGCCATTTTAGAGTGTGGACAACATATCTATAGTTTATAATATATCATTGACTATATCCATCCATCCATTTTGTGCAATTATTCGTTTAGGTCATAAAGTGCACAAGCCCCCGGGTTGATTGCTTTACTTTCCAAGAACTTGGTAATGAAAATCATTGGATGAGTTTTATTATCACGTAAAAACAACAAGGAGCTAAGGTATTGTATCTTACATAATAAATGTAGAAGTATGTGTGTTTTGATGATGGGTACTAGGTACTCAATCACTCCAGAATTATGAACGGATCTAGATAAAATTTGACACAGAGATAGTGGAATATCACGTTGGGTTATTAGTTTTTTTGTACTACTTAGGTCGCAGACAAGCACACTGCCCACCTGATGGAAAGTGGTTACCGTGGCCTAAGGACGAGTGCAACACCAGGAGAGTCACACTCATGCTCCCGATCCTGTAAAACAGAGATTCTGAGCCGTCAGCGCAGAAGATAAGTAGGACAAGCCTTTGGTCTTCACACTGACAGCACAAAACCTCTCCAGTAAGCCCTGGCTACCCTACTCACCGCCGGAAACACAACACTATACGATGGATACTTTTTATGCCGAAAAAAGTACGGTTTCCATGAGATAGATTGCACATGAAAATTTTCACGACAATGAATATTTAATGCGTGCCTAATTGGTTAACAAATAGATAGATGATATACCTTTCGCTGTGCGACACTTTTATTAATTTAAAATCATAAATAAATATAAATCAAATCAATAACCACCCATTAACCTAAAGCGGTAAAATAAAAGTGAAATGTATCAACCCTTGCATAAGTGATGTCGATGTTTCGTAGTGGTGCGTGGGCGAAATGTGGGTGTGGGAACCGGTCCCAGGTGACTCACTTGTTGGACAACAAGTATGGTAGTCCGATACGTCAGCTAGGGACAAGGAATTAGGTTTATTTCATGTTAGTCTTGGAGTACCTAGCGTAATCGATAAGATGTTCACACGCTTAGGAATAGAATAAAACTATTTTACATAATCATATGAAGTGAAGTCCCTGCATTTATTGTAAGACAGGGAGTTTAGAGATGACCAAGAAAGCGGCGGGCATCAGAGTACTTTATAAGGACATTTAATTAACTGACGCTACGATATTCCATTCCATTATAAGGGAACTGTCGGATGTAAGTGTTGACGTTGACAATTCGCGAGCGACGTAAACACACGCTATACACTGACGGGTTTAGACATTATCCTAGTTAGAGAGAAGAGCTATGCTGTCTGGAAGGCAGCTTCTCGTATAATATTCGCCTTGTACGACACCGCATGGGAAGATTTTGGTGTGGCCCAAGTTAAGAGTTTCTACTATGCCAAGAACCACACGGTTGGTAGGTAACAACACAAAAAACCTCAATTTATTTCAACTCGTAACTTTATCGTAATAAAATTCATTAGATTAATTACGAAAATGGTAGGTAAAAATGTCGTACATAAAATATTGATTTCATTGAATTGACTTTCAATTTGGACACGAAAGCACACTTTTATCACCTAAAAAAAATGTAATTATTACCAATTAGCGATGATTTTATTACCACACCTGACCATTTATGATTGATTAACGATATCTGCCGACTAAATCTTGATCAATAGTGTCCGTATGTTGCGTCTAGTCAGTGCTATAAACTAGTAACTGGCTGGACCAGGACTCAAACCTGTTGATCGATCGTCAGCATATCGACAGGAAATGGTTGAATTGTAACGTGTATCGTTACAGCCTTTTTCCTTATGAGGCGACCATAACTTCAACCTGCACTATCATGATTTAGTTATACTCTCATCTTTCATACATTGAGAAATGTATCTACGGTTTTTAAATTAATTTTATATGAGAAAAAGACATATCTACGATTCGATTCGAATCATTTATGTTTATGATTGTAATTTAATTCAACTATAATCAAACACAATTTCATATTATTATTCGAAGTTTTTGGTTCAAATTGATTCAATTATTGTTGAAAAGAAAATTACCTTTACGTGTCATCTGAGGCAATTCACTGAATTCACTACACAAAACACATACCTAGTTACCCACTTAACGAAAATAAGACCACCCGTATACTCGTATACCTTTAGAATCGCAACAATCAACTCAATCTTTCGTAATCGATGTAACTGTACACAAAATCGATTGATGTGTAGATCTTACTGTAGCTCTAAAAAGCTTTGGTGTGTGCTTGTTATGTCTTCGAGAATTTTAAACCTATTCTTACACCAAAGGTTACCGTCATTCGTGTAATGAGAAGCTATTACCCAACTTACCTATAACAGTTTGTGATACAATATTACTCCTAGTTAACCCTTTACTTTAAACCTCCAAAAGGTAGAGGAAATATTGTACTGGTAGCACAAGGATAAATTATACCCCTTATATAATATATATAATTATATATCCTGACGCCATGCTCTTCTTGTAACTGTACAAAAAACCGATTGATGTATGCATGGTTTGTCGCTGAAATATTAGGAACAAAAAGATGTAAGTATTAAAAATTTCATTACGGCTTTCGCTGTGCGTGGGTCGGTGGGAGTGACCGTAAACGAAATAATTCAAACTAATACGTACAGGTTGAATAAATAAACGTACAATATAATAGGAATTCTGATCACAAAACAAGATTTATTTATGCCACACGGATAGTAGTAACAATGTATTTAGCCGGCTTATTGAGATCTTTGTATGGACCATGCTATATCTATGACAACTTTCAATAAATAACATCTAGAGATTTATGTCTTTATTCATAGAGGAAAAGGCGACGTAATGTTATTTAATGGCAATGATAACGATCCGTCCTGGCGCAATTTTCCGTTACCAGTTTGACGCAACGATCCTGCGGCATTGAATATGAATTGTTTAGTATTAACACACTGATGGCAGTAACCGTTTCAAGATTATTTTAAACTAAAATAGATAATAAACACATCGTGAAAAGTATACGGTACTTATTGAAGATTTAACCAGATACTGAATGATATTTTGAAGCATTTACTATGCTAACTGTTCAAATCGATTAAAGGAAAAGGAAAAGAAAAGATCGCGGGTTCGAGTCCCGTCCGGGGTCGATTCTTTTTCCCTTTCTTAATCGATTTAACCAGATATTTAATAAGTAAATAATATTTAGCAGTTAGACTTTGAAGTCGGTTACAATAGAGGTGGTAAATGGCTCAAAGAATGATGATTACACGTAAGTTGTTACCTAAGTAAAATATCATTTTCACATTTTTTGTAAAAGTTTTTGCCTACCATGTAATAAACTACTTTTTGTCCAAAGCTTTGACCAATTGATACGCAAAGCCCGTTTCTGCGATCCTGGAATATCTGGAATACCTCTGATTTTATTCCTAGAATAAAGTACCATGGGTTACGGGAATAGGTGCAGAATGTGCTATGCGGGCGGAGCCGTAGTAATATTTAGTATTCCATAAATTCTTGACAGCGTCTGTACTTACACAACGATTTGTATAACGTTTCGATTTAGATATCAAATAAAATAAAATGTGTATGGAATTACCAATAGTCCATCTTATCAACCATTATTCTTTTCGATCAGAAATGAATAGTCTAATCCGAATGCATTGCTTCTTAAATAAAAATTCAAAAGTTCGGATTCGATGATGTCAGAAAAAAACTGATATTTATTGAGTCAGTTGACACAAGGAAAAAATCAAAATTTTACATTGAACACCAAAAGCAAAACTTTGATTTCCGTTCAAAATGTCTTCTTCGCATGGCATGGTAAATATGAAGATACCATAGATTGTTATTTTCGGTCGTATGTAAATTCTAACGGTTTCCGTGAAATATGGTCAGTTAACTTAACATATATCATCACCGTCTCTCGAGTAACATAAGAATCACACGAAAACATTTTCATGTAAAGTAGGTTTCCATGACACTCACAAACTCATAAGTTTTTGAATGTTAAAAGTTATTGGGTCTCATGTATAGTCAAGCCTTTAATGTCTCACAAGACCACTGTAAGCCCTAACTCTAAAAAGACCTTGGTAAAAAGTATTTCATATCTATACGAATATTATAAAGCTGAAGAGTTCGTTTGTTTGTTCGGTTGAACGCGCTAATCTCAGGAACTGCTAATCCGAATTGAAAGATTATTTTTGTGTTGAATAGACCGTTTATTAAGGAAGGTTATGGGCTAAATATCATCGCGCTAGTACTCAAGGGAGTGGAGCTGTAACCATAAATGTCAACAAATCCGGCAAATTCCCATACATTATTTGAAAATTAATAAATTGCGTAGGTTTTAATTGGCTTTCCTTTAGAAAAATTTAACTGTTCGCCGCCGGTTAGTGCATAATTATGTATTTTGTATTAGTATCAATCAATCAATTAGCTAATCGCAGTCCACTGCTGGACATAAGCCTCTCCCTATGTTGGGCGGCTTGTCCTTGCATGTAATACTTTTTTTGCCTTTAGCCTAAATTCTGAACATTTTGCCTGTTAGCACACACAGTTGTTACGTATGACAGCAAATGAGACTGAGCAACGGTTATATTATTCTCATCATTGTTTTGAAGTCTATTGTCATGTTGCCAAACGACCCACTTATGATATAGCACGCTCGGACATAAACAAAGAGGCTAATTTCAAATGCACTGGTAATTTTCTTTCTATTTTAGGATAGAACTGAGTTTCCATAGTCTACTTAGACAATTCGAAGTTCATAAACCGTTTGCAATAGCTACAACCATGAGGGAATCTGTGACTAAATATCTAGCAGAAATATTAACTAAGGGCAAATTTTGTTATTAACAAATTCATACGCTCACGCCTATTTCCCTCCGAAGTAGGCAGCTCAACAGCTCGCAACTTGCTTTAATCCTTACATACGTGAAAAAGCATCTGATGGGGCCGTCAAGCTGAGTGCCACCATTGTAGCATGGTACGTGTCTGTAATGGTGACCCTCTTTTCAGAGACTCTGCCTTCAGCTTACTTTCAGGCGAGGCGAAGTCAAATTGAGGTGTCCTATATAAAAAAAATATATACTTCACGAGCTTCCACTACTGTCATTAAACTTTTCATGCAAGTCTGCCGGTTTCGAGTGTTTCTGACCTGCCCTTTTTAGGGTTCCGTAGCCAAATGGCAAAAAACGGAACCCTTATAGATTCGTCATGTCTGTCCGTCCGTCTGTCTGTCTGTCCGTCCGTATGTCACAGCCACTTTTCTCCGAAACTATAAGGTCTATCCTGTTGAAACTTGTTAAGAAGATGTATTCTGTGAACCGCATTAAGAATTTCACACAAAAATAAAAAAAAGCATTAAATTTTAGGGGTCCCCATACTTAGAACTGAAACTCAATTTTTTTTTTTTTTTTTCATCAAACGTGTGGGGTTTCTATAGATAGGTCTTTGAAAATGCTATTGAGGTTTCTAACATATTTTTTTTTCTAAACTGAATAGTTTGCGCGAGAGACACTTCCAAAGTGGAAAAATGTGTTCCCCCCCCCCCCCCCTCTAACTTCTAAAATAAGAGAATGATAAATCTAAAAAAATATATGATGTAAATTGCCATGCAAACTTCCACTAAAAATTGGTTCGAACGAGATCCAGTCAGTAGTTTTTTTTTAATACGTCATAAACCGCAATTTTCGCCTTTGCTACTACGGAGTACGGAACCCTTCATGGGCGAGTCCGACTCGCACTTGGCCGAATTTATTTCAATAAATTATTAATAAAATAGCTGTAAAATTATATCAATAATTTCAGTGATGAAGTTATTATTCAGCTACCTTTAAAGAGTTCGCCGATGACAATGTAGGCAAGGATTAAGCACAACGTCGTGTGTTACGATTACAAAGTTCAAAGTTCTTTATTTGTTGAATATGGCACAAATGTGATGTTTACATTATAGGGAAGGACCACATATTCTGACGGTTCTGGCGTACAAATTTTACATTTTATTTCAATGTCAGTGTTAGAGTGTTATTCAAAAATACACAGGGTAATTTCACGATGCCAAATTTTTTGCTAATTTCGGTGGCAGTTTTCAATCATAGGTTTTCCGATGAAAAAAATTTTCAATGTTCTTTTAGAACACTACTAAAAGAACTCCATTAAATTTTTTCATCGGAAAACCAATGATTGAAAACTGCCACCGAAATTAGCAAAAAATTTGGCATCGTGAAATTACCCCACAAGTTTATTCACAAGCCCACAGTTATAGGTCAGTATGATGGGACCTATTAAGATACCCATATATGATTTTAAAAAGAGATAACGGTCTACATTCATACTAATTACAATAGTTGCATCACCTTTTCTCATTGTAAGTACCTGACAGGTTTGGAAGCCATTATGAAAGCCAATTAACATGAACAAAACTAAGAAATGAATACTAATCTAGCTTCTCGTAAACCAAAACAAAGCTCATATTTTGACAAAAGTAAAGGCAATAATGCGTACTTCTATGTCGGAATACTTGAACTTAATGAACGAGTGGTTTAAAATATTACAGGTTATATCATTGTTTAAGACCTAATCATATTATTATGATATACATTCCGATTATAATTTTTATTCTTCATCCATCGTTTGCATATTGGCTCATTCTCTATTTGGCTCTTCCTCTTCATTTGGTTCATTTTAGCTTTTGCGAGAGCGACTACGTGTTTACGTTACTGTTTCTATTTAAATAGATTAAATTTATAATATTATCTACTTACGTTACTCGACCACGCGTAATATTTTTTTTAAGCTATTGCATAGCTTCTATCGCGGGCCTTGAGCGTGGAGACCGAATCCAGAAATTCCGTAACGAAAAATGGTAACACCCCCAACTCCGAGCTCGCACGAACAGAGCCGAGCTGCTCCGAAGTAGCTTCGCTTAACGTAAGTAATTATAATTGCATAAGTTGTTAGTTTTCAAACTCAAATTCAAATTCAGACTCCGAACTCCGAACTCCGAACTCCGAACTCCGAACTCCGAACTCCGAACTCCGAACTCCGAACTCCGAACTCCGAACTCCGAACTCAGAACTCAGAATCAAAATCAAATTCAAATTCAAATTCAAATTCAAATTCAAATTCAAATTATTATTTATTATAATTGCATAAGTTCATAAAAAATGCTATGCAATAGCTTTACCGCGGCAGTCCCCGAGTGCCACACGTCTTTTTTTATTCAATTGCTTTCCTATAATCACTATTATATTATTTTCTTCCGTACTTACAGAGTACCTATTTCATGGTATTTATATCCACTCAATGCATTACAACTGTATCTTTTAAATCATTTCGTAAACGGAAGATCGTACAAAACATCAATATTTAGTCACAACGGACTTACTTGTACTTATAAGAATGATTGCTATTCAAATTCGACTGTTGATGCGGTCACGCCAGTAATCCTCGTAAAGAGGTTTAATACTTCGTCGAACTCTATTTAACGAGTAAGTTGAGAAGTGGTTAACGGTACCAGATGAGACGACTTACTATTGACTGTGTAAGGCAATGATTTCCAACCTTTTATAGACCTGTACCTCATAAAGACTTAAATATTCCGTGATATATGATCTGACACCTCGATTCTAGGTTTATATGCTAAAGAGCTTTTAAACATTAAAATGCTTTTTACATTAAGATACTGCATGTAGATAATACGCCGATTTAAAACTGTAACCAAAACTACTGAGCCTAGACAGGATAAGATAATTAGTAGTTTTGATTACGGATTCAGATTAAAATAGATTGTGTGAAAAGTAGGTTCGGGTTGGTAGTGTAATGGACAGAATTCGAACCCGGGAATTCTAAAAAAATGAAAGACGAGTGTATCGTCACTTCTTGCGTTGTCGTAAAATGTCAACAATTTTGAATTTTCCTTACCAGAATACCCCCACTGAAGAGATTTAAGTTGAATGACACTGGTACAAACTATTCGAACATATAATATTGACTTAGTAATGCCAAGAACATAAATATTTGCCTGTTTAAAGCCTTGATATTACTGACAGCAGGTTTAAAGAAACGAAAGCTAATATTATTAGATCTACATTCAACTAAACCAAGTTTAATACATACTACAGCAGTTCAGGGCTCTACTACATATATTAACAGATCAAACTCAAGTGTGAAACGAAGCGAGGAGGCGATAGTACCTAGAGTAAAAGCACTGATTCCATTCCCATAGTTACAATATTTTTGTTATCATAATGGGACACCGTCGTTGTATTGGCAGTTTTATGATAAATACTTACATCGCGATCACTAAGACACGACTCAATTTAGTATACGATAGTAAAACTGGTAAAACCTTGTTGTCGTAAAAGGCAATTTCTAGAGTTTACCAAGTCGATTTTGGTGACATGATATAAACTTTTGTCTTTAGTCGATTTATTTTTTACTTGACAAACATCCTAATACCTATTACTTATCAAATCTTACGTGTTGTAATACGAAATCATGTATCTACGGTAGTGTTTTGGTACGGGTACATGCAGCATACTAGGTCACAACTAACCCGATAATGTCACACGCTGAAGACCATAACTCCCAATCCAAGTAACTAGTTGATCTATACATTATATTATAATCCATAGAAGAACATAATACATTTGAAAAAATGAATATCGTCCTTACTAAGTTGTTTCAAAATATACGCGAGTCATACTTGGACAAAATAGAACCGTAAAAAAACGAGTAGGTACTGTATGTGGCCAATCGACATTTACTTCAAATGGAATTTTATCGAGCCATTCTCTTGTCCTTTAGTTGGTCCTACATGGCTCGCAGTTTTTTAACAAGCGCAAACAATACTGTGAGACACACGGTCGAAGAATCAAGTCAACGTGCGAAAACTAAATGTACAAACTTATTAGGAAAAAATATATATTTTCTCTATTCTGTCAATCTACTGTTTACTGTATTGAAAGTAATAGGTACAATACAATTGATACAATAATATTTAATCAGCAAACAAGGCTATTGGGCATTATAGACGTTTATTACGATATTGCAGTTTACAGTGCTAAAGCAATAAACGTGCATACTACCCACCGGATGGTGGGTGGTTTTAAAGTGGCCCGGAAAGTCTTGCAACTCTATAGATTTCACTTTCTTACGTACCCTATAGGACGGAAAAGCGAAAGAGAAAGAAGTGAGGAGAATCGGAGTTTTGCAAGCCGAAAGAAATACCGCTTTTCTACATGAACATACATATTAATTTCCACTTTAGTTAGAGACTAGGTTTTTGTCTTTTCTTTCTTTCTTTCTTTCTTTCATAATTGAGAACAATGATACTACCACCTCTAAATGGTATAAAAATCGATGTAAAGACTGGTTGCTTCCACAGAAAAACTTTTGCGGCGAGGTCAATTTTGGTTTGATTGGGAATCAAAGTGACTATTATGTGAATACATACTACAGCAGTTCAGGGCCCCTTATCTTAACAAACATTTAAATTGAATACGACCAGATAAATTCCGTCTGAAATAGTGATAATTACCTATATTAATATAAGTAGGTACAGATACCAAATAGACATATTGAAATACTTCGTCTACATCTAGCAAAAAAGCTTGGTGTTTTTATTGACTAGGCGAGCTGCCCCTATGTCATATTATATCGTTAAAAAACATACAACAGTTTCCAGTTTGGGTTGCGTAAACGTAAGTGATAAAGGCAAAAAATATTGAATACACAATGATCGAGCCACTCTCTTTTTTGTGCATATCGTATTAAAAACATTCAGTATAGACTCGAATGGGAACTTCGGAATCATTCTGACGATGAAGATTATTTAAATATTGACTTTGATGCATTTGTTGACATCCATTTAATACGTGCCTACTGGATACTACTGACGCTCTGGGATTTTTCCGAAGTGAAATATAATTTAAAAATTTATATCGATACAATCCATCCTAAAAAATTTAAAGAATAATATCAATTTGTGTGACTTCGGGAAAAAGAACATAAATATTAATTTCAATCAATGACCCTATTGCAGTCCACTGCTATATAAATAACTTATGTTAACTTTTTTTTTACTGTAAATTTTTATAACGTTTCATTTTTTCCACGGAAAAAATTCTTTTATTTGAAATAAATAGTAACTACACCTAGAGTTGATCTTAATCTCAAGACTCACGAACTACAAAACAGTTACACAATAAAATTAAATAACATTACAAAGAACTGTTCTAGGTGTAATTTTCACGTTGTAAGTACAAAGGAAGAACTTTTGCCAGCAAAATGTGAACTTCTCACGTAAAGATGCTTCGCAATGACATTTGAAACCTAGAGGCACTGCACGAATAGGAACACCATTATTTTAGCAGGATACTGAACTATTAGGTACAGTAATAATCTTTATTGACATATAAATTGGTATGCCTGCTGTATAATAGACGTTCTTTAAATTGTGTATTAAAATGGTAAGTATGTTTAGCATACAAAAATATGAAACTTTCAAAGTATTGTATGTTTTAAACTGTTTTATAAAACTAACGTCGCAAAGTTCCGTACACAAAAAGGTGTCTACCTATATTTATAAAAACCATCAGGTGTTTTTTCTTGTTATTAGACTAAAAAAAACATTAAATTTAAATGTCGAAATTTCGTTATGACCTTTTTCTTATAAAATCTGAAAATAATAGGTGTTATTTTTTATCATCTACACAAATAAGCAGGTCCTACTTATTGCATCCCTCGTTTTGCGTAGGAGGGAACAAAACCTTCGCAATTCGCTAAAAAGCTGGGCACATGCCGCGCGGCGAGGTAGAGCATTTATATCAAGAGCTTTACAATCCGTGTTTTATACATACATTAGTGTTTGCGCGCACTTTAAACTTAGCTTTATAAGCAATTTACAATCTTTAATGACTTCTAGCATTTCTAACCAGTATTACCTATGGCAAATTGTGTATTTATAATTGCATGCAATATGTAATGGAATGCTGATTAACATCAATAACAAGCAATATTAATAAAACATTTAACAGGAATCATAAAAATTGATTTTCATTATATAACAATTATATACTTCAAACTTATGAAAATTTACATAATTAAGGCTAATATGGCATAAATATACAAATTAATGTCATATTAGCCTTAATTATGTAAATTTAAAACCTAAATGAAAACAAATATTGTAAATACAAAAAATACTAATAAAAAATCTCATCGCATAGCAAAAGCGTGGTAAATGACCTGCAATTCTATAAAAGTTCAAACATCGACCACTCAAGGTCTCGATGATGCCGTTATCGGCACAACATCGTCACGAGACGAGCGGTGCTTTTTGCACTTCGATACATAGGTACCGACTAAGTTCACTAAGTAAAGATTAGACGCAAAGTGGAGTTCCATATCATGGTAAGTAACCATAAATTCCAAGCTGATATGAGTAATGATTTCGTACTTAGTCTCTTTACGTACCGCTAAAAAACCAAAAATAAATTAGTGTATTGCTAGCGTAATAAAAATGTGTCATGATATTCTGCAAACATGCATAGGTAATCTAAAGAGAATCATGTTCGAAAGGTTATGGCACAATTCTGTCATTTGCAGTGCGGAAACCTCACTAGATAGTACGTGACTATTGTAGTTTGACCATCGGAATTGCATGACAACGAAACACTACTAAGTGTCAACCTCATGGAGGATGTTTTAAGCTGCAAGTAAGTAGGTATATTTCACACAAAATGCTTGACTGCAAAGGACAGTGCTGAAGGATACCTACGAGATTGTGACTGATCTGATCACATGCCCTAAGTAAGCCATGGGTACCCGGACCGTGGCTTATGACATGAATACATACAATGGTAGAGTAAGTCTTTCCGTGTATTTCAATATACTACTCCATCAATTGTTTGTGGGTGTTTCTATGTATAATATGTATGTATTTACAAAAAAAAAAGTATCTAAGTATGTATATCCGCATTCTAGATTCCATAACACAAGCTAATTAAGCTTACCATGGGTCTAGAAAGCGTTGTGTAGAATGTTGAGGAATATTTATTATTATTATTATCAATATTCAAACAAGTGCTAGCCGCTGCTTGCAGCTCCATATTCCCGATTCTATAAAGTATTTCAGACTAAATAAAGCAAAACTTTATCCAGATCTGTTCATTATAGGTACGTATTCAGTATAAAACTTATTTAAATCTATAACCAGGGATAAGATAAACCACGAGTTTGCAAGATTGACGTTGATTCAGGGACCTATCTTTAGAAAGCACGATAATTGCTTTCTCTTCGATGTCAATTCACAATAATTGTCATGGAGATTCCGGTGAGATTCGTAAGTGATGTCATTCGAGTTAAGTGGTGATGTGTTTGACAATGATTTACTTCTAGTGTTTTAAATGCCAACTGAGTGAAAGTGACACGTGAGTACCTGACGCGCATATATCATTCAGATTTACACTTGAATTGCAAGAAGTTGTCATTCGTATTGATGTAGTAGGTATATTTATTTATATAGGACGTGACCTGACAGACTTTGTCCTACGCTCGCTACCAGGTTCAATGTGAATATAAACAGTAAATTATTCAGATACCTATAAGAATTTTTCATGATAACTGGAAATTCGGGGAAAATAAAAACAGTGTAAGTAATATAAATTACCATAATTATTAAAAGATTTATTCCGTTTTATGCTACTGGATGTGTCAGTGGCACAAAAAGGAAGTATTTTTTCCGTTTTGTGCCATCAATGGGCACATTCCAGTGCCATAAATAGGAAACTATATACTTCGAATTGTACTTAGATACCTTTAGATTAAATAGGTACCTAAGTAGGTACGTAGATATATTTTTTCAACAGTGAATAATTATGAAGTCATCATCATTTTGATATCAGGTAAAGGTACCTATCTATAAAATTCATGAAGGTTCTTCTTTAAAATTTGTTCGCTAATGGAAACTAGTACAGACCCCGTCACGAGCTCCATTTACTCACTATCTCAAAACCTAAGAGTGCTCATTGCAGAGAGTAGCGACTCCGCACTGTTAGCAAATAAATTAGGATCTGTTAGAAATAATTGTATCCGCCTTATAGGGCAAGTGATATTGAAGGAGGCCGTTAGCGGACTATGAAAAAGCAATTAAGTACTTTAATTGTAGAAACGTTTGCTTCTGTGTTTATATACTTAACCCAAACACTTTAATAATAATATTTCTGTTCCAAATTTCATCAAAATGGATTCAGTGATTATGGCGTAAAAGCATAACAGACAGACAGAAAGATAGACAGACAGAGTAACTTTCGCATTTATAATATTAGTATGGATGGAAAAATGTTATCTCTGCCCCTGCTTAAAAAAGTGGAGACAAAAAGGAATTACTGTTATTATGTATGTATTCCGTAGCTGTCCATTTTTGAAGTTTAAATCTATTATTATTAATAAAGAACTTGTTGACACTATATCAAATATGTAAATTATCCTAAAACATCTCAAAACGTTTGCCCACCCATTTAATTTCGATTTTACCAGCCAAATAAAGCTAACATGGATCGGATAGCCTTCCTTGTAAGCTACAGACGATAATGGGCTAAGATTAAGATCTTTTTCGAATGAAATCGTAAGTAATGGACAACGACTGGTCGTTTCCATATCGGGCAGTGACGATTAGAGTAGTTTTGAATATTATATTAAAGCAATGATAACGTTTACATTGATTATAAGGTGTGTAAACGTCGCTCCGAAGAAACATTTAGATGCGAGAATAGGAAAATCAGATAGACACATTATTGAACCGGTTCGTGTTCATTGTTTGAATTATTATTTATGCACTTTACGGTATGGCAGTCCTAGTTATCAATTTTCTTCCTAAGAAGCTTCGAAAGCGGAATCGTGTCAAATGTTACCTTGAAATCCAAGGTAAATATCGACTTTCTGAAAAAACAAGGCACCGTTTAGCTTTCAACATCAAACTAAATATTTTTTAAATTATGCAAAAAAGTGATTTGTTCATATTAGGATCATTAAATGCGATTTTGTTTGCTAGCTGTCTCAGTAGGCAGGTAGGTACATATTTAGTAAAACGTTATCTATTTAGTATTTAGCCGGGCAGCCGAAACAGTGAGGTCAGCCGACGTTTAACTTTTGGCCAGACACGACACGATAATGTCAACGATTGCGAAAGTCACGCGCATTGCACCTAATCATATTCGAGAACAAAGTCAACCGAATTCAGACGGATAATTCGATTCGTAACCGTAACAATTATTTGGTGGTGAAATTCGGAAATTCGTGACTTTTGTCACAATTTCATTTATTACGCAGAATATTGTTGGAGTGTCAGAGTACATTAATTCAAAGCAGTGTTTATTTAACGATAAAACGAGCTTGATCACTATATGTTTCGTACTATCCAATCTTATTTTTTTTATCGTGGGAAGTATCCTTCCCCACAGATACTTCTCCTGCCGGAGTCGGTGGGGGGGTTATGTCGGACTCGAACCGACTAAAACGCACGCAGTCTGTGGGCCGTCGGTTGCCGGAGGTGAGATTATCGTAGACATATCCCTCGCACCCCGGCCGACCCAGAGCCTTATCTCTGGATCTGGCCCTCTTCCGGTGTTGGGACCACGGAGTCTCCAAAAAGCACTACCTAACCGATCTATGTAATGTTCTTTATTTGTGTGTTCATAAACTTTAAATAAATAAAGTCCAATAAATATAGGTATTAATGTCAATTTTCAAGAGTTCCAAATAGGTGTTACCATAGATAAACAGTTCCTTACTACTTGAACTTTATTGACGTCAATCAAATATTTTATGGGTTGTCATTGAACCATGAATACCAGTCTTAATATATTCTCATGCTCAGGTTGAAGGTGTGTAGTTTTATCGCCTGTGCCTTAAGGAACGCTTTGATATCGTGAGTCATCTATTTACGGTACTATACCATAGCATGTTGGCTATCACACTCCCCTGTTCGCGTGCTACCCGCCGGCACCACTCAAATCTCGAAGGTAGATATAACGGGTATGATGGAACAGGGTGTAATGTCACAGTCACAGTATAGTCAATTTGAGAATTTTAATAGCACGATACACGACAACTAGTGTTACGAAGATCGGTAGTTCGACTTGACTTAGTCGTAGTATCCATTGGTGCAATGGAATTAGTGAATCCTACCTTCCAATATGTTTTCCTACTAATACAATAAATTCTGAAGATCTTTTATTTGGATGTTTTTACTCAATCATACTCATACAGTTTAACGGGTTTTGCAAAAATCTTATCCCTGGAATTAAGATTCTATCCGCATCAACAGCTAGTATGTAGACGAAATTAATTAGCAAAACAAATAATACAATATCTGTGTGGACAAAGGACTAAATAACAACAGTACGTTAAATACAATGGAATCGTAAACCCAATCACAAAACGAACAGTGACGTTCCTAAGCACAAACTAGGATGTAACTGCAAGGTCCGTTGTTGCGATTTATGAACTCATTCTCTTCTTGCTTCAAGATAATGTTGGTTAATTTGTATTTCTTGATGAAGCATAATGACGAGTTCGAACTCTCCTCATTATAGTACAGATATGAGCACACTCCTAACACTAGCAATTAAGCTTAAAGGTATGATTCCGAAGCGGACCGCATACGACAACTGCAGACGCATGCAGCAGATACAGTGCAGCGTGCCCATTACTTGTTAAACTCCGATACGGATAAAATGGACCATTGAGAAGCCATAATGAATTTTGCGTACCTACCGTGTGCATCTGTAGTAATCATATGCTTTCCCACCTTCACTTAAGGTATGATTCCGAAGAAGGTAAGAAGGGGTTAACTTCATTAGTAGAACTTCAATATTAAAAATGTATATCTATAACAGATAACATATCTTAAAATGCACAAAGTATTTGGGTTTCGTATATTGATTATGTTAATTTAGATAGTCCAAGTATAAACACACGTAATAATAATATATTACAAACGCCTTATCACGTCATGTATCGAAAAGAAAAAATACCTATCGAACAAAAAAGAGATAGGTTATCTTTACAGCATCAGAGACACCAAAGTGTAGTGATGTAGGTACTTTTCCCATGCAAGAAAGTTGACGATAAAAGTGGATGTCACTGGAACTAATTAATAACTCGACAATGATTCGCTTTCGAATATACGCTTTCATGTTCATTAAGAACACTGATTTTCCCTCATACTTGTAATGGTATAGCTTCATGATCATGAAAATACTTACATAAATTTAATAAAACATGTACCTAGTTACCTTACTGGAGACACTTAAAAGTTAATGTACTAGTAAATGTCACTATAAATTCGGAAAGCATAAACAAATACTTACATTAATATTTAGTAGGATAGGTAAACTTTGATCAAAATTTCTCGTTTCACAGTCATGGTAGGGGGCTTTTTTAGGATAGATCCTGTGTCTTAGGTAGGTATACGAGTACAAAAGACATCACTGGTCTGGTTTGAATTGCCTCATCTTGTTCAAGATTCTCAGTGTACATGAAGATTTTTTACTGACGCTCCCCGATTTGCAGTGAACCATAATCCAGTATACAGAGAAGGTATATTGAGATTACCATGCCTCGGGTGCAACTGGGACTAAAGCTAAGATAATACATACATACATGTAATCACGCCTGTTAGGCAGAGGTGAATTAACACCCACATTTCACCAATCATTGTATTGAATGATTGGTTCACGCCTATTGCCGTATTTCGGGCACTTTTGTTGACTCGTGTGACTCGTGTCATGCATCTTAGGCTAAGTCTGGGCTGGGCTGTATATTTCTGATGTTGAACAGCCCTTACTCGGCTTGTACGACACGGCATAGGTAGTAGAAATGAAGACTCAATTTCTACTCTGCCAGGAACCACGCGGCTTAGCCAACGCTAAGATAATGATGAATCTTATACCTAGTGTAAATCTTACTCCGGAGTCCGTATTACAAGTACCTACCTACATAATGTTTTATTAGTTAACATAATTATATATCTAAACAGATGGTGTAATAGATTTTCACAAAGCTATAATTATTGTGAAGTGGAATTTAATAACTACACTCTTACCAAGGCCAAAATAAGTGTATCGTTAATTCATGTTATTCTATTGCAAAATGAAGCATCTACACAATAGTTAGATCAAGGTGAAAATAATCAACGTTCTATATTTTTGACTAAGTACACTTATATAATTAGATTTAAATTATACACATAGAGATAAATCTCAAGCTGCTAAAGAGAAAATTGGTTAATTTTTTTGTGCAAGTTGTTTAATTCAATTTGAAGAAAATTGGTTTATTAGATTGTTGTGAATAACATTATTATTAACATAGATTCCAGATTAATTGCATTGAGGCCGGAAATTTTTCAATTCGAATCAAACTTCGGATTCTAAACTAGTTACTCATGTTTTACTCAATGAAATTCTTAAAGTGACACATGATAACTATATTAGATTGATTTGATCGTAATTAAATAGAAAAAAATCTAAAAATTGTACAGTTTTCATCACAGACGCACGCACGTTTTCATCACATCATAAGTAGATTTATCGGTTTCTACTGGACGTGTGTTGCCATTGCCACTTATTACACGATATTATCGTGGTACCAAAAGAATATAAATTTATTGTAGCCGTCAGTACAAAACGTAAACGCCGACAATAAGCGGAACTAATGTTTATATTACAATAAAATTCAGTACCTACAGTGAAACTAAAAAAATATACGATACGAATCTAATTAAATTGATATTCGAGACCCTACATCAAATAACAACTAAACAAGAGTGCCATAACAATCAGATCTATTGCAATTTTCAACGTAACCCTCGTTTCGCCCGAAGCCTTAGAAATAGATAGCTGTAATTATTAGCACCCGAAACGTGGGCTTACAATATCGAGTTTCTAATCGTTGCCAGAGATCCATTTTACAATTGTGAAAGAAGCTAACTACTTGCAATTTGAAACAGTACCCCGCTGTGTTAAAGGTATAAAATATAGGGTTGTTGCTGCCGGATCAGTTTGAAATACACGCCTGTTAGATCTTCTTATTAGTAGAAACAGCAACAAGTACACTCTGACGCCTGAAGATGGCCTCTGTGGCCTAGCGGTAGAACGTTCGAATGCTACGCAGGGGGTTCGATTACCGCTCAGTGCAAATATTCCTATGAATATGTATATTTGCATTGGTCTGGGTGTTCCTATGTAGGTATAACATGAATTGTAAAAGTATCTAAGTATGTTTATCCGCATTCTAGATTCTATAACACAAGCTAGTTAAACTACGCTTACCATGGGTCTAGACAGCGTTGTGTAGAATGTTGTAGAATATTTATTTATTATTATTATTTATAGTGAGCGGTCACTGAGACTTATCACTCAGAGACGCGTGAAAGGGAAAGGTGTTTTTGGAATTGAATCGAATAACAAACATAATGTACCTATACGTTTGTTATTTAATAAAGACACCTTTCCCGTTATGATATAAGCTGAAACTAGATGTTACGTAATATCATAATATTTATAAATTTCATGTCATAGGTTTAACCGACGGAATTTCGTCTCAATCGCGCAGTCTGATTGGAGAAGTGCCTCCGCTCTACAGAATACCGCGGCTATTATAACCTCGTGTCGTATTCCCAACGGTGAGTATAGCAGTCAAAGCTCACTGGAGAGGTTTTGTGCGGTCAGTAAGAAGACCAAAGGCATGTCCTGCTCGCCTTCTGCGCTGACGGCACAGAATTTCTCTGTTCTTACAGGGTCGGCAGCACGAGTGTGACTCCCCTGGTATTGCACTCATCCATAGGCCACGGTAACCACTTTGAATCAGGTAGGCCTAGTGCTTATCTGCAACCTAAGTGGTATAAAATAAATATTTTTCAGAAAAATTTAATAGAGTGACCATAGTTAGCTACTGTACAGCTAGCCCTAACATCTAAAAGCGAATATTATTGTAATATCCCTTAACTGATCTTAATGCGCGGTTGCAGTTCCTTACGATGTTTTAACTAATAGGAATACATATCTATTTACTGGCACAATCTCTTAACTACACGTTTTAAAATCTTGTTATTCTGTTTAACGCAAAGTACCTTTAACTTTATAATTCAATATAACTTACCGTTGAAGTTATGTTATTTCATGCCTATTTGAATAAATAGCATTTTGACTATGTGAAGCTGTATTTTGATGAAGTAAATGAAACAATTTTCATCGGTAAAGAATCTAATATCAATTCTCAACTTGTCATGCTGAGAGTTTTCACGGTCGCAATTACAATAGAATAGTGTGAGTCAGATTTTGTTCACAATAAAAATAAATCATTTCAATTAAATGTTTGACAATAAAGATTCATTACTTATCATACAGACATAAGCAAACATGTAAATATTTAGGTATACTTTGCACAAGTATCTATCTACCTACGTAAAAAAAAGCTATAGAACCAAATCAATAACCACAAATAATAAACCATTCAAACCCGTAATTAGATCTGAAATGCAATATAGTTAAAAACAAAAAAAAATACAGTGTTTCTAAATCTACTCGTAATCTAATTCGAATGTTGCGTAGTTTATCATTAAAAATGTCTATAGCAAATTATTCAATTAAGTAACTGCAATTGAAAAACTGTACACCTCATGATCTCAGAATATTATTGGTTTGGTATATTTATTGGAATGTCATCACACCAACAATTCACTATGATATAACTAAAAATAAAATGGTATAAGAAAATTAGAGTGGCATAACTATGCCACTCTAATTTTCATCACCGGAAAATTGCCAAATTTAATTTTTAAAATTAAAATTCCATCGACATTCGACACGTTATCTCACGGTTAAGCATTCCAAATATTATCATATTCCATACAAGTTCCGGTAAATCAGTTTTCCATACATGAATTATTGATTTCCATTTGTCAAAACTGACATAATGACATGAAGCTTCCGACTTCTTATTTTAACAGTAGTGACAGCTATTTCATTTGCTTTCGGAATCATAGAAGCAAAAGACAGAACAATATCAATAACCTGTACTGTCCTTCTGCAAGCATTTTGTGAAATCAAGTAATTTTAGGAATACAATGCGGTTTCAATGGCTTTAAGTAACCTTGAGTAACTAAAGCGTCTATAGTCAACTATAGTCAATATGTCAAACTCATTATATATAGCATATTATAATGCTAGCTATATAATTACAAGATTCAAATGAAAGTTCACCCGCGAGCTTCTCGTAAATATTTCATATGCATGCTCGTTTACTAGCACTACTAACATTTAAATCATACTATAATCAACCTATAAACGTAGATATTAAAGTTCAAATTTCATGTAATAATAGCCAAGCTTAGATTATTATGTAACTGCGAATCGTATATATATCATGTAGCCTCATATTGTTTAAGAAGAACCTATGGTAATAAGCTGCGTTGTACAATGGTACTAAATCACTTGCTTTAATACCAAGATAGCCAAACATGGTAACCTGGTAGTTATAAATCATTATACGAAGACTAGAAGCTACTCTAGGAAATATATATTCAATAGAACTGGTGCTTATGTAAAAATGACAGGTGTTTGCTGCTTATGTAATGAATAATGATATACTAATATTACTACTGTCATTAAATATAAATACTTCTATTTCTAAATGAATATCAGACAGGCAACCAAAAGCTTAACTGATGTTTTGATGCTAAGCTATTTTAGTTTGTTCATTATCTGACTAACGTAAATTTTCATGTGCTTATGAGCTTAGCCTTGATCGTTGCTATTTAAGTATTTGTTACTATTTGCTTTCTCGACATTTTTTTGAATTTTGGCTTTATTGCTTTTAGAAATCTTCGCCTATGTAGTCCCTTTTTTTGGCGCAGATGTATCAATGCATGTTATTTAAGATCACCAAGTCTCAGAAAGATATCTTTTTCGAACCAAAACTTAAAATAATAGAAGTCCACACATCGTTACTCCCATCGACGTCTAAGTATAAATTAAAACTGTAAGTTCCTTATTTATCATCTCTATCAGTTAACTCTATTTCTCTTATCTCACTTCCTCTATTACTCTTATTTATCAAACAACCTATAGGTAGATTCTCAGTTACTAATGTTCTACAGAAAGTTACATCACATTCATCTCAATTTGTGGGCGTTATCGCTGTCCAAGTAAATTCTTACAAGAACTTCTTCGTGCACGATAGTTGTAATAATCGCGGAAATATATAATAAATTATCAGTGTTACTTAGCCAGGCCATTGTGCGTCTACCGATGCGGGCTTAACCGCAGCCAGGAGATAAACTGGCCTATAAAACACACTGATTGCTTACACAACACAGATAAATACAGTTATAAGGGAAAAACGTAAGTTGACAGTTTTAATAGACTATTCTGTAAGTGACTAGGAATTTATGACTACGGTTTTATTTATTTCTTAACATTTCAAATCTCTTTATAGTGATTTCTATTACATTAACTACTGCTTATTTCAAATGGAAAAATGTATGCTACTAAGGATTGAGAACCTAAATAATAACTATGTATACAATAACTAAACTACGCAAAAAAATTATAAATAACTTGACCTTCAGGATTTGCTAGCCCTGACGCTTTGAAGCTGAATAAAAATTTATTACAACCTCAACCTGTAAAGCGTTCGAAGTTTACACAGTCAGCAACAGATGCCTCAATAGTTACAAAGATAGTAACCTAGATACGTGGATACGTATAACTGTAATGATCAACCATCTAAATCATGGCACAGGACGGAATCCATGGCGTACAAGATAACCCCTAGGCCAGAATACAAGAGATTCACAGGACATAATTCAAACGATTTCTATTCAAAATACTCTGTAACACTGGTATACAGATTCATCTGTGTCTAGCTGGAAAATACTGGGACCACCTGCCTATCGACTCAGCATAACGAAGTGCAATTTATAGGACGACATTACTAACTATGTAGGCGGTGTTTAGCTCGCTATAAAAGCTGTACTGACCTGGGTGAGGGTATTGCGTGGAAAAGTATGGTTTTATTTCTACAAGCAACTAAGGAACCTGATGTAGTGTAATAGGAATTCGTTGTGTAGTTTTATTGCTACGTAACACGAGCTTTTAGTTATAGATGTGATGGGTACAGAAGCTAGACGGGTTACAATGTCAATTAGGATATAATACAGGTAAGTAATCGATTATGATAGGAAAAGGTGAGTTTCCTTCATCAAATTTTACACAACGTTAAAATAAAGGATTGTTATGTACCCATATTCATCCCCGTAAAACTCATACTGCTTCGAAATTGCTGTGCTTGCTCGCTGATCCCACGGCGGCGTATATATCAACTAGTATTCATTCTTGCACGATATTCACCAAATGAAAGCCAATTGTCTTTCATCGAATACGATCAATTGATTTCACACCTACCATGATTAGGTTACTGTATTAAATTGATCACATCAGTCGTTTATTTCATTGGGTTGGGTTTAAATTCTTTACAACCGGTCTAATCATCTAACCGGTTTGAATGCGAAAGTTACACGTCACTCTTAAATAAATAATAATTGTATCTGTTTGATGCATCTATTACTGATAGGTAGGACGCACATTCTCAACACTACATGATACCATGTAGTGTTGAGAATGTGCGTCGTCGTTAATCGACTCCATGGGAAGCAGATACCTATATAATGACTTAGTTATGACGCTGGGAAAATCTAAGGAAAGCAGCATAGAGTGCTTTAGTGTCTAAATAATATAAATTCGACGTTTTGACAGTGTTTCACGCAAGGTTCCGTTTAGAGTCGGCTTTGATACCCATGCCACTGACCCCACAGTATCAAATGTTCATAATTATTATGGTATCATGTGGCACAGGATAGATAAATAGTGCCAAATTGCCTTGGGGTATCTTTGACATGACAACATTTATAGCAATACTTTTGTATTTGTAAATGGGACGCTGGCGGCTCTAAAGCATAAATATTGTCACGTTTCACACACCATGGTGCTCTCCATGCAACATATTCGTACAAGTAAATACCACGAAAAGCAACAGTAATTGTAATTATATAGTCTATCCATTCAGAATAATGTACTATCTAGGAAATCGAATGTTTAGCAGTTAAATCGTCTTCGTAATTTATTCGTATTTTACTGACAAATTCACATGACATGTCTTGGTTCGTCATCGATGTTTGTAGTCAGGAAATAGTAACCTGATCAATTTCAGTATTATGTCAACTTGCTAAACATTTATTTCTTCGAATGTACACTACAAATTGTAAGACTGTCTCAAATAGGTCCTGAAGATTACTTTCCGCCAAACAAAGTAAAACCAATTCACTCTCTCCTTTAACATTAGATAGCTGTTGTGTTTAACTTATTTCTAAAACCGGTTACTGAAGTTATAACTCGGAATATATTTTCAATCAAAAAAGTCTTTAACTTATAACAACATAGTGAACACTTACAAATGTTGTTATTCATCAATAAATCTATTACAGTTTCTATATCGTTTTTTTTATAGCGAACAAAGTATCAATCAGCAAACTATTTGCAACCAGCATTTCCAAAGAATCAATTACTTTATCACACATCTAGTCTACTATCATTCATTGTATAAACTGATACAGAACAATACAACGCGAATGGCTACCAGGAAAACGTTTCAGTCCACCAATTGATTCATTAGATATTTGATTAACCCCGTATTCAGATATTCAAGTACGATATGCAAAACAAGACGCGATATCAAGAGAATGCCTGTACTTTGTTAATACAGTATTCTTGAATATGTATTATGGTGGCCTCATGATACCGTAATGGTGATTTCTTGAGCTTGTTCTGGAAGGATTTATGTTTTAGCATAGTATAATGTTACTAACAAGATATGAATCAATGTGTTCGAAATAAAAGATATTTTATTTATTTATTTATTTATTAATATGAAATGGTCTAGGTATACCTACCTATATCTTTTTAATTGATGCATGTTTCACGCAGTAAGAGCTGTAGTTTTATTTATGTTCCATTGCGGATATTCAACATATTGAAAACAAAAAGTTTTTTACATCCCAACCAGGTCTCATCATAAATTACTATTTTTTGCCTCTATTTGGTGACAGAGAAAGAATAATAAGTCACCACCCCATATCATCCGAAGGATGTCTTAAAAGAAGGCTAACGTGAAAATAGAGAGAAAAGAAAACTTGAAATAAAACCCGTCTGGCCAGCGTGGAAACCGTAGGCCAAACTTTATTCAAAGACTACAACAAATGTGCTAAAAATACCAGGTAAGTAAATCTGTAGGATAATGCGTAAAGATGGTAGTAGGAGAGGTATGCATGACCCTAGATGGAAATAAAAAAAGGTATGCGAAGAGCAAAGGAATCAAGAATACAGCTTAAGGGTATGTACACCAAGGCTAGCATTACACTAACTAGTCAATTTATCTCTGAAGCGTATACGCTTCAGAGATAAATTGACTAGTTAGTGTCATAACTAAGTGTATACACCAGTATACACTAACCGTGGCCACGGACAACTATATAGATTAAGTACCGCCGGAGAAAAGTTAAAAAAGTGAAGTGTTGTTAAAGAAATGTTACTGATATCACTTAACGAGAGTATTATCGACGGTGATGACAATTTCTGTTACCTACCTTAAAGATAATAATTTTAACATCAAAATAAGTATTCTGCGCAGCGAGAAGATGACTCAAAGAAAGCATTTACAATATTCATGGCATAGCTCACAAACAAACCAAAAATAAATCTACAGCTAACACCTTCACTGTTTACTTAAATAATACATGAACGGTACGGTAACGGTAGTAACGGGTTTCCTTCCGAGCACTTTGCTTTTTTAATGAACCTAATAGCGCCCGTTTTCTATGCAGACGTAAGTTGGACTCACGACAAATATTTGCATCAGTTACAAGCACAACTAGAACTCCAACTGTAACGGGATTAGTGGAACCTTTAGTTAGTTAGTGAGGGATTAGTGGAAATTTTTGTGAGTTATGCGGTAATGACTCTTCTGATGCCCATCATACAGTAATTAGAGAAGATTTACGTAGAAGAGATGAGGCATAACTGGAAAACGCGATTGAGTTTGGAGCCATCCGATCAGTGGGGTGAGCACGAACTACTATCGTAAACGTATCGTGAACGTAACGATAACACGGAGCATTGCGATTGGCAGGCTCCAGCCAGGCGGCCAATCGCAATGCTCCGTGCTCTTGTTACGTTCACGATACGATTACGATAGTTGTTCGCGCTCACCCCACAGACCCTCTAGACAAGTGGCAATTCATCGGCTAGCATCGTAGAATAGAATGACGGATGTTTTAGATTTGACGTTTATGACATTCGTTAACGTATGTCATAAACGTAGTAGTTAAAGCGTCGGACTCGTGATTGAGGGAGATAAGACATGTGCAGTTATGGAAGGGCCCACTATTCGCAATGCCCATTCTCACTAATTACTAAACAAGAATCCTAGTAATTTTGTTGCAAATACGCATTCGTTTTAAGTGTAACACAATATAAATAAGGAATAATGAACTCTACATCTTATTAAGATGGCAACTAAGCATGAGACGTCTGATAATAAGTTATTTAACTTTATGGTCGTTTGTTTCACCACACGCATGTTGTCTTTTCAACCAAATAAAAAGCAAAGGTTACTTACAACGCAAGGAATAAATGTACAAGACAGTTGCGATACTTCGCACAGAAAAACACTATTGTACAGCCAGCATCAGATCGATCTTGAAGAATAATGTACTCAAAATAATCTTAATGCCTTGGTATTCTCCTCTTCCTGTTGACTGATTGTTCTAATATTTAGTACACACCTTCAGTTCGGACGATAATACGATTTAAATCAATAAAACAGTTCAACTTGCTCTTAATACCAAGGTATAAGATCATTTTGAGACCTTGTAGTCAAGATTAATCTAATGCTGACTGTACTAAAGATACTAATGGTACTTTCCCAGGTTTACTTTTGTAATTTTTTTATCTCATTTGCAAGAGCAGTTTATGTGACGTACTAGTTGATACCGTGATATAAATGCGATCAAGTTTGTGTAGATCTATGGATCGCCTGAATGGCTTATCGGATCTGCCCCCCTAGACAAGTAGCAATTCATTGGTGTATTGTAGGATAGAATGATGAATGTACGGGATTTGACGTTGACGACTGCCGTATACGACAAAGCCCTTAGGTATGTCCTAGGTGAGCGACAAGTGCGACAATGCGACGCGATTCGACGCGGCGCGTAAAAATCAAATCTTCTCTGTCTTAGAGTATACATTGCTATAGAGCGCGCCTTACAAGTATGAACTGCTATCACGGATATGAACAGTACCGAGGCTCCTGGCTCAACCTCAATCAGTAGCAAAACAATACCCATCAAAATGACTTCGTAAGTATAGACTTCATATATTTAATATGATATGTTAAATCAAAATTTTATACAACATCGTATATTTGTAGTAATAATGACGCAAAAATACTGCAAAATGACGCCGTTTTTTTGTATTTTGGTTTTAATTTTATCCATGCATATCAAATCGAACAATGAACTTCATAACAACAAACTACATTAATAAGTGCATCTATTGATATTTTCGGTAATGCATGAAACGTCACTATAGGTGCGCTACACCATCGCAAGGTATCTGCTAACACTCGGCGCCAAAGACCTGAGTGATAGGTGCGCTCTATATTAATAATGTAGGTATACTCTACTAAGTATTGTGTCCTGAAAACGTCATTTAATGTATGGAAAAATATGTCACGCATCACGTCGCGTTGTCGCGCCGCTGTCGGAATTGTTGCTGACCTAGGACATCGGGTCACATTCATCACTCTATTCTGCAATACGCCGGCCGACGAACTGCCACTCGTCTAAGCGGGCAGGATTCCAATATGAAGTTCTGTATTGTAATTTTTTTAATGCCTATTGTATTCCTATAGTTGATATAATGACGTTACAAATCGTTTCAAATTTTTATCATTATCTTGATATTTTTCGGCGGTAGGACAGCTTTATATGCAGCAATAAACCGTACAATACAAGCATAGACCTTATCTTACGTGGATGGCAATGACAAAAGACATTTTTTTGAATAGCAGTCAGCCTGCTACATATCTTAATCATTAATATTTCGTAATCCTCGTCATCATAACAATATTGTGTCCGGATTGCATTCGATGCCTTCACCCCGTTCTAAATATAACAATACCTCGCACTCATTTGATTAAGTATGAGGTATTATTGTCTGATTTATTTATTGATGTTTAATTTATTTACTACTAACTGGTGCCTCCGGCCACCATGGATGTCGGTTATCGCGACCAGAGATAGCCTATGTCCTTTACCAAGGTATAATCTATCTGTGTACCAAATGTCATCAAAATCGGTTCAGTGCTATAAGCGTGAAAACTTAATTGACAGACAGACCGACAGAAAGACTGTCGCATAATATTAGTATCAAAGGGCTTTATTTTTTAATTAAAAATATAGTGTGAGTTATACAAAACTACATTCTTCTTGGACTATTCCGGAAACGTTAAGTACCGGTAAACACCTATTTAACTTTTAATAAGAACCTTTACTTGAGTTTTTCCTTAACATTCCTAATTATTGCTATGAGTCATTATCATGATCTTGGCGTTATACCCTGTTGCGTCCGAGACTTTCAACTTATAGCCCGGGGTCTACTTACCTACTTCTTCTTTTGATCTAGCATAATATGTCTTTAATGGGAGTGACTGTCGTTTGATATCCCAACACCGAGAGAAGACCCAAAAGCTCGCCCGTATCGTCCGTAATTACATATGATTACTTAATTTATTGAATACTAGCTGTTGCCCGTGGCTCCGCCCGCGTGGATGTCGTTTGTCGCGTGTTGTTGTAAATAGTGCTGAAAGTTGAGCGTTCAACGCTGATTAGACATTGTACTCGCCTCTCTATTCGACTCGAAGAGGTAGGTACACCACGGTATATTCGTCCTAATGGAGCAGTCCGACTGGGGAAGTATCTCCGCCATACAGAAGGCGCGGCTTAATAACCTCGTGTTGTGTTTCCGACGGTGAGTAGGGTAGCCAAAGCTCACTGGAGAGTAGCTTGTGCTTTGTGCTGTCAGTGGGAAAACCAAAGGCTTTGTCCGTTGCACTCACCCCTAAGCCAAGGTAACCACTTACCATCAGGAGGGCCGCGTGCTTGTTTGCGACCTCATTACTACAGTACGACTCCCGACTATAGTATGGGGTACTTCAAGAAGGGCGAGTGTGACGCCCCTGGTGTTGCATACGTTCATAGGACACAGTAACCACTTTTCATCAGGTGGGCCGTGTGCTTGTCTGCCACCTAAGTGGTATAAAAAAAATTCTACCTGCATAATATCAACTCGACTCTCTACCCCCCATACCTTTGCCCTTCCCCCACCCTCTCCCCTACTCCTTCACTTCCCCGTTGTATCTCTTGTCTACTCCACTATACCCTTCACCACGCTCTAAGTAATCTGTCTATGTGTGGAAAACGATTTTGTAACTGATCTTAAGACAGTACAGTACCGTCATCTATTTCATACCCTGACAAATTAGAAATTAAAAAAAAAAATGTATAAAAAATGCTTTATATACGTCCAGTTGTAACGAAACCATAGTAAGTTCAAAACCGCGTTAACGCCATCTAGTTACGCATGTGGAAATAAATTCATTGACAAAAAAATAATAATTTCATGATTAAAATCGCATTTGTTTACACAACTGTAAATGTAAATTAAGTCTATTTATTTACAAACTTGCTCGGATGTAATAAGATATAAAATTTCATCCATAAGAATAAAAAAGCGCCATCTATATTTCCGCTCATATTCCGTATAATATCAATATTGTTCACAACTCCGGTTCTACTCAACCGATTGCGATCAAACAAACGTAAGATTTTAAGTCTGACTAAGCCCTTTCTAACAAAAAAAACCGCATCAAAATCCGTTCAGTAGTTTTTGCGTCCATCGCGGACAAACAGACAAACAGACAAACAGACAGGAAATGAAAAAAAAATATTTTCGTGTTCAGTATCGTTAATATAACATAACCCAAGTATTTTTTTTTAAATATCTCCAATGTACAGACACGACCACTTTACAATTTTATAATAGTATAGATATAGAAGATAGATTCCAACGAATAGAGAACCTTCCTTCTTTTTGAAGTCGGTTAATCACTGCTATGAGTATCACTAATAAGTGTATTTGTATAAAAATGTTCACAAATTAACACATATTTTCTTGCATGATTCAGAAATACGCATATCATATTGATCTTTGCCAGCAACTTAAGCAAAAGCGCATCGGCATTGTGAAACTCTCGTAAACTTGAGAACGATGGCGATTGATGATAGCGTTGACCCACAAAAGTTTTATGACTCATATTTATGATTTGATGGCGTATTCGTGACACACTCGTCTATTTTAAACGATAGTTTGATGCTTTAAGGTCCGATTGAAGGTTTTTGTAAGTTACCCTGATACGCGTAGGTAATCGTTTGGAAACACTTTAGTTATAGGCCGTAACGAAATCGGAATATTTAATTTTTTGGTGCATATTGATGCTCGCTACGCTCGGGATTCTACTTTAGAATCCTTCTCTCCTCTCGGGATACAACTAAGTGCCTCGAAAATAACTGCTACCTTTTTCACTTGTTGGGTAATCTACTATTATTGTGTTTTTATATAACGAACAAACTTAAAATAATAATTCAAAAAATTCAGGCAGTAACATATACAATACATCTATGACTACCTATCTATTTTTATTGAATTAATAAAAAAATCTGATTAATAAAAGTTTGTATTCAGGCTTCTGAAAAAATCTATATTTTTTCCATTCACCAAAGAAGAAAAAAACATATTCGTTTAATTTTCAATTGCAATTCGTTCGCATCCACTAACGAAATAACAAAAGAGTGAATGAGATTCAGTTCAAATTTGGAACGCCACAAAATCGCAACTAAAACTAATGCAATCGATTTTAATCACCACAACCTAGCTAGTTAAAAAAGCAAATTAATACTTTATTAAGTCTACACTATGAGCGTAATAAGTTTTTATTACAATTGCTTTGGTATCAGTTTATTGAGACACAATTGAAATGTTAATTTTGTAATGTCGTTTCAATAGATCAATTAAATAGATGCATAAATACACTCCAAGAAGTGGGTCAGACAATGTTTGTTCGCTACTTACCTGTATACCGTTGACAATAACAATGTGTACACTTGTAAGAAAGGGGTAATAATAGAAGCGATTCTGCATGATAAATGCAGTAATGATTTTCTTATTCAAACAGCGTACAGTCAGCAGCAGTTCGATCTTGACAAACAAGAACAACAAAGTACTCAAAATGATCTTAATGCCTTAGTTTTCTCCCCTTCCTGTTGACTGATTGTTCGGATATTTGGTACACACATTTAGTTTGGACAATAATACAATTTAAATCAATAAAGCAGTTTAATTTGCTCTTAACACCTTGGTATTAAGATCATTTTGAGACTTTACAGTCAAGGTCGCTCTGGCGCTAACTGTGCAAAGTATAGGTATCATTATTATTATATTACCTTGAATCAAACTAGAGAAGTCATTATGGATCAAAAATATTTCTTGCTAATTATGTAGTTAATCATAAGTCTAAATATTGTATTTACGTACTTATAAGGATTCTCCTTCAAGGTAAGCCTTATGAAAACTAGCTTACTCCAGCAAAAAATGATAACTGTGAAGTTTTGTCAAGGCTTAATTATTTTCATATCCAATTGGAGAATTTCGTTATCGAAGACTGTTAGGGAAGCAGCACAACTGGGTGTTTTTGTTTTCAATTTTTTTGGGAGAAATAACAATGATTTTATATATCTAAGATTACAATCTGTTTAAGAGCTAAGTATATTCAAATCAAGAGCGTGCTGTATAATATGAGCTATTACTGTTATTAAGGATTAAGAAGATTGGGGTCAGTTTACATTGACACTAATAGATACTGTTCAAGTATTACTAAGTCTGTAAGCTTCTACTAAATTTTGTGGGTCACGATTCTGTATTTTTTGTAGGTAGGTACCTAGTTGTGTTTTCTTTTAGCGTCAGGTTTATTCGCATATTTTCATAGGATGTTCTCTGTTCGATTACACGCGTAAATTGATGAAAGATTAATGTTTCTGAGCAAAAGTACTTATTGAAAGTAATAAACAAGAGCTAATTGGTAGGTATCGGCTCCCGCATAGCCCACGGTAATATGATCACAGGCCATAACTTGTACTCAATAATGGCGAGGTGCTTGCAATCTATCCCTTGGTCCACAATATAAAAAATAGGTACTTTAGTTTTCTCACATGATTCAGAGTTAATTGGTAAATGGTTTCAGTTAAACGGTAAAATTAAACGAAATACCTGCGTGCATATTCGTTTTTATGATGCTTTTTATGAACCATACAGGTGTATTTTCATCAACTTGAAATGACTTTAATTATTATTTGTATTACGAAAGAAATAAGTTATTCTGTTTATACTGGAGATTTATGGCGCTTGGTGGAACTTGCTACACATATTGAATAAACACTTGTACTTTTAACCATTTTAAACCTTTGAGAATGCCGTAAGGCGAAACCGGTAAGGTTCAAAATAATAAATAATTTTGGAAAAGTACAAGTGTTTTATTTAATAAATAAGTTATTCATTTGCAATTCCGAACAAGCTAAAGTAACTACAGTAACAAATTACATGTATAAAAGCTAAATACCAGGCACTAATTAATCACGAAATCTCTGAAACTATACCAGCTACAAACTTGAAATTTGACGACAGGCAGGTTTCTCATAGGGTGTAGACATTCGCTGAGAAGGGATGTTATGAAACTGCACCCCTAAGGGGGTAAAAACCCACGGGTACGAAGTCGCAGGCGAGGCGGCCGCTGGTACCTACTATTAAAATCATGCAGTAATTCCATAATTTTAGTTAATAGTATTTAGACTGTCAATCCTCGCGATAGCCCACGGCTATAGTTGTTATTTCAAATTAAAACGTTTCGACCTCATGTACTGCGGACCACCATCCACCATACGACCGATCACAATCATTTATCTAACAATTTTCATCAGCAACAGACAAATTACCCACCCACGTTAGAAAATTCCGTTTGTACAGAACCTTCGTGACGTCAATATAGTAACGGTGTCGCAGCAGGCCAATTTTAGCAATACGCCCACAGTCGAATTTAAGTATACTTAGGTAGGTATATTATAAAGCTGAAGAGTGTTTGTTTGTTTGTTTATTTGGTTCAAAGCGCTAATCTCAGGAACTACTGGTGCGAATTGAAAGATCCTTTTTGTGTTGTATACTGTATAGCCCGTTTATCGAGGAAGGTTATCCATACTAATATCATAAATACTAATAAATTCTAATATCATCATAAATGTCAAAGTTACTCTGTCTGTCTGTCTGTTACGCTCTCACGTCAAAACATCTGAACCGCTTTTAATGAAATCTGGTATAGGGGTAGATTAGACTTTGAAAAAGGACATAGGCTATGTTTGGTCGCGATAACTGACCCACACGGGCGGAGCCGCGGGGAACAGCTAATATCATATCATCGCGCCATTATGCAAGGGAGCAGAGCTGTAACCATAAATGTCAAATCCAGCACAAATACATTATATGACAATGTTTAAAAGGTTTCGAAGTATGCCCCGTGCAAAGCCGGAGCGGGTCAACTAGTGTTCTATAAACGTTGTTATTCGAGTAATAAGAGACTGCGTGTTACACCGACGACGTTGAGAAGACCATTAGTTCACAAGATTTATTACCTGAAAGATATCTTGTACTCTTATATAATGGTCGCTCTGTATAGTTTACATAATTTGAACATTAAGAAGAATCAATATCTTCATTATGTTCTGTCAATGCAATTGGGTAGTGTAATTTAATCTGAATAATTTAGAAAGTGCTACATAGATCTGAACTTAAAAGAGTCAATTCAAGAATTGAATAATTGCCGAACATTCATAGATATTAAATATTTGTTACCAATACTATGCCAATTTTGGTAATAGAATTAATTCGTTTTACAAGAAATGGTAAATTTATTCAAGAAGTATACCGATTAGAGCAAGTTAGTAACGAAACATCTGCATATATAATTGTTAGCTCTACCATATTATATTTTACAAAACCATCGTTCAATATTTTGCTTCAAACAATTTACAAAGCTTTCACATACATCTAGGAACTAATAACACTCTTGAAATGAATTGCTTTAGATATGAATATTGAATGAAAATACCATTCAACATCGTTGAACTGATTTGTTATATAGTTTATTATGCCATTTCTTAACAATACTACCACTAAAGCATCAATCTACAACGGACCATCAAGCTATTTGAAACTAGAAATAATTCACCGCTATTGAAATGGGTAGTGAAAGCAGTTTACAAATGATCTCCTTTTTTGACCATGCAGTGGTCAGATATATTACTGCGATTCAAAACGAAAGTAAAAAAATAGATCAAACGCTTACAGTAGGTAGTTGCTGACAGCATAATCAACTAATATATATTATTTATTTAATGTTTGTTTCTTTTTTCTTTACAGTTTTGTCTGTTTACATGATGGTATCAATGGCATGTTTACTATAGAACAAAAAGAACATGCTTTTACCTAGTACGAAGAGCGGGATGAAGTGGAGAGTCTAGGGTTAGCGCTAGGGTTAGTGCTAAAATCTAACCTATTTAACGTCCACCATATTACAGCATCAACGAACTCTATTGTAGACCTCAAAAGTACCTACTGAAAGTATCTTAAAATAGCCTGATAAATCGAGTATCATTTACTTAAGGTAGACATTTGCAGAAGAGGTAGTGTGTAATAAACATGATCTGACGCACACCATTGAGAAACTTGTATTTCTGAAATTACATTGAGCCGTAAGCCGTAACATGGCTATTATATTAAAACCACAGTCTAAAATGGTTCAAATATTCTGTTCTATAGAGCGCTGCCTCATAAGCTTATAGTACGGCTATAAATTCTTAAATCTATGTTCATGACGTCACAATGTACTAGATTCTCGCCGTGTCACAGTTAGCCGTTAAAACCATCGCAATTCCTAGCAATACCGTAATGGTAGGGCGCCGTCTCAGTAGCAAAACGTGAGCGATAATTTAACGATAGTCGAACGGTACTAGACAATCGAGAACGTTTACGTATCGCTTATCGAGAATCGCCATGATCGGAATTTAGGGTCGGTACACTCGGTGTACCAGCGATTGTCTGATTGCCGATATCTGCCACATCAAGCTTGATAGAGATATTTATTGTATCAACTAGTTGAAATTACTCTTCCAAAAGTTACCTCGCAGATGATTATACATATTCTCCATTCAAGCGTCATTTCTGGTTGCTTCCAAAAGTTGCATTTGATGGATGATTTATATAAATCATTTCCAAAAGAAATCTAATAGATCTTCGTTTGTATGAATATAAAGCCATTAACACATAATCAAGCTTCTTAAACACTAAACTGTTAACAGAATGAATTCAGAACACGTAATATTTCCATCATAATAAAATACAACGAAAAACTCATTCATAATTCAAAAGCATGGAAACACGTGTCGTGTACCAAGGATGGCACGACACAGATGTAGCGGTGGTGTTTGTACCTACAGTTGATCAATTTAGAACAGGTTGTGCCAAATTTGGACAAGTTGACTGACCAGTTCGCATACACCAATTAGTTGAAGAACCTACATTTGGGCAACGGCCAACCTACCAGTCGTTTCGGACTCCGGTTTTGCAAATGAGCCATTTATGATTATTTTACCGCAATTTTGGCGCTTTTAAATGATAAACTCGGAACATCATAATACTGTCATGTTTATCATTATAAAAATAAATTACGTGAATACTGACTACTTCACCTAATGGAAACCATAAACAGTTTTATGGAACCAATGCCACCTGCGTTGCCACTATTTCAAGATCGAGAATCAAGAGCAGAGTAGAAAGATAAATTCGAGAAACTTAGATAAAAAAACCTGCATTGTTAGGTTCTAAGAACTACAGATAGAAAAGATGTTCTTTTGCAAATAAATAATCATATCATTCAGACCATTAAGTATCCATAGTGGTTAGTATTAGGAACAAAATCGTAGAGGTTGATGCGTCAACCTCGTTTGCTTGTAAGCAATGCAAAAATAAACTTTATTCCTGGCAACAACCAGTGTCTAATAAACTATGTCTGTAGTGTTCATAGCCATGTCAGTCTCCCATGTATAAATAAAATAACACCATAATTTACCCGTCAATTTGCATGATTTACCAAGTTAGAATCAAAATCCCTGCAGGCGGCAATAACGACTGATTGCAATAACCAGAAGCAAGCCCATGAAGATTGTAGATACAAGTTCTGTGCTAATAAACTCTGGCAACCAATGTACCTAACAGCCTAACAGCATATTTTCACTAATACCTACCCTGTTCCCTTGTAAGAGGCTTTTTAATGCCAGCAGCAAAGGACCTGACTGATACTTTACTGTTACACATTCGGAACACTAAAGATGTGACTCGCATTGTGCCCCCCTACCAGACAAGACCAAAGAAGAAGGGGTGAAAGTATTAAACACATTATTTTGTTGTAATATTTATTCCATACTACTAATACAATTGAGCGATTTCCACGGGAAGATCCTGTTGGGTGTTTTTGTTCAAAAATATTTTTTTACTTCTTTCTAGAGTATTCATTGAAATTGATTCTAATCGTATTATCTAATGAATTAATAAATCGATATTACATTAGTAAGAAATCCAATGAATAATGCATGCCTGCCTATGCGCGTACATCACTTGCACGAGCTAATTTGATTTCTTTCGCGATAAATTATTGCATTTTTGCTCAAGTTATGATGAGTATCTATATCCATTTATGAATCTTGTTATTATACTATGTTTATTATCGTAAAAAGCCATAACTGGTTGCAATAATTTGATTACATTATTCTACACTTTGTAAGTTTTCCAACGTTGAAAGTCTACAAATCTAGGCTTATTATACAAATCTTATTGTATGCAAAGGGTCTTAAAACCCTAAAGTACTTACACGAAAGTGACTAAGTACCAACGACGGCGGATTTATGTAATTAAACAACAAGTTTCATTTCATAAATTAATATCGTTACAACATAGCTTCAGTTCCAGTTTAAATTCAGCTCAAAATGGACCAGTCAAGTGAAAGTTTATTAAATACATGTCAAGATTATGCAATTATCAGTATCGAAGAAGCAAATTTTATGCACAATATGGTCCAGAGCTTACGTAATCAGTGCGGCAGCGTCCAGTTAATTCACCAAATATTAGCATATTCACGCAACATTTGATTACAAGTATTACAACCAATTACAAGCTATCAAAAAGAAACCAACTATAAATAGACAAGTTGTAATTAGTCATGCTTTGACTAATTAAATTACTGCTTGTCCCTTTATTCAAAGTCATATTAAAAATTAACGAAATTTTAAAGCAATTAGGTAGTATGCTATGCTATTCAAATTGATTTTTGAAAAAAATTAAATGCTAGACGGGGATCAGACTGCTGTTACGGAATGATCGCGGGTTCAAGTCCCGTTTGAGCATTTCACTTTTTACAATCTTAATAATTATACTAAAGTGTCGCATCGGATTGTTGGAAAATGTTTTCACTTAAATCTACTTATCCATAATCCATACTGATATTATAAATGCGAAAGTAACTCTGTCTGCCTGTTTTTTTGTCTGTCTGCTTGTCTTTCTGTCTGTCCCTCTGTCTGTTGCGGAGCCGCAGGCAATAGCTAGTATTTTACAAGCTTCGATAGCTTAGTGGTTAAGGAGTCGGCCTTACGATCGAAAGGTTCAGGGTTCGAATCCTGGCCATTACACTACCGATGTAAGCCCACTTCTAACACAAGCAATTTAGCTTAGCTGGAGGGGTTAGAGGGCATATTAATAATTTCGGATACTAATATTGTTTTTTTTTTGGAAAAAAAAAAGGAAAAGTGTAAAGAAAGTATTATAATAATTACGTTTGCTTGTTTTAAGCTGTGACCCAATCGTATCATACATAATGTATACTCGTTTTGGGCTAAATATCTCAACACGTAAAACATCAACTCTATACACAGATTGTACACTACACATTCACAAGTTCAATACACGCCATACTGTGTTTGATTGCGATTTGTGTTATTAGATTTTTCTATCAGAAACTCACTAGGGGTTTCGCACGGTAGGTGCCAAGTCATCGATTTGTAAGTTTTTTGAGCACATTGTGCTATATTTTACTTCACTACCTACATAAAAAGTCAGCTACGCTGGGTCAGTGACTCTAAATTACTTTAAAGGACACTGGCTGATGTGGCTTTAGACTTCACTTGGCTTACCCATATTCGGTTGAGAATTAGAGTAAAAAAACCTCCGTAAAACACATAGATGGACCGGTGATAATGAATGTATCAGTAAGTCCCTCAGCCGAGACAGAATTTGCGCTGCGCTCACGTTGGTTTTCTTTCTATCTCCTCCAAATGTAAGGTTAAAACTATCTAAGGGCGCGGGCGGTCCCTTACCCGCAAGAACACCACTTGTAAACAAAATACGTAATTATAAAATACATACACACGTCAGTAAATCCCTGAAGAATTAGGCAGAGGTGTATTAACACCCACATTTCGCCAATTAAGATTTTCGGGCCCACGTAATAGGGGGTGAGTCTTTTTACTTATTTATTACTGTCTAGCGGGCACTTATGCATGGGTCATATGTTTACTGTCGGATTGAGAACAGCCCTATCCCTTAGTCGCCTTTTACGACACCCATAGGAAGAGATGGGGTGAGAGAAAACCTATTTAAATTTGCATGACTCATACTTCTGTTCAAAGTCCACCAATAGTTACCAACTAGAATATTCCTATAACGTGTAACTGTTCACGAACTGTTAAAGCCAAAATTCATAGAATATCAATTAATAACTGTTGCAACTGATTTCGGAAAGGTTATCCAACTGTTCAACTTAAAAACTGGTAGACAAGCCCGCAAATCTATAACGGTCATAAAACATCTACACGGTAACGGTAGAAACGGTCGACTATATATTATTACAACGTATAAGGTAAAAAAAACTGCAAGTTTAGTTTTCTGTGTTCCATATAAGTAAACACTAAACGTAAATTTGTAAACATCTTTTAATTTATAAGCTAGAGGTGTGCCCACATTAAGACCACATACTGACAATTTTACAATTTCAGTATAATATAAGCATTACTTTAACGATAATGATACACGAAATGATCTTATTTACAATAGCAAAGTAGAATTTGTGACTGATTTGCGTTTCAAATTCTATTCCAAAAACATTTATGAAATCGTAAAAATTGCATAAATTGTAATTATTGTAAACTAATGTTACTTACACGAATTACTATATATTTGAGCGAGGGTAATTAATGTTATGCAAATTATTGTAAGTGAATAAACTTAGAGTATACATTATACGAATAAATGTCAATGTTAACAGACATAATATGCCAAATGTAAAGTATACTAAGAACTCGCAAAAACATAACATTTTATAATGAGTTACCTTTTTCGCTCTGGTAGGTATTTCTCAGAATACCTAAGAGTTTAATTTGTCATGTCAACAAATGTGAATGAATGTCAGGTAACTCCGTGGCAGCAATCGGGACAGATATTAGTTATTTGTTATACAAGAGTGCAAAGTTGCTTTTTAACCGCGTGCTCATTTTTGATGACCAAGCAAGCGAAAGATTCTAAATTTGAATCACGAGCATAGCGAGTGATTCACAAATTAGAATCTTGAGCGTTAGCGAGGGAATCAAAAGAGCACAAGGTGAAAAATCTTTGCACTCGAGTGCAACACGTAACTTTTCATCCCACCTCAGCGAGGAAATAATGAAATGCTTCTCCTTCCTAGCGTTAATTCCCAGTCAGCATCCGAAGCTTTCACCTCGGAGTCCGGGGTCCGCTTTACCAGTCTTAACTGCGGATTTGGCTGGACCTCGATATTTGCCGTGAAGCGACTGCCATCTGACCTCCACAACCCAATGATGACATTAGGCGATATCGAAGCATTGCAGCCAGACCGTTGTTGTTGAACTTTTTAGGGCTCCAACTACCCGTAACGACTGCCATAGATGTTCGTATGGCATCCGTGACCGACGGCTTAACGTGCTCTCCAAGGCACGACCAGACCAATGCAATACCCATTTTCATGCATAAAAAATATTTGCACTGAGCGGGAATCGAACCCGTGCCTCCTGCGTAGCGGCCGCGTTCAATACCACTACGCCATGGAGGCTGTATAATATGTGTATTAATACTAATAAAATACAACAAAATAAAAATTCAACAACAATGTCAACAATATGACGTGAAAAAAATTGATGCGCGCAAAGCAAATTAAAAAAAAAGTACACCAAGGAGGTTACGAGTCTGAGTTTTTCATGAATTAAAAAAAAGTTGTATGATAAATTCGGCACCATAGAGGTAGAAGTAAATAGGTTTAATGATGTTTTGAGTCCACAAACCTAGTACACACGATGTTCTAAATTCAAATTTACTTTACCTCTCTAGAGGATAAAAACGACTTTTACGCTCAGTTATCGAAGAGCAAAAAATAGTCTTTCCGAGATGGTGGGATGAAATAGTACATTATGGTACAAGTGAGCAACGTTGGTGATTACCGCCGAGGCGCCATTGAGACCCGAGCCGCCAGGCGAGGGTCTTAAGACAGCCGAGGACGGTAATCATCATGCTCACACGTGCCATACGACGTTTTACAACACTCTTGCGAATAAAATAATACTACAAATACTAAATAAACAATACTACAAATTAATTCGTTTTCCTATGCGCGCGCATTTAACAATGGCGGTCGACCATATTTAAAAAAAAATGAGGTTTGAACTTAACTTTTTTTTACTCTGTTTTTTTTTTCTGTACTTAGAGAAAAAAAAAAGTTAAATTTGAGCGAAAATTTTGTTTATTACACAAGTATTACAAGTTGAAATTATTTATTTAAATACGAAAATGCATCAAATGACCATACAATAGGCGTATTAATTTATTCGTAATATTAAACACGTTATTTTTTGTATCAAAACTTTTTTAAGAACATAGACAATTATAGACACTTCCTATAAAATTTAAAAAAGAATCTATAACTCACTTTTGTGAATAATAGTAATGAAAAAGTCACAGTTTTATAATAGGTGTCATTCCGTGCTTAATTGCGGTAAAATAATATCACTGTTATGAGCAGGTGTGTTGTAAAGGTATTTTACCTGCATACATTTTTTTTAAATGAATGGCACCTGCATACATTACACTCAAATCACGCCTTTTTCTCTATAGGTAGGCAGAGAATACAGTTCGCTTTTTGCTCCAATGTTTACACATATCTCACATGCAAGCTTATTGAAGAACACCACTGGGTTGGTATTTGGCTTTAAATTAAATAACTTTAGGTTTTACGAAATCGTCCCTGGCCGATCTGGCCATTTCGATTTTACTTATGTATTTCATTTTGCTCAGACCTCACAAATTCTACGTACCCAAACCACCAGAATACCTCTTGATCACATTACCTTTCAGACCACACCATTTTATTCAATACATACTACGAAGTGGTGTCATCTTAATAGCTTCGATAGATGTAAGGATCCAATGGCTAAGTCCCTATATTGTAGTAATCTGCAATTGAGAATTCTCTAGAACTTGAACTTAGGTTACAGCCTGACCTTATTGATTAAAGGAGATGGGGAGGCTTTCATACATTCTTGGGCCAAAAATGTAATAAGATGAGGGTGGTATCAATTAAGAGCATATAAATTTATTAAACCATCCCTGAAAATTCTGCAGATTTTGGATATCTGAGAGCAGAGTTATAAGAGATTTAGTAAAAGTGAGGTTATGCAAGAAATTGACATTTTAGAACTGTGATTTCTGTGGTGTTTTAATAGAAAGTGGTCATTTTTTTTATCTTAAAATACTTTTAAATTGTACTGTATTATATTTCACTCAGGGATAATGTACGAAAACTTACAAAGAGATTTTAAAGATATGGAGTAAGTACAAGGATGTTATGTTAAAAAAAAATACTTTAAATAATAATTATCTTTTATTCTTCTTCAATAATAATTAAAGTATTGTCTAAGAAATGCGCAGGTGGAAATATATTACCTTATTTACTTCATTTTCTATGTCACAATTCACACAGAGATCCATGTCAAAATCCAAAATACCGAGCAAAACTCAAACAAGTAAACAAGTTTATCATTGTACTTTAAGGTAACCAGGAGCAAGCTGAGAAGTCCGTAAAGAGAAATCACTGTTAAGGGAATATAATCAAGAAATCAACTGGAAATACTCAAAACGCAGAAGTCAATTGATCATTGGATTTAAACCAATAAACTGATACAGTATACTGATATAGCATACTTTTGTACATATTTTATAAACAATTGTATATCCCATAAGCCGTGTAAATATACAATTTTTCGATAAAATAATTAATTTTGAAGATTGAATAAATAAACTGATTGACTGAAAATGGAGCTGTCAGCTGTCACAGCTTAAAAATACAGTTGATAAACACAAGAAATAATTAATCGATTAACGGAAATCGATTCAGAATTTATTTTTATTACACTATTATTTGGTATTTTAAATGGTTATTATTATTATAATGATTAAGTTTTGTTCACTCTGATTGATTTAATATCAAATTGTGATGCAAGTGTGATGCAATACGCAATATTGTTTAAATAATTTTTAGTAATCGATATTTTATTTTGCTAGTGGAATAAACTTAGTTTTAAGATTACTCGTCTTCCAGACTTTCAATTGAGCTGGTTTTTTAATATTTTGAAATAGAAAAAAATACCGCTTTTTTTAAGTCATATCTCAACTCATTACAATTTTGGCCCAGAAGTCCCCGTCTCCTTTACTATTACGATAACTTTAGAAACTACTGCCGCAAAAACCAAACAAAAACCTATTTTTTTAACTATTTCGTCATCTACAGATAAGAAAAGTCTGAAGAAACCTCTTGAACTGTATTTTAGCAAGCGACTGTCCCTACATTACATGTACCGGACGCATTACAATAACTCAACTCTTTGATATTTAATTATATGCTGTAGTCGATAATAATGATTTGTACATAGTTATTTTGTGCACGCAATCTTCGTCGTTGAATTTATCTTTTCAATTATAAATTCCCTTTACTCCTTTGGCCAATCAGCTATCTGTTACAGAAGCATTATCACTTCGGAACGAGGGCGCGAGCCTTGTACCGTTATAGCGAGAACTTGAAGAGTAAACACAAGGGAAGGTAATGCTGACGTCAACCGCGCAGTCTACATTCGTCTGTATGGTTGTAATTTATATGAGAGTAGATTCAAAACATAGATGCCAAAGCTTTTACTTGTTTAATAATTACAATAATGATTTAATGTATATGAATTATTGGGTAAAGATTAAGCATTAGAGATGAAGTCATTTTAAAACAACTTATTAAACGTACCTATACATAAAGTTTTTTAAATTTAGGTTGATGCCTTACGTGAAATGGATATAAAAGTATAGGTATTAAGAAAGTATAGACAGAAATGAAAGAAGTAGGTAGGGATATAAAACAAATAAATTTCTTTCTTTCATGTTGCACATAATCTACGAGTGCAAAAAGGTCCTTCAGATAAATCCAATGTCTTCTTACCAAAGTAAACGTCTTGCAATATACTTAACCAGGGGAAATATTGAAACAGACAGTTAGAACGCAATAGACTGCAGACGATACCTATCAAACTTAATTTGCTCACTGGTTGGATTAGCACAAGTCCACACAGAATTTGTAAGAGCAAAGAAAATGTATAACTTTATGAGAGATAAATTCAGATTTAATCCTCATAACTATGATAGAAGTCAATTTGTGTATAAATTAATTAATATAACGTCAAACAAGTTTGATGTTTTTCCACTAATAAGAAATGGTGGCTCATTTGTCATACTGCTTGCATAATCAAGTCTACTCAAAGAGATACTCCGAGTTAGTTCATTAACATGCATATAAACCAACACATCATACTCAACGAGGCACTGCGGATTCTTAATCACTTGTGAACAAGTAGCCTTTTACGTATAGTTCAATCCCATTAATTCTAAATTGACAATAAACGTAGACGCGCGCAATTGAAATCCATATTATTATGTTTCGTAAGTGGAGAGTTCGGTAAGCCGTACCATTGTAAAGAACTTAGTGGCTCTAAAGGGTCGTGTTCCCGTGATAGACTTACCTAATGCAACTTAGGAGTGCCACTACTTACGACCACAGATTAATAAATAGTTACTACGTACGTACGTTACTAGTTGTTACGACGTTGTTGAATATTCAATGAGAAGATCAAAATTAATTTTGTTTTGTTCCTCCTGCATGCAACTTTAGTATTGAATGTACTTAGTTGTATTATATAGTTTTGTGATAAAAACCTCGGTATTGATAAGCTACTTGCTCCAATACAATGTTTACAGGTAAAATACCTGGGAAGAAAATGTTGTTTACAATTTTTTTTTCCAGGTTGCAAACTTGAGAGCTTACATAAATTCAGAAAAAAAAATATTCAGTAGTATAAAAACATCATGAATCTTTATGTTATTGGCTTGTGTAGTAAATAAGGCAACAAAGTATAAAAGCTATTAATATTAGTCAAAGATTTTATTTTATTAGCTTCCTAGAACTGAACTAGTTTTAATGCAGTATATGTCGTAGAAATAACATAGCACGTCTGTAACTACATATTTATTAGTGACATATCCATTGCAAGTACATGACTAACATTGCATAATGCGGTTACTTACAATTTAACATAAATTTACTAGTTTATACGAGTACATGGCCGCTATTTTCAAAATGTATTGCTCTGATTACCTCATGGGAACGAAATTCTAGTGGAGGCTAATGATCTCATATTACACTATCTCCATGTTAAGCGGGAAAGTAGTTAAGTTTTCAATATAAAAGTATTTTAGCTGTATATATAAATTTTGAGTTATGCAACTCAGTTTTGTGTACTTTTCTCTTTTCTAGGAGCGACTACCGTCTAACCTCCCAATCCTGAAAGAAAAGGCTGCGCCAAATGCGTTTTTCGATGAACTTGGCTTGGGCCCCAAGAAAGTTATTTTTTTAAATATTTTGTAGGGCACTACATCCTAACGAATAGCGTATTGTGTTGCTTAATTTGGTTAGTTGTAAAGGTAGTTGTTATTGTTATTCGACTACTGTAACTAAATTACTTTAAAGACCACCTGTTAAGTCCGAAGTATGTAGATATTATTTCCAACTTAACAGGGTGGTCTTATTACCCAAATCACACCTCATAGCATGAAACCCGTTAGTAGGTACTTAAGAAACAACAACGACCGTCTACATGCACACCGTAATACCACATTAAAAGTATTGATCACAATATTCACAATGCATTAAACAGTTCGGAATCGCTAATAGCATTCATACATACATATGTATCTACACGTACTCGTTCGTAAATTACAAATGCGTGAACTTTTGAACTTGCTTGATTTTCTTTGGGACCAAAGTAACGGTTCGTGATCTTCAATAATGCTATTATGATGAGTAGGTGCATGTTTAATTGCGGAATATTGTAATAGAATTTAATGAATTCGTATTGTGCACAACAATTTTATGTTTCTACTTGTGCGGTCTAGTACCTCGGCGATCGTCGAAGTCGAATTTAGTATCCACTATCCGTGCAGTGGATTAAGCATGATCCTGTGCTATTAGTAAACTTCATAAAATATAACTGCATAGTGCATACAAAAATTAGTATTACAGCATATATGTTGTTGTTTGTTGCAGCAGTATGTTTTGAGGGAATGGACTAATGGGAATCGTCTCCTGTAAAGGCTCGATAACTGTTTGAATTTCTTGATTTTACCATTTTGGTGTTACTTAGTTATGACTCTTATGACTAAAAATTACTATATAATGACTGAAATATGGGCAGCTTAATTAATTAAAATGTACAGTCATTGACAAAATAAACGTAACAAATCCGAATTTACAGATCGCCTTAGCTCTAATTTATGTTATATTATATTTTTTTATGTTATGATAAATAAAACATTCACATTGATAATGGATACTTTTATCCCGGGAAAAGTTTCTGTGGGTTACGGGATAGGAAGCAGCTTTCCAGGAATAGCCACGGGTGTCAGCTTGTCGTAAATAACATCATATGACGACAAAATATTCATTTCGCTTTTTTATTTTGGACACGTTAATTTATTTTTAACTAAGTTTCAAGTAACTAGCGAAATAATCCTACATCGCTATTGTAAAAGAAAATGAACACAGTAGTTGTGCGTGATTAGATCCAAAACGAGAACGGAAGATCCTTATAAGACCGTAGTAACCGACGAAGCACTTGTCATTAGTATGTTGCTTACCAAATGTGGAAAACAAGTGGTTGTGGTTTGAGACCACTTGTAAATCCGGGGTGGCTGTCGTTTTGTAAAATGATCATTTAATCGACTAGCTGTTTCCAACGGCTCCACCCGCGTGGAGTGCTGAGAGCCTGGTGCCTTGTAGAATTGTAGTAATAAAAAGCCTCGATCGAAACTCAATTTCCCAAATGTCACAAGCGGTATACCTGCAACACAATTTTTAAGATCAGACATGCCATCATGATCGTATTTGACATTTATCGAGACTGAATTTTGAACAGAACTCTGGTCTCTTTTCCGCAACCGATCGAGTGCCCCATCACGTGGAAACTTAGATGTTAACGTCCTTATCTATTCAAATGCAGGCACTAGTAAAATATCGGTAGTACAGCATTTAACATTCACATTTTCTTCCGTTCCCACGATATTGCAACAAAACTGTAACAAAACTCCTTATACAAATACAAAGACTGAATTGTTCCGCCATGAGTAAGTGCTTACTGTTACACGGTGTTACATTAAAATCAGCGTTATTTGAGCATGTCGTAATACCGGCATTGGTCATTACTTATTCAATGAACGTAAGGCTACTAGCGTAGTCAACATGTATATATAATATGTATACAATAAGAGATGCATTAAATTTCATTACGAATCGTCTACATTATACTTAGGGCGATCAATGATCTTTTGAAAGTTATTGTTCAAAAGGAGATAAGCGATAGCGCAATGCCCATTATGTTCAGACAGGTAGTACCTACAGAGAAATGCCCAATCAATAGAGCTAAAATAGAAACCAGTATAAAAAGGCTTTGTGATCTCTGCCAAGGGGCAGCTGCTTTTAAAAATGCTAGATGCTTGCAAAATCTTCTTAGGTTTTTACAGCATTATGTTACAATAGCTACTCTTAAAAGATTTAGAAAATCGTAGCAATCAGTAAGTTTCTCCTTATTTTTAGAACTGGATAATTTTTGTAGAAAAATTATGCTTACTTTGGATTTAGATAGCGGGAATTTTATATACCTAGTATACCTATACAATTTCTTAGAATGTTTAGTCAATATTTATACAGCCGCAATAATCGTGAATTTATTAATAGCCGTAATGAACGTCTAACTAATTAAGTGCGTTGAATTATGACATTTGCTATTCCCAGTAAATAACTTTTAGCGAATAATTAGTCGCCTATTAGCGCAATTTATATCGATATTAACAGTTTTTACAATGAGAAAATTTGTTATTAATGAAATTTATTGCTAGATTTCTGTAGTCTTTTCATGCAATTGCATTATATGTATACTATGAACTAACTAGCTCAAATAATTTATACCATACACTAACTATAAGTCGTACATGGCGTATTGTTATCCAGCCTCAGGGACAAATTGTAACACCACACACAAAATACATGCTAGGAAGAAAATAGGCACGTGAATGTTGGTTAAACAAACCAAGGGATAACGGTGTACTTAAGTAATATCTAGTCCACTTACAAAGACTTATACAGTCTGTAAATAATATATAATTCGGTTTGCGGATACTTAAATGTAAGGACTTAATGGTATTGTAACATTTAAGGTTTTCTCGACAGTCATAATTTATTATTACAATAAGTAGCTAACTTTAATAATTTAGCCACATAAATCATGTAAAAACACTACGAAAATCATAAAACACAAAGTGGTAGACGTGTAATTTTCTAGTTTGAGCTTATTTTAGTACTCATTTTTGTTATTGTATAAAATGTCGTGTCTAATTAATCTTCGACTACACCTATCATAATAATTACAGCTCTTACGAGAAAAGGAATGGGCTAGAATTTTAATTACCATATTTCGTAAAATTATAATTTCTCGTAATATTACTTGAACTTTAAATTATCGAGGTCGAAGCAGATAGGGGTTTACAAGGCAAACTTAAAAGAAGGTTACATACATTGCAATTTCACAGCAAATTTTTAATTAATGACTAATTGATTTCGTGTACTAAACAAACAGCACAATGATTTGTTTCTGCGAATAGCCTTTGATTGTAAAGAATAAGCGTATAAACCATTACTTAACATTAAGTTACTCAATGGGTTCTCCTTATTTTGTATGTGTTGAAATAAGTACAAAACAAAGTTTTTAAATTTTATGACATGTCGGTAAAATCGAACATACTTAAACCCGTTCCAACGTCAAACAGTTTTCCTGTGGGGTGAGCACGAACTACTATCGTAATCGTATCGTGAACGTAACGATAGCATGGAGCATTTCGATTGGCAGGCTTCAGGCAGGCGGCCAATCGCAATGCTCCGTGCTCTCGTTACGTTCACGATACGATTACGATAGTTGTTCGTGCTCACCCTACAGGACCGACGTCAAAAGTTAAGCGGATCTGGTCAAAGATTATAACATAATCATAACATAACATAACATAAAATACCTACGTAACATTATTCTATGACATTTAATACCTCTTTCAAAGATATAGTAGCAGTAACATAAAATATATCCTCCATGTCTAAAAACATAACTAGTATTTACTATGAAGGCGTTACTGTCTAGAATTGAAATGTTACAGAACTCAAGCATTACTCAAAGCACGGTAGCAAACTGAAATAAGTACTTATCTGTAGAAAACCTGTGATACAGGATACTGGAAGTTAAACGATTATTACTGTTGATTATACAAGAGCAACCTGTTGTATTAAAGTTTCAAGCACTTTATGGGACCTAGTTACTCAATTTCGACATGGGCTTGCTTGGTCGACACTGTCTGAAGTATGTCAGACAAACAGTACCAATTTATCACGGTAACAAAGAAATTGTTCAATCGAGGTAAACGTAAAACAGCACCGGATAAAACTCCTGGTGTCAGTTGAGTCTTAAATTGTCACTTAGTATTTCTAATACAATAAATAAATCTAATGGAACTCGCAGCGTACCAATCTAAACATTACTTGGTGTCTAAAAAACATTTTATCTACGCTTCTCCTTAATGCCTTCTTCTAAGTAAAATATTTCTTTCACGTCTTTAGTGACTTGCGTTGTAAATTAAGATCAAAACTGAAACCTCTTCCAGACGTATTGTACCAACAGAAAAAGCAAGAGGCATAAAGTATAAGATGCAAGGCATATTCAAAACAAAAACATACGCATCGACGCGATTTTACTCTGCGATTTAGTTTAATTATGCCGTATGCCTCTTTACTTGCCTTCTCTGAATAATTCACACCTAACGTAAGCCTCACACCCATTTTCATTTTCTTCTTCTTCTTAGCGTTAATTCCCAGTCGCATCCGATGCTTTTCGCCTCGGAGTCTGGCGTCCGCTTTACCAGTCTTAACTGCAGATTTGGCTAGACCTCGATATTTTCCGTGAAGCGACTGCCATCTGACCTCCACAACCCAATGGTGACATTAGGCGATATCGAAGCATTGCACATAGACCGTTGTTGTTGCAATTTTTAGAGCTCCAACTACCCGTAACGACTGCCATAGATGTTCGTATGGCAACCGAGACGGACAGCTTAACGTACTCTCCGAGACACGACCAGACCAATGCAAATATCCATATTCATGCATAAAAATATTTACACTGAGCGGGGATCGAACCCGCGCCTCCTGCGTAGCAGCCGCGTTCACTACCGCTACACCACGGAGGCTGTCCTATAGTCATTTGCATATGAAGTAATATCTAACTCGACTCGCGCATTCAACGGAATGCGGCACACTCCTAAATCATCGTCAGTATACTGTCTTGTCAAAATAAATTTAATGACTTTATTTTGTCACCCAAAGAAGCGTGGGCTGTAGACTAATTCCTCACGGTTTGAGCCACTCCCTTCTCTTTGGCCGTGGGGGCATTTATCCATATAGATAGATAATTAACCACTACAATAGATCCATTATTATTTATGCCATAAACGTGTTTGTTTGCATAATACTAATTCATTTACATTCTGGACTCACCTAAAAGTAGTTCGCCGTTCGACCTCATAATCGCTCCGCCATCATTGAATCTGAGAACAATAAATAAGTAGATATGAATTTTGCATAGCGTTGGTGTATTTCATTAAGGGAACATAATTTGATCCGTACGCTACGTGGGTAGCAAATGCCTGGCAATGGCGACCCACCGGATCTAGGTAGAAGGGGTAGGCCCAAGAAGTCCTGGCTTGACATCCTGGAGGGTTACATGCGTGAAATGGTCTCACTACCATGAATGCCCAAAATTGTGCGAAGTGGAGGAGGAAGAGCCGGAAAGCGGACCCAGACCTCTGAGGTCATCTTGGCCAAGGATGTAAACAGGAAAATACGTGTATAAATGAAGATGATGATGATGATTTGATCCGTATGTGATACGGGTATTATAATCATGCTAGCATTAGGAGTGCGCTAGGATGATTTATGCATCCGAGGCTTTCATTTCAATGTTTGGGAATCCCGGGGTCCAATCCCCTACTTTTCTTCTTACCAAGATTTGGTTATTTTGGTATTTATGGAAGCGATTACCGTCTGACCCCCAATTCCGAGATACAAGCTTAAATCAAAGCTTCCTCAGTGATCAGCACAACCGTGTACCAGCTTACAGAGGTTGGATTGAGCTTGATCTTAGTGGAGCATCATTGTAGGTGTATAAGACCCCACTAAGATCTCCGATATGGATAGATGCAGGTGTAGGTAAAACTTATTAATAGCACTATCGATGTCCCTACACAAATTGCAATGGATCTTCAATATAATCTGCTCGTAAATAAAGCATAAAGTAATAAAAATACGCATCCTATCTAAAATAAATAAATCTTCTAGGACCTATTCCTGAACCCTTTTGCCATATTTTCATAACCTATCTTGGGAATATAATAATTTTATTTATCTGAGTAATAGCAGCCATAGATTTCATGTAATCACCAGCATCGCAACGCAAATACTTTTACTGCCTTTTATTTACAATTGTGAAACGACTAGTGGATTCCAAGAAATATAAGGATGTCTCTTTCATTTGCCGATCACGTCTTGGACGCCGACACGTGAGTTCGTTTATACATTTAAAAAGGATAGCTGAACACTTTCAAACAATTTTACGTCTTAAACAAATGTCATAAAGATTAATTTTCAATATAATGTGCTATTGAATTTTCTAGTGCTGGTATTGTTGCTAATATCAGATGCAATATATCTGCCTGCTGATTTAGAGCCTTTACTCTCTTTGAATAAAGAATCGTCTAAATGGAAGCAGTGCAAAAATTGCAGACAATATTTTAAATGCTTCGTCTCCTTTTACTCCCACGCAGCTTCATGATGACCTTTCCGTAAAACAAGTTAAATGAATACACGATAACCATAATAACTTCCTTTACGACGCATGACATATTTAACGAACTATATCGCCACAGGCATTATTGAATGTTTCATTTTATGTATTTGTTAACTTACAATATTGCTTTACAGTGTAAGTGAAACGAATAAGATACACTTCGTTTCACTTACACAGAAGTATAACCGGTCGCATCATTTTAACGTGATGTTAATTCTGGTTTAGGTACTGATGAGTTTTGCTCTCAATATATTTGGAAGGAAAACAAGTTCCCACGTAAATTTCTTAGATTACATAAATTAATGGAATATACCAAAACAAGGTATTTCAACTGTACCATAAACGTTATACAAATTGCATATTGCAAAGTTACCACAAAATGGGCGGCTCGTGTGTTAGTAATCGCAATTACGTGACTAAGATACTATTGTCAACAATTATACGAGTACGAAACAACCGTAACATACTTTAAGAGAATACCTTCAAGATAGGAACATCTGCGGTTTTAAGCCCATTTTGTCTTAATGATTATACACTTAGGAATCTTAATTCAGTTGTTTAAGGTTTGTGCCTACTTATTCCAGAACAATGCTGTGAATCGACTCTCACAATGACATTAGGACTGTCATCTAGAAAACAATCTATCCTCAGATCTACTTATAAATCGAGATTCAGGACTGATTGTCGTTCTGGAATACGGGCCTTAGTTACTAAAATGGTGATAATGTAAAATTACTAACACTAGTTCCATCTGCACATTGGTTTATGTGAAGTGTATTTGAATAAATTTCTTAAAACCATTAAATTCACCAAACCAGGGTAGATCTAGCTAGCTGATAGGCTAGGTATAATGAAAGTACCGTAACAAATGTTCAATAAAACATTCGCGTCGCAAAACATAATTAGTATACCAATAAAAACTATCTGAAGACATGGAACAATTTAGTACGGTCGCACCAATATCTATTGGAGCAGAAAACGAAGCTTTGTCCATAGTTCTCATGATAAATGAAGACAGGTAGTACAGGCACCCTTCACTTTGAATGACAAGATGGTCATTAAATTCTAGAGACAGGCACTAAATGGTACCTACTGTATAATCACAATTAGCTAATGACTCATAACTGTTAACTGTTAATCAATGTGTCTAATTGCATTATTAGCTTAACTAAAACCTTAAGGTTATTGACACTTTAAACAGTATTTGCCGACGATTTGTGGCACAGCAAAATTTTTTGATGAAGTTAGAATATTAGTAAAATTTTGCAAGGCAAATCTTGCACAGTATCAGACTTGGTGGTCGGCACAATCATTGTAAAATATATACTCGTAGATACACTTCGTAAAAAAAGCCCCACCAAACTTCTTTTTGGAAGGTAAAAATGTATCTTTTTCTTGTAAACAGGCCACCATAATCGTGGGGCTAATAGGTACCACACGCAATAACTTCCGTTGTCGCGGCCCCAGAAGATTGCTTTCTGCAAATCGCATGCGTGATCATTCTCGGTCAACTACTCTGATAGAAATAAATCTTATTCACGTTATTATTACGTCTACATTGCATATAAACTTAATAACCAAACTACCAACAAGTGTTGAGGCTGTAATGCATTTTATATACCACTTAGGTGGCAGAAAAGCACACGGCCAACCTGATAGAAAGTGGTTACTGTGCCCTATGGACGTATGCAACACCAGGGGCGCGCTGCCGACCCTGAAGTGTTAAATATTTCTATACACAAGTGGGCTCCTTATTGACTGCTCTATAACAAAGGAGTTGTATTCAACCTATATCTTAGTAGAGGCTATGTTCTTATTTAAGTGCTCGATGTCTGAACACTGCGTGCAGGAATAAAACCAAGTATAACTATAAAAGACCGTGTAATTTCCCAAGTATTAGAAGAAACTCTCTTAATTCCACAGCGATAATAAAACTAGTGGAGCAGGAAGAAATTAAGTCGGCGTTGATGAATGCCTGACGTGACGGTAGTTCGTGCCTTTCGTTGTTTCTATAACTGTACTTCAAGTTGCTTACTTAAGGGCCAGTCAGTATTAGGGAATTATTTATTTATTTTTGCTGATATATAGAGACATCTACACCTACGAGTATCATCCCCATGTAGTAGACACAGTTATATTTAGACTTTTATTTTGCCAATTATGTTTTTGGTCCCCGTTATAGAGATGAATAAACTGCTAATGTGGGGCTATTCCTTGGTAAGATACCCTGACACTTTTCCGAAGAAAATCCAATCCTTGCCGCATCCCATCATAACATTACTCAACAGCAATAGCACATGTCCCAAAGATAAAAGCGTGGTTAAAAAGAAACGTTTTCTGACTTCCGTTCATCAAAATTTCCCTTTTTAGTACCAAGAAGTCATAGTTTTTAGTATCTTTATTTTATTTCAACAGTTTTATTACAGGCCCATCGTACTGCGTTATAAATAAGCCATCGTAAAAACGCAGATTCGACAGACTAATGTGTCACAGATTGTTCATGCACCTTTGGACCCATGCAGTGCAATAAAACTTTAAACGTTATCTTCCATTAGAATCTTTACGTTTTTAAGCTCAAAAATTAATTAGAGATGATGATGGACCAGCAGCAAAATACATGTACCGATTAATTAAAATTTCAAACAGCATGTAATTGCGTCTTGCGAGAGGATGCATTCGGTATTCTCGAGTCGTAAAATGTTAATCATAATACCTACCCACGGCAATTTGTTCGTAGTACGTTTACCGAATGAGGCTGTTCGACGTTTACTTTATTTCGTAAAATTAATTGGATTCACATTATGTATTCTTCATTAAAGTTAACCTTTCCTTTCTATTGGTGTCAAGCGTGTGATGAGATGTTCTGTAGTTTTCATGACTTTAGCATTTGCCCTCTCTTCGTCCGAGAACCGACCCTGGTTTAACCTTAGATCCAGGAATGCGCACTTCTACTTCTCCTTGTACAATCTGGTTTATTTTTTGTAGGTACTTATGCAGTAGGTGGGTACTCAGTAGGACTCAGTACAGAAACTATTTACACTAGTGGAATAAACCCCGAAATACACATTGATTCCAACTTTTTCTAGGATTGGACTATTTTACATACTTAACATAGTATAAAATTGCTAACTTATCACAGTTATCACATAATGGTAAGTATCCGATTACGGATAATAATATTAAATATCATAATAAATAGTAATCTGTGGTATTTATCAATAAAGCTAGATTTCAAGGTAATTTATCGTGTAATTAAACATGTAATTAATCGTGAAGTTAATTTGCGCGTATCTACAGAACCTACTTACTAGAATAAATTAATGATTATCCAGTTGCATCCTCATAATTAGAAAGCTAATAGGTATATTTGCATTAATTAAAAATTGCGACGGTGAATTTACCTGCTATCTTTTCACGTTTGAACCTTGAACTAATCGCAATGAACTAAATAACAAGGTAGCCTGTGATCTAGAGAAGAACAACTCGACTTTTAACCTACGAGTAATTGAATTCTGCGATAAGGCGATAACCAGTATCGCGTAATAAGTCGCTAGTAAAGGGTTTTATTCATAGATTCATTTCTCACTGACTATTACTTGCCATCCCTTTCTTGTGCATATAGCTGTAGGTATATAAATATAACTCAATTCTGAAAATAAAAGTATGAAATGTGTTTAACATTTCACATAGTTAAAAACGTGTACGAATCGTAGAGAAACTGTAGGCTGCTGATACTGTCTACGTTGGTATTTTTCTATTTTTGATAATATTAATTCCATCCTAGGACATCGATCATCGATCACAGAGACTTGAGTCCTAAGAATGAACGTAACTACATGACACAACGACATCATCCTATTTTAGGATTTATTCCGAATTTAGTTACAACACGTCGAACTTCCATAGTTTTTTTCTACCACTAAGGTGACTAATGTAGTAATGGGAAGCCCATATTATAGTCGCTTGGGAAAATCACAGCAGGGAGATCATTCCAGTTCAAGCGTGCGCGGAATGAACTTCTTTTCATACCTCACTGTGCGCACCGTTTCCGGTCGCAACGTGTGAGGATATTCCGTCTTTGGCGAGCAGTGCGATGTTATAATGTAGCCGTGGGCATTTATTTTTATTTTTTAGACATTGTACACAATATTTAGCACTTACTAGCTTTTGCCCGCGGCTCCGCCCGCGTGGATGTCGGTTATCGCGACCAAACATAGCCTATGTCCTTTCTCAAGGTCTAATCTACCCGTATAACAAATTTCATCAAAATCGGTTCAGTGGTTTAGGTGTGAAAGCGTAACAGACAGACAGACAGTTACTTTCGCATTTATAATATTAAGTATGGATATGGATTTCGATTCCGAACAATTCTTCTGAAAAGATGGCTTTATTTTAAGGATACACAAGCCTTTATTCTTAGCATCTTTTATTAAAATATACATATTCTATAAATCAATATCTTAAACGGTGCAATTATTCTCAATAAGGGGCTGATCCAATGTTATGTAAAAGTGAACTAACGATGTACTATATTACTTGCAGATATTTATCTGTAAGATGGACGTGTTAATGGTTTTAAAGTGGCCGCACCTTTCGTATAAATATGTAATACATACTTTTGTAATAGTGCGGACATGATGTTTGCAATTTTGGATTAACCTATTTCATTTTCTTATTCGCATATAACGCATGTAGAGTGGGGATATACGTCATGACAGATGATAGGCTCGCCCCTTATTGCGTGGGACCTAACATTATAGTCGGCGAAATGTGAGCGTTACTGTTAATACACCTCTGCATACCCCTTTAGGGATTTACAGGCGTGAGTATATGTATGTATATAATATTTTGTATGACAGCGAAAATAACGCCCAGTTTCCGAAAGGCTGATCAATGTCAAATTAACTAATCGGCTGTTATTTTTTTTTTCAAGTAGCAATTGGGTTGCTAAAAGCCGGTTCTTTCCCACCGTCCACCTTCCCAGACCACCTGGGTGTACGGTGGTAATTCTTTTTTAACTACGGTTCACTTTTGTCCACCTAATAGTATAATTTGATCATAGTGTTGGTTAATCAGCTATTTTAACCGACACGATGATCAAATTAAACTATTTAACAGTGATTCTAGCAACCCAATTGCTACTTGACAAGAGATTTGACAGCCGATTAGTTGATTTGACGTTGATCAGCCTTTCGGAAACTGGGCGTCAGTCTAAACTTCCACCAGGATCAATTCGCTAATTATATTATTCTCGTACATACATACAAATAATCACGCCTTTAGCCCCGGAGGGTTAACCATAGGTGAATTATCACACTAATTATTCTCAGTGTCAATATAATCAGTATCGATAGACAATACGGTGAATAAAAACATTTCACAGGAGAAACAATGTCGGCCACAATTATTGTTTTCTGATAATCGATAACAATGCCCATTCCTAAAGGCTTTAATTTTTTATGCGGTGACCTTACTAAGTAGGCTGTTGTTACCGAGATTTTTCCTGTACAATTGTAAAGGGTAAGTAAATCTGTGGTTTTTAGAGCATCTCTTTCTCACAGCTCTAGTTATCTGCTTGGATTTATCTACAACATAAAATCATCCTTACTGCATTGTGATAACTAACAATTTCGATTACAATCGGTTTGAACATCTAAGGTTACCGTGTCAATGAAAAATGTGCGTTAATAAGGAGTAGTAAAGTAGAGTTTAAATGTTATCAAGTGGTTGTTAAGACGTTTTAGTGCGAAGTGGGCGCGATTGTCGTGGTCAGATTTCCCGACTACGCAACCGGCTCGCCAGGGTACATTTTATACACAGATTGCGACAAAAGTGAGAATTACTTAGCAACAAAGACTGTGAAGAAGCGTGTTTGGTTAATGTTTGATTTTACAGTTAGAGACAATGAAAATGTCGAATAACTGTTCTTAGACAGTCGGCAATGAAATTGAATGCTATTTTTATTCCCATGCACGGTGACCTTTAATTTTTTGTACATTTATTTAATATTATACTCTTTATATTATAAAACTTTATACCTTTGTTTGCCATTTACTTTATTCTCGTTAAAATAGCTAGGTGGATTTCGCAGCAATTAGCACACAAAACTATGATCTGGGCAAAGGTATCATAGACTATTTTTTACTCAGGCAATAGGCCTTGTAAGAGAAATAGGCTTTATTTTTAACAATTATTATGCATTTTATGTTATACTCACACCAGTAGGTAGATGTGTATTAACGCCCAAAACATGCTCTTTAACTCTTTTTGAACTTATGGAACAGAGGACGAGCTGTCAACCAGATATTCAAACTTATTGAAACTCCGCACTGCTATAAGAACTTCCTCACAAAAAATACCAAGAATGGTAATAACACTGTCTGAAATCGAACACAGGAACGTGGAAAAGTTGATGAGTCATCAACTTTATTACCTCTCTCTTCTTTTAAAAAACTGTAAAAAACGCTAAGTTGGTATTGGGAATTATCATAATATCTAAGTACCTACCTATCATATATTTAATCAAGTAGTAGATACATTTTGTAACATACCGACGACGTATGCAAATTAGACGCGCTAATATTATATACAAATTAAATCATTAACCATATTTGTTTAAAAGTATTCAATTAATAATTTCTAATAAGACTCAAACATTATTAATAAACGAGACGGGACGTAAAATACTAAATTTTAATTAAATACACGGCATTAACATAAACTAGATAGACTAACATAAATTCGTGAATGCGGTACTAACCGCTTCATTTGAATAAGCAATGTGATACATTATTCAATATTAACCCTTATATTTAACCTTAGTATACCCGCGGGTCTCTCAGACCGACGATTAACGCTCCCTTATTTTCTTTATAATGAATAGCGCTGGCGTTTCGTACCCCTTAGTAGCCGGACAGCTACAATTCAGTGCAATTCGAGGGATTATTACTTTATTTTAATAAAATTTTAAAGCAAATAGTAGAATTAATTATTCAAATCCATTTAGATTGGAAAAGTGAATGCTCAGACAGAACTTGAACCCGCAAGCAGTCCCTTATAGAGGGAATGCCCTGACCACTGAGCTATTGAGCCACGTCTTGAGCACTAGAAATTCACGTAAACCCCTGGGGCGACGCGACGGCGGGAGCGCGATCTACCGATATAATCAAACGAACTTATAAATTTTATTTTAGGGAGTCCAGTAACCAAAATTACTAATGAGTAATGTCGTTTAACCCCTCCAGCTAAATTAATTGCTTGTACTAAGTATGAGTTCACATTAGTCGCACTAGGTGGAGTTCGAACTGTTAGTTATCTAAGTTAAGTTTGGGCCTGAGAGACCCAATGCGTGGGTTTCACCATTAGACGCTGGAAAAGAAAGGTTAACTATTCACGAAACATGATACATGCATGTTAAGGAAATTTAGAACTCATAAAAAAAGTAATGTTTTTAATAGTTCACATCGGTAACGGCTATATTAAATTCAACATGACCACCTGTGTGGCGTGGCGGTAGAGTTCGACATCTTCAAGGGTCACAGGTTCAATTCTCAGAATGTGTGCATGAATAGGTATATTTGCGATGATCCGGGTGTTTCTATATATATATGTATATTATGCAAAAATGTATATAGGTTGTAGGTACGTCTATTCATAGGTATTCCAGAATCCATAGTACCTGAAAGTTATACTTAAATTGGGACTCAATGAAGCTGTGTCACAATGTCTTAAAATATTCATCATTATCTTCATGGTGACGGTATTTTCCTGGTTACATCCGTGCCAAGATGACCTTCTGGCTCTTCCTCCTCCAACTCACATGATCTTGGGCGTCCAGCGTCCATGGTAGTGAGACAATTTGCTCACCTTCCACGATGTCAAGCCTCCCAGTCAAGTAGTCAAGCATACTAATATAAGAAATATGAAAATTTTTATGTTCGGATATTTAAATCACCACTTGATTTGGCCCCAAAAAACTATATAACATTATTAATTTCTCTCCAAGTCCACACAAATGGAGACGCAGTCCATAACTAGTATTTAATAAAAATACAATTACATTTAACCAAAGATAAAATAATACATTGTAAAGTTCAACAAAGACTTTCAAATTGTTTCTCATCACACCGCCAGTCAGGATGACACAGCACAGCCTTTACTTTTACTCGCAGCAGACTTATAGAAACAGTAATTATTTATCTTGAGTAACAAAGGTTGGTCAATGATTTATATAAAGAGTTATAATGAATACAGGCTTTAGAAGACTTCTCGTTAAGAAAAGTATTTCAATATTGTGTGTAGGAACGAGTAACGGATTTGATGGAGCGCGTTTAATTCTTTAGTACTGTTAAATTATATTTTTTTCAATAGATTCTAACTAGATTTATTTGGGGTTATTTGATATTATTTCTACTGTCACTAGATGGTTGTTGTCTCATAGTTAGAATTGTAAGTTTCTATTTCCGGGATAAAAAGTAACTTATAATCTCATTACATACTAAATTCTATTCTATTCATACCAAATTTTAGCCGGATTCGTTCAGCCGTTAGAACTTGATTGAATAAAAAGCTTTTGAAAATGGCTTTTAGGGGAGCGGTTGCTGTCTTTTTTTTTATATAGGACACGTCAAATTGACTTCGCCTCGCCTGATGGTAAGCTGAAGGCAAAGTCTGATCTAAACACCACTCTCAAATTCAACTCAATTTTCAATTGGTTAATTTGACCTATAAAGTCTAAATATTAGGCAAGACCTGAATCATTACAGTCAACCAATACACTAAAGGAGTGATTGATCACGTGTTGAAAATTTATTATTCATTTATATATGGAAATGGACGTCAGTCACACCTACGCGCAATAAATACAAATAATATATGGTGTTTATTACCCTAATAATAAAATACTATTAGGCGTAATCGTTTTAGTAAACTTAGGATTTTCTATTAAAGTCCGTATACGAGATAACGAGTTGGTTATTAGACTACCGTGTCCTAAATGTGGGACAGTCAAATAAGGTCACAATTATTCTATGAGAACTTCACTTTTATAACTTTCATTGTTGCACTTTTTGTGTTCTTTCAAAAGACTTAAATTATGTTTGTTTATACTTAAGATAGCGAAGAAACAGACGACCTACTTGATGGAAAGCGGCTACCATGGCCTATAAAAGCTTGCAAAAATAAACATGCTGTCGATTGTTGCCTATAGGCGGTAAGGGAAATAAATAAACGCAAAAAGGAGGTAAATAATTTTAATTAATTATGGTAGATATTACATCCAATCAAATAGATATATTATACAGAGAAAAAAAAAGTTTTCTCATTCTCACTACCTAACTTCTCCTACTGCTTAAGACTATCCAAGCTGGGCATACCATGACAGTTTTGAAGGATGCTAATGGAAATATTGACAAACTATCTACAACTCTTTGCGAGCAAGTCTGTATGTTAAACAAATAATCGTTCCGGTCCATAGATTTTCTTTTTACAAATAACAATATTATGACTGCCAAGGTTTCTAACGTTTGTAATTAATAAATCTTGATTGCTTATAATTACTTAAGTGATTTAACAAACGCCTGTTAAGTCACTAATAAATCTTGGGCCTTAAAAATTACAAGACACAAATTACGTACCATTTGATAGAAGATAGGTCTAAAACGTTCATTATGCAACGGTAAGAAATTAAAAAATATTGACAACGTGTGTAGTTTGACTCATTAGTTTTATAATCAATAAAAGATAAAGTGTGTCGGACCGTTATGAGCGTAAAAACCTGTAGTGGGTCATTGGCACAGCACGAGGCGGGCATCGCCATCGCTTCGAGTGCGGAGATGCGAGCAGCGAGTCAATTTTTTTTTTTTTGCATTTTCAATCGATATTGATGGGCTGACAGCTATTAAATATTTTATACTTTTTATTGTATGTGTGTAAAGGTAAGCCAACATACCAAGTTAATTGATTTCAAAACTATTTTTTTACTTTTATTTTGTAATATTAAGTCATTGTTTTTCTGTTCATTGTGTGTGATATTAGAAAGAAAAGGTACTGTTAATCATAAAGCTTACCCATTATCTTGCCTATTAATTTTAACTATGTATGTATGGATATCTATATCTTAAATTTATCCTTCGTACAAAGTTTAAAATAGTAAGTCTTTTGATCAAAGTTTTTTTTATTATAATAACGTAAAATATTTTAACACTTAAAGTGCCTATAGCATAGAAAAACATCTGTTTTAATGTGTAAACCAAACTAAAATTCATAACAAGGTGCTCACAGACGTTTAAAATTAGTAATCGGCAGTTTTCTGAATAGTAATAGCTTAATTTTTTCCAACATTACCATTTCCGACCACCCATAGTACAACATAATAAAAATACCGAAGCTTGCATTGTCTAAAAGATTATCCATACTCATCAATACAGAGATTTAAAAGGCAAATGTTCCGCAACACCCGCCAAGAATATTTTACAATGAATCAACAGGTATTAGTTTAGCAAACAAGGCGAATGAACTCAATACAATATGACTATTTACATATAAAAGTAACGTCATTGTTGTACTTACTATATTATTTGTAAACAGAAAAACTATGCCGCGAATTTATGAATAGTGATGATGGACACAATGTGCTACTTTGATACAAATACAATGACTGGGACTACTATCTGACTAATTCAGTTAGTATGTGGCCTTGGTGGAGATAGGCTTTTGGTATGACCATATTACCCAATTTCATTTCCTGATATAATAAAATTATGTAAGCCCAGTGACCTTCGTATAAAAGTATAATGTTATGAAATGTTTGGCCATGGAAAGTAGGTACTTTCCATGGCCAAACATTTCATTTCATTTCACGTAGGTACGTTTGACTAACATTTTGTGGGTACTAACCAACAAACCATATAAATTGTAGCCCTTTAGGGGTTCAATGGGATGCCTCTAGGGTACGTTTATCATAATGGTACCTTTTTATGAAGTGTTGAAACCCCTTACGTGTACCTACAACTTCACCAAGAAGTTAAGTCGTAAGTCTATATCCGACCAAAAAATAGTCTGTCTAGCCAGGGCCCCGGATATACACTGAGAAGAAAATCACCGGGATCTCCAACCGACATTGGTCGAGAAGGTACTGGCTGAGCATCACGATCTTTATTGCTGTCAAAACATAGAAATTTACTAATTGTTCAAGAGTCATTACGTCTTGTGTGGTCATAGAGCCGAGAATAGTATAGGTACATCTTTTTTCTTTCAAAATTTAATTGCTAGTTTGGAACGTTGAACATAGTAATTTAATATCTTTACATTTTAACACTTATTTAAACTCCGTGCATGTGTTTATTGTAAAGTATATTGTTGTTTCTGAAACATTTCAATACCTTTTAGGGAATTTATCATTTATTAACCTTTTCCTATATTCGTTTTCAGGTGTCTGCTTAAAAAAGTTCCCAAAATAATGATGCATAGCAACTACCTATAAATGTTGATGGTAAATGGTACCTCCCTCAGTTTCTTAAATATACTTGCTCTCTCTTTTTTCTTTTTTTTTTTAAATGGGACACGTCAATTTGACTTCACGTCACCTGATGGTAAGCTAAAGGCAAGTCTCAGAAAAGTCTTCTGAAGAAATTTTCAATCTTCTTGATAATATGTATTGACCGACGCATTTTTACTAAGTACCTACACATTTATTGTATTTCTTATCTGTTCAATTGCAATCTCTCTGATCTATCTCAAAGTACTGCATACTTATATACCTATTTTTTTTTTTTTATACCACTTAGGTGGCAGACAAGCACACGGCCCACCTGATGGAAAGTGGTTACCGTGGCCTATGGACGTATGCAACACCAGGGGCGTCACACTCGTGCTGCCGACCCTGAAGAAACCTTCTAATGCCCTTCTTGAAGAACCCCATATTGTAGTCGCTTGGGAAAACCATCGCGGGGAGTTCATTCCACAGCTTGAGTGTGCGAGGGATGAAGTTCCTTTCATACCGCACAGTGCGCACCGTTACCGGTCGCAATGTGTGAGGATGAACTCCCCGCCTATGACGAGAAGTGCGATGATAGAATGTAGCTGTGGGCATCATGTCAAACAATTCATCTGAGCACAAACCATTGTATAGGCGGTAAAACACACACAGTGAAGCATAGTCTCTCCTGAGACTGAGTGTTTCCACATCGCCTGTGAGTATGGGATTGCCGACGAGCCTCAACGCCCGTCTTTGTACCGAGTCGAAAGGGTCAAGCTGGCACGCAGGCGCTCCGGCAAAAAGGTGACAGCAGTACTCCATGTGAGGCCGAACCTGTGCCTTATAAAGGAGGAGTCGTTGCCCCGCAGTGAAGTACTGCTTCGCCCTGTTGAGCACCCCAAGTTTCTTTGATGCCAACTTGACCTTGTCTTCCAGATGACTTCGGTATTGGACGTCGCTGGAGATATCGACACCAAGAATCCCGATACTTGTGGAGATGGTGACGGTGTGCCCAGGAATTGCGGCGCTACAACAAATGGAGCCTTCTTAGCGGTGAATACACATACTTGTGTCTTGGTAGGGTTGAATAGGACTAAATTTAGTCGTCCCTAATCGGATACTCCAGACAGAGTAGTCTCAATTTCGGACACAAGTTGTTCGCGACTCTCCTCCACTTCCGACCTAGGGATATTTGCACGGCCCGTGTAATACGTGTCACCGGTGCTGTCATCTGCATAGCAATGGATGGAGCCATCAGACAGCATGTCATTGATATTCAGCAGAAACAAGGTCGGGGACAACACGGAGCCTTGCGGAACACCAGCGTTTATGTCCATGCGGTCCGAGCAGCTGCCATCGACGACGGCTTGAATACTTCTGTTGGACAAAAAGCTGGCAATCCATGCGCACAATCCCGCGGGGAGTCCATAACGTGGCAACTTCGCAAGAAGACCTCTGTGCCAGACCCGATCGAAGGCCTTCGCTATATCTAGGCTGACCGCTAAAGCCTCACCCCGACTCTCGATGGCTTGCGCCCATCGGTTAGTGAGATACACTAGGAGGTCACCGGTAGAGCGACGGTGGCGAAAAACGTACCTATTTTTATACGATTTAATTTTTATATCTATTGGTATAGATAACACATACCTATTGCCAAAGTGACAATCTTCCAGATTGCCAACATCCAATTTCTCCGTCTTTAACGCTTAAATTTCACACGACATACGCCCAGCAACGCAATCAATAACTCAAAACGAATGTTTCATAATAACCGAAGGTAGTCATAAAATAATAAATTTATTAGCTGTAAAGTCAAATCGTATCTTAGCGGTAAAACGAGGGCATGGCAGGCTGTTACACCTTGTGTTAAATCTATGCGTTTGTTAATGAAAAAGATAAACATTGCATACATAATACGTAATTATAATATCTTATAACACGTTTCTCAAACTTTTTCAAGTTTACTTAAGGTGACGTTAGTAGGTTTTTATTGATATTAGGTATGCGTTATTGGTAGCCAGTTTTAACCTCACTTGTAATTCAGTACACTTGCTGATTGACGAACTCTCGGGTTTGGTATGTCAGACGGTAGTCACTCACATAAAAGTTCAAATCAAAAAGAGGAGAAGAATCGAAGTGAACACATTGGATGCCGAAAACAACGATAAGGTTAAGACGGAGTCTTTATGACCGAAGTTGGAAACTATAGAAACTTCCAGCGATAAGGCCGCCCATTGTACTATCGCGATCATAAGTGCAGTACCAATCTGACGCAACTATTGCGCGTCAACATTAGTCGTACTTATGACCTTATTCTTTGAAGACAATTCACACACACATACACAACACTAGTCGTACAGTACTCTTACTAAACTTTTGAAGTTATGACCTTAATCTTTGAAGATAATTCACACACACACATACACACACATTAATATTGTTCACTCGTTGATTGATATTGTTAATTTCAATATCATACGTAAGCCGCCCCGTAGCTGAGTCGTTTAAGGTGCGGCTTGACGAATAGTATGAAATCTGTCGGTGATGGTTCGAACCTACCGGAACTAATACACCTTTTTGTGTTTTATATTTAAAAGTTATGATATTATAAATGTTGATACGAATATAAAAATGTTTCTTAGGTAGAATTTTAAACTTAGCGAGAAAATAATTATTTGAGGGTGCATTTGAAATAAAATGGATTCATTGGCTATGAGTGAAGTTGTTGGTTGGTGAAGTCAGTTACGACTACCCTATTTATATATTATATAATCTATGGTTACGACTGTTTGTGTTAATTACTGTTCGAGCGATTACATTTCTTTTTTAAATCAATATGTCAAATATAAGTATTGAAGCAAAAGCTAATATTGTGGCCATATTCGAATGGTCTGAATATATCTCAAATTTCTAATAAGACGGGTTTATCTGTAAGTTAATTAATTAATTAATATTGTTGTAGTGCAATTTTGTTCATTGGTTGCAATTGTGTAATATGGTTGTTGTTTTTTTAGAGAAATACTGGGAGTCGTTGCGTGAAACAATTTAAGGAAGAAGAGTTGCAGAGTTGGAGGAGAAGTGGAAGACCTGCTGAAGCGGCGTTATATGGTAGCAGAATATGAAACGAATAACGAAGAGTATTTACTTTAACTGGGAATCAACAATATTTTCTGATGAAAAAACGTTTAAATCATCTCAAAAAGGAAGATTACATTTATGGCATAAGGATAAAACACGGTGGTGTGAAAACGACAGTACCGAACACTGAATCTAAGTGTAAATTATGTGGGGGTGGATTAGAGCGCAAGGGCCGGGTGAATTAGACAGTGGCGTAGCTAGGTGACCAAGGGCCCCGGTGCAAAAAGAAACAGGGGGCCCCCCTATTTTTTTTTTGGTTCCGAAAATTCCTTCGGGCGTCGCACGTCGCCTTACCGAAGTAAACGATGAGGTAGGCATATCCCCTACCGGTCGCTAACGTGCTGTTGGCGATCAAATCCCTTCTCTCTCCCTCTTTTTCGTGCGGAAATCCCACCCCCGTCGTCGGCCATAGGGGGTAGTTATGTGGGACTCGGACCGCCACACGCCTTCTCGGATCTTCAGATACCAGAGCTGCCGGGGTGTAAGGTTACCGAGAGCATATCACTGGCACCCCGGCTGATTCTGGGCCATCTACGGTTTTAAAATGGCCTCCTCGGGTGTGAGAAGCACGGTGTCCCCATAGAACTCTGAAAAGAAGGACGAACATCAAACCGCGGCGCCAGTGGGGGTGAAAGGATGACAGGCGGCCGCACATGTAACCCCCACGCCTGCGCTCGGTAACCGGTCCGCTCCTTGCCTGCTCTCCATTGTGCCCTTTGCTAGTCAGTGGGATATGTGAAAAGTCTCCGACCAGCCCTCAACAGATCCGCGAGAGAGGAGCGCTGCCGTCTCCGTTGCCCAGGGTGCACCGCGTGGTGACTGCGGACCCCGCACCCCAATCCTTCTTCCCTTGTAGAGAGGCGCGCGGAAACAATCTAGATATACATCTAGCTTGTTTCCGCGCAAATCATACGTAAATTTCTATTTATTTTCGTGTGCCTACAGAATACTTAGCGTTAAACTCTACAGATCCCACACCCGTTCACATAGGCGATAATTTGGTCGACCACACGGACCAGGCTAAGTACCTGGGATCTGTACTTCATGTGACTGGTGAAATCGACTACAACGTCAAGGCACGCATTGCTGCCGCGTGGGCCAAGTGGCGAGAAATGACTGGCGTCACGTGTAATCCCAAAATGCCAGTCAGGTTGAAGGAAAAGAAAGAAAGAAAAGAAAATACATTTATTGCAAAACACAACGCACATTACACAATACACAATTTAGGGGGAGGTCATTAGGCCACGGAGGTCATGGAGATGAAAATGCTATGCGGCGTTACGCGTAAAGATCGCGTGACGAACTCTCGCATCCGCAGCAGCCTTTATGTCCGTGATATGGTGGATAAAATGCAAGAGAGCTGCCTTCGCTGGTGCGTCCATGTCTTGCGGCAACCGCCGGGCTACGTGGGTAACAAATGCCTGGCAATGGCGCCCCCGCCGGGTCCAGGTAAAAGGCCCAAGAAGTCCTGATTTGATGTCGTGGAGGGTGATATGCGTGCGAATTTTTCTCACTTTCATGGACGCCCAAGATCGTGCGAAGTGGAGGAGGAAGAGCCGGAAGGTGGACCCTGCTGTGCAATTCTCTAAGCGTTCAGCGTCGAGCACAACGTTGCAACAACCTTGACCGAGATTGTCATTGGTTGAGTTCCAGTGACGTCACCCTGTCTGACCAATGACAATCTTGATCAAGGTTGTCGCAACGTTGTGCTCGACGCTAAACGCTTAGAGAATTGCACAGCTGAGCTCCGAGGTCATCTTGGCCACGGATGCAATCAAGAAAATGCGTCTATATGCAGATGATGATGATTTCGTGTTTATGTCGAATTCGGTGAAGGTGTTTAGGCCGGAATTAAACCAACTAAAACTGCATGCAGTCTCGGGTCTCAAGCACCGGAGTGTAAGCGGGACCAATAAGAAAATTCCATTGCACCTCGACAGACCCTGGGCCATATAGCTACGACTTTGAGATGGCCCCCTCAAATATGGGAACCACGATATCTCCATCCGGCCCAGAACCATCCCACCCCCTTACTTGCTTTCCACTGCGACAGTGGCTAATCAGAGTTACACGTGAAAAGTTCATAGTTAGCCATAGGCCGCAGCGTCTATGCCAGCGTCTATGCCTATGCTGCTGCTGTCTCCGTTACCCAGGGTGCACAAATGGTCTTCAATAGAAGAGCAGCGATTATCTAGCAAAAAAAAAGTAGATACTGGAACTCGTATTACTATTATAATATTACTAGTTACAATTAATTTACTATAAGTAAAATATTTTATTATGACTGCTAGAATATCACTCTCTAGACATTAAGCTTGGGGGCCTTCTGAGGGTTCAGGGGGCCTCTAAGCTAGCTACAAATGTGATGGCGAATCTTTCAACGAGACAATACTGCACAAAATTCCCAACAAATGAGTTGCACTGATTAGAGTTGTGCTACAACCCATTTTCGCATTCCAAAATCAAGACTTTTTTGGTAGTTCAATATGAGATTTGCTAGTTCAGGCTCGGGCTTGGGGGGCCCCCTGAGCCTGGGGGCCCTGGTGCACCGCACCACCTTGCCCACCCATAGCTACGCCAGTGGAATTAGACCCAATATCTACGCGTGCAAATAGTGCAAATTATGTGGAAGTGTTAGAAGATATAATGTTGCCCACAGTGCGAAATGTCTATCCAGATATAAATGAAGGTTTAAGGGCATTAGAAGGTTTCTTCAGGGTCGGCAGCATGAGTGTGACGCCCCTGGTGTTGCATACGTCCAAAGGCCACGGTAATCACTTTCTATCAGGTGGGCCGTGTGCTTGTCTCCCACCTAAGTGGTATAAAAAAATGATATAAGTTTTGTGCACGATAATTGTCCCATCCATCGAGCCACCATACTTCGCGAATGGTTTAGTGAACGTAAATTTATTCCTTGCTGTGGCGAAGGGTGAAAATGTTCAAAAGGGAAGCCGGTGGCAAATCCCAAAGAACAACCATGGCAATTTTGTATGAAATTCTCTCAAATTTTAGATAGGTACTAAATTTTAGGTGTAATACATGTAATAATGCATTAAACTTAAGCATCTCTACCATGACTTCCCTTTGCAGAGCAAGCCGGCAGGAATCGTGTTATGAGTACTCCTCGCCACTGAATTTCCTTGGCCAGCACGATCCCCCGATTTGAAACCTTGTTTAAATATTTTTGTTATTTAATTTCAGTTGAGCCTATTGAGACTACTGAGCCTATCAAGGGTCGTGCTGGCCTGTAATTAGTATAAGACTGTATGGTTGAGGTTAAGTTTCAATCCTCTTTTCCGAAAAAAAACTTTCGAGAAAATGAATAATTAAGCTATAACCTCAATATGCAATATTAATTTTATTAAAAAAGTATATTTTTTGGATGAAATTATTATAACCACAAATTAACATTGGATAATTCTTTTAATAAACTTTTTTTTTTTAAACTATTGTTTTATTTATAATCTATTGTAAATTAAGTATAATATTTTTCTATTTGTAAATAATTATTTCTAATTCTGTTAACTTGTTCCTAAAATTTCATGAAAACAAAACAACAAAAAGTGGAAAAACTAAGATCCGAACCCACAACATCCGATTTCAACATTATCCATAGCAGCCTTGTTACCGACCAGGCTACGCACTGCCTTACGTAGAATCACGAATTTTTGCATTACTTTATATAGATGCATGCTTCGAACATAATAGTATGAAAAGGCGAGCATAACGTTTTCTTTGTTTCGCATCACACACATTTATATTTTCTCATATCGATACTGTGTGACGTATAAATGTATGCGTTAAACATTACATACACATAGATACGCGTTTAACCGGACAAGCAATTATAAACATTACGGTGCTAATGCACTTTTAATTACGATAGTACATTAAACTATAATACGTGTACAATAAAGAATTATCTATTTATCTATCTATAGTTGCATACTGTGTACCTAAGTATGTAAATGTTACCTAACTGAATCTTTCTTTCAACGTGTCTATCTGTCTACGTGTTTTAGAATAGCTTTCTATGAATCGTGCTGAATCAAACTTGCAGCAGGTATAGGTGCAACAAGGGTGCGGGTATAAGCTCGTAAATTGAGCGACAAATTGCTTATCTTCCCACGCATAAGTGTCAATTACGAAAAGAGGCTCGTTGCGTTTTCTCAGTTTAGATTGTATAAGTAGGTCTCAATTTCATATTCACATTTTCAGTGAAGTTCACTGAGTTATTAATAAATTTCTAAATTTGAAAAAGCTTTTTACCTAGTTGCGTGAATTTGGTTACGATATTCGCTATTATTGCCCTTGATTCAATTAATTTTATACGCCGCAATCAGGCCATTAGCGCGGAAAATCCCTAGAAAACTGTCAAGGGTTTGGAAAATTTCAATCTAAATATCTGTTATGACATTTGTTAGGCAAACATCAACGAATTAGGAAGTAATATACATAACATTCCTTCAAACGACATATCACACACCGAATTCAGGTTTCTACCTAGTTCACATCATGCATATTCATGTGGTATTCATTTTGAGATACATAATTAAATCTCTATAGGAACGGAGATGAGGATTATTCAAAGCTTAGCTAAGCAGCGGAGTAACAGTTACATGCGCGCGCGCCCGTTGGGTGGGCCGCGATCACGACACGACATCCCGACCGAGTCACGATGATTGACGACTACCTGCCGGACATTGCCGAAGGGCTGCTGGTGGGTATTCGAGCTCATGAACCAGGGAAGTAAATTATTAGATGTTGTGATGAGTCTATCGTGTATTGTCAGGGAAGTAGTAATTGGGTTAGCACTGTAGACATGTCTCTTAACTATTAAAATCACATTATACTATTACAGGGGTGGCGAGGCGAACCTTTATGCATCAACGTGCCATCATTCTAAAATAAAAGTTAAATGAAACCTGACGATTTTTACTATAAAAAGTATATTTGAAGCGTGAACTTTTTTACATACGGAATCCACATTAAAATTTTTATTAGAAAAAGGTTGAGAGTCTCGTGACAAATGCGTTCAACATATCACCGATACAAAACACTAACTACTTGATCCTATACGACTTGTAAATCGACATACTTGCTGCACTAAGCATGTTTTCTTAGAAAACTGTTTGCTAGTAAGCTCAGCATGATATAAATCGACGAATGGTCTCATAAAAAGTGAACACGCCCATAACGAATAATCTGTCGTAATAGATACTATACAAAGTAGAGTATCGCAAATAGTTTCGAGTCATTAAGCAAAAGTATTTACTATTAACACATAAAAACTGATTACAGTATTCATTTTGTACTGTGATGCATTGCGTATCTTGTGACATATTTTATAGAAGTATTGGATAAGATTACGCAAACCAATACGATATTCAATAGGAATTCTATAAAGCGCGGTCAACTACACAAATAAAAGAATTTGTTAAATTTCAAAAGCATCTTTTTGCGAGAACCTGCTCTAACACAACCAGAACAACATTTCGAATAGTCACGTAAATTACAAAGCACCCATTTGTTATTGAATATACCTCTTTTGTGATACTCACGGATCACCAATATCTCCAATTATTCTCTCTATTATCAAATGCGGGCACGAACCGAGAAATTTGCTCAAACTCGTGAGGCAGCAGCCCAACGGTATCAATTCACAAAACGTAACACCGCTAATCGAATTACGACCGAAAGCCCTAAATGGGAAGTGAGAAATAGGTGACGAAAACTGAAATGGAAGATTATAATCGTGACCATGGGGCTATAGGATTTCTTTTATTGTATTAAGAAATACTGACACCCATTTATCGGTTTTGATCAACAATTGTAAACGTGAAATAAACGAGAATGATGTTAGCGATTCAGAGAAAATTTCACTAATGATAGGAACGATCCGTCAATTATAACTAAACAGCGTTATCACGTTTACTCAATGAATTTCATGACGTAATCTACCAGAAACTATAGTAAGAAATACTGTAAGTAATTTAATAAGAAACTATTTTTTAATGTACATAATCTAACTAATAATGAACTGTTCTGAACAAAATAAAATAAAAGCATCTCACTATTCTGCGACGCTAGCGCTGTCAAATGTTACACCTACAGTCACATTGATTAATAACGGTCGAATTTGTAACACGATAATTTAGTGGTGTGGCTCACACAACAAAAACCGCAGTGTGAGGTTACGTCACAAATCGAACAGTGCGGCAGTGATCGATTTCATGACTCGATGCGAGATGTACTCGATACGACAAAGTAATCCGGGTTGATACATTAAGACGTCTTGTGCTTGAGGCAACAGCTTCTGTGGGTCACACAATAGCAAGCTTTGTGAATCTTAATGAAGTCTAATGTGAAATTTTAAACGTTGATTAGAAGCGCATTCTGTTGTTGTATGTGATGATGAATCGGCAAATTGACTATTATGGGCTGCAGCTTTTGAATAGCTTTTAAATACAGTATACCTATTACATTCATCTTTCAGAGTTATAATTTTATGATATAACCTACGGCTTTAAGTAATGCTTTCTATGTGAGTAAACGAATATTATAAGTTATACTTTAATATCAATCGCGACTGATCATGACGAAATAACTTAGGTACATGAAACCGCAGCGCACTATAAAGTATATTTATTAGATACTTAAATACGGTACTTAATTAGCGTGCAATTAATATAGTATGACTACGAAGCACTAAGTTTGTACAAAATAGAAAATATTAGTAAGCTGATCACGAATCGTGAATTATGACATGCAAAATAATTTTATGTAATATAACATTTTAGTTGAACAATTTAATTTCCATGACTCACGATCTCGTATGCACGTCATACACGAATTAAGTGGTCTCGCCCAGACTGTGAATGAAACTAGGGAACATCTTATTCGATTCGCACACACTTAACCCCTGTGTCGAGAATTCGATTCAAACACGAACCGCGGAATCGATTTCCTTTAAAGTTCCTCGTCCACCCACGGTCTCGTTCACAGCACATTTCACAGTCTGATATAAAGCTAATATGCTAGATAAGGAACATTACCAAATAAGCCAAGCAATCCAATATATGTTTCGATAAAATCGATTTTATACACTTATCGACTGAATATTTAACTGTTATCATAATAGCTGTCGTAATATAAGATTCTAAGTAACATCCTTATGAAAGTGTCCGTATCATTTGAATACGTATGACTGCGTAATGTCACTAGATATCTATAGAGCGTGCAAGAACCGTTTTCGTTAGAAAATATTGCGAGTACGCATCTACATACAAGGGAATACGGCTATTAAATCTTCCAGTGAACTTATTTCTATGCTTCTCAGTACTAAGTACTGAGAGCGAACCGCGTTCAGCCATTAGCATAACTAGAGAAGCGCGGGCGCAGGTGAGCGGCTAACGGAACACCGCATGAGCATATCGACGATGCATCTAATACGTCGTATTTCAAATTCAACTTTACCACTATTGGTTTAACAACGAATTTCTATTATTAGTACGAAGTTATGTATAAATTAAATTTATTGCCGCGTTTAGTCTACAAATCCCAGAGACAACGCTCGGGGCTGTGTCAAATAGATTAACGCATCACAATGCATCTACGGTCAGAACCTTTACAATTGGTATAATAAAACATTTCGCGAGGTCTTTGCATAGCTCTGTGATTTATTTTATTGATACAATGAACTGTACACACTAGACGTCGACAAACTGAATACTGATTAGAAATCGTGTCTGTAGTATTTCTCTATTGAACTTTTACCGCGTTGCATTTAATTTGTTTATGTTTGTTTACATGTTTCCATTCTACTTCACAACTAGCCAAGTGCGCTAGTTTATACATAATTCACCTTAACAGTCGCATAGCTGCGTCGTTTCGAGAGCAAAACTCGTGATTCTGAAAGCGAAACGTTTCTTACGCGGCATATATCACCATGACTAATGTATGTAATGTTTATTCCTATTACGGAATAAACGAGCGTTTATGGTAACTCGCTTATTGAAATACAATTACGTTTTTGCGTTTTAAGCAACATTGTGCGGACTTGGTATATATAATATGCTAATTAAATGACACTAGTATCACACTCAAGCGATTATCTGCACAATTTATGAATGTATCTTACAAGGTATCTTATCGGTTGGTCTGCAATTCATAATTTATTTGATGGGAAAGACAAGCTTCTTTGAGCTCGGTTAACTCAATTGAAGAGAACTAACTACACTACCTTGTAACATAATTTTATATCACGAAAATGTTAAGACTAACGTCATTCTAATAAATCTATCATCGCGTTCAACATTACTTATTAAACCATGAACATATAACAAGAAATACGTTGTCACGAGCGAGTAATTTCCACGATCGACGAATTGTAGTTACTCACGTAGCGATCAAAGTTGAAGTATCTACGACCGACGTGAACATTATGTAGTAAATCAAAACATAACACATATCACTTTTAAACTAGGGTGTGTCGAATTAACACGCGAAAGGAGAAGAATGACCAGACCTGTGTTGCATCACGGACAAATAGCAATGCGTATATGGTACTAGGCCTACTATGTAACGAAAACTGTACGTGTGCGTTAAAAAGTCGACCGCTGCCGATCCAGTGATCTGTGATTAGTGATCCAGTGCCGGTCCCTGTCTCTCTAGACCAGTGGCAATTCGTTGCCCAGCTTATTGTAGAATGTAGAATAGAATGGTGAATGTATTAGATTGATGATGGAATTAATGACGTATGAGTATTTTGACGTTTATGTATGACAGTCGTCAACGTGTGTTAATCCCATTCACATCACAATCCCCCATCTATTCCATTCTAGAAACGTATTGCCACTTGTCCAGATGGGACAATTAGAGATAGACGATTATTTAAATTTCAATGGACTATTGATGTACAAATAGTCCATTGAAATTTAACTAATTGCCTGTGTGACGATTATTTTGTCCAATATAGCGTATAAACCAATCGCATCCCTTTTTCCAGGACTTCACGATTGTATGCAAATATAAGTGAATGATGAAATTTGCATCCTCTAGTATAGGTAGGTATTGCCCAAGTTTCCAGTTGTAAATATTCAACAGTTAACTGTCACGATAACTATTCAAGTATTACCAAAACATATCGGTTTTAAATTGAAGTGTGTCGAATTTACACGCGAAATTCAAAGAAAGAATTATGCCATGCACGAAGGGTATTCACCTGTAAACGTTAGTTGAGCTTTAGCAGTACTCCAATATACATTACAATAATAACAAACCGTTTTGGGATCTTTGAAAAACAGATGCTTGTTATAAAATGATTGTATAGTTCAATAATAGCAACGTATCTAATAATACTACCAATGTTATAAATATACAAGTTTGTGAAGATGTTTGAATATTAGTTACTATCAAGCTCAAACGGCTCAGAGTACCTATACATTAGCCAGCCAAATCTGCAGTTAGACTGGTAAAGCGGAACTCAGACTCCAAGGAGCAAAAGATTCGGATGCAAAGGGAATTAACGCTAGGAAGAAGAAGTTTGCAATAACACTTTTTATCCTTGGAATAAAGGCCAATGGTTTGTGGGATCTGGATCGCAATGCCATACCTACATGCGGGAAAAACTAATAATAAAAATATTGATGTCATGCTGAAATAATGGTTTTGATTTAAATGAATTCGATGTCAATAAATTTCTTGCTTGAATGGGTTGGTTTATTGTACACCAATAAAGAAGACTAATCAATTCCACTTTGTTCACCTAGGTCATATCACCCAGGTGAACAAAGTGGAATAATCCATTAAAATGGTATATGAATATGATTGTCATGCCACTTTTCTTTGGTAATAAATTACTAATAGCTAGGAGAAATTATTAAATTCTACGTAAATATTATTCATAATACTCATTGACATAAATCTAACTCAACATAACGCTAATGACCATCGTGATAGGTCGTGAAAACTAACTTCCACGTCGGAAATGTTCTATGTCGGAAATACCCCAATAGGAAAATAGCGCATAATAAATAACGATAAATTCCGTTATTATGACTTTTATAAATATCAATAAATTGTTTTATGACAACTCATTTATAACTATTGTAATTAGTGTACAAGAATTTTGCTCTGCAATGTTTGCATTCCACGAACTATGATGTAGCAGATGCAGAATGTTTGTATATAAATCAATATACCTACTGCATCTATTGACATTATAGATAATAGAAAGTTATCAACAAAACTCAATACATCATCGCATAACTGTTGCATTACTGCACATTGATTTTCAAATTGCCCGAACTGTGGATTTCCCAACGTGTAGTAAGCAGGTAAGTAGCTACCTACGTCACGTCCACCCATCATAGGACCAAATTGAAAGAAAGAAATTTCTAGATAGCGTGCTTTATGCTTGTAGTGTGCTTTTCATATTTAGAGCCAGTGGCCCAGGGATTGCGAATCATTCGATTTCAACGAAGGAGGATGTCATGTTTGTCATGTCAAGTAAAGTATGACACTCTTGAGATCCTTAATTATTGACATTGCTATGAACATTGTAATCAAGTTGAATTTATAAAATGCTTTGTAGCTTGTGGACATCTTCACTAAATTGCCCCCGCTCTGAATGAAGACCGGTGTGTCCCCTCCTCTTCTTGTTTTCGAGCCTGCCTAGCATCAGAAGTGGACGTAGAAACTATTCTTACACATATGAACTAAACATAGCTTACAGCGGACATGAATCTCTCAGACTTACCAGCATACGTCTGTGTAAGTGTGGGCATCATAAGCTTTTCAAAGGCACAGGTGGGTGTTATTGTACTCGGCTGATAAATATCTATCTGTTTCCAGTATCAACAAGTATAATCAATTATTGAAAGTACCGTTATTTAGTTGTTATGCTTGGAATAATATATATTTCAAGTAATGCATTCAGTAGTTAGTAGTTACTTACAGGTTGTTAGGAAAATTATTTGAATAAGCTTTGATAATTTCAAATATTCAATTCCTACATAGTTTAATAATCGTTCATTCGATATTCTAGCTAATAAACTTCATTGGTTTATCAATATTTAGTGTCTACAGTCATGGTTTTATAGTTTGGAAATTGCAAATACCTATCAGTTCTCTAAGAAAAGCATTGCAATAATTCCCGTGGTTACGAGTCATCGAGTTGCTGTAGGTTCTTTTTAATGCCCATTCTACCTTCTAGATAACCCTCAGATACCGGTACTCTATAATAATACTCCTCTTTGTTGAACTAGATAACCTATATCCACAAATTACTACTGACAGTATTAGCTGCATTGTGGTCGAGTTTCTATAAGACTTCTTGGATTTTATCCGCCACCTCGGCCAATACAGTTATAATAGGTGTAAACCAGATTCACTCCACAATTCAGATTTGTACTCTAGATATAATATCGGCGGAGGTATTGTTTTATCTATAAGGATAATAAGTAACAGTTTATTGCGGATACGTTTTTGATTAAGGCATTGTCGACTAGATGAGATTTAAGATTAGATTCAGAATATGAACGCTCAACCTCATTGGCGTGTAACAGTTAGAATGACTGAAGGAGGCACACTTTTAGTGATCATTATTTAGGTAGTAAAATTGCACCTGCACTTGTATTTTCTACGTAGGTATATTCTCCTGTTCACCATCGTTCGTGCTTAAGGCAAATAATCAACCTAACGTCTGATAATAAAATTTTGAAAACTGGTTTAGTGCCCTCATGATCTTGACACCAAAGACCACTCGGTCTAAGTTGCATAGATTCAAGTTTCCTAAATTCCATCGATCACAAGTCTGAGATATAAAATTACTTTGACATACTTACCTATTACTATCTTACCATTTTATGAGATGTGAATTTTTTTTACAACTATTTACTTAAAACAATTTGAGAGTCATCACAATTATATATTGTGAATTTCTAAAATTGAGAGAAATACTATTACTAATTTGAGGTCTACTTTAGATTCAAATGTTAAAACTCCGATATTTAAATTACTTAGAAAGTTAATCAGATGCATGATTAACTGTGGCTAATAACTATCGAACAACAACACTTTGGTATTTAATTTTAAAACAATAAAATTAGCTCACCACGCTGGCTCCCATAAGAGAAAGCAATAAAAAGCCACTTTAATGACACTATTCATTTTGGAATGCACGTAGTAAACGTGTTTATCTTTGCGTAACTTTTATTAGCTTTGGTGATAAACAAAATATATGTAGACTGCCCGTAGACTGGGACAGACTACACAAGATTTTAAGTTGACAAAATTCAACCGGCAAGATATTGAATAAAATCATTTTACTCGTATTTTGTAGTAATGATGGTCTTAGGTTCGTAGTAAGTGAAAACATGTGATCTCAACCTACCCTAATAGGCAAGGACATGACTGTATGTAACTATAGCATATATGTGGACCAATAAGCACACACAGTCTTCTTATTGGGATATCAGGATACGCTTGCTTTAATGTACAATGAGGCACTGAAATGCTCTTCACACAGTACTCAGTACTCTAATTTAGTATAGACAGCATCTGGAACGGTGCTCTATGTTTTCTGGACTTCGCCCCACCTTCTTACTATAAGTCAATTGACGTCGAAATAAATCAAAATAGTTCTAACTTACCTTACTTACTGAAAGATAACATTAAGCAAGAAATAGATGAGTGCCCATCCCGAGGCAGGCGGCTTCTCTTGAACTCTCCTTTTATCTACAAGTGAATCCAATTCTAAGCTTTCGCATGCATTTAATGTTACCACATTAGTCAATTGCCAGTGATTCTAAAGCAGTTCGCTTACTAAAGTCGGTCTTTATCTACGATCACGGTGCGAGTCGCTAAACTTTAAACAAATACAATAGATCGCTGTTTGGTGAAAGTTCAATAAATTTAAAAGATGACAGCCCTGCGTACATTCCTATACAAACACAGGGACATTATATACCAGCACTTTAATAATACGTGATTGGTTATAAAACAGCAGTAAACATAATGTCTAGCTGTGGACTTACAAGGTTATAATTCTACCGCACGAATGTGTGTGTAAAAGTTTTATCGGTGCTTAGTATCACGATTCTATATTTAATTATTTATTTCAAGCGTTTGAATATAGAGAGATAAATTATTTTTTCTAGGTCTACACTGTAGGTACATAGGTGAGCCTTACTGTGATACAATTGTAATGTAATACTTGATAATTGAATAACACGCCATTATAATATAAAATTTATACTGATGTTAGCGATTTGATTTCATATTATTATAGCGATACAGTAAGAGCGAAGTGCCTACATACACATTATACTGGGTAATGTGAAAACTGGGTAATATCACGCCAATATGACTGAACAGATCTGGATGTGATTTGGCACAGATGACAGAGATAGATAGAGAACATCATAAATAGGCTACTTTTATATATCGGATAAGGAATTTCTTATTCTGAAAATTATAAGGATTATGCATGTTCGAAGGTTCGAAGGTAAGGGTTCGAATCCTGGCCATTACACTACCGACGACGTGGACCCACTCCTAACACAAGCAATTTAGCTTAGCTGGAGGGGTAGAATATTAGCAACCGAAATTACTAATATTCCCGTTAGGAATATTTAGTAGGTAATTTCGGTTACTAATATTCTTTAAAAAAAAATGTACTTACCATGCATAATGCAAAATCCATGATGTATGGACAAGTTTATTTTTCTAAATGAAGATAATTTATATCATTGTAATTATTATGTATCATCGTAAAAAAAAATGTCGCACAAGATTCCTCACTTGAAAAGTCACCTATTCCTACCTTGAATTCTTACATTTTCCTCTGTTGTTCAATAAACTTCACATTGAAATCAAGCGATTTATTCCGCGCTTTATCTCATTCAGGAATAGATTCAAAGTTATTCGAAAATAGTGATAAATGGCTATTGGCAACCCGCCATACATCTCCATGAGTTCGTTTACCTACAGGTTCCAAGTTTAACTTTATAATAACATATTACCATAACTACTGCAAATACTGGTGTTTTATATAGCAGTGATTTTTTCATGACTTAAGTCTACCGCATTTTAAGGCAGATGATATTCATCTTCTATATACAGCTCTATAAGTTCGTTTACCTAAAGGTTCCAAGTTTAACTATATGTAATAACGTATTAACATACCTATGACTACTGTATAAAATACTGATGTTTTATATAGGTAACAGTTATTTTTTTCAAGACTTTCGAGTGTACACATTTTAAGGCGGATCATAAACATCATAATCTATTATTATTGATTTTTTAATACACCGTTGTTTATAATCTCTGTATGACAATATAAAGTTCAGTTCAGTTTAGTACTTTCAGTTAGCAAATATCATTTAACCCTTTCGCTATCTGAGATCTCAAAACGTTTGTGTAGTGAATAAATATCTCAACTTTAATAAACAGTTCGCAATCGTGGATATCTATAGATATCGCTTAAACTGTCTTTAAGATATTTACACTCAAAGACAGAACTGTACCGCGTAGTGTACCTAGGGCGTGGATTTACGATCGAAAGGTCACGAGATCAATTTTAATGTCGGGCAATCATAGTGTAGTAGTTTCAAAGATTAACAGTTCTGGTAACAATTTCATGTCCATTATTCTCAGTAATTACAACATACTTGAAATCTAATATATTATACAGAAATAACTTAAAATATAAATGTTCGTAAATTGATATTGTTAAATTCCAATATTGTCTGACCGTTCAAAATGGTACCTACATATCCGTGCTTTTTCATGGAAAATCTTTTTATTCTGTTAATCACAGGTAAAACCACGTATCACACCAGTTCAGTACTGATGTTACAAGTGGTGAAATTTTTTTCAAAAGAAGTCAGTAAAGAAAATCTTACCTTTTGTATTTACATTTTATATAGAACGACCATAGCAATAACGTTTAGTAGATAGTTAAATGTAAGTATAACTATATGAGAATTTAATTATCTTTACACAATAGAATATCTCTTCCTGTAACTATAATACTGTATCCTCGTTCCTTTCAAGGAAGTTCTCAATCAAATTACCTGTTCTTGTAAGCAACTGGTTATCAGGGATGATCTTACAGTTTATTATTAATTTCCCATGCCACGGATATGAAAACCTTCCTACGTTCAGACTATAATTAATAACGTAGCGTATACGTCAACCAGTTCGGTATCTGCACACCTCTTCCAATGTACCGCTTGACAGCGAATGGGCGTACATTAGTTAGATTATTTATGACTCAATTCATAAGTGGGAGGCGATAAAAATGTAATAGATAAGATATCTAATTACTTTAAATAATTAGTTTTGTATATTTTGTAAGCTTTAATGAAATGTTTAGGAGGCGCAATGATATTTGCGCGCTTTTCTCACGTCTTATCGCAGCTGACTCATGCGCTTCGTTGGGTTATAAATCGATATTATACTTTCAATGTTCCGACGCAGATACTCGTACATAAGTTTTCCGTGTCATCTCTATATAGAATTTATTGCGAACTAGCCACGAGGTGTTATCAGATTAGAAGCGGAGGAGTTGTATATTTGAAAGATTAGCCATTTTTTTTTAAAATTTATTTTACAAGAAGGTTTGTAGAAATAATACTGTGAATCAGATTTTTTTGGGTACTATAAAGTCGCTTTTTATTATTCTTTCTTGAGGTGGTTCCCATTAATATAATTTTTATATGAGTTACAAAAACAGGAGATTTATTAATAAAGACGAAGTATCTTGGTACAAATTTCGTCCTATGCTACGTACATTAGGTACACACTAACTGATCGAACGCAAACGAATAAGTAGCATTAAAAAGTTAATGGTAGTTATGTAGATTGTTTTAATTATAAAATACTAAGGTGTTGTACGAGTAATTATAGTCTCATATTCAGAAATGAAACACTTTGTTACAATAAGAGTGTACAATAAAGTAGGAATCTGAATATCGCTCACAGTCTATAACTTAAACAAGCATTGCAAGCTCAGAGAACGTCGTATGGGGGCACAAGAAGTATAAGTTATAGCCAGAGCAAGCGATGCTTACAGAATAGTGTTCTAGCGCTGTCGTCAGCAATGTTCACCTGCTGAGTGGAAACAAAACTCAAGCTGATAACTTTTGATTTAGGTACATTACATTTTGTTGAGATTAGAATGCTTTATTGATGTTATTCTGCACAAGTATGATTATTATTCGATAGCAATTTGTGTGCTGTCAATAAATGATTAAAGACTTGTGTATGAGTTAATAATATGGAATACTTACCTATACAGTATTAGTAGGTAACCCTAATCATAAAGTATAATATATGGATTTAACATTGTAAGCGTAATAAAGGTACTTATATGAAAGCACAAGGTTTAGATTTATTCATTAAAAGTTACCTTACTCCTTTCACTGCCATGACTTAAATTATTCTACTTTCGTACAGAGAAGCACTGTGTTTCGAAAGTTCTTTTCTGACTTAAAGGTTGTTGTTATTTCTCCGTATCAGTGTTTTTCCATATTGTGTTCTTACAATTGATTTGAATCCTAAAGGGCTAATAGTACAATAACTCTTTGAGTTAAGCTCTTATTATATTACAGAATACTGCACCAGAACATTTCGTGGGTTAAGAACTAGAGAAGCGTAAGGGCAAAATCACAACTTTACAGGAGGGCCGAAAAACAACTCAAATTTACCTACCGTTATCTTATAGCTCTTGTCACGCAAAATCTATAGTAGTTATCTGTGTGATTTTTTACTTATAATAATGCTTTATTTATCGGTTAAAGAATGGTGTAAAGTTTTAGGCAATCGAAAAATGTTTTTATTTTAATAATGTTTATTAATCAAAAAATAGTTGACCTACGTCATTATGGCTGAAAAAATGTATGGAATGCAACGTTATAATGACCTTAAAATTAGTAACAAAAATCTTCACAGATTAATAATCTCTTGAGGCGGCTACTTTTTTTTGTTTTTTATACCACTTAGTTGGCAGACAAGCACACGGCCCACCTGATGGAAAGTGGTTACCGTGGTCTATGGACGTATTATGCAACACCAGGGGCGTCACACTCGTGCTGCCGACCCTGAAGAAACCTTCTAATGCCCTTCTTGAAGAACCTCATGTTATGGTCGCTTGGGAAAACCATCGCGGAGAGTTCATTCCACAGCTTGAGTGTGCGAGGGATAAATTTCCTTTCTTACCGCACAGTGCGCACCGTTTCCGGTCGCAATGTATGAGGAAGAACTCCCCGCAAATGGCGAGAGGTGCGATGATATAATGTAGCTGTGGAACACACACAGTGAGGCAAAATCTCTCCTGAGACTGAGAGGTTCCACATCGCCTGTGAGTATGGGATTGCCGACGAGCCTCAATGCCCGTCTTTGCACCGAGTCGAAAGGGTCAAGCTGGCACGCAGGCGCTCCAGCACAATGGTGACAGCATTACTCCATGTGGCGCCCAACCTGTGCCTTATAAAGGAGGAGTCGTTGCCCCGCAGTGAAGTACTGCTTCGCCCTGTTGAGCACTTTGATGCCAGCTTGACCTTGTCTTCCAGGTGACTTCGGTATTGGACGTCGCTGGAGATGTCGACATCAAGAATCCCGATACTTGATGGTGAACGGCTTTGCGGCGCTAACAACAAATGGAGCCTTTTTAACAATGTACTCAATTAAATTCGTGTTCGACCTGCAAATGGTTATAAAAATCATGATATGTCGAAGGAATAACTCCAGATAACTAATAACTTCATTATAATGCAGACGATAGCACCTTACACGGGAGTTATCACGGACATCCTGTGACCAAGCAGTCTGATATCGCGGAAAAGAGGCAGCTTCTTGTCAGTGAACTTGACCGGACCCTGAACCTCGTTTCTCAATGGGGCTCTGAAAACCTAGTTGAGTTCAATGCCAAGAAGACGCAGGCATGCGCGTTTACAGCAAAGGTATCTTCTTTCCTTCCCCTTCCAACTCTTCAGAGCACGCCACTGCCACTACAGGACAATCTCAATATCCTAGGTATGGATGTTCGCTGCAAACTGAACAACAAAAACTACATCGAGAGTATCATCAAAACAGCATCGCGTAAACTCGGAGTCCTGAACAACGTGAGACGTTATTTCACGCCGGAGCAGCGGTGTCTTCTCTACAAGACACAAATTCGCTCTTGCGTGGAATACTGCTCGCATCTCTGGGATGGCTCCGCAAAGTACTTGCTAGATGCTCTCGACAGGTTGCAGCGACGTGCGGTCCGCATTATTGGGAATCCTGAGGTCACTTACACCCTTGAGCCTTTGCAGTTGCATAGAGATGTGGCATATTTGGCGGTATTTTAGCGTCTCTACCAAGGTGAATGTTCTGATGAGCTCTTCCAAGACTAATCCCACCCTCTCCTTTCCTATATAGGACAACACGTGCAGGACTCAGATGCCACCCGCATACGGTGCAGAATATTCCATCATGAACCAAGCGATTCGGCGACTCCTTCTTCTGCCGCACTATTAAGACTTGGAATTCCTTACCAGCTCACGTGTTTCCCTCCTCCTATAGTCCCGGGTCCTTTAAGCGGGGCGTGAAAAAGCATCTGATGAGGCCGTCAAGCTGAGTGCCACCATTGTAACATGGTACATGTCTGTAATGGTGACCCTCTTTTCAGAGACTTTGCCTTCAGCTTACCATCAGGCGAGGCGAAGTCAAATTGACGTGTCCTATATAAAAAAAAAAAACTTTTTGGTGTCAAATCAACGTATGTTAGTATTAGACGCGAAAGTGAATCAGACCAACAGAGATTTATTATGTGCTAAAAGATCGTAATATAGCCTTTAAACTATTATTAACTTAAAAACTGGCTGCATTACTTTCATTAATTAGTACCAAAGTAGCGTATCTCACCCTTGTGTTTTTTTGGCAGGGAGAAAAATCATGGAAGTATACTAAACAAGGTCGCATAAGCAGTAAAGGTACTTTACGTTAATTTGGCGCGAAACAAACTTAGGCCACATAATCTCATTTTCTGCGTTTTAAAAACGTATAACAAGATACGTTATTTGGGCAATTACATTTAAGACATCTTTGGTGTCCTATTCGCGCTGTATATCGAGTTTCGATCGTAGTGCTCGCAACTTTTTTGACAAAATAATGTCAAGATTATTGTAAGTAGGAACACGTCATTTCGGCAGTAAACAGAAAATATATTTTTTGATATGTTATATTTGTACTAAGCAATCTACGCACTTCATCGCTACAGTTTTTTGGCACATAAAAATATGGAGATTAAAAAAGCGAATGGTGAAAAAAAATTTTTTTTGAATTTTTGACCTTACGCTACTCTAGTTCTTAACCCGCGATTTACACTGCGGCTTTTGAAACAAAAGACCGATATTTTGCATTCCCATGCTTCTCATAGCTGTCAGACCGACTTTTAGATCAACATCAACTTCAGCAGACATTTCATATTCCAAAAAGATATTATTCCACTAATATTCGTGACGAACCTCATCATATTAAATGATGCGTGAAATCGCGGCCCGAGTTACAGTCATCATAAATATTGAATCAAACAGTTATTTTGATGTGAATAGCATCGTATGGTGAGAAATATATGTATATTATACGATCGAATAAAATAGTTCAGTTTCACAAAGACCTGAGAAGTGCTGGAGAGTAAAATGATTGATATTTTCCGCTTAGCATATGGTAGGCTAGCATTGATGTTACAGTAATGTCACATGATATAATGTATTATTACGATGACAATTTAAATAACACATCTTCTCAGTTTGCGTTGTAAGCTTTATTACTTAGATAGTATAGGTTTGTGGTTAGATAGATAGGTACTAATCTGTATAAATATTATACAACCTCACAGGAAAAGGAGGAACAGAGAGGATATAAGTATTTCACCCGTGTACCCATTCACTTTTTCTTGTACCTACTTCATCCCATCATCCCATAATTATTTAATGCAACATGTGTGCTTTTTCTATTCATCTCTGGTTGCACTCATCTCAACTTTCCCTCCCTTCACACAGTCCATCCATCTCCTCTTAGTTCTTCCTCTCCACTTGCAGCCGTACACTATCTACGTATCGTGTTCCTAATTATAAAATCCATGCAACCATGTTGCCGTCTAGCCCTGTTGTTGAGTTTCCAAAGGGCAAGTATTGTACAAGCATACGGCGACAATTACCTGTCGGACAGTAACCCATTTTCCAATAGACTTTCACAACATGCACAGGGAAGTAAGCCATACAATTAGAATATGAATACCTAAGTATCTTGTATTGTGTTCGGTTCTCTCCAGGAAGGTAAGTTCAGAAAGGTACTCTTCTTTCTAATTGAATTCACTTTTATGACTACCTTAATAGAACTAAGATTAGTTTTCGCTTCCTGTTGAACCATTCGTCAAAGTAGGTAGGTATTGGAGATTAACGCGATGAATAAGAAGAGAGAAACTTTAAATCAAACTGAATTAAAAAGGTTTCAAATAATATGTTTGAAAATTCTTAATACTTAATGAAGACCTGTTACTTTTGCCAATGTTCTAAAGTTAATTGGAGGCGTCAATTGTTTTTACCCCAAAATCTAAGAAATTAAATAAAATATTGGTAGGAATGGAAGCAAAGCTGACGTCAAACATAGTTTAATGGGATGGCTAGGCTTATCTTATTTCTACCAAAATTTAAAAGACTACTTCCCAAAAACTACTTAGAAATTAATATTGCAAATTGTTATCGTTAAAAATAAATGACACAACCGCTAATAAAGGGCTATGAACATTTTGAAATAACGAGCTACTTCAATGCTATCAGAGTGACTTTTGAACCGGTGCATGGTCACTTAAATGCTATAAATATCACGAAATTGAATTCAAATGAACCAAACAATCGCCAATTACTGTTTGAAATTTCGACTTTAGCACGGTTCTCATGCTATATTAGGTAAATAAACGTACAAGTAGAACTAAATGCATTGTGTATTACAGAGCGGTGCAATCTGTAGATCTTCTTAGAAACTCTGTCGCCTGCGGCCTGTCTTGTAGTAAATCACACGCTTCTTGGTGGAATTAGGGTTGGCTGTTTTATAAAAGGCCAAATTAAATTACTGCCTATTTAGAAATATTTGATATCTATCAGTAGCTACGAGTGAATCTGTTTCTACTGGTAGAACACGACGGGAATCAAGGTCTTCGGTTCATTTTCAGTCAGAATAAGTGCATTTTTGTTGAACACTGCACATCGTCAACATGTGCGTTACGATGTTTCAATCCTATTTACACAATTTTTTGAATCTACTATGTGAAACTTCTATATTTTTTCTCCAGTGCATCAAATATTCCCCTATTTAATTGGTTTTCCATTCAGCTTTTCAATTTGCAATAGTCTACCAATGATTGTCCCGTTTTTAATTGTACCTATCAAAATTCGTATATTTTCAAGCAATTTTCAGATAATTTATAGATTAAAATACTTGCCGTTCAGAATTTCTTTGGAATGATATAATAAATTATGTAACTGTTAAAAACCACTGTTATAATTAAATAACATAACGATAGTGATTGATAACCTCAATTACAAAGAAGTTATAATGCGAGATGCAACTATACAATCAGAAAGTCAAGATATCATGTGATATAAATCTAAATAAAGATAATTGACTTGAAATTAGATAATTTACTTATCAAAATACTTGTTGCAAAACTGTTCAAGACAATCATTCAAAACACTGACTATATGATTGCGTACCTAATGTTACAGTCGCGTGACTTTTTTACTTTTTGAACACCGGAACCTTGCGTAATAATAAATTTTATTACAGCCATGAGAACATTATAAATGTTGCACAAAAACCTAGAATCCCGGATAAAGCAATCTCTAAGACCACCCATGGCTTCAATCCTGTGGCTTTATGCCTATTATACGCGTCGCTAAACCACACTTTAAGAGAGTTTTCTGGTCAATCGATTATGAGCTTTGAACCCTCTTTGAAATTGAACAGTGCTTAATAATTTCCTGCGATGATTATACATAGTACCTTTAAAATTAGAAGACCGATTGAATATAGCAGTGACATAGCTGTAACAGAACGCAAATTTCGATAGTCAATAGTCGATCAATAGCTCTGAATATTCATTACATTGAAGGTAATGTTTCTTTACAACGTAATGTATATTCAAAAGAACATTACCTGGAAACATAAAATTAATATTTTATGTGAGAAATTCGATATGGCGACACGCAATATACGCGGAGTGTAGGTATTTCACATGCACATTAATTTTTATGAATACACCACATGGGTACTTTTTACAATGATATCATACAAGTCATATATATCACACTCGCATTGAAATATACAAGTATTGTATAATTATATTCTACCCTTGACATAATTATAGTACTACATATTTATATAGGTAGGTACTAGCTGAGATCTGATAGTTGTATGGGGCCCCAACGAGTCCTTCGGCACCTCACCAGCTGGATAACTGCAGATTACCGCAGCTTTTATTTCGGAGTTGGGAGGTCAGACAGCGGTCGCTCCCATAAAAGCCATACAAGCCATATGATCATCCATACTAATATTATAAATGCAAAAGTAACTCTGTCTGTCTGTCTATCTGTCTGTCTGTCTGTCTGTCTGTCACGCTTTCACGCCCAAACCACCGAACCGATTTTGATGAAATTTGGTATATAGGTAGATTAGACCTTGAGAAAGGACATAGGCTATGTTTGGTCGCGATGACCGACGTCCACGCGAGCGGAGCCGCTGGCAAAAGCTAGTAATTTATATTATAATAACCGATCATATAACGATTTATCTCTTTAACGATAATAAATACCGCGTTAGTCTTTATGAAACAATAGATAAAATTTGTGACTTATGAATATAAAGATGAGCGCTATAATCATTCAAGTATAGTCAATGTCAAAAATTGGTACCTATTTGAGATAAAAAAATTACCATTACCAGTGCCCGAGCAATAAAAATATTCGTGCTTAACGTACACGTATCAACAGAACGGGTGATTGCGATTGGCCGCCTGCCTACTGTGAACCTGTGTTTGGTGTGAAGCCGACCAATCCCAATGCTCCGTTCTGCCGATACGTTTAGGTTACGAATACGAATATTTTTCGTGTTCGGGGCCCTGAATACTGTCTTGCATATTTATTAGGAAATGTAAATTCTGCTGTCATTTTATGACCTTGTTGAATAATATTCACATTAATAGATGTTCATATTATTATTATGATCTATACAAGTTTCGTCCTCAAAAGACTTTACCTTGATACGACTAAACACATAAAACCAGTAGATATTATACACAAATAGCGTCATTAGAATTAAATTACCATATTAAGTATGTGCATTTAGCTCTTATTGGTTAACCCAGAACATCGGTAAATAAATCTAAGTCATATTATAGTGTTTATGAGAGAAAAATAAAGAGATGAAAAATGTGTACGATAGGAGGTCACTGCGGTCGATTCGATACTTGAAATAAAGCTGTCATAGTGTGCATGTTAAGACATTTACGTTTAGGTATATTAGGTACCTTCATAAAGTAAAAAGAAATGACTGGTTTTTTAACAACATTCACAAAATAAAATATTTTGAAAATACTAACCGTCCCGTCCCGGCTTCACACAATAATCCAATGTTACTAAGTTCAAACTATGCCTATATCCTTTGCGCAAGTGTAAGCAAGCAAGTTGAATTTGAAGAAATATATAAGAATGAACAAACAAACATAGATCTTTAGATATCAGATAGAAAAAATCACCAAGGTCACAAAATACCGACCGACCACCATCACTTCAATTACAAATTATCTAATCTAATTCATACACTCAGTATTTTTTTACCATTATCGAGACCTACCATTGTTTACATTCACAACTTACTAGTAGTACACCGGTACACGCGTATACTCGTATGCTAATGTAATTAATGCAACACAACCGAATAACGGTTTCATGTCCTCGTGTGCTTTATTTACGGCTATTATTACGATAATACACAATATTTGAATAATAATAATAGTACCTACAATATTATTATTTAAATTTATAGCACATGTAAACTACTTAGACTAAAACATAATTTATTATTCGACTTCCTATTCCGTATCTGGTAACATTTTGTTACTCTAATCTAGTAACATTATCGATAAGATTGAGTGCATACAAGAAATATTAATAATATATCGTTTGGGAAATGACAGTGTCCATAATTCTATTGATTTTAGTAATAGAGCACTATTAATGAAACTAGGGTTATGCATTGGTATTAAACAAAATATTTGAATTAAATAAACAGTATACTCGTAATCTGTATTACCTATTATTAAAATGGTTCGAGTTCTGAAGAATTTATTTATGTAGGTATAAATGTGAACCAAAAATGCTAATGAAACAGACACTTTTGAGCGTATTCTCATCTTTGTTGATAACAAGCTTTATTCCTTAGCAAGAATTATTATATTTTATTTTCATGCCATATTTCGTATAAGATATCATATGCGAAGTCAGTATCCCTGCTGCATGGCAGGCCTAATCTATCCGTTTGTTTGTTCGCAAACATTTTATGACTATACTGTTTTTCCGTATCGTTCATCCAATTGCGATAAAACTTTGTGAATATATTGCTTATGCGTGAATGCCACAAACATAGTTCCGAAAATAATCAGACCCAATAGGTGGTGTTACAATCGATAATATAGATTTATATACAAAATGTACAAAAATTTCTTTAAATTATATACTGTTGCATATTGCGCAAGTCCATTCAAACACGCAGATCACAATATAGCCAACTAAACGTTAACAACATCGTGAGTGCCCTATTATCCACATCTAATAACTTGAGTAGGACAATAATTTGACATGTCACTTCCAATATTTAGTTTTACGATGCCCAATCATTTAGGACGTTGGTTCAAATATTATTACTTGTAAAACATTACCTTCATGTAGCTGTTACCCACGGATCCGACCGCGTGCAATTTTGATCCAGGCGAAGGCGCGGGCAACAACTAGTTTATAATATTAGTAGAATGGAGTGTATCTTTTTACCAAGATATTTTTACTCATCATTCTCGAAGCCTTTTTTCAACTCTGTACACTATGCTTGTATTTTATTTGTGGCTATCTACTAACAACATGATCATCGAACAAAACTGTCGTCTTATCCAAGACTCAAGATCAGTAATACTACCTAATAGGTACTACTGTATTTTACGCTTCTAACTTAAGTTAGAAAGTGAGGCCTAATGGCCGATAGTTCACAATGGCACAAGTCAGGCGTTACAGAGACTAGTAGGCAGCATGGTCTGTTGTACGCAGATAATGAGTCGCTTTTATTAGTTGGAGTAAAATGCCATGTCTACACAGCACGATACAAAGTGCGAACGGGTTCCGCATCATTAGTTTATTTCTTAATTTTCTAATTTAACCGTAAGTTAAATCATTCTAAAACCGCCTTAACCGCAAAATAGATAACATAACGACCTAAAACTAAACGCAAACGAGGTCAAACATTTTAAATTCAGTAAAAAAGCTAATGAGATTTCTAGTAACATTGCTAATAAAATACAAGAAGCTGTAACCATTTTGTAGTGTGTCAATCATTAACCGTTTCACCCCGGTATACCTAACAGTTTATAGGTAAATTTAGCAGATTGCATCGTAGAAAGCGAATGCCACCTTATTCTTGATAGCCTAACAGCACGAAAGTGTTAATTCTTCCGGTAAAGTCTTGTAAAACTGTACGGGCACATTTGTACATGTGACGGTGTTGCTTCAGCGGCATTTATGCAATTTAGAATGTCATATATGTCGCATAATGACACTATATGAGTGATTTATAAAGACAGGTTGTTGTAAGAAGCTTTCTATAAATACCAATGGGCGGATATGGCTACTTGGTAATTATCCCATTTAGATTATATCACACTGCAATCAAGATGCCTGTAATGTGATAGCGGTGTGGTCCCCGAAGAAGTGAATACAAGAGCGATTGTATCTTTTCCCGAGGGTGTCGTATATGGCGACTGAGGGATATGGCTGACCTCTAGGCGACAAGCAGACATCAGATTTGAGATTAAAAGATGAAAATATTGAAATGAAACGACGAGGAGGAGATTTCGCTCCCTCCGTTAAATAAATTGGTAAATTAAGTACACCGCATCAGCAATAATTCAATATGAAATGTAACAATTTTCCCATTTCAGTTTCCCGAACTTAGTCATAGTTGTATTGTACGGTTGAGGCTTTCATTGACTACTAACAATTATTGATGACTTATTGGATTTGATGTTACAATACAAAGAGAAACAAGTTACTCGTCTATTGTTCACAAACACGGTTAAAGTAAGATTGCTTTGAGTTTACTATTTGCGAGAACTGTAAAATTGACAGTTATTTCTCTTAACTCTAGTGATAACTCGTACGAACGAACTCGTAAAGGAATCATTCAAATAGAAGACAAAACTACGAACTGATAAAGCTGAGAGATTTACTCATATTCACAATCTATACTAGACTAGCTGTTGAGTAGATATAGACGGGCTGATTAACTCTATAAATAAGTTATTATATCAAGCGTACATAATCAATATTGTGAGTGTTAAGTCTATAAATACACATTACATCAAATGAACAAAAAACTGAGATGAGGTATTCACTGACTCATAAGAAATACCTACTCCGAACATTAAAGGCGATGTGTGCCAAAATCACAAAGCCTGTTGATATCAATTACTTGAAATGTATAGACGTACAAGGAAACTATTAAGCTTAAATTTCTATACAAAGGCTTCAGGCTATATAAACATGCCTGACTAAAAATGAATGAATCATACTGCGGTAATTTGCCACTATAAGATAATATATATAATGTTTCTCTTCCTTATTTTTGATAGTATATTAATGACGTAATTCAGAACATTCATTTATATAATAATTGATATAACCTTAATTAACGTAAATAGTAGGTAATCAAAATAATTGACAATTGAAATCAACAATCAAAGCAGTTATTTTAATTTTCTTCAAATTCTTACAAACTGATTTTCAAAATACTATCTCACAATTGAATTTTCAATTAGTGAAATCACAAAAACCGGTAGGTACGAGTACGATGCGATAAATACGACTCGTTTCGTTAACAAACAAGGAAAGTAAAAGCAGTTAGTTTGACAGCATTGCCCATCTTGAATTTAGTGTCAAAGGTCGCACACACCCCGGTTTCACTACAGCAGATGGATTATTTCGCACATGAACATTAGGTACCTACCTACATGAGTTAACAAAGCTACTATTAAAATGGTTAGAATTTAAAGAAATAATAGATGCAAGCACGGCTTGTGACCCCTTTAAGAGGTTTTGTTTCGAAGCTAGCTTCACTAAAAAAGAAAGAAAAAAAAATAACAGTGTACTCTAACTAAAAAGGTCTTCACTTCTATCGACCTGTTAGAGTCTAACAGGTCGATAGAAGTGAAGACCTTTTTTACGGGAAAACTTGGCCAAAGGTAGATATTTAAAAACAGAGGTGTCAATGTGAATTGCTACAATCCGTCAGAAGTGTCGGTAACGGTGTTGCAAGTTCAATGGCTTATTTTTACTATTTCAAAAAAAACGAAAAAAGTACAAAAATTTCCGACGCGCCTTAAGAAGTATTCAGTTCAAAAATCGAGAATAAATCACAGAGATGTATTTTTGAAAGAAAGCTGATTTCCATAAAACCATAATTTCTTGTCATAAATTTCCTTTTCCTTACAACTTTAACAATGTACCTTCATTCAATTCACGCCCTAAATAAGTTCGAACACGAGGTTAGTACATCAGTAAACCAGTAAAATAGAGGAAATGCAGAGTTCAGGGGCAGTGACCCGAGCAACCGTCAAGCACCGTGACGTCGGATCGCCACTTCTATATGATTTCATCTAAACTGCTTATAAAATACACCATTTGGTACTAAAAGGACCAAAAATGGCAACACTATGGAATTTAGTAAAACACAGCATTTGGTATTAAAAGGACCAAAAATGGCAATAGTATGAAATTTCGTAACTCTTATTAGGAATGTTTGAGAAACATTCGAAAGTAGGTGACCGTATTCTTAGGAATGCGGGAAATTTTGTATTCTTGTAATTTAGATAACCAATTAAAATACCATAATTTGTGTCGATAAACTTTGATTAGAATTTAAAAACCTTTAATGGAATGCTATAAAAAATAACAATGCTTAATTGTTGATATTTCTATCGGACAAAAACAATAAATATAATTTAGCATAATAGGCAATCTGAGTTCAAAACACTTAGTTTCCAATAGTTTGTGAGGTACTTATTTGCCCAGATGCGCCTGAAGTCGTGAGATGTAACTAGTTCAGCAATAGAGATCAAGGATATTGGAAGCAGATTTATATGCCACGATCTATGCTCTTCGATTATTAAGCTCTCGTCTCGCCTAACCTTATGGCATTATTATTTCCGATAAAAGCTTAGTTCTAAATTATATCTGTGCTTAGCATTACCACCAAAATCTGATTTTGACCTATGTATTATAATGAAATGTACGTCATGTGTAACTAAAGTGAAAGTACATTTTTTTATAACCAGCGGGATAAATAGATCTAGACACATAGGATTATGGAAGGCGTTTGAAGAGTAGATAAAAACTATAGACCCTAGAATGAACTACGTATAGGCACAGAATAATACACGGTATCAGATTGCCTGCAAGCGCCGCCGTTTCCCGTGGTCTACTTATTACGGTTACAAAAGCGATGTGATAAACACTATTATAGCTAGTCTACCTTTTATACTAAGTAAGCTTCGATAGCAGGCCGAATCGGCGGTGCAATATGATGCACCTCCCCATTCCCGGGGGCTAGATGAGGACTCAGCGGCCCCCCATAGCCGAAGAGGGCCAGCTCGAAAGAGATAGCTCTGGATCGGCCGGGTTGCGAGGGATATATCTGTGCCAATCTCACCTCCAGTAATTTACGACTCACAGACGGTGTGCGTTTTAGTCGGGATTATGTGCAAGTTAAAGAAAAAGTAAGCGTCAATTTAGGCAATAGTTGGTTACTTTCGATAGGTATTAAAAGCTATAAGTAGAAGCCATAGTTCAAAAGGTATAAGTAGAAATTACAACACAAGAGAGGAGATCAGACGGCAATCGCTCCTATAAAAATCGTAAAAGTCAAATCAATACGCAGAGAAGAAGTAAATGAACCCCGGACTCTGAAGAGAAAGCCTCGAATGCAACTAGAAATAACTATAAGATGATGATGATCTTGACTTAAAGAAGAAAACAAACAACATAACAGAAAAGTTCTAGACGAAATTCTACATAAATCACGCATGTAAATCCCCGAAGGGGAAGGCTTTATTAACACCCAAATTTCACCAAATATAATTTTCGTTCCTATATACTTAATAAACATAAACTCACGCCTGTATCCCCGAAGGGGTAGGCAGAGGTGCTAGCACCCACATTTCGCCGTTTATGTTTAGGTCCCAATGTAATAGGTGGCGAGCCTATTGCCAATAACCGGGCACTTATAAACCTGCGATAAATACACACATAACTTCGAAAAGCATCGAAAAGTCATTGGTGTGTGCCATGGTAAAACCTGGGATCGAACCCGAGACCTCGTCTCAGCAGTCCATTACCCATACCACTAGGCTACCGCGGCTTAATAAAGAGCGATGGGTTGTGGAGGTTAGATGGCAGTCGCTTTACGGAAAACATCGAAGTTCAGCCAAACATGTCGTTAGATTGGAAAAAGCGGACCCCGGACTAGGAGGTGAAAGCCATGTTATAATGTAAGTAAGCAAACAGCCCATGCTTTATGTTTACTGTCGATTATAACTTTATTTCTATCGTTTCTAACGATTTGAAATTCTGACGATAACAAAATACCCACGATAAAATACCCGATAAAACTTGTAAACACGAAGGACCAATGTTCGCGATGGTATCCGATGTGCGCATGCCATGCATGTCAACTGCGCGTGCGTCGACTGCCAGTTGGACAGGATTATGTTGTAAAGACAAAGGCGAATGGGCGTTTCGTCCCATATGGTGTAACACTTTTTGACCTATATCAAATGAAAGGTCTCAATGAGTGTATTATTTTTTTGTATGGACATAAATCTGTATTTCGTGCAGGGTAAAAGTTGTGGGGGTTTCAGTTACTAAAAAAGTATTTAATTTATTTTAAATAATTAGTGTTTTTATGACAAAATACTTATTTATTTATGCTATTTTTACCCGACTATGTTAAAGCCAAAGGAGGATTATGTTTTTGACAGGCTATGTATGTATGTATGAACTATGTATGTATATTCACTAATTCCCTCATAGCTCTTCAACTACTAATTAGAACTGGACAAGTAAGGTATTGTTAGAAGTGTCTTGATCGTCCACTTATTATAGGCTATATAATGTGTCACTGAATTTAATGTGGCGCCCTCTAGCGGTCATAAAGTACTGCGTTAAAAAATAAAATTGAGGTAAATATACCGTGTTTGATATCAAATTAAAGGCCTTAATTAGTACATTTCAAATATGTATAAATTATTGGGATTTTTGAATGAAAGGACATCACCCATTTTAGTCCAAAATTGAAAGTGCCGGCCAAAGAAAATAAATACGATATTCCGTTAGAACTTGTCCTCGCTAGCATTTTCTATTACCACGTCAAAGTTGAGGGACCACTGCGCTTGGTTTTATTTGAATTTAAAAATCTTGGAAACATACATTTTTTATGATACGAATTATTAAAAATAAATGAAAAACTTTATTCTATATTGGAACAATAGTTAATAAAAGCAATAAAAAATAACCCCATATTGCACATCGTTGTATTTCGTCCATTTATTTAGGTCCATAATGGAAAGTGCTGGCCAAAGTACCTATACAAATATGAAATTCCGTTAGAGCTTGTCCTCGTTAGCATTTTTTTACTATGGCGTCAAAGCTGAGGTACCACTGCTCTCAGTTTTATTTGAATTCAAATATCTTGGAACCATACATTTTTATGATATGAATGATTAAAAAAGAATAAAAATCATTGTTCTATATTGGAAGAATAGTCAATAAAATCAATAATAAATAAACCCCATTCTGCACACCGTTGTTTTTCACCCATTTATTTAGGTCCAAAATTGAAAGTACCGGCCAAAGAATACGAGTATGATATTCTGTTAGAGCTTGTCCTCATTAGCATTTTTTATTATGGCGTCAAAGCTGAGGGTCCACTGCCCGACTAACGGAATGTCATATTTGTATTCTTTGGCCGCTACTTATTTTCAATTTAGCACCTAAATAAATAGACGAAAAAGAACGGTGTGCAGTATGGGGTTTATTTTTTATTAGTTTTATTAACTATTCTTCCAATGTAGCACGACATTTTTTATCCATTTTCAATAGTTTGTGTCATAAAAATGTATGTTTTCAAGATTTTCGAACTCAAATAAAACCGAAGGAAGTGGTCCCTCAACTTTGACGCCCCAATAAGAACAAGTTCTAACGAAATATCGTATTTGGCCAGCACTTTCAATTTTGGACCAAAAATGTATGCAGCGTGAATAATGTTCTTTTGAAGCATTTATTATGCTAACTATTCAAATCGATTTAGAAAGAGAAAATTAAAATATTGGTTTCTGCTTTTAATTTTTTTTGTTTCATGCTTTTTATATACCTATAATAATAGCATTTAATAATAGCATATGTATCGTGATGTATAAATTATGACCTTTCATTTGATACCCAATACGGGTATATTTGAAAATAGATTAGATTTTGGATTGATTTTCATTCCTCATAATATATTTCAAATGATTGAACCGATTTTTATGAAACATAGCTAAGAATACTCTCGACTAAACCATCTTTCGATCAAAAGAAACAGAATTGAATTCGGTTCAGCCGTTTGGGAGCTACGATGCTACATACAGACTGACACACACGCATACACATACACACACACACACTCACACGTCAAACTTATAACACCCCTCTTTTTTTGTTAAAAATATGTGATCGGTACAACCATGAACCATGTCAACCAGTAGGTGAATTAACCCTAGTTGAGTCAACCGTAGTTGTAATGACCGTCGGCGAAATGATACAAAACCGTAGAACTATACTGCAAAGCCTAATTGCACAAAAAATATTTTTTACTTACACCCTTATAACTTTGGACCTGCACGAATTTCTGATAAAAATCTTTCATTTTTACACATAAATAGACTAAATGAACATGTTTACACTAGTCGCAACTTGTTACAAGGGTTGGGACGCAGCTCATACAAAAGTGCCCGTTCTCCTTTGTGACGCAAACTTCGAGTGCGATTTGTATGACATAATAGGAATATTTGTCTTAGATACTGACTAATGGTGATCTATATTGATTTCTATTAGATACAAGGATTTTTTTTCTTTTTGCACTAGAATTCGTTGATCTTTATGACCTTTTGGAGCAAAATGAAAATAACTGCTATAATTTATTCTTCTTCGTATTTTTTACTAAAATAAATAGTATAGGTCAAAAGGACATCTGCAAAGTGTTCAGAGTGCGGCAGCGGCAAAAGTCAATAAGTCAAATCAAGAAGTAGGACCCTTAAAGTGCAAGTTAAAACTCGAAACCGGGGCTAACGCAATGATGATGATGATGATGATGAAACCTCTAAAATAAAATAATAGTTGGTACATACCAACTAATATTAAGTTAGATACAAAAAATAATAAACACCGCGTTCGAATACAAGCTCGCTACAATATTATATACACCAAAATCACACAAATAACAATATAATTATGAATAATTCATAAGTTTAAACCCAATAAAAAACAAGGAAATATGTCTTATTATCTTTTTTCTTGATATTCATGAACGACTCTTTTTAATAAAAAGTAAAGAACCTTGATTATACAAAACATCAGAGCCTGCGCACAAAGAACCGAGATTATGTATTCTAATAGCATATAATCTGTGCACTAAAAATCACGCTGTGAATGTATATGTATAATGCACTAGACGCGTTGCATAAAAACATTAGATGAAATAGGTGATCGCTAGACGTATTGTCAACGATTCCCTTTGCTGCACGCGATACGACTCCGATCCGACAGAAAAACAAAAGAAACCAACCACAAATTTCAATATGCTCCTAATGCGCATTATTTTCTTTGATTCTATGTTTCATTATTATTCAGAAAATTCTGCAAAAAGGACTTGATTTGATTGTGTCTTTGATTCCATAGAATCATACTTAATTCGTTATTATTCAGAAAATTCTGCAGGACCATAAAGTTCTGTTGTATCAGTATTGTAACAAAATGTTAGTTAGTTATTGATATTTTATTATTTTAATACCTAATTATATTTTTATTATTTTAATACCTAATTACACATTATTTGAAGGGATGACCTATCATTGAAATATCAAGATCTCGATACTAATCAAAGATTCACTTTTTTATTATTTTTTTATTTCCTTGCATCGGTTCCGTACCGGCATCGTCAAATACTAAATGACAATGAACTGTAAACGGTTATCGCACGAACACTTGACAATGTTCAATGATGTGACTAACTTTGTGTCTGCTTGCATAATAGATCATAAAACGTTAGGTTTTTTGTGGAACTCGTGGGTATTCTTATGCTCGTTATGAACTTTGAAAGCAACCGAAACCGTATGTGTACAGTAATCTTAATAATCCCATCAACGTGTATGAACGGTTTCTTTGATCCATAATACCAATTGTATTGGATAAACTTTAACCTTGAACAAATGATTTTTTTTTTGTTTATAATACTAAGCAGTATTTTCAAGAGGTATGCCTGTGTTATGATTTTCTGGTCAGCCCTAACTTATGACGCCCTAAGCAATCGGATACGGTACTGCAAGATTCTGTTAAAAAGTATGAAATTCATTCGGGAAATCGTTGACTTTAAAATATTTTTCTAGATTCTAAAACTTTTTTAAAGGCGCACTGCACAGTGCAGTCAAATTAAAGACTCACCAATACTAAAAGGACTATGATGCGTTGAATTGATGAAATATTTGAAGATACTAACCTGAAACAAATAAAATAAGTCATGAATATCATGTAAGTAATATAGCAGTTATTAAGACAAGAGAAATTTCCAATAACATGATAATATAAGTTCGAAAAGTGACTTGTGGACATAAGCCTTAAATAAATACGGATATTGCTATCGAAACACCAAGGACCATTCAAATATAACATTCCAGGTATCACATCCCATAAAATAGTCTAAACGCACCAAAACAGGGCGTGTAGTCGGCCCTTTTGTTTCAGATAAGGCCGCTATTAGGTTCTTGCGTTTGTGCTGCACCGAGGCGGAAGCGATAAAGTTGCCAGCCGTGAGGGAATCAGATTGCTAGCGTCACACCATCTATTGGCACGAGAATAGAGCAATACTGACGTGAAGAATAACATTGGGCGAATAACTTATATCCAGAGCGTTCATTTCAATATAAAAACGTAAGCTGTATTGTATTGTGACCTTTGCGAGAATATAGAGCTTCCTTTCTAACAGGCGGCTGCGCTTGTCACCCCCAGCCCTGCATTCATGGAGGACGGGCTAACCATTGTGTCATATGCGTTACCATTAGAGTAGTGTAAGATCATACACCTCGGGGATTTACAGGGATTTCCTTTAGAGATTTACAGGCATGAGTATATTATGTATGTATCAGCGTTATAAATTGGTACTAATTGATATGTGCATATGACACAATAGTTGCCTGCAGGATATAATAAAAAGACGCTAGTACGGATTTGTTAGTTAAGCGACATCAACGAAGAATTCTTGTTTTAAGCTGCTAATTGTATCTAGACAGAGCAAGCAAAATCTAGGTGCAGCAGCTTCTGATATTCATGAAAGTGAAGAAAGGATAATTTGAGCAAAGGAACACATAAAATAACGAAGAAGGATGATATAAATACGCAAAGAACTTAGCCTGCAGGTGGTCCAAAAGCAAACCGGTTCAAATCTGCTCTTCATGAGATACATATTTAACTAAAATTAAACATAATTGTAGAAGGAAGTCATTCATGCAGGTACACCATATCGGCTACATGCATACATTCCTAAATGTAATGGTTCAAAATGACACGGTGATAGAAATTGACGACACGACCGATCGAAATAATTTTATAGGGAACCAACCGATGATTACAGTACGCAACTTTGTACGTAAATGACGTTTAATAATACTTTATTAGACGCACGTTGAATACTTGAATACAAGGTACGGTTCCTACACCAACACACAGAATCTCAGTGAGATACGGAATGCGGTAATATTGACATCACATTATTTCACTGTTATAAATCATAAATCATAAATCATAAATCATTTATTATTTTGCAGAAAGCACTGTTACAATGATGTTGTCAATACAATACAGTTAGTTCCAAGTGTTCCGACCTTAGAATAGGCATGCAAAAATTTGGCAGATTTGTATACAATAATCAAACAATAATTGTGTTATGTCATAGTCAATTCAAATAATACATTATCATAATATGTCAAAAAGAAATAAATGGATGATATTATAATTACATTAAGCGGTCATTTAGGTAATCTTGTATACTATAGTAGCATTTATCTGCTAGAAAGCTTTTCAATTTTTTCTTAAATAGATTAAAATTAAGTCCCTTTATTTCTTTAGGCAGTTTGTTGTATAGCACAGCAGCCATATGGAATACACTTTTGTGCATTAAAGCTGTATTGGTCTTACGTATGCACAATCGACACTTATCTCTCTGTGATCTACTGCTATTTTGTGATGCTAACTCAAATAGGTTGGGATTTAGTCTGACAAATAGTGTGACTTCATAAATATACAGACTTGTAAGAGTTAAAATTTTATGTTTCACAAATAGTGGCCTACAGCTTTCAGTCGTCTGCAGCCCAAACATAGCTCTGATACACCGTTTCTGAGCCTTAAATATAAAATCTATATCAGTGGAGTTACCCCAATAAATTACGCCATACCTAAGTACTGAGACTACCAGGCCGTGATATGCCGTCAGCAATGTATTTACATTTACAACCTGGGCCAATTCATGAAGAGCGTAGACCGATTTACTAATCTTTTTACATAATTGTTGTATGTGTGATTTCCATGTTAATTTATTATCTATATGGATACCAAGGAATTTTGTTGTCTGTACTGCAACAACTGGCTCACTTTTGTAGTTGACCTTAGGAACCTGAGTGGATTCACGTTGGCTAAAATGCATCAACTGAGTTTTTCCGATGTTAGCCTTCAAATTATTAGCATCCAACCATTCGACAATGGCCGCTAATGTGGTATTTATATCACGCTCATAAGTCTCTGGGCCATTACATTTGATTGCAACCGTACTATCATCCGCAAAAAGCGTTATTTGGTTAGATGTCGCCTTTGGGAGGTCATTTATATATATTATAAATAGCAACGGACCCAAAACACTTCCCTGAGGTACGCCATATTGAATTTTACGTCCGTTAGACAGATATGTATTCTCCATCTTCGTCTTGACATTAATTCTAGTTAGTTGAGTGTATTGAGTACGATTTCTTAAATAAGTTTCAATCAATTTTAAAATGTTACCCCTTATACCGTAAGTCTCAAGTTTGTGCAACATAATGTCATGATCCACATAGTCAAATGCTTGTGTCATGTCCATGAATATACCACAAATTGGTATTCTTTTATCAACGCTAGACATAACTGTTTGCAAAAAATCATAAATTGCAAGATTTATCGTCTTATCTCGGCGAAAGCCTTTTTGTTCCCTGACTAAAATATTATGAGATTCTAAATAATCGTTGAGAGCATTATGTATATATTTTTCAAAAATTTTGGAAAATATTGATAGCAGGGCAATAGGTCTGTAGTTTTCAATGCCTAATTTACTATTTTTTTTATGCACGGGTTTAATAATGCCTACTTTTAAACTATCAGGAAAAGTGCCAGTTTCAATTGATAAATTTATAATGTGACAAAGAGGAGTTTGGATATAGTCAATAACGTATTTAATTACTTTAGTGCAAATGTCATCATGGCCAACACTGCTAGTGTTTTTTAGAGATTTTATAATTAGTTTTACGTCATTTGGTATACAGGGTTTCATAAACATAGAATGAAGTTGAGTAGTCAAATATTGTCTATATTGGAGCTTATGCATTTTATTCAACGGTGTTACTTTGTCAATATAATAATCATTAAAAACATTTGAGATGTCAATAGGGTTACTTATAATGTTATCCTTAAGTTGAATGCATGGTATAGTGTCTGGAGGGTTATTGTGCTTTGTTGTGTTTATAATCTGCCATGTAGTCTTCGCTTTATTCGTGGAAGTAGTTATTTTATGGTTATTTTGTGCTCTTTGTGTCAGTTTTATAATTTTCTTTAGTTTCCTACTATATTGCATTAATTTTTCTTTATTAGCTCTGTTAGCACGCTTTCTATAACTCCACAGGAGTTCACGTTTCCTAGCACAGCAGATCTTTATGCCATGAGATATCCATTTAGGTGTTTTATGGACACGCATCGTAATATTTCTATAGGGGAAACATAGATCATAGAACAAATAGAATGCATCATAGAAAGTATTATAAGCTATGTTCGGGTCGCAGGCTCCGTATGTATCTGCAAACGTTAACTTACTAATACAGTACCTAAACTTTTTAAGATTTTCTGAACATATATCACGTCGCTTTATTTTCCAATATTTTAAAATACATACTTTTTTAACGGTACATCTCAAAAGCTGGGCAGTGTGATCAGACAAACCAAACTCAATTACCTCTGATTTACATTTTGTCCCAAAGTTATGGGCAAAATTGTCAATACATGTTTTACTTATTAGTCTCGTAGGTTGTCTTATCTGTAATTTCAAATTATAATTGAGAAGCAGACACTCAAAATTACGTGTTAGCTTATTTTCCCTAAGAATATTGATATTAAAGTCTGCTGCTATAATAATATTATGTTTTTTATAATGTTTGTTTAAATAAGTTAATGCATTATTCAGCTTATCAAAGAAAATGTCTAAATTACTAGTTAAAGGAACTCTATATATACAGACTATAACAATTTTATACTCTGTCAGCTCGATTGCGCAACATTCGAAAGCAGAACAAACAGACATATTCAATAGTGTTAATATATTATTCCATTTGTGCCCTGCCTTTACAAGGATACAAGCGCCTCCTCTCTTTTTAATCCTGCAGTAGTTTGCAGCCATGTTGTAGTTGGGAATTACGCAAGAGTCTTCCTGCTCCATTACCATGAAATGCTCAGTCAAACAAATAACATCCACTTCCATATTTCTATCCATGAGATTCTGCACGGAAACTGTTAATTGGTTCGCTTTTGATCTAAACCCTGCTATGTTTTGGTGGAGAATGGTTAGATATTTAGGCGCGAAAAAGCTCGTATTGAGAGGGTTCTTCCTGGGACGGTGCTTCTTCTGTATACTTGACTGAATTATCTTCCGAGATGTCCAGGATCAGATAATAGAGGTCTTTAAATATTATCTTCATGCCATGGTTATTCAGTGCACCCCTGCGCGTGTATATGGTGCGGTGATAACTTAAATTCAGGTTTGAGTCCAAAATATAAGCATGTTCATGGGTGACAATGTCCAAGTACAACATATTGTTAAACATTTCAAGTCTAGAGTTAAAAAGATTATTGTAATTATTATTTAATTTATATGTTGGTAGACCAATAATAATATTCGTATTTTTAATGTCCTGTAATATTTCTCTTATGTATGTTATTATGTCAAAATAATTATTTGTAGTTCTGAAATCCTCCTCACCAACCATTATGATACAGAAATCATTCAATGTATATTTTTCTATTCTTTTCTGTATATCACGTAAGAGATGTTTGATTCCGACATTTGGTGTTAAATAGTGACATATATGGTAGTGTTCCTGGAAATATTCTTTTGCCAAAGTCAATATGTTTTTATTAGTTTTATTTGAGCTTAATATACATATGTTATTTTTTAATACACTCCTTTTTTCCGTCATTACAGCTTCAGGCGCCCCCAATATATCAGAATGTTGATTTTCGATCTGTGTATGCATATCTGTGAAATGGTATGCTCTAGCTGGGTCTGTTTGTGTTTGCTTGTCGAGGGTTCCGGTTCCCTGCACAATATCGTGTCCTATTGTTTTGGTAATTTTTGTCGGTACTTGAACAGGAGTAGATAAGGGATACATAGTTAAATTGTTTTTTTGAGTCAAATCTTGATTTTCCTTTTTTAATTTATCATTTTCAAGTATTAGCGAATCGATTTCACTATTGGCACAACTCAGGTTGTATTTGAGGTTTTCTATAATTTTTCTTAATTCTATAATAGTTTCAACATCTTCAATATTTGATATATCTGGCACACTGTGCATTGTGTCATTTAATGTATCGTCAAGGAAATTGTCATCATTGCTATTGTCAGGGGGTGACTGCGCTCGTTCGCGTCTAAAAGTAATATTTTCATATTCGTTCATCCTCAACTGATTAAATGTACTCAGGTAGACCAAAAAAAAAAAAAAAATAGAATAACAACACTCAGATATTATATGGACAATGTTTCTCAACGATAGAAAAAAAATAAAATCTACCAAACTTTACACTTATTTTACATATGGTATCCTTTTAGTTTTGCTACTCCCCACCGCAAGTAATAATGGCAGTAATTGTCGTATATCATTAAGATTGAATACTCTTTTATTTTTTCATATGGTAACACTTTTAGTTTTGCTATTGTCCACCTCAAGTAATAATGGCGGTAGTGGTTGTTTGTTATTATATTGTCTTAGTTATGCTATTTGACACTTGAGGTAAAAGTGACGATTGTTGTTGTGTATGTGGGTAGGTATTTTTCCAAACTAGTTTAATAATACGGTTGTTATTTTCAATGACTTATTTTTATTCCTACAAATTGGTGTTTGCATAATATTTATCACTGCACTGTTTTTGTGTATTAAAGAGTGTCAAAGGTATTGTAAATACTATTTTAATCACCACATTTTATATCGTCACACATTAGTAACACAGTTCTATATCTTTATTATAAGTTGTCTAAAATTATCACTAATAATATCGCGTACCATTTATCGCCTTTTACATCGATTCTTGTACTTTTTCTCACTGTTTATCAATATATTAATTTAATTATAAAATTTAAATACGGGAACTATGTAAACAACTTGAGTGTTGCCACTCTCCTCTCAACTAAAGCTTGTGCGTTTACGTTGCGGTAAAAGTAAAATGTTCTGCTTTGCAAGTGCATGTGAAATGTCCGACAAGTGAATGTGAAATGTCCGACATGTGAATGTGAAATGTCCAAGAAATGACATCTATTCGTAATAATGATGTTGAATCCTCCTTTCTACAATTAGGGCGCTAATGGTCACCGCAATGAGGTCTAAACAATTAGACTGAAAGTATGCAGTAAAACTAGACATATTAGTAACACTTTAATAGTGCCACGTTTAATGCGTGATTGCAAGAGAACATTATGATAAAATGCTTTTTATCTCTATCGTAGACATTGACTTCACATAAAAGGAAAAAGTGAGAGATATAGATCGCCGGGACAGATAAAGAACTTTTGTTTTTATATTTCTACTTCCAAGAGTTCCAAGGTTTGACCCCAGTAGCATTTATGATATTTTGATGTGTTTGTGTGAGAATATCGGTTTATTTATCCATGAAGCTTTTCCGTACCTTACCACTAATGACTGAATTGTCACTCAGCCCAGAACCCTTCAAATCAGTAGAATGAATAAGAAATATTGTGAAATATAGTACACGCCCAATTAAACAGTGTAATAAATAAATAACCAGTAAGATTACTTAACAGTAAATGCCACTTGAACTACGGCTTGAACTAAGTGAAAAGAGAAAGAATAAAAGGTCGAAGAAACTGTTTATGCAACATTTCTTTAGAGTGAACGGTTTTATACGAGATGTTAGAAAATATTAAATGAAGTGACAATGTTGCTTCCCTGACATCATTATTTATAATCATCTCTTACTTTATTTTACATGCATTAAATATAAAGCTTTTGAAAGATGTTATTAAATGATAAGTTAAGTCTCTATTTTTCTTGCATAGTTTTTAACACTTATAGTTTCTACAAAATGTCAAGGAGCGAATAAATTAAGAATACTTAATTTTTTGAAGACTACACTAAAATATTTAGTTATATCATTTATAGGGTAATGAAGTAACCATATATGGCACAATCACATAAATTACATAAAGTAGGCGGTGACATGGTATATTATTTTCGTACTATCAGGTTTGGATGCTATTCAGTATCATGATTCAAAAATATTGCTATAGTTTTTAAATCGCGTTCCATATCAATATTGCGTCAATATTGTCAATAACATCTATATAATATACTAACAGAATCACATTATACATAATTTGACTGTTTACACTCACCCTATAAAGCAATAATGGTATACTCACCGGCACAATACTCGTAGACAAATTTAAAGCAACGTGTATAAGAAAAATAACAAAAAAAACCTTGCACCCTCCATCCTGTTTAGCACTTGCAAGTCAGGGTTAGCTGAGAAAAATCTTGAAAGGTTTTATTCTCGCGTGAGCGTGACGCTTAGTAAAAGCACAGAAAATATCATGAAGATTTATTGATATTGTGTGTGACACCTTTTGTTAGGCTTGTTATTCAAAATAATTATCGCATGCGCTTTTCACTTCCACTCACCCATAGTGAGGTCACACGCCTTGAAATACACGGTAGTCAGTATAATTTTAGAATTTTCTTAGAAAAAAATTAGTGAAAATTGGTTTATTCTAGAAAGAAAGTGTGAAATATCTAAATGAACAGACATATGTAAGATGTTAAATTCATTCATTCAAACAAAATGTATTTAAAAATTATTCAAATCCCATTGCTGCTGATCCTATGTAGGTACTGCCAACATAAAATTTTGTTTTCAAACTTCGAATTTCATCGTTGCCTCACTACTCGCCCTCGATATTCTCAGTTGTTTTAACTGTACTATTCAGTCACATATACCAGTCCTTCAAAGTATCGGTAAATATTTCTCGTTTAAAACGATATTTTGAGCTCTCACCACTCTGCATAAGTAGGTATAAACAATCTCTCACGAATAAACATCTCAACTAAAAGTTTTCGCACGTTGTCACGTCTTCTGCTAACAATTTAGCACAGTTCCGTTACACGCAATTCGTGGGAGAACTAAACAAAGGCAATCTATTCAAATATTAGAGCAAAATGTCTTATTAGCATATGCATGCTCTACGTTAATGGAACTTATTACCGTTTTATACGGGAATGCTGTACCTACATAATTTTACATGGGCTGTAATAAACTGTTAAAAATATGATCACTGTCGAATATAAGGTGTGTGTTTTACGTTAGACACACAAAAGAAAAAGATTTTTTTACGAAAACATATGACCACGTTTCATTGCATTTCAAAGTCTAATTCAAAAGATATGTTTTAGTGTCTGATATTTGAATTTTATTCATATTAATAATAAAATACTTCTAGCATTTTAACGTGAATTATACACGTTACTAATATTTCCGTTCACTCCTTCAACTACACTATTTATTTTTTATTAGGTGTCGTATTTTTTTATATTTTCTGAAGTTTACGTGAATATCACTCATTTAAATAAAACTAGTTTTTAACGGATTCTATCGCGATTTATTATTATTGAAAAAAGTGCTGAAAAGTGAATCCGTTAAAAAGTGGTTTTGTTTTAATGTCCGAAGTTTACAGGTTTTGGTCTGAACTGAACACATAATTTTAAGTAATGGCAGCCCTAATCTTGCATAATATATTTTTGGTAAATGACATCACGACCTCTAACTGGTTTTCGTAAATCCTTAGTCATATGATTTTTGCATTATAGAATTGCAAATCTGTGACGGCAAATAAGATAAAAAAATATAATGATATACGTTAGCGCACGTTTTATAAAAAAATATTAAAGAAACTGATTAGCAAGAACGGTCGTGATCAAACACTGCTTAAGCAATAAACGTTGTTGTTGTGTTTTGGTCAATGGTAGCTATTTAAAATAATTTATACGAATGTATATTTACATATTCTTACACAAATTTTATGATAATGATCTGTAAAATTTCCATTTCAACCTTTAACATAATATAACTAGAGGTAGACTCAAATGCCTTTGTGATGTGACGGTTGAAGAAGTACTAAACTAGGAAAAGGTAAAGGTAGGTACATAAACGTAAAAATCAAAGAAATCCGACTTAGGAGTCCATCTCCTTTATAAGCACCGAAGATCGTAAATAATAAAAGCTTATAGGTAAGGTAAGGTACTTATCCTTTGCAGTGTGGGATCTATAGATTTTATGAGAACACCATAAGTCACCATAAAATAAGGTAAACCGTTATATTTTATAGGTGCGTCTCGCATCTCGCTCCATCAATGACTTCTTCGCAAAAGTAGGAGATACAACAAAATATAGAAACTTGTCTCGCTGTGTGTATCTTCATGTCTAATGTGTGCATAAAATGTGGTAAGCTCCAAATGCAATGCTCTTTTACATATTCTTATAATTTATTTGTAAAATTCGATGCAATCGATAGCCAAATGCATTCAAGTTTTTACACTGCGTTTTCTTTTCTGATAAATTCACTACAGGTATATAATATCAGAAAATAATGAGCTGAAACGAACGGATGAATAAGCTAACCTCCTAAGGAAAGACTGATGAGACTAATCTGATGGTGAAAGCCCATAATGGTTTGAACTTTGAGCAACTAATTTACTAAGAACTTTAGATTTCCACAGATTCAGGGTAATATGTAGGACCGTATACTTGGTCAAAACAATCGCTCTTGATTATTTTCGAACTAAGCACCAACTCAACTTTGTTACTATTATAGCAATTGGGATGAAAGCAAAAACCAGCAATATTTTACGTTACATGCCATTACAATGAAACAATAACTCATAGTGCTAATAGCATTCAAACAACACATTCATTACCAATACAGCACAAAGCTTTCACAACAAAAATCGAAAGTCATACGCATCAGCGATTCTAAACGCCATTTCACACGTGCTGCAGATTTGTTTTGAAAAATTCGCGACGCTAGTCCTGGTTTAGGTTATTCGTCGAAAGTTTCGGCATGGCAGATTATTTTGACCACTTGGATTATCTTACACCTTGACTCAGTCACCTGTTCTCTAATAGGTACCTAATTAGGAAGTGTCTTGTCTTCTGTGCTTGATACTAAACTACTGGATTCCATCAGTGACAAGCCTATGAATTCCTAGAAGCCAGTCTGGTTCTAATTTTTTAATACCCAGCTTGATTCACCTTAATCGTACTTCCTATCATTGCTAAAATTCGCTGTAAAAAAGGACTATAATTTATCGTAGATAAAAAGAATACAATTTTAATAAAATAGTCGTTTTGGAGATAATAAATTACCACGACACGACATTTTTAAATTTTACCTATGAAAACTGTAGCACACCTAACGTGATAAAGCCTATTGTTTCGGAGATTGATGGTCGCTTTAGTACTTGTAATGGAAGCTCGTGGGAGACAGAAGAATATAGAGCATGTGAACTACTCTAAATGGTATTTAACCTAATGTCTTTGATTTAACGTTCCCATAGTGAATACAGTAAGACGTGTTGTGTGGACTACTTAATCATGTACTGGATCGAATAACTAGTTGCAAAACTTGAGAGCTATCATCAATCTCCAGCGTAATACTTAAGTCATTAGCTAATATGGGTAGTAATATATCGTCGCAGTCGTAGAACAAAGACGGATGTGACTTTTGCTAACTTTACAGGAGAACACTTTAAAGTTTTTCATCTATAGATGTTGTCATATTTTAAAAACTATTTATTCAATCTTTCTAAAATTTTGATATGTTGCTATGAATTAAATACTTTATAATATGACATACGCAACATATTTAAAATATTGCGTTATTTAGTAAAAAAGTCACATGCGTCGTTGTTCTGTGGACACTAAGGTGACGAATAATCTGTTACGTCGTTATTTTACGGACTATCTTTGTTTAAAAAGTGGCGTACAGTACATACCGTCACTTTTGAAGGGAATCCTTTAAAAAATTTCTGACGGATTTGGACTAAGAAATGAAAAAGAAGCTAACTTTGAAAAGTTTTACTTACGAAATTATTAAAAAAATGCATCAAAATTGCAATAATTACTGTTTAATTAGAAAGATAACCTACAGACTAAGATTAATCACTTTAAAACAGTAATAAATTCTTCAAACCTTTAATTTAAAATTAATAAACTCTCATAAATGCAATAAATTTATTTGAATTTGAATAAGAACTTCATAAAAATCAATCAGATCTTGACTAAAATCTGTTTTTGGCATTTAATCAATAAACCTAGATAACATAACCAGGTAGCAGAAACCCAAAACTCAAAGTCTCAAGATAAAAGACAGAAAATAAAAAGTAAATAGAGTAAACAATGAATTACTTATATACTCGTAAAAGTATTTATTTGGTACTATTAACACGATTTTTTTTATTCCACTTAAGTGGCAGACACGGCCCACCTAATGGGAAGTGGTTACCATGGCCTATGGACGTATGCAACACCTGTGGCGAGAAGTGCGATGATAGAATGTAGCTGTGGGCATCATGTCAAACAGTTCATCTGAGCATAAACCATTTTAGGTATAGGCGGTAGAACACACACAGTGAGGCAAAGTCTCTTCTGAGACTGAGAGGTTCCACATTGCCTGTGAGTATGGGATTGCCGACGAGCCTTAACGCCCGTCTTTGCACCGAGTCGAAAGGGTCAAGCTGGTACGCAGGCGCTCCGGCAAAAAGGTGACAGCAGTACTCTATGTGCTGCCGAATAAATGAGGAGTTGTCGCCCCGCACTGAAGTACTGCTTCGCCCTGTTGAGCACCCCAAGTTTCTTTGATGCCAGCTTGACCTTGTCTTCCAAATGACTACGGTGTTGGACGTCACTGGAGATATCGACACCAAGGATCCCGATACTCGAGGAAATGGTAAGCGGTGTGCCCAGGAATTGTGGCACTACAATGAATGGAGTTTTCTGAGCGGTGAATACACATACTTGTGTCTTAGTAGGGTTGAATTGGACTAAGTTTAGTCGTCCCTAATGGGATACTCCAGAGAGAGTAGTCTCGATTTGGGAAACAAGTTGTTCGCAACTTTCCTCCACTTCTGATTTAGGGATATTTGCACGGCCCGTGTAATACGTGTCCCCGGTGCTGTCATCCACATAGCAATGAACGGAGCCATCAGACAGCATTGATATGCAGCAGAAACAGGGTCGGGGACAACACGGAGCCTTGTGAAACACTAGCGTTTATGTTCATGCGGTCCGAGTAGCTGCCATCGACGACGACTTGGATACTTCTGTTAGATAAAAAGCTGACAATCCATTCGCATAGTCGAGAACCTTCGCTACATCTAGGCTGACCGCTAGTGCTTCACCCCGACTCTCGATGGCTTGCGCTCTGCGGTTAGTGAGATACACCAGTAGGTCACCGGTAGAGCGACTGTGACGAAAATCGTACTGTCGGTCGCTCAAGAGATCGTTTCCCTCAAGGTATCTCAGGAGCTGTGTATTAATCACACGCTCCATTACAGAATCTGTACCAATAGTGTTCACTGATAGACATTCCAACTCATCTGGTTCATGTTGGGAGCAAAATGGATCATTACAATTAGCATGTCTGTTCATTGGCTGAACGATGTTCGTAGCACACCAGTACCATACTACTGTGCGACGAACATCGTTCAGGTGTAAAAAAAAACCTTAATTAAAATAAAACTATAGAATAAGGTTTCTAGGAACAATTATATCATTGTATAATCTAAGGTAATGTAAGTATTTTGGCAAATTAATGTAACATTTTTGAAATATGAAATAGAACAAAGACGTATATTATAATCTATACGACGAATAACGTCGGTTCAGTATATTCGTCGTCCGCTTATCCCTAGAAAAATGACGGTTTATAGCATACGCCTACTACAGGTACGTAAAACATCGACGTATTTTATTATGCGTCACCGAAAAAAATCATAATAAAAACAAAAAAAATTAATCATGGATGAACTGAATGATGTTATTTTAAAAGATAAAAGGTAAAAACTAAGACATGAAAAAATATATTTTAGTATCCCAAGGACAACGACGGATTTGACAAACCGCTGTTCTAAGACGTTAAAATTTATATTCACTTAAAATAAATAAAAAATTATGTAATTTATAGTAAATTGTGGCAAAACTTATCCGTTGACGACAGTTCCTCCTGACGTGACCTTATCCTAGAACATCGACGGTAATGCCAATGCGTCGGGAGCGAAAAGGGCGCGGGGGGCAGGGGACAGCAACAGACAACGGTGCAATTATCAATCCGTCATTGTTTTACGTTAATTAATCAAAACCGTCAGTATTCAACTCTGTATTTGGTTCATTTGTAATGAAATTTGATAAAATGTTTTATTTTTTTAATAAAGTAAGTAGTATATTTTAAGTTAATTAGAGTAAAAAAAAAAATTTTGCAAAAAGTCAAATCCGTCGTTGTTCTACGACTGCGACGATATATTTTTAATGCACATGGACTTGTAGATATATGTATTATTCGAAGATAGTTATTAATATAACAAAGGCAGCGGCGCTTGTTCCAAAAAGTTTTATAAATATCAAAATGCATCAACAACTCATTAAGTCAAGAATCTCCTTTTTACCCATACTTGGTTCTCCGAATTTACAAGGTTATAGAAACCCCACCCATTCCTCTATCACATCATCTAACAGGCAGCTAATGGGCAACCGCGATGGCAAACAAACGGTCACGATACGAGACAAAAAGCAACATGTCTCGGAACTGGTTCTTGAGATGTATAGAGTACAACCCACATCCGTATGACGCACGGATCGAATGCGTGCGTATTACCTGACCTGCCTACCTGTGCAGGCACTCAAGTCAAAGTGCATGCACCAATGAATACGAACGCTTTCGATGTTACTTTTAGAAGTAAGTTTTTACTTGCCATCATCTCATCATCATCATTATATCAGAAGGAGGTAAGTAACATAAACAGTCTAGTCAATATATCTTGGTTTAATTGACAATACAATTTGAAATAACTAAAAGACAGGACTATAAAAATGGACCTCACGCTAACATAAGCCTAAGCTTACTACAGGTGCAACGAGGTAATTGATTAGTTCAAACATTAACAACTATTTGAAAATTAATTAATAATAAATGACGTTACATTTTAGAATCATATCGACAATTTCAATACTTTTCTAATAGAGTAATTTCAAAATGTGAGTTCGGTCGAAAGAGAGCCATCAGCCCTTCCCACAATTACCGAGACCGAAGTTTTTTATGCTCTAAACCAAAACTCCAAATGAGATTGGGACTCGCCGGGAGCCATCCCTCTGTCCGAAGCAATAATGATAGGGATCTCAGCAATTACGCTTAGTATGAAGCAAAACATCAGAGGTTTGATGCAGACGGCGAAATATTTAAACTGACGTCATTAAATTTCGTGAGAATATGCTTACTGATTCGGGTCACGGATATAAGAACTTTATATGACTAATTTGTAAGAGTTCTAAAACTAATGAAGCAGACACTTTAAAAGTTCTTGATCGGATGTACAGTGTTAGAATTTTTAAACAAAAGATAAGAGGGAATGAACTCTGTACAAAAAATCTTAAGTTTAATAAAATAACTGAAGAGGAAGTGATGTCATCTGATCGGTTCAAAGAACCGTTAACACTACAGTTGAGGTGTATTTAATTGCTCTAGCTAGTACTTTAGGAATGAAATACCATTTGATCGTGTTCAAATAAGAATAAATTGCCAAAACTTAAGCAATATTTTGGTTTAGATGTTTCAAGCAATACTCCCAGAACTTAGGCAAGTATTGTTAAGTGCATTCAATCGGCGAGTTATTTTGATCGATTATTCGCTTCAACGGCTGCTTTGACCGAATACTGATACCCGTTGGACACCGGTAAATGACTATAAAAAAGTTCTGAATTGCAAAAGCTGCGGTTGCTATCAGGTTGAATGGATACGGTAATAAAATAATTTTGTATAGGGAAGCGTTTCGGTGAAATAAATATTGCTAGGCTATACAAAGAAATCGTTGATAAAACAAGATCCTATTCGAGATTAGCACTATAATAAGCTGTCATTATGTAGTCGTCATGTTTTCGCTATAAAAGATTACACAACAGATTACAGTTGCAAGTCACAATTGCAACATTAAGTGGCAGTAGGTAATCGTTGTACATAAATAAATATATCGATCTGGAACACCTTTTATTTGTGGCGTGGAGGCCGAGATCTTGTCGAGTCAAAAAATAAAATTAAAAAGCACAGGCCTTATTCCGTGTACGTGTTGGTTTTGTATCGCGTTTAACAAACAAAAGACGATTGAACGTGAGGGAAGAACAGGGGTAGAGGGGAGGGGATACGAGAATACGACACGGTGTGCAGGCGCATTCAAAGAAGCCGCAGGACATAGAGCCTTTGCGGCTCTGTGGTCAGATGCGACGGTGCATAGAAAACCGATTTCGATTGTCTCACCCTGGAACAACAAAAACTATGGTACTACGTTACTTTTGTACGATAGTGGCTATATTTTTAGATACTTGAAGTAAGTATGTAATTTCAGACAACTCTAAAGAATAATTATTTAAAAATGTAAAGTATTTAATTCCAAATAAATCAATCAAAATATAAGTTTGCTACTCTGTGTCTTTCCTAGCTCTGTAATAAAGCAAAACCTGTCTTGCCGAATCATTGTCACTGTCCGTTGCGCCACGAACGTCATTTGTCGTCAGTGTTAATTGAAAGATTCCCCTTGATTTACTCCTTTTAAAATGTTAAACTTTAACGATACGGAATAAAGACAATTAAAGATAAAAAAGATCTCGGCATCCCAAAACAAAGATCGACTGACACGCTGGAACACGACACGCTCTAATTGCATTCTTTAACAGCAAATGAAATGTATTAAATCAGACACAAAAAATATGGACACTTCAATACTTATGTAATTATGTATGTCATTGTATGTTATATGTACATATACAGTCGGTAAAGGAGACTTTTTTTGTATACACTTTTTCACACAACTTTATTTGAAAATATTTTTATGAAAACAACATGGTGGCGGGTAGCTTATGAATAAGGTTGTGGGTTCAAAGGACACCATGACTACGACCTACCCTAAACCTAACCTACCCACGCAACAGTATTAACAAGAACAGTAGTTATATAGTTTACTTATATTATTTTAACTACAAATATGTTCCTACATACATTCACCTAGTGGTAGATACTACAAAAAGGTCTGCCATTTATATGCCATAAAAACATTAGTAAGATCTCGAACTAAAACTCGACACACAAACCTTAATAATGACACATGTTCAGGTTAAAACCGCGATCGTTGGACACAATAAACCGTTGAAAGTGGAACAATAACACGCCTTTCGATGAGAACAAAGATCCCAACACTCCGAAGCCCAAGCCCAACGCATTAATTAAGCCACAAAAACGTCATTATGACCACCGGCACCGCATTCCCACAAAAAATGTTACAATAGGATTCTACACGTAACTTATTACATTTGCCTACCTTCCTAATGTCACCCTTCACGCATATGTCCACAGGATGTGACTGTAATTCTGTATCTACAACAGGTTAGCGGTCCAATCAACAGAGGAATAACTATGTTATCAAACAAAAAGGTATGCAACGTAATGAGACGGCGAATATTACTGAGACAAGTGATAGTATCAGTTACTTCACGATCCAAGTTAGCACTTCAAGTTTCAATAGTGAGCGGCAGAAATAAAGCGCTTAATAAGATTTAATGTATGTACAATAAAAGTCTTTTTTTTTAGTTGCTGCTGTAGTTAATTACTGTAAACCCGTAATAGCATCCCCAGAGCATCAAGATAATTTTGCAGCACAAAAAGTTACGATTCGAACGTGATGCGCAAAAGCGCCGAGCAACTTATTCTTCATTTAAAAAATACAAAAGCATTGACAAAATCTATATTTTTATTTCTTCGTTCGTTCACTGACCAATCGGATTTCATTCGTTTACTGGCCAATCTGATATTCTATAGGTAATTTCAATCGCTATTTATAAAACTCGTATTCCATCCCATCTGATTATTTATTTATTAAAAGTTTTTAGAGTTTGTGAGTGTATCTGTAACTCGTCTGTATCTGTGTTAAATTAATGATTAGGATATTGAAAAGTAACCGGTCAGATATTATTAAAATCACAGGTTCAGGTTCGTTCTTTAATGTTACATTTACAATTAGTGGACTAGGTACATTAAAATGTAGTCATTTTTTATTTACCAAAAATTTATTTCTGATCGTAAAAAATAAATAAAGGCAGGTTCTTGAATCCAAAGTAGGTATAAAATGAAGGCACATGTCTAACTTCTAACATACAAAAAGGTTGAGTGTGACATGGACAAGGTCGCAATAGTCACGTATGTGCAGCTATGATAAATAATAATTCGGTAAATATAAATCCATGTCATTAAATACGATTAAAGTTAAAAAGAAACATAATTTACAGTTTTTTTTGATATCTGAATTTTTTATATAATGTTTTTTTTTTTAAGATCAATTAGATCGTAAGTTTTTATTCATAACTTGTCTTGACTCACACAGTTGAAATTGCTCTTATTATTTGAAATGACTTAATAAAATGTAAAATTTTGAAGAATAAAATATGTAAGTATGATAAATATTTCGATAACTTTATTAGACATATTTCTAGATATCATTAGATAATAAACGAGAGAGAAAAACAGTTTTATTCGAGCTGTTGGGAAATATACTTAATTATGGTAAGTGGGGTAAGGATTGGAGGTAAGATTAGAACACGTGATTATTAATAGGTAAATTATGTAAGACAAGCTAATAAAAGAAATCATAAATTATAAAACGTTATTGTTATATTAATAGCCAATATAGTGACAATTAATCATAATCATATTATACAAATTCGATAAGTAAAAGTACAGTCGTCACCACAAGGTGTCCTCGGTTGGTGTTGAGGTCGACTACTATCGAGTGTACATTCCGGTACACAAGGCACATTCTCAAATACCCAACTCAGACTCAGACGCAATTGATATTAAAGTTCAGGTCCCTAAAATTGAAATTAGTCTTTACTGAGACTTCGATCACACTTTGAACGCAATCTGCGTTCAAAGTTTGCGATGGAAAATATCTATAAAAACTTCATATTACATTGATATAAATGTCTACTTGATTGCTTCCCTCGCTTTCCTGTGTAAATGATAATGGAAATAGATTTTCACCGTGAGTAAAGCATACTATTAAAATGTGATTTCAGAACAAGTCAAGAACCCTTTGCATTCCATTAAATTCTCACGCGATGGGATTACGAGTATAAGTGGTTGTTATCACTTCTTGATATAGTTTTGAGTCTTTGAATTTGAGTCATTGCTTGATACATCCTTAATCGCAGTAAGTACTGTAACATACAAGAATTTGAAATTTCACTAGTACTTACATGATCAGTTCATATAAAGACGTGGCCTTTCGATGTGGACTTTGCATAATTAAGTTAACTTCGAAATCCTCTAATGAATTCAATGGCTAAAATGCAATATCTTCAGTATCGTAATAAGTCTGTATATTTATTATGCTTTCAAGACTAAACCCCTGAACTGATTTTGATGGGTACTATGTAACATGTAATTTTCAGGACTAGTAGCGACTAGAGCTTGAGAAAGGACATAATACAATATGCCATGTTTGATCCCGATAACCGAAATCCACGCAGGCAACAACTAGTTTATTGTAATATTCTTCCTTCTGTACGTATAATATACAACACAGTATCCCGCCTTTAGGGTCCATAAAAACCAAAACGCGAAATGCATAACCAGTTTCAAATCTTGGAAGGCTTCAGATAACACATCAGGCTTACATAAACATCTGGCGACATATCCTCAACTGGGGTTTCTTTATGTTATGTATGCGTTTAATTTATGATACGATAACTTGACGTACGATATTATTGTTCCAATATGAATAGGTATAGTATTCGAGTATTTTATTCATATCTCAAGTCGTGCCGTGAGCCAAAAGTAAAGCAAAATGTATGAAAGTGGGAAGAATAATGTATTAAGTATTTAAACTTAGAAAGCTTTTTAACTGTCTTCTAAAAAGGAGAATAAAATAAAAAAAATAAGTTTACTGTCCACAAAAACAAGGAGACAGTTCTCAATTCGGATGTGAAATTTAGAAGCAAATACTAGATCTAGATAATGCTTTAGATTTAGATCGGAAAAACTGAACATTCATTCCTTGTAGAGTGAAAAGTGAAGGGGTTGAAGTTCCGTCTTGAATGTTCTCTTTTTCGGATCCAAATCTTAGAAAGCTTATTTAAGCAATGGCAATGTGAGAAAGTTAAGGAAATACAAAATGTGCTTTATAGTACCCACTTAGGTACATTTCATGACACGCGGTGGACATAACGACACTGAGGGCTTGCCACCTACGATGTCGGCTGTTCGATTATGACCCTATAAGTTGAAAATAATTTATCAGGTAAACTAGCTGGCCATTGTTTCTATATTAGGTTAAAATTACCTTTATCATCAAATCTCAACATTTTGGGTCTTTAACCTTAACGTTTTGTACTGGATAATAGTATGTAGAATATATAAATATGTAACGGAATCGACATACCTGCTCGGTATGCATTAGCAATATCGATATTGTGTTAAGGTTACGATCATCCCAACACTATTAGGTTTTATTCTAAGATTTTCTCCATAGTAGAAAAAGAAGAACATACATGTTGTCCTCTTTATACTATATCTTGGGTCAGAAGGTCGGTTGATCTCGATACAGCTGCAAAGTGTAAAATAGTTCCTAAGTTTGGAACCCTCCATACCATTGTACCTATGACTAGGAATAAAAATAGTTTTTAATAGATATAAAAAACGAATAACATGGAATTCGGAAATCAATAAAAATGATATCATCGCGTGCGGAATAGAACAACCCAATTTAAGGTGTCAGGTATACAATGCCAAAATATCGACAACTCTCACATTACAAATATTTTTTTTACATCACCGAAGGTGACAAAAAAGAAAACAGTTCGTCTGACAGAAATCTTTTGTCGCAGCCTACGGTCACTTCCAATATGCTGACACGTTGGTGAATAAAGGTGAAACCTATTAGAGTTAAAGTAGCAAAATATTAATAAAAAAAGAAAATATACTTAAAATATATATTCATGGACTTCTTCATCCTAGCGTTAATTCCCAGTCGCATCCGAAGCTTTCACCTCGGAGTCTGGGGTCCGCTTTACCAGTCTTAACTACGGATTTGGCTAGACCTCGATATTTTCCGTGAAGCGATTACCATCTGACCTCCACAACCCAATGGTAACATTAGGCGATATCGAAGCTTTGCAGCTAGACCGTTGTTTTTGGACTTTTAGGGCTCCAACTACCCGTAACGACCGACGGCTTAACGTATTCTCTGAGGCACGACCAGACCAATGCAAATACCATATTTCATGCACACAAATATTTGCACTGATGGGGATAGAACCCGCGCCTCCTGCGTAGCGGCCGCGTTCACTACCGCTACGCCACGGAGGCTGTCAATATATTCATGGACTGATTTAGCAGAAAAACATGTGGTTCACAAGATGGTAAGAGGTTAGTCTGACCTTTGAATGTTAGGAATAGCAGATGAGCAAAAGATCTTATTACTTTTGAACAATGAACACAAATAGCCCAATCACATCGGAATCGATAAACTAAGGCTAAAACTCTTTTAGCCTATTTATTATGTATTTTAGCTGCTCCTTAGCAGCTAAAATAGTTCGAGTACAAACCAACCTTCATTTAACCGGCAAAGATTATAAGGCTACATGATTGGCAGTAGGTTCTCCATTTTTTACCTATTCTACGTTATCCTTTAGTCCCCATTCCCCAGCTAGTTCTATACCTTGAGAAATAGTCACAGAGATTATTGTTAAGTCCGAGTCACGACATCCATTTTCTGACTGAGGTGACGTATTTCGCACTCGTGTTGTCACTGCGGCACGGTTTGATGCAAATTGCCATTACTGCCTAGCAGTTACAGAACACGTGTTGAATTTCCATAAAATCAATTACCAGTATCTAGTATTCGAATATATGTGCGATCATGTATTAATTCACATGTTTTTATTGACTGCGAAGAGTTTCGATTGTCACCTTGATAAACTTTCGCTCAGGTGTTGTATCAATGACTTGTGTCAGACATTCGCAATATCGTCCTAAATCTAGACATAGGTAGAATGTATTGACACAGCATGCATGATATTATTCATAGCCGAGTTGTATTGAATTCGCATTTTCAGCTGTACTTTGGTGCGCAAATTACAAGGATGAGTGTTTTGCTGTAAACCAGGCACGTCTCAAAAATCAATGTTATTATAGAAAAGTTTCTGATGAAAAGTTTATGTCTGCTAAATGCATACAATTGAAAAAACTATAAATGAATGCTTGATTTTCGAACATCGTACAAAGCTACCGATTTGATTTCAATGAAACTTTGTGTTGGAAAATGAAATACTGGTATTTTTAACCGACTTCAAAAAAGGAGGTTCTCAATTCGTACCCTATTTTTATTTTTTTTATTTTTTTTATTTTTTTGTATGTTTGTTACGCGATTGTGAAGCCAATTCTAGACGGATTTTAAAAATTCTTTTTCTGTTCGTAAGTAGATTATTCCGAAGTGGTCCCATTTAAATTTCGTAAAGATCTGATGATGGGTTTCCGAGATTAGACCAAGGAACTCTTCAAAAAGTACCAGGAAATCAGCCGCGATTGCTGCAATGGCATATTATTGCAATGTTTCTGCCATTACACATCATAACATCACGCCTGAGTCCTTTGAACGGGTCCGCAGAAGTGTTCAGAACATTCAGCTATATTTCCGGTGTATATGCATTGATTTTAAAAATTATTTTTGAATAATGCTTTAATAATTTTTTTTTAGCGTGGCCGGTTCGATCTGTAGTGCAGCGTCAGCAGCGCATGTACAGTCAGGTCACTATACATGCGATGTACAGTCAGCGTCAGAGAAAACAGACCCCCTTTCACTACGATGTCATTATCAAGGGGGGGTCCCTTTTCTCTGAAGCTTACTGTACAGTCGTGAGACTGTACAAACTCACTAAAAAGAGAAAAATAAATTCTTTTTAACAAAAAAGTTTAACCGACTTCAAGAAACGAAAAAGAGGCACTGAAAAGCAAAAAATAACTTAATTTACAGACTTACTGATTTATTAGAAGTCGGTGCCAGCCAACTTTGTTTGTTGTGTCTGAACTACTATGATGCAATCAATTGAAATATGGCCTCTCTTGGGCTAGGTACCGACTTCTAATAAATCAGTAAGTCTGTAAATTAAGTTATTTTTTGCTTTTCAGTGCCTCTTTTTCGTTTCTTGAAGTCGGTTAAACTTTTTTGTTAAAAAGAATTTATTGACGTTGAGTTTGTGAGCCTATAACAATTTTACACGTCACACATGAATGAAGCAGGCAAAGGTTACTTACATGCAATAACAATACGATCGTTAATGCGTCTGTAGTGATTGTGAAACTTTAGACATCTCGCTTGACCAATGGAACTCACACTATAGTCGTTTATAGAGACGAAGGGTTCAAAGTTTACAGCCATATAAATATTTACAGCTATGTTAGGATCCTAAAGGTGGTTTTATAGTTAATTTAATGAACAACAAAGTTTACGTTTTTGCTAACCAATTCTATACCTAGGTAAAGGTAGATGAAATTACCTCATATCTACGACATTGGTAATTTAGGTTGGTTTAGTGGCAAAATAACGATTATATCTAACCTATACTATCGACGTTGTTCGTCTGTAGGAACGTATCAGCTTAATAAGCGTGTTTATAAACTTAACTCCTAAAGGTCGAAGTCGACGCCAGTTTGGTATCATTCCTTGTCCTGTTCTCCGCATGTCAGTTGCAATAAAGATTCAGTGCCGAGCAAGACCATAAATCGCGGGAACGAACCAACTCAATGAGATTATCGGCGTCGTCTATTTTGAATTTCTGTGCGTATTCAGTAAAAATATTGGCTGCAAGAAATTCACCTCGAGATACTTATCAGACTCAAACGACACTGCTGTTAACTACGCACGTGTTCGTAAGTCGAAAACACTAAAACTAAACCAATTTAAATATTGGTTTAGTTTTACGCCAGTTCTAATCTGGGTGAATTCGTGTGTAAGAGTCACGCATATAAATACTTATTAAAAAATAAATATCAATAACGTTATAATTACGTAATTTTTATTATAAAAACATCTTGGGCGGTAGTTAAACATGTTATTGTTGTTAAACCTGTCACCTGTCACACCGTAAATATTAACGTGAAACACTCGTATGTTCATTATTCAAATTGACAGACGCCCCATTACGTATCGTAAATCTCTTAGATCACCCATTTTTCCTTTCCGGGACTGCATTTTGCTCAATAATTAATAATTGACTAAGGTTACTTACTATACATTCTAAACATATTTAAGACACAAATGCTCATAAAGACCTAGCAATGGCGAGAGCAGAGGCATTAACATCAGCCGACCTCGTCGGCAAAGGTAAGCCGCTCCTAGTAATCGTAACACACTCCGTGGTCTCAGAGTATTAGATTTATAGTTTACAATTGAAATCAGAAGTCGTGCCTTGTCGAGCCAAGACAGTTTGGTAATAATTCTCCATTCAAAATTCTTGATATATTAAATTCAAATTATAGAGATATAATTTTCTCTTTCTATATCTCTAAAAGTTTACTCGCACTTACATTGTGAAAATATTTAACAGTAAATATAAATTCCAATGGTCATAAGTGAGACTGAGACATCATTAGATAATGAATTATGATAATATACGATGACAGTCGTTGCCTTATAAGCGTGTAGTGACTCTTTGAGAAAAAACGTAGTCCATGTTAGTCGAGTCGTATTTTATATTTAGCTCGTGAAAGAGCGTCTGAAAGTAATGTTTTGCAATTACTACTCGTAACTTATTAGAAAACCCAACCCGTAAGACTAAATACAACCCTACAAATATAAATGTAACAAAAAGTTAGTTTGCTAGGTTTTAATGGATCAGGATGTATACAGGTATAATCTATCTATAGTCTGGAATAAGGCGGCACTTTTTTATCCCGGGACTAGGATCCTATGCGTAGTCAAACTAAGATCAGCCTCCTAGACAAGTGACAATTCCTTGGCCGACGTAGTGTACAATAGAATGACGAATATATAGGATTTGACGTTTATGATACGTTGACTGTCATATACGTCAAATCCCATACATTCGTCATTCTATTCTGCAATACGCCGTCGAATTGCATGGAATTACCACTTGTCTAGGTGGCAATATTGCATGCGAGTGGAGTATCATGCAACAGCCCCACACCCAGCTCCATACAAAATTCGAACAATACAAGAAGTTCACAACAAAATAGACGATAGGGACAACATCGTGATTACAGACTAATTATCTAATTTGTCACCCTCAATTCTCATGATCCGCGTATCTTAACATGCACGCAGTCATGCTCCATTCTCATAGCCGTCACATCAGATGAATGAGGTCCTAGCATTACAAAAGGCCGTCTCACTGGCCTTACCGACATTCCTCGACGGGTTAGATTACTTCAAGTTGTTCAAGTACAGATAAAACAATGTGATTCCAACATTCCGTGACGTTTGCCTCGAGAAGATAATATATTGTCAATGTAAAGGTATTTGAACCGACAAACGTGGTTTCGTTGATTATCTTAAATACGGTTTTGTTGATCGGGGTCACATTTAATATGTATTGAGAAATAAATGTTTCTATGCCGCAATAACATTTATGTGCATATAATTATAAGTATGGTGATTTATTATAAAAAAATATACTAAAAGAAATTACAGCATAATACAATTTACTTATTCCTTATAAAAATATCATAATTAAATTGCAAACGCTACCGAACAGAATAAGCACAATATTGTACTTTCAATATAATGTAAAAGTTATAAATATGGATCTTAACTTCTTAACAATACTTATGTACTAGGTACATATAATTACATTATACATTACCATTGCTAGAGGTTGTTCATAGATTAGACACAAAAAAAACGCTTTGGATTTATCTTTTTAAGAAACAAACGTTCAAGTCAGAGTGGTTAAATTCCTTTTCTAGTAATAACGTGTCTTTTATTAACCTTTGCTTTTACTGCAATGCTTCAAGTCTCTACAACTACAAGATACCATGATGGTAAAGTATCTCTTATGGGAATGTCACATAGATGTTAAGTAAAAACACATATGAATATTATGAGATACAAAGCAAACGTTACTTTCAAATTACACTTGAAAACACACGTTTACCCTGCATAGTCTTTAAGTAGTTTCATGGTATATTTTATTTACCTAGGTACTCTATGGGTTTGTATTGTACACACAAACATTTTAATTATCAAATATATTGGATATTTCTGTACAGTGGCGAGCTTAACTCAATGTTGAGTTTTCTTTCAGCAAACCTTAGAGTTATAGAGGAAAACTATAGAGGAAATTAATCGTTGAAAATTTTGTACATATTATTATTTTGGATGCATTAACATCTCATCTTTATTTATGAGACAATGGTGAGATAATGGTGCCGCGGCCGGTGCTGTTTCGGCACGGCAGTAATGCGGCAGCCGGGCGGTGGTATGAACTTATGAAGAGTAGATAGTCTACATAAGTACATACCACCACCACCCCGTTCATGTAAAGCGTCGCGTTGTCGTCGTCAGTGCCATGAGACTGACATTTGTGGCACGATTATGACGTCTCCGAGAGGAAAAGCGGATGAGCGCTGTCATTTTTCGGCAATAATTCATATTTTCGGAAATCATACACACCAGGGTTAACGGTGAAATAACTGGTTATTTTAGCATCGACCTGCTACCACAATACATAGTTCCATCAAGAGAGCACCCGTGTTGTTTATTTTAGAAGGAAATCCTGGAAGGCCCAGCCGTACACCTAGCCCAACACAAAAAAAAAACGATCAGTTGTGTAGTTGTCTTAAGTAATTTGAAAAATAGAGAGCTTTTATCAGAGAGTGTGTCTAAATGCAAAAGAAAAGTATACTTTTCTGACATGACTAATTTTTAAAAGTCACTGTTTACGAATTGAATTGTAATTCTCACTACGTGAATCTAATTCAGAAATGTTAGTAACGAATTTATAATCACCATTGTTATTCATAACGAAACATGTTTGAGTTGTGAAGCTTCGCATATAGTGCAAGGGCGGCGATGCTTGAGTCTGTATTGACCTTAACATGACAGAACAATGATGTTCTGAAGACATGTGATAGGTACAACTTTATGTTCTAACGAGGCAATGTTATGTGGTGGTCTATTGGTGCAGCTATTTGTTAAAATTATACATAGGATCTACAGAAAATAGCAGTGTAAGTAAAAATGTGGCTAATATATCGTTTCGCGGGTTACTGGCACCAGCATATTGTTATTAACTCCTCACTTTTAAACGGAAAAACCCAATGTACCTAAAGTATCCACAAACATTGATTAACTGGATTCTTTAGATAAAATAAGACGAATATCAATAAGAAATATTTTTATTTCACTTTTTATTAGTAGATTTTTATAACTATAGCAATCACATTAGGTTAATTACCCCCTAATTTACTAGAAAACATACAACAATTCGTCAATGACAAATCGTGAGTGATATCTAACATCAAAATCAAGGTTACACGCTAAAAACTACATTGCCCATTTCTTACTTTAGAGCGCGTGAGAAATGCATTGGCCACGGATCTGATTTGCCCACATAAACTTCTCAGATATAATGTACAAAAATCAAAGTTCCTACAAAAAACGTGTTAGACATGGTGTTCACAATATTGACTTATAACGTCCGAGATATTTTTAAAGCCGGTTACCAAACACAGTTGTTGCAACAAAAAATAAGTGGCGACAAATTTCCTGTTCGGGCCAATGGCCAGTGTAATGGACCTACGATTTATGATGATGTCTTCTTCAGTTTTTTTTTATGTTGCAATAATAAATACTCAATTATTTACTTGGACTGAAGAGGTAATGGCAGGTGGAATACCGTATTAGGATTGATTACATCATTTATCTATACGTACATCGCAACATTATCTAATGTAGCACCGACTGTATTCAGGACTCAGGTACTTTCGAAATCCCTACTAATATTATAAATGCGAAAGTAACTCTGTCTGTCTGCCTGTCTGTCTGTCTGTCTCACTTTTACGACTAAACCGCTGAACCGATTTTGATGAAATTTGGTATAGAGGTAGGTTAGACCTTGAGAAAGGACATAGGCTATGTTTGGTCGCGATAACCAACATCCACGCGGGCGGAGCCGCGGGCAAAAGCTAGTATAAAATAAATGCCCCGTGATGAATGTCTCGCTTAAAGATAGGTATAACCCGCGCCACGTAACTTTGACCTAAAATGTGCTCAAAATGTGCCCTATACGTAGGGTTGCCAACTCTTTTTTCGAGAAAAACAGTATATTTAGGTCTGAGAAGAAAATTGAACAGTATTCTAGAAAATAGAACAGTATTTTACAATTACATAAATTAATTTTAACAAAAAAGTTTAACCGACTTCAAGAAACGAAAAAGAGGCACTAAAAAGCGAAAAATAACTGCGGTGCCTAGCCTAGCCCGAGAGGCTTTTAATTTATTTTTCTCTTTTTAGTGAGTTATAATCGATCCATCGTCCATCCTTTGCTTAGGTTCCTATCATCAGCAGCTTAAAATCACGAGCAGATAATTTTTAAATGCAAATACTGAAATTAAATTATGTTAAAACAGCAGAAACAGTGTTTTGCCATCATTTTGAGGATTTCCCTAGATCCTGTTATCCAATCCTGACTCCCTTGATCCTGTCATCCTATTCTGGCTCCCTGAAGCAAAACAAAGATCATAAAAATCCGTTTCACAAAATACGGTTTTACATACAACGGTTCGTCACCTATTTTGCCCCCTTAGGTCTGTCTCTCTTAAAAGAAAGCATGGTTCCGTAAAATCTAAAATGGTAATATGGTTCCCATCAATATTTTTATGGATGAATTAATCATAACATAACATAAACTCACGCCTATATCCCCGAAGGGGTAGGCAGAGGTGCTAGCACCCACATTTAGCCGTTTATGTTTAGGTCCCAATGTAATAGGTGGCGAGCCTATTGCCATTAACCGGGCACTTATAAACTTGCGATAAATACACACATAACTTCGAAAAGCATCGAAAAGTCATTGGTGTGTGCCACCGGTGGATTAATTAAAAGATTTAATATATGGCTGGCAAATAGAAGATAGCTGTGAACTGTATTATTTTCTGGTATACCGCCGTTTGCCCGAATTCTATTTACCCTAATATCATTAGCCATAATAGTCAACAGCCATAATATTAGCAGACATAATATTCATTTGCCCTACTCTTATTTGCTATATTAATCACGTGCTAGAATCTTTGTTTCCCATAAAATCACTTACCATAACATCATTTGTCAGAATCATTGTAAGCCCTAATTATCACATGCCATAATTATCACATGCCATAATTATCACATGCCCTAACTATCACATGCCATAATTTTCACATGCCATAAATTATCACATGTCATAATTATCATATGCCATAACATCAACTGCCATCGACATTGTGTAACAGTGACAGTGTGTAACGGTTATATCAGGTGAAACTGGATGCAATCGGGACTTTAGGGCACCCCGACTCGGATAGGTTAGGTTAGAAGGGGATGGCGGGGTCGTTTGAGCGAGCGAAGCGAGCGAATAGACCCCGCTATCCCCTTCGTGGTTATTTTTTTATAAACCACCCAGAAGTAGTTTGGTTAGGTGCCATTTGAGTTAGGTTAGAACTGTGACCATTAACCCATCCACCCATCACACCCATCGACATCGACAGTCAGAAAGAGCAAGAAGAAAATATTATGTCTAATAATCATTATGGCGTTTAAATATTATGCCTAATAATCATTATGGCGTATAAATATTATGTCTAATAATCATTATGGCGTTTAAATATCATGTCTAATAATTATTATGGCAAATAAAAATATGTAAAACAATACGTATGGCACTCGTATGTTATGGTATCTAAGTTTCGGGCAATTAAAAGTATGTCATATGTCTTTTAGGTCAAACAAAACATTCGGGCAAATAAAATTCGGGTAAATGAAATTCGGGAACATGATGATTATGGCATATAATCTTCGGTTAAACAATAGACAACCTTATTTTCTATATTATGATTTATCATTAATAAATTTTGGATTATCATGGGACAATCAACACCTAAACTTATAAAATGATTGCAAATTGGTGCCCAATTAATTAAAATTGTATCAATTGCTGCACATTTTTGTAGTGTTATGCATTTTGATGCTGAAAACAGTATTTTGGATACTGTTTATTTGTTGAACAGTAAACAGTATAATTGGGTGTAAAACAGTATAATACTGTTTTAAACAGTATGGTTGGCAACCCTACCTATACGCGCAGTACACATTTCTTGGGTGTCTTTTGAGGATTGCACGGGATGCTACTGCGGTAGACGAACTCAAATTCACCAAGCATCGATTATTACGATTTAGGTCCAAGATACGTGGCGCGGGTTATACAGAAGGTTTTGCATCTGAATTTGGATTGTTACTAGGAAAGTGGGAGCTTCAATTGAGGCACCGCAGTAGATATCAAAGAGGATAGAAAAGTTTATGCGTTCGACCACCTGGGGAGCTCCTCTGACCTCTAAAAAACCTGTAATATAGCGTAGTATAGCAACATAACCGCACTCGCCACTATATCCGAGCTGTCGTCAGTCTAGTGATGTATCATAATTATAACTGTACATTTTGACTACACGAAAATACCTACGTCTATAGTATACTATACAATAATACGGGGTATTTTTTTCAAGTAGGAGTGGATGGCTAAATCCGAAACATTCGGGACATTCACACCCGTATTCACAAACAATACTTCGCTATGCGTGCTACCAAAACTGTGCAAAGAACGACAAATTCTCAGTGCGTTCGTTTTGGCAAGCCTTTTTATTCATTGATAACACTTAAGTAATACTTCGTTGAGGGAACGCACTGCGTTAGACACTGCTCCGTGATGTTTGTGAATTAATTTTACCAGCCCTATGCGCTCGAGCACACTATGAGACCTCACAGTATTGTTTGTGAATACGGGTGTCAGGAACCAAAAGAATTCAAAGAAGTTCTTCAAATATCCAATTACGTAGTTTTAGTTTTCCTAAAAACCGGGCTCGAGACTCCTTTAAGTACTTTTCACTATCCCTCAGTTTCGGATTTGCTGTATTACTATACTAAAATGTAATACATATAACGAAGCAGTAGCGACTTGCACACCTAGGTTGGTAGCTTCCTGTCGGTAATTGAGGAGATAGCTCCTATCCGCAGTATGCTGGTACTAATGATAGGTTAGATAGCATCGTAACTCTCGTTTTATAAGGCCTTCTCATCCCTTGTTATATACCCGTGGTATAAAAACGTCTGGGTATTCATTACCTATTGAAGTTTACTACGCTATAATATATTACCTAGGATCATGAAAATTAATAAGGCGCACACATTACATATTAAACAAATTTTTCATAGCACCAAAGATCCAGGAGTTGTCTTGATGACCTCGGTGGCGTTGGCGTGGCGATAGAACTGCTATGTCGGAGTTCACGGGTTCAATTCCCGCTCAGTGCAAATACTTACTTTCTAATTTGCATTCATTATGGGTGGTATTCTTTTTAATTATTGCAGTAAGTAGTACACTGGTAGGCCCATATAGATATCAACCGGTTAGTCAAGTGTAGGTATATTTTTACGTACGGAAACTTCAACTCACCATAGCTAACGGTGAGGTGGGTAGATCGAACTCGAACCGACTCAAACAGCCAGATGTTCATACACGCCTACACAGACGTGTGGCTACGGAACTAGGTAAGGTAGTAGCTCAAACTTAGTCTGACTTAGTCAGACAGACTTAGTCTGAGGGTAGTAGGTACTAGTAATTTGAGTAACTACATATGTATCATATCCCAGAAATTATTATTTTGGTTAAGAAGTTAATATAATAACATTAATTAGCCTATTTCAAGCAATTTGGTAGGTATTTTGTGCACAAGATGCTCTCACATGCTCTTGCTATGAAATTATTGATGAAAAAAATATCACGGGAAGTTATTATAAAAGATGAGGAAGAGTTAAACTTGATACTGCCATAATAATAATACGTATTATAAATTATTAGATAAAAAGATAATTTCGCTTATTTAGGTGAGCATGTTTTCTTATCTTTTAGATGGAATAAACGAACATTGTAATTAACGAATATCGAAAACTGGTATATACAATACTTTCAATGGGAACTTGCCTAGAAGTAGCGACCGTTAGGTATTCATAACTCTTCTAGGATGTGAGAACTAATATATTTCAAAGATAAGAGATACATAAATACTGTTTTTTAATGTACGACTAATGAAATAGTTCGTCAGGTTGTGCTACTAGGGTGGCGAAGAACCTTAAGCGACTCGGATTTCGGCAACTATTTAGCATACCATACGACCTTTTACTTTTACGAAATATGTAATACTAATACGAAATTCTTGGATATATTTAAACAGTAGCTAAATACATATAGCCTATTTGCATAATGATAGGTTATTTTAAATACGGGTTTGAATTTAACATTTATTTAAGAGACCCATGTTCTGCATTTTGCACAATTGTCCGCATTCAGGTAAGGAATTTTCATAAGAGAATTAATGGCTTTTTTGCATCTCATTAAAATAGCACACATTGCATTGGTATGGAAAGTTAAAACTGGATAGTTAATTAAGGAGAGATTCATCGGGCGGGCATTATAAGACCACAGTCAAACGAACTCTTCCATTATAGTGGTATACAGTACAACGGCCACTGTGGTAAGACAGACTGTGTTTTCTATATATTTTTACACGATTGCCTTAAATGGAGGTGTCATGTTTTCAGGGTTGCATGATCAGTTTAGTCTATCGAGATTCTCTTCTGGAATTTCATGGCCTGTTTCAGGTTTCACTCCACTAAGTATAACTTTAAACCTTTTATTTATTGACGGGGCCAATCTTGCAAGGTGTAGCTCTTTGAGTGCCTGAACACATTTGGACGTATGTGTGTAATTATGTCACCCTGAATGACAAAGGGTATTTTGCTTTTTACTGTTACATTAATTTTGTAGTGGAGCAATCGCGTTCATTAATGTACCCTGGTATCTAATTTGGGACCTCATGCACATCCTTTATTTTTTCGTATCTTTTTCGATCCATTACAACTAAAATAGAAGCAAATCAAAACATGCACAGAATAGATAATACTCGTAGACATTTTCCAATTGGATTATGACGACGAAGGTCGAACCATAGTCATAATCGTCACAAGGCTTTCAGAAGACATAACTATAAAAATATGAATAAAAATTCCGTTATGTGTGTGACAAAAACTAGTACAATACTGTACGATAAGATCATGTAGAATTCTTATATTCTCATGAATAGCTTAGCAGTCATTGTTTCTATGTTAGAATAAAACAATAGCACGATAGTGACAACAGCTATGATAGTGACAATAAAATTGATTGTCAATTTTTGTTTGAAGACATCTTTATAGCAGTGATCGCAATTTGAGGGGTTACATCACTCACCTATAGATTTCCAGTGTCATACATAATGCAAGTGTGTTGTCATTAATGTGTGTGTGCGAAACGTCGTAATATGGTCGGAAAATAGTTTCGTAGTCTTCGATAACGACCTCCAATCCAACAGTTAGGGTCCGAGGTGCGAGGGGAGATTTCTCATAGCGTGTCGACTGTGACGATGGCTTATTAAAATTATTTTAATTAAGTCGTTTCTTAAAAGAGGGGAGGTCGAATTATCGGGGCGATTGTACGAATGTGAAACAGTATGCTGTTTATTTAAAGAATTCGTATTTCTGCGTATTCTAAATGACTGTAACTGTAACTAACATAGGTGTTTAATAGACTTAGATGACATCTCATCCAAAAAAGATTCCATCATCACAGGTCCAAGGGAACGTCACCCTTCTCAAATTGCTAGGTGACGATTCATCCCTAAAATATTCATCTTCTGATGTCACTGCGGCATGCACCTTTTCCAAATTGTGTTAATGAATGTATTGTACTTCAGAACGAAGTTGAGAGGCTGTGTAGCTCCATCCCTCTTTCTCTCCCAGACGCAAAACGAACGCTATTAGCAAGTCATGCTAGACCCACGGGTAAACGGCAATAGGCTATAGGCTCACTCGGGTGGGCCGAATTCATTAATAGGTGAAATATGTGAAAATATTGGGGTTTAACCACCTCTACCCAGGGTAATCCTTTTAGGATAACACGAGGGGTTTTTATATGTGTACTCTTTTAAGTGGGTTCCATAGGCCCACAGACACTTTTCGTCGACCTACGCCGCTGAGGTTGAGTTCAAGCTGCATTATAAATTATACCACTACTTTCAGATGTACAACAGCCTTACATGATACATCTTTCATCGTCTTTTAGGACATTCATGGGTATGGGAAATCAATAAAAGCTTGCACTTAGGAGACCGAAGTCTGCAGTAAAATATACTAACGCTCTTAAAAACTAATAACAAAAATACCAGTACCTAACGTCGTACTTCAAGTTGCTTAAGTTTTTCTTTATTAACAATGTTTTTATGATAAATTACTTACCTAAGCATAGCGTAGGTACTTTTATGAGATTCAGACTCGGTTACTTTCTCCGATGAAATTTTTTACGATCAATGGGTAGGTATACCATTATATACCTATACTATATTTTATGCCTTGGAATAATTCCCTAGTCAGCATCAGATCGATCTTGACTAGCAAAGTAGGTATTCAAAATTATCTTAATACGTACTTAGGTAATTTTGAGTACTGTGCTTTCCAAGACCTATCTGTTTATCTCAACGATCTCAGCACGAAAGACTCTTACTCCACCAGGAAACTCTGTTTCAGGATATTATTTTTAAGTAGCAATATGCTACAATAGAAAATAGGTAGGTGGGTAGGGTACATTGATGGCGATCTAATCGAATTCTGTTTTGTGGTTCAAAATTGTATCCAAATTCTTGTCATCCTACCTACTGCAAGTGCAACTAACCTTTAGCAATACTGAGAGCTCTGTGCTAACATTTCGCAACAAACCAACACAATGCGGGGGGACCTTTGATTATATTTACATTTATTACCTATAATACCTAGTTATTGTTCGGGACAACATAGGTCTACCAAGGTCCAAGGTATACTTGGACCTAAAATGTGCTCTAAACGCGCAGTACACGTTTCTTGGGTGTCTTTTGAGGATATCACGGGGTGCTACTACGGTGGACGAGCTCAAATCCACCAAGCATAGATTATACAAAACAATCCGTAGGCGCCAGGGGCTCGTTTGTCTTGCGAATCTTGCGATTTAGGTCTAAGATACGTGTCCCGAGGTATAGCTTTAGTAGGTAGGTAGTTAGGTTAGGTTAGGTTAGGTTATATGTACCTCTACAACACAAAAAAGTGATCTCTATCCCCCAAAGGTTTGCTGGGAGAAAACTCAACACTGAGTTAAGCTCGCCTTTGTACATCAAAATGTATATGCTATGACTCTTTGTATAATTTTTAGTGTGCAATAAAGAATTAAATAAAAAATAAAAAAATGTGTACTGTGCCTGCAAGCTTCAAATTGATGTTCGAAGTGAATACCTATCCGTATTGACTACTTACCTATTGAAACTGGTTGAACACCATCTTGAGCAAGTAGGTATTTTGATAAAGGCAGGTATGTAAATATTGTAGTACCTACCTACCTGTGTTTTTGCTATTTTTACAACCCATTTCAATTGATGCTTATTGATTGAAATAATCGTCCTAATAATTGGATAGGTACAAAGTGCGAGTTTCTGCAATCGATATGAGATTTTTTATCGTAGGTGGGAGGTGCTGGTGCTAAAGTAATAAATAAAGGTGAGTAGACACTGGACAGTTGCCTTGATTCCAAAATTCTAGAATCGCTTTTAAAATAGGTACCTACGTTCATAGGGCAATACATTGTTGTTAAGTACCTATAGTATAGGTAGATACATTTTAATAATCGACGTTTCCGATTATCCATACTAATCCATACAATACTAATATTATAAATGCGAAAGTAACTGTCTGTCTGTCTGTTACGCTTTCACGCCTAAACCACTGAACCGATTTTGATGAAATTTGGTATAGGGGTAGATTAGACCTTGAGAAAGGACATAGGCTATGTCTGGTTGCGATAACCGACATCCACGCGGGCGGAGCCGCGAGCAAAAGCTAGTTACCTGTATATCAACTGATCACAACTTTTTAAATTTACTTTAAAGTCTGTCAAGAAAAGGCGGTCAGATTTAAAAAGGTGGTCTCCCAAGAAGACGAATTTAGATATAAAATAAAGTTAAAATATTGTGTTTATAATACTTAACTGCGTTTTTTTTAAATATGTATGCACACAATTTTCAACAATTTAATCACCCGGCAAATTTGCGTTCCCATGTCGATATTGAAAATATACCCACATAAAAAACTAGTTCCCAAATAAGTCAAAACGAGTTTAGTTGGTCAAAGTTTTACTTTCTGCCTTAACGTCGATATTATTCATAATTAACAAATACTGTACATACAAATAAGTAGGGTTGTCTAGCGGTCCACCTGCCTACAGTATTGGGCACGGAGGCTGCGTCGGCGTCCCCCCTGGAATGCGACACCTGTGACCACAATCACACTCACAGTACCACTCGGCCGTCACACTTTCCTAAGTCACAACAAATACAACGTTTTCCACACAATTTATTTCACAAAATATACCAATATAGTGCTTTTGTTAACACTTTTCGGAAATTTCGAAAAAAGTTACGCGGACTTCGATAATAACGAAACACAGCGAGTCGACGGACACCGAAGAGAGCGGCGAACGAACTCCAATTGACGTACGGCGGGCGGAGTGGGGACCGCGCGCGTGTGAACTAGCGAATGTGGCGCCACCACACCTGTCAACCGCGCGTTGTACAACTCCGCAAGTCCGCAACAACCAATGAACCAAGGCGAAAGTAGTGGTGTAACCTTAGAGCTTAAAACTGATTTCAATATTTCAGTTGCATAATTTTCATAAATTTATCGCGACCAAACATAGCCTATGTCTTTTCCCAAGGTCTAACTAATCTATCTCTGTACCAAATTCATCAAAATCGGTTCAGTGGTTGGGGCGTGAAAGCGTAATAGGTACTAGCTCTCTCTGTCTGTCTGTTTCGCATATAAAATACATAGCTATTAGTGTGGAGTATGGAAGTATGGAAGGATATGGATGATGTTTTTCAGTAGTACTTACTTATTAAGACAAATGTTAACATTTGACCAGTTTATATGCGTGTTCGATTTCTTCCAGCACGTCAGTCAGTGGACTGTGCGACGGCATTGCCTTACTGTCCATAAGGGTCAATTTACACCTCGGTAATTGAGACCCTAGATAGCGTGCGGTTTTAGTAGGTTTGAGTCCAACGGATGGGTACCCGTAGGGATTTCCACACAGAAAAGAATTTAGGTACTTAGGTACGTGCTTGCCAACCAGACGCATCTCTAGGTACTAACGTAGACTTCCTGGGTGATCATTTCCTCGATTATGCAACATATCTAGGCAAACTTTAGCTACGAAATACCATTACTTATTCTGTGGTTTAACCTAGTATTTGTAGGAACAAAATACCAACAAGAATATTATTCACACCGCAATATGAGGCTAATTCAAATTGCTCGTTTCACAACCTACATATCAAACAATTGAAACTCATAAAGGTATTATTTTCGCGATTAGGTACATTTAAAATTATTGAAGTTATGATGCATAATAAAATAACACCCATCGATCATGTTCCTGTAGCTTCTAATTGACGGACGATGCTCGACGTAAGTTTTCCGCTCGCAGTTTTAGAAGAAATTAATGTAGAGGTGGCAGAGAGAACTTGTAATCATCCTTATAAAGATTGCCCAATTGCGTCCAAAAAATTACACTTGGGAGCCCGGAGACCCCGGACTTATTGTTATTGCTTCTGATTGGTCTGTCAACTTTTCCGGACTGTTGTTTAATAGTACTGCCCTACTTTATATATACTTTTCCAATATTATGACCTATACGGCTATACTATACAGTACTATTACCTATATATTTTGTATCTATTGGTATATCTATAAGTATAATCTAGTGTTGGCTATGCCTGCCATCAATAACCTGGAACACATTGGTTCTTGAGCCAAATTCTTTTGGGCTTTAGCAAAAGCATTATTTTGTACTCGTACTTACGGGGTAAAAATAATTCGAGCAAGGTTTGAACGTATTTATCGTATGATAGCCCCCAAGCTTCTTCTTCATCCCAGCGTATCCCAATCGCATCCGAAGCTTTGACCTCGGAGTTGGGGTCCGCTTTACCAGTCTAACTGCATATTTGGCTGGACTTCGCTATTTTTCAGGTCAATAACAGAACAATAAAAGATGACAATTGCTTCACAGAAAACATAGACTGAAAGCCGACCCTGAGTTGGGAAAAGGCTCCGAGGATGGCGATGGAATCTTTTTCCGACTCAGTTGGGGCTGGCTTTCCAATCTAACTATGATTCGGTTGAACTTCGTAATTCTCCACACCTTAACCAATTGGCTGTATCGAAGTTATGTAGTTAGATAGACTAGTTTCCACTACCCGTAACGACTGCCATAGATGTTCTTATGGCCACCGGGATGGACGGCTTGACGTGCTCTCCGGGGCAAGGTAAAATATGTGTGTACTGAGCAGGTATCGAACCCGCGCTCATTGCGTAGCAGTCGAGTCCACTACCGCCACGCCACAGAGGCAATAATAAAGATAATAATATAAACATAATATTAAAAATACAATTAATTTCAAATAGTTTATTTCATTATTACAACGTGCCTTTAGGAATAAATCTTTATTGTGTCTTGCATGATATTGCTTTATTCGGTAAGTAAGTAATAGAGAAAACTAAAAACGCGACTTTATAGAAAATATTGCATATCTACGTAATTACAGGTGTATGGCACATACTATTATACAAAATATACAGGATTAGACTATTTATAATAATATTTAATCTAATATCACTTTATTTAATGATATAGTTGATGATGAAGTTGCGGTATTGCGAGGATGATCAGCATTAGAAAATGTTCAAATATACCTGAAAATAAACAAAGAATTTATTGTGGTAGGTCAGTTTTAACATTCTTAACACTGGATTTCAATAGTAAAAATCCGTTAACCTAACCTAAACACATATATTTTACAATGAAAATCCTTAAATAAATTGTAATTGAAAATACTCTTCATCCAAGCGCCAATCCTGATTACCTACATCCATCCACAGCTTACACATTTGAAACTCGGTCTCTTGTTGAGAGCTTGTGTTTTGGATGTATTGTTTTACTGCAATAAAGCGTGATATTCAGATTGGGCTGCCCACATGCTCCCGTGGTCGACGTCCTCGAATCCGAATTTTCTTTTTTAATATTCAGAATTTGTAAGATATTGACATGTTTCTTACTTCTTATAGGCCTTCACCATATTTTATAGTATCTAGTTTCAACACATGTTGATGCAAATACTTACAAGGAGAACTTGAAGCCTTGTCTTGCACTGGTGGAGCTCTATACTCGTCAGTGGCTTCTAAAAACTGGTACATGGCCTTAAAACCTGTACCATCTAAGCGGTCGTTGGACCTAAATGTAACTTTGAAAAAGTTCCTTTCAGACTCTACGTGGAACTCTTTCCATTGTCCACAATATCTACCAAATCTATTGTCTTCAGTCATATAGTTCGAAAATTCGACATAATCACTCGCCGATACCGCTTCACACCTGAAATGAAAATAACAGGCATTAGTTGGATATGGTGTATGGGCTGTTGCCCACGGTTTCAATGGTGTGCAATTATGATCCCATTTCTAACATATTCCTAGAAGCCTATGTATCATTTTGTATCTATCCTTGAAGCAATTTTCAGTCACATCTGTTCAGTTATTTGAACATGATTGCGTAACAAACATCAGAATACCTTTATTTTTTAAAATATCATCGCCTGCATTAGCGTGATTTTACAGCACAGAAACGTATTTTCTGAAGATATAAGATTCGCCCATTAAGGAATTCTTCCCATATCAGGAATTTACGGTCGGTAGCGGAGTGGTACGAGTGGTAGAGGAAATGGACTTACGAGGCTTTTATATTTATTCCAAAACCAATACCTACTTAATTCCTGGCCATTACACTACCGATGTGAAGCTTCTAATAAGCATTTTAGAATCTATGTGTGATATACTCGTCATCATCATCCTCATGTAGACGCATTATCCTGATTGCATCCGTGGCCAAGATGACCTCGGAGCTCAGGGTCCGCCTTCCGGCTCTTCCTCCTCCACTTCGCACGATCTTGGGCATCCATAGTAGTGAGACCATTTGCACGCATGTCACCCTCCACGAGGTCAAGCCAGGACTTCTTGGGCCTACCCCTTTTACCTGGACCCCCCTTTTACCTGGATATACTCGTATGTAGACAAAATGCTCTGTAGGTTAAAAAGAAAACTCATACGTACGGCGATACACCCTCGACGTCAAAATTCGTGAAATGCAGGTGCACTTTTTCAGTCTCGCCGCCATGGAAGAAGTACGTACACTCCGTATCCCTGGGATAGGGTCCTGGCGAGTTGGGCGACGCAAACGTACCATTGCGCGCCTCACTACTATTATACACGAAAGCGCATGGAAACTCTTTGAGCTGCCTCCCTGTGTTAATTCCAAAATCTGAAAAGTGATGAAGATAAAATTAGACACGAATTTCTATCCAAATGAATGAGTTCATCATGAACAATCTTGATTTTGAATTTTAGGAAATACATATAGGGTCTTTTTTTATACCACTTAAGTTGCAGACATAATTTATAATTGCCTGCCAATGAAGTGGAAGTCAATATCCATTATATTGACACCCTGTGCAAATCATTACCATCAACCTTGCGTTAGGCCCGGTCGCATTCGAGGCCTTCAGCTCGGAGTCCAGGGTTCTCTGGATGTGGCTTGTCTTTTCTTTCGCTTGAGAGCGACTGTGGTCTGAGTTGTGGTTACTTATCTTTTTTAAGTTCTTTTTTAAGTTGTGTCCATTCAGTCTTATCAGATTTGTGAGATTGGGTCACATTAGACGTTATACAGAAATCAAAATAAATTTCAACCTGAAAGATTAGTGATTGAACACTTACTTTCTACAAACGAATACGATATTTTAAATCCTCTTGCATATCTCGAAGACTGAGTTCCACGGAATTCCAGCATTAGTTTCGGTCCATTCGACATAATAGGCTTGGGGAGGTCGATTCCGCAGTGCGTTGCCACTTTTTCTAACCGCCCGTCTACGTTGACGAATGCTTGCAACGAATCCACATTTGTGCAACTGTAATAGATTTAATAACAAATATTTATTAACTTATCACCTGATAAAGGATTTAGGGCAAATAGAAAGGAATCATTGATAAAATACATTCACATTACAGGAGATAAACGAGAGCGTTTTAGCTAGTATTTTATCGAGCGTTCTGGCGAGCATTCTCACGAAAGGACAGTTAAACATCGACTAGACTAGAGCGATCGTTAGAAAGATCATAAAAATGTTCGTAGTGATTATTTGCCTCTTTGCTTGGCTAGGTTCGTTGTTCTGTTCGACAAATTTAAAAACGGGGAATGAATGCTCGATGTTCTGTTTACAAGTGAATGCTCAAGTCATTCAGCATCTTAAGGTGCAGCTACGTAGATACTTCCTCAGTGTAGCGGTTTCAAACGGAAAATCACGTTATCACGATGAAAGTATCATCAAAAGCCGCTTTCATATACCCATACCTACAAGATGCACACAGCTGCACACAAGAAGTTGTATCTTCAATAACCATTTGACGTTAATTGGACAAACTGACCATTATAACGTTATGTGTGTTTTCATTACGGCTCTAAAGCATTTTACAATACCACATGGCGTGTATCTAATGATTTTTTAGTAGCCTAGCCTAGCTAATTAATATCAAGTTTAACTTGATCACCAAAGTTCTCTTAGGCGAAGCACCTATTTACTTATTTATTATTCCCTTATTACATACCATCAATTTAGGTGTACCTATTTAAATGCTTCGGAAGCAGTAAATTAGGTGGGCTCTACTTAATCGTATAAAACGATTTCTACTATACGGCTAGGCGTTGCTAAGCTGGGAAATATTCTCATGGAGCACCTTGGACCAGTAGAAGCAGCAACGTGTTCTTCTTTTTTCGGGGAGCATAGACCGCATTCCGCATCGACGGGAGAGGCCCATGTCTTGAATTACGCTGCGCGACATTTATGTAGGTACTAATCTATGTCTGCGGTGTCACTATTAAGCAGAGGACACTGTCATGGCGAGTGAGTGAATTGCGGGCGCGGTTTCCGTCTCTGTATTCTTACGGAGCGGTAGACTTGTTCAGGCACAGAACTCCCAGCCAACAGACAGGAAACGATGGTCCGTAGTTCTTTGAGGTCCCTCGTCAGCGCCGTGACAAGGTGCGCGGTTATCGATAGGGGAGGAGGTCATTACCAATTACCTACTCTTCTCAATAAAGGCACTGTGCTTCTGACATAACAGCTTAGTCACGCCTACATATATATTCACGCCTGTAAATTCCCGAACTATCGGACGTCTATCGAATTCAACACCCACATTTGTCAAGTGTGATTTTCAGGCGAATCTATTGCCGTCAAGCGGACACTTCGTCATGGGCTGTATGTTTACTATCGGATGCGAACACGGTCCCTACATATAAAAGGAAGGCGATCTGTGTTGTTTTACTATTCCTACATAAATACAAATAGGTATTAAAAAATCTATACGTACTCTGTAGACCCATCCGGTGACTTATACAGATAAAAGTCTTGGAAACTTAATCTAACTCGCTCCTTGCCTCTCCCGAAGAATTCATAATGGCAGTGAGTGTTCTGAGGATACGGCGCTGGGTAGTGCGGTGACGTCAATGTACCGTGCTTCGTACCGTCGCTACTGAACTCCTGGTGACATGATGATGCTGGAAATAAGAAGAAAAGTAAATTAAATACATTTGAATCGCTAGGGTGTTCTCGGTTTTGGTCTCTGGTGTATCCTGTGAGGTCCATCAGTTTCCCTGGCTACATATCCCGAAATAACAAAGCACTGTGCGGTTTTAGCCGTTTCGACTCCACCGCGTGGAATACGGAAACACCAGTTTCCGCATGCAAAAAAAGAAGGTTCGTTTCGGCTTCTTTTTAAAAAAATATTTAGGTGATAGACAAGCACTCGACAGCCTCCGTGGCGTAGCGGTAGCGAACGCGGCCGCTACGTCGGAGGCGCGGGTTCGATCCCCGCTCAGTGCAAATATTTGTGTTCATATGGGTATTTGCATTGGTCTGGTCATGCCTCAGAGAGCATGTTAAGCCGTCGGTTCCGGTTGCCATAAGAACATCTATGGCAGTCGTTATGGGTAGTTGGAGCCCTAAAAAATCCAAAAACAACGGTCTAGCTGCAAAGCATCGATATCGCCTAATGTTATCATTGGGCTGTGGAGGTCAAATGGCAATCGCTTCACGAAAAAATATCGAGGTCTAGCCAAATCTGTAGTTAAGACTGGTGAAGCGGACCCCAGACTCCGAGCTCAAAAGCTTCGGATGCGACTGGGAATTAACGCTAGGATGAGAGAGACAAGCACTCGGCCCATCTGATGGGCAGCGGTTACCGTGACCTATGGAAATTGTAGTTTAAGAGGGGGTATAAAGCTAAATTGCCGATCGTAGATTTGATGTTTATACCCGAAAGTAAGCCACAAATGAGCTGGGTTTTTTTTAATAGAAAATACGTTATATTTGTAAGGGACTGCTCATGGTGAAAACATAAAATAATAATATTTTTTCGATAGAATAAAATCACAAAGTTATGCCTTATTTACTACTAAAATCAATTTATTTCCAATATTATGCACACAACTGAGTCAATATTTGAATACAAAGTGTAAAATTATGTAACCCAGTGACTCTATTTTCACTTTGAAAAAATTGTGTGGATTTTACGAGTAATTAAAAAAAATGAATTTGGCGCTTACGACGGTCTTATTCCGCGCATAACGCTCTCTTTCTATCGCACCTGACCCGAGGTGTCGGCCATCTGTTGTTTCATCATTTAGTCGGGCTCGCCCCGTTGAGACGGGAGGACTATATTTCTGTTTTCCGTGTCAAGAAAGTTCGTTAAAAATGAGCCAATTAAAAAAATATAAAAGAAACACTCTAAAAGAGAATATAAGAAACTAAGAATTCAACTCATGGCTAATTTTCGAAGGTAATGTATCTATATTATTTTACTTTCTTTAGTTTGTTACCAAATATCCACCGTTGCTAGGTAACTCTGGAGTAACGTCGGCTCGGGTATAGTATATGCAAATCAAATAGATGTTTTTGACTACTCGCGTGTTTTTTGTATAATATTATTTATATAGCACTAATATAATTATTAAATATATTGCGAAAGTATTTATACATTGTATTATCAATTTTAATGCATTTCAGAGTTGCTTCAGCTCGTAATATCACACAAGCTGATGAATCCGATCCGGTCGAATCGCTTAATAAAAAACTTTCGTCAACTTTGTAAGCTTATTGCAATTGATTTTTCTCACATTCAGAAAACATTTCAGTAAAATATGTAAATTAATATGAACATGAACAAGTAGAATGATATGATTTGAGATTAACATGGTCATTCACATTAGTACCGAATGTTCACACATTCAAACGGCATGGTAAATACGAGTATCCCGGTGATTTTAATTAAAAAAATTGACCACACGGAAAGCGGATGACTGCCCGTGGAAGGATAGCTCAGAGTAAGAGCGCTGGAACGCCAAGGTTCGCGACCCTGGCATTCAAGTCCTATTGTGGGTTTGATTTTTTCCATTATGTACTTATTTAGCATTTATATCAAATTATCTACAAGTAGATTAAAATAGCAATGCAATGCTTATGTGATTGATTTGTCATTAATTTGCAATTATTTTTACAGATCTCCCATTAAACATTTAGAGAAAGTTGAAGTTTTGAGAGAACTAGATCCAAATTGTGATGGAAATTTTGCACCAGAGTGGAATGAGCGGTATATTTTAGCCAGCCTTGATTCAATATGTCAGGGCCCTAGCTTCTTATACGTAATGATAAAATAGGGCAACCATATTATACACAATGTTCATCAGTAATATTGAACCACTATTTGGACTATTTGGATGACCCGACTCAGGATTAGTATTCAATTAATTGAATTCGCAAAAAAAAAATATTTGGGTAATTTATCACATATAGTTAGACGAACATCGCTAGATGTTGAATTAAAGTAAAAGCATTGTTTTTCCCAAATCGTCAAATCGTCGGTGCGCCTGCCAAAGTCGTTATGTGCATTTTTTCTATTTTTTTTTTATTCGCTAGATGGCCTTAAAAATGCGCATCAACTGAAAAAACAACCAAGTGTTAATTCCTTCTAGAAATAGATTTGACAAAATATACATGTGCAATTCTGACACTGCAAAATTGGTTATGTGTTCACATCAAGAGTTTTTCATCCTCATGTTGCACATGTCAGAATTGGTTTGCACATAGACAATTTGACAGCTTGTTTTTCTTCGGTTTGTTGGTTGTAAAATTGGTGTTCTACCTTTGTAACAACGTAAATAATCTTATAATAGTAAACAAAATGAGACAGATGATTAAATCAAAACAGCCTCACGTAAGGTCGAAGTCCTGAATAAAGTGAGACGTTTTTACACCATTTGTGTGAGAGTGAATTCACTGTCTATGGCAAGCGGAGCGGCGATATAAAGTAAAAATATTCTAGGCATTATATCAAACAATTCTTCTGAATACAAACCATCATACAGGCGGTAAAACAACCACAGCAAGTACCTTCTGAGGTTGAGAGGGACTACTACCCCGCCTGTGAGTATGGGATGGTCGACGATCCTCAGCGCCCGTCTTTGCACCAAGTCGAAGAGGTCTAGCTAGCCCAGGCAAAACTGTGACAGCAGTACTCCATGTGGGGCAGAACGGGAGCGTTTTAAAGAAGGAGTATTTGCCCCGCAGTGATGTACTACCTTGTTTCTTTGATACCAGCTTGACTTAGTCTTCCAAGTGACTACGGCGGTGATCGTCGCTGATGATAGCGATAGCTCCCTATACTCGAAAAGATGTTAAACGGTGTGTCTAGAAACTTGCGGCGCTATGCTATGCAGACGATAGCACCTTACACGGAGGCCATCACGGACATCCTGCGGCCAAGCAGTCTGATATCGCGGAAAAAAGAAGACCGGACCCTGAGCCACGTTTCTCAATGGGGCTCGGAAAACCTGGTCGAGTTCAACGCCAGGAAGACGCAGGCATGCGCGTTCACAGCAAAGGTATCTTCTTTCCTTCCCCTTCCAACTCTTCAGAGCACGCCACTGCCACTACAAGACAGTCTCAATATCCTAGGTATGGATGTTCGCTGCAAATTCAGTTTTCAGCGAACAACAAAAACTACATTGAGAGTATCATCAAAACAGCCTCGCGTAAACTCGGTGTCCTGAACAGACTGAGACGTTTTTTCACGCCGGAGCAGCGGTGCCTTCTCTATAAGACACAAATTCGCTCTTGCGTGGAATACTGCTCTCATCTCTGGGATGGCTCCGCAAAGTACTTACTAGATGCTCTCGACAGGCTGCAGCGACGTGCAGTCCATATTATTGGGAATCCTGAGGTCACCAACACCCTCGAGCCCTTGCAGTTGCGTAGAGATATGGCATCTTTGGCGGTATTTTACCGTCTCTACCATGGTGAATGTTCTGATGAGCTCTTCCAACTAATCCCACCCTCTCCTTTCCTATATAGGACAACACGTGCAGGACTTAGACGCCTCCCGCATACGGTGCAGAATATTCCATCAAGAACCAAGCGCTTCGGCGACTCCTTCTTCTGCCGCACTATTAAGTCTTGGAATTCCTTACCAGTTCACGTGTTTCCCTCTTCCTACAGTCACGGGTCCTTCAAGCGGGGCGTGAAAAAGCATATTCTGATGAGGCCGTCAAGCTGAGTGCCATCATTGTAACATGGTACATGTCTGTAATGGTGACCCTCTTTGCAGAGACTTTGCTTACCATCAGGCGAGGCGAAGTCAATTTGACGTGTCCTATATTTAAAAAAAAGACTGGAAAAGCGCACCCCGGACGCCGAGGGGAAGGGCTCAGATGCAACTAAAGTTTATAACTAATTGGCAGCATAATGTGCACCTCGGAACTCGGAGATTTGCTCTTCTTTTCTGATTATCGTATTATCGGCTATTCCAGGAACAATCAGCAATTAGTTCCCAACTCCGAGAGGAAAATCGGCACCAGAACCTCGTCCGTTGTTTAACATGTGCACCGACTAGCAAGTGAGGTTGGCTTGGGTCTCAAAGGTGTTAGTAGGACCCTGTACACGGAACAGTTGTACTACTTTTATTTTTTTTACTTGTATGCCTTAATAAAGTTTATAGTGGGTATTTATTTACTTCGTATGTTATGTACCTTGCCATCTGTCAGTATTTATCCCTTATATAAATCCTATTGAGGTCCATAACAAATCTGATATGTATATATTTTTCACTTGTAAGAAATGGCGCTAGGAAGATAATTCTGATATGTGTATCAAAATGGAAAAAGAAAAATATTGTGGATGGATAGTACCGTTTATAATTTTCACTTATATCTCAGTTCATGCAAAATATTTTTTGGCATCATACTACATTTTTAGTTTTTTGATACACTCATCAATTATGTAATAATACAGTTTAATGTCTCTCCTGAAAACTTGACCTAAAACACATAGAGGTTTTGGCAAGCGCAACGACGACATATTCCTTTACTTACTTACTTACCTTTTCATTTTATCAGAAATATGTTTTTTACCAAAAAGAAATTTATTGTGTTTCCAAAGTAGATAGTTAATGATGCAACTCGTATTTTGACAATTTTATCTGAGTATTTTGGGTATACTGTGCGCCTTCAAACTATACATGGCGGGTCGCTGCCACACATAATAGGTGGCGGACTTGCCGGAGCGACGACAGGCGAGAGCGGGACGTGCGAGGGGTGCGGGTGAAATCTGATTTTTTTCTAGCTTTATGCGCACTCTTAACAGCAACCAAACAGCAGTAGGTTAACAAAAACCAAGCACAAAATGTTGAGGTCAAGTAGTGGTCTTAAATCGATATCAATTTTTTGTTCCAAATAGTTAGACACATAGAAGTCAATGCTTTTACCTGCTTTTACTCCGAAAATAATCAAAGCTTTTTGAAGCAAGAAGGAATAATGAGTGAAAGCAGCAGATTTTCGTTTCCAAACGATTGAAGTATTCGTAAATATTGGTCTATGTATAATAGGTACATTCTGATCGTTTTAACATGGTTTATAATGCTTATAATAATTTAATATATATCTCCCATATCTCCTTTCTTTGTTTAAAGCAAGTGCCCACAAGTTCATAAATTCAGAAGATATTTGCGCATGCGTGAAACTAAACGTCAATAGTGGTGCGCTGACTTTACATTTACGCAACGCAAAATACAGCTTATTCATTTATACGCGCAGTACCGATACAGCTACATTGTAGGAGTAATAACATGAATAACGAATCGTTTAAATGGTTTTGGCGCATAGATATCACATAGATACCAGTACACTACACATTTTGTGTATAATTTCAATAATAAATATAGCTTTTTATAATGATAATGAAAACGTACTCCATTTTTGGGCAACTCTAATGCTGTCAGTTTTAAAACATTTGTCAACTGTCAAAAGAGTGTCATCGTGTCATGTCAACGAACGTCAACTCAAACGTCATAAAATACGTAAATAATTCATTGCATCATGTTAAATCCAGTTTTGAATCAATATTTGTTTGTTTTTCATTAAAAAAACACGTGCCTATTTATAGAAACTTACCTGCTGAATTCATAAAACTAAGTAATGTGGTAGTTATTGTGTTGTGATAAATTTATATACAATAAAATCAAAGTAGCCATGACGGAGTCAACACCATTTTTTGTGGATAGGGCTAAAGGCGGTAGGGCTTCGTGCAAAGGATGTAAAACTAACTGTCCTAGTGGAGAGTTACGTTTAGCAAAGCTTGTAGCAAGTCCGTATGGAGAAGGTCAAAGTATGAAATCATGGTATCATGTAGATTGTTTCATGAATGTTTTATTAAAACAGCGACCGGCTACTAAACGTGTAGATTCTATAAGTGACATTGGTAATTGGGACAACATAAGTAAAGAAGACCAGGAATTTATATTGAAGAAGCTCAATGAAATGGAGAAACTATATGCAGATAAAAATAAAGGAAAGTACACAGCCAAGGTGATTTTAAACGTTGCTGCAGTGGATTGTCCTCCTGCAAATAGTAATAAAAGTAAGGATAGTATTACAAGTTCTAGACAAGTTGTGATAGATGATCATAAATTTTCTACCTTCTTTACACTGTGTAAAAAGATATCAAGAGTAGATGCTTATACTGAAAAAACATCAATTGTCAATAATTTCTTTAGAAATGGCACTAATGGCAGTTCATTCCAAGGTGATCTTGCTCTCTGGTGTAAGCTACTGTTACCTCAGGTAACCAAACGGGTTTATAATTTAAAAAACAAACAATTAGTAAAATTGTTTTCAAGAATATTTTCTACAGATCATGACGATATGTCAACACATTTAGAGCAAGGAGATATTTCTGACACAATATATACTTTTTTTCTAAAATCCAAGATTCAAGCTGCAAAAGAAAGTACCCTTACAATTGAAGAAGTTGATAATTTTTTAGAGGATTTAACTAAACTGACTAAAGAGGAAGACCAAATATACCATTTCAAAAAAATAGTAAAAAAATGCACCTCCGATGATTTAAAAATGTTGATCAGATTGGTAAAAGGTGATTTGAGAATGAGTGCAGGACCCAAACACATATTAGATGGTGTCCATCCAGATGCCTACAGTGTTTTTCAGACATCCCGAGACCTCAATATGGTTTTGGATAGAATTCTATCCGAGAGCAGTACTGTGAAGCACAAAGATGCTAAACAAAAGGGTTTTCAAGCCAAACTATTACTTATGACACCTGTATTACCTATGTTAGCTGAAGCCTGCAAATCTGTGGAGATGGCAATGAAGAAATGTCCAAATGGAATGTTCTCGGAAATTAAATATGATGGAGAAAGAGTTCAAGTTCATAAAAAAGGAAATGAGTTCAAATATTTTTCTAGAGCTTTAAAACCTGTAATGGCACATAAAGTTAGTCATTTTAAGGACTACTTGCCTCAAGCTTTTCCTAAAGGCACAGATTTAATTTTAGATGCTGAGGTACTGATGGTTGATGTTAATACCGGAAAGCCGTTGCCATTTGGCACTTTAGGCAAACATAAACAATCAGAATTCAAAGATGCACAAGTTTGTCTGTTTGTGTTTGACTGCTTATATTACAATGGCAAAGTATTGATAGATTTACCGATAAGGAAGAGAAGACAGATCTTACTCAATAATATGGTTGAAGTAACGAACCATGTCATGTTTTCTGAACAGAAATTAATTGAAAAGCCATCCGATTTAGCTAAAATGATTGCTGAGGTATGTATATTCTCATAAAATGCAGTATACTAAATTGATATAATATGTTTCACAAATTATGTTCATTAGTTTTTTTTTATCACACAGCGTTAGTCCTGGTTGTATCAATTACTTGTACCTTAGAGTCTGCTGTTCTTTTGCCTCTTGACTTGACTTTTGTGGGAGAGCCTTGCCTGTTAACCAGCAGTTGTGTCCAGCTAATGGGGTTGACTTTGGTGGGTCCTCTTATGCCCATTTATAATAATGTCATTAACAGTATATTCACCAAATTTTGTTTGTACAATTTCAGGTACTACAATTGGGCTTAGAAGGCTTAGTATTGAAAGACTTGGAGTCCACATATGAGCCAGGCAAGCGACATTGGCTAAAAGTGAAGAAAGACTACCTATTTGACGGAGCAATGGCTGATACACTCGACCTTGTAGTATTAGGAGCTTGGTTTGGTAGGTATTAAAATTATTTCATAATAATCCTTGCTTTAGTCTCGGTCACATCCATGGCCTTGACCTCAGAGTCTGAGGTCAGGGAGCGACTATCGCCTGACCTAGCCTGAATATGGTTAGTGACCAACCACTAATAGATCTAACAGATGTTGAAAGCCGGGTCCGACATTAAACATGCTCTCACAAGCATGGAAATGCTCAGATAAAATACTACTAAGTGGTCACCTATCCAAAAAACAACTGTGCCTGGGTAGCTTAACCCACTGTTCGTTTACCGAATTGTAAGCGCAACTTGCCACACACAAAGAACATGGAGTGAAGGAAGGATGATGATGATATAATGTTCACTTTGTAGATCTCTATAGATTTAGATATAGCAGTGAATCACATTGTAATTTAATGTCATTTAAATTTATTATATCTTATCTAACTTCTTGACTTCATTTGTTTTTTAATCAGTAATTTCTCCATACACAGGTTCCTACTTGTAGTCGATACAATGTGACAAAATGCTATTTTCCTAGTTAGATCAACCCTGCTTCTGGCACCATATTCATACCTCTGGATGTGGCTTATCTTGGCTTGTATGGGAGCGAGTACCGTCTGACCGAAAGGAAAGCCTCCGCCAGAGAACCTAGTCCGTTAATCAGCAGGTGTAGCACTTCCAAAGGTGCTTCTTCCCAGAGATGGCGGAAATATCGAAGATTTCCGCACGACAAAAATAATAAAGAGGTTGGCTTTCACTGCGTAAATCTTAGTGGGCCCCAGACATCTATAAATTAGATACTTTTTTTAATATCGTATGCAAAATTCCCACGAATACCCCCTGTTGGAGGGGGGGGGGGGGGGGGTTTGAACCGGCTAAAACGCATGCCGTCTGTGTCGTTGTTTGCCGGAGGTGAGATTGCCCGAGACTGAACTTATTTAACATACTTATTTTTTTAATTCCAGGTACTGGCAGAAAAGGTGGCATGATGTCAGTATTCCTGATGGGTTGTAACGATACTCGGACGAACAAATGGGTCACTGTAACAAAAGTTCACACTGGTCACGACGACAGTACGTTGGATAGACTTCAGAAAGAACTGTCACCCCTTATGGTGAAGATATCGCAAGACAGCTTTAAAATCCCATCTTGGTTGAACTGTAATAAAGGAATGGTGCCTGATTTTGTTGCAGCTGACCCAAAGAAACAGCCTGTATGGGAAATTACTGGTTAGTAGTTATTTTGTGAATTATAATTTAAAAAAAACCCCAGAAGCCCTCAAGACTGGTTTTAAACGGTAACAGTCTACACTGCGTCGACGCATGTAGACATTTTTACCTATCAGAGTGAGATTGTTCAAACAAGCACACAGTTCTAGAATATGGATATAGATAGATATAGTTTTCTATAAGAATTTCAAAGTTCTATAAGAATTTTCTATCAGGACAACCTAACATGGCTCAGGCGCAAAACGTCTCTTTCGCAAAATTACCCCTGGTCGTAAAACGTCTCTTTCGCAGAATGTCTCTTTCGCAAAATCCCCTGTCGATTCGGGGATCGTACCCGGGACGCCAGCCCTCCTATACAAGTGGCAATTCGTTGACCGGCGTGTTGAATAGAATGACAAATGTATGGGATTTGACGTTTCTGACATGCGTTGACGACTGTCATATACGTCAAATCCCATACATTCATCGTTCTGTTCTACAATTGTCTAGCTAGGGGGCAGTTGTTACATAACGGCTCACCATATACAGGGTGGAAGATTTTAACCTTAGCTGGAGGGCAAGTGCTTTAAATACTGGAGATAGCGAATTTTACTCAAAATAAACATTCCTTTATTTTTAAGAAGAAACAAAACTGCATTTATAGATTTTTGGAAATTCGCTTGCCACACCCGGTAATCGAACCGACTAAAATACGAAAAAATAATATTCTGTATTTTTATACCATCAATCGATAGTGTCAATTATGAGGATCAAATCTCTCTAACGAACATGGTAAATTAAATGAAAGGAAGTCCATAATCTATTTTTCTTTCTATCTAATCTTCCACTCTGTATATTGGTTCGCTACCTGAATAAGTAGCATATATTATGTTGAGGCCCCTTTATGAGAAGGCAGCATCACTCGCGCTCTCGATTAACAATAAGTAGATTACCAATCTCATTTTATTAACATGTTTTTCAGGAACTGAACTAACAAAAGCAGGCCAACACACAGCTGATGGAATCTCAGTACGGTTTCCAAGGGTAACGCGAATACGAAATGATAAAGATTGGACAACGGCAACAAACTTAGAAGAATTAAAACATATATACAAGACATCTAAAGAAAAAACAGATGTGTCACTATTGAATAAGTTAGCGGATACCGCAGACGACGAACCACCCTCAAAGAAGCTAAAGACTACTCCAACTAAAGTCAAAGATAGTCCATCAAAAGTTACTAAAACCAGTCCTAAAAATGCCAGAATAGATAAGTTTTTTAAGAAAAAAGAAGAAACCAAAGTGAAAATAGAAAAGTCGGATTCATCAGACGAAGAAACAGCGAAACCTGATGTCAAAGATGAAAATATCAGTGAAGATGAAGTAGAGCCGGATACATCAGACGAAGAAACAGCGAAACCTGAAGTGAAAGATGAAAATATCAGTGAAGATGAAGTAAAGTCGAATTTATCAGATGAAGAAACATCGAAACCTAATGTCAAAGATGAAAATATCAGTGAAGATGAAGTAGAATCGGATGCATCAGATGAAGAAACATCGAAACCTGATATTATTATCAAAGATGAAAATATCAGTGAAGATGAAGTAGATGGTAAACAATATTTGTTTCTACCAGAAAATCCCTTACCAGATGTATTTAAAGATAAAAAGCTGGGATTCTATCCGGATTTTGTAAGTTTTCCAGAAGACGAACGCAAGCATTTCGAAAGACACTGGATAGCGTACGGAGGCATCGTTGTCAAGTCTGTTCGGTCGATAGACGTTGATTTTCTTCTCCATAACAAAAAAAGTATACAACACGAAGAAATGAAAAAGTTAAAAAGGAAATTACCTGAAGACGTGAGACATGTGTACAAAACTTGGTTAATGAAATGTATAAACGATGTTACGTTGTGTGATACGAACAAATATGCAGTTCGTTTGGAACCTTGAATCTGTGTAACAGTTAATTGCGTATATACAATACGAGTATAAGAATGAAAGATGAATTGTTATATTTTTTTTATTAATGTTAATAAAATCACACTTCATATTAAGTCATTTTAGTTGTTTATTTGTCCATAATTATCTTGTGCTGACTTCAACTGTGGAGTAATTGGAATCCAATTTATTTATTTTCAAATAATGTATGGGAATCTTTTAGCCTCCATGGCTCGGCGGTAGTGAACGCGGCCGCTACGCAAGAGGCGCGGGTCCGATCCCCGCTCTGTGCAAATATTTGTATGCATGGATATTTGCATTAGTCTGTAGCAATACTTAGGTTTGTAGAACAGAATAGCTTGATCAACGTATAGGATTGACTCACACTGACGACAGTCATTAATGTCAAAATACGTATTCTACAATACGACGGTCAACGAATTACCACTTGTGTAGGGGGGCTGTACTTCTTAAGATTAACGCGTTCAATCAAACACTCTTCAGTTTAAAATATTTTTATAAATATATATCTACCTATTATTTAGGTAAGTACGTGTAGGTACTTATTATTTGTAAATGCGCTGTTGACATGATCGCACTGAAAACCGCGCTCAACGCCCTTGGGATAGCGATAGCGCTATTCACGGATGAGTACAAAAGTTGTAAAACAAACGTTAGCTTTTGTTTTATCGTACTTTTTGATATCAACTTTGTATTGTAACATTTCCCAAAAATTGTCCAGCACGGCAGTGGTTTTACCTATAATACCTACATTTGATTAGGTACTCAGCTAAACGTAGGTTAAAAATGTTGTAGCGACTTTTTTTATGTTTTCTTTAAAAACTCAGTTTACCTTTGTATTCTTATATTGTTCTAGTCGTGTCTCGGATGGAGAAGCACGTTAAGCCGTCGCGACGACAGCTTAACGTGCCGGTTGCCATTCGAACATTTTTTTTAACATTGGACACGTCAATTTGACTTCGCCTCGCCTGATGGTAAGCTGAAGGTAAAGTCACGGAAAAGAGGGTCACCATTATAGACACGTACCATGTTACAATGGTAGCACTCAGCTATGGCAGTGGTTACGGGTTGGAACCCTAAAAATCCAACAATAGGTCTAGTTGCAATGCTTCGATATCGCCATTGGGTTGTGGAGGTCAGATGGCAGTCGCTTCACGGAAGTTCAGTCAAATCTGCAGTTAGGCTAGTATCTTGTATGCGACTGGGATTAACGCTAAGATGAAGAATAAGATTGTTCGGCTTCTTTAAATAAATTTTGTGTAAGGATTATGACATCAAAAAGTAAAAAAAAAAAACAACCAAAGTGGATAGTAAAAAGCTATGATGAAGTCCAGATGATGAGGACCGCCATGCCAGATTCTAGACTATACTATATACTATAGACATTCTAGATGACAGTGTTAGTCCTAATTGTATCTTAAAGCTTACACTTTGCAGTATGGGGACCGTTCTCCCACTCTTTTTTTCGTTTATCTTTGACTCCCAATCCCGAGAGGAAAACACCTACCAGAGCTTCATCCGATACTCAGCATGTGTACCGATTTACAGGTGAGATGGATTATTTATTCGTCCCTTTTTTCACGCGGAAATCACTTCAAATTCCTCCCCGCCGCGGGGACGGTCATGTCGGACTGGAACCGACTAAAACCGCACGCCCTCTTGAGTCTTCAGATGCCAGGATGTAAGATTAGGTACCTAGAGTATATCCCTCGCACGCTGGCTATTTTTTTTATCCCTACCAAACCAATGGATGGGTAATTAATTTTATTCAGAATTTGTGTTAAACGCGATTCTATGACATTTATAGACACTAAGGCTTAAATCCTACTACGGAAAGCTAATGTACCAATATATTTATATTGCCTAAAGGTAGCCAGTATCAATTGGCATCGTTTTCCGGCTCATTTCACACAATATAGCTGGGCCGGCACGGGTCAATCTCTACTTAATTAATGTGATTTGTTTCATCCAATTAATGAAACTAAATGTGACATAACACCAGTGCTGCAGCCTGCAGCTCAATATCTAATTACAAACGATCGTAAATTACTAATGATGATATGATAATTATAATAAGTACAAAGCATTACAAAAATGCTAGACCGTAGGTGATCCATACTAATATGTAAAAATGCGAAAGTACCTAACTATGTCTGTCTGTTACGCTTTCACGTCTAAGTCACTGAATCGATTTTGATAAAATTTGGTATTGATGATTAGTTACTCATCCATCAACCCTCGTAGCAGTGTACCTACCTATCTTGATTTTTATACACGTTGAGATTGTATAAATATGTAGGTATTTGAAAAAGTTATTTCTGTAACAATAAGCCAATTCTGTTCCGTTCCATACGTAACAATACGAATCGATTTTAATTATACTCCATGTTTCGCCCTCGAGATTAGCGGTGATATAATTATTCGTAATTCTTTTTACTTGTAGTATCGCGTTATTGACTTCCACTCTATCACTAAAGTTGAGAAAAAGGTGTCGCCACAAGCGACACAAAACTCAATTTAATTAATTTTTTCCGTTTCCGTTTCCTGTCACCTGTCATTGTAACCCGCACTTGCGAGATCTCAACAGTTTCGTCTTCATTCGTGTTTTAGTGCTCATCCACTCCGGTTCACTACTTCGCACAAGTAATAAAAAATAAAATAAAATCATGCCGAAGCGCCGCCATGATAATGATTTTAACTATTTGATAAGTAAAATTCGAAAATTAGAAAAACGAGTTAAAGAATCGCGACGCGAAAGTGTTCTTTCTCGATCGAGCCCATCAAGTCTATCTTCATCAGGATCATCTTCGGGCTCTTCAAGAGATCCCTCGCCAATTCCGGCTGAGAATGTCACAAGTAAGTACCCTCATTTTTTTTATAATTTTGTGAAAAAGTGAAAATTACAAAGGATGGCCCAGGGCCGATCCGAAACTTAGACCTAGGGTCTAAATCAATGCGCCAGGACGACCGAGGGTCCGTCTATACCAAATGGCTAGCATTCGTCGCACCAGGATGACCTAGGGTCGATCCGAAACTTAGACCTAGGGTCTAACACAGTGCACCCAGACTACCTAGGGTGGTCATATGGTTGCATTCGTTGCATTCGTTGCATCTGATCTCAGATGACAGGGTTTATACGAATCCTAGTCCTAACTTGGGCCTAAGTTTGGCCTAGAAGGTGATTTATATCAGTTTTACTTTAATGCTGGAAAAACTTAAAGATTCATAGGAATTTGTGTTTTTATACAGTGCTACCCTCTGATTAGCAATAATCTAGAGCGGAAGAATGCAGTGTTACTGTTCATTATTACATTTCACAAAGGTGCATCAAACCCGGTCGTAAATACTGCGGTGGTCACAGAACCGCCTGTGTCACCACAGCAGGAGACCACACCTACAATAATCATACCGGACACTCCGGTTGAAGTACCAAACCTCAGCTATTTTGAGGAAGCTACTACCTCGGCAGACATCATTGAGATCCTAGGCGATGATCCTTCAGCCTCTCAGGACTACGGTCCGGACATCAACAAGGAAGTGGCATCCAGATTTGCGCACTTTACATCATCCGGCTTGGACAAAGGGTTCGTAAGGAACTCATAAAGAAACATTTAGTCCCTGGCAACTGTACAAACGTAGCTGCACCGCAGCTTAATACGGAAATTAAGGCTGCCTTGCCTGAATACGAGGTCAAAAGGGACAAGGCTATGGAGGCCAGGCAAAGGCAAATAGCAGCCGGCATTAAATTTTTGGCAAAAATAATTTCCGACCAGCTAAGTAAAGCAGATGAAGATGGTGACCTAATAAAAAGCTTGATGGAAATAGGTCGGCTGTTTTGTGACGTCCAACTTTCTGAGTCTGAAGCGAGACGCCACTTGGTGCTTAACAACGTCAAGAAGGATCTTAAAGATCAGTTGGCACTAAATTTATTTTTGGAGACAACTTCGCCGAAACCCTTAGAACGGCCAAGGTGGTTTCAAAATCCTCATCCGACTTGAAGCCAGTGGCAGTTAAGAAGCCTAAATATTTAAACCAGAATAAGGGCTATTATGGGCTAATCAAGCAAGAACCATATAAACTGGAAAGCGAGGACACCGGCCCGCAGGCAGACGATGGCCCCGCAGCAACGTTACCAGCCGCCTGCTCAGCAGAACGCGAGGCAGCAGTCAACCTCGTGGCAGAGCTACACACAGCGGTCCAAGCAGACCCGCCGCCAGTAGACAAGGGACGTTATGCAGGCAGACTTGCACTTTTTTATAATCAATGGTCCCGTATAACTAAGGATCAATCCATTTTGTCATGGATAAAGGGCTACCGAATCAGATTTGATTGCTCGGTTAATCAGCCCTGCTTACCTAAATCAGTTTTTTCGGTTTCTGAAAGAAAGAACATAGCTGAAGCTATTCATAGCTTAATGTCTATTGGGGCCGTTTCTGAATGTGAATCTAGCCCTGACCAATATGTGTCACGAGTGTTTACTGTACCTAAACCAAATGGGAAGATGAGATTTTAAATTTAAAGGGATTAAATAAATTCATAAACACAACATTTTAAATTAGAAGACATTCGAACTGCTCTAAAGTAGACTGTACCAGTTCAATGTTGTTCCATTTGGTCTTTGTACGTCTCCGTTTATATTTACTAAACTTATGAAACCGGTCGTAAAATTATTACGAGCTTGTGGCTATCTGTCATCAATTTATTTAGATGATTAAATTTCTTTCTAACTGGATATACCTATCAGGAATGCCTTCAAAATATAGAGATTACTCGAAAATTACTAGAATCAATTAGGATTCATTATCAATTACGAAAAAAAAAAAAAAGAAGCATTTTGATACCGTGTCAATCTTGCAAGTACTTAGGGTATAATGTAGATACAGATACCCACAAGTGGCAGTTAAGTTTACCTGCAGACAAGAGTTCGTATTAAAGACGAGCTAGTAAAGACTAAAAAACTTAAACGTTGCAAGATAAGACAATTCGCACAATTAATAGGTTTATTAGTATCCGCATGTCCTGCAATAGAATACGGGCTGCTTTACACCAAAGAATTAGAACGTTGTAAGTTTTTAAACTTGATTAATAATGACAACTATGACATGTACATGTCATTACCGTCTAATTTATTACCGGACATAAATTGGTGGTTAGGGGCCATTGATCATTCTGTTCATAGAATCCGAGACGGTAACTTTACTTTAGAAATATATTCTGACGCCTCAACGACTGGGTGGGGAGCTGCTTGTGGTGAACAAACGGCTAGTGGTCAGTGGTCCCATACTGAAAAAATAATGCATATAACATAATAAACTATTTTAACTGTCAAATACTTTTACGCATTGATAACACTACCGCAGTTAGTTATATAAATCGAATGGGAGGTGTTCAATACCCTCATTTGACCAGGGTCACAAAAGACATGGCAGTGGTGTGAATCACGAAAATTTTTAGTAGTAGCTTCATACATAAAATCGCAGGATAATTTCACTGCAGACAGAGAATCTAGACGAACCCATCCTGATGTGGAATGGGAACTTTCTAACAGTGGCTTCGAAAAAATTTTAAAACATTTATTAACCCCAGAGATAGATTTATTTGCCAACCGTATAAACAAGAAATGCGATGTATTCGTATCATGGCACAGGGATCCAGAGGCTTATGCTATTATTGACGCCTTTACTTTGGATTGGTCTAATCATTTGTTTTATGCTTTTCCGCCAGTGGCTGTAATATTAAAATCTTTGCGGAAAATAATATCCGACAAAGCCCAGGGTATAATGGTTATTCCTCGCTGGCCCTCTCAGCCATGGTACCCACTTTTTGTGAAACTGCTCTCATCTGACCTTGTGAAACTGAACTCTGAGGATGTTTTTATTCCTGATTTCAGCAAGAGCAACATACGAGCCAGCACTACCCTGGTGGCCGGGATTTTGTCAGGAAGGCGTTGCTTAAACGTCTAGTCCCACCTCCGGCAGTAGACATCATGATGGCTTCCTTTTCGGATAATACACTTAAGCAATATGACAATTGCTTCAAAAAATGGTATTTATTTTGCATTGAAAATAAGGTGAACATGTACGAGCCGTCCATTTCAATAATTTTGGAATTTCTACCGATTATTTTTAATAATGGTGGCCAATACGGTACGATAAATTCCCATCGTTCCGCACTTTCCTTAATCGTAGGAAACATATCAGACGACGATAGGATATCTAGATTTTGTAAGGGTGTCTATAGGTTACGACCTCCGCTACCCCGTTATAGCACTACTTGGGATGTCAGTGTAGTCCTGGACTTTTTAGACTCATTATATCCCAATGAAACTCTAACCTTTGAACGATTATCGAAAAAATGTGTAACATTGCTCGCTCTCGTGACGGCTCATAGATTACAAACACTTTCTAAAATTAAGACTGACCAAATACTTAGTGATTCTAAATAATCAAATTATAATAAAAATTAGCGATTTGATTAAGACATCTAGAGTTGGTAACAAACAACCAACTTTACATCTGCCTTTCTTTGAAGACCGGCCTGGCATTTGTCCGGCAAAGACACTCTTGTCATATTTAGATAAAACGAAGAATTTAAGAGAATCGGACCACTTGTTTATTAGTGCTCGCAAGCCTTACAAACCGGTTTCTTCGCAGACGCTCAGTAGATGGGTTAAGGCCATGTTAAAGGAGAGTGGAATTGACGTCTGTCTTTTCCTCGCATAGTACTCGTCACGCTGCAACATCCAAAGCTCATAGTCTAGGAGTCAGCTTAGATATAATAAGACAAACGGCAGATTGGAGTGGCAACTCTTCCACCTTTGCGAAATTTTACAATAGGCCTATCTTTAATTCGGAAGATAGTACAACTTTGGCACGAACGATCTGTTCTCGTTGATTACGAATAGGTATTCGTTTGATGGCATATATCCAATTACATACCTAGACAATAGTCTGATTAAAAATACAATAATATTGTGACTTAGATCCTATAAGTGGTTTAGTTTTGATTTTGTTATATTCGATTCTGTTTATTTTTGATACCTAAATAGGTTAATAACCGTAGTTAAATAACTATGGTTATTAATAAAAGTAATAATTAAATTACTTGGTTCATTATTTTTAGAGTTATGGATATTTCCTCCACGTGCTCTCAATATCTACAAGTAAAAAGAATTACGAATAATTATATCACCGCTAATCTCGAGGGCGAAACATGGAGTATAATTAATGATTAAACGAACTTACCTGTACGTGAAGTTCTATCATAATTATACGAAATGTTTCGCCCGAAGAGATTAGCGGGAGACACCCGCCCTCCCTAAGTAGCCCTAGACGTTACGGAAATATGAATCTCTCAACGTAATGAAGACGAAACTGTTGAGATCTCGCAAGTGCGGGTTACAATGACAGGTGACAGGAAACGGAAACGGAAAAAATTAATTAAATTGAGTTTTGTGTCGCTTGTGGCGACACCTTTTTCTCAACTTTAGTGATAGAGTGGAAGTCAATAACGCGATACTACAAGTAAAAAGAATTACGAATAATTATATCACCGCTAATCTCGAGGGCGAAACATGGAGTATAATTATGATAGAACTTCACGTACAGGTAAGTTCGTTTAATCATTAATTATTTACGAACATCGTAATGAGAAATGGACCTCTCATAAATTCGGATACAGGGGAAAAAAATAATAGGTAGATAGGTACGTAAGTATATCAAAATGGTGAAACAGATTCATTTAAAAGTTCAAGAACCTATATAGGTAGGACAGAGAGCTTTAACGGTATTAATAAGAATTTATCTTAAAAATACGTGTTATATCACACGTAGGAGAGGAGGACTTGTCTCCTCAGAATTGAAATAGCTTTTACATAGGACTGACATAATTATTAATTATGATATTCTAAAACTAAGTACTAGATACTGCAAGTTATATCTATTTTCTCATGATGTTTTTTACTTATTAAGTAGAGGTAGGTATGTAGGTAGGTTTTTAGAGCTATCTGCGCTGGCCTATTTTCCTAGTTGGGTGATACTGATCACAGACAACGTTATTAGTAACTTTTTGTTTTTAATATAATATGCTTTTTATCGATGTGTACTAACATTGTCTAGTAGTTTGCATTATGCGTGAGTATCATTCATGAAAAGCCCTGCTTTTGATGTAACCATGTTGCTGCTATAGAAACAAATATCTACTAAAAACAAAATAAAATAAATATTTCAGAGCTCCCATAAAACAAACCTGATAAAAGGCCCCTTAAAGGGTGACTAGATATTAATGGTACGGAACCCTTCATCCGCTATTCCGACTCACATTTGACCGGTTTTTATTCGATTTAGTAAACTGCACTAAACTTTACTATCTGCTAAACTTTCGCGCACAAAAACATAAGCGAACAAAATTGCTTTCCATTTTTTAGACGAACACTCCTCATTGATAGTCAAGACCACAACATTGAAACTGTAGTTCATAACTTCTCTCTTATCAATATGCACCCATCGCACCTATACAAATGCCCTCTAGCTGTGGATATAGGCTCATAGCTCATATATAGAGGATAAAGGCAATTTTGGCAATGTACCTAATTGGGTTGTAAAAATTCTCAGCGGTATAGTTGTAAATAAAGGTAGGCATGAATAAGCAAATGTTTTATTATATTTATTGGCGTGTTAACTTTTATGTAGAAAGAGAATAAATGTTGCCAGAGACAAGATTTTTCCGGTTGCGTTTTATTATTATGTTTGCCTTATGTACCAATCTAATTAGGTTAAGGTTCTGCCCTGACCCAGAATATAAAAAAATACTCATATGATAATAATATAATTCATTAGCATTAGGTACAACAACTTAGGTACCTACCACCCCATCTCTACCGGTGGGTGTCGTAGAAGGCGACTAAGAGTCTGTTCTCTCTATCTGTAAATATAGATACAGTACAGCCCAAGACAGAGTGCCCGCTTGACGGCAATAGACTAGTTCCCTGGAACGGAAAGTCAAAAGCGAAATGTGGATGTTAACACAGCTCTGCTTACCCGTTCGGGGGTTTACAGGCGTGACTAAGTATAAATGTATTTATGTACAACAACGTAACTTGAGAGTGTATCACTTTTGTGCGTGATTATATTTTAACTTTTTCAAATGAAGATGTACAAATGAGGTCGAATGGAACTCGTTGTTTGACAGAGGGTCTAATGGACACTAAAGTAAAAATAAAATCCAAGATTGAGGGTCCAATTCTAACATGGAGGTCCAATGGATCATATTTATAGATAAGGTCGAATTTTGAGGGTCCAGTAGGTACGTAGCCATAAAATCTTATTTATACCTATTTATTATAATATATTTATGTACCTACATCTTTTACTTATACTCGTATGTCCTCTATAATAAAATTTTATTGTACTCTCAAAAATTTTTCTCTGCACCAACTTTGGTTGACTGGTAAAGAATGCCTGTGGCATTAAGTCCGCCTATGTACTTGTGTATGAAGTTTAATAAAATGAAATAAAATTGAATCGCACAAATTACTGAATTTATCTCCTGATACTATTTTCTTTCAGTCTGTAGATCCGTGCCAATTTTCAGTTCTGGGATTTATGGTAACAATAATTTGAACTGAAAACAAACGAAGAGCCAAATGTGCCGAAATAGGTACTAACTAGTCCGTTGTGGCATGTGTTGCTCTTCTTTTCATAATATTTATTTGGACAATAATGTCTTGTTGGAACAGCTACAAATGCAACTGTAAAAATCATTTTAGCAAACCATATCGGAAGAAAAACATATAATGTTGGTTAAATTATATTCCGTGTTCCATTTCAAAGAAAAAAGAAACATTTTAAATTACCTACCTACCTTTCACTAATTGGAGAGGTATTTGAAGAAAAATAACGTAAAGAGATAAGGTTAATTGCAATGTACGACAAGATCCAGGGTAAAATCTCAAGTTGTGCGTAGTAAAAATTCATTCTGAACTTCATTTATTTAGACGTAAGGTTGTAATCTTAAGAAGAAACACAACTGCCACTAAATAAACTGTGTTCCAAAAATAAATTGCGAAAGAACAAAACGCTTTTAAAAAATGGAAGAGTACTTTAATGTTGTTTTAATGTTAGGGTATTGAATTAAAAGTGGAAAATATGGCCATTTCAAGATCGTAAGAAATGAAGAGAAAATGAATTCTGTTCTATAAATCTGCCAGGTTTTTTTTATAAAAGGACACGTCAATTTGACTTCGCCTCGCCTGATGGTAAGCTGAAGGCAAAGTCTCGGAAAAGAGAGTCACCATCATAGACACGTACCATGTTACAATAGTGGCTATCAGCTTGACGGACTCATCAGATGCCTTTTCACGCACCGCTTAAAGGACCGGGGACTGTAGGAAGAGGGAAATGTGAACTGGTAAGGCATTCCAGGTCTTAATGGTGCAGCAGAAGGAGTCGCTGAATCACTTGGTTCTTGATGGAATATTCTGCACCGTATGCGGGTGACATCAAAGTCCTGCACGTGTTGTCCTGTATGAGTGAGTGCCGTAATGACTGCCATAGATGTTCGTATGGCAACCAGGACCGAGAGCTTCACGTGCTCTCCGAGCCACAATCAAACCATTGCAAATACCCATATTCATGCATACAAATATTTGCACTGTGCTGTGCGGGGATCAAACCCGCGTTGACTGCCGCTACTCCACAGAGACTGTCAACATCATGACATCGGCAGTCGAGACTAAATTCTAGTCATTATTTAGCGAGTGAAGAAAGTGTCCACGTCAAACTCACGCACTGAGGGTTCCGTCTGTAAGTTCTTGGCTGGATTTTAATAGCTTTGGAAGTTTATTTGTTAGGATGCTTGGGATTCCTCATGCTGGAGATCTTGATGCTATCCTCTAAGTACTTTTAACTCAAAACGAGAGTGCATAGAATTCCTCTACTCTTCTATACTTCTATAGTATCTATTAAATCATATATGTATTTCGTAACTTAAATATCTCTGTGTGCCAGTGAAGTGGAATGCCCACGCCAAAATATTGCTTACAACGACGTAATGAAAACGAGTCTTCGAGTGTTTATGTTCGAGACAATTTTCCACTCAACTTCACCCGACAACCTCAGCTCATTTTACCTTTTTTCTCGCAATTATTATTAGGTATTATGCTATTGAACGCACGAAATAACAGTATTGAAAATCATTAGATACCTACCTACTTTTATTATATTTAGTAATATTACAAGCTTCCGGCAATAAAAGAGTAGGCAATAAAAATTCATGGAAACTTTATTCAATCGCTAGGTAATTAATGATGAGAATTAGCCTCGCGATGCCAATATTTTTAGGCTGTTAGTATCTAAGAAATACTGACATATTTCACGTTCTGAAGTACATACATATACGGTAAGTATTATGTACTTACCGTATATGTCTGTTGTATTATAATATACCTACTTACGTTAGGTATATTATAAAAAGAAATCCATCCATCCTATGAATTGCATTATAATGTCTTTATTTGATTTCATTCATGCAAGGCACTCTCTTAGTGTTCACTTATTTGCATTTAACCTACTTCGATAGTTCACTCCGTCTATCTACTTATCTGGTGCAACAATAGTAGGTAATAGCAACACTAGGACGAGCGATTCCCAGAATTCCAAGTCAGGCAATGTTTTTTGATAGGAAATTTTAAGTAGCGGTACAGAAATAATGTAGACGATGGTAAAAGATTCACTCTTTTTATAAGAGACCACAGATGAATGTTCTTCATCATAGAGTTAATCAATCCAATGCATACAAATATTTGCACTCAGCAGGAATCAAATCCGCGCCTCCTACGTAGCAGTAGCATTCATTACCGCCACGCCACAGATAAATAGAGAGTCTAGTCTAGAGTCTAGATAGTCTAATTCTGGATAAGAGCCCACAGATGTATCTATCTATACTATTATATAATTATAAAGTGGCCGTGTCTGTACATTGGAGATATTTAAGAAAAAATGCTTGGGTTATGTTCTGTTAACGATACTGAACACGAAAATATTTTTTTTGTATTTCCTGTCTGTTTGTCTGTTTGTTCGCGATTGACGCAAAAACTACTGGACGGATTTTGATGCGGCTTTTTTTGTTAGAAAGGGCTTGATCAGACTTAAAATCTTACGTTCGTTTGATCGCAATCGGTTTAGTAGAACCGAAGATATGAGCAAAGGTCGCGTTACCCGAGATGCACGCGGGCGGAGCCGCGGGCGGAAGACTATGTTTAATATAAATAAAACCTGGTAGAACGGTTACTACATAAATTACAAAAGCGTATAATGTCAACGACTTACGGTACACAAAGAGCCATTTGTAGAAACAAGCACTAAACTTGTTACACAGCGCACTTTCAGAAACACTAATATTTCGTCAGTGAAGTTCACTAGAAATTTCACAGTGAATTCGGTATGACGTTAATTGCTCGTGTATTCAGTCAAGTCTAAGTGGCGCAGTGAACTAAGTGTGGGTACGACTCGGATGAGCGAGTGGAGTAGTCTAATTCAAACTGAGATATGTGCATAGCTTAGACATGATTTAATCAACATAATATAAAGTATTTTGTATGAATATCTTTGCATTTTACTAAAAAGAACATACGTAGGTATATATACTCGCGCCTGTAAATCCCCGAAGGGGTAAGCAGAGGTGTATTAACACTCGCATTCCGCCTACTGATTTTCGGTCCCACGTAATAGGGGGCGAGCCTATTGCCGTTAAGCGGGCTATTTGTAACTAGGGCCTATATCAACATCCTTGAGGTCCAAGCCAGGTCGGTTTCGTCCATTTTCGTAATTGTCATTGTCATAACCAGCTACGAACGTGGAATTTTTTTCTTGCTTTCATAACCAGTTACGAAAATAGAATTAAGGTCTAGTCAGTCGGACTCGGAAAATCCTACATATCAATTAATTAACAACAATCATCTCCAAAGTGCAAATTTTGGACACGACTAGGAAATCGCTATGATTTATGTTTTTTTTTTAAATATAAGTGGGTATTATTATAATTACTCCTGCCTATTCCTTCAATAATTCTAAGAAGAACTTTCAGGTACTGGCCCTTATACGGATTTACGTGATTTTATCACGCACGATCGTGTTAGTCAGAACATTAAAGGCAGTTTAGTTATGGGCCTGTTCCTTCTCATACGTTAACCAATTGAAATGTACTGAAACATACACGTTACGACTGTGATATTGACATGCTCCAGAACAAATTCGGCTGAAAAAATAAATCGACTGTAACGACAGCAGATTTATTTATCAGTTGTATTTTTCTCTCAACTATTTTTTTTTTTTCAATTCAGTTGACCCTATCACAGTCCACTGCTGGACATAGGCCTCTCCCAATGCTTTGGCCGGCTTTGGCCTATTGTTTCCACACTGGCCAGACGGGTTGGTACAGGGTTTTATTTCGAGTTTTCCTTTTCTCGCAGTGATACCTATCGCCTGCGTTTTTTTTCCGTTAGTCGCTTTTTACGACACCTTTCGGATGAGATGGGGTGGTGATACTTGTATTATTTCTCCGTCACCACACAATCAATTATAGGAATTCATTTTATTATTTCAAAGCTTGGTCACGAAAGGATATTACTTATTCTGCAACTTAGTTAAATTGGTAGTGACTCCACTAGCGAATACAAAATATAAATCATCAATATTTATTACCAACTCAACATCGCATCAGGTCCAATTTCGTGATTTTCCTTGCTGGCACTAACCCAAAAAATAATATTGTGAATCGCCATTTTCGTTCATAAATATATTGCCTGACTATAGCACTACCTATCAGCCTTGGCATAGCAATGAACAGTTGGCAGTAAGAACCATCGTCACGACAAAATGAATCTATTATCTATCTTCTTCATCCTAGCGTTAATTTCCAGTCGCATCCGAAGCTTTCACCTCGGAGTCTGGGGTCCGCTTTACCAGTCTTAACTGCGGGTTTGGCTGGACTGAATTTTCCGTGAAGCGACTGCCACCTGACCTCCACAACCCAATGTTGACATTAGACGATATCGAAGCATTGCAGCCAGACCGTTGTTGGACTTTTTAGGGCTCCAACTACCCCTAACGACTGTCATAGATGTCGTATGGCAACCGCGACCGACGGCTTAACGTGCTCTCTATTAACTATGTGAATTGTTTAACGAAATCAATCGAGAACCTGGATACGTTAACGGTACAGTCGCCCTCAAAAGTTGCTGAACATTAGGTAGGTAAGTATACAACTTAAAAACTTACAAATTGATGAATAATTGCTTTTATAATCTTCCCTTTTGTAATCTTCAGAAGATAAAACTAGTGGAGCTTATAATAGATATAGAGTGGTAATAGTAGTTAGCTTTGTAATTAAATCCTAGACACACCGCACACGTAAAGAAAATTCCTTATACACACAGTTCTATCTGCTTTGGAAACAAATTAATATCAGAACTCGTGAAGGAACTTCAGTAATTCACATACAAATCTTCACTATCAATTTATAGTCTATCGATTTTATTTCGATCCTATAAAAAAAAGATATAATAATTTCCCTAACGTTTATTAAATCTCCAATACTACAGTGAACTTCATTTAACACAAAACAAGTACAACTTAATAATGTTTTAAGAATCCATCAGCAACACACCGAAATCATAACAGAAATTCAACAGCATTTCAAACTAGTGCTTTTATTCCCATAACAAATACGAAGCTATTCGAACCTTATATACAGACACAAAGATACTTGACACTTGATAGAACATATCAACTGAAGGGTGCCTATTGTAGTCTAAGATAACATTTAAAAGACACATGTACTGTAATTGTAGGCGAAATAGAACGGGTCTTTTGTCCCATGTTCTTGTACGACAAAGATGTGGGGTCTTTTGTTTTGGTATTTGTTAGTATGTTGGTATACATGCATGGGTGTGCGGTTTGCAGTAAGATTACAACACGGAAGACTTAATAAGCTCTAAGTTTGTTGATGAAGTTATTTAGTTGTGAAAGCAAAATTGGTTGGTACTAGAAACTGTATAAGTAGTTGGAGTTCGTTTAAAGTAGCGTAGATGCTATAGCCAGATGATACCTGTATTCAGTGAAAGTTTAAATTAAAAGTTTTCTTTCTCACTTTCATGAAGTATAACCCGCATTTTATTAAAACAATATGTTTATTTGTTATCGGTTAGGATACTGCCCCCCTAGACAAGTGGCAATTCGTTGATCGGCGTATGATGGAATAGAATGACAAATGACTGAATTTGACGTTTTTGACATTCGTTGACGCCTGTCATATACGTCAAATCCCATACATTTGGCATTCTATTCCATCATACGCCGAGCAACGAATTGCCACTTGTCTAGAGGGGCTGGTTATTAATGAAACAAAAGCCACAAAAACTGCTGTGTCTTTGCTTGATAGAGCAAAGCTACGGTCTGTGATTTAAGTCAGAGCTTATTCGCTACTCCAAAGAAGTACAATTTGCTCGCTTCCTTCCTATTTCTGCACTGCGCCAAACGTGATACATGTCTTCCTAGCCAGATCATTAATCGGTAGCAGTAACAACTTACGCAAAGAAAAGCCAGGTGTTGCCTTTCAGGGAGTTTCGTGTATGTTTTTAGTCAAGTTATCAAAATCAGTAAGTAATCCCTGAATGCAGATCTGATTGGATCACGTATAATCTTATTATCTACATCTACACTAATATTATAAAGAGGAAAGATTTGTACCTACCTATTTTTGTATGTTTGTATGTTTGTAATGAATAGGCTCCGGAACTACTGTACCGATTTCAATAATTCTTTCACCTATAGAAAGCTACACTATCTGGGAGTAACATAGGCTATATAACATCACGCTACTACTAAAGGGAGCGGAGCAGTGAGCATAAATGTCAATAAATCGGGCAGATTTCCATCCATTAAAGTTGGACCGGAATCCGATTTCCACGCGGGCGGAGCCGTGGGCAACAGCTATTTATTATAATTATAATCATGTATCTGGCCGCAGTTATCCAATGACAAGTTCTTTATTCCCCTAAATAACTTCATAAAATAACTAGGTATCTGAAAATATAAATCGAAAATAATCGGATTTGAAAGCCTGGCTCTGTGAGTGAGCTAAAGATGTTACGGAAATAATCTTAGCATACTTTAGATATTAAATTAAAATTGCAGCTCTATAAGTCGTAGATTGAACCTAGCGCGGCCGGTGTTGTGAATATTGCCTTGGGACAATCTCTGCTTCGACGGAGGAAAAAAGCAATTTCGCTTGCCACCCTTTGGTTACCCCCACTGCTTGCAACTAACAGGGATTTCCGGTGTATTAGGTACCTACGATAGTGTTTTTTGTCATCTTACAGATTCGCAATTTCGTTTACAGCCGACCTCTTAAAGTTACCCAGGCTAGGAGCGCCACACTTTATTTATAAAACACCATATTGTAGATATTATATTCTTACAAACAATAGCTTAATTAACAGTTATGTACTTAAGTATAATAGTTGCTCTTAATTCGAACCTACTACTCCGAGCCAGGAGCGCGAGCGGCAAGTAAATAAGCCGATAAGACCGATACGGCTGCCAGTAGAAAGGGCTAACATTAATTTTATAGATTCGTAAGCACCTCCCTGCGCTCCGTTATGGCAAATGTTTTAATTGTATCCTAAACTTAATCGACTTAATGCTTAACATTAGTATAGGTATAACAGGTACGAGTAAGTAACATTTTTGATTTAGTATCGATTTCTTTTCAGAAATTATCTATAATCTGGTTTTCGTTGGTCAGGTATCAAAGGGTCTCGAAAGGCAATTCGTAAACATATTCGTAGAAAACTATAGTCATATTTTTATTCAAAAAATTAGTAATAATCACTAATAAATAATAATAATTTTTTTAAATTAAAAAACAGGTACAAATTAATAATTTTTAATTAATTATTATTAATATTTGAATGAAATTTTGAAGAATTTATTATGCTAACTTTCTCGATCTAATACTAATTTTTATTAAAAATAAATAGATAGATACCTATGCTTTTTACATAGGTAATATGTATGTTTTTTGAGAAGTGAATAACGAAAACATAGAACAACACATTAAAATCAACAATAAAACACCAATCAACTGAAAATCTGAACATAAATGTTGAAAGAACAGAAAGACCACTTGTTTTGCGAATAACAAACAATACAATAAATTGAACATTGAACAAAAGTGAAATTTCAAACTACAGTCAAATGGAGGACTACTAATTGCATGCTGACCCCAGAGTCGTCATATCCATACCTATAATAGTTATTTGTTATACAAGAGTGCAAAGTTGCTTTTTAACCGCGTGCTCAATTTTGATGACCGAGCAAGCGAAAGATTCTAAATTTGAATCACGAGCATAGCGAGTGATTCACAAATTAGAATCTTGAGCGTTAGCGAGGGAATCAAAAGAGCACAAGGTGAAAAATCTTTGCACTCGAGTGCAACACGTAACTTTTCATCCCACCTCAGTGAGGAAATGATGAAATGCTTCTCCTTCCTAGCGTTAATTCCCAGTCGCATCCGAAGCTTTCACCTCGGAGTCCGGGGTCCGCTTTACCAGTCTTAACTGCGGATTTTGCTGGACCTCGATATTTTCCGTGAACTGCCATCTGACCTCCACAACCCAATGGTGACATTAGGCGATATCGAAGCATTGCAGCTAGACCGTTGTTGTTGTACTTTTTAGGGCTCCAACTACCCGTAACGACTGCCATAGATGTTCGTATGGCATCCGTGACCGACGGCTTAACGTGCTCTCCAAGGCACGACCAGACCAATGCAAATACCCATTTTCATGCATAAAAAATATTTGCACTGAGCGGGGATCGAACCCGTGCCTCCTACGTAGCGGCCGCGTTCACTACCACTGCGCCACGGAGGCTGTATAATATGTGTATTAATACTAAAAATAAAATACAAAAAAATAAAAATTCAACAATATGACGTGAAAAAAATTGATGCGCGCAAAGCAAATTTAAAAAAAAAAGTACACCAAGGAGGTTCCGAGTCTGAGTTTTTCATAAATTAAAAAAAAGTTGTATGATAAATTCGGCACCATAGAGGTAGAAGTAAATAGGTTTAATGATGTTTTGAGTTCACAAACCTAGTACACACGATGTTCTAAATTCAAATTTACTTTATCCTCTAGAGGATAAAAACGACTTTTACGCTCAGTTATCGAAGAGCAAAAATACACTTTCCGAGATGGTGGGATGAAAAATGTATTATCAAACAATCGGCGCTTAGAGTACCGGTGCGGTGGTAGCAACCAGGCTTTTACTAAAGTGGCTGCTCACTACCGCGAAAAGTCGTTAATATTTTATGACTTTTGCAATATGGGTTGTATTGAGAATGGGTTGTGGAGTGCCGTAATCTTTTAAAGCGGAAATTCAGTGCTGCAGCTGGTATCTGAACCATTTCATTGCTATGAAATATAGGTGGTTAAAGGTAGTTCTGGTTGATGTGAAGTTCAAATTATGTGTTTTGAATTATGGTTTTCAATAAATTCTAATAAGACCATTGTCAGTTACTGCGTTAACATAATCTATATGATTATGTTATTATATAATCATATATATATATGGATACGACATATAGGCAATAATTGAAACCATATACTTGGTACCCCCTAAGCTTCAAGCAGGAAAAGTTTGAACAAAATTGGTCCAGTATTAAGGGCAGAAACTAGAGTTTTAATTTTATAGAATTTGAACAACTTTGAGCACTCTGTAGAATCGCATGTTGCCGCTTAGCTGTTCAAGTAATTTACCTACTATGCCTATTGTTGTGTGTGTGTGTGAAGTTGTTGCGTGTGTGTGTGAAGGTGTGTGCGTATTTATTAATGACTTATGACACAGTCAATGACTTTAAAGCAATGGATGAAACTATTTAATGACTTATACAAGTGGTTGCATTTTCTACATTTATTTTAATAATTATTTTGTTAGAAAATTTCGGATTTTATAAATCAGGGAATTTAAGTTTAAATTTAATTTGGTTCTATTCCTACGGACCAGGATGCTTCGCGGTTTCAGTATTTGCACATATGTCGTATCCATATCGTATAGGGTTATTTCAAAACTTTATTTAATGTTTAGATAACTTTTTTTTTTAATTTTAAGGTTCTGTCACATAATGAAAAACAGGTAGTCGTTCATATTGATGTCTTACTTTCGACCTATATATACTTATATTATAAAGCTGAAGAGTTTGTTTGTTTGTTTAGTCGTACACACTAATCTCAGGAACTACAAGTTCGGATGGAAAAAATCTTTTTGTGTAGAGTAGTCCATTTATTGAGGAAGGCTATATACAATAATCACGTTACTACTCAAGTGAGCTCAGCAGTACTGATAAATGTTACCAAGTTCGTCAGATTTCTATAGGTAGGTACATTATTTGAAAACTAAAAATACAGGTATTTATTTCGAAGAATGTTACGGGCGAAGCCAGGGCGGGTAGCAATATAATAATATGATGATTGCTTATTTACGCTATCGCCAAATCTGTTCAAAACTGTGTTGATTCAAAATTGGTAAAACTGGCCCTCTAGACAAGTGGCAATTCGTCGGCCGGCGGCGTTTAGTAGAATAGAATGCCAAGGGATTTATTTGACGTATATATATAACAGACGTCAACGAATGTCAAAAACGTCAAGTCCTATACATTCGTCATTCTATTCCACGATACGCCGAGCAACGAATTGCCACTTGTCTAGGGGGGCCGGTTCATTTTGATTTTTCGTTACGCAGGAATATTTTACAGTGGGTATGTCTTATTTTCTGCATGATAGCACAGCGCAGGAAGCGACCGCCTGACAGAATTATTATGTAAGTGTAACAAATTTGAATATAAAACTCTCAGCTCCTTTTTTGTAAGCGACGATAGCGTAAATACAGTAGCTACATTTGCCTCTGTGAAGCATAGACTAGAATACAGCCACGAACTAATTTAACTCAGATATCTTCCTAAATTTTGTGTGAAATCCTGCAGTAAAATCTTGTGGGGAGATTAAACGGTAAATCACAAATAAATCTTTTTTTTTCGTGTGACAATAATTATGGTTAGGCTATTACACTAAGAACGAATTTTAAAAATATATGACTGGCGGCACAGATTAATAAATAGTTACTCTGGCGGTCTAGTAATGCGCGTAAAAACATTCATTTTTTAAGCGACTTCGTAAAGGAAGAGGTTCTCAATTCACAAAGTCTTTTATAAATAAATAAATAAATGATAATATTAATAAAGCATTTTTTTATCTGTAAGGACCTCAGAATATAAGTACCTAGGTATAAGAGATTCAAATGTTTTGTAAATAAATAGTCGTTAGGGGCGCAGAACCCAATATAGGTACATCAATGGCATAACTTACAATGCTCACTATGTGTTACTTTGTATAGATTTAGCTATGGTTAGCTGAGTTTATTGAATAAGCTCAGGCCTCGCATGCTAATGGTCACACACACTTTACTGCACTCTAACATTTTTACTACATCATCCACATACCGGCCATATTTATTACGGCATACCGTATCCGTTCTTATAGGTATTTTATTGTGATATATTTCATGGCAATGTTGAGAAGGTAAAGGTTTAATTATTAATAACTAAAGTAATTGATAAATGAAATAGCTAAAGCCTCTTTAGCGTAGAGGTAGAACGTTCGATTGCTATGCAGGGGGCGCGGTTTCGATAGTGTGTGATATTTGTATGTATGAGTATGAATATTTGCATTGGTCTGGAAGTTTTGACAAATAATGTATCTAAAAAATGTATCTAATCTCTATTCACATTTTAAAATCCGGCGATGAGTAGGGTAGCCAGAGCTAACTGGAGAGGTTTTGTGCCTTTAAAGGCACAGAACAGATAATAGTACTAGCGTACCAAAGGCTTGTCCTACTCATCTTTTGCGCTGACGGCACAGAATCTCTCTGTTCTTACAGGGTCGGCAGTACGAGTGTGACTCCCCTGGTGTTTTACTCGCCCATAAGCCGCAGTAACCAATTTCCATGAGGTGGGCCGTGTGCTTGTCTGCGACTTAAGTAATATAAAAAAAAGCTTTCCAGTTTAACAGATTATAATGTATTGTAATCATGTTGAACGACCTACTAGATACGAAAGTATAGACAAGTAGATAATGGACTGAAAAAGGGTTATAGCTTCGCTGAGTGTCGGAAATAAATATGAAATAGAATAGCTCGTTATCTCCAACGGTGGTGAACTGGAAATATTATTAGGGCTTATTTCGTTTTCTGTAATGGCGGATTTTTGTACTGTGTTTTGGTAAAAGTTTCGAAAATTGATACTTTCTGAAGTGTCTGAACCTACGCGAATATCACTCATTGAAATAAAACTACTTTTTAACGGATTCTATCTACTGAAAAGTAGTTCAATCGTCGGGCTAAAAGTAAATAATACTTAACAAAGAAATCGCGATAGAATCCTTTAAAAAGCGGTTTAAAAAAATATTCATTTTTGAAGGTCATGAAAATGTGTGTGAAAAAATTTTGTGTTCCAATGTAGGTATAATTTGCTAGTGACTTTGTTTTTAAGGATGATTTTATTTCAGTAACATCGGATGCGTTCTTTCTTCCTGTAATAAGAGATTCATATACTCATACCACTTTCCTTTTGCATTGGACTGGGACAACAACACATCATCTACTTTTGTCCTTACACACTCTTCACAAGTTTCCTCTACTGCTAGTATAAATTTAGAAAGAATCAACATTCTGGACTGGACTTGAACAGAACCTCTCTGTCCTACACTAAACTGAGCTACCTGAGCTATACTGTATCACTGAACTTATGGCATATTCCTAAATTGCTCATTGCTTTATTGAAATGAATTTAAATAAATAATAATTATTGGCCTATGTCCAGCAGTGGACCGCAGTAGGCTAATTGATTGATTGATTGAAATAAATATTTAATAAAAAAAAAGGAATCTAATTCCAAGAAATAGAAAAAGATGAACTGTTAGAACGGTGCCTAGCCCGACAGGATTGAGTTTAAATAAAAACCTCTTCCTTTTTTGAAGTCGGGTTAAAATAATTGTGCTGTCCGTATTTGGTTTATCCTTACTTACTAGCATTATCCCTTTAAGGACCCTGTTTCATTTTTATAGGTAGCTCATTGCTCCCATTTCGCCCCCCAGGTTTGGCAGTAAGCTCATAACTATAAAAATCAATTGTCATCGTACCCAAAATACTACGATAGGAAGATTTTCCGTTTCTCTTACAAAGACAGTTGTACGTGTCTAAGAAAAACTATCAATGTTGAAACTTAGTCGATTTACTGAATTTAGAGTTTGTTAAAGTGTAATCAAAAATTTAACTGTACGGAAACAAATAAAAGTAAGTTTTTGTAAACCAATAGACTGTTTATTGATAAACTTAAAAATAAGGGTGGCGACTACTAAAAAACCTTAAGGACTTTTATGACCAATCTTACAATATCTTTTGTCTTAACTGTTGGAAAACATCCAGCCATTTGGAAGACACCCAAAGGGAGGGACCCATGGAAGGTAGTAAAGTACCTAACAAACTTAACCCTTCCTTGGCAGTCAATAAAATATACAGACCTTTCGATCATAATATGTACAGCCTTCTTCGATATGAGAGCTGATTTCACGCGGCTTGAGAGTTGATATTACGGTTTACTTAGTTACGGCTAATACTTCTGGTAAACACTGACACTTGTCAGTCAAAATGTTTTACTTCAGATAAAATAAATAATTATCCACCAAAATTATCCCTAGCTTACCGATCGCGCTGTTAACCGATCAGATTTTTTTGCACTAATAAAAACACATATTCTAAAATTAAGCCACTCTATGTAATTGAAGTAAATATTTACATTAACATTATTCCCATAGACTATAATAGTTTGCGAATACGGTTGTTATTCTAGTGCTTCTGATGGAGTTATATACGAGTGCGGTCTGATAGATACCGCTGACGTTGATGGATTGGCAATTAGTGTTTTGTGGTACCAAAACCAATAATAGCTATAGGGATTTAGTATCCCTCGCTGACTGCGACCTAAATGACTTATTATTAAGATCGGTTTATATTAACCGTCTCCTTTCATTTTATGCCCTATCCTAATATATTTTTTATGCCACAAAGGTGGTACTCATATTAACAATTTGAAAGTTTGTGAACATGTTTGGAAGTCTGTCAAGCATTGTGGAAACCGTAGAAAAGTTTTGGATGAAAATTGACACCTATATGTGGATGGTTTCACACATTTGGCTTCTTTCGTACTATTTACACATTGCAGAAGTGATCTATCGTTTGACAATATTTATCATTACTAAAAAGAAGACCGTGGGAGGGGGAGGGGGGTAGGGGGTAGGGGGAGACCTAATAAAATGATTGGTGAAATGTGGGTATTAATTCTTCTCTGCCTAACCTTCCGGGGATAAAGGCGTGATTATATGTATGTATATAAAAAAAGGAGAGAAAAGGAAGAAGGCGTTGACCTCGCTATACATTAAATTCAAATTTTTAAGATATTGAAAGAAGGGCAGGTTAATCCGGCGGGCTTGCATGAAAGTATTAATGATATGTATCTAACGATATATAGAAGCAACTAGCGTGCTGATGTCTCTGTCTAACCCGAAAAGAAATAAGCGTGAGGGAAAATGTAATTCTGTAAATGTTTGTATTCCGAAATTCAGTTATAGTACGCGCCAGTTAGTGTGGCAATACGAGTCATTTACATTCCCCCGTACAGTGGTGTAGGTATACGAAATTTGCAAAAACGACAGTTTCAATGTTAAAAGATAATGTAATAATTCTTAACTTAATATTTTTGATTTACCTTTCTTGTTACTTCGTATTCGTAAGACTTTGTTCCACTCGTATTGTCACACTAACTGGCGCATACTATATGTACTAGTACGCCTCCCAGAGTATAGAACAGTACTTTTCTGCATGTATTTCATTCTCATACGTCGTAAGTTTCCTGTTATTCTAATTTACTGACCATTTTTTTGTCTCGTCCCAATATACACTTTCAGTCAGATCATTTGACACACTAAACAGTGATAGTCTCCATTGCTCCCTTTATTATCAAGGGATACCTTCATCTAATACAAGGCCTTTTTTCTTTACCTCTCAAAAGAAACAGTGACTATCTTGAGCTCGATTTCCAACAAGACCGTAGTTTGTCCGTACTAACAAAATAGAAGTTACATCGAGTTGAAAAATGTATAAAACGAGTACAGGGGTGCAGTACGGTATCACAGGTCAACGTTAAACAGAACAAACATGGCTCATAACCACTGAAAACACCTTTAGGCCGTGGATTGTGTGTTACGTTTTAAAATTTCAACAGCTATGCTCGAAACCTTCAAGTACACTGCTCTTTGTGTGCGCAAAAACAAATTAATTATTTATACCCGCGTGGAGCTTTCTCGTTCAAATGAACTGAGTTGGGAATGTTTGCATATTTTGAATATTATCTGTAAAACATACAAAATAATTTACATTTTGCAAGTAAAATTTGATGAGTGTTCACGTACCTTGCTACTGATATTTCTGTTGATAACGGGACTTTCCCCTTCCTTGCCTGAAGGTAAAGTATTTTATGCATATTTTACGTTAATGTGTAGCGTACGTTCAATTACTGTATAACGGTGAAAATGTTCCATGTTTCTAATGTTAGCCACATTATACTTAACAATAAACAGTGATATATATCAGTAAGCCCTTTCAAAGTCTGTTAAACGGAGCACGATTGGATTATCGAGCTGCTTGGGATCACCATTGTAGTATTTATTATTTTATCTGTAATGGTGACCCTCATTTCTGACCCTTAGCTTACGATCTGACGGGGCGAAACCATATTAACATAGAAGCGAAGACATTTCACTAATATAAATTTTTGTAGGTACTAAATTGGCATCGAACTTGTTACGTGCTATAGTATCATTTTGTACAGTACTGCAGTGCGAACGGTGTGGAATGTGGAATGCTTGCAATTTCATTTCATTTAAACCAACCGACATAAACCACTGACATATTTATTTTCGAGACTGCGGTCTTCTGTAGCTCTCTATTTCTAACTGAGGCTCGTTGTCGTATGTCTTCACTAAACCAGAGTGCAGTAAAATTACATTGGTAAGCTGTGACCTGTCTCATCAATAGAATATAGCGATATTATCATTTTAGTGTATGTAATTCTGTTAATTAAAGTGGAGTTAAAAGCAACTTGATACTGTCTGAAATTTACGCGAATAGAGAAGATGGTTGGAGCGTACCACCAGCCTGGTACCTGAGACATTCACTTAAATAAACTAGGAAAGAAGCAAAATATAGCAAGACCCAGTGACCTCATTCTGCGTAATTAGTACCTAACACTAACAATTCCTCAGGATTCGGGTACTTTCAGATAACTTACACTTCAAACTATGTGACAACTACCATCTTTAGTCACCCCGCGATCATGGCTGCTGAAAAAAACCGAAAAATCGGGCTAAAAGTAAATAATAAAAATATATTAAAGCAAAAGACAGCCTCCGTGGCGTAGCGGTAGTGAACGCGGCCGCTACGCAGGAGGCGCGGGTTCGATCCCCGCTCAGTGCAAATATTTGTGTTAATGAAATATGGGTATTTGCCAATGCATGCATATGATAATGTCTGGTCGTGCCTCGGAGAGCACGTTAAGCCGTCGGTCCCGGTTGCCATAAGAACATCTATGGCAGTCGTTACGGGTAGTTGGAGCCCTAAAAAATCCAAAAAAACAACGGTCTAGCTGCAAAGCTTCGATATCGCCTAATGTTATCATTGGGCTGTGGAGGTCAGATGGCAATCGCTTCACGAAAAAATATCGAGGTCTAGCCAAATCTGTAGTTAAGACGGTAAAGCGGACCCCAGACTCCGAGCTGAAAAAGCTTCGGATGCGACTGGGAATCAACGCTAGGATGAGAGATATTAAAGCAAATTCAAGATTTAAAAAGAGGATTTGAAAATGATCACCAAATATCTCGGACAGTGTTTATTCTTCCAGAACGTTCTCTATATAGTCCCTACAGCCTGTGAGGATTGTCGGAGGCATATATGCTCTAAATTTATTATTAAACGTGTGGGTTTTCCTTAGCTGTTTGCTCAACTTGGTGACAAGTTTAAATATTAATATACACACAATATACATTGGATACGCTTAAGCCTACGGATTTTGGTTAATAAGCTTTACTTTTTTGTGTCGTTTGTCTCAAAATGATTTTAGTAAGTAGAAGAAATATAATCCGAATGTTATTTTAGCGTTAAAACAGTAATATATAAACGAGGTTATAAGTTTTTATATGGCCATTGATTTATAACACTACAGTATATACAGTAATACACTACACGGACCAATCAGAAATCAGGCAGACATCTTGACCACTATACGGATTAATCAGAAGTCAGCAAGTTTCCGCAAGCGTTCTACACGGACCAATTAGAAATCTGGTGGACACCTTGAACATATACAGACCAATGAGCAAGGTCACGTATGCGCTTGACACACGCTAGCGAGCTTGTCACAATAGAATACTACTCGGTGTAATCTCACAGTAGAGTTACAGTTTTCCTTTCCTAGACATAGGGCGTAAAACAATTGAAGCCTCAATGTTATCGGCGAGCCTTCCTGACATTGTTTTCCGACACTTTTGTCTACGGTTTACACCTGGCCGTCCTCTCAACGATTTGCTATTGAAATAAAAATTGTATTAGCTGAAGGTAGCTTCTGAAATTTCAACGTTATTACTCGGAGCTGCTGTTGCTCGGCAAACGCAAATATCCCGGCTGAACTGTATCAAATATTTATAAGAGAATCCTGTTCAAGTCTACATATGCGATACACATAGTGAGCCAACATTATTTTAAATTGCCAAACTGTATTCTAAAATACTACGATGCAATTTCTTATGGATTTCGTGAGTTTGGCGGAATATTTTCAGCGTACATTGGCGAAATAAATTGGTATTCAATTTCTTAACGGGAGAACAGCCTCTGTGGTGTGGTGTTAGTGAACGCGACTGCTGCGCAGGGGGCGCGAGTTTCATACTGCTCAGTGCAAATATTAAATTTGTATGTATGAATATGCAAATCGATTAAGATATAGAAAAGAGAATCGACCTCGGACGAAACTCGAACCCGAGATCTTTCCATTACAGGGGGAATATTTTGACCACTAAGCCACCGAGACCCGCCCGAAGCTGTGCCAAATTCTTCTATACATCCGTCTTGATGATGAATATGGCTATTTTTACTGGTCTGGGTATTAATAGCATTATAGCATCCGGCATAGTGACTTTTACTTTTTGAAATTCATCCTAGCTTAGCAGGATGAACTACACTTGACTAAACATAACTAAAGAAAAGGAATGAAAAGGACCAAGCATAAAAATACCTGTTCATATAGACCGGGAGATCTGCGAGTCACCACAGACATAGGTATCTTGCCGTAAGCCCCACTGAATGTTTGTCCGCGGAATTATCCACGCAGACAAAAAGGGCATACCTAATGGGCTTTCTTAAAAACCCTACATAAAAGTACAGTTCAAACATTACGTCCTAATGTCGTGATCATACGATTTTTTTGTTACAAAGAAGGTGGCAGAGGATATTACTTTTCGTATACCTACGTCTGGTTAAATCTGACGATATCAGCCGTCGAAAACTATTTTCACTTGGGCCAGAACCTCGTCTATTGATCGAAAAGGTTACCAGCTAGCTGGTGAAATTGGTTTAGGCCTCGAAGGCATTAAAAATACTAACTACCGATGTAGGTAGATAGTATTTTAAATAATAATTTTCATTGTGTTTTTTGATAGCACAGGATGCAACGATGGTGAAGAAGCTTTAATCCATCAATCATAGATGTTACATATTTCATAAATCCGCGTGCATCAGGGCCTCGTGTATCTCGCGATTTGGGGTCACGATATACCTATTCCGGTAACTATATTTAGATCGCTTGTCAACGTTGGGACCAATATTACAGGGAGAGTATCTGAAATGTTGGCCTTTACTTTCCAAATACAGAAAAAAAAGATTCCCAAATAACATCTAGATATATCGGCACTCTGGTTATATTTTCAGAGCAATGTGTCAGTTTAGAAACCTGTGAAACGCTAAATCTATCAATGTCACTGCCGATCTCGCTCGCCAGACATCGATTTAGAGGTACCGGCGAGGTTTACACCGTTCCGGAAACCGTAGGTACAACACGATGAAAAATGCGATGCGAGGTGCATGGAATAATTCAATCGAAGTACTGAGGTTGTATGTGATGGTTTATAGTTATGAAGGGTGAATGAAGTTTAATTTTACAATACTGCGGGATTACTCTTGCATGGGTGCTAGTTGCAAAACGAAATTTGCATTGCAAAATTGGACTGCGCGGGGGCTCACATGCGATTAAATATTTCATTCTTATACCATTACGAGTATATTAATGGATATGAATCGTTAATTCTCACTATCGATTTGAAGTAGCTCACAGCTATCTTTTTGTTCGGTGGAAAATTGTGGCCTCTGCCTACTCGGAAAGGAAAGCTAGTAGGTTTTGTTATAGGTATGATTTTTAAGCAATACGTGTTCAATATGCATTTTCATATCATGATAATGAAAATACATAGGAGGCAACTAACTAGTGATGTACTGCAATTATCTCCGTTTACTTTGCTATAATAGTAACGTGTGTGTCCCGACCGCGAGTAGATTCATGTCAATAATGAAATGGCTGAGATTGGAAGACACATCCATAGCTATACGTACATCTGAACATATGAAGTCATGGAAATGTGGTTGGTATATGTCAGCGTGAATGCTGATGCGTTGTTGATCTTGTCAGCTAATGGAAAAATGTAATTTGAGTATAGACAGACGTGTATGCTCGAATTACTATGTCAGATTGTTAGTTGTGGATACGATATTCCGCTGGAATTGATTCTAATATTATCTCTGTTGCATGCATATTTGGTATGTCTTTACTATCTATACTAATATTATAAATGCGAAAGTAACTCTGTCTGTCTGTTACGCTTACACGCCTGAACCACCGAACCGATTTTGATGAAATTTGGTATGGGCTAGATTAGACCTTGAGAAAGGAAATAGGCTATGTTTGGTCGCGATAACCAACATTCACGCGGGCGGAGCCGCGGACAAAAGCTAGTATGATAATATAATATCTATTACTACTATATTCATAATTAGTATCTTTATATTCAAGTGTTGGAAAATATTGTTGGCCTGCATGCCCAAAATTACACTGCCTAAAAGTAATTTAATTCATATTACTTTTTCGCATCACTTATTAGTGTCATCTCAAAATACAATACTAAATCAGCATCAGCCAGAAACCAAAGAAAACGAAAAGAAGAGATACTAATAATGGTTTACAAATTATGAATGTTGAGATCCTTTGCTTTGGGGCTATGCTTACATGAATTATTATATTCATAAACTAGCTGACCCAGCGAACTTTGCCGCCATATTTTTTTTCGCCCGCGTGGAATTACCGTTTAAACCCTCTCTATACATCCACAAATATTTCAACACTAAAATGAGGCAAATTGGTTCAGCCGTTCTCGAGTTTTAGCGAGACTAACAGAATTGCAATTCATTTTTATTTATATAGATAGTTGCCTATACCAGGAAGCGACTTTGGAACTGTGTATCCCATCGATACATTCCAAATCCCAACTGATACATTCATTAAAAAAGTTTAAGTATGCTCAAAACTGTGTGTACGAAGTTCGTATAGTTTGTCAGTTGTTTTATCTCTGAGCCCTTTTTTTGTAACTGAGAAAACTTTTTTCCATGACTAGGATATTTAATGATCCATGAATGACTATCGAAAAATAACTAGATAGGTTACAAACGACGGGACTTTTGTAATGCCAACCTAGAAAGTTCCATAAGTAAGATGTTAAATCTAACACCTATTACGTAAGCTAATGCTGAGCACTTTAGACATGGGTTATCTCTTTGGTATGGGTAAGCAATTGTGACAAGGATAAACGGTTACACTGTGAGAACAGTTAAATATCAATCCCAAAAATCTTTAGGGTAACATCTTTTGCGCATATCGTACAGATAGCCGATACTTAAGTAACAATTTAAATCAATGCTCATCACACTATAAAATCGCGTCATGCTCTGCAGCAGAGCCACCATAATAAATATCGATCAATTTTATTATCTTGTAAGGATGTTAGACACACGTACATTGAAAGTGACTCTGCTGCAGAGCATAGGTACTCTCTAGCAAGAAGCAAAGTCACTTTGAAAGCAGATTATTTTGTTACCTAGCCGTTACCTACCTTTCGGTACGTACAGCAATAACGCCCATAAGTTACAACCTATAGGTGTGACGTTACAAGATATAATTGATATTTATTATGGTGGCTCTGCTGCACCCATAAAATCTACTAATTGGAGCATAATTTGAACTTGACACGGGAGAGCGGGTTGTACCAGTTCGAAATGATATTGATGACCTATACCTGCCCAGCGTGGAAACAGTATTCCAAAGCTGCCCAACATTGGGAGAGGCCTATGTCCAGCAAAATTGTCTGCGATAGGCTAATTGATTGATAGATAGTCAGAAGCGTGAAGTAAGACGTCAACGGCCAATATTTGTTCCATTGGTTCACGTAACCAAACTCCCCATTCGACTCAAGCGTGTAACCCTCCATAAATTAATATGTCTATGTAACCTGCCAACACTCCAACTAGTGCTTCACTGAGCACTATATTTCGCATGAATAACTTTTTCACTAAACGACCTTTGTAGTTTATTTTTAAATTAGTATCGCACATTACAGCTATTTTACACATTTTTATAGTTTAACCAACAGACTCGCTTCTATTTCATAAATAGTTATGTAAATGTAACGTGAGGTACCAAATACAACGCCAGTCGGGCGTTAGCTAGTGAATAATAAACATTCGCGAAATTATAAAACAGTTTTGGCAACTCCATTTTCAGTTAAAATTAATAAGTCATCAAGCACGTAATGTAGGTCCTACATATACGTTACTACTATCATTCGAATTTGGTTGATTTGAGATGCAGTTGATGCAAAATATTGCTTGATTAGAAAGAGGACGAAAAGAGATTACTCTATTCCAGTTGGTTGTAAATTATGCTCAACTGAAGAAATATCTTCCTTCTTTAAAAAACTTAAGTTAAAATTTACTTAAATATCGGCATATCTATAAAAACTAAAGTTAATGTAAGTTCACAAAAGACGAAGGTTAAGATAAAATATGCACCTGGCCATGAGGTTAGTTTGGTGGCACCTGATACCCGTAACGTCTTAACTCAGCAAAATAGCAATCGGACCGACCGCGGTATGTTTTCCAGTATTTATTAAACATGTGGTATCGTTTTGTTCTGCAACTGAGCAGAGTTGCTAGAGCTTCTTATGCCAAGGGCAACACGGGCATCGTTGCCCGTCAACTAGCAAGAGGAGCAGACGAAAACTGGGTGGCCTGGCTTCCAATATCTCACAAGAACACTAATAACACTAAGACAGTAATCAGTTGAAGCATCACAGCGGCAACCAGCCGAAGATGAAGATCGGAATGACACAATCAAAGATCTTGATCAAAGGCAAGCCAACTGACCAAACCCTCAAGAGGAAACATGGGGCTCGTCCTAGAGATAATAACAGGACACAGTAGACTGAACATACAGCTAACCGTGATAGGAGTGAAGAAAGACCGATCCCAATTGTCCGGAGTGCATGGAAAGCGAGGAAACCAGTTTTCACCCACTGACCATGTACTATTTGACGGAATCTTCTGGGCTCGGACACAGTAGACACAGAGGAGCTATGGGATCTGAAGGTGGAACGGAGCGTAAGCTTCTGCAAGGAAAAGGTTTCAAGGGGGCACCGTGAAAGCTGGATGGATGAAATAGCCCGCTGAAGTCGCGTTCGGCCCCTGGAGTCCCATTAGTAAAAAAAAAAATACTAAAGTTTCTTAGGATGACAGTTGACTAGTAAAACTTCTAGTAAGTAAAATCGATTGAAGATTGGTACTGATAACCGTTTATCATCTGGCGGGTCTAGTGTTGGTTTAACAATATAATATAGTAGGAAATAAATCATAATCTCGTGTGAACTGTATGTGTACCCATTTCTAATACAAGCAGTTTAGTTCAGCTGAATTAAAGAGTATTTTCCTATTAATTTCGGTTATTTTTAATCTTTATAAAAATATATTTGTATTGAACGCACAAAATGATATTGCGAACATGAAAATATTATATTATCATGACCTAAATTAAGCTCATCGATTCTTTTCCGTCTTAAAAACAATATATCAAACATAACTTCCATAAATAGGCAAGCAATTTAACAATTTACTCTTATCTATTAAAAATATAGCTATTAATCTACTATCCAACACCAATAAGTAGAGTAAGTAGTGTATTTCTCCTGTGGGAGCAATAACAAGCTTACAGGCAATGATTTATCACAAGATTCAGTGCCCAAAACTGCCCCTTTTGAAGAGGCCATAAGGGAAAATATTATCTAGCCTCTATGCAATATAAGTTAGAGTGAATTCTTAAACAAAATATGAAGATTGAGAGAATACTCTATATAATATACGAGTATAGCGGTGTTGATAGTACAAATATTAGGACGATGCAAGGATAAGATTAAATAAAAAGAGTTTTATAGCAAAAAAAAAGTGTAAGGTACTTAACGATGAAGTTAATTAATATATTTTTTTAGATTTGTAGAAGATATAACAGAAAATGAAGGGTTTGGATACCCATCACTAAGGTTAGGTACTTGTTGGTGTTATCGTGGGTGGGTACTTTACTTATCTATTTATTCAAACGAGTGAATCAATAAAATTCTGTGTACCTTTGATTCTTCGTCACCAAATTGTTATATAACAATAAGATATCTATCTTATCTTACAATATTGAGGGTTAAATCTTTTCCATAACAATGGATAATATTTTATTCAGGCGAAGTGCTAAAATACCCGCAAGGTTTGAGGTCTCGGGTAAACTCACAGTATGTTTCTTTTGAGTGCTTTGACGATCTCGTTTGCGAAATTTGTTATATCGAATGACATAGAATACCGTGAAATCATCAAAATTACGCCTCATGATTGCACCCAAGTGTACGAAGTTCGAGTCCCGATAAATGAAAGATGTAGTTTAGTGCTAAGACGTTATAGATAGTTAGTTCAGAAAATACACAACTTATGATACATAAATGCACTTTACCGCTAAGTTAATTTGTTGGCTTCCGGTTCCTGTAAACTCTTTCAACAAAATGGCAATCCTACCGACCATGCTATTTTCCAAGAATGTTCGCTAAGTTATTTATGTTAGTTAAACTATCTTTAATATTATAAATAAAGGTGGCCCTTGCTCACAAGTACAAACTTATGCCAGTAAACCCACAAACATTTATAACCCCACGATTAATAAACCAAGGCAATTAAAACTGTCATGGTTTGCACTCCACATTAATTTAACCCGTTACTGCATACAAATTATAACAGTGTTGGAAAATTACAACGGCACGTAACAGTAAGGTTTCTGAATTTAGTGTTGCATACATTTTCACGAATCGTGGTTTAACCTACATAGATAATAATGCGATTCCATGCAATGCTAATAGTCATTTGGGAGCCCCTATTTCTGAATACTAATCATTGTTTGGAGAACATTGTTGCATGCATCATCAAGGATTGTAATGCGATACCGATTGAGCAGAAACTGGCATCTGTGGTAACTGGAAATTGAAATGGCATTGTATATGTTAATGGAAGCAGAGACCCGTAGGCGAGCCTGAATACAGTGAATTGTAAAGGTATGATTCCGAAGCCCATCGCATACGAAAACTTCAAACGCACGCAGAAGCTACGCGTAATTCACTGTGGCTTTTCGATGCTCCACTTTATCTGTATCGGAGTTTAAAAAGTAATGGGTACCCTGTATGTGCTGCATGCATATCTGCAGTTGTCGTATACGGTCGGCTTCGAAATCATACCTTAAGTGTATAACAGTCCAAAAGTTGATAATGATAAATTTTGGGAAGGAATTTTGGTAATTTAAATTTATAAAATTGTATCAATAATTGTAATTAATCCTAAATTGAAAGTACAGTTATCACGAGTGGCGTTCCTATATAGTGTGCAAGTCTTTAGGTGGACTTGAACATAATCACTTACGTAGGCTTGAGCCTGAAAGCTTAATTAAAAGCATTAAATATCTTGAAAACATAAAACACTTCAACGAAGTCGAACGAATCCCAAGAAGATTTATTTTGTTTATGTTTTTTTTATAATGTTAATGATCTTATCAAAACATTTTTATTTATTTATGTATTAAACATTTCACACTTCATGCACAATGTACAACAGTAGGCATTCTATAACCAGTACATATACCTACTTACATACAATATATCTGACAAATATACCTAACATAAATTTATACAAAATATATCTACCTATATCCATATGAGTAGTAATGTCATACAGGAGTAACATCGGCTGGTTGTTTTGCTAGGCTGTAAGAGGTTTAGTTTATTCATGGCCATTGTCCCCGGCAACCAGTTAATTATGACGAGGCGCGGTCGGCCGCGCACAACTTTCAAATTGGATTACTCGCACCATCGCTCTCGCTGGTTAGTTCACAACTAATAGACTGAGAGTTGAACTACTTTTTTGAAGTTGTTCACTTGCGTTACTTAGAGGAACAGGAATGAAGGAGTTTACTTGGTGGTGCAGTTATTTTTGTAGAAATCTTGGGTTAATATGAACCTAATAGAACCCAATATTGAGGGTGTATGGGGCAGTACTAAGAACTTCGAGACCCATCTGCAGCTGATTGGTTAATCAGCAGGTTCTGGTGATGGATTTCTTCTTGGTGTTGGAAGGTCCTTTAGTCGTCAAGTTCATAATTTAAAAGGGTCTTCAATCATCCACAATATGGATTTATTCAATGGTAGGTATATTATGTACATATCATTGATCTTCTGCGATTGACACCGTGGTGTCAATAATTCGTGGTGTCAAACAGCGAAGAACCCCCCTATTCCGTGATCGCGTTTTGTGTCATAAACATACATAATATCGTAGAACAAAAAGTTTAAAATTAATTTAAAAATCATTCCTATGTGTTAATTTCGTATTTTTTTCTTGTACAGTGGATATATTTTTGTTGATGAGAAGTGAGTAACTAGTACTTTTTAAGATTTTCTACTATTTAATCTAGACGTACCTTGGTATGTATCTTGGTAAGGATGGATATACCCACTGACTTCTAAAACACTACAAAAGAGAATTCGTAATGTTAAGTTCCAATGAAAATTCTCAACAGTTAATGTTCGGACTTTCTATAAATATTATTCTTGGTTGGTTGAACTTTGTGATTTGATTCAATTATACTGTTGTTTTCTTTAAATTTAGCACAATGCTGATGTTGGAGTTCTTATAATTAAATTAATATTTTGAATATTAAGTTCTGACATTACTTTGTGTGAAAGTTTACTTAGAGGAGAAGGTACTCGTTCATAGGCTACTATAAAATCATTTTTGGGTGGGTCGTATGCTTATTTGCTTATGTAATAGAACAAATGATAAGAAGAGAATAAAAAAAGGAGTTAAGACCATAGGCCGTACCTTTGTATTGCGGTATTTTGTTAGGTTGGTCTTAAGTGAAAGTGCAATAATATTCTAGGTTTAACAAACCCATTCTTCTTCATTCTACCGATAATCCCGGTCGCATCCAAAGCTTTCAACTCGGAGTTCGGGGTCCGCTTTTTCCAGTTCAACTACGTGTTTGGCTGAACTTTGATTATTTCCGTAAAGTGACAGCCATTGACCTCCACAATCCATTGGCGATATAAAAGTTGCAGTTAGACTAATTCGTGCCAGAAAAAGCACAACTCAACCACGACAAGTCTTTTTTAAATTCGAACAACATAATTCAGGGGCGCGTAACACTTTTTCTCATTTGATTATTGCTTACGACGTTCTAACCCGCAAAACGCTGAACGTTTACATGCTGACTACGCTTCAACAATTGAAAATAAAAAGGTGGCTTTCAGGCGCGAACTGTTGTCACTAAAGTAAATATCATTCTCCGTCAATTGAGGACGTACGCACTGGGAATCATGGATTACATTGTTCGTGTAAAATTTATTATTCTGCTGGGTTTTTGTGGTAAAGCGTGACTTAAGAAACGAAAAAGTTTTACAAAGAAAGTGTTATGGTATCCGTAAGCTGTTCCTAGCAAAGGTTTACTCCTAAGCTCAGTTTTCTTTCCACGATCAAAGTTATCATATCTCCGAATTGATATTACAAATATTTTTCTGAATAACAATTGTCACGTATCAAAATGCGAGATCTCTCTGTGTTGTAATACGAATACTTTAGCGCTATAACAACGATTTGTTTGTGGCAATTGTTCAAGTTGAGTCCTTGTTGATTTTATAGGTCGCGACAAAAATACGTCTGATAAAATAATTTTCTTTATTTTTTTGTTCTTCTTGTTCGGTCCGTCAAATACGGTATTTTATGTCTGTAAGTGAACGTTAAATACTTTGTTACAATTAAATACCTCAATCAATTAGCCTTTTGCAGTCCACTGCTGGACATAGGCCTCTCCTAAATACCTACTTTATTTCTATGATATGATTTTTATACCATTTAGGATTATTTGATTAAGAATGTAAAAAGTAGTATCCCTGAAACCTGTGTAAAGAAAAACCTGTAAGGGACTGGTCGCGAGTTCGAGTCCCGCCTGGGCGATTCACTTTTTCCATTCTTAATCGATTTGAATAATTGTCTTACTTGCTAATGCTTAAAAATTTCATTTAATTTTGTTTTTTTATTTTTGGATAAAGATGTATTATTGGAGTAATCTTTATTAATAAGTCTAGCCTAGTCAAGAAAATAAGTGAATCTTAAGTAATGAAGCGATGGGATTTTTCAAATTTCAGCTAAGTATGGTAAATCTATCGAAATTCGACTTCGGCGCAGTCAAAAAATATAGAATTTTATAATACTTAGAACAATTTTTTGTATTTTTTCGAGTAAGCCGTTAGACCATTTTCTACGAAATTGGTCCTAAAATGTTATGTTTTGTTTATACAAAAATGCTCTTCTGCACTACCGCACTACTGTCATACAAGTGCACGGTACACTGTTGTTAATAGGTAGTCACAGTGGCATATAAATGCTCCACACATTAGCAGTGGCACTGGCGCATTGCCACATGCAAATGAGATGGGAGGGGGAGGGTGGATCGAGCAGGAAAAGCTTAGAAAAGTATAGGAGGGTAGGTCTCCGACACTCCCCCTCACTGAGAAAAATACCATACACTTAGTAATAAAAGGCAATGTTGCAATAGAACTTATAACGTAGAGCTGGTCTATTCTTGTTGGGAAAAGCTGTATCTTACCTCTGAATTATACTCAGATTTGCCTAGTTTTAGAGCCAGGGATACAGTAAATTTAAAGACCTAAAGCCCAAAATCACTTTTATGTTACCCTTTTATTATTATATGTAAGGAAGTAAACAAATAAATAAATCGTTAATTAATTCATTAATGCTTTCTATAACACCACAGAAGTAAATTCCTATATTATAAAAGCCTGAGCGGAAAATCTTTTGGTCATAGCCAAAAGATTTTCCACTATAAAAAGCACAGTTTTTATTTCCACTACCTAATATATCATAATTATCATATGGCACTGCAGTAGTTACGGGCCTCACCAAAGGCATTATTAATGTAGCTGCATGTTTGCACTTAATTATGCCATTATAGTAAGTTCCCTCACTATCCACACATTAATAACAGTAAACATTTTCCATTACCGGGGAGCGGGTGACAAATACGTGACTGGGTTACAACTAGCCGTGTAGTTTGTTAGGGTTAACTTTTGGGTTACAGATTGGGTACTTAATGTTTTGTTGATACCACATGAACACATGCTTCTCAAGTTAATTCTATAACATCCTTTCCTACTTAATGCTTATTCAACTTCAAAAGCTCATATGTGCTCTTTATGTGCCTGAACTGAGTAAACGAAATTGATTTTCGATTCTTTGATTGATTGAATGTTATAAATATGGAGATGTTTATATGTTTGAATGTTTGTTATTCAATCACGCTCTAATGGCTGAACGGACCATGCTAATAATTAATTGGTACATGTATAAATAACTCATAAGCTTTTTATCCTAGGAAAAGGTACCCATGGGTTGCGGCAACGCGGCATCGGGATAAAAATTCCACGTGGGCTGAGCCGCGGGCATCACCTGAATGATACGTAAGTATTCCGTTCATGATAAAATAATTCATTTTCTAAACTTTCCTACTCAATTTTCATCAGGCGAGGTCAAATCAAATTGACGTGAAAATGACTTACGAGAACACAATGTATTGTTTACTGAGTTTTCTGAAATTTTCCCGGTTCGTGAACTGTCAATAGTTATAGTTTAGTTTTGTGTGAATAATTCGTACGTTTATAAAGCTTTAAAATATTAATAGGGCGATAGATTATCTTAAAGCGGTATAGGTGCTAAGGGAGCGATAAAATAATATAACTACATTTATTTTTTTCAAAGCGATTTCTTTTATTAAAAAAAAGGAAAATTAGACACTGATGTATAAAAATAGTCACTCAAAATCAGGCTAATTATTACACCTGCTTCAAATATGAGTGCAACAAGACATTTAATACTAAATTAGTTAGTGCGAACGGTGTATCACCGTATCACCATTTAAAACCATATATGCCCACACTATATTAATTTCAAAATTTCAAAAAACGAAAAAAAAAATCAACATACGGAAAAACTCTTCAGCTTTATATTAATATATAGATTTGAACTGAAATACATAGGATGGTAAAATATAAGTAGGTATGTCGCTTTAAACGGTTACCGGATTCCGAAGGAACAAATGAATTTGAACACCAACCGAAATTTATCACCAGAAAGACAATAATAGCGATTTTACATTTCGAAGATCTGGGCAATGTTATATCCGTAAACTGTGGTAAATGTGGAAAATAGAACTATTATGATAACTCATAAAGGTATGATTCCGGAGCCGATCGCATACGACAACGACAGACGCATGCAGCACATACAGCGTACCCATTACTTGTTTAACTCCGATACGAATAAAAGAGACCATTGAGAAGCCGCAATGAATTACGCGCATGTGCTGCGTGCGTCGACAGTTGTCGTGTGCGGTCGGCTACGAAATCATACCTATGGAGATTGCCCACGCTCGTCACGATAGCTTACAAACAAAACATTGCAACTGACACAATTGGACGTGTGATACGTGAGTATTGGGCCAAAATTAATGAATTAGTCAATGATCAGGGATCGCTAATCAATGTGGCTATGGTTAATGAAATAGTAATTGTGAACGTTAATCAATGTATTACTGATGCCTATCATTTTTATTGCTGTTAATTATGAAATAATATGGCAACGATACGAAATAAGCTGATATTAACGTTTCCGTGTAACTAACCCGGTGGAGTAGAATAGGGCCACCCCATCTCTTCCTGTGGGTGTCTTAAAGGGCGACTAAGGGATAGGGCTGTGTTCCATCCGACAGTTAACATACAGCCCATGACAAAGTGCCCTTTAGACGGCAATAGGCTCGCCCCCTATTATGTGGACCGAAAATCATAGTTGACGAAATGAGGGTGTCAATACGCCTCTGGCTACCCCTTCAGGGTTTTACAGGCGTGAGTATATTTTTGAAACGGGGTAGTAAGGGCAAGTACCTTAACCGTTGTAGTTCTTTTTTGCTAATTGTAAGATTTTTGAAAAATCTGTAAATGCAGTTCAAAATGTCTCAAAAAGTTAGGGAAGGTCTCCTAAGAATGTTTTGCTGTAACTACAACGGTTAAGGTACTTGCCCTTACGGCCCCGTTTCAAAAATACACCCTGTATGTATTAACGTTAGTTAAAGTGTATTACAACTTAACAAAACACTATACAGTTAGCGTCAAAACGATCGTGCCTGCAAAGTCTTAAAATAATCTTAATACCAGGACATTAAGGGCAAATCAAACTATGTAATTGATTTGAATTGTATTATTGTCCGAACTAAAGGTGTGTACCAAATATCAGAACGTCAATCAGTTAACAAGAAGGGGGGAAAATCAAGGCAATAGGATCATTTTGAGTACTTTCGTCAAGATCAATCTGATGTTGACAGACAAATATAAGCTCCATTTACCACCTAAGTTTGCCCCGTGCCTAACACTAAAGGGCGTCTTTTTTTCAATGGCTATTAAAGTGACGAGGGTTTTCCAATTAGGTATATACCCACCTACGTTAAAAACTATTAAGGCAAGCGTTCTATCAGGCGTAGTTAAGGACCTTAAGAAATTAGATCTGAAGGTGCTATTATATTGGCATTATATTTGAAGATCCTGAATCATTGTCAAGTATGTAGTTATTCGGCTCTACTTGGACCTTCTCTTACGGTCTTGCATCGTCAGAATCCTGAAAAAATAAATGAAAATGACTTTCCTAGAGTCACCAGGCTAATTAGGTATTAATAAAGCAGCAAAAAGATATCAGTAGAAGTTTAGAACTCAATCAATGAAGACACAATGTGTACCACGGCACTCGATTAAAGTGTAGCATAATAGAGGCATACGTTTTAAAAGATCGTTCAACACAAAGTATCTATAATTATAGGACTAACTATTTGTAGCTTTGTTGTTTGGAAATCTTCGGTATTTAAATTGTCAACAATACTGTCACATACAAAAGTTTTACACCATTGTGCCATCATTTGTGCTAATTTCATTCGCAGATACAAAATTTAAATGGACTGTGACGAGCTTACTACTATTTTCAACTGATACGAATATTCACTGAGACGAATTTACAAGAACCCGTTTTAATAAAGATACACCCGATTTTCAGATTCCGCTAATGATAATACTTCAAAATTAGCTGATTGACAAATAATTTTTGTACTTGCATCGTAACTCAATAAACAAATTATTTGCTACTTGCCACAGAATAATAATTATTTATAATGACCAGAGGATGCCGGAGATTAAAAGCGAATAGCGGAAATTAATAATGTAATCTCTCAGAAGTCTGCCCTATTAGTGCTTTGCTCCTCAGCCGGAAACAAGCTGTTCATTAATACGCAGTCCACGTTTTGCATTGAAAATCTAAGTCCTTGTTCAGCTACCCAAGCAGACAGTCATAAAGGATCGCGCAACGTTAATTGCTGGAGACCGCAATCGTTTAAAATAACATCATTCGAGGAAATCTTTATGAGTCTTTGAATAAAGGCCCTTGTGAATCCACGATGTTAATGCAAAAGAATTCAGAAAAAATCCCATTATAATGGGTATTGGTAGACGATGTCACATTGTTCCATATTCAATTTCAAGTACTATACTGAAAAGTAAACGGTAAATGGAAGGTGAGACGCCCCCTAGCCAGATGGACTTACGACCTGAAAAATGTGACTGGGATTGACTAGATGCGAAAGGAAAAGGAAGATCGGGTGCAATGGCGCAATTGGCAGAGGCCTATGTTTGGTAGTGGACTGCGATAGACTAATTGATTGACTGTTAAGTATAGTCAGTTTCGTTACTTTTTTGTATGTGTTGAATTCACATTAATCTGTCCAACTCAGTGGCTATTTCAAATGGTTTCATACCGAAGGTCCGAGCGTAACGTAGAAAGGCAAGTAGACTGTGTCTTACTGCCATTATTATGACATGCCCTGCTTCCGGTCCTTCTTTTCACCGTTTTGTTATCTATTATACAATTTCGTTCAAAATTTCAATGAATATACCACTAAATAACTACAAACTGAATTTTCGAAATTTCTACCAAAAACGTAATAGACTCACGTTCGCTCGTATCTCAACAAACGTATTCTCGAAGCCACATTCACACCGTTTCTACAATTGGCACAAACGAGGTAGAAAACTCGACTTTGGCACAAGTTTCAACTTTTCCTTAGTGTTAGGAATAGTGTGTGACAATTTGTGAAGGAAGTTAGGTGAATGCGGTTGAAGTCTACATCTGCAGTGTGTATGCAGTCTTATTGTTACTTGTGATACGGGCACGAATAGACTGTATAAGCACTGGATCATGGACTGGATGGAATTGCGCAACTTATATTACTGAACTAAAATAATAACAATTGCAAATTGTAGATAGATAGATAGATAGATAGATAAATTCTCAATCAATAGATTATAAATAGAAAAAATCAATAGTATAAATAAGTAGGAAGCATGTATATAGTTTAATGTACAATGGGCGGCCTTATCGCTAGAAGCGATTTCTTTCAGGTAACTTTGGGATGGACAGTAATATGACAAAAACAAAATAATATGATGTATAATATAAATGCATGGTCATTTTAGATATTAGATGCAACTTAATTTTGTTATTGATGAATGCAATACCATTAATTTCTCTACAAAAAACTTTGTAAGACTTACATAAAGCAATTAAGTGATGTCTTCTGTTGCTGGTTATAACCAAATTCTATTACAGCTGCAGAAACTTTGGTAGTGGCTTGGCACAGAATACAAGCATGTGGTTTTTATTCGACCACGAAAAGTAATTATGTAAATGGTGTACCTATTATAAGAAAAGTGTAGGAAACGAGAATTAGTCAGAGAGTGTTAGTAATGAGCGTTTAATATTTTTTGCATTAAATCATGAAGTAATTTCTAACAGCTAACGAGGCAAGTTTTCACTGCATAGAATAAAATAAATGATAGTTGTTCCAAAAGTATTATTTTCAAGAAAGACTCACATAATATTTCATTATACGTCTGCAATATTACCTACAGTTTATTGTGATTTATGAAACTCGAGAGCACGATATGAATTTATGACTGGCATTTTTAAGTTTATTTGTGTTCTTTTGAACCTTACTGTTGCGCTTTCTTGAGGCAATATCTACGGACGTGAAACGAATACAAGTACTGAAAATGAACATATTTTTATGAGTCTTGGTTTAGTTATTTATTCTGTGGTGTCGTTGCATTTCAATTTTTATGCGATTTATGATTCACTATACTGCGAAAATAGACATGTTTAAATAACTTACTTTGTAATAATAGCAAGTAAAAACATAATTTAATAGGTACTTAATTAAATTTTAATTAGGGCAAGCAAGCCGCCGCACAGTGGGACGAAAGTACGATTTGAGTGACTTAGGGCCCAATTTTTTTTATTTACTTTTTTCTTTGTGCCGATGGATAGAGCTCGTTGAGCCCAATAATAATGTCTACTGGTGTTTTTCTCTAAACTTTATAATTTGGGCAGAATAATACTTTTTAATTTTTTTTGTATGGAGCGAATCAAATAAACGTAAATTTCTGGTAAGTCTCTTTTGATCCCGCTTTGAAACTACATTTTTCTTATACCTTGTCTAGTCTAATGTCTTATGATACCATAAACATGTACCTAAAGTTGCAATTCTGCGAAATAAATGGATCGGAAAAAATGAAAAATCACATAGAATAAAGAGATTTAATTTTGTTTTTGAAAGTTCTTTTAAGTTGAATTTAATATGAAATAGTAAGTTAAACCACGTTATAATACACATAATTACTTAACAAGTAACAACAAAACAGTTAAAGCTCCCTATTTCGCTATTACTTAAAAATATAGGTAATTCTATTTATTTTCGTAATGACTTTAATTAGTTTATCCTTTTTACTTGTTAAAATTACAGCGAACTCACCTTTACCTATTACTATAATGTTAAATCGGATAATTAGTTAATGAGGGTAGCAAAAAAATAATTTATATTTATTGTATGTTATCTATTATTCGTTTAATTACATTACTACTAACATCTCGTGATTTTGATCGTCCCTATATTTTATATAATGGAGGGTTTAGTTAACAATTTAGATTTATTCATGATTTTAAGAGATCATCGGAATTCATTGTCGGATAGTGAAAAAAAAATCCAATTCCTACAACATAAAATAAATGTGACCGAAGAGAACAGTGCTCAACTCCAAAAAATCTGTACGCGATTTTGTTCAAATATAAGTGCAAGGTGGGAACGAAGTAGTCGTACATTAACACAATTTATAAGAAAAAATGGTGATTGGTTAGACCGTGCTATAAACTGGCCCGAAGGAGTAATACCTGTGAATGTGGAACAAGAAGAGCTCGAAATTTGTAATACTGAAGATGTTGAAAATCTTCTACCACCATCAACAAGAAAAGCTTCGACATCTACATTTACACCTAGAAAACCTTTTGAAGAATTGGGTTCCAGACAAAAACGAAGACGCGTAGAGGAAATCAATAAATCGCTTTCGTTGTCCCCGGATGAACTGAAAGCTTCTATGATTGGAAATTTAAGAAAAATAATATATCAGTTGCTCAATAACCCAGAAGACGTTGAAAAAGTTAAACAGTGTTTAAGCAAAACTAAAGCTAAAAGTACGTATTCACCCGATAAAGCTTTGTTTTTAATAATTTCACTTAAATTAAGTAAGTGGCAATATGTAAGCATAAGAGAAGCAGCAAGTGAAAACGGATCTGACTTAACCTTCTTATTATAAAATAAAACAAGCAAAAATATTACTCCTTCGGGCCAGTTTATAGCACGGTCTAGCCAATCACCATTTTTTCTTATAAATTGTGCTAATGTACGACTACTTCGTTCCCACCTTGCACTTATATTTGAACAAAACCACGTACAGAATTTTTGGAGTTGAGCACTGTTCTCTTCGGTCACATCTATTTTATGTTGTAGGAATTAGAATTTTTTTTACTATCCGACAATGAATTCAGATGATCTCTTAAAATCATAAATAAATCTAAATTGTTAACTAAACTCTCCATTATATAAAATATAGGGACGATCAAAATCACGAGATGTTAGTAGTAATGTAATTAAACGAATACTAGAATGATAACATACAATAAATGTAAATTATTTTTTTGCTACCCTCATTAACTAATTATCCGATTTAACATTATAGTAATAGGTAAAGGTAAGTTCGCTGTAATTTTAACAAGAAAAAAGGATAAACTAATTACAGTCATTACGAAAATAAATAGAATTACCTATATTTTTAAGTAATAGCCAAATAGGGAGCTTTAACTGTTTTGTTGTTACTTGTTAAGTAATTATGTGTATTATAACGTGGTTTAACTTACTATTTCATATTAAATTCAACTTAAAAGAACTTTCAAAAACAAAATTAAAACTCTTCATTCTATGTGATTTTTCATTTTTTCCGATCCATTTATTTCGCAGAATTGCAACTTTAGGTACATGTTTATGGTATCATAAGACATTAGACTAGACAAGGTATAAGAAAAATGTAGTTTCAAAGCGGGATCAAAAGAGACTTACCAGAAATTTACGTTTATTTGATTCGCTCCATACAAAAAAAAATAAAAAGTATTATTCTGCCCAAATTATAAAGTTTAGAGAAAAACGTCAGTAGACATTATTATTGGGCTCAACGAGTTCTATCCATCGGCACAAAGAAAAAAGTAAATAAAGAAAATTGGGCCCTAAGTCACTCAAATCGTACTTTCGTCCCACTGTGCGCCGGCGACCTCGCAAAGTACACATAGAATTCATAATACAAATTACATTAGATTTTTTAATATATTCCCTATTTATAGTGTACAATAAAAACACTGCTAATGCAAACTGTACAAACTGTTTGACGAACTGTTGCCCGCGGATCTTTGACTTCATTCTTCTTAGCATTAATCCCAGTCGCATCCGAAGCTTTCACCTCGGTGTCTGGGGTCCACTTTAACAGACTGACTGCGGACTTGGATGAACTTTCATATTTTCCGCGAAGCGACTGCCATTTAACGTCCACAACCCAATGGCGATATCGAAGTATTACAGCAGAGTTGTTGAACTTTTTAGGGCTCCAACCATTGATTTATATTGTCACTAAGCTCCAACTACCGTCTATATGTTATTCCAGACTGACTGATCTGTCTATGTGTCAAATTTTAGCCCAATCCGTTCAGTGATTGACCACCAAATTGTGATTGTGTAAAGGTTGGTTAACATTAAACGAGCGAATGCTCATTCTATCTTCTCTACGTCAAATATTAGTGTAAACAGTGACAAAACATTCGTTGGTTGTTCTTTCTTACACTAAAATATCAAGAAAGGATGCTATTTTTCTAGCTCTAGGTCTATGTTCATTTGGTCTAAATCCACCTTTAGTAACATCTAAATATCTTTATAAACTTCCACATTTATAAATAGGTATTAATAGGAGTAGGACCATAGAATTGGAAGCTTGTGAAGTGTGTAAGTGCAGAAGTAAATGATGAGGTCATGTCTCTGCCTACCCCAGACGGAAATCTTCTTCTTCTTGTTCTCTCGTGTCGACGGCGATAAGTGATAATCCAGGGATGTATGGTCTGCTCTGACAAGCATCTCTGTGAGTTTCCTGCACGCACAGGATAGGTATCACAGCGGGTGTTCTGGGAGAAACTAGAAAGTACAACCGGATGATATCGGTCTGTCAGTTCATCGCAATAGCCTACACATTTACAGTTTCGTATACGATTTTGGACTGACGGATAATGTGTGTGGCCGCTTGACGATTCCGGTCAGCAAAGACCGTTAAAGGCCGGACAGTCTATGGCCGTCGGCATTTTATACGTAATAACATCAGAGTAAAAGAATAAAATAATGTTATTATTTTAGTCTGAGGTAATAAAATTATGATGACATTGATGACATAAGGACTGCAGGCCGCCGCCGGACAGGCGGACTGTAAGTGGGTGGCCGCCTTTAGAGAGGAAATACGACGGCCAGATATAGGTATGTAGATTTATGGTTTTAGTTAATATCAAATTCCACATATACTCATAGTAGGTACCTACATCACATGTGTGTGTATGTGTACTTATAAATAATTCTTCTTCCTTTACAGCGCATACAATCTATCCAGGTTTTTGTATCTACACTACAATGAAAAGTTACACAAAAAATATCAATATCTCGTACTCTTTCTTCAAATAATGTCGAACAATATTCACTTTGATCCTGGTTGTAACAGATGATGTCAAATATTGAAGCCGATCGTGCTTCAGGGACGTTTGATAGACATCTTGTAAACCTTTTTGGAATCAGAAGGGCACGTAAATTTTTGAAGGTGTCGGTATCCAGATGTACGTAATAGGAGTACTTGCATTTTGCGGATACATATATCCGAAACATACCTTCAAACATAGATACATAATATATATCTAGGCGGAAGGCGGAGGATCAGCAAACGTGGCGCATATTGGGAGAGGCCTATGTCCAGCAGTGGACTGTAACAGGCTAATTGATTGATTGACTGATTGGTACATACCTACTATACTAGCACTTTTCCGAGATTTTATCTCAGAGGTGAAATACTCAGAGACAACAGTTAGTCAACTTCTATTTTTTTAATACTTCTGTTTCTATGATATCTTTGTATGTTTTTCTTAGCTTGTTTTCTTGGTAATAATAGATTTCTGACCACACCATCCCAGACTAGATAACAATATTTCTAACTTGCTCATAAATAAAGCTTCTTGCCGTCTAATGGACAAATTTCGGGGCGTATGAAGAATGGATGAACTAATTCCTATATAGGTTATGTGTGTAATTTATTACACAGGTATGATAACGCATACCTCGGACAACAAAGGCGTATCTGGAAAACACCAACTTTACAGGAGAGCCAAAAAACAGTTTGTTTCTGGAATATTGCCTGAACTAATAATGATAGTACTTTGTATCATATATCATAAGAAGCCTCTAAATGAGCTCTTTAATATTTATTTACTGAAATTATAGATATATTTACTGTTTTCATAGTACAGGGAAAATTAACAATTACCTATTTATTGTATTAGGGTTTTCCTTAAGTAACTGTTGGTAAATAAACATACGCCTTTTTTGCTGTTCAGGTATAAACAAAACATGGATCTTATGTATACAAACGCTTTTATTGCTAGTTTTTCCTCGTGATACAACCTCGGAGCTTTTAGTTTTAAGTACTTATAGCACGTTTATTTTTGAAAATAAATAACGAGTAAGTTTATGTAAGTGTATATTGCAGTGATAATTTATTTAGATTTTTTAATGTATGTGACACACTTATTTATTGCACGAAGAAATATTTTACAGAGTAATACATATTTTCCTATATTTTCCTAATAACAAAAAATAACTTTACTTTTTAATTTGAGAATTGTGGGTATCTAATTTGTTATGATTTTACAACTACTGTACAATATATCAAAAAGAGTTTGGTGATTAATTGCAGGAATAAAACGAGATTATGTATTTTTTTTTAATAATCCTTAATTTTGTACTTATTTTGCTAACTATAGCAATTTCTTACATCTATGAAAGTTCCAAAACGAAAAATATTAATTCTTAATATTATATTTTCACAACCATAGCTATATTTAAACAATAATAAAATCAGAATGGCACGCAACGGTCTTTAACTTTGGTGAGTCCAGGTCATAATTTCGAAATAATCTGGCCGACCGTCAAAATTCTGAACGCTCATTTCGCCGATGATGAATTCAACGAATGGTTGTATGGCCGACTGTTAAAACTCCGAATGGTCATTTCGCCGATGATCAGTTTTACGAATGGTTGTATGATCGACTGTTAAAACTCCGAATGGTCATTTCGCCGGTGATCAGTTTTACGAATGATTGTATGATCGACTGTTAAAACTTCGAATGCTCATTACGCCGATGATGAATTTTATGATTATTTTATTATTTATTATTAAAACCTGGCAAACCAATATCAAAATAATGTGGAATTTGCACATAAATTGCGCCACCTAGAAGCACTTGCATTCCTCGAACCAACAGAGATTCCTGCAGCCTACAATATGCCTATGGAAAAGGTTTTTCCAGAGCAAGCATCAGAACTCATGTCATGGTTTTGTAAATACTATGTACAAGGATCAGTGAGTAAAGTCAGTTCAACAGATTTAAAATTAGTACTTACAAACAAACCACCCGTTTTCCACCCCAAAATGTGAACTATTTATGACAGCCGTCTGTATTCAGTTCCACAAACCCAAAACGCCTTAGAAACCTGGCATGAATGATGGTCTACGTTATTAAATCGAAAAAAATGGAATCTATTTAAACGATAGAATAGTTTCGAAAGGAACAAATACACACCAGGATTGAGATTGAACTGTTTTCTTCCTCACAACTTATACCAAAAAGAAGACGGATCCAGTATCAAATGCATAAAGAACGATTAGACCGACACCTCCCTCGTAAAATTGATATGGATTTTCTTGATTTTCTGAGTGGATTGGCCCACATCTGCCATATTATTAGAGTCCAGGTCATAATTTCGAAATAATCTGGCCGACCGTCAAAATTCCGAACGCTCATTTCGCCGATGATGAATTCAACGAATGGTTAGTATGGGCCGACTGTTAAAACTCCGAATGGTCATTTCGCCGATGATCAGTTTTACGAATGGTTGTATGATCGACTGATAAGATTCCGAATGGTCATTCCGCCGATGATCAGTTTTACGAATGATTGTATGATCGACTGTTGAAACTTCGAATGCTCATTACGCCGATGATGAATTTTATGATTATTTATGGTAAAATATTATAATTATGATAATTAGTTTGGAGGGATGTGGTTAGGTTTGTTAATTTTACAAATAAATCCTTAGAAAATGAAGAAAAATCTTTATTTTTTATTTAATTACATATTAAAAAAAGTTTTTCTTTCTGTTTTCATTTCTCTCGTTTAATAAAAATAAATCTTAAATAGCTACAGTGTGTAGTATAATAAGACTAATCAACTGAACAGAACATAACCAAATTTTTTTATCTTTTCTTACGGTAGACATAAAAATATTGCATTATCGTTTAATAATATGGCAGATGTGGGCTCAGAAAATCAAGAAGATCCATATCACTTTTACGAGTGAGGTGTCGGTCTAATCGTTCTTTATGCATTTGATACTGGATCCGTCTTCTTTTTGGTATAACTTGTGCGGAAGAAATCTGTTCAATCACAGTCCTGGTGTGTATTTGTTTCTTTCGAAACTCTTCTATCGTTTTATATAGATTCCATTTTTTTCGATTTAATAACGTAGACCATCGTTCATGCCAGGTTTCCAAGGCGTTTTGGGTTTGTGGAACTGAATACAGACGGCTGTCATAAACAGTCCACATTTTGGGGTGGAAAACGGGTGGTTTGTTTGTAAGTACTAATTTTAAATCTGTTGAACTGACTTTACTCACTGATCCTTGTACATAGTATTAAGAAAACCATGATATGAGTTCTGTTCTGATGCTTGCTCTGGAAAAACCTTTTCCATAGGCATATTGTAGGCTGCAGGAATCTCTGTTGGTTCGAGGAATGCAAGTGCTTCTAGGTGGCGCAATTTATGTGCAAATTCCACATTATTTTGATATTGGTTTGCCAGGTTTTAATAATAAATAATAAAATAATCATAAAATTCATCATCGGCGTAATGAGCATTCGAAGTTTTAACAGTCGATCATACAATCATTCGTAAAACTGATCACCGGCGAAATGACCATTCGGAGTTTTAACAGTCGGCCATACAACCATTCGTTGAATTCATCATCGGCGAAATGAGCGTTCGGAATTTTGACGGTCGGTCAGATTATTTCGAAATTATGACCTGGACTCGCTGTCTATGCATACGTAAACATACTTACGTTTGAACTTTAACATTCACATTTTTCTGTAAGTATGATTAAGAATTGTTATTGGTAAGGAAGGTATCCTGCAGGAAGCAGTAAGTGACTTGTGAAATAATCTATAAAAATATTAAGGATTGAGTACACATACGTTTCAGAATAAGTTTAACAGTGACGCTTAAGTGAAGTTACGAAAAAGTTATTCGAAAATATACCGTGCAATAAAGGAGTAAGTAACTTACGAGGGCACATCTTTTAATTTGACTGGAGCAATAAAGACTGGATTGCGATTACGTACATAATGTTAATGGTTTGAATAAATTATGCATCGAGCAACTATATTTACGTTTTTTTTGCCAGTTAATTATGATATTTCTTAAGGAAGTAGCTTTTGTATTTTTTTAACATATTTTTATGGCTTTTGTAAGGAAAATTACGAAAAAAATATAGAACATGTGTCGAAGTATTTTACATCGATTGGTGAAATAAAAAAAAAAACGCGTATGTGTATATACGCCTTTGTTGTCCGAGGTATGCGAATTAATATCACCCTGTAAACGTTTTCTTAAGTAAAGGAAATAACAAAACTTCTACCTATTTTATCCTCAGCAAGGCTATTTTTGTCAATAGCCATGAAGTCTTTCCTAAATCACATCAAAGAAATTAGATTAGGTACTCACCTTTAGGCCGTTTTGTTAGTAAAAAGTCTTTCAAACTGAAAGAAAAATCTGATGAATGAAAACTCGAACTTATTCTTTATCAGTTTTAAGAACTCATTTTTAAGGGTATTATATATTTTTCAAATATTATTTTCAGGATTTTGTGTACCCATTCTATATTCATTTATTACATTCCAACCAAAACATCGTATGAAAAATGCGCAAAAATCTCATAAACACACTTAAGTTCCGTTACAACATTTTCCGTAACCAAGTGGTAATTAAATAGATTACGGCCACTCAGTGTGCTTCTGCTATGATGGACTCCGGCTTCATTCGCAGAAATAGACACGGGGAGGCTACGTACAAATTGAATTAACGAGCCCTCACAGTATCTTTACTTCATTATTTATTTGTAACGCTCTCGTCCTGTTAACATTCTACATTTGAACTTCAAAACATTGCCAGTTATAGCGACAGGGCGCGACCCATATGCAACATTCATATTTGGTGTTTTACATGAATGCTGAAAGGTTAATGTGCACTTTACATGAAATGTTTCAAGATTTTTAGAAACATCACGGATTTTGTATGTTCCCTACAGCTACCTGGGCACTGGGACACGAATTCCATGTCATGTGAATGTTCATATCTTATTTCCTACTAATGTTAGGACATGGAATTCTTTACCTCACATACGTGTTGCTTTCTTTTTATACTCCCAGGTCATTTAAGAGGGATGTAAAAACATCTACAGAACAAGCATCATCAAAGTCATCAAACTGAAGGAAACCATTGTAGAATTGTTTGTATCAGCAAAGGTGAGCCTCCTCCACTCCTCAGAATTTATCTTTCATCAAGCCTGTTGAATATAAACCATTGAACCCACAATTTCAGGATTTTATTAATATTCATTAAAAGTTTCACTATCCATATCCTTACTTTATCGTCAGATGAGCTCGATGTGTCAAAATTTAATTGATATTCGAACGTTCAATACTTACAAAGTTTAAAAGCGATACGACAATTAGAAGTTGTTTCCATTTAACTTCCAAAAGTTAAACAAGGCAGGATTGTAACTTTTTTAAATCCATAACCGTAGATATGGATTTAAAACAGGCAACCTACTTATTATTTTTTCGTAATCATATTTAGTTAGGTACGTTTTTATAATCTTATTATCCTATTTCCTACTTAATATTATAAATATGATGAAAGTTTGTGATGTGAAGATGTTTGGATGTTTTTTATTCAATCTCAGTCTAACGACTGAACGCATCTGGCTTTTTATCCCGTAAATAGGTTTCCATAGGTTACGGTAACAAGAGTTAGAATAGAATAACAAATGGGATTCAACATTTAGGACATACGTTGATGACTGTTATATACATCAATCCCATACATTCTATATCTATTCCTATTCTACAACGAATTGAGAAGTAATGTCTATTTTCATGGCACTAGAGCAGCACACTCTACCTAAAGCATAAACAAGTATTCATGTTTCATGGCACTAGAGCAGCACACTCTACCAAAAGCATAAACAAGATATTCATGTTTCAAACTTACATCTTTGTTCGTTCAAATATCAGATTTTTTGAGAATTATCACCAAAACTGTCTATCTTCGTAGTTGTTTGCATAAGAATCGAGGAGGGCGTCGTAACATGGCCTTAGAGACGCAAAACTTTTGGAATAAAAAGCAACAGCCACTAATAACTTTCCAACCTAATGTTTTATGTTATTTTTTCTTCACCATCTTCTTCCGCGTTGTATAGCTTTATAATCTTACGTCGGTCAATTTAATACTATCAGGTTAATATGCACGGTCATTATCTTCCCATTATTCCTGGTTATATCCGAGGCTTTTACCTTAAAGCTCGGCGTCTTTCTACTTCTTCTTCATACTAGTATTAATCACAGTCGCATACGAAGCTTTCACCTCGGAGTCTTGGGTTCACTTTTTCCAGTCTAACTGCGGGTTTGGCTGAACTGCGATTGCCAATTGCCAATTTTTTTATGGTTTAAATAACTAAGAGTGAAAAAACTCTAATGTAACCTATTAAAGGAGCTTTCTTATTGCTCCTTTTGCTCACATCCAAATAAAAAGTTAGGCTCTAGTCGACGATAAAGACTTACAGTGATAAGAATACATTTAATATCGAACGTATTCCTTCAAGAATAAATTCGAATTGTATAAAATTTAGTCTATAAGTATTATAGTCAAGCAAAATCGCAGAGAACGAACAATGCTAGAAACAAGTTAATCTTGTATTCAGAAACCGCGGCCTAGCAACATGTCACCTGTTTGTTATTACAATCCTTACAATCTATAAAACCGACCTACTCATACCAAACCCTTCCGTATTGTACACGAGTATTGCAAAGGGGAGTGATCTAGTATAAATGTACAACAAAACTAGCATGCATTTTATAGTCTTCTGTTTAAAAATAGAAAGTAGGTACGTAATTATTATACAAATATTATCTGGTATAGAATATTTTATAATATAGGATTAGTGTGCACTTGAGTAAATACATAACGGTTTCTTCAAAAAACATTATTCAAGTGATTCAGTCATGAAACTTATGGTATTTTGAAATTATTCCAAAAAACTCCAAGGGATATTCTTTGTTAGGATCCTACAGGTTCTATAAAACCCTATCCTATAGAGTTATTTAGGATCGCTAACTGCTACTGCTCCTATTCATCATTATCACATCGTTTTCCTAGTCGCCCCCAAAGCGCTCTACTATTCGTTCGCCCGATTTGGCTCATCTTGGCATTTGCGGGCACGACCTCGACTAGTCAGCCTAAGTCAGAGCCTCATCTACTAATTAGCAGTTTACTGCCACTCTCTCATCCTGGCGCATTCCCAGTCGCATCCGAAGCTTTCAGCTCGGAGTCTGGGGTCCGCTTTGCCAGTCTTAACTACAGATTTGGCTAGACCTCGATATTTTTCGTGAAGCGATTGCCATCTGTCCTCCACAGCCCAATGGTAACATTAGGCGATATCGAAGCTTTGCAGCTAGACCTTTGGTTTTTTTTGGACTTTTAGGGCTCCAACTACCCGTAACGACTGCCATAGATGTTCTTATGGCAACCGGGACCGACGGCTTAACGTGCTCTCCGAGGCACGACCAGACCAATGCAAATATCCATATTTCATGAACACAAATATTTGCACTGAGCGGGGATCGAACCCACGCCTCCTGCGTAGTGGCCGCGTTCACTACCGCTACGCCACGGAGGCGGTCTACTGCCACTATTAACATTTTAAGAAAAACATCTAAGTACATGAATTTAAGTTGATGTTTAAGTAGCTTTTGTAAAAAGTCTTCTTTTGTCACCAAGCTCTAATTAAAAACACAAATGAATGCAATCTAAAAGACAAATAAATAAAGAACTAGGTTATGCAGACTCTGAAAGCTATTTCATTAAATAATATTATAACACTTGATTTTCAACTTTCCATTTACACTCCGCGAAGCTTAATAACCCATGAGAATAGGGAAAATAGCAAAAGAAAGTTGTGTGCAGAGAAATAAGAAAAATCCGCTAGACTAGAAGCTGGTTTAATAAACATTCAAGTAGAGTAAAGTTGGCAGGATGTAGGTCAGTCTACGTGGTCTTACAGCTATTAAATACCTTTATAAAATACCCAGTCCCTTTGTAAAATAGACCAGTGGTAACACGTTTGTAGAATAGCATAGATTGATTAATATATGGGATTGACGTGCGTTGACGCCTGTCATAAACTTCATTAACGTCAAAACAATATGGAACATTCTACAAAAATTGACTTGACTTCAAGGAAATTCGGTACGCGTAAAATTCCCTTAGAGCCATTTAGCAGAAGGTACCTAAACACGTATTGTATTTCGATATAGCTGTTTACTTAAAAGTTTGTCGTTTTTGGGAGTTCTTTGTGAAGTCAAAAGTTAGCGAAGAGTATTTAGGTGTGAATAATGAATTTTGGTGTTCTTTAATTTTGATAGGCGGTACCTTAATAGCTAGATAGAAGGAGGACTTAAGGATCATTTAGACGAGGACAGTTTCTCGCCTGCAAGATACGATTAACGAAAGTACAGAAAAAACCTAAACCTAATCTAAACATTCACAAAAACAATAGTCGCTCGCTCGTCCACACCTGGCGAGAATTGCCTCGCAATTAAATGTTGATAATGTCCGTCTAAACAGAATTTTCAAGCAATGATAGTACCTATTTTGTTAACCCCCGACAAAAAGAGGGGTGTTATAAGTTTGAAGTGTGTATGTGTGTGTGTGTGTGTGTGTGTGTGTGGGTGTGTGTGTCAGTCTGTCTGTGGCATCGTAGCTCCCAAATGGCTAAATAAATTTCGATTCTTTTTTTTTTGTTTGAAAGATGGTATTTTGACATAGGCGATATGTCACTTGCGAATCTTGTATGATATAATCGTAGGCGATAATTTAGTGTTTGCCTGTGTGAAAACACTTAGATACGATAATGTTATGGTCACGTACAATTGTCGTATCGAAACTTGCGAGAAACTCTGCCCGTCTGAATGAGCCTTTAGAATTGTGGGCGTAAAGGCACATATACTACGGTAAAGGATGGTAAAGGTGCGTACAAATTATATAGCATAACATGTTATAAAACAATGTTATATAACATGTTTCAGTAATGTAGACACTGAAGTTATAAATCATGTTAGTGAGTTATATAACACGTTACTTTTATTTTAAAAGCACTGCAACGTCCAACGAAATTGTTACACAACATTGTTATATGACATTGTTAAATCTAATGTGTACAGTATTGTTAAATGTTGCAAAGTTATAAAACAATGTTAGATAATGTGGACGTGTTATAAAACACAAGTTATACAACATGTTACATAATTTGTACGCACCTTAATCTTCATTCCCTGCAATTACTGAAGTACTACTAAATTTACTTCTAACGAACATTTTAGCTTAGTGGGTGGTTACATTACTAAGAATATGTAAGCCACATTCTTATTTACCTAACTTTTCTACGAGTGGGTGATAATTTACTTTTGCCTACCGTTTAATATACAGGGTTAAGTATTTAAAAAGATAACGAGAGCCTGCTCGAGAGCCTCATTCGTCAATCAACGGGTGTACCTGCTTGCATATGAATTTTTAAGACAAGATCTTTGGGTTTAAAGCCTCCATACAGCCACCTGATATTCTTTCTCCTTTTTCCCTCGTTTACTCAGAAAATTTTGGTTTTTATCACGACATTTTAATGACTACAGGATACACAGTAATTTATTCGTCAGCAAAAAAAAAATTGTAATTGTCACAAAGCATCTGACTTGATAACTCCGGATTTATTTCATAAAGCGACTAATGACGCGATACATTCCTGGCTGAGTAATAAAACATTTTTACTTTGCCGGCACACAATTTGCGCTCAAAGATAAAAGAGAACTCTTCAGATTCATTTTTTGAATTGAATTCAGAACAACGTTTTAAGTATTTTCATCTTTGAATACATTTCTTCAAATTTACATTGAGAATATCTTTTAACATGCTAAGAAATTGAAGGCTCTATTCAGTTCTCGATTAATTCCCCTTTAGATTCTCTGCGCTGGAACGCTATCTGTAACGTTAGATAGCCTACTAAGACTAGGTAGTGATTTATAGGTAAATCGAGTGCTTAGATACCTGGAAGATATAAAACGGGCCTTAGGCTAAGTGCCTGCAGTGTAAGTGAATCTGCATTATGTATGCATGCAGTCGAGTACGTACTTAGTTAAGGTGATTACATACGCGAATGACTTTGACCATACAAATGCTCAAGGTCATTCGCTCATATTTGAACCGTAAAAATCAGTAAAACTAATTTAAATAGATAACTTTATAGGCGACGGTTATTAACTAAGAAGGTGACGTCATGCTAATACACTTATTTAACATACATGTGCAATTTTAGATTATTTGGATACATATTGTAGAAGATATTTGGTTTCATAAGAAAGAGTAGAGTGGTATTCAGAGCCGCTTTTCAACTATTTCCTCCTTTTTTATTTAATTTATGAAAAGTAGAAGTTACTCTGTATATCCTGTAGTATGCAGGCATGTAAATTCCAGATCTGTAGGTTTATAGTTAAAAAGAAAAACGGTTTCGGGGTTGATTCGGGGCCTTAATATGTTACTATTAGGCACAATATTCTAATGGACCCCGAGCAGGAAAAACTATCGCAATCGTAACGTTAACTTATCGAGAGAACGAAGCATTGCGATTGGCCGCCTGCCTACTGAGAAACTGTATGCACAGCTGTATGTGTGCGAAGCCTGCGAATTGCAATGCTCCGTTCTCGTTAACGTTAGGTTACGAAAACAGACAGTCTTTCGTGCTATTCCTAACACGAAAAACTGGTTCAGTCCAATTAAAAAAAAAACAAAAAGCGATCCCAGTACCATCTGCCAATTAAAGTATTTCGATTATAAATCTAACCATCCAGGAACTTATCCTATCTTACACCTATACACATGAACATTTATCATAATTGGTTTAGTCGTTTCGAAGGTATTCAGTGATATACTATACAATACATACCTACATCATGTGCAGAAGCTTTTATGATATAAAGTAGACACACTTACACTTTTTTTTTAGCTATTGCATAGCTTCTATCGCGGGCCTTGAGCGTGGAGACCGAATCCAGACATTCCGAAACGAAAAACCTAAGCTGACACTCCGACCTCGCACGAATCAAGCCGAGCTGCTCCGAAATCAGCCGATTCGTGCGAGCTCGGAGTGGGGGGATAATTGCATAAGTTGATAAAAAATGCTATGCAATAGCTTTACCGCGGCAGTCCCCGAGTGCCACACGTCTTTTTTTTTTAAGATTAGAAACGTGCTCTAACCATAACTTGTTTTTTTCTTTTCATCTCCTTTAAGGAGCTCTAAACATAATTCAAACTCAACTAAATCACTGAAACAACTTGCTGTTGGTAATATATGGTGCTACGAAGATAAAATAAAGCTGTTACTCACAATTATCATGGCACCTGCTACCTGTGGCAGTGCTAATGTGCAGTTAATACTCGCTAAGAATCTGAAAACGCGCAACCAACGCGCAACCTAACCATGATTTGTGAGCTGATTACGTAAACCATAACGCAATGGTGGCACTTCACATGGCTATTTGTATTTGTGTATTTGAAACAGTGACAGTATATATTTTGACAAATTCTTTATTGGCCATCGTTGGCCTTATTGCCTATTTGACAAATATGGTCTTTTATCGTGCGCTTGTCGGTTTGTTATTACTGCTGCCATGTGTGGATGGTCGTATTTGCCTGTATTTGCATGTTTGCATGTATTTCAAATATTTTGCCAAATACAACAAATGTCCAATAGCAATCACAAATTGCCCTATGAAACACCATTACATAATTTGATGTGGAATTGGAAACTGTAAAACCATAAGAATGAATACCTTGATAATCCACGTGCCTAATGTTCATATGAATAAATGAGATATGAGATAGGAAGTCTGAGTAATTTAACTCAGATTTATTCAAAGCCATAGTCATCACTTCACTATCACTACATATTATAAAACAAAGTCGCTGTCGCTGTCTGTCCGTCCCTATGTATGCTGAAATCTTCAAAACTACGCAACGGATTTTGAAGCGGTTTTTTTTTATAGATAGAGTGTTTCAAAAGGAAGGTTTATATGTATAATACATGCATAATATTGTAGAGAAACACTGATAAATTTAGGGATAATACCACGCGGGCGGAAAATATGGCGGTACGAAGTTCACCGGGTCAGCTAGTAATATTATAAAGGCGAAAATAACTCTGTCTGTCATCATTGAAGTCGGTTTTTTTTTCGGTATCTGGTTGACAGGGTGATTAGTGATGAGTGATCTGCTTCTCTTCTCTTCTTCATGAGTCTTAGGCTTCATAAAAACAAAGTATACCTAGATTTAGGTTTAAAAATGTAATTTTCCCATTTGGAATCCTTTGAAGGTGAAGTAGGCCGACTCGGTACGGTACAGTCGGTAGAATTTAATCGTGACTTTAGTTCGGTCGAATGGTACACAACTTGCGTCTCATGAAAGCAATCAAATCATCCTTTTTTACACAACTATTTTAGTTGGTGAAAAATCGAACATGCTACTTTACGAGTTTTAGATAAAGTTAAACTTGACTTGGAAACTGAAACGAATTTAATCAGAAGTTTGAAAGAAGTAGCTAAGAAAACGTTAGTGTAATTTAAAATAGACGCTATTGGGTGTACGCTCAGATTCGATGTAGTGGAATTGAATGGCTCCTTTTGTACCACGTAAATGATTTTCTGTAGTCGCTCTATGTACGCTATGTACAGTCGACAAAAGAGGAACGGTTGCACTTTTACATACAAGTTTGTTGTTGTTGCAACAGTATCTCTTTGGTCGACTGTAAATTGATTTTGAGATGAGAATTATACTTATTCAAACGAATTTTTATACGAAACAACCTTTTTATACGAATATATAACAATAAATATATGACTATCGGATATTATTGTAAACTAGCAGTTGCCCACAACCTATGGGGACCTCCCGGAATAAAAAGAAGCCTCTGTGTTATTAAAGAATATAGTCTATCCCTATGCCAAATTTCAGTTATATCCGTTCAGCTATTTGAACGTGGTTGAGTAACAAATATCCAAACATCTTTACCAATTTTCAAATTTAGAATATTAGTAGGAAGTAAAACTGGATAAAATTGTACAATAGCCTTCAGCCCCCTAGACAAGTAGCGTAAGTACTTGACGTACTTACGCTACTTGTCACGAATTTCATAAACATCAAAATAGGTACGTGTCATAATGCATCAAATCACATACATTCATCATTCTATTCTAAAATGCGCCGGTAAACAAATTGCTACTTGTCTAGGCGGGCCGAAGTTAAGTCAAGTAGAATTTATTGCAGAGCTCGCGTTATTTCTATGATATGTTGCAGTCAGGGACACTATCTTTTGATTTAAGTCGTGAAGTATTTTTAATTTCAAACTTATGCCATTTTCAAAATTGTGTTATGTTATGCCTTCTTCATAAAAGTTACTAAATAAAGTACCTACTATGTAGGACTAACGTACGGATGCTTAAACAACTCGCATTACATTCATTTGGATAAAGCCACAACACGGCGCGCACTTACGAGTATACCTACCACTGGATCAGAGGTGCAGTGAATTTTAATACACTATGTTCGTCAATATACATAGAGGAGTCTTATGTATGTGTTACTGTGTTACATTCGATGGTTTTGAGTTTGAATATTATACACGAATAGCGTTATTGAATGAAGGCTTAACTGTTCCTTATTGGAATTGACTATCATTAATTTGAGCACCCGCGTTTTTGTTTGCCGACACACATGAGGTGGTTTAGTTTTACGCGTGTTTTTTCTTCTGTGTTAACGAATTGAAATCCAAAGTTTACTTACGTTACGACTGTGATTAAAAGTTCTTTCCAAACAGATTAATACTTCAGATTACAAAAGTCGAACACATAAAAACAAAAGGCTTCAAATCCATATCAAATACCTTACCCTTATTTAAGATTCAGAGTAGTTACTGATGTAGGTATACGACAGGAATTTTATACCTTCATAATAACTTTTGACTGTAAGGAAGAAACACATTTGCGAATCGAAGTTGATTTTATTACGATAGGTTATTGGTTTGTGATTTATGGTGTACAGCTAAGCCCAAGCCGGTCTCACCCACTGGTCAGCCCCCCTAGACAAGTGGCAATTCTATGCTCGGCGTATCATGGAATAGAATGATGACGTTTTTGACATTCGTTGACGCCTGTCATATACGTCAAATCCCATACATTTGGCATTCTGTTCTACCAAATGCCGGCCGACGAGTTGCCACTTGTCTAGAGGGTCTGTAAAATCAAATAACGGACGAGGCATCGCTGTGCGTGTTTTACCGCCTGTACCAGGATTTGTGTTCAGATGAATTGTTCGACATGTTGCCCACGGCTACATTCTATGATCGCAACTCTCGCCAAAGACAGGGGATCCATCCTCACACGTTGCAACTAGGAACAGTAGGTACGCACAGTCAGTTATGAAAGGAACTTCATCCTCCGCACGCTTAAGCTTTGGAATGATAATTAACTCCCTGCCATAGTTATTTCAAGCGACTGCAGCATGGGAATCTTCAAGAGTCGAAGACGTTTGGGACACAAATTCTACGGACACTGTGTCCCTAAGTGTACTTTCAAATTTATTTATTTTTTCGAAGACGTTACGGACACCAATATAAAACGATAGTTTTGTACAGTCGACATGGAAAACTTATTCAATATTGGATAGGTTGTACAAAAGAAAGTGTTAATATGTTGTTGGAGGAAGTGCCTGGAATAAGGGAAATTCGGAGGGGGCTTCTGGTGGTTTTATTAAAACTAAGGACAGGTGATTCTGATGAAAGAATATATACATTAGTTAATGTGCCTAGGCGAACTTTAGAAGTTCTTAACAGGATTTGTGCCAGCCCAGCTTGGGATTAGCCATATTCAGTGATGCCAACTTAGGGGTTTTCCCCCTAAATTTAGGGGGAAAGAACATGTCTAGGGGATTTTCTAGGGAGTAAATTTATTTAGGGGGATTTTTAGGGGTAGATTATTCAAGGATTATCGTTGTTTTTTTTAAGTGTCCGCCATTGGTGCTTTATTATTAATTTGTTTAATCATCCAAATAATGTTGTGCCGTATCTTAGTCACGAAATAAAAAATCACGAAATCTCACCAGGGGGGAGGTATAATAAGATATCACGTGTATTTATTTCTTCTTATAACGCGCGATTTTTAGGATAGATAGATAGATAACACTTTATTTTACACCAATAGATGTACAGTAGAGACAAGTAGGTATCATGTATACAAGGACCATCAGGGGGTACCGCACGATATCCTTTGAAGCGGCGAGTCTCCTCGCCGGATCGCTACCGTGGATCCTGGAAGCGAGATCCCTTTCGGCGCTATACCGCTTCCGAAAGGCGGCGCGGGAGCGGGGACACGATCCTGAGCCTGAAGAAATTCGGGCCGTGAGATCCCGGCTCCACAGGGACATGGTGGCGGAGTGGGAGCTACAACTTGGGCAACCACGCGCAGGGCACGCCGTAGTAGCGGTGGTAAGACCCATCATGGGGGAGTGGCTAGAGAGGCCACACGGCGGCCTCTCGTTCTGGCTGACGCAGATCATCACCAATCATGGGTGTTTTGGGCGGTATCTGCATCGGATCGCGCAGAAAGAGCCAACGTCCGAGTGCCATCACTGTGACGCGAGCGAGGACTCGGCGCTGTACACGCTCACCGAGTGTCCGGCGTGGGAGACGCCGAGACGGGAGCTGGTGGCGACCCTAAGAGTGAGAGTTCTCACGCTCGCCACTTTGCTCGCAGCGATGGTTCGCAGATTCGTGGGCCGCCGGCGACTCCTTCTGCGAGCAAGTAATGCTCGTGAAGGAGGCGGCGGAGCGGGAGCGCGAGGAGCGAAGGAGAATCGCAAACCGCGCGGCCCGCAACGAGCAGCGGCAACTCGGGCGTCGGAGGTCGCAGAATGACCTCCGTCCCCCATGAGCGCGGGCCTGGGGGTGACGGGTAGAGCCGCCTGTCACCCTAGCAGAAGCAGGCCGCGGCGGTGGCACGCATTGCGTGCCTCCCCATACCCGGGGGCGGGTTGGGGACTCTGTGGTCCCCTCACCGGAAGAGGGCCAGATCGAGAGATATGGTCCTGGGTCGGCCGGGGTGCGAGGGATATGGCTACGACAATCTCACCTCCGGCAACTGACGGCCCTCAGACGGCGTGCGTTTTAGTCGGATCGAGTCCGACATAACCTCCTCCTCCGGCTACGGTGGGGGAGGTATCCGTGGGGATTTTAAGTGAAGGTTAGTGTTTGTCCTTCTGGAAGTGAACCGTATCCGTGGGGATTTTGCACACGATAAAAAAAAAGGTATCATGTATACAGCTAGATTCGATTTTTATCATGTTTCTTAATTATCAAGCATTCAAAAAAATATTAAAAAATACACATGATCTTGGTTAAGGGATAGGGGGAGGGGGGTAGTCTAAAATCTCACCAGGTATCACCATGGGGGAGGGAGGATTAAAAAATTGGTAAAAAAGTTTCGGGGTAAAAACCCCTGTTTCTGTACTTGCATAAGTACTTGCACAATTGATTAATTGTTCCCTGGCCATATTGCCAGGGAACAATTAATCAATCGTACTTTGTTAGTACCTAATGGGCTGTATGGTAAAAGACATAATAGTATAGTTATCTGTGATGGCAGATGTATTAATATTAATAAAAGCGCAAACTATAATGTTTCAAAAACAAACATCATGTCTCTCTCCAATCGCTACAATCATGAATGGTTTTAATAGGTTTCTGTACTTATGCAAGTACAGAAACATGAGATTTTAGACTACCCCCCTCCCCCTATCCCTTAACCAAGATCATGTGTATTTTTTAATATTTTTTTTTATTATATATTTTTTTGAACATGATAAAAATCGAATCTAGCTGTATACATGATACCTACTTGTCTCTACTGTACATCTATTGGTGTAAAATAAAGTGTTATCTATCTATCTATCCTAAAAATCGCGCGTTATAAGAAGAAATAAATACACGTGATTTCTTATTATACCTCCCCCCTGGTGAGATTTCGTAATTTTTTATTTCGTGACTAAGATACGGCACAACATTATTTGGATGATTAAACAAATTAATAATAAAGCACCAATGGCGGACACTTAAAAAAAACAACGATAATCCTTGAATAATCTACCCCTAAAAATCCCCCTAAATAAATTTACCCCCTAGAAAATCCCCTAGACATGTTCTTTCCCCCTAAATTTAGGGGGAAAACCCCTAAGTTGGCATCACTGAATATGGCTAATCCCAAGCTGGGCTGGCACAAATCCTGTTAAAGAACTTCTAAAGTTCGCCTAGGCACATTAACTAATGTATATATTCTTTCATCAGAATCACCTGTCCTTAGTTTTAATAAAACCACCAGAAGCCCCCTCCGAATTTCCCTTATTCCAGGCACTTCCTCCAACAACATATTAACACTTTCTTTTGTACAACCTATCCAATATTGAATAAGTTTTCCATGTCGACTGTACAAAACTATCGTTTTATATTGGTGTCCGTAACGTCTTCGAAAAAATAAATAAATTTGAAAGTACACTTAGGGACACAGTGTCCGTAGAATTTGTGTCCCAAACGTCTTCGACTCATCTTCAAGAAGGGCATTAGAAGGTTCTTACGGGGTCGACAGCGTGAGTGTTACGCCCGTGGTGTTGCATACGTCCGTAGGTCACGGTGACCATTCTCCATCATTCAGGTGGGCTGTATGCTTGTCTGCCACCTTAGTGGTATAAAAAAAGGAGTTTAGTAGTCAAAACCAATATATCCATCAAAGACAATAACTTCAGGCTCCAAAGTAAGTGCAAACTTTGGTCACAACTGAGAAAAAGCTAAGAGGATGATGATGGATTTCTAATTCATTTCACTTAATGTACTCGTTATTAAACGGTTACTCATACAATTACAATGTAGACTTTTAGGCTAATAAGTAATTTAAACTTAACTTAATTTGCTAACACTTATATGTTAAAAATGTGTCCATTGGCACTTTTCTTATAGTCTCTTTTGAAATTGAAAGACACTTTGTTCTTGTGTTCTTTATGAGAGAGAGATAGGTATACTGTTAAAGAAGGTAGTCAGAATTGTTAGACAGACCTTATAAATTTATATGGGTGGTTAGCAGACTGATCAACTAATAATAAATTCATGAATCATAACTATTCTATCAGCCTCTATTCAGGTTGTGAAATTTTTGATATCCTTTTGTACGTGATGTTTTGGAATTAGGTGTAATATAATGTGTAATTACAACAGTGCTATTATCACCATGCAATATTAAATTAGTTACTAATTTAACTGTCATGTGCAAAGGTAATCTCTTGGAACAAATATCTAGCATATACTATACATATTATTTGGTAATACTTATAAAATTTTAACAACTTTGATTTACGGAATTTAATTAACTTTTCGCAAACGGTGAAAAATATTATGCAAAAATAAAAAATAAATCGCGATAAAGTCGGTTAAAAATACTTTGATGTCAATAACGACAGATTTCTGTTGACTTATTTTCGAGAACGGAAAACACATCGCGAAAAAAAAATTAAAATAGTTTGATTTCAAGTAACCAGGATATATTCACGTAAACTTTCAACATTATCAAATAACAACAGCCATGAAAACACGTACTAACATAACTTGACACAGAATCTGTTATTCAGCCTTAAATATCCAATTTTCTAGCGTACAAGCAAGTCATAATTAACAAATCCTTGGGACACCGGGCCATGCATAACTAAAAGGGCAGCTCGAGACCTCTCTAAACTGTGAATTCTCTAACATTGATATAGGCTGTTCTAGAAATAACTTTCTCGCATACGGAATAGCCTTGAATAGTTTAAAGTTTAAAAGATCTCGTAAAACAACGCTCTCAAAGCTATATAACTGATGGTATATAGTATAGGTATCCTGCGAAAGTCTCATCTCCGGCAACCGATAGCCCAAAGACAGCGTGCGTTTTAGTCGGTTCGAGTCCCACATAACCTCCACCGGCTCCGGCAGGGGTGGTATCCGTGAGGATTTTTCGCATGATAGTAAAAAGGTATCAGATACAGAACAGGGAATGATGTTGAAGCGGTCCAGGTAGGTAACTGGGACCACTTACGATATGCGTGATGGACACGGGATTGAAACCAGCAGTGGCAGGACGAAGGTATATTTAATGTGAACACAAATAGTGAAAGCAGAAAAAGGAATGAATGTAACACACATTGTTGTCACTATATAAACAATAAAAACGATTAATAATACTTAACAGGGGGCACCAACTGCCCGGGTCGCTCGGACAGTGAAATCTCGTCCGCCAACGCAAAGTAGGCGGGATATACACTGGTTTGACCGGTTGGTGCCACCTGTGTGGGCGCGGCCTAACAAACCGCAATAACATCCGATATGACGTAGTATGGCGAGATGTTATGCCTCGTTTAATGCACTGGCGCACTAGCATGTTTACGCCGATGCACTCGCCAGCTCGCCACACCACTCCCCCACTGAGACCGTGACTACGGTTGATAGTAGTCGGGGAAGCGTACTCTGCGCCCACACCTAGTCTTCTTGGCTGTGTCCTGGTGCTTAGAACTTTCGGGTGGTACCGTCGTCTCTGGAGTCTCCCTGGTGACGAAAGCAGGCTTCAGACGGTCAATGGAGATACGTTGCGATCTGCCCTGGACATCTACATCAAAGGTCTTCTCGCCACGCTGCAGTACCTTGTATGGGCCAAGATATGGTGCTTGTAGGGGTCTCCGAATAGGACCTTGCCGAATGAAGACATGGGTGGATGTATTAAGGTCCTTGGGCACGTAAAAGGTTCTGGTGGAGCTTCCATGCCAGGATGTTGGTTGAGGTGCTAATCTGCTGACGTGAGCACGGAGTCTGCTGGCAAATGAAGTCACGTCAGTGCTTTCTATGGCACTAGGCGAGAAAAACTGTCCAGGTAAACGTAGTGGTTCGCCGTAGACTAGTTCTGCTGCAGATGTCTGGAGATCATCCTTCCATGCACTACGAATGCCAAGTAGGACCCATGGAAGTGCCTCAGTCCAGCTTGATGTGGCGTGACAGGTGATAGCAGCTTTCAGCTGACGGTGCAGCCGTTCAACGAGGCCATTGGCTGCTGGATGATACGACGTAGTAGTATGGTGTGTGGCATTGACTAACGTGGCAAGCTCCTTGAAGTTGTGTGATAGGAACTGCCCACCGCGGTCAGTGGTGATATGTTCTGGACAGCCAAATCGTGAGATCCACCCATTTATTAATGCAGCAATACAGGTCTCCGTGGTCATGTCTGGAAGTGGATACGCCTCAGGCCAACGGGTAAAGCGGTCGACGATCGTGAGGCAATATTTGTTACCAGAAGACACTGGTAATGGACCAATTAAATCCAGATTGATGTGGCGGAATCGGGCTGAAGGCGGTTCAAATGCGTTTAGAGGCGCTGAGGTATGTCTTGAGATTTTAGAGCGCTGGCATTGCTGACATATCTTAGCCCATTGACGACAATCTCTTCTAATGCCTGGCCATATAAACCTTTGCGTCACCAGCTTGATAGTAGCCTTTCCTCCTGGATGACTTAGGTTGTGTAAGGCATCAAACACTTGTTTGCGGAAAGAACGTGTTATATATGGCCGGGGTATTGATGTGGAGACGTCACAGTATACGTGCAGGCCGGAGTCTGGTGTTAGTAGTTTTTGTAACTTAAGAGCGGAGCCGTTCTTTAACAAGTCCTGCAACTCGTCATCTCTCTCCTGTTCATTGGCTAAGGCTGGGTAGTCTAGTGGCATACATATTTCATCAACCCTAGACAGGGCATCAGCAACCACATTTTCTGCTCCGGTGATATATCTGATATCCGTCGTGAATTGGCTGATGAAGTCCAGATAACGGAACTGACGGGGGCTGCAGTTCTCTCGTCGTCCAGCGAAGGCATGAATCAGCGGTTTGTGGTCTGTTATGACCGCAAACGTTCGTGCTTCAACCATAAAACGGAAGTACTTTATGGCTTCGTAGATGGCTAGCAGTTCACGATCATATGGGCTGTATTTCTTTTGACTGGGACTAAGTTTTCTTGAGAAGAATGCTAGTGGCTTCCACTCGTTATTCTGGCGCTGTTGTATAACCGCTCCGATTGCTGTATCGGATGCGTCTGTCTGTATGGCCAACTCTGCTTGCGTATCAGGATGTACCAAGAGCGTGGCTTCTGACAGACTGTTTTTGCAGATGTTGAAGCTTTTCATAAGTAAAGGTGTCATAATAATTGCTTGTGATCCTTTTGTGTTGGGACCAGCGAGTAACTCATTTAGAGGAGCTTGCATAGAAGCTGCCCTCGGAATCAAACGGCGATAGAAATTTAGCATTCCGAGGAATCGTCTGAGCTCCTTGATAGTCTTTGGTGGAGGAAATTCTTGGATTGCTTGAATCTTTAAGTCAAGCGGCTGTATGCCTGTTGCCGAAACTTTGAAGCCAAGGAAGTCGACCTCCGGTTGACCAAAAACACATTTGTTAGTGTTTACTAGAACGCCATATTCAGACAGTCTTTTGAATAGGGTTTTCAAGTGTTTCTGGTGACTAATACTGTCGGGACTGGATACCAAGATGTCATCAATATATCCAAAACAGAAGTCCAACCCTCGAAGCACCTCGTCCATGAACCTTTGGAACGTCTGACTTGCATTTCGTAGGCCAAACGTCATGTAAGGGAAGGAGTACAGTCCGAATGGTGTTGTGATGGCCGTTTTGGGTATGTCCTCTTCAAAAACTGGAATTTGATTGTAAGCCTTTACGAGATCGACTGCTGAGTAAATAGTGCTTCCTGTCAATTGATGCGTAAAATCCTGCAAGTGTCTGACAGGGTATCTGTCAGGGATTGTTCGGGCGTTCAAAGCCCTATAATCTCCGCAGGGTCGCCAACCATCGTTCTTTTTGCGGGCCAAGTGAAGTGGCGAAGACCATGGGCTGTCTGATCTTTGTGCTGTCCCATTTTGAAGCATCTCTTCGAACTCCTTCTTGGCAATCTTCAAGCGTTCTGGGTCTAAACGTCGAGGACGACTGCATACTGGAGGGCCTGGTGTAGTCCGTATATGGTGGACAGTTGAGTGTTTGGTCACGGTGGGTTTTCCAGCTGGACGGGTGATGTCTGGATACTCTCGTAGTATGCGATGATAAACTGAATCGTCTGTGGTGGTGCGGATAGAGGCTATCGCTTCTGTTGAAATCTGTCGTGGCGCAGCTGCGGTAAGTGCTGTAACGCCATCCACCAGACGCTGACTGCGGCAATCGACTAGTAGGTTGTAGTGACCTAAGAAGTCTACGCCGATGATGGGTTTGGAGACATCTGCCACGACGAATCGCCAGGTGAAAGCACGCCGGAGTCCCAGGTCCAATGATAAAGGTAGATCGCCATATGTAGCTATGATCGTTCCATTAGCTGCGAATAGCTCATATTTTGTTTTAACGCGATGCTCTCGAATAGCGGATCGCGGAAAGACGCACAGGTCTGAACCCGTATCTATGAGATATTGCACCTTCGTTCTGCGATCCGTAATGAAAAGGCGGCTTGAAACTCCTAGGCAGTCCTGTGCCGCCACTAATGGCTGCCTGGTAAGTTTTCCGCTTTCTTGAATGAACAGGGTGGTATACATCTCCATGCTTGTTCACCAAATCGATAATGGAACCGACAATATGGGTGATTAGGAGAACGTGGATTTGAACGAGACCTCCTTCTGGGACTTCTTCTGTCTCTGTCATACGTGCGAGAACGCGCCCCCATGTGCATACTCATGACATCCAGTCTTTTGCTGAGTTCTGCCACCGTTCTGGTTAGTACCTCGATTGCGCTACCTGGTGCTGGTCCAGATGTTGATGTACTGGCCACTTGGGTAGGTACGGTAACCATCATAGTTGCTGGTACTGCGTCATTGACCAATTCTGCTAGGTCTTCAAGGGACATCTTTGTTTGCTGGGCAGCAATACAGGTCTGCAGGTGAGGGGGTAGTCGGCTGGCCCAGATCGTCCGGATAAACTCAGGAGGTACACTTACTCCAGCCAGTTGTTGCAGGTGCCGAAGGAACTGGGTTGGTTTCCTGTCTCCAATATCCTCGTGCATCAACAATTGTTTTATTTTTCGCTCTTGAGAAGCTGATAATCGGCGTATGAGTTCAGTCTTCAGGGTCGTATACTTGCTGGTAGCTGGTGGGGTGACTATCAAGTCTCCCACCTCCGCTGATTGTTGGGGTTCTAGCTGTGCCAGCACGTAATAGAATTTTGTGGCATCAGTAGTCACATTGGATAACACGAACTGCCCCTCAATTTGAGCGAACCATAGCTCGGGGTCGCTGGAGTTGAACGGCGGTATCCTCACTCCAACTCGGCAGGTTTCTCCCAGCACGATGTCCTGTGCACCTTCAGCAACTTTTGCACCTTCGGCATTCGACATCACGTTAGCTGATGTAGATGATGATGATGATTATGGTAGAAAATCACGTCGGGGTCACCAGTGAAGCGGTCCAGGTAGGTAACTGGGACCACTTACGATATGCGTGATGGACACGGGATTGAAACCAGCAGTGGCAGGACGAAGGTATATTTAATGTGAACACAAATAGTGAAAGCAGAAAAAGGAATGAATGTAATGTTGTCACTATATAAACAATAAAAACGATTAATAATACTTAACAGGGGGCACCAACTGCCCGGGTCGCTCGGACAGTGAAATCTCGTCCGCCAACGCAAAGTAGGCGGGATATACACTGGTTTGACCGGTTGGTGCCACCTGTGTGGGCGCGGCCTAACAAACCGCAATAACATCCGATATGACGTAGTATGGCGAGATGTTATGCCTCGTTTAATGCACTGGCGCACTAGCATGTTTACGCCGATGCACTCGCCAGCTCGCCACAATGTTACCTTGATTGTGCTTGTGCCCCACGGTGAACCTATAGAGAGTTTTCTTACCCATAATACTTAATACATCACGCCTTTATCGCCGGAGGGTTAGGTAGAGGTGAATTAACACCCACATTTCACTAATCATTGTATTCGGGCCCACGTAATAGGGGGTGAGCCTATTGCCGTATTCCGAGCACTATATTGTTGACTCGAGTATTGCATCTGAGGCTGAGAGACTCTCACACATACACATACAACCCAGGCTACTTATACTCATATAATATTCGTCTGATGTTAAACAGTCCGTTCCCTTAGTGGCCTTGTACGACACTGCATAGGAAAAGATGGGGTGACTCAAATTCTACTCTGCCGGGAACCATGCGGCTTCGTTACTTAATAGCTGCTGTCTGCGGCTACGCTCGCGTGGATGTCAGTTATCGCAACCAAACATAGCCTATCTCCTTTCTCAAGGTCTAATCTACACCTATACCAAATTTCATCAAAATCGATTCAGTGGTTTAGGCGTGAAAGCGTAACAGAAAGACAGACAGACAGACAGACAGACAAATTTTCATACCATCTATACCGATATAGATTAATGATTCGACTCAATAAACTCAAACTCGGTGTATCCGGATGAGATATTGCTTTTGAAATACTTCACAACTGTTTATGCGTATCATCTAAATAACATGACGATCATAATTTATATTCATTCTTCTTTTTTATCGTTGGTTGTTTTGTATGGATTTGATAGGACGAATAAAACTCGAGACGGTATTGTAGATCGATAATGACCGATATAATTCACGGGCTGCTGGCAAATAGCAGAATTGTTCTTGCAATGAAAAGGTGTATTAAAATTTTGAACGAAATTATTATACCTATAGCATTATCTAGATCCAGGTCTAGATTAAATAAAGCTTAACTAACTTCTAGTATGGGTCCCTCGGTATGAATGCGGAGCTATGCCGCAGATGACCTATCTCCTGTCGTGTGCTACTTGCCAAAACACGTGTACACCTGAGGAGCTTATGAGTGCCTCTGAGAAGTCTGAGAACGCTATTTATCGGGGAGGCTATGCGAATAGTCATGCTAGAGAGGTCCTTATTATAGGTGCAGAGTATTATCTATACAGGTATTTGTATCTATAGGTTGGTAGGTATATACTAGCTGTATAATAAAGATCGATTTTTTGAAGAATTAAAAGTTAATATCAATGTCGAACAACAATCACTTACTTATGTTCTAATAAATATCTGCTAATTATTGTTTTTGATCCTTTAGGCGACTGCCTGATCGATTAAATGTACTTAACTTAAACTTATTCCTATTTATCTTATTTGCTTATTTTTCTTTGTACGAACATTCGAACAAAGCTGAACTAAATAATACCCAATACGAGCATATAGCACATAAACAAGGAAGGCACACAATGGGGCTGATTAATTAACAATCAATACCAAATGGCTACAATACAATTCGATTTAAGCCGATGTAATGAACCATTGTTAAGATTTGAGGCCCCACTTGCACCAAAAATCGACATTCTTATTCATGAAGTTGTATTTTAGTCAATAACACTAAACTTTGTGCCGTTTAAAAATTAAACTTGTGTCCGAAGATAATAAGCAGCATCACAGTTTAGAATAGTGTAAGAACAATAAGAGACTTTTCTGGTTTCCGACGTTGAAATGACAAATACTAATATTTGCTGGTGGATATATCAACTTTACAATTTATTGATCAGCGAACGCGTCCATAATAACACATCTGAATTTTACTATTTGCCAATCGGAAGGTTACATATGGTATTGCTATTTAGAATTTCGTACCTAAAAAGCCTAATAACATTTTGCTTGACCCGATAACTCATCCCGATAACACTTTATGTACATATTCAAGGCTATATAAAGTATATAATAGTAAATATTGTATGGTATTGGTAAATATAGGCGTAATCTTTGGTCCAGGATCAAAGACATTTTCTTTGGAGTGTATCAAGGGAACCCTTTCTATTTATTTACTAACATTGTAAATGTCAAAGTAACTACATCGCAATAAAGTTACTGAATCGAAATTAATGAAATTGGATTGCGGGCTGAATGAACGTAGTGGACCATAAAAGCTCGAAAAGGACTCATTATGAGCATATGAGATTACATTATTCGGATTACATTATTAAACTGTCTGCCTATTTTCTGTAATTTAATTTAACTGGTTAACTAGATACTATACTGATGCTATTAGACCCTATACTGTATAGACACAGCCTTTCTAACGAAATACGTCGCAAAAAAGGGTCTGAAAATGCGTATTGTGTGAGCACGTGTCAGTATTTAATTGTTCTTCAAACTGTCAACGTGTGCATGTCATGGGATGTATGTATTGTATGTCAACTTATACCAAAGTATACGCCCCGTTGAAATGACACTTGCTGCGTCTAGGCATAAAGTTTGTATATAGGTAGTCTAAGCTATTGAGTCAATTTATTTACCACACATTAACGAAGAGACCAACACTGGACAATACTATACAAGACGCATCGATCAACCCAGGGGCCCGATTTTGTGACTTTTATTTAAAATGTGATTACGAGTCCTAACAGAAAACGAATCAATCTATGAGTGATTTTACATTTTACTGAGGTTTAATAACCTTACTAAAACGTAGATCTTAGGTTTCGATTTGATATCAAAATAGCATTTTTTTTTTAATTTTTCCAATCATGCGTAAAACGTGGTAGGTAAGTATAACTAATCCAAAGTCAGTTTTCATAAGCGAGAAAGTTTAAAAACTCAACAAGTGACCAAAGCCAGTGTTGTATCGTGTCAAGGATACGTTTAACAAGCAATGTATTATGTCCAGAGAGATTAACACTACGTCCCAAGTAACTAATGGCATCTCGCCGCTACTCTGACCACAATTGACTCTTCAAACTAGTCTATTTGGACCAACTTGATCTGAGATATCTGAAGGTTATGTACGTAGCTTCAGATTTGTTTGTACAAAGAAAGTAGGTTTATTCTATCTTTATAAAACTTCTTTTTGGCTACTAGACGGTCGGGTATTTTCTTAGGACTATTTGATTGTAGTTAGAGAAGTTATAGTGTTTGTTATCTTTGTTATCTATACGTCGGTACCTACATACTATTATCTATTCTGTGTTTATGTCGCAGCTGACTAGCTTAATCAGCCGTTCAATTAACTGCATAGCCTGTTAGTTAAACGGTGCCAATTATTTAACGGTCTGAATGAAATTCAGCCGTAACGTTTATTACAACATTGAAGAAACTGGCTGATTAATGCTTAGGCTACTTGTACGATAGGGCACCACCTCGAAATAAGACAGAAAGTTAGTGATAGGTTAATTGAGAAAGCTGCGTAATTCGACTTGGATAAGTTAGCCTAAGTGGTAATTTTTTTTATAAACATGCAGAAAGAAGTCATTTAACTAGCTGTTGGGGACATGGGGTCCAAGTGCCCGATTTGTATTTAAAGATTTGGCAAAGCGGCTGATCGACGCTACGCGTGACCAGAAGGCTGGTTATTGTCTTGCACAGAGAATAAGCATTGCCATTAAACGTGGAAATGCTGCCAGTCTTCTGGGAACGTTGCCGGTCGGTGACGATGTGGAGGAATTTCACGACGCATTATGTATGTAAATATTTTATTAAGTTATATTATTTTAATTAGTCTTAATTAATTTAGTTCTTTTTTTTAGTTTTAATAGTTTTTAGTTTAATTTAGTAATTTATGTAACTTGTACTAGAATTATAATCTGCTATAAATAGGTATACAAAAAAAAAAAAACATTATTACAATAATAAGTAATAAGAAGTATTCCATATTGGGCACCCGTTTTAATGGCACCTGAGTTAATGGCACCTAAGGTATTCCACATTGGGCACCTACCGATATTTTTCGCAGGTGCCATTAGTGGAACATTTATAAATTAAATTTTTATTCCACATATGGCACCTACGGATCAGTAGTTACTAGTGTTGGGAAGTTTTTATTTTATAGAACGTTAAAATAAAATAAAAACGATTGCAATCAGTAATAAGTTTAATAACTAATCTAATAAAAATAGAACTTCTTTATGTGTTTAATTATTTTAATATCACAATCAGTTTCTTTTAATCAAAAGTGTTACAAAATCAGCCTTAAATTACAATCTAGTATCCTTAAAATATATATATGTAACAAATAACTAAAAAAATAACATTATGATGACAAAAAATCAATACTTGGCCCTACAATTTTGTAAAATCAGTCTTATTTCTTACGTATTTCTTACGTACTAAACATTTCAAATTTGCCAAAAAAAGTTGTAAAAAAAAGTAAAATAAACGATTGCAATCAGCAATAAGTTTTAATAACTTAATAAAAATGTAACTTCTCTATCCGTTTAATTATTTAAATATCACAATCAGTTTCCTTTAATCACATGTGTTACAATATCAGCCTTAAATTATAATCTTATGTCCTAAAAATACAAAATATAACAAATAACTAAAAAATAACATTAATATGATGACAAAAATCAATACTTGGCTCTCCAATAAAATTGTAAAAATCAGTCTTATTTTTTATGTACTATAAAAATTAAAAACTATGATATACTTGGGATAGATTTAAAAAAATCAATAAAATCATATCAATACTTGGTACTACAATTATTGTAAAAATCTTATGTACTATAATATGATTTACTTGGGAATTGGGATAGATTATGAATCACAAGTACCTAAAAAGGTCAGCGCATAATTAAAATGTGGCTTTTTTTTTTTAATCGCAGCTTCTCGATACAGTGACCAAGAGTAATAAAACCATTTTTATACTCTTCAACGCGTGTAAATCTACATTAACTTATAACTAGAATGTAAATAACATTTACAACACACCTGCTCATAACAGTGATATTATTTTACCGCAATTAAGCACGGAATGACACCTATTATAAAACTGTGACTTTTTCATTACTATTATTCACAAAAGTGAGTTATAGATTCTTTTTTAAATTTTATAGGAAGTGTCTATAATTGTCTATGTTCCTAAAAAAGTTTTGATACAAAATAATTTCAACTTGTACTTAATACTTGTGTAATAAACAAAACTTTCGCTCAAATTTAACTTTTTTTTTTCTCTAAGTACAGAAAAAAAACAGAGTAAAAAAAAGTTCAGTTCAAACCTCTTTTTTTTTTAAATATGGTCGACCGCCATTGTTAAATGCGCGCGCATAGGAAAACGAATTAATTTGTAGTATTGTTTATTTAGTATTTGTAATATTATTTTATTCGCAAGTGTGTTGTAAAACGTCGTATGGCACGTGTGAGCATGATGATTACCGTCCTCGGCTGTCTTAAGACCCTCGCCTGGCGGCTCGGGTCTCAATGGCGCCTCGGCGGTAATCACCAATGTTGCTCACTTGTACCATAATGTACTATTAAATTTTTCTCTCTTTTCTTTCTTTTCTTTCCTTTTTTTTCATCAGAAGGATCACGTCATCTATAAGTCCCCTCGCCCAAACGTGCCCATCAGGCTCGCGGCGTTTCCCCTTTGTATGGCCAGGGATATGTTCTGGGTCAAATATTGCCCCGAGCGCCGATCCTGCCCCTCCCTCCGCAGTCGGCACCCCAAATCAGCCACGAACCTCTTAGCCTCTAGGCCCCATGAACCCGCCGTCTCCACTGCAAACGGGACGAAATCATATCCCGCGGCCTCCAGGGCAGCGTACTTACTATGTTTTAGCAAGGCCGCGGACTCGGCTCCCGCACCGGCCGCGCTCTGAGTAGCCGCAAGGTGGCACGACGCGAAGGTACAGATGCACGTGGCCAAATGAGGGAGCGACCTCTCCTCCACGGGACCAGAGTCAGTCCATCCGGCCGTTTCCCGTCGGTGCGCGAGAGGCCCGGGGGCTCCAAAATGCAGGGGATGCCTGCGGAAACCAATGCCCTTCTCATGATCCCGTTCATGGCGTGGTGCCGGGACCTTCGGCCAGCACTTCGAGTGCAACTAAGGCCGTGCAGCCCGTTCGCCTCCACCTTTGCACCACAAATGCACGTGTGAGGCTCGCATACGGTGCAGCCAAGTCTGAGTCCGGCTGCCACCCTGAGAGAGTCATTGTCCAGCAACGTGCCCAGGTTAGGGGATGGTAGGGCATGCAACCAGGCACCCGACTCCGGCTCAGAGGAGGCATTGAGACACGCTAACTCGACCCCCACCGCGCTATCGCGCAGACGAGCGAGTATGCACGTCCCGGACGCGTTATCCCAGCCCCTTTGCTCGCCCGGTCTCGCGGGCGGAACAGCCTCCGGATACAATGCGGTCCAGGTTTCATGGGCTTCCCTGAAATAGGGAATGCCAATGTCAGTACCTACGCGTGATAATAAACGGCCAACCAACCGCGAGACCCCATGGGAAGAAGCAAGAAAGGCGATCGGGCCACACTCCTGCAAACGGCGCACTCCTAGCCCTCCGAATCGGATGGGCAGGCTGGCCTGACACCACTGCCGCTCGCTAAGGTCCACATTCAGAATCTCCTCGACGATGCCTTTGAGCGCTTCGTCAAAACGGAGGACTTCGTCCGGGAACTCCCATGTCGGCGTTGTCTGTAGGCATCCCGAAGCAGGACCTCAACAACGACAGGGACACGTGAGCCGGAAGGTGGCGAAAGTGGTCCGCCAGTGAAGCCAGGACCCGCGCTCGGGCGGCCAAGTCGATAGGCATACCCTCCGGGAAAAGCGGCGAGCCTAAGAGGCAGAGCGAGTCCCGATCCATGAACCGGAGTCCGGGAATAAGGGACATAAAATTCGCGGTCTGTTCCTGCGCCATTGAACCACAGGGATAAAGCTCGCATTTCGCAGAGTTTATCTCCAGGCCCAAATCTTTCAAGGCGGGGAAGAGCGCTTCCACATCCCGCAGTACCACGTCGGGACTGCCACCGATGGTTCCGTCGTCTAAGTACCACACGTTGAGGGGGCTCTGTAACGACTGTATGGCTTTGTGAATAGCCATGCTGAACACAAGTGGGCCCAGTGGGTCCCCTGTTGCGCCCCAACCTGAGACCATATCGTTTCGCCGTTGTATGACAGTGAGCTGCGGGACCCGTAGCACTGGCGCAGGAAGGGGAAAATTGATGGCGTCAGGTCTCTCACCTCCGCCAGCAACGCTCCCCTATCAATTCTGTTGAAAGCATTGCGTATGTCCAACTTCAACAGGACGTCATCGCTCCCCTGGCGCAACACAAAAGCCCGCGCCGCGTGGATAGCCACCTCGCAACCAAGAGGCGTGCCGAAGCCCAGCTGATGAGGTTGCAAATAAGGTGTTACTGCGCCTCGGACCGCCCTACAATATAACTTTGCCACCAACCTTCGGAATGTACTACCCACAGCGATAGGTCTGATACCACCGTCCTTCTTTTGGAGGGCAAAAAGAGATCCCCGTATAAAAAGGGACAGACATCGTCGCTCAAGTCCCCCCTCAGCAGAAAATTGCAGAGTCGCGTAAGGGATTCCAGTAGCTTTTGGCCATTATCTCCGGCTGATTGGGAGGTCAATTCCTTAACGTGGTAGGGGCGCAACCCATCCATACCGGCAGCCGATCCACGAGGAAAAGATCTAATTGCCTCCGACACGTCCCCGATGCTCACCTCCAGGCAAGGTGAGGAATCGATGTCTGGCGCCGGAGGAATAATTATTGGACGAGTGGGCGCGGGATGTTTGTCCCTCAGGGACGCGAGGGTGTCAGCCCCGCGGGGGGCCAACGAGCAGTCCGAGGTGAGAAGGCGCGCCGCACCCCGAAGGTCCCCCTCATAAACCTTGGCCTGGACCGACTTGTAAAAAGACGGTGACCTTTGGGGCAAAGGGTCTATTGGGTACTGCAACTGGATGGTCTTTGTTATATTTTCCTTTACCCTCGACGTAAGCGAACGACCGTCCCCCGCCCCTGGCAGTCTCAAGGCAGTGAACGCAAAAGACAACAGGGACGCCCAGTCGGGGGCCAGATTAGAGCTAAGACACTGCTCAATTAAAAAGGACAACCTCCCGGCTGCCAAATGTCTCGCCCTCTTCGGCACATGCCTGAGAACCCGAACTCTCGACCCAAGAGAGGGCAAGTCACTAAGGCCAAACTCCGCCCGTGTGGTCACCGGCGACCCTCTCCCCGGAGACGCGGTATCCCCGGGTACCGCATCACTACCGACCCAAAGCCCCCGCGCCGCTAAGGACGCCTCGACGCCCTTATGCATTCTGCCAATGTGAACCCTAAGCCCGTGAGGAAGGGCAAAAAGCCTAGCCGAGCCCGGGCAGTGTGGGCAAGGGGAGCGCGTGGGACTCGCCATAACAATAGGTACACGTACGAAGCGAGGAATTTTAAAAATAAAATAACAATATCAAAAGATCAAACACAATTCCTACTAATCACATTAAATATTGTGCCACAGTGCCATATTAAAATAAATCGATCACTCACGATCGAGAAGCTGCGATTTTAAAAAAATAGCCACATTTTAATTATGCGCTGACCTTTTTAGGTACTTGTGATTCATAATCTATCCCAATTCCCAAGTAAATCATATTATAGTACATAAGATTTTTACAATTGTAGTGCCAAGTATTGATATGATTTTATTGATTTTTTTAAATCTATCCCAAGTATATCATAGTTTTTAATTTTTATGGTACATAAAAAATAAGACTGATTTTTACAATTTCATTGGAGAGCCAAGTATTGATTTTTGTCATCATATTAATGTTATTTTTTAGTTATTTGTTATATTTTGTATTTTTAGGACATAAGATTATAATTTAAGGCTGATATTGTAACACATGTGATTAAAGGAAACTGATTGTGATATTTAAATAATAAACGGATAAAGAAGTTAACTACATTTTTATTAAGTTATTAAAACTTATTGCTGATTGCAATCGTTTATTTTACTTTTTTTTACAACTTTTTTTTGGTAAATTTGAAATGTTTTTAATTTTTGTATTACGTAAGAAATAAGACTGATTTTACAAAATTGTAGTGCCAAGTATTGATTTTTTGTCATCATAATGTTATTTTTTTAGTTATTTGTTATATTATATATTTTAAGGATATCTACTAGATTGTAATTTAAGGCTGATTTTGTAACACTTTTGATTAAAAGAAACTGATTGTGATATTAAAATAATTAAACACATAAAGAAGTTCTATTTTTATTAGATTAGTTATTAAACTTATTACTGATTGCAATCGTTTTTATTTTATTTTAACGTTCTATAAAATAAAAACTTCCCAACACTAGTAACTACTGATCCGTAGGTGCCATATGTGGAATAAAAATTTAATTTATAATTGTTCCACTAATGGCACCTGCGAAAAATATCGGTAGGTGCCCAATGTGGACTACCTTAGGTGCCATTAACTCAGGTGCCATTAAAACGGGTGCCCAATATGGAATACTTCAAGTAATGAAGAACACACGAAATTTATATTGAAGTTACTTTAGTATGATACAGAAAATGAGAACGTATTTTTTATAATATAATAATGATGATGAAACTAGCTGTTTGATTAAATGGCTAGGCAAGTAATTAAACGTCATCGATTCAAGCCATTTGCCTAGCCCTTTCATCAAATGACTAAATATCAATCAAGCTGTTAACTTAATATCGTTTAGTAGAGAGCTTAGTAGGCGGTTAATTGAACGACTGATTAAGCTAGCTAGTTGCGACATCTACACAAAAATATCAGTTTATTTCTGCGGTGTAACCGTTTTCAATCCTCGGATATATTTTCCGATTTCAACCCAGATTTTGCCGCTTTTGTGTTCATTTAGCCTGTGGTGTACCTACGTTTTATCCTGCTACAATGATGAAAGTCGGAGAAGCCGTGGCATAAAGCTAACGATCTCATTTCGCTCCTAAGCACAGAGCAGTACCTACCTTACCTTAACATGGTCGACAGTGCGTATCACAGCAAATTTATATAATACTAGCTTCCGTTGGTGGCTATACTTGCATTTAACTATCTAAAAGCTGTTGCTCTGAAGCACTTTATACCATGCTAGATATTTCTTTAAAATTTAATTTAGGTGTACCTTGTTAAATATAGGTATACTCGTATGTAAATGCGATTCTATTGTAAATATTCTATTCTATTCTATCCCCGAAGAGGAAAGCAGAGGTGAATTTACAACAGCATTTTGTCAACTATGATTTTCAGACTCACGTAATATGGGGCGAGCCTATTGCCGTTAAGCGGGCACTTAGTCATAGGCTGTATGTTAGCCTAGGATAGAGAACAGTCCTATCCCTTAGTCGTCTTTTATGACACCCACAGGAAGAGATGGGCTAGCCTTATTCTACTCCACCAGAAACCAACACGACTTTTTAAATGTTTAACAAAAATATGTAATTTCTTTCAATATTATCTCTTATTTCGTCTCACAATTTTGATAAACCACATTTGTCCCTTTCAGTGTCGTACCGAACCAAAGTTTAAATACGGGAAGCAATAAATTACTGAAAATCCCGTGGACTTCATTCCCATGCCCATAAATACTGTGACACCATAGTCTACCCAACGGAGATTCTAATATTAATCAGGCAGGTAAGTCGTTTTGTGGCAATCTCTGACCCTAATAAACAATCGAATTTTCACCATCCTCATCCTATTCATTATGCCAATACCTGCCTACAATGTTTGGTATAGTATAATATAGGCGCATATATTAAAAACATAAATGTAGAACTGAATTTTTCACAAATCCAGTACATATTTTACATAGGGTAAATTTGTTGCTGAGCGCAAATGTCGTGAACAGCTGAACCGATTTCGCTAATTATGTTTTAAGAATATTCCTTACAGTAAAGCTGCGTTTACATACTTGCGGCAGAGCGAGGGAAGTGGCGAGAGAAGTGGGCAGAGACGTGGTGTGAATGGTATATTCGTCATGCCACGAGTACTGCCGCGTATGTTGCTGCGAATGTCGGCTTGGCGGCGCGAGTCAAAGGAGCGGTAATACTAACGCGATGTACTATACGAGACCGCTAGATGGCGCTAATCAGTAAACACGGCTTACGTTATTGCTCCTCGAATATTTACTTTTAAAAATATTTATATCGATCTACGGAAAGTGTATAGTAGTTGAAAGTGATAGTTTTTATTATTAATCTATTTAATTAATTCGCTAGCATAATGCGTACACTGCTACAGCGTTGTCCTCCATACGCTTACGTCCGTCTCCGTTGCAGGGCGAATACTGTTATGCGGACCAACACGATGATACGCGTGTATGAACGCTAGGGCATTAATCGCGCAAATATTTCCTGCAACACGATGAGCAATGCGAGCGGCAGTATGTAAACGCGGGGTAAGAGGATGGTTCCTAAGCATAGAAAAAAATAATAAAAAAATTAGGAATTACTTCGCGGGGTCAGCTAGTGGTAAATAATAATAAATCAAATTGAGCAACTTCATCGGTACATTTTTTAAGACCCTGCCTCTAAAATTAAGTAATACTTATACTCAAGAAACGTTAGTATAATATTATACAAGACCAATGCAAATAGAATATACAAATATCTGTACTCAGCGAAAATCCAACCCCTCGACCACTAACGTAGCGGTCAAAATGCTCTACCGCTAGTGTGTCAAGGTCTTAAATCTCAATATAGATGAATACAAACGTTTTAACACATTTTAAACTACGTTAGCACATTTTACCTTGTGAATTTCATAGAGTAATCTGTGAAAACCCAGTTTAGTTGAAAGGAATTTCACTGGTGCTATCCAGCAGTAACACGAGGCTATAGTGTCTTACTGTAAATTATGTGTGTGATCTCCTTGTAAAATTATATTGTAACTTAGTTCTTAAGCACTTTCCCAAGCTTTTCCCAAGCTACTGCAGTATCGAGTTCTTCAAGAAGGGTATTAGAAGTTTCTTACAGGGTTGGTAGCACGAGTGTGACGCCCCTGTTATTCCACAGGTCCAAAGGCCATGCTAACCACTTTCACGTGGTACTTATAAAAAATAATTCAACAGTGTAGTATCAAATTGGAGTATAATTGTCAACTTTAAAATTTGTTGATCATAGCGAGTACCACCAAACGCCACCATTTAAAAATGCACCTCTACCTTTACGATGAAATGAAATCATGCACAATCTACTATTTGAAATGTCAAATAAAAAAGCAGCCCACAAAACTACTTACATACATTTCAATAGAAAGCAATTGTCCAACATTTTTGTGCACTTTTCCATTCCAGCTCTCAGGCAAAGATAAGAGGGTTATGACATCACAATTCAATCAATCAAAGAGACGCCGTTTATGATTCGCAATCGTGATGTAGCGAGCGGAAGAGATATATTGACGTCACAGATGCGGTATTGGTTTGTATGCAAGATGTGGATATGAATATGTACGTTGTATTGTTTGTTTGTAGGTACCTTACATGTAAATCTATCAAGAGATTCTTTAGAAAATATATATTTTTCTGACAGTATAATGTAACTGAATATACCTACGATTTATAGTTTTAGGTCTGATAGAACATGTTAATATATTCTGGATTTTGCCGGTATTCGTACTAAACAGGATATTTTAGAATGTATGTTATAAGTAATTATAGAAAAACAATTAAACAAGTTACAATAAATTATTCTGGGTCATATTGGGCACTTTCGATATGCAGTAGTGAACTATAAGAAAGATAGTAAGTAATTTCGGTTACTGATACTTATTTAAAAAAAAAAAAATAACATACTACCTTGGGTAAGTTAAGACAATTAGGAAGATAAATGATTTATCGAAATATCGATGTTTGTTAGTTCTAATAAGCAAAGGCCCGCTTGATGACCACAGTGGTTATTGATAGCACTTGGCCCTTAAAAGAATAAGACACCACCCTCTTAATGAAGCATTGATGACTCTACTGTTTAACAGTACTTCCTTGTGTCCTCGTTTGCCACTTTATTAGGATATAAAGCTTATATGAAAAACGTTAATGTAATTTATCCCGACTAATATTATAAATGCGAAAGTAACTCTGTCTGTCTGTCTGTCTGTCTGTCTGTCTAACTTTTACGACTAAACCGCTGAACCGATTTTGATGAAATTTGGTATAGAGGTAGGTTAGACCTTGAGAAAGGACATAGGCTATGTTTGGTCGCGATAACCGACATCCATGCGGGCGAAGCCGCGGGCAAAAGCTAGTCCACTATAAAAAACTGACGTGCCAATAAATTATCATAATACACATATATTCCATTCTATGACTGGACTGCTGGAATTAGAAATGTCATGCTAGAATGGATAGTCGCAGTATATTGGATTCTTCGTTACATGGAATTTACTGCGCCGTCTAATTGCATGCGCAAATACTGTAAACCGGAGCCAGTACTAGTAAGTCATACAAATTACTTTACGGCTGCAAAACTCTGCCTGATTAAAAATATAACCGTGGCTACAAATGTGACCACTGGTGTTGTAAGGTTTAATAAGAGACGAGCTTACAAAACACCTGAGATTCTTTTGTTGGGATCCTATTTAAAAAATATTTTCTTAAAGCCTGGAGACCGAAAGTAGTTTTGATTAATTTGTCTTTTCTCCCGTTTTAAGATTTCTGTATTAAAACAATGTGAAAAAAAAAATCTATAATATTAGGCTATGAAAACTCACTGCCCCTCTTGTCACCAGTTTTTATTATTTTTTAAGTTATTGGTATGAGTTAAGTCATGTTCGAATTAACCAGCCAGGAATGCGAATAAAAATAAAAAACTAAAATTAAAAAATTTGAATAACCCATGGCACCGAAGAGATAACAGTACTAGTCCACGGTTTTCTGCCTGATTAAAAATATAACCGTGTGGCCACAAATGTGACCACTGGTGTTGTAAGACGAGCTTACAAAACACCTGAGATTCTTTTGTTGGGATTCTATTTAATTATTTTTTTTCTGAAAGCCTGGAGACAAAGTCGTTTTGAGAGATTTGTCTTTTCTCCCGTTTTGAGTGCATTCAGACAATGTTCTGAAAAATCTAAAATATTTAGGTACTAATGAAAACTCACTGATCCTCTTGTCATTAGTTTTTACTATTTTGAAGTTGTTGGTATAAGTCAAACCTTGTTCGGATTAACCAGTCGGGAATGTTAATAAAAATAAAAAACCTAAAGAAAAACCCACGGCACACAAATATAATATTACTAGCCCACGGTTAAAAGATAATTAAATAATTAAAAACTTTAATATGATTTAAGCGTTGTCGTGTCGGGGGACCGTGTTTCGATAACATAATGGATGTGCTTTACTAGTTAGGGGTCCCCCAACACATCAACGCTTGAATCAAACTCCCTCTTCGTTTCGTCGCGGGTAAAAAACAGCGCGACGACCTTTTCAGGCGTCGAAGAAACAATTACATGTATTATTGTGTGTGTGTTCAGTAAACCGCGAATATTACAAAACCCTTTATGATAGAGAAGATGAGGCTGCAAAAGTTTTAATAGTGCCTTTCTATCTATGTCTGTGTAGCACAGTTGCAATTTGTCTCTTGGAGGCGAGTCACTGGAGTTAATACTAGCTAGTTACTAGTTAATATCTCTCTTTTTCTTTCAAAAAGAAATAATTTACTGGAAATATTATTTTAAAAAGTCCTTTGGCTGGGTACTGTACTTCGAACTCACTGATTTTTACGGATTGAAGTTATGTAAAAGTTTATTTTTTATACCACTTAGGTGGCAGACAAGCACACGGCCTACCTGATAGAAAGTGGTTACCGTGGCCTATGGACGTGTGCAACACCAGGAGAGTCACACTCGTACTGCCAATCCTGTAAGAATAGAGAGTTCCTGTGCCGTCAGTGCAGAAGATAAAGCATGACAAGTTTTTAGTCTTTCGGGTAGCAACAAAAAATTAGATTTTACCGTTCTTTTACTATTCTTCGTTTATCAGTTAAATCCTTTAGATTAACACTATAGGATATCTAGATGTCTGATTGCTTTTTGTTTTAACTGTCCGCTGACATATCTAATATTGGTATTAATTGCAGTCAGATCTTTGTTATGCCACTTGATTGAACACATTTGTGCAATTACGTAACAATCCATCAATTAGATCGAATGTGATATTATATATTGATGAACATGGCTCGTCAGATCTCGCAATTAATTCATAGTTCATGTTTGTATGTGTACCTATGCTGATTTTGCATAAGGCAATACTGTTACTTTGTATAATGTACACAAAGACATCTCTGTATATATCTAGACTGTACCAAAAAATGTCTATCACTTATGTCAATTTGAGTTTGTATAGATGCCATCTGTAAGGAAGCTTGAATTATATAGAAGACATATTTTAAGAAATTTACTCACAATTTATTCAAGACGAATGATAAAAGTCTGTTCAAAGATTTCTGAAACCTATTAAAAGTTTAATTAACGAAAGTTTATTACACCTTAACTAGGTTTTGCCGGTAATTTTCTAGGTATCTATCGATTGCAGCAATTACTTTGATCTTTACAAACCACATAAAACACATTTTATAAGTGGATTAAAATGGCAGGATTATTCCATTACCTGGTTCTTTTTTGACAGCTGTTCTGATACCTACCTGTTGCATTACGAATCAAGCATAAAATTAAACTTTTTACCATCATAGGTCACGTTTCAATCATTTTATTTTCAAAGATTACATTAAGTACCACTGATACACTCAGACCCTGTTCCACTTTAAGTCATTGATCAAAACTGTTCACAAGGTTTTTTTATATATGGCATGTCAATTTGACTTCACCTCGCCTGATGGTAAGCTGAAGGTAAAGTTTCAGAAAAGAGGGGGATGGCACTTAGATTGACGGTCTCATCAGATGCTTTTTCACGCCCAGCTTAAAAGACCCGGGACTGTAGGAAGAGGGAAACCGGTAAGGAATTCCAGGTCTTAATGTTCACAATAAACAAATTTGTGAACTTGAATAAAATTTCATTACATTATAGATGTACCTAGGTGATTAAGACAACTTTGGCCTCTGTGCCGCTTAATTCTTCCATTATTAATGCGGCAAAATTTTGCCAGGTAACGCAGTTAAGTAACATTATTATTTTTATAAGGTTCGTTAAAAACTGATTTATGTTTTCTTTTATAAATTAGATAGTTTATAACGGTAGATAAATATAAGCGCGCGACTTTAGAGGAAGTTTTAATAAGTTTCTATAACGTGTTATATCATATTTTATAATGTATATTATCGTTTTTAATATTATTATGTTGGTATTATAGCTATTATTATATATATTAGCTAGTTATTATAGCTATTACACAGGATTATTTTCCTTATTTCTTTAGTTCTCATTTTCTTCTTAAATCCTGTTAATGGATTTAATTTCTGGGTGTATGCGGTCCAATTAAGACCTTCGGGACCGGGAAGGCTTAACCTTTGAAGCCGGTACTGTTGATGGATAGATGAGGCTATGGTGCAGGCTCTCGTTTCGAGTTAAAACGGCAGTAACATACATAAAAACCGCAGCTTTAGTCAACGCCGAACAAAGCAAAAAGTTAAAAACATTAAAAATATTTTAAATTGGGCACAAGCGTCAACACCAGATGCATTGGGTCTCACTCACAAAATAAATGAAATGTGCAGGATATTCCTTAAAAGTAAAAGCATTAAGCTTTACTAAAAAAAAAACAATAAGCTCATTCAATAGAAACTAGCGATGTAAATAAAATACCCCTGTATATACATTGCATTAGAAAGCTCGACAACATTTGCAATGCAAAATCTTTGAGTGTCCTTTTGAAAATTTACGTCGTTTTCCCAGAAATAATTTAAATGTACTAGTATTAGTTTTATAGTTCAGGCAGAACTTCACCGGTTTGATCATAAATCTCTATTGCATATTTAGTTTGATTCGTCTTCAGTATTAGCTTTGTAGAACTTAGATGCAATTTACCATTTATGCTAAGACTAACTTCGGTAACTTTGATATTCCTTTGGGCAATTCAAATATATTTGAATAAAGTTTAGATGAAAATGTCTTTAATATCAATTTATATTAGTAATACGATGAAGTAAATGTATCAATCAATTAGTCTATTGCACGCCACTGCTGGACTAAGGCCTCTCCTAATGAGGTTCTGTATATTCCGAAACACATTTTTACAAAGCTCACTCCTATTTAAAACACCATCATCGAAGAGCTATTTACTTAATCGATGGGTTATTTTGATCGATGAGCCATTTCATCGAATAGCCACATTTACGAACTCCTATATCACTTATTAGAATATAAGGGTTTGGCGGAGGTCTTCCAGAGACCTCCACCAAACGAATACCCTTCGTGTTTGGTTAGTAGGTTTCAGAAGTAGGCTTCGTAAAATGTTTTTCAAAATAGAGTATGAAGCTTCCCCCCAAGGCTTATATTTGAAGATTTTTTTTCTATGGTTACTAAACTGGCCAGACGGGTTGTTGCAATAAAATATATGTAACTAGCTTTTGCCCGCGGCTCCGCCCGCGAGGATGTCGGTTATCGCGACCCAACATAGCCTATGTCCTTTCTCAAGGTCTAATCTACCCCTATACCAAATTTCATCAAAATCGGTTCAGTGGTTTAGGCGTGAAAGCGTGACAGACAGACAGAAAGACAGACAGACAGACAGACAGAGTTACTTTCGCATTTATAATATTAGTATGGATACCCTTATTCGCGGTATCAAATTAAAGATTGCCAACCGTAACGTAAACGTGTTCGCTCGATACCTCTACACATCTGAGAAATTAAGGTAGCTTAGTTATGCACCAGTTCATTCAGCTCGCAGTGGAGCTGTACGCGATACTGTAATTAGACACGTCTCCTTAGAGAACCCATTCACAGCGAAAGGAGATAGTATAATTGGAATTCTGGAAACTTCGCGTCGCGTGTAGTTAGATTTAAAAAGATCAATGCATCCACAGCTTGCACTTTGGAGCCCTGGCTCCCCTGTTCTACTCCTCCTTTCTATAGTTGGCTTCTTCTTCTGACTGTCTGTTGGCCCTTCTGACATTTAACTTATTTTTCAATCAACAGGTTTACTGACTTATAAAATACTAGCTGCTGCCCGCGACTTCGTCCGCGTTAAGTTCGGAATGACTCAAACCCTTGTCACAGAACAGATAATTCAGTTAATTCGTTATTATCTCAATTACTTTTTCGAGTGACTGACTAATACATACAGGGCTAAACTACCGAAAACTACGAAATTAGACAGGCTTCTTCTATGGGCTAGGCAAACGCTACGAAATGGTTTTGAAAATTTTTACTTTTTGCTTACCAAACTTTTTGTATCCATATTTAGCAATGTTCTTGGAACTAATCTATCTAAATTATCCTTGGAACACGCTACTACTACTTACGAACTGAACAGATAAAACTACATCGAGAGCATTATGAAAATAACTGCACGAAAATCCGGAGCCCTGCATATAAAGACGTTTTTACATGCCAGAGCAGGGATTCTCCTTTACTGAGTCAATGGTTGATTGATTATACTGCTTTCATGTTAAATTTTACCGACCACAGCCACATCGTTGATCGTTGCCTTACACGCAGGTGAATGGGCACAGTGGGCAAGAGGGCAAATGCCGCCTTGACTGGGATAGGGCCTAGCAGGCGCAGGGTACTCTTGCAACTGGTCAATATGACCTCATTTCGCCATATTTCCCTTGCACTGGCCAACTTGTGTCCGCAGGTGATTATACTTCTAAGTTGGCAACCGGAGTTGAGACTGATGGTGAGATTTCTGTTGATCTGATGAAATCTGCCGGAACTGGATGTTTCTCTGCCCACATTTTTTGCTCCTTTCGTATATAGGAGCAGCGGTATCTTTTTATTATACACAGTTTGGCTCCTTGTAATACGCTGTTCTCATCTATGGGATGGCTTTGCGCGGTACGTATAAGACGCAATCGATAAGATTGCAGAGGCATGCATTGATAGGTTTCGGGTTACTAATCTTTTTTTTTCGAATCTCTGCATTTGCGTAGAGAATTTGCTTTTCTGACTGTAATTTACCATTTCCACTATACCACGGCGAGTATCCTAATAAGCTCTTTACACTAATCCCTTCTTCTTACTTCATATCTAAAATAACACGTGCTGAGCTGTGGTGTGACACCACGTACGGGAGAGATAATATCGCCTCGAACCAAGCAGTTCGGAACTTCATTTCTTTATTGCACGGCAAAAAACTGTATAGATCTACCCACATTCATGTTTCCTTCTTATGATCGCGGATTCTTTCACACCGCGCTTGGGTGTGAAAAAGCAAGGCCGTCAAAATGGCCGTCAAAAGCCTCTTGAATATCGGCCTTATGGTTTGGTGCATGGTGCGCCACTTCGTATTGTGAGGTCATAATAAAGGCAAAAGATGTGACGGAAGGGGTACGGGAGAGTTCGGGCACTCCCGAGAATACGCAACGGACATCAGAAAAAACGTGCAACGATCTCCTTGCTCCATGAACGCGGATTTGATGGCGATGAGACGGGCCACCCGTTACTCTAGCCCAAGCAGGGCAGGGACGGTGTTGCGCCGTGTTACACACGCAAAACTAATACACAAAAATAGTAAATTAAATAAGTAAAACAAAAATAAATTGAAAAATTATAAAAAAAATCCGTTTTGTATGGGTTCGAACCTGGATCAGTAACATTGGAAGTTCACCGCAGACCAACTAAGCTACAAACACCACGGCATTTTTGTGCGAAATAAACGTTCATATTATATTTTTATTACATTATAGTGCCTCGTTCCCTATTAGAATAGCGTGATGATATTAATTATCAAAAATATTAAGAGATGCTTTTTCACGCCCCGCTTAAAGGACCCGGAACTGTAGGAAGAGGGAAACACGTGAACTGGTAATGAATTTCTGGTCTTAATGGTGCGGCAGAAGAAGAAGTCGCCGAACCGCTTGGTTCTTGATAAAATATTCTGCACCGTATGCGGGTGGCATCTTAGTCCTGCACGTGTTGTCCTATATATGAAAGGAAAGGGTGGGTTAATTGGAAGAGCTCATCAAAACATTCACCATAGTAGAGACAGTAAAATACCGCCAAGGACGCTACATTTCTACGCATCTGCAAAGGCTCGAGGGTTTTGGTGACCTCAGGATTAATTCATTTAAAACAAAACTAACACATAAAAATAAAATAATATAAATAAGTCAAATAACAAAATAAATTGAAAGGCTATAAAAAAACAAATTGCCTTTTAGTAGGGTTCGAACCTGGATCAGTGAAATTGGACGTCCAGCGCAAACCCACTAAGCCACAAACACCATGGCATTAGTTTGCGAAATAGACGTTTATATTATATTTAATAACATTATAGTTTAAAATACATTCTGCCTCGTTCCTTATTAAAATAGCGTGGTGATATTAATTATGAACCAAAAATATTACCAAACCGGCTACTCACTATTGTGTCGGATTCGAGAGAACATCGTATAAGAACAATGTGAACTCTGTCGAGACTCTTGCTGTGCCGAAGATTCCGCAGTTATTTTTTTTTACTTTTGCCTCTCGAAGTTCTTCAGACTTCTATGATCGAAAATAATCTCTTCTTTCCAGCATTTTGCTACTTCTATTGTTTCGATATATTCACACAATTCACAATTTTTAGGTGCGATTTACTATTATTGACATAACTTTTTTATTTATGAACCGATTTCAATAAAAAATACACTAAATTTTAAGTGAAGCCTACCACAATCAATTAGTGAAAGCCGCAACCAAATCGGTTCAGCCGATTCTGAGATTAGCGTGCACAAACGCACAGACAAACAGATAAACAGATAAACAGACAAACAGACAAACAGATAAACAGACAAAAATTCTAACAAACGTTGTTTTGGCTTCTATTACGTTAATAAAGTCCCCCTATAATGGTTTTTCTCATTTCCATGCCATGTACAGACACCGATCGGTTACAATTTTATTATATGTATAGATGATTGGCTTGAGCAACGAAGACGTTGCCCATACCGATACCTATTTATCTATTCTGTGCCCATTTGACGATTTGCTATCCTCTCAACACAAATGCCATACCTGCATTCATAATATAGAATTATCTTAATTTAAACTTTACTGCAGTGGTTAAGATATTGAAATAGTTAAGATATTGAATAGTGGTTAAGATACGGCGTCCGCTGCGTTGAGCGTCCGTCCTTCAGCAGGGAGCACTATGACGGTAGCAATATTGATTTGACTCAGATATCTGTACCGTAAAGTTACTGCATCAAAAGTATAATTTAGTATTTTTTGACATTTAAAATGCCTACGATTTAATTAGTTCATACAAATTTCACAAATAAAGCGTAATTATTTCCAACTTTCATTGTTTACGTGGCTGCTAATTAATGACTGAACGCAGTCTGTGATCATTTGCGCTCGCATTGTCCTGTATCAATTAATATGAGATCAGAGAGAAATCATGACCACGCTTTTTTGGCTAAGAATAAAGCGCTTTGTAGCTTTTTGATTATTTTCTATGTTTTTTATAACATTGGTCCTTACTTTATAATCACTGTCTAATTAATACAAGTATATTGTTACTAGCTTTTGCCTGCGGCTCCGCCCGCGTGGATGTCGGTTATCGCGACCAAACATAGCCTATGTCCTTTCTCAAGGTCTACTCTACCCCTATACCAAATTTCATCAAAATCGGTTCAGTGGTTTAGGCGTGAAAGCGTAATAGACAGACAGACAGACAGGCAGACAGGCAGACAGACAGACAGACAGACAGACAGATAGACAGACAGACAAAGTTACTTTCGCATTTATAATATTAGTATGGAGTATGGATACATCGTAATTGTTTGTTTATTTGTTCATACGAACTTCGAACATCTTTAGAAAAAAATTGACACATTTTGACAAAGCTGCATAGCAATGATTGTAGTGCTTATTTCGATTGCTGCAGCTCAGTGGTCAGAGCACCCCCCTTGTAAGGGACTGATCGCTGGTTTGAGTCCCGCCTGAGTCGTTTCACTTTTTCCTATCATAATCGATTTCTATAGCATACTTCATTCAGGCAGTGTTTATCCATACTAATATTATAAATGTGAAAGTAACTCTGTCTGTTTGTCTGTTACGCTTTCACGCCTAAACTGCTGAACCGATTTTGATGAAATTTGGTATAGGGGTAGTTTAGACCTTGAGAAAGGACATAGGCTATGTTTGGTCGCGATAACCAACATCCACGCGGGCGGAGCCGCGGGCAAAAGTTAGTTGACTATAATGATAGAAATCAGAGATATATAATAATTTTACAAGGACTATAATATTAATATATTATGTGTTACGTAGAATGATGAGTTAGACTGTTAGTAGCACGAGTAACGAAGGAGTTAATCAAAGGACTCTCAAAGGTATTTACAGTTAATGACAAATAAATTATTCATACTAGCGGCAACACACCTGTGAAGTTGTATTAGCACAGTATTAGTTCATAAGTCAGGGTAACCGCTTGCCATAAAGATTGTTGTACATTTGTTTACTTCTAGAAGTATTTAAAAATATCAGTAACTTATCCTTTCCTACACAGGATAACACCTGCAGGACGTAGATGCACACGATGCAGAATATTTCATCAAGAACCAAGCGGTTCGGCGACTCTTTCTTTTGCCGCAGCATTAAGACCTGGAATTCCTTACCAGTTCGCGTGTTCCCCTCCTTCTTCAGTCCCGGGTCCTTAAAGCGGGGCGTGAAAAAGCATCTGATGAGGCCGTCAAGCTGAGTGCCACCATTGTAACATGGTATGTGTTTGTAATGGTGACCCTCTTTTGAAACTTTGCCTTCGGTTTACCATCAAGCGAGGTGACGTGTCCCATAGAAAAAAAAGTTACGTTACCAGGTTACAGAATAATGCAATTATGCCATCACGTCAATACATCATGGTTTCTCGCTCGAGGGCTCAATCGAGCTGGCTGCCTTTTGTATTGGTTTGCTACCAATATACAAATTAATTAATACAACAGGTACATGATACTATAATGTTCACAAAGGAAAACTCTTTGTAGAGTTTTATGTTTTCGCATAATTATTTTTAAATTGTTTGAAACCGAATTTATAATATTATTTTGATACGAGCTGCTTCCAACCGGTCTTATTGGAGATCTATAGGGGAGGCCTATGTCCAGCAGTGGACTTCCTATGGCTGAAATGATGATGATGATGTTTGAAACCGAACATACAATACTTTTGTGGAAGAGAATAAATATTCTATTTTTCTTATTTAAAAATAAATAAATCGAAATTGGGTTCACTATGTAACTTTTAACCGACCTCAATGAAATGGTGGTCAAACTCAGTAGGGATGCTTTTTATTTTTTTAACATTGCATTACTATTACCAACATGTTTTAAGCATTTTAATTATATTATGTATGTGTTCATTTAAATATCTAGTAGTGTCTTCATTGTAGTAGGTATTGTATATAAAGGGTATGCTAAAATTATCTCAGAGGTCCCTAAGAGCTCTGTAAGGGACTGGTCGTGGGTTCGAGTCCCGTCTGAGCATTCACTTTTTTACAAATACGAAATCGATTTGAATAGTCATTATACTAATTGCTTTATTTTTTTAAATTATATTCAAACTACAGTTTACAGTTATGATAAGATCAGAGAGAAACATTAGATATCACTTTTTCTGAAAGGAAAAGAAGTCACTCAATTTCATGAAAGGGGTCGCATCTTTTGAAACTTTTCTTCCATTCTATCTTAATTATCTTTGTAAAACAACCTTTAACTTCTAAATAATATTTTTAACCTCATACTAACATTCATTTCCTACCTAACATATTATATACTACTGTAACATATACTACCTCATTCAAACACAGTTAAACATTTTAGAACAAAACACGGTTATTCCAAGAGTTAAACAATTCAATCCTTCAGAGCTGCCTTTATAATTTTGAACAGCCTTGCTCATTATTCAAGAAAAATAAATAAAACATTTTCAATCGTACACCTAGAACGTTTACAGGAACAAGGGACACAGAATGAGATTACAAAAGTTAAAATGTAATGAATAAATAACTCTACGGTCTGTAATTCACTGTAGGAATGCCCAAAGGGATGGGCAATGGGCATAAGTGTTATATTGCTTTTTTGCTCACATAGTATTTACTACAGCATAGTTACAAGTATGTAGAGTATGTCAACGCTTAACATTCATGAACATTGTAAGTTTTACTTTCATACACATTATAAATTCCAGTCTTGAGAAATAAAATGATGACTACATACATACATAACTAACAATATAAATTTTCATTTACAAAACTAGTTCTACTCCGTCTACTGCTTCTATATGTAATGCTCTGTCAAATACGGGCGTTATCAAGATTTTAGGTTTAAAGTTTTTTTTGGTAACTAATTAGTTTTTTGACTGACTTAACATTGTTTTGCGCGTGTTCACAGTCAGCAAACTGCATCACTTACACATTGCTAACCTTACTTGCTAGCAAGAACACATTATTAAACTAATAGCAGTTTTATATACGACACCCCAAATGCCTGAACCGTGGTGCTGAAGTGTCGGTAAGTGGCTACACAATTATCTGCTCCATTAAGTAGTGCTAAACTTCCTAAGCTCTTAGAGTGACGGTGCACTAAGTACAGCCCACTGTGCACATCACATAATATTAGAAAGACAATATACATTTTGCAGCAGAGTGCACTGCACAGTGAGGACGCTACACCTTCATAACTTAAACACTGACAGGGAGGCCAGACAACCAATTTATTGTCCTATCAGAATATATTCGATGTTGAACAGCTGTATGCAAACACTCTTGTGATTTATATACCAAATAGAGTGAAAAGTGAGGCACGGTGTTTGCTGATATAACTTCACATTCTAAACCTCAAAAATTAATGGAAAAACGTAACTAAAACAACCTCGTGAGTGTACAAACAAATATTTATTCGATATCGAATTCTATTATCATTTACAATACACGCGTTTCGTATATTTCACCCGCAAGGATTCGCTGGTTATTAAGATTATCGACTACAGCAATTGTTCGATTCAGTCAATTTTCGTGCAGTCAGGCAATTCTTTTCCGTACTACGTGAGTTGGAGACAATCCAAGCAGATTCCACTAAATCCATCACTAGAAATTCAGTATAACGGCAAAGCTCTCGAATAGGAGTTACCATGTAGTAAATTGTAAGAACCTCTGACACCCACAACGGTTGAAAATTATACACTATCGATATTTCCTGTCATCATACGCTTTCACGCCTAAACCACGGAACCGATATATTTATCTTATGGTTAATATCTAACCTCTTTATAGGTGGAAATTATGATAAATATCGTCCTTAATTTTAAAGGAATAGAAACGTATATATCAGCTGTTCAAGATTTTTTATTGTTATGAATATGTTAAACTAGATCACTATCTTACTTGATAAGTAATTCTAAGTTGTCATAATAAATCGATGTAAATATCGATAATTTGGTTTCGATATTTCCAACCCTACTAGCATCGTGTGGTAAATCTCTGCATTTGAATATAATAAGTCGCATTTTCAAACGAACAGAGACAGCAGCGTCACCTTAATTGCAATGCTAGCAGTCTGCCAATAAAATCCATTTGAGAATAAATGGGGCGAATGACCGAACTATCTCATTTCCAAGAGATATTTGATGATATTACGATTTTATAAATGGCTCCGGGATAAGTTCCGAAGGGCAATGACACTTAGCCAATCGTATTGTTTTTTTTTTCCCGAATTATGTTTCTGAAGTAGAAAGCTGACTTAAGTAGGTACGCGTGGGGCAATGAGTGCTTTCTAAGGATATTTAATTTATTTTCTGCCGAATTTATCTGATACAATATAGTACTTCATATAGGTACCTATATCTTTTAAAATTATGCATTAACTAGCTTTTGCCCGCGGCTCCGCCCGCGTGGATGTCGGTTATCGCGACCAAACTTAGCCTATGTCCTTTCTCAAGGTCTAATCTACCCCTATGCCAAATTTCATCAAAATCGGTTCAGTGGTTTAGTCGTAAAAGCGAGACAGACAGACAGACAGACAGACAGACAGAGAGTTACTTTCGCATTTATAATATTAGTAGGGATTTCAGATCAGACTTTCATGATCATAATTACCTATTTTTATAACCTTCTGATTCTGTAATAACAAGATGAATCAAATACTGCTCGTCGTCCGAACAACTACTCCTGTGTCCATGTTAACCTATAGGGGAGCGACTACCGTCTGACACCCCCGCAACCCTGAGGCACAGTAGTCAATCTGTAGCTCTACCTACTTCTATTGAGGTCATAGTTGTTATCATGAAGTTAATTATTTTCAATTTAAGTCTTAAATACTACCTGAATACTCTTGTCAAAGTTATTCAAACAATGTAGGTAGGTATAGGTATACCTAAATAATTATACAAAAAAGTAATTGAAAACAACAAAATACAAGATAAATATATATATTTCTCATCACAAAAACTCTCCAAAGAATTCCTTACGCACAATAACTAAACAATTCATTTCGACAATTGAATTGGAATCTTGACATCGTATAAATCACAATCAGTACTCGTATAATCTCGAATTTTGCGTATTATTGCTGTGTACTTATTGCTAAGTGTACTTATGTTTAAGTACTTCCGTTTGGGTACGTGTGTTATGTTACATTTACAAAAGATCCATTAAAATAATGATACATTCACAAACAGAATCACCACGCATTGCAATAATTATAAATTTTAAACGAAGAGGGTTATTCACGGTACTAATTAAAGCTTTTGCTTCCAAGTTCAAACAATAATAACGTTACACGGCCTTTGATGACGTCACATCTGCCACCGACTACTTTGATATAATGTTTTCATAATATTTCATCATTTGTCAAGTGTCGTGATCTAAAATAGGCTGTTTATTATAATTATGAAATATTTTCTATAAGAAAATTCAGGTAGCATTTTTCGTTGATAATAAAGATTTTTCTTGGGAAAAGGAAGTGCTAGTTGCTTATCATGGTGAGTTTTATGAGTCAAATATTAGAATAATCATCAATCATGTTTATGCACGATTCATTAAACCTTATAAATTATTCGTAACGCTGAACCACGCGGTGTCGACGCCAAAGTGATGTTTATTCCCCAAAGAGAGAAGTGTTAGCTGTACTCTGGAACTATGCAATATTCAACAATCTAACTAACCCGGTGCAAAGCGGAAAGAATAAAGTATGGCCAGTGCGGCGCTAGGCAGAAGGTCAATATTACTGCAAGGACAGCAATAAAATAGCTTCCACAAGATTTGAAAAATGTCGAGTGAATTAATTAAAGTTTATAGTGCAGTGAGTTTAAAATAGCACCGCACAAATGAACACATATTTTTTTGGAGGTCCAATAGGCACTACAAAAGAGGTCCAATGGAGCTTTTTATTTGATTTAATTTTGAAAGTATAATGGGCACTGAAAAAGAGGTCGAGTGGGCACATTAATTATTATATTTTGAAGGAGGTCCTTTGGGACCTAAAAATGAGGTCGAGTGGGTACTTTTATGAGAGGGTCGAATCTTGGAGGTCGAACGGGTACGTAGCCCCATAAGATTTTGATGTTTTTTTACCGTACTAAGACTTTCAAGTGATACTAAAGTTGTAGTATAAAACAAATCCTCCCAAGACTAAGTAGTTAAATCTTTACTTTAAGTGTAGGATTCAAGGTTTGGGGTGGTTAAGGTCTCGAAAGGTGCACGTGAATAAATAATTTACAATTCTAAGACCTAAGTGTAAAACGCCTTCCAATTTATTATTCATGTATTAACACGATTTATGTTACTTTTGCTACGTAAACCCTGTCAATAAGCTTTTATAGCTTGCTGTTAAAAGGCTATTTGACTATTAGATGAAATTAAACTTTTTTATCGAATAGCAAAGGAGTAGATTCATATGAAACTACTGATAAACTATGGATAGTTGTGTATTTGTGCTGGGTGGGAGGTTTCTGTGTACTGGATGAGGTTCAAACCTGATACCTTACGATTGTAAATCTAACTTCTTCACCATTACTAACTAAGTACCACTTAAAATTCTAGTCAGTATATTTACAAGTAACTTTGAAAATTAAGTGTTATTTGTTCTATTTCACGACCATTGTTGAAGATAATAGAAAATATGCTTTTAATTAAATTTAATTACTTACCGATGAATCTACTTGCACTCTTCGCTATAGTTTCAGTGATTTGACAGCAGAAGGATATAGAGACGAAGCTTAAAAACACCCCTTGGTAACTTCTCTTGATCATTTCTTCACACTTTTCTCGCCCAACAACTAAATTGAGAACTCTTGCATTTTCGTTGAACAATAAACTTCAATAACTGAACTTCACTTATCACATGTTACGTTTTAGTTTTCGCGCCTCGTGCTTGATGCATGCGAGTAAGAAAGCGCTTTAGGAGAACCGTGTCGATTACTGCTTCGGCAAAGGTCGAGAGCTCTCGACACGTGAGCACCGACTGAGCGAGGTCCCTCTAACTAGAACGGGAGAAATGGACCACTGCGCAGTACCGGCTTAGCGTTCAGCTGTGTATTTTTTATTTTAAACAAGGTTGGTGCAGGAATTTCGTTAGGTTCACGCCGGCTTTATATGCATAAAATGCTTTGAGTGGTTGGAAATTATAAAGTTAACTCAATATTTACAATTTTGGTCGAGAGACCTTTTTACATTCACACGAGAGAGTTTTACGAATATTTTTTTAGCTTGAATGTGTGTAGTTATGCTACATTTTTACCAGGTGTGTCGGATATATATAGCCGAGTATATTATTGGCCGTTCGGTTTCGCCTGCGTGGAATATTAGTTCACCTGTGTCGAAAACCTGTGCTGTGAGCCTCTTCCGGTAATCAGCAGGTGGTACGACTTGCAGGTTGCAGGTGAAGTTGGCTTTGCTCCGTGAGTCTTGGTGAGGCCATACCCCTTATTAGATTTTCATACCATGATATAACGTCGTGGAGGGTGATATGCGTGCTAATGGTCTCACTACCATGGACGCCCAAGATCGTGCGAAGTGGAGAAGGAAGAGCCGGAAGGCGGACCCTGAGCTTCGAGGTCATCTTGGCCACGGATGCAATCAGGAGAATACGTCTATATGCAGATGATGATATAAATCGAAGTAGTTAACATTATGCATACGTCCTCCTCACAGTAGGTACCTATATTCGTATGCATTTGGAGGGCAGTAAGTACTTGTTTCTTAAAAAAACAAACAAATAAAGTCAGCGGTTGTTTTGATTCGTATTTCTCTGCTAGTCAGTGGGGTTGCAAGAGGTCTCTTCAAAAGAAAGATAGGGATGGTAAGTCGTGAGTTACACCTCCGGTATAGCAGATTTATAGGAGTCTGTAGTCGCTTGCTGTCAGATGCGCTGTTTGGTGACTTAAGCTGCATTTCCCCAGTGAAATTCTGTTGAATTAAACTGGGTGCCCACAAATCACTGAATGCCATTTACTGAGTAAATGTGACAATGTAGTTTATTTATTTGACCGTGGTTCCTTTTTGTTTGGTGTACAATAAAGTTTATTTCTATTCTATTCTATTCTATTCCTATAATTCTTGAATTTCGCAGTCAGGCAGGCCCTCGACTAATAATGACCCTTGAGGACATACGGTTTTAGTCGGTTCGAGTCTGACATAACCACACTTCCGCACCTTTTCTGCACTTTAAAAAAAGGATTTCAAACGTGAAACTCTACTGGGTTTTCATGTTTTGCTCAACAAGATTTATTCGGTAAAGTTTGATGATGCAGTTGTGAAATGCACTTTTCACTGTAAGTAAAACCGAAAGTAAGAGCCGTGAAAAGTATTCCCAATTCATGTTGGTTCAACTTGAGTATACAGTAAGATTAATTTACTATTATGTTACTTGACGCGTCGGTTTCATACTTCAATTTCTCTTAAAACTTTAGCTCTTCCTATACTCCAGTATCGAAATCTATTATAATAGCTTTCGCTCACAACAATATGGATAAATTTCAATTACCTGAACATTGTAATAGGATTACTGGGCTAACTTTGATGCCAACGGATGTTATAAGAACATGCCATGATAAAACTATTACTAGTGTTGTGAAACAAAAAGTATAACGAAATGCGAGTAGCCTAAAATTTCGTGAGTAAATAGTATCGTAACGTAAGACAATATACCTGAAAATCCCTGAAAAAAGGCAGAGCTGTTATTACATCCACATATCGCTGGCCACATTGGTTTACCTAAATTTGATTGATAGGGTAGTGAGTGTGACTGATGGAATGTGCATGTAGGATTTTGAAAGAAATGAGATGTCTTTTTTCTGCTACGTGATCGAAACATGTTAGGCTAAAGTTGGAAGTGTTTTTCACGAGGATATAAATGGAAGTTCTATAAGGTGAACAATGGTGTGAAGGTATTATGTACGTAAACAGCTTCGTAATACAGGTTTTGAAGTTCATATTAGCCAGATTCCAGAATGCCAGAGCTAAAGCTAGGATTAGTACCATGTATACAGACTGTTAGGATATCCAATACCTAATTCTTATTACGCTTCTACGGAACACGGAATAGTGCACTTAGTAGGAAGTTGCCGACGATTGGAAGATGTGAAGGAGAACAATTGTATGAAATGATGTACTTTGCTCTATGAGCGGTCAGTGGATGCCAAAGGATGCACGTATGGTGGGCTATAATGATATGAAAATCCCAACAACAATGAATAATACCGAGCCTGTCGAAATCATGAATCATCAACTCAGTTGGCTAATGGTTAAACAGTAATACAGTAATACTAGACACGTGGCACTTGAGAGAAGATGTAGCGAAATAAATCAAGAGGTATACTGAAATGTTTCGTGCACGTGGAACGAAAACACGAATGATAAATCAAGTATGTACGGCAAATAAGAAGCCACGTCAGTCGATGTCGCTTCACCGAACATTCCTACACCGACGAATTGCTGGGATCTTGACAAAGCGCAGGTCGGAAGCACTCAAAACCTACAGGCTTGCATGAAAGGTTTAATGACGGTAGAGGAAGCTCGTTACGTGTGTAAGGACTGACAAAACTGGTTATATTTGCGAATCTCCAATAGCGGACAAAATGTCTAAGTACCCTCTTAACTGTAATACAGTCAGCATCACATCGATTTTGACTAGCAAAGTATTCAAAATGATCTTAATACCTTGGTATACCACCCTTCCTGTTGACTGATTGTTTTGATACTTGGTACACATCTTTAGATTGCATGATATTACAATTTGAACACAGGACACGACGGTATATCCGTCCCAATCGAGCAGTCTGACTGGGGAAGTACCTCCACCTTTCAGGAGACCGTGGCTTAATAACCCCGTGATGTGTTTCCGACGGTGAGTAGGGCAGTTAGTGCTCATTGGAGAGTTTTTGTGCAGTCAGTGGGAAAACCAAAGGCTTTGTTTGTCCTACTTATCTTTTGCGCTGACGGCATAGAATCTCTCTGTTCTTACAGGGTCGGCAGCACAAGTGTGATACCAGGTGAATGTTGCACTCGCCCATAGGCCACGGTAACCACTTACCATCAGGAAGGTCCTGTGCTTGTCTGTGACGTAAGTGGTATAAATAAAATCAATAAAACAGATTGGTATTAAGTAATTAGTACCTAGATAACTTAAGATTATTTTGAGTACCTACTTTTCAAGTCAAGCTCGATCTGATGCTGACTGTACTTACAGTTATGTGTATTATAGGACATATGCCATTCTACTAATACCTACTTATAATGACAATATCGTATAAGTAGCGAAAAGTTAATATCCGTTCGAGTTTCATTATAACATGGCAACTAATCTTCAGATAAATCTGTTTGAATTGTCTGGCTGTGCCCGAACTCAATCAAAAGTGTCGCCAATACCAAGTACAAATAGCTCTCGCTTAGACTTCAGTGCTATTTCTGAATCAGGGCGATAGAAGCCTCAATAAAGAACGGTTATAGCCTAAAATTTGAACTATATATATTAATACTAGCTGACCCGGCGAACTTCGTACCGCCATATTTTCTGGTCCTGTTCCCGCTTCATATCTCTAAATTTATCAGTGTTTCTCTACAATATTATGCATGTATTATACATATAAACCTTCCTCTTGAATCACTCTATCTATTGAAAAAAACCACTTCAAAATCCGTTGCATAGTTTTAAAGATTTAAGCCTACATAGGGACGGACAGACAGCGACAGCGACTTTGTTTTATAATATTATTATGTAGAGAAGTGATACCCACCTACGTGTTTCTGTCTTCCTACAATTCCGGATTTTTTAAACAGGGCGTGAAAAATTGAGGAACACCATTTTAATATCGCTCACTGGTGGACTATCTAGCGAAGTGTAGTCATATTTACGAACCCTATAATTATAAAAAGCCAGTCATTACACGCGGTTTCGTCCAAGTGGGATTCTCATCCCGTTACCGCAACCCATAGGAATATATTCTAGACACAAAAGTAACCCATGAGTTATTTAATCTGTCCTTGTATCAATTTTCAGATCAGGAATTTCAGATACGTTTTAGTATCTATTAAGATAGGAAAAAGCGAAATCATCTTAGGCGGGTCTCGAATTCGCGATCTTTCCCTTACAGGCAAGGCTCAGTGGCTCTGTTATCAGAGCATTCCCCCTGTAAGGGAAAGATCGCAGGTTCGAGTCCCGCCTGAGCTGATTTCTCTTTTTCCTATTTTAATTGATTTGAATAATTAGCATACTAAATGCTTTAAAATTTCAAACAATACACTTTAGCAGTTTGAGAATGATTGAGTAACAAACATCCAAACATACAAACAGGTTCAAATAAATCACTTCTACTTTTCCAAAATTTATTTATTTGAACCTTACCGGTTTCACCGTACGCCATTCTCCTACCGCCTACTGCCAGCCGGTAAGGTTCAAATAAATAATTGTGGAAAAGTACAAGTGATTTCTTCAATATGTGTAGCAAGTTCGACCAAGTGCCATCAGTCTGTCTGTTTATACTGGGTAAACAGTTCACAACTTACGTTTATAATATCAGTAGGATGTCACTTATTTACACTTGATGATACTACAATGATAGTAATTTTAATCTCGGCCGCTTCGTAGAAATGGTCACTGTTGTTCGTCGACGCTCCCAACAATAAAGGATCACTGTTCCAATCCCAGAGGAGCTTTGTTGACCAAGAGGAACACACCGTTTAGTGTAGTTTTGATCAGATTTTTTGTATTGTGAAGTTAATTCTCCAAATGGGTAGTTTTCAATTTGCACGGGAAATAATGCGTGAAAAACTTAAAACCATTTCGATGGGTCTAATAAATGCACCGTTTAAGTCTATAATTCTAAACTACTTATTAATGATGATATTATTGATGAGAATTCGACGCGATAAGGGATCAAATAAAGAGTAAACCGCCTTCGAAACGTAAGTAAATGGTGTTCTTACATGTAGCAATTGCGCTAAGACTTTACTTTTTTTTTTTTATAAGAATATCAGTCACTGAAATTACTAATATTCCCTCTAACCCATCCAGCTAAGCTAAATTACTTGTGCTAGGAGTGGGTTCACGTCGGTAGTGTAACGGCCAGGATTCGAACCCGGGAATACCTCTCGATCGTAAGGCCGACTTTTTAACCACTAAGCTACCGACCACGACGCTTCATGGATTGTCAATTGGAAATATCAACCATAATATGAGGACATAGCAGCATTAGTAACCATACCAGCTCACCTAGAAAGGTCCACCCTCTGTAGGTGATCGTTACCGGCTTAGACACTTCATACATCTTTATACAGTTAGTTCGCACCACCCATGTAAGTTTCATTTATAAGTATCGAGTACTAGTATATAAACCTGTACCCCCAGAAGGCATACTGAACAAAAGATGGAAATCAGAATCCCCGAAAAAACATTCAATAGTACATGAATTCAGATACTCTGAGAAATTATGGAAAGGCTCCGATTGAAATTTATTATTAATGTTACGTTCCGTCCATACCAGTACTGAAGGTTCTACTTGAAAACTTTATTGCATGCGAAACAATTGTTGATCTACGAGTATAGTGGTAAGTTTTCAATTTAGCGGCGTTTCTCTACAAGGTTTATTTATAGTGTGAAACAAAATGATGAATCGCTAGATTCTAGAGAACTATACCATATTTTTACCGTAAATTCCAAGGTATTTTTCATGATAGTGCTCGTACTTAGAAATTTGTTAGCTGTTTTCATCGTTGATTTACGTCGTTTCTTTTTAAAAATAAAGGAATGTTTCCTTTGAGTGAAATTCCCTTTTTCTAGCATTTAGAGTACTTTCTCTCAAATATAAGGTCAAAATCTTTCACCCTGTAAGGCCAAGGGTGAAAGTACCAGCTACGAAGTGTGAAATTTCTAAAAGTGAAGTCAGTGGAAAAGATATTTCCTAGAGCTAGTTTGTCATGCACTATGCGACCTATTGGGAAGCCGGCAGGAATCGGGTTATAGAAACTCCTCGCCACTGATACAGTACCTCATGTGAATGTACTTGTGAAGTACATAGATATTAATATGTTGACAAATAAAAATATCTACGTAATCTAGAACACATATTACTATGTAACTAAGCTATGTTTATCTTGGGTCTAGATGGCACTAGGTAATATATCCTAAATATATATATTATTATTATAAAAATATTTTTATCCCAGTAAATGATATTGGCACCTCTCTGAACTCAATTCAGAAGTCCAAGCAAATGAATTCGCCGCCCGAAGCTAGCATGTTATATAATAAATGTTCTATTTATCATGAGGCCGGTGAATTATTAGTTTTTTATACTGTACATCTGTCAATAGGATACAGTTACTTATTTTGTTTGGGTAAGGATTATTGATCATTCGCAGTATCTGGTGTATACTTTGATCAGTAATAACAAACCTATCAATCAGTGTGAAGGTTTCTCTTCTCTCTCTAAATAAAATTTTGTCTCACCACACCGGTAGTGAAAAGTTCGAATGCTATGTCAAAGTGTTCTGGGTTTGTATTTAGTAGGACAGAACCTCTCATGACCGGTATGAAGGTCTCTGAATCATCTACGTACATCTAGTCGGCCGGTCGAGACAAAATCTATTCGGTGGGGAATGCGAGAATGAACCGGACTAAACCTAGGCGCGCATGCATTTTTAGATTAGAGTATACATTATAGGTTCTCTATTTTTATTCCTACAATTTTATGTCATAATTTAACATTGCATAATGTTACTTCTCCTAACATTATTTACGCATAATACTCATTTGCCATAACTTTTTAATCATAATTTTTTTAATCCTATTCACTATAAGCATAATATTTTATAAGCATACTGTCCCAAAGCATAAGTTTACTTAAGCATAACGACGCGTAACCATAACTATTTTAAGCATAAAAATTATATTGACTAAATAAAGTTCTACATGGTTATAAAAAAAAAATAACCACGAAGGCCTAATGCGGGAGCTTCGCTCCGCTCCGCTCCCGCATTAGCCTTCTAACCTAATTTATCCAAGTCGGAATCAGGGGCTTTCTCAATAAATCTATCACTGTCTGTTAAGAAATTATTATTTCTTTTTGATCATTATGCCAAATAACTATTAGACAAATAAGCAATATGCTTTACAACTTTATGCATATCAAAGTTATGAATAAAAACATTAGGATATACAATATTTATGCTTAATAACATAGTATGCTAAAAACCAATTATGGCACACTATTATTATGACAAAGAAAATTATGCCTAACTTGTTATGACAATTTAAATTAGGACAAAAACCATTATGAGAAAAAATGAGCGCCTATCACTCAGTTCTTTGGCGCCGAGTGTTAGCAGATACTTTGCGATGGTATAGCGCATCGATAGTGACGTTTCATGCATTACCGAAAATATCAATAGATGCACTTAATTTGTTGTTATGAAGTTTTATATTCGATTTGATATGCATGGATAAAATTAAAGCCAAAATACAAAAAAATGGCGTCATTTTGCGTTATTTTTACGTCATTATTACTACAAAATAATACACGATGTTGTATAAAATTTTGATTTAACATGTTATCGAATTAAATATTAATTGCGAAGTCACTTTGACGGCTATTGTTTTGCTACTGATTGAGGTTGACCCAGGAGCCTCGGTACTGTTCATACCCGTAATAGCAGTTCATACTTGTAAGGCGCGCTCTATAGCAATGTATACTCTAAGTTGAAATTGAATCCTTGTATTTTCAATTTTTATTTCTGCCTGTTGGGTCTCTGGCGACTGGCTAACAGCAAAGGCGAGTAATTGCACAGCTCGCCAATAGCTGGTTTAAACACTAAAGGCGAATGGGCGTTTCGTCCCATATGGTGTACCTAACACTTTTTGACCTATATCAAATGAAAGGTCTCAATGAGTGTATTATTTTTTTGTATGGACATAAATCTGTATTTCGTGCAGGGTAAAAGTTGTGGGGGTTTCAGTTACTAAGAAAGTATTTAATTTATTTTGAATAATTAGTGTTTTTATGACAAAATACTTATTTATTTATGCTATTTTTACCCGACTATGTTAAAGCCAAAGGAGGATTATGATTTTGACAGGCTATGTATGTATGTATGAACTATGTATGGATATTCACTAATTCCCTCATAGCTCTTCAACTACTAATTAGAACTGGACAAGTAAGGTATTGTTAGAAGTGTCTTGATCGTCCACCTATTATAGGCTATATAATGTGTCACTGAATTTAATGTGGTGCCCTCTAGCGGTCATAAAGTACTGCGTTAAAAAATAAAATTGAGGTAAATATACCGTGTTTGATATCAAATTCAAGGCCTTAATTAGTACATTTCAAATATGTATAAATTATTGGGATTTTTGAATGAAAGGACATCACCCATTTTAGTCCAAAATTGAAAGTGCCGGCCAAAGAAAATAAATACGATATTCCGTTAGAACTTGTCCTCGCTAGCATTTTCTATTACCACGTCAAAGTTGAGGGACCACTGCGCTTGGTTTTATTTGAATTTAAAAATCTTGGAAACATACATTTTTTATGATACGAATTATTAAAAATAAATGAAAAACTTTATTCTATATTGGAACAATAGTTAATAAAAGCAATAAAAAATAACCCCATATTGCATATCGTTGTATTTCGTCCATTTATTTAGGTCCATAATGGAAAGTGCTGGCCAAAGTACCTATACAAATATGAAATTCCGTTAGAGCTTGTCCTCGTTAGCATTTTTTACTATGGCGTCAAAGCTGAGGGACCACTGCTCTCAGTTTTATTTGAGTTCAAATATCTTGGAACCATACATTTTTATGATATGAATGATTAAAAACGAATAAAAATCATTGTTCTATATTGGAAGAATAGTCAATAAAATCAATAATAAATAAACCCCATTCTGCACACCGTTGTTTTTCACCCATTTATTTAGGTCCAAAATTGAAAGTGCCGGCCAAAGAATACGAGTATGATATTCTGTTAGAGCTTGTCCTCATTAGCATTTTTTATTATGGCGTCAAAGCTGAGGGTCCACTGCCCGACTAACGGAATGTCATATTTGTATTCTTTGGCCGCTACTTATATTCAATTTAGCACCTAAATAAATAGACGAAAAACAACGGTGTGCAGTATGGGGTTTATTTTTTATTAGTTTTATTAACTATTCTTCCAATGTAGCACGACATTTTTTATCCATTTTCAATAGTTTGTGTCATAAAAATGTATGTTTTCAAGATTTTCGAACTCAAATAAAACCGAAGGAAGTGGTCCCTCAACTTTGACGCCCCAATAAGAACAAGTTCTAACGAAATATCGTATTTGGCCAGCACTTTCAATTTTGGACCAAAAATGTATGCAGCGTGAATAATGTTCTTTTGAAGCATTTATTATGCTAACTATTCAAATCGATTTAGAAAGAGAAAATTAAAATATTGGTTTCTGCTTTTAATTTTTTTTGTTTCATGCTTTTTATATACCTATAATAATAGCAGGTTTTATGGAAATTGGTTCAGCGGTTACCACCGCTGAACCGATTTCCATAAAACCTGCTGTATCGTGATGTATAAATTATGACCTTTCATTTGATACCCAATACGGGTATATTTGAAAATAGATTAGATTTTGGATTGATTTTCATTCCTCATAATATATTTCAAATGGTTGAACCGATTTTTATGAAACATAGCTAAGAATACTCTCGACTAAACCATCTTTCGATCAAAAGAAACAGAATTGAATTCGGTTCAGCCGTTTGAGAGCTACGATGCCACAGACAGACTGACACACACGCACACACATACACACACACACACACACACACTCACACGTCAAACTTATAACACCCCTCTTTTTTTGTTAAAAATATGTGATCGGTACAACCATGAACCATGTCAACCAGTAGGTGAATTAACCCTAGTTGAGTCAACCGTAGTTGTAATGACCGTCGGCGAAATGATACAAAACCGTAGAACTATACTGCAAAGCCTAATTGCACAAAAAATATTTTTTACTTACACCCTTATAACTTTGGACCTGCACGAATTTCTGATAAAAATCTTTCATTTTTACATATAAATAGACTAAATGAACATGTTTACACTAGTCGCAACTTGTTACAAGGGTTGGGACGCAGCTCATACAAAAGTGCCCGTTCTCCTTTCTTTTTCATTTTTATTTCAGTGGCAATCCCATTTTACTAAACGCTCTTCAGTTGGTCGTAAAACGAATATTTTGCACCAGTGTTGAACTATATCTGGCAGCACCACTTTGGCACTTTCCTGTATGATCAACTAGCTCTTGCTTGCTGCTCCAGCCACGTGGATTGTCGTTCTCTCAAAGCCATATTTGTACTTGAACTTTCGAATTCATATTACGAGCAATAGGTAGCTATTACAAAAAAATCGGAAGCGAGTGTTTTTATTTTTTTACCTACGTGATCGGAGTATTCTGATTAATGGCCAGATTGTACTGTCGTCCTATTTGTTGTGTAATTGTTTGTCGAATCATTATGATACAGAGTCACATTGCAGGTGATTGTATTTAGTTAGCTCTTTTAATTCTTAGTGCGCCAATAATTGTATCTTGTATCAATGTTATATTGCAGACTGGGGATTTGACTCCTGTAAAGACTTACCCTATCAAATAGTAACTGAATTCCAGTATTTTTAAAGGATTTAATCAATAAATTAGCTTCTCAAGTGAATTGAATCATTGCAGTGAATAACGAGATGCAATATCACCTATCACTTTAATCCTATATTAAATAGTATTTACTTCAGACGTTCACAAATGGAATATTCAAGTTTGCGGTCTCTTTTTGACAGGCTATTACTAGGAACATTAAATATGTGAAAACTAAGGTGATTGCTCTGAAGCACTAGTTACTACGTGCTTCGGTGCTGGAGAATGAAAATAATTATTATAAACGTAGATTATTAAACATGTTTAGATTAGTCTAAACATTTAAGTAAGATTATTATTATTCATCTCCTTTTTGTAGTTAAGTTATCATTTGAGTGACATCCTGAGTTTTATGTCACTTTTGCGCTAACTAATCTGCCCGTGTTACGTATAATCACATATTGCATTACGCCGAGTAGTGATGAGTGATGAAAGCTGTACCTATTATAATTAAAAAAGTACCATTTTCAATTTCAGCGACCATTTTGACCGCTTCGAAAGTCACATAAAAAGACGATGCAGTAGTTAAATCCAGTTATATATCTTCAATAATAAGTATAAGTATTTCACATTACAACATAGCTTACCAAGCATAAGCCAAATAATATATTTTAGCATTTTCCAGTCACTGGTCTCGGGAACTGGGAGAGTTCTACATGATTTAAGCAGGCATTTCGGGCGAAGTTCGTTTACTGCAATACATATTTTATATTTACTGTTCTTGTATCTATATGTAAGTATTCTATAAAATTGTTAAGTTTGTTTATGTAGGCTCAAAAACCCAAAATATTTGTATCGATTGAGCTTAAATTTTCGCTTCAAAGATGGTTTTTATCTATTTTATAGACAAAGCTGGGACCGGGCCGCTAGTACGCTACTCTATGCAAATAAGTAAAATTGAAGTGTATGTGTCATTTAAAATAACAGCTTTTTATGGGAAGCATATGAATGTGTGAGACCAATTTCCAGTAGAGATACGATTGTACGTTGCGCTTTAAAGTAAAAGTTCAGTTTTGTCGATTTTCTGAAATACATTCGAACGAATCATATACAGATGAATAGTTTGTAATCGCTTAAAAAAACACAGTTAATAGTATTCAATACTATATTATTAATCACTACATTTGTCACTGTGTAGCCGTTGTACCTATTCATATTGAAATAATTATTCCCAATTCAAGCAATAAGTTACTTTAGCACGCGTTGTGGAACTTACACCAACTATAATTGATAAATTGAACACGCCAAAACATCCCAAATGTCCCATGGGAGATTCCCTGATTTCCTCGTACTGCGCAGAGCTGGGACCGGGCTATACAGTTGTGATCAAATAAGTTATATTGTGATAATACGCTTGCCATATGAACATCTATGTCATAATACTATAGAAAGTATTACCGTGTCTATGGCTGTCGTTACGGGTAGTTGGATGGAGCCCTAAAAAGTCTAATACCAACGATCTAGCTGCAATGCTTCGATATCGCCCAATTTCACCATTGGGTTGTGGAGGAAAATATCGAGGTCCAGCCAAATCCGCAGTTAAGACTGGTAAAGCGGACCCCATACTTCGAGTTGAAAGCTTCGGATGCGACTGGAAATGAACGCTAGGATGAAGAAGAATACGGTAAAGGTTAAATACAAAACTGTACTTAACACTCTTAAAAACTGTACTTCTAAAGGTAGTTAGGTACTAAGGTTATAGCCTAAGGACGCTATTCTTCATTGAATTAATAACGTAGGTACCTTGTAAAAATATGCTTCTAAAGGAGCAGAAAAACAAAATTCAATTAACTACCTTTCAGTTTTAAGCGACCCTTTTAGGGTAGGAGGTCGACGATTAACGGGATAAAAAAAGTCGCGTGCGCAATTTTAGAATAACAACATGACAACAGATTATCAGCAGGGTAGGTACATTAAATTATAACCCTCGAATACGCGCATATTTTATTACATACGTGGTGTTATTATGAGTGTTGGTGTGCTATACAATCGTCATTCCATTCTACAATACGCCAGCCAATGAACTGTCACTTGTCTAGGGGGGCAGACCTGCTAGCATCCAATTGCCATGCCATGTCTAACAGATTGTAAACTCAGCTGGATTGTATTCAAGAAAGAAGTCACTGTATTGTCTTATACCTGTGTTTTTTAAGTAATTTGAGTCCCAAATTGTCTTTGAAGTTCATAGAATAAAAAAATATTGAATTATATTTTAAAGAGTAGTTTAACTGTTTTATGTCCAGCCTATGTGATTTTCTTTGCCTTCCTTCCTCCTAGCGTTATTCCCAGTCGCATCCGAAGCTTTCGGCTCGGAGTCTGGGGTCCGCTTTACCAGTCTTAACTACGGATTTGGCTAGACCTCGACATTTTCCGTGAAGCGATTGCCATCTGACCTCCACAACCCAATGTTAACATTAGGCGATATCGAAGCTTTGCAGCTAGACCGTTGTTTTAGGGCTTCAACTACCCGTAACGACCACCATAGATGTTTTTATGGCAACCGGGATCGACGGCTCAACGTGCTCTCCGAGGCACGACCAGACCAATGCAAATATCTATATTTCATGCACACAAATATTTGGACTGAGCGGGGATCGAACCCGCGCCTCCTGCGTAGCAGCCGCGTTCACTACCGCTACGCCACGTGATTTTCTTTGCCAAAAAACATTAATTGAATTCGTCCCTACTGTAATCTCTGGAATATACCTATTCGGTACAAAACAATAGAATACTACATAATCAATCATTGTCAGAGCACTATTTAAGGGGATTTGAAATTCATCGAACTATCGCTTGCTGCATGCCTCTCCTGTGTCGAATGCCATAAACCTAGATAATTCTAAAGCGGCTGGAGCTAGGAGTAGCTGAATTTTCAAATTTAATTGAATGCTTTAGATGCTTTAGAAACTAATAAAACATACATACACATATACTCACGCTTATGCGTTCTATACCTGTATTGTGTGTACTGTTTGACCGATTTCATAAAATAAGGTTATTCTCATTTTATCGGAGATTTTATATCTATTTTAACTCATTACCTAATGGATAAATTTCGAGATAAAAGAAGTTGGCAGGCTGCTGGGTGGTCTTTGTAGAACTTTTTAATTCTCAATCATAATTTTCACAACATTTAGGTAAATAAATTTCTTTATTAAGTACGAAAAGCAATTTCTTAGTTGATTGAGTCGATTTTTCTTTCGTCAAAAATATAACACTTAAGTAAATTTGACGTGTATTCAATATATTAGGGTCTTTTATGTTGATATCGGAAACATTTTAGGTGCTATCGATTTCTACCTAACACAGGAACATACCTAACGACTGACTTACTACTTTTAGAACATTTATTTTTCATGTTTCAGAGGGCAAACCTTCGGCATCTTATTGCGCTCAATCGCATATGTTGATTTGCTTGTAACATTTTCTCGCAAGTAAAAGAACCACTTTGAATTAATTATTTACACTTATCTTGTGCGGAATTTGTTTTTCAGAGCCCATATTCAGGGGTGCGAAATTGGTAGGTACATATGGCCAAGGAAATATGTAGGTATACACCTTCACATACATCTTTACATGCAAAGTAGGTAAAGGGTATATACGCATGATAATTTCAATGCAATGCCTACTGTGTTTTACTTTTAGACCCGAGTGTAGACAGTTCTGAGCAGAACGTCCTCTAAGCAACAATAACATTTTGCTTCGAAAACTAGCAAACTATTTCAATTGTGGACGTTTTGCTCTTAGGGCATTTTATATAGCGGTCTTTATGACATCAAGAACGTTTAGCTTCGAGGACCTTCTGCTCAGCAATGGATGTAGCAGAGCCTAGAAAAGATATGGAGTAAAATTAAACGCAAATCTCAAGGCAAAAAATAGATATAAATTAGAAGGATCCGTATTCCGTTTTGTTCGACCATAGGTTCGATTAATCGGACAGTACGGAAAAATAATACGTCCTTTTAGATTAAATTTTTGAACAATCATGGAGATTGTTACATCTGGAAATTTAGTTTGACTGTTAGTTTGATTAGTCGAAGAATACGAAATAAAGTTACCGTTCTTATAGATAACTTTAAGTTATATCGTGTGATGGAACTTAGATCTTGTATTTTCTATAGTTATGAAGCGTAAATGAAACCTTTGTGAGACATTTAGTGACACTAAAATTTGTCTAAGGCACTTTAGCTATACCACGTCAGACACATAGAGGAATGAACCGCAACAACGTGCAAAATTTCCAAGAAAAATTTCGAGCTACTTTTCCGCGCTAGACGCTAAGTTGGTAAGTTTTTCTCTACTTAGTGATTGGTTGGCGTAATAAAAGAACTTTTTATGTGACCTATTACTTAAAAGATTTCATATTTTTATAAATTACTGCCCGTACTGTGTTACCAACTTTGCTTATATTAGTTGTATAACTTGCATAAGTTTCATATACAGAGGTGCCTATTATTTATTAAGCATATTTCTTTCTTACCTATGTCTATTTGTTACCCTTTGCAAAATCATCTCGAAAATTAAGTAGTAGTAGTATCTACACTACATTATGATAAATAATTAGACTGGAGAGGTATCTTATAATAGTTTAAGTTTAAGTAAAAAAAAGTTTAAGTTAATGACTACACAAATGACTACCCAGTTTTTTTGTTAAAATATTTTAAAATAGGTCCATCCAAAGGTTGCCTGGAAGAGATCGCTTGCAGCGATAAGGCCGCCAGTACATATATCTTATATTGTCCCTAACGTCCTGTAGTTTGTTTGTGTACAATAAAGAATTATCTTATCTTATCTTATAATAATTAAAAATGTTTATTTAAGCATTTAGTATGCCAACTATTCAAGTCGATTAAAATAGGAACGAGAGAAACAACAACTCACGCGGGACTTGAACCCGTGACCCAAGATGGTGGTTTTTGAAGACTTTGGAGCACTTTGGAACACTGTAAGGTTTCAAGTCCTGCCTGAGTCGTTTCTCTTTTTCCTATCTTCCTAATTAAAAAGTATAATGGAGCCGCGTATGACTGCTAGTATCTTTATATGATTCTAAAGTTTAAGAGAGAAATCTCATTAATGCTGGCTTTTAATAAACTGCTTACGGATTGCGTAAAATTTTAACAAACATCATTAAATATCGATAAGACAATATTTTACTAACAATTTATTTACAAGGCCCCATCTGGCGTTGGCGCTCTTAATATCTCTGCTATCATTAACTTGTTCAATCAGGGCTGGAATACATTTTTCTTCTAAAACTAAAGATGTTAATTGGATTCAACCATGCCGCCATGTCGTGAATTATTTTGCAACTTACGAAAGTTCATGTAATTTTAGTTTTGAACTTTGACGTCACTCATGGGACACATTTAGTATGTTAAACTGCTATAATTGTATAGTCACACATACTAAGAAATACTGCAACATAATTTAGTCATAGCAAATTAAATAATTGATACAGTAAGTCACAGTACTACCTCTTTTACTTTTTGCGGCATCCGCGTAACTAATCTGGGTATCAAATATCTGACCATAGGTACTACATCCGTAGGGCCCCGGTAGGAGATATATCCAAGAAATGTTGGTTTGACATGCTTGACAATAGTCTTACTGCCATCGATACCCAAGATCGTACGAAGTGACAGTGATGGTGATCATAATTTTCTCCTCCTCTAATACGTTTTACCTAAATCCAGGCACAAAAGTACGGTAATTCTAAAAGTATTCACAAATTCACATCATACACATGCCTTATTATCTTAAAAACTTTGTTTGTTCTGTAAAGTGTGCGACAAAAAACGTTGTTTTAGAAAAAAGAAAGCCCAGGTATGTTATCTAAACAAAATGTAAGATACTTATGCGCCTACATAAGGCTTATGTGCCACTTTTTTTATTTTGAACACCAGGTAAACTATACCTATTTTCATTTTATATACCGCCTGGGAACAAGAAAGCGTGGCCCTGGGACGACCGGGGTGCAAGGGATATGGCTACGACAATCTCACCTCCGGCAACTGACGGCCCAGTGCGTTTTAGTCGGTTCGAGTCCGACATAACCTCCGGCCCCGGCGGGGGAGGTATCCGTGGGGATTTTTCGCATGATAAAAAAAAAGGGAATAAAAAAGCTTAAGTACACGGAAACGGTTACCGAGCCCATAGACGTGTACATCAATAGAGACATCAGTTTCGCGCTGCTAACCCTGTAAAACCTGCTAATGACCTACTTGTGTGATTTCTACCATAATATTGAAGTTGGAATCCAATAGTTTATTTATTTTATCTGCTGACTGATACGAAATGTGAAAATGTTACAAGGTCATAAAGAGCGCCAATGAAACTGTTACAGTTTTGTTGGCCAAAATAAATAAAACGTGGCACTGGCAACAGTGGCAACTAATATTTCGATACAATATTTGTGTTGATTTCTGTTCTTGGCAAATTGAGAGCTTTACTACAATGATGACGAACCTTCAAATTATTATTATTCTAAAGTTGAATATTTGTGACCAGAACAATCTCCAAATAGTAGATAATCTACTGTATAACTTATGTATCGGTATCACTACCGTACGTAATTTATACTCCCAGAGGTATTTCATCTCCTGTGAAGCCACAAGTAAATGACTATGTACACTATGTACAGACTGTATACAGTTATTTACTTGCACATATGTACGCTAGTAATATCGGTGCCTACATCTACAGAACTCAATTTAATTGAGACAGGCACTTAGCTATCCTGAATCATGCTCGAACCACAAAGATCACGACAAATGTTGTACTCAAGCAATCCCTCTTATGAATATTAAAGATCTCAGATCAAGATATCAGGGAATACCATCAAGATTCATATAATAGTTGTTGCTACGCTGGGCAAAAGCATAAATAATTGTCGCATAATAAAATATCCATTGCCTTTTTTATGAGACGGCCATTATAAAGAGCTAAACGTAATACGAAATTGATTACGAATAGTGAAATATATGAGATTGCGTTTTGTAAGTTCAAAATGCTAGTGTGGAACTGCCATAGTATATAAACAAACTGTGTGGAACTGCTGTAGGATTTATTCAATCAATGCAGCGTGATTGGCTCGTACTGTGTTGATTTTATAGATACTGGATGTTACTTAGATTGCGTTATGCTTGAGCTAAGTTTGTGACTTTAATCAATAAACGTTGACTGTTGCAGTTGCTTCATAGCATTTGGAGTATCGCATTAATAAAAAATTGGGATATAAAAGGGGCTCCTTTAAATCACTTTGTATTTAATCGTATTAGAGAAGATTACATATGGCTAAAACATAAACAAATGGATCGCGAAGTACAAGCGTTAACTTTCTAAAAACTATAGAAGAAATGAATTCCACAAATGAACGGGAATCTTTAGAGAGATCATCCGAGCTATTACGTTGCTCTAAGACGTTTGTAAACGAGAACAAAACAGGGCTAGGTTAAGTTAGCAGAGTATTTTACAAAAGGCTGTCACGGGTCATTCTGCCCTGGGTGTTGACTTTACGCGATTTGAATTTATTAGAGACAATTAGTATATCTACTATTGTTTCAAAGATTAATTCATTTAACAAAATGAAATCTCAATTCTACACATTGTAATAATTTCATGATTTCTGGTAATAAGTAACTGAAACAATGGGACTGGGATATCATACATAGTATATTAGATCTATCCATTGTTTTAAAATCTGGCGGGCGAAAATCTCATTAATTTGAGATGAAACACGAATGTAACCATTCCGCTACACTACACTACTAAGTTAGTTTAGCTACAATTTCATTTTTGTATGAATGTTACTTCTCGGTTGTTCCTTTTACCGCCCGCGGCACTCGAATCCCTATGTCACTCACACGTTCTGTTATCATTCATACACACAATTACCAAATAACAGCATAAACTCCTTACAATATTTAGTAAACGAAGCTACCACACCCCGAAATTCACCACACAATAGCAAGTCGTGAGTACATAGACACCTACTCAATTCAGCGGTATCGTCATATTGGGAACATACTTTTTTTTTTTTTTTTTTTTATCGTGCGAAAAATCCCCGCGGATACCTCCCCCGCCGGAGCCGGAGGAGGAGGTTATGTCGGACTCGAACCGACTAAAACGCACGCCGACTGTGGGCCGCCAGTTGCCGGAGGTGAGATTGTTGTAGCCATATCCCTCGCACCCCGGCCGACCCAGGGCCATATCTCTCGATCTGGCCCTCTCCCGATGTGGGGACCGTAGAGTCCCCAACTCGCCCCCGGGTATGGGGAGGCACGCAATGCGCACCGCCGCCGTGGCCTGCTTCTGCTAGGATATTGGGAACATACTCAAACACCTATAGTGAGAATCGGTAGACCGTTTGTTTATATGTCCTGTATAAAAAATTATGTTCATATTGTGTGCTGTTATCGTTGAATTGATTTGTGTGTCTCTCCCCTTACCGAGATGGAGAGAAATTGCTTCCGATAAATCTTACACCTCGTAACAGCGACGAACGAGGCTCGTTATTAATGTAGTTGCGCTTTTGAGTATTTTCGTTGATGTCTATACCTGTAACGATTGATGCACACAAGTTAACTGTATTTACTCGTAATTTCTTTCTCTTTCTTTTTGTATTAATATACCTTGAATCTAATTTATTTGACAAAAAAAAACAACTACACTATATTTTTGGTGTTACCTCATCATTGTAAATCCTAAGGTAGCCTGGAAGAAATCGCTAAAGAAATAAGGCCGCCCATTGTACTTACATTAAAAAACTGTATACTTATACATGCTACCTACTTGTGTTTACTGTAAATCTATTGGTGTACAATAAACTATTTTATTTATCTATCTATCTTTATGTAGGTATATTTTTCCTGTATTTCAGAGATTTACAATTAGCACTAGAAACTAGCGGACTTGCATGAAAAGTTTAATAACTATAGAGGAAGCTCGTAAAAATGTGTATGGGCAGAAACAAAGCGCGGGCTGTTGTCTAACCTAACTCAGAGGGAAAAATTGTGTGAGTAAGGTTATTGGAATATAACTCATGTGATGCTAACTCAAAATTAAATTTATAAGACCAGCCTATACTAATAGTCTCATTTACAAAGAGAATCGCGATCGACGGAAACCTGATTTCAAAAGTCTACGTCGTATTCCCGGTTATAATTATTCACCTATGTGTTAGTTTTAGTTTTACGTGATTGAATGAACAAACATGCTCACAATCATATGTGTTGATACTAGTTAGGGTTAGTCGATGAACTACCTACTCGTATTTCTGAAACTGCATACATATTCATATCTAAGGTCTATAGACTGTGAAACAGGCGTCTTGTTTCACAGTCTATAGACCTTAGGCGGTGACCTGAGTCCTAGATCTGCCCAGTTTTACCTACGTATTGACATTTAGTACTGCCTGTCCGTACAAAGCGGCCACAACGTTGAGGTTCGATAAAGTGATTTCAATTATTTAACTTGTCTGCGGCAGTTTGACCCAGATATTTGATGTGCTGATAAAGCTGATGAATAAGTAAACGTGATGAAGGTAAATTAATCGTTTGATATATTTAACAGTAGTTTATATTCATAGCTTGACTTATTTGTAATACTTGTCAAGAATAATTTGATTATTTTGGAAATAGAATCATCTTTAACGAATTCTATCGCGATTTATTTCGTCGGGTAGAGTTGCAATAGGGAATCGCGATAGAGTCCTCTGTAAGCTTGGCGTTGATAAAAAATTCAAACTTCAAGATCAGGGTAACAAACAAACAAGCAGCAGCATGAAAGAAAGAAAATCTGTATCATCATAGGTACATCTACACCTATGTTGCCAACTAAGTATTTTTTAAAGTAGAGTAGAGAGTTGGGTAAAAGTTCCCAACGAAGGTAGGGTCGGTCTAACTGTGATGCGGCTGAATTTCGGTATTTTCCGTGAGGCGTCTGCCATCTGGCCTCCACAAATAATTGGCGATATTGAAGTTGCATAGTTAGACTAATTGGACTTTTAAAGGCTTCAACTACCCGTAATAATGCTCACCAATACTCTCTTTAAATAAATTTAATATCTACTTCAATGACATTTGATTGTTTTTAACAGACAAAAATATGTGCAGATGACAAGCTGTCAGAACGATCTTTGAATGTAAAGTATTTTTTTTTTAGTTTTTTTTTTAAATTTTAATTGTATTGTTGTACGAACTATAGGCGTGCACCAAATATCAGAACAATCAGTTAAAACCAAGGGGGGAAAACCAAGCCATTAAGATCATTTTGAGTAAGTACTTTGTTCATCAAGATCGATCTGATGTGGACTGTACGCTGAAGAAACTCGACTTAAATGTAACCAAGTGCTATATTTGCACTTTTACTCGTAAAGTACGCCCATAAGAAAGAAATTAGATAAAAAAACTAGTATTCTGCAACTAAGGAAAGTTTTAAGCTCTGTGCTACCTTCGTGAAAGTTATATAACCTACCTTATAGAACTTTTAGTAATATTCTCCTTTTTAAAACATTTATGTAATGAATATTTTCTGTTATATTAATATAGGAAATATTTTAATAGACCTACAATTTGTTATCTATACGCCATTTGTAACATTAAATGTTTCTTAAAAATTATAAAACTAAATCTTTCATTATCATCCGAGAATTTTTTCACGCCACGCCATAGCCTTCTACCATAGGAATACGCAGGCAAGAATGTTTAAAAAATATTAGAACAGAATTCAATTACGGGCAGGCATTACTTATGGCTACCAATATGTTTCCCCTGAAAAAAAAAACACGTAGGCAAAATCGCTTAATGAGGTAACGACCAAGCATTTAAACTTTTGTGTGATAAAATGGGCCTTGGGAGCCCTTAGCGTTAAATTGCACATAAACAACCTGTAGCTTCGTGGGTTTTTATTGTCATTTTCAATTTCACACGTTTTTTTCTACTGTCTTATTTTGAATATGATGCAACTGTGAAAGGAATGTGGTTAATGTTCTTGATACTTTTGAGGGTAACTGACGTCACATTTATCCCAACAATACTAGCCAGGCTAGTTTTAGGTTATGTGACTATTTTTACCCGACTACGCGACACAAAGAAGTGGTAATGTGTTTATCAGCCTATGTATGTAAGTATGTATGTATGTATGTATGTATGTATGTATGTATGTTTGTATGTTCCTTTGAAGCTCTATACAGACCAAGCGCCTGGACTAATTTTCATGATTCACACGTCAATCGATTCCTCGTAGTCCGGCGAGTGTCACTAAAGACATGACGTAAGTGAAAATACAATAATATGGCGACTACTGGACGCCATTATTGTGAAAATGAAAAAAATGAAAGTCAACAAACTATGTCAAGTGGGGTATCGTTGAATAGGTATTCAAAAATCATTTTCAGTTTTCTCCCAGCAATTTTCGATTCGACGGACCGTTCAGGATCACTATCGATTTAAAGCTGCGTAACAACCATTTTCACATAATATAGGTTTTTAGACAGCCTCCATGGCGTAGCGGTAGTGAACGCGGCCGCTACGCAGGAGGCGTGGGTTCGATCCCCGCTCAGTGCAAATATTTGTGTTCATGAAATATGGGTATTTGCATTGGTCTGGTCGTGCCTCGGAGAGCACGTTAAGCCGTCGGTCCCGGTTGCCATAAGAACATCTATGTCAGTCGTTACGGGTAGTTGGAGCCCTCAAAAATCCAAAAACAACAGTCTAGCTGCAAAGCTTCGATATCGCCTAATGTTACCATTGGGATGTGGAGGTCAGATGGCAATCGCTTCACAGAAAATATCGAGGTCTAGCCAAATCCGTAGTTAAGACTGGCAAAAGCGGACCCCAGACTCCGAGCTGAAAGCTTCGGATGCGACTGGGAATTAACGCTAAGAGGAAGAAGAAGATAGGTTTTTAGACAGTAGAAATATATTATTATTATTATATTTATTTTCCATAACTAAAAAGCGATAATTCCAATAATTCGAATTCGAAAAAACAAGGTCTCACTCTCTACTGTAGATAGTGAACTGAACTTCTGTAACAGAAGTTTATATGGTAACTGGAATCGACGGCGACGGCATTTATCGTGTTCTCCAAGATACAGAAGGGTCTCAATACGTTATTATTAAAAATAAAAAACCCGACTGGTGCTAAAAAGATCAAAACAAGCTTGATAGCAGGCGGTACCCATTAATTTTAATCCGATTTGTGATTTACAAATGGGTTCCACCAGCTATCAAGCTAGTTTCGATCTTTTTAGCATCAATCGGGTTTTTTATTTTTAATAACTTATTGAGACCCTTCTGTATCTTGGAGAACACGATAAATGCCGTCGCCGTCGATTCCAGTTACCATATAAACTTCTGTTACAGAAGTTCAGTTCACTATCTACAGTAGAGAGTGAGACCTTGTTTTTCGAATTCGAATTATTGGAGACCTAAAAAGTCGACTCTTGAAAAATCTATAGTTACATTAACTATTTTTTCTGCCTCTCAGTATACCTACTTAATAAGTACATAAACAATTTTTTTTTTATAACCTTCACAGTTTGAGTTAAAAACTATCACCTAATCACAAGCCATACGAATGCCAACCCTAGCTCACACGAACATTATTACTCATAACATTTAAGCCTTTATATTCAACGACTGTAAATAAACGGTACAAACATGCTTCCTCGTACTTTGAAGTTAAAGTTGTACACTTTTAAACAAACTAAGCATGTGTTCATAAACAAAGTGCCTAGTATGTACGAGTATGAGAAGTTTGTTGCGATTCTCGAGTTTACACTGTTAGGGTTGCTGCAAGGTTATGCAAACTATGTTGTTTAATTTTCGACTTGTAGGTGGTACGTTTTTGAATGTGATTTTCGGCTAAGTGAATCTTGGTCAGTTACGTATGAGTGATTTTAGTTTTATTTCACTTCTTACACACGTCACTCGTCGACTAGGTATTCTGATTTATGAGATGTACAAAGTCTTATCTATTACAACGATGACCACTACGATATCGATAGGATCAAGCAAGTTTGATTTTATTTTGGTTGAATTTTCTTTTGGCAGTCAATCCATACCTGTATTTTACGGGACGAAATGATATAGGCATGTAATTTGAGAATGTATAACACTGGTGCCAGTGACGGAAAAATCTAAATTCAAAATCTTTTGAAGACTTAAAATCGCAGTGCATTCATTATTAGTCAAAATATATTCAAAGGGAGCAGGGTACTGTTATCTGCTTGCCCTTGTCCCAATAATGTAGGATCATGAGATTCTCTTCCATACTTTCCTGGCAGACGCTGTCTCTTCAGTTACTCCTTTGCTTGTTAAGTACTTTTTCACGCAATATTTTCTTGGGTTCTTGTGCTCATAAAAGCCTCTATATTCAATCTTTGAGCCTTGCTAACAACATTACTCATAAGTCATAATACATATTATTATATTCATTTGTAGGACGTAGAAGTATGAGAATTATATCCATCCTCGTCACACCACACCATCACATCCCCATTTTACTCTCTCTGTCTCTCTTTATGCATCTCTGCTACAGGCTAAACATGCAGTCGTTTTCCATTTTGACGTCGCTGGGTCTATCGAGCGTCAGTAAAAAATAGTTTACATACAAACGATTGATGAGTTAACCAAGAAGACAGTTGCGGACAGTTTTGATTGATTTATACTTTCTTTTTACCTGTTTACTTACCATCTATCGCGTCCTTCGCTATTTACATGAGGAAAGTGCTGATTTATTATTTACTTTCGTATACAACCTTGGAGTATTTTTTCATAATAGGGGTACGAAAAGATTTTCAAATCCCTTCAATTCATTAATTCTTTTCATTGCAATCAATCAAATATGTAAACATCATTCCATTACGTAATTACGAACATTTTTAATTCATTTAATTGGTAAATCAGCTCGAAAATGGCTCCTTTGAATGTTTTTGAAGTAATTACTCTTTTATTTTGTTAATAGTCAAATTCTAAAACCATATATTCTGTATTACAGGTTCTGTTTATATACAAACTGCACTTAGCAAAAGGTCAAAGGAATAAATAATGATTAGCTTGACTTATGTTTACTAAACTTACAACGTGGACTCGACCTGAAAAGACTCCGGCAAGAAACTCAACGGGCTTTTTATGGTCTATCTATAAACATAACAATCTACCTAAAATAGTTTTTTTTTTCTTTGCAAAAGAAACAAAGTCTAACAAATAACGAGTAGGTAAACTAGGCTTTATGGATATATTAGTAGTTATATTAATAGTTTATTAATATTTTGATGTATGTAGATACTATAATCTCCATTTTGCAGTCTTTTTTTTCGGTTCTGAAAACTTTGTTAAGTAATTTGGCGATTAAAAGAGTGAAGAGAGGTTATATTGTTAGACTCTTGTACCAGTGCTATACATGTTGCATTGTAAATCAGGCATCAAATTAAAACGTAAATTCGAACCATGTTAACTTTACAGTGACGACCCATTTTTTCTTTTAATTAAGCGACTACTGATTCTCCTCCTCCAGTTAAGCTAAATTGCTTGTATTAGGAGTTTGAAACTCGGCCAACGTGAACCCATCACTTTGGTTATATATTGGCCGGGTTTCAAACGTACGACTTCCTGCGACAATTACAACGGGTTATGCTCATGAATATCACATAAAATAAATGTATCACATAAAGAAACTTTTTTTATTTCTGACAATAACAGCCAAGTGAATCAGTAGCTACTGTGCATTGTAATTGTTACACTGTATTTGAATACTAATATAATAAAGCTAAAGAAAGAGTTAGTTTGTTTGTTTGAATTCGCTAATCTCAGGAACTGATTGGAATTGAAAAACTCTTTTTGTGTTGAATAGTGCGATTATCGAGGAAGGTGACAAGCTATATATCATCACGCTACTACTCAAGGGAGCGGAAGATTTCTCTCCGGGGTAAGCAGAAACAAAAGTCCGCAATTTGACTGTATCCTTCCTTACACACTTCACAAGCTTCCTATACTGTCATTAATCCTTTCATGTAACCCGACCGGTATCGAGTAGGTTACTTCTGACCTGCCCTACGTTATTTAAAAATTAATAAATTACGTGCATATAGATATGGCTTAAATGGGATGATATAGGGTATATAATATAGCCGGGAAAGGTAGGCTAGTTACATTGTAAAAGGACGAGTTATCAGTTTGCTAACTTCTAAAGTGTGTAAGTGTGTGTGTCTCAGTATGCGAGTCAATGCATGTTTACTAATGTACTCGAACATAGCCCCACGACTTTGGCTTCGGGATCAGTTAAATGTGTGTTTGTATTGCCTTTGTTTTCCATTCAGCAGTTTGCGCTGTGTTTGTTCATTCCAACAATAGTCAATAGTCATACGCACATGGTTGTATAGTTTGCAACTTTTACAGTTGTTGGTCGCAAAAGATGTTATATAGAAGACTTCGTGGCATCCTAGAGATCTGGGTCGGTTTGTCGAGTTGGGGCGAGAGGTTCTGTCATTGAACATTTACTTAGAATTGTATTATGATAAACAGCTGCTGAAGAGTTAAAACTTCACATTTTGAGCATAGCTTTTCGGTAGGTAATGTAAAAAATGCAGGCATTGGTTATAATCCCGATTTTTTTTTATACAGGACACGTCAATTTGACTTCGCCTCGCCTGATGGTAAGCTGAAGGCAGTCTCTGAAAAGAGGGTCACCATTACAGACACGTACCATGTTACAATGGTGGCACTCAGCTTGACGGCCTCATCAGATGCTTTTTCACGCCTCGCTTAAAGGACCCTTAATTACATCCAATGCTTGCATTTTGGAGCCTGCAATCCTTTCAACTATTCCTTCTTTCCATAATTTGGTTTAATTTGGCAGTGACTGCCATCTGACCTAGAGATGAGATATACTTGCAAAATTCCATACCAGGGCTTCTAAGTACGAGTACACAAAAATACCAGGGTCGAAAACCAGGTTTCAAAATACTTGAAAGTATTTATTTAAAACGTGAGTAAGGTATCCAGCCGCGGTGGCGGCGGCGTCCAAATTTGAAAATACTTGCATAGGAATTTGAGCCGTATGTCATTTCGTCGTAATTAAAATCGTGTCAAAATCGTATAAACAAAAAAATACTTTCAAGTTCAAAGTATTTTTCATTTATAAATTCGATTGTGTTCCTTATTTGCATTGTGGTACAGATCGTTTTCCTATGCAAGTATTTTGGGTTTAAGTTCACGCCGTACTTTGAAGGGAGCCCCGCGCTACTAGCAAACGTGAGTAAAGTATTCAGCCGCGGCGCCGGCATCCATATTTGAAAATACTTGCATGGAAAACCAGAAAAACCTGCAGCCGCTACGGCTTGGAGGGTAGGGAGGGAGTTGGGTGCACTTGAGCATTTTGCAACAAAAACTATACCATGCACGTGAAATTATTATCGTTACAAGAATATTACGAGAAAGGATTTTAAAACATTTTCCTTCAGTTCATGAACAATAATCAGCTTTAAGTTAGTTTCGCTAAGATCTTAGGCAGGTGTCTAACTACCTACTAACCATCTGGGAAGTTAGACTAGCTATGAACTATACAGAACATGTTTCGGAAGGAAGTTTTCATGATATAATAGATAGACGATCAAATTAGTGACTTTTGAAGCGGAAGATGCTGTAACTATTGGGATAAAAGCTTTCCACTGGGTTTGATTTCTAGTATAGTGAACATTATAACAGAATGCTACTGCTGTACTTTACTATCCACATGGTCTGTGCACACCTTGCGTTGAAAGGAATCTATGTAAGTTGATACTGCAAGTGAAAATATCATTTGCAAAATATTCCTCAAAGTTCTATTTGCATTGCATTAACTGACAAAATCAGGTTTTTCTTTGTTGAATTTGTTGTTAGGAAATGGTTCATTCTAACATCTAGGGATTCTTTTATAGGCTAAACCGATTCCAGAATGATAGGTACTCAGTCTCAGAATCTCGATTTTCATTGACTGGTTCGACAGATTGTCAATGGAAATCTATCCTCAGTAATAGCACAGAACAGATAATAGTTGGTAATAGTTATAAATCGAGATTCAGGACTGAGTAGTGTACTGGAATACGGGCTTTAGACACCGAAGATAGTAGTGAGATATCATACACCTAAGAAAGAAAGAAAGAAAGAAAGAATTTATTTGCTCATAAACATGGTACGATACAGATCTTAATGAGTATATCAGTTTTAGCCGAACATGTTTAGCCACGGCATGTGACATGCAAATATTTTAATTTTTATACTAAACAATTATTATTACCCAACTTAACATTATTACATTTAAAATTAAATAAAAATAAAAATTAAATATACTATTCATTAATACAAGTCTTAGGAGAACCTTAAAAATCTATTGCAAATAAATTATAACTATGATTATAATCAAATCATATAACTAACCTAACCTCACACATATTGGATAGTATGTAGACTCCCAAACTGAATTCCGACAAATCCTTCTACGGAGATCCTTCTTCTTCAATGCGGATAAACATACAAGTTTGTTTACAAATATTATACATAGAAACTTCCAGACCAATGCAAATATACTTATATAGAAATATTTGCACTGAGCGGGATCGAACCAGCGCCCCTTGTTGATGCAGAAGATCGCACTACGGCTGCGCCGCAAAGACCGTCTATATATTTTCTATCGGAAGACATAAAATTTTAGCAATCTATGCGAGTTGATTTCACGAACCATGTTTGTGTAGCTACGTGGGCTCACTACACTAGGAGTTTTGTCAACAGTCGGGAACACGATTACCCCGTGCTAGTTTTCGCTAACAAACAAATACCTATTTGTGTCCCGTGTTATTATATTACTAGCCAAACCGCCCTGGCTTTACCCGTGGCATATTCTGAAACCTTGAATTGGCCTTTTGAGCCCGTAATTTTTTAATCTTCAAATAATGTACGAAAATCAGCCGGATTTGTTAACATTTATGATCACTACTCCCCTCCCCTGAGCATTAGCGTGATGATATTTACCTTATAATCTTTGTCGATAAATGGACTAGATATTTTTTCAATTTGATCCAGTAGTTCCTGAGATTAGAGCGTTCAACCAAATAAACAAACAAACTCTACAGCTTTATAATATTAAGTGTAGATTATACAGTACCACTGGACTTAAAATACTTACAAAGGTACAAGAGTTTGAAAAAACCGTAGCCCTATTTGTTGAAGGTTGTGCTGATTCTAATAAGTGTTTAGTTCACAATTTGCCCGTTTTCAGTAGATATATATTATGATATTTGTATTGTTTGTAAATATACTTAGAGCGGATATCAGCAATAATCGAACCCGGTACCGGATATTGCAAGGAAGTCGAGAGACTGTGTTATTACGAGTACGACTTAACGTATTTGTTTGAGTAAAATTGAGAACGCAGTATAGGTGAAGTTGTTCTTCAAGATGGGCATTAGAAGGTATTATATTGTACACGTCCATAGGCCACGGTAACCATTTTCCATCAGGTGGACCGTGTGTGTCTGCCACCTAAGTTGTATAAAAAAAAGTTTTACATAATTATTGTTTAAAAAACCATTAAGACAAAAGGTGGATTGTGACGTTTTGTAAGAGCTGTTTTAAGGACTTAGGCCTGTATTTTAGAACGACACTCAGTCCTGAATCTCAATTTATCTGAGGACATAATTTAATTGATGTCCACCGCATGGACATCTCTTCGACCAATGAAATCGCTGATAAAAGGTGACACGTGACCAAAACGTCACGATTAGACTTTATCTCATCAACTTTATTGGTCAAAGAGAAGCGAAAAGATATGACTACGCCTTGCACCAAGATTCAAATCTGAGTACGATTCTAAAAAGCAGGCCTAAATGATTTTTGACTTTGAGTCATAATAGTACTACGAATAACTTTCATGATACTTATAAAAGTTACAAGAGTACCTACTCTAAGAGTATAATAATATTAAGGTATACCTACTCTCAGGCTACTTCAAGGCATGGAGTAATGCTTCAAATGTTGATTCTCTATATTTCAATAACAGTATTCAAACAGCAAGAGTTATAAGTTTACATAGGCATAATGAGTTCTCATGCATTTCATATTTTCCTTCCATTCCTGTTTCGTTTAAACTGAGTTTATCCTCATGTCGAGAACTGTTGAACAGAGCTCGTTTACACTTGGAAAATGACTTAATTTTGCACTTGTCGAAGTTGAGAGCACTTGTTAAGAGTAAAATATTTCTCTTTGGTTGTTTGTGAGGTTCTAGAAACCAGTGCACAGGAAGAAAGCTGTATATATATTTTGTGATTTGGTAAAAAACCGAATAAAAATGGGATCTGTTGGTCGTAAATGGACTGGCAGTCAAAGGTTTCGTTTTATGTTCGAAATGGTAAATAGCACAAAAGTAAAGTGAGGGTTGTGACGAAGTGTAGTTAGGGGACGCTGTATTTTTATTTATGAATAGAATATCCGAAGAGGATCTTAGATTTTATCAGTTTTTTAGAAGTATAAAGCGAAAATATTGTTCTAGTAAAAAGTATAAAGGAATCTTGGCTTAACAGAGCTTGTAGAGGATTACTTCTTGAATAAAATTGCTTAGTAAAGGTGCTGTAGGTGTTTAGGTATTTTCTTTATTACTTTCTAGAAATTTTATAACAACTTTAAGCCTATCTTTCTTTAGAGAAAAATATTGTAGTTAATAATATCAAGATGATACATTGCTCGATAGGTACTGCTATTTACTACTTATGTACAAAACCCACCATTTATATATTCTATACATACATACAGTCACGCCTCTTTCCCAGTGGGGTAGGCAGAGACCACAGTTTTCCACTTGCTTCGATTCTGGCATACATCTTTCGCTTCTTCTACTTTCATATTGTTTATATATTCTATGCTCTACGCAATTTCATTTTATTTGGAAGATTCATATAAAAACAAACAAGTAGGTATTTAATTTATTTGAGTTAAACGGTTTTATTGATTGAAATTGTATTGTCATTCGAACACTGGTGTGATAACCTGGTGTGACCACGAGTCCGGCATGGAACTAAAGGGGTGTATCAAATATTAGATCTGAAATCTGTCAACAGGAAGAATGTGAAATTTCAGTAAGTACCTACTAGACCGTTAGTATCTACTTGTTCTGTTTGGGTCCAACCCAAACAGAACTAATTTGGATCCCTCGGCCACGGGGACGTCGTCGACTACCAGGGCCCTAACAAGCAGGCTAAACTAAATAAAACCGTTTTAAAACCGGTAACCTGGGCTCCGAGGTGAAGGTTTCAGATGTAACCGGGACCCATCACTGTGAAGATGATGATAAGATATAAAAGAGTTCACTAATATTTGTGACCCCTTATGGGTACACAATCTCAACAATGTGTGTCAAAATCAGGAGTTAAAAAGAGGTTATAATACTTATCACAAGTCTCTAAAGAACAATATTCAATTTCCGGCTCGCTAAGATCTTAACGAGCGAAAGTCGATTAAAGCTCGTCTGGGAATAACCGACACTCTGGTGAGCTTGACAGCCGTTGTTAAAGCTTCTTCGGAGTTTATAGGTAATACAAAGGCTTACCTTACCCTTTAAACTTTATTTGTAAAACAGGTGATACTGGTGATAGAAAAAAACGAACTCGAATCACGCCTCCAGTTCCATAAAAAATCATGATAGGTTCGCAGACTGGTAGAGTAGGTCTAGGTAATATTCGGAAACAAACAGATAAAGAAATAACAAAATCTTTTCTTCAAGCGGACGAAAACAACACCTATAAGGTGCACGCAATGAACCTAGAAATGCAAAATGAATGGTTGACCCTAGGTGAATTTTGTATTCCCATAGCCTTAAAATGGCGTACCATAATATACGACTGGTAACCGGCCTTACTTAAATTTTACCTAAATGCATTCCAGTTGACCCTCCCCGACCAAAGCAATCTAGTCAGGTGGGGAAAAGCCACAGATAAAACATGATGTAACTCATGTGGTGAAGCAACTGGTACGGCTAGGCACCTGCTAGTGGGTTGTAGGACGTTATTAGACCGGGGTCATTACTCGCGCCGACATGATAAGGTATTAGAAATCATACGTGAGGCTGTAAGTTTGGCGGTAGCTAGAGGGAAAAAAGGATTAACTACAAACCAAAGAAATGACATTATGTTTGTATAGGAAGGCTGCTCAAAGAAATCATCTCAAAAGCCATATTCAATTTTAATAACTGCCGTTGACTGGACAATACTCGTAGACACGTATGAGAAGCACTATAAAATACCGGAGGATATCTGTGCCTCATCATCCAGACCCGATATATTCCTTTTTTCACGATCGCATAGGCGTGCAGTGCTTGTAGAACTCACAGTACCGTGGGAATCTAGTATACCTAAAGACCACGCTATAAAGACAAACAAATACTTTGACTTGACTAACGAGTTAACCAAAAACGGCTACGTGGTTAAACTCTACGCCGTAGAAGTAGGAGCAAGGGGAATTCCAGCTAAATCCCTGTACAACTTACTTAAAGACCTCGGATTGCCAAGAGCTTCAGTAAGCTCTTTACTAAATCGAATATCAAAAGCGGCATTGATAGGATCTTACCAAATTTGGATAGGTAGGGGGGGGGAACACTACTGACGGTGGAGGTGAGCGCTGATGCATCACAAGGTGGCCACCCTAAACCTACATCTGGGTCGCAAGTCCCAGTCGCCGTCACGGTGTTCCTCTCTGTATCACGCTATGGACCCGGCGACCTCACGGTGAATCCATGGAGTGCTGAGAATCGGATCTCTTTTGTAGGGTATGGTATAGGGCCCCAACCTTGGTATATGGGGCCCCATAAAATCTTCGGGACTCAAGTCAATTTGATTTGGGAGTCAATACACCTGGTTCATAACGGACAGCGCTCTAAACGTTCTAAATCTAAACGCCATATCCACATCAGGAGGCAAGATGAATCCAAAGGTCTTCAAAGTGTTACCGGAATAAGCACTCGGATAATGAATGAATACCTCATCGAGAAAATTAGCTTAATAAATTAATAACATTGTAACATATGCAGTGAAAATGAATTAATATTTCGTACAACGTTGCACTGAATTACAAACATTGTACTAACTTTAGGTGTATGCAAGTAATTTACTTTATCTTTCCTGATCATAACCAAAAAAGTAATAAAATTGTTACTGTTTATAACTTTGGGTACACTTTGTATTAAGATATAATATTTCCGTCAACGTTATATTACTTCAAAGATATAAGAGAAAATGCTACTGTACCTGCTCCATAATTAGTACTCTCAGGCATTTTACTAAAGGTATGATTCCGAAGCCGACCGCTTTATCAAGTAGGTACTAGCTGACCCGGCGAACTTCGTACCGCATATTTTCTGATCCCGATCCCGCTGCATATTCCTAAATGTATCAGTGTTTCTCTAAAATATTATGCATGTATTATACATATAAACCTTCCTCTTGAATCACTCTATCTATTAAAAAAACCGCTTCAAAATCCGTTGCGTAGTTTTGAAGATTCAAGCATACATAGGGACGGACAGACAGCGACAGCGACTTTGTTTTATAATAATGTATAAGTAGTGAAGTGATGAAGTAATGGGTAGGTACGCTGTATCTGTTGCATGCGTCTTTCGCTGTCGTATGCGGCTTCGGAATCATACCTTAAGGGTTATCCGAATGTGGGCATTCTTCTAATACACGGTACATCACTTTTACGGAACACGAGAAACATATTAATCAGAGCCGAATATCGCAAAAGTAGATGAATAACTACTTACTTCCGCTTTTTCTTATTAAGAGTATATATGATGATATATTTCTTCTAATAAACTTGGCCCTTTTACTACAAGATTGTTATTAATATATAACGTAGTTCAGGAAATTACAACTGACTAGTTATCTGCTTCGGAAATTATTTAACTCACAAGCAAAACATAGGTATTTAACCAATGCCACAGAACAAATAATAGTAGGTACTACTAGGGTACCAATGCATTGTACTGGGTGGCGCAAAAGTAAAGACCCTATTTGGTTCGGCTATAACATTTTTTCTAAATTAGAAAACTAGATTTAGGTTTTTTTAAATGTATATTTGTACCATTAAATTTCGTACCATTAGGATTTAAAGATGATGTCTTTTAAATGGTGACCTCCAGAGTTGATACACATTTGAGCCCTATTTATGACATTTTGCATAACTTGCCGTAACACTTCCTGCGATATGTTCGTTATTTCTTGACGAATGTTTTCTTTTAGAGCTGCGAGAGTCTGTGGCTTGTTCACATACACCCGAGATTTCAAAAAACCCCAAAGAAAGAAGTCTGGACTGGTCAGATCGGGTGATCTTGCAGGCCAAGGCAAATCGCCAAAACGAGAGATAACTCGGCCTGGAAAAGCGTCCCTCACTAAGTCCATAGTGTCGCGCGCTCTGTGTGCCGTAGCGCCGTCTTGTTGAAACCAGATGTGCTCCAGCCCCAATTCGTCCAAACTGGGTATCAAAAACTCACGTAACATGGTTCTGTAGCGTTCTCCAGTGACAGTTATCGCATTGCCTCCAGCGTCTTCGAAAAAATAGGGTCCGATCACTCTGTCAACACAGATGCCACACCATACAGTAACTTTTAGTGGGTGTAGAGGTGTTTCTTGAATAATGCGCGGATTACCAGTGCCCCAGAACCGAGTATTCTGCTTATTGACATGCCCTGAGAGATGGAAATGCGCTTCGTCACTCATAACCAATTTTGAAGGAAAATCATCCTCTTCAAGGTTGAGGTTTATGACGCGCTGGCAGTAATCTAGACGAGCTCGGTGGTCAGCAGGCAGCAGCTGATGAGTCATTTGAGTTTTATACGGGAACATCTTTAAGTCTTTCACCAAAATACGCTGCAGGGTCCGTCTGGAAATGCCCAATTGCGTGGCACGTCGCCTCGTTGATGTTTCTGGACACTCTTCCACATCTTCGCGCACAGCATCGATATTTTCAGCTGAACGGCCTGTTCTTGGTCTCCCAGACTTAGGTCTATCCAATGTTGAGCCAGTTGCTTCAAGGCGTGTGGCAAAGCGTCGAATTGTGCGACCAATCGGTGCCGGACGGTGGGGAAATCGTCGACGAAATTCACGTTGTGTTCTTATCACTGATGAATTATTCCGTAAGAACATTGACACAATTATTCCACGTTCTTGGGGAGTAAAACGGTCCATGTTTATTTTCAGTGTATTTTACATTTGTTCACTACACAATTTCCAACAACAGAATGACAGAAAATGTCATATAAAAAAAATAAAGGTATTTTCTTTAGTGCCAGTACTTTTGCGCCACCCAGTATATAGTAGCTCATTTTATAATGTTGTAAGGAATTTTCATATTTATTTCACTCTGTAGTTGTGGCGAGGGGGCCGGCTTCCCAATGGGTCCAATGGTTCATGAGAAACTAGATTGAGATAAGGTTTTTATTTCCACCAGCTTCCCTTCTGAAAATGTTCACCCACAGCCACTGCTCTGTAGGCCGCTGAAAATAGAGTGTACCGATCCACTAAGAGCTTCAGGACGAGGTTAGACTCAGAGAGAGATCACCTGTAAACCGGTTTACCTGCTAAGTGATGGACAAGGCTCTAGCAAGGGTATTTTTTCGGGGTTGCAGCTATAAAAGCCGTATAAATATATCACTTAACTAATAAAATAGTTGTCTATAGTTTTCCTTAACAATAAAGCTACACTGACAACTATAAATTATTAATATCTGTAGTTCGCTGAGAACTTCAGCTAAGGCAGCTGTTCTATATTTTCTAGTATTTTCACTCCGAGCTTATCGCGGATTTCCGCGCACGTTATTTCCTCTGTTAGTACTTTTACACTCAGGTAGTTCCATATCTTTTCTAAATAGATATTTGATATTGCAATATTCTGTTACCGGTTTTTAACATCTTCGTGGCGAAGGTGTAACTGTGTAGGATATCACATTGAGAGGTTAAGTAATACTAGCTTCAGTCTTACTTAAGATGGATGACCATTCTTAACCTAGTGCGACACCTTCATGTTACGGAAAGCACGTTATGTCATCAAAAAACTGTAGGTACCAAAATTCAACCCTGCCTCTCTAGACAAGTGGCAATAGGTAAGTTTAGGGTGAAATTTTAAAGCATTTCTTGTGTTTTATAACTATTCAATCGTCTCTCTTCTTCTCGAGGTCAATTCTCTTTTCTATATTTTAATCGATTCGAATAGGTAAGATTGTAAAATAGAATGGAATATGGTATGGCATGGGAATGGCATTGATGATGATGACGTTGACGACTGTCACTTACGTCAATATACGTGTCAATTCCATAAAATTTACTATTTTACAATACTTAAATTTCCACTTGTTTAGGGGGGCAAGTCCGCTTTGTCGTTCGTGATTGAGTAACAAAGTAAACAAACTTTTCAAACTATCACGTTTTAAATTCTACAGGTTTATAAAAATATTTATATGAATAAGGTTTAGAAGCAGTAACGATATAGTAATCAAGTCTACCTAATTTTCATTCTCACTTTAATCTACATCCGATTTAAAACATCGGAATAAAAAGAAAAGTTCGTTTAAAATATTCAGCTGTTTCATTGTGCCACAAATCCTTGGCCTCCATTCGTGTGAGCTACGTCCGCCACTGCACTCGTTTGATTATTTATTTAACTCGTGTATACTTCATGCACCGCAGTTCCCGGCCACGAAAGTGCTCCGATGTGCAGTTGGAACAGTAATACCACACATATTCATGTTCGTTTGTGGCATTTTTGTACACTTCACTCTAGCTGTTGAATATGTTTTATTTACACTGCTTCAAGCAAAGGAATGGTTTATAGGTTTTTATATTTGGTAGACACTGATATTGTGTAATGAGAGACAGTGAAGTAGTTTTTAGGTTAAGGCACTTTGATCCTAGTCAAGCAGGTAAAGTTTTATTATATGGTAGTCTTCAAACAGGATACAGTTCGGCTGTAGTACTGAAAACCCAGTCTAGGTTGAATTTCTCATATGAAATGGTGGTTCCCGCGGTGGAATGTGAAGGTATTCTATAGATTATGGCCCATCTGCTAAATTGTTTACCCACCTAGTATTCGAGTATGATTCCATTATGGCGATGATGGCAGGTTTACTAGTGAATGCTTCTTTCTCATTGAGCTAGGCAGACACAATACCTGCCCACTAGCTTGGATTGGGATCGTGGCATATTTTTGCTCATTCTACGTCCATACATGATCGCCGGTTGCTGTGTAGCGGAGATAAACAGATGGGTATATCGCACACAAGTGAAATTGTATAGCTTATTGAAGCAGTTACACTGGTTCTACGTGTATCGTAGAGACGCACCGCTACGCCATCGCCACCCCGCTACGCATCTCTTAGTCCCATGCATCGCTACGTCGCGCCGCCGAGTGCACTGGTAACCTGTTTCTCCGTGTTACCACCAGTCCGTATTCCAAACAATTTTTGTCTTTGGGACAGTCACACAAAGTAAATCTGTGTAAGTATTCCTGTTGAAGCAGAGCGCACACAATACGATTCTATGGAATTTAATTGACCAACTCCTGCATGACTCTGCTATTAGATAGATATATTTTTATACACTATCGATGTGAACCCACTCCTTAAACACGAAATTTAGCTTAGCTGGAGTGGTATTTTTTAGTGGGGAGTATTTTTATTTCTTTTTTTCTTTCTATATTCAAGAGTACAGTAATCAATACTAAATGAGTAAGAAATAATCTTATCTGTTGAGAACGACAATATAAATTTTGTATGGAATTCTGGGCGGTCTTCATTCAGGGGAAAAAGATAATAAATTTCATAGAGACACAGAATTTCAGATACCTACTGAATTTCAAATAGATTCAATTTTTGAAAATGTACCTATTAGGTATGATAGATGCACTTAATTTGTTGTTATGAAGTTTTATATTCGATTTGATATGCATGGATAAAATTAAAGCCAAAATACAAAAAAATGGCGTCATTTTGCGTTATTTTTCCGTCATTATTACTACAAATATACGATGTTATATAAAATTTTGATTTAAACATAACATAACATAAACTCACGCCTTTATCCCTGAAGGGGTAGGCAGAGGTGCTAGCGCCCACATTTCGCCGTTTATGTTTAGGTCCCATTAACCGGGCACTTATAAACCTGCGTTAAATTGTGATTTAACGTGTCGAATTAAATATTATTTGCGAAGTCATTTTGATGGGTATTGTTTTGCTACTGATTGAGGTTGAGCCAGGAGCCTCGGTACTGTTCATACCCGTGATAGCAGTTCATACTTGTAAGGCGCGCTCTATAGCAATGTATACTCTAAAGTATTATGTATATTATTTATTTTCTCTTTGCAGAGCAAACCAGCAGGAATCGGGTTATCAGGACCCCTCGCTACTTGATGAGTAAGTTCATTTCAATATTATTTCTTGCTCGGTTGTAGCTAAGTAGGTAGTGTTAAGTCGTTCATCTTAACATGGAAGTGACGGACGTAATAAATAAACAAGCACTCTGAATAAATTACCTATCAAAGAACAAGATATGAAAGGTAAAACGAAACTTTAAAGAGATGCTCCGTTAGTTTCAAGTTAAGTTTGCTTACACTTATTTCTCACAAGTTTATTTGTAACTTCGCTGCGCTCTTGCAGCAGTACCTACAGCAATAATTACGAACACTCACTTAGCTTGGAAAGAGTTACTTATTCAAGAAATGCACCGTTTCTTTCAATTTTATACTCTAATATAAAACTTGAGTAAGTGTATTTTCTAGGGGCTTGTATTTGTAAGTTATAAGTAGGTAGGTATATCAATGTTTGTATACGTAGAAAGTTTATTTAGAACAATTTTATAAAACTGTTTATACTGGAGATTGATGACGCTTAGTGGAACTTGCTACACATACTGAATAAAGCACTTGTACTTTTCCCCAATTATTTATTATTTTGAGCCTAACCGGTTTCGCCTTACGGCATTCTCAAAGGTTTACAATGGTTTCAAATAAATAATTAATAGGTTTTATATAATAAATAATTATCAAAAAGTACTAGAGCTTTATTCAGTATAATTTTATAAAAATTATAACAAAAGCTATTAACTCCTTATGCTGCTACTGAATTTTTAGATTATATTTTTCTTATCTTTTAGTGAACTCATATTGGAAAGACGAGTGCTGATAGATACATCTACGTTGGGGAATTTGCGCGTAGATCCCCAATCACTGGCTTATCACTGCATAGAGCGTAATACAAATGTTTTATTTGAATAATTTTGTTTTACAAAATAATATAATATTATGTGAGCTCACTTCTAATACAGTTCGAACACATGTACTGAATTTATTTGGAGGAATTCAATTCATGATGTCGGATCCATGGTAGGTACGAGTACCATACCTACATAAGTTAAAAAAAAAAGAAACGCCTGACCTGCTCTTGTGCCTTGCTTATATGTATAGTCAATGAAGGTAAAGTATTCCATGATATTTTATTAGAATGGATGTAGTGTAATTTTCTAATCAAATAATATAATTAATTTGTAAATCTATTCTGCTGGTACTTATACAGTTAAATGACAGTTAAGTATGTAATGTTCGAAGAAAACATTTGAGTTGTAGTTGAATCTCACCAATAATAGAGACCAAGTTGTTTAGTTCGTTCAATAAACTTGAACAGAATTAAACAATTCACTCTATTTCATTACGACCTGTGAAAGAAAAATATAAGTAGCTGTGGAACATACAAGATTAGGTAGTCTTCTGTTCAATGTAGGTGCGCTGTTTGCACGCAGTTACGTATCAAATATTGAACATAGCTGAATTAGTAATAGCAAAGAAAGTTCTACTTACTTGTAGCGCTTACTTCGGGCCCAAGAGATTCGAATGCTTTTCCAAAACTCAGCTTCAGCAACCGATCTGAATCTGAAACAAAAATTGTCTTTAACATTTTTGGTTACAACGCCATCTATGTTCGTGCTCTAGAAACAGTTATAACTAAGAGTTTCTGAATTGTACTGGATTGTACGGAGTACTGTGAGTTTACGACTGAAAGATTTGACGGTTCCGGGAAAATGCACTAGATGGCAGTGTTATTAAAATTTCATTTTGTTTACTTTCTTATTGTTATTTTTGTTGCATTTTACAAACTTATTATTTTACTTAGTTGAACATTTACAGGTAATAATTTAATAAAATAAATATCTTATTTTTATATATCCACACCTGTATACCTTCAAATGGTTTTGCAGAAGTATTAAGTTAAGCACTCACATTCGCATCGGTTCTCATAATGAGCAGTTTTCCAGTAGGTATAATAATCAGTTGATTTTTAAATCATCAAGAGATGGCGCTAGCATAGCTTTTGGTAATTTTAATGTCTGTGGTTTATTTGTGCGATGTTGCCAAAGATTACTTTCATTTACCCATATTACAATAGATAAAATATGATAAAACGCTTAATTCTTTTCGCGTCACTGTCTGTAATTTAAAATAATATTATATTTAAAATAATTTTATCAAAAAAAAAATGTCAAAACATTTATGTAAGTAAAGTAAATCATTACAAAACCGAAGAACATTTTTTCCATAAATTAGGGAACTGGATGTGAGACCACACTCTACTTACCAAAAGTGCCGGCTGCGCCATCTAGCTTGTCTTTAGGAACGTTATAAATACCTACTGGAAAACTGCTCATTAGGGCACGAGTCTATTGCCGTCAACCGGGTACTATTACTACTTCGAGCTGTTATTGAGACATTCGTCACAGAAAAATAAATCTAATTACACTTTCCGACCCCGAACTCCACCAATACCTTCGCGTTCAAAACAAGGGAGCACTTCCAGGTGACCTGGCATTTCGCCAATATTCTTATTCATGTAAATTTAATGCTATAAGCATTCACAATTTAACAGAGTAGGATGCTTATTACATTGGGTTGTTTACGAACATTAATTTATGTTAACTCCTTTCTTTGCCAACAGTTTTGGAATTTATATTTTCTTTTACAGTAGTTACTATTAAATTATTTGACTGTGTCTGCGATTTTGTCTACGTGAAATTGGATATAGGCTTAATTCTTTTTCTAAAATATAATACCTACTTCACGGCTTAAAACGTTAGCTATCTGCCAGTGGACGTCCCATCAAAAACGGTTAAGCCGATTCAGAGACATTAAAACGAGCAGACAGACAAAAATTATACACAAAAGTGGCGAGGGGTCCCTGTAACCCGATTTTTGTCGGCTTCCTATTCGGTCGCATGGTGCATAATAAACTAGATTGCGTCAAGTATTTTTTCCACTGATTTTTTTTCTATTCGCCCCTGATATATGGTAATAACTATTACCCGATTTTTCTCCAATCAAAGCTTTGCAAAATTATACAAACCAGCAGCTGTGGAGTCAGGCGGAGGTTGGAAGAGGAACGTGGCTGCAAACCCTTGGCCTGGTGTGGCTGAGTTGGCAGTGAATTGGATCAGAAGTGCTGGCCCCGTCGACAACACCTCGTATCCTGAAACAAGTCATATCTTTTGAGGTTCTTGTTCTCTAGATTAAAAATAATAATTACCTACAATATTGATATTAATAATTCTTATTATTTTGTACTTTTTGGAGACTAAAGAATGAGTTAGGAAGGAATACGCATTTGGGATTATTTAAGAAATGGATTAGTTTTCGACGGATAATACGAAACAGTTAGTGGAGGTCAGATGGCAATCGCTTCACGAAAAAATATCGAGATCTAGCCAAATCTGTAGTTAAGACGGTAAAGCGGCTTCGGATGCGACTGGGAATTAACGCTAGAATGAGAGAGAATACGAAACAACCTATTTTAATTAAGTGTGTTTCCATGAAGAAACAGGTTAACAGTACCGGCTACCTGCAACCAACAAAGTGTGTTTCCATGAAGAAACAGGTTAACAGTACCGGCTACCTGCAACCAACAAGTTTTCATAGCAACAAACGTAATATTTTGCAATTTTTTTGACAAACGACGAATTGACACGATAGCAACACGGATAGGTGTCGGTAACATGTTTCTCCATGTAGATCACTGATCTCTATTAATAATAGAGTTCAGTGATGAAGATACACAATGTCCGTTTCAGAAAAAATAATGCATAAAAAGTTTCTGAACCTTTGTTTTTGTATAAATTGCCAGTTGACGTAGGCTTTATAGTGTAAGCTACGTTAAATAATAAATAATAAAAAAAAAAAATTGATACAAAAGTTTTCAGTTACAATCATTTTGACATCAATGTGGTGGTTATAATTTCTGAAATGATGAGTACGTACTAATACTCAAACTAGGCTAATGCCTGTAGGTATATAATACATGCTCTCTTTTATTGCCCTAAATATTCCTATACACGTTACAACCACATTTAAAACCAAAATTAATTTTGCAGCAGAACGCTATTCATCAAAAGATTGGCGTTGATTTTCAAAACGTTCAAAACAACGTGGATTTGGCATCAAAGGATGTTCTTCAGACATCAAAATGTGGAACACAAAATTCTCCTACACGCATCAGTATCGCTATATGCGTCGTGTTTGTTATATTAGACGGAAACAGCTGTATGTAACATGTTCTGAATAACTTCGAGACGGTTCTATTGTGAATAAAGGTTTTTGAGGAAGGTTCCTATTGAAAAGATGAGCGCAGTAACGTGAATGATCCCCGTCCTATTGTAACTGACTTTTGGGTTGAGTAAATTCGGAAGAGAGAAAAAAAAGATTAATGAAAGGGAATAAGAACATTGGATTACGTTCTAAATAAGTGGATCTGTGTTGTTATTATCGTATTGTTGATGTTCGGCGCTGTGATTTTGAAAGGCTGGTGCCATAAAGACTTGAGTATATAAAGTCAGATGTAGGTATTTTGTAATAGAATACCTATCTACAGTATAAATTTTTTTCTTCCTATGAATTTTTTCTTACGGAAATCACCATTTGGTTTAAGTGTTCTCATATAACATCTTATCGCATTGAAAATCAGTTCATAAAAAGTGTTTTAAAGAATTTATAAAAACCACCTAGAAATTAAAATCATGGGGGTGATAAATTACTCCCAGTAAAATTAGGTTTTACTGTTATACTGAATTCGAAAAGTACACTAAACTTAATAAGTAATAAAGCGAGAGAGCCAATGCGTAAATATGAGATAAGTATGCAAAACTATCTCGATAGTAGATAAAGTGGTCAAGGTCTGTTCAAGTGCAAATGTTATCGATATTGGCATTTATACTTCGAGCTTTATAGACATTCTTCGGTCAATTCGTATTAGTGATAGCGCAGAGTTGAAGCGCGTGGAAGTGAAATTTTGACAACCCACCAGTCAGCGCTGGCCGTTCGCATATTCGGGCCATAGCGCATAATACGTACCTAACCATAAAGGTATGATTCCGAAGCCGACCTCATACGACAAATGCAGACGCATGCAGCAAATACAGCGTACCTATTACTTGTTAAACTCCGATATGGATAAAGAGGACCATTAGGAAGCTGCAATGAACTACGCGTATATGCTGCTTCTGCAGTTGTGGTATGCGGTCACATTTAGGCCGGGGTGCGAGGGATATGGCTTCGACAATCTCACCTCCGGCAACCGACGGCCCACAGACAGCGTGCGTTTTAGTCGGTTCGAGTCCGACATAACCTCCTCCTCCGGTTCCGGTGGCGGAAGTATCCTTTGGGATTTTTCGCACGATAAAAAAAAAAGGTATGCGGTCACATTCGGAACGCGTACTTGTTCGGCAAAAAGCGCTCAAAGCAGTGCATATTTTTTATTCTAGAAGATAAAGGTGAATTTGCTATAGGTATTTGGCTTTTAGATTAAAAACACTATAATGCGCTTTGACTCTCAACTCTGCTATAGTGTGAATTCATTCGAAGAAGAGTCACACACCAAAGCAGCAAGCATATAGCAATTTTTTATAATATTTGGCGTCTACACCATTCTTAACAAGATGTCGTCAAAATTCAAGAAAGGGAAAGTCGATAACGGGTAGGAAGTTTGCTACACCAGATTTAACAGCAGATTTTAGGAACATTTTAGGGCAACATTTGTTACTTAATTTTAAACAGGATGTTGAGAAAAAATTCAATAGGGAAAGGGATTACATGGGAGCAATTTACTGAAGCGCCATAAAACGGCCGATTTTAATATTATTTTCAATCAAATACATTGGGCACTTAAAAAGTTGTAAAAAACCGTGTTTGCACATGCCGGAAATTTTAGATTAGGTTGCTTTTATACCGTTATATATATTGGGAGATGTTGCGAAAATGGTTGTTATCAGTGGTGAAGGGCAATCGGTTTTTTTTTAAAAGGGTAGCCGGTGTTTGGTAGTTTGTCACACTGCACACACCATTGCATTGGTCTCTACCGTCTCTGAAAAGAAAAGTCGGCCAGAATCGTGTTATGGGATCCCCTAGCCACTGTTGGTTATTATTGTTCGCAGAAGAGAGTTGAATGTATATGAAAGTGAAAGAGGCTTGACTGTATGTATGTATGTGTGAAAGTGAAATACCTACCACTCACTATAAAATTTACAAACTTGAAATTTGGCAGGTAGGTTCCTTATAGGGTGTAGACACCCGCTTATAATTTTACGAAACTGTGGAGTTTAGGGCAGTAAAACCGGGGTTAACTAACTCCACGCGTACGAAGTCATAGGCAGTCGCTAGTGTTAACATAGAATCACCGAACTAGATTAATTAGCCTGGACATTTTGAAAAGAAAGAAAACATTTCCTGTCCAGAAAATAGTATAAAGAAAAGAAACCATTGTCAGAATATATAAAACCTGGAAATTAGGTAGGTACAGTGAGTCGGGCCAGCAATCACAGTGCTGCGCAACTGGAGCGAGTAGGTTATCGGTAGGGATGTCAGCAGGCTGTTCATACATCCTCACATGTTAGATATTGGTTTAATACATTATATAAAAATTATCCGTGTGGTGACGGAGAAAGAACAAAGTACCTATCACCTCATCTCATCCAAAGGGTGACGTAAGAGGCGACTAACGAAAAAATACGCTGACGATATCACAGCGAGAGAAGTAAAAATTAAAATAAAACTCTGTGGCAACCTATCTGGCCAGCGTGAAAACGGTAGGCCAAACAATCCAAACATTGGGAGAGCCCTATGTCCATTTTGTGGACTGCGATAGGCTAATTGAAGATTGAAATTACACTACACCACTTTAAAATCAGGATGTTGAATTCACTAGATGAAGCTCGCGTCTCCAAGCTTATGGTAAAGTTATCTTGTTCCTTACTGAACCTGTTTCTGGGATGAGAGTATATGATTTTTTAATCTAGGAAATGGCCTATTTATGTGCCAATTTTCATCCAAATCTGTTTTACTTCGCTGTCACTGAAGTGACCCTGTTCTAATTTTTGGTAATCGAGCATACACACAGAACTCTTAGAGGAATATAAATAATCGTCGTTAAATCAGTTTGTGTGGTATAGACACGAGTATAATATCATTAAAAACGATCAGATTCTAACGATATTATTTACCCATAGGCCATAATTACGTAGGTGGGTACTCTAAGACGAATTTTAATAGATGTGCTTATTAGAACATGCATTGCCGTTGTAAGCCAGTTTGCACTTCACTTCACAATTTCATCGTCGCAATTTACGAGTGTTAAAAATCGAATATTATATCTATAAAAAGCGTGTAACAACCCTATTCCCGAAAGTCAACGCTGCTTTGACGTGGCATTATTCATTCAAAAAGGGAATGGTTGGATGTCGTAGCCGTGGCGAGGTGACGGAGCCGATACGATTGTGAGGAGAATACATACCCGAGTAGATTGAGTTGATCGAATTGTTCGGGATTAGGTCAGGTTTTAAGCAATACAGCTCAGGTAAAGGATACCGCAGGTACCGTTTTATTGTTCTAAAAAAAATGGTTTTAGATGTTGTTACCTACATTTAGAATCTAAGATTCACAAAGGTACAAAAGACACAATTCATTACTAATAATGACTCATTTGGTAAGGAATTAGAGTGCCACCTTCGCTGGCGTGGACACGTTTTATGGCAGTCGCCAGGCTACGTGGGTAACAAATGCCTGGTAGTGGTGCCCCCGCTGGGTCCAGGTAGAAGGGGCAGGCCCAAGAAGTCCTGGCTCGACGTCGTGGAGAGTGACATGCGTGCAAATGGTCTCACTACCATGGACATCCAAGATCAAAGAGGAGGAAGAAGAGTCAGTAGGCGGACCCTGAGCTTTGAGGTCACCTTGGCCTCGGATGCGCTCAGGAAATACGTTTCCATGATGATGGAGGTAAGGTATTAGTTAAGTTATACGTTACATACGCCATTGCGACGAAACACCGTGCGGTTTAGTCGGTTTTTAGTCGGTTCGAGTTCAACATACCCACCTTATCATTACCTCCGTGAGGTGAAACTCAAGGAGGTTTCCATAACGCAAAAAAGGTGCTATCAATTCTGAAGTTTTGGCTGTTTATTATGAGGCATAGGGTAACTTACCACCATTTTTGCTTAACTAAAAATGTAATGCCTAATAAAGGCAGTAAATTTCAAATCAACGATTCCCGACTAGGGCTCTTTAAAGACAAAGAAGCTTGCAGAAATAAACTAAGTAGTGTGTGTATCTCGCGTGGAAAGTATTTCATTCATCAAATAATACATTAATCAGTTAGTATAAAAATAGTATACCGGTGTGTCCATAATAAAATCATAGCGAAGAATGTATTACATTGTTGAAAGTTAGACAATGATAGCCCGTGGTCAAGGGCCTTAACTTTATACATTCCTTTTTATATTTATAGCTTCCTTAACAGTTTGGTTCACTGCCAAAGTCATTAAGAAGAAGAATAGGGTGATACACAGGAAACTATTATTAGTAAACTATCAGTAGATATTAGTATTACCTACTTTTATATAAATCCAATGCTTCTGTATTTTTTCTTTATGATTTTACAGAAAAGTTGAGATTCGAATGTAAATGTAACAGTTTCTAAGAATGAACGTAATCGATCGAAATTGTAACCATAATATTAGTTGTATAGGTACACGTATTGTAAATTCTGTCAAACGCTAAATCAATTTCAACAAAGTAAAAATTAAAATAATAGATATAATGGAAAAATTCAATATAATCCTATTTTCCACTCATAGTTCATTATTCTTTGAGCCTTTTTCCAAATGTGTTGGGTCGGCATTCAAGTTTAACTGTGATGCGACTGAACTTCGATATTCTCCGTGAAGCGACTACCATCTGACCTCTACAACCAATTTTATTATGGTTTAAAAAACTATGAGTGGAAAAATACTAATTTAACCTATTAAAGGAACATTATTATTGCTCCCTTTGCTCACATCCAAATAAAACGTTAGGCTCTAGTCAACAAATAAAATTTCGGTCGCGGTGCTCGAGGGCTTCAAGTTATGACATCCGGTAACGTCGGAATATTGCGATTGAGGAACTGATAGCGTTGGATAGGTGAACAAGAATACGTTACTTGAGTTAATAATAATAATATGTAGACATGGTGGGATGGGCTGCAGCTGCAGCTATTATTGTGCCGATAGTCGTTTCAGTTCATGGACTTATCGCCGAAAGCCTCAATCAACATTTTTAGGCTCTCGTTAGACAGTTGGTTCAAGGGGCTTGATGCAGAATGCAGTTGTGGTAGGCACGGCACGCATCATAGTGGGGAAGTTCCTCTCCCTGGACTCCTAACCACCGGTAGCTTGGTCCCTGTACCCGATGCCGATGAGGTATAACTATGTTTTATATCGTCTGCTTACGGGTAAAAAGTAATAAGTGCAGTTAGTGTCAATTCGAGTAAATGCATCTTTAAAGTTTACGTTCTAATTTGATCTAATTCAAACACATTAATTAAAAAAATGTTAAAGTAAAATGGTGCAATAACTATCCTATTTTTCAGATATAATCTTAAATATAATTTAGTGTACTTAAAAACTGTATAAAATTTAGTTTAGATCGAAAGGGGGTCGCATTTATTACATTTTACTTGTACATTACAAACATGTTATATCACCCGAACTCATAGATATTAAATTTGTTGGTTTGAAATATTACGTCCATGATAATAAATGCGTTTATGACCTTTTCTCGAAATAATTCTTACCATTTTACTATTTAAATTATAAAATGTAAAAAGCTTTAACTGTATTTATTATTGTTTAGCTGTAAAACTAAAACGAATTTGAGGAATAACATTATTTATTATGTTATACTGGTATATATTTTTTAAATATGAGGAAATATTACTTTTTCAAATTCTTTATCTCTGCAGCTATTGGACATAGCATTTATTCGATTTTACTAGTACATAGCGCGTAAAAAAACACATTTAACTGCATTTTTAACTCAATTTGGTAAAAAAATGCATTTATCTGGTTTTACCAGTAAGCAGACGATATATTATATAGATATATTTTTTTATAGATGTATTTAAAAAATAATTTATATGAATTTTTTAATGAATAAAGGGAATAATAAAAATAATAATTTTAATCCTTTAGTTTTTTGTAAGTAAATCGAAGTTAGGTAATGGGAATGAAAGAAGAAAGAAGGAACGAAGAAACAACGAAAGAAATCATTTTCTTAACGCAGGGATAGCATATATTATATATGCTTATATGCTATAATCCATCTATAATAGATGGATTGCATGACAGTAGACGAAGCTCATGAAATAGGTAAGAATAGGGAAAGACGGCAATTTTTTTGTTTCTGTCTACACGTAGGAAAAAAGGCGTGAGCATATGAGTTTATGACTCCACCAGAAATATGAAATTTACATACATATTATATATCATAACTAGCCCATAATAATGTTTGTCGAATACATACCTGTTAGTTCATTGCATAACATTGATATCGTTGGTGAGTTCGTGTCTCTTCCATCAAAAACTTTGATGATGTCTGCCCGCCTCAAGCAGCTGTAATATAAAAAATACCACATTATTAACATTGTAAAGAGTTATACATCTAAATTGGCAGAAGCCAACCTTCTGGACAGGCCTGGAGGCTAAAATATTTTCTCTAGAAAGGACTTCTATGGGTTCACCAAGGCAATCCTTTTCTAGGAATAATATTCAGCCATTCAAGCTATCTTAGATAGCTGAAACTCGTGAAATGACATTTTCCATGTAGGTACTTAGATGTAAACACTGGCATTAACTAGAAAGCCTAGAAATTTTAACAGGATCAACGATCCCCGTGGACGGAACTTCGGTAAACCTAGTATCATAATATTAATGAGAGTGGTTATGTACACTGGTAAATGAATTAATAATCTAATAGGTTAGATGCTCACAGACTAACAGCGGATGCGTTTTATACTGTTAACAAAGCATCCTGTGAGCGTTAATGCGACCACAAATAGTTTATTGGACTGCGGTGTGCGGGTAATATGTGGCAATTGTGGTTTGTTCTACCTACTAATTATAATCAGCATAACATTTTGGAGTACCTAATTATGTACTTGCTTTTAGATAGGCAGATATTTCTTTATTGTGTAATATAATTACTAGCGTTAATCCCAGTCGCATCAAGAATTTTCACCTCGTAGTCTGGGGTTCATTTTCACTTTTTTACTAACTTTTGCTTGCTTTTACTAACTGAAAGTTTCGCTGAACTTTGATGTTTTCCGTGAAGTGACTGCCATCTTGCCTCCACAACCCATTGCCGATATCGAAGCATTGTATTGTATTACACTAGTTGTTGGACTGTGTAGGGCTCCAACTACCCGTAACGAGTGCTATAGATCTTCATACGGCAACCGGGACCGACGGCTTATTGTGCTCTTCGAGACACGACCAGACCATACCCATATTCATGCGCACAAATATTTGCACGGAACTGGGAATGAACCCGCGCCTCCTGCATAGCGTTGAGAGAGGCTGTCAAACTGGAACTGAGGCCGCTATGTATTAAAATTACTATTAATTATAAACTAAATCTACAAAATCGAACGCTCATCACGGGTGAACGACGAAAACCCATATGGTTTCTTCGTGAGTTACTAAAATAGTACATTATAGGGGTTCCCAAATTAAAAGGTTCTTAACATTCAGCCGTTTCATCTAGTGTACAATGTGATCCCATAAAGACTAACGAGCTAAAAGTGCTGTTGAAAGCTTATGCCTATAGCTTTCAACAGCTACTATCTATACATATAGGTATGGAAGCCTACCATTATGTTAATGCAAAGTTGACAATGTTCTGCAACTGCGACATTATTAGATATTTATTGCACTTTAGAATTGATACGATACGATATACCATGAAGTAATTGTATATGAGGCTGTTCATGTCAGTTTATGTATTTTCTGCGTCTAATTTGAGGTTTTACTATTGTATCATCGTGCTGTATTCATACTCTTAAGATTTCTTTCATATCATTTGACTCTGTACATAAATGGTAGGTACTACATTATTATATCCTTTATAGTTTATCAGGTAGGTATTACAATTAATAAAACATTCAATTTTCACCTTGACAGCTATATATTTTGAAAAATAAGTTGCCAACCAATACCGCTCCTCTCTAAGATAGTTCGAAGTAGAACTATTTATTAATCTGTGGTAGAAGGCAGATCAGAATTTTATGAGCATACATTTTTTGAAGAGATTCGTTATATTATTGGGCAACAACAAATTTTGACGGATAATCCTACTACTATTTTAAGAATCTTTTTTTAAATCTTTATTTATTTTGGGGGTTTGATCCAGTAGGAATCTGTCAACCCCATCGTACCTTAATACATAGTGGACACAGTTTTACAATCAACGCTACAGTCATTTTAGTATTCATTTCTGTATGTTAGAATTCAAGTAATTGAATCAGAACAGATTCTTTTATCTTCTAAGTCGAGATTTTAAATATTGTATTCCCCAATGAATTAAAGTTTAGCCTTTAGCGGACTTCTAACGACTAATGATGATTTTGCCAATAAGTCTTTATTATAGTTGTGTGTGTGTATGTTTGTTACCTACACTAACGAGGGGCGCGAACTAAACTGGGATGCTATACAACTTGTACACATCTCTATCTGTCGCTCTCTCTAATTAAATGTATCTGTACCTATGTATCTTCTACATGAAATGAAAACCGATTCCATTGACAACCGAGGCAAGAGGACTTTACACAGAAATGCATCAGTGTGAACTTTGCCATAGCGTCGATGACAATAATTATAATCCACACTAATATTATAAATACAAAAGTAACTCTATACCTAAATGTATGTCTGTCTGTCACGCCTAAACCACTGAATCAATTTTGATGAAATTTGATAGTAGGATAGATTAGACCTTGGTAAAGAGCGTAGGCTATTATATATGTTTAGGTGCGATAGCTGATATCCACGCGGGTGGTGCCGCGGGCAACAGCTAGTGTCACAATATTCAAAACCATTAGAGCTAGCTAGTTGTATGTACCTATTTATAAATCTGCAAACCTTGTACACCAACGAAGCCTTACCTAGTTTTCCACTAAATTCGTTTACGTCCCCTATGTAAATGGATTAGTTTGAGCAATTTCGCTTTCAACGTGCACGGGTTAACGCTGCTAGATGTGAAACGAATAAAGTAGGGAATATTTTACGTTGGCAACATTTTCAAAATCGAAAGTGTCGTCAGGTGAAAAAATGTTAAACGATTTCATAATTTAAGATGGTTCAGTCAGCGATAAAAGTAGCTAAACAAATTCTGATCCATAAATCAGCTTAGCTCTTAAACTTTTCTTAGAATACTAAACAAAACCTAATATATATGTCGGTATTTCGCAGCCAACTAGCTTACAGGCGCCGTTCAATAAACGGCCTGAATTATTATATTCAGCTATTTAATTAAACGGCTAGGCAAATGGCTTAGATCGATGACGTTTAAGATATTTAAGTCACCGGGAACCAACACGGCCATATAATTCTTCTTCTTCCTCCTAGCGTTAATTCCCAGTCTTAACTACGGATTTGGCTAGACCTCGATATTTTCAGTGATGCGATTTCCATCTGACCTCCACAACTCAATGTTCACATTAAGCGATATCGAAGATTTGAAGCTAGACCGTTGTTTTTGGACTTTTTAGGGCTCCAACTACCCGTAACGACTGCCATAGATGTTCTTATGGCAACCGGGACCGACGGCTTAACGTGCTCTGCGAGGCACGACCAGACCAATGCAAATACTAATGTTTCATGCATGCAAATATTTGCACTGAGCGGAGATAGAACCCGCGCCTCCTGCGTAGCGGCCGCGTTCACTACCGCTACGCCACGGAGGCTGTCAACACGGCCATATAATATTATACTAAAATAGTAATTACACTTACGAGAACCACTTGACCGGAACAATATGCAAAATACCTGTAGCTTTGTTGGTATTAAGTCGTGGAGCGAGCATTTATACGTTATCCGGCTAATTAAACAAGGATAGTTTATGAACTGAAGTCATTAATGGATGCGCTGGACGGCCATTATAACCATAATTTAATTATAGTGGCTCAGTTGCTATCCGTTTTGGGAATCGGTTATGGTTCGTGAACTCTCTTTGTACTTAACGCGTGAAACTTAATGAGGTGCGAATGTAGGTATTCAGTCGAACCGTAATACGCTGACCTATAAGTTTTAGTATAACAACATTAATATTCTACTAGGTACATGATTATACTGCCATCTAGACCCAAATTCAAAATCACCTAGAGCAATACAAACATCAAGCTGCGTGGCAGGCGCGGTCGCAGCTTGAAGTTTTGGGGGGGGGGTCACTTCGGAAATTCCTTAAGAAATTTAACCCCCCTTCCCCTCGTACTGGGACTTTTCAATATGACGTGCATGGTTTGGGAGGGGGGGGGGGGGGGAGTCAAGTTTCAGCTCGGTATCTGGGGTCCGCTTTAACAGTCTTAACTACAGATTTGGCTAGACCTCGATATTTTCCGTGAAGCGATTGTCATTTGACCTCCACGACCCAATGGTAACATTAGGAGATATCGAAGCTTCGCAGTTAGACCGTTGTTTTTGGACTTTTTAGGGCTCCAACTACCCGTAACGACTGCCATAGATGTTCTTGTGGCAACCGGGACCGACGGCTCAACGTGCTCTCCGAGGCACGACCAGACCAATGCAAATATCTGTATTTTATGAACACAAATATTTGCACTGAGCGGGGATCGAACCCGCGCCTCCTGCGTAGCGGCCGCGTTCACTACCGCTACGCCACGGAGGCTGTCTATAGGCGTGATTATAATAATATATGTGTATGTATATAATGTAATACAAATATACATTTGCAGTGAGCGGTTATCATAACACCAACCTCTGATGTACAATCTAACGTTCTGCCATCACATAAGAATTTGAAGGATAGTTCTGAAAACTATTACTACCTATGAAATCCTCGTTTTTAAGTGCTAATTGAATAGGGAATATCCGCAGGGTTAATTTGATGTGTACGCTTATTAGAAATGTCACGCTTTTTAACTGCAAAGGCTTATGGGAAGATAGGAATAGGCAAAAAGTAAGTACTTAGGTATCTACATTATTCGACAAGCGTACGAAGTGTGAACTTTGGTATTTTTTTAAAGTAATTTACTTTAAACGCATATTTTTTTAGTTTTACCTTATTAGCATCGCTTCAAAACCTCCGAAAATAGTGCTTTCAGTACCTACAAACACGATAACAATGTACAAAATAAAAGTTCATTTTAAATATTTAAACTAATCCGTGCCTTTTTCAGTAGCTAACAAAGTTAACCTCTTTGAATACTGCACGTTTTATTCAAATTTCATGTGAAAAATAAAATCTGTGTAACGAAGCGGGCCAAAACCCAAAACCGAAATCGCTCGGCAGTAGCGGGTGCATAATTTACTCTTTTGTACATTAACACAACATTGTCCATACTTTCTGTCTGTACCTATATAAAATCTACAGTTCGAATTGAATAGTACCTAATAACATGAAATGTAAAGGTACGGCTACATATTTAAGTAAATCTCTATGGTTTGTAGAGATTTACATCTCAACAATAGGTATCCTATCCTACTAATATTATAAATGTGAAAGTTTGTGAGAATGGATGTGTGGATGTTTGTTACTCTTTCACGCATAAACGGCTGGACCGATTTGGTTGAAATTTGGTATGTATATAGGTTATACCCTGGATTAACATATAGGCTATATATCAGCGATGAACGGGATCAGAATTCCACGCGGGCGGAGCCGCGGGCAACAGCTAGTTTTATATATTTTTTATGATATTTGGCACTTTAAAGAAATAACACTTTCTGTAAAGTGCGCGTTATTAAAAAATGGTGTGAAAAACCATAGAGATGTAAATATCTACATTTTTTGTTGTGTGTTTTGTTGCGGGAAACATGAACTCTGGATGGGGCTTAACACATAGTATAGATTTTTTTAAATCCCTTATACTACAAGACAGAGACATGCCATTGTTACCACTTTATCTAGTCCTTCAAAACGTGGTCTGGTGGGTTTTCACACGAAAGGGAATACCAACCTCTATAATATGCAGTTAGTCTTTTCGATGAACATCTTGGTGACCGCACATTAAGCTTATAAGGATTGTAGCTATTGGATACATACTTCATTGTAATTCGTAACTGTCTGAGGAGTGCGTTTCTACATAATTTTAAATTTTTTCATGTATTTTCCCTTCAACTAACTTCATTTTGTTTACCTATATTTTAACTTTTTGGTATTTATCAATCGATTTTAATGTTTTTTTTTTGTGTTCATTGTAGTTTCAAGATGGTTCTATTTTAGTTTTACTGGTAGGTATCTGACTTTGAACATTCACAAAGCATAGAATTTTTTTATTGTTCCTTAAAAAAATATGATAATTTAGATATTCCTAGGTTCAGAATAGGACTGACAATAATACTCATAGACTGCGTAATTAGACTGCAACAAAACAAACAAATAAGAACATACACTAGGCCCGTATACTAGAATGACACTCAGTCCTGAATCTCAATTTATTTGAGAACCCTTCTAGAATACAGGTCCAACAGTACAAAGGTATAGGTAGGTATCATTGACTTTTTTACTATGTATTATGTACATATTGTACATCTATACTATAGAAACAAACGAAACTGCTATAAATCAAATGTTTTCCACCTTTTAAACCTGAATGGTACTTGAAGTCACAACAGTCACGTAATAATTTTGATAGATGGAGCCTACGTCACAGAATACCTACGTCTTCTGTTGAGTCATGTAACGCAGTTCTTACGGGTAACCCACTGGTCCCCTGGAATTCGTCCCCAGTGCCCATTCGTCTTTTCATAATTTTAAGGTGCCTACTCGACCTCTGGTCTATCAGAATAGGTACTAATTTGTCAAATTTAGAATAAAAGATAGCCTAGTTAGAGTGAGGCTCTACTTACTCTTTTGCGTTGCGTCATCATCGCAACGGAGCAAGGTCATTCTTAGAAATGTATACTAATGAGGCTACCTAATTATAACAAGTGGAGCTTAACCGTCATGCTTCAATTGTTATTGTTATTACCAATTGTGTGTACTTAATATAGTATAGTAGTAATGCGAATAATTTACTTTCAAAAACCAGCTTCAATCTGTCTTACTTAATAGAAATCTATTTGCATTTTTAACAGAGAAGTAATGCTATAAAAAACGTACAATCTTTTACAAAAAATCGTTGAAATTTGACAGCCTCTGCGGCGTGGCAGTAGTGAACGCGGCCGCTACGCAGGAGGCGCGGGTTCGACCACTCAGTGTAATATTTGTATGCATGAATATGGTTACGTATTCAAAAAAATTCAAAAAAATTCAAAATTCATTTATTCGAATATTTACAATCTAGTGAACACATTACAATACGAGTTAGTACAGGTTAACGCCATAATTTGATGAAGCCTGGCACCCGAGTTAAGATTAAACTTGTGTTTAGGGTGCCAGAGATCCTGCAACTTATTACAAGTATTTTACAAACGATAATAATCAATTAGGATACAAATAGTTAAGTGTTCATGAGTCTTTGTACATGCCAACAAGTACCTCGTCAAAGTAATCATTTCGATCAAGGAAACAAATCCTATTTATGTATCAATCAGAACAAAGTATACCTACATAATATTGTTATTTTCTGAATGTCAAAAACAAATTGCAATTAAACAGACATGCTCCCTATGTGTGTGTGTGTGTGTGTGTGTGTGTGTGTGTGTGTGTGTGTGTGTGTGTGTGTGTGTTATAGTACTGAAAGTTTTAACATGTCCTCAGTTTCCAGATAGGACTTGTTCAATAGCCATTCCGTAACCACCCTTCTACAGTGTGATCTGAGGAGTGGATAAATGTTGCAGTTTTTATTTGCTTCATTATAAAGATGACCACCCAGAACCCTAAAATGCCTTTCAGCTTGTGTAGTTCTAAATTTCTGGGTTGGACAAATCCTATAAGAGCGACGCTTTTTCTCATTTTTGGCATTGTAACATATAGACCTATGTTTCCTAATGATGGTATCGAGGACAAAGAGCTGTCGCACGGTAAGAATCTGACATTCTTTATACAGTTTGTCTGTGGGATGCCTAAAGGGCCTGGAGGTCATTACTTTAAGCACAGCTCTCTGTGCTCGCTCCAGGGGTAAAAAATGTGTTTTACCTGCTCCGCCCCAGACCGAAATACAATAGGTCAGAATGGATTGACAAAGTGCAGTGTATATCATCTTTTTAGTGCCATCGTCCGCAGAGTGGCGTATCTTTCTAAATATGTACATCATTTTGCGTACTCGACCTGTAAGACATTGTAGGTGATGTTTCCAGGTGATATGGTTGTCAATGTATACACCCAGGTACTTGATGTGAGTAGATCTAATCACTTCAGGACAGTGACATGGTGCAGAAGGGGTATCATGAAAGCAGGAATGTGCCTTTAATTTGAAAGTGTCTGATGTTGGCTGTGTAGTATTCAAGAGAGAAAACGTCATGTAAGTCGTTTTACTAAGGTTTAGTGTTAAAAGATTAGCAGATAGCCACTGCATCACTAGCCGTAGAGCCTCCTCAGCCCGATTAAAAACTTCAGGCCAGTTCTTACCACGGATAAGTAATGCGGTATCATCCGCATAGGCCAAAATTGAGCATTCCGGTAGCGAGAGTTTGCATAGGGAGTTTATATAGAGAAGGAAGAGGGTCGGGCCCAGCACCGAGCCCTGAGGAACACCAAAGTGTATGGGGACGCTATTACTCACATAAGAGTCCACCCTCACACATTGCAATCTGTCCAATAGATAATTCTCAAATATCCGATGTGCATATCCGCGAATACCCAGTCTCTCCATTTTCTGCAATAGATGTGGGACAGAGACGGTATCAAAAGCCTTTTTGAGGTCTAAGAAAATGCCTAAGCATTTTTCTTTACGATCCAGGCCATCCACTATCTCGTCAACAAGAGAAGCCACGGCATCACATGTTGACATTCCCGATCTAAACCCGAATTGGTTTGGAGCTAAGATATTATTTTTGGTCAAAAAGTTTATAAGACGGTTATTAAGCAGTCTCTCCAGTATTTTAGATAGAGCGGGTAGTACGGATATTGGTCTATAATTACTGACACTGTCTCTGTCCCCGCACTTATAAACCGGGTGGACAATGGCCTTTTTTAGACACTTAGGGAAGACACCACTGGACATTGAAATATTACAGATGTGCGTAATAATTGGAGTGAGGGTATGTGAGCATTTCTGCAATAGAAGTGCTGATATATTGTCCCAACCAACCGCGGCATCGCTACGCAAACCATGGATTAGTTTTCCAACCTCACACTCATCCGCAGGCATGAGCACAAGAGAATTATCAACAATGTTATCTTGCGGTAGCTGCACTCCATCGCGTATCTGTGAGTGGAGACCAATACTGTGCGCCAAGTCCCGACCTATATTTGAAAAGTAGTCATTAACCATGTTCACAGATTCTGTTTCATCAGATCCGATCTTTAGAAGATCCGTAGATGAGTTTTTCGAATAGCCCGTATGAATAATATCCTTAATAACTCTCCAGGTGGCTTTTGGATTATTTTGCGCTTTTTGCAGTTCATGCCTCTCATAGGCATGCTTAAGATTCTTAAGTAACTTATTGCAAAAGTTGCGGTATCTGGTATATGTTATTTTAAGAATATAATTATCAGGATCTATCTTCAACCTACGGCACATATCATTTCTGTTACGTATACATCGTAGTAAGCCACTAGTAATCCATGGCTTAATGATTCTACGTTTAGAGGGGACACGAATTATTCTTGTGTGCGATTTTACTATCGAACCAATAACTGACACCAAGTTCTCAGCGGCAGCGTCAGGGTCCGTCATGCTAGTCACTGAACTAAAGTCAGCATTCGATACGTCTATGAATACCGACGGATAGTCAATTTTGGTAGTGTTTGCAGATTTAATCGGTAGCTTCCTACCTATATCAATACCCAGAAGACAAGGTGTGTGGTCGGTAATGGAACACTCAATTAACAAAGTTGTAGTTTGTAGGTCTGATTTCAAAAACACATGATCCAGGCACCTATGCCCACGAGTAGGCAGACTATGAGTTGGTAGCAGACCCTGAGAAGCCGCCATATTAAGGTATTCATCTGCCTTTGAGTCTAATTCATTTGGTATAATATTAACCCATTATGGACTGAGTTTTTTTGAGGTCCCCGATTTTTTTTTCCTCTTAGTATGTTTTTGATTAGGGCCTAATTAACATGATACAAGCATTTAAAATTTGATCTAAGGCTTAGTTCACACGGAATATGCTGGTACCATATGGGATCGCTAGTCTCTTACCGTAGGAACATTCTAATTTTAACATTGGCATTTATTGGTAAACTATTAGGTATATTCTGCAAGAATGAAAATAAAATACACAGTATACGGTAAAAAATGTGTTATTTATTATATTTTTACAATAACATAGTATGGAATTGATAGTTACAGGCAGCACATAGCCCTACATCGCACTTCACGCAATGCTATCTTCTTCGCGATGAGCAATTTTCTAAAGCGCACTTTTCACATTTCCTTCAGAAAATGCAGGTAACTCCTTTGATAGACCTCCTTTCACTCAGGTACGCGCTGGTAGTCTTGCGTTTTTCGGGCAGGTTCATCAACCGATCTATCTGTATCATCACCGGAGCAACTGGAGCTTGATGACTTAGCCCTAGAACTGCTCCACGTCCAGTAACACGTGAACTAATACGACCACGTCCTCGCCCCCAGAAGTATTTTGATCTGAGATCTTGTTTCGAGGCTGAATTTCAGGTGAATATACATTACGTGGTCGACATTCACGACGAGGTCTTTTTCATGTACTTTTCGCTAACAATACCAACAAGGCGCGCTGAGCTGCCGACCACTCAGATTGTTGCTGAATGCACCAGTGTATTCATCTTCTGAATCCTCGTCTAAGCGCACGGCGGGCTCTGAAGCTGCTATGTAGATCTGGTGAAACTCAAGCTCTTTATAATCTTCTAAAATAGCAGCAAAATAGTTTTGTGTATAATCGAATTGCAGCTAAATAACAACAAAAAATAATTTACTTTGGAAAACATTCACATTATGTTTATTGTTACTTATTTATAATGATGTTATAAAAATATAACTACAACATTATACCCTTTTACGACACTAACTTCCAAAAAAGTGAAAAATTCGAAAGCCACGGTAAGCGACTAGCGGTACCATATGGTACCAGCAACTTTAGCAAACCATATTACCGCCATTTTTTTTGAACTGGCCTAATGTAACTGATTCACACAATCGAAGCACTCTTATAGAATATATAATCATAATAAAATGATCGCATAACTACAAAACTAAAGAAATATAGGTACTTACTTGAAAAGCTTATCCATTTTTAGGAAAAAAAATTGACACATCCACTTCTGCAATCAATTACACTCAAATGAAGACAATAACTGTCAAACACCGGTCATCGAATAATAGCGCACACTTTCTCGCTTCGATTGCACCAATTTAAGTGTATCTATCGCATCATCCGTTGGTTCAGGATGACAAAACAAAACGCGCGAAAAAGTGGTACCGTATGGGATCGCTAGTCCATAATGGGTTAATATTAATATCCCCTATGAAGACAACATGTTTGCAGTTGGATACCATTGCAAGTGTTTCATCCAACTTATTTAAGAAGTTGTCTGTAACACGGCTACAAGGAGGACGATACAGTGCAACCACCGCAAGGTTAAGGTCATCCACCCTGCAAATTAAACAACTAGCACCCAAAATGTGTGTCTCGGTGACAGAGTGTCGCAGTGAATTTGCCACATAAATAACAACACCGTCATTCTGGTTCATGTTACTTTCTGTGCGGTAGTTTCTGTGAGTCTCTAGGGATGGTATTTTTGTATTTGACATTGTATTTAACCAGCATTCAGATAAAACTATAATGTCTGGTAAAATTTCTATTTCCTTCAAGAACACAATAAGATCGTCAAAATTGCAATTTACACTGCGAATGTTCATATGCAGCACTTTAATTGAATTATTAATGTTGCGCATCATGTTCCTGCATTGATCCTGTTTGCAAACAAATGTATGGGATGTGCCAGTTGCGTCGAGTTCATTTGAAATATAATTTAAGTCAGTCATTGTTGAGCATTAATAACACGCACACAGGTGGCACCACATTTACACGAAGCAAGAAAACAATACGCACACATGAGGCAATGGCTGCCAAATTTAGCATGCTATGAATATCGATACGCTTCCCTTTAGTTAGGTCTATATTATTTATTTGAATAATACAATGATTATATTTAAAATATAGTGTTGTAAAAGTTTTAATAAAGAACATTGCGTGAAAATAAAGTAGTAGTGTACATATGTTGTATTTGTGTGTACCTAGATTGTGTTGTGTGTAAAATTGTTTCGCAAGATATGTATTATCTACAAGTATTTGAGAAGTGTCTTCCTCAATAAGTATTGGTATTGGAAACAGAATTGTAAGTTGAGGTAACGCAATCATAATAACCAAAAATAGGGCAATATGCTTCTTAACTATCAATTGCCCGTTAAAATACAGTAGGTACCATCTAGTTGAGATAGTGTATATGCAGTGTGTGTGAGTGGTAGGCATGTATTGTATACAATTAACTATATTATACAATGTAACTATACTATAGTGGTACGGAATAATAAACAGTAGCAGTGCAAAAGTTTCAGATGAAAGTGTCAATATACTCCTCAGATACAGATTTAATTGAAAGCCGACATATTCATTGCTATTGCTACTTTGATAACTTATCAAGACATGCGACTGATGACACAACGATAGCTTCCATACCTTCAAGCTTACGGAGAAAAATCTTACTGTTTTGAGTCCAACAAAACTTATAATTTTGCAATTTGGCGAACTTGCGGGCCTCATAGTACAGCTGTCTTTGGCTGGTAGGTAAATGCTCAGCTATATAGACCGACTGTCGCTCACCCATAAGACCAATGTGCCCAGTGTGTAGTTTCTCCGCCAGTGAATGTCCCCTGTTGAAGGCTCGGGAGGCACTAAGTACAGTTCCTTTTAAAGGTACAGTCAGAAGCTCCGCGACGATTGGTCTATTTGAACCATTTTTACCCGGCATACGATATATGTCACGTAAATCTGACTGTGACACTGGGACATTGAGTGCCTTACAAGTGTTCATCATCAGGGCTGTAAGATCAGCGATGGTTTCGTTGTCCTTATAAGGGACATTCCTAATTTCCAATGAACTAGACCTTGTACTTCGCTGTAGATCCAAAATCTTTCTCTCCAATTCTAGGATACAGGCACGTTGTTCCCGCCGCTCTTTCTCCAATTCTTCCACCATTCTTTTCATGTCTTCATATGCCATGTTTACGAACTCAATAGATTTTTCTATATCAACATGAATCCTTTGTATCTCCGCATTTTGTAATTTAACCTCATTAATATCCTTTGTCAATTTGAGGAGTGCAATGTCTTGATCCTCTTTCCAGGCCGTTAGCATAGTCATGACTTTATGTTCAAACGCTTTGAATTCGCTTGCCTGTTCAGGTGAAAAATCAGGTCTAAAGCGCTTAGATCTCGGTGATTTGTTTGATGGAACGTGTTCGTTATCAACATTAATGGTGTTGTTATCTGGAGTAGTGGTTATACGTTTTTGTTTTTGTTCTTTGGTCGACGACGCGGACGCACCCGCCTTCGGTGAGCGAGCTCCACGCGGCATTATGTTGTATAATTATTATATTTAATAGTCACTTCGTAATAGACAATTAAACCTGTCTATTTCTTGGAGAAATGATAATCTTCACAAAAAGACAAACACTTACAACTCGGATTTGAAACCACAACCTTGTGTGTTCGACCTTAGTGCGACCGGCGTCCTTAACCGTTAGGTTACGGCAACACTTATGACTTTAGTTGAAATTGTCGTTCTGTTGTTGTAGTATGTTTGACACAAACAAAGTGTGATTTATGTAGTAGTTACGGCTTTCGGTGTTGTAGGTAGTTCATCAACAAGGACACTTCACTAGTCACTGAATTTAACTTTTATATTTCATTATTTCTCTTAAATTGTTGTGTTTTGCTCAGAAATAGCATTTGTTTTGCTCTTCCTGGAGTTTAGTGAATCAATTGGGTTAGATTTACCACTGAAAAAATTACTATTAAGCACTTAGAATATTTTTCAAAGCAGAGCGCACAATAAACACGTCCTTCGGTTACGAGATCCGGCGGTATTAAAATACCGAAAATTAAAATCCCGAATAACAAAATCCCGAAGTTCAAAATCCCGAATTTCAAAATCCCGAATGTACGAAATACCGAAGTACGATATACCGAAGTTCAGAATCCCGAAAGTTCGAAGAAATTTTTTTATAACCACCCAAAAATTTAATCTTCGGGATTTTGTACTTTCGGTATTTTGAACATTCGGTCAAACGAACATTCGGGATGTTGAATTTCGGCCTTTCGTACGTCGGTATTATGAAATTCGGTATTGTAAGCTTCGGGATTTTGATATGTAACCATGAATATGGGTAGTTTAACAATGAAAATTAACTCGGAGAGCACGTTAAACCTTCGGTTCCGGTTGCCATACGAACATCTATCATGGTTGACTGGTTAGACTGGTAAAGCGGAACCCAGGCTCCGGGGTGCAAGCTTCGGATGCGACTGGAATTAACGCCAAGATGAAGAAAGAAGAAGTTTTTCATTAAAAACTCCTGAATTATAATCTGAAAGCTGAAAAAGTAGTAGTTCTAAACATACACTTGGTGTCAAAAGTCGAAGGGGGGTTTGATTAATTGTCGAAGAAGCGAGCGGAGAACACAGTCTCACGAACATTAAATCACGTGGCGGCACTAACGTTCGGTTGCACGCCCGTCACCATATTCAATATTTTCGATCAAAGATTGGATTATGACGCATACCACCCCAGTTTTATTACAGTCTTTGGATATTGACAGTGACTTTATGGAATAATTTTACGTGCAATATTGTTTTTATAGATGGACTTTAGTTGGAGAGTTAGGGTTTTTTGAGTGTTTTTAAGTATTGGTTTATACTGCGTTGGAGTTTTATGTTCGGATTAATTTATGGAAGCGTCATTTGGGTGTCTATAACGGTTGTTAAAGGGAAGTTACGTAATCGGAAATAGTCATAATTACTGCACTTAAATATTGACGTTAAGGCGGTTGGCACACTGCGCTGCAACACGCAGCGTTGCGCGGAAATGCGTGTTCTGCTACGGAAAAAGCTGCGCGTGAATGCTTCTTCAGTGTGTTGCACGCTTGTTTTCAATACAAACAGAGCTACAACAACACGCACTCCTGCGTTACGCTGCGTGATGGGTGACAGTGTGTGAACCGCCTAAGTAAGTTGTCATAACATCATATTACTATCAAAGTTATGTATGAGTATAGCGCCATTCATATAATTTCTGAAAATGCTAGATGTATTTCCCGTACATTTTTTTTCTGACTTTAATAATGCTACCTCTAAGGTTAAAAATGTTCACAGGTTACAAATTTAACGATGTGGCCACCTATTGAGGCAGCTTGTTTGTGTACTACCGGGTATACAAGCAAACTGTTTGAATTGTTAGTACTACAGTACACAACAGGGTAATTAATATATTAACCTGTGCGCAATACCTATGATTTATAACATCTTATATAAGATTTCTACGACCCGTTTTCAATCATGTGTATTCCAGTTACAATGCACAGAAGTGTTCATAATGTTTTTATAACAATCGGTAACAGACTGACGGATAAAAACCTTGCTCAGCAAAGATATCTCAGCATCAGGTGCTAAGACGATAGATACATACATTAAAGAGTACATTGCCGCAATACACACCTGACATCACCTTTTTGGAGAGCTACTTCTTCGAAAACGATTTTCACTCGTTCTTTTGGTCTGAAAACAAAAAAAATGCATTGTTATAAGTATAATTTAAAAAAGAATAGTATAAGAATGATAGATAGATACTAATAAATCGTAGTGTATGAATGATAACGATAAAGAATGATACTCATATATTGTAATGCTATAATATATTGTTATGCGACATTTTTTTAAATAGTAAGTAAATGTAATTGAAATGACTAAAATCTCCCTAAAACTATCTGGCGGATATGCTATAATGCTAGTGTTAGGAGTGGGTAATTACCTGACTAGGATTCGAACACAATAGGTAAGGTAATGACTAGGATTCGAACCCAAGACCTCTCGATCAAAAGGTCGACCCATTAAGTCATGGACGCTTTCTAAAAGCTGTAATGCTGACGCTGAATTACAGCTGAAACTGTCAGTTACTGAATATCGGCAGTGACCATTACTTAATCCTTAAAGATAATTTTCGAACCAACTAGATTATTGTCCTATAACAACTATTAATTTGTACTATTACTCCTACCCTATTATACGACTGGCAATCAATTCAAATCAAGCTTCATTAAAGTAACAAACAGTTAATATCTGTTAGAAATAGAAGTCAAAACTGTTTTGTACTTCAGCATCCCGTGCACGTCGCAGGAACAGACTGAGAGAGAGAGGATTACACTTGTACTAGTACGTGACCACTATAATAAGACAAGCTGCGTGCCTTACAGGGACTGGATGTAAGTGAAACTTAACCTTATAATGCTCGCTACAATACTTTGCTATAAACTTATTTGAAATAGATACAAAGGGCATTGACTTTTGGGAGTGACTGTATATGAAAATTACAAATTGACTAACCAGCCCCCTTAAACCAGTGGCAATTCATTGGTCGGCGTATTGTAGAGTAGAATGAGGAATGTATGGGACATGACGTATATGACACGTATTTTTACGTTTATGACGTTTATGAACATACGAATTGCCACTCGTCTAGAGTAGGCAGGGGCAGGACGCATCTTAGACTAAGCGCAGATTTATCTGGCTTGAGTTGGAACTCAAAATTAAGAAAATATTATTTCCACAACATTCTACACAATTCGTATTCATTATGAATAATTATGTTTTATTTATGATACAAATACGAAGTCAAAAGGGAAAGGTTTGTGCAATGATACCTACTATCGGAAGTTTACGCGAATGTCATGTTTTTTGACTTTTGGATTGTTCGCGGTTTCAAGTCCTTTCTGATCATTCACTTTTTACCCGACTGCGCCAGCGAGAGGGTAATGTGTTTCGCGCGTATGTATGTATGTATGTATGTATGTATGTATGTATGTATGTATGTATGTATGTGTCTATGTGTGTATGTAGTTTTCTTTGTTCCCCTCTACAGGCCTAACGCCTGGACGGATTTTAATGAATAGGGTCTCAAATGAAAGGTATTCATCTCCCGAGTGTCATAGGGTACATAAAATTCCAACAAAAACTATACGGTAGATTTTTGATGCTAAAATATCTGTTGGCAAAAATTTTTTTTCATTCAAATTTATCGAGTAGGGTATCAAAATAAAGAGAATTAAAAGGAGATTACAAAAATATATAGATGTCATATCCTAACTAAAAAGGTTAAAATAAAATTAATTATTAAAAAATAAAAAAACCCGACTGCTGTCTAAAAGATTGAAACAAGCTTGATAGCAGGCGGTACCCATTAAATTTCTTTCGGTTTATGATTGGCAAATGGGTACCGCCTGCTATCAAGCTTGTTTCAATCTTTTAGACAGCAGTCGGGTTTTTTTATTTTTTAATAATTAATTTTATTCCAATCTAAATCTAAAAATACATTTAACGGATTCTATCGCGATTTACCTATTTGGTATTCTGATATTATTTTATTATTTACACTGAGCCCAATGATTCGAGTGCTTCCCGTAAAAAAGCAATCGCGTTCGCGTAAAAAACCAAGCAATAGAATCCGCTAAAATAGATTTCCTAATTCAACATTTTGGTAACTTACCTGGCATGAAAATGATATGAACAGCGCACGTTGTTTGGATAGATGGACGGATACCGCGGGCTGTAGAACCGGCCGTGGGTCGGTCGATTGCCGGATCGACTAAACTGATAGTCGCATTCTGTGCCGGGAACGCCGACACCGTCAGTGTCGAATATTCCTGCAAAGAATTAAAATGCTTAGAAACAATAGGACACATTATGTTAACGGATGTAACTGGTTGTCTGGAAGAAATTGAAGAGCGCGATAAGACCGCACGTTGTACAGCTTACTACGAAAATATTGCTCAGGACATCGTGGACCTAAAATGTACTCTTATAGCTATAGCTAACTGTTTTTGCTACAGGCATCTTGTATCACATTGCTATAAGCATCTTGTATCAGTAAAAATGTTAACTTTTCAACAATTTGTGCTGATGTATTTTTTAATTAAGCTTTCTCGTAATGAATTTTCTAAAATGTCTATTTTTGATACTTTATAAAAGCAGCTAACTTTATTTTTATCATCTGAGCTTTTAGTAACAAAAAAGTCGTTAATCTATTTGAGGTGACTTGCTCCTAAAAACTAGATCATCCCTAATTAACTGTGTGCATTCACCTTGCACGCAAGTTAATAACAGTTAATGAAGTTAAAACATTAAAAACAATCCTTTATTTGCTTTCCACATTTCCCAGAAGGTTAATCCGTATTCATAACATTTTACCATATATTATTATCATTTACTAGCTTTTGCCCGCGGCTCCGCCCGCGTGGATGTCGGTTATCGCGACCAAACATAGCCTATGATCATTCTACAGGTCTAATCTACGCCTATACCAAATTTCATTAAAATTGGTTCAGTGGTTTAGGTGTGAAAGCGTAACAGACAGACAGACAGACAGAGTTACTTTCGCATTTATAATATTAGTGTGGATGGATATGGATAACTCATTTATTCATACATAAGTCACATGTCGATTAAAATATATACAATATCATTCAATACAATATTAGGTAGTTTATTAAATTTCTGAATGTAGTATGTCGTATTTCCATACAATTATCTAGTTAGTAGAACGTATCAGGCACCATTTTTAAATGTCAGGTACCGAGTAAAAAGGACCTAAGTAGTAATATATTAATTTATGGGTAGCCAGTCGTTTCAGTATTAAAATACTCTGTTTGAAGCACATCTTACTGTTAACATAACACTTTACTTGAGCAGTTATATCTACCTACATGTATTTGTATGAATATGTGAAGAAAAAATGACATAAGAATCTACTTACTGCTAAATGATAATGTGTACGAGATGAGAGTGGGAGGGTATAAAATGTCATTTTTGTCGTATATCCCTTATTTACATAATCTTAAAATTGTTGGAGTTAATAGTCCGTTCATGACACATTTTTGGATGAGGAGTACTATTAGATTAGAATATCTTCTCGTGAAAGAAGAAGGGCACTTTAGTATATAAATCGAAAGTACGTATTTGCATGAAACAATTTAACTCAACTTACTATTGATTAATTTCAACAAGAAGCGTTCTTAAAAGTAAATATTATTAGAATAAAATCTTATCGTTAACATCAATCTGCATCAAAATTTGACCTGTATTGGTCAACATATTTATTATTTACTTGGATGTTAGACTTTCTTGTTCTCATCAAAGTTTCGTCGTAATCGAAGGAATTATCAGAACATCTCATAGATAAACAAACCAACAGTCGTTTATATAATTACTAGCTGCCCCGGCGAACTTCATACCGCCATATTTTCGCCCGTGTGGTATTCAAATCCCGCTGCACCCTTATCACTTAGGGGTATGAAAAATAGATGTTGGCCGATTCTCAGACCTACTCAATATGCTCACAAAATTTCATCAAAATCGGTCAAGCCGTTTCGGAGGAGTATGGCAACGAAAACTGTGACACGAGAATTTTATATATTAGATTATGTAGATTGAAGATTAGCTATTATCAAAAAAATATTTACTTTCATTTATTTTGGACAAAATTGAACCCTAAATTCATAAAGGATAATCTCTGCTACGTTTTTCATCTATCTATGAGTTGTTATTCACGTCCACCGGTTATCTTTGCAGAATAACCTTTTGTAATAGATTTAGCTTTACGAAGTATCTTTTACTCGTAAATATGTTCCAAATATATACGTTCCATATCTTTATAAGCTGGATACTCACGTGGTGGATCAGACATGTCACGCAGCAGCTTATTCACTCAACGGCCACGCCTTATCGAATATTGAGTTTGGAAGTATATACCTACTTACCTTATTTATTACCTCCCCGAACAAAGAAGAATTACAATTCGCAAGAGAATAAATTCGTACGTGAAAATTTGTTCAAAAATGTATGTTGGAGGAAGGCAATAAATTATCTCAATGTTGTGTATATTTTATTTTGTTTCTGCGGCCTAATTGGTGGCTTCACTTCACAGGCATTGCTACGGCTCGCTGGTTGATAGACTTTGATTTAATTGTGACTTGTGGTAGCCAATTTTTACTACACATCGTACAGATAGACAGAAAAATACCACGCGTAATTCAAATTACCCATGGACCCGGTAATGGTTCGACCCACTGGGACCACGGGTAATTCAAATTACCCATGGACCCGGTAATGGGTCGATCCACTGGGACCACGGGTAAACACTGATTTTTTTATTGATGCCAATAGATTCCAATAAATTCACAGTAGGACTAGTAACTACTACTAGTAACTAGTAAGTTTAATACATATAAAATGGGCGGCCTTACGCTGGAAGCGATTTCTTCCAGGCAAAACCACTTGCGATAGACATTAATGTAAAAAAAAAAAAAAAAAAAAAACTCATCGAATTGAGAACCTCCTCCTTTTTGAAGTCGGTTAAAACTCAAAAGATACAGTTAAAATTTAATGAACAACTACTGTGTTCAAAACACGAACACAACACATCGTCAACGCGTTAGCTCCTATTGCATCCAGAGTTAGATAATCTGTGTCAGAGATTATACCAAATGCAGCATTGCACCAATTGGCTTACTCGTAGCCGATCGAACATGTTTCATTTACATTTAGCCATTTCTGTCTTCGTGTGAAGAGCCTTGCTGCCATTAACGAAGATGACATTGTACCGTCATAACTATTTATTAATCTGTGGTACCGTCGCGTCCTTGCCAACAGTGGCATCTATATAGTGGCTATCAATTTTAGCTCAACAACTGTATTTCCACATTGTAGCGTTTTAATGGCAATTTCTTTTTATCATTCATTATTTTTACCATCTAATGGAATAAAATTATTTTTACGGATTCATAAAAATCATCATTGGTAGGTATCATACATTGGTATGATTCATTACTAGGTTAACAGTATTCTTGATAACCACTCGAACTAAGCCAAATTGCTTGTGTTCAGTAAGAGTTCACATCGAATAGTGCACTGGGTCGACTTCAAACACGCAACTACACGGAACTTTAGCCATTAAACTACAGCCGCTTATATTACTAGTCTGCTATAGATTAAGATCCAGTTAAGATTTCTTTAAAATAAATCCAGATGTAACCACTTGTTTCATCGAATGAAAAAAGTACAAAATATTCTGTCAATCAATTTAAAATATTTTTTACAGGCTTTGAAGTCCCTTTATACGAATTCTAGACCTATCAAGGCCAGCGTTGGTAGGTGTGTTTAGGTGTAAATAATTTGAACAGAGGCACAAATCAGTCTTGGATTGATTCCCACATTGTATCAGGCAAGGCTGTATGTCAATGGATGGAAGCATGAGCGTAGTTACTTACAATCATAGTTACATCCATCGCGTCAAGTTTTTAACCTTATAAGGATACATATAATCATTCAATTCAATCGTTTGTGTGGTTCGAGAGATGTTATCTTTAGTGAACAGAGTGTATATAGACTGAATATGCGAGGTATTAAGTCAATTCTCATTATCATCTTTGCGTTGATGTGAACACGGTGTAACATATCCGTCACCTTTAAGACAACGAAGACGAAATAGAAAGAGAAGATACTCTGTGAAAACTTGGACGTCTGCCCCCCTAGACAAAGGACAATTCGTTGCTCGGCGTATGATGGAATAGATTTGACGTTTTTGACATTCGTTGACGCCTGTCATATACGTCAAATCCCATACATTTGGCATTCTATTCCATCATACGCCGAGCAACGAATTACCACTTGTCTAGTAGAGGGGCTGGTCGTTCGATATTGAGATAAGCTGACGTGGCCTATTCATTGAAGCACTTAATTAATACATTTTATGTGTACCATAACAAATGTAAAATTACAATCCAGTTGAACAGAGGGAAGAATCTACGCACTCATATACTTGCCTTTCGTATCTCGAAGGGCTAGTGAATATAAGAAAACCTTTACTTTTCACAAATATAAAAAGAAAAGATTTATTCTTTTGTTGACATACCTCTATTAGTCAACTTAGGGAGTTTGAGTGGTTTGCGCACTTGTTCGAGGATACTACTTAACATTTCATATTAGCTGTATTGCCGTATTAGTAAATCAAATAATTGTAATAAATAACACCAATTCCCACCACGCTTACCTGCAGGGCAGTGTACCCGCTGATTGAAGGATTAAGGCCCCGAATCAGATTAGCATCGAAAAATCGGTATTTTCGAAACCGTTTTTCTTTTTAACTATAAAACCTAAGGATCTAGAATTTACATCCCTGCATACTACAGGATATACAGAGTAACTTCACCTTTTCATAAATTCAATAAAAAAGAAAGAAATAGTTGAAAAGAGGCTCTGAACAACACTCTACTCTTTCTTATGAAACCAAATATTTTCTACAATATGTATCCAAATAATCTAAAATTTCAGATATATGTTAAATGAGTGTATCAGTATGACGTGACCTTCTTAGTTTGTAATCGTCCTCTATAAAATTATCTATTAAAATTAGTTTTACTGATTTTTACGGCTGAAAAACGAGCGAATGACCTTGAGCATTTGTATGGTCAAAGTCATTCGCGTATGTAATCATCTTAAGCTATAATGCAGGCAATACCTGAGCGGGAGTCGAACCCGTGACCTATGGTTTAGCTGTCTACCGCACTACTGCTCTGTCACTAGGTGTCAAAATGTAAAATTAGTTTCGTTTAGGTTAATAAAACATCCACGAATCGCGCATTTTCTACATGGTATAAATATTGAACTATAAAAACTTGTTTGACTATTGAATGAAAGAATTTGAAAAGCTCTAAATTCAATTCTAAAACGGTATAACATTCATCGTACAAACGTTACTTTTATTTTTTAACAGCTCTCGTCCCAAAGGAGCGTTATTTGTCACAGTCGAAATTCACGAAAATTTTAATAATAACCCATCCTTAGCTACATTTCTGCAATTTTGGGCTCCCCTACTAACGTCTCGATTATGAAACGAGTTTCAGATAAAATATTTTTGTATAAAACCTTTCCGTACTGCACCTCAGGGTTTGAGATTACCAAGGACATTTCCCTCGTAACCCCGGCTACCCCAGGGACATCTCCGGGATTAAAGATGGCCCCTTCAGATGAGGGAACCGCGGCGTCTCCATCTGGCCCCCCGAATGGGGTTGACATAGCAGCTGGCTTTTGATTTTACACGTTACGTCGAGGAGTAATAAGAAACACGGCTAATATCAACTTATTTCGATTTTGTAGAGCGTTCTCACTGGCAGACAAGGCATGTCTACAGCTTAATATCTTTTTTAAAGTAATTAGAGCCGAAGCTGTTTATTTTGTTATTTTATAAACACAAACGATTCTAACTACAATAGTATTTTTAAGTAGTAGTATTTATGTAGCAAAAAACTTGAAGGGATTAAATGAACTGTTAGTCCAATGTACAATAGTGAGAATCTTCAATCTTTAAGAGTATGCACCAATTCTCTCTAATAATATTTCCCATGTGTTACGCGTGTTGTATCACTGATCTTCTGTTAAACGGACTGAGTAGGTTCTTGACTGTTTTGGAATAGTGGTACTGCAATTAGGTTAAACTAAACTCAAAAATATTTTTTTCACCATTGACACTCGAAAAAGGGCCCGTGATTCATCAAAAACAGTGAATAAAACGCTCTTTGTTTCACCGAGTGAATAAAAAAAATTGAATTTGGAACATGCGCGAATGTACGGATTCTAGTGAAACATACAAAGAGGTTGCACACTCTCACTATAAAAACGTACTAAAAGCCACCTAAATGTAATCACTAATCACTGGCTGGATGGAATGTGGCTCAGTTTAAATTAAGAAAAAAAAATGCCGCCATTTTCTGTGTAATTTTCCTTGTAAAAGTTTATGTTTGTCTCATAATCATAAAATGACTTCATCTAGTGATGAAAATTAAACTCATATTCTCGAACGCGAAAAGACTCCTGAATCTTTTCGCGCTAAAGCGGTAGCTATTACTGATAATTCGCTGCTTCTTTTGTGTACTATCCATAACAAAATGATATTCATAATCACAGAGTAATCGTTTTCTCGTAGTCAATGGTGAAAAGTTGAGTACCTAACACGTGAAAAAAGAATTCATCTCGGCTCTTGTATCCCTCGATCCACTCAGGTTTCTCTCTAGAACCCCTCGCTACGCTCGGGATTCTACCGGAGAAACCTTCACTCCTCTCGGGATACAACTTGGTGCCTCGAAAAGAATTCACCTTTTTTTCACTTGTTGGGTAATCTACTATTATCTGTCAGATTCGCGTTTTGTGACAATTAACTTCATCTAATAATTGGAAATGTACTTAATCCGAGTTTCTAACTATATAGTAACCAGATTGAGGCATATTTCTACAATCGAATTAACTGACAGCCTGACTGCTCCGATAGATACGTTCGAGTTGACAGTTCATATTTCCTTCTTTGAGTCGTTCAAAGCCAGTTCATTGATTGGTATAAGATAAGTGAGGTCAAAGTAATCTTCAACGTCAGTTTACAAATATAAGCGGAAATAACTGGCAATAAGATATCTCTTTATATTTATAATAAAAGACAAAGAGTCGTGAGATATGTCACCCGTCTCGTTGTTTGTTAGGTTTCGACTAATCCTTGGTCCTGACAAAATAAATATAAAGTAAGTACATTCCTGACAGTTGAGAAGTCAGACAGAAGTCACTCCCATAAAGCGTCGGTAGCTTAGTGGTTAACCACTAAGGAGTCGGCATTACTATCGAGAGGTCCCTATTACACTATCGACGGCGACGTGCACCCACTTCTAACACAAGCAATTTAGCTTAGCTGGAGGGATAAGCGGAATATATTAATTTCAGTTGCTAATATTCTTTAAAAAAATGAAATGAAATGAAAATTAAAGCCAAAACAACTTTGATTAATCAGAAATATGAATTCAATTTCTGTCTCGACGACTCCTCTGTCGCAGTATGAAGTCCTGGAATTCCTTACCAGTAGGTAAACGTGTTTCCTTCTTCGTACTATCCCGGGTCCTATATGCGGGGCGTGAAAAAGTTTCTGTTGAGGTAGTCAAGCTATGAGTGCCACCATAGCTTGACGGCTAACATGGTACGTGGCTATAATGGTGTCCTTCTTTTCCAAGATTCCATTGACTGATAAGTGCAGTGAACAATATTATGTTTTCATTACTTAGTCTGCTTGCAAAGACATAGATAGACATGCTAGCCGAACTCAAGGGAGCAAGTCACACGTCTTTACGTTGAGACGCTATCCTGCGTTCTTACTGATTCGGAAAAAGTACGAAACATGAGTAGGGGTTCTAAGCCCTTGGGGCTAATGTTGTGTGAGTGCTTAATATGCGTCCCTTAAGGGTCATTGAAATGTGACGCTAGCACATGATTGTTTTAATTTCGATTGAATAAATAGCCAAATTTTTATTGTTTGTAATCTAATTTTGCTTGTTTCTATAAAACTGTGGCGATACTACATGTACACAGCGCCATCTAGCGACAGCAAGCCGAACTACTACGTCACTACGAATCCTGAATCGCGAAAGTGAAGTTCCAGCGCTGGTACAAGCTATATTATACAACATCCCAACGACAATCGTTGGGCTGCGGCCCGCCAGGCGTGATCACCTTGCCTGGTCGGAGGATCCTCCCTTTGTGTTGGAGGGACATCACACCTTGTTCCTCCACAAAACTAATTCAGAAGTTTTAGCTTACTTCTTTTGTTACAATTTTTTACTTATTATTTTCGTATAATTTACCCTTTATCCTGACGTTATGATTGTTTTTGCAGCTATAGCCACTAGGGAGGCACGTCGTACTTACGTCTTATAACTATTCAACAGTCAACATTTTTGTAATTTGAATTATGTTTAAAATTAAATTACTTATCAACAAATCTCATTAGACAAATGAAAGTAAAAATTTGTTTTAAATCTAAGTTAGATAAAGTCGAAATAAAGTTAGATAACTAATTACAAGAGATATATCAAACACAAAAGTGCTCTTTCTTATTCTTCGAAAGTAATACATTTAAAGACTGAACAAAATTTTGAAAGTAGATGTCAAGTCAAATTACGAGATGAAACTATTAATTCATTTAATGTTTGCTTGTTCGTATCTAAATGCCTATGCCTGGCTCAAAGACCTGAGTGATAGGCGCGCTCTATATTTATAATGGATACTCTAGTATATTTTAGAAATTTACTTTGTTGGAGAACATATTAAAAGTCAAAGAACAAACCAAGTTGCGTCGTCATTAATGAAGTAAAAGTAATTGAATGTTTTAAACATAATTCATCTCGAATATATTTCGACGTCTTTCTTTTATATTCACCTTACAAAACCATATACCTTATTCATCTGTACGTTCAAAGCAGTTGTATCAAGTAGTTTATTTGTCAACAAAAACTACAACTCCAGTAAAAAATATTATGATTCTTCGCGATTAATCGATATTCAAATCAATCTATACTCAAGTAAGCCTATGATTTGATTGTTTATTAAATAAGTAACATTTACTTTGTACAGAAGTAAAGAAACAGAAATATGTTAATGGATGATATTATTATTTATGTAAAGTGAAGAGACATCATACTAATGATAATAACTATATTTTCTTTTGCAACAAATTCTCCGTAAGCTTACGTAAATCAATCGGAGCGAATATAGTGTCTTTATATCTTATCGCTTTAATATCAAAATTATAATATTTATTTACATGTAAAAAACTAACACACGGCCATGGAAATAAGTATACACACTGTACAATTACATACACCTTCACATGTAAAGGTGTATCGCTCGACCTTAGAGTATACATTACATTGCTATAGAGCGCCCCTTACAAGTAGGTATGAACTGCTATCACAGGTATGAACAGTACCGAGGCGCCTGGCTCAACCTCAATCAGTAGCAAAACAATACCCGTCAAAATGACTTCGCAAATAATATTTAATTCGATATATTAAATCAAAATTTTATACAACATCGTATATTTTTAGTAATAATGACGCAAAAATACCGCAAAATGACGCCATTTTTTTGTATTTTGGTTTTAATTTTATCCATGCATATCAAATCGAACAAAAAACTTCACAACAACAAACTACATTAATAGGTGCGCTATACCATCGCAAAGTATCTGCTAACACTCGGCGCCAAAGACCTGAGTGATAGGCGCGCTCTAAGCGCTCGACACATAATTATATCTTGGACCTAAAATATGCTCATTTTGGCGCAATACCACGCCAGGGTCTCGTTTGTCTCACGATTAAGGTCCAAGATACGTGTCCTGACGTATTTACGAATTTCCTTCACCGTATATCCGTATCCTATTAACACATGCTTTCCAAACCTTTCTCATTATGCACCCTGAGCACCTTAAACAAGGTACAAATGAATTCACCTTTAACGTAGATCCACTCGCCTTAACATCCTTTGACTTAAAAGATTTTATCTAAAACAAACTAACTTTACAAAATTCTTTACTGTCAATTCCTGCTACGGAAATTCAAAACTTTATTCCACGTTTTCAAATCACGATAGTTAAGTATTTGGCGGCATTTGACATCGCACATGTAGGAACGTAAGATCGAGCACTCTCTACGGAGAGAGGCTTAAGTGCTCTCATTGCATCGCTTTGAGAGATTTTCTCTAGAACAAATAAAGCCTCAAAAGAATCGAACTACATACCTTTATAGAACGATGTGATTTATTGAGGGCGTTCGAACTAGTTCTTAGAGCAGCAGTGTAAGTGTTTGTTCGTATGAAACTTATGAAAGGAATAATGCACTAGTTTGGTATAATATTTAAAGATAGAAACTAATATTTAAATGTCATAGTCCTAGGTTTTATGACTAGGATATGGTTTTTCGGGCAGACCAGAAGCGCTCAAAGCTCTCTAGCTGAAGATTCAATGACAGATGAGAAGCACATGGAGAAATTTTAACTCTGCCTATTCCAGAGGGATTAGGGCATAAGTATAATATGTTATGTATATTTTAATGTGTGTTTCTATTTAGGTAACCGCCTGGTTACCCGACACAGTAGAATTCGGGCCACCTCATCTGCTGTATTTTTGTCTTAAAATATTTAAAGATTTAATGTATTTTTATATTGGTATTATGAAAACCATAGCACCTGTTATATAAATGGGCGTGGGTTAGGAATAACTAAGCAAAATTCATATTTTATTAGAAAAAGTCACGTAAATTTTAAATGGTATGCTATGTAGTTAATAGTTTGTCACTCGCTGCAATATCTGAAATTATTTTCGTCACGTATTTGGTATGAATAAATTGCAGTATGTAAATTGTTAAGCAATTTTTCTATTTTTACCCGATTACAGCCGTAGGCGAGGGCTTTAGAGTAGTTTTACCATTATTCATAATGAAGTTCAGTTATTCTGGAAGCTCCACAAATTCAAAGGAAATAGTTTTATATAAATAGAACTAAATAAACAGGCATATTTGACATATCAAAAGACCTTGTCTTAAGAATTATGACGACGATACCATTAAGAAACTAGCAGTGGTGAAGGATGATTTTTTTCAAAATAGAAGCCGGTTGAAAAATTATGTCTCTAGAATACCTCTATCTAGTTTGTCATGCACCATGCAACCCATTAGGTAGCTGGCAGGCATCGGGTTATAGGGACCTCTCGCCTCTCACTTAGAACCTAACTAGTTTTAACACTATAGTTACTTTGTTGTAGGGTAATTATCAGGCACCAGTAATTTCTATACCGTTTAACAGACGTTACTAGGTACTATGTAGGTATGCCTACCTAACTATACGACCTCACAAAACATAATCTCACTTGAGCATCTCACATAACCATTGGTGCGAATTGAGGATAACCATGCTCAATTCGCACCACACCTAACAATTGTGTCTGTTGTGGACAGCTGCTAACACTTATCTATAAGCTGCGTTCATTATCGTTCTATGAAATAATTGTTTGTTCTATATCTACTATATTCAAACGTGGAAAATTTCGAATTATTGCCATTAAACCTTTGTTTTACGTGATAAACTAATTGAACAAAACAACTGTTAGACAAATTGAAAAGAATACTTAGTACGTACTAAGATTCTGTTGTCTTATGAAAGGGAAATATAAGTTGACCGAATTGTACATTGAACGTACCTACTGCCAATGAGGTCTTAGAAGACCAATTGAATATGCTATTGAGTTAGTTAAATCGATTGTTTTGACATACTTATCGAGTAGCTGACGCTTTGCACTTCTCGAACAATTTAGTTTATTTATAACGTTTTACACGATATACCGGGTATGGAAAGATTTTTTATACTAAGAGTTAGTGAAAAAACAATAGCGTTTAGCAAACAAAAAAAAACATCAGGATAGTGAAAAGCGAATATATGAACTGGGGTGGTTCGCACATTTGCAATCGCGGCATTAAGGCTCGTCGAAACGATATCTAATTATTACCACACCCTTTGCATTCGCCAGATTTATTCACCTATGACGTCTTGTGCTTGAAGGGCCAACCGTAGTCATCAATCGTGGAGGTTATGGTTCATAGCGACGTAAATCCTTAGGGTAAGAAGAGTGAATTGAGTTTCAAAGAGATTTTGTAGAAAAAAAACCTTAATCGAAAAAAGAATTGAAGTCCGGTGGCGTGGTGGTATAAGATTCAATTGCTACATCGGGGGTCGCTGCTCAGTTCAAATAATATTTGTAGGCATGAATATTTATATATCTGATATTACGTGTGTAATAAGTATGTATATTCCAAGTTAGTTAAACTATGCTTTGATTAAGATAGCTAATAATATCTTAAAATTTAATGGAACGAAAAAAAACATTTATACGACACTACTCATTTTATTATACCCAGAAACACGTGTAAGCTTCGTAGTGAGCAAGTAATTTCAAAGTGTTGCAGGTAAGAACAGCAAGTGCATTTTATCGAGCGACAATAAACACTGTGTACACAACTCTTGAAGTGTCAGGTAATGAAACGCAAACACACCTGTGTTCAAGACACTTCGACGTGTGTACACCGGTGCATGCGCTCGCGACGACGCTAGAATGTACCTGAGATTTAAGTGTAGCCGTAAATCTTCAGTTCATTTTGTACGTGTGTGTACAGAATTAATGTTTGGTTTCGTACTTAAAACTTACTATATTTTTTATTGACTGTTTCTACAGATTTAAACAATACTGCATACCAGCACATATTCCGGTTGCATCTAATGCTTGCATTTTGGAGCCTCCGGGCTTTCCACTTACCTATTCCTTTTCCATAATTTAATAAATTTATTTTGGTGTCTGAACTTCCAATTTCGAGAGAAAAGCCTGTGACAGCGCCTTATCCTTCAAAGAACAGGTGTACCGTCTTGCAAGAAGAGTAGACTTACTTGGACTTTGAAGATATCGATGGAGCTCTGTACACTTCATACATGTAATAAACTTGCTACTATAATAAGATGTTTTTCTATTTCAAAATGATCAAACAAAGATTCAGCTTTTGGGGTAAAATTGAAATAATTATGTATATCGATCATTAAAAAAAAGTGAAAATGAAAATGTGGGAAATGTCATTCTAAACAACTTTGTGGCAACCATTTGTCATGTAAAATTAAAACTAAAGCATTCATTCTATAAACAAATATTCACCCTTAAATTCAAGATGGTGGATAACGCAACGAACCTTGTAAATTGGTTTGAACCAAATATCACGCAAAACCAAATGCAGACCAGTGACCTCCTCCAACGAATTCTAAAAGAAAATTGCTACTAGGATTTTTTTCTTAGTTAACATGGGCACAATTTTGAGCCAAATCTCTCGGGGTATAAAAAAAGTAAATGTTATGAACCAAGAAGAAAGTTAGAGAGCTTTCAGCTTCCGAGGGGATTATGAATGCCATTTGGAGCTATATAGTAGCACTACTTATTGCATTTAGTGACTTAAAATCACGTTTCCTAAGACTCCTAAAAAACTTTTTCAGTGATCATGTAGTCTGTACTGCATACAGGCATTTTATTTTAAAACTCAAAGCTGCCAGTTAATCGAGAGTCGTTGACACAATTAATTCAATAAGAACCACTCACTAGGTACTATACCGATGCCTTAGATAGCAATGTATACTCTAAGACCGATGCACAACTCTGATTACGTTGAAAAATGTATGGTAAACAAACTAGAACATCAATACCATTTCATTTGTATAAAGTTGTTTTCTACGTGAGTTTTGAAATATCGTAATATTTTACAGATTAAAGATTCGCAAAAGCACATAGATTGGGATTATTTGGGCGTATGACCTAAGTGCACGGCACTTTTACATACATTACAAAACATTTCGGTTTGAAACTAAATAACTAGCCTCACAACAGTCTGAATTAAAGACCTCAAATGCATTTGAGACTAAAATCTCCATAAATTATTTATTACCTTCGTCAAAACTTAGATGAGAAACAATTTTTTGAAATTGAATCCCACCATCAATATTCTATATCGCGCTTAATAAATGAATCTTTAAGCATTGTGAATGATTTATCATTGCTGAAAGTTCAAAGTTTCTACTCTTGGCTATTTCATTTTTTACTGGTCACATAATTTCGTTTTTGAAATTCGAATTTTGATAGATTTTGAGAGTCTGGAGGTACCTACATTGTATTTATTCATTATGTATTACTAGCTTTTGCCCGCGGCTCTGCCCGCGTGGATGTCCGTTATCGACATAGTCTATCTCTGTACCAAATTTCATCAAAATCGGTTCAATGGTATAAGCGTGAAAGCGAAACAAACAGACAGACAGACAAAGTTACTTTCGCATTTATAATATTAGTATGGATTTGTAAATATAGCATCCTTGCTACAAAGAGAAATATTTCTAGAAAAAGAACAGTCAATACAAAAAACTTATTAGGGACGGTTGCCAAATGAGTTTCTTCCTAGTTGTTAGTTCGATCCCCACACGGCATCATAAATATTTGTATTCGGATTCTGGTTGTTGATGTAGCTCTGGATGTGCCTTGTATCCGTTTATCCGTCATATTATATTATTTGTGTAGGGAATCACAAAGAGCATTGTGAAGTAGGGCAGAAAATAAGGAATGATTTGTCTCTTAATAAATAATCAGAATACTATCGAATTGCACGGCACAATTGGGTTCATTCATCAACCCGCTAGCTTCAAATTCGCTAGTACGCAGTACGCACAAGTTAGCACTTTTCGATTTTAAATGATTTTTTATCGTCAACTCATTCGATTGCGAAAGCCTAACATATTTGTGACTACTCACGGTAACTATTGGTTTCAGTCTTCAACTCATACATTAGTCGCCCAAATATTTGGTAACGAAATCGAAACTTAGTAGGGGATTTTAAAATAAAATTAAGGTACGATATAACGGCTGAGGCCGGGTATGCACGATAGATGGTCCTATCCCCGTGCATGAATATTCAATTTTCTTGAAAGAATACCGAGCGAAATTTTATATTTTATAGCATCTCGTCTAAACTTAACGGAGTTACTTTTAAAATCCTTTGTCTTGGAATATGGTGTCGGATCTGTTGTGAGAACATGACACTCATGATCGTATTATAATGAAACCATGCGTTTGTTGTTATATAGAAAGTTTGTTACGCTAATTTTGAATATAATAGACAGTGTATTTTGTAATGCTAAAAGTTAAAGGCATAATATTGGGCATAACTCACTTATACTAGACAGACGAATTCCCACGTACGATATTCTTCTCCCCCTTTTTCGAAACAATAAAGGAAAATTCACATATAAAAAAAATGTGCGTGCGTGCGTGCGTGCGTGAGTGCGTGCGTGCATGTGTGTGTGTGTATGAGTGTGTGCAAATGTGTATGTATGTGTAAAGGCGTTTTTGTGAGAGCCCCCTGTATAGTCATATATTACAAATACCCAATGCAATACGTGATTGATAGTAATATTTATTTATAACCATACATAGTCATAGCAATTAATATCTGCGAATTGAAGGAGAAAAAACGTAAATCATAACATAGCAAACTTGCTTGTAAGTTTTAATATATTTTTTCTTGTCTTGACGGCCTCTGTGGCGTAGCGGTGGAACGTTCGACTTCTACCCAGGGAGCGCGGGTTCGATTCCTCTTCAGTGCAAATATTTGTATGCATGAATATGTATAGTGATAAAATGATTCCATAACACAAGCTAGATAAGCTATGGGTCTGGATGGCCTTGTGTAGAATATTGTAGAATATTTTACTTGTTATGTATATCTTATAAGAAAGTGGAATTTCGACTGCAACGAAGCGTAGTGCTGTCTAGGGATGTGTGATATTAAACTAGTTCCATATTTATTCGACACTGACATGACAGTTCGAATAATATTTCACCCTCAACTATATTTATTATTACACCTTACATACTTCTTCCTCGACCTCAATTGAGCTAGAAAAAGACTCAGAGGGAAAAATACTATTGGCAAGTCGGTAACCTTTGAAGTTAAAATATTTACATATTTAAACTATATTATTATGTAGACAATTATGTAACGCCAAAAACGGCCTAAAATACGCGTGATGTGTGAGTAAGCTAATGTCAAGATTGTTATTTAAACTGTCAATGTGTGTATATTCTGGGATTGGGATCTGGGATGTATGAATATGTCAACTAGTACCAAAGTAGTAACAATTTTTTACTGCGCGTTGGAGTAACACTTGCTGCGTCTATAGAGTCTGTATATAGTCTAAGTTTATATCTACTGCGAAAATAGTAAGAAAGGTAATTCTTGCAAAAAGTGCGGTCTCACAAAGAACACGATATGATAACTCCTCACAGAGCAGAATACTAGTTAGTTTCCAATTTCAGTAACCAAATCCTGCAATACTCAACTTTACCAGCTTATTCTCAATAACTCCCATAGTAAAGTACTATTCACTATACACACAGTAACTAGATTACCAACAACTTTTTTACCGCACAAAGTTACCATTTCACTACACGAGTCGAGTGTAATAGTAAGTACTCGTTGCTTTTAACTGGATAATCAATTAAGCTCCTCTGATATGGAAATGAGTCATAATTTCGAAAGGCTGAGTTGCTCAGGCTCATTTGTACAAACTAGCTGTAACTGTGACTAAACTATAAGTTTTGACGAACTCGCCTGTAGAATACTCGTATCCTATTTTATACTACTAATATTATAAAATGTAAAAGTTAAAAATATTTTGGTAATTTGTTACTCGATCACGCACAAACGGCTTGATGGTTCTGGCTGGTTGGCTGAATGGAACAGGGACACATTACAGTCTGGAATAATATAGGCTATTTTTTACTTAGACTAACGGTCAGGTATCATTGCATCTGACGACAGATAGAAGACAGCAGTCGCTCCCACAAAGGTCAAATACGCTAAATCAAAGTGGATGAGCGAAGACTCGGGGTGTCTAATTCTCTGTAAAATATCATAATTGTCGAATAAAATAATGTTTAAAAATGATTGCCACTTCTTACGACGAACACACACCATACAGACATACTCGTACAATGTTTCAAAACAATTACAGGGGTAGCAATGAGGCTAATGAAGATCTCATGATGCTGTGCTCGTCGGTTGTAGCGCCTATATTGAATACGTGGCAATCTTGCTAAAGCTCAAATTATTTTGATATGTTACAACCCTAGGATAGGATGAACTGACTGAGCTAATAGTTGTTTGTTGTCTTGTTTCATGTTTCTGTTGACACCATGAGTCTTGGTTGACTTCCATACACCCACACATTAAAGCTATACAACTAAGTAGATATGACAATGTAATCTACCTATACAGTATTTAAAAAAATATCATCACAATTAATGAAACCTTCCCTCAATAAACGTCAAAGGTGTCATTCCGATATGTGCATATTTCCATCGGGGTCGTGTGACGCCCCTGGCCTATGGATGTGTGGAACAGCAGACGTCCATAGGCCACGGTAACCCAGTAGCGAAGGGTCCCTATAACCTGAATCCTGTCGGCTTCCTAATGATCTCTCTTCGATCTAGTTTGTCGCATGGTGCAAGACAAACTCAAAGTGAGTGTTTTTTTCCACCGGCTTAGGTAAGTAGGCCGTGTGCTTGTCTACCACCTAAATAGTATAAAAAAATCTAAATTTTCACAAGTTAGTACATTTAAGCAAGTAGAAGAAGTTTTTTTTTATAGGTATATAGGACACGTCAATTTGTCTTCACCTCGCCTGATGGTAAGCTGAAGGCAAAGTCTCTGAAAAGAGGGTCACCCTTACAGACACGTACCTATCATGTTACAATGGTGGCACTCAGCTTGACGTTTTTGTTTTTGTTTTAATTTAATAAAGATATTTTAAAACAAAAAACAAACTCAGCTTGACGGCCTCATCAGATGTTTTTTCACGCCCTGCTCACCCGGGACTGTAGGAGGAGGGAAACACGTGAACTGGTAAGGAATTCCAAGACTTAATGGAGCGGCAGAAGAAGGAGTCGCCGAACCGCTTGGTTCTTGATGGAATATTCTGCACCGTATGCCATGTCATAAAGGTATGATTCCGAAGCCAACGGCATACGACAACGACAGAGATACAGCGTACCCATTGCTTGTTAAACTCCGATACGGATAAAGGGGCCCATTGAGAAGCCGCAATGAATTACCGGCATTTGCTGCGTGCGTCGGCAGTTTTCGTATGCGGTCGGCTACTTTTAAGATAAAATACATCAACGGAAAAAAATGAAGGCAGCCGAGAGGTAAATTCATTACACACGACCTTAAATTTTTGCTCATCCCAGAATCATCGTGGTAGAAATGTCTCGTCCCACGAAGTTCTTTCACATAATCACAGCACCCTCTATATTGTACCGGTAGATAGCGTAACAAGTTGTCCTAAATAAATAGAGAGCCGCCTGAAATATTAAGAGGGTTTAATTTAATAAACTGTACGTGTGCTATCAGTTCTACGTAACTAGTAAAGCTTCGTCCATAGCTCCAACATTTGCCCCTAAAACACGCAACAAAACATGTAGAAATTTACATGTCTATGGTTTTTCACAATTTTTTTATTATATTTGGTACTTTACAGAAAGAATAGAATCTCTCTGTACTTACAGGGTCGGCAGCAGGAGTGTGACTCACCTGGTGTTACACTTGCCCATAGGCCACGGTAACCACTTATCATCAGGTGGGCCGTGTGCTTGTCTGCGACCTATGTGGTATTAAAAAATACTTTCTCTAAGGTGCCAAACATTTAACAAAGCAAAATATAGATTAGCACAAAGTTTTCTTTCTCTAAATTGCCAAATGTCATAAGAAATGTTGTGAATATGTAACCATAGAGATGTAAATCTCGCATGTTTTTAGTGCGACGTTGCGAAAAAATGAGATGTAGCCGCACCCTAATGCCTGGGTATCTAATTCAGTGTTTGCTAACGATTTTCTCCTTTAGTGGGTACGAAGGGATATACAGTTTTATACTTAATTGATATTTACACACCTGGGGATTGCCGATTGCACTGAAAGTTTTTCAATTTTACTTGTATTGTTTTTCATGAAACATACTCTTAGTGGTTTTCTTACATCACGGAAATCGGCAGGGTTAGATTAGGTTAGAACTGTGACCACAACAAGCACGAGGCGAGCGAGCGAAGCGAGCGTGCCGCGGCAGCGGCCGCCGAGGGCCAGATAAATAAATTTCTACACTACATTAACATTATACCAATTGAATATTCGATGAAATACATAATAATATCAACTGAACATTACATGAAATGAGCATTATACTTTTTGATCAATAGCGCAAAGGTTCCACTTCCGCCGAATCATTGCTTATAGAATCAATAGAAAAATGTGAGGACACTTTCGTATTCTCAGCTGTTAATAGCAAGGACATCACCAAAGCGTTTAAATCTATTGATATTAAAAAGACCGCGGATCTATGGGGATTATCAGTCAAAACTGTGTCATGTATTATTGATGTCATTGCTCCCCATCTAGCAGCTGTGTTTAATGACTGTGTCAGCAACGGTATATTTCCGGATTTAATGAAACATAGCAAAGTCATACCTTTGTTCAAGGCTGGCAGCACCACAGATCCTTCTAATTTCCGACCCGTTTCTGTGTTGCCGACCTTGAGTAAGGTATTTGAGAAACTAATTCTGGGACAGTTGTTAACCCATTTTGGTGAAAACAAATTGTTTCATGATAAACAGTTTGGGTTTACTAAAGGACGTTCGACCACCGATGCTGGTGTAGAATTGTTAAATTGTATTTACGAAGCCTGGGAAGACAAGCATGATGCATTGGGTGTCTTCTGTGATCTATCCAAGGCTTTCGATTGCGTCCACCATGATACATTAATCAAGAAATTAGAACATTACGGAATAAGGAACAGGGCTCTCGATCTTCTGACTTCATATTTGAATAATAGAATTCAGAGGGTCGATGTTAACGGTACACGCTCAGTAGGATCCGTGGTTTCGATGGGCGTTCCACAGGGTTCGATACTAGGACCATTTTTATTCTTAATTTATATCAATGACCTCCCTTACTACGTAAGGGACAAACATAGTATTATTTTATTTGCTGACGATACTTCGTTAATATTTAAAATTAAGAGGCAACTAAACAATTATGACGAAGTGAATGGTGCAATAACAAGAGTGGTCCATTGGTTTAGTACAAACAATCTTTGCCTAAATGGGAATAAAACTAAATGTATTAAATTTACCCTACCTAATGTTGCACAGGTGGAAACCAATGTACAACTCAATGGTCAGGTGTTGAACCTTGTGGAATCAACAGTGTTCTTAGGTTTGAGTATTGATGCCAAACTGCAGTGGGGATCACATATTGAAAAAATAGCCAATAGATTAAGTTCAGCTTCCTACGCTGTAAAAAAGATTAGGACTCTGACAGATGTGGATACGGCTAGAATAGTTTATTTCAGTTATTTTCATAGTATTTTGAGCTACGGAATTCTCCTTTGGGGTAGTTCCGCGGATTTGAATACAATATTTATATTACAAAAGCGGGCTGTGCGAGCTATTTATAATTTGGGCCCAAGAGTCTCCCTCAGAGAAAAGTTTAAAGAAATGGACATTCTGACCGTAGTGTCACAGTACATTTTCGAGAACCTAATGTATGTTAAGAAAAATATTTCCAAATTTCCAAAAATATGTAACAGGCATAACATAAATACGAGACATAAAAACAATCTTGTAGTCTGTGATACCAGACTCCAAAAAATTAGCAGTTCTTTCCAGGGTAACTGTATACGCTTTTTTAACAAGCTCCCTAAGGAAATTAGGGATTTACCTATAAATAAATTTAAAAATGTAGTTAAGAGGAAATTGTGCCAAAAGGACTATTATAAAATACAAGAATATTTAGATGATAAACTAGCTTGGAAATGAGCTGTTCACTCATGCATGCTTCTCAAACAAATTATTGTATTTAGACTAAGTAGACTAAGCATTATTTGTAAATAGACCAAAAAAAAAAAAGCCCGCTGAGTTTCTTGCCGGAGTCTTCTCAGGCCAGGGCCGCGTTTCGAACCGGTGGTCCATTTGCTAACCTAGTCTTTAGTACATAATTATATATTTTTGACGTTTTGTAAGTGCCGTTTTAATGGTCTATACAGAATAAATGATTTTTGACTTTGACTTTGACTTTGTTGTTATCGCAAATAAATATTCGATGAAATGAAAATTATGTCAATCGATATTATGCAAAGCAATTATTTTCTCAAACGTTGTTCGAATTAGTAACATTCGACCAAACGTTGTTATACCAAACAAGGGAGAACCTATGAAAACTGTAATGCACCGAACAAGGTGATTCCGTTTCTACGCAACTGCAAAGGTTCAACGGTGTTAGAGACCTCAGGATTTCAATGATGCGCACTGTAGGTACGCCATTGCTGCATCTGTTGAGAGCGTCTCATAAGTACTGCGTCCACGCTAGATCGAGCTTATGTCTTAAACGGAAGATCTTGTAAAATATGTAAACTACGGCATAAGGGCTTATGCCTCGAAGAGCTAATAAGTTACAATTGTAAAACAAGATCGCCGCAATAAGTTTGTGTTGTTATTACAGGCTATCAAATTCCATTCAAATTTCGGGGAATACAATAAATAATGATCACTTAATGAAATGCAACATAGTCCTAATTAAAGTTGAAATTAAGTGGGCGAGTGTTCCATCTTCGACTTTGCAGGCTCATTCTTGTAGGAAGATTATGGCTGATGGTATATCATAAACATGGTTCAAATATTATTATTTATATTAATTTAATATTGCTAATTTAATTTAGTAGTTGTAATTATTCATGAATTTGACATAGTTTCTTTATTATAATATTATACATTAACTTATAACTAGAATGTAACTTAATAAATGGTTTATTTATTAGTTTCGGAGTTCACCGATCCACGATAGAAAAAGTTATCATTAAGTTATCTGTAAATACAGCGCGGTATTCATTGTTGTGATTCTAATTTAAAACTGGGTATCAAATTACTAATGTTTTTCCTCGATTATTTGATTTGATTATTTTGTTTTATTTTCAATGTGTTCATGTCAAGGGATTTAATATGTCAACTGATACTAGTATAAGAGATAACGTCACTAACTTAGGTACCATCAGATTCCTCAATGAGATGTAATTTTGGTAATTCGATGGTACCAGATACCTGTACAAAGTCAGTTATGGAGGCTTGCAGCATTGCACTATCATAAAGTCCTAAATCTCCTCTATTTCCAGGAACAAACGAAAATTGGTAATCTCACTATATTAGGTACCGATTTTTTAGCTTTTTCGAAATCGATTTTTGGTATCACCACTAGGTTTTTGGCTTTGCAGCATAGCCATTTCGTGTTCTCCAATTAAAGGCGCGTCTAATGATGTACATCTCATTGAGGAATCTGATGGTACCAGAGGTAATGACGTTATCTCTCGTACTATACTGAAGTAATACGTGTAGTCATTTATTACGCCGCCGTATAGAAATGACACTTGCTGTAGACGCAGCAAGTGTCCTTTCAACACGTATAGAGGCGGAATTGATGCTAAAAGCACAGAGCCATTAATTAAAAAAAAACGCGTAAAGAGTTTGTATAGTCTAAAGATGGGTCAAAAACCATACGAATGAACCTATTGTTTCAATAGAACTATTTCAAGCTACTTTTATTTCAAACCTGCAGCCAGCTAACATAAGTACACAAAGAGGAAAGAACGACGCCATACGTAGAGATAAATAAAGTAATTACAGCTACACATATAGGTATTTATCGTAATCACGTGTTTCAACTATCGCATGACTCTCCTCAATATATGTTGTATAGTCACGTTATTGCCTTTGTACAAAGAACTAAGTTATATTTATGTAAGAGATAAGAAATATAGGCATATTATGGCACGATTGATGTAGTGGGCAAAATGAGCATCAAATCTTGAACTTTACTAACAAGGTAGGTACTTTACTAAAATAAATTACGATGTTGATAAGATAAGGAATAGTACCTAAGTTTAATAATTGTACGATCCAATCACAGTAGCTCTGGGCAATTTATTGACTATATTATAGGATTATTTACTCATTTTAATAAATATTTGACTGTTGTATTAATTTTGACATAATTAATAAGTATAGTTAGTCAGATCGATCTTGACGAGCAAAGTACTCAAAATAATCTTAATGCCTTGGTTTTCCGTGCTTCCTGTTGATTGATTCTCTTCTTCTTTATCCTAGCATTAATTCCCAGTCGCATACGAAGCTTTGACCTCGGAGTCTGGGGTCCGCTTTATCATTCCTAACTGCGGATTTGGCTGTACCTCGATATTTTTGACTTTTGACTGCCATCTGACCTCCACAACCCAGTGGTGACATTAGGCGATATCGAAGCACTGCAGCTAAATCGTTGTTGTTGGCTTTTTAAGGCTCCAACTACCTAGGGCTACTCCTATGACTGCCATAGATGTTCGTATGGTAACCGGGACCAACGACTTACCGTGCTCTCAGTGGCACGACCTGTTCCTGTTGACTGATTGTTCTTATAATTATACAATTTAAATGTTTGATTTGCTCTTAATACATAGGTATCAAGATCATTTTCAGACTTTGCAGTCAAGATCGTTCTAACGCTAACTGAACAAATTAAACCAACGTGTGATTGATTACTTTAATAATTAAGATTCCTAGTCCTCATATTACGCCTTCATATCACGATGTTTAGTTTGCAAGAGCTCGGCGTAAACAGAAATCTGTTTCTTATCACAAAATTCTTAAGCAATGATGAAATATTATCCTTCTAGTACATTTACATACATACATATAATCACGCCTTTATCCCCAGAGAGTTCTGCAGAATTAACACCCACATTTCACCAATCATTGTATTCGGTTTCACGTGATAGGGGGTGAGCCTGTTGCCGTGTTTCGGGCACTAATGTTGATTTGAACCATGCATCTGAGGCTGAGTCTGGGCTGTATATATCTGTCTGATGTTAAACAGTCCTATCCCTTAGTCGTCTTATACGACACCACATGGGAAGAGATGGGGTGGCCTAAATTGCACTCTGCCGGAACCACGCAGCTTAATTTGGAACCTAATAAAAATAAGAAAATATGTATTTATCATACTTTATATAGATCATAAATTAATGTTCTTTTGCGCATCACAGCTTTATCAATGTTGAACGTGACAATTCTGATTCACCAGAGACACAGAACAGATAATAGTGGTGCCACAGGTTATAAAGAAACTGCATACATTTATAAAGAGTCACTTAGTTCTTGTTCCATTGCCATTTAATATTCACTATTAAAAATGTCGTTCCTCAGTATATCACTATTCATTTTTGGATTTTACTTTGTGATTGTTTTGACTATAATTTCGTTTGCTATTATCAGTTCATCGTATAGAGAACCATCAGTTCGTATTCACTAAAAGTTATTTTAGTTAAGTATTATATTATTTATAATAGATTTAGTAAGCTATATTATTGTAAACTACAACTTTCTATATAACTCTCACATAGTCATCTGCGCTGAGGCCATTGCTCCACCCCAATGGGTAATGAACCGCAGTATCAACTATACAAGATAAGGTTAACTAAAATTGAACAATATAATTTATATTATTTGTGATATGATAATAACTTCGTGAGTAGGTATGTAGTACTATAATTTAAGCATACGAATAGTATTATTTTAGAGTAATATAATCCACTAGCCTTCCGCCCGCGGCTCCGCCCGCGTGCATCTCGGTTTACGCGACCTTTGCTCTACCTTCGGTTCTACTCAACCGATTGCGATCAAACAAACGTAAGATTTTAAGTCTGAGTAAGCCCTTTCTAACGAAGAAAACCGCATCAAAATCCGTCCAGTAGTTTTTGCGTCCATCGCGGACAAACAGACAGGAAATTAAAAAAATATATTTTCGTGTTCAGTATCGTTAACATAACATAACCCAAGTTATTTCTTTTAAATATCCCCAATGTACAGACACGACTACTTTACAATTATATAATAGTATAGAAGACTTCGACTGTAGTAGTGATATTAAAAACTAGTGATACACCTCGGGACACGAGTCTTGGGCCTAACGCGGTGTCCTGCGTGAGCGACGAATACGACGCGGCGCGACGCAACACGATGCGACGTAATGCGACGCGATGCTACACGCGACAAATGTCCTACGTGATTTTGGTCATAACTTCGCGAATCATGAAGAAGTACAGTAAAATATTGCTCGAGTTCGCAGTGTCGCGTCTGGTCGCGCTCAAAACAAGTACGCGTTACGTCGCGTCTCGTCGCAGAGTGTCACATAGGTCGCACGCAAGTAGGGTAGGCCGTTGATTTGATCGCGTTCGTCGCGTTCGCAGCGTCGCGTCGCGTCGTATTCGTCGCTCACGCAGAACACCGCGTAAATCGCGAGACAAATGAGACCCGCGGATCGTTTTGTAATAAATCTGTGCTTGGTGAATTTGAGCTCGTCCACCGCAGTAGTACCTCGTGCTATCTTGAAAAGACACCTAAGAAACGTGTACTGCGTGCATATGGCACATTTTGAGCATATTTAAGGTCCAAGATAATATAATTATGTCTCGAGCAATACATAAAACTACATAATCTCTTAAACTACATAAAACTTTATAGATACAGTAACAGTCACTACAACGCGGCGTAAAAAATATTTATTACTTTGGTACAAGTTTCACATCCATATCCATACTAATGTTATAAATACGAAAGTAACTCTGTCTGTCGGTCTATCTGTCTGTCTGTCTGTTACGCTTTCACGTCTAAACCACTGAACTGATTTTGATGAAATTTGGTATAGGGGTAAATAGGACCCTGAGAAAGAACATAGGCTATGTTTAGTCGCGATAACTGACATCCATGCGGGTGGAGCCGCGAGCAAAAGCTAGTAATTCAAGTGACATTACTTATCTTGAACTAAGATTGGGTATGTACTTACATGATTCACGGTACAATTCTTGTCTGATAATAATACGTTCTTACTAAGGTTCCAATCATGAAATTAAACACACAAATGATTTATTTCATTTCAGATACATTGAAGATGCTACCAGTCAATAAACCATAGAAGACTTCAAATACTCTGTGAGATACTTCCATCAATCAATATTGTAAACCATAAGAACCTTTAATTTTATACAATACATGAGCAAAACAATCAATGACTGCATGATGTCAAGAATGTCAGCGTCAGGTGAGGATTAGCAAACCAAATTCAATTTTGTGTCACCTGTTCCTTTAATTACCTCGTAAGTGATGAGTGTGATGGATGACACACACTTTAGAATAAATAATAAAGACGTGTGTACTTTCGGCTATCCGGGATGTGTCCATGTATCTGAAAATCTGTTGGTCAGAGTATTCCCCCTAAAAAGAATTGGACCCAGCAGAGTAGAATTTGGGCCACTCCGTCATCATTGGAATTTAAAAATTTTAATGATCCAAGTTTTTTTTTTCTAAATAGGACACGTCAATTTGACTTCGCCTCGCCTAATGGTAGGCTGAATTCAAAGTCTCTGAAAAGAGGGTCACCATTACAGACACGTACCATGTTAAAATGGTAGGAAAACCAACTAGTTTCATAGTAGGTATTTCCTCAAACCGCAGGTACGAAGTTGTAAGTAAACGAAACAACTGCTGTAGACAATGCATGACGTAACATAGTTGTTTGATTATTTGCTACAATGTGAAGGTCTGTTTGTTAATAAATATACACAGTGGAAGTTATGTTTATATATTTTGAATTATGCATTCGCAAGTAGTAAAGTTTACATTTGTACTCCATGAAGAGATAAACTCGCTATTTGTATCCGTTCAGTCGTCATGAGTGTACAGATTGTACAGAACCTCATTAAGATCTATGGGATCTAAGCCTATCACAGCTGAAAGCCGGTACACCTGCTGATTGACAGACGAAGCTCTGGCGCAGGTTTCCATATCGGGAATGGGAGGTCAGAGAGGAACCTCCCCCGTAAAATCTTTCTGTAATCAGTTCTGTACTTTGTTGAGTTTTTCCTGGGCTAAAAATTTTAAATTTTCAATTCAACCAGGATTGGCGCTCGCAATAAGAAAAAAAAGGCATCATCGTTGCTCATGTTTTGTAGCAAGTTGCAATTATGAGGATCTTTGTATTTCACCACAAAGACCCACTTAAATAAATCACCATCTACCATTCAAATTAATATCTAGAAACTATTTCTGTTCATCTTTGTCTAATTATACAGCTTCAGCTCCATTCAAATTGCTCCCTAGAGATTTGACTAAGTCTCAGTAATCATTTATCTACGCCAACTATATTGTGTTATATTTCAAAAGCAATTAATATATTGTGTATCGAAATAATTCAGAACACCTTTGATACTACGGGCTTAGATATGTCAAATAGTAACTTAGTAATAAAATGGTTGGAATTTAGTACATGCCGTATTAACGTCCCCTCATTTGAATTTGAATAGCTGATTTTGGCTTTTAAGCTTTTGTACCTCTATTGTGCAGTTTATTAGAGACATTGATTGTGTACAGCTCTGCTATTTACATTAGACGTGGTTGGTTATAGTACTTAACACGTTCACGGACACAAACCATTCTCAAAAATTTGTGATATGACACACAAATTTCCTATACAAAATAGTATCACGTCTGCGGACGGATTGCCACGTTATTCGATTTTGAAAGTGTGTGTTGCGGCAGTAACGGTCAGAGACGTAACTGCCTGTAGACGGACATTCATACCAGGTGAATTCTAAACGTCGTACAGTACTCAAGTTAGCCTCATTACCAGGTTCATAATTTCCATCAGAACCATGTTCACCATCTACATCACTATACGGATCCTGATTTTCATTGCTCGAGTCAGAGTCGGAGTCAAACAAACTACGCCGAACGTTAAAAGGTGTGGTATTTTTACCCGACGCCATCTGTAATAAGATTATGCGATTACAATTTGAAAAATAGTTATAATAATAGCATCAGTCAGTATGGCGTGTGTTAGGAAAGAAGGTCTAAGACCAGCAGCGGACTGCGATATGCTGATTGACAAATTGAATAGCATCAGTTTATAGGTATAACATACTTCAATATCGAAAATTGAATTGAATTTTATAATACTTTTTGTCTACGAGTACATGGTTTAATCAGCACCAAATTCACACAAACATCATTCACTATACATTGAAATAATCGGCAAATAAATATTTCGTAATTATGATCATGAATTATGAGTTAAATAGTATGTACCAGTCACAAAAAATCGCCGCAGCGCACCTCAAGGACGTACTTCCTCCCGCTGTGGCGCGGGGCGACAGATCGGTCGAAAGTGTAGGATCTACCTACACTTTCGACCGATCCGGCCTTCCGGCCACAGACGGGGTGTCACAGCACGATGTTCTTCAATGTGTGCGTGACAGAGGTAACTTGTGTGCACGTGCAAGGGTGTTTGATGTGACACTAGCGATCTGTATTACTGCCTAAAATGGCACAGAGTCATATCCTTCCTACAAATATAATGGAAAACTGCCGGCTATGGACGTAATTCGAGTTTTGACGTATTTTAAATCACCGGCCACAGCCGTATTGCCATATTATGACGGTACTAACTTACGTCTCTCGACGATGTGTCCGTGAATGTGTTAATACCTGAAACAGTTGGTTCCAACAGATAATGGAAACAGGCTTAGTGAATAATGTCTCAAATTTTGGGTACGTTGAAACCCATTCTGTCAATTTGTAATAACTCAAAAAATCGGTAAATCATAAACGTATAGATAAAAATATTTCACGAAATTTTACACTTTTAGGAACATTGATAACGCTTTCGGATATCCCTAAGTAGGTATGTCTCCGTATAACAGCATTATTTGCCTTTGATGCAACATCTTTAGATGTAGCTGAAATTAAGATGAACGTAAATTCAGTAGCAAAATCAGAAACCGAATGGCTTAATTATGAGTTATCCATTGCATAGCAAATTATAAGTCGCAGATATGCCAAGCAGAGTTGGAACAGAAAGAATACCATTTAGGGAACAATAGATAACTTCGAATATAACGTAGCGTTTCTACGAATGAATGCCTTTGTTGTTATTGACCTTTATACATTAGATAAGAAACATAATGACAGTGAATAGTCAATGAGTTTTAGGTAATTTAATCTATTGTTCGGTTACTAACTTGTTTATATAAAGATAATGATTTGGGACTACCTAACTTCTAAGAACGTTTTTACGTACAACATTTTTATTCTATGTATTTGTTTAACAAACTTATTGTTGTTATTACATTATTTGTAAGTAATGTATCCGTTTGAACTCATTTCACGGTAAATTGTTGTCATAAACTTTATTATTTTTATATTCGCGTTGACGTACCTTTAAGAGCTTTGCACACGATCACCATTATGACTACCTACCTATACTTGGGAGGGTTTTTGATTTCATTTGTTTTCCGAATCATTTGATAATAGTACGAGAAAATTAGGGTTTGACACAGGAATAATTCCTAGTAGCAATTTTCTTTCGGAATTCATAGAGGGAGGTTACTGGCAGTCTAAATTTCGATTTGCGTGGTATTCGGTTCGTTGCGTCCTCCGCCATCTTGAATTTAAGGGTACATTTTTGTTTACCTAATAAGTCGTTTATTTTTAATTTTACAGGAAAAATTATTACTACAAAGTTGTTTACAATTAAATTTTCTACAATTTTGCCATTCATATTTTTTTCCTAGGATCGATATTTTTTGATTTATACCCCAAAAAGTGGTAAATCTTTGTTTGACTTTTTTTGACTTAAGAAAAAGTCCTAGTAGCAAAATTCTTCTGCAATTCATTAAGGGAGGTTACTAGCAGTCTACATTTGGTTTTGCGTGGTATTCGGTTTATTGCGTTATCGGCCATCTTGAATTTAAGGGTAAATTTTTGTTTGCCGAATAAGTCGTTTAGTTTTATTTTTACACGAAAAATATTTACTACAAAGTTGTTAAGAATTAAATTTACTTCTTCTTCCTCTTAGCGTTAATTCCCAGTCGCATCCGAAGCCCTCAGCTCGGAGTCTGGGGTCCGCTTTTATCAGTCTTAACCACGAATTTGGCTAGACCTCGATATTTTCCGTGAAGCGATTGTCATCTGACCTCCACAACCCAATGTTAACATTAGGCGATATCGAAGCTTTTGCAGTTAGACCGTTGTTTTTGGATTTTTGAGGGCTCCAACTACCCGTAACGACTGCCATAGATGTTCTCATGGCAACCGGGACCGACGGCTTAACGTGCTCTTCGAGGCACGACCAGACCAATGCAAATACTCATATTTCATTCACACAAATATTTGCACTGAGCGGGGATCGAACCCGCGCCTCCTGCTTGGCGGCCGCGTTCACTACCGCTACGCCACGGAGGCTGTCGTAACTACACATAGACGACTAAAACTAAAAATAGACGACTTATTCAGTAACTAAAATTTCACACTTCAATTCAAAATGGTGAAGAATGCAATGAACCGAATACCACGCAAATCGAAACTTAGACTGCCAATGACCTGCTTCAACTAATTTCCAAAGAAAATTACTACTAGGAGTTTTTCCTATGTCAAAAAATCGAATACAATTTCACCACCTTATTGGGGTATACATCGAAAAATATTGATCCTAGCGGAAAATTATGAATATTAAAAGGTAGGAAATTTAATTATTAACAACTTTGTAGTAACTATTTTTCGTGTAAAAATAAAACTAAACGACTTATTCGGTAAACAAAAATTTACCCCTAAATTCAAGATGGCCGATAACGCAACAAACCGAATACCACGCAAAACCAAATGTAGACTGCTAGGGACCTTCCTTAATAATTTCCGAAAGAAAATTCCTACTAGGAATTTGTCATAAGTCAAAAAAGTCAAACAAAAATTTACCACTTTTTGGGGTATAAATCAAAACATATCGATCCTAGAAAAAAATAAGAAGAGTTAGACTGTAGAAAATTTAATTCTAAACAACTTTGTAGTACTTAACAACTTTTTGTGTAAAATTAGAACTAAACGATTTATTCAGTAAACAAAAATGTATCCTTTAATTTAAGATCACGCAACGAACCGAATACCACGCAAATCGAAACCTAGACTACCAGGGACCTCCCTCAACGAATCCAGAAAGAAAATTGCTACTAGGAATTATTTCTAGGTTTGCCCCTTAATTGAGCTAAATCGGTTGTACTATAAAAGAAATATGATAAATACCTACTTAATATTTCAAAGTGTACACGTTAGCTATGATTTCGGATCCTTATTTTGTATTTATTGTAAATAGTATTTTTTAATTGTTAGATTTCGAACTTTACATTGTGCTTTAAATAATTTTTAATTTCATAGTGTTGTGTTTCTTTCTTTGCATAGCTTTTTGCACATTTATAGTTGATAATAATATTATGTGCTTATTATAGTGCAAAATTGACGTACAAACTGATTATTATCTATCTATTTTTATCTCAATACACACCACGCAACGACTAACATTGACTCTTGTGTTTCTAAGTTTGTTAGTTTAAAGGTATTGTACCTACTTCTTACTTAAGTTAAACCTACCTACTTGTTACGGTGCGTCAATTCAAACAATTTAATTTCTTGATTGGTAATGAATACTAAGTATCGGTATCATCTTAGCGTTCGATTCCTTTGTGTAATTAGAAGTGAGCACTTTGTCTATTCTGCCAATTAATATTGTACAGGCATGCACAGTCATAATTTTAAATGTGAAATGAATTTTGTAAAAGCACAAAATCTTCATCAAAGTGACTTCTTTGACATCATAGAAGGTTGAAAGTTTTCAAATCTATTATGAAATCACCAAACTTTTTTAATATTAGTTATTTGATTGAATGAACTACTTCGTTTGAAAATTAATATTTTCAGAAATATCGTTAATGTTTATTGAAAAGTTTCAAAGGCATATTTATTAAAATATGATAGTAATAAGTCTATATATTATATGTACAATGTTTTGGTTGGAATGCAATCAGCATAAAGCAGTATTTTTTTTTTACTACATCTTACTTCGTGACTTTCATTACATAGTATGAAGCGGACGAAAACGTCAGAAATCCACTATGAAAGTAAAGTGAGATGAAAATAATATTACTTTTAAGAGACGGTGGCAAGGCTCCTGAGCAAAGGTAAGTCACCAGTCTTCTTTAATGTATTATTGTGTTATTTTTCCTCATCGAGTATGTATACGAGTGTACACCTGGGTCAGTACATCACATATTTAAGTAGTTGCGATTATTACCTGTAAGGCCATAGTGCGTTCATCTTTTGTGACAAGTTGTATTTTTCGTACAAATATGTTTTATAAGTACATTATTTTATTTTGTGCGGTACTATTGTATGTTGAGGTGAGTAAAGATTTATGTAAATGTATGAAAATGACAGAGAAATTCTGTTAAAGTCGCAAAAGATATGAAGATTTTCTTGTCATTGGTGAAATTATGATCTTATCAAGAAAATATCCGCAAGCGAATAGTGTTTTAAATTAATCGAAAATATTATAATTCGATGAAGTATGTATCTAAGTAAATAATATTATTCAGTTATCACTTAGTCGGCAACTTGTTCTACACCACACACTTTATTACGTCATCGGTTTACGTGTGTAAAATTTGAAATGATTCGAAAATCTGGAAGGGTGTGAAATCTGGAACTTTCGAAAATTGAATTTGGATCCGATGAACATGTCGAGAAATCAACCAAGGCAAATAAAATTCATGAGGCACATACTGAAATCAAAAACGCCAGAGCAACTTTCTATAGAATATAGATTCAATCCTTTCTTCCTATTGATGATGTTTTTCATGATATGGACCAGTAGAGCAGTAATTCCAAATTATTTTTTTAATAGTTTCTTTAGTGTCTTTGCACAGATAATAAACATATGCTCACGCCTATTTCGCTCCTGGGGTAGACAGGGACAATAACCCGCTATTTGACTCTATCCTTGCCATAGTTATGTGATGCAAAAATAATAAATCGTGCGCTTTCAATAATGTCTTAGTTTAAGCAGTAATTGTTGTGTTAAGGCATAATTTTGAATGCTACTTTTACTTCATTCTTTTTAAATAAACAAACCTTAATGAAGGACTGTGATTAGATCAATCAATTAATAAATACTCTCTAAAAGTTCTTATTATAAACTTTGTTTTTTAATTGGATATTCATTTATTGAATTCACAGACAGATGCCTTCGTCAAAAGAGATGTCTCATCACCGCCACCAGATCCAATAGATGCATTTAAAAAGAACATGGACTCGTTAAGGGCCTGCATTGACCAGAGCGTGGCCCAGGCAGTTATGGACGTTAATGTCGAGAAAAAACTGCAGCCAGTTTTCAATGTCATTGGTGATCAGATCAACAGGTTTTCAAAGGCGGTAATATTTATTTCATTCGTCATTTCAGTAGTAATGGTCATCATTTATTGAGCCTTTTGCCAACTCAGTTGGGGTTGGCTTTTCAGTCTAAAGGTGATGCGGCTGAATTTCGATATTTTCCATTGTCAATAAATTATGAAGACAAAAACGATTAGCGAATCATAAGAGTGTGCTTTACAGTGTGGAAAATATCGAAGTCTAGCCAAATCCGTAGTTAAGACTGGTAAAGCGGACCGGCGGCGTTGTGTTAGGAGTGGGTTCACGTCGGTAGTGTAATGGCCAGGATTCGAACCCGGGACCTCTCGATCGTGAGGCCGACTCCTTAACCACTAAGCTACCGACGCTTATAAACGTAACGTAATGTAATGTAACTAGACTACCAGGACTTTTGAGGGTTCCAACTACTCGCAACGATTGCCATAGATGTTCGTATGGGAGCCGGGACCAACGGCTTAACGTGATCTCCAAGACACCCAGACCCATGTAAAAATAACCATATCCATGGATACAAATATTTTACACTTAGCGGAAATCGAACCCGCGCCCCCGTGTATCAGCCAGAGGTATTTTTTTCCAACAGCATATTTAAAATAATGTATAACGACAAGAAACGAGGCAAATGGAAATCTTAAATGGAACTAAATATACACTGGAGAAATTACCTAGTTAAGATTGAAGCTAGAATACAATATTAGTTCATTGCAATATCAACGATCAGAGTTCTTTCCCTAACAAAGAACTCTTGTAATAAAGTTTCATTTCAAAGTTTTAAATTGAAATTGTAAAAAATAATGTTTTTATTTTTCATTTTACAATATAACATCGAATATTAATTCATTAAAAAAAAAAAAAAATTACTTTTTAGATTTTATATTCATTTTACTCTATATACAATATTAAAGAAATTAAATAACACCAAGATTAAAAGAACTAGTATAAACTAAATTACACAAATTATACTAAAAAATTAGTAACAATATAAATCAATACAAAAATTAAAATGCATCATGGATTTCCTGCTCATTCCTTGTGCTTGTGTAGTAGCGTTCGCAGAAAACTTGTTTTTGTTTCAATTAGTTTATTTTACAGCTAGTTGCTATTATTTTTTCATGCTCATTATACTACATGGACTAGCGTATTAATTTCTATTAAAAATAATTTACTACAATATAGTAAAAAAAACAAGTAGTAAGATAAATAATCATTAACTAACAATTAACAGTTATATAATGCGCTACGTTTTTACGTTTTTTCTAGTATTCATTACTGACCATTTTTAGTAAAATTAGGCAGCTGATTATGTTAATTCCAAAGTTCTTTATAATCAGGTTATAATTTCATTATAATGGTTATAATATCATTATATTATATTATAACTACATTATATAAATAACTGAAATGACTGTAATTGAAAAGATATACAAAACAGCATTCAATAAGTAACTTAAAAATATGCTTCTTTATACATAACTATGTATTGCTCGCGGCTCCGCCCGCATGGAATTCCGATCCCATTCATCGTTGATAATAGCGTAATGTAGCTCCATAAGGGCGAAATAATTTTGAAATCGGTACATTTGTTTTTAAGTTTATTCATTACGTACAAAAATACTAATCTTTCCTCTTTATAGAAGTAAAGATTATATTTACGAGAGATAAGGAGATCACGTAAAAGTATAGGTGTGTGTTATATAAAACATGTTGTACTTAAAGTTCATAACCAAAGACTGACCATCTCTTTTTATCGGCTTCTATCGATTAAGATTAGAAAAAGTGAAATACTCAGACGGAACTTTAACCCGCGACTAGTCCCTTAGAGGGTGAATACTCTGACCACTGAGCTACCGAGCCACGTCTTGATCACTATAAATTCTCCTATACAACCATCTTGGCGCGACCTTCAAGTCTCATCTGAGTGTTTTACTTTTTAGGGTTCCGTAGCCAAATGGCAAAAAACGGAACCCTTATAGATTCGTCATGTCTGTCCGTCTGTCTGTCTGTCTGTCCGTCCGTATGTCACAGCCACTTTTCTCCGAAACTATAAGACCTATGCTGTTGAAACTTGGTAAGAAGATGTATTCTGTGAACCGCATTAAGAATTTCACACAAAAATAAAAAAAATCATTACATTTTGGGGGTCCCCTTACTTAGAACTGAAACTCAATTTTTTTTTTCATCAAACCCATACGTGTGGGGTATCTATAGATAGGTCTTTAAAAATGCTATTGAAGTTTCTAACATAATTTTTTTCTAAACTGAATAGTTTGCGCGAGAGACACTTCCAAAGTGGAAAAATGTGTCCCCCCCCCCCCCCCTCTCTAACTTCTAAAATAAGAGAATGATAAATCTAAAAAAAATATATGATGTAAATTGCCATGAAAACTACCACTAAAAATTGGTTCGAACGAGATCCAGTCAGTAGTTTTTTTTTAATACATCATAAGCCGCAATTTTCGCCTTTGCTACTACGGAACCCTTCATGGGCGAGTCCGACTCGCACTTGGCCGATTTTATTCCAATCTCAATCGATTTGAGTTACTAATTACTTTTAATTTTTATTTAAATATTTTTTGCAGTTTGAAGATCTCACAGCACCAAGCACGAGTCCCGCTTCATTGGACGATTAAATAGTGATACCAGCTAAACATAAAAATATGAACTATATTTAGTAGTATATAAATAACTTATTTGTTGATTATTAACATGAAACAAATATATTATTAAAAATTTGATTAATATAAATTTATTGTTTGATTCTTTACTTGCTATTATTACTCATATTTGACATATTTCAGTTCAGTTTTTTTTTTTGTACAACATTCTACACAACGCTATCTAGACCCATGGTAAGCTTACCTATTTGCTATTAATGATTTCTACATTCTCACATATTTCAGTTTCTATATATATTCAGAAAAATGTTCCGTTAAATATTAAATACAATTAGATATGTCTCAGAGGATATTAAAACATTTTACTATCTATAACTTAGTTGAATTAGGTATATTAAAGGCTTTTCACAGAAACAGTAGCAAATATTTACTGATCAACTTACCAATAAAGAGGAAAAACAAAATGCGAAAGTAACGTAAACGAATAACTTGGCTCTCCGGTGACAGTCCTTAAGAAATTCTAGAAACCCTACTCTAAGCCAAGAGCGCAATACGAACTTTTCAATGGAAGTAGCCTTTAAATGAAAGACATCCAAATTTGATTAATATTTGAAGAATATAATGTTAACGATATTATCTTGAGTAATCCCTAAGTAGTAAGGTTTCAATCACATTATTTTGTGGCTAGTGCTCGTAACATATCTATAACTAGCTGTTGCCCGCGGCTCCGCCCGCGTGGAATTCTGATCCCGTTCATCGCTGATATATAGCCTATATGTTAATCCAGGGTATAACCTATATACATACCAAATTTCAACCAAATCGGTCCAGCCGTTTATGCGTGAAAGAGTAACAAACATCCACACATCCATTCTCACAAACTTTCACATTTATAATATTAGTAGGACTTCTGCGTACCCCTTCAAAGGACTCAGGCGTGATGTTATGATGTGCAATGGCAGAAACATTGCAATAATATGCCATTGCAGCAATCGCGGCTGATTTCCTGGTATTTTTTGAGGAGTTCCTTGGTCTAATCTCGGAAACCCATCATCAGATCTTTACGAAATTTAAATCCGAGCAGAGCTCCCGCATTAGCCTTTGTGGTTGTTTTTTTATAACTACTATTTATGTTTTTTGATAACATTTCATACAATAACCAATCGAATATTGTAAAGTAAATAAATTAATATTAAATTCTGAAAACTCGATGACTTACTCAGGAAATTTTCGTGAACTCAATAACCCTGATACAGATTTTTCAAAAAGAGATTTCTTTTGCCCCCACTTGCCAAACATCCTCGAATGAGGGTTTATGCAAACATGAAAATCCCCGACAAGAACAATTTCATAGCCAATCTATGTGGAAGTATGGATTTAAATGTTTTGTCCTAAGTAAATACTGGCTCATATTTTACAGAAGCTAATGCGGCATAAACGACGACCTGACAAGAGTTAAAAATCATCATACATACAAATACTCCTGCCCGTGAATCCCCGAGGGCGTAGGCAGAGGTGTACCCACATTTTGGCAACAATGATGTTCCGTCCCACGTAATAGGGGGCGAGCCTATTGCCGTCATGCGAGCACTTATTCATGGGCTGTATATTAAAGGTTAAAAATCAAAGCTGTTTAATTATTAACAGTCTTCCTTCCTCTTAGCGTTAATTCCCAGTCGAATCCCAAGCTTTCAGCTCGGAGTCTGGGGTCCGCTTTACCAGTCTTAACTACGGATTTGGCTAGACCTCGATATTTTTCCGTGAAGCGATTGCCATTTGACCTCCACAACCCAATGTCAACATTAGGCGATATCGAAGCTTTGCAGCTAGACCGTTGTTTTTGAACTTTCAGGGCACCAACTACCCGTAACGACTGCCATAAATGTTCTTATGGCAACCGGGACCGACTGCTTAACGTGCTCTCCGAGGCACGACCAGACCAATGCAAATACCATATTTGCACTGAGCGGGGATCGAACCCGCGCTTCCTGCGTAACGGCCGCGTTCACTACCGCTACGCCACGGAGGCTGTCGTAATTATTAACAGTACATATAGATAACGAAAAATATGTTTCTAAAAATAAAATTCTCATAATTGTCTCTAAGTCATCTTTTCATACATAATTTTTTTACGTAATGCAGATCTTATGCTCAGGAGCCACGGTAACTCTAGTCTGATCAGATGATATCTATACCTTTTATTGTAGAACACGAAATAGCTATGCTGCAAGGCTAAAATCCTGGCGGTGTTACCAAAAATCAATATTGAAAAACCAAAAAAATATAAGATACCAATAAGAGTCTAGCCTCTCTAGGCAAGTGATACAATCGTCAGTAGAATAGAATAAATAATATAATGTCAATCCCCTAGGTACATTGATTATTCTCTATACTACTAACGAATTGTCACTTATCTAGGGGGCAGCAATGGTGATAGTGACACTGATAACGATAACAAACAAAATAAACAATCATAGTTTTGTCAATATAATGATGTAGGCACCTACCAAGTTATAAATTATTATTATTTTCTATAGTACGTACTCTGTTTATTTCTAATGCTTCACTGTCTATATTGTGACCCTTGATAACAGAAGATAACCTAGGGTGAGTAAGTTTTATCATTCGTTTTCTGAATGTCTATAATTTTGATCCACAACGAAAAGATCTTTATCTTTGAAAATTGTGTGCACATTGAGGTATGAAAGAGGCCTCATACCCTGCACGGTCAGGCTGTGAATGTTTTTCTTGTTATGGGGCTTCCAAACGACTAAAATATGGGTTTCTTTAAGAAGGGCTATATATCTTTCTCTAATATCTATATTAGGAATAATGTCTTTAAAAATGAAGGCCCATAGATCTCGGTAACCACTTCTCATAAGGTGGACCGTGTGTTTGTCTGCCACCTAAGTTGTATAAAAAAGATCCCGATGAGGAGGACAGTAAAAGTAGCCTCATTACCATGGATATGCAAGACCGTACGAAGTCGATAAGTAAGAGCCGGAAAGGAGATCTCAGACTCAGAGGTGAAGCCCTTGGTTGTGACCGGTAGGTACTAACGTGATTTATTTATTGTTTGATAGAAATATTAAAATAGGTACATAGTATTTAAACAAAGTCTTAACACATTAATAAAATCGAAAATTATCATATTAGTTTATCGTTCATTGTGAACCTTGAACGCATGAGTCAGTCAACACAATCAACAATAACAATGAATAATCTACATAATATACTTAAACGATCCGGTTCCGGATTCACCCGGGAAAACATATTTGTAAAAAAATCCTATAACCCAATTTCAACTTTATTTAACGACGTGAAAAAAAACTAGCATCTCTGAAGAGTGCCAAAATTTGAACTCAATCGATTTATGACTTCATTAATTGAACTTTAGGTTAACTTTATGCGGAGCTGTCACTTATAATACCCAATCGTAATCTTAGATCTATTTGTATGATATCAATCGTTGTGAAATCCGTATGTAAGTAAGTTATGTAACAATAACATACTCGCATCATCTCCGATTCCATTTGAAAAATGATTCAATCAAAGCATTGTGTTCTACATAAGGTTTTGCTTTGTGTGATCGCCACGGCGAGGTTGGTTGAACCCCTAAGATCTTGATGGGTGACACCCAGTATATCAAATAAATATGAGCACTTGTCCTGAACGGTCCAAAGTCTTCGACAATTAGTGGTCTTTGCAAACCAATTAATAAATTACCTTCCAAGAACAAATGACCCGGGGTCATTACAATAAACAAACATTGAGTCCCAGTGGTTTTCTAGATAAAGAGGATCCCGTGCGTTGATGTTTCAGTAGCGAGTGTGCTGTTGTACTGTGAGGTCGTTCCAATTGATTTATCAACTACCAAAATGAACAAGTCGTTGTTGATCGTCCTTTTGGCTATCTGCCTAGTCAGTGTAAGTATCACATCATTCCATTTTGAAATTTATTTGCACTCTCGGTTATTTTCTTACAATTCTTTTGTGTACCTATATATTTTTTGGATTTCTTTGACATAAGTAGTATACCTTTTTATTTGCAAAAAACGTTGGGTTAAAGCTTTGTGCACTGGAATTATTTTAAAGTAGTGAGAGTTCCTCGCGTGTATAAGTGACTCCACGGTCGCTCTGAGCACTCTGCAAACCAAAACATTTTAAAGTCGCAATTTTTTTCATAACATTACCGCATCTTGCAAGTTTTCCGCTAACAGCAAATACTGTATACTGTATTCGTTGCAAGTCCAATAGCAATAGTCAATATTGTGACTACACTGTCGCGTCGGTTGTGTTTCGTTTGTTCGTAATTATAGCAATCGTTACGGGTTCTCTAAAAAGTTGGATAATTGGTCTAAATTATAGAACTGCCATATTGCCAGCGCATTCTGGAGGACAGATGGCAGTTGCTTCACCGAAAATATCGAAGTTTCACCGTATCGTAGTTAGACTGAAAAGCTAGGGACAGCTTTTCAGTTGGAAATTTGGAAACCCTGTTGGGAATTGGTTTTTTTTTGTTGAGAATTGTTGGGAAACTAATAACAGATTAAGAGGATGATGATAAAGATATTTTTTTGTCACAGGTTCATGCGTTTGTAAAACGAGATGCTCCAGCACCAGCTTCGACTGAGGATCCACTCAAGGCAATCCAAGAGGGTTTGAAGAGTTTTGCCGATGATTTCAAAAAAACTTTGGAAGAAAATTTCAATCCTGATTCACTAAAAAAGAATATCAACGAGGCTTTGGACAAAGTTAGCGAAACAGTAAGTAAAACATAATTATTTTTCTCCTATACAATATTGCCTACTTATTATTATTATTATTTTTTATTTTATTTTTTTATTGGTACAAAGTTTAATTAGACATTTTTGATTGTAAATAAGTGGATATTTATAAGACTTATTTATAAATAGTATAAAACACAATAACTTAATTACATAGTAACTAAAACTAAAATAATAAACCAAAATATTTACAAAAATAAAAATAATTATGTAGTTATTTCAACTACTATTTTAGGATATTTACAGCGTTATCTAGACCTCAAGTAAACATAGTTTGACTAGGTTATAATTATGGTTTCTAGAGTGCGGATAAACAGACTTGATACCAATGACGTATTAATGAAAATGGCGCAACCACAAAGTAAAACAAAAATATATACCTAGCTACTTTCTTACGATCACGTGAAGAAATGATACGTGAATTATAGTATACTCAAAAATTATTTATTAGTTTGTGTGAATTATGAATTGTACTTATTGTTATTTATACGAATAATGTTATTTATGATTACGAATTTATTTATCAATGACGTAATTTTTTTTTACGCATGGTCGTGTCTCTGATTGGTGTATAAAGTCAGGACAATTGTCCTCATTTTTATGTCATTTTAGACGACTGACAACGCATCTAAAGTCTATAATATTATATCGTATCATATCGTTGATGCGAATGCCTATTTTTTGTAACAACAAGACTACATTAAACATACATAGAAATGTATTAGAAAATACATGAAGCATACAGACCAATGCAAATTTAGATAATCATGGATACAAATAAATAAAAAATTCTGTGGCTCACTGATACAATACTATAATTCGCATTCGTGTTTAGTTTGTGAACCATAATTACAATTTATATTTATGAAAGCGGCACAGGGTACCTACACCTGGTATGAAAGCTGACTCTTGTAATATTCGTAAGCCATCTAAAGTTGTATCGAAACACTAGCCAATGCCTGCGACTCCACTCGCGTGGATATCACTTATCGTAGATTAGACCACTCGAGAGCACAGAGCTCGCGCCCTTCATCCCGCTTTCGGAGAATCTCCCGCCTGGACATTTTTTTATACAACTTAGGTGGTATACAAGCACACGGCCCACCTGATGGAAAGCGGTTACCCTGGTGATGGTATGATCTGACATGGATCAGATGGAAGTCTCTAAAGAAACTCCGGATACAGGGCGGCCGAAGCAATGAAAACCTTGCTAAGTGGGAGTTCTCGTTACATACGAAAATATAAATCTTTCTTTTTTAGGGTGCCAAATGGCAAAAAACGGAACCCTTATAGATTCGTCATGTCTGTCCGTCCGTCCGTCTGTCTGTCTGTCTGTCCGTCCGTATGTCACAGCCACTTTTCTCCGAAACTATAAGGCCTATGCTGTTGAAACTTGTTAAGAAGATGTATTCTGTAAACCGCATTAAGAATTTGACACTAAAATAAAAATAAAAGCATTAAATTTTGGGGGTCCCCATACTAAGAACTGAAACTCAATTTTTTTTTTCATCAAACCCATACGTGTGGGGTATCTATAGGTAGGTCTTTAAAAATGCTATTGAGGTTTCCCCCCCTCTAACTTCTAAAATAAGAGAGTGATAAATCTAAAAAAGATATATGATATAAATTGCTATGCAAACTTCCACTAAAAATTGGTTCGAACGAGATCCAGTCTGTAGTTTTTTTTAATACGTCATAAACCTCAATTTTCGCCTTTGCTACTACGGAACCCTTCATGGGCGAGTCCGACTCGCACTTGGCCGATTTATTGTAATGTTAGTGTAGGTATATGTATAAACTAATATTTGAATTTTTGTTTCAGTTCAAGCCCAGCTCGAAGTCATAAGAAGATTGATGTAATATACCTATACTTAGAATTTATTCTACCATAATAAATTGAACATAAAATGAGTAAGTTCGTTGGTGAACGTGAAACCGTGTTAGATGTTATCGTTGTGAAATAAATTTATAATAACACTGACATCTTATTGCTTTATTGTGCCTACGGCTCCATGTGCGTAGAGTTCCCATCATTCCCCTATGGTAACCTATACCAAGAATGAAAAGCCTAGATGTTGTTCCAGGCCCTCGATTCTGCTAAAGCACAACCACTGTCACACCACACAGACTGCGAGAAAATTCCATTTGATTTTAGCCTTTAAAGCAATGCATCTAAAGTTTAAAATTAAATGGCTTTTTGTAGAGTGAACGAAAGCGTGTAATGAAAATATTGTCATTTAATTTTGAACTTTAACTTCATAGTAATAAAGTCTAAAATTTAATGCCAATTTCTGCAGAAACTGTGACACGACAGTGGTTTTACTTTAGCAGAATCGGGGGCCTGGTAATAATCTGAACCACAGCCAGCCCCCCTAGAGAAGTGGCAATTCGTTGACCGGCGTATTGTACAATAGAATGATGAATGTATGGGATTCGATTGATGTCGGTCCGCCCGCGTGGATGTCGGTTATCGCGACCAAACATAGCCTATGTCCTTTCTCAAGGTCTAATCTACCCCTATACCAAATTTCATCACAATCGGTTCAGTGGTTTAGGCGTGAAAGCGTAACAGACAGACAGACAGAGTTACTTTCGCATTTATAATATTAGTATGGATATGGATATGGATGTTGACGACTGTCATACCTATACGTCAAATCCCAGACATTTGTCATTCTCTTCATCATATATCACGTGTGTAGGGGGTAGACATCATAATTATCGCGATAACCGACATCAAGGCGGGCTAGAGCCGCGGGCAACAGCTAGTATGGATATAAGTAAAACCTTACCTAACAAAATACTGTTATATGTGTAATTTTGTACTTGTATGTGTATGGAAGCGCAGTCTCGTATTGCTGAGTTCCATCACTTAGCATATAAAGAGGCACTTTCTGGATTCCTTTTATAAAGAGAGCGACCAGAATTTTTTTAAATTTGCCGAGAATTTTTAGAAATCTTTTGTGCACATAAATTTACTCCAAATACAAAATATAATGTGTACCTTGAAAGGGTAGGTACTCTTTCTTCACGTTATTGGGAAACTGTGATGGCGAGATATTTTTTTTTTTGAAGTGAAATTTTCGTTGGACACTTTTTAGGTGAACAAACGTCATGAAACTCGAGTCATCGTCACCTAAGAGCGGAAACACACGATGCGTTGCGGCGGCGGCGCGACGCCGGAGCGGTGTCGCTGCGTCGTTTTACATAGAAATATCTGTAGCATGTCACACGATGCGCTGCGTCGCCGCACCGGACTTGCAACCACCGAGACGAGGCGGGGAGGGGTGAATGCGTTGCGACGCCGGAGCGGCACCGCTCCGGCGCGCGCCGCACCGCCGCCGCGTAGTTGTTTATGATTTATAGACCGGGCGCTAGAGGTATGAGTATGCAAAATGTGAGTACCGAATTTCGCCAACGGATTTAAGTGAAGAAAAGGTCCAAGAATGATAATGTGGATCTTGCCGGTCTATTTTCTGGTCCATTTTTTTTACCCCCTCTTGTCTTATTCGTAAAGGAAATGTATTGAGTAGGTACATGATATAAAATCATTTTAATGAATATTTCCGTTATAATTTATAGTTTGTTCTAATGGTAAAAGTGAGGATGGATTCTTAAATAGGTACTTAATAAAGAAAAAACGAAAATAAAAGTAATATTTAAAAAAAAAAAAAGTTATTCGAACAACCAGCGAATTCAAGCATAAATTTTCTTAAAGTAGGTAAAAAATACTTATTTTTAATTTTGACATTTGTTATTGATGCATTTACATAATGAAATACAAACCAATTCAGATTTATTGCAATTACAAGACCTTGTGCAACAATTTACAGTTCATTTACATGGGGGGAATTAATAACTCTGGTAAAGACGGCTTGTATAGTCATTTTGTCGTGGACGTAAGTCACTGTTGAGCTTTTCGTAAAAGTGTACTTTTATATATGCCTAGGTAGGTACCTACCTATATTTTGTAGCATTAATGATACTAATGATGTCAGCAAAATGTTATTATATTTAATCATCGATATATATTATATTAGCTTTTGCCCGCGGCTCCGCCCGCGTGGATGTCGGTTATCGCGACCAAACATAGCCTATGTCCTTTCTCAAGGTCTAATCTACCCCTATACTAAATTTCATCAAAATCGGTTCAGTGGTTAAGGCGTGAAAGCGTGACTGACAGACAGACAGTTACTTTCGCATTTATAATATTAGTATGGAAATATGGATTCAGGGTTGGCAGTCGGCAGCACGAGTGTGATGCCCCTGGTGTTGCATACGTCCATAGGCCACGGTGACCACTTCCCATCAGATGGGCCGTGTGCTTGTTTGCCACCTAAGTAGTATAAAATAAAAATGGATACAAAAACACGACTTAATAAAGCAACTTCTTTACGTCAATAGATGTAGAAACACACTAAACGCATACGCGCGCTATGCTTACTTTAAGGGCGCAGAGGGGATGTGAAGGGAGCGGGAAGGGACCATCATACCCGGCGGCAAGATTTCTTTGTCATTATTTAGAGGATCAGGTATAAGAATCCGGTCATAGTTGCCGTCACTCGGATTTTGCATACTCAACTACCTCTAGCGCTTGCACTATTATTAACAGACATTACAACGCAGCTAGGGCGCACGCGGCGCCGCTGCGTCATAACAACGCAGCGGCGTCGCACCGCTCGTGTGCCCGCTACTGCGGCGAAATTTCTGCGGTGCGTCGCCGCAACGCATCGTGTGTTTCCGCTCTAACGCTCACGTCAGAATGGAATGGAGTGAAAAAGTTCATACATATTATAGAGTAATAATTATCGTCATCATCTCAGAATGTTCATTCAGACGTCATGACGTTTCATACAACTCTTGCACGAGTTGAATACTTTTTGGGTGAACCAAATGTTTTTAATTCTACTTTTAGGTATATAATTGTATTTATGTATTGTTACTGCGAAGTAAATACTATTATTCTCTTCTATCGGCATATATAACTGTATACAAAATTTTCTGGCAAAGGTTAAGTAACATTTAATATAATGTGTAAATATCATACGTCACGATGACGTTAATCATTCGTCGTTGTTTTGCTTTAAAAAAACTAAAAAAAATGTGCAAAATTCATACACCATAGAATTCTTTGTGAACAGTTTTTCATAAAGACAGTAAAAAGATGAAGACATGTCTGTAGATAGTAACCGTCACGTACAATTTAATTGACGATAGCCCGTGAAGTAATCATTAACCTATAACATTTCGACGGAGCATCAATCAGTAAAAAAGATAATATATTGTTTACACCATCACACTTTGTATGTACCTACAGTCAGTAAAGCAAATAAGTTGACACCTTTTCTTACAACTTTATATGAAAAGGTGTATAGGTAGTCTTTTGTCGACTGTAAAACCATAAAATATTGAACTAATTTTGTGTCGAACGTGTACTACTGACCTACTGAAGAAAACAAATCGTCCACTGCTTCATTTCTTCGTAATGTTTACCGAACTAATAGAATATTCACTCGTATTGAAGTTGCGGGATTTCCAGGTAGTTTTAATATGCATGGCGCCCAGCTGTCGATAAGCCATCCTTACAAAGCCTGACCTGATCCTATTTGAGCGTCTCGAGCCGTCTTGCGAAGGATTGTCTCAGATTTACACTACGCTCTTCTTTTGGTAATGTTCCGCGAATAGTGAATAATGTATTTAAAAATAATATATTCTGACTATATGGGAATTAGACCTCTTGTTATTTCATTTATATCCGAAAATTCTTTTGAGAAACATGTTATACGGATTTGGGATATGGACATTCTGGGATATGGACATTCTGGTATATGGACATTCTGGGATATGGACGTTTTGCAACCTCTGGACATTCTGGGATTTGGACATTATGAACCTAAACGACTATAGGGTACACAAAAGTGTAAATGAGATGCCCATTAGTGAATTATCTAGTTGAAACTACAAAGTGGTCTCATTTTGAAATGTTGCTTTCTACTTGGGGTTAGGATCAGACGGTAGGAACTGTCATAAAAGTCAAGCTAACTGAGATCAACCGGGATTGGCCCTTGAATGAAAAAAGGGAGGATTGTTTTAAAAAAAAGCTGAAATGAATAGGTTCTTAAAAGATATTCCTTTATCCTTTAATGATCTCTTTGGCGTGTCAGTTTAGCGTATAACTACCAAAAGATCCCATTGAATGGTTATACGCTCGCTTCTTATTATTTGGAGAAGGAAAAGTTCAAAAGAATGGATTCAAATGCGTCCATTCTATTAAATAAGCGCAATGTACAACCATTCTGGTACGCACTGGTGACAAAATTCTAATACAAAATTATACCTATCATAATTCCTAGTCTCTAGTGTATTTCCAACCCTTGTTTACCAAACAAATCGACAAATGGGGGTATAGTCTCCGTGTCAAACTAACGGCAACAAGTATCACTCATAATACCAGGTGAAGACCCATCAGGTCAAATCCGTGATACCTTCGATCATTGTCAGTGTAACTCGCAGAGATATCGTGACAGAGACATATAACGTGGACACAGGTGCAGAAACTCCTCAACAAACATTTGTTTAAGTTGACTTGAGAGCATCTCCATTTAGATTTAGTGACTACTATAATATACCATATTACTATGCTATTAGAATACAATATCGCTTTTACAGTTGGGCAAGAAATTTTGTTCCAAAGTCCGTCGCATAGTTCCCAGCTCGAAGAAATAAGTCTTAACTGTACTGCGATAAGTTATGACTGCTTATTAGAACAAATAGAAGAGCGCAGGTGCCTGGCGACTAAGTAATTTGAGATAAGATTTGTTCTAAAATCGAGAATGTAGTGTTAGGTTCTAGATTTATATAAAGTCTGAGTTAAATAAAGATTTGTTCATAAGATTGTTAGCACGGCAAGTTGAGTTAGTAGGTACTGTTCTTTAGTTTCAGCTTTGATAAATGAGTTAACCTGGGAATCTTAGGAATAGCAAACTAAAGTCTAATCAATCAATTATAGAGGAAAAACTTGAACTGAAACTAAAAAAACCTGTGCCAGAACTTAGATATATAATATACTAGGTTTCGCCCACGGCTCCGCCCGCACGGATGTCGGTTATCGCAACAGAACATCCTCCTGTCCTTCCCCAAGGTCTAATCTTTATATCTATGTGCCAAATTTCATCACAATCAGTTCAGTGATTTAGGTGTGAAAGCGTAACAGACAGACAGACAGAGTTTCTTTCGCATTTATAATATTATTGTATGGATTTTTTACAATAAACCTACGCATATAAATAGCTTAGCAGGCATTGGAGTGCAGCTAAACCCGTAGTTAGATTAGAAAAAGTGGATCCCGGACTCCGAGATGAAAGCTGATCAGATGCGACCAGGATTAACGTTAGGATGAAAAAGTTATAAATGGCTTCGCAGATTTCACATTTCTTAAATATCTGGAAGGAATCAAAGGAGATGGGTAGGCTTTCATACATTCTTGGGCCAAAAATGTAATAAGATGAGGGTGGTATCAATTAAGAGCATATAAATTATTAAACCATCCCTGAAAATTCTGCAGATTTTGGATATCTGAGAGCAGTGTTATAAGAGATTTAGTAAAAGTGAGGTTATCCAAGAAATTGTCATTTTAGAACTGTGATTTCTGAGGTGTTTTAATAGAAAGTGGTCATTGTTTTTATTGTAAACTACTTTTACAGACGAAAAAAGAAAGACGAAAATCATTAGTGTTACCCATACATAATGGTTATGGAAAACATAGGAAGTAATTGCAATGAGAGACGCTGTACTTACAGGTTCTGGTGCACACCACTGACACAGAACAGATCCACTGACGTATTACTGACAGTGTAGCTTCATCATCTAAAGCTTGTCGGCCTGGTGTATACAACTACTCATTTCTATGCCACAATTCACACAGAGATCCATGTTAAAATCCAAAATACCGAGCAAAAGTCAAAAGATTAGAGAAGATTTATCAGTGTCCGTTAAGATAGCAAGGGTCGTACAATTTAAGCAAGATAGAAGTCCGTAAAGAGAAAGCACTGTTATGGGAATATAATCAATAAATCTACTGGAAAAACTCAAAACGCAGAAGCCAAGTGGATTTAAACTTAAACCAATAACGTAAAGTCAGGGAGCTGTCAGCTGTCACAGCACAGATTTAAAAAAATACAGTTGCTAAACACGAGAAACAATTAATCGATTAACGAAAATCAATTCAGAATTTATTTTTATTATATTGTTAATATTATCTTTTTAAATGGGTATTATTATTATTACTGTGTACTTTGTTCACTTTGACTGAAATAATTACGATGCAAGTATTTTTATTGACAATATTGTGTGAATCGTTCACAGTACCTACATAATCGATATTTTATTTTATTAGTGGAATAAACATCATTTTAAGATTTCTCGTCTTCCAGAAATTCAATTGAACTGATTTTTTAATATTTTGAAATACAAAAAAATACCGCGTTTTTTGGGTCATATCTCAACTCATTACATTTTTAGCCCAGAAGTCCCCGTCTCCTTTACAATACCCTATCCTCTAGAAATTTTCATATAAATAGTTTCCAGTGATTTTAGAATTATCATATAGATGGATAGTACTGCGCTGGTAGACTACAGCTCCAAACACTCGTAGTATCAGTTTTATATACGTTTTGAGAAAATATTACACAAGTGTTACGATATTAACTCACTAAGTATACCACTACCTAATATTATAAAATGTGAATGTTTGTGAGGAAGCTTGTTACTCAATCACACTGAAATGGTTGAGGGAATAAGCTGAACTTTGATACAGGGATAGATTATATAAGTCTAGGTTAACGTATAGATTACTTTTTATCCCAGAAATAGGTTGCAGGACTGGGATCAGAATGCCACGGGGTTGGAGCTGCGAGTAACAAGTAGGTAGTTCATATTACCTTCAGTATACCTTTATTTCGTGCGGTAATCTCCTAGGATACCTCCCCATCACAAGGCAGGGACAGTTATGTCCGACTCAAACCGACTAAAACCGCACGCCATCTGCCTTCCTCAGATGCAAGCAAGCCAGGGGTTAAGATTGTCTAAGATATATCCCTTGCACCCTGAACGTATATAATATCTAGACATAAAATGATTATGGTAACAAAATACAAAAAACATTCGTTTCTTACTACTTTTAAAAAGTATTACGTAACTAGGTATATGGCCTGGTAATGATGAGCGTAATATATAACTACTGAAGCCAACTAGCAGAAACAGACACAGTTGATGAATGGTGATGGATGAGGAGTAATTTGTTAAGTACTAGTTTAAGAGTTACACTCGACAGTCGAAGTATATAAGAGTAACTAATAGATTCACACTCTCAAGTATAAAATATACTGAAATATAACTGTGTACAGTCAGCTTCAACGATCTTGACTGCAAAGTCTTAAAATGATCTTAATACCTAGGTATTGTATGGTAGTGAATGTTGAGTCTTGAAGAAGAAGTATGAAAGTAAATTGAATGCTGTGGAAATGAGAAGCCTGAGAAGTATAGCTGGGGTGAAGATGACGGATCGAGTGAGGAACACCGTGATGGTATGGTTGAAGATGTAGTGAGTAAGATAGAGAAAGGGATGCTTAGATGGTTCGGACACGTGGAGAGGATGGACGAAAGAAGAGTGACGAAACAGATTTATGAAGCGAGGGTGAATGGGCAACCCGGTAGAGGTCGACCTAGACATACCTACGTATGTCAGACAGATTGAAGACATATTAAAGAAGGGACATGTCAAGAGTACCTGAAACCGGCGAGCATGTATGAAAACAATATGAAAGTAGAAGAAGCGAAAGATGTATGCCAGAATCGTAGCAAGTGGAAAACTGTGGTCTCTGCCTACCCCACTGGGAAAGAGGCGTGACTGTATGTATGTATGTATGTATGTATGTATGTATGTGTACCTAGGTATTAAGAGCAAAGCAAAACTGCTTTATTGATTTAAATTGTATTATTGTCCGAACTATATGTGTGTACAAAATATCAAAACAATCAGTCAACAGGCAGCGAGGAAAACCAAGGCATTAAGATCATTTTGAGTACTTTGTTCGTCGATTGATCTGATGCTGGATGTACCGATTATAGTGGCTTCATAGCATTCTAAGAACACAAAGATGTTGAAATGTTCAGTTTCGAAAATAATAAGTACCTACAATATGTGTGTGCATGTGCATAAACTTTAAATTAAAAAAAAATGGGAATTCAATTGATTAATAATATTGTTGTGCAACCAAATTTTTTTGGCTAATTGTTTAACATCTTTGTATCCAGTAAAATAACAGTGAAATAATTCATATTAAACTCTGTTAAATATCTTTATTTTGCTCTGTTATTCAAAAACACTTTGTAAAGTATTTGATTTGTAAGACATACCTAGGTACCTAAGTATTATAATGTCTGTCAATCTGGTTTTGTCTCATTCGTCAATATAATTAAATTTAGCCAACAGTGTTTGTATTCAATAAATAGTTAGTAGCGGGAGACGAATGGTGTCGAAACATTTCATACATCAAATGAATCAAATCATCCAAGCACAAAATTTCGACGCTAGGAAACTCGCTGATGCTTAGAAATTCCCTTGTAACTATCTGTTAATTAAATAACAAAGCGGGGGTTGCCAAGGATTCTGCTCTAGCTCAGAAGACACCTTCGTTAGTGTCTGACGAATCGTTTTAAATTGTTAAACGATTCTGTTCTGTATTTCAGTGGATTTCAAAGTTAGAAATATAATTTCACTAACTTCAGAAAATTTAATTTAACATCCCGTTATACTTAATCTTAAGTTTTATCTCATCATCAGAAACGCTGAAGGTTTTAATATGTAATACTTTAGTATAATACTAGTTTTGTCGTGTCCGTGCCCGGTGGAGTGGAGATAGGTAGACACCCCGTCTCATTCTGTGGTATCGTAAAAGGCGACTAAGGGATAGTCCTGTTCTCCATCCGACAGTAAACATACAGCAAATGACAAAGTGCTTACTAGTCGGCAATAGGCTCGCCTCTTATTACGTGGGACCGAAAATAATGGTTGGCGAAATGTGGGTGTTAATACACCTTTGCCTACCCCTTCGAGAATTTACAGCCGTAAGTATATGTATACTAGTTTTAGTATTTAAACTGCATACACTAATCTCTAACCCTTATCGTCGTTTAGACAACACTATTACATCGAGAATCGGGACTACTATCCTACTTCCTACTAATATTATAAATGTGAAAGTTTGTGAGAATGGATGTGTGGATGTGTGGATGTTTGTTACTCTTTCACGCATAAACGGCCGGACCGATTTGGTTGAAATTTGGTATGTATATAGGTTATACCCTAGATTAACACATAGGCTATATATCAGCGATGAACGGGATCAGAATTCCACGCGGGCGGAGCTGCGGGCAACAGCTAGTATTGTAATAATCCTGTGTCTTAAAAAAACTCATCTAAAGTTATCTACCTATATAAAATCGTTAACAAGACCCCTATTGCCGAAGAAAAGTTACCAGTAAACAGAAAGGTCGATGAACATTAGGTATCTCCTGTAACAAGATCTATCTCCCAGGTGAACTTCGACGTTGAACAACACAAAACCAACTTCGCAATGTTTAAACAAGCCCACGTTTCTGAAAATAGTTTAACAACAACACATTGGAGAGAAGGTACAAGAGTTCAAGAAGTTGTTGAATGAGACATCTCTCAATTAACAAAATTTTGAACTTCTACACATGCTATGCTAATAAATGAAAATATTTCCTGTAAAGGGTACTGAGTAGTGTTCCCGGGGCCTATAGGCTTTTAGGCTTTTTTTTAAGGCTAGCCTATGAATTAAGGGGCTACAGCGGGATAAAACCTAAAAAGGCTTTTAGGCCTTTAGGCTAGGCCTTTTTCATAGCCTTTTCTTGTCTACCCGAGCACTATAGGCTTATAGCCTCTTTGTAGGCCAGGCGTAATTCTGGCGCATATTTAAAAGGCTTGAAAGGCTAAAAGCCTATGAATATTTTGAGTCCTTTAGGCTAGGTCTATTTTATTTATTGTTCGAGTATAATAATCATCACCTAAATTATACAATTTTAAATATTGTTTCAAATTGCATGACTATTTAATTAACTTTTGGGTGTGCTGGGAGACGCCCCTGGCTGTCGTCTACTGTGCTCATAGTATAGAGAATACCCTTGTTTGAGAATATTTTTATAACACATCTGACCTAATACTTCGGTCTTCATACCGCCTTTATGTCTGGGACAGAAGCATAAGCGTTAATAAAATATATTTTCTTCGATTTACTTAGTGAACTTCAAAAATATTTATCATATACGAAAACTCAAGAAAAAAAACTTACCACATTTACAATCTATGGCGTTTGATATTTTATCAATACCTGCCACAAGTGTCCCCAGTGAACAATCATTCTCGAAGTCAGGAAATTCGTTTAGTCGCATAATGCCCAATTCGCAAAATGCCTACCGTGTCTCAAAAGGACTAATTCGCGAGAGGACAAATTCTCAAAAGGACTAATTAGCAGAATGCCTAATTCTCAAAAGGACCAATTCGCAAAAGGACTAACACTTGATTATCTTAGATAATAATACTAATAAACGTTAGATGCTTGAATATACAAAAAAACTTGCATGTAATTTTTAAAAAAAGAAATCGTCTAGGTGAAAAACATAAAAGATCTTCAATGTGCTTGTCCTCATGGCTAATTTTTTTTTGGAAAGAGATCCGATTCTCAGCAATCCATGGATTCACCGTGCGGTCGCCGGGTCCATACCGTGATACAGAGAGGAACTAAATAAATAAATAAAAAAAATAAAAAAAAAAACCTGAATAATGGCTATTTGGCTATATATACCCTCATAATAAGCCTACTACTTGAAAAAGACTTGAATTGCTTTAGGCTATAGGCTTTTTAAAACCTATAGGCTTTTTTTAAACTTATAGGCTTTTTTAAACCTATAGGCTTTTTTAAACCTATAGCTTTTTTAAAGTGAGTAGCCTTTTAAAAGCCTACTATTCCATCATGGCCATCAAAAAGAACTAATAGGCTTAATTTTAAGCCTAAAAGCCTATAGGCCCCGGGAACACTAGTACTGAGGATGCGGGCCATATTGAGCTCATTTGAGATAAGGAAAACGAAGAATGACAGGATGTCTTAAGTAATGACCGATAAAAGGCCCAGGAAGATTTACTGGAGCGATTGTGTTATCTGTGTATGTTATTTAATACAAAGACATGGGGTGATTCTATTACAAAGAACTACTTTCAACTGATATAAAATTGATTTTGGAAAAGATTTAGAATTTAATTATTAGTAAATCTATTTTGATTTTAAAATAATGTAATATAGCCCATCAACAGTTATACCAGTAGCCTGTTCAATTATCTAAAAGATAAAATAAATGTGTCATATTACTGAACAATTGAATGTTTTGTTTTAATCCGTAGGAAATACTGAACAAAAATAGTTTTGCTATTCAGAAATACAGCGCTGTTGATCTAGCATAAAAGCTTTATAGACCATTCTATATTCACACGCGACTGGGCAAATCTATGAATAGGATTCTAAAATGGTTTACACCTAGTTTTAGTAGCAGTTAATTCACAAAAATGAACAACTCTGATACTCAGACTAAAAGAATAGTATTCTTTTAGTCGGAGCTCTGATAGTAAAAGTTCTTCGCGAAACTTTTCAAATTATTTGATATATTTCTTGTAATAATGTAGGTAGTATTAAAATGAAACATGTCTCAAATTACATTGTTAACATATCAGGAATACTTAAGATTTTAGTACAAAAGTTCTTTAGTATTTACGAGCTTAAATCGGGAATCCATATAATGTAGACTTATATTTAAGTGTAATAAAGATTCGTGCAATACTCACTGCAGAGTGTTATGACTTTCGGCTCATAAATTTTATATCAGACTTCGTATTAGAGAAATATAAATCCAGATTAGAAATATTATATCCTACTATTAATCGAATTTAAAAACAGGAGGTTATCTAATAATCCATATTAATAATTACCTATAGTTACTTCAACTGTAATAATATTTTTGTTTGTAAACTGATTTTGTGATAGTGTCAACTAAGTATAGCTGAAAGATAGTTTTAATTTTAATAACATTAGTTTGAACTTTTTACAAGCATTAAGAAGCATCTCAAAAACAAATAGGAAATATATAGTGATCGAAGTGTTATCAGGTTTATGACTAACTAATGAGTAGACTACTGCCACTCACGGTTTTAATCTACGTATACCAACACGAGAGGAAGAGTAGACGCCGATACATGAGTGGAAACAATTAAAGCCACATGCCTACTATTATTTACCGACCCTGAAATATTCGAATTCGTGACGTAAATGCATCGAGAGAACGGAGCCTTAGGATTGGCGGGCTTCGCACACATACAGGTTCACAATTAGGCAAACGGCCAATCGCAATGCTCTATTCTCTCAATACGTTTACGTTACGAATTCGAATATTTTTCGTGCTCAGGGCACAGATATTGAGACTGTCAGGGCGTTTTCAACGTCGTAATTGCAATCAAAATTTTGTAATTAGTTCTTCGACTAAATCGTTCACTATAAACTAGAATGTTTTTGCAGTGTCAAAGCATTTTTTTAATTTCAAAATGTCAAATTCGGTTGTCTAAACAGTTCCGGTTGTGTTCCTATTCCATGCAGTACGCCCTAGGTCGGGACGCACCCACAGGCATAAAATTGTTATTCCGCTACGCCCCCGGCCAAGACGCCCCCATTGTCCGCACGTCCGGCTGCGTAAAAACTCTTTATCGCGGTAAATTGCTATTTTCCGAAATAAAATGTATCCTATATTTTTGTTTATCAGTATATTTTTGTGATACTTTTTCATTAATTAAGTACAGAATATAATATAAATCCTTCGTATTTTGCTACGGTTTTAAATTTTTACTAGTTGCTGATAAGCAGACACTTACGAGCACTGTAATCGTCCCTCGTGAGGTTATACAGATTCGTTTATTTGAACAGAAGCAAGTTGTACGTGACTTTAGTGATAGTAGCGTTCTGCGCAAAAATGGATACGATATAATCGTATTGTCTGGTCATAAATATCAATTTGTAATGGCATTGGTAATCCGTGAATAAGGTTTCGCAATGCAGAAATAAGTTTACGTAGTAAACTTTACATGGTCATAAATTAATAGTTTTAAGTACAGTAAGCTTCAGAGAAAAGGGACCCCCCTTGATAATGACATGAAAGCATTGAAGTTTTTTGAAACTTTGTGTAAATGTCATGTTGGTCTAGTGGTTATGACCTATGCTTTGTGAATACGGTAACCGGGGGTTCAAATCCTCGGACACAAAGTTCTTTTTTTATTTCGTATAATTATTTTTTTATTCTCATAAGCACTTTTGTTAATTATTATTTAAGGAATCAAATTTTATAGTAGGTATGAGGTTTGTAAGAAAAGATAGGCTTGTTGTATAAACAATATTAATTTATTTCTCGAATTACATTTCTAGGACTACATGGAGTCCATTTCCTGGTTGAGTATACAGTTTTTCTATCTGAGTTAAATTGGGGTTACTTATTTTTAGATTTACTTATTTTTAGAACGTAAATTTATTGACAAAACACAATACCCTAAGTATAAAATGTTTACTTCACTTAGGGTCTAAGTGAAGTATAAAATGTTTAATATTACACATAGTTCTAGAAACATAACTACAATATTTATTTACTTATTTATTTAAAGTTGCAAACATTAATTTTTTATACTCTGTATAATCTTTGAATATAAAAGAATGGTTGAAAAATGAAATGTTATTTATGCCTGTGAATCACAAAGAAAGAACCAACATGCTAAACTATAACAGTATTGTATAGCAATATACATCTTCCTCTTTGATCACATTTTCTGATAAGTAACCCTTTTAACACAACATTAGAAAAATATGTGAGGTCAGATGGTGCATCGTTAACACATTAGAAGATTACTAAACTTGTAAACAAGAGTAATGGGATTAAGTATTAATAATAATATAATATTATCTGACCCCACAAGTTTTTTATAGGATTAAGATCCGGGCTTTTAGGCGGCCACTCAAACACCGTTATATCTTCTTGTGCATTTAGCCAGTCTTGCACAATTCGGGATGCACTAAAAGGTTATCCTGAACCAGGTAAATTTGTCCTTCTGGATATGCGACCCGCACTGATTATGCGCAGCATTACGTCTTTTAACACTTCAAGGTATCGCTCACTGTTCATGCGGCCACCTATTTCCACTAGCTCGCCTGGGCCCATTTATGACATCCATCTCCTTCCAGTAACCTAAAATAATAAACCTTTTCAAATCTGTTTTTTTTTTTGTAATTTTATTTTAAAGAATATTATTATAATCATTTACTTACCTACCTTATGTTAACCGCCCGCTTGTTCTTAAGTCTTATACGTTTTTAGGGTTGAAGGGTGCCACTGAGTGAACTTCCACAATATCATGGTGCCGTTCTGATTCATGAGTGTAAGCAACTGGGCGAGGTCCTTGGCGTTCACATTTTATATCAGCCGTCGCTTGATACCTTCGAATCCATCTACGCACTGTATTTCTCTGTAATGAAAATGATAATAAATAAAAGAAACTCCAAAAATCTAACTTGTAAATGAAAATGTAACATGATTAAGCATTAAATAGGTATATGTTGGCAACATTGCACCGCCTACGTATAAATTAATGAAGCTCAAGCGGAGCGGGTCACTTTTACTCAAACCGTCGTCACAACTAGAAGTGTTTATTTTAATATACCGTCTGATTGTTACATTGTATCAGTATTTTATTCACGTAGCATTAATTTACCTTAATATCAGAAGTGACAAGCAACTTTCACGCGCCATGGGTAAACGAAAGTCTAGCAAGAAGCGTTCCAAACGTAAGCGTTCTAGCTCTACCTCCTCTTCGAACAGTACCAGAACACCATCTCCGCCGCCGAAGCGAAAAGATAAGGTATATGGTAAATATACCGACACTGTGAGTAATTCAAATCCTATAACTTTGAACAACTTTATACCAGATTTTGATCCTATAAAGGATGATATAGATACCTGGCTTAACATTATTCAGTCTTATGCAAATACCTTTTCGTGGTCTGACAGAATGATTCGCTATCAGGCATTGAATAAACTTAAAGGTTCTGCTAAAGTATGGTATGACTCGTTATTACGTACGGAAAATCAATGGCCTACGTGGAAATGGAATGATTGGAAGGCAAAGCTGTCTGTCAGTTTTCAGATTCGTAGGAACATGTTTGGCCTCTTAAAAGATATCTTGGATAAAAAGCCTACCGAAAATCAATCCCTTTATGAATTTTATTTTGAACAAAAATGCAAAATAGATCGTTTGTGTCTAAATTTTTCTGAACAAGATATTATTTCTATTATTGTAGGGAACATTGGGGACCTTAGTATTGGTGCATCGATAGATGCTAGTAATTTCAAAAATACAGATGATTTAGCTAGTTATTTACATAGTCGGGTATATAAAAAAAGTACTAAACAAGAAAATACCCGTGAAATACATGCTAAAACTGGGACATATAGTCATTCAACGCCCATAAATCGAATTCCTATATCTGTAAATACTCCCAGTACAAGTCAAACTTCATCAAACGCTGGTCAAGAATTCGGTCGTAAAATAATCAAATGTTATAATTGTGGGGGTAACCATAAAAAAAATCAATGCGAACTGATTAAATGCGACTATTGTGGCAAAAGAGGGCATGTAGAATCAGTTTGTTATCATAAGAAAAATTCAGAAAAGTCTATAGTGAAGCCCGAACAACAAGAAACTAAATTTATTTCTACAAATTCACGGAATAAACTTACTAAAACTGTTAACTTAAATGGCCACTGTCATGAAGCATTTATTGATACTGGCAGTAGTTGTTCGTTAATATCAGAGTCCTTAGTAAATAACCTTTGTATAACATGTATAGAATTACCCTCACCCGTTGTTCTACAAGGATTTTCTAGAGAAAATTATAAATTTGTAAATAAAAAGGTTACTGTTAAGGTATCTTTTGATAATATTACTTTAGAAGATATAGATATGTATATTTTGGAGGATATGGTAGGATGTGACATATTAATTGGAAGGAACATTACGGAACGATCTGATTTAGTCTATTCTCGTATTGGTAATGAACTCCAATTTCAGTATGCAAGCGCGTTTACAGAAACTTGTACTACCATCTCTGTAATTGATTTAAACACAAATACACATAAACATGAATTATTGACCTTGTTAACGGTATATAGAGATTGTATCGCTTTAAATATAAAAGAACTAGGAAAAGTTAACAATTATGAAATGTCAATTAATTTATCAAGTTCACAACCTGTTCAATGTAGACCCTTTAGAACTTCTCATTCCAACCGGCAGACAATACGAGAAATGGTAAAAGAATTACTCGAAAATAATATTATACGTAATAGTAATTCTCCATATGCTAGTCCAGCATTGTTAGTGGAAAAAAAAAATGGTGAGAAAAGGCTTTGCGTGGATTACAGGGCATTGAACAAAATTACTATTAAAGATAAATATCCTATGCCCCGAATTGAAGATTTGATAGACAGACTCCAGGGTCATAATTGTTTTACCAGTTTAGATTTAAAAAGTGGGTACTATCAAATAGCTTTGGATAATGACTCTATAGAGAAAACTGCATTCATTACGGAGGACGGTCATTATGATTTTATGAGGGTACCTTTCGGTTTAGTAAACGCGCCGAATTGTTTTCAACAAATGATGAATAAAGTGCTTGGTAATTTGAGATTTAGTAGCGTTATTGTGTACTTGGATGACGTATATCTTGTTACAAAAACAATTACAGAAAACATCGCTTTACTAGAACGGGTATTACAAATATTTAGAACTAACGGTTTGACACTAAATCTAAAAAAGTGCCATTTTTTTAAAAGTAATATTGAATTTCTGGGATATAAAATTAAACCCGGCTTTGTTATGCCAAGTGATGCAAAATTACACGCTGTTAAGAATTACCCAATACCTAAAACCGTTCACCAGCTTCGTCAATTTTTAGGACTAATTAGCTATTTCCGTAAATTCATACGAAATTGCGCACTTTTATCCACTCCACTCACGAAGCTATTAAAGAAGGATGCTGTCTGGGCATGGTCTGACGTGCAAGAACAAGCATTCCATACTCTGAGAGATAAGTTAACCTCGGAAAGTATATTGGCTATATTCGACCCAAGCAAGGATAAAATACTATATACCGATGCTAGTAGGGACGGTATTGCTGGTATACTAACCCAGGTCGATAGTGATGGAGAAAAGGTCGTGCACTATTATAGTAGACAAACTAAGGAAGAGGAAAAGAAATACCATTCCTTTGAACTCGAATTATTAGCTGTGGTTTGTTCTCTTCAAAAGTTTCGGTTGTATTTATTAGATAAACCGTTCAAAATAATCACGGACTGTAGCGCAGTCAGATATGCGTTAACCAAACGGGATATTATTCCACGTATAGCTCGATGGGTGTTATCAACCCAAGAATTTTCGTACGAGATTATTCATAGAGAGGGATCTCGGATGCAGCACGTGGATGCTCTGAGTCGCAACCCTGTGCCGACCGGTGAGAAATCGGAATCGGAAATTATCTTGTCAATTACGGAAGCGGATTGGTTGTTATCAGTACAAGTACAGGATTCAGATATAGTAAAAATAAAAGACATTTTAGCATCAGGAGAGGCCGACGATAATAAAGACATTTTTAATAATTACGAACTCCTAGGTGGTAAGGTTTATAGAAGAACTACCTATGGTCGTAGATGGGTTGTTCCGAAACAATGTATTTGGCAAATTATTAAATGCAACCACGACGACTTGGGTCATTTTTCTGTAGACAAATGTGTTGAGCGTATAGGTACTCGATATTGGTTTCCGCGAATGCGTAATATAATAAAAAAGTATATTAAGAATTGCTTGAACTGCATCTATTTTAAAAATAAAGCAGGGCCAAAAGAAGGATATCTATATCCCTTGCCAAAGTATGCACAACCCTTCCATACCCTCCATCTAGACCATTTAGGGCCATTTGTAATGACCAAAGATAAAAACAAGTATTTATTAGTGATTGTTGATTCGTTTACGAAATTTGTATTTATATCTGCTGTACGGAAAACGAACGCAGCTGGCGTGATTAAAGAGTTACAATATTTATCTAAAATATTTGGAAACCCCAAACGAATAATAAGTGATTCGGGCTCATGTTTCACATCTAATCAGTTTACTCAGTATTGTGTGAACAAAAACATCAGATTACATATTATAGCGACTGGCGTACCTCGCGCTAATGGACAGGTAGAACGTTTTAATAGGACTATTTTAGACGCGTTAAAAACTTTGGGTGCTGATACTACTGACGATAGGTGGGACCAGTGCATCCATGCGTTACAACAAGGCCTAAATAGCACCATACACAAAACGATACAAGCCGTTCCTAGTGAAGTCATGTTCGGCTATAGACTGCGAGCAGACTGCGATGCTTTATCCCCAGATCCTGACAGTGAGGAACTGATAGACGTATCGAAGTTACGAAAAATGGTAGACGAAAATGTTAAAGCCAGTGCGGACAAACAGAAGCAAAGATTCGATAAATCTAGAATCAAAGCCACACAATATACGGAAGGGGACTTGGTGTTGGCAAAAATTAATAGTCACAGTAATGACGGTCAAAGTCAAAAATTACTACCCGCGTTTAAAGGTCCTTTCCAAGTCAAAAAGGTGTTACCTAATGATCGATACGAAATATGCGATATAAGAGGTAGCCAAAGAACATCTAAAAAGTATAATGGAGTAGCAGCTGCGGAGAATATTAAGCCATGGATTAATATTGGTAACTGGAGCATGGAATAAAACATAGTAAAGGAAAATAAATAATGAAAACCGTGTTGGCAAGGTACCTGTAATTATTTGATTAATTTAACATCATTGATACTATAACAATTATACTATGTCAATATGTTGTAACTAAAATTGGTTTAGTTGACGAGCCCAGATAGAATACTGTGTAATATTTGAGTAAATGGTGGTATTGTATATGTATGACTTATGGAAATGTAAATGTAATGCCTTTGTAAGCCAAGCTTAAGTGAGTGAAATACTCTTTAAGTGGCCTTGGTAAGCAGATTCAATTTGGTACGCTTAAGTAAGTGAAATACTTTTTAAGTGCAAATGATTCTCAAAATTATGAACCTTGTAACCTAAGTGTGGCAATGTCCCTTTGGGTGCAGGATATGGCATTGCATTGCATGATAGAAATATATATGCAATACTTCTTGTTTTCTGAAGACTACTTTGTGACTATACTTAAACATATATTTATATGTACCTATGCATTCTGATTTCAGTATTCTACCCAGACTCGTGAGGTGCCTGAGGCAGGCACCATGCAGAATGGCCGTGTTGGCAACATTGCACCGCCTACGTATAAATTAATGAAGCTCAAGCGGAGCGGGTCACTTTTACTCAAACCGTCGTCACAACTAGAAGTGTTTATTTTAATATACCGTCTGATTGTTACATTGTATCAGTATTTTATTCACGTAGCATTAATTTACCTTAATATATATAATATCTATATTTTTATCGTAACTCTTACCGTTATGCCTCTATTCTTGCTCCCAGAGAATAACAATTTTAGCTTTCAAAAATGTTGTTATTCGAACCATACTTTCAATTTACTCAAAAAACTGATCAACAACTTAATAAATTGAATAATATTACGAGGAGGATTAACACCAATGCAAATTACCACGAATTATAAAGTTACCTTCAATCACAGTTTAGTAAATAAGACAAATAAGTATTCTAATTACAACCTTAGCGCGCTGTCACAGATATTAAAATACTATAGCCGCAGCTCATACAGCAGATAAGTTTTTGAAGTAAAAAACAAAATGACGGTAGTGCAACAAGCTGTATCAAGCGTAATCTATTGAACTAAACGAGAAATCTATACTAATTTCAACCTTATCTTTTAGTCAATTGAGCAGTTATTATTATCACATATGGTGTAGTTGAAATTTGAACCTTAAAGTCTACAAAATAACACCGTAATCAACTTTGTTCGATAATAGGAATAGGTAATGTAATTCATATTTTCGCCATTATTATCAAGTGAACCGTAGCCTAGTGGAGTAAGGCGCGGTCTAAGTAATCGGCTGGCGCTGGAGATGCGGGTTCGTATCCTCAAACGGCACATAAATTAATGTGGCATCTTTTTGTGAGTATGTTGTATCTTGGTATACAATTGAGCCGAAAGACGAAAAATATCAGAAAATTACAAATATGAACATGCAAATAAAAGGCAAATGAAGCTGTTTGCAGCTCAGCGACGATCGCATCGCGTGACGTCATTCGTGAGTCATGTGACGCGGCCGGCGCGCGGCGCAGGCGGCCATATTCTTTAAGTATTGAGGGGGTCTGTTTTCTCTGACGCTGACTGTACCTATGATAGTTAAGTATTCTATAATATTAGGTGACTTATTTATAATTTCTGTGACTGGGACGTAATAATAATAACGTCTCTGCAATACAATTATGAGTTTAGCAAACTACTTCGCACCTAGCATGAGTTCCGTCTTTATAAAAAGAACAAAAAATAAAATAATGACCTGATTATACAAACCTGTAGTAATTCCTTAATAAAAGTGCTTTTTAAGCAAAAATTGTAGGTAATTAACAATTCAGGTACCACTTATCTAGACGTCGCCGGAACGGTTGATTCCCTTTTGTTTTCCACGGAAACATTCCTCGGGACATTAATTAAAGCCAATGTAATTAAAACTCAGCAGTTAATTTGGTTAAGAAATTCCACAAATCTTGGAGTTGGTCCAGATTTGAATGATCTGATATTTGTAATACGTAATTGCAAAATATTGTTCGCGAGGATCATCGTTATATTTTTAATTAGCTAATTAACGAATATTTCATTAAATCCTACAAATAAAGTATAGGTATCTGAATTTATTAATAGGCATGTTTTATCTTCTGTAAATTACGTTTCACTACACTACCTCAAGACAAAGGCTGATATTTTATTTTACAGGTCAATACTTCTCAAATACATGACATTCGTTCGAGTGTGAAAAGTGTTCGGTTCACTAACTCTCAAGTTTACGTAGGAGATTATAGAAATTAAAAATTATACAGAGAGTAAAATGTAGATTATTAAAAGGAAGTTAGTTAGCTATATCACGAATTAGCTAAATTATGGTTCTTGATATTTTTATCTCGTTTGAATGAAATTTTAAAGCATTTATTTTGCTAACTATTCAAATCGATTACAAAGATCGGGTGGCTTAGTGGTCAGATTATTCCCCCTGTAAGGGAAAGATCGCGGATTCGAGTCCCGCCCGAGGTCAATTCTCTTTTCTCTTTCCTAATCGATTTTTTTCTCGGTTTTGTAATATTAAGAAAAAGTCCAAAATAACCTATTGGTACCGGTATTATCACTACATATTATAAAACAAAGTCGCTATCGCTGTCTGTCCGTCCCTATGTATGCTTAAATCTTCAAAACTACGCAAACGGATTTTGAAGTGGTTTTTTTTAATAGATAGAGTGATTAAAGAGGAAGGTTTATATGTATAGTACATGCATAATGTTGTAGAGAAACACTATAAATTTTGAGATAATACCACGCGGGCGGAAAATATGGCGGTATGAAGTTCGCCGGGTCATTGGATATATAATGTATTCCACGCTGTCGATGGAAAACAGTGGCAAAGGGTGATGATTTTCAAAAGGGAAGCCCGTGTACATATCTCGATCTATTTTATCATGCGCCGTGCAATCCATTGAAAAACCGGCGTAATGGGGTGATAAGGACCTCTCGCCACTGGTGTAAAATACTTCTTTGTGTTTTCTAAGGATTAGGAAAGGAAACTAAATCATGGAAAGAAAATGTAGAAGATTGGATCCCGACCTCCGTAGTTTAAGCTTCGGGCACAACCGGAATGAGTACCCGGATGAAGATAAGACATATTGTAATTTGGCGTACAATAAAGTATATAATAAATAAATAAAAACATTTCATGAAAAGTGATGGCAGTAGAGGTATAAATATTAGTGGCAAGAAGTCCCTAACCCTATACCAGCCAGCTTCTGCTAGAAAGGGAAACCGTGGTTTATATTCAAATAAAATTGAATAAATCGCGATTGTTGTGTAATAATCTATGCTTGGTGAATTAGAGCTCGTCCACCGCAGTAGCACCTCATGTTATCCTCAAAAGTCACCCAAGAAACGTTTACTGTGCGAAGAGAGCACATTTTGAACACATTTTAGGTCCAAGAAATATCTCCCGAGCAATAAGACATAACAGGTTCCTTTTGAAAATGTTCATTTTCCGCCACTGACACATAAATTATACATTGCATTAGGTATGTATAATCAAACACTAGGATAACCTTCTACTGCAAACTCTACTTTCAATATTTAAATATTATTATGTAAATGTATTGTAATTCTAAACGAGTTACTTTTCACTCCGAAGTCCTGAGAGGATGTCGGCACATACTTAAGCTCCTTAACCAAAATATACAGGAAAAGCGTATTTAAATTTTCATGTCTCCTTTGACCGTCGCACAGTGGTTCGAAATTTGAGCTCCATTGACATAGAAACTTAAAGTGAGGAAATTAAAAAAAAAAAATTGTAATGGCTCTGGCATACCTCGCTATATGTCATATTAACGTATGAATGGTATAAGTAGCTCCACGCGTGAGAAAAAAAAGTTTTGTGTTTTTTTTTGTATGGCAGAAAACACTTAAAGTGCTTTTTCTTTCAACTGAATGGAACTGAAGGGCTGGTGCTCACACCAGCTATTGTACCACACACGGCGATCAAGATGACATCAAATTCACGCACCTTTACGCACCACTCCGCACGTAGTAAAATTTTGAAATATTGAATTTTCGATATGTGATTTTTCAAATCTTTGACGTAATTAAATGTAGTTGCCGGTCCATTTATTTATAATGTCATTAGTTTTTAGCCTATTAGTGACTTTTAGAATGACAATAATTAAAAATAATATTGATTATACGCATAAGTTTTTTTACAAAATTACATTCCGAGAGCTAAGTAGCTCATTTTGTTAATCACCGTGATTATGGTTGTTTATGATTAAATATGATTGACGTGAGATTAACCAATTAGGCTCTAGCGGAGCCAAATAGGTCCTTTCAGTGCTATGCGTTAGGAGCTCTTCCACTCTCCTTCTCTTTTGTCGCGCACTTAGCTCCATGAAAGGTTTTCTAGGACTCACAACTAATGTTGACGTTCCAACATTGCATGTCTCCGGTCCGAAGGATGTGGATGCACCCCCATTTAAACTAGAGTCAAAACTGGTACATGGTTGCTCCTCTACTGACACTGAAGAGGAGTTCATTTTTTCCCCTCACGACCTCAGGTCATTTTATATCCTCTTGCAGCCATCATGTCTCTTACTTTTTAATGAATGTACGTCTAATGCGTTTACACAAGACTCATTTATTCCTCAACGAGCACACATGTCTGGATAAATTGTTGTAAAAAAAAATAACCACGAAATCTAATAATCTAATCTAGTAATTCTAACCTAACCTATCCGAGTCGGGGTGGGCAGTGTCCCTTTTTTTAAAGCGCTGTTGTTGTCTTTTTTATTGTTGTGTGTGGTGTGTGGTGCATTATTTTTTAGGTATTTTGACCATTTGGTGTATTAAATTTTGGTACATCAACCTTTGTTGTTTTAACTTTAGGCATTTTAAACATTAGGTAATTAGTCCAATAGGTATTTCAAATTTAGGTATTAAGTACTTAGGTATTAGTGGTTTAGGTATTTTAAACCATTTGGTATTTAGATTTTAGGTATTTTGAACTTAGGTTATTTAACTTTAGGTATTATAATTTTAGGTATTCAAATACGTACCCTAAAAGTCACTAATAGGCAAAAAACTATTGACATTATAAGTAATTGGATCGGCAACTACATTTATTTTAACTACGTCAAAGATTTTAAAAAACACATATCAGAAATTCAACATTTCAAAATTTTACTACGTGCGGAGTGGCGCGTAAAGGTGCGTGAATTTGATGTCATCTTGATCGCCGTGTGTGGTACAATAGCTGGTGTGAGCACCAGCCCTTCAGTTCCATTCAGTTGAAAGAAAACGCACTTCAAGTGTTTACTCCCATACAAAAAAAAACACAAATCTTTTTTTTCTCACGCGTGGGGCTACTTACACCATTCATACGTTAATATGACATGAAGCGAGATATGCCAGAGCCTAATTGGTTAATCTCACGTCAATCATATTTAATCATAAACAACCATAATCACGGTGATTAACAAATGAGCTACTTAGCTCTCGGAATGCAATTTTGTAAAAAACTTATGCGTATAATCAATATTATTTTTAATTATTGTCATCCTAAATGTCACTAATAGGCTAAAAACTAATGACATTATAAGTAAATGGACCGGCAACTAAATTTAACTACGTCAAAGATTTGAAAAATCACATATCGAAAATTCAATATTTCAAAATTTTACTACGTGCGGAGTGGTGCGTAAAGGTGCGTGAATTTGATGTCATCTTGATCGCCGTGTGTGGTACAATAGCTGGTGTGAGCACCAGCCCTTCAGTTCCATTCAGTTGAAAGAAAAAGCACTTTAAGTGTTTTCTCCCATACAAAAAAAACACAAAACTTTTTTTTCTCACGCGTGGAGCTACTTATACCATTCATACGTTAATATGACATATAGCGAGGTATGCCAGAGCCATTACAATTTTTTTTTTTAATTTCCTCACTTTAAGTTTCTATGTCAACGGAGCTCAAATTTCGAACCACTGTGCGTCGCCGTGAAAACGTGTTCCCGAGGGATGCCTTCGCATCAATTCACAGGGTTACCAACAAAAAATGTTCTACAAATTATTCAAGCGCTTTGCATAAATATTGGATTTTAATAACAGACTCCGTACCTTTAATCAATATATCCGTTATCCGCTTAGAGCGTTCTGGTCAAGACACAAAGGATTCGCGTGCATTGGCACGTGAATTCATGCACTGATTGGCATAAAAAAAATCTTCATTATCCGATTTGTGACTTCCTTTGTTAGCAACAGTACGGGTTTTACAATTTCAAAAAAAAAATTCAATTTCATAAAAATATGTACGTAAATACAAATGATAAAAAGTGTAGTGAAGGCATAACAGCTTACAAGATGCTAATAAAATGTACAACAATATATTTCGAACAATTTGCTTGAAGGCTACGAAAGTGCCGTTTGTTGGCTACAACACTGATAGATAAGTATTATAATTACATTTACCGGACTTGGTCTTCAATTTAAGCTGCTTTAGTCAGATTCAGATTTAGACTGAGTTTTAATAGCGAAAATATTTTGAACTAAATTATAGTTTTACTATTTAGGTGCTCAATGAAATTCAATGAGCAAAATCACAATTCTCATTTCGTAAATACGACCGGACTATGGATTGCAAAGTTCTTAAAGTACAAGTATTCACGAAATATTATCCCTGCGTTTATTCCGGTTGCATCCAATGTGCAAACTTTATCTTGAATCCAGAGTTCGCTCTTCTTTACTTTCTCTTGATGTAGCAGTTGGCTATTTGAAGAGTGACTATTGCATGACCTCCCAACGTCAAGGAAAGACCGCACCAGGGCCATAACCGTTAATCAATAGGTGTACCTGAGATTATCATAATCCTGGTGGGCTCCCATACACATACATAATCCTCCCTATCTATTTAGGGAACGCCAACAAAAGCTAATCGATTTCGTGGTAATTACATAAAGTGTAACACTTTAATAAAAAAAAAACACTCACGTCTGTCAATAAAGCTGTATGTTCCCACGAATCCGGTAGCATTATTTTGTCTTGATCCGCTGTGGAATTCCAGTATAAGAGATGGTCCCGGAGAGTACAATGCTGGAGGAGCATCAGCTCTACTGCCGCACAGTTCTCGCGCCCAAGCTGATCGCTCGTTGATAGCCCCGGGAGGTCCCGGACCCTGAACTTCCCAGTATACCTTCAGGTAATCGCCTCGTGTGCAGCTGTAACAAAAGAAAATTTGAAGGTTAAATAACAGTATGATATGGTTTAAGGTGTTTTTACTACTACTTTATGTTTCGATATAGAGTACTAGGCCACCTCTGGAGGTAATTCTTCAATTCCATCTGATATTTTATTGAGTGCTGTCAAATATTATTTTGTTATACCACTTTTTTTTTTTTTTTTTTTTTTTTCTTTTTTTTTAAAGAATATTAGCAACCGAAATTACTAATATTCCCGTTAACCCCTCCAACTAAGCTAAATTGCTTGTGCTAGGAGTGGGTTCACGTCAGTAGTGTAATGGCCAGGATTCGAACCCGGGACCTCTCGATCGTAAGGTCGACTCCTTAACCACTAAGCTACCGACGCTTCGACTTAGGTTGCAGATAAGCTCATGGCCCACCCAATAGACAGTCGTTACCGTGGCTTATGGACGAGTGCAATATCAGGGAAGTCACACTCGTGATTCTGTCTGAACAGAGAGATTCTGTGCCTTCAGTGTAGAAGACAAGCAGGACAAGCCTTTGATCTTCCCACTCATAGCTCAAAACATCTCTAGTAAGCTCTGGCTACCCTACTCACCGCTGGGAACACAACACGAGGTTATTATAACCGCGGTATCCTGTAGGGCAGAGGTACTTCCCCAGTGGGACTGTCCGATTAGTACGAACATACTGTTGTGAGAAAATTAAGTCAAGGTCAAATAGAAGGAAGTAAGAGTTGTCGAGAACATTAGTCCTAAATTATGGAAACATAGTAATTGAAGGAGAACAATAAATTGTTATGTACTAAATTATATTTGCCTCATCATCATTACAGTCACTCTCAATTGCATTCAAAGTAGGAAGTAGGTATGGGCTTAAATGCAATCGAGATTGGCACTGGGATGAAGATGAAGATTCTATTATTGTTATTTTAGCTTCTTAATTTATTCATAAGCTTACTAAAACTTTTCCGACTTGGGAATACGTTTTCCGGTACATGATTTATTTATACCAGCGTTAATAATAATATTTGTGCAGTTGTTCGTTATCTCACTGAATGACACAATATCCTTTCTTTATTGTTCACTAGCTGATGCTCGTGGCTTCGCCCGCATGTGATTGTGTTCCCGTTCTCGCAACCCATGGGATCCTAGTCCCGGAATAAAAAGTAGGCTAAATGTTATTCCAAAGTATAATCTATCCTTAAACCAAATTTTAGTATGATCCGTTCAGCCGTTATAGCGTGACTAAATAACAAAGATCCAAACATCTTAACATCCAAACAGCTAAACATCTTCACAATTTTCAATTTTAGGTATAATAGTAGTACTTTAAAATAACTTATGAAATATTTGAGTACAGAAAAAGTTACAAAACCTTAATTAAATCTTTGTATCGAATTACGTTTAATCGTTAATCAATAATTGTTTTCTTTTTTTAAATCCTAAAGGATCGGTTTAATGTATTACAGGTTTTGTCATTACTTTATGAAAGGGTTAAAGCTAAAGTGGCCTATAAACTAAAATGTGTTATGTCGCTGACTGTACGTAACCTGCAAAGGTGTTATAATATCTCAAATGTACTGTTACTAATAAAAATGAAATATGCTTTTAAAAACATCGTTTTAGAGCAGCAACGATAAAGCAAAACTGAAAACTGCTATATAAGCGTCATATTTTTAAAGAGCCACCAATACGTACTATACAGCGGTTGTTCATTGAGAGCTAAGTGCTGGGAAGCTTAAGTGTCTCAATTTTATGAAATAAATTTTAACTGAGCTTTATACTGTCTCTATTTTCTAAAGAAAATACTTTATTACGATGTTGTGTTGCCGTATTAACGAAGAAATTGTGTGTTAAGGGAATTTCTTAACATTCTTTAATCTTTAATTCTTTAAGACCGCCATCCCAGCCCCAAGATGGGCCAGTCTAGTCTATCAATTTCCTGGAATACCGACTTGCCAAGTGAGTCTGACCCCAAAGATATTGGTTATAGGGCTCCATACAACCATCTCTGCTACTGAACTCACTCTCACTCACAAGAATAAAACTCAGCTTTTGTAGCTATTTTTTTAATACCACTAAATTCCAAGAAGAAGAAAAAACAGCCTAACTGAAACGTTAAAGAAGAAAGATACCTACTATTTATATGTGTCATTACCGATATTTATTACAATTAATAAAAGCTTCTATCTGTTCCTATTGCCATTACTCATCTCCCTGACATTTATCGGAAGCCGCGAGTGAGGGCATTACGGGCAGTTGTCTTTGACACAGAAACTAAGAAAAACGAAGGAAATTCTTCACCTCAAAAGACGGTACGAAACTTGTCATTTCTGTCCAATTGAGTTAGGTAGGGGTTCGACCAAAACCCTGTCAGATCCGATACTGTTATAGACATAAGGTGATTTGACCCGCCACTTACCTAACAAAGCCTTTACTTTGGAAACCATTGAATTTCAGTTCACTTATTAGAATAATTTTTTTTCCGCGAAGTTTCCAAAGAACGATTTTTGTTCTAAACTGTATGTAATGTTATGCAAGTGCTATGTCAGCATAGTAATATCTTGAGTAATAGCATGGCTATTACTCAAGATGATATAATATGTAAAAGATATAATATGTAAAATAATACACGCATTAGAATAATAATAATGTTTAAGTTATTATTATCCATATTAGAACTTCCATCTTAAAGGCATAATTTGCATTGCATTTGAATTGTTTAGCAGATATTTGTTACTTAATTTACATAACGTATGACTGAATGAATTTGGAAGGAATTTGGCACAGAGATACATTACGGTCTGGAATAGCAAATAGGCTTACTTTCCCGAAAAGTTCCTGTGGGTCGAGTGAATGGGATCAGTATCTTGAGCAGCGCCCTGAGTAATAGCTATAAAGTGTATTGTACCAATCTCGAACTATCTTCCATTCGTTTAACCAGTATTATAATATTTTCTTTTTACTAGTGCAAACGTCCGCATCGTTCATTTACCATTTGGAATCGCAACAATAAATCATCAATGTGTCAAGATCAGTTGAATGCAAAGAAAAGGGTGAACTAAAAGCAAAAACAGCTTAGTTCAATCTGAAATGTATCCTTTTGACCTACTTTTAGTTGGCAGAGAGAGCTAAACAAACAATGAATTTCACTAACCGTATATATTATGGGCTAAGCGGCGGTTTCTTTTGTTATTGCTAATCGATCAATGAAGAGCTCAGGAAAATTATTTCATGTCAGCAGTTTGTAATAAATGGGTTATTTAAAAAGATTGAACTATTTGATGTTTTGATTGTATCTCATAAATGCATAAAAACTATGTTAATTAACAAAACTCAAAAATAGTAACAACTTTGTCAGTTAAAAACAAATGTGACTCTGTTTTCGTAGTTCATGCAGTTTTACAAATAGTCATTTCGTAGGTAAACCGAGTAATTGCAACAAAATTGTACACCGTGTGGACAATTTCGGGGACAAGTCTCGACGCCAACTGTATCGGAAACCATCGTCAACACTAATCGTTGTAGCGAACAGCATGTTAAGCCTTCTATTACAAACACCAGTCCTCAAACGTTCGGCTATTTGCCAGCACGACGCACTGTGAATTGCAAATCTCGTGTTTGTGGTACACGTTCCCCTCAATTTTCATGACAATACATGGGCTTGTTGGGTTGTGTATGTTGGGAATAGCTAATGTTAGTTTCATGAGGTAAAAAATGCAATAGGTATTGTCGATAGTTGATAATAAATATCACTAGATATAAAACTAATTTCGTATTTTCGGTTATTTTCGAGATAACCGTAAATGTGAAAATTTGTGAAGACATTTGGATATTAGCTACTCAATCACGCTAAAACAGTTGAACGGATCTAGTTGAAATTTATAGAGAGGGGTAGATTATAGTCGGGAATAACACAGACTGCTTTGTATCCATGGAAAAGTTCTCATGTGTCCTACAGAAAGCGCCCGAGAAAACCACACTGGTAAAGCTGTGGATATAAATTATTGGCGTATAAATTCATATGTGAATGTGATTATTAAAAGCTGTTATTTTAACATTATAAAGATACGCTTCAATTTAATTTAATTGTGTGGTTATAGATAAATATTGTGTGAAAAGTTATAGGTAAATCTATAATCCGATTACGGCAAATATAATTTAAAATAAAAGGCAAGAAACGATTTCAACCAGAATGACTGCAATAACTCGAGCTACTGCACTATTTTGTTCGGTGCTTCTCTTTTACAGCTATGCAATTGCCCATATTCATGTATTTTAAGTTGTGGTCAGCAGTGTCTATAGCTAGCTATAGGCTCGATCTGAGTCCATCTTGGAGTCCAGGATCTGTTTTTTTTCAGTCTAGCTTCGAAGCGGCTGAACTTCAATACTTTTCGTTACTGCCACCTGACCTCCAACCTCCATTAATCATATCAAAGTTCTGTAGTTAGACCGACTCTATAGGGCTTCAACTACTTACCCGTGACGACTGCCTAAGATGTACGTGTGGCAATCGGGACCGAATGCTTGACGTGCTCGCCGAAGCACGGTAAGTCATCGATATAATAAACGTAAAAAGCGTATTGTAACTTAGATAAATATTATCACTTATAATTCAGATAACATAAATTAAACTGTCTGTATGTACAAGTATGGCGCAAGACTATGTATTCAAGTTTAAATAAAAAGTAAAGAAGTTTTATGCGAACTGAAAATATATCCATCCCTTCTTAATATATAAATTCCCCAGGTGAGACTAAAAGATTGATCGGCCGAAGATAATACTAATATACTTTGTTCTAGAAAGGTAACGAGAATGTGAATGAACGAAATTATGACCGCACAGCTGTAGACGACAGGTGATGGCTGGCGCAAAGTGAACTAGTTCTTTTTTAGTAAATAATATTATAATTATCAAGAAATGTATACCTTATAATTTTTATCATGTGAAAAATCCCCACGAATATACCCCCCTCCCGCCGGAGCCGATTTGGTTATGTTTGACTGAAAGATTACTGACGGCTTTTGATGCGTTTATTTATTCTGCCTTAATTGAAAACTGGAGATATGACCAAAAGCAGCAAGAACCGATTCACATAGGCAGAGTGGCCGGCATTATCTAGCGTAGATATTTAAGAACACAAGTACCTTTTCGTTTGATTTACTACAAAGATACATTTCCGAGTACCAATGCTCTTTGGGACTTTAAGAGGATTTACTATAAATCCGTTTGGCAAGCTGATCCGGGTTAATTTATTTCGTGTGCTGCATCGTTTGAATGAAAATACTATAATAGTTTACATATTATCTGAAAGATTTATAGATAATACTAGCCTTCCGCCCGCGGCTCCGCCCGCGTGCATCTCGGTTAACGCGACCTTTGCTCATATCTCCGGTTCTACTCAACCGATTGCGATCAAACAAACGTAAGATTTTAAGTCTGAGCAAGCCCTTTCCAACAAAAAAACCCGCTTCAAAATCCGTCCAGTAGTTTTTGCGTCCATCGCGGACAAACAGACAAACAGACAAACAGATAAACAGATAAACAGACAAACAGACAAACAGACAGGAAATTTAAAAAAAATATTTTCGTGTTCAGTATCGTTAACATAACATAACCCAAGTCTTTTTTTTTAATATCTCCAATGTACAGACACGACCACTTTACAATTATATAATAGTATAGATATCATCCTCCTAGTCGACAGGCGTGGCGGTTAGTGAACGCTACGCAAAAGGCGCGGGTTCGAGCCCCACTAAAAGCAAAAATTTGTATGCATGAATATGGATATTGGCATTGGTCTGGTCGTGCCTCAGAGAGTACGTTAAGTCTTCGGTCCTGGTTGCCATACGAACATTTATGGCAGTCGTTACGGGTAGCTGGAGCCCTAAGAAGTCCAACGACTGGTCTAGCTGCAATGCTTCGATATCACTATTGGGTTGTGGAGGCTTGACCAGGCATATACTACCTTTTTATTTAACACTAACTTCAGTAGCAGCATACTTTATTCCTTATACTTTATGAGCGCGATGAGGACCTTATCTGTTTTTATCTTATTTTCATTTTCCTTATTTTCCCTCCCTGTGTAGTGACGTCTCTGGAAGTGATTATTGGCACACGGAAGTTGTTTACGATGGGCCATGTGCTGGTTTCCCATCTGAGTAGTATAAAAAAAGATACGATCAGTAGAGCTGCTTTAGATAAGGCAGTGGCTGGGCTGGAACTGGTGATAGAACTGCTGATCATTTCTGTCTATTGAGATAATTTTAAAGCAATTAGTTTGCTAAACTAAACAAATTATAATAAATTGGAAAAAGCGAAATCAATTCTCGGGCGGGACTCGAACCCGCGATCTTTCCCTTACAGGGGGAACGCTCTGACCACTGAGCCACCGAGCTTCGCCCGAGAGAGATCCAATTTTTCCAATACATCCATCTTACGGCGATGGTGGGAGTAATCTAGCCGTAAGATGGATGTATTGGAAAAAGTGGATCTCTCTCGGGCGAAGCTCGGTGGCTCAGTGGTCAGAGCGTTCCCCCTGTAAGGGAAAGATCGCGGGTTCGAGTCCCGCCCGAGAATTGATTTCGCTTTTTCCAATTTATTATAATTTCTGTCTATTGTTTGAACAAGAGGACTTTTTCTTCTCACTACTTTTAGTAAAGCTTTTTCTTATTAATTTCCTTGAAATTGAGATTTTACCGGTAAAACATTTGTGGTAATGCTAATCGCTTTTTATTAACTTAAAAACTTAAATTGTTGTCTGTAGTAATAATTATCGAACTAAATATAATTAAAATTCAAAATCAACATACTTAATCAGTCATTGGTCTTTGCACACACTACTAGATATATAAATATAGTAGCGGCCGCATGCGACTTCATACTCGTGAAGTTTGTTTTACGCTCTTAGGAGTGGAGTTTCGTAGAATCGGTTCGTAGCGGATGTCTACATCCTATGAGGAACCTACCTGCCAAATTTAAGTTTCTAGGTGTAATAGCTTCGGAGTTTTCGTGATTAATCAGTGAGTGGTTTCGCTTCATATTTATGATCTGCCTCGTTTTTAGTTAACAACTCCAAGTTTGATGATATTGTCGACCTATCGCGCTGCTTTACGACCAAAGTTCTGGTTGCTATAACTAACTGAGTTTCGTCTACATATCTGTATAGATATAGGTATATGTACGCCTAATACGCTCTATATACACCTAAAGGAAGTACAAAACATGCAAAAGGGAAACACCTCGAATGTTCTGGAAGCGGTTTAGATAGTCCTAACATGCTGACAAGTTCCAGTTTTTGTTCCATGGCCGCTTAACTTAATGCCAGCGTGTAGGCATTAGCATAATACGAAATTTACAATTCCTTTTCAGTACCAGCCCCGCAGTGAAATTTCAAACGGTAAGGGGAATAGTATCGGTTGCAAATTGGGATTGGACGATCTCTTTACGCGAAGCGTAAGGGAACTAAAGTTACCTACCTAGTGCACTAGGTAGGTAACTACTTATGTAACCTTTTTGAAAATTGTTGTATCTACTAAACGCATCAGAAATCTTAAAAAAATAATATATTTTCCAAAGTGCTTGCTTGTTACAAAGTAGTTTATTTTGTCACTGAAACTATTTGTAAACATGCTCTAGATTGCCATCCAAAACCACATATTATAATAATCCTAATATTCTTCTCTTTTATACATAAAAATCAATTGCTGTTCGTTAGTCTCGCTAAAACTCGAGAACGGCTGAACCGATTTGGCTAATTTTAATCTTGAAATATTCGTGGATGTCTAGGGAAGGTTTAAACGGTGAGAAAATATGGACACGCGGGCGAAAAAAAAAATGGCGGTACAAAGTTCACCGGGTCACCTAGTAAATAATAAAAGAATAAACTGGAACTACTAACATGAATTTCTCCAGCGAAGAGTAAGGTTAATTCTTTTCCTTGGCATAAAGCCACTTATTTAGAGGATTAAATGGGAAGCTACTCGTATCAGCTGAGGCGAATCGGTATTGCAAGCCGCCGCCAACTTACTGACTCTCTTGTTCCATTTTTATAGAATTTTTGATTTTCCATTTTTATAGCATAGATTGATCTAGAAGCACACGTACGTGCTAAGCGTGTAGACATGCACATACACACGCCAATGCCGTAATGAGCACATAAACATACACACACTCTTGTACACTCAAGATATTGCTCGGGATATATAATCTTGGACCTGAAACTGCTCAAAATGTGCTCTATACACGCAGTATATATATATTTTGAGAATAGCACGGGGTGCTACTGCGGTGGACGAGCTCAAATTCATCAAGCATAGATTTATTACAAAACAATCCTCGCGCGCCAGAGCCTTTTTATTATATCGCGATTTACTTACGATTTGAGATTACTCAACACAATAAATCCGATGAGTTGACAATATATGATAAATAGTTTTGGACAAACAAACCATATATTTAGTATAACAAAATAAAAGATTTAACATACATGGTGTCATCTTTCATTGATAACATATAAAAATATTGGGCTGCCATGCGGCATGACCATATACATCGCTGGACATGTGATTGATGAAACTTATCAGACACAGGGTAGTCTTGGTACGATTGATGATCAATCAAAACTGAAACCAGTTATTCTTATGTTCAGTTTTGTCTATCTATAAGGAAAAATATCGCATTGATTGTAACATTTGGTAAGAAAAGATCGCGAAGAGAAGAAATAAAATTGTACCTTTTAATACAAGTTGTACCTATAAGGACAAACTTTTATTTTTCCATTGTTCAGAATGGATAAATGGCAGTGTTTTGTTGGTTTATTCCCTATTCGCCCCGCTTGTTTGATCCACATTCCTAACCTGTTTCGCCCCTCAATAAGTTAGACAAACAAAAGTGGGATCATGGGTATGATTTTAAATTACTTATAAAATTATGTTAGATGTTTTAGCTATATGTTATAAACTCATTCAAATAATTGTGATAACAAAAATAAACAAAAAAAATTAAGTTCAAAAACTAAAACCCGACTACTGAAAATTCACGCTCCAATTCCGATTCTCAGCTGAAATTATTATATGCTAATTATGAAATAAGATTAGCTTAATTATAACATATTCATAGTAAAGTTCAAAGGATAGCAATGGACGCATGTCGCACTTTTCCACATAATGTATTGTTTTGTTAGAGAAAGTGCCAAACATACGACCATGGTTATCCTTTGATCATCACTATGAATATGTTTTAAGGGTAATTACATACTTTAACCAGAATCCTAATTTTAATACCTAATAAGTCCATCATTAAAGGAGACGGGGACTTCTGGGCCAAAATTGTAATGAGTTGAGATATGACTTAAAAAAAACGGTATTTTTTTCTATTTCAAAATATTAAAAAACCAGCTCAATTGAAAGTCTGGAAGACGAGTAATCTTAAAACTAAGTTTATTCCACTAGCAAAATAAAATATCGATTACTAAAAAATATTTAAACAATATTGCGTATTAAAACACTTGCATCACCATTTGATATTAAATCAATCAGAGTGAACAAAACTTAATCATTATAATAATAATAACCATTTAAAATACCAAACAATAGTGTAATAAAAATAAATTCTGAATCGATTTCCGTTAATCGATTCATTATTTCTTATGTTTATCAACTGTATTTTTAAGCTGTGACAGCTGACAGCTCCATTTTCAGTCAATCAGTTTATTTATTCAATCTTCAAAATTAATTATTTTATCGAAAAATTGTATATTTACACGGCTTATGGGATATATAATTGTTTATAAAATATGTACAAAAGTATGCTATATCAGTATGCTGTATCAGTTTATTGGTTTAAATCCAATGATCAATTGACTTCTGCGTTTTGAGTATTTCCAGTTGATTTCTTGATTATATTCCATTAATAGTGATTTCTCTTTACGGACTTCTAGCTTACTCCTGGTTACCTTAAAGTACAATGATAAACTTGTTTACTTGTTTGAGTTTTGCTCGGTATTTTGGATTTTGACATGGATCTCTGTGTGAATTGTGGCATAGAAAATGAAGTAAATAAGGTAATATATTTCCACCTGCGCACTTCTTAGACAATACTTTAATTATTATTGAAGAAGAATAAAAGATAATTATTATTTAAAGTGTTTTTTTTTTACATAACATCCTTGTACTCCATATCTTTAAAATCTCTTTGTAAGTTTTCGTACATTATCCCTGAGTGAAATATAATACAGTACAATTTAAAAGTATTTTAAGATAAAAAAATGACCACTTTCTATTAAAACACCACAGAAATCACAGTTCTAAAATGTCAATTTCTTGCATAACCTCACTTTTACTAAATCTCTTATAACTCTGCTCTCAGATATCCAAAATCTGCAGAATTTTCAGGGATGGTTTAATAATTTATATGCTCTTAATTGATACCACCCTTATCTTATTACATTTTTGGCCCAAGAATGTATGAAAGCCTCCCCATCTCCTTTATATACCAATTTCACGATATTGCACTAGCTTAAAGTTTATAACTTTTTTGACTTGGATATCAGCATCGTCTTGTTTGAAAAAAAAAAAACATTATTAATTGACAGAAGTAATAAAGTAAGTATCTTAGGGCCGCATAAAACCTAAGAATAAAACCTGACGTTATATGCTACCAAAGCAATGAAATTAAGTAATTAAGCTTCAAATAAATTTACCGTGTCTGTCTTTGTACAAACAGAATTATACACTTATAAAAGTTAAACCAGCTGCTCGGAACAGAGCTACTCTCGGTATGAAAGTAATAAAGAGATAGTCTTCTTACTGGTCTTATATTTTCGTATTAGTAGATTTCACAATATTCGTAGACTAAGAATAGTTGTGTCTACGTGTCTACACCCTATAGGGAACCTTCCTGAGAAGTTTCAACATTGTAGGTGTTATAGTTTGTGAGATATCGTGATTAATCAGTGAGTTGTGTTTCGCTGTTATATACAGGGTGAAAGATTTTAACCTTACCTGGAGGGAAAGTACTTTAAATATTGGAGATAGCTAATTTCACCAAAAGGAAACATTCCTTTATTTTTAAAAAGAAACAAAACTGCATTCATAGTTTTTTGAAAATCCCCTTGCCATGCCCGGTAATCGAACCGACTAAAATCCAAAAAAATAACATCCTGTATTTTTATAGCAACAATCGATAGTGTCAATCATGAGGATCGAAACTCTCTAATAAACATGGTAAATTAAATGAAAGGAAGTCAATAAAATCTTAACTTATAAATTCCATTCCAACAGATACAGTACTTTTGCTCAACATGCCATCACATTACCTTATCAACAATAACGCCATTTATTTAGTAAAATGAGTACTAAATGACTAAACTTTGATTCCGATTTAGAATGTAACGTTATTGTGTGACTGCATGAGGTAGTCAAGTCTCCCGATTTTTTTTTAATAAGAATATTAGTAACCGAAATTACTAATATTCCTGTTAACCCCCCAAGTAAGCTAAATTGCTTGTACTAGGAGTGGGTTCACGTCTGTAGTGTAATGGTAAGGATTCGAACCCGGGATCGTAAGGCCGACTCCTTAACCACTAAGCTACCGACGGCGACGGCGATGCTACTATTATGTCGATGTCGATTTAGGTCCAAGATACGTGTCTCAAGGTATGCTTGGTTGGGCTTGGAAAGCACTTCGTGGTACACCGCATCGCACCCTGGGCAACGGAGATGGCGAGAGAATTGCCTTATTGGTTCGTCTTATAATACTTTAATTGAGACTTTTGTATTAACCTGAGACGGCATGCGGTTTTAGTCGGTTTGAGTCGAGAGAGTAAATACCCCTGCTGGCCAGTGAGGGCCAGCCATGAAAAACAGGGACAAGTAATTTAAATATGGAATTTTATTCTTCATATGATAGGTGATGGAGTTAAGTTCTCTATTTTGTTAAATTGAATTTGAAAATTGAGTTTTCAGGGATTTCCTTTCATTTAATTAACCATGTTTCTTAGACAGATTTGATCCTTATGATTTATACTATTGATTTATGTCATAAAAATACAGGATGTTATTTTTTCAGATTTTAGTTGGTTCGATTACCGGGCATGGCAAGGGAATTTTCAAAAAACTATGAATGCAGTTTTGTTTCTTTTTAAAAATAAAGGAATGTTTCCTTTTGGTGAAATTAGCTATCTCCAATATTTAAAGTACTTTTCCTCCAGGTAAGGTTAAAATCTTCCATCCTGTATATAGATTTATTATATAACTCGCCAGTATCAAGGATTCTCCCTAAAAGTGGATGATAACTAATATGTAATGCGATTAACGTCGTCAGAAGGATATAAAACCGACGAACCTGCATGAAAGTTTTAATGACATTAGAGGAAGCTCGTGAAGTGAGTAACGACAAACAGATGTCGGGCAGATACCTACAAGGAATGAATACCGAATGCAAGTAATAATAGGAAACGATCTAGCTTTTGAACAGGAAACAGTAAACAAACAAATGAACAACAATAAGATCTCAACAATACAGTCAAAACTAAGTAGCCTCTACAAAGCAGTTTCATTATGGTGATTGTACTACTTCAGAACTGAAAGTTACGATTGCGGATTCAGCTCGAAAGACAAAAACCGTTTATCAGGCATTTATACCAAACTTGGTGTACAAATCTCAAGCGCTGTGCAGTGCGCAGTGCTGCTACGCTCCCATTCTGTTTTCAGCACTACAGATTTCCCAGATGTATCGTTTGTTCTCAGTTTAAAGAGGCAAATACCGATTCCTGAATGCATAGACGACAGTAAAACTACGCTTTTGTTAACTTTATAGCTCTCGGTGTCACTTAAAAATGGCTCTTTGAGCGATAAAATAGTTGTCGTGTGGTATAAATATCATATTGCTGTTATATGCTTATTGTTCAATGTAAACACTTTGATTCACTTACAATCAAATTTCAGTGAAGTGTCTAAGTGTGTGTCGGTGGTGGTAGGGTCATGATTGTTCCAGGATTAAAGAGCTGGCAAGATTGAAATTCTCACATATCGAAATCAAGTACCAGTACACAACAAACAAATCGGTAAGTAACGCTTCTGAACAACAAACTAACTGTCTTTCCTTCGTTTCGGGTTTAGTTTAGTTATCACTTCTATTACCGGTCCCAATTTTGCAAGCTATTGATCTACTAGCAGGTATTTGTATCAATCAATGCACTTGAATAATTTAAAACCGCAGTAAGCTATTACAAGTACATAATAACGCTTAGTACAGTCGCCGTTTGTAATCTAAATTCACGAATAAAAAATAAGTACCTACCGGTTACAAAATTTTGGCCCGAATATTTGCTAGGAAATAAAAGTACTTCCGCCTTAATCGAATTGAGGTTGAAAGCAGGTGTAGAACATTTGAGTTTTAAAATATCCAATGAAGTAGATGGAATCTAAATATTCCCTCTAAAATAAATTCCGACAAAATTAGACGTATCCATTTTCAGATTCAAAATAAAACTACTTATATTTTCAAAACTACATGTACAACGTGCAACGTACCTACATAGAGTCAACGTGAAAGACATTCGATTTTCTTTTGTAGCAACAAATTGTATAGTGGTCCAAACCACAGATAACTTACTTCCAAACAAAGAAACTACTTGTGTACTTCAAACATTAAATTTTAATGTATCAGATACACACACCAGGCACACGGTTCATTCCATGAGATCCACATAGTGGTGACAAAGTAACAACATTAAGTATTTCCTTCAGTCGCTTTTCAAGATAAGTTGCCGACACACTGTTTCCTCAATCCTGAACTTAGAAGTACATAGTTCAGCTATAAAGCAGTCATTGTTACATAGTACAGTTGTGCTTCCAATTGGAAAGCAACGAGTAAACCTTACCATCGGTTTTCTTTGGCGTTGCTCATAATAGCAATTTATAATGCTGCACACTTTGCACGTGTTCACTTCGATAAGGACTTGTATTGCGTCTCCGCGTATTTTGTAATTCAGATTTACGTCATTTGATATAGTAAATGATTATGAATTATATAGCTTTCAGTGTTAAAAAAAAAACAAAACGAAAATTCAATATCATTATTTTTCTTTTGGGAAAGTTATTTTCAGTAGTAGGATCTCCCCTTGGGCTTTTTAAAAAGTAGAAGAATAGCATCGATTGAATATTGTGGGTAAAAATTAAAACATGTCAAACGGTAAGTGACTGATGCATCTATATTTGTTTCGATAATATCGAACGAGTAACATATGCCAATTCGGTTGAACTATATCCGACTTTGGTATATTATGTAGTTACTAACTATGGTAGGTACAGGTATTTATAGTAGTGCATGTATTCGTGTTTGCTACCAGTACTGTGATCGTGGTTGGCGATAGTTTGCACTTGATGCATATTAATGTATCGTCGCAGCATTGTTCGCAGCATACAGCTCGTATTATACCGACACCAGAACCAGTTTTGTATTGGTAATAGCAATATTCTAACCTCTTCCAGTCTTTTTTAGCAATAAAAGGTAGCCTATGTTCTTTCTGAAGTTCTAATCCACCTCTGTATAACAAATTACACCTGACCAAAATAGCTATTTTTACGTGCAGAAATCCTCTCGGGTTCTCTGCCCCCGCAGAAGCCAGTGGGGGCGGTTATGTCGGACTCGAAACGACCAAAACCGCTTGCCGTCTCTGGTGATCAGTTGCCGTGGGTGAGGTAGCCCCTGGCGTATCCGTCACGCACCCTGACTGACCCAGGACCATAGAAGGTCCCCTCGGGTGCAGGACTAAAAAAGCTTCGACGGTTTAGGAAAGAAAGCGTAACAGAATGAGTTATTTTCAGATTTATATATGATGTTATACTATGGGGAATGTGAAGTTTCATTCAACATTTATTCCTTGTATTTCCATAGAGAATATGCTTTACCCGGTTAACGGGAACAGTTAAAAGGTATTAAATAATAATGCACTATAAACCTGATTTAAAATTCTTTCATAGAAGAGATTTTCTAAAGACGCAAGAACAAGTTCAAATAAGTGCAGTATTCTTTGTAAATATTTTAACAGTTTTTCAGGAACTGAAGTAGTAAGGTACCTATTGTGATGTAATAAAAGAAAATATTAAAAGACCATAAAATACACGACTCTATTTCTGTTTTCAGTACTAGTAGGAGTTGGAATGCTTTTAGATTTTATTTCCCTTATACGTTTTTATCGCTCACATTAAAAGCGTAAGAGTGGTTTTAATTGCGTAATGCCTCTACAAATTATACCAATTACGGTTATGGCTCCTAATAGTTGACTTAAGCTTTTGAAAATAGCATTTTAATCTTTACTGTATAATTATAATTGGTATTTAAGCAATATGAATACCATTAGAGCTATCGGGATAGTTACCATGTTATATTGTTTCGAGTTTCCGATATTTCGGCGCTGTTGCAAGTATCAGGATCCCAGAGGAACTGGAATATTGGCGGTGAACAGTGAAAAAGTTTTTAGGAGTAAACAAGTGGTAGTGTTATTTACTCTTTAAAACTTTAGTCTAATGGTAATGTGTGAGTGAGAATATTGATTTATTATGTCTTTGAAGAGGTGCCTACCTTATCCTTATGAGGATAAAAGTAGGTAGGTACTTGAATTCAGTCATAGACTCGTTAATAAATTTTAAGTAAATTTGTGAGAATGTTGTGAATATAAAATAGATGTGTGAAAGTAATAAAAATGATAACACTGTCTCAATATTATGTGCCATCAAGTGAGCAAACTTACTCAAGTTTGATCATTTTGAAACTTTCTGTTTGATGAACGAAATTGAAAATCATGATTGACACGCCACGGAATATTAGATTATAAGAGAATGGAATTGAAAAATGTGACGTTCATGAGATGAATATTAGCGCCTAGGAAGCCGTGGTAAACTTAGTTTTAAGAAGAATTTGACGTCAAAAAGCTGAACAGTGTTGCACTATTTTGAAAAATAAAGAATTTGAATTTGAAAAAGATAAGCAATCTTAAAATATTATGACTTTACTTAGTTCATCCTTGAATGACTATGATAATTAAGATACTAAGGTCTGTATTCTAGAATAGTACTCAGTTCTGAATCTTAATAAATATCTCAGGACAGATTGTATGGACAATCTATCAAATATCTTCACTTCGACCAATGATGAAGTTATGTCTACATCATGACGTTTTGGTCACGTGACACCTTTTTGAGCGATTTCATTGGTCGAAGAGATGTTTGGATTTAGTCCTTATTATAAATCGGCGGGCTAAAATACACAAAGCGTGAAGAAGTTTACAGGTGTAGTTTTAACGTTGACTTTGCATATACTCAGACCAAAATGATACATCCGGCAAAATTATAAGGTTGAAAATAGAATGGAAGCATAATCTAGCACTGTGAGCCCGCAAGATTTGTATGGCAACTTTACTATCAACGCCTGATAAACCGAACGGTTTCCGAACGTTTTCAACTGCATCTGGAATTCTGGCTTTAAGTTTTCAAGTAGAACAATTGCCACTACGTAACTGTTTGGTAGATAGCTTTGAAGTGCTATTTATCTGACGTAAATGCTGGGTATACAAAAAGCGAATAGCGAAAAGCGATGGCTAACGCAGTGCTGACATTCATATGCAGCTTTTTTAGATACTAATGACTAAAGTTATTCATCTGTTAGCTTTAGTTGCTGGCAAAGTAAAATTTGGGTCACCCCCAGACTCAGTCTCAGATGCATGGGTCAGTCTCAGGTCAACAATAGTGCTCGAAATACGGCAATAGGTTCACCCCCTATTACGTGAGACCTAATACAATGATTAATGAAATGTGGGTGTTAATTCACCTTTGCCTAACCCTCCTGGGATAAGGTATTTAAATGTATGTTAGCTAATAGTAACCGTGGTATGGTATGATTTTAATTGCTCGAATAGGAATGTACATGCAATAGACTGGGATGTGGTTAGATGCAACAATATCAACTTGCTCGTTCACGAAATTCGAGGTAACCAGTGAGATCCAATCAATGTTGTTAGCATTGTCACGTAGGCTCTCAAATTTCATACCTTTGTTACTGACCCTGTTAGATTAATGATCAGAGGTGAACTCCCAAAATTCAACAATCTCTGTATTAAGCCCCACGTAATAGAGGTTGAGCTTATTACCGTTTACCGAGCACTTATAAGGATAATAAGAGGCGGGCCACTTATTCTTTAAGTGGGGGTTACTTAAACTCAGTCTAGACTGTATAATTTAGTATAGTATCGAAAAGAGAACAGTCTTGGATGTCAAAATGGGTGGTAACCAACTTGAGCTGAGAAAATCAATATTGATTGTGTTACTCAAACTAAAGTGGAGAATAAAGGTATAAGGGTGTCACGTAAACATTTCAAACTGCCTGAGGTGGATTTTACAAACTGCGTTTTGTACTAGCGCTGCGGTAAAAATGATTGATAGAACTGCACAAACAAATTTTTCAATCAAATGTCCAACTGTATATTATTATGGAGTTCTGACGCATGACAACTCCATATTTGTATGTGTAATTTATGAAACAAAAAAGACGTGTATATTCATATCCATACTAATATAATTAATGCGAAAGTAACTCTGTCTGTCTGTTTGTTTGTATGTCTGTCTGTTAGGCTTTCACGACTAAACCACTAAACCGATTTTGACCTTGAGGAAGGACATAACCTATGTTTGGTCGCGATATCCGACATCCACGGACGGAGCCGCAGGCAACAGTTGGTTTTAATAATAAAATTACCTATTTTAATTATGATAGAAATTTTCATAATTATAAAACCCGATAAAAGTTGCAATTTTTGTTTGACCCACCAACTCCATACTTTATGAATGAAATTTTGAAACAATTAGTAAGCCAACTTTTCCAATAAATTTTAAGCGAAAAAAGTCAAGTTTGTGAAAAGATTCATAGTATACCAAGGGAGAAACTGGATAAGTTGACGCAAATTTTTTTTAACGATATTTGAAAATTTGTAACTTTTTAAAAACTTCACTCATTCTTCAATAATAAATTTACATATGCCATATATATTCTTGGGAAGTTTAAGTCCCGCACTGCATTATACTCATAATCATTAATTAATAATATATATACCATAGTCCATACACCATTTTATATACCATAGTCCATTTTATATACCATTTATATACCATAGTCCTTAAGTTTATCTTTATTGGAATTGAACTAGTTTATTTATATTACAATAATATTTACAATAATTAGGTATACTAGGTTATTATAAAAATCTGGAGAAAAAAAAAAAATAGAATTACTACCTACTATTATATTACATTTATATACCTATATGCAGATTACATCAGATTAAACTAGACTAGAACAGACTAGATTAGGTTAGATACATCTTTATTGTACACAAATAAATTACAGTACCTACATCCTATAACAATACAATTATGGACAACATGTATATATAATTTTTGTTTATAATATATTTTTGTTTACCCAATCAAAATTAAGCTCACGCCTCCCGAATACGACACAGCACATGTGTAAACTGACTGATAACAACAATAAAGGTAGGGCGCCATTATAAAGCTGAAGCGTCATTATAAAGCTGAAGCGCCCTGAACATTGAATTTGTAGATTCATTAAAATAGGACTATTATGTTATAAGAGTCATTTATATTAAACAAGTCACTAGCACGTCGACGTGGCCTTAAATAAAATACACAAAAAGCGTAGTGGTTTTCAGTGCTGATTTTTTTACAATATAATTTTCGACAATTTAGGTAAGAAGTTTCCACGACGCGTTCGGTTTTAGTTTTTAATTTGTACTTTTATATATATTTTTAGTTTTATTATTAATATTGTACATATTTAAATTGTATTATAGTAGGATTAACCAGAATAAATATTCATGTGAAGACAAAAAAAAAAAAAAGAAACAAACATAACTGCAATCGCTCAAATCGTTAAAACCTAACACGATCACAAACTATACAATCTTTTTTATTGAACATCGTAAATATTTATGTACAAACATGCGGTAAGAAGTAGGATCTCACATTACCCAGAGTTTAAGTAATGCAAACTAGGCATACAAGTCTATTTTTTTATACAATTTAGGTGGCAGAAAAGCATACGACCCACCTGAAAGAAAGTGGTTACCGTGCCTATGGATGAATGCAACAGTGTTGTCACATTCGCGCTGCCGGCTCCGTAAGAACTTTCTAATGCCTATCTTGAAGAAACCCATACTATAGTCGCTTGGAAGATCCACGGCAGGGAGTTCTTTACGTGCGGGGGATGAAATTCCTTTCATACCTGCTCCCCTAGACAAGTGGCAATTCGTTGCTCGGCGTATGATGGAATAGAATGACAAATGTATAGGATTTGACGTTTTTGACATTCGTTGACGCCTGTCATATACGTCAAATCCCATACATTTGGCATTCTATTCCATCATACGCCGAGCAACGAATTGCCACTTGTCTAGAGGGGCTGACTGACATTAACCAGAGTTTAACTACTAGCTAGTACTGAAAACTAGAGTAGGCATAAAAGTCAATAATTCTTCGGAAACATTTAGGTTAAGTACTGTCATTAAACAAATCAATTCTTCGATACCTAGAATAGTGCAAACCACTCGTTCGCCTTAGTTCCATTGCTCAGTTCCATGATGGTAGGTCCTACTGTGAATTTTTTTTAACTACCGCAAATGAACAACTTCATTATTATTCTAAAAGTTCTTTGAACTGCAGTTCTACTAGGTATTTTAAAATCACCTATTTGCGCCAAGCGTTTACGCTTTCATAGATATCAATTTTGATAATCAACTTTAAATGCATTTGAGAAAAAAAACTGTACATTTTTCTTAAAGAGAATTTATGTACTGCAGTTTGTTAGAACTGGCTAGTCTAGAAAACTAATTTGAAAGCGTTTTCAGAAAATCAACAGCAGTAATAACTATTTAAAACGATGTATCCTGATGATGACCTTGTCATCAGCAACTTTTATTGGAAATGAAGTAAAATAGAGGGGTTGAAAGTAAAATACGCCCCATTCCTTCACTTGAGTGATTCCAACGAGATATTAATTATGGGTAGGGGACTATTGGGTATTCTGCTTAAAAATTAAAAAATATTGTAGTACCGCATACCTAATAGATGTCAGGCAGTAGGTAAGTGTTCCCTACAAAGATTTCGGTACGCAAGTTCCTGTCGTACGCAAACCGGTAACTAATTATTACCGGTGCAAGTTGACGATCGAGGTTCTGGTATGAATTTTGCTTCAGGGTTGAGGGGTCAGATGCCAGTCGCTGTCGTTAAAGCTAACCAAGAAAGCTGCAGGTGAAAGGCAAGGTTTAAAAGTTATGAAAACGCAAGGAAAAAACGATAGGAATTTATGAATGTCTAGCTGTAGCCCGCGGCTCCGCCCGTGTGAAATTTTGATCCCTTTCATCGCTGATATAGCGTAGCGTGAAGATAGATACAAAAATCAAATCTTTGCACTTTATAATATGATTATTTTCTCTTTATTCACTCTCAAAATCTTATAAACTATATTTTTAAATACATATAATAATATTATTATTATTATTAAATATAGATTAGTGTAAAAGAAAGCAATGTGTAAAAAAGTTCGTATGTTAATTGCATTAGCTTGCCCAAAATAACCGTACATGACTTTATTTTTTATTGTATAGCTACATACCACCACATATCGATACCTCGGGGCTCAAAGGGCGTAAGCGCCAAAAGTCGATTTTACAGGAGAGCAAAAAAACAAAAACAAAATTTCTTTTTTCGGCATAACTTTTTCGATTTTTGACCTAAATAAACCATTCTAAGACCAAAAGTCTTAAATTTTTGTGCTGCAGGTCACTGTAAAATTATATTTCGAATAAATTTAAAAGCAACGAAAATAGCTTCCCTATACGCCCCGAAAATTTGTATGTTTGGGGTGTTTACACCCAAAAATCAATGGATGTATGATGTTTGGGGTGTTTACACCCCAAAAATCAATGGATGTATGATGAGTGATGGTTGTAACCCTCAATTTCAGGAAAGAGGACCATTAAAGTAAGTAGACCGAGTGGGAAACCGAGTAGACATTTCAGGAAAGTGCACCATTTGGTCCACTTTCACCGTTTTTATCAACTCAGATAACGAATTAATCAATCAATTAGCCTATTGCAGTCCACTGCTGGACATAGACCTCTCCCAATATGCGCCACGTTTGCCGATCCTCCGCCTTCCGCATCCAGTCCGTCCCAGCCACCCTTCGTAGGTCGTCAGTCCACCTGGCTTGGGGGTGTGTCCCACCTTACGTTTTCCTTCTTGCGGTCTCCACTCTAGGACTCGTATGCTCCAACGGCCTTTTTCGGTCCTTCGACAGATGTGGCCAGCCCACTGCCACTTCAGCCTGCTTATTCTGCGAGCTATGTCGGATGATCTTGTTGCGAATTTTATCCTTCAAAGAAACTCCAAGCATAGCTCGCTCCATAGCCCGCTGCGCAACTTTTAGGTCGTGGACTAACCCCACCTTCAGTGGCCACGTTTCGGCACCGTAAGTCATAAGAAGTAGGACGCACTGGTCGAAAACCTTTGTTTTGAGGCATTGCGGTAGGGGCGAGGAGAAAAACCGACGTAATTTGGCAAATGTTGCCCATCCCAGTTGGATCCTTCTGGCTATTTCTTTCTCGAAGTTGTTTTTACCAAGCTGGATAACCTGCCAAAGGTACATATTTTTGAACAACTTCGAGCGTCACCCCTTCGATGGCAATCGGTCTCGGTGTAACATGTTCGTTGAACATAATCTTGGTTTTCTCCAAGTTTACACCGAGGCCGACTCGTCGATAAGCTCCATTCAGGCTGTGCAGCATTTTGCCCAATTGTTCCAGGTACTCCGCAAATAAGACGATGTCGTCAGCGAACCGAAGGTGCGAGATGTACTCACCGTTGATGTTGACGCCCCGCCCAGTCTAATCCAGAGTCTTGACGACGTCCTCCAATGTCATATTCATGTCATATAAGCATCTCAGCACTTCGATGTATCACCAGTCGACACGGTACCGCTGCAGGGCATCCAACACTGCCCAGGTTTCGATAGAGTCGAAGGCTTTTTCGTAGTCCACAAACGCCATACACAGCGGCTGATTGTACTCTTGCGTCTTTTCTACAATCTGCCGAACAGTATGGATGTGGTCCACGGTGCAATAGCCTTTTCGAAACCCGGCTTGCTAGCGTGGCTGGAACTCGTCAAGCTTACCCGAGAGGCGATTTGTGACGACCCTCGAGAACAACTTGTAGACATGACTCAGGAGTGAGATGGGCCTGTAGTTCTTCAGCAATGAATTAATACTAACAATTATTGATTTACCTGTACCTAATTATGTTACTAGGTATGTCGTTTACTACCCTCAAATTTATTGATCAATATGAGTGATTGCTCTTACGACCCAAACCTAAATATTTTATGATGTAAAATGATAGGCGTAAAAACATTTGTATCATCTACGTTGTCGTTTACTACCCTCGCGTTTATAAACAGTAACACTGGTTGCTTTTACGGCACAAAAACTAGAAATATCTGTTTTATTTCCTATAAAAAATGGGGTCGTAAAAACCATTTTTTTGCGAATTGGAAGACTTTAAATACACAGATAGAGGAGAAAAATATAAGTAGGACTGCATTAAAAACTCAATTTCGCCAAAATGGCGGTTACGCCCTTTGAGCCCCGAGGTATCGATATATTCACCAATATTGATACCGACAGTGCCATTAAGCTTTTAGATTAAGTGCTTTTCTATCTGGCGCTTTACGCGCATGAAAACGGGCTATGGCAGGTGTTCTCCCAAATAGGGTTAAAGAGACCTTTGTGACTCTCCCAATATAAATTTACATTTAATTGCTTCATATGCCAGTTGTTAACGGTTAGAATAAATCACGTTAGAACCTGTAATGGTATGCATGAAGCCGTAGATGGCACAAGGTCACCCGAGGTGCAAAGGACTTCGTACAGTTTTAGATACACCCGCAGGGCGATATTCGTGGAGATTTCCGCCCGAAATAAAAGTAATAGTTATGGCTTATCTATGAAGTATTATAATATTCTATAATAGACAGCCTCTGGGGCGTAGCGGTAGTGAACGCGGCCGCTACGCAGGAGGCGCGGGTTCGACCCCGCTTAGTACAAATAGTTGTATGCGTGAATATGGGTATTTGCATTGGTCTGGTCGTACTTTGGAGAGCACGTTAAGCCATCGGTCTCGGTTGCCATACGAACATCTATGGCAGTCGTTACGGGTAATTTGAGCCCTGAAAAGTCCAACAACAACGGTCTAGATGCAATGCTTCGATATCACCTTATGTCACCATTGGGTTGTGGAGCTCAGCCCCTCAAGACGAGTGGCAACTCGACGACCGGCGTTCGGTAGAATAGAATGCCAAATGTATAGGATTTGACGTATATGACAGGCGTCAACGAATGTCAAAAACGTCAAATCCTATACATGCGTCATTCTATTCCATGATACACCGAGCAACGAATTGCCACTTGTCAAGGGGGCAGGTGGCAGTCGCTTCACGGATAATATCAAGGTACAGCCAAATCCGCAGTTAAGACTGGTAAAGCGGACCCCAAACTCTGAAGTCAAAGCTTCGGATGCGACTGGGAATTAACGCTAGGATAAAGAAGGATGAAGAAGACAGTTTTTACCTAGATAATGTCTCTCATATCATATATAGTTTTTACCTAATGTTCCTTATTCAAATATTCCCACTAAACTGCCGGTAACACAAAGCTCTAAATCATACCTGTGTCACAGCGCTCTGTATCTGCATTGACACCGTTCCGGTACAAGTGAATATTAATGTTGGTTCTAATGAGCGCCCGATTGACACGGATACGGATATATACGTAGCTAGTTGTGATTCAATTGTAATTAGAGTTATTATTTATGCAATAAAGAAGAAGATGAAGTCAATGAACACGAATTTTAATCTCTCTCAATCTATCTTTATATTTGATAACAAATACACTTTGTTCATTTTATATGTGACTAGCTGATGCCTGTAGCTCTCCCCGAGTGGATGTCAGTAATCATCCGTTTTAGTCATTACATAAGTAGAACCGGAGTGCTATCAACTGCTATGAAACATATTATCAAACTTTTTTTATTAGAAAAGTCTTAGTCAAATTGATCAAAAATATCTTTCTAATAAAAAAGTAGCATCAAAATGCGTTCAGTGGCTTTTTCACTTAATTTTTTAACTTAATTGGTTCATTTGACATACCATAATTTTTTTAAATATCTTCAAAGTACTGACACAACTAAATTACAAATACATAGGTAATAGTCGATACCTATATTATACGTACTTCTTGTATGCCGTCGTGTGTTCGACGTGTGTACCGTGATAATTCGATGGAGTAGTAGATATACACATATATTTGAAATGTGTATTACGCTTACCTACTATATATATTCATCACCACTCTAATCTATAGGTACCTATATAAAGATGATATAACCACACAGTAAACACTAATTCAAGCTGCAGTGTACTTATTTACTGAACATGCATTGCAGTGGATGCCGCATGTTAATATATTCGGCTACAAACTCGATACATTGATGTTATAATCTACTGTTACTAACAACCATTGATATATTATATCCAACAACACACTTGAATTGATAATATTGACTGTATTATGAACTACCTATTCTATATTGTTTATACTGTTGATCGATGGCTTTTCGTGGAACTTGTTACACAATACATATCGAAGAAGACACTTTACTTCGCCACAGTATTTTATTTTTTAACCTTTGAGAACGAAACCGGTCAGGTTAATTTAATATGTGATAAAGTACAAGTGGCGCATATTGAGAGAGGCCTATGTCCAGCAGTGGACTGCAGTAGGCTAATTGATTGATTGATTGAAAGTACAAGTGTCTTTTTCAATAGATATATGTATTATAAATTGGGTTAATTTAAATACCAATATAATTTTATGTTTTAAAATATAAGACGCAGGGATTTTTTTAGAAAAAATATTTTGGCCCCTGAGCCGCTATTTACTTTTGTCGGTTTCTTAAAGGAAGAAAAAACCTCAGGAAAGAGGGTCACCATTACATACCTACACGTACCATGTTACAATGGTGGCACTCAGCTTGGCTTTTGAATCTTGAATAACTGACTTATGTTCGAAATCATTAAACTAATAGTAGTTTTATTTGCAACAAAATATATTAAAAATAAAATTTAAGAAACTAAACACACGAACGATAAAAGTCTACACTTAACAGAACTTATGTTACCACCGTCTTTTAAATTTTGTCAGGGCCTGTCAAAGCAGGCCGTAAAAGACTTAAGCGAACGCCTTAGGCCTTACGTAGACATGAAAACGGCACTCAGATATTGACACAGTGAAAGAGAGTGCAACCCCAAATTGGTATTTCATAGCCCATTTACTAACTTCCTCAATCTCTGTTTTTATAGCACTTAAGTGGCAGACAAGCACACGACTGATCTGATGAAAGTGGTTACGATAGGCCTATCGTCATACGTGGTATTATTATTTATTCTGTGCTATTGTGACCACGCTATGGATGTATACAACATCAGGGGCGTCACACGTGCGCTGCAGACCCGTAAGAATCTTCTAATGCTCTTCTTGAAGAACCCCATACTGTAGTTGTTTAAAAACCACAGCTGAGAGTTCATTCCACAGTTACACTGTTACAGATATTACGAAAACGAGATATGTATTTCTCACAGTATTACGTCAGTTTAACAACAACGAAGCCGTGTGAAAACTATATTCACTCTGAATATAGTTTTCACCGAATATAGTTGAACAATAAAGATTTTCGCAAACATATTTCAGTCGCACATTTATCACAGGCTTTATATTTTAAGCGCTAGAAATGTCGTTTCTCGAATGTTAGGAGCTCGCCTGTCATGTCTAACCTGAATACCTCAGAACATGAAAAGCTTTCACCGCGTCAGTTGATGAAGGATTTACAAACATTTTGATTCCCTGAGTAGTTTACAATTATATCCCATCGTAGGTATATAGTTGTGTCTGAGTAGTTTTGTAACTTTTATGTTTATTGAAATTTGACAAGCAAGGTTGCGTTTTAAATTTCCTAGTTCCTAGATGAAAAGATACAAGTCTAAGCTTATTAAAAGAAGCTATCATGCTGGAAAAAAATCTTACCATCCAAAATTCATTCCTTCCAAATCTCCATCTCTCTCTCCATCATCTTCCAATCCATCCAATTCACCCATTCATTCAATTCATCTTAAAATTTAAAAATGTTAGTAGTAAGGAAAAAAAAAATAAGACAGGAGTCAGTGTAAGTGACATTTGTATGTAACAAAGATTACAAAGAAAGAGTCAATTTATCGTAAAGTAAGTAGTAAAACACTTCTTGCATTCACAGTTTAAACCGTCTTGAAAGGATGAATCATTAAGAGAAATTACGTGTTTTGTTTCAGTGAAATCTTTGAAATCTTTCAACTTCATATAACAAAAGCATCCTTGACAAAGCAGCGCAAAAGAGCAACTTTATAACAAGAAATAAAGTTGGAAGAATGATGCTATCGTGAAACAATGTACCTACCTACTAGCTTTTAGAGATCTTTAAAAAAGACTTCCACGGTGTTTGTCTATCCAAAATAAACGAAGCAACTATTGTATTTTTACCCACTATTGCGATATATTCGTAAAGCTACCCTCTTTAATCCATACCATTATATATCTTTCAACAACCAATTTGCACTACGTATGGACATTACGAGATGTTTTGGGTATGTAGTTAGGTGAAGATTACAGTTCACAGTTTGGGAGAATCCTTGCACCTACACCAGTTAATTCTGAAGTATCATGTAAGACTGATGCAGTGAACGTCTGCATAATTGCATGTCATCAATCATGTAACGAAAAGGTTCCATGATCTCCCAAGGAACCTTTTCTCAGAGCGTCAGTGGGACGGGCCGCTCTGCAGCTTAGTAAGACAAAATACTGAAATTCTACTTCTTCTCTATATCTAGATTTAATTTATTTTCAACTTCATTCTATTCTATTTACTTCCCAGACATATATCGTCACAAATAAACTGCATATTTATATACCTGAGGTTGAGTTAATCACACATATTTATATACCTGAGGTTGTGTTAGTCACACCTATTTTGCAGATGTTGTACGCAAACGGCTGAGTCGTGAGCCGAAATTTGTGGTCGGCACTAATAAGAGCATGGTTAACCGTACGGATTTCTAATCAGGAGTCTGTCAGTGTATTGGATGGCTATAGATTTGGACCTGAATTGAGAACGGGAGATAAATCAATGTATCTGAGTCGTATTTTAGTAACACGATGAATATTCATTTATATTTTTACACAATGTTTTTATTATTTAGAGCAATGATATACTAAAAATAAGACTAAAAACTATGGATTCCACAATCTAAAATGGGGACAAAAAATGAGGACAAACATTTTACGCACCAATCACCCATCATAAATAAATTTGCAATAATGATAATATTATTCGTATTTTGTTTATTTTTTACATTTTTATCAATAAAAGCTTTATTGATTTAGTTATAAAATGCTGTATTAGTGTTATAGGTATACTATCACTGTATAATATAGATACTATAGGTATACAATCCAATGATCTACAATATACAATTCCCATTGTTCAGGTTTCTATATAGTTCCCCAAATTAAATACATAAAATAGAATACAAGTTTGAATTCCACTAGGTATTTCATAATTCGTGGAAGTTGAAATTCCTTGAGAAATATTTCCCTCTAGCCCCGTCCGCCTTTCTAAGAGTTACGGAACTTTATTATAAATTTAGTTTGGTCTGCTCCCAATGCATCAGTAGTAAAATAGCTCTTACTACCCAATGCTGCAGTTAAAATAAATAACTTAGTTGCTCGAGTTTGTGTAGTCATCTTACTTTAGTATTTAATATTTAAGTATAGTCAGGATCAAACCCATCTTAAGCAGAGCAAAGTTTATAGGTCTACATTGCACAATAAGCATAGAGTGTCGTGAACGTGATCGAGTTCGTAGTGAAAGTGAAACCAGTGGTAGTGCTTGATACGTGCAGCAAGAGACAACTCAAAAGAGGGTTGATCGATATATTTACTCCTAAAAACGTTTTCACCGTTTATCACTAATACTCCAGTTCCTCCGTGACCATGGTGCTTGAAACAGCAGGAATATCAGAAACTCTAAACACAAGATGTTAAACATACCGATAGCTCTCATAGTAATGGGAGTGATCATGGTAGTTTAAATACCTGTATTGTATTCTTATAATCTTGGACTGGAGGCTAAATATCTTGAACCACAGCGACCAATCCTGTAGAGATATTTTCAAAATCACGTTGCAGATATTTAAATGAATCTTAAATATTTCTATGATAGAAAGACAGAATCCAATATATAAAGACAATCTTCTCTTATAGCAAGGTGAAGATAATCAAATGAAAGCGTAGATCGAAAAACTGTAAAAAAAATAGAGGTACAACGAATTTCAATAAAATTGAAGTAGGTAGTTCTTTATTTATAAGAATCTGGTGTCTATTTACCTTTTTGTCTTTCTTGAGACCTTTAAAAGGCGCGATGGATGTGACTGGGTACACTCCAGTATAATAAAAACGGAATTCCTTCATTAACGCGGGGGAAGGATCTTTAGACCGAGAAGATACCGGCTTTCTTAAGGATTCTTCTAACTTAAATCACTTTCAAAGAAGTGCCTTAAAGTTTAATTGTTGGGAGTTTCTTTACTTTACGGATTCTTGACCACGTATAATTTAAACGGAAGATAATTGAATGTTGTAAACATTTTGTTGACGGGAAACCTTAATTTTATTAATAAACGAGGAAAACTGCTTTATCACAATAACAAAAGAATGATAAACCAAGTTTTATAAAGCAATTTCTCCGCTTGTCTATTTGAAATATCGAGGGTGGACAAACCAAGACAAATCAGGTCGATAGAGACAGCAACTCTGTATTTATTCGGAGCAATAGACACAGTCCAACATGCAGCTTTGTTCGGTCCAGCCTGTAAATCTTGGTTTACTCTAGAAACTTTTGTCTAAGCGTCTTTAAAAATCCCGCAAGTAACTTTTTAGGGTTCCGTAGCCAAATGGCAAAAAACGGAACCCTTATAGATTCGTCATGTCTGTCCGTCTGTCTGTCCGTCCGTATTTCACAGCCACTTTTCTCCGAAACTATAAGGCCTATGCTGTTGAAACTTGGTAAGAAGATGTATTCTGTGAACCGCATGAAGAATTTCACACAGAAATAAAAAAAAAGCATTAAATTTTGGGGGTCCCCATACTTAGAACTGAAACTCAAAATTTGTTTTTCCATCAAACCCATACGTTTGGGGTATCTATAGATAGGTCTTTGAAAATGCTATTGAGGTTTCTAATATCATTTTTTTCTAAACTGAATAGTTTGCGCGAGAGACACTTCCAAAGCGGATAAATGTGTGTCCCCCCCCCCCTCTAACTTCTAAAATAAGAGAATGATAAATCTAAAAAAAATATATGATGTAAACTGCCATGCAAACTACCACTAAAAATTGGTTCGAACGAGATCCAGTCAGTAGTTTTTTTTTAATACGTCATAAACCGCAATTTTCGCCTTTGCTACTACGGAACCCTTCATGGGCGAGTCCGACTCGCACTTGGCCGATTTTATTTAAGCTATGTGGGAACAACTCAGGCAGACATCGGAAGAACTGTTACTAAAGATGAATCGTGGGTACATCATTAAAATCCAAATAGATTCTATGAAGAGGCTGACGATCAGCTCATGAAAGGTAATTTGAGATAGTTTCTTCAACCGAGCATAGACTTAAAATAAAGCCCAAGCCAACCTCACTTGCTAGTCAATCATCATCATCATCATTTCAGCCATAGGAAGTCCACTGCTGGACATAGGCCTCCCCTATAGTCAATGCACCTGCTTAATATACATGTTTTTAAAAATTTTCGACCCTCTATAGGTACTGAAAAATCTCTGACTTCAAAGAATGTTAGCCTGTGGTGTTGGGCACGGTGCATCCTTCGACTATGACTATGAAACCGCATTGAAAAAAAAAAACTTAAGTATCTAAATGCTTTATGGGAGTTGGTCAATTGATTGTAAAATTTTCATTATGATTACAATATTGTAGAAGCTCCTTTGTAATAAAAAGCGTCCTTTATTGACATTTGGACATTTTATCAACCCCTATTTGGTGAGTGTTCTTTGATGGCGCCGCAAAAAAGGACAATAACAGCTTTTGATTATTATTTTTTAATAATGTTAGTATAGGTTTTTTGAACTTTTTATTCACTTTGGAAATTTTGATCTACTGGTAGTGCAGGCTGTCAAAAAAATGTTTCAATGCGAACATTTTGTATTCAATCATTCACAAACTTTTTTATATTTTTAAGATTTGTTTCTATCAATTTTCTTACAACTCGTACCACGTTTTCATAAATATGAAGTAAGTATTCATGAGATTTTTTGATAGGAATTGAGTATAAGTCGAGCATAAAGATTACATGTGAAAAGGCGAAAGAATTATTTTACACTAGCTGTTGCCCGCGGCTCCGCCCGCGTGGAATTCTGATCCCGTTCATCGCTGATATATAGCCTATATGTTAATCCAGGGTATAACCTATATACATACCAAATTTCAACCAAATCGGTCCAGCCGTTTATGCGTGAAAGAGTAACAAACATCCACACATCCACACATCCACACATCCATTCTCACAAACTTTCACATTTATAATATTAGTAGGAAGTAGGATATTAGTAGGAAGGATATAATATTAGTAGGATAGGATTTATAATATTAGTAGGAAGTAGGATTATAATATGTATTAACATATTTACCATGCTAGTTTTCAAGGCTTTGCCTATTTATCTCTTTATTGTCTTCTCTATTTTCAGATCTCCTTAATAAGAGAGACATGGCTAAACGAAGTATTATTAAGTAAATCTTTTTACCCAACAATAAAACAACTGATCTTTTCTACGTAGATACCATTACTTATAACAAGATAGTTTTATTCTTCAATACTAAAGAAATAATTTGTATTTATTTCAAGATAAAGTCTTTTGAAGTCTAATAGGACGTCCTAGAAATCCGACTTTATCCTCCGCCACTGAAAATGGCTTTAGTTTGATTTACTAACGTATGTCAATTTCGTTTCTGCTCTCGTCTAATCGAGATTATACGATCCCGCTGAACATCTTTAGATCTTATCTAAAAAGCTTTCGTACGATTGACATTAGGGAATAGACTAGCAATATCAACTAACGATAAAGGAAATATAGTTTGACTGTATTTCTACTATGAGGAAGATTTTTTGTTATTGGTTCTCAGGCGTTCTGAGTTCGTCTTGGGCCTTGAAAATATTGGAAGTGCCCAACCAATCACCAACTCTATCACCGTATAACGTGTATAATAATTTATGTAGCTAAGGAAGTCTTTTTGTAAAACAATCATCACATAACAATTGATATAAACAATTTTAGTAGAAAACTATAACATGCGAATAGACTAAGTAGAAGCAATTCATTCGTAGGTAGATGTACTATAATATCGCGATTAAATAGAGGTGAAACACGCGATATCTCAATACCACCTCATTTCTGAATGCGATGATTAATCGAAAAACCGACACGTGCTTTTTGTATTCTAATTGGTAGGTCGGTCGGCCCAACAAATTACTTTTTCATAATATACAAAAGATCCATTATCCACTCAAATTAGTTCCCAAAGGAAATCATTAATATTAATCAATGTTTCAAAGGCTTTGTAAGCGTAAAATATTGCATCAAAACGCTCGCGATGGAATAACGCCGATTAAAAATTATTTTCTGAACATAAACTTAAGAAATTATTGGAGTGAAATTGAATTTTCGGAATGAAAAGGCAATATTATTATACAGAGTGTCACACAAGGACCTGTAATTGCATTTTTAACAATTTTAATAAGGAAAGTGAAAAGATATAATTCTATTTCAGAAGCAATATCTTCGGAACCACGGAATCTATTTGAAAGAATCTCTCAACTTTTGAAATGTACTATCAAGTTTATAAGTGCATTAGCCCAACAAGGCTCAAAATGGTGTGGAGTGCGGCCGTGCGCCGGCCCGGTTTTGTGTTTATATAATAATACTAGCCTTTGCCCGCGGCTCCGCCCGCGTGGATGTTGGTTATCGCGATAAATTAAAATTGCGACTATAATTTGAGATTTAAACTATCCTATCTCTCAAGTTGGATCGAACTGTACATGGTGTGCGAATTTTATTATAATCGGTTAAGTGGTTTAGGAGTCCATTGAGGACAAACATTGTGACACGAGATTTATAATTTTTTTTTTTTTTTTTTTTTATACCACTTAGGTGGCAGACAAGCACACGGCCCACCTGATGGAAAGTGGTTACCGTGGCCTATGGACGTATGCAACACCAGGGGCGTCACACTCGCGCTGCCGACCCTGAAGAAACCTTCTAATGCCCTTCTTGAAGAACCCCATATTGTAGTCGCTTGGGAAAACCATCGCGGGGAGTTCATTCCACAGCTTGAGTGTGCGAGGGATGAAGTTCCTTTCATACCGCACAGTGCGCACCGTTTCCGGTCGCAATGTGTGAGGATGAACTCCCCGCCTATGACGAGAAGTGCGATGATAGAATGTAGCTGTGGGCATCATGTCAAACAATTCATCTGAGCACAAACCATTGTATAGGCGGTAAAACACACACAGTGAAGCAAAGTCTCTCCTGAGACTGAGTGGTTCCACATCGCCTGTGAGTATGGGATTGCCGACGAGCCTCAACGCCCGTCTTTGTACCGAGTCGAAAGGGTCAAGCTGGCACGCAGGCGCTCCGGCGAAAAGGTGACAGCAGTACTCCATGTGGGGCCGAACCTGTGCCTTATAAAGGAGTAGTCGTTGCCCCGCAGTGAAGTACTGCTTCGCCCTGTTGAGCACCCCAAGTTTCTTTGATGCCAACTTGACCTTGTCTTCCAGATGACTTCGGTATTGGACGTCGCTGGAGATATCGACACCAAGAATCCCGATACTTGTGGAGATGGTGAGCGGTGTGCCCAGGAATTGCGGCGCTACAACAAATGGGGCCTTCTTAGCGGTGAATACACATACTTGTGTCTTGGTAGGGTTGAATTGGACTAAATTTAGTCGTCCCCAATCGGATACTCCAGAGAGAGTAGTCTCAATTTCGGACACAAGTTGTTCGCGACTCTCCTCCACTTCCGACCTAGGCATATTTGCACGGCCCGTGTAATACGTGTCACCGGTGCTGTCATCTGCATAGCCTTTGCCCGCGGCTCCGCCCGCGTGGATGTTGGTTATCGCGATAAATTAAAATTGCGACTATAATTTGAGATTTAAACTATCCTATCTCTCAAGTTGGATCGAACTGTACATGGTGTGCGAATTTTATTATAATCGGTTAAGTGGTTTAGGAGTCCATTGAGGACAAACATTGTGACACGAGATTTATATATATTAAGATGTGTCATTAGATACTAATACAGTAATTTACCAACTTAGTAAATTAACTGATAGCTAAGTGGGTTAAGCAAGATACTATTGATTCACAATGATAGAGGTTCCAGGTTCGATTCCAGCTTATAACGATTTTTTATGTTTATGACAAAAATATAATTTTAAATATTGATAAAGTAATTTTGTATGAAGTTGGCATTCTTTTTACATTTTATGTTGATATTTGCTAAAATTTAACAATTAATAATACAATGATATTAATTTATAAATGAAACACAAAAAGTGTTATTGCAAGATCGCAGGATTTGAACCATCAACCTTTGCATTTCCACAAACCTCATGCTTTAACCACTCGGCCACGGGTTGCTTACGTAGTGACAACGATATTATCGATAATATTCCTACGGAAGAACAATTTATGTGTGTTGTAAATTGTCTTAAAAGAAAAACGTCACAAGTAGCGCTAGAATGTTGACGCTATAGTTGCATAGAATTGCTACTGCACTTTTGACTTCGACTGTACATGTACATGTACCTACAGTTGTACATCACTAACACTGGTATACATTTACACGTCCTTAAAATATATATATTTTAGCTCATGTTTATTTGAATGGTTTTCGTGCGTCTCTGTGCAGAATGAAAAACGTTTCTTTCTTTTTGAATACGAAATAAAAAGTTCAAAAAAGTTGTTATGTGAGCACGCAAGTGACTCGCCTGTTTTTTTAGGCGGTCATAATAATATATAGACTTACCATTTCGTAGATAAATAGACTAACAAGCATACCGGTGCTTGTTAGTCCCCTCGGTTTCAATCGAAAGATAAGTTATTTTTTATTTATAATGCAAGCAAAGCAAATGTCTACTAAAGAACCTACCTGATAAATTTTAAGTTTCTAGGTGTTATAGTTTATTATAGGACTAATCAGTGAGTGGAATTTTGCTATGGGGCTACTGGTTTTTTTTTTTTTTTCAAATATAATCAGTATTTCACATAGTTAAAGTCACTATTTTTGTAGAAAAAACATACTTTTAAGAGAGACATTATATCCTGTTGGGTACATACCAATCTTTAAAAATATAAACTCGTAAGTTGTCATATTTCAACAAGAGTTAAAAGCATTGCAAAAATATGGCACCTTATAATGGAATCTTTATTTCAATAACGCCCAGTCCATCGAAAAAGACTTAATTGCCTGATAACACTCCTCTAATTGAAAAAAGAAAAAAGATTGAAAATATCGAAAAGACATAAATTTAACTGCTTTTTTATAGGTAGGTGTTGAAGTTTGTCTGAAAATATATGTTTTAATTTTTATTCGAAATTCTTTCTAAATCATATGGTTAGTTCAATCGTGTAACTTTTATTTAAACAACATTAACAATACAGCATTAACAAATTAAAAAACTTTCTTCTTCATCTGTGTGCTAATCTCTGTCACATTCAAAAATCCCTACTAATATTATAAATGCGAAAGTAACTCTGTCTGTCTGTCTGTCTGTCTGCCTGTCTGTCTGTCTGTCTGTCTCGCTTTTACGACTAAACCGCTGAACCGATTTTGATGAAATTTGGTATAGGGGTAGATTAGACCTTGAGAAAGGACATAGGCTATGTTTGGTCGCGATAACCGACATCCACGCGGGCGGAGCCGCAGGCAAAAGTTAGTTATATTATAAGAGTCCGGGGTTTTATGGAAGTGACCCCGGACCTCGGACTCCGAGGTCTGCGGATGCGGCCGGGATTAATGCTTATAATGAGACTTTTATGGATGGAAGTGACTGTCATCCGACCTCCCAATGCCGAGAAGAAGACCTACACCAGAGTCTCACCCGTCAATTAGTATGTACACCATCATCAACTTAATAGAGCCTTATATACAGTGATTTTAAAATGAGAATGCACTATGAATTTTCTTTCAATACCAATAATAGACTTACGGTTTGATTGAACTTACGCCATTTTGAATCATAAGTTAGTTCAAAATAAGTACCAAAATCCGTAAGCATTAAAGCAGTGGATTATATATAGAAACGCCTTCCTGGATCACTCACTATAAATCAGCTCATGAGGAATTTATTACGGGCTAATTTATCGTCGCTTGCGCAGGTAAGAATTAGTAATGGTTGCTGAATTTATTTCTTATGTGAAATTAATTCAGTGGTAATTACTTGCGTGATGTTAATTATTTGAGTTTACAAACCGAGATTTCCAATGAAAACGTGATGTTCTTTTCATATTACTGGTTCAAAATCAATAATAATGAAGTAAAGTAATGAGTCAAAGTCATGGTCAAACGATTTATTGTTTATAGACTATTAAACAGCATTTAAAAAACATCGAAATTAGAAAAAATGCCCCGGCCCCGGCCTGAGAAGGCTCATAGATAAATAAAGCGAATATTTCAATAGCACCATACACTTATGTACATTACAATGCAACCTAATAATTCGGGCGCATTAGGGTTTGCACGACCTTTGGGGCCTAAACCAACCTTACCAACTGGTGATGCACCTGCTAAATAATGGACAAGGTTCTGGTGCAGACTTTCCTCTCGGGATGGGAGGTCAGATGGCAACTGCTCCCAGAAAAGTCAGCATAATAAGGTACTATATTAAGTGGACCCCGGGCTCCTATATCAAACTTTGAATGCAATTGGGAATGATAGTGATGAGATTGTAACAAATTAAGAGCAACTCTAACATACACATCTTAACTTTATACCATATCCTTACAAGTTCTTTACGACTGTGTAATTAAACCAGGTTTGTTTACCTGTTTTAATTTATCTACATCATAAAGACGAACATAAATAATATGCAGAGCACCGGCGGCCTTTACGACAGTTTGGATTACTATGCAGTAGAAATTCAAATTAGTGTGGAGAAATGGCGGTAGGTAATAACTGGTCGGTGAGACACCCTCGCAACGCGGTCATACGTCATCCACTGCTATCATGATTCCGCAGTGCTGAGCTTACCGACGAAGCCATACTAGCTAGTTTATCCCCAGGCTGATATACCGTTTGGACTTCCGATCATTGGATTCTGAAAGTTATGTACTAATAAGAAATTGAGGACAAATCATAACAAGATTTTAGGGTTGCTATCAAAGAACGATGTCGACCGCAAAGTAAAAATTTTCAATGTGAGTGAGATATCATATCGAATTTTTTTTTTATGTAGGTATCATGTGTACCTACTTATCTACCTTTTTATATATTGACAAGAGATCCGATTCTCAGCACTCCATGGATTCACCGTGCGGTCGCCCGGGTCCATAGCGTGATACAGAGAGAGGAACACCGTGACGGCGACTGGGACTTGCGACCCAGATGTAGGTTTAGGGTGGCCACCTTGTGATGCATCAGCGCTCACCTCCACCGTCAGTAGTGTTCCTCTCCCCCCTACCTATCCAAATTTGGTAAGATCAATGCCGCTTTTAATATTCGATTTAGTAAAGATCTTACTGAAGCTCTTGCCAATCCGAGGTCTTTAAGTAAGTTGTACAGGGATTTAGCTGGAATTCCCCTTGCTCCTACTTCTACGGCGTAGAGTTTAACCACGTAGCCGTTTTTGGTTAACTCGTTAGTCAAGTCAAAGTATTTGTTTGTCTTTATAGCGTGGTCTTTAGGTATATTAGTTTCCTACGGTACTGTGAGTTCTACAAGCACTGCACGCCTATGCGATCGCGAAAAAAATATTTCAAGTAATTTTATCCGTAACTGTACCCATAAATAATACTCGTACAGTCGTAGATCAAATAAGAAGTCTATTTTTTTTCCTTCGTTAAGAATTTAATTAAACTGAAACAAAACCAAATCTTTTGTTACTATAATTAACTACTAATTGAAATAACTTTCAAGCTCAAAATACAAAAGTAGTCCCTCAAGCCTGAAGATTTGTGTCTGATTCTCGTATATCAATCATAACACAATGAGAGAGTTCCTTGTCTTATTCAAGTATTAATAATGCAATTTATAGTCATGGAAACAGAGAACCGTGAAGTAAAGGATCCTAGTCGGGGAGCTGTTCAAAGATCACGTTAATCTAAATCGTTTCTGTAATAAAGACAAGGGGATAAATTGGAAATATAATGATACCTTCATTACACCGCTTTCATTAATGATGAAAAATTTTGGTTGATTGTGGCACTTACTATAAGAAATGAGGTTGAAAATGAGGCTAATATATACCGTAATTGATTCTGGGACGAAAAAATATAAATGGCGATTCGTCTACATATTGAAAATGTCGTCTCTTTTCCTTTTGTTTGAAGACACATGCTTCAAAATATCGGAACAAATGCTATTGAATAAAGAATTATTTAACATGTAGGTAAATCCCTACTAATATTATAAATGCGAAAGCAACTCTGTCTGTCTGTCTGCCTGTCTGTCTGTCTGTCTGTCTGTCTGTCTGTCTGTCTGTCTGTCTCGCTTTTACGACTAAACCGCTGAACCGATTTTGATGAAATTTGGTATAAGGGTAGATTAGACCTTGAGAAAGGACATAGGCTATGTTTGGTCGTGATAACCGACATCCACGCGGGCGGAGCCGCGGGCAAAAGCTAGTAATCCCTACTAATATTATAAATGTGAAAGTAACTCTGTCTGTCTGTCTGTCTGTCTGTCTGTCTGTCTGTCTCGCTTTCACACCTAAACCACTGAACCGATTTTGATGAAATTTGGTATAGGGGTAGATTAGACCCCGAGAAAGGACATAGGCTATGTTTGGTCGCGATAACCGAAATCCACGCGGGCGGAGCCGCGGGCAAAAGCTAGTATTATATAATCAGCCATTAATCCAGTATTTATTTATAAAAAAGTGTACTGAAGAAGTTGTGATGTATATTCGTGTGGGTCAAATATATTTCTCAAGCTCATTATTTGTAAGGGTGATAATATTTTGTAGTATAGAAAGGTATCTAACTTTTGCCTATATACCTACATGTATATATATATAACAGAGCTACTGCAGCAATTGTTTGTGCAGTGTGATAAGTCTAGCTAGAAATTGATGAAAGCAAAACAGCGAGGGACCTCGCTGTCAGGAAAATTATTAGAGCACAAAATTCCTCTCATACAGGTAACCTAATTCGTGTTTTGAAAGTGTCACAATCAATATTGAAACCAATCAATATTGACTTCATACATAGACAAAAAATCTTATCTCATTAAACATTTATTCTAATTTTATTCCTAAGCTGATAATTCAGTCAGAAATTGCAATATTCATAGAAAATGTAATTAAATTCAGAAAGTAACGAAGCAAATTGATTGATATTTACGTAACGTTACATTATTCATTTAATCCACAGGATAACGCTCATAATCGTCAAGCATTAACTGCTTTAACATATTTGTTTTAAAGAATATGAGCAACCGAAATTACTAATATTCATTATTTAACCACTTACTAAAAAGGATCATGTGAAAAAAGTACACAGATGCCTTCAAAAACAGGAATAGGCGAATGATCATGGTCCTTTTGGATGCAAATTAAAATCGAATGAAGAGTGAGAAAGTTTTAAAAATATTAAATTGATTATTAGTTAACCAATCACTAGTAGCTCTGTTTCAAAGAAATTACCGACTAATCATAACAGCTAGTTTACTGTTTATGAAAATATATTTTGAAGACTAATGCAAAATCCTAATGGTAGCACTGTTTGCACTAGTATCAACATTATTTAATTTGTCAAAATTATGTTGTCGTGTGAAGTATCTGTTTATAATGATATTTTAATGTAGGTATACCAAAAATTGCTGTTTCTTAATAATTTGTTTAAAAGCACTCAGCAAAAAAGAAACATATTCAAGATTTAACGTTAATTTCCAAAATATATTATAACCAATTCTAACTAACCCGTCGTTTCCTTTCACAGCTAGACAATCAGTTTCACCAAAGTGTTTAACGTCGTCACACAATATTCTGTCGAAGCCTTGCACGATCAAACTATTGTAAAGTACATGCTCTAGATAGTGCATTCACCATACCATATCGATTCTGTTACGCTTCAAGACACATTCATCAAATAACTACAAGATTCTCGTGAAACTACGCGTTCTAGACATTAAGTGAACATGTATTACACGGATCCTAATACTTGTAATTCACTACACATTTGCATGAGCAGCGTTTAATATACAGAGCTAAAGACTGATTGGTTTTGCTTATTACTATTCATATATATTTATACACTATTAGTAATTTTATGTAATTATGAAAGGTTCATTTCAAGACATAGAATTGCTTGATACAAATGTTAAATAGGTAATTTAAAATTTTTTTCCAAACAGGGTGATTTTCAACTGGCTGTACTTCAGATACAAGCGGTTTTTCAGTAAAAGAAAAAGGTAGGTATATGATTTTTTTTAGAATTGATTTGAATTTATTTTTACACAACGGTTGTAAAGTAGGTAATTCTAAGAAAAACAATAAATTGAAACAATGTTACTAGGTATTAAAACCAAAGATGAAATTTTAACCTCAAAATACTTGCATTATAAGAAAAATGACACAAATGTGTTCGGAACCTACTGCTAAGACACAAAATCGACGCTCACCTTCAAACATAATCCTCTCTTTTCGTCAGGATTAGAGGTAGATAAAGTTTAGAAGAAAAATATTTTATCGACGTCTTAAGTGCAAATTGACAAAAATGTGGAGCAGTCTGAACAAGTTTCTGGAAAACTTTAATCTATATAATCTGTCTAATATCTATATAAGCGAAATACCACTCTCTGATTTATCACGAAATCTCGAAAACTTTATTACCTTCAAACTTGAAATTTGGCAGGTAGGTAGACAGACATACGCTAAGAACGGATTTATGAAACTCCACCCCTAAGGAGGTGACACAAACTTTACGTGTACGAAGTTGCAAGTAGCCGCTAGCAATCTATAGAACGAATAGACGACTGCAAAGTATGGCAGAAAGATTCTACTAAATTGATTAAACTTTTGTTTAATCTTCAATAAATGATATATTAAAAACGCCGCCTACCACTGTACTTGATTACATTCTAGACAGATTGAAGACAAAAAGCAATTTAATACCCTTGCGCAGAGCATGTATGATATCTCATGAGAAATCTGATAGACATTTAATTAAGATTTTATAAGTCAATTCTCATGTGCTTGGGAATATGTGTAATAATACGAGTAATCAATCTTAATACCGAGGGTGACGGAGGGGTAAGCAGGTTATGATTATATTGGATCATTATAAACCTACTACTAGTAAACTTACTTTTATAATTGACGGTTTGTTCTTTAGACTACATTTTCTTAATATATAAAAATCAATGCTACTTTTCGTTGTTATTTTATAACTCAAGAACGGCTGAACCGATTTGGCTAATTTTAGTCTTGAAATATTCGTGGGTGTCCAGGGAAGGTTTAAAGGATGAGAAAATAGGTGCAGCGGGAACGGGAAAACGGAATATGGCGGTACGAAGTTCGCCGGGACAGCTAGTATATGTATATAAACGTAAAGTATATGCAGGGGTGTAGAATTATTTGTGGAATTGTAGAACTGTGAAAATGATCATAACAGGGAAATGCAATGCCACTTTGTTATACTAACATATTATGAATAAAAGAGAAAAGGTAAAATTCGAAAAGTAAGATGGTACTTAGATATGCCCCAAAGCTCTTGCATATAATATAAGATTGCCTTCATATTGTACACAAACAAACTTACCACATTCATAATCAACGCAGCACAAAGAGTTATAAAAGTTTAATTGTAAGAAAAGAAATATTCATGAACATTCTTTTATATCGGTTATGTTCTTTTTACCTGGGACAAATATTCATGTAACAGCTTGTGTTACTCAGAACAAGCTTTGAAGAAAATCTTTTTTATATAAAGGTGCAGAAAAAACTACTTGTATTTTCTCCCAAGGAAATTCGTCACTACGACAAATTGCCTTCAACGTGAACCTCATCACACAAATGTACGAGGAACCAGTTTTTAAGGTAGATAGAGAGAAAAATATTTTTTTGGCCTTTTTTTGTAAAGCTGTTAAAAGAAGGTATTCGTATGACTTGTGAATTAAATTGGTTAAAATGAATAATAGTAGTCCAATCAAATAGGTATAGAGAAAAACAACATAAACAGTTCAGAATTTTATTTATCTCTGACTGAAGCGCATTAGGTTAGTGAGGCCTCACGGTCGAGAGGCTACAGGTTCGAATCCTGGCCAATATATTACCGACGAGAACCCACCCGCTGTAGAGGTTATTGAAAATACAAGTTTTTAAATTACTAAGTGGTAGGTAATCTATCCCTTACCACAAAACAAGATGTTAAACCATACAATTCAGGCCTTAGGGTTTGCTCTACGCGTGATACACTAAATAATAAATCGATTTACTAATTTCCTTTATTTCGTTCTAATCTATTTAATCTTGCTTCACCACAAAGCACAACTTCTTCTTCTTCTATCGAATCGATAGCGTTTCTACTCTCAAATTCTGTTTTCCCAGAATGCTGCTACAACATGTAGCATAGTATGTAGCACAACTTAATATCTTAAACTTTAAATATTAAACAAAAATTGATAAATGAAATTGGCATTGTACTTGCAGTTAGTCATTGTTGAATCCCGGTGTATTGTCCCGTATTCGCCTTGTTGCTACAAACATTCCAATTGTCTGCACCCATTGACGGGAGGCGGGCATTCCCTTGCAGCTACAACATTCCAGAGACCTGGTTTCTACTGAAACGTCTGTGCGAATATTGACTTTTGGATAGTAATTGTGCATCCAGGAGCAGCAAAGGATTGTGTACGATTGATTCATTATTGAGTAGAATACTAAACAATCCTATCCTATCGAAGGGGTTGATAGATGGAAGTCATGTTCGGCTTTAGTCATGTTCTACTCTTGGTCAATTCTGATTTGGTCATGTTCTTGTATAGCCATAATTAAATAAATAAATAAATAAATATTCTACAACATTCCACACAACGCTATCTAGACCCATGGTAAGCTTAATTAGCTTGTGTTATGGAATCTAGAATGCGGATATACATACTTAGATACTTTTTTTTTGTAAATACATACATATTATACATAGAAACACCCAGACCAACGCAAATATTTATATTCATACATGCATATAAATATTGGCACTGAGCGGGGATCGAACCCGCGCCTCCTGCGTAGCAGCCGCGTTCACTACCGCTACGCCACAGAGGGACAGAGGCAGTCAATTACGAGTACAATTTGCGTAAGTCATATAATGTTTTAGTCATGTTTTAATTTGGTCATGTTATTCTTTAGTCATGATCATGTTAAGTCATTATCATTCATGTTTAGTCAATAATTCCTATATTTTGTTAAGTGATTTTCATTAGTCACAAGTATTGAAATAATAATAATAAGTATTAAAATAAAATAAAAGGTAATGAATGAATAAATTATAAAGTTTTATTTTACTAAAAGTGGATTAATAAAATAAATGTGGGAATGAGGATATATTTATATTTCTATATACCTCTACCTCCATCATCATTATCATCATCATAGGGGTGTGAAAGTTTGTGAATATTTTTGGTACTCAATAATGCTCAAACGTCTGTATGGATTTGGTTGAAAGGTATAGGGATAGATATAAAGCTCTTTGTTACATTAGTTGGTAAACTGCATAATTTCAGTCTAATAATTTTATTTATAACTTACTAACTTTCTTCTCTAGAAAATAAGGTTACCAGAGTTTTGGTTTGTTAGGCTTATTAGGTAAAATACACCTTGTAGATTTATCTTGTTCAAATTGTGAGTCCTTAAAATAGATCTTCGAGAGATTTTTAAGGTTTGGAGATCAAATATCTCAGTAGGTTGAAGCATATAAATTCAATCCAATCGGAATATGCGAAAGAACTGTCAGGAAACCGCAAGAGGCGAACCCGTATAAATTGAGGAAAATATGAGAGAGGCCCTCGATAAAATCGTAGATATTATGGATGGGTATTATGGCCTATTGAAATCAATGAGATTTTCATAGAAAGTTAACTAAATTGAGTCCTTTTTAGGCCTAGGAGCGACCTAACAATATAATAATAGATCGGTGTTGAAGATATGCTTTATGATGCCATATTTTCTTTTCCACCATTATACACGTCACATTTAAATAATTTGAAAAAAATCTGTAAGGAATATAAATTAAAAATAAATAGTCTATTCACTATTCGCATTTCAAAATGAAAATGCTTAGCGAGCGAATAAATCAGTCTGCGTAAATCCATCTATAGCTTTTGCTGGCATTTGCATACACAATAAAACATAACGCTTGTGGTACATAATATCTGTAAACAAACTGCTTTAATCAATACTCCATACTAATATTATAAATGTCTTTCTGTCAGTCTGTCTGTTCCGCTTTCACGCCTAAACCACTGAATCGATTTTGATGAAATTTAGTACAGAGATAGATTAGACCTTAGAAAAGGATATAGGCTATGTTTGGTCGAGATAATCGACATCTGCGCGGGCGGAGTCGCGGGCAACAGCTAGTTAAATATATATTTAATCTCTTTGATCCAACTACGCAATAAGATAGACATAAAATTCAAGGTCCGTAAGAAATCACTATAATATATATATAATGAATAGAGTGCCCTCAAAAACCTTCACGAAGCAGTCTAACAAGTCAAGTTGTATGCTTCCCCTAATTATGTGGTGGCTCCATTGTTCCAGTAGCCGCAAAATTACGCCAAAGGTAATTATGTGGTCAAGAAAACGTCCTAATTATTCCTTCGTTACCCTTTACTTCTGCTTCATTTGTAACAAAGAAAAATGGTTGCCTCGTTATTCATAAGGTTTTTGAAGTTAATATTTTGGTCCGTTTAATAATAGAACTGAGTACACTGCAAGACAAAAACAGTGCAAGTATTTTGTCATTAGTACGGCATTGTGAATACAGATAAAATATTTTACATAAAGCTGCACAAAGGAGAAAAACTTGGAATAGCAAAATGCACTTGATGCGCAAAATTACTCGAAATAGACTTCGTACAAAATGATAGTGCTTTCAGCGAATGTGGTGACTCATTTCAATAGTAATCCAAAATCTTTCGCAAAATAGCACCATTAGTATCGGTAAAGTAATTATTGAAGTAACGATGGTGAATTAACACAAAGACCTAGGGATAGGACATAGGCTATGTTTGGTCGCGGTAACAGCTAATTATGATCACTATCACTATATAATTATAAAACAAAGTCGCTGTCGCTGTCTGTCCGTCCCTATTTATGCTTAAATCTTCAAAACTACGCAACGGATTTTGAAGCGGTTTTTTTTAATAGATAGAGTGATTCAAGAGGAAGGTTTATATGTATAATACATGAATAATATTGTAGAGAAACACTGATAAATTTAGAGATAATACCACGCGGGTGGAAAATATGGCGGTAAGAAGTTCGCCGGGTATTATAAAATACTAGCTGTCCCGGCGAACTTCGTCCCGCCAATTTTTTTTCAGCCCGCATAAATTTTGATCCCGTTCCCGCTACACCTATTTTCTCACCCTGCCCTAGGCATCCACGAATATTTCAAGAATAAAATTAGCCAAATCGGTTCAGCCGTTCTTGAGTTATATACTAACAACGAAAAGTGGCATTGATTTTTATATATAAATATGAATCTAAAATGACTAAATGATTTCAAATATTTTTCAAAATTCATGTGCCTGTGCAGACAAGCATCTTAAATCTCAGTTCTTAAAGTGGAACGGAAATCCTTAGAGAATTTACTATGTTATTATGTATGAATATGAGCTTGAGCACATGCTAACATTGTAACGGTTAAAACATGTGTTACATGATCCCGTGTACCAAACCCGGTATTGACTAATTTAACCTGATCAGTAAAAAGTAGCCACGACGTAAGAATCACTTAATATATCGTTTGTTATTACTTTGTAAAGCTGCCTTCAATTATTTTATTAGAATAAGCAAGCTGAAGTTGCAGTGGGCTTGCTACATCACTTGAATTACTGATGGCCGTTGGAGCAAACAAGTCCTAGAGTGGAGACCATGGGAAGGCTAACGGAAGGTGAGACGTCCCCTGACTAGATAGACTGACAACCTGAAAAACGTGACTGAGGTGCCTGGATGTGGAAGGTGGAGGATTGGGAGCAATGGCACACATTGGGTAAGGCCTATGTCAGTGAACTGCAACAGGCTAATTGATTGAGTCAAACTTTTAAAGTACCTCATTCCTTTTCATAACCATGACTGCTTTTTGTTGATACAATTAGAAATACTCGTAGGTTATAACTCATTTTTCTTGCCTTATAGAATCGTTTCGCATGCAAATCAACACAAAACGCAAGTAAGCGAAATTCATTTATACAATAGCGTTTACACGAGTGTTAACGCAATACTAATGAAACATTAATCAAATGCAACCGACTAGAGATTGTAAGTGAAATTACTCATGCATAATACAAAAGAGAGGATAGCTGCGGTAAATGGGGTTTACAATGATGTCTCACTGAAATGGTATTACAGTTTGAGGTGATATTTACATACATCGATAGGTACAAAAGAGTGGATTTCATCAATGAAAGTAAACTTGGTTCTATCTAAGTGAGAATTCAATTTCTTGAATGAAACTTTAACACAATAAGTTAGTGATGAGAAGAACATTTTGTTGTGTCTGCGAGTAATAATAAATATATGTGTAGGTACCTATGTGGTTTCAACCTTGAAGGTCGTTTCTTAGGGTATGTTTTTGTTTTGGCTTCCAGACTTTAAATGTATACGATAAATACTTTCAAGACGTCTTATCAAACAATTACTGGTATTATATAAAGATAATTTCCATCGTAAATATATAGACGAATTTATAAAGGTTGATACCTAACAGATTTTTTGTCAGAAATCTTAATATCAGTTACTATATTTTACGTTATCTGAATAAATAATAACAACCATTTGGTGAGCAATAAACAATGGAGGAGACGTTGAATGAATATTTCACAGACACTGATGTTCTTTAAGGATAATTCCTTCGTAAACATATATAGACGAATTTCTAAAAGTCGTTAACATATTTTTTGTCTGAAAACTTAATATCAGTTACGTTGTTTTACGTTATCTGAATAAATAATAACAACCATTTGGTGAGCAATAAACAATGGAGGAGACGTTGAATCAATATTTCACAGACACTGATGTTCTATAAGGATAATTCCTTCGTAAATATATAGACGAATTTCTAAAAGTCGTTAACAGATTTTTTGTCTGAAAACTTAATGTACCGGATTATGACAGTCGGTACTTGAAATTGTGCTGAACTAGTTCTTGTAATTATATTTTAGGATTTTAAATAAAATATGCGTATCGTTGAAAACCAATATGGCAAGTGTATTAAAAGTTGAGCTTTTACATAGATCGAGGATAGGGGGTAAGGTACAATATTCAACCAATAGCGAGCGTTTATCGCGTCATATTTCAATGATTTGATTGGTAGAAGATAGTGATACCAGCGATATAAAATTTAAATAGTATGTATGGCGTGAACACTTAATATGAGTAACGTTGTTTTACGTTATCTGAATAAATAATAACAATCATTTGGTGAGCAATAAACAATGGAGGAGACGTTGAATCAATATTTCACAGACACTCTATTTCTGCAGACCGACAATCTTCCAGAATTACGCCATTATGGTAGCAGGAGAAAAGGATTTGTGGAAACCGCCGGAACATTATTTATTCCGCGGATATTAGCAGTCACTCGCTCCGTGATTTACATAAACTGAATGTTATTGTTGCTATGAAAACGCTCGCCTTGTTTTTGTTTTGTTAGAAAATAGTTACGATTGGAATCAGCGATGATTAATTTTGTGGTGAAGTAAAAATGTAAGCAGTGTTTTTTGTTGGAAAGATTTATATTATAAGTTGTCCCGTTTATAAAAATTCTTGGGAAGAAATGTAGAAAATTATGTTACTTTAACCAAATTCGTTTAAGACCATTTTATGACCATCTGTTATCTTGCTTAGTTATAGAGCAAAATTACTTTTACAGTACTTTTCTTTTGGGGAAAACTTACTAATTATATAAATTATCAGTCTTTTTCTTCTTTTTATTCCCTACTTGAGGAATTAAGTTTGGCCATCTCCATAATCAGCATCTTTTGGTTTAATGAACCAGCGCACGGGTATTTATGTATTTTACTGTTTTCGCGGGATTTTTATAGTATAAATAGGAATATGAATGAAAATGAAAATACAAAATGTGTTTACAAAAGTTCTTTTGAACCTTTATGTACTTTAAGTAAGCTGATAGTTTTCGGTCTCGAACCAAACGCCCTCTTCTTCTGCCGCACGATAAAGAGCTGGAGTGCTCTGCCCGCGCACGTGTATCCTTTCCTACAGTCCCAGGTCCTTCAAGCGGGGCGTGAAAAGCATCTATAAAGGCCGTCAAGTTAGGTACCACCATTTAAGGCTAATAGCATCAGAAATGGTGGTCCATATCGTCTAGACTGCCCTCAACTTTTTCCATCTAGCGGGGTGCATTCAATTGACGGACCATATATATGAAAAAATACAAAAACAAAACAACAGTCTAGTAACAGGAAGATTAAGGGAACAAATTCCGTAGGAATTTACCCAATATCACATTTTTATTCAGAACCCTACGACGCAATAAACTATATCTCTACTATGAACTACACTCATCTAGTCCCTTGAGAGTTGTTCCACAAGTAAATACACGAAATATTTGACCAAATTCATAATTCCCCACATAAACCGACGTTTCTCATTCCTCAGAGAAGTTCAGTCAACCGGCACAGACCGTCTTTACTGTGAACCTTGTACTGTCCCAACAGTAACAGTTGAAGCGAGAAATGAATGAGGAATCAATGAAGCCATTCAAAGTAAAACTGAGGAATGGCTCCATAATAAAGGAATACTTATCCAACAGAAGCTTGACTGTTTGTCATTTTATTTATATTGATTATTCTTTTGAAAAGTAATTTAAAAGGAAACATTTAAGTAATACATTCAAGCGGTAACTTAAATTTGAAGTAGTTGCAAATCAATCAATACCCTAGTAAATCAAGCAATTAGCCTATTGCAGTTCACTGCTGGATATACTCGTAGACCTCTCCCAATGTGATCAACTTATCTCAATCCTTCGCCTTATCCAGTCTGTCCCACCCGCCTTTTTCAGGTCGTCAGTCCATCTGGCTAAGGGGCGTCCCACCTTTCGTTTGAGTTTTTGCGGTATCCACTCTAGGACTTGTTTGCTAATCTACATACATACATATACACATATACTCACGCCTGTAAGTCCCTGATGGGGTAGGCAGAGGTGTGATTGCTAATCTAATAAGTTGATAATGAAAATATCGTGATTACTTAACTACATACTAGAAACACCCTAGTCTGATGATAGTTTTCAATTACATTTCATAGAATTTATTTCTCATAAATAATAATAATATATATTATGATCAGTTCATTACATAGTTTCAAAACACGAACAAAGCGTAACGGTATAAGTTACATACACACATGTTACGTAGCTCAGGATATTAAAACTTTTTCATATGGATCTTATCTCCGTTGTACTGGAATCACTACGCCATGGTAATCGGTAGATATATTGTTTGACGGTATGCTTTATATCACTCTGCAATTCAATTTCCGGCTAGTAAGATATTATTATTATATTTACTAGCTGACCCGGCGAACTTTGTACCACCATATTTTATTCCGTTCGCGTGGAAGTCAGATCCCGTGCCTGTTGCACCTCCTATTTCTGGTATTTATATACACAAACCTTGGCCACAGAATAAAAAACACAAAACAAAAAGAATAATCCAAATTTGGTGCAGTCATTCGAAAGTTTTGGGTATGTACATACATTTTGGGGGTTTCATTTTTATTTACATAGATTTTCGATTCGATTTTAGCTATAGGTATTTTAGATTGGCACTATATTACTTACTGTAATAATTTATAGCCAATTTCATTATCTCTAGAGTGAAGTAAAAATCCATATTACAAGTAATTTCGACTTCTTGACTTATATAAGATACATCAGCCGAAAAACAACGACATTTTTAACAATGTTTATGGCTCCCTAGGGATTGACGTGAAATGTGTCTTCTTTTAATACTCGTCCAAGTTTTCCGGAGTTATGTGTAGTTTCCTATATTGATGTTGTAATGGAATAAAGCTCAAGGGAGTATAACAAAAGAAATCAAAAATAATTGTTGCAAGAAATTCGGTATGGGCCGTCTGCTACCTCATGCGTATGCACGCATGTGATAAGTAGAGGTGTATTACGATATAATTATCAGTAGTCCTATGTTGACCCCAGTGACGTCATAAAATGTAGGTACTATAAGCTTCTCTTTAAATATATTTTGGGTGTCTTTTGAGGATAACACGAGGTGCTACGGCGGCAAAATAGCTCAAATCATAGGGGCCCAGGGCCTCGTTTTTTTCGCGACTTAGGATCAAGATATGCCGGGACCTATATCTACATAAGTTTATTTTTGATTAAAAAATGGCTGGCTCATCATCAAAATTTAAAATAATGATTCACATTCAGAGTGTTCCTAGTACCTATGACGCGCCTTTCCTTTATACCTGACAAATGTATAATTATTATTATACCTATTCAGAACTAGGTTAAATATTATATACTTACTAAACATCTAAATTATTATAATTTCAATTACAATTTATAATTCTGTATTAAACCTTTTCTATTCGTGATTTGTTATTTTTAGTACCTAATAGATATTATTGCTTTTACGTGCTCAATATTAATAATATTGTAAGAGTGCTGTGAAATAGAATTATTTCCTAGCACTCTCTTACAAAATTAATCCGCATTTTTAGGGTACCGTACCTCAAAAGGAAAAACGGAACCCTTACAGGATTATTTCGTTGTCCGTCTGTCTGTCTGTCAAAACCTTTTCTCAGGAATGCGTGAAGGTACCAAGTTGAAATTCATACCACATACTCAGGTCGTCGTTGACACATCTTGCAAACATCAAACTATTAAATCAACACAATCCAAATATATAGCGGTACATGTAGCTTAAGTTATGGAACCCTCGGTGCGCAAGCCCGATTCGCACTTGACCGGTCATTTTGCGGTACCATGACCTTAATTAACCCCACGTAGTTTACTGTATATTTTCCTTCACTTCTACTTCCATTTTCATACTCTAGTTTATGATCCATCACAAGAGGTCATTACTATATATTAGCTCCTGCTGTGTTAAGCCCGGCAGTCTGCGACACTTGGCTTTTCCATAAAGATTTATCACCCAAACGCGTTGCTACCGGATAAGTTACCTCGAAACCTAGATAATGGATAAGGCCACAGTGTCCCCCGGAATAGATAGTTTGTTTTGATGGGTGGGTTTTATGAACTTTGAATGACACTCTTCTCCGATAAAACTGTTTTATGTCCTTGTGTGTCAATAAATGAGCGAAGCAAAGGCTTGACCTACGGGAACAAGATCAATAGTAGGTCAAAATGTGAACTTGATTTTGATTTCGGGATTTTTCGTGATAATTTATTATGGAACTCACTTTTGCTGACGTTTCGGATGCGTTGCAACACCCGTGGTCATGCCTTGACTGGTCTGCCAGCATCGAGATGGTGTGATCCATCTTCCCTATTGAATTTTTATGTTTTTTTTAATTTCAATAGCTTCACGCACAACCTTGGGTTGATGAAACTCAATCCAGTGATTGATCCAGTGATTGCATCCGACTCAAGATATTCTGCTACTGCCGATTTATTGAACTGATGGTTTTTCATAGCTGCGATATTATGTTCTCTGACTTTTTCTGACTCTCTCTGACTGTTCGCTTGGTTTGACCTATGTAGGAACTTCAATTTATTGGCAGTATCGGAACATCTTGAGTCTGGTGCCAATCACTTGCCGGGTGAAAAGTCCCGAAATCATAAAAACTATGTGATTACACCGCGATAGCACAGAACAAATAATAGTACTAGGCGAAAGTTTAAAAATAACGTTAAGTAAGTATATATTCGCTGAAGCATATGCGGATGCTTCAGGCATGGGTAAAGCAACCCCTACTTAAATCAATGCCAGCTTTGTTTAACGTTTGTCCTCGCGACTTGTTGAATTTTATAGCAAAGGTGACATTTAAAGGGAATTACAGTTCAGAGCTCAAAAGAGAAAATCGGGGTTTTTTATCACTTTGTGAATTCTTAGTAAAATACCGTTTTGTCCGCCATTTAGATTTCTTTTGTAATTGACAGTTGGCAAAGGCAAATGGCTGTGGCATGAACAAAGATCGAATAGTGCCAACATCACCGACTTTGTTAACTTTAGAAATATGAATGCCTGTGTAGATATAGATTTCGCAACCGAACCTAAATTTCAACCAGAGCTCTGGTTGAAATTTCAAAAACATGTTTATAGGTACAGTATAAAGGGCCTATAAGAATACAAAGTTTCAAGGTGGTTATCTTTGAAAATTACAAATTCTATAAAAACTTCATTCCTTTATTTGAACCCCTTCGAGCCATTTTATTAAGATAAAAGGTAGCATGTCTTTTTTTCAATCTCCGTTTAATCAATCGGTTTAGTAGTTTGGGCGTGAATAAGTACCACATAGATAAACAGAGTTACTTTCGCAATGATTATATGAGCATACTATTACTATCTATATTAAGAAGCGTGGATTTCAACGGTTCCAACCACAAAATGATAAACAGAGTTACTTTCGCAATGATTATATGAGCATACTATTACTAATATTACTATCTATATTAAGAAGCATGGATTTCAACAGTTCCAACCACAAAATAACTCAGTCACAAAAATAAAATATATTCACTTTACCCTTTCTTTGTTTGCCAATAGACTCACGCTGAAGCATATTACGTAAGTAATAGAACTTTTTCGTCAAATGGAACTTTAATAAAAATTCTCAACCTTAGAGTATCTATCTTACCTGTAGAGCGCGTCTTAGCAAGTATGAACTGCTATCACAGGTGTGAACAGTGCCTAGAATTTTTGACAACTGCAATCAGTAGCAAAACAATATCTGCCAAAGTGATTTCGCAAATAACAGTTTATTTCATTTTGTGGTAATAATGGTGAACTCTGCATTGCCAGGCTCTCAAAACGATTCCCGGAAGAAAAATAAAAAGAATGATAACATTTCATATCACCCGTGAGTAGTATTATATGACTAATTTATTTGTTTTCATAAAATTTATACGGGTCTCCTAGGGGGATGCGAGAAACGCGGGGCGGGTTACAGCTGACGGCTGTCACCGGCCATATTTTCTTTTAAATGAATAGTGATGTAGCACATGCACTTTCGGTTACGATAATTTTCTTTTTGCAATAGAATTTCATTGTAGGTTTATTTTCTTTTATGTAGTATAGAGTATTTACTGCGTAAACAAATAAATCTGCTCATTTTACTTTTATATATTATGCACTATTATTTTTGTTAGGTTTACAAAAATACTAAGATGCATAATAATAGATGCATGAGTGAAAGCTAAAAGCTATAAAGAGGCCTGATTGGGAGCCGAATATTCGAAGTTTCATCTGTTCTATCTATTTTAAGCTTGATTTCAAATAAGTAACTAAGAAAGGGCTTTGCAAACTGAATGACGATGCAGTACCAGAACTTTACCTCCACGTAGGTAAATGCTTATGCAAAACTTTATATTTCAATTAACCACTGGCCTCTTCCAAAGTGCGTCAAAACTTTATATGCTTATCCATACTTCAGTGCGCCTGCCAAAGTCGTTGTGTGCATTTTTTCGAAAAAAAATTTATTCGCTAGACGGCCTTAAAAAAAATTGCGCATCGGCTGAAAAAACAAACAAGTGTTAATTCCTTCTAGAAATAGATTTGACAAAATATGGATGTGCACTTCTGACCCTGCAAAATTGGTTATGTGTCCACATCAAAAGTTTTTCACCCTCATATTGCACATGTCAGAATTGGTTTGCACATAGATAATTTGACAGCTTGTTTCTCTTCGGTTTAAAATTGTAAAATTGGTGTTCTACCTTTGTAACAACGTAAATAATCTTATAATAGGAAATAAAACGAGACAGGTGACTAAATTTTGTACAATAATATTGCTGTTCTCAGTTTTGGGGTCACTTGCAAATTAGTCTTGACATCGCCAAAGCTTTCTATAGAATCTAGCGCCTTCCTTCCCGTCTACCAGCCTCTGGCCACCCAGTCGCACAGTCCTCCCAAACTGTACGACTGGGTGGCTAACTTCCTGCAGGTGTGCCGTATTTGCGCCTTTAGAGATGGACGAACTTCGGAGTTCTTGCAGGTAAATGCTGGCATGCCGAAGGGGTCCGTCTTATCATCCATTCTTTCTTCTGCATATAAACGTATGCTGTCCACTGACAGCATTAATTGCTATGCAGACGCTATGCTATGCAGATGCTAACCTTACACTTGAGTTATCATGAACATCCTGTGGCCGAGCAGTCTGATATTGTGGAACAAAGGCAGCTTCTTGTCACTGAGCTCGACCGGATCCTGAAGCACATTTCCGAATGGGGCTCTGAGAACCTGATCGAGTTCAGTACCAAGAAGACCAAGAAGTTCAGTGCAAAGATATCTTCTTTCCTTCCACTCTTCAGAGCACGCCACTGCTACAGTAGGAAAATCTCAGTATCCTCGGTTTGGATGTTCGCTGCAAACTGAACAACAAAAACTACACTTAGAGTATCATCAAAACAGCCTCGCGTAAGGTTGAAGTCCTGAACAAAGTGAGACGTTTTTACACGTCGGAGCAGCGGTGTCTTCTGTACAAGACACAAATTCGCTCCTTCGTGGAATACTGCTGGTATTTCTGGGATGGCTTTTAGCACACAGCCCTCCTTTTAGAAAGTAGTTAGTGTTAGTGGCCTTTGAACCAGGGGCGTCATACTCGTGCTGCTGACCCTGTAGAAACCTTATAAAGACCTTCTTGAAGAACCCCATACATATTGAAGTCGCGTGGAAAAACAACAGGGAGATCATTCCACTGCTTGAGCGTACGTGGGATGAAGTTCCTTTCATACCGCACAGCGCGCACCGTTTCCGGTCGTAATGTGTGAGAATGAATTCACTGTCTACTCGTATGGCGAGCGGTGCGGCGATGAAAAGTAACGAAATTCTAGGCATTATGTCGAACAATTCTTCTGAACACAAACCATCGGCGGTAAAACACCCACAGCAAGGAAGTTCGTTCTGAGGTTGAGAGGGACTACCACCCCGCCTGTGAGTATGGGATCGTCGACGATCCTCAGAGTCCGTCTTTGCGCCAAGTTGAAAGGGTCTAGGTAAAAACGTGACAGCAGTACTCCATGTGGGGCCGAACGGGCGCGTTATAAAGAAGAAGTCTTTGCCCCGCAGTGATGTACTGCCTCGTCCTGTTGAGCACTCCTGGTTTCTTTGATACCAGCTTGACTTAGTCTTTCAAGTGACTACGGCGTTGATCGTCGCTGAAGATACCAACACCGAGGATCCCTATACTCGAAGAGATGGTAAACGGTGTGTCTAGAAAATTGCGGCGCTACAATAAATGGGGTTTTCTTAGCGGTGAATGCACATACTTGTGTCTTAGCCGAGTTGAATTGGCCTAGGGTTAGTCGTCCCCAATCGGATACTCTAGTGAGAGTAGTCTCGATATCAGACACAAGTTTGTGACTTACCTCCATCGCTGACTGAGGGATATTTGCCTGTGTACCTAATAATAATATGTGTTCCCGATACAGTCGTCCTCGAACGCTCACGAAGGTGTAGGGCAAGGTGTATTATATAACACTTAACACACACATTTCACCACACAAACTTCTATGGTCACGTGACGTAGTAAAAGATCGACAACTGATCTAGCAGCAGTACTTCGATATCAAAGATTCACCAAAGGATTGTGGAGGTCAGATGGCACTTTACGGAAAATATCGAAGCTTAGCCGCGTCGCAATTAGACTGGAAAAGCGTATCCCGGACTCCGAGGTGAAGGGCTCGGATGCAAATCAACCGGACTAGCAACCGGACTACTGAGACTAGAGGGACTAAATTGTATAACTAATTGGTACCATAATGTGCTTGGAACTCGGGAATTGCTCTTCTTTTCTGATTGTCATATTATCGGCTATACTGGGAACGATCAGCGATTAGTTCCCAACTCCGAGAGCAAAGTCGGCACCAGAGCCTCGTCCGTTGTTTAACATGTGCACCGACTAGCAACTGATACATTTTGATGTACAAAGGCGAGCTTAACTCAGTATTGTTCTTTTTTGTTACTTGTATGCCTTATCAAGTTTATAGTACGTATTTATTTACATCGTATGTTATTTACATCAAATGTACCTTGCCACCAGTCAGTATTTATCGGCTAAATAAATCCTATTGAGTTCCATAACAAATCTGATATGTGTACATTTTTCACTTGTAAGAAATGGCACTAGGAAGACAATTCTGATATGTGTATCAAAATGGGAAAAACAATTTATTGTGGATGGACAGTACCGTTTATGATTTTCACTTATATCTCAGTTCATTCAAAATATTTTTTGGCATCATACTGCATTTTTAGTTTTTTGATACGCTCATCAATTATTTAATAAAACAGCTTATTGTCTCTCCTGAAAACTTGACCACAAACACATAGAGGTTTTGGCAAGCGCAACGACGTAATATTATATACGACTCTGTCTGTTGATATGTTAGATTTGTGGGATTTTAATTTCTGTAATTTTTTTGGTTTTAATTTTATCCATTCATCCACGCATGCGTCACACTAAATTCACAACATAACCAACTATCGATAATTTTGGTAATATGTACATGAAACATCACTATAGGCGCTTTTTACCACAGATAAAAAACTGCTTACACTCGGCACAATGGACCATAGTGTTAGACTTGCTCTATACTATAGTAATGGATACTCTAAGTTCTCAACCCTCTATGATTAAATACTTCTTTTATTATTTACTGATTGGAAATATAGCATCTTGTGTTATTCTTATGAGACATACATACATATACCCAAGCCTGTAAATCCCCGCAGGGGTAGGCAGAGTCGTATTAACACCCTTATTTCGTCAACTATGATTTTCGGCCTTTTGCCGTCTAGCGGGTACTTTATCATGGGCTGTATGTTTACTGTCGTATAGTTGTAAACTGTTGTATAGTAATCTATATACTATTATATAATTGTAAAGTGGTCGTGTCTGTACATTGGAGATATTTAAAAAAAAATACATGGGTTATGTTATGTTAACGATACTGAACACGAAAATATTTTTTTTAATTTCCAGTCTGTTTGTCTGTTTGTCCGCGATGGACGCAAAAACTACTGGACGGATTTAGATGCGATTTTTTTATGTTAGAAAGGGCTTGCTCAGACTTAAAATTTTACGTTTGTTTGATCGCAATCGGTTGAGTAGAACCGAAGATATGAGCAAAGGTCGCGTTAACCGAGATTCACGCGGGCGGAGCCGCGGGCGGAACGCTAGTATAAAATATGACTATGGATACTGCTTCTATATGTGAAATACATTGCGGCCCCTTTTCTAAGTATATAATTTGGGGAGTAACTTTATTAAAAGCTTTCTCTTAAAAAGGTTGTAAATCAAACAAGAAGCTTATGAAAAAGTAAAAGAATACCTAGAATAATCCTTAGATGTATTTTACTTGTATTTGCTATTAGTAATCACTTTACTTTTTTAGGAAATAGATGGGCTTTTTACTTAAACTTTTTTACGTAAGTGGTTATAGTGGATGGGCGTAAAAAAGGTTGTCAAACCTATATCACAGCTTTTTCACTTGAAGCGAAGATGCGAGCCCTACATTGAACCCGTATGAGATAATAATGCACATTCAGTATTATGGTCTGACATTCATCTGTTATCATTTGAGATCATATTTATATTTACTTAACATTAGATTTTAATTGAAGTGAAAGCTTCTTCAGGCACATTGGGCAATTTACATTGAAAAAAAAAAAGGTGGGTGAACTGAAATCATGGCATTCGCGTCATCGCCACGACGACGATACAACGAGATAGTTTTTAAATTCTATATTGCCAGTAGTACCTATTTGACAAAATGTGATAATTTCACATGTGAGACGTCTTTGGAGAGAAAACTTTTTTAGGCACGTTGGACATTTTTTTATGAAGTAAATACGTTTTATACAGCTGTTGTCCCGAAGTGCCACAATTTTTTTATTATATTTACACCAGCTATAATATACTGATATCTATATTCGTTTGTCTTTAGACTTTACTTGATCAGTAACTAGATGGCACCTCGAAAATTATATATTTTTGGAAGTAGATTTTCGATAGCATGGATATTTGAAGACCTCTCAACTATATGTTTTCAATTTAATGTATTTTCATTATAATTAATCTACCTTTGAATTAAGATTATAGGTACTTCGTCGATGTTAAATATACTATTAAATTAATAAAAATATAGCAATTACACCTCACGAACCCTCAATTTCACACGCAGACGTGACAACTTCAAGTATCACTATTCAGCAGAAAAACTAATCATTTATCACCGCTCACAACACTGTAGATATATTTTTATCTCAGTCATTAGTTTTGATTAATGAAAGCACATAGAGCACAGTCATAATATTAATGGAGTTCTATTGTCGACCAAGGTGCAAAGTCTGTTGGTAATGACATTCTGTTATCAAGTATGAACCATAGGGCGAAGATTTAAAGTCTATACTTTCTTTGGCGAACTGTTTGACCTTTAAAACATTTGATCAATAAAACTCAAAAATGATACTTTGTTCAGTGTACGTCATCGTACGTTCATCTTAATCAAATGCTGAAAGTGTAACATAAATTGTACTATATAGTTGTCAATTGAGATCGAAATTTTGGATATGTATTTGGTATAAGACTACCTGTCTCTCACCTGTAAGCCGGACAATCAATGCTCTGGCGCAGGATTTTCTCTTGGAGCTGGGAGGTCAGATGACAGTCGCTCCCTTTAAATTTAAAGGTTAACCAAATCATTGAAAGGAGGAGATAGTGGTTCCCGAGTGGAAAGTGCAAGTTTTATTATAAACAGGATTTAATTGCTCACCTGAAGAAGTCGTTGAAGATACAAGTTCACACGTAAATAAAAAATATATGTCATATATTTCGGTTTGCCGCATTCCTCTTCTAAAGCACAATCTTACACTCTTTCATATGCACAAAAGGGGTGCAAAGTTTTCTCTTCACATATTAATATTATGGATAATAATTGCCCAACTTTATGATTTAGATATAAAAGTTTTGACAAAACATTGATATACTAGCGTACCATAGGAATGTCATGCGAGTTCCGCGCTTAAACGACCTTGTAAATAACAGGGATCCGCAGAAAAACAAGCAGTAGGCATACACTGTTGATCAACAGACGAGTCTCTAGTGCAGGCTTTAACGCAAATATGCAGCACTGAAGCACAATGTACAGTCGACAAAAGAGGTAAACTTTTTCATAAACCGATGTATGTATGTATGTAAATAATTAATGGGTACACTACATAAATACGAAAAGCCTTATTCCGAAAGTTACAATCACGAATTTCAAAATTCCGAATTTCATAATTCCGAATCATTCAAAATTCCGAAAGTCAGATATCCGATGTATCATAAATCCTATTTATTGAAAACCCGAATTTCAAAATTCCTAACGATTATAACTGCGAATATTAAAATTCCGAATTTGAAGATACCGAACTATTACAATTCCGAATTATTAATAATCCGAAATATCATAAATACGAATTCCGATTATCAAAACTCCGAAACAACACAAAACCGACAATCAAGCGCCTTGTAAACCTGCATTAGGTAAGTAGGATAGTTGCTATTTTCGGGGTACACGAGATAAACAGGAAATAGAATTATTGAACTATTATTTTATTTTATTTATGCTAATGATTACAAAATACACGTTGCCATACAACTTTCAGTAACAAGCATGCATGCAGGCAAGCATGCTCGCAAGCATGCATGCAGGCAAGCAGGCAGGCAAGCATGCATGCAGGCAAGCATGCATGCAGGCAAGCATGCATTCAGGCAAGCATGCAGGCATGCATTAGTTTCGCTCTTCTCCGGCGCTACGGGATGTGCAGTCCTTCCGCCCTTGCGTAACAAAGTTCGGGCACCCATGCTCACTTCCGCAGCTTCGGCTTGCTGGTCGCCTCCGGCGACCAGCCTCAGCCGCTCCAGCTCGCCCGGGCGCCTGAGCTTCGTTACTGCGGGCGAGGACTGCCCTCCCTCCGCGCCTCCGGTTTTTAAATAACACTCTAGTGTAGGGCAAACAAGTACCACGGCAGTAGGACCACGGCAAGTCGGGTTTGGCTTAATTTTTATACGTAATAATTGGCGAGAAAATTAATTTATTATTTTAAAAAATCAACTCTAAAATGCGCAACATGTCAAATCAATTTTAACTTTTAGCTATTTTTAATACAAATTTTCAATTTGAGCAATGAATTTTCGGAAATTTGAAATTCGGAATAACGTTTTTCGGGCCAATAATACTACGGATTTTTAATTATTCGTAAAAATGAAATTCGGAAGAATGAACATTCGTATTTATAACTTTCGGATAAATAACTATCGTGTTTTTGAATACTCGGAGTTTTGTTTCTTAGGAATTATAATATTCGGAATTTTGAAAATCGGAATATTGAAATTCGGAATTAAGTATTTCGGAATTGTTGGGTGTTCCCATAATTAATATACGCATATTCCTTACCGACAGTACATTTTGTATAATCTGAAGCTGAATGAAATTTCAAAGCAATTAGTATGCTAACTATTTAAATTTATTAAAAATGGAAAAAGTAAATCTAAAGTTACCATCATTTTGTGCCTAAGAAATTGATAGCCTGGTGTAGATAGGCTCTTTGGAGGGAAAATAATAATAACAACATGAAGATATATCTACCTATAGTGAAAAACAATAGAAGAAATGTATTAAACTCGATTTAATATGATTCCCATGGAATTAGATAAGCAAACACAACAAGATCAGAAGTCTAACTGTAAAAATACAAAGTTGTGTTGTTGTATGTTTTATTAACTCCATTTAGAATCACCAGTTCTTTGGATAAGCGTAGATAAGGAGTGCACTGGAGCTTTATGCGACCCTACTGAGCTATTACGTTAGATCTATTGCCAGAATGAGCACATTTAATTTGGTATGGTACATATACCTAAAAAAAATAATGTGATGTGACTTGTATTTTTTATACGTGAATGAAGTAATCACATACAATGTCTATTTCTTTAATACGACATTTTTCTGTTTTCTGATTCTGAGTACGACATAAAACCCGAGTTACTGATGAATAATGAAGATTATTGCTTTTCTCAGAAAGAAAATAATATAGTGGAACATCTTATCAACACCTATATGAAGTTCTTCCAATACCTACCTACTTACTTATACCTTGAAGAAGCTCTTTATTAAACAAGCGAATGTCAAACATGACAGCAAGGTAGTGATAGCTTGAAGAACGGAGCAGTCATAGAAGGCGCACATACACACATACATACAGATTCAAGCCTGCCTCTGCCTGCCATTCGGGAATTTCAAAAGGGATAAGCAGAGGTATATTAGCACCTACATTTTGTCAACTATGATTTTTGGTCCCACGTATAAGAAAGCGTAATTATTGCGGTCAAGCGGGCACTTTATCATTGGCTATATATTTACTATCGGATTAAGAACAGGTGGTGTGACTGTGTGCTTATTATGCCTCAATAATATCAATCAGGTCAGACTATACAAATATTTTCCATTCGAGAGTAAACACACACAGATGTTTACTTTCGGTTAGAAAACAGATTTCGAAGCTGTCTCGCACGACACTCATGCGAAGGAATGCCTTTTATTTTTATTATACTCTTTCGCAATTTGCGTAGTGAGTGACAACTATTAAAGATAAATTATTTAGATTATTAGGCTACATTTTTTTATTTAGATATATTTAAGACTGAGCTGCTACTGCTGCTACTCTTAGAATTATTTTTTAATCAAACACCAATTCGAATTCAAAAGAGAGAGAAAAAGCGGACCCCAGACTCCAAGGTGAAAGCTTCGGATGCGACTGGGAATTAACGCCAGGATGAGGAGGATGAGGAGGAGAAAAACCTCTTTAGGCAGCCATAGAAGAATGCCATATTAAGTACTGCTTTTGAGAAAGTATCAGAAATCCCATTCTGTCAAGACTTTACTATAAGAGCTATCGGATTATTTGACCATGATAGTTTAAATACTTTTACTGTTATGTCTTATTTGCATCCTTCTCTTTTCCTTCTTTTATCCTACTTCGTAAACCTAGATATTTCATGTACAGTCAGATGAACCGAGATATTTGCTAGCATTATAGAATTAAAAGAATCAACTAGAAAAAAAAACATATTAAACCCACAAACACGGGGTAAAAGAAAAATAGCTCCAGCGAGGCGTTTTTTATATTAATTTTCCAGTGCCGTGTAACCACGAGGCGGAAGAAATTTAGTTTCTTTATTGTTAATAAGAAATTTTTGCCAGCAAAAGTAGAAGGTCAAAGCAACTAATTACCTCAGTTTACGAGCGGTGTAATGTAAGCGGTGGCACGTACTACTGAGGAAGTGAAATGCTAAGCTGTCAGACTACGAACGAGAAGTTCTTGGTGCGAACTCCGTGTCAGTACATTACCGACATGCACTCAACCTTACACTAGCAATTTAAGTTTCAACGAATTTACTGGTATAGCTGATTTGAACTGATAAATAAAAAGGAAGTGCCTGTTTTTAATAACAATAAAGAGATTCTGCATTTGACAATACATGTCAGGCATTAAATGAATTTGAATTTGAATCAAAACAAAACCACAATTTTTGTATTTCTGATCCAAATAATCTCCAAAGTTCCCAATTAGAAATCCGTCTGTCTAGACCAGTGTCTCCAACTGCACCGTAATTACGGTAAATCTACCGTATTTCTTACAAATCTGTCACCTACTGTAGACATGTCATTACGGTACTAAAATCTACCGTAATTTCATCTGTCGATTTTTTCAATACATTTAAAAAAAAAATTACTTTATATGTAATGGATTTACTTTTACACCACTGTCGCTTAGGCTTAAAAGGCCAGTACCCGTGGCGGTTAAATTAATTTCAAAAAACTACAGTCGCTGATAGTAGTGATAGTTTATTTATGCATGCTACCAAATTACGAAGTTACTAAATATGACGGATAATGTAATATTTGCATGTTGTTTTAATACTGCCAAGTTACTGCACTCGGAGTTTAGGGACAAAGACAGTCAAAAATAAATGTTTCGATTTAAAAATAAATGATTAAAAACTAAATAATAGACTACTGCTGGTGGTTTATTGGTGGTTCTTTTTATGATTTGCAAATGGATACCGCCTACTATCTAGCTTGTTTGGGTCTTTACAGTTTACAGCCGCAGTCGGGTATTTCGATTTTTTATCATTATATTTTATTTTATACTTTTAGTTATACTTAAATAATTTTTTGTAATACCTATCCTTCTAATTTCCTTAATTTTGATCCCCTTCCATCCCAAAAAAAAATTCATAACATTATATTTCAGTGCCAAAAATTCAACATTTTATGACATTCAGGAGATGAATACCTTTCTGTTGTACCTATAATTTTTTAAAACTAACTAACTACCTAACTATTTTCGAGTTTATTTGTAAAAAATGGTCGTAATAAAACCACCGTATTTTTACCGTAATTAACATTTAGTGTCTGCCGTAATTTTCTAGAGTTTACCGTATTTTTAGGTTAGAAACACCGTAATTTTGATTGTGACAGTTGGAGACACTGGTCTAGACGGATTTCAATGGGATTTTTTTGACGAAGAGACTTTGACTCCAAAAATAAATACTGTTCAACTCTGCATTGTACTAAACTAATTTGACCATAGTAAGTAAATAATAATACTGACATTGCCGCTCTCCAATTGTGTACAAATACTACGTCTGTTCTACGTTATTGCTCTTTGCAAAATTGCAAGTATAAAACTAAAATGCACTATCATGTGAAGTTATTTCATCACATTCTATCTTATGAATATAAAATATACCTCCAACGGACATAATATGAAAGTAATTTTCATATTTGCCAGCAAAACAATTTTGACTTCAAAGCATATTTTTCCATTTCATTCCATAAAATTTGGTGCTTGCAGCGTCAAATATTTTATACCAGTGTGCAAAGGCGCAGGTAAACTTTATGCAGACAGGTATATGTAGTGTCGTACGTAACCGTGTATGTAGAGAAAACACGAGGGAACGTTCGCGTTAAATGCTGTGATATATCTCCTGGAACTGCAGTGGGCAGGGTTAACGAAATGCTAGAGAAGACTAATAAATACATTCAAGTCGAAAAATAAACGGAACCAAGTAAGAATAAGAGATATAGAGAGGAAAGCTTTTTTAATATTTGAGGAATAGGGAATCCTTGGCAGTATTTGCCACCTACACCGTAGCGAGTGTTCCGATGAGCTCTTCCAATTAGTCCGACATGGGTAGATTTGAGGTGTTAACAATATAGATATAGTGCTGAATCTGAGTCCGGTTCGGACTAATTTGAAATCAGATTAAATTAGTGAAGAGATTTTCTATCAGCACCATTATACTGTTGAGCGATTAAAAGTTTGGTCCCATTCAATTGACTAATAGTAATAATTTTAAATTTAAAGTTGACGAGATAAACAGTACTATCAAAATTAATAACGACAAGACAATATTTCTTAAGCCAAGTGATAGTAGGGAAATTTTTAGAACAATTAATAGTCTCAATAATACAAACGCAACAGGGATAGACGAGTTAACAACAAAAGTAATTAAACTATGTGCAGCACACATTAGTCAACCCCTGTGTTATCTGATAAACATGTCATTTGAAGAGGGCACTTTTCCAAACTTACTGAAAACGTCAATCGTAAAACCACTTTTTAAAAAAGGGTGCAAATCTGACATGAATAATTATCGCCCAGTAACACTCATACCAATTATGTCGAAAATTTTTGAGAAGGTAATGCTGAAGCGTCTACAACAGTTTACGACATCATATGCTATACTGATAGAGGAACAATTTGGTTTCCGACATAATAGTACCACCTCACTCGCATGTTTTAATCTAGTAAAAACGGTTACACAGGCTATTGACGACGGTTTACCAGTAGCAGCAATTTTCCTAGATATGAGTAAAGCTTTCGATTTTGTAGATCACAAATTGCTCTTACATAAGTTGGAAAAGTATGGCATCAGAGGTAAAGCGAATGACTGGTTGGGAGCTTACTTAAGCGGTAGGCAACAATGTGTAGAGATTGCTAGAATACAAGGGGATGAAAATACAATTTTTAGAAGTGACTACCGGCAAAATAATTTCGGGGTGCCACAGGGTAGTGTACTGGGGCCTTTTCTCTTCCTAATGTACATCAATGATCTCCCAAATGTCACTCGACATAGCACAATATTATTCGCTGATGATACAACTCTTATTGTCAAATGTGAAAGGGAAGAAACTTACGAACTAGAAATAAACGAAGCAATAAGCAAAATAGTACAATGGTTGTCTTCTAATAATTTGCAAATTAACATACAGAAGACAAAAATGATACAATTTCAGACGCATAAAAGCAAGGTAATAGATTTGAATGCAAAATATAATGATACTGTCATAGAACAAGTTCCAAGTGCTATGTTTCTAGGTATAAGGTTAGATGAGAATTGTAATTGGAAGGCTCATATTGATTATGTTTGTGACAGGCTTAACAAATTCGTTTATGCAATAAAAAGATTACGAATAACAGTTTCGACAGAAGCCGCTCTTAGTGCATATCACGGGTATGTTTCGTCAGTACTCTCTTATGGTCTTCTGTTATGGGGTAATTCGGTAGACGCTATAAGGGCATTCAGAGTACAAAAGAAGTGTATACGGGCAATCTGTGGGGCCTGGAGTATGGATAGTTGTAGGCCTCTATTCAAAAAATATAATATTCTACCACTACCATCCATGTACATTAAGGAGTTATGTTTATTTGTACAACAACATCCAGCATACTTCTGTAAGCAAACTGAGGCTATTAAGCGAAATGTAGTTCCCAGAAACAAATATAGGTTACATATACCACAATGCAGGCTAGAATTGCATAAAAGAAACTCGTACATGAACGCTATAAAGGTATATAACAAACTACCGAATACCTTCAAGAATTTACCTTTAATTTTGTTTAAAAGAAAGTTGACGCAATGGTTGATAAAAGAATGTTTTTACGATTTGGATGAGTTTATGTCATACCGTGGGATAGTAGGTGACTTTTAATATACCTTTATACACATAAAATTAATGATACGATTGATATTGACAGCGATTTGACATCATATTTAGAATTTATAAATACAATTCATAATTATTCTGACATTATTATAAAGCTGACATATTATTATATATAAGTATATAAGTCCGACGTCAATAAAAATCTGACAATATAAATCTGACATTAAATAAATAGATAATTATTGGGTAGGTACATGCATGCTGAAGGACTATAGCAATGTAATTCAAATCATTCAAATATTTGCACACCATAATGGTAGGATGTACATGGGCCATTGTAACGATAAGATCTATCTGTTTACCTGCATTCTGGCAAATAAAAATATTTCATTTCATTTCATTTCATTTCATTTCTCCTAATGGAAATATTATACAGGGTATAAATAGCTGTTATGTCACAATTTCTATATATTTTTTTGTGTCTGCACTGTGTATGAGTGGTATCACAATTATAAATAACATACCTACTGATTCTTGTAAACACTCGGGTAAAGTTAATATTGAGCTCTCGGTAGCAAAACATCTTTATCTTCGCGTTGAAATATAATGAAAAAGTATTGCTAAAACATGAAGTACTTTATGGGAAACCCAAGACAGATTACAGAATTACGACCTGAACAAATAATATAAGATTCTTTATTCAAGATCACGTAGCCGTCTAAATATCACCATTGGAATCGTTCCTTGCGTTTCAATGAAAGACTTTTGCATAATTGGAAGAAAGTAATACATCTTCTCTGCCAATAAGAACCCTTCGATATTACTCGAGTTACAATAAAACATTGATTCTCATACGGATCTATGTTTGTCTTCTGAATAGCTTTCACGGCTTCCAATCCCTAATATACCTACCATTTATATTGTACGCGCTTTATTTTATATCAAACGAAGCTCTAAAAACCAAAAAAGCTTCTCTTTATGACAATGATTAAAATAATCTTTATTAACTTTCATACTCAAACGACGTGCAAATCAACGACGAGGCATAATAGTGAGGGAGACACTACGATGAAATGTAAATTGGGTATAATCCTTTTGTTAACGATAACGACCCTGAGAACGGTTTCGTCCCGAAACGGAATGACATTCCACCAAACTTAGAAGACCCCTACACTAATTTAGTTCGAGCAAATTACTTTGGCTAGGAAAATATTTGTACCAATGTAGTGGATCCAACATAAATGGACAGCTGTTGCAAGCGAAATGGTAGGCCTCCAGGCGGCTGTTACTAGTACAATTACGGTAAATGACACGGCAGCGCCTTTCCGAACACCACGAATGAATATTGGAAAACACATTTAGTTTCCAGTGTGTACTTTAACAAAAGTTTAAGCGATACTAAAGTGCAAATGGGACAATTTCGCCTGTACCATACATCTCTACAGTATACGGTGTCTGTTAGCGTTTGTAATTGTATTTAACAGCTGGTGATTCCAGTGTCGACGCTTCCAGTGTAATCAAACCGCCAATCGACATTGCTCTTTTATGTTCGCAGTACTTTTATTGCATCATATCGATTCTAAGGCCCGTAGTCTAGAATGGTACTCAGTTCTGAATATCTATTTAAATGAGGATATTTTTATAGACAATCCTGTCAAATCTATCAATTTGTTTATACAATCTGTTTGCAGATAAATCGAGATCCAATTACTGAGTGGTATTGTAAATGTTTGAAAACTAAAATTAAATTGTTATTGTTAATCGTTAAACTGGGCAAAATTTATGTCAAGTCCCAGATTGTAAAGACGTTGCTACATTGCTTCTAACTACTTATATAAAATCTATAGAATTTCTGTGTAAATACGCCTCAACGACGGTGATGCTAATTATTATTGACATATGGTTATAGCAAATTGAACGTATTTCCACCAATCTCTCACCAAGATCTCATAACGAATCGGTTTTGCAGCATTAGGGTGGCACGACAAGTATAGTTAACTATTGACAGCACAAAATAAATATACATATATCTATTCAAATTCATTCAATACTACTACTATGCCAGGCTTTCATTAATTATTCGTTGTACGAAAACAAATTCTATATCCTTATAACGAGTAGTAAAATAACTAAAAGTTAGACAGTAAACCAATAATTTCAATCCTATCGCATGATCTTGAATTACTAAGTAGGTACTTAGAATTACAGCTAAGTCTTGTCGTAAACACAATTTTAGACGTTGTTATTAATTTCAGCCGTTCTGATGACCAGATTAAATCAAAATGTATATCATCCATCAACTTTTAATTAACTCGAAAATATATTTGGACCCAAAATTGTTATGCAAACATAATATGTCGTTCAAATTTGAAAAACCCCTAAAACAACAGAAGTGTTTATGTCCCTCTATCCTAAAAGCAGATTGTGTTTTCATAAAACGTTTTTCATTTATTTACAAAAATGCTTCGTTGCCTTTTACATGAGGGATATGTACGGTCCTTTTACGGATGTGTTGAATTTTTGATGCAAAATTGTGTGTCCAATGTGGTTGGAGGTACCTCAAACGATTGGATCGTTTGAGATGTGATATTGTAGCGAGGTAGCGACAACCAGATAGCTCTCGTGGTTGTCGCTACAATAGCCTTTGAGTAAATTGTTGGATTTTTTATGAAGTTGGGTTTTTCTTTATCTTTTTTAGTGGACATTTACAGGCGGCCGGTGTAGGAGCCCTAAAGAGTCCGACTAGTTTAACCACAGAACTTCGATATGGTATTTGATTGTTGAGTTCAGCCGCTTCACGGAAAATATAGAAGTTCAGCCGCATCACGATAAGACTGAAAATCTAATCCCAACTGAGTTGAGAAAAGGTTCAGAGAATGATGAATTACAGACAGCCACAAACTACTACCACGACTATTAGTGTATCAGAACTGTCCATGGTCCATCTTACTCAAAGCTAATTAACACCTGATTGGTACCAACATCTTTATATAAAATTCGTACATTCGGCGGATCAACATACAGTTCTAAATAAAACAATATATAAGTATGTACTTAGCATCCATTCATTGGCAGTGTCTAAATATGTACAACGCTAAAAATGTTGAACTAAAATCATTGTGTAACTAGAAATGTTTTCAAACAGGCTAAGACGTGATCACTTCAGTGTTGTGAAAATACACCCTTGTGAAATACAGGAATTTAATTGTGTTTACATTTTAAAATGCCAAATTTACGTATGTTATTTTAAATTTCATTTTATTTTATACAATTATATTTAATTTATCATCAATTGTGGCATATCAGGCAATACACAGTTATTACGTGGTCACAGGTAATTGACTTGGAAAAGTACACATAACACTGGTGTTTGTATGACACACCTTCACAGGCACACACACATTCATCAAAACAAACTAAGTATAACGTGTGTGTGTGTGTGTACTACCTATTTACTGGTTTTGCTATTTATAGCTGACCCGTACCAGGACCAAATGTGTAGGTAGTTAGATAATTAGGTATGAACTATTTTAAAATTTGCTTATCGTACACAATCTAGGTAGGGTGAAGTCTCCTAGTATCGGCCACGTCCTAATATCGGCCTTTTCGAAAAAATGGATCATAACTATGAAAATAACCCTAATATTATAATCGTTTTTATGCAAAAAGCGACTCTATATCCATACGAATAACATCCCATATTTTGGTGCGGGTACCTCCACATTTGAACGTTCAGGTGGCAATAGAGCACGCGCAGGTACCGACTTGTGTCGTTTGTTGGCATTTCCGAGTCAAATCCCGGAGTCGACGCACTCCGTTGATAAGTATTTGAATGGAATTAACCATACCTATGGTATTTTATATTGTTTTATAATAAAGAAAAACAGTCGAAGTACCGTTTAGGTAGTGTGTTTTTAAATTTATTTGTACTTTTTATGAAATAATCGGGGGGTCGAGATTAGGGATCTTTATTTTGGATAAATCTCAATATCGGCCACCTGGTCGATATTGGGGAAATGCATGAAAACACTAAACTATAGGTTTAGCTATTTTATATATTAGCAGTAACATTAATAAGGTTAAAAATGAAATAACAGCTCTGTTTGATGACTAGATCCTAACATCGGCCGCCTAAAAATTTTTTTTGCCAGCTACGGCCGATATATAGAGAATCGATGCGTAATAACGGCCACTTTATTTTGTATAGGGTACTTACTTTCCTACAACCTTCGAACTTGTTGTGTTTATTGTAAAACAGGGACGTGGTGGAAAATGAACAAATACTTAGGTATTTTAATTTTAGTCCACAGGTAGGTATACCATAATGATGTCCCAACAAAAAGAGAAAGGTTTCAAACCTATGGTTATATGACCATAGGTTCTATGACCCGTACAGGTTCTATGACCCCTATAGGTTCTATGACCTCTATAGGTTCTATGACCCCTATAGGTTCTATGACCCCTATAGGTTCTATGACCCCTATAGGTTCTATGACCCCTATAGGTTCTATGACCCCTATAGGTTCTATGACCTCTATAGGTTCCCTGACCCCTATAGGTTCTATGACCCCTATAGGTTCTATGATCCCTATAGTTTCTATGACCTTAGTAGAATAAGAGATGGAGTAAATGCCGTTCAAAGAAGCAGGCAGTAATACAATGCTTCGATGTTACCATTGGGCTTGTGGAGGATAGATGGAAGACGTTTCGCGGAAAATATCGATGTCTAGCCATATCCGCAGTTAAGACTGGCAAAGCGGACCCCAGAATCCGAGGTGTAAGCTTCGATTGCGACTGGGAATTAATGATAGGATGAAGTAGAAGAAGAGTAGCATTTCGACAATACGAAATTTTCAGGATCACTTTACAAGACAGACTTCCTAGAAGAATAGATACTAGAGAAAGAGAAATCTGGACAATAGAATATAAAACATAAACCAGTCAAATAAAATAAAACTAGTAGATAGAAGAAGAGTATTTAAATAGAAGAAGAGAATATTAACGGACAGCGTAACTGACCTCATGATTTACCTTTTTAAGAAGAAAAGATGAAAATTCTTTATGGTGGCTGTGAAGTAGAACTAATTAGTGATGTCGAAGAAGATGAAGCCAAAAATATTAAATGTGACTTATGTATACAAATGGTTCCACTTAAAGTGTACAGTTCATCGTGGGCGAAATTATATTGATGTGGCTAAAGAAGATTTTACTTGCCGTCACTGTTTAGTGCATTTAAATTGAAAAAACCTTTAAAGAAAGTCAAGTTTTCTGTTGACTTTATTAAATAATATTTTTTCTTATAATAATATATTTTGGAAATCGTCATTTGTCTTAATTTTTTTTAATCATTGTGATCATTAGTTTATAATAACAGCAATTACTGTAATTTTCAAGGCTGAGATATAAAGAAAAGACAAATTAATGATAGATAAGCGTTAAAAAAAATAATTTGAACCTGAATTGGAATATAAAACGTTATATTTTTTTACTTTACTTAGTTTTATTGACCTAAATTCACGTTGGAAAAGGTATGACGATATTAGGGTCACAGGCGGCAGAAATTAGGGTGTTAGAGGCCGATATTAAGGGAAATCGACATACCCGGAAAAAAACATCTATATTTTCAAAAATAACAAAGAATTGGTAATTTTACGAATGTAGTAATGGAGTTTCAGTATCCCTCTACCCGAAAAAGGCATCGCAGGAAAGCAAATGCTGTAAACCAAAAAATTACAATCAATTAAAGGTCAAAAAATGTTGACATGGCCGATATATGGTGCCACCACCCTAACTGGGTTTACTGGATAAAATTGTACGTAATATAAATTTGTATGAAATAATAAAAAAAAATACTAATCTCGGTGCTTTTTGTCTGAGTGATCATTTTAAATTGGTCTGTTTATATAGTTAAATGAAATATATTTTTTACAACCCATCGTTACAAACTTTAAAGCGTAATTTACATTCGTTGTAATTGGCACAACATTACGATTTTACAACTTTTAATGATATTAAAGGCTTACCATCTTTACCTTCAAATATACCTACTGTTTAAAATGGTATTTAAATTCATAATATTTTAATACATAAGGTTGTTAAGTTACAAAAAATAAGACCAACAAAATATATTTTCACTCGATATTAAAGAACGTATAGATTAGAAACCCTCTACTTCCTACAAAAATAAATTACAGAGTTCGAACGCCAAAGAAACTTTAAGTGCAACCCCAATTCCTTACCACGTCGGCTTACATTCGTGTTTAGGGCTGGCAATTAATTATAAAAAGAGTTCTTCTAAACAGGATGTAACATGCCGTACAACAACGATTTACGGCCTTTCTAGATTATTAGAAAGAAAAACTGAAAATACGTATTACCTGTGAAAAAAACCTAGCAACAAAAACACTGGGGTACTTTAATTACATCAACAATATGTAATTACAATTACTTTTAATATTTTTTAAAGATTTAATAGCAAGTAGGTATGGTAATTTTTAATAAAAACAATAAAAGTTAATAACATTTTAAAATAATTTTGCCAATACTCGTATGTGTAGAAAAAACTCATAAACAGTAGGTACTTGCATTTTAGTCGAGACAGATAAAATTATAGATTAGATGAATAAAAAGGTCAATACTTAGCCACAACCCTGCAAGAATCTCATTTGAAGCAATTTAAACCGTTGCATTTGTAGTTGATTAAAAACCCACTTACCTGTACGAGATGCGGATTACCTAGCGCCAGTTAATTTACTTTAGTAGATATTTAGACGATCGTGCTCAACTTGCTATGGAAATAAAAATACGGCGACAAATTTCATTTCCTTCGTTAATTTTATAACATGCTCACAAATCGCAATGAATCCAATTTTTAAGTAGGAAGGATGATTGATAATACATGTATTGTGTGTCATGCTTGCATTTCCTAAGTGGTAGGTAATATGTATTTAGTCAGTTGTTTCTTATTTACATGAAATCGTCGCCTATTATTGTCAGCCGGGACACTTTCCGGGCCTTTACTGAGAAACCATTAAAAGTAAACCTTATAACATGTTGTGTCTAACCGGGCAATCGAACATAGGATCTCAGCTAATGTGATATACGTATAGTTTACGACGATATTGTTACGACGACGTGCGCGCTACATTTCTTTATCATGCATAGGGTACTTTGCACTACTTAAGCACTTTTTCACATTCTAAAATTTTTGTGTTATACGAGATATGCTTATCTACAATGACTCTAGAAAATTCTGTGTGAAATGTCCAGGAATATTTTTATAATATTAAAATTTGAATAATTATACTTATAACATCTGCCTAAAACTATTTTGACGTCATGAAATTATTTTTGACATCATTACGGTTCTCCATGGAACGTAAAATATAATTATAATTGACTAACCTGGTCATATCACTGTGATTAATAACTTCCATACATTTTTGAACTCCTGCCAACATGTACCCATTCAAGATTAGATAAGATTAGGTTTATACCACACACCGCGAAATGTTATATTAATGTTGATCGAGATAACGTGTTTGCTTACAATAATATTATTGCTAGTACTGTAAATTGAGGTCCAGAAACCCTTAGATTAATTTAGCAGTATTGAAGTGAAATTTATTTGAGTAATTAAATATGTAAACCAAAAGCTGTTGGTACTAATCTTAAACGCTTTGTTAACATGCTAAACATAGGTTTAAACAAAGGGTTCTGTTGGTTGTGAAACGTCAGAAATAGTATAAAATGTATGTAATAAAATATAACATTCTTAGAGTATACATTATAAATATAGAGCGCGCCTATCACTCAGGTCTTTGGCGCCGAGTGTTAGCAGATACTTTGCGATCGATTTGCGATATATTAATAGATGCACTTATTAATGTAGTTTGTTGTTATGAAGTTTTTTGTTCGATTTGATATGAATAGATAAAATTAAAGGCAAAATACAAAAAAAAATTACGTCATTTTGCATTATTTTTGCGTCATTATTACTACAAATATACGATGTTGCATAAAATTTTGATTTAACATATCGAATTAAATATTATTTGCGAAGTCATTTTGATGGGTATTGTTTTGCTACTGATTGAGGTTGAGCCAGGAGCCTCGGTACTGTTCATACCCGTTATAGCAGTTCATACTTGTAAGGCGCGCTCTATAGCAATGTATACTCTAAGATAACATTGGAATAAAATCCGGTGAAAATGATTTTATTCCAAAGTGTAATATAAATTAGATATAATATTCTAAGATATTCTACACAGCGATATTTAAACTAAAAGTGTGCATAGTTTATCCAGCTTTTTAACGGCTTCTAAAATGCGGATAAATTCATATTCAAATACCTTATAACACGATTCCGGCCGGCTTGTCTTTACTGAGATGGTAGAGACCAATGTATCGCATAGTGAGTGACAAAATAGATCTCGGTAAAAAAAACGCACCGATATAGTAATACATTTTTAAATAAATATATAATACTTATATTATTCATAGAACGGCCTAATATAAATTAACATTTTTATTCTTAACATCAAGTTTAAATCATAAAACTTAAAAACTACATTTTTAGCCTATGTTTTAGTCAGTATTCTAAACAGTATCTTCAATTAAGCCTTTTCTTCTTATAATCTTCATGCCGATACTCACATTGTCTCGTCTTTGAAACCTATTTCTAGTCTCCATGTCAACCTCGTTAGGATGCAAGCTATTCAGATATCAAGTTGTGCACTTCAAATTTCTAATAAATTCTGGATAAAACTTCCACTATATCGGTTCAATGATATATAAATTCTTATATTCATAAATCTTTTGCACTGAACGTGTAGTTATAACATATGAGCTGGAAAATCTTCGCATCATCGGAAAATTTCAATTTGCAAATTCCTACAGCTAAAGGTTCTATGACAAAAGATCATAGTTGAAGCCGTGCTTGAAGAATGAGAACGAACTTGAAGAATTACTAAAAACAATAAAACATGCAAAATACCTACAGTCGATATTTTATAACAATTTAGTTCATCCTAAAGTAATATTTAAGAGACTGTTGTTAGTACTGTTTTTATCTCGTATTCTGTATCACAGTCTACGATACTAAAACAATACAACTTACGGCTATGTATAACGCTAGAAAATAAATATATTTTATCCTACCTGTAAACATATCATGAGTAAATTTTTGACCTGGATATTTACCAGTTTTACCTGAAAGATTAATTAGCTGAGACTAACATCACGTACTAATCTTGTAATCTGTGTGCATACGTCAGAAATAAATAATTCTCTCAGCTGACGGAAAATGCAATGGGAATTTGAAATTATTAATATGTAGTTACCATCCTTAGTCGACTCTGTACGGTCGTGGAGACACACGCTTTTTGCTAAATTAAATTACTTAAACTTTTTTTAATATGGAAGAACAAGATACTAGTAACTTTGAAAAAAAAGTAAGTTTTTATTTATTAAAAAAAATTTAGAACTTAAATTTGAACATTTTTAATAATAATGTAAGAAAGGCGAACGAAAGGTTTGAAGCCCTTGTAAATTAAACAGTGCGTAAACTTTTGACAGGTAAGTAATTTCCCTTCTCAAATTTGAGAGTCGATTCGAAAGTTTGAAAAGTCACCGGTGTTATCTTTTTCGGCCACTTCGAGAGAAGATTTAACATTTTATTATCTATAAATAACTTTATAAATGAAAGCTTCGATGGCTTATAAATAGATTTTTATCCGTTTTAATTTAAATAACTATTATTATGGCCTTATTTATCGGGCTTATAATTTTGGAAGCAATTGAAATCTCAAGACCTCAATAATCCTCCGGGGTTGCAACAAAGCTTGAAGCAAAGAATCCACTCTCGTTCAACATTTGACTATTACGGTATCGATTGCCTTCGACCGTTCCACCCCAACTTTTCTCAGCTTGCGCAAGAGACTAGATATCGGCCTCCAAGTTGAGGTTCGCTACGACCCCGATGGCTTCGCGTATCCCATTACACAAAATTACTGTCAGTACAAATGATGGGAAAAACTAAATTATTTATGTAATAAACTAAAGAAGTATCGCATAAAAGTGCTCGTAAATATTTTATTTTAAGATGCAGTTACTGTCGGTTCGATTGCTTTTAAATTAAAAGGATTCCTTTCTAGAGAAAATCCCAAGAAGAGCGTCGCAGCAGTAGAACTGACGATAACCAAGGTGAAATAAAGAAATTTAAGGAGAACCTACTTCAATCCCTTCCGACTGGAGAGTAAGTAATGAAAATAACCTGCCTAATTAAACTTAATGGATGTATCAATTAAGTTTAATTATTATTATGTTTAGCTGTATTTATTTAGGTCAAACTATAGCTAATTGTGTAAAAATGTGCACAGTACGCGTTTTTTGGGTGTCTTTTGTCCTCAAAAGATACCTGAGAGGAACTTAAATTCCTTAACCGCTGTAGCATCCCCTGTCATCCTTAGCCCGGGGTGCTACGGCGGTGAATGAGCTCAAATCCACCAATCAAAGATTATGTCAAACAATCCGAGCACGTCAGGACCTCGTCGCAACTTAGGTTCAAAATATAACCAGGATATAACTAGAAACTATACCAAGTAGCTCCAAAAAAGGCAACAGGTCAAGGTCAATTTCATTTTTTCCTTTGTATATGATATTGCCATCATTATAAATTCAGTGTATTTTTTACATTTATAAAACTGATCGATCACCATTATTCATAATTCTTCTACATTTCATTTCGACACTCTTCATGTAAGTACATAAATATATTAATTGGCTTGAATAAATTATTTCATTTTTAACATTTAGGAAGGCTGTTATAAAAATCGCCCTTACATCTATATTTTTTAATTGATCGCGGCTCAGTTTGAATTATTCTGCCGACGTTTGATCGCGTTAGCTCTCAGGGTCAGAAATACCTCAGCGAACCGAATGACATGGCACAATTAGCTTGCCAGTAAATTGGGATTCCATTCCTGTTTTGTACTGAACACTGATTAGTTCTGATGAAGTATAATCAATAGCATTGGTGTCGATAAACTAGCGATATTCAGCCTTTTTGACATAAGAATAGCTAAACAACCTCATGTTGTGTTTCCAGTGGTAAGTAGGGTAGCCAGAGCTCACTGAAGAATTTTTCTGCTGTCAGTAGGAACTCCAAAAGCTTATCCTGCTTTTTCTTATGCGAGACGGCATAAAAACTCTCTGTTCTTACAGTGTTGGCAGCACGAGTGTGACTCCCCTGTTGTTGCACACGTCCATAGTCCATTTCCAATAGATGGGCCGTGTGTTTGTCTGCCGCCTAAGTAGTTTAAAAAAGAGAAATTTTACCTACTTATGTATTATGTAATCAGCTGTAGAATACATTCATTACGTACCTATCTACTACACTATTTAGTGTCTTTTTAATCCTTATTATTTAATTTTATACTTAGCTTATCTAATCCTCCAATAGCTCTGTAATAGCGGAAAGTGGAAACGATTTGCTATCCGTACCGCAGCCAGCGAGATCTCGCTCTGCGTCGAGAGCAAGGGAAGCTCTATGTATACCAGCTAACGTTGCGGCCGAGCTCGATGATAATAAAATATTTGAATTACGAGAGGTACGATTTTTAAACTTAATAATCAAAATTAATAACATGTAATATTACCTTTACCTTCATATTTATCCTTTTTACGTAGGTACTTTTCATTATGTTCATACCTTTTTATTTCATAGATAATTATGCATGAAAATATGTCTTTTCTTAACCACTAAGCTACCGACGCTTCCTATATCAATCTATTCTTATATCAATTACTGCATCGAACTAACGAACTGTAGAATCTTCTATTACGTTATACTCGTATTATGAAAATATGAACACAGCAACAGCTCTAGCTAAGCGTTAATATACTACGAGTGTCACAATATTAGAATAAGAAACAAACTATATTTTTCAGGCGTTCCTTCTTTTCGACATGGATGGCGATGGATGTATCGATTACAGTGATCTTCGTGCTACCTTAGTCAGTTTGGGGGACAAAATTGACGAAAATGCTATTCGTAGTATGTTAGCAGAGGTTTGTACACATTGATTATATAGCTATAGTGTAGAAGCAATTCCTGAACATCAAAACATCTGCAAATTGTTTATTTTTCTTGTGACACAGTGGTCATTTTACCTTCACTAACATTTAAAACTCACTCTAGTTTAACAGTAAAGATTGTTAAACTAGAGAGGATTTTAAATATGAATGCATCCTTACCTATAGGAATTTAAAGGATTTATTTATGTGCATTCTCGCCATTGATCAGCGAGCCTTAGTGAGTACAGCATGGAGCACAGTCTCAATGGCTCTGCTTGCTCTGGAAGTCCAGAGCCCGCTTTCCTTCTACTCCTTTCATTTAATTTAAACATTATTAGGACTTTATATACCTAAACTATTTGTGTCTCTTTAACATTCATGTCACATAGACAATCTAACTGACCTGTGCACAATACACAAAGCGACAGAACTAACTAAACTAAGTAGAGTCACGAATACAAAACAAAAGACAATTTACTAAAGCAACAATCTCCAACGCAAACACCAAAATAATTCATCCAATAAGAATAAAACAACGAAGTCTATTTGCTGAAGGCGGCGGTCTTAAAACAGATACAAACTTTGCTTTTCTTTTAATTCCGCTTAAGTATTGTTGGGAAACTTTGTGGGTCCTGACGAAAGAGGCTTCTAAGCTCATGTCAATCCACCGTGCAGATGAGGTCACAGGGATTTGCCCTCAGTGCTTTGCGGATCAAATTTAAATTCCCGTGTCTAGGATACTGTCTGGAGATTTTTCGGTATTACTCGATATCTTTCCTGTATCATTAAGATTAAGCTAAGCTTATTTGCTAGATCCGCTTTCTGGAATTGAAATTGGATTACCGGTTTCATTTTATGAAAGAGAATGCTTAACGTTTTATTTTAGGTACAGAAAATATACGTCGATAATAATCTTGGATTTTGAACTTAACTGAGAAAATAATATATGTGTGTGGAACTGTGGACACACATAGTAAACGGTGACAGAATTAACCGCTAGAGGCCTTATTCGGGAGAGTTAGTGTTTCATTCCTATAATTATGTCATACCATAGTAACTACATGGTACTTAGACCATGTGTAATAAATACTGAGTAAATACTCCTTTTTATACATAATATGGTATTTATACCTATTGGTATTAATATACGTTCATACAACGTTAAATGAAACATTAAGACTATAGGTAAAATACCACATCTAACGTAACCAAACCTGTCCAATTTAGCTACATCTTAAATAACATTGTTCTTTTGATATCATGTACCCTCTTTTTATTCCTTCATATAATTATACTTCCTTCACTGTCACAACATTTTTATTTTAATTAAATGAACAGGTAAGATGGTGGTATAAGCTATGAGTTAATTATTATATAAATTAATTTTAACAAAAAGTATAACCGACTTCAAGAAACGAAAAAGAGGCACTGAAAAGCGAAAAATAACGTAATTTACAGACTTTCTGATTAATTAGAAGTCAGTCAGGTAGGGACCACTCTGAAAGTATCCTATATCCAATAAAAAAAGAATTTTCAAAATCCGTCCAGAATAGGCTTCACAATCGCGTAACAAACATACAAAAAAAAGATAGCCTACGAATTGAGAACCTCCTTTTTTGAAGTCGGTTAATAAATTATTCACACGCCGTGCAGGGATCCTTCTCCATAACATTTTTTGTTCAAGTAGGTAAATATCTTTCCTTCTTCATACACGTTGTGCTTCTTAATTATAATTTTTGGATTAAAATATGCGTATCCTTTTACCTAAACATCAGATAAGATAATCCAATTTATTTTAACTGAGGTCCAGTCTGGTAGCATATTAGATATGGTAACATAGTAGATATTAAAATTAGGTAATATAAATTCTTTCGTAGTCTGGTAGTAATATAAATACCTGTTCAATTCTATATTGAGATAGAAATACCTACAGAATTTGAAGTTAAAAATTGGTTCTGCCTCACTATCATATTTTAATATATACATACATAACACTCACGCCTATTTCCCCCCGGTGTAGGTAGAGACAACAGTCCGCCATTTGACTCTATCCTTACATACTTCACGAGCTCCCTCTACTGATATGTATAAGGATGAATAATAGTTCATCCTTTCATGCAAGCCCGCTGGTTTCGAATATCTGCCCTTTTTTCAAATTTTTATTAAGTAATTGTTTTAATAAGTCATTTCCTTGACAAGCATGCAATTGAAATAACTTTTTTTTTGCTTTTATCTGATTTAAATAAATTTAATTGAATCAAAGATAAGTCGAATGAATTTTAAAGCGCTCACTACGCGAGCTTTTTCTTTAAAAATTGGCAAAATTAATATTCAGGCCGGAAATTGAATCTGCGACAGTCTCACGCTAGGGGAATACGCTGCAAACTGAGGTACCTCGATTCGTTTTGGATTTATTCTAGTTATCATTTACATAAATCTCAAGTGATGTTCTCAAAAATATTAATTTTATAAATTATTTGTATTAATCATAATAATTACATAAAAAGAACAATACTTGAATTGAATTAAATAAAACGTTTTGATGACTATTATTGACATTAGATTGATTGTTGTCAAGAGTGCCCCTAAAACCTAAACCGGCGAGCATTTATGGAAACCAATACGAAAATAGAAGAAGCAAAAGGTGTATGTCAGGATCTTTACCAGTAGAAACGGAATCGTCGACAAATGTCAGATTCTAGAAATGTCAGATGAGTTTAAAACGCCATATTCTATGAATGCCAGATTCTACAAATGCCAGATTCTTATAATGCCACATTCTACAATTGCCAGATTCTGTTAATGCCACATTTTTGTTACAATAATTGCAATTATCGTTTCAAACTAACCCAGTAGGAAAGAGGCATAACAAAGTGTGTAATAATATTTAATGAAATTAAACATACTAATTTGTAAGTATTTACTATCCTAATGCTCAAAGTTTCCAGAGCTATTTTTTTTTTTTTTTTAAATAGAATATTAGCGACCGAAATTACTAATATTCCCGTTAACCCCTCCAACTGAGCAAAATTGCTTGTGCTAGGAGTGGGTTCACGTCGGTAGTGTAGTGACCAGGATTCGAACCCGGGACCTCTCGATCGTAAGGCCGACTCCTTAACCACTAAACTACCGACACTTATTTTACTTTGATATTACCTTTTACTACTAGATAGTTGATAGATACTACTAAACAATAAATATATCAATAACCTTACACATTTTCAGGCGCCAAATCCGTTGGATTTCGACGGGTTCGTCAATTTGTTGGGATATAAAACTCTTGAATTGGACTCAGAGGAAACATTGTTGGCCGCATTGTCGCGTTGGGAAGATAGTGACAAGAAGGGACTTATATCAGAAGAAAGGTAATGTTTACTGTGCAATTTTGTAAAGAAATGTTTTTTAGACTTTCTTGGAACTTACAGCACACAACGTAGTTCTAGTACTACTTAATTAAGTATTAGAGCGTTTTCACATTATCCGATCCGACATCGGTGTCCGACGACGATAACTGCAGCCGATAGCTGACAAAACAGCGATGTCACGTCACGGTGGACAATATGAAAGACAGATACATATTCTACATTTTACTTCCTCCGATATCGGTGATATCGTCTCCGGCGTCCGAAACGCTCTTCATCTCAGCAGTTCCTTTATAAGTTCGTTTCAAGGAACTATAGCGACAATTTTATAGTTCTTTACTTGCGAGGGTGCGTTTTTGTGTATGTGTTACTATCACGGAGGACAGAATTTCCTTCTCCATGGTTAGGTACTATGTATAAGAGCGAAATAAAGGTTATGGTACTCTTTACTACGAAATTATTTAATCACTTCTATGTATAATAGTGAGTGTAATAAGGAATCGCTAGGGTTTTTGTTCAAGTGTTCGGTTCATCATAAATTACAAATTTATGACTAAAGTATAACAAAACTTTCTATACCTACCAAGTAATTTCATTAAACATAAATCTTGAAGTTGTGTACTATCCAGAATATTTATGTGCTCCATCCAATAATGAATTTACATGATCTCATAACTAATATCTTAGCAACTAAGAGAATGGGCTAAGTTATGTAATCCTCGGTGTATTGAGGCCGCTAATAAAGTTCGACTTGAAACTTGAACTAGTGTATCTACGTATATTGAAATACGTCTATATGAATGAACGTATCTCGCGTCTCATACTCGCCTCTAGAGTGAATTATTTATATGAGTCCCTCTATCCTCTTCTTACACATGTGTAAATAGGTTTTAGTGCGGAAACAATGCGAACAGTGTTAGTTTGAAGTTGTGGCAAACATTGACTTTGAAGATACACACGATTAGACTTAAATGTCGCAGTGTCAGGACCTTGGAGGCCGAGGGATTTGGTATAATACGAGGATGTGTACGTACTATTTTTGAACTGGGAACGTCATAGTTTTATTCGAAAGTTTAATCCTATTTTCACGCCTGATACAACTTTGAGCAAAACATGTTTATTTATCAGCAAGGAGTAGTTTTGTAACATTTCAAAGTTAAAATATAAACCTAAACGAGGTTTTCGGTTTTGTAAATCAATAACCATCATGAGACTGTTGAATCAAATCCTCCATCAAAGTGTCTGATATTTTATTTTTCGAACTAGTTATTAAAAACTGAAACCAAAGTTCAATATTCATACCTGCCTGACTGACACGCAAAAATATTTTCTGACGTTGTTTGACAGATATACAGGTATTTTGATAGAATATATTTGATTTTTGTACATTGAAATATTAGACTGTGATTTTCTGGAATATTCAATTTTCGTTTCATAATTTCTTTAAAGTAAATCGTTAGCTGTAGTTTGCATTTAGAGCTAAGGATACATAATCCTTAATTCATAAATAACAATACCTGCTATGGGTGTTGACACACTTCGGGGACACAGGTGTGACTCTTTACCACTTAGGTGGCAGACAAGCACTCGGCCCACCTGATGAAATGTGATTAGCCTTATGACCATAATTTCAATTTTCTGCATGTCTTTTCACTCCAAACAGTGACACATCTGATCACAGTGACCTAAACGTACTCATAATAATATTATCGATTTTTATTATGTGTAATCTTCCAGTTCAAAGATTTTCCTACTAAGTAACTGTTTGTAATATATAGACAGATTACAATAAATGGCGAGTTCAGAAAAACACCAAACCGATCGATTGTTTACTAAGAAAACTTCCTCTTGCTGGGACAACTTTGTATATTAAGTACGATAATACCCGCTTCTCTTCGAATGCCAAAAGAAATACGTAGAAAAGCAAAAAAAAACATCCGCTTCAGTTTATCTACCTCCGAAGTTTTGTAATATAGTGAATAGCAATAAGATAATAGACGAACAGAATGTTACGATAATTATTGTTTATTCTAATATAAGTTTTGTTGGTTTGCAATATTTCACACCGTAATAGTTCAACGTGATTTCTTGCATCGACTCAGTTTATGGCCAGTTCAAGATCCTTAGTTTCTTGCTTTTGGCCGTTATCGCAACTGTGTTTCACAACCAGTTGTCTACGAGGATTATAGGTTTGTTGCTAGTTGTGTACGGTGGTAGGATCAGTAATCGTATGTATGGTGACAGAATAAGTGATCTTTAAAAAAAGACCTAAATATAATATAATAATCTTCAAGACTTTTTGTTCGAAATGAAAATTCTGTAGCATGTATCCAGCCAATTTAGCATCTAGATGACAGTACTTGACAGCCTCCGTGGCGTAGCGGTAGTGAACGCGGCCGCTGCGCAGGAGGCGCGGGTTCGATCCCCGCTCAGTGCAAATATTTGTGTTCATGAAATATGGGTATTTGCTTTGGTCTGGTCGTGCCTCGGAGAGCACGTTAAGCCGTCGGTCCCGGTTGCCATAAGAACATCTAGTGCAGTCGTTACGGGTAGTTGGCGCCCTAAAAAATCCAAAAAAACAACAGTCTAGCTGCAAAGCTTCAATATCGCCTAATGTTACCATTGGGATGTGGAGGTCAGATGGCAATCGCTTCACAGAAAATATCGAGGTCTAGCCAAATCCGTAGCTAAAACTGGTAAAGCGGACCCTAGACTCCGAGCTGAAAAAGCTTCGGATGCGACTGAGAATTAACGCTAGGAGGAAGAATGACAGTACTTGAAAGGGAGACGAGCTTCAAAATGAGAAAATTATGAGATAGTTCTCAATGAGTTGCCTACTGTTTCGGTCAACTAAGTAAACCGAGGTTTTTAAATGTCGGCTTGGTCTTATTTTTTGAGTAACTATAATACTGGATGTCACTTGAAATATCAACTTTAAGGGTACCAATATTCTTTTCGACCTTAACGTCTAAAGTTAATTGGCTCAAAAGCTTTTTAAATACCGCCTTGACCTTATCTTTCACATTATTTATAACATTGAATGATACTCGATATCTTGGGTTCAAAAATCAAATTACGCCGTTGGACGTATTCTATTGACGCAAAAATTTAATTTTCTCAGACCCAAATGAATAACACAATTATATCTTAATAGTCACAAAAAGGTACCGTTTAAATTATACATTCCACAAGGGAATCATAAATATGGCGAATCAAGATTTAAATTACATTTTCAGATATTCGCATGATGTATTTAAGTCAAGCTATGATTTAAACCGGTCCTGCGGCAGTTACCGAATCTGCATGACGTTGTTTTAAAATTTATCATTCTGAATATTGGGTATCAAATTAATGAGATGTTTTCGTTATTAATTTAAAATTTAAAATACCGTAACAACAAAATAAAATGAAAACTATTTGGCCATCTGAATCGAGTGACAGAGATTTCACAGGAGTGGTCTCTATTTATTATATTCTACATTAGACTATAGATATATTTAGGTAGCTATTTCCAGTTCTTTGTTTATTTAATATAACACATTGCGCTATAAATAAAATAAAATATCTGAAAATAAATTTTGAAAACCATTGAAAAATCAAACTGGAGAGCATAAAAAAACATTTCAGGGAATACCTCTTCGCGGAGGGATTTGTGTTGCACATATGTGTGTGCAAGAAATTACAAAATTATGCAATATAGGTACCATTAATATCTAGACAATATTTGCATGAACCTACTATATGCGACTACATTATACATATACCTAGATATGCAAATGTGCGAATGCATGTAATTCGCTATCTAATCATGATTTCCGTTAAAATCATTTTGCAATTTCCCAAACTTCATAATTCGTATCCTTTTTTGGCAGGTAACTTGATTAAGCTTACTGTTACTGAAGCGAGTAGAGGTTCGCTATTGTACCATAGTTCACCGATGGGTATTCATAGAATGTGATAAGGGGTGACCCTACCCGTATTCACCTGACATAATATAAGAGTGTTTTAAATTAAGGTAACAACCCAAATCAGATTTTGCCCGTACCATCGATTTTAATCTCAAAAGTTTTTCATCTTTGTTAAGAAATTCAACCGATTTTTCTTTTTGGCACTTTTTTTTTATAAAACTGTAATAATATTATGATTACTAAATTATTAGTGTGTTTTTCTATTATTTTGCAAAGGGGATTATAACGACTTTTGTTATGAGAAGTATAAATATATGACTCTTTCTCTGCTAAATGTATGGTAGTTCAAAGAAAACTTTCCCAGGTCTGTTTTAAAACTTGAATTTCAAATTAACAGTAGATGCAGATCTGTAAACCTTCGAAGATCCGTCCAAATTATACACACATGCCTTTCTCTTTTCTTCAGGGGTAAGCGAAGACAATATGCCTTCATTTGCATTTTCATCAAAATCATCTGATTTGTTTGGAATTCAAATGCAAATGGCGGGTTACTAGCATAATGTTTTTTTCGCGTAATGACAATTAAGTTAAGTTGACATGAAAGCATGTTACCTAGATAGCTGAAAGACAATTCAGCTAAATGGCATTAGTAAATTTTTAGTTAAATAAAATTGGATGTAGTAGGCAGATAGGAATAACAAGAACTTTCAGTAAGGTATGCAAAGTGTGCGGGAATGGCATGAACACTTTAAGTGGTTTTAGTTGTTATGTTGCACTTTGCTCAATTTGCCCAGAGGCCTTAATTCCATTTCTTTCCTTCATTTGCAATCAATTTAATGTTTTTTAGTTGTATAAAATATTTTTGTATTTTTTTTTGTCATTTGTAATCAATCATATACCTACACCTAATTTGATTTGCATTAGCAAAACATCGTCAATATAATTATATCATATTATGATTAATTGACTCTTAGAGTACTTGTAGGCAGTTATTAAATTATTTATGTCTTTGATAAAGACAGGAACACTCAGGTAAATCATTATTATGTTCATGAAAGGACTGACCTGCCTCATGAGAACTGACCAGACTAAAGTAAAATGTAATTTTGTGCCGTAATAATTTAAAAGATAAGTAATTTAATATGTAGGCTACCTCATTCAAAAGTCTATATACTTAAGAGGGAACACCGCGAAGGTTTATTAAAATTCTCAGTGCAATCTGTGTTTTACGACAACCCCTGGATAGGCCTTTGTATAATTCTAAGGGAGAAATTTGACGAGAGAACGTATACAAAAACATTTGTACATCGTACCAAGAATCGTAAAATAAAATTATATGTTCATACATTTTGTACTCGTCTGTACCAGAACATACATCCCTTGAAAATACGAATAAATATACCCATTGTGCCTGCAAACGAGACCTTAAATATTAATAGTATCTACAAAATGATTTCGGGTAACATTTCAGAAGTATTGTATAAATAAGTACTTAGCTGGAATATGTTTTCGCAAAAATAATTCTGTATTTCATATTGAAACTAACGTATTAATTTACAATATTGTATGTTATGTTATGTTATATTGTAGACGTGTAACTTTAGACCGTGAAAACCGTGAAAATAAATGTTAAAATTATTTTATAACTATGATACTTCGGTTATACAGAATTTTAACGTTTTACTACGAATCTCGCGTCCCTTGATGTTTTCGCTTCAAGTTATATACATACATCATCATCATCATGTTAGTTGCTTACAAAGATTGCACTATAGAACACAGGGTTCGCTCTCCTACTCGTCTCTCGACTTACCTTAATCATGAATTTTACGGGAGCGACTGCCCCCCTGCCTAGAGCCAAACTTGTGTGGGAGCAAAACAGATAATCCCACACATATTTTTTAAGTTTATACGAGTTCAAAAATATGCATGAACTGTATTTGAAAAGTTTTCCGATCATCAGAAATGAACCGAAATACATTTGTTGCAATTAGTGCCTAGACCAGGGTTCTGGATTACCATTGAGCCAGGCCGTATTGCTCGCTTAAACGTCTACAGTTTAATTATACTAAAATAGAAAATCGTGATCACAATCAAAGGGTTGCTGATACAATTTAAATTCAAAGCGAAAACTAAAGGTCTTTGTAAAGGGATTCAAAATTTGTTTCAAAATTTTCAAGCTACGAAATCGGTGGGCACACGTTCCTATGCCGAAAACATTTTCCTTTTATTTCCAGATCAATAAGGAGATAATGTGAAACGCTAAAACAAAATTTATTGCATACTAGCTGTTTCCCACAGCTTCGTTCCCGCGACCTTCGGGACTCGGAAAAAGGTTTATTGCTCAGTCACGTCTAAACGAATAGCAATATTTTATTTGGTTGCTATGACCTTATTGATTCTAATCGTAGTAGTTGTGTTATTGTTTACCATTTTTTCCAAGCGAATCGATTGATTTTTTTATATAACTTAGGTGGCAGACAAGCACACGGCCCACCTAATGGAAAGTAGTTACTGTGGCCTATAGACGAGTGCAACATCAGGAGAGTCACACTACTACGTTCTTATTTTAAACCTAATAAAACGTATTTTCAAAAAAAAATCGAATGTACCTAGTTAAGTTTTTTCGAAATAACTACTTGTAGTATCTATTTTTATATCACTTAGGAGACAGATAAGCACACGGTTCACACGATGGAAAGTAGTTACCGTAGCTTATGAACGTGTGCAATACCAGAGGAGTCACACTCGTGCTACCGCCTCTGTAAAGTCTAGGTAGTAAAATAAAATCTAGGTAAAATCGAAGTAACCTAGAAATGTGTTGATAACCATAGCGTAACCATATGATTGACAATACCTACATATCATGTTGATTAGATGCGAATAGGTAGGTACACTTTGACTTTATCTTTCTACTGCGATAAACAACCGTTCATAAAGAAAACACACAATGTTTTATCTAATTTATATGCTGTAGGTAATATTTTTTCTTCGTCTCGAAGAGTTGTTTATCTCAAACAAAAATAATTTATTGTTTCGACTTCTATTATTCAAATCTGTCTTTGTTATATCTCTTTTGTCACCATCACACATTTTATTTGTTTGTGATTATTATGAAAATTGGAAAAGAAATTGTGGTAGCTTTCTTTTCATTTGTTATTCTAACTGAATTCTTCGGAATACGGGCAGTATGTGGAAGATACCTTTTTAGACTTAAGTTATTTTAGTGTATCTATGTATGTTTTTCTTTTGACCTTAAACTTTTTTCTCTGGTACCAACCAGATTTTAGTTGTTACAAAGGCCGAAAGTAGGATACTATTGTACCCTAACTTAGTAATAAAAGTGATTATCAGTTATTCAATTAATTAACTATGCTAAGCGGATGCATTTTATTTATATCCTTTATTCCCACTAGTTCCTTTGCTAGTTGCTTTGAAGGGACTACTGGGACTTTTTTGTCCGTATAGTTCCTTTGAAGGAGCTTCAGGTGTTCTAAAAGTCGATATTGTTTGACCGCCTTGCCACAGTTTTCTTAGTATTCATTTTATTGAAGAAAATTGGTAATTGTGGAAAAAAATATAGTAGTAGATATCTAGTTTGACTCAATAAATGGTATAATTTAAGTGAGAATTATTGTTCTTAAAACAACAAATAAATAACAAAACAAACAAGTGAAACATGGTGTCCTTTTTCCAGGATCCGACATGACCTCATGACTTTTGGCGATAAATTTACGTCGAAGGAGGCCGACTACGCCTTGGACGAGGCCCCAATGATTGTACAAAACGATGGTTCTACTATGATCGACTACGTAAAATTTTGCAGCAAACTAGCAGGCTTGAGAAAACCCACCAAACCTGATGAATAACGCACAAATTGTTTACTCGAAAAATTAAACACATTGTAGTCCTTAGATTTTGTTGGAGCCTGAATTCTATTTATTAAAATAATAAATATCCGGGCTCACGATTTTTTTTTTGGTAGATACTAATTTATTTTTGATCCCGATCTCATCTGGTTATCATTTGGACTCTCTCTCTCTCTCTATCTTTCCATTTGGATAAAAATAATTTTGCTAATTAGAAGTGATTCATGAACCGGATCATATAATAATGCAAGAATCTATTTTGATGAACTATTTTAGTGTAAACTAGCCGACCGTTAGACCTAGGTGAATAATTAATTTGTCTCACCGCAACGAGGGAAGAAAATATGCTACACGAGTATCTAAAAAACTCGCTTTCAATGTATTTCTATACATATAGTTATGGCTTCCAAAAGCTATTAAGCTTATAGATTTACGATCACAAATATTTTTGTGAAAGTGAATTTCATAGTTTACATAATTTATCAGTACAATAATATAATACATCAGCTTTGCTATCAAACTAATGCTTCTGTAAGTAAAGTCGAAGTTCCTGGTAATGAACCAATTTCGAAGAGGATTTCACTAAATAGAGAAGTTTCGTTTCACTGTAGATTTAAACTTTGTAGACTCTCTGCGAACTGAAATATTTTAAGATGCTCGTCAATTATTTGGAAGAATGATTAAGTTCTTAGTTTGATTGTAGGAGCTCTTAAAATTTACTATAAAGTAACTGAAAATAATATTTACAAATTAAATTATGAATATCTAGGCCCATTAATCAATCAATCTAGCTATTATAGTCAATCATAATTTGCTCCAATATTATTTTCATAAGTTTGAGATGTATTAGACAGTGATTTGCGATGCGGCAAAAAGAGCTAAGTGACATAAACATGGTATGGGTTTATTACGAAATGAATGAAAATACAACGATGACACAACTCCATTACTTATTATTAGACAAGAAAAGTGATTACGATACACAGCCTCACTAACTGTCCATCCCTACTAATATTATAAATGTGAAAGTAACTCTGTCTGTCTGTCTGTCTCGCTTTCACGCCCAAACCACTGAACCGATTTTGATGAAATTTGGTATAGGGGTAGATTAGACCTTGAGAAAGGACATAGGCTATATTTGGTCGCGATAACCGACATCCACGCGGGCGGAGCCGCGGTCAAAAGCTAGTATTATATATGTGGCAGTACAGTCTAGTCGTGCAGCCGAGAAATGTTCTGTAAATTCGCTACAATTTCACTGATAGGTTTGCTTCAATTTCGATGACACGTTGATGAACGTTTTCCTGAAGCATAAATAAGTCGAGATCTCGAGTGATATTCCATCTAGTATAGCCACTAGCAATTCAATTCAATTCAATTCAATTCTTTATTTTCAAAATAGTGCAACACTGTTACAGCTTTTTGACGTCAAATTCTCCTTAAAATTAAGTTTACCATGAATTTAATCACTTACTCGTAGCAAATTTCAATCCGCTATTGGTTTGGCTCAAAGACTGCTAACGTAATTCAATCAATTTCAATTTAAACATTTAAACCTATGGAAGATGATGATGTGAAGTTGAAAGTATCATGTTATTTTTAACTAATTTTTGCCAAAATATCCCTAACATTAATTTTAGTAGTGCTTCTGGTGGAGTGTTTTCGTTCTGAACCCACGAAACTTTACCCGGGAATATGTTTTCCGATCTGAACCTAGAGAGATTCTACCCACAAAAATATTGATATTAATGTGTCTGTCTGTGCCCTAATTTTGTCAATAGTGTAACCAATTCAGAATGAGAGAATGCTGTACAAAACTGAGATAAGTGCCAAATCAGAAGCTGGGTTCGTGGATATATTTAAGACTAATTGAATTTATGATGATAATAAAACGAAATTGAATTCTAATTTGAATTTCTAAGAATTACACGATATGCAAATAATACTAAGAGAGAGATTGTCTTCGCATTCAATATTCCTTAGGATTAATATAAGTATGGTGACGTCAGTTTACTAAAGAAAACGTATATGTACTCACTCAAGATGTTCCTTATATATGTCGAAGTCCGTGAACACGAGCTCGACAATCTCGTGTGGCGCCGCCACGAACGTGTAAAGAAGGCAGTCGACTCGAAGCGGATAGGGGCGCGGGTAGTCAGGGCTGCTAAACGTGCCTCGCTCCTTGCCATGCGTCGACGTGAAGCGGATGCACGTACAACCTGCACAACATGGTAATATTATCAAACCTGACCTTACCGATCCTGAATATAGATGAGGATGAATTGAGGCGGAAGAAACGAAATTGAGTGACACGTAAATATACTGCGACATTGTTAAGCAAATACTGTTTTATTGATTGGCAAGATTTATTAAATGTATATTGAGCCAAGGGTACAGGAGTTAGCCCTGGGTCAGCCAAGGTGCAAGGGATATGTCTTAGACAATCTTAAACCCCAGCATCTGAAGATCCAAGACAGTGGTGGTTTTAGTCGGTTCGAGTCCGACGTAACCGCCTCCGCTAGGGGTCGAAGTAGTATCTGAGGGGAATTCTGCACAAAAAACGGAGAGCTAAGGTATCTTAGTTTAGAGTTAATAGAACTGAATACACTGTAAAAAAATTGTGTTATTAATTTTAGCGATCGCATTCTAATTCTAGCAACGTTGATGCTAAAAAGTAGCTATGAAGGGATTTCCTAGCGTATCTATAATTTTTATGTATGAAATGAAATAATAAAATAAAGTTCATTAGTTTTCAAATTAATGGAATAATATTAATAATTAATAATTATTAATAATTTATGGGAATCTGCCAGATTTGTCGACAATTATGATTACTGCTCTACTCCCTTGGTCAGTAGTGTGTTGATATATCGGCTAGGTATGCCAACGGGGATAATGTAACTTTCAATAGGTTGAAAGAAATTTTCCATTAAACGCAGAAATTTTAGATTTTAAGTTCGCCCTCTCAATAGAATAAAATAAGATCATAATAAGAAAGTATACATAATAAGAATACAGTAAGTATACTAAAATAAAAAGAAAGGGCCTTAATTAGCTACTTGAACGGAGTAGATAATAATTAAGTTCACATGTGTTCCGAGAAGCACATAACTAACCGGAATAGGTCCTTTTATAAAGATTGTGGTAGTAATTTAGAAAGGTGGGTGGTAAATTATTACTCACCCACATTCGATTACTCCTGAGACGTTAAAGGCAATTATCTAAGGAACTTAAAGGTTTACTCTCGGATATTTTCTAGAACTTCATCTGTTTTATAATTACTTAGTAGTATCTCTTTTTACACGACAGTCTCTTTTTACATGTCAGTCACATTTGCTCATAATAATCTTAAGCACATTCATTAAAATAGTCATTGAAGCAAACCTTATCTGTAGGAATGAGTAATAGCAGTAACGAAGATGAATGTTTTTAGGAAGGAATTTCAATTAATTTTGTAAACAGTGAGCTAAACCTATACCTATTAAATGAAAAGTCCGAAAAGCAATTCCTTTCTGATAGCAAACAGTTCCTAACGTAGGCTATGGATGCTTGCAATAAAAGAGGTGATCTGCACACAGAGGATGGTAGGGAAGCAGGAAGTAGTACAATGGGAAAGATAGAGAAGAAAAGTAAGGCATCAGACAAACTCCTTACAAAATGCTGTATACTGTTATTAGATTGATTGAATCAGTCAGTTAGTCTTCATTTCGGTAGAAACATAGGTAAAAAACGTAATTACTTCTCCGAAAATGAATAAATTGTTTGTTACTTAATCACACTAAATCTAGTCTATGAATTTCGCTTAAGTTCTCCACAAAGGTGAAAATATACCCTTTATCTCAGTAAAAGTAATTAGAAGTGCCCTCATATAAGGTACGGAGGAGATAGGGCATAAAGGGATTTAACCTTTGAATCTGAAGCACTTTCTTTTGTAGAAATCTACAACGAAACATCATTATTTGTTCAGTGTTAAGTACATCACCAAAGTATCTTGGAGAGAGGGTTGAGAATAGACAAAGCGTGATTAACGCCTTTGATGTTAAGAACGTTTACAAGTACCTACCGTAAATGCTCATCATAGTGGATATAAATAAAAACTAATATTGTTATTGCTTTGAACCTTTTCATCCCTCTAATAGCAAATAAAATAGCCCCATAAGTCTTAATGAAAACATATTAGAATCCGTTAAAATCAGTTTTATATTAATCCCTACTTCCCTACTAATATTATAAATGCGAAAGTAACTCTGTCTGTCTGTCTGTCTGCATGTCTGTCTGTCTGTCTGTCTCGCTTTTACGACTAAACCGCTGAACCGATTTTGATGAAATTTGGTATAGGGGTAGATTAGACCTTGAGAAAGGACATAGGCTATGTTGGGTCGCGATAACCGACATCCACGCGGGCGGAGCCGCGGGCAAAAACCTAGTGAGTTATATTTGCCGAAACTATCTATCGATAGTTTTATGAAAACAGTTAAACAGTTCATCACTATGGTTAATTTATCAAGAATTGACCTGCACCTTACGGTAAACAATGGTGGCCACCATTTTTATACCACTTAAGTGGCAGACAAGCACACGAGCGGGGTGTATGGGGGCTCACCTAGATCTTGAGCCCCAAGCCAACCTCACCTGCTAGCTGGTGCACCTGCTGAACAACGGACGAGGCTCTGGCGCTGGCTTTCCCCTCGGGGTTGGGGGGTCGGACGGCAGTCGCCCCCGGAAAAGCCAAAATTGCCAAATTTAAAATTAATATGGCTCGTAATAAAAGGAATCACAATGAGGGTAGGGCGCCGCCGCAAAACGGCGCGCATGAGGGTCGCCCGCCTCGTGTCGCAAGTGGGCAAGGGCTACCGTGCCTGAGCCGGGCACGGCTAAAGATGTTAGGCCAACACTGTGATTCACGAAAACTCCGCTTCGCAACGTGGAACATCGGCACGTTGACCGGTCGCACGAGGGAGTTGGCTGACGTACTCTGCAGGCGGAGAGTGGCCGTGGCGTTCCTGCAGGAGACTCGGTGGGGTGGCGATAGCACCATGCACATTGGGGAGGGCTACCAGCTGATGTACACAGGTGCACCTGACGGGCAGGCCGGGGTGGGCGTGGTGCTCTCCCGGGCGTTGCAGGATGACATCTTGGAGGTGAAGAGCTATAGCGCCCGACTTATGGTTGTGGGGGTGCTTATCGATGGGATTATAACCCACCTGATAAGTGCTTACGCTCCACAGGCTGGGCGTGGCGAAGCCGAAAAGATCTTGTTCTGGGACCAACTCGGGGGAGTGCTTCGTGACGTCCCGCTGTCGCAGGAGATTGTCCTGGGCGGTGACCTGAACGGTCACGTGGGTGACGGATGTGAGGAGTTTGGGCGTGTCCACGGCGGTTTTGGATACGGTAGTCGCAACCCAGAGGGTGAGCACATCCTTAGAACGTGTGCGACTGCCGACCTGGCCATCGTGAACACGTACTTCAAAAAGAAATCCGAACATCTTGTCACCTACAAGAGCGGGGGGCGCTTAACCCAGGTTGATTTCCTGCTCACTAGGAGGCACAGCATCAGCAGGGTGGCCAACTGCAAGGTTATACCCGGGGAGAGTCTCACTAGCCAACACCGTCTCCTTGTCATGGACCTCCGCGTGAAACCCAAAGACAAACGTGCCGAGCGTGCCCAACGCAAAATCAGGTGGTGGCTGCTTGATGAAGCTAAGTCCCAAAGTTTCGTCTCAGCCATCGGTGACAAGTGCGCCGATGCTGTAGACGAACCAGTACAGGTTTCTTGGGACAGGATTCGGGCAGCTATTCTTGAGGCGGGGAGGGTGGTGCTCGGCATGTCTAAGGGTGGACGCAAGTGTGACAAGGACACCTGGTGGTGGAACGACACAGTCCAGAGAGAGATCAGGGTGAAGAAAGCCCTCTTTAAAAAGTGGCAAGCGTCCAAATCTTCCGATGACCGCGATGCGTACAAAGATGCAAAACGCGCCACCAGGAGAGCCGTAGCCAGGGCCAAACGAGACCACTTGCAACCTCTATATACCAAGTTGGAATCGTCTGAGGGGCAAAAGCTCATATATAAGTTGGCGCGTTCCAGGGCCAAAGCGGCGCAGGGTCTATCCAAGTGCCGCTGCATTAAAGACCCTGGGGGCAATTTGTTGTACGAGAAAGTCGCGGTGAAGGAGAGATGGCGCTCATACTTCCACGAGCTGCTGAATAAGCAGCATAAAGAGGTGCAGCCACCAGACCTCCCTCCGAATCAAGGACTAGTGCCACCGATAACGCCTGCGGAAGTCCAGACTGCCATTCGCCGCATGAAGAACCGGAAAGCTGTCGGACCCGACGAAGTCCCCATCGAGGCTTGGAAGGCAATGGGCGCCCGTGGTGTGGGCATTCTAGCAAATCTTTATAACCGCGTACTCCTCACCGGCGAGATCCCGAACCAGTGGAGGCTGAGCATCATCACGCCAGTCTTCAAAGGCAAGGGATCGGTGCAGGAGTGTGGTAGTTACCGCGGTATAAAGATAATGTCCCACACCATGAAGCTCTATGAGCGGATAATCGACTCCCGGATCCGACAGGAAAGTACACTCTCGGAGTGCCAGTACGGGTTCCGTCCCGGGCACGGGATCATGGACCCAGTGTTCGCCCTAAGGGTTGTGGCGGGGAAATACAGGGCGAAGAATACGCCCCTGCACTGCCTATTCTTAGACATGCAGAAGGCCTTCGACTGTGTTCCTCGCGAGGTGATCTGGTGGGCACTGCGGGCCAAGGGTGTCCCAGAGACTTACATTGACACCATCCGAGACATGTACTACGATTCCGGTTCCGTGGTTCGGACTGCTGTTGGCGACTCGAAAGCCTTCCCCATCACCGTCGGGGTACACCAAGGATCCGTCCTTAGTCCTTACCTGTTCAGCGTGGTATTAGATGTTTTGTCGGACAGCATTAGAAACTCACATGAGCAGCCTCCGTGGTTGCTCATGTATGCTGATGATATTGCGCTCATGGACGTGGACAGGAGCAGATTGGTGCGACGCGTGAAAGGATGGAAAGAAGCGCTTGAGAACGGCGGTCTGAAGCTAAATGTAGCGAAGACAGAATACTTAGCGTTAAACTCCACAGATCCCACACCCGTCCGCATAGGCGATGATTTGGTCGAGCGCACGGACCAGGTTAAGTACCTAGGATCTGTACTTCATGTGACCGGTGAGATCGACCACGACGTCAAGGCACGCATTGCTGCCGCGTGGGCCAAGTGGCGAGAAATGACTGGCGTGACCTGTGATCCTAAAATGCCAGTCAGGTTGAAGGGGCAGGTCTATAAGACGATCATTAGGCCTGTTCTCTTGTATGGTTGTGAGGCGTGGCCGCTGCTCGAGCGACACAAGCAAGAGCTGCGTGTCACGGAGATGAAAATGTTGCGGTGGATGTGCGGCGTTACGCGTAAAGATCGCGTACGGAACTCTCGCATCCGCGGCAGCCTCCATGTCCGTGACATCGCGGATAAAATGCAAGAGAGCCGCCTTCGCTGGTGCGGCCACGTCTTGCGGCAACCGCCAGGCTACGTGGGGAACAAATGCCTGGCAATGGTACCCCCGCCGGGTCCAGGTAAAAGGGGTAGGCCAAAGAAGTCCTGGCTTGACGTCGTGGAGGGTGATATGCGTGCAAATGGTCTCACTACCATGGACGCTCAAGATCGTGCGAAGTGGAGAAGGAGGAGCCGGAAGGCGGACCCTGAGCTCCGGGGTCATCTTGGCCACGGATGCAATCGGGAGAATACGTCTATATGCAGATGATGATGAAGCACACGAGCCACCTGATGGAAAGTGGTTACCGTGGCCTATGGAGACAACAGCAGGGGCAACACACACACCCTTAAAGAACCCCATACTGTAGTCACATGGAAAAATCATGGCAGTGAGTACATTTCACGCTTTTCTCCTCAGCAGTGTCTTTAAAGAACAAAAGTTTATATGGCGTAATTGGGTTTTGTTCACTATTATTCCACCTTTATCTACGTAAGAACAAGTCATCATTATCAAGAAAACAAAATCCTACATTCAAACACGAAGCAATTAACCCTATATAAAAAGATCAGCACTCAACTCGAAGTAAGTTCTCCATAAAATTAAATTTCATTTGCCAAACATTCCTCGTAAGTCATCCCTTGACCTTCCTATCTCTCATCCGCATCATAGACCTCATATTCAATAACTCAAGGATCAGATCTTATCGGAAGCAATTTTCATCAACATGGTTAACTCCTTCAGTTAGTAAATTACTTACCCCAAGAACAGTTTCAGTCAACTATCCCAATTTAGTTTGAATGTTTCCTTTCTTGATTACAGAGCGTTTTGAAATTGATGGGATATAATTGTAAGTAGAATTAATTCGTTATTGACAAGTAGTGTTGATTGGAATGATATACATAAAGCGGCTTTTGAAATTTATTGGACTGATTAATGATGATATGTTACGTCACCGATAGTGAAATATGCGTAATTTAGAATGTTAGTAGGGTATCTAGTTTGTTTCTAGTCCCTACTAATATTATAAATGTGAAAGTAACTCTGTCTGTCTGTCTCTCTGTCTGTCTGTCTGTCTGTCTGTCACGCCCAAACCACTGTACCGATTTTAATGAAATTTGGTATAGGGGTAGATTAGACCTCGAGAAAGGACATAGGCTATGTTTGGTCGCGATAACCGACATCCACGCGGGCGGAGCCGCGGGCAAAAGCTAGTATTTATATAATTCATACCAATATTATAAATGCGAAAGTACCTCTGTTTGTCTGTCTGTCTGTTCTGTTCACGTCTAAACCAATAGACCGATTACAGTGAAATGTGGTGCAGGGGTAGATTAGACCCTGGGAAAGAACATAGGGTATGTTTGGTCGCAATAACCGACGTCCACGCAGGCGTAGCCGAAGGCAACAACTAGTTGTCAAATAATTGTAAATGTTTAGTAAAAGTTATAAAAATATTTCGGTCATACTTCCCCAGTGGTTATAATAACATAATATAATAATAAAATGGGTTTGGAAACCTCACCTACAAGTAAGTATACCTGCTGATTAACGAACAAGTTCTAGTGCAGGAAGGTGTTAGAACGTCACACGGCAGTCGCCCCCAAAAAATTCAAAGTGTAAAAACACAGTTTATCTAGTCAAGACTCGGTCTTAGGAAAACTTTTATGTGTGGACTAAAATAAACTGGAGCCTCTAGCAACACAGAATGCGATTAAATCTGAAAATTGGTTCCCTTCATCTCCCTGAACTTAGTAATAATCGACGCTTAATTTTGTTTGATCAAAATAAGTGAGTAAGAGGCAAACTCCTCTTTGTTCCATTATGCATTGACTTCTTTACAATATCCAAACCTACTTCCATTATTATCCTATTCATTACATAAGTACATGGACGTCTTCACAATCAGTATCTATTGAAAAAGTTTTCCGATTTCTTCCATTGTTTGGTGTTTCAAATGAAAGTAGTTTCAGTTCTTTCCCTTTTAGTTTTCTCTAGAGGTTGAGTAAGTTGGAAGTCATCTTTGCCTGATAATCTACTGCTGAATGAGAACTTCCGCTATTGGCCACAACAAAGCTTTTTCTTTTTAACTGACTGACTAACTAACCAAAGACTTTCATTTATAATGATCTAGTTGTAGAAAGTTGATCAAGGAATTACAAACCCAAGGTTTTTCATTACAATTTTAGAAAAGCGTAATTCTACTATGTTCTATTTGTCTTTTTTAAATCATAATGAGGCTTTTTTAAATATCATTAGATACGATTCGTGTGATTACGACAAAGAATTAGATATTTTTTATTTTTATTTATTCACAGGACTTTTATGAAATGACGCGTCAGTCCTTTTGTAACAAATTACATTTTCTACAAACTTATTTTTTAAACAAAAAAAAAACAGTATCAAAGAAATTGCAACTTTTAGACCAAAACTCACATCAGCCATTTGAACTACGTTCCAGTTCAAATAAACTAAAGTTGTACTTTATATACTACTACTGATCTAATTCCATATGAATCGCATCGGACAGCTCACAATCATTGGTCAGCGCTAGTGTCCGGAAATTGGCACCGCTTGGCCGGACACCGGACTGTCTCCGGACGAAGTTGCTCATGCTGGGAAGATAACGGTTCTAATAATTTAGATAGAAATTAATAGTAATTTGAACCTTATACCGTGGCAATCCAGACCAAGAGAGGTTTACTATTTTTTTGATTTCAATTATTTTATTAGTTTCCAGTGGCGAAGGGTGAAAATTTTGCCTTGTTCCCGTTGTGTCACACCATTTTGTGTAACACTGTTACCCATTGGTAAAAAAATTACCGATTAGTAACACTGTTACTCAATGCCACATTTTTTTTCACTTTGAGTAACAGTGTTACTCAAAAAAACTCGCAATTGGTCCAATTTGTTCATTATAGTTAACACCCCGACTCAGAGTACCCCAACTTGGATAGGTTAGGTTAGAAGCCTAAGACGGGAGCGAAGCGAAGCGCAGCTCCCGCCTTAGCCTTCGTGGTTATTTATTTTTATACCACCCAGAAATGGGAGCCCCGCGGAGCGGGGCTCCGTCGAAATATCTTAGCCCATTTAAGTTTTTGTTTTTTGAGTGGTGTCACTCAAAGGGAAAAAAAATATGGCATTGAGTAACAGTGTTACTAATCGGTAGTTTTTTTACCAATGGGTAACAGTGTTACACAAAATGGTGTGACACAACGGGAACAAAGGAAAATTTTCAAAAAAGAAGTCGGTGGAAAATAATCTAGGTACCTCTATAGAACGACCATAGCATTTTTGTACGCACTTCCGGGCCTTCTGATTTCAAATACTGAAAAGGTGTTATTTACAGTTACTAAGGTTTTTTTTTATACATCTCTACGGCTCTCACGACTTCCCTTTTGCAGACAAGCAGGCAGGAACAGTATTGTAGAGACACTCGGCACTGTAAGTTTCGGATATTAATTCAATGGACTTCTCAATTATTATCCCTCAATGATACCCCAAGGTATTATGATAAATATGCCTTCTTCCATTATTACTTCTAATTCCATTTATAAACACAGTGATTTTGAGTTACTGAGGATTAAAAAAAGAATGGTTGTATGGTCGTATTGCAAATGCAGAATTATTATGCAATTGATTTATATTTCTAAAGACGCAACAGTTCAACCACAACTTCAACTAATAGAATTCCACTAATTAAAAACATTTGCCTTATTACCATTAATACATGGATAATTACTGGAAACTCTTTGCTTATTATAGAGGTCACGAGATCTGGTACCGAAAATTGAAGTGGCCTTATCCATTATTTAACCAAATGTCTTGTCATAATTAGTACAATTAGTTAACTGGTTCAATTAAAATTTCCATTCGTTCATTGGATAGCGGCAATTCCTTTCGGAGAGATGATTTAGTCAGATGAATGTGGATTATGCAGTTTACTTCCTGTTATAATTTTTCATGAGGTTTTAAAATATGTTGGAAATACTATTTGACTTTTGGTCATTGTAGGTATTGTGATTTTTATTATGATAAGTTTGATGGTGTGTGGTAATGATAATAATCTTACCGTCAGCGTCATTGTGCTTATCATTTGAACATTTCCAATCTTTTAGCACCTAAGAAATGGGCTAAATGCATTGCTAGTAGAGTCACAACACTATACAAACAGTTATTTAATCATTTGCCGGAATTTTCTACAGAATGAAGTACCCTTCGTTTGGTGAATCCCTCCGTTTGGTAGCATCCCACATCAAAAAAAAATCAGAAGTAATGTGAAAAAATGTAGTCCTAATCATTTTCACAACGTTACAGAAGAAGAAGTCCTGTTTTACTTATGAAGTTCTTATGAGAATAATCGTATAGCGCGTTTAATAGGACTAGTATATTAGAGTAGGAATCATCTGGTATTCTACCAATTAACACGACTTTAGACAAATACAGAAACAGAAAATGTCTCTATCAATTTACATCTAGTGGACAATCTCTCGAATAAGGAGACACAATATATGTACAATGTTCAATCAAATAGAACTCCCAACCAAGAACTAGAATGAAAACTTAAAACAAGTTTATATTATATCATATTATGATCTAGTTGAAGCTTACTATGATATTATCTACTAAGAAAAGTTCACAGAATTAGGTGTCATGTACGTTTATACACCTTAGTTATTCTTAGAAGTTACAAGACTGATATGAATTTCTTGAACAATAACCCTATCTTATACTGATTGCGGTGTGCTAGCACCAACATTTACCTTAGGAATACAAAGTTTAACAGCATTGAGATACGTTAGTTACAAACTGTGGAATTGGGTTTCGAATTAACATGTTCTGTTGTTCTTCAGCTTGGCAACTCATTTGTTTATCCAGTATAGATGGATCAATGATCTATAAGTTCATCAACTGCACCTTAATTTTTTGTGGTTAAAAATAAACGACAAAGAATGAAAGGTTTTTATTACACTATGTTAATAATGAAGAAGTCTACAAGTCAAAATAACATCACAAGGTATTTACTATTCAATCATCATTATCATAACTATTCAATGAATATTTCTTATAAAAAGTATAAAAAGTGATGGAAAATTATACTACGAATATGTAGTAGTAATATAATTTACATTTTATTGCTTTTCGAAGCATTTCATTTATTGAGTTTTCAAAAACTACCAGTGACAATAATATATTCCAGACTTATTACAGACTAGGTTCGGCAAAATGCCAAAATGTAGTGTTAATAAGATTTTTAATGTAACTACCGCGGCAATATTATAAAATATGATCCTATCGTATGAAATTTTAAAAGATCTTATTCAGTTAACTGTGATTAATAACGATTACTAAATTGGGCTTTTTAAGCCTTGTTATACCCGTACTTGCATTACGACTTGATAAAGGAAAATGATCAAAAATTTATTTGACTCAACATCACACTTTCCAAAGTGTAAAACAATTTCCAAGAGTGACGAAGGTACTAATTTGAAGTACTGGAGATACTTTGTCTTCAATTATTCACGCAAGAGCCGGCAAAACAAACTTAAGTGTTTAATCAAGATCGAACGGTGGAGCAATTAAATATCAAGGACATCGACGGAGTAAATAGGGAAAATCTGACGCGTACAATACGTAACGTTTTTCTAAGCGTTATCTACAAAAGTTTTCCGATAAATGAATGACGAGAGTAAAGCTCGAAAAGGTAGAGAAATATTATTTGCTTTCCGGATTCTACTCAGCTTCTATTGGTACTGTACCGATATATGAGTTGATCGTAGTCAGATTGCAGAATTTGTTGATATCTTTATGTTCAGTAATATCCTGACCAGACCTGGGTCTGGATATATGGCTATCATGTTGTTGTTCTGGGGTAGTCGTTTCCACAGTTGGTGAGTATAAGTGTCGATAACATTTAATATTTATGGATTCAGATTTTATGACTTTATTTGTTGGTATAGTTGACGATTTTTACCCTTAAATCTATAACTACAGTAAAAAGTTGTATAAAGTAGTAAGTATCTATTGTTACAGTGTAAGTTATTGCATGTTATTGCTTGTTATCATAATGCCAGCACATTAAGGGTCAGTTAACCCTCTTCACTTTGATGTGAGCATCGATCAGTAGAAAACATCGTGACCTTTAAAGGATGTGTTTATCATTTTGTTGTATAAGTTTCATTATGCCCAAATTTGCGCATATACTACTACAATTCACCCCTTTTGTTAATATATTTGCTCCAACTACTATATAAAAGTGATGATTACAATAACAGTTCAATTTTAATTAGTGAAAATTATATCACTTCTCTGAGGGAACGGTATTAGTTGCAGCATCTTGCTTACGTCTCTCATTACTGTTACTTCATTTGGGTGGAGCCGCGAGTATGAGCGAATAGTATATCCTTACATGTGTATAAAATCCTTGTGTTTCTACCAGAATTAGCCTGATTTTGATATTTTATGTGGTATTCAAATAAATACTCAGATTTTTTTTATTTCAAACAATTAGATAAACATCCTGTGTACGGTACCTACCCACAGCGCACTAGGAATCAATGAGCTTTGAATACTTTCGTATCTGTACCTGAGTAGATACAGCCGTTAGCACCAATATCCCACGTCTAATCTCTGTGACTAATAATTTTACCTAACATTGAAAAATAAATTTCAACAAATCAGCTCAGCACTCGAAATATACATCTCGTCCTAATATCAAATTTCCCAATTTGAATTGAAAAGTGGACTCTATTCAATTCTGAATAGAATTCACTTTATAATCTTATGCCATTCAACTACAAAACCATCTACTAATTTGTAGTTCTTTCCTTATGCTTACAGCATTGGTAGAAATCTTCACACTTGGACAGTTTCTTTAAATTAATATTGCCTTGAGAACACTATACTTTTAAAACTTATACTTTCTGAAGAATATTTCAGTAATTAAATATTTAATTTAGCCTTTTACTGGCCCAGGAGTGGTTACAAAGCAAACAATATCATTAGCATTATATCATCCTTATAATATAACAGAGATTCCAAAAGATTGCCACATTACGGCAATATTTCACACATGAGTCGAGCTTTAACACAATCACTCTTGGCAAGTAATCCACATTACATCGGTCCTCAAAGCAATATAACTTCTAACACAGCTGTTTGTGTCAGTAATTTTACGTTTTACTCGTGCACAAACCGTGGCTAATTGAAACTATTTCCCGAACATTCGAAGGATTCCTTTTGATGTCTCAGTTGGTGAAGTTAGGCGCGGAACCACGATGCTTTATGTGCTGAACTGTAGTAAGTCATGATCTAAAGTTCTCTTGGATATCGCAAGTTATTGGGACAAGTTCATTGCGTTTAATCTCCGGGGTGTGAATGAGATTTGTGCAGCCTACATTTTCCAACTTTGATTACAATTAAATTAAGTTGGAAGGTTTGAAGCTTATGTTATACTTAAGTTTTTTTTATTGTATAAACAGTTGTATACTCAGTGGTAGTTAAAAAGTTCCTGGGCAAAATATTTTAGGTGATAAAAAACTTTTGATAGTGTTTTGATAAGAGATCTATCTAAAAGGTCTTCCAATGTATTTTGGGGCGAGCTCACTAAATATCCGTGTATTAGTAATTAGGTATATTATTATCAAAGATAAGTTTACTTATCGTTACACTCGTTTGATGTTTAAGTTAATCAAATATACAATTATTTTTAAAGAGCTGTTCATAAAATTTACATAATTATCGTGCTTTACTCGGCTTAACATACTCGTATTAACGATTATGCGACTTGTTTCACGCACACCTTTTGACAAGAGTGGAGGTTAGACCTCAAGTAACCTTGACAGTCACCTATTCGAGGCCATGGTATATCAAGGGTAAAGAAAACTATTCCCCAAGGTCATATGTTTATCGTCATGATGAAATACTCAAGTCGTGTTTCGGACAGGGTGTCACAAGTGGGACTTATTTATATGATTAAGTACACACTACACGCATCCATTTATAAGAAACTAGCTGTTGCTCGCGGCTCCGCCCGCGTGGATGTCGGTTATCGGGACCAAACATAGCCTATGTCCTTTCTCAAGGTCTAACACCTCTGCACCAAATTTCATCAAAATCGGTTCTGTGGTATGAAAGCGTAACAGACAGACAGAGTTACTTTCGTATTTCTAATATTAGTATGGATATAGAATAGCGAGATAATGAATGACCCATTATAGCTCGCAACAAGATCAATACAGTTAGGTATAATTCTTGTAAAAGCAAAGACAGTTTTATTTATAAGATACACAAAGACCCGACCTTTACCCTCGTTATCTAATCATATTTCCACCCGTTGTGTTTTAACGAGCCATATTATTATCTCATTCTTCGGTGTCGCTTTCAACAGACAACATGAAGATTTTATTTCCTTTACTGTTATTACTCATTTCTGAATTATGTGAAGCCAGAGTCGAGACGGTTGAGGCGGATGTTAAACCTGCAGCAACAAGTGATGTGAAAGACAGAGCACCTTTGAATTATCCATGCAAGTTTAGGACACTGCAAGGTGGAGATGCGTATCCTTCTGTAGTAGTGAGATGGCAAGGACAGATACAAAGACTGACTTGGAATCGAGATGGGCAGGTGACTTATGAGCAAAACTATATACATCCTACCCAATCTCATGCTTATCCATCTAGCAGCGGACTTTCAGGAGATGAGGGAACCACTGCATACTCAGATCCTTTTGGAGACGCCCCTGTAGTACCGGATGAATATGTTTTCAGTGATATTGTTTCTTGGTTCAGCCAAAGTTGCAAGCGTCCATATTAAAACCATGTTATAAACGTAATATATTTCCAAATATTTCAGTTACCTGTGTTTGATTTTACGCCTTTGAAAGTTTATACATCTCTATAATATAAAAATGAATCCATAAATGTGTTGCTAAGCGCAAATCTCGAGAACGGCTGAACGGATTTCGCTAATTCTTTTTTTAGAATATTCCTTGAAGTACGAGGATGGTTCTTAAGGAGACAAAAAAATAAAATAGTAAAGAATCGACTGTTAGACGGTACGAAGTTCACAGGGTCAGCTAGTTTATAATAATAGTAGAATAAGTGTGTGTATAAAATTTGAAATAGATCTAGTATCATAAAAGCTTTTTAATCGAGCGAGAGATTGTAAATAAAAAGCAATATGCACGGTGGGGTTTCTTTTATTATCATCAGTGAATCCGGTGGAGCAAAATAGACGGTCAGCTCCATCTATTCCCGCGGAGGTTGCCATAGGGCGATTAAAAGGTAGGCGGTTATTTACCTAACAGTAATCATACAGATCTTATAAAACACTCGCTTATTACGTGAGACTGAAAAATTTAACTGGTCAACCTGGTCATATGTGAATGTTAAAACACCTCTCCTTCAAAGATATACAGGTACGACTATTATTATATTTCTTATAATTTAATGTATAAGCAGGCGATTTGATATTACAATGATTACGGCAGGAGGTATAATGTAAAAGAATTTTAGCGTTAGTTCAGGTGTGACCAAAATAGCATGAGATCAGTAAATGTTAATATCTGTTTTGAGATAACGCTTATTACAGGTCAAATGTCGAATAAGATAATGAGTGCTAGTAATCACTCTCTAATAGTATGTACATAATCAGCAAACGATGTAAACTTACCAATAATGACGAATGAATTTAATGCTAACTGGATAAAACTGGTAGTTCTACGCAAACGTTACCGTAGGTATAGGTAGATATTCTACTGATAGCTTTCACGGACTAAGTTCTTACCTCAATGAAAAATATAAGATTATAGAGGGAATTCAGAACATTTCAAAAGCTCTAAGAAGTTCAAGAAACATTACGCTTTTCCACTTACAGCTGTCAGATCAAAAGTTTGTCACATGCATTAAGTAAGTTAAGCTTATCGCTAAGTTATTTCGTCTCGGTCTTTCTCCATAAGTCATTGGAAAACGAAATCTTAATATTTAAGTAAGTTCACTGTACATTAATTCAGTAATATATTAATTCATTTACTTTATTATTAGTTGCCTTTTGTGAGAACAGTGCTGGGCACAGTAGTTTGAAGCAGGTAAGGAAATATACATGATATAGTACCTACTTGTTGAAATGTTATTGATTTGAATAGGTTAGTGGGTGATTGGATAGGTAATAATAAAATATTTCATAATAATCACTACACTTAAGCAGTAGTGGTCTTTCAAATGACTTGTATTACTAAGAGTTCCCCATGATATTCGGAAATCAAGTCCTTACTGATTAAAGTAAATTTTATTAGTTCACTTTTATTGTATTTTGTCACAATTTATCTCCACAAGTAGTTTACGTCTACAGATTTATTTGGCTAATGATTACACTGTAGTATTTGAAGAAAACATTGCACTGACCAGACTCAGTAATCTCTTCGTGGAAGGAACAACACATCACGAAGATCGCGATAGAGGCTAGATGTTCTAAAATTATGAGAGAGCAACTCTTGGGATAGTTCCGTAAGAGTAATTTATCATCCCTTAATTTATAGGTCAATATAACATCATAGTACATTCCTAGGGTCGTCACGTAAACAATTAATGTTATCCTGGCCCATACTGTTTTAAACTCGTCTAGGGTACAGTTAATGCCTTCTTAAGGGTCCCATTGTCTGCTGTGCACAAACACCAAACTTTGGTCATAAACGTCGGCCGTGGCTCAGATCTTAGATTTTGCGATTAAGTCAAGTTGAACGAATTCACTTGATGAATTACCGAAGTTAACATTGATACGCCATGGCCGGTAAATGAGAAAATATATGACTTAATAGTTAAAGCAAATTCTATAAGAATTTTGAAGTCTGGAAGTTATACAGTGACACCTATTATCCTCCAGTTTAGTGCTTGGCTAGGCCTAAGGAATAGCGTTTTATCGTACGTGTACACGCATTCAGGTGCATATTTCATGCAAACAATAACCAACGTGCAGATAATTTGAATCGTACAAAAAATTTAGTATGAAAGTGGATTGTTTCTGCATCTATCGGTATAATAGTAATAATAAGCCGCAACTACATAATATTTGTCTCAAAATCAATAGCGAAGAAAAAAGCTTTGCTTGACGTGTTTAAAATAATATGAATTGCTAAGGAAATGTCTTACTAGGGCACCTTACAAATCGGTATTTGAGACTCTGGAGATGGTGTGTAGTTTTACAGCAAGAAATAAAGAAAGGTATAAAAATAACAACGGAGCTTATTTACAATATCTCGGCGAGAATAGTTACGAGTATTAAAAATAATCCTGAGTAAGTTTAAGATAATAAAAAGCCTTATTTCTTTTACTAATTGCCTTCATGTCCATTATTTAACCTAGAGTTTTCTGTAAAAGGTTAATTATTCATAGAAATTTCTAGGTTATACTTAAATACTTAAGTAGGTACAGTAAATGTATGAAGGTTATAACATTGATTCCTGACCCGCTAACCTTTTGTTTACCGGATTAAGTTAACGGATACAATAAAAACATATTATAATAAATTACAATATAAGCCAATTTACACAAGAACAATGTAATATGCAGCTCTACGCAACAATTTATCGGTCCAATATGAACATTCTATTGCTCTACATAATGTATAAAAGTAATATATTAAACAAGGTCGTCTACATGTACGGCAAATATGCGTGACTAACCATGAGTATGATACAGTGGTAGTATCCTAATTTAAGGTGGACATAATCATTATTATTTTAATAAAGGCGTCCTGTTTTCAGTATTTTTCGTAGATTGAAAAACGTAGTTATAAATGGAAACACTGTAATTTTTAGTGGCGAGGAGTCCCTATAACTCAATGCCTAGATAGGCGTAAGTTTTTCTTTCCGCTGGCTTCCCTTTTAAAAGCCTTCATTCTTCGCCACTGCGAAATATCGTGTGAAAATCGGTCCCACAAATATTGAATATACCTGTGTTATTTTTTGTCAATTTGTTTGTTTTATCTTCATACTATAACAATTCAATAGATTTTTGTTAACTTTGCAACAAGAAATAGTTTATCTATATGTCTTTAATAAAGGAAAAATGGTTCACATCGCGATAACTCAACGACTAATTGAATAATATCTAAGGTGTGAAATTTCCCGTGAATCCTTAAGCTCGCACTGCTATGATGATTTTTCGCAAAGCTAATACGTGAAATCCGTGATTAGAGCGGTGCTTTGCGAGCAGAGCCGCTGTCAGCCCGTCTGTAGACACCCACATTTAATATTCAATTAGGGAGCATTCGGCCATTCATCAGTCTGGACTTACAAGGATGTATAGTAGATGGATGGGCTTCGTACTCGTATTTTATGTATTATTAAATACCCTGGTTTGGTTGGTTAGAAACAGGTTATAAATTAGTTTAGATTAGTATATGAATTCATAAAAAATATCACAAAGTCAAGTAAAATTGGACTATCGTTATGGAGATGCTACATTTTAAACAATACCTTCAACACGAATACTGTCATACAAGTCTTCTCTAAATTAACTGTGTATTACTCGATTGAGTCCATATGAGATATATACAGCCCTCAGCTACATAAATGATAAAATAATAAATTCTACTCTATACGAATGACTCACAGATATGACAACGTGCTAGCAAACTGTATAGTTACTTTATTTTCAAAACCAAGTAAACACTTATTTCCTAAATTCAGTTTTGTAATAAGTAAGTACGTTGGGTGTATGAAGCGCTGTCAAGATCTTCGAGATCTAAACCAAATTCACTTTCAAACCTTTACGCCGACTGGGATGGACGAAGCTCTAGCACAGACTTTTCTCTTAGAGTTAGAGGTCGGACGGCAGTTTCTCTGGTAAAATCAAAATATACATGAAGTTATGAAAAAAGTGGGCTCCGGACTTGTCTTTTAGGTTATATCTCTTTTCAATTTTCTCTTCTGATATTCCTATATCCGTGTAGGTGTCTCAGAGATAAAGTATGTAATGGACAAAGCCTGCATAATTTATTTTGTTTGTGAGTGGGGTAACAAAATTTTACATTCATTTGTTTGAAAGGGTGGCAGAATTCAGCGATGTGTACACCGATGACTTTCATCGTTTATATTTTATGGAAAATAATAAAGATAGCTTGTACGTGCGCGACAATTTAAATGATTTTTATAAAAAATGGATTCTCTCTCCATTATTCTTGTTTATGAATCGCAAGTCCATAATACAGTTTATATTTTGCAGAGCACAGAGCAGTGTAATTGGTCCTATCGTAGTCGTCACAAACGCAGGTCAATTGTGTTTTTTTTTTATATAGGACACGTCAATTTGACTCCGCCTCGCCTGATGGTAAGCTGAAGGCAAAGTCTCTGAAAAGAGGGCCACCATTACAACAGGTACCATGTTATCGGTATCGAAAGTATAACAATAGGTAGATACAGTCGTAGTAAGTAAATTGTATGCCCGACGGTATTTCCGTCTCAATCGATCAGTCTGACTGGGGAAGTACCTCCACTCTACAGAAATAACTTCGTGTTGCGTTTCCGTTTCCGGCGGTAAGTAGAGTAGCCAGAGTTCACTGGAAGACCAAAGGCAAGGCTTGTCTTCTTTGTTGACGGCACAGAATCTCCCTGTTCTTAAAGGGTCAGCAACACGAGTGTGACTCCCTTAGTATTGCACTCGTCCATAGGAACATGGACCATTATAAAGGTATAAAAAAAGAGAATGCAAAATATTTAAGTCAAAGCTAGCATTTAAACTTTCGCACCGGTGTTACCTGTGCCCGGAGCATGAACAATATTCGTGTTCGTAACGTAAACGTATCGAGAGAACGGAGAATTGCGATTGGCCAGATTCACACGTACACAGGTTGATCGTAGTCAGGCGGCCAATAGCAATGCTCCATTCCCTCAATACTTTTACGTAACTAATTATTTATCTACGAATGTTTTTCGTGCTAATATCAAAATTTGACAGCCTCCGTGGCGTAGTAGGGTACGATCCCCGCTCAGTGCAAATATTTGTGTGCATTAAATATGGATATTTGCATTGGTCTGATGGTGCCTCGGAGAGCACGTTAAGCCGTCGGTCCCGGTTGCCATAAAAACATCTATGGCGGTCGTTACGGGTAGTTGAAGCCCTAAAAAGTCCAAAAACGGTCTAGTTGCAAAGCTTCGATATCGCCTAATGTTAACATTGGGTTGTGGAGGTCAGATGGCAATCGCTTCACGGAAAATATCGAGTTCTAGCCAAATCCGTAGTTAAGACTGGTAAAGCGGACCCCAGACTCCGAGCTGAAAGCTTCGGATGCGACTGGGAATAACGCTAGGAGGAAGGATCAAAATTCGAAAGGAAACTACAAGTATATACCTATTCCACAGCATAAACGCTGTACCATACCATGATCGCATTATTTCCCGTTAACGTTATGATTTAAGTCAAAGTTTTGAGTAAATACGTTGTATTTCGAGGTTGATATTCTAGTCATTTCTGAGTTTCTCAACCGTGTAACGTGCCGTATTGTGCTTGGGGAACACACCAAAAACAGATATTTGAATAACAAACAGGTAGTCTGACTCCTGCATGTACTTAAGTGCTTAGTTGTGTCAGTGGCAGTGTTAGGGTAAAATCATACTATGAGCTGCTAGAATTAGAATTAGAATTTTAATATTGTTCCTGGTTGTTGTCAAAACAAAGTTTGAATGACTTTGTATCTAACAGAAGTGAAAGCATAGTTCAAAATAAGAAGGAAGGAAATACGGAATAGGAAACGAAGGAATAGAATACGATAGGCTGAACAAGTGCACTTTATAAAATGTGTATTTCCATAAAAATCTTCGGAGCTTAAACCAGTTCTGTGTGCAGTACACCTTACTGATTCATGGATGAGCCTCTGGCGTTTTTTTCCTCGCAGGGTTGTGAGGTCAAATGGTTCTGATTGGTATCTTTTCCAGGAGTGACAGCACTCTTGGAAAAGCTACCTATCAAAACCAATAAGCAGACCTAGGGCTTCAAATTGCAAGCTTTGAACTAAACTGGAAAATCGCAAAAGAAATGATGAATTAGGTACATTTTTAAATATTAAAAAAAAATGAAAATTTATTATTATTAAACTCTCTAACATCTCACCAAAATATTTTATAGCACCCATTATTAAAAAGATTCTAGCGTCTATAAAATCCAACCTAAGTCAATGCAAAATTTATAAGCATTATTATTAACCCTCGCACGTCGCCATCGCTGTCGCGTCGCTCGTAAAAACTACAATAAAAACAGCAGGAACTGAAAAAGGTAGGGGATTATATTTCAACTACGAAAGAGTACTGTTACAAGGGCATTCATATTTAATTTGGCGGTGCGGAGCCACTTTCACTTATTACCTGTACCTACAGGATTTCTGTGTCCTTGTTTCAGTGGCATTTCAACAATTTTATTTTACGTTGAAGAATGTTTTAGATGGGCATTAAAAGAACGCGGCCACACGGCTAATATTACAAATTGCTACGTTTGTTATTGCAACGTTCTTTTTTTGATAACGTAATTTTTATGTTTCTAAAATGTATCATAGTACCTACTATTTTTTTTAAGTTAGGTCAACTTTCTTATGATAGAATTAAATTGTAGAAATAGATTTAGAAATAATATAATACCTGTGACACGTTGGGAATTTTTTTTCCCAACCAGTAACACCAATATTTGGTAGTGTTAACATTGGGTTGTGGAGGTCAGATGACAATCGCTTCACGGAAAATATCGAGGTCTAGCCAAATCCGTAGTTAAGACTGGTAAAGTGGACCCCAGACTCCGAGCTGAAAGCTTCGGATGCGACTGGGAATTAACGCTAAAGAAGAAGGAGACACGTTGGGACAAAAAGTGTTGCATCCAATAACACCTGTAACCCGTTGGGAATATTTTCCCTACCAATAACAGTGTTACTTGTTTGAGTGTTTCTAGATGGGAATACACCGTTTCAACAATATAATGCGTGGAGCATGATTGCAGTTTGTATGTTTAAATTATAACATTGTAACAAAATTTTGTCAATCGTAACACCATTTTACAATATTCTAGTAATGTTAATTAGTAGGTAAGTAAGTACCATTAAATATTCTAAGTTGCTTCTATAGTACAAAATATAGGTACTATTTATAGAATATTGTGACAAAGTACTGCGAGGGCGCTTAAAAAGTGAATTTCTGAATTTTCTTTACTCTTTTATAAGCAAGAAAATTATAAACCAACCTTTTAGCCTTTTGTAAAAACCAATTACTTGTTTCAACTGACTATGACATCTGTTGAAACGACGACTTACCTTAATAAATAAATAAATAAATATTCTACAACATTCTACACAACGCTATCTAGACCCATGGTAAGCTTAATTAGCTTGTGTTATGGAATCTAGAATGCGGATATACATACTTAAATACTTTTTTTTTTTTGTAAATACATACATATTATACATAGAAACACCCAGACCAATGCAAATATTTATATTCATGCATACAAATATTGGCACTGAGCGGGGATCGAACCCGCGCCTCCTGCGTAGCAGCCGCGTTCACTACCGCTACGCCACAGAGACAGTCAAAATTAATACATATTGGGTTCGGGTTATACAGATAGTATAGCCCATATAAAATATATACCTATAATTCACATTAACCTATAATTCACCATAATCTATTCCGATTTAATGCGGACGAAATCGTGGTCAACAGCTAGTACCTAATATATCATACCATATCATAGCACTAAATTATCCACTCTCACGGATTGACCCTTTAACTCATGCGAAGAACAGGAAGATGAATGTCGGATGCCCTTAAAGGTTTTCGTTCAGGAAATGGTCAATATATCCTTAGAAATTAAAATTTGCTAGTCATGTGGAAAATAAATCAAATTCTTTCAGAGCATGGCTCTGGCTTTCTGATTGGTTGATCCAAAAAAATACTTTTGTATGTGTATGTACTTATCTATATCGGTACATAAATGAAAGTTAGTTACACCATTTATACTTCGAGACTTTATAAATTGATCCAGCCGCAATTTTGATGATTTTTATTCTATTGGGTTCTTTTTTGTCTGTATTAAGTGGAATTTACGCAAAAAACAATTGCTGTCTGTTCGCATAAAAGCCAATATAAACTAAACGATGGAAGGGAGAAGTAGGAAGTAGGCATGTTGTATACCGACACATTAGTTCTAAGGCAAATCGAAGTTTGCCGGGTCAGCTAGTATTTTATAATATAATAGCTGTACCCAGGACTTCCCTCCGCGTGACCTTTGATCTGATTTAAATTTATTTGTGTATGTACTTAGGCTTTTTCTAAAACAAAAATATTGTAAGTTATTTTATTGCCAACATCAACTATTTACAGTAAAATCATTCCAAATTGGCCCAAACACTTCGAAAATTACCCGGAACAAACACAGACAAAAAAAATAATAGAAATTATAAACACAACTGAAACTGCGATTATATTAAGTGGTATAGATATCGATTAAAATAGTAAAAAGCGAATCAGCTCAGGCGGGACTCGAACCCACGATCTTTCCCTTACAAGGGGATTGCTCTGATCACTGAGCCACTGAACCACAACAGAAAAGATCACGTGTTCGAGTCCCCCTTAGCTGATTCGCTTTTTCCTATTTTAATGGATTTGAATAGTTAGCATACTAAGTGCATTCAAAATTTCATTCAATTGTTAGATATAATCTTCAACTAATACATAATTCCACGTCTATATATAACCCGCGCCACGTATCTTGGACCTAAAATGTGCTCAAAACGTGCCCTATACGCGCAGTACTCATTTATTGGGTGTCTTTTGAGGATAGCACGGGATGCTACGGCAGTAGACGAACTCAAATTCACCAAGCATATACTAATTACAAAGCGATCCGCGGGTGCCAGAGTCTCGTATGTCTTACGATTTAGGTCCAAGATACGTGGCGCGGGTTATACATTACAATACACCGTTCTAACACATTCTTCCAGTGGTCTATCACTACCCGTCAATCACGCTGAGTTTAATTCAAAAACTTCAGGTCTGACGTGACGTGACACGACATCCGTCGAACGCAGCAGGCCATTTATCATACAGGCACTCGCTGTCCATTCGTTTTACACGAACGACGTTTACGTTGTTCTGAAAAATAATTTACTTGCCATAAACATGCTGGGAGTCATTTTGCATTGGGCAATAAATCTGAATGGTTGATCTTTTTTTTATATATCGGATACGTCAATTTGACTTCACCTCACTTGATGGTAAGCTTAAAGGACCCAGGACTGTAGGAATGTACCTGCATCAATATGTAAACGGAGCTATAAATGAATGTGTTCAAACCTAGCTGATAACCGTGACTCCACCCACGTAGATGTCGTTTTGGCCATATCTCCGGTTCTACTTAACCGATAGCAATTAAACATACATGAGATTTTAAGACTGACCAAGCCTTTTTTAACAAAAAAAAAACCACATCAAAATTCGTTTGGTAGTTTTTGCATGCATTGAGAGCAAAATTACAATTGGATGAACAGACAAAAATCGTAAAGTAAACATAACTCAAGTTTATTTTTAACTAGCTGACCCGGCGAACTTCGTACCGCCATATTTTTCGCCCGCGTGTTATTATCTTAAAATTTATCAGTGTTTCTTTACAATATTATATAGGTACATATAAACCTTCCTCTTGAATCACTCTATCTATTAAAAAAAACCGCTTCAAAATCCGTTGCGTAGTTTTGAAGATTTAAGCATACATAGGGACGGACAGACAGCGACAGCGACTTTGTTTTATAATATGTAGTGATGTAGTGATAGTGATATCCCTATTGTACAGATTCGATTAATTTATGTAAGGATAGAGTCCCCGGAGGGAAACAGACGTGAGCGTATATAACATTATGTATGTATCTATATATTAATTTAAAGTATAGATACAGTGGAGTAAATTCATGGCATAATCAGGTCACAGATTTTAGGTCATTGCTGCTGAAGGTTATGGGTCGTTCCTCTTTCACACCAAGAAATATTTTGCAAGCAATACCGGCCAGTATTGCAGTAATGTCCCGGCCATATAGCCAAACATGTTTTGTGTTGCCACATATGGCCGATGTTGCCGCGATGGGTTGATCTGGTTGAAATCGCAAATTGATAAGTAAGACTAACTTTCATATTTATATCCTTTATTTTATGTGCAATCTGTAAACAGAGAAATAATTTTCTATCTATCGTTTCATATACCAAAATCCAATACACTAATTATATCCCGAACAACTTTAACCATTGACATATAATAATGTCCTTGTCTAAGTCATGAACCCCTACATTTTCCGCCTCACTGACTTGAGGGTTGTTATACGCGACCCTTTAAGTTCCTAATTGGGTTCATTGCCGGTGGAAACTTCTACAAAAACCATGAAAATATTTTAACTATCGTTCTATTTATGTTGTCATAGTTTTCAGTTTAATTTAATATTTTGTTCCGAAAATAGCTTAAATTTGATGTAAAAGACTTTGCCTTCAGCTTACCATCAGGCAAGGTGAAGTCAAATTGACGGGTCTTATATAAAAAAACCCTAAAAAGATGGTCTTATTTATACCTACTCTGTATTTTAAGTACAGTAGGTACATTGATGGGCTAAATTATAAAAGAATCATTTTCAGATGTCAATACTAAAATGGGCATTAGAATATTCTTATTCTACTCAAAAATACCTTTCCAATGATGTATTACTTATTTTGATTGGAGTTGGGCCCAGGGTCCATATATTTTAGCCCATCATTTATTTATTCTGTCCATAAGCACGACCAACGATACAATACGCTTCAGATAGCTTATTTAGGTAACGTTTGGATCACGAATATTGCTATATTTTAACCGGAGTCAAAATATAAAACATAACATCTACTTAGGTTCCTTGACAAACTTCAAAATACTGTACTGTACATCTTCCAGTGATGAAAAATTAACTTAAAATCAATTTCTACATCAACATAGTTGTTTATTGTACCTATTAAAAAAATATAAAGTAATTAAGAAAATCACAAACAAAAATGTTTTAATTTTAATACCATAATGTACAAAGTACATAATGTACAAAATAACATAATGTACAAAGGACGTTTACCGTAATTTTTATACAAACCACCTAACTGCATGTTGCTGACTCGATGAAAAAAACTATTAAAACCGTGTATGAAAAAAGCAAACAAAGCTGACTTTTAATACGTGCTTTGTTATTAAACTTGATACCGATTATGAAACTACTTTTTCTTTATAATTTTGTGAAACTGCATAATTTTTTTCGTGAAATATATTTAAACACAAAACAAGATATTTTTTTCTTAATTTCTATGTCCAAACAACTGAAAACTGTCTAAACTTTTAAAGTAATTTCAACACCAAGTGATGGCACGTAATACCTACTGCTGTTTTTACGGCTCTTACCGCATAAAATTCTGTTCCTATGCCTACGACCTACAGGAACCTATTTCAGTTTAAAAACTTCGCTTAGGTGCTATTTTAGACAGATTTTAATCAGACGTCACATACATAGTACATAGACAAGGTATCCCCTGAACCATACAAAACATAATATGGTTCAAATTCAATTTATGGACAGATAGAGGATGGATAATGAAAAAGATAAAGACTCCTAAGGTAATTCGACTTTTGACAGCAACGCTTTTGTTTTTGCCTGTACAAAGAACTCTAGAGACTACAGGGAACGGTAATTTTTGCTGATGGAGGTACTTGCTCAGTCGAGTGGTCTAATTTGAATGAGAGTTTCGCTGTGACCTATCTCAACTCGAATACTCGTACTACAGGCATTGTCGTTTGTTAGGATTAAGACCTATCAAACGATGGTGTGTGTTCGCGCAGCGGAATTTTGTTGAATTTAAAGATTTTAATTATGCAGATATTTAGCACATGACGTCGTGTAAATGCTTATGGTAAAAAAAAATTTGTGCATGCAGCCATTGTGGAGAAATTCGCTAAAAACAGATTCCGCTGGGCGTACGTTGTCCTGGCGGCACTTTTTTTGAATTCATGGACTTAGAAGAAAAAAAAAGTGTCCAAAAATTAGCGTGTATTTGCGTGTAATTGTGTATGTATGAATAAAATTAATGAATGCATAAACTTCGGAGAAATTCAAGTTTCCGCCACGCGAACGTTTGGCCATTAGCTAGTTTTCATATAAAGCGCTTATATAGAGAGCTGTAGATTTTTACATACGTTGTTTTGAATTTGCTTATATTTGTTTAATAAAAAGATTTAGAAAAAATCGAAGGGTTTAACAGATAAAAATATAAACGTAAAATACGCTTATTAGGTCTTAGTTCGTAAAGTATGCACTTTGGGGTCTAGATTTTTACGTTTATACAAACCTTGTAAGTGTCTGCAACATGTTGCCAAGTATCAATGATGTTCCGCTAGTAATTAAAGAGCAATAGGACAATTTACCATGTATAGACCACTGTTTACAAAGCAGTCAAATATCACGACGTTCTAAAAGAATTGCATAGTAAAATATATTCCAATAATTAGCTTACTGATTCAACTATTCACATGCAAAATTTCATCTCATTATATTCAGTAATTAAAGATAAACAATGAAAATACTGACAAAGCATCGAAACCCTACATAACCCGACCAAGTTCGGATGGCTACAAAAAAGCGGCCGTACCATATATCTAAGTAACGTTCCTAACCTTCCAGTATAGTATTCATTAATATGGTACAGTTGCGTACACAAGCGTTAGGAAAAATAAAACAATAAATTGCATTTCTTGAATGAAAAATATTTTTTTATTAATAACGCCACTATCTACGATAAAAACAAATCTTCAATTAACAAGTAGGTGGGTACTTCTCTAATGAAATATCCGTCTACAATTTATTTCTCGCCACCTGTTACGTAGAAACCCAAAAATTGGCAAAATGTGGAAACGTAGAAACGTAGAAACCCAAAAATTGGCAAATTATCTATTTTTTCTCTCTAGCTTAATATTTTTGATCAATTCATATCTACTATACTTAGACTATTTAATCAAAGGTCTAGCCTTAAGCGTACCGCTTCGAACAAAATAATTCTGCATATTTTGGTGGGGTGCACGGGAACACGCTCACATACATAAGTCACTGCCGTACCAGTAGGTACAACGCTAACATCATATACTGAGACTGACGCAAGTCTCAAGCGCTTACTTAAATAAAGTACCTACCGCCTACGTAAATAGTACTTACTAATCTTAGTCAAATACAATTAAAAAAGTAGGTGTAGAAAAAATAAATGATCTATAAATTAAATCGAAATAACAATTGTGTTATCACCTGTACCAATTCAATACCGGTATTATACTGTAAATTTTAGAATGTTACCTAAATATATTGCACGGCCGCTTTTTTGTAGCCATCCGAACTTGGTCGGGTTATGTAGGGTTTCGATGCTTTGTCAGTATTTTCATTGTTTATCTTTAATTACTGAATATAATGAGATGAAATTTTGCATGTGAATAGTTGAATCAGTAAGCTAATTATTGGAATATATTTTACTATGCAATTCCTTTAGAACGTCGTGATATTTGATTGCTTTGTAAACAGTGGTCTATACATGGTAAATTGTCCTATTGCTCTTTAATTACTAGCGGAACATCATTGATACTTGGCAACATGTTGCAGACACTTACAAGGTTTGTATAAACGTAAAAATCTAGACCCCAAAGTGCATACTTTACGAACTAAGACCTAATAAGCGTATTTTACGTTTATATTTTTATCTGTTAAACCCTTCGATTTTTTCTAAATCTTTTTATTAAACAAATATAAGCAAATTCAAAACAACGTATGTAAAAATCTACAGCTCTCTATATAAGCGCTTTATATGAAAACTAGCTAATGGCCAAACGTTCGCGTGGCGGAAACTTGAATTTCTCCGAAGTTTATGCATTCATTAATTTTATTCATACATACACAATTACACGCAAATACACGCTAATTTTTGGACACTTTTTTTTTCTTCTAAGTCCATGAATTCAAAAAAAGTGCCGCCAGGACAACGTACGCCCAGCGGAATCTGTTTTTAGCGAATTTCTCCACAATGGCTGCATGCACAAATTTTTTTTTACCATAAGCATTTACACGACGTCATGTGCTAAATATCTGCATAATTAAAATCTTTAAATTCAACAACATTCCGCTGCGCGAACACACACCAAACGATGATGTAGAATCGTGGATATTTGTAGTTTTGAAATTCAAATAATTTTGATGGTTTATAAAGACAACATTTCAGTGACAGCCTCTGTGACGTAGCGATTGTGAATAGTGATGTACAAACCTCGAGGCGTCGAGTCTTATTTCTGAAGCCTCGAGGCGGAATGGCAAGACTCGGTGAGCTCGGTAAGCTCGGAGTCCCGAGCCTAGCCGAGCTGCGAGTTTTTTGAGCCATGCCTCGAGTCTTCAAAAGAGTTCGAGCCTTCAAAAGAGCTCAAACCTATCAAAAGAGCTCGACCCTTCAAAAGAGCTCGAGCCTTCAAAAGAGCTCGAGCCTTCAAAAGAGCTCGAGCCTTCAAAGAAATCGAGTCTTCTAAAGAGCCGTAAAACAAGCTCGAGTCTTAAAATATCCATACTAATATTATAAATGCGAAAGTAACTCTGTCTGTCTATGGGGGTTAAAGGGGTGAAATAGGGGATGAAAGTTTGTATGAAAGTTCGTCATTTTTCAAGATATCTTGATGCAACTTTGTACACAAGTTTGTACATGGATTAGAGCTTGGAAACGGACAAAGGATACCTTTTACGCGAAAAAAAGGGTTAAGGGAGGGGGGTAGGCGGGGATGAAAATTTGTTTGAAATTTCATTATGAAACTCGAACCTTGAAAAGAACTCGAACCTTGAAAAGAGCTCGAGCCTTCGAAAGAACTCGAACCTTCAAAAGAGCTCGAGCCTTCAAAAAGAGCTCGAGCCTTCAAAAAGGACTCGAAACTTGAAAAAAGCTCGAGCTCTAAAAAAGACTCCCGAGTCGTCGAGCGCCATACAAACGCGGCGAGCCTTGTAAACGACACCGAGCTCTAGGCAAAGGGACTCGGACGCCTCGAGGCTTGTACATCACTAATTGTGAACGCTTCGCGGGTTCGGTCTTCGCTCAGTGTAAATATTTGTATGCATGAATATGGGTATTTGCATTGGTCCGGGCGTGCCTCGAAGAGCATGGCGTTCCCGGTAGCTATATGGACATCTATGGGAGTCATTACGGGTGGTTAGAAAATCATAGAACTGATCAAACGGCAGTACTTTGATATCATCAATGGGATAGAAGTTCGGTCAACCCCGCAGTTAGACTGAAAAAACTGGACTCCAGACTCCAAGGTGAAAGCTTCGGGTGATATTGGTATAATAAACTAAAAAATAGCTAAACTTTATTGATGTTCATGTTACCTACGTAGTGGACACGAATTTGGATCTTGTAATAAGTATTTGGTTGCAAAAAGTGAATAATATTTTTATAGAAGTAGATTACGTAGGTACATAGGTATCTATTTCTATTGTATAAAGTTAACAAACTTAGAACAATATACTTAGGCAGCTTAACGACTAAAAATACTTCACAGTTTAGTACTTTTACTTAAATCACTCCCACGCTTGCTTTCGTCATAATTTCATGAAACGTAAAGCTTTATTTCAAGAGTATCATCAAGCCCTTTATGACGAGTAACAAACAAGAAGATGTAGTTCGAAATTTTGGCATTAAACCAGATTCCTCTAAGATATAAAATAAATTATTACTTTATTTTGACCAACAACTGTAACATCTCTAAAATGGCTCGCGAAATAAAACTTGGGTATCATAAGTGGTTATCTAAATTCATTTGTAGCTAACAAAACAAGAGATACCTACTTTTATATCTTTTTTATTGCCCATAAAGAAATAAAGGGCCTAATTAAAAAAGTCAGGCCATTACCCAACTCTTCACATTTTAAAATTGTTACAAGCGGTTTTTTCTGTGGTTTTCGTCAGCCCTTGGGAAATCGGCGTATTCAATTGCTGCGGCAGTTAATTAATGAAAAACATAATTTGGTTTAATGACTGCGTAGTAATCGTTACTGTTAGCAATCACAACATAAAAGAGATAATTGTTATTAAGTGATTGTTAAGCGTGTCTGGCGTTATCACCGCAACGGTCGGTCAGAAGTGAAGCTAAGATAAATTAATGCTCTTTCATTCTCTGTTATCTTGTGAAAGTGAACAAGTATCTGTTGCTAAGAGCTTTACTTCCAAAGATAAAAAGAAAGCTCAAAGCAATTGCAAGGTGAGCTTACAAAGACTGGAAGATTTTTAAAAATTTTAGATAGTGAGAGAAAATGGATACAATAGGTACTAAAATTGATAAAAACGTTGGATAAGAAGTGGGAGGCAGACTCGCATGAAGAAACTGTGGTCTTTTTTATCAGCAACGTAGGTAATATACAAGGTGGAAAGTTTTTACAAACTTTGAGCAAGACCTTGTGTTACTAGAGTTCGGTAAATAAACTATAAATTGATAGTAGGAAACTAATACTGTTCCTTGATTCGCTGCCTACTGTTCTATTAGAAGTTAATGTCTAAGTTCTCAACTAGTCTAAATAAATAAATTAATCAGCCTTCTTCATCTTCATCCTAGCGTTAATCCCAGTCGCATCCAAAGCTTTCACCTTGGAGTCTGAGGTCCGCTTTGCCGGTCTAGCTGGGGATTTGGTTGGGCCCATTTATTACAGTCTGTACAGTCGGTACAGTCTGTACAGTCTGCAATGAAACAGAAATAATTATATTACGAACTACCCGATTAGCCTTGAAGTCACTTCAGAGATTACGGAAATCTTACCAGTTATTGTACAAGTATTTTGATCACGTTTTTGCCAAATAACTTGCTTACCGACGGTCTATAAGCTTCTTACTTCCATTCTGAGAGTCAAAATTAATACTCATTTAGAAAAAAATTCGGTCATCTCTATCTCTCAGAATGGATGTAGAAGGAGGGCCCGCGGCACTAAAGAGCTCCTTTTAGTTGACATGGCCATTAGTCAACAGGTGCGTCGTAAACGTAGGAATCTGGCAACGTCCTGGATAGATTATAAGAAGGCTTATGACTCTGTGCCACATACATGGCTTCTGAGGGTGCTAGAGTTGTATAAAATTGATACAACTTTAGCCACCTTCTTGAGGTCATGTATGGGGCAATGGAAGACGGTTCTTCGCTATCCAGGTTGTTGCCAGATAAACGATGCACCCATAAGAATCGAGAGGGGTATATTCCAGGGTGACAGTCTGAGTCCCCTGTGGTTCTGTCTAGCACTGAATCCTCTTAGTACAATACTGGAGTATTCAGGGCTAGGCTATCGGTTGCAGAGAGAGGGTCGAGTTATATCCCACCTTCTCTACATGGATGACATCAAATTATTTGCTCCAAATAATACCCAATTGATAGAACTACTGAAGATGACTGAAAGCTTTAGTAGCTCTATCAAGATGGAATTTGGTTTGGACAAGTGTGCGGTCATGCATGTGGAAAGGGGTGGAATAGTGGAATCCGAAGGCTTAATACTTTCGGATTCCATTAAACTTAAATCTCTTTCTTCAACCGAAACCTACAAATATCTGGGTATGTCACAGGCATTAGGAATTCCTGAAGCTGGCGTGAAACAGACATTGCGGGAGCGTTTCTTTGGCCGCCTGAAAAAAGTGCTAAAAAGCTTTTTATCAGGCGGTAACAAGGTGCGCGCCTGCAATGGTTGGGTCATGCCAGTCCTAATGTACTCCTTTGGCATACTTAGATGGACTCAGACTGAACTAGACGCCCTGGATAGAAAAGTTCGAACACTGTTAACCACATTCCGGATGCATCACCCACGATCTTCCGTAATGAGGTTGTATATCCCGCGGAAGCTGGGGGGTCGTGGCTTTATTAATATCAAGAACCTCCATAACCGTGAGATATACAACCTCAGACAATATTGTCTACAAGCAAACACGGATATGCACCGTGATGTGGTTGCAGTGGACAACGGTTTAACCCCTCTTGCGTTGGCTAAAGAGAACTGGCGCAAACCTGTAGTACTTAGTACTGCTGATCGCAGGGAGGTATGGATGGGCAAAGAGCTACATGGACGGTTTTATCGGGCCTTAAATGGGCCCGATATAGACTTAAAAGCGTATGTATCTTGGCTACGATTCGGTGATCTTTTCGGAGAAACCGAGGGTTTTGTCTTTGCAATTACGGACGAAGTTGTCATGACGAACAATTACCGGAAGTATATTCTGAAGGACGGTACGGTGGACATCTGTCGGGCATGCCACCGCCCCGGTGAATCACTCAGACACATTATTTCTGGTTGTTCTCGTCTTGCCAACGGCGAGTATTTGCACAGGCATAACCAAGTGGCCAAGATTGTACATCAGCAACTTGCCCTAAAATACAACCTTGTGACTTCGGAGGTGCCATACTACAGGTATGTGCCCGACCCAGTTCTCGAGAATAGTCGTGTCACATTATATTGGGATCGATCTATTATCACTGACAGGACTATTGTCGCCAATAAGCCTGATATAGTGGTGATAGATCGATTAGAGCGCCTTGCAATGATTGTTGATGTCACCATTCCTCATGACGAAAACCTCATGAAAGCCGAAAAAGACAAACAAATAAAATATTTGGATCTGGCTCATGAGGTTGTTGACATGTGGAATGTTGATTCGGCAATCATTGTCCCGATAGTCATATCGGCCCATGGGCTGATTGCTAAGAGCCTCGACCAACACCTTAAGAGGCTCTCGTTAGGCAGCTGGATCAAGGGCTTGATGCAGAAGGCGGTACTCCTCGACACGGCACGTATTGTGAGGAGGTTCCTCTCTCTGGAGCCCTAACCACCGGTAGCTTGGTCCCTGTACCCGATACCGGTGGGGCACTATTTTTTATATTTTTAAATAATATATGTTTTTGTATATATATGTATTTAAAAATATAATTTATAAGATCTTACAATAAATAAAGAGGAATAATAATAATAGAACGTTTATTTCAGAACATTAGAATTCCATAGTTACAGTCAAAGTTACAGTGGTTGTCATAATTTCTCATACAACTTCTCACATATATCATCTACACATAAAACAAACATGAAAACCAAATAAAATAGGCACCAATAACACAGATATAATAACCCGTTTTCATTTATCATTATTTTGTCAAATCACTAATATATCAATAAAATAAATTGTCATTACATTTCAATGTCAATAATTTACAATATTCACAAGTAGGTAAGTGCCAATGTAAATAACTTTCAGTGTCAATAAATTTCAGTGTCAATATATTTCAATCTCAATAAATTTCAATGTCAATAAATTTCAATGTCAATAAATTTCACTGTCAATAAATTTCACTGTCTATAATTTCAATGTAAATACCTTTTAATGTCAATAAATTACAATGTCCGTCAATCTTCATATTAATAATAAATTACAAACATTACATAAATAACAAATTAAAAATAATTCAAATTTAAATGTATCAACCGTTTATCAGTCCTGACCGGTGATGATACACATCCATTTATGTTGTATCGGGCAGTCGAACCGGGAGGCAATCATCCTTAGGATGCCGTTGTCGCTGTCTCTCACTCTTCTCGACAATGACGCTACTCTCTTACGGATGATCGCGTGAAAACCATCCGTGTGTGCCTCAGCGAACATTAAAGATGCGCTACAGAATGGAGGCTGCCGCATCAGCATCCTAAAGATGTTGTTATATTGCACTCGCAAGACACTGGCGGCCCGACGGGTATGATTAACCCTGGGGGTGACGGGTGGGGTCGTCTGTCACCCTAGCAGAAGCAGGCCACGGCGGCGGTGGCGCGCATTGCGTGCCCCCCCCCATACCCGGGGGCGAGTTGGGGACTCCGTGGTCCCCACACCGGAAGAGGGCCAGATCGAGAGATATGGCCCTGGGTCGGCCGGGGTGCGAGGGATATGGCTATGACAATCTCACCTCCGGCAACTGACGGCCCACAGAAGGCGTGCGTTTTAGTCGGTTCGAGTCCGACATAACCTCCTCCTCCGACCCCGGCGGGGGAGGTATCCGTGGGGATTTTTCGCACGATAAAAAAAAAAAAAAAAAAAAAAAAAAGGTATGATTAACCCACAGGCTGCTCGTGTAAAACGATTGGCAGTATGCCTTGAATAACGTAATTTTCACCTGATTAGAACAGCGAGCAAACCTGCGGGCAACCATATTCCCTCGGACCGCCAGTGCCCTACGTTCACGTTCCAAGTCGTCATCATCCGTCATACCATCCGTCACTATATGTCCTAGATATCTAAAACTGGTCACCCTCTGCAGCTCCACACCATATAGCTTTATCGGCGGAACATATGCGGGTACTCTCAGTTTTCCTTTGAAAATGAGGACTTTGCTTTTTGCTGTGTTGTAGGTAAGGCCATGTTCCGCCGCATATGTTTCGCAGACAGCCAACAGTCTACGAACTGCCCCCACCGATGGACCCAGCAGCACCATGTCGTCCGCGTAGCTAATATTGTTAACGCTTACATTATCAATATGACAACCTGTATGAGTGCTGCTGAGCTCACCGATGAGGTCATTTACGTAAAGGTTAAATAGCAGAGGAGAGGTGAGTCCCCCCTGCCTTACCCCACATGCCATGTCGTATGGATCAGACAGAGCACCCGCCCATCTCACCTGGTTCCGTTGGCTACAATACCATTCCTTCAGTAAGGATATGATTTCCACCGGCACACCCGCACCCCCCAGCTTGTCCCAAAGCTTGTCATATAGCACTGTATCAAATGCTTTAGACAGATCCAGGAAGCACGCATACACCGGTGTATTCCTGTCAGTGTAGTACCCGACAGCCTGCTTAAGACACAGTATCGCACTTTCGGTTGACAGCCCCCTTCTAAAGCCGAATTGCGCATCGTGCAGTTTAATATATTGGGTAAGTGTGTTATTAAGCATGCTGTCAAGCACCTTGGCTATGATGGTCGCAAGCGAGATGGGCCGGTAGTTGTCCTTATCCGAAACGTCACCATTTCTGTTCTTAACAATGGGAACTACTACTGTTTTGGTAAGTTGATCTGGTAGGTACCCATGACATAGGCAGAGATTGTAAAACAGGGCGAGAACGCGTGGCAGGTGCACCTAGTGTTCCCGGGGCCTATAGGCTTTTAGGCTTAAAATTAAGCCTATTAGTTCTTTTTGATGGCCATGATGGAATAGTAGGCTTTTAAAAGGCTACTCACTTTAAAAAAGCTATAGGTTTAAAAAAGCCTATAGGTTTAAAAAAGCCTATAAGTTTAAAAAAAGCCTATAGGTTTTAAAAAGCCTATAGCCTAAAGCAATTCAAGTCTTTTTCAAGTAGTAGGCTTATTATGAGGGTATATATAGCCAAATAGCCATTATTCAGGTTTTTTTTTTTATTTTTTTTATTTATTTATTTAGTTCCTCTCTGTATCACGGTATGGACCCGGCGACCGCACGGTGAATCCATGGATTGCTGAGAATCGGATCTCTTTCCAAAAAAAAATTAGCCATGAGGACAAGCACATTGAAGATCTTTTATGTTTTTCACCTAGACGATTTCTTTTTTTAAAAATTACATGCAAGTTTTTTTGTATATTCAAGCATCTAACGTTTATTAGTATTATTATCTAAGATAATCAAGTGTTAGTCCTTTTGCGAATTGGTCCTTTTGAGAATTAGGCATTCTGCTAATTAGTCCTTTTGAGAATTTGTCCTCTCGCGAATTAGTCCTTTTGAGACACGGTAGGCATTTTGCGAATTGGGCATTATGCGACTAAACGAATTTCCTGACTTCGAGAATGATTGTTCACTGGGGACACTTGTGGCAGGTATTGATAAAATATCAAACGCCATAGATTGTAAATGTGGTAAGTTTTTTTTCTTGAGTTTTCGTATATGATAAATATTTTTGAAGTTCACTAAGTAAATCGAAGAAAATATATTTTATTAACGCTTATGCTTCTGTCCCAGACATAAAGGCGGTATGAAGACCGAAGTATTAGGTCAGATGTGTTATAAAAATATTCTCAAACAAGGGTATTCTCTATACTATGAGCACAGTAGACGACAGCCAGGGGCGTCTCCCAGCACACCCAAAAGTTAATTAAATAGTCATGCAATTTGAAACAATATTTAAAATTGTATAATTTAGGTGATGATTATTATACTCGAACAATAAATAAAATAGACCTAGCCTAAAGGACTCAAAATATTCATAGGCTTTTAGCCTTTCAAGCCTTTTAAATATGCGCCAGAATTACGCCTGGCCTACAAAGAGGCTATAAGCCTATAGTGCTCGGGTAGACAAGAAAAGGCTATGAAAAAGGCCTAGCCTAAAGGCCTAAAAGCCTTTTTAGGTTTTATCCCGCTGTAGCCCCTTAATTCATAGGCTAGCCTTAAAAAAAAGCCTAAAAGCCTATAGGCCCCGGGAACACTAGGTGCACCCCTGCGTGTCTCAGATGCTCGATACTGAGCCCATCATGCCCAGGCGATTTACCCCTTTGCATACTGTTAATGACCTTTCTAACCTCGCTCGCTGTAAATTTCACGTTTCTGACCTGGGAGATGGCCCCAGCATCAGGCGATCTACACACCCGTGTTTCACAAATTATAACTGCGAATATTAAAATTCCGAATTTGAAGATACCGAACCATTACAATTCCGAATTATTAATAATCCGAAATATCATAAATACGAATTCCGATTATCAAAACTCCGAAACAACACAAACCCGATAATCAAGCGCCTTGTAAACCTGCATTAGGTAAGTAGGATAGTTGCTATTTTCGGGGTACACGAGATAAACAGGAAATAGAATTATTGAACTATTATTTTAATTTATTTATGCTAATGATTACAAAATACACGTTGCCATACAACTTTCAGTAACAAGCATGCATGCAGGCAAGCATACAGGCAAGCATGCAGGCAAGCATGCATGCAGGCAAACATGCATGCAAGCAAGCATGCAGGCAAGCATGTATGCAGGCAAGCATGCAGGCATGCATTAGTTTCGCTCTTCTCCGGCGCTACGGGATGTGCAGTCCTTCCGCCCTTGCGTAACAAAGTTCGGGCACCCATACTCGCTTCCGCAGCTTCGGCTTGCTGGTCGCCTCCGGCGACCAGCCTCAGCCGCTCCAGCTCGCCCGGGCGCCTGAGCTTCGTTACTGCGGGCGAGGACTGCCCTCCCTCCGCGCCTCCGGTTTTTAAATAACACTCTAGTGTAGGGCAAACAAGTACCACGGCAGTAGGACCACGGCAAGTCGGGTTTGGCTTAATTTTTATACGTATAATTGGCGAGAAAATTAATTTATTATTATAAAAAATCAACTCTAAAATGCGCAACATGTCAAATCAATTTTAACTTTTACCTATTTTTAATACAAATTTTCAATTTGAGCAATGATTTTTCGGAAATTTGAAATTCGGAATAACGTTTTTCGGGCCAATAATACTACGGATTTTTAATTATTCGTAAAAATGAAATTCGGAAGAATGAACATTCGTATTTATAACTTTCGGATAAAATATAACTATCGTGTTTTTGAATACTCGGAGTTTTGTTTCTTAGGAATTATAATAATAATATTCGGAATTTTAAAATCGGAATATTGAAATTCGGAATTAAGTATTTCGGAATTGTTGGGTGTTCCCCGAAATAACAGAACATTTACACTTGATTTTTACCAGTTTAGTTCTGTTGATCTTCAGGCCAACTGCGACAGTAAGATAGTTATGGAGGAATGACAGGAGAGCGGGCAACCCCTTACAGGCGGAGGCGTAGATTCCTCCTGTAAGAAGGAATGATCGCGGGTTCAAGTCCCGTCTGAGCATTTTACGCTGTTTTCAATCTAAATCGATTTGAATAGTTAACACAATAATTGCCTTAAAATTTCATTAAAGTTACAAAAAATATCTGCAGCATAAATCTTTTTCACATGAACAAACCGCGTAAGCATATTTATCTGACAGTTTTAAGAACCAAGTAAATGTTCCTAATTTCATTGAATCGCAAAAAAGATTGCCACCTAAAAAGGACAATAATTGTTCCCATAACTGCAGGCATAAAATACATTCAAATGACGTGATAAAGATTACGTTAGTCTAAATTGAAGACACATTAGAAGAAGCACCACAGGCTTTTAGCATAATGGTTATCACGCGACGCTGTGTCGTTAGCGAGTTATTAATACTGGGGAATATTATCCAGATTTCTAATTATGCTCGCTGTTGGAATACGGATTGTGGTTTTTAAATGGAATATTCGTCGATATGACTTTGCTGAACTTTGGATCGTCAAAACCGGTTCTCTGTTGACATTGTAATTTAGAATGAACTACAACGTATTTATTAGTAGTGAATCGAGTTATTTTATTATAATGCAATTAGTGTTATTGTTCTTGGCAGCGGTTTCAAAAATTAGTTAAATAGACAGCTTATGATACAGATATATGATACGAACAACATCTTCATTTAAATGGTTAGAAGGCCAGGCGGCATTCACTTCCGGAAAAGTCGGCAATCCATTAAAAAACAATAAGTGAACCTCGGTCTTTAAAGCAAAATTAATGAATGCAACTGAAAAATTGCTAGGAGGATGATAATGACGATGATGAAAGCATATATACCTACTTCAAAAGACAATACTTAAAGATAAAAACCTAAAATTAAACAAAGATTGGAGTAAATTAAATAACAGAAAGCATCACGAAAAACCGTTTAATAAATAAATACTCAACAACAAAGGATAACCGGAATTGTTTGGGAGATACTTTGCAGTGATAATAAATTGAGCGCATAACAATACCATTATTTTGTAGACTGATTAATTGTTGAGCTCACAAACCGTCCCTTAAGATATCTAGGGGACTTAAAAGGCCAAGTAATTAGAACCTTCATCGTCTTGATGCAGATAAGCCAGTTTTTTTAAATGATTAAAGCAGGGTTAAAAAAACTCGTGTTGACGATTTCCTTGCGGATTTTTCCTTTTAAATTGTAAGAAATTAAGGCTTTTGAAAAGATTTCATTTACATAGTAATGCGATCAGTAAAAATAATGAAAAAAAGGAAATATTTACAAAGAAATTGAATAGCTTATCCGAATGGCGTGCGTGGCTTCTGAGGAAATCAAAATACTCTTCTGAATCTGAAGATTCAAAGGATTTCATTTTGAGTGATAAACAAAAAATACTCACAAACACTATCTTGCTGAATACAAAATAAGCGTGCACCTGAGCCTCATGCATCAATCATTAGATGTACCGGCTTGCAGATGAGGTCAGCTTGGGGCCCCAAAAACACCTAGCGTGAAACGTTTCCCTGTACGACTATGGTTTAACCCCGAAATCCAATTACTTTGATTAAACTTCTTCATCCTAGCGTTAATTCCCAGTCGCATCCGAAGCTTTTCAGCTCGGAGTCTGGGGTCCGCTTTAACAGTCTTAACTATAGATTCGGCTAGACCTCGATATTTTCCGTGAACCGATTGCCATCTGACCTCCACGACCCAATGGTAACATTAGGAGATATCGAAGCTTTGCAGCTAGACCGTTGTTTTTGGACTTTTTAGGGCTCCAACTACCCGTAACGACTGCCATAGATGTTCTTGTGGCAACCGGGACCGACGGCTTAACGTGCTCTCCGAGGCACGACCAGATCAATGCAAATACCCATATTTTATGAACACAAATATTTGCACTGAGCGGGGATCGAACCCGCGCCTCCTGTGTAGCGGCCGCGTTCACTACCGCTACGCCACGGAGGTTGTCAACTTTGATTAAACTAATGTATAATAATGTGTTTAGATGCAAACTTTATAATCTGAGAGTTTATTGTCTTTTAAGAAAACGTCTGCTATTTGAGAAATAAACACAAGATGAGGAAACCCTCTCGTTTAAAACAAAGGAGTACAAAGACTGAAGGGGAAGATCATCTCACATATATTATTCGGTTTACATAATTTTGAACACAGACTTGTGACATGATACTTCGTAAGCTAAGCGTTACCACGGTAGCGCTTGATTGAATGCTCTAGTTATCCTCTAAGAGCACAGAAGAGGGTAATTTATATGCTAAGTAAATGCTGCCTTTGTCATCTATACTAGCACTTCTATATCTACACAAATTTTGAATATGACAACGTGAGCAGACGTAAAAATCAAATGTAAAACACAAAAACCTCCAAAAGGTAAAAAATAAAATGTTCTTTTTCTTTTCAGAGGCTATATTTTGTAGTGATCTATTTTTAATTTCACTTACATTACACAAACACAACATTATAACAATGTTTTTGTTTACACTGGAATGACATTAGTGACATTCGTGGCTTGTCATTTGCATCAAACGTTTCGTTCTCATAGCTAGCTACGAAATGTACCATTGAGTTCTGACGGCAACATTCCCGTCTTTAATAATTTAATAATTGTAAGATTTAAATGTATCAGTATGTCATAAATTCAGCTAGAATTAAAAACTAGCTTTAGTAAATTTTTGTATTAAATTCCTGAAAGCTGCTTGTCTATGATTGCATTTCTGATATTTTATCTATATCATAGAGAGTAAAAAGACTCTGGTTTGGGATAGCGGCCATTGTGGTTGACTTAATGATGGCTCTGTAAAATTTATTTGGAACAAACAGTTTTTTTTGTGCTCGGACCAAGTGATCCGAAATCATCGGCTCGACCCTGCATCCCTGAAGGTTGGGGAGCGCCACAGTATCTGGTTCGGATGATGTCGATCATGAACCGCGCCGGCATTTTGATGTCTGCGTGTTAGACGAAGCACGGCCATCACCCGTAGGCTGGACATCTGGGGGCTGTCCATGTCGGATTCGTGTGGCTGGATCCGACGACGCCAAGGGTCATCTTCTCCACCCCTTTCTGCCATGGGAGTCTGAGGCTCTCTCTTTGTTGAGCACGAGGTGTGCGCTGAGAGGCTGGCGCATGTCACGCGGTGCGCCCACGCAAACTGGTGTTGGAGGATTACGTACCCTGAAGGAACGCTTTCGCCAGGGTACAGTTCTGCGTTCACGTGAGTTACATTTTTCATCAGTACAAGTCTCGTACGTGGCATCGCGAGTGTTTTAGTGCGGACTATCGTTTCGCGTCTAGCTAATTGTTAGAGTTTACTTTTAAGCCTTAATCTTAAAGCTATAATTTCATGCACAATTTGTATAATCCATGAGATTTTTACAATGCTCTTACATTGTAAAAATCTCATGGATTATACAAATTGTGCATGATATTATACCATCGTTTCATTGTCAACTCCCAAAACGAACCAGAGGCTGTTAATCATCACGTAAGAGGTCCTTCGAACCAAAAGGCTGATGTGATCTCCGAGAGCCTATCCAGGTTATCTTTATCTTCATCTAAAACATTGTAACACCTCACAACTTTGTTCTTGGGCGTGGATATCATCTGACCTCCCAAGTCCAGGGACAGAGTCTTTTTTTTTCTCTTTTTTTTTTATACGTTACAATTTTTAAATTAGGAAATAGTTGACACGTTTCAATTGTAATTATTAACGTAAATAATTTCGGGACAAAACACGAAATTGTAATAGACTTCTTATTGAGCCTATATATTGCTGTAATATCTACTGTAAGTTGCTGAGCAGTTGAGTATCACGCAGACTCTTGGATGTTGTGCTTGCAAGGTAACCATATATTATATAAATACTTCTGATGTACAAGAACATCAAATACAAATCTGTCGGTGAGATTACTTAGTCAACCAGGAAAGAGCTAATAAATACCTCAATGGGGCTCATAAATATAAACCCTATCATTAAATTTAAAGTTAAAAAAGGCATTGAAATTCTTCCATCTGTTTGGGAGCTACGATGCCATAAACTGATCTGTGGCATCGTAGCTCCCGAACAGAATACAAAAATAAACAGAATTATGAACAGGTTAAAAATACCCCACGCTGTGCGTGGGGGTTAAAAATAGGTCATTCGAACCAGTCTGCCGTTAAGTACCTACTTTACAGCTGTTAATTTTACGGACTTAATGACCGTGGGTGTAGTGAGTTACTTGAGTATTCATGAAAATATAATTCATTCTATATAAAATAATAATAATGGCACAGTGGGTCTCCAGAACTAAGGTCATAAAAGTGACATGACGCTCTCATAATGCTTTTTTTGTCACTTAGTTGGCAAACAAGCACATGGCCTACCTTAAGTGGTTACCGTGGCCTACGGACATGTGCAACACCAGAGGCATCACACTCGCCGATCCTGTAGGATCCTTCTAACGCCCTTCTAGCTCATCAAGGCTTTCATTTCAATAGGACTTTATCTCGCCTGCAAATAAGCTAAATGTTGAATTTGAAAGAAGGTTACTATTATGCAGATGCCGAGAAATTTGACAATCCCTGGATTAACTATAAAGAACACTAAGTACATTTCCTCAAACTTATTATGGTAAATACATATCCTTTATTCTTTTCTAACTTTTACTAGTTCTTTGTTTATTGGCCACAAGGTTATCTGTAGGATACCCAGTCCTTCATACATAATTCAGTATGGCCCGCTCATCATACTCGTACCCCCATATCGACCGACTGTACACTACACTTCATATTGCTTTATTTCCCCCCTAAATATTATATAATGGTACATTTCTTGTTGTTCGATTTTTGGCTCATCGTTTTATTGTTTAATAACGTTGGGGTTATGGATCATTTGTGAATATAGGGCTTGTTATTTTAGGTCCATTATAGTTAATAATGTTTGTACAAATTTCTTTTGTAAAGTAATAATTCCGTGCTTCGGAGAACACGTTGAGCAGTCGGTCCCAGTTGTCATACGAACATCTGTGGCAATCGTTACGGGTTGTTGGATCCCAAAAAGTCCGAAAATTTACCTAATTGTAATATTTCAATATTGCCAATAGATTGTGGACTTTAGATGGCGGAAAATATCAAAGTTCAGTTGCCGCGCAGATACTTAGACTGAAAAAAGCAGACCCCGAACTCTTATGTGAAGGCCTTAGATGCGAAAGGAATTAACACAAGGATGATGATGATGACTTTTGTATGCTAATAAGGTGGCAAATCGGGACGTGGCCCCTTATGGTAAGCGGTTATCATTGTTTACTCACGCATTGTTGAACGAATCCCAAAGAGCTCTGGCAAACAATACTAAGTATACTTGTTTTCTCGCCGTTTTGTTTGGAAGTTGTATATCTTCAGCCAGGAAACTTCTAAAGGCGCATTTAGACGGGGAGAGTTTCTGTTCGAGCAATGGTATAGCAATAATCGCTATACCATTATCGTACCAAGAGAGCGGCTATTGTTTCTGCGAATGTTTAGACTAAGCAACTTTTTTCTCTCCTTCCGATAATCGTATCTTGCAGGCGAAAATTCTCGTCGTCTAAATGAGCCTTTATTCAACCGGGAAATACTGAAATACTCTTCCTAATCAGTTCTTATTAGGTGTATTTATAGGTTTTTCAATTTTAATTTTGGGTGATTAATTTTTATTTGGATAGTAATAAGATCATACTGTTCTTCAACTTCAAAAAGGAGGAGGTTCTTAATTCTTTTGTTATTTTTTTATTACTTTCATTCATGATTACTATCAAAATATAATAACGATATGAACGTCATAAAGTTATTAGAAGAAGTAATTTATTTTTATGTCATTCGTTTATAGCTTTGTTTATTGTCAACTTTCTTAATAACCATTTATCGTAATTGCGGGACAACGCAAAAGTTTGATGTAAATACGTGCTTATGTCAAGAAATAATTTATTATTGGCTCAATAACAAAGACAAGTGGCCCAGAGAAAACCTTGTGATGCATCAGCGCTCACCTCCACCGTCAGTAGTGTTCCCCCCCCCCCCCCCTACCTATCCAAATTTGGTAAGATCCTATCAATGCCGCTTTTGATATTCGATTTAGTAAAGAGCTTACTGAAGCTCTTGGCAATCCGAGGTCTTTAAGTAAGTTGTACAGGGATTTAGCTGGAATTCCCCTTGCTCCTACTTCTACGGCGTAGAGTTTAACCACGTAGCCGTTTTTTGGTTAAGCAGCCTTCCTTTACAAACACAATGTCATTCCTTTGGTTTGTGGTTAATCCTTTTTTCGCTCAAGCTACCGCCAAACTTACAGCCTCACGTATGATTTCTAATACCTTATCATGTCGGCGCGAGTAATGACCCCGGTCCAATAGCGTCCTACAACCCACTAGCAGGTGCCTAGCCGTACCAGTTGCTTCACCACATGAGTTACATGTTTTATCTGTGGCTTTTCCCCACCTGACTAGATTGCTTTGGTCGGGGAGGGTCAACAGGAATGCATTTAGGTAAAATTTAAGTAAGGCCGGTGACCAGTCGTATATTATGGTACGCCATTTTAAGGCTATGGGAATATAAAAATCACCTAGGGTCAACCATTCGTTTTGCATTTCTAGGTTCATTGCGTGCACCTTATAGGTGTTGTTTTCGTCTGTTTGAAGAAAAGATTTTGTTATTTCTTTATCTGTTTGTTTCTGAATATTTCCTAGACCTACTCTACCCGTCTGCGAGCCTATCATGAATTTTTTATGGAACTGGAGGCGTGATTCGAGCTCCGATGCATTTTTGTCTTTTGGAAGGACTTTTACTATTTCGTCTTTAGATTTCGATAAGACGTGCATTTTAGTTACTCTTAGGTGTTTATAGAGTTCTGATGGCTTCCTTAACGTCATTCCAAAATTATTCGCGGATCTATATAGTGCCGACGGGTCGGCCGACTGAGCTAGCCCTAGCCACGACTTCAGTGTCTTTGTGACACTCGCATCTAGTTTTTTGAGGAGGCTCTGGTTTATATCATATATAAGAAACGGCCAGTTAAGTTATATTATAATACTCACGCCTTTTTCTCTCTGAGTTACGTAAAGACTACATCTTCTGCACTTACATGAGGAAGAATACGGAAAAAAAAAATTTTCGTGTGTAGAAATCGGAAACACCTCTTCACGAGCTACGTCTACTCTCAATGAACTTTTATGCAATCCCGGAGGTTCTGAGTGCTTATCACCGGTCCTTTATCCGTAATATTAATCAAATTTTGGTGCAAATAAATTAAATGAACGGTTTGCACTAAAACCGTTAATTTTATTTATTTTCACCATAATTTTTAAAAATGAATAACATAACTACGGAAACCAAAATAATACTTTCACAAAGAGCACTGCCCGTTTGTCTAGGCATTCCCTGTTTTCCGTGTTGAACATTAACCTGCTCAAAAGCCGAATCGGCAGTGCAGCGTTCAACGCCCCTCACAAATAAAACTTTTGTATTTCCTCCACAAAAGTGCATACGACCCATTTCGACACACCGAGTGCAATTTTTATGCGGCCTATTTCATTCCTAGAGCTAAATATTGGATTGCTATATTAAAACTGTATTTTAACGAAGTTTAAGGATAGCTATACGGCATTCAAGTCTAGATTAGATCAGCTACCAGCCAATAGTCATTTTGAACTTTTCTTCTTCGCCCGAGCGCCAATCCGGATTGCATCTATAGCTTGCACTTAAGAGCCCATCAAAGTAGAAGATTTTTCAGTAAGTTTGTAAATTTGCCATTTTGAAGTCTGCCACCTACCATAGCAGCGAGGAATTAAAAACAAACTCAATATAGGTATATCAATCGACTTGCCCTAATGAAGACCAAATATTTTTCTACAAAATGCCTCTGCTTACTTGAATCCCAAATCCCAATGGATACAGTGACGTAAGTAGATACAGATAATTAACGAACATGAATTAGGTACAGTAAAATTATATAAACCAATAATGACCAACTTAAATCATTGAATTAAGGTCACAGTACTCTGCACCGTACATCTGATCTCCATACTAGCCCGCTCACTAATACAGCATTTAATTTCCACGATCATAATTCACACGAGGTCATGCCGACACGACAATTCGCAAAACGTAGTCCTCGAACGATCCGCAGCAAATGCGACGTTGCAAAGGGTATCTTTATACGTGGCATCAATGGTAGATAAATTTACAATTTTCGAAAACTATAGACCTTAGTCCTTTTAAATAGGATAGAATTTTGCTTGCAGTGAATCTGTGATGAATGTGAGTATAGGGTTTGTCCACGTTGTGTTTACGGATCTAACACTGCCATCGTGAAAACAAACAGAATAGTGTGTGAGTGCGTATCGATAAAGGTTTATCGAATTTATTAATTAACTTGTTTATTTTGGTGTCAAAATCGTTTAAGTGTCAAGTCAAACAGTAAAATCTGTTAAACATTAATTTGTATGGAAATTCAAGGGTTGTATTGAGCGTCTGTGATATAATAGTGATCGATTCCGTCAACATAAGATGTTGTTCAACGCTGATCAGATTACATGAGCTGATGTGGAAACAATACATAGCGTTAAATATTGCGTAATGAACTGGTAATCCTCTAGAAATCTTTGAGATATTATTTGGATTATTGTTACTGGCGTTCTCCGATATAATTATTTGCAACTTCGTTATTAAGGTAGTGTAACGTTGTTGCATGGTCTTAGTCGGTAAGTCAGTGATTAAGGAGTAGGCCTTACGATTGGTAGGTCCCGCTTTCGAATACTAGTCTATTCACTACCGACTTGATACGAGACTTGACAAGTAATTTAGCTTAACCGCATCTTCTTAATATAAAAATGAATCGCTGAATGTGTTTCTGATCGCAAATCTCGAGAACAGCTGAATCGATTTCGCTAATTCTTTTGTTAGAATATTCCTTGAAGTACGAAGATGGTTCGTACACAGAGAAAAATTGCACTACTACTTAAGGGAGCGGAGCAGTAATCATAAATGTCAACAAATCCGGCAGATTTCCATACTTTGCAGGCCTATAGATGACTGAAAGGAGTGATACGGGACTTCGAAATGTGCCGCGGGCGAAACCGGGGCGGGTCGGCTAGTTATTTATATATTTTATCAAATAGGTATAAGTTTTTTCAAATAAATGTTTGTCTTTATGAGTGTGAAACTTTGTGATTCTCAGAAAATGTATCTTTTTTCTCAACGGAACAAGTGTATTTTACACTTGTTCCGTTGAGGAAAAAGGAACATACAAGGCAATAGTGAAACTATAAATGTTCGTTTTACAACCGCACTCTATACGACTTAACTGTCACAAGCACCTCGTTCAATTTTTCCAAAGTAATATTGAACTTCACAGATATCATAAGTGTTCACAACCTTACACTTGCGCGGTATCTTTTAAAACTACAGGCCATTCTCCCCAGCTGACTGTTCGTAGTAGAAGTGGGCAATTTATTTCGCCACAGAACATCGCAAAAATAGATAAGTCATGTTATTAAACTTACGAAAATTAAATTAACTACGAAAATAGGGGTTATAGTACCTACTGTATATTCGAAGAATATAATATTAGATTCTTATACTGTAAATATTATAGTAATGACAAGTGTCTTCAAGCTGACCTATTATTTGATAAAATCAATAAATATTATCACGTTGCAAAAATAATCAATTTCATTAATTTCAATGATGATTAACAATCATCCATATTTACATGATACTTTCTGAAGTTTACGCAAATATCACTAATTGAAATAAAACCTTTGATTACCGGTTTTTGTAATCATATTCTGTTCTCCGTGGTACCGGTAAATTTGAGATAGCTTATATGCTTCAAACTATGTGACAACTACAGCATATAGTCACCCCGCGACTATAGCTGCTGAAAAGTAACCGAAACGTCCAAAAAAGTAAATAATAGCAAATAAATCCTGATAGAATCCGTTAAAAAGTAGTTCTATTTCAGTCCATATTACGTAAAAAAAACAATTCAATAATTTATTCGTTTCAAATGTTTTTACCTAAGGTTTTTACAGAGATAGTTTCTTAGAACTAGTAGGTACAACATATTCTGCTTCATAGAGCGTGCAAATTACGGTATAGGTAATTAGGTTATAGGTATAATCATTAATACAGTATCAATCATATTAATTCCATTCATCAATCAAATCAGAAATCCTATCGAATATTGTATGTTGTAGTAATCGTAGAAAACTTTTAAAAGAGCTCAAAATTATAAATCGTTTGTGCGAAGAAAAATAATAAAATAAAACCTCCTTGTTTCTGACAAATAAAATCTGAATTTAACCCATATTTATTTCGAAAAGCATTAATAACACTTGGAATAATTGGTATCATGAGTAAGAAAATTAAATGGAGCTTGACTTGGCCGCCTGGCGGAGGCATTTAGCCTCGTTTCGGTCAGATTTTCCGACATTTTCCCGTTACGCTATAAGGAAGGAACATAATAATATTTATTCGCTTGAATTTCGCCTCAAATATTGGACTTGCTAATGAAGCTATCCTCAGCTAATTACGAAGAAAACATTAACCCTTTATACATTTTTGCCATTATTGAAAAAATGTGTATAATACTCGTATGATTAACGAGTAAACTATTTTTTTAAAGTAATACCTAACTATACTAAACTAAGTCATATCAACTGTAAAACTTTGGTTTCTCTCTGCACTACTCTTATGCCCGTATTCTAAAATGATACTCAGTCCTGAATCTCAATAATTATCTGGGGACAGATAAGAAAGACAATCACAGACAGATATAGATTTGACAGATTGACAGATTTTTGGTAGATTGTACCTATAAACAATCTGTCAAATCTGTCAATCTGCCAAATCTGTCTCTTGAGTTTCATAATTTATAATGATATTCACGATTACTCAGTGAAATAACTTCTCAAATTATACAATCTACACAAGGTTAGCTTTTGTTAATGAAAGCTCTGCAAAGCCAGCTAAGATTGCTATTACCACTATTACCCAAATTGCTAGGAAAGCTTAATTCACACGGTTGTACATTTCGTATGTTTACTTCGTGGTTCACTCGAGTGTACTTTAGGGATATGGGCACTAGAACCATTCTAGGCAGTAATGTCAAGGTGTGACCGTGGTTTCAGCTATTGCGTATTTTCTTACGTAATCTTTTAGAAATAATAAAATATGTACATATTTATTTTATAAATCTCGTCTGATTATCTAATTTTTTGTAACTCAGTTAGGTCTTGTTTTTAAATTTTCATTTTGTTAAACAAGGTCTATTAGTAGTGAGCGATAAATGTTTTCATTTTAAAATTAAAACAAACAAACATTTTGTTGGGAAGTTCTGTAGTTATGGACTGCTATCCGACGAGTTATGTACTGTAGTCGTAATTACTCCTTCTAGATATCAAATGCAAGCATGTAGGCACATGTCTGGTACCTTAGTAAAACAAAAAAAGAAGGTTTTATTTAGATTTATTATTCTTTTAGCAATATGGGAAGTCGGGAAAACAACTCTGAGTGAAGAGTTAAGTTAATCTTAACGATAGCGTTCACTCCAGTCGGGGTTTCTGTGTCAAATGCACGGCTCAGGTGGGATCAAGTACCGCAAAAGGGTTAAGAATGTAAGGGTTAAGAAGTTCCCGTTTTTGTAACGAGATATTTGTGTGTCAAGGTTATCATTGATTTGTATGCCTACAACCTTCTTATTTTAGTATCAACCGCCTATATTTTTTATCATACCAAAAAATAGAATAAGTTTTTAACTAACTATAGTCTAATTTACCACGGCCCACCTAGGTGAACAAAGATGAACCGTTGTAAATTTTTTTACCACCGTACACCATGGTAGTTTCTGCAGGTGGACGGTTATCATGAAGCCGAAATGACTTGTACTTTTGCACTGGTATGAGGTATTTATTCTCTTTTATGGCCTAGGCTACTAGAATTTCTTAAATACCAGGCTCAAAAGAAGTACGGAATAGGTATCTATCTATCGAAGTATAATTAGATTCTTTTACTTACTTACATTGTAATCAAGTATCTCTTCTCCAGAGTAGAAAGAGGCAAATATCCATCAATTACTAAGCGTTTACCAAAAATTAAATAAAGAACCTTTATAAAGTAGTATACTCACTTGGATTTACCGCGTGGCCCTCGTCGACGACATGCATTGACAGGTGAAGGAGCACCAGCAACGTTGCTGACAACTGTAACAATAGCAAAATGTTCTCATGTATACGTAAAATTAACAATCTATGTATTTGATACTTTTTGAAGTTTACGCGAATATCACTCATTGAAATAAAACTAAAAAGATTTAATTGCAATTAGGATTATTTTGCAATGGAACATAATGGGAAAGGCCCATTTGTAGCTGGACATACCAGCAGTGAACTAATTGGTTGATTGATTGAGGACTTTTTTTTTATTTTTGATACCCATAAACACTTACGAAGTCTTAGTTATTAGTCTTATTTTAGGTTATAAAACATTTCCGCTATAGGGTGTCTTGAGCTTAGTGATATCTTCTTCACATAAAATGGTAGTAAATACTCAAGAGCAATTGAACAATCCCTACTAATATTATAAATGCGAAAGTAACTCTGTCTGTCTGTCTGTCTGTCTGTCTGCCTGCCTGTCTGTCTGTCTGTCTGTCTGTCTCGCTTTTACGACTAAACCGCTGAACCGATTTTGATGAAATTTGGTATAGGGGTAGATTAGACCTTGAGAAAGGACATAGGCTATGTTTGCTCGCGATAACCGACATCCACGCGGGCGGAGCCGCGGGCAAAAGCTAGTATATTATATTTAACAGCCAAAACACCAAGCTTCTTATTTATTTCAACAAAAATATTCGCCCAAACGTGAACATTTTCTAACTCCATTAAAAATACCCGACTTAGTTATATCGCTAACATGGTTGAGTAATTATTTTCGGTCTATTCTCCTCGTGACACCTTTAGTAAACGTGTTCTGAAAAAATGCCGGCAGCTCAATACAAGCAACTACTAAATTGCATTAAAATTCCTCTTTGTTCAAGACCTCGAGGTAAGGGTGAATTTCTCAAGCGCAAAATTTTAGCGGCGCGGCTGAAAATCGTACCTTAACGTCAACATATAATAATGATTATTTTTTGTAAGAAAGATGCCATTTTTCTCTATATGCAACAGTATATTATATTATTAGAAAATATTTTCGACAGTGAATAAAAAAATAATTTCCACCCTAATTCCAAGCTTGGTGGCGTGTCCACAACCTGTTTTCTTGGAAATAATCACAGTTTAATCAAAACTCCATTAGTTTACTAAGTATACCTAATTATATTTCGATTCGTTATTATTTTTGCTATCCTCGATAATATAATACGTAGTGTTTAGTGCTATACTTTATCTTAAAAAAATATTATAAGATGTGTCCACGGCAAATGTAAAATTTTGGTGGGATTTATAAAAACGTCATAGCAGTCGTAATGAAAGTACCTATATTGACGATACTACCATCATTTGGAACCTTCAGTTGGGTGCTCATGGGCACCAGTGCCAGTTGTCCCCAGTCTCGTGTCATTTTCCCGCCAAACAAGAAAGTAAGTCGTTTCATAAGCCTCTGACAAAAATCTTGCAATTTTTGTGTTGATGATTTAAAACGGTTTATTCTCATTGTATGTTTTAATATTTAAGTATAGTATTAGGTTCGGTATGTGTATTTAATTTTAGTAATATAACCACTATATTCTAAACAGTATTTTTTTAAATAATTTTTTTTGGGCGTGATACTAATTTCAGTGGAGCAATTTTGGTGAATTTGGTGGGGTTTTTCTAAGCATCAAAATTTGTTTTCATAGTTATAAGATTATTTACCTACTTAGTCTGACGTGGTGCTAGGTCGGGCACCTCTACACGGTGTACCCTGGACAACAGGGTTGCTATCTACGGCCGCTAGCCAGGCAGAAGCTGCCCTGTTGAGGGATGTTCGGCAGCTTTCTTCATTCTTTTTTTCCCAGATTAACAGTTAGTATATTCACTACGCATGCAGCAGATATGGTGGTAGTGAAGCCACCTAATGCCGCAGCAGAGACTGACCGGCAAAGTGGCGTATCGTCTGCTCACCTGGTCACCTAACTCTACTGGGATGAAAGGCCGTCTCGTCCTTCACCACCAGACAGATATGCGTGGACAACCCACCCACGCTACTCCTCGCCACTTTCATGATCATTCGGCTTTTCTTCCTCCGCGTTGTCACAGACCTGAAAGCTGCCGTGGATGGAAGAGTGCCTAATGCAATCTTTACACGCGACCCCACCGCAGCATTTTCATATCAGTGACCCACAACTCTTGCTTATATCGCTCCAGCAGCGACCACATTTTCCTATCATGTAAGCCATATTAAGCTTCTGACCACCGCCATTCTCAAGTACCTTCTTCCAGATCCTCACAAATTGCACCAACCTGCCCCCATCCGCGTCCACCAGGGATATTAACAGTATACATGGGTAACTATGGGGTGAGTTCCTGATGTTATAGGACAAACGTCAAGTACCACGCTGAACGGGAACGGACTAAGGACATATCCTGTGTGTACCTCGACGGTGATAAGGAAGGGAAGAGTCTCGTTTGCCGACAGCGTTCCGAACTATGGAATCGTGGTACATGTCCCAGATGATAATAAACCTCTGACTTCTTGCATGTGCAAAGTGCCCCGGGACAATCCTTACGGATTGACGGATCCAAGGTCCCCTGACCAAGCTGAATCTCATATTGACACTCCGAGAACCGCTCTCATAGAGCTTCATGGTGTGAAATACTACTACTATACTCGTGGTAGCTGCTACACACCCGCATCCTTTCTCTTTAAAGACTGGAGTGATAATACTCCGCCTCCATTTACTTGGACCCTTTGCAATGAAGAGTAAGAGGTTAAAAAGATACGTGAGAAGTCCCGCACCACGAGTACCCATCGCGTTCCTGGCCTTTTTAAAAAGATTTTCTTCACTCTAAGTTCCCTTCGGACTGTGTCGTTCCACTACCAAGTGACCCTGCCACACTTGTATCCACACTTAGACATACCGAGCACCCCCTCACCGCTTCGAGGAAACTGCCTTAATCTTGTCCCAGTAATCCTGAACAAGTTCGATTGCAATATTCACGCAATTGGGGCAAAATCTAATACTTCTTTTTAAATCATTGATTGTGGATTCTAACTGACCCGGAAAACGTTATTTTGCTATTTATAAATGGGGGCTGGTGGTAGAAGAATGAAAATTAAGAGTTATTATGTACATATTTAATCCAATAAATGATAAATTAAAAGTAAGAATATATTGATAACTAACTTTGGTGTAAGATATCAATTTTGGTGTATAGACAATTCAGGTGTATAAAATAATTAAGTTATTTTCAGGGTTAATTAGACTACTCTAGCATATTATGCATCTAAAAATGCATCTCTAGATAAGCACAGTAATAAATTACCTAAATATCTAGAAACAAAAAAGATCACCAAAATTAGGCAAAAATTCACAGTTGTTGAAATTCACCCGTAAAATGAAAAATTGTATTTATACTCAGTCTTGTTGAATCCACCTCCGAATTTTTGTAAATAATGTGTGTGAATGATGAATAAATTCATTCATGATAACGTACTTACTTAGTTTATCACTTTACGTTCAATTTGTCTACACTAGTCGATGGATTTAAAATATTTTTTTATTTTTATTTTTTAGATGTATCGTCTGTGTGGCGACGGAGAGAAAAATACGCAGAAGTTGTCACTGCAAGAGAAGGTTAACTCAAAATAAAACCCTGTATCAACCCGTCTGGGCAGCGTTGCAACAGTAGGCCAAAGCTTCCCAACATTGGGACAAGCATATGTCCTGCAGTGGACTGCGAAAGGCTGAATCTATGAAAAGACCGATTTATAATTTTATTTATATTTTTCCATCCAAGATAACCAGAAAAAGGAAGATTAAAAGTTCAGGCTTATAAATCTGTGCACGATGCACGAAAGAGCCGCAGAAGACAGCGAGCGCAAGTGGTGTAGGTACATGACGTCCTAGGTTCGGCTAGCGGATCAATCAATGTGCTTTTTTATACCACTTAGTTGGCAGACAAGCACACGGCCCACCTGATGGGAAGCGGTCACCGTGGCCTATGGACGCATGCAACACTAGGGGCGTCACACTCGCGCTGCCGACCCTGAAGAAACCTTCTAATGCCCTTCTTGAAGAACCCCATATTGTAGTCGCTTGGGAAAACCACCGCAGGGAGTTCATTCCACAGCCTGAGTGTGCGTGGGATGAAATGCCTTTCAAACCGCACAGTGCGTACCGTTTCCGGACGCAATGTGTGAGGATGAACTCCCTGCCTGTGGCGAGAGGTGCGATGATAGAATGTAGCTTATATTATATATATATATATATATAGGTTATAAAACATTTCCGCTATACAGTGTCTTGAGCCTAGTGATATCTTCTTCACATAAAATGGTAGTAAATACTCAAGAGCAATTGAACAATATATTATATTTAACAGCCAAAACTCCAAGCTTATTATTTCTTTCAACAAAAATATTCGCCCGAATGTGAACATTTTCTAATTCCATTAAAAATAGCCGACTTAGTTATATCGCTAACATGGTTGAGTAATTATTTTCGGTCTATTCTCCTCGTGACACCTTTAGTAAGCGTATTCTGAAAAAATGCCGGCAGCTCCACGGGTACAATGCAACTACTAAATTGCATTAAAATTCCTCTTTGTTCAAGACCTCGAGGTAAAATGAAAAATTGTATTTATACTCAGTCTTGTTGAATCCACCTCTGGATTTTTATAAATAATGTTCGCAAGTATTTTATGAACATTGTAGAATTTATTATTTCACCTTCCTGCAGAATTGATTTTCATGAATGATGAATAAATTCGTTCATGAAAAGGTACTTAGTTTATCACTTTACGTTCAATTTGCCTACAGTAGTCAATGGGCTTATTTTTTTTTCAGATGTGTCGTCCATGTGGTGGCGGAGAAAGAGTACAAGTATTACGACCCCATCTCATCCGAAGGGTGTCGTAAGAGAGGACTAACGGTAAAATACGCAGACGATGTCACTGCGAGAGAAGGTTAACTCAAAATAAAACCCTGTATCAACCCGTCTGGGCAGCGTTGCAACAGTAGGCCAAAGCTTCCCAACATTGGGAGAAGCATATGTCCTGCAGTGGACTGCGAAAGGCTGAGTCTATGAAAAGACCGATTTATAATTTTATTTATATTTTGCCATTCAAGAAAACTAGAAAAGGGAAGATTAAAAATTCAGGCTTATAAATCTGTGCACGATGCACGGTAGAGCAGCAGAAGACAGCGAGCGCAAGTGGTGTAGGTACATGACGTCCTAGGTTCGGCTAGCGGATCAATCAATGTATTTTTTTTTATAACACTTAGTTGGCAGACAAGCACACGGCCCACCTGATGGGAAGCGGTCACCGTGGCCTATGGACGTATGCAACACCAGAGGTGTCACACTGGCGCTGCCGACCCTAAAGAAATTGTCAGTAACAACTCAGAATCAACAAAAAGTGCCCTGTTGACGAAAATAGTTTAGCATTTTATTAATTGAATTTTAGAGTTTGATAAACTATAAGTAAGTTCACTAAGTTATATTGCATAAATGTAAATTGCTATGACGTCCTAGGTTCGGCAAGCGGATCAATCAATGTGCCATTGATTTTCTTTTAAGAAATTCTCAGTATCAACTCAGAATCAATCATCAAAAAGTACCCTGTTCACGAAAATAATTCAGCATTTTATTACGTAAATTGAGTTTGATAAATCATAACTAAGTTCAGTAACTATAATAATTGAAAAGCTTCGATAAACTAAGTTATATTACATAAATGTAAATTGCTACACCGAAACTACATTTTCTTGTAAAATTATTCACTTATGAGTAATTAAAATGGCTCACGATAGCCTTATTATAATATCAATGGTCGCGTGAGGGTGAATTAGTATTCGTGTATTTTAACAGTGACTTTATCACGACATTGTTGAAGGAGTTGCTGGGCCATAAAATTAATATGTCATTAAATATACCTGCCTATTTGCCGTTACATAAATGGTTATAGAAATAACACCCTGTTTCTATAGAACAAAAGATCGATATGTGCTATTTCTTATGTTATGTCAGTGGATGTACCTACTTGTGAATTAACAGCATAACTTGATTGTTCTTTTCACGTTCTATTATTCACTCACAGTTTATCAATCTTCATCCTTGTTTCAAGTTGGTTTGGCTCAAGTTTGGTAATTATATTTAGATGGGACCCCTGTCCATGCCTATACTGTATACACCCTACCTCTACTTATCTAGGCTACCTGGGGTTACCATTTAGGTAGTTAGTTATCTTAATTTTGCATAAACAATGTAAAAAGAAACAAATTTATCAAACTTCACGCTTCTCAAAAGTTTGACCGCTTGCCAGTCGGGGAAATTTTGTATGCGGATGGCCGCTTGGTAGTCAGATACAGATGTGTCAAAAGTGAAGTCACAATCTTTTAATTGTTACATCAATAAGAAGAAGTGTCGCGAAAAATGCACAACGCTCCTTAATAAGTTTTAATTCAAACTATTTTGAACACAATTAGTATGTACTCATCAACTATACAACTACAAACGCATAGTTAAAACAATCGCTCAAAACAGCTTAATAACAGTTACGTGAAAGTTGTGATCAAACGAGACAGGCACAATATTGGACTCGTTTATCAATAGAGAACAAGTCGCAAACAAACGTTAATTGCTGTAATTGGCTACATCAGCTTTTGAAACTCATTAATTATTTGCTTTTAATTGTTATTCTGGAAAATCATTCATTACAGTGGCTGTCTGTCTGCATTAGTGCAGCAGTAGTTTAATGTGCATCCGTACATTATGGGTATTTAAACTATATGGTTACTCAACTCAGATTACTATTAAAGATATCTCTAGACTTAAAAATGATGATCTACAAAGGAGAGTTCCAAGCCAAAGTGAAGGATTTTTTATTGAAAGGGTGTTTCTATTCCGTCGATGAGATGACAAATAATATGGGATGATCAGTTTATTTATTTTAATGACGTTGACTGAATAAATTAATGACATACTTAGATTATTAAACTAATTTTTTGACATTTCGATTCCGTTTGACATTTTTTATTTTTTATTTTTTGTTTTTGTTGTTGTTTTTTTTTTATTATTGTTAACGAATTATTTATTATTAATGAATTATGGATCATCTTATTTTATTGTATTATGTTATCTCTGCTCTAACATTAATTTATAGTGATTTAAATTTGATTTAATTTATCATATTGAAGTGCCAGATTCCAGACAGACATTGTAAACGATCCACAGTTATATTACGCAATCTGGTTATTCTTGGTCACGGAATATTAATTTAATTTATTGTGTTGTGTGTTTCATGCTTGCTTTTGTTTTGTTTAGTTTTATAAGGAGTTCAAACACAATGTAAAAATTGATTATGAATAAATAAATAAATAAATAAATATCAGAATATTTAGCATGTATTGTTTGAAGTGTCCGATATTTTGGTGCTGGTGCAAGCACCATGATCACGGAATTTTTAAGAGTAAATAAATCGATCTACCCTCTTTCGGATGCTTTTGCTACACGAAATATCAGTAGGTAACTCCAAAAACTACATGGTAAATATCCTGATATCAATAATAGTGATGTAGTGCTATACTTATTACATGTTTAATACTAAAATAACTTTGTAACTTGTTTTTTGTGTGAGAAAAAACGCTGTAGTTAGAACATGTGTGTGTCTAAAACTCTGTATCTAAATTTCAGATAATTCCATACAAAATTGCTATACTCGCTCTATAATGGGTAAGATTTTTATTTTCACCGGCTTCCCGTTTGAAAATTTCACCTTTCGCCTCTGGTGGCGTTTCATGTCGTCTTTTTTTCGAACGTATCAATGCAATTAATGTATGTTATGTCCAAGCAGCGATGGCCTAGTAGCTAAACAACAGTTCAAACCCTGGCCAAAACAGAACTGACGCAAGCCCATAAGCAATTTAGCTTAGCTGGAGCGATTTATGGAAATACTAGTAATTTCGATTACCTCAACGCTACATGCGAACAATCATGGAATTACAACATTATAATATCTCAGCATGAACGTGGTCAGAGCCAAAGAGAATTTTGCACTGGTGGTTAGACTCTAAATAGTCTGCATATGGTAACGATAGGTAAAAGCTCATTACTGTGCCAGCTAGTTTGCACTTTATTGCGAAGTTGCGACTCACAATTGTTATAAGTGTCTTTAAATGGTCAGCTCTCCGTCGGTGAATGGGAAATGCATACTTATTTAGTGGTTCTGTGGCTCTTTGTTATTTCAGAAGGATTAAGAAAATATTACCCTGATGCTTAATATTACAGTATAATCCATGTTTTCAGGTTAGTTAGTATGTTTTTATTTATTCTGTTTTGCTGTATTTAGACTTAGTTTTCTTTTTTTTCAACTACATGGTTACATGCTAGGTGGCAAACAAGGACACGGTCCACGTGTGTAACACCAGGGGCGTCACACTCATGCCGAACTCGACCCTGTAGAAACCTTCTAATGAAGAACTCCATATTTTAGTCGCTTGAAAAACCACAGCCGAGAGTTTCACTCTAATACTTGCGCCATCAGTCACCATGTGTTTTTTCCTATTTGTGCCAAAACTTATAACAATAGCTCATCTTTATGCAAAACAAAAAATATTGTTTTGATCGAAAAATTAGGGAGAGCGAAAAATAAGGATTTATTATGCGTCTTTACTGAGCATCGTTAGTAAGGGGTGAGATTCCATGATTTATTGGGACCAACAGTTCACATTAATCTTTTTCTCATTTATACCGTGCCAGGTGGAGGGTTATTGATGGACTAACCGTGACGTCATAGCTCGCGTCCGTTGTTAGAGTAAATTGAGACGATACGTCTTGAGATTTAACCTTCGTCAAGTAATTTTGTGTCTAATCTTTGATTTCTTTTTTAAACAATCCAGACAAATTTAGATCAATAGAGCAATTTCAAGTATGTATGTTTATTTTGAACTGCTCGTTTATTTTAGTAGCTTAATATTGATATAGTTTATCTGCTGATTTAAAATCAGTTCCCAGGTATCGCAGTTTTACCGAGATTTTATCAGCAAACCTACATGCACACTGACACAGCACAGTAGATATTAGTCTATATCCAGCCACAGCTACACCTACGGTGTGCTCATAAAGACTTGCAGCTATAGTATGTACATAATAAAAGAAGAAATATAACGACACTTAGAGTAAACGCATAAAACATTTAGTGCCGGTAATATTTCAACTAGGTAATTTTTACTGCGCAGCGTGAGTTTTAAACAAACTTCCAGTATGTGTGGCTGCAACACGCTCCCAATTCAATACCGACCAGCTGCCGACCAAAACTAACCTCCGTTGAAGTTTATGGTTTTGCAATGCATAATGTTTCTACTTCGTCCTTATATAGTTTTGCTTTTAGATTTATGGTAAAGTGTTAGCTGAAGTTTTTTAATTTTCTTGTATACTTTTACAGTAACCGCTTACCTATCGATGCTTGGAAGATCACATTTCTTACCCACCTACACCTGAAAAGCCGTAGATAGAATCTTTATCTTTTGACTGCCTCTTTGGCGTAGCGGTAGAGAACGCGGCCGCTACGCAGGAGGTGCAGGTTCGATCCCCGCTCAGTGCAAATATCTGTATGCATGAATATGAATATTTGCATTGGTCTGGATGTTTCTATGTATACCTAATATGTAAGTATTTACAACAAAAAAAAAATATATTATGTATGTTTATCCGCATTCTAGAATCCATAACACAAGCTAGTTAATCTATGCTTACTTTGGGTCTAGATAGCGTTGTGTAGAATGTTCTACAATATTTATTTATATTTGATAATATTTATATATAGAAGCGAAACACCACGTTCTGATTAATCACGAAATCTCTGCAACTATAACACCTACAAACTTCAAATTTAGCAGGTAGGTTTCTTATAGGGTGTAGACAAATGCTAAGAACTGATTTTTTGAAACCCTTAGAGGTGTAAGGGGGTACAACGAACTTCACGCGTACGAAGTCGCGGACGGTCGCTAGTATATGATATATTTCACACCAACAAAGAAGGAATTTTGGGTTAGAAATTCACTTGTGGTACAACATCATCAACACGGGTTTGGTCCCGGTTGCGTCCAAAAAGATTGCATTATGGCTCGAGGTTCGATCCGCTACGCTTTCTCCTGGTGTAACTTAACCGGTCTAACATTAGTCTAAAAAGCCCACACCTCTCCCTATACTTTGGCGGAGGCATTGCGACAGAACATTAAATAATATGTTCTGCTAAGGCATGAGTAACTCAAGTGTTGAGTAAGTTGTTTCTCTGATTAGCCACAATGGAGCTAAGGCGGGCGGATTTCATTTCACTAGCTATACCCTAGTTCACTCTGTTCCTTTTTCCCAGCAAAATAAAATCTCTTCTCTGGTTAATCTTATTACTTCACACTGATAGTACTATCTGTCCTATAGGGGAACACCCAACAATTCCGAAATATTTAATTCCGAATTTCAATATTCCGATTTTCAAAATTCCGAATATTATAATTCCTAAGACACAAAACTCCGAGTATTCAAAAACACGATAGTTATTTACCCGACAGTTATAAATACGAATGTTCATCCTTCCGAATTTCATTTTTCCGAATAATTAAAAATCCGTAGTATTATTGGCCCGAAAAACGTTATTCCGAATTTCAAATTTCCGAAAATTCATTGCTCAAATTGAAAATTTGTATCAAAAATAGGTAAAAGTTAAAATTGATTTGACATGTTGCGCATTTAGAGTTGATTTTTTATATTAGTAGATTAATTTTCTCGTCAATTATTACGTATACAAATTAGGCCAAACCCGACTTGCCGTGGTCCTACTGCCGTGGTACTTGTTTGCCCTACACTAGAGTGTTATTTAAAAACCGGAGGCGCGGAGGGAGGGCAGTCCTCGCCCGCAGTAACGAAGCTCAGGCGCCCGGGCGAGCTGGAGCGGCTGAGGCTGGTCGCCGAAGGCGACCAGCAAGCCGAAGCTGCGGAAGCGAGCATGGGTGCCCGAACTTTGTTACGCAAGGGCGGAAGGACTGCACATCCCGTAGCGCCGGAGAAGAGCGAAACTAATGCATGCCTGCATGCTTGCCTGCATACTTGCCTGCATACTTGCCTGCATGCTTGCCTGCATACTTACTTGCATGCATACCTGCATGCATGCTTACCGGAATGCATGCTTGCCTGCATGCATGCTTGCCTGCATGCATGTTTGCCTGCATGCTTGCCAGAATGCATGCTTTTCTGAATGCATGCTTGCCTGAATGCATGCTTGCCTGCATGCATGCTTGTCTGCATGCTTGCCTGCATGCATGCTTGTTGCTGAAAGTTGTAGGGCAACGTGTATTTTGTAATCAGTAGCTTAAGTAAATAAAAAAATAGTTCAATAATTCTATTTCATGTTTATCTCGTATACCCCGAGAATAGCAACTATCCGACTTACCTCATGCAGGTTTACAAGACGCTTGATTGTCGGGTTTGTGTTGTTTCGGAATTTTGATAATCGGAATTCGTATTTATAATATTTCGGATTATTAATAAATCGGACTTGTAATGGTTCGGTATCTTCAAATTCGGAATTCTAATATTCGCAGTTATAATCATTAGGAATTTTGAAATTCGGGTTTTCAATAAATAGGATTTATGATACATCGGATATCTGACTTTCGGAATTTTGAATGATTCGGAATCATGAAATTCGGAATTCTGAAATTCGTGATTGTAACTTTCGGAATAAGGCTTTTCGTATTTATGTAGTGTACCCGTCCTATAGTAACTCCTTTCTATCTTTTTAGTGCTGGCTTCACAGCGCTCACTTTGATAAGAAGGAAAAAAGATTTATTATATTTCAACTCTTCTGGTTTAATTTTGTTTGAATTCCTTAATTTTAGGATAGTAAACTTGAGAATCCGACTAGGACTCTTTAGATAGATGGTTTGAATTCATATAATTTATAAACTGCAACTTCAAAATTTCTCGGAGTACCTACGCTGTAGGAGTAGGTACCTACATTAGGTAAGTATAATATATCTATGTGAATAAATGTTTTAATCAAAATTTCAGCTATTTTGTCCGAATGTTTAGTATATCAAGGCTAAAACTTACTAATAGGCATTAAAATCATATTCATGTATAAGTTGTAAAAAAAACAAGAAATTTTGAATAACACAGCGCACGTATATTTTTAAAATCAACTTTAACTAATTTGGCACTTAGTTTCAAAGACTGTTAAAAAGGATTAATAAAAAAGTTTCAACGAAAGAGTTGAAGATTTATGCCTTTTTAAAATAACAAAAGAAATATAAAAAGAGCAGCATTTTCGTAAAACAGGTCAAAAGAAAAATGTCTCATTATTTAACGTAATTTCCCTCTGGCGAAATTTTAGTTTCAGCTTTTACTGCGACAAACTATTACTCCTGAGTGGAAAAAGATGTGGGGAGAGTATTATCCTTGGTAAATTCAATTAGTGTAGATGTAGACTAAATTCGATTTAGAAACCGAAAACGTTATTTATTCGCTAGATGAAAACAGTGACTACGCGTACCAGGTTCTTCTCACTGTGGTTTGGGATTAGGACAATGCTTTATTTAATTAAGATCTTAAACTTTTCATTTAATTTTTAAATTAGCACACTAATTCTAGCGATAATTGCATACTATTTTCTTCTACCCTCACACTATAGGAACTTCTTATCTACGAGTATTTGGTATACTCATGTAGATTTGCTGACAACAAATTAGTAACAATGAGTAGGTAAACGATTAATTTACAAACAAAATAATTTTATTTTTAAATTAATTGTTTACTCATTGTTACTAATTTGTAAATTATTCATTTACTTAATCGTACACACATTTTATTTAAATTCATTTTGAAATTATAATTACGATTAATTGGTAAATAATATAAAATTAATCCCGCCTGAGGTCGATTCTCTTTTCTAAATCTTAACTAATCATACATTCATTTACACAATAGTAAAAAATATAAATATGTACAATTAACATTTTAGTATCCGTATTACAAGCTTTTAGATATCTACAAAATCACAATCTCAACAAAAACTTACTTACTCGATAAAACTAAATCCCAAAAAAACCGACAAAAAGTGTTTGTGATCTTTCCGCCTGGAATCACCAAAAGATAGTTTCGAACAGATCCAAACTGCCATATGATGAGCGAGCATCGTGGCCTAAATGTATTTCAATTTCGGGGATCGGGGACAAAAAATAAAGTTTCGGGATACAGTTAAATGTACATATTCTCACGAACACAAGAACTGTGAGCAGATTGTCATGTCTGTGTGAGAAAGATAATTGAGCACATTATAGTGTGGAATAGCACTTTGGTACCAGTGGCTACTTTTATATCAGAGAATAGGATCCCGCAGGGGTAAAAACCTACATAAAACGTTCTGGACAACCGCTACGATAATGATGATTATAGAACTTTATATGTAACAGCTTTTTTTTATTTTTTTATTTTTTATTTTTTTATTTATAAAGGAGCCCCATCAGAACACAGCACCCGAGGATACTGTGCTCCATTGAGAACTCTTCAGGAGTTCCCCCACCCGATAAAACTTGTGGGGCCCTTATTACAAAGTCTTAATCATCGATAGTTTTTTAAAAAGGTATACAGTACAAGTTGATATACTAAGAATATAATACAAACAAGTTAATCAATAATAATATAGTTAAGAATATAACGTAAAGTTGCTAATTAATGACAGTATACTAAGAGAACATAATATATGTAAGTAGTAGGATAGAGTGAGTTACAGGTGTATGTTGTGATAAAAACATTCCCTGTTACCTCAAATTAGTTTGAGTAACAGGGACATGCATAGATATAGTTACATATATTATAATAGTATATTTTGTATTATAAGGAAGTTTAATAATGATATATATATATAGAATATATATGTAACAGCTTATCCTATATAGGTACATAATATCCAGTTGGAATATTGCCATTGGTACCAAGCTAAGATAAGAAATTACCTTTTTTCGTGCGGAAATCCCGTCGAATACCCCTGCCATCTAGCGGGGGCGGTTATGTCGGAGTCAAACCGACTAAAGCTTCATGGTGTCTTGAGTCACACCTCAAAGACACTTATTCACAATCACATACCTAAATATGTTTATTAAATTTTGAAGAGGCAGAAAATAATTGTTACAATAAAAGAACAGATGTTTTTCCATTTCATATGTATGGTAAAAGGTACATACGAACGTCGCAAACTAATAAAGGTTGAAATAATATTGATCCTTTACTCTCTACACAAATACTTTTGTGATTGCTACTTGAGCGTATATGCTTAGACTTACCTACATACATTATATACCTATATCTTTATTGGGCTACTCTTGAAATGTGGCTCACCTGATGGAAAGTGGTTACCGCGGCCTATGGACGTATACAACACCAGGGGCTCGTGCTGTCGACCCTGAAGACACCTCCTAATAACCTTCTTGAAGATCCCCATATTGTACTCTTAAAACGAAAGCTGAATCTACATTCGTTCTACGGTACCATTATAATAGTTATGTTAATTCTTTGAAAGTCGTAAAAGACATACATAATATATAAATAATGTTCTGTACTTTTACGAATATCTCGCCTACAAAATTATTGGAAATTTTAGAGAAGGCATTATTTCATAGACTGTCGGGATACACATTTACGTAATAAAAATAGCTGTAATAAAACGTAGCAGTTTAGTTTCCTGACCCATATTTAAATTAGTGACTAAGAAATACTAAACAGTAATGTAAAATCTTTGGGGAATACGTCTAAGAAATTCTGTAAATCTCTGTATTGCTCCACTGTTAAATTTATATTAACCTAGATAAAACTTTCCCCATTTCGTTCCAAATATTAACTTAGAAATAGCTACTGCAGAGAATATAATTTTAGTTCCATAATACTTTGAGTAGGTATTAAATGGTTTAAAATGTTCATCTTACTAGGGGTATCCCTAGTAATTAGAATTACCATCAATTGACAAAATTGCAGCGTACATTTTCATTATGTTCGTAAAATGTTCATTTAAAAATTATAGGTACATTCCTGAGCAATTTTTGAAAATTTTTCAATATGCCTATTGAATAAAATTAGATGGAAATAAATTAGATAGAATTAATGAAGTAATACTTAAATTAATGTTACTAAATTAGTTTGACGTCAAAGTACAATGAGAAAATATTTGTACTTTGTGATTAGCCCTTTTCGGACTTATATTACGAAAAAGTTTTTAATTGTAGAAGTTTTAACAAACTTTGCAGACAGTAGTTGCGAAAATTTGAAAGGGTTATAAATATTGGAAGTAAGTGCTAATTACTAGCAGCTATATCGGTATCTTAAGTGGTGCATATTGGGCAATGCCTTTATCTAGCACTAGGACTACAATGATCCAATTTTATTTCTCTCAAATTATCACAGTTATTATACAATCTGTTTGCTCGCAGCTCCACCCGCGGGGTTGGAACATGCCTACGTGCTTTCCCAAGGTCTAATCTATTTTTGTACCTATCAAATTTCATCAAAATCGGTTCAGTTGTCTAGGCGTGAAAGTGTAACAAACAGACAGACAGGCAGACAGAGTAACTTTCGCATTTATAATATTAGTATGGAGTATGAATATGGAAGAATGGTTATGGTTGAGTCAGATCACATTTATATATCAAGAATAGTAATAACAATTTGATTAAGTTTTTAAGTAAATCAAATTTTCTAAAATAAAATAATAAAAAATAACAGAATCAGAATAACGTTATTATCAACGAAATCCAATTCGACTGCTTAGTAAATCTTTAATTAGTAACTAGTGGAATCATCACCATGTCTGAGGTCACGGACAGTTCGTAATATTAAATATTCAATTCAGTGGTTGCTGTGTGATATTAATTAATCATAGTACTATTAGCATATTACGTCCCGCGAGAGTTGAATGTATCTGCGTCATGAATAATGGTCTGGACACACACGAGACAAACATATCAGCTGACTGTGACTCCATTTAAATGTGACGTTTCACTTCGAAGTTAGAATTTATTCATAAATCATTTGACTTGAATTATGATAAGTTCTACAATAGAACTCGTGATAGTGGATATTACTTTTTAGACTAATGAGCTAGCAAAGGAATGAGCCAAGATGAGCAGTGATGTATTTTTAATTTTTATTACTTTTTTTTTTCAAGAGAAAGAGAGAAAATGATTAAGATCTGGACTTCCTGACCAGTTTTCCCTAGTCTTTTCCTCTTCCTAGAGTCCCGGGTCCTTTAAGCGGTTAAGCGGGACGTGAAAAAGCATCTGATGAGGCCGTCAAGCTGGGTCCGGTCCATAAGAACTTAATCCCAAAATGTCTAGCTAATCAATAGGACTGAATCTCAGTGCTAGTTACAGCGGTGTAACGGTACGTGTCTATAATGGTGACCCTCTCTTCCGAGACTTTGCCTTCAGCTTACCATCGCTGATAGTTTGACTTAACAATTTGACTCCACCCCGCCTGATTGTCCATCAGGCGGGGTGAAGTCAAATTGACGTGTCCTTGGGACTTAAACACGCGACTTGTTAGTCTCTTACAAAGTCAAATTAAAACATCATTTATTGTTAATGGACCATTCAAATGGCACTTACACAACTTCAAAATTAAAAGGAAAATGCTCTGACCACTGGACTACTGAGCCACGCCTCGCCTTGAGCATTTGAAATTCTCGTATACAAACATCTTGGGGTGACGGTGGGGTATAATTATGTATTGTATCGTGTAGGTGTTGGTGTCGGTAACAAAGTCGTGATTTCAATGTTTTTTACCATCAAAAATATTCAACGGAAAATATCCAACGCGTCTTGAGAAGATTTTACTTCAAAAATACAAAAAATTACAAAAACTAATCATAAAGTACCTATGATTTTAATCTGGCACTGAGCGAGTGTGTTGTAACCCAAACTATTCAAAACTGGGTTACACCAGTGTAAATAATTTGTTTAAGCGTGCTTGTGGTGAAATTGTATTCAAACCTTTGTTCCACACGCCGTCACATTCCCACAAAGTTTTTAACTAGGTTTAGTTCGTCATTTTAATTTTTAAGGCTTCGAAATGAAATGTTTTCTGACAAAAATAAGAAAACATAACGATAAAACTGATAGTGTGATCTATAAAATGTGTAAAAGCGAAATAGCACTCACTGAATAATCACGAAATCTCAGAAATTAGAACACCTATAAACTTGAAATTTGACAGGTAGATTCCTTATACGCTACAAACGGATTTTACGAAACTTTACCCCTAAGGGGGAAAACCGAGGTTAACTAACTCCACGCGTACGAAGTCGCGGGTGACCGCTAGCAATATTATATTAATTCTCTTGAAAATTCGTTCGTCAGGTGTAGATGAAATTTATAGGTTCAAATATAGAGTTTTAAGTGAATAAATAAATAAAATAATTATATTTCGGACAGCATAAATACCATAGGTATCTTGTGAGTAACAGTATCTATACTTATAAATTATGTTAGAACAGATTGGCATTGAATCTTTGTTTGCATTTAATTATAATTATCAAAAGTCAAAATATATTATCAAAATGTCAAAATATAAGTATTATTAAATGTCAAAATGTCAAAATGAAATGTCAAAATATTAATAGTATAAATAAAAGTAACTGATGTTATGTCCAATTTTCAATTTAATTAATAAAATTATGTATTAATTTTCATATTTTATATTTTTAGGAATTTTGCATTTGAATACATTATCAAGACTAAAAATTATGTTTTAAAATCCTATATCATATTAGACTAGACTACCTTTTGCCCGAGGATCAGACTCAGAAAGTGAATGCGGAGCGAACTGGATGCATGCCCTAGAGTGCCATACATCGCGGTGGTTATTAAAAGAATCTTGTCATGTATGTCGTTAGAAACACATTTGTCCCTGTGGGATAACATGGGCTTCCAGTAATAATAAAATTCACCGAAGTGTATGATAACTAAAACCACTTTTAATGTATTTGATGAAATTATAATAATAATGTGCCGCGTGGTTCCCGGATTAGTAGAATTTTGGCCACCCCATCTCTTCCCATGCGGTGTCGTATAAGGTGACTAACGGATATTATTTTTTTTTATACCACTTAGTTGGCAGACAAGCACACGGCCCACCTGATGGAAAGTGGTTACCATGGCCTATGGACGTATGCAACACCAGGTGCGTCACACTCGTGCTGCCGACCCCGAAGAAACCTTCTAATACCCTTCTTGAAGAACCCCATGTTGTAGTCGCTTGGGAACTGCAATTGTAATAATAATATTAAGGTCAGAAGTATTCGAAACCGGTAGGTTAATGACATAAAAAGATTAATGACAAAAAAGGGAACTTGTGAAGTATGTAAGGATACAGTCAAATGGCGGGCGTAGTCTGTGCCTAACCCGGATGAAAATAGGCATGAGAGAAAATATGTATGAATTACTGAATTACTAGGTATTACTAGGTACTTAACTACTAGAAATTATTACTTCACACTACATTTCGGATATTAATTTATGCGTCAAATAATTCACAGTGCTCCGGTTAAATGTACTATAATATTCCAGTGACCTTAATGATGATTACAAATCGGAAGACTATATTCTGTGAATAGAGATTGACCCCAATATCTATTTAAAAAAGCTTTGGCACTTCGGGAAGCGTCGATAGAAGTGAAAACTTGGCCAATATTATGTAGATAGATAGGGTGGAGTCGCATAAGTTGTACCGGCTCGTAATTTGTACCACCTCAATATCTACCAAACTGCAATGCTTAGGTTTGATGTGACAACACTAAAAAGTAGAGCTACCAACATTACGCAATCGCTGTCAGTTTGGATTCGATAACACAACTGAGGTAGATGTAGTAAACAAAAATCACTATTTTGGCGTTCTGATATAATTTTAGAGTTATTTACCTAAGGGTTTCTTGTGGCAGTGGTAGGTACACTGCAGCTGTTATATATGTTTTTGGAAAGTAAGCATATCAGTGCACTTTTTTGAGAATATAATTTTAATGTTTGGTATTTCGAGGTTATAATGGCGGCTCGCATAAAAATAAAACTTGGTGTTGCCTAATTTGTACATACTAGGTAGTGTAATCCTAAAATGTACCGGTACAATTTAGATATAACTTGATGTTTAAACATTATACATTATTCATATTTAAAACTTTATGTATAATAATTTTTATAAAGATGTATAACGGTAAAGCTTATTTCAATTTGTAGGAGATTATAGAATCTTATTTAGACCGTAAAGTACAATATAAGATACCTATGGTACAATTAAGGAAACCGGTTTCCTAAATTGCACTTTTTTAGACCTTTTGAAAAACTTTTATTGTCCTAATTGGGTTATATCGCCACATTTTCTAGTTATAAAATATGAATACCAATAGAATAACCTTTTTATTTCTTATAATATAATCCTTTTAAGTGATATAGTTTTTGCGATATCTTGTAAAGTTCGTTAACTGGTACAATATCGGCAACCTTACCCTACTTCTACACAATTCGCGTCGGAAAAAAAAACATATTAGAAAGTAAACGTAAAACCGTAACGTAAAAACATATTAGACAGTCAGCGTCATAACGGTCTTGTTTGCAATGTCTCAAAATAATTTTAATACCAAGGAATTAAGAGCAAATCATCATTATTATCCGAACTAAAGTTGTGTACCAAATATCAGAACAATCAACAGGAATGGGGCAAAACCAAGGCATTAAAATCATTTTAAGTATTTTGTTCGACACGATCGATCTGATGCTGACTGAACATTTTACTGTGTATATACTAGCTGGTATATACAACTAGAAAACTAAACTTCTTATATAACAATACCGCACAAAGTTTTACCCGAAAAAATCCCACAGTATATTTCTTTCCATTACCTTTCATATTAGTGGAAAGTAATGGCAGGCACACCGAGCCAGTAAATCTTCGTTACCTTGACTTGCCTGGCCTCACATTGAATCTGTAGGTGTCTGAATACCAGTCAACACCTAATGGTGATAAAATAACCACAGACCCCTACAATTTAAAACAATTAGATTATTTATAGAACACAGGGTTTTATGTTTGTTTGGAAAAAACTTATTGAATCAACTTGAATGACTTGCAGCTTTTCTATTTGTTGATCGAGGCCGCTATTTATAGCAGCAGCAGCAGCTTCTATAATACCTTAGTGCACACAAGTAGTGAATTCGATTTTTGTACAAGGAGGATAGTATGTAATATACAGTTAAGATATTTAAAAATTTTGTAGGTATACATCTATACTATTATATAATTGTAAAGTGGTCGTGTCTGTACATTGGATATATTTAAAAAAAATACTTGGGCTATGTTATGTTAACGATACTGAACACGAAAATATTTTTTTTGAATTTCCTGTCTGTTTGTCTGTTTGAACGCGATGGACGCAAAAACTACTGGACCGATTTTGATGCGGTTTTTTTGTTAGAAAGGGCTTACTCAGACTTAAAATCTTACGTTTGTTTGATCGCAATAGGTTGAGTAGAAAAGAAGATATGAGCAAAGGTCGCGTTAACCGAGATGCACGCGGGCGGAGCCGCGGGTGGAAGGCTAGTAATTTATATAAACCAAAATGAGCCATATTCATAATATTGCATATTATGGATTATTGCCAAAAAATCATATACTCTGAACTTCAATGGTTGAATTAAATTATTCATAATATAGTATTTTATTAATTCGTACATTGTCTAGTAGGTACTTTTCTTAATTCTATAAAAATGCTTCAAATTTCACTGCGCTAAATTGGTAGGTAAAAGAAAATAAGACGTAGAAACGTTAATCCCTTTAGAAAACTATTAATCCTCGGTCTGAGTTTCTGTAATAATAGCAATAGTTAATACAGATAGAGTTCACTGAATCTATGGCTTAACTGAGACTTTATAGCTTGCAAAACACGCGCCTAACTTAATCAAACTAAATTGTAAAGTTAAGTTTGCAGAAACTCCACTGTTGGGTGGCATTGTTTTACTGGCTGCTCCTATTCTCATCGATTCGATATTATTATTAAGAAGCTGTTGCCCACGCTTCCACCCACGTGGAATTGTAAACCCGTTACCGCAGTCCATGAATACCTATTCCAAAGATAGAAGTAGTCTATGAGTTAATTTACCATAATCTCTAAGCAGATCCGTTTGAACGAAATTGTGTGACAAACATTAAAAAAAAATTAGTAGTTGTTGTGTTATGTAACTTGGGTTATTCATCAACTCGCTAATATGGAACTCGCTAGCGTGTGCGAGTTAGCATTATGTAGTAGATTATTTTTTAAATTATAAAAAGAGAAAGTGTATGCCAGGGTCGTACCAAGTATCTTTGCCTATCCCATTGGGATTATAATGTAATTAAATAAATATGTATTTTCTTCGTGTTGCCAGTGAATCTGCTGGCAATTCTTCATATTTAAAAAAGTATTTCAAGCTACAACGAGATTGCCCAAAAACTCTAGTACTTACTGATGGCACAGCTCATAGTTTCATATTGCTAAGATCTTATTAATATTTAAAAAAATAATGTAGTCAATATGGAGTTAATTAGAAATACTGGTTGTGCTTTTGCGAGTTGTTTAAGTGGTAAAAAACATTATATTCCTGTAGAATCTTGGCACGAACCTCTTAACGTATATTAGGTTAGTCTTGTATAAGATAAGAGGAGGAGAGCTCAGCGTCCACCTGTGTAATATCTTACTATCACTTATCCGATTACCAGGCAGAAGATGCTAAATTAAGAAATAATAAGAAAAGTAACCTCTATTTAGCAATGAAATATTATTGCTTATAAATATCTAATGAACTAATTTCAATTGACTGACAAAATGTATCTACTAATACTGATCATTAATACTTGAACCAATTAATATTCTTTTTCAAATTAAATGCTATGTAAAAATACCCATATTAAAATACAACAACGCATTTTATCTATAAAATAGTTAGCCTATTGGAAATATAGCTTAAAGGAAAATAAGGTTAGAAAGGGTGCTATTTTAACCCTCTGATTAATTATGAGCAGATGAATGAATTTAGACCTAGACACACACATAATGTTTATTGAAATGAAAAAGGCATTCGATAAGGTAAAATAGGGTTAAACACAGAACTACAGAATATTTTTTTATTTAATTTATGGAAAACAGAAAGCAAGGAAATGAAAAACAGAATCAATTTATTAAAACAGGGCATCTCTTATGACTAAATTATTAACTTGTAAATTCACAGTGGTATGAAATAGTTTGTCCGATTTAATATCCAGATATTTCATAACATGGAATTACAATAGCTTGGGAAAAGCTGAATTATTCAGAATTTCTTCTTTTTTAGGTAAATTATTCAGGATTTCTTTGGATATAGGCGTGAGTTTATGTTATGTTATGTTTCTTTGTTATCTCACGTCTTTAGATCATCTGAATACTAAAAAAAAAGTACTTATACAAAAATGTATGTCAGAAAAGCCTAATAACTCTGATCGAACCGGAAATAGATACTAGGTTCTCACTATTACACATAAATACAAACCCAATATTAAGCCACAAGACAAATGAGCAGTTTCTTATAGCTACAGTTAAATTCTCAAAACTACAGTTAAATTCTTCTAAACTGCAAATAGATTTTTCTAAACATAGGAATGGATACATTGTGCTTTTTATTATTCACATGGCTCCGAACTTGTCAGTAGATTTTCCAGTTGCATCTATTGGTGGCTAAAATATTTTTAGCTATGACATAGATGATGTGTTTAGCCACTAAAAAAATTAATAGACCAGTGTTTTTATAAATTGTTATTTTCTCTTCTAGTTTATGTCAATAGACTTAGCAATTGTATCTATTGGTGGCTAAATGTTTTTGGTGTTGAAGTAGACGTTAATTATATTGTGAGATTAAATTTGGATAATCACAACAGCCTATGTATTGTGTACTTTATAATATCTACAAGCCCTGCCCGCCTTTCTTGGCAAAGGGTTTGATCTCTTAAGAACATTGTGTGCCAAGTCAACATGTTCGAACTCGATTAGAACGCTGGCAATGACATGAGCTCGATGGATAATGTTGCAGCCGTTAGGTAGGCTAATGGTTAGCTATTTTCACATTTGCAATAAATAATATTTTACTCTAGGATATCTAGCACCATCTAGACCGTCTACCGAAATCGCTAGCTGAATTCTTTAGCCCAAATTAAATTAGAGCCGACATTTTTTTCTAAGCAAAAGCTACTGAAATATTACGAGTATTATATTTTGTCTCCATTTCGAATTTCGTTACATTGACAGACAGCGCAATAATAAATTGACTGAGATGACAGAATGACACTAAAGTACTTATCTAGAATTTTTTCATAAAACCTAAATCTTTCAGAATTCTGACAGCTCTGAATCATCTTTATTAAATTTCGTTTACTTTATCTAATTATAATTTTATTACTTGTACAATTAGGTTACACAAGTAGAGAAGAAGAAGAGATATAAAAAGTAATTAGCTTTTAACAGGTAGACCCAAAAGCGCCTTTGTTCGTATTTCAAAATATGAGCATTATTTTTTGGATGACGAAGATAAGATATTTCATTGATTTCTTTATTTCAAAAGAGGACGATACTTTGGTTGATTTTTTGTTACGGTTTTGGACTCACATTATTTTACTTTGCCCACCAGTAGGGACGCTTGGTGGGGCAAACTGGAAGTATACATTTGGGACTTCTCGGTGGTCTTTTGGATTAGTACAGAGCACAGTGGATAAACGTTGACGACAAAACACACTTTGTATGATGGCTTTTTTGTTAACTCGGTATTAAACGATGGTTCGACCAGGGTGCCAATGTCTCAGGCAATATCACCTCCGGCAACCTACGACCCACAGACAGCGATCGTTTTAGTCAGTTCAAGTCCGACATAATCTCCTCCACCGGTTCCGTTTGGTGGATCTGTGAGGATTTTGTGCACAATAAAAAAAGTATGATAAAAAAGGAAAGTAAGGGTCGAAATGGAAGTCGAGTACGTAAAAGTATAAGTAAATGTCACTTATTATACCACATCATCACTATTTTTCAGTTATTTCGATTAAAACTATTTTATTTAAGAACCAATTAATGTTTTTCCCTTGGTATCCTTCTCAATAGCTTCAAAGTAGTTGTAGTACTGGAAAAGTTATGATCCAGAAAATCTACATTTAATGCTGTCTTTTGTTTCTTCATATTCAGTATATTACAATTTTTGTAAACAAAATCTCGAGAGAACAATAAATTATTCTTCGCGACTCATTTTACTTAAAGAGAAGAGTTTGAACTATAAACCTCTTTGCAAATTAGACTGTTTTTAACCAATTCCATTTAAGTGTTTGTCTGTTCTTATAATATGATTTATTCGAATTTCTCGCAATAAGTTATGATAAAGAATATGCTATAATGCATTACTTAATTACAATGATTAGTTTGTACAAAAAACATATTTACTTATTATATTTTAATGTGCTTAATGAATGCCATGAATAATGATGGTATTATTTAAAAGACCTATACCTAATTATTATGATAGCGTCATCGGTAGCTTAGTGATTAAATAATTGGTTTTACGAGAGGTCCCGGGTTCAAATCCTGTCATCACACTACCAACGTAAACCCATTCCTAATAAATGCTTTTTTTCATAAGAGATTTTCCAAATTCAGTAGATATTTGGTAATACAACAGTAACTGGCCCTAATAAGCAGACAATGAGTACATTAATTGTAAATGGAATTGGAAATTGGATTGGAAATGTGATAAGACGGTAATTCTAGTTTAGGTACATCATGCTATCAAAACAATAGTCGAGACACATTCTGCATTATTCAGAACACTTAAATCTCATAGCCATTGACCTGAATCAAAGCGATTGCCTCTTACCATATTGAAGCACATGGGCCACACAAACAAATGAGCGTACTTCACTCGGGCGGGTCCCTGATCTATTGAATTTAATAAATGACAGCCATCTTAACCAGTGCCACCAACATTCAGAGAAGGTGCCTACACTTGTTAATATAAAAGGAAGGAGCTTTTATAGACAGAGGTTAATCAATTCGTTATCAAAAATTTTACTGCACTACTATCTCATACATTAAATCACTAAGACAATTATTTAATAGAGAAACAAGTGATGCATTCCTTTAGGCTAGGGTCTCTCTACATACTCATATCCACATTTTAATTTTCAATAGTCAACAGAGTAATCAGTGGAGCCTTAATGGAACCTAAGGGAAACCTATAGAAATTTCAAAAAATCTATTTTGCTAAAGGAAATTAGTTTTTTTTCTACGACACAGTTCAACCACGACTTTGGTTGGATACTATAGCAGAGGGTGACTAGCGACTTTCTTATTTCTGCGTGACTGATATCTGATGTCATATCTGAGCACGACCGCGTCAGTTGGCCAGATCTGATCTTGACATTCAATTATAAGACATTGTCACAATCTTTGATCTTTGTATTAATTCTAACTCAAGTCCTGACGTTTGGAAATCTAAAATTTTTGTGAGACACCTTTTATTTTTATAAGAATCCATCGTTAAAAAGCGCTAAATAAATAATTAAAAATCATTCTAAAATAACGATACATACAGATAAAAATAATAAATTATGTTAATGAAAACTAAAAAATACGCTATAATAGAGTACCAAACTAAGAAGTTAAAAATTATTATTGTTAATGTCTTTAAGATTTAAAGCGTGATTTACTTGATGACATGAACTAAAAACCTATACAGTACCTACATGCCTACAATCTATTTCAAAAATAAACTAAAACCATGCGAGTCTTTCCAAAAAGACTAACAGCGATAAAAAGAAATTTATAAAATTGCTAAATGATGTAAAGAAGAGCTGAAGCATAAAAATTTATATCGTGAAGTCCAACTTGTATAACGTTAGATTATTTTATTTTACGCCATATGTGAACTGTCAAATAATCACTGCGACCAACTTTTAAGAGAAATAAGAAGTTTCGCTCAGCAGTGCTAAAAGTCTTACCAATTTTCTGCGTGACTGATAGAAAATTGGAAAGAAAATATGACGTCATATTTGATCAATTTAATTTTGTGCTAAAGTCTTCTACACTTTTTATGTGATTGGAAGAACTAGCAAAGAACAATGGCTGCCGCCCATACATGATATGATATTATTTGGGAATAAAATGGAAAAAAATACTATTTGATACAGCGTGATCACCTGCAAATACGTACTAGAATTTCAATCTGAGAAGGCCGAGAATAATAGATATTCGGACTTGAACATTTTGTAGGTTATAATTTTAGAAATCTATTATTGTGTAAATGTGTAGCTACGCTAGATGAATGGTGTAGCTACATAATTCTTTTATATACAACGTGTTACAGAAAGGTGTGGTCAAATTTAAGGGTCGTTACACATGTCTGATAAGGAACTCCTGTGCACCGACTAAAGTACAAATAGTAATAAAGTGATGGCATCGTTATTCATCATACAAAATTTTAAAATTGCTTAAATTAATCGATACATTAGTAAACGGGGTAGGTGACATCACTATTGTATTTTGTCCTTTTGCGATAAGTTCACTCAGCTGTTCGCCTGGTAGCCGAACAGTAGTTTGGCTATCAGGCGAACAGCTGCGTAGAGGTGTAGTGTAGGTACCTACAATGGAGCTTACGAACACATCGGAGATATTTTGATTATCACATACCGGGGTCTACTTTCAGCGAAGCGGTGATAATACCTAATCAGGTAAGTGTACAACCACAGGAATGCACCAATTTATCACTTCACGAACACGAATCAAGGAGTTTTAACTATCACTCACAAACACAAGTACTGAGGAGTTCATGACGCCACAGCATGCTTAAAACTCCACGGCATGCGGCATACGTTTTTAAAATTTAAGCAACGGCTCAAAATGACATACTATGTTTGCTATTTATTCAGATAGAATAGCTATGGTTTTTTTGTAATATTTTTATAAACTTTAGATACACTGACTAAACAACGTGGTTGCTAAGAAACCACGTCCAAAAAGGTAAATCTTACCAGGAATGCAGAAAAAGTTTTTATTATCAATTATTTTAGGGTACCGTAGCATTTGTTATTTCAAAAACTTTGACGAAACCGCTCTTACATGTTATGTTATCCTGGTATTTGAATATGCTTTTTGTTCTATTTTTGCGTAACATTTTGCAAAAAAAACGTAAATAATGGATGCAAAAAATTTAAATTGGGTACAGAACCAATTTTAAATAGTATAATATTAATGGGCGTGGCTGGAAATTCGGTGGTCCACGGCTCCTGGTATTGAATGTAGGTTAACCTTAGGTAAAGGAAGCGTTTGAGACAGTCTCACATTCAGCATGAATGATTTCAGAAACGTAAAAATGTTTTATCATCATTTTGAGACTATTTAATAAGTTAGAAGCTGCTCAAGAATTTTTTTGCCCGATAACATCATAAAATTAACTTATCTGGAAATTGAGTAGGACGATATTGAGACTGTCTCACCAATTCAGATCGTTTGGTAAACCTACTCGGGTTCAAATCGTAGTTCATTTTGTAAACAGCTGGTAACAGCGTACTGCAGCCCTGGTTATTTTGTAGTGCGGTACGTTTATCGGCAATTTCCACCAGTTTACAAATGATCGATAAAAAAGAAAAACATTTTTCTACGTCATAGCAAGTAAATCGGATTTGTTCCCCACGCCAATATGATATTTATATGACACTTAATGCGTCCCCCGAATATGACCACACCTTTCTGTAACACGTTGTATATGTACGTACATACACATATATTCATCTTTATATTCCCGGTTTATACACCCACATTTCCCTATAACTACATCCAATAAGTATGTACCTATGACCTATATCGGTAAATTCCTTTTTCTTACTTACCTATTTCGACATGTACCTAATGAATTGTACATTCTAAACTAGTAAACATAACATCAACCGACATAATTAAACTGTTATGCTTGCACTACATTCTCGTCGAAGTTAGGCGAGGTAGCGCGAGCACGAGAGTGTGGTGGGAGCCCTCGCGTCACATCGCCGCACCTCGCGTCGCCTCGCCTGGCCTCGCGCGAGGAGACGCGAGGTGCAGCCTCCACATTCTCGCGTTCGTTCAATCAGTATGCCATAGTCTTGTGCTTAATCGGACATTTGCCGGTATGCACCGTACTAGTACAATAAAGAAAATTACGGTATTTACTTCGTCAAACCTCGCCTCGCCTAACCTCGACGAGAGTGAAGTGCTAGCCAACCTCGTGTCACCTCGCCTCGCATAACCTCGCCTAACTTTGTCAAACCTCGCCTCGCCTAACTTCGACGAGAATGTAGTGCAAGCATTAAACATAACAACAAAGCAACGAGATCCACAGAATATATGGCAAGATCGGAATCCGATATGAAAATAGCACAGTCACTCAGGTAAGTATCAGTATCAGAGTCCTTAGGCATGCAGGGGTCACAAATAAAAAAGATCAGAGTCCATAAGCAGTCCGGGTCACAAGAAACTTAAAAAAAAACCGGTAACGATGATTGTAAACACTCCACGAGAAAACACAACGTAAACGTCTATGTCTGTCTAGAGTTGATAATGTTGCCATAATAAAAAACATATTTTACTACTATGTTTTTATTTACTTGCTTATATTTTTATTACAGAAATCCTTTAAGTTTGAAAAACATGCATTTAAAATACACCACTAGCTAACATACTTCATTGATTCAGTTCTTACAATTATAAAACTAAAAATAATTACAAAAGTACGACACTTTACTGCATAGTATTTCTACATTTTGTAAGAATAGTTACAAAATGGTAACATTGAATTGATAAGGAAATTAAATTAATCAATTGAGCTCATAATAATTCAGCTCATATATTTAGATATAGTATATAGATATTCGGGAGATTCGGATACGGGAGTATAATATAGAATGCGTCAGCTGTTTATCATCCCAGGTTAATCCCGGGTAAAGTCTAGTGTGGTACAATCATATACATGGGGTAGCCTTCCTCCAATGCAACCTATCCTTGGATATAACACAGTATGAGCTTATTGAAACCCGGTATACGTATCATCACTTTGTACCGTAGGACCAATATCTTCAAACTATAGTGTACACTACTTTTAACCTATCTACGGCAATTTTCACAGCAAAACTTCAATAAACACAAGATAATATACAAAACTGAGATAAAAGGCATTTATTTTTTAATGCAAGAAATGAAAAGGCAAAACAGGAAATAATAAAACGTTTGTCTCGACATCAAAGCTCAAGTCGGAAGGGCAGCGCTATATCATTTCTCTGCCATAATATAATTGATAAAATATTCGTATTATTATGCGTATTATTGTAGTCATAAAGCTTTCAAAGGTTTCAGTTTACAAGGGTAATTTATATTTTCCGAACTGTGTCTTAATATATTATGTTAACAGAATATTTCTGTAAAATCCACTCCTAGCCATTTATGAGTACCTAGGCCTGGGTAAATATTGTTCTATATCACTCGCAAGTTAATATCTGTAGAAAGGAAACAAGAGGCAAAAGATGAAGCAAGATAATTGTAAATCTATACAGGTCAATAAAATTTAAATGTCTATTTGTACTTTGTATTAAAATTTATTTGAACGACCATTCCAAATTTTTAAGTAATAACAAAACTCAACAAAACAAAATAACAAAATTCATTATGAATTGATTGTCATGATTTGCTTTTTGTAGCACATACTAAATGACATAATCATGGTATTCAGCAATACCGGTCAACTAACAAAGAGTAGTTATATAAAACACAGAAGAGAGTGTCCAAACACTGGCTATAAACGAAGTGAAGCTAATAGGTTCTGCCGAGACACAAAATGGGATTTATACGCCCCGTGAAGAACTTAAGCTGTAACATTTTTTAGAGTTTACCCCAACGTTTTTCTCACAGATATAAAGTGCGGTTTTACGGCGGCGTCAGAAGCTATTATGAACAGTTTGGTACCTTTATTGCAATATAATAATTTGATTTACGCGTGTGGTACGTGGAAAAGCTTTCGCGGTAAGGTAGGAGGTTTGATTTAAGAGTTTCCTGTACTTTATGTGTTAAAATAATGTCGATAACTCATTTTATAGACAAATTGTTTTTGCTTTTTATAGGTACTGTAAGAATTCTTCATCCTAATGTTGTGTTAATTCCAGTCACATCCGAAGCGTTCACCTCGGAGTCCGGGGTCCGCTGCTGATTTTGCTGGACATTCACATTTTCCGTAAAGCGACAGCCATCTGGCCTCCACAACTCCCACTGTGAGAATACAGTATCAAAAGTAAAAACATTTTGGCTATTTTTTATATATATTCGCGGTAAATTTCATTCGAACATTTCGTTAAATAAATTCACAAAGAGCTTCAATAAATACTTATCAAGATTAAAAAATCGACCCAAGTGAAATTCACTTGTAAAAGTAACAACTTCAGACTGCATTGAAAACCGCTTGTATAGAAATCGTAGCGACTTCGCAGCTTATCTGTTAGTAGGGACAATGGAATACTCTTGCATGACGCCGGGGTTTGCCACGTAGCTATCCACAGCTTTTTGATATGTGACGCTACATGGTCCCTATACTAAAATTTTTGTAGTTGAGACGCAGTAACAATATAGTTGTATTTATGATTGAACATCGCGATAGTCAGTTTTGTTGAGTTATGTTTTTTTTATTTAGCGTTTGAATTTTTTATTTCACTAAGGGAACGTTTTTGAATTCCATATAAAACTAGCCGTACTCCCGCGGCTCCGCTCGCACCGGCCTCTTAAGCACAGGCTACAAACATAAAAACTAAAAATTCATCAAAACAACAAAATCCAGCTATTACTTTTTACTTCCATCGAGGATAATTAATCAAACAAGACACGAAAATTATTTTTGCGTTCAGTACCACCCAAGTTTTTTTTTTTTTTTTTTTTTTTTTCAGATATCTCCAATGTATCTACAGACACGGCAAAATATTACAATTTATAATAGTATAGATAGAAGTATAAAGAATGACAATAGGGACATTATAAGTTTTGATCACATTGTGCTCACAGAGTCCCCCAAATTAACTAAATTAACAATCTGCCAGCACAAGATAAAAAAAATATTAGCGACTTTATTTTGTTGTCATGCATAAAACATTTGATACTAAATACTGAAGTGTTTCAATCATACGAAGTATTCAATATTCAATAATATATCAGTGGGTATAATTAATATGTCATTTGTGTCGTACGCACAACATTAAATGTAAATGAAACACATTTAGATGTCCCATTTATCAAAATCGATCACCACATGCGTAGTTATGATAATGTAGAAATCTACTTGAATATGTATTATTCAAATCGATTAAGATCAGAAAATGGGCAAAAGAAAACAAGAAAGGGACTGGTTGGGGGTTCAAGTCCCGTCTGAGCATTTCACTTTTTCTGATGTTAATCTATTTGAATAGTTAATTAGCATACTAATTGTTTGAAAATTTCAATTTAATTCATCAAAACATTGGTATTATTGGCTGTATAATTTTACTTCAATACAAATTTCAGAAAGCCGATCCTATTTATTTTTATAAAGTTTGGGAATAATTTTAGCAAATAAATTAATGTGTAGGTAAGTACATTTTTTGTGCTAAGCATTATAATATACCTGTGATGTTCCTAGTTAGTTCAATTACACAGCTCTTATGCAACAGCTGCATAGGAGAACTGCATGAACAGACAAAACACGTAGCTCCTATATGAAAGCTTTGTAAACTGGAGTGATAGTACCCAAATTGAAATAGGAAATAATGAAATTTGTTATTATGGTCAAGTCAAGTAAAACATACCTGATTTCGGCAAATATAAATTAAAATATAAAACACTAGCCTTCCGCCCGCGGCTCCGCCCGCGTGCATCTCGGTTAACGCGACCTTTGCTCATATCTTCGGTTCTACTCAACCGATTGCGATCAAACAAACGTAAGATTTTAAGTCTCAGTAAGCCCTTTCTAACAAAAAAACCGCATCAAAATCCGTCCAGCAGTTTTTGCGTCCATCGCGGACAAACAGACAAACAGACAGGAAATTCAAAAAAAAAATTGTGTTCAGTATCGTTAACATAACATAACCCAAGTATTTTTTTTAAATATCTCCAATGTACAGACACGACCACTTTACAATATAGATAGAAGATGTATTTCTTCAAGAAAACTACAGTAATCTCGGAATCTGCACTTAGAGATAGTTAGAGAGAAATAGATAGAGTTAGAGAGAGAAAAGAAAGAGAGAGAAGACCGGAGAAGTTATCATGAAGTAGGCAATATAAAAAAGAAACCAAAATCGTTTCTAAACCCATTTCTGAAATGGAAACGCATTGCGTGATCAGTCCATGAGATATTTCCTTGAGATTATCATGTATGACTTAACTTACTATTTGCCACTATAATTCTGAAACGTGACCTTTCCTCCTTGGCTCCAGTCGTGTAACCAACCACAGATAACTATAAACACAACGCCTTGATCATTAAATCTTCGTTAATCGGACGACAGATGGTGCGAACGCCTCGTATATCCTAATGCAGTATGATATTATATAACGCCTGCCTTGAATACGTGATCTGCTTATAAATAAACTTTTTCGATAAGTTTCTCAAGATTCTAGGACTTGAACTGCAATCTAGAAAAGTACTGTTATATGGCTAACATTGGAAAATTGAAAAGGATTACGTTCAAATAGTATTATTGGAATTCCAGATTAAGTTACGCTAAAGTAGATAGAGTTTCACTCAACTTAACATGGGACTGTTATGGTCTTAGTACCTTATATGTTAATATCATGTTACATTTTAATATCAATACTAGAGTATGAAATAATAATAATACCTTGGCCTGATATTTTCTATGATTTTGTTACACACACTGGACAAGACACAGTATAACGAAACTTGTATGAATATGACATCTTTGTTTGTACAGTGCCCCGAATATGCAAAATATTCATATTCGTCACGTAAACGTATCGAGAAAAAGGAGCATTGCGATTGGCCGCTTGCCTACTGTCTACCTATATGTATGTGTGAAGCCTACCAATCGCAGTGCTTCGTTTTCTCGATACGTTTACATTACGAATACGAATATTTTTCGTGCTCCGGGCACAGTTCAAGAAAAGTTAAAGTTCTCAGATTTCTCCAAGCTAGGAATACGAACACCACATACGAGAGAAACAATAAAAGCTGGTACTGAGAAATCTATCATTGTTACATCCCCATTGGCATATATATTGTCCAGGGGTCAGTAGTTGCGATATCTGTGCGCTCGATGTCCGCATTTTAGCCTTCTAATCTATCGCTGAGTAGAAAGTGTTTTTCGGTTGAAAGTTTTCGAGATAAAAACACTCTTTGGTATATAGAAAAGTCTTTGATTTTATCTCTTGCTAGCTTATTTTCGCCGTCTGTGTCTTAAGCTGCTTCATTTTGTCTCGGTTAAGTAATTTACTTTTTTAATAAACCAAGTGGTTTGTTTTTTTAGTATCCATTTCCAAGAAACATGATTGACGAAATCCTTCACTCTATTTCTGTTTCTATTTGTATACACTTAGGCGTGTATAAGATAAATATTTGATTTACTTAATAGATTTTTTTTGTATGACTAACAAATTGAACAGTTAAGTAGAAAGGGGTGAGAGATCAACAAGAGTAGATTGTAGTCGTAAGAGCAATTTTTGTCAAGTTATCTGCTTATATTTAAACATTTGAAATGCCGATGGATTTATTGTACAGAATAGGTATCTGAGATATGTGTAAAATCCTACACAATTAAAAAAAAAAGCCCGCTGAGTTTCTTGCCGGAGTCTTCTCAGGCCGGGGCCGCGTTTCGAACCGGTGGTCCATTTGCTAAGCTAGTCTTTAGTACATATATGTATAATTTTGACGTTTTGTAAGTGCCGTTTTGATGGCCTATACAGAATAAATGATTTTTGACTTTGACTTTGACATTACAATTTACCCAAATCTTCGACAGGTGGGGCCAGCCCACTGCCACTTCAGCTTGCTTATTCTGTGAGTTATGTTGATAACTTTAGTTCTTTATCGGATAACCTCGTTACGAGTTAGTATTATTAGCACATTACAAAATAATATGTTAAATGAACGGGGGTCAAGAGGGTCGTAATATATTTTCCATTTTTTGTACAACATTTATCTCATACTGTCCAGAAAAAATAAAATGTTCAGTATCTTTACTAAGAGCAAATGTAATTTTTCCCCTTCCGACGAAAATAAATTACAGACATTTTCATGGACCTTTAAAAAGGATAGGTAATAATTATGTTATTCTGTCACCAACTTAGTCAAGATTAATTACAGTATTTTATAAAGGCCAGTGTTCCGCTTAAAGAACACTGTTTGCATTCATATTTTACAAATGAAGCCGTATCCGTGCCATCAGTTATATTGGAAAGGAATTTATATTTGTGTATAAAATGCGCGTTTTCGCGCTCCACTTAACTTTGATGGCCAGTCATAATTCAAAAATAGATTTTTTTATTACCTTTTCAATTCATTTTTTTTTTGTTAACGTTTTTAGATTTAGGTACATAAAAGTGTAGCAAGACAAGACAAGATATAAAAAAATATATAAGACAATATAAATAGCAATAAAAGTGGCACCATTGAATTAAATAAATGGAATAATAGCAAAAACTTAGCGGCTTATAAAGATAAAATCGGGCATTAATGCTGGTAAAACCCAGAGTTTGGTACTTTTTGCAATAAATTTCTTGCTACAAATTAACGATCTACTGAAGTTGAATTAAAGTCAGGTATCTTAGCCATGGTAAGTCAGTAATTTAAGCTGGAATACGCCTGTGTGACTCGGCATTACATTTTGTGCGACTTCTATGTTTTTAGTCACACGATTTAACATAAAGCCATGTGTAATAAATTTTATACATAATACATAGGTATAATGAAGTCTATCAAATCTATAAGTGAAATATAATCTTAAGGAGAAAATAAAACTATTTCAAATATAAGATCTAAGTCTATTTCAAATATCTTTTTCGCATCTTGATATTGATTTCAATTTCTTATTTTAAAGATGTTTGTAAGTTTTGAGTGCTATTAGATATTAGTCACTTATTACAAAAAGGTTTCACTAAAAGCCTTTATTTTATGAAATGATTTATGGTTGCAAGAATTGACAGGTTAAGATAAAAACTGAGTTCTGAACGAAATAAAAAAAAATCAAACTCATTTTTTTAAGTTTCAAACTCGTAATTAGACTTTATTTCAAACCTCAAAACAACGCAAGTAGATAGATTCTCTTCTTGTTTCACTACAGAAACTTATCCCTTTCTCTTGAGGCTTAACGAGCCAACTTTGTGAATAATTCGCTACTCAACCAACGTTCAACAAAAAGGAATAGTGAATATAGTGCAACTATTCGTTGTCTCCAACACATATTTAGCTTGGGTGGATCAAATTGGTCAAGTGATAACTATTCCTATGCTTACTTCACTACATTTTTTTTTATTTTAATTTTATTATTTTTTTATTGGTGTCGCACTCGCCCATAGGCCACGGTAACCACTTTCCATTAGGTGGGTCGTATGCTTGTCTGCGAAATAAGTAGTATAAAAAAATTAAGGATGAAGTCTACTTCCTTACATCTTACATCCTTACTAATAGTATATTTCAAAAAAAGCAAAAGAACTAGATAAATAAATCGAACCTGGTCGTAGAGACCTCCACCTAGTGTTAAGTTACTTGATATTGCTCGAAGAAATCTGGATAGTAATAAGAAAGTAATCAAGAGCACTGACGGTGGGGTTAGTCCGCGACCTAAAAGTCGCGCAGCGGGCTATGGAGCGAGCTATGCTTGGAGTTTCTTTGAAGGATAGAATTCGCAACGAGGTTATCCGACATAGAACCAAAGTTACCGACTCTTTTCAGAGACTTTGCCTTCAGCTTACCATCAGGCGAGGCGAAGTCAAATTGACGTGTCCTATATAAAAAAAAAAAAAAAAACATAGCTCGCAGAATAAGCAAGCTGAAGTGGCAGTGGGCTGGCCCCATCTGCCGAAGGACCGATGGCCGTTGGAGCAAACGAGTCCTAGAGTGGAGACCGCGCGTAGGAAAACGGAAGGTGGGACATCCCCTAGCCAGGTGGACCGACGACCTGCGAAAGGTGGCTGGGACGGACTGGATGCGGAAGGCGGAAGATCGGCAAACGTGGCGCACATTGGGAGAGGCCTATGTCCAGCAGTGGACTGCAGCAGGTTAATTGATTGAATCAAGAGCAGGCGGGAACTTTGCATAAGCGTAACCTTCTAACCTAATTTATCCACATCGGTCTCTAAATAATTACTTAAAACTACTTTTAACCAGCACGATTGAGAAAAGCTACTTTTGACTGTGGCACGTAGGTACATTGAATTCTATTTTAACTCTCACTTGCTAAGTGAAATTTTATTCATCGTAACATACTTTTACGCGTATATAACTGTGAGATGTGAGAGCCCAAAATTTCAATACTTAAAATATACGAAAATATATCAGCTCCTCTAACCTATCCCATTACGGGACACGATTTCCCTCTTAGAATGAGGCCATAGTCGACCTCGCTGACCTAATGCGAATTGGCAGACTTCGCAAATCTTTGAAAGTGTTATGAATTTCAGGTAAGTTTCTTAGGCGGAATTTTGTTCACAGTTAAAGCAATTTTATAAAAATCGCTTCAGGCATCTTCGAGTAATCAGGGAAAATACATAAAAAATGACAAAAGTTAAAAAAACAACCGCCTATTTTGAAAGATTTAATAAATTTAAATAGAAAGTAGAGTATGCAAGACGTAGAAAGTACTAATAGTGAGTGTAGGAGCCTCAAAACACACATAAACAGAACAAATTAGGTAATATGGATTCAGTGAAATAAGAACTACGGATTTAATCACAAACTAAATCTTTTCTTTATTTCGATAATTCGTACAAATCGGCAAGAACACTCAAAGTACAAGAGAGAGGAAAAATATGTTGCCATCCTACAAAAATATTATTGTATACCAGAGTTAAATTTTCTTATAGAATTATTTTCTGAACACTCCCACCAAAACTTAACTCTACTCAAAACAAAAATCAATCAATGACATGCAAAATTTTACCTCTCAAATAGGCAAACGTCTTACTGGGTAGTGCTTTGGTTAATATGTCCGCTAGTTGACTTTTACTTGGTACATAACTAATCTTAAATAAACCCAATTCAACCTTTTCTCTTATGAAGTTATATTTTACATCAATATGTTTTGTTCTCTTATGATAAACTGGGTTATTAATTAATTTTATTGCACTCTGGTTATCAACATGTAATATGATACAATTACTTCGTTCACCTAAATCAGACATCAATTGCTGCAACCATAACATCTCTTTAGCAGACTCACAAGCAGCTACAAATTCTGCTTCTGTGGTGGAAAGGGCGATAGTCTTTTGTTTTTGGCTGGACCATGTGATTGGTCCTCCATTCAATATAAACATATAACCTGTAGTAGATTTACGAGTCTCTACATCACCCGCAAAATCTGAATCCGAATAACCAACAAGATTATCGCTATTTCCATACCTTATACACAAGTTTTTACTATTTATTAAATATCTAATTACACGCTTAACAGCATTCACATGTTGCTGACTGGGATCGTTAACATATCTACTTAATAGATTAACAGCAAATGAAATATCTGGCCTTGAAACAGAACTCAAAAATAGTAAACAGCCTATAGCTTCTCTATAAGGAAAAGTAACAACATTTTCATCTAAATTCTTTGTAATAATTACATTAACATCTGCTGGAGTGTTCACAGGTTTTGCATTACTCATATAAAACTTCTCGATAATCTGATTAATATAATTTTCTTGATGAATATATATATAATCATTCACCTTCTCTATTTGCATGCCCACAAAACATTTCAAACTTAACTCTTTGATTTTAAAAACTTGTTTTAAATAGCCTATTATTTCTTTAATTAGGAGTTTGTTCGAAGATACTACGAGGGCATCGTCAACGTAGATTATTAAGAACACTTTAGTTCCTTCAAAACATCCTAAATACACACAATTATCAGCTTGAGATTGAACAAAACCATATTTAACTAAAAACTCAGTAAAAGTTTTGTTCCAACACCTAGATGCTTGTTTCAAGCCATACAAAGATTTATTTAATTTTAATATAAACCCATCTTTAATTGACAAGCCTTCAGGTATATCAATGTAAATATCCTCTTCAAGGACCCCATTCAAAAATGCAGTTTTAACATCAAACTGTTGAATCTGTAAATTATATTTAGCAGCAATAGAAAGCAAAATTCTTATGGAATCATACCGGGTCGTTGGGGAGAATATTTCCTCATAATCAATATCCTTGATCTGATTAAAACCTCTTGCACATAAACGAGCTTTGTAACGTTCAATTTGATTTTTCTCATTTCTCTTGACAGTAAATACCCACTTTGTAGTAAGAGTTCGCTGACCAGAACCCTTAACTATAGTCCAAGTATTGTTCTCTTCATGTGCAGATAATTCTTCTTCTATAGCTTTAGACCATTCTTGTTTTTCTGGACTATTCAGCGCTTCTGTATATGTTTTGGGTAACAACAGCTCAACAATGTTAGCTTCATGTCTCTCTTTAGAACGTGGTCTCAAATTCATAGTCCATTCTGTAGTGCATTCTACTCTGCGAGACGGTTCAAAGTCTGAGTCATTATTCTTATCACTGGAACAACTCAACAAACTATCATCACTGTCCGTTGATGGACTTGCAATTAAAGCACCATCTCTATTGGTTACTTGCACTTCACTCTCATTTATATTTGCAACTTTATCATCAATATCATCGATAATACTTATTTTTGCAATATTTTTTCTTATGCTTGGAACTTGGTATTCATCAAAAATTACATTTCTTGAGATATTTATTTTCTTTGTTTTCATATCATACATCCTGTAGTTATTATTGTCATAGCCAACAAGTATCATTTCTTTACTCTTCTTCTCCAACTTTGTTCTTAATTGGTCTGGAACATGAACATAGCCAATACTACCGAACACCTTTAAATGACCTAACTGGGGTTTGAGACCATTCCACAATTCAAAAGGTGTTGTATTAGGAGTTTGGGTGGAGGAAGTTCTATTTAATATGTAAACTGCACAATTAACTGCCTCGCCCCATAGTTCCAATGGGATATCTCGTGCATACAGCATTGAACGTGCACTCTCCACTATGGTTCGATTTTCTCTTTCTGAACGACCACACGGAGAAAAAAATCTCGTTATACTTACTAAAATTCTGTTTGACTTAACAATATTTCTCGTTCTTTTTGTGACAGCGAGAATAATTTAGTAACGATTACAATATAATAATTCTAGTTGTCAGAACTAGTGATGGCTGTTATCCCAATAAAACAGTCTAGTAGAGATTACCAGAATAATCAGTACCTAATAATTAATTTCTTGTGATGTGAACAATATTGTTTTGTAGTATCTACAATAAGCAGATTAACGTTTACTGAATTATTTAGTAACTGTAAAGTAAGTACATGCTATTCCTACTATCTGTTTTTGTAATGAGTACTATTATTAGTGTAAAGTGTACTATATTTTATTGTAACGATAACTGTACCTTTTGTGATGATTACTGTTCACATTGTTGTATGTACTATCTATTATTGTGATGGGTACTACCCAATTTTGTTATAGGTACTATTTATTATTGTGTTGTGTACTATATATGATTGCAATTATTACTAAACAATTAGGCTGCCATTCCACCAGAGATGTGCTATGTTGCTAAGTTTCCAGCCGACCAATAGGATCACTCCATTTTCGCGTCATTTTCATAGCTGACAAATGACGCGATAAAGAAGCGATCTTATTGGTCGGCTGGAAAATTAGCAACGTAGCAAGTCCCTGGTAGAATGGCAGCCTAAGTATGTAGTTTTTTCAATAAGGGTTGATCCTGGCTCGTCAGCATGGAACAGCATTTTCCTGCCGACGAGTCTGTTCCAACCATTATTATTACAAACTACATACAAATTAAATGTAATATTTACAATATCTATGGTAGAGGTAGTGGAACAAGAATAATAAATACTATTGAAATTTAAACATATATTTATATAATTTCTTTAGGAAAAAGCAACTTGATTTGCTGAGCATAATCCATCAATACTTTAGAGTCTATTCGTTTTCCGGGGTCCGCATCCAGGAGATGTTTTATTATCAAATTGCTTATTTTACGTCGGTGGTTACTAGTCAGCAGTCCATTTTCGTTGTGAGCATTAATTATTGATTTTCCTTCTGCTGTACTCATAAGTAGTTCTTCCAGGTGCTGTAAGCAAACATATTTCTTTACATAATATATAAATAAAACCTGTTATGTAGTAAAAATAACCGGCCAAATGAGAGTTATCTACTACTAACCGTTGTTGCCGGTGGGGCTTGTGTGTTACTGCAACCTAGTGCTGGTGATGATCTACTCGGTGATGATGTTGCTTTTGATGAAATTGCCCTGTCTCCTATGGGGCCAATCAGTTCTTTGGCAAGAGTTGCGTCTAAGAGACTCAGACAGTTAATGTCTATTTTAATAGCTGAAACAATAAACCGGTCGGTTAGTAGGCAATAAGTAGGCATGTAGAAAGTTTTAGTAAGTACCTAACTATCAAAAAGCGTAAAGGTGTCTGGGTACACAGGTATCGCAAAACAAAAGCGCTCTTAAATAGGTCAGCTAGTTCAAAAGACCGAATTATTAGGTACCTAACTACCTACTTAAATAAGGTAGGTATCTACCTATACCATGAACATGCACATCCATCCATACAAAAGCTGATGACGACGATATAACGGCTGCCCACTGGCCACGCAGCGGTGCCGCCCCAAGGTGGAAGCGCAGCGAGGATCGGCGCCAGGCGCGAACTACGTTCGTGGGCGAAGTGACAGGTGCCCCGGGGCGCCGCGCGCCGCCGCTCACCCATTTCTTTCATAATCTACTTTAATGTAGGTAGTGTCATCCATCGACCGAAAGTCCATAATGTGTATCCCGCACCTTAGGTATCAGAATCACCCGCAACAACGTAGGTAGGTATTGTCATGTCACACCTAACTATGTAAGTAGTAGGTATCTACCAAATTTTGAGATACGACGATCTTATTCAACTAAAACAGTACGCCCTTACTTCGATGGAAAGTGCGTCCCCGTTGCTACCCTTCCGTAGGTACCACTTATGTACTTACTAAGTGTACTTTGTTGGGACGCGCTTCCCAGTCACTATTTCGAAGATTGATCTAGCTTTGTTTATCAAATCACACAGGACAGGACTTCCAAAACAACCACTGTCCACGACCTACCTACACAGGTATTATCACAGAGTAAGTAATATACTACGGATATTATACTAGGACAGGTAGGTACCTAATCGAATAAAATTATGGCACTGTTACTTACCACTGAATACATCTGTGTATGCTCCGAGACCCCACACCTGCAGTAGAGCTTTTACTTCTTCATCCATAGTCCATTTCACTTCAAATTCACAAAAAAAAAAACAATAAAACGCACGCGCAGTCACAACGCATCCGACGAACGCTCGATGCAAACAAAAAATGGCGATTACCAACAACAAAATTCTAGTAGTAACTTGATGAGTCTTCCCCCCTCCCCCCGCGCCAATGCACCGCCGAGAGGTGCGGTGTTACTCGTACTAAACTAAATTGTAGAATCTACAGAGAGCATTGTTTATTTTACAATTTGTCTAGTAGTCATTATATTAAGCTAATAGCAGTAACTAAAATTCTGGTTATTTGTAAAGTACTATATTATTTTGTAAAGTGAACGAAAATTATTTAATGGTAACTAGAAAATGTATTAAAGATTACTATTTTATATTAGATGCAACATTTTTTGTGATTACCACTCGTTCTCGCAGTCTTGTAATTCCATTTTTTTCTCAGTGCATTTTGCTCCGGTGTATATGGTGCAGTACGCTCATGAACTATCCCCTCTTTCTCCAAATAATCATTGAAAACTTTGTTCACATACTCTGTTCCATTGTCAGTATGTAATATTCTAACACTGTGCATGAATTTGTTTTTAATCATAGCATTGTATTTCTTGAAGGTGTCCATGACATCACTTTTATTTCTAATTAAATATACTTGCCTGTAACTTGTCGCAGCATCCTTGAACAGTAAAAAGTATCTCATACCTTGAATTGATGCAACACTCATAGGTCCACAGACATCACTGTAGACTAGGTCACCTGGCTGTAGTTCTCCTCGCTTAGATTTGTGAAATGGGAACTTGCACTGTTTTCCATATGCACAGGCTTCACAAACAAAATTACTTTGTCCATTGTCAATCATTTTCAAACCCTCAACAACACTATTTGCACTCATGTTGTTTATTTGTTTTAAATTAATATGTCCTAACCTTTCATGCCATATTTTAATGTCACTTTGATTATTTTGCACCAAGTTACATGTATCTGGAAGCACTGTTTTAATGTTCAACTCATATAAGTTATTTTCTTTAATTTTAGCACTCATCACCACTTTATTGTCTTTATAAATAAGGGCACTCATATCTTTCTTGACAATAGAATAAGATTTTCTAATTATCACACCTTCAGAGAATAAATTTCTTCTCAAACTAGGAACATATAAAACATCATTGAGTTCACTAGTCTCCCACTGTCCGTTCACATTTCTTTTTATTAAAATTTTTCCAATACCAGACACTTCCACAGACTGCTTATTTCCCAATGTCAATGACTTCTGATCACAGTTATACAGTTCCAAAAAGATATCCTTTCTAAAGGTCATATGGGCAGAGGCACCGCTATCCAAGATCCATGTATTGTCTTCGGCATTACATGACTTGTTTTCCACATAGAACGCTAACATATCTGCACCTTCTTGTTGAGGTTTTCTATTCCTTGACTTTCTGGGAGCACGACATTCCCTAGAAAAATGGCCTCTCTTGCCACAATTATAGCATTCAAATCTATGTTTAGTCGCGCTATTTTGAATTGTGCTTGTTCCACTCGTTGCCTGTTCCTTTGTTTTTGGCCTAGACTTCAATTCCTTTTTGGCAACTAGGAGAGCTGTCTCTTGCTCCTCCTCCGCTGTCACGCTTGCTTCTTCATCTAATAGACGAGCAGTCAAATTACTGATTGTTTGTTGCTTCGGATCTAATGACATCCATGCTTGTCGCAGTGACCTATACTTTGAAGGCAATGTTCCTAATATTTTCGTGATGATTGCCATGTCACTGATAGCTTCACCGCTTTCTTTTAATTGTTTGGCTAAGGTTTCCACCTTTGAGATGTGCTGTGCCACATTGTCTCCCGATGACATTTTATATTGATAAAATTTCTCATGGATTAGCATTTTGCACAGTTCACTTCTCTGTTCATAGATAGATTCAAGTTTTGACATTATTTCCATTGCAGTTTCACAATTTTCTATCAATGTGATTTGTTTGAAATCCATGGACGAGGTTATTATGAACATTGCCATGCCATCATTTTTCGACCATTCTGCACTATTTTCTTTCGGTTTCGGCACTTTAATGTCAATTCCTTTAGCCTTCAACGCACATTTTATTTGGAACTTCCATTGACGAAAATTATTCCCTTCAAATTTTTCTAAATTCATTGACCGCGTGGCGTCCATTTTAGGTTGCCGGCAAATATTTTTTTCAAGACTTTTTCTTTACCAATTTCTTCTGTATGCAGAGTTTTCTGGGCCCATAACCAATTAGGTAATATGGATTCAGTGAAATAAGAACTACGGATTTAATCACAAACTAAATCTTTTCTTTATTTCGATAATTCGTACAAATCGGCAAGAACACTCAAAGTACAAGAGAGAGGAAAAATATGTTGCCATCCTACAAAAATATTATTGTATACCAGAGTTAAATTTTCTTATAGAATTATTTTCTGAACAGAACATATACGCGTTTATGTGTGGTTTTGAGGCTCCTAGATGAAAGCCTTGGATGCAACCGGGAACCATACTAAGTTGATGATGAATCTACAAAAACCTCTAAGCATAGCTCGCTTCGAAGTACAGCTAGCATCAGATTGATCTTGACCAGCAAAGCAGCAAAGTACTGTGCATCATTCTGATGCTGACTGTACATGAACAATAGAACACGCCCACCACCTACTTCTGTCCTTAGACATTCAACCTTATAATTCGACAAACAAAACAAAACAAAAACATCAACATCAAGATGGGCATTAGAAGGGTGCCTGCAGCGCGAATGCAACGCCCCTGGTGTTGCCTACGTCCATAGGCCACGGTAACATATTTCCATCAAGTGAGCCGTGTGCTTATCTAACACCTAACTTGTATAAAAAACATTTCACGAGCTTCCTATATAGTCATAAAATCTTTCATAGAAGCCCCCCGGTTTCAAGTACTTTTGACCTGTCCTTTTTAATACATAAAATCAATTTATACGTTTTGCGAGGTTGACCCCGGCCTGCCTGCCCACTTGTCTGTTTCATGAAAATGGACAATAATAGGAAAACTGAAATTCTCCCCTACTATCTGATGAACAATAGCTCGCATAAAACATTCGACATTATAACCGGTATGAAACAAAGGCTGATAAATCTAACTGGATATACCCAATTGTAAAATACGGCAAAGAACTTTTGGCCCAGAGTCGTCCTAAACTGGGCGAAGCCAGCAACTTCTACAAATGTAGGTAAAAGCTACTATATCTTTGTTCCCAACCTGCCTGTTTCGCTCGTATGTTATAGAAAGCAAAAAGTAGAGTTTCTCGCGGATATGATACCTTAACGTGGAAAGTAAAACGCTAGAGAATAGTGTGAACTATGTAAAGGAAAAATGTTATGAAACACATACATAATTGAAGTCTCCTGTAGGCTTTGGTTTGGCTTAAGTATAACTAAACAGGTATTTTCTGAATTTAGTCTCCTTAACGTTTAATTACACATAGTTTAATACTGTTCAAATTTGCATTCCGTTCGTCCATTCGTTGTGTAATGGTACCGACACTGACCCATACAAGATCCTAGTATACTCACTCATACATACTTGAAAAACATCAGTAGGAATACACCTACAATATTCAAATAATACACATTCTGCCCAGAGTCCGAACCGGATTCCTAATCATGGGGTGTCATGGCCAAAGCCGTTCCCTTTCCGATCTGTTTCCGTAAATCGAAAAAGATTAGTATTCCTTGTCCATCCTGTTCTTTCGAAAATAAACGTTTTCGCGAAACCAAAGTTATCTAAACGTAAAAAATCGTGTTTTGTATGTAAGTAGGGTTTCCTAAGTTGTTTTTGTAGTGATCTGAATAATTTCAACAGCACTTACTCTAAGCCGATTTCTCTTTGAACCTTACAGGAAAATGTTACGTTTAGAATCTTTGCCAGTATATAAGAAACTGATGTCAATTGTTCAGATATTTAAATTTCCTGATACGTAAACATTTAGTAGGTATTTTAAATTTCACAAAAAGTTTATAAAAATATAATATTTGCCTAAAAAATATTTGGTGACTATCTTGCCTACAAAACTTATAAAAAAAAGCAGTGTATAGGAATGCTTTCACAGCTTGAAATAACGAGACGATGCATTAAGTCGTTAAAGTCTTTCAATGCCGGCACGGTCGCGTGCTACACGGTCTTCGAGGTACAACAAGCGACACCTCTATTGTCAACCCCACCCCGAAGGGAAGGCACTTTGTCATACCACCCTTTGTTACTGAACTAATGCTTCTTAATGTGGCTGGTATACCTAAGAGCACGGAAATGGGTGGCATCGTTTGTGATTTCGTTTTTTTCGCGCTGGTTTTTAAAAATGAGGAAAAGTTCTGAGGTGAACGCAAACATCGTAAAGGTGAAGAATAAAATTCATGAATACGTTATGTTTAGCATAGAATATAGATTAAATTTTATTCTGCTTTTTATGCTTTTGATCATTTTTTATGTTCTAATATTTTAATGATGTTACCTTGCCGACATTTTCTCTCGCGGTTTAACTAGGTACTCTCTTTCTCGTAATTCAGAATTATACACAAGGGTGAGCTTTTAACGCTGCTCTGATTAAATACGGTGAAGCCAGCTCTGATAATTCTCAGAGAAAAATTAGTCGGACCTAGCAGAAGCAGACATTTCCTACATTCTCCATTCTTATTCACTATTATAAATGAGAACATTCGTGAAAATGTTTGAATGTTTTTATGTTTGTTACTCAATCACGCTCTAACAGCTGCACGGATCTGGCTGAAATTTGGTATAGTCTAGAATAACACACAAGCTACTTCTTATCCCGTGATTTGGTTCCGGAAAACGGGAAATTTCCGCGGGCGGAGTTCGGGCATCAACTTATAACACATAAATGAAAAATTGGGAATTACATGAAAACTGAAAAATTGGGATGAAGACCGTATGGCTGTCAGTACCGTGTAGTTGCCTGTATTGTTACAAGATATGATTTATAACATAACGGTATTCCGTAGGTCTCATTACGGTACAACTGCAGAAGCAAGTAAGCGTACAAGTACAATATCACAAACACACTATTTACACAAAACAAGAGACTGCTCAGTACACAGTGTTCTTAGTGAAGTTAATTGTATTTCAAGTTACTAAATCCAAGATAATGTGACAAGTTGCAGTAAGTAAACTGGCCCAGGCAAGCGGAATACTTTGGGAGTAGTAAGCGTCTGTAATAGTCGTGTATTGGACGTGGATCCCGGATTTAGTTTAACTAGCTATTCCGTTGTAATGGAATGGGTGGATTGAAACTTTCTTGTAAGATATTTTAGTTTCTGTTTCAAATTTTTTCACTGTTATCCCCACCCCACAGTGTAATGTTGTATAATAAATGTTTCAACAGAAACACCAATTTTAATTTTGTAATCAACTTAATTTTGAAAAATTGGTGTTTCTGTCCTTGTGGACATTACAGATTTCAGGTATTAGCTAGAATTTTAAACCTGTAACTTATACAAAAGAAGTGAAGAAATGATTTCTTCCAATTTAAACTATCATGGTTTATCATTTATAATAAAATCAACGGGATATTTATCATGTGTTGTTAGATCCGTGATCCGGATCCGGACTTTATTGATCATAATGATTGAATAAATAGTGCCGAAATATTGAACACCCAAAACAACACAATAGAAAAAAAAACCCTTTGACTTTAGAGTCAACAGGAGGACCGAAATATCATTATCAATATTAGTAGTAAACATGATATTCTGGTTTAAAAGCCTTTTCTATACATTGCTGAAAACTCAGTATCGTTAAACTAATTTTTACTGGTGATATTCAGCCTTAGTATCACGTTGTGATAATTCGACACGAACTATTCATAACTATTCGTATTATGAAAGGAAATGTAAAATAGTCATAAGCATAATTATATTCGTGACAAAAACTTTAGTGCATTTTGTATATTACCGCTAGGCAGTCCACTTACGAGCATAATGATGTTTCATTTTGCTCTTCATTTTAAATATATGCATTGTATGTGGCCTACTTTTAAATTGCATAATTATGAATAACGTGCATTTTCGTCGCTCTCTGTATTAACTAAAGCGGCATTCATAAACACGATCGAGTGACGTACTGTCATCTCTTAGTGGCAATATTATTTCAATCTTACTTTAATTTCCATAGTGTGGAACGGACTCGGACTGTTGTTAACGGTCAGGATATTAGTGTTCTGTGGTTGTAAATGTAACCAATTAAACAAAATAAATATATTGAATGAAATTTTGAAGCATTTATTATGCTAATTGTTCAAATCGATTAAGAAAGAAAGAAAGAAAAAGAAAGAAGAAAGAAAATTTCATATGAATGTCGGTAGATGGCTTCACCGTCGCCCTTAAGATGGTTGTATAGAGGAATTTGAATCGATTTCGTACGTGTCTCGGTGGCTTAGTGGTCAGAGCGTTCCCCCTGTGAGGGAAAGATCGCGGGTTCGAGTCCCGTCCGAGGTCGATTCTCTTTTCCCTTTCTTAATCGAAAATAAATATATTTACAACATACTGTATAGTAAGAGATACTGTTTGACCACATACCACTAAGTATCCTGACGGAGGCGGATGGTCATAGGTATATTATATTACACTATGAAAGTTAGAAACTAAGATTGAAGTAATATTGCTGGAGATGAGTAGTAGTCGGCCATTCCAAGGTAAGCGACCATCAATATTATAAGTCCTCACAACGCGTCACTAACTCTGCAATGACTACCATGCAACCTCTATATAACTGCGATTTTATATAGAACTAGCCTTCTGCCCGCGGCTCCGCCCGCGTGTATCTCGGTTAACGCGACTTTTGCTCATATCTTCGGTTCTACTCAACCGATTGCGATCAAACAAACGTAAAATTTTAAGTCTGAGCAAGCCCTTTCTAAAAAAAAAGCCGCATCAAAATCCGTCCAGTAGTTTTTGCGTCCATCGCGGACAAACAGACAAACAAACAGGAAATTCAATAAAAAAAAATTCGTGTTCAGTATCGTTAACATAACATAACCCTTTTTTTATATCTCCAATGTACAGACACGACCACTTTACAATCCTACTAATATTATAAATGTGAAAGTTTGTGAGAATGGATGTGTGGATGTGTGGATGTGTGGATGTTTGTTACTCTTTCACGCATAAACGGCTGGACCGATTTGGTTGAAATTTGGTATGTATATAGGTTATACCCTGGATTAACATATAGGCTACTTTTTATCAACACACCACACGGGCGAAGCCGCGGGCGGAAGCTAGTTATATAATAGTATAGAAGAAGATATAGATATAGATTTGTTTGTCTTAATAATTTCACAAATATAATAATCCTACAACCATAATTACCATCCAAAGTTTACCTGGTAGAGATCGATTAAAGCGATAAGGCCGCCCATTGTATAGATTTTAATTTTGTATTTTGTTTTTCGGTATACAATAAAGTGTATAATTAATAAGTTAATAACATTGTTATGGAAATTGGATTTTATATTTAAGTAAATGAATATGGTCCAGTGAATCGTTTTAATATTGTATTATATCAGGTTATCCATACTGAGCAATTAATCATCACACAAACAAAATTTATATCTTTGCGGATGTACAAAAGCATAAAATTGTATGTTGCCTTTTATTATTATTCGTAAAACGTATAAAAATCCTTCCTATTTTCGCTCCATCCAAAAATATTTTTGTTATTTATATTCGTTGTTATTTTATCAACATCAAATAATGTGATACGAGGAAAGGGTCATATAATATTTATAAGTAAATAATGGAAAGTATACTCTGTTAGCAATATTGTGTATGAAACATCAAATGAATTGTGTACACGTTTCCATTTAAACATTCACGAAGGGCCCTGTATATTAACTGGCCTATTTTACAAGCATACTCAGCGATTTGATTAAATTGACTAAGGCATCTTATTGGCCATCAAATCACACACAATTTTGGTCAATTACAGAAGTTACACAAATAATTTTTTTTTTTGAAATTACACACAATTTCGGTCAATTACAGAAGTTACACAAATAATACTAGTGACTTTTTTTTTAAATTACATAAAACATATACTCACGTCTTTAAATCCCCGAAAGGGTAGGCAGATGTGTATTAACACCCACATTTCGTCCACTATGATTTTCAGTCCCACTTAATAGGGGGCGAGCCTATTGTCGTCTAGCTGACACTTTGTCATAGGCTGTATGTTTACTGTCGGATGGAAAACAGCCCTATCCCTTATTAGTTTTCAATAACCTAAGTCAGAATTTATATGGGACTTTTTTTGACACATGCTTTGGGGCCTTGCTCACATTAAATACAGGACTGAAAATGCAAGCAATAAATATAGTGACACTTGGCTCATATTTACAGTGATTCCGATGTTTCACCGATCCGATAGCCGCGTGGTTTCCGGGAGAGTAGAATTTGGGCTGCCCCATCTCCTCCCTTGCGGTGTCGTACAAGACAACTAAGGGATAAGCCTGTTTAACATCAGACATATATATACAGCCCAGGCTCAGCCTCAGATACATAGCTCGAGTTAATAATAGTGCCCGGAATACGGCAATAGGCTCACCCCCTATTACGTGGGACCTAATACAATGATTGGTGAAATGTGGGTGTCGTGATGCAGCCCATGACTGCTTAAAGCAATCAAAACGTGGGAATCAGTGTAACAAATGAGGTAACACTAAATAAATCGCCATACAATTTAAAAATGGTTATTCACTTTTAAAATACTAAAATAGAAATACACATAAAATTAATTAATCGACATTTAGTACTTTTATAGCTACAATCATTTATCCGTTGAAAAATAATAAAAAGCAATCTAATCTAGATAGATTTATGATATGTACGTTATAGGTGTCGGCTGATTTATTCCTGGCACATATTAAACTTACATACATGGTCGCTGAAACATTTAGATTAATCTAATCGGCGAAGTTTTTTGGAAAATTAAATTGTAATCCATACCTAAGTAATTACTTTTTTCATGAGTTGAGGTTGATTCGTTTTTCACCAATTTTAATCAACTTAAAACCTAATGAGGCAAGAGTAACTCTGTCTGTCTGTCTGTTACGCTTTCACGCCTAAACCGCTGAACCGATTTTGATGAAATTTGGTACAGAGATAGATTAGACCTTGGGAAAGGACATAGGCTATGTTTGGTCGCGATAACCGACATAAACGTGTGCGGAGTCACGGGCGAAAGTTAGGATAATATAATTTTACATTTAATTTCTAAATAATAAAATACGAAGTATCTTATTGTGCCTAAAATAAATAACATGTTTTACTAATTACGTTTCCTACGGTAGTATCTCATAATCTCGTAAAGTAAAGTCTCATGTTTACGCATTATCATCAACGTCAACTCATTGTTATAATATGGAAAGGTGAGGCAGACAGGGGAGGGTACTGTAGTAACGGGTTTTATAGACTTTCAACATAATGTATTATGAAGAAACCGAATACGTTGCTTTAAGATTTTAATTCCTAATCATTGAAAATAATGCATGGTTATTATTTAACTACTATGTTTAAACTATTTGAAGCAGCTATTCCTTTAACAGTGATATATGCAGTGATTTTTTTGAGTTAGTGTTGCTCACGACAGAAACAGAATAAGGTAGACGGCCAATAGGTAACTATATGGCGGCCTATAGACTTTTTTAACCGCAGCTTTCTGCTTCCGTCGGGCGGCGAATGGACTGTAGTATAGGGTAGGTAGGTGGTCTCGTAGCTGGCGGGTGGACGAAGATGCCGATGCGGAGCGTGGGATCGGGAACGCTTGACTTTTCTCTTGATGCGGCTTGCTGACCTGCAGACGGGTACTATACTCTTGAGGGATCTTTCCAGTAAGTGAAACTTCCAACTAGTGATTTCTGACTTTTCTTTATTTAGGTGTGTTCACTAGGGCTGCTGGTTCCGGACTGAATTCGGGAGGCAAAACAGCCGGTATTTATAGGGTACTCCGACCAATCAGAGCCCCTACATTTGCTCCAGCCAATCAGAGGCTTTGTTTATTTTCCTATCTTATGTTTTCCCTCTCGAATTCTATTTTAACAATTTTAACTTATAGCTAAGGTTTTATCTAAATGAAATAACATAAATTCCTATATCTAATTACAAAAATAAGCCTAAAAATTACAAAAGCTTTGCGGTGTGTTACCGCGAAGGTGGCGCCGCCAAGCGGCAATGAATGGCGTCTCATTCGCACTCTTTATTTCCTAGTTACAAAATTCTTTTAGATAAACCTTATTACTATTTCTTACATACTATATTTACATTACATAGGCGTCGTCGCTAACATTTAGGACGCAGGAAGAGGTCCGACTCCCCGAGAGAGTAAAAACCACGTGCAGTAATAAAACCACGTGCAGTAATAAAAACCGCGTGCACTCCACGTGTAGTAAAAACCACGTGCTCTCGGAATATCGAAAAGTAAAATAAACCTTATTACTATTTCTTACATACTATATTTACATTACATAGGCGTCGTCGCTAACAGTTAGGTTAATAAGTGGAAAGTGTGATTTCCACGAGGGATAGTTATTTAGCGCGGGATTTTTCTGCGACGTCCAGGAAAGGAAATTGCCCCTGGCGGTGATTACAGTTGCCATTGCTTCTTTGAGGAGAGAAGGAGATCGGAGTGGATTAACTTTTTATTGTTATTCATTAGATTTCCAACCCAAGTCAACCTCATTTGCAAGCCTATACATTTGCCCAGCGACAGACAAGGTTCTTGCACAGGTTTGGGGGCAGTCGTTCCCTTAGTAGCCAACATAAAACAATAATAGACAAGAAGAAGGTGAGTGGGCCTTGGATCTTGCAATCTTTGTATTCAACCGAGATTGGCATATGACGATGATGACTAAAAGAGGGTATCTTCAGTGTCACTGATCTATGAATTGTGTTTCAATTTTTATTTATAAGAAATCAATACTACATTTAGTGCAACAAACTTATAATTAGTGATATTTTATATAGGTATGTCCGATGTCCATCTAATAAAATACATATTATACCACACAGTCATTACTTTTCATTTTAATTCCTTTCGCATGTCTCTATAAATAAAATGACATCACATTTCTCACTCAAAACCCCCAAGAGTTGATTTAATAGAATACTAAAGGGGTTAAGTTAAGACAGCGGCACATCATTAGGCGAGTTAATGAGTCCACACTTACCCCAGTTACAGTGTTAGGGTTCAAGCACACTACCTAGCTTACCTAGATAATGAACAAATATGGACGCTGCAAAAAGGTGGACGAAAAAATCCACATTTTTGTTTTTATTGATCAATAGCAGGTTCTAATAAATAACACTAACGCGTTTACTAAATAGTGATTGGTGATCATTTTCAAATCTGCATGAAAATTGCTGATTATATTTTCATAAAAAGAAATTATGGAGCAAAAAAAGTTAATGACCATCTCGTTGGACGGTACTTCATTAACAATAACTGCGGCCTTACCATAAACCATAATTGAACTGCTGTCATTCTACCAACTGCAAATGTCACTTTGTAATGTCATATAAATATATAGTATTACAAAGTGACATTTGCAGTTGGTAAAATGACAGCAGTTCAATTATTGACCTGTTTTAAGAGTTCATGGTATGGGACCTGAACGTTAACATCACGCTTAAACCCTTAGGAGCCGAGCAATAAGATAAGAAAATGCGATGGAACAGAATTAAGTAGGTACGTCGGGTGAAATGAAACAGCGGACACAGTGAGTTGATGATATAATTTCAACGACCAAGATCACATTTCACTTAGCGTTACCTTTACCCTTAATTACTTTGTTAATGCAGGTTTCATCAGAGATTATGACAACCCGGTACCTTTTTTTTTTTTTTATCGTGCGAAAAATCCCCACGGATACCTCCCCCGCCGGAGCCGGAGGAAGAGGTTATGTCGGACTCGAACCGACTAAAACGCACGCCGTCTGTGGGCCGTCGGTTGCCGAAGGTGAGGTTGTCGTAGCCATATCCCTCGCACCCCGGCCGACCCAGGGCCAAATCTCTCGATCTGGCCCTCATCCCGTGTGGGGACCACAGAGTCCCCAACTCGCCCCGGGTATGGGGAGGCACGCAATGCGCGCCGCCGCCGCGGCCTGCTTCTGCTAGGGTGACAGGCGGCTCCACCCGTCACCCCCAGGCCCGCGCTCATGGGGGACGGAGGTCATTCTGCGACCTCCGACGCCCGAGTTGCCGCCGCTCGTTGCGGGCCGCGCGGTTAGCGATTCTCCTGCGCTCCTCGCGGGCGGCAAGGTCTGCGATTGTCCTTCGCTCCCGCTCCGCCGCCCACTTTACGAGCATGATTTGCTCGCAGAAGGAGGCGCCCGCGGCCCACGCATCCGCGCAGCGAACCATCGCTGCGAGCAGAGTGGCGAGCGTGAGAGCTCTCACTCCCAGGGTCGCCACCAGCTCCCGTCTCGGCGCCTCCCACGCCGGACACTCGGTGAGCGTGTGCAGCGCCGAAGACAACCCGGTACCTAGAGCGAGGCCAACGTATGTGTACAATTACTGTGTATATTTTTATGTGTATAATTTTATATGTGTACCGTATGTTGTTGAAAGTTTTTCAATTGAACAGTGTGTTTTAATTCGCAAAATGTTCTGCTCAAACGAAGTGGCAGCTTAGTGATTATGGGGCGTTGCCATCGAGAGGTCCTAGGGTTGAATCCTGGTCATTACGCTACCGATGTGAACCCACTCCTTATGCTAGCAATTTAGCTTACCTGGTTGTAAGCTAAAAGTGAAGTGTGAGGAATGGGGGGTCACGATAGATAGTGATAACGCTGCAATGGTGACATTCTGGTTAACTTCCGCATCAGATACTTTTTCAAGCCCCGGTTTAAGAGACCTGAGATTTTAGGAAGAAGGAGACACGTGTATGTTGGTAAGAAATTCCAAGTCCTTATGTTAGGGTGAAGAAAAAGAATTGCAAACCGCTTGGTCGTGTGTGCGTATACCATAATAATATGAGGATCAGCTGTGTCTTGTCTTGTCTTCATAAATACTGCGAGAAAGTCGATTTCTCTACGCAACTGCATAGATCTGACCGACCACATTCCATCTCCAAGCAACTCTGGAATTCTTACCAACATCATTACAACCTTTTATAGCTTACATGACCCTTAAACAGAATTTATTTAAAACAAAGTTCTGCCATAAAAACAAGAATACTTTTTTAATTCGCTTTTTAAATTGTAATAAAACTGCGATCGATTTGCAGGTCGTGTAAGTATAAACAAAAGAAAATCGATCGTGCTAACACTTAATCCAGCTAGTTCATTACCCGGTCTTTGTTTCATACAACAGATAATCTGAATAAAGTCTTTATTCCATTCTTTGTTATCATGCAGAGTAAAGAAAGCCTTTCATTCACTGAGTTAAGCTTTTGCACCGCGACGTATTTAAATTGGTTGGGTTAAAGGCAAATGTAATAGCAATTCCGCGAAGTTATTTCGAGGTACCGCGTGTAAAGGATATGATAAATGAGCTATACGTGTAAATAAATGATACGCTTTATAAAAAGTAATAAAGATTTGTGTAAGATTATAACCATGCTCCTGGTATACCTATAAATTGGGTCAATAAAATGTAAAGAGAGTGTATTTATTTAACTTTCACAACCTGGACGCTTATAGAATTTTAACCGTGACTTAGTCCCGGTAATATTTGTAAGGTGAGTACAATAAAATATATTTATGTGACATACTATAAATACATTGAACCCTGACTTTACGTGACCAAGACCATAAAGTCATTATCGCAACTTTTTTCGGCAATTTCATTGGTCGCAGAGTCACTGGAGAGGTTTTAAGCTGAGAAGACCAAAGGCTGGTCCCGCTTGTTTTCTGCGCTGACGGCACAGAATCTCTATGTTCTTAAAGGGTCGGCAGCACGAGTGTGACTCTAATGATGTTGCAACCGTCCGTAGGCCACGGTAACCACTTTCCAACATGTGGACCGTTGTCTGCGACCTCAGTGGTAGGATAAGAAAAGAAACGAAGAGATCATAATCTATGTCGCCAAGCTCAAGGCCGCATATCAGCGATTCAGCTATAGATTGTACCAGAGAACTGCCAGCAACATAGTCATAACCACGTTAAGTGCCATAAACTGACTGACTATTTACCATACACGAGTAATCTTCTGAATTGATTATAATATTAAAACGACCTGAACGACAATTTTATAAACAAATTTATTTTTAAGGTTATTTAGCCTCAATCAATCAATCAAATCAATAAGTCTATTGAAGTCCACTGCTTTACATAGCCCTCTCCCAATGTGCGCCACATCTGCCGATCCTCCGCCTCCTGCAATCAGTCCATCCCAGCCACCTTTCTCAGGTCGTCAGTCCATCTGGTTAGAGGGCGTCCCACCTTCCGTTTTCACTCTAGGACTCCAATACAGGCTAATATTATCATTCAAATACCACAGCAGGCTATTATTGTCTCTTCGTCTCCACCTTCATCAACAATAACCGATATCTATGGAGATGAAGTCCCTGGCACAAACCTTACATAATATAATATGATAATAGAATTTATCGAAGTAAGCTAAAATACTAGATATTTTATTAAATACCTTTCCCGCAGGCCTCAGAATCTTTCGCCTTATGCGAAGAGGCGATATCATAGGGATCGTCCTCAGTACAAACCAATACGTTATTTATAATGGGTACGGTCTGCAATAAATCAAAAGATTTATGCGAATTACTCAGTCAGTAAAATATTATAGGGTTGTACTAAGCATACGGATATAGGATAAGCCTATAGGTATGGTATGAAAATGAATTGATAGTTTCGATTTAATTTAGCTTAGAAACTTATCACTAAATAACCATTTTTTATATGGTCCCGGTTGCCATGAGAACATCTACCTATGGCAGTCGTTACGGGTAGTTGGAGCCCTCAAAAATCCAAAAACAACGGTCTAACTGCAAAACTTCGATATCGCCTAATGTTAACATTGGGTTGTGGAGGTCAGATGACAATCGCTTCACGGAAAATATCGAGGTCTAGCCAAATCCGTGGTTAAGACTGGTAAAAGCGGACCCCAGACTCCGAGCTGAAAGCTTCGGATGCGACTGGGAATTAACGCTAAGAGGATTATTATTATTTTATAACCATTTTATGTAGCAATAGGCTCACCCCCTATTACGTGGAACCGGATACAATGATTGGTGAAATGTGTTTGTGAAATGTGGTGTATGGTTTGTGAAATGTGGTGTATGGTTTGTAAAAGTACCAAAAATCTTACGTCTAGTGGCACGATAACTGCTTATCATCAGAAGGGACACGTGTCCCACATAGAAATGGATGAAGTAACTAAAATACCATTTTCATTTAACTTAACTTAGTCGTCTGGTCTTAATAACTTGATTAATTATAGGATCTAAACATATGCCCGGCACCATTGTCTAGCACAATAGTCCCTTATGATACAACAGGATTACGACGATCATGATATGTTCTACCAATTACAAATAAGTCTTTAGGCTACACAAGCATAAAATCAAAAAGACTGCAAACTGATTGTGACAAGCAGATGCTTCTAGATTGAATGCTGTTTTCCGCACGACATTCTTCACATTTAATATCGCCAGTAGGCGTACTTGAAAGATCAAAGTAAGTCTGGAACCGCGGTATGTTGTCAACGTACGAGAAATTTCAATAATAGGTACATTTCAAATGCGGGTGGAAGTAATTCAGAGAAACCTGTCGCATAAATTTATCCTCGTTATATAAGTACATGTCATTGTATAACTGCTCCTTGAGTAAGCCAAAATTGTCGCTTCTTCTTTTAAACACAGTTAAAATCATTCTATGACAGCTTAATGAAATATTGAAGATGAAATGAAAACTTGGTGCTCAATTATTTTTCGCCTTCCTTCGCACTCCTTTTTATAGTCCGATATCCCCGCGGATAAGGGCGCGTGAGTTTATGGGTTAAGCCGGAAGCGAACTGACTGAAACCGCATGTGGTCTTGAGTCATCAGGAGACGATTGATTACCACTAGTATATTTCACGCATTCCGGCTGACCCAGGCCATCTCCAGTTTCGAGATGGCCCCCTCGGAGATGATATAGCGAAAAAGATTGTTATATATTAATTTATTGTTTCTATAATACTATTTTGACCTCTAATAAATCTGACTGACAAAATATACCAAACCATCGTTCTAATTAATTTGTGATTGCCATTGATATTCATCTATATGAAGCTGTATATGTACTTGTTGTGTCATTTCCTTATTACGAAGCCTTTTGAACACATCGAGATAAAGAAAAAGTAAGCCACAATTTATTACCTCTCCTTCCAGTGAATACAATCAAACCTTTTAAAACAGGAAGGCAATTTATTTGATTGAGTTTTCCTTAGTTGTTTATTTTATTTGCTGAAGGAAAGCTTTCGTTCTTTAATTATAAATCATGAGTACACTTGAAAGGATTCCCCTCAAACTTAGCGTTTGTTCAGCTTCAAATTGTGAATCTAATACTAATAATTTTAATTAAAAGACTTAAGTCTGAACTCAAGAGTAATAGTCCTAATACAGTTGAGATGTTTTGCTAATGCAATAGAGCCACAAAAAATCTTCCTCTGCTTATAAACCAGTCTGCAAGCTTTCTGGACCATTAGCCATCAATCAATGAAATAGCCTATTTTATATTTTAATTCATTGCTGGACATATACAGATTCACTACCTCACGTATTCCATATCCATATTCTTCACTGGAGACTTCATTATTAGGATAGAGTGGAGTTATCAATATAAGATTAGCTCACTGCTCAGAGATGTTTCCATAATGCGCGTGTTTTGATATCTCCATGCACCTGCTGGTCTTCATGAGTTTCATTTGCACTGTCCACACTGATTGTAGAGATACTGCGTTTTTACACTACACGTTTTACACTAAAACACGATGACACCTGCTACATGGTGATTGTATTTACAGTTCATATTGTTAGTTAAAACGACCGCTGTTAAATTTTGGACATATATTTTTTTTACTGTCTATCTTCTTTTCAAATGTGAGTTTGCTTTCCTGATAAATATAGTTTACGTAACTCAAAAAGTCAACTACAAACAGTATACATATAGGTACTATACTTACAAATATATTTACTTTTAACGAAGACCATTATTAAAACCCTTACTTTGTAATGCCCTCAGGCTCGCCCCAAGCAGTTCATTCCACAATAGTAACAGTGTGTCACCTGCCATTAAATCTGCGGTTTACAACGCGATAACGTCTCCTCGCGGCTAATGTTGGCCATCATGTTGGCTTTAAACTTTGTACGGACGCGCTCAGAATACATCCAGCCTGAAGCATTACAATTTATATCGAGTTATAGTTTACAGTATAAAATATAAAATTATTGTACCTATGTTTGCGGTTATAAAATACGGTATCTAGATGATCTGATTTTATGTAATACACATATTGTTTTTTATTGATTTAGATTGATTTTTTTTAGAAAGGCCACGCATCAAATCAGTAAAATGCAAGAAATTTGCTGCGTAAATGTAGGGCATCAAAGTAGCATTTGCTGTGTGCGTAGCAAATATTGCTTTGGTGTGTGGCCCTTAGCAGTTATGCCTTCTGAGGTGTAACCCCGCGTTTACATACTGCCGCTCGCATTGCTCATCGTGTTGCCGGAAATATTCGCGCGATTAATGCCCTAGCGTTCATACACGCGCATCATCGTGTTGGTCCGCATTACAGTATTCGCCCTGCAACGGAGACGGACGTAAACGTATGGAGGACAACGCTGTAGCAGTGTACGCATTATGCTAGCGAATTAATTAAATAGATTATTAATAAAAACTATCACTTTCAACTACTATACACTTTCCGTAGATCGATATAAATATTTTTAAAAGTAAATATTCGAGGAGCATCTAGCGGTCTCTTATAGTACATCGCGCTAGTATTGCCGCTCCTTTGACTCGCGCCGCCAAGCCGACATTCGCAGCAACATACGCGGTAGTACTCGCGGAATGACGAATATACCATTCACACCACGTCTCTGCCCACTTCTCTCGCCACTTCCCTCGCTCTGCCGCGAGTATGTAAACGCAGCTTAATACAATAGGCACGTGACACTAAACTGGCTTGAGTTCAACGAGCAGGTACAAATAAACAGCCAAGTAAAATGCGCAGCTTATCATTAACATAGACTCTTATAGAACAGTATATGAGAATAGCTATAAATACATCAACAACAACAAGCAATAAAATATACGTTTTCATAAAAACAATTTACCACACTTGAGTTTACTCAATGATATAGCGCAAAAGAAGACAATCAATTGGTTGTCATCTTCAGCGTTCATGATTCACTGTATTTCATTTTCCATTTGATTTATTCCATCAAATAATATTCTCGATATTGAATCTTTAATACATTATTATAAACGTGACTTTCATTTTATTGCTGTAATATACCTACCTGATATATATTACGTACTTGCAGGTAAATATCAAATCTTGAGGTTGATGTAATATGAAGGATATTCACTTGTAAATAATAATGGTCTTATTATCACCATATCGTTGGATCTAAAAATTTAAGAAAGGTTTAAAATAGTATATTAGAAGCTAACTTATTCGTGATGCCGTCGGTTAGATGATACTTGGAGTGGGGGACAATGGGTACTGAAAAATAGCTCGTGTTAGCGATAGGGCCTATAACTTAAACTGAAGTCAATAAATAAAAGCCTCTTCCAATCTTTATGAGGCCAGAACTGACATAACAACTACATCATATAGAGGTTACTTCGCATGATAAAACGTCCGCCCGTGTGTGCACACGCCGATTTATCGCAGCATCCCGCCGCTGTTTACGGCTATTGGAGCTCCTGAAATTATACACGACACTATAAACGGAAGATAAAACGAGAATAGATGTGTAAGAGGTAACAATAGTGATATTAGTTTTAGAACAACCTGTAGTATATTTAGTTTTTAATGTAATGTAATTTGAAATACAAGAATCATTGCTTGTTTGTATGTTTCGCGCTGGCGTTCTGTGCGTCCAATTGTAATGGAACTTGGTCAATTAATTGCTTGATCTTGTGGAAAGTTTATAAGCATAGAACTATTATTGAGCTGAACCCTTCACTCAGATCTTTTTAATAAAGGTTTCCCTTTGAAGCCTTTCTAGCAAAATACATGAATTAATCCTGCATACTTATTATTACTTATTCTATTTTCTTCACATAAACTCTAAGGCAGTATGCTGTTATACTACCAAAACTGCTGCACTACCTCAATTGAGGCGCCAACGCGTAAACGCACACGCCTTCAGTGTACAAGACAAGCAGGACCAGCTTTTGGTCTTCCCACTGACAGCACAAAACCTCTCCAGTGAACTCTGGCTACCCTACTCACTGCCAGCAACACAACACGAGGTTATTTAACCGCGGTTACGCTATTCTGTGCCGCGGTATTCTGTAGAGTGGAGGTCAGACTGCTAAATTGGGACGAAAATACCGTCGTGTCCTACCGCCTCCTGAATACAATCATCATTAGTTGCTATTGACCCTGAATTCTGCATTATGATAACTGATATAACTAATATTTTCCAACTATTCAAAGTTCAGTCACGTCCATGTCACATACTTCTATGTACAGACTTTAGGTAATGTGTAGCAGTTTAACACGTCCTAGGTGTGGGGATTACTGCCGTCCTGGTTAGTAAGGCCATTCACAGTAATGTAAGCTAGAGCTCAGTTGCGTTTATAGGACTATCAGTGAGTATAAACTATGCCCGTGAATGTAATTGTAACCTGTATGTGTAATGTGATATACATATTGCATAATATAGAGCGCTTAGGAATGATAAGGAAAATAGCTGGCATTACTTATATACCAAGTTGGAAACGCTAGCTATTAACTTTTTTTTACATCTATTAACTATTGTGATTGTATGTATGTACATACAATCACGCCTTTATCCCCGGAGGGTTTGGCAGAGGTGAATTAACACCCACATTTCACCAATCATTGTATTAGGTCCCACGTTATAGGGGGTGAGCCTATTGCCGTATTCCAGGCACTGTTGTTGACTCGAGCCAGATATCTGAGGCTGAGCCTAAACTGTATAATATCTGTCTGATGTTAAACTGCTTTTTTATAAGCTTTTGATATACCTACTACTATTAAATGAAATTTTAAAGCATACCAACTATTCAAATCGATTTAGATAGAAAAAAGCGATTACAGCTCAAACGGGACTCGAGCCCGCGATCTTTCCCGCGATCCAATTTTTCTCGCCCTAAGACGAATGTATAGAACTCTAGTTATAAAACGAAATTCAGGTCCGGGCACGAGCCTTAGTCTATGATGATACTATTGACAACTTATAAACTGCCAATTATTTTCGTTTATTATAATAGTATCGACAAGTATCGACGATAGCCTCCGTGGCGTAGCGGTAGTGAACGCGGCCGCTACGCAGGAGGCGCGGGTTCGATCCCCGCTCAGTGCAAATATTTGTGTGCATTAAATATTTGTATTTGCATTGGTCTGGTCGTGCCTCGGAGATCACGTTAAGCCGTCGATCCCGGTTGCCATAGAACATCTATGGCAGTCGTTACGGGTATTTTGTGCCCTAAAAAGTCCAAAAACAACGGTCTAGCTGCAAAGCTTCGATATCGCCTAATGTTAACATTGGGTTGTGGAGGTCAGATGGCAATCGCTTCACGGAAATATCGAGGTCTAGCCAAATCCGTAGTCAAGACCGGTAATGCGGACCCCAGACTCCGAGCTGAAAGCTTCGGATGCGACTGGGAATTAACGCTAGGAGGAAGATTATAATAGTATCGACGACGTCTAGATGCTCAGTGGCAGACGCTTCACGGAAAATGCCGAAGTTCAGCCGCATCACAGTTAGACTGGAAAGCCAACCCCGAGTTGAGAAAAGGCTCAGAGAATCATGAGTATCGATGACTTAATAATCTCTCTCTCTCTCCTAAATTTAACATATTTATCCATCTTTTGCGATGTCTATTTTTATGAAGGTCTAAATTCCTGTAGCATAACACCCAAGGCAGTCATGTGTATGTAATTAGGGTACTTGTGGATCTATAGGTACAATTATAACACCTTGTACCCGGCCATACTGTCGTAATTAAAGATTAGAAAATAATTTAAAATACTTAAATTCACTGTAAAAATAACAAAATCCGTTCATATTCATATTTTAAATCGTTTATTTCTTTTTAAATAGTACAAGTTTCGTAAAAACATATCCCACAAAACCGTGTGACTGGTTTGTCTGTGGGTCACAGTCTCTTTTATATTGATGACAACTTACAAAAATTACAATTACAATAAATCATTCACATACGCCAATATAGTTTTTTTTTTTTTTTTTCAAATTTGCTTTGAACTTGTGTATGTTTGTTTCCACTCTGATGTCCTCAGGTAAGCTATTCAAAAGGTATGGAAAGGTATTGACTATATCATACTATAACGCCAATACTGCTGCAAGCTGCAACCATTCACAAAATCAGAGAGTCGTTGAACCAAAATATTGCTCATGAGTATAATATCTTTCTTAGACTTTGTCTTACATAGTAAGTTTAGACTACCGACGTGAACCCACTCCTAGCACAAGCAATTTAGCTTAGTTGGAGGGGTTAACGGGAATATTAGTAATTTCAGTTGCTAATATTCTTAATCAAAAACAGTTTGTAATTTCATTACCAACAAACAAGTCCACAATCTTTTAGCTCAAATGGCTTCTAACGATTTCAAAGAAATATTAAGCATAAATATAAAATAATGTACACTCAGTTCAGTATTGATTGATAAGCTATCGTTACTAAATACGAATTTCCAATAAAATAAGCCACTCCAAGTAATAAATTGAATTTCAACTTCACTAACAGAAATATCGCAGTAAGCAATACTGTATTCAGTAAATTAATTGCCATTCCGTTCAAGATTGAACGTCGTCGAATCTAAAGTCGATCTTAATGCCGTCCAGCTTAAACTTGTTCGTACAAAACAAGATTAAGTAGTTTGTGAATTAGCGCTAAAGCCGGAATCAACTAAACAACCCATAGATTTTCTTCCTCATTTAACTTTCTCCGTCTCGTTGCGACGGGCCAAGATAAGTGGGGTAAGAGAACCAGTTTTCGTATATTCGTATATTGCTATGTGTAACTAGAATTGTATGGTCCCCAAAACCGCCATCTGATTAAGTACCACTATCTGATAAAGCCCTACAATAATGAATACAGAATACTGTATTTGGCATAGCTTTCTGTAGATACTCGTATTCCCAGAAAATATTGCTTGTTAGAGTGTAGGTTCATACGAAATTATTTGATTTTTAATGGTATGGTTCATACCGAGTTTAATTGATTAAAGAATTAAGCAATAGAGCATAGAACCAAGAAACAACTTTGGCAAAGTAAATATAAACAGATGTTTCTGTTTAAAATCATCTCTTAATCCTTAGATAAATAAAATAAATAAAAGAAAAAAGATAAAAATTTCAGTTGCAATTCGAATTCGTTAAAAACAAGTGTCAGTCAAATAAGTATCCCAAGTGATTTCATGAAAGCGCGAATGAATCCCAGATATAAAATTTCATATCTTGCTATCTCTTTGTCTGACGCTACCACGCGTTTGAAAATTTTGAGAACTGAAATTTGCAGTACATTCACAGTATGAGTAGAAAGTTATTTACATGCAGCGTGAATGTTTTAGCAGCTCGAGGCGTCTCCAACTTTATACCAATGATGGTTTTCCATTCAAAACTAATGTCTTGTTTTCAGGACGTTTCGAGAAATATTGTTTTAAAGTAAAGTAGGTATATATAGCAGGTTTGCAGGTTTGAAGTAAACTAAACGTATAATGTCATTATTCATTCAGTGCGAGCTTCAACGTTCTATATATAGACGTTTCTAAAGCAAAACGAATATAAAAATTGTCAAGCAGCCAGAACTTAATATATTTATTATGCACATTTCGTTTCTTTTTTTTTTCTTGTCTCGTTTTGTGTACCTATATCGAAACATCACCTTGAGCAATAAATTGCTTTTGCGGTGTAGACGGAACGGCAAATAAGGAAATGTTAAAGGTAATTAAACAGTACAGTAAATAATTTCTTATGTTCGTGATAGCTAATGACGAGACAAATTACACTCAACGTTGAGAGCTAAGACTTCAAGTATATAATTAAATTAATTAAAATGATAATACGTAAAACAAATCCTTACAACAAACGAATGAGTGTTTAACTAATTTGAATTCATCACAATTACCTATCATTACTTCTTCTTCATTCTACTGTTAATCCCAGTCGCATACGAAGCTTTCGCCTCCGAGTCTGGGGTCCGCTTTACCAGTACAATCATCACTACTCGATAGCATTATTTAATCATCGTTATTGCAGCTCCAGTGAAATTAAGTGGACGTTTCTATGGTTTTTATGTCTTAATAATAGTTCATTATCACTGCTTTAAAACGTTATTAGTCTAGGCCCTCAAAAACGTAAAAACTAGTTAAAAAATTAAGTACAATGACAAATCTTGTTATTAAAACTCTTTAAAGTAAATAATTTAATATAAATAGATTCGTATCATAAATCACTGCGTTTGATACTTGCTCCAGTGCTTGACTTTGTGCCAAGCTTGCTGATGCCAACTAAGGTACTTCTACTAAACGACTTCACGATAGTTTTATGTTCTTTCAGATTCACCATCGATGAAATATTCTCGGAAGTATTTTATGTAGATATTATCGAAACTTGATTTGATCACTATCTACGGCACCCTCATTTTTTGCGTATGGTGTTATGAACCCAATTTATTCTTCTATCGAGTCCAAAGATAGCACATGATACTTCGTTTCTACTTGTTTCGGTCCAAACCGAGAGGAATCCGAAGTAGCCTTTACATTAAGGCTTCTTCGGTGCCATAAAATGCTGTTTTTTGTTCGTGTTTCGTCAGTTTCAGATGATCTCCCTGCTATTTTACTCAGTTGATAAGCTACGCAGTTCCCCACTGCCTTCTATTTTTGGGAGCTAGGTGATCTTTTATATAAGTTTCCTCCTCAGGCATCAGGAACATAATCCAGCCAATCAAATGGTAGCTCAGATATACTCAGTAATGATTGATTATGAAAATTTAGTGAAATTTACGTGGATATTTGTTACTGAAAATAAATTATCTATTGATTAACGTGACATTTCGATGGTTATAATAATTTATAACCATCAAAATGTCACGTTATCGATTCGCTTCGAAGCGATTCTACTTAAAGAATTGCACTTTGTCTACCCAAGGGCCCGATTCACAATCTTTACGTTTAAGTTTATGTGCGTTTGTGACTTCTAAAACGTAACGTACCATTTCGATGAGTGAAACTATAGTTTTCTTTGTGGGTTTTCGGTCAAGAAGAAAACGTAAGTATATTACATGACATATGACAAGCATGCCAGAAAAAAAAATAACTATAATTATTTATTGTTCTGCCAAGTTTTACTTTCACAGATCCTTACGTTGTCGAAATGGAAGTCACGCGTATACGAAACGTGGCGTTAGTGAATCGGGCCTCAGTTAACGCGTGTAGGCTTGCTTTAGCTTTGCATTTAGCACGAAACCTATATCCTACACTAATGACCGCGTATATTATATTAAATTTTATCAACTACTAAAAAATAACGCAGTAAATTTTCACTGAATAATGATTTTTTAATTTCCGGAATGGAATCTGCATCAACTAATTCTACTCAAAGAAATTAAATCGTAAGCTTTAATACCAACATCTGGTGTTTTATGTAATAAAAAGCACTTTATTCATATTTTATAGGACACTATAGCAAATGCCCTGTATACAATGTTATCTTTCTTCTGTAATTTTATCTACAAAGTGTCATCGCGATTAGATGAATGAAAATGAAATGAAAAAATGAAATGCAATGATGAAAATGAAAATCAGGCTACATAAAGAACTAATTTATAACAACAACTCCACACATAAAAATCAAAAGTTTTTATTCAAGTTATAAGTAAATTTCAACTCAATCAGTTCAGCGATCTATGCGTGAAAATTAAATAGATAATATACAGGATGTATTTTTGAAACGGGGCAGTAAGGGCAAGTACCTTAACCGTTGTAGTTACAGCAAAACGTTCTTAGGAGACCTTCCCTAACTTTTTGAGAAATTTTGAACTGCATTTACAGATTTTGCAAAAGCCTTACAGTTAGCAAAATAAATGCAAAAAGTCCAAAATTCGTATAAGTTAATATTGAAGAATTTTGGCTAAAATGTCTTCCAATCGTAAAAAATTGACTTATTAGAAGCCTATTTTGTCAATAATATCGATCACAGCCCCGATCTAAATCCACTCGATTTTTTTGTGGGGGTTCGTATCCCCGAGATCGGGGCATCGAACGATTATTGACAAAATAGGCTTCTAATAAGTCAATTTTTTACGATTGGAAGACATTTTAGCCAAAATTCTTCAATAATAACTTATACGAATTTTCTTAGCTGAAACTAAATTAAAACAAAGAAATTCGAATCAAAATTCGAAATTTATGGGTAATTATTATTTTTATTTACTTTATAGTCAACCCTACGCACTTCCTGTCCTAAATAAAAAGTTTGAACATTGTAGAAATTTTATTCTCTCGCCGAAATGTATGGGAAACGTTTTTGGCGATTTCTGTCTTTCCTAGTACTCAAAGCTAAAATGGTCTCGTAGAGTCTTTTGATCCCCACATGAAATAGAATCGATTGGCACAAAAAAACAATTTTTGGACTTTTTGCATTTTTTTTGCTAACTGTAAGATTTTTGCAAAATCTGTAAATGCAGTTCATCACTCCTCAAAAAGTTAGGGAAGGTCTCCTAAGAACGTTTTGCTGTATAACTACAACGGTTAAGGTACTTGCCCTTACTGCCCCGTTTCAAAAATACACCCTGTATATAACGCGTACTTTCGCATTCATAATATTATACGAATATTCATCTGAAACGTTGGCATAATTTAACCTTTACATTTTCTAGAAAAAGAGAAATATGTGGTTGATTACTTTTAGAAAAAAAATTGACAGATATGTGTTGTTGAATTCCACTCTCAAGGGTAGTAAATGAGATTGTAGAGCCTTGTTTTTCTAGCCCAGGCGCGGCCAAAAATGATTACTTGGTGGTAAAAAAAAAGTCTGACGCCCTCGAAGGAATAGCCCAAAAATTCCAGTGTAGAATATTTTATATTTTCTATTCCACTTTCAATATATTAGGTGAGAAAAAGACAAGCATGAAACTCATAATAATAATTAACTTAATAAACTTTTAATTTATTAATTAAATTTAATAATTAAAAGTTTAAGTATAATAAGTGTTATATTAGGTACTGAAAAAGTTGTCATGGATTGTAAGAAGAATCGTGCGCTGGTAAATAATTTCAAGTCCATAAAGATCATAAGGTGCAGCAAAGAAAAAAGTTGCCGAACCACTTGGGAACTTTTAGAAACTTCATTTATTTGTTGATTCGGATGATTGAGCAATAAAGTGCCATACTGCAAGTGAGCAAGTTTCATCGCAAATAGCACTAATGAAATCATCAAAGAAAGTGGAAAGCAATTGCTCCTTTCAAGAAATTTTAGAAGTTATTCCCGAAGCCCCTACTTCGCAAACTACATACTCTAGACATGAACATAAAACGACTTGTTCAACATTAAATTACAAACGAAGCACTTTCATTGCAATAAATAGAAAACGAACCGAAACAAGTTCCGCAGAAACTTGGTAGTTCTGTTAGCTTTTGAACGTTTTCAGTTAATTTTACACTGTAACAAATTATTGGTACATTTTGTTAAATGGTTGATTGTTACCTTACAGTACGGTATGAAACCGTGCAGTTACGTTTCTTGACACAGAGTACAGTATTGAGGTAAGCAGATACCATATACAGGGCGTCCCACGGCGATGCCACATGGAGGGAAAGTATCTTAAATCCTTAAGTTAGCTTATTTTACTTAAAGGAGACATCATTTTATTTTTAAAAAGAAACAAAACTGCAATCAAAGATTTTTTAAAAATCGCTTGCCACACCCGGTAATCGAACCGACGAAAATCCGAAAAAGTAACATCCTGTATTTTTATGGCATCAATCGATAGTGTCAATCAAAAGGATCAAATCTCTCTAAGAGACATGGTAAATTAAACGAAAGGAAGTCCTTGAAACCTAAAATTATAAATTCAATTTATATAAAAAAGGGTAGCTAAAAAGCACTTGAAATAGGCGAACTTGAATGAAAGGTTTCACGACAGTAGACGAAGTTCGTGAATAGTGCAAACATATAAGTAGATGGCAGACTGTGGAGACTGGCAGACTGGCAGACTGTCTCTGCCTACCGTGGAGGGGAAAAAGGTTTGAGTATATCTATGTAAAACTATCATCTTGAGTACTTTGCTTGTCAAGATCGATTTGATGCTGACGATACCTAATTACTTCATCCAAAGTTAAGTTTAAAATCAACATAAGTCATAACATGTGTACTCGTAACTTAGTTAATTAATTTCGCCGTTCAAATAATTTACGTAATAATACTATTAATAGTTCAACAAATTACTCAGTATTTCAAATAAAGACAAGTAGGTAATCTGCAATTAATTAATAACCAACCATATAATACAAATCAAAGCAAAACATTGTTTCATGAATTCAAATAAAGTAAGTGTAAATGTACCCTAAAACAGTCTACAGACCAAAATTTTCACTAAACTCTATAAGTGTGGTAATTCCACTGAATTCAAATAGGACGAATTGTCTCGGCTGGAAATCTCTTAGTGGCCAAACTTTTTCCTTTGTTGCTACAATTTGTATGAAAGTTGCGGTTTGAGTGGTAACCCACGCTACCGTCTGATGGTGATTATATTATTGCAATGGATTGAATGAAAGTAATATTTTTGAAAGAGTATGAAATTGTTACAAAATAAAATGTAGTGATGTCGTAATACGCTTACGGACGTATCTAGAAATAGCATACGTACACATTCGTATACATCAATATTGTGATGTATTTACATATTTTACTTCTTTGATGAGCAAAAAAAATCGATAAGGAAAGGTAATGAGTGTTTGTTATTTAATAGAAATAAATAGAATGTGTGATAATATAATGTAAACAATGGCAATACAAATAATAACATATTGTACCATCTAAAAGTGTTATGTGTACCTAATATAATGTATAATAAATAATCTTACGTTCTGAGTATAGACTGTTTATAAATACTAAAAAGGAAAAATTATTTATTTCGGTCTCATTCAGCCAACCTGATATTTTTTTATATTCGCTTTTTTTTTTACCTTCAAGTTCTGATGATTTTATACGCGCTATTGCTTAGTACTTACTACTTTCTATAGCTCCCAGGACAGTTCCAAACTCCAACGAAAAACCCAGTTGCTATCTAATGGATCGCTATAGTTGAATTACAACAAATAGAACAACTGACAGGAAAATCAGTTAAACAGAACACGGTTTTGCTTTGATCAATCATTGGAGCTAACAAAGGAACGTCGTCGGTGGCCATTTTGACAAATAAATGATACCTTCATAGGTAGAAACGTAGCTATGTTAACGTGCAGTTTGATAAGTGAATTTCTATAAAAATATAATACAACTAGCTGACACCCGTGACACCGGTGTGCATATGTTGATTCGGGCCCATACCATGAACTCTTAAAACAGGTCAATAATTGAACTGCTGTCATTCTATCAACTGCAAATGTCACTTTGTAATCCCTTTGTAGTCCTGTATATTTATATGACATTAGAAAGTGACATTTGCAGATGGTAGAATGACAGCAGTTCAATTATTGACCTGCTTTAAGGTTTATGGTAAGGCCACAGAGCATTCTAAAGTGCCTTTTTGGGGTTCTGTGGTTAAACGTTAAAAACAGACCCCTATTACGAAGATTCCACTATTTGTCTGTCATCTATGACCAGGCTGTGTCTCACTATGTAGCTAGGCAGGTTAAATTTTCACAGATGATGTATTTCTATTACAGAAAATACATTCTATCTACGCCTTTAAATCCCCCTAGAGGTAGGGACAGGTGTATTTACATACACATTTCGCTAACCATGATTTTGAACCCACTTACCTAACAGGGGCCCGATGCGCTAATTTTACGTTTTAGTTTTTGTAGTTTTGGTAACTTACTAAGACGTAACGTAACATTTCGATGAGTAAAACTGTAGTTTTCTTTGTGGGTTTTCGGTAAAAAGAAAACGTAAGTATATATTGACATGCTTGTCATATGTCATATATGACATGACAAACATGCCAGACCAAAAAAATAACTACAATTTTTTTTTTGCAATAATTACATACGTTAGTCCGTCGAGAAAGTTGTGACGATTGAGGGTGGCGCTGCTTTACATACGTTAGTCCGTCGAGAAAGTTGTGACGATTGAGGGTGGCGCTGCTTTACATACGTTAGTCCGTCGAGAAAGTTGTGACGATTGAGGGTGGCACTGCTACGATTAACCTGGTATCCCTGTAATATCGCGACTTGACCTCTTATTTTTTGTGAATGCCGTAAGGCGAAACCGGTTAGGTGAATAATAAATATCGTAGGCGCGGGCCACGCGGTTTGCGATTCTCCTTCGCTCCTCGCGGGCCGCAAGGTCTGCGATTCTCCTTCGCTCCCGCTCCGCCGCCTCCTTCACGAGCATTACTTGCTCGCAGTAGGAGGCGCCGGCAGCCCACGCATCCGCGCAGCTAACCATCGCTGCGAGCAAAGTGGCGAGCGTGAGAACTCTCACTCCCAGGGTCGCCACTAGCTCCCGTCTCGGCGTCTCCCACGCCGGACACTCGGTGAGCGTGTGTAGCGCCGAATCCTCGCTCGCGTCGCAGTGATGGCACTCGGACGTTGGCTCTTTCTTCGCGGTCCGATGCAGATACCGCCCGAAGCATCCATGCTCGGTGATAATCTGCGTCAGCCAGAACGAGAGGCCGCCATGTGGCCTCTCTAGCCACTCCCCCATGATGGGTCTTACCGCCGCTACTAAGGCGCGCCCTGCGCGTGGTTGCCCAAGTTGTAGCTCCCACTCCGCCACCATGTCCCTGTGGAGCCGGGATCTCACGGCCCGAATTTCTTCAGGTGTTATCAATATACTTGTTTGTTTGTTTAGTGTATCATCAACGCATAATGATTTAGATTAGAATGTGGCTGTTAATACACCTCTGCATAAAAACCTTTTTTTCTTTAAACCTTTTTTTCTTTAAAACCGAGGTTTCATAAGGGAAAATGCATACCCCGGATTCCAAGGATGTAAAAGAAGACTGAGACTAACGCAAGGAGGATGATGATGTTGTTTAACATTTATAAAAATGAAATCAATAGAAGTAATGAAATTATGAAAGAATGAAAGAAAGTATAATATAGGTATGATATAATTTAATAAATGTTACATTATATTCTTTTATAAGAATAATGTATTCACAACAATAAAGTAATGGTCTAAGTCGAGGTACCCGAAATGCTGCTTGAAACTCCTGCTTAATTTATTTGATCCTCTTCGATCTTTTCCGATATACTTAAATGATATGCATGGTATTTCTGAAAACATCTGAAAGAAATATAAACGTAAGTACTGAAAAATGGATCAAGAATGTTCAAAAACGTTTAATTGTTGTAGGTTTTTTTACAAAATCGTAGGTAAATGACAACCACAAAAATTGAAATAATGCTTTGAAACAAAGAATATTCACTTAACACTAATAGTTTTTAATAGATTACACTTTCCATATTGTGTTTAACATTAAGTATATGTACGTACCGGTTCATTTGACCATAACATCGTCCAACTCGGCAAGCAGCTTGCCGGCCTGAAATTGGGCCATATATCGCAATAAATCCCTGAAATACTTTTGCTACGACTTGACCCGCACAATTATTATGTACTATCGCGATCATAAGTGCAGTACCAATCTGACGCAACTATTGCGCGTCAACAATAGTCGTACTTATGACCTTATTCTTTGAAGACAATTCACACACACATACACGTCAACACTACGTCGTACAGTACTCTTACTAAACTTTTGAAGTTATGACCTTAATCTTTGAAGATAATTCACACACACACACATACACACACATTAATATTGTTCACTCGTTGATTGATATTGTTAATTTCAATATCATACGTAAGCCGCCCCGTAGCTGAGTGGTTTAATGTGCGGCTTGTAAATAGTATGAAACCTGTCGGTGATGGTTCGAACCTACCGGAACTAATATAACTTTTTGTGTTTTATATTTAAAAGTTATGATATATAAATGTTGATACGAATATAAAAATGTTTCTTAGGTAGAATTTTAAACTTAGCGAGAAAATAATTATTTGAGGGTGCATTTGAAATAAAATGGATTCATTGGCTATGAGTGAAGTTGTTGGTTGGTGAAGTCAGTTACGACTACCCTATTTAAGTATATATTATATCATCTATGGTTACGACTGTTTGTGTTAATTACTGTTCGAGCGATTACATTTCTTTTTTAGTAAATCAATATGTCAAATATAAGTATTGAAGCAAAAGCTAATATTGTGGCCATATTCGAATGGTCTGAATATATCTCAAATTTCTAATGAGACGGGCTTATCTGTAAGTTAATTAATTAATTAATATTGTTGTAGTGCAATTTTGTTCATTGGTTGCAATTGTGTAATATGGTTGTTGTTTTTTTAGAGAAATACTGGGAGTCGTTGCGTGAAACAATTTGAGGAAGAAGAGTTGCAGAGTTGGAGGAGAAGTGGAAGACCTGCTGAAGCGGCGTTATATGGTAGCAGAATATGAAACGAATAACGAAGAGTATTTACTTTAACTGGGAATCAACAATATTTTCTGATGAAAAAACGTTTAAATCATCTCAAAAAGGAAGATTACATTTATGGCATAAGGATAAAACACGGTGGTGTGAAAACAACATAGTACCGAACACTGAATCTAAGTGTAAATTATGTGGGGGTGGATTAGAGCGCAAGGGCCGGGTGAATTAGACCCAATATCTACGCGTGCAAATAGTGCAAATTATGTGGAAGTGTTAGAAGATATAATGTTGCCCACAGTGCGAAATGTCTATCCAGATATAAATGAAGGTTTAAGGGCATTAGAAGGTTTCTTCAGGGTCGGCAGGGTGTTGCATACGTCCAAAGGCCACGGTAATCACTTTCTATCAGGTGGGCCGTGTGCTTGTCTCCCACCTAAGTGGTATAAAAAAATGATATAAGTTTTGTGCACGATAATTGTCCCATTCATCGAGCCACCATACTTCGCGAATGGTTTAGTGAACGTAAAGTTATTCCTTGCTGTGGCGAAGGGTGAAAATGTTCAAAAGGGAAGCCGGTGGCAAATCCCAAAGAACAACCATGGCAATTTTGTATGAAATTCTCTCAAATTTTAGATAGGTACTGAATTTTAGGTGTAATACATGTAATAATGCATTAAACTTAAACATCTTTCATGACTTCCCTTTGCAGAGCAAGCCGGCAGGAATCGTGTTATGAGTACTCCTCGCCACTGAATTTCCTTGGCCAGCACGATCCCTTGATTTGAACCCGATTGAGAATATATGGGGTTTAATGGTGCAAAGAGAGATAAAAGTTATTGTTATTATATATTATAATATATTATATTTTATATAAAATAGTTAGGCTCAATTTAAAGTGAAAGCTCTCGTGATATTGTTACTCCGTGCTAAGCTATTCTGTTTAAATATTTTTGTTATTTAATTTCAGTTGAGCCTATTGAGACTACTGAGCCTATCAAGGGACGTGCTGGCCTGTAATTAGTATAAGACTGTATGGTTGAGGTTAAGTTTCAATCCTCTTTTCCGAAAAAAAACTTTCGAGAAAATGAATAATTAAGCTATAACCTCAATATGCAATATTAATTTTATTATAAAAGTATATTTTTTTGGATGAAATTATTATAACCACAAATTAACATTGGATAATTCTTTTAATAAACTTTTTTTTTTAAACTATTGTTTTATTTATAATCTATTGTAAATTAAGTATAATATTTTTCTATTTGTAAATAATTATTTCTAATTCTGTTAACTTGTTCCTAAAATTTCATGAAAACAAAACAACAAAAAGTGGAAAAACTAAGATCCGAACCCACAACATCCGATTTCAACACTATCCATAGCAGCCTTGTTACCGACCAGGCTACGCACTGCCTTACGTAGAATAACGAATTTTTGCATTACTTTATATAGATGCATGCTTCGAACATAATAGTATGAAAAGGCAAGCATAACGTTTTCTTTGTTTCGCATCACACACATTTATATTTTCTCATATCGATACTGTGTGACGTATAAATGTATGCGTTAAACATTACATACACATAGATACGCGTTTAACCGGACAAGCTATTATAAACATTACGGTGCTAATGCACTTTTAATTACGATAGTACATGTCAATAAATTCTTGAACTCTAGACTATGTAAATATATTAAATGAACGCAAAAGATATACGAAGCATCTACAACAGAACAAGGAATTGACAGCTGACTGTTTGGCAGTTGATGAGTGTTGCAAATATAAGGCATTGGTCATTTTGCGTCAAAAAGAAAATATTAGTTCCTCAAACATTCATTTCCTGATTTTCTTGACTCACTACAACAAAGAGAATACACTGTTTCCGATGTATTACTTTACTCTATGATGCACTGCACTACAATTCACTAACCAAGACATTCACCCAAATAAATTCATCTACACATAACGCACACACACGCATGAAAACGCCAATCACCATTCATACACCAGGATCAGGAAACTTGGCATCAGCCCGTCCCTGATTAACGATCCAAGAGGTTGATAAAACAAAAAATCTGTTAGAAAATAATAATAATAAATATCTTTTCACGTACACACTAATTATACAGCCCAAAGTAAGTTTCATTTAAGAACTTGTGTTATGGATACTGTAAATACATACTTTTTTCTTTAAATGAGCCTTTTCCCTCAGAATAAACGATAAACGTCAAATGGTCTTCTTTTATTGCTAACAATTTTGTACGGAACCCTTTGTGCAGTCCGACTCGCACTTGGCCGGTTTTTATCTTCTATGGTTATTATCAATCAGAGCTATTTTCTTTTTGACATTTGACAGTTAAAAAATCAAAGATCTGAAGACGGCCTCCGTGGCGTAGCGGTAGTGAACGCCACCGCTACGCAGGAGGCGCGGGTTCGATCCCCGCTCAGTGCAAATATTTGTATGCATATTAAAATGAATATTTGCATTGGTCTGGGTGTTTATATGTATAATATGTATGTTTTTACAAAAAAAAATGAATCTAAGTATGTTTATCCGCATTCTAGAACCCATAACACAAGCTAGGTAGTTAAGCTATGCTTACTTTGGGTCTAGATAGCGTTGTGTAGAATGTCCTACAATATTAATAATAATAATAATTATGGATGTATTTAAAAATGCAATTTATATGTGATTTTAATTAATAAAGAGAGAATAATAATTAATTCATCAAAACGTTTTTTTTTTAAATAAAAATTGATTCGGTAGGAACACATTTGAAAGAAACTTTAGTAGAAAAATTATATGCCTAAATCGACAGAAGATAAGAACATATGCCTGAATCGACTTCCACTCTGATCAACTGGTTGATTCGTTCAATTGATCGGAGTGGAAGACGGGGTAGTACCACAGAATAATAAATAGTTACTGTAGTACTATGGATTATTCATCATTTATTCATTAAACAATAGTACTCGTACAGAAACTAACATAATATGGCGCTTGGCGCAGCCTAGGTAATGGTAACACCAATGACTCTTCCATTTTTTTTTTTTAAACCACTTAGTTGGTAGACAAGCACACGGCCCACCTGATGGGAAGCGGTCACCGTGGCCTACGGACGTATGCAACACCAGGGGCGTCACACTCGCACGGCCGACCCTGAAGAAACCTTCTAATGCCCTTCTTGTAGAACCCCATAATTGGGGGTTGTGCTTTATTTATTAATAGTTACAAATACCCGCTTGACGGCAATAGGCTCGGCCCCTAATACGTAAGATGGAAAATCAGTTGGCGAAATGTGGGTAATACACCTCTGCTTACCCCTTCAGGGATTCACAGGCGTGAGTATAGATATGTGTATATGGGGCTGCCCATTAATCACGTAAGGATCAGGGATTGTACGGAAAAAATCACGAAATATCACCAAGGGGAGGAAAAAATTAAAACTACCCCCAGTATATTGAGATATCACTTGTATTTATTTTTTCTTATAATGCGCGATTTTGGTCACGGTGATTAATTTTCTTAAAAATGTCTAGGGGGAAGGAGGGTTGGTCTTAAACCTCACGACGTATCACCATAGTGGGAAGGGGGAGGGGGTTAAAAATTGTTAAAAAAAATCACGTGATTAATGGACCTATGTATGATCATCTGTTTCCTCTTGAACTACTTATTACAACTGGACAAATGAGGCATCGTTAGAGGTGGAGAAACTTGGGTCTGGACTGGTAAAGCGGACCCCAGACTTCGAGGTGAAAGCTTCGGATGCGACTGGAATTTAACGCTAGGATGCGTTGCAATGCGATGCGCACCCCTCGCCGCCCTTTCTAGAGGCAATATGGAGACATCGTGGTTCCCACACACGAGGGGAGCATCTCGAAACTGGAGATGTCCCTGGGTCTGTCGGGGTACAAGGAATATGTTTTAGGCAATCTTAAACCCAAAGCGCTGCTGTTTCAGTCGGTTCAAAGCCGATATGACCACCCTTATCACCCGGCGGGATCATCCGAAGGGATTTAGTAAAGCATAGTATGGTTCGATGCCCACTCTGTATACAAAAATTTGCATGCATGATATATTTGCATTGGTCTGGGTTCTTCAGTATATCATAAAGTACAGTCCGCATCGATCGATCTTGACCAGCATAGTACTGAAAATTATCTTAATACTTTGGTATTCAAATTATTTCCTTCCATCGATTTGATGCTGACTGTACAAACACGGTGGTATTGATGTGTAGGAAAAATGTAACTGCTAGTCAAAATGATGCTGACTGTATGTATTTGCAAAAAATTTTTTTTTTTTTTTATCCGCATTCTAGATCCCAAAACACAAGCTTTGCTTGCTTTGGGTCTAGATAGCGCTATGTAGATTGTCGTAGAATATTTATTTCTCTGATTTTATGTCATGACTTTAGCAATCACTTATACTATAGTCAAAATGAATAGAATTACTAACCAAATGATTTTTCTGTGATTGATACCAATTCAATATTCATAATTTTAGTAATCAATCAATCAATTAGCCTATTGCAGTCCACTGCTGGACATAGGACTCTCCCAATTGTTGTAAACCTAAATGCGTTTTACAAATCGTGAAAAAATTATTGGCGATTTGAAAACCATGATTTGAAGCATAAAAACCTAACTTCTGCTTTGACATATCGTACTGACTACCACGTTAATAAGTTATCGAAATGGAAATCACGCTTTGAAGAAACGTGGTGTAAGTAAATTTTGACGTAGAGCCATTTGTATGGGTGACGCAAGTTGTCAAAATGACATATACCAAAGTTCTGCTAAGTTTTACTTTGTTTTACCACGTTTTTAAGTTATCGAATCCATTTCGATCACAAGTCACACGTATACAAAACGTGGCGTTAGCGCATCGGGCCCCAGGGTAGTATCATATCGCCGTCACCAAGAACAACAATAATATTTTCTTATTATAGTCAAGTACAGTAGTTGCTATGCTACCCAACCAGTTACATAACTACAAAGCGGCAAAAGAGAAACAATGACAAAATATTAAACTCTAAAGTATTCTCGCAACAATTTCATCTGGACGGGTATTTTTTAACGATGGAATAAAACGGGACGAGACAGAGTTTGGAACTTGAGTATTGTTTGTCGAATGTTGAACTGTGCTACAATACTTTTGCGGGGTGGTACAAATATAAGCTGTTGGCGGGATTTTTTCCTAATATGTACTTATAATACTACGAACCTAATATATAAAATAGGACGGTAAGTGACTTAACTAATGAAAAAAGAAAGAGAATAACTGTTGAGGATCATCGAGGATTTTTATGGGGTTAGCGGTAGAGCATTTGAATGTTAAGTCAGAAGGCGCGGATTGGATTCCTGCCCAGTACAAATATTTGTTGGCATGAATATGATTGTTACTACGACTGCCTAGATAGCATTGCGTAGAATTTTATATAGAGTTTGTGTGTAGGTACATAAATAAATAAATAAATACTACTAAATGGCAAATAATAAAAACAGCCCCTCTGACGGATTTTGAAGCGGTTTTTTTTAACAGATAGAGTGATTCAAGAGGAAGGTTTATATGTGTAATACATGCAAAATATTGTAGAGAAACACTGATAAATCCGGATCAGAATACCACGCGGGCGGAAAATATGGCGGTACGAAGTTCGCCGGGTCAGCTAGTTCAATATAATCAACTTTTTTTTTTCTTGCACCGCTATCTTCTTCTACTTAGGACGTAAAACAGCACAAGTTTCCATTTCTTTCTTGATACAGTTTCATAACTAAAGCTTGAGGATATCGCCCTGACAATACCTCTTTTTTATGAACCTTAAAAATGCTACTTTGTCCTGTGACTGTGACTGCTTAAATTTATTTATAATACCTATGCGTTTACAGTTCCAAATGAGTACCTATATGTACCTACCTATAGAGTTGTATCAAATATCAAAAACCTAAGCTATAAGTTCATGTAAATTAAAAAGTAATAAAAGCAGTTTCGTAGTTACAACATGAAGTAACTGCAATAAAGAAAGGAGTCTTAATGGATACAGACCCATGACCGCAATTTTCGGTTTTTCCCAGGCCAGGCCAACAGATTTATGAGGCGAGGGTGAATGGGTAACCCGGTAAGGGTCAACCCATATGTACGTCAATCAGATTGAGGACGGTTTAATGAAAGACCAGGTCGAAAGTACCTGCAACTGGCCTGAAGCCTGAAGAAGAAGCTTGTGGAAAAGTGATCTCTACTCTAAGAGAAAGAGACAGTCTTTGTAAATTTTGTAAACCCTCAGTCACGGGTTTACAAAATTTAAGACTATAAATCGATGGATACAATAACTTCTCTGTATATCAGACTGTCTGTGCGCAATAAAAATAAATTGTATCACGAAAGACCACTAATGTACCACGAACAACGCGCAACTTTTTGTTGCTTTCATTAGTATGACAATAATGCTCCAATACTTATCCCTTTGAATAAATAATAAGCGAGTATTGAGAAAAAATATTTTGAATATCTGAATTTTGCGAATTTACAGTCGTCCTCAAAAGTCATTCACACCTTCAAAGTTATTGATCAGTTTAGCTCTATAAAGGAGATGATTTATTTTCGGCCCATCAATACAACGACTTTTAAGTTTTTGTTTCTTATGTAAAACATCAAAGCGAGAGCGAGAGAAGAGAGAGACAACAGAGAATAGGGCATGAACAGTCATTGTACAATATGCAAAAAATTCGAATCCATTTATTATGATAATTGGACGAAGAATGTTCCAAATTCTAACCGATTCACGATAACTTATTAAAGAGTGTTTTTTTTATTTATTGTATTTGTGAAAATTCTTAATATTTCACATGACAAGATGTTATAATGTTGCCAGACATCTTCTTTACCATTACCATAGACTCAAATCGATTAAGAATACGATTGTATTCGATAAAACTTCACGCACATAGGTATAGGTTTTCTCTTCAAATCTTCAATCTTACAATTCTCATTCCATATGACATTATCGAAAGTTTTTGCTAATAAAAGTATTTTGCTATAAACGAATCTTCATAGAATGCGTTGTAGATAGTTTTATTGCAATGTGTAATTGAAATAAAACTATCTACAACGCATTCTATGAAGATTCGTTTTCAGTTACTTCATTATATACCTACTGTCATCATCATAATAATTAATATACTCATTTATCCCCGGAGGATTAGGCAGAGTGAATTAACAACCACATTTTGCCAATCATTGTATTAGGTCCCACTTAATAGGCTGTAATAGAATCCGTTTAAATATTTTTATTTCAATGATGTTATAATACAACAGTCCATACTATTTACACTATGTCTGTCTAAAAGTAAACACTCTAAACTATAATACTCTCAGGTTATAGCTTTACGAATACAAAAATACAACGTTAGGTTGGGCATTGCACTCTTTACCTACTTGGTTGTCGTCATCATTATCTTGGCCTTACCTTGGAGTCCCGGGTGCACCTCTTCCAGTCATCTGACCTCCACAACCCGTTAATGAAGAATATTTTAATTTAAAACTGATGTTTTATTTTTATTTTAAAGTATCAATCGAGGAATCGATTCCATGTGGTAAAAATTGTTAGCGATTACGATTTCATTATTTCGAATGGCAATACAATCCCAAAAGTGCCAAAAATTGTTTGACAGTTATTTTGTGATTATTTTGAGTGATTGATTAGTGAATTTTCTTGTTGTTCAATGTTCATTGTAAAAAATAGTATTATATAATACAGATGTTACACAGGCAGCTGCTATATAAATCAATGGCTAGTATTGAATAATATGGACGAGTGGAGTATTAAGTACAGTGTCTATAAGTGATGTAGTCAAACAATTCTACAGCAGTCTACAGCCGTGCCGCCAACCATCTTATTTCAGATGCATTACTGCAAATCAGTAAACAAACAATTACTAACATAAACCCTTCATAAACCAAGGTATTAGAAGAATGTATGTTATTTACATTGAGTTTTCTTTCTGCTCATTTACTATAACCACTATGATTTGTATGCTTTTTGGACGACATACCTACCAACAATTTCCAAGAAACGTTTTATATACCTATGTAATAAATAAATACCTATTAATATAATAATGGTTTTGTTTGTTTTTATTTCATTGGATACCTACTTTTATTTCATGGTGTACCCTCAGGGTGTACCTATGTATGAATCATCATCTTAGGAATTGTAGTTTTAACCGAGGCTTTTACCGGCCGCTTGCTCCTTCTCTTTTATTCGGTTTGGAAATATGCCTTTTATGGCAGCGGCTGCCGTCTGACCGCAAGGATTCCTGCTTTTCTACATCCGAAAAACATATAGACTGTGAAAAACGGCTCATGCGGGTTTTGTCGGTTCGAGTCCGACATAACCACCTTCACTGGCTCCGGCGGATTTGAGTGGATTTCCACTTGTTAAAAAGAAGGTTATTGCCCTATCCATCTTATATTTATTCAATACATTGCATAGGACATGATTTTAATGACGTCTATTATGTCATACTAAATAATCAATAAAATTATAATTTTCTGAGATTGGCGCCATGACAGTTTCACCTAGTTTCACATTGATTTTAGTATCAGTTTTGATTTGGTTTATATCAATGTTCCGGTTAGACTAGCTAAGAAGCAATGTACCATTGTAATCCCGATAACATTACAAATAAATCAATACTCGTTTCATTATTGTTCTCCAAAATTTGTAGGTGGCCGAAAGCTCTAACATAAAAAATCGTCTCCTTTTCATAATAAGATTATGAACAAAATAATGAAATATATTTCACTTGGCCTCTGAAGATTACAAAATCGTTTATAAATTTGTTAGTATTCGGTAACTTTCGAGGTTGCCTGTACACGCAATAAAAGCGGCCATCAATCGAATCTGAAACCAAATTAAATCTGTAACAAAACCCGGCGACCCAGTTCTGTTTTTAGCAATGCATCTAATTTATCATACCCCGTTTTTATATTGAACTAGCCGACCCACCCAGCTTCACCTGTGGCATATTTCGAAACTCCCGCATCACCCCTTTAAGCCACATCTACCCGCAATTTATTAATTTTCAAATATTATATGATACGGCTCCACTTCCTTGAGTACGTGATGATATAAAGCCTATAAGCTTCCTCGATAAACGGACTATTCAACACAAAAATATTTTTCAATTCGAACCGTTTACCGTAGTTTCTAAGATTCAATCAAACAAGAAAACTCTTTTGCTTCATATCAATCAATCAATCAGCCTATTGCAGTCCAATGCTGGACACAGGCCTCTCGCAATATGCGCCACGTCTGCCGATTTACTTTATGCTATTTTCTTTATTCAGGTGCATAGTACCTATAGATAACGCAAAATACCTACTCGTGCTTATATTTGTAACTGAATCCGTTCCTCAATTAATCCGACAATTAAGCTTTACGTGAAATGGAGACTTTAGGTTTACTGCTTACGAAATGTATGTGCCTATATTATGTCTAAGTTTATTGTCTAAATTTCAGCCTTCGGATTCCTTATCAGTGGTTTGGAAAATCTAAATTATGTATACATTATGTTAACACAGACAAATAAACAGTGTGATAATTTGCTTCAGAATTAATTAACTGTTCTACGACTACGATTTTCTACGACCTGAAATTCAAGTAATGATTCACAAAAAGAAGAAGAAATTCGCCGCTATTTCTTTTTGCAATAAAACTAGTTTTTGCCATTATGACTGAAAAATTTCAAATTGTACAATTTGAAAATGGAATCGGTTTATTTGATCATTATTGCCGTAAAAACGTGATCAAATTAACTCAAAATCCGTTGCTTAATTTAAAATGGATACCTGGATACTTTATTTTCGGTTGAGACTATAATCCATATTGATACCATCCAAAAAAGGAATTCGTCTAGCTATTTTCAAAAGTATTAACATAATCCCATCAATATCCGATTTTTTGGGTGTTTGACCATGGTTAGGGATTCTTATCAGATCACGAAATCCATTTATAAAGGGATGAAAAATATGGCGATCATTCTGATCACGCTTCAGATTTTGATTGTTTGGGTGTTAACTTTTGCACATTTCGATATCTTTACCGATTACATGAGATTGATGAATAGGACGAGTGAAATCGATAGCACTATCAATTGCTTTTTAGGGTCCTGTACCCAAAGGATAAAAAAGAACCCTGTTACTAAGCCTCCGCTTCGCTGTCTGTTTGTAACCAGACCCTATCTCATGAACCGTGATAGCTAGACAGTTGAAATTGACCGGTTTCTTTACTATCATAAAATATTAAAAGTCATCACGAACCCCATTTTTAAATTATAAAAAAGTAAAATTATAAAAGTTTGTAAAACCAGTAAGTGTAAAAAATATGGAATCTTTGACAATCAACATCAAATAAACCGAATATATATTCTCATTAAAACTGTATGGAAATCATTGAAGTTGAATATTAAAAAAGTTTTTGGTCCAATCGAAAGTTTTCAGGAGTAATTTTATCTCAAGAATGGCTAAGCATTTTTTTTTATTTACTTACTTAAGTTTTACTTACTTGGGTCTACTGAGTCTTAATAACTTTAAGAAGGATAACAAAGGTTTTTATGCGTTTGAAATTTCACCGAATAGGTATCTTCAGGAGAAGCAGTAACTTGACGAGCTAATTTTAAATAGAAACAGAATCAAATTGATCTGACTAAAAGTAAGAAAACTCAGCACCTAGTGTTGTTGAAGGGTTCGTAGCTAATAGTAGCCGGATACGTAAGCGCATTGCAAAGAAAAAAATACTAACCAGGTTGATCTTAGGTTGGTTGTATTTTTAGCACATTGAGATACCATCGTGCCTCGGAAAGTACGTAAGCCGCCGGTCCTGGGTGCCATACAAACATCCATAGGTACTAATATCTTTACGGGTAGTTGGAGCAGAGTACCTAATTAAATAGTTTTTAGAATAAGTTTTCAGATCGTCTCGCAGATAGATAAATCTGTACTTTTTAAAGTATCTCTAAACTTAAGAGCAGCGCTCTTGTCGGTGGAGTAATCGCCACTCTTCTCTCTCTCCTCCGCCAAACCCTTGACCTCCTGGTACGACGCAACTTGTATCTTTTATTTTATCTGCGCCATAAACGTTTCTCTTGGTCTACCTCTTTTCCTCTTTCCTTCCACCTTCCCTTCCATGATGCGTGCCCTGTTAAAATTTTAGCGAGGATGAGTTATTTTTTTTTCTTTACGTTACGTATTTTTACGTAAAGATGCAGGTATATTTAAAAAGACAGGGGTTGTTTCAACCTCGTTTTACCCCAAGCAGGTAAGTGGTTCTACGTTTCAGAGGTATTTATAAATTTTAGGATCACACGTAAGTTGAGGAAACTTCTCTTTGTTCGCTTTACTAATTTCTGTTTAATATATTAACAAATAAAAACTAAATGCGAATAGTAAAAGTTACGACCAATTTCTCAGGCCGGAGCGGGAACCCGTCTACATGCATTTAAACTAGCTTTAACTAACTGGCATTATTCCAACAAACAAGTTTAGTTAAAATACGTTTAGTTGTGTTGTTTTTCAATTTCAACGTGTGACGATGTTAATAATGACATTTCGCCTGCGGTGATAACAAAATGCAATTGCAAATAGACGACGTTACATACAAATATTTAAACTAAACTGGCATTTCATTGTGACCTCTGACCCACCACTCCACGCAATATAATAATAATCATGGCCAGATAGATGATTAAACTTGATGATGTCGTGCGATAGCTAATCATACACATATGCATACAACACGCACACAACGTCCCGGATTCGAATCCTGACCATGATACTACTGATTTGAACCTACTCCTAACTCAAACTAGCTTAGCTAGACGGTTTAGAGGGAATATTAGTAATTTCGGTTAAATAATATTTTTAAAAGAAAAAAAGTAACTCAACATAAGTCCTTTTTCCGTCCACCGTTTATACTTCAACCTACAATCTAGCAATTATTTCAGTCAGTGAATCTTCCCGTCGGGTTTTAAAATCCTACTTTTAATAGCGACATAAATCTACATATGCCCTTTTGTACACACAAAACCTACACTAAACCTTTGTATAGTCTATACATAACACATTCGTATAAAACCTAAATGCCCACCCATTCTCTTTGTGAAACAGTGTTTACGCCATAAAGTTGAATGTTATTGTCCTATCTATGAAAATCGTACACCGGACAACGTTATGCATTTAATGATCCTGTAACAACCTCTTTTATGTTGCTCGTATTCGCCAGGAAATAGTGAATAAGTTGATGTGAAGAAAATTAACAGTAAAGGCTCTATGCCGTATAAGTTTTACCAAGCTTTTACTGACAATAAACCAATCTGAGTGTAGAAGTTTATGGGTACTTAAAAAAAAGTGTTATAATACTTCTGTTTTCCGGGTAATATATGAAAAGGAGAATAAAATTATATAGTTATGCCATTAATCGTGAATCGTTAATTCTGCTACAATTAGATTAGATTGCTCGTAAGTGCCGGAGACAGTGACACCTTTACATGACGTGGTGCGTCTAATACCTAAACTTTCTTAGAAGGTAGTTAGCGAGGGATATGCCAGAGCTACTTCACCCCCGGCAACCAACCCAGCTAGCTCCGGTGGGGGGGAATCCGAGGAGATTTCCGCACGTAAAAAAGGTACTTAGTAAGAAGGAAGGAGGTTAGATTATGCTATAAACTGACAAATAACATATAATAGATTAATATCAGAGCGGTAGATGCTTGTCAATTTGTATTTTTATTAGTCTTTCTATTAGTAAATTACGAAGTTGCTCTTACTCCATCGAAGTTATTTATTATTAAAGTACAGTAGAAACTCAAACCATTTTAGAACTATGCGAAATGCGAAATATAGAGAACTGAAATAAATTTAAACGCAAACTTTTTCTTGCAGGTATTTAATTTTGTCTGGCCAAAAGTTTGTTACGTACCTCCATTGCACTACCACTTTGCCCCATGGCAACGCACCATCGCTTCAAATAGTCCGATCCTGAAACAAAATTATACATAGGTTCAGCATATAATATTATGAAAGTAAAGGTCTTGAAAGAGTTTGGGTCTTTGTTACTCAATCACGCTCAAATATCTGAACGAATCTGACTGTAATTTGGCACACGGATACTCGTAGATTTATAGTCTGGAATGAAAAAAAATAACATCAGACAAAATCAGCCCAGACTCAGCCTCATATGCATGGCTCGAGAAACAGTAGTGCCCAGAATGCACTCACCCCCTAATAACATGGGACCTAATACAATAATTGGTGAAATGTGGGTGTTAATTCACCTCTGTTTTAACCCTCCGGGGATAAAGACGTGATTAAATGTATATATTTATGTAATAAAACATAGGTTCCTTTTATTTCTATAAAAGGTAGACGGAGCTGCCGAAGATGCGCAACAGCTGACTATAAAAACACATCATTAAGTGCATATCACGTACGTAGTGGGTAGATTCTACCCAGAGATAAAACACCCCATTGAAGTTTACAACAGGAACAGGCAGGAGATATATCAATATCATAAAACGAACATAAATTTATATGAAATAAATGTTCAGAGCTTTATAACCAAGCGTTTATTTTAATGGGAAAAAGACAAACGAGTAACATTATTTGCGATCAGTCGGACAGATATTGTACAATTACTTTATATACAATCTGTTTTAACAGTTTATTCACTATATTCAATATATCTATGCGGCTTTAATAATGATTTGTGCAATTTGTGTGTTTTATTTATTACTCTTCCTCATATTGTGTATCTGTTGGTGAAACTATTTTCTGATATCGGCAATTAAATTGTGTGCGAAATAAATAAAATAATTTACTAATTGCCGTGTTGGTTCTCGGTGGAGAAGAAAGGGCCCACACCATCTCTTCCTGTAGGTTTCGTAGAAGGCGACAAAGGGATCATCATTTTCATCATCATTTCAGCCATAGGAAGTCCACTGCTGGACATAGGCCTCCCCTATAGATCTCCAATAGGACCGGTTGGAAGCGGCTCGCATCCAGCGCGTTCCCGCGGCCTTAATGAGGTCGTCTGTCCACCTTGTGGGTGGACGTCCTACGCTGCGCTTGCCGATACGTGGCCTCCACTCGAGGACTTTTCGACCCCATCGGTCATCAGTCCTCCGTGCTATGTGCCCTGCCCACTGCCATTTCAACTTGCTAATCCGCTGGGCTATGTCGGTAACCTTGGTTCTTCTACGGATCTCCTCATTTCTGATTCGATCTCGCAGAGAGACTCCGAGCATAGCCCTCTCCATAGCTCGTTGGGCTACTTTGAGCTTACTCATAAGGCCCATAGTGAGGGACCACGTTTCAGTGCCATAAGTCATCACTGGTAACACACACTGGTCGAAAACCTTCGACTTGAGACACTGAGGTATGTCGGACGAGAAGACATTGCGCAATTTTCCGAACGCTGCCCAGCCGAGTTGGATTCGGCGATTGACCTCTTTCTTGAAGTCGGACCTACCTAACTGGACTACTTGTCCTAGGTAGACGTACGAGTCAACAACTTCAAGAACCGAGCTCTCAACAGATATTGGGGTAGGTACAACATGGGCATTGCACATCACCTTTGTCTTGTCCATGTTCATTTTAAGACCCACCTGTTGAGAAACTCGGTTGAGGCCTTCGAGCATCGTGTTGAGATCTTCCATCGATTCTGCCATGACTACAATATCGTCGGCAAACCGAAGGTGAGTGATGTATTCGCCATTAATATTGATGCGGAATCCTTTCCAGTCCAGGAGCTTGAAGGCATTCTCCAAAGTGGCCGTAAACAGTTTCGGAGATATCACGTCTCCCTGTCTTACGCCTCTTTTCAAAGGGATCGCCCTCGAACTCTGTTCCTGTACTCGAACCGACATGGTGGCGTTATTATACAAACACTTCAACACTTCGATGTACCGATAGTCAATACGGCACCGCTGGAGAGACTCAAGCACAGCCCATGTCTCGACCGAATCAAAGGCTTTCTCATAGTCCACAAACGCTAAGCAAAGTGGCAAATTATACTCTTCGGTCTTCTGTATAACTTGCCGCAGCGTATGGATGTGGTCTATGGTACTGTAGCCTCTTCGGAAACCGGCTTGTTCGGAAGGCTGGAAGTCATCAAGCCTGCGCTCGAGACGGTTCGTAATGACCCTTGAAAACAGCTTGTAAACATGGCTCAGAAGCGAGATGGGTCTGTAATTCTTCAGTAAGGTATTGTCACCTTTCTTAAAGAACAGCACCACCACGCCTCTGTTCCACGCTTCTGGCGTTATGCCCTCGAGGACGACGGTGTTAAAAAGCCTCTGAAGGACTTTAAGTACCGGTGTTCCACCCGCTTTCAGAAGCTCTGAAGTGATTCCGTCGTCACCCGGTGCCTTGTTGTTCTTAAGCTGATTCAGGGCCATTTTAATCTCGTACAGGCTGATGTCCGGGATATCCTCGGTGAAGTGTCGGGTCAACTTGGCTCTTGGGTCGGTCGCCATGTTGCCAGCAGGATTAGCGACCGAAGCGTATAGCTGTCCATAGAACCTTTCGATCTCCTCCAAAACCTCAGCCTTGGTCGACGCTATACTGCCATCTTCTCTCTTCAGCTTAGTCAACTGGCTTTGCCCAACAGACAGGTTTCTTGCGAACACTTTGGAGCCTTTGTTCCGCTCGATTGTCTCTTTAATATGTTCAGTATTAAAGAGACGTATGTCGTGTCGCAGAGATTTGGAAATCTGTCTGTTGAGCTGCCTATATGACTCTGCATCATCGGAAGACTGCAGTCGAAGTGAGCGTCATTTAGCCATGAGTTTTTGGGTGTGATCGGAGAGTTTCTGAGGTCTATTTGAACGGCGGGGTCTGAAGTGCTTAGAGCCCACCGTTTGGACAGTTTCTACGAGCCTGTTGTTGATCTCGTCCACCGACGCAAAGTTTTCTAGGCAATCAAAGCGATTCGAAAGCTCAAGTTGAAAGTTCTCGGGGTTTTGGATATGGGCACGAGTAGGTCGGAGTGTAGACTTCATCAGGCGGGACCTTTCGAGTTTAACGTTAATACCCAATGTGCCTCTTACGATTCTGTGATCACTACCGGTTTTCACCCTGTGGATCACGGAGACATCACTGAATATTCGTTTCTCGTTGGTCATGATGAAGTCTATCTCATTCCTCGTGGAACCATCAGGGCTCATCCAGGTCCATTTCCTGTGCGGCGGCTTCTGAAAGAAAGAGTTCATCATAAAGAGTCCCTCTTTCTCCAGAAAGTCAGCCAGCCTCTGTCCCCGCGGATTCCGTTGTCCATGTCCAAATTGCCCCACTCTCAACTCATCATCGCTTTTCTTACCCAACTTTGCGTTGAAGTCCCCCATAACAACTGTGAAGTGGGTCTTAGACGTATGTATGGCCCTACTTACGTCCTCATACATAGTCTCCACTTCATCATCTGGGCGTGCCGAGGTCGGTGCGTATACCTGAATGACCTTCAGCGAATACCTCTTGGATATTCTGAGTATTAGGTATACAACCCTGCTCGACACACTTTCGATGGTAATGATGTTGTTAATGAGGGATCTGTGAACGAGAAAGCCGACACCACCTTGCGACTGCTGGTCGCCTTCCCGGTAGTAGAGCAGGTTGCCGGATCCTAGGGTTATCGTGTCCTCACCCTCTCTACGGACTTCAGACAACCCCACAATATCCCAGTGCAACCTACTCAACTCTTCTTCCAGCTCAGCAATCCTCTCGTCAGTCCTCATCGTGCGTACTGTTACGGGTCTCGAGATAAAAGGTTTTTTAAAAAATAAAAAGCGAGGGTTTGGTAAAGACAGCCGTCTAGCATAGAGGTCGGAACGAGACTGGTTGCAAATGGAAGGGAGTGATGTCAGTAGGACGGATAGGTGCTGAGTGTGCAAGTAGGGAATGCGTGGTGTGCTGGAGTGGGTACAGGTGCCAACCGTAACACCTCCCAGGGGTGGACTAAACATCGGGGCTGAAGTTTCGATGTTTAGGGGAGCAGATCGGTAATTTACACGTTTCTTCTAATACCAAGAGATGGGATGTCTTCAGGTTCAGGATGGCGTCTATTGATTCTAACAGGAGTGACTGATTCGGGTTCTGGAGTCTGAACTGTAGGTGAACTTACAGGAATGGTTTGGGAGAATCTAGGAAAGTAAGGGATAAGACGGCTGTGTGATTTAATATACAAAAATAATTTGAAAATACAAAAAACAAAAAGAATACAAAGTATGATTATGATTAATATTGAGTAATGAGTCTCGTATTTTATTATCTGATGTTGATTTAGGATTTTATCTGTTTCGTCAGTCATGGAATTTAATCTCGATTTGGTTTCTGATGTAAAAACGTCTAAGTCAATGTCTTGCAATTTTAAAGGAGGTTCATTACTCATGGTCTTCATAAACTTATCTAAAGTACAACAAGAATCGTTAATGATATTAAAATCGGATCGAGTGACGGTAACATTTACGATTAAATTGTTAAATCTAGGTATTAATTTTGTACCTTTACAATATGCAATACAATTGTTCGGCACATCTAAAATTCCTGTACCGATAATACTTAAATCGACAATTTTTTGATTAGGGCATTCAATATAGAGTTTATTACTTTGGGATTGTACATAAATCCAGTTATTGTTGTGAAGCGGTTTCCATAAGTCTACTTGTCCGTGAAAGTACCTTGTTTGACACTGCACTGGTAGAACGCTTATCACATTCGACATGAATTCACTCTCACAACTTGGGTTAGCACTTGATGGGAACACTTTCATGACGTCACAGATGTACTCGCGGGAGCTTATCACTGTGCATTCCGTTAAGGAGTCAAGGTTACAGTATTCAGATTTATCCTTGGTCATCGCAGTATACTTACTAGTAGGTATTATAAAACTAAAAGAGTTCGGTTTTACATTGTTATGCGGGGTAGGCAGTGCTATGTTGTGAAACAGGTTGTATTCTCTAGGCGATACTAAAGGTATTCTTAAAACAAAAACAATCTTGTTGTTTAAACTATAACATACTATACTAGAGACATTCAATAAAGTGTAAATGTTACTTAACGCTAAACTTACAGGCAACTTATAATCTACAGGTAAGTGTCTATAGTTATCGACAATTTCTTCATATAACTGAGCGGGTGATAACACAGCCGGATGCAGGATATTCTTACTGCATAGCATGATAGCGTTTGTTATGTCTTCTAATTGAAATGATATTGTCAGAATGGATGCTTCTAAACTGTTTAAAATAGAGTTAATGTTTGCTTTTACGCTTTGCTCATTGGATATTATTGTAATGTTTTTTAGTTTGGAAGAGAAATTGTCGATAGCTTGATTAAGGCTGGCCTCATTAATTTTCATTGAATATAATGTTTTATTGAATTTTGACAAGATTGAAGAAGTAACTAAAATATTTTCTTTCATTATTGAGCCCAGTCTTTTTTCATTATCTTGAATATTTTGGATGGCGTTATCATATTTGATAGAGTCGTCTTCATTCAAGGTACCGAATATGGTTTTGGATAGACCACCAATAGCTCCTATCCAGGCTCCCCGTTTGACCCTTTTGTTAATCAGGTGTGAGATTGACGAATATTCTGAAGCAATATCGTGATATCTCACCGTCAATGGTTCCAGTGTATTGTGACATTCCAATTTGTTGGATGTTTCAATTTGAATTTGGTTACATATCAGGCGTAATGTACCTATTATTGAGTTTATATTTTTTAAATGGGGTTCAATGTATGAGATGTCAAGGGGAGTTACTATATCTAAGTGGTTTACACGGATTTTGAGTTCACCAATTGGATCAAAGTATATACCCGGGCTCGTGTTGATCTGTTGTATAAATTCCGGATGACCATGGGCCAGTATGCTGCAATAAAAACAAGCCTTAAATGACACTTCCATTGTTACAAACTAAATGAATTACGTATTATCTAAATTATATTAAATACCTAAACTAAAACTAAAAGGAATTGTGTATACGTGTATATATAAGTATGTGTGTATATAATGTAAAAAGGTAGTATAAAATAGAGTAAAATCAAATGTAAAATCAAATGTATAATCGGATATGTCCGACTGATAATATTAGGTAGGTTCCTCTTGGACCTCCACGTGTTTAACTTCATCGAAGTGGTGTTTGCCGTGGCGTCTATTTATAAGTAAAGTTAATGTGTGGTTACTATGAACCTTTACAATCTTGTACGGCCCTTTCCATAATGGTGATAGGGCTTTACGTAGTCTAAGGTGGTTCTTTAATAGAACGTAATCACCAACCTTGTATTCTACTGACCGACTATGGGAGTCGTAGTAGTTTTTTGAATTCTTTTTAGATCTTTCGATGAATTCTTTAGCTTTATCGCGTGTGTATTTCATACGATGTTGTAACATCTTTACGTATTCTGGGTATGTAGCGTTAGAGCTATCGTTATAAACTGAATCTGGAATATGAGGTTTGTGTCCGAATAGTAATTCAAATGGTGAGTAATGTGTGGTTGAATGGACAGCAGTATTATATGCTAACATAGCAGTATAGACATATCGAGGCCAATTGTCCTGGTTTTCGTTGGTGTAAGATTTCAAATATTCTTTGAGTGTAGAGTGACTTCGTTCTAGGGCCCCTTGTGTCTGTGGGTGATAGGGAGCGGACCATAATTGTTTTACTTTTAAAAATTCACATGTCTTTTTGAATAGGTCGGCTGTGAAATTAGTTCCTTGATCAGTAAGTATGTGTTTGGGGATTGGTGTTTGGGGTATTCGGTAAATAGGGATATAAAATGAAGAAGGCATTCACATGATTCTTCAGCGGTTACGCTACGAATGGGATACGCTAATGAAAACTTTGTAAGGTCATCTTGCATAGTCAAGATAAATTTGAGCTTGGCTGCTCCAGATTCGGGCAAAGGCCCTACGATGTCAATGGATAGTCTTTCAAAGGGAGCAGTTGAAGTGGATGTTATTATCATTGGGGCTCTATTTATTCTGCGTAGAGCTTTGTTGGTTTGGCAAGGGGAACAATTTTTGATGTAATTCTCGATGTCACTACGCATGCCTTTCCAATAAAATCTTTCTCGGATACGACTTAGCATTCTGTTAATTCCGAGATGTCCCGCGATCGGAATGTCGTGATTTTCTTTAAGGATTTTTGGAATTTCACTCAGGGAAGGATATATTATTTTGTTGTGGTATATGTGGATTCGTATGTTAGTCCCATCAAACAGGTAACTAAACATGTTATAGATTCTTACGAAGGAGTGTTTATCAAAAGGGTTTTCGAAGTCAGATGTTGCAACATCATTTATTAAGGGATACGACATTATTATTTGATCGCGTGCGAATTTTAGGGATTTAAAAATATCTGGATATGAGTAATCATCGAAATGGTGAACCTTTGTAAATAAGAAAAGGTAAGTTTTATTTTCAGTTTCAAGAGGTAAGAAGGAGTGCAGGGATTTTTCTCGTTCCAGAAGTTCTACACGCTCAGATTCTGTACAGTTATTAAGAATTTCCTGAACGTAGGGCATGGATTCGTCCATGTCTATTGACGTTGGTATGATTATCAATTTCTGTGCTCCTTTAATCAAACTTTCATTGTGTTCTAAGATAGGGGTATTGTGTGATCCAGGAGGTGATCTTAGGAATTGGTTATAGGTTCTCTCTGGTGAAGGTGAGTTTGCAGATTCTGGAAGAGGGGTATCTGGGCTGAGTTGAATCGGCGGAACAGGTAAGGTTTCTGGGTTCTGCCAGCTTGTCGAAGGTTGAGGATCTATTTCAGTATATGGCGGGCTACGCCGGACAGGAGAAATAGGAAGGGGTTCAGGGTGTTGCTGGCTAGTGGAAGGTTGAGGTTCACTAGAGCTTAAATATTCCATTACTTCATTTTCAATTTCAGGATTTATAAGGCCTGCTTCCAGGCTGGAGGGTGGAGATATTAAGAGATCTTGTAGGTCATTATTTGCTTCATCAGATGAGTTATGAGGATTGAGGTTAGGGCTTGTATTAGAGGTTAATAAATCTTTATTTTCAGGATATATTGGGTTCACAGGATATCGAGATAGGGCATCAGCTGCGGAGTTTAATTTGCCTTTGCGGTACACTATTTCATAGTCGTATTCTTCTAGTTTTAACCTCCATCGTTGGAGTTTACTGCTGGGGTCTTTGTGGTTAAACAGCCATTTCAGAGGTCTATGATCTGTGATAATGAGGAATTTATGTCCGTAAAGGTAAGGGCGGAATGTTTTACACCCATATAATATTGCCAACAACTCTTTCTCGGTCGTGCTGTAATTGCATTCGCTCTTATTGAGCGTTCGAGAAGCAAAGGCCACAGGTTGATCTCTACCTACGGTTCCTTGGGAGAGTACGGCACTAACAGCGTAATTTGAAGCATCACAAGTGAGTATAAAAGGTTGAGAAAAGTTGGGATAGACGAGAAGCGGAGCAGTTGTTAATCTATTTTTCAGTGTGTCGAATGCAAGTTGCTGTTGGTTTTCCCATCGGAAGGGTGTATCTTTCTTCAGGAGATTGGTTAGGGCTTTTGCAGTCTTAGAGAACTCGGGAATAAAACGTCGGTAGTAGGAAACAAGTCCAAGGAAAGACTTGATGTCTTTAGGAGTGTTAGGAATAGGGAAATCAGTCACAGCATTGATCTTGTCAGGATTTGGTTTTACACCTTGTTCGGTGATTATGTGTCCGAGATAGCAGACTTCTCGTCGCAAGAACTCACATTTGTCAGGCTGTAATTTAAGTTTAAAATCACGGATTCTTTGGAAGATGGCTGTTAGGTTAAGGATGCTAGATTTCAGATCATAACCATAAGAAACGATGTCGTCAAGGTAGACAAAGCATTTGATGCCTTGTAAACCGGATAGAACAGAGTTCATTAGCCTCTGGAACGTCGCCGGTGCGTTTTTTAGGCCAAAGGGCATTCTTTTAAAATGGAAATGTCCCTCTGGAATGGTGAAAGCAGTCTTAGGTTTATCGGCTTCATTTAATTCAATTTGGTGAAACCCAGAGGCTAGGTCTGGGGTGCAAAAGTATTTACTGTTGCCAAGTTGATCTAGAATTTCAGCAATTTGAGGGATAGGATAGGTGTCACCGATTGTGACATCATTTAGCTTACGGTAGTCAATGACTACTCGCCATTTTTGTACATTGGAAGCGTCAAGCTTTTTGGGAACCACCCATATGGGTGATGACCATGGGGAATCGGAAGGTTCTATTATGTTTTGTTCCAACATCTTATCGACCTGCTTTCGGACTTCGGCTTTGTGGATTTCAGGAAATCTATAAGATTTTGTGTAGATTGGGACATCTGTAGTGGTTTTGATTTCATGTTTAAGGGCGTTTGTGTGAGTAAGATTTTCTCCTGGAAGATAAAATATGTCAGAGAAATCAGAACATAGTTGTAGGAGGGCATCTCTTTCTTCTTTGTTAAGATGTGACACCCGTAATTGTTTCAGTACTTCTTCTGTTCGTTGTAAACTGTTAATTGAATTATTTATGTAGTTTATTGTTCTAGTTGGCTGTTCCTTGAGTTCAAAGGAGTCAAGGCAGTCGAGTTTCAGGTTAAGGTTAGAATTTAAAGTTACAGGCTTTTCGGAGGTGTTCACAATGGATATATTAACCCTATTATTTTCTTTAACACGTACTAAACAATTTGCGATTAATAAAGTGTCTGACAGGTTTTGGTCCATGATTAACCCTTCTTTCATTTCAGGATTTGAGATGGAGCATTCAATCACCGTTTCGGATCTGGGTGGAATTATGTAGGCAGGGTCATGGAAATGTAATTTCAAGAATGATTTACCAATCCAGAGTAGGTTGTTATTATAATTTATGTTGCAGTTAAGTGCGTTAAGCATATCAGACCCTATAATACCGTCGTAAGGCAGGTGTATTGTATCTAAAACGTGAAATTGGTGTGATACTTTGTGTTTAGAAAGTTGGATCTTTAATAAGAAATGTCCCAGAGTAGGGATGGATGCTACTGTGGAGTCAATGCCTTTTAACTGGATAGTTTGCTTTACGATTTTGGTTCGATAAGAAATACATGAACGTTTTATTAAGATAACAGAGGATCCAGAGTCAACTAGTAAGGAGAGAGGAATGTCTGACACGGAAGACATAACTAGGACGTGAGGTAATAGAGTTTTCGCTGGGTTACTTGTTATTTCGAAAACGTTGGATTTAATTGTAGTTTTAATTGAAGCAACCTTATTGCGTTGCGGCATGGATAAGTCATCTTGTAGCGATGCTTTGGATATAGTAGGATTATTTTTATGCTGATGCATGGATAAGTCATCTTGTAGCGATGCTTTGGATATAGTAGGATTATTTTTATGCTGATGCATGGATAAGTCATCTTGTAGCGATGCTTTGGATATAGTAGGATTATTTTTATGCTGATGCATGGATAAGTCATCTTGTAGCGATGCTTTGGATATAGTAGGATTATTTCTACGTGATGTAGATATGTTACACTTAGAATTGGATTTGAAGGTGCCGGTTTTTGAATCGCGAGGTCCCGCACGACACTGGGACGAGACGATTATTCGTTTTTTGGGTTGTTATCAACGGTATCGTAACCTTCTACGGGTTCAACTACTTGATCTTCATTATTGGGGTTTGATGTTTCGTCGGAAACAAAGTGGATACGCTGGGGTCCCCTTGGTTGATTTTGTTCGGGGTTTTTAAATCGGTTGTTGTTAAACTCCCTTTTTCGACATTGCTCAAGGGTGTGTCCCGGAGTTTTGCAGTATCTACAAATTGGGGAAGAAGAATCATTGTTGTTACTCGTATTAGGACGGTTGGGGTTAGATTGGTTTGGATTTGAGGTAGATTGCTGGTTACGACGTGCAAGTTGGATGTTTTGCGGTTTTGGCATATTTGATCTGTCTTGACGGGTTGACTGTTGACTGCTAGACGGATTTTGGCGTTGTTTGGCTAAAGATTGCTGTATTTTTTCTTCTGATATCGCCATGTTAATAGCCTCATTTAATGTTTTTAAAGATTTACATCTGATAATATTCGAAATACGGGGCATCAACCCCATTTGGAAATGGTGGAGGGCTAATTCCTCCATGGCTGCTGTACGACCTATCATTTCCCTGCTTTTATGCCCGTGTGTAATTGAAATTTCCGTTAATAGCTGAGAAAGGCAGGTTTCTATTTTGAGGGCATATTGACTCACAGTCTCGTTGTACTGCTGTTTGCAGTCTTGTAAGTCAGTTAAAAGGTGAGCGTAATGCTTCCTTTCGCTGAATTGGGTTTTCAGGAATTCTTTGAGCTGTTGCCAGTTGGTGAACTCTTTGATTGAGCAAGCCGTTTCCGCCTTGCCCTGTAGCTGGCAAAGGATATATTTAAATAAAATATCTTTTTGGGCATCCGAAGCTAATTCGTATGCGTTGTTACAATTTACTAAAAACGAATTAAGTTTTTCTCTACACCCCTCGTAGGGTTTTATAAATTTTAATAGGGTTGAAAGGTCTATTTCGGGTTTGACTGGAGTGATTTTCTTTTTGGCGATAGATCTGGTTGTGGGTCCTGACGGAGGGACGTGATATTCCTCCTCCGCTTCAGATACAAATATTTCTATTTTTTCGCCTTTAGGGCTTGGAGCTCTATCCGCTGCCATAGTGGTTATAATATAAAATTATAAATTGCACAGGAAAAAGAAAAAAGGAAAAATAATATAAGTACGAATACTAAGGTACAGTAAAGAACAAATCAAGAGTATCGAATACGACCAAGGATAGAATCACTCACTGGAATGCAGACAGTGCGATAAGGATGATCATAGTTTGCGTGAGCGGTCTTGCGATGTGGGCGAAATGACGCGTCGATGTAAGCTGCGGGCCGTCGTCGTCGTTGCGTCGCTGCGTCGTGGGAGGTCGCGGCAATGATTTATGCGCGACACAGGACCTTCCTCTGTTCTGGGGAAAGACCGGCTGCAGCACGGGCAGTGCGCAGCAGTGGGCCTCTCGCGAACTGGTCACAACACAATCACCAGACACAACACCGGACTGGGCGAACTCGGTACACCGATATGATATGCACTTTGGAGTTAACACACACTTAAACAACACGCACTCGCGTTGGGTTTTGGTTTTGGTTCTTAGGCTAGGAGACGAACCGGGGACTCTTTTGAATCCCTTAACGCTGCCACCAAATGTTACGGGTCTCGAGATAAAAGGTTTTTAAAAAAATAAAAAGCGAGGGTTTGGTAAAGACAGCCGTCTAGCATAGAGGTCGGAACGAGACTGGTTGCAAATGGAAGGGAGTGATGTCAGTAGGACGGATAGGTGCTGAGTGTGCAAGTAGGGAATGCGTGGTGTGCTGGAGTGGGTACAGGTGCCAACCGTAACAGTACGTTGTGTGTTACCAGGGCCAGTCGTCGTTTGGGGTGGTAGCCGGATCTCTGCCGGGGATTCTTAGCACCCCCTGCTCCGCCGTTACCCTGGCCGCTACCGGAGCCAGGGCTAGCGGAGCTGCCAGGGACTAGGGGCCTGGTCCTATTTGTGCCTATCATTGGGGGAGTTTGCCCATAATCGCCACGCTGGGCAGGCGTGTTGGCAATCGCAGGACGTAGCTTCGCGGCGAGGATGCTGCTGCCCATCCTCGCCCTGTGCCATTTTAGCTACGCCGATTTGAAATGGTTATACCGCCATTGGTCGGTTCCGCTGTACCTCAGTCGGCTCCTACGACACCTGGTACTAGAGGGGGATACTATTCTACTCTGCCGGTACCCCACGGCCCGGTACAAAGGGATAGGGCTGTTTAACATCAGACAGATATATACAGCGCAGACTTCGCATCAGATGGGGTCTAACTGGGTTATGGCTCGAGTCAACAATTTATTCCCGGGCGAAGTAAAGGTCCAGTTAGTCCAGTTAGGTGGCAAATAAGCACACGTCCCATCTGATGTAATGTGGTTACCGTAGTAGAATAATTAATAGACAAAATCTTAGACTATATACGAACTCTATTGGTCTAAGAGTAATATTCTGTGAGAATACGCTAGTTTGCCTAACCACACAGAACGTAAAAATCATGGCTGAACCGGTCATTAACCCGTAAGTGTATAACTATATACATAAAGATCTAGATCTAGTTAGAAATTTCTAAAAATATCTACTGTCTTCGTAAATATGAACATTCATAGTAGTTGGTACAACTTGTTTACTAACAAGCTACAGTATGAATCCAAAAAGATACTTACATGGAGTTGCCAAGAACTAAAAGTCTGATTGAACAACAGCTGATTAGGTTATTCACCTTTCTTGTAGTAAACAAGTAATATAATACGTTATGGCAATAGAAAATGGTTTTTTTTTAATATCAATAAAAATGTTTTACAGTTTTTTACAAAGCTTATCAGTTAAAGAACCGGCCTTATAATAGAGAGGTACCGTAACATTAAGGGCGTCTGGCAAGGGGCTACCACGATATTAAATTGTCTGGCTATGAATAACGTGTTTTCTAATCATATTTTGAAGGTAATACCTAAAAATCACATTTTATTTGAAGACAATCGATTTTTTTTTTCACACGTCTAGTCCCGTATATCTGCCAAAGTCACTTTGACTCAACCTACGTATTGGGCCATCGTTCTTACCTATATTGGAAGCATGCGCTGACAAACTTTCAGCTTTAATAAAATGACGAAAGTCTGGGGTTCACGGGCTCCAAGTTTATTTTTGTTATTCAACTGTTTCAGAAAATTCAATACAAACCAAGTCTTGCCCTATTACAAATTGGTGCCACTTAGAAATAAAGTATTGCGTTGGTGCTGGAAGGAGGCCGAGCAAGCCTGTTTCAATAATCCAGTAAGGTGACACACTGAAATATGGGTGGTTTGATATTAAGCGGTGAGCCTGGGGACGCATGCCACACTAGTCATATAGTGCGATGCCAACCCGCAAATTTAATAAGTAAACAGTTGGGTATAGTACCGCATATTTGTCTCATTTTTATTTTTATAAGCTAATATTATTATTGCTATTACATTTTTATGGCGTAGCCGGGAAAGGAGGTTCATAGGTTCATATGTTTGACCTAACATGGACAGTAGCCATATCTTTTCAATAAATAACCACTGTGGGCCGTATCTGTCACCCAAGTGATGTAAAAAAAGTAGATGAAAATATAAGATAACTTTTCTCATTGACTGTATCATCTTGATAAAACACTAGTATAAAGCTGAAAATGTTCCGGGGGGAATCGGTAAAAGGGGAAATCAGGAATAAGCCCATAATCGAATATTACGAGTATCATCGTCTTAGCTTTGTTTCTAGTGGAAACCGAAGCTTTTACCTACTCATTGACCTCCTCTTGGTTTAGTTAGCATGTGTAGCTTTTGTGAGAGCGTTTAACTTAACCTCTGAACCCAGAGAGGAAAGCCTGCGTCAAATCATCGTCCGTCAAATCAAACAGCAGGTCTACCTACCGACTCGCAGTGGAGATTGGCCTGAACGTTGAAGATTTTGGTACCATATACAACGAAGTAGTGGGGCTAGGCTGTACCTCATTGATAAAAATATTTCTTTTTTTAATTATGTCTGCGTTTCCTAAGTAGGTACACTAGACATTGCTGGGTTAAGATTTTTTGATATTCATAAACTGCTGATGGGGCTGATATGATTAATAACAACGAAAAGCCACTTAAGAATGAAGAAATATGAAATACTAGCTGTTGTCCGTGGCTTAGCCCGCGTGGATGTCAGTTATCGCGACAAAACATAGCATAATATCTTTTTCCAAGGTCTAATCTATTTCTGTGCCAATTTTCATCGAAATCGGTTCAGTGGTTTGAGCTTGAAAGGATAATAGACAGACAGACAGAAAGACAGATAGACAGAATTACTTTCGCATTTATACTATTAGTATGGATGATGAATACACGTTAAATAACTAGTTATTCCGAGTGGAACTCATGCAGCTATGACCCTAGTTAGCATACGTGCTAAACGCGTTTTCACGCCACAGTAATTAATAATTTTACAACGCGTTAATTATTCGTGACAATCTGAGCGTGCACAGTTGCTCACTAGTCCAACAACATCACTAGCAAGGGAAATGTCACACAAAAAACATGTACCTACATACATTTCAGCCCTTTGTTAACGCATTATTACTCTCGTACAAAGAAAGAAATACATACATTTATGCAGGATGGGATGGTAAAGAATACAACAATTTGTAAACAATACAAACATTTATTGTACAAAATATATATAAACGTTAAATGCTGGTAGATAGTCTATGGAATGGTAAAAATAATGATTCCTTTTTCTCAAATTATCGCTATTTTGGTTGCTGACAAGCTTAGAAAACTTTTGTCACAGTTTAAAGTCAAATGGCTATTTTGGTTGTGACTTTATATAGAATAGGCTCCATTCAACTACTCTCGGCTACGGTTTGCGCACAGATCTCCCTCTAATGTATTGGGACTATTTTTATACGTTACTGGTAAAAAAACATAAAGAATTTTGCTAATATTCACTTAATAGTCAAACATAACTTTATAATTACACTCATTACAACAAAAAGAGGCACTTATACATATAAAGAACTTTTTCTACAAGTTCAATAGGCATAGCTGTCCAAAACTTACAGAGAAAAATCATAAATAAAACAAATGCTGAAAAAATAATATAACTGTTTCTCCTTGCGTGTCCATTCCAACAACCCACAAATTGCGATCGACATGAAAGCGCTAACGATTGAGGAAATTTGGTAAATTACTTCATATAAAACGAACAAAGTTACGGTTCACAATGAAAACGTTTAATCAAAAAGGAATTTGGAAAAATGTCAAAGGCCATTACGCCTTTTCTCTCGATTAATCGCTTGTTGCTTCAGAAACAATGACCGCAAAAATTATCTAGTCGCTGTTTTAATAGGACGCATAGGCCTTTTTATTATTGACTGTAAAAGAGCTCACTTTACTCTTTCCATTGACTCCTCCCAATACGCAGTACATATACCACCTAATGAGGAGAGGCCTATGGCCAACAGTGACCTGCAATATATACAGGGCGTCCCACGGCGATGCCACATGGAGGGAAGGTACCTTAAATCCTTAAGTTAGCTCATTTTACTTAAAGGAGACATCATTTTATTTTTAAAAAGAAACAAAACTGCATTTAAAGATTTTTAAAAATTCGCTTGCCACACCCAATAATCGAACCGACTAAAATCCGAAAAAGTAATACCCTGTATTTTTATGGCATCAATCGATAGTGTCAATCATAAGGATCAAATCTCTCTAAGAAACATGGTAAATTAAATGAAAGGAAGTCCTTGAAATCTAAAATTATAAATTCAATTTGGCAAAATAAAACACTTTAACTCAAAGTTCATCCATCCATCTGATACCATATTAACAATAAAATTCCATATTTAAACTACTTTTCTTTTTTTATCGTGCTGACACTGCTGCTGGTCAGCAGTAGTTTTTAGGTATGTCGAACTCAAACCGACTAAAACCGCACGCCGTCTAAATTAACAGGTTATAAGTTGATCCATAGGGCAATTCTCTTGCCATTTTCGTTGCCCAGGGTACACCGCGTGCAGGTTTCTAATCAAGCACCCAAAAATAACTACCTACCCTACCTGTTGATACCTTGTAAGAATTTCTTACAAGGCATCAACACATCAAAGATATCTCTAGTGTTGATACCTTGTAAGAATTTCTCACAAGGTATCAACACTAGAGATATCTTTGATGAAATTTATTTAGTAAAATGAGTACTAAATGAATGAACTTTGTTACCTGTTTAGAATGTAACTTTATTGGGTAACTGCATGAGGTATGTGTAGGTAGGGTAGGTAGTTATTTTAGGTAGTTTATCAACACTAGAGATATCTTTGATTTGATTAGAAACATGCACGCGGTGTACCCTGTGCAACGAAAATGGCAAGAGAATTGCCCTATGGATCAACTTATAACCTGTTAATTTAGATGGCGTGCGGTTTTAGTCGGTTTGAGTTCGACATACCTAAATACTACTGCTGACCAGCAGCAGTGTCAGCACGATAAAAAAGAAAAGTAGTTAAAATATGGAATTTTATTGTTAATATGGTATCAGATGGATGGATGAACTTTGAGTTAAGTGTTTTATTTTGCCAAATTGAATTTATAATTTTAGATTTCAAGGACTTCCTTTCATTTAATTTACCATGTTTCTTAGAGAGATTTGATCCTTATGATTGACACTATCGATTGATGCCATTAAAATACAGGGTGTTACTTTTTCGGATTTTAGTCGGTTCGATTACCGGGTGTGGCAAGCGAATTTTTAAAAATCTTTGAATGCAGTTTTGTATCTTTTTAAAAATAAAATGATGTCTCCTTTAAACAAAATGAGCTAACTTAAGGATTTAAGGTACTTTCCCTCCATGTGGCATCGCCGTGGGACGCCCTGTATATAGTGTGGTAATTTAATAATTGATTGACAACTTCAGCGTTTGTCGAATCGTATTCATACCATGCTTTTTAAAAAGATAACTTACTGCCTATCTCTAAAAAATAGGGGATTACATTTAATCTACATTTGGCACCTTTATAAAAGGTCAGGGATCTTCAATCTCTCTGGTGTTTCGTAGATCCTCCTCCATTACGCCATGGATGTGTCGTAAAACAAGACTCTTTAGTCACTTTTACGACCAGGCAGTAATCTCTTGATAGTGATTACAGACGACCCATTCTGAGGAACTCTGATATGGCACTTTGTAGACTTACGGTTGATAACGGACAAGTATCTTTAAAAAAAAACACATCTAGTTAATAAGGTACAGGACAGGCCTATATTTTTATATACGAACTGGCACATTCACTTGTTACTCGGTCTTGTAATTAGTTCGCCGAAATGTCAAATAACACCCAACCTCGTATACCTTTCACCCTACACCTTTTATTGCACACAATTACAGTGTGTACGGTGCACTATATAACTGTAAATACAGTTGTTTAGAGTACGGTCTTCCCTAACATAGCTTTTGTTTTTTTTTTTGTACCACTTAGGTGGCAGACAAGCACACAACCGAACTGATGGGAAGTGGTTTTTTTTTTTTTTTTTATACCACTTAGGTGGCAGACAAGCACACGGCCCACCTGGTGGAAAGTGGTTACCGTGGCCTATGGACGTATGCAACACCAGGGGCGTCACACTCGTGCTGCCGACCCTGAAGAAACCTTCTAATGCCCTTCTTGTAGAACCCCATATTGTAGTCGCTTGGGAAAACCATCGCGGGGAGTTCATTCCACAGCTTGAGTGTGCGAGGGATTTATGGCACACGCCATTTATGGCACACACAATTTTTTTCTGCATCCGCCTTGTCCTTACTATGACAAATACAAAATAAAAAGAATTATCCAATTCGGTGTAGCCAATCGGAAGTTATACGCGTATATATATTTCGCCTATTTATTTATGATACAGTTTTCAAAACTAGAACACAAAATTGCATTGTGATTCCAAACAATCAAATACTATGTGTAAGAAAAATCTTATTCGCAGATAATCCCGCTGGGGTGCAAATCTGACAAATTGCTGGCGTGAGCAATGCTGACAGGCGTACGTGCACACAACAATTCTATAAAGTATCGATATCAAGAGCATTCCCCGGGAACAAGGTAAAATGTTACATATCTATTTGATATCGCTACGATACTTTTAAAGAGTTCTTATTTTAAAGCGATACCAGTAACAAATATTTGATTTATTTCTTTTTGCGATAGAAGTAAATTAAAATCTTTCCTATCGTAGAGACATGATGTTACTTTCCGATGGCCCACTCATTACAGCGTAAGCTCCTATATTCACTTTAGTATTGGTTTAAGTTTGCGACTATCCAAATTTATTAATCATATTCGACAGATTCTTTCAAATTAAAAAGGATGAGAAACAACTTATTAATAAGGCAGTCAACTCAAAATCACAATTTTTTAACAATTCACTTATCAGCCTTTTCATAATAAATACTTTTTGCTGACAACAGTCAGACAGACCTTGACTGTCTAACGTAAAATGAAAACAAATTATTTTCACAGCTCATTGGACGAATAATAAAAGGCTCGTATACAAAGCAATCAGGGTAAAATGGTTAGCACGTAAATGGAAATCCTTCGGGCGTGTGATGTGAACAATGACAATTCATGAAACTGTGTATTGTAGTGGTAAATGAACATTTTTTGATTAGTAACGTACTATGGTACTTATAGCACGTTTAAATACTGCTGCTTGTTTGACTGTAGTAATTATTGTAGAAAGAAAGAGCGATGTTATACCTCTTTGTGTAGAGAAAATGGTGATGACTAAAATTCTTTTAAGCCTTGTGCTTTGCAAGTCTGTTTACTAATTAACAGTTGCTTTGCGATATACCAAGTGAGGATTTCTTTAAAACGTTGAGGCTTTTTTGATAGGGGAAAAATCTAACATGGTAAGCCACGCCTTGAGCATTACAAATTCTCCTATACTACCATCTTGGGGCGACTGGTAACTCAGTGGTCAGATGGACCCGTTAGGGACTGGTTGCGGGTTCAAGTCCCGGGTATACATTTCACTTCTTCTCATCTAAATCAATTTGTATTAGCAAACTAGTTGCTTGAAAATTTAATTAAACATGAAATATTCACGTACGTGTATGTTTTAGTTTAGCTTCTACGTCAAATATACACTTAATTAGGTAAAACAGTATCAGTATTGCAAAAATTGCGATTGTTTTGTGAAATACTCTTCATGTACACAAATACCTACAGTATTTTGTTTTATCAAAGTTCAAATATTTATAAGTCTCACAATTCACAATATTTCAAAATACTAAAACTTGCCACTTAACTCACTGATCACGATTGCACGTTCGTTGTACAGAATTAATTGTTTTCATGAAAAATTGCTACATCTAATAATTCTGTGCGCAGCTGGGCACGGCACTCTTAATTGACGTAATTGAAAAGTTAAAACCTCACGTTTTACTGCTCACCTTTTTAAACATTTACTTTAGCACCCAATTAGTGTGTCGCTAGTAGATTTTTCCTTTAAAATTTAAGGTGACTGCACACTGGTGTCAAGCCTCCGTAAAAAACAACGAGTATTACCTTTCATGGTATGCTTTATAAATGAGGCTCAGAACAATTTTTCCTTATATATTTCTTGCTTCCTTCCCTGTAACTACCATATTCCAAAATGTGCTAGGTACCTGAGCTGCATAATAAACTGCATAGAAAAATTCAAATATGATTTTTACAAATGTTCACGACTGCAGTGAGAAATCGGTAATGTGACTTATTCTTTTGAAATTTATTGAATTTTTGAACGAGTAAAAATATACGTTACGGTCTTATACTACATAATATTATTCTCTAAAAATCCTCACACGTTTTTATAAATTGTTAGAACTTGCAAGAAAATAGTGTTCTTTGTCGGCCACGTCAACCTTCCAGTAAATTATTGCCACGAAAAAGTAAGAATTTGGTATCTTTTCAACGAAACCAATTTATATCCGAAGTTCCGAAACAAAACCCAATAATGGGTTACACAAGTAGTCTAATTAGTGATCTGGATAACTGTGTTCGGTAATTTGGGAGTTTGATTCCCGTATAACATGCAACATTATTTCTAGGTATGATTTAAAAAATTGAGTCTGACTCATATTTTGTAAAGTTGCCGTGATAGAGGGATAATTAAATTAGGTCTTCTACTGGTTCTCTTTAGGCACCGTTTTGTCTTTTTAAAAAGATGAGGTTCTTTGTTCGTCTGTATCATTTTTTCTTTCCTGTTATACCTCTACCTTTATAACACTTAGGTGGCAGATAAGCACACGGGCCACCTGAAGGAAAGTAGTATGCAACATCAGGGGCGTTACACTCGTGCTGCCAACCCTGAAGAAACCTTGTAATGGCCTTCTTGAAGTACACCACATTTATAGTCGCTTAGGCGTTTCCTCTATAAACCTAAGGTAAAAAAGGTATACATTGAGAATTCCTGTTGCGCTATAATTGAAGTTAAATTCTGCAAAAATCCTTAATTACAGCAACACACGCCTTTACATATAAATATCAATAATGTAATACCTCACACGTATAAAGCTGTAAATTGGCTGTGGAAATGTTTAAGTAAAGTCAATCACATCGTCGAAAGCAAAAACATTTTCGTATAATGTGGTGGACGTAATTTACATGCTTTTCTCGTATTCGCTTTAGGCTATGCAAAACGAACCACGCGTGTCGACTGCCATTTTAAATCCTCGCCAAACCGTCAACTGAGTTGTGCATGAACCTTTATACAAGCTCGGTCCTTTCGAGTTCGCTTTTAACAGGGCCGACTTTACACAAAGTTAAAGGTAAAGCTAATTTCGTTTATTTTTACTTCAGCTGTGAATACAGGTTTAATTATTCTTATTTATTATTTCTTTTTTGTTTTATACCTAAACGAATGAAAATATATGGGGTAAATGAAATGGTAGATTTTTTCTTTATTTGGTACTAGCTGTCCCGGCGAACTTCGTATCGCCATTTTTTTTTCAACCCGCGTGAAGTTTGATCCCATTCCCTACCTATGACACTCAGCAATAATGTGGCTTGCTATTTGGTGAAAGAATTTTTAAAATTGGTTCAGTAGATCCCGAGATTACCCCTTTTTTTTTTTTTTTTTTATCGTGCGAAAAATCCCCGCGGATACCTCCCCCGCCGGAGCCGGAGGAGGAGGTTATGTCGGACTCGAACCGACTAAAACGCACGCCGACTGTGGGCCGCCAGTTGCCGGAGGTGAGATTGTTGTAGCCATATCCCTCGCACCCCGGCCGACCCAGGGCCATATCTCTCGATCTGGCCCTCTCCCGATGTGGGGACCGTAGAGTCCCCAACTCGCCCCCGGGTATGGGGAGGCACGCAATGCGCACCGCCGCCGTGGCCTGCTTCTGCTAGGGTGACAGGCGGCTCCACCCGTCACCCCCAGGCCCGCGCTCATGGGGGACGGAGGTCGTTCTGCGACCTCCGACGCCCGAGTTGCCGTCGCTCGTTACGGGCCGCGCGGTTAGCGATTCTCCTACGCTCTTCGCGGGCCGCAAGGTCTGCGATTCTCCTTCGCTCCCGCTCCGCCTCCCATTTCACGAGCATTATTTGCTCGCAGAAGGAGGCGCCGGCGGCCCACGCATCCGCGCAGCGAACCATCGCTGCGAGCAAAGTAGCGAGCGTGAGAACTCTCACTCCCAAGGTCGCCACCAGCTCCCGTCTCGGCGTCTCCCACGCCGGACACTCGGTGAGCGTGTGCAGCGCCGAGTCCTCGCTCGCGTCGCAGTGATGGCACTCGGACGTTGGCTCTTTCTTCGCGATCCGATGCAGATACCGCCCGAAACACCCATGACTGGTGATTATCTGCGTCAGCCAGAACGAGAGCCCGCCGTGTGGCCTCTCTAGCCACTCCCCCATGATGGGTCTTACCGCCGCTAATACGGCGTGCCCTCCCGAGATTACCCCTTACAATTTAACAAATATACAAACACACAAACTTTACTTCTTTATAATATTAGTATAGAGTATAGATTTGTGTAGATTGCTAATTTGAAAAAAATACCTTTAGTTCACCTGGAAGAATAGTGATTATGCGTTCTTGCATGTGAAAGTGTTTGGATGTTTGTTTGTTCTGATGTTTATTATTACATCACGTTCTATCGGAATGATCTAATCTGATACATGATACGTGTCTGTAATGGTGACGCTCTTTTCAGGGACTTTGCCTTCAGCTTACCATCAGGCGAGGCGAAGTCAAATTGACGTGTCCTATATAAAAAATAAAAAAAACTATTCGTACAGGGATAGATTTTAGCCTGGAATAACACGAGCTTTTTATTTTTTATCACAGGAATAGGTTCTACGCAGGCATCAGCTAGTTGTACGTAATAATACGAGTAGGTATAACTTAATATTTCTTACTTAGTACCTTATATTATTGAATTGAAATCACATAAAATCTCACTCAAAATATAATATCTGTATTGAAAAGTATTAACTGTGAACCAGTTTTAGTGCACTAGAACGACAGTGCAGCAAAATGCAAATGTTTTCCACTGTTTTCTTGTACTGTTTACTAATTGTGGTATTATAGTTTTGATTATACTTTTATGTACGTACTACACTTGCACAGTTCAGCTGTATTCCAAGTCCTAACGAGTGCAAATGACAATTTGCTAATAGCAAAGAGCTTATTACAAAAATGTTATTACAGCATTCCCAATATGAACCTTCATAAGTGCTCACATTACGTACATAATAATAGAGCAATTCAAAAGATTACAGCTATCATTGGAATGTGTCTTTCTATAGGCTAGGGCTTACTAATGTCAATGAATCGTTGCGTGAGAACTTTCATTATAACAATATACGCAGAAATTCACTTGGTCCTACCCATTTTTGTATAATAAGCACGCACTTTGCCCAAAGTGTTGGGTGGCAATCGCGTGATCGCTACACTTGTAAATGAAAGTATTATTACATAAACCTTTTATATTGCCTGGTTTTATATCTTGAAACTAATTAAGCATGCTTTGTTTTATAGCATATTTATGGGAATATTGAATTGAAAATTTTGCCCTAGGGAGAGGACAGCAATGAAAATATGTGATATACTGCAAAGTTATATCTCAATTATTGAAATAAATCTACTTGTAACGGATTCTATCTCATCAACGAGAATGATTCGCGTAGATAAACTTCAGACAGCATCATTCATCTCAAGGGATGACGTAATTATCTTATTATATCTATCTATTGATATCTTTCTAAAATCGAAGAAAACACTATTTGTGTAGTACCTAACCTAATGAAATTAATTTTAGGGACGCTCCGATAAATAATAATAAGAGTGGTTAAATTATATTTTTAATAGATAAAAACCATCTTGGTAAACAACCAGCTAATAAAGAATATCTTTTGAAAGTTTCCTTTCTATAAAACAGCTACTAACTTAATCAATTTAATGTTAATTATTTTTATTATGATTGATGATACTGAAGCAATATTAAATTTATAAAAATACTAGCTGTTGCCGGCGGCCCCGCTCGGGTGGATGTCGATTATCGCGACCAAACATGTCTGTCCAAATAGCCTATGTCCTTTCCCAAGGTCTAGTCTATCTCTGTAGCAAATTTCATCAAAATCGGTTCAGTGGTTTAAGCGTGAAAGCATAACAGACCGACGGACAGACAGAGTTACTTTCGCATTAGTATGGATATCGATTCTTGCGCCTTTGTGAAATTATATTTGATTGTAAAGTTAATACTATAATTTACTCTCTTTACTAATTAATAATTTCTTCTTACACATTGCCATCAACTGGCTTGCCGTAACGAGCTGTAAATTTTCGTATTCCGAGGGAGAAAAAATGATTGTACTATAGAATGTGCAGTTCCATTCCTCATTCCGTTAGACACAATAGTACTCAATAATAAATATTTGTAGTCCAGTTTAGAACACCCAGACGAATAACAACTCCACGAATAGCACCTAGCCTACTCCACGAAGGGTACCTATTAATATTTTTGGTAGGTGCTATTCGTGTACACACTTTTACATTTTTGTCCACGAAGAGCGCCTTCGAGTCAGCAGCCTATTTGGAGTAAATTGTATTTACCTGTCTAAGATATAACGTCCTGTACTCTATAGAAACTAGGTACGTTATAAAGAATTTCAAACAAGCTTGACAACCTTTTTATGGGCTCTCCGCCGTCTAAAAGTGATTGCAATTAGCATATACATCTTCAGCTGGTACTCAAATACTTTATGGTCTACTTGTAAAAGTAGATAATACTTCTAAGTTTAATTACTCTTATCTTCATTCAAAGGCAGTCTTTTCGTCATCACTGCAAAGTGCATCTTACATATCTAAATTCCCTAATCAGATGACAAAATATTGATAAACAAAATGAAACCAAATGTACTGAACACGTTTACTTTACAAAATTGGGAGAACTTTTTCCAATGTAGAATATGATAGAATATAACATATGATATAATGAAAATGTACAATTATCCACAACTAGCTTTTGTCCGCGGCTCCGCCCGCGTGGATGTCGGTTATCGCGACCAAACATAGCCTATGTCTTTTCTCAAGGTCTAATCTACCCTATACCGAATTTCATCAAAATTGGTTCAGTGGTTTAGGCGTGAAAGCGTAACAGACAGACAGACAAAGTTACTTTCGCATTTATAATATTAGTATGGATTTAGTGCACATTAACACAAAATCGTGGTGAATTGTACATTTCATTGACTTTTGGCTCGAGCTTACATTATATTTTTAAGCATTTTATTCATTTAACGCTTAAGCAGGTACATTAAATTGTTGGAGCTTATAAATTTCATTGAACTTTACTGTAAAATTTTCCGATAATATTGCTTTATGTAAAAGTTACTCACTCACTGAATAATTTAAGAGAACAATCTTAGCAATGAATATAAATTATTCTTAGAGTTAGTTAAAGCGTGTTGAACACGAGATGCTTATTTGAACGTTATAAGTTAACTAGCTAATTAGGTAGGGACAAAGGAAATTAAAGTCCGACCAATAAAATAAAAAACCCGTACTGGGGGCGCCAAAAACACTATGATTATGACAACACCAAGTATAGTGATACACATGTAAAATGCCAAGTGTATAAATATTTTTTCAACACACTTGCTTATGAACAGGCTTTTATTTCCCCGCAATTAAGCACGGAATGACACCTAATATAAAACTGTGACTTTTTCATTGCTTCTTCTTCCTCCTAGCGTTATTCCCAGTCGCATCCGAAGCTTTCAGCTTGGAGTCTGGGGTCCGCTTTTACCAGTCATAGCTACAGATTTGGCTAGACCTCGATATTTTCCGTGAAGCGATTGCCACCTGACCTCCACGACCCAATGTTAACATTAGGTGATATCGAAGCTTTGCAGCTAGACCGTTGTTTTTGGACTTTTTAGGGCACCAACTACCCGTAACGACTACCATAGATGTTCTTATGGCAACCGGGACCGACGGCTTAACGTGCTCTCCGAGGCACGACCAGACCAATGCAAATACCCATATTTAATGCACACAAATATTTGCACTGAGCGGGGATCGAACCCGCGCCTAGTGCGTAGCGGCCGCGTTCACTACCGCTACGCCACGGAGGCTGTCATGTTTTTCATTGCTATTATTCACAAAAGTGAGTTATAGACTTACAAGGACTGGGCACAAATCACAACACAGTAGTATCCGTATAATAGTTTACTGCTTGGAATGGTAAATACAAGTTAGACATACAGTTACATTACACTATGTATAGAACAGGGACCACGCGATATTGTTTTTCGGACTGCATAAAATTCTTGTATTTTATGCCTAACAGCACAGAGATCAAAATAATCGAGCATGATTTTCTTTTTTGCGTTAGGCTTATTTTTCTTAGACGTAGAAAATACATTTGACGTTTGACCTTCTCTTCGTATTTTTATTACAGAAGATCGGGATATACCTAAAAATGTGAATAATAATTAGTCACAGTAAAATCAGTAGTTTAGGTTTAGTACTCTATGATGTACCTACCCGTCATGTTGACAACAAGGTCCGTGATGTTATTTAGAGGAACAGAGTCCAATCCTTCCTACTTTTTATCCGACAAATACTTTGTTATATTATAAATTACTTTTCATAACTGGCTTTTAATAGTTTTCGGCATATTACTATAGTTTTGTAGTTTTGTAGCGCTCTCAAACTCAACAACACGCACAATTGACACCACACTGACAGATGACCATAATGACATTGTATAGATTGTTACCATATGAAGAAATTAGTTCCAATAGTTTACCGCAATATGGCGAGGTATTTTATTTTACTGGTCGGGCTTTATATAATCATTTAAAATTCGTGTTTCGCATTACACATGACTTACTTACGGTACAAAATACGTGAAATTTTCATTCTAACATAGTTTAACATAATATATTTAGAATTCTTCTCAGAGATAGAACGCTTGACTTGCCTGAAAACCCTTGTTTAAAATGTCCCATATTTTTTTTTTATTTGATTAAATGATCAAAGTAATTGTTAACAAAAATTTACGTTGTTATTGGTTATTCATAACTCAGCCCGTATAATTACAAACTGATAAAAGTCACATCTACGTAGATATGTTTACATATAGTTCCCTTTCAACGAAAATTAATCCAACAAACAAACGAAACAAGGTTTATCTGATTGTCATTATTGAGAATACGCCAGCGTAATTTTCGTTGTATATTTGTTGTTTGATAGGAAATGAGAAAACTGTTCGACCGTGTATCTTGAACTTATATTAGGGATCTAGAAATTGTCTTTATTCTATTGCAGATTCGATTTAGAAAGGCTACTTTTTATATTTTACGTACGAGTAACCAATTCTGTGCAATGAAACTACTTAGTAAGGCGCATTTAAAAAACAATAGTTCAAAAATCTAAAAACACGCTAGTTAATTAACTGTTAGTTAGCTAACTGTTAACTAGTTAGAGATTAGCAAAAAATTCGTTATTTAATTTTACTGTTAAAAAGGTAGGGTACCAATAACTAAGCTATCATCAAGTACCATAGGTACGCTTTTTGTGAGAACCCAACGCTTTTTTAACAATAAAATAAATTCATAGTTTTTATGTTTCGGGACTTATCGCGATTAATTATTATTTGGAACTTACTTGTGCCGACGTGTGGAGGGTAGGCACACAAATTAATCCCGCGCACCTCTCGACGCTCGCAGACCAGTCAAGTCGTGACCACGGGTGCTGCAACGCACCCGAAACGTCGGCACAAGTAAGTTCCAAATAATAATTAATCGCGATAAGTCCCGAAACATAAAAACTATGAGTTTACACCGCGATAGTTTAAAAATAATAAAATAAATTAATAGTTACCTTTTTATACTACTTAGCAGCACAGCACAAAACGTCTCCAGACCGCCGGGAACACAACAAGAGGTTATTTAGCCGCGGTTATTTTCTGTAAAGCGGAGGGACTTCCCCGTTATTCTAAACAAACTTATTCAAAATCTTTAGAATATCAATGACGTAAAGGTCAAGGGTAATATTTCAATAGAAAACGCACACCGACGATAAAATACCATACAATAACAAAATGTCTGCGTGCAGTTTCTAGTCAATTAACCCTGTTGACACAAAGCAGAGTAATGAAAATGCTAACTAAGTGAAACGTCAAGCGCATGATATATTGACGTTCAGTCTCTGTCCATCGAAGCCTGGCTATTGTTCACAATAGTGTTGATTCTGTTCAAACGTATTTTAATTGCGCTTTAATTTCACAATGTTTATCTTTACGGTTATAGGTAGACCAGTCAGAAATAAGTTCAACCCCTCAAGACAAGTGATGTTGGTACAGGGTCCTACCAATATTTGAGGCCCAGTCAATCTGTCGGCCAATCAAGCCGGGTGCACCTTCTAAACAACGGACAAGGCTCTGTCGAAGGCTGCCTGCACTCGAAGTTTGGTCACCAGATGGCCGGAATACCGGTATACTAATCTAAAACTACAGCAGACCTCGGGTTCTAAAGTGAAAGCTTTGTATGCATCAGGGAAATCGCTATGATGAAAGATTTATTGGGGTACGATAAAAAAATTAAATGGATATCCATACTTCCATACTATTATTACGAGTATAAATGCAAAAGTACTCTGGCTGTCTGTCTGTTACGCTTTCACGACTAAACCAATGAACCGATTTTTATGAAATTTGGTATATCAGATAGATCAGATCTTAAGAAAGGTCATAGGCTATGTTTGGTCGTGATAACCGACATCCACGCGGGCGGAGCCGCGGGCAACGGCTGATGATGAATAAACGATTATCGATTATAATTTTGATTACTGTTGATTAATAACAACGGTACACTCGCTTATGTATCGCACCACTATCATTAAGCTCAAAATGTCGGGCTGCACAATTTGATTTCAATTTTCCACGAAGCGGAAATCGTTATTATTGATTCGCCTTCAATATTTACGATAATACACGTAATATGGAAATTTTATTTGATGTGAAAGCATTGCTTTTTTAACCTATTAATATTTAACAAAATGGAAATTCATTTTCATCATCACATCGTTAGTTCTTGCATCCAAACTTTGCATTTCCGTTATCCTAATCTCTCTCTTGAATTGGTTTATCTTGGCTCTTGTACTTGCTTCCAAGTACAATATTTCACTTTATAACAAAATAGAGCAACTGTTACGAAATAATATTGCGGTATTCAACCACTACAATGTATAAAAACGACACAATGTGAGCATGAATATGTTTTGCAATGCCCGCTACTATCACAATTCGATATTTGATATCCCTGAATCATTTCTAGCTTGTCAAAATATTCATAATTCGTTCATTACATCATTATCTATTTTCAATATGATAGATAAACATTATTTAGTTTGCTTTATTATGATTCTTCATATCGTAAATAATACCTAATTACTAGTATTAATCTTGTCATATTGCAGTCACTCGTGTAAACTCAATAATATTATTAAGACACGCTGTTTATGTGTTTATTTAGTGACGTCATCATGTCGAATAACTTGTACGGCTTTGTTTTGGTTATTAATTAACAGTTATTGAACTGTTATGAAACATATCTTTGATTATATCACAGTGGGTTCCGCGTTTGATGTCAATTATTAAATTTGAAATTAGTCGTCTCTGAACACTGGAGATATTTAAAAAAATAAATAATAGGGTTATGTTAAATTAACGATTTGGAACCCAGTCTCTTTGTTTGATCATGATGCACCGATATCCTATATATATTTTAATACGAAGTTATTCATTAATCTGTTCTCCCTAAAGCTTTCCTCTCATTTGTCTGCCGGAACAACGTTGTAAAGTCATGATTACAGCCGTTATAATACTCGTTCTCAGTGCCGTCAACACTTTGTTATGCCTGAATAAATTAATAATATAACAACTAAATTACCCTGTCGTTTACAGTATAAAGTAAAAGGTTATTCAAGAAAATTAAATACATAAACTGTAAATACACAGAAAGCGCAAACGAAGTCCTTGGTGTCAAATTAAATAAGTATAACTTACGAAAAGGTATTACAAAAAGCGATTTTATTAAAACAATTCTCATAATTCTTGACTCAATATAACTCCAATACTTATATTTTCTCTCTGAAACCATTTGTGGCGGATTTCCTTAGCAAGGGAGAACCGTTTATGCGTTGCCCTAAGTTATTGTTCTAAGCGTTTATATTGTAGACAAAAGGTTTAAAAGCCTGTCAGGCCAGTAAAGATAAGAAGGCACAAGTCGCTTTAGTTTGCGTAACATCTATGCAAATATATTTTAATTTATATACCTATATACTTACCTAAGTAGACTGACAAATTGCTTGCTTGAAGGCAATAGGCTCGCCTTGCCCTAGAGCCCCTTGCCCCTATTATATAGGACTAAAAATCATAGCTGGCAAGATGAACGTGTTGATACATCTCCACCTACCGCTTCGGGCATTCACGGACGTAATTATATATTGAAAAGTACCAAAATACGTGTATCTATTTATTAATACACGAAGGATTATAAATCTATATATCTTATATATAAAACTCTTAGTCCTGACTGACTGACTGATTGACTTAGAGACAACGCACAGCCTAAACCGCTGGTCCTAGAGACTTGAAATTTATAGAGAGTGTATGTTTTGATGCGTGGAGGTGTACTAAGAAACGATTTTTCGAAATTCGGTCCCTAAGTGCCTAAAAAGTGCCAAAAACGTACTTTCTTATAACTCAAGAACGGCTGAACAGATTTTTATGATCTTTGGTTTTTTTAATTTGGCTTTGTCGCCGAATAGCAATTATCACAATTAAAATGTGGCAAATTCACGAAATAATGTAATATTAAAGAAAATACGAAATATTATGGCGCTAATATCGCTAGCAAAATTGTTACCATGACAACGGAACTAAAGTGATGGTGTCACATTTTGATCTGTCAAATGATAATATTCTTAAAACGTCACTCTCTGTCACGTATAATAAGCAAGAACGTGAAAAATATTATGTATGTACTGCAGTTTCTTTATTTAATTGATTAGAAATAGAAAAAGTTTTTGAGACTGGCTCACTTCGATAGAATCTTCAGTAAGTTCCACGGCCTAAAAGCAATGCTGCAACACGTTATCATCCAGTTGAATACTCACTTACAGGCCCTGAAACAGCAAGGTATGTGAATTTAAACCTATTGACGCTGATACAATATAAATGACAACACAAGGGACGCTGGTTCATGAATTGTCTCACGAGTAAGCTCGATGAGTTCCAACCAACTGGGGCAAACCGGATTTTGAAAGGGTTATAGTATTGTAGCCAACATTGTCCAGCAGATCATACAAAGGACCTGAGAGTACAATCAGCCGCTGTGTACGGTTTTTGTAGATTACAAGAAACCCCTTCATCGAGACCTGGGTATTTCTAGATTCTCTACTAAGGTATCGTGCTGATATGACGTATCAGTGCTGAGATGCCTACATGATACCGCCATAATGTCCGTCCAGCTCCAAACTCATAAGACGAAGCCTTAAAAGCCTACAAAGTGGAATGAAACAACGGAGATACCCACCGCAAGGTCGACACCCGAGGTTGTTCAAGAATAGGTCTACCTTAGATCACCATAAGGATCCAATTGGGTTGAGTTCGCCGAGTTTACTCCATATTATGACTTACGGGGCCGTAACGTGAAAACCGACAATGGGGACATACAACCAGAGAAAGGTAGCTAGGATATTGAATGCGCAAGGTGGAATGAATGAATGAAGATTGGGTGCTGTTTCACACATTGGACAACAGTGGACTGCAATAGGCTAATTGGTTGATTGATATGAACGAAATAGTATAATTTTACGTATTCAAATTTTTTCCTACCAGTCTTTTCTTGCTTTCCGTGAAGCGATTGTCATCTGACCTCCACAACCCAATGTTAACATTAGGCGATATCGAAGCTTTGCAGTTAGACCGTTGTTTTTGGATTTTTGAGGGCTCCAACTACCCGTAACACCTGCCATAGATGTTCTCATGGCAACCGGGACCGATGGCTTAACGTGCTCTCCGAGGCACGACCAGACCAATGCAAATACTCATATTTAATTCACACAAATATTTGCACTGAGCGGGGATCGAACCCGCGCCTACTGCGTAGCGACCGCGTTCACTACCGCTACGCCACAGAGGCTTTCGATGCTTCTTACATTTCACATTTATTATTTTGAAAAACTCAGTTACTGAGAGGATGAAATAGGCGTTATACCACTTAGTTTGCAGACAAGCACACGACCCACCTGATGGGAAGCGGTCACCGTGGCCTATGGACGTATGCAACACCATACAGAACACAGAACATAGACCTGGAGTGCGGTGGTACTGTTCTCCGAAAAGGCCAGAAGAATTACAGACTCATCACTTCTGAGTCATAATATCTACATGTTGTTCTTGAGAGTTGTCATGAATTTTCTCGCGAGCAAGCTCGACGATGCAAATGGATCATGCAAATGGTCTCACTACCATGGACGCCCAAGACCGTGCGAAGCGGAGGACGAAGAGCCAGAAGGCGGACCCTGAGCTCCGAGGTCATCTTGGCCACGGACACAATCAGGAAAATGTGTCTATACGCAAATGATGAGCACTGAGATGCTTATGATGCCGCCACAATGTCCTCCAGCTGTGTCCAGCTCCAAGATCAGAAGATGAAGCCCAAAAGCTCATATCGTGAAATGAGACGAGGGAGATACCCATCGAAAGGTCGACTTTCTTAGCTGTTCAAGATTAAGTGTACCTGGGGTCACCAAAGGATCGAATTGGGTGGGCTACATTGGATAAATTCGTCGAAGTTTCTACTCTCCTGTTATGATATGACACACGGGGCCGGAACTTGGAACTGACAGTGGGGACTTAGTAAAGCAGACTGATAAATGTAGGATATTGGTTGATGCCTAAGTCCAATAGTGGTATGCTATAGGCTAAATGATTAATTTAAATGACATTGTATAATATTTAGCAATTATTGTAAATTTTTTCTTACCAGTATTTTTCTTGCCATTTACTATTATTAATAAAAAGATGCTAACAATATTTTTATTCTGATATAATGTTATTAAAACCTACCACTTTTTTGTATGACAGGGCCAATGTTTCTTACAGTTTACATTTTGAAAAATTCACTACTGAGAGGGTGAAATAGGCGTTGAAAGTTTATAACAACAAGTCCGTCAGTTTAGAACAAATACTAATGTGGCGGTAGCCGATATCCACGCAGGCGGAGCTGCGGGCGAAAAGCTAGTGTGTATATATAAATCAATTGCTGTTCGTTAATCTCGCTAAAACTCGAGAACGGCTGAACGGATTAATCTTATCTTGGTCTTGAAATGTTCGTGGATGTCCAGGGAAGGTTTAAACGGTGAGAAAATAGGTGCAGCGGGAACGGGAAAAATATGGCGGTACGAAGTTCACCGGGACAGCTAGTTGTGAATAAATATTTGTAGTTAGTAGTTAGCCTTCTACCAGGGAGATTTGTTATAAGATTCTTGCTCAGGGGCACCCCCTTCTTCCCTGTTTATTTTAGTGGACCCTATTCACCTAGTTTTAACTGGTTATTAACTACTAGAAAATTCTTTGAAACGGTAGCGGCCATAACATAGCATCTGCTGTCGGCACTTTCATAGACTAAATTAGATTTTGTAATCTAAAAATGAATATGACAACAAAATACCTATTTCAAATAACTTTATGCCTTTATTGCCGTTGGATTTTTACGTGAAATAACGTTCATTTTGGATTTTGGAAACAAACGTATAAACATTTAGTTAGGTGAGGTTATTGTCACTGAGGGTATAGTTGCGTTTTCGGATACAGTGTGTTGCGACGGCTTGTATTGTGTAGCGTCAGAATCAAGCAGACAGAGACAAATAGCATCCCGAACAAAGATTACGACACAACACGTCAGACAAATGTGTAGGCTGCTTTATTCTAGATACATATTGAATTTAATAAAAAGTCCATAAAACGCATTAACAAATTGCCGATGATAATCAGAATTTGCCCTATTCAATATGCCCTTGGCACGTCTCCTTAATATCTGAGTTATTGACTTTATGCCTTTTTTCACTAAACTAATCTTCAATATCAAAATGATAAGTGACAGTGTTTGATGAATATAATCAAAAATTTATTGCTGTGGGATTTAACCACTCGAAATAAGATATTCAGGCCTCGATACTTGCTCTCTCTTTCTTTATTATATTTTTATTGCCCTTATCTATATCTATAAGTATAGCTAAGCTATCAAATTCAAAACAAGTTTATCAATTCGCATACTTCTAAAGAAGAGAAAGAAGTTAAAGTAATCAAACAAACATGTGTTTGCTCAAAAGGTTGCGGTGGATGGGCGGCGTTACGCGTAAAGATCGCGTACGGAACTCTCGCATCCGCGGCAGCCTCCATGTCCGTGACATCGCGGATAAAATGCAAGAGAGCCGCCTTCGCTGGGGCGGCCACGTCTTGCGGCAACCGCCAGGCTACGTGGGGAACAAATGCCTGGCAATGGTACCCCCGCTGGGTCCAGGTAAAAGGGGTAGGCCAAAGAAGTCCTGGCTTGACGTCGTGGAGGGTGATATGCGTGCTAATGGTCTCACTACCATGGACGCCCAAGATCGTGCGAAGTGGAGAAGGAAGAGCCGGAAGGCGGACCCTGAGCTTCGAGGTCATTTTGACCGCGGATGCAATCAGGAGAATACGTCTATATGCAGATGATGATGATGTGTTTGCTCAAAAGGAAGTTGACATTTTCTCTAAAAAAAAACACCTTTTCTCCTTAGGAGGTGGTAAGTCTACATAGGGAGGTGAACATTTTAATAATCATGACTATATTTGCATATTTAACTAGGTACTTGTAAATTGGGAACAGTTGTTGAACAGTTCTTTATTACTCAATCACACCAGACCGGTTCAACGGAACTGAGCTAAATTTGGTACAGACAGAATTTAGAATAGCACATTTCCCCTTGAATAAGTTTATGTACACTGCATGAATGGACCTGATTATTATAAAAATATCGGACTTTTCCGCTGCTTCTCAGCATGTGCACTCTCCCCTAACTCTAAGGGGACGCTATCGAGTGCTAAGTTCGCGTGAGCTAAACTTTTACCGCGACTCCTTTTAACACTTCTGTAGCTATTTACATTTTATTATCTCATCCACTGTAAGCTCACCAGACTTGCTAAACCACTTTATTTGTTTCTTTATTTATTTTCTGTTGTTTGTGTTCCGAATTCGGAACAAGTTTGGTGTATATTATTACTGAAGCGGAATATTTTAATTAGGTGAGCCGGTATTGTGAAATGTATTTTTAAAATGATTATCTCATTGTGCTTTGTATTACGGATCATAATATTTATTTAAATTATACAATAATATATAAAGGTGTTTCATACATATGCTCACACCTGTAAATCCCCGAAGGGGTAGGCAGAGGTGTATTAACACCCACATTTCGCCAACTATGATTTTCACTATCACGTAATGGGAGCGAGCCTATTGCCGTCTAGCGGGCACTTTATCATGGGCTTTATGTTTACTGTCGGACGGAGAACAGCCCTATCCCTTAGTCGCCTTTTACGACACCCACAGGAAGAGATGGGGTGGCCCCGTTCTACTCCACCGGTAACCAACACGGCTATATAAAGCTATTATATATTTACAATACTAAAAAAAAAGTTAAGATGATACATAAATTTTTACTTTTATAATAATTATAAACAGCAAAATAGCTATTAGAACTATCGGGATATTTACCAGCATCGCATTTATCGGGATATATACAGCAAAATAGTTACTACAAAATATATAAAAGTTAAGTTAAGCTAAAAATTTAAATGCATCGCAAAATTCCTCCGCATCGCATGCCTCTTGTGGTAGCGTTCCCAGAAGACTGGCAGCTTTTGTATTAATAAATTTAATACTAACATGCCTAGGCGCCAGATTATTATTTTCACTTATTCATTTTTATTTGGTGGCAAAGTAAAGGTTAAAGAGTCGGCCCTTTGATCGAAAGGCACCGGGTTCAAAGTCTGACTATTTCACAAACGAAGTGAGCCCACTCCTAATAAAAGCAATTAAAGCTTAGCTACAAGGAACAAAGGTAATTTTCTAAGCACCAAAAGAACGCTTTGATGCACAAAAATATGAGATTATTAGACAACGTGAAGTAAAAAGGACACTACATTTCGCTACTATATTGACTCTACACTACATTTTGATTCATTCACAATTCAACCAATGAAAATAATATGCAAGAAAACCCTCCTTTTTGAAACACAATCGACAATAAAACACGAAAACAGGTTTCACTGTAACTATAATCCAGCACTTCGTAGCACCGTAGCAATGTTCGTAGCAAATGCTACGAACATTTCTTGCAACGTTCTTAATCTCCAAGCATCCTATTGTTGACACACTATGCCTACGACCCAGAAACGAAGCGGCACAGCACTTACTTTTCTATTTGTACTGTAAATATATGTGCTAAAATTGAAAAGGTATTTTAGTTCCGTTTCATAATTTTTTTTATATAAGTTAGTTAAATGTTACTTACAGATATACGTAAACGAATAAATGTAGTTTCAAATTATTTATTGTAATATAATAGTTTGGGTTGATTAATATAATAATGTTCAATAATGGCGTCTAAAACTTGTGACATTTAAAATAAAAATTAATTACAATATACTCTGTACTATGTCTACGTAAGAAATTTCATAAAAAATTATAAAATGTTGACAATCTGTGTTAGCTCAACAATAATTTATAGTAATACCATGAAAGCAATATTAAAAAAATATTTATTACGAGCATTACCTAATAAGTCCTAAAATATAATAATCATACAACTAAGAACGAGAAATTTTCTGAACAGTAATAAAAACAAAAAAATTAAAACCATTTGGCAGAGAACAGAGGCGAATGCGAATGGAAAGTGCCTTGAACGTTAAAACAATGGACTTGCCGACGCTAATTAAGGAGAAAATGCGAAGGCCCTATACGCTGATGAAAGTTTGCGAGCAGACAGTCTATAATACTACTATATAACTACTCGGTAATATAACTTCTCGTAGCAGACAGTCTATAAGTACTACTATATATAAAAAAACTACTCGGTAAAATAACTACTCGTAGCAGACAGTCTATAAGTACTACAATATAAGCACTAAAGTTAGAAATGAGGCGAGATTTTTACTGTTACCTGCAAAAGGAAAGATAAACTATCTTTTATAAATAATCTAGTTGGATTCCAAATCCACGTTTACTTGTGGTAGCCTACCGGCTCGGTACTTTCACACCTTGTTGAAGTCTGATATTTCAAAGAGGTGTCGTAAGTGCTTTTTATTCCTAAACTAAAAAGTATTACTTCAACATTTCGCATTCTAGATTCCATATTACGAGCTGTACGCTCCAATTTACTCGTTCGCGGAAAAAACTGTGCTAAATTTGGTAAAGTAATTAGATAATGGTTATCACTAATAGATTAGCGAGTGGATGGGCAAACAAGAAACTAGTTGCGTTCCGCATAAATTATTACTACAGTTTCATTAGTCCAATATGTTCTCATGGTCGTAACTGAATATTATTAGTACAGTATGTACGAGTATATTTTTAATTTTGCAATTTTTTTTTTCAAGGAACGAAAGGACCATAAATAAGGACGTGTAAGCGGATATTTAATGACATATTATTATCAGATCTAGTTATCTGTCTATTGCATTTATTGCTATTCTTTGTTGTGTGCTAAGTCTTACAACAATTTATTCAAAATGTTCTTTACCAATTGCAACAATGAAAATCGAATAGCTTGTTAACGTATTTGGGAATCAGTAATGATCAAAATTATACAAAATGTCAGAAGTGTTTCGATTAGAGTTTAACAATGTAATTAAATTCTTCTCTATTTAACCAAGACAAAAATAATTTCTAAAACTAAAGATGAAACATCGCTTTGCTAATCTATAGTTAAAATATCATCACACAACTAGAACAGTTATACTGATTCCATACTTGTGACCACTACACGCATTAAATAACTCCATAAATCTCTTTGATGTGACAAAAAAGACCGCTAACCGAGCTGTCACACAACGCCTAATGCCATCATGAGTACCTACCGTTACAAAGTTATCACGATAAGTCTTAGCCACAGTTGCGCTTAGCCTCCATTAAAGCTATAATTAATGTCATTAAACCTTAATATGCTTGTACATTTAACCAGTCCAGTACAACCTACTTTTACATCCAGTGGGATGTAAGTGTAGTAGTGACTACACTGAGTTAAACTTTACAAATATGATATGGATGAAGGCGAGATGGATCAAGCATTTTTATTAATTTTAGTGTCAATTTGTCACATGGCCTGAGAGAAAATTTATTTATCTTCCACGTCAAAAAAAAAAGGTAACCTTTAACTACTTTAGCTAAGCTCCATTGTCTGTATTAGGAGAAGGTTCACGTTAATAGTGAAATAGCCAGTGACTCCAATAGTCACTTTGCTACCGATGCTTATGCTCCCACATTGATTTTTAAAATGGAGCTAATGAAACTGAACTTAAAACAACCCTGTCTGTCTCATTCCACCGTTTTAGTTTATGCTAGTAAAAATGTTATTTTCTCAATAGCATCATTGAATTTGATACTAGTAAGAACCAGCCGTATATTGTTTGAAATAAAAGCCCAAAAGTTTTGTAAAAATAATGTCAATATACATTCCCACGAGGGCCATGATACAAAAAACGTGACCTTACTTACAAAATACACACAAAAATACCAGAACAATTTATGACTATGTAGATTTGTATTTAAACTCTAAAGTAGACAGCAAAACACTCATAATTTTCGAGAGCTCAGTTTATTGAAAAGCAAAATTTTGTTCGTGGCTAAAGAATATTTCTTGGTTCGAGAAAACCCTTTTATGTGAGCTCAGATCATACGTATACAACAACATACATATAATAACCAGAGCACTCACAGTTAGCTAATATATAACAGTTGTAATATTCTGAAAATACACAAATAGTCATAACAAAACCCTGAATATGTGGAAACTTATATATTATTTATTCTAGAGTAGGTTGAGAAACGATTAAAACAATCTAAATGAGGGTTCATTCTGAGAACGATAACATTACTGCTATGAATACTTACAGTATTGAGATCGATGCTACTTTATCATTGTAACGTATGTTGATGTACAATCAGTCTAATAAAGTATTCAAAATGATCTGAATACCAAAATTCCAAATAGAATAAAGGGTTATCAATTTGTTTTCCCTCTTCCTACAGTCCCGGGCCCTGTAAGCGGGGCGTGAAAAAGCATCTGATGCCACCATTATAACATGGTACCTGTCTATAATGGTGACCCTCTTTTCCGAGACTTTCCCTTTAGCTTATCATCAGGCGAAGTGAAGTCAAATTGACGTGTCCTATATAAAAAAGAAAATCTTCAACGGAGATTAATTATGTCTCTTTTCATCCAATTTAGATATCAAATTTATTGAACAGTTAGGTAATTAGGTAATAGCCCTTACCGAAACTGACCGTGAAATTCTAACCTTCTTCCGACCTAACTACGTGACGCTAAGATAGTATATATTATATAGGTATATAAAGTAATTGTATACCTGTATCGTAGTGGTCGTGACGTAAGTTCATGAAGTTGATAAACAGTCATGTTCAATGTTCACGCTTGCATATACATACATATGTACACACCTTAATTAACATCCAAATGTTGCCAGGCAGGAATCGCTTAGTGCCCTTCTAAACGGGGCATGTTTTTCTGCAATATGTGGCTGCACATCGGCAACTGATTGCCCGGCATTCTCAAAAATATTTCATTGCAGCTGATGGCCGAACAATCAATGGCTGGGCAATGTATTGCAAATATGTCTGCAATAGTATGGCTCTTGATGCAGATTCATAAATGGGCTACACAAACCGGCAACAATGGCTGACGAAATCACACTTGTTGCAGCAGCTTATAGTGTTTTATTAAAAAATAAACAGAAAATGAAGAGATTGTGGATTCGACCTTACTTAAATAGGCGTGAAACTTTAGATAATTTAAGTCTAGAAAAAAGCATTGATAGTAAATTAATTAACAATTCGCGTAGAAAAGGATAGACTGTGCTATAACAAAGAGAGCGACTGAAACAACAATAGAACTGGCCGAGCAATATTGCAGTAAAATCGACCGCCTAGCCATCGTCCGGCAACCCATCGCGGCAACATCGGCCATATGTGGCAACACAAAACATCTTTAGCTATATGGCCGGAACATTACTGCAATACTGGCCGGTATTGCTTGCAATAGTTGCAATGTTGCCGGGCCACAGTGTTGCAGCCACTAATTGCAGTAAAACATCGCCCGTTTAGAAGCACCTTTAAAGCGATAAGACCGCCCATTGTACCAGTTCCGTAGTTGTAGATTTTAATAATGATTTATTTTAATGGTATACAATAAAGTGCATAATAAATTAAATAAATATATCCCCGAAGGGATAGGCGAGGTGTATAAATTAACACCCACATTTCGTCAAATATGATATTTGGTCCCACGTAATAAGGGGCGAGCCTATTGCCTTCAAGCGCACATTTTTTCATGGCCTGTATATTGTCGGATGGAGAACAGAAATAGAAAAAAAGATGGGGTGGCCTTTCTACTCCACGGAGAGTTAACAAGTTTGAACAATAGTTTATTTTATTTTTCAGAAACTAAGAAAAGGTAGGTATGTATAGTCTTTTAAACTATAAATATATTAGTGGAATGTTGAAATGGTAGTTTTGTAAGAGAAATCCCTGTAATAAATCGTATCTAAGGCTTATAAAGAATTAGGACTTCGCAACGAATGTATCGTAAGATTTTTTCAATGTGGGCCTTTTAGGTATAACCCTATATCAAATATCAGAGGTGAATTTTCTGTATTCCTTTAAAAGGTAATCTTTTGTGAGATAAAAACAAATTATCAAAAGAAATTCAAAGGCTGGAAAGTTATAATATTTGCTTTATGAAATACCTGTCATGACAACATGTTAGAATTCATCAGATATTTAATTTCCTATCTGAATGCATGATCATTTCTCTTCATTCTTATTTAAACTCGTTACTTTGGGGAAATTATAGTAACTTTCGAGTACAATTTATGATTACAATATTAAAAACATTTGATCGTGTGCAAATCCCGATTTCTTTCAAGGTGCAAGACTTTAGAACTTAATGGCTTTGGATACAAAGTTCGATCACCTTATGAGCCATAATTTAGTTTACTTTGCTCTTATGGGAGGGACTGCCATCTGACCTGCCGACCTCTGACCAACACCGAAAAATAAGCCTGTGTCAGGGCCTCATCCGTCAATCAGCGGTTATATATTTGTAGATGAGATCGGCTTAGACCCCGAAGATATTGATGGGGTCTCATAAACCTTATTATATTATTAAATGCCCGCTCATAATATCAACGTCATTAAAATTAAGAAGGTATACCATAACACAATCATATTGTATTTCAAAATAAACCCAAGTATACACAAAATGAAAGAATTATATTACAGAAACAAAACGACGCTGATTCTATTTCCGACATTACGTTATACAGGACTAAACAAAAAGAGCACGAAAATAAATCTCCTCAAATTTTAAAATTAAAACTCGCCATTCAGGCTTCGAACCAGAGTAAGGCCCCGGCCACAACTCCACGGCACGGCGCCGTCCGCCGTCGCCGTCGACGGCGACGGCGCCGCGCCGTCGAAATTCACGGTTTTAATTTTAAAATTTGAGGAGATTTATTTTCGTGCTCTTTTTGTTTAGTCCTGTATAACGTAATGTCGGAAATAGAATCAGCGTCGTTTTGTTTCTGTAATATAATTCTTTCATTTTGTGTATACTTGGGTTTATTTTGAAATACAATATGATTGTGTTATGGTATACCTTCTTAATTTTAATGACGTTGATATTATGAGCGGGCATTTAATAATATAATAAGGTTTATGAGACCCCATCAATATCTTCGGGGTCTAAGCCGATCTCATCTACAAATATATAACCGCTGATTGACGGATGAGGCCCTGACACAGGCTTATTTTTCGGTGTTGGTCAGAGGTCGGCAGGTCATATGGCAGTCCCTCCCATAAGAGCAAAGTAAACTAAATTATGGCTCATAAGGTGATCGAACTTTGTATCCAAAGCCATTAAGTTCTAAAGTCTTGCACCTTGAAAGAAATCGGGATTTGCACACGATCAAATGTTTTTAATATTGTAATCATAAATTGTACTCGAAAGTTACTATAATTTCCCCAAAGTAACGGGTTTAAATAAGAATGAAGAGAAATGATCATGCATTCAGATAGGAAATTAAATATCTGATGAATTCTAACATGTTGTCATGACAGGTATTTCATAAAGCAAATATTATAACTTTCCAGCCTTTGAATTTCTTTTGATAATTTGTTTTTATCTCACAAAAGATTACCTTTTAAAGGAATACAGAAAATTCACCTCTGATATTTGATATAGGGTTATACCTAAAAGGCCCACATTGAAAAAATCTTACGATACATTTGTTGCGAAGTCCTAATTCTTTATAAGCCTTAGATACGATATATTACAGGGATTTCTTTTACAAAACTACCATTTCAACATTCCACTAATAAATTTATAGTTTAAAAGACTATACATACCTACCTTTATTTCCTATTTTCCTTAGTTTCTGAAAAATAAAATAAACTATTGTTCAAACTTGTTGTCTCTCCGTGGTTCAACCCCACCAAACGGACAGCATCGGCCCGGATTTTACAATCTTTAAACAAAATTAAATCTTATTATCACAGTGTTTGAAGTTTATATTACCAAGTCACGCACAACAGCTTGACAGCGACGTCAAGCTGTCATGCGTGACTTGGTAATATAAACTTTAAATGCTGTGATATAAGATTTATTTTGTTTAAAGATTGTAAAATCTGTTCCGATGCCGTCCGTTTGGTGGGGTTGAACCTTAAGGCCACCCCATCTTTTTTTCTATTTCTGTTCTCCATCCGACAATAAATATACAGGCCATGACAAAGTGTGCGCTTGAAGGCAATAGGCTCGCCCCTTATTACGTGGGACCAAAAATCATAATTGACGAAATGTGGGTGTTAATTTATACACCTCGCCTATCCCTTCGGGGATATATTTATTTAATTTATTATGCACTTTATTGTATACCAATAAAAGAAATCATTATTAAAATCTACAACTACGGAACTGGTACAATGGGTGGTCTTATCGCTTTAAAGGTGCTTCTAAACGGGCGATGTTTTACTGCAATTAGTGGCTGCAACACTGTGGCCCGGCAACATTGCAACTATTGCAAGCAATACCGGCCAGTATTACAGTAATGTCCCGGCCATATAGCCAAACATGTTTTGTGTTGCCACATATGGCCGATGTTGCCGCGATGGGTTGCCGGACGATGGCTAGGCGGTCGATTTTACTGCAATATTGCTCGGCCAGTTCTATTGTTGTCTCAGTCGCTCTCTTTGTTATAGCACAGTCTATCCTTTTCTACGCGAATTGTTAATTAATTTACTATCAATGCTTTTTTCTAGACTTAAATTATCTAAAGTTTCACGCCTATTTAAGTAAGGTCGAATCCACAATCTCTTCTTTTTCTGTTTATTTTTTAATAAAACACTATAAGCTGCTGCAACAAGTGTGATTTCGTCAGCCATTGTTGCCGGTTTGTGTAGCCCGTTTATGAATCTGCATCAAGAGCCATACTATTGCAGACATATTTGCAATACATTGCCCAGCCATTGATTGTTTGGCCATCAGCTGCAATGAAATATTTTTGAGAATGCCGGGCAATCAGTTGCCGATGTGCAGCCACATATTGCAGAAAAACATGCCCCGTTTAGAAGGGCACTAAGCGATTCCTGCCTGGCAACATGTGGATGTTAATTAAGGTGCGTACATATGTATGTATATGCAAGCGTGAACATTGAACATGACTGTTTATCAACTTCATGATCTTACGTCACGACCACTACGATACAGGGTATACAATTACTTTATATACCTATATAATATATACTATCTTAGCGTCACGTAGTTAGGTCGGAAGAAGGTTAGAATTTCACGGTCAGTTTCGGTTAGGGCTATTACCTAATTACCTAACTGTTCAATAAATTTGATATCTAAATTGGATGAAAAGAGACATAATTAATCTCCGTTGAAGATTTTCTTTTTTATATAGGACACGTCAATTTGACTTCACTTCGCCTGATGATAAGCTAAAGGGAAAGTCTCGGAAAAGAGGGTCACCATTATAGACAGGTACCATGTTATAATGGTGCCATCAGATGCTTTTTCACGCCCCGCTTACAGGACCCGGGACTGTAGGAAGAGGGAAAACAAATACTATTTATTCTATTTGGAATTTTGGTATTCAGATCATTTTGAATACTTTACTAGACTGATTGTACATCAACATACGTTACAATGATAAAGTAGCATCGATCTCAATACTGTAAGTATTCATAGCAGTAATGTTATCGTTCTCAGAATGGACCCTCATTTAGATTGTTTTAATCGTTTCCCAACCTACTCTAGAATAAATATATGTAAGTTTCCACATATTCAGGGTTTTGTTATGACTATTTGTGTATTTTCAGAATATTACAACTGTTATATATTAGCTAACTGTGAGTGCTCTGGTTATTATTATATTTCAAAATAAACCCAAGTATACACAAAATGAAAGAATTATATTACAGAAACAAAACGACGCTGATTCTATTTCCGACATTACGTTATACAGGACTAAACAAAAAGAGCACGAAAATAAATCTCCTCAAATTTTAAAATTAAAACTCGCCATTCAGGCTTCGAACCAGAGTAAGGCCCCGGCCACAACTCCACGGCACGGCGCCGTGCGACACAATGGCTACAAAAAGTGGACGGTGTGTTGCAGGGGGCGATTCTCAATCGAAATTTCTCAGATGGCGAGCGCGCAATGACATATAGTGTCTTACTAAAAATACGTCAATGTTATTAATTTACATGAATTATATTATTATTTATATTACAACATTTTACTTTAATATTTCGTACGTATTTTTGGAGTCTCTGGGTTATAGTCAATGTAAAAAATAGGCGCAAGCCATTTTCGACCTTATCGACGGCAACTAATACCCAGTTTTTTTTTCATATTCGAGATCAGCGTCATCTATAGATGTCAAAAAACATATTTTTTAAGAAATGTCAATAAGGTCGAAAGTAGCTTGCGGTCGGGTTTTTTAATCTCAATGCGATAGTCATTATAAAAACTATCTAGAGGAACCTATACAGGGATAAAATGTAGTCTGTATTGTCATCCAAACTATAAATCTGTCCTTTTTGTTGAGCGAAAATCCTCTCAGATACCCATAAAAAAGGACATAATCGCTAGGCAGGGAGATAGATCTTTTTTCTATACGATTTAGGTGGCAGACTAGCACACGGTCCACCTGATGGGAAGTGGTTACCGTGGCCTTTGGAGGTATGTAACACCCTCTTAATTTGAAATAATACAATTTAGGTATCCCGAAATTAGATTCTTGGGGATTGCGGAAATAGGATCTCTTTTATTTCATGCAAGCGGAGAAATGGTCAACGTCTTGTTATAATATTTACATAAAAATAGAAACAATAATAGAATCCGTTACAATTCGTTTTTTATTCTAATTTAAGTTCAAATTGCAATTTAGTTTTTATTCTTTCCTTATTTTTTGGTATAGCTTCACTTTCTTCTCACATTTGCGTTATTTTATCCAAAAAAGAATTAATCGTGAAAGACATTTCAGATGTAATTTAACAATAATTATTTAGGGAAAATTTTCATATGGTACGCCACACTGAATTTTTCTCTGAATTAATATCGCCATTTCAATCAAACCGAGACGTCATCCGTCAAGCTCGCGACTAGTGTGAAAGGGATAAAATATAAATGTTTACTTCAGAATTTTTACGTTCGTAAAGCTTCGTAAAGGTTCGTAAAGTTTCGTTTTCAGGTTACAGTTTTTTTGACGTCGAACTATGAAGTCGACTACTCTAATTGGGGAATTGCCCTCCCTTATGTCACACTTTCCACGGCGCCGTAGCACGGCGCCGTGAATTTCTACGGCGCGGCGCCGTCGCCGTCGACGGCGCGGCGCCGGTCGCCGTCGACGGCGACGGCGGACGGTGCCGTGCCGTAGAGATGTAGCCGGGGCCTAAGGGTTAGCACGTTGAAATACGCGTCCCCATTGTTCAGTGACACTGAACGTACGTCACGCATGGATTGCACATGAACTGGAATCGTCTATGAAATTTCATTAAGAAGATTAACTGCCTCTAACAGTTTTCTCTTTTTTTTATACAACTTGTGGCAGGCAAGCACACGGCCCATCTGATAGAAAGTGGTCACCGTGGCCTATGGACGTATGCAATACCAGGGGCGTCACATTCGCGCTGCCGACCCCGTAAGAAGAACCCTCGTTTGGAAAACCACGGCAAGTATTACGTATACAAATCCTACCTATCCATACTAATATTTTAAATGCGAAAGTAACTCTGTCTGTCTGTCTGTCTGTCTGTTACGCTTTTACGTCTAAACCATTGAACCGATTTTGATGAAATTTGGTATAGAAGTAGATTAGACCTTGGTTTGGTCGCGATGACCGACATCCACGCGGGCGGAGCCGCGGGCAAAAGCTTAAACCGCCGCGGGGAAAGCAAGTATATAAATACGAAAGTTTTTAAAGATGTTTGTTATTAAATTTCAGTCAGATCCGTTCAGCCGTTGAAGTGTAATCTTCAACGGCTGAACGGATCTGACTGAAATTTAGAAAAAAGATAGATTAAAGTCTGAAGTAATACGTAGGTAAGGTTGCGGGAACAGGTATAGAATTTCAGGCGGTGGAGTCGCTTGCGTCAACTACTTGGTAAATAAATATGCTGATATTTCGCCTGGATAAACCGTAGTTACTCCACCAAGATTTTTGGATCCCCAGTCAACCTCACGTGCCAATTTGAGGAGCGAAGCTCTGGCACAGATGTTCCTCTAAAAAGCTGATAGGTCAGACGATAGTCGCTACCAAGCCGAAATATTTAATCAAAGACGTACACGTACATAGCCTCATAATACGGATTATTCTAGCTACTAAATGTATAAAGGTGCCACAAGGTCAAAGCGACAAAATGTTTGACTAGCTACCGTGACGAAACACTATGAGGTTACCTATTAATTTATTATTTATAAATCTCTATATAAGGTTTATGGTTACCCATATGAGATTCCTGCACGGTAGAAAATAATTAAGAATTTTTATTTGAACGAAATAAAACAATTAGAAGCATAATTTATATTGAAAGATAATTATTTTTCTATTATTATGTTTTGCGGTTTATTTAGGCTAAAAACCTGTAAAACTTAGCTATAAATCTTTATTTAGACGAAATAATTCAATCAATAAGCCTATTGCAATCTACTGCTGGATATAGGCCTTTCGCAATGTATGTCATAATAGGTACCCAATCCTACCCCTTCTGCATCCAAGTAGTTTCTTTTTCTTTTCAAACTGTACTATATGGGTCAAATATTATGATGAACCAATTTGAACCTATTCAAAAATTATCTATTCAAAATTCAGTAGGTATTGGTATAATCTCAATTTCCAACAAATATCCAAACATCTTAAACTTTAACGTATTTATAATATTAGTAGGAGTAGAATAAGATCCTATTTGTATTTCGCAAGCTAAAATTTTATTGGAGCAAACAAAATGTTCTAAATAATTGATATGACGAAATGCCTACAGACCCCTTTTACTTCTGGCATAGTTACAGAGCCGTACAATGTTATCTCTGACCCTTGTAATTTAATAATAAAATATTTCTTATTTAGGATTTTGTGCTGAACATAATGTGTGGGTCGGCCAGTGAATAATACCTGACATATCACATAACGTATCGGGGAAAAAAATTACAAGATTATCCGTCTTAGGAAGGCTTCGTGGAATTATTGACACGGTTGGTACCTTTGATACATGGCTCAAACGATATATACCCACAACTGTAGATATACGAAACAATAATGAAACTTTGTTTTTTATGTCACGTACGATATGACTGTTCAATGTTATAACTCCGGACAAGTAACTTAGACCTAAATCGCAAGATCAACGAGGCTCTGACGCCCGTGTATTGCTTTGTAATAATCTATGCTTGGTGAATTTGAGTTCGTTCAGCGCAGTAGCACCCCATGCTATCCTCAAAAAACACTCAAGAAATGTGAACTGCGCGTATAGGGCACATTTTGAGCACATTTTCGGTCCAAGACACGTATATCCGGAGTTATATCATTATATGAACATAGGTTTTCATCAATAGGAAGGTATGTCTTATTTATGCGTGTTACATAACTTCGCATTTTTAAAACAAACGCACATAAACCTAGAGCTAGAACAAGAGGCATTCTTACCTAATATTTTAGTGTAAATGAAACCTTATTTTCAGCTTTTAAACAAGAAAGAACAAACGAACGAATGTTCTTTCACTGTTTACAATATTAAGGTGCGTACAAATTATATAGCATAACATGTTAATATAACAATGTTATATAACATGTTTCAGTAATGTAGACACTGAAGTTAGTACAATGTTGCAAAGTTATAAAACAATGTTAGATAATGTGGACGTGTTATATAACACAAGTTATACAACATGTTACATGATCTGTACGCACCTTTAGAATTTGAGGTAGAGGGGATAGAATGAGCATTCGCTCGTTTGATGTAAATCAACCTTTAGATACGTTATATCATACAGTAAACAATATTATTTCAAAAGTAGATACCAATTTTTATCATAACTGTTGTCAGAGATTTCGTCGAATCCAATCGTATATTTTATAAGTCAAGGCTGCCAGCTGTCAATGTTATTGTCGATCAATCGTTTGCTGCTGTCACTGTGATCTATGGTCAGACAATCTTTCATCACCAAGTATACTTTGTTATGCTACTTGTGCTTACCATGACGAGCTATAATCGTTGGATTTCAGGACGTGAAAAAAGGAACGAGCTATGTATTGTCCTACTATAATGATATATTAATGATGTTTGTGCCGTGTTGGTTCCTGGAGAGTAGATTAGGGTCACCCCATCTCTTCCTGTGGGTGTCGTAAAAAGGCAACTAAGGTATAGGACTGTTCTCCATCCGACAGTAAACATACAGCTCATAACAAAGTGCCTGCTAGGCGGCAATAGGCTCGCCCCCTATTAGGTACGTGGGACCAAAGATCATAGTTGGTGAAATGTGGGTGTTATTACACCTCTGCCTACCTCTTAGGGGATTTACAGGCGTAAGCATATGTATTTATGTATGTAAAAGTTTGTTGAAGATGTTTTAGATATTTGGATGTGGTATTTTTTTTTACAACGGTTCACCTTGTCTATCTAGGTGTACCGTGGGTCTATGCGGGCGGAGATATGGACAAAAGTTACCTCAATTATAAAAATAACTCCCGCATTTGAAGGAACTTTTTGTATTGTGAATCATTGGAATGTTTCAATTATGTGGAGCTTAAAAAATTGACATATTTACAAATGCGTTGTTGTTGAGATAATCCCAGCTATGAGCGGCACAAATTCTCTACGTTTTTATTATTTATTTTTGTACAAATCAATGTATCGGAACCACCATGTTTCGTTATACAAATTAAAAATCATGTAGTACATAATATCTAGTAATCATTAGCTTAGCTGGAGAGGTTAGAGGGAATATAAGTAATTTCGGTTGCTAAATTTCTAAAAAAAAAAAAATTAAGAACACTAACTCCTCATAAGGAACATAGCTTCATAACTGCCAAACAGGCCGTAAATGTAATTACAATAACTTGTCTTATACTTGATTGATGATAAATGCTAAAATAACTATCGCTTGCTGATAACTAACTATCAAGATCGTGCTCGATAAACGGAGTATGTACCCTTCGTAATTAGTTCAGTCCTAACTTTGAGCTCTAATGACCAGGGCCTGATTCTGCCAAAAGCCACTGTCATACTACAGACAATGCAAAAAATGCAATTTAATTTTAGACTTTACTGTAATGATGTTAAAGTTCAAAATTAAATGGCATATTGTAGAGTGAATGTAATGAACTCTTTAATATTAGCAGAATCCGGGGCCAGGACATAATCGCCCGCTGTCTTATGCATGTAAGGAATGTGGGCTCCTGCTTTTTGAACAAAATCGTATGCATTTTTATATGTAGTTCTCGAAAGTAGTACTGTTTATCGAGCTCGAAATTTGCACTATATTATTTGCATGAAACATATAACATAGGAGCGCCAACAGGGCACACGTAGGATGTAACACAGAAGAAATAACATTACATTAGCCATGAGCAGTAAGGATCCATCACTGCAAATTATTTCAAAAGCATAAAACCATCTGTGGTTGTTTCACATTGACGTCATGGTGCTGTTGAAAACATAATACCTATACTGATAACCCAGTTGTATTTACGCTTGAGCGTATGTCTATCCATATAAAAGACATTATTGGTACCAAATAGCAATGTTACGACTACTTTCGAGCTATAATAATAAAACTTTATTAGGGAAACTGCCAGGTTAAGTACACTACCCTCGAATGGCACTGTCCTCCGATATAGGATAAATAGTAGGCTGTAATGACGACACATTTAATAGCAGCATATTCCTTTGGGTGGAAAAATATGGTTCTTTGTTTAGTTATAGATATATTCTGTCAAGTCAGAAAACGAATCTTGAGCCCCGAGTTTACCTCGGCCTGGAATGCAATAAGGAAAATGCGTTTCCATGAGATGATGATGATGATTATAGTCTGTTAAACTATTTACAATTCGATTACTAAGTGTATTCTATACAAATTACTTAATAATTGAATTAAAAAAATGGATGCCTCTTCGACTTTTTAGACGTAATAATAATATACCTCACTCAATCATTTTATTGCTGAAAATGTTATATTAAGTACATCAAAAGTGTTATAATGATGTCAAAGAAACACTTGTCCTACCGACCTGGGATATGACATCATAGGGATAATGGTATAGGACAGCATAGACGTATATAGGAAGAATGGTTAAAGTCATAAAGTTTGCTTTGAGTGCAAAATGGCGATAGAAAGATTATTATACTAGAGATTCACGCGAACTGTACTTTTATGTCACTAGCTAACTGATATTAAAAAGAATGAGTACAACTTTTCAAACTTAACGAACTTACTGCAGTTCAGTTTCACTCGTGCAAGTAACTGTAAGATTAATTTTATACATTACACAGTCTCTCCGTGTCTCTTCTTGTCGCCACTTGGCGGTATATACGGTTCGTTAAGTATCGTAAAGGCATGAACTTCATAACCAAAGGGATTATGAAGTTTACTGTTTGGCATGATTTTGAGACTGTGAGCTTTAATTATTTATATACCGCTTAAATGGCATACAGAAATTGTACAGACATACGAGTCATAAAGCTGCCACCACTTGAAACAGTAACATAATATATTAATGCTTAAAACATCAGAAATAATACCCAAACACCTCAAAATCCTCTATGAGTATAAAATATGACGAATACAAATGAGATTCAAAGAATACAAGAGAAGTAGTACTAAATTTTCTCTCTTACACCATGTATGTATAAAAGAATTTGTAAGCACAACGCGTGTAATCCCTACTAATATTATAAATGCGAAAGTAACTCTGTCTGTTTGTCTGTCTGTCTGTCTGTCTGTCTCACTTTTACGACTAAACCGCTGAACCGATTTTGATGAAATTTGGTATAGAGGTAGGTTAGACCTTGAGAAAGGACATAGGCTATGTTTGGTCGCGATAAACGACATCCACGCGGGCGGAGCCGCGGGCAAAAGCTAGTCGTTTCTAAAATAAATATCGAGATGAAAATTTTCCTAAACTTGTTGCTTATAAAACTTGTATCAAATCAAACTTTTGTTAATTTTATTGTCAGCTGTGTAATGTAAGAGATAAATTAAAGTATTCTAGGCCAAATGTATACTCTAAGCTACCAGCTATTACCTATATAAACTAAAAATGTCACCCCTACACCAAACCCTTATCTATTCTTAACTGCTCGGATACTTGAATGAATCCCTTTTACTTTTTTAAATGAACCTCAAAAGATTAAACAAGGTGAAGGACAGGAAAAAAAATAGAGCAGCCAGTTGGAAATCATAAATTTTTCCCGCTTGTTACTTTGGCAGATTATTTTTATCGTATTTTAAGTATTCGTCCCTATAATTTTTGTGAAGTAGTATAATATCGCCATTTGAACTTTTGCCGCGTATTTTTTTCTATTTGAAAGAACCCTGTAGAACGGTTGCCCCAGGGCTGACCAACAAAGAAATATTTATTTTTACTTTCAGAACTTAGACGTGGAACTTTCCAAATTTCACGCTTAGATATTAAATAAGTTCTAAGAGATATTGTGCTGCGAGAAGAAATGATAAGTTTTGCGTGATACAAGACCTTTATACGAAATATCAGTACAAAGAGTCAACTTGCTTCCATCATATCATAACAATACGAGTACTATTATATACGAGAGTGATTTAGAATAAGTATTTAGTAGCATTATCAATTGATTGCCAAAACCTCGAAATCTTCATTTGTAACCCGTTAACATTGATAGTTTTATTTTTCCATACTCCGTGGTACAGTTATGTGAATCTTTTTATTTGTAACTAAATGACACGATGAATCAAAACCTGTCATGGCAGTTGTACCTTTTTAGGTTGGTAGGATTTATACTTCGTAGTTGATTGTATTTTACTTCAAAGATATATTATTAAGAGGAAATATATTCGATTGCCTGACTCTATTTTACTTTTGAATGAAATTTGAAGTGATGGATTAAAAAATATATAAATATAAAGCTTACTTTAAAATCTCTATTGTTTTCGTATAATATATATAATAAGTAATTAATGAATTTACAAATGAAAAGTATATGTAACTATGACAACAGTATATTTGCGTTAGGGACTGATCGATTGTCGCATCAGAGGTTTGTTAGCTAATGTTAACTAACAAAACATAATAATACCTACAGAAATATAAATATAATAGAAACAAGTTAAAAGTAGTTCATGGTCATCATATAAATGACCACTTATATTTTTCATATCACGTATAAATCGAAGTAAAAAGGTTCCAATCAAAAAAATAAAATGTAAATAATAACAGGCGTGTATTCTGTTGAATTCATTCGTCGATCGACGCCCGTCGGGCGGCACGAGGAGTCACAATTAGATTTACTGACGACCCAAGGCACGTACCCGTCTCTAATCTTGTTTGTGAGAACCTCTCACAACAATATTACATATCAATTTCTACGCGAATACCATTCGATACGACCCTGACAACGTTTGGTATTGTTTTAAAAACGAATGTGATTTCGTTTTTTGAAAATATGTTTCTTGTTTTATTTATTTCCTTTGAAATTACCTTCCTGTCAATATAATCTCCAGTGTAATGGTCGAAATTCCGAACCGAGAACAAAAAAGGGTTAGTAGCTATGAGGGAACCATATGTGGGTCTCAGTTTGCCGTCCGTAGAAGGTCATTTAATGCGATTTTATATTGATGTTTAGCTACATATAATGTTTCTGTTTCGTGTTATAAGGTTTGCAAAAATACGTTGCTTTCCTTTTTTATCTATAGACTTAACCCGTACAAACACACAGATGTAATTTAACATAACATAACATAAACTCACGCCTATATCCCCGAAGGGGTAGGCAGAGGTGCTAGCACCCATATAAATAATACTAAATACATGAATACTTTGAACATTATAATATGTAGGTATGATATAATAAAGAGTTATTTGAATAATCCAATTAACATTTTATTTCACAAAATATACATCACAAATCCACAAATTACGTGATAGCTATATTATAGATTCACTAACGTCATGTAGTGGTTGCACATTTTTATAGTTCATTTGCAATATCAGTCTGCTAGTAATTACTGTATTTTGACCATCATGGTTGACATAACCCCTTATCTACGGCAATGCCAATCGATCCCATCTTACCGGGCAAAGAAAACTCGATTTTTATTAAAAAAAATAAAGAATGGAATTTTTGGGAAATAAAAAAAAATACTTATTTCATTAAATCGTTCAAATAATTTAACGATATACTCTTTTTTTATTCACTACACAATATTAAGTACCTAACTAATTCGAGAAGAGTTATGAACCATTAAATAAGAAAATTGTTTTACAGCTAAAATATTTCAAGTTTTCATCCTGCACTACGAACAAGTATATAGACGCATTTCTCTGAAAAAGAAAACTTAACCAGAATAATGAAAATTATTTGATGAGCTCCTAGTGCGCTAAATTTCAAAAGCAGCGCTTAATAGCTGTGTTGAGGGATTCTAATGACCAAATGCCAATCACGTAATATCCATCTGTACACCAGGGAACAGCAATGATTCACGAAAACACTGAGCATAACACTCGGTGAGTCTTAGCGAACTGAGTTGAACTGTCTTGGCATTCGTGTAAATATAAGAAATCTAATAACGCAAGGTAAAAGATCGATCGATCCATTGTAAACCTTTGAGAACACCGCGAGCCAAACTGGTCAGGTCCAAAAATAATAAAAAACGTGGAAAAGTACAAGCGCTTTATTCAATGTGTGATCAAAAAATAGGCAAGTCACTTCCAAGAATTCCACTTCCAGATGGTTTCAATACAAAACAAACACACACTCGAGATGTCAACTGTAAAGTATTTGGCATAGTATTACGCTCATGGTGCCAAAAACTTTACTTCCAAGAAATATTAGAGGCTGATATTGGAGCTACTTATTCTGTAGTAACGAGTACACAGGTTTTTCAGTTGAAACTTTTTAATCTATCAGAAAAAATCTGTCCTGGTTAAGGACTTTTTCTTCTTCATCTTCAACACAGCCCCTTTAAATTGCCTGTCCTAGACCTGATTCTAAGTGTCATTAGATCTACATGGCCCATTTGAAACTTTTCGCATGTATACTGCCATCCTACCACAACATATTACCAGATCCCACATAATTTGTACAATTTATCAACGTAGTCACGTCGCCTAACTTCTTGGTTCTCCATGTAAAGGTTGCTAGTACCACAAGAGTGAGGGCGTTTTTAGAATGATTATTTTAACTTCGGAAGAGTGAAGTTCCTATTAATAGACGCACTTATTATTACAGGATACATAGGTAGCGAAATGTAAGCTTAAAAGGATCGTTAGGGAAGTGATGAATACTTAACTTTAGTAGAAGTTCATCAGAACATTTATGTTCATTTTACTTACTACATCAAAATGAATAAACTGAATTACCAGTTTCAGAAATATACAGGATATTTCTGAAACTGGTAATTCAGTTTATTTATTTTTTGCTTCTACAGTTTAGTGTTCAGCGCTTTCCACGCTGCAGAAACCTATTACCGGGTTAAACCGGGTCAAAAGTTATCATGAAAGTTTCTGAATATTATCTTATTTAAAAAAAAACAAAGTGCAAGTTTACACTTGCACTTTGAATAGCTACTTTGAAATTTAAAACTAGTTTTTACAATAATAAAGGAAAACGATTAAAAAACCTATCCAATGTTTCAGAATACAACTGGAAGTAGATAGTATAATCAGTAGGGAAGAGGAACTTGCTCGATAATACGTTGGCAGTCAACGGTCTTATTGTTCATAATAGCCAACAGCGCATATTTTCGTTCCCTGTTTCAATATCGAATAGTATTTTTTTCTTTCAATTTGTTCCACGACTACCGCATTCATTTGCTTTGTGGTTTTACCATTCAATGCATACAATAGTGGCAAAAAGTTTTCAATTCAAGACAAAAGGAAATCGATACTGCGTGTAAATGTAGTCAAAATATTGACGTTAAAGTAGGTACTTAAATCAGAGCTTTTGGTAACTTTTGGGTACAGTAGTTTTAAACAAATAATAACATAGTTGCAACATTACCTTATACTGAAAATACATACAACTTTATTTTTAAACTATCGCGGTGTAAACTCATAGTTTTCATGTTTCGGGACTTATCGCGATTAATTATTATTTGGAACTTACTTGTGCCGACGTTTCGGGTGCGTTGCAGCACCCGTGGTCACGACTTGACTGGTCTGCGAGCGTCGAGAGGTGCGCGGGATTAATTTGTGTGCCTACCCTCCACTACTTATTTGTGAATGGTAAGGCTGGCGACACACAACACTCACTACGTCAGTTTTTAATGGCACTGTGTTTTTGGGTTTGAGTAATTTAATCACTGGATTCCACGTCCCAGACAGCCTGAATCCATCTTCCCTATTGAAATTTTTATATTTTTTGATTTCAATAGCTTTACGCACAATCCGTGGATAATAGTGGCGATCAGTGGAGAGGACTCTAGGCTGATGAAACTCAATCCAGTGATTGGCCCCCGACTCAAGATGTTCTGCTACTGCCGATTTATTGTGCTGACGGTTTTTCACAGCCGCGATATGTTCTCTGACCCTTTCTGCAATGGTTCGCTTCGTTTGGCCTATGTAGGAACTACCGCAGCTGCAATCCACTTTGTAGACACCTGGTGTTTGTAGAGGTATGACGTCCTTCGATGTTCGCACATATTTCGCTACTTTGGCGCACGGTTTGAAGATAGTCTTAATGGAAAACTTCCGTAAGCAGGATCCAATCTTGTCCGTTATACCTACCTACATAGGCCAAACGAAGCGAACCATTGCAGAAAGGGTCAGAGAACATATCGCGGCTGTGAAAAACCGTCAGCACAATAAATCGGCAGTAGCAGAACATCTTGAGTCGGGGGCCAATCACTGGATTGAGTTTCATCAGCCTAGAGTCCTCTCCACTGATCGCCACTATTATCCACGGATTGTGCGTGAAGCTATTGAAATCAAAAAATATAAAAATTTCAATAGGGAAGATGGATTCAGGCTGTCTGGGACGTGGAATCCAGTGATTAAATTACTCAAACCCAAAAACACAGTGCCATTAAAAACTGACGTAGTGAGTGTTGTGTGTCGCCAGCCTTACCATTCACAAATAAGTAGTGGAGGGTAGGCACACAAATTAATCCCGCGCACCTCTCGACGCTCGCAGACCAGTCAAGTCGTGACCACGGGTGCTGCAACGCACCCGAAACGTCGGCACAAGTAAGTTCCAAATAATAATTAATCGCGATAAGTCCCGAAACATAAAAACTATGAATACATACAACTATTTTCTTTTTTACACTTGGGGCCCAAATAAATCTCACCCCCTTATAGACAATTTAGGCGCCGACGCAGAATTTCTCTTGGTATTAAGAGGTTAAACTAGCGAATAGGACCCCGAAAATGCCAAAACAAACCAAATTGTTAATCATCCAAAGCTCGGCACGACCATAAGTAATATCTTTAAATGCTAAAGATCGGCATTGAAGCAAATATGTTTAAAAGTAAAACTTAATAAGTCTAAATAATAATACTAATTCACGAGGTACAGTACTGAGTGAACATGATAGCTATAACAGCGTCAAAACGGCGAACAGAAACTCCGCTACACATTTATAATATTATTTTAACGTTTTCACACATCATTACAGCGCAGAATCGAATTTTTATTATGACCAAATTTATTGTTGCATTTTTGAAGCAACTGTCTTCTTTTACATTTTTATGTACTTAGACCTGTATATATTTAAGATTTGACCTGATCTGGTTAGCAAAAAAGGTTCTGGCGCAGACTTTCCTTTCAGTTTTGGGGGGTCAGACGGTAAGCACTACAAAATTTTTCGTACGCACGAATTGGATTCTTATATACAGGAGTCGCTTGGATAGATAAATTTCGGAGAAAAGTGGCTGTGACATACGGACGGACAGACAGACAGACAGACAGACAGACAGACAGACAGACAGACAGACTAAAAAGAGAAAATCAAAAACAATAAGTTGTAGATACCATAAATAATTTATCGTTAACATTTTATGGAAAATTTATTCAGGCCTCTTCAACTAATTTTGTCTGTATGCCCAGCAAAATCTCTTGGGAACTGAGTGGTGTAAGTTATCAGTTATAGATTTACTCCAACGAATTCTGCTTCATATAGAATTCGTTCCGCTAAAGATCGAAGACGCTGCTTTTAAAATTAGCTTCCATCCAAAGGAACCTCCTAAAATAAAGGGCCGTTGAACTTCAATTAAATCTGGAACTTTATTCAATTTATGTCAACATTCTTTTAAAAACTCAGCTAAAAGGAATCTCGTAGTCAGAGAGATATCTTAAGGGACAGATGACCTTTAGTTTTTTCACTTTGGTTAATATCTACTTGCTATCTACCAGGTGTAGGACCTACACAACAACCTAGAGTAAAAAAAGGAATGTCTTCAACAGTAATTAATTTCATAGTTATTAAAATTGTGAATTCATAAGTTATAGTTGCAATTTTTACTGTTTCTGTTTCATTACTTTTTTAAAGTTACAATAAATAAAATTATGTTTTTTTTTTGCTAGTTTTAAATGAATGTACCTATATAGGCTAGGTAGGTAGGTAATTGAACTTCAAAACAATGATATTTAAAAAAAAAAAATACTTTCCTATTTTTGATACCTAGTCTTTCGCCTCGAAAGCATTGATATAACAATGCATTGTGACGTCAATACTAGAGACAAAAGACTCATGGGAGAGAATATGCAGTGCAAGTAACCAGGATTACATCGAATTATTAACTTATAAATTCACCTTAATCACCTTGGTCAAAGCTTATAATTATATTTTTTATTCATTTTAGTCGCGTGGTTTACATAGCGAATAAATCAGTATAAATTACCAAATTACAGTCCACTGTTATTACGTTCCTAAGAGCAATTACGATTATGGTCGAATTTGGACCAAGAGGCGCGTTAGGTTAAAACTATGCCATAAAATAATAATTTATTTAGATTGAACTGAACTGCGGACGGTGTCTTTAGTGCATTTGGCAGAGTGCCCTGTCAGGGCATAGGGTTACGGTACTAGAAGAACAAAGGGGATGAAAGATGTTAAATAGGAGTATCTTCAAATTTTATTATTAAAGATAATGTCAAAATTGGAGTATCTTCAATTTTTATTATTTACTCTCTTCACTAGCGATAAAAGAAATTACTTAACGCGCTTGTTATATAAAATAACCCTTTGTATAATCCACAAATAGATTTTCTAGATATCACCCTTCTTTGTGCTTAAAAAGAAGGAAGAACGTTTTTAAAAGACTTAAAATATTTATGCTTGTGCGAACATTAGAGGCCGTTGGCAGCCCTAATATTATAATGTTCATGTCACTTCACTTTCAAAACTATAAACAGAAATTACTTAGATTATTTAGTTACTAACTTCCTAAATTTATTCAAACATAATTTAAATATCCAATAATTCTTACTTGAAGTTAGTAGAGTAAATGGAAATTTATTTAGGGGTTCATTCAATCAAACCAACCCGAACTTTCAATTTTAATTGCTTATTCGAACGTTTCTAATGTATTGTGATGTCAATACTTGAAACTAAATTGAATTTGTGGTTTGGTTTGTATTCGTTTTGAATACTATTTCGCAATTTCATTAGTTGGCTTTAGTTTTAGAATTTGATTTAACATGCAAACTACAGTTATTTCATTTAATGTAAGCACTGCATTCTATTTCTAGTCCTTTGTTATATTTTTAGGTCTACGTATCATCGATTATTCATGCCTCTTTGCTTGCCAAAATCTACCAGTCTACTCTTTGTTACAGACTTGGATATATATAAATCCATACTTCCATACTAATGTTATAAATGCGTGAGTCACTCTGTCAGTCTGCTTGTCTGTTACACTTTCACGCCTAAAGCACTGAACTGATTTTGATCAAATTCAGTATAGATTAGACCTTGGGAAAGGACACAGGCTATGTTTGGTCGCGATAACCCACATCTACCAGGCTGGAGCCGCGGGCAAATTTACAGGTGGTGAAGAATAAATGTAGAGTAAATTCTCATTGGATTTACTACTTGGCTTTGAATGTCATGTGCCCAATGGCTTACTCAGACGCTCGAACTAGTACTCGAAGTTGTCGTACATCGATGATATGGTATTTGGGAATGCGGAGACTCGACTTCGCAGAGCCAGCCATCGAATACAATGACATTTGAAAACAACAATCCTCAGTCTCAGAAGAGACTTTGCCTCACTGTGTGTGTTTTACCGTCTATACATTGGTTTGTGCTCAGAAGAACTGTTTGACAAGATGCCAACAGCTACATTCTATCATCGCACCCCTCGCTACAGGCAGGGAGTTCATCCTCACACAGTGCGCACGGTGCGGTTTGAATGGTACTTCATCCCACGCACACTCAAGCTGTGGAATGAACTCCCTGCGGTGGTTTTCCCAAGCGACTACAATATGGGGTTCTTCAATAAGGGCATTCGAAGGTTTCTTCAGGGTCGGCAGCGCGAGTGTGACGCCCCTGGTGTTGCATACGTCCATTGGCTACGGTGACCGCTTCACATCAGGTGGGCCGTGTGCTTGTCTGCCAACTAAGTGGTATAAAAAAAAAGAATATTACTTTAAACCAAATATTTTAGCAAAAAAAAATTACACATATACATATTTCCCTTATTGCCCTACTCATGCCTTCCCTCATGCCATACCTTAGTTCCCTACAGGGCAGGCAAAGACAACGGCCCGCCACATAATTGTTCCTATCCTTACATACTTTACGAGCTAATAAAGTGACAGTAGCAGTGAGAAGCAAGCCTCAAGACCTGCCCTTTTTTCAACACCTTACCAATTTGGTACTGGCCCAAAAAGGCACTAATTGATATTTTTATCTAAATGTCCACTTACCTAAACATTAATGAACTGAGCTATTCTTATGCGGAAGAATAACATTCAGCAAATTTAAATCAAAGAGGTTTCAGAACAGACCCGCATAAATTTTGAGGTTTGTTTGTGTTTGTAAAATTACCATCTATCCACCCTCATCAGGCAAATCAAACTGTGTAATTACTTTACATCGCCAGCTATTATTATGTTATGATCATGATATACGCCGATGATTATGGTAATTACTGCCAGTATTAACGTATATAGTTAGTTCGTGAGCTATGATCGGACATATAATATATGTGTATTGTAGTTAATTTAGTTCTAGATTAGCCTTCGACGCTGATTGATAGTGGTGAAGTTTCGACTCCGACGATAATTATTTTCTTGTTAAATAGGATACCACCCGGAACGGTGATTGTTTTCACTCTTATGTTTTTACTAAACTGTGTCCTTGTATTCTAAAAGGTCTAAAGCCTAAGATCTACGACCTATTTGATTAAAGACTTCACCCACTTTTATTTAATCCATTTGCAAAGTGACGCCATTGACACGTGCGGCTTTAAAGAAGTGAGCTTTAAAGGCACTTTAAAATCCATTAATAATATTCTCTGACAAACTACATTGCTAAGAGTGCAGCGATCGATGCTACCCTCTATGATCATATTAAAAAAATTAAGTATCCTTTGGTAGAAGCACATAAAACTGACTTCAGATATTCATGAGAAGTAACTCTTTATATTAAACTTAATTGGATGAACATTGGAGATATAACCTTGAGGGATATGTAACTACCTAAGTGGCATAGGAATTCATTCCCTTATTGTGGTGAAACAGTACTTACTTAATACTATTAAACAAAAACTAAATTTGGTTAAAATAGGCATAATTTTGAGTAGATGAAGTTTCACTGGACTATCACAAACCTTACCAAAGGCGCATTCAACCACGTGCAAAGGGTGATAATTTCCCGGTTAAAACATTCGTAGTACGGCCATGACTTCACCCTACTTTCTGCTAATATTACCTATATATCTGAAATTTTGTGAAGATTTTGTTGTTCAATCACGCTCCAACGAATGAACGAAACTGCTGAAATTTGGTACAGGTATGTATTATAGCCTGGAATAACACATAGTCTAGTTTTTATCCGGAAATAGGTTCCTATGGGTTGCGGAAGCGGAAACCAATTCCAATTGGGCGGAGGTGCGGACAAAAGTCAGAAAGTTATGAAAATGCAATTTTACATTTTCATGGTGTCGCATGTCGGTGCCATTTATAGAATACTTACTTATGTGGTAAAATAGCATATTATTTTGTTTGCCATTATGGTATAAAAATAAATTGTTCCAACAATTTAATATTCTCTTGACAAGACGGATCCTTGAGAGTTAAACATTCAAGGATCTTATTTCCGTCAAACTTAGTCATTGAATTTAGACAACTGCGTTTACCTAAAGTCTCAGGAAAGTTTAACTCAAGTAAATAGCTGCTGAGTTATTCGGAAATACTAAAGTTCTATTGGAGCCATTTTACGTTATAAAGCAAATTATGATAATAAGCAATATTAAGTATGTAGGCTCAGCTTTAACACTTTCTCGTCGAATAAGCTATAACCGCGTTAAATTGAGGAAAGTGAACTTTTTTCCATTTCATAACGTTTGAAGCTAAAAATAAAGTTATTTACAAACAACTGTGTAACAACAGCTAGGTAGAACCAATTAAACGTTGAGACAGTAATCCTACTTTCTATCTACTAATATTATGAATGTGCAAGTTTGTGAAGATGTTTGAATATTTGTTATTAGATCACGCTTTAACGACTGAACAGATCTGGTTGAAATGTGGTACGGGATAGATCCCAGAAGCAGATTCCCATGTGCTGCAGGGATCAAAATTCCAACGCGGGCGAAGATGCCGGCAACCGCTAGTTTGAAAATTTATATTCTGAATGATGGCATGGTTGATCTTTGTTAGGAATGCTAATATTTACATAAGTAGTGTTTACTTAAGTCACAGAATAGATAATAGTAATGCTTTAGTCATACCAACTACGAGTAATTAGATTTGATTGTTCAGAAGTACATATACACAATTTGAAATTGCTTTAAAGTATATATCTTGATAATGGTACAGTAAATGTACTTCTGTGTATCATAAAATGGGTAGGCCTTTGGTGTGGGATGCAACTTGTGTCGACACCCTGGCGCCTTCCCATCTTCCAAGTACGATGGACTGCGTATGCGCTGCTACAGCATCAGCAGAGACTCTCAAACGACGCAAATATACCAATTTAGCCGGTAGTTAGCTACATTTTTTGAGCCGTTTGGAGTCGAAATGTTGGGTCCGTGGGGTCCAAACGCGCGCGCGCTCTTCAAAGAAATAGCAAAGCTACTAATCGACGCTTCCCGTGACCATAGGGCTGGCCTTTACCTCGCTCAGAGGATTGGCATCGCCATTCAACGAGGTAATGCCGCCAGCCTTCTGGGCACGGTCCCAGTAGAGATCGATGTGGAGGAATTACAGTCACTCCCTATCTTTTAATTTTTTTTGTATATAGCATATTTTTGTATATATTTTGTAAGTAATTGTATTTTTTTTCCATATTTTTATAATAACCTAGTATAATTATTGTAAATATTATTGTAATGTAAATAAAAACATCCTGTATCATAAATAGTTCAATACTGATAATAATCTTGATTGAGAGACTTACCTTTCTTCACCTTTTATATACCTACTGTGTCGTAATTATACCGGACAAGTTCTTTAACATTAACAAGGGCTATAGTACGTACGTATGTACGTATGTACGTACAAAGATATTTAGAATAGAAAAAATTGCTTTACTCATTTATTATCAAGTGGTATTTGTACCACTTGATACCATTAATACCATTCTGTGGTTTGCCACGGAATAGATAAATAGTTCACAAGACTACATAATATTATTGCATTAAGTTAACGTTAGAGTAGTGTAGTATATTTTATACTATTAGAGTAAAATTGAATAAAATAACTTTATCTTGGAGTGAAGTAGTGTGGAGTAGAAGTGTGTTTAGATATTTTTATGAAAACAAATCTTACTAGGTAGAAAGTTTGACATTAAATTTACAAGTAAGTATTTAGTGTAAAAAAGGCCTATAAAAACTATAAACGCCGACATTCAAATTACAAAAAAAAAAGTTTTTGGAAAGGTATACCTTGTATCCAGAACCACACTGTTAGAATTTTCCAAATTAAAGGAAATATATCAAACTAGCTGTTGCCCGCGGCTCCGCCCGCGTGGATGTCGTTTATCGCGTGGTGTTGTAAATAGTGCTGAAAGTTGAGCGTTGAACGCTGATTAGACATTGTACTCGCCTCTCTATTCGACTCGAGGAGGTAGGTACACCACGGTATATTCGTCCTAATGGAGCAGTCCGACTGGGGAAGTATCTCCGCCCTACAGAAGGCCGCGGCTTAATAACCTCGTGTTATGTTTCCGACGGTGAGTAGGGTAGCCAAAGCACACTGGAGAGTAGCTTGTGCTTTGTGCTATCAGTGGGAAAACCAAAGGCTTTGTCCGATTTATCTTTTGCGCTGACGGCACAGATTCTCTAAGTTCTTACAGGGTAGGCAGCACGAGTGCGACTCCCCTGGTGTTGCACCCACCCATAGGCCACGGTAACCACTTACCATCAAGTGGGCCCTGTGCTTGTCTACCACCTAAGTGGTATAAAAAAATGTCTACCTGCATTATTTACTCGAGTCTCTACTCCCCATACCTTTGCCCTTCCCCCACCCTCTCCCCTACTCCTTCCCCTTCCCCGTTGTATCTCTTGTCTACTCCACTATATCCCTCACCACGCTCTAATCCAGGAATGGCGAACCAATGGCACGCGTGCCAAAGGTGGCACGCAGCACAATTTTTTGGGCACGCCAGCAGTGCCACCACAAAGTACCTAGGTATTTAGATGCGCCCGTGTTATACGATAGCCACAAAAAAGGTTCGCCATCCCTGCTCTTAGTTCTTAAAGGGTAGGCAGCACAAGTGTGACTCCCTTGGTGTTGCACTCACCCATAGGCCAAGGTACCCACTTACCATCAGGAGGGCCGCGTGCTTGTTTGCGACCTCATGACTACAGTACGACTCCCGACTATTATAGTATGGGGTACTTCAAGAAGGGCGAGTGTGACGCCCCTGGTATTGCATACGTTCATAGGGCACAGTAACCACTTTCCATCAGGTGGGCCGTGTGCTTGTCTGCCACCTAAGTGGTATAAAAAAAATGTTCTACCTGCATAATATATTATCTACTCGACTCTCTACTCCCAATACCTTTGCCCTTCCCTTCCCCCACCCTCTCCCCTACTCCTTCGCTTCCCCGTTGTATCTCTTGTCTACTCCACTATATCCTTCACCTGTTCACCAAGCTCAGCTCTAATCTAAGTAATCTGTCTGTGTGGAAAACGATTTTGTAACTGATCTTAAGACAGTACTGACATCTATTTCATACCTGACAAAATTAGAAAATTGAAAAAAAAAATGATTAAAAATGCTTATATACGTCCAGTTGGAACGAAACCATAGTAAGTTCAAAACCGCGTTAACGCCATCTAGTTACGCAGGTGGAAATAAATTCATTGACAAAAAAATAATAATTTCATGATTAAAATCGCATTTGTTTACACAACTGTAAATTTAAATTAAAGTCTATTTATTTACATACTTGCTCGGATGTAATAAGATATAAAATTTCATCCATAAGAATAAAAAAGCGCCATCTATATTTCCGCTCATATTCCGTATAATATCAATATTGTTCACAACTCCGGTTCTACTCAACCGATTGCGATCAAACAAACGTAAGATTTTAAGTCTGACCAAGCCCTATCTAACAAAAAAAACCGCATCAAAATCCGTTCAGTAGTTTTTGCGTCCATCGCGGACAAACAGACAAACAGACAAACAGACAAACAGACAAATAGACAGGAAATGAAAAAAATATATTTTCGTGTTCAGTATCGTTAATATAACATAACCCAAGTATTTTTTTTTAAATATCTCCAATGTACAGACACGACCACTTTACAATTATATAATAGTATAGATAGATGTAATAAATAAATACGAATTATTCAATTCGTATTACCAGTGACAAAGAACAATACCTTTTGAGCGAAGTACCTAAATTTCACGATAATACATATTAAATTGATTAACCTCTAGCAATATAATACCTCCACTTTTCATTTGTGCAATTTAAAAGGTTTCATTCAAGAAAGCAAGTCTAAGTAGTCTTTTCAATCAAATAAATATATACATCCAGAAGAAAAACGAGTATCAAAATCTCAATCGTTTTCTCTGTCCGCAAGTTGCAGACCTATTACGCAGGGAAGCACATAATTTTACTGTCGGAAACAAACCATTAAGAGAACCACCCATGTTCTTGTTCTTACTAAACAAATGTCAGAACAAGTTGAACAATTATCTAACGCTAATGGTCGCTGAAGTGAACATAGTTCGTTAGCAGATTACTATTAAAAATACACGAAAGTACATTATGTATTAGTATATCATATTAGTATATCATTTACCGACGTATTTGATGATATTATAGTTTCTCTTCTGACAACAAACTAGCTCAGAGTCTGGGGTCCGCTTTACCAGTCTAACTGCGGACTGGCAGTCTGACTGGAGTTCGATATTTTCCGTGAAGCGACAACCACCTGACCTCTACAACCCAATGGCGATATCGGAGCATTGCAGATAGACCAGTTATTGGACTTTTTAGGGCCCCAACTACCCGTGGCAACCGGGACCAACGGCTTATTCATCATCACTACATATTATAAAACAAAGTCGCTGTCGCTGTCCGTCCCTATGTACTTTTGCTTAAATCTTCAAAACTACGCAACGGATTTTTTTTAATAGAGTGATTCAAGAGGAAGGTTCATATGTATAATACATGTATAATATTGTAGAGAAACACTGATAAATTTAGAGATATACAGCAGGAACGGGGTCAGTAAATATCGCGGTACGAAGTTCGCCGGGTCGGCTAGTAATCTATATACCTAAGTAGTCGCCTAGTAACACTCCAAATTTTCAAAGCGGCCTTGTCTGATTTCCTAAGCCAATATTATAACTATGTCAATCAATAACTTACCTTTTCACCTTTACAACCTTCACGAACAATAAACCCATAAAGAAACATGAAAAGCGCCGTCATAGAAAAGACATTAGCGTATCTAGTACAGGCGAGTAGAGAATGTACGAGGTTCCTAGTACTGGCTCAACGTATCGCTCGTTGTGGCATAATTGGCAGGTAACCGACGCCTGCGCTTTGCTCCAACTTTTCTATCAACTTCCCTACCGACTTACGTAATAAGCTGTGAGTAAGTTTTTATGCGAAATAAAAAAATTCACAGCGTATAATACAGTGCTTACATGACGTGCCAACGCTTTCAACGACTTGAGGGTTAAATCATATCTTACTTCAATGTATGTCTGTAATGAGATACGGCAGCAGGCAGACGTCTTGTTAGTGGATGTTAATTTACTTTACCACTTTTTTTTAACAGGCCTGAGTATTTGTAGTTAACCCTATCGTACTTCCTACTAACATTATTAATGTAAAAGTTTGTGAAGGTCTTTGGATGTTTGTTATTCAATGACGCTGTAATGGCTGACCGTGTCGATTTAAATTGATTAAGATAGGAAAAAGCGAAATCACGCTCAGGCGGGACTCGAACCCGTGGCCTTTCCCTTACAGGGGGAATGCTCTGACCACTGAGCAACCGAGCTTTGCCCGAACCTGATCCAAATTTCCCTATACATTCGTCTTGGGGCAATGGTAGGAGCAATCTATCGATACTTGTACGAACTATCAGAACCAATGAATGATGTTATAATCATTTTTAAACATTTTTTATTACTCCGATTTTATTGAATGAAATTTTAATCATTAGTATACATACATACAATCACGCCTCCATCCCCGGAGGGTTAGGCAGAGGTGAATTAACACCCAAATTTCATCAATAATTTTATTAGGTCCCACGTAATAGGGGGTGAGCCTATTGCCGTTTTCAGGGCACTATTGTTGACCCGAGCCATGTATAGGCTGAGTCTGGACTGTATATATTTATCTGATGTTAAACAGCCCTATCCCTTAGTCGCCTTGTACGACACCGCATGGGAGGAGATGGGGTGGCCCAAATTCTACTCTGCCGGGAACCACACGGCTTAGAATTCTATTATATATATTCTAGTATGCTAATTATTCAAATTGATTAAGATAGTAAAAAGCGAAATCACACAGGCGGGACCCGAAGCTGTGATCTTCCCTTACAGAGGAAATGTTCTGACCAATGAGCTACCGAGTTTCACCCGAACCTGATCGAAATTTCCTATACATCCATCTTGGGGCGACGGTGGGAGCAATCTTACATTCCACAGATCTACTGCCGCCCGCCACCCCTGACTTAATGGCTTATTAGTCAAATGCTCTAGTTTGTCTTGGTTCGGACATGTTATGCGTAGGGATGAAGGCATTAACTATGAAAGTGGATGGCTACAAGGGGAGAGGAAGACCTAAAAGGAGGTGGATGGACTGTGTGAAAGATGATATGGTTAAGAAAGGAGTGAATGTTGAGATGACTGCAAATAGAGATGAACGGAAAAAGCACACATGTTGCGCCGACCCCAAATAAACTTGGGATAAGGGCAGGTGAATAATGAGTCAAATGCTCTACAACTATGCCACGGAGGTCGTTAATTAACATATGAAATAAAATGACTGAATGTATGTTGGGTCACGCACAATGTGGGATTTCATTGCGGAAAAGAACGTGTTGATTATAAAGTTAATATGGTTTTTATTTCTACGGTCGTTAAGCACTACATATAGCGTGTCGGCTAACATTATCCCATCGTCCAAAAGCTGCAGTACTTGCCTACTTACCCTCTTATTCATTGTGTATTTTCTTTGTGTGTGTGTGTGTTTGTGTGTGTGTGCGTGTGAGTGAGTGTGTGTGTGTGTGTGTGTGTGTGTGTGTGTGTGTGTGTGTGTGTGTGTGTGTGTGTGTGTGTGTGTGTGTGTGTGTTTTATTTTGCACTTCAATACAATATTCATTATTCCATGGGCACCATTTTAAAAATTAAAATTTACACCAAAAAGGGGTAATGATTCTCTAAGTTTCGTTTATCTAACTATTTTTCCTTATATTTTTAAGGGAAATACAGTTTTTTTTACGATTTTTAAAACTAAAGATTTAAATCGCAACCTGAATGTTGACATCTGCCATTCTAAATTTATAAAAAGATAAAACTAGCAGATTCTCTATTCTAAAATTAGTTTCTCCATTTTTGTACAGCAACAATACATTACACAGAAAATGTTATCCAACAAAACTGTCCCAATATTATTCTACTTGATAAACAACAAACCTTTCAAAACAAAAGCGTAACAACAAACTACTCCACTACAAAATCTATACAAACCTAATCCAAAATTTACCTTTGCGAAGTCTACTTTATTATTCTAGAATATTCCACAGAATATTCCAAAGTAAACAGAATAAGGTATCCCCAGGCGAATACAGGCGGCTCTTAAACGAGAGACAGATATAATTATCTTAAACATTGTACGGATATGTATACACTGTTAATTGCTGTGGAATGGTGTTTCTCAAGCCTGCAACACCGATATCAAAACATGGAGTGTTTAATCAGGAACAATCAACAAAGTAACAGCATCGTTGGCTCTGTCTGCAAGTCACTTAACGAGGATAGATGGATGTCTATTACAGTGCTACACGTACTACACTAGCCTTGTCATTACACGGTTACCCAATGAAGGTTGAATTAGTTCAAGGAAATACGTTTGTTTTGTAGAGGATTTATGACCTTCGGAAGTTAAGTCTTCAAACTATGTACATACATTGTTTCTTGTTTTAGAAGACTTAACTTGTAGGGATAGCCTACAAGGCTCTGGCGTAGGCTGTCTTTTATGATTGGGTAGTCAGATGACAGTCGCTCCCTTAAACGCTAGACAAGTCAAATCTTGAGAAAGGGTAGGAGAGCGAAACCTAAGCTCTGAAGTACAACATTTGGATAAAACCGGGACTACGGGAGCATTGCTGGGACCATGATGATAACGCCTATAAAATATAGTACGTAAAAATGTTGAAGTAAAAAATATTGAATGCAAATATTTTACAATACAGTTATCTTTATAGATAGATAGATAGATAATTCTTTATTGTACACCAATAGATTTACAAAGATGACAAGTAGGTAGCATGTATTATAGTTTATAATTTACAGTATTTAATTCGTGGAACACTTACACGAATGTTAGGCATTAAAATAATGTTCAATGCTTTTATCGCGATTAATTGCTTGAAAAACTAAACCTAAAATGATGAATGAACTTTCATTGTTAATTTAAATGCACAAGTTTTGAAATCTAAATTAGTACTCATCTTAAAATAGTATACTGGGAATATTCTGACTAACTCCAGTCAGAACATACTACTTTAAGGTTTGTAAACAAAGCACAGTTCCGGATTCTCCATATCGCTTCGGTACAACAGACAAGCACAATGCCAACTAGCATAATTCCTTTGTATTCAACTTGCACCGGTTAAGTTTCACCACTCACATTGTCCCGATGTCTAGCTTGATTTGTGATAAAAGTGTGCCACTACATGCACTTAATGTGAATAAATAATGTTGAATGCACGCGGTGTTAGAACACTCATCGACGTGTGTCTTTCGGTGTCATGTTTTTAAAATGTTTGTTCTTTTTGCAACTTTTATGTATTTTAATAGTGTCTATAAATAATAAATAAATAAATAAATAATGATGCGTGAAGGCGTTACGCGTAAAGATCGCGTACGGAACTCTCGCATCCGCGGCAGCCTCCATGTCCGTGACATCGCGGATAAAATGCAAGAGAGTCGCCTTCGCTGGTGCGGCTACGTCTTGCGGCAACCGCCAGGCTACGTGGGGAACAAATGCCTGGCAATGGTACCCCTGCCGGGTCCAGGTAAAAGGGGTAGGCCAAAGAAGTCCTGGCTTGACGTCGTGGAGGGTGATATGCGTGCTAATAGTCTCACTACCATGGACGCCCAAGATCGTGCGAAGTGGAGATGGAAGAGCGGAAGGCAGACCCTGAGCTTCGAGGTCATCTTGGCCACGGATGCAATCAGGAGAATACGTCTATATGCAGATGATGATATAAATATGTGTATGCGTGTGTGTGTGTTTGTGCGTGCGTGTGTTTGTGTGTGTGGGGGGGTGCGCACTGGTCTGAGAGATAATTGGGAATTTCCCCTACATCCACTGGCTAAGACCTATTTCAAATCGAGATGTAGGTCTATAATCCGGGATCAAAATTTCACGCGAGTGCCGTCGTGAGCTATACATATCATATACAACTATACATATTATTATTGCGTACAGATAGCGCCATCTATACTAGAACAACTGAGTACGTAATAAAGTGATATATATCTCTATAGCAGTCCGCAGTCAATCATATGACACGTTATTACCAACGAAAGTGAGCTTTGATCACGGAACGAACTCACATTTTTATATATTGCGTGTAAGTAATCCTCTAGGAATAATCCTCTAATTCTTCCTTACCACAGATTTTTTTATTGAAAACTTTATGGATGGTTGATCCCTAAAAGTTCAACAACCCAGTCTAACTACAGAGCTTCGATATCAGACAATCGCTTCACGGAAAAGTGAAAATCGATTACAACTAAGTTGGTAAAAGACTCAGAGATTGACGCGGACCTGGGGTGTGAGTGTGGAGTTGCTTCATAGACTATGGCCCACCTGCTAACGTGTGCTGCACGTCCATCTACCTGTACACCGGAGGACCTAACGAGTGCCTCCGAGAATGCGATTCAGGTAGCAGCATACTGGGAAAATAGAATTTGAGAGTAGAAGCACCATCGATTCGACAGAAGAAGAACTCAGAGGTTGATGATTATTTAGTGCACTGATCACCGAAAATATGTGCGACATTAGATATTCAATTCTAATTTCATCCGTATATAAAACTAGTTATAGCTTGAGTAATAACTTCAACAGAACATAAATCTGGGTCATAAACCGAAGCAATAAAATTGGCCTGAGGCGTTAGTGCTGTTCTATCGTTATACTCTGACGACAGATCTTATCATGACAGTGTGTAGGTAAACTGGTCACTAAAGCTATTCTATGACCAAAGGCTCTTTGTTGTGGAATATATGCCAGTAGGTATATAAACTAACTATAGCAATCCAAACCACTATTACTATGACTAGTAATAGCGATTTGGATTGCTATAGTTAGTTTTATTTTGATGATTAGTAAAAACTACACCAAAAGGTGAAGTGCTTTCTTCAGTACGTTATACTGCGCGGATGATCGGTCGCTCCGTCATATCGTCTTTTATATGCAATAACATCATCCCCGACGGAATTTGATAGATAATTGACGAACGGGCCTCTGGTGTATGTTTTCTACTCTAGATTAAGGGTTTGGCAGTTGTCACTCCCATCAAAGTCCAAATAAACCCCAATAGGATAGTGCACCCCGGATTCCCAAGTGCAAGTTTTAGATGCAACTAAGATTGGTGCTGAGATAAAGAAAGAGTAGTCGTTAAGAGGTCCTCATTATCCTTGCAGCCTTCTAAATCCCGGTCGCATCTGAGACTTTCACTTCGGAGTCCAGGGCCCGCTGTCGTTTGAAGGTGACTCCCCTGGTGTTGCACTCGCCCATAGGCCACGGTAACCTCTTACCATCAGGAGGGCCGTGTGCTTGTCTGCGACTTAAGTAGTATAAAAAAAGTATTTCTACAAAAACGCTTTCAAGCCTGCAAAATCATTTATCATTTTTTGTAGGCACTTAGATATTTAAAAGATTCCACGGCGATAGTATACGCTCGAGTGCACGCAACGATTCGGTGAGAACAAATTGCTAGAAGTTAATGTTAGCAGCCCGGATAGCGTTTTAGCCGTGCACCAACCCGTGCCAACAGTCATCCAACACGACAATTAAAAACTCACCATCCCTATCTTGTCATCGTTTTGTAAAGCAGTGCACATAATATAAGGTACAAAGCCTGTTTGCCAACATTACAGATTAGTTTTTCAAACATGTGTGTACAGTCAGTGACAAAAGGTGAATGCATAGATTTGAAACTTTAAGGCATGTATTTTAGAATGGTCCTTAGTTCTAAATCTTGATTCATCTGAGGACAGATTATATAATCTGTCAAATTAATCTTAGCATGGTGGCGTGAACATATTTCTTCGCTTCTTTTCGATCAATGAAGTTGATGAGATGTCTCAAATTATGACATTTTGGCCATGTGACTCCTTTTTAAGTGATTTCATTGGTCGAAAAGAAGTCTCGATTTTGTTGATGTCCGCCATACTGAGGCAGCTGTAAATTAAGATTCGGACTGAATGCCGTCCTAGAATAGGCGCCTAAAATCAGAATGGACATTTTCATTACTTGCAATGCAAGTTTAAAAATAAACCTCCAGTGGCCAACTTGGAAATCGGTAAATTGCCTGCGGACCCAAGTTGGCCGCTGCAAGGAAAACATAGCAAAATGGGGCTATATTAACTTGTTACAAGTGCCTTGTGATTGCGAAACCCCATTTCAGTCCATATCACATTTGTTACCCACTATCCTCCTCCACCTGTGCCAACGAAGATCAACATAGCACAAAAAAGCACCAGGGCAACAGACAACGCTGTGACTGTGGTGCAGTAGAAACCGGAATGATATTAGCCATTCACTCGAAAAAGAACAGTATTTTCATTAAGAACTAGCTGACCCCGCGAACTTCGTACCGCCTAATAGTCAATTCTTTATTTTTTTTTAAATTTTTTCTCCGTAAGAACCATCCTCGTACTTCAAGGAATATTCTAAAAAAAGAATTATCGAAATCGGTTCAGCCGTTCTCGAGATTTGCGCTTTTAGGGATTCATTTTTATATAATAGAAGAGAAGAAGATTATTAATGGCTATGCTTAAGAACTATTTTTTAATCTGAAAATGATCAACCACTTTTGCCGCTGAATATACTAGTCGCGTAATTACCCGCCAACGTATCACGATGTCGGCTTTTTGAGTAACTTTTTGTTTAGTTGAACTAGATAGTACTTGTAAAGCTTTCTTTCCGAATAAAAGTAAGTCGTATAAAAGTCTACTCAAAGAAAACAACTTGTACAAAATCTTGCTGCGAAGCTATCGAAATGACTAGCACTTTGACACGTTTATATAACGTACTTTTGTACCATACGCTTTATTTACTTTGAAAGGGTGATTTGTGCGTAGTCATTGTGTCTCTTGAGTAATATTTGAGTAGTTGAATCCTAGTAAATAATATTATAAAAAACCAACTATAGAAGGACTAAGGCAAAGAAGTACACCGTCTAATGGTAAGCGGTTACCATGGTCTGGGAGCACTTTTAGCACCCAAGATGTCGACGCACTTTATATAGTTGAGATTAAGAGGATGAGGTAACCATAACTCAGGCTGGGAGGTCAGATGGCAGTCGCTCCCAATATAGCCGAAATACCAAGCCACATCATATCTCCGAGGCGCAGGCCTCTGATGCGACCAGCCCCTCTAGACAAGTGGCAATTCGTTGCTCGGCGTATGATGGAATAGAATGACAAATGTATAGGATTTGACGTTTTTGACATTCGTTGACGCCTGTCATAAACGTCAAATCCCATACATTGTCTAGGGGGGCAGGCCAGGTCTATCGCAAGGAGGATGGTGAAAAAAAGCGGATTTAGCGATACTCTCACAGACCACAATAGCTATTTGTTTTAAAGCTGAGCAGTAAAATAAACAGTTCATAATCCTACTAATATCATGAAAGTGAAACATAATAAAGCATTTGTACTTTTCCACATTTTTTTTTACCTGACTGGTTTCACCACACTACATTCTCAAAGGTTTAAAATAAAAACATTATGGAAAAGTACAAGAGCTTTATTCAATATGTGTAGCAAGTTCTACCAAGCGTCATCAATCTCCAGAATAAACATAAAAGTGAAAGCTTATGAAGATGTTTGGATACTTGATACGCTCAAACAACACTGAGTGGATCTGGCTAAAATTTAGTATGTAGATAGGATTATATTCTGGAATAACAGAATCAAAATTCTACGCAGGCAAAGCAATGGGTAACGGCTAGTTCCTAATAGTGGTGGTAGCAAGAAGATCCATACTTTGTACTATTATTAAAAATCCCCAGATATATCCGGCCCCGACTCAGCGTCAGATGCATAACTCGAGTCAAAAATAGTGCCTATTGCCATCACCCCCAATTACATGGGATCTAATACAATGGTTGGTGAAATGTGGGTGTTGATTCACCTCTGTCTAACCCTCCGGGGTTAAAGGCATTATTATAATGTATGTATGTTAAAAAAACTATCAATAGAATTCAGAAATCGAATGCATAACAACAAATATGTGCAAATAAAAGCTTAAACATACACCACTAGACTATTGTATAGTGTAATTAATATCCATATCCATACTAATATTATAAATGCAAAATTAAGTCTGTCTGTTTGTTATGTATTCACGCCTAAACTGCTCAACCGATCTTGCTGAAATTTGGTACACAGATAGATTGGAGCTTGGGAAAGGACACAGGCTAGGTTTGGTCATCGACATCCACGTGGGCGAAGCCGTGGGCAAGAGCTTATTTCTATAAAATAAAATGTAAGGATAAAAACTTTATAAGCTCTTAAGAGCTTAGAAGAGAGAAAGAGAGAGAGATTTGACTGTGAACTGAAGTAGAAAATCTTCTATACACACATTCAAACCCGTCCCTTCAAGTTTGTGAATAAACCAGTGTCTAATTACACATCGCGTTTTATTTTATCGCTGGCATAAAAACAAGGAAACCATTATGAAAATGCAGCAGATTTTTAGCTACTAAAATTCTTCCTACTAATTAGTTCACTTTGTACTTAAACCATCCGCGCTAACGTTTAAATAAAAATATTGTAGGACAAAATATTGTAGGACATTCTACACAACGCTATCTAGACCCAAAGTAAGCATAGCTTAACTAGCTTGTGTTATGGGTTCTAGAATGCGGATAAACATACTTAGATACATTTTTTTTTGTAAATAACATATTATACATAGAAACACCCAGACCAATGCAAATATTCATATTCACGCACACAAATATTTGCACTGAGCGGGGATCGAACCCGCGCCTCCTGCGTAGCGGCCGCGTTCACTACCGCTACGCCACAGAGGCAGTCTTGACGTTAAATGGAACTAGGAAAAGGATTGATTGTGATTGAGAAAGAATTGCATTTGAATTAAAAAGATATTAGAACAATCATCATCATCCTCAAAATGCTTTCTCATTAGCGGTAAAAGTTTGAATTTGGACCGGTGCGTTGGTTTTTTTGGGAGCAACTGCGTATGACCTTCCAATCCTGAAAGGAAAGCCTATGCCATAGCCTCGTTCGTGATTTAGCAGGTGTACGTACAGGTGGGGTAGGCTTCGGCCTCAAGGATGTTGGTAAGACCCTCTAACTCCCAACTGCCTTACATATCAAAATTTCAGAACAATATTAAGCATATACCACAACCTACCTGAAACCAGTACAATATTACTCAGGTTTACTTTACCGCATGTCGCTATAGTTAACTTTATAGCCTGACACGGGTTTTAGTACGCATTAATTTAATAACATTATGTTACTAAATATAGCTGTCATTACTTACCTCCCTCTTATGACGAAGCATTTAAGTAGGTTACCGTGTGCACTATTCAGTCACTGCCCTCCATTGTTACATTTAAATACACTATATTTATAACAACTACATTTTAATTTCACTACAAATAAATAATGAACAATTATTGTGAACTATACTTATTTTAACAATCGAACGAAGTTATCACGCGATTCGTAGAGCGGTCTACGGCGTAGAGCGTCTGCGGCGTAGGCGTCCGGGCGCTTGCTACGACTGAGTCGGACTGAATGAATTTCCACAAACGTTCGTACGTCCAGTCGGTTTCCAAGTAATTATTTTGTATTTGAACCGCACAATGTATATTATTATTGGAAAAGTTTGTCTAAATAACTTATGTTTTGTAGAATAAATTATAAAGGTTCTACATAAATAATTAATTTACATTAACATAATTTTAGTTCTAGGAAAAACGCTTTTTGCGTTCTATTCATTACATTAAGAACTTTGGTTAACCTTGTGAAAACTTGATTAATTAGTCGAAAAAGTCTGAACCGTTATAATAGCGAAACTGTTATAATCATACCCTATATTATGACTGCTACGAGAAATATATATTTTTAGAACTGTCAGGGATTTACTAGTATTATTGCATGTTAATCGAAATCGTAAGTAAAGAGTAGGTACATGAACAAATCAATCAATCAATTAACATTTTGCAGTCCACTGCTGGATATAGGCCTCTCCCAATGTGCACCATGTCTGCCGATCCTCGCCTTCCCCATCCAGTCCTTCCCAACTACCTTTTTCAGGTCTTTAGTCCATGATAAAGGATTAAATTAAACCCCCACCCCCTGGTACTAACTTCCAAACATCTTCTAAAAGTTTCATGTCTATACTAAACTAGTCGTATCTGTATATTGAAGATATTTAAGAAAATACTTGGGTTATATTATATTAACGACTCTGAGCACTGAAATATATTTTTGAAATTCTTGTCCTTTGTCCGCCGTGGACGCAAGAACTATTCAACGCTTGAATCTTATGCAAGTTCGTTCAATCGGTTGAGTAAAACCAGCGATATGACAATAACCGACAGTCCCGATGACTGACACTCAAACGGGCGGAGCCGCAGACCACAGCTAGTTTATAATATTAACAGGAAGCATGATTTGATCTCATTAATATTTATGACCGAAATGTCTCCAGATGCACAGAAATTCAGATAATACGAGATCTCATTCCAGATAACATCGTGAAACTATTCCACTTAGTATGCCGCTCGATTTGCCCAATACTACACTTCGCGAGTATGCAATGAGCTGCTAGAATTGGTTGTCTAACAGCAATGGAATGGTAACTCCACAAGCTGAAACAGATGCGGCTTATTCTTGAAGTTACCATAATGAAATGAATATAAATGAAATGAAATTTATTAAACCACCGTAGCAAATATTACTACACACAAATGAATCTTACAAATAAAATAAATTATAAATCAAAGTAGGTACAATTTGTATAATGCATAAGTAATAGACACATTGAGACTGAGGTACCATGACATATCTTCTAAAATCACTCACAATGAATACATTCGTACATACTGGAGAGGTCTGATGCCTTTGGATTAGAAGTAAAGAAAGAAAAAAGAAAGAAAGAAAGTGTTGAAAGTTTATTTCAATGAGTGATATTCGCGTTAACTTCAGAAAATATCATAATGCATTACATATGTTATGATATGCAATGCAACCAAAAGCATATTGTTAAATGCAACTGAAGACTATTTAATTATATCAGTGTATGATGATCTGATTATTCTTAAACATCAAATGGGTTAGATCATATAGTATACTCAACGGAAAAGGTTGATGTCATTCTTGATATAAAGTTGTACAGTTCTGTAGAATTCAACAGCCTATGTAGCGTAGCGGTAGTGAACGCGACCGGGAGTTTTTGGCGGCAATTCTAGGAGATGCATCACAGTGTTATTTTATTTTCCGAAATTCGTGTGAGTTCGAGTTTTTATGTGTAAATATGGTGGAATTTTAAACATAACGTCTTGGAAAACGCGCATAAGAGTAGGAAAGTGAAATATTACAGTGGATTGTGACTTCTCGTGTTGGTTTCAAATCTCCGTAGAAGCCTTTAGTAAAGTTTCCACCACTTTACTGAGGCAGCAATCATCATCATCTTCATCATCATCGTCACCAACTCACCATCATCATCAACATCATCCTCATCCTCATCCAAATAATGATAATAAAATATCAAAAAATGAAGACATGGCTCAAAGGTCTTTGAAACCAAGCCAAAATCATTTCAAAAAAAAAAGTGAACGCGACCGCTACGCAGAATTCGCGTGTTCGATCCCCGCTCAGTGCAAATCAAACAATAAACCTATCCAGTGCACTGCTGGACATAGGCCTCTTCCAATGTTGGAAAGCTTCGTCCCACTGTTGCCACGCTAGCCAGACGGGTTGGTACAGGATATTATTTCGAGTTTTCTTTCTCTCGTAGTGATTTCTGCGTATTGTTCCGTTAGTCGCCTCTTTCGTCACCACTATGCATTAATACCAATGCACCCAATTGGTCTGTTCGTGCCTCGGAAAGAACGTTAAGCTGTCGATCCTGGTTGCCATACGAACATCCATAGCAGTCTTTACGGGTATTTGGAACACTTAAACTTCAAGAACTGGTCTAAGTGCAGTTGGTTCGATATCGCCAATGGGTTGTGGAGATCAGGCCCTCGATTCTGCTAAAGTAAAACCACTGTCGTACCACAGTCACTGCAAAATTTGGTATTAAATTTTAGACTTTATCGCTATAGACTTAAAGTCCAAAATTAAATGACTTTTTGTAGAGTGAATGAAATAGTGTAATGAAACTCTTTTCGATTTTAAGTCTATAGCAATAGAGTCTAAAATTATGTGGCAATTTTTGCAGTGACTTGGGTATGACAGTGGTTTTGTTTTAGCAGAATCGAGGGCCAGATGGCAATCACTATACAGAAAATATCGAAGTTCAATCAAACCCGCAATTAGGTTGGAAAAAGCGGACCCCAGACTCCGAGGTGGAAGCTCCGGATGCGAATGGGATTAACGCTAGGATGAAGAAGTTATGTAGGATTCAAAGTCCTTTGAGTATCTATGGCACCCCGACGGCTATGATCGTTTAATTAAATCGTACATACCAACTAGCCGTAACCTCAAGTTCTAACTATTGAGTGAATCTACTTTTAGCAGACCAAACACTGTTGAGAAGGATTTATATATTCAACTATATAATATAAAACTATATAACAATCTATTGTATTATGTAACTTAACCCCTTTCTGTTGATGGTTGTATTTTTGTTATCGTGGCATAACAATAAAAATGTTACTTTAGCAGTGTTAAACATACCTACGTCTATAAAACGTTTACTTCGCATAACTTCGTTCATATTTTATTCTAAAACAAAGGCGTATTCGAAACATTTCCATAAAATTATAGCGCTAAGTCGTAGGCAGTGCTTTTGTGTACTCGAAAGGTTAGTGTTTAAAGTGTAATCTCTCCGTAATTTCGGTTATTATACGGAAAAGTAGCAAGGCATTTTGTGCTACAAATTTTAGATTAATTAACCTTTAAAGCGGCAACATAGGCCGTTATAGTTCATCGCTAAATATAGACTCTTATATAACTGCAGCAATATTCTAATTTGAATACATTACTTCACTTTTTGTAATTGTAGTCCTGTTACAACCACTTTTATTAGAATACACACACACTGTTCTTATAAAAGGAGAAATTGTGTCGATATACATTTAATCAAGCATTATATCGATTAAAACGTAATTATCGATTCATTTAAATTCATCACAGTTCCTTCATTGATAAAATCGGATCTAAATTAAATCAAGATAAACAAAATGTCTATATCTAAAAGTCTGATTAAATACAACTACTAACCTTTGTATTGTAGGATAAAATCAAAGCGAATATCAATGTAACGTTATTGAGACGTTTGTACAGTCAAAACCATTTTTAATTATACACAGTACATTGCGTGCTTTTCCTCGGTAATTTATATACTTAACATCAGTTGTATTCGTGTGAACACTCTGTCACGCAGGCATACGTTGACCGCAAGCTCTGACTTATTAATATAATGTTAGAGCTAGCTGACTGGTACCAAGCGAAAATTGTGCGCTTGATGTTTGACAAATTTTTGGAATGAAATGTGTGAAGCGTTTTAGGCTAAAGCTGAGCAATATATTTACACTACTATCTCTATTGTCACAGCTGCTGGGATACAAATTAACATGTTCAAATTTGAAAATGTACCTTCCATCACCTATTACATACATTTTTTTTTTTGCACCGCTGAGCCAGTCAGCCTGTGACCACGGCCGGTGTAACCTGGTCGAAACGTCAGGCAAATCAAAGGTATGTATGTACCTATACCATGATCGCGTTAATTCCCGTTAACATTATTGTATATTACATACATCACTACCTTACCTAGAATAGTCCAGTCAACCCACTTTCACGACATATAATTACAGACAGGTGAGGTTGTTTGGTCCCAGAGATCTTAGCAGGCACTAAACACTGCAGTCTAGGAATGTGCCCCGTGATCCAGAAAAAATATATCCTATAACATAAGAACATGAACAAAGAAATATAGTTTACATTATTGTGAGTCAATAATATCTTCTTCTTGTTCTTAATGGCTTATGTAGCAAATCGCCGCAATTTTGCCAATGTCAAGTGAATTATTTCTGCAGATTTCAGATGTCAAAAATATTTGTTTTGGCTTCCGCAATTTAAAATGTTAAAACTCAAGAACATTCGTTTCCGACTTGTAAACATTGTTATTCGGTTAAGTCGGAGTATTTATACTAACAAAATGAATATTTTTAGCATGATTTTTTTGTATAAAAGTAGAAGGAAAAATATCCAAAGTTAGTAAACAAGTAGATAAATATTATTCTCTCATTTAATTTGTAAACTGTTATTAACTTTATTTTGTTCATTTTCATAATTATAATTTGTATTCATTTATATTTACTTTATGTTCGTTTTGTTAAATTTAGGGTATTATTTGAATGGCACAAACATTTTCTAAATAATCAAAACTATATAATTGTTTAAAATGTGTTTACTTTTCGGTAAATAAATTTAAATTCAATAATGGTTAACCAATTCCTAAACGCTTCAAAAACCAATCTTAAACATCAATTATGAAGATTGTAAATTAATCACTCCCTCCTTTAGAAGTAACTGCTTCTGTAATTGGGTTCATTCTAAGAATTTAAAATAAAGAACAGAAATTGTAGATATATTTCACAGTTTATAGTTTTATTATCAACAAAACTGAGAAATATAGAGAAAGGTTGAAGGAATTGAGGAATTCTTTCGTACAGTCAGCCAAAGATATGTGTGAAGTAAATAAGAGGTATCGTTCATGATGTTGTATCCTTTCAATTGATGGAATGATGAGATGAACTGTCTTGTTTGGGAAAGAATAGTATGATTGAACTTGTAAATAGAGCCAGAAAAAAACAAAATTCCACGGGGGCAAAGCCGCGGGCATCAGCTAGTAATAAAATAAGTATGGCAACCAGTAAAAATTATGAAAAAAGCTAAATTTAAAGTAAATGTCAAGATGGAAGGTGCAAAATCGCATAACTTATTGACTGTGTCTAGTCTAGTGTGATTAATGGGCTAGTGGTAAAGTCCACAAAACTACGGGAAACCCGTGATAGTGCCACTTTATAAGTGAAAGGAATCACATCAGTTCTCAAAGACATAAAATATACAACCATTTACTTCGAAGGTCATAAACCAGCGAGCTATGTTATGACCCTCAGTCACGAACGTTTTTCCATAATCTCGACCAATCGAAATAACTGGTCATTTGTAACAAATATCAGAACACTCGTAAGGCCTAATTGGATGGTTTCATTTTCTAGAATTGTGACTAATAAGAATAAATGAAGATAAGAAGCAGGCTTGATTGGGTCATAAATATATCTATACAAATATTAAAGGAAATAATATATCTGAAATTATAAATATTGTTGTTATTCGTTATGATAATGTATGATACACCACATATGGTGGGACCCTATTAATATCTTCGATGGACCTGTTGACGGACGAAATTGTGGCTCAGGCTTTCCTCTCGAGGTTAGGGGCTAGAGAGCAGTCGCTCCTGTAATAGACAAAATAAATCGAATCAAAGAAAGAAGAAATAAAAGAGCGGCCCCAGCACATATAATGCTCATGACTATTATTTTTCTCCAGGTAGATAGGGACAACAGCCGGCCAACGACTGCTATCCTAAGGTACAGCTTCAAGAGCTTCCTCTACTATCATCCTTAATACCTGGTATTGTATTATAGAAAAAAATCATTACTATTGTAAGCATTTCTATTTGTATTATTTGTTTATTGACAAACATTCCGTAGCCGATCGCATACGACGACATAATCTGCCGCCGCACGCTGCAGATGCGCGTCATTAGTTGCAGCTTCTCAGTACTATAGTCCCCTTTAACAGTTTAACAAGTAATGGGTACGCTGTGTCTGCTGTATGCGTCTGCCGTTGTCGTATGCGATTGGCTTCGGAATCATACCTTAAGTATAACAGCTAAAGCGTGAAACCCGTGGTTATTAATTTCTTGGTACATTACTTATCTGCTACTCTACCAATGTAAACTCACTTTAAGTGCAAAAAAGGCCTTTTCTGCCCCATGAGTGAACACCCGCTAGAAGTTTTTACACTTAATGTAGAACATTCATGTTGTTATCTCAAGTTGCTATAGCAACACATAAAAATGTAAACCTCAACTTAATTAATACCCTATAACAAAACTCGTAACCCATGTGTAAGAACGAAGATAAATGAAAGTACAAAGGGGCAGGAGAACGAAGTGTGTTTAGGATGTTATAAACTTGGGTTGTCATAAACACATGGTGTATAGAACCCAAACATAACATCTTTTCATTAAATCCTACAATTTAAAACGTTATTTGTTTGTGTTTATCCTGCTGTGTTAAATGCCTACTTCAGTAGAATTTATGTAGATAAAGAAGCTAGGTACAGTCGACAAAAGATATACGGTTGCACCTATACATACAACTTTATATGAAAAGGTGCAACCGTATCTCATTTGTCTCGTACCTCTACCACGAACTCGTTCCTTTACCGTACCATTATATACCTCGGGACATATATCATGGACCTAAAACGTGCTCAAAATGTGATCTGTATGTGCAGTACGCGTTTTTGAGTGTCTTTTGATGATAGTACGAGATGCTACGGCGCGCGGCGGTGGATAAGCATAAATTCACCAAGCTTAGATTATTACAAATTAATTCGAGGGCATCATATCTCGAGACTTAGCGCCTTCGCTGCGTTTAGCGGGCGCACGGCGCGGACGTCCGCTTCGCGTGCTTGTTTCATGTTATTTCAAGAGCAGCGCTGCGTGAGGCGGGTACCCGTCACACGCTACGGATAGGCGGACGCACTGCGCGCGCATCCGCGACCCGCACCCGCTAAACGCAGCGAGGGCACTTAGGTCCAAGATTTAAGATCCGTGGTATACCTGCTCTAACTGTACGTTGTTCAACTCACGTAAACTTAACATCATTTACTGTTTTCTTCATTTAGCTATGTCGGCACTGTCTGTGCCAGCACAGCGAAATAATGGCGAATGCAAAATAACCTAAAACTCGACGAAGCTCATGGCTACAGGCAGTGTAATTATTTCCCACTAATTTCAGCTCACACGCTATTCTAGACCAAAGCGAACTCGTGTTTGTAATTCGTTAACTTTATACGGTATTATACGTACTAGTTTATAGTAGTTTTGTGAATAAGGCTGCTATTACTGTTGTCTAGTTCTGGGTCTGACTTTTTGTACCATTCGCGTTTTAAATAGAACATTTTAATTGCATATTTAAAAAAGCATGACAACACTACATACGGCTATATACTTCAACTGTAGTTGTTTTGCATAGAAAAATAAAAGTTACTAACTTAACTTGTGAATGAAAAGCAAATCGAATATTTATACGTACAAAAACGTTTACGAATGAAGCTCGGAATACAGGAGGTATTCAGCTTCAGCCTCAGTTGTAAGCGTTTATTTCGAGACATTTTCTTGGTATAAACGCGAGATTTTATACCAATGTTACTAATATTATAAATGTGAATGTTTGTGAGAATGAATGAATGGTGCGTTGAATGGATGTTTGTTCCTCTTACAAGCAAAAACTAATTAACTGTTAAAATACGAATGAAATTTGATATAGAGATAGTCTAGATTAGCACATAGACCACATTTTATCCCAAACGATTATGGTAAGTAGAAATATATTTAAGCACTTAACCTGTACATCTTCGAAGTCACACGCAAACAATCTGTTCTTACAGGGCCGTCAGCAGGAGTGTGACTCCCCTGTTGTTGCACACGTCCATAGGCCTTTGTAAACACCTTCCATCAGATGAGCCGTGTGCTTCTCTGCGACCTAAACGGTATAAAAAAATACCAGTCTAGGCTAGGCTCCACTTTACACCAAACACTAAAATTGCAAAAACCTTGCAATATAATCTTTATACGAAGAGCCTACAGATTATATTATTCACTAGTCGACAAGAGTTTAATGCGGTTGTGGTACACATTGGGACGATGGATACGAAGGGATCCCGACCGTTTAAGTGGGATTCTGTGTTGATACACTAGGCCACGCTGGGGAGAGCGGGGGCATTAATTTTAAAGTTTAATATGGACGTTACCACTGGTCGAGAGCATCGTCACCTTTAAATTATTCCACAGGGTGTGTGCATGACGGAGAAAAGTTTGTAAAAATACTGTTCGTAGTCTAGTCGCTACATGCTTTCGTTTTACATATTAAAGCTTCATAGTAAAGTTGTACTCATTATTGTAACATGTAGTTTCATCTTGTATGGCAAATTATTTTTTTATAATGCCCGAAATGACATGCCGTAAAACGGGTAAATATATATAAAATGGTGAGCTAAATTCTGTAGGTATATTGATTCAAGTGAATCTATGAACAAGTTCAATATAATAATGAATAGAATAATCAAATATCTGCCTAGGCCTTGAAATATTGTTGAAGCAAATTATTTTGTAAAAGCTAACGACCATTCTATCTATATTCACCCATTGATCCATTTTCACTTCGTTTTACATACTCAGTAGTCACTTCTCTATTTACCTACTGTGCACGCAGTAAACATTGACTTCACGCAGGCAACAGCTAGTGTTATATAAATTAAAGCTACTCTCTAAAGAGTATTTTACCTATACCAAAATCTATAATTATATGGAAATATCCGCTTCATTGAAAATTTGCCGATATTGGTTTTACATCTAAAGCGCCGTTGTCCAAAGCATTTTACACCATGCCTGCAGGGATTAAAGTCCATTCACAAATAGCATGGTAATATTTTACTCCAGTCCTAGGCCTGCACGTAATGCTCCATTTAAGTATTTAATCTGTTCGAAGAGCATGTTGAGAACAAGTAGCAAAGTTACTTGACGTAAAACGAGAGTCAGAATATAAGCCTATGAGGATCAAAGGAACTAGTGAAAAGATCTATGCATTTCTCTTCGTATAACTCACAGATAATATGATGGCATTGCGAGTAAATCTTGCTATTTCAAATGTGAAAGTTTAGAGTATAAGTTTATTACACAATCACACTAACTGCTGAATGTGTAGGTATATACTAAAGTTTATCCTATCCTTCCTACTAATATTATAAATGTGAAAGTTTGTGAGAATGGATGTGTGGATGTTTGTTACTCTTTCACGCATAAACGGCTGGACCGATTTGGTTGAAATTTAGTATGTATATAGGTTATACCCTGGATTAACATATAGGCTATATATCAGCGAGGAACGGGATCAGAATTCCACGCGGGCGGAGCCGCGGGCAACAGCTAGTAATAACATATAACCTAGTCTTTATCTCGGAAATAGGTCCAGTATTTCACGTGAGTGGAGCCATGGGCGTCAGCTAATGTTATAATAATAAACATGGTCTTATTACCGTCGGTAAACCAGAAGTCTGTTTATGACACTGATGATAAGATAACAATATTTACTTTTACGAGGACCTGTTTGACGCACAAGTATGTTTTAACTGCAAACATTACCATATAACCCCCTTCTCTTTTAATAAGACTTACACACTTGTTTAATTAATAACCACTATACCTGAATCCATACTTTCATACTTAATATTATAAATACGAGAGTTACTCTATCTGTCTGTCACGCTTTCACGCCCAAACCACTGACCGATTTTGATGAAATTTAGTACGGGGGTAGAATAGACCTTGGAAAAGGACATAGGCTTGATCGCGATAACCGACATTCACGAGAGTGGAGCCACGGGCAACAGCTAGTATGAGTATAAAATAAAAACAAAGTTATCCTGTACTGTTCCAATTATGGCATATGAAAAGATGTTTAGGCGTGGCACGGGGCACCATATGGGCACGATGTTCAAGTAATGGCGCCCTAAACACACTTTGTATGCTTGCCCTTTGATACATACATCAATCTTCGTATGTATGAGGGTAGTGAATCCTCGCGGTATCGTTCTGAGCATTAATCATTCAGATCTTTGTACGTCACAAATGTATCCAGATTCTTTCGAATAATAACAACAGCACATTACATTGCATTGTTCAGTTCAGAATGAGAGAAGGTTAAAGTTCTCTTTGTTGACCTATAAAAAATTGTGATGGTTTTCACCAGTAAAACCTGCTCTTATATAGGTACTGTTCTGCGAAATATTCATGACGTTCTGACTGATGGGTACATGACTATGGGATTCAATAAAAATTAAATGAAAAGAAGTTAGAGGTACAGCCTACGTGAAGTCAATTTGCAATACACCAAAGACAGTTACAAGTTTTTTACTAAATTAAATTTTTACCAATAAAAAAAGTGATTATCGAATACGAGGCCAATGAAAATCTTGCTAAAAAGTCGAAATCTCTTCTGAAGACTTCTGCGGCTATATAATTACATAGATACAGTTAAAAACGTTTATGAGAAGAACTACACACGTTGTAGTCAATGTAGATTGTATATCGAAGATATTTAATTTCTGACCACCAATTCTTTCAAAAGTTTGATAGTCAAAAAAGTTTGATAGTCAAAAGTTTGTCACAAGTTCAGCTACAGGCCGAGCTAGTCATAAATACGAAATGTATAGCACACGGTTTTGGTGGCAACAGTCCAGTGTAATGGTCGCGACAGCAGCTGGCACATCTCGCGATAAACTCCGGATATTGTGCCAGTTAGACGTCGGACTGAGCTCGTCTGTCGAAGCTTCACGGGTTATTAATACGGACAAATATTTTATCACACGTTACGGTTTTTAATTAAAACTTTTTGAGTACAAAATAAATCAGATCCCATGACCGGTCGGGTTACCATTTGGGTGGACAGCAGCCACGCTTTAGTACATTCTTTTTATATACATATATAATGGTATGTGAAAGGAATGGTATTGTGGAATTTGATATAATTCCATGACATTTAAAATCATTTTGATATTTAAAAGTTGTGTGCATGGTACTCTACGCCAGGTATAAATCAAAGTACATGGTATTTAGAAATATATTTATTATACTCGTATAACATATTCTCTAAAACAAATTATTTTATATTTAAATGCATCAGTCTTCAAGGTTTTGCTGTAACATTCGCGCCTGCACGCCTATCTGTAGATAAAACGATAAATGTTATGAAACTAAACTAAACAAACATACATACATATAATCACGCCTTTATCTCCGGAGGATCAGGTAGAAGTGAATTAACACCCACATTCCACCAATCATTGTATTCGGTATGTAATAGGGGGTAAGCCTATTGCCCTATTCTGGGCACTATTGTTGGCTCGAGCCATGCAAGTGAGGCTGTATCTGGGCTGTATATATCTGTCTGATGTAAACAGCCCTAACCCTTAGAGCGGAAACACACGATGCGTTGCGGCGGCGGCGCGACGCCGGAGCGGTGTCGCTGCGTCGTTTTACATAGAAATATCTGTAGCATGTCACACGATGCGCTGCGTCGCCGCACCGGACTTGCAACCACCGAGACGAGGCGGGGAGGGGTGAATGCGTTGCGACGCCGGAGCGGCACCGCTCCGGCGCGCGCCGCACCGCCGCCGCCGCGTAGTTGTTTAGGGGCTGTGCATTAATCACGTGATGTTTTTTTAGCAATTTTCTAACCCCCCTTCCCCCATGGTGATACGTGGTAAGGTTTTAGACAACCTCTCCCCCTCTAGCCAAAATCACGTGTATTTTTATATTTATTATTTAATGCTAGAAAACTAAGAATCGTGACAAAAATCACGAGTTATAAAGGTGCGTACTGATTATATAGCATAACATTGTTATATAACAATTATATAACAATGTTATATAACACTTATATAACAATGCTATATAACACGTATATAACAATGCTATATAACACTTATATAACAATGTTATATAACACTTATATAACAATGTTATATAACACTTATATAACAATGTTATATAACCCTTATATAACAATGTTATATAACACTTATATGACAATGTTATATAACCCTTATATAACAATGTTATATAACACTTATATAACAATGTTATATAACCCTTATATAACAATGTTATATAACACTTATATAACAATGTTATATAACACTTATATAACAATTTTATATAACTTATATAACTATGTATTATAACAATGTTATATAACATGTTTCAGTAATGTAGACACTGAAGTTAGTACAATGTTGCAAAGTTATAAAACAATGTTAAATAATGTGGACGTGTTATATAACACGAGTTATACAACATGTTACATGATCAAATACCCCTCAATATACCCCTACCTCCCCCCTGGTGATATTTCGTGATTTTTCCGAACACCCCCCTCCCCTGTTGAGCCTCACGTGATTAATGGACAGCCCCTTATGATTTATTAACAGACTTTACAACGCAGCTGGAGCGCACGCGGCGCCGCTGCGTCATAACAACGCAGCGGCGTCGCACCGCTCGTGTGCCCGCTACTGCGGCGAAATTTCTGCGGTGCGTCGCCGCAACGCATCGTGTGTTTCCGCTCTTACTCGCCTAGTATGACACCGCATAGGAAGAGATGGGGCGGCCCACATCTACTCTGCCGGTAACCACACGGAACTAAACTAAAACCTTTAGGGCCATTCTATCAAAATGTCCACCGTACCAAAATGTCTACTGTACTGAAATGTCCACTGTACCAAAACGTCCACTGTATCGAAATGTCCACGGTACCAAAATGTCTACTGTACTGAAATGTCCACTGTACCAAAATGTCTACTGTACTGAAATGTCCACTGTACCAAAACGTTCACTGTATCGAAATGTCCACTGTACCAAAATGTCTACTGTACTGAAATGTCCACTGTACCAAAATGTCTAATGTATCGAAATGTCCACTGTACCAAAATGTCTACTGTATCAAAATGTCCACTGTACCAAACATTTTGTAGTACATTTACAAGCCTTCAGGAACATTACGTTGAATTCCCATTATGTTGAATTCTCTGAAAGTTGGATTAGTTCTAGATTTGGTATCATACGTCTGTTACCACTATTTCACAAGGCCGGCTTCCTAAGATAGCATAAAATTACTTACGTGGAATTCGTAGATTCCTTGTAACTTATAATAGGTATAGTAAATTTACTCGATGTCAGTCCAGTATCTCGCTACTTGCGATGTCTTCTGAGAATGTACATCATTTGTTCGTTTCCAATAAATTATTGAAGCCGTTTAAAATAACACGATTTATACGCATAATAATCTCAATTTTTGTTTTACAAGGCATGTTCTTCTAAGGTGAAGACTTCAAGCTGTAAAATTTTAAAATGGTAAAACTTTTCTTGTATACACGCTATGTATAAAGTACCAAGAGTTTAAAAAATGTATAATAGATACTTATACCATGATACAACACAAGACTTAATAATTAAAGGTAGATACTAAACCCAAAGATAATAGTACATTATGGTACAAGTGAGCAACGTTGGTGATTACCGCCGAGGCGCCATTGAGACCCGAGCCGCCAGGCGAGGGTCTTAAGACAGCCGAGGACGGTAATCATCATGCTCACACGTGCCATACGACGTTTTACAACACACTTGCGAATAAAATAATACTACAAATACTAAATAAATAATACTACAAATTAATTCGTTTTCCTATGCGCGCGCATTTAACAATGGCGGTCGACCATATTTAAAAAAAAAAATGAGGTTTGAACTTAACTTTTTTTTACTCTGTTTTTTTTGTGTACTTAGAGAAAAAAAAAAGTTAAATTTGAGCGAAAATTTTGTTTATTACACAAGTATTACAAGTTGAAATTATTTATTTAAATACGAAAATGCATCAAATGAACATACAATAGGCGTATTAATTTATTCGTACTATTAAACACGTTATTTTTTGTATCAAAACTTTTTTAAGAACATAGACAATTATAGACACTTCCTATAAAATTTAAAAAAGAATCTATAACTCACTTTTGTGAATAATAGTAATGAAAAAGTCACAGTTTTATAATAGGTGTCATTCCGTGCTTAATTGCGGTAAAATAATATCACTGTTATGAGCAGGTGTGTTGTAAAATATATTATAACATTATCTAAGATGTGCCCTTTCAGTAAGTGTGTATAGCTTCTATGTAAAAAATTTCTAAAAATAGCCTAGTTCTGAAAGTATGCGAGGATTATTCTAGAAAACCACCAAACAAAGGAAAATAAATCTACAACGGGCAGCAATGGCATTGCATTCACGATGAAGATATCTTAATTATAGCAAAAGCTCTCCTTTCATGCGTAAAACACGCACATTCCCCAGGTCATTACTGAAGCTTGAGCAAAGTGATAGGTTAGACCGTAGACCCAATGAATATCATCTTAATCAATACCTAGTGTAGGCTGTAAATATAACGTGATATAGTTTTCTTCACTTTATGTGCTGTCAGAATTTTCTAACATATACATACACAAGTTCTTTTTTTGGAATATAATATGAACGCGGTAGATACGTACAAGAGTGTATTTGGTCCAAACTTTTGAACGCATGCATCCATAAATTCGTCAATGAACTCGAAATACTCGTCGCCTCTTACTCGCTTTTGTTTAATACCCATGTACAGTGGGTCTTCTATGAGAGCCTGCAATTAAATTGTTATTATTGTTGTGACTCGATTATTATTAGGATCATGCTACGAGTATATTGGGGTAAGATGAACAATCGTAATACATTTCCATATTATTATAATTACTTAAAACTGTCAAAACTTACAAATCGTTAAGCGGCACTTCCAATACCTTTACAATATTCCCCAAACTAAATAAATTCATCTCAACAAGGCCAGAGCCATCTAACGAGAATGTTAAGAATTATGGAGCAATGTACCTTAACCTTGCTTTGTATCAATCTAAAGCTAACTAGTAGATATAAAATAATACCAAATTGTCCGTGCCGACATCCAGCGTAATTGGTAGGCACTGGTGAGGCTTTATTCCAGCTAACGCAGTGTATAATGCGAGCTTGCTCATTGGGATCCCCATGCCGAAAGCACCTCGATCAGCTGGGTCTTCGTGGTCCAATATTCTTCCAGTCTCAGTGACTATTATAACTCGGATTTCGTGGTCAGGCCTGGTAATCATGACAGTAGTAAATTATAAAAGCAAAGACATTCATCATCATATACCTACCAAGTCTTTTCATAAACTTCGATATTGCAAAAACATGTATGAAAACAATATTTGTAATTAGAATTCTCTGAAAATTGTTAAAATGCACGTTGAGCTATGAAAACGGTTTGCTACTTTTATTATTCGATGCGAGCCCTATTACGACTATGACATTAATTATATATTTAATTTTCGTATAAAATCAATTTGTTGACATTCGATAAATTAATCCTAAAAGAGTTGTTTACTAGTAATCCTATAGCTATAACTTCTGTTTTTAATTTGAAATAGATGATAAACAACTTCAAAACTTTAGATAAATATCGTACCATTTCTTGAGAAGGTTGTAGACTTGGCCCTTGTCATGAATATTTATAAAGAGACCTTTAGGCCTTTTGTAAACAAGACCGAAATTCTTGCAAGGTGTCGCCACAGTAGGCGTCTTGATAATTGGCAAATATTGTTCAATGTATTGACTTAGTAGTGTGAAGTATAGTTTTTCATTCGCATTCTGTAAGCAATCGTATATTAATTAAATTTCACTAAAATTAATATTATATTCCATGCCATGGGGCCTCCCTAAGACCTTTGGGTAAGTCAACCTTTCTTGCAAGCCACACATAGGCACACCTGTTGATTAACGGACAACTCAGACGCAGATTCTCTCGGGGTTGAATAGTCATCTGACTTCTATGGGTTCTATGGGAGCCAAACCAAAAGGAGGTGATGGAGTAAGCGGACCCCGGGCTTCCTTCTCATATAAAGCCGAGAATCACGATAAGACAATGTCATTCAATGCAAAAGTGGTTAGTGGTGAAATGGTGTTCATGAATAGTATTAAATTCATGGAAATATACAGCGCAGTGAAACCGATAGGATAGGTGACTATGTTACCTGTATTTCGCCTAAATAAAGGTAGGATCCGTTCAAAGCATTATCATGATAATCATCCGACAATTTCCAAACGTTTAATTGTCGCTCTCGAGTGTGCGGGTCCACATTTAAAAGCTCTTGTAACATCCTTAGCGATTGTGGTTCTTCGCACGTTACTGCTTTTGCCGCCTGAAAAAATTATCAAAGGTGGGCTCAGTAACCGCTGCAAAGAAAATATGGCAAAATGGGTCTATATCGACCGCTCGCATTGCATTGTGCTGCCATTGCGTGGTCCAAACTTAGTCCATACAGCATCTGCTCTCTTGTCCACACTACCAAGGATTTAAGTAGAGCAAATACACGCTGTCGCTCTGGCCAAGTTTTGGGCCGATAAAATCTAGAAAATACGTAGTGGTAAAAGTAGAAGTAGCTTAAGTTAGATATTAGTAAAATAAATTAGCTTTAGGAACGCATACACTTCGTCTGGAGGGTTGTTCCGTATTGATCCCACAACGATTGATCCCATTCTTTATTCACCCCAAATGCGTATTCCTTTTTGATCCCACTTTCAAATTTTATTTTATATTCTTGTTTGATCCCAAAATCTATTCCTTATTGACCCCAATGCAAGAGGTACTAAAAAGTATGGATAGCATGATCATGCATTCAACTAATGTAATCTTACTTACTACTTATATTAGAAGACTAAAAGTTTGTGAAGATGTTCGTATGTTTTTTACTTAATCACGCTCCAACGAATGAACGGATTTGGTTAAAACTCGGTACAGGGTTAGATAATAGTCTGGAATAACTCATAGGCTACTTTTTATCCCAGGAATAGGTTCCATGGAGAGCGGGAACGGGAACAGAATTTCACGCGGGCGAAGCCGCTGGCAACAGTTAGTTAATTATAAATAACGATTGCAGAATGCGGACGTCCCACAAGGTGGCGTACTATCTCCTCTTCTCTTCTCCATATTTATAAACGCTATCACCAAGGTCATCACTTCGCACTATCACCTCTATGCAGACGACCTGCAGCTATATCGACACTTCAAGGCCGAGGAACTGACTGAGGCTGTGACAGCTATCAACAATGATCTTGTTAATATTAGTCAACGGGCTAAAGCTAAAATAACACAGATAAACCTAGGAGCATCTACGTCCAAAAATTCCGAAGAAGAAAATGAAGAGCGCATTAATAGTGCTATCCAAAGTTAAGTAGACGGGCGAATAACAGTCGGCCACTGCCTGGAGAAGTTGGCCCCCTTTGTTTATTTTAAGTAGCTCTTACAATTTAAAATGATAGGTTAGGTAATATGTAGGTATTATATTTAGTTAAAAATGTAAATCTGTGATTTGTCTGTGATTTTTTTACATAATTTTAAATATTTAATTATTACTAGAAAATTGTTAGCAAGTAATTGCAACTACTGTTGTAACTGCAACCAATGTTGTATCTTATATTACTATGTTGATTTGAAAACATATATAATTAATAATTTCATTGATGTTAATTCTGAAGTCTATTTTGTTAAAAATCTCTCTTTTACTTACCAATATTTTGTATGAAACACTCACAAAGCGAGTGAATTTATAATCTATAAATATAATATTGGTCCTGTAATTTTTAAAACTGCTTATAAATTGTGTTTGTTTTACATCTTTTTTACTTATAAAGTTTATTTTGATAGCTAAGTATGTAAGGAACATAGGATAATATATAATTAAAAACGTCAATATGTGATTTGTTTGTGATTTTGTACACAATTTTGAATGTTTTAATATTGTATGATTGCTACGAGTACCTATAACTAATAATTTAAATTAGTCCTATAATATTTCACAATAATGCGTATTATTTATCTTACAACATTTTTATTTGGCAGTATCTATCTATAAAGTTTACTTTAATTGCTATGTCAATTTGCATAAATATTTAATTGATGTTTTTATATTCTTTGTACAATTGATAACATTTATAACTGGAGTGTTAGATAGATAGATAGATAGATAATACTTTATTGTACACCAATAAATTTACAATAGGGACAAGTAGGTATCATGTATACAGTTTAATGTACAATGGGCCAGGGCTTCCAACGTTAGGAAGCCCTGGCGGTTAATTTTATGTTAACTGCTAACGTTAAGCAGTTAACATAAAATTAACCGTTAATTAACGTTAAATTTAAATTGATACCCAGCTAACGTTTACCAATATATAACATTACCAGCTAACGTTTATTATTTTAACGTTAGGTAACTAACGTTAGTTGAATTGTGAATTTTAACGGTAGGGGCGACGTTGCCATTCCGCGTACTATTTTATGTATGGAGCGCGCTCGCGCCTTTAGGTAAATTGGCTGTTGCCATTCCGTCCACCTGCGACTACCACAACTGCGTATTAGAGGTTTGCTTTGCACCGGTGCTGAATTCGGAGAACCGGAGAATAATGAAGAAAATATTTTGATTTAAAATCTTGTTAATTATTAATTTATTTAATGTTAATTACATTAAAATATATTATAATGTAATTGTATATACCTAGTATATAAAAGTACATAATGGATTATAATGTAAATATCAATTATAATCATTATTTTTCATGATTCAATTAATATAAAAAAATCAATACGATTATCGTTTTCGAGGGTTTTGGTCGGGGTATATAATTACGAATATACATAACATTATCCGTTTGGCGATCAAAGATGGCGGACTCGAAATTTTCCAATAGAGTCAATACGGGTATCGTTTTCGAGGTTATCAAGGTTGCTTATTACGAATATATCATCCATTTAGCGATCAAAGATGACGGACTTAAAATTTTAAATAAAGTCGATATGAGTATCGTTTTCGAGGTAATCAGGGCTGCTAATTACGAATATATCATCCATTTAGCGATCAAAGATGGCGGACTTGACATTTTCAATAAAGTCAATATGGGTATCCCTTTCGAGGTTATCTAGGTTGCTAATTACGAATATATAATCCATTTAGCGATCAAAGATGGTGGACTCGAAATTTCCAATAAAGTCGATATGGGTATCGTTTTCGAGATTATCAAGGTTGCTAATTACGAATATATCATCCATTTAGCGATCAAAGATGGCGGACTCGACATTTTCAATAAAGTCAATAGTGGTATCGTTTTAGACGTTATCAGGGCTGCTAATTACGAATATATCATTCATTTTGCAATAAGCAGCCCTGATAACCTCGAAAACGATACCCATATTGACTTTATTGAAAATTTCGAGTCCGCCATCTTTGATCGTTAAATGGATGATATCTTAACTATAATATATAATTAATTAGCAGCCCTGATAACCTCGAAAACGATACCCATATTGACTTTATTGAAAATTTCGAGTCCACCATCTTTGATCGCTAAATGGATGATATATTCGTAATTAGAAGCCCTGATAACCTCGAAAACGATACTCATATTGACTTTATTGAAAATTTCGAGTCCACCATCTTTGATCGTTAAATAAATAATAATAATAAATAATAAATATTGTAGGACATTCTACACAACGCTATCTAGACCCAAAGTAAGCATAGCTTAACTAGCTTGTGTTATGGGTTCTAGAATGCGGATAAACATACTTAGATATTTTTTTTTTTTTTTTGTAAATACATACATATTATACATAGCAACACCCAGACCAATGCAAATATTCATATTTCATGCACACAAATATTTACACTGAGCGGGGATCGAACCCGCGCCTCCTGCGTAGCGGCCGCGTTCACTACCGCTACGCCACAGAGGCAGTCAAAAAAATGAATAAAAAAATGGATGAAACCTTCGTAATTAGCAGCCCTGATAACCTCAAAAAGCTTACCCATATTGACTTTATTGAAAATGTCGAGTCCGCCATCTTTGATCGCTAAATGGATGATATATTCGTAATTAGCAGCCCTGATAACCTCGAAAACGTTACCCATATTGAATTTATTGAAAATGTCGAGTCCGCCATCTTTGATCGCCAAGTGGATGATATATTCGTAATTAGCAGCCCTTATAACCTCAAAAACGATACCCATAATTGACTTTATTGAAAATTTAGAGTCTGTTATCTTTGATCGCTAAATGGATGATATATTCGTAATTAGCAGCCCTGATAACCTTGAAAACGATTCCTATATTGACTTTATTGAAAATTTCGAGTCCACCATCTTTGATCGCTAAATGGATGATATCTTCGTAATTAGCAGCCCAGATAACCTCGAAAACGATACCCATATTGACTTTATTGAAAATTTCGAGTCCACCATCTTTGATCGCTAAATGGATGATATATTCGTAATTAGAAGCCCTGATAACCTCGAAAACGATACCCATTTATTGACTTTATTGAAAATTTTGAGTCCACCATCTTTGATCGTTAAATGGATGAAACTTTCGTAATTAGCAGCCCTGATAACCTCAAAAACCTTACCCATATTGACTTTATTGAAAATGTCGAGTCCGCCATCTTTGATCGCTAAATGGATGATATATTCGTAATTAGCAGCATTGATAACCTCGAAAACGTTACCCATATTAACTTTATTGAAAATGTCGAGTCCGCCATCTTTGATCGCCAAGTGGATGATATATTCGTAATTAGCAGCCCTTATAACCTCAAAAACGATACCCATAATTGACTTTATTGAAAATTTAGAGTCTGTTATCTTTGATCGCTAAATGGATGATATATTCGTAATTAGCAGCCCTGATAACCTCGAAAACGATACCCATATTGACTTTATTGAAAATTTCGAGTCCACCATCTTTGATCGCTAAATGGATGATATATTCGTAATTAGAAGCCCTGATAACGTCGAAAACGATACCCATATTGACTTTATTGAAAATTTTGAGTCCACCATCTTTGATCGCTAAATGGATGATATATTCGTAATTAGAAGCCCTGATAACCTCGAAAACGATACCCATTTATTGACTTTACTGAAAATTTCGAGTCCACCATCTTTGATCGTTAAATGGATGAAACCTTCGTAATTAGCAGCCCTGATAACCGCAAAAACCTTACCCATATTGACTTTATTGAAAATGTCGAGTCCGCCATCTTTGATCGCTAAATGGATGATATATTCGTAATTAGCAGCCCTGATAACCTCGAAAACGTAACCCATATTGACTTTATTGAAAATGTCGAGTCCGCCATCTTTGATCGCCAAGTGGATGATATATTCGTAATTAGCAGCCCTTATAACCTCAAAAACGATACCCATATTGACTTTATTGAAAATTTAGAGTCTGTTATCTTTGATCGCTAAATGGATGATATATTCGTAATTAGCAGCCCTGATAACCTTGTAAACGATACCTATATTGACTTTATCGAAAATTTCGAGTCCACCATCTTTGATCGTTAAATGGATGATATTTTCGCAATAAGCAGCCCTAATAACCTCGAAAACGATACCCATATTGACTTTATTGAAAATTTCGAGTCCGCCATCTTTGATCGTTAAATGGATGATATCTTCGCAATTAGCAGCCCTGATAACCTCGAAAACGATACCCATATTGACTTTATTGAAAATTTCGAGTCCACCATCTTTGATCGCTAAATGGATGATATATTCGTAATTAGAAGCCCTGATAACCTCGAAAACGATACCCATATTGACTTTATTGAAAATTTCAAGTCCGCCATCTTTGATCGTTAAATGGATGAAACCTTCGTAATTAGCAGCCCTGATAACCTCGAAAACCTTACCCATATTGACTTTATTGAAAATGTCGAGTCCGCCATCTTTGATCGCTAAATGGATGATATATTCGTAATTAGCAGCCCTGATAACCTCGAAAACGTTACCCATATCGACTTTATTGACAATGTCGAGTCCGCCATCTTTGATCGCCAAGTGGATGATATATTCGTAATTAGCAGCCCTGATAACCTTGAAAACGATACCCATATCGACTTTATTGAAAATGTTAAGTCCGCCATCTTTGATCGCTAAATGGATGATATATTCGTAATTAGCAAGTTCGTAAACCTCAAAAGCTATACCAATATAAATTTTACTGAAAATTTAGATTCCACCACATTCTAGACGTCTCCGGCGATCGACTGTATGAAAATGTTCGTTAGACAATACTTCGATCCCCCCCCCCCCCCCCCTCCCCTTAACCCCTTTTTTCGCAAGAAAATATAGCCTATCTCCGTTCCCAAGCTCTAATGCCTCTATGTACCAAATTTCATCAAGATCGGTTCAGCACTTTAGGCGTGGCGCGTAACAGAAAGACGGATAAATAGACTTCAGACGACAGAAGACGGTTAAAGACATTCAGCTCTGCGAGCCACTGTAACAAGATTTTAATAACCGCCTCTTCAGTCATTCAAATTACTTAGGTTACCTTATTTGAAAACCGTACCCACAAAAAGTGTTTTTATAAGAAAAACATGGTTTGGGATCAATTGAGAATAGTAGACTACACAAAAATGGGATCAATTAAGAATAAAATATAAATAAAGTGCTGTGGGATCAATAAGGAAGTAAAAGTGGGATCAAACAAGAATTTTCGAATTCGGGACAACTTTTGTGGGATCAATACGGAACAACCCCGTCTGGATATTGTTGCCTGCTAATTACAGCTAACGAAATAAATGTAAATACATTCGGACTATAATGTTAGTTACCTTATTGCTCTGGAGATCTTTTAAACGTTCGATTCTGCCGATTCTGCGCACTTCCGGTACTTTTGGGCTTTGAAATACATCAGTAGTTTTCGGACAAATCGTAGAAAACAAGGATTTGCCCTGTCTTGATGTCTATATATGATAAAAAGAATATATTTTTTCAAATGCACACTATGACTATGTTCATTTCGTTGTTCTGAATCCTGCCTCGTTTAAACTTTCACTATTAGGGCGGCCAGACGATCAATACAGCATTTGCTATACACACAGTAAATGCTGCAAATATTCCAGATGACGGCAATAGAGTCGCCTAAGTCGCATAAAGTGGGACAGAAAAGGACCGACTGGCCGAAAGTTAATGAAATGCAAGTGGACTCAACTCCATATACACAGCACCCGCAAAGATCACAGGCTGGTATTGGCGCCATGCCCATACGAAACAGATACTATCTGAAGTAGCTGTGCTCACTGAGTACCTGCATCAGCTAGGAGGAGAGGCTACTAACTTATCGTCCTTGGTTGGTCTCACCAACAATCACTATACTTTCCTTGACTTCATGTTTTTTTATATCATTTGGGTGGCAGAATGCTCACACGGCTCTAACCCGACCTTATGGAAAGCGGTTACTTGGCCTATAAATTCCCAGCTTAAGACTTAAATCCTACTTTGGTAGGATATAAGGTCGATCTGTATCTCTAGCTTCTCGTTTACAACGATCATATTTTTATTTAACGTTATCTATCTATTAACTTTAAGTAATTTAGGCAAATGCCTGCAACTGTTACGGTTGAAATATATATTACCTTTGTTGAGCCTTTTTGTGTCCGTCCACGGTTACCACCAGTTCTACCATTGTAACCATATCTGTAAGTAAATAGATAAAAATGTAAATGTACATTGATAACTTTCAGTCTAAAGTCGACAGTAAAATTTCGAAGTTCAGCCAAACCCAAAAATTGCTTGTGTTTAACACAAATGATCGGTTGAGGGGTTACCACTTTAAACTCTGCAACAGTTTATCCAACAATAACCCCCACAAGCACTTCTTCAGTAACAGAGTGGTTTGAGAATGGAATAAGCTGCCCGATGACGTCGTTTCAGCACAAACCATCGACCAATTTAAGAAGAGGCAAGTATTAGAACTGGATACAGCAGCTATCAGTTGTAGTAACTGCCTGCCTGAATAAATAATAATAATAATAAACCCGCAGTTAGACTGGGAAGAGCGGACCCCAGACTCCAAACTGAGGTGAAAGCTGTGGATGCGACTGGGTGCAACGGTAGGATAAAGAAGAAGTGTATTAAAGTAAGAGGAAAGACTGAATATTGAATAACGAAAGGAACAAAATTATTGTGCTACTATCGGTTGTGAAAGTAAAAACATCTCAGATTACAATTAGCTCATTAACATTAATAAGAGAGTTAAGGTAGGAAAAGTATAACTTACACCAGGATTCTGTGCAAAAAAGTAAACATTTTAAAAAATAAATATATTTACAGAAAGAAAGAAAAGCTGCAACAAAATTACCTTTTGACAACTTCAACTATTTTATTTTACCGGAAAAGAACGAAAAGAAAAAGTAAAACCAAAGAGCTGTATAACAGCATGAAATCTCTTTCATTTAAAACTTTGAATTGAACATTATGCCTTAAACACACAGGAGCGTTATTATCGGTCGACAATACCGCACGCGTAATTATCGGTCGATAATACCGTACGCGTTATTGCGTTATCTGCTTTTAGTAGGTATTTAAGCTTGTTAATTATGTATTAAGAAGCGACTACGACGATACGCTGCTCCGATAATATTGGTGCACGCAGTTGTTTGACGCATTATCACGCCTTTTGGTTGAGGCTTTACTTACTTGACTTACTTACATAATTTGATTGAGGCTTACTTATAGTTGTATTTTTATAAAATGAACTCAATAGGAAACTCGTGCAGCTCAATTATAATTAGCAGTAGATCAGTAAAAGAGGTGTAGTGTAAATAGTGGAATATTATAACACATGACGGATTTTGAATAATTTCTGGAATTACCTAACAATTTTTTATCGGTGTTGATGCACTTATAATATCTTAGGTAAATTAAGTTAACGAGATCGTTGATTGTTGTCCTTCGTTAATAGTTATTTGTTATACAAGAGTGCAAAGTTGCTTTTTAACCGCGTGCTCATTTTTGATGACCGAGCAAGCGAAAGATTCTAAATTTGAATCACGAGCGTAGCGAGTGATTCACAAATTAGAATCTTGAGCGTTAGCGAGGGAATCAAAAGAGCACAAGGTGAAAAATCTTTGCACTCGAGTGCAACACGTAACTTTTCATCCCACCTCAGCGAGGAAATAATGAAATGCTTCTCCTTCCTAGCGTTAATTCCCAGTCAGTATCCGAAGCTTTCACCTCGGAGTCCGGGGTCCGCTTTACCAGTCTTAACTGCGGATTTGGCTGGACCTCGATATTTGCCGTGAAGCGACTGCCATCTGACCTCCACAACCCAATGATGACATTAGGCGATATCGAAGCATTGCAGCCAGACCGTTGTTGTTGAACTTTTTAGGGCTCCAACTACCCGTAACGACTGCCATAGATGTTCGTATGGCATCCGTGACCGACGGCTTAACGTGCTCTCCAAGGCACGACCAGACCAATGCAAATACCCATTTTCATGCATAAAAAATATTTGCACTGAGCGGGGATCGAACCCGTGCCTCCTGCGTAGCGGCCGCGTTCAATACCACTACGCCATGGAGGCTGTATAATATGTGTATTAATACTAGTAATAAAATACAACAAAATAAAAATTCAACAACAATGTCAACAATATGACGTGAAAAAAATTGATGCGCGCAAAGCAAATTAAAAAAAAAGTACACCAAGGAGGTTACGAGTCTGAGTTTTTCATGAATTAAGTAAAGTTAAAGAAAGTAAGTAAAAGTTGTATGATAAATTCGGCACCATAGAGGTAGAAGTAAATAGGTTTAATGATGTTTTGAGTCCACAAACCTAGTACACACGATGTTCTAAATTCAAATTTACTTTACCTCTCTAGAGGATAAAAACGACTTTTACGCTCAGTTATCGAAGAGCAAAAATAGTCTTTCCGAGATGGTGGGATGAAAAGTTAATTACTTTTGTTAGTGTCCTTTGAAATCCCATAATTGAATCTCATACCTTTTTTCAGTCACTCCACATCGAGGAGATAAACACTTGTAGAGTACTATTACTTATTCTGTGCTTGTAGTCATTCCATAACATTAGGTCGTGAGGCACACCAGCGAGGGCCCTGGACACCGGCAAAATTATCAGTTCCGGTGTCACCAGCTAAGTGCTACTACCATCTTGCACAACGGATCAAGAAACGCCCACGGCAGAATATTTTATACCGAACCTACCCCTGAGGTTCCCTTCTAAATACCTTTTATATAAATGTATGTAACTGAAGTCTTGAAGATAGATTGGTATTCTTTTCATTTATTTTTCTCATCTATTCTTTTAATATTCATCCACCTGAAGCCTTTATTGGTCGATAATACCGCATGTGTTACTGCAATTATGCACGCGCCGTTGTTATCGCAGCAGTGTAAAGGCTTAATGTTCTGTGCCGACAGCCTCTGTGGCGTGGCGGTAGTGAACGCGACTGCTACGTAGGGATACGGGTTAGATTCCAGACCCCATATACAAATGATTTGTATGCATGAATATGGCTATTCGTATAACCGATACGAGTAATATGTAACGCATTTGCATTGTTCTAGTCGTGCCTCGAAGAGCACGTTAAGAAGTTCCTATTTTCGCCATTTCACGGAACCGTTACTTTTACTCAATAGTGACGCCACCTTTCAGCCGACAGATTTGTTGGTACGACTATACGCTGAACTTTGTGCTCAACTATATGTTCATTTCGCATGACCGCTCTCATTTCCTCCATCATTCGGGAAGCGAAAGGATTCGAAGGAATCTAACGGAAACGGAAGTGGGGCTTTTTAAAGTGAATTTACGCGGAAAATGGGAACAAACCCGTAACAATGCGACGGAATTACCGCCCTCTTTAGGCTCGACATATGAGGTTATCTGTAATATTGGTCACACTTCGCTACACATTTAAATAAAAAGCAAGTATTTTCAATAAATTAGTATATTCATAGTACTCGTACCATCATGATTAACGTAGATGGCTAATTTACAATCACAAAAACGTAGCGTACAAACAATTACTTTTAGACAAAGTAAATAATTTAAGATACTTCTTGGTCTTGACATCATCAGTAAAATCAATCCGAAAATATCTGGAAAAGATTTTTGGAACATTACTAAAGGTATACAAAAGTAAGCATTTTCAAGTTTGTAAAGGTAACTTATATTTTCGGTAATTTATTATCATCATTCTCTGTGCCTTTTATCATCTAACACACAAATTCGGACTCCCATGTTATAAAAAAATTGTAGGGTTAAATAGGTCTCGACATCTTGGTCAACTTTGGAGGAAATTTCGTGGTAAGCCCGGGGTAAAAAAGTGCCAAAAATGGCTACGTACGTAGCCACACGTCCTATCTATAGCTTTTGGACTCATTTATGAAGAAGGCCGAAACTTTCGACGTCGTACGTAGCTATAAAAGGTGTAAGGTGATTAAAAAGAAAAAAGTCTTAAGGTGCGTACAGATTACGTAACATGTTGTAGGTATAATTTGTGTTTTATAACACGTCCACATTATCTAACATTGTTTTATAACTTTGCAACATTGTAATAACTTCAGTGTCTACATTACTGATATAATTTGTACGCCCCTTTACAACAAATTAAAACTTACTTTATGTATATAAAGTGCTAGGCCGCTAGTCTGAGACTGTCCTGCTGCAACTTTACTCATTGATCCATAAATAAGTAACACCATTTATGAGTTCCGAGGTCACTATTTCTGATTTCTGAAATTGAATAAAGACTTCAGCAACTACTAGTCGAAAAAGTTATACTTCAAAATATTTTACTTTCTTGTAAAATAATAATATGAGTACGTTCGAAATATATTAGTCCATACTAATATTATAAATGCGAAAGTAACTCTGTCTGTCTGTCTGTTAGGCTTTCACGCCTAAACCACTGAACCGATTTTGTTGAAATTTGGTATAGGTGTAGATTAGACCATGAGAAAGGACATACTGGGCTATGTTTGGTCGCGATAACCGACATCCACGCGGGCGGAGCCGCGGGCAAAAGCTAGTAGATAATGAAAATTCTGTATCTATGTACCAATATCAATCTCCCAAATGTATCAAAAATTATATTCTCGTAACACAATTTCGTCATCGTTGACATCGTTGTCTAACTCTTTTTTTAAGTTTCGGGACTATTGCGATTTTTTTATGAAACTATTCAAATTCACTCAATCAATTCACCTCTCGACGCTCGCAGACCAGTCAAGTCGTTGCCACGGGTACTGCAACGCATCCAAAACTTCGGCAAAAGTAAGTTTCATAAAAAAAAATCGCGATAAATCCGGCAACATTATAATAAACATGAGTTTACACCGCAGTAGTTTAAAAAAAATGGCATCGTAATCGTTTGACATTCGGGAGATTGCGCTTACCAAATATTTTTATAGGGTTAAATACTAACGACGAGTCCGGGAAATCATAGAAATCTGGCATATAGGAAGGATACTTTAAATCATACATATAGCCTGCAATAAACTTTTCCAAATCAGTCGGTTTTGGATATAGACCAGCAATATCTGTAAAAGAAAGTTGTTCAAAATAAGTTTAACTACAACAATTACATACAGTTGTTTAAAATCAAAAACTGGCAACAAAAAGTATTTTAAATAAATAAATAAATATTCTACAACATTCTACACAACGCTATCTAGACCCATGGTAAGCTTAATTAGCTTGTGTTATGGAATCTAGAATGCGGATATACATACTTAAATACTTTTTTTTGTAAATACATACATATTATACATAGAAACACCCAGACCAATGCAAATATTAAAATTTATATTCATGCATACAAATATTTGCACTGAGCGGGGATAGAACCCGCGCCTCCTGCGTAGCAGCCGCGTTCACTACCGCTACGCCACAGAGGCATTTATTGAGAAAGTTTGGTAAAAGTTATTAAATCTATACCAGTACTGATATTATAAAGCTGAAAAGTTTTTCTACTGCTTATGTAGATAATTGTACTTCATAACTAAAACCACTTAGCAGGGACAAGTGGATATTGATTTCCAATCATTCCTACCAGTAGAAATATGTGGAATAATATTCCACTCTTACCTACCAGGGGGGATTCGTTGGTAGGGATAAGTGGAACAGCCCGATTGAACGCGCTAATCTCAGAAAATAAATAAATAAATAAATAAATATTCCACAACATTCCACACAACGCTTTCTAGACCCATGGTAAGCTTAATTAGCTTGTGTTATGGAATCTAGAATGCGGATATACATACTTAGATACTTTTTTTTTTGTAAATACATACATATTATACATAGAAACACCCAGACCAATGCAAATATTTATATTCATGCATACAAATATTGGCACTGAGCGGGGATCGAACCCGCGCCTCCTGCGTAGCAGCCGTGTTCACTACCGCTACGCCACAGAGGCAGTCAAAATACTGGTTCGAATTGAAAAATTTCTTTCATTTTCAATAGTTCGTTTATCGAGGCAGGGTTATAGGCTATTATATCATCACGCTACTACTCAAGGGAGCCGAGTAGTAATCATAAATGTCATGAAATCCGGTAGATACCCAATAATAACCCATGCATTTATAATTAAAAAACTATAAAAATACGAGCATAATTATAACAGGTGATAGCAGTTTCGAAGTATTCCAGAATAAATCGAGACTGAACATATTTTTATTAGGAGAAATTGGTCTTCAGATGGATAGTAATTATGTTCTATTACTTAGACGTGTAAAAAAAGAAAGCCACAGGTCACCTCTTTGTAAATGTACTGAATTCAAATACTACGTACTAGTTTCATAAGCTTTAGTAATTACAGCCTTTGCAATTTCAAATGATACTTTCCGTATAGCTTTTAGTGATGGATACACGCGACCAAGACTTATATCACTTTCTGTTACACTGTCAGCAACAACCTGAAATTTTAAATAAATTTAAATATGTATAGTCCAATTAAAAAAAAAGTATAAATAATTTTTATACAGTGCCCCGAGTACGAAATAATATTCGTATTCGTAACGTCAACGTATCGAGAGAACGGAGCACTGTGATTGGCCGCCTGCCTACTGTGAACCTGTTTGTGTGTGTGAAGCCTGCCAATTGCAATGCTCCGTTCTTTCAATACGTTGAAGTTGACTACCTCCCCCCCTCCCCCCCCCTCCCCTTAGCCAAAATCACGTGTATTTTTTAATTAATGGACAGCCCCTGGACAGTCCATGAAAATAGTATTAACTTTTTAAATAACTTCAATTATTCAGATATATAAAAGCACAAACATCAACATAAAAAATATCATACTTAACTCATAACTACACTTTCAAAATTATAGTCTTGTGACTACTAGAACTAAAACTATAGAAAGATTAGGAAATGAAATCAGATATGCAACCTCCACCCACCTTAGCAGCAGTGATGAATATGTAGTCGGGTATGGTGGTCATCTGACAACAAACCACACCTAGTCCCACGCCAGGGAATATGTAGGAATTGTTACCTTGGCCTGTCTGATACTCCTTACCGCCATGTTTAACTGGAGGAAAGGGAGAACCAGAGGCAAATATACAGCGACCCTGACAACAATTGAAAAGAAAAACTTTCAAATGATCATTTAATTATTTCACCGGTTGTTACCCGTTTTGATAAATCTAATATATAAAAATCAATGCCACTTTTCGTTGTTATTTTATAACTAAAGAACGGCTGAACCGGTTTGGCTAATTTTAGTCTTGAAATATTTGTGGGTGTCCAGGGAAGGTTTAAAGGATGAGAAAATAGGTGCAGCAGGAACGGGACAAATATGGCGCTACAAAGTTCGCCGGGATAGCTAGTAGTGAATAAATAAAGTATTACATTTAAAGTAAATAATGTTTTATTCATTTTAAATGGAATACTTTATTTTATTCCCTATTTATCTTAGAACTCGATTCTCTTGATTGTCTTTTTCTCTATTCACTTAAGTTCCCGTACATCCATTTCTGTCTATTTAGTATTCTATCATAGAGTTTTGATATAAACGATCACTTATTCCCATAGATAAAAATCAACCCTTTTGTCATATTACAGTACCATAATGGGAAAACGGCAATAGGCTCACCCCCTATTACGTGGGACCTAATACAATGATTGGTGAAATGTGGGTGTTAATTCACGTCTGCCTAACCCTCCGGGGATGAAGGCGTGATTGTATGTATGTATGTATGTATGTATGTACTTATAATACAACTAATAATTTTACTTGCTGGAAGGTTTCAAGTTGCAAATATTAAAAAATGTGTGGCCTGTCGTACTTTGACGATTAGACTAGTAGGTACCTACGTTCTGATGATACCTACTCTAACAACAGGCTCTGATAATACCTCTGTATGATCATATGCGTCTTGTGCAGAACACTCCGCATTTGCAGTTGGATTTGATAAGGCAAATATCATTGGTCGATCTGTATTTTTAGCCATTTGTTTCAAAACATCAGCTGTGAAAGCACCACCAACGGTCGAGACACCTAAAAATAAATTACGCTTTTAGTAAAATCTTACACTTTACAATACCCATATTATTGCAATAATGTATTTATTCATACAGACTACTCACTCCCACATACACTCAAAACATCTAAACATTGTTCATATTCTAATTATGGAAATCAGACACGATATAGGTATATATTCTAAGTGAATTTTTGCAAAGGTAAGATATGAGAAGATATTCTTTATTGTACACCATACAAGTATTATTAAATTAAAAACAAATTAGGACCTACCGATCAGACACGTTGCCTTCACAGTCGTTATCGTTTGTAATAAATCTTTCGAAGGTTCTATATCCTTAGCGAAGTGTTTCGCATGTGCAGGAATACCACTCGACCTTTTATTTGTCAGCACACCATCGACGTCGAATAAGTATACTTTCTTTTGACTTTCTTCCTTCGAAAGGCCCTCTTCTACCATAATACTAACCAACAAATCCGCAATGCCGACACCAGCCTAAAGAAGTAAGTCTATCATATTACTATTAATAACACCAAAAAGTTTGAAACTCGTATCCTTCTGTAAACTTACAGCGCCAGCTCCAAAAAAGAAAAATATATTGTCGCCTACTTTTCTTTGAGTTATTTTTACAGCTGCAAGAATTCCAGCAACAACAACTGATGCAGTTCCCTGAATGTCATCATTGAATGTACAATAATGATCCCGGTATCTTGCAAGAAGTGGTATTGCATTCTGTTGGGCAAAATCTTCAAACTGGAAAAGAAAAAGAATCTATATCTGTATGTACTGACGGCAAATTCTGACGATCGTCGAGTGAAGCCTGTCTTTAGGGAAGCTTAACACATTCGAAGTTACCAACCACCTTAGCTTTAATACTTAAATAAAATAATAAACATTAATTAAAAATGGTAAAGCCATCTGAAAGTTACAAAAATAATTATTTTAAATCAATTATTTACCTATATTGATTAAAAAAAAAAAAGAAGATGACATTATCAACGACGACGTAAAAGGAGGAAAAAGAAGAAGAATTAAAATATTGTAACGACGTAGCCATAATTGAATTACTAAGTAATACGAGAGTCCTTACCTGTATTAGTACGTTTCGTCCGTATAATTTGACACATGCCTGCATGAACTCTTCCACAAATTCATCGTACTCTTTGCCCCGTACTCGTTTTTGCCGTAAACCAATATACAATGGATCGCTCACAATTTTCTGGCAACAAATTTCTAATTTGATAAGTAGATACTCGGTAGTTTTAAAATACTGTAGGTACCTCTACAAATAAATAATACACAAGAGCGTCATTGTCTTATCGAGCATGGTCAGCTCATTTACCAATCAGATCGGGTATGCTCAAATCGGCGATGGGGTCGTTTCTCCCCGGTGGTTCCTTTGGGGGAGACAAAGGAATATTGATAGGGTCCATAGCTCCCCTCTGCAGGGAATACAAAGTCTCTCCATTAATCAATAACATTGTTGGTTTTGTCTACGCTCTGCTTAAAAATGCTATGACAAATAAATTACAATTGGTGGATGGACAGAGCTCCTTTAGTAAATATTAAATTTTTATTAAGTACCTCATTGTTACAGCCCACGTCCAAGCAAATTGGCAGACATCTATGTGGTTTAACTCCTGCTAGTGCGGTATACAAACTCAACTTGCCAATCGGTATGCCCATGCCAAAAGCTCCGAGATCTCCCAAACCCAATATCCTCTCTCCGTCCGTGACAACGATAGCATAAATAGTTTCTAGTGGCCTAAAAATAAAGAAGTTAATTCAAGCGATTTTTAACATCGGAGCGGACAAGGAAATGAATCACGCTGTACCTAATATTCATGAAAATACCGTGGTTATAAGATATCTATTTTTGATTCATTAATTCCATTACATAACTACAGAAAAAAGTAGAAGAAATCTGACGATTAATGACGATAAAGTAGTTAATATAAATCAAAGAAATAAGTAGAAATGAATTTTGCCCACCGAGACGGTGCCAACCTCACCTGCAAAGTTGTATTTCCTCTGGGGACTGGAAGGTCAGACGGAAATCTCTCCCACAAAAGTCGTCTAAGTCAACCCAAAAGGAGGAGCACTTAGCGGACCTCGGGTTCAGAGATGAAGGCGTCGGATGTAACCGGCAGCGATAAGATAAAGTTGATAGAAAAATATACTATCGAGAAGTATATTGCCAGTACCTAATCAGATCTACTCCGAGAATTTTTGCTAGTTGGTTTGCCAATCAGTAGGGGACGTCTACGCCAACAAAGTTATGAATGTACGAGTACAATATCCAAATTGAATCGGATGGGATACAATATTGTGTACAAAAAATAATAATATTCACTAACCAATAATAAAATTATAGACATATCCAATGATCTGACCGCCTGGGATGCCAAAAATGGTGAAAAGTGAAGAAATAAACGCCGAAAAGCATACCCGGGCTCCAAGGTCAGAGTTTCGAAGATGATGATGATGATGATGTTGACTTACCAATTTTTGAGAATGTTATAAACGCGGCCTTTATCGTGGATAGTGATAAATAGACCCTTGGGTTTCCTGTAATTGAAACCAAACTTCTGACACGCCAATCCAACTGTCGGCGTATACACTATTGGGAGATATTTTTCAATATCAGTGGCTAATAAACTATAAAATAATCTCTCATTTGTATCCTGTAAATAACACAATATGAAGTCTTGTAATAAACTTGAGGTAATTTATTAAAAAGGGGGACCAAAAATCACGCTTGCTGCCTAGGCCAGACGCCAGAACGCGCGGAACGTTGGAAAACTACGCACGCTGACTCACCCAGTCCCGGTCGCTCAAGGCCCTTAGTCACTTTAGTAAATGAATAAATATTGACGCAAAGATGCATTTCATTATGTTTGATATTACCGCACTCACCGCCACGCCTCCTTGCTAGGTTCGCAATCTATTTGGGGCCCAAGAATTCTCTACGAAATCATTTTTAGTTCTAAATGTTCAGTTCTGTGTGTGTACTGTGTACAGACACGGCAGCCTCTGTGGCGAGACGGCAGTTAACGCGACCGCTACGCAGGTTCGATTCCCGCTCAGTGCAAATATTTGTATGCACGATTATGGCTATTTGCATTGGTCTGATCGTGCTTAGAAGAGCACGTTAAGCCGTTACGGGTAGTTGGGAGCTCAAAAAAGTTCGACCAGTAGGTACTGCAGAACTTCGATATCGCTCATTGGTTGTGGAGGTCAGTTGGCAGTCGCTTCATGGAAAATATCGAAGGAAAGCCGTATCACAGACTGCAAAGCCGTCCCCAACTGAGTTGGGAAACGTGTCAGAGAATGATGATAATTCAGCTATTCCTATGATTCAGATCTTATCTCTTTACTACTTTAATGCCACGATATCATCACTGGTAAATTTAGCAAAGACACACACGACCACTGAAAAAGATTTTTATTGAAACTTTTGCTGACTTTGCGCTCAACGTGTTAAATACTAATTCTTACCAGTAAGTCACTTAAATACAAATATTTGTTCAAAGGTTCTTTATATCTGTCTATTGATAACCGGCATATTTCTACTTGTTCTTCTTGTGTTTTATAATTGGCTGACAGAAGACCTTGTAAACCAAGTAACTGCCTCTCTTGAATTGTAAATGCGAGGCCCTGAAAAGAAAACTAGGCCCTGAAAACCTGCTAGTCTACTTCTTCAACCGAACGCCCATTGGTTGCATCTAAAGCTTGCTTATTCAATAAGCAAGCTTTGGATGCAACCAGAATTGGACCTTATTATTGAAGCCCGGGGAACGTATATTAAATAGATATTTTATGACTGTAATCTCGGTAAGACCCTTAATTCGGTGATTCACTCAGACTCAGACCTAGTGAGTGGACCATCCCCATTGCTCTATTTTTAAAGCGAATTATAGAACGTGTAGGTACCTTATTGACGTGTGGATCCCTTACATAATCGAGGCCTGACCATTTGTTTTTAGAGAAACCCAGATTAACAGCATTTACAGAAAAATTTGCTACACTCTCGACGTGATTGATTGCTAGTAGTGTTAAACGTGTTCCAGCTATGGCATTGGAGCTGTAACAACCAAAATAAAAGTTTTAATTTTAAGCTGCAAGACAATAAAGTTAAATAAACTATATTTTTACTTTTGTATATAACTATACTAATATTAGAAAGAAACAAGAACTCAAAAAACTACTATTACTATTGCTACAATAAGCCTGAGTAACATAAATTACCTACTTTTTATCCCGATAATTTCACGGGATTTAAGCCTGTGAAACGGCAAGGCGATACTGTAAACATATTTACGACCAGTGTATAATCACTTGAAATGAACACAAGACACCGAAATACTGTTCGGTGTCTTGTGGTCGGTGCTGAGTTGACGTAAAAACTAGCTAAAAAGAGTTAGTCTTAGTTATTAGTATATCAATTTACTTACACAAGCGTTTTGTGAACAACACTGAACATTTTAAAACCGACATAATAACACCATAATTCATATAAGGATAAAAAATATGCCTAACAGCTCATGTAAATTGTGAGCAAAGGCATTACTAAAACGGCAAGATTTTTGTGTTGAAAACGAATAAAATACTATTGAATAATGCCAAATAAATTCTTGGGATATTGGACATTTATCCCTTTACTTTTAAAATGTCAGTAACATTACAGAATCAATTGTTTTGTTTCAGAAAGAAAATGCGACAATATTTCTTTTAGTTTTTCTGCCAGTAAACAACTTTCTTCGCGTAATATCTCCTTGTTCTAGTAGTCTGCAGTTTGCCATGAAGTTTTATTTATTTGCATTTTATCTTCTTTCTATTTAAACATATTTTATTGCTAAGCATTAGATTATATTATTTAAATGTATAACAGTATTCAATTTTACGAAACTTAAATATGTACCTAACACCTATGTGGGGTGTTGGTAGTGCATTCAACGGCCACCCAGAGGGCACGGGCTCGATTACCGCATAAATATATCGTATATCTATCTGCATTTTGTATCTGCGTATGTAATTGTGTAGGTAACTCAAGGATACAATACAAATTCCCGTGCCTTCGAGAGCACGTTAACCCGTCGGCCCCTGTTGTCATACAAACATCTATGGCAGTCGTTACGGGTACCTAGTTAGAACCTGTTAGAACCCTAAAAATCCCATAAAACGAAAAAAAAACCTCTTTAGACCATGTCTAAACAAGGTCTAAACGATAGGGTGTTCTAACGTGAGCGATGTCGATGGAGCCCCACTTCGCAAGATTCCTATTTCCTCGTTAGATATACCTACTTATTATTACAACACAAGTCCTAAAATGCCGGTCAGGTTGAAAGGGCAGGTCTACAAGACAATCATTAGGCCTGTCCTTTTACATGGCTGTGAGTCGTGGCCGCTGCTGGAGCGACACAAGCAGGAGTTGCGTGTCACGGAGATGAAAATACTGAGGTGGATGTGCGGTGTCACGGGCTCACGGGTAAATATCGCGTGAGGAACACTCGCATCCGCGGCAGCCTTCGTGTTCGTGATATCGCAGATAAAATGCAAGAGAACCGCCTTCGCCACGTCACGGCTTGACCTAGGTCACGTCTTGCGACAACCGCCAGGCTACGTGGCGTGGGTAACAAATACCTGGCAATAACGCCCCCTCCGGGTCCAGGTTGAAGGGGTAGGCCCAAGAAGTGGAGGACATGCTTGCAAATGGTCTCACTCACTAGCTACCAGTGACGCCCAAGATCATGCGAAGTGGAGGAGGAACGCGGGCCCTGAGCTCCGAGGTCACTTTAGCCTCGGATGCAAACAGGAAAATACGTTTCCATGAAGATGATGATGACTTATTATTACAAGCTTACTTATTACTACAACCAAATAAACTCACTTCATGTGCCAAAATACGTCAGTTCAATATCCCACTATCATTATTCTAGTCAAGTCAGTAGGTATTTATATCTGCCTATGCTTATGATTTGCCTCTCTCTCTCTCTCTACCTATGATTTCATCTGCCAAGTAATTATCGCTCTCTAAACTGCTAGTTACCTCGCAAATAATAAGCATTTTTAATTTACATTAAGGCCCATTTATTGTGTGTGTTCGCGCAGCGGAATGTTGTTGAATTTAAAGATTTTAATTATGCAGATATTTAGCACATGACGTCGTGTAAATGCTTATGGTAAAAAAAAATTTGTGCATGCAGCCATTGTGGAGAAATTCGCTAAAAACAGATTCCGCTGGGCGTACGTTGTCCTGGCGGCACTTTTTTTGAATTCATGGACTTAGAAGAAAAAAAATGTGTCCAAAAATTAGCGTGTATTTGCGTGTAATTGTGTATGTATGAATAAAATTAATGAATGCATAAACTTCGGAGAAATTCAAGTTTCCGCCACGCGAACGTTTGGCCATTAGCTAGTTTTCATATAAAGCGCTTATATAGAGAGCTGTAGATTTTTACATACGTTGTTTTGAATTTGCTTATATTTGTTTAATAAAAAGATTTAGAAAAAATCGAAGGGTTTAACAGATAAAAATATAAACGTAAAATACGCTTATTAGGTCTTAGTTCGTAAAGTATGCACTTTGGGGTCTAGATTTTTACGTTTATACAAACCTTGTACGTGTCTGCAACATGTTGCCAAGTATCAATGATGTTCCGCTAGTAATTAAAGAGCAATAGGACAATTTACCATGTATAGACCACTGTTTACAAAGCAGTCAAATATCACGACGTTCTAAAGGAATTGCATAGTAAAATATATTCCAATAATTAGCTTACTGATTCAACTATTCACATGCAAAATTTCATCTCATTATATTCAGTAATTAAAGATAAACAATGAAAATACTGACAAAGCATCGAAACCCTACATAACCCGACCAAGTTCGGATGGCTACAAAAAAGCGGCCGTACCATATATCTAAGTAACGTTCTTAACCTTCCAGTATAGTATTCATTAATATGGTACAGTTGCGTACACAAGCGTTAGGAAAAATAAAACAATAAATTGCATTTCTTGAATGAAAAATATTTTTTTATTAATAACGCCACTATCTACGATAAAAATAAATCTTCAATTAACAAGTAGGTGGGTACTTCTCTAATGAAATATCCGTCTACAATTTATTTCTCGCCACCTGTTACGTAGAAACCCAAAAATTGGCAAAATGTGGAAACGTAGAAACGTAGAAACGTAGAAACCCAAAAATTGGCAAATTATCTATTTTTTCTCTCTAGCTTAATATTTTTGATCAATTCATATCTACTATACTTAGACTATTTAACCAAAGGTCTAGCCTTAAGCGTACCGCTTCGAAAAAAATAATTCTGCATATTTTGGTGGGGTGCACGGGAACACGCTCACATACATAAGTCACTGCCGTACCAGTAGGTACAACGCTAACATCATATACTGAGACTGACGCAAGTCTCAAGCGCTTACTTAAATAAAGTACCTACCGCCTACGTAAATAGTACTTACTAATCTTAGTCAAATACAATTAAAAAAGTAGGTGTAGAAAAAATAAATGATCTATAAATTAAATCGAAATAACAATTGTGTTATCACCTGTACCAATTCAATACCGGTATTATACTGTAAATTTTTGAATGTTACCTAAATATATTGCACGGCCGCTTTTTTGTAGCCATCCGAACTTGGTCGGGTTATGTAGGGTTTCGATGCTTTGTCAGTATTTTTATTGTTTATCTTTAATTACTGAATATAATGAGATGAAATTTTGCATGTGAATAGTTGAATCAGTAAGCTAATTATTGGAATATATTTTACTATGCAATTCCTTTAGAACGTCGTGATATTTGACTGCTTTGTAAACAGTGGTCTATACATGGTAAATTGTCCTATTGCTCTTTAATTACTAGCGGAACATCATTGATACTTGGCAACATGTTGCAGACACTTACAAGGTTTGTATAAACGTAAAAATCTAGACCCCAAAGTGCATACTTTACGAACTAAGACCTAATAAGCGTATTTTACGTTTATATTTTTATCTGTTAAACCCTTCGATTTTTTCTAAATCTTTTTATTAAACAAATATAAGCAAATTCAAAACAACGTATGTAAAAATCTACAGCTCTCTATATAAGCGCTTTATATGAAAACTAGCTAATGGCCAAACGTTCGCGTGGCGGAAACTTGAATTTCTCCGAAGTTTATGCATTCATTAATTTTATTCATACATACACAATTACACGCAAATACACGCTAATTTTTGGACACATTTTTTTTCTTCTAAGTCCATGAATTCAAAAAAAGTGCCGCCAGGACAACGTACGCCCAGCGGAATCTGTTTTTAGCGAATTTCTCCACAATGGCTGCATGCACAAATTTTTTTTTACCATAAGCATTTACACGACGTCATGTGCTAAATATCTGCATAATTAAAATCTTTAAATTCAACAACATTCCGCTGCGCGAACACACACCCATTTATTATAGACAGGGATAGTTTCTCGCATGTTTCAGTTCGAGAAAACTTACAGCAATAATCACCATACTACCTATTATCGTATCAAAATGTTTATTTTAGATAGGTACAGGTAAACACTAAATTCTCACCTACGATTATATCATACGAGATTCGCATAACATCTCGCCAGGCGATAAAACACCTTCGCGCATGAATGCAGTGTGCGAGGGTGGTTTTATCTGGCTATGCTTGTGCTTACTGGCACAAAATCCCGAAATACGATTATTCTTTTAAAATTATATTTATAGACGGACACTATCAATATCTAATAATAAGGTCAATTTACAAATCTGAGGCTACAATCATTCACACTTCACACCCAGCTGAAAGTTGGTAGGATTGTTGAAAACACCATCATAAATGAAAATTGAAAATATAAAAAGTCCTCATCGATCCGAAATCCGAAATTAGTGATGTTGTGAAATAAGTTTAAATAAAACCACAAGCTCTTTGGAACATGTTTAATTAGTAACATCTATAATTTTCACTACAACAATATATTTAACTAATACACAATAATGTAATCGTCATTCCCGAAAGCTTGGTACATTAATATGGTAAATAAAATGTAATTGACGCAATAAAACACTGTAACACAAATAAAACCCTGATTATTATTGTATATTGCTTCGATAATTGACCAACTTCCTACGGATGCATCAATTATACAATGTTGGGTCAAATGTTTGACATACACGTACAAATAGGTAAAATTTCCTTAAAGATCGTCACAGCAAATTAAATCACGTAATATCACCAGATATTTTATGTAACAAAACTGTTATAACTACTTAAAATAAAAACATTGCAATATATATAATATTTCGCTATGCAAAAAAAATTGTCTCACTATTATAAAAATACTGAACTGAAAAAATAATACTAAATCCGCTAATATTTTTTCATCATAATCCATATTGAAGGTACAGTAAGAGGTTAAAAATGGTATACTAGAACAATTAATACAGTTAGAATATAATTGGAAACATTAAAATAAATGCTAAAAAGCAATGTAGGACTTCAGAAAAGACAAAATCTATTAAAAAAAAATTAAAAACAAAACATTTTCAAAACAATGACATTAAAAACATTTCCACAACACTTCTAAAGCGTTCTAATCGAATACTCTCTAAATGTCTTTAAATATTCTGTTTCATATTTAATTTATAATGATTACACTGATAGCATTGAAATAGATTACATGCTTAATATAATTATGTCAAATGCATATTAAATAAATGACCTACCTTTTAATGCAGTGACTAGACTTAACTTTCATCTCGTTTAATTAAGTATAACATAAAGCAATTATTTCAAATATTCACAACATTTAAGTAGGTACGTTTCGTTCTGTTAAACAATCATTTACAACTTATTAAATAACATTAGAGAAATCATTATGGTACTAAATAAATAGCTCGCACACGAGATTAGATTATGTTAGATTCAAAATACACTATCTATTCAAGATCCAGTCCGATAGATTAAACAATTTGTGATTCAAACTTGATCAATAATTATATTCCATGCAAAAGTCTATCAACATTGAATATTCCAAAATTAAACTATGCTTAACTTTTAGTGAGCAAAGCTAAAATAATATTTAAAGGCCACCATAATGTTTATTTTCACAACTGGAGTCTACGACATGTTATAGCAACGTTAAAATGTACAACTACCCTCTACAACACATACACGACAGCTGAAACAGTGGTATAAATCCAGTTACTCAATATATCAATCATTTATTATCAGTAAAATAATACTGTTTATATTTTTGTACTGTTAAAATAAAATAGTAAGCAGTCGTAAGTTGCGAAGAAAATCAAAATGATAATTATTTACCGAAGTAAAGGTAAAAAAATACTGATATATAATACTTTTGTATTGATTAAGATAAAAGTCTCCCCCATTAAGCTAGCATTCTCGCTGTAAGGCGCGATCGCGGGTTCGAGTCCCGCCTGAGGTGGATTCGCTTTAAATGCTTTAAAATTTCATTCAAATACTTTTGTATCACCTAGGATAGCTTACCAGAGAAAGTAAATACTATTATTGTAATACGAGATTCGAGTAACTGGATCTTATGATTAACTAACACTAAATTTGTTATTTGGAACCATGGGCTTACTAAAATCTGAGCCATACCACTTAAAATAGGTCAATAAGTGAACGGTTGTCATACTACCAACTGTAAATATAACTTTGTAATCCTATATATTTATATGCGATTACAAAGTTTTTTATGCCTTTGGTAGTATGACAGTTAAATTATTGACCTGTTTTAAGAGTTCATAGTAGGTCTGCTGATATAAACGCTGTGCAGTGTAGCCACGGTTCAGAAGGAAAAGGATAGAGCTATATCCTCTATATTATATCTCCATTCTTCTCCCTCTGACCCGCAGTCTAAACACAATCGTTTATAGGCGTGTCTTAGTAGGCCCACAGATACATTATTATATTAGGTATAAATAAGTTTGTGTATTGTAACAATAGTTATATATGAACAACTTGAACACTCCCAATAAAATGTAAACGTGTTGTGCACTGAACATCCCACCTTGTCTAGTAACATTCCAAAAAAGTTTGATTATAATATTATATATTATATCTACGTTCTAAATTTCAATCGCAAAAGTTACTTGAGGAAACGGCCCTACAAAATCAACTATAAACTACATAAAATTAAAAAGTAAGCAACCATGTGCTTACTTTAAATTTTACTTTTCTCTCTATAGTTAAATCTGCATTGTCATTATAGTGTATGTTAAGTTAACATCTTTCATTAGGGGTCATTTAGACGGGGAGTTTCTCGCCTACAAAATAAGATTATCGAAAGGACAGAAAAAAGATGCTTTTTTCTAAATATACGCGATAACTCACTTGCGCATCTCGTATCATATAATCGTAAGGTGCTGATAGACTTGAGCATTCACATGTAACAGAACATCAAGCATTCGCCGGTTTTTTATTTGTCGAACCGAGCAACGAGCCGAGCCAAGTGTAGAGCCAAATATTGCTACGAACATTTACATGATCTTCCTAGCGAACGCTCTAGTCGAAGCAAATTTAGTCGTTTTGCAAGCATGCTCGCCAGAACGCTCGATAGAAAGCTCACTAAAACGCTCTCGTTTATTTTTCTGTAATGTAACATTCGTAAGAATGCTCATTACAAGTAAATGCTCAAGTTTATCAGCACCTGTAGGCGAGAATTAAGTTTTCGTCTGTATGTAAACACTTATAATAATGGTATGGCGATTATTGCTAGTGATAGTCGCGTCCGATTTGTCGCACCGAAACGTGCGAGAAACACTCCACGTCTAAATGAGCCTTTACTTTTGCGATTACAACGAAGTTATGTTAAAATTTGACACAAATCAAATCTGATTACGATTTAGATGTTCTTGGGCACTGGTTGAATAGGTCTGACATTGAATTTCTCCTCGGGTTTCCAATCCCATACGACTGGCATGGAGCTCTCGTAATGATAGCTGTACATTTGGTTTTGTACGTGTTTTGTTAGATCTTTCGGCTCGGGATATACAGAGGCTAAACCTGTGGAGGAAATTAAAATTTAGATAATAATAATAAGCTTCTTCTTCATCCCAGCGATAATTCTAGTCGCATCCGAAGCTTTCACCTCGGTGTCTGGGGTCTGAGACCGAAAATCATAGTTGGTGAAATTTGTGTTAATACACCTCTGCCTACCCCTTCGGGGATTTACAGGCGTAATATGTTGGACACTTTGATACTCTAGACCTAAAGAACAAATGAACCATTTGATACAATGGACAATTTAATACTTTAGACATTTTGATAATATGGACAATATGATACTTTAGACTTTGTGAACCTAAAGGGTATATTGCTACTTGACATAATATCGCTTTTCTATGAAAGGTTTTTATTTTTAGCCCCAGTCGCTTTTAACTACATCTAAAATAATGATTGCAACACAATGCAGTACAAAGTTACCCTATAAAAATAATATCAATTTCTGTTACTTTTAAATGCAAATCAAACTGCTAAATGCTGTTATATATTTCGTATCATCCTCGCATATCACCTAACATAAAAAAACGGTGACGGATATGGATTTTCTACAAATGAAACTATACTACACATACCTTCATCATAAGCCATTTTGGCAACTTCGATGGCAATAGAAACGGAAACCTCTTTCAGTTCAGCCAGCGAAGGATAGATGCGGCCGACGTCGAGATCTGCGTCACTTACATAGTTAGCTAAAGTCTGAAAGGAGAAGAAACACGATATTTATATTTATAATACAGCAGGAAATAGAGTAAGCGGTTACCAATACCTGTAAATGATTTAGGTCGTTTAGGTCTGACATAATTTGGTGTAGGAAAGATAATCAACAAAAAAAAGCTCCATATATGAACGACAATGCCCAATCTTAATGAATTTTGATAATTATCTTGGCATTTATATTTGTTTTGTCCAGATAAGAGTGTAAATTAGGGGTAAAAAAAATAAGGAATTTGTTTACTTTTGAAGAACCTTGAAATTCCATATTAAAGCCTTTTATGGTTGACATTCACAATAAGGGTATCACTACAATGGGTTAAAAACAATTTCGAGTCAAAAGCAAGCGAGATACCGCCGTGAGCGTTGGTCGATACTCCACCCGTCTCCTGACTGAATATTATTATGTATCGTATATAAATACGTTTCTGATCATTACTCTTACAAGTCTATATAAAGGATATACTTACTCTAGCAGCTGTCAAGAACATAGTCTCGGGTATATGATGCGTGGCCGTCGCAATGACGCCGAGAGCGATTCCCGGGAAGATGTACGAGTTGTTGCCTTGACCCGTGTGGTACTCCTTCCCGTTGTATTTGACTGGGGGGAATGGAGATCCGGACGCGAAGATGCATCGACCCTAAAATTAAAAATATAGGTTGTTTTATACAAATATTATGTTCTTTTTTCTTAACCTAAGCCTATGACATTTCAAGCCCAATTTGCAAGCGTAATGACCTAATAGATCTCGGTCTAAATTTTTGACAGGCTCGCAATGGCATTTGGTAGTGCAATTTGCAAATAAGCACGTTTCTCGAGATGTTTCTTCTCTGTTTTGCTAGTCATATTATGCATGAAGCTCAATTTTTAGCCCAATATTAAATATAGCCTTCCATTTGATCTGTTAATGCCAGCAAGGATACACAACACGCTTTTGCAGTGCAGAAGTCGAGAGTGGACGCCAAGCGAGTTGTGAATATGTATGGAATGTCTACCGTATATCATTGGCCTGGATGAAACTGTATGCTGGTGTAGCTCAAGGCACAGTGCTAGGCACTATCTCCAACTATGCCTTGTTCTGATGACGTCACTTTTATTCAGCGCCATCTAGTGAGGTCAAATCGAACTTCTACAATACTTCTAATCCTGTATCGCGCAATGAAAGTTTCCGCGCTGATAGATATTATAAATAACTAACTGACCCGGCGAACTTTGTACCGGCATATTTAACACGTTGAACGCCGCACGAAAAATCGAGGTTTTCCGTTCAGGCCACAGGACTCACCGGTGAGCCTTCCCTTACTGTTCCGTTCAAGCCACGTAGGTCACCCGTGAGCCTTTTGACAGGTCTAACGAAAACGCTTCCCACAAGCCACAGATTGCAGTTATCAAACAAAACGTATGTAGGAATGAGCCGCGAAGCCCTGCAGCGTATTCGGACGGCGTGGTTTTGAAATCCGGTAAAAACTTGTAAGATTTTTTCGAGGTTCTTGTAAGATGCAAGGGTCGTCCTACGATTCAGTAGAAATTGTTATTTTGATTATGGAGTGTGAATCGAACTAATACATGATTGCGAATATTTTTATTCAAAATATAATAGGATATAATATTTTCTTCTTCACCAAATAAAAATCTCGCATTACGTTTTATATAAAATCTTGTTTACAACATTTTATATTAGAATATTCAAAAAGTCTTGGAATGGAATGGAAAGGGGACTTTTGTCCGCACTTAAACTCCTTTTTGAAGAGTGCAGGCTATAGTAGCCAGCCTAACACCGCCCAGAAGCGCAGAAGCTTACTGGGTGCTTCACAGGCTTCGCGGAGCGACCTCACTGTGCCGAGGATTCGAGAACGTTGGGGGGCTACTGCCTCGCATTCTAATACTACGTGGGCAGTCGTTACCACGGCGATGAAGCACCCCCGACGTAGAGGGCTACCCGTGATCAGGATGGTGTAAAGGTGCTTGTTTAGGTGACAGTGACCTGTTATTGTCCCCAGAATTGTTTCGTTTCGTAAGCCGGTTGGTTCAATGATGGCAAGGCCACTTTTGACTGGCTGCAATCTGTGGTTTCTGCCCATCTTTGGATGTGTAGTTCGGCAAATCTCTCACGCAACCAGTTGCGGATCTGTGAGAAAGGTATCGGTAGTAATGGTAGTGGGCCATTCAACGACATGAGCCTCTTCACGCCAGTTAATTCGCGGCATCGTTGCCGTAGGACCCACTGTGCCCTTTTATCCACTGTAGCGTTACTACGTTGTTGGTGGATAGCTTGTGTAAAGCTGCCTGACACTCCGCTATTAGTATGCTGTTTGGTTATTTGGTGGTCTAGTGCTTTCAGGACAGCTGTGCTGTCGGTGAGGAGTCTTATATTTAAGCCCCTCACCTCCAGTCTGTTTCTTTCCGTCGCAGCTGTTGTTATGACGACAAATTCAAATTGGAAAATCGAGCTGTGTTTGCCCAGTGGTAAGTGGATGTTTAGGCCGAGGTCCAGGGAGTGTACGCCTGCTCCTGAAACATTTTCTGTTTTGGAGCCGTCAGTGTACACGCGTACCTCTTCGAAACCGGAGTAGTCCTTATCCTCAAAAAGTCTCTAAAAATCACATTTATGACAGGAGTCCAGGCTGCCATTCACCGCATGAAGAACCAGAAAGCTGTGGGACCCGACGAAGTCCCCATCGAAGCTTGGAAGGCAATGGGTGCCCGTGGTGTGAGCATCTTCACAAACCTATACAACCGCATACTTTTCCCCGGTAAGATCCCGAGCCAGTGGAGACTGAGTATCATCACGCCAGTCTTCAAAGCTAAGGGATCGGTGCAGTTACCGCGCGCCGCGGTTTAAAGATAATCTCTCCCACCATGAAGCTCTACGAGCTGATAATCGAATCCCGGATCCGAAAGGAGAGTGCACTTTCGGAGTGTCAGTGTAGGTTTCGCTCGGGGCACGGGACCGTGGATCCGGCGTTCGCCCCAAGGATTGTGCGGAGAAATACAGGGCCAAGAACACGCCCCTGCACTGCCTATTCCTAGACATACAGAAGGCCTTCGACTGTGTTCCTCGCGCGGTGATACGCGCAATACCCACCAGGGGCATTGCGGTCCAAAGATGTTCCAGAGGCTTACATTGACACTATCCAAGACGGTTGTCTATTGTTTAACCGAAGATTATATGCCATAATCATCATATTCCCGAATTTCATTTACCCGAATTTCATTTGCCCGAATGTTTTGTTTGACCTAAAAGACATATGACATACTTTTAATTGCCCGAAACTTAGATACCATAACATACGAGTGCCATACGTATTGTTTTACATATTTTTATTTGCCATAATAATTATTAGACATAATATTTAAACGCCATAATAATTATTAGACATAATATTTATACGCCATAATGATTATTAGACATAATATTTAAACGCCATAATGATTATTAGACATAATATTTTCTTCTTGCTCTTTCTGGCTGTCGATGTCGATGGGTGTGATGGGTGGATGGTCACAGTTCTAACTTAACTCAAATGGCACCTAACCAAACTACTTCTGGGTGGTTTATAAAAAAATAAACACGAAGGGGATAGCGGCCATCCCCTTCTAACCTAACCTATCCGAATCGGGGTGCGGTATACCTATCCAAGACATGTACCACGATTCCAATTCTGTGGTTTGGACCGCTGTTGGCGACATGAAAACCTTCCCCGTTACCGTCAGGATACACCAAGGATCCGATTATCTGAGCTCCGAGGTCATCTTGGCCTCTGATGCAATCAAGAAAATACGTCTCTATGAAGATGATGATGAATCACAACTATGGCAGTTTTTAATACTGATTCGACCAATCCAATGTTCCTTTGGCTTTGGAGGGCGGGTGAGCCGCGGGGTGACCCCGCGGCCCCCGGCAACGGAAAAATTGATATTCCTTCGTAGGAGGCCACGGGACCCTCATGTGAGCCTTTTGCTATATCACTGAAACTAGACGGTAGAAGTCGCTAATTTTTATTTTCTACACGTTTTATAGCATTTTATAGACTTTGGGATGAAAATCAGAAGTTGTAAAAAAATACGGTTTCGTGATTTTTGGCGTGGCTCAAACGGAAAAGTACGCTAGGCTCACCGGTGGGCCGCGTGGCGTTCAACGTGTTAAGTAAAGTAAAAGTAAAGTTGTAGTTGCATATTTTCTCATTATTTAAACTTTCCCTGGACATATTTCAAGACTAAAATTAGTCTAATCGGTTCAGACTAACCGAATTGTAAATTCATTTTTAGATATTCCAATATTAACTGTGGGACGCAGGATTCTCTCTTTATGTTGTTCCTTCAAAACAATATCGCCGGATCGTCACGGATCATCGCTATTCTTACAATGTACAATAAACCTACTTCGTTTTTATTCTTATAAGACACAAGAATAAGTAGCCGATTTGTTGCAGAGTTTGGTGGTATTCTCGTTACCAATCCTACTAAGATTTAGTTCTTGTCGAATGTTTCGTTAAACTAATAAATAACTAGTATATTACTATGAGTAATGTACCTCTGTATGGTCATAGGCATCTTGCGCCGTACATTCCGCTTTGCTGGTCGGATTTGAAAGTGCGAAGATGCAAGGCCGATTTGTATTTTTAGCCATTTGTTGTAATACTTTTGGGGTAAACGCGCCACTCACTGTTGAACAGCCTGTAAATGTAACAAAAACATTTATAGTTGATACGCATTGTTCACCATAGAATTTGTTAGTAACCATTCTAGGTTCCTAATATATTTCTGTAGGTCCCACAGTAATTTGATGAGAGAAAAGATATACTAATATGTGTAGTAATTGGGTGGGCTGCCCAATTACTACACATATTCGTCTTGGTTCGGCTAACGTATTCTCCTTATTATTTTTTAATATTATGTCGGTCTTTCCAGGAGCGAATGCCCTCTGACCTCTAAACCCCGAGAGGACAGCCTACGCCAGAGACCGGTCCGTTATTTAGCAAGTACACTAGCAGGTGAGGTTGGCTTAGGTCCCGAAGACCTTAGTGGGGCCAAACAAACATAGATATAAGAAGACGTGAGTGGATGAAAGGGGTATCTGACAATCTCAAAATATTGACATACCTAGTGAACTTCAAAGCTTAAATACTTCATTTACAGATAACTATGACGTTTTATAACTATTTACACAATAATTTGATACTATAATCAGTCAGAAAACATCTGTGTGTGTGTATCTTTGAAGTTCACTATGTTAATATTTTGAGATTGTCAGATACCCCCTTCAGAGGATCGCGGGTTCGAATCCCGCCCGAAGTCGATTCTCTTTTCTCTTTGTAAATCGATTTGAACAATCAGCATAATAAATGCTTCAAAATTTCATTCAATTACTAATAACTTACCAATAAGACAACTCGGCTTAATCTTCGCAACGCAAGCTTCAAAGTCCTTCTCAGGTTCGATATCCTTGCCGAACGCCTTCGCATGTTCCGGCACTCCACCTTCACGTCTCGTGGACAACAGACCATCGATGTCGAACATGTACACACGCTCTTGTGCCTGCTTCTCCGTTAGACCTTCAGCGACCATGGCCGCTACTGTCAGGCTAGCGATACCGTTGGCAGCCTATTAAAAACAGTTAATTATTTATATGAAATTATATGATGCGGAAGCTGTTCCTCAGCACATCTGTATTTTTTGTAACTTTTTAAGCGATGTCAATAAAAGAGGTTTCTCAATTCAGCTGTATTCTGTATTCAGCTATATTATGCAGAAATCCTCTTGATGTGCACCTCACTGGCGGTAACGATGAAGGATATGTCGAACACGAACCGACTAAACCCGCACGTTGTTTAGTAGTGGCTCGTGAACGGCTAGCAAGTAATTCGCGAGATGAGTACCCACGAGTATTTTACTCTAAACCATTCAACAGCATGTTTATGTAAAAGTTTATTAACAAATATATTTAGTGCAAGTACTGATATTCTTTTGGCTAGGTACAATTTTATTTAAGACCTCAGTCAAAGAGTTATAAAGCCTATAATTACTGGCAATATTTACTTTAATTTCAGCAATAAATAGTCTAAAAGATAAAACTCAGGAAGAACTAATACAATATTAAAGTATGATAACTTACAGAACCAGCGCCCAAGAACAAATAAATGTTTTCGCTCAGCTTCCTCTTGGTCACTCTGACGGCCGCCATCAGACCAGCGACTGCCACACTGGCGGTACCCTGGATGTCATCATTGAACGTGCAGTATTTATTCCTATACTTCTTTAGCAAACGACCGGCGTTGATTAGGGCGAAGTCTTCGAACTGGGAACAAAGGTTTCTAAATTACATAGAGAAATGCTAATATGCTTATAATGTGGGTGTCGTAGAAGGCGACTAAGGGATAGGGCTGTTCTCTATACGACAGTAAATATACAGGCCATGACTAATTGCTCGTTTGACGGCAATGGGCTCGCTCCCTATTACGTGGGCCCGAAATCATAATTGGCGAAATATCTGTGTTGATACACCTCTGCCTACCCCTTCGGGGATTAAGTGCGGGGGCACACGGTGCGTTGCGTCGCCGCACCGCAGAAATTTCGGCCAATCGGGGGCCATACGAGCGGCCCCGCACCGCTTCTGTGGCCGCCGATTGGCCGAAATTTCTACGGTGCGGCGACGCAACGCATCGTGTGCCCCCGCTGTTACAGGTGTGAGTATATGTGTGTATGTAAATACTTATAAAAGTTATAATTCCACGGCTGTAAACAGTGGTTCTATTTTCGGTTAAGAAATGTAGCCATTCTAGCCAAATCCTAGGAAGTGCAAAAATGTAATTTCTTCTAAAGAAGACTTTGTTCCATCATATTACCGCATGTAAATTGGTACGTTTTGACCTTCCTTTCAGTAATTATGCTCACGTTTACTGAAAATAAGAACGTAACAACATGCCATTTCATTAAAAGGACGTACCATCACATTATCTACGTTAAACGACACCGCGCATGTAATACTTATATATTTATTGTGTTCCATATATTACGTTCAAGGTAAATGTGAGCAGGTACTCTACTTAATTGTTAGTGCAAGTATAAATGAAAAAGGTACTCAAATAGAAACTACTGATATCTCCTTGTGATAACTATTATATAAATAGTACGGAGAGGATAAATTTGTTAGCTCATCATTGTTTTCGATTTATGCAAAATATTATATTGACGATTGTACAGCAAAAGGGTGCAAGTGACATCAACTTTCCAAAGAGAAAGGTTTCCAAAGAACCTCATATAAACACTTTACTTTACATATAAAAATTTATCAGGTAATTATCGTTGTCGCTTACACACCTTTTCAACCGCCGGTATTTTTTTAACCTGAGCGGTACAATATAAATTGTCGTCTGAAAAACCCTCATATAGCAGGATACTTAAAATATTTATGAAATCGGGAAGTACACGATTACTGGCCGATTGATGCATTATGTACTTGAAATGAAGCCATACCTACTACCTACTGGAAACTTTGACGTCAAAACCAAGTAATTACGTCACTACACGGCTCAGGCTCACTCGGTAGGTACGTCACTTTATTAATTATATGACATATAGGTATATAAATAGTGTGTCATTGAACAACATAATATCAATATTATGTAATACGTAATTGCGTTTGGGGCGATAAGTATGATTCATTTAATACTACAGAGTCACGAGTTGCACACAGTAATGTTGATTTATAGAGTTAACAGATACAGTGCCCTCTTGCCGCAAAGATGTAATTCATGTAATATTTTAGAAAAAGATAAAGAGGGAAAACAAATTTCATTATAGTGATGCAATTTCTCCTAGCATCCCATTCTCAGTAACGTTCGCGATGGATCTCCGTGCTGTACGCACGATGTGATTTTAGCACAGCAAAAATGTATGTGTTTGACTCACAGCAGACCGTTGGAGCTAAGTGTTGTCACCACAAAGTACATTCAACGACAAAAGTTGATTAAGACAAAAATAATTTAAAATTGGAATGACACAGTTACTGTTTAAGTAGTTTTAGTATTTCCTGACGACAAAATTAGTATAATTCGTGTTTTGATTAGTCTTCAAACCAAATTAAGGAAAAGTAAATACATATTATATTAAGATTAGTTAGGTAACCATCCATCGGCGGATAATAAAAACGACTTATCGATTGTTGCTTACCGATATAATCATTTGCAACGGAAGCCTTATCAGTCATTGTCAAGATGTATTGTGTATCAATCAGGTAGTTTATGATTACACTGATCTGATAAGAATGGATTACGAATTGTGACTTGATTTTTACTTACAGATAGCGCAGATCTTGTACAGGTACACGTACCTCAGTAATTAATACTTAGGAGTGAATGTAATACGTATGTAGTATTAACATAAGGGCTATCGCACGTCCTCCTAGTTTAGGGTTGCCATACGTCCCCGTACGCCGGGACATGTCCCCGTTTGAGGCCTGGTGTCCCGGCGTCCCGGCCAATAAGCAAATTGTCCCGGTTAAACATTTTTAGTATTATATTAGAGATATTGATATTATATATTATACCTACAATAAACACGACTAAGTAGCTAGGCTATTAATACGTAGATAGAACGACGAAAGCGCTGATATTTTTCCATACATGAATCTAATGAGTAATAAAGACCCCGGGGCCAATGATTTTACGAGAAAAACGCGATGAAGGACAGATAGCGCTCATACTACCAACGACAAGCTGAATAAGCAGCAAGAGGTACATCCACCAGACCTCTTTCCGAAACAAGGACTAGTGCCACCGATAACGCCTGCAGAAGTACAGACTCGGCCTCGACGAAGTCCCCATCGAGGCTTGGAAGGCAATGGGTGCATTGGGTGCTCGTGGTGTGAGCATTCTAACAAATCTGTATAATCGCGTACTTCTCACCGTGAGATCCTGAGCCAGTGGAGACTGAGCTTCATTACGCCAGTATTCAAAGGCAAGGGATCGGTGCAGGAGTGTGGTAGTAACCGCGGTATAAAGATAATGTCCCACACCATGAAGCTCTATGAGCAGATAATCGACTCCCGGATCCGACAGGAGAGTACACTCTCGGAGTGTCAGTATGGGTTTCGTCCCGGGCACGGGCTAATGGATCCGGTGTTCGCCCTAAGGATTGTGATGGGGAAATACAGGGCGAAGAACACGCCCCTGCACTGCCTATTCTTAGAAATGCAGAAGGCCTTCGACTGTGTTCCTCGTGCGGTGATCTGGTGGGTACTGTGGGCTAAGGGAGTTCCAGAGACCTACATTGACACCATCCAAGATATGTATCATGATTCTGGCTCCGTGGTTCGGAGTGCTTTTGGTGACTCAAAAGCCTTCCCCATCACCATCGGAGTACACCAAGGATCCGTCCTTAGTCCTTACTTGTTCAGGTCGGTATTAGACATCTTGTTGGACAGTATCAGAAAACCACATAAGCAGCCTCCGTGGTTGCTCATGTATGCTGATGATATTGCGCTGAAGGACGCGGACAGGAGCAGATTGGTGCAACACGTGAAAGTGTGGAAGGAAGCGCTTGAGAACGGTGGTATGAAGCTAAATGTAGCGATGACAGAAAGTTTAGCGTTAAACTCGACAGATTTCACAGATTTCGCATAGGCGATGATTCGGTTTAAGTATCTGGGATCTGTAGGCACATGCTGTAAGAACATTTCGAACGATCGAACGAACTCGACAGCTAAATCCGCGGTGATATTTCAATATCGCATGCTTTTTTGGTGATGTCACGTTGTCGAGCACATAAACATACATCACACTTATGCTCGACAACGTGACAGAATGGAAATATCACCGCGGAGTCAGCTTTTGAATTCGTTCGATCGTTCGAAATGTTCTTACAGCATGTGCCTACTGTACTTCATGTGACCAGTGAAATCGACTACGACATCAGGGCACGCATTGCTTCCGCGTGGGCTAGGTGGTGAGAAATGACTGGCGTCACGGGTGATCCCAAAATGCCAGTCAGGTTGAAGGGGCAGGTCTATAAGACGATCATTAAGCCTGTCCTCTTACATGGTTGTGAGAGCAAGAGCGTAAGCACGTAAGAGCTTCATGTCACGGAGATAAAAATGCTGCGTGAGGAACTCTTGCAGCCGCGGCAGCCTTCATGTCCATGACATCGCAGATAAAATGCAAGAGAGCCGCCTTCGCTGGTGCGGCCGCGTCTTGTGGCAACCGCCAGGATACGTGGGTAGCAAATGCCTGACAATGGCGCCCCCGCCGGGTCCAGGTAGAAGGGATAGGCCCAAGAAGTCCTGGCTTGACGTCGTGGAGAGTGATATGCGTGCAAATGGTGTCACTACCATGGACGCCCAAGATCGTGTCAAGTGGAGGAGGAAGAGCCGGAAGGCGATCCCTGAGCTCCGGGGGTCATCTTGGCCAGGGATGCAATCGGGAGAAAGCGTCTACATGAAGATGTTTAACTTAATGTTGATTTCGTCAAAATATTTATTTTGTACAATTATCAGAAGTTAATTCTGATAATTTTTCGCCTTTCAGAAAACATAGGAAGCCCGGGTCGCTACCCGCTTGTTTAACGCGTGTTTAATGGCAGTGTTAAAAGTTGTTATAATAAAAGTTCCTATTTTTCTACCCTTACTAATTTTTCTTCAAATGTCCCGGTCTGGGTCCCCACACTTATGGCAACCCTATCCTAGTTGGAACTAACTTGGAACGCCCTCATAGGTCCTGTTAGCGCGGACTGACCAAGCGCAGAGGACTGCCTACACAATTCGGGGGGTAAGAAGACCCCATAAGAGATTTGGTTACATGAAGGAGCCTCCCCGTCACACGCAACTGGAAGCAGCTAGACCCGGTAAAGCAGGGTCTATCTAGCCTGAACAATCCTCTCATCACAATGGCTCGAATTTTTTTTGGTGATGGTCATCTCGCCACCACAGCAGAGGCATGGACGGGGAGGCTTATACCTTCCGGCTGACCAAGGAACTTGCTGGGCATGATTGCTCCGTCGTTCTTGTATCATGCAGTCCAAGTCCAGTCCAAGAACCAATACTACCGAAGGCGTTCACCAATCCGCTTCATACGCTGGTAAAATTGTTGATAGACGTTGCAAATATCAATGTTCATATAGACAAAATCCCATAATCGATACCGATTGAAAAGGATTATACTCACAATCGAAGTCAGCAATAATATAAATATGTATTAGGTATATACTGATATTAGTGATATTGTGGTTACGAGAAACTATACAAATAAAATGATAAGGCAGTTATCATTCTTATCTATTCACAAGTATACCTCTATTAGTACGATATTTATCATACCGTATCTCATTGTTAACCAGATTATAATCATGTATTGAGTGACAGCAATGATATGCAGACAAAATTAAACTCTGAACAAAATTTCCCGCAATATATTTTAAAAAATTACAAAGTATTTGTTTGGAATGTATCACACGTTACTACCAAACACATATGTGTATGTATACTTGTCGGATAACGAGTTCCTATAAATAGGCATTTGGCGTTGGTCGGCGCGTCACCTAACAATTTTAATGTAGCGGTATAAAAACATAGGACTGGTGATGTCAGGATGAGTGCATTTTCCCTACCTGCGGACGGGATTTTCCCTGCCTGTGGGCGGGAATTTTTCTGCCTTTCAGACAGAGAATATCCCGTCCGCATAATTTTCTGGCTATAATATTGACTCACCTGTAATAAAGTATTCTGTCCGTATCTCTGTACGCATGCCTCCATAAACTCGTCAATAAACTCATCGTATTCTTTTCCTCGGCTGCGCTTTTGTCGTAGACCAATGTACAACGGGTCTTCGAGGAGATCCTGAAAATTATGTCTCATTCATTACACGTCAAGTCGACTATCACATAAGTCACACATACCTACCTTCTTTCTTCTGCAGCAAATCACCGCAATTTTCATACCTACTTGTAACATTATAGTATAGGCCTACAAACTAGTGCACAGATTTTTTACGAGGTAAAATTTAACTGAGATGAATAAGGTTTACAATTTAATATAGTTCGTGAATGTTTTTGCTCTATTTGGCAGTTATAGCAAAACTTCAAGACGAGTTACTTTTACGCGTCAATCTGTTTCTTCACGGCCTTATCCTAAAGCCTAAAGCGCACAAAGAATTTCGATGTACAGGTGTAAACTGTATATTATTTCATCAGAAAAACTGCGTATAACGTTGCAACATTAAATACTTGATTGGTAGTCAGAAATGGATCTCAAAAAGTGAACAGAACAGCTAATAAGCATAAGAATTAACGTTACAAAACAAGTTTCCCCTCAAGTTCCGCGTACCTACATGTAATTTGAATTAGTAAGATTCAAAGCAAGATAAGATAAGATTTTGACTGCCTCTGTGGCGTAGCGGTAGTGAACGCGGCCCCTACGCAGGAGGCGCGGGTTCGATCCCCGCTCAGTGCAAATATTTGTGTGCATGAATATGAATATTTGCATTGGTCTGGGTGTTTCTATGTATAATATGTATGTATTTATAAAAAAAATGTATCTAAGTATGTTTATCCGCATTCTAGAACCCATAACACAAGCTAGTTAAGCTATGCTTACTTTGGGTCTAGATAGCGTTGTGTAGAATGTACTACAATATTTATTTATTTATTTAAAGCAGGTTTTATCGACGTAACGACTAATTTAAGAACTGGGTCATTATTATCCAATAGGCGCTATTTGGGAGTGAAGCGAGAAATTATACAGTAATCCAATTTATACAGTCCTTTTCAATAGGTAAGTAATAAATCCATGACTCAATACCGCCTGAACATTTGATGATTTTGCGGTCTTCATCGTAATCTCATTTATTTCCGTCGAATAATATGCTTCTTTCTGTCTGCCCAACTCAAAGAGATAAGAATATCCTATGGTTAGAATATTTATGGGCAATAACACCTGTACGGTTATAGGGTGAGGGCTCCTGAACCCTGCGACAGTTCCTCCTAATTAATGACTTATGTAAAGATCTCCCAAAAGCCATATTTCAAAATTCAATCAATTGCTTAACATAAGAGGTCACGCATTCCAAGCGGCTACCAGATAGAATCATGAAACTTCATTCCAAATAACTATAAAGGTAGCTTTGACGAATTTACATACCTGATTATCCGTGCCAACGTCTAAAGTGATCGGTAAACACTGATGGGGCTTAATTCCTGCTAATGCGGTATATAGTGAGAGCTTTCCCACAGGGATGCCCATACCGTAAGCTCCGAGGTCACCGAGCCCCAAGATTCTTTCGCCATCGGTGAAGACAATAGCACGGACGTCTGGTTCGGGCCTAGAAATAATTTCAATGTTTAGTTAAATTAATACTTCCAGACGATTTTCCTATCGAAACTACCTAAAATCTTTCGCTCCGAAACGACTTTAAATGATATTGAAGGCACTCCTTACTCAGGGCTAATAGACAATAATTATTTTCCTTCCTTTTATCATAATGGAGTTGCAGTCATCCTTGGCATGAAAATATTACAAATTGTGCAGACACTTTCCTTTGCGTTTAACGTGGTAATAATTAATATTAGTAGTACCTATCGCATTAGTTCACGTTCAATAACAATTACATAGATACATCAATACAGTTGTTGTATGGATTCTTATTATACACGATTATAATACTCATGTAAATTTCGCTTATTCTTTTTATTGAGACTACCTATTGTGCCGCCCGCGATTGCCCACTACCTCACGTGTTGGTAAGTGATGATGTGGTCTATGTTCGAGCCCGCTTATCTAGTAACAATCTATTCACTAGACTAGATGTGAAGACTCTTGGTTATAGTTTTTCGGGAACACAGGCTCTGCCTGCCCGTCCTTAGCTTCACGCATAATTAACGTATTGCTCAAACGTTTTGTTAATATCAGTGGAACGTCTATCTATGCTATTATATAATCGTAAAGTGGTCGTGTCTGTACATTGGAGATATTTAAAAAAAATATACTTGGGTTATGTTTTGTCAACGATACTGAACACGAAAATATTTTTTTTTAATTTCCTGTCTGTTTGCCTGTTTGTTCGCGATGGACGCAAAAACTACTGGACGGATTTTGATGCGGTTTTATTTGTTTGAAAGGGCTTGATCAGACTTACAATCTTACGTTTGTTTGTTCGCAATCGGTTAAGTAGAACCGAAGATATGAGCAAAGGTCGCGTTACCCGAGACGCACGCGGGCGGAAGGCTAGTCAAACATACGCACAAAACTTTTATGTATCGGTGGCGCATCGCTCTATGTCTGGTCGCTCGATGGTCGAAGGGGCTTGGAGGAATTTGGAGGAGAAATCCGATAAAACACTGATGGACTAGCAACTCTGTGTTCTAAACTCTGAAGCTTAGTCTCAATTAGGCTACCAGTGCATCGTAGTCGGTAAGCTTAATTGATACGCTCGTAATTTAAAATGCGAGCACTCAAAACTATTTTAATTATAAATTAACTAGCTGACCCGGCGAACTTCATACCGCCATATTTTCTGATCCCGTTCCGGCTGCATATCTCTAAATTTAACAGTGTTTCTCTTAAACCTTCCTCTTGAATCACTCTATCTATTAAAAAAACCGCTTCAAAATCCATTGCGTAGTTTTGAAGATTTAAGCATACATAGGGACCGGACGGACAGACAGCGACTTTGTTTTATAATATGTAGTGATGATAGTGAAGAAGGCATTTTGTACCGTCCGCGTCATTCAAATTTATAAAACTGTATTGTATAACTGTATCTGTTCGGTCCGACATCTCTAAACTACAGGACCTATTTTAAAGTAACTTTTGCATACAAATTAGTACTATTTCCAAGGATCTATTTATTAAAGTCGCTGTGATTATAGAGCAGATACAGATCTTCAAAACAATGTAAAGTATACCTACATGACAAAGTTACATGGAAAGAGCACAAGCACACTTCAATTCAACATGTAAACCTACCCAGGGTGCACAGCACAACTATTTCTTAACCGCGGGGAAAAATTATAGTATAAAAAGCTTCTATTTAAACTATGGAAAAGTTTATTATGCTCTAAAATAGCATTCAGGGAAGTCCGACTAATTTTTTATACATACATACACAAACATAAGTAATATAATCAACATAGGATATAATATTATCCACTATTCGCTATACCTAACACTTGAATTACGCATTTATCTTACGTTCATTCATCGAAGAAGTGTTTACGATAATCTTTGAAGAGATGATGGTAAGATGAAAAGAATATGTTTCAATGACTCATAACTCTGTGGAATAAGCATCTCGCTTCTAGATATAAATTGTGTATTTTAAGATATGATATTCATCATGAGTTCATATGGGATCTCATAAAAGTGATTGATTTAATAGTAGTAAATAAAAAGTTCAGAAAATGATACATATTGGTTAAGATATTTTCTTTGAATTGACATCTATTAGTAAAAGTACTAATAGGGGAGAGCGGGGTTGGTAGTAACGGAGGTAAGTAGTAACGGAGGTAAGTATTAACAAGCTTATTCCTGCCAAACGTGAAGTCTTAAAAATATGAGACTCGGTTTACAATATCTCTAGACACAGCCGAACATAACCTGACTTGTCAGTTATCGACCGGCCGTCGGTAGTGATAGTTGTGCGCAGTGCCCTCGGATTGACAGGTAAACCAACATTTCGTACTTCGTGATAAATTGATTTAAGACTTATTTTTTCGCTAAAACGAATCAAAGTTTATCCTAAGTGAAAATGTATTTTATTGACCTTAAAACCAATATACTTGTTTGAGATTATTTTGACTATATTTTTTTCTGTGATTGATAAAGTATAAAAAGTGGCCTTGGGGCTAAAAGTAACAAATTGAGTGGGGTAAGTATTAACATGTTAATACTTGCCCCACTCAATTTGTTATGCAGGTATTTGCTATTAAGTTATGTCTATTAAGTTTGCCATTAATTGTTTTTTGCAATAAGTATGTTTTTTTTTATAGAATGAGAACTTACAAAAGAAAGAGCACAAGGGGGTGTACGTCTCAAGAAGTGTATGAGCTGGCTGCTACAGAAGTTTTAGTGAACAACAGGAAATATAGAGATGTTGCTGCGGAATACGGTATACGAGATTTTAAGACTGTTGATACTAAAAAGTTTATTTGATTAATAACTACCTAATTATTAAGTTATACAGATAAATGTATAAGTTGTAGGTTAAAAAGGCTTTACTTCTTGATAATGGTTGTTCATTAGTGCAGATTTATAAGTAATTACTATTTTTTCTTACGTAAAACTATGTAAGCTGTACCAATGTTTGTTATTAAGAATAGATTTGAAAGAATCTCGTATAATTTTTCAGTTCCTATGATAAAAATGACTGATTTGTTTAAAATTAAACACAATAAAACGTTTTCATCAGTAAAAGTGACTTTTTATTCAAGTATTTGATAAAATTTTAATCTCTGTTAATAATTGCCCCTTACGTTAATACTTGCCCCAGCTCTGTTAATATTTGCCCCACTTGCGGGGTATGTATTAACAAATGACTTTTTTTGTTTTCTAGGCTCTCTTTCGGAAAACACTTACTTATTTGATAGTTTTTGTTACTAATATTATAGCTGAATAACCAAAGCATGTTTACAATAAAAAATAAAACCAAAAAGTTCACTTTCTACGAAGATATAAATCATAATACAATATTTGTTAGTACCAACCCCGCCCTCCCCTACTAGCTGATACCCGCGGGTCCGCCCGCGTACTCTTGAGTGAGTAACTATTGTACCTACTACAATACCATTGAAATAATATATTATTTAACAACATCCTGTAGTGCAATGTTATGTACCCTATAATAACCTTTCCCAAGAACCAAGTTCGAACCATGAACTCAAATTATGTCAATAAATTGAACGGCTGGCACACTATCAACTGCATAGATAACTTTGTAATCCCATATAAATATATACGATTACAAGGTTACAATTTATTGACCGAACCGTTCAGTTATTGACCTATTTTAAGAGTTTATGGTAGGGGGCTATTCTTGGGAAAGGTCATAGGGTAGTCACTATTAATTGCAATAAGAATTGAAGTTCAAAAGAACAAACTCTTCAGCTTTATTATTATCCGTAAAGATTAAATTGTGCTTCAATGTGCATAAAGCATAAACGAACAACACCTAGTAACCACGCCTTTGTGATGGTTTCTCACGTGTCGCAGTGTGATGATATTGCACAATACATACTTATTGCAGACCGCACCACAATCTACTGTTCGCGAGTTAGCATTAATCTGCTAGTAAACGATTTCCTGATAAAGTGGTACCTATCACGGGGGTGAATAGCGACGATCAATGGGTGAATAGAGATAAAATGGTCGACAGTTATTTTCAATAATTTCTTTTACAAAATTTCAACTACCCAACTGGATACAGGTGATATATTATGATAATTCTGTTCATTATTACATCGAACTAGTTCATAATTTCACTTGAAAGAAAATAACTACAGAATTTAGCTCACCATTTTATTTCTATTCACCCTTTGATCACTATTCACCCCGTTTTACGGGTTATAGGTATTGAGTGTATTTTTTTTCTTTAATAAACCTTAGGACATCCTCAAAAAACAGCTGGTTTACTACATCAACAGAATAAGAGGACGGCCATGACAACCACAATAAACGGTAAACATCGTATGGTAACAGTTCCGTGATGCGAGGTCAGCGTCAGATGCTGTAATATTCATGGGGTAACGGCACAAAGGCCTCGACATTGTCTAGTGTCTACTGCCTGTAGTACAGTCAGCATCAGATCGATCTTGACTAGCAAAGTACTCAAAATGATCTTCATATCTTTGTATTGCCCTTTCCTGTTGACTGATTGTTCTGACATTTGGTACACACCTTTAGTTTCGACGATAATACAATTTAAATCAATAAAATAGCTAAGATAACACAGCGGTTAAATGTATTTTTTTTATCAAAATATTTCAAAATATATACCTACATACCATATACCTGGCTTTGCAGCTTGAGAGGTTATGGAATCCCAATATTCAATAATTTCAATTTTCTTCTATACCTACTATGGTTGTGAGTCCACTCCTAACAAAGCAATTTAGCTTACCTATTTACCGTTAATTATTTTATTAATTACAGTTAATAAGCTTAGCTAGCTTATTAAACGTCATTAAGACGTTTAAGTAACGCTATATTCTTTTAAAAAAATAGAACTATTTAGGCTTCCGTACTTCGTTCTTTGGTCCTTCGGGCAGGTGTCGTCAGCCCTATGTCATTTCAATGTATCATTCTGCAAGCTATATTAGTAACCCCAGTTTTATAACAGTCATGTTAACTACAACGTCCCTCAATCCAGTGTAGTAGGTACGCAATCTTCAGTGTGCTAGCCCGACTCGTACTTAACCAGATTTTTATTTTATTTGATGTGTCTAGAGTGAAAATAACAGCAATGCAATGGTTCACTTCGACTATTATGACAAGAGACAGATAGATAGATCTCTAACCACCAGAAGTAATAAAAAGTAGCTACTCACCAGTTCTTTAGGATATTAAATATATGTCCTTTGTCATTGATGGTGATGAATAGACCCCTAGGTCTTCTGTAGATGAGACCAAATCTCTGGCATGCCAAGCCCACGGTGGGAGTATACACAATCGGTAGGTACTTTTCAATGTTCTCAGCTAGCAACCTGAAGAACAACTTCTCATTTCTGTCCTGCAATAAGTCAATATTACTGTAAATAATAGAAGTTACAACTACTATTTTGTTTAATTTTGCAACAAATAGCACTGTCCCGATATTAATTAATTACCCAACAACACTTTACTTGTTTTGGGTTACGAACCCAGTGCCCCGAGCACGAAAAACTATCGTAGGTAATCGTAACATAAACGTATCAATAGAACGGAGCATTGCTATTGGCCGCCGGCCTACTGTCAACCTGTGTATGTGTGATGCCTGCCAATCGCAATGCTCCGTTCTCTCAATACGTTCACGTTACGATAACAATAGTTTTACGTGCTAGGAGTAGGTACCTACACATCTATACTTCGCGCACATGATACATAATTGATGCCGTCTCATCTCAGTGGTATATCACTGAGATGAGACGGTATCAATTTATGCCTGTGTCTGTTAATCTTTCAAGAAGTTAGATGCCTACATTGTGCCATAATTATCGTTGGTTGGTGTATTTCAAGTTCAGAACATAATTATAAGTAATGGATACAGATTACTAGGTAAATAGCTGTTAAGTTGTGAGCCATAAAGCCCATTTATAACGTATAAACATGCTTAATACATCCGTGTTACGCCAATTGCACACTTGCTATTTTCATGATCCAGCTAGGTATTTTAAGAATCATCCACTACTCGTTACCTATTATTCATTGTAAATCAAATACCTTATATTGGAACGTGCCAAACCTTTTATTGCGTTACACACATTAAGTTTAATAAACTAGTCAATGTTAGAATGGAACCCATTAATTGAAACCTAAATTGAGAAAGCATTTCATTTCAATTAGAGATTTCCTCAAAAATGGAACTAAATGCATTAAAGTGCCGTCAAGATTCTAACTTTGGAAAATCTCAAGAAGTCATGCGGGTTTTCCAATTTTATAATAACCCACCAAAACCCAGGATCCAAAGTTCCAAACCAAAACCAAAATCACAGAATCAATGGTACCTTTATTATGTTTAGTCACCTGTAACTCGACGAGGTAGAGATATTTGTTCAGGTTATCTTCATATCTATCAATGGATATTCTACAGATATCCAGCTGTTCCTCCTGGCTTTTGAACTTGGCTGCCAATAGGCCGTGAATGCCAAGCGCTTGACGCTCCTCCAGAGTAAATGCGAGACCCTAAAACAAACAAATGTTATTAGGATATGTTCAAGTATCGCTTATAGTGAAAACGGCGTTAACGTATAACATAAAAAACATTTCAATGCAATATTTTTTTATACTGTGACAGACATTGCCTGATTTTCTTATTCCTTTTGCGAAGTGCACCGATTGAGAAGTGCACCAGTCGCGAAGTGTGCCATATGAGAAGTGCACCAGTTGCTAAGTTCACCATTTGAGCATGGTGTACAAGTTGAGATGTGCACCAAATGCGTCAAACCCATTTGAAATAACGATTGAAATGTCATACACAGTTAATCTTGATTTTAAGTACTTTTAATTTCCTATATTTACTACAAAAGGATCATTTAAAACCCTACCGCGGTTCTTACAAAGGATTACATTGTGTAGGAATGTGGAATCATTAGTAAAATGATTAGGGTCTATAAAAGCTGTGATAAAAGATTGTGAAATTAGATTTTGTTCCAATCTAATCCGTTATCAGTTCCACACAGATGATGAGAACGGTAATAGATTTTCCTCAGTAGGTAACTTGTTCAAGAACTTGTACAATACAACTAATTACCGTGAAATTGACATTCTGTTCTGAATAAGACATTGGCATGCATACATTAAGTATTCTATAGGTACACACTTCACATGTAGGTATATTACGTGTAACTATTGAATAGTTACGTTTGCGTATTCTATATAAGACAAGTCTATACTGTATTTTAGTACAATTATATTCTTGGGATTGTCGCCTCCGCATTTCTGTAGCCTTTCTGGCACCAGAAGTGACACTTTTCTATCTTTGATTGAACAAAACAAAAACGTTTCCAATTACTGCATTGAGTCTACTATAGTCTCTCACGATAACGTTCAAAACAACTTTTTAAGCTGGAATGCTACCGCTACTATCGAGCATAGGCGTACCCAGGGAGGGGCAAGTGGAGCGCCGCCAGCCCACCCTGCTCTGCTCGTAGTTAGGAATTTTAAAACACATGACAATAGCAAACCCAGATCCGATTAGACTTTTGCCTCGTCTCTTACTGAAAGCTGGGTACGCCCATGCTATCGGGTTATAGGATTTTGCTCATATATTCATGTGTCGAGATTTACACCCATAGGTAGTTATTTCTTTTTCAGTTCATTCTTACCTTATTGAGTCGAGGATCTCTAAGATGGTCGATGCCGCGCACCACGTTGGGGCATATAATGTTACCGGTGACTTCATGGTAATCCCGGCATGCCAGTAACGATGGTTCGAGGACTGAACTCTTTGATAGTATGGCAGCCAAAGCCCGGTGCGGACCTAAAGTATTTGTAAAGCATCTAAAACAAAATACAACACATAAATTACCTAGCAATAAGACAGACAAATGATAGGATTTTATTGATAAACCATGTTACTCTGACGAAATTCTAGCCCTTCTTCTTCTTGGGATCTGCCCTTCTACTTCTATCCTAACGGGAGTGACTGCCGCTAGACCCCTTATCCCGAAAGGATAAACCTGCGCCTCGTCCACCAGTTAGCAAGGTTTTTTATTATAAGTGAGATTGGCTTCCTTGACCAACAAGGAATTCTCCACACAAATCAATATTTTCCCAAAGAGAAAAAAGGTTTATCTTCATCTTTCGATACGTCAATCTCGGTTGAATTTAAAATCTGCACCTAGGAGTCAGGGGTTCTCCTACCATATCCGTGATTTAGTTTTTTTTACTTTACCGGATATATTTCCGTCTGACACCAATCCCCAACCCCGAGAGGAAAGTCTGTCCATGCACCCTGTCCCTGTGAGTGTGTCCTATGAGGTCAGGAGTGTCGAGAGGAGATCGAGTAGGCTTGGTAACGTGAACCGCAAATAATGTTTTATTTAATGAATTAGTATGTAGCGCATATTATACATAAATTTTTACTCAAACAAAACAATTGTTGTGATCATGGAAATCCTTAAATTTTCTGTTAAGACGTGGAAGAAGTGGAATTCTTACAGTATGAGCTCGATGTATCTACTTAAGTAAATGTTATGTATGGAATTAAATCAAGTTTTCTACGTTTACGAAAATTAGGTCAAAGGACCGCGTTCCTTTGACCTAATTTCCATTTTACTCTAATAAGTACTGCTATTTGCCCTTCGTCGACATCAGATGTACCAATTGGTGTAAGTATGCGTACAATAAAAAATTATATTACCGAAAAGTTTACAACGAAACCAATTAGCGCGAGTTATTTTACGTCCACTTAACGCACGCGTCAACGTTATAAATGTCGCTAACTATTGTCAAACCAGAAATACCTAGTTGTTAATAAAATTGTGGCCTTAACGTACGTTATAAAATAATTATTAAGTACATTACGGTAACCGGCCGCACCCATTGGTTATGGTCTTACGGTTAACGTCGACCACTTATTTCAAACAGCTGCGTCAAACAGTAAATACAGGGAAGGTAGTCTTGCTTTTGATGATGATACAATTACTGTAGAAAGTCAGAATATACCTAGTACGTAGTTAGTAAAAACAAGGACAAAAAAGGAAATTTGATTATTAGAAGAAGAGACGAAAATGGGAATGACGTTCTCAAGTTTTGGACTTGGAGAAACTGTGTACTTTCTTGACAAAAAAGCCACGTGAAAACCGAAAATCTCTTGACTACCAGAACAAATAAAGAAGAATTGTAACGAATGCCAGTCAAAGGTATATCTGTTTTCCCCCTCATTGGCGCATATTGGGATCTCCAGCGGTGAAGCGGGTAATTGATTGATTGATGACCCCTTTCCTATTAATTGTGTAGCAGAAATGTGTAAGCAATGACAGTATCGATTAAGTATAAGTAGTCGAGGTCATTAATTAATACCACCACGGAAAAGAAAAAAGCAAGATTGTTCTCTGAATACCACAGATACAATACTTGAATTCTGTAGAAAAACAGTCGGGAATGTAATGATAAAAACAAATGTCCATAAAAGTAGGTTCGTACTTCTAAACCAATAGTCATACACTCATACCTATATCATAAAATGATGCAAATTTAAATCACATCCCATCCCACACTCGATAAAAGCTGTATTATGTATATGTTCAATATAAAAGCGATAATAATAAAATCACCAATAACAGCCTTAGATATTAACGGGCTACAGCGAGAATAATCAATACTGAGTAGCTCAATGTCGTCGTTCAAGTTTACTATTTCATTGTTGAATAAGCGTCTACTACCATTCTCACAAACCGCAGAAATAAAAACTCAATACCACACTAGGTTAAAACATGAAACTTTCATTGTTTTAACCTTAGATTTTTAATTAAATTGGAAATGTTTGTCCGCGATGGACGCAAAAACTACTGGATTTTGATGCGGTTTTTTTTTGTTGTTAGAAAGGTCTTGGTCAGACTTAAAATCTTACGTTTGTTTGATTGCAATCGGTTGAGTAGATCCGGAGATAAGAGATCCACGTGGGCGGAGCCGCGGGCGGAAGGCTAGTAAATAAATAAATATAGTAGGACATTCTACACAACACTATCTAGACCTAAAGTAAGCATAGCTTGCAAATATTTGCACTGAGTGGGGAATAATACTGTATTTCGACCAAAATCGTTAAGGTCTCCTCTATAAGTCTGTGTGATCTTTGTGATCTTGACCATGTATGCGAGTTTATGTGTGCTATTCGAAGACAATGCTCGTCCTCGCTGCACGTAGTATAAAAACATCTACAAGTTACCGTAACCACCCGTTCGCAAAACTTTCACGTTTGCGTGGAAAATGCATCGTTTTGCCTTGGAAAACTTAACGTTCCATTCTTAATATGTGTAGGAGATACTTATAGGCCCCAATGAAATACGGGAAGCCAGAATAAATAGTAAGAAGTTTTCCAGATAACAGGAATTTATGTTCAGTTAAGGGTTGTTTTTTGATTTCTACAAATCTAAAGAATCTTGTATTCGCGGCCCTGCCCTCTCAATCACTAATGTATAATTCTGACTATTCTGAAATTTGGGATTTAAGTGATTTAGGATGTAGCTCCATAAGTGACCAGAGTCACCTTAACTGTTCTACGTTCAAGATTATGTCCATAGTTCAATTGTCAGCATGTTCCCCAGCAGACAATTTGAACACCAGTCTCATACAGTTGCCTACCAGTTACTAATAGCAATTCACAAATAAGTACCGTACATACATGTCTTTCTGAAATAAAAACTTGTGAATTAATTCATTTGAAAGAATAATAAAGGTAGGTATCATCGTGACTGAAAGCTAAATTCCGTTTTACTGATGACCCAATTACCTACGTTAAATAAAATGATATCATCATATATTATTTGCGCCTGTTGCTGCTTTCTTTTGGTTCAGTAATTCTATATTCCTACAGACACAAACAATCAATGAACTACTGGCCCACATAGTCGCCAATAACAAACGATCTATAATATAGAATGAAAACGTAAAGTGTTTAATACACAATGGCCTAGCATGGGCCACGGCAAGTCATTGTCATTGCCAGGGGGCAATGTTATCATTGGCCATTGCATCGTGGATCGTGGCGCGCAATCAGGATGTCTGTTGTCGAACATCAAACCCGGTTAGTGGGATAGGATAGATCGAATTTAGTGTTTCGCGCAGTCGCCACGGCACGCCAAATAATACTGGCACAATATACCTCGATGCATTTTCTTTTACTCGCTTTTTGGCTCGCTTTGGCTGGGAAGGAAAAGAATTGCTTGGAAACGTATGGGATTTCTTTATCCAGGACGAGAACTGAACATTTTTTATCTCACTACCGAAGCACTTTTTCCAGGAATAAGTGGTACTATATGACCTCATTTTGGAAATACATTCACAAATCGCTCAGCAACGGTTTGGAGTACGTCTGCTGAAAAGGGGAGTCGACTGACCGGTTCCCAATAGGTAAGGAATATGCTATGGACACTATTAGGTACCAGTAGTTCTGAAAGGTCTGCATTCACCAGATGAATACGGAACATTCTTCCGCGCTACAACTGGTAGTGGGTCTGTACAGCGGGATCCTGTGCCCGAGAGCCTATCCAAGTATCTGGCAGGAAGGTCGTGTCATTCTGCTACCAGGGAAGACGTACAACTAAACCTGTCGACCGATCACTTTACAAACAGAAATGTGTGCGCCTACGATTATGGTATGTGACCACTCTGATGCGCCTGTAGCATGGTGGTAGTGAACGCGACGCAGGAGGCCCGGGTAAGATCCCCACTCAGTGCAAATATTTGTATGCATGAATATGGATATTCGCATTGGTCTGGTCGGGCCACGGAGAGCACGTTAAGTTGTCGGTCCCGGTTGCCATACGAACATCTATGGCAGTCGTTATGTCACAAATGGAAGTAATTTTGTAGAATGGTTTACCTGACTAAGACAAATATAATAAAAGGCCAATATCACGCCCATTCGCCCATTTATTAACTCAGGCTCTTGAAGGAACAGTAATGAAAAGTAGCAAATTGTTGTGTAATGTGCTGTTTTTGGAAGACAACTGTCAGTTCAAAACATCAACATGAAGATTATAATAACAGAGCATTGTTGGCATGACACTAAAATGTCAAAATTATCTAAATTTACTCCGAGTGTGAGGTAATTGACGCAACGCTGAACGACGTATTAGACACAACAAATGTATGTACATATACACATTACCAGAATGTTAAGAAATATGCAAGTTTGTTACAAATTTTAGGACTATTATGAAGGGTCACAATCCAATCATACATAAAGGGCAATATAATATGTATATACAGTGAGATTGTTCCAATCGAACCCTGAGCTCCAAGTTCACCTTGGCCTTAGATGTAATCAGGATAATATGCCTCCATGAAGATGATGTCAAAGAATTTATAATAAAATAGTATTGAGTCTTTAAAATCAGAAAAATCATTGCTTGGCATAATCTAAATAATAAAACAGGTGTAAATTATGTGATACAAGTGTAACACATCAACTGATTTGTTATCAAGAGAATTGAATTCACCACGGCATGATTGATAAGAGGTGTAATGTTAGACTCAATCTTGCCCATGCATATCACACAATAATGCACAACCAATCAAATTAATGACTAAACATAAGAAGTGATGTAAGATGTTTTTTATAAACATTCATTTACTGTTGGTAGAAATTTTCTTATTGCAGGTAAGGTCTACATTATACCAAATTATTGAAGTACACCTAACAGTATTTGAAAGCTCATTGCAACTGTGCCAACTCCCAATATAATGGGACAGACTAAAAATAGTATGTGCTTGTAATTTTATGAAGAATGCTGTGTAGCTATGGAGAATGTTTTCATAATGTTGAGTACTGACCTTTTACTTTTGATAGTGGGCAGTGTAAGTAAAGGTTTCACAAATCAATATAAAAGTACTGTTGATACTTTTATAGAGCAAGTCAAAGATATTATATAAAAAGAAGCAGATATGTTATTGCGCGAAAATCGTGAAGATCCGAAAACGAGTCAATTGGAACGTTTGCCTCTAGTACCGCGTGCCGAGCGGCGCCGGTCGGACGTTGAGCGGAAGCATCAGTGACTTAAAAAAATAACGAAAATGCCATCGTATGTTTATAGACACTGCACGAACTATTACTCTAAAGTTAATACACCAAAAGTGTAGATGAATTAAAAATGTGTGTGAGTTCGGCACATTTTTCTACGTTGATTTGTAAGCATATGACATGTCTATGTTATGAAATGTCATTGGAGCAAGTAGTCTAATAGTCTGTATTAAACAGACACTTAAGCTTAATTGATGAAATATGGGTGTTAAATCACCACTGTATAACCCTCCGGGGATAAAAGTGTGATTGTATGTATGTATTAAACATAAAATTTATTTAAAATGTTATACATTCAAAATCTATTTTGTGCATTAAGATGTAGATACTTTAGATAGGTACACAAATTTTCATCAAAGAAAAATATATACAATACAATAGATATTTTTACTGAATTATGAAGCATTATTGACAATGTCATTCTAAGTTTTACTTTCACGGTATTAAAACTTCAAATGAAATACAATACCCATTTCTAAGAAATCAATTTTTATTAACGTTAATAACAGCATTCTTACTCTTTATTGTAGAACATTGAGGCAGATTATGATAATGTTAATCTGATTACATGAATAAAAATAAAACTATTCAATACATAAGTTTAAGTCAAAATTATGTACTCAAGCTTCATTTCACATTACAGAACATAGTTTTACCACAAATTCTATAAACCTACTAATTTTTTTTATTTTATGTTTCACAAAAGAATGCTATTATTAGGAAGGGAAAGTTAGGTGACAAATGAATAAATGAGTTATGAGTTAGGAATTATAATATGGAAATTTTACCATATCTATATTTAAATAGTATGTAGATATCTAAGGAAAGGTTCCTATTTCCATAATAATATATTAAGTACACATCACAAATAGTGATTCAAATATACATACGGAACAACGTGACAAGTTCTCATCTATAAAATAAGTTACATTACTTTGAACATAATCCCTACTATTCCCTACTAATATTATAAATGCGAAAGTAACTCTGTCTCTCTGTCTGTCTGTCTGTCTGTCTGTCTGTCTCACTTTTACAACTAAACCGCTGAACCGATTTTGATGAAATTTGGTATAGAGGTAGGTTAGACCTTGAGAAAGGACATAGGCTATGTTTGGTCGCGATAACCGACATCCACGCGGGCGGAGCCGCGGGCAAAAGCTAGTAATTAATAAACCCGAAACTACAAATGTAGTTTAATAACATTGCTTCGAAATTTTCGAGAAGCCTATAGACCGAACAGAACTACTACAATCAGGTAGCAAGGTGTATGTAACAGTAACAAGACCTTGAGGTGATCACATCGCTGACGACTACTTCCTGATTGAAAAAATTGATCGCTAACTAAACAACGAAATTCACAGAAATGAAGAGTTTCGTGTGATACTTTAATCGCCTTTAGAAGCACAAAACAATAATTTCCACAACCTTTTACAGACACTACTCTGACCTTTTTATTACTTTTCTGACAATTTTGTTTATAGATTCAATATAAAAAACATCTGTCAAGTTATGTAAACTCCAAAAATAAATTAAAAGGTACTTACAATAACGATTTGGACGCCGTAGAAAACATTTCAAAAAATATTTATCATCTACACAATTGAAACCTCTCAGAAACCGCACCGTTTTTTTAGTAATAGTAATCGCTGAATATAATTTTGATGGTTTAAATAAATTTAGTAACGCCCTCCATCCATGTGGCAGTGATTTAACTGATTGACATTTACGCTTATGCATAGACTAGACTAGACGAGACAGAGAGAAATAGAGTAGATACATAGAGTTCAAACCACTCTATAATTGCGTACCTCCACCTCGTTGTTTATAGATGGGCGGTTTTATATTATGAGCGACAACGACACAATTTAGTGTAAAATGTTGTTCGAGTCTAGCCAATGAAAGATGAACAGAACATTATTTCAAAACTTTTAAATGGTAACAGGGCATTATTAAAGAAAACAAAACCACCAACAACAAAACTGTGAAAAATATTTTTTTAATCTCCGATGGAAAGTCTATGCCAAAGAGTATAGGAGGTATGAGTGGCAAGTGGCAACTCTATGCAAAAACTTGCATCTATGGAAAGTGCTGCCGCCCCGGGATGGGTGGGGGAACTAATCACGATAACAGTCTCTAGTTAAGCCAAATTGTGAATTAATTGTTTATTTTCCAACGAGTCTTGTCAATATTCCATATCTTTTACATGTAAGTACAATAGTCATTGATGTGCCTGATTATACAAACAATAACAACTTCTTAAACATTAAACCTCTTCACAGTATAGCTGATAGATTATCATAGTGGTATTTGTTCAACGAATGCTGGCTGGCCATTTAATTAGGGACACTGAGGTATTGTATTCTAATTTCAAAATTTGAATCTTAATACTTTTTTATTTCTTCTCTTATTGTTTCGTGGTAATTTTGGCGGCAATCCAGATTCTAAATATTAAGTTTTGAGAATTATTTTGAAGAAAAATGGGCAAAAATAAAAGTTGCGATCAAACACTACGAAAAATTATCTTGAAGTTTGTCGAGCGTGGTTGGTCATACCGAAAGATAGCACAACATTTAAATTATTCAAAAATTATGGTATGCAATGCAGTGCAACATTTCAGGCGCAATAACACAGCTTTGAATTGTGTGTTGAACAAAAAGATCGAGAAAAACAACTCCGCAAGAAGATAGAATGATGACCAGATTAGCTAAGATAGATCCGTTTCTAGGCTCTATTTTAATTAAACACGAAGTTATTGGGGCAGACGAAAGAGCCGGTGTATTAGCGAGGACCGTTCGACGACGTCTGGTAGATGCAGGCTTGTTCGGAAGAGTGGCTCTCAAAGTACTGTTGTTGAAGAAAGAACATAGAAATGCTCGTTTGGCGTTTGCACGTAAATATGGTCATTGGACCTACGCCCAATGGCAACATGTATTGTTCTCTGACGAGACCAAGGTTAATTTGATTTCTTCAGATGGAAGGCAATATGTACGGCGTCCTGTAAAGCGGAAATGAATCCAAAATTCACAAAAAAGCAGGTGAAAAATGGCGGTGGAAACATTAAAATGTGGGGTGCCTTTTCTGGACGTGGAGTGGGACCTGTGAGGAAAGTTCAGTGTAACTTAGACCAACATCAATACAAGGCAATATTGGAGGAAACTATGATTCCCTATGCTGAGGAGCATCTCCCTATTATATGGATAACGACCCGAAACATACCGCCCGTTCAGTCAAGTCGTTTCTTAACAGTCTGTCAATATCAGTGCTAGATTGGCCAGCAAATAGCCCCGACCTCAATTCAATTGAGCACCTTTGGCACGAAATCAAGAAAAAAGTTGCCACTTATCGTACCACAACTTTAGATGAACTTAATGAAGCTTTTTGTGAGGCATGGGCAAACATTCCTGTTGAAACATGTCAGAAACTGATAATGTCTATGCCACATCGGTGTCAAGTGGTAATTAGTAACAAAGGTTTTGCTACTGGGTACTGATTTTATACGTATTATAATTGAGGTGTTAAAAATATTATAATACTGCAGATTATTAGTTTTGTTTAACTCTATTTTTCACTATACTTTACTGTCCTTAATTTAAAAAAAAAGCTACACAATAATTGTACATTAAAATTGAATACCTGATTAACCTTTGATATTAAATACTTTTTTCTATTTAATTAATATTTTATTTATAGCATAATAATCGGATCAAATTATGCAAATAATAGGTGCTTAGAAATCAATAGGGTTTTATAATTATATGTACATAACCGGTTATCAGGCGCGGTCCGAGGGGGGGTCACAGGGGGCATACCCCCCCCCCCAACCATACATCATATTGAAAAGTCCCAGTACGAGGGGAGGGAGGGTTAAATTTCTTAAGGAATTTCCGAAGTGAAAAATTCAAGCCGGTTATAGCTCTTCACTTAGAGTATCTATCTTACCTGTAGAGCGCGTCTTAGCAAGTATGAACTGCTATCACAGGTGTGAACAGTGCCTAGAATTTTTGACAACTGCAATCAGTAGCAAAACAATATCTGCCAAAGTGATTTCGCAAATAACAGTTTATTTCATTTTGTGGTAATAATGGTGAACTCTGCATTGCCAGGCTCTCAAAACGATTCCCGGAAGAAAAATAAAAAGAATGATAACATTTCATATCACCCGTGAGTAGTATTATATGACTAATTTATTTGTTTTCATAAAATTTATACGGGTCTCCTAGGGGGATGCGAGAAACGCGGGGCGGGTTACAGCTGACGGCTGTCACCGGCCATATTTTCTCTTAAATGAATAGTGATGTAGCACATGCACTTTCGGTTACGATAATTTTCTTTTTGCAATAGAATTTCATTGTAGGTTTATTTTCTTTTATGTAGTATAGAGTATTTACTGCGTAAACAAATAAATCTGCTCATTTTACTTTTATATATTATGCACTATTATTTTTGTTAGGTTTACAAAAATACTAAGATGCATAATAATAGATGCATGAGTGAAAGCTAAAAGCTATAAAGAGGCCTGATTGGGAGCCGAATATTCGAAGTTTCATCTGTTCTATCTATTTTAAGCTTGATTTCAAATAAGTAACTAAGAAAGGGCTTTGCAAACTGAATGACGATGCAGTACCAGAACTTTACCTCCACGTAGGTAAATGCTTATGCAAAACTTTATATTTCAATTAACCACTGGCCTCTTCCAAAGTGCGTCAAAACTTTATATGCTTATCCATACTTCAGTGCGCCTGCCAAAGTCGTTTTGTGCATTTTTTCGAAAAAAAATTTATTCGCTAGACGGCCTTAAAAAAAATTGCGCATCGGCTGAAAAAACAAACAAGTGTTAATTCCTTCTAGAAATAGATTTGACAAAATATGGATGTGCACTTCTGACCCTGCAAAATTGGTTATGTGTCCACATCAAAAGTTTTTCACCCTCATATTGCACATGTCAGAATTGGTTTGCACATAGATAATTTGACAGCTTGTTTCTCTTCGGTTTGTTGGTTGTAAAATTGGTATTCTACCTTTGTAGCAACGTAAATAATCTTATAATAGGAAATAAAACGAGACAGGTGACTAAATTTTGTACAATAATATTGCTGTTCTCAGTTTTGGGGTCACTGGCAAATTAGTCTTGACATCGCCAAAGCTTTCTATAGAATCTGGCGCCTTCCTTCCCGTCTACCAGCCTCTGGCCACCCAGTCGCACAGTCCTCCCAAACTGTACGACTGGGTGGCTAACTTCCTGCAGGTGTGCCGTATTTGCGCCTTTAGAGATGGACGAACTTCGGAGTTCTTGCAGGTAAATGCTGGCATGCCGAAGGGGTCCGTCTTATCATCCATTCTTTCTTCTGCATATAAACGTATGCTGTCCACTGACAGCATTAATTGCTATGCAGACGCTATGCTATGCAGATGCTAACCTTACACTTGAGTTATCATGGACATCCTGTGGCCGAGCAGTCTGATATTGTGGAACAAAGGCAGCTTCTTGTCACTGAGCTCGACCGGATCCTGAAGTACATTTCCGAATGGGGCTCTGAGAACCTGATCGAGTTCAGTGCCAAGAAGACCAAGAAGTTCAGTGCAAAGATATCTTCTTTCCTTCCACTCTTCAGAGCACGCCACTGCTACAGTAGGAAAATCTCAGTATCCTCGGTTTGGATGTTCGCTGCAAACTGAACAACAAAAACTACACTTAGAGTATCATCAAAACAGCCTCGCGTAAGGTTGAAGTCCTGAACAAAGTGAGACGTTTTTACACGTCGGAGCAGCGGTGTCTTCTGTACAAGACACAAATTCGCTCCTTCGTGGAATACTGCTGGTATTTCTGGGATGGCTTTTAGCACACAGCCCTCCTTTTAGAAAGTAGTTAGTGTTAGTGGCCTTTGAACCAGGGGCGTCATACTCGTGTTGCTGACCCTGTAGAAACCTTATAAAGACCTTCTTGAAGAACCCCATACATATTGAAGTCGCGTGGAAAAACAACAGGGAGATCATTCCACTGCTTGAGCATACGTAGGATGAAGTTCCTTTCATACCGCACAGTGCGCACCGTTTCCGGTCGTAATGTGTCAGAATGAATTCACTGTCTACTCGTATGGCGAGCGGTGCGGCGATGAAAAGTAACGAAATTCTAGGCATTATGTCGAACAATTCTTCTGAACACAAACCATCGGTGGTAAAACACCCACAGCAAGGAAGTTCGTTCTGAGGTTGAGAGGGACTACCACCCCGCCTGTGAGTATGGGATCGTCGACGATCCTCAGCGTCCGTCTTTGCGCCAAGTTGAAAGGTTCTAGGTAAAAACGTGACAGCAGTACTCCATGTGGGGCCGAACGGGCGCGTTATAAAGAAGAAGTCTTTGCCCCGCAGTGATGTACTGCCTCGTCCTGTTGAGCACTCCTGGTTTCTTTGATACCAGCTTGACTTAGTCTTTCAAGTGACTACGGCGTTGATCGTCGCTGAAGATACCAACACCGAGGATCCCTATACTCGAAGAGATGGTAAACGGTGTGTCTAGAAAATTGCGGCGCTACAATAAATGGGGTTTTCTTAGCGGTGAATGCACATACTTGTGTCTTAGCCGAGTTGAATTGGCCTAGGGTTAGTCGTCCCCAATCGGATACTCTAGTGAGAGTAGTCTCGATTTCAGACACAAGTTTGTGACTTACCTCCATCGCTGACTGAGGGATATTTTGATGACTGAGCCTGTGTACCTAATATGTGTTCCCGATACAGTCGTCCTCGAACGCTCACGAAGGTGTAGGGCAAGGTGTATTATATAACACTTAACACACACATTTCACCACACAAACTTCTATGGTCACGTGACGTAGTAAAAGATCGACAACTGATCTAGCAGCAGTACTTCGATACCAAAGATTCACCAAAGGATTGTGGAGGTCAGATGGCACTTTACGGAAAATATCGAAGCTTAGCCGCGTCGCAATTAGACTGGAAAAGCGTATCCCGGACTCCGAGGTGAAGGGCTCGGATGCGAATCAACCGGACTAGCAACCGGACTACTGAGACTAGAGGGACTAAATTGTATAACTAATTGGTACCATAATGTGCTTGGAACTCGGGAATTGCTCTTCTTTTCTGATTGTCATATTATCGGCTATACTGGGAACGATCAGCGATTAGTTCCCAACTCCGAGAGCAAAGTCGGCACCAGAGCCTCGTCCGTTGTTTAACATGTGCACCGACTAGCAACTTCTGTGCTGTTCTTTTTTGTTACTTGTATGCCTTATCAAGTTTATAGTACGTATTTATTTACATCGTATGTTATTTACATCAAATGTACCTTGCCACCAGTCAGTATTTATCGCCTAAATAAATCCTATTGAGTTCCATAACAAATCTGATATGTGTACATTTTTCACTTGTAAGAAATGGCACTAGGAAGACAATTCTGATATGTGTATCAAAATGGGAAAAACAATTTATTGTGGATGGACAGTACCGTTTATGATTTTCACTTATATCTCAGTTCATTCAAAATATTTTTTGGCATCATACTGCATTTTTAGTTTTTTGATACGCTCATCAATTATTTAATAAAACAGCTTATTGTCTCTCCTGAAAACTTGACCAAAAACACATAGAGGTTTTGGCAAGCGCAACGACGTAATATTATATACGACTCTGTCTGTTGATATGTTAGATTTGTGGGATTTTAATTTCTGTAATTCATTAAATGATACTAATATTTGTATCTTGGTTTTAATTTTAACCATTCATCCACGCATGCGTCACACTAAATTCACAACATAACCAACTATCGATAATTTTGGTAATATGTACATGAAACATCACTATAGGCGCTTTATACCACAGATAGAAAACTGCTTACACTCGGCACAATGGACCATAGTGTTAGACTTGCTCTATACTATAGTAATGGATACTCTAAGGCTCTTCACTACCTTGAATGTCCCTAATTAGTGGACCACGACTGTATATAGGTAATTATATTATGTATGCAAAGATGAACTCTTAATAAACGGTCAATGATTGAACGGCTGCTATCATACTACCAACTGCATAAATAACTATGCATTACAGTGGCATATAAAAAGTCATCCCTGAAGAAATTAATGTGTTATTACTTTATTCAGGTTGTGATGTGATTATTGAATTAAAATATACACTGTGAGGTCATCCTGATGCGGAGAATCTTAACAGCGACTTCTAATTTTACTTGTGATTTATGCCAACTATTGACACTTAGTGGAACTCATTTTGTGATTTCTAAAACATAAGAATGACACTTACATGACATTATTGACGTTACTCGCCAAATGGCGTCGTTTTTTGGGGGATCCATCACCAGAGGTCACTGCAAATTTTCATAATTTTGCTTTATTCTGAGTGTGCCCCCCCCCCACCCCTCTGGTTGGGAGACAACCCCAAAGAGTATAGTAATATCCCATCAAAAACAATACTTGTAAAAAAATGCCAAGCCTCGCCGCCATACATTGTGTTTTCATGCGATGGCCAAGTCAATTTATTACATTTAAAACATAAAAGCTTATTTAGCTTGTATATTCAAAGTGTTTTTACAGTGCCTACTTAGTAACCGAAGATTCAGGCTTCTAGGTTTATCCACAACGAAGTTCTAGGGGGTCGAAAATGGCCTGAAGTGCGTCGAGAAAATAGTGTTACGGCCGTGCCGCTCTTTTTTGCTCGACTTGGCGGGGGCACTGCCGTGCCCCCAGATATAGGAGGTCTATGCCTTCCTGTTACGCAGTGGCGGTAAATCGTATCGTGGTCGTTCATAATATGAAAATACCCAATAAGACGTACCCAATAACTAATCTTTCTTTTTTTAAGGACAGAACTAATCTGTGGTGCTCCTTCATATTTTGACATTTGACTAATGACATAACTTTGACATATCATAAAATTGACAGTTGACTTGACAGATTGGATAAAAAAACATTGGTCGAGATAGTGTAAATAATATTTCATCCGGATGTGTCTCGTGTACGTGTATATTAATATTTAATTTGTAAAAGCCGATGCCATGATTCGAGAAGATGACCCACAGTTTCGAATTACTCCTTTACAACAAATGGCATCGGCATGTTCCGGTGCCCTTATAACCTCGCTGTTCAGTAAGTTTTGTGACCTACGTAATGCTTTTATTTACATAATTAGTAGCAGTATATACATTTATTCGTGTTAATTACAGTGACACCTCTTGATGTGGTAAAAATCAGGTTACAAGCTCAGCAGAAAGCATTATTATCAAACAAATGTTACCTTTATTGTAATGGGCTTATGGAACATTTATGTCCTTGTGGCGAACCTGCTTGGTTACCACGACGAGTACAATTTCAAGGCACATTTGTAAGTATACTTATAATAGAATTAAATAAGCAGGTACAGTGCCTACTTATTTATTTCTAAGTGGATTAATTGATGGTTTCAGGATGCATTCTACAAAATAGCGAAGATAGAAGGTGTAGGCGCGTTATGGTCGGGCTTAAGTCCAACTCTAGTCTTAGCCCTACCATGTACAGTTATATATTTTGTGACATATGAGCAATTGAGGTATAAAATGAAAACAACATACAATAAATTTACAGCAGACTGTAAGTAATCATATTCAATTATATTTCTATTCTAACTATAATCAAAATTGCATCACACTTTCTTTTTTTATACCACTTAGGTGGTAGTCAAGCACACTGCCCACCTGATGGAAAGTGGTTACCGTGGCCTATGGACCTTATAATATGTCCAAGCTTCAAGGTTATTTTCATTTCATTACAGTAACTTCAAATTAATTTACAACCAAGGATTATTTTTTATTAATATTTTAATTAACTTGATTTAGTAAGTACTTATTAACTGTTGAACCCTACATGGGTAGTTATTTCACAATTTTGTAAGACATAGCAACAATATTCACCAATACAAGTGTCTATTATGTTAAACAATGTATCTTACACTTGTTTATGTCAGTTCACTTGACTTCAAGGTTATTTTGTTTATAGTTTCCATTTTTGTGAAACTTAACAATGTTATTAGATTTGTACTAAAGACTCCTTGAGACTGTTTCCATTGGCATTTAAATTTCTTAACTCTTGGAATTTTTTTTATTTCTTTTGGTTTTAAAATCTAGAAATAATATAACATTGAAAATGTATCACTCTATTTTCAACCATATTTGTTATTGACAGAAGGTTGAAAATTGTTTGTTATGTATATGTACTTGTTTATCATCAGACAACAGAAAATCCAATCGAAACATAATTAATTTAACTTCCATAGCATAAAGTATCTGACATATATATTTTCTAATCTATACTGGTATAGGTTTACTTTCAGACCAATTTATGCTATCAAATATTTAGGTTACTTTTATAGCATCAAATCACCATTTGACCAAATATCATGTGTAGTTTCACATTATATTCCTCCATCTTAAGTTTCATATATTATTTCAATTTATAAGCTTGTAATGCCTATGTACTGAAGTATGAATCATGTGTATCGCGCACAGGCTCCAGTAGCCTTAGCGATACCTTAAACTAAGTTTAATTTGTATATATGTACTCTGGTAATGAAATAAATAAATAAAAATAAAATAAATAAAAAGTAAACTATGTATCAAATATAATTAACTTAACATTATATCTACAGTGAGTCAACCAATGTGGATACCATTGATAGCGGGAGCTACAGCAAGAACAATAGCAGTGACAATAGTCAGTCCTTTAGAACTAATTAGAACAAAGATGCAGTCCAAGAAGTTAACTTATGCAGGTAGGGTTCACATAAATATGCATTAGTTTATCAACTAGCAGGTAATAAACTAATAACCTCTGAATTCAAAAGAAAGATGAATTCACACTGCCATTTACACTTGTGCTACTCATAAGAAAACTTAAAGTAAAACGTAATACACATACCTACCCTAATATGTATATTTACAAAATTTTAATATTTTGACAAAATGTTTAACCATTATTTTCAGAAATAACTCTAGCACTGCGGCAAGTTTTTAAACATGAAGGATATAGAGGACTTTTCCGTGGATTAGGATCTACTTTATTAAGAGATGTGCCATTCTCAGGTGAATATAAGAATGATCTTAATTTTAATAAGTAATGAATTTTTGCCAAGCCACTTAGTAATAAGTCTTACCAGTAATAAATATTGCACTGGTCTGTAAATATTAATTAATCAATAATTTGTTTAGACGAGTTTATTACCTATTAAGTAGTCAGGTACCTACCTTAATGGTTTAAAGCATGATAGGTCATACATGTGCACGCCTGTTTCATGCAAATACTATTGTGCAAATTTCGTGTAAAAAAAATAACTACTTATTTCATGGAACAGTATGCAGTGTAGGTGGACATCACACAACACTGCATACTGTTTCATGCAATTTCGCATGCGTGAACACAGAAGGCAGTGTATAAGCAAAAACGCTTGTTTTGTTTTCAGGTATATATTGGACTACATTCGAAACAACAAGGAAAGGTTTCGATAAACCAACATCAGATAAAAATGCATTCTTATTAAATTTCTTCTGCGGATCTGTAGCAGGCAGTGTAAGTACAGTTTTATGCTATTTGATGTGGTAGGTGGTAGGTGGTAGGTACAGCAGCCGGCATTGAAAGTAGTTTCTTATTAACTAAACTTATACCTACCACCTACCACAGTATACACTCTAAAGATTATATGAATTCTTATACATCAATTCATTATATCATTTGTTTAGCAATTTCTGAACGTGACTACTGCTTAATATAGAGTTTACAAATAACAAATTAACTTCTTTCTTTTTTATTATCAGATGTCAAAGTTAAATCATTAATACAGTAAAAAAAAATAAGCGAAAAATATAAAAAGAACAGTTAAAGCATTCACTAACACCTAAAATTAGTAGTTAGTAGGCATGTAGTATAATAAGCCTACTAGGAGCCAAAATCTGTGATATAAAATTACTGGTTGAATCTTTAAAACCGTAAACAAAGATAATACTGAAATATAGAACAAGATAAGGATTAAGGTAGCAATATATTATATCTAGATATGTTATCCAAAGTCTAAAATATTGCAGTGCTTGGGGGTATGATAGTTGTGATAAAAACTACAAGATAAATGATTAGGCACATATTGAATGCCTACAAATCTTTAACATCTACTATATTATAATGGCTACAGTTTGGACTTTGTAGCAAAATATAAAAAAGGCGTTATGTAATAGTCTGATCGACAAAGTTTTTTTTTGGAAATATGTAAAATTGTACCATGTTCAAGGGTAGGTATTTTACAACTCAAATGCAACGTGTCACCATCTAGCATCGACTAGAATTATATTTGGCGACACTGAGGCTAAGAAAGCTGTGCATAGGACGAACACCGAGACCTAGCCGCACCGCACGCACTGCAGTCGCCGCAGTCATCGCTTTTGTTAATGGCCTCGCACATCTGTCCACACCGCAGTCGTTCCCGTTGCCGCACGCATCGCATTGAATTTCTTTCATTCAGTTTCTAATTTAGATCATAAGTGGACGTGAAAAACTCATTGTATTGTGGAACCAACGTAATTGGAATAGAATCATCGATTCTTGTACTTATAAATTGTTCTGCGTTTGACACAAAATATTAGTAGCCGCCGATGTGCGCGGGCCGACGTTGGTGACGTCATTAGCTGCGGCTTGGGGATTCGACCGCTTCAGGTACTGCGCAGTCGACCAACGACTGCGGCGCGGCTAGGTGTGCGAGGTTGCATAGAACTTTATATAAAGAATTCTGAATGCGGCTACTGCAGTGCGTGCGGTGCGGCTAGATCTGCGTTCACCTTAAGAACATTACGTCACGTAATCGTACTCGTATTACTGTTACTAAAGCGTCCTCCTCTCTGTGTTTGCTCTAGTGTCGAAACCTAAACAATAAAACAAATGCTACTTAAAATTATGTTTTTATAACATGTATGGGGATGCACAAAAATGGCTGGTATTATAGCCGTGAGGTGTGCATGTTCGGAAAATGACGAATAACACCTGCCAAAATTTTTGATAGGTGCACTTTGTGGACTAGGCTAGGGGCTATTCGCGCAGGTACTATTCGGCTGGGTGCTCTAAGTGAACTACACCAATATTTCCTACATGCTGCCATAGATTTTTTCCAATTATTTACTTGTCTTATTTTGTTTCAGCTTGCTGCATTCGTTACCCTTCCATTTGACGTAGTAAAAACACATCAACAAATTGAATTAGGAGAAAAGGAGATATACACAGGTTGGCCACGATATTTATGTTTTTTTTTGCTAGCTTATCTATGACCACAAAATATAATATATAACCCGTTATCGCCCTGTAACTAAGGTAGGAAGTACCTAAGCCTTTCTACCTTGGGTACCACAGTTTACTAGCTTGGTTGTTATACCTAGAGTTCCTCGAACAGTCCGTCATATATTTGGCTAAATTCTGGTATCATAGCTACTTCACTTCGTATTTGTATTACTTTCAAAAGTATTAAGGAGCCTCTGTTGCAATTTACAGTGTATTTTAAAAAAGGGTCATTAAGGGCAGGTACCTCAACCGTTGTACAGACAGACAGACTATCTGTAAAGTCCAAAAAAATTTTTGGTGCCTATCAAAAAAATTATTTTACTTTTAGCATTTTTCTTGCTGACTGTACGATATTGACAAAATCTGTGAATGCAGTTCAGAATATCTTTAAAAAGTTAAGCATAGGCTCCTAAGAACGTTTTGATGTAACTATAACGGTTGAGGCTGCTCTTACTGACCCGTTTCAAAAATACATCCTGTATAATAAGCTGTTTATGGTTCATAAAAATTATATAGGGAGGTGTAACCCATTTGGGTATGTTGTGATATATGGCATATTTTTGGTTGTACCATATTGTTAAGAGCAAGAAGAAGCAGCATTCCAAATTAAATTTTCACAAGTTTTCTACAAATAGGCAAAATGACTTCTATCTGCCTAGTAATTATTTCTGTTTTTATTGATGTTGTGAACATTTCAGATGGTAAAGTCGGACAGAGAGCCTCAAATATGAAGGATATAGCCCGAACAATATACAGCAGTCACGGGCTCAAAGGTCTTTTTACAGGATTTCTGCCTCGAATATTTAAAGTAGCACCAGCCTGTGCTATCATGATAGCAACATTCGAATACGGCAAGCTATTTTTCCAAAAACATAATACACAAAAGTATAAGGAGAAAATGCAACGGTAAGTTCCTAACTGCCTACATACAGTGCTCAAAAAGAATAAATAGCACAAAAGTTGAAAGACCTCTTCACTTTTTATTTTCATACTAATGTTTTCTCCCTTTGGTGCAAATAGAGACAAAAGCCCGCTATTTGCTTCTGTCTTTACACATTTCGAGCACCAACCAACCTCTGTTACTGTCATTAAACCTTTCATGCAAACCTGCTGGCATTTACTACTTTCGAACTGCTTTTTTTTTTCAATATAATTCTAAAATTTATTCAATATCCTCCACTATGCTCATCAACCCCCACCGAATAAGAACACTCAGGACGGTTCGAGTCTCGTCCTGTTGGCTTATTTCAATTTTATACTCTTTTAGGAACCACATAGGGTAGTTACCCTGTTTATTAATTTTACCTATTCAGTATTATTTTCGAAAGAGTTCCTATTAATTTCAGTCAAGGAATAGCCATACAAATAATTAAAACTCGAGGATCTGAAGACTGATAACTGTGCTAAGGTATATTTCTAACGAATGTGTAGGTACTTTTAGCATTGACATCATGTACTTACCTAGTAATAGTATAAATAAAACTTCTTGTACAGTTTACACATGCCTACAAAATTTATCTATTTTATTAGTGTTGTAAGTTTGCGATAGTATATTTACATTAAAAAGTAGATTTATGTTAGTTACTTGAGACCTATTGAAATGTATTCTTATTTAAATTTTAAATGAGAAGGTTTGAACTTAAATTGAAGTGTTGATCTTAAATTTTGATAACTTTTTTTAAGTTCAACAGTTCATTCAATGCAGTAATTTAAGTTCAACAGTTCATTCAGAACTGTTGAACTCGACTGATGCATTGAATGAACTGTTGAAATTGACTGATGCATTGAATGAACGGTTGAACTTGACTGATGCATTGAATGAACTGTTGAACTTGACTGATGCATTTTAAGTTCAACGGTTCATTCAGAACTGTTGAACTTGACTGATGCATTGAATGAAAGGTTGAACTTCACTGATGCATTGAATGAACTTTTGAACTTGACTGATGCATTGCATGAACTGTTGAACATGACTGATGCATTGAATGAACGGTTGAACTTAAATTGATGCATTGAATGAACTGTTGAACTTGACTGATGCATTGAATGAACTATTGAACTTGACTGATGAATTGCATGAACGGTTGAACTTAAATTGATGCATTGAATGAACTGTTGAACTTGACTGGTGCATTGAATAAACGGTTGAACTTAAATTGGTGCATTGAATGAATTGTTGAACTTAAAAAGATGCATTGAATGACCTGTTCAACTTAAATTGATGCATTGAATGAACTATTAAGTTAAATTTAAATTGAAGCATTGAATTTAATTGTACTTATTTAGTTACAAGCTGTTGCCCGCGGCTCCGCCCACGTGGATGTCGGTTATCGTGACCAAACGTAGCCTATGTGTTATTCTGATGTATAAGCTATATTATTGTAAAGTTTCATTAGTAGTTTTAATGTGAGAGAGTAACAAATATCCATCCATACTTACAAACTTTTTTATAATATTAGTAGGATGTATTCGATTTCACTGTTGTACAATATTTTACTATTTATATCCAAAGGATTATTTTGTTACCCATCTAATTTATCTATCTATTTTCCAACTGTTCGCATAGAGCATTATTTTGATTGGGTGGTACTTCAAAAACCCATGAGGATCTCATAATTTCCTTTGTTCTCTTTTCCAGGCCCCAAGAAATAGTGCTCATGGGACAATCAGCGAATAGTACTGATTATTCATAAAGTGAGAAATATATCACTGATATCATAGATTGGACAAAAAATGTGATATAGCTGTAAAGATACAGTTACATAAGGATTTTATGACTGTAACTATTTTTAGTTACCAGATATTAATTATTAGTTCTTACAATCGCGCTTTAGATAAGCACTTTGAATGCCATCATAATAATCAGTAGATGCTTTAATGTGTAGTGCTTCACAACATTCTGTGGAACTATTGTAATGGTACCTAACATATTAAGTACATGAATATAGACATAGTCCAGGACTTGAAAAATAAAATGAAGTTTTATATAATTTCAGCACCTTTTAGAAATATGTTCTCATTTGTATTAATATAATAATGAAATTTGATGCAAGTTTTTATTTTGTTTATGTAAACTATTTTGTTGATTGATATGAATTATATTATTATTATCTTTGTAGTATAAAAAAGTCTATATAACACAATATAGGCATGTCATTCTCAATAACATTTTAGAGCACACAGATTAAAACACTAACTATGGTTCAAGATCTAGATAAATTAGACAAACAACTTGTCGATTGGTGGCCAAGTAAGATTACGAGCTCATAGATATTTCATATTGGTACTTTGCAATAAGAATAAAATTGTAAAGTACAAGGAACTGTGAGCTGAGAATGATTGTGATGTCAATGTTTGACTTGATAACACATGTGTAATCCATGTTACACATTGCTTTACAACCAAGGAGTTGCATGTTCAATTCCTAGCTAGAAATTGAGTGAGGTAATAAATCTGGTGAGGAATTACCTGCAGCTATTAAAGAAAACCAATTATTCCCTGACTCCATTGACCTGGCACACATTCCCCAAAAAAAAAAATCATGCAATAAAATACATTAGCCTAGTACACCAACTTATAGACACAATGTTATGTGTATTTGGAACAATATAGAAAATAAATTATAACAAATATTTTATGATAATTAATGTTATTAAAGATGTTAGATGTAGGTGCTCTGTTTAAGTTCATACTCCTTCGGTGAATTTAAGATGATGTGGGATGAAAATGCTTCCATTGTTAAATATTGCTGGACATTAAGATTCTTATAAGGGGCTGTCCAATAATCATGTGTTGTTTTTTTAGAAGTTTTTTAACGTCCCCATGGTGATATGTGGTGAGGTTTTAGACTACCCTACCTAAATTCATGTGTATTTTTTATTTAATGTTAAAAATTAAGCAATGTGCTTAAAATTGCATGTTATATCTCACTATACCTCCTTCTTGGTGATATTTTATGATTTTTCCAAACCCAAGTTCAGCTTCACTTGATTAATGGACAGTCCCTGACTATTTGGGTGATGATTACTGTGAAGTATAAGGAAAATTCTACAAAATACATCATTATACCTAGGTACTTAGGTCTTTTAGCTTAACAGGCAGCATCAGCTTCTGTTCTTACATACTTGATACTTCTCAAACTTCCAAAGTATAATAAAAAGTAGTATATAGTAATTCAGAACTAATCTAAATGTGCTTTATGTTACTATAATTTGTGTTGTAAATATAAATATCTCCTATCAGTCAAAATATTGTTAAACAATAGTATGAAGTATCAATTTTCATTGTAATTAGTGTTGGTGTAATCTACATGGTTATATACTTGTTGCCTGTTGCATAGGCATACTCTGCAATTTGTACTCATACATAATCACTAATGCAGTAGAAGCTAATAGTTGCTGGACAGGTATTAAGTACAAAAATAATCATGAGGCTAACAAATAAATACACATTATTGGTGTAAAAACTTATTTATTACATACCCTTACAAAAGCCTAATGTACAATAGATCCTAACGGCTCTGCTTTTATATTACCAAGGTCTAATCTGCTATCAATTGATTCGTCGATCTGTCCAACGATGGCAACATTATCCCCGCGAATTATATGCAGCCCAAGGACCACCTGCGCCACACCAGTAGATGAAGAGAAAACTCGCTCGTGTGATTCATCAAGTATTATGTTTATTGTCTGGTCAAAACCTTTTAATGTTCCTATAAAGTTGCGGCCGTCTGAGGTTATGACTGAGACGGTTTGATTCACGTAATTCTCCAGACCTGAAGCCATAACTTCTTAAGAATATATTATAGTGAAATAAAGATGCCAGGAGGTTATACAGGATCGTGTGGAAAAGACCATAAAAATGTTCTATAACACTTTTTTAACATTAATAGACATTGAACATGAACACCAATCCAAACATGAAACTGTCATGACTGTCAATGTCAAAAGCAAAAGCTTCATTTGATTTTATGACATTGACGTATTTCAGTTGCCATATAAAATATTTGTAGACTACATCAATATGAAATGAAATTCTTCTGTATACTTGTTGTCACTCTCCTCCTAAACGGCTGAACTGATATAAGTGAACTTTGAGTGGATCTGTATATTTCACTGAGTTCCTGGATGTTTTGAAAACAATATTGATCCCGGTAGGTATGTGCACTGCTTTTTCGGGTAGTACAACGCATCTAATGAGATAAACACGATGTCACAGATTTAATACGATTACCAGTAAGATTTTTGAGTAATCCAATTTCCCAAAATCATGAACATCGACAGCACTGGTGTTATTGACTGATATTAATAATGCTTTAAGGGCTTGTATCCATGGCTATTAAATATAGTTTTACTGACATTGACATTATTGACGTTGACGTATTGACTTGACTGACGTAAATATTGGGCATGAAAAATGTCATGTCGATATTATTGTCGATTTTCATAATCACAATTTTATATGTAAAAAAAATAATGAAATAGTATAGTCTAGTCTAGTCAAGTCATTGTTGCTTGCCTAATCGATACATGATATTTCTTTATACATACCTATTTGTGACTATTCGTGGTCAATAAAACTTATTTTAGGTTAAGACACAAAAGTCGGTTCTATATCTCAGTAGATTTAATCTTATTGAATCAATTCACGGTGTCTAATTGAACATAGTATCATCCTTCATCAAATGTCGAATACTGTCGTTCAATACATTCTGTTACGGACCGATTTACTAAAGGAATTAGGATGGTCTGTAGGAGCGGTTGTGGCCCAGGCATGTCATGCATCTACAGCTGTTCTTCATTTGTACAAAGATGACGAACATACAACACAGTATCTGAATGATTTGGATAATATGCATAAAGTTGTTTTAGAGGTAGGTTTATCCAATTTTCATATAACAACTTTGTTTTTGGTGTACTTACTGAAATATTGCTAATTTTCATTGGCTGCAGCTCTCATCGATAATAGGTTGTTTAGAAAAGAAAGTAAAGTTACATTCAATCAATCAATAAATTAGCTTTTTACTGTCCACTGCTGGACATAGGCTAAAGTTACATTATTGTTTAGAATACATTAATTGAAACGTTTAACTTTATATTCGGTAATTACGGTTTTCTGCTACTACATAGGTACTTTAACAATAAATTAGCAGTCAAGTCAATGTTGATATGGTATGCCTGACCTAATATCAGATGTGAGTGCAAGCAGATTTAACCACAGGCAGAAAAAAAATACAAAGTCTAGATACTATTTTGATTAAGTTTTTTGTGTCCTACAGATTTGACTTCTTTTTAATGACAACCAAGCATGATAATATGTTCCAATGAGAATGTTTGTAACAACAAGAATGTTGTCACCAGCAGAGGAGACTGGAGTGAGAAAAAGGCAAGCCCTTTGGTTTCCTCCTAAAAAAATATAATGGAGTGTGACACTTTCCTGATTGGTCACAAACTGTCCGTTAATATAATTAACATAACATAAACTCACGCCTGTATCCCCGAAGGGGTAGGCAGAGGTGCTAGCACCCACATTTCGCCGTTTATGTTTAGGTCCCAATGTAATAGGTGGCGAGCCTATTGCCATTAACCGGGCACTTATAAACCTGCGATAAATACACACATAACTTCGAAAAGCATCGAAAAGTCATTGGTGTGTGCCATGGTAAAACCTGGGATCGAACCCGAGACCTCGTCTCAGCAGTCCATTACCCATCCACTAGGCTACTATAGGTTAGGCTAATATAAAAACTAAACCTTTTTAATTTTTTACAGGTGCCCAATGAAGCATCATTGAATAAAGTAGCAGAAAAACTTAAAGAAAATTCTATAGCACACAAATTATGGATTGAACAGCCTGAAAATATACCCACATGTTTAGCTATTAAACCTTACCCTAAAGAAGAAGTTAAAAAATATGTAGGGAAATTTAAACTATTGAAACTACAAATGAATTCTACTGATTAAGTAGGTATGTAAATAAATGTGTTATAAATTGATGCTGGTTTATTATTATTTCATAATTCTTGTTTTTTTATTAACTAGGTCCTCAGTTTATTCACAACAATGGCAAATGCTCACAGATAACTTGCGGACTTATCATAAATAATACAAAAGTTAGTTATGTAAAATGTATTCAATATTACATTGTTCTATGTAATGTAAGGTAGGTACCTACAATGAATGCCAAAATAGTTCAAGAAAGCCTTATTTTATATTACCATTGCAGATTGCACCTTTCATACAACAATAAACAAAATATAAAATACAATCAATTCAAATTGGGGATTATAAAACTACTCATCCACCATTGATAGATATGCATTGGAATGGAGAAAAAAGATTTTTAAATAGTGTTAATTAACTTTTGACGTTGACTGTACATTATATTATAATTTGATATATTTTTATATTTTTTTATATTAACCTACTCTATGTTAATTTGCAAGTGGATTGTGGAATCTACATTAGGTTGAAAACTACAAAATATAGACACTGTACAGAGTGTCCAGTACACTGTCCAGGATCATTAACATTATAATTGGTACCTATTACCATTATACCTATACCTAAAATAATACATTTATTTTATACAAGGTACCTTGAGAAGTACTTTAGATCAAAACAATATGCAGTAGAGTGGATTCACCGTGCGCGTGCGGTCGCCGGGTCCATAGCGTGATACAGAGAGGAACACCGTGACGGCGACTGGGACTTGCGACGAAAGACTTGGGAAGAAAAAAAAAGAAAAAAAGAAAAAAAAAAAGAATTATTTAAAATATTTCATTAGAATCATAAACGAGATAAATTACCTATAGAGATCTCATCTTTCAACACGATGATTGCATCAGACTAATGATGACATCGTCGGTGTTTATACCTACATACAATGTTTAAGCAATTATTAACAACTGTCGTAATTTGTATCTTGTAAAGGTTCGGGACTATACTATATAGAGTCGGCACCTTTAATATCTGATGAAATGAAACAAAAACGTAGGTAGCTATTGAAATAATATTAAAATTGTAGCTTATACACAATACACAATAGTCGTACCTAAGCACGGATCGGTAACTTTTTCGAACTATGTATAATTCATTTTGAGAAAAATGAATTTCATCCACCTAAAACCTCCTAAAACATGAAAATAAAATTGATCACCGTGCGTCTGCGTCATATTGTAGATAGAATGACGATTGTATGGGATTGGCACGTATTTTGACGTTTATGTCAGTCGTCAACGTATGTTAATCCCATACATCAATCTATTTATATTCTACAAACGTATTGCCACTTGTCTAGAGGGGCAGTTCTTTATCGTACGGCAATGAAGGAGTAGGTACCTAACAGCTTGGTTCGAATGACGGTGTCACGGAGGACAGAATACCTTCCCCATGGACGGTGATTAGCATAACATAACATAAACTCACGCCTATATTCCCGAAGGGGTAGGCAGAGGTGCTAGCACCCAATGATGTATTATTTTTATAGATACGTCATACACTCAGAATACAGACTGTATTCTGAGGTCATACATGAAGATGGCGGCTTTCAAAAATGGCGCAAACACAACATATTAGCTACTTCTAAAAATACGTCAATGTTATTAATTTATATGAATTATATTATTATTTATATTAATAATATTTAATTATTACGTATTTATTATTAAAAACGTTTTTTTTGGGTGGCGCACTGTCGCGATTCTGATTGGTGCATAAAATGATGACCAAAAGTCATTTGTCGCCATTTTAGAGCGTGGACAACATATCTATAGTTTACTAGCTGCCCCGGCGAACTTCGTACCGCCATATTTTCGGCCCGCGTGGTATTCAAATCCCGTTCCCGCTGCACCCTTATCACTTAGGGGGATGAAAAATAGATGTTGGCCGATTCTCATAGATACCGGATAAGCACAAAAAATTTCATCAAAATCGGTCGAGCCGTTTCGGAGGAGTTCGATTACGCACCCCGTGACAGAAGAATTTTATATATTTTACCAAATAAAAAATAAGGGTTGATCGTAGAGGGGTGAAAATTTAGGGTTGCATGTATTTTTGTATGATGTATCATAAACAAAGGTATATCTTTGCTAGCACCCACATTTCGCCGTTTATGTTTAGGTCCCTATGTAATAGGTGGCGAGCTTATTGCCATTAACCGGGCACTTAAGTATAAACCTGCGATAAATACACACATAACTTCGAAAAGCATCGAAAAGTCATTGGTGTGTGCCATGGTAAAACCTGGGATCTGACCCGAGACCTCGTCTCAGCAGTCCATTACCCATACCACTAGGCTACCGCAGTTATTATACGCGGGATTAAAGGGTTGTTATTGTCAAATCGCATTAGTCTATATCTATATCTATACTAATATTATAAAGAGGAAAGATTTGTTTGTTTGTTTGTTTGTTTTTTTGTTTGTAACGAATAGGCTCCGAAACTACTGGACCGATTTCAATAATTCTTTCACCTATAGAAAGCTACACTATCTGGGAGTAACATAGGCTATATAACATCACGCTACTACTAAAGGGAGCGGAGCAGTGAGCATAAATGTCAATAAATCGGGCAGATTTCCATACATTCTTTACTAATATTAGATTTGTATTTTTGTATTCGAGTAAACTCAAGAACTACTGAACCGATTTCAAAAATTCTTTTACCATTAGAAAGCTGCACTATCACTGACTAACATAGGCTATAATTAATTTTCAAAAAAATAGGGATCCTGGATAAAACTTCAATAATGTAACCCAAGGTGTAAAAAAATGACCTAAAAAATTCCTTACATCGCGTACGCTGCGAAAACTATTGAAGATAGAACAAAATAATGTACTGTAGAAATGTATAACTTAAAAAGGTCTACATAAAAGTCCGCGACAGCATATGTCTATCTAATAAGGGTAGCTCACAATAACCATTTTTATCTTTTACAAATTATAAAAAAAATATGTGTCATTTTCGAAGCTATTTTTAACAATACAGTGTTAAGCCTTATCTGACTAAATACGTTGGATACATTGTACATTTAATGTAGATCAAAATTGCCCTTTACACTGTATAATTATTAATGAATATTTTAGAATCTATTGCAGTATGAAAGTAACGCGCGACGATATAAATTCAAGCCGAAATGCCGATCAAAGTCAGACCACGGAATCTATACCTTTATATTAATTCTTATCTAAATAAATCGTTTGGTATTTAAGATTGTTTCAATACCTGTTGATTACTTTTTGAATTATTGAAATCGGACGTTCTATTCAAAAGATATTACGAAATTATAATGTCAATAAATCTGGTAAATTACCATACATTATTTGAAAACTAATTATTATTACGGGCATGGGCTAAAAGGGTGCAACCACGGGTGTTCGAAGTATTTCACGAGCGAAGACAGGGAAGGTCAGCTGAACACAAGATGCAACGGTAACGGGATCCGAATGCGGGATTGGAACCTCCATGTGATGCATCCTGGGTAACGGAGGCATTAACGCCCCTCACCCAGGGGAGGTGCTACCGCCTACGGCAAATACATACAGCAACGGGAGCAGCTCTATAGAGGGCTGCTCAAAGGCTTCCCACATGTCCCTCTGACTACGAGGAGGCCCAGTAGAGAGCAGGAAAGGGAAGGGCTGGTCACCGAGCGCGGACGTGAGGATTATAGGTCCGGCCTCCTGTCATCCCTTCACGCCCGTCTCCTCCCTTTCCAGAATTCGATGGGACATCGTGCTTCCCAATTCTGAGAGTGCCATCTTAAAATTGTAGATGGCCCATGGTCAGCCGGGGGGTGCGGAAAATGCCCTAGGCAATTTTACACTCCAGCAACTGAAGACCCGCGACGGCATGCTGTTTAGTGGGTCCGAATTCCACATGGCACTCCTGATGGCTGATGGGGATGGTATCCGAGGCAATTTTAGCACGAAAGAAAAGTTTGTACGGAATCCGAATTCCACGCGGGCGGAGCCGCGGGCAACAGCTATCATCTATAATAGTACGCGCCAGTTAGTGTGGCAATACGAGTCATTTACATTCCCCCATACAATGGTGTAGGTATACGAAATTTGCAAAAACGACAGTTTCAATGTTAAAAGATAATGTAATAATTCTTATTTCTTAATATTTTTGATTTACCTTTCTTTTTACTTCGTATTCGATTCGTAAGACTTTGTTCCACTCGTATTGCCACACTAACTGGCGCGTACTATACTTACCTTCTTTATCTAAAATTATGCCATAATAAAATAATAACCTCTTTCGAAAGTAATAACGACTTTAATTCACCAAATTCCACTTCACCACACTTTACATCAAGTTATAGGTTTTCATTTTAAAACTTCGAATTGCAAGCCATGATTCATCAATCGATTCACTAGGTCAGTCTTATAAAAAGCAGCCCCAGGCATGATAACTCCTCCTCTGAAAAATGAAGATTGTTTGTATTAGGTACAGTCAGGTTCATAATGCCCTCTCTCCTCTCTACTTTTAAAGGCTTTAATCCTTTGACAACTGAAGTCTTAATTGTTTTACTATTTTTCAAATTGTCCAGGCACTTCTGGTATCCACTGTACCTACCTGCTTAAATTGACAAGATTTGTCTGCTCTTCTAATCTAAGGCCTACGCGATACTTGATAGATCTTCTGTCGTGACTGTACTGGTTGAAATGCCAATAAGTACAATACATGTTATCCTATCTACTTACTTCTACCAATATTATAAACGTGATGAAAGCTCAAGCAATATAATGGATTATAATTATAGATAAGATAAGATAAGATATTCTTTATTGTACACCATAAAAGTATTATTACATTACAAACAATATTAACATAAAATGCACAATGGGCGGCCTTATCGCTAACAGCGATTTCTTCCAGGCAACCTTTGGATGGATAGAAGCGAAAGAGATGATAGGGTATCGTACAATTTATTTTAAAAAGACAAGGAACAATGATACATACATTAGATATAAACAAGTTATATACGAGTAGCAGTCAAATTTGAAATATATACATAAACTACATAGTGTTTCAATATACCTAATATACATATACATACAATACATAATATTTACAATATATACTACTTACTTAGTATCCATATTATATAGTACACGACATTTGGAAGTACACAAATTACACAGCATAGTTACTATATGGAGGATAGATGATGTTCTTTTAACATTTTCTTAAACGACTCCAGTGATTGTGCTCGTTTTATATGTAGTGACAGTGCATTCCACAGGCGAACTGCCTCTATAGTGAACGATTTATCGCAGAAGCTTGTAGAGTGCTGAGGCATTGCTAGTCTCAAATTCTCCGATGATCTCAGAAACCTCATAATATGTGTGTCACCAAGGAACTTGAACCGTTCTTTGAGATAATGGGGAGTACAAGGATTATACAATACGCTGTATAATAAAGATAGTATATGAGTATTCCGACGAAGACGAATTGGGAGCCACTTGAGTTTGTTACGGAATTCGGACACGTGATCATATTTGCGTAGGCCAAATATAAATCTAATACAAAAATTTTGAAGACGCTCAAGCTTGTCACGCAAATGCTTCTGTCAGCTGACTCAGAGGCGCTTGGGTATATATTTGAAGATCATCTGCTTATAGGTGGAACGATGAACGTAATTGTGTTGAGATTGAGTTTATAAAAACGGCGAAGAGTAATGGGGATAGAACGCCACCCTGCGGCACACCGACTGTTATATCGTTCCACGAGGAGAAGGAATCCTCTATGGGCGTGCGTTGCCTGCGGCCAGACAGGTAACTGTGAAACCAATCAATCACCGTTGGAGATACGTTAATAGAGCGCAGTATGCCCAGTAGGATTTCAAAATCCACTGTGTTAAAAGCATTACTAAAATCTAGCAGTGTAAGTACTGTTAGGTTTCCTTTTTCCATGCCTAATCTTATGTCATCCGTTACATTCACCAGGGCTGTAACCAGGACGGAAACCAGATTTATAGGGATTTAGTAGCGAGTTTTTGACGAGGAAACTACTGAGCTGTGTGTGGACAAGACACATAGAATTATAGATTGTAGATTATATCCTGGAATAACAGATAGGTTACTTTTATCCCTAGAATACTTAGCTTACCGTGGGTTGCGGGAACTGGAACAAAATTCCAAGTGGGCGGGGTCGCGGGCACTAGATAGTTTAGCACTATCAGTGCCCTGAGCACGAAAAAATGTAAACGTATCGAGAGAATGGAGCATTGCGATTGGCCACCTGCCTACTGTGAAGCCGGCCAATGGCAATGCTCCGTTTTCTCGATACGTTTACGTTATGAATTTGAATATTTTTCGTGCTCGGGGCACCGACCACCATCATTGTTCCAAGAGCTACCCTTTTTTTTATCGTGCGAAAAACCACCACGGATACCTCCCCCGCTGGGGCTGGAGGAGGAGGTTATGTCGGACTCGAACCGACTAAAACGCACGCTGTCTGTGGGCCGCCAGTTGCCGGAGGTGATTTTGTCGTAGCCATATCCCTCGCACCCCGGTCGACCCAGGGCCATATCTCTCGATCGCTTCCGGTGTGGGGACCACAGAGTCCCCATCTCGCCCCCGGGTATCCAAGAGCTACCTGTACTTACTTTGGTATGTTCGAGTCTTCTTTTAATATAGTGATGGCACTCATTATAAAAGGAAATGCCGTCGAGTCACAAGCAGGATCCCGACCTGACACCTGCCACCAAAAAGAACTTTGGTAGGTATAACGAAGACACAAATTGATGATAAAGTGATATAATAATAAATATTCTGAAACATCCTACCTACAAACAGCGTTATCTAGACCCAAACTACTCAGATGGGTACTAGAATGAGGATAAATAATATTTTATTTTAAATTCATAAGAGACCGACCGAAACTGCTTTATCAGCCGAAACCGAAACTTCAATAACCCGCGCCACGTATCTTGGACCTAAAATGTGCTCAAAATGTGCCCTATACACGCATTACGCATTTCTTGGGTGTCTTTTGAGAATAGCACGGGGTGCTACTGCGGTAGACGTACTCAAATTCACCAAGCATAGATTATTACAAAGCAATCCGCGGGCGCCAGAGCCTCGTATGTCTTACGATTTAGGTCCAAGATACGTGGCGCGGGTCAGAAGAAATCACCCGGATTATTTTATTTATGCATAATATAAATACATATTTACATTGAGCGGGAAACCCGCTACCTCTATAATACGTAGCAGTCGAAGTTCGAAGCTCTACACTACACACATACCTATACGGCCTCGGTGAGCGGTGGGGTATGGCCTGTGCTGTGGTATGGCCATGTATGGCATAGCTGTGTATGTGTATCACCACAGAAATATATTAGGCATAACAGCTACATACTTATAATAATTAAATTAAGTGTCGCAAGTGTGCAGAATGAGACGTGGTTCACATTATTGAACAGACAAATTTGGCTCGCTATTGGGACAGAGGGCAAGGAGATATTTGAAATTCGGTAGGTGCCTGATTTTTGAACTTTACTTGAAGAATAAATTCAGGTAGCTGAATGGGCAATAAATACAATAATAATGAATACCTTTACTGATAAAGTTTTCGTTGGTGCACACTTTTGGTCTGTCGTTTCCCATCCTTTGCCTTTTAAAAGAAAACTGAATTTGGTTTTTTGTCTACTTTCATACGTAGGTCCCTTCACTGACATAGCTCCGAACGAAAATATTCGTGGAAAATTTACTAACAAGTTTTTAATATACTTCAAACCGCACAGGTAGTAATAGATGTATAGCATAGGCATCACAATCATTTGATAGAAGTGTTGATAGGTCATGTATGCATTGAAATGCACGGGATTCTTGCCACTTTTTTCACATAAATATTTCTGGGACATTCTCACAGTATCATTTTCTACTCCAGGCCAAGGGAACCACAGTCGACCATTGTTACGAAAGAAGAATGACCTGAAATGAAAATTATTATGAAGAGTGTACTTACAGTAGTCGTCATAATGTTACGTTTCAACAATTAATTTTTAGAGGGAATCGGTAAAAGGGGAAAACTGGGTATAAGCCGATCTGCTGCCTAGACATCATCTCCATTATCTCCAGTAGCCACTCTGAAGTTATTAAATTACATGTGGATGAAAAGTTGTCCATAACACAGCTAAGAATGATCCTCGACTGAAATATCTGCTGAGGAGCCAGTAAGCAAAACAATCGGATACTCAAATCAAGCAAGTTTACAAGTAGTAACAATATAAATCGGCCGCTCAGAGACACTCATAAGTTCCTCCAGTGTCCATGTGTAGGTATGGGTAAGCAGCAGTCCATGGTTGTGCGTCGTATTCCTATAATTTGTTCTCGTGCATGCGGTGCATGCCAAGAAAAGAAAATTACATAAGTACCTTTCAACTGCTTTTGGTGTAGGTTGTTTGGATGATTCTGGTAATAGTTCAGCTTTCAATGCAAGATAATCGTCATAGGTATGCAAAACATGAACGAGTGACGCCCAAGTTCCACTGTGCGCCACCGCAGCTCCGACTCTTGGTATTGCCAATTGGGCGTAACATTCTACCGAGTGCAAGGTACCTAATGGAAATGGATTTGAACATTATGGTACTATTTTAGTTAGACGCAAGAATATCCATTACGGTTTATTGTGAGGACTTACCCTTAAATTCCCTCTCTAAGTGTATCATGCCAGCTTCGATGGGTATAGCAGCAAACCCGCAGGCAGGAACTACCAGGACATTTGCATCTTCTGCTAATTTGTTATACTTTCGGTATAGGTCTAGTATATGCTGTGTAAAGTAAAAGGTACAAATAAAATAAAAATTTAGTTCTTTACACGAATGGGCCATTAGATAATAAGTAGTTATGTTTGTAAGTAAATAAATGCGAAAATTTCTCAAATATCCTACATCATTCTGCAAAGCGCTCTCCAGACCCAAAGTAAGCTTGTGTTACCTATGGTTCCTAGAAAACACAACAAAATCCTGACCAATGTATATAATACATTATGTCATGTACTTATACAAAATTTGAACTGAGCGGGAATCGAACTTGCGCTCCCTGACGTAGCAGTCGAATGCACTACCAATGCGCCACAGATGGTTGCTTCACTTTAATTTAACGTTACAGTTAGCAGCTGGTCTAAAAAGGTCAAGGCTTGGTCAAGGACAGGATAATATTTTGTCATTTACTTAATAAAATAATTATTGTGATTTTGCTCATATAAATGACCATTATTAGGTATACAAATTTTATAGGAATCATAGAAATCTACTGGGAATTCATAAAGTTAGTCGTTTTTAGCAGAATAGCTCAATGTGACCTTTTTAGACCCGCAGGACTAATTTTGAGCCCCAATTCGGTTCAGCATCGTATTCTTCAAGACTTTATTTATAAAATCTCTCTCATCCTAGCGTTAATTCCCAGTCGCATCCGAAGCTTTTCAGCTCGGAATCTGGAGTCCGCTTTACCGTCTTAACTACAGATTTGGCTAGACCTCGATATTTTTTCGTGAAGCGATTGCCATCTGACCTCCACAGACCTCCACACACTGACACTGAGCCAATGATAACATTAGGCGATATCGAAGCTTTGCAGCTAGACCGTTGTTTTTTGGATTTTTTAGGGCTCCAACTACCCGTAACGACTGCCATAGATGTTCTTGTGGCAACCGGGACCGACGGCTTAACGTGCTCTCCGAGGCACGACCAGACCAATGTAAATACCCATATTTCATGAACACAAATATTTGCACTGAGCGGGGATCGAACCCGCGCCTCCTGCGTAGCGGCCGCGTTCACTACCGCTACGCCAAATCTGTAAGTAGCTTATTCAAAATGTAAATTGTCGTATCTTTACATTGGAGGTATTAAAAAGAACTTGGGTTATGTAACGATACCGAACACATTTTTTTTGGAATTCTTGTTTTTTTTTTTGTTCACAATTAACGCAAAAACTACAGACTTTGATGTGAACTTCCTTGTTAGAAAGGACTCGGGCAGACTTTGAATCGAAACCTCATTTTTATAAAAGTCGCGATAAACGACATCCACGCGGACAAAGCCGCGAACATCTGCTAGCGTAGTCACAGATTACCTAATTGGAGTATTAAGTATGCTAGTATGAAATACAGATATAATCATTATCGACTTTTTGTAGGTAGGTTACTATCGCTACCTATCGCTTAGAAAAAAGAAATTATAAATAAAAGACCCGACTGCAGTTGAAAAGATCGAAACCATGCTGCTGCAGGCGGTACTCATTTGCCATTTGTTAACCATAAACCGACAAAAAAATTATGTGTAGGTACCGCCTGCTATCAAACTTGTTTCGATCTTTACAACAGTTTTATAGTCCGTTTTTAGGGTTCCGTAGCCAAAAGGCAAAAAACGGAACCCTTATAGATTCGTCATGTCTGTCCGTCCGTCTGTCTGTCTGTCTGTCTGTCTGACTGTCTGTCTGTCCGTCCGTATGTCACAGCCACTTTTCTCCGAAACTATAAGGCCTATGCTGTTGAAACTTGGTAAGTATAGTCGGATTTTTAATTAGACGAAGCTATCTGACGTTTACTGTGTTGCAAGTTTTTTATGAAATAAAAATAGTGTTGTGACAAAGTGAACTATATTATGATGAATGATATTATCATGATGAATGTGAATCCAGTCAAAACAGACGAAATTAAATGGTAAGCTCACATGAATTCGCATAGAGTTGAAAATTGGTGGGAGTCTTAAATACACCATAATGAAAGAACTATCAAAAGTCCCCATCGATTTGAACCTTGCATTTTTTTTCGAGGTTAAAAGTCAAATATGTATAACGGATTCTCGCATTTTTCTCGTAAACAACAAATGCTATCGTAAAAGTAGGGTAGACAAAGGTGTTGATCATGTAATTACCTACAAAATTGGTGTCAATTTTTTTATTGTGCGGATCACCATTTCGGAGATATCGTGATTTAAAAATTGAAAGAAATCAATTATGTATTTTATATGAAATTTCATTCACCATAGTAGGATTCATAAACGCAGAACCTGAACCGCTGGCCTACTTGAAGTTTTGGCAGTAGATGCTTATCATGTTGCTAGTATCCACTAAGAAAGAAATTTTTTGAAATTTCATTGCTAAGGATGTAAAATATGGGATTAAAGTTTGTCTTGAAGTTCATTTCCGTTCCTCCCTATTTTAGCCCCTTAGTAACAAAATTTCTAAAAATCCTTTCTTGGTGGATACACGCAAAATGAAAAGCATCTACTGCCAAAATTTCAAGTTCATATGACTAGCGGTTGAGGCTCTGCGTTGTTGAATCATACTATGGGAACTAACTTTGTATATAAGAGCTTTAACTTCTTCCAATTTTGCAATCGCGATATTTCTGAAATGGTGATCCGTACAAAAACAAAATGGATACTAATTTTATAGGTAATTTCATGATCTACAACTTTGTCCAACCTACTTTTACCCTAATATTTGCTGTTTACGAGAAAAATTCGAGCATCCGGTATATTTGACCTTGAATAAAAAAAATGCAGAAGTGCATTCGATGGGGACTTTTGATATTTCTATAATTATGGTATATTTAAGACCTTCACCTATTTTCAGCTGTATGCGAATATATGCAAGCTGAAACCTTTATTTTATCTGGATTATGTATGAAGTAGCAAACAAAATGGCAACTGACTTTTTTTGGTCATTATATTATAATGACCTGACCTGAATGGCGACTAATACGCGCGGCATTGACAAGTGTTGACACTAGTGTTACCGCCGCGCTTTGAAATAGGCCGGTAAAAAAACTGATTCTAATTACATACAGAGCACTTTAATACAATTTTATTGTAAAATAGAAATAGGTCTTTTTTGTATAGTAAGAAAATATTAACAATCCCTCATCATTCATTTCATATCTCCACGCACAATGGCCCAAAAAAGGAAGCTAAGTGCGGACAAAAGAGTCCCCTTTCCATTCCATTCATTTCATATGAGTGAACGGGAACTGAATGCATCAGTTGCATCACTAATACTGAATATAGCAACATTATTTTACGAAGTGACATTAGCCAATGTCAGTGGATATCGTCTAATTAAAAATCCGACTATAGATGTATTCTGTGAACCGCATTAAGAATTTCACACAAAAATAAAAAAAAAGCATTAAATTTTGGGGGTCCCCATAAGGTAACTGTACCAATGCTCGACACTTTAAGGAAAAATAAAATTTCAATCTAAAAAATTTAACAAATTAATTACAGCATGGTCGTTACATTCTTTTTTAACTGTTACAGCAACAATTAGACATTAACTTTTGCCCATAAAATCTTTAAAATCTATCATACTTTTACTTTAAATTAAATTATTATGCACTTGGTCGAAAACACCAATGCTAGACATCATTGTCCCAATGGTCCAAGTATGTCAATAACTTCAATATTTATAACGTTTATACTAAAATTAGTAATAATCATAACTTATAAACAAAAAAATCACACCTATAAAAATCAGTACCCTTGGCAAAAATCTTAAGAAACGAAGACGTTTGGGACACAAATTCTACGGACACTGTGTCCCTAAGTGTACTTTCAAATTTATTTATTTTTTCGAAGACGTTACGGACACCAATATAAAACGATAGTTTTGTACACTGTACAGTCGATCGGATGGAAAACTTATTCAATATTGGATAGGTTGTACAAAAGAAAGTGTTAATATGTTGTTGGAGGAAGTGCCTGGAATAAGGGAAATTCGGAGGGGCCCATTGGGCTTCTGGTGGTTTTATTAAAACTAAGGACAGGTGATTCTGATGAAAGAATATCTACATTAGTTAATGTGCCTAGGCGAACTTTAGAAGTTCTTTTACAGGATTTTGTGCCAGCCCAGCTTGGGATTAGCCATATTCAGTGATGCCAACTTAGGGGTTTTCCCCCTAAATTTACCTTCCGGCCGCCAGGTTCGATCGTATAGTTCGATCAATCGAACTACGAGATATTTTATTTCCTTGTGGTTCGATCAATCGAACTACGAAGATTTGTAATTCCTTGTAGTTCGATCAATTTGGTTTAATCGAACTACCAGGAATTTTTAAGTCCTTGTTGTTCGATCAATCGAACTACGGCGATCTGTAATTTGTTGTAGTTCGATGGGTAAAAAAAACAAAGTGGTCTGTTTATGGAGAGCTACACCGGACAACAAATTGTCTTGAAGGGTGGCATAAAAAAATGTTCAATGCTCTTATAGGAAAAATTGGGCCAAATTGGATGACCATATTGACCAGTTTGCATCGAGATTCTGAGTATTATATCATCAAAATGAAAGGAGGATTGTTAGAGAAGCGAGAAAAAGAACCACGAAGACGGAATGAGTTCATAATTTCAACGAATATGATGCTTGCTCATGGCGATATGCATGTGGGATTTTTCCTGGAACGTATGGCGTGGAAAGGATCTTTATTTAAATAAAATATATTTATTAAATAGCAATTACTTTTCTAATACAGTAGCACGTTTAAATTATTGATTTTAACATATTAATCAAAACACGTTTCAATTATTAATTTTAATCGAACCATAAGGACATAAAATTCCTCATAGTTCGATCAATCGAACCACGTTTACCTAAAATAGCAAACGCTGCACAGTTCGATTTTTCAATCGAACCATAAGGACATAAAATTCCTCATAGTTCGATTAATCGAACCACGTTTACCTAAAATAGCAAACGCTGCACAGTTCGACTTTTCAATCGAACCATAAGGACATAAAATTCCTCATAGTTCGATTAATCGAACTGTGCGATCGAACCTGGCGGCCGGAGCGTTTTAGGGGGAAAGAACATGACATGTCTAGGGGATTTTCTAGGGGGTAAATTTTTAAGGGTAGATTATTCAAGGATTATCGTTGTTTTTTTTAAGTGTCCGCCATTGGTGCTTTACTATTAATTTGTTTAATCATCCAAATAATGTTGTGCCGTATCTTAGTCACGAAATAAAAAATCACGAAATCTCACCAGGGGGGAGGTATAATAAGATATCACGTGTATTTATTTCTTCTTATAACGCGCGATTTTTAGGATAGATAGATAACACTTTATTGTACACCAATAGATGTACAGTAGAGACAAGTAGGTATCATGTATACAGCTAGATTCGATTTTTATCATGTTTCTTAATTATCTAGCATTCAAAAAAATATTAAAAAATACACATGATCTTGGTTAAGGGATAGGGGGAGGGGGGTAATCTAAAACCTCACCAGGTATCACCATGGGGGAGGGAGGGTTAAAAAATTGGTAAAAAAGTTTAGGGGTAAAAACCCCTGTTTCTGTACTTGCATAAGTACAGAAACCTATTAAAACCATTCATGATTGTAGCGATTGGAGAGAGACATGATGTATTGTTTGTTTTTGAAACATATAGTTTGCGCTTTTATTAATATTAATATATCTGTCATCACAGATAACTATACTAATATGTCTTTTCTTTTACCATACAGCCCATTAGGTATTAACAAAGTACGATTGATTAATTGTTCCCTGGCAATATGGCCAGTGATGCCAACTCCTCCGGAATGTTCCCCCCTAGAACCAACTTACAAAATTCTTCTAAATATTGATTAAAAACCCCTAAACTTTTGTACAAATTTTTTAACCCTCCCTCCCACATGGTGATACCTGGTGAGGTTTTAGACTACCCCCCCCCCCCCCATCCCTTACCCAAGATCATGTGTATTTTCTAATATTTTTTTGAATGCTAGATAATTAAGAAATATGATAAAAATCGAATCTAGCTGTATACATAATACCTACTTGTCTCTACTGTACATCTATTGGTGTACAATAAAGTGTTATCTATCTATCTATCCTAAAAATCGCACCTTATAAGCAGAAATAAATACACGTGATATCTTATTATGCCTCCCCCCTGGTGAGATTTCGTGATTTTTTATTTCGTGACTAAGATACGGCACAACATTTTTTGGATGATTAAACAAATTAATAGTAAAGCACCAATGGCGGACACTTAAAAAAACAACGATAATCCTTGAATAATCTACCCCTAATAATCTACCCCTAAAAATTTACCCCCTAGAAAATCCCCTAGACATGTTCTTTCCCCTAAATTTAGGGGGAAAACCCCTAAGTTGGCATCACTGAATATGGCTAATCCCAAGCTGGGCTGGCACAAAATCCTGTAAAAGAACTTCTAAAGTTCACCTAGGCACATTAACTAATGTAGATATTCTTTCATCAGAATCACCTGTCCTTAGTTTTAATAAAACCACCAGAAGCCCAATGGGCCCCTCCGAATTTCCCTTATTCCAGGCACTTCCTCCAACAACATATAACACTTTCTTTTGTACAACCTATCCAATATTGAATAAGTTTTCCATCCGACTCGACTGTACAGTGTACAAAACTATCGTTTTATATTGGTGTCCGTAACGTCTTCGAAAAAATAAATAAATTTGAAAGTACACTTAGGGACACAGTGTCCGTAGAATTTGTGTCCCAAACGTCTTCGACTCGAAATAACACGACCGTGTTCACGGAGTCACATTATTTGCTGTCAACAGTCTTTCTAAATTTACTTCGGATGGTGTTGCGAATATTTGAACATATCTTATAGATACCATTAGGCATCTTTTAAGTCAATAGTCTTATAAAACAAATGGATAATTTTCTCAAAATACTGGGTTTTGTTCGAAAGTGTCTAGCATTGGTACAGTTACCTTACTTAGAACTGAAACTCAAAAAATTTTTTTTCATCAAACCCGTACGTGTGGGGTATCTATAGATAGGTCTTTAAAAATGCTATTGAGGTTTCTAACATAATTTTTTTCTAAACTGAATAGTTTGTGCGAGAGACACTTCCAAAGTGGAAAAATGTGTGTCCCCCCCCCCCCTCCTCTAACTTCTAAAATAAGAGAATGATAAATCTAAAAAAATAAATGATGTAAATTGCTATGCAAACTACCACTAAAAATTGGTTCGAACGAGATCCAGTCAGTAGTTTTTTTTTAATACGTCATAAACCGCAATTTTCGCCTTTGCTACTACGGAACCCTTCATGGGCGAGTCCGACTCGCACTTGGCCGATTTTATTTTTTTGACTAGATACATAATGCGGTATGGTAAAAAGTGAATAAAAGCTATACGGTGGATTGTATAGTTTTTGTTCACTTACTATCCTAGGTACCCTGTTACACTCGGCAGATCATTACCTTTATAATAAGAATATTAACCGAAATCTGTCAGGCCTATAAAAGCAGTCGGGTAAAAGGGGTAAAACTGAACTTACATATATTTCTGACGATATATCCAAATAGTGTGTTCCTGTCTCAATACAAGCTTTCACGATTGGTGGACTTAAAATCGTATTAGGGCCAGTACAATTGATAAGAACTTTGGCAACTCGCGTCATCTTCTTCAAAGATTCTTCATTTTCAACGTCACTTTCTATTATCAAAAGGTTCTTAATATCGTTACCTGAAATGAATACAAGATTGGTTAGATTGGTCCTAAGTGTCCTAAAGTCCTAACATTGTCGTAACCTCCACGCGTTTCTCAGAAAAATCATCGCGTTGCTTTTTATGTCTCGTTCATTAATCATTAATAGTTCTTGCCCATGTTGCGTTCTGATCCCGTTCATCGCTGATTATCGTTATTCTGATGTATATTATCGTAATGATTCATTACAATCCATTCAGTATTTTTTACGTGAAAGAGTAACAAAAATCCTCACAAACATCTTCACCAAAATCTTCACTACATCTTCACATACATACTTACAAACTTTCGCGTTTAATAGTAGGATTCGCCTACACATAATGACGTTAGGATAGTGAGTAACATTCTTGACAGCTTTTTCTTTGCTAATTTTATTGCACCGTTTCATTCACACATTCACATGGTGTACGTGACGTGCGTGTACAGTCAGCAGATCGATTTTGACTGGCAAAGTACCTACTCAAAAGGACTATTTATTGATTTAAATTGTATTATCGTCCGAACTAAAAGTGTTTTTTTTTTCGAAAACGAAAGCTATTTCACTAAACTTAATCTAGTACCCAAAGATATTATAAATATAAAAAGAATGTTATGAAATGTCTTTGCTAGTACCTAATATAAGTATGTTACGGTATATAATTATATCCCTAGGGATATAACTATATTACGGCTTTATCTATCTTACTGCAACATATTATGCATTAACATAATTTTGAATCTAAATGCTTAATCGATCATCAGATTGATTTAGCATTTAAATTCAAAATTATGGTAATTAAGCATCAGCTGATTGTAATAAAACGACATGAACACAACTGAAGGCCACGCAACAACCAGTTATTTTGAGTTTTTAAGTAAGCAGGTAGGTAACCGGTTAATTCAAACATTTTAAAACCAAAAAAATATTCCTACCTACCTAATAATCGGTCTACAAAGTTTAGCCTAAATAAGTACCTACATCTTCAAGCAGTTTTACAAATACACATCATGATCAATTGAAATTAAAGCACATATATAGATACATAGATAATTCTTTATTGTACACCAATAGATTAGTCACATAAGCACAGAATAAGTAATAGACATAAGTCAGTATTCAAGGAATGCAGGATTCGTTCCTTATTCCCGGTCGCATCCGAGGCCTCCGAGTCCGGAGTCAGGCGAAACAAAAAATAATATTCTTTAAAAAAGCCACTTCCCTCCCTTGGTTATCGTGTACTAAAGTTTATGAATATTGAGGGATTGTGGCCAGGCCCCACGGTAGGATAGATTTATACAAGTTCCTGAAAGTAATTTTTCGAAGTGTAGGTACTTCACGTATTTCCAAGTTTGCTATCTCCGGTATCTTCCACCCTCTTCCACCTTGCAGAACAAGAATTTGATTATCATTGTAATCTTTTAAGGGGGGGCAAACACCAAAGCATAATTAGGTACCCTCTATAACTTTGTTGCTGAAGCCTGAATTTTGAATAACCAAGCAGGCTATGTATAAAACACAGCCTGCGACATTTGAGTATACATACCTACTAAATTAATTTTCTTTCGGTTTATGATTGGCAAATGGGTACCTAACAGACTTGTTTCGTTCTTTTAGACAGCAGTCGGGTTTTTAATTTATAATTATTTTAAACTTTTCAGAGCTTTTCAGTTATTAATTCAAACGAAAGTTGGCCCGTCTAAAGTTCATAAATCTACTGAGGAAGGTTCTTGCAATAGGTTTTATCCCGAAATTCAGCAAGGTTCGCCTGGTGGAGGGGATGAAAGTAAAAAAAAAACTAGCTAGGTATAAGTATTTTTATTTTTTTTACACTTTATTGTAGGTACACCATTAAAATACATAATTATTTGAATCTACAACTATGGAACTAGTAGGTACAATGGGCGGCCTTATCGTTTAAAACGATTTCTGCCAGGCAACCTTTGGATGGTAATTAAGGTTGTAGCACTATTACTTATTCTGTGGTTGTAGTACCTAGGTACCTAATTCATGAACGGGTGGCCTCCATTTCTATTATAAATGAAAGAATTGAAATAATTTTAAAGCATTTAGTATGCTAAACTAAGATCGCGGGTTCGAGTCCTGCCTGAGCTTGATTTCGCTTTTTCCAATTTATTACAATTATATGAAAGAAGTTGCTACAAAGGTTGTCCCAGAAGGAATATCATTACATTCATTACGCTACGACCCTTAAGAGCTGAGCAGTGAAGCTATGGTCAGACAAATCAAATCGTAAATCAAAACACGTCAAAATTTATTGCCCCAAGTCCACGGCAACTATGTTATAATTCTTATTTTATGATCTTGGCATTTGGCATACATGATGATTAGTGATAATGATGACCTTGGATGACCTAAGTGACATAAAAAAAGCTTCTATAGGTTTTTAGGGTTCCGTAGCCAAATGGCAAAAAACGGAACCCTTATAGATTCGTCATGACATGTCTGTCCGTCCGTCGTCTGTCTGTCTGTCCGTCCGTATGTCACAGCCACTTTTCTCCGAAACTATAAGGCCTATGCTGTTGAAACTTGGTAAGAAGATGTATTCTGTGAACCGCATTAAGAATTTCACACAAAAATAAAAAAAAAGCATTAAATATTGGGGGTCCCCATACTTAGAACTGAAACTCAATTTTTTTTTTTCATCAAACCCATACTTGTGGGATCTATAGATAGGTTTTTAAAAATGCTATTGAGGTTTTTCCAAAGTGGAAAAATGTGTCCCCCCCCCCCTCTAACTTCTAAAATAAGAGAATGATAAATGTAAAAAAAATACATGATGTAAATTGCCATGCAAACTTCCACTAAAAATTGGTTAGAACGAGATCCAGTCAGTAGTTTTTTTTTAATACGCCATAAACCGCAATTTTTGCCTTTGCTACTACGAAACCCTTCATGGGCGAGTCCGACTCGCACTTGGCCGAATTTATTTTTTATTAGAAAAAGAAATCCGTTTTTGCAAGTTTTTGCCTTATATGTACAATGTCTGAAACCTTATTAGTTTTTGCATCTTATAATGCCTGTCTTTATTTAATTACTAGGTAGGTAGGTAGGTAGGTAGGTAGGTAGGTAGGTAGGTAGGTAGGTAGGTAGGTAGGTAGGTACAAGTACAAGTTACAAATATAATGCAACGGTAAGTGGGTGCGCACTGTGCGGTTTGAAAGGCACACTCAAGCTGTGGAATGAACTCCCTGTGGTGGTTTTCCCAAGCGACTACAATATGGGGTTCTTCAAGAAGGGCATTAGAAGGTTCCTTTAGGGTCGGCAGCGCGAGTGTGACGCCCCTGGTGTTGCATACGTCCATAGGCCACGGTGACCGCTTCCCATCAGGTGGGCCGTGTGTTTTTCTGCTAACTAAGTGGTATAAAAAAAAACCAATATGTACCTAGTACCTATTAACATTGGAGTGGAGGTAGGAAGGTTAGTTACATACATACATACATACATACAATATTCTCGCCTGTAAATTCCCGAAGGGGTAGGCAGAGGTGTATTAACACCCACATTTCGCCAACTGTGATTTTCGGTTCCACGGAATAGGGGGCGAGCCCATTGCCTTTAAGCGGCATTCCTCCATGACGGATCTTACCACCATAGGTAATGATTCTCACAAAGCACTCAAAATGGCAAGGTATGTCGAATGCAAACTGTATATAATGAGTAGGTATACTTGGAGGGGCGAGGCCTACCTATGTCCAGCAGTGGACTGTCGTAGGCTGTTTGATTAATTGATTTATATAGATGTATAGGGCATAGGGTCTCGGGTCAGACTTAAAATATCACGTTTGTGTGATTGCAATCGGTTGAGTAGAACCGGGAATAAGAGATCCACGCGGGCGGTGCCCGGGCGGAAGGCTAGTAATAAAAATATAGATCATTAAAATGCATCAATCTAATTTTATTATAAAGTGTGTTTGTGTACATAGTGTGTGTGTATATGTGTGTGTAAAGGAAAAATAATTGTAAATTAAGAGTTACCTACATTGTTAACTCCTACACTCCTACCTCACTGAGCAAGACCGACTCGCACTCGGTTTTTGTTAGGTTATATTAGAGATCCGATTCTCAGCACTCCATGGATTCACCGTGCGGTCGCCGGATCCATAGCGTGATACAGACTTATACAGAGAGGAACACCGTGACGTCGACTATATACAACAGTACAACAATAATACAACAGTCGTTCTTTTTTTTTTAATTTTTCTCTCCGTAAGAACCATCCTCGTACTTCAAGGAATATTCTAAAAAAGAATTAGCGAAATCGGTTCAGCCGTTCTCGTGATTAGCGCTTAGCAATAGGGATTCATTTTTATATATATATCTAATAGATTATCTATCTATACTATTATATAACTGTAAAGTGGTCGTGTCTGTACATTGGAGATATTTAAAAAAAATACTTGGGTTATGTTATGTTAACGATACTGAACACGAAAATATTTTTTTTGAATTTCCTGTCTGTTTGTCTGTTTGTTCGCGATGGACGTAAAAACTACTGGACGGATTTTAATGCGGTTTTTTTTGTTAGAAAGGGCTTGATCAGACTTAAAATCTTACGTTTGTTTGATCGCAATCGGTTGAGAAGAACCGAAGATATGAGCAAAGGTCGCGTTACCCGAGATGCACGCGGGCGGAGCCGCGGGCGGAAGGCTAGTAGATTATAATAATCTATCATAGGTATTCTGTCCTACGTGAGAGTTATCTACTTAATTTCTATGGACGCTTATATCTAATAAATAAAATCTGACTACCTAAATACTAAGGTATATCGATGAATCGTCATATCTAGTCTTAAAATAGATATCGTACCAACCAACCTATCTTGGCTATCTTAATACAAATTTGAAGCAGAGCAAGTAATTTTCAGTAATTAAGCTAACTAATGTCCTCTTTATTTACAAAAGAAATTGATCTAAATACGTACATCCGCATTCTAGAACCTCTAAATAACATAGCTAGTTCAGCTATGCATGCTTACTTTAGGTCTAGACGGCGGCGGCGGCGCTGTGTAGTATAGGTATCTTTTATTAAATTGTCTTTCGTGGAGCACAGCCTGCTAGACCATTCAAAAATCATGCAGACGTAGACAAACGTTTTCGAAGAAGCAGATGTAATACGAAACGAGAGGCATAACTATTAGGTAGGTATTATTACCTACACAATAAAATTAACGTACTTATATAGCACCCTTGTCGTACTATTATTACTACATTATGTATTATTTATTTTGTGACCATGTGTTATTGAAGATAGTCTCACCTCCGGCAGGCGGCAACCGACGACGACGGCCGGGCCCATAGACGGTCGTGCGTTTTATAATACATAGTCGGTTTGACTCCGACATAACATAACCTTCCCTACCCCGGCTCCGGCGGGGGAGGTGTCCATGGGGATTTTTCACACGATAAAAAAAGATATATTCCCATTGATATTATAAAAATTGTTGATACTAAAGTACACAGGTGGGTAGGACTATTTTAATGCGATTTTCAACCAAGTAATAAGCTAACTTTTCATTAACTTACCTATATTATTATTTGTTCCTAGGTCTGCGACTAAACGCAGCAGTTTTTCTTTTGAACGACCAGCAATTCCCCAAGTAATATCACCATATTTCTCTTCCACCAGACGGGCCAGATTTTCCACAACAAATCTGCCCGTGTAACCCGTAGCACCAAACACAACGATATCAACACTTTTATTCATATTGTTGTAATTTGAAAGGTTTTAAAACGATATCTTTAATATTCTTCAATATTTCCAGTTTTGTTCAATGATTTAAGGTTTGTGTGTGTTGTTAACGTAGGTGCACTGCCGTCTCGACTGACAAGTTTGTGCGAGTCCAGTCTGAATAGCGCAATATTTAAAGACTGATACAATGTATCTTGATAACTTAGTAAAGTTTTTTTATGGTATGGTTAATGGTTGTTAAGCTCGCGTTTGACCAGTGCCGATGGCGAGTTTTTATCGCTGTGGTTTGTATGCAAAGGCTCACGGCATCATGATTTGATAGTTATATAATATGCCTATAGCTCTTTTAGTCTGAGGCCTATAGGTACGTATAGATACCCAATGATATTTATAAACTGTAGACTACTAGCTTTTGCCCGCGGCTCCGCCCGCGTGGATGTCGGTTATCGCGACCAAACATAGCCTATGTCCTTCCTCAAGGTCTAATCTACCCCTATACTTAGGGTTGCCAACTCTTTTTTCAAGAAAAAAAGTATATTTAGGTCTGAGAAGAAAATTGAAAAGTATTCTAGAAAAAAGAACAGTATTTTACAATTAAAATACATAAATTAATTTTAACAAAAAAGTTTAACCGACTTCAAGAAACGAAAAAGAGGCACTAAAAAGCGAAAAATAACTGCGGTGCCTAGCCCGAGAGGCTTAATTTTTTTTTCTCTTTTTAGTGAGTTATAATTAGTGATGTACAAACCTCGAGGCGTCGAGTCTTATTTCTGAAGCCTCGAGGCGGAATGGCAAGACTCGGTGAGCTCGGTAAGCTCGGAGTCCCGAGCCTAGCCGAGCTGCGAGTTTTTTGAGCCATGCCTCGAGTCTTCAAAAGAGTTCGAGCCTTCAAAAGAGCTCAAACCTATCAAAAGAGCTCGACCCTTCAAAAGAGCTCGAGCCTTCAAAAGAGCTCGAGCCTTCAAAGAAATCGAGTCTTCTAAAGAGCCGTAAAACAAGCTCGAGTCTTAAAATATCCATACTAATATTATTATAAATGCGAAAGTAACTCTGTCTGTCTATGGGGGTTAAAGGGGTGAAATAGGGGATGAAAGTTTGTATGAAAGTTCGTCATTTTTCAAGATATCTTGATGCAACTTTGTACACAAGTTTGTACATGGATTAGAGCTTGGAAACGGACAAAGGATACCTTTTACGCGAAAAAAAGGGTTAAGGGAGGGGGGTAGGCAGGGATGAAAATTTGTTTGAAATTTCATTATGAAACTCGAACCTTGAAAAGAACTCGAACCTTGAAAAGAGCTCGAGCCTTCGAAAGAACTCGAACCTTCAAAAGAGCTCGAGCCTTCAAAAAGAGCTCGAGCCTTCAAAAAGGACTCGAAACTTGAAAAAAGCTCGAGCTCTAAAAAAGACTCCCGAGTCGTCGAGCGCCATACAAACGCGGCGAGCCTTGTAAACGACACCGAGCTCTAGGCAAAGGGACTCGGACGCCTCGAGGCTTGTACATCACTAGTTATAATCGATCCATCGTCCATCCTTTGCTTAGGTTCCTATCATCAGTAGCTTAAAATCACGAGCAAATCACAATTAAATTATGTTAAAACAGCAGAAACAGAGTTTTGCCATCATTTTGAGGATTTCCCTTGATTCTGTTATCCAATCCTGACTCCCTTTTTTTTTTTTTTTTTTTTTATTCGCAAAATCCCCACGGATACCTCCCCCACCGTAGCCGGAGGAGGAGGTTATGTCGGACTCGAACCGACTAAAACGCACGCCGTCTGTGGGCCGTCAGTTGCCGGAGGTGAGATTGTCGTAGCCATATCCCTCGCACCCCGGCCGACCCAGGACCATATCTCTCGATCTGGCCCTCTTCCGGTGAGGGGACCACAGAGTCCCCAACCCGCCCCCGGGTATGGGGAGGCACGCAATGCGTGCCGCCGCCGCGGCCTGCTTCTGCTAGGGTGACAGGCGGCTCTACCCGTCACCCCCAGGCCCGCGCTCATGGGGGACGGAGGTCATTCTGCGACCTCCGACGCCCCAGTTGCCGCTGCTCGTTGCGGGCCGCGCGGTTTGCGATTCTCCTTCGCTCCTCGCGCTCCCGCTCCGCCGCCTCCTTCACGAGCATTACTTGCTCGCAGAAGGAGTCGCCGGCGGCCCACGAATCTGCGCAGCGAACCATCGCTGCGAGCAAAGTGGCGAGCGTGAGAACTCTCACTCCTAGGGTCGCCACCAGCTCCCGTCTCGGCGTCTCCCACGCCGGACACTCGGTGAGCGTGTGCAGCGCCGAGTCCTCGCTCGCGTCGCAGTGATGGCACTCGGACGTTGGCTCTTTCTTCGCGGTCCGATGCAGATACCGCCCAAAACACCCATGATTGGTGATGATCTGCGTCAGCCAGACCGAGAGGCCGCCGTGTGGCCTCTCTAGCCACTCCCCCATGATGGGTCTTACCGCCGCTACTACGGCGTGCCCTGCGCGTGGTTGCCCAAGTTGTAGCTCCCACTCCGCCACCATGTCCCTGTGGAGCCGGGATCTCACGGCCCGAATTTCTTCAGGCTCAGGATCGTGTCCCCGCTCCCGCGCCGCCTTTCGGAAGCGGTATAGCGCCGAAAGGGATCTCGCTTCCAGGATCCACGGTAGCGATCCGGCGAGGAGACTCGCCGCTTCAAAGGATATCGTGCGGTACCCCCTGATGGTCCTGATGGCCATTTTCCGCTGCGGTTTACGCAGCAGGTCCACATACTTGGCTCTCAGGTTGTCAATCCTGACTCCCTTGATCCTGTCATCCTATTCTGGCTCCCTGAATCAAAACAAAGATCATAAAAATCTGTTTCACAAAATACGGTTTTACATACATATGTACAACGGTTCGTCACCTATTTTGCCCCCTTAGGTCTGTCTGTCTGTCTAAAAGAAAGCATGGTTTCGTAAACATCTAAAATGGTAAGTAATATGGTTCCCATCAAATTTTTATGGATAAATTAAACATAACATAAACTCACGCCTATATCCCCGAAGGGGTAGGCAGAGGTGCTAGCACCCACATTTAGCCGTTTATGTTTAGGTCCCAATGTAATAGGTGGCGAGCCTATTGCCATTAACCGGGCACTTAGGTATAAACTTGCGATAAATACACACATAACTTCGAAAAGCATCGAAAAGTAATTGGTGTGTGCCACCCTGCCACCGGTGGATAAATTAAAATATTTAATATACGATATGGATACGACATATGTGCAAATACTGAAACCGCGAAGCATCCTGGTCCGCAGGAATAGAACCAAATTAAATTTAAACTTAAATTCCCTGATTTATAAAATCCGAAATTTTCTAACAAAATAATTATTAAAATAAATGTAGAAAATGCAACCACTTGTATAAGTTATTAAATAGTTTCATCCATTGCTTTAAAGTCATTGACTGTGTCATAAGTCATTAATAAATACGCACACACCTTGACACACACACACAGCAACTTCACACACACACACACAACAATAGGCATAGTAGGTAACTCGCCAACAAGCGTAATAGCTTGGCGAGTAATTAGAATTAAGAAACATGTTTGTAACAAATTTATATAAATAAAAAAAAAAAAAAAAAAAAAAAAAACTTGAACAGCTAAGCGGCAACATGCGATTCTACAGAGTGCTCAAAGTTGTTCAAATTCTATAAAATTAAAACTCTAGTTTCTGCCCTTAATACTGGACCAATTTTGTTCAAACTTTTCCTGCTTGAAGCTTAGGGGGTACCAAGTATATGGTTTCAATTATTGCCTATAATAATATGTCGTATCCATATTGTATGGCTGGCAAATAGAAGATAGCTGTGAACTGTATTATCTCCATCTACATCTACACTAATATTATAAAGAGGAAAGATTTGTACCTATTTTTGTATGTTTGTATGTTTGTAATGAATAGGCTCCGGAACTACTGTACCGATTTCAATAATTCTTTCACTTATAGAAAGCTACACTATCTGGGAGTAACATAGGCTATATAACATCACGCTACTACTAAAGGGAGCGGAGCAGTGAGCATAAATGTCAATAAATCGGGCAGATTTCCATACATTAAAGTTGGACTGGAATCCGAACTCCACGCGGGCGGAGCCGCGGGCAACAGCTAGTTTTCTATATTATGATTTATCATTAATAAATTTTGCATTATCATGGGACAATCAACACCTAAACTTATAAAATAATTGCAAATTGGTGTCCAATTAATAAAAATTGTATCAATTGCTGCACATTTTTGTAGTGTTATGCATTTTGATGCTGAAAACAGTATTTTGGATACTTACTGTTTTTTTGTTGAACAGGAAACAGTATAAATGGGTGTAAAACAGTATAATACTGTTTTTAACAGTATGGTTGGCAACCCTACCTATACTTGCCAAATTTCATCAAAATCGGTTCAGCGGTTTAGGCGTGAAAGCGTAACAGACAGACAGACACAGACGGCGTGCGTTTTAGTCGGTTCGAGTCCAACATAACCTCCTCCACCGGCTCCGGCGGGGGAGGTATTCGAGGGAATTCTTCGCACGATAAAAAAAGTAATATTTTCATTCAAGCGTTGCCATGGTGGGATTGGTGGGGGACCGTGGATCATTCCGATGATTCGATAACAATATAGGTATGTACAGGTATGTACTTATTGTGATTACGACGGAGTGCTTTACCAGTTAGGTTAGGTTTTACCTGAGGACACGTATCTTGGACCTAAATCGCGAACTATCGCGAGACCAAAGATATAGGCCGGGGTCCCTAGTACATTTCCAAAACTTTATTACTATCAAGCTAATTTTCCGTGAGTGAGGACTGAGCTTTTGAGTGACTCCTTTTGAGTGTAGGACTGGGCTAACGTACCACACAATTTGTAGGACAATATATGTTTGTTGAATAATATAAATAATAAACAAGTAATATAAGAAAAATCAGCCGGTTAGTAATCATTTCAGATGACCTCGATATCATACATGTTCGAAGAGGGGGACTCTTTAATCAGACCATATATTTTGTAGGACAAATATTTTTTCAAAGAACTTAGATAATTATCTTGAGATATAAGAAAAACTATCCGGTTAGTAATAAGTTTTTTGGAATCATGAAATCGACATATTTGACCCATGCTATCTCTGTTAGCTACCACATTCGAAAGTTGCGTACAAGCTATTGTTGGGCGTCTCATCAAAACGAAGCTACTCACGGAAAATTAGCTTGATAGTGTAGTCAGGTTTTGGAAATGTACTAGGGACCCCGGTCTAATATTACAATATAAAAATATTATATTACAATATTTCATCTTTGCGCGAGGCAGATGAAGTCCTGCCGCGCGCAGATTGTTTTGTAATAATCTATGTTTGGTGAATTTGAGCTCGTCCTGTGCAGTACCTCGTGTTATCCTCAGAGTGTACCTACTGCGCGTATATAGCACATTTTGGGTACAAGATATATGTTCCGATCCCGAGCATTATCAGAAAATAACTCACAGCACAGCTCACAGCCCAGTGTCAGAAATTATCATTAAAGTCACGGATTATATATATAGCACTTAGCATTCCTCAATTTTATCCGTATTCGTGATTGGAATAGCAGTAGCTAAAATAAGTTGGTGTAGGTAAGTACCTACTTAATCTATTTTTCGGGTCAATAGTAGGTAGGTACTTACCAGGACAGCCTCCGTGGCGCAGCGGTAGTGAACGCGGCCGCTGCGCAGGACTCCGCAGGAGGCGCCGCGCGGGTTCGATCCCCGTTCAGTGCAAATAATTGTATGCATGAATATGGGTATTTGCATTGGTCTGGTCGTGCCTTAGAGAGCATGTTAAGCCGTCGGTCCCGGCTGCCATACGAAGATCTATGGCAGTCGTTGGAGCCCTAAAAAGTCCAACAACAACGGTCTAGCTGCAATGCTTCGATATCGCCTAATGTCACCATTGGGTTGTGAAGGTCAGATGGCAGTCGCTTCACAGAAAATATCGAGGTCTAGCCAAATCTGCAGTTAAGACTGGTAAGCGGACCCCAGACTCCAAGGTGAAAGCTTTGGATGCGACTGGGAATGAGCAGTTTTCCAGTAGATATACCTAATATGTAATCAGTTGGTTTTTAAGTCATCAGGAGATGGCGCTAGCATAGCTTTTGGTAATTTTAATGTACTCGGTGGTTTGTTTGTAGTATTTTTTCATGAATTTGCGATGTTGCCAAAGTTTAATTTCATCTACCCATATTATAATAGATAAAATATAATAAAACGCTTAATTCTTTTCGCATCAGTCTGTAATTTAAAATAATAATATTATATTTAAAATAATTTTATTTTAAAAAATGACAAAATATTTACCTATGTAAAGTAAATCATTACAAAACCGAAGAACATTTTTTCCATAAATTAGGGAACACTAGATGTGACACCACACTCTTCTTACCAAAAGTGCCGGCTGCGCCATCTAGCGCGTCTTTAGGAACGCTATAAATACCTACTGGAAAACTGCTCATTAACGCTAGGATGAAGAATACTTACTTACCTATATACGAGTACCTACTTACCTCTCAGAATACAGAACAAACTTTGTTCTGTATTCTGAGACTTACCTATAATATCTCTGGCCATCCTACTAATTAATGTCTGTGATAATATTTTAAATGTGAAAGTTTGTTTGCATGCAATTCATGCAATAGATGGTTGTATGTTACTCTTTCACGCAAAAACTACCGAAGGAATCGGGATGCGGCATAGAGATAGATTATACCTAGGTACCTACTTAGTCTGGAATAACACATAGGTAACATTTTATCCCGGGAAGATTCCTGTGGCTCGCTGTCAAGGAAAATTGTGGAATAAGTACGTAGTTCTGTGATCCTGGTACTTTTTGCATGAAGTACCTAGGTAGGTACCTACCAAGCTCACAGAAACTTAAAAGAAAATATGGTTCACGGGAACGTGATCAGTATTTCACGCAGGCAGGTGTGAAACTTTTATTTACGACATGAATTTAGGTACTTGTAGGTATCTACTAGCGAAACATAACATCAATTTGTATAGGTACCTATTTACGTCATGGTTTACAAAGTAGCAAGTTGAACAATAAAAACGTGTTATGAGGACAATTCAATGCCTTTCATACTTAATAGGTACCTATGTAGTCGGCATTCTGTATAGTATACTTACTTAATTATTATTTTTAGGGAAAAAATAACAGAACGCTTATAGGATCACTTCGTCGTCCGTTCCCTTCCTGAGATAAAAGTCTTGGCAGACAGACTTTTATCTCAGGAACATAATGATGGAGGTATCAAATTGAAATTCATACCACATTACCCAAGTAATGTCAGGCCCGCCCGAGCCTGTAACGTGTCTCTAAAGCAGTGTTGCCAACCCCTACATTGCCCCAAACTGTAGATATACTTGAAAAAAACTGTAGAAACCTGTAAGTCTCAAATTAAAAAACTGTAAATCTACATCTTTATCTATTTATTGTATTAAATGTAATACACATGATAAAGATGGAATTAAAAAACAGAAAAATATCGTGTAATTATCAAAGGTTTAATAAAATTTTATGTCAAAAAGTGTCAGACAATCAAGTCTAATAAAACTGGCTAAAGATATAATAGCTGTGAATACGTCTTACATTTAGATAGTGTCACTAGCTAGTGCTTACTATTTCTAAATCTTCTGATTTTCATTCTCATCTCTATGATTGCTAAAATCGTACATATCTTTATCAATTTTTTTGTGATGATCATTTGTGACATTGAACTCATAATTTTCTTTTTCTGATTTAGTGTGCTTGGTCCCTTGTGGTCGTGGAAATTTTATTTCTCAGCTTGGTTTTCATTTTTTTATTTTTTTTATTTTTTATTTATTTACTTTACAATAATATTTACAATGAGATAATATTCATAGCAAACCATAAAACAAGTGTTCTACCGTAGCAGTACAGCGGCAAACATAGAAGTTTTCAGTTTTCATAGTCATTTTAATATCTGATTTACAGATAATTAACCACCGAAACATAAAGCCCGAGCACCGAAGATATAATTATGTAATGTACGATCGACCCCTAATAACGCCATTAATTAAATCGGTTGACCATTACCACAGTATTTCACAGGGATTCCAAAGAAGAGTACCTATAGGGTTTACTGAACCCGAGTTTCAGTGTACGGTACGGACTTTGTAGCTCGCTAGCATCTTAAATAAAAAACTGTAGATTTGGAGGCCTAAACTAAAAACTGAGAGGATTTCCAAAAAACTGTAGATCTACAGTTAAAACTGTAGGGTTGGCTACACTGCTCTAAAGTCTAAACTATGCAGAAATCAAACTTCTAAGTCAACGCAATCAAAATATTATGTTAGCTCATGTAGCATAAGTTCGTCCCTGAATCCAATTTTATACAGAACCCTCGGAGCGCGAGTCCGACTCGCCCTTGGCTGGCTTTTTGCTCCAACTATGCAACTAAGTAGGTAGTACTATTACTTATTCTGTGGTAGTACTATTAATTATTCTGTGGTAGGTACAGGCTATACCTACTTTGTTCATAGTCAATTAACGCAATATCGCATGGATACTTATCGTATCTACTCTAGTACTACGTCGAACTCGACAACCTGAGACTATGGACTAGGTTGAAAGGGCAGGTCTATAAAACCATTATTATATCTCGGGACATTTCTAAATCGCGAGACAAACGAGGCCCCCTGGCGCGCGCGGAATGTTTTTTAATAAGCTATGCTTGGTGAATTTGAGCTCGTCCACCGGAGTAGCACCCTGTGCTATCCTCGAAAGTCACCCAAGAAACGTGTAGGTACTGCGGTACTGCGCATATAAGTAGAGCACATTTTGATCACAATTTAGGTCCGAAATTCAAAATTTGTTGTGAATATTTTGAATTTCGAGGTTGACTAACCTTCTGTCAATTTTTAGAAGAATAATATCCTAATCATATAAAAATCAATGCCACTTTTCGTTGTAATTTTATAACGCAAGAACGGGCTCACCTATCCAAACCAAATGTTTCAGGCTTTCACCTATTTAGTAGATGCAGTAAGTAAGTAGATGGTTTATGTGAAGTTTGCACAAAATCGGTCGAGTCGAGCGGTTCTTCAAATAAGCGGTACGAAGTTCGCGGAGTCGGCTAGTATTTAATGAAATTACAGTACGATTAAAATCAGTTGAACATTCGGTTAACCTCGGTAATTGTCGTGAATCCCTCGTCTCTTACATAGAGTTATCAATTTACAGATAGGGTGGTGGCACCAAATATCGGCCATGTCAACATTTTTTGACCTTTGATTGATTGTAATTTTTTGGTTTAAAGCATTTACTTTCTTGCAATGCCTTTTTTGGGTAGAGGGATACTGAAACTCCATTACTACATTCGCAAAATTACCAATTCTTTGTTATTTTTGAAAATATAGATGTTTTTTTCCGAGTATGTTGATTTCCCTTAATATCGGCCTCTAACACCCTAATTTCTGCCGCCTGTGACCCTAATATCGTCATACCTTTTCCAACGTGAATTTAGGTCAATAAAATTAAGTAAAGTAACAAATTTTAACGTTTTATATTCCAATTCAGGTTCAAATATTTTTTTTAACGCTTATCTATCATTAATTTGTCTTTTCTTTATATCTCAGCTGTATTATAATAATTACAGTAATTGCTGTTATTATAAACTAATGATCACAATGATTAAAAAAAATTAAGACAAATAAAGATTTCCAAAATATATAATTATAAAGAAAAAATATTAATAAATAAAGTCAACAGAAAACTTGACTTTCTTTAAAGGCTTTTCAATTTAAATGCACAAAATAGTGACGGCAAGTAAAATCTTCTTCAGCCACATCAATATAATTTCGCCCACGATGAACTGTACACTTTAAGTGGAACCATTTGGGGCATATGTCACATTTAATATTTTTGGCTTCATCTTTTTCGACATCACTAACTAGTTCTACTTCACAGCCACCACAAAGAATTTTCACCTTTTCTTCTTAAAAAGGTAAATCATGAGGTCAGTTACGCTGTCCGTTAATATTATTTTCCTCTATTTTAATACTCTTCTTCTTCTATCTACTAGTTTTATTTTATTTGACTGGTTTATGGATTTGGTAATAAATTGACTTGGCAATCGCACTAAACAATCTTATTTAATGTAATTATTGTGATGTGCTATACATTGTGTTTTCATGCGATGGCCAAGTCAATTTATTATATTCAAAACATAAAAACTTATTACGTAATAACTTAGAACAGAAGGTATCTGAAGTAGGGACTGAATAAATTAACCGACTTGGTATACATGGATCTCACAACTTTTTGCGGTAGAAGAACCGAGGGCGGCGAGGCTTGGCATTTTTTTACAAGTATTGTTTTTGATGGGATTTCAGTTCTTTTTGTAGATTCCCTTTCCGGTTTCTCCCACTCCCACTCCCACTCCCACTCCCACTCCCTCTCCACTTCCACTCCCACTCCCACTCCCACTCCCACTCCCACTCCCACTCCCACTCCCACTCCCACTCCCACTCCCACTCCCACTCCCACTCCCACTCCCACTCCCACTCCCACTCCCACTCCCACTCCCACTCCCACTCCCACACTCACTCCCACTCCCACTCCCAATCCCACTCCCACTTCTTCACTTGTCGTCATCATCAAGTTTATTCAGATACTAGTTTAGGCGTGAAAGCGTAATACTAACAAATAACAGACGCTCAGATAGTTACTTTCGCATTTATTGTAATACTTTGTTAGACTGATATTAGTATGGATGGATTCATGTACACTGAAACGTTCACTGCAAATGTAACTTTGTAATCCTATATATTTATATGAGATTACAAAGTTATTTATGCAGTTGGTGAAATTGCTGAAATTGAAGAATATTTTAATTTTCCCTTGAGTTGTACACTAAACACTACTTAACTTTTAAAGGCTTCTACGTCTGCTAGAAGTGCCTTAGAATTTTGATGATCGGTCAGTCAGTGAGTGACAAAATTTGCAAAATTTGCAAACTTTGACTAGTTATAATTCTTAAACTACTGGTTCAAATTGAATGAAATTTGAAATATAAAGTGTTTTTACAGTGCCTACTTAGTATTCAAAGATTCAGGCTTCTAGGTTTATCCACAACGAAGTTCTAGGGGGTCGGAAATGGCCTGAAGTGCTTCGAGAATAGTGTTACGGCCGTGCCGCTCTTTTTTGCTCGACTTGGCGGGGGCACTGCCGTGCCCCCAGATACAATATAAGTACGATATGAGCAACAAAACCTCCTTTGTAGCTCAAAACTAACACAAAAATATTGAAATATAAGAAAAATAATTGATTTATTTGACGTATATGATACATTTATGATTATGAACGCTAATTTCATTCGTGAACATATTCGATTCTATCAAATTTTATCAAAATTAACTTACAGTAGTTATGTATCATGGCTTCAACAAATTTAAAGCGTGGTAAAATAATTGTTGCTCAGTCTCGTGAAATTGTAAATAATGTATGTAACTATTTTAATAAAGAATAGATATAATTTATTGAAAAAAGAAGAAAATTTACTTTCTACTTTTTTAATTGATAAATTATCAACAAAAATCGGTAGAAGTCGGTTTCTTAAATTTTTAATTTGGTGATTATTACATATCAATTGTTATTAATCCGATGTAATATCGTACTGTTACTTATGTACATCAAACAGTAAAATATTGACTTGTATCTGTTACGGCTAAAGGTAGGTGTGAACATAAACTTAAGATTAGCCGGCTGAACTTAGGTTTATCTTCGATAGCTAAAGTTCGATAACATGTTAGTTTGCGTCGGGATATTCCATGTTTAGCCGGTTAATGTGCACATTAACCGAAACAAAACGGCTAAAAATGTATTCGTTCTACCTTTCAGTTCAAATGATTGATTAGGCAACGCCTGCTGCCGGTCTATATTTAATTGCGTATGGCTTTGCGAGACTTCAATTTCTTGATGGTCATAAAAAAAAATAAGCACGAAGGCCTACAATGTAATGTAATGCGGGAGCGGACTAACATTAACACCTCGTCGAAGATAAATCTAAGTTTAGCCGGCTAATCTTAAACACCTACCTTTAGCCGTAACATATATATGTGTTCGTGTTCGCGTACATTACCGCGATTTCTTTTATCTTCAAATTCATTAATTATTAAAGCTTCAATAAATAATGAATTATCAAATGAGCAGTTTTCCAGTAGGTATAATAATCAGTTGGTTTTTAAATCATAAAGAGATGGCGCTAGCATAGCTTTTGGTAATTTTAATGTACTCTGTGGTTTGTTTGTGCGATGTTGCCAAAGTTTAATTTCATTTACCCATATTACAATAGATAAAATATGATAAAACGCTTATAATTCTTTTAATTCTTATAATTCTTTTCGCGTCACTGTCTGTAATTTAAAATAATGTTATATTTATAATAATATTATCAAAAAAAAATGTCAAAACATTTATGTAAAGTAAATTATTACAAAACCGAAGAACATTTTTTCCATAAATTAGGGAACACTAGATGTGAGACCACACTCTTCTTACCAAAAGTGCCGGCTGCGCCATCTAGCTTGTCCTTAGAAACCCTATAAATACCTACTGGAAAACTGCTCATTCATGTCGCTTCTCTATAATTTTCTTAGGTCTGTGGTTGGTAATGTCACCTTGGCAGATGGTATACATTGCGTTTAGGATACTTCAAATTGAATGCTACATAAAAGAAATCGCGGTAATGTATGTCGTGTCATTTCCGTCTCCGAATTTAGGCGATTATACCCGAAAAAAGCCGAATGTTCAACTGATTTTAATTGTACTGTACCTATATTCCTAATTCCTATCCTAACTTTGCCTATAGATTTGGATCGGGTATAGACATAGTATAGATTTAGTCGGTACTCGGTAGTTAAGTGCTTATAGAACCGCCCGCGCAATTAGAGTAGCGCGACTTTTGAACGAAAAAAACTGCATCAAAATCCGTTCAGTAGTGTTTGTTGAATAGTTATCATCAATATAAAATAACCTAAATATTTTTATTTTAAATAACTACAAGGTACAGACACGACCACTTTACAATTATATAATAACTACTTAATTTCGAGATCGTAATGCGGTGAAGGAAACTCCATAAACGTAAGTATTCGTATATTCGTATGCATAATATGTACGTATGTACTCGTACATTATGTCTATTATGTAACTCTTCTTGTTGACGTCCTATTTTTTGAAAACTTCGATTGTATAACCGTCGTGCATCAGTCGATCCACTATATCCGTTCTAAAGAACGCTGCTCCAGGCATTATAACTCCTCCTCTGAAAAAAAAAACAGCTTAGTGTAAAACAAACATACAAAGAACAGCGATCGAATTGAGAACCTCCTTCTTTTTTGAAGTCGGTTAATAATAACACACCTAAACAAGTAATTACACAGATCTGAACGAAATTTTAAAGCATTTACATAGTAATTAGTGAATCGCTCAGGCGGGCCTTGAACCCGCAACCGAACACCGAACCTCGCCTGAAGCGCTTCAAATTCTCCTTCATGATGTTATGTACAATCATTTTTAAACATTGTTTTTCATTAGGTACCTACTCCGTCCACAAAAGCAATTAGTATGCTAACTATTCCCGGGGGCGAGTTGGGGACTCTGTGGTCCCCATACCGGAAGAGGGCCAGATCGATAGATATGGCCCTGGGTCGGCCGGGGTGCGAGGGATATGGCTTCGACAATCTCACCTCCGGCAACTGACGGCCAACAGACGGCGTGCGTTTTAGTCGGTTCGAGTCCGACATAAACTCCTCCTCCGGTTCCGGCGGAAGAGGTATCCGTGGGGATTTTTCGCACGATAAAAAAAAATATGCTAACTATTGAAATCGATTAACTTTTTCAATTCTTAATCGATAAATAGTTACCTACAGCTATAATAGTTTGCCTAAGAGTAGAAATTTTGGAAAATTTTCATACACCTGCACGTAGTTACTTCGTTCTCCAACTATGCAACACTACGTTTATGGAATCTTTCTAAGAGATATTTTATCTCCTGTTCTTATTTTTGCAGGATAATATCTTTTTCTATATTTATGGCATGCATCTAATATTAAAATTTACTTTCCAGAGTGCCGAGTTGCAGCATATAAGGCGCGTCTACACAAGATTGTATCACATGAGCGATAGGGAGGATGTAACTTCTAGATACAGGAGATGATACTACTTACTTAGGCATATTAGAACTTTCTTTCAGCACTGTGATAGCACTCATGATAACAGCAATAGATGTGGAATCACATGTCGGATCTTGGCCTGAAACCTGCAAAGTCAAGTGCCATTAAAATATAATGCAGTCCACATTCACTGAATAGGCCTCTAGGGGTTCTATGACTTAGTGCATTCGACTGCTACGTTGTTGGGGGCTCGGTTTCGATTCCCTCGCAGTGCATTTGTATGTATTGCATCTTCTTCATCCTAGCGTTAATCCCAGTCGCATCCGAAGCTTTCACCTCGGAGTGTGGGATCCACTTTTTCAAATCTAATCGCGGGTTTGGATGACCTTTGATTGATCGAAGATCGGGTTGGTTTAATGTACAAAGATTCGTTATTACAAAGGGAAAAAAATACAGAAAAACAAGTCTACCTCGAGTCATTAGTCGAACTAACAAGAAAAAAATAACCGCGTCGTCCGAAGAATTGGAGGAGACGCGGTCACAACAGGGTTATTCACCCTCATACATTCAGATTTTTTTTTATGATTCATAATACAGGTACAGAATAATGCAACACAGGCTTACCTACCTTAACTGATAATTTTTTCGTTGGCTCGCTCTTCAGATCACGATCTATTTCCCATCCCTTACCATTTAAAACGAAGCTATATTTTGTATCCCGTCTCATTTTCTCCGAAGGCCCTTTCTCCGACACGTATCCCAAAGTGAACAAATATGGAAAACGTATTAACAATTTCGTGAAACACTTAAAATAACATAGGTAGTAGTACATAAACATTATAGGAATTACAAGAAACTGGAAGAAAACTTGGAAAGTGATGTAAGCCTTGAAATGAAGTGGTTTCTTCTGATTTTTCTCATGTAAATATCTTTGGGCTAGTTTTATTGAAGTGTTCTCTATTCCAGGCCAAGGGAACCACAAACGTCCGTTCTTTCTGAAGAAATATGATCTGTAATGGAATAAAACTTATTTAGAACATGTAAGTATTAAGGAGGAGTTTATGTTTATGAGTTTATAAATACGAGATTTGCATAACGCCTACGTCAATTATATTAGCAATCAGTCAGTAATCTTAGGCTAATATTAAAGAACAATAAAAATCAGTGGTACGATACGATTGAAGCGTCACTAATCGAGTTTTATCGTGAATTTTAACCAACCAGAGACCTCCACACAAACATATTACGAAATTTCATCAAAATCTGTCCAGGTTAGGAGGCGTCAAACATACACAAACAAACATAGAAGTTACCCACCATGTTATACATATAGGTAAGGGGCTGTCCATTAACCACGTGAGCCTCAACAGTGGTTCGGAAAAAATCACGAAATATCACCAGGGGGGAGGGAGGGGTATATTGAGATATCACGTGTATTTACTTTTTCTTATAACTCACCATTTTTATCATGATTCTTAGTTTTCTAGCATTAAATAATAAATAAAAAAATACACGTGATTTTGGCTTTGCAGTCTAAATCCTCACCACGTATCACCATGGGGGAGGGGGGGTTAGAAAATTGCTAAAAAACATCATGTGATTAATGGACACTGGACACTTGGACAGCCCCTAAGTACCTTCCTTCTTACATAAAGACAGGTCCCACTTTAATAGGTACTTCTATAGTCGTGCCAAAATAGAGTGGTTTAAACTTTAAAGAAAATTATATAAGTAGGTAGGTACCTTTTCATTTCCTCTGGCTCAGGTTCGATAATTTGTCCAAAAATATCGGTTTCTAAGGTTTGATGATCTCTGTATGATTCCAAAAAATGTACAAATGATGTCCAAGTATCATTATGTACCATAGCTCCACATGGTAGGCACTTTGGTAGCAACACTTCAGCGTAGCATTCTACTGTTTGTAAAGTACCTTTGCAAATAGAAGTAGGTATTTAGGTAAGTAATTATTATTTCGCAAAAGTAGGTACACTTCGATCAAATTCAAAATCCTCTTCTTCATCTTAGCGTCTGAAGCAGCATCTGAAGTTTTCACCTCGAAGCCCAGGGTCCGCTTGACCAGTCTATTTGCGTGTTCTGGCTGAATTTCGATATCCAGTCCTATGCAAATAAAATTATTCTTGCATACATTGCATATAACACGCGCCACGTATCTTGGCCCTAAAATGTGCTCAAAATGTGCCCTATGCGCGCAGTACACGTTTCTTGAGTGTCTTTTGAGGATAGCACGGGATGCTACTGCGGTAGATGACCTCAAATTCACCAAGCATAGACTATTACAAAGCAATCCGCGAGTGCCAGAGCCTCGTATGTCTTACGATTTAGGTCCAAGATACGTGGCGCGGGTTATACAACTATGTATTTGCACTGAGCGGGAATCGAACCCATACGCACTGCGGAGCACTCAAGTCGCATTCATTCTTAAAATTTTATGTTTCTCAAGTTTACCTTTAAATTGTCTCTCTAAGTATATTAAGCCAGTGGCTACAGGCATGGCAGCAAACCCACAGGATGGTATCACAAGTACATTTGCATCCTCCGCCATTCTGTGGTAGTTCCGATACAGATTAACTATATGCTGGACAAAAGAAGAAAAATATAAGAACCTAATACAAAAACTAGACGATTTGAACCTAGGTACCTTCCTAGGTATGTTAAGAGTTTACCTAAATCCTATTCTGCGAATTATATCCCTGATTCTGCATAGTTTTTATGATTAGTTGCGATTCGATTAGCTGTCAAAATCAAATTTAATATCAATAACGATCATGATTTCAATTAAAAGAGGGCTAAATGCCAGTTCTCTTTAATATCTAATTTATTCATTATTTTTTTCTCGACCGAAAACTAAGAACGATCCTGGTGACAATGCTCTTTCTCGAAAATCGTATTAGTAGATACGAAAACAACGTTTTTGGCATTTGGAAGTATGAGGTGGAATCGAAACTGAATTTTTACCGCCTTATAATTATGCAGAATCAGGCCCCAGATTATAGTTATGATGGTTTGAAAATACTTAGAGAAAAAGACGTAATGCCCTTCATCTTATAGTTAAACTCAGGTTATTCGCCGGTCCAAGGTGATGTAAGGTTGAAATGAGTTTATTTCGCCAATACAAACATGAATATTGAGTAAGATTTTATTACGAGATGATACCGGTTCCTTTATAGAGCACAAATTGAGTAGGTTTTTTAGCAGTCAATGGAATATCAAATTGTTGTTAATACTGCCGAATAAAGTAACTTTACACTGCCAAGTCAACCAGTGACGAAGAGTTATTCTTAATGTGAGAAATTTTTCACTCTAGGTACCGATGCCGGTGGAAAATAGTTCTTTTTCGATTTAGTAGGCATCTCAAATTTAAACATACATATTATACCTATCTATATCTACCATCTCTGCATAGGGAATTCGGCAGGAATCGGTTTATAGCCTTTTATAGGGATCCTTAGCCACTGCTATCTACTAAGATGGCAAACAAACTTTATATTGGATCCTATATTGTAGGTAGGTAGTTACTCAGGGAAACGATAGAAAACATACAGTCGATTAAAGGAGAGATACGGTTGCACTTTTACAAATGAAGTTGTATGTAAAGGCGCAACCGTATTTCCCTTTGTCGACTGTACAAACTTACTTATTTTTTTAATTCCAATTTTTTTGCAATTTGCAAATTTCGAAGGACTACTTACCAATATTTCTGCTGATATATCTACGTAGTGTGTTCCTGTTTGAATACAAGCATTTACGATAAGAGAACTGAGTGCAATATTTGGATCAGTGTTAATAACGACTTTAGCCATTAGTGTGATTTCCTTCAACGACTCTTCATTATTAATATCGCTTTCTAAGACCATAATGTCTTTAGTATTATAACCTGTAACAGATAATAATTGTGTGTGTTGGTAAATACCAAATATTCAAGATGCGGCAAAGGATTCGACTTACAAACATAATATCTACCTATTATATTTACCTACGGCTACTGGGTACCTAGTGTACCTACCTATCTACTATAGGTACCTCATCATCTTCATGGAGACGCATTTTCCTGATTGCATCCGTGGCCAAGATAACCTCGGAGCTCAGGGTCCGCCTTCCGGCTCTTCCTCCTCCACTTCGCACGATCTTGGGCGTCCATGGTAGTGAGACCATTTGCATGCATGTCACGCTCCACGACGTCAAGCCAGGACTTCTTACCTATCTGCTATACCTACCACAGATAATATCTGGATATATCTACCTACTCAAGTAATTAAGAAAATGTACCTGTTCTATTCAATTCTCGTACAAAATTTTGTAGCTTTTCCTTGGAGCGTCCAGCAATCCCCCATGAAATATTACAATATCTTTCTTCCGTTAAACTAGCCAAACGCTGCACAGTATATTTTCCACAAAAACTCGTAGCACCAAGCACAATAATATCAACACTATTCTCCATTTTATATTATCCTAAATTCTCGTTAAAACCGATGAAGCTTGATATTTTTAAGTTATTTTTGCGCGTCGATTAACTTAATATTTGGCACACTAACACTAAACGGGCACTCAATAATTACGTACTTAATAACATGCAAAAATGTTGACTATTAACTTTCAAAGAGGCGTGCGTCAGCGTCTACGTTTTATAAGAATATGCAACTTTCTATCAATCGTATTTGAGAGTGACGATTTATTTGATAGTAGTGTTTCAACGAATTCTATCGCGATTTAGGTACCTAGCTACTTCATCAAATAATTTTCTTGTTCACGCAATCACGCCGATCACGACGCGACACTTCGGTTGTTCCCGACTCGACAATTTCTCTCAATCCTTCATATACAACGCAAAAATAGACATATTAATATTCATACATACCTACAATTATTTTCACTGAGCTAGAATAAGATAGAATTGTGCCTGCGACCTCCAACCTAGCATTCAAATGCTCTACCGCTGCGCCACAGGGGGTGCTAGTGTTGCCTACAAAAAAAAATGTAAGGAAGCCGATACGCCCTCAAGTCTATAAATTTTGGAAAGTATTACCATTGCAAACGTATTGTACACTAAACCTAGCAATATCAACCAGCCAATCATTAAAAATAGAAATACTCCACTGAAAGAGCGATCTAAATCATAATAAATAATGATGATGATACCTACAATAAATATTTTTCCAATACTGCCGCTTTACGCAAGTTAAAGGTGAGTATACTATGTACTAGAAAATCTATAAATTCATCCAACAAAGTACAAAATAACCCACAAATCGCCACCAACAGACTTAACTATTAAAAAATTACCACCTAAAAAACAGTCTTCAGTAAACGTAGAATAATAACATATTGATTATGTACTTAAATCTATTTTATACCTTAGGAAATGAGGACCTTATTAGAATTTAAATTCAAAATGAGAAAGCTCGCTTAAATAATAATTATGTTTTACATGAAAAATGTTATGAATGTTATGAAACTAGCTGACCTCGCCGTTCTTGAGATTTGTGCTTAGCATCACATTTAGGGATTCATTTTATTTAACAGATAACGCAGTCATTTTCAATCCTCTGTGGCTGTGAGTTGTAAGGTGATAGATTCAAATAAGTTGCAGAATTTATAATTACTTACTACCACAAAACTATTATAATGGATGTTACTGTGTCATTTGAATATTTATTTAATTTTAGTAAGTATATATTCCGTATAGTCTCAAAACGACAATGAAAACAAACCTTACTCCACAGTCAACATAATAAAATACTTTTTCATATATGGCAATACACATTTAGTTGTCAAATTGTCATTAAATGACTAACGACGATTAAATTTTATTGGAATTTATCAATTTCATACCGTTTTAATGTGATTTGCGAAAGAAAAAGTATCATATCGCATATTAGAACGCTGTTGTCAATGGTAAGTATTGTTATTTTCGAATATAAACACGACATAAACGTAAATATACGTTGGTCGTTTTGTCCGTGATCTCATTCGTCATTATCCAAAACCAAAGAACATATTAAATAGGGCCGTACCAGTTTACGACAGAGTTAGAACTCTTATATTTAGTGTTTTATTGTGTTTGTAAATGTTATTCCTAACAATGAAAGTCTGGTAACATGAATTTTTCACTTTTTAAGAACAGATTTTCCTCATTGATATCAGTACTTTCTTACGGTTTGTTGTGACAGTGAATTGTAGTGTAACTTGATGAGAACCTCCTCCTATATGAAGTAGGGTAAAAACAGACAACAGTGATCACTTAATTTATAAGACATTGTGTAGATGTGTATATTCATCAATTCTTCAATCATGATACCTGTTCAAGGATATTTGCATTATGAACTTAGTCACACTGGCTTGAAATTCAACAATTATGAATGGCCATGAAAATGCTAACTCCCGGATTGATATTATACTTACAGTATAATACTAAATTATAAGTGATTGCATATAAAGTTGAAAACTTACAATGAAATGAAAATTGCAAAGGTGTATTTACTTCACCGCTTTATTCAATACTTGTCACCATTGTATTGCTTAATTACCAGGTGTGTCAATTAATAGATTTTACTTATATCTATTTGCAATATTCAATAGCAGTGCTTTAAGCTCATTACTACTGAAATCATAATTTTTATGGATGAGGAAATGTTGTATGGAAATTATTAAGTAGGTAATACTCTGACATAATGCTGACTTCTTTTAAACAAATTTGGAGATAAGTTGTTTTTGTCACAGCGGTATTTACAGTATGTATCAATATTATAGTATATTTACCAACTAACAGTTGTAAATTTGGCAACAGTTTAAATGAAAAGTGGTTAAAATTTTTGGAAAGGGCATGACTAAGACAAAGAGAGTATTTCTACTACTACAGGCAATAAAAGCGTTATTTGCCTGCTATGAGGAAACTAGAAAATTTTATTTGTCTGGTGGCAATCTTCATCATAATTCTTAATTAAATCTTTTGGGATTTTTTTTTTCATAAATTATTCTATTATGTAACATGTTATTAAATATCTTGGTTCCCATTGCACATAATTTTTATGTAAATTAATTTAATTATTTTCTATTTTTGAATTGTACTTTTATTTTATGTACACTACATATTTATGCAATTGTTCTTAAAAAATATTGTTTAATTTTATGTCACAAATTATATTTTTAAATAAATTATATCATTCCTATTGGGAAAATTTAAATTAAGAACTTAATCCCTTATTGTCTCAAGGGGAGTATCAGTGTAATAATTTTCATTGGTATCTTTTCAGGTCACAGTTTAGTTCAGAAAAATGGCATCATCAAATACCTTACAGAAGGCTATTGACCTGGTGACAAAGGCAACGGAAGAAGATAAAAACAAGAATTATGAAGAGGCACTAAGACTTTATGAACATGGCGTAGAATACTTCCTTCATGCTGTAAAGTATGAAGCTCAGGGTGAGAGAGCTAAAGAGAGTATCAGGGCTAAATGTTTGCAATACCTAGATAGAGCTGAGAAACTCAAAGAGTATCTCAAGAAGGACAAGAAGAAGAAACCTGTTAAAGATGGAGAGTCCAACTCTAAGAGTGAAGATAAGAAAAGTGACAGTGACAGTGATTCAGATGACCCTGAAAAGAAGAAGCTCCAAGGAAAACTTGAGGGTGCTATAATTGTAGAAAAGCCACATGTCAAGTGGAGTGATGTTGCAGGATTAGAGGCAGCCAAAGAAGCCTTGAAAGAAGCTGTCATTCTTCCAATCAAATTTCCTCACTTATTTACAGGTAAAAGGATACCATGGAAGGGAATTCTCCTTTTCGGACCTCCTGGTACTGGTAAATCTTACTTAGCAAAAGCAGTTGCAACTGAAGCAAATAATTCAACATTCTTCTCCGTTTCATCGTCCGATCTTGTTTCTAAATGGCTTGGTGAATCTGAAAAATTAGTTAAAAATCTCTTTGAGTTAGCTCGGCAACACAAGCCCAGTATCATATTCATTGATGAAATTGATTCACTCTGCTCCTCACGTTCTGATAACGAGTCTGAATCAGCGCGACGTATCAAGACCGAGTTTCTTGTACAGATGCAAGGTGTTGGGAATGATATGGATGGAATCTTAGTTCTTGGCGCAACGAATATCCCTTGGGTACTTGACGCGGCGATTAGAAGACGTTTTGAGAAACGTATTTACATTGCCCTGCCAGAAGAGCATGCTCGATTGGACATGTTTAAATTACATATGGGAAACACAACCCATCAGCTTACTGAGCAAGATTTGAAAGTACTTGCTGCTAAGACTGAGGGTTACTCTGGTGCAGATATATGTATTGTAGTTCGTGATGCTTTGATGCAGCCCGTACGTAAAGTACAATCGGCTACACACTTCAAGAGAGTAACTGGGCCAAGTCCATTGGATCCAAATGTTATTTGCAATGATCTTTTAACCCCATGCTCTCCTGGAGATGCAGGTGCTCTTGAAATGTCTTGGATGGATGTCGCAAGTGATAAGTTGCATGAGCCACCTGTAACAATGCCTGACATGCTCCGGTCTCTAGCAATATCTAAACCTACAGTAAACGACGAAGACATGGTCAAACTCAGGAAGTTTATGGACGATTTCGGTCAAGAAGGATAATTCTCTGGAGAAAGGTTGCATTTTACTTATTTGAATACAAATAATATTTCATTGGCTGTATTGTATTAGAGTTTATTCACAGTGCCTAATATGTTGCAAATGTAGTCTTTTTATTTTTATAACATTTTCAAACTAGGAAGAGTAGGTGGTGATTGAATTTCCCTAGTGACAGTTAGTAGAATTAATGTAAGACAGATAGCTTGACAATGAGAACAAGTAGCGGTTCGATGCTCTTAATTGGCATGACCTTTGACCCTGGCAGATCATCCCACATGAAGTGGGCGACCCAGCCTTCTGTCGTTATCGATATCGTTACGTGCCTTTCTGCATCTAGTGCCTCTTCTGCGGGACAGAAGAGTAGTGCAAAACAGGGTGGTGGGTGTTGGCGAAATCTCACGCAGTTTCGCACCCCTTACTAGGGTTATAACCATGATCTGTGCAAGAAGCCTTCTGCAACGATAGTTATCCTCGATTTGGGAAACTGTCGCGCCATTGACCATTTTAAAGACTATGGCATAGTCACCAAGGTTCCATTCACTACCAATATCCACGACAGATTCTTTTCAAAGTAACCAATTACGGTGAACCGACTGAAGGAGCGGTTAATGTCACTGAGTTTTGGACTGGGCGCATCACATGACCTTGCGTCAGCCGGTAGCAGAGGCTATCATGGGTCTTTATCACCTTTTACGGATCTTACCTGGCGGTAATACAGTAGACACCTAGATATTATTCAGATGTAGGTATACAAACGTCTGAGCAGAATTTAAGAATCCAGTGTTTTCTGAGATTTTTGTTGGTATAGCTATCATTTCACTTGGGATCACAGCACTATTTACATCATATGTGCTACATAAATATGTAAACTATCTGTCTTAAATTAGTTCCGTAACTCGTCGGTAGGTAATTTTATTCTTGGCGATATATATTTCACTATTGTGTATCACTGTTGAATAGCACCACTATGTACAGCTTGAAGTTTTATACCCTACTATAAAATAAATGTTAGATTAAAGTAAATTTTTTGCTTCAATATTTACACAAACAATGCTGGTAGTCAATGATCTTATATTAAAGAAGAGAAGTAAATACGTCACTGGCGCTTACAAACGGTCATTCGAAAACGCAACGTTGCAACGCAAGCACGCGTGCAACACAACATGTATTAGAGAGAGTGCAAACGAGAACAAATTAAGAGCATGTGGTACAATTTTAACATGGCGATTTATGATATACCTACCTCGGGACACGTGGATTGTTTTGTAATAATCTGTGCTTAGTGAATTTGAGTTCGTCCACCGCAGGGGTGTCTTTTGAGGATATCGTGCTATCCTCAAAAGACACCTAAGGGTGGTATTACACTTATCAAATATCTTTGTCCAAATGACAATTTTCAATTTCAATTGATTCAATTGATGTACAATTTTTGTCAATTTCTTTGATCAAATGTACATTGGAAAAAGATATTTGATAAGTGTAATACCACCCTAAGAAACGTGTACTGCGCGTATATAGCACACTTTGAGCAAATTTTAGGTCCAAGATATATATCTACCTATAGTCCCGAGCAATATATCTACTTAACTGCCTTTAATGTAACATCATTGCTGATAGTGGCTAGAAATATGTTTGCTGTCAGCTTTTATAATAACTTAATAGGTAGAAGAGAAAAAGAAATGTGAGATATAGGTGTATAGCAAATTATACGAAAGAATTTGTCATTTGTTATTTCTGAACAAATATAATATATTCAGATTGTATTCTTAATGGCATGACGGGACTAGCGTACTGGGCACAATTTTGTGACAATGGCGAAGCATAAATTGGTAATCCATCCAAAAAAATGTTCATAAGCATTAGGTAGAACAATTTACTTGCTACTGTTGGTCACTTTCACTTCTTTACAAGTTACACCATTTTTATATATTCGTCGTTATGATGTTTTATTGTTAAGATTAAATTATGAAATTAATAATAATAATTGTAACCAGCAATGTGGTTCTTACGGAATAAAATTTTTCAAAAGCTTTTTTTGTTAGCTGACCCATATTTGTTAGAAAAAATGCCTAAGTATATGACATCAAAATTCATGGCCAACACTCACTCTTTCTCCCCTGCCCCCCTAAACAAGTGGCAGTTCGTTGGCCGGCGTATTCTAGAATAAAATGACGTATGGGATTTGACGTTGACGACTGTATACGTCAAATCCCATACATCCGTCTTTCTATTCTAGAATACATCGGTCAACGAATTGCCACTTGTCTAGGGAGGCAGATCTTATCTTAGATTTGAAGTCGAGTAATTTAAATGGTAGTGAGTGTCAGTTGCAAAATTTTTAGATTATAATTATACTTGTGTAGATACTGCACTACCCCGTACGTATCAGCAAAAATGCGTCAGCAATTTTATCAAATTTGTTATCGGCCTAATGGAGCATATTCTTTTGATTTGATACATTTGATAACGTGACATTAAGGGTGATCAAATCGTACTGCACGGGTTTATCACGTTGATTCATTGGGTATAACTTGATAACATAATTTGTGAAATATGCCCTAAGAAGTTATACTGCTGGCTGGCTGGGTTTTGAATAAAGAAATTGAAGTTTCGTACTGTGCACTGTACCATCCCGTCTGGCCAGCGTGGAAACAGTAGGCCAAAGCCTCCCAACACTGGGCGAGGGCTATGTCCAGCAGTGGACTGCGATAGGCTAATTGATTGACTGTCCACTATGCGTAACATAAGGCGGTTGCTCTACTGCCCCGCATCATGCGGGCAGTTCGTGTTTTTACAATCGAATAAACTGCCCATGAATGCATATTAAGTAAACACTACGCTTGTTTTCAATGCAAGGAGAGATATTTAGAAGAAAATTGAGATCACGCACGCCCGTGCTACGCTGCTTGATGCGCGACAGTGTGCCAACCGCCTAAGTATGCGCTGATGAGATTTAATTTCAATTTCTCAATCCAGATGCCAGCTAATAGGCTCCCTTCTGGACAAGTATATTATTATCAAAGATTACTTTTTGAACATGTCAGTTATATCTAATTCATGTGCCGAGAGTTATTCACTGTTATGTATGTATGTACGGGTTTCCTACTTTAGTGCGAAAGCCGTATCATCGAATTTTGGTACTTCGAAAACCTTTCACCGATATCACCATACTGCGACGCCTCGTTAAGTCGATGTCTTGTTACTGCGATGGTAAATGAGATAGGTATACACCATTTACATTTATATGAAAATGTGTATCATCATCATCTGCATATAGACGTATTCTCCCGATTGCATCCGTGGCCAAGATGACCTCGGAGCTCAGGGTCCGCCTTCCGGCTCCTCCTTCTCCACTTCGCACGATCTTGGGCGTCCATGGTAGTGAGACCATTTGCACGCATATCACCCTCCACGACGTCAAGCCAGGACTTCTTTGGCCTACCCCTTTTACCTGGACCCGGCGGGGGTACCATTGCCAGGCATTTGTTCCCCACGTAGCCTGGCGGTTGCCGCAAGACGTGTAAAAAAGAAAATGTGTATGTGTACTTCTAAGTATAGGTCCACTTTTAGATCTAAAGTTGTATATAAAGGTGTATACGTCTCCTTTGTTGACTGTACCTACATGCCTTTTGTCTATACTACTCGCATTAGAATATATTAAATGTAGAGTGATCAGCATAGACACAATATAATCTTACGTAGAATGACAAGTTCAAAATTCCATATGATCTCGATAGTGACCTGTGCTCACGATAGGGATGTCCAGTACATACAATTGATACAATCATGTCCATTTTGACGCATTTAGGAACCACTTTTGTATAATAGTAAAACCTTAGAGTATACATTATATTAAGCTTAATGTATACTTTAAAACTGTTTTACTTACTTTCATAATGCTACTTCGATCAAGCACCTAATAATCTCTGCTAATACGTCCAATTACTAAGCAATTGTGCAACCATGAAATGAATTAAAGTGGGAGGTTCATCGTACTAAGAAAGTCTAGTTAACACATTTGCCATCTCAGTGGCAAAGAATGTACCTATCATGACTTATGATGCACTCTACACTTCTTGTATTCTAAGAATTGTATCCTGTAAATAAAACAATAGATTCTTCGATAGGTATATATAATTTTTATTGAATTTATGTAAAAGATATTTTCGCTTTTAGTACATAAATTAATATTAGTTATTATTTTTTTTATAAATAATATATCTACTTTTAATTTCGAGCTTAGTATGATCTTCATTTATGTTCATTATTTTGTATATTGTTAATATAAGTGATTACTTATTATAACGTTCTGAATAAATTGTGTTTTATTTCTAACGATTTATATGATACCTAGGCCAGCACACTTATGACAATTTAGTCATTGTGATGTTTTAATAGGATTTAGTATTTGGCAAAAAGTTTAGATACAAAAAATAGGTTAAGTAAGTAGGTAGTCTGATGTCTTCCCGACGCAAAGGAGGGTCCAGGATCCCGTGGCAACTCAGAGATTGACTTCTTTGTCTACTTTATGATCTTTGAGTAGCAAAAACTCTAAAGAACGCATTAATTACATACCTCAATTTGGAAGAAAAATGAAACGAACACATTTAAAAATGATTGTTTATTTACACGAGTAATGAACTACTAAAATAAATTATGTAACTATCACGTTATCTTAACACAAACAATGTTCACTGTTATCATTAATAGCAAGCTCAGTCGCTTCATTGCGCTTGACGAGTTTATTTCTGAAAAATAAGGAAAATGTGTAAATTAGAGTACCTAACTTATAAGTGCTGAGATATCACTGAGAATTCAAATACTGCACACCAATAGTTGAAAGCAAACAGAAGTTGAAACAGGTGAAGTCAGTACACCTATTGAGGACTTTGCTCTCGGGGTTTTAGGCAAAAGTCAAGAAAGCCAAAGAGTGCGAGTAGGAGAGCTAACCGTGGCGCACAGGGGACATGACCCCCCCCCCCCCCCAAAACCATGCACTTCATATTGAAAAGTCCCAGTACGAGGGCCCTCCCCTCGTACTTAACGGGGTTAAATTTCTTAAGAAATTTCCGAAGTGACCCCCCCCAAAACTTCAAGCTGCGACCGGCCCTGTAACCGTGGGCTCCAAAGTACAAGCTTTGGATGCAAACGGGACTAACGCTGTGATTTGTGATGATGATGATCTAAGTTTTTCACAATTTCACATAATGCATATACTCAAGCCTGTAAATCCCCGAAGGGATAGGCAGAGGCGTATTAATACCCACATTTCGCCAAACCATAATTTTCGGTCCCACGTAATAGGGGGCGAGCCTAGTGCCGTCAACCGGGCACTTAGTCATGTGCTGTATGTTTACTGTCGGATGGAGAACAGCCCTACCCCTTAGTCGCTTTCTACGATACCCACAAGAAGAGATGGGGTGACCCTGTTCTACTACATCGGGAACCAACACGGTTCACATAATGTCGAAATAATTTACCGATAGTAACTGTTCTCTCCCGTCTGTGAGTTCCTATAGTGGCGACGCATTTGAGTTTCATTCGTTGCTTCGTGGGCGCTTTCAAGCCAAGGGTAGAAACCAGCAGGCCTTGAGGAGTTAGCGTCGCATGGTGCTCGATCAGCCATGATCTATCAGTGATCTGAAATAAACGAACCTCTCGTAACTGATAATTTTTACTTGCAATCGTGTTCAGAGTGGCGACTAGTCGACAGTGCGCCCCTAAATAGGCTACCTAGCCTACTCGACTATATCTACTAGTCGCCGGCGGACTGTCTGTCAGTGATCTACCTACCTTAAAGTATGAGAAAGCTTTTTTACACCCGGGCCCTATTATTTTTTTTCCCTTTGTCACTGCACAGTATCATCATCTGAGAGCTAATAAAATTCCAATAGCTGGAGTCCACTATTTCTCATCTTTTGAGCGTTTAGTTTATATTGGCTGTAACGTGAACAACATCCGACTGACTTCTTAATCCCGAGAGGGAAGCTTTTTCAGCTCAGCTCACCCGTAGGTATAAGTACCAGCTTGCATGTGTATTTTGCTTGGGCACCGAAGGTGTAAATGGGGTCCCGTCCACCGATACCCTATCTAATACATACCTACCTACACAGTCTAGATCACAGATATCCGTGGTCTAGATACAGGGCCAACTATTAGATATGTAAGTAATTTGAATATGAATTTTCCATAGTAGTTTATTTATTAACCTGACCGGTTTCGCCTCGTTCCCGGCGTTCCCAAAGGTTTACAATGATAGTAGTGCTATCGATCAACAGTATAAATAGTCGTTTCAAAGTAAGTAGGTATACCTATACCTTTTGTCCATCAATGAGCCACTGTAGGTCAGGTGCAGGGAAGGATTTGGCTGAAGAGCAGTTTACGTCTAGGCGTTCATTTATCCGATAAGCACGTTCTTGGCCTGTGATGCGTGGAGTCTCCCGTGGAAAGTCTGGAAAATTTATACGAAAATTCCTGTAGGAGAGGAAACATAATGACATCTACATCTGGCACAAAATAAATATTTTATGGGGTAATCCGCCTATCGAAATAAAAGCCGGATGTTTAGAAAAGATAGGGAAGATCAATCTTAATGGATTGCTTGCTATTGGGCTAGGCCTATCGGTCCGCAGGTCGAAACACCCCAACCATAGTAGAAAAAGAACTAGGTACTCTCAGGCGCGGTCCGAGGAGGGGGGGGGTCACAGGGGACGACCCCCCCCCCCCCAAAACCATGCACGTCATATTGAAAAGTCCCAGTACGAGGGGAGGGGGGGTTAAATTTCTTAAGGAATTTCCGAAGTGACCTCCCTAAAACTTCAAGCTGCGACCGCGCCTGACTACTCTGTCCTAACACCCAAAAAATATGTGGCGTGGTATCTATTATTCGACACATTCCACATCAAAATGATTGAAGATAAAAGATTTTTACTCTAGGTATCTCCATCTCTCGATTCGGAGGCAAACATTATTCACGTAGGTATCTATAAAAAGGCTTTCTTTGTGTTTACATTTTACGTGTTGTCCAATAAGGCGTCTGCTTCAACAGCCTATTGTAGAATCGATTTACGAGTATGGACTACTTCTTGCTCGTAGTGTAAAGGTATGATTCCGTACCCGACCGCATACGACAACTGCCGAGCACATGCGCGTAATTCATTGCGGCTTCTCAATGGTCTCCTTTATCCGTATCGGAGTTAGACAAGTAATGGGTACGATGTAAGTGCCACATGCGTCGGCAGTTGTCGTATGCGGTCGGCTACGGAATCATATCTTAAGTACTATTATCTGTTCTGTGTCTTAAGTGTAGAGTATGTAGGTATGAATGCGTTGTTATGTAGGGTTAATTTACACCAAACGAACGAATGCTCATTCTATCCCTTCTACGCCAAATTCTAAACTGTGACAGAACATTTGTTCGTTGTTCTTTTTTTTATGTAGGTACTAAACGCTGAAAATAAGGTTTCATTTACACTAAAATATTAAGAAAGAATGCTCTTTTCCTTGCGATATGTTCCTTCATTTTACTCCTAACTTTGCATTCAAACTATACCTACCTATCTACCAATTCTTTCATAACAATATGTTCATACCATGACAGCCACGTATAAACTAGGATAAAAAAATCTGTGTGCGGCGTGAGCCAATTTGATTACAACGTTCCACGAAGTGCGGTCGAAATTTTAAAAAAGTTTGCCTAAAAATTGCACACGATACTAAAATAAAAATGTAGGTAAAACGATATATTGAACTTATAAACTGAATGGATCTTAACACTTTCATATTCACAATAATAGGATATCCAAGCCGGATTAAAAAATAAACTACTTACAATATACTTCCATAAATGCCTCTGACTGTGCTGATTGGAAGGAAGGTGCTTCTTCAGACACCTCGCACCGGTATAATCCTCGAGATTTTAGAGTCAGCTCCCGTAGGTGTACCCGTCTAGCTGTCGACTTCTGAAACTAGATACCGATAAGAATGATTACAGTTACTATCATCATCATAAAAAGGTAAAGTGAAGTGATGAGTCAATGCATATAAAATGAATTCTTGAAGCAAGAACCGAGATAACAGAAACGTTGGTACCTACTTTACTCGTTCTGTTAGTCTAAAATTAAATGGCATTTTGTAGAATGAACGAAAAAAATTAAAGAACTCTTTTTCATTGAATTTTGTAGGTACTTATCAATCAATCAATCAGCCTATCGCAGCTCACTGCTGGACATAGACCTCTCCCAATGCTGGGAGGCCTTGGCCTACACTGTCTCCACGCTCTGGCTAGACGGACTGGTAGGTATAGGGTTTTATTTCGAGTTTTACTTCTATCGTCTGCTTAATTTCCCGTTAGCCGCCTCTAACTACACTCTTCGGATGAGATGAGGTGGTGATACTTGTATTCATTCTCCGTCACTACAAGGATAATTTGTACTTATAGTATTACTAGCTGTTAATCGCGGCTCCGCCCGCGTGGAATTCTGATCCCGTAGTAAAATGTAACTTTCTAATGGCGAAAGAATTTTTGAAAACGGTCCAGTACTTTTTGAGTTTAATCGTTACATACAAAAATACAAAATATTTCCTCTATAAAATATTAGTATAGACGTGCTGCTAAGATAAGATAAGTACCTGCTTAGTATTAAATAACTACATATTGTCTATTTTCTGCGTATTTTTCAGTTTCGCCAACTTAATCTGAAAGTTTTAAAAGAGCTGATAACTCAGACTAAAATAATGCTGATAAGTGCATAGAAAACGCGTAGAAATCCACTACCCGACCACTACTTGTTAAACAGTAGGCATAACGCTTCAAATAATAGGCATTAACAAGGCAAAGGCACTAACAAAGAAATATATAGAAATACTAGCTTTTGCCCGCGGCTCCGCCCGCGTGGATGTCGGTTATCGCGACCAAACATAGCCTATGTCCTTTCTCAAGGTCTAATCTACCCCTATACCAAATTTCATCAAAATCGGTTCAGCGGTTTAGTCGTAAAAGCGAGACAGACAGACAGACAGACAGACAGACAGACAGACAGACAGAGTTACTTTCGCATTTATAATATTAGTAGGGATTTAGTCTTATAGCCTTTTAGTCTAAATTTTATGGCAGTTTTTGCAGTGCAGTACAGATTCACGGCAGGGTTGCGTCTGTTACGGTCGAGCACAACTGGGAATTAGAAATACAGCCAACATCTCGGTCCACATTCTCAAGAAAAGTTCTGCTAGTTAATATCGCTAATTAGTAGAAACTTTAAATTAGAAACAGAGCCTCAAAGTTAAGGGTGAGATTGTAATTTCGCTGTTGAGTTCCATTTCTGTACCTAAGTGATTTTGCGACAGAACACCTTGTCTGTGATGCTTTTGAATACTAGTTAGGTAAGTTTGAATGAGTTACTTAAATACTTTTTTTTTAATGAATAATGTTAAATTTATTTATTGTTAATTACATTCAAATACTACTTGAATTCAAATATTTACATTTAATTACGTTAATTACATTCAAATACTACTTGAATTCAAATATCTATTATTTGAGTTTCTATTGCCAATTTTTGAAGCGTTCTTTAGTCATGTTGAATACCTACATTTTGGGTGTTTAAAAATCATGGAACTCGTATCATCGTCACCTAACGGTTGAGCCGTCACTGAACGAGTCACGACGATACAATTCACAAGTTACCTACTTAGTTTTCACTTCTTTCGGCAGTCCCAAAAGACTACTCCACATGTGTGTCACTAGCCTTATCTATTGACTTGGATTGTAAAGGTAAAAGGCAATAAGCTTGATATTCATAAGTGTTATTTGTGTAACAATTTGATATTTGAAGATTTGATTGAACTCGTTAAGTAAATTCTTCTTCATAACTATCAAGAACTCTCTTCATCCTAGCGTTGATACCAGTTGCATCCGAATCTTTCACTTCAGAGCCTGGGGTCCGCTTTACCAGTCTAACTGCGGATTTGGCTGAACTTCGATATTATGATAAGCTACTGCCATCTGACCTTCACAGCCCAATGGTGGTATTAGACGATATCGAACCATTGCAATTAGACCAGTTGTTGAATTTTTTTAGAGCTCCGACTACCCGTAACCACTGCCATAGATGTTTGTATGGCAACCGGGGCCGACAGCTTAACGTGCTCTCAAAGGCTGCAGCGTAGCGGCCCCTCGCTTCACTTCCACCACACCACAGAGGCTAAAAAGTAAATTCTAGAACATAATAAATACTCACATCGACTTTAACTCCATCTAGTTTATGCGCATGCTGCGGCGGTATTAACCTCGGCATGAACCTATAGAACTCTTCATTGTCTCGGTACCACTTAACTGAATACAGTTTACCGCCTTCCAAGTCATATTCACAGGTCAGTGTGGCCGATTCACCACGCTGCTTTAGATTTGGCACCGTTATGCCCACCACTCGAAGACAGCTGCATACTGTAAAAAAAGTTAAAGAGGTTGGTTCATATCGAAATAAGTACTAGTTCTTGCCCGCAACTCTGCCTGCGTGGAGTTCTGATCCCGTTTCCGCAAACCATGAGATCCTATTTCAGGTATAAAAAGCAGCAATAACGCATAGGCTTTTTTCAGGTTGATACTATTAATCATATTATTTTGTGCTTTGTGGGGTATACAGGGCCCTTTTATTATGCTAGTCGGGGCACTTAAGGCTTTGGCGGAGGCTTTCCGCTCGGATTAGGAGATCAGACGATAGTCGCTCCAGGAAAAGCCACATAGGCACTAATTAAAAACTATAATACGTGACCAAACTGCAAGCTTTCGGCGCAAGTGGAAAATTGCTATGAAAATGATGATAATTTACTGCCAGATTCATAAGAATATGATCTTCACCTTTTGAATCTGGCAGAAAATCATTATCCTATTAGAGCCAATGAGTATGAGAATACGTGGCAATAAAAATGAATAGATATTGGTATGAGTTAAGAAAGGCATGAGTAAGGAATACGCGTTTGGTACTATTTAACAACGGTATCAGTTCTCGTGGTATGAATGCGGAACAACCCCTTTTTAAATTTGAACTTAAACGATATATTTCAAGACGTGGACGATTCATCTTAAAAACTTTCTCGTTCTTCTATTATTTCCGTATCTTAATGAACATTAAAAACATAAACAGAACATCAGCATTGTGGCACAAACTGTCGACGAATACAAACGTAAACCGTAAACGTAACTCACGGACGGTCGAATAAACGGACATGACTAAGTAATTATGTATATTAGGGTGCTTAATTTAGTTACAAAATTACGTAAATTCAGTTACAAAATTCTAGCATTTAGAATCAAGCTCACACATTTTAAATATTTTATGGTTCTCAGATAAACTCGGAATGCGAATAAATACGAGTAATAAGAAGAATATTATTATGTATGCGGCAGCGCAGTCATAAAGACAGGTATATAACTTGATTACACAAATTCCCCCGCAGTATTCACGTGAAACCTACATCTTTTAATGCAAATATAAAACTTCTTACTCCATATAAAGTTTTCTGCTTTGTTTCCTACAGTTCCTACTAATATTTTATAGATTGAAAGTTAGTGAAGATATATGAATGTTTGGGTGTTTGTTACTCAATCACGCTCAAACGGCTAGAAGGATCTGGCTGAAACTTGCTATAGGGATAGATTAAAGACTGAAATAATACATAGGTACTTTTATTGCCGGGGCAGGATCCCATGGGTTGCGGGAAAGCAATCATATATCCAAGCAGGTTGCACTATTAGGAACAGCCTATCAAAAATATAATTCTTTGTACTTCACTGGTATCCACCGTTGGCAATATATTCAAAATGGGCTTGTTTATTTTATTCACGTATATAGTTTTAGGGTATTAACAATAAATATAAATAGGTACTATATTTAAAGATTATTTTTAAAAGTAACTTAATTAATAAAATTATTATATTCTATACCGCGCTCTATAATAGCGTGACACTAACACGATATTTACTAATTTACACACTATATTTAATATCTTTAAACTATAGTGCAAAAAAAAGATAGCATACCGACTACAAGGCGACGACAAGGCATTATTACACACTTAGATACTTTATAGCCTGATACATAATTATATACTTTTACCTTTTATATATGCTAATAATAAATAACAAAACACAGGCAAACTCCCCATAGTTCACTCGGTCATCACGGCCAGTACTGCAAAACTTTCATCACTACAGTATACGCTTAACTTTAATTGAAATCGGAAACTTAAAGTAGGTCACATTTTAATTTACGATTTTTGTAAATTCTAATTCGGCGTACGTATGCGGCCGTTTCGTAGCACGTACCAAATGCAACTGTTGCTACGCGGCATGAGGAGCTACGAGAGGGAAGCTACAATCGTAGATATAGCGTAGCGGTGCACGCAGCACATTATTATTAATAATAATTGGTTATGTTTTCTAGATGTTTGGAAAACAAGCTCACTTCATACAAGTTGTACTGTCAGTGATATGGAGACAGACCGCTTTACAAATAATTAGGACAATTTGTTGTCATACTGCCATCATGTTGTTGTTATACTTAACTTACATACATATACTCACGCCTGTAAATCCCTGAAGGAGTAGGCAGAGGCGTATTAACACCCACATTTCGCCAACCATGTTTTTGGTCCCACGTAATAGGGGGCGAGCCTATTGCCGTCTGGCGGGCTCTGTGTCATGGGCTGTATGTTAACTGTCGGATGGAGAGCAGCCCTATCCCTTAGTCGCCTTTTACGTCACCCACAGAAAGAGAAAGGGTGGCCCTATTCTACACCACCGGGCAAAACACAACATAACTTACACAACTTAACTTATATTTGAGGTTAGATTTAACTGCGTTCCTACTTTTTACAAAATTGATTTTACTAATAAAATCTGACTTTAGTCTTCGGTTGAGCTTAATCTCTTACCATTCTGTTGATGATAGATTTTAAGTCTTTATGTGAGTTGTTCCACTGTTTTTTGATTTAACGTTATTACGTTAAATCAAAAAACAGTGGAACAACTCATATAAAGACTAAAGACATATAAACATAGCCTCCTAGCACCTCCTATGTTATTACATAGGAGGTGCTAGGAGGCTATGTTTAAAACGTGAATATGTGTAATGAAACGGCTGAGAAAAAGGACTTAAAACTATTGATTACCTTCTTAATGGTCAAGTGGTCCACTGCTGCGTTAAAGGTCGCAAATTCGACTTCCGATTAGTGTAAATATTTGTATGTATTAAGTATGTAAGTAAAACGGTCTGAGTTTTTCTACGGGTACAATTTATATTTGCACAAAAAATATAAAAGTATGTTGAACCAATCATGTAAATTTATTTATATTTATACTACAAAACATAAATAATACTAAACTAATGAAAACTAGAATCTACCAATCTATATTAGTACAGGTATAGATAGCGCTGTGTATACTATACTTCAGAACATCATAGTCATCAATTATTATTGATGGCATTAATATTCGTATATTATACAAAAATTGTGAATCAAATAAATTTCTGTAACTTCAAGGCAACACGAGACACACACACACAACTATGGTTGTTTTTGTGTGTTGTGTTGCCTTGTCTGTATGCAGACAGTGCCACTTTTATGTCAGTCTAAAATTACTGCCCAAGATGGGTTTAAGGAAAGATGGAATAAAAACTCTTAAAAATAGATATGAATCTTTTTCCCCTGGGTCCACGTATTCTTACGTAACATACTTACGTATCCAAGTTATGTATTATACTTCATTACCATTTTGTTTCATTGCAATCACTTTAGATGTTTAGAAGACCTATAATTAACAAAGAGAGAGACTATAGGTACTTTTGGGTTAGATGCGCTATTTTTTACTCCTTTTCAAAAAAAGGAGCCAATTTTCTTTTGTGGTACCCAATTTTATAGACAAAAAGTATCAACTATTAAATGGCAAAGACACTTAAAGAAGTTTCCTGGTTAATTAACTAAGTTTTCTGGTCAATACTTTTGCCGAGACGACATAAGTTTTGTCGTTTTTTCCTTGGCAGACAAAGAAAATTGCATTCGGAATTACTACATTATTGCAAATTTGTCTTAAAAGAGATACTTCTATGATGAAATTCAAAACAATTTTAGTAATTCTAATAGTCATTCTGTTTATAATCATGATCAAATTAAAGTTTGGGTTTGTTACGAGTAAGAACTTAAGGCATTACGATTCATACTTTATGATGCGAGTTAGAGAGTGTTAGTCGAGTTAGCAGCTTGGCTCTCCATAAGATCTTGTCTTATAACTTTTTTAGTGCAAGTAATATTGTGGCACATTCTATACAGCGCTATCTAGACCCAAAGTGAGTTATGGGTTCTAGGTTGCGGATTAACATACCTACTTAGATACCTTTTTTGTAAATACATACATATTACGAGTATACCTACATAGAAACATCCATACCAATGTAAAATGTTCATATGGATGCATATAAATATTTGCGGGAATCGAACCCGCTCCCCCTGTGTAGCAGTCGAACGTTCTACCGCTGTTAAGTACATTTATTGTAGGTATTTTGTTTTATTTTTATACCACTTTGTATTTGATTTCATTTTTTATGGTTTATGTTTTTGATGCAGGAAAGGAAAGCCTACGTTGAACTCTGTATTCTACCAAGTCCATTTTGTTTGAATTAACATTATTGAAGAAAAATACTACTTTCTGAACAGTAATTAACGTCACAGTTTATTAAAACATTAATTCCAATGTTATTACAATATGTGTAGGTTAAACATAATTAAAAATGTCTGCGCCAGGTAATGGCGTTCGCATAATTACCATTGTAGTATGTAATTAAAATTAATTGTCAATTTTAAGTGTTCTATTTATAATTTTATATACGAGGTTACTGGCTAAATGTGTTTTGGGCCCAGTATTCTATATTAAATAGGGAATACTGGTCCCAGTATCACAGTATATACTATTGTATTGTGTTTATAGAAAATAGAATATTCTGGAACATATATCACAGTGTAATCGAGACTCAAAGCATAGCTTATAATATGGGTTCTTGAGTGTGGTTAAACATCTATAATATAAAACTGAATCGCTGAATGCGTTGCTAAGCGCAAATTGACGTGTCCTATAAAAAAAAATCTCGAGAAAAGCTGAACCGATTTCGCTAATTCTTTTTTAAAAATATTCCTTGAAGTACGAGGATGGTTCTTATGCTGAGAAAATTAAAAAAAAAAGTAATCGACAGTTAGGCGGCACGAAGTTCGCGGGGTCAGCTAGTTCTAAGATAAATATTTTGCAAATCAAATAGACACATTCATGCATATGCGGGTATCGAACCCGTGAGGCCGTGACTTTCGGAAACAGTCGATCACAATGGTAGTCTGTTTCAAATTGAAGATATTAGGTACACAAAATGTAAATCGAAATTGATGAGATTTTTAATGAGGTTTTTACCTACCATCCTGAAATTTTTTTTCCGTTCCCGATCAAGTTAGTGGCTTGGCAGGGCACAATCCATATTCAGGCTTAATTACTCTATACCTTCTACTCTTCAAATCCAAGGTATAAGCAAAAAACGAAATAACTTAAAATGTGGGCCAATAACGCATCACTCATTATAAAGAAAATAAGATTTCTAACAAGTTAATATATGTAACATAATATAGTTATTAGTTACTAAGATTTCTTGTATACCCGTTCGAATTCTTCGGAATTCTGACGATGAATAAAGCCCTTTACTAGAAATTCTGTTATAGCATTGCAGTATTGCAGATGCAATTTATACGTGGTTAAATAATTTATATCTAGATAGGAACTATAGTAAAAGAAATCGAATTGTGAAAATCGAATAAGACACCATCCATATTGGATTCGATTTCAAATCACGAAGTCACAATTAATGAAAAAGTCACACAAATAAACATTCGTCAAGTTTTATAATACGTATAGAAGATGTAGTTGTCTTAAATATTTATGTACAGCAAACGTGTATGTGTATAAAGGCATTACAATACATTGTTTGTTGATAGAGTCGGCAAGCAAGCAATGTAATTAATGGCACATAAAGAAGAGTGGCCGAAACTTAGTTTTTGCCAATTACTTTCTTCACAAGCGATTGTAGTATGAAACTGTACGAAACGTAAATGTATAGATTGTTGAACAAATAAACTACGCTCCATTCTTCCAAGATACTGTTTTATTAATAAGCAAGTTTGTCGTAAGTCATGCTCTCAAAAACATTAAGAAAAGGAAATATAATTTCGTATTTGACGTAAAAAATAAGTATATTATGCAAAAATATATCCGCAGAGATCGTTACCGAGTTCAAAGGAAAATTCTCAGCACCAATAAATTCAAGTTGAAGCTCTCCCTGTACTAATGCTGCACTTTTAAATTGGACAAGACTTTGTTATTTTTACTCTTCTTTGATGGAAATGTTGGAGGATATAGTGTTTCTCCTATAAATAAATTCGCTTTAGGTTTACCTGTACTTATGACTTACAGAAATTATCGATTACTAGCTAACCCTGCGAACTTCGTACCGCCTAACAGTTGATTTTTTTTTTAAATTTTTCTCTCCGTAGGAACCATCTTTGTATTTCAAGGAATATGCAAAAAAAAGAATTAGCGAAATCGGTTCACCGGTTCTCGAGATTTACGCTTAGCAACACCTTTAAGCGATTCTATTTTATATTATAGATAGCACAATGAAAGGCGTGCGGTTTAGTTAGCCTTATTGGGTCACCTTATACCCCAGTAATTGAGACCCGAGACGGTGTGCGCTTTAAGTTGGTCTGAGTCCAATAACCACCCGTGATGGCACTGATGGCAGACGGGGATCTGTGGAGATTAACGCACAAAATACGATAATACCGTCTAATATTTAAAAAAAATATAGTCATCCCATTTATTTTTCCTTCTGACTCTACACCACCTGTCTTATTAAGGGAACCCTCATGTTTATGAAATTGACCTATTAGAAAGCTTACATATTACAATGAACTCACTGCTGTGGTTTGCCCAAACGACTACAATAAGGGGATCTTCAAGAAGGGCATTAAAAGTTTTCTACAGGGTCGAGTACGGCACTAGTGTCACACCCTTGGTGTTGCACACATCCATAGGCCACGTTAACCACTTTCCATCAGGTGGACCATGTCCTTGTCGGCCACCCATGTGGTATTAAAACAAAATATTGTCAACATTTTAAATAAACGATACAAAAATATGGTTAATTATTGAGAAATCATGTAAAATCATTTGCGCGTCCGTTATTTCTAGCGGCCAAATTCCACACAATTTGACCGATTGACCTCATATTTTCTGCCTATGCGAAATAATTACAAAAGCGCTATAGGCACATTTGTTTTCATTTACAAACCGCATGCACACTGCACATACATCCTCTGCTAAACTAATGATAATCAATAAGTTATGCGGCGTCGGGTCGGGCAAGATATTTTAACGAGAAATAGAATTTGTAATTAGGCATTTATGTCCAGTAAAACCTTTATAGTAGGGGAGGCGTACATGGAAATTCGGGAGTTACTAAGGCTACAGGGGGATACCCAGGTCTCTATGGGGTTCCCTCCATCTGGCAGAAACTTAATACTCCGAAAATCATTTGGCATAACTCATTTGGCATAATTTCGTTTAATCGAACATTTGCAAGGCATAACAATTTATTTAATAGAATTGTATTTTGGCAGAATGGTCATATATCCGAATTAGCAATGGCATACTCTTCAGTTGGCAGAATTTTAGTACGCATATAAATAAATAGCTTTCGCAGAATGATAATTCTGCATAATATTTTTATTTATTTTGATTTATTTATATTTTAATCGGAAAAAATAATAGTTTAACCCTCAGATTATTGTTTTGAAAAGTCAAAATTTGTTACAAAAAAGTAAGTGACAGAAATGAATTGCTGCAAATCCGACTTCTCGTAGTCTTGTTTGCCCTACGCCTAGAGTGTTATTTAAGCCCTCGTAGGCGCGGAGGGGCGAGGCCGCCAGAACCCCGCAGCACCGGAGCTGTGACAGAAACGATGCTTGCTGCATGTTTGCTGCCTGATGATTGCTGTATGATGCTTGCTGCATGTTTGCTGCCTGATGATTGCTGCATGATGCTTGCTGCATGCTGCATGCCTGATGCTTGCTGCATGCTAAATGCCTGATGCTTGCTGCATGCTGCAAGCCTGATGCTTGCTGCATGCTGCATGCCTGATGCTTGCTGCATGCCTACTGCATGCAGCGTTTATGCTTGCTTGTTGGCATGCATGGCGTATGTTAGCTTTTTTATATAGGACACGACAATTTAACTTCACCCCGCCTGATGGTAAGCTGAAGACGTGCCAAGTGCCAAGTGACGATTCTGCGTGTGAATTTTCTGCGAGATGACGGTTCTATTTTTTGATTATTATGCTTTAAAAGTTATGCCAAAAGATGATTCTGACTTACAAAATTATGCGTTATGAAAGTATGACGAATGAGTGAATGCCAAACCTTTTTCTGCGAAATGAAGTTTATGCTATGCGTTGTTATGCGAAACAAAATTATGACAAAAAAAATTCGGTGAAACGGGGGGGAACCGTCTCTATGACGCTCGAGTAAATCTCAATTTAGCATCGTCACCTCTCCTACTATTTTAGGTGCATAATTTATCACGGAGGCTGTCAAATATATTATATATATTTGACAGCCTCCGTGGCGTAGCGGTAGTGAACGCGGCCGCTACGCAGGAGGCGTGGGTTCGATCCCCGCTCAGTGCAAATATTTGTGTTCATGAAATATGGGTATTTGCATTGGTCTGGTCGTGCCTCGGAGAGCACGTTAAGCCGTCGGTCCCGGTTGCCATAAGAACATCAATGGCAGTCGTTACGGGTAGTTGGAGCCCTCAAAAATCCAAAAACAACAGTCTAGCTGCAAAGCTTCGATATCGCCTGATGTTACCATTGGGATGTGGAGGTCAGATGGCAATCGCTTCACAGAAAATATCGAGGTCTAGCCAAATCCGTAGTTAATACTGACAAAAAGCGGACCCCAGACTCCGAGCTGAAAGCTTCGGATGCGACTGGGAATTAACGCTAAGAGGAATTTATCATATAATAACCCATAAATTGGATCAGATGTTTTGTCTTCCGATTATAAACTATATTTTATGGTAATAACTTTGAGATGTTCATGATAAACTAATAATAGCATCATCATCATTATCTCGGAGTTCGGGGTTCACTTACGAAAAGGATGTTTTCGATAGATTTTTAAGTAACTAGACAGGAAGCTCCAACTGTCACGCAAAGTGGTCACAATCCAAATTTTAAAAAATGCGCAGGAATGGAGGCTCTACGCGTTTTATTACGTGGTTCTGTATGGTTTAGTTTCACTATTGGATCCGGTAGGAGACTTTTAGACAGGATGAGAGTATTTTTATTTATAATCTGTCGTGACATAGGGATCAATATTTAAAACAACCCAGATAATTGCGCTAACAATCACGTTTTTTGCTCATTTGATATTCTTAACAACTCTGCAACATCGAGCAGAAAAGAATATTTATACCCATGATAGGATCCTGCAACTTAATCACAAATTCACAACACGTCCACCTTTTATAATGCGGCCTAGCATTTTTAATAATGTATACATATTGATTACAACCTTTTCCACGTAAACATGTTAAAAATAAAGCCCCAAAGCCGAGTTTTCGGTGTAAATTAAATTGTGAATATCACAGTGACGTCCACAGAAATATATAAGGATAGAACGGCCATAAGCAGCGTTCACTTGCATGACGCGCGTGTGAGTTTTTCACTGTAAATTAAAGGTATGATTCCGAAGCCGACTGCATGCGACAACGACAGACGCTTGCAGCACATATAGCGTACCCATTACTTGTTAAACTCGGACACGGATAAAAAGGACCATTGCGAAGCCGCAATGAATTACGTGCATGTGCTGCATGCGTCGGCAGTTGTCGTATTTGGTCGGCTACGGCATCATACCTCACGACACGACACGAGAGATAAGAAGTGCTTTTATTTTCTAATAAACATACTTCTCCAATTTTATTCTACAGTTGCAAATAGCACAGTATGGCATCTTACGGTATTTTTATGATGTTATTACAAACCAGTTTTACTTATTAACAGTACTAAGTAAGCTTACAAAAGTTCTTGCCTCATACGGCAAGAATTGTAAAAAGTTGCCACGCGTTCCCCACCCACATGGCTGTTCTATCCTAATATATTTCTGTGCGGGCGTCCGTGTTTGGCTGGTGCTATGCAATTTCCGACGTACCGCATAATAAGCTGTTTACGTAAATCTGGCTTCCGATGAATGTATAATGTAATCAACGGCTAATAACATAAACGTATGCGACCTTTGTATCCTCCAGATTGACCGTACATGTGGGTTGATTGAAATATATTGTCCCAGGGCCTATTTTCAGTGTAACATTCGAATGGTGTTATAAACTGTATGTATAATTTTTCTCATATTGTAAAGGATGTGATTAGAAAACAGTGTGTTTATTATAGAAGTCATTTTTATACCACTTAGATCGCAGACAAGCACACGGCCCATCGGATAGAAAGTGGTTACCGTGGTCCGTGGTCTATGGACGAGTGCAACACCAGGGGAGCCACACCCGCGCTGACGACCCTGTTGGAACAGAGAGATTCTTTTGTATACATGTACTACAACTACTTTTTATTGGTGGCTAAACCGTCCTTTTTGGACAATGATACACAATGGACGTGTTGTCTACGAACGTGCTTACGAGCGTATGTGGGGACATGTGTATACGCACACTCGTGCGCGCCCAAAGCTATACATAGCTTTGGGCGCGCACGAGTGTGTACTGTTTGTTTCATTGTAGATTTATTATAAAGCGTAATCTTTAACTTAATCAGTAACTAAACTTTGATAAAAATCGCAAAAAAAAAAACAACAAAATTATAAATAATGATTGTGTACAAAACATAGTTCAAAGGAGACCGTCAGAAAATTATAAAGGCTGCCGTTTATCTGAGAGCACTTTCAATATAGCTGACTTGTTCTTTGTGTCGTGGCACAAAGGAATTCCTCGTGCTTCGTGGTGTAACAGCTCGGCAAGGAGCCTCTATAGAGAGTGTTAATTTGATCTCGCGCAGTGCGATACTGTCGAGTGGAAATTCACACGCTTTTAGCTATTGTAACAACTCCATTGAATGTAAGCTATATTTTTTTTGGAAAAGACAGGAAAGTATGTGATTATTGGCATTGGTAGGAAGTGTAGTTGCTACGGCATTAGTCCATGATTACATTTTACATGATACTATAACACACTTATCAGTAGATACAGGGACTGAAAATCTATCACGGGAAAACGAAAGTAGGTATATTCCTTGAAAGATGTGGTGTTCTTATGAAGTGCTGAAGAATAATAATCTAATATCTACTTTACCTGTTGCCTCTAGCTCGCCCGCCCGCCATTTATTACGCCAGAAGCTCCTTATGCTTTCCTCAATTCATATGTTTCACTGAAGGTGAGGTACCTTTATTAACGAGAAATGTTGAGTAAAGAATTATATTCTATCCTACTAATATTATATTATTCATGTGAAAGTTTGTAAGGATGAACGTGTGTTTTTGTATAGATGTTTGTTAACGTTTTACGCAAAAACGGCTGAACGGGGATGAATGAAAATTGGCGCAGGAATAGAATAGGTTCCTGGGGGTGGAAACATGATCGGTATTATACGCGAGTATAGTTGTGAGGAACAATGGGCTCTTATTTGACATAAACTACATCAAAACAACAAACAAACTTGACAGCATTTCCAACATGTAATAAAGAAATTGAGATACAATGTCGGGTTTTCACTTTACGGAATTGAATATATTTGCATGTGTTGCTACAATTGATCGATAGCGGATGATAAATTGAATGTATTGCGGAAAGACTTCCCATTTGCTATGACATTTTATTTGACTGGTTTTCGACTTTATTTGTAGAAACCTAACCTTACCTCTACGATTTTACAATAGTATAGGTCAAGCTTTCAAGCAAGTCAGTAGATTTTTAGTATTTCCTTTCGAAGAAGTGAATTCAAGTTGTATAAACTCACATTTCCCCATAATAGAAAACTACATTTTGAATATTTTTCGTATGTATAAATGAATAAGACTATAAATAAAAGAGATATCTACAATTATATTTATTATACTTTTTACGGGTTAAAAAGGCTAAACTTTTTAAATATGTGTAAGTTCATTTTTTCATTAGTGACTAGAAATATTAAAATCAAATAGGTATTGAAATATTAAAACATATGAGACTTTTGAAAGGCATCAATGAATTAGTTGTACCTAATCAGTAATTTATGTAATATAATATACATTTTCAGTCACGCAAACACATGCACACACACACACACATGCACCGTATCACACACATCTACACAAACAATGTGTATGACAATGTGTACAGTACAACATGTACACTCGCTCGCTTACATAAATGTCCTAATCTAATCTTGATAACTAAAGCCCCACGTTATAAATATCACAGGTACAATAAACCAATAAAGCATTCACCCGATTTATGTGAGGGTGAATCGTTCCTCTGCGTATTTATTTTTATTTTTATAAAATATCGCTCATAAAGTTTTAACATAAAACAAGTCGGTTTTATTGCTTTGCAACGGCCAGTGGTAATAAATGGGGTATCGCATCGTAAATTTATATCGATTGACACATTTGAATTGATATTGCGCGATGAAAACCTCATCGTGCTGTTCATGGCCAATTACTTCGCTATCGGTAGTTTATGATACCGTTTTTTGATAGAGCTTCTTACAGCAGCGGATAATATAATGCAGTACACGATAAAAAAATCAAGATAACATATAACAAGTCCGGCGCGGCGCGCGGTGGATTTAATAAAATAAAATTACACTATACCTACTTTATTTGTGTTCATTTCTATTTGTAGAGTAGTGATCGGTATCCAAATCCATACGCCTATTTTTGTATGACTTTCATAGAAGTTATTATAACCTAAAAAGCTATTTGTGAAGTAAAGAAGAGTAGGTATTCCGAAGACGGCAAAGAAAAGATATGCCAAACTGGCATATCTTATATCTTTTCTTTGCCGCACTACACACACGACTAGGAATTATTTATCAATCCACGTTCATAATAACAATAAAAAAATGGCAGCAAATGCAAGAGGCGAAACATTGAAATTGAATAGTGTATATACTTGTGTGCGGGTATGCATAATCAAATACACTTTGTAGGCTTGTACCGCACCGACTCGCTCGGCGGTTGGCAATAGAGTTAGAGTGAGCTACCCCCACCGCTCGTCGCCTCGCCAGTAAGCGTGCTACGTTTATTTGACATAATACACTACATATCTACCTTTTACAAAATTTGAAAATTAAAAATTATTATTTTAATATCCTCATCAAAATCACAAATTATTTACTTATTTAATATTAATAAAGTCCTAAATCACAAAACAGTTCAGTTTACATTTTTAAATCGATAGATATACAATTCTTTATTACACAGCAATAGGTTAATTCATTTCTCACTTAGATTGTTATTCATTATCAGTAACGTCGTCGTTCTCTGAATATTTATTCGGGCAAACTTCCCATTTACCTTCGACCTTCTTTAAATGAACTATGTTTCTACGAAACCGTTTACCATTATCGTCATTAACCACTTCAACGTCATTTCCTTCTTTATTGATCACTGTGTGTGGTTCTTCATTGAATGTAGTAGACAACTTATTCTCCTTCGTCATGTTTTTTAGATAGACTTTCTCCCCGACTGCGATACTTGATTCTGTAGCTTGTCTTTTCCTGTCTGCGTACTCTTTCCCCTTCATTTTCATTTCTGCATCTCTGTCTTTTGTTTCCAAATCAAAATCTGCAAACTCAACATCTACAACAGAAGGTAGCTTGTCTCTAAATATACGCCTGAAAAAAAGTTCAGAGGGAGATTTTCCGGTCACAGAATGAGGGGTACTATTATACATGGTCAAGTATTTAAGTAAGTCTGCCTGCCAATTAGACTTTTGACTTTGACTAATTCGTAAACGTTTTAATATGTTCCTATTTTGTCTCTCAACCTCTCCGTTTTGTTGGGGCCAATAAGGAATGCTATGGAACAACTGAATGCCGAATTCTTTACAAAAAATATCAAATTCAGTACTAACAAACTGTCGTCCGTTATCAGCAGTAATGCTAATTGGTGTGCCTAGTCGAGAAAATATTTCCTTAAGCAAATTTATTGTGTGTGTCGAGTCAATATTTTTTGTAATTTTGATTTCTTTATAACGACTATAATAATCTATTACAACTAAAAGGTAATGTCCTGTCGGTAATGGTCCAAGATAGTCTATAGCTATATCAATCCAAGGTTGTAATGGGAGCTGTCGCCTCCGCATAGGGTTTGGGGGATTCGGGGCCGAAACCAGGGTGCAGCCCTTACAAGATCTAACACAATGCTCCGCATCTCTATCGATTTTAGGCCACCATACTTTAGAACGTAGACGTGTTTTCATCGCTACAATACCCGGATGACCTTCATGGGCTGCAGCTAAAACTTTCGACCTCAAACTAGAAGGAATAACAATTTTATTCCCTCGCAAAAGCAAATTGTCTTGGAAACATAATTCGTGTTTAAAAATCCTGTAAGTATTGACACTTGGTTCCCAGCTATGATTACATAGTCCGTTCCTAATCAGTTTAAGCTCTGTATCCTCATTACAGGCTAGCCGCAGCTCACGTAGGGTGACAGCAGTAGGACGAAATTCATCTATGACCAGATTTAAATAGTTATCGTCATCAAAAGGTTCCGGGGGCCGATTTTCGACACACAATCGCGACAGTGAGTCGGCTATGTTTTTCTTGCCCGGACTATAAATAATTTTAAAATTGTACGATTGTAGGCGAAGGACCCAGCGCTCTATTCTTGCACATGGTTTAGAATCTGGCCCAAATATTACTTCCAGGGGCGTATTTACCCTAGGGCCAAGGGGGCCATGGCCCGGGGCGGCAGGTTGCGAGGGGCGGCGGAGCCGCCCCGAGCGTCTAATTTTTTTTTATACCACTTAGGTTGCAGACAAGCACACGGTGCGGCCCACCTGATGGAAAGTGGTTACCGTGGCCTATGGACGTATGCAACGCCAGGGGCGTCACACTCGTGCTGCCGACCCTGAAAATCTGATCTGGGCGCTTTAATCTTGACTCTAAAAGGCGCCCAGAGATAGACGCTCGGGGCGGTTTCGCCGCCCCTCGCAACCTGCCGCCCCGAATGTCTATCTCGGGGCGCCTTAATCTTGCTCTAAAAGGCGCCCGGAGATAGATGCTCGGGGGCGGCAGGCCACCCCTCGCAACCTGCCGCCCCGAACGTCTATCTCTGAGCGCCTTAATCTTGCTCTAAAAGGCGCCCAGAGATAGACGCTCGGGGCGGTTCCGCCGCCCCTCGCAACCTGCCGCCCCGAACGTCTATCTCTGGGCGCCTTAATCTTGCTCTAAAAGGCGCCCGGAGATAGACGCTCGGGGCAGCTCTGCCGCCCCTGCCGCCCCTCGCAACGTACCGCCCCGAACGTCTATCTCTGGGCGCCTTAATCTTGACTCTAAAAGGCGCCCAGAGATAGACGCTCGGGGCGGTTCCGCCGCCCCTCGCAACCTGCCGCCCCGAACGTCTATCTCTGGGCGCCTTAATCTTGCTCTAAAAGGCGCCCGGAGATAGACGCTCGGGGCGGCTCTGCCGCCCCTGCCGCCCCTCGCAACGTACCGCCCCGAACGTCTATCTCTGGGCGCCTTAATCTTGACTCTAAAAGGCGCCCAGAGATAGACGCTCGGGGCGGTTCCGCCGCCCCTCGCAACCTGCCGCCCCGAACGTCTATCTCTGGGCGCCTTAATCTTGCTCTAAAAGGCGCCCGGAGATAGACGCTCGGGGCGGCTCTGCCGCCCCTCGCAACGTGCCGCCCCGAACGTCTATCTCTGGGCGCCTTAATATTGACTCTAAAAGGCGCCCTGAGATAGACGCTCGGGGCGGTTCCGCCGCCCCTCGCAAAATGCCGCCCCGAACGTCTATCTCTGGGCGCCTTAATCTTGCTCTAAAAGGCGCCCAGAGATAAACGCTCGGGGCGGTTCCGCCGCCCCGAATGTCTATGTCTCTGGGCGCCTTAATCTTGACTCTAAAAGGCGCCTATTAGAGTAAATATTACGTACCTATATTTTTATTTTTATTTTTATTTTAATTGCATTCAAATTAGAAAACCCTAAATAACATTTGCGTTCAAGTACGGTGTAACTGGGGCCAAGCAGCTTGGGCGCCGAAGACGGTAGCGCCTTTCTCTCGCAGGGAGACGCTACCGCCTACGGTTAATTCCGGCCGAGGTGGTAGCGGCGCTGTAAATGGCTACATAGGGTTTCCACGTATCCTTATGACTAGCAGAGAGCACAGATAAGAGCAGCTAAGGGGCGACTGGTTCCCCGAGACCTGGGGGCGACAGGTGCGGTCGCCTGTTACTCCAATATATTCAGACCGGTAACGCGGCGGTGAAACCCGTACCTTTCCGGGGTTCATTGGGGACACCGACTACCCACACCCGAAGGAGCCTAAAAGGTCAGCCGGGTTGCGAGGGAAATATCTAATTGGGTAACTTTACACCCGATAATTGAGACCCGACAGAGACGGTGGGCGGTTTTAAACCGACACCGCATGTGGCACTTCACGAGGAATAATCACCCCTCGCAGACGGCCATAACTAGCACCAGGACCTGCGGCGAGAGGTGTTCCGCTCTGACGGTTGCTTAAAGAATACAACGCGTGAAGTGGCATATACATGGAGGAGCCCAGGCAGAGGTGGCATTGCAGGGGTCGGCTCCTGATCTGTCTCAGGAACTCACCGAAGCAGCCATAGCTGGGCGCATTGCGTCAGCTGGTAAGAGAAGCTACTGTGATACCTCTATCGCGTTATCGGCAGCGAAGACGTGTGAGAACCCCCTTCGAGCATCACCTCATCCGAACTAATCTTGTCCTTTTGTCGAGTCGACGACATATTATGTCATATTATGTTTGCCCAGTGTGCAACCACCCTGATGGCGTTCTCAGAGGCACCCATGACTTCCTGCGGTGTACACGTGCTTAGGCATGCAGCACACGTTAGCGCCTACCTCACTGTAGTTCCGCATTCACACCGTTGTGCCTGGGTCCACCTTATCTGAGAAACTCCATCTAATTCGGTTTTCGTTACTTCGGCTGACCTGCATCCGAAGTCTATTTCAAAAGTCAAAAGTCAAAAATCATTTATTCTGTATAGACCATTAAAACGGCACTTACAAAACGTCAAAAATATATAATTATGTACTAAAGACTAGCTTAGCAAATGGACCACCGGTTCGAAACGCGGCCCTGGCCTGAGAAGACTCCGGCAAGAAACTCAGCGGGCTTTTTTTTTTTTGGTCTATTTACAAATAATGCTTAGTCTAAGTAGACTAAGTAGTCAAAATACAATAATTTGTTTGAGAAGCATGCATGAGTGAACAGCTCATTTCCAAGCTAGTTTATCATCTAAATATTCTTGTATTTTATAATAGCCCTTTTGGCACAATTTCCTCTTAACTACATTTTTAAATTTATTTATAGGTAAATCCCTAATTTCCTTAGGGAGCTTGTTAAAAAAGCGTATACAGTTACCCTGGAAAGAACTGCTAATTTTTTGGAGTCTGGTTTAAGGCCTGCCAGGTGGTGTATGGGCAGCCTCTGTGCTCCCCACACATCAATTGGCCAGAAAGGGTTCGTAAGTAAGAGAACCAGGTATGCCCACTTCAGATCCAGTCACCAAATACATCCAAGGACTTGGGTAACTCCAGCTGTGGCTTACTTGGTTGCTTCTGATTTCGTGCCGTCACTATCCAGTCCTAGCCGATGTTCCACAGAAGTGGCCCCAGATCCGCGCCAGCTGGAACACCCCGCCACATATCTCATTTACCAAGCCCTGTCCTACGTGGGTAGATACTGGCATACACCGATAAGTAAGCCCCGAAAATGACGCGAGGATAGAGAGGCACCCCGTGCTGAAAGAGTGCAGCTCTGATGCAGCTCCATGGCAAGGTGTTAAAGACGTAGGCAACAATAGACACTGCCAGCATCAACTCGCCGTGCCACTGCTTCTTTCACCAGGGCCTTCAAGCGCGTGTTGGCATCCACGGTGCTCCAGACTATAACCAAATTTATTGTCTACCAAATTCGGCCTCACTCCTGTACTGTAAGGCGCTCGATGTGGCACTTCACGAGGAATAATTCGTTTAAAACACCTGCATGACTGCACACCTTATCCATCAATACAATGAGCCGATAGGCGGACGGTAACTTTGCAGAAGAGGACCAGTATTCCTGTCTTTCAAATTTTCGGAATCCGTCTCTACTTGAGGCATGTGTTATAGAGCCCTTCAAAACGGGATCGGGGAGTGCCTTTAGAGCCTAGAGTGATGCCAGGTCCCAAAGCGGTGCTTTTGCTGTTGCCTTTGAGCCATAAAACATCATTCTTCACAAGCTATTGCTGTACTCAAGTGATTTTTGGTGGAAATTTAACCCCCCTCCCCTCGTACTGGGACTTTTCAATATGACGTGCATGGTTTTGGGGGGGGGGGGTCATGTCCCCTGTGACCGTTTATCACCCCAGTGAGAAGTAATATCTGCGCCCTTGCTTAGTTTTAATCTCAATAGTTCGCGAAGGGGCTCGGTCCAAGTTGCCAAATTAGGGATCCATTTTCCAACATAATTCACCAAGCCTAAAAAGCTTTGTACCTCTTCAATGACGCTTGGCTCTCGAAACAACTCGATAGTTTTAATATATTTATCTAATGGTTTAACACCATCACAGGCCAATTCGTGACCCAGGAATTCTATTTGTCTAACCCCATAAACACATTTTCCATCATTTAATAAGACATGGTTATCTTTTAAGACTTGCAAAACTTTTTTGAGCCTGGCCCCATGTTCAGCCTCATTGCTGCCGTAGACAACAATATCATCGATAAAATTAACTACGCCACTACAAGGCAAAAGAACTCGTTCTAAATTTTTCTGAAAAAATTCGGGTGCACAGGAGATGCCGAACATAAGTCGCTTATACCTAAATAGTCCTTGGCTACAAATAAAGGTTGTGATGTGTCTACAGTCTTTGCTCAACTCTAATGATGAAATGAATTTTTCAAATCTAGTTTAGAAAATATTTTGGCGTTTCTGAACCTTGGTATTAACTGTTCCATAGTGGGTAGAGGATGTTTTTCCCTAATAATAGCTAGATTTGCTCGCCTCATATCTACACAGATGCGAACATCACCGTCCCCTTTAAGGACTGGTACCAGGGGAGAAATCCAATCCGAAGGGCCATTTACAGGTTCTATGATGTCTAACTCAACAAGCTCTTGAATTTTTTTGTTAATTTTCGCCTCTAAGGGGATTGGAACTCTACGACAAGGTTGAGAGACCGGTTTGACAGACGTATCTATAGGAATATGAATTTGAACATCTTTGAATTTAGGGAACCTACCATCAACTGCATTCACTCCTATCCCTAGTTTCAGGACTCCAAGTTTAGTGGCAGTGTCCTTCCCCAACAAATTCCTTGAGCCATCCTTGATGACATAAAAAGTTGATTTGATACTCCGGAATCCGCTGTTAACCATTACAGTAGAATCGAATGACCCGAGAACTGTAAGAGGCTTCTGATTTCCATAAGCCATAAATGTCTTGTTTGGTCTGCTTATTTGGTTTTCGACGCAAACCTTTTTGCTTTTAAGAGTTTGCCAGGCTATATCACTAATTATGTTATGTTTACTACCAGAGTCTATCAACATATCAATTTCAACATCCCCGAGAATGCATTTAATACTATCGTCACCCTCGATGTGGAAAATGTAATCGACTTCATCTGATTTCTTCTTTAACTTTTTATCAGGATGGGTAGTCTGATTGGTTTTAACCATATTGTCATTCAATTTGCGTTTGTTTACCCTAGTTTTGCACTGTTTCCGGTAATGTCCAACAAAACCGCACTTGTCGACATTTTTTGTCGCGGGCCGTACAGGACCTACTATCACTTGAATGATTACCACCACAACGGGAGCACAAATTTGAACTCGAAATCTTTTTAATTTAACGCGTTTCAACTCTATTTACCAATGTGTCTTTACTAGGTCCTGGCAAACCAAAGTTACTAAGTTGACGGCTTACAGTTTCTAAAGCGTTTGCTTCGTATATGATTTTATCAAGTGTGACGTCATCACCGAGAGTCAATATTGTTCTTCTTAATTTAGCAGACTCGCATTTCTCGGTGATTTGGTCGATTAAATGGTCGTCAGGAGCAGTAAATTTGCATTTCGAACTTTGGTGTCGGAGTCTAACAAGAAACTTGTCAAATTTTTCTTCACTTTCTTGTTTAATAAGCCTAAACAAATGACGTTCATATACACGACTTTGTTTTGGTGCAAAATATTCGTTAAGCTTACTAATAGCGACGGTAAAAATGTCGTCATTGTCACTAGCAGTTTCTAAATGTGCGCCAGGAATATTATAATAAATTTCCTGTAGAGGTAAACCACCCATATGCAAGAGCACTGCTCTTTTTGCTTCTGTTGAAGTAACATTAGTAGCAATCAAGTATAGTTCGAGTGCTCGTTTCCATTTTTCCCAGCGTAATCCCATAGAAGTTGGGTCACCATCACAGTCCAAGGACTCTAGAGGTGGTAAGTGTGACATTTTTGGGACTACCTGTAACAAAGGATTCATATCCTTTTGTAGGTACCGTTCCGATTTTCATCGAACTACCTCTAGATCTAATTTAATCGATTTACGATATAAATAAGTTATTTTTATATTAATAGATCTTTTAGGTACCGTTTGGTCACGCAAACTACCTCTATAACCACTTTATTGTTGACAGAATAGAAGTAAACGAATATTAGGTATAAGCACCCGTAGATGTGTACACAATTACTATAATTCGGTTATTAAAATAGCTAATCCCAAGAATAAATCAGGAACAAAATATGTTCTAACGGTGGGTACTTTGTTAAAAATACTTATTACATTCGCAAGTTCACAACCTTACGAATATTTTATTAATTTTTTTTTTTTTGTAACACTAGTATGCATTTAATACGCAATTATTTAAATAGTTTCCTTCTGTCAACAATTTGTTTGTGGATATATACGTGCATAACTCGTTAGTCAAAAACGACTATTTGGGTACCAATCAAATAACAAATCACTTTGAAACATTCCATAAATAACACCAATTACGAAAGTACATAAACTACGAAAGTTAGTCGGAATACAATATTGTTTTTAAATTTTAATATAAATTATTTTATTATGTAAACTATTTCGGTGTAAATAAATAGTTTTATTTACGTTATTGTATTTAATCTTTAAAATATGTAAGTTAATTTGATCACAGTATTCAATTCGAAGTAATGTAGGTACCTACATTCACTTTATGTTACATGGAGTATTCCAACAAACGACTGATAAGTTATTGATTTACCACGATTTTTGTACATACCTTGCACTTGTGTAATCCTGGCAGGGTCGCCACTTGTATATACTTGTGTGCGGGTATGTATAATCAAATACACTTTGTAGGCTTGTACCGCACCGACTCGCTCGGCGGTTGGCAATAGAGTGAGCGGCTAGCGCGCGCTAGCCGCTACCCCCACCGCTCGTCGCCTCGCCAGTAAGCGTGCTACGTTTATTTGACATAATACACTACAAATAGTATACATTGTTAATTTTAAATTGGCATAATGGGGTACGAAGTACGCCACAAGAAAGTCGTAAGCAGTTACGGCTAACAAGTCAGTCTTATCTTAAAGAAATGGGAATAGAAATGTTATATCAAAAGTATACTTACAATTTTGAAGTCAAACCAATATAAATTAAATAACAAACTTTATCAGAGACGTTACACAAGACACCCAGACAGGCACTTGTTTCCACTTTGTTTTAGTTAAACTAGAAACTTTATCAATTTCAGTCGTGAATGCAAGTTTTCAGTTCTTATAATTATTACGTTTGTTTATTTTATAGGCAGCACGAGTGTAATACCCCAGCTGGTGTTGCATACGTCCATAGGCCACGGTAACCACTTCCTATCAGGTGGACCGTGTGTTTGTCTACCACCTAAGTGGAATAACAAATCAAATCAAATCAAATCATTTATTGCTCACTAAGTGTAGATACATTGGTGTTACAAGTATATAGTCGTGCTTAAGACTTAGCGCCATCTTCAGGCATTGCAATATTACAAATTAAAAATATTACAAATTAAATAGAAAAAAGGCATGTCAATATATGTCAATAATAATATAAAATAGTCAGAAAAAAGGCATGTCAATATATGTCAATAATAATATAAAATAGTAATCGTGGCCGAGATAATCATGTGACCAATTAATACAATAATAATGTCTAAGTTTGTTACACTATGTCAATGAAAAAAATTTAATAATCAAAATAATCATCCAGAGAATAAAATGACTTTTCCATTAGCCATAACTTAAGTTTTCGGCAAAACCTATTAGTTGGTAGACATTTAAATTCATCTGGCACTGAATTATATACACGGCCGCACATTATAGTACAGTTTTTCAAGTACAAAAAATACCTATTATTCAGCTTTCTATACGAGGTTTCTTAGCACCCTTGCTTTTAATAGTGGTATAATTTTTTACAAAATGATTGTTGAAAACACAAAAGAGTTCCTCACTTGGCCCTTTGGATAGTTGTAGAAATGAGACCTCGTTGGCGACTCTCCTAGTGGAGAACTTAATAGCTACTTCGGAAGACACTTGTTAGGGAACAAAAGACTGAGTACATATAGCAACGATTTTTCACTTGTCACTTTTGTTTTACTTTTTGCTGCTTGGAGAAAATATATTTTCATGTAGTTTGTCCCTTTACAAATTAAGCATTTTTAGAGCATTGAAAATGTGTTTGGGAACGATTTATAGGTAAATGTACCTTTAATATTTTTAGTTAGGTCTTTGTAATTTGATCGAGATTTAATCTCTCTTGATAGGTTAAGAGAGATCTTAAAAAAAAATGTTCTGTAAAATTAAAGTTTAGTAATGGTCACTATCGCAAATGTATACCCCTAGGTAGACATTTGCAAATTCTCCTGACTATATTATCAAATTGTAGTTATATCATAAACTTTATATTTTTCAAATTATATTTTACTTGAGCATAACCATCTAAACACAATTTTGTAAACATTACTAAGCTTTAGTTTTATTAAAAAAACATTTATTTTTGCATTATGAAGATGAAAATTAAATGTTAAAATTACACAATCATTTTTGACGTTCCCACATTCTAAGCTTTGGAAAAAAGTTGCATCCACTTTTCAAGCTTTCATATTCCCACAAGTATTATATTGTAGCGTTTAATTTAAGTGGCCAGTCTGCGGGCATAATATTAAAAGAGGCTTCTTTGTGAGGTGCCAGCGTACTAACAAATTGGCGTAGAAGTTTGCGCGGACGTTACCATTGAGTGTGATTTCACATACAGATGCTGAAATTATTTATGCTCTTGTATTTACAAAGGCTTTTTTGAAATGAGACGTGGCAGCCTTTTGATACGAGATGGCGACACGCCTACAAACGCATTGAAATTTATATGTAAAATTGTTATTTGTTATAGATTCGGGCGTTTTTAGCCTGCATCCAGAAGTGCGAGTGTTTGAGTAATTCATAAAGAAATATTATCAAATAGGAGTTGTTGGCACTATTTAACAATTATGAGACAGCAACGATTCTATTGAAGTTTCATGGTTAAGATGTTATTGATCACTAGTCAATGCTAATTGATTGATGGCTGGATTGATGAATAGACAGCGATAAAAAATCCATTTTAATTTATTTTCATTCTATGTAAGAATATTGCAGTTACCTATAACTGTACTATCCTGATATGATTGTTTTTTTTATTGTTTTGTTTTTGTTCTTAGTGGTCGTTATAATATATTATAATCTACTAGCTTTTTAATCAGATTACAGATTTAATTATCAAACATACACCGTAGTCCTTGTAAGCTCGTTTTATACATATACACGATCATTTACGGTCATGTAAACAACTTAATTAAATCGAAATTTCTAGAGCGAATTCAAAATCAAACTCTAAACATACCGCTTAGTAAAATCACCGTTGTGTAAAGTAATCATTTCCAACACAGTGATTCTTGTTATAACAGAAATTACCAAAGAAAATTATGAAACGCTAGATTCAACAAAGTAAACAGTAGACTCAGTATCTACTCAAACGGAAATAGGAAAGCTCTAACCAGACAATACCGTCTCATCGACTTTTTGCTCACTATATCACTAATGAAAGGACACTTGAAAAGAACAGGGCGTGCGTCCTGTTCTTGTGTTCCATCTGCAGCATCTGCTTTGTCAGTAAATTGCTTGTCCAATAGTGTATAGTGTAACACGTGTGGTTTCAATAAATGTACATTGCAGGGAACGTGACTGCAATCCGTGTACAAATGAGAATAAATAACCGTAATAAAGCGGTTACCTGAAACACACGTTAATGTTAATGACTTTCATTTAAGTGCTTGTAAGTTCATATTGGTGGTTCATTTGTTTAAATTTTTTTTAATCAGTTAAATGTTTGGCAAAAAACCTAGCTCCCTGACTATGTTCCTAAATTCTCCTCAATATCTACCAAACTGCAATGCTTAGGTTTGATGTGACAACACTAAAAAGTAGAGCTACCAACATTACGCAATTGCTGTCAGTTTGGATTCGATAACACAACTGAGGTAGATGTAGTAAACAAAAATCACTATTTTGGCGTTCTGATATAATTTTAGAGTTATTTACCTAAGGGTTTCTTGTGGCAGTGGTAGGTACACTGCAGCTGTTATACGATATGGATACGACATATGTGCAAATACTGAAACCGCGAAGCATCCTGGTCCGTAGGAATAGAACCAAATTAAATTTAAACTTAAATTCCCTGATTTATAAAATCCGAAATTTTCTAACAAAATAATTATTAAAATAAATGTAGAAAATGCAACCACTTGTATAAGTCATTAAATAGTTTCATCCATTGCTTTAAAGTCATTGACTGTGTCATAAGTCATTAATAAATACGCACACACCTTCACACACACACACACAACAACTTCACACACACACACAACAATAGGCATAGTAGGTAACTTACTTGAACAGCTAAGCGGCAACATGCGATTCTACAGAGTGCTCAAAGTTGTTCAAATTCTATAAAATTAAAACTCTAGTTTCTGCCCTTAATACTGGACCAATTTTGTTCAAACTTTTCCTGCTTGAAGCTTAGGGGGTACCAAGTATATGGTTTCAATTATTGCCTATATGTCGTATCCATATTGTATATGTTTTTGGAAAGTAAACATATCAGTGCACTTTTTTGAGAATATAATTTTAATGTTTGGTATTTCGAGGTTATAATGGCGGCTCGCATAAAAATAAAACTTGGTGTTGCCTAATTTGTACATACTAGGTAGTGTAATCCTAAAATGTACTGGTACAATTTAGATATAACTTGATGTTTAAACATTATACAATATTAATATTTAAAACTTTATGTATAATAATTTTTATAAAGATGTATAACGGTAAGGCTAATTTCAATTTGTAGAAGATACTAGAATCTTATTTAGACCGTAAGTACAATTTAAGATACCTATGGTACAATTAAGGAAACCGGTTTCCTAAATTGTACTTTTTTAGACCTTTTGAAAAACTTTTATTGTCCTAATTGGGTTATATCGCCGCATTTTCTACTTATAAAATATGGATACCAATAGAACAACCTTTTTATTTCTTATAATATAATCCTTTTAAGTGATATAGTTTTTGCGATATCTTGTAAAATTCGTTAACTGGTACAATATCGGCAACCTTACCCTATACTAGACAACGCGTGCGATTCATAATTTATAACCATGATACCATCCCAGTAGGAGTTCTGTCGAACATAGACATGTCTCTCGTACACGAACTGTTGAATAACTTACAAGCAAGTTCGGAAGTACTTCACGGTACATTAATACGGACTGTGATACTGTTTGAGTTGCGTATGACGACCAAGTTCTGTTATTAACGTAGTTTAGTATGCTGTTTAGTATGAAATAGTGAATCCAAGTTGTGACCTTATATGAGGTGATATTAATACGAGCGTCCTAATATTGAGTGATGAACATGACTAATGAATGATGCAACCGGGATTCGTGGATTTCAGTTGCATCATTAGTCATGTTCATCACTGTCTATGATGGTGAAAGGAAAATAACTCACTGTCTTACTGAGAAAACTCTCGTGGAGAAAATATTCATACATGTTTTTTTGCGCTTGCATCTTTTCTCACAGAAGAGGATATTTATATTCATAAAACGAAGCAGCGTGAAACCATCGCAATATAGTAACAAGTACGAGGGGAACAGCAATATAACATAAATTTTGTTTACGTTTTTACAGTCCCATTTAGTAGATATAGCCAGCATGCACCTAAAGCTATTTGAATATACTGCGAACACAGTAGTGCATCAAAATAAATGAGGTTCGCCATCCGTCGAAGGAATCTTCGAATATATTCCAAAACTGCGAGTGTTTCGATTAAGTACCACCAGTCCCCCCGTCGAGCCGGTGGGGGAGGTTATGTCGGACTTGAACCGACTAAAACACACGCTTTCTGTGGGCCGTTGGTTGCCGGATATGAGATTGTCTTAGATATATCCCTCGCACCCCGGCCGACGATTAAGTACCTACAATAGAATAAGCTTTATACTTAGGTAGCGATCTTAAATCATGATTTTCTACCTTCTTTCACTGACAATAAAACTTATTAAACTAACGCCTTGATTGCTCTCTTTAACTATAATATTGGCGAGGTTGAAAAATCTGTGTTATCCGCCAGCGTTTCACTAAAAAAGACATGTAAAAAAATCATGCATATTATACCGAATGAAATGGGTAAAATTACAATTTTGACGCAATGTTGGGTGAAAAAAGGGGTACTGGGCTAAACACAATGCATCTAACATGGGCAAAGAAGCGGCAACGCTTCTCTTTTTTTTTGAGGGAAGCTTTGCTGATTCGGAGCCATATAGCGGTATTCTACTGAAGTGGGAATAATCAATGTATTGGGTTACTCATTCACTCACTCACTCATGGGTGCCGCAATGCCTCAAAACAAAGGTTTTCGACCAGTGCGTCCTGCCTGTTATGACCTACGGCACAGATTAATAAATAGTTACTACGTAACAGATACATCACTCCCATACAAAAGTGAAAATACCTACGCTATATTCGCCTACAAAATTTTAATAATTCATAGAGTCGAGACTGTGTTGCCCACCGTGCGGGTGACGTCATCGTAAGAATGCGCTAGGGTTATACGGTATACGGTATACCTATGATGATTATTGTAATAAAACGAATTAACCACATTTTTTATTAGTCAATACAATATGTTTTAGTTTTATAATAATTTACCTATAATGATTTATATTTTTTTTCTCTTCTCGGAATCTATTATTTTATACCTTGTCGAAAATAATTATCTTAAATCGCGTAAATAATTTTAATAAATAATATAATCATAAGGAAAGCGACAGAAAATCAACGGTTTTTATCATTTGTAATACGGTGCTACTTTATGGGCCTTACTGTACCTATAGGTATACAGTAAGGTATACGTATACCTACTGTATTTACAGTTTCCTCATAAGAATTTTTCCAATTTTAATGCATTTAGTTTATTAAGTATTTTGTTCAAATCAGTTTGTTCAACCATTGGTATAAAATTACAAAATAATTTACAGTAGGTATAGCTGCTTATAGACGCTTAGTCCTACCCTAAAAATATCGGACATTACCTACTATTACGTACGTATTCTATTACGTAAGTACTAGGTAACTTCAGTATTAGAATTACCTATAAAACAACATTTATATAATACCTGACTCAAAAAACGTCTTAATTTACGATTTACATACCTACTTATTACTTAGGTACTTATGTTCAAAGAAATAGACTTAGATTATACCCATCCACTGCACATTAATTACGTGGTTTCGGCATTTCGAAGCGTAAGCTCGGGAAACGTGCGGTGCAGTGTGATGCGAGCGCTCAGGCGCGCGTTCGGCAGCCCTCTGCCAGTTTGTACAGTCGACTGTACGCCAAGCTGTAGGTGTTTATCGCGTGGCCTTGAGCGAGTGACGGAAGCCTGCCTACCGTCAAGGCCACTGACGGTGGGGTCAGTCCGTGACCTAAAAGTCGCGCAGCGGGCTATGGAGCGAGCTATGCTTGGAGTCTCTTTGAAGGATAGAATTCGCAACGAGATTATCCGACAAAGAACCAAAGTTACCGACATAGCTCGCAGAATAAGCAAGCTGAAGAGGCAGTGGGCTGGCCACATCTGCCGAAGGACTGATGGCCGTTGGAGCAAACGAGTCCTAGAGTGGAGACCGCGCGAAGGTAAACGGAAGGCGGGACACCCCCTAGCTAGGTGGACTGATGACCTGCGAAAGGTGTCTGGGACGGACTGGATGCGGAAGGCGGAGGATCGGCAAACGTGGCGCGTATTGGGAGAGGCCTATGTCCAGCAGTGGACTGCAGTAGGCTAATTGATGGATTGACTCATTCGCAATGCGGTAGGTTTCGCCACCTTAGTATTTCATGTATTTTCATGTACTAGGTACTCCTAGTGGATATGGCAGAAATGACGGGGCGTCTCTTCAAGATTGTGAGTAAGAAAACCTGTAGGGTAGTCTGTCTGACTTGGACCACCGCACCGGCCATTCAAGCCGCAACACAGATTGGTCAAAGGAAAGAACAGTGGTTATTCATAACTGTGTGGGAGACAATTTAAAGATCAGGCCAACCGGGTATACGCATATTTTACAATTCATTTATATTGTACTTTGCTGTATCTTAGGTATACGTCTTAATATAGTAGTACAAAAAAATCCGCTGAGTTTCTTGCTGGAATCTTCTCAGGCCGGGGCCCTGTATCGAACCGGTAGTTCATTTATTAGTCTTAATATTTTCCATTTTGACATTTTGTAAGTGCCGTTTTAATGGTCAATATAGAATAAATAATTTGTACTTACAACATAACTTTAGTGAAACAGTATAATAAAAACAAGTAGGCATAATAGTTGAATAATTTATTAAGCAACAATATAAAAAGTAATAAAACGGAACAGAAACCCGTCAGATGATTGATGCAAGTTAAACGTTGTAATTACGAAGCGTCGCGTGTTGCCATTGTGCTGTGCGTTTACATTTTAATGGCAATCGTCATTTTTCATTGGCCTCATACCACCGCGTTCTGCCTTGATTGATGCTTATATTTATTAAGATTTTTTCTTGATATCAAATTATATGTACGTACAAATTAAAATGAATAATGCATCGTGACGTGATATTTTTGATTTAAAGGAGAAATCCGATTCCTACGCAAACATGAACGCGTTGATTTCAAACGGGGGCACCGGATATCGGATGGACGACCCACCCGCGACATCTATAGCCTGTCGATTCATACGAACTTGATGATGATACTGAACCGAAAATTAGAACACTTCAAAACTTTCTTGAATATACATTGAACTATCTCATATTATGATAAACGTGAAGCATATTGGGAGAAGCCTGTGTCCAGCAGTAGACTGCAATAGTATAATTGATTGATTGATATTATGGTACTGAACCGAAAATTAGAACACTTCAAAACGAATTTATTAAGCAACTTCTGAGGATAACTAACTAACTGTATATATCTATGGTCTGAAACTTCCGCTCTCCAGCATTTACTGTTATAAATTGCCATAACAACAAACTGTAATAGATATACAATTTAAATGCACAGAATGGAAAAAGCTTTCTAAACTAAGCCAAGAATTGTAACAGCTTAGTCCCAGCAAGAGAATTCAACCAGAGTAAGTCACGAACTTAAATTGCTCGGTCAGTGTGAAACTTTTATATGGTAACAAAGTTTAGTTGGCACTACAAAGTAGGTACTCTTAATTTACCGAGATAAAGCCTTTACTTTGGTTTCAACAAAACAGATACATTTGTAGTAAATTTGTGAGATAAATTAGGACGCTCATTGCGTCAAAATTCGCAATACTGAGTGAAAATGCTTCTATTACTTCCAATGTAATTATTGTCTGCTACGTAATTACTAGTATTATGTGACCACTTTGCACTATATTGTTTCTTTCTTTCTTTCAATAGATAGATTTATAATCTATAGAAGTACAACAATGTACTGTCATGTTGATTGATTCGAGAGGTGACACGGATGCCTCTTGTACCAACTGACGCAAGTGATCTCCGGCAAAAGGAGTTTCGGAGGCCATCGGAACGCCTATATTCAGAATTAAAGTAATCCGAAACATTTAGAAGATCTCCATCTGTTTTAGATTCCAAGCTTTATTTTAATGACAAACATCAAAAGTTATATTTCAATCTCAACTTAAGTATTATGTTATTAAATTTCCGTTTTGTATGAAATAAGTTAAAGTATTTCGTCTGTTATTTACAGTAAAATTTTTACATGTATGTCAGGCATAGTGACAGTTCAGATGTAATTAATTAATAAGACTCAACTCACGGTAACCACTTTCCATCAGGTGGGCCCGTGTGCTTGTCTGCGACCTAAGTGGTTTAAAAAAGAACATCCATAAAGTATCTCAGTGAAACACTGTAAATCTCATTAATTACGAATAAACTTTTTAATGCCTTCAAAAATAAACCTTTGAAATAGGTACCAATCCGAAACGGTAACTTCAAATTGTTCATTTATTCGTTGGTTGCTAACCGATGAATAAATGAGCAACACCTGCGCTAGATGCACGGAATGCCTGAAACTGCGTGGGAACGTAGTCGAATTCACTCGTTGAGAATGAAAGAGGAATCGTAAAAGGCTTTTGGATTGAGAATGCTGAATCATCGCAGTGTCGAGTGGCGTCGCGAGCTGCACTAGTGATGACGTGCAATAACGAGCTAGGGATGTGTTAACAATCCTTCATATCGATATTTTTTTTAGATAATGATATAATAATAGAAGTCCTTTTTCAAAGATACACGTAAGTCCCTAAGCTGAGGCACAGAACAGTTATTAGTGTTGAATGTTGTACCTGAAGTTGAATTATCAGGCATTATATTGTGAAGACTAAAAACTTTGGAGGAAAAGCTGAAATGATGCTTTCTTTTAATAAGAAGTAATGATGTGTGGAATGATGTTAAATGGTTTACAGTACTAATATATTTTTATTAGTAACTGACTTTTGTTATTCGTTACTATTCAAGCTAGTCTGTTCATATATTACTATTTAATGTTGACTTGTATCGTAGACCTGACAATAATATGAAAAAAGAGACTGTATAGCAAATTGTGAGTATCATGTGATTTTTAAATAGTTTGTACTTTTATCGATTTTGAGCTTTAACTAATATTGGTGATATCCATTTTGTCTGGGCTAAAATTAAGTACATAAGTAAATGAAGAAAATAAACATCATTACATAAACAAAATTGCTGTCCCAGTATCGATATCTACATCACTACGGCCATACCATAAAAACTAGTGCCTAATCTTGCGCGGGATCTCAAAAGAAAGGTTTGAAAGCGGCTCACTGGTGTCTCGTCGCCTGATGAAAACCTTTCTCGAGTGTTGCCGGCCCTTTAATATTCACCCCACCTCTTTGTTTTAGGCGATTGACGAAAATCACGGTGGTGTCGCTAGCCTCGGGCTATACTACCTCTTGTTTGCATACATTGCAATTTGTTTACATGGGCCGACATGAGCGCATTTTCGGTTTATCCATGTGTACTGTGTACCCATTGGCTTACAACGTATAGGAAAATATCCCTTGGCTTGACGAAACATAGAACATAAGCAACAGATTTTCAACGTAGGTGTTTTGATTATGTAAATATTACCCTACATTCTAGAAAATGTATACTGATTATATATTCTTATGTATTGATTCTATTAAGTAAGTAAAAGAAAAACTACTTAATAGGTATAATATTTGAGGTTCAGCACATATACTAGCAACTAGGTATATATACTTATATAATTTCAATTAAAGACGTGAGTGGATGAAGGGGGTAACTAACATTTTTGAAATTTTTGATTTTTTGCGTTATATGACGGTTATAGGTGTATATAAACTATATTAGACCAAAAAATGCGAAATTTAAGCTTAGTTTCCAAAATACCAGAAGATGAAGAGCATAACTGCAACAAAAAAAGCAAAAGTTACATGGAAGAAGGAGGTATGTGCCTTAACGTCTTCTTCCATTGAAAATCGGTCCATTAAACGTATTTTTTCAATGGAAGAAGGGGTTATGTGTAAGAAAATGCACTGCCACGATGCTTTATTTCATTCATGATCATGCTCTTTCATTCCTGCTCTTCTATGTATATTACTAGGGTGGCTGTATGTAACAAAAAAATTTGTAACATTTTTGAAAACCACTACATAACCAGCAACAAAGAGCAACTTTTTGTTGCCGTCATACATGACAGTACAAAAAGGCGCAATGTATACAGAATGATGTCGAAATTCATTAGCTCATCTTGTTTTTATACCACATATATGGCAGACAAGCACACGGCCCGCCTGATGGGAAGTGGTTACCGCGGCCTATGGACGCTAAAAGACCCTACTTAGATTTCACTCCGACTCAGAACTGACTTCACTCTGATTTCCGCCAACTTCAAACCGACTTCATTTCGACTCCCTCCGACTCCAACTTCACTACAACTCCGACTTCATTCTAATTTTAAACCGACTCCTGCCGACTCCACTTCCACTCCACTTTGACTCCATTCCAACTCCATAGCAACCTCACTTCGAACCCATGCCGACTTCAATCCGACTCCAAACACCTCTATTCCGATTCGAAACTGCATCCACTCTAACCTACGGCTCCATACCGACTTCACTCCGACTCCAAACCAACTTCTTTATTTCAACTCCAAACCGACTCCGTCCAACTCCAAACGGACTTCACTTGAACTTCACTCTGATACTCCGACTTCACTCTGAATCTGCACCGACTACACTCTAACTTCAAACCAACTTCACTTCGACTCCCTCCGACTCCAACTCCAAACCGACTTTACTCCAACTCTAAACCGACAGAGAGCAGAGTCAGAGTGGAGTCGGCAGGACGACTCCACTCGGACTCTGCTCCAATTCCATAGCAACTTCACTTCGATCCCTTACCGATTTCAATCCGACTCAAACCGACTTCTTTACTATAACTTTGAAAAGACTTCACTCCGATTTAAACCGACTCCACTCTGGTTGCCAAACAACTCAACTTCGACTGCAAACCGACTCCCTTCTATTCCACTCCGTCTCCCTCCAACTCTACTCCCACTTCAACTCCAAACAGTCTCTCTTTCTTCACTCCCACTTTAAACCGACTCCTCTCTAACTCTGTCCAAGACCGTGCACGGTGGAAAAGTAAAAGCCGGAAAGCGGATTACGGACTCCGAGGTGAAAGTCTCGGATGCGACCGGGACTATTGTAAAGATGATGACGAATGACTGTCTTGACTGTTTTAAAGTAAAAAAAAAGTTTCAACTGTGACGGCTTCAACACTGAGATGATGATGATATATCTATATGTTAAAAGTTTGAGCAGCTGTTGGGTTCTCCGATGGTCGAGAATAAATAAAAGACTGTGGACTGTATACTAGGTTCGCTGGTGTATTTGAGAAGCAGTACGAGGTACAATAGTACAATGCGCGAGCGGTGGAACGATGCGTAGGCGAGCACAGTCGGTGACGAATGTTCTGGTCGTCGCGTCGCTGATGCGTTGCGGTCCCCCACTTCGCCTGCTCCAAACCGGTTTGTAGTAGGGACGCGACGTGTTGAGTGAGGCGACAGATGACGAGGATATCGATTCTCGACATATTCCCCCGCAGGTGATGTTATATGTCCTGAACTGGAAGAGGACAAATATTATTAAAGGCTCTTCGGATCGTACCTCTTCTGGTACGAATATCTGCTACCCTGTTGGCCCCGTCGATACCCGGGAAGACCTTAATGATTCTGCCAATCATCCACTGTAGAGGAGGAAGATGTTTGTCTTTTACCAATACAACATCATTGATGTTTAGGCTTTGGTTCGAAGGCGTCAGCCATTTAGACCTCTGATGCAATGTAGATATATACTCCTTTTGAAACCTGGCCCAGAAGTGCTGCCTGATGTATTCCAGACGCTTGTAGCGCTCGGTACTGGATATATCCTTATCAAGTACTTGTGGTTGTGGAATTGACGTGAGTGGCCGTCCAATTAGGAAATGAGACGGAGTAAGAGCAGTTAGATCAAGGGGGTCTGTAGTTAAAGGAGTAAGAGGACGAGAATTTAAAATAGACTCTATTTGAGCCAGACATGTGTTCATCTCTTCATAAGTAAAATGAACTGTCTGCAGCAGTCGCCTGAGGTGATGCTTTGTGAGGCGTACCGCCGCCTCAGACATCCCATTGAAGTGAGGGGTATAAGATGGAGTAAATTTAAAATCTATACCTTCCTGTGCTATGTCATGTTGTATGTTAGATTCCTCTAGAAATCTATGCAAGTCATTGTGAGCACCCACAAAGTTCGTTCCGTTGTCGGACGATATGCTTTGTGGCTTGCCCCTACGAGCAATGAATCGGTGTAACGCGGCAATGTAAGATTCCTTTGTAAGATCTGTAACAAGCTCCAGATGAATAGCCTTAACCGAAAAACACACAAATATGCACAGGTAGGACTTTAAGAGCCTGCAGCCTCGACCCTTGCGGTCAGCTATCAACAATGGTCCCGCGTAGTCAACGCCACAGTGTAAAAAAGGAAATTCTAAATTAGTCCTATTGTAAGGAAGTTGACCCATAATGGGCTGAGTACATTGAGCCTTAAACCTAAAGCATTTCAAACATTTATTAACTATAGATTTAGATAGATTTCTACCGTTTAGAGGCCAGTATGTTTGACGCACGTTTGCAAGCAATAATTGTGGGCCTGCGTGTAGTAGATTATTATGAAACATATGAAAAATAAGTTTTGTTAAATGATGCTTGCTACAAAGCAATATGGGGTGTTTAACATCATAAGTATAAGGCGAATTATCCAATCTACCACCCACACGAATAATAAGTTTTTCATCTAGAAATGGAGATAAGGACAACAACCGATTTTTACCAGGTAAAACCTTCCCAGCCTTCAGAATAGAAAACTCGTCAGGAAACATTTCAGACTGAGCCTGTCGTATGATGACTACCATTGCGTTTTCTAGGTCTAAAGTAGTACAACTAGTAGTATGTAAGTGTTTTTTAGTTTTTAAGTGTATAAATTTTAGTATGTAAGAAATAATTCTTTGTATTTTGTTTAGGTTAGAATATTTATGTATTAGGCAAGATATTAAGTTAGTGTTTTGATTGTTATTATCGTTTAATTTATTTGTAGTTAAACATATTTTTTCTGTATAATCTAATTTACAATTTTTATTTGTATTAGGCATTTTAGGCCAAAACTCATTGCTTAATTTCAGGAAAGGTGGTCCGTGCCACCATATTGAAGAATTATTTAATTGATCCGCGGATGATCCTCGCGACACTAAATCAGCGGGATTTAACTTTGTAGGAACATAGCTCCATGTATCTCCCGTTGTGATCTCCTGTATTTCATTCACACGGTTGCTGACGAAATGCTTAAACTGGCCTGCACTTGTCGACAACCAACCTAGGACTACTGTTGAGTCACACCAAAACCGACAAGAATGTACGTTTAGAGTTAGCGCGGACATGACCTTAGCACACAGCCTTGCGCCCAGTAATGCTCCACAGAGTTCCAGACGCGGGATGGTGACTGGTTTTATGGGGGCAACCCTATTTTTAGACGTTAATAATTGCACGTTAATTTGACCCTTATTGTCGATAGACCTAACATACAAGCATGCACCGTAGGCGTGTTCAGAAGCATCGGTGAACGTATGGATTTCGATCCTATTACAATCTGTACATAGAACCCAACGCGGTATTTTTAAATTATTGAGAAAATGTATTTTATTGGCAAATGAGGTCCATAGATTAATTATGTCATCAGATAATTTCTGATCCCACGAATACTTTTTTATCCAAATCTTTTGCATGATAATTTTTGCTTCGACCACACATGGTCCGACTAGTCCGAGGGGATCAAAAATTTGACTAATGACCGACAAAATATGCCTTTTAGTTATCTTTTTATTATTTTCTATATTTATTTGATATGACAAAATGTCTAGGTTAGATTGCCAAACTAATCCTAATGTTTTCGATGTCCCTTTTGAATCTGAAAAATCATGAATAGTTGGGGACTCGCTATTTGAGATTGCATTTAAGATTTCGATACTATTTGATTGCCATTTTCTTAATTCGAACTTGGCGGAAGATAAAGTAGAAATGACACCTTTGCATATTCTAATAGTATCATATATAGAAGAGCTGCCACTTAAATAGTCGTCCACGTAAAAATCGTGCATAATAGAATTGTTTACGTCTTTATCACTAACAGTGGACGCTAGGCTAGACAAACACTTCGTTGCTAGATAAGGGGCTGAACTCGTGCCGTATGTCAATGTGTTTAAAGTGTATGTGTTCAAAGGTAAATTTGAATCACGTCGAAAAATAATTTGTTGTAATGATCTTTGGGTTTTATTTATATCAATACATCTATACATGCGTGCTATATCACCGGACACTACATATCTATGTTGTCTGAAACGCAATAAAATAGAATATAACTCGTCTTGAACAGTGGGGCCTACCATTTGCAAGTCGTTTAACGAGTATCCCGTAGAAGTAGCTGCCGAGCCATCGAACACAGTGCGAAATTTTGTTGTTGTGCTGGACTCGCGAAGTATGCCGTGATGCGGTAAAAAATAGCTGACTGTAGTGTCGTTTTTTGGCAATAATTCAAAATTTTTGGTCATGTGACCCAAAGATTCGTATTCACTCATAAAGGTAAGGTATTTTTCTTTAAACACGGGGTCACGATTAAATCTTCTTTCTAAAGCAAGAAAACGAGATTTTGCTAGATGAAATGAATTACCCAAAATTTTTGGATCGTGTTTTAAAGGCATTGAAACAACAAAACGACCTTCGTCGTCGCGAAAGGTGTTTTTGGCAAAGCTTTGCTCGCACGCCTTTTCTTCAACAGTCATAGAATGCCGAGATTCAAGCGTGTCAAGTTTCCAAAAACAAGAAAGGTCGGGGTTCGATTCCCCTTGTGTAAATAGACAAAAATTTGAAGAATTTGGTGTAGTAATGATGTGTTTTGTTACTAACCAACCCAATTTTGACTCGCGTAAGGTGGGCATATGTTTACCTAGTTCAATATGTTCCTTGCCCAAGATATCCCAAAATACGTCTGCACTTAAAAGAATGTCTATATTAGACGGGGTATTGTATGATGGGTCGGCAAGGGTGACACCACATGGCAAACGTACACTACTGACGTCAATGTACGAGGAGGGAATTAGTGGCGTAATTTTAGGCAAAACAATACAATTCAAGTCGATTTCATAATTTGTACATATTGATTTTATGCTAATATCGCAAGACTGTGTGCTAGTGGTAACATAATTATTAAAACCTGACACCGCGGCATTCACGGAGCGCCGGCGTAGATGAAGCCTTTCGCAGCAGCCTTCCGTTATTAGGTTGATCGCACTACCGTTGTCTAAAAGTACCCTTGCGTTATGTTCGACGCCGCTGCCGTCCCTCACGCGCACGATAGCTGTGGAAAAGAATATACGTGGCGCAGTAGTATCTGTGTAGGTATCACTAGCTAGGACAAGACCTTCTGTGTTTACTTTGGAAGACGATGGTTCGACTTTATCAAGGTGTAATAAGGTGTTGTGCTTGTACTTGCAGTACTTGCAGTGAGATAAGGTACACTTGTTACTAGAATGGCCAGGACGTAAACAATTTAAACAGACCTTGAGCTGTTTAGCCTTTTCTATACGCGATTCAACTGCAAGAGATTTAAATGTTTCACACTTAAATAAGGTGTGTGATTGATTACATAACTGACACTGAGGAGTATTAGTTTTACCACCCTCGCTTAAGTTTGAATCAGATTTAGATTTATTGGAATTTGAAGAATTATTATTATTAGTTTGACCATTATGATCCTCCAAGCTTTCAAGTAAGTCTGCTCGGCTTCTCAAAAATGTCATGAATATATCTAGCGTGGGGCTTTCATTTAATTTGTTTCGGTGTTCTTCCCAGTAACGTAATGTTGTTTTGTCCAGCTTTGAAGCTGTCATAAAAATAAGAAGGGTGTCCCAATACTGAGTGGGCTGCTTTAAAATAGTAAGCGCTCGAATATTTTTAATGGTGGAATCAATCAAAAACCTGATTGATTTACATGATTCCTTTTGTATAGGATTGATGTTAAATAAGGCCTGTACGTGGTTATTTACGAGCAGACGATTGTTATCGTACCGCTCAAGCAACATTTCCCACGCAGTTAGATAGCTTTCGCTTGAAAAATTGATGTGCTTAATAACTAAAGCTGCACTTCCCTGAAGTGAAGCGCGGAGGTAGTGGAATTTATTGATGTTGTCAATGCTTGTATTGTTATGTATGATTGAAGTGAAAACATCTCTAAATTCTAGCCAGTGCTGATAGCTGCCGCTGAAATGGGGTAAGTCAATTTTGGGTAACCTGACATTAGTGCTCTTAAAGCTCTCACCAGATTGAGCATCATTGGGGCTTGCCACAGGATCTTGCCATTCCGTCGGTGTAAGTAGATAACGCGCGGCTGCCACAAGCGGAAAGTACTCGTTTTGAAACATCTCCCGTTCCCGCTCGGAGTTATTCTCGTCGCTGCCGGTGTCACTAAGCATATCGATTTCATCCTGTAACGCGTCGAATTCAATATTTAAATTATCAATCTGGTTAAGACGACACTTCAGTTCGACTAACTGCAGCTCACTCAAACTTGCACAGCTTTTCAGCACCGTTAAATATTTATTAAATAATGTAAGCTTTGATTTTAAAGAAGATCTTTTCTTAATTAAAGTTTGTGCTTTTTCAGCAGGCATATTGCGTAAAAAGATAGTAGGTAGGTAGTTGAAGAAGGTAAGTAATGATAAGTTTGCTAAGATGCAATAGCAAAATGAATTAAGAACAAGTAGGTATGATTTATACAAAGGATTTAGATAATAAATCTACACAATGCAGTTAATAAATGCAAAGAATAGCTGCAAGCTCGGCCCGGCCGCGCCGTGCTACCTGATAACAAACCGGTTTGCTAAGCGGCGCGCGAGCGAGCGCATAAGCAGGCGGCACACATTAAGTTAAGAAAAGGATTTTTTACTATGTATAGCAAAGTATGCAACAAGAATGTGTGTATGCAATTTAATTATTTTAAGTAATGAATAAGATTTTGTACCTATATATAGCAAGGTATGCAACAAGAATAATGTATGCAATTAAATTTGTGTATGCAATTTAATTATTTTAAGTAATGAATAAGATTTTGTACCTATATATAGCAAGGTATGCAACAAGAATAATGTATGCAATTAAATTATTTTTTATGCTTATGGGATGTAACAAAATATTAAGTAGGTATAATATTTTATTTAATTATGAGGAAGATGATCACTGCGACTGACTCAATAGGCTATTTGAAGCAGGGCAAAGGAATAGAGAAAAAGAAGAAATTTAATAGTAAAGGAGATAATCAGCGGGAGCAATAAGGATGAATTGGAACGGACTCACCACGTTTTATCCAACCATAAATTATTTTTTCTCTTCGCCTTCTAAAATGTTCTACGCCTTTCAAAATGGCCACGTAACGATGACGGCGCTTTTTGAAAAAGTTCTTCCGAAGTCCTCACGCGCACAGTCGTCTGGACGAAGTCCAGACTTCTTTTCGGCGATGATGGACCAATATGTTGGGTTCTCCGATGGTCGAGAATAAATAAAAGACTGTGGACTGTATACTAGGTTCGCTGGTGTATTTGAGAAGCAGTACGAGGTACAATAGTACAATGCGCGAGCGGTGGAACGATGCGTAGGCGAGCACAGTCGGTGACGAATGTTCTGGTCGTCGCGTCGCTGATGCGTTGCGGTCCCCCACTTCGCCTGCTCCAAACCGGTTTGTAGTAGGGACGCGACGTGTTGAGTGAGGCGACAGATGACGAGGATATCGATTCTCGACAGCAGCAGACATTAAGGTTGAACCTAAAACCAGAATATCAATATTGATAACATTACTGCCGATGACAAAAAGTTGCAATATGTATGTATATCCAAGGTATATCCATTCTAATCCATACTAATATTATATTAAATGCCAAAGTTAGGGCCAGAAGGGCCGTGTGCTTGTCTGCGACCTAAGTAGTATGAAAAAATAAAAAGTAACTGTCTGTTACGCTTTCACCCCTAAACCACCTAACCAATTTTGATGATATCTGGTACAGAGATAGATTAGACCTTAGGAAAGGACATAGCTACCAATATAGGAGGTTATCTTTTGTGCTGACGGCACAGAATCTCTCTGTTCTTACAGGGTCGGCAGCACGAGTGCGACTCCCCTGATGTTGCACTCGCCCATAGGCCACGGTAACCTCTTTCCATCAGGAGGGCCGTGTGCTTGTCTGCGACTTAAGTAGTATAAAAAAATAGGACACGACGGTACATCCGTCCCAATCAAGCAGTCCGACTGGGGAAGTACCTCCGCTCTACAAAAGACCGCGGCTTAATAACCTCGTGTTGTTTCCGACGGTGAGTAGGGTAGCCAGAGCTCACTGGAGAGGTTTTGTGCTGTCAGTGAAAAATCAAAGGCTTTGTCTTACTTATCTTTTGCGCTGACGGCACAGAATCTCTCTGATCTTACAGGGTCGGCAGCACGAGTGTAACTACCCTGATGTTGTACTCGCCCATAGGCCACGGTAACCTCTTTCCATCAGGAGGGCCGTGTGCTTGTCTGAGACTTAAGTAGTATAAAAAAATAGGACACGACGGTACATCCGTCCCAAACAAGCAGTCCGACTGAAGAAGAACCTCCGCCCTACAGAAGACCGTGGCTTAAAATCGTGTTGTTTCCGACGGTGAGTAGGGTAGCCAGAGCTCACTGGAGAGGTTTTGTGTTATCAGTGGGATAACTAAAGGCCTACTTATCTCTTGCGCTGACGGCACACAATCTCTCTGTTCTTACAGGGTCGGCTGCACGAGCGTGACTGGTGTTGCACTCGCCCATAGGCCATAGGCGGTAATCACTTACCACCAGGAGGACCGTGTGCTTGTCTGCGACCTCAATTGTATAAAAAAATATCATAGGCTATGTTTAGTCGCGATAACCGACATCTACGCGGGCGGTGCCACGGGCAATAGCTAGTTTTTTATATATATAATGTTATATACTCCCTTCTTCCACGCATAGTATGCATAATATCATATTACATTGTCAGTGGATGAAGAATGTATATGCACATTTTGTCAAATAAATTAATTTCCATCCACTCATTTTTATTTTTATGCTTCCCTGATAATAAATATGGACAATTACAATAATTTGACACTTTAATATTTTGACTTAAATAACCAGAAAACATAATATTTGCAAATGAAATGTTCAAACTTTGAAGCCGATTATCTCAATATTTAGAAATTGTTAGTTACCTCCTTCTTCCACTCACGTCTTCAATTAATAAATCGATTCATTATAGTTCAGTAAGTTACTACTCCAAGAATAGTTGTACGAAAACTTAACTACTTACGTGCTATTTTTTGTAGGTTGATTAGATAAAGTCTATTCATGCAGGTATACGATAAAGAATATTCTTCATCCTAGCGTTAATTCCCAGTCGCATCTGAAGCTTTCACCTCAGAGTCTGGGGTCCGCTTTACCAGTCTTAACCACGGCTAGACCTCGATACTTTCCGTAATGCGATTGCCATCTGACCTCCACAACCCAATGGTAACATTAGGCGATATCAAAGCTTTGCAGCTACACCGTTGTTTTCGGACTTTTTAGGACTCCAAGTACCCGTAACGACTGCCATAGATGTTCTTATGGCAACCGGGACCGACGGCTTATTAACGTACAATCCGAGGCACGACCAGACCAATGCAAATACCCATATTTTATGAACCCAAATATTTGCACTGAGCGGGGATCGAACCCGCGCCTCCTGTGTAGCGGCCGCGTTCACTACCGCTACGCCACGGAGGCTATCATAACGATAAAGAATAAATAAATATAATTATGGGATGTAATTAAATGTAAATGAGAAGTATTTTAGAAGTTAATTGGTGAACGCGAGTCGGAGCTTCTCAGCAGCTACGTTGCATTTTTATGTTAAGAGTGAATTGAGGTCACCAATACACCGCAACTATTCGATTATAGGAGGCCTATGTCCAGCCCCTCTAGACAAGTGGCAATTCGTCGGCCGGCGTTTTGTAGAATAGAATGCCAAATGTATGGGATTTGACGTATATGACAGGCGTCAAATGGCGTCAATGTCAAAAACGTCAAATCCTATACATTCGTCATTCTATTCCATCATACACCGAGCAACGAATTGCCACTTGTCTAGGGGGGCAGCAGTGGACTGGAACAGGCTAATTGATTGATTGATTGATATCCGATTATAAGTCAGAATGCTGCTGACATTTAGACATAAATACAAAAGAATTTAATACAACATATTAAGTACATACCATACAACGTAATTCTCGTACCTAGTTAAAATTTGAGATATGCAGTTCTACCATCGACAAATAGGTACGAGTATGTTCGTAACAGACAGATCTCTGGAATACGTCATGGTTATTGAATTCCGTCTGAAGCCCTTAATTTAGCAAAGACCGGTAGATAATCCTATCAAGGATCCAATTGTGGAGTTCTAGGAGCTATCGCAATGCAAGCATAATGTCCCCCGCAACTCGATTAGAGTTGAAATACCCTGTGGACTGTCTCACCACTCTTCAGTAGTAATAACTTACTGCATTGTGCTGCATTGTATTATTTGACTCACTAGAATAGCTTTGTTTTCTACAGGCAGCGAGTATTTTAATCGGATGCTTTGCATGATAATTGGAGTATTATGTTTATACAAGAATTTTTTGTTACTTATGAAGAAATGTTCAATAGATTTCATATATCGTAGGTGTATAAAATATGGGTATTTGAGTAACATATATATATATTTCTTTTATATATTATATTGTGTAATTCTATTTTTATACCACATAATTGTACATTTTGGTATTGCTAAGCACTATACCTAATTAGTAAGTAGGTATCTAGCTATATATAGCTAGTGTTGTGTGTTAGCTAAAGAGAGTGACAAAGTATATTATTATATCTACTTATTAAAGTTCCTTGAGTTCCTTCATGCATTCTCAGATATATAGACCTGAAGGATAATAAAGTATAGGAAAGAACTACAATGGAACTGTGAATGACTACAGCAATTCCTGGCAACCTACGCCACTAGGCATCGTTATCATAACCTAAATGGAAAAAAAAATACATACTGAATTTTTAAGATTAGTGAACCCATGGAGAAGGATATTATGATAGGAGATATAGAAGATAGGATTAATCATATTCTATCCTCCGTTGAATGAACCACATAGAATCAGACATAGAACGACATCTATTGACTATTCGCCCATTTCCTGTAGTTTTCATGTTGTAGAAACTGACCAAGCTGTACCAAGTACTGACATCTAGTGAAGGGTAGTTATGCCACGGTTTTGTGTTCCAGCATATCTTTGGTAGTCGTAGTTCAGACTGCTGATCCGAGATGGCGCGCTAAACAATCTATGATTATTCGGTTATGTTATATTGGAAATTACGCGAATAATATAATTTACATAATATATATTTTGTATTACCTACAAGTAAAATGTACAGATATTTCCTGATTCAATGTCAAGAGACTCTGTATTTCGTTTTCAAAGCCTATTCTAATAACAATTATAAAAGCAATTAAGAACAATTCTTTTTGTAATTAATTTACTTTCTTTCTTTACTTTTCATTCCACTTTATAAAATGGCACGTGTAAGACGTGCCATTTTATAAAGCGGCCGTCTAATAATTATCCTGAATTAACGAAGAGCCACTTATTTTTTTTGTCTCCCGCAATAATAAAACGTTGCTAAATGAGGGCTAAAAATTACTGCCGCAATTATTTCACGGGTCGAATATTTTATTTTAACAGACGAGGCGTACTTCTGAGGGCTCGAGACAAAGAAAAATAATAATAAAAAAAAATACATCGAGGGATTTCACAAAGGGTCTCTTAACGCTTTTTGGCGCTCAAGGAGGTCATGGAAAACGGCTGCTACGCATTAAATATAATTTTCCTTTTTGTTACACAATGTTTTTCTTTGAGTATCACTCAGGCTCGTATTGATGGTACAATGCCTACTTTCAATTTATAACGTAATTTGTTTAAGACTCTCGACGTGAGTGCTGTCATTTAACTTATGAAAAGAGAGGTAAATATTTTCTTTTTACTTTCGTTCAAGAAGCCATTGAATGAAATTAATTTCGTATTCCAATACGTATACGAGACAACTCTGTAGTCAGTACTACTACAGTATATGTTATACATAACAACTTGTTGTCAAGAGTATGGGATTTATGTTATGTTCCACTCTGTTCATAATACCACTCACTATCCTGCACACAATATCGCTCTAATTAGGAAACTAGAGCGGTATTGTGCGTTCTGTTTCCCAAAGCATGACACTTTGATAGACTTACCTTAAGTCAATTTAAATTGCACAAAGCCAACATGTAGGTCGGAATTAGGACTCATAGCAGTGAGATGTTAGGGGTTTATTCCATCAACTGGCCTCCTGATGCATGTTTATATAAACAGTTTTTGGCAATTTCTGGTGACACAGGTAGGTAACAAAAGTTTCACATGAAACTTTTGTTTTGACAATAATACACATGCATTATGAAAATAAATTATAAGTTTTTATTTTTTCCGAAATTATTCATCGGCTACGAAACTTTAGTAAGTTGTGTTAATGATCATAATTAAGTTTCGTAGCATTCCGTAGCATTCCGTAGCATTCCGTAGCGTGAAGGTAGACAAAATAAAAATAGTAAGAAAGAGTTAACTATTGCAATAGGAAGCAGTATTAGCTCGTCTACTTCTTATTGTCGATTAGTTTACTGACTTTTATGGACGCGACTCCCATCTGACCTCCCAACCCTGAAAGTCATTAACTTTTCATAAATACGTATGGACATTCCATATAAAATACTGCACGGTTATTCAACTACGATATATATATAGCATAGTTTTGTATAGTTATGTATATTTTGTAAGTAATTGTAAAATTTTTTTTCTCCATATTTTTATAATAACCATGTAAAAATTGTTCATGAATAAAACTTACCTTGTAAGACTACGATGTAAGCGTAGAACAAACTATTTCTATTGTTAAGTTATTACAAAGTTCGGATCTATCAGATAATATCAATCCCATTTTCACTACCATCACTGAATATACCAATTTCGTTTAGTATATACGAAACTACGTAAGTTTAATAAGGCGAGACTATTGAAGAAGGAGGTAGTTTTACGTCGTCATAAGCCACGAGATGTGATCATCTGATAGCTTAGGTTATAAGCAATAAGCATAAAGTTGCATTGGGTGATTTTGGGGAATGGCATTTGATGTTACTTAGTCCGAGGATAATTTTGGTTACGATGATAGTATCGTACATATTTGTTCATAATCTTGGCACGGATCTGTATCAGGTTTAGAGTGATCGTATTATGAAATCGAATGTGATATAAACAAGTATTGTATGGTGTAGATTCTCATTATTATTACATGCTAAATAATAATGTATATTTTTCGGACATAATGTATCTATGTATTTTCTGAGAAATATAATCTTTTACTCGTACCTATGTAAGTTTAATACCGAAGCTGCAAAATTGGAAATGTAGGAATTCTACACGACGCATGAATGTAACTAGTTTAGAATGTAACTAGTTTAATTAGTTTAAGCACTTCAGAAATAGTTTTCTAGGTTTAATTTTCGTACCGTAGGTATTTAATGAAGTTAAGTTTTTAAACTGAAAATGATCAGTTTAGTTATAGAACATGTAAAAACAATAATATCTCGACAATCATTCTCCTGTCCTACTGCCTACTATCCTACTTCACTATCTTTTCCTTCTTCCTACTAATATTATTAAAATGGGAAAGTTTGTAAGTTGTTTGGATGTTTGTTATTTAATCACGTTGTAATAGCTTATCCAATTTGACTGAAACTTGTTAGGGTTTATTAAAGTCTGAAATAATACAAAGGCTACTTTTCATCCAGAAATAAGTTCCCATAGGTTGCGGGAACGGACCAAATTCCATCACGGACAACAGCTACTGTAAATATAATGTGCCATTTGGAAGCCAATCTGGATTTCAGGGGTTAGCGGAGCGCGTAGTATCTGAGCATCGACCGCCTGTGCTTCCGTAAACATTGCTAATTGGCATCTGGCTGCAGATCAGTTTGATTTCTAGCTAAATTGAAAGCAACTCCTATTTGATTTCAATTTAAAATCCAAATTGACGTTTCAACTTCGTTGCAAGTTTTTAAATACGACGTCAAAGTGCTTAAAGTTCACATTTGGTGTGGTTATTGGTTGCCTTTCCAGTCACATTTGCACTGAGGTAAAGTTTCATCTCTTTATTTAGATCAATCATTTAGAGTGGTAGAGTTTGCCAAGTTTAGAGTCTTCAATCAAGAATTGAATAATGGGTTTGCCCAGATTGCTAATGTCAATTCTGATCCTGTTTCCACAAAGTGACCTTGGTAGGGATAAAAAGGGATGTTATTCTAGACTTTAATCTATCCCTGTAACAAACAATTAATACTTTAAAACATTTGAGCGTGAACCTAAATTTGTTTTGATATTTTCTTCAAAATTCTGCGGATATTTAGTTATAGTAGAAGGACTCAAAACCATTGATTTATATTGTTGTACTCAAAACAGTCTAAACGTTACGTTAGGGAAATGCGAATATAAATTCATAAATTATGTAAGTATATAATACTAAATTTATCAATTTATTTTAGACTAATATTTTCACTGAAATTATTAAATTGCTCCGTAAAAGCTTCATTAAGTAGATTCACAATAACGGAGGAGCATTAAGCTTTTAATTGGTGAAATACTTAGAAATGTATTTTGGTAGCAATTAGAAATGTTTGATCTTTAAAACGTTAAATTTACAGACATGAAATTTATCAATCCGAAGTCCAACTACATTAGTGAATCCAATCCTAAATCAAGATAAAATGAAACTTTGTACTAATGGAGGCAACCTAGCTACAGAGGAACTTACTTCATCAACAGATGTAATATATCTTTGCAGATAGTTGCTGCGATAGCGCGGATTGTCCTCATATCTTGGCAATTATCTAGAAACGTTGGTCTTTCATTACTCCTAACGCCTGTGTTGATACCAAACGTAATATGTAAGGTGGAGTTAGAAGTCATTTCAGGTATATTGGGTCGGTCGTACTGTGCGAATTTCATAAGAAAAACTAATGTAACAAGTATTTTTTGTTGATAGAATTGTTGATTAAAGAAAATATATTTTTAGCGCAGGTGAGGCCAGATGATTGATATAATAAGTTCATGCCAATATTTTATCTTATTGGAAATTGTTAGTAATAAGTAATACTTCGAAATAAAACGTAATTGGAGCTTTCTATTCTTATACGAATTGAGTGCTTCAGGAATACAAGGAATAATATAGAGGATAGAAGGGTCAAGGGTATCATTTGTGTCCAAAGGATACGTTAACAAAGGAAAGAGTATTATATCTTACTAGCCTTCCGCCCGCGGCTCCGCCCGCGTGCATCTCGGTTAACGCGACCTTTGCTCATATCTTCGGTTCTACTCAACAACCGATTGCGATCAAACAAACGTAAGATTTTAAGTCTGAGTAAGCTCTTTCTAACAAAAAAACCGCATCAAAATCCGTCCAGTAGTTTTTGCGTCCATCGCGGACAAACAGACAAACAGACAGGAAATTAAAAAAATATATTTTCGTGTTCAGTATCGTTAACATAACATAACCCAAGTATTTTTTTTTAATATCTCCAATGTACAGACACGACCACTTTACAATTATATAATAGAATAGTCTCAGGAGAGACTTTGCTTCACTGTGTGTATTTTACCGCTTAAACAATGGTTTGTGCTCAGATGAATTGTTTGACATGATGCCCACAGCTACATTCTATCATCGCACTTCTCGCCATAGGCGGGGAATTCATCCTCACACATTGCGACCGGAAATGGTGCGCACTGTGCGGTATGAAAGGAACTTCATCCCTCGCACACTCAAGCTGTGGAATGAACTCCCCGCGATAGTTTTCCCAAGCGACTACAATAGGGGGTTCTTCAAGAAGGGCATTAGAAGGTTTCTTTAGGGTCGGCAGCGCGAGTGTGACGCCCCTGGTGTTGCATACGTCCATAGGCCACGGTAACCACTTTCCATCAGGTGGGCCGTGTGCTTGTCTGACACCTAAGTGGTTTAAAAAAAAAAAGTGGAGCTCCTTAGAGAGGTAATAGGGTTGGCAGAGCTCTCGTCACAGGGCTTGCTTGGCAACTTTTAACGCTTACTTAGTATTAAAAAAATCCCAATATAATTGAAAAGCACGCCAATGCAGGAGAGCTTGCGGTCATCTGTAATTATCACAGTAAAATTAGATACGCTACAGCTGCTATTTACAGCTGTAACTTAATTGGTAATACAGGTTCCATAAATTTAAAATTAGAAAGTGGTTAGCATTTATTTACATTACATTCAAATACAATTTGAATATGTACAATATTAACAATAAAACTAAAAATATATAACTATATAAAAGTACAAATTAAAAACTAAAACCGAACGCGTCGTGGAATTCCTCCGCATCGCATGCCTCTTGTGGTAACGTTCCCAGAAGACTGGCAGCATTGCCACGTTGTATGGCAATGCTTATTCTCTGACCTAAAAAGAGGCCAGCCTTCTGGTCACGAGAAGCGTCGACCATACGCTTCGCAATCTCCCTGAAGAGATTGCGCGCGCTCGGACCCCATGGTCCCAACGTTTCGACTCCAAACGGCACAAATTCATAATCTCCAATGAGATTGGAGTATTTGCGCCGCTTGAGAGCCTCTGCAGAAGCAGCAGCAGCACCGGCACAGCCAGCCGTGCCAGGAATATGGGTAGGGGCAATGGTGTCGACGCATGTTGCGTCCCACACCAGAGTCCTACCCATTTTCCATGGCATTAACGACATACCATCCGGTCTCTTGCCATCGTCGCGTGCCAAACCGTTTGGTTCAAGCACAGCTGGCACACCGGCGGTGACAAGAGCACGGCGGATAATGTCGTTTAGGCTGGCGTGCCGTGGAATTCGCCCAGCGCTCCTGCAGCACGACAGGCCATGGTGTCCGAGTCGGTCAACTGCTTCTCCACAACGGCATCGATGCGGAGAAACACACGGCGCGCCTAATCGGAGGCACGTTGCGATGCGGAAGGTAGTGTCATCTAACATATCTAAATTCATTCATAGTTTACGCTTGCTGCCTACAAGTTCGCTAGCTCAATGGTTAAGGAGTCGGCCTTACGATTGAAAGGTCCCGGGTTCGAATCCTGGCCATTACACTACTGACGTGAACCCACTCCTAACACAAGCAATGTAGCTTAGCTGGAGGGGTTAGAGGGAATATTATTAAATTCGAAAAAAAAAAACTTAGCATTGTGAGTAGCTTAAATAGAAATGGTGCACTGTAATTAGGGTTTCAGGTCGAGGCTGCCCGTGCCCCGAGAAAAAAATAAGTCGAGAAATAAGAAACTCTAATTGTAATCTTCGTAACCGAAGCTACACGGATCATTACAAGATACAACCTTTACAATAACGAACTTTAGATATAGCCATCTATATCTAAGTTAAATTCTTTTGTATTTCCTTTAAATTCCATAAAAATGTAAAAGAGAAAAGTTGCGTAACAAAAATATTGGATTCGAAAACGTATTTTAAATTGGAGTGCTTAGAAAAATGTGTGGAGTCACGCTCGCAAACCGCATAACCAATGAGCGAGCTGGGGTTGTGAGGAAAGGTCGATGTAAGATTGAAAAGCCATGCCACTATTTCTGAGATATGGGAAGCGAATTTTGAAAGGATTTATGAAAATTCACTTAAACCGTGTGTGTGCACAGCGTACGGGCTTTAATCTATCAGCAAAACTTACTATTCACTTTATCAAAAGCTTGAAAGTGGCAGTAATCTTAATATTAGAAATGTTTCTGTCTTGGTTTGCCTTGACCTTTACGCAAGTTACTGCTGCTGCTAGCGCGGGTCGCAGTGACGGTTGCGGCTAGCCATCCTCCCAGCAGATGCAAGCACGTTTCCGCGCGCACCTCTCTATGATTTTGGTCCTCAACAACACGTCGTGGTCGCCAATATTGGTGATCAAGGCGGGCCGAAGTCTCTGGGATATTCTTCCTAGGGCGTATTAGATTCTTCTGTCACACAGGCTGATGATATGACGAAACGCCGCGCGGCTTTAGTCGGTTCGATTTCGACATACCCACCTCATTGTTAGCTCCTATGAAGTGAAGCCCAAGGGGGTTTCCGTATGAGTAAAAATAAGGTACTCCGCATACGTACTTTTCTGGCTATTGTGTGCGTGTACACCAAAATTCACCGAAGTCCCTTGTCATTATTAGGTAATGAAGGGTACCTATGAATAATTGAATAATCTGGTCAGGGGTTTGAAAGGACAACAGTCTGCCATCTGCTTCTGTCCTTTCATGTTAGTCCGCTGGTTTCGAGTAGGTACATATTAAGATTAACACTAAATATCCATAAATGTTTTTTTTGATCGCACTCATAGGTATTTATTTTAAAGATCCAATTCTCAGCACTCCATGGATTCACCGTGCGGTCGCCGGGTCCATAGCGTGATACAGAGAGGAACACCGTGACGGCGACTGGGACTTGCGATCCAGATGTAGGTTAAGGGTGGCCACCTTGTGACGCATCAGCGCTCACCTACACCGTCAGTAGTGTTACCCCCTACCTATCCAAATTTGGTAAGATCCTATCAATGCCGCTTTTGATATTCCAATCCGAGGTCTTTAAGTAGGTAAGTTGTACAGGGATTTAGCTGGAATTCCCCTTGCTCCTACTTCTACGGCGTGAAACATTAAGTAAAAAGACGGATATTAGAGTAGGTAAGTGAAGTAACTTATTTTTCAACACTAAGCTACACGAAAACAAAAATCTGTTTTCTAAAATAGCAATGTCCGGAAAATCCTTCTGTTAACTACGAAAACATTGCAAATTCTCTTGTGGCACTCGGACTCGAACATCCTACATTCGGAGTTTTTAAAAGGCTTCCAAAACAAACAAAATGAAACGTCAGGTCTCATAAATGCATACTACAGCGACAATGTATGCATACATATATTATGTTTGTACATTCAGAGAGAACCGTAAAAAACCCTTTTCAGCGATATCACTCGAAACTTTTACGCAGGTATGCAGATAAAGGAGATGAAGTGTATATTGTACTATAATATATCTATGGCACCCTTGTCGAAAAGTGTTTCCACGGTCTTTCTCACTATTCTATTGCTTTGAAGAAGTATGTAAGGTAAAGAAACTTATTATCATCAGGCGAGGCGAAGTCAAATTGACGTGTCCTATATATAAAAAAAAAAAAAAAATACAAAAATATAAAAGTAGTAGTAGTGGTAGGATAGAATATTGCCTTTAAATTGTTTGAAATAGTAACAAAAATAACTCACAAATTAATACGCATTTAAACAAAATGCGTATTAAGTAAATTACTAGGCATTTTATAAATAAAATGTGGGTGCTAGCACCTCTGCCTACCCCTTCGGGGATATAGTCGTGAGTTTATGTTATGTTTATAAATAATATTTTAAAGAAAAAACCATATTCCGAGGCTTTTAACATTTTTGATTAACGACGTCCAGGAAACATAGTTGTCATAAATTACACTCATAATTAAGTGTCATCGAAGTGATCAAGTGTTTACATAATAATGTTTTCTCAAAGTACTCGCTATGTGACGTATCTAGCTATGCTGAAATTAACCAAAACCATCCACAATTATATGGATGGTTTTGTCATATGGATCATCGTGTAATATAACACGGTCACCTATACAATGCGAATTGCAACTATTTTTAATATCAAAATAATATTATTAAAATACTTATTCCACTTCAAATACCTATATTTGATCAGTCACTGTAAAACGAAATTCCACAACGGGTCTAAATCATTTATTCGAAACTAGCGAACCTATAAGTATTGTAGAATTATTGAAAATGGTTTAGTTTGAGTGAAATTTTGAACAGAATTTTCAACTCGTATTTTAAGTAGAAACGGTGCAAATAGGTATTCAAATATTTTCGAATGATAAAATAAGCATGGAATTTTCAATAGGTAGGTATTATTGTCCCGTTTTCAGAGAACAATATGGTATTATAATATTGACGCCTTTGTTTCGTCAACTATTCATTTCTATCGAACTTGAAATACATAAGAAGAATAGAATAACTCTTAAGAATCGAATAGAACGTGTCTCGAATGTATTGACTTTCTCAAAGGTGATATAAACGTTGCCCGCACTTGAATACAAAGTTTATATACTTTTTTATGGAATGTACTAATAATTACTGATGTGTAGTGAAGCACAATAAGGTAGAACTTTGCGTATTATATCCATATTAATAATATTACAAATGCGAAAGTAACTCTATCTGTCTGTCTTTCTGTTACGCTTTCACGTCTAAACCACTGAACCGATTTTGATGAAATTTGTTATTAGGTTATTTATATATATTAGAGTATTAGATATTAGAGTATTATATATATTAGCGGAGCGCAGGCAACAGCTAGTCTACTATAATTAATTAAACATCTATATCGCAACAGGGCTAAATTATTTGACTACAAAGAGAAATTATCTTTCTTGATAAAATAACATTCTTTTCACTTTGTCAAGTATTTTTAGGAGAACTCGTGATTCAAAACATCTTGAAATGCTATCTCAAGATTTAAGCCCAAGAACGATGCGAATGTAACTTGTTTGTTGCATCTCTTTGATCGAGTTCTTTGTTCTCGAACCCATCAACCGACCCAATCAAGTAAGAAATTGGTGATCTTGGATGAAACCCCGGTCCCTTTATGGTACGCTGTTAGTAGAGATAAGCTTCTTAGAATGTAGAAAATGTCTTTCAACACAGAAAATTCGTGAGCAAAACAGATTGTTAGCATTTATCGAATCGTAACGAAAATTGATTGGTGAGGTTAAGTAAAACTATTTTCGGAATATAAAAGGACCTACGCCCAGTTTCCGAAAGGCTGATCAACGTTAAATTAACTAATCGGCTATCAAATCTCTCGTCAAGTAGCAATTGGGTTGCTAGAATCATGGTTAAATAGTTTAATTTGATCATCGTGTCGGGTAAAATAGCTGATTAACCAACACGATGATCAAATTATACTATTTAACCATGCTTTTAGCAACCCAATTGCTACTTGAAAAAAAAAAAAAATTAACAGCCGATTAGTTAATTCAACATTGATTAGCCTTTCGGAAACTGGGCGTTAGTGTAGAACTACTGAGAAAGTAGTGAACCATATAAATAATTCTTAGTAAGTTGAAGATGATTTTTTTCTTAGCAAGGGAATGTTAAAGAGGATTTTGACTTGATGACCTTTTTCAAGAAACTTTGTTATAGAAACATTTGGTTAGTTTGCTTGACCAAGGAATCGAACCAGAGGTCTCAGGAATAGTTGCTGCCACTACACTACCAAAGTAATCACTGTAACCAGTGTTATAACTATACTGTCTCCCAAAATACAGACGCAAGCCGAGTTTGGGAATCAGTATCAGGATCTATTGTAGCACTGAAGATTGCATAGTCTAAGACAGCACCTAAATGTAAATTATTTCTGATGCCAATGAACTTTATCTATCTACCTATCTATAAAATACATACATTTCAATTAGTAATCTTTTAGCTGGGCGTAACCAAATTTTACATTTATGGTACACTGATTCAATACGTGTCGTCATATCCCTTCAATTACCTTATCAACAGTAAATTATAGTTGCAATCTGAACGGAGGGTTCAATGTAATTACAGTATACACGTCATACGATATTAGTCATAGGGAATACCTGAGTTCCCTCTGGCTGGATTTACCCTAAAGATTTTTTAAGGATACATCATACTTTTTTTTTTTTGCTTTTTACCTAAAAATATTCTGCAATAACTGTTAAAAGTAAATATTTCTGTTGAAAATCCACTGTTTCACGTATGTTGATCGAATGATTGGAAGTTATAAATAAAAATAAATAAATAAACTTTGTATAAAATGAGAGTACGCGTCCGATATAGACAATAGATTCACCTTCCTTTAAATCAGAACTGGGTCATCTTCTAATAAATCCGGTGGCCCATAAAACGTTGCTTATTGGTTTATTTTCTCGCAAATTTACTGGCTATGGAATTAGACGGTTAAAAGTGATCTGGAAGCATAAGATGAACAGATAGAAGTAAAAGTCGTCGCTCCAAGATGGATGTATAGAAAAAATTGGATGCACTTCGGGTGGGACTCGGTGACTCAGTGTTCAGAGCATTCCTTCTATAAGGGAAAGATCGCGGGTTCGAGTCCCGTCTGAGCTGTATTCGCTTTTTTCTATCTTAATCGAGATTGACAGACTATCACGTAGAAGACCAGAGTTCACGATTCCAGTGAGCTAGAATGCGTCAGCAGTTTAACTTCTTCAGTAAGTCGTAAAAATCGACTGATTGACTATACAAGGTCTAGTGAGCTAATACCATCTATATGGGATAGCCTCCCTCCACTATTTTATTTTTTCTTGGCATTGGCTTGGCTTGGTCTGCCTTCACTTACTCGTTTAAGATTATTTTCATGAGCACATAGGTCGTTAACGAAGTAGACTGTCGTGGTATAATAATAAACACCAACTTATAGATAGATAGACAAAACTATCTAACCACTTTGCAGCTACTCGTAGTTCTGAAGTAAACAAGAAGAAAGGGTGTTGAGAACGTAACCCCATCTTATGATTTGTAAGGTTCTGACGGCGACCACTCATAGTTCGTATGACTACGGTCACATAGTTTCGCCGGCACAGTAAAGTGGGCACTAGATATGTCGAGGGTCTGGCTAGACGCCAGCCTGCTCCGTCGCATTGTTAGGGCCGGTGCACAGTCACGCTGCAAGTATGACTAATTGTATAGATACAGTATAAATAAATACAATATTTTATTTTTAGTTTTAGTTTTTAGACAGTCTAGGTGGCGTGGCGATAGTGAACGCAGCCGCTACGCAGGAGGCGCGAATTTTATTCAAAATTGTTCAGTATAACATACATACATATACTCACGGGGTAGGCAGAGGTGTATTAACACCCACATTTCGCTAACTATGATTTTCGATTCCACGTTATAGGGGGCGAGCCTATTGCTGTCTAGCAGGCACTTTGTAATGGGCTGTATGTTTGTTGTTGAGGATGGAGGATGAGAGAGGGCGGAATAGGGAATGTTCAGTATAAATATACATTACAAGATGTTATTTTTTGTATAAGTTATGTTTACTTGTACACCTATATGCGAGAAGGGAAGAGCTATCATAATATTACAAAATTGATGAAATTCAGCACACACCTGCGGTTTCACTGCGTGTTATATTTGAATAATTTAGATAGAACGTGTGCTTTGGCCTATTCACTAAGTGGTTTTGTTATCAGAGTGTGTGGTCTGGCCTTTAGACATGTACCGTTGTCATAGGATGCTGATTCTACTAAATACTGTGCGATAATAATGTGCTCAAGTAAACGATGCTCTGTTAGACTGCTTCCATTACCGGCACTCCGTTAATTGCTGAGCTAAGAAAGCTAATATAGCGGATAAGCATACCTATATGCTGTTACTTCTATATATGTCTTAATATATTATATTATAGAGCGAACGAAGCAAGCTCGTGGACACCGTGCGTCCCGACTCGGATGGCTTAGGTTAGAAAGGTAGGTGAAAGTCTCGCTGAGACATCCGCTGTGTCCTTCCTTTCTTAATAGTAGCCTTCGCTTCGGGAACTGAAGGCGAGGAGGAGCGGGTCAGCGAAACAAAGATATTTCGTTCATCGTTTCCCACACTTTAACGATTCGTTACTATGCACACTAACGGTAAAGGTAAAGTGCAAATATAAACTTTTTTTAACGAAAATTTTACACTTTAACTAATCATAGGTATCAGAAAATGTGCAGATTACCTAGTTAATGTGTACATTAATGAATTCTGCAATCTAACGGTAACATTATACATATAATACATAGTAACACCCTTACCAACACCAAAAGAAATATCCATATTCATGCATTCAAATAATTTACACTGCGGGAATCGACCACGTGCCCACTGATGCAGCAGGCGAATACAATACTTGTTTTCTACTATTGAACTAAAATAAATTACAGTAATTAAAATAATACAAGTTATCGGTTTACTTACACCATCATCCAAGCGTTTGTGTAGTTTATACGACACCGACAGCTATATACCACCCTACCTCGGGAGGCAAGCCTGCGCCAGAATCATGTCCATATTATCCATTTTATCCAGCAAGTTATCGGCACACTTTATAACATCAATAACATAATTAAGTTTCCGCTATTTAACGTAACTGAGTTCTTCGAATAACAGGATCAAGCGTAACGACGCCGTATCTCACTGATTACCTTCTGCCGTGCGGAAAATAAAGTTCCAACAACTCCTTAATAGAATACCCTTTGAATAGGTTGCTCGAGTCGTCTTGTAAATAACGTTAGAGGCCACGACGGAGGTGTCAGAAGTTGGCCAAGTTCGCGGAGTTCGGCAAGTACTCCTGTACCGTGTGAGTTGAAAACACCCAAACTTTGAGACCCCTCTAAATCTAAACTTTTCTTTCGTTGACAGCGCTTGAGACATAACTTTTTGAATTTATTGTGGACTCGCGTATGTGAGAATTGTTAGAGATGCCCGTTTTAAAAACGTTGGAGTTAATAGCAGGCAGTTTATAATAAAGTGGGGCTCTTGAAGAAGGGCATTGTCGGCAGCACGAGTGTGACGTTCCTGGTGCTGCATACGTCCATAGTCCACGGTAACCACTTTCCATTTGGTGGGCCCTGTGCTTGTCTGCCACCTAAGTGGTATAAAAAAAAAGTAAACTTTAAAAATGTAAAGTGGAATAAAACAAGTGGTTGTCTCACAATTTCTTGGAATTCTTACAATTACTCTAATCATTCTCATCATCCATCGCTTCAATCCTGATCACACCTCGAGCTTTGTGAGAACGACTGGACTGCTCTGATACACCAATCCCGAGAGTAAAGCTTGCGCTAGAGTCTCGTCCGTTGATCAGTAGGTGTACCGGCTTGCAGACAAGGTTGTCAAAGATCTTAACGGGTCCTTATACACTCTGAAAACTAATCATTAGTAGCTTTTTAACGAGCGCAAAATCCCCACAAATAGCACTCTCCAGGTGCCGACGGGGGCGGTTATACCAGTTAGTTAGGAATATAGATGAAATTCAAATCTAGAAATTTTACCTTTATTGCGAGTATTATTTATCTAAAGTTATATTCTAAAACAAACGTTCTATGAAATCAAGTTACTCGTAATTTGTTTCCCGATTAATTAATTAACCTGTCAATTAATGATTCGTTAACACATTAACACATTGTAACTAAACAATCGTGTGAAATAACTAATTAGAAGTTGTTCAAAACAGAAATGTTTTTGGACAGACAACTGTCACATATATTATCGCGATGAAACGGAATTATATGAAGGCAATCCACTGAACACTTCGACATAGATGGAAAGATGTAAAACCCGTTATTATTTTCATGCCATGTTTACAAATTACAATTCACAAAGTTATATTTAGGGTCCATATAAATATTTTATTATAAACTTCGAAATGTTTAACGAGATAACTTTGACAAATATTTTAGGAATTCCCATTTATGAGGCAAGGGGCATAGGGTAGTAGATATGTATGATATTATTAATATTTTTAAGGGACATTTTATTGACCCTCCGAATCTTCGTAAAACATACAACATTCATCGCAAGTTTCGTTCTTTATGCGGGTAACATTACATTTTTAGAGTTAATTGTAAAATAATTACATATACATAAGCATTTCGCGATGGCGATTTGATTTCAAATGCACATGGTTAGTTATGATCCTTGACTTAATAAACATATAGGTAGGTATAATAAACATATCTGGCTACGACAATCTCACCTCCGGCAACCGACGGCCCACACACGGCGTGCGTTTTAGTCGGTTCGAGTCCGACATAACCTCCTCCTCCGGGTTCGGCGAGGGAGATATCCGTGGGTATTTTTCGAACGATAAAAAAGGTACCTATAATAGACATATCAGTGGCGAGAGGTCAATTTCTGCTTACCAATGGTTCGCATGGTGTATAACAAACTAGACGGAGCTAAGTTTTTTTCGTCGATTTTCCTTTTGACCTTTCGCCACTGAAACATAGTCATACACTACATACACACAGACATATTATAAATAGAAATACCCAGACCAATAAAAATCGATATATTCTGACTCCTTTATTCATCTATCATCGTTGACTCTCATTAAAAAAATTATTCGCGACTGTACATACTCAGCTTTCAAAAGCCATTAAAGTATACTGTCGAAATAAAATATTGAATGCAAAATTATTACTAAGGCAACGCGGTTAAGGGCAACATTAATTAAATTTTAATCGGGAATGCTGTTATATTAAATTTCCTAGCAAATTCCAAATGTGATTTGTTGGGCAAATTAAGCCTAAGATTAAAACGATATTTTATAAAGATCCTTTAACTTAGAGACTTATTGTATGATCGAATAGCATTTAGGGGCATTTCTCGTTTATTTATGGCTAGCTACATATACCGCGACTTCATCAGCGTGAACTAAAATACGCTAGTACTATTATCTGTTCTATGACTAAAATCTGTGTTTTAAGTTTTTTGCGCGGCATAACTTTTCTAAACTAGATAGTTACGCTATCGGAGTGTCAGATATGGCCACGAGTAGTTATTTTTTTTAAACCACTTAGGTGGAGACAAGCATACGGCCCACCTGATGGAAAGAGGTTACCGTGGCCTGATATCACAAAAATATGAGTCACTATTGTTCTTTAAACTGTCAACGTATGCATGTTATGGGATGTATGTTTAAGTCAACTTGTAACAAAGTAGTATATCTTTTTTACGCCGAATTTTAGTGGCACTTATTGTGTCTATAGAGTCTTTATGTATATAGTTTAAGCATGACTACAATTATCAGTGGCGAAAGGTGAAAATTTTCAAAAGGGAAACCGGTTTTTCCGTGATCCAGTTTATCACGCACCATGCGATCCATATATTGGTCTCTATCATATCTGCAAAAACAAGCCAGCCAGAGTAGTGTTGTAGGGACCTCTCGCCTCCGACAATTACTTACTACTGAATTATTCATAAGTCATAATACAATGGAATTAACAGCCAGCTAACGCTGAAATAGGATTCTAATATTTGAAACTTAACTCAAATAAGGTCTCAATTTAACCCCTATTAAATTTGAGACTGCCTGAGGCCAATTTCTACCTATTACAATCAGCAAATTATCTGTATAACTATCAATTAAGATCAAAAGGCGTATGAATATAATTTTCATATAATTCAATGAATTACTATGTCAGTTCCCTTCTAATAATTTACAACAACGATGTCAAATATTGAAATAGAAATGTTGCTAATGAGTTAGTGTTCTATTAGTACGAAATCGATCTCATATACGTAATGAATATTTCATTATGTAGGCTTTTGATCATGAAATCATTATTATGTGTGTACAAGCAATATCGGTATGTAAATTTGAACGTATGTCGGTGTTTACATTACATATTATTGTGAGCAACTGTTTGTGTAGTCATATTGCGTTCGATAAAGAGTGCTTACATTTCTTATAAAAGTGACTTACCTACATTCTAAATTACTTTACAAATTTAATTTATATAATTTGAACTAAGTTGATGTTACGTTTATTTTTGTGAGAATTGGGTGGGAATAAATAGGTCACTGATGTCTCAGGGCTTTTTACTATTACTTTTTTTTATTTTTTTTTATTTAATTTATTTGAAAAACCAACAGCGACATGCATTATAAACTAAGAGTAAGGCTAATAACAGGTTTTTCTTTACTATCAAATAAGTTTAACTCGGCTTATGAACGGACAGTAGGTACCTAATTTTGAATGAGTACAATAAAATTAAGTTGATTAGTCTCTAATAAAATATTACACCCTTCGATCAATTTACATTATCTATCAAAATACTTATAATTTGTTTCTTGTATGACTTGTACGTTTATTTGTTAGTTACTAACTAAAACTACTTGGCCATGTTGGTTCCCGGTGGAGTAGAATAAGGCCACCCCATCTTTTCCTTTGAGTGTCGTAGAAGGTGACTAAGGGATAACGCTATTCTCCATCCGACAGTAAACATACAACCCATGAATAAGTGCCCGATTGGCGGCAATAGGCTGGCCCTCTAATACGAGGGGCTGAAAAGCATAGTTGGCGAAATGTGGGTGATATTATAATACACCTCTTCGGGGAAATCCCCGTATGCCAGTTTTCCTTAGAATGTACTGTTTTGTTAGAGTAACTGGCATATGACCACGGACGAGCGGAGGAGAATCGCTTACCGCGCGGCCTGCAACGAGCGGCGGCAACTCGGGCGTCGGAGGTCGCAGAATGACCACCGTCCCCCATGAGCGCGGGCCTGGGGGTGACGGGTGGAGCCGCCTGTCACCTTAGCAGAAGCAGGCCGCGGTGGCGGCGCACATTGCGTGCCTCCCCATACCCGGGGGCGAGTTGGGGACCCCGTGGTCCCCACACCGGATGAGGGCTGGATCGAAAGATGTGGCTCTGGGTCGGCCGGGATGCTAGGGATATGGCTACGACAACCTCACCTCCGGCAACCGACAGCCCACAGACGGCGTGCGTTTTAGTCGGTTCGAGTCCGACATAACCTTCTTCTCCGGCTTCGGCGGGGGAAGTATCCGTGGGGATCTTTTCGCACGATAAAAAAAAGGCATATGACCACGACTATCATTGATATTCTCTTGTATAATACTTTTTAGAAAGTGTTTTTTTCCATTTTGGAGACAATATATATTTTTTTATTCCCGTAACCCTATTCCACCAAAAGGCAACCCTAATTGTTTCGGTCTGTTCGTTTTTGTCACATCAATTTCCCTCGGAGTCAATTAACCCTAATTTGTTTCGAATTACCGCTATAAAATGAAAAGAAAAAAGAACTTAAAAAACTTTCTTAAAAATTGACAATAGATCGTGTGGGGTGTTGTTGAATGAATTAGTGAGACAAAATAGGCCGAATAAAAAATTATCATGAAAATCAAGATAGTGTCGTGAGTTAACAACACTAGAGCGCTTTCACGTTATCCGATTCGATATCGGTGTTGTAAGCTAATCCGATATCTGAGGGAGTAAAATATATGAAATGTGTAGGTATCTGGCTTTCCGATTGTCCGGTCCGATATCGGACATTAGAGCGAACACCGATGTGTTGGTGGCTATCGGCTGTCGGCTATCGTCATCCGACACCGATATGGGATTCTAAAAACGCTCTTACACTTTGAAATGAAAATTTTAGGGATTCTATCGCGATTTACCTAAACTCGGCTGACCCCCCCCCCCCTGAACCTCGTAAGAAAAGTTCACAAGGCTGGGTTTATTAGCCTTATTTTTTTCCTTTTTCCTTGCTGAGAGTGTATTATATATGAATAACTCTCTTTATTATACTGTTATTTTACATACAGGATCCTTTTAATACCTTTTAATACCTGTATGAGTATTCACACACAGAGGGTAATAAAGCGTGCTAATATATTTTGATAGGCAAGATTTATGTTTCATTTGATACACACCTGGTGTACGTTTCTGAATGTGACATTTATTAATTTAACTACGTACGTCAATGTGCGTAAGTACAGGGAATATATGGAGACTCACTTAGAATTTCGGGATCATATCAACTTCACCGGCTCGAAAGACCAAATCATGGCAAGAAGAGCGGATCTCGGACTCTAGGGTGCAGAATTTACTCACTGAAATTAGCATAAACTGCTATAACATTGAGTAAGTCAATTCCAATTTATTGATTAAGGCATCATCGTGTTCAGTGAATCACGTAATGTAGATTCGTAGCGTCGTAGACCTGTCGTAGCAATGTGTCTACAATGCTACAGATAGTCTACAGACTTACAAAATGCACACCGTGATCATGACGCTCGTAGCAGTGCTAATAATTATAGTTATTTGTATTACTGACTTTTAATTAGCATTACAGTATAAGTTATTTTTATAGCTCAGTTTGTAAAAAAGCTATTGCAATTACCTTTCCCTCCAGGTAGGGTTGAAATTTACCAACCTGTGTATAAAATGTTAATCCTGGATTCAAAATGACTAAATATTTTTTTTTATGAATATTTTATTTTATACATTCCACAAATAAGTACCTACTTACATATTATGTCAAAAAAAAAAATCTTACATTTTGTCATTGAGTACACTTTATAACTCAATGCACTTTGAACTACTGTAAATAGTTAAGCAATTTTTAGATTATTGTAGGTAGAACAATTAAATAGAGAATGCTGAGAATGGTTGTATGAAGCAGGCTGACAGAGTTAGTGTATCATTTACATACCCAGGGGAAATTTTAGTGGATATGAAAGCGAGACGAACGAGAGAGAACGAATATGAAATACCTAGTCAATAGTCATACAACCAAAAAAACACATTTTCAATTTTATATTAATTTTAACGATAGATACAAATAATGAAATACTTCCTTCCGTCAGCAAATATTCAGAATATCTCGTATATTGATATTTAAGATGTCATATCTTCGGAATCACATTAAATTTCGTGCAATATCGAATCATCATCGCATATTCGCTCGCTGGAATGTCGGCGCGCGATCGCACAGTCGAGCCAAAATTGAATTTTATACTTTACGTAAATCTCCGTGACGGATGGTGATTGATTGCTCCAGCAGTTAGGCGATGACCTCTGGGATATTTGAATTTCATTTCTGTCTATAACGCTTTAGCTCTAACACGGTGTATGAGCAATACTATGTGTATAGCTCGGGACATATATCATCGACCTAAAATGTCTTTTGAGGATAGCACGGGATGCTACTGCGGTGGAAGAGTTCAAATTCAGGTTCACCCTTGTTTGACCAAAAACGTATGACAAAACATCATTTGACAAACAACGTTTGAAAAATTAATCATTTGACAAACTTTCATTTCGCAAACATATTACTTTTAAAAATAATCATTTGACATAATACACGTTTCGCAAATGTATTACTTAGAAAACATTTCGATTGCTAAAATTTTATTTTAAAAATGTTCATTTGACCAAAATAAAGTTCTGCATGGTTATAAAAAAATTAGCAGCTTTCTCAATAATCTATCACTAGTACGTTTGTCAACTAACATGTTTTTAAAATAATCAATTTGTGAAATATAATGAAATTTTTCCAAATAAATATTTTGTCTAATGAGTAGTTTATTATACAATAGTTTGTCCAATGATACATTTATGAAGTATAATTTTGTCAAAAGTTGTTTGTCAAATGAAAATTTGTCATTTGTTTTTTGTCAAATGATAGGACACCTCAAATTCACCAAGCATATATTATTACAAAACAAACCGCGCGCGCCAGGGCATTGTTTGTCTCGAAATTTAGGGCCAAGATACGTGTCTCAAAGCATATTATAAGTAGATAACTATACAGTGAAGGGATCGTTAACACATTGCAAGGTTAAGCAACACTAGTCAAGTCGGTGTTAGGATTGATGACTATTATTCTTAGGGACTCCTAAGAGGAGCACGTTAAGCCGTCGTCGGTCCCGGTTATCATACGAACATCTATCATGGCAGTCGTTGCGGATAGTTGGAGTTCTAAAAAGTCTGACAACTGGTCTAACTCTTCAGTCGAGTTTCAATTAGACTGGAAAAAGTGGACTCCGGATGCCGCACGCCGAGGTGAAGGGCTCGGATGCAATCAGGATTAACGCAAGGACGATGATATGAATACGCCACTAATAAATTAGTCACAATGTATTCTTTCTATTAATAAAAGTTCAGTCTATCTGCGTTTAGATCAGAAAAAATACACTGGAATTTAACTAACGATTTCGGGAGCAAAAACGGCTTCGTATGTCGATACTGCTTTTTTAAGAGAAACCGACCGAATGTTCCTTTTATGTTTTTAATTTAGAGTGCTTGGGCTGGGAAGGACTATCGACCTTTATTTATTCAGGACAAAGGTTTTGTTTGTTCATCCTATTGGCAGATTGACAGCCTCTACAGCCTTTAATCCGTTAGATTGAAAACACTTAATAAAATGAAAATATTTTAATGTTTAAGTATATTTTATGAGTTGAGGCGCTTGAGTTTTCTGTGATAATCAATGATTTAATATTCAAATGTGACAAATATTTAATCGAAGTATAAATTATATATCGTAGCTGTTCCAGTAGATTTCATCCTACCCGAAAAAAACATTGCACATACCGATAAAAGCACCACCCACCGAACTTACATAATTGCTAAAAATGCTAATATATTTTTTAGACCACCCCAGAATCAGTAAAACAAAAGTTACTCTGATTGAAAATAAGTAGACAATGAATCAGGCTACACCCTGGAGAATGCCAAAGACAAATATTAAAATATAAATTATTTTTCATTCTGCGATAACTAACTAATATCCACTGCAAAAAGTTGTTGGCAAACAGATTTCAAAAGAGCACGTATCGTAATTGTAGTTACAATCAACCAATTAGGTAACAACTTATGTTGATATAGCAATACATTACACATTTTTACATTTTTATTTGGTAAAGAATAAGTAATTATTTGGAAAAAGCGAAATCAATTCTCGGGCGGGACTCGAACCCGCGATCTTTCCCTTATTATAATTTGTTTAGTCTAGCAAACTAATTGCTTTAAAATTATCTTAAGTAATTATTTGAATATGTTCATCATTCAAATTTACTGCGAACTTTACAAGTTAAAACACTGATTTTTGTGAGAAACTTCTAGATTAAAGAATAAAAATTGAATCTCAAAGTTTTTAGAAACAAATTAAGCACAAGTAACCTTCATTGCGTAGTTAATGTTTTGATGAGTGATTCGCAAAAAGTTTCCTAAAACAATTTAACGAACGATTCATCTACTTTTTGCTCAAATGTTTTGATTGGTGGAAACCATCTATACTCTATACTATTATATAATTTGTAAAGTGGTCGTGTCTGTACATTGGAGATATTTAAAAAAAAATACTTGGGTTATGTTATGTTAACGATACTGAACACGAAAATATTTTTTTTGAATTTCCTGTCTGTTTGTCTGTTTGTCCGCGATGGACGCAAAAAACTACTGGACGGATTTTGATGCGGTTTTTTTGTTAGAAAGGGCTTACTCAGACTTAAAATCTTACGTTTGTTTGATCGCAATCGGTTGAGTATGTTACGTACTCTGCCTACACCAATTCCACAAGCCCGCAAGTTTGCCTCGTGTCGTGGAGTTGCGCAAGATTTAACTTCGATATTGCAGAATCAGTGCCCCGTGCAGCGAGCGACCCCGTTTCTTCGCCTCGTGCTGCACCGTCAGCAGAATAGTGGCGTGATCGGAAATCGATTGCATCAATATGCGAACTGGCTTAGATCATGTATTAAAATATAGATTCACTTCTGTTCTAGCATCGAACGTAGTCGTTAGTATAGTTAAGAATGTAGTTCTAATATCGAACTCATTCGCTTAGGTTAGTAAGGTGTAATGTAGTTCTAATATCGAGTACATTCACCTTTAGGCTAGTACGGTGTAATGTATTTCTAACATCGAGTACATTCACCACCTTTAGGTTAGTTAGATTTAATTAAATAAGTATAATAAATCTCGTTTAAGTGATTCTAGTTTCCTTCTTGTACCCTCTGGCTGCGGAAAACGTAATTGGCGCAGTCGGTAGGATATTCGAGGCAGTGCGCGGCGCGGCATAGGTTTCCAAAAATCGTTAACCTGGTGAGTGCTGACTCCGATAGTCGCTGTCGGTATCCTAATACCTCATCGAATATCCAGAATCTACGTGAAGCCGCAGGGGAGGTTATCCAAACATTGATAGCACAGGAAGGATCCGGAATATAGTATGTAATCAATTCAACGGAAAAAGTAAATGAAGAAAAAAAAAAAACTTGTTATACAAAACAAATTTTTACTACGAGTACTGCAGCCAAAAGAAGGAAGGTCCAGCTATCGATACGCAAGAAGAACCAATGTATTTGTAAGTACTTGAAACTTTTCTAAAGTGTTGCTCCCTTGTCTTTCCCTTACCAGTTTTACCTAGTATATCAAAATTTTTCACCCACGGAGATTCTGTGAAAAATCTGTCTCCTCTAGACAGATAAGTAGACGTAAAGAATTAGATATGACTATTCCAACTATCATAACCCCGCTAAATAAACACCTAGCATACAGTACGAGGACTCGAATGACGATAATGGCACACAGACGTCCCCACCTTCTACCACGAATGATAAGGAAGTTAAGGATTTTCACAAGGACCCGAATCCCCGAAAATTAAAATAGAATTAAATTGACAAACTAGAAGAGAGTTACGTTATATCCAAATTTCAAATGCCCATTAAAATTACTTGTAGACACTGGCGCTAATCAATCTTTTATGAGTCCCGAGACAATTCAAAAATACTTTTCACATATCCCACTAAACTACGACCCGTTTGAAGTAACTAATTCGCGAGTAACTAATATGCACGAGCATTCGATCACTATACCAAAATTTGTAGAGTTCAATGACCAGTCTAATGTAAAGTTTTTATCTATAAATTCCATAACCATTTTGACGGTTAAATAGGATTAGATCAGTAAGATGGCGCTCAAATAGACCTTGAAGATAATTATTTAATTACTGACTGTACTAGAATCCCTATTCACCTGTACCAATGTAAATTACCCAAGTTTCAGGAAACAATTCCTGCTAACTCTACATCATAGTTAACATATTAAAACTAATTTACAGCTCTGAACAGATTTTAGATCTAGACTTGAGAGAATACTACCTTATAATAAAACCCGGTTACTATTATACAGGAAAAAGAATAGTTATTATTCAAATGACCAATAATCTCTCCCACCAAGTTCGATTTATACAGATTAACTATAGTTCCCAACAAACTAGAATATACTTTGATCCCTCCTTATCCCTTCCTAGCAACATATGGTAAAAGCTTTTAAGTACATAGAGGCTGAATGCCCGAAGTTGAACCAGTATCATCTCTGCGAGGAAGAGATGAATTATCCAATGGGAGAACTTCTCGACTGTATCCAGGGAATCATCTCTAATCAGCCCTCTAATAACTCATGCGCTCCAGTCAAGATCACACTAACAAGAAAGCATGCCATGGAAGCTACCTAGCAATTATACCATAAAACTGCCTGATACACACTATAGAATTCACCATTACTAACGCTAATGATCGCATCAAGGGTCAGCCACTGAAAATAGCTGAGATACCAAAAGAGCCAAGTACCATCGAGGAAACCATCCCACATCTGAAATTGAAGTCAGTCAATATGGAAAACCTACGTGAGATTGAAGATAAAATATTAACGCAGCATCCAATACAGATCCCGAGTCAAACTACGATTGGCTATTTGCTATGCCATAACCATACCAGTATGCATTATTACGTTACGTGCAACTGCATTCGCTATAACCATTACTGTAAGAAGACGATGTATTACATGTAAGCTGTTTAAGAATCAGAAACCGAGAGAGAAAAGGCCAGGTAACCGACAGGCAGAAGATGCATAGGTATCAAATAGCCAAGAGCCACCACCAGCATCATTTTCGCTCAAAGTTCTCAAATAGCTGCTGGTCTGAGGGGGGAGGTGTTACGTACTCTGCCTACACCAATTCCACAAGCCCGCAAGTTTGCCTCGTGTCGTGGAGTTGCGCAAGATTTAACTTCGATATTGCAGAATCAGTGCCCCGTGCAGCGAGCGACCCCGTTTCTTCGCCTCGTGCCGCACCGTCAGCAGAATAGTGGCGTGATCGGAAATCGATTGCATCAATATGCGAACTGGCTTAGATCATGTATTAAAATATAGATTCACTTCTGTTCTAGCATCGAACGTAGTCGTTAGTATAGTTAAGAATGTAGTTCTAATATCGAACTCATTCGCTTAGGTTAGTAAGGTGTAATGTAGTTCTAATATCGAGTACATTCACCTTTAGGCTAGTACGGTGTAATGTATTTCTAACATCGAGTACATTCACCACCTTTAGGTTAGTTAGATTTAATTAAATAAGTATAATAAATCTCGTTTAAGTGATTCTAGTTTCCTTCTTGTACCCTCTGGCTGCGGAAAACGTAATTAGTAGAACCGAAGTTGTGAACAATTATGATAATAAACGGAAAATGGCCCGATAGACAGATGGCGCTTTTTATTATTATTGGTCAATTTTTATAGCTTATTACATCCGAGCAAGAATGTCAATTAATAGACTTTATTTTTAAATACACAATTGTGTAAACTAATACGTTTTTAATCATGAAATTAAAATTTGAATTTTTAAGATTTAGTTACAGAATCATAACTAGATGGCGTTCTCGCGTTTAAATTCAAGCTATCGTTTGGTTTCAAACTACCGATATACGCGAACCGGTATTTAGTATTACTTTGTTTAATTTCTAATTTGTCAATTTGTGATATAGATTTTGGTAGTCTTAAGATCCGTTACAAAATCGTTTTTCACGCAAAGACAGCTGATTAGAGCTTGGCGATGACGAAGTACCTATTATAGTTGAGTAGACAGGAAAGGTACAGGTAGTGCGAGAAGGGCAAAGGAATGGGGACTACAATAGAGAGTCGAGTAGATATCCAGGTAGGAACATTCTTATATACCACTTAAGTGGCAAACAAGCACCCGACCCACCTGATGGAAAGTGATTACTGTGGCCTATGGACGTATGCAACTCCAGAGGTGTCACACTCGCTCTTCTTGAAGTACCCCATCCCAATACTATTGTCGTGAGTCGTACTGTAATAGTGAAGTCGAGTATAGTGGCATCGAGTAGAGACGCGAATACAGAGTGGAGTACTCTTACCTACTACGTAGAGTACCTACAGAGTCAAGTAGGAGCCGAATAGAGAGGCGAGTACCTACAGTGTCTAATCTTTTTTTATACATATATACTACATACTTAGGTCGCAGACAAGCACACGGCCCTCCTGATGTTAAGAGGTTACCGTGGCGTATGGGCGAGTGCAACACCAGGGCAGGGGCGTCACACCCGTGCTATGCTGTAAGAACAGAGGGATTCTGTGCCGTCAGCGCAAAAGATAGTAGGGCAAGGCTTTGGTTTTCCCACTGACAGCACAAAATCTCTGGCAACTCTACTCACCGTCAGAAACACTACACGAGGTTATTAGGTAAGTCGCGAACTTCTGTAGGGCCAGTCGGACTGCTCGATTGGGACGGATATACCGTCGTTTCCTACCTCCTCTAAAAAATAAAGCTCCTCTAATCAGCGTTCAACGCGCAACTCTCTGCACTAAAATTTATAACACCACGCGATAAACGACATCCACGCGGGCGGAGCCGCGGGCAACAGCTAGTTTATAATAAAATTTCTGATTGATGTTTTTAAATAAAATATTCAAATGTTAGATTTAGATAGATAGAGAGATAGACAAATAGAAAAAATATTAGATTATTGAAAGTTTATTCATTTTAAACTTAAATAGATGTGTATTGATTTACTTTAGTTCTTTGTGTATTTTATGCTCAGATTTAATCTGATAGTCAAACATCTAAGTAGCCAATTAATTAAGAGTTTAATATTAAATATTTTAAGTAATAGAGAACTGTACATTGTAGTAAAATAACTTATAATTTAGTAATCAGAAATTGCTTAATTGGATTCAAAACAATGTTTGCGGTGAGAAGTGACTCCATATGTAAATGGTAAGCACTTTGCCTAATTAAATTTATTCAAAGCAAGCATTTTCGCAATTTAAAATCCTACAAAGTCAGCAAAAAGTTCACTTGCGTCTAAAATTTTTCGCAAATTGTAAACAAAATAAGCGAAGCGACAGTAACAAAAGAGAAAGAATTTAATATCCACCGCGGCACACGGAATGCTTGTAACAATTTGTTTTCTTCCCCGCGAACATTCTTTTCTTTGGACTCTTAACAGGGGTCAATGTATTAAACTCTATAACTAGATTCCTTTCTTTTTACATTGGCAATGAATATTTTATGTGACGAAGAGCAATATGTTTTTATCAGTTCATTGACCGTTCATCTAAAGTTAGTCATGTTTCATATTCGAATTTGACGTGACATTGTAATTATTACGTACTTACATTACATTATGTAGGAACACACGTTATGTAATGTAAGTGCACACATTATGAAGATATAGTTACAGTTATTTGTGAATATGGTGAGCGCGATGATATCGATTCTCATTATCACATAGTTCCTTCACTACTCACCAATTTTAATAGTTAGGTATATTTTGTTTAAATATAAAAATAAAAAATGTAATACGTCTCTGGACTAATCATTTCTCTTGTTGTATTTATTTCGCTGGTTCCATAATTTGTTCGGAGTTGCATTTTCATTGCAGTTATTTTATTTTCATGGAGTAAATTAAAATTAGTTATCTCCAGCATTATCATTAATTAGCATAAAGGAAATGGAAACTATTGAACACTTTTTTGTCAACAGATCATTTTAGAAGCGAGGGACTTGCAAGTAGTTTTTTCTTCATGTTCAACGTAACGAACAAATTTTGCCCATTGACCGACCATCATCAATATCAGCACACATATGGGGAGGCAATTCGGGGCCTCAAGACCGTTAGATGGCGACTAGTAAACATATTCCAGTGCCCTTATTATTTCTAGTCCTCTCGCAATCGTACTGCACCATAAATGAGAGAATGCAGAGAAATATTGTGCAGAATTAATGAATGCAGAGGTCATTACCTGATGTTCAAAGAAATCTAATACTGTAACATTTAATTTCGCTTCAGTATTTACGAATAAATATGTCTCATTTCATCTTCTGTAACAAATTATGAAAGGAAGAAATTATAATTTCGTTATAAAATCAACCCACATTCTAATTGAGAGCTCAAAGAAATCACTTGATTGAAATTCAACTTCAGTTTGAGTTTCAATAGATTTACAAAGCCACTCAGTTACAAACATTTACAAAGAAGATTATGTATCTTGTTAAATGTTCAGAGCTTGCAAAGGACACACGATAACAGATCTGTAATAGAAAGGATTAGGAACATAATAGCAGTGAAGTCCTCAAATATCCGTCTGTGTGGGGTTCAAAGGATCTCGTGACCATTAGTAAAGGGACCGTAACAGTATTAGGAACGTATTGGATAGTCAACATCAAAGTGTGTTATTGTCAGATAGGAATGTTCAGTGTGCAACCACAACTATTGTTGATGTGTTTGGAGTTTATAACAGTGTTTTACGGTTTACGGTTATACAAAGTATAAACATAATGGGTTTTTGTTTAGGCACCGGACTAAAACCCAATGTACTACTTCTCTAGGGCTAGCGAATACGGTATAGAAATCGAACTGACTAAAACCTAACCAGGCAACATTCGGCAACCTTGCAAGAATGGAATAGGGCGACCTCATCTCCTCCTGTGGGTGTCGTAGAAAGTGACTAAGGAATAGGGCTGTTCTCCATCCGACAATAGACATACAACTAAGTGCCCGCTTTACGACAATAGGCTTGTCCCCTATTACGTGGGACCGAAAATCATAGCGAAATGTGGGTGTTAGTATACCTCTGTCTACCCCTTCGGGAATTTACAGGCGTCAGTATATGTATGTGTGAGTATGTACTGTGCGTACCTAGTTGTCAAACTATTTATTTAATATGTTTCAAAGGCTGAAAAATAAAATCATTCTTCTTGCTTTTTAAAACTACATCTTTCTGTCACGGTTATCTATAGCCGGGACCCTGGGTATAAACTAAAAAGGAAGTCTCCAGGAACCTCGGTAGACCTTAGACGCATATCAATCTGGGTTGCTCTCCTTCCTTTCTCCCGTCGGAATAGAACTCGCTCGTGGCTGGGAGAGGCTCCCGGTCTATGAGACACAGATCTTCCTAAAACAGCCGTAGCGCAAATATCACTAACAATGTGTGCTCTATTTAATCGAGCAGAATCATTAATTGCTGTAATTGACAATTGTTATAGTTGTGGTTAGGTAGAGGAATATTTGTTTGAACGTAATTACCATATTCAAATATCACGAACTAACTATCACTTTACGAGTTATTTTGATATTAGTCAATTTATATTTTGTGTTTGGGTAGTCAATGTTGTTACGTACGTATGTAGTTTTGTTATTAACTCGCAGACCTGTCATTATGTGTAATCTGATTCGCATGTGCAATGTGTGTTAAATTGAATGTAGGGTATTAATTCTGGGGTATTATTTTATAGTATTATTACATTGTATACGTCCATTAATAGATGCAATATGCTTAATTGAATATTGGCACTCTTCAACGGTTTTTATTCAATTCAATACCTGTGGGTGGGTACCTATTACCCTGATACCTTTATCAAATGACCTTGATGGTGTCAATTTGATACTAATGTATTATTATTCGGATACATACACTTTTAAAATGCAAATTGGATACGAAAATTCAATTCAATTCAAATAGTTTATTTGCTAGAAGTTGTTTTTTTTTATATATAGGACACGTCAATTTGACTTTGCCTCGCCTGATGGTAAGCTGAAGGCAAAGTCTCGGAAAAGAATCCAACTCTCTAAATTGTTGGCATAAATATGCTCGAAACAGCCATAATCGAGTTGCGATTACTCAGCAAAATTACTCATTATTCGTAACACAAGGAAAGATAATAAAAGCGTGTTAAAAAACTCACCATTATGCGTTTTCAACTTTTATTTCCTGGTTCTTATAATACAATTGAAAGTAAGAAGTTTTTTCTTTGCTATAAAGATAATAGAATACGATCTTATGTTCCTAGAAACACTGTTTATTGTAACAAAATATTACTGCAAGCGGACGTGGCTCTAGACTTTGTCGAGTTCATTTTCATACTTCACAAACAATAACGAAGCAGTTTCATGTAACATCAGGCTTATTTTAAAAGTATTTGTATTTATATTTCATACCCGCGTCTTGTTTACTATCAATTTGGATAATACTAAATATTTTCATCCATAATTATAAATCAGAGCAATTCGGTCGAAAAATAAGGTAAGCAAAAGTTTTTTAATCACCTACTTATAGGCTACTAGTCGTTGCTCGCCCACCTGTATGTCGGTTATCTCGACTAAACATAGACTACATATTTTTCAAAGCTTTTATTCATTCCATGTTTTTCCCTTATACTGTGATAAGTATCTGTCTACACCAATAATTGGCTGAACTATAAAATAACAAAGAAAATGGCCAGAACACGCAGAAGGTACTTTAATTGCTTTACTATATTTTAATTAGGGTCATAACAATTTAAAGTTTGACAATTTCAGCGAAATTTGAATGCGGTTGGATACATTGAGCGAAAGTTTTGATTAGCTTGTAATTCATTTAGAATACGGCGAGGGTGAAATTTTAAGCCAAAGGCCGTTGAATATATTATATAAGGATAGGAGGATAAATTGGGTTATCTCACTACTGTATGCAAATGTTCATTTACTTAATAACCTCTATTAGTGTCCTACATTTCACAATAAATATATACGTTAACCTATAAGTACCTAATTGTCTAATTATGGCCTGTATTTTTCCATTTTCCATTTTCGGTGTAAGTTTTTAATGAAAACCTAGATTAATAAAATAATAGTCCGGTCAATTTAGACCAAAAAATGAGAGTGAAGTTACATAAAGTCCCAACAAGCTGAATTTTTGTGAAGTTGTTCAAAACATAATTATAAACAATGTCTGGAAGTTCCCCATCATTCCCCTGTAAGGAAAAAATTTAATTCAAGGTCAAAGGTCAAAAAAATGAGTTTTTCGCGATTTTCAGCAAAACGGTAAGTTTTATCATAAAAGTACCTTAGACAAAAATTGTAGATCATAAAATTATCTATAAAAAATGTATTCATACTTTTTTTCTTACGAGCCACTGTTTCTGAGATATAACGATTCTAAAAGGTATAAAAGTTGTTATCGTCATAATATGCTCACGTTTCCACGCCACCTATGAGTTAGTGTACTTAGCGCGTTTTTGTTAACGTGGTTTCCCCAGTAGGCCTACGGGTCAGTTGTGATCCTGTTTAATGTAAAACTATTGCAAAATAACGGAAATTTTCAAAGATTGGGAAAGATAAAAGCGATGTAAATGAAAAAAAAGTGTTGAAGTTTATTCATCTTATTCGTAAGTTTCAAATTCTTGTTCTTCTTCTTGATCTTCTTCTTGTTCTTCTTCTCCTGCTTCTTCTTCATCTTCATTTTGGATGCAAGTAAATTGCGTCAATAGCGATGTATCGCATGATACTTCGTCGGAGTCAAACGAATCCTCCATTGTTTGTGATTCAATATTAGAGCACGACCGGCCTTGACAATTTGTGCATGCCAAAGAACAAGACAGTCCGACTTTTTTGCAACCACATTTAGCACTGCATCCCTTTTTGCAGTTGCAAAAAATAATGTTTAGCATCGATATGCATGTTTCGTTAAAAATACTAAAAATAAAAAACAAGTTCAATTAGCTTGTCTTCCTCCAACTTCAGTTGCTGCTCACCAACATCTTTTTCGAGTATATTACCAAGTTCAAGTGTGGCTTGGTTATCAGCTAGACCCTACAGACTGGGGTTGGAAGTTAGTCAACAATATATTAGAGCCAGTTCAAACTTTACTTCCACCTGCGCCGAAAAAACTGCTAAACATTATTTTTTGCAACTGCAAAAAGGGATGCAGTGCTAAATGTGGTTGCAAAAAAGTCGGACTGTCTTGTTCTTTGGCATGCACAAATTGTCAAGGCCGGTCGTGCTCTAATATTGAATCACAAACAATGGAGGATTCGTTTGACTCCGACGAAGTATCATGCGATACATCGCTATTGACGCAATTTACTTGCATCCAAAATGAAGATGAAGAAGAAGCAGGAGAAGAAGAACAAGAAGAAGATCAAGAAGAAGAACAAGAATTTGAAACTTACGAATAAGATGAATAAACTTCAACACTTTTTTTTCATTTACATCGCTTTTATCTTTCCCAATCTTTGAAAATTTCCGTTATTTTGCAATAGTTTTACATTAAACAGGATCACAACTGACCCGTGGAGTAGGCCTACTTGGGAAACCACGTTAACAAAAACGCGCTAAGTACACTACCTCATAGGTGGCGTGGAAACGTGTGCATATTATGACGATAACAACTTTTATAACTTTTAGAATCGTTATATCTCAGAAACGGTGGCTCGTAAGAAAAAAAGTATGAATACATTTTTTATAGATAATTTTATGATCTACAATTATTTGTCTAAGGTACTTTTATGATAAAACTTACCCTTTTTCTGAAAATCGCGAAAAACTCATTTTTTTGACCTTTGACCTTGAATTAAATTTTTTCCTTACAGGGGAATGATGGGGAACTTCTAGACATTGTTTGTAATTATGTTTTGAACAACTTCACAGAAATTCAGCTTGTTGGGACTTTATGTAACTTCGAATGTCTAAATTGACCGGACTATAATAAGAAATAAATAATACTACGGGTTATGAATCAAACATCTGAAAGTTAAAGAGCTTGGATAGACTCCAATAAAATATATTATGATGTAGAAAGTAATTCCTAACATTGTATCGAAATAGAAATTGTAAAGAAACTGGTCACGATACCGGACGGATAGGTGTCGAGCCCCGAGCAAGTAGGGTTCCATATTTGTCCAGGATAATAATGTCTCATGTTATCTTGTTTGTGTAATTGTGGGTTGGAATATCATTATATCATTGGATCGAAATGTTTACTTCTTCAAATATTCCTCGGGGCATAATATTTTGGATCCAAATTATGCTCAAAATGCTCTCTATACACGCAGTACGCATTTTTGGGTGTGTTTTGAGGGTAGCAGCATGGGGTGCAGCTTGACTTTGAGCTCGGTGGACGAGCTCAAATCCATCAATCATAGATTCAATCAATCAATCAATTAGCCTACTGCAGTCCACTGCTGGACATAGGCCTCTCCCAATACGCGCCACGTTTGCCGATCCTCCGCTTTCCGCATCCAGTCCGTCCCAGCCACCTTTCGCAGGTCATCAGTCCACCTAGCTAGGCGGTGTCCCACCTTCCGTTTCCCTTCACGCGGTCTCCACTCTAGGACTCGTTTGCTCCAACGGCCATCAGTCCTTCGGCAGATGTGGCCAGCACACTGCCACTTCAGCTTGCTTATTCTGCGAGCTATGTCGGTAACTTTGGTTCTTTGTCGGATAACCTCGTTGCGAATTCTATCCTTCAAAGAAACTCCAAGCATAGCTCGCTCCATAGCCCGCTGCGCAACTTTTAGGTCACGGACTAATCCCACCGTCAGTGGCCACGTTTCGGCACCGTAGGTCATAGATTACATCAAAACAATCCGTACACGCTAGGGTCTCGTTTCTCTCGGGACTTGGGTCCAAGATTTATGCTATAGGTATATTTTATAAGTTGTTCGACTGTCTTCAATATCCCCGAACTAAAATATTACTATATTAGGTAACAAATAGTGGTATAAAAACGTGTTTCTCTCCTCCTACAGTCCCGGTTTCTTTAGCGGGGCGTGAAAAAGCATCTGATGAGGCCGTCAACCTGAGTGTCACCATTGTAACATGGTACATGTCTGTAATGGTGACCCTCTTTTCAGAGACTTTGCCTTCAGCTTACTATCAGGCGAGGTGAAGTCAATTTGACGTGTCCTATATAAAAAAAAAACTTATCCATCTGAAAAATAACATTTTGAGTAGGTGTAAGAGATGTCATGGTTGGTCTGAGTCCAGGGCCTTTCTAGAGCATACTTGGTTCCCCGATAACGCAAGCAGATGATATGAGTAATTCACAAAAATAACTAATACTTACTACTTTGATTTTTTTTCACATTCGTAACGATCGAGGCCGGGCTCTGTTCAACGTTCATGCAAATAGAAATCATAGGTCAATTCAATAACCCTCCATTTTTCTCTGTGAATCTTGAAATAGCTGAATTAGGAATCTTTTTGCTTAGGTAGTTGATTCATATGCTCTCCGTTAGAAAGATAGCTGACATTAATGTGGGTGTATAATATATATCTTCCTATCCCTTTGAGATATACATAATAAGTATATGAAAGAAAAATGGGGCATGCGTATCTATTTTAGGGATGTTAATAAGAAGGGTTATATAAAACCCATTGATTGGTCCCCTACTATATAACCACTGTAAACTTACATAATACTTACACATAATTAAATATTATTATGCCCATTAGTTCAGAAACTAGTCTGGTATTGTAAACATATCCATAACCGAAATTCTGTTGTGGTAAATAGGGTTACCTAATGAGTTGGATTTATGTAATATGCCGTCACGTGCGCAGTGTTGATGGAATAGATGATAAACTTCTATATTGAACTTGGTAATACCAATATGCCTTACTCCTACACTTGATATGCCTCCTTATTTCCTAAGTTTCAACGCAATGGAATGATTGGCATGAGATGAATAGACAGCAGCACGATTGGGAATCGGTTCGCGAATGATGAACTGCCCAGCCAATTAGGCCATCAGGGCAATTTTGTTTTGTACCAATACCGATTCAGCGAGGAGCACGTGTGTTTACCAAATCCACGCGCTTCTCACTGAATCTCTACAGTGCCCTCTGCTGAAGAGACGTATGAAGTGAAACCAATTAACCCCTTGCATGAGCTACTCCTGCTCGAAGAATGAAAAGGGGCGTTGACTTGCCGTCCATTGCACGAGGAGGCTTCAATTCATCAGTTTATACACATGTTCTTATAATACTTACCTGCAATGACGATTGACCTCATTAAAATTGAATGATAAAAATAGAAAACTTTTTCATAATATTTTTATTCATCCTCCACTTAACCTACGTTCACAATAGCTTCTCAATGATAAGACCACTAAGGTGAATAGTGGGACCCAAGCTTTTTCATACAAACTATTGTGTATCCCTCTTCAAAAGGCACTGAACGTAATACATTGAACGAAATATCGTGGATAAAGGCAGGTGCGATATGAAAAACCGGCTCGATATCAAAGTGTCCTCGCTTAATGGTGTGTAATTTAAACCAGGTAACGACGCCATTTTGTATCGAATGTTACGTTATATGCTTTAAGTTTTACCGCGTTTTTATGACGTGCTTGCCTTGCCTTTTTGAAGCATTTACTTAGAATCAATGTTAATAACTTTCGCAGAACGGATCGTTATGGTTATTAGAGGGAGGTAATGGTTACTTAATACAGTTAAAATGTGGTTCTAATGGCCAGTTTCAAGTAAATGAAATACGTGACCTAAGTGGGCTATTTCAACCTAATGTTTTGTTGAGTGGTGTTTTAACTAGCTGTATCAAAAAGGCTAACATACATACAACATACATAATATACATAATCATGATGTCTTCCCCGGCGGGCTAGACAGAGGTGAATTAACACCCACATTTTACCAATCATTGCATTAGGTCCCTCGTAATAGCATATACATACATAAACTCACGCCTATATAATAAAAATAAATAAAAATAAAAATATTTTTATTCTCTCAAACAATTAAAATACAAATAAATAATAGCAATAATAAAACTTATTTCTTAGTGAATCTTAGGGGCTATACAAAAAACTGTAATTGTGAGACTGGTGCCTAAACTAGATACAACAGTTTGTATCTGTATTTATAGGTCACCAGGAAACCCACGCAACCAGTAAACCAACCACTCCATCACATCCGAAGGGTGTCGTAAGAGGCGGATAACGGAAAAATATGTAGACTGCACTGCGAGAGAAGGAAAACTCGAAATAAAACCTTGTCAAGTCAACCCGTCTGACCAAAGCCTCCTAACATTGGGAGAGGTCTATGTCCAGCAGTGGACTACGATAGGCCAATTGATTGATTGTAGTCGCTTCAACTGACTGTACCTGCGCACTATTTCCGGTCGTAATGGGTCGTAATCTCCGAAGGGGTAGGCAGAGGTGCTAGCACCTACATTTCGCTGTTTATGTTTAGGTCCCAATGTAATAGGGGTGAGCCTATTGCCGTATTCCGGGTATTATTGTTGATTCGAGCCAATTGACTTGAGCCATGCATCTGAGACTGAATCTGGGCTGTATATATCCTGTCTAATGTTAAACAGCCCTATTTCTTAGTCACCTTGTACGACACCGCATGGGAAGAGGTTGAGGTGACCCAAATTCTACTCTGCCGGGAACCACGCCGCTAAATGATGTTTAAATCATACATGGTATGTACACACGGTCAAGGATATAAGTACCTATTTACAGTTTTCATGTAAAGGTTTAAAAAATAGTTATATGTTCACAACATATAGTTTTGTGTGGTGTATTGGTTTCCAACCAGAACTTTTATTGGGCTTCATGTACAGGAAAGTACTTCTGTCAAAATAAAGTGGTTGTAAAACACAGACATAAAAACACTTTTAGTGGAAGGTGTCGCCACATAATGTTTGTCAGCAATGTTCTCATACTCCTGATTTTACTTTTTTGTAGTAACTTATAAAAAAACTAGCACATTGAAATGAATCCACTTTTTAACAGATTTAATGGCGATTTATTTTGGTACTATTTACATTTATTCCGACATTTCGAATACTTTTCAGCTGGCTGCTGATAGGTGATAAAATGAGTTAAATCATGGTTTTATTTCAATGAGTGATATTTAATATCTGCGGAAATATCAGACAGTACCGTAAAGAATTAGTTGTTGCTATAAAATTGCAAAACTAAATTTTATTTAAAAAAAAACCATTAGTGATTCTGAAGGTTCTATAACTTCATGATAACATCAGGTTGACAGTTCATACGGAATACCAAAGATTTTACCAGTATGAAAAAAACCTTATTTTATTTAAAACATTAGTGATTCTGAAGATTCTATAACTTCATAATAACATCAGGTTGACAGTTCATACGGAATACCAAAGATTTTACAAGTATGAAAACGTAGTTTTACCTACAATAGGCCCCAGACTTCTGTTTACTTTCGTAATTAGAAGCAAAAAATTGTGAAAGCTGCAACTTTATTAGATTACACTATTAACTTTAGTGGTTGGCTTTATGTACTCTTTAAACACCAAGGTTTATTGGTAGGGGTGATATCAACAAGCGCAGGTTCGGGTACACACAATAAAATACGGGGTTAACGACCCCTATTTACTGTAGGAGGAAAAATTATGCAATAAATACAAGTCACCCTCGATTGGTTATTGGCGCAATCTATGGTAGAGAAAAAGTTCAGTCCTTTTACAGTTTGTTTTGATAGTCAGATTATTTGGAATATTCTGGTAAATTTAAAAACAGCATAGGACATAAATAATAATAATATTAGCAACGTCAACGTCGAAAAAAATTCAGTTGATTCATATTCGATTTCTCTCGGTCGATGACTGCCTCTGTGGCGTAGCGGTAGTGAACGCGGCCGCTACGCAGGAGGCACGGGTTCGATATGAATTAATATTCGTAATATTTGCATTGGGCTGGGTGTTTCTATGTATAATAATGTAGATATTTACGAAAAAAAAAATGTATCTAAGTATGTTAATCTGCACTCTGGAACCCATAACACAAGATAGTTAAGCTATGCTTACTTTGGGTCTAGAAACCGCTGTGTGGAATGTCCTACAATATTAAAAAAAAAAAAAACTACATTATGGTACAGAATATCAATTCCTTAAACTGTCAGCATTAGAAAGAAATATATTTTTATGTGACTAAAAAGGCATTTGGGAACGATGTAAGTAAATAAACAACCATCAAAAAGTAACGTAAACATTTTGATAGCACCTCCCGGGGATAATCACTTTTGATGACTGTAATTCACCTGTATGATTAATGACCAAAATTAATAGTTTCGGTTAAAAACTTTAAATATTGGGGCTAATGTGTTTTAATGTCTATAACTAACTCCCGTGAAAGTTTATTTTTATAAATTTGAAATAGAAACACGCGATACTTCATTTATGTTTTGATCGTTTATTTAAATTTTACTTTTATCGACGATAATGATAGATTCTTTTACTTATTTTATTTATTTATTTATATACACTTTTTGTACTTACACCTTATCCACTTACACTTATCGATATACTTAATTACATACATACCTACATATTATTTCGATATCGCCCAATATGGTATTATTGGGTTGTGGAGGTTAGACATCAGTTGCTTCATGAAAATTTCGAAGTATAGCCAAATCCGCAGTTAGACTGGCAAAGCGGACCTCAGGCTCCGAGGTGAAAGCTTCGGATGCGACTGAAAATTAACGCTAGGATGAAGAAAATATTAGTTCGATACATTATCTACTTACAAACTATAAGAAATATCACATTTATACTAAAACAACAGTCATGTTAATACATACTTTAATGTTAAACACATTTAAATTCAAATCATTTGCGACTTGATAGCTTGTTCAGTCAATATTAAATGTATTTTTTTTTTCATAATTTAAAAAAAAAAAACGCTCATACTGTAAGGATTTATTTATTATCATTAGAATATTTAGTACGAACACACATAATACATTCGAAAATTGAACAGAATTGAGAGAGAACTTTATGTGCACTTTTTAACCCGTAAATTACTGCTGTATAAGTTTTACTGGCGGTGCATTCGAAGGCTTTTAATTTCGTGAATAATGTATCAGCGTAGTTCATGGAATGCACTGGCACTTCTATTCAGTTTCACGGCAATTTGAATTCTGATTAAAAGTTTAGATTAAATGCGCCAGAATGAAAAGTAACAGACTACTATGATTATACTTTTAACTATATTTAATACAGGTTTGTTTCTCTTTTCGAAATTGACATAACATGAATGAACCAATTTTGGTGGATTATTTTGTGTTCAAAATCCCATAGATGGTGATCTAATAATATAAACATTCGAATTGAGAACCTCCTCCTTGTTTAGAAGTCGGTGAAAAAAATTAGATACATAGAAGAAGTTATGGATAGAAATTAAATTTAGATTAATTTTAGATTTAGATGTACCTACTTAATTAAGTAGCTGAATAATAGGAGGGACGATTTATAAAAAAATGTATTCTGTAGAATCGTGAAATTTCGTGTTCTGAAAATAAATGCTGATACAGCTTTGTTTGCTAAGGAATTAGGTAGGAGGGTAAAGGTTAGGTTATTAGGTACAATGTCGTTCAATCTATATTATCTACGTGGGTGGAACTATTTTGGAGTTCATGAACGTTGACCTTGTAAGCCTTTTTAGTATCGTTATTTTGTGTTCTGTAATTATATTTTATCTTTTCATCGTCTTTCTCGCACCGAACACATATTAGTTTTGCGACGCTATTGTGAACGATAAATAAAAATCTTTAGGTGTGCAGTAGAAACCAGCAAGATATTTTTACATTAACATAATCACATACACAAATACAACATACACGAGTGTGATACGTGACTTAGAATAGTGTAACATCGAATAACACGTCCCCATCTGTAAGAGATATTTTAAACAGAAGGTATAAAATTGTAAAAAAAAAATGTTCAAAAGTCAAAACGTCAAATTCTGGAAAACAGCTGTAGAAAATATTTAATTGATGAGCAGCTTATTTCTAGTGCAAATCGATGCAATTTGCAAGTTTTATACATACAGCATCTGGTATAATGCTAAAAAGTCCAATTCAATTTGCATAGAAAAGAATTCATAAGTTCAAGATTCTTTTGATATAACTTCACTTCCATTATGACGTTAAAATATTACTTACACCCTGATGAACCTCCACACACATTTGTGTGACGTAACATATTTTCAAAACGTTCCTCAGACTACTATATTAAGAGAATGACACCACGACGTAACACTTGAAACGCTATTACTTTTGGCATAGTAGGAGACTCATGGTGTGACATTTATTATGTAACAAATGCATATTCCCTACTCTCAAGATAGCAATTTCGTTTCGCAGTTTCACACTCAGACCGTAACTCATACGAAACTGAGAATTTCAACAATGTGTGCCATTTGTTCTCCCTTTTCTTTGCCCTTCACATTATCTCAACCCTTGTGTTGAGGGTTGGAGGAAACATATTTAAATATACGAGACAAAGTGCAATTCAAAACAATTTTAGACAGATGTATGAATATGTTAACGTGGTAAAATATGTGCTACTGTGTGGTTTTACCATTTGTTACAATGAATATTTATTATTTGTGTGTATACTGTGTTTTTACTGATTATAAAAATGAAAATGTTTGAAAAAAGTTAATCCGAAATGTTGTAATATTGTACACAGAAGTTTGTTGAAATTTCAGCTGAAATATAACAAGAGTGCATTTTTATTAATCTGAGTAGGAGAGTAAGAGGACGCACAGTAATCGTATGATTTGTATTCTTTATACTCTGAATTTTAGCAAGTAATTTTTGTATCTGCTAAAGCGGCTCAATAAGAATACTTTTCTTACGTAGAAATATTAAAATAGTGAATGACCTCCCCGTTTTACAATTTTCCCAAGAGAATATAGTATGCAATTTTCTACAAAGCTTGGGAAATATTTTTGCAGCGTTGGTAATGTGAGTAACCCCTGATAATAGCATCGTTTTTTTATACCACTTAGATAGCAAGCAAGCACACGGCCTACCTGATTTAATGATGATTCTATTAGAAATGTGCAGACAGTCACACCCAAGATAAACCCATAAGGGTTTAATGGATGTTTTTATATCCATTTTTATAGTGTTTTTGTTATCTCAATAAATAAATTCATTTTTAACAAAAAAGTTTAACCGACTTCAAGAAACGAAAAAGAGGCACTGAAAAGCGAAAAATAACTTAATTTACAGACTTACTGATTTATTAGAAGTCGGTACCTAGCCCAAGAGAGGCCATATTTCAATTGATTGCATCATAGTAGTTCAGACAAAACAAACAAAGTTGGCTGGCACCGACTTCTAATAAATCAGTAAGTCTGTAAATTAAGTTATTTTTCGCTTTTCAGTGCCTCTTTTTCGTTTCTTGAAGTTGGTTAAACTTTTTTGTTAAAAATGAATTTATTTTTCTCTTTTTAGTGAGACTGTACATCGAATGTATAGTGACCTGACTGTACATGCGCGGCTGACGCTGCAATACAGATCGAACCGGCCACGCTACAAAAAAAAAATTAAATCATTATTCAAAAAGAATTTTTAAAATCAATGCATATACACCGGAAATATAGCTGAATCTTTACGAAATTTAAATGGGACCACTTCGGAATAATCTACTTACGAACACAAGAAGAATTTTCAAAATCCGTCTAGAATTGGCTTCACAATCGCGTAACAAACATACAAAAAAATAAAAATAATAAAAAAAATAAAAAAAATTGGGTACGAATTGAGAACATCCTTTTTTGAAGTCGGTAAAAAAAATGGTTACCGTGGTTTATCGACGTGTGCAACGCCAGGGGAGTCACACTCGAGCGGCTGACCTTGGAAGAACAGAGAGTTTCTGTGCAATCAGTGTAGAGACAAAGCAGGACAAGCCTTTGGTCTTCCTACTGACAGCACAAAAACTCTCCAGTGAGTTCTGACTACCCTACTCATCGCCGGGAACTAGAAGTTCCAACGATCATTAACTTAATTACTGAAGGAATGAATGAACCTGGATTCTACAAATTAACTCAAATTAAAATACCCAATTTAATTATCACCACTTTAAGTTAATTCGCCACTAAAACATCCGTAAAGTGATCACTAAAATACAAGTTAACACTAAACCGCCTTCGGCGTGCGACAATACGGAGGCACATCCTACCGTAATAAAATAACACACAGTCACTGTTGAATTAACGTTCCTGATTACGATTCGTGGGTCGTGTCGCTGAGGTGGGTCACTAATAAATCTGCTCAAATAAACTCAGTCATAACTCTGCGGTTATAAAACTTTACAGGCCTGTGAAATAAATTTCCATGCATTGACTGCAGTGCCTACAAGCCCGCTTTTATATTACCACGCATACAAATGTAACCATTACGGGAGAGATTTTGAATTAATGATGTTATTGCTTCCAGTATGCTGTAATCATAAAACATGAAATTATTATAAGGATACCAAGGACTGTGAGAAAGTTTTATTTGCAAATGCGTATTTTTATATTATACAGTTTCAGTTCATATAGAATAAGTAAATAATATCCTATAGAAAATAAAAATCGTGATGTGATGAAGCCTATATCTGAAATTTTTTGTGCGAAGTATAATATATGTGTGCCTTTTTGACGTTAACGGACAGAGGTAATGGTTGATTTTAAAGGAGGTTAATGGTAAACTATATTCGCTGCTCCGAGAGGACCTAGAGTCTTCTTGCACCATTGTCACTTCGCCTCAATTTAATTGTGGAGTTAAGTAAAATTTGTTCAGCAAGTCGATTCCATTATGTCAGAAATCCAACTGAAAAATTATCTCAACAGCACAAGTTTTATATAGTTTCGAAAACAAAATAGGTGATCATTATTCTCACAATGTGTATCGCCATTCATTCAATTTCGGGATTTACTCTTTCGGATGTAGATTTACCGGAGATGTGTCTGCTAACACTCAAATAGTGTAGTGGGCAATAAGAACAAAGGAAACAGCTATCGGTAACGTTTCCGGTTACCACAATAGACCAAGTGGGCGTCTAACGAGCTGATTGGTCTCTGGAGCAAATTATAGGTCATAGTTTGTTTGTTCTTTAGTCATCATACTTGTTAATATTGTTAAGTATAACGTACGTACGTATAAGTTATTTTGAACACAATTTATTCGGACCGTGTATATCATCATAATAATAATAGCCCTAACCACCGGCAGCTTGGTCCCTGTACCCGATGCCGGTGGGACACTATTTTTTATATTTTTAAATGTATTTATTTTTTAAGTAGGTATATTTAGAAATATAATTTATATGTATATACATTGAATAAAGAGGAAAAATCATAATATAAGAAATGCCTCTACTACTAATGATAATTTAGAAAAAAATGTAGTGTTTAATGTAATACTTAAAAAAAATGTAATACTTAAATTAAGTATTTAAGCTTAAATGCAAGGTTGTTGAATTCCTATTAAAATAATGTCGGGTTAAATCGCAGAACACAACTAGAGTATAATGTAGATAAATAAAATGAAACTATAAAAAACACTAATAAAATAGGTATTTATAATAATAATATTGAACGTGCATTCTTTATTTGTAAATGTGTATTTGTAAATAAAATTGTGGAGTTTAAAAAGTTTATTTATTCATAAAACTGACATTTACCACAAACATGATGGCCAACCCCAAGCCATTTTCTATTAGATATGTTATTAATTCGAAATTTAAAGATGTTTGGATGTTTGCTACTTAATTACTCTGAAAATAACTAAACGGATCTGAAAGGAGACGGGGACTTCTGGGCCAAAATTGTAATGAGTTGAGATATGACTTAAAAAAGCGGTATTTTTTTCTATTTCAAAATATTAAAAAACCAGCTCAATTGAAAATCTTGAAGACGAGAAATCTTAAAACTAAATTTATTTCACTAGCAAAATAAAATATCGATTACTAAAAATTATTTAAACAATATTGCGTATTAAAACACTTGCATCACAATTTGATATTATATCAATCAGAGTGAACAAAACTTAATCATAATAATAATAATAACCATTTAAAATACCAAATAATAGTGTAATAAAAATAAATTCTGAATCGATTTCCGTTAATCGATTAATTATTTCTTGTGTTTATCAACTGTATTTTTAAGCTGTGACAGCTGACAGCTCCATTTTCTGTCAATCAGGCCCACGAATGTATGGAAGAGTATCCGTCTCCTTTGGCATAGAGTTAGATTTATCGTCTGAAATAACACACTTTTTTCTTCGATATAATTCCCATGAATTCTGGAAACGTGATCAGAACTCCAGGCGGATGAGCCGCAGGTGAAAGCTAGTAACTTGAATTTGAATATCGATTTTTATTAATTTTAATCATGTCTGCCGATTCAGAATGTTCATTAGTTAGGCAAGTGGCATATTAATGTTTTAGACGTGACATCGATGTCAACATTCAAGTAAATAGCAGTCAAGCGTTTGATGTTTACATGAGCAGCAAATCGATTTCATTTGCATAACATAGCTCTATATTGTGTTAATTGCTTTGGCTTCTGCGTACAGCACATTATGTTTATTAATATAATGTTTAAAATTAGTCATGTGATGAAATGAACATGACATATTCATGTGTTCACGCGGACCCATTAATTTCTACACAATTACACTCTAACAGCTGATTGAATTGAAATTCGAAATCAAAATGTCCTTTAGGTCTTACAATGCTAATTTATTTATATAGTCCGTCCACTACCACACGCGTATGCACGCATGCTGGTGCCTACAAATTATATTCTGCGAAAAATATGATTTGTCCGAGCGTACCTTGTGTAAAGAAACGGACGCGTAAGATATACTTTTTCTATATTTATAGCTACAGTGGGATTCGTAAGACATAAATAAAGCCTGTAGGAAGAAAATCTCAGCAATAAAACTTACGGTCACTGTTTTGTATGTTTCACGCGTCACTCATTATTTTCTTTCGGTTTATGATTTACAAATATTCTACAACAACATTCTACACAACGCTATCTAGACCCATGGTAAGCTTAATTAGCTTGTGTTATGGAATCTAGAATGCGGATATACATACTTAGATACTTTTTTTTTGTAAATACATACATATTATACATAGAAACACCCAGACAAATGCAAATATTTATATTCATGCATACAAATATTGGCACTGAGCGGGGATCGAACCCGCGCCTCCTGCGTAGCAGCCGCGTTCACTACCGCTACGCCACACAGGCACTTAGGTGTACCCTAGAACTTAGGTGTTTTGAAGTCCGGTTTAATAAATGCATGCTTTGCAATGTTAAAAATAATCATATGTAAATAAGACGCCTAGTTTTATAAATATTTTCAAACTAGTCCAAACTCTTAGTTCACTCGAGATATCCAACGTTTATGTTCAGTTTCCACTCCTGTATAGAGAATACTCAATTATCGACTAATGAGTCGTTGACCTGTACATAGCAATTATCCACGTGCTGCACATTGACTTTGTGCGACTAATTAACTATCAAAAGGGCTCGGTGTTTACTCAGAATGTAATTATGGTAAACTTTTTATTCACTAATTTTCTCTTCAGTATTTTATTTACTTTATTTTATTTTTATTAGTCAGTAGGTTTTAAGTTTTTGAATTGGTTTAAGAAGTTACATTTTGCTATTTAATTTTTTTTATTTTGGAATTTTTAAATCTAATATATAAAAATCAATTGAGTTAGTTATTTTATAACTCAAGAACGGCTGAATCGATTTGGCTAATTTTAGTCTTGAAATATTTGTGGATGTCCAGAGGAGGTTTAAAGGGTGAGAAAATAGGTGCAGCGGGAACGGGAACAATATGGCGGTACGAAGTTCGCCGGGACAGCTAGTTATTATCTAAAATGTAGTCATTCTTATAGTTAAATAACAAATGGGGTAGTAAATTTCTTAATGGAATCTCCTAAAATGCCTTAAAGAAATTACCCGCATCTGCCCTTTTATGTTGCCATATCACCATGTTAACTTTGTTTATTGTTTGTCTCTTGCGTAGTTAAAAAGAATAGGTACTGTTTAAATTTTCTCATCAAATTCAGTTTTGTGAAGGAAATGGGAAGTTATAAATGGGTATCCATTTTTACCCATTTTTCCAACAAGAGCGAGTTTTTACTGAGTAAGCACCAACTCTGGTACCAAATGACGTAACCAATGGAGTACAACAAAAGACATTAATAACACCACATTGATTGCTTACTTTTACCCGCGAAAAGTTTTCCTTATCTCAAAGCGAACCTATACGAACAACATCAAAACAAAATAAATTACGTTATGGTTGGTTTAGGAAGTATTTTGTACTTATTTTCTTCTGGTTTACGTTTATTTTCCTTACCACGATGTGCCGTGAAGAGATACAGTTTTATGGTTAACTTTTTAATACTGTATAATAAATGTGTTCTGATTTTTGAACGGCAGTCTGCTATTGGATTTTACGGGATCGTTTGTTATTTATGTATTTTACATTTGATGTCTTTTGATTTATATTCTATTTTACTAGTTACACTGCATTCTTTTCATTATATAACCCGCGCCACGTATCTTGGACCTAAATCGTAAGTTATACGAGGCTCTGGCGCCCGCGGATTGCTTTGCAATAGTCTATGCTTGGTGAATTTGAGTTCGTCTACCGCAGTAGCATCCCGTGCTATCCTCAAAAGACACCCAAGAAATGTGTACTGCGCGTATAGGGCACGTTTTGAGCACATTTTAGTTCCAAGATACGTGGCGCGGGTTAACCACTTGGGTGGCAGACAAGGGCAAGTTCGACTTGATGGGAAGGGGTTAACGCGGCCTGTGGACGTGTGCAACACCAGGGTCGTCACACTCCTGTGTCAAGACACTATTGATAATTATTTATAAAACACAAGTATGTTATTTTAGATAGTATCAGGAAGAAAATATAAGGAAAATATGTCATAGATCTTGTCTACCTTCAGTTACAATATTTTATTCGATAAATATTAAGAGGAAATAGTGTCTACCTACAGTTACTATATTTTATTTGATAAATATTAAGAGGAAAAGGATATAGATGATCTTAACTTATCTGCTGGTTACTGGGGTGAATTGCGTGCAGAGTATTAATTTTAATTACGTAAATACATAATATATTGTATTTGAATCTCAATATAAATAATTCAAATGAGAAGTAAAGAAAAACTTCGATTATGTATCTATTGTTTGCATAACAATGAGACTAACCATGCATTATCCATCCATTAAGAGATCCGGTAGCGATATTACTGCGTTCATTTTCATAATAATACATATAAGTACAAACAGGATGAAATATTTTGCTGGACTGCGTATCCAAATGTATGCCACAAGTATTTTTAATTTAATTAAAATTAATTGGTTTAACCAATGTATTTTTATGGTTCGAAACGTGAAGCACTTTCCATAAAGCGAGCTACAACAATTGTATTATATTTAACGTTTAATGTAAACCATGGTCAATATTCACAATTTTACACGATTATTATACTGAATTTATATTTATACTTTTCAAAGTCAAAGTATGTCAAGAAAATGTTTCCTTTTAGGAAATAAATTCCTAATATAACTTCGTGTAGAACGCGTGTCACACAGTACATTACCATTCCTCCTACGTTAGACGTATATAAAGTTAAAGTAACAGAAAATAAGATAAAGACATTTCTTCATTGGATGTCAGGTGCCCAAGTTGGAGGGTCAAATCTTTTTTTTTACTTTTCTTGAACGTAACTTTTTCTCTGGACCCTTTATGAAGTTTCGCAAAATTCCCTTTGTAACCGACGAAATATCCAGGTTCTTTCGGCTGGGGGAATAGATCTACCGACTTTAAGTAATTACATGGGCTACTTACCTAATTGTGATTGGATTGGAAGCAGAAGTATTATTTCTTTTGTTCGGAAGATGCATTATATTATGGTTTGTAAGGCTTTTTAAATACATTACGTACGTATATAGTACCATCAAAGTAATTGGACAAATAATGGAATTGCTTTTGTAGATATTAGTGGCCACTAGAGATTTATATCGGGGTAATGGACTGCAAAATTCATTTGCATAAAAATATCGTTAAGCCGTTATTGGCAATTGCCTCTTCGTAAGCGCAAGAATAATGGCCGACACCTTCGGATACTCACCGTTTAAAATATTATCTAGTTGAGTACGGAGATTATATAATTTAAAAGGCATTAATAATTTGATTGTAAAATATTATTCGTTAATTGTAATAAAAGTCTATACCTACGTGCGAACTTATATAATTATAGTTAGATAAGATAGTAAATATAACTTTTTAAATGTCAGTTTCTGTTTTGTATTGAGCTTTATATCACAATTAACAGATGCCCCCAGCTCCACCTGTGTGGAATTGCGATGCCGTTCCCGCAACTTGTGGAAACAATTAATTCCCGAGATACAAGCCCATTTTGAATGCATTGCCGACGGTGAAGTTCATAAATTTATTGATTTTGAATAAAGAAACAACCGCACAACCCGCTTGGATGCATTCCTGCAAACCATGGGAATCTACTCCCAATTTCAATAGCCGGTTTTATTCTGGACTATAATCTATTCCTGTACCAAATTTCAGCCCGATCGATCCGATCAGCCGTTACTGCATGATTGAATAATAAACATCAAAACATTATAAATGTAATATGTTACGATAATCTTTGAGGAATTTACTAATACTTACTTGTTATTTATCATCACAGCCTAAAGGTTAGTTCATCCTAAACCGTGTAGGGCCAAAGCTGGGATACGTCCATCCTGTGGTCGGGTCAGTCATTCATGCTACAGCCTGTTCATATAGAGTTGGCAGCACGAGTATGACCCTGCTGGTATTGCACGGTACTGGCCATCCATATTGGCCACTTTCCATCAGGCAGACCGTGTGCTTGTCTGCCACCTTAGTGGTAAATAAAAAAAAAACATCGAAGTTTGTCTGCCCGATTACTCTTTTATAGGCTGGTAGCGATAACCGAAAACCACGCGGGCGGAGCCGCGGGCAACAACTAGTACGGTATAAGTATAATATTGATCTTGACTCTATTATGAATTTAGCATAAAATGTCCATTATGGATAATACAAACCCTTAAACCCCAACATGTTGTTAATTACGAGCTCGAAAATATCAAATGTAAATAATATGTATGAAATTTTTAATTAAATTATCCGTTTTAATTAATGATAGTGGATTACCTAACTACTTTTCTTAATTAAATGAAAAAAATCTTGCTGTGACACCGTGATTGGATACGTGAAAATAGGGGTTTCTCTGTGTGTTGGTAATGACATTACATGCATGTTAATATTAAACTTTCGTGTTTCATGGTATACAATAATATTAACGGGAATTAACGAGATACAATATGGGAAGCTTTGAATTGCCTGACATTTGAACCACGTTACACTGGCAGTTGTCATGGACTGACTGACTCGTGCTCTTTTTCAATCGTCGTGCCCGTGAGGTAGAATGTTTTTCATGCACCCGTACGTTTTCGATATTTTTATTGTTATTCAAATACCTACAGGTAGGTATATACACAACCATGATCGTTTTGATTCCTGTTAACATTATATATAACTAGCTGACCCGGCGAACTTCGTACCGCCATATTTTCCGCCCGCGTGGTATTATCTCTAAATTTATCCGTGTTTCTCTACAATATTATGCATGTATTATACATAAAAACCTTCCTCTTGAATCACTCTTTCTATTTAAAAAAACCGTTTCAAAATCCGTTGCGTAGTTTTGAAGATTTAAGCATATACAGGGCCGGACAGACAGCGACAGCGTCTTTATTTATAATATGTTGATTAGGTATCTATTTTTTGCATGTCCAGACCTTTATAACGTAACCTGTATTATTTTGAATAAGGATATTCTAACCATTTAAATAAAAAAGTCATAATACTCGTAGCAGCTATGCCTCTCTAGGTGCACTTAAAAACTGCGAGTGCCGTTCATATTGTATTCAGTCCCGTCCAGGAATCAAATGACCCCTTGTGATTACTCAATGTTCCGGTCAGTTTTCGATAGAGGGAATTTCAGCCGCCATTTTATACCGGCTGTAAATTACATACGACAGACGAATATTTTGGGGCCTTTTTTAAAAAACGAATAGGTGCGAAATAATTTGGTACAAATCTGTCTGTAGCAATGTGCGAATGACTATTATTTTATACGTTTTGTTTTTAGGCATATAGATATATTTTAACTAGAAAATTGATCATAATATTAAGAGCTGTTATTATATTAGAGATGTCTGTGACAATTGGTTAGTATGTTAAGAAGATTATATTTAGCGTTTAACTAGCTTCTTTTCTGTATGTTATTTTCTAAATTTTATTTCTTGCCGAATGGACTAAATGGCAAAGTTCTGATCGGCATAGTAGATTGATCATGAAAATGTCGAGATGAAGTAATAGTGTTTGATATTTATTAATATTTAATTGCCAATCTTATTTTTATTACCTTTCCGCTGGAAGGCAATAAAAAGAGATCTTGTGCAGACCTTGTTGTCGTGTGATGGGCCAGTTACGTTATTGCGTTGTGCAGTTTTCATTTTGTTTAAGACGCTGTCACAACCCTCGCTTTCGTCCTGAAAATTTTAAGGATAGTGGATTCCTTTAGATGTGAAATTTCTTTATTTTTGTGTCATTCTGAGTTAGAATTTAGTTAGAAGTCATGGATACGAAACGACAGTATCTCATTTTGTCTTCAAAAATCATAGAATCTTTTGTACTATTCATAATAATACGATTTTTAATACGTTTTAAATAGGTACCTCATACATTTTGAATTTCGATACGCTCAACTTTTTCAATTAATTGCAGTGCCGCTGTGTCCTCCTCCTTAAAGTTTCTTTTTAATTAATATCCGTGTTTTACTTTATATACTTCGATATTATTTTAGTTTTACAATTTAATATTATAAGTGCTGTGTCTGTCCTGCGTTTTATTCTGTTACAGGGTGAATTAAGAATTTGGAAGTAGGCCTAATGATAATTTTCATGGCAATTCTTTAAATGACTTTAATACGTAGCATGTGACAGCAGTGAGTAGTGATCCCAGAGATCAATAGGGTCATCCTTCTCTGAGCTGTTCTTAACATTTATTTCTTTATATATCTACACCGCATAAACATAATCACAAACACAGTGAACTTATTAGTAAACACAATATTCTGGTAAACGTTTCGGATATAACTATCTATCTTACATAAGTCTAGTACTAGGATGGGATGTTCACAAAGTGCAACGCTTTGTTGAATCGGTGCCGAACTCTGGCGCAAGTCAACAGTTGCAAGTAAGAAATTGCTGGTCACGCACTAAACTTTGCAGAACACTTCTATCTTTGCACTGATCGAGCGTCTTGAATGTGGAACGTGTTTTGTTTTTAATAGTTCGCTAACTGGTCCTAGTTTTGTGCAACTACGTGTTTCAAAGTTATTAAAATTTTGATCACCGAACTAATTAGGCAACCAAAGCATACCGCAAAATTAACGTTGTTTACTTATGTTATGATTTTAGTTTCGTCTAAAATATTCAACTAATTTATGTATGATACCGCAATTTAAGCTAATATTGGCAACTACTGGTGAAAAGCACTCGAAAACGGTGGTCTTATATGAAAGGTTTTAATTACACTAGAGGAAGCTAGAAGTAAATAATGGACCGTTGTCTCTCTGCTTGCCCCGGAGCGTGTAAATAAGAACTCAATATTTACACAGTAACTTTATATGATAGATAATTATTTATCTATCTTATGAAAATAACAAATATCCATACATCTATCTCCAAATAAATACCTATATCTCGAAACAAGTATTTGAATTGAAACTTTTAAATAAATAAAATAGTTTCTAGTACCACATTTGAAAATAGAATTTGTATTTAAATTAAACTGCACATTACGGCGTTACAGTTGTGGTTACAGTAGACCACTCTCTGCTATAAGTAGATGGTTGAAGTCAATGAAAAATTCATGGTAATAGCAAACGGCAATCGGTAATCACGTGAGGAATAATTAATTACAACTTGCTGGTGTACCGTATCGATGGCAGCAAAGTAGATACGGAAATGTGTTTTAGTATCGTGCATTTTAGTGATAATGCTTTTCTATAAGAATTAACTAAAATATAGAATTAGGATTTTTTATTTATCTAATCCTACTAATATTATAAATAGTATTTGTGAAGATATCTGGGTGTTTGTTATTCAATCATGTTATAACTGCTGAACGGATCTGACTGAAATTGGGTAAGACAGGGTAGATTACGAGTATAGTCTGGGATAACAAATAGGCTACATTATATACCGGGAATAGGTTCCCATGGGTTTCCGGAATGGGATCAAAATACCACGCCGGCGAAATCGCGAGCATCAGCTAGATCATTATATAAGATAGGAGGGTTGAAAACAGTATGGCAGCGTTGCACTGTGGTGTGGCTAGGTACCAAGCCACATTGTCGTGTTCTATAAATAAAAAAATACGTGTGTCGATGAGTCATTTAGGTATATTATTATAGTCAACAATATTGCCTAGACTACGGCAATAGGCTCGCCCCCTATTACGTAGGACCGAATTACAATGATTGGTGATATGTGGATGTTAATTCACCTCTACCTGACCCTCGGGATAAAAGCGTGATTGTTTCTCATTCCCGGAGGGTTAGTTAGTTAGTCGCCTTGTACGACACCTCTTGGGAAAAGATGGGGTGTTCAAATTCTGCTTTGCCGGGAACCACGCAGCGGTCAGTTATTACCTAATTGTATGGTAGTAGTGTAAGTGCAATGCAGTAATTAATTGTAAAATAAAATACAATACACGCATACACATAAATTACAGATAATATAAAGGTATCTACACACTACAGTATTACGTGCGTACACTGTACATTGTTCAAGCATGCGTTGAGTAAGTCTTCCCAGACTGAAGATAATCAATGAGTTATGTGAGCATTGCATACAGGCATGCACATTTACAAGCTATGCTTACTGCCGTTATATAAGAACGTTCTATTAATCTGTGGTTGATTGCAATCGCGGTATTAAATGGGACTACTTGGGACTACTAGATTTTCGGCTAAGTTACCACTTAGTTCCACTTGGGTTTATAGTAATAATTAATGTTCAGAGGAGTTGTTGATAATTATGTTTAACATGGTGATGTGACAGTCGATCACAAGATGCTATCTTTCTTTATTTGCACTGACAGCACGGTAGACTTGAGTATCACTTCACTATCATCACTATCACTACATATTATAAAACAAAGTCGTTGTCGCTGTCTGTCCGTCCCTATGTATGCTTAAATCTTTAAAAATACGCAACAGATTTTGAAGCGGTTTTTTTTAACAGATAGAGTGATTCAAGAGGAAGGTTTATATTTATAATACATGCATAATATTGTAGAGAAACACTGATAAATTTAGAGATTTCTAATGTGATGCAGCGGGAACGGAATCAGAATACCACGGGGGCTGAAAATATGGCGGTACAAAGTTCGCCGGGTCAGCTAGTTTGGTATAAATTTCAACTTGATCCGTCCAAATATTCCCGAGAAAGTGATCTTGATAGACGGACGACATACAGATGGAAAACGAAGTGATCCTATAAGGATTTCGTGTTTTCGTTTTGAGGTACGGAACCCTAAAAAGAGCAAACAGTAAATGTAGTTAAATTTATGAGTCTGGTATCTCTCCCCCCATTTTTATATTGAACCAACGTGTATGCATAACATTTTTATATCTACGGGATATGCATTCCATTACTCTTTCTGTCAGTTGCAGAAAACCCATCGGTCGACGCGACGACGTACTGGCACACATACTGCCATAAATATAAGCAATTTTCTGGCTCAACGCCTACGAACAGATATACATACAGATTAAATATAAGCTGTAAATTTTCATTGTCTGTATTTATTAAGTTTAGAGCGAAAGTATACCGACTTTTGTTCTAAACTTAATTATCGCGATATTCTTAATTTTCAGGTGTTAAACAAAATGTTTATTTTTTAAATTAATTGGTGATTCATCATTAACAATATACTAACTGCTACCCGCGACTCCTCGTGCATTAACCTGCCCCCCTAGACAAGTGACAATTCGTCGACGGCGTATTGTAGAATATGATGAGTGTATGAGATTTGACGTATGTGACACGTATTTTGACGTTTTTGACGTACTTTGAAGACTGTCATATACATCAAATCCCATACATTCTTTATTCTATTTTACAATAATTGCCACTTGTCTAGGGGTGCTGAAAATAATTTACAACGCATAGCAGTTAGCTTTAGTAACCTAAAGTTTATCCTAATACATCTCCAGTTGATGTTTACTTAGTTGTACTGAGAACTATGTATTTACATGTCTTTCACCTAATGAATACTGGCAGTAAAAAGAGGGTAAGGGTTCCTCAATCACCTTCGGACTTTATTACCGCCCTTTTGCGGCCAGTGAAGATCCTAATTAAATTAACTTGAGATCACTAAATCCATACTGCAGGAAGAGATTGAATTATAAAAAGAAATTCACCATTCGTTATTTTTTTTTTTGCTATCGATACTGTGGTCAAAAACTTTCGCTCCGAAATGACTATATAATCAGTTTGTATATTTAAATTTCAGTACTGAGGAGTCACTGAATACTAAAACAAAATATTTATAAAAGTATTTTATGAATAACCAGAACTTTTGAAAACTTTTTCGATACTGTAAATATTTTTCTTTGCCAATATCAATAAAAATATTTACTTTTATCAGTACAAAGTTAATATAATGCTTATACTTAAAAGTTTGAATGGTTATTTTCGTCGTGATGTTTGAGTAATGACGGCTGTCTAGACATCAATTAAAACGTTCAAGAAAATTAAATTACGCGCATCGTCGGATAAAATAGGTACCTACTGTAGGGATTGTACAGAGTAGTTGAAGGAAATTGTAAGCTTTTTATTTACCTGACATAATTATTTGGCACGTATGTGAACTTGGCATCTCAATTGCTAGTATCTCACAAAAAATCGTCATTGCTGAAAATTCCTAGTATTGCGTAGAACATTCGTTTGGACGTTAGTATCTCACCTTTTTTGAGTTCTTTAAGTCCAGAACTGACTTGTTTCACGTGCAACGGATCTTTACCTATCATTTAGAAGCTTCGTGGGGCACAGAACTGTTCGCAATATGGCAGCATCTACACCTGTTTAAAGCCATTGCTGAAAATTCCTAGTATTGCGTATAACATTCGTTTGGACGTTAGCATCTCACCCTTTTTGAGCTCTATATGTCCAGAACTGCCTTGTCTCACGTGCAACAGATCTCTTTCTATCATTTATATGCTTCTTGGGTCAGCGAACTGATCGCAATGTGGCAGCATCTACACCTGTTTAAAACCATTGCTGAAAATTTCTAGTATTGCGTAGACCATTCGTTTAGACGTTAGCATCTCACCTTTTTGAGCTTCATATGTCCAGAACTGTCTTGTTTCACACGCAACAGATCTCTATCTATCATTTAAAAGCTTCAAATTGCACAGAACTCTTCGTAATGTTACATATCACGCTAGTTTAAGACGATTGCTCAAAATTCTTAGTGTTATAACATTTTTTACGCAGAACGTTCATTTAGACCTTGGCATCTCAATCCTGTGTCGTTTGTATGCTATTATTAGTCATTTTTATTAGATATATCCAGTAGAGTAGAACTATCAGCAGAATAAGTTTAGCATGCAGAACTCTTTAGCTTTCAACGTCCACATAGTCAATTTTGTTGAAAATCGGTGAGATGCTGGAATATGTTTGTGAAGTTAGCATCTTAATTTAAAATTTTTAATCGATGGAACTATTGTTCAAACTTATCGAGAGCTGTGTAACTATGTGGGATGCCACTATATGTGACGTTTTTCGATGAGATGCTCGGAAATTATTGTGAAGACAGTTGTATTTTTTTAAAATGCGATTTCAGTACTAAAATCGATGAAACTATTGTTAAAACTTATGGAGAACTGTAGAACTATGTGGGATGCCACTAGAACTGTCAATTTTTGGTGCGATGTCTATGTGCGTTTGGATTCTAGCAATTCAGATGCCAAGTTCACATACGTTTATTTGGCCTAGTATTATAAGCTTAGACTATATGCAAACTATAAACGCAGTAAATGGCATTAAAACGCAGCGTAAAGCCAAAAGGTCTACTACTTAGGTACAAGTTGACATAATACAAACATGCCATAACATGCACATTGATAGTTTAAAGAACAAATTCACATTAGCTTATTCATATAACGCGTTTTTATAGCCGTTTTTACGATGCATTTTTATTGCATGTTTTACTCATATTATAATATCCGAATAGCTATAAAAAGTTTCGGAGGATTGCTTTGACTCATTTTCACCGCAGCGACAATGGATCGAACAAAATATAAATGTAATCTAACCAATGAATCGCCGCCATCAAAGAAGCACTCCCATTAATTTATTAAACCTTATTTGTACAAATAACAGTTAAGGAATATTCTCGAGCTTCCGGCAATTTTCGGAGAAGTATTACGAACGGGAAAAATGCGCAGGAACAGAAGGGCGAATTGAGAATAATATCATTTCAACGAACTGAAAAAGGTAGCTAGGATAAACTGGATGCGCAAGGCGGAGGATCAGATGCTATGGCGCACGTTGGAAGATGTTTGTGTCCACTGTGTCCAGTAATGTACCTACTGCAACACTAATTTGCTTATGGGGAGACTGAAACTGACTGGGCTGCTGAAAAGCAATTGAAACATTGGGCGCAGTGCAAAATATAATGAATTAATATCAAATAATATTGCGATAGAATCCGTGTTGTTTTATTTTAATGAATGATATTCACGTAGACTGAAACTATAATTATTACTTATATCCAAGTTACAAGAAACGTGAGGTATTCTAAAAAACCCACCAAAGTTAAAATAAAATACTGTCCACCTATAAACATGGTCCAACGAACCGTCGCGCTGATAAATTAAGTTAATCGCGAGTGTTAAGTGACAGTTAAGTTAATTAACAGTTCATATCAACATTGTGAACGTAACGTACGTACATTTCTGCGGTGCAAGTCACGAGTATATTTTAAGTTGAAAGTTTATACCTAATACAATTACGTAACTAGTTCAGTTAGGTAATCCAGGTATTATACAGGTACTATTAATAATTCGTATTGCACTGTAAATCTTCTTGCAGGTTTTATGAGGATCATATTTTTTTAACAATTAACAATTTGTGGCAGGTAGTAATTGTAAGACACCTATAATGACGCTATACCTAAGCGATCATATTTTAGGCCGTGATCCGAAGGGAGAGTACAGATAGTGTAAGCCTCGGGACACCTATCTTGAACCCTAATCGCAAGACGAGTCCCTGGTGCGCGCGGATTGTATTGTAATAATCTATACTTAGTGAATTTGTGCTAGTCCACCGCAGGAGTACTTCGTGCTATCCGGAAAAGTCACCCAAGAAACGTGTAAGCATGTATAGTGCACATTTTAAGCACATTTAAGGTAAAAAACAGTGCTAAAAAGTAGGGTTGTTCTCCATCCGACAGTAATCATACAGCCCATGAATAAATGCCCGCTTGACAGCGAGCCTATTCGCCCGATATGTGGGACCGAAAATCATAGTGGGCGAAATGTGGGTGCTAAGATAATGCACCTCTGCCTACCCCTTCGGGGTTTACAGGCGTGAGTATATGTATAAGTTCTAAAAGTAAACACATAAACAATAAAAGGGACCCGATTACTCGGTAACAGTGGAAGTGACGTAACTGCGATGGCACCGCAACAAAGTTTATCGCAATAGAGTAAGAGTTATAAACCACAGCAGTCCCAAGTGCTCGTGGGGTAGACACTTACTTATTTATGTTGTACATCAGGGGAGGGGCGGGTCCGTCAACGAGCACTATCGACTTGAGTGAGGTCAAGTGAGGCGACGGGTGAAATTATTTCGCACCGAGCTTTTTCTACGGTGACGTCCGACATTCAGCTACTCGCTAGCGATATTGAAAGTGGATTCTTTATACGCCATCCGAGAATTCAAGGCAAAATGCTTTATTAATTCTGCTTTTTTTATGGTGAATAACTTTTGTAGTGATTTAGTGATATTGAAATGTGAATTCTTGTTATTAAATACGTGAGGAGAATGCGAAAGAACCATTTTTTGATATGAAAGGGTTTGTAACTATCCGAACTATACTTAAAAAGCATTTTTGCTTATAGAACTTTTATTTAAGGGATTTTCTGAAGTTCATACTAACTATTTTAATTGCATTTTTTCCACTATATCTGTCATATCGAAGGTAAATATAATACAGCGTGAATAATAACGTAACTATCTTAAACTTCAAGGAAGCAGATACATTTTGTTATGGCCGATAGTTAAGATAACTGACGATGTGGCCGACAGCGACAGTGAAGTACGCTTACCTAGAAGTAACTATTCACTCTACTTTTGAAGACACCCAAGTTAAAGCTATCCACAGGAAACACAGGGTCGGGCAAGGCATTCCACTCTGTGGCAGTATGTACGCATGATAAGTTTGATTAGTAAACTTCTATGTATACATATACTCACGCCTGTAAATCCCCGAATGGTAAGCAGAGGTGTATTAATACCCACATTTTGCCAACTGATTTTCGGTCCCACGTAATAGGGGGCGAGCCTATTGCCGTCAAGTGGGCTAAGTGCCCGTTGTATGGGCTGTATGTTAACTGTCAGATGGAGAACAGCCCTATCTCTTAGTCACCTCCTACGACACCCACTGGAAGAGATGGGATGGCGTTATTCTTCTTCACCGCGACTGACACGGCAATTAAAATCTTCTTCTTCCTCTTAGCGTTAATTCCCAGTCGCATCCGAAGCTTTTTCAGCTCGGAGTCTGGGGTCCGCTTTACCAGTCTTAACTACGAATTTGGCTAGACCTCAATATTCTCCGTGAAGCGATTGTCATCTGACCTCCACAACCCAATGTGAACATTAGGCAATATCGAAGCTTTGCAGTTAGACCGTTGTTTTTGGATTTTTAGGGCTCCAACTTCCCGTAACGACTGCCATAGATCTTCTTATGGCAACCGGGACCGACGGCTTAACGTGCTCTCCGAGGCACGACCAGACCAATGCAATAACTCATATTTTACACAAATATTTGCACTGAGCGGGGATCGAACCCGCGCCTCCTGCGTAGCGGCCGCGTTCACTACCGCTACGCCCGCGCCACGGAGGTTGTCCGAATAATTAAAATATTATTGTCTTTTATTTAAACAAACACATGATTTTCCTAATTGAAATCGAATCCCGTTGGCTCGATAATCACTAGCTGGAAAACCTCTACGCATATAGTTATATAATATGTCGGTACGTATTAGGTTGCTGTTTATTCGACTACCAAAATACCGCAACTACTTCATTGGCCAGTGGATAGCTTACAATATGTCAGAGGTCGAGGCCCTAATGCGACAACCGCGATCAGGGTTGCCAATTCAAAATATTTGGCAAAAACCCTAAATTAAATGTACTTTTATCCGATTTAAAAAAATTTCTTGACTTGACATTGATTGCCGAGTAAAACAGTAAATTAAGCAACGTGTAGATACCTATATCAAGAAATAAAATAATGATCATCATTACATATTATCATAAGGACTGGTTTATTTTTGAGAGAATTGGTATGTATTGTCATTCGAAGTGGCAATGCCGCAAGTCTTCAAACCGATGGAGAGGATTTCTTTGACACCTAAATTTATAGGTTTGTATAATATATGTATATTGTTAAATAATTCATATTTTATTTAGATTTTAATAATATTAATATTATGTTAATTATGTAAATACATTTTTGTATTATGATCCTTACTAATAATTTTCTTCTGTAATCGAATTTCATTCAGAATACATACATACACACATACATACAATCACTCCTTTATCCCCGGGGTTAGGCAGAGGTGAATTAACACCCATATTTCATCAATCATTGTATTAGGTCCCACGTAATAGGGGGTGAGCCTATTGCCGTTATAAGGTTGATTTTTTTTTTATATATAGGACACGTCAATTTGACTTCGCCTCGCCTGATGGTAAGCTGAAGGCAAAGTCTCTGAAAAGGGCGTCACCATTATTTTTTTATCCGAATTTTTAACCGAATTTCAACAACGTGGAGGTTCTGATTCCGATACATCCGATCCGATCCGATACTGTAGTTTACTCATAAAATAAATAAAGTATATTCATATTAACATCTAAAATATTGTAGAATTTGTTAAAATACCACGTTTCAGGCATTTTAACACAACTTTAACAGACATCTACACAAATTTTCCTAAATTTACTTAGTGCCAAGAGAAGCAGCAACTTTGTTAGGCACAGCTTAATAGTATTTAAACACACTAAAACTATAAGTGGAGTTATTATTTAAACGCTTGAGCGTAAACCTGAGTTGTCAATTACACTTTATTTAGTTAACAAAACTATTGCGATTCAAAGCAGTTTGTGTTCTGACTCGAATTCCACTTTAGTTTTAACTGTTTATTTGATAGCTAACTTTGATAATAAACAACGTTCCACCGTAAAAATAATGTAGTCGACTTTTGGAGTGAACTGAAGTTTGTTGTTTTGAATTTCGAATATAAATTTTATTGTAATTATATGTTACGGAAACCACAACCATCAGTATTCTGAACCACTAGTACCTATGTGCAATTTCAAAGATTGTCAAAGAATTTCACAAAATCTATGTAGAGGTGTATGTATGCTTATAATAAATCCCATTCATAACCGCATAATTATTTGCTGTTGCAAAATATGAAAGTACTCGTAGTCGATGGTTGAAATTGAAAGTTTGATAGGTCGTTGCATTTCTGCATAAGACTGTTTATAAATTAGTACCACTATTGGACTTGGTACGGACGACAAAGACGATACGGTTGCACTTTTTTATATGAAGTTGTACTTCTTCACCAAAATAGAACAAAGGGATACATCACATTATGTTATAAGTATTCACATATTTCTTCAAAAAAATAAAAATAAATTAAAAATTTAAAGAACCCCCGATCCAAAAAGAACCTAGGTGCAACCGTAACTCTTTTGTCCATTGTGCACTGTTGCATTCGTCCATCATAGATCAGTATGACATTTTCGAAATTAGCCATTTTCAAGCAAGGTATTGAATTAAGTAAAGTACATCTCCTCTATAATTTTATTTAGAAAAATTAATGATGATATTGATACCTCCCATCATTCATAAATATAATAATTAATAAAGTGTATATTTTAATTTATATTTGACCACTACATTAGGTAAATCAATCAATCAATCGTAAGAGCGGAAACACACGATGCGTTGCGGCGGCGGCGCGACGCCGGAGCGGTGTCGCTGCGTCGTTTTACATAGAAATATCTGTAGCATGTCACACGATGCGCTGCGTCGCCGCACCGGACTAGCAACCACCGAGACGAGGCGGGGAGGGGTGAATGCGTTGCGACGCCGGAGCGGCACCGCTCCGGCGCGCGCCGCACCGCCGCTGCGTAGTTGTTTATGATTTATAGACCGGGCGCTAGAGGTATGTATGAGTATGCAAAATGTGAGTACCGAATTTCGCCAACGGATTTAAGTGAAGAAAAGGTCCAAGAATGATAGTGTGGATCTTGCCGGTCTATTTTCTGGTCCATTTTTTTACCCCCTCTTGTCTTATTCGTAAAGGAAATGTATTGAGTAGGTACATTATATAAAATCATTTTAATGAATATTTCCGTTATAATTTATAGTTTGTTCTAATGGTAAAAGTGAGGATGGATTCTTAAATAGGTAGTTAATAAAAAAAAACGAAAATAAAAGTAATATTTAAAAAAAAAAAGTTATTCAAACAACCAGCGAATTCAAGCATAAATTTTCTTAAAGTAGGTAAAAAATACTTATTTTTAATTTTGACATTTGTTATTGATGCATTTACATAATGAAATACAAACCAATTCAGATTTATTGCAATTACAAGACCTTGTGCGACAATTTACAGTTCATTTACATGGGGGAATTAATAACTCTGGTAAAGACGGCTTGTATAGTCATTTTGTCGTGGACGTAAGTCACTGTTGAGCTTTTCGTAAAAGTGTACTTTTATATATGCCTAGGTAGGTAATATTTTGTAGCATTCATGATACTAATGTTATTATATTTAATCATCGATATATATTATATTAGCTTTTGCCCGCGGCTCCGCCCGCGTGGATGTCGGTTATCGCGACCAAACATAGCCTATGTCCTTTCTCAAGGTCTAATCTACCCCTATACTAAATTTCATCAAAATCGGTTCAGTGGTTAAGGCGTGAAAGCGTGACTGACAGACAGACAGTTACTTTCGCATTTATAATATTAGTATGGAAATATGGATTCAGGGTTGGCAGTCGGCAGCACGAGTGTGATGCCCCTGGTGTTGCATGCGTCCATAGGTGACCACTTCCCATCAGATGGGCCGTGTGCTTGTTTGCCACCTAAGTAGTATAAAATAAAAATGGATACAAAAACACGAATTAATAAAGCAACTTCTTTACGTCAATAGATGTAGAAACACACTAAACGCATACGCGCGCTATGCTTACTTTAAGGGCGCAGAGGGGATGTGAAGGGAGCGGGAAGGGACCATCACACCCGGCGGCAAGATTTCTTTGTCATTATTTAGAGGATCAGGTATAAGAATTCGGTCATAGTTGCCGTCACTCGGATTTTGCATACTCAACTACCTCTAGCGCTTGCACTATTATTAACAGACATTACAACGCAGCTGGGGCGCACGCGGCGCCGCTGCGTCATAACAACGCAGCGGCGTCGCACCGCTCGTGTGCCCGCTACTGCGGCGAAATTTCTGCGGTGCGTCGCCGCAACGCATCGTGTGTTTCCGCTCTAACTCAATTGTATTTCTAGCATAATATTCACACGTATATAACTTTCAAGGGTTACGATTTTTTTGGTGTCATTTTCATATGTATTAATTAGCGTTGACTAAACAAAAAACATTACAAATAAATCAACAGAGGTACCGTCAACCCTGAAAACGGTAACTGATCTAGGTTTACGTTCGGAAATGAAGCTGACCGCGGCCCAGTTCTCATCTGGCTTTGCTAAACGCCCCCGTCTAGCAACCTTTGAAGTTCTACTTATGTTTATCCCAACCTCCCCGAATTCAAACAGATATACGGAAACGATTTGTTTGTGAATAGTTTATACACGAATTTAAACGTTGGGTATTTCTTAATGCGAAAACTTTATACGATTCTCTTCGAGTGGAAACGTTAATGTTTATAACTTCGTGAATATTAATGAAACGGAAAACTTCGATGTATTTCTGAAATATCTAGGTATATTTTATGGTTTCGAAATGATACTACGAACAAAGTTGTACAAATAATTTATGTGTAATTAATAATACTATCAGAGGTTATGATCGTTTAGAATAAAATAAAATAAATTTCCAGATACAGAGTCAAACTACCTCTTAGTCACTTGAAAAAATTGGACTATAATCGTAATAATTGTAAGTAACTTGTCTTATAATGACTTCATCATTATAATAGAGGTTATTTTGATCATATTATACTACCTAATCTATTATTCTTATGAGATCTATCATCCATCACAGCGCTATCTTCACCCAAAGTAAACAAAGCTTAACTTGTATGTATTATGCTAGACTGCAGATTACCATAATAAACCTAGATTTCTTTTTTGTAAAAACATACCTACATATCATAGACAGGGCAACTCAGATTAATACAAATAATAAGTATTCATGCAAACAAATATTTGGACTGCACGGGAAGCGAACCCTTTTACAAGCAGAACACTTTACTACTTTACCACATAGACCATAAAATTATTTGTATATAATATTGCTTATAATATATATGCTTAAATAGTATATCTATGAAAATATATATCGTTTTTTCATTCTGATTACATTATTTAATTAATTTCAACTGTTGTGAAAGTGATTAATTCAGAGGCACTATTACGCTGCACAATAGTCTAGAAATTAAAACTCCCACGTTCGGGTTCATCCAATCAAATTCCAATTTGCAGTTAAATCGATTCAGGTTTTACCAAATAAAGTTACTATTTTATTTAGACCGTAATTTGCATGTTCGCTATCACGAACTAACATGTACCTAAAAAGTAAATTACATGTAGTGAAATACGTTTATAATTTTTTCGTCCTAGCGTTAATCCCAGTCGCATCCGAAGCTTTCACGCCGGAGTCTGAGGTCCGCTTTACCAGTCTAATGTGGATTTGGTTGGACTTCGATATTTTTCGTGAAGCAACTGCCATTTGACCTTCACAACCAAATAATGATATTGGGCTATATCGAAGCATTGCAGCCAGACCAGTTGTTGTTGACTTTTTAGGGCTCCAACTACCCGTAACGACTGCCGTAGATGTTCGTATGGCAACCGGGTCCGACGGCTTAACGTACTCTCCGAGGCACGACCGCCGAATGCAAATATCCATATCCATGCATACAAATATTTGCATTGAGCAGGGTCGAACCCGCGCCTCATGCGTAGCAGCCGCGTTCACTACGCTCCAGAGGCGGTCAAGTACGTTTATGAAGTACTAGCTGACCGCAGCTCCGCCCGCGTGGATGTCGGTTATCGCGACCAAACATAGCCTATGTCCTTTCTCAAGGTCTAATCTACCCCTATACCAAATTTCATCAAAATCGGTTCAGCGGTTTAGGCGTGAAAGCGTAACAGACAGACAGACAGACAGACAGAGTTACTTTTGCATTTATAATATTAGTATGGATATGGATTAGAATAGCAGCATAATACTCTTGTACGTTTGCCGACGTCGTTGTGGAAACCTTCAACAATGATTTCATTAGCAGTTTTGGGAGCTAACCATGAGGTCATTGATGTACAGGCAGCATCAGATCGATCTTGACTCGCAAAGTACTCAATATGATCTTAATGCCTTAGTTTTCCCCCCTTCCTGTTGACTGATTGTTCTGATATTTGATACACACCTTTAGTTCGAACAATAATACAATTTAAATCAACGAAACAGTTTGATTTACTCTTCATACCTTAGTATTAAAATAATTTCAATCTCACCTCCGACAACCGACGGCCAACAGACGGCGTGCGTTTTAGTCGGTTCGAGTCCGACATAACCTTCTCCTCCGGTTCCGGCGGGGGAGGTATCCGTGGAGATTTTTCGCACGATAAAAAATGGTATTAAAATCATTTTGAGACTTTACTGTCAAAAATGTTCTGACGCTGACTTTACATGCATGCATGTACCATGCGATTGCTCGTTGTGAACCATTATCATGCCATGTTATCATAAAATTTCATTATGTTTACCTACAATGTTAGGGGACGCTTTTACTAAAGCTTTTATGCACATACACAAAACACATTATGTCATAAAAAAGCGAGAATAGAACATGCTTAAGCAGAGTTGTAAAATGGTTGCGTAACAGGAAAGGTACAGAAAGTGGAATTCAATGGTATATTTTTTAATCCTTGTTAGCTGGAGCATGCTATATTTTTATGTATATAATTATATAATTGGAAACGTTAGTTCGCGCCGGACACAAAAACTACTAAACGGAGTTTGAAGCGGTTTTTTTTTATTAGAAAGGTCTTGGCCAATCTTAAAATCGTACGTTTGTTTGATTGCAATCAGTTGAGATGAACTGGAGCCGCGAGCGGAAGGCTAGGTTCATTATAAGGGTGTTAATTTAACATGTTACAATTTTGCCTGCATAATACGATTCGCCTACATTATCAACGTCTTAACGGGATCTTGTTTCGGTTGCATATTTCATTTCGGAACTAGGGTCCGCGATCCGCTTCTTTACATTTGTATTTGACTTATTTTCATTGTTAAAGGAGTGTCTGCCGATTGATAGCAATGAAGAAGAGGTAAGAATAGACCACTTATGCCAAAGCCTCGCCCATAGTCCGGAAATTATATCAGCTGCAGATAACGTTAATAGGCTCTATAATAATAACAATATTTGTTTCTTTAATCATTTGTTTGAACGCGCTAAATATCAGGGACTACTACTTCGAATTGAAAAAGTCTTTTTGGATTGAATAGCCCATTAATGGCATTAATCGAGAAAGGTTGGAAAGACAAAGCAAAGGAATATCATCACGCTACTAGCCGGCAAATTCCCATACATTATTTTGAAAATTAATAAATTGCGGCCATGTATCTAATATGTTTTAAACGGTTTCAGATTATGCCACGGGCGAAGTCGGGACGGGTCAGCTAGCATACTCAAATTATCGTTACAAAATATTATAAAAAGAAAATTTGTTTCATTTAAAAAATATATAGTTACATAGATTTATGTACTATAAGTCGTTGTTGGCACGCATGTAAAAACGAAATTTCACACGCCGACAATCCCTAATGTTTTTATTGGGAACACACGAGGAAAATTGGAGTCGTTTATTTTTATAGAGGACTCCACACGCACTGATTTTGATATTGTGCCTATTGCTTTTGTTTAGATAATTTCACAGAAAATATTATAAACCTTAGCAAATATTGTTCATAAATTTCCCAAATATTACCTTTACCGTGCCTACTTTGTTTGTATGTTCCCTGCAGCTATTATATATTTTTATCTACGATGTTATATACAGGTACAGTCACGTGCACCGATATGTATACAGTGATAAATTTGCAAAATGCAATAAATGCAAAAAAAAATGCAAAATGACAAAAATTTACATTATTGCGTGAAATTCCGATAATTACAAATATATTGATAATGTGACGATTTATTTCTGAAATTTTCAGAGTGTCACGTCTCGCACCGAGTGTCAAGCGGAACGCGCATGCGTCTTGCTATCGTAACGCGTCTGTGTAAATTCTAATATAAATATACCCCCGAGTGTTAAAGTTCCAAACTGCATTGAAAATGCAGTGCGTCAAATGCAAGAAAACCCTTGCTAAAAAGGGACTTCATTTTACTTGCCAAGGGATTTGTCAGGGAACATTTCACAGGAGTTGTGTGAAAGGATTGGCGGCCGACATGAAAGCGGGTAGGACCCGACTGTTTTTGCAATAACTGCGAGGATGATGATACCGAAGAAGAACCGGATATAGAAGAGGAGGGACAGATGGATACAATACTGAAGGATATTCAAAAGAAAGTAAGTACATTGCCCGGACTGATGAAACGGTTGGATTCTATTGAAAAAAGCATGAGCGTCCTCTCCGATAAATATGACACCTTAATGGTAGAACAAAAGCAAACCAAAGACAAAATTGGCAAGCTTGAAAAAATTACTGAACAAACCGTTAATAAATGTATATATTTGGAGAAATGTAACCAAGCACTGGAGCAAAAAATTCAGGACTATGAGCAGGCGTCTAGAAAAAATAACATAGAAATTGTCGGAATCGAGCAACTGCCAGAAGAAAACATCAAAGAAATAGTTACTACAATCAGCAAGAAGATAGATGTTAGCACCTCCGATATCGAGTCAGCCTGGCGAACACGCACAGTAGGAAATAAGACGGCGTCCATCATTCTACGATTCAGGACTACAGGAACAGCATCACGAGACATGTGGCTGACCCAGCGCCGCAAGCTACTTGAGCTGACGAGTCACGATATTACAGGCGGGTCATCAAAGAATAAAGTCTACATTAACGAGGATCTAACTAAAGCTACCCGGACACTGCTATGGAATACTAAGAAGCAACTAAATGGCACGTACAAATTCATCTGGATATCTAACGGAAAAATACTGGTAAAAAAAGCGGAAAGTGATAAATCTACGTGGGTAAGAACGGAAAAAGACATCACCGAACTGTTACGAGGAAAGTAAGCGAAAGCGCTTAGTATTATTTTTATTCTGGTGTATTAATATGTTTAACTTTATTAAAAAAATTCACTGATTTCAACAACTTAGAGTCAATCAGTACTAATTGCACTAATAATGTAAGTGCAACCAATTTCAAAGATTGGGTTAATGCACTGATTCATAATCATAACACATGTATGTTTCATATAGTACATATTAACATACGTTCATTGCGGAAACATTTTAACGAGCTACTCGCTACTATTGATGTATATATGCATAAATTGGATGTATTAGTAATAACAGAAGCAAATATTAATTTCTCCCTATTGTCCTTTTATAAATTACTAGCTGTTGCCCGCGGCTCCGCCCGCGTGGAATTCGGATTCCGTACAAACTTTTCTTTCGTGCTAAAATTGCCTCGGATACCATCCCCGTCAGCCATCAGGAGTGCCATGTGGAATTCGGACCCACTAAACAGCATGCCGTCGCGGGTCTTCAGTTGCTGGAGTGTAAAATTGCCTAGGACATTTTCCGCACCCCCCGGCTGACCCTGGGCCATCTACAATTTTAAGATGGCCCTCTCAGAAGTGGGAAGCACGATGTCCCATCGATTTCCGGAAAGGGAGGAGACGGGCGTGAAGGGATGACAGCAGGCCGGACCTATAATCCTCACGTCCGCGCTCGGTGACCAGCCCTTCCCTTTCCTGCTCTCTACTGGGCCTCCTCGTAGTCAGAGGGACATGTGGGAAGCCTTTGAGCAGCCCTCTATAGAGCTGTTCCCGTTGCTGTATGTATCTGCCGTAGGCGGTAGCGCCTCCCCTGGGTGAGGGGCGTTAATGCCTCCGTTACCCAGGATGCGTCACATGGAGGTTCCAATCCCGCATTCGGATCCCGTTACCGTTGCATCTTGTGTTCAGCTGACCTTCCCTGTCTTCGCTCGTGAAATACTTCGTACACCCGTGGTTGCACCCTTTTAGCCCATGCCCGTAATAATAATTAGTTTTCAAATAATGTATGGTAATTTACCGGATTTATTGACATTATAATTTCGTAATATCTTTTGAATAGAAGGTCCGATTTCAATAATTCAAAAAGTAATCAACAGGTATTGAAACAATCTTAAATACCAAACGATTTATTTAGATAAGAATTAATATAAAGGTATAGATTCCGTGGTCTGACTTTGATCGGCATTTCGGCTTGAATTTATATCGTCGCGCGTTACTTTCATACTGCAATAGATTCTAAAATATTCATTATAATTATACAGTGTAAAGGGCAATTTTGATCTACATTAAATGTACAATGTATCTAACGTATTTAGTCAGATAAGGCTTAACACTATATTGTTAAAAATAGCTTCGAAAATGACACATATTTTTTTTATAATTTGTAAAAGATAAAAATGGTTATTGTGAGCTACCCTTATTAGATAGACATATGCTGTCGCGGACTTTTATGTAGACCTTTTTAAGTTATACATTTCTACAGTACATTATTTTGTTCTATCTTCAATAGTTTTCGCAGCGTACGCGATGTAAGGAATTTTTTAGGTCATTTTTTTACACCTTGGGTTACATTATTGAAGTTTTATCCAGGATCCCTATTTTTTTGGAAATTAATTATAGCCTATGTTAGTCAGTGATAGTGCAGCTTTCTAATGGTAAAAGAATTTTTGAAATCGGTTCAGTAGTTCTTGAGTTTACTCGAATACAAAAATACAAATCTAATATTAGTAAAGAATATATGGAAATCTGCCCGATTTATTGACATTTATGCTCACTGCTCCGCTCCCTTTAGTAGTAGCGTGATGTTATATAGCCTATGTTACTCCCAGATAGTGTAGCTTTCTATAGGTGAAAGAATTATTGAAATCGGTCCAGTAGTTTCGGAGCCTATTCGTTACAAACAAAAAAACAAAAAAACAAACAAACAAAAAACAAATCTTTCCTCTTTATAATATTAATAAAATAAATAAATAATATAGACATGGATTCAATGTTAATTATTACACTCGAGCGGGTCGGCGTCGTGGGGGCGGTGTGTTAGTCTACACCCGCGAGCGGCTGATGGCACGTGAGATTAACAGTGAACCTGCGAATAAGATGCATAGTGCGGAGTGCGTTTCCATAACACTGGTTCACCGCAACGAACAAATATATCTATTATCCATCTACAGACCACCTAAAATTCATAATCAAGACAAAACTACTCAGTTCTTAAAAGAGCTCCAATATCTTTTACACTGTCTACCTATAAATAATAAAGTATTGATATGCGGCGATATAAACATAAATATACTAAATAGTCAGAATAATAACGTTATTATATACGAGGATTTACTAGCGGAATATGGCTTTAAAAAATGCATTAATGACGTTACTCGAAAAGAAATAGTCGCAGGAAAGGTTGTGGAATCCTGCTTAGACCATATTTATATAAGAGACACTCAATCCAACATATACTCAACAATTATAAAGCACAAAATATCGGATCATTATTTCATAGCGGTTGCAGTGGAATGGAAACGCGCGCGCATAGGAATCGGTAGTGGGGCTAGGCCGCAATCAGCGGCGCTCACGCCACCGAACCACAGACCGGGCGCTCACCTGCCGCCCGCTAGTACGCCGACGCGCTCGCGGCCGGCTCCTACGCGACGAGTACTAGACAATCGTCGTGTTAGGGATAGACTACTGAGCACTAATTTTGAACATCTCTTAGCTATACAATGTCCTGTGAAATTATACGCGGAATTTCGTCACATGTTCCAAAATATTTACGAAAACAGTTACAAGACGATTCGTATTTGTGAAAACAGACGAAATGACAAAAAATGGATTACTGATAATTTAAAAAACATGATAATGAAAAGAGACAGGCTTTTCGATTTATGGAGTACCGACCCTAAGAATATGGTGAAACGACTAGAATATACTAGATACAGAAATAAGTGTACGAAAGTGATTTCTAAAAGCAAAAATAACTACGATAAGCAGTGTATACTAGATTGTAATGGAAATATTAGGAAATTATGGGATAGAATTAATAGCTTATTGGGCAATCAGAGAAAATCTTTAGATAGTGTAATAATTACAAATATGACGAAAAATGGGGACACACAGGATATAATATGTAATAAGTTTGCATCTACTTTCTCTAACGATATTAACCTAATTAAACATGTATGCTCTGATAAATGGCTGGAAAGAAGTAGCTATGTAAAACAAACAGATATATGTATGAGATGGCAACCGGTAAATACTGAAAATATCATGAAAATAATTAGCACCATGAGTAGTAAGAAATCACCCGGTGAGGATCACATACGTATGTCTGATATTAAGTTAGTGGCAACCAAAGTGAGTCCAGTACTTGCTAAGCTAGTCAATCTGTCTGTAAGTACTTACAAGTTTCCTGATCCATTGAAAAGAGCTTTAGTACGACCCATTCATAAGAAACATGACGCTAAATCTTTTTCAAACTATAGACCTATCTCTATTCTATCTAGTGTGGATAAAATAATTGAAAAATCGATAGTGAACCAACTAGGATCATATCTAGACAAAAACAAAATATTAAATAGTTGTCAGCACGGGTTTCAGAAGAATAAAAGTACAAATACCTTGTTATCAAAATTTACTGATGAAGTTAATATGTACTTATCTGAAAAGAAGTTTGTTATAGCAATATTCTATGACTTTAAAAAAGCTTTTGATACATTAGAAACGGAAACTCTTATGGGAGCTATGGAGGAGTGTGGGGTGGGCAAACCACTGAACAACTGGTTCCGTGACTACCTTACTGCACGATCCTTTCGCGTGAAGGTCGGCGACAGCCTCAGTGACGAGACAGAGGTGCGGTGTGGCGTGGCCCAGGGCTCCGGATGCGGTCCTGTGTGCTACCTGATGCATGTGAACAGCCTGTGTGGTGTGTTACAACACAGTACAGCGCATATGTTCGCAGACGACCTGTGTACGCTCCGCGCCGGCACTGACCTCGCGGAGACCTGTCGCCTAGTACAGCACGATATCAATTCAGTAGTTAAATGGTCCCATGACAACGGAATTGTTTTAAATACGGATAAGACAAAATTCATGATCATTCATTCACCTTACTTAAAACCTACAGGAATGCCCCCTCCACTCGTTACCCATAGCTTTTCATGTCATCACAATAATCACCGCAACTGTATGTGTACACCTATTGAAAATGTAAATTGTGTGACGTATCTTGGAATGAAGGTTGATCAGAATTTCTCCTGGGCACACCATATAGACTACCTTTGTGAGAAACTAAGAATACTACTGGGTAAATTTTATCACCTAAGTTTCAGAGTACCAACTACCATATTGAAATGTCTGTACAAAACATTAGTAGAATCCATTATAGGCTACGGTCTCGATTGCTATGGGCTAACATTTAAAACCTACATAGATAAAATAGAAGCATTTCAAATTAGATTTTTAAAACTATTGGTCAATAATAAAACGAAAAATAACTGTAAAAATAATTACAAAAAACTGTTTAAAATATGTAATATACTTCCGGCTAGTCTAAGTCATAAATATTTATTAGCGGTAAATCAACATAGCAATCGCGAGCTTAGCTTCCCACTTGTGTCGCACACTATCGGCACAAGGGCCGTCACTACAGGTAAATATGTAATCCCTAGAGTTTATAATTATTATGGCGATAGAACGTTAAGCAAACGAGTACCGTATGTGCTGAATAGTTTGCCTGTGAACATCAGGTGGGAGTCAAATAAAAATAAATTTAAAAGACTGACAAGGCAATTTCTATTACACAATATTGAGTAAATATCAGTACGTAGGTATACACCATTACATATATGTATAAATAAACTAATTATGTTTTTAACAGAGACTCAACTGAGTTCACAGACAAACTGTTCAAAACAGTTTTGTGAACCATCTAGTAGTTGCAATAGTTGTAAATTGTATGCTTAATAAATAAATAATAAAAAAAAAAAAAAAAAAAATATTATTAAGTATGGATATGGATTAGAATAGCAGCATATTACTCTTGTCCGTTTGCCGACGTCGTTGTGGAAACCATGAACAATGGTTTAATTAGCAGTTTTGGGAACTAACCATGAGATCATTGATGTACAGGCAGCATCAGATCGATCTTGACTCACAAAGTACTCAATATGATCTTAATGCCTTGGTTTTCCCCCTTCCTGTTGACTGATTGTTCTGATATTTGATACACACCTTTAGTTCGAACAATAATACAATTTAAATCAACGAAACAGTTTGATTTACTCTTCATACCTTAGTATTAAAATAATTTCAATCTCACCTCCGACAACCGACGGCCAATAGACGGCGTGCGTTTTAGTCGGTTCGAGTCCGACATAACCTTCTCCTCCGGTTCCGGCGGGGGAGGTATCCGTGGAGATTTTTCGCACGATAAAAAATGGTATTAAAATCATTTTGAGACTTTACTGTCAAAAATGTTCTGACGCTGACTTTACATGCATGCATGTACCATGCGATTGCTCGTTGTGAACCATTATCATGCCATGTTATCATAAAATTTCATTATGTTTACCTACAATGTTAGGGGACGCTTTTACTAAAGCTTTTATGCACATACACAAAACACATTATGTCATAAAAAAGCGAGAATAGAACATGCTTAAGCAGAGTTGTAAAATGGTTGCGTAACAGGAAAGGTACAGAAAGTGGAATTCAATGGTATATTTTTTAATCCTTGTTAGCTGGAGCATGCTATATTTTTATGTATATAATTATATAATTGGAAACGTTAGTTCGCGCCGGACACAAAAACTACTAAACGGAGTTTGAAGCGGTTTTTTTTTATTAGAAAGGTCTTGGCCAATCTTAAAATCGTACGTTTGTTTGATTGCAATCAGTTGAGATGAACTGGAGCCGCGAGCGGAAGGCTAGGTTCATTATAAGGGTGTTAATTTAACATGTTACAATTTTGCCTGCATAATACGATTCGCCTACATTATCAACGTCTTAACGGGATCTTGTTTCGGTTGCATATTTCATTTCGGAACTAGGGTCCGCGATCCGCTTCTTTACATTTGTATTTGACTTATTTTCATTGTTAAAGGAGTGTCTGCCGATTGATAGCAATGAAGAAGAGGTAAGAATAGACCACTTATGCCAAAGCCTCGCCCATAGTCCGGAAATTATATCAGCTGCAGATAACGTTAATAGGCTCTATAATAATAACAATATTTGTTTCTTTAATCATTTGTTTGAACGCGCTAAATATCAGGGACTACTACTTCGAATTGAAAAAGTCTTTTTGGATTGAATAGCCCATTAATGGCATTAATCGAGAAAGGTTGGAAAGACAAAGCAAAGGAATATCATCACGCTACTAGCCGGCAAATTCCCATACATTATTTTGAAAATTAATAAATTGCGGCCATGTATCTAATATGTTTTAAACGGTTTCAGATTATGCCACGGGCGAAGTCGGGACGGGTCAGCTAGCATACTCAAATTATCGTTACAAAATATTATAAAAAGAAAATTTGTTTCATTTAAAAAATATATAGTTACATAGATTTATGTACTATAAGTCGTTGTTGGCACGCATGTAAAAACGAAATTTCACACGCCGACAATCCCTAATGTTTTTATTGGGAACACACGAGGAAAATTGGAGTCGTTTATTTTTATAGAGGACTCCACACGCACTGATTTTGATATTGTGCCTATTGCTTTTGTTTAGATAATTTCACAGAAAATATTATAAACCTTAGCAAATATTGTTCATAAATTTCCCAAATATTACCTTTACCGTGCCTACTTTGTTTGTATGTTCCCTGCAGCTATTATATATTTTTATCTACGATGTTATATACAGGTACAGTCACGTGCACCGATATGTATACAGTGATAAATTTGCAAAATGCAATCAATGCAAAAAAAAATGCAAAATGACAAAAATTTACATTATTGCGTGAAATTCCGATAATTACAAATATATTGATAATGTGACGATTTATTTCTGAAATTTTCAGAGTGAACATTTATTCAAAATTCTGTCCGTGTATACATTTCATTGCACGTGACTGTACTTACGATTTGTCGTGTATCTTTAGTTCAGTTCAACTTAACAACTTCATGGGTGAAATTTGAAAAAAAAAAAAACAAATATAATGATAAGCCTTAGATATGGTGATAAGCCTTAAAAGTGATTTTACCAAAATTAAGACAAGCTACGTTAGTCACCTCAAGTCACATCAAAAGTAACAACTTTTATCTATTCAAATCGATTAAGGTAGAAAAAAGCGAATACCTACAGTTTAGACGGTACTCGAACCCGCGATCATTCCCTTACAGGGGTAATGCGCTGACCATCTATCTTAATCGTTTTCTATTTTAATCGATTTGAATAGTGTGCATACATATTACATAATTATGCTTTAAAATTTAATTCAAAAAAAATTCATCTTCTTCTATTTCAAATGCTTCCGTTAGTCGATACTAAAACTAGTTAATTACAAACAAAAGTTCTGGACAGCAAAACAAAGCGAATTGAAATTAAAAAGCAAAAACCTTGGCTCTAACACTATAATACGAAGTTGGTGTGTTGTAATTAATGTGACCGTATGAACGCAGATATGCAACGCTACGCGGCTACGCTGAGAACATGAATCATTTTATATGCATTGGTTATTTCCAGAGTGCGACGCAAGCCAACAAAAAAGCTTGGAGCATGAAAGATAAAAACCCGTGTATGGGGTACATGTTGAATGGCCAACGAAAATGTTTCCACAAAACTTTTGAATTCTGAAAAGTAAATACAGGTATTTTAGGTCAGTTGAAGTAACGGATGCTTGATGTCAAATTTAACTGAGTTGGAAATGGAATTTTGCTGAATTATTTAGGTATGCTTAGCTACAGAAGTCGCTTCACACATTTATAAAACAACGAAACTAAAACCTTTTATTAGTTATCGAATTGAATGAACTAATTTCATCTTTTGTGAACGTAGATGCGATGAAGAAAATTTTTTATTGGATTCGATTTATAAGGATGAAAGCAAGAGATATACAATAATAATCAGAGTTACTTTCGCATTTATAATTTTATTATAGATCATGAAAAGTTAGAAAGTGAGAGATGTAGAAAATGGACCAAAATATTAAACCTTCGCTGGATGGTAACTGTGTGCAGTCCAAAGAATAGGGGAACCATTTCAAATCGTGTTTCTGGAATGGTTATTTATAATTATTATTTGTGCATGGTGAATGCATTAGAATTTATAATAAACTATTTATTACGTTTTACATGTCTCCCTTTTTATCTAGGTAAAAAGGATATTCGCCCCAGTTACTAATGGCAACTTTTTAAAACATTACATTGAGTTCTTAATTTAAAAAATCTTCTCTAAATGTTCACATTTAGCGATTATAACTCTTTTATCTATAACAACCTAAAAAGCGTGTTTTATCCTTTGAACATTTAATTTTTATTATCCTGTTCGGCACGTGCTATAGCAGAATCGTTATATAATCTTGGAGCCACTTCGCTGGAGTAGTACTTCCATCTTATAGAGGATTGCAGCCGAAATTCTCTTGGGTTGAAGTACTCATTAACACCTCAATTATTATATTCTCTAGAGTTCCTTAACTTCGTTCGTTGCCCGTAGAACGAAGTGGTTCTCTATTATTTTATAATACCGTAGTTTCGCAAGTTATTATGTACTGATAGTTGTACAGACGTCTGGTCCAAATATTATTGTTTCATTTTGGTGTTACAATTTGATTCTAATTATTATACAAATAGTTAATTCGATGTACCATTGTAATATGTAATGAAAGCCATGGTATTCAGGGTCTGAAAACAGGCGGTAGATGGTCATGGGAATTTCTGAAGTAAACTAGATAGACTATTTGTGTTTGGTTTCGTTTTGTGGTCTTGGTAAGCATTCTAATGCTCATATTACTAAAACTAAAAACAAAAATATTTAAAAAAAAAAAATCTTTTAATAACAAGCAAATTAGCTTTTTTTTTTTAGATAAATCTACTGTACTAAAACGATAATAATAATTTTATGCAAGGGTTGTGCCGATTTGAAAAGTTTTTAGGGTATACCGCCGTTTGCCCGAATTTTATTTACCCTAATATCATTTACCATTATAGTCAACAGCCATAATATTAACAGACATAATATCCATTTGCCCTACTCTTATTTGCTATAATAATCACGTGCTAGAATCTTTGTTTCCCATAAAGTCACTTACCATAACATCATTTGTCAGAATCATTGTAAGCCCTAATTATCACATGCCATAATTATCACATGCCATAATTATCACCTGCCCTAACTATCACATGCCATAATTATCACATGTCATAATTATCACATGCCATAATTATCATATGCCATAACATCAACTGCCATCGACAGTGTGTAACAGTGACAGTGTGTAACGGTTGTTATATCAGGTGAAACTGGATGCAATCGGGACTTTAGGGCACCCCGACTCGGATAGGTTAGGTTAGAAGGGGATCCCCTTCGTGGTTATATTTTTATAAACCACCCAGAAGTAGTTTGGTTAGGTGCCATTTGAGTTAGGTTAGAACTGTGACCATTAACTCATCCACCCAACACACCCATCGACATCGACAGCCAGAAAGAGCAAGAAGAAAATATTATGTCTAATAATCATTATGGCGTTTAAATATTATGTCTAATAATCATTATGGCGTAAAAATATTATGTCTAATAATCATTATGGCGTTTAAATATTATGTCTAATAATTATTATGGCAAATAAAAATATGTAAAACAACACGTATGGCACTCGTATGTTATGGTATCTAAGTTTCGGGCAATTAAAAGTATGTCATATGTCTTTTAGGTCAAACAAAACATTCGGGCAAATGAAATTCGGGTAAATGAAATTCGGGAATATGATGATTATGGCATATAATCTTCGGTTAAACAATAGACAACCAAGTTTTTAGCTTGAACCGAAAATGGAAAAAGAACTTAAGCGATACAAGCTTTTCAAATCGGCACAACCCTTGCATAAAAGTATTATATCGTTTTACTACGGAAGTTTTTAAAAGGAAAGCTTGTTTTTGAAAGACTTTTTATTAACCGGTTTTTTCTTTCTGCAAATACTCACATTCTATAGGGAATGGAACTTCACCTAATTATTCAATGTTACAATATCATGAGTTCCCAGCTAAAAAAATATGTTCATAATTAATTATTTATTGGTTATCCGATCATTTCGTAGTCATATTTTATGAATAAGTATGTTGTAACGGATCTCTGCCTTTTCGCCGAAAATTGATTGGCCGATTATCACTTGCCAACTAACGTTTCGCAGAATTTTATTTCGCAGAATAATCATTTGCCAACTTGTGATATAATTTTGTTTTTATTACCCAACCTCAGAGTTACCAATTTTACGTTTGGTCTTCCTTTTAGAATGACACTTTTCAAAATGCCAACTTTCAAGTAGCGAATGTTTTAGTTTTTATGGGTGTCAAAATTACTGAATGTGGCGTACAAAAATACTAAGTGAGCCACTATTTATGGATGGTTATAAAAAAATAACCACGAAGGCTAAAGCGGGAGCTCCGCTCCGCTCCGCTCCCGCGTTAGCCTTCTAACCTAACCTATCCAAGTTGGGGCGCGCTATACTCGTTTATGGATGGTTTATGGATGGTTATAAAAAAATAACCACGAAGGCTAAAGCGGGAGCTCCACTCCGCTCCGCTCCGCTCCCGTGTTAGCCTTCTAACAGCCTTCTAACCTAACCTATCCAAGTTGGGGCGTGCTATACTCGATTCGTCTAAAAGTTGTCTGGTCTAATAAATAATTTGATAAAAGATAAATCCCCAAACGTTTTTTGTCATTACAATAATCAGCTTAACAATAATTCTACCATATGAAACGTTGTCATACAAAAATTTGACAATCGTTAGTCGTCAAAGTGAAAAATAGGCGAAACGTTGGTTGGCAAGTGATAATCGGCCAAACAATTTTCGGCGAAAAGGCAGGATCCCTGTTGTAACATGTAGTGTGCTAGTATGTTTATTGCTTTCAGATTCTGATAGTGATAAATGTGTGTTCCCGTGACGTTTCATGTTTATCTAGCTTTGATTAATGGCTCCTAGTGGAAAATAAGCTGTTGTAATTTGTTATTCTGGTTTTTCTATGAAAATATTGTATGGTAATTTTCGAGGGGAATAATAATTTTACTTGCATGTTACCAGGACAAATTGTATTTGGTGTCATCTATACCTACTGTTAAAATTGGTTATCATTTTTGTCAAGTGAATATACACTATAATGATCAAAGTTCTTACAATATGAACTCTATTTTTTTATAGGATACGTCAATTTGATTTCACCTCGCCTGATGGTAAGCTGAAGGCAAAGTCTCGCGAAAGAGAGTCTCCATTATAGACATGTCATCATCATCATCATCATCATCATTTCAGCCATAGGAAGTCCACTGCTGGACATAGGCCTCCCCTATAGATCTCCAATAGGACCGGTTACAATGGTGACACTCAGCTTGAGGGCCTCATCAGATGCTTTTTCACGCCCCGTTTAATAGTCCCGGGACTGTAGCTACTGTACGGTACTGGCAAAGAATTCCAGGTCTTAATGATGCGGCAAAAGAAGGAGTCGCCGAACCAGCTTAGTACTTGATGATTCCATCAAGAACCAAGCGTTTTAATAATTTGAAATTTCAATCAATGTACCAATTGCAATTCACTGCTGGACATATAGGTACCTCTCCCAAATGTTGAGACAATTATTTTACTTATCACTGTTAATGCATTGTTAACTGTATGTTTGTCATTAATAAATTAATGCTGAAGATACATTAATTTACGACTGCCGGCATGATAAGGTATCCCTCATGCCAAATGACCATGATATCTGACACTTCGTAATTTATCGCTGCTTAGAAGGATAAAGTGTAGCATGACTAGACGAAATTCGTGGGATATATTCCAACTGTTATATTTGAAGTAGAAGTATGAAATGATTTATTTATTACTAACTGTTGCCCGCGGTTCCGCCTACGTAGATTTTTTTACCCTTTCCGGGAACCTATTCCCGGGCCTATGTGTTATTCCAGACTGTAATATATCCCTGTACTAAATTTCAGCCAGCGCACCAGTGGGGACGCTTGGTGAGGCATACTGGAAAATCCGTTTTGCCATCAGAATGTGATTGAATAACAAACACCCAAACATCGAAACATCTCCTCAAACATTCATGTTTATAATTTAGGATAACATTCAAAGATACTTCGAATTGCAGAGTGATGGTTGAGTCCTTATGAAGAAATGCTTAAGTCCTTGTACTTACCTTCAAGCACTTTCGTTTTTGGTACATTTCTTGCAGTGACAATGATTTTGGTAATGCAAAGCTATAGAAAAGCTAGTACATTTCTTATATTGGGGAACAGCTTACACTAAAAGGTTTCCACGCGGACAGAACTGCGGCAAGCAGGCGAAAATAATCTTTCACTTCTAAAATACGATGATTGATGAATAATTTTGTACAATATAGGTACGTAAATTGATGAAAATAGAAACTTGCGTGGCAGTCTTTGGTGAGTGTCGATAGGAGCGAAAACTAATTAACTTGTGAATTTTGTTGCCATGACGCATTCGTTACCGTTCCAAGCGTTAGGTGACGATGATGCGAGTTCCATGATTTTTACACACCCAAAATGTCAGGTGCTCAACGCACTTAAGGTAGTTTTCTCTTCAACGAACTTCTCATTAGGTAGTTGAGAAATAAAGGATTTATAATTTAAAAAAAAATCTGTATACCATGTTAACCAAATTCTTGTAAGAATTTAAATCTTTTCATCCATGAAATATTTATGTACTTTGGTGTAGCTTAAAGAATTTTGTGCTGTGTTGGTAACGATAGAAAATGAAGAGCCACTCGACGATGCTCCATCAGCTTAACTTAAAGCTTACATCCAAGAAACTTAATAACAACGTCAAGTAATTTACAGAAGACAGTTTATATCGCGGTTTTGTCCTGAAATTGACACAGAATGAATTTCTCTAAGTCTACTGTGTACATAGCGATGTACAGGTACATTTCCTTTTAAAATATCAAAAATTCTATCTTTGAAATTGTGAATGGTTAATTTTATTACCTTGATAGTTAGGCAATATTGATGTTATTTTACGCAAAGAATGGAAAAACGTGGTTTCGTGGTGACTGTAGATCGTCAGTGACAAAATGATTCCTTTATTAGGTGCGCACCCCTTGGCGTCATCACGGTGCAGTGGTCCTACAAAAAAAAGAATTATCCAGTTGCTCGCAACTTATTGTTATATTTTGTACAAATGTCTGTTTTCATAAGAAGCATCCGAATTTTCAAATTTTATGCTACAGACATTTTATACTGTCAATCAAAGCTCAGCAGTAAAACATTCCTTATTACGTAATTTTATTACTACAGGGGTAAATGTTATGACAAAATTACGTAACCATTAAGCCTATCGCATAGTGATCGCAAACTGGAGATTAAATGTGCAGAATGTGCCTATTAATATTAACGAGATAAAGTTTCGTAGATACGTGCATTTACGGCAGGCTCCATCCCCACACGTATAGTAGCTGGCTATAACTACACTGTAAATCGATGACAATTCAACGCCAGTGTTTCTGAAAATGTTATAGTGGGATTCAAGCTATTGATACTTAGTGAATACTTGCTTGACTTGCAAGTAAACTTTCATTCAATTTTGGACGAAATCTAAATAACTGTACCAACATAAAATGGCGTAAAGGATATATTAGTATCAATAAAATATTAAGTTCTATAAAATGCGACATTTTTTACGTACCGACCCCAAGGTTTTTCAAAATATCGACTTAAACATTGTAGGACAAGATGCAATAACATTGAGAGCCATTGATCGACATAGGCTAATGATTGCTATAACGTAGCTATGAACAGGCGGCTGGCTACCCTTAAGAGTTGTAAGTGCATCGTAATAACCGTAAACTGGCCGGGTAATACGACGCGAACGGGCGGGCTGGACGTTCAACATTAACCCCATATGTGGCCAACAGGGACTTTCTCGGCTGGCCATACTTATGAGATTAAAATTCGTTTTAGTAACTTGTGAGGCTATAATTATGTAATGATGTGGTTCAAAAATGGTACGATCATTTTACTTTAAAAATATAGATTTATGCACCAGTATGCGTATACGTACACTATTATAATACGTTCTTCATATTCAATAGGAATTAATAGGGTTGATTAAAATAGGAAACGACTCGCAAGGAGAATGCTCTGAACACTGAGCCACCGGGCCACGCCATGAGTGCTTCAAATTTTCCTATAGAACTAGCTAGAGGTGACGGTTGGAGCCACCTACCGCAGGTAGGAAGTAATGCCACCTACCGCAGGTACGAAGTAATTTGAATAGTTAGCATACTAATTGCTTTAAAATTTCATTCAATTAATAGGGTGTAAATGGGGTCCATCTAAATACTTCAGGACCTCACCAGCAAGCCAGTATAACTGCCAATTAACAGACGAGACTCTTTCGCAGACTTTCTTCTCGGAGTTCTTTATCTAGATGTATACACTAGCGCATTAGGGACACGGCACACAAATAATAATATTGAGAATAAAATACATACAGCCAAAAATATTGTGTGTGTGAAGCCCGTTATTCAGCGAAACAAACACAATATTTTTGACGGTATGTACTTTATTTTCAGTGTTAGCCTTAAAGTAACTTTTTTAATTTTTGCATGCAGTATGATAAAACACGTAGAAAGAAAATTAAACTAATAACACATCATTTACGTGGTGTTATAATTATGCGGGAACACGATTTTGACCTCACGTAGTGAGATAACCGTACTACATGAGCCAGGTGTTCGTGTTAAAGGCATGCATAAACATACTCGTATATGTATTTATTGTGTCCTAAATCCACGTTAGAAGGTAATGGATTCGAAAAGGGTGACTTATGAAGTGTGCAGTGTATTGCACAGCTGCTGCTACGTGATACATCACACTAATGTTATAAGCGCTAAAGTTTGTATGGATGTTTGCATGTATATGTTACTGGCAACCTGTATAATTCAGGTATTTTATAGAATGCCTAGGCAATGTATAATATTATATAGAATGTGTGGCGGACAGGCCTCACGTGACGTTCTATCTGGTCATGGAACGCAGATCTAAACGTCAGCGATCAGCTGATGCCCGTCGTAATACATTTAGAGGGGTTGGACGTCGGTTTGCACACTCTTTCCCTGCCATGCAGTGGCGGTGTGGACTGTAACTTTCGAACGAGGTCAGGGAAAGTAAGGTAACTCGTCCCTGTGCGTCTCTCTAGGCGAAATGATAAACCGACCGCGTACGGTACGGTTCCGAATTGGGTTGAATAGGAAAACCAGTAAATAAGTCACAGTTAATTCGGTTGAATCATCTGGCTTTAATAATGGCCCATCTATTCAATGCAAAGTCTGAGAGAAGTCTCGAAGACTATTGCTGGCGACTCGGCTAAGATGTCGCGATTGTACGAAAAGTCGCACCAGCTTAGCTTCTCTGAAACTTTACCTTGACGAGAACCGGCCGAAATAAGATATGTTTTACAAAATAACATTAACGATTTTCACTATGATAAATAACAATTTTTAGGTCTATTTTATAAACTATGTACAACTATCAAATACTCTAAGTGCAGCAAGGTAGGTAGGGTGGTCATCCATCCTATGGTATGATTTTAACAGCTATATTATTTATTATTTTGCAATTACAGAGGTTTACACTGGTAATTATGAGTGGCTGGCTTCTATTTGTTTACATTATTTGTTAATTACATAAGAACTATTTACTTTACAAACTTGAACGAATTTCTCTACTATGGCCACTTATCTACTCTATACGGGGAACAAAGTTTTTCTTATATACTACAGCGCTTTTATGGCTGATTTTACAGATTTACAAAAAACGATAGTACAAAAACAAGGTTAAAACAATATTTACTTATAAGAATTTTACAAACTAATACAAAAAGGTGCTGCGACCGTCTCCTGCGTACGGTGGCTACTACAATCAAGTGTCTATTGGCTTTATCATTGTCACTGTTTTATCACACTATTGGTTTACGTGCACTAATCACTAATTTCAATCACACTATTATGATTTTACGAATCACTTGCACTGTATTTCGTGTCTGTCGCGAACATCTCTCCCGCCGTGCAGCAGAGTGAGGTACGGCCGCTTGTGATGCTGCATACTCCGGTGAGCGACACTACTTGGGCAGCGGCACGATCTTCTTCGTAGGGCGCTTGAGCACGCCCCCGGCTGTGCGCACCTCAACGGTACGAATTTGACCGTCGGCGCCTGGGTAGACGGCGGTGACTCGGCCCCTTGGCCAAGTGTTGCGAGGCAGTTGGCCGTCGGCGATCAAGACGGGATCGCCGACCTCGATGCGAGGGCCCGACCCATGGGGCTCCCGCCGGTGTTGCAGCTCGGGAAGGTACTCGCGCACCCATCTGCGCCAGAACATGTCGGCGAGCGCCTGAGCGCGTCGCCACTGCTTCTTGTGGTCGATGTCGGTGGAGTCAAACTCACCGAGTGGTGAAAGTCGGGAGGAACCACCGAGTAGGATGTGGTTCGGAGTGATGGCCTCGTTGTCTTCGGGGCTCACGGAGACGTGGGTGAGGGGGCGGCTATTCACTGTATATTCCACCTCACACAGCAAAGTGGAGAGCACCTCTTCATGGGGATGGCGCTCATGTAAGACCGTAGTGAGTGCGGTCTTCACGCAACGCACTAGACGCTCCCAGACACCCCCCATAAAGGGAGCAGAAGGGGTGATGAAGCGCCACACGATGCCTCGATGAGCGGCTTCGCGAGACAGAGCCTCGCGCATCTCGCGGTCGGCACCATGCATGTTGGTGCCATTGTCCGAGTAGATCTCGGCGGGGCAGCCTCGGCGCGCGGCGAACCTCCGCAAAGCTAGGATTGCGGAGTCTGCGCTCAGACTGGCGGCGACCTCCAGGTGGACTGCCCGGGAGGTCAGGCAGGTGAACAGCGCCACATAGCGCTTTTGGTGTTGCTTGCCGATGGTGACACTGAGCGGCCCGAAGTAATCGAGCCCAGTGTAGGTGAAAGGCCTGCAGTGATGTGCAAGGCGTGTCTTTGGATGGTCACCAGTGGCTGGCTCTGGTGGCTGCGCCTTCCTGATGCGGCACTGTAAACATAAATGGAGGACCGACCTGGTCGTCGGTCGTAAGCGCAGAACCCAATAATGCTGTCGTACTTCATTTATCACGGTTTCAGTACCGCTATGATGCAGTTTCCTATGTGTCCATTCTATGTACAATTGAGTAATTTTATGTTCCCCGTCTAAGATAGGAGGTCTCTTTATCGCTTCGGACACGTCTTTGGTTGCTGCTATTCTGCTTGCCAGTACTATAACTCCGTTTGCGAGCTCCACTCGGAGTTTGCGAAGTCGGCTGTCACGGGGCATTTCCTCTTGATTTTTCAATCTGCTGATGTCTTTATTAAATGCGGCGTTCTGTACGCATTTAACTAGTTGTACTTCGGCCTTCCGAAGATACTCTGCGGTTAAAATTTTAAATTTTCTATTGGGTACAGTGTTCTGGGGTAACACTGGCCCTTTAATTACCTTCGTCCGTCGAGTTGTGCGACGCCAATCGGGATCCTTTTGTTGGTTTCTCGTAGTTCGTTTGTACGCCACCTGTTGTGTCCTAGACTTGCGTATTGCGTCTAGAAACTGTAGCACCCGAGCGGTGGTGCGTAGGAGCCTCTCCCAGCTGGAGAATCTGTCAAAGTCTATTATAGAGTCACTTACATCTGTTACGGTGGTGATTCTCTCTTCGCCGGTGGCTTCTGTTAGTAGCGGTTTCTCGGATGGCCAGTCTGTCGCATTCTTGTACAGGAAGGCCGGTCCGCTGTACCACTCGTGCTCGGAGTTGAAGTTAGCGGGTACATCACGAGTGGCTGCGTCTGCTATGTTGAACTTTGACGGGAGCCACCTCCAGTCCTCGACCTTACTGTTGTCTTCTATGGCGGCGATTCTGTGAGCTACAAAGGGTTTATAAGTGCGAGAACCTTTCCTTAACCAAGTTAAAACCGTTTTACTGTCAGACCAGTAGGTAGTAGAGTCTGGCTGAATCCTGTGGTTCTCGGCGACGGCTGTAGCTAGTCGGGTCCCCATCACTGCAGCTTGCAGCTCCAATCTAGGGATTGATGTGATTTTCAATGGGGTCACCCTCGCCTTTGCAGTGACGAGACTGACTCTCACCTGTCCATTATGGGTGACGGTCCGCCAGTATATGGCTGCGGCATAGGCTGCTTCGCTGGCGTCCGAAAAAACGTGCATCTGTATTGATTGAGGATCGGTGTATCCCGGGTAGCACCTAGGTATCTTGACGAATTTGAGGGCTCGGAGATGGTCTGCCCATACACTCCATTGGGCTGACAGCCTCTCGTCTAGGGGCTCGTCCCAGTCGGTTCCTAAGCGCCATGCCTCCTGTAGGATCTGCTTAGCTCTCACGGTGACCGGTGAAGCTAGTCCGAGAGGGTCATATAACGACATCACTATCTTCAAGGCTTCCCTTTTAGTAGGTGAAGTCTTGTTAATTAAATTTTCAGGTAGTCTAGCTAACTTTAAATTGAAACTTAAGGTGTCTGTCTGTGGGTCCCAGATTAGGCCAAGGATCTTCTCTTCTTCAGCCTTCGATGTGATGCTCACACATTCAGTGTGGTTCGGACTGTTCTGCAAACGATCTATAACCTGTGTAGAGTTAGAGACCCATTTCCTTAGTTCAAACTTGGCTTTTCTGTGTATATCACGTACCTGGGTGGTGATGCGTACCGCCTCTTCTATGCTCGGGAAGCTGTCAAGATAATCATCCATGTAATGATGGTTGATGATGGCGTCCACTGCCTCGGGATAGTCGTCTGCGTGCTGTTTCGCGTTCCAGTTTTTTGCGAAGATCGCAGTGCAAGGCGAGCTGGCTGCACCGAAGATAATGGACTTCATTCGGTACTCATCTGGAGCTCCCTCCCGCCTATTACCTCTCCATAGGTATCTTAGCGCGTCCCGATCGTCTGGACGTACCTGCACCTGCATGAACATCTCGGCGATGTCAGCTGAAACGGCGATCTGGTGGCGACGGAAGCGCATCATGACACCTGGGAGTGACTGTAATAAGTCCGGGCCTGTTAATAGGAAGTCGTTGAGGGACTTTCCTCCTGATTTGGCGGCAGCGTCGTGGACTATTCTCAGCTTATCCGGCTTGCTAGGGTTGTGGACATCGAAATGTGGTAAGTACCAGGTCCTACCTGGTCTTGCTGGCTTCGGAGCTTCCTCTGCATACCCCTTCTGTACGAGCGAGTCTATTTGTTCGGTATACTTCAACTTTAAATCTGGGTTACGGTCTAATTTTCTTTCAATCGAAGCTAACCTGTTGACAGCGTTATTATAGCTGTCTGGCAACACGTCGTTGTTTGTCTTCCATAGAAGAGCGGTCTGTATGCGGCCATCGGTTAGTTGAACGGTGTTATCTTCTAAGATATTTGCAGCTAACTGTTCCGGATCAGATTTCGGGCGACGTGGGTTAATTAATAGTGACTCTAGTGCAAAATATTCCTTTAGTTGATGGTCAATGTTGTCATCAATAGTCGAGAGTTGATTTACAAATTGTATGCTGTGACCTAAGGCTCGGCTGTGACTTCCGTGCAGCACCCATCCTAGTGCTGTGAGTGAAGCGACTGGCTGTTGGCGAGGTCCCCGTTTGGTGTAGCTAGATACTAAAAGGTGCCAGTTATCTTGACCTATCAATACCTTAGGGGTCCCTCCGGTGTAGACGAGCTGCTCTTTGATGTCTGCTAAATGTTCGCAGCCTTCGATGTCCGTCTCGCTGATGGTCTGTGACGAGAGTTGCAGCTTGGGCACGGTTCTCACCGTCAACGGGATGCTGGTACCATCGGGATTACCTATGTATACTTCGACTCTTCGTGAGTCCGGTAGGTTGATCGCTGTATCCCCAATAGCCTTGATGGTAAACGGGTCAGTCTTACCTCGGGCTCCCAGCTTGGCTGCTACATCTTTATCTATGAGAGATACGGTAGATCCGTCGTCAAGGAGAGCATACGTCAACATCTCTCCCGCCGGTCCAGAGAGTCTAACTGGTGCTATTTTTAAAAAGGCTTGTTTATTTGAACGGGAAAATGAACTAGCGACTGTCTCCTCTTGAAGTTTCTGTTTGTTCTCTGTTTTCTTAATATAATGAAGTAATCTGTGGTGAGAGGCAGGACAGTTATCTATACCACACTTCCTGATCTGACATCTATGATCGGTATGGCGGAATTTAAGACAGCGAAAGCATAATCTGTGTTTCTTCGCTAAGTCCCATCTCTTATCGGAGTTACCTTTTTTAAATGTATCACAGTTCGATGCGTAGTGCCCCTCAGAGTCGCATATTCTACACTTACGTGTGATCTTATCTTCGGTCTGTCTCTCAGTGGCTGTAAAGGCTCTCTGAGGGACACGACGATTCGGCTGGTTATCTCGGTTATCTCTGTTATCTCTGATAGTCTCGGCTGGGGCGAAGGCACTACAATAGCGGGCGTACTCAGTTACGTACTCGCTGAATGAAGCTAGATCAGGAGTAGAATTATATTTTTCAGTATACGTACGATACCATTGAACACGGAGTGAATTCGGAAGTTTATCTGTGAGTATTCGTAATAATTCAGCATTCATTAAATAATGATTTTTCTTTAGGGCCTGGAGAGTGACGACGCTACTCCTTATCCGACTGGCAAATGTGCAGATGTCTTTAGGGGCTTCGGTACATCGTGGCAAAGCTCTTAATTTGTCAGTTTCTGATTGAGCGATGGAGTCAGGTCGTCCGAATTGGAGCTCTAGCTCTCGAATAATATGCTCCGGCTGCGCATTAGCTATAAGTTCTGAGCTGACTATTTCTAGCGCTCTGCCTTTAAGGCTTCGTCTGAGTCTAGCTGTATTTTCTATGTCATTAAAGTACATTTTAGTGGTGTCATATATTGCTTTAAATGACAGCCATTCGGTATGCGACCCGCCAAATACCGGTAAAGTCATTATGACCTTCGATGCCGATGGATATGAGGACGTAAATGACGCCTCCATCGGTTTCCTATCAGCGAGCGCAGCTATAGCAGATGTTAGTTCAGTAATAAATGGTTTTAAATTATTATCATTTGACTGTACGGTAAATTCGGCTGTGCCCCCAACCCGGGGCACGTTAAAAGGCTCTATCTGAGTTTTATTTAAAAATTCGGTTGTGCTCCCAGCCCGGTGCACGATAGGAGTCTCTTTCTGAGTCTCAACATAAGCGGTTGTACCCCCAACCCGGGGTACCAAAGGTGCCTCCTTTTGGAATTCGTTATAATCTAAATTAGGAACTGTGCCCCCATCCCGGGGCACGATGGGAACCTCTGTCTGAGGCTCATTATTGTGGGTCTCCTTCTGGAGGTGTCCACTTACTAAACGTGGTTCTAAGCCGAGTCGTGTCGAGGGCGCACCTTCTTGTAACCACGAACGAACATATTCGGACCTTGAATGGGCATCATCATCATAGTCAGAGTCTTCGGCTGACTCTTCAGCCCTACGTAGTGCTACCTCAGCCAATTGCAATTTAATCTTTAGCATCTCCTCCTGAGCTTTCAATGCACGCTTGCGCGCCATCGATTTACTGTGTATAGTCGATCTAGATCTAATAGTCACGCCTGGTTCACGGCTCAATGACTCAGAAGTACGTACTTCTTCTATGGGTTTCTGTTCGATTGGTCGTAGCGTACTGTCTGATCTATTCTCTGCCAGACACCACGGTTTTTTACTAATATCTGTTTGCGTCTTGGCGCTAGGGGGCCGTGGTGTACTGGTAGATGGTTGAGTCATGCACGATGGCGCGCTTACCTCGGATCCGACTGGTATTGAGGGTGAGCGTGGCGGCTGCTCATGGCGGAGGGTCTGTTCTCGAGCCAGAGTCTTCTCAGGCTGGCTTGGTTCTGCAGCTTTGGATCTGGTGCTCGGCATGTTGGCTGGCACTAATTCACACAACACTTAACACGGATTCGACAGTACGCGCTTTAAACTGTTCTATTATTTACTGTTACTGTTAGTTCAAATTGTTACTGTTTGTCGACTTACTATAAACGCGTACTGACACGAGTCTTACTCACGTGTAAGGACACTGATGCTATAGTTAACTGGCTTATTTACTGGTAATAATACGGTATAAGTCGCGCACACGTTACTGTTTGACTTTGACTGATGAGAACGGGTATAAATTCGCGCACACGTGACTGTATACTGTGTTTGTCAATGGAGACGGGTAAAAATACGCGGAACTGACTCTAATTACTATTTTACAAAACACTGACTCTAAATTATCCCGATTTGACTCAAATCGAGATGCAAAATATATAAACGCGTACTGACACGAGTCTTACTCACGTGTAAGGACACTGATGCTATAGTTAACTGGCTTATTTACTGGTAATAATACGGGTATAAGTCGCGCACACGTTACTGTTTGACTTTGACTGATGAGAACGGGTATAAATTCGCGCACACGTGACTGTATACTGTGTTTGTCAATGGAGACGGGTAAAAATACGCGGAACTGACTCTAATTACTATTTTACAAAACACTGACTCTAAATTATCCCGATTTGACTCAAATCGAGATGCAAAATACTGAAATAAAGATTAGACAAAGAATAAAGAAATTAGACACACAAAGAAAGCTAGCTATTATGCGATACGTCCGGCTGGAAGCTATCCACAAGTGGACAGCAACGCTTTTAATCCGGCTCGCAAGGACCAATAAATGTGGCGGACAGGCCTCACGTGACGTTCTATCTGGTCATGGAACGCAGATCTAAACGTCAGCGATCAGCTGATGCCCGTCGTAATACATTTAGAGGGGTTGGACGTCGGTTTGCACACTCTTTCCCTGCCATGCAGTGGCGGTGTGGACTGTAACTTTCGAACGAGGTCAGGGAAAGTAAGGTAACTCGTCCCTGTGCGTCTCTCTAGGCGAAAGGATAAACCGACCGCGTACGGTACGGTTCCGAATTGGGTTGAATAGGAAAACCAGTAAATAAGTCACAGTTAATTCGGTTGAATCATCTGGCTTTAATAATGGCCCATCTATTCAATGCAAAGTCTGAGAGAAGTCTCGAAGACTATTGCTGGCGACTCGGCTAAGATGTCGCGATTGTACGAAAAGTCGCACCAGCTTAGCTTCTCTGAAACTTTACCTTGACGAGAACCGGCCGAAATAAGATATGTTTTACAAAATAACATTAACGATTTTCACTATGATAAATAACAATTTTTAGGTCTATTTTATAAACTATGTACAACTATCAAATACTCTAAGTGCAGCAAGGTAGGTAGGGTGGTCATCCATCCTATGGTATGATTTTAACAGCTATATTATTTATTATTTTGCAATTACAGAGGTTTACACTGGTAATTATGAGTGGCTGGCTTCTATTTGTTTACATTATTTGTTAATTACATAAGAACTATTTACTTTACAAACTTGAACGAATTTCTCTACTATGGCCACTTATCTACTCTATACGGGGAACAAAGTTTTTCTTATATACTACAGCGCTTTTATGGCTGATTTTACAGATTTACAAAAAACGATAGTACAAAAACAAGGTTAAAACAATATTTACTTATAAGAATTTTACAAACTAATACAAAAAGGTGCTGCGACCGTCTCCTGCGTACGGTGGCTACTACAATCAAGTGTCTATTGGCTTTATCATTGTCACTGTTTTATCACACTATTGGTTTACGTGCACTAATCACTAATTTCAATCACACTATTATGATTTTACGAATCACTTGCACTGTATTTCGTGTCTGTCGCGAACAGAATGCCAGCTGTTCCACTGGCTTACCGGCAATTTATAGTATAGATAGATTCTAGTCTTTATTTGCGAAATTTCGAAGAGGACACTGCGCGTCCCAACTTGGATACATATAGGTTAGAAGGCTTAGCCTTCGTGGTTATTTTTTTTGATAACTGCCGCGTATATTTTTGGAATATATTTCATATATTGGTTGGGGACTCGGAATTCTATAGGTATATTGCCTAAGCAATGTATACCGAATTATACACATTGCCGGTAACTTACGGATGTTTGTTACTTTTTCACGTGAAAACGGCTGTACGAATCTGTATGAAATTCGGCACAGGATAGGACACATTATTGTGTGTGGGCATAGGCTACTTTTTGCTCAAGAATCTTTTCTTTCAACAAATACCGTGGTGGATCTTTTATAACTAATTGTACCCGTAGGCTCCTCATCTATAAGCCAAAGAGGCTTTTGAGATATGTAAAGAATATCCCTCTTATTATTTTTAAAATGAATAAAGAACGAAGTTACGCAGATGTAAGCTCAACTCAGATCCAATGATAACAATGACGTGACGATTTGCGAACATCAATCATGGGCGCTGAAGTGAGATGATGTATGAACGCGCTGTCTGGAATCAGTGCCGTTGTTTCGTCACTTTTGTTACACGAGTTGAATAGTCTGTCATGGTATGTACGTAAAGTGACTGTGTTCACGAACATAATACTGTTAGATAGTTGGGCATAAGAAGGATGTGGTTTATTCATGATTTGAAGTGTATATTGACAAAATAACCCTGGGTAGGTATGTAGGTATAGGCTGTTGCCTAAGGCTCCGATTGCTGCGAGCGGCCTGCATAATCTGTCTTAGGAACATATTCCCGAGATAAAATGTTGTTTAAGTATCTCTGTGTGCAATTTCAGTTACAGATCCGTTTAGCCATAATTGCATGAAAGAGCAACAAAAATGTATTCAAACATCTATTTTCACAAACTTTCACAATCATAGTATGTATTAGTAGGGAGTTGGATTTTAGTAGATACTGTCTTCTTAAGCTACTCTATAGACTTAACCATTGCATACATTGCAATTAAAGATACGATTGATAAACTCTAGCACCTACTTTACTTTACAAAGTTCTTTCAATATAGAATATACACATCACAATATTGAATTGTAAAAATACGTGCAGGTTCTTGTTTAAAAATAGTATAAAAAACATTTGCCTTCCAGGGCAAAAGTGAATAATCACAATTTATGTTGAAGTTACTGACCGAAATGCTTCAAAAGTTCGAACTAATATTCATTCAGTTTTCATAAATATTCATCTCGACATCCGAAATTACTCTCTACATTTACAAATCTAATGATGGTTCAGCCCAAACTTTTTAATATTATTTGTTACTTTTATATAGAATGGATAAAATAATTCTAAAAACTAGACACAATTTATAAGGTTAATTTGAATTGCCAAGCATACCAAATCATCCCTGCTTGTATTCGCAAATTTTCCTAGAGCCAGTTTAGCACCGATTTTATCTTCGGTACATGGCACGCATAAATTAGCCAGGAAAATTTTAGCACCCACGCTAATTAATTCAGATGGGCCAGGCAAGGCTGTCACTGTATAACAAAGATAATAGAATAGGCCGCTCTACAGCCGAGTAAAAGTAAAACTGCGTCAATTTTTTAAAGGACACGTCAATATGCCTTTACCTCGCCTGATGGTAGGCCGAAGCCTCTTTCCTAAGACTATACCTCAGGAAAGAGGGTTCACCATTGCAGAGACCAACAATTTAACAATTGTGGACCTCAGATTGAGAGCCTTAGATACATTTTCATGCCCCGCTTAAAGGACCCTTCCTTTTTAAAGCGCTGAAATACCCACGGATACGCCCCCGCTGAAGCCGGTGGTTATGTCGGACTTAAACCGACCAAAACCGCACGCTGTCTTGGTTCATTTGTTACTGGAGGTGAGATTGCCACTGGCATATACCGGAACTGTAGGACGAAGAAGAAATTATCTTAGTGTTGCTGACCGTAATCGCTTGTCTTTTATCGTGCGCAATATCCCCACGGATACACCCCATGTTTTGTAAATCTTTACAAATCGGAAAATAAATGCAATTTTTATTGTTTTTTTTTTAATAATCGGCAGAACTGTATTGGGCTCGTTACATCACTAAGGTTCGCCGCTCCATTAGGTTAATAAATGGGCAGTGAGACGGCAGAAAGAGATTAAGCTGTGCTCAGTCATCGTTTTTCAATGCTATTAATTGATAAGTGGGAGCTATCAATGGATTACTTAAAAGTTTTGAATATATTTTCATTTTATTAAAAGGGGTTTTAGTTTGTGTAAAAACATTTAGGTATCTATAATATCGGTAGGATTTCAAAAGTTTATTCCAAATTTGTGGCAGTTGTTGCGGGTAGTTGGAGCCCTCAAAAAATCTGACTAGGCTAACTACAGAACTTCGATATCACTATCGGAAAAGGCTCTGAGAGAATGAGGATTCTAAGCCTGGTGACCTCGCTAATCTAACCGTCTACCGGATTACGATAAAAAAGCTAAATATTATTAAAATTAACTCCTAACCTGTGGGGTGAGCACGAACTACTATCGTAATCGTATCGTGAACATAACGATAGCACGGAGCATTGCGATTGCCAGGCTTCAGGCAGGCGGCCAATCGCAATGCTCCGTGCTCTCGTTTCGTTCACGATACGATTCCGATAGTTGTTCGCGCTCACCCCACTGGTCTATCATCTTCCTTATAGTGCGTTTACCAGTTTGGTTTACTTCCCCTTCGAGAAACCAAGATCTTACTGTTGTTTTTTATTGAGGTTGGCTTTTCCGGGAGCCAGCAGTCGCACCTCCTCCTGACCTTCGAGCCCTGAAAGGAAAGCCAGCCAGAACCTCGTCTGTTGTTTTTCAGGTGCGCCAACTTTCATTTAAAGTTGGCTGCTAGTGACGCCAATTATGGTGATTGATGGAAATGAAAATAATCGATAACTCTTTATCGACTTTGAAGATTTGCTTTTTTGTTTTGGGTTTTGCTTTTGCTTATAGTTTCAGTTTTTGATCATTTATATCCACATGAAAATTTCAACCTATGTTTCTTATTTAATCATGTACAGTATATAAAAACATAAATGCTGGATTTACGTTAAAAACTTGAAGTTAATAAGCTCGTAATAAGCAGCTCAGTTCTTATTTTATCATTTTCTTTTTCTCACTACAACGTTAACAAACTCTCCTAGACTAATAAATTTATCTTTATATTGTCAGCGACAACGTTAAAGCGTTTATAGATATTACGTACATAAATATAGTACTTACAATAGGTCGATGTACTACCGGGCAAGGACCTCAATAAAACATATGAATTGCGATATTCTGGAGTAAAGTCTTTAGGAAACCGATACTGTAACTATCGTTTTATTCGGTTCACTGTCAGATGTTCATTCTTTATTTTCTATTTATGATAAACAATGTCAGCCTTGAGAGTTTCTCAATATCAGACGTGGAATGGAGTTCATGTCTAACTTGAAAAAGAAAACATAATTCATAAACTTTTGATCTTTAAAATAGTCAATTTTGATAGTGTTCTGAACCACTAATATTATTTGACAGCAATGAAATGTGACGTCATGTTTCGCTATTTCATTACATTTTTCATAGAATAGAACAATAAGTTCTATTCACTGAATAAATTGTATGTTTTGACGATTAATAAAAAGAAGGGAAGCAGAAGCAGAAGTATACATATTATGTATTTATATAAATACGAGAATATGTAAGGAATATTTTGTAAAAATCAATATTAAACAAAACCAAAAATGCTCATTCCTAGAATACATAAATATTTGTACACAAAAACTGTCCAAGAAAATCGGTTTGTGTATAAAAAAAAAGATCAGCGCGAGTTCACGTTTAGAACCACAAATATACGGAATGTTCTATGAGGCACCGATTTTATTGCAAAAGGGAGCCAAGAGAGACCGCAACACTATTGAGTCGTAATTTTTCATGGTAAGATATTGTTACTGTTGCTCAGATATCGGCCATTTGTATAATAAGTCGATAGCGATCGTCGTTTCAGCCCTATATAAGAAGTCACCCAAGAATTTGTTTGGGTTCACTGAGGTACTTTGTCCACATATCGATAGTTAGAGTCAGAGCCGTGACTACTTAAGTTATTCCCCAGCTTTTATAGATACACTTTGGTGCTAAAAAAAGTTTGCTAAATGTCTAGCTGAACTTATAAAGCTTTAACACCAAAAATGGAATAACGATTTCCCGAAAGACTTTTCTTCTAGGACATAAAAACGTGATCCAATTTACAATGCCTTCTAATATTTCAGATTTGTTACGATCAAGTTTATTACAAATTGGAAACGTCTCAATGTATCCCTTGAGAGCGAGTGGTGGACCGTTCATCTTTGATTTTTCCGCCAGTTATGACTAGAAGCTCGTTTCAGATAGTTTCCTAAGTGAATCAAGGCTCAACTTTATTAGTAGACAGTCTATAAAGTATTTAGTATCATATTATTAGCATCACATTATGACCATACATAATGATGCTAGTAGTTGTATCATACATAAATTATATCGAAACTATAATATTATGAAACAGAAAAGTTGTTTGTAGCTATTTTATGTAACGGAGGTAGGACACGATAGGACTCCCCTCCTAATTGGGCAGTCCGACTGGGGAAGTACCTCTGCTCTACAGAATACCGTGATCATAATAATTTCGTGTTGTGTTCCCGATGGTGAATAGGGTAACTAGAGCTCACTGGAGAGCTTTTGCGCTGTCAGTGGAAAGACCAAAGGCTTGTCCTGCTATGTCTTCTGCACTGACGGCATAGAGACTCTCTGTTTTCAGCACGAGTGTAACTCCCGTTATGCTATACCTACACGTCCATAGGCTACGGTCCATAACCACTTTCCTCCATGTGGGCCGTGTGCTTGTCTGCCACCCAAGTGGTATTCGCTTGTTAATTTATAAATCACCTTAGTTTAATTCGGTTGTTAATTTTATAAATTAACAATCGAATTAAACTAAGGTGATCATTTTTTAAATAGCGCTGTGTTATAGTCTGTGAAATAATAATGGAACCTTTGCCTTGTCGCCTGGTTAGCGGTTTTTTTGTTTAGTAGTTTGACGAGCCTTATCATCTACTTTTCGAGTTATTCCGGTTGGATACCCCGTATTTGATACCCTGGTGGATCATTTTATTTTTATAATATTTTCTATTTTCGTGTTCGTCAAGTATCTTTGTCACTAGATTCTTTTTCAATTTGGTATATGATTATTATATGTTGAATTTCAACTTTAATCTACTTTTAATATACTTATAGCGACCTACTGCTACTTAATATACCAATATTAAGTGCCATAGTTGTACTTTGTCGGTCATCGAAGCCCCACTACATCTAAAAGTTTAATTTAATATTCTGACAGACTAGAATAAATTCGTAATATTTTAGTGGCTAGAACCTTAATAAGTTAGACTTTGTAGAGTAAAGTTAGTTGAATTAAAGGTTTGAAATTGAATTTTCATTGGACTTCAGTATGAATCGATATTAATTCACATTTTCGCGTCATTGAACTAATATTCAAATTAACTCACACTTTTAATAAGTTTGAAGGTTTAAAACCTATTAGACATATTTCAAACTTAAACTATTTCTCGCAAAAATTGTTTTTACTAGTTGATATCGGTTTTGGTCTATCTAGAAATTTATAATAGCTGCTTACCAGAAATATGATGTACAATAAAACATAAATAATATTAAATGAAATTTAAAACTAGCAACTATCATTACCTTAGATGGATAATAATATAGATATCCTATGGTTGAGATGATGCAATTAAATGAGAGACCGTGGATCAAATAAAGGTGTTATTATTTTGCACCACTTAGATGGCAGAGAAGCACACGGCCCACCTGATGGAAAGTGGTTAACGTGGCCTATGGTAGAGTGCAACACCAGTGGAGTCATACTCGTGCTGCCGGCGACCCTGAAAGTATAGAGAGATTCTGATTATTATTTTATATTTTATCAACAGCTGCTGTCCTAAATATTCCGGTCAGGGGTGTACGAGCACCATCAAGATCTTTGGGGTTCAAACCAACCTTACCTGCAAGCTAAGTCTCTGGCGCAGGCTTTCTCTGTAGTTGGAGCCCAAAGGATAATCACTCCTGTAACAGTCAAACAGTCAAAAAGATCGGTTCATTCGCGTATGATCGACAATTTTTATATAAGTTAAGAACTTAACAAATTATACATGGAAAAAGTGAATCGCCCAGACAGAACTCGAACTCGCGAGCAGTCCCTTACACGCTACCGGGCCCCACCTGAAGCGTTCCAAATTTTCCTACAATACTACCGACTTGAGTCGCCGATGGAAGCCATCTTACGAACTATCGTGATTGATGCGTAAAATCAGAATAATTAGCCAAATTTTAGTTGTCATTATAGAAGGTATGATTCCGTAGCCGACCGCATTGACCGAGTGCGTCGGCAGTTGTCGTATGCGGTCGGCTACGGAATCATATCTTAACACAGCTATTATTATATAATTGTACATTGGAAATGTTTATCCGCGATGGACGCAAAAACTACTGAACGGATTTCGATGCGGTTTTTTTGTTAGAAAGGAAGACCTTTCTAACAAAAAAACCGCATCGAAACGTAAGATTTTAAGTCTGACCAAGAGGTCAGACTTAAAATCTTACGTTTGTTTGATTGCAATCGGTGGAGTACTCGTAGAAGCGGGGATAAGAGATACACGCGGGCGGAGGCTATTTTAATATATTATTGGTTATAGTACACAAGCCAAACAAGTAAATCATTCAGCAGTAAATAACGTATTGTTATATACGAGTATGTCCATCGTCCCAATAAGTGGCACTAATCTGCTTAACGCACACGACTATAATATCTTATTATCTTTGAGTGCGTTATATACTCGTAGAGGGGCGTACACTTAGGTACTCGTAAATGTTGTGGCTGCTATTTTATAGTAAGCTAACCTAATATTTTACGTCTGTTGACTTTATATCTTCTTATGTGAGTGAGTAGCTTAATACGAAAGGAAAATTTACGTAGTAGGTATTAAGAAATTATGCTTTTTTTATTATTTACTAGCTTTTGCGCGGCTACGCCCGCGTGGATGTCGGTTATCGCAACCAAACATAGCCTATGTCCTTTCCCAAGGTCTAATCTATTTCTGTACCAAATTTCATCAAAACCAGTACAATGGTTTAGGCGTGAAAGCGTAATAGACAGACAGATAGAGTTACTTTCGCATTTATAATATTAGTATGGAAGTATGGATATGGATTATAATTTATTTATTAAATATCACATATTTTATAGCATAGGTTCATAACCAGGGTTCGAATATTAATTAAATAAATACTTAAAAATCTAATTACCTTCAAATATTAAAAGTAAATGTATTCAAATTGAATTAAAAAAAGTTTCATCATTTAGAATCGCAATTGAAAAGGTGGGTTCGTTGAAAATGTAAACGGTCGCTAATGCAAAAAATCTGCCTGTAACACCGCAAAGGTTCATAGCTCATCCATAATAAATTTCTCCATTTACTCCTATATTAATATTTCATATTTGAAGATTTACCCTGGGACCAACGCCGGATTTGAGTTGTTGCCAATTCTTTTATGGAATATCAAAAATTCTTTTCACAATTATGAGGAATATAATAAATAATAAATATCGTAAATATAATCTTGGCAAAATAGTTGTCCCCGCTGTTGTTATTACAAGAACATCATAGAAGTCAATGAAGTAAATCAACGTTGTATATATACTAGCTAACACGCCCCGGATTCAGTCGCGGTACATTTCAGAGTCCCGTATTACCCCTTTCAGTTATCAAAGTATATAGTAAGACAATTTGGAAGTCTCTAAACCACCTGCGGACTCAAATTAGCCGCTGCAGGGAAAATATGGCAAAATGGGGCTTTATCGACCGGTCGCAAGAGACCTGCGATTGCGGGGTCCAATCCCAGTCCATGTCGCATTTGCTCTCCTGCTCGCTGTGCCCCGTCACTTGTACTACCGACGAACTTTGTAGAGCAGCTGAAGACGCTATTGCTGCGGCCAAGTGTTGGACCGACAAAATTTGAAAATCCAGATCTAGCCATTGACTCGAACAAGAAAAAGAAGCTAGAAAATAGTATATTTGGATAAACCATATCGCGACTGCGAATCGGCAAACGTAAGGTGAGACGGCCCGTAATCAAATGAACTGATGATGTCGCAAGCAGATGGTCGGGTGCTGAGACGTAAGAGGCTTATATCCAGCAATGGAACTAAATATGTAGTTATGAAGTACGAATACAACGCTACTTCATTCATGTACTTATAATTGAACACAGTCAGAAAATGTCTGAAACTACGGTTGCCTTACCCCTCTTTTTTTCCTCTTTGTTAATCTAAAATCTTGTCTGCGATAACGGTTTGATGGTGCAGTGAATTAGAATTGAAATTTTTGACCATTGCCATAATATTAGTTTATTCATTTTCATCAAAAATGTTTATTAGTTTTTACCATTCCGAGAATTCCAATGTGGGATCTCAATTTTTTTTACCATTTTATTATCATTGAGTAATTGAACGTTAAATTTTATCTCACTCATTTTCCTTCGTAAAATGTTTACTTATCTTTTGACAATAAAGTTTTCATTTAGTTTCAATACAAACTTTCAATTGATGTGAAAAATATTTGATTGATGTTTAGCTTTCAGTAAGTATTCAATTTACTGAAAGGTAAGCATGAATGTAGTACGTTATTCAATTTATACTATTATTTATTATGTTTACTTAGTTTCCAATCAAATATTATTTTTACTATTATGTTCTCTGAAAGGTTTTTATATTATAATATATTAGTACCTTACACTCATAAACTTATAGTATTAGTATTGAACCAGTGTTGTATTATACGTTTACACTATTCTAAATGCTTTCAGACTTCAGTGCGTTTTATATTCTGAGAAATAATTTATTCTTGAAGCACGTTCATGTCGTACAAAGTCTAGAAAGTCTATATAAACATAGTTAAAGTAATATTCTTTGTCTGCCATAAAATATATTCAAACAAAATGAAGACGTGAGTAGTAAACAGAATACAAAACAGAGCTAGGTATACTCTGAATAATGACACTACGAAAACAAGTTTATTATTCACAAACAGTACCAAAAGAAGTTCCGACTCACTGAAATTATTTGCATCAGAAAGAAGGTAGTGCGAAGTACTTGTTTCCTCGTGAAGTACTCTTCCGCCTTACTAAAAACATCCGAAAGGTATTAAGATGCAGATAGTATGTTTTTCTCGAAGTAATATGATCAAAGTTTGTCTCAGTAAGTTCCTACTTACCGGGACAAACTTTGATCAGTTTATACGGTTGTTTGTGAACTTCGGACCATGCAAAATTGTGTCTATTAATAATATTATATTTTCTGGCAGACCATTTCCTTTATAGGAAAGGTCCTTCGATGAGGTAGATAAGAAGAATTGCATTCTTTTAGATACATGCTTTATGCTTATGGCCTATTTTATTTATGCATTTAGTAGTTATTACTTATTGCCTTCTACATTTTAGAGAAAAGGGTACTCTGGTAAATAAAATTATGTAATTAGTATCTTTGGTAGTATTTAACTAAAAGCTACTTCTTCAATTGAGCAACAGCATTGATATAAAGCCTAACCTCTATTGCAAAATTTTGCATAATATGGTTGCAATACAACCACCCCATCTCTTCCCATGCGGTGTCGTACAAGGCAACTAGGGGAAAGGGCTGTTTAACATCAGATAGATAACAGCCCAGACAGCCTCAGATGCATATAGTGCCCGAATGGAATACGGCAACAGGCTCACCCCCTATTACGTGGGACGGAGAGAAGAAGAAGATTATTATTGATCAGAAAACTAGGATCACGATTGACAAGTATTGTGTTATTGTATACCTACGTACCTATTATACTGATGCACGATTGTAAAACTAAAGAGATGTAAATAAAATAAAGACAAATTTTCTTAATTCTGGTAACTTATATTACACAAGCCAAGATTTAGATGGCCAACTTTCAACGTGCAATATTGCAGCAAGCCGTGACTGTAACGTGGTCAGGTCATTAGAATTACCATAACAAGAATGGCACTGCGGTAATAAAATTACAAATGTGACCATCGGATGTCATTACGTATTCGCTCCCACATCCGGCCACGTCCAAGCGACGGTGGAATTACGACTATTGTTGGCCGCGGGAATTTCTATACCGCCATACATTCATATTCAGTTGTGACGCTATCAGAATACATATTAACATCCCAATGACTATTAACATGTGTTTACCTGGTAATTAAAACTGGCTGGTTAGTATTTATTATGTTGCGTGAGGTTAGTTTTGATGCTGTTTGGGTTTGCGTTTCAGTTTGTGTTTGTTTTTTCTACGTAGGTTCCAACTTATTTTGTTGTATTTTGTGTTTATTGGTGTTGTAGTAGATAGATAAATAACTACTTAATTCTTTATTGTGCATCACCATTATTGACAGACATAAGAGTGTAATTATGTAGATACTACCTGATGGCTGAATTCCGAGAATCCGCAACCCATGAGTATGTATGAAATATATGTTATTTCAGATTATAATGTATCCTTGTATTAGATTTCAGCCAGCTCCGGTCAGCCGTTAGAGTGTGATTGAATAACATACATACGCATATACTTACAAACTTTTACATCTTCTTCTATAATATTAAAATGAATCGCTAAATGTGTTGCTAAGCGCAAATCTCGAGAACGGCTGAACCGATTTTGCTAATTTTTTTTTTAGAATATTCCTTGAAGTAAGAGGATGGTCCTTACGGACGTCAAGTAGTTTATAATAATTATTAAACAAGAAAAGTAGGAAAATGCACAACAGGCGTAATTATTGCTGAAAGCTATCTCTTTCCTTAGAAGTGGAAGAAAATTACTGGTACATTCAAGCGAGATGGTCGATGTAACGCTCTAAATCAAAAATTGTAAGAAATCAGTTTACGTAACATATTCTCTACAACTGAATGAATGGTTCGAAGTTTGAATAATGTCAAAATTATTATTAGAAAGTAGTACTTATAGATATTCTAATTTTAGAATGTTATCATAAGTAAAAAATAGGCAAGTTTTATTCAGCTGCGGTTTTATTTAGGATGAAGGTGTGGGCGGCGGCGGCTCCAAATCTGAACGAGTAGGTAATCCAACTTCCAAAATATACACCTACATATTATATACTACGAGTAGCTGTAGAAAGTAGCCCTCTCGAATCAAAGGGTCGTTATACTCGATCCTATGCAAATACAGCTACCTTCTCATCCCAACATCAGCAACATCTGCTCTCAACATAATCCCAATAAATACATAAATCATCCAAAAGTTTTATATTAGTAAATATTTTCGAAACCCACGACGATAGCTTAAACAAGCAATAGAGATGTTGGTCACGTAAAATAAAATATTCATGGTACAGTACATAAAGCTGGAACTCAAACATAATAAACTATCGCTTGGAAGGATATTCCTTTGTTTGGTTTTGCTACTGGTTGGCGACGGACGGTGGGTGTTGTTTCAAGTACCTATGTGAACATGAAATCATGTAAATTATCATAGCAAGACCGAAAAGTTCAATACCTTCATATTGGTGTACGTTTGGTTTTGCTACTGGTGGGCAACCGACGGTGGGTGTTGTTTCAAGTACTCACGTACTTGAAATCATGTACATTATCATAACAAGACAGAAAAGTTCAATACTTTCATATTGGTGAAGATAAAATAATTATGTTTATCTAAGAATGTTTATTGCTGCTCTCGGTGATAGGTACCGGATTTGTTTATTAGTTTTTCAACTACTTTTTGCCATATCCAAGCTTTGATTCATATTTGAGAAGTATATTTTAGTTTTTGTTTGCATATTTAATCTACTTCATTGGCTGGGATGGACTGGAAGCCGAAAGCGGAGGATCGGAAGCATTTGGAGAGGCCTATTTCCAGCAGTGGACAGCGTCAGACTAATTGACAGCAATCAGTATTTTTATTTGAGAAATATTTTCGTACACATATTTTTAACAATTTTAACATATTTTTTTTTTGGAGTGGACTGCAATAGGCTAATTGGTTGATTGATTGATAATTTTATTGACATTACTGTTTATCATTCAAATTATTTGATCCCTATTCATGATTTATAATGAAAGTAATAACAGAATCCAAAGTTACCCATTTTAGACACAGAGTTATTTAATCAAAATACATTTTTTTTCCTAATTTATAACACCTAATGCACAAAACAACTTAATTATAAAGAGGAAAGATTTGCATTTTTTTAAGTAGCGAATAAACTGAAAAACTACTGGACGTATTTCAAAAACCCTTTCGCCATTAGAAACCTGCATTATCAGGTACCAACATAGGCTATATTATATCATCACACTACTATCAACGATGAACGGCATAATATTACATTAGTAGATACTAAGTAAATAAACTAAAGATATCTGTGAAATAAACCATTCTTTGTTTAGCTAAAAGTACCACTATGAAAGGTCAAGCCTAAATTACTTTGTATTGTGCGAAAAAAGCTTGCAAGGTTTAAAGGTTTTAAAGGTGCGTGTGTGTTTTAAGTAATTTCAATCAAAGTGAGCTGTTAAATAATCATCTCATAACAGATCGGTTTTAACAGAATTACAAATATACTGTATTTTAACGTCTGTATTATCTACATCATCAATACCATGACATACTGCATTCAATCACTTACCAATACCGTAATCAGTCGTTAGATTAATTCCATCCCATTTCATAGTTCCTACCTTGCCATATTATATTCAGGGACTAGGTATATCAAATCCTGTTTATTCATTCGAGTAATCCCATTCATTGAATCTTGTATTAATTCGTTTATACATTCAAAATGCTAACTCGACATAAACTGTACCACATCAAATATCAAATTCTCTAATCAAACTACCAAAATACCTTAAAACCCATAACTCATTTAATTGTAAGAATATTATATACCAGTTTACATAATCAGACAGGTGGGATAATATCCGTTACATACCACGTATTATTATAATTATAATCCAAATACCTACTACGATAGGTACTTCATGTATATTTATTTTATTTGTAATTGTAATTGACCGAAAAAATTAAATAAAGAAGATCCCTACTACGAGTAATTATACTCATAATGTCAGTTCCAATGTCTAGCTTTCTAAGTCAACAATTAATAATATAAAAAAGTCATAAAATTAGCGATTTATCGATTGAGAAATAGTTTTGTTTAGTGCTATATTTAGAAATTTATGCTGTTATTAGTATTTATAATACATAAGTTGTTTGTAATGCTAGATTAAATATATAATTTGGCTTCAAATATATTTCCTTCGGTGACCTTCGAAAGTCCAGCATCTGCTCGTAAAACACTTAACGATAAATCACCGTACTCTGGCTTCGTACTTTTCCTTAACCTTAATTCTAAGGGCTATCATTGTCTGAACAAATACTTCAATCCACTGCTGGAGACGCGCTCAGGTGAAACATTACGCCCATTAGAGGAATGAGATCTACCCGAATTAGGTCGATCGAACGGCCTACGAGACGAATTATTTGCAGACACGATTTACCCAATTCTTGGATTCCGACATCGGAACAATGTGGATACCAACACCTCTTAAAGAATTCTCCAAATATTTCCGTGTTACTAAACTAAGACTGATGTAATTTGTGCGCCACAACTAAGTTAACTTCTGCTCAGAATTAATGGTGCGGGAGCGTCTAATGTTGTCAGAATCCAACAATTCTTATCTTTTGAAAGGTAGACACAGTTGTAGAAAGTCCACTTCGCAAGCCAAGCAAATGCTTGGGAAACTTTAAACATGTTCTGAATAATGAACAGGCTTTTACTAAACAATAGAATAAGTTTAATATTTCAACATCTTGTTTCATGATAAAATTATTTTTAGACCATTCAATTATACTAACAATGAACAGATGAAACATGTATCTTTACTTAGAGGGGGAAAGAAAATAGGAAGGAAAATTTCAGAAGTTGAGAAAACACATTTTGACACTGGTTTATATTTTATGAATTTATTAGCCATGAAATTCAGTTTCCTTCGTTTGACGAGTTGAATGCTTTTAATGGAAAAGCAACTGAACTGCGTCACTGAAATACTCGTTATGTGAATTTTCTGCTATAACTAAGTGCCACAGAAGTAGAACGTACTGTTACTTGGCGACACTAATGGGTATCGGGTTAAGGAAAACAAAGAGCAGTATTTCATTTCAAACAAAATTTTTCTTTGTATGTATTCTTATCATCGTTCAGAATTGATATTGAATTACTGTGGGTTAATAAGAGAGGGTATTTTTATTCAAGTACCGCTTTCGTTCACTGATTATTGTCTTTTCTTAATTTATATACAAAAACATGAGGCATGTTTACTAAAAACATTACACTTTTGGGATCTAATAAAGATCACAGCTAATCACAAATAAATAATCTGGAATGTATATTTTTATATAGGACTCCTCAAGATTGCTTCACCCTGCTAGAGGGTAAGATACTATGAGAGTAGTCTAAGGAAGGAAGGCCACCATTATAAATCTATGTTTCATCAGCTGGACGGCCTCGATGGTTGCTTTTTGGACCTCTCTTAAAGATCCTGTAAGTACCTCGGATACTTCCGTAACGTTAGTTATTTCAATATATTTAATCTGGGGACTAAATGATCTGAAATGTATGTAAATAATTAATTTTATTTAATTGAAGATGGGTCCAGGTGACTCTTAATGGCTTCAACTTACATCGTGACTTTCAGTTTTATAAATGACTTCTTCAACTAAATAACTTCTTACCGGACAATTTGCCCACTAGTTTAACCTTCTTATACATAGCATTTCGTAGATTATGTTTTCCTTCTGTCTTACTTAATACTAGCTGACCCATGCTTCAAACAAAAAAAAATCGTAAGAAAATTCTAAAACCCGATTGCAGCCCTGCGGGTCTAAACTATGATTATAACCTTCACGTAAGTACAAAAGATGACAAAGTTTTATCGCAATCGGATAAACGGTACGGCAGCGTACTAAAATACTAAAAAAGAAATAAATAGTTATTGAATAGTTAGTAAAAACACTATATATGACCATATGTACCTATGTGTTTTATATTGTTGTGCCTTTATCTATTAAAAACCTGAACTATATTTATATTTCGTTATTATCAAGGTAAAAACGATACGTAGTCATTTGTTGTAAAATGGCAATCAACAAGGTTTGGGTCAGATGAGCTCAGAAATTGTCGTTTAAATTTTAGGAAAAACGCGTTATTAAATTTAAAGATACTTTTTGGGGTTAAACGAGTAACGTTCCCAAGGAAAAGGTTTAAATTAATATTTAAATTAAGATAATAGAACCAGTAATATTACTCCTTGATGACGCAGATTTTGGGCATTGAAAAATATTTTTTGCGAGTTGTTTTCTCTGTTACTAGTGAAGCGGAAGATGAACAAGTCACCCTGGGGGATTTATCAGTTGAAAATATCGATGTGTGTTTTGGACGTATGTTTTTGCGTTGCTTTTTTGTTATTTATTTTGCTCGCTATTAAAAGGTATAGTTATAGATGATTCTAAACACTTTCACAAGTTTTTATTCGTTTGTTTACAGTTTTAGGAAAATAAAGCACATACTCGTATCATGCAAGCGCTATTTCAATTCATCTTTTGAAGACTTTTCTTTCACATGCTTAGAAATATCGTAAATAAAAAGTCCATTGGCTCTTTTTCCAATTCCTACATGGAGTAATATTTAAATAATAATATATTATGAAATTTAAACTTATATTGTATGTTACAAAAACATAAAACTTGAATGTGATTTGCAACACGATAGTAATGGAAATTTCTAAACGGTTTATAGCGTTGAAAGTTGTGTAATTTATAAGAGCCCCTGGTTATTTTTTAATTGGTGTTGCCATATATATACCAGTGGCGAAAGGTCCTTATAGCTAGATTCTTGCCGGCTAACTCTCCAAAAGGAAGCCGTGATGGTATACATAATGCGCTAACTAAAATTGAATGTATCTGAAATTCTGTAGTTGAAATTCTATTTATTTGCCAAGGTTCTATAAGAGGTAAGATTTTGTACTAAGCAAGTTTTACCCGCCACAGCAATTAAGAACCTCGTTCACTAAAAAATCTAGAATTACACCTCATCCTGTTAAAATAACTAACTCTATAGCTGGCTCTTCGCTACATAAACGATGGTAGACAGCTGCATCGTTAGCGCCGTCCATCTTTAATTACAATTACCTTTAGTGAATACAATTAGTATGCATCAGAGACTCATTACTCGGCGTAAAGGTGAAATTTTAATCAAACACTGAGGAAGGAGCCGTAATTACCACCTTCCACTCACTTGGTCTCTGTAACAGCCACTCAAGACTTAATTAGCCCTGAATTATATGGAGAGTGCCCCAAAGGCCGATGACGGGCGTAAGACAACAGTCTCTAAAGAAAATACATTAATGAGATGTCTATTTTGAAAATAAAGTTCACTAGAATACTATGACGTCAGTTCTGTGACACTGATATATATTTATTGGACTTCATTATTGAACAGAATAGGTATTATTATTGACGTACTTAGAGTTAATTTAAGTTCGTTAAAAAAGTTACGAATTGACTACACGGATGTACAGTCGCCAACAGCATTAACTTCATATAATGCAAGTTACCGACCTTATTTCTAAAGCTTTACATAGAATACCTGTATAAAAATTGATAAATGTCAAAATTTACCCTCTAAAATTACAAAAATATGTAGGTAATTAGGCATCAATTAATTATTTACTAACGGTTGCCCGCGGCTCCGCCCGCGTGTATATTGGTTATCGCGACCTAACATAGCCTATGTCCTTTGCCAAGAACTAATCTATTTCTGTGCCAAATTTCATTAAAATCGGTTCAGTGGTTTAGACGTGCAACTGTAACAGACAGAGTTGCTTTCGCATTTATTTATAATGTAAGTATAGATATGGATTTCAATAAAAGGATCATTTGTAAATTTTTTAGTGTTCAGCAATTTCTGAGGGTAACTGTACCAAGTCCATAATTATGTTGGGCGGTGGTAAGTTGTTAGAGTCGAAACAACTCAGTCAGACAGTACTCAAAATGAGGTAATTCCTCGAGGGAGTTATAAACTTTGCAAAATTTGTATAGAAGTTGAATAACTTTAGGGTCTTGTAGTACAAGTAAATTAAAGGGTAAAGTAGAGTGAACACACAGTGGAAAATAAATTAGGTTCAAGTTTGTTCAAGTACAACAGAAAACCTACTCGAAGAAGACATACCTGTAATGAATGTACCTGAAAATCTGTAGACTTAAGTTTATTTACCAAGGCCTTAGTAAATATACAGTTTTTTTTTAAACTAACAACGCTCGCATTTAGGATTTATTATAGTCTGGCGAGGGACTAAAAAACTAAAGAATATGTACGTAAAAAAATTGTAACTGCAGTCAATATGTTCTATTTATTCGCGTGTCTAGATAGGGTAACATAAGCAGATGAACTTCATAACTGCGAAAAATATACTCTTGTAAGCTAACTTACGGCCGGCCGTTCCCAATAACCTATCTATCTATCGCCAGTTTTGACATAAGAAAGGATAAAAAATCTCTATGGTAACGCAATTCATAGTAGTAAAATAACAATAGGATTTGACAAAAGAACTATCTCTACCTTTACCTTTATCTGTAGATATGTTATTGGGAACGGCCGTATGTCCTCAGAACATATTTTTTTTTTAATTTGGCGGTTTAATACTTCTTTGTTCATTAAATTTCACCCAAATTGCTGAGTTTCATATTCTTTATTACGCCCTAACTAGTATAATAACGATCTCAGTGTTGCAAATTAAGTAAAATTAATTGTGGAAGTGTCAAGTTTCTGTAATAATCCTTAATTCAGAATTTTATAAGTTTTATTATTTCAAAGTTGACAATGGATGCATGCTTTTGATTATGAAAGTGTACAACACTGAGATCCCTTATAGAAGGGTAAATAATAGGAAAGGAGACTTGAACCAGGAAATACCTAAGTAAAATAGTTAAAATAGTTAAAATAGGTTAAAATAGGTCATAATAGGTTTAAAATAGTTTTAATTACTAAATTAATGCAATAATAAGTGTGAATGACAGGAATAAACAATTGTATGTTTTTATGCTTACAGGTCGTTAATACCTGTAAGCACAAAAGTTAAAACTCTATCTTTGATTCAAATACAACCGAATCTCGTCAGATTCGGTTGTATTTGAATCAAAGATAGATTTTAACTTGAATAATGTTGACGCCTATTTCCCTCCGTGTACCTAGATAGAGACAACGGCTCGTCATCTACTTCACAAGACCATTATGATGGTATAATATTATCCAGAATTTCTTGAAAATGTTTAATAATTCTGTCCAACCGTGATAGTATACTAATTCAATCAATCGTGATTGGCTAAAAAAATACGTATGTCAAGACAGTCACTAAATACCAAACATAAGGACGGATGACATACATGAAGTGATTAACAGTAGGCAACAAAATAAAATGCTATAAAATACTCTGGTGCTGCGATATCTGATCGGATATTACACTGATATATGATAGTGTTTTATCTATTTCTATATGCGTTTGCATAAATACCAATTATTATAGTTTAAATGGAATTCGATTGTTATTTACAATTTGCATACTGATACATTCAACAAAAAGTTAATTATGATTTCTATCTCATATTTCACCGTTTAGCTGCTATGCAATAATGGATTATTCTGTTGCATAGTTGATTGGTTTTTTATATTTCACTCATTCGTTATTACTGATTGAAGTAAACCAAGTTGTTCTTGGTCTACTGCAATCAGTAAGAAGATGACAGTAAGATGATGACGATGATAATGATGAATATTAATAAATAGAAGAAGAACTTTGAATAAATATGTCACTATTCGTATTTGATAAGGTTCGCAATTCAAGGTTATCGAATAATAACATTGAACTATGGACGAAAACACAGATTTTCTTATGTTTAAGCATAAAAAAATCTCCTTCGGTGCTTCATACATAAGACAGAAAGAAATAGTCTTTTTTCATTAGACTAAAAGTACAATATACATAGATACCCATTTCAACCCTACAGCTGCTATGTAGTAAATACGAAGAACTCAATTCAGCAAGTTGACGAGCTAACCCTAATAACTTAGGGGTCGTAGTACCACGCAGTACGTAACACGTCGATTTGCGAGGGCCTTCTGCGTGTGGTAATGAAGTTAGACGTACGTAATTTACTCTGCATTTGCGAAGAGTACCGCAGTTCGTTAATCGAGAAGTTGAGAAGATAATTAGCGGGTAACTTCCGTGGAAAATATGGTTGCTCCATGCGCTTTTCACGGTAATGTGGAAATGTGAGTAGCTGCTCATATGGGACTATCAGGTATATAAATTACTTTTGTACAGAATGTGGTTACTTTATAAAGGAGATATTGTAGGTAAGTAAAAATACAATAAAAACAGAATACAGAAAATAAATAACTTACATAATAGAAACTAAGAAATATTTATTAACGTAGAAAGAAAGTTAATCACATTTGTTTTTTAATAGTACATTAAACAAGTCATAATTAAATTTAGTCAAGTCAATAAATTAATCAAATAACCCGCCCCTGACCGCTCCCGGCGCAAAAGTGCCCATCACACTCGCCGCGTTTCCACGCTGGATTGCGATGGCCAGCCTTTGCACCAGGAACGCTCCGGAGCGGGAGTCTCCAGTAGTCTCTATGAGCCTGCTTCCTATATCCCTAACAAGGATTTTGGCCTCCTTGCTCCAGCTCCCCAAGGTCTCCACCGCTATCGGTACAAAATGGTACAATGGCTTCAAATCGGCATACTTAAGGGTCTTTTTGTAGCTAGCATCTTCCGCAGCGGCAGACGGAGAGTGAACGGTGCGACTGAGATGAAACTAAGAATATATTTATAATTTTAGAATATACTATCTACTGTACATATAAATTAGTGCTCTGCAAATTTTCTTTTTTCTTTAACTTAAAGTTTTTGCTCAGCTTCTTATTAACTCCTGTAGATAATTTGATTACCGCTGATTTTTAGAAGTAGCGAATTCGTTATTTTATTAATTTTATGAATGAAAATATAACGTCATTGGTATGTACATAAAATTAATACCAATTGTGATGGAGTTCATTGAAAGCGAAACAAAATCTGAATTTACTTTTAATCGAAATCATTTTACTCTAATTAAACTCTCCCTAAGTCGACATGACAACAAAAGCACGCAATTAGTTAAAAATAAAGGTCTGTTCCATGGAACTCATCAAATATTTATTACGACGCGCTGATTGGGAAAAGTAATCCACAGTCCTCCCCTTATTCCGAAGATCATTATCTTAGCCCAACTGTTTCTGGTTTGAGATCTTAGTGATACGCGTAGCGAAAGCGATTTGTGAGTTAAAGTGCGTACTATTATTGTAGTTGAAGCTAATTAAAAAATAACATTTTATTTAAATTCTTGTAGTTTTATTTATTTATTTATTTATTTATTTATTTATTTAATATTCATGCACACACAGAAAAAATATAAATACAATGGAAGTTGAAATTTGGTACATTGGTACTGCTTATTTCTATAAAGAAATTTCTCCCAGCAGACTGGCGAGAGGAGATCGTGAGGAACAAGAAAAGAGGTGTTAATGTGTGTATAGTAACGGGAGAGAGATAAAACACTTAAGTACACACACAATCATAAAGATATACAGTGGTAATACATAAAATATATTTTCACAATAACATACTAAACATAGTCTACATAATAATATACTAAATATAATAATATACATACGTTTTGTTTGTGTTGAGCGAGATAGCCTCTGTACAATTATCTTCAACTGATGTATTTTTCTCTGAAAGTATTTTTTAAAGAATTTGCTAATGCAAACTAAATTATTATATATTATTCCTTCTAACCCCTCCAGCTAAGCTAAATTGTGTGTACATAAAATTAAATAGGTACTTAAATAAATAAATAGGTCTCTATGGCAAGCAGGAATAGGTACATTTTATACATACCTCAACATACATGGTATATATTAAAATACTTGTATAAAGAGCATTCTTCCATTCCAATTAATATAAACCGTGTTATTGTACAATTGTCACCTAACTATATGGTTGCATGGTATTTGTAGAATACCATACAGACAATGTCCGATCCTGACACACATTCAAAAAAAGTAATCAAGTAAATGTAAGATGTACCTAAGTATTTATGAAGTAGGAATCGCTTTTACCTGTAGGGGGTAACCGTCTATAAGGAGCGTCCGGGGAAATCACACGTGAAAGGAAATACGAACTTGAGAACTACTTTCTCAAGCTGTAAGCGAAGAGCGCTAACGTTATGCATATCTATCTTCTAATAATTAGCCAAATCGGTTCAGCCGTTCTTGAGTTATAAGCTAACAACGAAAAGTGGTATTGATTTTTATATATTATATATATTTTTATATATTATATATTTTTATATTATATATAATTTTATATATTATATATAATATTTATATATATTATATAAAAATCAATACCACTTTTCGTTGTTAGCTTATAACTCAAGAACGGCTGAACCGATTTGGCTAATTTTAGTCTTGAAATATTCGTTTAAAGGATGAAAAAATAGGTGCAGCGGGAACGGGAAAAATATGGCGGTACGAAGTTCGCCGGGACAGCTAGTTTTTAATACTTTACGCACTTGTACATAAGGAATATTATCGTGTTTTTTCATAATACTTATGTGGCAGACAAGCACACGGTCAACCTGATGGAAAGTGGTTGTTGTGGCCTATGGACGTGAGGAACACAATGCAGGGGCGTCACATCCATTGCTGTATTTCAGTTATGCTAACAATTATATAAAATTTAATAATGTTAGCTGGGTGTTTCATATTTTAAATAGTTTTATATATTTATTTTATAGCTAGTGTAGCGTAGATTGATGTCACAGAACGATTTACTTTCTTTCCGGCTTTAATAAAATAGGTCTTTATAGTTCTTGTCATGTTCGTTTACAATTATAGAAGACTAGCTTTTGCCCGCGGCTCCGCCCGCGTGGATGTCGGTTATCGCGACCAAACATAGCCTATGTCCTTTCTCAAGGTCTAGCCTACCTCTATACCAAATTTCATCAAAATCGGTTCAGCGGTTTAGTCGTAAAAGTGAGACAGACAGACAGACAGACAGAGTTACTTTCGCATTTATAATATTAGTAGGGAAGTAGGGATTACTTGATTGGATATCGTATTATTGATCTCCCTTATCGTAACAAAGAAAAAATTATCACTCTCATCTCTTCTATCCATCTTGTTGTTTCTACCAAAACAATAGAAAACTCCCTTACAATGCACGATGAGAGATAGAACGTTATCACTCGCTAACATCTTGTGGCTTGTATAAATGTGGGAGGGAGCTGAATCAAATCAGAATCTGTGGTCACCCTCTTTCAATTAATCCGCAAGTCGAGTGGAGTCATATTGAACTCAATCTGTTTGACAAGCAAATCACGCACTGAATTAATTTAGATTGATTGCCGTTTCGGGCTAAAATGTAAAATTTCATTACGAATTGGAGACATTTTTCCTAAAAAATATTTTTACTTTGTTATATTAGTACTTATACACAAATAATTCAATTTCTGATGGGGTAGACAGAGGTACATTGACATGGATCCCACTTAGATTCTCGGGAACTAAGCTAATGTCACCTGTAAGCTGGTACACCCGCTGAGTGACGAATGAGGCTCTGGCATAAGCGTTTCTTCTTCGGGTTGGGGGAATCAGACGGCAGTCGCTTTCGTAAATAGGGATTAGCGCTTGGATGATGATCATGATGAAATATGTCAATGTATTTTTGTGCCAATGCTTCTTCTTAATGCTGGCGTTATTCCCAGTCGCATCTAAAGCTTTCATGTCGGAGTCTGGGGTCCTCTTTACCAGTCTAGCTGCGGATTCGGCTGACCTTCATTATTTTACGTAAATGTATGAATTACTAATGGTTGCCAATTACATTAATAAACAAATACTTTTTTTTTTAAATCATTTAATCATTTACCAAATTTATGAAAAGAAACATTTAAACTTAATTTAGAATAATAACAAAATATTCAACAACTTGAATAATAAAAAGGCCACAAATTGAGAGTTATTTCAAAACTTGTATAAATTTTTTTTTGCTCATATTATTAGTTTACTTTTGTGATTTTGAAGTTGAAACAAGCACTGAGTTTCGTAAGACACGAATATTAAATACACAATCAAAGCAAAAGTTTGTGATGTTCAATCGTTTTTGTATAAATTGTGGATACAAAAATACTTTTTTTATATCAATATTGATATTTAATAAAATCTAGCACTTTTAGTATTATGAAAAGGTTTGCGTAGCGGTGAATTTCCAAAGCTTTTATCTCGTATTGATTAGTTCTTCGTGAAAGGGTGATCCAGTGCCTATTCAGAGGTTTGCGATCGGCACAGGGTGAACTCTGACCCACCAGCTATTCACTAAAGCTGTCAGGTAGGTGGTAGGATACTACAAGTATCCTTTGAAGAGTAGAGTGACCAAATTAAAAGTGGAACAATCTTCTATTACTGTCCAGCACGAATTTCAGTTTCTGTTTCAGGAAATCTGAAATCAAAGAATAAATTAATTTTTGGTCTTCGTTACCAGTTTAATTTTGTCAAAATGAATAATATCACCGAAAATTTTCAAAATCTGGATTTTTTACAGTCCAAGCAAGGCTAACTCGGCTTAGGATATTTTCATAGAAAAAACATATTTACTTAGTTCAATTTTTCAAGGAGCATCGGTTCGCTGTTTTAAATTTTTACATTCGACTTAGGTAAGTGAAAAATTTAAAAGCTGCTAAATTTTAAGTGCAGTAACTGATTGATATGTACGTGTTACATTATAACAATGGCGTTCTCATAATTATCTTAATACAGTCTCTCAATGCACATAATTCTTGGTTACAGTAAGCTCCAGTGTCAGCATTGGCACGCGAAGAAGATAAATCGCTTCAATTCACTATACAGTACCAATCGCGATCGTCACTTACCTACTGCTATAGACTCTTACACATTATTAATTTTACCTGCCTATAGTATGGTTGCTAAGCGTTGGTTTTTAGACAAAGTATGAGTACTTAGCTTTGATATTAACTATAAGCTATTTTTACTTGTTCATGTGAAGTATCTATAGGTGCGCCTTATAGTGTTTGATGGTACGATTCCAAAGACAATGACAATATTGTAAAACAAAAATACATCTTTGACATCCATTTGCAGTTTTATATTGCGGAATCGGTCTTCTTTATACAAACATTGTTAAGTCGTCATCTCAGTCGTCTATGCCATCAAATCGGCAATAAATACTACAAGATACACTTACTTTTACTTTATTAAAGTGAAGTTTCGAGAAGTTTAAACTGTAAGGTTTGTGTGCATATGCATAATATTATAAGTGTAAAAATATTGACTTCTGTTTAATGTACCTTAACAGAGGCGCCTTTACGGTGCCACAAGAAAGATGAATGACTTTCATTCATCGAATCATGAGCTCGGAGCGCATCGTTCATCATTTTCGAAGAATTGAATACGTCATTCGATTACCATACAATACGTTCCAGTGGAGCTGATAGTCCTCTATTATGAACTTATACACAAGAAAAGAAATATCTTACATTGTTTGATGAAGTACCACATCGATAGCGATATGGCTGCATCAAGGGGTATACAGGGTGGAAAAATAAGGGCCCTGGAAGCCTTATAATAACCTTAAATCCTTTGAAAGCAGTTTTGTTTCTTTTTAAAAATAAAGGCATGTCTCCTTTAAGTAAAATGAGCCAACTTAAGGATTTAAGGTAGTTTTCCTCCAGGGCCCGTGTTATTTTTCCACCCTGTATACCTAACAAGAGGAATGAGGCCCATTAAAATAGGGGTTTAAGTTAGCCTTACTTGTAAGTAAGTAAATTGGCTGACTGACCAATGATGTCATAGCGCAGTGTTTTCTTTCAGGTCAGAATTGGCAATCGCTTAAAAATAAAACAATTATTAACGACAATTACAGAGGTTGCCTGGCAGAAATTGCGTACTGCTCTTGTCTTCTTAATTTCTGTATCATGAACAATATAATTGGCGTACAGTAAATAAATAATAAATAAACAATTAATAGAGTTGCAAAACAGAGGGTCTCGGGCTCTAATAAGCAAACTTTGCTATTATGCTATTATTGTGCGTTATTTGATTTTACATCTGTCTACGGCTTGTGCTATTATTTAAAGTTCTAAATCTGAGTTTCAATAACCTCCTATAGAATACAAAGAACGACGAAACAATACGAGAGACAAAGACATTTTGATAGGCTAATTAACCATCAGCACACAATGATAGCAAATAATTCAGTATCATACTTCAAATTAATAACTCTGTAAAACCACTGACTACAAAATTTCATTATTAAAAGCATTGTTTGTTCCGGCATAAATCAAAAGTAAATAATTCCATGAAAGCAAATTTTAATAATATCGTAGACGAGCAACCACAATAAAATATACTAATACCTATAATTCACCCCGAAATTGAGTAATTCACTATGGAAATGAATTTTATATAATTAATAATGTCTGTTGTCCAATGATACCGCAAACGCGTTGATTAAATTAATTTGTGCAATGAATATTGTCGTGTTTTGTTATTAACTAGAAATGTCATTATTACCAGTAATAATAATTTTGGGAGCTATGAGTATGAGAAGGGCCTACACTAAACCTAGTCTGATTAGATTACCAGAACATTAGACGTGTCTTTAATTGGAGAACATGAAATGGCTATGCTGTATGTGATGATACCAAAAAAAAATTTCGTTGCAAATTCTATAGGTATTCTTTAAAGGCAAAAGAGGCAGTGAACTAGAATTATCGGCAACGAAGGTACAATTTTTTGCAGTGAAATTGAAGACCGTCTATAAACATATTCACAGTACATTATACCGTGGATAAGTAGACTGAATATCTCCAGTTTTCACGACACCACCAACATTATCATTGTTTCCACTTGACTGAAGTATGCGAGGTCTGGAAAAATCAATATACCTTTGTATGGCAAAGCATGTAAAAGGACATAAGTGCTGGTATATTTTATATTTGCTTCATTTTTACGAAAATGAGAGAAATACATTTGAATCTGTTACAAAAAGTAATATTTTATGCGACATCTTAAATAAAAGAAGCTAAAAAGTAGCAGCTGCTAGAATAACGCACTAATATAAAAAGTGAATTTGAAGGAAATTATGTATATAGGGGTGCGTACAATGATAAAATAATTTCATATAATCCCGACATTAATTATGCAGTATCATTAATTGTAATGTAATTTTATTAAAGATACATAATGAAATCCTCTGAAAAAATAAATTTAAGGCTATCAATTTTGAACTTTATCTTATTTAGAGTTTATTGTTGTTTTGAATTAAATTGCTGCCTTGTGAAATATACGGTAAACTTAGTTTATTTCAGAATGTTGGGCATATTTCTATAGATAACTCTGACTGATTTTTAACTGAACCGATTTCTAAATTGGGACTAATGTATACTGTTGTACACGGGAAAAGAACATAAATCTAGGTACTACTATTTGGCTGCATCAGAAAGAGATAAAACAATGTTAGTTAAGTTACAAAGTTTTAACTTTACTTTCACTAAGTTAGCTACTTACGCTTATTTATGTCTGGGGGTCGAGCTGGGTAGAGATGAACGAGTATTATACCCACGACTCCTTCGCTAAACTTTGTACTGTTGTTAAGTGACCTCGTTAACATCAAAAAGTACAATCAACAGACAAAAGTAGCTCCAGAAAACTATATAGATAGATAGATAATTCTTTATTATACACCAATAGATTTACAAAGATGACAAGTAGGTAGCATTATAGTTTAATGTACAGTGGGCGGCCTTATCGCTGGAAGCGATTTCTTTATTAATCTTTATTAATCACTTTAGTTCTTAAACTTTTGATTAATTGGTTAAAAATACAAGACATGGTTCTTATCATCTGCAGATTATAAAATGCCTTATACATCAATTTTATTAGTGCATATATCTAATATAAAGCAACGTTTGATGTTGACTCTTTTGATCTCTTTCTTTATACCACTTAGGTGCCAGACAAGCACACAGCCCACCTGATAGAAAGTGGTTACCGTGGCCTATGGAAGATCGTAAAATTGCAAAGATATTTACAAAGTGATTCGTTAAATCTGAAATACAGTTACGACTTCCGTAACTTTACTTTCAAATCAAACTTAGGCTATGTAATACTTCTAAATAAGCAATAAATAACATAAAATCTACAGAGGTCGGTATTTTCCAAACCAAATTCACGTTACATATGCAAATCCCGTTCAAATTCTGTACAACTTTGCTTACATAATAAATCAGCGCGATTTCTGTTGCTTGCTCCGCTGAGGTATCGACCCTTTTAATTAATTCGAAATTGAGAGGTAATGTCGCTTGGTAATCATTTATTAGGATGTTATTGTGGTTGTGTACAATGAAATGTACGTAATATGTACATTTTACATTCATTACAAGGAAGATTAGTATTAGGTTTCGGTTCTTTTGAAGAGTAACATTAATTTGACCTGTGCTTTCAAATGTTGTTGTAAAACATTGGCAGTTGTTAGTATGTTTGTAATTATTTACATGTTTATTACAAAGTGGTAACTTGACTTTTACTAGTACTATTGCGATTTGTGCTATAGCATTCCTCAACGTAACTTCTCAGCAATCATGATCATCGTGAGATCAATTTTCGGTAATTTTGTTAATAGATTTGTTGTCGAGATACATATGTTATAAATCAATGAAATGTGTAAAATTTTGGTATCCGTGATGTGTGGCTATAGATGACGCGTAAGTGCGGGGGCACACGGTGTGTTGCGGCGCCGCACCGCAGAAATTTCGGCCAATCGGCGCCGCAACACACCGTATGGCAACAAGTATGGCCGCCGATTGGCCGAAATTTCTGCGGTGCGGCGCGTCAACGCATCGTGTGCCCCCGCTTTAACAAAATTTGAAAATGCCATTGTTACATAAATAGAAACGTACAATTATTATTATTATAGCTAAGCTAAAATATTTAATTGTTATGTATTTTCACCTTTTTATATAGGTAAACATCCACATATATGTATGTATATATACAATATACAACATGCTTGTCAGAAACGCATGCACCCACGTCCACCAGTGTAGCCACTCAGATACAATATCACTCGCAAAAACTTCTTGTTTCTGTTGCATGCACGCACGCACATACGCATGCACGAACGAACACTACTTTTAATGCGAATGCTAATGAAAAAAAGGTGCACCACTTCTGTTGTTAACTGTGCACTACAAGGAGGTTTTATCGTAATGCACACCTTGTTAAACATACCTATTGGTTTACAATGTTAACACAGAGACTCATATTTTTAATTATAATTTTGGTGGATTACACATAATCAGAAGTGTAAACAATGTTTGTAATAGGTATTTCGTCAAACTGTCTGTATCTAAAGACATTATGCATATGTAAGTTCTAAAGTAATAGACAGATCAGACAATCGTGATTTATATTTATTGCGAAAAGATAAAAGCTTTTAGACTGATTGTTGAACTAGACGGGGCGTTAAGGGAATTTTGCATATACCCAATGGAAATAGAGGAATTTAATATAAACATATAGGCACATTATTGGATTAAAGTGCGTAACTAAACTGCAGAAAAACATTTTATTGAAGTCATAGGTTGTATAATCATAACTTACGAGAACTTTACTAACTATAAAACTCGATTTAGAATTGATTTGAGCTGATGGTGTTGTAATTAAAAATGATTATAATCATACTTCTATTTTATGTGCAAAGGTTGTACCCGCATCAGTGAAGGCTCTTTTCCTTCATTTTGACGTTACCTGCGATGTCACTGACATGAGTTTCTTATGCTATCTGTATACGTGACTTCGTAGGTACATCCACCGCAGCATTTTCATCTCCGCAACACGTAGATCTTGTATAGGTATATCACTCCAACAACGACCATGCTTCGCTATATAAAATGGCAGGTTTAATAATGGTTTTGTTAACAAGTCTCTTATAGTATTCAACCGGCATTTCGGGGTCATAAATGACACCAGCCATCATGAATCAATCAATTCGCTTATTGCAATCCACTGTTGGGCATAGCCTCTCCCAATATGCGCACTTGGCTTACGCGGCAAAAATGCGTCTAACTCACACTACAATTTACTTTATAAGAATTTATTCATACTATTTAACAAACCTTTCAAATTATCAAGAAAGTCTACGTACATTTAGTTCAGACTTCATCAATCAAACTAATTTTATAAGTAGTAAAGTTTGCTAGTAAGGGTAGACACAAACAAATTTATCCGATTAGTTGTTAAACTCTACAATCAAATAACTTTGTTTGTAAATGCTTCGTCTACTTTATTTTATTAAATGTAGGTATTATATTGACGATTAGTCTACTTTATTTTATTAAATGTAGGTATTATATTGACGATTAGTCTACTTTATTTTATTAAATGTAGGTATTATATTGACGATTAGTCTACTTTATTTTATTAAATGTAGGTATTATATTGACGATTAGTCTACTTTATTTTATTAAATGTAGGTATTATATTGACGATTAGTCTACTTTATTTTATTAAATGTAGGTATTATATTGACGATTAGTCTACTTTATTTTATTAAATGTAGGTATTATATTGACGATTAGTCTACTTTATTTTATTAAATGTAGGTATTATATTGACGATTAGTCTACTTTATTTTATTAAATGTAGGTAATATATTGACGATTACGTTTCTTGTTTAATTCTCATTACTTTTCTATATACCTAAGTCATCGTCATCCGTGTTTCTCTGCCTCGGTCAATCCCAGTTGCATCAAAGAATTGCAGTTTGTTATTAGTTTTTTTTTATACCTACATATTTATATTTTATATACTTTACGAAAACGACTGCTCTTTGACCTCTCGAGAGAAAAACTTGTGCCAGAGTATTTTCCATCAATCTGCACCAGCTTGCCGTTAAATAATATGTTACAAGTAATTACCAACTCATAATTTTGTAATACCTAATGGCATTGGAGCAGGTAAAATTCTCTGCATAATTGTAATAATGTATGTAGGTCTATACTACAAAATATAATGCGTTTTCATTCAATTAGTGTATTAATTGAAAATAATTGAAATAATTTGTGTTCGTGACGCAGTACAATTACATTAAAATATTAACGTACTTAATGTATTTACGATTTTCAATTGAATACATTTTCATGAAAACTATCGGTTAAAAACTTTGTTGTTTTTACAAGGTTCAGGAGCATTATCCAAATGAACAAATACGTATCCATACCATAATGGTTTTGTCCTACACTCTCTCTACCATTATGCAATGAATCGTACTGCCTATATCCCGTTTGTTTGTTCATTCAACAATGTATTTCTATCATGTCCATCAGTTCTAATGCACACAGCTTAAAGCTTTTATTACACGTATGTAAACAAATTGGAATAGGTATGTCTAGTTTCTAATAAATATTTGTATTCCATTTTGTAAAACTCTAATTCGCCGTCATGCTTCAGTAATAGGTACAAGAGAATATTTGCCCTTAATTTTATATACATACACAATACAATATACAGTACTAAAAAAGACTAAAATAAAAATAAAAATGAAAGAAGTTCATTCAAATACAAATACACACATCAAATTTGTAAAGAGATGTACTATCGTAATTAAAAGTGCATTAGCACCGTAATGTTTATAATGGCTTGTCCGTTTAAACGCGTATCTATGTGTATGTAATGTTTAACGCATACATTTATACGTCACACAGTATCGATATGAGAAAATATAAATGTGTGTGATGCGAAACAAAGAAAACGTTATGCTCGCCTTTTCATACTATTATGTTCGAAGCATGCATCTATATAAAGTAATGCAAAAATTCGTGATTCTACGTAAGGCAGTGCGTAGCCTGGTTGGTAACAAGGCTGCTATGGATAGTGTTGAAATCGAATGTCGTGGGTTCGGATCTTAGTTTTTCCACTTTTTGTTGTTTTGTTTTCATGAAATTTTAGGAACAAGTTAACAGAATTAGAAATAATTATTTACAAATAGAAAAATATTATACTTAATTTACACTAGATTATAAATAAAACAATAGTTTAAAAAAAAAGTTTATTAAAAGAATTATCCAATGTTAATTTGTGGTTATAATAATTTCATCCAAAAAATATACTTTTATAATAAAATTAATATTGCATATTGAGGTTATAGCTTAATTATTCATTGGAGGGGACGTAGTAAGCCTTCCCGAAGAGCGATACCTATGCTCGGGCCCTCTCCGTGAGTAGCGGCGCCGCCGCGAAACTAATTACTACACCACGATGGCAACTAAAAACCAATCACGCCTCTCTGATAGTCCACACCCAAAGTCAGCTCTGCGCATCATCTCCATAAATATTGAAGGCTTCTCTCGGGACAAGGCAGAGATACTTTCTAGTCTCTGCCAGAACACCCGCTGTGATATCCTGTGCGTGCAGGAAACTCACAGAGATGCTCGCCAGAGCAGACCATACATCCCTGGACTATCGCTTATCGCCGAGATCTGTCACCCGAAGCACGGTAACGCAGTGTTTGTTGCTCCCGGCGTAAGCATAACATCGGCCCAGTGCACATGTACTGATGACGTAGAAATCATCACCGTGGATACTGGTTTCTGCACCGTAAGCTCGGTGTACAAGCCTCCGGGTTCGGCTTTTCAGTTCAATGCCCCGGAAAATGCAAACAACCAACAGAGCAAGGTGGTCATTGGTGACTTCAACAGCCACAGCATGAACTGGGGTTACAGGGATACGAATGCTGATGGTCAGGCAGTAGAGGAATGGGCAGAGGCAAACGACTTGACCCTGATACACAGCCATAAAGACCCGCCATCGTTCAGCAGCGGACGCTGGCGACGGGGTTACAATCCAGACTTGGTTTTCGTCAGTGCGAATATCAGTAAGCTGTGTAAAAAAACGATGTGCCAGCCAATCCCTCGGACCCAGCACAGACCAGTGATGTGCAGCCTCGAGCCGATAGTACGCCCTGTAGCCGTACCTTTCAGACGCCGCTTCAACTATAGGAAGGCAAACTGGGACAGGTTCGCTGCGGAAATTGACGATGCCCTCTTGGAAATACCCCCAACACCTCAATACTACGACCAGTTTACTGACACCGTCGCCTGCATATCCCGTAGGTGCATTCCCAGAGGCTGCCGGACGCTCTACATCCCGGGTCTCTCCGCGGACTCCGTCCGGCTCCTAAAAGCGTATGAGGAGCTTTACAATGGCGATCCATTCTCGGCTGAGACCATTGAGGCTGGTGAAAGGCTGCTTTCGGAGGTGAGTGAGAGCCGTCGCGGCAGATGGATGGACTCCATTAGTGGGATAAACCTGACTCACAACAGCAGGAAGGCATGGAGCACCATTAGAAAGCTCACTAGCGACACTCCACCACCCATGCCACCAAGTCAGGTGACGGCGAATCAAGTGGCCCACCAACTCATTATCAACGGCAAACCCATGCACCGACTTGGTAAAGTCCCGAAGGAGGCGCCCCCGGAGACCGCAAGCGATTCTTCAGTCTGCAGACCTTTCGCCCTATCTGACATAATCGCAGGAATTAAGGACCTAAAACAGGGGAAAGCCTCTGGAGTGGACAACATCTCAGTGGAGCAAATCCAGCATCTGGGGCCTGTCGCCGTGTCATGGCTCCTAACACTATTTAATAACTGTATGGCCTCTGTTAGGATCCCTCGTGTCTGGAGGAAGGCCAAAGTCATCGCAATTCCGAAACCGGGCAAACCTACCGACGACCCCAGGAATTTCAGACCAATTTCCCTGTTGTGCCAGACACTGAAGCTTTTTGAGAGGATGCTCCTGAATCGCCTAACTGGTGTCATAGACCCCAGGTTGATTCTAGAACAGGCCGGCTTCCGACCAGGAAAATCCTGCTGCAGCCAGATCCTCAACCTGACACAACACATCGAAGATGGTTTTGAGACACGCAAGGTGACGGGTGCAGTCTTTGTTGACCTATCCGCAGCCTACGACACAGTGAACCTCAAACGCCTCCTCTGGAAAACGAAAAGGATCACAGGAGATTGCAAACTCACGGAGATGCTGGGCGAGCTGCTAAGAAACCGCCGCTTTCAGGTACACCTGTGCTCTGACAAAAGTCGCTGGAGAGTTCAGAAAAACGGCCTACCTCAAGGCAGTGTCCTGGCACCTCTGCTTTTTAACATCTACACCAACGACCAACCAGTGAGCCCACGCACGACACGCTTCCTCTATGCCGATGACCTGGCTCTCACGTCACAGGGATCTTTTGAGGAGGTGGAGGCAAACCTAAACGGTGCACTTGAAGAGCTAAGCTCCTACTATGAAAGCAATGCACTGAAGCCAAACCCCTCAAAAACGCAGTCGTGCGCATTCCACCTCAACAACGTGCAGGCGAATCGGAAGCTGAACATACGGTGGCGCGGCGTCGGTATTGACCACTGTATGTATCCCAAATACCTAGGAGTAACTCTGGATAGGTCCCTCACGTTCAAGAAGAACTGCGGAAACGTCAAGCAGAAGGTCTCGGCACGCAATAACCTCCTTAAAAAGCTGACGACTACAAACTGGGGGGCCACACCACAGGTGCTGCGAACAACAGGGTTGGCCCTGTGTTACTCCGCTGGTGAATACGCATGCCCTGTATGGTGCCGATCCACCCACGCAGGGCTAGTGGATGTAGCACTAAACGAAACCTGCCGGATAATAACTGGCTGCCTCAAGCCGACTCCGGTGGGAATGCTGCATCCACTGGCTGGCATTGCGCCTCCCAGTATCCGCAGAGGCGTGGCGTCATCCGTGGAGAGGGGTAAGCTGGAGTCGGACCAGCGACACCCCATGAACGGCCAACCTCGGGTACCACAAAGGCTGAAGAGCCGCAGAAGCTTCTGGGCATGCGTTTCTCCCATTGACGGCGACCCCTCCCAAGCCAGAGTAGACCACTGGAGAGCACAGAGCTCGCTGCCGACCCCCTTCGTCCCGCTATCGGAGAATCTGCCACCTGGACATGATCTGCCCTGGATCAGGTGGAAGTCTCTGAATAGACTCCGGACACGGGTCGGCCGAAGCAAAGAATGCCGGGCTAGGTGGGGGTTCTCAGGTGGGGCAGACCTGAGATGTGAATGCGGAGTTACGCCACAGACAATGGCCCACCTGCTGACGTGTGCTACAAGCCCACACATATGTACACCGGAGGACCTCATGTGCGCCTCCGAGAACGCTATCCAGGTAGCAGCACACTGGGAGAACACCATTTGAGAGAATAGGCGCCATCGCCACGATAGAAGAAGAAGAAGAAGAAGAATTATTCATTTTCTCGAAAGTTTTTTTTCGGAAAAGAGGATTGAAACTTAACCTCAACCATACAGTCTTATACTAATTACAGGCCAGCACGTCCCTTGATAGGCTCAGTAGTCTCAATAGGCTCAACTGAAATTAAATAACAAAAATATTTAAACAAGGGTTCAAATCAGGGGATCGTGCTGGCCAAGGAAATTCAGTGGCGAGGAGTACTCATAACACGATTCCTGCCGGCTTGCTCTGCAAAGGGAAGTCATGGTAGAGATGCTTAAGTTTAATGCATTATTACATGTATTACACCTAAAATTCAGTACCTATCTAAAATTTGAGAGAATTTCATACAAAATTGCCATGGTTGTTCTTTGGGATTTGCCACCGGCTTCCCTTTTGAACATTTTCACCCTTCGCTACAGCAAGGAATAAATTTACGTTCACTAAACCATTCGCGAAGTATGGTGGCTCGATGGATGGGAGAATTATCGTGCACAAAACTTATATCATTTTTTTATACCACTTAGGTGGGAGACAAGCACACGGCCCACCTGATAGAAAGTGATTACCGTGGCCTTTGGACGTATACAATACCAGGGGCGTCACACTCATGCTGCCGACCCTGAAGAAACTTTCTAATGCCCTTAAACCTTCATTTATATCTGGATAGACATTTCGCACTGTGGGCAACATTATATCTTCTAACACTTTCACATAATTTGCACTATTTGCACGCGTAGATATTGGGTCTAATTCACCCGGCCCTTGCGCTCTAATCCACCCCCACATAATTTACACTTAGATTCAGTGTTCAGTACTATGGTGTTTTCACACCACCGTGTTTTATCCTTATGCCATAAATGTAATCTTCCCTTTTGAGATGATTTAAACGTTTTTTCATCAGAAAATATTGTTGATTCCCAGTTAAAGTAAATACTCTTCGTTATTCGTTTCATATTCTGCTACCATATAACGCCGCTTCAGCAGGTCTTCCATTTCTCCTCCAACTCTGCAACTCTTCTTCCTCAAATTGTTTCACGCAACGACTCCCAGTATTTCTCTAAAAAAACAACAACCATATTACACAATTGCAACCAATGAACAAAATTGCACTACAACAATATTAATTAATTAATTAACTTACAGATAAGCCCGTCTCATTAGAAATTTTAGATATATTCAGACCATTCGAATATGGCCACAATATTAGCTTTTGCTTCAATACTTATATTTGACATATTGATTTATTAAAAAAGAAATGTAATCGCTCGAACAGTAATTAACACAAACAGTCGTAACCATAGATGATATAATATATAAATAGGGTAGTCGTAACTGACTTCACCAACCAACAACTTCACTCATAGCCAATGAATCCATTTTATTTCAAATGCACCCTCAAATAATTATTTTCTCGCTAAGTTTAAAATTCTACCTAAGAAACATTTTTATATTCGTATCAACATTTATAATATCATAACTTTTAAATATAAAACACAAAAAGTTATATTAGTTACGGTAGGTTCGAACCATCACCGACAGCTTTCATACTATTCGTCAAGCCGCACGCTAAACGACTCAGCTACGGGGCGGGGCGGCTTACGTATGATATTGAAATTACCAATATCAATCAACGAGTGAACAATATTAATGTGTGTGTATGTGTGTGTGTGAATTATCTTCAAAGATTAAGGTCATAACTTCAAAAGTTTAGTAAGAGTACTGTACGACTAGTGTTGTGTATGTGTGTGTGAATTGTCTTCAAAGAATAAGGTCATAAGTACGATTAATGTTGACGCGCAATAGTTGCGTCAGATTGGTAGATTTAGTATCCATGCTTCAGTAAAGTTTCCGTTTGTTTCATAGATTTCTGTCTGTAATTGACCGAGACTTTTCAGAAGCAAAGTTGCAGATTTATATGCGGACCGAAGGATGTTTATGGTAATTTACGTCACCGACCCGATGTAAAGAACTTAGAACCCCCGAATCGTATTTAGAGCAGTCGGATGGAGCCATCGTTATATATCTGCAGACAAAAAGTATTCTCCTCTTATACAGTTTATGTACTAACTTCGACCTAGAAACGTTAATGTCCTGTGACTAAGATATGCTCAGTTGTTGTGATGAATGAATACCATTATGTAATTAATGTGACCATTATGTGTGTGTAATGTGACTATTATGTGTTTGAAATGTGACCATTTTGCGTATTATGACGTTTATATTTGTGATAGTGGATAGTTTAATGGTAAATTGAATACCTATAATATATCAAACAGTAAATTCAAATAACAACAACCAAATTATGATAAACCCTCCCTATAGTCATTGATATATTATGAATTGAATTTAGCAGTGGCGTAGAGTATTCAGTACTAAGTGAAATGTGTTAACAATAAAGTAAGCTCAAACTAAAATGAACACTTTGGTTTGTCGCAAATAATATGAGATTAAATATGAAAACTATGACTATAATCGACGATGTCTTTTAATAAGTGCAATTTAGATTTATTTAGCTATCAATTTAACGATATTTTAGAAATTCGATGTAATAGGTACTGTTTTGTCCTTTTTATTACTTTGCTTTTTATTGTAAACAACAAGCTCCATCGATGCCAACCTTTTCCTGGAACCGAAATTGTAACCGCCACCATTATGTCAATACTATCCAATGGCCAAACACAAATGAATTAAATCAACTCGTAACAAAGGAAAGCCTTTTCCCATTAGGCGAAAGTAAACTCTAGTAATTGAGTTTGAATTGCTTTAAAGATTTATTTCCACTATGTTTGTGTACCGGCCTATATCAAAAAATTAAATGGTCTCTTACATTTTAATTGAATTCTAATTGAAAAAGGGCGACCTTACTGAAGAGTAAATTTAATTTACGAATATAAAAGTGTGAAGAATAATATAAACCGGAAAGAGTTTTCGTTTGCCGATAATCGATATGCTGTCTCTTGATTTCTATTTTACTTTTGTTAAGGAAAAATCCAAAGGAATACGCTTGAAAAATCTATGAATATGGTAATTGTAATATGGTCGGGTAATATATTCATATTGTTTAATTTATATAACTTCTAACAGACTTCTACTGAATAGGTCAATGCCCATTGAACGATTGACAGCCTATGTGGTGTGGCGGTAGTGAATGCAGCCGCTACGCAGGAGGCGCGGGTTCGATCCCCGCTCAGTGCTAATATTTGTATTTGTGTTTGGTCGTGCCTCGGAGAGCACGTTAAGCTGTCGGTCTCGGTTGTCATACAAGCATCTATGGCGGTCGTTACGGGTAGTTAGAACCCTAAAAAGTTCAATGTCAAGGTGCAATGCTTCAATATCGTCCAATATCGCCATTGGGTTGTGGAGGTCAGATGGCAGTCGCTCTACGGAAAATATCGAAGTTCAACCAAATCCGCAGTTAGATTGGTAAAGCGGACCCTAGACATCGATGTGAAAGCTTCGGATACGATTGGGTTTAACGTTTTATTGGGTTTACCATCATAAAGAGAATATGTACCTACATATTGTTAAAATTAATAAACCATGTATATGTATATGTCATGAAAATAATTCAAACATTGTAATCTCAAATAGAAAATGTTGACATTCGCTAGACTATTTTGCGTAATAACTAATCTTGGTATGGTCAAATGTGGTCAAAAAGTGCATAGGCAATTGCCCCCTATAAAAAGGGCAACAGAATCTATTGTTCTAGAATAAAAAAAAGAAAAAAAAATAATACTCTAGACTTTGAGTACCACAAGCAATCCTGTATTCGTCTACTTACATAATTGTTTTCACGCAGACACCGGAATTAATAATTTTAAAATTATAACACGCCATGTAATATTAAATTTCATTAAACATCAACTGAAATGACGAACATGTCTTCATTCAAAAATAATTTATTTACGCGAAAGCTGAACATAACATCTTCACGTTTTGGAAGAGATTACGATTACATATAAAATATTCACCGAAGTATTAGCACAGTAGGTACGTTGGAATTTAATAAAATATGAACTTTTAATAAAACCAGCGCGGCCATATTTAATCCTTGAAGCGTTAAGCGGTTAGAAACATCCGTAGGAATTTTAAATTTAATAAAATTTTACAATCTGTTTCCATCATGAATCGGTTTATACAAAAAATGAAATGTTTAATGGTGTTGATATGATCAATTTGTATTTAATTATTTATTCATTTATATTGCAACTGCATTTGCAATATAAATGAATAAATAAGAGGTTTGGTACAATGTTGTTCAATAAAGTTTCACTACATTTGGCCTTGCGGCATGCAACAGTATCCATTAAAATGAACATGCATTACACATAATTATTATAATTCATTAAATTTATCATTAATAATAATATTATCGAGTTCATAAGAAATTAAAATATAAAATAAAATGTAGTCAATATGTATAAAAAAAAATTTCAATATCATTGAAATATTTAATTGAATTACATATTTCAAATGATTAATGAAATAATGGATTTATTGGTTTTGGTATTGTGCTGTAATTTCCAACAATACTTTATCCATTCACACTAAATTCATTCCTTCATACATATTAGTGATACGTGATCAGTCATAGTGATTAATTAATAATTTATACACATCTATACACACGTACATACACACATACTCATCCTTACACATCCATACCAACCCTACTCTCGTACCATACATAACACATACTCAGTACTCGTACAAATAACATAAAAAACAAGAGTGTATTTGTTATTTTTGGTAAAATTTACTCCATCATATAAAAAGCACTGAAATAAAAATATATACTTGCCTCTGACGTTTGTTAAATTAGTTTATCCAAGATAATTGAATTTTATAAATAAAAGGACAAAAAAGAAGGAAAGTAATAGAAAAAATCTTCAATTAGATTCCAATATTGATATCGTGTTTATCGAATATCAGATATAAATTAGATTTTGGTACACGATTGTTTACCCAAAAAACAATACATACTGGACTGCGTTGGACAGCGACGGATCCAATAATGTGGGTACGAGATAAAACACGAAAACAATTCAGTAAATGTTAGAACTACCTTTGTTTATCAAGAAAATAATCTGTTTAGTTTATTTAGCTACATGTATAACATATTATGTAATTATGTAACATACATATCGGAGTAATACACACATTTAAATGTGGGATACTATCTTTTATGTCAAAAGTACCTACCTAGACATTGTTTTTTATTGTTGTTGTCATCGCTGCTGCCTCGCAATATAACTTGCTATCGCCTGGTTGCAGGTTGGAATCCCATAATATTAAAATTAATTCGCATATGCAGCCTATACCACAAATGATATTAATACTCCATAACATATCATGAGATATTAATATCGGTAAGTAACTATTTGATCTTATTTCATAAATATTATATTATTTACTGCGGAACTTAAGTAATACTCTTGCAATCTTCTTTCTACTTATTTTAGGATGATTGGTCATAAATATTATAATATATATGAATCGAAGGCTTGACCCTTTTATATCAGCATATTTACAATACCCAAATCCTGTAACCCAAATAATGTAATGTGAGAAGGGAAAAATTACACAACTCATATTTTGACTGCATCTGCGGCGTAGCGGTAGTGAACGCAGCCGCTACGCAGGAGGTGCGTGTTCGATCCCCGCTCAGTGCAAATATTTATGTGCATGAATATGAATATTTGCATTGGTCTGGGTATTTCTATGTATAATATATGTATGTATTTACGAAAAAACATGTATCTAAATATGTTTATCCGCATTCTAGAACCCATAACACAAGCTAGTTAAGCTATGCTTACTTTGGGTCTAGATAGCGTTGTGTAAACTGTGATACAATATTTATTATTTATTATTATTTACATAGGAACATATTTAAGAGAAACAAAATGGGGTTTACAGTGCCCTATTAAAAACCTGGAGGCCAAACCAATCTCATCTACAAGTCAGTGGGTACACCTGCTAAGCAACGGTATTATATTACACTTAACAGTACTGGTTCCGTATCAAATTATGTTATTCTCATACTCCATGCTGAGATGTATTGTGTTTGATCCTGTCACTAAAATGTGAGAATAAGCGAAAATCTACCCAAATGAAGAATACAGAACTGCGGTACATTTTATAGTTTGTTGTTGTATTTTTCTTGTATGCGACTAAAATTAATTTTGTTGAGTAATTTTAGACTTATTGGGATATCGGGGTCAGCGGGAATGGTAGTAATCTACTCTCTCTTAAAAAACAATGTCAATATTGACATCTGCAACTCTATCATATTATATAATGTAAATTACAATTAAATATGGAAAAAGAATTGTGTACCTGAGAATAACACCCGTATTCACAAACAATACTTCGCTATGCGTACTACCAAAACTGTGCAAAGAACGACAAATTCTCAGTGCGTTCGTTTTGGCAAGCCTTTTTATTCATTGATAACACTTAGGTAATACTTCGTTGAGGGAACGCACTGCGTTAGATACTGCTCCGTGATGTTTGTGAATTAATTTTACCAGCCCTATGCGCTCGAGCATACTATGAGACCTCACAGTATTGTTTGTGAATACGGGTGTAAGAGAAGACTAAAATATACTAGGTCACCAATACGCAGTTCGTATTAAAGATTTAAAAGATATTATTTAAGAGCAATAAAAAGAATAGGTATATACAGGGTGTATTTTTGAAACGGGGCAGTAAGGGCAAGTACCTTAACCGTTGTAGTTACAGCAAAACGTTCTTAGGAGACCTTCCCTAACTTTTTTGAGAAATTTTGAACTGCATTTACAGATTTTGCAAAAATCTTACAGTTAGCGAAAAAAAATGCAAAAAGTCCAAAATTTTTTTTTTAGTGCCAATCGATTCTATTTCATGTGGGGATCGAAAGACTCTAAGGGACCATTTTAGATTTGAGTACTAGGAAAGACAGAAATCGCCAAAAACGTTTCCCATACATTTCGGCGAGAGAATAAAATTTCTACAATGATCAAACTTTTTGTTTAGGACAGGAAGACCGTAGGGTTGACTATAAAGTAAATAAAAAGAATTATTACCCATAAATTTCTAAATTTGATTCGAATTTCTTGTGTCATTTTTAGTTTCAGCTAAAAAAAATCGTATAAGTTAATAATGAAGAATTTAGGCTAAAATGTCTTCCAATCGTAAAAAAATGACTTATTAGAAGTCTATTTTGTCAATAATCGTTCATAGCCCCGATCTCGGGGATACGAACCCCCACAAAAAATCGAGTGGCATTAGATCGGGTCTACGATCGATTATTGACAAAATAAGCTTCTATTAAGTGATTTTTTTCACGATTGGGAGACATTTTAGCCAACATTCTTTATTATTAACTCATTCGAATTTTCTCCGCTGAAACTAAAATTGACATAAGAAATTCGAATCAAATTCTAAATTTATGGGTAATAATTCTTTTCATTAACTTTGTAGTCAACCCTACGGACTTCCTGTCCTAAACAAAAAGTTTGACCATTGTAGAAATTTTATTCTCTCGCCGAAATGTATGGGAAACGTTTTTGGCGAATTCTGTCTTTCCTAGTACTCAAAGCTAAAATGGTCCCTTAGAGTCATTTGATCCCCACATGAAATAGAATCGATTGGCACTAAAAAAAATATTTTGGACTTTTTGCATTTTTTTCGCTAACTGTAAGATTTTTGCAAAATCTGTAAAGGCAGTTCAAAATTTCTCAAAAAGTTAGGGAAGGTCTCCTAAGAACGTTTTGCTGTAACTACAACGGTTAAGGTACTTGCCCTTACTGCCTCGTTTCAAAAATACACCCTGTATGTATTTGGTAATTAAAATAAAATCCTTACTGAGTAGGTAGATTACTAGTAGGTACCTATATCCAGAGTATTCTAATGTTCTTAGGTAGGTACTTACAAAATCTTTAATGGAGGTAAATCTTTGTTGAAAACGAAACATTACCTTAGCATTATGTAAATACTAATCTCATCAGAAGATATTAAGCCATCAGAAAATACCGAACACCGTCTAAAAATTTGTAAAAGTTTCGAATAAAAAAGTTTCTTTTCGTCGGAAATTGGGGCGATCAAGGGGCAGATGTTTCTTTGAATGATAAAATGTTACGATTTGCGATTCGCTGAATCGTTTATCTGTTTGAAGTTAAAAAGCTTTTAGTGAATGTATTGCGTAGTTGAACGAATACTGTGGAGTTTCCATGTGAACAAAAGTTCGTATTTAAAGTAAGTTAAAAAATACATGTCCTTGTAACTACGTTATTGCTGAACTGTACAACACGTCAACGTTAAAAAAGAAAATTTACAGAGTGAAGAGGTTCCTACGTGAATCTAATCGTCTTTGAATTGGTGGTAAATCCATACAAATATTATGAATGCGAAAGTAACTCTGTCTGTCTGTTACGCTTTCACGCCTAAACCACTGAACCGGTTTTAGTTAAATTTGATACAGAGATAGATTAGACCTTAGGAAAGGACATAGCCGCTGTTTGGTCGCGATAATCGATATCCACGCGAGCACGAACACTCGTGTTCCTAGATACCTACATAATATGTATATTATTTTATTATTTATAATCTTTGTTATATTTATCTAAACTACTGCTAACGCAAAATTGTTATTGCCTCTGCGACGTACGAATTAACATAGACATACATATATGAATAATACCGTCCTAACATAATTTCAGATTAGTTTTACTATTACGCAACACTTTGAAAATAATATTCTAAAGTTTCCAGGCAAAACAGTAGGGGGACGTCGTCGGCTCGCTATAATATGACAACTTTTCCAATATGACGAAATATCCTGAACTCTTTGTAGACATAATATAACTTTTTCAATAAACAATTTTGTTGACGTTACATCACCGGTGTCTGAATAATGGAAACATTTATAATTATCACTTAAACTATCACTTGATAAAAGTAAAATGTTGAATATAAAATTGTCAAGTGAATTTAATACGTTTTCCTTTACGTAATGAGATCGCCTGTTGGAACTGAAAAAGTTTATCAATTTCTCAGAACCGCGGAGCCCTCGGCACAAAATATGGCCGTACTTTGCTAGATTTGTTTTATTAGGCTCGTTGCTAGTTACTTGTAGTGTATGGTGACTTTTTACATCCTAATCGTTAACCTGATATCGTTCAAAATTGCGAGAATGGAAATGAAAGGAATGGAAAGAATAGAAAAATAATGTGACGGTATGTCATATACTACGAGTTTATAAAAATGAATGTTGCTAAGCGCAAATCTTTAGAACAGTTGGACCGATTTGGCTAATTGTATCTTATCGACTGGGTATATAAAAAAGAATCTTGTGTTCTTATAAATACGTTTATACTATACTGATAAAATTCATGGGCTTATCCTGTCGACTGTCAATGCCGTCTGGATTGCTTCCCGTGAGTGACTGACTACATTTAATATCAAACAACGTCTCGCTACTAGCTTTATATATACACAATATAATAAATGGATGATACCATACAATTTCATTCTCCTTTATCTCTTTTCTATTATTAGATTCGCGCTTAGTGGGATTCAACCCAGTTAATATTTATTATCGGTAGTATGGATGAGAAATTGAAACCTTAACAAAATAATTCAATAAATGTAAAACATTTATGATTTTCTGAGTACTTATGAGGTTTGATTTCACCACTGAAAATCTGTTCTATTTAGTTCTCACGTTTTAGCAAGTTTAATTTCCAAGTATACAATTGAAATTGATAATGTATTATAAGCGATAACAGTACTGAAAATGTATTAAATAAACAACCACATAAGTGACAAGATGAAGTTTGTAATAATCATTCAAATCAAAATGTCAATAAGACGAAATAATTCTGATACGAGTATGAATACGTTTTAGTAAATAACAGGTAAAGTAATAAATGTTATTAATGTTGATCTTTCAATCAAAACCAAGTTTACTCAACATCGTAACATAATAAATATTTACGAATATGAAAACATTAGATTAGAAAAGTACTTACTTTTGTGCCATATTTCCATACGATGTATTTGATAAAGTTAAATAAAATAAGTTAAAGGAAAGAGTCATCTCAACCACAGAAGAATCACTTTTTTATCGGATTTTATGAGCTTTAGGTAGCAGTTTGCCTTATGCTTTTTGTTCTTCCTCTGCCATTTCTCTTCTCTTTGCAAAAGTGCGAGTGCTTGCGAGAGTGATGCTTAGTAGCACGATGTGTAATATGATCGTAAATGACTTCAACGGACTAGCTGAATAACGAAAACAGAGCGGTAAATGGAGGTGGGCGAAGTACATCGTTGCGTTGCGTTTACTTAAGTACATACAACTGCTTTTCTTTACACAGCATATCTTCGTTCTCGTTCTCGTTTTGTTTTTCAATTTCTCACATCTTTCTGCCGCGCTAAACCGTGTTCCTCTACTATTTTCTAGTAACTACTACACTATACCCAAAAATCTCGTTTTTAAAATCAATTCTAGCAAAATATTATAATCAACGCATTGTTGGTGAAGTTTTAAGCCTACAATGTGTGACTTTTCACGAAGTCATACAACAACTTTGAAAGACTTATGAACTTATGGTATTAAAAGTTAGAAGTTGTTCCAATATATTTTAAGAAGTTGTAAACTACTATGTATTTCAACAAGCTTCATTATTTGTGAACACAATTTCACATTCTTATTTTTTAGAGCTTAATAACGAACATAATATAGAAAACATTTTCTATGTAATTTTCATACATTGTTTGTACAATTTAGAATTTTGTGTCAAGTGAGATTTTTTATTTTTTATACCTTATAAAGTAGCAGTTGTTTTGTCATTATTTCAATTTAGTGGTAAAAAAAAATTACTTTCCAAAAGTTCAATAATGTTTGTACCATCAGTTATACATTAGCAGGCGTTTGCTTATCAGACAGCGCAAAATATCGATTTATGAAATTCAGTTAGTGTAATGAGTATTTCAACATAGCAGGAAATACAATTAAGGAAGTCATCAAAGACGACTCATCATAATACAGTGATAGCAAACGTCCTAGCGGCATAACGCTTTGTTTCGACTATACTATACTATTAAGTACTTCTTAGGTACCTATTTATATAATTTGGGTCCATCCAACTATAACTCCAAGAAAAGTGCATTTAATCGATTATTTATCCCACACCCCCCAAGAAGGGGGATCGCTCAGACCCAGGCAACTATCGGCCCATAGCCGTCACCTCAGTGCTGTGCAAAGTGTTAGAGCACATAATTAACAAACAGCTCATGCGTCACCTAGAGGATCATTCCTTAATCAATGACCGGCAATACGGATTCAGACCGAAGCGGTCAACGGGTGATCTTCTGGCGTACGTTACCCATCTTTGGGGTGAGGCTATGGACAAGCATGGCGAGTCACTGGCAATTAGTCTTGACATCGCCAAAGCTTTCGATGGAGTCTGGCACAAGTCGCTTCTTTCCAAGTTACCAGCCTTTGGTCTGCCTTCCGGACTGTGCGACTGGGTGGCTAGCTTCCTGCGGGGGCGCCGTATTCGCGTCCTCTGTGATGGTCGAACTTCGGAGTTCCTGCAGGTAAATGCTGGCGTGCCGCAGGGGTCCGTCTTATCACCCACTCTCTTTCTTCTGCATATCAACGACATGCTGTCCACTGGCAGCATTCATTGCTATGCAGACGATAGCACCTTACGCGGGAGTTATCACGGACATCCTGCGGCCAAGCAGTCTGATATCGCGGAAAGGAGGCAGCTTCTCGTCAGTGAACTTGACCGGACCCTGAACCTCGTTTCACAATGGGGCTCTGAAAACCTGGTTGAGTTCAATGCCAAGAAGACGCAGGCATGCGCGTTTACAGCAAAGGTATCTTCTTTCCTTCCCCTTCCAACTCTTCAGAGCACGCCACTGCCACTACAGGACAATCTCAATATCCTAGGTATGGATGTTCGCTGCAAACTGAACAACAAAAACTACATCGAGAGTATCATCAAAACAGCCTCGCGTAAACTCGGAGTCCTGAACAAAGAGAGACGTTTTTTCACGCCGGAGCAGCGGTGTCTTTTCTACAAGACACAAATTCGCTCTTGCGTGGAATACTGTTCGCATCTCTGGGATGGCTCCGCAAAGTACTTACTAGATGCTCTCGACAGGTTGCAGCGACGTGCGGTCCGCATTATTGGGAATCCTGAGGTCACTAACACCCTCGAGCCTTTGCAGTTGCGTAGAGATGTGGCATCTTTGGCGGTTTTTTACCGTCTCTACCATGGTGAATGTTCTGATGAGCTCTTCCAAGTAATCCCACCCTCTCCTTTCCTTTAAAGGACAACACACGTGCAGGACTTAGATGCCACCCGCATACGGTGCAGAATATTCCATCAAGAACCAAGCGATTCGGTGACTCCTTCTTCTGCCGCACTATTAAGACTTGGAATTCCTTGCCAGCTCACGTGTTTCCTTCCTCCTATAGGGGATTCCATTTTTTCTCATAATGGTTTTTGTCCTAATTTAAATTGTCATAACAAGTTAGGCATAATTTTCTTTGTCATAATAATAGTGTGCCATAATTGGTTTTTAGCATACTATGTTATTAAGCATAAATATTGTATATCCTAATGTTTTTATTCATAACTTTGATATGCATAAAGTTGTAAAGCATATTGTTTATTTGTCTAATAGTTATTTGGCAGATTTATTGAGAAAGCCCCTGATTCCGACTTGGATAGATTAGGTTAGAAGGCTAATGCGGGAGCGGAGCGGAGCAAAGCTCCCGCATTAGGCCTTCGTGGTTATTTTTTTTTTATAACCATGTAGAACTTTATTTAGTCAAATGAACATTCTGGCTTAAAATAGTTATGGTTACGCGTCGTTATGCTTAAGTAAACTTATGCTTTGGGACAGTATGCTTATAAAATATTATGCTTATAGTAAATAGGATTAAAAAAATTATGATTAAAAAGTTATGGCAAATGAGTATTATGCGTAAATAATGTTAGGACAAGTAACATTATGCAATGTTAAATTATGACATAAAATTGTAGGAATAAAAATAGAGAACCCTCCTATAGTCCCGGGTCCTTTAAGCGGGGCGTGAAAAAGCATCTGATGAGGCCGTCAAGCTGAGTGCCACCATTGTAACATGGTACGTGTTGTAATGGTGGCCCTCTTTTCAGAGACTTTGCCTTCAACTTACCATCAGGCGAGGTGAAGTTAAATTGACGTGTCCTATATAAAAAAAAAAAACACAAATCACAATTTATCTCAGTATAAGACATTAAATAAAATACTTGGTATAATATAGGTACATTTTTATCTATGAAGAAATTATTTTTTAGTGTAATGGAATGAAACATTATAGGTTTTTGTGATTAATGCCTAGGTCTTTTTATTTTGAAGTCTATTAATAAATGCTCTTCAAACTTCAAATACAAAACGCTAGGTACTCGATTTTTATTGTTGAATCATTACTTACAGACATTAATTACGAAGAGTAGAAAGTATCTCTCTTTCATATAAAGAATTGAAAATGAATTAATGTATTTTTTCTAAATCTCCTTTCCAATCAAGAATAGACCAATGTGGTATTCGCAAATACATTGTGTATTACCAAAGATATTGGAAGCCATATTGAAAGTACCTTTGTCTACACATTTCTTTTCACGTGCTTCATTTTTTTAGGCATTAAGCAACGACCATCAATGGGCAATAAGCCCGGATAACTGAATGGTCACAATTTGTCTTTTTGTCAGCTTGATCCAGGTTGTGGATATCCAAGATAAAGGACCTCTGTGAGTCATTAAATTGGCAATCGGACCGGACTCAGTTTGCGATCCTGAGGGCATTGTGTTGCAGTATATATGCACTGCTATAGCTTAACAGAGAATTGAATAGAGAAGATCAGAAATTCATAGTATTGTCACAGAACAGATTAGTATTGTGATAAATTCAAGCTTCGAAACCCCAGACGGTATTATCGAATAAAATATCATGTACGTATTATTTTGGAATCATATTAAATTTCAGTGTTAGTATTCGTATGTTTGTAAGTAGGTAGTTTTCTTTGTTACCCTGGCGGCTGGACAGATTTCAATGAGTGTAGTCTCAAATTAAAGATAGTAGAAGTGTACAGTGGATTTTAGGTGTTGAAATGCGTTTCTCAAGCTATTCAAGTAGGATATCAAAATGAAGATAATCTGAAGGCGATTACAAATATATATATTTATATATAGTTACCGATATGTCATATCATAACTCAAAGTTTATCTACTATCTACTGTATAAAAATAAGTCGGGTTTTCCTTCCTGACGCTATAACTCCAGAACGCACGAACCGATTTGGCTCATTTTAGTCTTGAAATATTCGTGGGTGTCCAGGGAAGGTTTATAGGTGCAGCGGGAACGGGAAAAATATGGCGGTACGAAGTTCGCCGGGACAGCTAGTACTTAATAAAATAATTTATTTAAAAAATCCATAAACCTGACTGCTTTTTAAAAGATCGAAACAAGTTTGGTAGTAGGCGGCAGCCATTAATTTTCTTTTGGTCTATGATTTGCAAATAGGTACCTACCATCTGCTATCAAACTTGTTTCGGTCTTTTTAACAGCAGTAGGGTTTTTTTATTATTCTTCATAGTAGTATGTTAGTTTAGTACCTAGTATTAGCTTTTATTACAAAGTTTTATACAGTTTTAATACCGACTGAAATTGCCGGTAGTGTTTGCTAGTATCAAGCCTAATATTGACACTGACATGGGCATTGTGGAATCCACCCCTACCTCCGAGAATATTAATGGGAGTAGTTTACACCTGCTATTCATTTATCATAAAGCCTAATGGTTGGGTAACAGGAATGGTAGGTATAATGAATAGTTTTGGTGACCAAAGACGACGAAGTTATAAATTGTCATAAATTACACCATGGGAGTATAGTTTGTATACACAACCAAATAGTATTCAGTTGTTTTAATAGTCACTAATATTGTGTTGGTGATACAGTTTAATTCAGTAAGCAAAAGATATGATGTTGAACTCTGAATATTTACGAGTTCAATATCATATCTATTGTTCATGTCAGAAATTAGTGAAATCATAATATTGTGATATTAGAAAGATAAGACATAACCCTCCTTTGGCTTCGCCGTAGTCGGGTAAAAATACATGAAGAAAATATTAATTACGTAGTTTTAGTCTCTGAAGGTTAATTTAGATCAAACGAACATAGAGCTAGAACTAGAACAAGAGCATTCTAAGAGCATTACTTCTTAATATTTTAGTGCAAATGAAACCTTATTTTCAGCGTTTAAATAAGAAAGAACAACGAACGAATGCTCTGTCACTGTTTATACTAATAGAATTTGATAATAAATTTAATTTGACTTAGAGGGGATAAAATGAGAATTCGCTCGTTTGGTGTAAATCGGCCTTTAGAGTTTTAAAATCCTTCAATATTTGCAGCATAAATGGTATTACAATATTGTACTTAGCCCCAGTGGTTAAGGCTCTGTGATGATGAATCAGTATAGTAAGTTGCTACTAGAGTTCTTTACGAGAACTATTTAACGTTTTTTTCAGATTACGACCAGAACTTCAACATTCAATTACGAATTTACGAACAAACTTTTTTTTTTCTGATTCTTAACGCTGTTGATGCCAGATATCTAAATCTTTCCCAATTGCTGGGCAGGGAAAGTACTAGAATAATTATTTGGAAAACGAATAGCAGCAATAACTTTTTAGGAAATCTTGTCTTCTAGTACAAGTTTCTATTAGCTGGTACACATGTTACACATGCGAAAATATACGGACGCGCCGCTAACAAGAAAAGTGAAACAACTGTACGATCGAGATAGAAACATCCAGTAACTTTACCATTGTTCCAAATTGCCGTAAACAAACTGCTGGACGTTAGCCCACCCGAGTCTGAACTTTCAGCAACAAAAATGGCATCTGAAATGTTGCTTATTCGTGTTCACTAACATTCGTGAAGGTAATTCTAAACTCATTTGTTAAATTTCCAGGGATAACTTCAGTTGGAATAACGTGTAGTTGTCATTTATTTTTTTAACAAAGTTTTGCCAACAGAGGAAATTCCTAAATGTTTCAATATGGTTTGTAAGGGAAAAAAATATTTAGGAACACAGTTTTTGTTGTAATATTATTGTTTTTCTTTCTTGAGGTATCGTATTTTTTTTTATACCACTTAGTTGGCAGACAAGCACACGGCCCACCTGATGGGAAGCGGGCACCGTGGCCTATGGACGTATGCGACACCAGGGGCGTCACACTCGCGCTGCCGACCGACGTATCTTTTCCTATGTCGTACAAGGCGACTAAGGGATAGGGTTGTTTAACATCAGACGGATATATAGGTATAGCCTAGACTCAGCCTCAGATGCATGGTTCGAGTCAACAATAGTGCACGGAATACGGCAATAGGCTCATCATCCCATATTACGTGGAACCTAATACAATGATTGGTAAAATGTGGGTGTTAATTCACCTCTGCCTAACCCTACGGGGATAAAGGCGTGATTTGATGTATTTAATTAGAAAAATAATTACAATAAAAAAACTGTTATTGTTTGTTAAACCAATTAACTTGACTCTCATTAAGGCGACCGGTGACTGTAATTCCGGATCGTTCTTAGTGCAAAGGTTGGGCGTCATCATCCAGCGTGGCAATGAAGTTAAAGTGCTCGGCACTTCTGCACCGCGAGCAACCACGGGCGCCTTGGTTTATTAATACAGGATAACACTGTACCCTGTGTTATATGGAGTTAATCATTGTTTGTTGTATAATTTTGACATGTTTATTCGAAATACATTATTATTTATCTCATTAATTTGTTCACTAAGCAAAGACCCAATCAGCTGTTATTAATTTAATACGGCTTCTGAGTAATCATTAGAAGTACGACGATAGGGCAGAGAGATAATAATTATAATGAATAATTGAGTATTAGGTACATTGTACGTAGTCCCCGCGTCGTATGACGCAGGTTAAAGTTCTACCATTGTACCTATATTGGTTTATGATTCGTTCTGGACTTGACCTAAATTTAGATAGGTAAGTAGGTTTAGAAAACCTGTTTTAAATTCAATGTTTCATTTCTGCTGTATTACATTACATTTTACAACTAATTATTATCTACGAGTACTTTAAATCACCACTTTACAATATAGGTTGAAGTTAGTATTTTCTAATCTTACTTTTAATTCTATTTATGTCTTATATCTTCCTGTAAACAGTTTAGTAAGTAGGTAAAGTAGATAAGGTTTTTAACGATCTATCTTGAAAAAAAAAATGTACTCTAGGTACTTTAAATTTACCCGAAGACATAGAACGAGTGCCAATATTTTGGTAAATTTGACCAATGCTCTTCAATAATACATAACATTTTTGCGACTCACAAACGAAAAATCATTCCAACCTTTACCACCAAGCAGTGGAACTATTTGAAGTCATTAGGGTTGGAGTGACAACGACCCTCCTCCTGTGAAATGGCTAATTGCATCTTCCCCCTCCCAATTACGGTCGAGTAATTATACTGGCGCGCCGGCGTCGAGACCTGCACACATACCTAATAAATGTAACGATCATGGGAACGGTGAAAAAAGCCATTTGTTCCACTATTCCGATAACTCTTTGTTTAAAAACAGTGAAATTACTTTCAAGAATAGAATGTTATTATTTTAAAAATAGATTGTACTCACAGGCTTAGACCATACACTGTATACCTGTCATGCTAACAAAATGTATCGCGAAAAACGGCATGAAAGACTTGTTTTGTGTTAGTAAGCTAATGTCAATGTTGTTCTTTAAGGTGCATGTCAAGGATTTATACCAAATATCTTTTTTATCTTTTACTATCTTTCTTAATAATTTAATTTTAAAAAAAAAACCTTGTTTTCAGCGTTTACATAAGAAAGAACTACATACGAATGTTCTATCACTGTTTACACTAATAGATTTGACATTGTGGGGATAGCTTGAGCAGTCGCTCGTCTGATGTAAATTAGCCTTCATAGGACGTACGAGCCTTTTTCACGCCGCGTTGTAATGAAAGTGGCATTACAATGCGGCGTCTAGGTATATAGTTTTTATATAGTCGAAGCTCACATGTAACTTCTTTTCTTGCAGAAATAAAATGAAATGTAATTGATGACCGTAATGACCTAACATTGGCATTAGACGACGATAATGAAGATAAATTGTAAGACTGTTAATAATGTGTTTCTTTACACAACTTACGATAAATAAAATAACATTAAAATACTTGGAAAATACGATTTGTAATCACCTACGTGCCGCGTGGCGTGGTGGTAGACTGGTAGAGTATTTATTGTCTGCTATGCTAAGGGTGGTGTATTCGATTCCCGCTCAGTAAAAATAGGTATTTAAATTGGATTGGGTATTATTGTATATACTATGTATGTATGTATAGGTATAAAGTGTTTATGTTCAAGAAACCGTAGTTCAAATAATGCTCGTTTGGGTTTAAATAGCGCTAATTTGTAGTATATTATTAAAATGTTATTGTATTTATGATATACAATTTTGTAATAAACACCCAATAGTTGTGTGATTCATTTGGTATTCCAAAATTGTTTAACCATTTTGTGAACCAGAACCTACATGTGTAAACAAGAAAAACAACATGAAAACCTCACTGATAAAATTATGTGCAAAATTAAATTTTGATGTGCTGGCATACCGATTATTATTGTGACTACATAGAAGTCGAAATTCTGCATAATTAGTAAAATCAACGCCCAAATAATAAATATTTATCATCCGAATTCGCAATATGTATCCTAAATTGCTTGTAATTTCAAATAAGCACGATTTTGATGACGTCATTCAAAAAGTTTACAAACAACGAAATAGGCATAGTTATTCAATCGATTTTAGTTGTATTTGGAACTTTGCTCTGATTGGCTATTTGGGAATCTGCAATGTGGCCCATCCAATCATTGCACTAGCTATTTTCCGGGTGCCGGTGCCCTAGCCAAACTAATATTAGCTTCAAAGTTGTCCACCTCAGCTACCTGGTCATTATGTGCTACAGGATTATGTGCTCTATGTTCACCGCAATAAAGTGGCTCAAAATTTCATCCATAAGAATGGGGAAACTAAAAGCGGCTAACCGCTTTTACTATTCACGCTTGGATAGTTAGCACTTCAAAATTCAGACAGGACGACAAGTTGTGTCTTAAACTATGCATGTTGGGGTCTAAATAGTTTTGCCACGTTTAATTCCTAAGGGGTCATAAGAGTCTCACCTGTTTGCTTTGATTACACAGAACTTGTGCCGAAAGTTTGTAATAGTGTAAAATACCTGGTTCAGTTTCTGTAATAGCTACTTTAGCGGTGTTTAGGAGTATTATGTTAATCTACCTACTTTATTTTGGCGTACACACGGTACCATTTTGCAGGGACCAACGTTTAAGTGGCTAGGATTAGAATGGATAATAAAACTATACGATGTTTATCAACCCATCAAGATCTTGGGGGCTCAACCAATGATGCTTTCTATCGCGGCCGTTTCTTGGGTATCAGCTTAGAAGGACATCATCAACGTTTCTAAAATATTTATTGCAACTTTAGATGGGGGTTTTGAAGCTAGAAGTTACACAATAATGATTACGGTTTTATTATTATAAGCCAAGGTGGTACTCGTATTTAAAATATTTATTATTGACATGTGTTTGTCTACAACTAAACTGAAGCCATCATCATCACTTAATTCATAGTACATCTACTCTTGTCTTGACTTTGAAGTTGTAACTTTAGCAGTGTAGCCAAGAAAACCTATGTTAAAATAAATTTCAACAATACATAAACTCTTACATAAACTCACGCCTATATCCCCGAAGGGGTAGGCAGAGGTGCTAGCAACCACATTTCGCCGTTTATGTTTAGGTCCTAATGTAATAGGTGGCGAGCCTATTGCCATTAACCGGGCACTTATAAACCTGCGATAAATACACACATAACTTGGAAAAGCATCGAAAAGTCATTGGTGTGTGCCATGGTAAAACCTGGGATCGAACCCGAGACCTCGTCTCAGCAGTCCATTACCCATACCACTAGGCTACCGTGGTTGGGACAAGCAATTATAAAAACAGAGCTTATTTATAGTTTTTTTCAACAGATCCCCGAAGGCGTAGACAGAGATACATACAAATATACATAATCTCTCCTTCATTGGCCAGATACCTCTCTATCTATTTGCTACGATCCTGGCATACCCCTGTATTCTTATATTTTGTTGGTAAAGTGCAGTACCAATCTGACGCAACTATTGCGCGTCAACATTAATCGTACTTATGACCTTATTCTTTGAAGACAATTCACACACACATACACAACACTAGTCGTACAGTACTCTTACTAAACTTTTGAAGTTATGACCTTAATCTTTGAAGATAATTCACACACACACATACACACACATTAATATTGTTCACTCGTTGATTGATATTGGTAATTTCAATATCATACGTAAGCCGCCCCGTAGCTGAGTCGTTTAGCGTGCGGCTTGACGAATAGTATGAAACCTGTCGGTGATGGTTCGAACCTACCGGAACTAATATAACTTTTTGTGTTTTATATTTAAAAGTTATGATATTATAAATGTTGATACGAATATAAAAATGTTTCTTAGGTAGAATTTTAAACTTAGCGAGAAAATAATTATTTGAGGGTGCATTTGAAATAAAATGGATTCATTGGCTATGAGTGAAGTTGTTGGTTGGTGAAGTCAGTTACGACTACCCTATTTATATATTATATCATCTATGGTTACGACTGTTTGTGTTAATTACTGTTCGAGCGATTACATTTCTTTTTTAATAAATCAATATGTCAAATATAAGTATTGAAGCAAAAGCTAATACTGTGGCCATATTCGAATGGTCTGAATATATCTCAAATTTCTAATGAGACGGGCTTATCTGTAAGTTAATTAATTAATTAATATTGTTGTAGTGCAATTTTGTTCATTGGTTGCAATTGTGTAATATGGTTGTTGTTTTTTTAGAGAAATACTGGGAGTCGTTGCGTGAAACAATTTGAGGAAGAAGAGTTGCAGAGTTGGAGGAGAAATGGAAGACCTGCTGAAGCGGCGTTATATGGTAGCAGAATATGAAACGAATAACGAAGAGTATTTACTTTAACTGGGAATCAAATATTTTCTGATGAAAAAACGTTTAAATCATCTCAAAAAGGAAGATTACATTTATGGCATAAGGATAAAACACGGTGGTGTGAAAACACCATAGTACTGAACACTGAATCTAAGTGTAAATTATGTGGGGGTGGATTAGAGCGCAAGGGCCGGGTGAATTAGACCCAATATCTACGCGTGCAAATAGTGCAAATTATGTGAAAGTGTTAGAAGATATAATGTTGCCCACAGTGCGAAATGTCTATCCAGATATAAATGAAGGTTTAAGGGCATTAGAAGGTTTCTTCAGGGTCGGCAGCATGAGTGTGACGCCCCTGGTGTTGTATACGTCCAAAGGCCACGGTAATCACTTTCTATCAGGTGGGCCGTGTGCTTGTCTCCCACCTAAGTGGTATAAAAAAATGATATAAGTTTTGTGCACGATAATTCTCCCATCCATCGAGCCACCATACTTCGCGAATGGTTTAGTGAACGTAAATTTATTCCTTGCTGTAGCGAAGGGTGAAAATGTTCAAAAGGGAAGCCGGTGGCAAATCCCAAAGAACAACCATGGCAATTTTGTATGAAATTCTCTCAAATTTTAGATAGGTACTGAATTTTAGGTGTAATACATGTAATAATGCATTAAACTTAAGCATCTCTACCATGACTTCCCTTTGCAGAGCAAGCCGGCAGGAATCGTGTTATGAGTACTCCTCGCCACTGAATTTCCTTGGCCAGCACGATCCCCTGATTTGAACCCTTGTTTAAATATTTTTGTTATTTAATTTCAGTTGAGCCTATTGAGACTACTGAGCCTATCAAGGGACGTGCTGGCCTGTAATTAGTATAAGACTGTATGGTTGAGGTTAAGTTTCAATCCTCTTTTCCGAAAAAAATCTTTCGAGAAAATGAATAATTAAGCTATAACCTCAATATGCAATATTAATTTTATTATAAAAGTATATTTTTTGGATGAAATTATTATAACCATAAATTAACATTGGATAATTCTTTTAATAAACTTTTTTTTTAAACTATTGTTTTATTTATAATCTATTGTAAATTAAGTATAATATTTTTCTATTTGTAAATAATTATTTCTAATTCTGTTAACTTGTTCCTAAAATTTCATGAAAACAAAACAACAAAAAGTGGGAAAACTAAGATCCGAACCCACGACATTCGATTTCAACACTATCCATAGCAGCCTCGTTACCAACCAGGCTACGCACTGCCTTACGTAGAATCACGAATTTTTGCATTACTTTAAGATGCATGCTTCAAACATAATAGTATGAAAAGGCGAGCATAACGTTTTCTTTGTTTCGCATCACACACATTTATATTTTCTCATATCGATACTGTGTGACGTATAAATGTATGCGTTAAACATTACATACACATAGATACGCGTTTAAACGGACAAGCCATTATAAACATTACGGTGCAAATGCACTTTTAATTACGATAGTACATTCCGTCACCTGTATTTTTAGTGTTCTAGATGGCTAACTTATTAGCATGATATAAGGTTCGTTTCCGAACACCGTACAGTTATTAAAACCCAATCAACTGCCCATATACGTACTATCAGCGTATGTCATTAACCTATGAGATCGTTTTAGCATTTTATACTTAACTTTAAAGCCAAAATAAAATCTATGAGTATACAGGGTGGAAGATTTTGACCTTACCCGGAGGGAAAGTACTCTAAATATTGAGGATAGTGTATTTCACTCAAAGGAAACATTCCCTTGTTTTAAAAAAGAAACAAAACTACATTCAACTATTTTCAAAATCTTTCTTACCACACCCGGTGATCGAACCGACTAAAATCTGAGAAAAATAACATCCTGTATTTTATGGCATCAATCGATAGTGTCATATATTTTACATGATTGTGTCATATTTCACAAAATATGACAAGATATGCCAACTGTCAACTCAACAGAAGAAGAAGATCGATAGTGTAAATTATAAGGATCAAATCTCTCTAGCAAATATTGTTAATTAAATGAAAGGAAATCCCTGAAAAAAGAATTTAAAAATTAAAAATAAACTACATAAAGATGTGTGTGACCCATACTCACGAGTGCTTCACTTCAAAGGTTAAAGACCTTCCTAGTATCGATAACAATCGTCCGGGGTATAAAAGAAAGCTTTATTTTTTACTGTTATTGAAAGCGAATTCTAATCTCGTTTTTCCGTGTCATTTACCAATAGATAGCTTCATTATCGTTCAAGTGCCCCTTCAGCGTTCAATTTTATCTTCTTACTGAAAAACGTTGAGCAGCTTACAGATTAAGCTTCACTACCATAATATTATGATGAAAAGATTAAACTATATTTTTGGCGCAGAAAAACTAAACTATACTATACCACTATTTTTCACCGATAGAAAAATAAAAAAGGACCTTTATTTATTTCTATTATTTATGAGGTTAGAATTTAGTTTTTCAAAGCATTGTTTGTGTCCTCTTATATAAATGTGAACGTTTGTGAGGAATTATGAATTTTTATGACTCATCATAGTGTTGTTTTTGGTTAACCTCGGAGCCCAGGGGCCACTTATTCCTTCTGTGACTGCCGTCTGACCTCCCAAGCCCGACAAGAAAGTCTGCGCCAGAGTCTCGTCTCATCAATCAACAGATCTAGCAGCTTGCGGGGAAGGTGGGTTTCGGCCCCGGAGATTTTGATGGGGGCCAAAAAATAATATAAAGATAGATTTAGTATGAAATAGCACATTGTGCTTATTTTATGGTAGGAACTGGTTCCTGTGGTAAGCTTGAACGGGATTAGTATTTCTCACAAGTAAAGTCACAGGCTACAGCTAGTATGTATTTATAAAGGTTATAAACCTATCATCTCTCACAAACATGTTTATTAAACACAAACAAGTGTTAACTGTCTCGCTGCGTTTCTCTAAAATCAATCATGGCTGTAATACGTCTACGGCTAAAATGATGGATTAATGTACCTACCTAAGTAGTTGGCTTGAGTGGCGATGACTTTATCAGTATATTCATATGTATGTAGCTAGCAGGCTTTTGTTACCTAAGAATAAAATCATCTATTATATTTCATTATTGTATGCTGTAGAAATATGTTTATATGTATTCTAGAACTGATGGTAACAAGATAAACTTTCGTTAGTTTGGGACTAGATGACATTGAGTGCCGTGTAACATACATACATAAACTCACGCCTATTTTCCCTAAGGGGTAGGCAGAGGTGCTAGCACCCACATTTCGCCGTTTATGTTTAGGTCCCAATGTAATAGGTGGCGAGCCTATTGCCATTAACCGGGCACTTATAAACCTGCGATAAATACACACATAACTTCGAAAAGCATCGAAAAGTCATTGGTGTGTGCCATGGTAAAACCTGGGATCGAACCCGAGACCTCGTCTCAGCAGTCCATTACCCATACCACTAGGCTACCGCGGCCTACTACCGCACTAGGCTGCCGTGTAGCAAAATAATATTAGTATTATAGACATGTATAGGTTATATCAGTATACTCTATGAATATATTGCGATAATAGGTAAGCAGTAAGCATCGGTAGTTTAGTGGTTAAGGAGTCAGCCTTACGATCGAAAGGTCTACCGACGTGAACCCACCCACCCACTCCTAACACATAAGCGATTCAGCTTAGCTGGTGCAGGTTAGAGGGAATAAAAAGGACCAAAACATCAGTTAATAGCTCCTTTTATCTTCCGTAATTGATGGGCAAGATAATATATATTACGAGTATGAAGAGAAATTATATTAATGCTCAATATAGGCCAATTCAACTATATTGACGATCCATAAATAATATCTCAACTCAATAGATTCAATTATTATAATATAATTTGCCTTGAATTTCGATACTGATTGGTGCAAATGGGAAGGTAAACCGACCGCATACGACAACTGCCGACGCACGCAGCAGATTCTCGTAATTTATTGCGGCTTCTCAATGGTCCCTTTTATCCGTATCGGAGTTTAACAAGTAATGGGTACGCTGTATCTGCTGCATGCGTCTGTCGTTGTCGTATTCTAGGCTTCGGAATCATACCTTAGGTCCAACCCCACCAAACGGACCGCACCGGCCCGCATCGGAACGTATTTTACAATCTTTAAACAAAATTAAATCTTATTATCACTGTGTTTAAGGCCCCGAATCAGATTAGCATCGAAAAATTGGTATTCTCGAAACCGTTTTTCTTTTTAACTATAAAACTTTTCTTCTATTTACATCCCTGCATACTACAGGATATACAGAGTAACTTCACCTTTTCATAAATTAAATATAAAAGGAGGAAATAGTTCAAAAGAGGCTCTGAACATCACTCTACTCTTTCTTATGAAACCAAATATTTTCTACAATATGTATCCAAATAATCTAAAATTTCACATATATGTTAAATGAGTGTATTATCATGACGTGACCTTCTTAGTTTGTAATCGTCCCCTATAAAATTATCTATTAAAATTAGTTTTACTGATTTTTACGGCTGAAAAATGAGCGAATGACCTTGAACATTTGTATGGTCAACGTCATTCGCGTATGTAATCACCTTAAAGTTTATATTACGGACGGAGCCGATCGTGTGTCGCGGCATGTCGCCGGCTCCGTTCACCCGTCGACGTACGTCAAACTGTCGTGCGTGACTTGGTAATATAAACTTTAAACAAGGATAATAAGATTTAATTTTGTTTAAAGATTGTAAAATCCGTTCCGATGCGGGCCGGTGCGGTGCGTTTGGTGGGGTTGGACCTTAACGTGACAACGTAATAATATTATTTAATACAGGAAAAATTTGATTTGATTTGAAATTAAGAGCCATCCATTTGCTCAGAGATACTGCACTACTTTGATGAAAGGGCCTGTCTAGCTTTGACTTGAAAAGAAATCTCTTATTATTGTTGATAATTTTATTATAATGTGCAATCCGTAAAATAATTATATTGCCCCAGATACTACCTGTAAACTATTTCGTATTACTATTATGTTCGCTGTACCAAAGACTACATTCCTGTATTGTCAGTGTGAGGAAAGAAAAGCATTCTAGTTTCTCCTAATGAGACGTGGGATTACACAGTAAATTGATGGAAAACAATTCCTGGAATAGCTACCCTGTGTTGAACTCTACACCTGTTAGAATGTATTTATCTCTACTGCAAACGATGTATATAGGTAACACGAACATTTCTGAAAGTGTTTTCATTTTAGGTCCCCTTGCTTAAGACCTAAAAGATCTGCTATTAGTATAGAATTGGTTCCTAAATTCATTGTAATTTTTAATATATTTCATCTATAATTAATTATCAGTAGTACGAGTATGACACCCCTTGTGTTACCTCCCATCAGGTGAGCCGTGTGCTTGTCTGCCACCTAAGTGGTATTAAACAATCTTTATGATAATGCTTGGCAAAAATTATGAGGTTTAATTTTTTTTTTTAATTCGAACCATCTCGTCATCTCTGTATTTCATCTGCAGAGGAAACTGTATCATTCTAGAAATTAATGTTAAAGACTCTTAAATAATTCAAAATCCAGTACGTTCTACGTTCATTTTGAAGTCAGAAATTACTCCAAAGATCATCGTAAAAATCATAGAAAATCTCTTGCAAAAATTATCTTCCAATAATACTATTCTCCTCATCAAAGCTAAAATGAACTGAAAACGGAATAGCTTAAATAAATAACAAGCTAAAATCGCGCAGCAAAAGCTGACTAGGTATCATAGCCAGTAGTTAAATTAAACCTCTACTGTTCAGAGTGTTCGCTGCAGATTTCAACTTACTTACCTTGAAGTCGCGGCACCGTTTTATATCAACATTATGCGACAGTTATTTCAGTCAGGAGAGATTCGTATAGCCCTCGAGTGAATACCCTGCGAATGAAATGTGATATCTCGGGCAATGAGCTTTCACACTCGACAAGTTTAGAGCCCACGTTCATTGTAACCAATTTCTATTGTCCAAGAATTTAAATAAGTTTTGTGGAATATTTATTTTTAATTTCTTGAAAAATATGTATATTTTAATTGTTATACAAGTAGTTTATTTCATTAGTTAATTTGGTTATAATTGTATATGCAAAACTATGCAATAGTACTAAATATACAAACATGAAAATAAAAGGGTATCGTGAAAAAATTGTGTAGTGTGTGACGAAACTAACTTATTTATGATCACAAAAATATCTCGAATGCGTACTCGAAACAAAGACAAGAGGAGATATACATGAATATGTATAACATATTCATATATTTTATGAAGGATGAACTATTTTTGTCTTCAATTGTTATTTCTCTATCTCAAGAAACCAAAGTGCGCAGTCTATTGTACAAAAGATATTACATTCTCAATAACGTGCTAAGCTTTAACTTGACAAGATCAAGCGTTTACCCTAAATCTTTTGAAGGTTATTATTAAAGCTCTGTGGAGGGATAAAATTTTATATCGTTAGGTTTTACGAGTGTCCATGATTGCTGGGAGCCAAGCCGTTGAATATGAAGTAGGCGATCAGCGAACATTGTGACATTAAAGATCACTTATAGGTAGGATCAAGCTATAATAAATTTATCAGTGATTTTTGCATCAAATTTCGACAATATCACAATTTACAATGAAACAAGTGCAGAAATATTAAGAAAAAGAATATTATGCATATGTAATGTTTTAGGAAGCCTACAACAAAAGTTATTCAATGTTTTTGTCATGTGAATACTATTACAAAGCTAAATATGCTTGTCAAGGGTATCTCAAGTTATTTCATGGCAATCGTAAGGTCACTATGATTTTTTCAAATACCTGTTTGTTTTCTGATTTTTTGGTGATATTGTTTGGTAATTTGTCAGTTACGTTTTTGTGATGTACGACCGCATAATTTCCGGAAAACGCGATGAAGCAGAAAAAATATTGCCTTTGGTACTGGCTTTGGCTTTTTACGTCGGCATCGGTTCAATTTTGCAGGCTATGATAGTCGAATGATGTGTGTAGCCTACGCCAAAAAAAAATCAAGAGTGGCTTGGAATTGGCCGAGGTGTTGAACGTTTGGCTTTTTTGTTTTTGTCTGCGGGCGTGCAGCTGAGTTCAGAAAAAAATATGCGATTGATTTATTAGTTAGAAAACCGGTCACTTGCAAGTCGGACCCGCGCACTGAGGGCCCTCTTCGAATGAAGGGACGAACTTATGTTATAAAACCGGCAATATCTTTTTATTGCGTTAACCTAGAAGTTTGATTTTCTTGCAGTTGTGAGAGGTTGCAGATTTGAATATTTGGTATAAATTTCTACTTGGTCTACACCTTCCCGAAGAAATGATCTTGAAAAACGGACCACGAAGTGATCCTATAAGGGTTTCAGATGTTTTATGAATTGAACCCCTTAAGTTTTATTAACTTCGAATCTGTCCTTTATACAAACTGAATTTTACATAAATACTTATAATCACGCCTTTATCCGGCAGAGGATTGCCCTATTGCTGTATTCCGGGCACTATCGTTGACTCGAGCCATGTATATGAGTTACCTAACTCGCGACTTTTCGATCATAATGTCCACTCCATAAGCACTGAGCACTACCGATTATTCAAATGTGCCTTTTACAAATAAGGTTTAACATTGATATTCATTACATTAATAATGTATATGCCTAGTGCCTAGTGAGAGTGAAAGATTTTCTCACATTCACCAGTGACGAGTGTATACTCGCCACAAAAACATTGCAAAACAAATAAAAGCAAAAATGTTTTTGTGGCACTAACAAAATTTCATACAAATCCTAGATATAAAAACAGACTTTGAATCGGCTAAATGTAGCTTAGTTATAATTAAAAAGAGAAAATCATGAATAACTAAGCATATCGTAACACAATCTAATACTTGGTACGTAGAAGGAGGTTGTATGGAAGTTAAATTAGTATGATTAGCGGTGTATGTACTTGTACGTTTGATTAAGTGCCTTTTAAAAGCCTTGAGTATATTCACTCTCACTCAGTTCTATGAATAGGGTCTTTATGGCAGTGCTGAGTGTTCTAAATTAATTACATGAAAAAGATATACATCTCTATACGAGTATGTGGGTGGAAATTCAGGTTACTTTGATGCTTGGAAAATTAATCATCATTTAAGGCTGCTATGCCATTAATACGACTGGTTTGTATTACTCCTTAATTAGGAATTCGAAATTTATTAATGTAGAGTATTAACAACATTAGAGTAGTGTTTGTTGTGACATGGTAATCGCTGCAAGCTATTCTCATTGAAATAAATTGTGCCACTCCAAGAATACCGACAGAAGTGAAAACAGTCTGTATAAAAAAGTATATACTTCACTATAAAAATGCACACCGCGTAAAAAAAAGTTATCTTTTCAAAGAGGTGTCACATGCGAATTATCACAATTTTGTCAAATAGATACCTACCACTGGATGCATAAGATTAAAAAAAGAAATAAGTTTCTTGTGAATTGTATCGTCGTGAAGTCAGCGTGCCGTGCGTGCCGGACGCTGACGATGACGTAAGTTCCATGATTTTTTCTACGAAAACTGCCCAACGCGCCCAAAGAAATTTTCACTTCAAAAAAGATTGAGTGAACTAGATTTTTGATTGAGTTTCCAATCCCGTTATATACCTCTTGTACATGGGATTGAGAATGTACAGATTATTTACATTAAAATGTGTACATAAGAGAATTCATAGTTTTTATGTTTCGGGATAGTTTAAAAATAACATAAGAGAATTCACAAAATACATTCAAACTTACATAAACTTTTGGTAACTAATATATAAAGTACATAAAATGTTGCTACCACGTACAACATACCGTCCTAAATAAACAAATTCAGCCAATCTCAAACATCTCCAGAGCCAATATAGTTTTTAATAAACCATCAATGTGTTTTATATTTTATCGGCGAACCAAAACATTAATCAGGACTCTTGTTTGTTTGTACGGGATATTGTTGTTTTTCTATAGCGAGGTTATAAGGGAACAACAGACGGATACGGTTGGGTCTCTTTAATTTCCGCTTGCACTCATCCTGTTTATTCTAAGGTTTTCATCAAATTCTATTTAATAGGATAGTAGTCTTTTGTTGTTTAGAATTTTTGACTTAGCTTTGTTATCGACCGTAATATTTACGTACGCAAATTAAAGACCATTATTTGTCTTCTTTGAAAACTAGATGAAGAAATCTTCACTTTTTTCATTACTAGTAATAAGATCAGTACTTGACTATAGATTAGAAGTCTGGGCTCTAAAAGATAATTAGGTAGTAAGTATATTAAAATACCTTAGGTATTCTTTGGAACTTAGTTTTATTGAAAATAAAGTATCATTTACGAAGAAATTTCATTAATTTCGTGGTTCAGTCAGGGTAACTGATGCTCTAATGGGGCAGTTGGTCTTATTAGACCTTCATTAATTTTCATTTATGTCATACTAGCGACCGCCTGCGACTTCGAACGCGTGGAGTTCTTTTAACCTCTTTGGGGGTTTTCATAAAATCCATTCTTAGCGGATGTCTACACCCTATAAGGAACCTACTTGCCAAATTTCAAGTTTAAAGGTGTTATACTTTCTGAAATTTCGTGATTAATCAGTGAGTAGTATTTCGCTTTTATACATACAGATTTTGCAAAAGCCGTGGTTGTAAAATATACCTATTCATGTTCTTATTGTTCATATACCTAATTTGAGCTACTAAATCACTGTTTGTATTAGGTCTTTAATAATATAGTGATATAATATTATACCACGCACGGAAAGCAAACATCGAAAGCGAAATACGAATAGAACATCATTATTTTCACGTCGTAATACTAATTAGGCTCGATGGCAAGCTGATTGGGAACGTCTCGCAGGTATATTCAATCTACAAAGACGTTGAATACCGAAACACTTGAATTGGGGACTCATTAGAGCCTCTTTGAGTTGGCTTGTTTGACATCTACGTTGAATTTGCTCTCATTTGCCACTCACAGACGTTGATGACTGCTAAGCCCTCCAAAGAAATTGGAACAAAGTCCCTTTCAAGCTCCAAAGATATTGAAATATTTTTATTGTATACTCGAAATAATGTTGGGAAATTATAAAGAGAAGATCATTAAGGATTTTAGTCGTAAACCTTTGTGTTGCAACTTTATCGAAAAATATACCTATATATCAATATTTCTTTATCTGTATTTTTGTGTGCTAGTTATTCCATTTTTACATTTATTTCTACAACAACGAAATTATTTTTGGACTTAACTTTAATTTCTTTTGAATTACGAATTGAAATAAATTAGGTTTGGTTGATATCACATTTTCTTTTCTTGCATTATATTAATAAGTATATTTTTATTTATATAATACCTGGCTTTATAAAACTCCATACAAGGTGATTTTGTAGTCGTTTCGGAGCGAAAGATTTTGGGCACAGTTTCGATAGCGAAAACGTCTGGAAGTATTAATTTAGTATTCTAATGAATGGACCATGTCGAGTGTCAACAAAATTAATTTAGTACTTTTAGCATGAAAAAGTAACAAATAGAGGCGGTTTTAGACTAGCAAATAATAAATACAGGAAAAGGACCAGACTCTCACACGAGCGCAGCTCAACTAGTATGAAAATAAAATACTTATTTATTATAACGCTTCGAGTTCTAAGTAACTTTACATTGTTACTACATTTCATTTGTCAGGATATCAAATGTATTAATGTCAGGGTCCGATTGATCCTAAATCGCATGGTAATTGGATTTCTGGTACAATTACGAAGCAAGATTACCAAAGCAACCACTGATTGACACTGGGGCCTAATCCCTAACATTCTCATTTTCTTACACATTGCTCTATGTTCTGCTGACAGCGAGCCTGGTAATAGTGAATTAGTGGAATTATTTCTTAAGTTTTGCTATTAAAACTGATATACAACCGTGGAAACTTTGAACTTCGGGAACATTCTTATAAACGCATTATACTTTCGTAGCACCGTAGACCCTTCGTAGAGCTTCGTAGATTCGTAGAGCATTAATTTGAATAATAACTCCGTTTCTTCACCACTTGTAATAATATTTTTTTTCTGTGCTTATAAATATTGTTTAAATTGTATATACTTTCTAATTTTTTCTTGTTTTTATAGGCATTACCACCGCCGCCAACACCAAACCACCGAATACCTCTTTGAGAAGAAAACTAGCGCCAGAACCTCATCCGTCAACCTTGTTTACTTATTATCATATGAAAATTGTTTTATAATTATTATATCATACCTGTACTAGTTGGTCGTTCTATACGTTCGTGTGTAGCGTGTAGCATTAAGCTGATCGTGTAAATAACTAGTTGGTATTAGTCGTTAGCAGGTTCTAGTCCGATATCTCATTACTAATTGCTTTTCTATGTTATGTATAAGAGAAGAAATTATATTATTCCTTATGTTTTTTATGATCATTATCATCTTTACAAAGTTAATCCCGTTTGTACTCAAATCTTGTGATTGTTAATTATCGAATTACTCGAATGCAAAGTACAAAAATTTCAGTGTCTAGTTTCCAATTACATATATAGTATATTTTTTACTGGTTAAAGGAAATAAAAACTAAATAATCTGGACTCTATCACTATTATTAAAAAAGTAACTTGAATGTTATACAGCAACAATTTTAGGGCACAACTAGTTGGCTCAGAATGTAGCATAATGGAAAACCTCTGTCACTTGCCAGCCTGGTTGTTATTAATGGTTATTGATTGCAAGTAGTTTTTCTTTTCAGTCCTCTAAATGAACATAAAGCTTTATATATCTGTTGAATTTTATTTCTGTGGTACGCGTCTCGGCCTGCTTCTCTTTAAGTGATGGACTATAGGGTAGCCCATGGGCCAGTGTATGTGCACAGGCTTGAGGTCGTTACCCTCATACGCTCTCTGGCACTAAGTGTTTTTTTTTCTAGGTCAAGAGAGTGTTAGTCTTATCGATTAAGAAAGAGAAAAGAGAATCGACCTCGGGCGGGACTCGAACCCGCGATCTTTCCCTTAAGGCGGCCACCCACTAGCAGTTTATCGAACGACAACTGGATGATATCGGTCTGTCAGTTCATCGCAATAGCCCACACACTTACAGTTTTGTATACGATTAATATTTCTTGGTGTGAAAGAGGAACGACCAACGGATAATATGTGTGTGGCCGCTTGACGATTCCGGTCAGCAAAGAAAGAAAGAAAGAAAGAAAGAAAGAAAGAAAGAAAGAAAGAAAGAAAGAAAGAAAGAAAGAAAAAAGTTTTATTTGAGTTATCTGCACAATGTGAAATAATACAGCAATACAAGACAGTTAAAGGCGGGACAGTCTATGGCCGTCGGCATTTTACACGTAATAACACCAGACTAAAAGAATAAAATAATGTTATTATTTTAGTCTGAGGTAATAAAATTATGATGACATAAGGACTGCAGGCCGCCGGACAGACGAAAAACTGCAGGCGGACTGTAAGTGGGTGGCCGCCTTAACAGGGGGAATGCTCTGACCACCAAGCCACCGAGACCCGCACGAAGTCGATCTTATTTCTCATATACATCCGTCTTAGGGCAACGAGCATGTTAGTCTTCTTGTTCTACCAGTACCGCGCCGGCACCGCCCCACATCGACGTCATACGTTCTCAAAAGATTGCCACGTATTTTCGGGATTTGATGAACACTACACAGGCCTTATTCAGTCTGTTATCGGCACGATCATGACGTTGTGCAACAAATAATGAGTTAATCCGTGATTACGTTGCTGGAATAGAGGAGCTCCATAAAAAAACCATTATTTATTTATTTATTTATTTGCACATGGAAAACTTACAGCTAATACAATCGAATAAAGAAGCAGATTAAACATCTGAAAGCCAATTAAAAGGTTTCACTTCTAGTTCTGGTATAATACACATAAGTGAAAGCAAATGCTAGCGAAAATCAAAACACAAAAAGAAATTAAACAATTATGATCTGAAATCATTAAGAATCAGTATTCAGTTGTTTGGGGTAGGCCCAAGAAGTCCTGGCTTGACGTCATGGAAGGTGACGTATGTGCAAATGGTCTCACTGCCATGGACGACCAAGATCGTGTGAAGTGGAGGAGCCTGAAGGCGGACCCTGAGCTATAAGATCATCTTGGCCTCGAATGCAATTAGGAAAATACGTCTCCATGAAGACGATGATTCAGTTGATTGCTTTAAAATATGCCCTTTTATTGTTAACGCTACCAGGCCTAGGAGCTAGAGTAATCATTGTGAAAGACCAAAAACTCCAGCGCTTTTTTATTTATACGAATAAATAAATTAATAAGGTTAATATTATGGCCCAATATCATATCACTTTTCTTATTGAAACGAACATTTGAACCGAAATGTATTCATATCCAAGCATATGAATATTCTTCAGTTTTTAATAATAACAATATGATCTATCACAATAATATGTCAAAGGCCTGGGTAATATTATACGTGTATTGAATCAAAAGATATAGGTTTATTTTTATGTTATTTTTTAAGTTTACCGCGAAAAGCAATAGATTACAAAAAGTTCCAGGCTTTTACACAAATTGATGTCTCTTGTTCCAGACTCAATGTAGATCGTAATTATATTGCGTTGAAACAAAGTAAAATTCAACATTTTGCAACTAAATAAAAAACAAATTGTCTGTCGTTCTGTTCATGATGAAGCATGGCCAGAAATTATTTTTAGCATTTGTATGTAGTTACCTGGTTTTGATATCAAAAAAGTTTCTTATTACAGGCATATACCTTTAGGATCGATTAAAATGTGTCAAAGTCAAAAGTCAAAGTCAAAGTCAAAGTCAAAGTCAAAGTCAAAGTCAAAGTCAAAGTCAAAGTCAAAGTCAAAGTCAAAGTCAAAGTCAAAGTCAAAGTCAAAGTCAAAGTCAAAGTCAAAGTCAAAGTCAAAGTCAAAGTCAAAAATCATTTATTCTGTATAGACCACTAAAACGGCACTTACAAAACGTCAAAAATATATAATTATGTACTAAAGACTATCTTAGCAAATGGTCCACCGGTTCGAAACGCGGCTCTGGCCTGAGAAGACTCCGGCAAGAAACTCAGCGGGCTTTTTTTTTTTTTGGTCTATTTACAAATAATGCTTAGACCAGTTTTCTTCCTATATTATGAGATTAATGTGCGAACAATCACTTAAAAGTCTATTTAATATCGCATTGTATTTCAATCAATGCTTGTTACCTGTTGCTTTGGAAATTTTGAAGCTTTATTACTTTCCATACAAATACATTTTATCATCCCTTGAAATCGGTTTGCGGGAACAGAATTTGCGACGCAGGACCCGCGGGTAACAGCTAGTAGAAAATAATTTTTCATCTCTTCACCACTGCTCTTAACACAGACGATAGTGGATGTGATATTACCGTTCCAAGATATATTTATATACTCATGAGTGGTCTCCCCTTTACTGGAAACACTGTTTTCGCCATCTGTGAACAAAGCACCATTATATTTAGCTTTATTGCATTTAAATGAAGTTGTTTCATTTACGACTCCATTTGTGGTGGTGTGGTTTAATTATAGCTATTGAATCAGATCCTATTTGGAACTATGGTTATAGTGTAATGAATAACTGCCAGCAATTATAGATTATCTATAACAAATATCTGTGAACATGCTTGACAGTTGATAAAACATTAAAATTATTTATAAATAAAATCCATATTAATATTATGCGAAAGTAACTTTGTCTGTCTGTCAAATAATGCTACAATGATGTCTCTTAGTGAGACGGTTTCATGATATGTTTTTTCACCCTCTGCTTAAAGGACCCGAGACTTTAGAAAGAAGTGCAAACGAATGCTGGAAAACAGTTCCAAGTCTTTATGGTGCGGCAAAGAAGTTATTTACAACGAAAAATATTTCCTCAAATTAACTAAATTACATCCTCAACTGCATGCGAGATTACTCGGTACTTTGGAGGGTATTCATACACGTAGCCAGGTTACAGACACGTAGTCGAGTTGCGGTTGCAAAGCACCGCACTACAGGTACGCCTGTGTTTTAATCTCCTAATGGCCGCTACTAAAATCCAGCTAGAAAAGTTCGTAGTTTTCAATACGCTCAATTTATTTTATAGTCGCTAAAAGTTGCAGACTGAATTTATGAGGCAAGGGGCAAGATGTACGTATGAAAAGAGATGATATATGATAGTGGAATCTTAGAAAGGGAAGCCTGGGTTTATCTATCGAAAAAATACAAATTGTAATCAATATTTGTATTATGAAAATTTCTATTTTCTCTAAAGGATTGATCTTATACTTTATATTTACAAATGAAATGGAAGTTTCAACAGATTTATGAACTGATTTATACGAATTCTATAAATATTTTGATAGCTATTAACGATGAATTTATGTTTACGTCAATAGCTGTAGACTTCCCCCGCCACCGCCTTCTGCGAGCAAGTAATGTGGTGGAGTGGATCTGTAGGAGACTCCCATCCCACACAGTCCACGCAGGGATATCCGTGGGGATTTCGCCACTATACAAAAATATATACTGAAATAGAACTGTAGATAGAATGTCATAACACTACTTTGTTTCTAAAAGATAAATGTTTTTGTAAAATCGTAAGATAATTAATTTAAAATCACTGGCATCATCGCGTAAATAATTTAAAAACATTTTTAGTAAATTAAGTCTTCGTACAGTTTTACTATTCTTTTTTTGTTTAAATCGCATTGTGAATTTACCCACTGCAGCCGCAGAGTGCGAAGCGTGTGCTAAAGTGTTTGTAATTAAAAAAAGGTCCATGCCTCCTCTTTCCGTGATTACGAGATTTTAATCTGAAAGTACTTGTTCAGCACAGTACAGCATTGTTGTTGTTTATGTGTTTTAACTGGCAATAGTTTATTATAGAACCACATTAGGTGTAACTATGAATAATATAGTAATAATAGCTATGATTGCTATGAATTGAGGAAAAGTACTTGCACTTATGTTTACTGTGTGCTTTACTTTTAGAATTGAACTTGAGGAGTATAAAATTAACTGGTTAAGTGACCAGTTTCCTATATCTAATGTTATATTAAATGCGCTAAAACTAGCTTGAAATGACAGTTTAGTAACACAATTAGTTTATTTCACACTCACATAAAAGGGGGTGAGACTATTGCCGTGAATGGGGCACTTTGTCATGGGCTGTATGTTTATTGCCGGATAGAACAGCCTTACCTAATCGCCTTCTACGACATCCAAATTTCAAACTTATAGATCTACTAGCTTTTGCCCGCGGCTCCGCCCGCGTGGATGTCGGTTATCGCGACCAAACATAGCCTATGTCCTTTCTCAAGGTCTAACCTACCTCTATACCAAATTTCATCAAAATCGGTTCAGCGGTTTAGTCGTAAAAGTGAGACAGACAGACAGACAGACAGACAGACAGACAGACAGACAGACAGACAGACAGACAGACAGACAGACAGACAGACAGACAGAGTTACTTTCGCATTTATAATATTAGTAGGGATTAGCTACTTTTCAACTCCGACTGTTATATACTATTACGCGTTATATTAATACTACGGATTAAAAATAGTACTTAATGTATATGTCGCAGCTAGCAACTAGTTTAATCAGCCGTTCAATTAACTGCCTAGGCTGTTAACTGACCGGCGCCGTTCAATAAACGGCCTGAATGATATTCAGCCATATAATTAAACGGCTAGGCACATGGCTTGGATCGATGACGTTTAATTACTTGCCTAGCCATTTAATGAAACAGCTTGGCAAATGACTTATTTCTGCACGGCTTTAAAAAAAAATAACCACGAAGGCTATTTTATTATATACTAGCTGTCCCGGCGAACTTCGTACCGCCATATTGTTTCCAACCCGCGAGAATTTTTGATACCGTTCTCGCTGCACCTATTTTCTCATTTTTAAACCTTCCCTGGACATCCACGAATATTTCAAGATTAAAATTAGCCAAATCGGTTCAGCCGTTCTTGAGTTATAAACTAACAACGAAAAGAGGCATTGATTTTTATATTATATAGATTGTAAAAATATTCAAACAAATGTAAAAATTGTTCATGTAGAAATATTACTGAAAATACTGAAAAAACCTATCACTAACTTTGTGTCTTATTTCGGGGTGGTGCCCTAGCGTGCGAATGGCCCAAGTAATAGTCAGCCAGTTTATTTACTGTTGTAATAAACGTTACGGCTGAATATCATTTAGGCCGTTTAGTTAACAGCCTAGGCAGTTAATTGAACGGCTGATTAAGCTAGTTGGCGGCGACATTATATACAGATACTGCATGTAATATCTTTGAATTTAATCCCTACTAAGTAATATTATAAATGCGAAAGTAACTCTGTCTGTCTGTCTGTCTGTGTCACTTTTACGACTAAACCGCTGAACCGATTTTGATGAAATTTGGTATAGAGGTAGGTTAGACCTTGAGAAAGGACATAGGCTATGTTTGGTCGCGATAACCGACATCCACGCGGGCGGAGCCGCGGGCAAAAGCTAGTATTAACATAATTTAATCCCATGCTTGGGAGGTTGAATACAAATACATATTAAGCAGTAAATAACGACCACCGTTTTCACATAAATTTAAATATTATTGAAACGTTCCCACTCATATTGCAGTAGATTATGATTTTGAGACTTAAGCCGCTCCCGCAGCTTCATTAACATCAAAATGCTGAAATATGTTCGTAATTTGAATTTTGAATGAGGGATCAAACTTTAAAACGCCAATGTGCGGCTTCAGTAATATTTTATTAGTACTTATTGTTGCATAAATTAGGTACTTTTTCTTATTTAGTTTAGTTTTATAGCTACTGAGTACAAATAAAAAGTCAATAAAAATTAGCTTAACATATTCTGTAACAAAGCGCATTCAAATAATGGAAATGTGTTGGTTCAAATCTTCATTCAACAAATATATTTGACTGAATTTGGTGTGAATCTAAACCTGTTGATCAGATCATTTTATGATCTGGATTTGTCATGAACATTCAGTGAGTTTGAAGACATTTTTTTCTAAAAGATAAGACTGGGGTGAAAAAAAAAATGTATATTATAAAATAACAGTACTTCTTCAATACATATCATGCACTCGAAATTTCAAGTAAGTTCGGTGTTCTAAGCTTGGAAGCTTAGAACACCGAAATTTCTGCTGGAGCTGTCGCCGTGAGAGCACTTTCGACTGTCTTAAGTTGTCTCATGGTCTTGAGACATAAATTAGAGCATGGCTTGAGACCTGAGTGGTGCGCATTGACCGCTTTGCTACTTGGTAAGGTGCCAACTGTTATTATCCGCCTCTTGAGTTATTATACTGTTTATTCTAAATTGCTTTTGTGGACATGTCTTTATGGTTATGGTCGAAGGTTCTCATTTTTTTCCAAGAGTCTTCTGACCGACGTACTCGAAACTTCGGGATCAGTATAGTAAATGATAAAATAACATGAAATAAATCGCCATGGAATTTAACCCATATCATCCCAAGCATACGTAATTTCATTCCTAGTGCGTGAAAATTACAATAGGGTATAGAAATAGCACTAAGAACTAATTGCCATTGAAAAAAAAAAATTAGCTACTTTACTTTTTTTTTTACCGAACCGTTTCAAAAATGGAACAGTAGGACGATAGGCCTATGTAGATTTCTTGAATGCACCACTATAAGGATTGTAAATAAAATAATAAATATAAAGAATTTATAGTTTATTTTTTTATTAGACTGTTTTACTACTAGCACCTCTGCCTACCCCTTCGGGGATAAAGGCGTGAGTTTATGTTATGTTATGTTTAATAAGACTATAAAAGTTTACTAATTAATATTATACAATAAAAAAGAAATTATATACTGTGAAAACTTATGGAACATTTATTATGAACTACTACTTTACAAGTATCGCAGATCATGGTTGTGTTTTTATGGCAAAAGAAGAGGTAAAGACGTAAAAAAAATGTTCATATACAAGCTGTAGCTAGGTACTAGATGGAAGTTTGGATATTAGATCTAGTAATACAGATCTATGCACCCAGGCCCAAAGTTTGATTCTTCATCGCCGCTGCCTTCGTCACTATTATAGTTGTCCGGAGGTGTTATGTACACATTTGCCGACAAAATATTACCTATCATCCTCTTCCAAATATGATAGAATATCATTCACAGTCAACCTAAAACAAAACCATTAGCAAAATAAATAATTTTAACATGTTCCGTCCGGGTATCGAACCCGGAGTATGTTTTGGATATGTATGTAGTATGTATGTAAATATGCATATAACGTTGGCAAATATACAGTTAGTTTGTAAATGTAGTACAAAGTTACAAACTGACTGTATATTTGGATATAATAAGTAACCAATGGAAAATAAAAAAAATATTGTTCTATATAACTACAGTAGTATACGTTCCTACTGTTAGAATAATGGAACAGTTAAAAAAAGTACACAATATTTCTAGCAATAATGATTTTTTGGATAAATCATTGTAATAAATAGGTAAAATGTAATATTATGAAACAAATAAAGTATAATCATTACTAACTACAATCAAAAATATTAATAATACTTACATTTATCGGTGAGACATATTTTTTTTCAATTATCACTAAAATAATCCAAGAATTTTAGTACGTAATTCTCGCGAAAATGAATTAATGTCAACATAATCTTATTGCTCATTATGTCAGTTCTGCTACAACACCGAAAAATAAATCGAATTTGCTCAGACATAAAAAATAAAAATAAAAAATTAAACCGATCCAAAAATGGAACACTAGGATGATATGGGTTAATAAAAACGTTTTATTACCATGTGTATCTTTAGCTACACTTGAAAATATTTAAGAGATACGATTTGACAGATGTCTGGATTCATGGTAGGTAACTAGGCACTATTGAAAGGATACATGAAACTGTTATAAATTAAGTTAAACCATTTCTAAATACGTAATAACTTATAATAGTAAGTATAAAAAATATGATGTGACATATTATTTCACTTTAAATTACTACAAATATTTTAAGAATTGCTACAAATAATTTAAAATAAGACGTGATTCTTCATTTTTCGAAATCTCGTGTGACAGCTACGTCATATCGTTCTTATTTTTTCATTTGAGTGTTGCGGCTGTGTTCTCTATGGTTGTTACATTTTAATCGTATGGAGTTTATGTCAACTCGTTACGTTTATGGTCGGCGTTGCCAGAATGTAACTTTTGTAATATTATGTATTTCTTTTTACCCTCTTATGTTTCTTCTAAGTAATACAAATGAAAATATTGCTTAGATTTTTCTTTTATCGTATCGCATACTAGAGACAACGAATTTTTTTTATTTTTTTTCTGATACTGAAATCGAAAGTAGCTCAGACAGTGAATATATAAAAATTATAAATACCCATTTCGTATTTTCATTTACCCTGCTTTATTAACATTATATATTTTATCCTGAACCTAATATCAATACTAGATAAATATTAAATTGATTGTAAAAATGCACCTCTTAGATTATTTTGCCTACCAGCATCATCATGCGCATGGAGACGTATTTTCCTAATTGCATCTGAGGCCAAAGCTTGCCAAAGCTATAATTTTTAGGTTTTTAGGTTTCCCGTAGGAGCCGCGTGGTTCCCGGCAGAGTAGAACTTGGGCCTCCCCATCTCTTCCTATGCGGTGTCGTACCAGGCGACTAAGGGATAGGGCTGTTTATCACCAGACAGTTATATAGGTACAGCCACAACTTAGCCTCAGATGCATACCTCGAGTCAACAATAGTGCCAGGAATATGGCAATAGGCTCACCCCCTATTACGTGGGACCGAATAACTACAAATACCTATTTATCTATTATTTTTAACCTATTTATCTATTTTTTTTGTATGTTTGTTATGCGATTGTGAAGCCAATTCTAGACGGATTTTGAAAATTCTTTTTTTGTTCGTAAGTAGATTATTTCGAAATGGTCCCATTTAAATTTTGTAAAGATCTGATGATGGGTTTCCGAGATTAGACCAAGGAACTCTTCAAAAAGTACCAGGAAATCAGCCGCGATTGCTGCAATCGCATATTATTGCAATATTTTCATTAAGCCTAACACATATAGGTACTAATCCAAATATCAATACTAGATATATTACATGATTAATCAGTGTTGCCAGGGCCAGATAGTCTAGTGTAAATGTAAACAAGATAGCTTAAAAAGTTACTTAACAGGGAAAAAGTAACGTTGTTTTATGGTATGGAAATCTTGTCGGATAATTATTATATTGCGGTTATGATGAATAGTTTTATTTATTTACAATGTTACAAAAGTTACATTTTGGCAGCTATGCGATTAATCTTTTGTTACTTGAATCGATTATTCTGACAATTGATTTAAGAAGCTCCATCCCTAGACTATAAACGTCAAATCGTATCTTTTAAATATTTTCAACTGTAAGGGGCTCTACCAACTCTCAAGGCCCTATGACATACTCACCAGCGAGCGGTGCACCTGCTAACAAACGGACAAGGCTTTGGCGAATATACTCAACCTCCGGAAACGGTAATAGGCTCGCTCGTAGTGGCTGGCAATACGTGGACATAATAAGCACCTCTGTCTACCCCTTTGGTAACTTCCAACAGTAAAGTGAAGTGTCAGCTAAAGATAAATGCATTATTATAAATTCTGTTTGACTATTCGAGAGTCACACCACTGTATACAAAACAGGTTGTAGGTACACTTTGTTCAATGACCAGAGAGAGGATGCCTTTACTGAATTGTTAGAAGGGCTCGTCCTTTTAGCAATTCCGTAAATGCATTCTCTCACGAGTGTACTCGTAGGAGTTTTATTCCTAGTACCTCCTGAATGCAAATGGTAATATCTAAGAATATTTCCCAATGTATTTTCTGATGCTTTTACTATAATAATATATACAAATTTTCAATTCAAAATCATGACCATAACACGATGGCATAAATGTGAACACAGAAATTGAATAGTTGTACAAAGTGATACTTACTATTAAATTTATACATCAACATCGTGCTTTTTATGCAAATTTTATTATTGCAAAGGAGAACGGGCACTTTTGTATGAGCTGCGTCCCAACCCTTGTAACAAGTTGCGACTAGTGTAAACATGTTCATTTAGTCTTTTTATATGTAAAAATGAAAGATTTTTATCAGAAATTCGTGCAGGTCCAAAGTTATAAGGGTGTAAGTAAAAAATATTTTTTGTGCAATTAGGCTTTGCAGTATAGTTCTACGGTTTTGTATCATTTCGCCGACGGTCATTACTACTACGGTTGACTCAACTAGGGTTAATTCACCTACTGGTTGACATGGTTCATGGTTGTACCGATCACATATTTTTAACAAAAAAAGAGGGGTGTTATAAGTTTGACGTGTGAGTGTGTGTGTGTGTGTATGTGTGTGCGTGTGTGTCAGTCTGTCTGTGGCATCGTAGCTCCCAAACGGCTGAACCGAATTCAATTCTGTTTCTTTTGATCGAAAGATGGTTTAGTCGAGAGTATTCTTAGCTATGTTTCATAAAAATCGGTTCAACCATTTGAAATATATTATGAGGAATGAAAATCAATCCAAAATCTAATCTATTTTCAAATATACCCGTATTGGGTATCAAATGAAAGGTCATCACGATACAGCAGGTTTTATGGTATAATTTCCATAAAACCTGCTATTATTATAGGTACATAAAAAGCATGAAACAAAAAAAAATAAAAGCAGAAACCAATATTTTAATTTTCTCTTTCTAAATCGATTTGAATAGTTAGCATAATAAATGCTTCAAAAGAACATTATTCACGCTGCATACATTTTTGGTCCAAAATTGAAAGTGCTGGCCAAATACGATATTTCGTTAGAACTTGTTCTTATTGGGGCGTCAAAGTTGAGGGACCACTTCCTTCGGTTTTATTTGAGTTCGAAAATCTTGAAAACATACATTTTTTATGACACAAACTATTGAAAATGGATAAAAAATGTCGTGCTACATTGGAAGAATAGTTAATAAAACTAATAAAAAATAAACCCCATACTGCACACCGTTGTTTTTCGTCTATTTATTTAGGTGCTAAATTGAAAATAAGTAGCGGCCAAAGAAAACAAATATGACATTCCGTTAGTCGGGCAGTGGACCCTCAGCTTTGACGCCATAATAAAAAATGCTAATGAGGACAAGCTCTAACAGAATATCATACTCGTATTCTTTGGCCGGCACTTTCAATTTTGGACCTAAATAAATGGGTGAAAAACAACGGTGTGCAGAATGGGGTTTATTTATTATTGATTTTATTGACTATTCTTCCAATATAGAACAATGATTTTTATTCGTTTTTAATCATTCATATCATAAAAATGTATGGTTCCAAGATATTTGAACTTAAATAAAACTGAGAGCAGTGGTCCCTCAGCTTTGACGCCATAGTAAAAAATGCTAACGAGGACAAGCTCTAACGGAATTTCATATTTGTATAGGTACTTTGGCCAGCACTTTCCATTATGGACCTAAATAAATGGACGAAATACAACGATGTGCAATATGGGGTTATTTTTTATTGCTTTTATTAACTATTGTTCCAATATAGAATAAAGTTTTTCATTTATTTTTAATAATTCGTATCATAGAAAATGTATGTTTCCAAGATTTTTAAATTCAAATAAAACCAAGCGCAGTGGTCCCTCAACTTTGACGTGGTAATAGAAAATGCTAGCGAGGACAAGTTCTAACGGAATATCGTATTTATTTTCTTTGGCCGGCACTTTCAATTTTGGACTAAAATGGGTGATGTCCTTTCATTCAATAATCCCAATAATTTATAAATATTTGAAATGTACTAATTAAGGCCTTTAATTTGATATCAAACATGGTATATTTACCTCAATTTTATTTTTTAACGCAGTACTTTATGACCGCTAGAGGGCGCCACATTAAATTCAGTGACACATTATATAGCCTATAATAAGTGGACGATCAAGACACTTCTAACAATACCTTACTTGTCCAGTTCTAATTAGTAGTTGAAGAGCTATGAGGGAATTAGTGAATATACATACATAGTTCATACATACATACATAGCCTGTCAAAATCATAATCCTCCTTTGGCTTTAACATAGTCGGGTAAAAATAGCATAAATAAATAAGTATTTTGTCATAAAAACACTAATTATTTAAAATAAATTAAATACTTTCTTAGTAACTAAAACCCCCACAACTTTTACCCTGCACGAAATACAGATTTATGTCCGTACAAAAAAATAATACACTCATTGAGACCTTTCATTTGATATAGGTCAAAAAGTGTTACACCATATGGGACGAAACGCCCATTCGCCTTTATTTTTATACCACTTAGGTGGCAGAAAAGTGCACCGCCTTCATATTCAGTCCGTCAAATTGCGCTCCCTGGATGGTGAGAAGCTAGGGGAAGTCCAGGTGACATGGACCTCCGTTCTAGATGAATACGATTATTAAATGTTTTTCTCGTGCTGCTTGAAGAATACAGAATTGTAAATTGATTCTAAAGTTCAACAATTGCTAAAATAAAACTGAAATAAATGAAAACAAATATGTACAAACTATTAAGATTTCAAGATTTAACACTAAGAGCACTTCTGAGTGGTCTTGTAAATCTGTAAAACCGTTCTCTGAGAGCTTTTACTTGATCCACACTTGCATTGCCTGCGAAGGGGTGATTTTGTCTAGTTAGAGCTATCCTAGTTCCCAGCACCGGCTGCATTAGCTGCAAATCCTCCAGGGTCTCGTGCTTTTCTCGCTCTGTAGACTACACAGAGCTTTATATTCTGGAATAGGGGTTTAGGATTTCAATGAATTCTTTGGTATGAAGTATATTTGCTTCAATGCAAGAATACATTCTTTACAAAACATTACTTTGTTAATGCTAACTTTGGTGTTAACTTTGGTGCCTAACCTAAACATCCCTACTAATATTATAAATGCGAAAGTAACTCTGTCTGTCGGTCTGTCTGTCTGTCTCACTTTTATGACTAAACCGCTGAACCGATTTTGATGAAATTTGGTATAGAGGTAGATTAGACCTTGGGAAAGGACATTCGCTATGTTTGGTCGCGATAACCGACATCCACGCGGGCGGAGCCGCGGGCAAAAGCTAGTACTAGTATAAAACTTAGATGTTTCCTTCTTTCTGAATTAAAAAATCTCTTATATAGAAATTGTATTAATATTTTTGTGAGTAGGTAGGTACAATGGTTTAATTCAATAAAAGAGTGACCTCTTTACACATATTGATCTTTCCTCTTTATAATATTTGTACAGATTTATGTGTTTTAGAATCCGCCACTCTCTTTTGCGAGACATATGCAGGCTTAAACAATTTACGGAAAGCAGGCAATTTACGCAATCGTTATTCATTGTTCATATTATTTAAGGGAAACTATGTTCTAATTCTTAAAATATCTCCGTAGCTTACAATCAGGCGATGTTTATTTAGTTGGTTCATGATAGTTCATGAAATAGTTATTATTTTTTACTATTAGAGCTCTAATCCCAATGGCTTTAATAGTAATACGTTCATATTACTATTAAAGCCATTGGGATTAGAGTTTAAACCGTTATAGTTTAAATACCTAATTTTTTTTATAGTATGCACAGTATTAATAGTAGTATAGGACTTAACGACATTAAATGACAAGCACATTTTGTACTTACAGTACCGTATCACAGTATGACATACTACTCGCTTTAGGACTGTCACCGTATGCTATCTTGTTTCCTAAAAAGCATGTCTATGTTTCTTTTAGAAAATGTCAGCTATATAATGCAATTAAAGAGAATCAAATACGAACTATAAACCTCTTTAAACTCTCAACTCCATTTACAGTCAATACTAAAACCAACACTTCAGCGAACGATACAAACGCTAACAAGATCACTCAGAACTGTTTCTCGAAAATACCATCCATTGTCTCATTGTGTGCACTATCTATGTTTCCTACATCGGGGAATCTCAAACAGAGATGCCTTTGTCGTCCCGCAATGGCGTCTATTCACACTTAATACGAATACAATGCATGGTATTCTCGGTCGATTTATCCGCTTTTGTTACTGAGCCAACGGTGTTGCCAACGGAAAAACTTTTAAACGTTTAGTGCTGAATGCAGTAGGCACTTTTTCTTTAAAATGTTTTTACGGTACCATTTTGGTCAAAGCTGTTTGGTTTCCCTTTAAATATTATATTGATTGCAATCTAAGAGAATTCTTACCAAGCTTAGATACGAGTACAAAAGTATTCTTATTTGTATAATATTATGTATATCTTTGCCGCCAAAATGGATGAAATATGTTGTGCGAAATAATAGGTATCTAATTTTAGGTCAAAGGTAATCGAAATCAGCCCATCAGTGATATGTTATGACATATTATCACTGATGGGCTGATGGGCTGATGTCATAACATAACATGCCATAACATACGTAAGCCGGTAAGCCCGTTTTTATCACATTTACCGCATGATCATACTGTATTTATATACTTCGGCATCTCGAGATGACGACTCTGCCAAAAGGTGGGTGAACTGTCAATTCTCAGAAATAAACACAATGAAGATTTTACCTCCTTTGTCACCGACACCTTTGTCTAAATATAAGCTTACCTTGAAGAGTTACTTCACTTAAATTTTCTTTAATATTGATAATATATCGCCAAGACATTTTACTCCATAATTTATTCAAGAACAAAAGAAAGTAGAGTACAGTTAGTAGTGTAGTAGTATTCTACAGTTTTTAACCCCCGACAAAAAAGAGGGGTGTTATAATTAACCCCCGACAAAAAAGAGGTGTGTTATAAGTTTGACTTGTGTATGGGCGTGTGTGTGTGTCTCAGTCTGTCTGTGGCATCGTAGCTCCCAAATTCGATTCTGTTTCTTTTGTTTGGAAGATGGTTTAGTCGAGTGTTCTTAGCTATGTTTCATAAAAATCGGTTAAGCCATTTGAAAAATATGTGGAGTGAAAGTGGCAAAATGCAAAATCTAATATTTTCAAATATACCCGTGTTGGGTATCAAATGAAAGGTAATAATTTATACATCACGATACAGCAAGTTTTATGGAAATCGGTTAAGCGGATACCTATAAAAAGCATAAAATAAAAAATAAAAAAAATTTAAAACCCCCGACCCAAAAAGAACCTATAAAAAGTAAAATAATAAATATAGTTTATTATTTTACTTTTTATAGGTTCTTTTTGGGTCGGGGGTTTTTTAAATTTTTAATACTAATATTAAAACAAAAAAAGGATCAATGAAATAGTTATACCCTTTTCATGACTTCGAATTAGTTTGAACATACTATATACTACATGTGACACTCTCATTTAGTAGCAGTAATATTTTTTTTTTTTCAAAATTTTGTTCTGTTCTTTTTTACTGTTTGAACTAAAATATTGCTATAAGAACCACCTCCCTTGTATCTATATTTATTTCTTACTAAATTATATGTAAGTAACTATGCTAACTCTACCGAGCACGAAGGGACTTACTTTGATGTTTCTCCATCAATTTTATATAAACAGACACAATTTAGTTCGGTTTGTACCGAAAATTAGTGCTTTGATAATTTAGAGTAGCTTCAACTTTGTCGGCAAGTATGTGAGTTATTAACATTGTCGCTTGATATTACATCCAGCTTCTGTTGTGGGGCTGGGACGATGTCAATATTAAGCTTCACTTTATTAAAACATAACGCTTTACTTTGTTATAACAATCATTCATAAATTATTCATATCGATTCATTATTATTGTCCAACCGCTGTAAATTTAATCAAACTGTCACTAAAATACTAGATTTAATAAGGTGGAAGTGGAACCATAAAATAATTGAAACAAGGTGTGCAAATGGCAATTGCAGTTCAGTGTTCGTGGTAAACAGCATCCAATAACAATATGTACAACATGTACATGTACATATTGTTAAATGACGCGGTATTTGGACGTCAATTCAACTAACAATCCAATTATCTACGACACAGTAACAGAATACTAATTGGTCGACCAAAAACACGGAGCCGACTAATATACAGGGTGGGCAGTTATACAACTTATTTTATAAAAAAATATTTTACATAGAATGGAAATTGCTGAGTATTATTTGAAAAATACTTTATGTAGGCTTGCCAATTACGCATGAAAATCTACCAGATCACCACCTCTAGCAGCACCACAAATCTGAGCTTTTTTATCACATTTTTCATTAAGATATCCACACACTCACGAGGTTGTCCCACTGATTGCGTCTAGGATATTCTGTTTTAAGTGTTGGATTTTAGTTGGCTTGTTAGGATAGACACGTCCCTTTAAATAGCCTCACAGAAAAAAGTCAGGAGACAGACTTAGGTCTTTTTTCAGAATAGCATGTAGAGAGGTCCTCTGAATTTTCAGTTGTTCAATGTCGGATCAGCGGCTACACTTTCATGAATTCTTTTTATCGTCCGTTCCGAACGAACTCTTCAAACACGATAAGGAACTAGTTTATTTGTTGCAATGCCATGCTGTTCAAATTTTTTCACCAAATGAGCTATTGTTAGCCGTCAAGGTAAGTGATTTCTACCGAAAATTGGGCGCAATTTTCTCAGTGTTTCCACATTAAAAGATTGGTTTGAGTAGAACATTTTAGTTACTTCAAACACGTTGCCCAAGCGAAAAATACGCTATATTGAATTGAATTTGCCGTATATAAAGAAAATTATTCTTACTGCACACTTGTCATATTTGCCGCTCAAACAAAATGGTGCCAAAAAGAATTGTATACCTCCACCCTGTATATATTTATATACACCATGTCTTAACTATCTTAAATGAGGAAAAAGAAGTGAAGAATGATTTATTGCTACTATACGAATCTGGAATGTAATACTTATTTTGAAATGACTACGGTCTATGGTAATTCAAGAATTTTCTGGATCGATCCACATCATTCTGTATGTGGAGCTTGGTCTTGGTATACACAGCAGGCTTACAGCGCCTGTTACATTCAATAGAATAATAAATTCAGGATATTGATAGAGTGCTACTCCGGGTCAGTAGTGCATCTTGGAAGTTAACTGATATCAAAATCGATTGCTTGTATAAGCAACTTTGAAGTGAAGGTGTTCATCCTCGGTTCAGTCCCTAATAAAATCCCAAAGCTTGTTGGTGAGCAGGTTCGGCTTCATTACTCAGTGTTATATAATATATAGTAATATTTTGTTGTTATTATCACAGTCTAATGCAAAAATGTTGGAAGTAAAAAGTTTGAAAAGTTTAGGCATATCCGTGGCAAAAAAATTAAGATTAGCATTTCTAAATTACTAAAATGCAAATAGGTCAAAAGTCGCTAAAATGTAAATAGGCCATATATGTCTGGTTCTAGCAGCCTCATAATTCATTAAAAAAACATCATAGTGAAGTAGATGACAAAAAAAAGTGCCAGAGTAATACTAAAAGTAATTTGTTGAGTGTTCTTACATTTTCTGAACTATATTCAACAAAAAAATTCCTCGGTATATCCTGTAATTTCGACAAAGAACCCACAATTATAACATCTTGTGACAATTCCGTGGACTAAGATCATCGAGGTACAGATAATATATTTCAAGACGACATATTTCACTCGAAATGTGTCGTTTTGTGGGCTTCACGGGAAATTAGTTTTATGTAGCGTAACGATCCGTTAGCTGTTGTATGAAGACAGATGTTACGGCTTACATTCGTTCTTAGATAAAAAGGGGCGCGAAATATTTCCTTGTCTTACCTTTCGTATAATAATGGTTAATTTTTTGTCAAAGCTGTTTGATAATAAATATATTACAAGCGAACAAAGAAAATGCCAATCAACGTATGACAAGCTTTGGTAAAGTTCGCTCTTAAATTTCTTGTACTATACTAATTATAATTAGGTTGGTACAGGTAAATTATGCCTTTACACATTTGAATTGTATGTCAAGTAAAGTAAACATAGACGATGCCTTAAATAAATATAGATTATTTATTTAAGGCATCGTCTATGTTTACTTATTTTAAACTAGTTGTTGTTCGCGGCATGGTTCGTGTGGAATTTTGAGCCTGTTCTCGTAAGTCATGGAAATCTATTCCCGGGATAAAAGCCTATGAGTTATACTAAACTGTAATCTATGGACCGAATTTCAGCCAGATCCGTTCAGCTGTTAGAGCTTCATTGAATAAAAAACACCTAAACATCTGTACAAACTTTCACATTTATGATATAAGTAGGAAGTAGGATGGATAACGTTATTATATGCGTATCGAATAAGGAAACAACTTCTTTTGTTCATATTTAGTTAACTTAATCTAGGGTTACATACATACAACCACTAATTACACCCACATTTCACCAATCATTGTATTAGGTCCAACGTAATAGGGGGTGAGCCTATTGCCGTTTTCCGGGCACTATTGTTGGCTCGAGCCATGTATAGGCTGAGTCGTGGTTGTATATATCTGTCTGATGTTAAACAGCCCTATCCCTTAGGTGCCTTGTACGACACCACATGGGAGAAGATGGGCCTAGACGGCTCTAGGGTTGCCTGCACACATAAATCTTAATCTAGGATTACCTGTATAATATACATAAATAACACCCCTATTATGAGTTTGCACATTTACTACAGTTAAATTGCCTACATTTTAATTATACCTTCTACTTTCGTACACCAGGCCTGGCTTATACCAGTCGTTTGAAACTTGTTAGAAACTCTATCTCAGGTATTATAACTTTGCATTCGGTTCAGTTTTATGTTAGTTTAACAGTTCGTTTAGTTATGGTAATACAAACGTTGTTAATTTGATAATTTGTATTTGTATTGCAATAATATAAACTCACAGGGTGTTCGATTTACGCAATACAATATGTATTTAAACACCATTATCTTGTGAATAAATCTATCATTTCGATTTAAATAGGTAAATGTTGTATAACACAATGTATTTGCTCATTATAAGCAGCGTGTGGTGGGTACCATTTTCCCTTTTTTGTAATAAAGGTCTTTTTATTTATTTTATTTATTATATACTTTATTGTACGCCAAATTACAATATTGTGATACAGGAATTATGAAAACAGAAGCAGTACAAAGGGCGGCCTTATCGCTTTACGCAAATTCTTCCAGGCAACCTTTGGATGGAAATGTATGTTGGTTAGAGTATTTGGCAGTTGTTGGCGTTTAATGAATTAGTTATATCATATACCTACTTACGTTTTTATGAAACTAGAATTATATTTTTCTCAATAAAATTGTTTTATTATCCTTTCTCTCACGAAATATATAACAAAAGGTTTAGGCATCAAAACAATTGGGATATTCAAATGGTAATTTAGTACAAATACAATTTAAATTTCACATTATTATAATAATATTTAGACAGATATTACATCAGATTTCAGGCTCTCGTATTGGTCATTTTCAAGATGGTTTGAGCAAAATATTTTCTTTGTATATCTGCCTACTGATCAGATTATGTTCCTACCCTTAGATTTATTTATTAGAAAGACCTCTATGACTAGCCTAAATATTTTTTAAATATTTGTTCTAAATACACGAAACGCTCTTTATACATAGATAGTATCTTTGTACCTATTTCACTTAAAAATGTCATTCACTTAAATCAATTACCTACCACATCTGTCTATAATTAATTCGCTTAACGCTCCAGTTAGACACTCCAGGAATATTATAGAGTACTATAAATGAGAGGGAACTAGAGAAAAACTGCATGTAAAGACCTGAAGCACGTAAAACCGGAAGTCCGGCGACGGCCGCTTCCTGCACTGTCTGCCACTGAAAGCCTTTTAGCTCAATTTAGCGTAAAAAAAGACTTTAGCTATTCCTGTGTTTTATGTCAGAAGGGAAATTGCTCTCGTCATGTCTAAGTTGGCGATTTGAAAGCGTTTTTGCATGAGTTGTTCGAAGGGGTTTAGGGTTGATTCTGATGCAGAGTAGCAGCTTTGAACTTGCATGGTTTTGAAAGCATTTGATAAATTTCTACTTCTGTAAGCAAAGTAATTTGACCTGAATACACACATAAATTAATGGAGAGTCAAATTCAAATTAATATAAAGTTTATAGTAGACATTGAAATTTATTTGGTTGTAAAACAACTCCATTTTAATTTTAAGCTTGCAGTAAACCTTAACACCTTGATGCCATTTATTTTATTGCTCAAATGCTTCGCTTTAATCGCAATTAAGCAAGACAGGGCATTTATCTAAATTGTCAATTTCAATTGAGAATTCCTTTGAAATTCTCTTCATTTTCTGTGTCAGGCAAGGAAAGCAAATAGGAAATTACTCAGAGACTTGCTTTATAAGACAAAGAGAAAACTGAAATAGTTATTGATCCATAGGAATTCAAATTGGCATCTTTGAGTGGAAAGCGTGCATCGTACAGCTGGAAATACCATTTAAAATTGAAATACTGAACTCTGGCTAAGAATGTAATTGTGCATATAATAATTACTCTATGACTATTATGTTTTAGGTACTATTACATTACGCTTGTGTATTGTGGTTATATATTGTCATATTTGAAAAAATATGACCAAAATATTTTGTCAAAGCTTTTTTTAAATCCTAGCTCCTATATAATAAAGCACATTATCTGGTTGAGGTAATGGCTTGCCTAAACCAAATAGATTGGTATTTAATATGTATCCATCTTGTAACATTAAACTTCTGTTAATTAATGCAATTGTTTTTATAGAAAATTCTTAATCGAAATGATTAATAATCCCCGTAACTCTAGGTAATCACAATTGCTTGTGCTAAGAGTGAGTTCATATCGATTGTATAGTGATCAGGATTCGATTCCGGGGCCTCTTGATAGTAAGTCCGATTTCTTAACCATTAAGCTATTAATATAATGGTTTTAAACCATTATATGTCTATTTATATTTACCCACATAGAAAATGTTGTAGGATTTAAAAAAAATAATAGTTCAAAACCAAACGGTCAGGTTCAAAACAACAAAAATGTGGAAAACTGCAAGTGCTTTATTCAATATATATCAAAATATTATGATTATTTTAAACAACAATAAAATCTCGTCACCTATTTATTAATCTTTAATCCCCGTTTGTTTGTGATACGAGCATATAGACAAAGGGAGACGAAGAATAACGTGAGATATCTGGAGATAATGAGATTTTCACGAGTATTGTGATAATAATCGTGGGGCATTGTTTGCCCGCGGTTGCCTGTCGGCAATTATTAGAACAATGGGAACTAGGAAACAATTTATCAGATATTAATGAGAAGTTATACGTCTGTAATGGGCAGGTTTCAAGTTTCTGCATAGGACAGGTCTGTTTGTACTCATAAATCTTTGTTTTGAAATCATTTTTCCGCTTTTATAGCAAACCTTCGACAGTGATCAGATCATTGTATATTTTGTTTAATGTTAGAGTACTCTTTTACAATTTTGTAAGATTTTGTATTTTTTAATCCAGGGTGAGAAAGAGGGATGTATTGTATAGTTCCATGCTTCTTCAGAACATGTTATGGCAAGGTCACTGGATATTATAAATAGGATCTGTGATGTACTTACTTAATTTTTATACGTTAGTCAGTGTAGGTATACCTATTTTAGTACACAAAATACTATAACACTCATAATAACGATACCTCATACATCCAAAGCAAATAAACACAACTTTTTGGTAGTTGTGTTAAAAGGCGTACCGTAAACAACATCTACTAGAAATGAAAATGTTTACATTTCAACTTTCCCCAAAAAAGGCATTACATTTTTTTCTTGTTATTTTGGTTAACATAAATACTTACTCAAGTACTTGTTCTGTTCGTTTGTTCGTAATTGATGAATGAAAAACCGAACAAAGGGCAGTGTCCAGTCCAGACGCCATTACGTTATTAAAACTACGAAGTGTGGTTTTTGCGTGCTCGCGCTAATGTGATAATATCGGCGTGTGGAATATTACAAAGCTATTACGATGAAAAACTGTATTAAGTACCGAAAAGATATATGAGATAATAATATGATTGGTTTATCATTATACTAAAAGGTTGGTAGCTACTCACGGTCACATTGTGTTTTGTAGCTACGAACACACTGGGAAAAGAAAATATAGTATATTTGCTTCAATAATGTGTATATTGTCAGTTTCGGTGTCAAAGTACCTAATTTGAATTGATTTACAGGTGACTTCTCGGGAATTATTCTACACACAGATCTAGAATGAGGGGAACATTAAGTTGGATATCGTAATTTTGAAGCGTACATACGATCCGGTGTAGAAAACAACGCAATCAATTTTATTGTAGTTAATGAATTGGCTGAGCTAATCACGTATACAGATGTCGGTTGGTTGGTGTTTTTGTTACTATTAAAAAAAAATTACAACCGAAACTACTAATCCTACTAACGCTTCAATTATGTTCACACCCAGACACCTGTATGCCCCCGTAGTAGTTACAATCACACATTACCAAGTTCTCCATCCAATATTGCTGTCCTTTACACGATTGTATATTATTTCATGTACAAACTGTCGCAGAATGTTTTATTATATTATACAGCTTCTTCGTTGTTTAAGGTGATTGTAGCTAGATAACCATAACACTCATCATAATAATCATAAATAATATCATTGCCATACAAATTCACGTATCATCGGAGTGCAAATTGTGACTGAATTTTGCATAAACAGCTATTTTTACTAGTATCAGATATATTCACTCTGTGAAAAATGATCCACTCAATCGATGACCGGTTATTTGCGTACACGTTTATTTTGTTGGTTAGTTCAAGCTTAGCAAGTTATTGAAAATTATCTTAAATCGTTCTAAGCCGCAGCATTATTTAGGTAATAAAAATGTAATAAAGTTCAATATTAATTATACTACTTATTAGGTTTTTTTAAATGATTCTTAAAAGCAAATTTTGTCTATTTCTAACTCTCTCTACTTCTCTCGATCTCAGTTTTCGCTCTCAGAACTAAATCAATGTTAGTTTTAAATTTTCTTTCAATGCTGGTTAACTCGAAGCGTAATTTCTCATTCAACTCAGCTTTTATTTTATATTACTATGCAAAAAAGGTTAAAACAGCAATTCATAAAAAATAAAACCCACAGACAAGCTTCTAATTAATGCTGAACTAGTACCTAAGTTAAACAAAACTCGTAAAAAGATGGTGGGCTCTTTAGAATAAGAGAATAGAAGAAATTATTTTATTGACTTGAATATTGAAAAATTTTAGGTCGGAAGCTAATTAGAATAATTATTTTATTCAAGGATGTATCTACAGTTAACTTATTTAAACAACTAAAGCACGTTTAATGAACCTTATTTAATTTAAAATTCTTTGTAATATCCAAGTTTTCGCTTAATGGAAAAAGTCATCACCCCTCCCAATCGAGGCACTGTTTTGTACATAGATGTTAAAAAATAGGCTTGAAATATAGTTTTCGACTCAGTCATCAGTTCTCATTGCACAAAAAACTTAACAGGCTGTAATATACCTACTAAATCCTCTGTTTTTATTTATCATCATCAACATTCATCATATCACATCATCATTCATTAACCTAGTCAAAATCTTCATATTTGACTGTTAGCTCTGTATATTAAACGATATCAACAACCATTCAATGTCAGCGATAACCAACAACAAAAAAATGCCTACGACACATTTGAAATGAAAAAGGGTTCCATTTAAATAATTGTATTCGTATATTGTCGTTACTCAATTGTCAAACGGAATAAAACACCTATTTGTCTTGTGTATTGTTTGTTGTCACGAGTATCGTAACTCGTTATTGGCCTTATCGTTTACCGAGATGTATGTGAAAATGTGCTTTGGGACGTGAGGGGAATCCTGCAGCGTGGGCCAGCTTATCGCATTACACGTTAGGGACAATGTTTTCACCAAGCGATGCGCGGCTCCTGTGATGTTGAATCGATTCCGCCGTATTCATACTGGTTTGACTTTTGTCGAGTCAGTTCTATTACTGGCTATTCTAACGTTATTTTTTTAAATATTCTTTGACACTCGCCGGCCATTCTGACTATAAAGCATAGATTTGATATTTTATCAACAATTTTATAAAAATACATAGGTACATAATTGCGCCTATTTACACCACTATCTGCCTCTATTACGTATATTATACTTTATGACGAGTTTTCTCTACTGTCATTACACCTTTCATGAGAACTGGCTGCTTTTGAGTGCTTCTGAACTGCCTTCTTTCAATACATTTTATTAATTTGGTCATTGTGAGTTCTGTGAGGTTAACCTCGGCAAGCTGCAAAATATCCTATTTTTCATATTTTACTGTATTTTTACACAGTAGTTAAAAGTATTAAATATTTTGGTAATCGGTCGTTGGGCATAAAAATATTCAAAACATTGCAAATGAATCTCAGCTTAATTAAAACTTCACTATTAATATATTATTCAATACTTAGGTACTTACTACGGTACTCTAAAATAAATTAATTTGAATTATTATTTAGAACACAGGTTGTGTTATTACACTTTACACTTAAATCCGCAGGCGGATTACAAGATTGTGTCACCTGTGAGCGAAATTGAGGTGAAGCTTTGTCGGGTGAGATAGAGAATTTACCAAGAAAACGGATTACTCAAGACTATCCATTAGATGTGGGTGGACAATTTTGGACCATGTTAATGGCAAATCCTTAGACTATATACAAACTCTGATTAAAGGTATTTTTAAATATCACTGATTCCAAATCACTGGATTGGTGGTTAAAATCACCCAATTCCCTCCAAACCCATTTTTTTTCCTCCGAATATCTCCCTGAAAATAGTACCCCTCAAATATCCCCCCGTAACTATAAAAAAAACCCCAAATTTGAGGGGGAATCCCCCCAATCTGGCAACAGTGATGCCTAGATGCCGTAACGTTCATTTCAATGCGACGTAAAAGTGGCTACTACTTCGGTATAAATTGACATTATACCTACATACATCCCATGACATGAAACAGTTTAAAGAACAATATTGACATTAGCTTAAGGTATGATTCCGAAGACGACCGCATACGATAACTGCCGACGCATGCAGCAGATATCTTTCAAGCCCTTTTTTGGATGCTGTCTTTATACAGTATGGTCTAAGGGTATTAAAATTGTGTATGAGACAGGGCTACTAATTTTCGCAGTTCTTTTAGTTTTTGTAAAATCGAGCTTACCACTGATGACTATTTTACTTGCCTTAAAAATCTTATCTTGCATCCAGCTACGCCAGGCCCCAGAAGACTAAGTATTGCTGAACCATAATTGAAGACTGCGATTGACAGCCTCCGTGGCGTAGCGGTAGTGAACGCGGCCGCTACGCAGGAGGCGCGGGTTCGATCCCCGCTCAGTGCATATATTTGTGTGCATTAAATATGGGTATTTGCATTGGTCTGGTCATGCCTCGGAGAGCACGTTAAGCCGTCGGTCCAGGTTGCCATAAGAACATCTATGGCAGTCGTTACGGGTAGTTGGTGCCTAAAATGTCCAAAAACAACGGTCTAGCTGCAAAGCTTCGATATCGCCTAATGTTAACATTGGGTCGTGGAGGTCAGATGGCAATCGCTTCACGGAAAATATCGAGGTCTAGCCAAATCTGTAGCTATGACTGATAAAAGCGGACCCCAGACTCCGAGCGGAAAGCTTCGGATGCGACTGGGAATTAACGCGGAGGAAGAATTGAAGACTGCGGGGTGTACTGCATTTGCGGTAATTATTTTTATAACGTTCCTAACTTGACTCACTTGTCGATTAGAAAGTTCACTTTTATTAAAACTACAAAATGTAGATTGCACTTAATATTCCATTTTTGAACGAACAAATTTTCAGCTCATCGCAAAGTTATCGTACATTTCACTACAGACAGCAATTTTAGTTTTTTCGTGATAATTTGACGGGAACCTACAAATTGTACTGTTGGCTACAAAACCGAGACGTGAGTAGAGGTTTCTAGCCACCCTTGTGAGTGAGTTTAGTAAATTTATCGCTTACGGCTACCATTTCTAGAAGCTTTTATTGCTTCATTTATTTCAATTTCATATAAGTGTAAGTAACTATTTAAGAAAATTAATTTTCTTATTTTTTTAGTAGGTACGGTTTTGTAGAACTGTATTGTAATGGGTGAATTTGACTGAGCAAACTAACCATTTAGAGAACCGCAGATGTCCTTACTCACGATAGACTATCAAATGATTACTATAAGGTATATGGTAGTCAAAACTTGTATCAATTATTATTATGTAATAATACAGTTTTCATTATAATGATATGATAAAAAATATCAAGGGAGAGGCCTCTGTCCAGCAGTGGACTGCAATGGGCTATTGATTGATTGATAACTATTAAAACTATACCCTATAGGGCCTATAGTCTAATATAATCATTTTTATATACATTTTGTGGACATAGGCTACACCTATAAGGCAAACACTTGATACAAAAACAATACTGCGAACAAAACACAACATTGAGGGCAAATAATCCAGGTAAATACGGTACGCAGCTTCTAATTAGAAGCTCAATTACTGGAACGGATGAGAAGAAATAGGGATTTAGACAAATGGCCTGCGGATGTGGGAAACAGAATTCTATTATAGAATGTAATATTAAATCCACTCAAATTATTTTGGTACAAGGAGATGGTAATCAGGATGGTTTTACATTTATTACAACTTTCTTAGAAATTTAATTATAGAAATAATCTCAGGGCTTCCGGTAAGTAATACAGTCGACACCATTTTTTATTTTTGGAACGTTAAGAAAAAGGTGAACTTTATTAGACATGGAATAGGAGTATATAGGCTGCTTTAGATAATGGTCCCATTGCATGCGATGGTCGCTCGATGTACTTTAAAGGCTACCTATTCACGCTCTTTTCCAGTATTCCAGTACAGACCTACCACCACTACAGAAACAGCAAGGACTCGGCGCGGCATACGCCTGTCGAAGCCTTCGGAGATGATATCCAGCTGGCTGACGTCATACATTACGCTTCATTCTTATTCCCGACTTTCTGCCAGGAAGTCATCTCGTAAAAATAAGGTGCCGAGCAGATCAGAGATTTGATTTGAAGTTGAACTTAAAACCCAGTGTTAATCAAGAGGTGGTACTTCTTATACTATCTGCACCGTCATGTAATATAGGAGTGTTAATAACTATATAAGAAACTATCTTTCACATGCGCTCATGATAAAATAAATTCTAGGTATCTTGAAAATACTCTGTGACGTACACTGCTTTGAAATTGTCTAGTGATGTTCGAATTCTGATCTTGTTTAGCACTATACAATACTACTTATGCTAACAACTTCAGATGCATAGCTATGCATAAAGCTCCCAAAAAGCTCACAACGAGCTCGTTGTGAGCTTTATGGGAACTTTATGACTAGACATATTATCTTACGTGCTATTGTCAACCAGTGATTTGGCAATAGCGTGATATATTTAGAAACATCAGTTAGGTACTAACATTATTGAGTTATTGGCAAAATAGCCCTTATAGGTACATAGTACTCTTTGTCTAACCCTTCAGGGATTTACAGGCGTGAGGATATATACCTATATCTGTAGGTACATATTAAATATATTTTTTGATGTAGCGGTTGTCGGTTGTTACTATTATTATTTGTATTAAACCTTCAGTATCTACCAATTCTCTGGATTTAAAGGATTATTCGTTAACTTAAAATGTTTTTATCTTTTCAGCCAAACCAACGCACAACCCGTACCGTACTCGTATTTAAAATCCAAATGATTTATGGTAAAATTATAATGAGCAGTAAATTAAAAAGACGGCTCTTATATCATATTCATAAAACTCCAATCCAATTAATTTAAAAATTTATATCCATCATCTACATTAAAGTCAAGCGCAAAGCCATTTTCCCTCGTGTAAATATTGAAATTCATATTATTATACTCACACTATTTTCTCGGGAACGGACGCAATTTTCAGATTGAAAAATATGAATTTCCTTTTTAATAAAATAAACAGATTTGATAACTTGAAATATTTATATTTTTCCTTTTACATACTTTAATATGTTGGATCCCGGTGAACTTAAATAGGGCCACCCTATTTCTTCCTGTGGGTGTCATGAAAGGCGACTCAAGGATAGGGTTGTTCTCTATCCGACAGTAAAGATACAGCCCATGAATAAGTGCCGGCTTGACGGCAATGGGCTCGCCCTCTATTACGTGGGACCGAAAATCATAGTTGGCGAAATGTGGGTGATAAGATAATACACCTCTGCCTACCCCTTCGGGGATTTATAGGCGTGAGTATATGTATGTATGAATTTTTATACGAAAAGATGCAATTTCCATATTGCAAAATACGAATTTTCTTTTTTAAAGATTTGATAACTTGACATATTTTTATTTTATTTGATTATAACATTTATTCTTGAAAGTGTTCATTCTTTAGAAATTCTACGGTATTATTACATCACAAAATGGTACGTTCAAATAAATATTACCTCAGGGTAGTCTTTCGGCGATGGAAATGTTTTTGCTTTCAATACAAAAGTGCTTGTGTATTGAAAATGCTGTACAAATTGTTGGAAAAGCTCCCAAAGGGCGCATTGAAAGCGTGTTTTGCAGATACATGTTACCTGGCGTCTTACCACCGACTAAACGTTCACTTAGAGTGGTCTGTCAATAGACTCGGTAAGCTTTTACTTTACGCTTCTCCCGAAATAAGTACATAAATATTGCTTTTCCGTATCTATTCAGAAGATCCGTGGAAAATAATTTATCCTGTATTCACTGGCTAAGAAAACGAAATGAAGTTTCCTTTAATGAATATTTAGTACTTACTTAGTTTAAAAATAACCTAAGAATTGTGGCGTGTACTCGTCGGCCGCTTACTAGGAATTCTATTTTGGTCATTATTAATTTAAAGTTTTGTAGTGAGTAGTTTAAATTCACTATGTTTATACTGTGGTTTAGATGAAAATTATGTTACTACTTTCGACGATAAAAACTTTAACAATTTTACAAAACCTTTAGGTTGCAAAACCTTAACATTAAGACTTTAATCAATTAAAATTTACAAAAAGCATACACGCAATCACACAAATATTATGATCAAGTTCAGAAGAAGAAAAGAAATAACAACATTTATTTTCATTACGGAATTTGGAAAACAAAAACGTTAATGTTTTACCGTGACTTCTTGCTATCTTTCTATTTTAAAAACATTCACAATAAGCATTGAAACTCTCAGACATCGTCTTTATTCTGTAATTTCATGTGTCGTTTTGCTGGTACCGGTACACATTGTAAATTATTTCCTTTCTTATACAACAAAAGATATTTCCTTTCTAAGAACATTTTCACTCGTTATATCGAGTGGCTGCCTTTCCTCGGATATTCGAATACTAAGATCTATTGAATCTAATCAAAATGTTTGATTAAGTCGAAAACTCGTCAGAAATTCCAATAACAGAGCTTTATTGGAATAATGATAAGATGTTTTTAAACAGCCTCCGTGGCGTAGCGGTAGTGAACGCGGCCGCTACGCAGGAGGCGCGGGTTCGATCCCCGCTCAGTGCCATGAGAACATCTATGGCAGTCGTTACGTGTAGTTGGAGCCCTCAAAAATCCAAAAACAACGGTCTAACTGCAAAGCTTCGATATCGCCTAATGTTAACATTGGGTTGTGGAGGTCAGATGACAATCGCTTCACGGAAAATATCGAGGTCTAGCCAAATCCGTGGTTAAGACTGGTAAAAGCGGACCCCAGACTCCGAGCTGAAAGCTTCGGATGCGACTGGGAATTAACGCTAAGAGGAAGGAAGGGTTTTTAAAAAAGAAACAAAGGCATCGTTTAATATGTTTATCAAAGCATGCCTATGCATGTTATTTTAGCTTCATAATTATAGTACTTATGCCGGTGATATCCTTTACATTATTGTCCAATTATTTTATCATACCTACCTTTACATACGTAAGGCAGTGTGTAACTGAACAGGCCGACCTCACAAAACATAAACTAATCAAATTGATGATGTATTCAAAAAGAGTAGGCTTTTCACATAAGTACTCGATACCGACGGGCTTGCGTGAAAGGGTCATGACAGTGGAGGAAACTCGTGAAGTTTGTGTTTGTAAGAACAGAAGCAGATGGCAAATTTTTGTCTCTACTTACCACGAAAGGAGAAAATGGGTTCGTCTTTGAGTTCGTCTCGCCCTACAGAGTATCGTGGCCATAATAACCTCGTGTTATGTTCCCGGCGGTGAGTAAGGCAGCCAGAGCTCACTTTTATGCTGTCAGTGGGAAGCCCAGAGGCTTTTCCTCCATTGTCTACTCCACTGACGACACAGAAACTCTGTTCTTACAGGGTCGTCAGCACGAGTGTGACTCCCCTGGTGTCAACGTGTTCACCTTTCCCATAAATTATTTGCCAACTAAAGGGTTAAAAAAATATTCGTAAAGAAAGTGCTATCTATATGGACAAGTACTGGTGAATTAAGTATTCCATTTTACTATGTACAGAATTTTATACATGTTTACATCAACATGTCTCAAAAGTTTTTAAACAAACTTTGATGTATGTTCTTGAAAAGACAAGATGTTTACAAGGGCAAAAGTACGAATTTAATTCAAAATTTCAACTTGTACTTGAATCAAACTTTTTAGGCAAACTGAAAATGTGAGTGTGCTCATTAACACGGTTTCGAATAGAATTTGTTGAACTCTGAACAAAATAATAACGAGATGATTTTCGCCGTAGGGTTATTTGCCTAGTATTTGTTTCAGTACCCTTAATTTCTTTCAGTACTTTTTATTAATCGTTATTTATTTTTTCTTTTTTTGTTTATTCATTTAAGCGCACAAATCACATTACATTGAAAAAACACAAAACATATCATTGAAAAATAATAATACTAAAATACAGCAATTACTATGTCCTGTGCAGTCAACATTCTTGTTGACTGCACAGGACATAGTAACTTTATTAATCCTAAAATAATTGCAAACTTTTTTTACATTGGAGTAAATGTGCCGACAATTGATGTATGTGTATATCGTTTTATGATCTTCGAGGGAAAAAGTTAATATTTCATGTTTCATAGCATAGCAGTTTATAACAAATCTTCAATGATCATGGGTGGTTATGAAGGTGTTTGGTAATGCCACCTTCTGTTGTCTGGTACTTACTCTGGCGAGATCGCGAGTCTGCTGATGGTGGCTTAGGTAACGCGTCATCCTAGTTGAAACAGGCTCATTAGCGTAGGAGCGATTTGATCTCCAACAACACAATAGAATCACTTACCACCTGTCAAGTCCGTAGGTCTAAAAGGAAGGTAGATGTGACGAAACACAGTACGATTTTATTTGGTTCGAGTACGATATACTTACCTCATCTTTAACTTCAGGCTTTTGCCTTGGCGTGTCTAGTTTCTATGCGAAGTACCACTGACAAAAGTGAGGCGATTGCTATGTAATATTTGTATAAGAGGGCACTATTCTGCGTCAACGAGTTTGAATCTCAGTCGTAAAATGCATAGTCAATGCATTTCAATTAATCGCTAATATAAAAGAAAGAACTGGCATAAAACTAAATCAATTTAAATGTGTCGGTTAACACACGAATGCGAGTATCCATGCAATGGTTGGGCAGTTTGAATAACGTGACAGATATAGTAGTATAACGTGGTATAAAATATTATCTTCAATGTTGCGAATAAATTGGGGCAATGTTAGCCTCATTTCATCCGTAACATAAAAGAAAATGTATTTTACCTCTCGGGTCAAGTTACAAAATAAGCAAGTTATAACATGACTGCACATTTCTCAGTACATAGAGATAAATTTTCTCATATTAAATAAATAGGCTGTAATTTGTAAACATATATGTTCTCTGAATTTATATAAATTGGAACACGACCCCAAACGTTCAGTATTTCCACTCAATTAAATGACTCGATGGGACAGAAATGCGGGTACAGACAGATTTAATCGCAAGACATTTTGGTTTGCCTTTCATGTGTAATTTCCCACGGGTTGGGCTAGAACTCACCCTCTGATTATTTCCTCTTCAATACTTCTTATGTTTTTATGCAATTATTTTTTTGTCTCCGTTCGTACATTGTTATAAACGTTCAACCGATCAGCAAATACCCTTTGAAACAATTTTACTTTTAATAACTGTACCACAAGTTTGATGTAAGTTTTGGCTTTTATATTTATTTTAAAACTCGACCACTGCAACTGAGTAACTCTATCTAAATTTGAGAACTTTCCAGACTTTGAAAACATAAAATTGGAGAACTTTGAATGTACTTTATTTCTACTTTCGATGCGTGATCGTAAAGATTTTATGTTTAACATAAAATTGTTTATTTCAGAATCTGTCCTTTTATTTCGGACACGGACACTTCATCTGATAAGCTGAGGGCAAAATCTCAGAAAAGAGGCACGTACCATGTCACAATGGCAGCAATCACCTTGACGGCCTCATCAGGTGCTTTTTCACGCCATGCTTAAAAGACCCGGGCTTGTAGGACGAAGGAAACACGTGAGTTAGTCCGTGAAGGAATTTCAGGTCTTAATGATGCGGCAAAGGAAAGAATCACTTAACCACCTTGGTTCTTGCTGGAATATTCTGCACCGTATGCGGGAGACATCTAAGCCCTACACGTGTTGTCCTGTGTAGGAAAGGAAATGATGGAATTATTGGGAAGAGCTCGTCAGATAAACATCAGAACACTCTGTGAATATTAAACATCTTTAAATAAACCGCAATGCAATTAAATGACATATACATTTTTAAATGTAACGTATTGCATAATTATGATTTACGTGATCAAATTATGAATCAGGTGATTTTTTTAATAAAACTAATAGACTACCTATTTTACAAACGAAGAAAAGCAACTGTGTTTAGGTGAGAACTAAAACTTCCGAAAGTATTTAGTAAACTTGCCTTGAATAAAGCCTTAGAGCATGTAATAAATTGTAACTAAGAAACTTATTTTAATTCCTAGATTGCTTTTAAATCCTCAAGGAAATGTAAACCTTAACTTAATACAGCTCGGTAATTACAAATTCATTACGCTACTTTCCACTTTCTTTCCTCAAGGGATTCCATTTTCATTACACAGTACTTACGTGTAATGAACTGCATCCGTATGCAAACTACTTAATGAAATACTTTAGTAAAAATATACTTTACTGTTAGGATATAAAGACTAAATTCCATTGTAACTACATTACAAAAGAGTAAGCGGACTTTTTTATCAAACGTCTTATTCCATGTAATCTCTATTTTTAAGTCGCAGACGGTTATCTTGAGTAAGATTATAATGTGGTTCCCGAATTTTAGCCAATAAAATATATTCAGTTATAGATGATCTGTAATCTGTAGGTACGATAGGTAACTAGCGGGTGCACGCGGTTTCGCCGCAACTGAAGCCTTCGTAGGAACCTATTTCCAGGTCGAAAAGAAGCCTATGTGTTATTCCAGACTGTAATCTATCCTTCTACTATCCTTGTACTAAATTAAGCCGTTTGAGCGTGATTTAATAACAACTATCTAAATATCTAAACATCTTCTTAAGTGCATGCCGGACTTGCGCATTGAAGATTCTGTATACAACTACATTAGGCAAGGGTTACAGCAATATTGCAGTACACTGGTGGACATAGCACTCTCTCAATTTGCGCCATAGCACCATGTCTTCCACCTTGCGCATTCAGTGTTAGATACATTTTTATGAGTGTTATCCTAAGTCACAAAACACGTCAATAAAATGTTGTGACAAATTTTACTTCTAGAACTCTTCCGAAATGATAAAAATAGTCTATTAAGCACAAGCGAGTGTTCATTATCATTCGAGTGGCTGTCTTCAAAGATCACTTAAATTGCTTTATTGCACTAAAAAATCTCCTCTCCAATAACTTCTACATAAGAGTAGAGTACTCTTAAGGGGCTAAAGTATCAAAGGAAGTTTGCCTTCACGTCACTTTACCATGACTACACTGTGTATTAGCATGTAGAGAGAACTAACCATTTTGTTTTGAGCTCCCAACCCCCTCTTAATTCTTAATAAAGGGGACATTATAGTGAAGTCGAAGCGCTGAGTGGAGTTCACATACTTTTGGATGGCTGTTGCTAGTTGTTCGTTAGTCAGGGATCGGCATCCGGTTTCCTTATCACGGAACTTCCGGCTCAAGAGCCTTTTTGTTTCTTTGAATGTGTACCGGATACGCAGGAACATGAGAGCCGATTGTGAGCGTTGAACAAGATTTAATTACACGAATAAGATGATATAGCACGTGACGTGTAGAGTGCAAGTATATGTACACACGGTCAAGAAGATAAGTATACACAATACGCCTTTATGATTAAGTTGTATACTTATCTCTTTGGCTATGTATTGTGTACGTGAATATGAGTTTTAAGCTGTAGTCATTTTAGCGATAGACAGTGAGCTAAATATCAAATAGTTACATACTGCGATGAGTGAAATAGATGGTCGTGGGTCGGCCGGGTGGGAGAGAAATGCCTTAGACAATCTCACCTCCTGCACTCCTCAAAAGAGAAATCCAAAAAGAGAAATCCTCACAAACGGCGTGCGTTTTTGTCGGTTAGACTGCGACGTAACTTTACGGAGTCCGGCAGAGAGGGGGGAGCTATCCGTGAGGATTTTGCGCATAATACAAACATATTGTTATGTACCAAATCTATCTACTATTCCGATATAAAACCTCAGTTTATAGATTCTTATTAGTAAAATACTAGCTTATTCGATATTAGTACTAAAAATTGCCTTTAGGTACTCGTATATTTTCCAGCAGAAAAAGGAAAATTAATTAAATTTGATACATATAAATATATACTGAACACATTATATATTGTGCCTGTATACCGAATAAAATAATATCAGTCACCTTAACGAAGGTCGTATCTTCAATTACCCTTATCATTAAGATGTCCCCTCGAAGCCATTAATTATACGAAGAAAATTTTGACATCAAAGATTATTTTTTAAACCAATTTGTCATTACAATTATGGCAAAGAGGAACGGCGGACGTTGACATCCGTACAGATTATAATAAATTCATACTAAAATTATTATTTTTATTGGGAAGGTAACTCTGTCCGTCTGTCTGTCTGTTTCACTTCTAAACTACCGAAACTATTTTAATTCAATTTAAAAGAGTGATTGACTAGAAAAAAAGTTGCTAAAGAAAACCACTGTCATACCCCAGACACTTCAAAAATGGCATTAAATTGTAGACTTTATTGCCTTAGGCTCAAAGTCCAAAACTAATGGAAACAGTCGAAAATTAAAAGGAATGTTTTGCAGTGTCCATGGTAGTACAGTGGTTTTGCTGTAGCAGAATTGATGTCCTAATAAGCCTGTGGCTTGTAAATCGTCCATTAAAAAGATAATAAATTCACATACCTTGCGAGACAGCTTGTCATTTTAAGACACTCGTAGTAGGTGACAAGCCATCAACATGACCTTATTCAAAATTGTGTGGAATATTGTGTAAATTATAAGCCAGATAATTTGACTGAAATGTGTCTTTCAAGTGTCAGACGAACACAGGTAAGCACTCTTCTCTCTACATAAATTAGTGTAAAGTTAGACCTGGGACTGTGTAATGATAATTTCGTAGTTGAGTACATTCAACGTACGGTCGATAGGGTATTGTACCTGGTTATCTCCTAATTTAAAGATTGAAAAGATTTAGATGGAGATAGCTTCATACATACCCTTGAATAGAGACATATAAAGTCTATTACTAGGTGCCATTTTTCCAACATTGTGATGCGTGTGGTAAAGTACAAGGTGGTAAAGCAGAATTTGAAAAGAAAATATTGAAAATTACAGGCGTGAGTATAATATGTAGGTATGCATGTACCTATGTAATGGCAAATATGAAAATCAACAACAATATTCAAACTTCAGGTGAACTTATTATGTAAGTTTTTAAATACCTGAACTACGGCCTAATACATATGTAATCATGCCTTTATCCCCGGGGAGTTAGGCAGAGGTAAATGAACACCCACATTTCACCAATCATTGTATTCGGTCCGCCGGTCCCACGTAATAGGGCTAACCTATTGCCGTATTCTGGGCATTACTGTTGACTCTAGCCATGCATCTGAGGCTGAGTTCGGGCTATAAATTTCAGCTAAATGCTATTATTTGATACAACTATTTATCATAATTCCAAAATTAAAATAAGTACAGTTGATTAATATAATTACATGTACTATAAATAAATAAATATTCTACAACATTCTACACAACGCTATCTAGACCCATGGTAAGCGTAGCTTAACTAGCTTGAGCTATGGAATCTAGAATGCAGATAAACATACTATAATGTCTTATTGTTAGAAATTATTTAAATAGCAGGCTTCGAAATTCTTAAGTCAGCTAGGATAAATAAGAGAACGCAAAAAAATAGCATCGTTACGTGTTATTTTAGCGAAATGTTGCCATTTTAGAAAAATTGCTACGTCATCAATTTACGGAGGAACACGTTCACGACTTTTGATTATTCGGCTACATTTTCTTAGATATTACATACTACTTTGTTGTATCGAAATGCTGCTGCGTAATCATTTTATCAATTTTCTTTGTTCCTACATCCTTTTATATAGGTGATATAACCATTGATTTTTTTAAAAATGAAACAGATTCTAGATGTATAAATTATAACAACAAGAATAATTATATTATTAGGTAGTGCTAGTTGCAGAGTACCTATGCATTAAGTTTATTTACATAAAGATTACTTAGCTGTAGAAAAAAGTTTCAATTGAAATAAAACGGATTTGACGGTTATTCTATTAAAAGGTGACTAAAATTACACAGCTTTAAATACATTTATTTACTTTTATATAATGTCACGATACATGTAGAACACATACGAAACAATACAATAAAAATCCATAAATAAAATATAATCCCTACTAATATTATAAATGTGAAAGTAACTCTGTCTGTCTGTCTGTCTGTCTCGCTTTCACGCCCAAACCACTGAACCGATTTTGATGAAATTTGGTATAGGGGTAGATTAGACCTCGAGAAAGGATATAGGCTATGTTTGGTCGCGATAACCGACATCCACGCGGGCGGAGCCGCGGGCAAAAGCTAGTATACCTATATATTATAAGGTTGGAGAGGTATTCTGTTAGCGAACCTTAATTAATGATTTTTTTCTATTTACACACACAGGATTTCCCACCACAAAATTCCTCGAAAAATTTTAAACTCATTTGAGTATCCCATGTTTTTGTTGGTTGTGCGTTTTTTCATTACGAATGGCAGGACTGTACATTCAAATTTGTGTTATTACTGTGAAAACGTGAATAACACAGTTTTCAGTCTTTTGCTCAAACAACTTCACTTTAAACATTATTGGCAATGTGTTGGCTCTTTATTAGACTATCACCTTCATGCCTCGTTGCTTTTATTATCATATCCTTAGAGTATCCATTAGATACTCTAAGATCATATCTGTTTGAGTAACAAGAAAGTTTGCTCTAAGTAGGCCATATATTTTTATGATATTCTCTTGATACTAATATTTTTATACAGTCATTAAATAACAACATACAAGAGCCAAAGTTAGCAGAGAATTATACTCGTGAGTGGCTTTAGTAATGATAATAATTTTTTAATAAATTAGAAAGAGATAAATTTTACGGTTTGTGTAGTTTTTCTATCTTCATTCGACTAGCAAGGTCACATGCGCCTCATCAGTGGTGAAACTCTAACGACGAAACGACTTATCTGAGAGGTCCCAACTCATGGTGATATCGAATTTATGTAATTAGGCCAGGACATCGGACTTTTTAGAGCTTCACTACCCGTAAGTCGTGGGTCTCGTTTGTTATACGGACAACATAGACTCACGATTTAAAACGTATTCTGCGATGCACTTTCTTAATGTGTTAAGAATGGACATCTACCCTGAGACCGACTGGTACTGGTTAACTTTGCAATGTGCTAACGTACTCGGTAACCACTTAAAATGAATCGCTGCAAAATTCAGTTAATGTGTATAAAATGCGTACAAAATAAACGTATAAAATTAGAAAAATCATATAATAATAATATTCCACATTCCACAACATTCTACACAACGCTTTCTAGACCCATGGTAAGCTTAATTAGCTTGTGTTATGGAATCTAGAATGCGGATATACATACTTAGATACTTTTTTTTTTTGTAAATACATACATAACATACATAGAAACACCCAGACCAATGCAAATATTTATATTCTGCATACAAATATTGGCACTGAGCGGGGATCGAACCCGCGCCTCCTGCGTAGCAGCCGTGTTCACTACCGCTACGCCACAGAGGCAAAGTAAATCTTTTTACTAAAAATAAAGGAAAATAAATCTTTTTACTAATATCACAGACGTAAATCTGGAAATCTCTACATATTTTAGACTTACAATGAGTTAGATGACATAGTAATGTAAATTCCACAATGATCCCACGCAAGGAATGATGCATTCAAATGAGCCTCGCCATTTGTTGGTAAAATACTCGTACTTACAGTCAATTTCGTCGAGGATACACAGAAACGTGCTGTTTGAATACTAAAATATATCAATAGAACGGATTTTATACTGAATGTGTGTTACATATTTATTGGATGTAATCGAGACACTGCTGACACAATGTTTTACTATACAATTCGCTGTTTTTCTGTTTTTGTTATTATTACATACTACATACAATACATACACATAATCATGCCGTTATCCCCGGAGGCAGAGGTGAATTAACACCCGCATTTCACCAATCATTGTGTTCGGTCCCACCCAAGTAATAGGAGGTGAGCCTATTGCCGTATTCCGGGCACTATTTTTTTTTTTTTTTTTTTTTAATAATAATTTATTTATTTATCAAAGAAGGCTTTACAGTATATATTATCAATAGTCTTATATTTATGGCCATAAACTTATTATGGTGCTACGTTTATTAATACCATACACACTAGGTAGGTGTATAATTGCAATAGGATAACGTTTACAGGTATATGTGAAATTTAAAAAATAAATATATCTACTTTACATATTTCTTACGACCTGCCTGATCTAGGTTTATGCAAACCTGTGTTTCAGGCTATGTCTTTTCAAGGTTAATTTTCTAGGGTATAAGGAATATAACAGTAAAAACAAAAAATATTTTTTTTATAGCTAGAAAGACAAACGCCTGACACTCTCTCCTCACTTCAAGATTTCTAGCAGTTTCTCCGTGTCTATGTAATTTAACATCTCTAAGTATTCTGTACATATAAGACCTTACAGTTCCAATAACTTACACTATATATGGTTAGTATTTTGTTAAATTTATTGTACAAAAAAGGACCCAAAAACACGTAAAATTTATTTACAAAAGCATGCTTGGTTTGTGGCTTGTTGACTAGAGCCATGCAGCTGAGGTTGAGTGTGGGCTGTATATATCTGTCTGATGTTAAACAGCCCAGTTGCCTTGTACGACATGCATGGGAGGAGATGGGGGGCCCCAAATTCTACTCTGCCGGGAACCACGCAGCCCTCGTATTGTTCTGCATGTATTAATATGCTTGAAAAAAAAAAACTTTAAGTAAAACTTAAAACAAAAACTAATAATAGAAGATGCGATACCACAGCGACCGTAATCGAGCGACTAAAGTATTTTCCGATAGCAAAAGAAAATAACCGCTAAAGATATCAGACACTAAAATCCATGTTCACAGCAATTCGTACATTCCCATAATGTCTAAACAAAAGCCATCGAGACGATACTAACCGTGAACAACTGAAATAAGGAGTTTAGCTGGTACTCCGACTGACTTATCGTAAAACTTTCACTACTCTTCTAACTATGGACGGTAAAATATTTTTAAAGTTATAACAACTGTTGTAGATAGTCATGGTTTGTTTCAACCATAAGAGTAACTTTGTATTGCAATATTCATTACTGTTCTGAAGTTTTTTTTACAAGATGTTTTATTTTTTAATTTGTTAATATTTAGATTTACCTCACTCAAAAACTGCAAACGGTTTTAATATCTCTTAAAACAAACCGTCACAAAGTTTTAGATACACAGTAAAAGCCAGATCTGTGTAATATAAGTGCATTTAAGTGCATTTAAAAGTTCATACAGTTCGACTACTTCGACATACAATCCATCCTGCTTCTATAAAAATGTTAAAAGCCCCAGGCAAGACCTCTCCTGGATGTTCCCTTTATGTTGCATTTCCACAAATGGAACGAATAAGCTAATGTTTGTTCGGTTCGTGTAGAGGTTGAGATAGGATAAAGATAAGAAAAAAGATGTCTGTGTACATTGATGTTTTGAAAACCTTGTGCAATACATTAGGTACTTTTCATTTTTTACACGAACTACCCACCGGATTACTGTTACAAAAAATAGCAATAGTTCAAAAGTGAGTTTAGTGCAGTGCCCTGAGCACGAATAATATTCGAATTCGTAATTTAAACGTATCGAGAGAACGGTGCATTATGATTGGCCGCCTGCCTTCTGTGAACAAGAGTGTGTGTAAAACAGGCCAATAGCAATGCTCCGTTCCCTCGATACATCTAGCTACGTTATGAATTCGACTACTGCAACTGCAGAGTTACAGTAGGCTAATCATCCAGACTACTGCTACTAGAGGGATATGCAATTATGCATGCTTAAGAAGTATGAAAAGAAATATGTCAAGTAGCTCTGAAGTACCATTTCATGTTCGCATATGCATTGGCAAGGCTATATGGAGTCAAGCTTCGGTCACATTGCTTCATGACTACCGCAGTCGCGAAATAATTTCCTGCATTGCATTTCATTTTGAATTTACAAAGTTTGTAAATGGCGCGTGTGCATCACAGGTGAAGGCAGGTCCCGCCCTCCTTTGCCGCACTCCGTCCGCCTAAGTGAGTTAAGTTATTGCTTGGCATATGACAGTTTTCGAAGAGAGTAACAGAAAAGTAAGTCTTCGCTTTGCTGGTCACATTTTTTCTAAATAAATAAAATGTATTTGCGAAAAATGCACATGTTTGCAATTAAGTATTTTTGCCAATCTGGATCACAGTTTGTCGGCAGATGAAGTTCCCTTGCTCATAAGTAACAATTTCACATTATACATTTAAATTAAATTACGTTATGACGAGCAGCAGGTTTTTGACCTATGATTATACATTTTTTTTTATCTCCATGGCTACACTCCCTCGCCAGAGACTTCTTCCTCCTAGCGTTAATTCCCAGTCGCATCCGAAGCTTTCAGCTCAGAGTCTGGGGTCTGCTTTACCAGTCATAGCTACATATTTGGCTAGACCTCGATATTTTCCGTGAAGCGATTGCCATCTGACCTCCACGACCCAATGTTAACATTAGGCGATATCGAAGCTTTGCAGCTAGACTGTTGTTTTTTGGACTTTTTAGGGCACCAACTACCCGTAACGACTGCCATAGATGTTCTTATGGCAACCGGGACCGACGGCTTAACGTGCTCTCCGAGGCACGACCAGACCAATGCAAATACCCATATTTAATGCACACAAATATTTGCACTGAGCGGGGATCGAACCCGCGCCTCCTGCGTAGCGGCCGCGTTCACTACCGCTACGCCACGGAGGCTGTCTAACTCCCTCGCCAGAGACTATCTTAGACAGACATATCCTTCGCACCCCGGCCAGCCCAGGCCATGATAATACAATCATCCTGTAGGTACTTAATTTGACATTAAAATAAAGGAAAATAAAAAATACTTTCATATAATTATTGTGTAATTACAGTATTGAGATCATCACAAACAGTTGCTTGAAACCTCCCCATTACATAATTAATATCCAACAGAGAGTAATAGTGCTTTATTATTGTTATGAAACATGTTTAAATCTATACAAATAAGCAAGTCTAGACTGGGTTCGGCCCCTGAATTATGGTTATTAATACACCCACTCCATCAGGTATTACAGTGTGTATATGTAATTGTGTATTATAGGTACTTTGTATGAACTTGATACTATCGATATCTGTATTGAAATTCTCAGAAATAATTAATTCAAACTAGTCTAGACTATTAATTATCGACTTCATAAGTCCTAGAAATATTCTGTTAGGTTTCTATGACCTAAATTGTACTCTGATCTATGTTTATAATACCACTTATGGGTCAGACAAGCACACGGCCCACCTGATGGAAAGTGGTTATTGTGGCCTATGGACGTATGTAACACCAGCCCCTTTAGACAAGTGGCAATTCGTTGCTCGGCGTATGATGGAATAGAATGCCAAATGTATGGGATTTGACGTATATGACAGGCGTCAACGAATGTCAAAAACGTCAAATCCCATACATTTGTCATTCTATTCCATCATACGCCGAGCAACGAATTGCCACTTGTCTAAGGGGGCAGGGGCGTTACGCTCGTGCTGCCGACCTTGAAAAAACCTTCTTATACCCTTCTTGAAGAACTCCATATAGTAGTGTGATTAAATAATGCTATTTGATTCTATCATACATTACGCTATGATTCCGAAGTTGACCGCATGTGACAGCTGCAGACGCATGCAGCAGATACAGCGTACCCATTACTTGTTAAACTCCAATACGGTTATAGGGGACCATTGAAAAGCCGCAATGAATTACGCGTATGTACTGCGTGCGTCTGCAGTTGTAGTAAAAAATCAATGGTGATTGCACAAATGCTAAATTTAATTATTAATTTGTAAAATGTTAATTAGGTAATTTATATGCACTATTTAGTATTTTACTACCATTACAAAATAATATTATACTGCTTGCAAAGACTAATACTGGAAACCTTAAAAGGATCATCTACTTTTGACGCTGGCTGTACATACATATTTTTATTCATTTTATTATTTTTGTCATCCTTATCGAGTATATCCTTATTGAGAGTGAGTAACATCCTTTAATCCCATTTATCGTTCGTATTCCTTCGTATAGCTTATATTCAAACTGATATTCCTAATACAAAAGTATTGTTTTTATTTGTACTGTCAGCTCAATACTCCTCGGGCTCGTTCTTTACACAACTGACAGCTCAACAAACAAATATTCAACTTTGTTTTCTTATGGATTACCCGCACTGACATTGTCTTTGTATGGTTTGCTCACTTTGCATAAGAACATCGTCGATGTACAGAAATGTTTTACAGAATCAAGTTTTGAATCTGTATTTGCAATGGTCTGGGTGTTTTCTATGTATAATACTAGCTGACCCGGCGAACTTCGTATCGCCATATTTTCCACCCGCGTGGTATTATCTCCAAATTTATCAGTGTTTCTGTACAATATTATGCGTGTATTATACTTATAAACCTACCTCTTGAATGACTCTATCTATAAAAAAAACCGCTTCAAAATCCGTTGCGTAGTTTCGAAGATTTAAGCATACATAGGACGGACAGACAGCGACAGCGACTTTGTTTTATAATATGTAGTGATAGTGATGATGTATGTACCTATTTACAAAAATCGTACAATATTTATTTATTTATTTATACTGACAATTTTATTTCAAAATAAAGCTTAGTACTCCATTTTTATTGAAATAAACAAAACAGATTTTTTATTTTTTATTTTTACACGTTTGTGAAGTGAAAAGACGCGTTGAGCAATTTTCTTAAAATATTTTTTTAAAGTTATTGACAGCTCTCGTAACAGATTGTAATAATTCACCAATTGTAATAATCCACATGACATGCCAAGTTCTCACTTCTGTTGGCACTTCCTTTGCCACTTTTCCTCTCTCCTTGCTACCTTTGCAACCAGCCATTTCATTGTAATATCTATCTTTAGAGATTACTTTCATCCATATTTTGTGCAAAATGCATCAGAATATTCGGTTATTCCCAGTTGCCCCCACTGTTGACGCCACCACTGGTGACAAATAGGATTATATCTAAACCAGGACAATTTCTTCGAGTTTGTTTCATATAATACGTAAATAACATGTTAGATTTTTTTTGTATTCCTACTTAAATGTAATTTATTTGAATACTATTGATAGTATGTAGTAAATCGGTCCTAATTATTAATAGTTAACGACTTCCGCAAATATGTTCTAAATTTTGGGTGCGCGTCGTCAATTCAGGGCAATACATCATTCTGTCTCCAAGAGAGTGGAAGATTGATGGAGCAACTTACTAATTGAACTTCATTAACGACTATAATTAATAAACCATGGCAAAAACACTAATTACACACCTTTGATCCTGGCGGGTATTAATAGCAGACCAAACTGTATGGTAATTTTGTAATTCGAAAATGTGTTCTGCCATTATTTAGAATCTACGAATTATGTGAAGGAATACTCAACCTAAATGTAGGTACGAGAGCCGCAAAAGTATCTGATTGTGTTTGATTGAGTAGATCTGACACGATGTAAATTTTATTACTTTCTGATACCCGCCGCATCTCCACCCCAATTATTTCCGGTTCTATTCAACCAATTGCAGTCAAACATAGGTAGATTATAAATCTTTGTAATAAAAATAGGACAATAATGAAATAAATGGTTTGTTCGTTGTATTATGATTAAACCTTAATTTAGTATCGCAAGTACAGACACAACACCGACGTACATACACAATTCCGACGTACAGACCCAAAACCGACGTACAGACACAACACTGACGTACAGACACAACACTGACGTACAGACACAACTCCGACTTACAAAAACAAGTAATTTTATAATAGTATAGATACTTAATTTACATATTTATTAACTGCATGGTGCAAAAAAGTGTGTATGTTGATGGTGGTGTTGTAAGCTAGACCTACTTCAAGATCGCATGTCCAGCGCCATAGCCATTACGCTTCATAACACAAAACACTTTCTTCACATTTACTTTATAAAAAAAAGAAGTTTAATCATAACATTATTATTTATAGCAGTGCTGCGGCTTGACAACAAAGAGAGGTGAAACCCTAAAAGCATCTGACAAAAAAGATTACAAAACGTAATCCCGTAAAAGGAAAGATTTAGAAGTCTTATCCTTTCTCAAAATATGCGAGAGAAAAATGTGAGCGAAATCCGTTTTATAATATTTGTTATTCGTCAAATTAACATAATAACGTATTGGGAGATTAAGATGGTTAAATATTACCTTTACTAATGCTAAGCCAATATTAAATTTAACCGCGTATTTCTAAAAATGTGAAGGGAAATCTGTTTTTACTTTATTGAAAAAGGTGTTTATTGAGTGAAAACGTTTATGTAAAGGTGAACTAACGGCCCGTCATGGTTGTTTTGTTTTATTCGCAGTAGCGATCACTAAACAACTTTGCTTCGCTAGCTTTCAGGGAAGAGTTACGTAAATTAATATACCGGTTCCGTGACCTACCATCTAAAGTTTAGATTATTTCATGATTGTTTAATTACTTGTAGATACTATCCATACTAATATTATAAATGCGAAAGTAACTCTGTCTATCTGTTTGTCTGATACGCTTTCACGTCTAAACCACCAAATTAATCTTCATGAAGTTTGTCCAAAATGGTGCTAGAGAATTTGGGTCACCTTATAAGTACCCCGGTGCATGGGATGACATGCGGTTTTACTTGGTTCAAATCCAAAATAACCACCCCCGCTGATCCGGGCAATGGGGGTGGGGGAAGTACGTCTATGCCACTAAATTGTTTTTTGACTACAAGTTCAGAGTTGCAAAAACTTATTCATGAGCAGTTTTGGTCACAAATTGACTGATTTTTCTCTTATTTCATAATTGAGGACATTCAAAAGACAAGGTCTTTCTCGTTATTCCAGAAGCAACTGCAACAGAATGTCAACAAACCCCTAATTATGTAACGTGTCTACACAAAGTTTAATTAAATAGTGCCTGGTCTCCTTGGGAATTTCCGATTCAGTTTATTTTATTATACATCCGCCGTAGGTTCTCATATTCAAATTTAATAACTTTGCTCAAATTAAGGTCTCGCATGCCCTTCCTTGTTACGGTTAATAAGGTGCGTGTTGTTAGCGTAAGTTTAGACCGAGTTTACGGTATGCCCCTTGCAGTACCACGTATACAGAGTAACATTAGAATACAAAGTGGTATGGTTTTACCTGAGCTTAGAAGAATGCCCGCTCTGAATAATATTACGAAATGTTATTTTAAAATTTTAAGCTTAATTCTGAGTCAAAAAGATTACGTTACGAGTGAAATAGAAGAACGGATAATTGAATAAAAAAAATATAAGATCTTATATGTTAAGATATAGAAAATAAACCCACCTAAGCTTTTTTCATGTACAACAAAACATCTAAATATCATCTCAAAAGAACTATACTTGACTTTTTTGTATATTTGTGAACACTGAAGCGAAAAATTCAAGGCATTGTCGCCGAAACGAGAGATTGTGGATGTTTTCTTTTTTTACATTTTGCAGAGCTGTTTTTATTTAACCCATAGCTGAATAAGCGAAATACAAAGGCGTGTCAACGTAGTCGTGTTCGTACTATACCTTCAACATGGTGTGTTCTGGAAGTGGCAACCGTTCACTTTTATCCATTTTTATATTATTACAGAGGAGGTAATTATGTCGAATGGTAGATATATTTTCTAAGCACTATTGGGGTAGTCCATCGAGTGATGTTATCTCGTCGATGGGATTATAGATTCCCATTTTACTTAATATCCAATAGAAGTATGATAAATTTTGTTAGGTTTTGGAGAATGCCAGACTCTTCAGTCTTTTTTTCTTTTCTCTAGATAATTGTCCTTTTCCGTTTCCTTTTCTCTCTTCAAGAGGGAGAGGTTAGAATATATATTGTCTAATGATACAAGTGCTCACACGTCATAGTAAATATTGCAGAAGTATGTTAATAGAGATTACAGAATTACATTAACAAAATTTTACAGCCTGAGCTAAATTTTAGCAATTTTATCGCAAGTACCTTATATTGTGATGATCCTTATATTGTAAAGATACAAGACCCAAGTAGCCTGGAGGATAATAAAGTTTAGTAAATTTTGTATCAACTGTATCGCGAGGGACATGAAGTTCTAAACTTACTGAAAACTTTACTAGAACATGACTTGTCTTATCTAAGTAAAGTTTACTTACAGACGTATAGTTTATTTTTACAAAGTTTAGTCTTAATAATCTCTACTCTTTATATGTTAACGACTGCCAACATCAACCAAGAACTTCTAGTATACGATAGCAGTGAGGATACTAGGTATGGAACCCGAATCACTAAAACACAAAATCACTTCAATAGGAAGTCACTCTACTAAGAATCTACTTACCTTTTAAAAGGCCTAGTTCAGAGTAAAAATTACTTACCTATATTAAAATAATTATACCTATGTCTGTATCTCTGTATCTGTAAGGGAAAGATCACAGGTTCGAGTCCCGTCCGAGGTCGATTCTCTTTTCTCTTTCTTAATCGATTTGAACAGTTAGCATAATAAATGCTTCAAAAATGTCATTAAATAATTAACTATATCTCGTTTTTTCTCCATTTTTAAACCACCACCATCAAAAAGATCGAAAAAACATTTAAGGATTTTTTTACAGTGACTTACATAAGTCTCTGAATCAATCCCTATTTAGGTAAATTCACTGTCACTTCTAGCAGTTTTCCATCAACATAGGCACGTATGAGTATGTATGGTGTAATCATGGTTTCATCAAAAGAGCGGTATACACTAGCGCACGCTCCGCAGCCATCAGAGCTCGTCACGACGGCATTCATTCGGCTCCGTTGATGGTAGTCGCAATTATGTCAGACTATGAATGTACACATACTTTCACTACTGTATTTAACTTTTCACGTTCACATAAAAGCCTGTTTTGTTTCATAATGATTTCAGTTTTTTTGCAGTCAGAACTCAAGTATCACGTTTTGTGGCTATTTGTCAGGGAATTTGTCTTTATGAAGGATCTATCAAGGACCTAAACCGTTGTGTTCTCACCGCAAATGTTTTTGAATTTTAGTATCACGTATAGTCTCGCTAAGTATATTATTATACTATGGCATAATAGTATAGGGAAGTTAATTAAGAATAATGTAATGTTTGCAATTTAATTAAAAATTTCGCCCTAGTGGTCATCGTGTATATTAAATGATCAATTACGTAGAGGGAATTGCATTCATCAATATAGTGGAGCCTTAATTGAATTCAAATGCACAGTTGAATGCTCAGTGTGGTGCAAGTGTTCGTTAGACTGTGGTTGAACCAGCGATGTTGCTCGAGAAATAAAAATGAATTAGGAATACATTTAAGTAAAATTAATTGTTGCAATGTAACATTCATTTTACGATCAGAGTTTTCTTTGATACTGGTTCACAATACAGCAGACGGTGCTGAAGAAAAGAACCAGGCAATAAAAAATATTTCTGTTGTAATTTTACAAATTATTAAAAAATTAGGACCTGCCACTAACATATCAAGCACAGTATTATTTAAATTATTTTGTTCCATACGTTATTAATTTTTAATTAACGAGTTTGAATATGGAACATTAGTACCTTGTACATCTAGTAGGTATTTACTGCCATGTCAAACATGCAAGCACAACAAGGTCTTAGGTTCATACTTTCTAGTTTAAATTATGATATCACAGGAATAGCGTGCATAGCGAGCTGACAGGAGGGCTGGCAATTGTGTAATAAACACGCTACTAACTCTTGTGCTTTATGAAAGACGAGGCATATAACATTTTTAGTATATTATAAGTAATTTGCTGAGAATAACATAACATAACATAAACTCACGCCTATATTCCCGAAGGGGTAGGCAGAGGTGCTAGCCACCCACATTTCGCCGTTAATGTTTAGGTCCCAATGTAGGTAATAAGGTGGCGAGCCTATTGCCATTAACCGGGCACTTATAAACCTGCGATAAATACACACATAACTTTGAAAAGCATCGAAAAGTCATTGGTGTGTGCCATGGTAAAACCAACCCGAGACCTCGACTCAGCAGTCCATTACTCATACCACTAGGCTACCTCGGCTAGGCTTCGCTGAGAATGCTATTATAAAATGCCTTCGTCTTTCATAGATCTGTCAATTGCTTTCCTCTTTTCGAATTACAAATTGTTTTGTAGAATAACGTTAGTGTTTTCGAGTATCTTTTTCGGTATTGACGTCCAATTTCACTGACTTATGTTGACGTACAGTCAGCGTCAGAACGATCTTGAGTGAAAAGTCTCAAAGTGATCTTTATACCAATGTATCAATATGAAATCCATTGAGTTTTTGTTGTATTATTGTTCGAATTAAAGGGATGTACCTAATATCAGACAATCAGTTAACAGAAAAGGGCGTAAATCAAAGCATTCAGATCATTTTGGGTACTTTGTTCGTCTAGTCTTACATTTAAATATTACACTTACACACACAGTACAGTAACAGTTTTTCTCCGTGTTAGCTTCCAGAGAATCCTTATACAACTTATATTTTAGGCGAGACAGTACGTACGTGGAATAAACAAAACTAAGAAAACCTTTGCAATAATCTCGCAACGAAAAGCTTCGTGCAGTCATAAGGTTCACCCGAGACATGAATATTAAGAGAGAATTCCTTTCCCACTACGTTCCAAACAATTTGCCATCAGTTTCCATAAAATGGTCCAGCAAAGCGAACATAATGGGGGACAATTTCTTTTACCACCTGAGCCTGTATAGATGGTTATGTTGGCAAATTGCTATTGCATGGTCCGTAGATAATTTGCAGCCCTTCCTGTCGCGTCGATGGCGAAATAATCAATAGATATTGGTTAAGTTTCGATATAATGTTGTACAGCTTCGAAGGGGAATTCGGTAGTAACATTTTATTTATCGCTATGTTATTATGTCAGTATTTTGATAAAAATGTAACATGAATGAGATGTAGACGGCCATAGGCTCGCCCTCTATTACGTGGGATCGAAAATTTTGTTGGCAAAATGTGGGTGTTAATACAATGAGCATATGTAATGCAAATAGAATTAAGCATAAACAGCGTAAAACCCCCATTGTATGGACATCATCTGAAATGGCGCACTATCCTTAAATTGAAATAAAAATCATACTAAACCTCTCCTTCTTTCTTTCCTTAAAATGTCCTTTAAACATGATGTGCGAGCTATTGTGTATTTGCATAACATTACAATTAAATAAAAATTAGCAATCAATTACTAAAGACTCACGGAAATTGTTCATGTAATTAAACTTAAAACTTAAAATATATTGTAATAGTTTTAACTGCACCCCACTGTTACACTAGTGGTTTATAATTACAGATTAAATTGTGTTTGTGATATAATCATAGGGTACAATTTAATTAAATACGAAATCTTTAATATAACTTTTTAAAATATTAGAAAAATTAGTGGAATTAAGTTTTACGAAAGAAGTAAGTTGATGTCACTCAAACCACACCACTCCGACACCAAGTGATCGATCATTTTGTTTTTTTTCATAGAGCAGCTTTTTGTATTTTTCTCGCTGAAATTATACCATGGGTAAAAACGGGGCACAGCTGATTTATATGCGCATAAAATAAAAAGGTATTTGAAACTAAAATTAGTCATATTTACGAATATAATAATCATTTAAGGAAGTAATTTTTCACTGCTATGATAATAATATGCAAAAAGTTCAATGGAAGGCCGCCTGCATTTAAATAATGATAATATTTTAGGACATAGGTACTACACAGCCCTATCTAGACTCAAAAGTAATGTAGGTTCTGATTTTGGTAGAAAACGTAGACTATTCGTTGATATCATTACGCATAAGAATATGAGCTTTCAGTATATAGTTACGCATTAGAAATAACCTGATTGAAACTGCTCTGAATACAATTAATAGACCAGCTTTTGAAAAGTTTAAGTGAATTTACCCTCTATAATATAGTTGCGATTCTTAATCTACTGCTATTAAATATCTAGTTGGTCCCAAGTCAGTATAAATGGCCCTCTTCATCTGAACGAGGGTCATGCTCGACGTTTATGGCTATTGTTATTTATTCTGTGATACAGAAAACATAGATTTTGTAATAAAATTATTTACTAATCTCTAGATTGAGCTTTTTGCCGTTTTTTTTTTGCAAACACTGAACTGCTAATGGAAATTTAGTACCTATTGTTGTTTTTCTTTACATTCTTGGAAACAAGTACCTTTGCCTTACAGAATATCGCAGCTAAATAACCTCGTGTTATGTTCTCGGCGGTGAGTAGGGTAGCCAGAGCTTATTGGAAAAGTTTTGTTCTGTCAGAGAGAAGACCAAAAGCTTCTCCTACTTCTCTGTTCTTACAGGGTCGGCAGCACGAATGTGACTCCCCTGGCGTTGCACTCGTCCATAGACCACGGTAACCATTTTCCATCAGGTGGGCCGTGTGCTTGTCTGTGACCTAAGTAGTATAATAAAAGCAAAAAATATTATATTAACAAAAAGGTAGGTAGATGTGTATCAACATTCAAATTTCACCAACAAAGCATTTTGGTCCCGCGTACCTACGTTAAAATTATAGCGGGAGAAAATCACCTAATCTGGAATGTGCCTGTCCTCGTCAACCAGGTGCTTTTTCCGAGATAGTACTATGGTGATGGTCGTATAAAGACCAGCCCTATTCCTTAGTAGTTTTTTTACACCACAGAGAAATGAGCCCTTGTAATCTACTTCGCCGAGAACCTTTATAATAAAAAAGATCTCATAAATATGAAAGTAGGTAATATGAGGTTTCTTCGATATTACAAGATTTTTACAAGAAATTCCTACAATCTGTTATCTGACTTTCGCAGCAAAATTGAATTTTGGTTTTGATAAAATATTTCTTCAATCTACAGTGATGTTCATATGAAATGTTTTTAATATTTTGATTTCTATTCTGCTACTCAATAGCTTGGACTACGTCTGTAAATATTCAATCTCCATACGCCCACATTCTATTGCCTATATTTTTAATTCTAAGGTGGCGAGGATATTATTTTGAACATGATTCTTTCGGGGAAGGGGAAAACGTTACAAGGGTATCACTTTAATGGAAGAATTAGTGTAGGTAGTGTAAACAATAACTCGAGAAATCAGGGTTGTGTCTTCATTACATCCATCCATACACACACTAGCTGTTGAAGGAAAGATTGAATTATTTGATTATATACATAAAACATAATCTAGATGTACTATATAAGGCCTTATCAAGAGCTTCACGCCCAACCCAATCTGGAAGTCAGTATAGCTGCTGGTTGAAAACCCTCTCACAGGTGGGAGGTAAGACGGAAGTCACTCTCATCAAAACCGTATAATTAAAATGAAAAGGAAGAGAAAGAGTAAGCGTACCCTGTACTCCAATCCGGAAACCTCGAAAGTGGGGTTGAGCCTTTCAACAGAATTTAAATTGAATTTATATTTGAATATGTGTAATGTTGCATGTCATTACTTCTTATGTGTGTGGACTAGGTATAGTTGTCTGAATATCATCATCCTCCTACCCTTATCCCAAGTTTATTTGGGGTCGGCGCAACATGTGTGCTTTTTCCATTCATCTCTATTTGCAGTCATCTCAAAATTCACTCCTTTCCTAACCATATCATCTTTCACACAGTCCATCCACCTCCTTTTAGGTCTTCCTCTCCCCTTGGAGCCATCCACTTCCATAGTTATTGCCTTCCTTACGATATTACTTTCATCCCTACGCATTACATGTCCGAACCAAGACAAACGATTTCCTCGAAGCTTCTCCGTGATCGGTGCTGCTTTCAAACTTCCTCTAATATATTCATTCCTAATTTTATCCATTCTTGTCACACCACACATCCATCTCAACATTCGCATATCTGCTACATGCAATCGTCTTTCATCCGTCACTTTTACTGGCCAGTTCTCCGAACCAAACAGGACGGCAGGCCGAATCATGCTCTTATAGATTTCCGCCTTAAGTCTAAGAGGCATTCGCGAGTCACACGTAGTTGCCGTGACCTGCCGCCATTTCATCCAACCAATGTTAATCCGGTGCTTTACGGCTCGATCTAATTCTCCCATTGCAAAGCGTATAGGGAGCCGAGATACCTAAAATCGGAGCAGGTTGGTATAGGAGCGCCATCAAGCGCTATGACCGTGGGACTAGAGAGACCGCCGAAATCGCAGAATATGTATTCAGTTTTGGTTCTGCTAATTTTCAGGGCAACACTCTCTAGCCCTCTCTTGTCTGAATAAAATTAAAATAAATTGAAATCAAATATTATCTTCATTGAGCAATTCATTGAAACTACAATATGTAACAATTGTAAAATTGTAACCACAAGCTATGTTCAAATATCAAATTCGGTTTAAATCGCGTTAAATGAAGTAGGTACTTGCGTACTTAATAGGCACTGTACGAGTTCCAACAAAGGATTTGTGGTGCTGAATGTAATTTGTAATAATTTGATTATATTACGATTATATTACGTAGAACTTGACTGTAACCAATTAGTATTCATTAATACATACTGTGGGCGTCGTGGTAGGCAACTAAAGGAGAGGGCTGTTCTACATACGACAGTAAACTTGCACCTAACGATAAAAAGCATGCTTGACGGCAATGGGCCCTATTACGTGGGACCGAAAAACATAGCTGCCGAAATGTAAGTATTATTACACCTCTGCCTACCCCTTCTAGGAGTAACAAGCGTGATGTATTTAGTACAGTAAAATTGAATTAGACGCCAACACGAGCATATTATGTTCGTAACATGATACAGGCTTCAAGGAAAAACTTGTATTATGGGTGGTTCACATTACATTCTATTTGTTATATTTTTGGGATTCCGTACCTTAAAAGGTCATTTGTCTGTCCATCTGTCTGTCATGAACGCTTTCTCAGAAACGCATCGAGTTTTAAAACTTGTAGCATATTCCCTAAATATTAAATCATTTTTTAACGTTTTCTGTCGCGATTTATTTGTTATTATTTGCTTTTAGCCCGAGAGATTTGTTATTATTCACCTGAAGTGGTTTTATTTCAATGAGTAATATTCGTGTAATCTTCAGAAAGTATCAAATTCACTTTTTATCTGCGTTAAAATAAAATAAATCAATCAATCAAATTATAAAGCAGTTTATTCGTAACGTACCTTCAAGCATGACAAAAAGCAAAGTACTTTATTTGTAGACGGTAAACTGTCGACGATGTTTCCATAGAAGATGCGTGACCACACAGGTTTCAAGAAATAGAAATGGGCCCTCAAGCGGGCGTTTTGTCATGGGCGACAATGACGTATTATATTCATAGATAGACAAGAAGGGACAAAAATGGCGCAAATACTAAGCTTAAAAAAATATAGCTTGCTAAAAATTCGTCAATGTTATTAATTTATATAAATTGTATTATTATTTATATTAATATTATTTTATTATTACGAATTTATTATTAAAATCGATTTTTTTTGGGTGGTTCACTGTCGCAATTCTGATTGGTGCATAAAATGATGACCAGTCTTCATTTTATTGTCACCATTTTAAAGTGTGGACAACATAATCTATAGTCTATAATATATCATTGATGGGCGGTATGTTTCCTGTCCCATAGAGAACTCTACCCTCTATCCCTTAGTTGCATTCTATGATATCAACGTGAAGAGGTAAGGTGCCTTTATTCTACTTCACTGGGAACCAACGTGGCACGGCACGGCACAAAAATAGAACGACGTGACGCTACAAAAAATATAATGTTAACGAACCTTAAGTATTCCCAGTAAGATAGCCCTTAATGTTCAAAACAAAAGCAAATATAAATAGAAACAAATTATTATTACTACCCACGAGGCCAATGTTCAATTCAACCCTTTAAGGGTTTATGGGATCTCGAAAAATCCCTTTTAATGACGAACGGGTTTGTGGGTTGTTTTATATTTGTAAAAGGAATTTTTGGACCAAGTATAAGTAGCTATTGTATAGATGACAACGTTTTGAGATGTTCTTTATTTTTTAAATTAATGATAGGCAAGTGCATTGTGTTTATACATAGTTTTTGTTAAACATCTGACATATTATACGTTATTTTATCTATATTTTTTTTTCACTTAGCGAAGTGATAAATACAAAGACCCAATATCGTAACAAGTGATATTAGTACGTAAATGATTCACAATTGAGAAACCACTATTTATTATAGTGCATGTTTGAAATTTTGTTTTCTAAAACTTCTGTACCTACTCATTCAAAATCGCATATTTAAAAGACTTTGAGTTTGATTAGTCAAAATAAGATAAATAAAATCTAATATATAAAAATCAATGCCACTTTTCGTTGTTAGTTTATAACTCAAGAACGGCTGAACCGATTTGGTTAATTTTAGTCTTAAAATGTTTGTGGATGTCCAGGGAAGGTTTAAACGGTGAGAAAATAGGTGCAGCGGGAACGGGAAAAATATGGCGGTATGAAGTTCGCCGGGACAGCTAGTTATGTATAACAAGAGACATAAAACCACGTTGTGAAAGCGCATATTAATTGACGAATTGCACTGAATTGATAATATTAATATGGTTGAGAGTCAAGTCTATTTTCATGCGCTTTTATTTATCAAAAATCCTTCCAATGCACCACGACCACTCGTTATCGTCCATTTTGAAATAATCTTTAAACTTGGAATCGCTTGAAATATCTATCTGGGCGATGAAAGTTTCAGAATAGTCTCTGTTTTATTTAAGTTCAGGTTGAAATTGTTCTCTGAGATAGAATTTGAATTTCAGACTTGCAATATTATATGAATGACATATTACATACCTTAGTTTAAATTAAAATAGACTCTTTAGTTAAAAGTATCGTAATTTAAAATTAAACCAAAAATAATCAAACTTTATTATTTTGAAAAGTTAATTCGTGATTGTTTGCTGTAAATTAATATAAAATTCTTTTTCAGAGAAATAAAAAGGAGGATAGGCTGATCTCAATCTTAGACTTATTTAATTTTATAGAAATAGATGAAATCTATTCTTAAGTGCTTAAAATTATATAAAGAAGTGACTATTAATAGAACTACTTATGCAATACGTCTAATGCACTTCAGATCATTATTTTTATATACCATGGAATGTAGATGTAAAAAATAAGTACCAGTCAGAGCCTTCCACGGGGTTGTTCGTGAGCTTCGGTGATTAAGAAGCAGGCAGGCCTCCCCTCAGACCACAACTTGGTTTACAAGTAAAAGAGATATTAGTTCGAATATCGTGTGCTAGTAATTGATTTATGGTGATTTTTTTCTGGTCTTGTACAGCTTTGAACTTTATGCCATTGTTAATGTTGGTTTAAATTTAACTAGTGCGGTTTGAAGTTTTCAAATGTAGCCAACATGTAATTTAAGTTTAATAGTTTAGACTAGCAATGAAAACAATAATTGCGAACCTGCTTTATTGGAACATTAAATTCAATAGAGTACATGGTATCAAAATAAAACTGATTTTGAACCCCTGAACATGAAACCCAATTAATTATTGTATAATTGTCACTCCCTTATTTATTAAAATTGTCAAAGTCACAGTAATTCATGTCAACTTAATAATAATAATATATATAATACTAATATTGTAGCTGTAGAATACTAAGCCGCCCCCTGGATCGCTCCCGGTTCAAAGGTGCCCATCACAGTTCTGTTGCCAGCCTCTGCAACAGAAATGATTCGAAGCGGGAGTCGCCAGTAGGGAATAGCGACTATAATATATTAATAAAATATAATCACTATTACCTACTATGTATTACCGGTATAGTCATATAAATATGTGAATCAATATTTTTATTCTTTTCGATGGTGCACTAACTCTTGTTGCATCAATTGATCAGATTTAATCACATAATCACAGTCGATAGAAGCCGGCTATAAGGCGGCAGTTTAATATATTCAAAGTAAAAATTCTAGGTAAATCTAAGCAATTATTTAGTATACATAAAATCAACCATTCGTATACGAAGGTGAAGTACTCATTGTACTATATTCTAAATACTAATGTATAAGTTATATCAAACTCTAATTGCAATATTCAGATGTAACATATAGGTGTGTAAACCACAGACATCCCAGTATGTGATGAGTTATGGCCATGCCACAATTACGTAGCCATAAGCAGCCATAATATGTCAGAACGTGGTATAAATAAAGACAGTATTAATATAAGAGCAAATAAACATACATATTGTGCCTTATACATATTGCATGAGAGGTCCATTTCGTCTCTAGCCGCTGAATGAAGACGCCAATTTCACACTTGGCAGGAATTCCAATTACTTTCATTTAATGTGAAATGGCAATATCTGGGCGTATATGGGAGGCACTCGATGCAATTATTGATCAATGACACTCAAGATGTCTATCTAATAGAAGATTATTGGTTTCTGTAGAGTTTATATTATTGTAGTTCGTAAATGGAATCGTGTTTTAGAATAGCCAGATCACTTTTATGAGTGTTGAACTGAACTGATCCATTGTGTAAAAGTAAAAAAGAAATCTAAGGTAAATTTTCTAAACTGAACTCGAAAATCTCTTTATCGTGCAGCCTTATCAATGGAAATGGAAGCACTTTTTTAGTTTCTCTCATGAGGCCGTTGTTGATCCCAGCTAATGTTTACTAGAGATGTTACGTATTGTTACGTGCATCGTGTGAGATTTTGTTATTTGACTGAGTAAGAATACCTAACTGAGTGAAAAAGCAGACTAGTAATTGTTATTGATGGGACAATCAGAAAAAAAAAGAAATTTTCAGTAGTCAATTTGTAATATTAAGTATCTAGTAGTTAAGTTCTACGTAGTTAAAAACTTACGCTGCTGCAGTTCCAGCGGTTCACACATTAAAAAGGTTTCACGGTAGGTTATTTTAGTGTGGTGAGGCCCCACACGGTTTTTCCGGATGAACACACAAAGGTAAAAAGAAACAACATTCACAATTCATAAAACGTAATCATAAACGTGTGCCTGCGGGAATATTGCGCCTAATATTAGGAGTGAAGCTAAAATTGTTAAAGCAATTACACACAGAGCTTGTGCATGCATATTACATGAGCTCTCGTAACCAGCTGGAAGAATCTGATAAACGCCAACGATGTAGCACATGGAAGCGCACTCGTGATGATACTACAAGTTTCCTCCTGAGAGGCTATTTATCACGAAAGCGGTGAGCTATAACCGAAATGTAAGGGCGATTGGATGCAGGTTTCGTCTGAATGATGCATGAGACTTGGCCACAGTCACACATGTAAGCGAACCGTACATGCTAACTAATTCAATACAACGCCAAATCTAATACGTCTGATTTAATGCACTGCGACATGTGCGCACTTAATCGGAAGCATGTTACCCACACCATGCATGTCATGTGCAAATGGAATAGTTATGCACGAGTTATTATCGATATTCGTAAATAAAGATGTACTATGTAATTTAATATTGCTGCAAAATGCAGTCAGTTACCCATCAGGTAGTTTCATCCCATACTTGCGAATCATTTCGTAACACGGTGTTTGCCAGCATACACACAGCATAGAAATGATTGGCCGATTTTAATGGCACTTTTTCAATTATGTATATGATAGATATATGATAGATGAGTATAGCCTCACCTCAACCCTCATTTTTTAATCGTGATTTTTATATGAACTGTATTTACACGAAATGCCGCGTCACTACTTTTGACTACTCATTTTGAATTTATACACTTAGGTACTTCGATTTTGTTGAGTATATTTTTAAACTTTATCCACAGTAAATTTGTACAAGAGTGGACTTGGGATTATCTGATAGTCTACTTTTTCTTTTATATGGTAGAACAATGTTTGTCGGGTTAGCTAGTATCATAAATAAATCGGTTGAAGTTCAACCGCCAACTTATTTGCGTCCCTGACATTTTATAATAGCTGGAAAGTTAGACAGGAATACTACGCTTCTTAAAACTTCGTACTTCAAACTGGGATAACGTTGCATCCCCTGGTACTTGGCACGATTCCAGAAGAAGCAGTCAGGATGCCGTCGTTCTAAATTATTTTATTATTTCATGATGTTAGTAAAACATTAAGTGGTTCGCGCGCTTTACCAGTTTTTTATTCCAGTTCCATCAATGGAAATTTATTTATGACATAGGTATTTTTTTATATCTTATGTAAAATAAAAAAAATTGCATCGCACATAACTTCCGAATAGGTGCATTTCTTTTCATGTATCCGTTATTGTCAGGATATAGGTATGTTTATATACAAGTTTTTTTTTTTTGGAAAAGACGATATTATAATTGCACCAAGGCGATGCCAGGATGCACAACTGATATTCTAGGATGTCAAGGGTCAACGATGAAGAGGATATCCCGTCATGTACACGTAGCAAAACCTAGACACAAATATAGTATAAATTTATACCTATAAATATTAGCTCTGAGCGGGAAGCGAAGTCATGACCTGCCTACTTAGATTTTACATTCTACCTTCGTAGGTACAACATGCTCACATCGCTTAATAAACAGAAAAAAGACAATAGTAAGGTTTCACTAATTCAAACATTCACTTTGTAATAAATGCACAGTTTTATGTTTACAAATGCATATCGTGATCCTACCGATACATAGAATCGTCTACATGTCCATCAATGAATCAATTTGCCTATTACAATCCACAGTCTGCATCATTCTCTGAGCCTTTTTCTTTGTCTAAACGTAGTAAAATTTAATTCTCTGAGTTATGGAAACTTGTATAAGTTTTATTTATAAAAGATTCCAGCCTTGAATTTCTTAATAATTTCTCATTAGGTTTTGTAAGATTTCCCGTATCATATTCGCAAGATCGTATCCAATTACACCCCTTGGTAAGGGTTGCACGATTTTATATGGAAGAGAAAGTTTCTACGAGAAATTCGAAAATAATAACCCTGAATTTCGAATATTTAACACATATTTAATTAAAGTTGAAAATGATTTGCCTCCTCAGTTTAACAACGTGATCTTTTACACGAGACGTCTTCATTAAAGTACTCTTTTGTATCAAATTTTTCAATAAAAATGTGAAAGAAGGAAAGAAAAACATTTTTTTTTTATGAAAGGCATAGTGAAAACATAGTAAATTATAGCCTAGTCTTTTAATTAAATTATTTGTATCGAAGTGCCATAAAAACGATCACTATTAACCAAAACGTACGCATTGATGTGACCGTATATAATTATTTCTAAAATAACAATGCAAAGACTTCAGTAGAATCATGAAAGATAAATATCTACTGGCCTGTCCAGATTTCGGTCCAGAATTAAGGGTAAACGTCGCAGTAATAACATAATTTATTAATATAAATACGGTTTTACGGTCGGTCAATAAAACGGAGAACGCGGAAGGCGTACCAGCTACTGCCATCTAATTTTATGCTGCCGAATACTGTGGGCTGTGTACGCTCCGATAAACATAAACACATTAATGGAGACATTAGGAGCTTGCATTTCTTAAACGCAAGTCTCTGTGCTCTTGTTTTGCAGACGGTTATTTATTTACATAATGTAACTCCCAAGTTATATTATGTAAATAAACAACCATCTGCAAAACAATTCTGAGAGCTTATTGGGTAGTAACGATCAATTGCAGCAACCCAAAGTTGTCGCTTAGAGTGCACTACGCAATTGAATTTGCATACTGCGATAACAATTCCAATATCCGTTGGGAATAAGCTCATTGCCTATATGGGCATATATTATTATGCAGATGTATGTATTTTGGAACATTAACTATTATATGGCGTACAGTCTATGCCATTGTGATATGTGAGTTTGATAGAAAATTCGTTATTCAATGTTATCGTACTTAGTAACTGAATGTGACTTCGTTTGAACTTCAGATCTAAAATTGGATTGGTGTGTGATCCTTATCTAGATATATAAAAATCTATATATATAAAAATCAATGCCACTTTTCGTTGTTAGTTCGTAACTCAAGAACGGCTGAACCGATTTGGCTTATTTTAGTCTTGAAATATTCGTGGGTGTCCAGGGAAGGTTTAAAGGATGAGAAAATAGGTGCAGCGGGAACGGGAAAAATATGGCGGTACGAAATTCGCCGGGACAGCTAGTAAATCATAGATTATAGGTTCGATTCTCACTCAGTGCGTCGTTTCCATTTAATTTTTCGCGAGCTTCGTTCCAGGAACGGTCCACCTACCCTAAGGCGACGACGACGACGTGGCGACTTAGCGGTTTCATCATTGTCATCCTCACCCTCCAAAGTTCGACCTAATTTTGGACCCCGGGGACAGCTTATTGTTTTTAATTGGTGTGTCGGCTTTTCCGGGAATTATAGCTGTCTTACCTCCCAATCTCGAGAGGAAAGCCTGCGCCAAGGCCTCGTCTGTTATTTTGCATCGTCCATTGGGGCTTAAGTTTGCTTGTTCCTCTACTATTACAACTATGACAGGAATTTGAATTCTTTGTCTAATTGTACTTAATTACGTAATGTATCGTCCAAAGTAGCTGCAAGTATAGTTCACGTCATTGCTGAGTGAATAAAGTTAGTAGACGGAACCGGTGACTTAGTGCCGTGAGACAAGAAACACTGGTAGAAGACCTTCGTTGAAATGTATTTTAGGTGTAATTAAATAGGGTCGACCTCCCAGTCCAGAATATAAATATTACAAAATATAAAATTACTAATTCGACAGCCACCGTGGCGTAGCGGTAGTGAACGCGGCCGCTACGCAGGAGGCGCGGGTTCGATCCCCACTCAGTGCAAATATTTATGTGAATGAAATATGAGTATTTGCATTGGTCTGGTCGTGCCTCGGAGAGCACGTTAAGCCGTCGGTCCCGGTTGCCATAAGAACATCTATGGCAGTCGTTACGGGTAGTTGGAGGCCTAAAAAATCCAAAAGCAACGGTCTAACTGCAAAGCTTCGATATTGCCTAATGTTAACATTGGGTTGTGGAGGTCAGATGACAATCGCTTCACGGAAAATATCGAGGTCTAGCCAAATCCGTAGTTAAGACTGGTAAAGCGGACGCCAGACTCCGAGCTGAAAGCTTCGGATGCGACTGAGCTGGGAATTAACGCTAAGAGGAAAAGAAAAAGAATAAAATTACTAATTTACAGTGTATCAAAAGCACTCGAAACCGGCAGGTTTTCATGAAAGGTGGTTAATGATGGTAGAGAACACGGGTGAAGTGTGTAGTAAGGACAAAGGTAGACACGATGGGCTAATTAATTGCCTTAAAGGGGAAAAGGTGCGAGTTGTACGTACATAATTTGTTGTCCAAACTAATTCAATTACGACCTTTGACGAAAGTTAGTCTTATATGATCTTGAGGAGAGTTAATAAAATGGGAACATCCTCAAATATGAAATGTGTAGTGTATAATACTGCGGTACTCTGATGGTTTGAGAAGAAAAATGTATTTCATACTGTGTCACGACCTAATGGAATATGTCCGATAAAAAGTAAATGGCAACAAACAACTACTGCCTCGGGGCTTATAAACCCTATAAACCTTCAACTAGGTATATTCATCGAAGATATTAAAAAGAAATGGAATCATTTTATGTTAAACTAGCTTTTGCCAGCGGCTCCGCCCACGTGGATGTCGGTTATCGCGACTAAACGTAGTCTGTGTTATTCTGATGTATAAGCTATCTTAGAGTAATGTATACTCTAAGATAAGCTATATTATGATAAAGTTTCATTAAAATCCATTCATTAGTTTTACGTGAAAGAGTAACAAACATCCAATCATACTTACAAACTTTCGCGTTTCTTATAATATTAGTAGGATTATTGATAAATACCAAATAATTTTTTTTGGAATTTTTGTCTGTTAGTCTATTTGTTCGTGATCGACATAAAACTACTGAACGGGTGATGATGCGGTTTTTATTAGAAAGTTCTTTTTTTGACTCAAAATCTGCTGCATGTTTGATCGCATTTGCTTGTATAGATCCGGAGATAGGACGTACTTACATCCACGCTGGTGGAGTTGTGAGTATCCACTAGTTCTTCATCGTCGTCTTTGTGTCCTTGAAACTGCTTGGATTTTTTATTTAGTCAATCACTCATTAACGATGAGAAGACATTAACCCTAGTGTGATAAAAATCATAATGAATTACGATTAAATGGCAGAGTACGCGATACTTACCCTAATAGTGTGTCGCATGGTGTGTCGTTCCCATGGGGAATATCTTTTTATTTATAAGAGTAATTTAGCCACCAGATTCTCTGTCTATGCAGCTACTCTATCTTTCTATTGAGGCTGTGGTAAATACCGGAAGCGTTACCATACTAGACTACGACCAGTCACTTTCCTTATAAGTCTCCGTATTGCGATCTCTGCTACTTATTCTTCTCATGTTTCAATACGTAATCGTTCTGCCTCGGCTGATTACTTAAAAGCCATTCTTTAGTTACTTATTGATGTATACTTAATGAATGCGGTATGTACGGAGTCTGTCTATACGGAGATGGAGCTTTCACGATGGCACATCTACCACAACCAGATGTCACCTTTGTCAGGCCACTAGGTGTGACGAAAACATAAAAGTAATTTATTTTAAATTTCACTATGTGGACATACATAGAAACCTTGGCGTGTCCAAATGACGAAAGAATAATTTGTACTAATTTAAAGTTTCACCAACTGAACACACGTGTGGTCAGTCTCTCGTATCGAGTTGGTGAAAAACCCCTTTGCACTTGAGCGCTAAAGGAATATTACATTATTAAATCAGTATTCTACTAATATGAAACCCTACTGACTAAATTGGTGACTGCCCCGTGGCACTACCCAAAGGCACTACTGGTAGTGGCAAGGGTAAAATTCTATCCCCATAATTGTGCCTGTTACCAGGCAGCAACTTGTAGCCCACATGCATTTGAAAAATGTCAAACTTATGCTAAAGCGGCACGTCAGGCTACGTAAATGAATTTTTACGGCTGAGGCAAATTTAATGCTTTGATCGAAACGATTCGTAGTTTTGTATTCAGTGCACAAATTTAATAGTATAATAAAAATACCGCTAGTTAATGTCGATATTAAGAAATATTGGGTTACTCCGAATTCAATTCATGCTGTCTATAGCATGCAATGAATAACATTTTCACATTTACATTTTCTAATTCACCTGAGATGCTTTCAGTGATTTATTTTATATATTTTGGTATTAAATTTGGCTTTCTGTTGAATATTTTTCTGAAAAACCGAGCAGTAAGTTTTGTAGCACTTCTGTTTTTTTTCATTTTATTGCTCAGGCTCATACATACATACATATACTCACGGCTGTAAATCCCCGAAGGGGTGGGTAGAGGTGTGTTTATACACCTCTACCTACCCACTTTTTGCTAACTATGAATTTCGGTACTGCTCAGTATTAGGAAATTAATATTTAGGTATTGGACTGCACTCACAACGCTATTTATTTTAATCTTATACATACATACATTCACGCCTTTATCCCCGGACGGTTAGGCAGAGGTGAATTAACACCCACATTTCACCAATCATTGTATTAGTCCCACGTAATAGGGGGTGAGCCTATTGCCGTATTCCGGACACTATTGTTGACTTGAGCCACGTATATGAGGCTGAGTCCGGCTGAGGAATCTTATAAAAAGATTAATAACGGACATAGACTTCTGACATTCGTTGTCAAATCATCCTGTCATGCGTCATACACAATACCCAAACATGAAACCTCCTGAAACATGAGACCAATACAAACAGCCATATCCATATAATCCATACTTATAAGTATTGGTAGGTACTGAGCAAGAATTTACATTTTATGTTGCAGTTGTGCACCACGCCATTCAGTTCGTCACTCCACTGTAACGATTTTATTGGTACACATCATATTTTAAGCGTCGAATTTTTAACTTAGAAATTCTGTTGTTCAGTTCAGAAAATATTTTACTGCAGACTTTTGAAAAATGAAGAATACGCTATTTCAAATGTAATAATAAAATTGAATATATATTTTTCTGTTTGCCTTTTTGTTTGTTTGAACGCGCCTATCTGTGGAATTACATTTGCGATTTGATTTTTTTTCTTTATTAGATGTACACTATGCTATGGTTTGACCTTTTAAGAACCGAGTAAAATGACGAGAAATACGCGGGCACACTTGCGATGTCATACAGTGGAATAGAACCAAGTACAGAGCGGCAGCGCAGCGGTGAGAGAAATAGTGAGGTAAAGCTAGTGACTAAATGCATTTAAGAGTGTTTTATTAAATTAATAGTATATTCTCACAAACTTAAAGCTTATTTTTAATTATATTGCACACTAGATTTTATCACCCAGCGCTTAATAGAAGGCTATGGTTGAATTGGTAGTTTTATAGCCATTAAAGGCACATTATACCGCAATGTTTACCTTGACAAATGGCTATTAGCATTTTGATTGCACAGTGTACGCACAACTAGTTGTTTGTGCCTGAACATTATGGTTGATCAAATTACTGCTATGTTAATTATATGTTAGGCAAACTTGAAAATGTTTATTAATGCGATGAACTGATTTATTTCGGTATCGTGTTTGTAAAAGCTGTTATTATTATAATAGCTAATTTTCATAGTACCTATATATAATTTACATTTCGCAAGCAGCCAAACATGATTACTTTTCTTTATAATACGGAACCTCCTGGATCTTGGACTGTATCTTGTCTCAATATATCCTTATAAGTTGGATTCGCTGTGATTATTGCAATGTGGTGGTAAGCTAATGACAGTACGACTACTTGCGATGATTCGTTCCCATATATTCCGAAATGAATTTGTATACTGAACAAAATTTGAACACTATCTTCATACTCAAACTCCTACATGTCTGAGAAACAATTACGAGACCACTTTATTAAGCTCTAACGGGTCTAACTTTGTAGTATGTTTAGGCACTTTGAAACTGTCTGAATATATTCTTAGAACACAGCTATAGCTACTTGTACAAACTACATGTATGTATAAAGACTAATTTTATAGTTGTAGTCTCAAGTCTCAACAATGTATGAAGTGAATTCCTTACCACCACACGTATTTCCGTCTTCCTGCATGAAAAAGCATCTGATGTGGCCGTCAAACTAAGTGCCACCATTGTAACATGGTACGTGTCTGTAATGGTCTCTTTTCTGAGACTTTACCTTCGGCTTACCATCAGGCGAGGTGAATTCAAATTGGCGTGTCCTATATAAAAATGAGACTTTATATATTAATTTTACGAGTTAATATTTATATCCGGCAATGGGTACGACCAATAACTAAGCGAAGTTATAAAATTGCAGTTCATCTTTCTTTCTATTCAATACAGCAAAAAATGGTGACCACTTCCGACCACATACTTTCCGATCAATTGATCTCACATACGTACAATTTCACTTAAAGGTTGGAATTACAACCCGAGCATTCTGTACAGCGTATAGAGATATCGACCAATGCACTGGAATTCTCTTGGTCTAGGACGTGATTCGCATTCTCCTTTGCAGGGAATTCTAGACAGCGAGCTTCCACACTCGGCCTGCTCTCATAATGCGCCCGAGGAAATTTGCCAAAATATTTTACGCATTCTCAGCTTTTAATTTGGCTCGAGAACCGAGCGCAGCGCAAGATGATTCAAGCCCTAAGAATAAATATCACTATTGCAACAAGGTATGGTTTTTCTACATCGACTAGATTTAAATTTATATAACTTTTCTGACACTATAATAATCTATATATGTATGCATTCAATTAGTTTGAACGTAGTCCCGAAAAAAATATTTTTAATCGTTTCTACCATTAATCAATATTAATGGTAGTGTATGGTAGTACCATTCACATTAACGGTACAAAAATCCTACCTGCTATTATTAAAGTTAAATATATCTTCAAAACCCTACAGCTTTGAAGTATTTGTTACGGTTATTTTAATGGATTCAGCGGTCTCTTTGTTCTAAATATGAATGAATGGGGCCTTAAATTTCCCACATGCGGCTAACCGCATAATTCTTTCACTATACAGTCGCTTACATATTTCATGGCTCCACGCTTTTAGTACCAAGCACAATACATCTCTAAACGTCTTAAATAAAAGAAAGGCTTTCTGTGCAGAGTATTGGTAGAAGGTGGAAGTCACGTGGTGGCCCTCTAACATCCTCGGGATAATTCGGCCGCAGTCCCCCACGTTAGCCGTACACCCTTTACGTGACTAGTATTACAAACTGGCAACTTATATTAAAAATGACGTTGTTGATTTCGTCACTTGAAAGTATTGGTGCTTGTTTTCACCGTAATTGCGGTGCAAGATGGTAAGGCAGTTTATGAGATTTTATTTTATTTTTCTTTATTTGGGAAAACAAACAGTTACATAATGTACTTAGCCTAGGGTCTTAACATTATCATTATTGTAATTATGCAACCTACTACGTTATCCACATGTTATGAGATTATAAATTTGGGTAACAAAATCTGTGTGGATGTCGATTTTCACGCACAAACATAGCTTATGTCCTTTCTCAAAGTCTAATCTACGCTTGTTTCAAATTTCATCAAAATCGATACTGTGGTTTAGACGTGAAAGCTTAACAGACAGACATAGGTACAGAGTTACTTTCGTATCTATAAAATTTGCATAGACATAGATTCCTATACCTATTTTATTCTAGTAGGGGGAGAAGATTTTATGGTTTACGGGATTTTGACATACTACGGTAGTTATTTTTGCAAATCGTCAGATCCATGGATAAATTTACTTGCTGTGCCAAGTCTATTTTGTAATCAATGGCCAGTTATTAGATGACGGTATTGGTAGAATTCAAGAGCCACCCCATGTCATCAGTTAGGTTAGTAATGTTCTCGATCCGACCATTAACATGGGGTTCAACCCCTATTATGTGGAACCGTAAAATATTGCAAAATTTCTGTGTAATATATATATCTATGTCAATTAGTATATAATAATATTATACAGTGTTAGTATGTAACTCAAGCAAATATCATTTTTATTTTGTCTAAAATTAGTCTCTGAAATTCTGTACTGGTGTTAAAATGTATGTTTAGTGTTTACGATGAAATCTAGTAATTTATTGATACAATTAGAAAACAAATACTTTAGTTCCTACCTAACTAATTCCCTATTAGTTAAAGGAGGTCACAAGATCTATTACCAAGTAGGTAACTTTCATAGGCAGTTCTATTTTTATTGAGTAAGAGTAGTTGTAGAGGGATAAATTAACATTAATTATAATCATTATTATTGTTCATTGTTTGTGACCTTAATTGAGGCGTTAATGTTTTTTTTTTAAATTTATTTTGCTGTAATTTTTATTTTAAATAAAGAATGTTGTACTGATAATCGTTTCATTTAGAGACCCTAATAATCGTTTAGATGGTTGAGTATGTTACTTAATAACGTACAAATTATTTAGTACATAACTTACTCGCTCCACGGGAGTCCTATTTCCAGACGATTAAAAAAGAAATAAGTACTAAGGCCCGCCATACCGTCGCCTGTTATTCTCCAATATAAGACAATTTACCAACAATTAATTAAAAGTTAACTAGAGTTAGAAATAACTGTCCACAACTCGCGCCACGGCAAAATAATAAAGATTTTTTTTGTGTAAACTATTTTTAGTTTTAAGGGCATTCATTTTTGGATTTGAATTTAGAACAATAACTTTAACATTGGTCGGGACATACCTATATCTGGGATCTAAAAGTGTGCTCTATACGCGCAGTATGTGTTTCGGGTGTCTTTTGAAGATAACACAGGATGCTAATGCGGTGAACGAGCTCAAATTCACCAAGAAAGAAAGAAAGAAAATACATTTATTGCATACACAAGGCACATTACATTATACACCACTTAAAATAAAAAAGATAAAATAAAAAAATAAAGACGCAACAAAGGAAATAAGGCATCAAAACAAGCAAAACTATCGTGTGCCAGGGCCTCGTTCGGGTTTTTCTGGAGCGAATGCCGTTTGACCTCCCAGCCCGGAGAGGAAAGCCTGCGCCAGAGCATCGTCCGTTGTTTAGTAGGTGCACGCTTCAGTAGAAGAGGTCGGCTTGGGCTCCAAAGGCAGCGTCCTGTCGTATCAATAAAACTTACATAACACTTGTACGGGGAATAATGACATTACCTTGCGAAATTGTATTTTTTCATTGAACTATCTTACACATAGAAAAAGAAACTAATAGAATTCATTTAGAATCATTTAGGGTTCCGTAGCCAAATGGCAAAAACGGAACCCTTATAGATTCGTCATGTCTGTCCGTCTGTCCGTCTGTCTGTCTGTCTGTCCGTATGTCACAGCCACTTTTCTCCGAAACTATAAGGTCTATGCTGTTGAAACTTGGTAAGTAGATGTATTCTGTGAACCACATTAAGAATTTCACACAAAAATAGAATAAAAATTTGGGGGTCTCCATACTTTAAACTGAAACTCAAAAAAAATTGTTTTTCATCAAACCTATACGCATGTGGTAACTATAGATAGATCTTTAAAAATGCTATTGAGGTTTCTAACATCATTTTTTTCTAAGCTGAACAATTTGCGCAAGAGACACTTCCAAAGTGGAAAAAATGTGTCCCCCCTCCCCTCCCCTCCCCCTTTAAATTCTAAGATAAGAGAGTGATAAATCTAAAAAAAATATAATGATGTACATTGCCATGCAAACTTCCACCGAAAATTAGTTTGAACGAGATCCAGTAAGAAGTTCTTTTTAATAAGTCAAACCGCAATTTTTGCCTTTGCTGCTATGGAACCCTTCATGGGCGAGTGCAACTCGCACTTGGCCGGTTTTATTTTTATCAATGTTATATTTTATCGTAGTATTCGAGACTTTGAATATAATTATTATATTTTTGGCTTAATCGTTACATGAAATATATTTATACTTATAATATAACCTAATTAATTAAAATTTTTGTACATGTAGGTAAATAAATTATTGAAAATTGAGAATTCGAGGAAAAGATGTCAACGGCGAATATCTTACATTAATAATATCTCGTGAACATAATTGAAATGAGTTTGTTTTACAGCTTCATAATATGAACATAATTCTGTTTCGAGTGTACATCATCCGCTTGTTTGTTCGTGTGGAGCCGCCATTGCGATGTTCAAATATTAATTTCGGTACCGCTAAGATTTATTAACGAACGGGTGGCTTCACTTTTATATTAGAACGGTAATTCAATGACTAAATTAAGATGTACGATACCTACCGATACAGTTCGTATCCTGAAATTGTTTAAATAAAATATTGGGCTAAGTATTACTTGTACATACATACATATATACAAGTAATACTTAAATAAATATTTGATTTGATTTGATTTGATAAATGTTAAATAGTTCTTTAATACTTTCTATGTGATCCATTAAAATCTAGACCGACTCGAGTATACCCTATGGCCTATAGGTAAGGAATACAAATTGTATCATCATGTAAACTGCCGCCAATACTACTTCAATCGTTAACATGGCATAACAGATATATGAATTGTAACTGCTTCTCTCGCGATTTACGTTCTATCATTATTTAATTATTTGGAATTATTTATAAATCATTCGCATGTGTAAAGAATAACCAATGGCAATTTCACCTCAGCCCCCCTAGATAAGAGGCAATTCGTTGCTCGGCGTATGATGAAATAGAATGGCAAATGTATAGGATTTGACGTTTTTGACATTCGTTGACGCCTGTCATATACGTCAAATCCCATACATTTGTCATTCTATTCCATCATACGCCGAGCAACGAATTGCGACTTGTCTAGAGGGGCTGGCAACCTACAACACACAGACGACGTGCGTTTTAGTCGGTACGAGTATCTTTTCAAGTCACATAATAAATATGGACTAAGTTACTTTCATATTATCATTTCATGTTATTAGATAATACATTAGGTAATCTTATTTCTCTTTCAAGAAGAAATCTTTCCCAATCCTTTGTCCGTAGGGAACTAAGTCGACGAGATACCATAAATATGTTTTCCTAACCGTATATAAATAAAATGGACTGGTTCTAGAGTAAAAGTAAAGAAGTATGAAATTATCTTACCAATATAAAAAGCATGAATATATCAACAGTCTGTTTCTCTTCTTTTTCAATAAAGTTATTTTCTCTATAAGTATACCTATTATTATTGTACCTATAGGTATTATTTTATTTTACTGTAAATGTTGACTTTCGAACCTCTCTTAAAATTCATCAATCGCTAATATCCACAAAAATCCTTCACCCGGTTTTATGAACTTAATCCAACATCCCTCTTGTTAAAGTCGTGATACACTGATTGCGTCGTAAAGCAACGTTTCTCATATTAACCTCTATAAACCCCACGTACTGGGTTTTACAATAGTAAACCGAAAATCTATTAAAAACGTAAAATCGGTTCTCAAAATTCCATACGAGGACAAAGGAGGGTAAGTAACAGGGATCGTAACTGTAACCCTTTTACGCTTAAGGCTCAACAACCGTAAAAGTATCGAGTGTCGTAAAATTGATCCAAGTAATAAAATTACATACCGTGAAGGGCGAAAATGAAATATTGTGTAACCATTACAAGGAGAAAATAATACTTGTTTGTGCTTAGGAATACCATACTATGCTTAGTGCCTTATAGTAAGAAACATTATAATTATTTTTTTATTTGTTTTGACCTCTGATAACTCATCTGATGAGAAGTGGTTAGGTTACACTAAAACATGCAACTCCTGTATTTCAATGGCACTATATTGGTTAACCAAGTTAGTATTGCTATCTGCAAATTCTATAAAGTAATTACACACTATCTTTTCTGTAAATTCGAACGAGAAGTCAGTTATACCGTCGTCATAGCCCCAAAAACGCAATATACCATATCTTTCAGTAGATAGGTAGATATAAAACCCAAGGCTAAGAAAGCCGAGGCTGCCGCGAAGGGAGTGCCGGGGAGGCTGCGCGCACCTCGATCAACGGCTGTCCTCTTATCGCTGACGGTGGAGGGGGCAGAGAAGGGCGTGAAGCTGGGCCCGGTCCTGAGTTATGCCAAGACGTTAATAGATATGAAGGCCCTCAACATCTCGGGGGCCATCACGTTCAGGCAAACGAGGACGGGTGCCCGGCTCATCGCGATACCCGGCACCAGCAGTGGTCCTCAAGCCGACGCCGTAGCCGCGACGCTTAGGGAGTCGCTGGACGCAGCCAATGTCCGGGTGTCCAGGCCCAATAAATGCGCAGAACTGCGCATTTCGGGCCTGGACGACTCCATCACGGCTGAGGAGCTAAGGCTCACCGTGGCGGAGGCCGGGGGCTGTCCTCTGGACGCGGTCAAAGTTGGAGCGATCCGCTTCGGCCGCTATGGACAGGGGGCGGCAGTTGTCGGCTGCCCCATCGCCGCAGTCCTAAAGGCTGCCGAGAAGCGGAGCCTCGCGGTAGGAGGCATTGCGAAGGTGCAGGTACGGCTCCTGCAGGCTCGACCGGCCAGGTGCTTCAGGTGCCTGTCGGTCGGCCACGTGGGTGTGCAGTGCACGGCGGAGGTGACGGTCGGAGACCGCTGCTTCCGTTGTGGTCAACCCGGTCATGTGGCCGGTGAGTGCGAAGCTCCACCACACTGCTTCAGGTGTGCGGCGGAGGGCAAGCCAGCCAACCACAGGGTTGGCAGCAAAACCTGCACCGGGGGGGAGCCAAAGCCGCGAGGCGGGCGTTCCGCATCTAGTTCGCGGCGGAGTGCGGAGGAGAGGGTTCCATAATGGATCCTCAACTCCGCATCCTTCAGGCGAACGTGGGCCACGGTGTCGATGCTCAGGCACTTCTGCTCCAGAGCATGGCACAGTGGTTCATAAATGTCGCCGCTGTCGCCGATCCATACACTCACCGACCACCCGGGCCTGCCTGGGTGATCGACCTGGATGGGTCGGCGGCACTGGTGCATAATGCCTCTGCAGGCAGCCCCCCTCTTACCGTCATTGCGAGGGGGCATGGCTGCGTGGCGGCACATGTGGGGGAGATAGCGGTCGTGGCCGTATATCTTACGCCGAGTCGACACCGGTACATAGACCAATATCGGCAATCGCTGGATCAGCTGGCCGACGTCGTCAATGCCTGTTACCCTCGCCCGGTTCTTGAGCTCGGGGATTTTAACGCCTGGTCTGTGACCTGGGGATCCCGGCACACGAACCCGCGGGGCAGGGCACTGGAGAGCTGGGCCGCTACACTCGGTCTAGTTCTCCAGAATTGCGGGGCCGAAGCCACGTTCGTGGCCGCGGGGCGCAGCTCGATCGTGGACCTCACGTTCGCGGGCGTTTCGCTGTCACACCGTGTGCGGAACTGGCGAGTCGTTGCGGGGGTGGAGACACTGTCGGATCACCGATATGTTCGGTTTGACGTCTCTCGCCCCACAGGCGATGCGCCGGTCATACCGGCCCCACGCGAGCCGCGCTGGGTGCTTAAGGCACTGAATCGGGAGGTCCTCCTGGAGGCTGCCATCGTACAGGCCTGGGCCATGGCGCCGGACAGGCCTGTTGATATCGATGATGAGGCGGTGTGGTTTCGGGAGGCCATGACACGTGTCTGCGATGCGGGTATGCCGAGGCGTCAGGTCTACTGGTGGTCTGCGGAGATCGCGAGGCTGCGACACGCCTGCGTGATCGCGCACCGCCGGTGGGCCAGATTCCGTAGGAGGCGTAGTCGACCCGCAGATACGGGAGCCCCGAGTGGCGGAGCTTCATGAGGGATACAGAGAGGCCAGAAATGCCCTCCGAGCGGAGATTAAGCGGGCCAAAGCCGCGGCTTATAAAGAGCTGATGGAGACGCTGGAGAGGGACCCATGGGGGCGGCCTTATCTTATGGTAAGAGGAAAGCTGCGCCCCCGGGCCCCACCGCTGACCCAGACTCTCCAGCCGGCTCTGCTCGGAGGAGTGGTTGAATCCCTGTTCCCGACGCGGGCGGAACATGTTCCACCGCGGATGACCCCGCCACCTCGGTCGCCTGTGGCGCCCAGCGTGGTTGACGACGACGTGCCCGAGGTCACTTGGGTAGAACTAGAAAGAAAGAAAGAAAGAAAAATGTTTATTGTGAAACACAGCATAGGATTATTTTTACAGTACAAAGTAAAAAGACACAGAACGCAAAAAGAAAAAAAATAAAAATAAAAACAAAAAAAACATAATTTTATATACTGTGGCGGGCGAGGCGCCACGCCACCCCGATGACACTGACAAATATGACACTTGACAAGTAAATGTCATATCTGTCAGGCACACCGCTACGTGGCAGATTTTGCACGTGATCTTGCACTGCATTATTATAAAAAAACTTGTACGATTACGCTGTGTCCACAAAGGATGGGCACTCAGCATACACTGCGACGGGTATTTACCATCACAGCACTGGTTTTCAGTGCCACCCTTACTTAACCTAAATAACTATTAAATACATTTTTCCCGTCATCATGCAATAACGCTGCTTGAAATCGAAGAAGACACGATAATCAGCAAGAGTCTTAAACACCAGAAGGATGTACCTATACCTGTCTTCTAAAAGTAAGTAGCTTTTCTAACATATTTCCATAAACCAATATTCTATACTTTCACAATACATCCCACTTGATAACATTCAGCCTGATCGTTAGTCAGGCCACTATCACCTCACAAACTGTACAAACTGCCGCTAAAGCACCTCCGCCAAAGCGCCATTCGCTAAAGTACCATTCGCTAAAGCACTATTCGCCATCATTACAGGTCTATCAATACAAAAATAAGGCATGCACAAATGGCCACACGCCGAGAGCCGCTGAAAGTGAGAGGGGCGAATCTGGAATGACTTAGCTTAGGGGCCATAACTTCAGGGTAAGTAAGTTGTGTATAAGATTTAAAATAATATATTTTTTATAATAGAGCTGGCGGTGCGAAGGCTTAGCGCCAAGAAGAACACCGCCCCGGGACCCGACGGCATTCCAGGCCGCGCGTGGGTCCTAGCTCTAGGGGAAGACGCTCTCGAGCCTCGACTCAGAGGGTTGCTCAGCGCATGTTTGGAGCGGGGCCAGTTTCCGAAGACCTGGAAGACTGGGAAACTGGTCCTCATCCGGAAGGAGGGGTGCCCGGTGGACTCACCGTCCGGCTACCGGCCCATAGTGTTGCTCGATGAGGTGGCCAAGCTCTTTGAAAGAGTTATCGCGAAGCGCCTCGTCGAGCACCTCTCTAGAGAAGGGCCGGATCTGGCGGATGCCCAATATGGCTTCCGCCGAGGGCGTTCCACCGTGGATGCAATCATGCGCGTGAGGACTCTGGCGGAGGATGCGGTCGCTCGGGGCGAGGTGATGTTGGCGGTGTCTTTAGACATCTCCAACGCGTTCAACACCTTGCCCTGGAGTTGCATTATGGAGGCGCTCGTGTACCATGATGTGCCTCCCTACCTCCGCCGCATAGTCGGGGCGTACCTGACGGAGAGAGCTGTCATCTACCCAGGTGCGACCGGTGTCGGTCGGCGAGAGATGTCGTGCGGTGTTCCGCAGGGATCGGTCCTGGGGCCGCTCCTGTGGAACATCGGATACGACTGGGTGCTTCGCGGTGAGCTCGTGGATGGAGCCGCCGTGACGTGTTATGCGGACGACACGCTAGTAATGGCGAGCGGGGCTACACATCGCGAAGCAACCCTGAAGGCCACGACCGCGGTTGCCCAAGTCGTGGAACGGATCCGGCGGTTGGGTCTCGAGGTGTCTCCGCAGAAAACCAAGGCCATGTTCTTTCATGGACCTCGGCGCGGACCACCAGCGGGATCCAGCATCACAGTGGGAGGCACTCTCATCGGCATCAAGCCCCAGATAAAATATCTGGGGCTCGTGCTCGACGGTCGATGGGACTTCGGGGAGCATTTCCGAAGCCTGGTCCCCAAATTGGTGCTCACAGCTAACGCTTTGACGCGTCTGCTGCCCAATTTGAGGGGCCCGGAGGACTCCTGCAGGAGACTCTACGCGGGTATCGTGCGGTCCATGGCACTATATGGGTGCCCCGTATGGGCGGACAACCTGAGAGCCAAGTACGTGGACCTGCTGCGTAAACCGCAGCGGAAAATGGCCATCAGGACCATCAGGGGGTACCGCACGATATCCTTTGAAGCGGCGAGTCTCCTCGCCGGATCGCTACCGTGGATCCTGGAAGCGAGATCCCTTTCGGCACTATACCGCTTCCGAAAGGCGGCGCGGGAGCGGGGACACGATCCTGAGCCTGAAGAAATTCGGGCCGTGAGATCCCGGCTCCACAGGGACATGGTGGCGGAGTGGGAGCTACAACTTGGGCAACCACGCGCAGGGCACGCCGTAGTAGCGGCGGTAAGACCCATCATGGGGGAGTGGCTAGAGAGGCCACACGGCGGCCTCTCGTTCTGGCTGACGCAGATCATCACCAATCATGGGTGTTTTGGGCGGTATCTGCATCGGACCGCGAAGAAAGAGCCAACGTCCGAGTGCCATCACTGCGACGCGAGCGAGGACTCGGCGCTGCACACGCTCACCGAGTGTCCGGCGTGGGAGACGCCGAGACGGGAGCTGGTGGCGACCCTAGGAGTGAGAGTTCTCACGCTCGCCACTTTGCTCGCAGCGATGGTTCGCTGCGCAGATTCGTGGGCCGCCGGCGACTCCTTCTGCGAGCAAGTAATGCTCGTGAAGGAGGCGGCGGAGCGGGAGCGCGAGGAGCGAAGGAGAATCGCAAACCGCGCGGCCCGCAACGAGCAGCGGCAACTCGGGCGTCGGAGGTCGCAGAATGACCTCCGTCCCCCATGAGCGCGGGCCTGGGGGTGACGGGTAAAGCCGCCTGTCACCCTAGCAAAAGCAGGCCGCGGCGGCGGCACGCATTGCGTGCCTCCCCATACCCGGGGACGGGTTGGGGACTCTGTGGTCCCCTCACCGGAAGAGGGCCAGATCGAGAGATATGATCCTGGGTCGGCCGGGGTGCGAGGGATATGGCTACGACAATCTCACCTCCGGCAACTGACGGCCCACAGACGGCGTGCGTTTTAGTCGGTTCGAGTCCGACATAACCTCCTCCTCCGGCTACGGTGGGGGAGGTATCCGTGGGGATTTTGCGCACGATAAAAAAATAAAAAAAATAAAAAGGTAGATATAAAACCCGGAATAGGGGAAGTTTGACTCACACAACAGTCTTGCAATAAAAAACAAAGTCGTGAAATTCGTATTAACTTTATTTTTCTCATGTAGCATTATATACCTCACGTAGTGCTTGTAGTTTAGATTAGGAACTATAGTCCATCAACAGAACTTTTGTATAACGTCTAGAGACAAACCTAGCTTCCCGCTACTGGGCTTGACACTCAAGATTCTATTATGCAATAATTCTCTAGATTACCCATCTAACATGGGATGTGCAAACCATCAAAGACAAATTGCATCTGGGATAAACCATTTAAAATTCAAATGAACGTGAAATAAAAGTTGCGTTTGTTATTTTCATCGTCACTCTAACCAAAAAAGCATGGCACTAAATTTATTCATCTAAACGAATACTAGATTGCATTTTCCATGAAAATGAAATGTGGTATATTTGTTAAAAAAACGTTTATAGTGTTATTCGAATATATTTAACATCTCGCTAACTAAAAAAAGTATAGCACCAAATTATTTATCTAAACGAATACCAGATTCCATATTCCATGAAAAATGAACTGCGGTCTATTTGATTGAAAAACGTTTACAGGTTTTTTTAATACTTTTTATAATAGAATGGACTGCTTTGTTTAGACTTTAATTTTATGATATTTATTTCATCACTTTCGTGTATATTATATTTGTTGATTGTAGTGTTGTTAAAACTAGTAACACACGCACCGATGTGGAGTATAAGACTGCCTAGGTCTTACTGGCTGCCTACTGACGTAGTCGGTTAGATACTCTATTTATCAAATATCTCTAGTTAATTGTGAAATTATTGAACTGATAAACCACAATTCCACTCAGTATTATTGGAAATTCCATTACCCAATTTAGGTAATTGAATAACGTACCAATTATATTCATTATGCTCAGAATAATTTGTACAGTACCGAATGAAGTTTATCATTAATTTTATTACTGCCTATGTTTGAATAGTAAGCTTCCGATTGTAACTGTAACAATTAACTATAGATTGATTAAAAACGATTGACCAATAAATCCATAATATAAATAGCGTGCCTTCATATTATATAACGGGTGGCGCAAAAGTAAAGACCCTATTTGGTTCGGCTATAACATTTTTTCTAAATTAGAAAACTAGATTTAGGTTTTTTTAAATGTATATTTGTACCATTAAATTTCGTACCATTAGGATTTAAAGATGATGTCTTTTAAATGGTGACCTCCAGAGTTGATACATTTGAGCCCTATTTATGACATTTTGCATAACTTGCCGTAACACTACCTGCGATATGTTCGTTATTTCTTGACGAATGTTTTCTTTTAGAGCTGCGAGAGTCTGTGGCTTGTTCACATACACCCGAGATTTCAAAAAACCCCAAAGAAAGAAGTCTGGACTGGTCAGATCGGGTGATCTTGCAGGCCAAGGCAAATCGCCAAAACGAGAGATAACTCGGCCTGGAAAAGCGTTTGACACAATTATTCCACGTTCTTGGGGAGTAAAACGGTCCATGTTTATTTTCAGTGTATTTTACATTTGTTCACTACACAATTTTCAACAACAGAATGACAGAAAATTTCATATAAAAAAAATAAAGGTATTTTCTTTGGTGCCACTACTTTTGCGCCACCCGTTATATATAATAAATATAAATTTTAGTACACCAGTAGAAAAGCTTTTTACATTATTGTTCATTTTCATTCATATTACATGTTTTATTCGTAACCCCGCTTTGTTTCCCGAATTTTTCATATTATTGTCGTTATGTTCAGTATTCTCATTTTTCTGGGCAAAACCATTATGTAGATTTCAATTCCATTCAGAGCAGATTTATAATTTTCAAGATTTCCATATTGCTGGATCCTTTTTTTATTGATGTATATACTTATGTTACATTTATGAGCTTTGTTTTGCATTTTTTGGAATGTATGTAATTTTATTTGGACTGCCTCTGTGGCGTAGCGGTAGTGAACGCGGCTGCTACGCAGGAGGCGCGGGTTCGATCCCCGCTCAGTGCCAATATTTGTATGCATGAATATAAATATTTGCATTGGTCTGGGTGTTTCTATGTATGATATGTATGTATTTACAAAAAAAAAAAAAAGTATCTAAGTATGTATATCCGCATTCTAGATTCCATAACACAAGCTAATATTATTCTTACTGTCTCTCAATTTATGAAAGGAAGATCCACCCCCAGATCGAGAAATAGAATTATGAATGTATGGGTTTTGACGTATATGACAGTCGTCAACGTATGTCAGAAACGTCAAAATACATGTCATATATATACGTCAAATCCTATTAATTCATCATTCTATTCTACAATACGCCGGCCAACGCACCATTAAAATGCCATTTATTAAAGGAGTACATCTTCCTTTCTAATAAATTACCGAGCAATTAAATTAAATAACCGCTCGGTTATTCAAACTCACTGTATAAACCAAATTCACTGTTACTGTTATTCAAACATTTATAAAAAAAAAAACAGTCGATATTTGAATTCGATATCATCATCATCATCATCATTTCAGCCATTGGAAGTCCACCGCTGGACATAGGCCTCCCCTATAGATCTCCAATAAGTTCGATATGCTAACATTTAATTCCCAAATTGTGAAACTAGCTATTCCTCACTCTAAAATTTGGTGAAGGTTAGGTCTCTCAGAATCACAATAGCTTAAAGATCTAAATCCACTATATTATTCCCCGCTTGTCTTTGAGTACCTAAATTATTATAATAGATAGTAAATTTGTCCTCAGCTTTTCTCCTTCAAATGGAATTTCAAAATAACATCGCCTATTTGAAGTATATATCAAGAATGTGTAGTATGTGTACCCTCTCACGGTAAGCCGCAAACTTACCCATATTTCATACTTGACAATATATTACCTACCTGTAAGATGCCAATATTTCATCTCATAAGACTCGTTGTTTAACTTCCATCTTGAATAATAAATTCCTTTTACCATTACGGTGGAATTCATTCTTAAGACAAGTAAAGAGCGAGTCCCAGATGAAGGCGGATATCCGGATTTAAGAGCCAAGGAAACATGGCCCGGGTAGTGGAGAGGTTTAAGTACATTATGTTGATTTTTATTAGTGTTTTTCCTTTTTATATCTCAAATCTTGTATCATTTTGTTGAGAACTTTTAATTTTGGTAGTGAGAGCTGTAGAAACTTTTTTATTTTGGATATTTCCTTTTACAACCTTCTTAAATAATGACAGTTTTTAAACATTAAAAGGTCTTAGGATTCCGTACGTTGTTTTAACGTACAATTTTAATATAGTTAAACAGGTTTTAGCCTTGTACGAAAACAATATAAATAATTTTCAGGTTCATGCTTAGCGAAATAGGGAGTTCGCGCTACAATCGAGAATAATAACAATAATATAAACTACTTGAAACCACTGCTAACACAAGCAGTTAAGGGAGTTTAGGGGAAAATTAACAATATTTATTACTAATATTCTTCGATGGATTTGGCTGAAATTTTGCACACACGTATCGAACGATCCATTCGGACACAAGCTACTTTCAATTCCAAAAATATTTTCCTGTCAGTGAGTGTCAGGCTCGTGATCAGTATTCATGATCGATTCACTTTTTGAAGTCAGGCAACAGAAAGTATATAACAATTAAAATTAATACAAATTTCATGAAAATGATTTCTCCTTCAAATTATGAAGTTTTACAATTTACAACTTAAGAAATATCCCAATTATACAAAACTTCTGTTTCCATTTCTGTAAGTTTCCAAGAAAACGTACATTATTAAAACAAAATTCGCTCCGTCCTCACATAAAACCGTTTCTAATGTGACTGAGTTCACGACGGCCAGCTGCTCCAGTATACTTATACCACCCAGTTTATCTGCTGGCCTTCTGCGACACGCCTCAACCCCTGATTTATATATGAAAAGTCTCAATTTATTGTATACCCTGTTTTGGTAGTTAATAGCTCAGGACATTCTGGGGTTAGCCGCGCGGTCAAATTAATGAGTGTGGGACAAACAGCCGAATGTGAATGCTTTGTTTTTGTCTGTTTTCGCGATCGATTATTACCCTTCCCTACCTAATGTAGTACTTAATTCAAAGTAGGAAGGTTTCTTATCGTCTGAACAGATAGGAGATCAGCAAGATTCTTAAAAAAGAGCAGATAAAATTTATGAGTTTTAATTATCCATAAAGTACGCTTATCTTTTCCCTTAATTTATTTTGCTTTCCCTTGACATGACTTCTGAAAACTAATTAACACTTACTTTTAGGCAAGGGAGACTAATTAAAAACGAAAATGCTTTGATTTACGCGTTTGTTAATAGAAATTTTACATAAATTATGAGAAACAATGGTGAAGGACTAACTCATTGTAGAGTATAGTAAAATAAACTAGTAAGTGTTATGACGACAATAAATATTTACATTATGTAATACAAATATACATATAAACAATACAAAACATTATAAAGAAATAACCAAAAATACAAAACAGAATTTCTTGGCTATGTTTTGACTGTTTAGACTCATTGGTCCAATACGCTAAAACAACGACAGTGATCGGAGTTTCAGATAAAGTTCTTTCAGTTTATCAAAAGTAAGCAGCAATTTATGTTAACATAATAATAATAATATAACTGATTTCACTCTGATAGTAGGCATACCCAATTCTCATGTGCCTCTCAATGCGATATAAATGTCTAAATCAGTAATTCAGATGTTATACTTTGGTATTTAGAATTAAAATATTCATTTCGACTTTGGCTTTACACAAGCTTAAAAAAAGAAGCTTAAACAGCATGTGAAAACATCGTGTGTTGTGTATATGTATCCATATTTGACATTTTTTTTATTGAAAATGTATTTTCTTCAAAGTGATTACTTTGCTTTTGATAACAAAATTAATCTCTTTTATATCCCTAGTGGCGCCTCTAAGAGATTAGTTTTTAACATGATCAAGTTGCAAACTTATTACGTTTTAAATAAAATAAATTTAAATGAATTGATACTGGTCTAAAATGTAAGTAATTTATTTATGTTATTATACATAAATACATATAATTACGCCTTTATCCCCGGAGGGTTAGGCAGAGGTCAATTTACAACCACACATTCAAATGAAGAATGAATGAATGAATGCGATAATGAATATGGCCCAATTTCGATTAAAGGGTGAGCACCATATAAATCAATAATGGGAAGTGCGAAGTCCGAGCGAAATTTCAATTTACACTGCGGTCGGACTTGTGATTTGAGTCGGAAGAAATGAAATATTACACGGTTCGTATTCGAGACCCTGACCCATGTCAAATCAGCATTCGCAGGTATGCCACGAATTATTTACGGCCAACTCACTGCTATGAAATTTTTTATCGCAACGATAAATCTTTATTAGCTAAGTTAGAGGATTTTTTCGGGTGTTGCACGAAGACGCATGTATATTTTTGACCTGGATTTCATATTTTGCTACTTTTTTGCAGTGGAATTTCGTTATTGATTTTTTGACATATATATACGCTCACGCCTATTTCACTGTGAGGTAGGCAGAGACTACAGCCCGCCATTTGACTCTATCCTTACATTCTTCTCGAGCTTCTTCTACTGTCATTAATCCTTTCATGCAAGCCCGCCGGTTTCAAGTACTTCTGACTTGTCAAAACATAAATTTTATCAAATGACCTCGGCTGGTCTGCCTATTCACCTGTGCCTTACATATCTAAAATAAAAAAATATTTTAGCCAACGTGATTTATTACAAACGTAAGAATTGTGTAGGGCGTTAGTTCTATAAATACATAATTATTGTTTTGATTCTCTGTTGAAGAACGGGTATTAAACATCAGAGGTAACAATTTTTTGTTAACCTAACCTAACCTAACCGTTTCACTATGTATACCTACAAATTTACTGACATTCACTCTGCTAATTATGGAATCATTTTCAATAATCATCCCTACGTTACGAAACTAAGTCGTAGCATGAAGTAATTTAAAAATGCAATTATTTTCGAGAGAAGTACTTTCCCAATCGTGCAACCCTAAGTTTGAGAGCAAAGTTTCACTGTACGTTAACTCTTTTAATAAGATGTGATGGCGGACAAATTGATAAGGTACGGCCAGGGAGACAGGATATAAATATCTTAAAGATTATCAACTTATTTATAGCCTACCGTGTTTATAATTATGACTTATATTGCTTATACTCACAACCCCTCTGTGAGTGGAGTGAAACAACTAAAATATATACAGCAATATTGTCGACATGCATAATAATTGTAATCTATAATATTTACCATAGGGACTCTTCTTTTGAAGTTCAATGTATGGCCGAATTTTAGGTAGGTAATTATTCATTATCACTTCGGCTATAATTATGTTAAATATTATGTTATTCACCTTATTTGGGCGCATACGATGAAGTATGGAAGGCTCATTCGTTTATATTAGCTTTATTCGCACGCATAACTCATTCATAAAAACGCGCATACATGGACTTGTACTTTATTTTTCGACAACACATTTTGTTCTGGATATAACTTTTGTAGGTATTCACGGGTGTGCAACACCTTTGGATCACTAACATGTTGTTTTATTTTGAGGCTTAACTTCGATCTGCGTGTCTTGCAGAGCACGGGACATGTCATGTAAATTGCCGCATTCTCGGCCCATGAATATTACATGAGTTGTCCGTATGCGATCACTTCATCATAACGCTTGAAGGATGGGCAACGTATGCCTTCATCCTATTTATCTAGGATGGGCTTATTGACTGCCTGAATATGCATAGCAAGCCTTTCAGCTACGGACAGAGTTAATAATTGTCTTGTTATTTGAATATCGGTTTACGTTAATTTATTCACTAGATCCAACAGTATGTGTGTTAAAAGATACCATTACACTCTATATTCCATAATATTTTATACACAATAAAATTTAAAATGTAATATAACCCAAGTAACTGATAAAGCTATGAGTTCCAAAATGCAATCGTTGGATGCCATGGTAACTAACGTTGGTGGAAGGAACTTGAAAGTATATTACCTTAGCTAAAACAGTCCAAAACATGCCTAAATGCTACTCCTAAATAAATGTTCTTAAAAGTCTAAACGTTCTTAGTATTTTCTGCGGATTATCCAATTTCTTGGATCGAAAAAATCCAAGGCCGTTATTTATTTGTAGTTGTTCTAAATAAAAAAGTGTATCAAATAATAAAATCATGGACAGTGAAAAGCAAGAAAAATCCGATAGCTTTAAATCCTTATAAACTTCTTAACTACGATGATCAAAGAAAACAGGATTTCTGTAAGACGATAGGAAATTTCAAACGAAATTTTATTTTTGATCTTTGAACGCTGTCAGGGAAATTGAACGATACTATCTATCCCAACGTATAAACGGCTGTCGAAGTGTCTTGAAAAAGATTAGCGCGGGTGACAGGGGTTAGAAGATTTTTCTTTTAACAATACAACATCAGTATCTTCAAACACTTTGAATATTGCAACTAAGCTACATTTATTACATTAAACCGCGGTTCTTTTTATATATTCATTTATTATTTTTGGTTTAGAGGGCGAGTCGTCCACTTCGAAATTGGGACCAGAGACCAATCGCACCTTTTTTGTATAGAAAAGTAAACAAAATTTAAATTAAACAACTAAGTTTAAAAAGCGTCGTATTTCTGCTGCTTTGATGAGTACCTACTGCGATTAGTGTTAGTAATTCTCAATTTTCCTATACGTTTATATTGATGTTTGATACTTGCATAAATGCTACACAGACTAAATGGAGCCTATCGACTTGTCGGCCTCGGTATAAACCTAAACAAAACCAAGGTTATGTTCAACGAACATGTTGCACCGAGACCGATCGCCATCGAAGGGTCGACACTCGAAGTTGTTCAAAAGTATGTCTACCTTGGGCAGGTTATCCAGCTCGGTAAAAACAACTTCGAGTGTAAACTAGCCAGAAGGATCCAACTAGGTTGGGCAACATTTGGCAAACTACGTCGGGTCTTCTCCTCGCCCCTGCCGCAATGCCTGAAAATAAAGGTCTTCAACCAGTGCGTCTTACCTGTTATGACTTACGGCTCCGAAATATGGACACTGACAGTGGGGTTAGTACACGACCTAAAAGTCACATAGCGAGCAATGAAGGGAGCTATGCTTAGAGTATGTTTGAAGAATAAAATTTGCAACGAGGTCATCCGATAATGTATAACTGTAGTCTTGACTGATTGATTCACTTAGAGACAACGCACAGCCTAAAACGTTGGTCGTAGCCTAATCAACAAAAAAACCATCAGAATATTGTTCTGTCGGATATATTTTAATGATAAGGTGGTAAAGTATAAACGTCATATAATTTCTCAACGCCTCGAAGTAATTCGTAACTCAATCAGTTCCTGAGATTCGTTCCCAACATACGGTAAAATTGTCTCTTAGTCTGATGGACGAAAGCTTCGTAAATAGGGTTTCCATTTTGACGGAACCATAAAAAACGTAATACAATCTCGTATAGGCACATACTTATTGTCGATAAAGTACAGTCACAAAGATAAATTGCGTCATGTCAATACTGATCGAAAAGCGAAAAGGCTTTGTGACGAAGATATTTTCCTATTTCGCTTTTTCGATGACTGTATCAAAATATCGTTTTTTCTCGGGTCCATCTAAATGTTTGTTGGAAGATTCAATTTATGGAATAGACAAAAGGTCAGCTGACGATCCGTCACTGATTTTTAGTTTTGTTCTAATTTAGAATTTGTTATTGTGTGCGATATAACTCGAGATATGTGGAGTTAGTTACTAACCTACTTATTTTTATAATTTTATTTTATACTCATGTTATTAACTTCTGAAATATTTAAGGAAGTTTGTTTATAAAAAAATGTTTGTTTGTCCTGCGTCACATAGCCGAAAAAATAATTCTTGGAAAGAAATCGAACCGAATCGAATCTTGAATGTAGGTATCTTGCTCAGAACTAATAATGATAGAAAGATTATTGCCTTGGATTTGGTTATAACTAGCTAAGTACTGACCGAGGTTCTGTCCATGTGAAATCGTTCCCATTACCTACGGGAATCTATTCTCTACCCAATAAGATAAGCTACCAATCATAGCCTATCCTATTCTAAACTTTAGTCTACCTATGTACGAAATTCTATCAAAACTACTAAACATTCTAGAAACTCTCCATAAACCTACCACCATGATTATACAACTGCATTTCCAGTTACACAAACTCCATTCCTTTCATAATAGATCTGTTTCCAGGAATAAATTGTATTGTTAAACGTTAGTGTTTGCATTTTTTATGCTATAACTTGTAACATTATAACAAAAGACTTTTCTCGGTAATGGTTTTGTAGGACGATTTCATGTTTATCTTTTTCCAGGTATCATAATGCAGACTGATGGCATTACGATACCTTGAAAAAGATAAATATGAAATCGTTTCTACAGTTGATTATTTTAATGTAAAAGTAATTTCGTTGAAACTATCACTTTAACCAGGGATGGGGTAGCTATGTCCGAATTGAACAAAATAGTAACTATAGACCGAAGAGAAAATATTGATAATGTAGTATACAGATAATTTTTAGGGTAATACTAATAAAGTTCCTAACGAGCACAAGTAAAACTACGCTATTTTGTTTTGTAAAGTTTTAAACTGAACATTTCTGCACCTTTCGACAAGAGTAACAAATATCTACAAAAGGCAGCCTAGGTTTTAAAGATTTTTTACAAATTTCGAATTTACTTAAATTAGTAATCATAGAAAAAACGTATAAACGAAAGAGGTTACAGCAATTCATTTAAAGATTACACTGATTTCTGAGAAGAAGTAATACTGAATGGAATAACATAATTAGGAATTTAAAATAATAAATGCCGGTGGAGTTGAATACCGCCACGCCATCTAATAAATAATAATAATACATAATAAATAAATATTCCACAACATTCTACACAACGCTTTCTAGACCCATGGTAAGCTTAATTAGCTTGCTTGCTTTCTCTTCCTTTGGGTGTCGTAGAAGGAGACAGAGAGATATAGCTGTTCTTCATCCGGTAGTAAACATACAGCCCATGACTAAGTGCCCGCTTGACGGCAGTAGGCTCACCCATTGTTACGTGGGATCGAAGATTATAGATAGCAAAATGTGGGAGATAATACACCTCTGCCTATCCGTACGAGGATTTATAGGCGTGTGTATCTGTAATAATAAAAAATCAATAGCCATCAAACCACTATGACCACCGTCCACTTGTCACGGAAAAAATCAAATCATGATAACAAAACACGGCTTACCGTAAAATAAACAGAATTACTATATCGTCATGCAACCGAGCTGAACTGAAAGCCAGGTATCAAAATAAGCCCTTTTTTAAGCTCATAAATAACGTGACATTCATCTTCTTGACACTTGAATAACGGCGGACTCTCGGCCATTAGCCTTTACAAAACAATGGTTATAGGTGAAGAGGACTTTGTCTGTATGTCCATTATGTAAAGTTCATAGCTATGGCGATTAGACCGTCGACCCAGTTTTGGATGAGGTCGCATGGGGCTGATATATCTACATAATAATTTGAGGGTGATAAAAAGAATATTTCAGTCGGATATTAGATCTCTCGAAGTGCTAATAGTAAAAAAATAATAATTAACATTGAGACGTTTAATTTGATTACAGGAATTGATCGTGTACAGAGGAGAGTTTTTATTTGAATCTAGTTTAAACAATACAGTATTAAAATACAGTATTGAAAATATTTTAGTGCCAGATTTAGTAGTATAAACATTAAACAGTCGACAATGACAAGAAGATATCGCAACCGTATCTTTTTTGTCGACTGTACAATGCTTTTTTTACCCTTTGCATACAACTTTATATGAAAAAGTGCAACCGTATCTGCTTTGTCGACTGTAAATCTATAAATTTATATCTTTATAATAAGAATTGGGTACTATAAATAAAGATTAATAAGTTGAACGTTAATACCTACCTACCTATATCCAAAAATGTCACTACATGCAAAGTTAGACTTCGTTGAAAATCCTAACTTTTGTTATAGTGCTAGCTAAACCAGTTGCTAATGCATTTGCAGTTCTAATAAAAAAAATTGTCGTTGTTGACTGGCGAATTTCCAAGTCTTGGCACAAACTAATGAATTGGTACTAAAACTAGTTTCAAGTTGTGGCAATAATACTTAAGCTTGAATATTGCACAATGAAAAGTAAAATACTCGAATTTATAAAGTACGGAATGTGTTTTTGCAATCACGCTATATAATAGTGGAAGTAAGTTGAACTTCATTTTTATGTGTTTAATTTTTTTATTTATTCAAGTTTATTATCTACCTATAAATGAAATTCAATTTCAGTAGGAATACTCTTTTAAACTTATTTGTTCATGAGACCAGAAAGGTCACTATGATGTTTTACTGTTTACAGTAGTCAAGTTCGTTTTGATAAAATTAAAGCATGATTCATTTTATTATTAACTGACTTCAAAAAAGGAGGAGGTTCTCAATTCGGATGTTTATATATATTTTTTACTAACATTTGGAACGCTATACCAGAGGAAATTCATCGTTAGAAAGTTTTCGTATTTATAAGTGTTATTCTGTCTGCTTAGAAATCCCACTGCCACCAGATCCCGGATCACGGTTAGCGGGGAAGATCGAAGAAGTACTGGGTTGCCATGCGATGCATGCATGTCCTTAGTCTCACCACAAGAGGGATGCCAGACCGTGTGAAGTAGAGGAGTAAAAGTCGGAAAATTAAGCCACAGCAGCTGATTATGATGTCTGTCTAAGAATGGTCATTGTTTTTGCTGTAGGTACTATTTACATAAAATCTAACTAATTCTTTTAGGCAGGTATTATACAAAGACCTGTAAATAAAGTGGACAAAGAAATTTTCGTGACTAAACTTATTTAGATCTATTTGAAGAAAAAATAACCTAGAGGGTAAATTATTCAAATTTTGCTTTCGTCTGAATGAAGAAACCATTCGATACATTTGATGTAAGTCTTTTTTTATTACTACCAATTTATCACAACAAACCTTTCAAAAGATTTTTCTTTTATGCCATCATTTCACGTTTTTTTTGGTAAAAATCGTTGCTTACGTAACGTACCTGGGCAACGAGTTTTCTTTGAATAAAATATACTTTGTCTTCTAAAGGAGCGCTGGGATTATTTTTATAATGGACTTGAGCTACGTTGCGGTATCATCTGCATGGTTTTATATCCTTTGGGATTCCGTACACACTGTCATCGTAGGGAATGGCCGTCCATACATGAATTTTTAACACGTATACTACATATGTACGTGTAGGTAATACTCTTTGTTTAAATATTGTATTCTCTTAAAATATTGTTTGTTAGTGTCTGTTGTATTTTCATTTGCATGATCGCCGTTGCAGCGTCGAATTTAACAATACATTGAAATGCATACCAATGATTGTCAGCCACCGAGTTGTAACGTAATATATTCTGTCAGCCTTTCACGTTCAAAAAGTTTGACACCTAGTTCAGTGCTTAACTATAGTAGTCAACCAGTCAATAAGTATAATATGGTGAATACGAGGAGTGTAAAGTAAGTACATAAAGTACCAATTTTGCTGCCTGCCTCTACCTTTTTTGATTAATTAATCGGTAACCTTGTTACCAGTGATATTAGAATGTTATACTTCTTCCACGGCATGGAAATATCTACAACTTCTATTGTAATAGTAACAGTAGGTATTATATATTTTCATGTAAGCAGACAATCCTGTTCTCATGGAGCTTATCACGTATAGCAGCGGTTTTTGCAGTCTCTATGTTTAATGGCGTGGAAACTGTGATAAATTATACCTTAATGCTCTTTTTTCTCCCAAGTGGGCCTATCGCTAAGTGGTCCCTGTTTTATTGCTAGATAATAAGGATCAAACATTAAAAAAAATATTTTGGAAAAGGTTCGCAAAGGTTGCTTAAATATAAACCTACTCTGTCAGCAGAGTATAAAAGGTTTGTATAACGTTTATAAGTTAGGTGGGCGGTAACGCCCGGGTACTAATTAGGTAGATGGGAGTCCGTTGTGGTCCCAAATAGGTCTGAAATTGAAGCGTAATTCGGTAATTGCATTAATTCTATCACTAGATATACATGCCAACAATATAAGATGATAGAATTAAGAAACGTATTTAGTTTTATACCTATAACAGTTCTTTTATTATTAAAACAATAATTATCAGATTCTCTATAACATATTTAGTAACTATACATTATTAAAAGTTGTAGGTATCACATAATGTATATAAAACATTGATATAAATTGTTACATTATTTATGTAAAGTAGATTTTGAACAACTCGCAATACTTGTGCATCTTAATTTGAAAGGTGGTTTGATTTATCGATATTCAATAAAATTATGGATATTATTTTTAAAGAATATTTGCAACCGAAATCACTAATATTCCCTTTAACCCCTACAACTAAGCTAAATTGCTTATGCTAGGAGTGGGTTCACCGTTCACGTCGGTAGTGTAATGGCCAGGATTCGAACCCGGGACCGCTCGATCGTAACGCCGACTTCTTAACCACTAAGCTACCGACGCTTTATATGTATATTATAATTAATGTTTATACATTTAATTAAAATCCAGCGCTGTAACGGTAGCTATACATTACTGGTGGACGCATTATACAATACCAACCCTACACGCATATGAACTCTGAAGCTCCAAAAAAAACGGATATTCAGATAAGTTTAGTAAGCCTAGATACTAACCCTAATATATTACACAATAATGAAGCTAAGATAAAGAAAATCTTCTCCTTCAGTAAAGTTTCATATACGTGTACTATGTGAATATTATCCTGTGCAAAGTGTAAACTGCCTGCGGATCCAATAAAGACAAGGGATGCCCAAAAAGGTAAGTGAATTTATACTATCGTATACACAAATTCACAGATAACTGTGTAAGGTCTCGCTTTGATAAGGGCCGATTCTATTACCATTTATCAAGCCGCACTTTAATCTTCGTTGTGCCTATGCAAAGTTTGCCTTTTTACCCTACTGCGCTAGGAACACGTTGTAATCCCTACTAATATTATAAATGCGAAAGTAACTCTGTCTGTCTGTCTGTCTGCCTGTCTGTCTGTCTGTCTGTCTCGCTTTTACGACTAAACCGCTGAACCGATTTTGATGAAATTTGGTATAGGGGTAGATTTAGACCTTGAGAAAGGACATAGGCTATGTTTGGTCACGATAACCGACATCCACGCGGGCGGAGCCGCGGGCAAAAGCTAGTGTTTTAAATAAGAAATATGTGTATAGTGTAGCGTAGCGTAGCGTTGTGTAGCGTAGCGTTGTGTAGCGTAGTGTAAGTGTAGTACTAGAGTTACCATGAATACTATTTATTAACATTTTCGCCGAGTTGGTTCCCGGTGAAGTAGAATACGTCACCCCATCTCTTCTTGTGGGTATCGTAAAAGGCGACTAAGGTATAGGGTCGTTCTCCATCAGACAGTAAAGTGCCCGCTAGACGGCAAATGGTTCACTCTCTATTACGTGGGACTGAAAATCCTAGTTGACGAAATGTTAACACCCACATTTCGCCACCTTCTCTGCCTACCCCTTCAGGGATTTGCAGGCGTGAGTATAATATGTATGTATTTTTGTAAATGTTGTGTATGAAGGACCGGATTCAATTCGTACTAAAGATTAATGTAGACTGTCAATAGTCTACTTCACTTTAACATAACATTGTGTATCCGTTTGTTTATAAGACACAAATAAAATATAAATCAAAGTAGTAAATTATCACAATTATTAATCACAATTTTATGACAATCTTTATAAATTTTGGAATTAAGGTCATTTAGTAGTACTTAGACGGGGAGACAAAAGAAATCACTTAATACTTTAATTTGATATAAAAATTATATGTGCATTATATGTAAATATGGTTTGATTGTTCAGTTATCTTGTAACACTTTTATGGTGTATAGTAAAGAATATCTTATCTTATCTTATCTTATATTAGGACGAAGTAGTATTTCACTGAAGTATGAAAACTGTCCCTCTCTATTTAAAAGAAACTCTTTCACTAACTTTGCAGTTTTTCTTTTACCGCCTGCCATAATGGAAAAATATGAATACTAAGAATTTTTAATAGCTTTCCACGTCAGGGAATTATCTATACTCTATAAGGGGTTCCCTCCATCTGGCAGAAACTTAATACTCCGAAATTCATTTGGCATATCTCATTTGGCACAATTTTATTTAATCGAACATTTTCAAGGCAAAACGATTTATTTAATAGAATCGTATTTTGGCAGAATGGTCATATATCCGAATGAGCAATGGCATACTCTTTAGTTGGCAGAAAAGGTAAAAAGAATGAGTGTATGCCAAACCTTTTTCTGCGAAATGAAGTTTATGCTATGCGTTGTTATGCGAAACAAAATTATGACATAAAAATTTCGATGAAGCGGGGGGGAATTTTCTATAAGCTCACAAATGATGCATATTGTTATATAAGATCATTTTACACACCTAAAAGCTGAACCTTTCGGACTATACTTTCCATAAACATCAATATTCAAATACGCAACCTCTAAAACCTCATATGGTGCTGGTTTTTATGAGGGGATATTTTTCATCACCTGAATATTAAAGTGGAATCCCGAGCGGAACGTAACTCCAATTGAACCATATTTTCACCGGCCGACCTTTGAATATTCTATTGAGGTTGAAAGCCTTCTGACCGACCTGTTTGAGCAACAGCAAAGCAAACTTACACTACGATGAACACGAGCCTACCATTGCCCATATCCAATGTAACAAAAAGGCGATACCCTAAATTTGTAAGCAAAATAGCTTTTTACTGCGCTTTTAACAGTTTTTTTTTTAGAATAAATTATGTGTATAGATAATAATATTACTGACTAGCTGACCCGGCGAACTTCGTACCGCCATATTTTCTGAACCCGTTCCCGCTGCATATCCCTAAATTTATCAGTGTTTCTCTACAATATTATGCATTTATTATACATATAAACCTTCCTCTTGAATCACTCTATCTATTTAAAAAAACCGCTTCAAAATTCGTTGCGTAATTTTGAAGATAAGCATACATAGGGACGGACAGACAGTGACAGCGACTTTGTTTTATATTATGTAGTGATGATGAAGTGATAGTGATAACTTATACTCAAACTTTTACTATTATTCTATTTCACCTCAGTTTTTAGGCAAATTACTTTCTCAAAGAGTAAATTGACACGCATGACATTATACTCGTTATGGATTAAACTGTTGTCGCGAATGAGGTAATTTATTTCAATTAATTCAGCGGCGTGACGCCCAGACAGATTCACTGAATCATTTTTCTCCTCGGCAAAGCGAAGATGTTGACAAATGAGCAATTTATTCGGTCACTTCACTACATGTCACTGTGTAAAAAAGCAGTTCAGAAAAGAGCCTATTTTTTCTGTTGTGTTTCGATTTTCCGCATTTTTTTTGGGACGTGGAAAAATTGTGTTTATTAGTAGACTCGTCGCTGTCGACCCTGGAGATATGCGGACTGAAACCGCTAATATTTCACTTTAAAAAAATCACTGTCGATTTACTGCAGCGGAACATTATAGATAAAAATTTACCGTCTTTAGGTATTCCCGCCCCTTTCAGATGCGATATTTTAAGGCGGTTTAACGGTACTCGAGGTACGAAGATGTTAATTTTAAGCTCTCGACTTGAGTGAGCGTTGGAAAACTGTGAAGTGAGCAGCAAAGAAGCGATGTTTCCAGGTCACTGCAAGAAAATAACTACTTGAGTCTAAAGTTCTCCTCACTTTCGTGCTGCATTGAAATTATACAAAAAAGTGTTGTTTATTTATGTTCGAAACAATGAATAATAATTTAATTAAGTTTTTATACTGAACTCATTTAGTTTTTTACAGAACTTGAAGTGAAAATTAAAATTTTGTTGAACAATAAAACTGATTTATTTCACTTTTTATATTTCACTCATTAGCTACTACATACTTTTGACTGTTACTAGATTCAACAATAATTTCCTAGCCAACCTACAACACAAAATAAAGGTTATGTTTACCCCTTCGGGGATACACAATCCTGAATATATTGTATGCGTGTTATTAAATAATTCTCTGTCTATTATTCATGGTGAAATGTTCCCCTTAGTGCAGCTATATACCATACTATGTAACATATTAACCGCACAAAAGGGGACCGTTCGTAGTTATTATGATAAATAATGGGCGTTAGGCTAAACAGTAATATTGAAAGTAATAATGAGCTCAGTGGACGGCACAGTGTAATGAAAACAGATGATGTTAAGGGAAGAATATTTTCCAAACAAATGAAATTTTACACCTACAGTCCTGGCGGGATGAGGTAGCTTGCACCCTCTTATTAACTTTATTCAAAATACGCGAAAGATTAATTCAAACTTTTTTCGTTCCTTATTTTTTTGTTTCTTTAGTTGCAGATAATACTTAGGTATTAATTAAGGTATCTAAGTATCTAATTTAGAGGTAAAAAAATAAGTAATTAAGTTATATATAGTTAGTATTTTTAGTTAGGCATAAAAATGACAGCGATAGTAGATAAATAATACTATTTTGAATCTGTAAATGATCGTAATTAAAATAAGTTGGTTTAATGTTGCAGTCATCTTTCAGCGATCATGTTTACAAAATATTAGATGAAAAATGTAGAACACGTAATATTTTTTAAAATAATGAAATTTTCCGCCGCTTTGCCGTTCCAATTTTCAACCATCCATTACACAAGTTTAATAAAAATAAGGTGTAAAAATATAATCCGATTATAGTATTACATACTAGCTTTTGCCCGCGGCTCCGCCCGCGTGGATGTCGGTTATCGCGACAAAACATAGCCTATGTCCTTTCTCAAGGTCTAATCTACCCCTATACCAAATTTCATCAAAATCGGTTCAGTGGTTTAGGCGTGAAAGCGAGACAGACAGACAGACAGACAGACAGACAGACAGACAGACAGACAGAGTTACTTTCACATTTATAATATTAGTATGGATTCTATTGACCAAAGTGTCGCTTAGTGAAATTGTCCATTCTATCATGCGTCGATATGTTTACAAATTATGTACCCACATATTGCTAATAAAATGACCGATTGACACTGTTCCCTTCAAAAGTCATGATCAAAGATATAATGCGGAGATTGTGTACCTTCGGTTCACGAAAAGGAAATATTTTTTCCCATATAACATCTTCAGTTATATTTTACGAAGTAAGTTAGACGTTCAAGATTTTTGCTTCACTGATCACAACGATGAAATTCAAAATACGATTCGAGTTTATTACAGTGAGTCGCAGTCACTAGGCAGTAATAACAAGGAAACCCTTCCGACTTAGTAAATCATTTGTGCGTGAGTTTCCGTCCACATTTTAATTATAAAATACCTTATATTTATTTTATTCATGACCCTTATCACATTTTTAGAAGATTATAACATAATAATAATAACTCTTTCTAAGTGCTAGCCTCGCTGTTTTTTTTGTTTTATTGGATTTTAAACCCCATTGGGTAGCAAGCGGTGTATTGAAACTCACATTTTACTTTTTTCAGTGCCTGGTAAGCACCCAGTCGTCGGACTAATGGGCTAGGCTATAACTAGAACATTTAGATCTCTTCTTATAAGAATTATGGATATGGATTTTATTATCTGATAAATAAATGTTTATTAGTATTATTATAATAATCAATACCTAGTCATGTACCACTCGCTGCTGTAAATAATTATTATGAACAGTAATTATTTTTGCCATAAACCACAGTGCCATCTACCAGACATAACTTTTATAGGAAAGTGAAGTTCAGTTATTTTTGTCCTTTTTTTATGAATATTTAAGTTTAATGCTGCGGGTTCGATCCCCGCTCACTGCAAATATTTGTGTGAATGAAATATGAGTATTTGCATTGGTCTGGTCGTGCCTCGGAGAGCACGTTAAAGCCGTCGGTCCCGGTTGCCATGAAAACATCTATGGCAGTCGTTACGGGTAGTTGGAGCCCTCAAAAATCCAAAAACAACGGTCTAACTGCAAAACTTCGATATCGCCTAATGTTAACATTGGGTTGTGGAGGTCAGATGACAATCGCTTCGCGGCAAATATCGAGTAGCCAAATCCGTGGTTAAGACTGGTAAAAGCGGACCCCAGACTCCGAGCTGAAAGCTTCGGATGCGACTGGAAATTAACGCTAAGAGGAAGAAGATTTAAGTTTAATGCTTAAAGTTGAGTAGGTAGATGGCTCAGAAAGAGAATGCATGGGATTCTAAAAGCCTAAAAGCGGCAATGTAGAAGAAGAGGCAAAAGTATAAGAGACATTTTAATACTCTCTCCTTTCGCAGAAGACGTAGGTACCAGGCACTTGAGAGCGCGTAACGTTCGATGTCCTTTGTGATTAGAAGGAAGTAAATAAGGGTACCTACCTAATAGCTTTGCTGGTCACCTGCTGTTTAATTGGATGGATGTGTTCTTTATTCCTCGAGGCTACTGAGAATTTCTTCCATGGACAAATATAGAATATTGCCCCGCAATAGTTCACCGTGATGCAATACAATATAGTTTTACTCGATTCGATTCCGAGGTAACTATTTCACTGTCAATACAGTAGAACTAACCTTTACTAAAATGCCTGATTTGCTGATACTAATACGCATTGATTTAAATCTCATTGCTTAAATGTAAGTAACAAACTACGGTTGCTTTAATTTTTACCCCGTTACACCTTTCCAGATTCAACGGAATAGTACGCCAGAATTATCCAGATCAACGATTTGGTCATAATTCATTTAAAATCTAACGAACGGGCAACAAAAAGAGAAATAAGGTAATAATTTAAATGCATTGCCAACTACCATTCTTCACTTTATAACGGTTTTTGGCACACAATAAACGAGAAAATAATTTTGCCATTCTAGTCCAATAATCAAACATAAATATAATCTCTTCTATTCTATACGATAAAAAAGAACATTAAAATAATCTATGGATAGCACATAGGATAGCAAAATCTCCTTAAGGCAAAGAGGTTTAATATCGTTTGTAAGTTCGGGATCGTCGATAATCCTCAAAGCTTGTCTTTGTGTCAAGTCAAAGGACCCCGACTGGTCTGCTCTGCATTGTTATCGATATATTGTAAATTTATTTATGAAGCCGTTACATATTTATGGTGAAGATAGCTTTAGCTGTTCATATATGCATAAAATTAGCAGGAAACGTTATCGTGGCGCCTGTAACAGTGCTATAATATTGGTAACTCGATAATGAACTATACTTGATAAATATAAATACCGTTAATTATATTATTATTATAGAAGATAATGTAATATGAAACTGAGTTATGGTCATGGACGTCCATGTACTACACTTTGTAAGCGTTCCAAGGGAAATAAAATTATTATAGAATGTATATCAGAATACCATTTATGTTATTACAATAGTAGATATTAAAATCAAATAACTTTCTACCTTACATTTAAATCCCTGACCAAATTCCCTTTCGGAAAAGGGTTACGTTATGGTTATGTTAATATGTTATGTTAGTTTAATTTTAGGCCGGACCATCGCGATTGCTGATAACAATCTCAACGCTATCCGTATCATTTTCATATTTTAAAATATCAATTCAGTTAAACCTCATTTATTTCATTTATTCGCATAATAGTTATAATAAGTTACTATTTTCTAGTCTTTGGTGATAAGTTGACACTATTCATAAGAATAAAAATAACATATTACATGAAATTCATCGTCAACATCAATATAAATTCATTCGATATTTAAGTAGTCCGATAGATATTAATAGTAATAATCATGTAATAATATGATCAATTGTCAAAAAATCAGTCAAACCTAAACTATTCTTGTATTCTAGTTACTTATTCTTCGGCTTCATTTGTCTATTCATTATTCAATTTCCCCTAGTCTTTTACCGAGACTGATGATAAAATTTGGTATTTATGACACAAGTCTTAGGTAACGTGATTTATTACACTGAAATTTAATAGAATTTCATCAGAAATGATAAATGGTATTCTCACTTTCTGTTTGTGGTTATATTTATTTCAAGTAGGTGTAGGTCACGTTATGACAATAGCGATATCGTGATTGTTGGTTTTGGAATTGATATGTATACTGTATATTCTTTACCTTTTGTTCTGCCATGTAGAAATCGGAACACAAGTATTAGTATGAAAAAGTACAGGACTATTTATATTCTTGAATGTGTACATTATTTATTACTTCTTCATCTTAGCATTAATCGCAGTCGCATCCAAAGCTTTACACCTCTTAGCTTCCAGTCTAACTGCAGGTTTGGCTAATCTTCAATATTTTCCGTGAAACAACGGCCTTCTGACCTCCACACCCCATTGGCTATATCGAAGTATTGTAATTAGGCCAGTTGTTGAACTTTTTAACGGTTAATGGTGTAACGGTTGCCATACATGCGTGTGACAACCGGGACCCAAATAGTCATATTCATTCATACAAATATTTGCACTGAGTGGGAATCGGACTTGCGCGTCCCTGCGTAGCTGTCGCGTTCTCAACGCGATGCCTGCCAGTGATGCCACAGAGGCTGTCCATTAAAATATTTGTTACTATTTACACTATCTAACGAATGAATGAAGTAAAAGAAATACTGACCGCAAAACTAAGTGATTCAAAGACGCAAGTTAAAGTCGGTGCAACATTAAATTGCATAAGTTTTTAAGTTCGACTTGGCACTAGACTTCGCCCGCGTGAATTTCAGATATTACTTTGTTCGCACAAAATTAAATTATTTGAAACAGACGGTTTCGAAATAACACATAGGTATATAACGATTGTATTATTTAATAATATAATTATGTTGATGTTTTTAAGGTGATAATATTTATAATTAAATACCTATTATTAAATAAATTCGGTCGAGTGCGAGTCGGACTCGCCCATGAAGGGTTCCGTAGCAGCAAAGGCGAAAATGGCGGTTTATGACGTATTAAAAAAAACCTACTGACTGGATCTCGTTCGTACCAATTTTTAGTGGTAGTTTTCATGGCAATTTACATCATATATTTTTTTTAGATTTATCATTCTCTTAGTTTAGAAGTTAGAGGGGGAGGGGGGGGGGGGGGGGGACACACACATTTTTCCACTTTGGAAGTGTCTCTCGCGCAAACTATTCAGTTTAGAAAAAAAATATGTTAGAAACCTCAATAGTATTTTTAAAGACCTATCTATAGATTTGATTAGACACGTATGGGTTTGATGAAAAAAAAAAATTTGAGTTTCAGTTCTAAGTATGGGGACCCCCAAAATTTAATGCTTTTTTTTATTTTTGTGTGAAATTCTTAATGCGGTTCACAGAATACATCTTCTTACCAAGTTTCAACAGCATATGCCTTATAGTTTCGGAGAAAAGTGGCTGTGACATACGGACGGACAGACAGACAGACAGACAGACAGACAGACAGACAGATGGACAGACATGACGAATCTATAAGGGTTCCGTTTTTTGCCATTTGGCTACGGAACCCTAAAAACGTATAGGCATATTGCACTCTAAATCATAATACTTTTGTACCTTTCATGTCTAGCCCATTATTGTAATTTGAACTGCTAATAAGAATTGTAGGAGTACAATCAAATGCCCAAGTGTCAAAAATCATTCAATGTTATCACATTATTTAACAAACAATGATATTGTGTATAAAAGTTAACTAATTAAATCTATAAAACAAATAAGATCGATATTGTTGTTTGGTACTAGGCCCCTGAACTAATAATCTATTTGGGTATTAGGTAAATCCACAGGAGCCTTGCTAATCTTTATTCAAACAATAGACTCGCGAACATCCAAGTTACAACTTCTTTGTTAATCTACCACCAACTCGCGTATAAATAGATCTCAGCTTACGACTAAAGCACTTGTCCCACTGTTGGCGAGTAAACGACCAACTATCGACTATTTTCTCGCTCTAGAAACGTACAGTGTAGATACAGATCGCGTAAGAACGAAAGAAATACACACCTAATAATAATTGATCACTGTTTTATTCGCACTGCTGCGGCGAGACGAGAGATCTTTCTTTCTACTAATTTTCTCACAATGAGAAAAGCAGTCAAAGATAATAATCACTAAGGGATATTTGCTCAGCGAACGGAAAATTTGCCAGGCAAGATATAGGTACTCACCGAGCATCTCAGCCGCCCTGAGCGAGTGGTCCGAGTAATCGCCTTGCATACTCGCTTATTAAATAGCGACCATTGGAGCTACACACACTCATTACTTGCTGCTCGCTATCTCAATTATAGTGACTACGTTCATCTCATAATTACTAGCTTTTTAATCGCCGGCGGTGGGACAAGTACCTAACTCAGACCTCAAAGTTCATATTATTTGCCGTGGAACGTACTTAATTCAGTTTAAGTTACCAAACATAAATCAGTTTAGATAAGTACATGATATAAATATTTTATACAGTTTGTTTGTATTTTACTTCGTGATTTATTACAATTTGAAAAGTAAACTTGATTTCACATTTAGGTCACATTTGATAGTAGTAATAACCTGTAATATTTCTTAAATTTATATTGTTAGGTGGTGCAGACAAAACTAGTCTTTATAAAAAAACTGTGTTTATTTTAATTATAGAAATAGTACAATTATAACTAGACTTATACTAGATTTAGTAACTAAGAGATATAGATACAGCGAATGTAGGAAATAGAATGTGTCGGGAGAGCCAGGATTTGGGTACTTAAAGGGATCGAATCAGAGTGGGGACGTGTTGGGGATGTTTACATTTGTGTTAGTGGGTCAAAGATGGGACAAAAAAAAGGTAGCAAGATAAAGTGTGTTAAAATATTGCCTATGAATATGAAACAAGTGGTGAGATAAAGTAACTTAAGTTATAATAAAGTATGTTAAAATATTGCTTACAGATATGGTAACAAGTGGTGAGAAAATCATGATAAAAGATAATAAGCTAAACTAAAGGATACAAGTGGTAGATAAATTATGTTAAGTTATTATACAATGAATAATATAATTATGGATATGTAACAATAATATAATTTAGTAGTATGTACATGTATGCTTATAGATATGTAACACCTCCCCCCTTAGAACAAAGATTGGGCCGTGTTGCCCGATTTTTGAGAGCTGGTAGTTGGGCGGGCGATATCTTCGTCCTCTTCATCTTCACTGCCGCAGGGTGTATTCGTGTGACTATTCGACAGCACCATGAGTATTTGAAGTTGAAGTCGTTGCGATCGTTCAAAGCAGTTCTTAAATATTTGAATGCATCCGTCGCTGTGATGTGCAGTTGGTGTTCTTTGGAAACATTTCTTATAAGGATTTTTGTTGATCTTCGAGGCATGGGGTCATCATCAGTATTGAGGCCTTGAGTTGACGTAGTAGACGTTGAATTTTGCAGATTGAGTTGACGTAGTAGACGTTGAATTTTGCAGATTGAGTTGACGTAGTAGACGACGAATTTTGCAGATTGAGTTGACGTTGTAGATGACGAATTTTGCAGATTGAGTTGACGTAGTAGACGATGAATTTTGCAGATTGAGTTGACGTTGTAGACGACGAATTTTGCAGATTGAGTTGACGTTGTAGACGATGAATTTTGCAGATTGAGATGTTGGGTGCGAACGTCTTGCAGCTGTTCAGTGCGTTCGTCGCGATGTATTGCTGTCTGCTAGAAGTAGTGGCAAGATATGTTTGCTCCGGAAGGATGGTAGAGTCAGGATAAGGTATTGGGATGGAATATAAATAAAAATATCGTGTCTGACTAAAGGAAATTCTAGTACATAAATAAGCTTATTCATATAGATAGATTTATGAGGATGGATGCGCATTCTAAGATGTGATGGATATTATGTACAGTTATTGGAGCAACGAGGCGTCTATTAACTGAACAGGTGGAGAGTAACTCCTGATTTAAACGAGTAGGGGAAATTGAAGTAATTATTAATTTTTTTTTAATGTTCTTAGTGTATCTGATGTTCATCGTATAGGATTTTTAAAGTACATGTAGGCTTTGTATAGAATCATGTACCTATAATATTAATTTAATGTAAGAGCAAATCATGAAACTGACATAAGGGTCGTTTATGAAGGTTGTAAAGTAATTTGTTTGATATAGTAATATTATTGATTTCGCGAATTGGGGTAGGATGGGCCATAGATCTGGTCATCCTGAAAAAGAATTAAAACTGGAGTTTGTTCTAAGAGAAACAGAGACTTATTTTAAACTAACCTAGATAAGAATTTAAGAGGGAGAGTCATGTACCGGTCGTAGGCGATTGGCATGCACTAATTGGTTTTTCCCAGATCTATGAATAATATAGTTCTCATTGAATCCTATTCTAACTATGCTATAGGGACCTTCCCATTTACTGTCTAAGTTGTTGGGGTTAGGTACTTTCAGCATTACTTTCTCACCTACATTAAATTTGGCTACGTGTCTTATATTACTATCATAGCGTTCCTTAGCTTTCTCCTTCATCATGTCTAAGTTGCGGCGAGCTATGTCGCGCGAGACTTTTAGTTTTTCATTTAAGTCTCGTAGGTAATCTTGTGTAGTATAATCGTTCTGTTCCTTAAGGGAATATAATGATCGAGGTTTATATCCGAAGAGTAACTCGTGAGGTGTGAATCCTGTGGATTGGTTCACAGAAGTATTATGGCACATTACGGCAAACGGTATGATTTGATCCCAATTGGAATTGTTTCGTTTGTGATACATCCTAATATGGTCACGAAGTGTTGCGTGAAAGCGTTCTAAAGACCCGTTTGTTTGAGGATGATAGGCGGTACTAAGAGTATGATTAGAACCTAGAAGTTTCATTAGTTGCTTCATGATATTATTAACGAATTCTGTGCCTTGATCGGAGTGGAATCTTTTTGGTACGCCATAATGTTGGCAGTAGATGAGATGATGTTTGGCTATCGTATTAGCCTGTTTGTCTGGAATAGGGTATGCTTGTACGAATCGAGTAAGATCATCTTGTGCAGTTAAGACATATTTGTTTGATTCAGTGGTAACCTCAGAGTATGAAACTAAATCAATTGTTACGCGTTCGAAAGGTTCTGTGGAAGAGGATGTGATAACCATTGGTGCTTTGTACGTTTTTCGTTGAATTTTGTTGCGTTGGCAGATTTGACACTTGTCTATGTATTCTTTAATTGTATCACTCATGCCTTTCCAGAAGTATTGGTTTCTGATTTTACGAGTAGTTTCTACAATACCGCGATGACCTGCTAAGGGATCATCGTGATATGTTTTTAGAATTTGGGGAATTTCATCAGGATGCGGTAAAACACTTTGTTTTCACAAATTATTATTTTGCAGCTAAATGTGTCAGCTAAGTAGGCCGTGATGTGAAGTTGTTCGTTACCGTTCAGCTTGCAAGTGTTATCGTTTTTAAGGTCAGGAATGTATAGTGTTTCAAGAGTATTTTTTTGTAAACAACTCAAAAGGGTTTTAAAATAGCTTTCGGAATCCCAGGGATCGAAGTGAGTGGGTCTTGAATATCCAAATATCGACGGTTAAAAGGCGAATTGATTCAAGCGCCACCTTGGGCGATATTGAGTTATATACATCATTGGAATCGTGGAATTTTTCCGCGTCGTTTGAGCCGGGTTTGAGGTTAATCTGAGCACTTTTTTGGCGCTTGGCTCCATTACGAATTTGGGTATCTTTTCTATTTACGAGGTATCAAGTGTAGCAATTTTGGTTGTTTTTTTCAAAGCATGTATATAGACCCATAAAAAAAAACGTTTTTTCTTACTATCTGTAGTTTAAACCATTAATCCCTGGATCAAATAAAATGGTTTTGACGTTTGAATTGTTTTTACTTGATCTTAAATAATTTAACATGGATGCTAATTCATTTTGCTTCAACCAGATTTATTAATGTATGATTATTAGATCATTTTGCCTTGAACATTTAAACATTATCTCTGTCGCTTGAATAAATCTTACCTGAATAAGTATAATGGAAGTATATGACTTGTGCTAATTATCCTTGACCAGTTTTTAGTGTTTATGCCATTTAGAACAATTTTCTCTATGCATAAAATAAATATCTGCACGTTTGATTCCTTTATATTAATTTAATAACTAAACTTATGTCATACTTAAATCAGTTTACTTCTTCCACCTCGCATTAAAATTGGCATTTATTATCTCAAGCAACAGAACACAAACCAACGCGGGTAGGTACTTGGACCCACAAAACGCATGTCGCGCGTGGATTCGAGGTCGCTTCAGTCTACTGCGCGATGCCAGATAAGTCGGATGCCAATTTTATCTAAGAATTTTGATTTTTATTTAAGAATATTATACTTAAAATATATAATATGTCTAATAACATAGCCCGTTTCTGACCGTTCCCGGTGGAAAAGTGCCCATCACACTCGCCGCGTTTCTATGCTGGATTGCGATGGCCAGCCTTTGCACCAGGAACGACCCGGATCGATAGTCCCCTGTTGCATTATTCAGTCTTTGTCCAATTTCTTTAGGCTCTGGCCTCCTTGCCCCAACTCCCCAGTCTTTTTTTTGTATCGTGCGAAAAATCCCCCCGGATACCTCCCCCGCCGGAGCCGGAGGAGGAGGTTATGTCGGACTCGAACCGACTAAAACGCACGCATTCTGTGGGCCGTCAGTTGCCGGAGGTGAGATTTTCGTAGTCATATCCCTCGCACCCCGGCCGACCCAGGGCCATATCTATCGATCTGGCCCTCTTCCGGTGTGGGGACGTCTCGGTGTCTCCCACGCCGGACACTCGGTGAGCGTGTGCAGCGCCGAGTCCTCGCTCGCGTCGCAGTGATGGCACTCGGACGTTGGCTCTTTCTTCGCGGTCCGATGCAGATACCGCCCGAAGCATCCATGGTCGGTGATAATCTGCGTCAGCCAGAACGAGAGGCCACCGTGTGGCCTCTCTAGCCACTTCCCCATGATGGGCTCCCCAGAGTCTCTACGGCCACCGGTATGAAGTTGTAAAGTGGCTCCAGGTCGGCGTATTAAGCCTCTTCCTTAAGCTAGCCTCTTCCGCGGCCGCACACGGGGCGTTAACGGTGCGACTAAGGTGACTGGCGGCTACTGTGCTGACGCAGGTTGCGTCCCAAATTAGGCACTTGCCGTTCTTCCAGGGCACCAAAATCAGCCCGTCTGGCCTCTTCCCGTCCGACCTACTAAGTCCCGGAGGCTCAAGCACGCAGGGAATGTTCGCTGATATCAGGGCCCTGCGAACGATATCGTTCAGAGCGTGGTGTCGCGGAAACCTCCCAGTGCACCTCCGACAACTCGAAGCGTGATGGCCATCTGCTTTCACCGTGGAGCCGCAGGTGCATATATGGGGTTCACACACCTTACAGCCCAGGCGAAAAGCAACTGCCACCCGCAGAGAGTCGTCATCGAGTACCTCACCTGGGTACCTTCAGGCAACGCTTGCAACCACGCTCCGGATTCTGGTTGCGACACCGCCCGCAGCATGGATTTATCGGCCCCCGTAGCATCTCCTAATAGTTTACCCTGGAGTCGCTTCACCCCACGCCCGCTGAAGATGCATTGCTTCAGGGATCGATGCTCCCATGCTGATGGCCGACCAAGCAGTCATAGCACCCGACACAAAAGGCATGATCCCCCCGTCACTATTAGAATTGAATAAAGTAGTGACAAGGTTCTCAACCCCATGAGCAGACGCCATTCCATTCCTGGCGCCTGACGTCGTATGAGTGATGTGGATCACTCATGCGACGTACCCCCAGACCACCACACCTGATTGGCAAAGCCGCCTGAATCCACTGGGTCTCATTCAGGGAGATATTGAAGACTGACTCAACCACCGACCTCAGCGCAGCATCGAAGGATGAAACTTCCTCAGGGCAGAGCCAAGTCGGGGCGGTTCGCATTAAATAGGTGACCCTAGGGAGAGCGAAACACATCCGTAACAAAACAATCGCGTCGTGCGCGGAAAAGCCTTTCAGACAGCAGTTAGGAGAAGTTGCTTCCGAGTAGTGATGGCCTCAGGAACCGCAGTGAGAAATATTGGCGATCCCAAAAGGCTGAAGTTAGAGAATGAAAGTTCCTTGAGGCCGGGGACAAGGGAATTAAAGTGTGAAAAGTGTGTTCGATCCTCGGTGCCACAGGGAAAGAACTCGCACTTCGAGGGGTTGACCTCCAAACCCAGGTTTCTAAAACTGGGGACTAAGACCTCCAGGTCTTCTGGTTTGGCCCCGATAGTGCCATCATCCAAGTACCATATGTTAAGGGTGGATTTGAGATCACGGATCGCCTTATGGATAGCCAGGCTAAACACCAGAGGACCGAGTGGATGTCCCTGTTGGGCTCCCACATTTGAGAGGATGAGTTTATAATCTAAGAAAAGATTGGAAGGGAGTCTGTAGGCTTGGTGAAGAAAAGGATAGAGAGACGGGATTTTTTCCTTAACCTCACTCAACAAAACGTCTCTCGCCAAAGTATTGAATGCGTTACGGATGTCCAATTTCAACAATATCGAGCCTTCTTTCCTATGATCCATAATGATCGCTCGGGTGGCGTGGATTGCGGCCTTGCATCCACGGCGTATCCCGAAACCCAGTTGGTGTGGCTGTAGGTATTCGGCCATCTCCTCTTTGACAGCACGGCAAGCCACTTTGGCAGTCAAGCGGTGAAAAACGCTACCGAGTGCTATTGGTCTCAAGCCTCCATCTTTTTTGGCCAATGCAAAGAGCCACCCCGTACGGATATGGACACACTTGAAGATTTACTTGACCACTAAGTAAAAAGTTTACCAGACTGGCCAAACTTGCTAAGAGACGCCTACCGTTCTCCCCCGCCGACACAGATATCAACTCTTTGAGGTGTCCGGGCCGGATCCCGTCTAATCCCGCCGCCGAACCCGTGTAAAAAGACTCTAGTGCCGAACTCACGTCCTCTACGGCGACATTCACTGCTGTAAGGGGTAAACCCGGATCTGGTGGGAAACTGAGCGGATGCGAAGGAGCAGGATGCTTATCCTGTAAGGCAGCGAGTGTACCGGAATCCCGCTGTGCGAAGGAACCGTCCGACACCACAAGGCGGACGGCACCTCTCAAATCGCCCTCATAAACCTTCGCTTCTATCCCATTTAAGTTACTTTTCTTAAAATTTATGTGTCATTTCATTCGCTTTCCCTGCATCGTGAAATTTATTTTATTATCTTTGAGCTATTTTCCTCAAGTCAGATTCAAATAAATCTTGCGATTAAAACAATTTGCTATAAATAGTTATTATAACACTGCGTAATTTGAGTCATTCCTCCTTGCACAGTTACAACTAGGTGAGCGGGTTAACTCATTTATCAATGAACAATTGACAAATAGGTAAGTGATTTAAATCATGTATCCGTGAACAGTTGACAAATGGGTAAGTGATCTAAATCATTTATTCTTGATCTGTTCAAGAAGCAAGGGACACATAAACTATTTTGCTTTGAATACATAAATCGTTATCGTGTACATAGACCTTTCTGCCCTGATCAAAGAATTGTGCAAAATGGCTCAAGTTACATCTAACTTGCTTTAAAAACACCTTTTCTTTGTTATAATGTAATCATAAATTAGCATAAAATATACCGCTTTTTAGTTGGGGAGATTTGTACATTTTTATTCAATACTTTAGGAACAGTGATTTTTTTTCTTAAAAAATAAACTTTAAAATGCTCTCCTGTAAAGTTCTCAAAATGGCGCTTGAATCAAGTCGCCTTTTAACCGTCGATATGATCTATTGGTTTTTTGTTGAGATTAATATATCGATGTCATAAAGTGCATGTTGCTTGTCGAGATATGGGTCTACTTGAGAACATTTCGCGATTGCTTCGTTGAAGAGGTCGTTCTTATCAGAGGGTTCGCACGAGATAGGGATGAAAACATTTTTATGACGGTCGTCTAAGAGGTAATCAGGTGAGATTTGTAAGTTTGGAGTGTCGAAGCTATATTGGGCATTTTCTGAGAAATGTTGATAATTATGTTGTAGATAGTTATCGGGCATGTCAGAACTTGAGTTAGTCATTTCGTTATCGCCTGTGAGATTGATAATATTTGTGTTACAGATTGGAGGTCGTGAGAGTGCATTAGCATTTGTGTTATTTTTACCAGCTTTATAGAGAGAGCGACTGTTAAGTATTTGTTCGTCTAGATTTGGACTTTGTTTAGGACTTTCGTTAAGATAATGTAGATTGTAGGTTTTGTTACTTAGTCTCATTGTTTTTGACTGGACATAAAGTTGACAATTAAATTTAGACATAAAGTCGTTACCTAATATGCCATCTGCTTTAATGTTTAGGTCGGCAACATGGAATTCGTACTTGGGTAAATCGTCTAAGGATAATTCGGTAGTACCTGAAGTGAGAGTGGACGATTGTGTGCTAGATATTCCTACAATAGACACGACTTTAGATTTGTTCAAAGGAGAAGATCCTATCTTATTTGTTTTGATAACGGAAATTCCTGCACCGGTATCGATTAACAGAGTCACGGGTTTTCCATCAATGTGGAAAATGCAGTGTAAAAGGTTTTCACATGGAACATCGTTCAAGGATGAGATTGTAAATGATTCTATGTCAGATTTCGATTCATTAGGTTTAGGCTTCGATTCAGAGTATTTAGTGTTTGATTTATTAGATTTTGAATTCGATTTATTAGGTTTAGACTTTGATTTAGAGTACTTAATGCTTGATTGAGTAGACTTAGAAATTGATTTATTATTTGATTTAGTAGACTTAGATTCTGATATAGTAGATTTAGTAGAGTTTGAATTATAAGATTTAGTAACATTTGATGAAGCAGAACCCTGGGTTTGGGGCTGGCTACCCTGCTCGTATGATTCGCTTACCATCGATTCGGTGGAGATAGAAAGAGTTTGTATGGATGCGTCTTTAAACTGTTTTTTGTGAACGATACTGTCTGTATAGGGTGATTTGTTTAAAGTTGAAGGTTGTCCAGGTCTTCGGTCAATGTTTGTGAAGGCGAGCAATGAATGGGGGCGATCTCCAACGGGCTGCTCATTTCGTTGGTCGCCCTGGAGTTTAAATTATGTACGCGTGTACCTGCTGGAGGTACTGGAAGAGCTAATCGAAAATTTCTATTATTATTATACGCCCGTTTTCGGCATTCCGTTATCGAATGACCTGGATTTTTGCAATAATTACATATTTTTAAATGATTACTAGCTACAATAGGAGGGGGTCGACTAGGTTGTGGATTAGATGGGGGAAATTTGTTTACTGTTTGAAAATTACACCGTGATGGAGCGATTCTTATTGGACTGGAATTAGTATTGATGGGCCGTTGGGTTGTCAATCTAAACATGGATTGCCGCGCGTTGTTCATAGCGCGTATTTTATCCTCTTGTGAAGCGAATCGCCCAGCCTCGTTTAAGGTGGCGAATCCCTTCGTACGGAGCATAACTCCTATGTCAGAACTGAGCCCGTTTACGAAAACGTTCAACGCTGTTTCTTCGGTTGTTGCGATACGACCTGCTAAAGTTTTATCGGTGATGTCCGCATTTAATTTTTCTATAATTTGACTTCTACATAAATCAACACGATGGAGATATTCAGTGATGCCTTCGTTTGGCTTTTGAAATAATGATTGTAATTCTAAGTTAAGATGTGAGATAGTTTTGCTGTTGGAAAACCTATCAATTAGAAATCCACGTAGATTTTCCCAAGAAGAGTACTGTTTACAATGGACATCAGATGCACCAGAACCCGTTATGTTGTTTAATGCAAATATAAGTAGCACAGATTTTTGGTCCGCGGTGGCTAAGTTAAAGGCCGAATCACAGGATCGGACAAATCTATATATTTGACCATTGTTGTCCGTGTCGAAAGATGGTACAAGTTTTAAGAGAGTTGCGATGTCTAGAGTCATGTTAGAGTTAGAATAATAAGACTTTGCGAAAAACGAGGATAGATTAGAGTAAAGCTGTTGGGAGGTCTCGTTATTGATATCTTTTTGCATTTAGAAAAATATAGAGAATAAAATAGGTGTAAAATAGAAATATGAACAGGATATCAGACAGGAAATCAGAGCAGACAAGTTATGCCACTTACCACACAAACAGCAAATACTGGACTCGCGTTCTAGTTCGGCGAAGTTCTTCAAAAGCCTGCAGCTACCACGTCGTAATTCTTCGTTCTCTGGGCGATGCTTGTCCCGACGATGAGTTTCCGACGCGTTTCACTTCGTCTTATTAGCGTGTTTATAGCGAGATCCTACCGACTGCGCCAAATTTGTTAGGTGGTGCAGACAAAACTAGTCTTTATAAAAAAACTGTGTTTATTTTAATTATAGAAATAGTACAATTATAACTAGACTTATACTAGATTTAGTAACTAAGAGATATAGATACAGCGAATGTAGGAAATAGAATGTGTCGGGAGAGCCAGGATTTGGGTACTTAAAGGGATCGAATCAGAGTGGGGACGTGTTGGGGATGTTTACATTTGTGTTAGTGGGTCAAAGATGGGACAAAAAAAAGGTAGCAAGATAAAGTGTGTTAAAATATTGCCTATGAATATGAAACAAGTGGTGAGATAAAGTAACTTAAGTTATAATAAAGTATGTTAAAATATTGCTTACAGATATGGTAACAAGTGGTGAGAAAATCATGATAAAAGATAATAAGCTAAACTAAAGGATACAAGTGGTAGATAAATTATGTTAAGTTATTATACAATGAATAATATAATTATGGATATGTAACAATAATATAATTTAGTAGTATGTACATGTATGCTTATAGATATGTAACAATATGGGTTCGAGTAGGAGTAGAAAAGCTTTGTAAAAATTATTTCTTGTTATGTGTATGAAAGAGACCTTATGGTCATGGTGATGACCATCACTATAAGGTCCGCAGGTAGCTGCGCAATGGCACTTAGTGATGTTAAGTAATATTCAAATCGGAAAAAAGGAAGCAACTTTGAGAGAGGTATGTAATTTTGTAAATCAATCGATTTGTGTTTACCTATTGCTTGAATTATTTTTTCTTTTTACATGTGGCATCTCATCTCCGGCAACCAACGACCCACAGATAGCGTGCGTTTTAGTCATTTCAACTCCGACATAACCTCCTCTGCTGGCTCCGGCGGGGGAGGGGGCGGGGTATCCGTGAGAATTTTGCACATGAAAAAAAGAGCTCTAGCAGCCATGGCTGCCTATCGTGAAGGTAGCCACACTATGACTTGTGAAGAGTCCAATCCGGTTAGAACGGTAGGCCACAGAGCGATAAGGCCGCCATTTGTACTTACCACATAACTTAAATCTCTATGTTGTATTGTTCCATAAATGGTGTACAATAAAGACGTTTTTACTTACTTACTTACATGTGGAAAAAGACGCACCACCGCCACGCGCCAGCTCCGCTCTGCTTCTTTAGGGCAATGGGTAGCCCCCCCCTCCCCCCTCCTTTTCGTAGTATGTAAGTAAGTACCTTTCGAATTACCTATATTAATGTTTTTGTGAAAATTCAATTTTCATAACTCCTCTACGTAAGAAATAGTTATGCGAAAGTAGCGGATAGTCCACCATAACCACGTACCTATATGATCCATAATATCTCGGCTAGTTATTATTTCGGCGTCCAGCGGTCAGCGGTAAATATATCGTAACGGTACATTCGACCGCATCCGTGTCCATGAATATTTCATGAGAAGCGTGGCCTGAGCACCGGCGCACCGGTGACAGCCTTTGTACTTAATTTGTGGACCGCTCAATCTTACTCTTGCCGAGCCACTGCGTTTGTTTTGTTGTCCCACAATGATGGAATATGTTCAGATTTCTCTAAGTCTATTTATTTCATTAGTTTGGTGGCCAGAAAGGAAACAGTAGATCCAGTACACTACAATATTATATTGAGTTAGTGAGAGGAAAAGTTTACTCACGTCTCTATATTCTCGATAGGATCGGCAAAGACGTATTTTATTTACACTCCCAGTTTATTGAAAGAAAGAGAGAGAGAGAGAGAGAGAGAGAGAAAGAGAGATAGAGAGAGAATGAGTAATTATTATTACCGTCCACCGGGCAAGATTTTCGATTTTTAAATAGTAGTTTCTGTGCCCTACAAAATCGAGGTGCACTATCGCTTGATTCTGTAAGGCACAGATCTCTTCACTATTATTATAATATCCAATTGTCTACTGGTATAATATAAACATTAATTCCAATTTCATACCAGCTACATTATTACCCCATTATTTTCGTCGATTGCTACGTGATTATCATACCTACCCTACATAATCTTTACTTACGACCTTTGAGTCTATCCTGAATTTGATTTTATACAATTTGCCTTCATTTTGCCTACTATCTTAGGGCCCAAACTTATATCTGACTATAATAAAATTAGCCTTACATCGCTAAGAGTTGGAACTTATCTCTCAATATGATCATTACATTGTGTGAAATTTATATTCATTCGTATGCATTTCAGTTACTACTACTCGTATAGTTACAGCTTTAAATGAACCACTTTATTTAAGTACCATTTATATTAGCATGTGCGGAATGGTTACAGACAAATAATAAACACTTTCAACTCGTTTTTATTACGTACGTACAGTTTACTGTTGATCCCGACAGTAGGTACTATTGCGTGTCCAAGCTTTAAACAACATCCGACGAAGATCAATTAATTGGCATCCAAGTTTGGATGAGATGATATGAAAATCAAATTTATTTATGAATATACCTATCTATATTCAGCCTGAAGTCTGTCTGAAGTCAGAAGGTAAAAAGATATTTAGTAGGTACCTACTCAACCTAATGTTTAGTTATTGCTTATTACCTAGAGTGGTGTGCTGAGAAAATATTGTCATTAAGCGTAAGTAGCTTAATGACAATATTTTCTTAACACCCTTCTCTATTTACTAACACCCAGGTATATTCTCACACCTTCTCAATTAGTCTCGCAACTTGTATGGTATACTCGACCAAATAACGACTAAAGGATGAATAGATTACACATTTGATATAATAATATAAAACTAATCAATGCAGCGTCGCCTGCTTCAGTAGGGAGGCCATGCATCTACGGATTACGAGGACGAATCTCATTGCGCAGCTCTCATGGGAGTCACTATGTGAACGCTCTGGCCTCTCCCGGTCGGAACATTGCAATAATACAAATTATTATCATGACTTTTTATTTTGAAGCTATGTAGCTAGGAAATGAAAATTTGTTGGAAAGGTTCCATATTTTAAAAAAATTCTATACTTTTTAAGCATGTTGTTTTTCTGTATTTTTTTAGAACTTTTGCCAAGAATATTGATCAATCGCTTTAATGTCATGCATTTTTTGAGTCAATTAATGAATTGGCAATGGAATTTTTTTGCGATATATCACGCGGTCATCTACATTCTACATCTAATCCATCTGAATGTTTTCTTTTTTCACAATACATACATATTCATAGACTAGCTGACCCACTCCGGCTTCGCCCGTGGCACACTTCGTCATATTATATGCCCGCAATTTAATAATTTTCCAATGACGTATGGAAATCTGCAATATTTGTTGGCATTTACAATTACTGTTCCGCTCGCTTGAATACTAGCGATGATATAGCCTGTAACTTTCCTCGATAAATGGTCTATTCAACACCGAAACAATATTTTAATTCGGAGCAGTAGGTCTTCAGATTAGCGCGTTCAACCACACAAACTATTCTGCTTTATAATGTTATAGTATAGATTATATTCTTTTCTTTTAATAACATCCTGTTAATATCACAATCTATTTTAGACTTATTAATATGGCATCACATTTTCCAACATGGGGTTGCCAGGGAATTTATACATCTGTGGGAATTGAGGATGAATCTTGTTTTGTTCCCCTCAGGGAGAGACGCCGACAGGCACTACGTGCCGTGAATACCATACTAATAATGCATCTATGTTGTATTACAGCACGACTACAGAGACTGTGATATCGATATGGTTTTGGTAGTTATGGAATAAAAGGATGAGAAGTTCTACAGAGATGAACTCAGCAATATCCATAAACTTTAGGAACATAATAAAATTTTGTGGAAAAATAACAATACATAATAAAATACAAAAAATATTGTATGAAACTTATACTTAACTTATACTTTATTGTATAAAAGAGTTTCAAGAATATGATTTACTAGCTGTTGCCAGCGGCTCCGCCCGCGTGGAATTCTGATCCCATTCATCGCTGATATATAGCCTATGTGTTATTCTGATGTACAGCTGTATTATTGTAAATTTTCATTAAAATCCATTCAGTAGTTTTCACGTGAAAGAGTAACAAACATCCTCACATACATCTTACAAACTTTCGCATTTATAATATTAGTAGAATTTGTCGTTCGCTTTATGTAATAAACTATTTTCATGCTGCGCAAAGTTACATCACTCTTTTATTATCACCTAATAAGATTTTGGAAATTGCTTGGCGACAAAGCAGATGGTCCATTACTTCCATTATGATGCTGTTTTACCTTTATTATAAATGTAATTATATTATAATACATTATCGTAATACATGTGTCTGTTTGTAATAAAGTTACAAAAGAAACCGCAAATTCTCGTGTGACCCACAGGAACCTATGCCCGAAAAATAACTATTTGTCGTACACTAACCTGTTTAGCTAACAAAAAAAAGTACTTAAGTATGTTTAACATAACACAAGCTAGTTAAGTTATGTTTGCCTAGGTCTAATATTTTAGTTATTTATTATTATTTATTACCTGTGTGCAAATATGTTTTTTTTTACTATCACATTTATTTATGATACATTTATGTTCAGTATGTTCACACTTCACACCTAGCTTCCTTCTAATGCTTTTAAGCTGCGTTTACATACTCGCGGCAGAGCGAGGGAAGTGGCGAGAGAAGTGGGCAGAGACGTAGTGTGAATTGTATATTCGTCATGCCGCGAGTACTGCCGCGTAAGTTACTGCGAATGTCGGCTTGGCGGCGCGAGTCAAAGGAGCGGCAATACTAGCGCGATGAACTATACGAGACCACTAGATGGCGCTAATCAGTAAACACGACTTTCGTTATTGCTTCTCGAATATTTACTTTTAAAAATATTTATATCGATCTACGGAAAGTGTATAGTAGTTGAAAGTGATAGTTTTTATTAATAATCTATTTAATTAATTCGCTATGCTGTAAAAGCATAATGCGTACACTGCTACAGCGTTGTCCTCCATACGTTTACGTCCGTCTCCGTTGCAGGGCGAATTCTGTAATGCGGACCAACGCGATGATGGGAGTGTGTGAATGCTAGGGCATTAATCGCGCGAATATTTCCTGCAACACGATGAGCAATGCGAGCGGCAGTATGTAAACGCGGGGTAAGTCAGTGAATGTGAGGAAAAAAAGACTTGAATACAAAAACTTGTTACAGCGAGTATTTTTAAACCAAAACAACCTAATGTAATCTACAGCGTTTGAGGAAAATTTAAGAAGGGTGAAAATTTGTTATTTTAAATGATACGAAACCAATCTATGTAATACAATGTATACTATAGATATTTTAATCAAATAGATGTAATGTAAACGTAAATGTAATAAAAGATATTAAGATACGGTTGTACTATTTCCCACCCCAAGACGTTAACCTTCATAGTTTTTCGTGGCTATTTCTTACTACTAACACGTAACTAAACGACATGACTTTCCGAACGTGAGAAATTCGATCTGCAAAACGTGACGAGCTTTTGGTGGAAAACGCAACGTGTTCACCATTTTCAACAATTGCTTGTCATGTTAACATGTACGAGTATTGTGTTATTTATTTTATGTGATGTCGATCACTTTGGTCGTGAGAGGTGATCATGCATTTTTATCTTCGACAGATTTCCTAGTAATAGTATTCTAGGTTTTATATAGGTACAAAGGAAGCCTGAACGCATATCGTAAACTAAACCAAATATTATTATTAGTACCTACTGTGTATTGTTGGAGTATCCGATATTTCAGCGCTGTTCTAATAATAATGTGAATGATAGTTTAAATACCTACATATATTATTAAACCAAATATTGTTTACGATATGCGTTCAGTCTTCCTTCGAGTCTCTAAAAAATGTATTTTTAAATTCGACCTGGAATAACTGAATTAAATTAGTAACTATGTGTTAATTATTTCTACAACTTTAATCATATTTTATGTAACATACCTACGAATTTTACAACTAGTACTTCTAGGTGGTTACAAGTTTTAACATCGCTATCACCAGTATCACCACATAAAACAAAACCATTACAGTGATCGTAAAGTAAATCACACTAATTAGCAAACGCCGTATTAATGATGTTAAACGGAATGTATAGTGCCACGAATATAACCCGAATTTACACTCGAAGTGGGCCAGTCATAAATAACACAGGTACCAACTGCGTCACAAATGTAATGGGCCCATTCGTGTGGCCATATTTTTGAAATTAAAAAAAAAAGGTTATTGTATAAATTGTTACGTAGCGAAAACGCGGATAGGCATTCCGCCTTCTCGGCAATAACTCTGATATTGGAGACGTCATGGGGTTTTACTGCTGTGCGTTAATCAATAAAATTTGACTGCAAGAATCCTGGTTTGTTGTAGATGTCAAGTTTTGTTTTAACATTTGAATATCATACAATAATGCGTTAAGTGTTCATACTCATAGTGGCAATCTGAGGAAAATGAGAAGAGGTTTCTATATTCAATTTCATCGCAGACCGACACTGTGATATTAAAATGCTTTTATTTCATGCTAGCTGTTACCTGTTCTATTAAAAAAGTAAAAAGATAACTATACTTGGTTTATCGTTATGAAATAAAACGTTTGTTCCGCTCCTTTGGAATGAATCCAGACTTTTATCGGATTGAGACTAGCATGAGGTTGAACTAAATCAGATAAATAACCTGACAACTTATATCCCCAGACAATGTATCGTATCTTTTGGCTATTTACCGACCGATGGGCAGCTACAGTGACCTGGCTATTTCCAGAGTCAGCTAAATCTATAGCAAAATCAATCAATCAATCAATTAGCCTATTGCAGTCCACAATACCACTCACTAATTAATCATGAAATCTCAGAAACAACACCTAAAAACATGGAATTTGACAGCTAGGTTCCTCATAGGGTGTAAACATCCGCTAAGAACGGATTTTATGAAACTCTATCCCTAATGGGGTAAAACGAACTCCACGCGTTCGAAGTCGCAGGTGGCTGCTACAAATATTATAGTTGTATGTATGTAGTATAGTAGTTAGTTCATCACCGTAACGAAGTAGTAAATATAACTTAAAGCAATACCAGATTATCTTTCATTTGGATGATAAATCACACCTATGTGCGTAAGTATATTTGTATACAAACCTATAGATTCAAAAGTTACGGAAATTCAATTCCAAATAAAGGGTGCGTGCTTATTTATTCACAACCATTACCAGCATATTGTACATACATAGCTTTTCATATCAGACGATTTATGGCCGATATAAAAGTGGTACTATGGGGCTGCGTCTCGGTTATGGTCGGGTCCGTGCGACTCCCTTCATTCGCTCCTTGTTGGTATGATACAGACGACACGGTATTGCCAATTGTCACTTTCGTGTTTTTTGTTTCATTCATCTCGCTTGAGATATTGATATTTTGCACTATACATAACTGTCTGCTTCGGTGATACCCGGAATAGTAGCATGGGGGTGGTATAAGTGCTCTGCTGACGGCAATAATAAATATGTTTACGGGGTAAGTTTATTCCCGACAACATGTAGGTAGAATCGAAAATATATAATTGATGATATAGTATAGTAATAGAATATATAGATTAGATCAGGTAGGGATGAAAGGTGATAAAATAAAATATTATTTTATATTGGATTGATATTCGAAAAAAAAATACTGGTAAAATGAAACTTTAATATAATATTAAAGTTCATAACGACCCGAAACTCTGTCTATTCAATTTTTTTTAATAACAATCAGTAGCTCCAACGAGTTAGTACCGGGGTCAACGGTGAAGTAGTTATTTTGGAAACGAACCTTCGAAATAAACACCAATAGCTGTTTCACCAAACAAGTCTATTACTTCCCTAGCATAGGAATACAACTTTGATTATTCATAAATCATAATTTTGCATTCTGCTTGCAATAAGTTTTAATTTTGTAAAACATAAAACAGACGGAAATTTAAATAAAAAAAATAATATTAATACTTACAGTACAACATACATATTTACCTATATTACTTTTCAGGATCCTTACATAAAGAAACAGGTTACCGGCAAGGGCAGGCCGGTGCATGTAAACCTATACGTGTTGCCATCATGTAAATTCGTCGTTTGTCAAAAATCGATCGATTCAATCCGAATCGATCGACCAGTAAATTTTTTTTATTTATGTAGTGTAGAACGTAAAGGACGAATCATCATATTTTTTGTAGTTATGGAAACTTGCCGGTGAAGGTAGCCGGTATCGGTAATCCTAAGTAAGCACTAAGAGATAGTAAAATACTTACGAGAGCGACACACGATATCGTGTGCGAAGCACTAACAATAAAGCTTCCAAACAGGACATAATAATGTGTCAGGTTACATCGTCTGAGTGGTATTACCCCCTGTTTCGACGTATTCGTTCGTGTATGGCGTCACGTAACTATTATTTATACTATTTATGTACCAAACTGATTCAAGATAGGTACTTGCTCGTGAGGAAGAGGAGTTAAGTTAGTAGGTAAAAGTGTACCTTTTTTTTATCGGGCAAAAAATCCCCACGGATACTTCCCCGCCGGGGCCGGAGGAGGAGGTTAAGTCGGTCTCGAACCGACTAAAACGCACGCCTTCTGTGGGCCGTTCGGTTGCCGGAGGTGAGATTGTCATAGCCATATGCCTCGCACCCCGGCCGACCCAGGGAGGTGTAAGTGTACCTACACTTATACCTACTAACTTAACTCCTTTTCTGCAATGTCTTATAAAAGTTATCTTCCAAACAGATTCAAGATATTTGCTCGTACCTGTACACTTATATCTATTAACTTAACTCCTTTTCTTCAATCTTTTATAGTATTCATGTTCCAAACTGGTTGAATATATTTACTCGTGTACTCGTACCTACACTTATACTTACTAACTTAACTCCTCAAATCCTTTTCTTCAATCTTCATTTCTTCCTTCCCGCTGGTCAAAAATGTCAATATCAATACTTTTTACTTAGCAATCATTAGGAGAATATTTATTACAAAATTTATTATTATCATTTCAAGCGCTTCTATCCATCCTATTAAAAGTAGGTAGCGTAAGTATATTAATTTTATAAAACTTCGTAGGTACTTACTCTAATACGTTTACTTACTGTACTTTGTATACGCCTTGAATACTTGATTTGTAATTCAGTGAGTAGGTATCCATACGTATGCACCCAGATAATCTTTGGACACCTTTCTCAATATTATACTCATTGTTATCATCATCTCAGCTTTGTTCCTCCTGGTCCTCCTTAGAGCCTCTTTCTCCTTCTCCAGCTTTTAGGTTATCAATGACTGCGTCTGTGGCGTAGCGGTAGTGAACGCGGTTGCTACGCAGGAGGCGCGGGTTCGGTCCCTGCTCAGTGCAAATATTTGTATGCATGAATATGAATATTTGCATTGGTCCGGGTGTCTCTATGTATAATATGTATGTATTTTTGAAAAAAAAAAAGATGTATCTAAGTATATTTATCCGCATTCTAGAACCCACAACACAAGCTAGTTAAGCTATTCTTACCTTGGGTCTAGATAGCGTTGTGTAGAATGTCCTACAATATATTCCTTAATCCTCCTTAATCGATTTGAACAGTTAGCATAGTAAATGCTTCAAAATTTCATTTATTTATTTATCATGCTTTTATGGAAGTGGCAACCCTCTTACCTGGATGACTCGGAGAAGAGAACCCCGAGATAAAAGCCCGCGCCACAGTCTCATTCTAAATCAGCAAAGGCACTGGCTTGCATGTGTAGTGGGGTCTCTTATACTTACTGCTAATCATTATCTTCAATTAATTGGTAGAATACCTATATAATTATATACTTACCTCTCTTTTTATACTAATAATTCAATGTTACACTCAGTGTAGTATAATTTATGAATTATTCTCAGTATGAGACATAAAACATTTAAAAGTTTTCAGGATAAGAATAAATAAAATATTGTTAAAGTATAGGTTTTATTACAAGCTGCTGTTTACAACTCTCAACAACATGGAGTTTCCATGAAACTTTAATGCTTTCATTTATATCAATGTTTTATTACATAATATATTTACACTTATTTCAAATAAACGTTTACATATCGATTACATTTCGCCTTTATTATTTGTGATACACACACTTCTTTGAAGTTGGCATCGATTGGTTTAACCGTACGGTGTAGAGTGTGAGTTTTATTGGAATTATTCACAATTTAAAAATAATACGTAGTTACCCTTAATTTTACAGCATAAAATGGTTTTATAAAAATTTATACAAGCGGTTTCCTTATAATACTATTCAACACAAAAGAAATGAAGGTACGAAATTTATGAACGTGATTAGATGTTTTTGTAGCGGAGAAGTCAGTCTTTACCTCGCTAAATTAAGAATAGAGAGTATAATTAAACTTGACTGTGTGTCAGTGAGTTCAAATCGTACATATTGGGCCATTCGTGAAGCTTTGAGAAAGATATATTTGACGGCAGTTTCATCTTGGCATTCTGAACTTGTTTTGATTGCAAAAGTTCGTAATTAGCAATATACTTTTCCTTAGAGAGGTGATTCGATAAAATTCCGTAGAATTTTTCCCAAAAATTCGTTTCTTTCCACACCATAGTTGTCATAATATCGCGTTGTTCTTCCAAAAATGCATATATTGAATTCTCTGGACCAATATCGACGAAAACATAAATTGTGTTTTCTGCTTTCAACATTTCACTGTGAATTTTCTTTATATCCACTTGGCAGTAAATAGAAGTTAAGTAGTTTGACGAAAATACTACTAACTTAGTACACTTGTTTACGTTTTTCACACAGCTTGTTAATTGCTTTATAAAATTGGCATTGCTACTAGAATTTCTAATCGGATTGGTGTGAACTTTTAAGGCCTTGTTACATTTCATCACTGGTAGAACCTCTTTTAGTACAAATTCTTCATCTTTATCACAATAACTAATTACTATATTGTGTTTCTCTGTTTTACTGATTGGATTGTTTCGTGTGTAGCTACAAAATCGTTTCTTTATCATCAAATTTATGTGTTTTCTATAGATTATAAACACTATTATTATTGTTATGTATAGCGAAATTATAATCGTTAGAAGTGCAATGAAAATTGTGAATCTCATGTAGCATGCTTCGCCTGCCCACATTGGGCATTGAATATGTTGTAGATCGACAATCTGAAATATTGTTGATAAATTTCAATAAATAATTTCATATACATATTTTATTAGACAGACAGACAGACATTTATTTTATTATAAGCAATTTTTAATGCGAACGTAAATTCCACCCACCTTTGTTTTTAAGTTATTCTGTATATAATCTAAGAATAAATAGTTCCGACATTCACAATTTATGGGATTATTAGAAATCCAAGCGTGCCTCATAGCCTTCTTCATGGTATTTTGATAGTTTTTGTAGGTTTTTTCATCCACCTGTAATACGAAGAGTTATTAAACTTACAATTTATCATAGTTGTCAAGCGACTTTATATTCGGTCACGTACGTACCCAAAAATTATGAATATAATTGTGACTGATATCTAAACTCTCATGTCCATTCATCCACCAGTCTTCAAAAGCCAGTTTAAATTCATTGTGACTTAGATTTAATAATTTCAAATTGTAAGTATGAGCAAAGGGTGAATATCTTTTCACGATCCAAGAATTATTTGTTAACTCCTTGTCCTCGAAATCAAGCTTATTGTACGCCAGCGATATTGACATTCTTTGTTTATTGTTGCTGAATAAATACGAAGAAATTTTTTCCAAACTGTTATTATCCATATTAAGATACATTAAACTAAGAAGAGACGAAAATGTTTCGCTGTAAGAATAAAAAATACGTCAGAGATTGATGTTATTAAATCCATGTATTATTGTGGTTATATAGATCAATACGTACCCAGATATTTCTATTATAGAATTAGAACGTAAATTAAGTCGTTCTAGTCTTACTAACGATGAAAATAGCTTTGGTTTCAGCTCACTTAATATATTGAAGCTTAAATCCAACTCGAGTAAATTAATTTGGTCGTTAAAAATGGATTCTGGTAGCATGGTAATATCATTATGTGCTAGTGATATGTTCGTTATTTGTGGAGAATTTGCAAAAATGTCGTATGGTAGAGTTTCAAGACCACTTCTCTGAACATATATCAGTTTCAAATTTGGCAAATCACCAAATACATTTTTCGGTAGACTTTTCATTTTCACATCATTGTTTAATATCACCACTGTTTCTAGTTGTTTATTATTTTTAAATAAGTTCTGTGGTAGTGATGAAAATTTGTTAGAAAATAGCGTCAATTTTTTTAACTTTTTCAGTGGCTTAAATATTGACGCAGGAAGTTTATTGAGTCCGTTAGAGCTGAGGTCTAATTCTTCAAGTACATCGACACCCTCAAAGAGATCTTTGGAGAACCAAGTGACGTTACTTTGCCACAGTGAGAGCTTTCTTAAGAAAGATAAATGAGAAAATAAATTCGAAGAAATATTGGTCATATGATTATGACTAATTTCTAAAGTTTCTAGTTTCTCTAATGGCTTAAAAAGCTCCTCAGAAAGATTTATGGTATTTGACCTTATGTTGAGCCATGTTAATTTATTAATATCCATGAACAAATTGTTCGGCAAATGAGTAATACCATTTATAGATAGAAGTAGTTTTGTCAAATCTTGCAGGCCGGCAAAGTGCTTCCTGTCAAAATATCCTGACAGATTCTTTGCATTTTGAAATATTAGTGCCATGGTTTTAGAAACTCCCAGATTCATTAAAACGTCGTTAAACGAAGATGATGGCAGCGGACAGTCCTTAAAACTTACGGACTTAAACGAACTCATGCTGTTGGCACATTTTGGTAGTTTATTATAGTCGAGGCTTGTTGTGTTCTCACATTTTATATTGATGTAGATATTTGGTAATAAATTTATCTGTACTGTTCGCCCTGCAATACACATTCAAAGTTAATATAAGTGGAAAATTTCAACAAAATAAAAAATATATATGAATTCTTTACTACTAGGTTTTCTTTCTACTTTCTACTTCTTCTTCTTGAAGAAGAGTTGAGTTGAGAGAAAATTTGTTCACAAGAAATAATTACAGAAACTTCTATTCTGTAATCAATCAATGTCCTGTAATTATTGTGAATTCTGATAGAGGCAATGGATTGGTAACTTCAACAAATCCATGACTGGTTCAGCTAGAGCAATCTCCTGGCCTTAGAATGTTTTGAGTTAAAACCACGTCAATAACGTTGACTATTGTTGTGGATTTCAATAATTGTACCTTTAATACCTACCACGCTTGCCTGGCAAAAGCCATTCAGCGAACGTCAATATTTAAGTGCACTCACCATCGATGTTGCAATTTAGTTCCATTGCGAGCGTGCCACCGCAAACGCAGTTAGGGTCACTCGGACACATCAGCCGCGCTGCACCAATTATTTGCAGTGTCAGCGCGGCAACTGCATAGATTACTATACGATGCATAGTTAAAACAATGTCATGAACACTCTTCACTTCAATCGCTGTGGACTTGTGTTAGTTTCCGACTTCATAATTTTCTGCAATCTTCTTGAAGCCATGATTTTATTTTCATCGAATCTGTGAACAAACATTCATTTTAATTACTGGTAGAAATAAATACATACTAATATATAAATTATTTGGATATTAATTGTTGATACGATTGATTCCACTATTTCATAGTCTACTGGAATCCCCAACAAAAAGCGTTGGGAGATAAATTGCCTCGTAACAAATATAATGGAACTGTCTGGGCGATAGCCAGTTATCTCGGTACACCGCACTCGCTTATTTTCGATTATTAATAATACACGTCACGATAGCATTGTAAAATAATATTGTGGTGTTGTATAAGTTATTATCATGAAAATATAATGTGAAATATGCGTAGATTGGGAACCTAAATCTGTGATTCACGATTTTGGTGTTATTATGGTAGCACTTAAAAGTTAACTTTTCATAATATTTAAACTTTAATTTTATTCATCAGGGGCACATGTCAACCTTCCTTGACTTCAAGATTTAAAAAAAAACGAGTCATCGATCAAACTAAAGCTTATTTGTATTGACTACTGCAGATTGATGGCAATTGGTGGAACTTGCTACACATCCAAACTTCCAAACTAATATTATAAATGCGAAAGTAACTCTGTCTGTCTGTCTTTCTGTCTGTCTGTCTGTCTGTCTTTGCTTCACGCCTAAACTACTGAACCGATTTGTGTGAAATTTGGTACAGACATAGTTTGGAACTTGAGAAAGGACATAGGATAGTTTTTATTACAAAAAATAAAATAAAAAATAAAATTTATTCCGGACACACAGCACCATCTATTGGTCAAGAGTCGGCATCAATTCAGTACTGAAAATTCATCGGAAAAAGGCTATGTTTGGTCGCGATAACCGACATCCACGCGGGCGGAGCCGCGGGCAAAAGCTAGTATTGAATAAGGCACTTGTACTTTTCCACAGCTTTTTTATTTTTGAACCTGATCGGTTTCTCCTCACGGCATTCTCAAACCTTTAAAGTGGTGTAATTTAGAAAAGTACAAGTGCCTTATTCCATATATTTAATTGTATTGTTACTCTTTATAGTTATTATCCGTAAAAAGTAAAGGATCTCTCTAGTAAGAGTGGTACAAGTACAAGAGGGGCCTGTACCCAGGCCATCGACGCTCGATGTCCCCTGACTTTATCCAACACTCCACTAGACCGTTATCACAATTTCCGCAATGGGATTAGGTTTATTTTAACGAACCACTTTAGGGTGGACATGTTTTTTAAACGGAAAACATGACGCCTTTGTTCTACGCAACCAATTTTGCGAATAGCTGTCGAATTGAGTACGTGAATCGGGAAATTGGGTCGTTAGAAAATTGAGTTCGTTTTACGCTGTGAAAGTGTGCGTGGGTTTTATGTTATTGTGACTATGCTGTAGATAAATGAAACATAAGTATAAAATACATATAGATTTTACTATTTTACTTCATTTAAATAAATTATAACATAATTAATATTATGCGAAAATGCGATCCGGTATAAATTTTGAAAATGGAATTACTTTTTTTGCTTTCGAGTTAATTTTACGAAAATGCGTTCCGGTTTACATTTTGAAAATGGAATTACATTATTTGCTTTTCTGAACTGGACAACACCAAAAAACCGCGTAGTAAAAATCACGTATTATATTATCGTTCTTTAAATTAGTGTACCAGTAGTGCAATGCATCGGGACTAAATAATGATATTCAATGCCCACCCAGAGTAAGTATAGGACATAACAACAAGCGGAAACTCTCCTACGAGTGTCCTCGTGATTCGGAACCGAAGCATGTTTTGCTACATTTTTTGTGAATTTAGTGGTAAAATCGACTTGACGAAGTCCATTACACTTTAAAGTATATACGTTTAGCAAATATTACAATTGTATGGCGGTCCAGGACATTATATTTAAAAACAACACTCATAAAGCTATCTACCAATGGTTTCCTAAAATAGCAAGTACTAGTTAATCGCAAGTTGCCTTGAGCTATTTATGTTACGTAACCATTTCAAACGTCAAGATGGAAACTATAAGATAAGTCAACTAGACAGTCCGGTCCCCAGTTTCCTACTTGAGAATTTATCGAGTAGGAAAATATCTTGCACTCTCGAAGACAATCGAAATTGGATGGAGGACGTATTGTCTTACGTAAGTATTTTACTATATATAAGTAGATGTGAAACCAATACACTTAATAGAATAGAAACCCATTACTATTCCTATTTGATAGTATTTTCAATACTTTTTTAGGTATCAGGTCCTACGTACAATAGACATGGGTTGAATATACCTCAGGTACCCCCTTTAAACTTTAAGGGATACCGACCTAAAGTATATCTGAAAAATGTGTTGTCTTTACCATATAATTAGGGTCTGCAAAACATTCGATCAAAGACAAATATCCTGTTATACCTTTTTAAATGATAGAAGGGTTGGTTATACGTGACTAGTATGTCTCATCAAATACTAGTAGTTTTAAGAAATAATATTTTTTTGATTATTCTGTTAACCCAGGCAAAAATAAAACCATCAAAGTAAAAATGATCAAAATCGGCCGGGTTGTACCGATTTTGATCATTTTTATCAAGTTGGTTTTATTGAGTTGGTTACATCATTTAGGTTACCACGAAGAAAGAAATGATTATTCTTTCCTCCGTGGGTGTAACTAACGTGATTTTCAACTTACTTTTTTGCATATTTTGTCAGTTTTTGTTTCATATTTATATCTTGCCTCGTTGACAGCTAGATAAATCGAACTTGTACAACTAAAACCACACGGGAAACTGTCACGGTGCCAGCCAAGGCTAGCTGAATAGAACATTCCATTCCTTAACAAGTTTGTTAGGAAACTATATCCACATAGTTTTCATATCTTTTTATTTGTTATTAGAATAATTAATTTTAGAAACTTCTTGCGCCATAATTACTTTTATCAACGCAAGTGCTATTAAAATGGCACAAGAGCACGGGCCCTAGTGACAAGATTACAACTCGGGTCCTTTGCAAATATTGTAAACGAGCGTTTAAAATATTATCTTAACTAACCTTGAGGCTATGGTGTGTAAGTGACATAAACATCCCCCATGCGGAGAGATAGATAGGGTATATTAGTAGTTAGTAGTACCCTTTAGCCTCAATAGTCCGGTTTACACCAATATACACTCAAAGTGTAGCTACATATAGAAGAAGTTCCTCTGCTCTACAAACCATAATTGCTACCTATGGACGATGGGTATTTTACGCAATATAACCTTCTATTCCTCCTTAGTAGACTATTGTGCTTAATTTTTAGGGATTTTGTTACCATTATTGTTAGGGTTCAGCCTCGGAAGCAAGGCTCGAGTCAATAATAGTGCCCGAAATACAGTAATAAGCTCACCCCATATTACGTGGGACCGAATACAGTGATTGGTGAAATGTGGGTGTTAATTCACCTCTGCCTAACCCTCCGGAGATAAAGGCATGATTACATGTATGTATGTATGTAGTAAACATTAGGTATACAGAAAAAGTTCTTATATAACTGTAATACTAAAAGAATAAGCAATAAACTTGTTACTCATATTCCGCTCTTCAGAACCGTATTATATTGAAATATTCTCTTGATGACAATATTCGCTCATCTAAAAGAGACGAACAAAATAATACAATATCTGCATGGCGGGAGGAACAGAAAGACAAACTTTCATAAAGCCGATTATCATAACGATACAGAACGAGACAGAACGAGACAGCTATAGAATACAAATACAATATAGAGGCAGACAACGGCACATGCGGCTGGCGTTCGAGATAAATGGCCACTGCATTACACAACTTTTTCCTGGAAACTAACTTACTAAAGTTACTTAGTAGGAATTCTGGTTTCTTTGTTAGATAAACAAACATACATACTTGTGCATCCTCCCTCGAGGGTAATACAAGTGCTACCAATTGCTACTGTCTGAACATATTTCATGAACTTTCATTAGGTAGCTCGGCAGCTGTCGCAGCGGTTTGATTATAACTACTTTTCCTAGCTAATTTGAATTTTCAACATAATTATATAATTTACGTTCGTTTTTATGATGTCGGAGACCGTTTTATTTTTTAAGAGTGCCACCCCTCACGAACACACATTATTGCGTATAATATATATACACAGGTTTACAAAATTTTGTGCTTTAAACTTTGAAAATAATGAACTACTATAAAATTTTAATCAGTTATATATCAACCCTACATAGGTGTGAAGTTTTGGGGAATGTTAATACATAAGTTCATTTATTTCCAACCAAAAGCACACTCGTAGGTAGCTATAAGAGAAAATTCATTTTTCTTGCTTCGAAAATTACGGACGTTCATGCTCTATTTTACCTCCTTAGAGGTAAAATTTACACATATTCAAATACAGTCGACAAAAGAGATACGGTTACTAACACCTTTACATACAACTTTATATGAAAAAATGCGACCGCATCTTCTTTGTCGACTGTACTTCACATATGTACTTAATAAACATATCTTTAAATATTTTCATTTAAACGAACTGCTTCAGACCCAGACGCAAAACTTTTTATTGTAGTTACTGGATAGACTTACTGAAGCAATACCTACAATTTACATATATCTTTGCCATTGTAATTTTAGATGGTAAATGCAAATACAAGTTACACTGGTAGTGAAATTTCAACAAGTCATTCAAGCCAAACACGAAGTGCACTCGAGAGTGAAGAAGTTCGTTGTGTACAATAGAAATGAGTTTATGAACCCGCCTAAGTAGAAAGCTGGAGCCTCACCCACAGTGTTTGAACGTATTACGTATATTATTGAAGGAATGAGGAATGACCGTAGTAGGTATGTAATTAACTTCTAAGACGATTATAGGTTGATAACTTAGACTATTAACTTGGATGACAATGAAACTTTTCCATACTCACTTTTAAACTTTCGCTTTCCATGATATACGGGAATTAATGCGATCATGATATAGGTACATACGTACCTTTGATTTGCCTAATGTTTCGACCAGGTTCCACCGGCCTAGGTGGCGGCGTAGGTACATTGCGTGCGTGCTTCCTCATACCCGGGGGTGACTTGGGGACTCCATGGTCCCCAGACCAGAAGAGGGCCAGATCGAGAGATATGGTGCGTGGGATATGTCTACGGTAATGTCTCCTTCGGCGTCACAGGTTGACTTGCTCAGAGGTATACACCCACCGTCTTAGAATCCATGAGGTAGAAGCTTCTTCATCTACCCACACATCTATCCTAACCATACCATAATTGCTTTAATTCCCGATAACATTTTTATGTATAGTTTTCTAAAATATAATTTAGATAAATCGTTTCATAATATACTTTCATAATTTTCTTTTTGATTCTGATATTCTGAAATAAACTGTGTTAGCATGCCACAAAGTCTGTTTTAGAATGTAGGTTAGCGTCCTGTGCGGTGACTAGGCAGTACTGAGAATAAAGTCCGGGTACCAGGTGCGGTGACGTCATAAGCGCGTCGGATTTAAGGCGTCACATTCCAGGTGTTATGTTGCCGTGAGGAGTGCTTCCACGTTTAGACAAGTATAGTTTACGAGATGATATTTTTGGTTACTGTGTAATTATAAGGCTTTTAGGTGTGTGACAAGACTAAAGTGTCAGTAGTTCAGTGGTTAAGGAGTCTACCTTACGATCGAGAGATCCTGGTTCGAATCCTGGCCATATTACACTATTGACGCGAACTTGCTTCTAACAAGTAATATAGCTTAAAGAGAATAATAGTACTGTTGCTTGCTTTTCATTATTCAGTCAGTTAATTGTCATCATTATTAATGATATATAAATACTAGCTGTTGCCCGCGACTCCACCCGCATGGATGTCGATTACCGGGACCAAATATCCTATGACCTTTCCCAAGGCCTAATCTACCTCTGTACCAATTTCATCACAATCGGTTCAGTGGTTTAGGCGTGAAAGCGTAACAGACAGATAGATAGACAGACAGAAAAACAGAGAGACAGACAGAGTTGCTTTCGCATTTATAATATTAATATAGATTAGTATGAATATCACTATAAATATTAATGAAAAACTTAAAGTACCTACCTACTTTCTAAAATGAAACAAGTTAAGTATGTACAATATAATTACGTGAAATTGAAACAATCTAAGCTTGATTATTAAATTTATCCAAGCTATCTAATTTTAACTTAGCAGAACTGAAATTAAGGTACCTATGTATTTATAACTTTGTTATTAACGTAACTGCCGGTACTAATTAACGTAAGTCTATAAACCCGAAGGTTTAGCCACGAATTTAGACCGGTTTACAATAAGTTTTATAGACTTTATTGTTCTTTAATATACGCTTCAATATGTATAATAAAATATGGTAATAGTGTGTAAAAACACGAACTTAATCTATAGTTGACTCTTTGCCAGCAAAACCAGTGTTCGGAGGAATACCTAAAAATAATGAGGCATATTCTTCACTATTCATCTGAACAAAATGCTGTAATATTGTGGGTATATTCTGGTGTATTTCTTATTAATCTAACTAGCTGACCCGGCGAACTTTGTACCGCCATATTTTCTGATCCCGTTCCCACTGCATATCTCTGAATTTATCAGTGTTTCTCTACAATATTATGCATGTTTTATACATATAAACCTTCCTCTTGAATCACTCTATCTATTAAAGAAAACCGCTTTAAAATCCGTTGCGTAGTTTTGAAGATTTAAGCATACATGGGGACGGACAGACAGCGACTTTGTTTTATAATATGTAGTGATGATGATGATGATGATGATACATACGCTCACGCCTTTTCACTCCGGGGTAGGCAGAGACAACAGCCCGCCATTTCACCCTATCCTTAAATACTTCACAAGCTTCCTATACTGTTTTTATTACATAAACATAATATTTATTTGTAACAAACATTATATGGTTTCAGTTATGTTTAATTGCAAGTAATAAGTAAGATCTCTGAAATTTATTTCTTCCACCTCAAATAATTTTAAATAAAGAAGAAAATATATGAATTTGACTCAAACGTTCCAAATTATTCACCTGTAATGTTAGGCCCTGTCAACAACAAGCGCTACTGACGAAGATTTTATTAATGCCAGTAGAATAATGAACATTTTTTTCTTTTCTCCTCTTGCTCATAAATCATCAGTAATTCGTAAAAGTTTTTGATGAAGACCTATAATTTTTCATTAGTAATTTATCTAAGATTCCCATGTGTCATTAGGGGAAAAAATAATAATTTTCTTGGTAAAATTACTACAGTACCTGTACTCCATATGCCTATGGTAATATCTATTAAATAACACACTTGTAATTTTCCACTTTATTTTATTTATCAATCTAACCGGTCACCTCATGGCATTCTCAAAGGTCTCACTCTCTCTCAAGGTCTCACTGTAGAAACCAGTCAGGTTCAGAAATAAAATAAAGTGGAAAAGTACAAGTATTTTATTCAATATGTGTAGCAAGTTCAACCAAGTGTCACCGATCAACACTATGAACAGTAAAATGGCAATTAGCTAAACTGTGTCAAATCTCATCACTATCATTATTGTGGATGCGTCTAAATTCGAGGCTTTCATATCGATTTGATATTTTTTTCTTATTATGATTCTTATTATGGAAGCAACTATCACCTAACCCCCAAACCCCGACAAAAGCCTGCGTCAGGGCCTCGTACGTTAATCAGCAGGTATGGTGTAATGACTGCGGTGACGACGTCGTTTTGGCCTTCAAAATCTTTATAGGTTCCCATACACTCACATCATGTTAAGTAAAACACAAGAGCACACAATTTAAATAAAAGTTGGCAACTCCTCCGAGTACTCTAACCACCGCTAACATTGTTACATTTTAATAATAACAGAGTTGACAACAAAGTTTCCAGCTTGCTTTAACTTATTACCTAAACTGTAACGTAGAACTAAGTTTTATATTTAGTTTGAGAAGCAACATTTTACGGAGATGCGCAAAGAGTCTCAAGTCTTTTCTTTGCTATATTAAAGCACGATAATGAAGGAAGAAAGATAAAACGCTCAACCTTAAGGCGAGGCTCCATTTATGCGACATTGCAATGTAAAATGTAGAAATGTTAAACATTTATAAGAATTTGTCACAATGGTATAATTTCCATTGGTCATATTTTTTTCCGTAACGCCGTGTGTTGACGGAAAAAGAATATAAGCATCACCACCCCGTCTCATTCTAAGGGTGTTTTGAGACGCGACTAACGGAAAAATACGCAGACGATGTCACTGTTAGAGAAGGAAAATTCTAAATAGAACCCTGTACCAACCCGTCTGGCCAGCGTGGAAACAGTAGGCCAAAGCCTCCCAACATTGGGAGAGGCTTGCAGTGTCCAGCAGTGGACTGTGAAAGGCTAAACGATTGATTGATATAAATTTCTAAGAATAACCTGCTCCGTTTTGACGACACAAAACAGAGAGAGCCTTGCACTGAATCATAGCAGACTTATTATTATATCCATACTCCATACTAATATTATAAATGCGAAAGTAACTCTGTCTGTCTGTCTGTCACGCTTTCACGTCTAAACTACTGAACCGATTTTGATGAAATTTGGTATAGGGGTATATTAGACCTTGAGAAAGGACATAGGCTATGTTTGCTCGCGATAACCGATATACACGCGGGCGGAGCCGCGTAAAAAAAGCTAGTAACACAATAAAACTACATCAACACAATGTATAACACAATTCTATTATGAACATAAAAGTCCCATCAGCATTGTTTACATGAAAAAACCGTCGTAATAATTTTGCTTGTTCTGCTTTATGACGTCACAATAATACCTGTTGTTCTTTCTGTTTGTTGATCACTCAAGTGATAACAATAAGGGAACAATGGACCACTCGGCCGAGTTTAGGGTTGGTATTCCGGCTTTTATTGTCTCAGGGTCATTCGTATAATTAATTTGTCATTTCGGCTCTTGAGTGACAAAAGTACTTCAGGACCGTGCTTGTTTGCTTATCGCAATATAAATAGTTGGAGTTGAGAGCTTCATTATTCTCATTAAAATGTACCAGTACAATTTGTGGTCCTACCTTTTAGTTAAGGAAATGGAGTTTGTACTGGAGTTGTTACAAAACTTTGGGTTTCGTTAGTATTGGTAACCAACTGATAAAATAATTTTACTAACTTAGTTTTGATCTTTTAACGTTAACGTAAACGATATCGTCATAGCTTTTATAACGAATTACCACGACACGACGACGATACGGGCGGTGTACTGTTCACCCAAGTGTAATCCAAATCAGGGATTTAAAATATACTACAGCACGTGAAAATCCATCTATCTGATCAGCCTAAGATTTATTTGTATATTACATGTTAAACCGCTTTCTAGAACCCATACAGTTGTAAATAACGGACAAAATACTTTGATACAATTTTTACACATGATGCATAGAAAATACAAATGTAAAAAAATGGCCATATGTATTGGTATTGATCTACATACAAATAGTTGCACTAAAAGGGCATCGAACCCACGACCTCAGATATAGCAGTCATGCGCTCTACCGCCAACTCACAGGAATATAATATAGCGAAAATAATTTAGGCAATTTACTTAATGGTTTCAAAACTTGTCATTCACAACGCCAATACTAAATTTCCGTTTCCATTAAAGCTATGATAACTAAAGATAAAACAACCACCAAATGTAGCTGAAATTACAAACATTACGAGAGTGAAGCTTTTTAAAAGTACATGTTTTTCGTTACACAATTTCTCTGGAAAACTCGTCGAACTAAACGTGAGACGTGACGTTCATCAAATTCACGTCACGTAGTTTAGCAACAGTTATATACGAGTCAACATACCATCGCGCGCATCGCGTTAAAGAATAATAAACATGTCAACTGCTCATGATTTCTCGCAACTCATAAAACACGTTATAAGTCATGGCGTATTGATTTATCTAGATTTTCAATACCGCGTTGTTTATTTCTAACTTGTTAAGAAAATGTCAAGCATGTTGATACACCACAATGTTTCTTTGCTAACAAACAATGTGATATTTACGTAGCCCATATTACGTAACACAAAGTGATTCATCATCATCCTCATGTAGACGCATTATCCTGATTGCATCCGTGGCCAAGATGACCTCGGAGCTCAGGGTCCGCCTTCCGGCTCTTCCTCCTCCACTTCGCACGATCTTGGGCATCCATAGTAGTGAGACCATTTGCACGCATGTCACCCTCCACGACGTCATGCCAGGACTTCTTGGGCCTACCCCTTTTACCTGGACCCGGCGGGGGCGCCATTGCCAGGCATTTATTCCCCACGTAGCCTGGCGGTTGCCGCAAGACGTGGCCGCACCAGCGAAGGCGACTCTCTAGCATTTTATCTAACACAAAGTGATTGTAAGGGACATTTATTCTACATAGTAATTTTTTTTTTTTCATTGTGACTTGCGATATGCACCAGTTTCGTATGGTCATTCGATTACCCGTTTTACTTTCATGGAATTTACATAACATACTTCTGTAGACATTTTTCACATATCCATATCTATCCATATGGTGACGGAGAAAGAATGTAAGTATCACCACCCCATATAATCCGAAAGGTGGCGTAAGAGGCGACTAACGGAAAATCGCGCAGATGTTATCACTGCGAGAGATGGAAAACTCGGAATAAAACCCTGTACCAACCTGTCTGGCCAGCGTGGAAACAATAGGCTAAAGCTTCCCAATATTGGCAGAGGCCTATGTCCAGCAGTAAATTGCAATAGGCTAATTGATTGTTTGATTGACTTCTGTAGAAAATTACCCGTTAAAATTTCAGTGAAAACCAATTCAAAATCCATTGCGTAGTTTAATAGAAGATCTTAATGAACATAGGAGATAGCTGGTTACGACTTTGTTTTCTATCTCTATAATATAAAAATGAATCCCTAAATGAGTTGCTAAGCGCAAATCTCGAGAACGGCTGAACCGATTTTGAATATTCCTTGACGTATGAGGATGGCTCTTACGGAGAGGAAAAAAAAAGAATCGACTGTTAGGCGGCACGAAGTTCGCAGGGTCAACTAGTTAAGTAAAGATTTAAGTTAAGATTCAACCAACTTTTTTTCTACCCACAAGTAATACTGATATCTAATAAATTCATTTTCTAACCACTGCAAAAATCCTTACCGTTTTCTACCCACAAGTATTGTAGCTACATATCACACACGTCCTTGGCTAAAACGTTTTATCTATTCAAATCATTTTCTTCCAAGTACTTGAACATGGATCGCTTTGAAACATATATAAACACATTGTTCGTCCAATATCCGATGGCTTAAAGCGTTTTTGATCATATTGTGGTTTTATTTAAAGTGGGGTGTCTGGGCTCAAGTTATCCTGTATCGTTACTTAATGACCTTTCTTGCCACGAGTGGTTACATGCCTCGAACTAGTCTACCGATGATTATTTTCAGTTATAAATGGTAAAGAGGAAAAAGGACTACTTAATTCATAGGCGTAGAAAGGATGAACTAAAAAGGTGAATAAAGTAGGTTTAAGTAGGCATGTATGAATTGGCAACCCGGTAACAGTAGGTATATCGACAAGATCAAGAACGTTTTTGAGAAGGCTAGGTCAAGAGTACCTACCCTACCCTAGGAAACCTACACTTCATACGGTCACAACACAACAAGCGTTGTTTCATTCGTAAGAAGAATTTCTGTTCCATATCTCATCAAATTAACAAAAAGAAAATAGCAAACAAGCTTGATTTCAATGTCTCCCGATATTGGAAAAGGAATTCGATCTAATTGTACAACTATTTTTTTTTCTATTTTATACAATTATTTTTTAATTCAATTTAATATTCACTATTTCTTTCAGGCAGCATACTCGTAGAATGACAACAGAAATTACCTACCATTTTTTCGCTTTCTTCTTACTTAGTTACGTAGGCGGCTTATGAGACATTGAATAATTACTTCTTCGAAACCAGTTACGTAGAAGTATGAAAAAATACTTCATGGAAACCAGTTACGTAGACGTATTAAAGAATCCTTCAAGGAAACCGGTTACGAAACTCCGGTTTCCTAGACGGCCGAAGCGTGATAAGAGGGATTTGCGAGTTTCTACCAAAAGATGTCTCTATATATTATGTGTCTTATTTGTTAAAGTTCGTAATGCGATACATCCCATAAACTCCCCGAGGGCGAACGGTCATACTTCATCCCAACATGTCTTTTTATAAAGAATATCACAGTAGAGCAACAAAAATTCGTCAGAGCCCTCGCTATTCCCTTATGTAATTAAAATGTTGGTTGAGTACCAAGCCCGGCTTCCAATTTATTTGTTTTCACGAATGATCATATAATTTCTTTGACATTTACTTTTCTTGGAATATATGAAAGTATTAAAGGGAAAAGTCGTTATCGATAGCGTCGGATACTAGTTGACAATTTGAAGGGTATACTTGACTCACACAAAGCTTTATCATGTTAGTTTTTTAGTAGTATTTTTAGTATTTTGTATTATTAAACAATAATAACTTTTAATATGTCTTTTCAAAAGGATATATGCTTCTAGTTCCAGACATTAGAGTAATAAATCCTATACTATGGCAGAAATAAGTAGATCGTTGTATTATTATTTCCTATTTTCTTTATACAAGTTTTCAGAGAAATTTTTATACCTACTTAAAATTAGGTTGAGCTACTAAAAGTTTTTAGTATTGTATTTATTCATTTATTAATGGTACATCCACAGACTACATATTGCACACTTCATCTGTATTGTTGACGAGCTGTTGAGTTGTATGAAAGATTATTTCAAGCAACTGATGCTTGTGTTAAAAAAGTACCTTATACAACCATGGTTTTAAGGTTCCGGAATACCAACACTTTCAAACTCTATTCCATTTTTAAATCAGTACTATTACCATACTGTAAAACACATATTGTACCACAGATGCTTGTAAAACCAAGAGTACCATTCTTACCAGCCTTGTAAAATCTAAGATATAGCTTCACCGCCTCAAGGAACAATAGCAGTTTACCCGCTAACAGTGCCGCGCCTCCTAATGGAGCATTGTGGGTGTATCTGGCATGTACTAATTTGTTTTACGACAGTTAGGCCCACGAGAATTTCGGAATCTCGTAACTTACATTTGAATTGACTTTATACTTAGCAACGAGAAGTTTGGTGATCGATATCTATTTTGTTGTTCGCAATTTTCTTTTTGATTAATGTAGAATGTAGATATACGAGTATTATTTTGTATCTTCTTCATCAAATCTGACTGCCTTACTGAATACACATGCTGAAAACCGAGACCTAACGAAGTGTAGGAGCGAAAGCCGGATATCGTGCCCTGGCTTCCGATATGATAACCTTGCATGAGCCCGGGATCAGCGCTTAGATGATGATTAGGATACAAGGTAGATTTTTCGTGACCAGTGGTATATATTAGAGTGTGTGTGTATCCGTGTGTGTGTGTGTGCGTGTATGTGTGTGTGTGCACGACGTGCGTGAGTTCGTGTGTGAATGCGTGCGTGCGTGTTTGTGTGCATGTGTGTGTCAAAAACACGTATTAGCGGATAAATAATATTTTTTACTGAAGTCCAGATTACACAGTAAGTAATTTTAGTGAACTTAAAAAATAAAAGGTGATTTTTATAACACTAATAAACATTACTATTATGACTCTCTTGTATACTATTGTATTATCTAAAGAACATTTTATCTGGATTTCACTAGTACAAATCTATCAACTAAATTGATTAGAGATGTCTTTAACAGTTTATGGCTTACTTTAAACTTAACTAAACCCAAGGCCCGTATTCTAGACTGATACTCAGTTCTGAATCTCGATTTATTGAAGGATAGATTGTATCAACAAACTGTCAAATCTGTCAATCTGTCTGTACAATCTATCCTCATATAAATCGATATTCAGGACTGATTGTCATTCTAAAATAGGGGCCTATCCGTAACAAATTAAAATATCAGAGATAAATAGTGAAAGAGACAAGTATTGTGGAATAGCAAATTCTCACTCTAATCGGAGCTTCGTGTGTCAATGACCTGTCGCCGCAACCTCATGCGATTGCTAAATAAAACAAAAATGTTTGGTCTACAAACTTATATCAAGCTACTCATACAGTTTATGTATATCTATCAAATATTACAAATGAAAGTGAAATTGTGAGGATGGATGGATTTATATTACGTATGGATGTCACTCTCACGCAAAAACGACTGAACGGTGGGGTGAGCACGAACAACTATCGTATTCGTATCGTGAACGTAACGGGAGCACGGAGCATTGCGATTAGCCGCCTGCCTGAAGCCTGCCAATCGCAATGCTCCGTGCTATCGTTACGTTCACGATACGATTACGATAGTAGTTCATGCTCACCCCACGGGATCTAAATAAAAAGTAGTACGGCGATATACTATATTAATTAGAACTAGTACATAAGTACTAGTAATGAGCATAAGCTATTTATTTCAGAAATATGTTCATATAGGTTCCGTATTTCACACAGGTGGAGCAGCAGGTAGCAGGTAGTATGTCATAATATATTACTTTACTCAACCTGTTGAAATAAATGTAAATTTATACATTTTTATTCTTCCTGTCACGATGAAAGTGTCCCTCGGGTGTGGGCTATTTTGCCAAAAAAAGTTCAACCTTGACCGAATTTATTGTTTTCTTTCTTCGATATCAGAATTCGGCCAATGGCTGTTGCGTATTCATCCCAGTTGACAACTTTTATGAATCTTTGCAGTAAATTCGGATAAAATAAGTTTTGTATAATATATTTGTTTTCCCTTTGAGGACCCTTATATATCAGAGGTACTGAATAAAATATAAAGTTATTTTCGTACACATATTTATTTATAACGACAGAAATGGGCTGATTCGTAAATCGAGTGTGGACCAGGGATATGACTTGCGATCACGCGTTTTCCGTTTTTAACCCCGCCTTGTATGTACATTACTGGTATTATTTCTACAGCATGAATTTATACGTAACACAATATTATGAAACTTAGTTAAAGAGGTCATTCCACATCCAAGTGGTTTTAATAAATAATAATAAATATTCTACAACATTCTACACAACGCTATCTAGGTTTTAAGTTGAAATATTAATTGATAGGAAAAATAGGTTAAAAGTACACCTTTATCAACAAGTATTTACTATCATTTCATTTTCTTAACGATATCACTACATTATTATAAAACAAAGTCGCTGTCGCTGTCTGTCCGTCTGTATGTGTGCTTAAATCTTCAAAACAACGCAACGGATTTTGAAGCGGTTTTTTTTATAGATAGAGTGATTCAAGAGGAAGTTTATATGTATAATACATGCATAATATTGTAGAGGAACACTGATAAATTTAGAAATATGCAGCGGGACTGGATCCGAAAATATGGCGGTACAAAGTTCGCTGGGTCAGCTAGTAATATATATATATATAGGAGTGTACTATATAACATAGTTTTTATTACAGGATAAGCTAGATATGGACGCTTTGTCTTCTAGCCCATTATGACACTTGTACGTTTTAACTTATTGTCTTTATAACAACTGGTCGTTATGCCTTCTTGGACATTATGACATTGGCCCAACGTACCCCGTACTCGATATATTTTAGATAAAGGAGTTAAAAGTCGGACGGCAGACCCCGAACACGAGTGCAACTTGGACTAAAGCAAAGGTGATGTTGGTGACGACTATTAACACGTTATTTAATCTCTATTATAATAATGCTGTCATTGTAGTTGTCTAAGCTTTTACCCTTTTATGGTAACACAAGCGGTTGATCGCGACTCCGCCCACGAGGAATTCTAATTGCGTATATCTTTGATAGCAGTATAATGATGTATAGCCTATGTTGTCTGCAAAAGAATTGTTTAAATGGGTTCAGTAGTTTTTCAGTTTATTCTTTACATACAAAAATACAAATATTTCCTCTTTATAATATCAGTATAGATTATATAAAAATTCAGCGACATTAAAAAATATTCTACGCTTCGTGATTTCTTTTGACTACCTCAAGGAAAAATACGACAATAACTCACAACTGCTTAGGAAGAACGTTTTGTAGGCACGTTGAATCGTTAATAACTCGGTGACGGCAATGAAACCAATTTGTCGACCAAAAAATACCGAGTAAAGGAAATCCACGGTTATTTTTGTACCGTGGGCGCGTACTTGTTATTGATTCGATTAAGGAACTAAGGTATAAATAGTTTATATTGGGTATACACGTAAAGTTGACATTAAGACCCAGATTTGTTATTATAACCTTGGTGCATTTTATAGTGCGTGTTAAAATACAAGATTGCATTAGGTATTTCATTTTTGTGGATGTTTCTTTTAACAATTTTACATCTTGCAGTGTATTTTATTTAATTGGATTATCATTACAATAAAATTAAACACTTATTTCAAATGATACGACTCAAAAAACGAAAAGTATCTTTGGATACTTATTGTGCCAGTCTCATTTGTTAAACGGCAAACGTATCGGTTTTGAGGAAGCCTGTGTACGTCTCTTTTGCTAATTATCAAGCCTTACCGTCTTTGACCTTAAGCACTTTAATCACTAAAAACATCTGCTAACTATAGGTGTAGGTATGTCTACATACTTTTTACGGTATAAGTTAACCGACTGGTAGATAAGCTAACCTAAAATCCGTCCAAGTCAAGTCCAGGGAGCTCAATTAGTAGTCTTTCCACTGGAAAAGAATTGCCGAGATTTCGAGTTCCGTTCGGAATATCGACTTCTTTCGATTTCATTGCTTTCGCAATAATTGCTCAAATCCACAAAGAGTAATGTCCTCTTTTTATTTTGCCTTTTCATCATATTCCCGGTTATTCTAACCCTTTTTTTCAACGTACCCAGTTGTTGACAATAAGATCATCCACTCGTTATAATGCCCAGTTACGTTCAAAGTTTAAACTTTGGAGCCCCGAATCATTTTTTTTATTGGTACACATGTTTGTCAGAATAAACTGACATACCAATGATATACGTAATCTAGGCTCCTAGATGCTAACTTCGGAATCTGGGATCCAGAATCTACTACCATTTAATCTTCCAACCCTAAGAGGAGAGACTGTATCAGAGCAGGTGTACCGGCCCGGCCCTGATCACCATAATACTCGTATTTAGTAAGATAGTATAGGTGGTAACCTATAATATCATCGTGTTAACAGCACAGTAGGTGCAGCACTCCAGAAAAGCTCAAGTAGCTTATGGTTTGCTTTCTATGTACCTAAATTGTATATTGTGAATGATAATAAATAAAAAATAAAAAAAAACATTATTGTAAATCAGTAAATAAGTCTCCAAACATATACAGAAACATGAATCAACGTTTGTTTTGATTGAACAAATAACGATTTTCTTCATATCTATATCTATCTTTGTCTTCATGTAAAAACAAAACCATTACTTCCATGAAAGACTGAAAAAAAATACACTCACACAAAATATACAATGTACTCGTTTGAATAATACCCAACAAATAAACTTAATTACAACCGTGTAAATAAACTGAAGGCAGAAGACAAGGTCGCTTCATAAAAAGCTGAGTATTCTGTTGTTAAGATCGTATGAAGAACCGAGCGGCTGACTATGTCGGGATCAAAGGGGCTAATTAATTAAGTCGAGTTCTCGTTCTCGCTATAGAATACGACCCTCGGGTGAGCACACCCACACTCGAAATGTACACTTGTATAACCCTAAAGTGCGGATTAATATGCCAAGTGTACACATTCAGTATTTACTCACAAAACAGTCAAGATATTTGTAGTAAAAAGAACGAAGGCTGTCATCAAGTGATGGTTATCAAAATAAATTGTGTCATAAAGTCTTAGCGAAAGGCTGACTGAGGCGTTGATGGAGAGATAACATTACAAATTGAAAAAAACTCCGTGAAAACGTTACTGTTTTATTTTTCAGCTAGAAAGCTTTTAATTGCTTGTTTTATTTAATTAATTCTTTTTCCACTTTTGATAGTTCTTTTTAGTTAAGATAGTAAATGTTTATCTGTAGTTGTCTGTATGGATAGTAAGCGGTTACCATAGCCTAATGGAAACCAAAACCGTAATATCTTGAATACTAGTTTCCAGTCACTTTTCTGCTCACAATAGTGACTAAAATATTGCCTATACATGACAGAAAATGCGTAACGTCTTTTGTCAATATAGTATATCCAACAAAAATATTGTGGCGGTTTATATAAATATGAAACAAAATATACGAGAGATAGGTACATCGCATAAATTAATGAAAAAAATAATAAAAAATGTTAAACGTAAAGTAATTTTAAAATAATAAAGTACACAAGGCACAAAAGTAACTTTGAATTACGGAATATTCTAAACAAAACATGTGAAACATAATCCAAAAAATTAAAATATCTTACCTGTTGCGATATAATTGTCTTTTTCCAATCACGTATCAACTAACAAATTAATTTAACACCATTAATTATTAAACAATTACTAATTAATACTAATTATCCAATTAGACTTGAGAAGTAAAATTGGTAAAGACCTCTACGTTAATAATGTAATGCTCTACGGAGCGTAGACCTGACAGCGCTACGACGGTGACTACGCGACTGCCGTGCTACGCCGCCGATAGCTACGGCTGCGGACGCCGACTGCAAATAAAGACAGTAGAATTTGCTCGAGAAGTGGCGGAAACAGCCGAGTGGGTCCGACATACAAAGTTATATAAGGGCGTTTACAGAATAGCTTGATTTTGGTCGCAGATTGTCATCATTATGATATGACTTAACTAGATAAAAAATAGGTTGACGAAGCGGAAGGGAAATTTACTTCAAAGTAATTTAGTTACGAACGAAGTGTATTTTATTTGTTTTTTTTAGCAATCTTTATTTAACGTTGGCGTGCTTGACTGTAATTTTATACAGCTTCATGTAATCATTATTGTGTATGATAACAGATTTTATTGATATAAATGTCGTTAGTTGTGCTTTTTAGTCGCTGCGTTTTTTATTTGGTGATTAAAATTGATTGTATTATGGCTCTGGTTTTTACTAATTAGAGGCAGTTTGAAAGTGGCACCTGTGAATGAAAAATTGAGAAGTGAATGTCGTGGTATAGACTATGAGAAGAGATGATAGAAATGGTATAAAAAAGTTCGAAATATGAATAGTAGTAGAGAGGGCTTTAGGAGCAGAGATAGGTCCAATAAAGATGGAATCATATGGATTGTGTGTAAGAGGATATAGTAAAAAGAGAGTGACTAAAAAATGAGATCTGACAGAAATGTACGAAGACCTCAAATAATTGAGACGATAGATGTAAGTAGATGATCATTAATACTTCAGGTGTGTTTAAAAATGTTGATCGTTCTACAAATTATATAAATACTGTAACGTCACGATTTTAAAGCGTCGTTACAACTGTTTCTGAACGAATTTTTAGTGACATTTCTGTTTGACGTTTTCGTCACCTGTCAAAAACTTAGAACTTGGACTTCACTTTGCTTCCTACGATCGGCGCATACGTCACGATAAATGGCCTTGTAATAGCCATCTTCCTAAATCCCAATGGGATCTTAATTATTTTTGATGGAGGAGCTTCCTTAAGCTAGCCCATGTAATCTCAAGAGGGGTTAACCCTATATTTTTGTATATTTTACATTTTGAACGTGTAATTGCTGGACCAATCACCGTTTTAACTGATGAGGCGGTAAGTCGCACATATTTCTTATAACTTGCACTCCGCGTCGTCTGGTTAGGTTCCGGGAATTAATCGTGTTTGTATTTGTTGCAGATTCCTATTGGATCGCCTCTTTACCTCTTTACCTCATCTTATCTCTTTACCTCATTTTGCTCTTTATACCTTATTTCTTTCATTTTAACTCAAATTTTGATGATGGTCATGAAGACCTCATGGTTTTCATGAACGAGTGACGCCTCGTGATGTATTTTGGCTGCGAGGATGCCTGTCCACGCCCAGGAATGTCGTGAGAGCGTTCCTTTTAAATTAAATAACATTATAACCTTTCTATTTTAAATTTTACTTCATAAGAATGCATAAGTGATGTGTGACACAAACATTTATACTAATACCTAAGATCTAGTACATTGTAAGACCTTAATGTACGTACATGCACACTGGGACTAAAATTAAATCCAACAAACCTCATACAGGGATTTTATTTAGCCACTCCCCTAAAGATTAAAGGTTCCAATAGCCGCTAAGTTTATCCGTTGCATTTCTTTTATTTAGGGATTCTCCTTGGCGCCCGAATTCTATGGTAAATATTTACTTTTTATTTTATTTTATTAGGAGAATTTTCCCATACATAGTCTGTACTAACCACCACATTACAATTTGTCGCTCGCGAACAGGGACTGATAGTGTGCAACTACGGTTTACCTTGTCACCTTCACCTATGCATTGTTTATTTACTTTAACATGTTAGGAACATAGTTTTCTTCATGTATATTACTGTATAACTGTGTGTTTCAGTAAATATTTGTTATTGTTTACTTTACAAAACTAATCCTACTACAGGTTGGTACTATTGTTGATATATCTCATTTACAGGTGAATATTTCAATTTGTATAACATTTACTGTTATTGTTAACATTGTTTTATATTGTATAACCTTAGTTTATTACAAATTACAAGTAAGATTATCCACTTAGTAATAATAGGTAATTATAGGTTAATAACCTTTGAACTTTGTGTGAAAACATAATAATACTTGAATCTTTGCTGTTTACCTTATGTAAACATAAACAATTTCTTTTGTAAATCACAAATGCATTCTTTTTCTTTGTAGGTATTTGACCTATATAACTTTAACAATAATAACATTCCATTTAATGACTTTGACCTACTTTTGATTTGAACATTTTCATTCAAAACAATTAAATTTCTTTAACAATTTAACTATTTTTAAACTTTTATAGCTTCTTTCATAGGACAGTTAGTGTGTTTTATACTACTTTTTATTAGATTTCACATCCTTTTATAAACTAAACATGGATAAGGAAATACAGGTCCCGCCTTTGTTTGACAATGTTGTTCCAGTTGGTACTTCTACTCATGAGTTGCCGCATGTCATGAATGATTTGACTGAAGTTGCTGATCCGTTTTCAAATAGCAGGGGTGCTGGTGATTATAGTCCTCAAGCTGCATCTTCGTTCAATATGATGAATGTTTTGTTGAATGAAAATCTGAAGAAGAACTTGCCTTCTGTTTCGAAGTTACCGGATTTAAAACGAAGTAAGCTTTTGTATGATGGTAAATCTTGTGTTAGGGAATTTATTACTCAAGTGGAAGAATATTTCTTGTTTAAAAATTTTAATGAACATTTTTTAGTTAGTTCATTTTCTGATCTTTTGTCAGGCACTGCCCTCAAATGGTTTCGTAGTGTGCGTATTCGTATTGCTTCTTGGCAGGATTTGAAGGCTGCGTTGTTGAAACGTTTTGATAGGATTGAATTTGATTATCATTTGGAACATGAGCTCCGTACTCGTAAACAAAAGTTTAGTGAGTCGTTGCCAGACTTTATTACTGAAATAATGGATATGGCAAGCCGTTTGTCTATGCCTATCTCTGAATATACTCTTATAACTATTATTAAACATAATATGTTAAATATTTACACACCTTTTGTGTTTGGTAGAACTATTTCTTCTATCGACCAGTTTATTAACCTCAGCAGAGAATTAGAAAATTTTGTGTCAAGAAAGAATTTGAGTGAGAATAAAATAATTAAAAAAGAAAAACATTCTGCTCAAATTAGTGCTGTTGAAACAGACAGCTTAACTTGTTTAAAATGTAAGTCCCCTGGACATTCTTATAAAAATTGCCCTAAATTTCCTGGTGTAATTTGTTTTAAGTGTCACAAAGTTGGTGTCACTACGAAGAATTGTGACGTTTGTAAGGCTAATACTGTTCAGTCAAAAAACGTATCAGGCCCCATCGAGCCCTAGTTTTTGATAAAACTTCTGGTGACTCGATGTTGAAAAAATTTTGCAATCCTCCGGATGAAGCCACTTGTAAGAAAGAATTTAATGATTGGTTAGCTTATTTGAAAGTTTTTTTTAGTAATATCAGGGCTGCCCCTGTTTTGTTTGTTAAACATAAAGACACTAGACCTTATTTAAAATTTAATATTAAAAATAAAATTTATTCAGGTTTGTTAGATAGTGGAGCTTGTAGTTGTGTACTTGGTTCTAATATTCATCAAACATTTTTGCAATTAGGATTTAAATTTAAACCTTCTCAAGGTAATGCTGTTACTGCTGATGGTTCTCCACACAATGTTATTGGAACTATGGTTTTACCTATCACTTGTGATAATGTAACTAAAAATGTAGATTTTTTGATAATTCCCTCTTTTAAACCTTCAATTATTTTAGGATTCGACTTTTGGTTGAAATTTAACCTTGCTAAAGATTTGTGGGATAATATTACTTTTGAAAATGAACCCAAAACTTGTATTAATGCAGTTACTTCTGTTTCTGAACTTTCTCCTTCTGAGAAACTTAGTTTAAATAAAATTATTTCACTCTTTGAAGATATTTCTTATGAAAAGAGAGGCTTAGGTCTTACTCATTTAGTTAAACATAAAATTAATGTTTCTGGTGAACCTTTTAAGCAACGTTATTGGCCACTTAGTCCTGCTAAACAAAAAGAACTTTATGATGAAGTGGAAGTTTTATTAAAAGAAAATATTATTGAACCTTCTAAATCTCCTTGGTGTTCTCCAGTGTTAGCCGTTGAAAAACGCGATGGTGGAACCAGATTATGTTTGGATTCTAGAAAATTAAATTCAGTAACTATTAAAGATTCTTACCCTTTGCCTTACCCTTCTAGAATTTTAGATAACCTTCGGAGTGCCAATTATATAACTACTATTGACTTGTCTAAAGCATTTTTGCAAATCGCTTTAGAAGAATCTTCTAGAGAGAAGACTGCTTTCGTTGTTCCTGGGAAAGGTTTATTTCATTTCACCCGGATGGTGTACGGTTTGACTAATGCACCTGCTGAGTTACAAAGACTTGTAGATAAGTTGTTTGGGCCAGAATTTGATAATGTAGCTTTCTGTTACTTAGATGATCTTATATTGGTAAATTCTACATTCTCTGATCACCTAGATTATTTAAATAAAATTTATAAAATTCTTAAAGATGCCGGGTTAACTATTAACTTAAAAAAGTGTAATTTTTGTAAAGATAGACTTCGTTATCTTGGTTATATTGTTGATAGTAGCGGTTTACATACAGACCCTGCTAAATTAGAGTCTATTGAAAGTTTTCCTCGCCCAGAAAGCGTTAGACAATTAAGAAGTTTTCTTGGGTTATGTTCTTATTACCGTAGATTCATTGATAAATTTGCTGATATTGCTTCGCCACTAACAAAATTAACGGCAGGAAGCAAGAATTCTAAAAAATCTCTTTCCTGGAATGAAGAAGCTGATGTTGCTTTTCATAATTTAAAACTTGCATTAATTTCTGCACCCGTTTTACATTGTCCAAATTTTGAAAAACCTTTCTTTTTACATTGTGATGCTAGTTCTGTTGGAATAGGTAGTGTCCTGAGCCAAGATGATGATAATGGAGATCAACATCCCGTAGCTTATTATTCTAGATCATTAAATAAATGTGAACGTAATTATAGCACAACTGAGAGAGAGTTGTTATCAATATTAGATTCCATTGAACATTTCAGACCTTATATTGAAGGAATGAAATTTACAGTTATCACTGATCATGCTAGTTTAACTTGGCTTCTTAAACTTAATAATCCTAGTGGTCGTCTTGCTCGTTGGGCTGCTAGAATTTCTCAATTTACTTTTGATGTTAAATATAAAAAAGGTTCCTTACATTTAGTTCCAGATTGTTTATCTAGAATAGAAATTTCTGCTATTAATGCTCCTTTAAATAATAATATTGTATTGCCAGACGAGGATATCGTTGATCCTTGGTATAGAAAAATATTTGTTAATTGTCAAAAGTTTCCTAGAAAATATAAAAATTTCAAAGTTGAAAGTGATACTTTATATAGATTTTGTAAAGATAAATATAATCCTAATAATCGTTTAAATTGGAAAATTGTCATACCCAAAGAACACATCTTAGACACAATTAAATCTAATCATGATGATGTTAATTCAGGACATTTAGGAATTCATAAAACTTTAAATAAATTAAAAGTACATTATTTTTGGAAAGGTATGTTTATTGATGTGCAAAAATACATTTCTTCTTGTGATACTTGTAAAGCTTATAAATTTTCTACTAATCCACCTCATGGAATTATGGTTAATCCTAAAAAAGTTGATAAACCAATGTTAATGCTTTCTATTGATATTATTGGAACTCTTCCAAAAGCTTATTCTGGCCATAAGTATATACTTTCAATTGTAGATGTTTTTACTAAATATTGTTGGATATTTCCCATGACTAGTGCTACTACTATAGTAATTTGTAGGATTCTTGAAAAAGAAATTTTCCTTAGGTTTGGAACGCCTAAAATTCTTGTTTGTGATAACGGAAGCCAATTTACAGCGAAGCAGTTCGTTGATTTTCTAAAAAGTTATAACATTAATAAAATATTTTATAATACTTTATATACCCCTCAAAATAATCCTGTAGAGAGATATAACAAAACAGTCGAAACATGTATTTCTTGTTTTGTTAAAGATGATCATAGAACTTGGTCAAAATATTTGCCTCATGTTCAATTAGCTTTGAATAATAGTGTGAATCTAGCCACAGATTTCACACCTAATTTTCTCATGTTCGGTAGAGAACTTATTTTTGATGCTTCATTGCACCGTTTTAGCAATTCTTTTGATAACCTGGATCAACTTGATGTTGTTGATAGGTCTTCTTTTGCTTTTTCACTTAAATCACTTAGTGATATTTTTATTAAAGTTCAAGCTTCTTTGCTTAAAGCTTATAAGCGTAATGCGCGTTATTATAATTTAGGGAGGAAAGTCATTTCTTTTGAAGTGGGAGATATAGTGTGGAGAAGAAGTTTTGTGCAGTCTAATGCTCCTGCATTCTTTTCTGCTAAGTTAGCACCTAAGTTTGTTAAGTGTGAAATAATAGATAAAGTTTCCTCTAATGTTTATGTTTTAAAAGACCTTCATAAAAATTACACTGGTCGTTATCACATTAAGGATATAATTAAATATTAAAAATTAATATTGGTTTTGCCAATATCTATTTTTGTTTTTGGTACTTTGTTTGAAGTATGATCCCATATAAGGTGATGTTTGAAAGGTTAGGGATCTTGAAAGGAGATGTATGTTAGGAACTTCACTACAATTTATTAATTTCAATTTTAGATACTTTTAAAAATAACTTAGGTCATTTTAGGTCTTGTTTATTCTCACATTCTACTCCATATTAACAAATTTTTCCACGTCAAAAGATCTTATATTTTATTTTGTATTATAGGATTATTGTCCTGTAAATATTGTTTACACTTGTATATTTTGTACAAATTTAAGAATTTAGTTTCTACTCTTTCTTTGGAGCGAAATTTAATATTCCCTTTTTTGTTTAAATTCACTTGACTTATTTCCACTCACTCTGGGAATGGAAATTAAGTTTCTTGAACTTATTTTTGTGTAGTTCTGAGTTATTTTCTTAGTATTAAGATTCTCGGATTTGACGCATATTTTTATGCATTTACCCTATACCTTGCTGTACCATTTTTGGGAAACTTGGATTTACCTTGACTTTACAACTTTTTGTGCTATTGTGTTTCTATTCACATAGTCACCCCTTTTTACGCATTGCGCACGGAATGTCGGTGGTGTTATGCCGGTCGCAATTGTCGTTTTTCTTTTTGTACTTGTGTTTCCATACACATAGTTACATTTTTTTATGCTTTGCGCACGGAATGTCGGTGGTGTTGAGCCGGTCGCAAATGTCATACTTTTCTTATGCGGTTGTGCTCAGAAAGTCAGTGGTGTTGTACTGGTCACAATTGTCATATTTTCTTAATATTTTGCTTGTGCCCGGAAAATTGGTGGTGTTATGCCGATCACAATGCTTATAAATATATTTTCACCTCACTTTTGTTGTGGTTTGTTTTGACGTTTAGATTTGGGAGTTTTGATTTGAAGTCGGCGGCTTTCAACCTAACCGATAATGGGAAAACTTCATAGTTTTACCCAATTTTGATTCAGATTCGGCAGCGTTGGTGCTTAACCGATATCTTTGTTTCTTTTTTATTTCAGGATTTGCTGGTATAGAGTCGGTGGCGTAGGTGCTCAACCGCACTTTTGTATTTATGCTTGAAGGCTGGTTAAGATCAAGGATAAGATTCGATGGCGTTGGTTGCTTAATCGTTATCTGGTATAGGATTGAGTTGGATTTGTTTCTTTTTATTGAAAATTTAATTTTCACCCTACTTTGGTGTTGGATTGATTTTCACTCTTTTCAGAGTTTGTTTTTCATTTTGGTTATTCCATTAAGTTGGAAAATATCCTTTATTACCTTTTGGTAAGGAAATTATTTTCCACACTTAATTCTTTTTGGAATGTTTTCACATTCTTTAATTTTTTTTTGGAATTGTTTCTGCAATTCTCCTTGCAACTTGTTTTGCTTTATTTGCTTTTTTTTATGGCTAAATGTTGCCAGACCTTTATTTTTCTTTTGAGGTTTTTGAATTTTGTCTTTGTTCTTTTTTTGAACAAAAGAAAAGAAAGTTCCTTTCTTTTTCTTTTTTTTTTGGGGAGGGATGTAATGTAACGTCACGATTTTAAAGCGTCGTTACAACTGTTTCTGAACGAATTTTTAGTGACATTTCTGTTTGACGTTTTCGTCACCTGTCAAAAACTTAGAACTTGGACTTCACTTTGCTTCCTACGATCGGCGCATACGTCACGATAAATGGCCTTGTAATAGCCATCTTCCTAAATCCCAATGGGATCTTAATTATTTTTGATGGAGGAGCTTCCTTAAGCTAGCCCATGTAATCTCAAGAGGGGTTAACCCTATATTTTTGTATATTTTACATTTTGAACGTGTAATTGCTGGACCAATCACCGTTTTAACTGATGAGGCGGTAAGTCGCACATATTTCTTATAACTTGCACTCCGCGTCGTCTGGTTAGGTTCCGGGAATTAATCGTGTTTGTATTTGTTGCAGATTCCTATTGGATCGCCTCTTTACCTCTTTACCTCATCTTATCTCTTTACCTCATTTTGCTCTTTATACCTTATTTCTTTCATTTTAACTCAAATTTTGATGATGGTCATGAAGACCTCATGGTTTTCATGAACGAGTGACGCCTCGTGATGTATTTTGGCTGCGAGGATGCCTGTCCACGCCCAGGAATGTCGTGAGAGCGTTCCTTTTAAATTAAATAACATTATAACCTTTCTATTTTAAATTTTACTTCATAAGAATGCATAAGTGATGTGTGACACAAACATTTATACTAATACCTAAGATCTAGTACATTGTAAGACCTTAATGTACGTACATGCACACTGGGACTAAAATTAAATCCAACAAACCTCATACAGGGATTTTATTTAGCCACTCCCCTAAAGATTAAAGGTTCCAATAGCCGCTAAGTTTATCCGTTGCATTTCTTTTATTTAGGGATTCTCCTTGGCGCCCGAATTCTATGGTAAATATTTACTTTTTATTTTATTTTATTAGGAGAATTTTCCCATACATAGTCTGTACTAACCACCACATTACAATACATCCCCATCTGTTTCTATCTTTACACAATATTCTTGGTCATTGGAACTTTAAATCATGGTCTTAGAAGTTTGATAAATGTATGTTCACAGCATAACAAAATAAATTTCATTTATTCCATAATTTGGTCACGTTTTGGCCTTTCCCTATTTTTCCCCATAAATTAGATTTAACACTTAAGTCCTTTGTGAATGGTGTATTATTTTCAGCATCTTAGCCGGCCAAAAATCACTACCAGAATATAAGTATTTGATTTTTTTATACCATTAAGGTCGCAGAAAAGCACACGGTCAAACTGATGGAAAGTGGTTACCGTGGCCACCACCAGGTACAGCACCAGGGGAGTCACACTCGTGCTACCGACCCTACAAGAATAGATTGATAAATAATAATTTGTATAAAGTTTAAAAAAAATTAGAAAGATTGTGTGCTTTCATTGCTATTATCTGTTCTATAGGACATAGCTTTCGTATTCAAGTCAATTCAAATGTACATTCCATGATTGTGTTCATCCCCTTTAACATTATTGTACATAATGTACATTTAATATTATTTTATTCAAACATCGCCATATCCAGTACAAATAATTGAATTATTTTCATCTTTATAGTTCAGTCACCGACTATTACCAGACTAACTACTATTACTGCGTGTTCACAAGGCTTGACATATATTTTTGACATTCACCGTGTATCTTCCTCAAAATTTGTATATCTATTGCTCTCTCTTTCTTTCCCATGGTCATCTGGAATTCTTGAGCGACAAGCCGCCATTCGTACAATGGCATAAATTGTTAATGACATATTCCTGTGTGTACATTATACAGTATGTTTAGCCGTTTATCCCATTGTATAGATTAAACCGGTATACTTGGTTAAACAGTCAAGTATAAAAAAATATTATTAGTTATAAGTAATCATAGTTTCGCATCATAAAGGTGGTGCATAAACATAAGCATTCATTTGTGATGAGCATTTTTGGAAGTGCATTACAGAAAAATAAAGGAGAGCGTTTTAGCAAGTAATCTATCGAGCGAAAAGACAGTAGATTTGTTGACTAGAGCATTCGCTAGAAAGATCATGAAAATATTCGTAGCTATGTTTGACTCTATGCTTGGCACCGTTCATTGCTCAGTTCTAGAAATTCCGTTACAATTGAATGCTTAAGTCTATCAACATTGAAGGTTAAAAATGGCAAATTAGGACTTGTACGTAAAGGACTCAGCAAACTTGTACTAAAAGATAAAGAAAAAAAAATAAAAATAAATATGGATTCTATCGTCATTTATTTGTTATTATTTACTTTTAGCCCGACGTTTCGGCTACTTTTCAGGAGTCATAGTCACGGGGTAACTAGAGTTGATCTAATGGAGATGGGGTAATGGCGTAAACTTCAGAAAATATCATAAAAAAATAACATCATACCTACTACTAAAAGTATTATTGCGTCTTTGTACTGTCACAGAACAGACCATAGTAGTACTGTCACTATCCCTATTAACACCTCACCTCGATAAAAGCTTCCTGATCAGAAGATCTAAGTCATGATGAAATGACCAACATCGCGAAACGCCTAAGGAGCATTAAGTCTAACTAGCACAAAGTCCATGTAGCAAAACGTCGTTGATCTCGCTACTCTTCTTTGCCTCTGCACTAAAATGTATGTTTACTTCGCATACTTACTGCTTACGCGAATTCGATCCCCGCTCAATGCAAACGTTTGTATGCATGAATATTGGTTCTTGCATCTTGCATTCTTGGTCTGGTCGTGCATCGGAGAGCACGTTAAGCCGCCGGTCCCGGTTGCGATACAAACATGTATGACAGTCGATATATATAGGGAAAATGGGTGAAATGGCCCGCACAGAAGGGCTGGCTGATCACACGTCCAGTCAACGGCGTCCCCACTGCCAGTGGAAGTACCTATTGTTTGCCATCCGATGAGACTTATCCTGCTAATATTATTATTATAAACGCGAAATTTTGTAAGGATGGATGTATGTATGGATGTTTGATGCTCTTTCACGTAAAAACTACTGAATGGATTTTAATGAAACTTTACAATAATATAGTTTGTACATGATAGGCTATATATCAGCGATGAACGGTATCAGAAATCCACGCGTGCAGAGCCGCGGGCAACAGCTAGTATTTATATTCTTCTTTAATATTACATTAAAAAATAATTTAACTTACTCACGAAATTAGAACATTTACATTGTAATACGTTAACTCAGAATTTCGCAAATTTGATTTTATAAAACCTCTGTAGGTAACGTCGGTAACAATAATATTTAGGCTTCGTTAAATGTTTGTGAAAGTTATAAACGTAACTTAGACACGCACTGCTTGCATTTAAAGCACTGTTTTAGTAAACCTAACCAAGCTTATCCATACTAAGTACGAATATAAATAGTTACGACTACGGTTTGCTACAATAAAAGAAACAAATAATACGTTAATGTTACGAATTTGCTAGCAAAGTGTAACAATAATAGCAATATTGTATTACTAATACTTATAGAGAACTAGCTGTTGCCCGCGGCTCCGCCCGCGTGGTTGTCGGTGGCGTTGAACAGACAATTTGGGCGTGAAAAAGACAGACAGAAAGACAGACAGAGTTACTTTCGCATTTATAATATTAGAATGGATTACAGGATATTATGAATACAGGGAGTATTTTATGTTTCTACGGTTTTAAATTTAATAAATTACTTACTATTTAAAGTGAGTAAATCCTATCGTAAAACGAATATTATTAGAAAATTCTAATGACCATTTTTTTCTGTTCACCCCTTGATCTTTATTCACCCCATTTTAATGTGATAATTAAATTTTGAATAACGTCTAATTTTCTCGTCCTTTAATCCCAAAGTGCCCGTTTGACGTTTGTAGGTTCACCCCTATTACGCAGGATCAAAAATATAATATGTTAATGATAAAATAAGGGGACATAGGTATTACGTAATACATATGCTTACCCTAAAACAGGCATAGGTGGTTAAAAGAATAAGAAACTTATTCTTATTCTTTAAATAATACCTATCTGTATGATTGCATAGTATACCTAGTAGTAGGTAAGTTGAATCTTGGGTTCTCAGGTGAAAGCTTCAGAAGTAATTAAGATATATTCGTTGATATAATGATGAGTAACTGCTCCCGTTTCACTATAACCAGAGTAAAGTAAATCTTACCTCGAATACATCACCATAATGGTGAGACGGAACCACCTTTGATAATCTTAAAAGGTTTATGATATGGTGATCGTATCATTGTTCATTTGAAAGTATTTTGATGCGTCCTTTTCAGCATTGCCAAGGTTATTATATGTCTTTGTTTGTTATTATTGAACACCACCATCCAAATCACCTATTGACCATAAAGGGTCATGAAAGAATGAGTCACGACCCATTACGGTCCAATAAAATTGATATGTAAGTGTATGTTGCCATTTCAGCATTATCGGCGCAGGCTAAAAATTATTATATGAGCTTTTTATTATTGTATACCATAATACATCCTACGAATAGACCATAGCGTATGTACCATGAATGAATGATTCATACCCCGTTACGGTATAATAGACGGTTTGGTTTTATAGTTCATGAAAATTTTCAGCTCCGAACTTGATATCCGTATATCAATAAACTAAAGCGATTGTTGGTTATAACTGGGATTTCGATAATCTGTTTTTGCCCCGCAAATCCTCCCTAACAGATCGGGGCTAGTATAAATCATTTTCGTATGTTTTGCGGTTTTATGTGGATATTTCACGACGGCTCGGTTTATCTTGTTTCGATTTAGGATGCCGACGGAATCCTCGTTCAAATATTGATTTATTAGGACGAAACAATGAATGAGTTAGAATACGATTCTCAAGAACCGTTTAGCCCACTTCAAGTGCATTAACACTCGTTTAATAACTTAGAAATAACCAAACTCATTACTAAAATAGTGGCTATGTGTGTTTACGCTGTGTTTTCTATTCATACGAGAACAACAGTAAGTCACGCTTGTTTTACAGTATATGAGAAAACATAATCACTGTCATGAGAAGTAAGTGCAAACATGCAAAAAAACATACCGATCGAATTGGGAACCTCCTCCTTATTTGAAATCGGCTAATAAATGATTTTACTTTCTCGCGTATAAATATTGCCGTTACAGAATCACATTGTAGTTTTTAAATATTTATGAAACTGCACTAGTTCTGCTCCGCTCTGTGATACCCTGGGGTGGAATAAGATATAAATATAACTTTATTGTCACGAATTCAATATGGTATAAAAATATGAGTATCTTCTTTTGATTGAAACTTTAATGCTTACTACTTACTGCTAGTTTTTGCATCCTACCATGACTATTCTTTTGACATAAATTTTTCCTATGCATTCAAGGCTTTCAACTTAGAAATTTACCTTCTGCTTATTTTCCTTTTAATTTGACTTATAGGCCTTTTATGAGAGAGACTGCTATTTGACCTCCCCAACCTCGAGAGAAAACTCTACACCAGATCCTCGTCCTTCTGTAAGCAATTGTACCAGCTATTCAGCTAATATCATTTAAAAATATTGCAAGGGCCAATTCAACAGTACGGCACTTATGATGAAAACGTACCTACTTATTACATGCGCAAAATCCCCACCCTATCACACCGGAGCCGGACCGGGACGGGACGGAACGGGTTATGTCGGACTTGAACCGACTAAAATGCACGTCGTCTGTAAGATTGCCGGAGGTAAGATTGGCTCAGCCTACCTAGGGCTATCTCTTTCGAGTTGACCCTCTTTGTATAGGTACTAAAAGCTTTAAAGAATATCACATCAAATTTAAACAAATAAAACAATCTTAAACGTCTGTACCGAACCTAATTGCTTAAGTTTTACATTATGGGCGTACATAAATTTGGTTTAATATTTATTCTCCGTGACGACGTGATCAGACAAACAAACGCAATGCTAAAAGGATCCTTCTAATGTACTCGGGTTGAATAAGGACCTTTCAGTGACACTTGAATAGCATGACGGAACCCCGTATTCTTTTTACAAATAACCTTTTATGTTTCAGGAAATTTATCGCTAGACATTTGGTGTTTCAGGAAATGTGTTATTAATTTATTTAAAACTAATGTTCACTCTGGTTATTCTGCGTAGACACTGTACAAGCTTATTTAAATATATTTGTATTATTATATTTCACGTATCATTATCCCATCAAGATTTAAGGTAAAAGTCAACTTCATCTGCAAGCCAGTACAGTATACCTACTGATTGATGGATGAGGTTCTAGCGCAGGCTTTTTTCTCGGGGCTGGGAGATTAGATAACAGTAGCCCCTGCAATTAAGAAAAAAGACAAAAAGAACGGACACCAGGGTCCAAAGAGCATTTTTGGATGCATCCAGGACTAATGCTGTGATAAAAAAAAATTATAGAAAAAAATATAAAAGCTATATAAGTACACCTCTGCCTACCCCTTTCGGGGACTTACAGGTGTGAGTAAATGTATGTGTACGAATGTATAAAAATCTATAAAGGGCACTACAAAAAATATTAATAATACACTGTAGGTGCATTAACTGAAATAAAATAAGAACATGTATAATCAAGTTAAACTGGAGATAATATCCCTTAGGATATTAGCTGTCTCTACCAAGAGCGCTTCCAGGGTTTCATTATATTATTAATATCTTTTACACAAAGGAGAATGGCACCTGAGACAAGAGTCAATCCCTTTTTCGCAACTACATGTTGTGAGATTTGACACTTCTCAAGTAGTTGCGAGACACTTATCTGACTGTTTCGTAAACGCTATAATACAATTGTTAGAGTATATCAATTGTGCTAGAAGTTTATTGTACTCAATAATTTAAATGGTCTTACGACTTTTCTTTTCCACAAGACTTTTAATTTGTACAAAGTAATATTACAGGTTGTAGATAAGATAATACGTTAGTGCCGTGGCATAAGGTCAAATTTGTTAGTGTTTGAGTTTGATTGCCCGGTCATACAAAGTCTCATAGGTTTTATGCTAGGAAACTCTTAGTAGCAATATACAATCCAGGAAGCTGACCGGCAATGGTCCACCCAGTAAAAAAACCCGCTAAATTTTTATTTTTATTTGGGAGCAACCCACCATTGTCAACACTTTTTAAATACTGAGCTTTTACTTATACAACTAACTATAAAATACGAGTATACACAGAACTATAATATGCAAAAATAAAAAATATAATTTTTTTATAACGGAATATAAACTTATCTCAGTCATATTTATTTATATTAAAACCCTGAAATTGGGTTACTATCAATCACATATTATTTCGAGAGAATGCATGTTTATCTTCAAGAAAGGTAATTGAATCGGTATTTTTGATTGACAACTAAAATGCCCGACCACTTATTCTGTCGGGCACTTTGGTTGAATTGTGCCTATTCAATTTGAAAAGTCACGGCTACATTAAACTATAATCATGAAGAAGAGGGAGAGCAGCAAATATAATCATGGTTAGATTTTTTTAGGAAGTCTAGAACTTTTATTATTAACTACAGTCACATACTCTTTGAAGTAAAGAATTTAGTCCTGAGGTATTAAATCAATTCTTTAGTTCGTAAATATATAAAGTAACCAACACATTCCAAAAACACACCAACTGCCATTTGCATAAGTTATTTCTAAACTCGAGTGAGGCATATTGTCGTGAATATTTAATGCTTTGCACCAAATACCTTCCGCGAAAATATTTCTTTGAACTATCCGAAACATTATTCAATGAACTACGTTGAGTGAATAAGAAGTTTCTCAATAGAAAATGCGTGTTTCATTCCCAGTGAGAATTTTGTGAGAGGCCTACCTATGTCGGGATGCTTTTAGTGGAATCACTGTATCGCGTGCCCCGAGTAATAAACATTACAAGCGGGTGTTATTAATAGATGTGTATGTTACAAATTGTCTGTTCATTACTGTAAACCTTTTAAGTTTCCTGAAATTTTGTGGAAGTCTGAGATCTTAAACTTAATCAAACCGGCAACCTCGTTTTAATTATTTTCAAAGACGACTTGCTATTAAGTTATAACTTGAGGCAAAGAGGCGCCCGTTTGCCATTTTAGAATAGTGAAACTTGAAAATCGTACCGTCTAAGAATAAATTTAAATTATTTAAGCGGTTTGTTAAGATTGAAATTGTTTATGACGCTAAAAAAATTATGAATTTATTATTGTACTTCTGATTTTTTTTGATACCACTTAGATGGCAGACATGCACACGGCCCACCTAAATTTATCTACAGGAATATATATTTTAAAAAATTCTAACAAGTTCCTAGTATATTTTTTGTGAAAATTCTGATATAAAATGATAAATGAATGCATTCAATACATCAATGTGTAAATAAACAATGTGTAAATACACTACAAGGCAACATACATATCATAAAAACACTAGTCATTCGACACGAGCGAGCTAATGCACGATTCCATTGTAGTGTATCGCAGGCATACATCATCTTTCCACGAGTACCTGCCCTCGAATTCTGAGGAGGATTTGAATAGATACCCCATATCATTGCGTCGTGAATTGTTCATAAATCTTCCTATATTCTGTCTTTTGTTTAACCTGCCAACGTGAATACCCAACGAAGCTTAAGCAAATTTGAGTTCGCTTTATAGAAATGGACGGAATACTCCCTAGCCAGCCCAAGGCAAGGTTTCATTTTATCGGTAATGAATAGTATCCTTAATGTACAATTTATTCAGGTGACAAGTTGATTGATTTTCACAAGCAAAATATGGTACTTTTTAATTTTACTATTTCCTTCAATATCTAAACTGGCCCTCTAGACTATAGCTATCCTATACATTTGTCATTCTATTCCATCATACGCCGAGCAACGAATTGCCACTTGTCTAGAGGGGCTGTTGTTAGAAGGGGTAGCAATGGTATTAATACTGTAACGAAGTTAATTTATATACCTACGATTAATATTTTTTCACAAAATTAGATACTAAAACTATAAACCAATATAACTTCTTATGAATACTTATTATAACGAAAGACAATTCTTTCGCGTGTTGCATATAAATGCTCTGCAGATTTTGAAAACCAGTAGGTATACAGACATTAGACACGTCATATAAGCAGCAACGAATATTAATCTGAAATATTTGCTGATATCCCTTTGTTGTTGTTCCTTTGTGCCTGTACGATACAGTATAATGGCATCTCTGGGTCCAGTCACATGGTATCTTATTTTGACGTCAAATTCATCGTAAATTGAAGAGTACTCTCTTCAAATATTTATAGGTATACATGACTTTATTTTAAATACAACATTGTATACTCATACCTTTCATACCGTATTTATTTAAAAGTTTAGAATTTCTCTTAAAACAATTCAAAAATAAAATACAAAGCCATTATACAACGTTTTCTCTGCGGATGAAAAGGTTTAAAAAAGGTGCTGGTAATTACGCTTTCGGTGCGCGTAACGATCTAACTCGTTTTAATTTTAGCAGCCATTACGACAGATTCAAAGACGGTATTCAGATGAACTAAGCCTTTCATTAATTATGACTTGCTCACTTTTTTAATTGTATCTAGAATATTTTAAGCAACAAACCACATACTCTCACTACAATACTCCTTATAAATTATGAAAGCACCAAGACGGATGAAGTTAGCATAAAATTATTATCATAATTTCGCACCAAAAACTTCCAAGTGAGTTTGCGCCATGAATATGCAAAGGGAAAGTTCACAGTGTGCCAACTTTTTTATGAGTTCTGTCAGAATACTTGTAATAATGCTATAATTTGCATTCAAATATTATATTTTTTTATAAAATCTGGTGTTAATGCGCGTGTAAAATTTGCGATTTACATTTTAATTAGCGTTTGTCTTTAGACTTTATTACTCTTTTTGTAATAAATTGCTATTCTTATACCTTGGGAAATGAAAAGCAGTAATTTTCCTTTCTCTATTCTCTGAAAGTGTACAAACTTTTTTTGTATCGTTTATTATCTCGGATATTATGAATGGAGCAGATTACTTTCACTTTATATGTACATTTGGCTTTTTACAATTTGGGTTCTTTATTCTTCAAATAAAATACGGTTTATTGTGCATAAGGAACAGAAAGCCGAGACAAGATTAAATTTAAAAGGCACAATAGCTGTCCGCTGTAATACTTTTAATTTCAACCCGCTTTATTTTGCAGCAAATAAAGTATTTTTCAGTTGATTCAAAATGAGTTTTCCATTTCGCCTTAACGGAATATTAGTAGTTGTATTTTTACATAAATTAATAGAAATATTACTACTTTTACTTGTAGAATTTCTGTAAGAGTTTTGAACATCATCCTATACTAAAGTCACTCAGGTAATTGCTTTGACGGGGTGAAATAGAATTGAATATTCATTTTTCTTTTCTTTGTATATGTCGTCGAATGAGGTCTTGCATCTTGGGACTAGTATCAATTAACACAGTTATATTAAGTTTAATGCAACAAAGAAACTCCAAAGTGACACATGACATCCGTCGGGATAAGGAACATCTTGCCCACGTATCAGCTACAGGCTACATGACTCCAGACAAAATTACCGAACCCGAATGAATGTTCAATCAATGTTCAGGCTTTCATTTCTCGTTTATTCGGATAGAGAGTGAAAGACACCAAATGCCAAAAATGAAGCGATCCAACACTGTTATATCTTTTCATTATTGAATTAAATCGGCATTTATGATTTACTTTATGTTCAGATGTATCACTGAGTAAAAGATGAAAACGAAATTGAACAAAAAGTGTACCGTCTGATATCAGCTTTTGGTTATTCGTAAAATGAAAAAAAAAAATAGAAACCACGTTAAAGAGAGAAATACCAGCCCCTCTAGACAAGTGGCAATTCGTTGCTCGGCGTAAGATGGAACAGCCTGATTGGCAAATACGAATGAATTCATATAGGTACCGAATTTAATAAAATGCTAAGGTAATGTAATATTTGAAACATCAGTCGGAGCTGCTTTTAAAGTTTTCTAATAGGTATTTTTACTATTTCCCTTATTATGTTTCAGTTTTAATATGTTCTCTTTTTTCAATTTAACTATAGATTTAACGATAAAAATAGAGACTAAAAAAATATAAGTGACTGAGAGAACGTTACACTAATATTTTTATGTAGTCCCCTACGATCGTCATTTGTAGTTTACGAAGGCATATGGGGCTTTCCCCCACAGAAAAATAAACATACGTATAATAAAGAGTGCCCACTCAATAGCATTAGGTAAGCTTGCCCAATTTAGTATAGGACGAGTTTTGTTTTTGTTTGTTTGTTTTTATGTGTTATTGTTAATTTATGTTATTTTATGTTTAAAACAAATATAAGTAGTTATTTATCGGTTACCGAATATACCGAAGCACATATCAGCCTTAGATAGTTGTTTGGTTTGATCTCTGTATTCTGTTTCTGCAATACTATTATTCTCAGCAGACAGGCCATTTAAATCTGTTTGGAGATACGTGGTTTGTGTAGTGTAATGTAATAAATTATGGTCGGTCTTCGAAAGCAAGCAAGTGCCACGAGTACATTTATCTAGATGAATAGACAAGGCACACTATCTTATTTCGATTTAAATTATTTCCATAATGTATAAAAGAATTAACAAATATAAATATATAGTTTTATATTTATTTTAATATTAGTTAGCTACGACCAAAAATAATCTACACAACTTATTCTCAGACGTACGAAATATTATTTATTTTAAAAAATCATAAAAATCTGTCGAGCCGTCTTGAAGACGTTTGGATACGAATAGTGTGGCACTAAAATTTTATATATGACATTTAATATATCTTATAGATAGATATTAATTATATAGACTTTTAAGTATAAAATCGTAATAATACAAGCTCGAGCGCACGTAATATTGCTTTAATGGAATATTCAGCTTGAAAGTCGTCTCATAAAATCTGTAATCAAGTAATTCACGAACGTTAACTTCATTAGCGATCAAAAACCTTTTATTACTCTGTTTTATAACATCGTTTACCGGAATAGTAGGTATATTTCTTTACTTTAGTTCGTGATAAAAATTGAATGTTGAAGTACTTCCATAAATATCTTATCACATTTAAAAAAAATATACAGACAGAAATGCATACGAGGCCACCGATAGGGTTAAATCAGTCTGACCAAGGACACAAAAGAGTGGACGTGGTTAGACTAATCTAACAATGCTATCTGACCACGGATACAGAAGGCATAAAGATCAGAAGATGCACCAAACCTGACAGAAAAGAATTCCAAAAGATTGCGATCGCCACGGCCATCGGCTTCTGCAGCATGGGATTCTTCGTCAAACTGATACACATTCCCACCAACAACATCATTGTCGGATCATAAGCGTATAGCGTAGCTCTAGATGTAATTCTTATGTATAAGACCCCCACTCTAAATACATTTCATTTACAATATTGTTTCTTAAAAAAAATATATTTTAATCTAAAAAAAATCTTTGGGGCACCGACCTGATCTCGGGTTGGGCGGTCAGATGGCAGTAGTTCCTGTACAAGTCAAAATAAAATCAAATTATGAATAGGTGACTTCGGACTTCAAAAACATACCTACTTACATACATAACAATCATAACGACACCATCAGTCGTCTGTTTACGGAATAAGAAACACTAAATCATGAATGCCATTTAAATTTATTATTAATGGTTCTATGTTTTTCGTACAAGTTAAAGGGACAAGTCTACTTTCTAACATGTAACTTCATTCCAAATAAGAAAACAGCCCCACCTTCAACCCATACAGAAATCTTTAAGGTATATAATTGCTTACAACATTTACTCATTCAAGTAACTTATAAATAAATCTTTCATAACTTTCGTAAGTGACTAATAGAGTTTATTGATGTACCTATATATTATTGTATGGTGTACAATAAAGTGATAAATAGATAAAATAAATAAATAATAAATTTAGTTTAACAATTACTGGAACTATAATAAAATCTCAAAACAACACTTTACCGACCAAAAAAAAACATACAATACTAGAGAATGAATACTCTAAATAAATGTACACGAAAATGCAGCATGGAATCTCTTCGCAAGCCTCTCGTGAACGATCGCAGAAAACTGACAGCATCGCCAACGCGCAACTGACGCATATTTAAAATCATGCCTATTACATAAAATTAATATATTATATCATTATGAATATTACATCACCTGGTTCGAAATATATGCGAATTAACTTCTACACGTTTCTTGAGGAATGTAGATGTATAATGATATACCTAATTAGGCACCGTATATAATATTGGTCTTACTTGTTGTCAAAATGTATGAGTCAAACATTCTCGTAGAAGTAAGTCATAATGAAACTCACACCAGCTAGCTATGTGGGTAAATCCCACCAGCTTACCTGAAACTCAGTGAGTAATGCTCCTTAGATACTTTTGCACTTTGATCTATAGAGGTTCTGCCTTAATATACGTGTAACTTTTTCATATCAAGACTTTGACGTTAAATCAATGCTTTAGGTGATATATATTTCATTTTGAGAACATTTAGCTTCCACATTTTCTGGGTTTTGGAAATAAATGGTCTACATTTTATGGGAGAGGAATTTAATCTATTGAACGGAACTATCAAAATTATTATAATTATCTCAGTCTTCTGGGAACGTTACCACACACATGCGATGCGTAGGAATTCCACGATGCGTTCTGATTTTAGTTTTTAGATTTGGAATGAAGATGCGTTCTCGGATACTGACACAAGGTTACAAACAACTGTCTAACTTTAATATGGACAACCATTTTGTTCTAGTTTCGAAGTATCTGGGAAAGTTAACAGTTTTACTTTGTGGATGACGCCGTTATGACACGAATTTAAGCCATTAATATGATGTACGCGAGGAAACAGTGAAAGAACAGGTGTACAGAAGAACATTCGACATTTTGAGTACGATAATAAAATGAAATTATTGTCAGAAAACTGTACGGTACGTTTATTTTCGAATATTATCGTCAATTACTTGGATGAAATATATCTCGATATTCAAATACAAAACATATATAATTTCATAGTAAATCCATATTTCGTATTTTATTGGTGGCGGAAAATTTCAATCTCACGGCTCACTTGTTTCAAAAACAAGTCGCTTGAGATAGGTATGTATTATCCGAAATGTGCTTGTCAATAAAATGTACCAGTATGCCAATTCAAGTTCCTACATCAGATTCATTCATTTCTGACAGACAGAGTGACGAAGGCGAGAGTGATCTTTTTTGGAGCTCGACGATTCGGAATATTTTTGGTATCTCACTGAAATAAACAAATGGGTAATGTATTATTATTTCAGATGGGACCGCTTTTTACGGTTTGCTAGAGTTATCTGTACTATATATATTTAAAATATAATAATGTTATAAAGAGGAAAGATTAGTATTTTTATATCTAACGAATAAACCCAAAAGCTACTGGACCGATTTCAAAAATTCTTTCGCAATTAGAAAGCTAGATACTATCAGCAAATGGACGGACTATCAGAATTCCAACCGGGTGAAGCCACGAGTAACAGCTGAACTAACTATTAGCTTATTATTTTTAACATGTAAAGTTTATACATACGTAATATTCACACCTTTCTCACTCCAGAGTAGGCTGGAGATATCAGACGGCCATTTACTGTGTCTTACCCACTTTACGAGCTTTCTATGATGTCATTAAACTTTCATGCAAGCCCACCCGCTTCGAGTACTTTGACCTACCCTTTTTTCAATACATTATCAAATTGATCAGTGTATGTTCTGCGTTCTACACGGTCGACCTCAGCATAAACTTAACACGAATGTCTCACAAAGTATACAAGGATTATGTATACCTACTTTAAGAGACATTTGTATTTTTTATTATTATTGTATTTTAAACTTCAAATAGACACAAAGTATTTTTATACTTTTGAATGGACTTTAAAGGCTTAGGGGGCAACTCGGAGCTAAAATATCTCATCCATGCCTGAGTTGACTACTTTAGAAATTTGATGTAGGCTTTTCGACCGAACTTCGTATTACAGTGTCCGAGATTACTTCCTTTACAATTTGAGGTAGTTAATTCGGGAAATGGCAACAAAATAAAGATAGATTATTAGCTAGATAGATTTATTAGCTTTTGTATACATGCAATTAAAAAATCAAAGAAAAAAAAATCAATGGAAAAAAAATCATTAAAAAGTAATGAAAAAAAAACATTGCTACAAAATAATTACGTACCTACTTAAATCAAAAAACTTACAAAAATTTTACGCCTAATCTGTATTAATCCTTTGTTATGATCCATTAACTTTATTAACATAGACACAAGGCTATTTTGTCAATGCAATGACCTACTGTTATTTCTCTGTCTATTAAATCAGTTAATGAAGATTCTATTTTTTTTTGTCGTTTAACAGACTCAGTGGTTCTTTTGCTGATATAATTATTTTTTTCCCAAAGTGTCACATAATAATCAGAGTCTTTTGAAAGAACCTTGAGAAGCTGAGCTATGTTTGGTTTTGGATCTAATTTTCTTATTAAGTCTGGAGTTCCAGGACTCAGATACATTATTTGTTTTATTTTTTATGTTGTAGAAACACCATTTATCGGCCAAATATTTTTTATCTTTTAGCCATGTTTGCTTGAAATATTTATTAAAAGCTGAAACTTTCGGGTCCTGTGTGCATTCGCCCAATACATAGAGCCAACCATCGTCCCTGTACTACTGTACTGTGCAATATGATGATATATGATGATGAAAATGTAGGTATGAAAATATTGTTGCATTGCACTTTCATACCTACCATTAGAGTACAGGGACGATGGTTGGCTCTATGTATTGGGCGAATGCACACAGGACCCGAAAGTTTCAGCTTTTAATAAATATTTTAAGCAAACATGGCTAAAAGATAAAAAATATTTGGCCGATAAATGGTGTTTCTACAACATAAAAAATAAAACAAATAATGTATCTGAGTCCTGGAACTCCAGACTTAATAAGAAAATTAGATCCAAACCAAACATAGCTCAGCTTCTCAAGGTTCTTTCAAAAGACTCTGATTATTATGTGACACTTTGGGAAAAAAATAATTATATCAGCAAAAGAACCACTGAGTCTGTTAAACGACAAAAAAAATTAGAATCTTCATTAACTGAATTAATAGACAGAGAAATAACAGTAGGTCATTGCATTGACAAAATAGCCTTGTGTCTATGTTAATAAAGTTAATGGATCATAACAAAGGATTAATACAGATTAGGCGTAAAATTTTTGTAAGTTTTTTGATTTAAGTAGGTACGTAATTATTTTGTAGCAATGTTTTTTTTTCATTACTTTTTAATGATTTTTTTTCCATTGATTTTTTTTTTCTTTGATTTTTTAATTACATGTATACAAAAGCTAATAAATATATCTAGCTAATAATCTATCTTTATTTTGTTGTCATTGCCCGAATTAACTACCTCAAATTGTAAAGGAAGTAATCTCGGACACTGAAATACGAAGTTCGGTCGAAAAGCCTACATCAAATTTCTAAAGTAGTCAACTCAGGCATGGATGAGATATTTTAGCTCCGAGTTGCCCCCTAAGCCCTTTAAAGCCTTTAGTATGCTAACTGTTCAAATCGATTAAGATAGAAAAAAGCGAATTTAGCTCAGGCGGGATCAACTTCGCCTCAAGATGGATGTATAGAAAAATATTTTTATACTACTAGCATAACATAATATATCAAATAAGCATTGAATGTTTGCGAGGTGAGAGATCAATTCAGTCACAATTTATCATTACTAACTTAGAAAGGAGAAATGAGAAGAAAAGAACGTCAAGTTCCTATTTACAAAAGTTTTCAATATGCAATTATACCTTTAAGCCAGTTGAATTCTCTTATCAAAATCTCCATATAATAACTTATATCTTATATATAAAACTCTTAGTCCTGACTGACTGACTGACTGACTGACTGATTGACTTAGAGACAACGCACAGCCTAAACCGCTGGTCCTAGAGACTTGAAACTTATAGAGAATGTATGTTTTGATGTGTGGAGGTGTACTAAGAAACGATTTTTCGAAATTCAGACCCTAAGTGCCTAAAAAGTGCCAAAAACGTACTTTCTTAAAACTCAAGAACGGCTGAATAGATTTTCATGATCTTTGGTTTTTTGAATTTGGTTTTGTCGCCGAATAGCAATTATCACAATTAAAATGTGATAAATTCACGAAATATTATAATATTAAAGAAAATACGAAATATTATGGCGCTAATATCGCTAGCAAAATTGTTACCATGACAACGGAACTAAAGTGATGGTGTCACATTTTGATCTGTCAAATGATAATATTCTTAAAACGTCACTCTCAAGGTGGCTTTTGACTATGGGATGTAATGTAATATATATTACATCTCGGCATATCGCTCGTCATACATTTTGTACGAGACCGTTTACACTACGCTATAATATATATTACATCCCAAACTATAAATATTTTTTCGAGCGATATTGGAAGGTATATTTTACCTCACGTCCCCGGACACCACGCCTCCCCCTGTCTCGCCCGTTTGAATGGCGACGTTTGATCGCGCATGCGAAATCACGTTGTCATTTTAAACTGAGCAATCAGAAGTCAGGGAATTCGCGCATGCATTCTACACAGACCAATCAGATTCGCGTACGCAGTTCGATAGGGTAACGAAGTTGTCAAATTTTGGTGTCAACTCATGGTAAAGCTACTGAACTATCCCAAATATATATCTTACAGTGAAAACAGCAATCGCGGGATGTAATATATATCTCAAGATGTAATATATATTACATCCCATAATGAAAAGGCGGCCTCAGTCACGTATAATAAGCAAGAATGTAAAAAATATTATTGTATGTACTGCAGTTTCTTTATTTAATTGATTGGAAACAGAAAATAAGTTTTTGAGACTGGCTCACTTCGATGGAGAATCCAATCTTCAGTAAGTTCTACGGACCCCGACGAGTGGTATAAATTAATCAGCGTGCGTCGCGAGAACAACATCCGAAACTACATAATTATCAGACCTATTATTGGTATTATTGGCATCGAGCATTAAATAATATTCTAGAGCATATACTGCGTCAGCTACCTTTAATGCGCCGGATGATACCAAACTACAGTTTCTGACGAATCATATTGCACCACGCGTATTTCATCACTCGATCATTGACTACACGACATGATAGCACAGCGATGATAGCTCTATAAAAATATAATTTTACTGCAGCTAATTAAAAGTCGAAGTATAGATGTACTGCATATAAAAGAAAGCCTAAAAGTAATACAGCACATTACCATCCAGATGAATACTCACTTACAAGCTCTCAAACAGTAAGGTAGGTATGTGAATTTAAATCTATTGACGCCGATATAACACAATGGGCGGCTTCATGGCTAGAAAAAAAGTAACAATTTATATCAAAATGGCTCGAAACGTTTCACCAAATGGGCGAACGCCTGCCATCTAGAAAACTTCACGAGAAGTATACTAAGGCAATAATTATTAGAGATGGCAGAACACAATTTAATAACTTCCTTTTATCAGCTGTGGGCTCAATTAGTCAAGCACAGGGCACTTCTGATTAAGATGACAAAGAATATAATACGAAATGTTCATTTTCTTACTATTATAAACTAAACCACCACAAATTACCTATATGTTCTTTTATTTATATTAATTGCCTCAACATTTACCAACGCATTGGAGGACGTCTTCAAGACTCTGGTGTAGGTAAATCTCATACCTTCGGTTCGCCGACGACATCATCATAGTTGCGGAGTCGCTGGAACAACTGGGCGAAATGCTGCACAGCCTGAATGGAGCTTCTCGATAAGTAGGCCTCGGTGTAAACTTGGATAAAACCAAGAGTATGTTCAGCATTCGAAGTTGTTCAAAAATATTATCTGCCTATCGCAGGTTATCCAGCTCGGTAAACCCAATTTCGAGAAAAAAAAAGCCAGAGGAATCCAACTGGAGTGGGCAGCATTTGGCAAACTACGTCGGGTCTTCTCCTTCTCCTCACCCCTGCCGCAATGCCTCAAAACAAAGATTTTCGAACAGTGCGTCCTGCCTGTTATGTTATGACCTACGGTGCCGAAACGTGGGGTTAGCCCATCCGCAGCGGGCTATGGAGCGAGCTATGCTTGGAGTATCTTTGAAAGATAGAATTCGAAACGAGGTCATCCGACATAGAAGCAAAGTTACCGACATAGCTCGCAGAATAAGCAATCTAAAGTAGCAGTGGGCTGGCCACATCTGCCGACTGATGGCCGTTGAAGCAGACGAGACCTAGAGTGGAGAAGGACAACAGAAGGTGGGACCCCTTAGCCAGGTGGACCGACGACCTGCGAAAGGTGGCTGGGACGGACTGGATGAAGAAGGCGGAGGATCGTTTAAATATGGCGAATTCTGGATTGTCTACGACGGTGTAGTGCTGATACGATATTTCATTGCTGAGATGCTAATTTTAGATTAGAAGACGAAACCCAGAAGGAGATATAGGTAGGTCGAAAGATCGATAAGGGTTGGGCAACATTGGGCAAAGTCGTCGAAATTTTTAATCCCCTGTTATGACTCATGGAGCCGAAATGTCGGAACTGACAGTGGGGACATACGGTGGAGGATCGAGTGCTATGGCATACATTGGGTGAGGCTTAAATCCAACAGTGGACTGAAATAGGCTAATTGATTGATTGATTGATAAGAACGAAATGTTAGATAATAGTAACTTTTTCTTACCAGTCTTTTTCTAATTTCTAGCCATTTACTAGCTATTGATGTAAAGATACTAATAATATTTTTATTTTGATGTACTTATTTTCTAGAAATCTACCACTTATGTGTATGATAAGGCCTACAGGTTTCATAATTTTTTTGAAAAACTCACTACTGATATAGCGAAATAAGGCGCCGAAAGGTTATACAACAAGTCCGTCAGTTTAGAAAAAATACTATTGGTGGCAGTAGTGGACATCCACGCAGGCGGAGCTGCGGGCGAAAAGCTAGTATTATATAAAATACAAATCCCTACCTATATCAATAAATGACACGTATCTTCAACTGTAAAGGGTAAGCTCCAGATAAACCAACAATCTTCCACTTCCATATTTATGCAGTAACACACAACAGTAACCTAGAAGTGGGACTTGTGATAAATGAGACTTGAAACAACTAAACGATGACACTAGCAATCTCATTACAACACTCGTAACTCTAAATAATTCATCTAAAGTTGTGAAACCTAAATAATTCTCTTTATCACGATCATCAACTTGCTTTTGGCTTGCAAGTGTGATGCTAGGTCTTAACTTCATCCTCTCCAATCCTTAAAATTTTACAGTAATAAGTAGAGCAGTTTTTAGGTAATGATAACATCTAATTCTGTGAATATACCTAATGTTCGGTATACGAGGCCACACCCAGTCTCTCGCCGAGAAACCAACCTAACCAATTCAGTATACCTGCCTTAGCAGGCCTAAGCCTTCCTTTTGGGGTTGGGAGTTCAGACGGCAGTAGCTTCATTAAGCGTCACATAAGCAAACAAAGTAAGTAGACTCAGCTTTGAGGTGGAAGCCTCGAATGTACAAGCAAAACGGGATTTATCTAAATTGATAGTATCTATTCTTTTAAATATAATAATAATATTATAACCTTAGACATCTACCATTATTATATTCGTTCATAGATAGAAACCCGTTTTCAAATTCTACTAAAAATAGTACAGTTAAGATAAACTTTCAACATTACGTGTCTTTTCTTTTAATTCTTTCGCTACAAGTAGCGTGCAGTAAACTTTTTATTGTTGGAATTACTTCAATACCAACTGCGAACTCCCCGTTCGTATTATGAAGTTGTTCGACTCACATGCATTCACTCCCTTATTAAAGTAATAGAGCTATTAACTTAAACGTAGACGGCATTCGACGCCAATAACTAAAATGCCTTAGTAATCGTGAACCACTAGCAATATAGAAATGAATTATTCATACTTCCTCAGTAACACCATAGAAAAAAGGCATTTTATACTTCGGTCTTCCCCTCGAATGGTAAATGACTGTGATATTGTTATTCGTAAGACAAATAGCGTCGTTTTTGTGACATGTGGTGGAATTTTAATAAAAAATGACTTTGATTTTCTTACACATCAGAGACCTAAGTGATCCCGATGTAAGGGCGCCCGACCAAGACATTCAGGGCACGTGCCCATTTCACTTGCTAGCCGGTACATCTATTTATTAATTAACTGACGAGTCTTTGGCGTAGGTTTCCCTCTGGTAATATGAAAGGTATGCCATCTGATTCTCTCTCATGAATCCTTATGAATACTGAGGGTACATCAAAATAATTCAAATCAGGGGAAAGAATAGAAGAGTGGATCCCGGGCTCCAAACGAAAAGTTTTGGGTCGAACCGGAACTAAAACTGTGATGACTAAAAGTTGAATAATAGTTCATCGGAACATTCTTTATGCATTCATCGATAAACAAATTCACTATTGTAGGTACTATTTCAGTTTTTGTTTTATTAAACTTTTATTCGTATATTGACTTCGGTATTTTTAATATTTTTGGTAATAATTTTTTTAAGTGATTATCTCACCTCACTGCGTCCAATATTGTATTAAAATAGGTATAGTTTTAATTTTATTGTGTTACCAAGAAGTTACAAATACGCTCGGGAGTAGTTTCAAGACAAATTTGGAAGACTAATTTACAAACTTATCCAAGTTTTCGACCTTGAACAACGTGTTCGGTCGCTTTCTTAAAAACATTGAGGTCTTTAAACGTACAGTTGGGGAAATTAGGCTGGCGGTACTAATTAAACTAAACACGGGGCGCCTGCAGACGCATGCTACATAAACCGGCTGCTATTCTCAAAAAGTTTTTAACGCTGATGAGTTGTAGCTTGAGGCAGCAATTTAAACTTTGAATTTATAATGAATTTCTCAACTAAAGATGTACGAATTTTGCTCTTATGACGTGTAATTTCGGTGAATTTCCTTCAGGCGTGCTGTATGAAATAAACATTCGTACAACTCGATTTCAAGTTTCTGTAGCAGTGAAATTGTTTGTATTTTTGCACTTAGATGTAATTATTATTGGAATTTAGGTACAATTCATCTTGTTTTACCTACTGTTATTCATATGAATTCATCAATATTAATGCTCATTAATATGCATGTTGCACATTTAGATGTCGGTTATCGCGACCAAACATAGCTGTACTAAATTTCACCGACATTGGTTCAGTGGTTTAGGCGTGAAAGCATATCAGGCAGACAGACAGAGTTAGTTTCGCATTCATAATATTAAATATAGATGACTAGTCAACGCAATTTTGAATGTACAGTTTCAAAATCTCGTTACACTAGAATGTGTTGCATCTTGCTGGTAGCTGGAACATAAGGCACCCATTTGCTTTGTCAAAATATCTAAAAAAAATCTCAGCAAAATACTTTTAGTTTTGAAAAACCTAGCATGTATTAGCCGCAATGATATAAAAGGTTAAAAACATAGTTTAACATTGTACAGTCGATTTATTTCAAAGCTGATTGACCTGGAGCAACCCGCAGTATCTACAAATTGAGAAACTTAGGTAATATTGCAAACACTGTTATTGGAAAAAAAAACCTTAGTAATCATCGATGAATGAGATTCTTTGAAGTGAAGCTTTAAACGCAAAGCAAACAATGTAGACTATTGTACTTCTGAATAGTAATTTATTTTAGTAGTCAGTGGCAATATGAACGGTGAATAAAAGAATTTATAGAATAAATAAATGCTAATTCCAAGGCATCTACACAACGCTAGAAGAATAAAATGTATATACGTAATTTTCATATTTTATACATTTTAAATTACAAAATCAAATCACATAGTTAACCCTTACCGTTTCAATTATTTGTATACGTACAGTAGAACTCAAATGTGCAGTAGCAATCCTACGTAACTATAACGTCAACATTCTAGCGCTACTTGTGGCCTTTTTCTTTTAAGACAATTTACACACACACATAAATTGTTCTTCCGTAGGAATATTATCGATAATTTCGTTATTACTACTTAAGAAGCCCGTGGCCGAGCGGTTCTAGCGTGAGGCTTCTGGAAATGCAAAGGTTGATGGTTCGAATCCTACGATCTTGCAATAACACTTTAATACTTATCTTTATAAATTAATACTTATCAGGTTGATGAATAAAATATGTTTATTATTTGTTAAACTTTAGCAAACATCAACATAAAATGTAAAAAGAATGCCAACTTCATGCAAAATCTACTACAACTTTCTAGATCTGAGTCAAAAGATACATAAAGATAAAGGCAAAATAAAAGAAGAAATTGCATGGAAAGAAAGAACACATTAGTTCATTGGCTGCACATTGCAAATGTTTTTGCAAGAAATAAACGCCCTATATGTATTGCAATTGGTTTGCAAGAGCAAGAAACGGCTTCATACGTAATTTTGTATTGCAGAGACATCTCCAAACATCGAGAAACTCGATCGAAACTTACTTAGGAGATATGCAGCTACGTGATAAAACTACTAAGTTTTCTCCTGGAGCCCCGAATAGTAAAATAGGGTGCAGGTGTTCCCTAAAAAATGCTTAGTAGTCCAGTTGCGAAAATAAATACGTGTTACTATACAATTCTAGAAACGTTGTTATATTTTGATATAATTCCTTCGAATTAGGTTTTTACTTATTTAACTTTAACAAAAGAAAAAAAAAACAAATAAGAGTAGTAACTAGCAAGGACCTCAATGGGACAGTGTTACGAAACAATACGGAATCTGCATAGAGGACTGCAAAATATTTCAATCCTACAGAAGATTGTAAACATCGTATATTTCTGTGATGAGTAGAACCTCTTAGACCATTGTTTTTTCATAGCTGTTGCCCGCGGCTTCGCCACCATGAAATTTTGATCATATTCCTGCAACCTAAGGGCTTACCGGCTTTAGCCTGTGTTATTCCAGGCTATAATCTATGAATGTACAGCCTGATAAGTTCAGCATGATTGAATAACAAACATCTTCCTTCACAGTTTTCACATTTGTACTATTAATAGCATACTATCCACTTTGATCTATTCGGCCGTATGCTTGCTAACTTCACACAAAAAAGTATGTACTGATACCGCCCTATATGGGAAAACATACGCCATCGGCGAGTACAATAAAACGGACCGGTAAAAAGAGCCGCTTGTATTTTATCTGATCTTTTTTTCTGGATTCGGAATACTGTCATGTGCCAAATAAAACGTAGGTATATGATAAAGCGCAACTATAAAAATCATAACCCTCCTGATTTTGCCTAAGTCGGGTGAAAACAGACTAAACGTATACTTAATAGAATAATAAAAAAAACTACAAAGTTTAGATACGTAACTACTTATTAACAATTGAATTTCGATAACAATTTGACTGCCTCTGTGGCGTAGCGGTAGTGAACGCGGCCGCTACGCAGGAGGCGCGGGTTCGATCCCCGCTCAGTGCAAATATTTGTGTGCATGAAATATGAATATTTGCATTGGTCTGGGTGTTTCCATGTATAATATGTATGTATTTACAAAAAAAAAATGTATCTAAGTATGTTTATCCGCATTCTAGAACCCATAACACAAGCTAGTTAAGCTATGCTTACTTTGGGTCTAGATAGCGTTGTGTAGAATGTCCTACAATATTTATTTATTTATTTAATGATGCTCAGGAAAACTCAAAATGTAGTTATTGCAGGATCAAAAAAAAACAATTCAGTACAATACAAAACATAACCATAAAGAAAAATACACAAATAAAACAAAAAGGGCTACTGCTTATAGAGGTTTTACGCTGTACTTATAATGAGACTGAACCTACTCCAAAATAATTACATCTACGTCATCCAGTAGCCCCTCTGTATAGATTCTAATAAACGCAAAGACTTAGAAAGCAAATCCGTTTTATGCGCTCACCGACAAAAAGGAAATCTAATAAAGATAATGAATATTGTACGTACAAACCGGACGCGGAAACATATTTAACTTACGTTACATTAGGTACCGACGTAACAATCTTATCGGATGATATACTGTTTTCTCCTTATTTTTCTGTTATTTTCGGTTATGGAAATAGCTGAAACGACTGATAAAAAACCATAATGTAAATATTTATATTTATAGGTAATATTCAATCAATCAATCAATCACGTTTGCTGATCCTCCGCTTTTCGCATCCAGTCCGTCCCAGTCGTCAGTCCACCTGGCTAGGGGGTGTTCCACCTTACGTTTTCCTTCTCGCGGTCTCCACTCTAGGACCCGTCTGCCCCAACGGCCATCAGTCCTTCGACAGATGTGGCCAGCCCACTGCCACTTCAGCCTGCTTATTCTGCGAACTATGTCGGTAACTTTAGTTCTATGTCGGATGACCTCGTTACGGTAATATTAAATACTCGTATTTGCAATAACTATGAAAATTATAAAATTGAAAAGTTACTCCAAATTTGGCTTTTTTTGCCAGAGCCGATAAATTAGAGATTGGTTTTCTTGGCTAAACGCCAAGAAAACCAAGGGCCGTTTTCTAGAACGAAACTTAGGCCTAAATCTAATTGTATAGACAGATTTGACAGAAAGGCTATAGGTACAATCTGTCCTCAGACAAATCGAGATTCTGTGCTGAACTGAGTACCATTCTAGAATACGGGCCAAAGACTATATTTAATTAAAACTACTAATAACAAATTATTGCCTATTACTATTACTCATGTTCTTGTGGATTTTGTTGTCATCTATCTATTTAAACCAATCTTCCATATAAAGTTCTTTAAAAAGGCGCTATGGTCTGATGTAAGATAAATGTATCTCAACTTTAACGATACGATGTTAAAAAGTAAAGGCGATTAAAGGATTTGAGCTGTGATACCCGACATCAAAATATCATTATGAAAGAACGGACCAGGTTTATTTAAATGAAAGATATTACATTACTTCACTAAGTAATATACAATCCTGTAATGTTAGCTCGACGGTTGCTTATGCGAATTTAAAAAAATAAGTAAGTACTTTTTCTTGTTTACGATAGCGCAGTCGGAAATTTCAGTCCAAGAAAGCGTCGAAAAGAGAAACTTTCGGTACATTTTGTATTAAAGTACATTTGGTTCTTAATTTAGTTTTACAGTCATTTATTTCAAATTGCAGCATACATTTGATTAATGGAGTGATTAACATACTTACGATATTTATTTATAAGTTCGTGTGTTTGAGTTCAGCTTTAACAACGGTAGAGCCGGTAAGGTTTCGGTTAAGTTCCTAATCGTACTTACACGATTCACATTACGATCAAGTTGTTCCGTGTTTAAATCTGACCATAATACTACCGATATGAACCCACTTCTAACATAAACTATTTGGTTTTAGGAGAAAGGGAGAAATTATAACTAGTAGTTTTTATTAGATTCATAATTGGACCCGGTGACCCTGCAATTAGGTTAAGTATAGTTTGTGACGGTTTTTTTCCCATGCGAAACCAATAAATAAAGTCTTAATCAGGAATGAGAAAAACATAGCTTATAATAAAATTTCTGTTTTTTTTTTACTGAGTGTTATTCAATAATACCCAGTATATAAACTCCAAATCAGGAGGTATTAGGAGGTGGCCTGCATATTAAAGCCTTTTATTTAATACTCATAGAATTAATTCTTGCCATACGAGTAATTGTAATATTTTGACGTTCATACTAGTGCTCTATAAGTGCCTAAACTGAATCAACGAAATTGATGCTTTGATTCTTCTTAGAAAGCCAACATAATTAAAATACCTTAAATTATATTAGAACTAGAAACAGAATACCTTAAATTATATTAGAACTTTCAACATGATGCCAAATGCGTCATATTGAAATTTAAAAAATAAAAATATTGTTATGAAAATATATACTAATGGAAGAGCATCAGAATATGCATAAATTAAATAACTTTAGATAAACATCAAGTTATTCGACTGAAAATAAAGTTAAACGACAACGAGTCACCACAGTTCATTTCACAGGATCGTTAAAAGACGCCATTTTGAATAGGTGCCGAGAGAGATTATTATCGTTGACCTTTTGCACAAAAACAAACTCAGAATATACAAATCGTGACTCACGCTATGAAAGGAGGCTTAAGTGCTAATTGGGAAGAATTATGAAGATATTTAAGGCAGATCCAGGCTTTATTAAATGTTGTATACCTTCAATAGAATACGTACTTTTCTATTATTAATCTTCCAGGAAATTGTATACTGACGGGTAGTGTTTATCTTTTTGTATATAATGAGTTCCGTTCATAGGATGAGTGGGATGCAGGAAAGCAATATATTAAGGCTTATGCGGGTTGTTAGAAATGTACACAACCGCTCTAAGCCCGTATTCTGTATTAAATTTTCATTGAAGATTAGAGCCAATGCTTATAGCATAAAGGTATGAATTTGTAACTGTCAGCAGACCGCAGCAACAGACGCATGCAGCAGGTACAGCATACCGTCAAATAGACTTGAATATGTTAATAGTGTTTTCATCATTGTGGCTCCTCAATGTTGCCGTTGATCCGTATCGAAGTTTAACAAGTAATGTATGTGAAGAGACGACACGTCATATATAATTTTCAACGGTTGGCAACCCTGCAATTCCCAGTCGTATACGAGTCTAATGAGATAAGTTATTGTATGGTTTTGTGTACAGATTGTATTGCCTTTTCACATACTATACATTGCTACATTGACTATACTGAAAATTTATTGTACCTACCTGGAGCCTATGTCAAGATCGCCTACAAGTAACAATTTTCTTTTAAATCAATGTATGATTTCTTCATCGTTTACGTTCCCTATAAAGTGTTACTTTTTATTTTTCATGGAAAATATATCGTTTGTTGATTTTGACTCTTAACAAAAAAAAATTAAAGGATCAAGTAAATGCTTAATTAAAGATTACGCCTTATAAATTGTGGAAGCAAACACAAACAAACGTAATTGCTTTACATTATCAAATTCCTGAATCTACCGTGGGTCGGAATTTGGCAGTGAAATGGGCTGCCCAATATTCTACTAAACCAATAAAACGAAATTCTTTTATTTGTGTAAATTGTTCTAATACTCAGCATTGGTAAAATAACGTCAGATACGGCACGTACCTAAATTAAAAATATATATACAGCATGGAAAAATAAGTCGGGCCCTGGATGGAAACTACCTTAAATCAGGAGACATTCCTTTATTTTGGAAAAAGAAACAAAACTGCATTCAAAGATTTTTTTAAATTCGCTTGCCACACCCGGTACTAATCGAACCGACTAAAATCCGAAAAAGTACGTCCTGTATTTTTATGGCATCAATCGATAGTGTCAATCCTAAGGATCAAATCTCTCTAAGAAACATGATTAATAGGTAGGTATACAGTACAAGTATATTTTGAAATGGCTCCCGATATCAGTGACATTTGCAAAACAAACACAAATATTGGATACCCATATCAGCACTCCAGTTACCTACTTTAAGTTGCGTGTCTGTCAAAGTGTCCAACTCATAACACAGGTACAATGCAAGGCAACGCTATATTCCACCATTTAATATCTTGTTGAGATTGTTATAAGGGTTACAATTGAAAGTTTAATTCGTGAAGTAGGAAATGGTGTCTGATGTTATTAGCTACGTGTCTGCTTGTCGGTCAAGAGACAGACTGACGTGATACGATTTTTATTGAGCTTGCAGCGTCTATTTCCAATTATAGAATATCAAAGTACATCCATTTTAATAGACTAGTTACTGTGTAGTATCCGTATAAAGTAAAAGATATAGCTCGTAGATTAAGCACAAATGGAACATCTGCTGAAAGACCGATGGTCGTAAGAGTAAACGACTCCTGAAGTAGAGATATCACGAATCGGTAGCAGCTAACAATGAAAGTACTTTTATAGTTGTTACTTTATTGAAGACAGTGATTAAATGTACATTTTTCGATTAAGAAAACTAACCCTGTAAAGAGTTTGTAGATTAACTGTTGTTCAATCAGGAACATCTATCAAGAGCCCTAGTATACGGTTTTGAATAAACACTAGAAAAGCAATTAGCTACAGCATCTAAAGTTACTTACCCGGACTTGCTCGACTTATTCCAATTATAGAAGGCAACTCCTGTAATTTGTATCAACACCATAGCGGTATGAATATTCAATTTAACTCTGTGAATAACAGTAGAAACGTAGCTTTATATTTGAGCGTGTAAAACTCCTCCAATTGTGGCGCGACGCTGAAATCACGATGAATGGTTTATGCGAAAGTTCAATCGAGGAAGTTCAGACGTTATGTCTTAGGCCCTTGATATCATATCAAAGCAGCACTTAGGGTGCACTCACATTAGGGGTGCTTTGGCACACGACAATTTGTTTAAGTGTTATAAGAGCTCCATATACTCATAGCAGTTTTCCCGTGTCAAATGGTATGCAGAATAGATTCCTATACCCGCATGAGATGATTTGGCAGTCGGTGGTTAATGTTCTAATGTACGCATTTACGCACAGTACTGATTCCATTTGATATGGGGAGAAATTAGCTGACTGATTCATGTATATTGACATCTTAGCATCTCATTGATTCGGTAGCTTAGTGGTTAAGGAGTCGACCTTACGATCGAGAGGTCCCGGGTTCGAATCCTGGCCATTACACTACTGACGTGAACCCACTCCTAGCACAAGCAATTTAGCTTAATTGGAGGGGTTAACTGGAATATTAGTAATTTCGGTTGCTAATATTCCTTTTAGAAAAAAAAAAAAAAAACTGAACGATTGCCACTTGGAATAGGTGAGACTGAATGACGAGAATCGAACCCGCATCCCCTGCGTAGCAATCGAACGCTCTACCGCTACGCCACAGATATTGTCAAAAGTTACAAATATAGATAATAAAAGTTATTATTATTTTCAGTATGGCAATCTTGAATGAATTATTATCGTTTTAGGAATAATAATTTTACGTATTCAAATAGCATTGTACAACATATTACTGTAATATTCACACGTACCGTGAACACAAATAAGTTATCGTACTCAAGGCGTTAATTACGACACACACATTATAATGCAAATGCCATAGGAGGGAAATAAGAGGCCAACTTTATCAAGGCTCAGTGCTTGATAGAGTATCAAACTTTTGTTCAAACGGAGTTTTCATTGTGTCTTCATCGGATTAATACGTGAAGTTCTCAAAGGGTTATCTAAGTTTTGGGGACCATGTTTCTATTAATTACCCAAGTTCGTGTTCACTCGATATTAATTAATTAGAAACTTTAGTTCGTCTCGAACACGGTGCGAACATTGCGGCACAGTCTCGCGTTTGTATTATTTAAATACATTTTTCATTGTTGGAATTAGTTTTCAGTTGCGTTTGGTGGTGGATGGTGGAAAACATAAATCAACGATAGTAACGTATATTCAAATTATGCATAAAAAATGATATTGTACACTAAAATATTGCGTGCAAAAAATTGCATTATTTATTGTACCGAGTTTAAAATCACAAAAGGCTGCAGTAAGCTTTTTAAACTAGACTCTGGAATCTTTCATTTTATCTAATATATAAAATTCTTCTGTCACGGGGTGCGTAATCGAACTCCTCCGAAACGGCTTGACCGATTTTGATGAAATTTTTTGTGCTTATCCGGTATCTATGAGAATCGGCCAACATCTATTTTTCAAACCCCTAAGGTGCAGCGGGAACGGGATTTGAATACCTACCACGCGGGCCGAAAATATGGCGGTACGAAGTTCGCCGGGGCAGCTAGTTTATTTTATATATTTAATTGTACTCATAATTAACATTATATTATTATTACGTTACTAACCGACTAGCCACCTACTATCTAACATTATAGGCCCCTATTTCGTGGGAATGAAAACTACAATTGGTGAAATGTAGGTGTTAATTCACCTCTGCCTAACCCTCCAGGGATAAAGGCGTGATTATATGTATGTATGTATGTAATTAACATTATACAATACAGGAATATATCATATAGAAACGCGAGCTTTGAGTTACCTTCCAGCAAACCCGGGCATGCACAGTGTTATTAATAGATATCAGTAAACTTCGTGAACAATCGTCAAATAGTTAGCACATAATTATGTGCACTAACAACCATGACGCGAACCCTTTGAACTCGCGATTATTTACTGGACGATGCGGTGAGCCTCCGCCGTTGCCGCATCACTCCGCGCAATGATCAGCAAAGGTACATAAAACGCGCTATATGCCGCCTGAGACTCTCCCAAAGTTCGCTGTTCACTATATTGTTACTGGAGATTCTAATAATAATATTGAATATTGAATTCTTATAAAAAAATCTGGTTTGCTAGACGCCAATAATAGTTCACTTCACTGCTATATCGAAACTTGAGTTAATGCGATACGGTTTATTTAGAGTGGTGAGCGCATTACTAGGTAATTGCAATTATAATTCCTGGAAGCAATGCGACGACGTATGCATGCGGTTGAACTTCAATGTACTCGATTGCCATATTTCTCGACGTACCTACTGCAGCCAATTAGGGATACAAGAGGTCTACTGCGTCTGAGTTGGCCAATCTCTCAAACCGCATCGTATAAGGTAAAATCTGAGACTAGAGAGTAATAGTTATTAAATAACGTGAATACTTGAATTTACTAAACTTTTGAACTCTATGAAAGTAATCAAATATATACTCAAAGTTTATAACACAAGCCGGTAACTGTACGAGATACGACGTTTGTGACACTTGGAGCCGATCAATAAAAATATGTCATTGTAACTTGTTGAAACGTTTTAAAAACATAATAAATAACATTTTGAATCAAAATGTATGTTGCTGAATCGTGTCCCTACAGTGTTGCAAAGATCACTTAAATTTGATGAATAAGTACCTAAGTTATTATACCATACCTAAGTTATTATATTATAGATAACTTATTTTCACGTAGACTGCAGACTTGTTACCTACTAAATAGTAGTAAAATAATTAACCACCTTTTGCAAAATTTTGATTTCCGAATACGAACTTTCTGAAAACAATATTTTCCACAACTCCAAAGTTTGATTATGAAACTCATATTATTATTAAATGTAGGACTAAACCATCATGGGCGGTAGACATTTTGTAATCAATGTAACTAATATTTATTATTAAAATATCTACACCTAAGACCCGTACCGTTGTCAGGTAATATAATACAAACAAGAGACACGGACTATAAAGCTTCGTCGACTAAATCAAATGCAAATATCTTGACAACTGGAATATAAGTTGAATATAGTTATCCTCCCTAGGTACTGAGTCAGATGGTAAGCTCAGTATCGGCCTATTGAAGTTCAGACGGTTTCGATTCAACTAGGAATCTAAATAATAAGTTGAATGTTATTATGACGTTTTCAGGGCCTTACTAGGGTGTATAGGTCCTACCACTGACTTTGAAACATAAGTCAACCTGACTAACTAATTGGGGTGCCTGCTAAACAGTAAACGAGGTACTTTGTTTTTTTTTCGTATGGTAGTCCACAAAGACCGCCGGAGTCGACGGGATGGTTATGTCGGATCTGAACCCACTAAAACCACACGACCATCTCCGGTTATCAGTTGCCGAAGGTGGGGTAGCCTCTAGCAAATTCCTTGCATCCCGGCTGACGCAGGGCCATCGAAAGCGCCCAGAGAAAGAGAAGAGAAAAACCGAGATACCAATAAAAAAAAAATTGGCCAAGTGCGAGTCGGACTCGCCCATGAAGGGTTCCGTAGTAGCAAAGGCGAAAATTGCGGTTTATGACGTATTAAAAAAAAACATGGCAATTTACATCATATATTTTTTTTAGATTTATCATTCTCTTATTTTAGAAGTTAGAGGGGGGGGGACACACATTTTTTCACTTTGGAAGTGTCTCTCGCGCAAACTATTCAGTTTGGAAAAAAAATATGTTAGAAACCCCAATAGCATTTATAAAGACCTATAGAATCTATAGATACCTCACGTATGGGTTTGGTGAAAAAAAAAATTTTGAGTTTCAGTTCTAAGTATGGGGACCCCCAAAATTTAATGCTTTTTTTTTTATTTTTGTGTGAAATTCTTAATGTGGTTCACAGAATACATCTTCTTACCAAGTTTCAACAGCATAGGCCTTATAGTTTCGGAGAAAAGTGGCTGTGACATACGGACGGACAGACAGACAGACAGACAGACAGACAGACAGACAGACAGACAGACAGACAGACAGACTGACGGACGGACAGACATGACGAATCTATAAGGGTTCCGTTTTTTGCCATTTGGCTACGGAACCCTAACAACAAGCTCTCGATTACTACTATGGAGGCAACTGGGAAATCTCTGAAGAAGGTGTTTCCTATATACATATTATGAGTCTAAAAATGCACATTCTGCATACAATTGTCACAAATCAAAACAAAAAAAATGTTAATACTCAATTTATTAAACTATATTCTACCGTAGGTATCGCTTTTAATATTATTCCTGCATTTACAATTAATAAATTCAGCATCAAAAAATTGCATTATTTTAGTTTACTTGACCGTCCGTCACAGCCTATTTTCGCTGAATGTTCCAAGCCTAAAAATAAATTCACAAAATTATATACTGTTGGGCGACCCAATCACAGATGAATTCTGCTGATGAATAAATGAACGTGATCTGATTTTAGTGTTAGCAAATATAGACTTGTGATTGTGAAATATCTATCAAATGGAAGCGCTTATTACAAATATGTAATATGTAGTTATGTTTTACTTAATTATGATTGCAGATTTCAGAAGACTAATATAAATTCATGATAAACTTAGCAGATGAATTCAATAGGTAGTAAAAAAATAAAGTAAAATTATAATAAAATAAAATAATTACAGATTAATAAAAATTTTATCGCACGATAAAACAAAATATAGTGTAACACCTGTTATGTATTGAGTAGTAATACTAGTAGTCTCAAACGTACATAATTAATATGCTTGAAGATTAAAATTATCCCGGGCGTGAAATATGGTTGCACGCGAGAAAGTCCTCGGTTCAAGCCACTTTACAGTCACGAAAATTGACCAACTCAACGAAACTTTCCAATTAAGCCATTACGCAAATGACGGGTGACGTAACTTTGAATAAATATTGCTCGGGGTTGTTTTGCAGACTGTAATGACCCACTGGCGGACGCCCCGTGCAATTTAATGTACGTAAGCTTAATTTGTAACACGTTAGCTCAACGTATGTACCACGTTTGCTCTTTTTTTAATTATTTTTAATTGCATATTGAAAACAGATATTGTTAAATGGGCCACATGGTATATAGTATAATCGAAAAGAGATTTATTTTATAGGTAGTTGATAATGTATTCTATATGTAGGTATCCCACCCGCCTACTTATTAAGCTACTTTGTTATAGTAACTATTATTTCTTAATTTTATATTGTACACTGAAATAATACTTTAAGAAGTAATCATAACGAATACATTTTGATGTACAAAGGCGAGCTTAACTCAGTATTGAGTTGTCTCCCAACAAACCTTTGGAGAATAGAGGAAAAGGCGCAACAAAAGGGTAAAAAAAAGGGTATAATAGTAAAGAACATACATAGAACACAGAAGTACTAAGAAGATACCTACATATGCATTACATACAGTATTCTAATCACATACATTATACGGGTGCCCCTTGTTTCGTAGACAGAAATTTCATAGAATTTCGTTTCACAGAAAATGTTTCACATAATATTTGGTACTTATATTTTTATTTCGAATATTATTGTTTCAAAGACAATTTACCAGAATGAAACATTTTTCACAGAAAAACTATTTAATGAATTTTTATTTACATTTTTTTGTTTAATAAACTTATCAAACAGTAGAATTATTTTTTAAGGAATATTAAACCACCACCATAATCGAAAATAATTTGGTTTAACGTTTAATAAATTAGAACACGTCATTATAGTTTACACCCCGACTCAGAGTACCCCGACTTGGATAGGTTAGGTTAGAAGGCTAAGGCGGGAGCTCCGCTCCGCTTCGCTCCCGCCTTAGGCCTTCGTGGTTATTTTTTTTAAAACCACCCAGAAATAGGAGCCCCGCGGAGCGGGGCTCCGTCGAATTATCTTAGCGCAAATAAGTTTTAAATCTTTTGAGTGGTATGTCAAACGATTTTATATTTAATGTATGTTATGATTATAAAGAATATTTGATTTGTTATTCTATGATATGATTATTCTAACATTAAACTTTATGTGAAACAAAAATCAATGATTTGAAAATCTTCAAAGTAAGTATTCTGTGTATTGATTATTCTATGAAACGAAAATATGAGAAAAATTTTATGTGAAACGAAATTCTATAAAACAATTAGCTATAAAACAACGCACACCCACATTATACACACATAAATTATATAGGTACACATACATTTATTATAATCTGTGAACTATTAATAAGATTACTTAACACTTCAACTGATAACACTTGGCTTATTCAAGTTTATTCAAGTTACATTAACAGTCAACAGATGTACAGAATAAATATAATCGAACGGGAAAAACCATAACTTTTATCTCAGTCGGGTTTATACAGTACATTTCTGGACATTAACCCCCATATCTAGGCTATCGCTGTTATTAATAGCTTCATCTCACGGGAAAAGGTAATCTCAAATGTGTAGACGTACGGAGAGAAACGTATCTACTGTTATTTGATATTACTTGCCAGGGACCCCGATCTAATACAACGTTGCGCAGTATATCTCGTCGCAGTTTATTTCTATGACTCGTATTTTGTTATGTAGCATATTATAAAAGCGCAGTTATAATACATGTACGTATTTATTATATTACTAGCTGTTGCCTGCGGCCCTACCCGCATGGATGTCGACAAATATTGCTTAGGTATGTACTTTCCCAGGGTATAATCTATCTCCGCGACAAATTTCATCAAAACTAGTTCAGTGGTTTAGGCGTGTAAGCGTGACAGAGTTGTGTAAGAAATTATGTTACAAAGGAGAGAGAATAAATAACCTAATGTTCATTTTCTCATAAATTCTAACTTTTCCTATACTAACATTAAGGGATTAAACAATTACTTTAAACTAGTAAAGTAATAAGTCTTGTACATTATATTACAATTGAACGTATATTTATATGTAGTCTTAAAAAATGCACACTCTGCATAACAAAGTTGAAAACCAGATCATAAACAAAAGTTAGCACTTAAATAACGCCTATCATATAATTTTTTTGAATAACTTATGTTAATCACTTACCATTAAGATAGCTATACCATAAAACAGGCAAACTGCACTCATAATATACCTAATAAATACCACTAGCTTAAGTTTTTAGCATTTAACGATATGCAAGTGCTAAAAACTTAAACTAGTGGAATAAACCAGTGTAATTTAACTTAAATATAGCAACTCACAGTGAAAATAAACTGAAACATCGTGCTTATAAATTCCATATCTAATGCAATCGTTCTCAAAGTTTGTAAAGGTCACTCGTTCCTTTTGCCAGCCGGGTTTTACTGATCAAAGAACCCTGTATGCAAATTTTCAACTCTCCTTAAGTTTCCTCTATAGTGGGGCCATAACTTCGGCGATAATTTAAACAATATTATGCTGGCCTTTTTCTTCATTTATTTTTGTGAAACTTTGCGTAGATAATTATAATTATTAAGCTAATACAATTTTGATCGAAGTCGAAAAGGGAAGTTCTTTCATCTTGACAACATCTGCGGTAGAGCGTTTGACTACAACATCTGAAGTCGCGGGTTCAATTCCCGCTCAGTGAAAATTTTTCTCTACTTCGTGTAGAAATATTATTTTTATTTGCATCTATCTGTGTGAATCTAAATTCTAGATCATAAACTTTGACTCTGCATAACGATGTTTATAATTTTCTAAAAGAAACTTGTTTATAATGTTTGTTCGCATATAACTCTTCTGGTTATGAACCGATTTTAACAATGATTTAGTATTATTCAACCAAAGAATTATATGCACTTTTATCATATTAAATTCAGTTATACAGTTAGGTATATCTACAAAAACCTATTATGTTTGCTGTAGCTGGCTGCGGAAAAACAGTGGTTAGAGAGAATTTATTTAATTTAGAAACCCTCTGTAGAGCTTTATGTAACAGACTATTGAATGAACAATTTAAATATTTTTAGCGTTAACGGTTTCTGTGCACGCGAAAGCTAAATTACATTAAGCAAATTCTCCAGCGGTTCTCAGCGGTATCGTTGACCGTTTATGTAATAAATATTTATATATATATTAAAACTTATTAATTATAACAGTTACTGTAGATGTAGATCAAGATATAGAGATACAGAAAATAATGCTAAGATTGTTGGAACGTTAACAGGATGGACGAAAGAATATTGAAGAAACAGATTTATGAGTCGAGGGTGAATGAGCGTATGTCAATTACATCGAGGACATTTTGAGGAAAAATCAAGTCAAGAGTACTCCGTGACCGAACCTCCGTAAGTAGATGAGACGAAAGGTGTACATTAGGGTCATAGCAAGTGGAAATATGTAGTCTCTTCTTACCTCTAAAGCAAGGGTGCCCAACCTTTTAAGCTGTCGGGCCAAATTTACGCCTTGGACATTTTTGGCGGGCCAGTACATTTTTTTTACTACATACACCCCCCCCCCCCCCCCTCCCCTAGGTTTCGGGAGATGAAATTGGCTGATCTATCGCCCATCTCCTTCGAGCTGGCTCTCCTCGGGTATGGGGACCACCGCGTCCCCATCTAGCCACTGGGAATGGGGATGTGCAGGCAGCTCCACCCGTCACCACCCTCAGGCCCATGCTAATGAGGTACAGAGGCTGTTCTGCACCTCCGACGCCCGCGTCCCCTACGCTCGTCACGGGCTGTGCGGGCTTGCGAATCTCCTCCGTTCCTACCCCGCCGTCTCCTTTTAAAGTATTACTTGCTCACAGAAAGAAAGGCGGCAGCCCACACACTCGCGCAGCGTACTATCGCCGTGAGCAAGGTGGCAAGTGAGAGAACTCTCACTGCTAGGGTGTTGGCGTCTCCCGCGTCATAATGATGGCCTTCGGAGGTTGGCTCTTACCGGATCCGACGCAGAAAATCCCCGAAGCATCCATGCCCGGTGATAAGCTGCAGGATGAAGGACTGGCTAGAGAGGCTACATGGCGGCCTCTCTAGCTTTCCCCCATGATGGGTCTTATCGCCGCTACTACGGTGTGCCCTTCACGGCTCGGGTTCGTGTCCCTGTTCCCGCGCCTTCTTTCGGTAACGATATGGCTCTGAAAGAACTTCTTTTATATATATGGGCGCGTCAATTTGACTTCACCTCGCCTGATGGTAAGCTGAAGGCAGTCTCAGAAAAGAGGGTCACCATTATAGACACGTAGGTATCATTTTACAATGGTGGCACTCAGCTTGTCGGCCTCATTAGATGCTTTTTCGCGCCCTGCTTAAAGGATCCGGGAAGAGGGAAACTGGTAAGGAAATCCAGGAGTTAATGGTACGGCAGGGGAAGGAGTCACCGAATATTTTGCACCGTATGCGAGTGACATTTATGTCCTGCACGCGTTGTTCTGTTTAGGAAAGGATAGAGAGGGATTAATTGGAAAAGCTCATCAGAACATTCACCATAGCAGAGACGGTAAAATACTGCCAAGGATGCACAACTCTACGCATCTGCAGAGGCTCGAGGTTGCTCGTGATCTCAGGATTCCCAATAATGCAGACCGCACGACACTGGAACCTGTCGAGTGTATCAAGTACCTAAGTACTTTGCGAAACCATCCCAGAGATGCGAGCAGTATTCCACGCAGGAGACAGAAGACACCGCTGCTCCGGCGTGTTAAAACATCTCACTTTGTTCAGGACTCCGAGTTTACGCGAGGCTGTTTTGATGATACTCGCAATAAAATTTTTGTTGTTCAGTAGGCAGCGAACATCCATACCGAGAATACTGAGATTGTCCCGCAGTGGCAGTGGCGTGGGAGAGGGAAGGAAAAAAGATACCTTTGCGGTAAATGCACATGCCTGCGTCTTGTTGGCATTGAATCGACCAGGTTCTCAGAGCCCTATTGGGAAATATGATTCAGGATCCGGTCGAGCTCAGTGACAAGAAGCTGCTTTTTTCCCGCGTTATCAAACTGGTCGGCCGTAGTAAGCCCATGATAACTCCCGTGTAAGATGCTATCGTCTGCATAGCAACGAACGCTGCCAGTGGTCAGAATATCGTGGATATGTAGAAGAAAGAGAATGGGTGATAAGACAGACCACTGCGGCACGCCAGCATTTCCATCACAAAGGACGCGAATATGGCGCTCCTGCAGGAAGCTAACCACCCAGTCGCACAGTCTGAGAGGCAGACCAAAGGCTGGTAGCTTGGAAAGAAGTATTTTGTGACAGACTCTATCGAAATCTTTGGCGATGTCAAGATTAATTGCCGGAGACTCGCCATGCTTGTCCATACCTCGTTCTCCGAAATCCGGCAAGAAAACTCGCCGCGTCATAGGATATCGTGCGGTAACCCCTGATGGCCTTGATGACCATCGTCTGTTGCGGTGCATCGGGGAGACGCTCCCTGATATCTGGGCCGTCGCATACGAGCCCTAGATATGTCATCTGAGGCCTGATGCCAATGAGAGTGTCTCCCACTGTGGGGCTGGATCCCTCCAGTGGTGCACGCCGAGGCCTATGAAAGAACATGGCCTCGGTTTTGTACAGAGCCACCTCAGACCCAGCCGCCGCCGGATCCGTTCCACGCCAGTGACAGCTCCTATTTTACTACATTTTTACGCGTTTATATGAAAACTCAATGATATGGAATATAACTACAAAAATTAGTATAATAACAAAGTGCACTAGTACAATATTAAGTATATTATAATACCAAACTATCAATACAATCAAAATCATAAAAATAAAATAAAATAAATTTTATTTTAAACTATTTAGTTATGAAATGATATGAAGTGATATCATTTTGATGAATACTCGATAGATTTGAGTGAAAAGAAAAAATAGTATAGCATTTGCGACTGCGACTAATGCAATTGCTTTTGTACAAGCTTTATTTTTTTTTTGCTCCTCTCGCAGTGGCTTGCGCGTGCCACCCGAAAAACGCCCGCGGGCCACTCTGTGGCCCGCGGGCCTGGGGTTGGGCACCCTTGCTCTAAAGGAATAGAGGCGTTACTTTATGAGGTTTGTTATTATACACTACAACGTATTATGAGAACGACACTGAGAATTTTATTTCTTCTTCTTTCTTCCTTCAGAGTCCAATCGCATTGTTAAGGTCAGACAGAGGAACTGTCGACATCAGTTCGATCGCAAGTCTTAAGAAGACATCCTGCAAAGGTGCTATTTCAAATCTAGATAAAACGTGTTAAGACGATCTAATTATAAAATATGAAACCACTAATCTATTCGAGAATCTATAATCAAATCCTGTCCCACTGGTACATCTAAAGAGACTTTTTGAAAAGCTGACCTGACAGTCTGAAAAGTTTGAAACTGAAAACTACAGTAACTGTGTGTAACATCATTTAAAAAATTAAACTAGCCTCGTGGCATGTTCACGGGCTGTTATTTTCTAGCTTTTAAAATTTTAAAAACAAATTGAACGACTGTACATTGTACACGTGTTTTTTCATATAAACGTAAAGACCTTTATACTCTTTACAGTCTAAATGAGTGTCTCGGACTTGCAACCCAGGGCACCCAAGGCGTCTACTTTAACGAAGCGTTGGGAAACTTTTTGATCTTTGTGTACGTAAACAAGCACATTACCCTAAAAACAAAATTGCACCTTAATCTTTGGCATAAAGGTACATTTTAGAAATGTACGCTCTAGTGACTAATTCTGTGCTTTGTTTGTTCGTGCAAACGTACATTTTGGATTCCTTCGTTAGTACATCTTCAATTATCATGAAGTTTTCATTCTTACGAAAGTCAAAGAACTTGAATAAGCTTTTGTTTCATAATTTACAACTTTTGTTGCTGTATTATCACTTTAGTATCTTGCATTTTAAGTTTTATGAATTTAATTTTAATATTATTTTTTTAATTAGATAATAATAATTATACTCCCGCCTGTAAATCCCCGAAGGGGTGGGCTGAGGTGTATTATCGTCCACATTTCGACAACTATGATTTTCGGTCCCACGTAATAGAGCCAAGCCTATGGCCGTCATGCGGGCACTTAGTCATGGGCTGTATGTTTACTGTAAGAGGGAGAACAGCCCAATCCCTTAGTCACCTTTTACGACACCCACAGGAAGAGATGGCATTTTTAAGTACACTACTTAGAAATTCATAAAATTGTTAATTGAGTAGGTACAACCTGTTCTACAACCTATCGTATAGGTACATCCCAAAACTTAGACTCAGCCACAGCAGCGTCAGTCAAGAACAATCAGCCGAATATGAATCAAACTTGCTTACTGAGGTTTCTTTATCAATTAACTTGAGGGATCAAGGGATCAATCTTAACATTGCTTTTGGAAAATTGGAGGTACTAACAGCTTAATAATGTTACAATATTAGCGTTAACGTGACATCATATAAGAACAAGTAACTGTCAACTAGGTGGTTTGGATATCGATCTCTTCTTCCTCTTAGCGTTAATTCCTCCCAGTCGCATCCGAAGCTTTCAGCTCGGAGTCTGGGGTCCGCTTTTGCCAGTCTTAACTACGGATTTGGCTAGACCTCGATATTTTCTGTGAAGCGATTGCCATCTGACCTCCACATCCCAATGGTAACATTAGGCGATATCGAAGCTTTGCAGCTAGACTGTTGTTTTTTTTTTTTTGATTTTTGAGGGCTCCAACTACCCGTAGCGACTGCCATAGATGTTCTTATGGCAACCGGGACCGATGACGGCTTAACGTGCTCTCCGAGGCACGACCAGACCAATGCGAATACCCATATTTCATGAACACAAATATTTGCACTGAGCGGGGATCGAACCCACGCCTCCTGCGTAGCGGCCGCGTGGTTTGGATATCGATATAAAGGTATAATTCCGAAGTCGACCGCATACAAGAACTGAAGACGCATGCAGCAGATACAGCGTACCCATTACTTGTTAAACTCCGATAAGGATAAGCGCCTTCGCTCCGTTAAGCGGGTGCGGGGCGTCGGGTGCGGGTCGCGAATGCGCGCGCTGTGCGTCCGCCTGTCCGTCGCGTGTGACAGGTATCCGCCTCACACAGCGCTGCTCTTAAAATAACATGAAACAAGCACGCGAAGCGGACGTCCGCGACCCGCACCCGCCTATGCCAGCGAAGGTGCTTAAGGGGACCATTGAGTAGCCGCAATGAATTACACGTATCTGCTGCGTGCGTCTGCAGTTGTCGTATGCGGTCACTTTCAGAATCATAGCCTTATTATGTATTCACCATGGAGAATACAGTCCTCAGGGATATTCACTTATGCTACATTATTTTAAAAATGTTCTTCATAACGATACGGAACAGTATTCTGCAAATTTTAAACGGTAGGCCAATTACTGATGTGTATTGATGAAATATTGCATGCAATATTTTTAACACAAGCGATGAAAAACGACGCAGTTTCAGAGCACAGCCTATACGGTTTTAATTAAAACCTCAGTTGATTAAAACTCCTCTAAGGCCTTTAAATATTGGTCCTGAATTTATGGGCCAGTAATAAAAAATACATGCGAGTTTTATTAATTGCTACACCTGCCAATAATATATTTTTAACGTAAGCTTGAGGATATTTATATTTCAATGGTTTATATTTTTAAAAGAATAAACCGAAATTTTACTAGCATTCCCTTAAATTACTTGTGTTTGAAGTTAGTTCACGTCGGTAGTGTCATTACACTACCGATGTGAACCAACTTCAACCTTGGCCGTATCTTGTTCCTATCTTGGCCATAGCCAAGATACGAACCCAGGGCCTCTTGGCCGCAAGGCTGACTATGTTGCTCACAATTTATTTTGTTACCTACTCACAATTTTCGAATAAGATTCCACATCCACAAAAAGCTATCACGAAAAACATTGATTTAAATATTTTAAAATCAACAGAAAATTTGAGCGCATAATTATAGAGCGTATACTATATTACAGCATATATTACATAAGTACCTACGTACTAAAGTAATACTGTTCCATGATTATTTCTTGGTTCCTTATTCTGTGTCCTCATAAAATTTAATTTCAAGATTAATTATCGTTTTAGTAATCATTAGCTGCCGCCATGTTTGATGAAAATTTAATTATATTAGCTTATTGGCTCATTCAATGCTTTTAATATTATAGCCATTTGCATAATTGAAATACGGAGCTTAAGTATGCTGAAATCTTGTTTTGAAGATAAATCAATATTAGCATACAGACGTGAGAATAAAATTGTAACATTTGGTGATTACGAATATAAAAGGCTAAAGGCTAGGATTTAATCATCTTGTAAAATGCAAGACTTCTGATGGATGTATGGGCACTATTTCTTCATTGACATCTTGACGGACGAGGTTCTGGCTCAAGTTTTCCTCTTGGGGATGGAAGCAGCCACTTCCTCGAAAACATTATTATTATAAGGACAAGTAGGAGACCTTAAAGGTGCAAATAATCTGTGATGTAGATAAGGCTGAAAAACAAAACGGTATTTAATGAAATATTAAAGCAATTAGTATGCTCAACCTATTCAAATCTTTTAAGATTGGAAAAACTGAAACCATCAGGCGGGACTTGAAGCCGGGACCAATCCCTTACAGAAGGAAAACTTTAACCACTGAGCTACCGAGATACATCTTGAATGTTCTAATTTCTCCTAAACAACCATCTTGGGGCGAGCGACGGTGGGATTGGTGGGATTCCCGTTTGAGCGTTTCACTTTTTCCAAACTTAATAAAAAAAAACGGTACCATATCTCTGAAGCAACCCAACTGAGGGGTATTTCCAAAAAAAATAAAAATAAACAATACTTGTTGAATCTTTGAAGTACGAAGATATTCTCTCTCACTATTTTCCTCCACTAAGAAGACAGTTCCATCCTACGGAAAACCGTAAATATTATAATTGAATACTGTTAATTAACAATAAAATCAATTAATAGTAATACTATTAATTATAAATTCAACATTTTCCAACAAAAATCATGACATAATAATTTGAAAAGAACATAACACAATACTTGTACATCAACCAGAAACTGTAACTATTGTAAAACTTATTTATGTCTGGCAAATGTCGAGGAATGATAAATTAATAAAATAAAAATGCATCTCGCTTTTTACTTTACAGACTATTCCTCTATATAAAAAAAGAATAATAAGTAGTGAGTATTGTTGAGCCGGTTGCAACTTTATAGGGCTGTAAAAGCTATCGTAAAGTACATTAAGGTGCTCTGGGAATGGCGGCGTAATGTTGGATTAAAATGTAAGATTTAAGTTCCATTCATAATATTCTATTGTATCATTTTCATCGTTGTATCTAACAGCCTCACTCACTGCTCAAGGATTTTATTGAGTTTATTGTTTCTCAATCATTTATGATTGTCAATAAAAATTGTAATGATAGCACTTTGTTATTTGAACAAACGAGAATAATGAATAAACAAGAAACTAAGGAAAATTGTGAGTGAAGACGTCGATCGGGGTCGATCTGTTGTACATTATGAACAATGTACTAAAAACATCAAACAATACGAACCCATTTAATAATTAATGTTAGTTTTATAGAAGCGTAGCACGTAGAAACTAATTAAGGAGTAATAAAATTGTTCAAGCCTTGGAATCCAGATGCAGTCACAAAACTGAGACGGAGCACGTGAAATGTCTTCAAGAAAACTAATAAAGCAACAACGTAAAACGTAAACCTTGTTTTTAATTCTGTTTATTTAAGAATAAATCTTCTCCAGTGAAGTTTCTCGGTCTCATGTTACTCTCAAAGTTATACTGTTGAAAGTTTTGAGTGAAAAATTGCAGTAATAATTTTCGTGGAACTGTGAACGTCTTGGCGGACGTCGTTGTAATTAGATCGCTGGCTGAACTCGGGGTGTCTACGGTTGCGTTCTAAATAACTAAGTGTTTGAGTTTAATTTATTTACGTCATTGTTTTTAAAATAATAGGTATGACTCGAAGCCGACCGCATACGACAACTACGACACATGCAGCAGATACAGCACCCCCCCCCCCCCCCCCTCCTACCCTCCCAATCTCAAGAATACTTACCTTACCTTCCTCACAGACTTGGCAACGGAGAGCGTGCATCACTGAGCCCTTCAGTTTGCGACCATGACCGGTGCTACACAATAAGAACCTTAATGCTACTAAGTAGGAACGTCAGGCAATTCAAAGCTATGTATAACTATATGTATACCTATCATAATCGCGTTAATTCCCGTTACCATTATTTTTATAATGTTTGAATGAAATTTTGAAGCATTTATTAAGCTGACTATTCAAATCGATTTAGAAAGAGAAAAGAGAATCGACTTCAGGCGGGACTCGAACCCGCGATCTTTCCCTTACAGGGGGAATGCTCTGAATGCTAAGCCACCGAAGCCCGCACGAAGCCGATCTAAATTCCTCTATACTTCCATCTTACTAATAATCTGTTGTAAATGAAATAAAATATTTCGCATCAATAACATTACTAACTTGTTCCTATCATAAAATAAATAACCATAAACCGCAAAGTTGAGGCGATAATACATTTTCCCCTGCGGTATTCTTTTTACACTTTTTATATTTTCTTCTATAATTACCATTCCTTAATTTTCCTCTTAAATATCCCGCTGCTAATTAGCAACACTAATAATGTTAGGTTCTAATGAAAAGGGAAAATTTATGAACAGTCTGTAGAATTCCAAGTTATCTGTCAGCAATAAATTGTACAACAGCCCGACTGAATGATGGCAGATTAATGGGTAAAATTTGTTACAAAAACAAACAAACTTCTTTTATTACTTGTTCTCTAATCTGTTTTGAAATTGAATATAACTTCAAAGTAACTGGATTAACTGTATTAATGTAACATTTAAAATGGCTTTGGTTGAGTTTAATGTGTTTTCTGTTACTAAAATGTTTTAATTATGGATTATGGAAAAATTTAGTCTGAGGAAAAAATAAATGGAATTATAAAAAACATCAAGACTTGAAACTTTTTGTTGTTTGCACTTTATTTACTAATAAATACTAATAATACAACTCTTATGAAGTTATGACTTAAGATAGTGTGATTACTTGTGATTGCTTAGGTATTTGTCAATAGGTATACATAATTTTTTAATAGGGTGTCGCGAGAAGCAAAAAGAAAAGAAGGGGGGTTTAACTTAAAGGGGATTGGGTAATCTAGTATGGACAGTGGCGTTCTTAATTTTTTCAGCGGCCATAATTAATTTTGATACCACTTCATTGTACTGTATTAAACACACGTACAAATGTCATTATTTTCATTGTAAGTAATATCGGAGCTGCGATATACAGGGTGGAACATTTTGACTTTACCTTGAAGGAAAGTACACTCATACTAAAGATAGCGAATTTTACTTAAAGGAAACTTTACCTTATTTTTTAAAAGAAACAAAACTGCATTCAAAGACTTTTGAAAATGCCACACCCGGTAGTCGAACCGACTAATATTTTACAAAGCCTTCTTTTTCATTGACTTCCTTTTATTTAATTTACCAAGTTTGTTAGAGAGATTTGATCCCTATGATCGACCCTATCGATTGATGTAATAAAAATACAGGGTGTTATTTTTTCGAATTGTAGTCGGTTCGATTATAAGGCGTGGCAAACGATTTTTCAGCATTCCTTAAATGCAGTGCTGTTTCTTTTTTAAAAACACACTAAACTGTATTCAAAGTTTTCTGAAAATGCCACACACGGTAGTCGAACCGGGTACGAGTACCTACTCTTACTACCGGAGATAGTTAATTTCATTCAAAGGAAACACTCTCTTATTTAAAAAAGAATACAAAGCTGCATTTAAGGAATTTCGAAAGATCGCTTGCCACGCCCTGTAATCGAACCGACTAAAATTATAAAAAATAACAACCTATATTTTTATTGCATCAATCGATAGGGTTGATCATAAGGATCTAATCTCTCTAACAAACTTGGTAAATTAAATGAAAGGAAATCCATGAAATAGAAGATTTAGAAAGATTTTATTCGGTTCGCCTACTAGGTGTGGCATTTTCAGAAAACTTTGCATACAGTTTAGTGACTTTAGTGTGTTTCTGAAAAAGAAACAGCCCTGCATTGAAGGAATGCTGAAAAATCATTTGCCACGCCTCATAATCGAACCGACTACAATTTGAAAAAATAACACCCTGTATTTTTATTGCATCAATCGATAGGGTCAATTATAAGGATCAAATCTCTTTAACAAACTTGGTAAATTAAATAAAAGGAAATCCATGAAATAGAAAGATTTAGAAAAATTTTAGTCGGTTCGACTATCGGGTGTGGCATTTTCGGAAAACTTTGAATACAGTTTAGTATGTTTTTAAAAAAGAAATAGAACTGCATTTAAGGAGTGCTGAAAAATCGTTTGCCCCGCCCTATAATCGAACAATTCGAAAAAATAACACCCTATATTTTTATTGCATCAATCGATAGGGTCGATCATAAGGATCAAATCTCTCTAACAAACTTGGTAAATTAAATAAAAGGAAATCCATGAAATAGAAGATTTAAGAAGATTTAGGAAGATTTTAGTCGGTTCGACTACCGGGTGTGGCATTTTCAGAAAACTTTGCATACAGTTTAGTATGTTTTTAAAAAAGAAACAGATCTGCATTTAAGGAATGCTGAAAACTCGTTTACCACGCCTTATAATCGAACCGACTACAATTCGAAAAAATAACACCCTGTATTTTTATTACATCAATCTATAGGGTCGATCATAAGGTTCAAATCTCTCTAACAAACTTGGTAAATTAAGTAAAAGGAAATCTATGAAATAGAAGGTTATAGGAAGATTTTAGTCGGTTCGACTACCGGGTGTGGCATTTTCAGAAAACTATGAATGCAGTCTTGATTCTTTTTAAAAATAAGGGAATGTTTCTTTTCAGTGGAATTCGCTATCTTCAGTATTTAGAGTACTTCCATCTAAGTAAAGTTGAAAAATACCACCCTGTATAGCTAAGTCCCGATATAGTTTAGAGAAGTTTGTCCATAGTAACTTTTGATCACTTTATACTGTACTTTCATATTATACCAATTTCATTGATGGCCGCTCAATTCCGACACGACGCCAACATTACCCAACCCCCTTTGTTTGTATTCATATGTACCTATTGTATTGTATTTGCCTGGGTACAGCTGTTTCTGTCTTCTCATTCTGTGGATGTACATCTGGGGACAAAAGATATCTGTTATTCCAAGTTTGGAATAAGTTGAGTATCACCAATAGAATCAAATCACATTTAACATGCCCTTCGGAGCATAATGTACAAAACGCAAAATGAGCACAATCGGCACAATGTACAATTCGCAAGATGTACACAAGCACAATGGCCAAAACGCAAAAGGGGCTCGTCTCTCAAAATGTACAATTCGCAAAATGTACAAAACGCAGAATGAACAAAACGCAAAATGGACAAGACTCTCAAAATGATGCAGGTCCAAACATATCACATAAACAGACACTCATCGCGAGTGGTCACCCAAAGGATCGCACTGCCGAAACGGTGGTTCAGTTTGCTTAGTAGGCCTCGCACTAAGGACCACCACCAATCCATACAGGGGCTGACTAGAAGTCCCCCCTGCAGGCAACTCCTCTCGAGGGATAACACGCCACACAGGCAAGCCGCGCAGGCACGTGTGGATAACCGCAACACACTTAGTTTCCCGAAGTAATTTAACACATAAACTACCCCGGGGACAACTTTATACAACATCATAAATCATCATGTATCGGTAATTTCGTATTCGTTAATAAAGTATGATACTCAACTGTTATGAACCCTTGGCTGGTCTCGGCTATCAATCTGTCCTAAAGCGAATACGGGAGCAATTCAATCTCCAGACTCCAGATGCTTCTTCCACACATCTTTGATGTGAATGTCATTTCAATTCAGCGTTTAAATCTGACATCGAAGAAATAGCAAGCTGCCAGCGAGTTCAACCAAGGAGTCCGAATCATAAAGGAGTTTGTGTTTCGGGAATGATTTCCCGACACTCCCGACTCAAAGCGAAAAGCAATTTGAAAAATTATCACATATCAACTTCTCAAGTTGACTGTGGCATCTGGCATATACGTTTCGGACCCACGCTACCACCGCCGATACCACTGGTGGTAGCGTGGGTCCGAAACGATACCACTAAACCAGAAATAGTGATGAGACCAATTTGAATTTAATGTAGGTAACTAATAAGAATTTTTTGTCCAAGTATTTACATTCGGACTCGTGGCTCAAACATGAACATGAACATCACAAAACAAACGAAGATCGCGAAACAATTGAACATGGCTATTGTATTTAGGTAGGTACGGGATGTAAAAAAAACTAGTTAAAACTGCAAGCGAATTTGGTCCTTATTAACATTTAAGATAATTTTAAAGCAATTAGTTTGCTAGACTAAACAAATTATAATAAATTGGAAAATGCGAAATCAATTCTCGGGCGGGACTCGAACCCGCGATCTTTCCCTTACAGGGGGAACGCTCTGACCACTGAGCCACCGAGCTTCGCCCGAGAGTGACCCAATTTTTCCAATACATCCATCTTACGGCGATGGTAGGAGTAATCTACCGATATTCGTACGAACTATTCGTACTTATTAACATTAATAATTTTCGTGATCAATATTACCAACAAATACGATAAAATACGTTTTTAATAAATTGTCAATAAGGTCGAAATTAGGATGTATGTGTTTTTCATAAACTAGGAGCTATGATAATTCAGAAAAACATGCACAAGCAATTCTCGACCTTAATGAAATTAGTTATTCTGCATTACTCGAATATTCCTAACCAGTCGCACCTATAGACTATAAAATAATAGGTTTTATTACATGTCAATGAGGTTGAAAATCGCTTGAACCTATTTTTTGTAACTACAATAGTTTTCAGATGACTTTTGACTGTCTTTTGTTTTGTCAGCGTTCATTTGATTTATCAATGTTCACTTGTTTTGTGATGTTCATAATATGTTTGACCAAGGCAGTGGAGCCACGAGCCCGAAGGGCGTTAATGTAGGTAACTGATCGGATCTAGAAATGCTAAAAATCATGCTAAATAAAAGTATGAAAATAAAAAAAATAATAAAAATAATACTAAATATGCTAAAATCATATTGATGCTAATGCATTTTATATGAATGCAGTGAGATAACAAAGGTCACACTTAGCTAATACGGAAGATAAGTAGAAGATAAGTAGGTATACCTACTAACTTTAGCCTACGGCTTCGCTTGCGTCAGAAATTATTCTTGGTGGTATCGTTTCGGACCCACGCTACCACATGTAGTATCTTGTATTATGCTATTATACAAGAATAGGTACTTATCTACAAATCACAACACTACTTGGTGGTATCGTTTCGGACCCACGCCACCACCAGTGGTATCGGCGGTGGTAGCGTGGGTCCGAAAGGGGCATATAAAACTCGTGACCTCGTGACGAAGTCGCGACACTCACGGCGGGACGAAATGAAGTTTAAATTATAAACTGTTCTACTAATTATTATAACCGTTCATGAAATTCAATAAACCACAGAGTTAATTGTAGTATCCATTTTCATTTCATTTATATTCAACAATATGAAATTTGTTAGACACTATGTCAATAATCAGTCCAAACTCGAAGTCCAACTGTAATATCCAACTGTATGCAAGTGTACCAGACTGTTCATACCTTCCAATCATCAACTCAATCTGTGTAGTGTACATTCATAAAACATACAAATAGACTTATTCATCTCTTACTTTTCTTTGGATATACAGGCATGAATTCAAAGTCAAAGTCATACCGGATCGATAAAATGTTACTGACATAGGTCTCAAATAAAAGCAATCAGTCTTACAATAATTCGCTATAATTAACTCTGCTGTGGCAGTAGTAAAGTGAGTGTTAAATTATTACTGAAGTAGCAAAATATTTGTTGTGGTATCATTACATGGACTTTCTGGCATAAACTGTTAAAATTTTTTAAGCGAAAAAGCTAATTGAAGAGACTTACTTGCAATATCACCATTAATTGCAAATGACGAGTTTGAAATTGTAGTAGGATATAGTAAAACTTTAAGTGGATTCAAGAGTATGTTTATTTTAGTAAGTTTTGAAGTGTTGGGCTTACTACGAATATTAAGATGATTTACACACGCAACAGAAAGAGTCTTCAAAAACAACAGAAATAGTTTCTGTCGCTCCCGAGGCAAAGAAAAAATTGTGAGTAATTGTTACCTGGTCAATATCGATGTAAAATTTATATGTGCAACTATATAACAGCTCATATTATCATGAATTATAATCCTTTAAATTCAAATATTCAAAAAATTTTCAGTTTTACCTTAAACGTCATTCAACAACAACATGTCATTTTAATTTTTTTTTCAATGAAAGACTAAAGTATGAAACCTCTTTAAACTTATGATGAAAACTTCATGAGTTGCTTTTGCCTCAATTTTACCATCAATTATTTTTACTGAAAGAAATAATGAGAGTATTCACGGTCAAATAATATTTTCTTGAATTTCCAAAGGTTTTTAAAATTAATGTCACATGAATTTATTGAGAAGACAAGAATCAGCTGTATTTTCTTTCAATAATTTGAATTCTTTATATCCTTAAGCCGGTGTTAAGGTACAGCAATCTCCACCATGTCGCGAGAAGCAAAAAGAAAAGAAGGGGGATGTAACTTAAATTTGTTTGTATTCATATGTACCTATTGTATTGTATTTGCCTGGGTACAGCTGTTTCTGTCTTCTCATTCTGTGGATGTACATCTGGGGACAAAAGATATCTGTTATTCCAAGTTTGGAATAAGTTGAGTATCACCAATAGAATCAAATCACATTTAACATGCAGGTCCAAACATATCACATAAACAGACACTCATCGCGAGTGGTCACCCAAAGGATCGCACTGCCGAAACGGTGGTTCAGTTTGCTTAGTAGGCCTCGCACTAAGGACCACCACCAATCCATACAGGGGCTGACTAGAAGTCCCCCCTGCAGGCAACTCCTCTCGAGGGATAACACGCCACACAGGCAAGCCGCGCAGGCACGTGTGGATAACCGCAACACACTTAGTTTCCCGAAGTAGTTTAACACATAAACTACCCCGGGGACAACTTTATACAACATCATAAATCATCATGTATCGGTAATTTCGTATTCGTTAATAAAGTATGATACTCAACTGTTATGAACCCTTGGCTGGTCTCGGCTATCAATCTGTCCTAAAGCGAATACGGGAGCAATTCAATCTCCAGACTCCAGATGCTTCTTCCACACATCTTTGATGTGAATCACTAGTATATATATATTAATCTATGGATGTGAATGTCATTTCAATTCAGCGTTTAAATCTGACATCGAAGAAATAGCAAGCTGCCAGCGAGTTCAACCAAGGAGTCCGAATCATAAAGGAGTTTGTGTTTCGGGAATGATTTCCCGACATAGGGCGAGATGCATTTTCTATTAAAATTTCAATGGACAAACATACAAGACAAACAAAAGCCAATGGAAATATTTAATATTCTCATGAAATTTTAATAATTAAACGGTAATTTTATACTTCAATACTTACCATGTTTTATTTAGTAAAGCTTTTAGTAGGTTTTATTTGCGCACTCAGATTTTACACGCTCCTATAAAATAACTGCAGGATGGCGAATCAAAATGACGACATATAGTAGTACGGTCACGTCCCGACTGCTCGCGGAATCTAATTTCCAGTGCAAATTTATACTACGAGTATTTACATCAACGAACCCGTATCGATTTCACAAAAGTTCATTCTAACTTGTTTTAAATCAATAAAAAAATCAGATTATGTAATTCTCACATTCGTATTAAATGCGTTTCATGATTTATATTTTTCTTTTTTTTCATTATTTATTTGTCGAAGAAGTCGTTCACAGGGGACTTCAATTGAACGAAATCATAGACTAACAGAAGTTCGAAGTGTCACATTTGACAGTTTGGAGGGGCGCGGTCGTGCGAGTCGAAGTGGGGCGGAAGCAAGAGATCACTACTTTTTGTTGCGACTTCAAACAACATCAAACAACATCGCCTGAGAACTGTTTAACGTTATATTAAAGTGTGTTATTCATTTGGAGCATTGTAATCTCTTAGTTTAATTCGGCTATTTATGATTTCTACTTTATTTTTCGTGCATCAATAATGTGTGAATGTGTGGACCACAGCACTGATCTGCCATCCCTGACGTCATAATTGTTAATCATGTATTTGTTTCAAAATTGCAGGAATTGCCCACTCAGCATATTATACAATAAGAAATATATAAGATAAAATACTATTATCAGATGCTGATGATCCTAAAATGTTAGACCTTGACTGTCTCGACAGATGCTTTTTCACACCTCTGAACTGTAAGAAGAAGGAAATATGTGTATGGGTAAAGTATTTCAGTTCTTTACCTTGCGACTTCTTCCTCTAAGAAATTAAATTCTGAATCGTTTGGTCCGAGACTGTATGTGGGTGATAGTGCAGTCCATCTGGTGTTCTGTTAAGGAAGAAAGACGGTGGAGTGTAGGTACCACTGTAGAGAAATCTAATAAGTACTGTGCAGAGCCATTAAATAAATAATAAATAAATAAATAAATATTCTACAACATTCTACACAACGCTATCTAGACCCATGGTAAGCTTAATTAGCTTGTGTTATGGAATCTAGAATGCGGATATACATACTTAGATACTTTTTTTTTTGTAAATACATACATATTATACATAGAAACACCCAGACCAATGCAAATATTTATATTCATGCATACAAATATTGGCACTGAGCGGGGATCGAACCCGCACCTCCTGCGTAGCAGCCGCGTTCACTACCGCTACGCCACAGAGGCAGTCCATTCCAGAGATGAGAACGGTATTCGAGCGAACCTGTGTCTTCTCATCATATTGCAGTTCCAGCGTGAAAATCCATTTCACCTTGGTCAGAACACTGAGTGTTAAGGCATCAGCTGGTGAATTCAAACTACGCGCTACGTGAACAAAGGCATCGTGATTGGCCTACGCTTATACATGACGTGATTTGTACGCACCAATCAAACGCCGGTGCGCACGCAATGACATCTTCAGAACCGCGTTTTTTACTGTCACTAACGTCAAAAAGTTTGTACGGGCTGCCACAAAATTATGTACCATATTCATTATTCATTTAATTCGCAATATATAGTCTTCAAAATACAGTTGTACGAGTTTTTTTTCGTCGCCCCCGAAGATACGCAACACTGTTTCGACTAAAACCTCGAAAACATACATACATACTAACCCCATCTTAAACTTTTATACTGTCTAATGATATTTACTTAGTGCGTATGTGTATCCATTACTAAAGTGTACTGAAATTGGCAAGACAACCTTTAAATCATTCATTGCACAAAAAGGAACGTGTTCCTTTTTGATTTTTAAATTCAAGAATGGCAACATATTGAGGTTACAGAAGAAAGTGAAAGAGAGGGGGAAGAGAATAATAAACGTACTTTGTAAATTGCGAAATATTCACAAGATTTTTTTGTTCTTGTTTTAAGAAATAATGAGAATAAATGATTGTCATTTTGCTTGTAAACTTTTCATAAGATAATTTATCTCTGGGGGCGAGAAACTCCTCGAAAATAAGGAACGAGGGGACAACGAGAGCCTGAATAAAATTTACCTTTTGACAACAGTAAAACAACAGTCGTTTAACTTTTCGTATTAGCGTGGATTTGAGTGCCTTTGTTTTCGAATATCGCCTGTGATAGCTGAATTCTACGAAACGTGGCAATGTTTGCGTTGACGTTGCCTTTCTGTTAGCATCTACAATTTTCACATCACTTTGTCAAAAAGATATATGGCCATGATATTGTCTTTGTACAACTTGATAGCAGCAAAGTGTTGAAATTTATTTAAGTTTATAATAAACAGTCTGAATCATTCGAGTAAAGTATTATAGTGTTGATAAAAACATATTACTTATTAAACTTAAGTAGTTCAAGTATCATAAACTTGAAAATATGTGCACTAAAGTCTAATGAAAATATTTTTATCTTTCTGTAAACTACAGGCCGGTAGGAAAGCGCAATAAAGACCAGTATATAAGTTTTCTGTTACGATACCATAATATTTTTCACTGGAATTTTCAGACAGAACACGAATAATCCTACTTGAAGAACTTTCTAATAACGGCTTGCTCTTAGATTCATTGCAGCTTGCAGAAAAATTTTAAAAGTTCTTCCGAGAGTTAAGAACTGTTTGCAAAACTCTAAGAATGACATTAATCCCAGTAATTTCGCACCATATTTCAAAGTGTTGGGTAAATAGTTTGGATTTAAACTGCTATCAGAAAAGTTGGCTTAACAAGTTGGTACACATCTATTATCCAGTTTACTGGCAGCGAATTGGCTTAGGAACCTTTCTTTGCTCCACTCCACCGCTGGACTTGAAACGACAACGAGATATCAACTGCGACTAGTACAACAAGATCATGGGCTCGCATCACAGTATCCGAATCAATCTAGAGTTGAATACAGCATTGTTCTCACAGCTGTGGTGACAGGTGAGACTCGATTCCCTTTTTGTACTTGACTATACTCAACTTCAAACAATTTTTCTGTATCACAGTACTGTATAAAGTCCAAAAAAACCATAAAAGATTATCTTGTTTGAGATTTCACTGCGCCCTACCTCTCTTAAATAAATTACGGAATCACTTTAAGAAATCTACATAATAAAAGTGGCTGAGAAATTCAATTTGAAATCCAATTGAAAAAATACATCATTATATTACGTTGTATAAAAATTTCGGAACGGTGTTAAATTTAAAATTTTATAAAATCGGAGACTGAACGTCCTTGTGAACGACATAGTCTAATGAACCTATGATAAAGAACTTCATTTTCATGAAATTCTCTCCAAATAAAGCTGAAATTTCTGAGAAAATGTTTTGATTTAATCAAATCTGTTGGACCGCAGGGGTACTAAAATTCATTTTAAATTCCTTCATATTTTCAGGGGGACTTAAAGAGAAGCTTAAATATGAGAAAGTGTAGCAAGATAGGGACAGAAAACTGGTTTTTGAACTATGAATATTTTATTTGATAACAAAATATAACTAAGTTCTTTCATAACGTTAGATATAGTTATGCGTCTTTTGAAGTGATTTTTTTAATCCTCACAGGACAACGTACCTATTTATTTTTAATGTTTAATTAGAGCCTAAGGCGATCCTTAAATTAGATTAAGTTAAGTTACTTTGGTCGTTATGTGTACCTATTGACTGAAATCCCACTTTTCATCAGGTGGCCGTGTGTTTGTTGGCCACAGAAGTTGTATACTAAAATAACAGTTTAGTTATAAAAAAAAACGGTCCCGGTTGCCATAAGAACATCTATGGCAGTCGTTACGGGTAGTTGGTGCCCTAAAAAGTCCAAAAAAAAACAACGGTCTAGCTGCAAAGCTTCGATATCGCCTAATGTTAACATTGGGTCGTGGAGGTCAGATAGCAATCGCTTCACGGAAAATATCGAGGTCTAGCCAAATCTGTAGCTATGACTGGTAAAAGCGGACCGAAAAGACTCCGAGCTGAAAGCTTCGGATGCAACTGGGAATAACGCTAGGAGGAAGAAGTTATCAAAAAAAAATAGAATACTAAGGCACGGTCTTCATATTATGTAACGAACCATAATCTGTAACGATTAAATGTAGTTCAGTTGATACCAAACATTTTGCAGAATGTGAGCAAAAGGTTCTACACGTTTGCTTCCGTAAAACCCGGATAGTTTCACGTTTGGTTTCGCATAACCTCACCACAGTTTACTGCAAGCTCACGGTGAGTAGAGTAGTTTCGTGGTGAAATTTATTCGTCATAAAAATTGAAGCAGGTTATTCAGGAATGTTTACGACCACCTTAGCGGTAATATAAATCTTTTAAGCTAGTCATAATCACTAACGGTACATTATTAAAAGTTTGAAAATCTTATCTTACTAAAATATGGCATAAAGAAAATATTCTCCTAACATTTAATTCGCTTATTTCTTTTCTAAAGTAAGTCATTTGCGGGACATCTGGCTATCTAACATCTAACTATAATACTTTCTTTCCAGCGTTATTTTTTAATCAGTTTTTCTTATTGACTTTATTCTTCTCTTTTTAACCTTAAGCAGACTGCTTTATTTAGCAGTCTGCTTAAGGTTACTACTAGCAATATTTCGACCACACCTACGCATAAGGTCGAAACGCTAAAAAGCTGTTTTTTCAGGAGAGCCGTTTTAAGATATTTTCTTGTCTAATTCGATTTTTTTAATCTTTTTCACCGATGTTTTTGTGTAATGTTATGAATAATTGACATAATAATATTGTGCCGAAATATGGATTTCATAAAAGTCATATTTACGAAAATATAGCCTTATTTAGTGAATTACGACCTTATACGAGTAGTCCAAAGGTCGTATGTCATTGATATGACCATATGCCGCTATTCAGACCAATTTAGACAACACGAATAAGGTCGTGTGTTTAAGTTACCACGGTATACCGCGTAGTATTTCACTTGGCATACCGTTATACATCTAAGAAAAACAGTCGTATCAGGGTATCACACAATACAAAACTGCAATAATGCTTGTTCAAATCATACACAATGTTTGTTCTCTATAAAGATCCCTGTAATATTATTTTTTATTGATATAAAACATAAAATTTAACGGAACTTCTCTGTGAGTCTTTGCTTGAAAAATAAAGATCAATTAATAATAAATGATAATGTAGTACTTATGATATGAGAACAACTTTATTCCAATTTACTCGTATTAAAAAAACAAATGCAAAAAAAGTAGTTACATTTTGTAAATTTTGGCATTTAATTAGGTACCTATATTAGGTGAGTGTCTATTGCTCTAATATTTTAGACACGTGTTGGAATAAAAAAATCATACTTATATTTATATGAATTTTTTATAACTATAATGGATGCGGAAGGCGGAGGATCGGCAAACGTGGCGCACATTGGGGGAGGCCTATGTCCAGCAGTGGACTGCAGTAGGCTAATTGATTGATTGATAACCTAATTCTTGAAAATATAGAAAAATGGGAAGTTACCTGTAAAACTATTTTAAAGGTTACCTAACAGGAATCTAACAGGTAAGGACAGGAGTCTAACCGTATTAAACAAACAAAATTATTCAGATAAATCTAGTGAAATTTTACTGTGGACCGAAAGTATGCTACTCGCGGGCTCCTTTACTGGATTACTATCCTTGCCTTTACGTTTTTAATTGACGTCAAAAAACATGTTGTTGTAGTGCATTATTTTGAGGAACAAAATTACTTCCTCATTACACATAAATATACCTCAGCCTCTACGACGTCAAACTAGCTCGTCTTGGGTCTACCCCTTACCAGAACCCAGTGAAGGAGCCATTGCCAGTTATTTGTTTCCCACGTTCCTTGGCGGTAGCCACAAAACATAACCGTACCAGCAAAGAAGACCTACCGTTTTATCTGGGATATCACGTATATGAAATCAGCCGTGGATACGGGAGTACCTCACGCGATCATGATGTGTGACTCCGTACATCCAACGCAGTATTTTTATCTCCATGACGAGCAGCTCCTGCTTATATCACACCAGCAGCAGCCATATAGAAAGACAGACCTAATGATCCCTTATAAACGTTGATCAATACTTAACAAATAATTAAAATAAATGTAGCTCATGTAATAGGTAAAGGAACAACATAAAATTGGTCCAAAAGTCCTGAATCTTACAAAACTTTTTAACTATTTTAGCAACGTATGCACCATGCTTTCTTGCAATAATAATTTAACTATAAAAAGCAAATACAGCAATGTCAGTTTCTGTTGGATTTTATAAACCCTGATCATTCGTCATCATTCTTTGGATAAAATTAGCAAAAATTTTGCGCGCATAATAATATTTAACCGGGACCAGTAACTTTTAGAGCATGTTAAGACCTTCAGAAATAGGTCCAGTTTACTCCAACCAATCTTGAGAAACAGATCATTTACCTAAGTACCAATTTTTTATAATGTTTGAACTATTCTCTTCCCTATTGAAAGAGTGTAAAGGTATTTTGTTTTAAAGATGAACACCTTAAAAGGTTTAACCGAGTTAGATTTAGTAAAAGGTTAAGCTTAAAGTTAACAATGTAATTTCATTACCTAGAATGATACCCGAGTTGTAGTGGTGTACATTTTCATATAATTATCTGTATTCCTTTTGCTATTAATAATCCATCTTCCTTGTTACATTATCCTAATTTTAGAAGAATTTTGCCCAGAAATTGAACATGGTAGTGCGCGCTCCATTTTTACTCAAATAAATGCACTTTCCTCAACTATTCAAATATTTTAATTTCATATTTTTGCAATCTTTACGTTGATTCACTGTTATTAGACAAACAAACTAAAGTATTCTGATTCAAAATGGTAGTGAACTGTGTCCTAACACTGATTGATGATTAAAATCTGAAACTCAGTTTCAAGTGCCACCGGTACTTCGAACACATAGGGAAATAATGATTATTGACATAAATTGTACAATATCTACGAAAAAGTAAAATTTTAATAGTATTTATGTGAATTATTAAAAAACAAATAGCAGTATCTTTAGTATGTAACATAGCATACAGTCTTATCTTTGTGATACGCCTATATACGCTTGTATAATTTTCTATTACAACAGCGCATATGGCCGTTAGTATAAGTTACGACCCCAGGTGTAATATTTTTGAAGAGTATAAAGTCGTAACTAACCACAAAATATGCTAATAGACTGTCACATAGAGTCGTAACATGCATGTTACGACGTTGTGCGTTGGAACCATGTGTCATACGACGTCGGAACTCTGTTGAGTTTGACCCATGCGCAATCAACTGATCGGCGCATATGATTGTAACTTGCAATGCCACTGTATGCGCGGGTGTGTTTAAAAGTTACAACTGTTATCGATTGAAAATCTCCTTATTTATTGACATTTTAAAAATTCTGTCTTCATGAAAAGTTAGTATGATATAATATTGTTCTGATGGCACAAAAATCTCAATTTGTGAAAAAATCGCGTTACGACTTAATGCGTAGGCGTGGTCGATTTGTTTCTACATCTACATGTGAAGATATTTTACGCCTTGCTGTATGTTTTCCGTGATTGAAATACAAAATAGTATTTGCAGTAGGTACCTAAATTCAAATTACAGCTGATGAGGATATGGCAAACCACATAATATGTAAAACTAGTGCTTAATGTCTCTATATATATTTTCTTTGTTAGTAGTTAGCTTATTTAAAGGGGTTAAACCGAATGTTAGTAATTTCGGTTACTAATATTATTTTATAAAAAAAGAGAAAAGAGTAAATCAGATCTCAAATTTTAATATGTACAGTTATATTATTGTTAGGTATTTTCTGAAATAGAAATAAAATAATTTTCATTAATATTAAAATCTTCAAATAAGTTAGAAGCTTTTGTACAAATAAAATGAAGCTTCCATCAATTTAGAGTACCGGATAGAGAAATCTACTTACAATACGTGCCTTGTCGATAACTGCCTTCTTCAACAATCCCTTGACTCAGCTACCTAACGCAATCCCCTTGTGATGTTGTGTGCCTACCGCTTTGACCATCAAAGCGTTCGGGAGACTTTGTTTCAAGTGAGATTTTCCCCAGATCGTCTGTCCTTCGTCACTCGATAACGATATGGTAACCGGTTATCTAGGTTATGACGTTCATTATTATGTTAGCGTAGTCGTACAAGGCGACCAAGGTATAGTGCTGTTTACCATCCGACAAATATATGCAGCCCAGGCTCAGCCTTCGATGCACGGTTCGAGTCAACAATAGTGATCGGAATATGGCAATATGCTCACCCCCTATTACGTCGAACCTAATACAATGATTGTTGAAATGAGGTGTTAATTCACCTCTGCCTAACCCTCCGGGGGTAAAGGCGTGATTATATGTATGTATGTATTAGGATAGCACTAGAAAAACAAGCTAGATTTCCTAACCCATGCTTTTCTTCGTGAAAACCTTTACGAAGCGTTTACTTCATTACTTATTTTCGTACAATTACACATTACTGGTACAACCAGACATTGGCATTAGGCAGCCAATTTTGTCGGAATACGAAGAGATAGGAATTTTATTTAACGTAGACACGAAACCGTAATCATCCTGTTATTTTTTTAAAACAACTGCGAGGAGCTTAGGTTACATGACTAGTGTTGTTGTATTTTCCCTTGGAATTATTGGGTTTATATAACACGATGTTACAATATAACAGAAATATACCTACAAGATATATATAACTACAAGAGTGCGTGGCGACCATATTTGTGCAATTTTATGTGGATTTCTCTCAATTTTTAATTACATAATTTCAGATACATTTAGTTTGAAATAATGCTATTTAGTATAAATTGAAACATGTCTACCACGGCCTCCCTTTGTAGAACAAGCCAGCAGGAATCGGTTATAGGGAACCCTTGCCATTCCAAGAATGTGTAGTACTTGTAAATATCTAATTCTAGAGTTAGCCCATCCATGCTATTCGAGTCACTGTGTCATACGCTCGATATCAAACCAATTGTTTTACCCAATCTTGATGTCATATCGCAGACATGCGCGAGCTGTGAAACGGTAATGAAAACATGGTGAACCATTCATTTTGATCTGCACTTTGATAACGGAGTATCTTAAAACTTTCACATAATATTATTGGTTATTTTTGCGTTCATATTGTCATAAAACATTACCAACAACATAAGATTCATAAAACATTAGCGATAAATTGGAGAAAATGATGACTCATAAAAATAAAAACCTACTTTAGTTTTTACATACATACATACATACGCTCATGCCTATTTCATTTTTCCTTTAGTTTTTAACCAAATTAAACGCAAAAATTGTATCCACGAGATGCTTGTGAGATGTTAAGGGTTAAATATACATAGTATTTTAATACTTCTTTATGATTAGTACTTAATATTATAGCACTTTAGATTAACTTTTTTAGTTCAGTTCTTGAGGATATTTACACGCACAAACGACATTTTACTAAAAATAAGGTCCGGGTAATCACCGCATAACAATTGCCGTACATTTTTTTTGTTCGGTAGTAGAACTACATAATTCCCAGCGCTACATTCTTAGACAAACCACCACAACTTTTCCGTCGTCTTGAATTACGGTATAGCTATTATCATGTAGTGTCAAAACTTCCCCTGTCGTGAACAAAAGAAGTAAATAGTGACCAAGTGATTTGTTCAAAGGAAGCTGTTATTCCGGCGTTTAGAATGTAAAGGAAGCGATTCGTAGCCACGCCAGCCATGTTTGGCTTCAACTGCTGCGCGCTCGACGCTATCTGAAGGGAATGCTAATACGTTTCCTGCTTAAGGCAGAAGTCTTAGTGAGAGCGATTAGCAAGCCACCTTTTATTTATTATTATTACTAGCTGACCCGGCGAACTTTGTACCGCCATATTTGCCGCCCGCGTGGTATTCCGATCCCGCTGTACCTTCTATTCACCATGTTAGATTCTAATTCCGTTCCCGCTGCACCATTCCCGACCCGTGTTATGAACAAACATGCCACATATAATTGACCATGGGAAAAATATGGCTTTTCTAGATTCAGACCCATTCCCGCTGTACCTACCTTCTATTCAAACTTCCATGTTAGATTCTGATCCCGTTCCCGCTGCACCATCCCCGACCCGTGAACAATGTGAACATGCCACATATAATTGACCATGGGAAAAACATGGCTTTTCTAGATTCAGACCCGTTCCCGTTGTACCTTCTATTAAAACTTCCATGTTAGAAGATTCTGATCCCGTTCCCGCTGCACCGTCCCCGACCCATGAACATGCCACATATAATTGACCATGGGAAAAACATGTATTTTCTAGATTCAGTGTGGTCTTTTAAGGATTGTCCTTTGTGATTTGTTTATGGTCATGGCCAATGCAAGACGGATCGAAAATTGAAGTCTTTTAAATTCAAGCGGCAAGTCGGTTGGGATCATTGGGATCCTTGGAATGAGAACTTCCTCACCTTCTAATTTTCCTTTGAGTGAAAAAAAAAAAAAAAATAAATAATAAAAAAAAAAGTATATTATGTCCTTCCTGGTTCTAAGCTACCTCTCCACCAATTTTCAGCCAAATCAGTTCAGCCGTTCTTGACTTATAAGTGTTGTAACAAACACGACTTTCTTTTTACGACATATAGGCAATAATTGAAACCATATACTTGGTACCCCCTAAGCTTCAAGCAGGAAAAGTTTGAACAAAATTGGTCCAGTATTAAGGGCAGAAACTAGAGTTTTAATTTTATAGAATTTGAACAACTTTGAGCACTCTGTAGAATCGCATGTTGCCGCTTAGCTGTTCAAGTAAGTTACCTACTATGCCTATTGTTGTGTGTGTGTGTGTGAAGTTGTTGTGCGTGTGTGTGAAGGTGTGTGCGTATTTATTAATGACTTATGACACAGTCAATGACTTTAAAGCAATGGATGAAACTATTTAATGACTTATACAAGTGGTTGCATTTTCTACATTTATTTTAATAATTATTTTGTTAGAAAATTTCGGATTTTATAAATCAGGGAATTTAAGTTTAAATTTAATTTGGTTCTATTCCTACGGACCAGGATGCTTCGCGGTTTCAGTATTTGCACATATGTCGTATCCATATCGTATAGATTACTTATTTATTATGATTTGTTGCAATAAATTCAAAATAAAATATATTACTTTCTCAGACAATTACTCCACGATCTAACACCGAGGTAACACGAGGTAACCAAAAAGACATTATTCTTTGTCGCAGGCAAGCACACGGACCACCTGATGGAAAGTAGTTACCGTAGCCTACGGACGAGTGCAACACCAGGGTTGCCCAACTCAATAATCAGGCTCTGATTAAAATGAATTCTGGGACCTTGTGCAGGTAATTTTTTTTTACTTTTACACCACAAAAACAACTAATTTAATTTTCTTACGTACAAGTATACTCTAATCGCTTTCAGTCATACAACAGCTTAATTGGGTTAAACAGACTCAAGCTTTTTTTGCAGAAAAAAACATCGGATAGCGTCAAAGAACTTTTTATTGTTCCTGATACAACAACTTGACTGAATGCACGCCCTGTCAGCGCTTACGCAAGTATAAAAGAAGTTCACTAACCGTAGAACAAAACAGCCACTGTACTTATTATACGAAGTTTGTTGGAACAACATATTTCCAACAAACTAAGCTCAGCTTTGCATGTCGTAAGTACGATTTTATCGCATTTATTTCCATAACAACTGTATTTGGTGGGCGGACCCAGGTGTAAAGGGGATTTAAAGTTCATTGCACAGTTAGAAGGCGGGGCCACCACTCATATATCTTAGCAAGCGCTTTGATAATGCTCCGACAACAATGTGCCCCTAAGGAGAAACTACCTTGGCTTTAACATCTTAGAATTTTCAAGTTTTTATGTTTTTACACCTTTTGTGTGGTTAGAATTACAATTTTAAATGTAATTTGAATTAAACTTTAATATTGTTAAAATATAAAGTGAGATTCTGTTTTTTTATTTTTATTCATGTAAGATATCTAGTAATAACAAACTGAACTACTTCTATACCACTCCAGAGCCTGCAATATTGACGTCAACCGTTGGGCTGTAGACTGTGGACCGCCAGGCGTGATAGCCTACCATGAACTCTTAAAACAGTTAGATAATTGAACGGCTGTCATGCTGCCAACTGCATAAAGAACTTTGAAATTTTTTTTTTAAGAATAAAAGAATGTATGTAGTTTGTAGTATCAGCTACTTTGTACGATTACAAAGTTACATTTGCAGTTGGTAGTATGACATCCGTTCAATTATTGACATGTCTTAAGAGTTCATGGTATGAGCTCTGGGATCGAAGCAGGATACCAATCAGTAACAATGGAAGAACCTCAGGTTTTAAAGTGCAAAACTTTGGAAGCAACTAAGAAATTGCTATGAGTATAATGAGGTTAAGGAAGTTACAGGAGAAGTTAATAATAAAAGAGTGTCAAATACAAATCTTGTCTTATTATTACATTACAAGCTTTTAGTTAGGTACATTCCATCATGTAATAAGACACCCCTAGGAGCAGAAGCCATACTAAGTCGGATAGGAGTGCTAATTATATTCCGTCTACATCGCACATAATGACAAAGCCAAAAAACGTGCAAATGTAATAACATCAGCAAAATAATCTGAAGAAGGTTTTGTCCTAAAATTTTATGTTGTGATTATTTTCTAGATGTTAAAGTTTTATTTGGGAATACAATTACAAGTAAAATAAAAACAAATGGGACGTAAAAGAAAACAGTTGGTTTCTTTAAAGGCTGGTTGGTTTTGACTATGTACCTACACTGAAATAAGTTTATCAAACCTTCCAGTGTTTAACTTTCACACAATTACAAACTAACAGTAAATGGTGTTTTAAGTCAAATGCACTGTTTCAACTTTATAATTAAAACATAACTAAGAGCGGATGCCTTGACCGCTTTGAACCTGCCTGAATAGCACCTAGCCTTGTCTAGTTAGAGCATCTGTCAAAATTTTGATGGGAACTATTCGTGGATACAAATTTATTTATACAATGTATCCCCGAATAGCACCTGCCAAGTATTTTGATAGGTGCTCTTCTTGGACTAGGCTAGGTGCTATTCAGGTAGGTGCTCTTTGACTGGGTACTCTAACTGGGCTACAGCTTGTTTAGTTTTTTAGTAATAATGGATACAGGGGCTACCTTTTATACCATATCTACTTGTTTACACCATGTATACGATATAATATGATGTTTTCTGTTTGTCATGTAATATATTGTGTTTTTTATTGAGTTTTTAAAAGAGATAGCCAAAAGAGTAATACACTGCGTCCTCCTAGAAAGTGGCAAATCGTTTACTGGCGTATTGTAGAACAGAATGACGTATGTACCTATGGGATTTGACGTTCATGACATACGTTGACGATTGTCAGGCCTTGTCCTAGGTGAGCGACCAGACCTTTGATTCTGCTAAAGCTAAACCACTGTCGTGCCACAGTCTCTGCAAAAATTAGCATTAAATTTTAGACTTTATTGCTATAGTATTAAGGTCCAAAATTAAATGACAATATTTTCATTACACGCTTTCGTCCACTCTACAAAAAGCCATTTAATTTTAAACTTTACTGCGTTACTTTAATGGCTAAAATCAAATGAAATTTTCTAGCAGTCACTGTGGTGTGACAGTGGTTGTGCTTTAGCAGAATCGAGGCCCCAGTGCGACAACATGACGCGTTTCAACGCCGCGCGTAAAAATCAAATGTTCGTTGTACATACATTGTGTCCTACGTGGCGTCCGTCGCGTGAAAACGTCATGTAATGTATGGAATTATATCACGCATCACGTCGTCACATCGCGTTGTCGCGCTGTCGGACTTGTCGCTCACCTAGGACAACGGGTCATATACGTCAAATCTCATACATTCGTCATTCTATTCAACAATACGCCGGCCGACGAGTTGCCACTTGTCTAGAGGGGCTGGTGACAGGCGTCAACGAATGTCAAAAACGTCAAATCCTATACATTCGTCATTCTATTCCATGATACGCCGAGCAACGAATTGCCACTTGTCTAGGGGGGCAGCCAACGAGTTTTCACTTGTCTATTGAGTAATAAAATATCCAAACTTCTTCCCACACTCTCAAATTTTAATATTAGTAGGTTAGAACACCAAACTATTGTATTTGCCCGTGTGATAAATTAAATCACATTTCTTTTTTCTCCATTCAACGTTTCCTATTTCATTATACGAAAACACCTTTCAAAATTGATTCCAGCGTTTGCGGTATTGTGTCGTTTCCTTGAACAAATGCAACTATGTACCACTGACAGCTACAGACTGATTGTGCTGACAGTGCAATCTCATTATACCAACAATGGCACAAAGGCTATAAATCATGGCATTGTGTGTAACCGCTCGTGGCTTGTACGGCGGCGCTTCATTATTGTTGGCCACAATTATGACATATGACTGTTGTTTCCTCAGATATATGTATCTGCATATACATATAATATCTAGAGCATAGCATTCATCTTATAACGTATTTATTTGCAGAAGTATTAGCATTGAATACCTCTACCAATACTTCTTCTATAACATACCCTAAATCTCGGTCGCATCCGAAGTTTTCACATCAGCTTTTTCTAGACTAACTGCGGGTTGGTTAAACTTCGATATTTATCGTGGAGTGACTGCCATCTGACCTCCACAACCCATTGGCGATATCAAAGTATTGTAGTTAGACCAGTTGTTGGTTTTTTTTTGGGGTCCAACTACCCCTAACGACTGCCATAGATATCGGCTCGTATGACTTCTGTAAAGACTTATTGTTCATTAATTTATATTTAATAATAAATACTAGAGTAAGATTAACCATAATTACAATATTTTGACATTGCACACCCTTCCTACCTAAATCCAATTACATCTACAGATGTAAAAATAGTTGCGAGGGTCAGGCGGGTGGAAATGGTTTTAGTATTTGGAACGAGACGCAGAAACTACATAAATTTTTAAATCTATTTTGTATTAGCACAGTGAGCCTTTTTGTAATGTAATTTTTATGACAGCTATAAAGAGTTAGTGGCTTCAATCAATACAAAAGTTTTATAAGTATTACCTACATAGAAATCATTGCCTAAAAAATCAAATTATTTCTTTACCAATTTCATTTCCTCTTATACTTTCCTCACCGCCGTTATTTTCACAGTATCATCCTCGTTTCTCATAATTGAAAACAATAAAACACTTTATGATACAGAATTAAATTACTTCAATATTAGATAAAATGCGAGATGCTGAATCAGTCGGCGCTATCGTGAAAGTCATTGCTGAAATCTGACAGGGGATAAGCCTCTGTCTTTTACACGTCACATTGGAGCACCCAATAATCTGAAATTTCTGCAAAACCAGTTAGGAGTTACACACGTCAGTCTCAATCTGCGCGTTATAAACAGAAATGTTCATGTTACATTTTGTGTTAGGCTATGTAGATTTTGTATGCAATGTCTTTGATACATAGGTACCAGTAGTACAACCTAGTTACTAGTCTGGGGGTGACGGGTGGAGCCGCCTGTCACCCTAGCAGAAGCAGGCCGCGGCGGCGACGCGCATTGCGTGCCTCCCCATACCCGGGGGCGAGTTGGGGACTCTATGGTCCCCACACCGAAAGAGGGCCAAATCGAGAGATATGGCTCTGGGTCGGCCGGGGTGCGAGGGATATGGCTACGACAATCTCACCTCCGGCAACTGACGGCCCACAGACGGCGTGCGTTTTAGTCGGTTCGAGTCCAACATAACCTCCTCCTCCGGCTTCGGCGGGGGAGGTATCCGTGGGGATTTTTCGCACGATAAAAAAAAAGCTAGTTACTAGTAAATGCTGAATCTTATACATGTAACAGTGATAAATCTAAAAATATAGACGCAAAATTCGATTTCATAACTCATGATGCGTTGACTGTTGTAGGTACTATATCCATAGGTAAAGTTTGTTAATTGTTTCAATGATAACATAATTTGGATCTGTTGTTTCCGCAACAGACAGTGTACCTACTTGCATTCTGATAATAATGATTATAAAATCGTGTTCAGGTTTATGCGATTGGTTACTTATAAAGTGTAAATTGAAATTTGATAAGCGATATTTACCCAGTTAAATAAAAAATACAAAATAAAGTTACTACACATTAGCTCACTGCACGAGCAGCGCTGGTAATGAAATTTCATTGCGCCATTGCTCGCGAGGTGAGGGAATCACCGTGAAGAAAACTACCCATTAAGACACATTGCCGAGAAAAGGCTCTTACTTTGTTTTGTACTTTATAGAATCTATTTACTTAAAAAATACATATAAAAAGTTTTAAGACTTATAAAAAGCCTGATTCTGTATTCCATTTCGGATAATTTGTTTTACTGTAAAGACACAGATAAAAGCAAACGGATAAAATTAAATCAGAAATGGGTTAATTTTGTTTCAAATAGAAAAAACTTTATTATGAATATTGCTCGGGACATATTTTAGACCTAAAATGTGCTCTATACGCGCAATATACGTTCCTTGGGTGTCTTTTGAGGTTAGCACGGAGTGCTATTAAATTCACCAAGCATAGATTATTACAAAACAATTTACGCGCGCCAAAACCTCGTTTGTCTCGCGATCTAATGTCCTGAGGTGTACTAAAAGGTCATCGTTATTAATGTTTCATTAATGGCATCACATCTGTTAGTACTTAAAGGTATTTGATATTTTTTGCTTGTCAAGGAGTGATTATTTTTTAGATTGCACTCATCTGAATAAAAAGAAGCATCTATTATTTTATGCCAGACGCAGAAATGAAAAGGCAAAAAAGAAAATTGAAACTACCAGCTCGCTTCTTTAGTAAGATATAATAGCCTGAGCAAAAAATATGACTGCAAATACAAATTAAACACTTCTTTAAGTCTCTGACTAAGATTATGCACATTTTTTAAACAAAGAACTTAACAGAAGCTAAGCTGTGAGCGAAATACCCTAAATAGTCTAGATATTTTTGAAGGAATCCCTTAGAATAAAATGTTCAGTGTACAGCCGACAAAGGAGATAATGTCACCCTCAATAAAACTTTATATGAAGAAATGTAAACCTTTAATTTTACAACTTCTTAACTTGATTCTTTAGAATTGATCAGTATTTAACAATATAGGTATAGCCATTGACTTCCGCTCCGGCACCTATCTGGGGCATAGTTTAACCATTGCTATCCAGTAGGCCACCTTATAAACCCTATTGGTGTTATTAGTACCTACATTAAAAAAAAGGATAGAAAGTTTAAAGCATGAAAAATGTTACACATAAATATGAAATAAAAAATAATATTATTATTACCGACAAGAGGGCGCGGGTTCGATTCCCGCTCAGTACACATGCTTGAAAAAAAAATATTTATGTACCAATGTTTATTCGCATTCTAGATTCCATAACAGCCATAACACACGACAGTTAAGCTATGCTTACTTTGGGTCTATATAGAGCTGTGTAGAATATTGTAGAATATTTATTTATTTGAATGGAGATACCATTTCCATTTGTGTTCCAATGTTCCCTGAAAATGTGCTGTATTAAAATCCCACAATTGTACGTACAAAATTTTCCTGGAGTAATTTGAATTGTTCTATAAATAACACCTGAAAGTACAATGTAGGCACTAAGATGAATCTTATATAATATGCCAGTGTACCTGCGAACCATGCGAATACAAGGATAATTCATAGCTCTTAGTTAATTATAACCACTTTCAGTACAGTACCTACGGTTGTATTATCTTAGACCTGCTTAAATAACAGGGCTGTGTTATGTCTGACAAGAAAATTTATAAGATTGTAACACATTTGAACATTAATTATAGTTCTTTTATAACTATTTAAACTATCATATTCGTTCACATTAACTACTATTAGAGTTTTCGGGCAATTTACCATGTATGGTTTGGAGCGAGTTGCAAGCATTAATCGCAGAGGAACTGGATGGAGAATTGACGGTAAACGGTGAGAAAAAATTACTAATTAGAACCCCTAAAATAAATGGTGAATATCCCGATAACTCTAATAGTAATGTAGTTCTTTTATTCTTCTGTTTTCAAAATGTTTAGCTCTGGTACAGGCTTTCCTCTTGAAGATTCAAACGTCTGTCACTTCAAAACAGCTAAACCAAAATATAGAAAAAGGTACTAGAACTAAGAGACTATGGGTTCCAAAGAGTATGATTTTGATGCAACTGTGATATGTACTCGTAGAATGTACACATGGTCAAGAAGATATTATATTCACCTTTATATTTTCGACTATATGAAAAGTAAAATACCTACCTACTTATCTACTTGGGGGAAAAAGAGTATAAAAATATAGGTGTGCTTTTACTTTAGAACTATTTAAGGAGTCTCCAGTGAATCATTTCTATTTTAAATTGTTATCATAGTGCAGCTGTTACAAAACCATTTGAAATATTAAAACTGTTATTACTTTCCACAGCAATTTTTCCTCACAGTTTATTATTTCAAAATTATGCATGCATATCTTATTCAAGCTGCGTCATAGTCTATAGGCAACTCTTAAGTAATTAATCTTCTTTCCATAAATTACACACTGCAAGGGAATGGTGATATAACATGCAAATCAGTCGCTTGTGTTTCTAATTTACTCTACTTTACATGTAGTGTAGCAAGTACTGCACGCCATTTTTTTTAAATATAGATAATAAGAAAATCATGCATAACGATATTAAAATATCCGCTTCATTCTACTAAGCCTAGTAGCGTGTATACAACATGCCTACTGTCATAAAATACGTCACATTATATTTTTACTGCGTTATATTCGCGCATCGTAATATTTAGGGCGGTCTTAAAACCAGTGGCTCAGTATTATCGTATATCCACAATGACGACAGTACGCAGATACTTAACTTAGTACTATTCATTATTTACAGTTGCTTATGTATTGGATATTTTGTTTTGACTTAAAGTAATATCTCTTCTCAATACTTTGGTCAGAGAACCGCTACCAAATGAGTCCTTATATTTGGAGCACTGAATATTCTATTTCTTAAATCCTAATATTTCCGTAGATTTGACTTATCTTTATAGCAATTGGCTTCGATACTCCGAAAGTAAAGCCGGTAGTTAGCAGACGAACTGACTAGCAGGTGTGTTGGCGTAGTGGGTCCATACACTTCTCCATTATTTTATCGATACTCTAGATGAAAACTGGAAAACTGCTTATGATATCCTAGCAGCACCTAGGATATCCCAATGAGCCTATGAAATAAGTGGTAGGTATATGAATTTTCGGTTTCGTATTAGGATAAGCCTGTGCTTACCTTAATCCGAAACCTATTACCTATACGCCAGAAGAATCGCAATCATAGGCTCATAGAGGATAGCCTCAATGAGCCTATGATAGTCTAGCCTCGTATAGCCTAGTTAATCCTATTATACGATTCTCATTACGTAGTGCAATGAGAACGATTTTAAATGAAAACAAAACCCACATAATATTATGCCAACCTCCGTTATCGAACCAATTGTAATGGCTGGATTAAGTAGCACTAAAGCTATAATATCAACAAGTTAAACGCTTGAAATATGTTGAGTATTTCGTATCTCTGATTAAAACAAATTACGTTCTACATATTGATAATTACCAACCTATTAAAAATATTTTCATTATTGAAAAGTTTGATGCTGTACTGGTAAATGCGGACCCCAGACTCCGAGGTGGAAGCCTCGGATGCGACTGGGATTTAAGAAGAAGTTTATTGCAATCATCATCCCAGCGTTAATCCTGGTAGTATTCAAAGTTACTACTTTGAAACCCAAGGTCTGACTGCTGTTTGAGCTCCAACTACTACACGGAAGCGTGCGCTAGAGTTTCGTTCATTAATCAACAAGTGTACTGTATCGCAGGTGAGGTTGATATCGCCCCGAAGATCTTTCTGGGAACCTATCTAGTCGTTATTTTACGTAATACTGGTAGTGCTTCTAATTTTGCTTTCGCACTGGAGTTTGTTGCGCCGTTTCTTCTCCACTAGCGCCTAGGAAGCGGTGGTAAACTTAGTTTTAAGGAGAATTTGGCGTCAAAAAGCTGTAGCAGTGTTGCAGTTTTGAAAAATAAAGAATTTTAATTTGAATTTTGAATAGTATATTATATACTATTTTCCTATAGAGACAACCCTACATTTAGCGTGAAGATTGAGTGAAGTAGCATTCCAGGTACGCGTTAACAATGAAGATGTAATAATAACAATAAGAAGGAATTAAACGTCCTTAATGACGTACAGAGTTCTGTCGTTCCTACTAATGATGTGGTGAGTCTGTGATGGTTCTGTGCTTACTATAATTTGTTTTAGGAATTGTTATGAAACATTGTTTGAATTTCGTTGTCTTAATTAGGTCTCCCTATGTTTAAAGAGAAAATGTGAAAATAATGTTATATATTTGATGTGATTTTATTTAATAAACTTATATTCATAGATGCCTACTTCATAAAGTAAATCAGCTCGTTACTTTATGATTATTATTTACTGAAAAATTATCAATGATGAAATTAGTGAGAGAGATAAACAGAGAGAGAGAGAGAGAGAGAGACAGAAGACAAGAAAACACAAGAAGAAAGAAGAAAAGAAAAATAGAAAAACGAAAAATAAAGCTTTAGCAAATTATCCGTCTACTTCGTCTGTTGATTAAAAGCAGTAAATCAATATTCTTAAGAAATGTTAAAATGGGTCTCAATCTCAAAAAGCTCAATCACTAAAGCTTACTAATATTGTACTACTGGGTCCCGTAGTCACCTTGTCCAATTTCTTTTTAAGTTTAATCCCGTTACCTGCTGTATAATATGAGAGTTACCCAAATAACTGTCAGTAGAGAATGTACTTATAAATCCTTAGAACTTTCATCAGACCATCAAACTGAATCTCGTTATAGGTACTATGCTATTCAACTCTGTGGTTACTACAATATTCTGTGCACTACAATACTCTAAGTAACGGTTGTTGACTAAGCAGCTTACGTGGTGGTTGCCAGAACAATTTTCCCAAAGTGTTTTCTGCTATAAGGTAGATGCGTAAGTCTCTATAACTTTAAAGTATGTTCGTATATTTTATGTCTTGTATGCACATTTTAAGGGTAAGTAATATTACCTACATCAAAAACATAAGTGCGAGAAAGGGGCCAAGTTAAGTGCATAAACCGACAGAACACTCTTCACTTCCACTTTCTAAAGTAATAGCTCTTAAAGATGCAACTTTCATCAAATACTCAACCGACCGAATATATAATGATTGATAAAATCTGGGTGTTAAGTTAATTCATCTCTGCCTAACCCTCCGGGGATAAAGACGTAATAATTATGAGCAAATAAAAATTTGAACTAGAGTAACCGTTTTGAATAGCTCTAGAAAGATCTTCGCTCGAATGCGGTGGTACATCAAAAAGGGCTCAGAAGCCTATTTATTATTTAAGCACACTAAATGAAAGTTCATTCGCTTTGAGCATTCACTCCGGTGTGACTGAGGAGGGCGACAGTGAATCAGAAGAAATAGAAGGTACAAGAACGTATTGTCTGATTGTGTTTGTATATTTGTTAATCATTACTTGGAAATAACGATCAAGATAATTATTTTACTGTAGCGTGAACCTGAGAAAGTTACATTACGTAGCTGTTATTATTATAGGTACCAAAGTTCTGTGTAATTTAGGTGGGAACTTATTGGGACTTTATGTATGTATTACTTTGAAGAGGTCTTGGAGTATTGGGAGGTCGGATGGTGAAGGATAGATCTAGTTTATGAGGAATAAACCAATATCAAATTCAACCGGGAACAACACTATGAAGGTATAAAGATGATGTTCTAGCTAGTATAATAAATATACTTGTACCATGAAATGATATATAGATTCTTTCAGATGTGAGTTGTGCCCTTCACAAATTATTCACAACAGCAATTTGAAAGGATAGAAAGGTACAGATTTATTTATAGCATCAACATAAACCCTTCAAATAACCCTACCGTATAGATAACATTATAATAAACCTTTGTCATGGAAAACCACAGCTCTACCAATGGTCTGTGGCAGGCTGTGATATCTCACAGATAAATCAAACAGTCCTAATTCGTCCTTTACAATTGGCGAACATGTACCGGTAATCCATGATCGCGACATAGGACTTTGGGCCCTTGGGACTGCCGTAATAAAGCTTACTCCGGTACGATTAAGCCGGTAAATCAGACTGTCGCCTTGCATAGATATAGCGGGTTAACTTCTGATTTTACGAGTCCCTGACTTCTATCTTAGACGATGGAAATAACCAACAAAGATGGCAGCCGACCGATACCTGCTAATTTTTATTTACTTATTTTTAACTTTTGTAGAGGTCAGTCAATAAAGTATAAAGTTTTGAACGCTTGGTTGCACATTAGAATTTGAAGATTGAACTTCTTAAGAATGTTCACTCAAAGGTTATGATTATTGAAAGTAACAAGACGAATTTTAGGAGAGAACAAAACAGGAATGTTGAACTGACAAAGTTTGGAACGATTGCAAAGCAGCCAAATATAAATTGAGGAATAACCTTGTTATGAAATCATTAACAGCTACCTTTGATATCACGATTTTGCTTGAATTTTATTCCTTAGGCATCGAAGTAAATAAGGTAGGCTTAGGTGCTTAGGAAATTGCAGGATCTTATTAATAAAAGACCATCGCTCAAGTTTAAATCGTTTATCTAAACTTGAGTGAACTTGGGCTGTAGCTACAATTCGAATTAATTGTCTTGTCGAAGTCAGGATTAAAGCCATTTGTTAATTACATTCAATGAACATTATAATTAATACGGATCGACTTCAGAAGTTCGCTCTTTGTTGTTAAGATTGTTTGTAAAGTAATATGTAAATTTAATGGCGCAGTATACTTCAAACAACCGCTGTACATTCTGTCACCTTATTGTGTCTCGCACTAGTAAACAATGATTGCTATTTCTAATACTTTTTCGCCTGTTAAATGCGTGGGATATATTCGTATAGCCTTCCGTTGCTCGTTAATCGAGTGGAGGGCTGTTATTCAGCCAACCATCACTGCATCAAGTACCTTTTCGTAACCTTGCTATCGCCATTCAAGGTTTGCCTTGACTGTGATCTGTGTCATCTTTGAACGAATTCTTAGAGATCATAACGGGCCCCGGACTCCGAGGTGACGAATTTCTGAAGTGATCTACGGATGTTTTCGTGTTACCTATTATACTTTTATAAACTCACTAACTGTTGCCCTCGGCTTCCCCTGCGTGGAATTTTGATCTTCTTTCTACTACCCATGGAACCTATAGGTACCTATAATAAAAAGTTTCCTATGTGTTATTTCAGACTGTAATCTATCCCTGTACCACATTTCAGACAGATTCGTTCTTTCACGATTGAATAACAAACGTCCAAATATCTTCACAATCCTTCTCATGTTAGAAGGAAGTAGGATGAGGTGTGTAAAAACGGTTACGTAACAATTCGCATAAATATGTTAATTTCGCATAAGGTCGACTCATATATGGACGATTCATATAATGGATTACACACATAACGGTTGTTTCATATAAGTTCATAATAAATTATGGACTAAATACATAATGGACGACTCATAAAAAACACAAGTAAATTACAGGCTGTGGTACCTTCCACCCTAAAGACGTTAGTATTATAATTGGTTACTAAAAACAAACCTACTGATACTGGTGTCTATGCCTTAACACAATGAATTTAAATGTTACACTTTGTTACGTAACTATTAAAGGTTCACACAATGTTTCATATGAAGTCGCAAATTCCATTCATTTACACACGATTGCCTGTTCGATATATCAGTCGAGCTCCCATCGAATTAACGCGAGTTAACGCGATACAGCTTATCGGTCACGTTAAATGTATCGTATATGAAGCTTGATCGGCCAATAATTTAGCCATGATAATTTCAATGGCGTTGTGGTGTGAAATTTATATAAAACTAGCCATAAAATTACATTTTATTGTTACACATATTGATAACACACTTGTACTTTGCCACGATATTTATTATACCTGCTGGGCAGGTTCGGTGGTACGGTATGGTATTCCCAAAAGTTTACATTAACAGTTATAATATAATGTATATTGCCGTAAGGCGAAATCGGTCAGGTTCAATAATAAATATCGTGGGAATGTAGGTACTAGAGTGCTATCAATATATGTGTAATAGTTAATTCCACTAAGCGCCATCAATAAACAGTGTAATTGGTACATTATTGTTGGTATATAAAATTAAAACTAAGTGTAAAAAAATGTATTATGTCACAAATACTACTAACTTTTTTTACTTAATTATATTTCTTAGCTTGTTAATAATACTCGTAGACTTCGTAGAAGGTATTGTAGCTACCGTAGCGCTTCACTGCCCTCACGTAGCATATTCCCTCTACGAAAACGTAGCCCATTGTGCGATTGTGGTTAGTCATAAGCGTTAACATCCACAGTGTGGTCGGATTTAATGCACTAATGCGTTTCCTGTGTCTAACAGTTCGTGCTTATAATGTAGAATATGGACATAAAATATTTCTGTTTATATTATAAACAGAAATATGTTGTACATTTAAATCAACAAATTATACTATCATAATAAAGGTGTGCCTCAATAAAGATTAACTCTCAAAAACCTATTACTGTGACAAGATTTTTTTTTTAAGAATATTACCTAACAACCGAAATTACTACTATTCCCTCTAATCAATCCAGCTAAGCTAAATTGCTTGTGTTAGGTGTAGGTTAACGTCGGTAGTGTAATGGCCAGGGGCCCTAGACAAAGTGACATTCTATTGCCGAATATATTTGCCGTGAATGTTAACGGACGTGCTCATGTAATATTTCTATTAAAAATAATATTTAACGTAACCAGGTCACGATTTTTCTGATGCTGCAAATTTTTTTGTGCTACATTGTGTTTAATGTTTAGTGAAATAAATAAAGTTTGTCATTGACACAAAAGGAATGACAAAAATTTCGTAATGGACTCGTCGCCATTCATCCGGAGTTCCCGGACCGCGCGTAGTCCACCCCCGGGCTCTTCGCACTCACAAGACGACAACACTCCAGCACCTGCTGCCCCTCAGCTTTCCGTGATTTCTACTCCTGAGATTCAAAAATGGATGAGTCAGATTGATGGCCTGCTTACTGAGGTATGCTCTATTTCGACCGAAGGAGGTAAGTTAAACAGCGAGAGCAAAATTCGAATCTCTAATATATGTCGAAGTGTGATGCATGGAGTCTCCCAGATGGCAGTACAGTACCAATCAGTGAAGCAGAAGCTCATATCAGCCCATGCCGAAATTGAGACCTTGGAAAAGGATAACGACACTAGTATTCAACTGCGAGAGCTGAAAACCGGTATCCAGAATGCTGCTAAAGTGGCACCTCCTCAGTCCTGTGTAACATATGCCGACATCATAAAGACGGGTAAGGAAAATTTTGTTTGCCCTCCAAAAACTGCTAGCTTAACCATATATCCAGCCGATAAAGAAAAGTCTAGTGAGGATACCATAAAGATGGTGCGGAATATCATAAAGCCTGAAAAATTACAGCTACATATTCGCGGGTTAAGGAAAACCAGGAACGGTGGTGTAATTATAAGCACAGCAGGGAAGGATGACCTAGAGAAAATAAAAACATCACAGCAGTTGCAATTATCGGTCCTTAAAATCGAAGAGACTTCAAAAAAGAGGCCAAGATTGATTTTTCTAGGTGTGCCTTCTGATACCTCAGAACAACACTTGTTCAACTGCCTTTTCGAACAAAATATTACTGATAAGCGTCCGAGCCTGACCCGTGAAAAATACCTGAACTCTATCAAGCTTAGTCATAAGTCTGGTAAAAAAGACAGTCCTTACAGTAACTACATTGTGGAGGTGACAGCCGAGATTAGGAACGTATTAATTAAACAAGAACGTATCTTTATCGATTGGACTTCATGCCCAGTCCGAGACTTCACACTTGTAACCAGGTGTTACAAGTGTCAACAATATGGACACTCGGCTAAATACTGCCGGGATAACGACCCAACTTGTGGTCAGTGTGGATGTGTTGGTCACACCCTCAAAGAGTGCCCTGTTCGCGATCAGTCGCCAAAGTGTGCATCCTGCATGCGCTTTAAGAAGCCTCACAATCACAGTACTGGTGACGTACAGTGCCCGTCCCGTAAAATTGCAGAGAACCGACTACTTCAATCAACAGACTATGAGGGCGCCTAGAGCGCCGTAACAAACAACTTTTCTGGCCCTACAGTAGTTTAAACGCTATTATGGTTGATGTACATAAAGAAATTGAGGACTTAGGTGATGGAGATTCGTACTTGTGTTCTCCTAGTGAGTGCAAATTAAAAATAGGAAATAAAAACTCTCGTATTAAGATTTTTCATATGAATATACGTAGCTTAAATCGTAATTTTAATCAACTCTTAGTTTTGTTCGCGGACATTAAGTGTACTTTCGACGTCATAATACTGTCTGAGTGTTGGTTAAGTAAAGTGTCGAACATTCCACCGATGGCCGGCTATGACTCATATAGTACAAATGTAAACATTAATCAAAATGATGGCGTAGTGATATATGTAAAAAGCAACATGCAATGTCCAATTGAATGCCCTACATTTAATGAAGGTTCGGTCTTAGTGTGCAAATTTAAAAGCGATCTTGCTGTTGTGGCAATTTACCGTTCACCATCTTTTTCTAGCACAGATGTGTTTACAAATTGTTTGTATGAAGTTTTATGTAATTTATCATTTAATTATCATTTAGTTAATTTATCAAGTTAACTGTACCTAGTACCTAATCTATAGTTAATCCATAATGTAGTTTGTTTTTGTTTATATAATAAATCATAATATATTGTACCTTTTCTACTCGTGTTTACTGGTTGCGTGGGTTTCCTGGTGACCTATAAATACAGATACAAACTGTTGTATCTAGTTTAGGCACCAGTCTCACAATTACAGTTTTTTGTATAGCCCCTAAGATACACTAAGAAATAAGTTTTATTATTGCTATTATTTATTTGTATTTTAATTGTTTGAGAGAATAAAAATATTTTTATTTTATTTTTATTTTTATTTTTATTGATGGAATCGCTCTGAAGCGAACCATTTTTAAGGTTTCGGGACATTGCGGTGGTTATAGTAATAATGATAAGTTAAATAATGTATTTCGAGTTACAAAGACTCAAATTTCATTAAAAAAATACAGTTATATTAATGATTTATGTCAATTCCATACTACAATTAGCGATTCCACTAGCGTTTTCGCCAATAGAATGTCACTTTGTCTTCCTAAAAATTTTTCTTAAACAGACTCTTTTGCTGGTTACGCGTTAAATAGGCGTTTGATACCGTCCACTGCGAGTCTAGCAATCCATTTCTTCAAGATACACTTCGTGGACGGAACCACGAGCATTATCCAGTACGCAATAAATATACAAAGACCCACATCATTACCGTGCAAACAAAAGGATTATAGACACAAGCACTATAAATGATTACAACTGAACCGTCAAAGGAATTTGAGTGATGGCCACAGCGATACCTGACGACAAGTTCATTGTTCCCATTTGGTACATCACTAGCGGATAATGAACGGATGAATTTCACATGCGGGTCTGTAAACAACGGGAGCCATGTTCACTGAATCTGTTTGCTGTTTAAGAGTATTTACTTGGCAGTCGTCAATAAATTTTGATTATAATATTTTGCGCCACCCGTTACAATTCACACAAAGAGTTGGTCATATAATGCTTTTGAAGTATTTATTTTTTCTTTATTGATAAAGTTTTTCTTTCAATTTAACTACACAATCGTGACTTTGGCTTGGTAGAACACCGATTATTTTTTGTTAAATGATTATCTAAGATACTCTCATAATATTGTTACCATATCCGTATTTGTGGACGTAGACCTATTAGAATATTGTAAAATCTTCATTTTACCTTTTCTTGAATAATAAACTCTATATTTTTCAATTTCCATTTCTACAGTCCCGGGTCCTTTAAGCGGGGCGTGAAAAAGCATCTGACGAAGCCGTCAAGCTAAGTGCCACCATCGTAACATGATACGTGCCTGTAATGGTGACCCTCTTTTCAGAGACTTTGCCCTCAGCTTACCATCAGGCGAGGCGAAGTCAAATTGACGTGTTCTATATATAAAAAAAGATATTCACCAAAATTATGCAAGTAATTATATCTTTTTGACGTCACATTCCGCTTAAAACTAAGTTTACCCCCGCATCCTAGTATAGGCGCTAGTGAGTGAGAAAAAACGGCGCAACAAACTCCACTGCGTCGAGACGTCAGTTTACCAAGAGTGATTTCCAGACTAAATATGGACGAATGTATATTTTGTCTCGTGTCAAGATATCTAGATACTATTTTTTTTAATCACCAATTTGTTGACAGTACTTTTACTTGGGTAACGTTATTTCTGTCTTTTTTTTTAAAAGACAGAGAAAGCATTGGCCAGGTGGTCACGGTTCTAGCTAACCAGCACTGTAGAACCATACCCATGACAAAACTCGTATTTCCGCCTGCTAATAGACTAATGAGGAAAAGCATAGCCCAGCCTATGATGAAGTCTGATGAATGATGAATGATTCAATCGTTTGCCTTGTTACGCAACACTAAGCTTAAAATTGCATTGACTAAGGAAAACTCAAAAGGAAATAACAGTCTTAAGCGAAACTCGGAAAGCATCGCCTTAACTTCATTCCTGTCCAATGAAATCGTATACGATAAATCCCCATCGTCGATTCAATAACTAGAATAACTGAATATGTATCAAACTACAAACGTAACTACTGAATACGATTGCATCTACTGCATACGAATTTCGTTTTTTCTTTCATTTCAGTCGAGTTGACGCGGTGAGTATGCAAATATTCCTATCAATATTCATGACTGCTGGCGTCATCAATAATTGAGTCTTACCTGACATCGGTACCTTTGATTTTCGTATTCAATATCTCATTTTTTTGTATGGCACTCTACAATCAAAACCTTTATTTTTCTTCTAGAAAGAAGATAATGTTGTACTTACAGACGTTTTGTTCCTATTTTACTATAAGTGATACTGAACCTTTACTATCTGCCTGGTATTTAAATATGCTTATAATGCTAATTATAATTACGCTTCTGTTTGTACAGACTGATTAAATTTTATAGTTCGTTGGCGAGTGCTTCAATCATATTCATTATCATTGCCAACGTACTAATAATATTTAGAAGCACTTGGTACGTTTGAAATCAAGAATGTCATCTGTAGCTATTTGTGGGCTTTACGATTATCATCATTATCTCTAAATTTTATGAAGAATCCTAGAAACAATGTAGACAGTTACTATAACCTAAGCTCGAAAAGAAAAATATCTCGCTAAAATCTGAACTAGACATACGTATTTCTTCTTAATGGCCAGCTCGTAATCATTTCTTAACACAAATATGGCTCAAAAAAATACATTTCTAACTTAAAGTAAGGAGACAACAGAAACAGAATAAAGTTTGTCTCAGGTAATCTAAATTTTTCTTCATTGTAAATAAATAGACTGTCCATTTTCGTTGCAGTTAAACACAAAATAAAAATGACATTATAGGTCTCAATTTCATGAAGTTAAATAATGGAGCGCTAAAGGTTGCATACTGTGTTATATCTGGCTGCACTCAAGTAAAAGTTGCAAAGTAATAATTCATTTCCGACAATGATCCACTGTTATAGCCGGAACAGAATTCCGTTTGCGGCCACGTTCCTGTAAGTTGCACAAAACATTGCGTTTTTTTTTGCAGTCCACGTACAGCGCTGACACAACTTTATGGGACCGCAATCTTCATAAATCTCGACCACGACGACCTTTTGTCTTTGTCCCATTCTCTTAGGGTTTAGGTAAATTCTGATCCTCTACAAATTGGCCACATAGCATCCCCAGTAGAAACGTGCATGTTATATCTTTGGGAGACCATTGCCGTACATAGGTAAATAAAAATGAGGAAGACTTGGGAACTGACATAAATAAGGTTATATTGTGCCGTGAATAACCAACTTGGTACAGTTCGCAATGAGCACTTTATTTTCTTTTCTCTCAAACTCTCTGAATAAAATACTCAAAGTATTTTGTGAATACGGGTATTGTTGTGTCGTTAAAAGGTGTTAGACGAAACAGTGTAAATACGTTTATTTCTTAACTTACTAAAGTTTCATGAGCAATGATGACAGATACAAACTTTTAAAATATTTTCTCTTTCAAAAGAAAAGTTATAATACTGCCCAAGCTAATTCATTATGCAGGTTTTCTCAAAACGTCCATAAAGGAGTTCTTTGAATATCGTCATTACATTAAATTGTTATCTCTGACGACGCCCTCAGCGCACGGTTTTTTAATTAAAACAGGCAATTTGGCGTTGACTTAACCCAAGAATCACAATTATGTTTTTGTCACCGTGGTTACAAAGTTGTGTGTACTGAGAGAAATTTATTTTTAAAGAATACCTTTAAGTTTTTAAGATAAGGAGGTGAATAATGGATAGAATTATTTTAAAAGAATTTTCAAATTATTACAATATGAAATTTAACGATATTGAAACTTGGAACTATTTCAAATCTTTTCTATGTGTGGAATTGTAAAGAACATCTTTCTCGTTCAATGTGCTGGCTGGACAATTTATCGAGTGGTGTGTGCTTCTGGCGTGCTCCACTACGCTAGTCCTACGGCAAATGGAAAAGTTCCTGCAAAGTAGCCCGGGGCTATCGAGCCCCGATGTGTTACAACAAATTTTATACCAGCGCCGAGAAACTTTCCGCGTACAGCTCAGCAATAAATAATAATGCCTGAATATTGGATGCGATCGATACATCATATTTTAAAGTTTCTTGTTTCTAGTCTGTAGTGGACTACCTGAGAGTTTCCGTAGTAAATTTTAATCATAGTATTATTGACAGTGAACGTTGAGTTTAATAAACATAATTTACCAGAGAATGAGCAGCCAAATAAGGGAGGAATATTCATGAACGACGCTCGGTTGAAAGTTTTTGATAAGAAATTATGGTAATGATTTTAAATTGACCTAATCCATACTGCGAAGGCCCGAAATTTGCGCACCAGACCTTGTTACTGTGGTGGTCTGATGCTCCAAGTCGAACTCAATTTTCTAATTAATTTATAACCACTTACAAAAGTTTCCTCGAAAGGATTGTAAAGATTTTATTGCGCTGCTTCAAGATGCGATGAAACTTGAAAATAATCAATTAGAGGGTTTCATTATATTTGAGAAGACAATTTATGTTTCAATTGGTTTGAGACGATTGCATGAAAGTCTTATGTTTTTAAGTACAAGATAATCACACCTACTTTAAGATTACAATGACACGGTATGTGTATTTGAACTTGTGTGTGACTGGAAACTTATATAGCACCGTTGCTACTAAGCACTTGACTAATATTTTAATAATTCTAATTAGATACTTAGATAGTGATTTCAGCTATTTTAGGTATTGGTCTAATACCACTGTAATGCCTAGACCTAATAAAATAGCTGTGATGTGATTTGCTGCATAATTTAATGGTCATAATTTAGGTACAATAAGAACTATGACCATTCTTTTTGTACCTAAATGTGTTCTAAATTATTTAGAACAGGTACAAAATTATTCAAAACTTTAAAAAACCATCTATTAAGGCCGTCAAGTTAGGGACCACCAAATCTAACATCAGGAATGGTGGTCCGTATCTTCTGGACGGCACCTCAGCTTTTTACCATTTAGGTAGGTAGTCAGTTGACGGACCATATATAAAAAAAATTGTACTAAAACATATTCATTGTTAAAATTGTTTATATGTAATAAAATGTTTCCGTAATGCTACCACAGGCGCTATCCAGTAAAATAATCTCTTACTCAACAATGAAAGTATATCGTATTATCTGTTCACGCGAGCCTTTCATCCACGTAGGGATAAAACCATCAGTAATGATAAATACCTATCCCTTGGTACGTGTTCATAGTCATTGTGGTTCATTTTCATATGCCACGTTTTCGTTAAAAGCTGCCATGATATTAAATTGACAGTTTTCACGTGTGCGCAAAAAATATGACGTCAGCCGTGTGGCATAAAAATGGCGTCTATTTTACAACAAAGTGAAGTGCAGTGTAAAATGTGTTTGAATATTTAAATTATACATTTTTGGGTTGTGAGAGCTATGTCGAGTCACAGAAATAGAACGGAAAATAGTACTAGTGTAGTCGAGTGATAATAACAATTATAATTGTTGCCTGTGGTCAATAACGGGAAGATTTTTTACCATACTGTAATGTAGAAACTTCAAAATTACCTTTCCCTCTAGACAATCGTTCGTACCACGGTAACCACTTTCCATCAGGTGGGCCGTGTGCTTGTCTACCACCTAAGTGGTATAAAATAAAAATAAAAAAAAAATATAATAAATTATAATATAATAAAAATAATAAATATAATATAAAAAAAAATCAATAAAAAAAAGTTTTATAATCTAAATAGTTAAAGAAGTATGACGGGCTTGCACAAACAGTATAACGATAGTGGAAGAAGCTACTGAGATGTGTAAAGACAGAAGTAAATACCAGGCTGTTTTTTCTCCCTGTCTCGGGTGTAGAAATGGGTGAGTTCGTGTATGCATGATCAAGTCGTGACGTAAAAAAATAATGACGCATTTTACGACTAAAGTTTAAATAGAAAATTGTACTTAACTTTTATGACAATTTCTTATTGTAGTGTAAAAATACTCCTTTAACGAAGTTTTTAAACTGGTTGCATTCAAAGTGTGTAGGTACTTATTTTGGAGCCCATGGACCGCTCTTTTAATCATTTACCTTCTTCCTCGTAGCTTATGAGACTTGTCTTACTTTTACGGGAGCGAGTGTCGACTGAACTCCAACCTGAATAAAAAAAAATCATAAATATCAGTATGCAGGAAAACACAAATAAACTTATTTAAACTTAAAATTAATAACTTTTTGTAGAAGCCCCATAAAAATGTAAAACCACCGTTGTTTTTTAAATGATAAGCAGATGCCTAATGTTTAAAAGCAACTGTGATTTTCAACATAATTGTTTTGAAAAAAAAATGTAGCATCATTCTATTAGGATACCAATAAATGTTCCGTGGCCATTGTTCTCGCTGCCAACGGTAATGTGATTATGGGGATCTGTGGGCGAAGGTTCCATTATACTAATGGTATATTGTGGATTATTTTAATTGAATATGAATAACCTGCAATAATTTTCTATAAATGCGAGATATCAAGGGTCTATAATATATTTTGTGGTCTATAGGACCACAAAAGTACGAGTATATTCGATATTTTGGGCCAAAGTTACCGACAATCGGTAGGACCATGAAACGAATTTTTCCTGCAAAATGACCATAAATACTACGTGACATTTATTCGGTCTAAATATTATTAAGGCTACCGAATCTAATCTATATAAATGCAATAGGTACATCTCTAAATTAGTTTCTAAGCGCAAATCTTGAGAACGACTCGACCGATTTGGATGATTTATTTTTGTTGTGTTCGTAATTGTCGGGCAGGTTTTTATCGAAGATGTTTTCGGAACAGTCATGGAAACTTTGGCACTCAAATGATGCTGGAAAACAAAAACTACACGTAACTAATAATTATACCACATAAAGGTAAACCTTACTAGTGTTCTTGATAACCATATAACTAAGCAGCTTATGTTAGGAATGGGCTTACGTCGGTTGTGTGGGGAACGCAACCGCAATCCCTTGATCGTAAACCATACGTTATATCTTATATATAAAATTCTCGTGTCACAATGTGCGTAATCGAACTCCTCCGAAACGGCTTGACCGATTTTGATGAAATTTTTTGTGCTTATCCGGTATCTATGAGAATCGGCCAACATCTATTTTTCATCCCCCTAAATGTTAGGGGTAGTCCACCGCTAAATTTTATTTTTTATTTTTTAGACAAAATTTTTAATTTCTATTTTTTTATGATACAGCATACAAAAATACATACAATCCTCAATTTTCCCCCTTCTAAGATCAACCCTTATTTTTTAATAGCCATTTTAAAATTTTGTGAGCATATTGAGTAGGTCTGAGAATCGGCCAACATCTATTTTTCAAACCCCTAAGTGAAGTGATAAGGGTAAAGCGGGAACGGGATTTGAATACCACGCGGGCCGAAAATATGGCGGTACGAAGTTCGCCGGGGCAGCTAGTCTTCCTATAATACTTCCTATATCTACCAAAGAGGCACCCGGCTCACCTGATGCAAAGAGGGTACAGTGGCATATAAAGACATGCAACAACCCCTCTAAACAAATTGCAATGCGTTTGTAAAATATATATATTTTTTTATATAGGACACGTCAATTTGACTTCGTCTCGCCTGATGGTAAGCTGAAGGCAAAGTCTCTGAAAAGAGCGTCACCATTACAGACACGTATCATGTTACAATGGTGACACTTAGCTTAACGGCCTCATCAGATGCTGACCCGGGACTGTAGGAGGAGGGAAACACGTGAACTGGTAAGGAATTCCAAGACTTAATGGTGCGGCAGAAGAAGGAGTCGCCGAACCGCTTGGTTCTTGATGGAATATTCTGCACCGTATGCGGGTGGCATCTAAGTCCTGCACGTGTTGTCCTATATAGGAAAGGAGATGGTGGGATTAATTTGAAGAGCTCATCAGAACATTCACCATGGTAGAGACGGTAAAATACCGCCAAAGATGCCAAATCTCCACGCAACTGCTAGAATAGCATAGATTGATCAATGTAGGGGATTGACATACCTTGACGACTGTCATTAACGTCATACCTAAACGTTATAAACGTCATAAACATCATAAACGTCATAAACGTCAAAAACGTCATATGCGTCATAGTCATAAACGTCAAAAAACGTGTCTATCTCATATAGGTATTCATAATTCTATTCTTAAATATGGAAACCAGTGAATTGCCTCTTGTCTAGAGAGTAGGCAGAGTTTCACCGCGCGATTTGTTATTGAGATCGCGTGGCAGTCCCATCAACTCTATGAATGAAGTTTCAACGGGTGTGACGTTGCAATTTAAAAATACCACGAACAGAGCTCTTTATTTAATTACCACGTTGCTTCATTCATTAAAGGTATATCTCCATTAATCATTGTCAAAACACAAGGGCAACCGCGGACAAGATCAGAAAGTAATCGACCATCTATCATAACTGTCATAAAGACATTGACAGACATCTGACGCGGGGCATCAGTCAACTGAAATATTCTGTAAGCTTGACCAGTTTTAGATTAGCATTATAATGTGAGAACAGGATCATAGTTTTTATAATGAGTCAGGACTTTGTGATTAAAATTATGTAACGTAATTTACTTTTACGTTTCGAATGCGTTGCAGCACCCGTGGTCACGACTTGACTCTTCCGATAATGTTCAAGATCTTCCACTTTTTGTACAATTTCCGGCCCGTAGCGGTTCGATAAAGTTATTTTTAAACTATCATCGTGTTCATAGTTTTTATATTGATTCGGGACTTATTGCGATTAAAATTATGGAACTTAATTTGCCGACAGCAAAAGGAGGTTCCTGCCGTTTGGCAAAATATGTTTCGTCAAATTTCACTTCCCAAAAAACTTATCGCAAATTTTCATTTTCCAAAAGAATCTTTAGCAAATTTACATTTCGCATTTTAATCACTTGGTCAAATATTCATTTGGCAAATATTTACTTGCTCAATATACATTTGACATTATTGTCAAATGTATATTTGACTTCGATAAAATTTGGGAAACATACTTTGGCATGTGACACTTTGGGAAACATTTTTTGCCAAACATTAGTAAACCGTTTTTACATAGCTGACTCGATATACTTTTCTTGAATTTGTAAATAGAGAAATAAGATAGTTAAAGTCGTTTATAGGTATATGACTATTACTTACCTAATTACCTATTTATCATTCGAGAGATAGGTAGGTCAACACATCACTAGGATCACTCACTCGGTGGTACCGTTTAACTTTAAAAGACCTACGGTACCACCAGGGGTATGGCCAGGGGTACCGTGGGTCTGAAGCGTTTCATTTTACTGTACTTACCTATATACATTTCTAGTAGTTACTATGTTAATTATTATAAACTGTCAATTGAGGACAACATTCCAGAACACGGTTTGCTCTAGTATTGGATAATGCAAGCAATTCCATTGGGGACCAAAAGGTTCAGCACCTCTATTCTTTGACGTACCACAAAGACGTGAAATACTTAACCAAATCGCATGTTTCCGCCTTCGTAGAATCCCCGGGTCGTCAAACTGAGGACCACTTAGTGACTTCTGGCATATTTAAAATGGTGGTCTTCATTCTGTTTATTACAACTTTCTTTTTCTAACAGGGTGAATTGTAGGTTTATACTTTATAATAATACTTCAAATGTAAAGTAACTATTATATTTTCGCATTCAATAATAATATACGTATGTTTATGAGAATGAACGCAGATAAGTTTGAACTGCCTACATTTGCGGTAGTCACAAAGTTGGTATAAATAACTAAACAGTATTGTATATAGACTGTAGCCTTGAAATCAATACCTACATGGAACATAGGTATAAAAACACGCATAGAGCTGCTACCCGAGTAAATTAAATTTTAATGCAAAATTTATAGGTACACTATGTTCTTATTTTATTCCTATTTGAGTTACATTTCTAATTTCATACGTGAAACAAAACTATTGTAATAGATTCTACAGCAATATTTATTTTGTGATACACATTTTTTTAATATTTGTACTGTTCCAGACACTGTACCACACCGGTGCGCTATTTTACGGCAGCAAGTGGTGCCATATACACGTAACACATACGTTGACGCAAAAATAAATAAAAACTTTAAACCTGCATGTGTACGATACGTGTCGTATCGTATGTCGATATAGATGTCACACAAATCCCTTTACCGTAACAAAGAGTTCATGTTTAAAGTTACACAAGGGAAGCGTCCGATATCCATCATTACATTACGTACTATACCTAAATATGCTTAAGAAGTTGTAACATTCATCATCATCATCATCATTTCAGCCATAGGAAGTCCACTGCTGGACATAGGCCTCCCCTATAGATCTTCAATAAGACCGGTTGGAAGCGGCTCGCATCCAGCGCGTTCCCGCGGCCTTGATAAGATCGTCCGTCCACCTTGTGGGTGGACGTCCTACGCTGCGCTTGCCGATACGTGGCCTCCACTCGAGAACTTTTCGACACCATCGGTCATCAGTCCGCCGTGCTATGTGCCCTGCCCACTGCCACTTCAATTTGCTAATCTGCTGTTGTAACATTAATTACTGAGAAATAACAACTGATTCCGCGGGACAATATAGTCGTGTAACACCGTGTCTTTTCATTGCCCCCACCAGTAGAACTCACCTTAATATTTATACTCACGATAGCTGTAAGAAAGGCCGTTACTTCCAATATACAAATGGAATGGAAATTGCTAATAAGAACAATAGAACTGTCTTTGTATTGTTATGTACAGTCGACGTCGATACTTATCTAGTGTATACCTTTTTATGAAACTTTATATGAAAAGGTGTATAGTATACTTATCTCCTTTATCGACGCTACATTGATCTAGAAGTTCTAACTGGAGGTAGGCATCTTACATAAGTTATTTGCTCCCATCGAAGAATGGACTTCGAGTACATACGTAACTTCAAAATTACGGTACCTACACGATTAGCCCATCGTTTTCGTCCACCACTGGACGCAGGAGGAATTTTAGTTTCCCCTTACTTTATTATATATAGTACTAGCTGACCCGGCGAACTTCGTACCGCCATATTTTTTTACTTAGGGGTATGAAAAATAGATGTTGACCGATTCTCAGACCGACTCAATATGCTCACAAAATTTCATGAGAATCGGTCAAGCCGTTTCGGAGGAGTACGGGAACGAACATTGTGACACGAGAATTTTATATATAAGACTAGCTGCCCCGGCGAACTTCGTACCGCCATATTTTCGGCCCGCGTGGTATTCAAATCCCGTTCCCGCTGCACCCTTATCACTTAGGGGGATGAAAAATAGATGTTGGCCGATTCTCATAGATACCGGATAAGCACAAAAAATTTCATCAAAATCGGTCAAGCCGTTTCGGAGGAGTTCGATTACGCACCCCGTGACAGAAGAATTTTATATATTAGACTAGCTGCCCCGGCGAACTTCGTACCGCCATATTTTCGGCCCGCGTGGTATTGAAATCCCGTTCCCGCTGCACCCTTATCACTTAGGGGGGTGAAAAATAGATGTTGGCCGATTCTCATAGATACCGGATAAGCACAAAAAATTTCATCAAAATCGGTCAAGCCGTTTCGGAGGAGTTCGATTACGCACCCCGTGACAGAAGAATTTTATATATTAGAAGATGTAACTTTCATTGTAGTGTCCTCTAGCGTTGAATAGCTGAACTTTTTGAAAGCGATTCATTATTTAAACGCGATACGAAAACCTCATTTGAATGTATATTAACTTGTAAAATATTTATAATTTTAACGTTAATATAATACCCAGTTTACTTAAAAAAGAAGAATTATAATTATAAACACGATACTGGCATAATCATTTTTGGTTTAAAAACCAGCGTGGAAATGTTCCGTGGTAACTTCATACTCTGTTACGAAATGTTCAGTTTAATGATATTCACAAAAGAACACAGTTCCACATTTCATATTAAGACAGTTCCATCTAGCGCAATTCACAACAAATATTAGAATAGTGCGACCACGGGACAGACATGTATCGAGTTCAATGCGTAATTCACGTCGGTGACGGGAAAAAACATTCACATGAAGTTTAATCCGTGAAATTGATATAGGAGAGTGTCGGGTGGTACCGCGTCGCGTGAGCCCGTCACGCGCCGTGACACGCCAATGTTTCACCGCTCGAAATGTGACTCCATCCTTTCCTTTATCCGCCCATCAACCTTTTGTTCTACAAACCTTTAGTTTTGATATTGGATTCGCACCACGTTCCCTTCTTTTTCAAGATTTATTGGATTACTGTTCGCGTTGTTTCGTGTTAGTAGTGCGCCTCCGCTAGTGGGTTATTACGTAATTTCTCATAGTCTACCTGTCTCGCCTGTACGTGTGTGATTTCGTTGATGTTTTTATTATATCACAGCGTATTTTTACTTGTACACCTTGTTGGCGCGATTTTAGGGTGTGATTCCCAGGTCACACTTATTTTTTAAATTTAAGACACAGACGAATTATTATTTGAAAAGTATTTGATAGTAAGAGTCTCATCGTAGTAGGTACATGTTATTACTGTAGCACTTGTAATCGATTATAATGAAGTAAGACAGAAGAAAATAATTATAATAAATCAAACCACCAAAGACGGATAATAAGTACCTAAGGATAATATAAGTACCTAAAGTTAAAAAATTTACTGCCATAATTTGTGAAATTCATCTTTTTTCTAAATCATTACAAATAGCATAGATGTAGATAATCCTAAATCTAATGCAGATTCAAGATTACCTACACAAAAATCATTCACTTAGCAATTTGGTTTAACACACCGTAACGTAATTATATGCACTCAATACACAAAGCAAATTGATGTTTACACAAGTGGTATTAGGAGCACCGACCGTAAATCTAATATTGGGATATTGACTAAATTCCCTTTGGCATATTGTTAGTTATTGATATATTAAGCACAGTGCCAATAAATTAGCGACTATTATCCAATATTAATTAATAGTTAACCCAATAAACAGTCTAGAGCAGTTGTCTACCTACATATAAACCTACATCACAAGGTATAAATAAATTCTTGCATTGTCAAGAATGAAGACTACTTGTTTCAAACTGAGCAATCTATGAGAAGGTTTCTCGAACTTATAAATCCTTTTACCCTTATTAGATTTATTCAAGACAGCAGTCAATCCCTTTAAAAAGAACTGACTAACTGAAGATAAAAACAAATAAGTCATTTTATGAAAAGGAAATAAAATAGTTATGTTATTTCTATAGAGTCGACTTTTAGAGCACTTTCGCTCAACTTCAGTCTTAATTTAGATTCAGTGTTCAGTCAATTCCCGTATTGGCTCCACCAGATGTGAAAACTTTCACTCACGTAAGTTTATCTTGACGAAAACAACAGAATTTCACCATTGCACGTGATAGCTCTAAATATTATTTTATTCTTCTTGATTTGCTATTACAATTCTTCGATATAGATACCTGTCCATTGTACAATTCGACCACTTGAATTCTTTCACATCAAAATAATAATGACTCACATAATAATACCAATTAATGAAATGCAATATAAACTGATATATATTTATTACAGTTTAAAATTCACGTTCGCTTCAGACTATATCATCTAATATTATCTAATTAGAAATCTTAATATCAAACATTTTCTCGAAATGGACACAATGAAACTGTTATTATTATAGAAACAAAAGCTTAAATCTTTAAACATCAGAGTATTAAAGTAACAGCGATTCACAAATACAAATATCATTCGTACACCTGCTAAAATGTAAGGTAATTTACTAAGAAAACAACCTTGTTTGTGTCCCCAAAATAACTTCACGGGTCATAACGACTACGGGGGAAAGATCTGCATAAATAAAATTACATTTTCAACGACTAATTTGGCAAATGAATCACTTTCATTTGCAGGTTACCCGTTGTTTTTGTTCGAGTATCTCACCCGGAACCGAACTCTGTGCTTGTCAACTATAAAATGAATTATGGGCAGTATTTACCGGAAGATGACATTTCTGGAATCGGCCCATTCATTCCTAATGGAGCGTCGACGGGGCTACATTTCATCTGTTTGGCTGCACACCAGGCCCTCGCCGCAGTTCTATTTTCGGTAGCGTATTCGAAAATTTATAACTACGGGTTAGTTCTAAATGGCTGGAAAGCAGCAAAGTAAATGTGATTTATATCATGACGTTTCACGGATTATTTGTTTAGATCATATTTTTTTTAATTGAATAAACCTTCCAACCAGCAGAGTTTTCTGTTTAAAATCTTAGAGATTATTATCTAATTCTCAGTTCTTTAACAGCTGGCAACGAAATTGCTACGCTATTGTTCACAATTTTTGATTTTTATTTGAATTCACTTTTATCTGTGATTTTCTACAGTGAGCTGTAATTTTGATTTTAATTTTTGTTCAAAGTTTATGTGCACTGTGCCCTAGGGAAATTGAATTTGAATTTGAAATTTTCATGTCTAGTTTTGATTACATTTCGATACAGGCAAATATTTATATATTCAATTGTATTGTAATGTAGATACAACTACTTTCTAAAGTATCCCACTTATACGAACACTATTTTAGCAATTGGTAAATTGTTTATTTTCATCAGTTATTGCTACCCCAGGTAATGTTCACAAGAGGTCAGAGTAAGATAGGTACCTATTTATATTTTTTAAAGCAGTCTTGATGAACATTTAAATGTCAACACTAGATACAGTGCAATTATTCCCTTTTACTAGTTTAGAGATAATCATACTAAGGTCTGTACTTAAACCTCCTAAGAATTATATTCAAATTCTCCAAGAGCATTTAACAATTTAGTTTAGCTCCATTAGTGAAATCACCATCCATCTTAACAGTGCCATATTTTCTGAAAGTACCAACTAAATATTAGTAGATTTTGATTAGAAAGGTTGAATACCTACGTCTACAAACTTCATAATCAAAATCACTAATTAAAGAAAACTGTAACTGAAAGATCCTTTCTGATGGTAATTTATTTCTATGTGCTAACTATGGACGAAGAATTAAAATTTGCCTTCAGTTTCTGAATAGCTTGAGAAAAGTTTTTGAAAATCTTATGTAGGTAAGCCTTTGTATGACTTAGTGGTCGATTCGCACAAAATTGTACGCGCACTTGATGCACAACGAGCATATATGAATAAAAATAATTTCAATTACCCGAGTACGGCATTGGTTATGGAATGGAACGGAAAGGAAAGGGGACTCTTTTGTCTGCACTTAAGATTTTTTTGGGCCGTTGTGCATGAAGAGTGCTGACTAGAGCAGTCATCTTAAGTGCAGACAAAAGAGTCCCCTTTCCTTTGCGCTTCTGCTTCTGCGCTTCTGGACGGAGCTAGGGTGACCCCTAGCTCCGTCCAGAAGCGCAGAAGCTTACTGGAGGCTTCGCGGAGCGACCACACTGACGGCATTGGCTAATTATTATATTTACGTAAGATGGAATAATTGAGTGAGAAGTGTTAATCGATTCATTATTATGATCTAGGTGATCCAACCGATCAAAAAAACTTATGGCTACAAAATACTTCAAAACAATACATTCTCTTACTAACTGGAGCGCATCTAATACATTGGTCAGCAACAACCACTGAAGTGCACCTATATTGACGCAGTATAGACACTCCACTAAGGCTATCACTGCGGAGAACCGCACGTATGAGATTACCACGTTTGCAGTTCGTGTTAGTATTTACTGGTACTTTCGCATTCGGAGTACTTTTAACCTATTTTGCTTTATATAATACGTTCTACGTTCTACCCATTCTAAAAGGTGAGTCTCGACCACCTCTGCTCTATTTTTTAGTCGGTTTGATACTCGCTCGGCGCAATCATTTGTATTGATTTGGATGTTACTATATTGTATTATAATTATGTATTAACAAAAAAATAAGCTAAGTATGTTAATCCGCATTCTAGAACCCTTAACACAAGTTATGCTTACTTTGGGTCTAGATAGCGCTGTGTAGAATGTGCTACAACTTTTACCTATTATTATTTTATTATAATCTTCTAGTTACGTAACGCGCAGGCTTAAAAACAACCCATTCGTGTTAGGCAAATAGAATTTAATGATACTCATAAGTAGGTAAGTACCTACTAAGTCTACGAAGTTAATTTATTGATATGGCTTCCTAAAAAGGAATTCATAAAACTTGCCTTTTATTCACAATATTGAATAGGCGATAAACACAAAAGGTTGTTAAGCATAAATATTCCTGAAGTTATCGTCTAAAAGATCTACGGAGGTAGTGTGGGTCGCATATCGCTCTCTTGACAGTTATTGCGTTTTATATGCGTGAACTTTGGTAGAAATTCTATTTACTATAGTGACATTGTTGATGGCAATATACCTATACAGGTACAAGTATGTATGTATGTAAAGCGGTGTTAAAATATTTGTGCAATTATATTTGTATCAATGCTGATGAAAAGTGTAAGTACGAACAACAGTTATATCTGAATATTTTTTTCCGAAACGTCTTCTAGCCATTAAAATAATGAATACATTGGACTTGAAAAAGACAGTTTCTTGTTTAAAATCCCATCTATAACTCTCACTTATAAGAAAATTTCACTTGACAATGGACCGACTTAATTCCATTTTATAACCTTTTGAGTCGGCATCTGTTCCAATATTTCGTATCGTATTTAAAAGGTACTGCGAAAGCCTTAATTTTTTTTTATACAACTTAGGTTGCAGATAAGCATACGGGCCAAGATGATGGAAAGTGGTTGCCGTGGCCCGTGGCCCATGGACGTATGCAACACCAGGGGTATCACACTCCTCTGTCGACACCGTAAGAACCTTCTGATGCCCATCTTGAAGAACTCCATACTGTAGTCGTCTGTAGTCGCTTGAAAACACCACGGCAGGGAGTTCATTCCATAGTTTAAACGTGCGGGGGATGGAATTCCTTTCATACCTGAGTGTGCGCTCTGTCTGTGACTGTGAGAATCGATATAATAATAAAAAAATGTATATATCACGAGTGTATACGTGCGAAGAGTATTGTAAAGCCGAACAAGCTCGAGCGTCGTTCTCGGTGCGATCCCAAACCGGTGGTAACGCGACTCCCTGATTAAACTCATAAATTGACACGCCAGATGGCGCGCGCCGCGCTGTAAATCTGCTACCAATACGACATTTGTCTCTATTCTCCCTGGTACGATTACATCTCGTTATCTACCATGTAATCAATTCCCTTATAAAAGCCATTCGTCAGCGTTATTGAAATTATTCCCAGCGAAGCACGCCTGCTAAAAAATGCGAGGCAATATGTTTTCATTTTTTATTTTCACCAACATTGCTTTTATGCAACTTTTGGAATGGAAATGGTTCCATTAAGAGTCCGAATACGCTATGATTTTTATAAATTAGCTATCTGCACTGCAGCCCAACTGAAAATAACTTGTAACATTAAAATGTTGTAAATAGTTTTTGGTTTTTATACAACCTGTACCTAATTGTAAAATGTAGACCTCGAACACTAATTACAATATTTAATTATTATAAAAATACTAAACTAAACTAAGTATTTTTTATATAAAATACTTATGGGTTAAGACACCTGCGACAACGTAAAACTAATGAAATAAAATAAAACATTACATTGCACAGATAGATAGCTCGATATATTTAGGTATGTATAGAGAGAAGAGAGAGAGAGAGAGAGAGAGAGAGTAAAGATAGGAAAATATGACGATAGATTTAATCAAATCGATCTATTATAAAGAGTTTTTACACACATAAATAAATTTTATGACTAAGACTACTTAAACGTTATCTTGGAGTTCACAATATCAAATATTGCCTTTATTAATTTTCTTGAGCATATGAGGAAATCTCAATATTGTTATATTTCCTTGAAAGAAATCACAAAGGATTTTTCCAAAAGAACGAACAATATTTTTTCAATATTGTTATATTACGATTATCTTTTATATTACAATCACTCATTTACTTCAACTTCTACATCCGGTACCATATCCACTGCTTAGCAACAGACAAGGAGGTCATACTCCACTTTGAGTTCTAGTGCTATTTTACTCTGAATGTTCTAATTGATTGATGAATCAATCAATTCAGCCTATTGCAGTTTACTGCTTCAGACATAGGCCTTTACCAACGGAGGCTTTGGCCTACCGTTTCCACGCTGGCCAGATGGGCTGGGGCAGAGTTCTATTTCGAGTTCATCATCTATTACATGCCTAACTAAATGCACCGTAACTACAGTGGTCCATTTACAGAATGGTCTATAAGTCACGCTGGCAATGTTGTACAATTACTAATCTACTAAACCTGGAACGCTCAAGATGTTGGTGAATTTGAACACAAAAATCACTGGCTTGTTCATTTGTCCGCTGTCGTACTAGTCTGGTAATTTGTTGAAGCGGTCTTGGCTTCTCTAGTAGCTAACTGTTAGTGTTTTCATCAGGCAAGCGAAGTGGCAATGATTAATGAAAATCTTGAACCAGCAAGAAAATTTCCTCCAGTTAGAGTCAATGAATATGTAATTAATGGGTACATATTGCTACTGACGGGAAAGAACAGAGATATCTGCATGCACCTACAGTTTCTTAAACAGATTTTTAAAGGGAAAGTTTCTTTAGATGCGTTGGGCAATTTTTATAAAAAAAAAATTGAGTGAATTAAAATCACGGAATTCATGTCATCGCCACATAAAGTCTGATGGCTGTGACTATTCTGAGTATTCTGACATCTATCGGACTTCTTTATCACGACGATTTTAGTTTTTAAATTCTATTCGACCAATAGTAACTATTTGACAAATTGTGATAATTCCCATGGCGCGTTGAGCATTTTTGTGAAGCAATTACTTTTTCTTTTTATACAGACTACAGACTATTTTTACTTCTGTCCACTTGCCTGTAATTCTCGGGATGCCACATTTTTTTCCTAATTCCCGGTGCGTACCTTTGTCACATTCTTTATCACAATATTTATACCTACATACATAATACAGACATACCTTACCAACCATTTCAAATCGTAAATATATTTCCATTTAAATTCAAAAAAGATACAAAGCAGAGCGCTCCAACAACTTTCACATACAATATGCACGAACGCTTTTGTAACTGATGTGATGTTTCGTCCGAGGAACCGCATAACAAAACATATCACATGTCATACATCATAATGCAAACAGATATTTTGCAGAGAGAGTTAGCAGCGAAACATTATTCAGATAATACACTGACGAAACGGTGAGAGATAATATTTGTTTCTCATTACGCTGGCTAACACAGCCTACGTTGCTTATAAATTGATGAAGTAAATATTTTTACTGAGAAGTTAATGTTTTTGGTCCCGGTTGTCATGCGAACGTAATGGCGGTCGTTACGGGTAGTTGGAGCCCTAAAAAGTTCAGCGACTGGTCTAACTGCAATACTTTGATATTGCTAATGGGTTGCGGAGGTCAGTGGAAGTCGCTTCCAAACTTAGGCTAGAAAAACCGGACCCCAGACTCGATGCGACCGCTAAGATGAAGAAGATAAAGAATTTTTTTTTACAAATGCAGTTAGTGGAGTTATAGATGTTATACGGTTAGCGGATGCTTTTTTTTAATAAAAAAATTTCATTTTTCATAGCGCAATCTAGACCAAAAGTAAGTATAGCTAAACTAGCTTGTTTTATGGTATCGATAATGTTAATAAACATAATTACATACACTTTTTTGTAATTAAATACATATTAGGTATACATAGAGTATCCACGCCACGCTACTTGACAGAGGCCGTCTATTGTAATTAATTCAAATTCAAATTCCTTTAAGCTCATGCGGCTATCATTTGCACCCGATTAACCGATATGGGTTTAAACTATTAGCACCAATGGTTATTGATGGCAAGAATAGATGACCATCGTCAGATCGTCTTAATGGCATGGTATATTGCTCTGGCGAATAGAATATACGGCTTTACCTAATTTGTGCCGGACCGAGACTAACGCGTAGATGATGGTGACCTAATTTATGAGAGCCATCTCTTTAGACAAAATGTATGACGGCCATTGGATGAGGATAGAAGAATAGAAGATATAGATACAATTCTGACTATATATTTCTAAGGTTAAGGTACAAATTGTAGTTAAGTATAATGTGTTATTTTTAATTTTGTATTTTAAACTTTTTTTGCAACCAATCTATACAAAAAAAATATCTAAAATATCTCTACACAGTTTAGAATTGTATATCTTATCAGGCATATCTGAAATTCAATTAGCAAAAATGTGAAATTATTGTAACTGAAAATATGACAGAACGAGGCAGAGAAATGTTTGCTGAATTTTTCGGTTAGGAAATTCTCAGAGATAAAAATAGGTTTGTTGAAAGTACGAGTATGTATGTATTTGCTCCCAATAAATATATAAATTCGAACAATCTAACACTAGAATATAGTTCAATCCATACTAATATAATAAATGTAAAAGTAATTCTGTCTGTCTGTCTGTTTGTCTGTCACGCTTTCACGCCTAAACTGAAGAAATTTGGTAAAGAAATAGATAAAACCTTGGTAAAGGACATAGGCAATCAACAGCTAGTTTATTATATTATTATAATACGAGGCAGTTTTGGTATGAATCTCTTCAATAATTCATAGACTTTTCTGATCAAAGTGTAGCTGTCTGCTAAAAATTCACACATCTCTTCATTTCGCCAACGTAATCCCACTCAAATACAGAATAATACCAAGCGACACGAAGCAACCTATAATAAGACAAAAAGTAAAGAAAAGGAATGACGGTTAAGATCGGCACTGTGCTAATAAAGTACCGTTGGTTTGGAACGAAGGATGTATTGCCTCTGCAACTACAGGTTGCAATGTCCGAAGCCTTCAGGACAGCACTTTCAAATAATTCATGATTACCGTATCTTTGACGTTATCTGGTGCCGAGGGGCACGAGATAAAACAGATGTTCTCACTTTAAACAGAGTCATAGTATCCTACGAGAGTCTGTCCTTACATAATTTCAAGTAAATGTGAAACTAATGAAAATACTTTAAACTAACTGTTGCCCGCGGCTCCGCACCCGTGGATGACGGTTATCGCGACCAAACATAGCCTATGTCCTTTCCCAAGGTGTAATCTATCTCTGTACTAAATTTCATCTTAATCGGTTCAGTGGTTTAGACGTGAAAGCGTAACAGACAGACAGATAGACAGAGTTGCTTTCGTACTTGTAATATTAAGTGTGGATATGGCATTTAAAATAATTATATTCCTTCAATGCCACTATTAATTTAATACGACAATGGGCGAGACAATGGTTGTAAAGTCTCGGTTCCTATTTCCAAGCTAAGAAAGTTTTAGCACGGAGTCTGGAAAAAGTGCCAAATTGACAGTAATAGGTTCGAGACAAAAACAGATAAAAAATTTAGGTGAGGATATACCCCTGCGTTCCCCTTTAGCAATGTATAGGCGTACACCCACCCAGACATAACAAACTGAAAGTATATACAACCCGCGCCACGTATCTTGGACCTAAAATGTGCTCAAAATGTGCCCTATACGCGCAGTACACATTTCTTGGGTGTCTTTTGAGGATAGCATGGGATGCTACTGCGGTAGACGAACTCAAATTCACCAAGCATAGACTATACAAAGCAATCCGCGGGCGCCAGAGCATGTCTTACGATTTAGGTCCAAGATACGTGGCGCGGGTTATACATATATATACTCAAGACCGTAAATTCCCGAAGGGGTAGGTAGAGTTGTATTAACATTTCGCCAACTATGATTTTCGGTCTCACGTAGGGGGCGAGCCTATTACCGTCTAGCGCACACTTTGTCATGGGCTGTATGTCTACTGTCGGATGGAGTGTCGGAGAAGGAAAGTATATAGTAGTATATTATAAAGTGACATTGTATAAATAAAAAGATAAAGTAGTACTTTATAATAGAAGACATGACAATGAAGTCTCAGTTTCGACACCGAAAATGGTAGATTTCATTATTTTGTTCAAGAGATTGTCAGATTGTGACCTTTGTCAGATGCAAGCTCATTGCAAGGAAAGGAAGTCATCGTCAGATAAAAGTATATAGATGAAATTGTGAAATCTTCATTATGATTATGATTCCTTCAAATTCTTATTTCAAACCGACTTATGAAAATATCCTAATAGGGTGGACTTTTATCCACTTTTTACGAAACATGAATCTGTTTTAAAACTAGCAAGCTTTTTAATAGGTTTTTTGTTTTATTTTTAGTTAGACAATTAATGTGATTATATAAATGATAAATTTATTATTACCTTCTTTTTTATTTAAATATTATATCGAAAATCTACATTACATTCCTTCGATGTTATATTGAAATAAAAGATATGAAAGAAATTTTCCAAGTTATTCCTGTGAAAACTATCTCAATATGAAAAGAAGATTTGAAATGGTAGTCACTGAGTTTGAAAGGTCTCCAATTAGTCACAAATTCCAACAATGGATACTATTTTCTTGAATGCTTGAACAAAAGTTAGCGCAAAAAGCTGATGTTTCTGAAGTTACTACGAGTAACGGATTTGGATGATTTTTAGCTCAAAGATAGATTAATTATAGTTTTTAAACGCACAATGATGTTTAATATGTCTCGGGAACAGGGTTCTGTAAGCCACAGAAACTGGATCAGAATAAAATTTCATGCAAGCAAAGTCACAGATCACTAATAGTTTTACCAGTATAAAAATTGTAGTCTTTCATTAACTTTCGTAGGTAGCCCGTTCAATTACTCTGTCAATCAATTAGCCTGTTGCAGTCCACTGCTGGATAAAGGCTTCTCCAAATGCGCGCCATACGACCCGATCCTACGCCTTTCCCCGTTATTTAGCACTAGCTGTTGCCCGCGGCTTGGCCTGCGTGGACTTCTGATCCCGTTCCGCTTCGTGGCCCTCTGCGATAGTACAGATTACCTAATAGTTGGACCAATAGCGCGATGACCCAGACCTAGTGACACTCACAAATAATGTGGCTTCCTATTGGTAAAAGTATTTTCAAAATCGATTCAGTAAATTAACCCCTACAGCGTCATATACTCATAAACTTTACCTCTTTACAAATATATACTATACAATACATAACATACAAGATAATATACAAGATTATTGTGAAAAAGAATACAGTGCCATTTTCTCAAGCAAAGAAATCACACAAATAGGGTGGGTATTTATAAAAACATCTTGTTTTTCCGCAAGTTCAGAATGTAGTGAATGTTAAAAGTTGGATAAGAAACAAGTCCCATTATAGTTGTTTTGCCAACACAAGGTATGAATCAGTTTTAAGATCAAAAGCCGAGTAATCTATGCGAATAAACAATTTTGAATGGCCTGTTTGTGGCGTTATAACAACAAACACAATTTGAAACAAAAAACAAAACTGCAATTTTTAAACGTTTGTCTGTCTGTCTATCTTTTTGTCTGTTCGGTAATTGGTAATCTCCAAAACAGCTAGACATATTTTGCTGGGATTTTTACTGTAGATAGTTACAAGTTATCATTAAGCCATAACTTAGCTATTTTAGATAAGTGATTAGGGTTACGCAGAAAAATTGTAAAACTCAGATCGAAGTCCTTGCGAACGAAATCGCGTGCACAGCTAGTCATCACCATATTATATCTGGAGAAAGGGATTACTTATAAACAAGGGAAAAACATAAACGTTTTATTTACGGCTTTCAAGTTGAACAGTTTTATCACAGAATAAGTTTAGTTATTATTGCAAAAGTTTGTACCACAAAATAATCTAAATCATTATCGTCCCAACGCCAATCCTGCTTGCATTTGAAGCTTACCTTTTTTAAAGGCCAAAGCATATATGCTTAATATTCGCATATTTTTCATGCTCGTTACACTGAGATGCTGAACTCGGGAAGAAGGCCTGTTTCAGAGCTTCGTCCGTTTATCTCATTTGCTAGATGTACCAGTTAAAGTTGGTTTGGGCTTGGAGATCTAGGTGGGAACACTCGATTAAATTCATAAAGGGAGTCATGTTTATATAGTTCAAAATGCATTTGACTGCTTCTGTGGCGTAGCGGTAGTGAACACGGCTGCTACGCAGGAGGCGCGGGTTCGATCCCCGCTCAGTGCCAATATTTGTATGGATGAATATAAATATTTGCATTGGTCTGGGTGTTTCTATGTATAATATGTATGTATTTACAAAAAAAAGTATCTAAGTATGTATATCCGCATTCTAGATTCCATAACACAAGCTAATAAATAAGCTTACCTACCATGGGTCTAGATAGCTTGTAGAATGTCCTACAATATTTATTTATTTATTTATTTAGTTTTTCCGTAATGACTGCATTATCTATATTAAGAAAGGTATATAATGTATATATTTTTCTTATAAATAAAAATGGATGTTGCTAAGCGCAAAACTTGAGAAAGGCTCGACTGATTCGGCTATATATTTTTTTGTTCAATAGTTGCCATAGATCTCGGGCCGGGAATAGAATACCACACAGGCGAACGTAAACGAGGACAGAATAATATAAGTATGGTGAATAAAAGAAATATACACGTTGGGGTTTGGACATGCATTATTTGTCTTTACCAGTATTTTTTCCTCAATGTGCTACGACATATTAATATCAAAGTACCAACGAAAATCTACTGTATGTCCCTAGGTCCCTAGTGAGATATTTCATACACTGATTCTCGGTTGAGTAGAATATGACCAACCCATCTTTTCCCGTGGGTATCGTATAAGACGACTGAGGGAGAGGTTTTACATTCGATAAGATCCGATGTATAATATACAGCCCCTTAGCGGCATGAGCCAAGAAAAGGTGCCTGGCACACTGCAATAGCACAGAAGGCTCACCATCAATTACGTAGAACCGAATACAGAGTTTGTATCCACAAACTCTGTATTCGGTTCAGAAGGGTTTGGTAGAGGCCAATAAACATCCGTTTATTGGCCTCTGCCAAACCCTTCTGGTATAACAACAGGTGTATAAATGTGTTGCTAAGCGCAGATCTCAAGAACGGCTGAACCGATTTCGCATATTCTTTTTTTAGAATACTCCTTATAGTACGAGGATGGTTATTACGGAGAGAAAAATTTAAAAAAAAACGACTGTTGTAGGAAAGTTAGTCAGCGAGACTTACAGAATTGCAATTCATTTTTATTTATATAGATAGATATTTAAAAGTGTGAAGCCAAAACAAATTTACAACAAAATCTCGCTCAGAACTTTAATAGCTCAACTTGTTTTAATCTTATTTCTTTTCAATTCTCCGTTATTAAATTTTCAATCGATTTTCTTTTCAATTCTCCGTTATTAAATTTTTAATCGATTGAAAGAAGTGATAAAAGGTAAAAGTTCTTCGAGTTTGTTGATACCTCTGTTATCGCTTGTAACTTCATCGTCGAAGCCAAAGTCTTTTTTGTTGTATTTTAATTACAGCTGACTTACTTGATTGTCTTTCTTGGCCACTTGCCTTGTGTTTGTTTTTCTGAAAAATCATTTTCAAAGTAGACATAATTTATAATAGAAACTTTTATTAACAACTAGCTGACCCGGCGAACTTTGTACCGCCATATTTTTTAGCCCGTTCAAACTGTTTAAACCTTCCCTGAACATCCACGAATATTTCAAGACTAAAATTAGCTAAATCGGTCCAGCCGTTCTCGAGTTTTAGGGAGACTAACGAACAGCAATTGATTTTTATATATAAGAGAAGATGTTGTTCTACTAATTACGTCATTTGACCAATAAAGTTATTAACACAAATAATGTTTGAAACAAAAATAATTGATGGCTACTTTTGTTAATATTAAGTAAGTAATACATTGTAACTTTATTAATAGTCACATGGAGTGCACAGGTCCACCCCGGTTTGAGGCGAAATCAACCTCACCTCAGTGCAAATGCAGGTGTCGGGTTTTCCTCTCGGGGTTGATAAGATGAGATAGCTGCGGCTCCTGGTAAAGTCAATAAAAATCTCCTGTCTGTTGTTAATAAAAAGCAATAAACGGAGAGATTTAAAGCTAATATGTCCAATAAGATTTAGGCTTTTGTTACGTTTTCTCTGAGAGACAATTAACCGATAATTTCGGTCACTGAACTAACAAGAGCTTCGTTACCGCACTAAATCCTTGGAATGACGGCAGTTGTGGTATGTATAGCTCCTCGACGCTAGAGGGCTCTTCACTATATCTACTATCGTGAGGTAGGGAACTGCAACATCCACAAGATCAGCATAACTTCAAAAATACTCTTTAGAAACTTTATTGTTCAAAGAAAATTAAATTTTACCACTGCAGCTTTAAAGTCTGATTTTGCTTAGCGTTTTTTTAGCTGTAAGAGTGAATATGCAATAAAAATGAAGAATCAAGTTGCATGTGAAGAGCGGTATGGCGTCGTGCTTCGTTATCCGACTGCGGCTGCAGGACCATGCTAATTGTACACTCGTCATTACAATGAGTCTGTACTCAGTTAAGAGAATTTTGAATAATCCTAGTTACATCTCTGCTTTTTCTAGCTTGAGTACCTACTACGATAAAAATGTATTACGTAGGTACTACTTTGGGTTTGCTGGAAGAGAGCTCAGAACTCAACTTTGAGTTAAGCTTGCCTTTGTACATTACATCTCATTATTCTTCGAAAATTATTTTATGACATGACATGACTGACATGCTTGCAAGTTGTACAATGACAGGTTAATATGATGCTTTGTGCAGTGAATCTCTTAGTAGGCATTTCAAGAGATTAGCTATGGAGTGTTTCTCTCTCTAAATGTTTATTGTGCATTGAAATTAAATTTGGTGAAGTAGATATTATTAATAGTATTTCAGTATATTTTAATTCATGAACAATTTTTACATTGTGTTTGAACATTTCTACAGTATACTCGTAGTAATATTTTATATTTATGTATGTTTATGTGGGACTAATACAATGATTGGTGAAGTGTGGGTGTAAATTCACCTCTGCCTAACCCACCGGGGATAAAGGCGTGATTATATGTACGTCTTCACCCGTGATATAAGTACGTATTCGAAACCTCCTATTAAATCATATATGCCAGCAATATATTTATTTTTAAATAATGTATGAGAATTTGCTGGTTTTTTATTCCAATTCTAATCAGTAGTTCCTGAGATTAGTGCGTTCAACTAAACAAACAGACTCTTCAACTTTATTATTAATATTAATAAAATAAAAATAAAATAAAATTCATTTAATTCAGGCCACAAAACCCATATAAGTATCCAGTCATTTGGTGAAGAAAAATACCTTATGTTATTAATTCATCATACATACAATCAGCTTTTCACAATTTAATTCACAATTTAAAAATTACACAATTAATAGCATAGATATGAACTCGTGAGTCAAAATTATAAGTGTCGTTCTTAAATAAGGATAATATTATACTCATTGCTTGCTAGTTGTATTCTTTATTAATCTGAAATATATAATTAATTAATAGGTATAACACAAGCACTCAACATAATTTAGATGGAGGTTTACTTAACGGGCAAAACTAATATCTCTTTATTTACTCCAGTGCAACATAGTCTAGAAACTCAATAGCGACAATGCAAACAGCTGGCCATCCTCTAGACAATAAGTTGGTAAGCGAAGGCAAGACACACATATATAAAAGAATATAAAAAGTAAGGCCAAAGTACCAAAAATATTTCAGTAGCACCACACAAAAATGTAAACGACAATAGTACTTACAAAACATTAATCATAAGGATTATAATCACATGTACCTATGCCTACATTTTGTTCATAATGATATGTGTGAGTAATTTATTTATTTTAAGGGAAGAATTTCCAGTCATTAATATCTCTGACAAATTGTTCAATATGAATTCTGTAATTAATTCTGCTTGTGGTTGTCGTATTGATATATAAGCTTGTATGTTATTGTACTAATCTGATATAGAACAATCAATGTTTCATTGTTCGTTAGTACCTATTATTTTATGCGCTCATCCGATTCATAGCGTTCATCCGATTGCGGTTCAACTTTGACAATATATTGGCAGCACTTGGGTGAAGGGTATAAGGGCTTAGTTAGGATTCAATAGATGGCACCACAATCGAGTCGCAGGATGCCAGACGAACTAGGATGGGTAAATTTATCGTGTAAAAATGTCTGATGCAAAAGATAATTTAAAAGTGTAAATGCGTATTTTCTATTTTGAAAATACTACATCATAAGGGTATTTCCGTCTTCATACCACGAAAACTCATAGGTACTATTCTTAAATCATACCATATGCGTATTTCTTACTCATATAATTGTTAATTCATATCAATTCCTATTCATTCGTAGTAATATCGACGCAAAAAGTACATAAAAGTACGGATAACTCGATCACTCGTCCAACTAATTTAATCATTTTAATCAAGAAAAATATACAGATTATAAAAATAAAAAATTACAAACTCATAATATAGTTACGATTTCAGTAGAAAATATTATGTTACAAGCTCAGAACAAACGACTAAAATGTGCTGTTTTTTCTTTAATAAAATTCCAGCAATTAACATAAAAGCTAGGCAGCGCTACACTACTGCACATATTTTTCTATGCTGAAACCATCCCCGTCTGCAACGACCTGCGTCAATATTGACTCCTGAAGGAGCATCTCACGACTAATCTTATAGAAACTGTTTGCCTTCGCGATTGAAGGTTCGACGTTCTTGTGGAAACTTTCGCATTTCAAATAGAATTTGCATATAGGCTACGAGGTAATATTTCCGCCGCGGTTCCAATTTGAATATTGCTGACAAAACGAAGAAATTGAATATCTATCAGATGTTAGTCTTATCGAATAGTTTTAGTTTCCTTTGTGATGAAATATGTTATCAAACGTGGCCTGTTTTAAGTCGTCAGCACTTACAACGTATGCTGAATGTGCTGGTTTCAAGAAACTTCTTCACCAAAATAGAACAAAGGGATACATCACATTATGTTATAAGGAATCATTCACTTATTTCTTCAAAAAGAGCACGTAAATAAACATAAGACTTTATTGCTCGGAACATATAACTTGGACCTAAAATATTTTAAGGATAGCAAGAGGTGGACGAAATCAAATTCACCAAGTATAGACAAAACAATCCGCGCGCGCTAGGGCCTCGTTTGTTTCGCGATTTATGTCCAAGATACGTATCACCTCCGGCAACCGACGACCCACAGACGGCGTGCGTTTTAGTCGGTTCGAGTCCGACATAACCTCCTCCGGTTCCAGCGGGGGAGGTATCCGTGGAGATTTTTCGCACGATAAAAAAAAAGAAGATACGTCTCCCATACATGAAGCTAATTTATTTTTATCATGGCTGAGAAAAACACAATACCAGAATAAACTACAAACAAACCGTAAAATAAACAAAAGTTTCACAACATAAATATTTGTAGAAGCATCAAATCTAACCCTCTAATGTATATCTAATACAGTTTTAAACACGTCAACTGCTGACACTGTACGTGGTGTTGTTACGTATAAATTATTCTGTTATACGAACTCTATCGTAACATATGCACGATAAATTAGTTCGCATAATTTTAATGTTATCAACATCTGCCCGCATCAACGATCACACTATTAAAAGCGATATTGTACTGAAATGCCTATCTCAATTTGCATTTAAAATGTTGATGGTTGGAAAGGGTTTAATTCATTGCACGTATACTTCGTTACGAGCTTCTATTTACAAATGCTTTTAACTGTATTACTTGGTACATACCAATAATGGACGCTGAAGTTGTGATTGAAAATAACATTAGAAGTAAATAAATATATTTGTGTTTAATTTAAAATAGTCGAAGTGCTCGATGTTAATTTAAACTGTGTATTTTAATTTCAGCTACATAAGTTTCCAATAACAGACCTTTTTAGGGTTCCGTAGCCAAATGGCAAAAAACGGAACCCTCACAGCCACTTTTCTCCGAAACTATAAGGCCTTATGCTGTTGAAACTTGGTAAGAAGATGTATTCTGTGAACCGCATGAAGAATTTCACACAGAAATAAAAAAAAAGCATTAAATTTTGGGGGTCCCCATACTTAGAACTGAAACTCAATTTTTTTTTTTCCATCAAACCCATACGTGTGGGGTATCTATAGATAGGTCTTTGAAAATGCTATTGAGGTTTCTAACATCATTTTTTTCTAAACTGAATAGTTTGCGCGAGAGACACTTCCAAAGTGGAAAAATGTGTCCCCCCCCCCCCTCTAACTTCTAAAATAAGAGAATGATAAATCTAAAAAAAATATATGATGTAAATTGCCATGCAAACTTCCACTAAAAATTGGTTCGAACGAGATCCAGTCAGTAGTTTTTTTTTTTAATACGTCATAAACCGCAATTTTCGCCTTTGCTACTATGGAACCCTTCATGGGCGAGTCCGACTCGCAGTTGGCCGATTTTATTTTTATAATGTTCTCATTTATCATAAATTAATTTAAACTTAAATTATTCACACTGAATGACTAAATTAAAATTCAAAACAAATCTCTCCTCATTTTGAACTTATGTACTTTATTCATAAATGACATCCTTTTTAAATACGAACTCCCCACTTGGAAGATCCTAAGCTAATACAGGCTGTCTCATTACTACAGTCTTCAATAGCAAGGGATTGATGCAGGAGTGTGGCATAACGGTCCGTCCTGTATCAATCTAAGCTTCGTGGTGTGGAGTATGAACTCCACACCACGAAGCTCATTCAGAATGTCATTACAAATTTTACTTCGATCGCGGGACCATGGACTGTAGGCACATGCTGTAACTTGCATCTCGAATGATCGAAGTGAGCTCGATAGCTGAATCCGCGGTGATTTGTCAATTTCGCGAAATTGACCAATCACCGCGGATTCAGCTATCGAGCTCACTTCGATCATTCGAGATGTTTGTTACAGCATGTGCCTGCTGGACTGTCTACAAACAGTCTATACAGAGGACTGTATAGACTGTTTCTAGACAGGCGGCGATCTAATGGGGACCCAAAGAGGTTCCAGAATCGTAAATCGGCAGTTGGATACAATATACCAATAAGGGAGATTATATAACCATATTTGAAAACAAACACTTCAATTTACAAACCCAAATGTTAATAGTTTGGGTCGGCTTTCGGTCCAATGGTTTATAAAAGCTATCAAATGGAATATACATATAAATTACTTGCTTACAGAATGAACATGAATCCGTGAATATTCAGTGCACACATCGTTTTATGAACTGAAAAAGCAAAGGAAAAAAGTGGACAGGAATCAAATAGAATTCTAATAATATTAGTTTTCTAGTTTAAATCAAAAAGTATAAATTATTTAATCAAATGTACCTAGCTGCTTGCTCCAGTTCACTGCACTCACAATGAACAAGATTGAAGTCCTTGAATCCCCATTTACTCAGATTGAGTCTTTAACCTTCAGCTTCAGACTAATGTATCAGGTCCATGCCGGTGTTTTGTTTCAGCTTTGACCGGTTCGGTAGCTGACTAGGTTCAACTATCCGTACTGTTTTGCAATCATTAGTTCTAACCCATACAAATCTATACTAATTATCTACTAATACTATAAAGCTGAAGAGTGTGTTCGTTTGTTTGGTTGAATGCGCTAACCTTAGAAATCACTGGCTCGTTTATCGGGGAAGGTTAGGTATAGGCTAAATATCATTACGCTACTACTCAAGGAAGCGAAGCAATAACCATAAATGTCAAAAAAAACGGTAGATTATCGTACATTATTTGAAAAATAATTCATTGCAGGCATGTAATATGTTTTAAAGGGATGTTACGGGGTTTTAAAATAGGCATGCTAGAGGCGAAGCCGGGGCGGTAAGCTAGTATTATAAATGCGATTGTAACTCAATCTGTCTGTTATGTTTTTCGCCTAAACCACTGAACTGATTTTGATTAAATATGGTACAGAGATCATAGTAGAAAATGGAAATAGACTAGAACTTGAGAAAGGACTTAGGACTCTGATAGGAATCAGTTAGCCCAAAATAAAAACACGACATTTGAACTAGTACCTATTGCTATATCAATAGCTCAGCTCAGTAGTCAATCACAGACTAAAACGTATATAAAGAACACCCACCCCAAGGGATTCGGTATCCTAATTTATTTCAACAAAAGGAATGAGTAATAAACGTTGAACATATTTATTGCCTAGACTTCATTGTTGGAGATATATCTATTCATGTCAAAGCCTCAGGCTCTATTGAAGTTAGCTCGTCGCTGTAATGAAAAACGATTTCATAATTGAACACAGGCGTATGAAAGTTACAACTGAATTAATCCTTCAGTTGGAATATACTCAGAGTTAGGAATATAAAGCTAGATTTATCTTGTAAGAACTTTACTTACTTGTACCTACTATTATTTAACTTACTGAAATTGGATCTCGTCTTTGTTGAATTATATTTCTGTGTAAACATACTTAAAAGTCTATTATTATATTTATCTTTATTCGTTTTTAAAAATATAATAGTACATTATGGTACAAGTGAGCAAAGTTGGTGATTACCGCCGAGGCGCCATTGAGACCCGAGCCGCTAGGCGAGAGTCTTAAGAGAGCCGAGGACGGTAATCATCATACTCACGCGTGCTATACGACGTTTTACAACACACTTGCGAATAAAATAATACTACAAATACTGAATAAACAATACTACAAATTAATTCGTTTTCCTATGTGCGCGCATCTAACAATGGCGGTCGGCCATATTTAAAAAAAAATGAGGTTTGCATTTAACTTTTTTTTACTGTTTTTTTTTTCTATACTTAGAGAAAAAAAAAAGTTAATTTGAGTGAAAATTTTGTTTATTAAACAAGTATTACAAGTTGAAATTATTTATTTAAATACGAAAATGTATCAAATGAACATACAATGGGCATATTAATTTATTCGTACTATTAAACACGTTCTTTTTTGTATCGAAACTTTTTTTAAGAACATAGAAACTTAACCTATAAAATTTAAAAAAGAATCTATAACTCACTTGTGAATAATAGCAACGAAAAAGTCACAGTTTGATAATAGGTGTCATTACGTGCCTATTTGCGGTGAAATAATAGCACTTTTATAAGCAGGTGTGTTGTAAAAACTATTACCCCACCGGTATCAGGTACAGGGACCAAGCTACCGGTGGTTTGAGCTCCAACGAGTAATACGGCCTTCTGCATCAGGTCCTTGAGCCAATTGTCTATCACAAATCCCTTGAGATGTTGGTCAAAGGTCTTGATTAATCAGTCCGTGAACCGACACGATTATCGTGACATTCCACATGTCGACAACCTATTGAGCCAAATCCAAATGTATGCTTACAAGTCACAAATCAATCTCTCCTGCTAGCCGCTAAACCTGCTGATTGACTTTTCTCTCGAGGTTCGACGATCAGTACCCCTAGCACGAAAAACTATCGTAATCGTAACGGAGCATTGCGATTGGCAGGCTTCATGCACACACCATGTTCACAGTGGGCAGGCGGTCAATTGCAATGCTGCGTTTCCGTTCTCTCGATACGTTTACATTACGATTATGATAGATTTTCTTGCTCTGGGCACAAAATGATTATGTTCACTCTCATAAGCCGCGTGAGGCAAATCAAAAAGAGGAGAATTCGTTGCAGTTGGAGCCTTAAAAAGTCTGAGAACTCAGTCTAATTACAAAACTTTAATATCGCCGATAGGTTGTGCATTTCTGATGGCAGTCGCTTCGCGAAAAATGTCAAAGTTTAACCATTTCGTAGTTAAGCTTAAAGTCGACCCCAACTGAGTTGGAAAAATGCTGAGAAAATGATGACCGCCAACAAGATACCTCTGCAGCTTACTTTGCAAGAAGTAAACAGAAACTTAAAATAACGATTCTAGTGTACGCATACAATGAGTTTCATAGTTATTATGAAACTTGGGAGAGAGTCATACGAGTATAGCTAAGAACGCTACTCGTTGACATATTTACTTTCACAACTTTTAGAGACGGTAGTGTTTAAGTTTGACTTTCAAATTTACTTTCTGTTGAACAAGATTTCAGTGGAGACCGCGAAGTTGTTTAAAGACATGTATAAGACTAGCACTGCCCGTTTGAAATTTAAAGGTTCAAATTTTATATCACTTGCTCTGTTTCAAACTATGGTGAATATGGACGTCTTAAAAAGAGGAAAATGTCATCATACCGTTTAAAATAACAATGAAAAAGTTACAAAATACGCAATGATGGGCATTCTGACTTTATCTAGATCATTTGCACAAGTGTTAATAAGTACGCTAAATAGACGGGACTAGAGATAAACTTTACAAAAGACACTACTACCGCCTATAAGAGAAGTAGAATACAAATGAAGATCGTGTATTCTGGTTTTTAGGGTTCCGTAGCCAAATGGCAAAAAACGGAACCCTTATAGATTCGTCATGTCTGTCCGTCAGTATGTCACAGCCACTTTTCTCCGAAACCATAAGGCTTATGCTGTCGAAACTTGGTAAGTAGATGTATTCTGTGAACCGCATTAAGAATTTCTTACAAAAATAGAAAAAAAGCATTAAATTTTGGGGGTCCCCATACTTAGAACTAAAACTCAAAAAAATTTTTTTCATCTAACCCATACGTGTGGGGTATTTATAGGTAGGTCTTTAAAAATGCTATTGAGGTTTCTAGCATCATTTTTTTCTAAACTGAATAGTTAGCGCGAGAGACACTTCCAAAGTGGAAAAATGTGAGTCCTCCCCCCCTCTAACTTCTAAAATAAGAGAATGATAAATCTAAAAAAATATATTATGTAAATTGCCATGCAAACTTCCACTAAAAATTGGTTCGAACGAGATCCAGTCAGTAGTTTTTTTTTAATACGTCATAAACCGCAATTTTCGCCTTTGCTGCTACGGAACCCTTCATGGGCGAGTCCCACTCGCACTTGGCTGAATTTATTTTTTATTATATCTCAATCTTTAACAAAATTGAAGAGTCAATTATATTAATGCTATTTATCTGTTTCTCCCGTCTCAATTATTGTTATCAATATTGAAGAAAATGAAGAAACATTACAAATGTTTGATACCTACATCTTCATTCTCTTTTATAACCTGCAGGTAAACTTTCGAAGTGTAACACAATTGTCTGCCGCCAAACAAACGGTCAGCACTACGAACTATTGATCGCAATTAGTACAACACGTTCAACAGACAAACTGAATGAACAGCATTACTCGTGTTGAGAAAATTAATAAACTGCTTCATACAATAACACTAATCATACGTACACAAGTAGGAACCTAACTTAGCCTAGTTTATCCTGAACTTTCAACAGAAAATCTACACAAACAGAAAGTTTAAGTATAGAATGGGTTCATAACAGTTTGCGGGTTGCTATGCGAGTGTTTAAAGCATTCCACGACCCGTAAAATGGAACGTGTAGCAGCATTTAATTTGAATGTTACGTTGAGCTTAAATCGGTGCTCGTCGTCGGGAGCCTAGTTTGTTTGACTAGTTACTTCACTGTCCAAGTTGTCTAAGACAAACACGAAACTGCTAAACTTGAAGTTTCCTCCGCAGGGTACTGGATTTCTCACCACCAAGAGCGTTATCTTAATTAAGGATTTCGCCTCTATAGTTTGGTGACGAATTTATTAAAACTTAGTTGGTAGCAACACTTGTTTGCAGCTTAGCGTTTAAATTTATAACTTTTCTGTCTCTATTACTTTCGAGGTATTTTTTTTTGCTTCTGAATTATTATATTAGAGCTATCGAGATATTTACCATGATTTTTTGGAGTTTCCAATATTTCGGCGCTGATGCAAGCACCGTGATTACGGAGGAGGACGTGCTTACATGAGTGAAAAATATCAGAAACTACAAACAATAAATGGTAGATATCATAATAGCTCTAATAGTAATGTGAGTGACCAATCATTTAGTAAAAATATTATTATTTAGCCCATTGTAACGCCACCTACCAAGTCTACACTGTAAGGAATAGTAGACAAAGTATTATTGTAATCAGAGAGTAAGGTGTAAACATTTAAAAAAAAATCTTCTGTCTACGTCTAAGGTATGTCTAATTATTAAAGAATATGATAATGCAACGAATTCATAACACATTAAATACTCGTATAATTCATGAGTCTAGTTAGCTATCGAATTAACGAGTCTAGCTTGCAGTAATAGTATTAGTACTTAATAGTAGTAATTTTATCCGTGGCTTACGACATAATACTAGTAGGTACTTTGTAACCAAGGTATTATGCCGTAAGGCAGGATTAGATCCCAGCCTTACTACTTTCTAGATAATTTTCATTTCAAACACACCATTTAATTCTAGTTATATCAGTAACTTTGAGAAGTTTAATTTCCAATTACAATTCGAAATTGCTATCCAAGTAAAGGCTACTGAAATTGAGTTACCGTTTGTTAGCGTAGTTTTCGGGAATCTTTTGAATAAATATCTGTATTCGTGGAAATCCAATCTTACTTGTTGTTTATTTAAGTAGATATAAGAAATGCCAGGTAACAATAGAAAACCCAATCATTGTTGTTGTTGAACTTCAAATTAATTTGCTTCTGTTGTGTATTTTGAACCCTTGCTTTATATTATACCTTACCTATAACCTTTTCTTAGATAGATAGATTAACTTACCTTCGTTGTATATTATTAAATGTATAAGATTTACTTAGATACCTGAGATCTAAATCATGACCAAACTACAAAACTTTTTACATAAACATTTTATAGGTTACTAAAAAAACAATTTGTAACCAACTTCAAAACCGATTAGTCCTTATTTATGTTTATTTTTTTTTATTTATTAAGCTGATCTTGTCTATATATAGGCGCCTGTTTACAGTGACTAACTGTTCACTGTGAGTAAATTACATGGATATGTTTTGTGCCCAGACTAAAAGAATACCATAGACGGAACGCATAGAACTAGCGCGAATGCAGTATGGAAGCCCGCACGTAGGCACACGTGTAAGGCAGTGGATAGTCTAAAAGTGTAGATGAAAATATTGTAAGAATGACCAAATATACGTACTTCTTATTCATTGGTTTACTCATTCTTTATGGAGTTTAAATCTAAACTTTGAAAGGGACCCTACCAAACGAAGAATTATTCTGACAACTAAGTTACTTATGTATGAAATGGTTCTGTTGAAATTTTGTTTGGAATACATCTTTGACCATATGAATTCGAATACACTATCTAAAACTACCTCTACTCCCTTTCAAAATGAGGTCAATAGCGCTTTTAAACTTAAATTAGACTTAACTTAAGCTCTTGCTCGACTTACTCTTGGAACATAACTCTAAAATATTTTGGCTCCGATCTTCTAATTTAAGTTAGGTCTTAGTTTGAAACAAAACTTAGTAGTGGTTTAGCCAGAATCCTAAGTTATGGTCACATCAATTAGTGTTCATATATTTCGTAGTTGCTTTTAATTACAACCAATTTATTTAGTGCTTACCTAAGCCCAAATGACCCGCCCTTTGAGTTTATATATTCTAAGGACGATGCCACCACCTCCCTTACGCACACAAGTAAATTAGATTATTTTCAGACTTGTTGGTCAAGTAGTCATATTTTGACAGCCCCGATTCTGCTAATTATTTATCACTGTCATGCCACACACACTGACAAAAATGCCATTTGATTTTAAACTTTACTGTTATGCTGTTAATGGCATCTTTCAAAGTTAATGGAAAACTGGAATACATCCTTATTCATTGAATATTGGACTTTAAATCTAAATGAATAAAGTCACGAAATTAATGGCTACGACAGTGATTGACAATTAGCAGAATGGGGGTGCAGATGTCTTGTTCTATAAAGTGCGTATTCCGGATTTATCACACGACTAGTTGACCACAAAGTTGGCATACGTAATTTACGAAACACACAGGTGAAGTGAATGTAGTGAGGTGCCTCAATTCAGTTTACACAAGCCATACTCTGGTATACCTCGGGACGCGTAACCTGAAATTGGACCTAAATCTTGAGACAAACGAGGCCATAACGCGCGCGGGTTGTTTTGTAATAATTTATGCTTGTAAAATTTGAGCTCATCCACCTCCGTAGCACCCCGTGCAATCCTCAAACGACACACAATAAAGGTGTACTGCGCTTATAGAGCACATTTTGAGCACATTTTTCATCCCAAGATATATTATGTTCCAAGCAATACACTATCAAACATTATAAAGTAAAGGCAGTCTTATAACGTCTTCTAAACTGGACGTTTCAGCGAAATTGCTCGTCAATCCTCGTTAGAAAAATGGCAAGAGGTCGTTTTCACTGTATTTTTAATAAATCTAACGGAGAGCTGCTGAATGCCGCACAGGGCAATATGAATGGAGAACATAAATTCTTCTTTGCATTGGTTATACAAGCCGCATATGACGATGGTCCTACAGCTAAGATATGTCATCGTTTGTCAGGCTTTTCTTACATTAGTGAGATTTTTTCTTGATTGCGGTCCGAATTTTAACCAACTTATAACGTACCTAACTGTTTATGTTAGACCTGCTGAAAGCAGTTAATTTCAAGTTTGTAGGAAACTTGAAATTTGGCAGATAGTTTCTCATTATAGTTTCTGAGATAATGTGATTAATCAGCGAATGATATTTCTCTTTTATATACATATATATGTATATATTGTTCTATGAATTTTAGCTCAAAAAGATATTCATTACGTAACTAAGCCGAGTGTCACAACGATGTTACGAAAAGCATTAACGAACAAATTAATAAGTAAATTAAAGGGCCATTATAAAACTGAGGTATCTCAAGTAAAGCGAGTAATGCCCGGAGCGATAATTGCAAACAGTTTACTAACAGCAACGTAGATATCAGATTCAGCTTAAACAGACGTTTCCGTCGCCTCCACCGAAGGACCGTTTCCGCCGGAAGCCGGACGCGGGGAGGGCGGGTGGTGGAGTCCTGAAGCCCGCACTAAGCGGATTCCAAACAGTCGGTTATATAACATTTACATCTACGTGTTTATTATTATTTAACATTGAGTTAAATGACCGTAGAGCACAAGGCGTTTAAGTCATTGGGGTTGCGCGCGCAGATAGCTATCACTATACTCTTTACAATTTGTATTGGGTTTTACTTACATTTTTCAAGAAAGTACAAAGTGTACCAGTGGTTAGCGAATCGAGTGGCACATCATTCAATTAAAACAGGCAAGTATTTTAGGCAACCTCCGTGGCGCGGCGATAGGAACATCGCCGATACACAGGAGGCGCGCGTTCGATCGTCACTTAGTGCATATTTGCATGTATGTGTTCATGTATATGGGAATTAGCATTGGTCTGGTCTTGCCTTCGAGAGCACGTTAAGCCGTCAGTCTTTACGGGTAACTCTAGCTGCAACGCTTCAATAATGCCATTGGGGTGTGGAGGTCAGATGGATCGACCTGCTTATCTTCTACGGTAACGCCAAAGAATCTCTCTATTTTTACAGGGTCGGCAGTATGAGTGTGACTCCTCTGGTGTTGCATTTGTCCATATGCCACGGTAACCACTTTAGATCAGGTGGGCCGTGCGCTTGTCTGTGACCTAAGTAGTATGTATAAAAAAAGGAGTTCTACTTCTTACACTTCCTCATATCGTATAAACTTTTTCACAGTAGGTCTCGTATCAGAGCATAGTATTAAACTCTGATATCTACACTCTGATATAATTCTGAATCTGACATGTGTTAATATTGGTGATATTATATCAGCTACAAACTAATAATGTCCAATATCAGCATTCGATATCTAGGGACGTTGGTAAACCAGGTTACCGATACTAGAGTCTCGGTTGATTAGGTTTGAGGTCTATACCGATACGCCCGCTATTTGTAACCCTGTCTCTATAACGATACCATGCGGTATACTGAATCGGCTATGATAATAATTACGATATATAATAATAAAATCTTTCAACCAACATTCAGAGTGAGGTGCCTCTATACTCTTTTTTATAGTGTGTAAAATCCCCACGGAAAAAACGGAAGCCGGCAGGGGCGGTTATATCGGACTTGAACCGACTAAAACGCACGCCGTCTGTGGGTCATATGTTGCTGGAGGTAAGATTGGCCATGTCTTTCGAACTGGTCCTCTTCGGGTGTGGGGCATACTCCGAAAGTTTTTTAATCCGAGAGCTAGTACGATTTTTCGAGTACGTTCTTGAGGCAAGCTGGAAACTTGTCAGACAACTCTCCTATTATACCTCAACGTCTCTCGCACCCCGGCCGACCCAGGGCCATGTCTTTTGAACTGGCCCTCTTCAGGTGTGAGGCATACTCTGAAAGTTCTCAGGACGTACGTACGTGTCACCGGCACTGCTACTAATTAACGAATAAGGTTTCGAAGTCTCGAATACTTGGAGATCTGATCGTCGCAGATATAAAAACCTTTTTCAAACCAACATACGAATAAATTCGTTTGTATTTTTATACTAGCTGATCCCGCGAACTTCGTACCGCCTTTTTTTTTTAATTTTTCTCTCCGTAAGAACCATCCCCGTACTTCAAGGAATATTCTAAATTAAAAAATAAAAAAACCCGACTACTGTCTAAAAGATTGAAACAAGCTTGATAGCAGGCGGTACCTACCCATTTTCCAATCATAAACCGAAAGAAATTTAATGGGTACCGCCTGCTATCAAGCTTGTTTCAATCTTTTAGACAGCAGTCGGGTTTTTTAATTTTTTAATAATTAATTTTATTTTAACCTTTTTAGTTAGGATATGACATCTATATATTTTTGTAATCTCCTTTTAATTCTCTTCATTTTGAGACCCTACTCGATAAATTTGAATGAAAAAAAATGTTTGCCAACACATATTTTAGCATCAAAAATCTACCGTATAGTTTTTGTTGGAATTTTATGTACCCTATGACACTCGGGAGATGAATACCTTTCATTTGAGACCCTATTCATCAAAATCCGTCCAGGCGTTAGGCCTGTAAAGGGGAACAAAGAAAACTACATACATACATAGACACATACATACATACATACAGGGATATAGGGATTCATTTTTATGTAATATAGATTATTACTCTTTGAAGCGCGTAAAATTGTGTTTAGAAACTTAGACAGCGCGCAGACGCGATCAAGTACGGGCCCTGTATATCTGCAGTGCAGTGTTGACAAACTTTTGAATTAGTTCCCATTTTCATTCCTTCGTATCAGCACATTCTACATGACTCATAAAACATGCGTAATCTATATATATAAAAATCAATCCCTATTTCCCTTGGTCACGCCATCACGCGTAAACGGCTGGACCGATTTCACTATTTTTTAGAATATTCCTTGAAAAACTAGGATGGTTCTTACGTAGAAAAAAATTACGTTACTACTTAAGGGAGCAGAGCCGTAACCATAAATGTTAACAAATCCGGCAGATTTTCATACTTTGCGAGCCTATAGATGACTGAATGGGTTACGGGGTAAAGAGGGTAACAGGACTTAGAAATGTGCCGCGGGCGAAACCGGGGCGGGTCGGCTAGTTGCTTATAATAATTACAAGAGTAGGTTACCAGCGGTAAGAGTGTGATGCTGTGCTGATAGGTACGTACGTTTTCTGCCTATGATATACCTCTTCTCTTCTTCTTCCTCTTAGCGTTAATTCCCAGTCGCATCCGAAGCTTTCAGCCCGGAGTCTGGGGTCCGCTTTTACCAGTCTTAACCACGGATTTGGCTAGACCTAGATATTTTCCGTGAAGCGATTGTCATCTGACCTCCACAACCCAATGTTAACATTAGGCGATATCGAAGTTTTGCAGTTAGACCGTTGTTTTTTTTTGGATTTTTGAGGGCTCCAACTACCCGTAACGACTGCCATAGATGTTCTCATGGCAACCGGGACCGACGGCTTAACGTGCTCTCCGAGGCACGACCAGACCAATGCAAATACTCATATTTCATTAAAGAAAGAAAGAAGAAAGAAAATATTTTTATTCAAACCTAGCATAAATAAGATATGCACATTTCAGCAACACAAAAACTACAACATTGTGCTTATATATTAAAATTAAATGCATCAAAAATAGCCAGGTAGAAAAAATGTAGTATGCAGTATTCACACAAATATTTGCACTGAGCGGGGATCGAACCCGCGCCTCCTGCGTAGCGGCCGCGTTCACTACCGCTACGCCATGGAGGCTGTCGATATATATACCTCTATTTATAATTTATTATGAGATTGTATTATGGTTGATTTTTTTAGTACCCTGTCGTGCTAATATTATAATAATTAATGTGAAAGTTTGTGAAGTGTACGAAGCTACGAGCAGTACAGTTTAGGTACATATATTGCACATATCATAATAATCCATGCACTTTACATAAATAGGTATGGTGACACTTTCAAAGTACACATAAAACTAAAGCTGTGCACATTGCTGACTAATGTATGTAATATACGAACAACAGAGTGAGTTGTCACAGTGATAACAGCGATGGTTTGACACGGGGCGATACGTACGTTATCAAGAATTATCTCGCTGTTGATTTCCGTTACTATTAATAACCATTATAATTAAACTAATAAATAACATAATTATAATTATGTTTAAATACAGTTACAAAAAAAAAACAAATATGGAGTTCTTCAAGAAGGGCATTAGAAGGTTCTTAACGGGGTCGGTAGCGCAGGTGAGACGCTCCCAGTGTTGCATACCTCCATATGCCACGGTAGCCACTTTCCATCGGGTAGGCCGTGTACTTGTTTGCCACCTAAGTGGTAGTGGCAGTGGTGGTAACATTCAATCTAGTTTAGTAATTTATTGAAAATGGTACCTCCAAATATCACATCGTGTGGGTGTATGTATAAAAGCATCTGATGAGGCCGTCAAGCTGAGTACCACCATATCATGGTACGTGTCTGTAATGGTGACCCTCTTTTGAGAGACTTTGCCTTAAGCTTACCATCAGGCGAGGCGAAGTCAAATTGACGTGTCCTATATAAAAAAAGTGTGTGTGTGACTGTACAGTACAGTCTTTAAGTAAACGCTAAAATGTTGCCGTAATTAAGTATACAAAAACTGGCAAATTACTGGCAAGCTCCTCCAATATCTTACGTGTACTAGTAATAAGAGGCTTGTAATTAGAGGGTCTATACATTATGTTTGGTTCCCAACAGTTTGGAACTGCATCTAAGTTCAACAACTGCCAAAGTACCTTTAGCAAATATTAATTGGTGAGAACTTTATAGTCGTATGCTCCGCTAGTTCTAGTTCAAACACAAATACGTACTTACTTTGGTATTAGGAGTGACTTATAGTTTCAGTTTAGGGGTGTTTGAATAAGAAAGTTGGATAATGGTGGCGATGTTTTGATGTAGAAGTTTTAAATAACCACGGTATAAACGATGTGTCTTGTCAATATAATGAGGTGAAAGATTAAATGCCATGGTTTCCACACGATTTTCCCCGCTAGAATGAATTTAATGGGGAAAGTGGAAAAATTAACATTCCACTTTGCCCCACCAGTGGGGACGCTTGGTGGGGCAAACTGGAAGAACACTCTCGTAACGTTTCCGGCCAAGTAAAATAACGGCTGCTCTATCTCTTCTTATGCGACCGTATGTTGGGTGATGCTTTAAGATGGGGCTAATTCTACAACCAACAGTAAACATAGAGCATATAAAAAGTGCCCGGTTGATGACAACATTAATGCCTTCTATTACGTGAGGTTAAACCATATTTGAAGCTATACTTTTGAATGAAATTGTAAAGCAATTAGTATGGTAACTTTAAACTTCTTGTTGTTCACAACTGTACTAAATCAACGGATTTTATGTAAAAAATATAGCTGTTTGTGTATGAGGGGACCTATGGGCACCTGAATGGAGGTCGAATCTATTAATTAAAATTTATTTTATTCCAGAGGACGAATGGGTAGGTACCTTAAAAATTAATTAATATAATAATATTAATTAATTTTTAAGGTACTTTATCATAAGGTATTTTATTCCAGAGGACGAATGGGTACCTTAAAAATTTATTAATATAATAATATTAATTAGTTTTTAAGGTACCCATTCGTCCTCTGGAATAAAATAAATTTTACCAATAGGTCAAGACCAATAGGTCTCCTACCGAAGGACCAATGGGCACCGAAAAAGGGGTCGAAATTAACAACTTTTATGCTACAGGTCGAATTTTAGAGGATCAATGGGATCTGACCCTTTCAAATCGATAAAGATAAAAAAAAGTGAAATAACTCAGACGTAACTCGGACCCGTAACCAGTCCCTTATTTTCTGTTCAAATTCGAGTCCTGCGTGTGTCGTTTCACTTTTTCCTATCTTAATCGATAATAACGCTAATCTGGCTGCTACACGCGGCGTTGCCTGTGTAGAATTTTAAATCCGTTTCCGTTACGTAGATGTCAGCTAGATCCGTTGAAGTTTGAGCATGACTTGAGCAACAAACATCAGAACAGTTACTTAATATTTCCCATTTATATTGTCTATAGTAAAAATATGATAGAATATGGATATTAATATTATAATTATCCCTTTAGAGATACCAGAGCGTTAGTACATGTAGTAGGTATGTATATTTGATAAAAGACTTGGCCACTTTGCCAATATTGGTACGAGTACATAAGTTGCGATAGTATTTTACGACTAAAAACACCTTCCGGTTATGTTACATATAGTTTCGATGCCAATACTACTTACCTACTAGATTTAACTCTTGAATAAAAATTCAGTTGGTTAAACTACTGAAATTATACCACTTTTTAACGAATTCTATCGTTACGTAACGGAAACTGGGACCCAGTCATCCACTAATCAAACCCAATAAACAGCAAAATACAGCAAGACTTAACGACACAGTGAGCTCATTCTGCGTAAATAGTAACACCAACAAGTCATCGTGATTCGGGTACTAGAAAACTTAAGGTCTCTGCATACGTAACGGGTTTTTTCACGGACGGGACGGGACGTGAAGCAAAATGTATGCGGCCCATCCCGTCCCGTCCCGTCCGTGGCCCCGTGATATATGCATTGCCGCATATATTTGTATGAAACGATATTTCCAAAACTTCACGTCCCCGTCCCTTTCGTGAAAAAACCCGTTACGTATGCAGAGACCTTTATACTTCAAAACTATGTGACAACTATCATCTCTAGTCACCCCGTGAACATGGCTGCTGAAAAGTGGTCGAAACGTGGGACTAAAAGTAAATAATAACAAATAAATCGCGATAGCATCCATTCATCCATCCATAGTGAAATTCGCGTAAACTTTAGAAAATACCATTGGTTCGGTTTAAAGATATTTATTTCTCAAAGAACATACATTGTTTACTTAAAAGAGAAACTTATGAGATAAGTAATTACATTTGACAAAATGTTCATATACGGTAAAAACTACTTAGCCATAACGTAGATACATTTTCATATAAGGCACTGACCCACAAGTAATATTTCATTTTAAGTTTCATCGTAGGATCTGCGAATCTCACTAAAACTTGCTAAGTATTTTCTTGAAATTTCCAAGATGGAGTGCAATCACGGGTTGTAAGATCGTTGCAGTGAAGTTTCGAATCGAACTTGCGACCAGCGAAGTCTTTTCCATTTTCTAGACTTGTGATGAAATTCTCGAACTCGCCAAACAGTTTCCTTTTGAGATGTAATATTGATATTTAGTTAGTTATGAAATAGCTTTGCAGATTTTTTTTGAATCGATTAAACCTCAGCTGATATAATGAAACGATGACTATGATTTATTATGTATAATGTGAATATGACGCTTATGAAGACTTGAATTTCCATTCATATAGACCTACTATGTGTATACTCTCTTAAGCATATGCTATGAAAACTGTCACTTGTATTATATAGAGAGAAAAAAACGAAATAATAAAATCATTGGTGCTCCACGTGAAACTATCTTAATCGTAACGTAAATATATCGAGAAAACGGAGCATTGTGAATGGCCGCATGCCTTCTGTGAAACTGTGTGTGTGAAACCTGCCAATCGCAATGCTTCGTTCTTTCGATACGTTTGCGTTACGATTAAGATAGTTTTTCATGCTAGGAGTACAGTAGTCTTGTGTTATGGCAATTACCTATTCTAGCAACTGACCAAGCTAGACAATCAAGAAAATAATACATAGTTTTCTAATATCGATAATTACAATCACTGTGTTAGCAAGTACGATTCTAAAATTTAAACATTAAGCTTACATTAAGTTCTTATATAATTTTACTGAACAAAGTAAGAAAGAGCGCATTCACCAGCAGGAGTTCCAGTATTCGTCATTCAATAAAACTAAAGAGGCGTCGTTACGAAAAAGCTTGGTTCGCTCAGGTGCAACTGACTTAACACAATTGAGTTCGTTATTCCAACGGCGCATTGTTCGGGCAATAGAGACTTACGGCCTCGATCTGCAATCACCCTGATTTATAGACTTTAGAAACGACCAACAAAGGTTGTTTTAAAATGGGGGAAAATAAAATGGGCAAGTTAACACTCAGTGACTCCTCAGTATCTAAACTGACAGTTATCATTTCATTGGAAAAGCAAATCAAGTGTTACATTACGTTTGATCACCAATTGTATAAAAAAAATATCATAATTGTATTACTAAATAATCTATTTTTATGATGTTCTGTTGCTCAACTATTCCCCACGGCTTAAACTGCGTGGAATTGTGAATATTGTGATCGTGGTCGTGACCTATCTCGTAATAAAATGTGCGATTGTGCTATTATCTATCTGTCTGAAATTTCACCCAGATATGCAATAATATTAGCAATCTGGCATGATTGGGTAAGAAACATACATCGAAAATTCGCCATTTTCGCATTAGTCATATATTATGTATTAATAACGTAACTCACCGGGATGTTTACAATGTTTTTATTAGGTTCAAGCATCCGATATTACCAGAATTGTATTCAGAGTGGAACGCAGTAAATCATAAGCAATTCTGATGTAAGATAAAACGTGAAAATATCGATATAACTAATAAATATTGCTTCTTCTTGCCGCATACAAGGCACATTTGTTCTTATTTTCAATTTCATGTAAAACGATTCTATAAATTTTAAAATCGCTGCCCAGACAGGAAGTTAGATCGAAATCGTGGCGGTCGGGAGGAAATTGCTCATTCTCACGCGAACGACCGCCGCCTCACTCCAGGGAATCCGCTCTAATGGAAAAAGTTAAAAAAAATACAAAACTTTTTATTACAAAGCCTCGACGGACTTACATACCGACTGCTAACTATGAAGGGAGCTACGAGACTAGAATGGAATTATTGTTTGTGACACCCACGCAGAGTAATTGCGAACTTTATTTAATTTATTGTATTGCAAAGCTGCACACGTAATGTAATAAATTATGGATAAAATATAATAAAAGTTAGACAGAGACAGAGATTAATATTTCGAATTGTATTCTGTCTGTACACACATTCTAATCGTTGATTTATTTTTGAGTAATATGCTGCTCTTTTGAAAATTCATTCTGATTGTGGCGAAATGATGTTGATGCATCACAGGTATGCATTCAATGACGCCTTATTTTAATTATGGGTGCATGCTATAACAGTGGTCATGAAGAAGAAGCTTTTAATACACTTTAATGTAGGTAATAAGCAGTCAATGTAGTGACCTAGTACTACTTCTATTATGCAAACTGCTGCTGTTTTACTTTGTAGATCGTAGCTCACGTTCCGCAGAAATGGGAAACTCATTCAATTGATTAGATCGTTAAAGTTAAATATTTATCCCTGTTGTAGAGGTGACTTTTGAAACCAACTATCCTTAAAACTATTGTAGTTCAAAACCGCGAGGGTACAGTACTATTATTTAATTCTGTAATAATAGTTTATTTTTGACTGAAAATTATGAATGGAAAGTTCCTCGGACATTTATTTCTTTGATAGTAAAAAGAAAAGAAATGAAAATAAATACATTTATTACAAACACAACGCACATTACATATAGACAACCTAACTTACAGGTGAGTTTTACTCGGCTTCGCAGATTTTGTTTGGAACCCTGAGTTTGTTTCTATTGATATCCTGATCTAAAAGTGGGTATTATGAACTGTACTAATACCTAAATTACAAATGCGAAAGTAGCTGGAGCTAGTATGGAGGTGATAAAGCCGCGGAGAACAGTTAGTAATAAATAAAATTCACCTCTGTACACTCACATTTCACCGTAGGTATATATTTTTTGTTCGTTTGGTTATATTCAATAGGACATGAGGGCAATAACCTTATCCACTTTTGTTAGAATAATATTCTGCGTCTGAGAATTTTTCGACAGATAAATCTAGCGTATAATTCCTTGACCTATAAAGCAAAGTGCAAGACCTGCGTTTGGCCTTTTCTGGCAATTTCTGGTTCTATAAGCAGGACATGAAATAAATTGAGGACGCGAAACTACCACTTTTAATTTTAGATTTGCTAACATTTGAAATAGTGACTTACAGGTATTTTGGATTATGATTATGATTAGGTACTAATGCACAATACCCAGACCTCGATTCTTCTTATTGTCAACCACTGTCAAACCACAGACACTGCAAAAAATGCCATTTAGCTTTGGACTTCACTGTTATGATGTTAAAATGTAAAATTAAACGCATCTTGTAGAGTGAGTGAAAAAATTTAGAACTTTAAGTCTAAGTCAATAAAGTCTAAAATTAATGGCATCTTTTGCAGTGTCAGAATTTATTTACATACGTAAGATATCATATCTTGTCTGCTTAGTGTTATAAATAAAAAGGTAACTGATAAACCTATGATTAATCCAATAGTTTCATGACATAATGATAAGCAGCGATAGCATTGTTATAAATAATATTTACGTTCAACAAATTTACTTTTAGCAACTTGATTGTGTAGAATGTCCTACAATATTTATTTATTTATTTATTTATTATTATTATTATTTATTATTTTCAATTTAAATATTATTTCCTGACTATCAAAACGTATCATGGGAATGATAATTTACTATGCCATGACCTAGGAATATTTGATCATGAACGTATTATTATTTATTATTTTCAATTAAATATTATTTCCTGACTATCAGAACGTATCATGGGAATGATAATTTACTATGCCATGACCTAGGAATATTTGATCATGAACATATTATTATTATTATTTATTATTTTCAATTTAAATATTATTTCCTGACTATCAGAACGTATCATGGGAATGATAATTTACTATGCCATGACCTAAGAATATTTGATCATGAACTGACTGGCTTAACGCCAGTAACAATGAAAGTGGAAGAAGACCATGTCATTGGTCATCATTAGGATAGCAAACGATTTGTGGTTCACAGATATCCTTCCCCCATTAAGGTATGATTAGCAGAGAGAGAGAGAGAGAGAGGCGGCAGATACAGCGTATTCATTACTTGTTAAACTCCGATAGCGATAAAAGGGACCATTGAGAAGCCGCAATGAATAACGCGTATTTACTGCGTGTGTCCGCAGTTGTTGTATGCGGTTATCTTCAGAATCATACCTTTAAGAGGCATAGTATACACAGATGTATCGACTGATGAGCTGCTCCAATGGATACTAATGAATTATGTTTTATAGAATAGAGTAATAATTATGTCGCTATTCCCCCGATGAAATAGCGAAACCACGATAAATAATATAGTCAGTAGAAGCCTATTGAAAAGAATATTCTTCTTTCTACGAAACCAGTTCCGTAGGAAGAAAAAAACCTCTTTGTACGTAACTGGTTTCATGGCAAGAGAAATAATTCTTCTCACGTAACCAGTTACGTAGCATGGTTTCGTCGGCGGCCGAAGCGAAAATAAAGGAGTTACTGATGTGATGACGGTAGTGCGATCTCCTTTGTTTTTCGCCCTGCTTTAATTTCGAATATTATCTTTTTGTTCATATACTTAGAATTGGAGAAAAACAAATGGTGGAAAACTTGATCGTGACGAAGGGGATTGAACTAATTATTCTATTTAAGGTGGTATTTATTTCGATTATGCACGCTAAGTATTATTTGTAACAAACCATTGAGTAAAGTTCGTATATCTGGTACAGCACGTTCACTTATTTTATTATAGGTATATTGTCCCGGCAAATATACTCCCAAAATTCCATCGTACTCCTGGAGTAAATATCTCCAAACTGATATTCCATCTAACTTCTCTAACTAAGCTAAATTGTTTGTGTTAGGACTAGATTTTACGTCGGTAATGGCTAGGATTCGAATCCGGAACCTCTCAAATTAAGGTCAATTCCTGCAATAAGCTACCGTCCCTTGTACGAAACGACACTGTAATAAATAGCTATTTGCTTCAAACCTTGAACGTGCCGTGCCTTTTAATACACAGTACCTATCCAAGATGAATCATTCTATCATATACTCATGCCTATAAATCCCCAAAGGAGTAGGCAGTGGTATACGAACACCCACATTTTGACAAATTATGAGTTTCGGTCTAATGTAATAGGGGGGGGATCCTATACAGTAGGTACCTACCCAAGATGACCTTAGTAAGTAACAAAAGATAATTAATCATCATGCTAACGACATCAGGTAAATTATTACAATCTGTATTCAAGAACTATTCTCATTGTTCAAGTTTTAATTACACGTGACGTGTAACATCAAAATAATTTTATGAATCATCATAAAAGACCCCGGTTTTCTTAATGTGTAAAGCCATTACAAAGAACGTATGCGAGAAGATTAAAGTATTCTCACACTAACAATAGGAACACATAAAATGCAAACTAAAATAATACCTACTGTTGTAACGTGTACGTCGTTTCAGTTGGAACTAACATAATCAGTGTTAACACAACTGCTTTCTATCAGTACTCGTTTAACATTAGAGCCGACTGGCCACCTGAGTAATATCGAAGCCAAAAAAGTGAATGCAATCTTGTTACCAGCACACGACGTCCTTCGCAACTATACATTTATTCATTTGTTTTAGTGCAGTCACTTGTGTACGTGAATGATGTGCCAAAAACGTGTTATCGATCGACAAAGATAAACCGATAAGTGTAGATAAGATTTGTTGTTTATTAAAAAGTAACAACGGCCTCAGATAATCAGTAGTGAACAACTAGCTGTATTGGAATCAGTGAAAAACGTGATAAAACAAAAAGAACAGAATGTGGTAAGTTTTATGTACAAAACATTTATGTTTTTACTTACATATTATACTGTGATAAAAATGCCAACGAAATTATAGAGAAACAAATACTACAGTGTTATGCTTGACCAGTATAGTAATCGATGAAATCCGTCACGCGAAGCGAAATTTTGTTGCTGTTGTAATCTAGGCCAAATGTAGTTGACTTTATAATAGGTACAACATTATTATGGTATTTTCAATTCAACATAAACGCAAGTAAAATTCTTACACAAATATTGTATGTGCATATAAAAGTATTTAACTTTTAGTCACGGTATAATAATAACGTAAGGTTAAAATGATTATATTCTTTTAATAAATTAATAATTTCACTGACTATCTATCGAGCTATAATTACTTGTTTCTTCGATTACTATCTAAAGTACCTACTACCGGTTTATTTTCCAACTTTAACCGATGACGTAAAATATTAAGGCCAATCACTATAATGCAATCAGCGGGAGGTACATATTTATTGCAAATAGCTCTTGACACTTGACGTAACACTGTCAAGACGTAGACGATCGTTGGCAATATCAATGAGTCACAGTAACTCGTAAATTGAAGAGTTCATTGTTTATGATGAATAAACTAACTGTACAGTCTTAATAAAGTACAAATGTGTTACTTATTATGTATTCATTATTCTTTTATACTCTATTGTTTATATTGCGAGAATATTCTGACAATTCCTTAAGTTGTTTCTTTACAAAGACAACTGCTTTGTATCGATGATACTTTTGTCCGGTCGCTTACAATATTATGCAGTTAGTTCAGTCGTAGCCTTGCAATAACTATTATAAGAGGAAAATAATATGTGGGAAAGACTAAGACTACTCATCAATTGTTATATTTTCAAATGCTAAGTAAATTATTTTGTAGAATCATTCTACATTTCTTGCTGAAATAAGGGAACTTCTCCAGTAAACGCAACCACTATAGTTAATGAGCTCAACTTCAGTAGTATCTACCTTAAAACATTCTGTTTTGTAATTTGCTATATTTTGAGAATGTTTTTGATCGTTGTGGTCATTGTATATAAAATCTAATAACTTAAACAAATTTTGAAGACGGTCTTGGGTTTGTAGCACAAAAACCAAAACCGGAATAAATATCCAGTTTATACCAGCTATCACGTGCCTCATACTCTCGCAGAGTTGCTTATAAGAGACACACTGCAAACTAAAATATTCTATAAAATGCCGGGTGCTTTTTCTTTTCCGAAATGGTGCACTCTGGCATAATGACATCTAAATGCAATCAGAACATAAATTAAATATGAAAACATTTATGAAAGTCGACAAAGCAAAAGATGTATGCCAGGATCTTAGAAAATGAAACATGATGTTTTCTTAATGGTAAAGAGGCGTGGCCCGCGTGACTCCTATATTTATAAATTGAACAGAGTTTATCGAAGTAAGTTCATGGTATCAGCAAATGGAAGTATTAAGATTAAATATTTTGCTCAAGATAACAGGTTAAACATAACATTTCATGGAAAAAAGGCTATTCAATACTTACGTCAGTTCTAGGAGCATTTGAATCATGTTAAGTATCTCTCTCTCTCTCTCTCAATTCCTTTTCCAATTCGTTCCTAAGCCAGATTATGAGAATGAGGTTATTTTCTAATATGACCGCATTCTCATAAACTCGCTTTTACTAAAGTTTAGCTTCTTCATCCTAGCGTTAATTCCCAGTCGCATCCGAAGCTTCCACCTCGAAGTTTGGGGTCTGCTTTACCAGACTCAACTGCGGATTTGGCTGGACCTCGATATTTTCCAAGAAGCGACTGCCATCTGACCTCCGCAACCCAATCATGACATTAGGCCATATCGATTATGGACCGTTGTTGTTGGACTTTGTAGGGCTCCAACTACCCGTAATGACTGCCATAGATGTTCGTATGCCGAACAGGGATCCACGGCTTAACGTGCTCTCCCAGGCATGACTAGATCAATCTGAACTATATTCATGCATACAAATACATAATTGCACTGAGCGGGAACCGAACCCGCATCACATATGTAGCAGTTGCGTGAACTACCGCCACATCACGAAGGCATTCTCATAATTTGGCCAACTATTTAGGTAATATGTGATCTGGCCATTATTGAAGTTTAGCTTAATACTTGACTTATCTTGTCCTCGATGTAGATATTCCATGCGCGTCATTCGTCTGAGAGGTCATTCGCACAAATGGATAACGTCATCCAGAATATCTCTTATCTATCAGCTGTACTTTTATATCATCTTGGATGTAACGCTCTCACTAGTTCCGTTTCCTTTCAAAGGCTTACATTTGTGTACTGACTCAACAAATGTCACGTGTTGATACAGTCTACAAAGGAGTAGGTATATTTGAAGATAAGCAGGTGAACATAACAATCACTAGGATTGTTATGTTCACTTGTAACTAAAAATCACCGATAATGACGTTGTAAGTAAAGTGTTTTCTAGGATTGTTATGTTCACTTGTGACTGAAAACACTTTACTTACATCGTCATTATCGGTGATTTTTAGTTATGAATGTAAAGTTGGGTGTTTACTTTGAAGTTGTTATATCCCCCATCAAGATCTTCGGAGTCCAAGCTAACCTTACCTTAAGACCATAATATCAGATACTGATTGACGAATGAGGCCCTGGCACAACCTATTTTCTTGGTGTTGGGGTCCAGATAACAGTTACTTCAGTGCGGGTGAAAATTTTCAAAAGGAAAACCGGTGGGAAAAAAAATACCTCGATCTAGTTTATCACGCACCATGCGATCTAATGGTTTCTACCTAGTAGGTACCTACCTGCCGATGTTTCTGCTTTTGCCACCTTCACCATTACACCTCATACTTATTGTATAGTTTAGCTTAATATATTAAAAGTAGAATAAAGGCGGGAAGCTAGGTATAGTAGATAGGTATAGTACTGAACACTAATAACAAGCCGCTGGGAATCGAGTTATAGGGACTTCTCGCCACTGAGTTTCTCCCATAAAGTCAAGACAAACCGAAAGACAGAAAAGACACCTCACCTCACTTTGGGAGTGGACCCAATTGAAGCCCGAAATCCACTCCTAAAAAAACAAGTGTTAAAAGTTTTGGATGCAACTGGGATTGATGTTCCTAGGAGGACAGACTGGAGCATTCCATACTCATCCATTGAATATCTATATACTGGTAGCACTGAGCTGAAACAATCAGTGATTAAATCTTCTGTTAGCAAGATAGGTATTTGCAGATAGGTATAGTACTGAACACTAATTTAAGGAATGACGCAGTTTCCTACTTTAACAACACATAACAGAAACAGAATGATTGTTTTGTAAACTATCATTCATCTGCCTGCTTTCCGAATATTTTCGACTGGCTAGTATAAGATAATAGTTTTAGTTCACATCTACACTATTCCAGTACTAGGACTTTTTATTTAGCGCAGGGACTTAACAGGTGTTTATGTGGTCCATCATTAGAGTATACATTATTATATAGGTAGAGCGCGCCTATCACTCAGATCTTTGGCGCCGAGTATAAGCAGATACTTTGCGATGGTATAGCGCACCTATAGTGACGTTTCATGCATTACCGAAAATATCAATAGATGCACTTATTAATGTAGTTTGTTGTTATGAAGTTTTTTGTTCGATTTGATATACATGGATAAAATTAAAGCCAAAATACAAAAAATTGGCGTCATTTTGCGTTATTTTGTGCGTCATTATTACTACAAATATACGATGTTGTATACAATTTTGATTGAACATATCGAATTAAATATTATTTGCGAAGTCATTTTCATGGGTATTGTTTTGCTACTGAATGAGGTTGAGCCAGGAGCCTCGGTACTGTTCAAACCCGTGCTAGCATTTCATACTTGTAAGGCGCGCTCTATAGCAATGTATACTCTAAGGGTCCATCTATATTTTCCGGGCCCAAGTCAACCTCGCCTGCTTCGATCATAGGTATAGGTACTGTATAAACACAGTATTTCCAACAATATTCTTTAAACTGTCAAAGTGCGCATTTTATGGATGTATGTAATATGTCAACTTGTACCAAAGTACGATCTTTTTACCCGATTGCGCGACGCAAAGGAGTGGTAATTTAGGCTGCGTATTATTCTAAGCCCACCTCGTTTTTCTTTTTTTTCACTACAGATAACAACGTTTACAATAGCACTATTGCTAGTGTTATACACAAGTGAGACAAATACAAGTTGTATTTTATTTTAGAGGAAAATTGTATGGAATTCAATAATATTTATATTAGTCACAAAACCGCAAAGAATTTCACCTTCATAGTATGTATTATATTTTGTACTATAACTTCTGCTGCATTACTTATGCTTCAGTGCGCAATGTCATGCTATGGACTAGCATGACATTGCGCACTGAAGCATAACAGTACGATTCACTTGAATTTTAACAATTTCCTTGGTAGTGCGTCGTCTATTGCTACAAACCCTGACGATTTTTGTTCCGGATAAAGCATTATTGAGTATTTCTTACGTAATTCTCAACAGCTTCTCGATATGCCAGCTCAAAATATTGCCGTTTGAGTTGGCATATCGAGAGGAAAACTTAGAGACAAAACTCTGATGTATGATACTAAGACTTCAAAACTTCAACCATCTTAGCTGGACTCTCTCTTCTTCCCGACGGTGACACGTCGGATTATGACACTGGTCATCACTGGTGACGCGTCGGATTGTGCGAAGTGGAGAAGGAAGAGCCGGAAGGCGGACCCTGAGCTTCGAGGTCATCTTGGCCACGGATGCAATCAGGAGAATACGTCTATATGCAGATGATGATGATGAATGAACTGATGAACCCAAACGCGGAATAGTACTTATTATATCCAGGTTTAACTGCTGACGGCAATAGCCACCACCCCTGTGTACAATAAGACGAAATAGTTCAATATTTTTTTTTATGTTAGTACTAGCTCTTGCCTCAGAGAAAATTCAACATGAATTTTCCCAAATAAGAATCAAAATAATAATAATAATAATAATAATAATAGCCCCCTAACACAACCATACGTCCGAGTCGAACATCAGACTCACGTGGGGGGCGGACACGCGATATTAAAATTACTGGCGCGGCAAACATGGCTCTGGAAACCCATTCAAAATGGAGACGAGAGCAAAAAGAAAGCGTATAGGACCGCTGCCCGGGGGCGATCGCCGGGGCACACCTGGAGCTGACGCTGGGTGTCTCAGCATGCGAACCGTCAGCGGTGAGGAGTTGAACAGGCGGGCTCCCACTTACAAAGATACTACAGCCGAAACAACTGACGATGGTGCCAGTCTGACCGATAGGACAAACACTCCAGCAGAACCATACAGCCCTAGCACCATTTCATACACACCCTCTAGAATATCATCACCATCCATACCATCGTCAGTACCGTCATCACCCCCCAGTAACATTTTTTATGCAGATCCACCCAATCCAGTCTTAAGTGTTGCGCAGGAGGTAAATGCCTTTTTACCTGCGTCCACTAAGGCTGGGAAACCAAGGAAGCGCATGAGATGGAGCAAAGATGTCAATACGTTCATCATGCGCACATACTACACCATTACAAAAGTAGAAACAGACATGACAACATATAGGAAACAGTTGCACGAACTTTTTTCACAAAAATACCCAACAATTATAGTTACTGAACAACGAGTATCTGACCAGAGGCGAACCATAGTAAAGAACAAATTATTGACTGTAGACGAACTAGACCGACTAAAAGAAGAAGTAAGGTTACAATTACAAGAACCCGCAGATGATAGTATGGAAATTAACTCTCTCACACCCACACAAAATCAAATAGAAGACTACAATCAATCACGGCATCACTCTCAATCACAATCACAATCGCACACACAAATGTCACACATATCCACTCAAACAGAGTTCATAACATTAACGGTAGAGAATGATATTGAAACATTAATAGAACATAACCCTGTAGTAGAAGTACACACCCAGGAAATTCTTGATAAATTTAGAGCAGCTATCACACTATACTCTGGTATGGATCCCGTTGTACGACCTAAATTGCCTAAACTAAAATATAGCTTTAAGCTCTTTCAATTAACAAATCTGTTTAACCAAAATATACTCAACCAATTTCTTACCGACGACACTCAACTTACAGATATACACACTCTTATATATTGTACTGCACTAGTTATAACTGAAGAACTGAATTACAAAGTAATAGATAGAATAGGTAGCATAAAATCTAAACATAATAATAAACCACCATGGCAGGTAAGACTAGAAAAAGATATAGAAAAACTTAGGGCGGACTGCGGTAGACTCACACAGTACATTAATAACAATAGGTCAAATAAAGTAGTTAAGAAAGTAGAAGAAATATTTAAAAAAAGAACACTACACACTAAACATGAAAATAGCAATAGGAAACCTGAGGAATTTTTAGATACACTAAAACAGAAACTAGCACTAAAAGTACATAGGTTAAGGAGATACACAAAAGCACAAGAACGAAGAAATAATAACACATTATTTGCTAATAATGAAAAAGCCTTCTACAGAAACCTTAGCAAGCCACAAAGGGAAACTGACACAGCCACAAATATAGAAACACCTACACAAACAGAGCTCGAGACATTCTGGGCAGGGATTTGGGAGGATGAAGTACAACATAATGAAAAAGCAGGTTGGATTACGGAAGAATTAAATAAATGGAGTACAACAGACGAGATGGAGTTTGAAGAAATATCAGAGTCGGATATAACTAGTATTACAGCTAAACTACATAACTGGAAAGCACCAGGCGTAGACAAGATTCATAACTTTTGGTACAAAAAATTAACAATATTACACAAACACATTGCTAAAAACTTCACTGATATAATATTAGAAAAACAACATATACCTGAATTTATTGCTACCGGAATAACATATATGCTACCCAAAACTAAATATTCACCACTACCTTCTCAGTATAGACCGATAACATGTTTACCCACAATATACAAAATTCTCACGTCAGCAATAGCTAGAAAAATTAACACACATATTGAACACAATCAGATTATAGCAGAAGAACAGAAAGGATGCAGGCGGGGCCACATGGGATGTAAGGAACAGTTAATCATAGACTCCACAATACATAAACATGCCACCACTAAAAATAGGAACCTACATTGCACATACATAGATTATAAAAAAGCATTTGACAGTATCCCACACTCATGGTTGTTAGAAATATTACAAATATATAAAATAAACCCTAAAATAACTCATTTTCTACGTAGCATCATGTCGTTTTGGAAAACGTCACTTCAACTAAATTACTCAGATAAAAACATTACTACCCGAGAGATATCTATTAAGAAGGGTATTTTTCAAGCAGATTCCTTAAGTCCAATGTGGTTCTGTCTCGCTCTGAACCCCTTATCACATCTTCTGCACGGCTGTCGAGCTGGATATAGCTTCAAAAACACAACTAAAGAAACAAAAATCTCACATCTTATATATATGGATGATATTAAACTATACGCAAAAACAGATAACGAAATGAAAAAATTAGTAGACACAACAGTAACATTTAGCAAAGACATAAATATGGAATTTGGTTTAGAAAAGTGCAAGACCTTACATATAATAAAAGGAAAGATCCGGCCCGGCAACTATGCAGTGGATGATACTAACGACATAACAGCAATGGACTCAACCAATTTTTATAAGTATTTAGGATACAGACAGCTAAAAGGTTTAGATCATTCGGCAATAAAGGAGACACTAACTAAAGAATATAAAAACAGAATTAACTCAATTTGCAAAACCCAACTGACTGGAAAAAATCTTATTAAGGCAGTTAACACCTATGCTATCCCGATTATGACATATTCTTTTGGTATAGTAAAATGGTCTAAGACTGATATAGAACAAATAGAAAGAACAACACGCACCACATTAACGAAACACAACAATCTACACCCTAAATCTGCAATAGAAAGGCTTACTATAAAGAGACAGAACGGCGGCCGAGGATTAATTGACATACAGCATCTCTGGCAGAAACAACTACACAACTTAAAAATATTTTTTAATATGAAAAGCCAATCCAGCGAAATTCATAAAACAGTAACTGAAAATGACTACAATTTCACTCCACTAAACCTAAATGAAACCCTAAACACACAGAATCGTGACATCGATGATCCGCAAGTATTAAAAATAGAAAACTGGAAAAAGAAAACGCTTCATGGACGACACCCTCATGACCTAGAACAACCTCACATAGATTCAACAGCCTCAAATAAATGGCTTCAGATAGGTAACCTATTCCCAGAAACAGAAGGTTTTATAATAGCCATACAAGACCAAATAATAAACACTAAGAACTACCGAAAATTTATCATTAAAGATCCTACAGCTACAAATGATAAATGCCGCAAATGTCACACACAATCTGAAACTATACAACACATAACCGGAGCATGCACTACACTCACACAAACAGATTATACACACAGACATAATCAAATAGTCAACATTATACACCAAAGCTTAGCACACAAACACAATCTCATACAAAACACTAACACACCATATTACAACTACAAGCCTGAAACAATTTTAGAAAATACCTCACACAAATTATATTACGATCGCGCCATACTTACCGATAGGACCATCCACTATAACAGACCAGATATTACATTACAAGACAAAATTAATAAAACTACTTACCTGATAGACATCGCAGTCCCGAATACCCATAATTTACAGAAGACTATTACTGAAAAAATAAACAAATATTCTGACCTGAAAGATGAAATCATAAGGATCTGGAAGCAAGATAAAGTATATATCGTGGGCATAATGGCAGAACTAAATAACTCAATATTTCAAGTTTCGAGATAATCGCGATTTACTGTTTTTTTGGCACTTTTTTTGACATCATTAACAAATGGAGAACAATTTTACTGTCGACAATTTTATATGTTATAAGCATGTTTGCTGTCGATTCAATGCTTAATCAAATTAATTTCTTTCATGAACCAAAAAATAAATAAAAATCAAAAACCAACTTATCCAATTTTGCCACACCAAAATGTTGCAAACATACCGTAGTTAGCTAATTCTTTATGGTAGTTATTCAGTTTTCTCACACATAAGATGGATGTGAATACATGAAATTGGGTCAACAATTTCACTTGTCGAGTTCTGAACCTAATGAAATATTTAAACATGTAAGTTAGGCATTCTTAGTGAAAGTTAATTTGTATAATTTTATCACTGATTATTGATCTCACATGAAATAAAAAACCTGGGTGGCCAGAAGAAACATTGTTTATTAAAAAAAAAATAAACGTAAAAGTACAAAAATCAAAATCAACATAATTAGGTATGGCAATCTAATAAAATCAAATAAATTACTTATTATAAATCTTCTACTCGTAAAATCAACTAGAACAAAAAATACTTTGCTTTACATTAATCATGGCATGGCATGGCATGGCAAGGCATGGCATACATCAATCATGGCAGCGCAGAACAAAGAGCATGGTTACACAGCGGCTCTTCAACTTCCCACAAGCTCGCTTTTTGAGGTGGAGTCCACAAACATCTGTGGGCTCCATGCAAACCTCAACGCCGTCCACCAACACCTCGAGACGGCGAATCTAGCCATGCTTTTTCTGACGGAGACGCAAATACGCCGCCCTGACGACACGTCTTACTTGCTCTACCCCGGCTACGTTATGGAGGAAAATTTCCGTGCAAAGGCCGGGGTGTGCGTGTTTGTTAGGGCGGATGTTTGTTGTCGCCGTCTGTGCTGCCTAGAGGACCCATCCTTTTCCACTCTATGGGTACACGTAGACCATGGCTCTACGAGTCAAATCTATGTGTGCCTCTACCGTTCCCATACAGGAGATACCGAGACAACTCGACTCTTCGAATATCTGAGTCAGGCTGCAGATGATGCGCAGGAGCGGTTTCCAAACGCGGAACTGGTATTTTTGGGGGATTTTAACGCCCACCACGAGATCTGGTTGGGCTCCGCCAAAACTGACCATGCGGGAAGAGCCGCTCACGCTTTCGCTCTGGCGCATAGCCTGACCCAACTGGTACGCGAGGTCACTAGGATACTAAGAAGGTCGGGCCTAACACCCTCCCTTCTAGACCTTCTGCTGACGAGTCACCCAGACCAGTACAGTGTTTCGGTGCGTGCCGCTTTAGGCAACTCCGACCATTGTCTGGTCTGTTCCAAGGTGCCAATCATCTCTGGCACTACTCGTTAGCGGACTGGGATGGGATGCGTGAGTATATTGCGTCCATCCCGTGGGTTGCACGTTGCTTTGAAGGTAAGAACCCATCGGATAGTGCTACTGCTGTCGCCGGTGAGATCAGTCTAGGTATGGAATACTATATCCCATACACTGATGTCACCGGTGACCGCAGAGCGCGCCCTTGGTTCGGCCGCGAGTGCGCGGAGGCTGTCAATCAAAAACAGTCTGCGTACCGCGCCTGGGTAAGGGCGCGCGCCACACGCGATCCCAACGTGGGCCACTTCAAGGCAGCGTACAATAAAGCCACAAAGGTCTGCAAGGGGGCTTACGTCAGAGCGGATGCCCAGCGCATAGCGCGGCTTGGTCAGGAGCTAGTGGCGCATCCCACGGGCAGCCGTGGCTACTGGCGATTGGCCAAAGCCGTGCAAGCCAACTTCTGCCAGCCTTCGCTGCCCCCGTTGCGCAACCCTGATGGATCCCTGGCCCATGAGCCGCAAGAGAAAGCAAATCTGCTGGTTAATCTCTTTGCGGCAAACTCCCGAATCGATGATTGCGGTAAGCAGCCACCGACATTACCCGTCTGTGACCACGCAATGCCTGAGATCCGCATCAGGCAGCGCGATGTCCGTGGTGTGCTGCAGTCACTCGACGTCCGGAAAGCCAGCGGACCCGATGGTATTCCAGCGGTGGTTCTTCAAAAATGTGCAGCGGAGTTGTCTCCAGTGCTGACGCGACTGTACCGGATGTCATACATCTCGGGTACAGTGCCATCGGCTTGGAAGGAGGCGAATGTGCAGCCGATCCCCATGAAGGGGGATCGCTCGGACCCAGGCAACTATCGCGTTGCCCATAGCCGTCACCTCAGTGCTGTGCAAAGTGTTAGAGCACATAATTAACAAACAGCTCATGCGTCACCTAGAGGATCATTCCTTAATCAATGACCGGCAATACGGATTCAGACCGAAGCGGTCAACGGGTGATCTTCTGGCGTACGTTACCCATCTTTGGGGTGAGGCTATGGACAAGCATGGCGAGTCACTGGCAATTAGTCTTGACATCGCCAAAGCTTTCGATAGAGTCTGGCACAAGTCGCTTCTTTCCAAGTTACCAGCCGTTGGTCTGCCTGACGGACTGTGCGACTGGGTGGCTAGCTTCCTGCAAGGGCGCCGTATTCGCGTCCTCTGTGATGGTCGAACTTCGGAGTTCCTGCAGGTAAATGCTGGCGTGCCGCAGGGGTCCGTCTTATCACCCACTCTCTTTCTTCTGCATATCAACGACATGCTATCCACTGGCAGCATTCATTGCTATGCAGACGATAGCACCTTACACGGGAGTTATCACAGACATCCTGCGGCCAAGCAGTCTGATATCGCGGAAAGAAGGCAGCTTCTCGTCAGTGAACTTGACCGGACCCTGAACCTCGTTTCACAATGGGGCTCTGAAAACCTGGTTGAGTTCAATGCCAAGAAGACGCAGGCATGCGCGTTTACAGCAAAGGTATCTTCTTTCCTTCCCCTTCCAACTCTTCAGAGCACGCCACTGCCACTACAGGACAATCTCAATATCCTAGGTATGGATGTTCGCTGCAAACTGAACAACAAAAACTACATCGAGAGTATCATCAAAACAGCCTCACGTAAACTCGGAGTCCTGAACAAAGTGAGACGTTTTTTCACGCCGGAGCAGCGGTGTCTTCTCTACAAGACACAAATTCGCTCTTGCGTGGAATACTGCTCGCATCTCTGGGATGGCTCCGCAAAGTACTTACTAGATGCTCTCGACAGGTTGCAGCGACGTGCGGTCCGCATTATTGGGAATCCTGAGGTCACTTACACCCTCGAGCCTTTGCAGTTGCGTAGAGATGTGGCATCTTTGGCGGTTTTTTACCGTCTCTACCATGGTGAATGTTCTGATGAGCTCTTCCAAGTAATCCCACCCTCTCCTTTCCTATATAGGACAACACGTGCAGGACTTAGATGCCACCCGCATACGGTGCAGAATATTCCATCAAGAACCAAGCGATTCGGCGACTCCTTCTTCTGCCGCACTATTAAGACTTGGAATTCCTTGCCAGCTCACGTGTTTCCTTCCTCCTATAGTCCCGGGTCCTTTAAGCGGGGCGTGAAAAAGCATCTGATGAGGCCGTCAAGCTGAGTGCCACCATTGTAACATGGTACGTGTTGTAATGGTGGCCCTCTTTTCAGAGACTTTGCCTTCAGCTTACCATCAGGCGAGGCGAAGTCAAATTGACGTGTCCTATATAAAAAAAAAAAAACCCATAATACTGTTAAGTTTCATCCAAATCCCTTCACTAGTTATGCGTGAGAGAGTAACAAACATACCTACATTCTCACAAACTTTCGCATTTATGATATTAGTAGGATAGGATTATAGTTTTAGCGTTCCTCCTGTAAGGGAAAGATCGCGGGTTCGAGTCCCGTCTGAGGTCGATTATTTTTCCCTTTCTTTATCGATTTGAACAGTTAGCATAATAAATGCTTCAAAATTTCATTCAACTACCTTTATACTTCTCCTATAAATTTCTAATCTTCTTCTGCCTAGCGTTAATTCCCAGTCGCACCCGAAGCCTTCACTTCGGAGTCTGGGGTCCACTTTACCAGTCTTATCTGCGGATTTGGCTTGACCTCGATATTTTCCGTGAAGCGACTGCCATCTGACCTCCACGACCCAATGGTAACATTAGGCGCTATAGAAGCATTGCAGCTAGACCGTTGTTGTTGGACTTTTTATGGCTCCAACTACCCGTAACGACTGCCATAGATGTTCGTTTGGCAACCGGGACCGACGCACGACCAGACCAGTGCCTATATTCCGGTATACAAATATTTGCACTGAGCGGGAATCAAACCCGCGCCTCCTGCGTAGCGGCCGCGTTCAGTACCGCTACGCCAACGGATAGCTGTCATTGATGTTTACATTATTTCGCGCCAATTTGTACAACTGAGTTGCACGATAACTTTGCTTACGTGCGAATACTATAAATAGAAATATTCAATAATTTCACCTATTGACATTTTTTTGATTAGAATCTCTTATAAATGTATATTTTCTCGAAGGAGAAATACATAAAAATAATTATTTAAAAACGAAAGAATGCTCATAACTGCCTGAATTAAATAACTCAAATTGTTTAGTTTTCCTTCAACATGCCTGCTTTCTTTAGAATATTTTCGTTCGTGGTAGAACTAAACAACTCAATTTAGCTAATTCATTTCATACTCAAGTGATCAGAAGTCACAGTTGTTCATTTATTTATAGAGTTAGTCATTTTTTCTTATAATATTTAGTGTTCAATTAAACATATCTATTTCTTCAATTGAAACACGAAAATGGATTTATTTTTGGATTGGATTGAGATATAGGAATGTTTGTTAGACCAAAAGATGCGGCACATTTTAGGGTTCTCGAAAATGGTAAAAGGTCAATTTGGCCAAAATCGGAGTTATTTAATTCTGCCATTATACCGACGATATAGTGCCGATAGTAGTATCCACCACCGGAGTCATCCCTAAACACCTTCACCATAGTATCAAACTAATAGACCTTAAAGATAACATCTACATACCCATCCAAAAAGCCGCTATACTGAACACATGCAGAATTGTGAGAAAGTTCTTGCAAATAGAAGACACTGAAAACACACACCCACTCACACAGGACACGCAATAACACACACACGCCTCATTTACTTGGTTCCGGCCCGTAAATGTGGTTAAGACCAACTCATTGAGTTGAGAATAAAAAATGACACTAAAATAATAATAATAATCTTTATTTCATAATTGTTGTACAGTATTTTACATGGGTTCTTAATCTATCGTGCGTTGATACATTGTGCATGTGTAGTTATTTTAGGTATGAATTTAATAATAATATTTGTGCATTTAAGTGTCTTACATACGTCTTTATTTAGGGATATTATCTAACTTGTGCCTGAACTAGGTAATCCTGTATTTCAGGCGTCAAGTGCAATTTATTGATACTTCTCAAATACTATTACAGATACAACTATTTACTAAGAAATATACTAACTAATATAAGAAATATACTATGCTAAAGTGCCCCACTACTACTAAACAAGTTAACCCTAAGTTAACTGTTTATTTCAAAACAGACAATAACTCCTCTGTGTCATCGTAGGACAAACTTTGGAGGACATTCTTTACAACTTGCTTGCAACACACATAATTTAGAGAATATATGTTTGCTATAGCGTTTATTCTTTTGTACAGAAGTGGTCCTAAAAACAAATAAAATTTGCCCGTGTACTCGTGTTTTATCGCAATCCTTTCAGTGCATACAATATCTTTACGCCTTTTGTTAGTAATATTGGTGCTGTAGGGAAGCGCTGCATGCTGTTTTAGTATTGTACTCAATATAAATAGCTGGCGGACTGTTAGTACTTCGCAGGATTTGTATAGGAGATCGGTGGGAGATAAGAAAGAGCGGAACGTTGCTACCTTGAGGATCGCTCTCTGAGCTCGCTCGACGGGCAGTAGCAATGTCTTACCCACTCCTCCCCAAGATGTTATGCAATATGTTAATATTGACTGACAAAGGGCATAGTAGACTTGCTTAATCAATTTTAGTTCGCTAATATATCTTATTTTTTTAAATACAAATATTAATTTGCGTAGTCGTTTAATTAATGTTTCGCTATGTTCTTTAAACGACAGGGTTTCATCTATTACAATGCCCAGATATTTTATCTTGTCTGTTATAGCTATAACCGGGCACGTACATTTATTACCGCTATCATTGGGTTCTCCACAATGATGCGCGTAAAGCAAGTGGTTGGGCCGGGTTAGAGACGGTCTTTTGCGCATCGAGAAAGTAACGTATTTAGTTTTATCAGCATTTAGTGTTAGTAGGTTATATTGAAGCCATTTGTTTACAATGTTAAATCCTCGCTGCGCACGCCCGTACACATCTGATTCTGTCTCAGCAGAAAAAAGGAGGGCAGTGTCGTCCGCGTATGATATGATCGTGCCGTGTTCTAGATTTATATTACATAGTTCGTTTATATAAACTAAGAACAGTGTGCTTCCTAACACGCTTCCCTGTGGAATGCCAAATGAGGTGTTCTCCATGTCTTCACTGATTACACTCCCGATCTTTACGCATTGGGTACGTTCCTGTAAATAGCTTTTAAGGAGTTCCAGCTGTAGGCCTCTAATTCCCATATTGTCAAGTTTGCTCAACAGTTTGGGAATAGATACCGTATCATACGCTTTGGCAAGGTCCAGAAATATTCCTACTGTACGATTACCCTTATCAAGCTCTTGCGCTATGTAATCCGTCAGATGATGCACAGCATCGGCTGTAGACCTATTTGCTCTAAATCCAAATTGTGTATTTGATAAAATCGAATTAACTTCCAAATATTTTATCAACCTACTGTTTATTATTTTCTCGAGTATTTTTGAGATAGCAGGGAGTATGGAAATCGGTCTGTAATTTGTTACTTGGTCTTTCCCTCCAGACTTATATACTGGGACAACCACCGCTTTCTTAAGGCACTTAGGGAAAACGCCTGTCGCCAAACATTTTTGGAGGATGTTAGTTAATGGCTGTACCAGTATATGCCTGCATTTTTTTAGGATTTTATTGGATATTAGATCCCAGCCAATAGCACACTCATCCTTTAAGTTCGAGATTATCCTCTCAACCTCTTTTTCGTCAGTGTCCAATAGCACAAAAGATGACAGGGTAGTCTTATTCGGGAAGGATGGGTTTGTAGGTAATAGCGTTTTTGCTTGCGTTTGCTGTGCGAGTCGCTTACCTACATTAATAAAGAACTTATTTACTATGTTAGCAGATTCTACGTGTGATGGATGGGTGTTTAATAAACTTGAAAGCGATTCTTTTTGTTTCTTAGTGTATGTTACCTTCTTAATATGTTGCCAGATCTTTTTACTATTCGACCCCGCCTTTTCCAGCTCTTTTTTGTCATGATTAATTTTGACTTTTCTTAACAAATCATTGCAAAAATTCCGGTATCTCTTATAAGATACCTGTAACGTTAAATTATCAGGGTTATGTTTACATTTCAAGTGAAGCTGATCCCTGTGTCTCATACATCGGATGAGACCTGGTGTAATCCACGGTTTTATGTTGCGGTTTTTGTTATGCAATCGTATTACTCTTGTATTTTTCTGTATTGCATTCTTTACATTTTCGATAAAGTAATGCATGCAAAATTGCGCGTCATCAGAATAGTAAACTGGGTTATAATCGATGCCTCGTAAATCGTGTTCAAGCTTATCCATGTTTAATTTGGTGACTAAGCTAGTTTTTTCTCTCTTAGGTAATTTGCAACTTAGGGTTAGTAGGGCAGCGTTATGATCGGTTATAGTGGAATTGATGACAAATACGTGTGCGGGATATTGTGTTTTTAACATGATATGATCAAGGCAAGACCCACTTGCTTGACGCGTGATAAAAGAGTGCGTGGTGAATAAGCCATGAAATGAGCAGAGGTTGAGATAATGCAGGGCATCCTCCTTCACGTCCTGCTGTCCTTGTAGGATGTTTATGTTTATGTCTCCAGTTAATATTATGTTTTTATAGGAAGACAGATCTTGTAAGATGTTATTTAATGAGTTGATAAATTTATACTTATCGCTAAAAGCAGGAGGCCTGTATATTGCTAGTATTACCAAGTCTGTTCCTATTTTTATTAATAATCTATTACACTCATGCATAATTGGTTCTTGTACAGTTGCATTTATTTCACTTTTTATGTATACTACTATCCCATCATTCTGATTATATATTGTATTAGTTCTGTACATGTTATATCCTGGTATTACTGGTATGTTATATGGTAGAGATAACCTACATTCCGTCAAGACAATGACGTCCAGATTCATATCTATTCTATGCTGTAAAGTTAGGAAACCATCTATGTTCTTAAAGACACTACGTATGTTTTGGGTTATTATGGTTAATGGGTTATTGCACGATTTCAGATATTGTTTGCACTCTTCTGCCTCACACGTTCTAGACTCGGATACAGAGAAGCTATCTATGTCGTTAATTAAATTATGAGTCATTGCTCCGAAACTACTTAAACTATAAAACAAAAAGTCAGTAAAAAAAATTGGTTAGGGGCGCTCTTAGGCGCCTTCATAATCAATAGAATTCATATACCTTTTTTCGGCCATTACTTTCGCCGGACAATCCGGCGCTCCCGTGGCATGATTGCTCGGCTTCTTGAATCGTAGGCACGTCGCGCATTTTGCTTCTTCTGTCTTCTTTGTGCAGTCCTTCGTCGGGTGCCCTTGCTCTCCACACTGCCCGCATGTGTACGTCGTCTCTCTGCATGTTTTTGCTGCATGGCCATACTGTTGACACTTGAAGCATCGTGTAACCAGCGTAAAGTCTCTAACAGGGCAAGACGACCAGTTCACAAATACCCTTTCTTTGTTGATAAGGACTTTACGAATGCTTGCTGGTACTTCTAATATATAGTTGCAGGTCTCTGCGTCCCTCTTACCCGATTTATGGCTGAGCCTAATCGAGGCTAGGAACGCTTCTAGGCTGCAATCCTGTATCTTATCGCTCAGGTTCTGGTGGAATAAGCAGGTAAAGACTTCTTTTTCTTGCATGCTAGCAGGTACCCCGATAATTATGACCCTCGGCTTCCTTTTCATCTGGTCGTCTACGGTAAGGTCTGAGTTAGCTAGCTGGGCTGATCGCTTTATTTTCTCGACGTCTCCCTTTGTGTCTGTGCTAATTATCACGCCACCGTTTTTTGTCTTGCGCAAACCTCTAACCTGCAGTTTTAGTTCTTCAGGGCGGATGATTTTCTGCACAAGGGACTTGGTCTCTTCGCTTGTCTTAGATTTGTCGTTAGGGTAGATGACCACTGAGCTGAGGCTTGTTCTTGGTATGAATTCGTTGGCCCCCTTTTTTACCATATCGGCGAATGACGTACCTGTTTTGTGCTTATCTGTATCTTCAATGGCCTTTTTTATCTCGCACATTTGCTGCGATATATTTAGTCGCTCCTGTAGGGCTAGTCCAAGAGTATTCATTTGCGCAGTTTTAACTTTTAGGTCCTGGTATAGCACGGCCATTTGGGATGTGCCGTGCGACACCTTTCGGCACAATGTGGCAATCCTTAACTTTTGCTCTGAGTTAAGCTTTCCTCCGTCTGTGGCGATGGTGCAAACCTCGTTTAGGCACTTTTCAATCGTGGTCATCCAGTTCTGTATCTCAGCCGTTGATATTGCTTGCTTCCACCTGGGTCAAATTTTGATCCTGCTCAACCACATTAGGATGGGGAGTGGGTGAAGACGGCGGCGGCGTGCGAGCGGTCCTGCTACCCCTGCCAAATGGGCTGCTGTCCATCTTGTTGGTATATCTAATGCCTGTTCTAGTAACAGTACATTATAATCGCTAATACTCGATACAAATTGTTGTACTTTGCATTTGACACACTTTGTAAAGAAGGTCACGAGTCAACAATTTAATGCAATTGTTATATTTTTAATTTTGTTGTCTGCACACGTCTGATCACCGTGAAACGCAAAAGAAAAGGAAGAACTTAGTTCTTAAATTCATCATTACTGCCATAAATAAACGGTTATAATAAGTTGAAGATAACATTATCGGTATACAGTCTACATCGATAAAACAAGTAAGACTCATTCGCCAACAATAAACGTGAATCATTGAAGTAATCAAGCAGTAAACTGTAAATTGAGTACGTTGTTTTAATGTTTCATTTTCCTGGTATGAATTTTGTTGCTATCACCAAATCGATAATGATAAAACACGTAAAATTTCCAAAGTGCCTAGTTATTATCCTACTAATTTTATAAATGGGAAAGTGAAGTTGTGTCATTTAATCATGCTCTAATGGCTGAAGAGATCTAACTACATAGGGATGGTTTTCAGTCTGGAATAACACATAGGCCACATTTTACCTCGGAATTTTTTTCTTTTATAAATTCAAGATGTTAGTACCTATGTAGTAAATTGGTTTCGTAATTGCAAACTAGATGACACATTATCAAAAACTAGCAGAAAATGAAACGGACGGAACGATAGTAACGAAAATAATTTTATAAGTAAAAAGATTTTTTTTATACTATAGGATTTGTCAATTTGACTTCACTGACTGACTCGCCTGTTGGTTAACTCAAGGCAAACTCTCAGGAAAGACTTTGTTTAGTAGGTACCGCAATCATTCTTTACAGAATACGACTAGACTGGTTTGCCACACACAATGCCACGCAAAAAGGAGGCTAAGTGCGGACAAAAGAGTCGCCTTTCCATTTCATTCCATTCCATAGGCTGGTTTGATGGAACAAGACACTCTCATCCAGTAACGATATGATAGGTTACTTATATTTTCATGTAATTTACATTTTCATATAAAAGTGCCGGGGTAGTTATTTAACTTTACTTTTCAGTTTACTCGCTACAACTTAAAACACGTGATACCTTTTGTTTGTAAGTGCTCATAAACCTTAACAACCCTTGTCGACACACAGGTTCTATTATTTTCCGTGGTCATTCTTTCTTAGAATTTATATAGTAATTAACCATTAGTTTATATGATTTAAAATGTGAACACTTCGGCTAATGAACTTAGGTCAATGACAGGCAACTGGCAGGTAACTTTTGAAAATATTTCACCTAAGTAAGGGTCTGCTCACGGGTACAAGTCCTTTCCTGGATGCCGTTTTTCGATTGTAATTTACCATTATTTGTTACCTACATGGTCTGGCATTTTAAAGTAAACTAAGTTTATAATTACTCCATAAAAGAAAAGTACTTAATTGAATACTTAGCTAATTGCACTGCTGGCTGTAAGTTGCGAACATTACCGTAATTTATTCGTCACTAGTCGTCGACCTCTAGTTAGTCGTAAATATTCTAAAAACGTTCCCTGCTAGCGTGCAACTACCTCGGGACATTTTTCCTTTGTCCCTTGGCCGTTTTTCGATGAAGTAATTTTAAACAGTAGGATTTTATACATGGTCCTCAGCATCTACGATAATTACCTATAGTTACTTTTTCCTTATTCTACTAATCATCATCTTTATCATCACAGCGTTAACACCGGTTGTTTCCAAAGCTATCGAGCCCAGGGGTTTGAATCTTCTACTCTTTTTTTTACCACTTAGGAGGCAGACAAGGACACGGCCCATGAAGAGTGGTACCGTACCGTGACTTATGACGTATGCAACACCAAGGGCGTTACACTCGTGCTGCCGACTACCGGAAAAACTCTTCTAAGCCCATCACAGACATAAATAACATGACAGAGGAGCGATTGACAATGCTACAGCAAAATAAAATAGATGCCTAATGCCTAATATTTTGACGTCAATAAACTAACATTACATGATTGGTTATTTGGGGCTCCATCGTGATCTTTAGGGTCCAAGCCATCCTTACTTTATAACTTTAAACCTCTTTAAACCTACAAATGTAAAAACTCGAACTGACATTACAAAAGCAATTTATTTAGTTACTTATGTAATGTCAGTTCGAAAATGTAAGAAGGTTTTCAGTAGATAAGAGATACCTACAGTCTACAGTAGGAGATAGAATGAATTCAGTTGAATTCATTTATATTTGTTGGAGTGCATTATTCTGGTTGTTAGGTGTTTCATTTCATACGAGCTATGGAGCAATAAACGAAATGGTTATTGGAACGCTTGTTTACGGAGTCGTTTTAAAACAAATAAAAGGTCTTTACAACATTTTACAATTGGCACGTGTTTTGTTTATTTACAAAGTCACGTTTAAAATACCCGATGAATTTGCTGAGGTTGAAGTCAATCTCCGACTTTGAAAAATTATGGGCTGTTTGACACTGATAGTAAGCTGGTTTTTATAATGAAAATTATCACATCATATTGTCAATCAGCTAAAAAATGCGTTTATGGAAGTAGTATGGCATGGTATGAGACCAAATTGACCCTTTGAAGATGATACTTTTGTAATGAACATTACACTAATTCTGCACCTAAAAAGAAATTGTATAAACAAAAAAATAAAACATTCATATCGATGTAAATAAATATACAGGCATGTACTGTATAAAATAAAATTATATCAAACAAAAATACATACAAAAACTCATTCACAAAGTGAATCCTTTTTGATGAAATAAAAATACTGATAATCCTGTGGAGGGCCTATTATAACTCTACAATTATGACCACTGCACTTTCGTATACGTTACGTATTAGAATAGATTTTATAGTATGTAGCATAATAATAGTTATAGAAAAGAACAATATAACTAACAATAATAATAAATAGTTCAGAAATTTAATAAAATTTTAAGCAATGTGCTAACTTTTCCTATAGCTTGAAATAGGAAACTGAATTTCCAAGACGATTCAAACCCCGTCTTAGACTTTCACTTTTTCCGATCAAAATCTTATAGTGAATGAAATATTGTGGGTGTACTTATAATTTATTTTGTAAAAAAATATAAATTTAACCTATTCGTTTTCTTTTTTGCAGTTGCTGTGTGTGTAATCTCTTGTGCAAGCTCATCAGTTTGGCGGTGTCGATACTGTTCATCGTAGCAGTCATATTATTAATATTATGGGGAGTCGGTGTTATATTCGGTAAGTATATACCAATTTTATTAAATTTTGTAGAACATTCTAATACCTATTCTAAATATAGAGACTGTTTACACAGTTGGTTGTTAAATTGAGTAAACACTAGATAAAAATATTAGACAACAAAGGATATATCGTTGCACTTTTTCATATAAAGTTATATGTAAAGGTGCAACCGTATGTCCTTTATCGACTATAAAAATACGTACATAGAAAAAATAAAAGCACTTCAAGGGGGCAAATCTTTGTTTACTGTATGGAAAGCACCATTTTTCTTGTTTGGGATTTCCTTATTCTGAAACGCTAGGCATCACGTCACTGATAAATAGATAAATATAATATTGATAACGATATCGCTGTTCAAAGTGATAAAGTGTGTTCCTACTTAGTCGTTTGTAGTTGACAAACCTTAATAGCCTTTCAATAATATTATCTACTTTTTATTATCAACAATTTAATGAAAATAGTTAATTAAAGAGTCTCATTTTTGTTCAAAGCTTAAATATTAATAAATGCTCACATAAATTACTGGTATATAAAATAATACCGTTAGATTATTGTGGCCATTTTGAACAATTTAAATTAAATTTTCGAACTTCGAAAATTTAATTTAAATTGATAGCTTTCAAGTTAATATTTAAATTTTAACAATAGCGTACTGTAAACGCTATCGTTAAAATGGTCTGACATGATTTTTTCTTTTATTTTCCTTTAAGAACTTTGGAACCGTACATTACTAAGTGAGTATAATTTTGTTACAGGCAAGGAAGAGACTGCTACTACAAGTTTAAATGAAAACTATGCGTACACACATCAAAAATTAATTTAATATTATATATGAAGAAAAATAAACATTTAACAATATGAAAAACGAGAAACACGCAAGATCAGTAGGAACTTATGTACAAATAAAAACAAAAATATATAGACTCACTGCTCAAATAACAACAAAAACTGCATGCTCTGCATATTCTTCTACTTCTGTCGATACGACGGGACATCTACTCTTAAATTCTGCATTCTGTTTCTCGTATTGATAACAATTAAAGACATACTTGAGCATAGAGGTTACACATAAGCTTACGCATTATAACGTACATACATGACCAATAACATTCATCATAATAAGTATGGATAACGATTTTTTTTTTCCTATTTATTGTTATAAATAATTTAATATTGAAACATTTTACTATACGTCTACATGTTAACAGCACCTATTTTCTATTTATACAATTTACTATTTTGCAATGTTTAGTATTTTTATAAATCACAATTTTATAAATTAAGTTCACCAAATAAATATAATAATTAATTAAAGTATTCATCAAACCTCACGGCCAGGAGAATTTTAGAGCGCTTAATCGTAAAATCATTTTTATAACCATTGTTTTACTTATTTTGTCTTAAGTATGAAGTATTTTATGTACTAAAAGCATGACAACTTTGGCGTTCTAAATATCATTTCATTATTTATTTAGTTGTGTATAGTTTTCATTTGTAAATACAATTCATATTTCAATTATATACTTTAAGAGATAAGATTTTCCTTCAACGTTACTTATGGGCATACACGCTTATATCTATAAGTAGTGGATAAAAGTTATGTGTCTTCGTACTTTTATGTGTCAAAAGTAAGATGGTATAAAAAGTGCAATCTTTATTATAAGCTACTAATTTTAATTTATAAAAAACAGAAAATTTAAAAAGATCCATCGCTTAAATCTCAAGAAATAGCCCACTTGTAGTACCTATCTAAGTATTTCTAAAACAATAGACACAGAAACACATGTAAAAAAATAAAATACTGGATTTAATTTAAAAAAAAAAGGGTCCACTAACTTAGAGTGTTTTATTTCTATATCCACTTATTGTAAATTGTACCAAAAAAGTCATTTAGTTACTTTGTGAGTAAATGTTTAGTCAATGATGCCCATTTCAGACTCCTATTCAGTGCCCCGAGCACGAAAAATATTCGAATTCGGAACGTAAACCTATCGAGAGAACGAAGCATTGCGATTGGCCGGCTTCACACACACCATGGTTCACAGTGGGCAAACGGCCGATCGCAATGTTCTGTACTGTCAAGGGTACAAGGGTAGGAGGGCACAAGGGTTTTGTGCCGTCAGTGGGAAAACCAAAGGCTTATTTATCTTTTGCGCTGACGGCACAGAATCTCTGTGTTCTTACAGGGTCGGCAGCACGAGTGTGACTTCCCTGGTGTTGCACTCACCCATAGGCAACGGTAACCACTTACCATCAGGAGGGCCGTGTGCTTGTCTGCGACCTAAGTAGGATGAAAAAAAAAAAACAATTTGTTTCATGCTCGGGGCATGGGGCACAGTGGTTATAAAAACTTAAACTGAATAGGACTGTGTACCCAATCTCTTATTTTATATAGCAACAAAATGGCACAAATATGGTAAGCAGAAACCAAGTAAGTAACATCAATAAGAACTACCAGGTATCTACAAATTACGATAAATCTGGCATCTTTGGAGAACAAAAAAGTATAATTATTTTAGAAAACATAGCAAAGATTAGAGAATTGTTTACCATGAGTGAAGAGGACCCGTAAGAACCTTCTAATGCCCTTCTTGAAGAACCCCATACTCGTCGCTTGTAAAAGTCGCTTGGAAAAACCAAAGCAGGAAGTTCTTTCCACTCCAGGGGATGAAGTTACTTTCATGTCTGTGTCTAGTGTTTTCAGTCGCAACGTGTGAGGAGAGGATAGATTCCCTGACTGTGGCAAGTTACTTGAACAAGTTGCTATATTTTAACACGTAATCGCACTTACGAAGACCAAAAATATAAATATATAAAATGCATAGGTTTTGAAGGCATTCAAGCTTATTGTTAGTGATATCGACATGGCGTAGTAGAGTATTATGAAGAAGGAGGAATTGGGCACGGTCAAGGCAAGTGGTATAAATCGACAGAATAACATTTATTAATTGTTTATCGATAAATTATTTTGAGATATATAATATCGTTACTGAATTTTAGCTTGGATTTTGCCTATACGCATTTGTGGTTTATAAAGCACGACCACAGAATTTTGATAGCGACAAATCCAAAATTTATATGACAATTATTAAAAGTAATTTAAAGTCGATTTCCTAGATTTCAGTACGTATATTTATCGCTAAACAGTTACAGGTGGGTCTAATAAAAGCGTGATAAAGCGGATTTAAGCACAATAACAGAAATTACGTTATTAGATATTTATTATTTCTACAGAAAAATACTTGGCAATATTAATAAAAGTTCTCTGATATGCGTCACACTGATGCAAAGTGCGATATGATGCAGACTTTTAATTACATAGATTATTTGATGTTGTTATAGATAACATGGAATCAGATCAGATATAAGGTTATATTATTTTTGTGGTGGATTGTAGGTAGGTACTAGCGATAGTGAATGCTGCGGTTGGTAATATGGAACAGAATCGTCATTGGTTGCCACAGGGCTTTGTAATTAGCTGTCGATATTGACGCAACGGTACTTATTTTATTTTATTTGGGGAGCTTACAGCTACATTCACATATACACAACATTTAGGTTAGTACACGCCAATTACAAGCTTCCACAATTATCACATAGGTACGTCTGACGCTATCAAAACGATAACATTGATGGTTTAATCAGTTATTGGTTGGTTTGACGATAATAATATAAGAATGATTCTATTCAGTACTTAAATCATTCACTTCAGTCAAAGATAAACCTCTTGTAATTATCATCATCAGTCTCTTAGCCTCGTATCTGAGACCTTTTTTGACCTGAGTTTGTTTTTATTCGGCTATATTGTCGTGACTACCGTCTGACCTCGCAGCCTGAGTTGTGGTTAGTAGTCAACTACTGAGAGACCTGTTCTACTGAGAGCCCATATAGACCTCCGTCTTGACCACTTAAGCACGAAAGCACTCTGATAAAATACCACTGGTGGTAATCGCGTCTAAGGTTACCTGCCCCTCTAGACAAGTGGCAATTCGCTGCTCGGCATATGATGGAATAGAATGACAAATGTATAGGATTTAACGTTTTTGACATTCGTTGACGCCTGTCATATACGTCAAATCCCATACATTTGGCATTCTATTCCATCATACGCCGAGCAACGAATTGCCACTTGTCTAGAGGGGCTGATCACGAGGGCTTCATAGATCACTTGTAATATCTAAATACCTAATGCTCCCTATGTATCGCACGGCAATGCATCCTCTACAAGTCAAAGTAACAGTGTTACTCGTTTGGGTGTTACTGAATGGGCATATACCTACCAGTATTTTTTATACCACTTAGGTGGCAGACAAGCACACGGCCCATCTGAAGGAAAGTGGTTACCGTGGCCTATAGAAGTATGCAATTTGAAACTTATGGGAAACCTTTGAAATTGTTTTCATACCATAACATTGAATTCGTTTCAATGACTAAAATACGGTACCTGGTCCATTCTCAGCCCATTCTCTGTTACAATTTTACTACAGAACGCTACATCGGTTTGACCATAAACAACTACGTATGTGGGTGCACTACATATTCCTGAAGATGAGTTCTTAAATTTTAATCTCTAACAAACTCTTTCACTGCCCGAACCAGTTACAGGTTACAGCCCATCAGTAAAGGGATCCTGGACAAGCGGTAATTCGTTGTTCGTTGGCTGGTAGATTCTAGAATAGAATGATGAAAATATGGGATTGACTCGTATTTTGACGTATATGACAGTCATCAACGTAAGTCATTACCATACATTGATCAATCTATTTAGTTCCACAAACGTATTGCCACTTGACTAGAGGGGCTGACCTGCCTGAATAGAATGACAAATGTATAGGATTTGACGTTTTTCACATTCGTTGACGCCTGTCATATACGTCAAATCCCATACATTTGGCATTCTATTCTATCATACGCCGAGCAGCGAATTGCCACTTGTCTAGAGAGGCTGAACTGACTGATTTAATTGAGTGACGACTCTGATATTGTCACAAACAACTCTACAGTTTATTCTTTCACAGTAAACTTTTGTGTCTTTTCCCTTTCGGTTGGTATCACAAATTCATGTTAAGTTAAAATTTAGAGCCAATATACTGAGCCCTTAGCGTGTTGCCTTGGTCTTATATCTTCATAACGACTAGCCCGGAGGGTATAATTGTAGTCTTATTTCTATGCTTAAATGCTCTTTTGGTGACAGTTAATGTTAACTTGGAGACTTAAATTTAGTTACCTACTTTAGTTGTTTCTTGGAAAATATTTTGAGGCCTTGAAATTCAATTCGGAAGTGTAATATCCAGGATGTCGAAAGGAAACCCAAATTAGGTATTCGTTTTTCCTTATATTTCAAATATGTAATAATATTTTATCGCATAGATACCGTACATATCTCAAACATTTATTATCAATCAACAAAGATACCGCGATAAGGTATGAGTAAGATAGTTTTTGTTTTAAAATGTATTAACGTTCATAGTTTGTCAGTTGTAAGCTTGATATCTTGGGATTGGTGAAATAACGTGTTAAAAATAAAAACAGTAAAATGTGGTAAGTTTTCTAAAGGTTTAAGATTTTATTAAGGTGAGCTGTGAGATTATTTATACGTGTGATTATGTGTTCATATTCGTTGGCACACACAAACATTATATTTCTGTGCAAACGCGGTACCTTTGAGTTAAAGAGGAAGATAAATTAAAGATAGAGAGTTGAACCAAGTGTACAATAGGACGAATATGATAGACTACAATAGGAACGAAGAAAAAGTTCTTTATAATTTTTGGGCACTTTTATCACACTCCCCTTCACTTCCCCTTTTGTCAATCACCAGCCTGCCCAGACAAGTGGCATTTCGTTAGCCGGTGTATTGTAGAATCGAATGGTGAATGTATGAGATTTGACGTTTATGACATACCTTGGCGACTGTCATATACGTCAAATCCCATACATTTGTCATTCTTCTTCATCCAAGCGTTGATTCCCAGTCGCATCCGAAGCTTTCAGCTCGGATTCTGGGGTCCGCTTCACCAGTCTTAACTACGGATTTGGCTAGACCTCGTTATGCCAAATCCGTAGTTAAGACTGGTTCCATAATACAATACGCCGGTCAACGAATTACCACTTGTCTAGGGAGAGGATGTGGTTGGGTTAGCCCCCTAAGTTTTGGTGTAGCCCCATAGATACTATCATTCATGCAATATTTGTTTGATAACGTTCATAAATGTGGTACAATAAGAGCAACAATTTGAACACCTCTTTGTAGTTGTCAGTCGTTTATATCGATATAAGTATAATAAAAAGTAATAAATGTACTTATTGTGGGGTGATACTAACAATGAAACATAAATTACGATAATGACAAACATCATAATAAAATGAATAGTCCATCTTTATTTCACCATATTCATACACCTACCAAGATTTTCTGAAACCATTGCAAATCTTCGTCTTAATGCTATTACCTATTATGTGGTGAAACTATTTGTTTTTCCATGTACATGCAGTTTCTTTATCTTACAATATTAGGAACATAAGCTGGTATAAACAACGATGCGTTAATCATACATATTTCTTTTTTAGTTGTGTGTGCAGCTGTTTATGCAAAATTTGTTGCGCGATATCATTATTAGTCACAATAGCAGTAATATTATTAATCTTGTGGGGAGTCGGAGTCATATTTGGTAAGCTTATTTTTCATTTTATTATACTTAACTGCAACGTGCAACAGTTTACTGCTGTTATAGTTTATTTCCTACTTTACTTTCATAATTATAATGACACGTGACACAATCTTAACCTATCCCTATCCATATTTTCTACTTAACCAAGTCTTTATTTTTTATTTTTGGAAGGGCTTGCCCGCACTAGACAGTTAACAAAAATGTTACCATAACAGAGATTCGGAACATAAAATATCTGAACACAAAATTGTACTTTTTTTAACGTCACAGTGATGACAGTAAAGCGTTGACTCCTTCCGCGTCCGGTGATCACTTGCCTCAGCCGATACGAGAGGCCCCCGTGAGGCCTCTATAGCCAGTTCTTCATGATGGGTCTTATCACTGCTATCACGGCGTGCCCTGTCTTGGTTGCCCATGTCGTAGTTTCCACTCGTCACAAGTCCCGGCTGAATGGGACTTCACAACCTCGATTTCTCAAGGCTGGGGTCATTTCCCCGCTCCCGCACGACCTTTCGGTACCGATATAGCACCAAAAGGGCTTTCGCCTCCAGTTCTCATGGTAGGGCACCGGCAAAAACACTCGCCGCCTCCAAGAAGATCGTGCTGTACCCGCTAATGATTCTGATGGCCATCACCCTCTGCGATTGTCGCAGCGGTTGCCCGCCACTGACTTTCAGGGTCTCCGCCCAGATTTGGCATCCGTATAGGACCATGGACTACACGATTCCTTCCTGCAGCAGTCCGGTGGCTGACTCAGAATCTATGATTACTCATACAAATAAGTAGTGGTCTTTATGGGGTCAAGTGAGGTCATTGATACTGAGATGTCTGATTCAACTGATTAGACCGATTTAAAATGGTACAATGTACGAAAATTGCTCACATCTCGCGTTATTTTTTTTAACTACGATAACTTTAATCACTTTTGTAATCCTAACCTATGTCAGCTAAACAAACCTAATTTGTTTCAGGAAAAGTCGATGATGTCACAAGCCGTGTAGTAAATGAAAAGTACGAGTACAATACTCTTTCACCTGTTTATCAAAGATTAATTTAATGCTATTTATTTTTGTTTATAATAATTTTATTGTATATATTTACATTTTATGAAACATTGTTAATTTAAGCGCTATTTATAGTCATGTAAGTTTACATAGTTTGTAAATAGCTCACAAATCTTTCCTTTTCCCATACTTTTGTGTATCAAAACTATGGCTGAATAAAAAATCATGCACGTTTTGGTTACTGAAAGCTCGCTCACATTATTATCTCGCTATCAATTAACTTGGGTAGATGTTCTAAGCATTTTATCGGAATCCTTTGTAAAAATTTCAATGAGAAATTGAATTGGAAATCTCAGATTAAAGAAATTCGTTAAAGATCTACTCTTTCAATGTACCTACGACTATTGAAGATCTCCCTTTTTTTAATAGTGTGAATATACCATCCTCTATTTATGCCTTCTTTATTTTAGCTCCTCATTTATCTGTAGTCTGTTTAATCTACTCAAAGCTTGTCAAAACTATTCAGATATTTGTAGCTGTCAAAGTTACGTTCAAGCAAGAACTAGAACTGTGTTATTTGATAAGAAGTATACTACGTTAAACGAGTTCTTACACGTCTGAGAGTTGCATAAACTTCCTACAAGTATAACATGTGGTGAGTTTTACTCACAATTGGTACTGAAGCATAAAAACTTACGACATTCACGCTTGAGATAATCGCATCATCATAGCACAGAACAGATAATAGTACTAGATCATAGCGTCAGCCCCGGTTACAATCAAAACATTATATTAGTTAAATCCTAGGGTCCGCGTTTCTCTTTTATATGTAGGTATGTCATATATGTAGCTAGCACATATCCTTAAGAAGCAAACCGGTCGGTGGGCGGGAGCCCCCCTTCGCCCCACGCCGTCTCGGGTCTTCAGATGCGGGTTATCTCCCTCGCACTCTAGCTGACCCAGAGATGGTCCCCTCGAGTGTGGGAACACTGGGAACCATGGTGCCCCCATCTAGCTCGGGGCGTGCATCGTTCGTGCCAAAGCCGCGGCCTGATTCTGCTTCATGGGTGCTGCTGTCACCCTTTAGCCTAGCACCAAAGACATTTCATAACATATTTCTTTTTATATATAATATCTTTGCCTAGCACCTACTTACACCCATGTTTCCTTTCTATTTCCAGCTGTATAAGCCTATTGTGCCGGCTCGTCATTTGCCTAGTTTTAGTATTAGTTATAATATTAACAGTATCGATGATCTTTAGTGTGTTTGGACCGAAGCAATGAGTGTAAGTATTTGAATATTTTCTCACTAAGAAAACCGTGACTGACTGTCCCGTCTACTATCAAACCAGTTTCGATCTTTTCAATGTCTAGTTGAAGTTGACTTTTAGATTTTTACTCAATATGCTTTCATTGCGTTGAATTAGAAGTTTGATTTTAGGGTACTTTCCGTTGAGCTAGAATCATGAAATTTGGGATGAAGCGAGGTCTTATAACACAAATAAAGGAAAAAGTTCCAAAACCGTAAATATGGAATAGATGGAGCTCTTTACTAAATCGAATATCAAAAGCGGCATTGATAGGATCTTACCAAATTTGGATAGGTGGGGGGGGGGGATAACACTACAGACGGTGGAGGTGAGTGCTGATGCATCGCAAGGTGGCCACCCTAAACCTACATCTGGGTCGGGAGTCCCAGTCGCCGTCACGGTGTTCCTCTCTGTATCACGGACCCGGGACACGGACCCTCTATGGACCCGGCGACCGCACGGTGAATCCATGGAGTGCTGAGAATCGGATCTCTGGTGATGACCAACAATGTACGGTTTTCGAACTTTTTCCTTTCAGATACCGTCTATGTAGCACAAGTTCGCGCCTCAATTTGGTTTCGTAAGAAACTCTTAATGCGTGAGCCCAACATGCACTTGACCAGTTTTTTTTATAGATAATTGCATAATCTTTAACATTATCTAAGATCTAAGACATTTTCATTAATCTTACCGTTTGGCTGGAAATCGCAAAAAACCCGTTTTTTGTGACATTTGACAATGATGGAAAAAATACCAGGCATCGAATTGATGAGGACGTTAAGATAATGTTTTGAACAATCTTACCAACTTTCAGCCGGGTGTACCCTCACCACTATAATTTGGTATAGTTTGACCGGATTATTAATAAATGCAGCGCACACAGTGTGAACTTTCCTTATCGCGAAGTTAAAAATGATGCCGATTAAGTAGAATTGTATAATATGGTTTTCATACTTGAAAAACTATGAATCAATGTGAGTGATAGGCACCTAGCTACATTATATTTTATATTTTTCTTATTTTTTCAGTTGTATAGGCCTCGTATGCAGGTCCATCTATCTCGTGCTGTTAGTAATAGTTATAATAGTACTATTTCTAACAGGAAAAACACCACTAAATATATAAAGAAGCTGCAGTTTGACAAGTAGGTGTGCTCAATGTGTTCATATTTACCTTCTATTATTAGAAATAGAAACAAGCAACAGATGGAATTGAAACCGGTAGCAGGCGTGCATGTAAAGCTGGGCCCACATTTGTAGCACCTTGACGTATCACGTATCGAGTATTTGTATCATAAATATGGACGCTCATTTTGTCCATATCGTATCATTAAGGCGAATTTCGTAAAAAACGCGTCCATAATACGAGGTGTATCAAGATACGCGTTTAGTTCGGATCGGGCTGTATCCGATACGGCGTGTATTGTTAACGGCTATCATCTTGTGTCCAAACTAGCGATCATGATACGCGTTGAGGCCACGCGAAGGAGATACGATACACAGAAATGCTACAAATGTAGACCCAGCTTAAGGTTTAATGATAGTAGAGGAAGTTCATGAAGTGTATAGGCGGCAAAAAACCGAACCGAAAGTAATATTATGAAAACAAAATTGTAGGAACTTTGTACAATAAAAGAAAAACAAATTATAAAAGTATGACAATAGTTTTTTCTTACAATAAATACTCTATTATTATTTCACTTGTACCATAACTAACCCAACCCAACCATAGTAGTTTAGTAAATTTTCTTCGTTATCTATCTTGACAGACTTCTATAACTGTCAGAGTTATATCAAAAGTATAGAAAAGAATGAAAAGAAACTATTTCAATAATACGTTACTAAACTTTCTACTGAATGATAACAAGCTCAATAATTAATAGAAAAACTCTACATATTAAGGAATGTGGTAAGTTATTTAATAAATGCAATACGCACAGTGTGTGCATCTAAAATTCATTTAAGTAACAGGCAATTCCACCCAAAACCACACGCCATCTCGGGTCTGCAGATGCAGGGTGTTTCCCTCGCGCTCTATAGCTGACCCAGAGCCATCTCCAGTTTCGTGATGGCCCCCTGGGTGTGGGAACACTGGGAACCACTGTGCCCCAATCTTGCCCCAGTAAGGGGGGTGCGCATCGTGCCACTGCCGCCTGTGACCAGCTTCTGCTACATGGCTGCTATTGTCACCGAATAATACGTACTGTCACCCTTTAGACTGGCACCTACTTATACCTATGTACGTTTTTATTTCCAGCTATATAAGCATATTGTGCCGGATCGTCATTATTCTAATTACAGTATTTATTATAATAACAATAGTTTCGCTGATCTTCAATACTTATACCTATGTACATTTTTATTTCCAGCTGTATAAGCATATTGTGCCGGATCGTCATTATTCTAATTACAGTATTTATTATAATAACAATAGTTTCGCTGATCTTCAGTATTGGAAAATAGTAATGAGTCTTGTAAGTATTTTGATGATTTTGCTAATAAAACTACTGACTGTGACTGACTGTCCCGTCTTCTATCAAACCAGTTTCGGTCTTTTTCATTCTAACTAGCTGACCCCGCGAACTTAACCCGCGAACCTAACAGTCAGTTCTTTTTTTTTTCAATTTTTCTCTCCGTAAGAACCATCCCCGTACTTTAAGGAATTTTCTAAAAAAAGAATTAGCGAAATCGGTCCAGCCGTTCACGCGTGATGGCGTGACCAAGAGAAATAGGGATTCATTTTTATATATAGAGATTGAAGTTGACTTTTAGATTTTTGAAGTGAAAACTGCTTTATGCGTGTTGGTCAGTTTTCGTTGAAAATTTTGGGTGAACAAAAATCATGGAACTCGCGTCATCGCTTCGCACACCACGTTGGCGTCACGATGATGAACTCGTAAAACACAAGTTCTTAGTTTTTGACTAATTGTGAATAGAATATGTTCAGTAACATTTAAATTAACTTTTTTTTTTTCGATTTGAAAATTCCAAACCCATGACCAAGGTTATCTTATCACTCAATATCTTTATATTATTGATTGTAGTTATTTTTGCTATAATAAATATTCTTCTATTAAATATTTAAACCAGTGGCAGGCGTGTATTTAATGTTTAATGATAGTATAGGAAGCCCGTGAAGTAATTATGTAGGTGCCGTAGGCGGGATATTATATCTGCTTACACCCGAAGAAAATAATGTGTGAGTATAATATGTATGTGCGTATAGAGAAACTATCTTGAAATTAATATTAAGAAAATAAAATTAATAGGCATTTTGTACAATAAAAAAAAACTAATTATGAACCGTGACTATAGTTTTTTTTCTTGCTAAAATTAATAGGCATTTTGTACAATAAAAAAAACTAATTATGAACCGTGACTATAGTTTTTTTTCTTGCTATATATAATAAATACTCTATTATTTCACTTGTACCATAACTAACCCAACCATAGTGATTTCTTAAATTTCATTCGTTATCTTGACAGACTTCTATAACTGTCACAGTTATATCAATAGAATAGAAAAGAATGAAAAGAAACTATTTCAATAATACGTTACTAAACTTTCTACTGAATGATATCAAGCGCAATAATTAATAGAAAAACTTTACATATTAAGGAATGTGGTAAGTTGTTTAATAAATGCAATACGCGCAGTGTGTGTATCTAAAATTAATTCAAGTAACAGGCAATTCCAGTTCCACCTTCCTATACCCATCTAATAATAAGAAAAGTAATGTGTTCCACCCATCAAAGACAGTAGATTAAAAAATCCCTTTATTTCTATGCGAATGGAATTTGTACAAATCTGCTGTGAAAGAAAACAGACAAAGAATTTCCTTGCAGTGTTAATTCGCCGGAATAGAGTGATAAGAGAATGTTGTGGTATGACTGAAGATGTAGTACCTAAGATAGAGAAAAGGATGCTTAGATGTTTCGGACATATAGAAAGGATGAGTGCATTTTGAGTGCAAATGACAGCGGATTTGTTGCAAGGAAATCGAGTCATGAGCCTTTAGTTAGATAATTCTAGTGTGCCTGACGTCACCCTTTATTTCTAGTGTCATGTCTTAAGAGAAATTTCACTGGGTCATCTCCTTTACTTAATCATGTTCTGTCCTATCCTCCGTGTTGTGTATGTTTTAAATAATTGAATATATTATGTATGTCATGCTCCTATCATGTGGTTTTTATAACATCTAATTAATGCGGACCTTTGTATCGTTAACTAACTGAATAACCATCATGAGAGAAATAAATAATTATTATTACTTCTCAGCCGAGCTGGTATTGACCACATTTACGGGCCATTAGCACATATCCTAAGCATCCGTGCCCCCCCCCCCCCCCTCCATCAACCGGTGGGGCGATATACTCGAACCGATTAAAACCATACGCCGCGCCGCCGTCTCGGTTCTTCAGATGCGGGGCATTTCACTCTTTTCACTCTGGGAGCCACTATGCCCCCATCTTGCCCCAGAAAGGGTGCCCCCCGCTTCGTGCCACCGCCTTGACCTACTTCTGCTGTCACCCTTTAGGCTGGCACCTACTTATACCTATGTACGTTTTTATTTCCAGCTGTATAAACTTTTTATGCCGGATCCTCATTATCGTAGTTTTAGTATTTATTATACTAACAATAATTACACTGATCTTTACTGTGTTTGCCAAAAAGTGATGAGTCTTGTAAGAGTTGTAAGTATTTTAATGTTAATTTTTTTTCACTTGTACCATAAACCATAACTAACCGAACCATCGTGATTTCTTCAATTTTATTTGTTATCTTGACTTCTGTAAATGTCAGAGTTATATCAAAAGTATAGAAAAGAACGGCAAGAAACTATTATATTTTATCAATAATACGTTACTAAACTCTCTACTAAATGATAGCAAGCGCTATATAATTTGTAGAAAAACTTTACGTACCTATTAAGAAATAATGTGGTAAGTTATCTACTTAATAAATGCAGCGCACACAGTCTGGACCGCAAATCCGAAATAAATTCGAGTAACAGCCGGTTCCACCTACTTCCACCTACACCCAATCAATTTCCTTATCGCGAAGTTAAAAAAAAACGGATGTATCTTTAGGCGGAATTGTTTAAAATATGGTTTTCATACCTAAAACACTATGAATCAATGTAAGTTATAGGCACCTAGTTATTTTATACTTTTCTTATTTTTTCAGTTGTATAGGCCTCGTATGCAGGTCCATCTATCTCGTGCTATTAGTAATAGTTATAATAGTACTATTTCTAACAGGAAAAGCACCACTAAATGTATAAAGAAGCTGCAGTTTGACAAGTAGGTGTGCTCATATTTACCTTCTATATGTTAAAATAGAAATAAGCAACAGAAGAAATGGAAACCGGTGGCAGGCAGGCGCGGTCGCAGCTTGAAGTTTGGGGGGGGGGGGGGTCACTTCGGAAATTCCTTAAGAAATTTAACCCCCCCTCCCCTCGTACTGGGACTTTTCAATGTGACGTGCATGGTTTTGGGGAGGGGGGGGGTCATGTCCCCTGTGACCCCCTCGGACCGCGCCTGGTGGCAGGTGTGCATGTAAGGTTGAATGTTCTTGAGCTATATAAGAAAAGAAGTAGTAGGCGCCGTAGGTGCGATATTTTTTCTGCCTTCCCCAGAAGGAATATGCGTGAGTATATGTATGTGCGTATGTAGAAACTATCACGAAATTGATATTATGAAAAACAAAATTATTAGGAATTTTGTACAATAAAAGAAAAACAATATAAAATGTTACTGTAGTTATTTCTTGTTATAATAAATTCTCTAATATTTCACTACTTGTAGGTATTTTTATTTTATTTATTAGGAACAACATACAGTTACATGTTAAGATAGTAGGTACAATGAATAACTATGAACTAACAAATTCGTAAACATGTAACCCACACCGTTATTCACATATTAACAATAAAAAAATTGGAAAAAACGGCCAGATTGTAACAGTGTTAAGCAAAAATATAAGAAATATAAATTCTAATTCATAACTCAACATCATCTGTAATACAATTGTAATAATAATTATTAAATAAATAAATAAATAAATAAATATCAATCTATAATAAAATTCATAATATTAATGTAATACAATAATAATATTATAATAAAATAGCAGTGGATTGCAATAAGCTAATTGATTGATTGATTAAGTAATTGAATAAAATAACAAATTAACAAAATAACAAAACAACGAAATAACAAAACAATAATTCAATTCAACAATAAATCGCCTGTAAGTGTAGGTGTCTCGGATATAATGAATTGTTCACATGGTTGACAAGACCTCAATGGCCCGTCTCTTAAATTGCACGCTTGAAAGCGCGAAGATGTCAATCTCACTAAAGTGCGTGTTATAGGTTTCAACAAGGCGACGAATAGGTGCACGGATCCCTGCGTTGGTTTTGCAAGTGCCCGTATAGAATAATTGGGGTACGCGCACCCTTCGTCGATTAACAGTTCTAGGCACTATATAACACAACTGATTGGTAATCTCAAGGCAATCATATCTGTTACTACATAAACCATGGAGCATCATGACGTCAAGAAGTAGACGCCTGGACTCCAATGATAAAATGCTATGTTTTTCTACCAATTGTGCATAGGAAACTCGCAATCGATAATATTTATAATGCATAACACGTAAAAAGGTACCATAACTAACGCAGCCATCGTGATTAATTTAAATTCTATTCGTTATCTTGACAGGCTTCTGTAGCTATCAGAGTTATATCAAAAGTATAATAAGGACGGAAAGAAACTATTTCAATAATACGTTAGGTACTAAACTTTCTACCGAATGACAAAAAGCGCAATAATTAATAGAAAAACTCTACTTATTAAGGAATGTGGTAAGTTATTTAATAAATGCAATACGCACAGCGTGTGCATCTTTAATCAACTGGCAATTTCGCCTAGTTTCACCTTCCTAAACCCATTTAATGAGATTTTATTCCACCCATCAAAAATCCCTTATTTCTATCCAACTTAGATTTATACAAATCCCTACTTCCCTACTAATATTATAAATGTGAAAGTAACTCTGTCTGTCTGTCTGTCTGTCTGTCTGTCTGTCTGTCTGTCACGCTTTCACGCCCAAACCACTGAACCGATTTTGATGAAATTTGGTATAGGGGTAGATTAGACCTTGAGAAAGGACATAGTCGCGATACCGCGACATTTAATTTACCATGTTTCTTAGAGAGATTTGATCCTTAAGATTGAAACTATCGATTGAATGCCATAAAAATACAGGATGTTACTTTTTCGGTTTTCTTTGAATGCAGTTTTGTTTCTTTTTAAAAATAAAAGGATGTCTCCTTTAAGTAAAATGAGCTAACTTAAGGATTTAAGGTACTTTCCCTCCATGTGGCATCGCCGTGGGACGCCCTGTATAGGTTAGAAGGCTAATTTTATTAATATTAGCCTTCGTAGTTACTGCTGAGACGAGGTCTCGGGTTCGATCCCAGGTTTTACCATGGCACACACCAATGACTTTCGAATGCTTTTCGAAGTTAAGTGTGTATTTATCGCAGGTTTATAAGTGCCCGGTTAATGGCAATAGGCTCGCCACCTATTACATTGGGACCTAAACATAAACGGCGAAATGTGGGTGCTAGCACCTCTGCCTACCCCTTAGGGGATATAGGCGTGAGTTTATGTTATGTTATGTTATGTTATTGGTTATTTATTTTTTATCCAACATTTTTGTAACATTTCATACAGCACTCAGCTGCGAACTCGGTATTCAATACATTTCCTAGGCATTGTATCGTACTAGATTATACACATTGTCGGTAGCATAAATATATCAATACCTATCTGATTCCTTCAAATCGTGAGGTTACCAATGTTGCCGCACCTTCAGGTGAAATAGTTTTAATGTAGCTTTCTTAAGTTACCTAAATAAATTATGAATCCATAATAGGCACTTAGTTATTTTATAATTTCTCAATTTTTCAGTTGTGTGGTCCTCGTATGCAGATGTGTCTGTTTCGTGATATTAATAATACTTTTATTATCACTATTAGGAACCCTAACAGGGAAAAAGAAATCTTTAGACACAACTATATGAAGGAGCTACAGATAAGCAAGTACGTGTATATTTTACTACTTAATTTAGAATTGGGAACAATCAAGAAAGGAACATTTACAAAAGCAAAATTATTAAGATCTAACTGTTGTCCGTGGTTCCACATTATCACGAATCACGACCAAACATAGCCTATGTCCTTTCCCATCCTTAATTTCATCAAATTCGTTTCAGAGGTCAGAAAGACAGGCAGACAGACATAGCTACTTTCGTATTTGTAATATTAGTATGGATTTGGATCATTTGTAACGCAAATATTATTAGAAACTAGCTGGTATCTGCAACTCCAACCGCATGAAATTTTAACCCTTTAAAATTAAGATGGAAAACCTGATGTATTCTCGACTTTAATCTATCCCTGTGTTAAATTTCAGCCAGATCCGTTCATCTGTTTGAGCGTGATTGAGCATCATCAGGGAAGGACGATGTCACGTGAAAACGTATACTGAATAAAAACTATGAGTACAGTACAATCCATCAGAAACAATATAGTTTAATGTTAAGTTTTCATCATGTTATAAGGTATAGTCAGCATCAAAAGTAGTTGATCAATACGAGGTATTCCTATTTTATAGATCTTGTTGTCCCGAAGATTTATTAAGACCCTAAACCCTAAAGCAACCTAGAATACATATTAATAATTTAGTCATACTTATTGATGTATCAGAAAATCGGTAAACTCTGGGTACACTTTAATAATAATTTGTGCACATCTATTATATTTACCTATTTATAAAAACATATATTTATTTACATAAATTTAACACAAAGTTATGATTTCTTTTTGATACCAGTATGGCTAAATAAAAATTTCCATTTCATTTATTGCGTTGGATCTATAATTTAGAAACGATATTACGACAAAATTTGAATATATAGTGTTATAGCGTCAGATTTCTGTCCTGTACATTGTTCATAATAATATTTAAGTGAAAATTGTAGCAAATACACTAACAGGTTCTACATTGAGTATTCAAAATATTATGTTTTAACATTTTCTCTTCACGAGTTTCATTCGATCATCTTCTTTTCATGCTGACTGTACTTACTTTTATTAATAAGGCTTTATTTTAGTGCTACTTATTATCGTCATCAGGTTTTGTTTTTATACTTTCGTGTATCAAAACTATATCTGAATTAAATGAAAATCTCTATTTTAAATAACATTTTTTTTGCAGTCTATCTTTTAATCCTGTAACAAAATTGAGCTTTTAATCAATCTAATAACAATATATCGAACCCAACAGTTACATAGTTGACAAAATCAATCAATCAATCAATTAGCCTACTGCAGTCCACTGCTGGACATAGGCCGCTCCCAATATGCGCCACGTTTGCCGATCCTTCCGCATCCAGTCTGTCCCAGCCACCTTTCGCAGGTCGTCGGTCCACCTGGCTAGGGGATGTCCCACCTTCCGTTTTCCTTCGCGCGGTCTCCACGGTCGCACCGACTCGTTTGCTCCAACGGCCATCAGTCCTTCGGCAGATGTGGCCAGCCCACTGCCACTTCAGTTGACAAAATAATGTAATTCTTGTTCAGTAAAATTACTGAGACTATTAACTAATTAGCTGTTACCCGTGGTCCGCGTGAAATACCTTTTTTTTTATCGTGTGAAAAATCTCCAACTTCCCCCGCTGCACTGGAGCAAGTGAAGGTGTTATGTCGGACTCAAACCGAATAAAACGCACGCCGTCTGTGGGCCGTCGCGCGTCTGATGCCGGAAGTGTGAGATTATCGTAAACATATCCCTCGCACCTCGGCCGACCCAGGGCCATAGTTCTTGATCTGTCCCACACCCGCGTGACATACCTACTAAAATTTATCCTAATATGTTCAACTGTACTGGCATCCATCCATCCAAACTTTCGCTTTCATAAAAATAGTAGTAAGATATTCAGTATTCAACGTTTAACGAGAGAGAACATTCGTTCAATGTCTTCATTATAATTATTACGAGCACCTGTTTCTAATAACATTGGCACTTACATTGAATGACTGACACTACAAGCACTATAACAGTTATTTCTAGAATTATAAAATACGAGTGAAGTTTATAGCCAGTCTGTAAATATACAATGTAGAATGAGGTTTTTTGTTGCTGCAGTGTTGTTTTAGAACTCTGTTTTTCTTCTTCACCCTAGCATTAATTCCCAGTCGCATCCAAAGCTTTCACCTCGGAGTCTGGGGTCCGCTTTACCAGTCTTATCTGCGAATTAGACTGGACCTCGATTTTTTACGTGAAGCTATTAGCTATAAGCTATGCCATCTGACCTCCACAACCCAATGGTAACATTAGGCGATATCGAAGCATTGCAGCTAGATCGTTGTTGTTGGACTTTTTAGGGCTCCCAACTACCAGTAACAACTGCCATAGATGTTCGTATGGCAACCGGGACCGAGGCACGACCAGACCAATGCAAATAACCATATTTATGCATACAAAGATTTGCACTGAGCGGGGAACGAACCTGCGCCTCCTGAGTAGCGGCCGCGTTCACTACCGCTACGCCACAGAGGCTGTGCTCTGTATTTAAAAGCGGCTACTGCCCTGCCGGGGGAACATCACTCCAGCTCCAGTGCGGCGCAAAACCTAAACTCACTGTGGGCAAGGTACGTTTTGCGAGGCCTTCTGAAAATGCAAGAAGGGAATGTGGAATAAAAACTTGAAATTAAACAGTTTAAGATGGTCGAGGACAAATTAGCAGTTTGGGTATATTTGAGACGGTTTATACAGGTTTGTCAGAGAACTGAGACGGTGCTTCGGACCCTTTTGGACTGACCCTTCCCCTAGCTGGTTCCCCTGGGGGGGGCGCAAGTGGGACCTTCTTAGATTCCACCTCAGCGAAAAGCTCATTATAGAGGCAGTATTATACCTGCTTGAAGTCCACTGGAATAAGCATTTCTCCACTGTTCTCTATAATTGATCAGGAAATACGTGACGACACTGAGTAACCTAAAGCGTGAACGACACACCCGCTAAGCAATTACATTAGTTGAAAATATTAACTCGCTAACACTGCCGATGCCTAGGGTGTGCCTTAAGGAAGTTAGGACCTATTTATGGATCACGCTTGGAAAACGAACGATCTATGTGAGTTTGTCTTTACAGTCAAGGTCCTATAAACTCATAGTAGGGAAGAAATATTTTTTTTTACCTTTAATTACTAGGGGGGATATATGGATATTTTACTTTCACATATTCTTTCGGAGTCTAGGCTCCGCTTTGCCAGTCTAACAACGGATATAACTGGCCTTCAATATTTTTCATGTAGCGACTGCCAATAACGAACGATATTGGGCGATATCTGAGCATTGCAGCTAGACCAGTTGTTAGACATTTTAGGGCTCCAACTACTCGTAATGACCGCCATAGATGTTCGTATACCGGCAATATATTCGTATACAGGACCGACGGCTTAGAGCTACTATCCCTGCATGTATCTGCATTCAGTAGTACGACGAGAAATGACAATTCCTTCTCGTGCCAATGGTGGAACAAGTTGGTGGAACGACGAGGACTAAGCCGGCTTAACGTGCTCTCCGAGGCGCGACCAAACCAAATATCCATATTTGTGCATACAAATATTTGCCCATTTGCCCTAAACGGGGATCAAACCCACGGCTGCGTAGCTGCCGCCTTTACTACTGCTACGCCGCAGAGGCAGTCAGGTTCCTTTATTTCTACATCGATTCAATAATTTTCCACGATGAGGTTATTTTGTAATATAAATATCTCAGAAAAGTTATTATTATAGACCTCATAAAATGTAGATATAGACTAAGATATAGAAGTCATAGAGTCCTATAGGTTCTTATAGCTCTATAGGTTCTTATAGCTCTGTGCATCACAGATTAATTAGTTCTGTGCATCATAATCATAATTTTCATAATTTGTCAATGCCGTTTGTGCTGTCAACTTATAATACAATATTTTTTTATAATTATAGTTTTCAAACGATGTTATATCGGATGTTGTTAGAAAGGAAATTCAAGCAAGAAAGCAGAACGACGGGATAATTTAGGTTTGTGAGAAATACATTCTTACAAGCATAAAAATGTGGTAAGTACCGGTAGCTAACAGTGAGGTTAACACAAAACAACTATGAACAAAAGTGGCTAACGTAATGTTTTGGAGAAAGTAGGACACAACGGTATTCCCGTCCCTATCGAGCAGTCCGACTGGGGAAGTACCTCCATCTTTTAAAAAATCCGCGGCGACCAAAGGTTTGTCCTGCTGGTCTTCTTCGCTGACGGCACAGAATCTCTCTGTTCTTATAGGGTCGGCAGCACGAGTGTGACTCCCCTGGTATCCATAGGCCACGATAACCACTTTTCATCAGGTGGGCTGTGTGTGTGTCTGCGACTAAGTGTTAAAAAACGTAATGAAAAACTTATATTCTGGTCACTATTATTTATAGAACTAGAAATATGTCAACAAACCTAAATCATGGTTTTAAGATCATCAGTATCCTTGCATTAGTCCCGGTGTTTGTTGGGATATAAAATGAATAACTAAATGTTGGTTGATATCTTGTCAGGACTCGTCTACTCCAACGGCCATCAGTCCTTCGACAGATGTGGCCAGCCCACTGTCACTTCAGCTTAGTTATTCTGCGAAAATGTCGGATGACCTCGTTGCGAATTCTATCTTTCAAAGAAACTCCAAGTATAGCTCGCCTCATAGCCCGCTGCGCGACTTTTAGGACCTAACCTAATCCCACCTTCAGTGTCCACGTGTTTTTTTTTATATAAAGGACACGTCAATTTGACTTCGCCTCGCCTTTTCCGTCCCTTATGTCATAACAGGTAGAACGCACTGGTCGAAGGCCTTTGTGAGGCCTCTAATATTGAAGCATCTTTAATAACAAGAATAATTTTGTGTTTCTTGCGTGATAGACCTGATAGTCTACTACTCTACTAGACTTGGTACTAGGTAAGTGTAGTTTAGGCTCACTAACAAATGTGATAAATAAAGATGTTTTCTTTTTAATACAGCTGCCTTTGTACTCTTCTATACCAAGTAATAAGCTTCCTAGTGGCATTCTGCTTTATTTCAACTCTAATTTTCTTCGTACTATGGCTCCTTGGATGGTTTTGGTACTGTAAGTATTATATTACATCTACTATTTTATACTTTAAACCGTAAAATTCTCATAAGAGAACACTTGCGATCCTTCACAGTGTTTAGGTATATCTTTGAGATTACTGATGATTTAAGCACCGGTAGCTTGGTGGTTAAAGTGTCGACCTTACGATCGAGAGGTCCTGGCCGTAAAACACGACGTGAACCCACTCCTAACACAAGCAATTTAGCTTAGCTGGAGGGGTTAGAATAAATATTAGTAATTTAGGTTACTAATATTCTATTTTTTTTTCAAATTAATGTAAGAACCGGACAAATCAGCAGTTGATTTGTCTTGAACTTGATAGTACTAAGTTTTCATACAATAGGTACCTATGATACTACAATCATAATAATATATCATCCTTTATAAAAATAAACACGATAAAAATGTCAAACATAAAAGATGTATTAGGCTTAATTTTTGGAAAAATGCAATGAATCACGGTAATCTTTCTTCATTCCAAAAGGAAACTTAAAAGGTAAAAAAGTAAGTACCTAGTAATTTAAGTCAAGCTAAGATCCAGCAGCAAATTTAAGTTAGGTGCGGCCGTGTTGATCCCGGTAGAGTAGAATGATTGGGCCACCTCATCTCTTCCTGCGGGTATCGTAGAAGGCGACTAAGCTATAGGGCTGTTCTCCATCCGACAATAAACATACAGCCCATGATTAAGTGCCCGCTTGACGGCAATAGGCTTGCCGAAATTCATTTGTCGATATGTGGGTATTAATACACCACTGCCTACCGCTTTGGGGATTTACAGGCGTGAGTGTATGTTTATGTTTGAATACAAATGGATGGGCAGACACGGAGTTAATACTCATTGGCGCAGAGCTCTGAAACCTCTTCCATCGTTATAGGCTCTGTCTGACCAATACTAACTACTATAGTTACAGATAATAATATAGCTGCAGTGGGTATATAGGAAAAGTAAAATTATCCTAGGTACACCCATTACTAGGTGACTAAGAGCTATACACTCTTTTGAAGATATACTTATACCTATACTTTTTGAAGATATCTTGATGGGTATAAAGATTGTTAGAGCTTGGGAACGGACATAGGCTACTTTTTATCGCGAAAAAGGGGTTAAAAGGTGGGGAGGAGAACAGGCGATACACCATTTCGAAATAATTAAAATCTCAAACATAAAATGTATAAACAGGATACTACATTGTAGGCACTAAATGTGGTCAAGTGAATATTGTGTATACTCTAGGTATACTTTCAATGTATAAATGCTTATCCATACTGTTTCTTTCAGAGTCCGAGATCTGCTATTAGACTATAAGTTTAACCACAGGATCCGGCTTCATAGAAATAGCTCCCAGAATATAATCTGCGTCTTTTATGATTTCACACATCATGAATATCGCCTTGTAACTTTTAGTAGTATATTTAAGTAGGTCATATTTGATGTATAATCATGTTACTTTATTTTTACAGTTATGTTGTACTTATTTAGTTAAATACTTATTAATAAACTATGTCTTATGCAATTTTTAATTATTTACAAAGAGATATGATAGAAATGCACATTATGGTTATAAAATTGTGCCAAAAAATACAATAGATATAAATAAAACTGACATAGCCAAACTACACCATGAAACGCATCGGTACTTTGATCAAGTAAGTCAGCTATTGATGTGTACTTAGAGAATCCAGGCCAGTCATAACAGTGGCCTGGATTCTCTGGAATCCTGGCCTAGAATTTTTTTCTTTGCGTACGGTTTTTTATTTTCTCCATTTTCTTTGGAGACAGCGTCAATGTTCCGACTAGCATTCAGGGGGAGACCGGAGAAACGGAGAGTGACCTTTTCTCCATTTCGAAACTGATTCAGAGTCAGCGTTTATTAGTCTAATTTAGTCCGTGGAGGGCCTTGCCGTATTCTTATCAACTGAATGATGGTTTAGCAAGATTCAAGCATAGATTTGACGGGTCTGTCTGTACCTCAACTCTGTTTGTAGTCTTCAGAGTTGCTCGGCTGTGTCTGAGCAACTCTGGAGACTGCTCTTAATAGGATTTTAAGTTAAATTCAAATTTTATTACCATAGAACGAACGAACATACTTAGTTACCTTACAGGTGTTGTAATTTTGTTTTGGAGCAGCACATTCTGCCGTGAGGCGCGAAAATCTTTATACATGGAGTAGTCTTAGAAGAGGTCGATCTTCCACATCTGGCATATACATTGACGGTCAGAACCGACTCCAGTTCTTTGCCTCCATTCCAAAATGGTTCTGTATATCTATAGTAATGAATTCATCCGTGAATTTCCTAAACGACTATAGTATGGGGGTTTTAAAGAAGCACATTAGAAGGTTCTTACAGAATTAGCAGCACGAGTTTTGACGCCCCTGCCCTGGTGTGTTCAACGTCCATAGGCAACAGTAACCACTTTCCACCGGTTCCCCCCCGTTTCACCGAAATTTTTATGTCATAATTTTGTTTCGCATAACAACGCGTAGCATAAACTTCATTTCGCAGAAAAAGGTTTGGCATACACTTATTCGTCATACTTTCATAACGCATAATTTTGTAAGTCAGAATCATCTTTTGGCATAACTTTTAAAGCATAATAATCAAAAAGTAGAACGGTGCATGCAGCAAGCATCAGACATGCAGCATGCTTCAGGCATGCAGCATGCAGCATGCAGCAAGCATCAGGCATGCAGCATGCAGCAAGCATCAGGCATTTAGCATGCAGCAAGCATCAGGCATTTACCATGCAGCAAGCATCAGGCATGCTGCATGCATGCAGCAAGTACCATGCAGCAAGCATCAGGCAGTAAACATGCAGCAAGCATCGTTTCTGTCACAGCTCCGGCGCTGCGGGGCTCCGGCGGCCCCACACGAGCTTATCGTCGCAGATGGTTGTAACTCCCACCACCTGCTCCTCAGCTCGTGGGCCACCTCGCCCCTCCGCGCCTACGCGGGCTTAAATAACACTCTAGGGGTAGGGCAAACAAGACTACGTGAAGTCGGATTTGCAGCAATTCATTTCTGTCACTAACTTTTTTGTAACAAATTTTAACTTTTCTGCCAACTGAAGAGTATGCCATTGCTAATTCGGATATATGACCATTCTGCCAAAATACGATTCTATTAAATAAATCGTTATGCCTTGAAAATGTTCAATTAAATAAAATTGTGCCAAATGAGTTATGCCAAATGAATTTCGGAGTTTTAAGTTTCTGCCAGATGGAGGGAACCCCTTTCCACCACGTGGGCCGTGTGCTTGTCTGCCACCTAGGTAAAAACAATAAAAATAATAATTCTACAAATTCTACATAACGTACCTACCCATGGCATATCTGTTCTGTGCCATGGTATGCATAGCTAAACTATTGTACTATGAAATCTAAAAGGCGGATAAACTTAAGAAATACAAATTACACATCAGACCAATACAAATATACATGCATACCGATATTAGCACTGAGTGGGAAGGGAATCGAACCCGCGCCCCCTGCGTAGTAGTCGAACGTTCTACCGCTACGCCACAGATTGCCGTTACGTCAGTGATATAAAAATGTGAAAAATATATGTATGCAATATGGGTACGACATAGGCATTAACTGAAGCCATATACTTGGTTATACAGTCATCCAAGAAGGGAAAAAAGAAATGCGAGCAAAAAAAAATTAGATAATATGTCTTCTCGAAAGTCTTCATTACAGCGTTAGTCCCGGTTCCTTCCAAAGCTCGCACTTTGGAGCCAGAGATCCATTCTTTCTTCTGGGTCTCAATTCTGCTAAAGCAAAAACACTGTCATACTTCGGACACTGCTTAAAATTTCCATTACATTTTACACTTTAAAGCAATGCGGTTGAATGAATGAAAAAGTGTACTTATTGAAACTCTTTTCATTTAATTTTGGACTTTAAAACAATAATAATAAAGTCTAAAACTGCAGTGTCTGTGGTATGACAGTGATTTTGCTTCAGCAGAATCGAAGGCTCGCTCTTTGTACTGATATAACTTGTCTTGAATTTTAGGGAAGTGACTGTTGTCTGATCCCGATAGTCTGGGATCTGGGTATAATTACAATCGGAGCACTGGGAATACCCAGTGCTCCGATCGTAATTCCGATTGGCAGGAGGGTCGGGATTTTCTTTAGTCTCATCCATCAATAGCTGTGTCAATAGTATGGGTCGTTCGGACCCTTATGATGTTGTTGGGGTTCCATACACCCTGAACGATGAATTTTTCATTGTTTTATTGTAGAAGTAAAAAAAGTAATACCTATTATTATTAATATTTTGCACGTTGCATCATATTTTCTGCAGTGTTAGGTAAAATGTTATAAAAGTGTCATACACAAATGCTCTTGGGCATGTGAGAGCTGCTTTCATAATAAAAACATGACTTAGAATGGAGCAATCTCATGTTGGACAATGTTGCATTTATGTGTAGCGAATGGTGACTTAAAATTTTTGTCTGGGATTTCTTATTTCCCAAGGGAAATACATACTTAGATTCTACGTGCACTTCTGCTTGAAAATAAAATAGATAGATATGCTTAGGTAGGTACATATTATTATTAGTGTGTCTGTTGAAATATGTTTTTTTTTATACTTTACAGTTCACCATATAAAATACAAATTTAAAAATTATGACTAAGGAATCAGTACAAGGGCGGCCTTATCGCGATATTAAGCGATTTCTGCCAGGCAACCGTCTTGAAATATTCGTGGGTGTTAAAGCATGAGAAAATAGGTGCAGCGGGAACGGGAAAAATATGGCGGTACGAAGTTCGCCGGGACAGCTAGTAAAACATAAATCTCTTAACAATTTATGAACTATAACTAGGTAGGTAGGTACCTACCTATGATAAGCACTTACTTCATTGGATTCTGCATGACCTCTATCTACCGCTAAATCCATTTGGCTTTGAGTATCTACTAATTATGATAAACTAGTTTTTGCCCGCGGCTCCGCCCGCGTGGATGTCGGTTATCGCGGCCAAACATAGCCTATGTCCTTTCCCAAGGTCTAATCTACCCCTGTATCAAATTTCATCAAAATCGGTGCAATGGTTTGGGCTTGAAAGCGTAACAGGCAGACAGACAGACGGACAGAGTTACTTTCGCATTTATAATATGAGTATGGATATGGATTAATACACGCTCATTTTTAATAGTCCGAGGCATCGCATGTTTTTTAGATTGTTCATAAGACTAAAATATAGTGACATCTATACTTCAAGATCTGAACTTTACCTCAACACTAGTCACTGCCGAGTGCCGATGCCGTTTTCACAATTCTTTATGTGGTATATTTATCAAACTAGATGTCGCTGGACCGCAAATTCATCAGTGGTGTGGTATTATTCTATTGTATTTTTCTTGAAACAAATAGATTGAAATTAATTTCATTTGATGCACACTTAGAGTATATAGTATACTCTAAGGCCCGTAACAGACGCTCCAACCCGACCATCCGACCGTCCAATCGGCAGCCAGTATTGATGTATTAATTATTATTAGTACATTAATACTGGTTGTTGATTGGATGGTCGGATGGTCGGGTTGGAGCGTCTGTTACGAGCCTAAGGATGCACATGGTAACACTATTGGCTATTGGTTGCTCCTAGGTCCAAGATCCAAGGCAAAGATCTAAGGTGCCCATTACACGGTAGGTTTTGCTGTCAGTTTAACCTTTGGTGGCTTCACCCACTATTTATTCATAGACTACATTACATTTAACAGAATGAACAATCTAAATGGGTCAGTCAGTAGGGAGAAATCAGACTCAGAAACTATGAGAGATAGCGACATTCTGTTCTTAGGAACCGTGGCTTCGATTTTAGATTCAATAATAATGATATTAGGCAGATTTACACATGCATTACTATTTAATTAGAACTATCAGGATATTTTGCCATGTATTGTTTTGAGTATCTGATATTTCGGAGCACGGTGTTTTCAGTTCGAACAACGTTTTGTCCTTGCAAAAATGCCGTGTATTTGCCGAGTAACGATTTAACTAAGTCTATGGATGGAGTAACGTCATGTAAATGTCATTCATTGTCAACTCTCTGACGTTCGGATTTTGATGCGCTTTATTTTTACTTGGCTTTCTAGACGGCGCTGTCATGCAATCAATGCATCTTTGCCAACGCAGTGGCCGTTTATTGATGCCCTTCTTAAAAAATCAGCTGGACGGGAGGCAACAAATTCTTCAAAGGCATTTTGTACTGCCTCTCGGGTATTGAATTTTTTTCCCGCCTAAAAGTTATCCACATTCTGGAAAAAGTAGTAGTCCGTAGGCGCAAGGTCTGGTGAGTAGGGCGGATGACAGAGAGCTTCCAACCCCAGTTCGTGCAACGTGGAGACCGTCTATTGTACAGTATGAGGTCGTGCATTGTCGTGCAGGAGCAGCGGAGACGAGTGATTGACCAATTCTGGTTGGAGATGTGCCAGTTTCTCCATCATTGTGTTCAGTTCTTCACAGTACACATCTGCAGTAACGCTCCCCCCGTTTGGTAAGATGCTGTGATGAATTACACCGGCGCTAGACCACCAAACAGTGACCATCACTTTTCTAGGGGTAAGTTTTCGTTTAGGGCATTGTTTAGGTGCTGAACCAGGATCCAACCAACTTGCTGAGCGCTTGCGGTTATCAAACAGAATCCATTTTTCATCGCAGGTAACAATGCGGTTTAAAATTCCTTCATATGTGTGTCTGTTGAGCAGTGCAAGGCACGTCTCGACACGTACTTCGCGCTGGCGATCATTGAGTTCGTGGTGCACTCATTTGTCAAGCTTTTTAACCTTGCCAATTTGACGCAAATCGCCTTTTATTCGTCATTGTCGACCAAAATCTTCGGACGACCGCGAGGTTCATTTTTCCGGTCGAAATTTCCAGAACGGAAGCGAGCAAACCAATAACAGGTGGTGCGTTGGTTATTAGTGTTGGCTCCGTAAACGTCGTTGATGTAGCGTGCCGCTTGTGCCGCGTTGCTGCCACGACGATACTCATAATCCATAATTACTTGAATTTTTAACGTATGATGACGAAAAAGATTGAAATGTGATGACAATGTAACACTAATCAATAAACAAATGACTACTTTTGGAAAGAGAATTCCATGTTTTTAAAATAAAATTAATTTGAAATTAGAATTCTTAGCCAAACAAAAATTATTTTGATTTGAAATGGTCAGTACTGCAGAACGGCAATTTCATAATAAAGACCTATTAAATGTGTACAGCTTAGCAAAAAAGTCATGAAACGGAACTAAAATATTTAATCACTGGCAGCACTCAGTCAATCACGTCAAGTTAGTACTTGAAGTGACATTTCATACATTCCACTATCGTTGTTTTATATTTACTAGTATTTACTTGAAGTTAACTGTGTTAATGTAGTGATATTGAGTTCAGAATAAGTAGGCCTGTAATGCTGCAGCTCCGCCAGAGAGATCATTTATTTACAAAGTGTACACGAAATGTTTGTCAGAATGCGAAGCCGGCCAATGTTTATCCGATCTCAATGATGTTTATTATAGGACTGCCGAAATGACTGTAATATATGATTTTATTAATTTATCAGATATAATTTGTGTTATTCAACTTGTAAAATGTAGATTTAACCTCTTAAACAATAATTATTTCACTTTTAATAAATGTCCATGAATTTGAGGTTATGTTGTTTACAATGGATTTGTAGAGTAGTGCGTTCGAACAATATTGATAGTTTTTTTGATAACATCACCAACGAAGTTTCTTATGCAGATTTTAGGGGTATACACCCTTTTATGTTATTCCTATATAAAGTTCGCATCTTTTTTAGGTAAATCCGTCAGTACCTTAAGACGAATCGCATTGGAAGGACAAAGAAATAAAGGAATTTTCACCACATCAGGAAAGCATAGAGCGGGACGGCCTAGAAAAGAAGACCCACCCAAGAGAAGACCCACCCCGAAGCTCAGATGAACACTTTTCTGGCGTGGAATATTTGGATGAAAGTTTTTTAGATTCCGATTAGAACATATTCAATTGTACTATTAAATTGTTTTACATTACACTCAGTTCAATCGTTTTATTCTTTTTTTTTAGGGATTAACGCTAGAACTAGCTTTAATCCGAGACGCATCCGAAGATCTTACCTCGGAGTCTGGGGTCTGCTTTACCAGTCTTACTACGGATTTGACCGAATTTTGTCATTTTTCGTGAAGCAACTGCCATCTGACCTCCACAACCCAATAGCGATATTGGGCGATAATAAAGTATTGCAGCTAGACCAGTTTTTAGACTTTTTTAGGGCTCTAACTACCCGTAATGACTGCCATAAGATGTTCGTATGGCAACCGGGACCGACGGCTTAGCGCGCTATCCGAAGCACGACCACGACCAATACAAATATCCATATTTATGCATACAAATTTTATCAAATATACTGATAAACAGAAGTAGTAGGTACATTTTATAAATAGTGTACAAAATCGAAGTATCAAAGCTGTTTTGGTCGTAGTATATAGGGTGGCTACATGCACGATTGTGGCGCCCCTATTAATTTCACGACTTTTTTGCCAAGCTGTACTGTTATCGTGATTAGTTCCGGGACCCATCCCAGGGCGGCAGCACTTTCCATACAAGCAAGTTTTGGCATAGAGTTGCCACTCTCTCTTCACTCTAAGACTATAACAATAACCAGTATCTAATCTTACTGACTATAACTCTTTGGCGCTGACGACGATATAATTTAGTCAATCTTTGTCTGTAGTTTAAATTCCTATGAGCTGTAGCCGCACCTTTACAGACTTACAGTTAGTTAACTTAGTTAGTCTATGGTAAATCTACTTTGCTTTGCTTTGCTAAAGAAGCGAAAGACGTGCGGTGTTAAAAGGGTGTTAAGTGCAAACGCTAAACAAAAAGTGATTATCTTGAGCTGTGTTTGTTACATTGTTTGTATTATTTCAAGTGCTGTTAGTTTTTACTGCCCAAAATGTCACAATGTAAGTATTGACACAATATAATGTAAGGTAGTAATAACGTATTTCTGTGAACATGAATTTAGTAGGTTATGTTTTGATGCTATCAAACCAATCAAACAAAATCAAAATAATAATAACACTTGATAGATATTATAAAAAAGTTACACACGAAGGAACATAATAAGTTCTTTAATATTAAATTATGTTCTTCAATTATCACCTTGCGGAGTTATTTTTACGTTCTTTCGATTAAATTTACCATACTAACTAGAATAGAAAGTTTTAAAAATATTATGCAACTTAAAAACCTATGACTACCAGTGCTTAAGTTACGACTTTAATAAATAAGATGTATTGTAAAGTAGGTAGGTAGGTACCTAAAGATTATTTTAGCGACAACGACAAGTAGCTACATTCATCAATTTCATCATTCAATAATCGTTGCTAACATCGCAAAATGTCGGACTGTCTGGGACTAGGCAATCTTTTAGACACTAAGCTCAAATAAAACCTAACAGTCGAAAACTAAACTGCGAAATTTGTACCCACGGTAAGACCTACGTTTGATAAGCACCTGCCATAAAAGTGTTAGGATTTACATTAAAAAAAATAGGAAAGGATACAGAAAATCTAAATTAGGTAGGTTGGTATCTAGCTAGTTAGTATTAAAATATATGTTGAATCCAGCGAGCTATGACCTTGGATGTTGTTTTTATCTCATACAAACAGTGCTGGGGCCACTCGGAGTAATCTTTATTTAATAATGATTAAGTTAATATAAAATAGACACCTATGCTTAGGTTACACGAAATTACGAAAGAAGTCTTGCGACAGATCCTCGTTCCTACCTACGAGTGTGCAGGTGAGGTTTATTTGGCCCTAAGGGTCTAAAAGCCTTGAACACTTGAATGGTAAAACATCATTTACCCCAATGTATGTATGTAATAATAAAACACTAGCCGATGCTTGTTGCTCCGCTCGCGTGGATGTAGGCTATCAGGTCACGGCACGGCTTCATTCGGGCTGAGCAGTATGTCAGTGTATGAAGCGGCTTGTCCACACCACAGCCCCAGCAGTAATGGGAGTCTTCATCCTAGCGTTAATCCCAGTCGCATCCGAAAATTTCATCTCGGGAGTCTGGGGTCTGCTTTTTCAAGTCTAACTGCAAATCTAGCTAATCTTCGATATTTTCCGTGAAGTGACTACCTATCATAATTATAACCTCCACAGTCGCCAATGAGTCCATTGGCGACTTCGAAGTATTGCAGTGAGACCAGTTGTTGGAGTTTTAGGGCTCCAACTACCTGAAACGACTGCTATAAATGTTCATTGATAATCAAGACCGATGGCTTAACGTGCTCTTCGGGGCAAGATCACACCATATTCATGGTGTGCATCATGCACTCCATAACGGGTCTTACTGTCGCAGTTGGCCCGAAGATCAGCAGAAATAAAAACCAAGTGTAAATGTTCCACTATTTCGAAGTCAAATTCTTTATTGTGCAACACAGGTTCGGCTGTTTCTCTAAACTTTAAATTCAGGGTGCATGACGACGGTCTTATACAAATCTGCTCCGACTTTCGGTACCTCGGTTCACTACTATCTACCGAGCGGTCGACAACTAGACTGAGCCGAAAGCATTGGATAACTTTCGTTGAAGAAATATTGGTATTACGGCAACTACATGACCCGTACATCACTGCATCCCCTTATAATACCACCCGACGGTAAGAGTATGGGAACTATGGGAAGTAGCAAGGAAATGAGGCAAAGACTTAGGGATATATGGCAACACTACTCGTTATGCCCACGTCACGCATTTTTGGATTAGGCGCACAATGCCACATTCGCCAAATGACATATTGAAATTTCGCAAATTCTCAAATTGTCATATTCTGAAAACGCCACATCGCAAAACGTCACATTAGTAAAATGCCATTTTCGCAACATGCCATTTGCGCAAAATGCCACTAACGATTCATATAATGGACGATTCGTTTATTGGACGACTTACATAATTGCGCGGGGTAACTTGTATAAGTTAGGTTAGAAGGCTAAGGCGGTACTACTAGTGTACCGTCTTCCGGATCTATTCCCCTTCTACACTACCAGCCCAGTAGTGGCGTCGGTAATTGCTCCACCAAGTAATTAGCGATACTAAATATGCATAGCGCACACACTGCCATAGTTTTATTCTCTATTGTTATGTACCCGGCAATGTGAATCCGAATTTCCAAGTGCGTAGCTTAGCAGTGCGTGGCAAAGTAGCGGCAACGTCTGAATTAAGAGGAACATAATTTGACGGAGCTATTAGACTTATGGGAAAATTTACAAGAACATGATCTGACCGACAGTAAAATTCTGTATGAATAAAATAAAATATAATTCGGACAAACGGCGGTATACCTAGCATGACGCATCACTGGCCTGTCGACTGTTTGTAGGTAACATTGAGTATGGAGGTGGACGGTTTCAATTCAAGAGGAAGACCTAAGGCTACGTGAAATATGACGCGGCTAGGAAGGAAATTAATGTTACGATCACTGCTAACGGAGAAAAATAGAAAAAGTGTAGGTAATACTTGTCAGGCCAGCTGCAAACAGAAATATGATGAATGGAAGAAGTTATGCCGCCTCAAATAAACGTGGGGCAGGGAGATGACGAAACTTGAGTATCCGATCGGGGAGGACTTAGTTCAAACTCAAGCCCTGCATTCACCAGTAAGGAAACCTCATTCATTGTATCACCACAGTTCCAGAAAACGCCACTTACCATCTCCCCAAGTATTGGGATCCTTGGTGTCGACTTATCCAGGGATGTCCAGTACCGCAGTAACTTGGAACTTGACAATGTCAAGATGGCATTAAAAAACTTGAAGTGCTCCACAGAGTGAAGCAGTACTTTACTGTGGGGCAAAGACTCTTTATACGGCGCAGGTTAGGCCCCACATGCAGTACTGCTGTCACCTTTTTGCCGGAGCGCCTGCATACTAGATGACCCATTGACTCGGGACAAAGTGGGGCGCTGAAGATCGTCGACGATCCCATAGTCACAAGCGGGGTGGAACCTCTCAGCCTCAGGAGGGATTTTGCCTCGCTGTATATGTTTTACTGCCAATACAATGGCTTGTGTTCACTGTTCAGAGGAATTGTTTGATGTGATGCTCACAGCCACATTCTATCATCGCACCGCTCGCCATATGCAGAGAGTCCACCCTCACTCATTACAACTGGAAACGGTGCGTACTTTGCGGTATGAAAGTAACTTCATCCCACGCACGCTCAACTGTGGCTGTGGAACCAACTCCCTTTTGTGATTTTGCCAAGCGGCTAAGATATGGGGTTCTTCAAGAAGTGCATTAGAAGGTTCTAACAGGATCGGCAGCACGAGTGTGTTACACACGTCCATAGCCCGTGGGCTTACCGTGGTAACCACTTTCCATCAGGTGGACCATGTGCTTGCCTGCCACCTAAGTGACAGATTGGACTTAGACTTTTATCCTGGGACTGGGATAGGTATAATGTAGAAGTAATGTACAATATTCAACAATACAATCAATGAGTTCAATGACCCGAGTATTCATTTCATTACATTTACGAGGTTATGTACACGTTGTTGGTATTTTTACAGCATCGGAATGAGGTGACACCGGAGTATATTTGTTCTGTGGGTGACACACTGCAGACAAAATACTGTGGTAGGTACGCCGTACGATAGGCTTATTTGACTTGTGTTTTTACATTTAATTCCGGAACCATTTTCCCTAACACTACTAGGTAAGTAGGTAGGTAGGTATTCCGTTCACATTCTAATAATATAAATTTTATCATGAATAAAATTGTAGCACAATTAGCACATGACATTTATACCTATGTATTATTTTACCAAATTAATAAAAAGTAAAGTAGGTAGGTAATATTAATAATGTTTTGGTGAACTGTGTAAGGTAACTGTACCCTGTACTGTACCTGTACTGTAAACTGTAGACACTTTAAGGAAAAATAAAATTTCAATCTAAAAAATTTAACAAATTAATTACAGTATGGTCGTTACATCATCATCATCATCATGGCCATCCATTATCCATTTTTCCTCTTAACATTATCCTACAGTAATCTCCATAACAGTAATATCATCCTCCTAGCGACTTCTCGGTTGCGTTCAAGCCCAAAGTTTACACTTTAGTATTTAATTTTATGATTGGTTCGTTGGCTATAACTAAAGCTTATGGCTTTTTAAATTTTTGTAATAGTTTAACCTGATAGATTTCCCTCCTGATTTGGTCTGACGTAAATAAAAAAAAATAAAAAATGCCAGAAGCTCACTCGGTTGTTCATCAAGCTACAAAAATAAATACACTGTTTGTTCAAACAAACAATCTTGAATGCTCCAGCATTCTACTAGGCACTAGGCACTGTGTTGGGGAAATGGATGAAATGGCTCACATCGGAGGGCAGATCACCCGTCCGGTCAACGACTTTTTTGCACTTGTGATGCTAACTTTTTGAAGTTACACTTTGTAAACATATAGGTAGGTAGATTATTTAACTCACTGCAATAAATACACTTTAGTACTAGCTCTTCTGGGCTTGTCTTTGTAGTGGTGTTACTCAACTGATTCGAAGCCTGCCAGTCCTCCTTCCTGTTGCTACTAAGCTTGTAAACAGCCTTGGTATCTGTCACTTCTTTTAAAATTATTTCTTTTATCAAAGCAATATTCAATAAGTATGCAAGTCCCTTCGTTATGTCCTGCTCACACAACTTCTCTTGTATTGGACCGGGGCACATACCCGTAACAAACTTATCCTTGACCCTCGCTTCTAATATGGGGCCAAAGTTACACTCGGCGGCTGTGCCCCGAACTCGCGCGTGCCATGTCGCCACATCTTCATTTTCTTGCTGCATTAACTTATCAAATGTAATTCGCTTCCAAAAATAAGAAATTTTCTTCTGGTAACGTAACTTTAACGCGGTTTTTAACGCCTCAAAAGTTTTGTCCTTGGGCGGCGTCGGGTATGTTAAGTTTTTCAACACCTTATAAACCTCCTCCGTAATTGTTACGAGCAGTACTGCAACTTTCTTGCATTCCTCCCTTATTCCATTAGCCTTATAATATTGTTCTAGTCTTTCCAAAAAACACACAATATCGTCTTTCTCCGTGAAGGATTTAATCGCGGTGCAATTGTGGGCCATGGTTCTTTAAACGTTTGATCCTTGTCACCATTTAAAATTATCGGAACGGAAATATGGTTACGAGTTCGGGGCACAGCCGCCGAGTGTAACTTTGGCCCCATATTAGAAGCGAGGGTCAAGGATAAGTTTGTTACGGGTATGTGCCCCGGTCCAATACAAGAGAAGTTGTGTGAGCAGGACATAACGAAGGGACTTGCATACTTATTGAATATTGCTTTGATAAAAGAAATAATTTTAAAAGAAGTGACAGATACCAAGGCTGTTTACAAGCTTAGTAGCAACAGGAAGGAGGACTGGCAGGCTTCGAATCAGTTGAGTAACACCACTACAAAGACAAGCCCAGAAGAGCTAGTACTAAAGTGTATTTATTGCAGTGAGTTAAATAATCTACCTACCTATATGTTTACAAAGTGTAACTTCAAAAAGTTAGCATCACAAGTGCAAAAAAGTCGTTGACCGGACGGGTGATCTGCCCTCCGATGTGAGCCATTTCATCCATTTCCCCAACACAGTGCCTAGTGCCTAGTAGAATGCTGGAGCATTCAAGATTGTTTGTTTGAACAAACAGTGTATTTATTTTTGTAGCTTGATGAACAACCGAGTGAGCTTCTGGCATTTTTTATTTTTTTTTATTTACGTCAGACCAAATCAGGAGGGAAATCTATCAGGTTAAACTATTACAAAAATTTAAAAAGCCATAAGCTTTAGTTATAGCCAACGAACCAATCATAAAATTAAATACTAATCAGACTCTAAAGTGTAAACTTTGGGCTTGAACGCAACCGAGAAGTCGCTAGGAGGATGATATTACTCGAGATAAGCAGCTATAACAAAATATGTAATCTGTAGGATAATGTTAAGAGGAAAAATGGATAAGTTAATTAGGCAGGCAGCCATGATGATGTTATTGATTGTAGTATTAAATTACTATGTATTATGTACCACCAGTATCACTGAGCTGTAACTCTGATAATTAGTGTTTTGAATTTGATCATCTAAATATAAGTACCTACGGGCAAGGCATGTATTTCACAGTAAAATGGGAATATGAATCACAGCACAATAAAATTATTAGGATAGATGAATTAATCAGTTTTGCCGGCCAGGCAAGGCCATAAATTTTAGTACATAACAAAAATATACAAACCATTCCCAAAAATACCCATTTCTTCTTTAGATATAATAATTCACAGACTGGTACAGTATTGGTATTACAATACATCATAGCTTCGTTTGTTTGTTTCTGGTGCATTTCTTGGGATTTTTCTGTTAGGTAAATTATTATACAACATTTTTTCTTGGCAAACTTTATAAAGAGTAACTATTGATTCAATTTTTAACTAAACAATTTCTGTGTGAGACATTACAGCTGTTTACTCTGAAACATTCCGAGACATAACACTAGGAATTCCATTCTATGAAAACTCAATATAAAAAGCAACATAATGAAAAGATCTGATTCACAGTAGTGTGGATATTCTTCGTGTAATGTCTCTGAATTTTGTGTGGTAGGTGATAATATTCTAAATTCATTATTAAAAATACATAAAAATATATTTTACTATTTTCTGAATCTTCAGAAACTAGCCATTTTAAATAGTCTGGATTGGACAAATAAATAAAAAAACTGATTAAAATGATTAATAATAATTTAAAAGACTTTACCTTTCATTTCAGATCCCTATGGAAACCCTCAGTATCCACCACCCCAGGGTCAAATTTACCCACAACTTTATAACCAAGTGAATGCGCCGGCACCAGGACCGCAGCAAATGCAGCCGGGTCAACCAGGATTTCCTTATCAAGCGCAGTATCAACCCGGACCTGGGTATCCTTACCAGCAAGGACACCAACCGGCGGCTATGTCGTACCCCAACGTGACCCCGATGGCCCCTTCAGCACCGCCGGGCCCCGGTTTCGGGTATCCAGGATACTCAAATATTGTCCCAACTCCTATTCAAGAACGTAAGTATTTTTAGGTAATTATTTATAAATCTTCTCCATGGTAACTTCCAGTGAAAGATGAATGTTCCTATAAAGTTGGTTCCTGGTGGAGTATAATAGGGCCATCCCATCTCTTCCCCTGGGTGACGTAGAAAACTGCTGCTATGTCCGATGACTATGTAACCGATTACTATATACCCCTTCGAAAATTTACAGACGTGAATGTATGTATGTATGAATATGTTATTATTCATTTATTCATTTTACAACTCAATCTACTTGAATGTACTAATGCCAGTGTACTGAGCGTACTTTAATTATTTTTGCTATATTTTTCCTTTTATTTTTCAGCTGCGGTGGAATGGATACATACAACGCCCAGCGACGCAGTACATTTCACCACCAGAGCCGTGGTCGCCGGCTATGAAGGACATGATGGTAGCCCTCTGTGGGTGATTAGAGCCCAATACGAAGGCGATCTGATTCCCGGCAAGCTGGCCATCAAACATAAGTCTGCTTATGTACCGTGGGGAGGGGAAGAGAATCCCGTTCAAAACATAGAGGTAGGTAATACATTCTTTAATTCTAGGGAATAGTGGTGAAGAGTGAAAATTATCGAAAGGGAAGCTGGTAGAAAAAAACTTACCTTGATCTAGTCATGGATCATGTAACCCATTGAAAATCCGCCAGGATTGGGGGTCATAGAACACAGCTCGGAGTCAAAAAGCATGTTTAGCAGCTGGCAGTAATACGAGTTAAGTATTACTGCCAGCTAATAAGTTTTGTGAGTAATACACATTGATGCCATGTAGAGGTCACAACCTCTACAAGAATAATATACAGGTGTGAAAGTTTACAAACATGTCATCATCATAACTTTTGAGAATGATTGCCGTCTGAACCACCAACTCTTGAGAGGAAAGCCTGCATTAGGGCCTAATCCGTCAATCACCGGTGTACTTGGTCCGCCACTAAATCAAACCAGCGCCAGACTAACGTCTGTCATTTAATAGATGTACTTGGTGTCGTGTGGCCCTTTTTATGAGTCTTGGTGTGGCCCTATTTTGAGACTTGTGTGGCCCTGGGCTCCAAAGTGCTAGCTTAGAATGCAAAACTGACTGACGCTGTGAGCTCAATTGTATAAAAAAATCCGTTTTTGAAGCATAGGTATAATATAGATAATGTACGTATTTCATGTGACAGGTATGCTGTGCGCGTCCAGAAAGAATAAAATGGGTGGAGAGCCGCAATGGAGTTTTACCCAATAATGCCATAGTGTCTGGAAGTACAAAGGAAGGCGAGCCGTTGTACGTCGGGAGAGCTAAGCAACAGGGATCATTGACTCCTGGCAAGGTGAGTTTACCGATACAATTGTCTATAGAAAACATTAAACATTCATTGTTAAATAGTAACGGGAAAAAATATTATAGGTTCTCGACCGAGTAGAATTTGGGTCATCCCAAATTGGGTCATTCCCATACAGTGTCAGTGTCGTACAAGTCGACTAAGGGATACAACTGTTTAAATCAGAAGCTCAGACTCAGCCTCAGATGCATGGCTCGAACCAACCGTGCCCGGTATACGCCAATAGACTCACCCTCTATTAAGCAGGACCAAATACAATGTGAAATTAATTTATGAAATGTGGGTGTTAAATTCACCTCTGCCTCCGGGGATAAAGGCGTGATTATATGTATGTATGTGTAAAAGATTATTGCATGATGTGCCCCGAGCATGAGAAACATTTGAATTCATAATGTATTGAGAGAATGGAGCATTGCGATTGGCCAGGCCCTGCTCACTGTGAACCTGTGTATGTTTGAAACCTGCCAATCGCACCAGTCTACAGTGACTAACTTCAAAACTATTACTACGAAAAGAAGCTATACTCTTTTCTCTTATCTGTTCACTGCGGCTACCAAATTTCAGTCATATCCGTTCAGCCTATGGACATCGGGCTTCAAGTACAATTTTAGATTGAACCAAAATTATGGCTCGGATGAAGCATAAAACTGCTTAGAATAGAAAAGAGCATTATGTTATCCCTGAAACTAGTTTTGTTTATGTCATGATGAGAGTTTATTTCTATTTACAGGTCCACCCGAGTCACAAGGTATTGTACATCTCGTTCGCTGGTCAGGAAATCCCGCACAGCGCGTATGAAGTAATGTGCACAGTTTAAATGTTTTACAACCATTTCTTCTTATGTCGAAGAATAATTCATCTCCGACACCGCCGCCATCTGTCGGTATGATTTCACATTTGGTTATGGTTTTTAAAATTTGATAATTGTTGAAGCAAGAATTTTTTATTAACAAAAGTGTATAATCTATTGTTTAATCTATGTATACTTTGATTATATAATAATCTAAGCATGTTAAGGATCTGAGCCTAAGATCTAGTTAACTGAGCTGGTGCTTTTTCTCTGTATGAATAGATAGCTCAGGTAAATAATGATAAAGACATGATTATAATATAATAGAGCTGTTTTTTCCACACCAATGTGTTTAAAAAATATTGTTAGTTATTATTGGGTGTGGTATAACTTTTAAATAAGATATAAGGATCCAACTTTAAGATATAAGGATTCATTTATAAGATATAAGGATCCAACTATAAAATATAAGTATCCAACCATAAAATTTTAACGTTTAAAGACAATAATACTGTCAAATAATACTTACTGGAAAAGCTCTTTAGAACAAAATATTGTGTTGAGGTTTGGGTATGAATCAGGAATACGGGAGTGGTAGTCATTGAATTATGACGCCTATCTTTATAGCCAGAGAGTGCATTTTTGTAGTGTCATCGAATGACACCTACAATAAGTTGCGGGTTGTTGATGACATTTTGACAGCAACTTACATAGAAGTAATTGGATCCAATATTATAAGATTTTAATTGGCAATCAAATTGTCGAATATAGAATTATTTTTTTAAGCATTTCTTAGTAGATATTTACCCATCGTTGTCAAAGTACTTTTATTGATTGTATAAACTTTTGGTATGTTTTTATATGCTTGTGAGATAATAACCTTTTTGTAGAACGTTGTGGAATTATTTGTTGTTCATTTACAATTTACATTATATAATAATTGGAGATGTAAATGTTTTTTTATTGCAACAAGACCGTGTGATAAGAAAGATAAGATGGGTACATCATAACTCTATTCAACTTCGAGAGGAGTTAGATTTGGTTTGTTGTTGAATTATATCAATCAATCTTTAAAACTAGTGATGACTATGATGCAACATGTAGACGAATAGTCGATGGTAAATTCAATCCAGGTGAAAAAATGTCGAGCACTTAAGTGTTAAGGGCTGCCGCACACGTGCCAATGACAATCAACAGAATCGGAGTCCTGGTATATAGGAATAGCAGGTCAAAGCACAACACTATTTAAGAAAAAAAACTAAAAACGGTTTATTTATTCAAATAAGTACTCACATAACTTTACAATCTACTTCAACAAACTTAACTCATAAATAATTTACTTCACAAGGTACAGAAAACTTATCTACCTAATATCTACCTCTTATAATATTTGTGCAAGACTACAAAAACATACTTATATCTATGCTATGTATATAATATGCATTCTTGTAAGAGATTTATTCGAGTTTATTAAACTTGGGTCTGATTCTGTTAACGTGCGCCTAGAGCTCATGTTTTTCGCAACATTTTCACTGAAACATGCAACACAAAACCATAGTGATTTATATCTCTATGGCTTTTCACAACATTTTTTATTTTATTTGGCACTTTGGAGAAATAAAATAAAAATTATTGTGAAAAACCATAAGTAGATGCTAGTAGATGCTGTAATAGAGATGCTCTATAAAACATGAGCCCTAGACGCACCTTTAATTTATAGTTGTATAAATTCACTTTCGACTGTATTTTCGGTATAATGGTAATTATATTTACATATAGGTATTGTTTTTGACATTTCAAGAAAGAAAATTGACATCGTGATCGTTTTTTACGTTGATCGTTTAATTTGATTTTGACAGTCAATCGAATCCAATTTGAATCTTTATAAATTAGCAGAATTGACCTTGGCCTTAATAAAAGAAAAATATTCGTATTCGTGATGTAAACTTATCGGAGCATTACGATTGGCAGGCTTCACACACGCAGGTTTACAGTAGGCAGGCAGCCAATCGCAATGCTCCGATAAGTTTACATCACGAATACGAATATTTTTCGTGCTAGGGGCACTGCCACCCTAGACAAGTGGCAATTCGTTGCTCGGCGGACGGCGTATGATGGAATTTGACGACGATTGACGATTTGACGTTTTTGACATTCATTGACGCTTGTCAAATCCCATACATTTGGCATACTATTCCATCTTAACGCATACGCCGAGCAACGAATTGCCATTTGTCTAGAAGGGCTGCTTTATATCATTTCCGAAATCATACACACCGAAAATAAACATTACTTACATATTTATTAACAAGACAGCATCGTAACTGGTCGCCAGATACTACAATTTAACAAATTATAATGTAAAAGACATTATGAAATATCACAGGTTTTATAAACGAAATTGGTCATAATTTTATTCAATACCGTAATGTGTTCGGTTCACCACTAGCATTGTTGGTAATAAACATAGTATCGTATATATATTATAGTTGTATGTATTTAGGTATATATTATCATTTTGTCATTTTAAAAATTAAATTGCAACTTAACATAAAAATAATTATGCTCCGTTTAGTTAGGTACTTAACCAAAAGTTGAAGGCTGACTACCTTTAAGTTAAGTACCTGACTAAATGTAGTGCAGGTACTTATTGTATAAAAGTGTCAGCAAAAACTCTTTCATATTTGTTCCGTAAAAACATTAAATATTATAATAAATACCGTTTATTCATCAGCAGGACTAAAAAGGCCACATTATTGGAATCGTATTAGGAAAATATTTTGTCATGGGGCGTTATTTACATGGAATCGGAATCTGCTTAGTAAATGAATTGTTGTGACTCTGCTCATATGAGTGACCATTTTACGAATTTTATAGGAATCTTTGAGATCTAGGTACTCGAAATTCATGAAGTTACTCGTTTTTAGCGGAATCGCTCAATGTGGCCATTTTAGACCCGCAGGACATCAAAATTTCGAACAATTGTCATCAGTTTTGGTAAGCAGACTGCAGAAAACATCCAAATTTTACTAATAACTTAAACCTATTATTGTTACAATTTACAATCGAGGAGGGTAAGTAACTAAAATGACAGTAGGTTGCACAGGTGCACCTACTAAAATCACCCTTATCAGATAATATTAAGCCTGCAGTGCTCTATTCTAAAGTATCATGATATATCACATTAATGTCTTAACAGTTAGAAACTATTAATGAACAGATCTAAAAGTTTAATCGTAGGGCTCCTGCGATTTGACAAAAATAAATTGTTCGTACAATAATTATATAAATACAATAACTCCGACGTATGCTATGAACACTTGATAGTCAGTGGCTTATTATTACCTATTTGTATAGCATCTATACTATACGGTACCTATAGTGAAAACTTGAATCTTAATTTTATGCTATAAGGATTTCGTCTCTTTATTTGAGTACCTAGTAAGTACTTACATTATTTATTATAAAACTGTAGGTAAGTGTATGTACCGACATTATAATGCATGTAAAAATATCAAAATATGTAATAACATATTTTAATTATTATTTTAGATTACAAGGTTCACATAGAGATAATTATCAGCTGAACTAGGTTATGACCACGCATAATATGCCTAGCTTATCTTGACTGACTTGAGTTTTTTTTCAATAGATGGCGTTGGCAGTATTTGCCGTTATTGGCGTCGGCGTTGATAGATAATCTTATTATGAGTTAATAAGAGTTTTATGGCAAAATTAACATCACAAAACTTACTTATTGTCTGCTACTGTCTAGCCAAATCGCGAGAGCCCTGATATTACATACGCTTAAGACTATTCGAACATAGAAAGTCCATTTTCTAACGATTTATTCCGTCACCGTTACATATACAGTTTGTACCTATATGTACAATTGAAAATAGAATGGAATGACGAAAGTATGGGATTTGACGTATGTGACAGTCGTCAATGTATGTCAAAAACGTCAAATCCTATACATTCGTCATTCTATTCTAGACATTTTTCTACTTGCCAATGATAATCATCACAGTCGTAACGTGAGTAGGTAGACGGTGGATTTTAATTAGTTAATATTTAAAGATAGAACGGCGTAAAATTAAACCAACATATATATCCGTTGGCTTAAATAGGTACGAACGCGCGTGGTTACGATACGGTTGGTCAAACCGAATAACGGCCCAGCTAGTGTTGCACCTTACTATTGTTTACAATACTTTCGATAAAGCCCATCTCTAATTGTGACTGCGTGACGCTGTTTTTTGTGTCGTCTGTTTTCGTATTCTTGCTGTCTTCAGCTTCAAAGGCCTTGTTATCTACTCCGGCTTTTTCTTTGACGTCAGTAGGTTTTGGGGGTGCATGGTCCACGTTGTGTTTTTTATTCGCGCACCATAACCAGCTGGAAAAATATAAAACAAACTAAGAATATTACGTTTTCTCCGATAGAAATTGAATGTTATTGTTTGAATTAATATGAATGATTTTTGAAACAACATAATAGAGTGCAGGTTTTTTTGGTAACCGCCTAACCGGGCACTGTCATGCATGAGTTATAGATATATGTATAGTCATATTAGGTACTGTTATATCGCCTTCGCCTAGTCGCATGGTGCAAGCTAGGACACTACACCCACACCACGGAACACGGTATGAGGATCCATATTAGGTATCTAGCCTACCTACTCCCCTTTTGGCGGGAACCACACTGACACCACTTTGGTCATTAGGTGCAAATTGATTTAGGTACTTACTAACCAAATGGATATGATAATAATATTACTTACAAGAATATAACTACAGCTGGCAAGGTGAGGGCTCCACCGAGTATAAAGAATGCTCCAGGGAATGTTTTTAGGGTCGTTGTGTAAAGCGTGGTGTACATCGGTGCATATATCAGCGGCATCATCGCCTCAGCGACGCCGAAGAAGGAGTTTACCTTACCTGAAATTGACAAAAAATTATAGATGTTACTTATGCGCTACTTTGCCTTGTCCTAAGTAAAAATAAAATGATAAAATAAACGGAAACCGGCTAAGTGCGAGTCCGACTCGCGAACGAAGGGATCCGTACGTAGGCACAGATTACTAAATAGTTACTACGTACGTAGGTATCTAACCCGTCCTTTTTTATTAATATAATGAATAAAATGACATTATTTGTTGTACGGGAACCCCCTTAAAAATATTTTATTTTAATATACTTAATTATTTATTTAAATTCTAAGACCTAGGCATTATTTTCAAAAAAAGTACTTAATGTTAATTGATGCTCAGAAAATAATGTTTATTATGGGAATCGAAGTCTCAATCTCAACACACGAAGAAGTCGCAGATGGCCATAGCGTGGCAGATGGTTAGGTACTGCTGTATTAGATTAGTTTACTGATGTTACAGGGTTAAGAATTAGTCAAGAATTGTCTTACCTAATTCATCTCTCTCCACTAATTTGGAGATCATTGACCTCATTGCTATAAATGATGTTCCATTGAATATTTCAATCAGCGGAGCTAGAAAGGCAAGATACAAGATTTATGTTATAGGTACGTACATTAATAAAATAAAAACAAATACGTACATAAGCCAATTGAAGAATACTGACCTATGTAAATATGCCATGACTTCGTAGAGAAGGCATACATGAAGCCGGATAATATTTTGCTCGTGCTCGATATAACACCTATTATCGCGTCATCGAACTTTAATAAATGACTGAATACACCTACGGAGAATAATGTACCTGAAATTGTTCAAGAGATACATTAGCACCGCGGATCTTCATAAATACAAGGTATTAGGTAACGCACGCGAAAACGAAACGGACGATAGATATTTTGGCGGTGTTTAAAAATCGGACTTAAGTGCATTTTCTTTGCAACAGGGTGTCGTAGAAAATTTAAGGTCCCTCCAGTACCTACTAAAATAGGGGATGATTACAATTATGATAAGTAGGTAGGTAACTAGGTACCATTTATATAAATATACCTACATATCCATCTAATCCGAGACAGTCGTGTCATCATGTCTGTCATGAATCTTTGCTTAGACTAAGTAGGTAAGTAGGTACCTAAGCATTTACACATTTTAGGCATGATTCTTTGATTACTCACCTATAGAACTCGTAGATATACCTACCTACTTTAGTAATTATTGAAGGCGTTTCAGCTCATAATGACAACTTCCTAAAAAGACAACCGGACGCAAAATGACAACTTTTGAGGGGCAGGCCGGCAGGCATAAAAAATACCAAAATCTAAAAAAAAATCCTTGTATGGGTGGTTATAAAAAAATAACCACGAAGGCTAATGCGGGAGCTCCGCTCCGCTCCCGCCTTAGCCTTCTAACCTAACCTATCCGAGTCGGGGTGGGCAGTGTCCATTTTTGGGAAAGGGACATTATACTATTTAGCTAGGGGTAGGTACATAAATTGTGATTTTTTAGATTCTGATATTTTTTATGCCTGCCGGCCTGCCCCTCAAAAGTTGTCATTTTGAGAAGTTGGCATTATGCGAAGTTGGCATTCTGAGAAGTTGTCATTTTACGAGCAGTTGTCATTTTAGGAAGTTGTCATTATGAGCTGATACCTACCTACTATTGAAGGTGGTAAGGTAAAATTTCATTTTTAAACTTAACTTAGGTACCTACCTGTGTAAAAGATAGTAGGTATAAAGTCGTTTTCCTCAACCAAGACAAAACATCCTACTCTTAAACTGTGTAGGTGCCCCGTTCACTAAAAGCTAATGTAACAACTAGGTACGTAATAAGTAAGTAGGTACCGTGTAATGTATAATTACGTACCTATTAAACCAGTACCCATTGCGTAAGTACAGAACATGCTGTAATCGACTTCATCCCAGTTAAACCGATATCTAGTGAAGAGATACAGCACGGACATTTCACCTGTAACAAGAAAACATAATAATATCTATTATTTAGGTGTTGTGAAAATAACACCATTCATACACACCATAAGAATCTAATAGGTAGGTAGCTATTTTGGCCGCTGGGGTGCGAGGGAAATGCCTTTTGAGACCTGAGACGGCGTGCGGTTATTTCAGACTCATGCGAACCCATGTCACGCATGAAACCTCAGTATGTTGTTAAAGCGCTAATAACACAATAGGGTTTATTCTGATATGAACTTAGGACATTTTTAGGACAAACCTCAAAATAAAAATTCCATAAAAACAAGTAATAATAGATACACAAATGCGGGTTCCGGAGATGGCCCTGGATCAGCCAGGGTGCGAGGAGTAGGTAGGTATGCCTTAGGTTTCTTAAAAAAATTGCTTCATAAACCCCTGTTAAAGTTTCTGGATGACAGCGAACACCTTAACGAATTAACCTCCCTCCCCCACCCCCTTTATCAAGTCGATTCCTGTATTTCATTTTTATCATGATCAAGTATGAAAACACTCTCACATATATGAACCTGCGTTGTAGCAAATGTTAAAAAAAACCACTTCTTTGGGCGAACCCCCTACCGTCTAATGGCGAGCCCCAAAGGGTTCACGTACCCCATTTTGAAAAACCCTGCCTTAGGCAATCTCACGCCCAGTAGCTAAACATCCAAGGGGGTATCCGAAGGGATTTCCGCACGAAAATAATAAAGGTACCTACCTCCACAAATGCGACTTACCATATATAGGTCCTATAATAACACACATCACCACCACGAGCATGATGACCCTCAGCCGACGGTTGTTGGGCCCCTTTTTGAACGCAACCATCAAAGTATCTTTCACATATCGGATGTCGAAGAAGTTGCGCAGCCATTCGCAACAGTTACTTGCAGGTTTCTGAAAACATAATAATATTAAAATAAATACATCGAATACCGTACTATGGGGTGAATAGGGATCAATGGGTGAATAGGGATAAAATGGTCTGCTGAATTCTGTAGTTATTTTCTTTCAAGTGAAATTAAATTATGGATCAGTTCAATGGAATAATGAGCAGAGCTATCAATAATATCTGGTTAGATACTTAGAATTCGGGAGAGAAATAATTTAAAAAATCTAACGACCATTTTATCCCTATTCACCCTTTGATCTTTATTCACCCCATTTTACCCTATTATCTAGAATGTAGGTATCTATTACTGAACCCACTGACTGAACACAAGCAATTAACTATCTAACTAATTTTGGTTATTCAAAAAAATCTACGATGCCTCCACATAACTTTACATTATGAACTCTACCTAGACTCTAAAATGTGTCTATTTTATTTGATTCTTACTAGACTACACTTGTAGATTATTCGAGTTTCCGTAGATCTAGATAGACTAACGCGGTGGATATATCGTAGGTACTTTTTTTAATAGAAATCCTAGGTAACCGTGATTACTAAATACATAGCGAGTTATGCGAGAATCGAACCCGTGTCCTTTAGCTCGATTTCGTGTGACTGCCCTCTGAACTACCAGTGCTGAAAAGCGGAGCCGTGTCTGCTATTTAGCAGGTGCAGCAAGCAACCAGCAAAGAAGTTGGCTTAAGTCCCTACTTTAGACGTTTACACGTTTCATTTTCAAAGACTTAGCTCAATCTGTAGGTACTTAAATAGATTTAAAATCCTACAGGCTTTCCATTCCACAAAAAAAGAATCCCATTGCCTTTAAATTACCTACAGACAAGGGCGTTAGAATAGAACTAATATTAACTTTCCTGAAATTACCGCTTCTCGGTCTGATAAATTGATTTTTCAACCTTTAATTATTACACGAGGCATGATGACGTCCCGATATAATTAATCAAACTGTGGTCACTGTTACCGGTCAATGAAATAGGTACATGCATATTAATAATTAAACAATGGATCATAAACTCTGTCTTTTACGTACAGTAAAGTTATTGACGTCACGGTTATGTACGTTGTAGAGTCCATCAGGAAATAATATAGGTACTTAAACCAGCAACAGCGGATGTAACTTTTGGTCTAACTTAGTTTTAGTTATTTTTATACCACCCAGGTGACAGACAAGCACATGACCCACCTGATGGAAAGTGGTTACCGTGGCCTATGGACATTGGAACACCAGGGGACTCACACTTGTGCTGTCGACCCTGTAAGTCGGGGAGTTTCTGTGCCGTCAGTACAGAAGACAAAGGGTAAGCCTTTGGTCTTCCCACTGACAGCACAAAAACTCTCCAGTGAGCGATGACTACCCTACTCACCGCCAGGAACACAACATGAGGTTATTCTGTAGTCTGTAGGGCGGAGGTACTACTTCCCCAGCCGGACTGCTCAATTGGGACGAAAGTTAGGTATATGACTGAATAAACAACTGATTTCATTTTTGGAAATAGTAACAGCTGTGATCTTCAACGGGTGCCCAATATGTAATACTTCATTTGCGTTAGGAGAAAATTATTTTTATATTTTAGGTGCTTGAATATTAGATAAATATGGACCTACCTAGTTATTAAGAGTTCGCTTTGGGTTTATCTACTAACAAGTTCAATCGTTACCTTTCATAGAAATTTCATAGAGGTAGCAGTAGCGTGATATTTAGCCTATTACCTTCCTCCATAAATTGACTATTCAACACAAAAATAATTTTTCAATTCGATCCAGAAGTTCCTGAGATTAGTGCGTTCAACCAAACAAACAAAGAAACAAGCAAACCCTTCAGCTTTTTAATATACCTAATATTAGTATCTAGGTATAGACCTGTGAAAGGTGGCTCCAGTCTGTCTTAGACTGGATGCGGAAGGCGGAGGATCAGCAAACGTGGCGCATATTGGGAGAGGCCTATGTCCAGCAGTGGACAGCATTGGGCTAATTGATTGATTGATTGAATGATAGGTTTAACGCAACCCATCGGGTTACTGACTAATGCCACAGACTAAGTGAATTGTTACTATACAGAGGCGCCTCCTTCTGCGAGCAGGTAACGCTCGTGAAGGAGGCGGCGGAGCAGGAGCTAAGGAGAATCGCAGACCTTGCGGCCCGCGAGGAGCGAAGGAGAATCTCCTCCGGTTCCGGCGGGGGAGGTATCCGTGGGGATTTTTCGCACGATAAAAAAAAAAAAAAACTATACCTACAGATGCTGACACAAGCCTTGATCCTAAACACTGCGCAGAGCTCTTTTAGAATTACATTTAATTGCAACATTTCGTTAATTAAAGTCACGATTGAAACAACGAAGTCCGTGTCCTGAAGCTCAATTTAGTCACTCTAACGATGACATTTGTAAATAAATTAAATAATTAACTGAATAACAATGTTGAAATAAAATATTTATTCGCATAGCATGCATGGCCTTTACTCAAGGGGTATTTCATCGCTATACCTACCTACCAAATATCATCAAAACAGGTTCATTGGTCTAGATGTGAAAACGTAACAGATCCTTAGTCAGAATTACCTACTATCGCATTTAGTACCTATGTCTAAATGTGTTTGCGCTAGATGCTGTATAGTTTTATACTTAATTTGTATACCTACACAAGTTAATATGTCTTGATAGCTACAAAACTGAAAACAGTTCGCACAGTCGTGTATCATGTACCTATGAAAGGATTCATTTATTCATTTAATAATTCATTGCATATGGGTTACAGAGTAGTTGTTATAGGCAGTGGATACAGTTTCACCATATACCTATCACCAATTTATAGGCATGCAATTTTGGTGGCTGGATTACAAATTAGTGGGTATTAGAACATTGTCACATCATTACAAATAGTCATTTCAAAATTCCTTCAATTTCAATAAAGAATGTCAATAATATTAATAATAACATTAAAAAAATAGAATAGAATTTCATCCCCCACCCCCCCGCACGCTTAAACTGTGAAATGAACTCTCTGCCGTGGTTTGTCTGGGCGACTACCAGTAGGTACCTATGTGGTTCTTCAAGACGGTTGTAAGAAAAGATTCCCATGAGGTGCAGGAACTAGACCAGAAACCCCCTTTTGTGATTAAACAAACAAGTTTGACTTGAAATTGCATACACAGTACACTGCCATTTTCCTTTTTAGGGTTCCGTAGCCAAATGGCAAAAAACGGAACCCTTATAGATTCGTCATGTCTGTCCGTCCGTCTGTCTGTCTGTCTGTCTGTCTGTCTGTCCGTCCGTATGTCACAGTCACTTTTCTCCGAAACTATAAGGCCTATGCTGTTGAAACTTGGTAAGAAGATGTATTCTGTGAACCGCATTAATAATTTCACACAAAAATAAAAATAAAGCATTAAATTTTGGGGGTCCCCATACTTAGAACTGAAACTCAAAATTTTTTTTTCATCAAACCCATAGGTATGTGTGGGGTATCTATAGATAGATCTTTAAAAATGCTATTGAGGTTTCTAACATATTTTTTTTCTAAACTGAATAGTTTGCGCGAGAGACACTTCCAAAGTGGTAAAATGCCCCCCCCCCCCCCCCCCCCGCCCCCTCTAACTTCTAAAATAAGAGAATGATAAATCTAAAAAAAATATATGATGTAAATTGTCATGAAAACTACCACTAAAAATTGGTTCGAACGAGATCCAGTCAGTAGTTTTTTTTTAATACGTCATAAACCGCAATTTTCGCCTTTGCTACTACGGAGCCCTTCATGGGCGAGTCCGACTCGCACTTGGCCGAATTTATTTATATCACTTAGGTCTCAGAAAAGCAAGCACATGGCTCACCCTGATGGAAAGAGGTTACCATGGCCTATGGACGAATCCAACACCAGGGGAGTCATACTCGTGTTGCCAACCCTTTGAGAACAGAGAGATTCTGTGCCGTCAGCGCAGAAGACAAGCAGGACAAGCCGTTGGTCTTCCCACTGACGATGACGGTGCAAACTCTCTCTAGTGCGCTCGGGCTACCCTACACACTGCCGGAAACACAACACGAGGTTATTACCTATACCCGCTGTACTTTGTAGGGTGGAGGAACTTCCCCAGTCGGACTGCTCGATTGGAACGGAAATAACGTCGTGTTCAACCTCCTCCAAAATCTACGAGTATTTTACTTTATTATTCAACCGTCTATATTTAGCAATATGCATATAAATGTTAGTTTTAATCAAGAACCATAACGATAAAATAGAAAAAGTATGTTAATTAAATTACAAGCATAAAACTTTCACTCTTGATTCGTAATGTATTTGTTTTGATCAGAAACTACTCAACGTCAAGGTCCTTCCTTGCAATCGAGTGTGACATTAATTTAGGTCAAGTTGACGGACTTTTTGTATTTTACGCACCAATAGTCTATTTTACTCATTGAACTTGTAACTTGTTATATAATTGCGTTACGGTTTTATCGATTTCACGGCCGACATCAATAATTTTTACTTTTTTTGTTGTTTGTTAAAATTATGAGCCGTTTTTATTTACACTTTTGCGGAAGGGTTTTTCTATGGGCCTGTTTGTAAGACAGCAGGAAGAATTGCAAGAATACTTTTTTTTTAGAGGACACGTCAATTTGACTTCACCTCACTTGATAGTAAGCTGAAGGTAAAGTCTCAGAAAAGAGGGCTACCTAGTTAAGTAATGTATATTCTAAGGGGCCACTGTTACAGATACGTACCATAATTACAATGGCGGCACTCAGTTTGACGGCCTCATCAGATGCTTTTTCACGCCCCGTGAAAAAGCATCTGATGAGGCCGTTCACAAAATTACTGAATGTGGCGTTCTGGATGGTTATAAAAAAATAACCACGAAGGCTAAAGCGAGAGCTCCGCTCTCACGTTAGCCTTCTAACCTAACCTATCCAAGTTGGGGCGCGCTATACCTACTCGAATTCTCATAACTTCACAATTTAGCAACACTCTTTCTGTATCACGCCCACTCAGTATTTAAAGTAACTCATTATCAGTTAAACATTTATTATTTTTGTCGCACGGTTTATTATATCCCTTTTTTTTATAAAACAGGTCGCAGAAAAGTGGTTACCGTGGCCTATGGACGAGTGCAACGCCAGGAGAGTCAATTTTCTGTATAGTGGAGGTACTTCCCCAGTTGGACTGCTCGATCGCGTTGTACTGTATTTCGACTAAACCCCTGTAGAATTACTCGTAGATACCTATCTATTGCATATAAAATTACCTACAAGATAGTTTTGCTCCATACGTTTAACTGATTGTAAATAATTTATGATTGCGCAAAACTAGGGTTAATGCAATTATTTTTGTAATGCCTATGCTTTATTTAAATTGCCTGCCTTATTAAGCAATTACAGGTATCTCTAACCTCTCTGGCATAGGCATAGGCATAAGGTTTTTATTATGTAGGGCACGTCAATTAGTAGAGACGATTTGATCTCGCCAAATGGTAAAAAAAGTGATCCCAGTTTAATAGATACGAATAATATTAATGGTGACCCTAAGACAGCCACTCGTTCATCCATCTTCTAATATTGAATCCTCTAATGACTTCAAATATTCAAATATTAATATTTATTTTAAGTTACATGTAATTCATCAACTCATCTCAAGTAGAAAAGTATAGTCGATAACGTAATCTATAGATACTAATATTATAAAGAGAAAAGATTTGTATTTTTGTATGTAACGAATTAACTCTAAAACTACTTGACCGATTTCAAAAATTCTTTCGCTATATTATCAGGTACCTACCTACCAACATAGGCTTTATGTGTTAGTGATGAACGGGATCAGAATTCCACGCGGATGGAGTCGCGAAAAACAGCCAGTGTTTACATTTGAAGCTAAACATAAATATGACTGTGGATCTAGAATAGTGCTGTGTCATAAGTCGTAGCATATTATTATGATTATAAAATAGTTATCTGTATGCCTGGCTTCTACAATTTTGCCTGAGGAATTTTTCAGGCATCACTGCCCGTAACGACTGTCATTATCATTAGCTTGAGCACAAGGATGAAGAATTACTGAGCTTAAATAGTTTTAAAGAATGACATACTGAAGTGAATAACTACTTAATTAGAATTTAATGCTTTGTTTTGCGTTCATTGCATAACTGTGATTAATTTTGTATGTGTGAAAATATTTACACACAAAAGGAGACTTAAGAATTGGCGTAGCGTCATAGCAAAACAATCAACGAAATAAAGCTACATAGTTTTAGCTGCTTCTATTGTGATTTATTTTTGGCTTTATCTACTTCCTACACCTAATATCCATAGTTATTATTATTATTATTATTATATACTTTATTGTACGCCAAATTACAATATTGTGATACATGAATTATGAAAACAGAAGCAGTACAAAGGGCGGCCTTATCGCTTTACGCAATTTCTGCCAGGCAACCTTTTTTAGAGTAACGTAAAAAAGTTTAGAGTAACTCTGTCTAATCCGCCTAATCTACTAAACCGATTTTGATGAAATTTGGTACAGGGGTAGATTAACTTGAGACTTGGGAAAGGACATACGCTATAGTTTGTCGCGATAACCGACATCCGCGGGCAACAGCTAATTATAGATATATAATTTATAGATAATTATGAATGTTTGTGAACATATTTTTTTATGTTTGTTATTTAAGCTTACGGACGAAACGGTTCTGGCTGAAGTTTGGTACAGGAATACATTACAATCTGGGATAACACATAGGCTATTTTTATCCCAGGCATAGGTTCCCATAGGCTGTGGGAATGGGACAAAAAAATTGTGCACGGGTGACATTTTCATCAGGCAGGGTGCTAATTGACGAACCTCTGCATCTCACGATTTATTTTTGAATTTAGTTATAACCTTCGACCCCGGTTGCCATTTGAACATCTGTAGCACTCGTTACGGGTAGTTGGAGCGTCGTTGCAATGCTTCGTTATCGCCCAATATCGCCGTTGGGTTGTGGAGGTCAGGTGGCAGTCGCTTCACGGAAAATATCGAAGTCCATCCGCAGTTAGACGCCGAGATGAGAGCTTCGGATGCGACTGGGATTAACGCTAGGATGAAGAAGAATACCTACATATAATGTAGATAATGTAGATGACGCAGCCAACTAGCTTAATTAGCCGGTCAATTAACTGCCTAGGCTGTTAACTAAACGGCCTGAATGATATTCCGCCATTTAATTAAACGGCTAGGCACATTGCTTGGATCAATGACGTTTAATTACTTGCCTAGCCATTTAATCAAACAGCTAGGTAAATGACTTGTTTCTGCATGGCTATAAAAAAAATAACCACGAAGCCTAAAGCGGAAGCTCTGCTCCGCTCCGCTCCCGTATTAGCCTTCTAACCTAACCTATCCATGTCGGATTGCGCAACTTTCTCAATAAAGCTACTATTATTATTTCATTATATATTGTAAATATGTTCAAACAATGTAAAAAAAAAATCAGGAATAAAATATACTGAAAATACTAAATAAACCTATCACTAACTTTGTGTGTTATTTCGGGGTGGTACCCTATCTTGCGAATGGCCTAAGCAATAGTCAGCCAGTTTGTTAAATGTTGTAATAACCGTTAGATACGGCTGAATATCATTCAGGCCGTTAATTAAACGGCTGATTGATTAAGCTATTTGGCGGCGACATACATATAGCTCAGCAAATGCAGATATGATATAATGCGCTAGCAACGTTAAAATAATAAACACTTGTACAATCACAATACTTAATTCCATCACAATTAACTAGTGTCTAGACAAAATATACCTATTACGCACAGTAATAAATTTTAAGTCATACCTAGATGGAAAAAAATATATACGAGGAATAACAATAGGAATAACAAAACATTTTGAACAATCAGAGACGTGTAACTACACAATGTGGCTTTAATGTTTAAGCAGCTGAACAAAAAAAAGTATTTGTGTATAAATGATTCATACTTTAAATACTTTGAAATATGTAGTAAGAAAGGCGGTTTCGAATTAAATAAAAGATAAAAGACAATTTAATTCTTCTTCATTATCCTAGCATTAATTCTAATCGCATCCGGAGCTATAGGAGAGTTTAACTGTGGGTTTGGCTGAACTTTGATATTTTCCGACTGCCATCTGACCTCCACAACCCACGACCCGCGACCAGTCCCTTACAAGGGGGATGCTCTGACTAACTGAGCTACACGAACGAAAATTCTCCTATGACTACACCATCACCCCAAGATGGTTCTACAGGAGGATTTAAACGGGTTCAAATCCCGTCATGAGCTTTTTTTAATCTACGTGGATTTGAATAGTTAGCATAATAATTGCATCACGAAAGTTTGAGCTATTTACAGTGAGAGTCCTAGCCAAGCGTCGGTAGCTCAGTGGTTAAGGAGTCGGCCTTACGATCGAGAGGTCCCGGGTTCGAATCCTGGCCATTACACTACCGACGTGAACCCACTCCTAGCACAAGCAATATTTAGCTTAGTTGGAGGGGTTAACGGGCATATTAGTAATTTCGGTTGCTAATATTATTTTAAAAAAATAGTTAAAAAATTGCTGAACTCCTGTTGAACGACTGAAGCGGTTTTAATTACCTAGTTTTAATTACAAAATTAGTTCTAATTATTTAACTTCTGAAGTTTAATAAAGTTAAGTATAGTCAAGTATAATATAAGTATTTCAAGTTACGCTTAATATTTTATGAAAGGTTTAAGCTAAGGTAATCGATTTCAAAGATTGGTCAAAATTACTACTGAGGGTTACTGTAGGCACACTGTAGGTACCTACATTGAATTAAATGACGTTAGAATGACGGAGTTCAGCTCACTAACCCCCTTTCATATGGCCCTGTATGCGCACATTAACTCAATATTTACAATCACTTCACGTCCTTTATAAGTCGTTATGTAAATAATGTTCAATGACATATTGTTGCCCGATCTTCAATACGTATTATCTAATGCTAAATCTATCCAGCGCGCAACGTCTTAAATTATGTATGTTGTTGGGGTAACAAAATGATCACAGGCTGACCAAGCTGAATTCAGGGCTAAGCGTTTCAGTTCATCTATTATTTGCTTGCCTATAAATATGCAATTCTTTATCTACGGTATCGTTCTTCCTATAATTCTAGGTCTTTGAAGCGAGACTTCCCGGCTTTCAAGCCAAAGGCTTACAACAATCTTCTGTACTTACAGGGTTGACAGCACGAGTGTGACACCCCTGGTGTTACACATGTGCATAGGCCACGGTATGTACACTTTCTATCAAGTAGGGAGCGTGCGTGTCTGCCACCTGAGTAGTATAACAAAGCCTGAGACATTAGATTTCAACTTTATCACCAGATGTTGTGAAGTCATATTGACATGCTTAGGTAACATTTAAAAAACCGAATCAAGCCATGGTTATCTTGAGTTTAAATTACAGAATAGAAAAAACTGATCTGGATAGCACCGTATAGAATATACCTAGGTACTAGAATACTATATTATTAGCTTTATTAGTTTACTTATGAACAATATTAACAAGATTATAGTAGTCTAGTGTCATGGTCTATGGTCACGGTGGAAACAACTGATTATAATGTTTATTTTTGTATATTTGTTAGGTATGAGAATTTTTTTTTTGACAGCCTCCGTGGCGTAGCGGTAGTGAACGCGGCCGCTACGCAGGAGGCGCGGGTTCGATCCCCGCTCAGTGCAAATATTTGTGTGAATGAAATATGAGTATTTGTATTGATCTGGTCGTGCCTCGGAGAGCACGTTAAGCCGTCGGTCCCGTTTGCCATAAGAACATCTATGGCAGTCGTTACGGGTAGTTGGAGCCCTAAAAATCCAAAAACAACGGTCTAACTGCAAAGCTTCGATATCGCCTAATGTGTTAACGGGTAAGTGTTAACATTGGGTTGTGGAGGTCAGATGACAACCGCTACACGGAAAATATCGAGGTCTAGCCAAATCCGTAGTTAAGGCTGGTGGCAGACTCCGAGCTTGAAAGCTTCGGATGCGACAGGGAATTAACGCTAAGAGGAAGAAGAAGATGAGAATTATTTTTTTCACCCTCCTAACCGAGTAGGGACTAATACCTGGCAATGTGGTAGGCCCAAGAAGTCCAGGCTTAACGTCTCATTACCATGGACGCCTAATATCATGCGTAGTGGAGGAGGAAGAGCCGGAAGACGGACCCTGAATGTCAAATTCACCTTGGCCACGGTAGCGATTGTCAGGAAAATGCGAGTCTCTATGAGGATGATAATGATGATGATGAATTCCATCCCAATTTTATAGCGATTTTAGCACGTTTGTGTGCAGAATATAATTTACAACACACCTGCTCATAACAGTGATATTATTTTACCGCAATTAAGCACGGAATGACACCTATTATAAAACTGTGACTTTTTCATTACTATTATTCACAAAAGTGAGTTATAGATTATTTTTTAAATTTTATAGGAAGTGTCTATAATTGTCTATGTTCTTAAAAAAGTTTTGATACAAAAAATAACGTGTTTAATAGTACGAATAAATTAATACGCCTATTGTATGGTCATTTGATGCATTTTCGTATTTAAATAAATAATTTCAACTTGTAATACTTGTGTAATAAACAAAACTTTCGCTCAAATTTAACTTTTTTTTTCTCTAAGTACAGAAAAAAAAAACAGAGTAAAAAAAAGTTAAGTTCAAACCTCATTTTTTTTTAAATACGGTCGACCGCCATTGTTAAATGCGCGCGCATAGGAAAACGAATTAATTTGTAGTATTGTTTATTTAGTATTTGTAGTATTATTTTATTCGCAAGTGCGTGTGTTGTAAAACGTCGTATGGCACGTGTGAGCATGATGATTACCGTCCTCGGCTGTCTTAAGACCCTCGCCTGGCGGCTCGGGTCTCAATGGCGCCTCGGCGGTAATCACCAACGTTGCTCACTTGTACCATAATGTACTATTAACTTATTCATTAACGGCGCCGATGATATTTCTTCCATATCCGCGGTAGGACCTGAAGGTTATTATGAAGTAACGCGTTATTTTATGTGACTAATCAGTTTCCTTAACTTATTTTTACACGGTTTACGGTGCTAGCACTTACTGATGAATTTATAATGGATTATTATTATCTTCCTCTTCGAGCTAGCGTTAGTCTTAGCATAGTATTATTGGTCTTAGTTTCTAACCAGAACTAGATAGGTACTTTCATGAAATTTAATGCTTCTTATTTTATAATTGACGGAATATTTATCTTTAATTTTACCCCCTAAATAACAAAGGGCCGATTTCCAAGGAGTCACAGACCAAGTCAACCTTACAAGCTGGTATGCTTGCTGGTTGACTGTATTATCCGTTAATCGGTTCGAAAAAAATCCAAGAAATAAAAAAAGATGAAAGTTGGACGTTGAGTACTGAAAGATTGAGTAAGACATTGAATATGAAAGACTGTAAACTGAATGCTGCATGGGTGAAATGGCTCACACTGAAGAGTAGATTACCCATCCGGCCTACGGGCATCCCCTGCTAACAGTAGTAAACTGATTACTAAGAGATGGAAGCTGATAGTTGAACAGTGATTACAGAAATCTTAATAGCGGCAGTTCAAACGACAGCCTTTGAATATGCCGTAAGGCGAAACCGGTCAAAAGGTAAAAACGAAAAGTTGAACATCAAAATGCAGAACTTTGAACGATGAAAGTTATACTCGTATATGCTAAGAACTGAAAGTTACAATTCTATACATTCTGCTCTAGCTTCCGCTTCTGCGCGAATGATATCTCCAGTGTCAACGGGACCAAGAAGTCAATCGTGTGCTTGTTTAGTTCTTCCATAGCATGAAGGACCATTTCAATCCTTCGAACTTTTACGATAATAATGGACATCAAATTCGTCACGAAAAATATCCAAGTTCAGCCGCATCATAGTTAGACTAGAAAGCCGCGGAAAATTGGGAAAAGGCTCAGAGAATTATGAATGAATGTTGAAGGATACCAACGAATATAGCTTTGAAGATTTTTCATTCAACGGTAAATTATTTTACTAAGTGAACTAATTGCACGTTCCAAGCAATACGTGGATAGGTACCTACTTAAGACACGGTACGACTACGGTATTTGGGTTTCCTATTAATAAGGCTTCGTTGTTCGTCTGTAAGCAGGATCTATCTTATAAACCGCAATAATTTAGTTGTAATAGCTTCACTAATAGATTACAATTATTGTAATGTTTCTTTGTTTAACGAATTTCACTTCCCTTTATTGTAAATCACATCAAATTTGACCTTTTGCAGACCTGTATCTTATCACAAATAATATTATTCAGCGGATAAGAAAATACTCAACATATTCATTTAATTGAATACTGTTTGTTAATATCCGCAAGTTAAATGTAATCATCATAGATATTTGTCTACAATTTTGCATTCACAACAAGTAGTAATACTTTGATCCGGTAAGGAATATAATTTTGATAAGGTAAAGGTCTTCAAAAGGTCAAATTTGATATGATTTATAGCATAGGGAAACCAAATTCACCAAACAAAGAATCGTTACAAGAATTGTAGTCTTTCGTGTGGTTTTTGATATTGTCCATAAAACCGGTCAAGTGCTAGTCGAGCTTACACACGAAGGGGTCCATACTACCATGCAATATTTAACATGTACTAGATATCATGTTGGATATTGAGTTGTACATTTGGATTAAAAGCTCTTTAATGAAAGAATTGAGTATATATATAATTGAACAGTAAGTATCTACATATTTTTTGTAAACTCTAGTATTAGGTACCTATGCGGCAATAGTATAGCCTCCGTGGCGTGCTATGCAGCGGACGCGGTTTCGATGCCCGCTCAGTGCAAATATTGCTATTGCATGAATATGGCTATTTGCTTTGTTATGATCGTACCTCGGAGAGCACGTTAAGCCTTCGGTCCCGGTTGCCACACATACATCTAAGGCAGCCTTTACAAGTAGTTGGAGCCAATAAAAGTTAGATGCTATCTGACTTGTAAGGGCTCCAACCAACTGACCTAGATAACGGAATTGCTTCACGGAAAATACCGAAGTTCAGCCGCATCACAGTTAAAGTGAGAAGCCGACTTCAACTGAGTTTGGAATAGGGTCAGAGAATGATGATGATGAGCAATACATACCTAATCAAAATTACTATGGTCTAACTATTGCTATGTATGAGATAGAGCCTGCTTACAGACATATGAATGTATATCTGTAAGTAGGCCTTCAGCATCCAGCCATTGACATTCAGCAGTCAGGATTTATTTTTCGGTTTTCATCGTTCAACTTTTAGTATTCTTCACTTAAAAGTTAAAGTTACTTTTATATAACTTAACATAATTAAGTTACTTGCGATTTTTTAGGAATAGTAGAATTCTGTTCTACTCTTTTTTCTTATTATACGCCGTGTATAATTATTATCATCATTGGTCTACCAACTACATCAGTGTGTGCGCTATCAGCTCTAGCTAATTAAGTGCTCATACTGCTCATTAATAACAGGAATATTTTACTACTAAACAAAGTCGTATTGACTTTAATAAATAGGGTAATTGTTGCTAATAACGTCTTATCTATCATTTTAAATAGAGCTTTTGTTTCATTCAAGTGTTTAAAGTTATTTCAGTTATGCACACTGCATCTATAATTATCTACAAAGTGAATTGATCCATGAATAACTGTCTTGTCGATCCAGTAATTACGATAAATACACAAAGCCGTTTGTCTCATCCAATGAACCGTATCATTGAAATTTATCACCAAGGTATCTGCCGTAAATAGACTAAAATAACAATTAGATGGCAAATAAAATACACACTCACCATGGATGGATCTGATTTTCTTACTTCCTTGATTCTTATAAATCCGTATATGAAACTCACAACGTACAATATAGAACTCACACAGAAGACACCATACAATCCAATTTTTTGCACTAATATGCCACTGAGAGCGGCTCCAACAGGCACACCTACTGAGTGGAACAGATTCACAATTCCTATCCTCAACGTCCTGTCTTCTTCTGTTGTGATATCCCCGATATAGCTGAACACTCCCATGAACATTGTAAACCAACCACCGGTCAATGCCGGAAAAATAGCTTCAGTCACGGCTGCTACTTCCACTGGTAGTTCGTAAAAAAAATATGTATTCACTATAAGGCCTAAAGCCGTCAATAGTTCTCCAACAATTGGTAACAACATACAAAATTTTCTTTGTCCAACTTTGTCACTATAAGCCCCAAGAAATATTAATATTCCACAAGGTAAAAAGGATTGTAGGACAGTTTTCCAACCAGTTACCGATGCTACTAATGTTTGTACTGCTTCTTCTTCTGCTGTGTAATTTGCTGTCTCTCTTCTTGTTAAGGCATCACATATGTGGTGATCAAACTGAAGATTAACCCGGCATGCTTTTTCTAAGTAAAGGTTCTGAGTGGCTAAAATGGACAAAACTGATGGCATTACGTAACAGGCCAATATGGGCTCTACTGTAATGAGTGAAATCACTCGTTTCAATTTTTGATATTGACTTAACTTTTTGCTGTCTTCATCAGTTTTTTCAGGTTGTTTTTCCATTTTAGGTTTACTTAAACTATTCTTAATTACATTAGTTCCATTTAAGTCACCACCATTTAAGTTAAGAGTTTTATCAGCAGTTTTGTTATTCTCCGCATTTTTGCTATCCACAGCCATGACTACGTCACGCGTATCTGAAACAGAAACATTAATTATTTTCTTTATTTACGACCGCCACATCGATAGCCGCACACGATTTGAATTATCCAGAGAGCCACTAAATTTATTTGCGATTCTACCATTGCTCTTTTGTGTTAGATTGGTAAATGAAGGTACCGGAACGCGGTAATCATCCCATGATTACCTACATGCTTAGCGTAATCATTCTTAACAGTTGAATCAACTTTACCTGGACACAGACAATTTGTTATTGTGCGACATCAATTCTGTAAATCATGAAGAATAACAACTACAATGTTTATAGCATTTATATATAACAAGTATGTTTAATATTCAACCAGCTAGTTATCCTCCCAACACAGTGATATGACACGGATTTTTGCTCATTGATAGAAAGGCTATGTATTCACAATACAATTTAATTTAACGGTCTAGTACAGTTGATTATGTTGCGGAAATAAGTTGGAGTACCGGCAATTTAGGTTGTTGCTATACAATAGATCATGTTAATCATTTTTTGTAAATATTCTGCCTGTTAAACCTATAATATAGACTTTTATTATGTGATCTTATTGAACCTGGACGACGAATGTCCAGAAGGACATGAGGGAACTGGGGCTTGAGGAGCACGACGCGAGGGAGAGACCGAAATTGTGTAGAATGATTAGGAAAGTCGACCCCGCGTAACGGGATAAGGCGAGGCCAAAGATAATGAAGATTATGTGACCTTATTATGTTTTAATATGATAACGAGGACTTTTTTATTATAATATAAATAACGACTCCAAAAGACAGGGCACATAACAAAAAAAAGATAAATGAAGTACGTATTAGTCTTCAATATGATAGCATGGAGTCCACAAATGAATTCTGTTTTGTGATGACATTAAAATTGGTAGTCAATAGTCCATTGAATAAATAGAAATATTGACATACCTCAGTGTCTCAAGTCGAAGGTTTTCGACCAGTGTGTGTTACCAGTGATGACTATGGCACTGAAACGTGGTCCCTCACTATGGGCCTTATGAGTAAGCTCAAAGTAGCCCAACGAGCTATGGAGAGGGCTATGCTCGGAGTCTCTCTGCGAGATCGAATCAGAAATGAGGAGATCCGTAGAAGAACCAAGGTTACCGACATAGCCCAGCGGATTAGCAAGTTGAAATGGCAGTGGGCAGGGCACATAGCACGGAGGACTGATGACCGATGGGGTCGAAAAGTCCTCGAGTGGAGGCCACGTATCGGCAAGCGCAGCGTAGGACATCCACCCACAAGGTGGACAGACGACCTCATTAAGGCCGCGGGAACGCGCTGGATGCGAGCCGCTTCCAACCGGTCCTATTGGAGATCTATAGGGGAGGCCTATGTCCAGCAGTGGACTTCCTATGGCTGAAATGATGATGATGATGAGTCCATTGAAAAGTTACATACAATCGATATAAATATTCTTGAGACGTCACAATAAACTTTTTTTTTATTATTATTAGGTATCACCAACTAAACTATACGTGTTGGACATCACAATAAATTTATAAAACAAATCATTATTACCCACATACCTACCAACTACATACCTAAATATTCCCACGTTATCTTTTATAAACTAAACGTGACTTCAGGTGATTTTCGTATCAAAACATGTACCTACCTACTGTCTAGAAACTACACAAGTAACATGATAATTATCATAAAAAATGTCGGTTTGTTCTTCTTTTAATAATTAGCTGCACGTGATTTTTCCTTGTAGAGATTCCTTTTATCGCGGACACACAACATCTTGGGTTAAAGATAGTGATTGTCTTATCCCTAAACTACCTCTATATGACAAACTAACTAAAAAATCTTATATATAAAACTCTTAGTCCTGACTGACTGACTGACTGACTGACTCACTTAGAGACAACGCACAGCCTAAACCGCTGGTCCTAGAGACTTGAAATTTATAGAGAGTGTATGTTTTGATGCGTGGAGGTGTACTAAGAAACGATTTTTCGAAATTCAGACCCTAAGTGCCTAAAAAGTGCCAAAAACGTACTTTCTTAAAACTCAAGAACGGCTGAATAGATTTTCATGATCTTTGGTTTTTTGAATTTGGTTTTGTCGCCGAATAGCAATTATCACAATAAAAATGTGATAAATTCACGAAATATTATAATATTAAAGAAAATACGAAATATTATGGCGCTAATATCGCTAGCAAAATTGTTACCATGACAACGGAACTAAAGTGATGGTGTCACATTTTGATCTGTCAAGTGCATGTGATAATATTCTTAAAACGTCACTCTCAGTCACGTATAATAAGCAAGAATGTAAAAAATATTATTGTATGTACTGCAGTTTCGTTATTTAATTGATTGGAAACAGAAAATAAGTTTTTGAGACTGGCTCACTTCGATGGAGTATCCAATCTTCAGTTAAGTTCCACGGACTGCGAGTGGTATTATAGTAGAATAGCAGCGTGCGTCACGAGGACAACATTCGGCACTACATATCAGACCCATTATTGGTAGTATTGGCATCGAGCATTAAATAATATACCTACTAGAGCATATACTGCGTCAGCTACCAGCTACCATGATACCATAGTATTTCATCACATTGACTACACGACATGATAGCACAGCGATTATAGCTATAGATGTACCGTATATGAAAGAAAGCCTAAAAGTAATACAGCACGTTATCATTCAGATGAATACTAACTTATAAGCCCTCACACAGTAAGGTACGTGAATTTAAATCTATACGCAGATATAACACAAGGGGCGGCTAGAAACGTTTTACCAAATAGGCGAACGCCTGCCTTCTAGAAAAGTTCACTTTCTTTCTTGACGAGAAGTATACTAAGGCAACAATTATTAGAGATGGCAGAACACCATTCAATAACTTCCACTTATCAGCTGTGGGCTCAATTAGTCAAGCACAGTGCACTTCTGATTAAGATGACAAAGAATATAATACAAAATGTTTATTTTCTTACTATTATTTTTAGATCAATAAGAAAAACTAAACCACCACAAATTATAAGTTGTTTTATTTATATTCATTTTTGACGTATCACATAGTAATTTATGTATCCTCAGCATTTACCAGCGCATTGAAGGACGTCTTCAAGACTCTAGAGTAGGTACATCTCGCACCTTCGGTTCGCTGACGACATCATCATAGTTGCGGAGTGGCTGGAACAACTGGGCGAAATGCTGCACAGCCTGAATGGTGCTTCCCGACAAGTCGGCCTTGGTGTAAACTTGGATAAAACCAAGATTATGTTCAACGAACATGTTGTACGGAGACCGATTGCCACCGAAGGAGCGACACTCGAAGTTGTTCAAAAATATTATCTACCTGGGGCAGGTTATCCAGCTCTTGGTAAAACCAACTTCGAGAAAGAAATAGCCAGAAGAATCCAACTGGGGTGGGCAGCATTTGGCAAACTACGTCGGGTCTTCTCCTCCCCCCTGCCGCAATGCATCAAAACAAAGGTTTTTGACCAGTGCGTCCTGCCTGTTATGACCTACGGTGCCGAAATGTGGCCACTGAAGGTGGGGTTATTCCGTGACCTAAAAGTCGCGCAGCGGGCTATGGAGCGAGCTATGCTTGGAGTATCTAAAGATAGAATTTGAAACGAGGTCATCCGACATAGAACCAAAGTTAAGTTACCGACATAGCTCGCAGAATAAGCAAGTCAAAGTGGCAGTGGGCTGGCCACGTCTGCCGAAGGACTGATGGCCGTTGGAGCAGACAAGTCCTAGAGTGGAGACCGTGAGAAGGAAAACGGAAGGTGGGACACCCCTTAGCCAGGTGGAGCGACGACCTGTGAAAGGCGGAAGATCGGCAAACGTGGCGCATATTAGGAGAGGCCTATGTCCAGCAGTGGACAGCAATAGGCCAATTGATGATTATTATATCCTCAGCATACAACAGCAACCTTCATAGTTATGGTATACTGGTGATATCGCACTGGCGGACAGGGCTCTTTAAAGCAGGTGGAATCCCAGTTCTAACAGAGCTTGCGAACCTGTTTGATTCCGTCATCCAGCAGAACTTAACATCTAGGATATGGAACTGGAGTGCGCTGGTACTGTTCTCCAAAAAAGGCTTTAAGGCCTTGCTGAAGAATTATAGATCAATCACTCCAGTCCTGAGTCATATCTCTATACAAGTTGTTCTTGAGAGTCGTCATGAATAGTTGCGAGTTCAGTTTTAAAAGGGTTACCTATATAGTATTGTAGTTGTACTGTTCAGCAGATTATACAAAAGACCTGAGAGTATAATCAGCCGCTATGTTTGGCATTTGTGATTTACGAGAAGCCTTCTGACATTATCTAGACCTGAGCATTTCTGGATTGTCTACGACGGTGTCGTGCTGATACGATTTTTCATTGCTGTGTTTCTAATTTTAGATTAGAAGACGAAGCCCAGTAGGAGATATACGTCGAAAGGTCGACAAGGGTTGGGCAATATTGGACAAATTCGTCGAGGTTTCTACTCCCCTGTTATGACTCATGGGGCCGAATTTAATATCTTAAAAAACTCACTACTGAGAGAGTGAAAATAAGGCGTCGAAAGTTTATACAACAAGTCCATCATAGAAAAAATACTTTTGGTGGCAGTAGTCGACATCCACGCAGGCGGAGCTGCGGGCGAAAAGCTAGTATATAATAAAGGTAATATTTTACAACATACTATACAGCGGTATCTAGATCCAAAGTAAGCATAGCTTAACTAACTTGTGCTTATTAGAATATACAGTACTAGAATGTGAAGTATTTTAAACAGCTCTGGATCTTTTCATAAAAATCATAAATAATGCGATCGCAAACTTTTCCCCTTTTCTCCCCCATTTTCTCTCCTATCAAAAAAACTCTTGACAAAAGTTGTGTTTTTATATCAAAGAACATTGTCAAGTTTGGAGAAAATCAGTTATGAAATGCGCTCTCTAGACCGCAACTGTCATACCCGCATACATAGATACGGACATAAGTAAAGTTGGCCACCTTTTGGTCAGTAAAATTAATGTAAAATTGATGCGGAAGGCTAAGGATCGGGAGCAATGTAGCACATTGGGAGAGACCTATGTCCAGCAATGGACTGCAATAAGCGAATTGATTGATTAAGTGAATGTAGATTGTGGTAGAGTCAATAATACAGGTGACGATTTCGTGTCAACAATCCAAGATTGGTACATGTACTAAAATCTAGTGTGTGAGAAATAAGTAGATGATACGCTAGTAACAGTCATGCGTCTTTGTCATTGGGATAGAAAAAGATAATAACATCTTTCACTCGCCAAGATCCTGGCAAATGCCTTTCACTTTATACACTATCAGCGCCGGCTACTTAACTCTTTTCTTGACTCTGACCTTTTCTTAAAACGTCCATGATATGATTGGCATGCATACGACTAAGGTAACCTTTACACGGCTGCCCATTCACCTTATAAAACTGTTTATTTCATCCATCATCTCTACATTTCCGAACCATCTACTTATCTAACCTTCATAATACATTCAGCTATGAGTGAATGCATCCGACGACGGTCTGATCAGCATTGGCATGAACCTTTACAATCCGATTCCAGGATATACCTATTGTTGTGTGACTCTCAGTCACAATGCATTACATAGTTGTTAATGTGAAGTCGCACAGTACTAAATAAATTGGTTCATATGATTCCGGGCTTTGTACAATACGTAAAGGGAACATGCGACATTGATGGTTGGAGAATAATAGGTATCTACTATAGAGATTGGACATGAATTTGACTGTTGAATGTTAATGTTAGTATTAAGGTCAGTTAGTGATGATGTCATAATTGCATCGCATAGTCGTAATGAATTTTTTCGTGACTGACGTACATGAGAATTACATCTGGGTGGGCCTTCAGAAAACGGGACTTCATAATATTTTAACATCTGTGTTAACAAAAATCATTGCTGGAAGTGAACCCATACCATTCAATGTATTGGCATGAGGGTTCATAGTTTTTAATAAATTGGCAGTTAAGTAAGTTAGGGTATTGAAAGTGACTATTTTAGTTGATATTTAGATTAGTAAAGTTACTGATTCTAATGAATAGATAAGAATATAACTATGCAAACGCATACAAATGTATGCTAACTGAACTAATTGCAACAAATCAGCTGCAATTGTGGTAAATAGTAATTAGCGTACAATAGAATTCTGCATCATGATGAATGCATGTCATAGCAGCTGAAATCATGAGTGGCATAGTCGTACTTATACGTATGAGATGACACTCAGGAGCCACATCTGCCAACAAACCCTTCCTCAGTTTGGTAGAAGTAATTTTTTGTCCTAACTAAGTACTTGGTTATGATATGATGATTACACATTTTTTCATTCTCATTCATTTCATTCATAAGTAGGTATTCCAGCGAGCTTTGAACCAATGCTGATTAATTTAATTTTACCATTAGTATGACATTCTGACTGACATGGCAACAACCTGAGATTAGCATACCTTTGCGTGATGATGGTACAAAGACATTACGTTGTTTTTCGGCGACACTTTGCGGAAACATAATGAATATTTTAATGATTGTATTGTAGAGTTAATAGAGGTACACGTTTTGTTCAAATATCATTATATATATTTTGTATATCTACTTAACCCTGTTATATTAAAATATTTTTGTTCTATCTAGGTTGGTACATCTGGTTGTATGGAGCCCCACCAAGACCCTGGGGGTCAAGTTAACCTCTGATGGAACTGGGAATAACGCTAAGATGACGATGGTGAAACAAAACTGGCATTAATGTCTTCTAATAGGTATATGGCTACAGAGTAGAGTTGTCCCTCAGACATTAGACGATCATGCATCAGTCACAGCAAATGTCACCGGAACGCTGAGGCAGTTAGCGCTGTCACCACTTCCTCCGTAAATGATGATGATTATAATGATTCAAGCACCATACGATGACATAGAGTTCTCATTGTGCCATTCAAACTGGGTTTAACAAAAAGTTATCCGAGTCATCCTTTCAGCTGACTCCGGGGCACTATTATTGTCGATTGGACACCATGTTAGTAGGTACCTAATTTATGTTTAATCGTATAAAACCGTGAGTCATCATCATCATCAAAGCGCCGGTTGCATTCAAAGTTTTGGAGCAACTATCCAGCATTCTATTTATCTAAGTTTTTAGCGGCGTGACTGCCCCGACTTCTAACACAGAGAGGAAAGGCTGCACCAGGTTCCCGCCCGTCAATTAGGTACTACATGTCCGGTGTAGCTGAGGTTGCTTTGAGCCGCCCAGATCTTGGTCCAACAAGTGATGAAGAGACCGTCGAATCCAAAAAATAAAAAATGGTTCCCAAAATCACCTCTAGCTGTCCATTTAATTCCAAAATCTATTCTCTATTTGTAATCTTATGTCAAGGAACTAACCAGATAAATTTGTTTCTTTTTAACCAACTGCGCCAGCAAGGGTATGTCAGTATGTATGTATGTAGCATTCTTTGTTCCCCTCTACAGGCCTAACGGCTGGAAGGATTTTGATGAATGGGGTCAATGAAAGATATTCATCTCCCGAGAGTTAAAGGATTCATAAAAAGTCAACAAAAACAATACGGTAAATTTTTTCTACTAAAATATATGTTGTCAATTATTTTTTAATTCAAATTTATCGAGTAGGTAGGGTATCAAAATGGAGGGAAATAGAAGGAGATTACAAAAATATATATAAGTCATTTCATAACTAAAAAAGTTTAAAATAAAAATAAGGTAAAAATAGAATGAATATATTCAACACTGGGTAATGTGAAACATGTAAAACGAATTCACACAAAAGAAGCAAAAATTAAGAATCACACGTTATAAAAAAGAATTACATTCGTAATGCTTATCGCATTGCAATTATTATTTAGTAATTACATAACATGTTCAGTTCGAAGTGGGTATCGAGGTCACGATCAGTGTTAACCGACCAAAACAGGTAGTATAACTAAAAAGTTAGTTTTATACTTCAGTAGGTACTGCCATGATTAAGTGGATATTTTGGGAAAAAAGTGTTAGATTTTTCACTATTTTGAACTGTTGTGGTCATATTTTTTTTCAGTGTTAATTGATTACTAGACTTAGGTATAAAGTAAATAGATAATATGACGTTTTTTATAATATAAAGGTATTTTCTATTTTAATTATAATTTATAGTCTTATATAAATGTTTTGACTGCTAATATGTTAATAGTTAACGGTTGAGTGTTTTCCTGTGTCAACAGCACCATGTTACGTGTTATTTTGAAAGGGGAGGGCGCAGAGACTATAATAATCTATAATAATACCATTGTCTAGATAATACGGTATTTTAAATTATAAAAATAGCTAGACGGATACACTGATAAAAAATCCCTTCGAATCTGAACACGCGAAAGCAGGAAAATTAATGCTTGCAAAAAAATTGCATGTCCTTGTAATACTTACTCATTATAGATTTCTTGCAGTAAAAAATGTGAATTGAAATAAGATTCATTTTAATATAATACAATCTTATTATCTATAATTAATGGGGGATTGTGTTGTAAGAAAGAAATAAAAAAACTGTTCTGCTTGGGGAAAAGTCACAATTTAATTATAGGTGTTTAGAAAAATCATTCCATTTTTTTTTCATTCTAGGTTTGACTAATCAAACTTCAGGTCTGAGAAGTCTTTTTCCGAATCTAAAAAAGGATCTGTCTTTGACTCGTTATACTCGTAAGACAAAAACTTAAAAAAAAAAGTTAGCATAATAAATGCTTCAAAATTTCATTATTTGGATTGATTATAAAAAAATGGATTATTTTAATAGTTATTTAAATAGTTAGTTTATAATAATTATATATCTAAATGAGATCTAAATCCTCTAAACTTGAAACGATATTTTGTGACGTTGGGCGAGATATCGTCCGAGCAACGCTCTTCGGCACAGCTTATGTTGCACCTGCTTTTAGGAAGGTTAATTAGCCTAGTTTTGAGTTATATGTAATTTTTAAGCGCCATTGCTATTGATTTAATCACACTGGGCAACGCGATGGCCCTTCTGGTGGGTAAACTAAACTGAATGGGATCAAATTTTGAATTTTACAAATTATGCCATCAGTTATTCTAACTGACTCACCATTAACACTGAGATGAAACTTTATGCATCAGGAACTTGTAAACGTTAAACACTTTTGTAAGCACCAACCACGAAATGAACCCTATTGCGTTACTACTTTTATGAAATGGGATAGCTTGCTAAAAATAAGCTTATTATCACGTATAAATATAGTTTTTAATACATTAATGTATGTATTTAATTGTTTATTGATAATCGCAAACACCACATACACTCGTAACACTCAAAGCAAAGTTCTTTCTCTTCTTATAACCTAACCTGCTGTAGGGTGTTGTTACTTTACAGAAAATAAACTTCATTCGACGTTGTCAACCCGTTTATAAGCACGACTTAATTTATAATCACCTCTGAGCGGTCCCGTACTCAACTGGGCTCTTCCTGCCGGAAGATGTTAACCCAGGTAAAGTAACACTAATGCTGGAGTAAACAGGATAAGAGCACATGACTGGTTCATTACGCGTTTTTGCAGCTAACTTGCGTAAAACAATCTTTGAAACCCTTGCAAGGCCTTCAATATATCTACCTACTAAAATTTTAGTTAGTGTACCTTACCACGATAATGTTTTTGAATTATCCAATGTTTTGATAACCAAAACATATCAACAAATATGCCAACAAATAAACCGATGCCAAATCGTAGGCAAACTCAGAAATTTTACGCTGGTCATAGGCCTACATCATGCTGCCTATCGTATAATGTTATATGAATTTTGAAGTCATTTATTTAGATAAGAATCAAGATGTCAAATACAGCAATGTCAAGTAGCCAGCCAAGCTTTGTCATGTAGATAACCCGCCACGGATCGTGTGCGGTGCAAAGGAGCCCATAACACTGGCCGCATTTCCTTGTTGGATCTCAATGGCTAGCCTTTGCACCAGGTACGAGCCGGAGCGAGAGATGTTATATTAATATTATCCGTGCTATCGTCCAAACGGAACGAGTTGGCCTATTAGATTCGGTTGCGGGTCCCGCGTTTTTTTTGCTAGATTTTAGGCGATTTTTTAGACTCTTGCGGATTGGATCACGCTGATCGGATGATTAGCAGTAAAGTGTATGACAGCCATTTGATAAATAAATTTAAAAAAAAAAATAAAGCTGCTAATTTCAACACGAAATAGGTACCTACTTGTATCAGCCTCTGAAACTACTACTTTTTCCTCTGATGTATTTTTATTATTATCGTACAAATTATGTATTTATGTTTGAATTTAATGAATTCGTAAACGTGCTCAATCTTGTACTTATCTACTACCACGGAACCAACTTTATTTTTTATTTATCTTAATTACGCATTTAAGATAAACAAACAATAAAACTACTTTACTAACGATTATGACAACACTTAGCAGAAAAAAGTTATGCTTTAACCTCACATAAAAAAATAAGTGTGCGGAAATCTTAAATAAAACTTTAAGCGATGTATGGCAAAACATTAGATACAAAAACAACAAATAGGTACAAAATAGTTAATATAATTACACGTCCTAAAGATAATCTCTTACTTTACGTAAATATGTAAAACAAGCTGATACTTGTGGGGAGCCACACTTTTTTTAAGCTGGCAGGAAAACATTTTTCCCTCTTAGAGGATCACGCCATCAGACTTATTTCTTAGAAACTTTTCTTTAGGTATATCCCTGAAGAGCTATCATTTCTTTTCGTTCATCTATAGCTTACGAAAATAAACAAGCACATACACGAAGCGACCACTTGAGAAGTAGCTAGGTGAAGGTGAAGCTTGAATACACTAAAACCTTGGGTATTCAGCAGGTTAATTTGAGGTTACGAGTTTAATTCTATTAATTAAACTCAGAAGGTTAAAGTCATAACTTTTGATGAAATAATCCACTATGTCAGTCAATCAAATCAATTAACATATTGCAGTCAACTGCTGGACATAGGTATGTCCCAATGTGCGCTGTGCGCCATTCCCAACGGTCCACCGCCTTCTGTATCCAGTCTGTCTCGGCTACCTTGCTAGCACCAACCACTATGATCATATTCTCGTAAATTTACGAATAAAAATATACTTCATTGCATAATATGCATATTACGGAGGCTGTTTCAATTGTATTTCAACTGATACTAAGTATTTGAAAATTTTCTTTCAAAAATATTCGATTGGCTACGTACAAATCGGATTAGAAACGGTTTCGACTAGACAGAAAGTAGATATACGATAAAATTGACTTCAATATTTGTGACATATTTACCTTCTATAAAATATATATATATATATATATATATATATATATATATATATATATATATATATATATATATATATATATTTTTTATACCACTTAGTTGGCAGACAAGCACACGGCCCACCTGATGGGAAGCGGTCACCGTGGCCTATGGACGCATGCAACACCAGAGGCGTCACACTCGCGCTGCCGACCCTGAAGAAACCTTCTAATGCCCTTCTTGAAGAACCCCATATTGTAGTCGCTTGGGAAAACCACCGCAGGGAGTTCATTCCACAGCCTGAGTGTGCGTGGGATGAAATGCCTTTCAAACCGCACAGTGCGTACCGTTTCCGGACGCAATGTGTGAGGATGAATTCCCTGCCTGTGGCGAGAGGTGCGATGATAGAATGTAGCTGATGGCATCATGTCAAACAGTTCTTCTGAGCACAAACCATTGTATAGACGGTAAAACACACACAGTGAGGCAAAGTCTCTTCTGAGACTGAGAGGTTCCACATCGCCTGCGAGTATGGGATTGCCGACGAGCCTCAACGCCCGTCTTTGTACCGAGTCAAAGGGGTCAAGCTGGCATGCAGGTGCCCCAGCAAAATACTTATGTATATTAATACTGGAGAAAAGGAGGCTGGGACAGACTAGATGCGGGAGGCGGATGATCGCCAGACGTAGCGCATATTAGGAGAGGCATATGGCCAGCAGCGGACTGCAATATAATAGTGATTGTATTAATACTCCCAGTGCAGTCTCAATACTCTTCGTCGGATTTAGTTAGATAATTCATGACTTCTATGTTTATAAATAGTTCAAAGAGCTAAACGTAGCCAAAGCAATCTCACAGATGACTTGCGTAAACATTCTTGTCCTTCCACGGCGAGCACTAAAGATGATAATTATGCGGCTCATGATGAAGTAAATTAAAGTGGAAGTCAAAGGTAAAGATGATTAACAGATTCTTTGGACTGATCATTTCGGAACAATAGGGAAAAAATAAAAATACTGCTACTACAGACTGATATCTTTTTAGTTACAGCTTTTTTTGTACCACTTAGGTCTGACGGAAAATAGTTACCGTGGCCTATTAACGAGTACAACACCAGGGGAATCACATTCGTGCTGACGACCCTTTAAGAACCTAGAGATCCTGTGCCGTCAGCGCAGAAGACAAGCAGGACAAGGACAAGCCGTGCCTTTGGTCTTCCCACTGACAGCACAAAACCTCTCCAGTGAGCTCTGGCCACCTTATTCACCGCTGGAAATACAACATGAGATGAGGGTATTATACAGAATTGTAGGGCGGAGGTACTTCCCCGGTCGGACTGCTCGATTAGGATGGAAATACCGTCGTGCTCTACCTCCTCCAGATTGCCAGTTATTTTAAAAATGGTCGGTAGCAGTGCTAAAGAAACAGCGTCATACTGTCCCGGAAAACTGGTGGTGTTATGCCGATCACAATGCTTATAAATATATTTTCACCTCACTTTTGTTGTGGTTTGTTTTGACGTTTAGATTTGGGAGTTTTGATAAAAAAGTCGGCGGCTTTCAACCTAACCGATAATGGGAAAACATCATAGTCTGTACTCCCAGCTATATTACAATTTGGCCCTACGGCCTACGCTCTACGGCCAATTTACCAGCTTCTGCCAAACCAACAGATGTACCTATACTAACCTTCTACAAAGGTGTGGAATTCTATTTATTCCTATGTAAATACAATACTACGACGATTTCGGTTTATGATCCCTGAAGATAGGTACTGTATCTTAGTTAACAAAAATGTTATGAAATGAAATCGGTTAAGAAGAGTGAGCTAATAAATTCAGTCAATGCTTTGTCTTCACTGGTGAATATAAACACGTGTAATTTAATTAAACTCCGAGAGCACATTTTACTCCGATAGCATGTTTTCATTGTGTAAAACGTGATAACTCAGTTGTTCTCTGCTCTATTATCTATCTAACTCTATTAATTGCCATTAATACGATATTACACATATCAACAGTATAATAATACCTAATTCAATTTGAAATTTTCTAATAACTTTACATCCAACATTCCAACAATTTCAATCTCTTTAGAATGTCATCGAAAATGTACCTAATTAAAACTAAGCACCATCAACACGACGGTTCAATTCAGTTTTAATTAGTCACACATCTTATGCATGTACAATCACCGTCAGAGGTTTTTGAGCACTAACTTTGTAAACGATGTTTACATAGAAATCAGTATCAGTAATATTAGTTTATTATTTTGAGTAATGTAGAGTTAATGTGATCGGTAACTTAGGTTATGTTAAATTAATACAGATGACGACTGTACTTCACTCGGGGATCCCACATACGAACTCATAAGTAACACCTGTACATACTAAAGTTTCTGTTCTTATAGTGTACGGTAATGATTTTTTGCCATATTTCAGAACATCTGTATGAATACATCAACTTAAGAACAATGTGTGAAGTATTTAAATTAACGGAAAATCCATAGAAAAACATTTTCGGCTTATTAGTATTGTTTCTAAAGGTATTGTTTATTCCCACACTAACTATAGCTAAAAGAAGTGTAGTTTAACACGGATGTACTTATTTAAAGATCTCGTCTTTTTTAAGAGTATTAGGTACTAAAATAACTTTTATTCTCCTTGACCACTTCAGTGAAGTTACATTGCTTGTCAGAATTTGAACCCAGGACCTCTCGACTCACGGCTAACATCTAAACCATTAAGTTACTGATGTTATACCGCAGGGTACACCTAGATTTGAACTAGGCAGCACGTAGATCCACTCGCGTGGCATACTGAAACCTGTTTCCGTGAACTTCAGGAACTTATTTTTAGTTTGGAAGAAATCGCTTTTAGCTATAAGTCCGCCCCTTGTAGATTAAACTATATACTTACATGCTACCTACTCGTCTCAACTGTAATTATTTATCTATCTATTGCCGAGATAAATAATAGTCTCTGTGCTTTTATTTCGCCAAATTAACACTTCCATACGATTTTGCTATCGAAACAGTGTCCAAAATCTTATCCGAAAGGACTATGAAATCACGCAGTAGGTATATGTAACAAATATCCATACGTCCGAACTTTCGTATTTATAACAGTGGTAAGATTATTCTACTTTTGTGAATTATATAATCATTTCGTGTTATTTTACGTAATAACAAACCATACAACTGATGCGTGTTAACGACTTGCATACAATTGGCTACAGATATCGATAAAGCATCCAAAATCACTAAATAACTAAATATAAAGATGTAGACCCAATTCTTTCTAGCGTGACTGAGCTCGACCTGATCCACTTTGCTTTAGGTACCAAAAGACCATTAGTCATGGGGCAGTCGTTATGCAATCTTGCATTTCGTCCGGCCGGAGTCCGAAAGTGGTGAAAAGAAGACAAAAAATAAAATGAAATGTCCACCATCTCGGGACAAAAAATCTATACAAGTTTTGCTTACTTTAGGTCTAGCATTCTATTGATCGTTCACTTATCAATTTTTTGACTCATAAATTGATACAAAAATTAGTCTAGCAATAAAAATCTCACAGACTCTCCATTTCAAATACTATTAAGTTGAAGCAAAATAAGCGTAGTTTCACGAATTATTATTATGTATTTGAGTCGGGTAATTTGCGTTGCATTATATGCCGCACGACATCGTGGAACGAGAGAGACGAGTGTGAGTCGATTCAAGCGCGTAATTGTGAATTTCAGCCCATCTGTGTGTGTTCTGACTTGCCGATCTAGCATGCTAGCTTGGTGAAGACTAGTTACCGTGGCCTATGGACGTGTGCAACACCAGAGGCATCGTGGTGCCTACTCTGTCTGCAAGGACCTTCTTATGCCCTTCTTGAAGAACATCATATTGTAGTCGCTTGGGAAAATCACAGCATGGAGATCATTACCCCAGAAATTACAAATGGATTATTTCATCTTTACACAACATACTCATTTTTTTTTCAACATCTTCTAAACATACATAACATAACATAAACTCACGCCTGTATCCCCGAAGGGGTAGGCAGAGGTGCTAGCACCCACATTTCGCCGTTTATGTTTAGGTCCCAATGTAATAGGTGGCGAGCCTATTGCCATTAACCGGGCACTTATAAACCTGCGATAAATACACACATAACTTCGAAAAGCATCGAAAAGTCATTGGTGTGTGCCATGGTAAAACCTGGGATCGAACCCGAGCCGAGACCTCGTCTCAGCAGTCCATTACCCATACCACTAGGCTACCGCGGCTAACATCTTCTAATGCTTCGTATTTACGAAGCTTGAGAAGATGATGTTTTAATTTGACTACGACACTGTTTTAATTAGAGCTATTACATTATATGACACAAAAAAATTGTCGACGTCTGAGAGAATTTCATACAAAATTGCCATGGTTGTTCTTTACAGGCAACATTTTTTTTCCACCGGCTTCCCTTTGGAACATTTTCACCCTTTGCCACTGCTACCCTGGAGGCAAATAGGCTCAAGCATAATATTATGTATGTATGACGGTCGTTTCATCATAATTTTCGAAAATAAATCACGAGACTCAAATAGGTCATAAATTCACGTTCGTGTAGCCTTCAACGTTAATGAAAGTCGTATCATCAAAAAAAGACTAACAAAAACACCGTTCAGTAGGTTCCTACTCATGGCGTAGGTAGGTACCTATGTTAGCAGGTTGATTGGGCCTAGTCGCCTAATACACAATAATACTGTGTTCACATTCATATTACAGTCAATTTTATGCCTACTCTCATGTAATGATCATCCTGTATCATACTAATATAATATTGTAAAGCTGAAGAGTTTGTTTGTTTGAACGCGCTAATCTCAGGAACTACTGGATCGAATTGAAAAAATATTTTTGTGTTGAATAGTCCATTTATTGAGGACGGACGAAGCCGCGGCGGATTGGCTAGTCTAAAATATATGGCGATGAGACCCTCATCTCGCCTTACCGACACCAGAAATATTTTGAATAGAGAATGATTATTTTTCTAAGAAATATGCAGGTCAAGAGGCCAAGGCTCACAATAGGGTACGGAAGAGGACTTCTTCACGGGACGATTCGCTGAATGTAGAGTTGAGACACCTTTCGAAATACAGGCACACAATTCTTACGCCACCAGGCCAATTGTTATCGTTCCGCACGGAACGTGGATTAAAAACAATGATGTTTCAATAATGTTTTGATGAACGATTCCGTTGAAAGAAGATTCTATGAAGTACAAAGTTGTTATGCTAATGCTATGTTAGGGTCAGCTCACACCGAGACGCAACGCGACGCGACGATGCGCGCACATTTTAATAAAGCAACTTAAAATATACTTTATTTACGACACGAAAAGATACACATTTCATTTTGAGAATTCAGAACACACGATGCAAAGTATTCTGAATTCTCAAAATGAAATGTGTATGTTTACCATTATTGCAATAGCACACAATGTGTTTCTAAAAAGTCTTATTTATGAATTACCTACTCTTACTAGATTCGTACAGTAAGACAACGCAACCATACTTGGTAATTCAACTTTATGGGATTCAACATTTTGTTAATCCTAATTCAATATGTTGGGAATTGAACTATATGGGGATTCAACATTCTGGGATTTTAACTTTTGTGTAATGCAAAGGACCCATTTTGGTCCAAAATTGAAAGTGCCGGCCAAAGAAAAAAAACGATATTTCGTTAGAGCTTGTTCTTACTAGCATTTTTTATTATGGCGTCAAATTTGAGGGATCACTTCCCTCGGTTTTATTTGAGTTTAAAAATGTTAAAAACATAATTTTTTTATGATACGAACTATTGAAAATAAATGAAAAACATTGTTCTATATTGGAAGAATAGATAATAAAAGCAATAAAAAAAGTCCATACTGCATATCGTTGTTTTTCGTCATTTAGGTCTAAAATTGAAAATGCCGATCAAAGAAAACAAATGTGATATTCCACTAGAACTTGTCCTCATTAGCATTTTTTATTATCGCGTCAAAGCTGAGAGACACCTATCCTCGGTTTTATTTGAGTTCAAAAATCTTGAAAACACATTTTTTATGATACGAACTATAGAAAATGCGTGAAAAATATTATTTTATATTGGAAGAAAAGTTAATTAAAGCTATAAAATAAACCGCATTATGCAATATCGTTGTTTTTTATGCATTTATTTACGTCCAAAATTGAAAGGGTCGGCCAAAGAAAAAAAAAGTGATATTCGATTAGAACTGGTCCTCATTAGCATTTTTTATTATAGCGTCAAAGCTGAAGGACCATTGCCCTCGGTTTTATTTGAGTTCAAAAATCTTAGAAATATACCTACATTTTTACGATACGAATTATTGAAAATGAATGGGAAATATTGTTTTATTTTGGTTAATGGCGCATTTCCAATTGAACTTAGTTAATGAGTTGCCAAATGATCCAATTCGATTTCGATGACGAAAAACAACGATAGGTATACCGTATACGGTTTAGGGTTTATTTGATAATGCTTATATTCATTTTTGATTTGATTGATTTCCTTTTATATAATTTACCAAGTTTGTTAGAGAGATTTGATCCTTATGATCTCCCATATCGATTAATGCAATAAAAATAATGTTATTTTTTCGATTACAGGGTGTGGCAAGCTATTTTTCGGAATTTCTTAAATGCAGCTTTGTTTCTTTTTAAAAATAAGAGAATGTTTCCTTTGAATGAAATTAGTTATCTCCGGTATTTAGAGTACTTTCCCTACATATTAAAATCAAAGAAGTAATAATTCCAATCAATATTAGCCTATTGCAGACTACTGCTAGACATAAGCCTCTCCCAATGTGCACTATTTCTGCCGCCCCGGCGCCTTGGCCATCCAGTGTGTTCCAACCAGCTTTTTCAGGTCATCAGTCCATCTGGCTAGGGGGCGTTCTACTTTCCGTTTTCATTCTCGCGGTCTAGGACTCGTCTGCTCCAACGGGAATCAGTTTTCGACAGTTGTGGCCAGCTCACTGCCACTTCAGCTTGCTTATTCTGAGAGCCATGTCGGTAATAATCGGTGTATAACTATATCGGTGTCGGTTTAGTTCTATGTCGGATATGTCATGGACTATATATTGTCAGTGTCCACGTTTCGACACCGTAAGTCATAACAGGTAGGACGCACTGGTCGAAGACCTCAGGCATTGCGGTAGGGGTGGGGAGAAGACCCGTTGTAGTTTGCATGATGCTGCCCAATCTAGTTGGATCCTGGCTAGTTTTTTTCGGAGTTGTTTTTACCGAGCTGGATAACCTACCCTAGGTAGAGATATTCTTGAACAATTTCGATGGCAATCGGTCTCGGCGTTTTCCATTACGTCCCATCTATAATTATCCCATTATACTATTTTTGGTATCAACTACTATTATGAACCAAATAATAATGACTTGTTACCATTTCGACGAGCCAACTGATCTATATGTTGCATGAATAGCACTCTGATGATACAAATTGATACGTTTGATCTTTAGTCAACTCTATTGTTAAAATAAATATTTTCCCAAAAACCAGAATGCGTGTTCACTATCAAACATTCAATACAGTGCTGGAATGATTGTCTACACTATTTCAGTGGCGCTGGAATGAGCGAGCGAGATGGAAAAAGATAAACCGGGAATCCAGACTTGGAAATTGGACTGGATTGCTCACTGAAATGGAAACATTCCAGTGATGGTTCACATTATTCCAGTAGCAATCCAGCACCGGATTAGCTCGCTGGACTGGAATGCTGTAGGAATAATGTGAACCGAGCATAATATTGGATAAAGGATAACGCGATTGCATTGGAGCTGTGGAGGGAAAGTACTCTAAATACTGGAGATAGTGAATTTCATTCAAAGGAAACGTTTCCTTATTTTTAAAAAGAAACAGAACTGCATTTAAGGAATGCCGAAAAATCGCTTGCCACATCCCTGTAGGTAATCGAATCGACTATAATTCGACGAAATAACATCCTGTATTTTTATTGCATCAATCGATAGGGTCGATCATAAGGATCAAATCTATCTAACAAACTTGGTAAATTAAATAAAAGGAAATCTACGAAAGAAAAGGTTTAGGAAGATTTTGGTCGGTTCTACTACCGCATGTGGCATTTTCAGAAGTCTGAATGAAGTCTGAAGTCTGAAGAATGCAGTTTTGTTTCTTTTAAAAAATAAGGTAATGTTTCCTTTAAGTAAAATTCGCTATCTCTAGTATGAGAGTACTTTCCTTTCAGGTAAAGTCGAAATATTCCACCCTGTATATCGCAGCTCCGATATTACTTACAATGAAAATAATGACATTTATACGTGTGTTTATCACAGTACAATGAAGTGGTATCAAAAGTATTGATGGCCGCTGAAAAAATTAATGACGCCACTGTCCATACTAGATTACCCAAGGTGCAAGATGTTTATTTCCGTACATTATAATTATCCAGTGGAACGTCGATGCTTGTCGACGTCGGCGGTTCATAAGATCAAGGTGACACGATGTTCATGTTGCAATAAATCGTGTTTGCATCCAAATTGTTGTAAGATTAAGGTTTATACGTGCAATTTGGTTAGATTTATCTATACCACTTAGTTGGCAGACAAGCAGGGAAGTGGCTATTGTGGTAGATGACCGTGTGCAAAATCAGGGGCATCACCCATCATACTGTGCTGCTGACCCTGTAAGAACCCCATAGGTATTGTAGTCGCTCGAAAAAAACCTTAGCAGGAGATCAATGAAGTTTCTTTCCTAACTTACGGTGCACACCGTTCCCGGTGGCAACGTGTGAGGATGAATTCCCTGCCTATAACTATGAATTCCCTTCCGTAGAATATACGTATTCGCGTAAATCATATTCCAGCTGAATCTCTTCTTTCATTTATATAGGTTGTGTGGTTTAGTAGATTAGGGTATACGAATAGGTACAGTGACACGTACTATTCAATTAAGAGTAGTGATAAAAAGGATCTCTAAAATTTTATCATAATATTTTAAACACGTTTCAAGAAACGAGTAGAAGTAAAACGCTGTTATATTGTAGCAGCTTACAGATAAATGTAATAGAAATCAATCCTACTAATATTATAAATGTGAAAGTTTGTGAGAATGGATGAATAATGTGTGGATGTTTGTTACTCTTTCACGCATAAACGGCTGAACCGATTTGGTTGAAATTTGGTATGTATATAGGTTATACCCTGGATTAACATAATAGGCTATATATCAGTGATGGACGGGATCAGAATTCCACGCGGGCGGAGCCGCGGGCAACAGCTAATTATAAATAATTATCATTTCCCATTGTAATTTAAAGCAAAATAATATAGCAAAACCTGGTTATTGTATTTGCAGACAAAGCAATAAAAATATCACCAGGTAATTTAGCATCTCATCCAGGTTAATTTAATCACACTGCAATTATGTCTATATGACGGTATGTTAAGTTGGGTAACAATAGAATGACAGAGCTTACAAGGTCGCATACCCGCCGTAAAGATACCATCAACTCCGCCACCGCATTGATGCCTACTTAGAACTCTAGAAAATATGAGTAATTAATTTTTATAGTGGTGTCTTTTGTTTGCAAAATATTGATTAAAAAAAAGTACATGACGTAATGTGATTCCAGAGGTATCAAAGTTGTTAGTGGAGAAAATGAAGCAGCTAGATAGACTATGACAGTCTGAACTAATAATGGAATGTAGGAGAAAAATATACCCTAAATATTTCTGAAATTGAACTAAACATAAATGTCAGCAGAGTAATGTATGTCCACCTGGTTAAAAAGCTAAACTGGATATTAAAAAACTAGTTCTAAGCTTTCGTTTTCGCTAAAACACCAAAGTGGAGAAAGGCCATTACACTACCGACGTGAACCCACTCGTAACACAAACAAATAATTAAATAAAGCATTTACTATGCTATCTTACTCGACAAGCAATTAAGCTTACCTTAGAGGGAATATTAGTAATTTCGGTTGCTAATATTTTTTACAAAAAAAAAAATAGTTGAGAAACGTCCTTCAAATCTAATAAATAATGACTACATATTCTTCTTCATCTCAACTGAGATTATCAATTGCATACAAAGCTTGCACCTTAAAGCCCGGGTTCCGGTCTCCTCAAGAGGAAAGCCTACGACACAGTTTCGTTCGTAACGAGGTTATTCGATAAAGAACTAAAGTTACTAACATAGCACGCAGAATAAGCAAGCTGAAGTGGCAGTGGGCTGGCCACATATGGCAAAGGACCGATGGCCGTCGGGGCAGACGAATCCTAAAGTGAAGACCGCGAGAAGAGAAACATAAGGCGAGACCCAGCCAGATGGACTAACGACCTGAAAAAGGTGGCTGGGATAGGCTGGATGAAGGCGAAGGATCGGGAGAAATGGCGCACATTGGGAGAAGCCCATCTACAGCAGTGCGATTAGGCTCTTTCGTTAATCAGCAGGTGTACCGGCTGATATGCTTGTTATACCATTTAGTGGCTAACATCTCATTCATTTTATTAATTTATTATGTAGCCAGTCTATTGTTTCGATTAATAACATATATATATAATGTTGATTAATGTGTAGATGGTCATTAAGTCGTTTCGCTTCGTTCGTAGTGCAATTTGTGAAGTCGAATCTTTTGACATTAAATGATAATTTGTACCAGGTGTTTATTTATGGAAGTTCCCATGACGATGTTGCATTGTTATCATGATTACATGGATATAGTGTATTTTTAACGCAAAGTACAGCATGATTTTCATTTTAACATGTTTGGAACATTGAACCAAAGTCACCTTAAAAAATATTTGAGTTACAGCCTGACTATGACTTGACGTCGTATGCCTATCTGCCAAATGTCAAGGTGTTATAGTTTTTGAGATTTCGTGATTAATTAGTGAGTGGTATTTCGCTTTTATATTTATAATCTCTTAATAATTTAATAGATATGAGACCTAGTTATATAGTGTAACCACGGCCACAGCCGAGCTTTGCTCTTTTTTACCAGTAAACAACTTCGTAAAGTAAAGTTTTCATGACAATCACTAGATTGAAAGCAACTTAATAGTGAATTGCCATTTTCACTAAATATTTTAATTAAGTTTTAAAAATGACCTTCAGTGATAGCTTATTTGTTGATTTATTAATGAATGCACCAAATACCAAGTACTAGAAATCTTCCTACAACCCTGGATTCTTTAAGTGGAGTGTGACTGTGTGAATAAGCATCTGTTCTAGGGACGGTATGTGGAATGTTGGCCCCTAGTTTTTGGACTTCACCTTAGCTTAGTATCAAACGAAGTGCAGTCAAATTTATGGTTCAACTTTTAAAAAAAATCCGCCCAGCACTTCACTAGTATTAACTCAGTATTCTTTCAATATTTTTTTAGACAAGCAGCATTCACACAGATATTTTTATTTTTTCCTTGTACTACTTAAGGTTCTAGATACAAAGCGAAAAAGGTGAATTATTAAGCGAAAGGACAAACTTTGATTAGCAATTCCGAGTGTTTTTATCTATTCTGCTATTATAAAATTAATAATTCATTTATCTTACAGAATGTCATTATGGTCGATATCGTAATATAATTTTCACAAGACAGTATTATGCAAGATTATTTGAAATACCAGTTGAATTTGTATGTATTTTATTCGTGTTCAAGGTTTTATTCAAGTGAACCGGAGTACCTAAATAGGATTCGTAATTTACAACTAGCTCCATTAGGTAGGCGTGAAAAGCATCTGATGAGGGCCACTATATCACAATTTTTACCTTTCCCTTTCAATATAGGTACAATTTTCTCATCTTTTAGGTTATCGTAAAGTCTTGGCTAGAATAAGATTGACCTAGGAGTTGGACTAAAATATATAGGTACTTGCTCATATCACATATCTTAACTAAGATGACAACCCTGTATATCTACTTTACTACTACAACAGTCAACAAGGTCTCTAAACTATCCTGATCATTTGTTTGCTCTAGCCATACAGACCTAGTCGTTAGACCACCGAAGAGGAATTAAACAATATACGACGAAACTTTAAATTAAAGACATTCAGAATTTATGAGGACAATTTAGCGCATTTAGTGTAATGTACGTAGGTACAGGACGAAGACTTCCTTCTGACATTTTGTCGCTTATGTTAAACTAGCTGTTGCTCGCGGCTCCGCCCGCTTGGATGTCGGTACACAGCCTATGTCCTTTCCAAAGGTCTAATCTACCCCTGTACCAAATTTTATTAAAATCGGTTCGGTGGTTTAGGCATGAAAGTGTAACAGACAGACAGACAAAGTAACTTTTGCATTTATAATATTAGTATGGATTATCAAGGTGTGTAAGGCCTTCATAATGTAACTTAATAGTATGTTAAATTTTAACTACATAGGCCTTGAAGGGTTTATTAAATGATACCTATTTAAATAGCTTAGGTAAGGCCATGGGATCTAGATTAAGAATATAGGTACAGTGGACAAAGAAAATACAGTTGCACTTCGACATACAACTTTATACCTACTATGTATGAACAAAAAAAATAAATTAAGCAGTAGGTATACAAACATCAATTGTTTACTCTTTTTTGGCAATATAGAACTGATAGATCATAGAATATCCGTCTGATGATTTCAAGGAAACAATCATATTTCCTTAATTATTTATATAGAAACATCCAAGGTTTTGTGTGCTGTTTAGATTGTACTCACGACAAAAGTTAAGTTCAATACAAAATAACATCGCAAGCAATTGCAATAATCATACTTATGTGAATATGAATATGATTAACAGAGAGTCGTTAAAGCTGATACCATAATTAAAAAGATAAAGTGTACTACCAAATGACACTTGCTTCGTCTAGGTATAGAATTTACTATATAGAAATAAACATAGAGCTAAAACTAGTACAAGAACATTCTAAGAGCTTTCTTTCCTAATGTAGCTTTTACATACTCGTGGAAGAGCGAGGGAAGGGGCGAGAGAAGTGGGCAGAGACGTGGTGTGAATGGTATATTCGTCATGCCGCGAGTACTGCCGCGTATGTTGCTGCGAATGTTGGCTTGGCGGTGCGAGTCAAAAGAGCGGCAATACTAGCGCGATGAACTATTCATACACTCGCGATATGCTCGCGATGAACGCACTTTGCATCGAGCGCTCGTGGCTTTAAAAATATAAGACGTATATTTTATTATTATAAATATATTATAGTTTTATTTTTTATTTTTCGCTATGCTGTAAAAGCATAATGCGTACACTGCCACAGCGTTGTCCTCCATACGTTTACGTCCGTCTCCATTGCAGGGCGAATGCTGTAATGCGGACCAACACGATGATACGCGTGTGTAAATGCTAGGGCATTAATCGCGCGAATATTTCCGGTAACACGATGAGCAATGCGAGCGGCAGAGTGTAAACGCGGAGTAATATTTTAGTGTAGATAAAACCTTATTTTCAGCGTTAAAATAACACAGGACAGAACAACGAACGACTGTTCTGTCACTGTTTTTACTAATAGAATTTGATGTAGAATGGATAAAATGAGCATTCGCTCGTTTGATGTAAATCACTACTAATAAATGAATAACCTCGTAAGTTTGCAGTCTAAATAAAAACTGTAGTATAAAACTAGTGTAGTAAACAGGTATTCAATTTATCCTTTCAACAAGGTTCAAACCTTACGCACAATCTCCTAGTTTGGACTGAGGTTTGGACCTTCTCATTTTCAAACAGGGGGGGCATTGAGATTACAGATCCATTTTAATTTTCTTTCTTATCCTATTTGGCAATTTTTTTTAAAGTACTTGTGATATCTTTTCGGGAAGAGTTTGCCTCATTACTACCTCTCATTTTTGTTACTTTTTAAAAATCTATTATTTTTAAAATTAAAACATTGCATAATCAAATTATGTTAACATTTCGATTTTTTCCTCGCTGCGAAAATAAACATGTTAGGCAAGAAATTGCAAATTTTTACTATAACGCTATAAATATCGAGACATTAGCATAATAATATGCAAATATATGTAACCATATTAAAATCAGATTTCTATTTAATTATATCACACAGTTAATTAATATTTGTTATTGTTTTCATTATTTGACCTCCACAAAACAATATCGAAGTTCTGTATTTAAAGAACAGTTGTCCAATTTTACAGAATAGTTTAATAGTAGACTACACAAAAATGGGATCAATTAAGAATAAAATGTAAATAAAGTGTTGTGGGATCAATAAGGAAGTAAAAGTGGGATCAAACAAGAATTTTCGAATTCGGGACAACTTTCGTGGGATCAATATGGAACAACCCGTATAAAATAGAGTGCTGGCTATCTTTGCATGTGTTAACATTTTATAAACATATAATAGTAGTGAGGGTACAATAATTCCCATCCAGCTTAAAGTTGGTAGGATTGTTAACTTTGTCTCAGACATTTTTTTGCTAAACTAAAAGTTTTACTGAAAATCGCGAAAAATGACCTTTAACCCCGAATTTAAAAATACTAGGTATCGGTTCGATGACGACTTTTTATAGTAAGTAAGTAGTAAGTAAGTAAATTCATTTATTGCACGAAACATGGTCAGGGTATAAAGGTGTTGACATAATAATGGTGCACAGCATGTTTCACAGAAATTACCGCATGCAACATTGTTTATCAAATCAAACTATATAAGCATTTTTGACAATTGTTATGCCAATTAAAGAAATTGAATAAATATGAAAAATTAATGTAAACATGTCAAGGTCAAAATGAGTCTAAAATAAAATCAAAAATGACAAAATTTCATATTATGCCGAGGATATTAAATAAGCATGAGAATTAAAAGCAAGCATGTCAAAAGTTAAAATGATATTTCATGTATGATGGGTGCGAATTACTTTAATCTCGGATTTGTAAATAGTGTTTGTAAAAAAGGTAGTAAAAAAAAGTTGTAAAACCCTACGTGCGCGAGTCCGACTCGCACTTGGCCAGTTTTATTATGTATTATTATACTCCATTTATATATTTATGTTTTATTATACTCCATTTATATATTTATGTTTTATTATACTCCATTTGATTATGTACTTAACTGAAGGTAAACAATCTTGTAGTGCCTTTTTATAAAAGCACTTGCTAAACAAATAAACTAGGCTAACTGACTAACCAGTCACGCGATTTCGGTTTTCAGTCTTTTCTGATCAGAAAAATATTAATAAATCGAGTTTTTAAACAAAATATGTTTACGTTTAGTGCAGCACGCCAGCACCTAACCAAATAGTGTAAATATTGCTCTCCTAGATATTCTATTATGCATACATATTTCTTGCGCTTGAGACAATACAATGGGTACTTGCACGCAAATTGTATTTATTTACTTTTTAATAGGTACCTACAGTCATTGAATTTAATTGAATAGATTAATTTATGGTTAAAGGTACCTCTACATGTTATTATGATGTACTCGTAATAATAAAGTATACAGAGGCTTCAAAATATTTATAACTATAATCGATTTGTTTATTGTGTTTTAGATTCAAGAGTTATTGCTTTTAACCCTATTGCTTGCGTGGGATCTAATAGTTACAATGATTGGTGAAATGTGGGTGTTAATTCAGCTCTGCCTAACCCTCCGGGGATAAAGGCGTGATTATATGTATGTAGGTTTGTTGATACTGATTAGTGAAGTATTTCTGATGTTGGATAATGGAAATGTGTATTAAATTATATTCTTCTTCTTCATCATCCTAGCGTTAAATAGTCGCATCCGAACCTCTGAGTCTAAGGTCTGCTTTTTCCAGTCTAACTGCAGGTTTGGCTGATCTTCAATATTTTCCGTGAAGCGACTGCCATCTGACCTCCACGACCCATTGGCGATATCGAAATATTGCAGTTTTGGACTTATTAGGATGCCAACTACCCATAACGACTGCTCTAGATGTTTGTATGGCAAGCGGGACCCACGGAATGCAAAATTTTGCAAATATTTGCACTGAGCAGAAATCGAACCTGCACCCCCAGCGCAGCAGTCGCTAGCTACAGTCACGCGACAGTGGCTTGTATTAAATATATACTATCTACTATCTATTTTGACAACTTTTATTTTTAGTTTTCGACGTCCGTCAGTTGCGTGGTGGGAAAGCGTTCGACTGCTACGTTGGAGATCACGGGTTCGATCCCAGTTCAGTCCAAATATTTATATGCATGAATATGAATATTTCTAATGGTCTGGATATTTCTATGTATAATAAATATTTATGCAAGTATTTACAAAAAATGTACCCAATTATATTTATCCGCATTAACGCATAACGGAAGGTGGGACCTCCTCTAGGCAGATGGACTGACGTCCTCAAAGAGGTGGCTGGGATAAACTGGATGAGGAAAGTGGAGGATCGGGAGCAAAGGCGTTGATTAGGGGAGGCCTATATCCAGTAGCGGACTGCACTTACTTTGGGTCTAAATAGCGCTGTGTAAAATGGCCTAGAATATTCATAATTACTACTATTTACTATCAATACTAAGTGTGAATGGAAAGGTACCACATCCTTTCCATCTTTCGTAGATTTTACGTGAAAATTTACTCCTTGCTATTTTGAATTCAAATGGCATCTCTCGTACTAGTCTCCTCTATCTCCTTTTGTTGTGTACTTTTTAATATACAAATACCACCAACGACGACACAAAAAATATACATAACATCAATATTCATTATGATTAATGGAGACGACACCAATGCCATAACAATTTCACCACAATAGGATTACGAACGCACGATCCTAACTCTATTTACAATATCATGTACAAGTAAACTTAAATTTGAATTGAATTTGAAATATTTCATCCCTACCAGGAAAGGTAATAATGATTACCAACACTATAATTACCTACAACCATTGCTTGAGTAATAAACGTGTCATTTTTATTACTCTAAATTAGCTAGGGAGTTATTTCCTATAATTTTAAAATTAATTGGACACTAACTTAAAATGTAGATATTTAAGTTAGGTATCTAATATCTACCTATTATAATTTTATTTATAAAAACCATTGGTTTATGTGTAAGCAAATTTTTCGTGTTTAAAGACTTCTTTGTAAAAATAGGTGATTTTTTTTATATACTTTTTATACACGAACATAAAGTGCACAACTTACCTTGATTTATTTTAGAAAAAATCACAACCATACATATATTACTGCATCACTTCACTTAAGGTTTTCTAATATCTGTGAAAACCTGGTCAATACATATTTATTGTATTCGTTTTCGAGAAAAAATATCTCTTATTTTAATGAATAATCAATATTATTCGGGTCCGATATCGCAATATTCGTATTTTGAATATGTAATATGCAAAACGCGCGCGAACTCCTGCGGTGCTTTCGCGCGTTCGTCACTAGCGGTAACGGTTAGGTGATTGCAGTTAGTTCACACCGGCTCACATTCTTAACCATTTTGACAAGTCTGTTTGGAGCGGATGTCCACAGTAGCCGCGAACATCGCTGGCCGTCGATATAGTTGCAACGCTAACTCGAATATCCATCATCGATTGTTCCATAACAGTACTTAACATAATGTTCCGGGTATCGAGTGAAATAAAAAAAAAGTAAAACTCTGTATTAATAGTGCATTAATAAATAAATTGGTATGCTCGACCATGACCCGTAGACTACTGTAGGTATACCTTCACCACAGAATAATTCTGTGCCTTCACATTTGCAGGCTATAACCATGTAGATATGTCTATATTTAAACGAAGGCTTTCGTAGAAATAACTACTCGATAATTGTCAAGAGATTGTTTATTTGCCTATATGTGTACTGTAGAAGTCATGTGATAAACATACTCATGGTTCTCATATTAATGCAAAGCAAACCTGATCTTGTCTGACCTCACGATGTGTTTGTAGCGACCGACCGACCTCCTAAAACCTTACTCAACACGGGCCTGGCTGTGTGACTTTGATATTTCTGTTTTTCCTCATAAATCTGGTATAATCAGCACGTAATCTCCTATAGCCCAATAGGGAAAGTATTCACTATTAGTTATACCCAATGATATAAGCTATAGATGAGTTGTCGACACTCTAAAATGGCAACAAAAATGAGGACTATTGTCATAAACTGTGCTATTGTCCTGATTTATTACACCAATCAGATGCACGACAGTGCGCTACCTATAAATTCGTAATAATATTAATATTATTGATATAAATAATAAGCCATAGCCAATTTAACAGTCCATCCAATACTCAACCCTATAGACCATAACCTCGTTTCCATGGCGGCCGTAGCTCCGTACAGCAATAGTCTCTACCTCTGGCGGTGACCATATTCGGGTGTATCATAATTATGTGGGTATCCCTATCATATCTATTAAATTCTCTTAAAAGGCTATTTCAAAGGCCCGGACTCCATAGTCCCGAGAGCTGTTATGGAGTAGAGAAACATAAATAAAAATTTAATTCATCTATCTATCTATACTATTATATAATTGTAAAGTGGTCGTGTCTGTACATTGGATATATTTAAAAAAAATACTTGGGTTATGTTATGTTAACGATACTGAACTAGAAAATATTTTTTTTGAATTTCCTGTCTGTTTGTCTGTTTGTCCGCGATGGACGCAAAAACTACTGGACGAATTTTGATGCGGTTTTTTTTTGTTAGAAAGGGCTTACTCAGGCTTAAAATCTTACGTTTGTTTGATCGCAATCGCTTGAGTAGAACCGAAGATATGAGCAAAGGTCGCGTTAACCGAGATGCACGCGGGCGGTGCCGCGGGCGGAAGGCTAGTAATTCATATAATAATTATTAATAATAATAATGTGATATTATTTCTTCACGCGAGTAAGTGGCTATATTTTTTTATACTAAGTATTTGCGCCATTTTTTGGGTTAGTACCCACTGGTTCCCTGGAATTCGTCCCCAGTGCCCATTTGTCCCTTCATAATTCTGAGGTACCCACTCGACCCCTGGTCTATTTTATAATTAAATTATTATTTATAAAGCCATGTCTATATAATAATATATCATTGGGTATACCGGAAACATTTCTACGTCTATCTATTAATAGAGTAGTAGAGTTTAGTATAGCGGGCTGTGTAGAGGGCCTTCCCAATATCCTTGAGGCTCAAAAATCAATCTTTATTTCGAAGAATACCTATGGCAGAACGTTAGATATTCATTCACAAGTACAGCATATTCTACCAAACAAGTACATAATGCCAAACTGACCTGCTAGTTGGTGTATTTTTTATTTTATTTTTTTATTTTTTTTTTTGCTATTTTCTAAACAACGGACGGGGCTCTGACACAGGCCTCCCTGTAAGGTGGGGGGCAGGGGACAAAATATCTCTCGTAAAAACTGACATACTATTCAAAAATAATCAGCGGATCTTGGGTAAAGTGCAGTTGCAGTTTGGATGCAACACGGAAATCGATAGTGGAGTAGGTTCTCGAAGATGAAGGATATATTTATAAGATTTAACTTCGAAAAATGTCTTACTACTTACCTTACCTAAAACATTTGATTACTATTTCCTTATTGACCGTAAACTATTGGTAATGTCAACTAAAAATGTGAAAGCGTGTCTTCGGTTTGTCCTTGTTTCACAGAGCTAAGGAGCAATGACTGCAACGACGTGTTTTGCTTAAATATGGCTTATTGATCTAAGTACAAACATAGACTTCTTTTAACCCCAAAATTATGATTCCTGTGGGATGCACGAATTGTAAGCGAAGTGGAGGTTCAAGATCAGTTGAGTATAGAAATTGAGTCTGTAGTAAGTACCTACTGCATACTCGACTGTCAACAAGGTATCGTTCAAATGGTAGTTAAGAATACTGCCCCCCTAGACAAGTGGCAATTCGTTGCTCGGCGTATGATGGAATATAATGACGAATGTATAGGAATTGACGTTTTTGACATTCGTTGACGCCTGTCATATACGTCAAATCCCATACATTTGACATTCTATTCTACCAAACGCCGGCCGACGAATTGCCACTTGTCTAGAGGGCCTGGTAACCCTACTCGCTTACATACATATATATCCATGCCTGTAAGTGGAGTAATTATGCTCATACGGTGCAAACTAATATTACTATACTTAAATTTAGTGCCCGTAGATCTAATGAAGTCAATCTATTTTCCCTACAAATTTATAAAAATAACATTTCGTATTACAACCCTTTGACCAGGATGGCTCGTCAATATAACGAGATGGCAAAGTGCAATCACTTACTTGTGGACATATTCTGTCACAATATTAATAAATTCATCAGTGTCATTCAAAGATATTATATATAAAAAGAAGTAGATTCGTTATTGCGCGAAAATCGTGAAGATTCGAAAACGAGTCAATTGGAACGTTTGCCTCTAGTACCGCGTGCCGAGCGGCGCCGGCCGGACGTAGAGCGGAAGCATCAGTGACTTATAAAAATAACGAAAATGCCATCGTATGTTTATAGACACTGCACGAACTATTACTCTAAAGTTAATACATCGAAAGGGAGTTCATATCACATGGAAATAATACATATTTCGACTGATAAAGACCAAATTTCTGACTTTCATAATATTCAAGTTAAAATTGTTAAAAAGAGACAGTATGATATAATTTGGTGCGTGAGCGACAAGGACGTGTGTGATCCGAACATAGATTAAAGTACAGATGAGAATATCGTAGGCATTAAACTCACTACATACTACCTCCCAATTTTAATTTGTTGTTTTTTATAATTGCCTACTAATACTATGTGGTTCAAGTAAGTTAATAAGTGCGAACTTCACTTCACTGGCAAGTATCTACTTAGGTAAGTACTACTTGTTAAAATTTGTAGGTACTATTGGCAGCAACAAAATAATGAAATAGAATAAACATACCTAGCTTTTTTATACTTAACTAGCTGCCCCGGCGAACTTCGTACCGCCATATTTTCGGCACGCGTGGTATTCAAATCCCGTTCCCGCTGCACCCTTATCACTTAGGGGGATGAAAAATAGATGTTGGCCGATTCTCATAGATACCGGATAAGCACAAAAAATTTCATCAAAATCGGTCGAGCCGTTTCGGAGGAGTTCGATTACGCACCCCGTGACAGAAGAATTTTGTATATTAGAAGATACAATAACAATGACAAACAAACATCTTTGTCTAAACAAAATTACGCAATTATCTCAAACTTCACTTTACTGGCAAGTACCTACTTAGGTACTTGTTAAAATTGTACTACTGACAGCAACAAAATAATGAAATTTAAAAATTATACCTAGCTTTTTCATAATACATTAACAAAGTTAAACAAACATCTTTGTCTAAACAAAATTAGGCAATAACCTCAATTCAGAGAGCTCTGTACCTTCTTTTTCAATAATTTTGTTAGCCTATGTCACCGGCTAGCAACCGCACTGTGATTGGTACATTGTTATCATTAAAGTCCAAGTGACAAACAATAGCTGTCTTCTTCTTTTATATTGTATTTTTCATGTCCTCTCTTTTCAATCCATTGGTTATGTAGGGAAGTGTAGATGAATTAAAAATGTGTGTGTGTGAGTTCGGCACATTTTTCTACGTTGTGACATGTCTATGTTATGAAATGTCTTTGGTGTCATTAAAGGCATCCTCCATCGTAGGTTAAGTGCTGACCCTTGTGGCCCGGGTTGCTATACCTAAATGACTTGACCCACCCTCATCGTTAAACTGGTGTCGAGGAACTTCTTATATTTTTTTACTATGTTACCTTTAATAGTCATGAGCTTTTTCATTATTGTAACATTAATTTTGCAGTGTGCACATAGTTTTACGTTAGAATCCAGTTCAAAACTCTTAGTTTTAAGTTTATTTTTGTAAAGATTGTAATGTGTTTTGTGCATCAAATAAATAAATAAATAAATAAATAAAAAACAATTCCATCCAGGACAAAAGGTTCGGCACCAAAAAAAACCTCTGCTAACTTTAAAATAGATATAAGTAATCTATGATGTTTTGGTGTACAATCATGTGTGACCTAAGTTGGCAAGGGTAATGTTATCCTTAATATTGCTATGCCTATGGTTTTAAATCGATTTGTACATAATTTTAATTTGTCTGCAAACGAATTCAATTTCAGATTTAGCAAATATATTCTTCTATTCTTTTTAATATTTTGCGCTTGGCGAAATGAATTACTCAATATACTCATGAGAAACTTGAACGGGGTTAGCACCTACGTAAAAAGGCTACTGCTTTTTATAACAGTACCGACACGCAAAATATAGAGGTAGTTTATTCAACCAATCAATCAATTAATCCATCGCACTCCACTGCTTGACATACAGTCAGTGCTTCGACAGATGTGGCCAGCGCACTAACACTTCTGCCCCCTAGGCAAGTAGCAATTCGTTACTCGGCGTATGATGGAATAGAATGACAAATGTATAGGATTTGACGTTTTTGACATTCGTTGACGCCTGTCATATACGTCAAATCCCATACATTTGGCATTCTATTCCATCATACGTCGAGCAACGAATTGCCACTTGTCTAGAGGGTCAGTTTGCTTATTCTGCGAGCTATGTCGATAACTTTAGTTCTTTGTTGACCTCATTACGAATTTTATTCTTCAAAGAAACTCCAAGCATAGCTCGCTCTATAGTCCGCTGCACGACTTTTAATTTGTGAACCATCATAGGTATACAGCGGATCCTCACGTTTCAGCATCGTAGCTCATAACTGGCAGGAGACACTGGAAGACCAAGCAGGACAGCCCAGAAGAAAGCCTCCGCCAGAGCTTCGTCTCTCAACCAAAAGGAGGAACCGCCTTTCAAGTTGTTTTGACTTGGGCCCTGAAAAATTTTGATGGGACACCGTACTTACACACATCCGACAGTCCTGAAACATCTGTCTAATTCTTTTCCTAAAAACAGTACTACTCGTAGTAACCACTTTCCATCAGGTGAGCCGCGTGCTTGTCTGCCACCAAAGTGGTATAAATAAATTAAAAAAACAAAATTACTGGTATTTTCCTAAACCAGATGCAGTCTAGCTAAGCTATCAAGCAATCCTTGTCATATTGGTAGTGGATTCAAACCCGGGACCTCTTGATAATAAGGTAGACTTCTGAACCACCACATTTATCCTACCAACAAAAAAAAACAATCATCTAAGCAACACGCTTACAAATACTATAAAAAATTAGTTTATAATGACAAATCTCGAGGCCTTGCGTGACAAGGCTATTTATTTATTATCTCTGAGGACAGCTGAACTTTAAATAATTGCAAATCCTATAAATAATTCTTTACGTACCTAGGTAATGAATAAAATCTCTGATATCTAGTATTTTCTGTCGCCAACTTCAATCTCTAAATCCAATAATATAGTCGGCATGTAATTTTTAATAGGAGATTAAAAATAAGTTACCATATTTTTGTACTGAAGTTCTTTTTGTAGGTACTTTGATCATAATAATACGAGTATATGGTCATTACAACCACTTTTGACACATATTAGGTAGAACACTGTGCGGTAAAAAAAACTTCACACATGCTCAAGCTGTGGAATGAACTACCTGCTGTGGTTTTCCCAAGCTACTACAATATGGGGTTCTTCAAGAAGGGCGTTAGAAGGTTTCTCCAGGGTCGGCAGCACGAGTGTAACGCCCCTGGTGTTGCTAACGTCCATGGGCCACAGTTACTTCTACGAGTATATTTACACGGTACTTTCCATCAGGTGGGCCGCTGTGTGCTTGTATGGCACCTAAGTGGTATAAAAAAATAAAATGAAAATAGGTACTGAGTGTTCATTTCGTAGTCGTGTAGACTACTGAAAGATATTTTGAGAGCCATTTTTTATGAAAGATAATATTTTTCTCATCTTCTTTCTCCTGATGGTAAGCTAAAAATGATGGTCTTCCGTTTAATATGTTAGCTAGAACAGCATGTATTTCTATTTGTTGACAATGTAATGTGCAATTCTAGCTTCAAAACTGTTTTATCACTATGTAAAACTGCAACATACAGTGACATTACAACATTATCACCTGTATCTATATATTTTTTTATAGAATACTAGCTGACCCGGCGAACTTTGTACCGCCATATTTTTTTAACCCGTTTAAACCTTCCCTGGACATCCACGAATATTTCAAGACTAAAATTAGCCAAATCGGTCCAGCAGTTCTCAAGTTTTACCGAGACTAACGAACAGCAATTGATTTTTAAATATAAAGAAGATTAGTAATCGAAATTACTAATATTTCCTCTAACCCCTAAGCGCTAAATTGCTTGTGTTAGGAGTGTATTCTCTCGATCGTGAGGCCGACTCATAACCACTAAGCTACCGATGCTTCGGTATAGGTATTCGGTATAGGAAGAAGGAAGGAAAATTTAACTATTGTTTACTAAGATAGTTAACGGTGTTGTAATTTTAGATACTAAGTACCTACCATTATAGATATCTCATTCTATAAATACGCCATCATTACTAATTTATTCAAGTCCGTGTTGCATACTCGAAATCAAACAAATCGTATGGCAATCAAATCGTTTTTTATAATATAGTTAGGTAGTTGTATTTATTGATGATAGGCACGCAAAAAGCAGATCTGATTATTATGTTCTTATTTTACATAACTTAGGTGGCAGACAAGCACACGGCCCACCTGATGGAAAGTGGTTACCGTGGCCTATTATAGACGTTTGCATCACCAGGGGCGTCACACTCGCGCTGGCGACCGTTCTATAGTATTTTGCATTTATTTGCTAAAGTCATAGCAGTACAAATTGTGCGGTGAATTTGCTTAAACAACTCAACAAAGATTTATTATGTAACCAACAAGTTGTTTTAAGTACTTGTTTGTTACATAAGACATCTTTGTTTGGTAGGAGCATACTATGATTTTTTAGGGTTCTGTTCCGTACCTCAAGAGGAAAAAACATGAAACCCTTATAGGATCACTTTATTATACGTCTGTCTGTCAAGATCTTTTCTTCAGGAATACGTGTAGGTATCAAGTTGAAAATCATATCACATACTTAGGTCTGTAACTTCTTGAAACTGTCCAAAAATCAAATTTCTAAGTAAACGCAATCAAAATATATTGCGTTTTTTCTAGCACAAGCTCGTTCACAAAACCAATTTTGTGCGGAACCCTTTAAAGCGCGTGTCCGACTCGCACTTCCTACCGGTTTTTTCACTGAACTACTTACCTATTTGTTTTTGTTTCATTCCAGTCATTATAATTGACACTGAAACTGTAACTTCCAGAAACAATTGTAAATTATAGTAAAAGTACTAACGTCAAAACAATTTTATTGTAATCAATATACACATGGCAAAACATACTCATAAACCAGAACTTTCACAATAAATTCAAATTAATTTATTATGTAATCAATTAAACTTTTTGATAATCACTAACATGAACAGTAGATACTTTCTCAACATCAAACCACTTATACTAAATTTCTACAATACTTTCTTTTATAAAATAGTCAATGACATTCTAATCACATTCAGCCCCTCTAGACAAGTGGCAATTCGTCGGCCGGCGTTTCGTAGAATAGAATGCCAAATGTATGGGATTTGACGTATATGACAGGCGTCAACGAATGTCAAAAACGTCAAATCCCTATACATTCGTCATTCTATTGCATGACACGCCGAGCAACGAATTGTCACTTGTCTAGGGGGGCAGGTCATGTACGCAACTAAACCTTATCTTCACTAATACCATCTACTTCGTTAGTTTTACCCTGCGGTAATTCATTTGTAACAATATCTAGAGAGCCGTTCTTACTCAAACCACAAACTGAAAGTACTTTACTGCCAACATCGTGTTTCTTAACGCAATATAATACAATAATTATAATTGTCAATAATAGAACTATAGCACCTACAATTATAGGCGCACTTTGATCCATATCTGCTTCATTAATGAGAGCAAGTTTGGCATTCTCTTCTATAAGGAATTTCTGGAGCTCCGAAAAATATTGTAGTATGCCTTCAGTTGATAGTTCTGTTTCACCAGTTATTGTTTGAAGGACGGTTCTCCAGTCTTCACTGGCTCCAAGTGCCATCCCATCGCTGAAATTATGATAACAATTTTAATTAATATTTACTTTTAACAATTCTAAAACAGACATGTAGTGTTTACTTCCACTGGTGGACCCATCGTCGTATCAAGCTAAGCCTTAATTTACTGTAATTTGTATGGTGCTGCGGGAAAATGTAATAAGCAAAGTCAATTTTCATCTTATATCAATATTCCTCGATTTTTTTTCCAAGTAATTGGCCTCATAATGTTATATTACAAATTTTTCAGATTATTTTTTATTTGTATATATGAGTATATACTAATTTTCGTATTTTTAAACTAAAAACATGTTTTGCGTAAATGATATAACATGTATACCTATGATCCTGAGAAAGATTTTTATCAGCCGACTAATACATTAGGATTTTTTCCACAACCTTGGAACTCATACAGAGTTTCAAAAATGTATTCTCAACCATACAATGAGTTACTGTTGTGTTGCCCAGTGCATTTAAATTAACCAGTCAATGTTACCTGAGCAGTTTTCCTGCTTCCTTGACGCCGTAAATAGAGCATTCGTGTAGTGGTCCAGTATGGTTAGCTCTCTTACACAGCGACAACAAGATTTGGAACTCCAAAACATGTGATATCAGGTATCTGGAAAAATAATTGCGTAATATCTAATGAACTCTATTCACAACTTGTTCACAGAAGTTATCACATTGCTAATTCTTCAAGATATTTCTAATCCTAATCCTAACGGATTTTAACTTTCGTTGCTCACCAGCCAAATTTGACATTGGATATGTCGCAGCTAAAATCAGCCGTTCAATTAACTGCCTAGGCTGACAAGTAAACTACGCCGTTCAATTAAGGGCCTGAATGATATTCAGCCATTTAATTAACATAAACATAAACATAAACTCACGCCTATATCCCCGAAGGGGTAGGTAGAGGTGCTAGCACCTACATTTCGCCGTTTATGTTTAGGTCCCAATGTAATAGGTGGCGAGCCTATTGCCATTAACCGGGCACTTATAAACCTGCGATAAATACACACATAACTTCGAAAAGCATCGAAAAGTCATTGGTGTGTGCCATGGTAAAACCTTTAATTAAACGGCTAGGCAAATGGCTTGGATCAATGACGTTTAATTACTTGCCTAGCCATTTAATGAAACAGCTAGGCAAATGACTTGTTTCAAAAGTTTGTTAAATGTTGCAATAAACGTTACGGCTGAATATCATTCAGGCCGTTAATTGAATGGCGCCTTTTAGTTACCAGCCTAGGCAGTTAGTTGAACGGCTGATTAAGCTAGTTGGCGGCGACAGATATTTATATACTACACAACTAAGCTGTTTTATACCTATCCTTGGCACTTTCACTCTAAATATAGTATAATTTACATATTTACACATACAACCCGTTTACTTTAAGTTTGGACCTGACGTCTATGTAACGTTATCGACGCGGTCCAAACTAAAAGTAAACGAGTTGTAATCTATTTTATATGTCTAAATCTAATATATAAAAATCAATGCCACTTTTCGTTGTTATTTTATAACTCAAGAACGGCTGACCCGATTTAGCTAATTTTAGTCTTGAAATATTCGTGGGTGTCCAGGGAAGGTTTAAAGGATGAGAAAATAGGTGCAGCGGGAACGGGAAAAATATGACGGTACGAAGTTCGCCGGGACAGCTAGTATCATATACTTACGTAATATACTGTACATGTGACACTACGTGATACTTCGCTGCCGGATCCAGGTCAGTCTCGTTCCTCGGCACTGGTGGCGATACGCCGGTCTCTTTCATCCTGTAACACATAATTATTATGTGAAACAATTTGGATAGTTCAAACACAGACAAATAACCACCAGTAGCACCAGTGACTAATGTAATAGGTGCCGTATGCTTCTTTACTTCTTTACTAGCAGATATAAAAGGAGCTAGTTTTCTCTAAACCTTATTATTTTAATTAGATACTATATATACACAATTTTCGTTTGATTAACAGCCTCTCTAGCGGGGCGGTAGTGAATGCAGATGCATGATTCGCTCAGTGCAAATATTTGTACGCATGATAATTATGAGTATTTGCATTGGTCTGGTCGTGACTCGGAGAGCACGTTAGGCCTTCGATCCTGGTTACCGGGTAGTTGGAGCCCTAAAAAGTTCAACAACTGGTCTTACTGCAATGCTTTGATATCGCCAATGGGTTGTGTAGGTTAGATCGCTTCGCGGAAAATATTGAAGTTCAGTCAGATTGGAAAAAGTGGACCTCAGACTCTGAGTGCAAGCTTCAGATGTGACTGGGATTAACGCTCTAAGATGAAGAAGAAGAAGCTATTATTTTTGTTTATGACCTGATTAGGCTATGACTCATACAGTCATACCAGTGAGTTTGCTACCAGTAATATAAAGGCTTGGCTTTTTTATAGACCCTACTTATATTCCTCTTTTCAAATTAGAAAAATCTCAAAACTATAAAGAATATAATAAAAAGAATTTCAAAGAAATGACATTGTGTTTGTAAAGGAAGGCTGCTCAAAGAAATCACCTCAAAAGCCATATTCAATTTTAATAGCTGCCGTTGACTGGACAATACTCGTAGACACGTATGAGAAGCACTATAAAATACCGGAGGATATATGTGCCTCATCATCCAGACCCGACATATTCCTTTTTTCACGATCGCATAGGCGTGCAGTGCTTGTAGAACTCACAGTACCGTGGGAAACTAATATACCTAAAGACCACGCTATAAAGACAAACAAATACTTTGACTTGACTAACGAGTTAACCAAGAACGGCTACGTGGTTAAACTCTACGCCGTAGAAGTAGGAGCAAGGGGAATTCCAGCTAAATCCCTGTACAACTTACTTAAAGACCTCGGATTGCCAAGAGCTTCAGTAAGCTCTTTACTAAATCGAATATCAAAAGCGGCATTGATAGGATCTTACCAAATTTGGATAGGTAGGGGGGGGAACACTACTGACGGTGGAGGTGAGCGCTGATGCATCACAAGGTGGCCACCCTAAACCTACATCTGGGTCGCAAGTCCCAGTCGCCGTCACGGTGTTCCTCTCTGTATCACGCTATGGACCCGGCGACCGCACGGTGAATCCATGGAGTGCTGAGAATCGGATCTCTGAAGATTTTGGTCACCATTATAACAAGTGCCATTATCTTCGAAGCGAAAGGTTGTCTGCGAATGCAAGGTCCTGCGTTAGATTTCCGGGTTTAGCAAAATAAAGAGCGGAGCGAAGTTTGAATATGGGTCCGGTTATGTGACTTTGAACTTGAAAAGTCAAAGGTGTATGACCCGATTATTGATGAAATTGGTTCGATTTAGACCCGATAAATAATCACTTCTTTTTAAGGGCCTCGATGACCGCCTAAAGTTTTAAATAGCAGCCAACGATTGCGAATATACAAATTCTCCACTGACAGATGCGGCATAGTAGAAACGATTTCTGTAACTTTATAATTTCATTTAAGTATCTAACTTGTCACGAAAAGATTGTAGATATAGATTTCATTGGTTCCTTCCGTTTTTGTCATGGTTTCTTCGACTTTTTATTCTGATTTTATTCTAGATTCTTAGGCTTAGTACATAGGTACTAACAGTTTGGTTTGCATGTTTTTGATAGTAGGTGTTGAATTCAAAACATATAGGTAAATAGCGAGATATTCACTCACATTTATTTTTGCACTTAGAATCTGCTGTAAATCGATTGTGATAAAATTCTGAAGAGTATAAATCATAATTTTATTGCGAAGTTCATTTCCACGATGTATCTAAATACGTAATTGTGTTAGTTTTCTATCGCAACTTTCGTTGTTGCGATAATTCTTTACTGCGATGTAGATTACTGCAAAACTTTACCATTGCGATGTGCAAAAATATATCGCAATGGTAAACTTTCGCAGTACCTAATGTACATCTCCCTCCATGGTAAACTTATTACTTACATTGCATATTATCTATTAAGCAAAAACAAGATAATCTAGGTATGTTTAGATACGATGTAGTTTTAATAACATCTACTTAAAGAAACTGACAGGTTTGTAGGTAAAAAATCACTTCCTGTATTGATGAAATCGTGCTAATTCAGATTAGATAGCCGACCGCAGACCGCAGCAGCAACGCATGCAGCAGACACCTACAGCGTACTGCGTACTATGAAATAGACTTGAATATGATAATTGGGTTTATTATTGTAATGAGGATGAATCACATAATGGAATATTGTATAATTCTTTACTGCGATGTAGATTACTGCAAAACTTTACCATTGCGATGTGCAAAAATATATCGCAATGGTAAACTTTCGCAGTACCTAATGTACATCTCCCTCCATGGTAAACTTATTACTTACATTGCATATTATCTATTAAGCAAAAACAAGATAATCTAGGTATGTTTAGATACGATGTAGTTTTAATAACATCTACTTAAAGAAACTGACAGGTTTGTAGGTAAAAAATCACTTCCTGTATTGATGAAATCGTGCTAATTCAGATTAGATAGCCGACCGCAGACCGCAGCAGCAACGCATGCAGCAGACACCTACAGCGTACTGCGTACTATGAAATAGACTTGAATATGATAATTGGGTTTATTATTGTAATGAGGATGAATCACATAATGGAATATTGTATTTTTAATCAGTATACCAGGTGCGCTATACCTTTCTGAGTATCCTATTTTTTAAATAATCAAAATCCGTCAAGAAATGACGAAGCTATTAGGGATTTCTTAACGAGTACTTAAAAACGCCCGCTTACACTGCGATTTAGACGATGACGTCATCTGTTATGAACGCGTCCCGACTAGCGCAGTCGCCAGTCAGTCAGTACAAATTCTTTCGTGGATCGACTATAGTTTATTTTATTGTTTTTTTTTAATTTTTTTGGTACTATTTTTTATTTTTACTATATTTACTATTTATTAGTACTATTTTATTGGTTTTTCTTAGTACTTTATTTGTGTTTTAAGTTCTTTGGTGATTATTCAAATACAGTTTGTTTTTAAAATACTTTATAATATACGTAGTTCGTCCTAACGCATGTACCTACTTATTTACCTACCTTATGATGTTCTGTCGAAAGTTGTACCTACTGTGTTGTCAAGCGAGTAATAAACCAAGTTAGAAATGACGTGAAATACCTAACTGAAGCTAGTATAATACAGGTTCAGAAAAGGAAAAGGTATTAAGTTTTATAATAAAACTAGCTTTTGCCCGCGGCTCCGCCCGCGTGGATGTCGGTTATCGCGACCAAACATAGCCTATGTCCTTTCTCAAGGTCTAACCTACCTCTATACCAAATTTCATCAAAATCGGTTCAGCGGTTTAGTCGTAAAAGTGAGACAGATAGACAGACAGACAGAGTTACTTTCGTATTTATAATATTAGTAGGGAAGTAGGGATAAAGTAGGGATGAAGTACTTAAGTAGGTATTGCCGTCATGACCACTTCAAAAGTATTTAGGAGACTTATTCGTAGTGGTGCAAGTCTGTAACTTTTAAAAATGATAGAATAGGTAGGTATATAGTATACGCCTGCAGGATAATCTCTAAACTGAATTTTGTTATCATGTATAGACATAGGTAGGTACGCAATATAGGTATTTAAACTTTCATGGCCTTTCACATTACTATTAAGGTCCAACCCCACCAAACGGACGGCATCGGAACGGATTTTACATTACAATCTTTAAACAAAATAAATCTTATATCACAGCATTTAAAGTTTATATTATCAAGTCACGCATGACAGCTTGACGTGCGTCATGCCGCCGCACGTCGCTGTCAAGCTGTTGTGCGTGACTTGGTAATATAAACTTCAAACACTGTGGATAATAAGATTTAATTTTGTTTAAAGATTGTAAAATCCGGGCCGATGCCGTCCGTTTGGTGGGGTTGGACCTTTATTGGAAGCTCCAAACAATACATGGTAAATATCTCGATAGTTCTAATAGTAATAGGTACACAATACCTACTTACGTCAAAATGATCTTCGCAACAATGTAAAACACTTTCGCTCAAAACTCCTCTTTCAAGAGGAGTTTTATCATCTCTTCTCATTACTTTAACCCATTTTTTTTAACTTATCTTTGCATCTCTCGGAACATAAAAAAAAAACAGTTTATTAGGCGTAGTAACACTTCTTGTATTCTTGCATTTTGGCACAATACAATATTTGTATGGGGGCATTATTACCACCGAAACAATAACAAACGTTCCAGTCTATACACTACAGTGGACTGCGTTGCTTTGCTGCGTTGCGTCAGGCCTCCGTCACTCGCTCAAGGCCGCGCGCTATACACTTACCGCTCGGTGAGTCGTCGACGACACAAACTGGCAGAGAGAGGGCTGCCGCTGCCGAACGCCCGCCTGAGCGCTCGCATCACACCGCACCGCACGTTTCCCGCTCTTACGCTTACCTAACGCTGAAGTTCTTCATTGTAATCAAATAGTTTGAATAGCAATTTTAATCTACATTAAATGCACAATATATTGAACGTATTTAATTGGATAAGGAATGATACTGTATTGTTAAAAATAGCTTCGATAATGACATATTATTATTTTGTAATTTTTAAAAGATAAAAATGATTGCTGTGGGTTTTTCTTAGGAGATAGACATATGCTATCGCGGACTTTTATGTAGACCTTTTTAAGTTATATATTTCCGCAGTACATTATATTATTCTATCATCAATAGTTTTCGCAGCGCACGCGATGTAAGAAATATTTTAAGTAATTTTTTTACATCTTGGATTTCATTATTGAAGTTTTAGTAAGGATTCCTAATTTGTTTGAAAATAAAATAAAGTCTATGTTAGTCAGTGATAATGCAGCTTTCTAATGGTAAAAGAATTTTCAAAATCGGTCTAGTAGTTTTTGAGTTTAATCGAATACAAAAATACAAGTCTTCCCTCTTTATTACTATGTTAACATAGATGTATGGAAGTCTGCCGGATTTGTTGACATTTATGAACACTGCTCCGCTCCCTTTTGTAGTAGCGTGATGTTATATAGCCTAGCTTTTCAATTTGAACCGGTGGTTCCTGAGATTAGCGCGTTCAAACAAACAAACTCTTCAGTTTCATAATATTATAAGTAGGTATAGATATAGTTATTTTTATTAAAAAAAAGTATTGAAGTAAATAGCACAAAAACTATATTATTAGAAGCTTTGTAAATTACTTAAAATCCGTACAAAATTTCAAAATTATACGTTACGAAATAAAACAGCTATGGAGTCTTAACCCAAAAGAGCCCTAAGTCTTCATACTCTCCATAGCGGCGGCGCGCGCTGTCATAACAGATGACGTCACACAGTATTTTGGCGCGGCGGCGAGCGTTTTTGAGATTACTGCATTAAAATTGCTGTATCTTCGTCATTTTTGATCGGATTGAAATAATTTTTTCACAGTGTTTATTGTTTTTTTAATCATTATAAATCTGCATACTCAGCTAAAAACGTGAATGATCCTCAATGATCCTCTTTATCCGTACCTATGGAAGTTTAACAAAATTATCATATTCAATCACGGTACGCTCTGCGTCTGCTTCTGCGGTCTGCGATCTGCGGTCGACCTCGAATTCATGCCTAAATTGTTAGATTAAAATAATATAATTTATGCAATTATAAATTAGCCATGGATTACATAAAAAACAATCTGCTATTTTTTCATTGTGTCTAGGTAGACAAAGGTGTGTTTTGTTTATATAATATCAGAAAGAGTCAGAAGAGAATAGACTGATTGTACTTATGCTTTAAGTAGTATTGTGTAGGTACACTGACCAAATTGAGAAAGTATTGGTCGGTCAGAAGCACTCGAAGCCGACTGCTTTGCAGTAATTAGGTAATGAGAGTAGAGGAAGCTCGTGAATTAAGTAAGAAATTGTCTATTTCTCACAGGGGTACGCAGAGTTGACAGTCCGCTGTCTACTTCTATTCTTACAAACTTCACGAGATTCATCTACTGGTACAATAATTTACTGATAATGATGAATATGACTATACACCAAAATATTTAGCCGTCATAACTTGACGAAACTAATTTTGTCATTATTTATACATCAGCAACAAATGCGTGAATAAAATTGTGGCGTACCGAAAATCTTGACTGCCTTATTCTGTGCATTTTGTGCAAAATATAACTTATACATATATTTTGGTTAACCTTCCTTGACAGTAACCTAGCTTGAGAAATAAAATAACCTCAATTGTCATTTTTAAAGGCATATAGTGTTTGTAATAGACTATTGCAAACAATACAAGCAGTCAGGACCGTTTGGCAGAGTATGAACGAATTTTTTTCTTATTTCGAGGGGACCGTTTTGATATTCTCTTCTTTAAAATTGTTAAGGTCTAAACTGTTGCTATCGTAGCCACTGACAAACCGAGGGCTATATTAAACACTGATCGGCTGCCCAAATTCAAAACCCAGTAAAGGACATTTTTTACGAAAACACTTTTTTCCATATTTCGAACTTTCATACGGAACCGCATCGACTTGTGAAGACACCTGCTTTAAAATCTTACAAAATAACAGATATTATGAAACCTAGTAAGCGCATTTTCACTCTCAGAAAACAAGATCAAAAACCTAGTCATTGATCCAGGTGGTGAAACTTACCTGACGTCTCCTAAAATATACACTTTTTTGCTTAACCAATCACCAATATGCAAATATTGGTTTGTTTCATTGTGATAAACCAGGCTGATTAATTTTTATGGTTCGTGATAGTACTAAGAACCATACACATGCATAGATCTTAGAATTAACAATCAATTTAACCCAGTTCTGTGTTATGTATGGGTACGAACCTACAATTAAGAACTACTTTAAAAAAAATAAGGGGTCAAACAAACCTAAGATTCCACCAATGTTGGTTCCAGTTTTCCAGGCTACTATTCCCGAAGACATCCCACCGCCATTTGTCCAGCACGTAAGCATACGCCATCAATGGAAACTTCTCAAGAGCAACCCAGAGAAGGTGGTTTAATGTAACCTCCGGGCCGATGTCAACCTTCACTAGGTTTAAGGTCTGCAAATGTTCAGGCGAGGTGAGCTGAACCGCGACGATATCTGAGATTGCATCGTGGAACGCTGCAAAACATTGTAACAATTATTATAATTTTGTTCTTTTATACGGAAATGTACGTAGTATAAAAAATCAACGTGTATTCTATAGACATCATCACCATCCTCGCTTCAGTCCCTGTCGCATCAGAGACTGTCATCTCAGATTCCAGAGTTCATCTTTTATCTGACTTTTACTCCTCCCCTTCGCAGTCTTGATATTTAGCATTTGTACCTAATAAATAGGCACTTTGAAGGTCATCATCGGCAGTGCGTTAAAAATCACTACAAGTTGTCAGCTTATTTACCCAAATTGGAAGCCCGTGATCATAATTGTTGATATAGAAATTCAATAAATGGGACATAGGTACTATAAAGTTGAATCTCACAAATGCGACAAACTGTGACAAAGACGAGGAGGTGTTTATTAATCATTATATTCACGTGACCTCATTTATATTGGATGATATTAAGCGGTACATTTCGTAAAAAAATATATTACCTGGATTAGGACCATCGCGATACAGTGGTGGTAGTTTCCTGTAGTGCTTGAAGTATTGAACGTGTCCTAGAAGTCTTGCGGCTCGTGATAACCCCACAACCACGTCTGTAACCTTTTCACCGCACCACTTTATCCTACCCAAGAAAATATAATTAACATTTTGTCACCTACTTAGTTTTAAGTCATTAAGAGTGTATATGGGCCCCTTCGAGATCTTTGAGACCCAAACCAATCTCATCTGCAAGCCAGTAGACCTACTGACTGACGGTAGGTACTGGTTTTCCTCTCGTGCTTCGGCAAGTCAGCTATAAGTAGCTAGAAAACTAGTCAAATCATGGAAAAAAGAAGCAGCAGAGTGGATTCCGAGCACCAAAGAACAAACTTTGAATACGCTTGAATAAGGAAGATGTTTAAATGTGCCACTGATAAGGAAATATCAGGTACTTACTTGTAATTCACTCCATCACACATATCATGACTAGATGGCAGACAATTCGCTGTCGTCATGGTCTCCTTTATATCTTGATAAGAGTCTTTTGCGCTGTCGAAGCCTAGGGACTGATGGAACTCGTCCACCGCGTCAAAGAGATCCTTTGAATGAATAGTTTCATTTGTCATCAATTTAGGCCTCATATGATTGGTGTATGTTACGACTTTTGGGTATATGGCTTGCCACTCTTGCGCCCACAAGTTACCTGAAAATTGGTGAAGTACTTTTACCAGAGTTACACCTACCCTTACAGACACATTGATTTGCCCAATAGGGTATAATAATTACACTTAAAAATATTATCAGTTAATACAATCGGCAATCTTCATGTCTGTGATATTGCAGACAAACTACAGGAGGTCTTAACAATCGCAATATACTGATTCATATATTGCTATTGAAATTCTTGAGGCGTTTACTATTCCATTGTTAATTTAGTCTATGATCAATGATCGTGCGAAGTGGAAGAGCAAGAGCCAGAAGGCGGACCCTGAGCTGCGAGGTTATCTTGACCACGGATGCAATCAGGAAAAGCTTCTCCATGAAGATGATGATGCTAAACTTACCTAAAATATGCGCTGGAATGAGATTATCATTGCTCATCTGTATCTCCTTATACACCAACTTCAGTTTAGCTCTTACATAGTCATGCAGCAAATCGTAGAAAGGCTTGATTTCTTTCCAAATTCTGTCTACAGTTTCTACAAAATGGTGATCTTCGAAGGCGTATCTCCACATATCACCGGCGTCAGTAAAATTTTCAGATTCAGCAACTCTATTCATTCTTACTACATAATCTTTGAATATTGGACGTATTTTCTTGCCGGTTGTATCGCGATAAACTTTCCAATAATATGCTAATTCTTTTGTGTCATTGCTTGTTTTGAAAATGGATATGACGTCTGAAATAATTTTCTATTGTTAATTTCTTGTGAATTTGTTTGATGTAGTTCTAGGTAATAGAAAAAATGAATAGGTAATGAGAAAACTTTGGGATGTTAAATATTTTTTGAAACATTTGGTTCATAGAACAATGAGATACCTACAAGAAAATTCGTACTGATAAAACCTTTCAGTCTTACACAATGAGGTCTATTAGTCCCCGAACGACGTTTAAATTTGGTCAGTGTCTTCCTTCCGGGCGAAACTTCCATATGAATTTTCGTGTTTGTCAGCTGTGACTTTGTTGATGGGGTAAGCAGCGGTGACTACTCAAACATGTACTTAAACAATTTTTTTTTAATAATCAGTCATTTCCTCCCAGCTGAAAATTTGTTAAATTACAGTTAAGCCAATGTCACGAAGGAAAAAATTGTCAGCTCCCCTGACCGCGGTGGTAAATGCGTCAGCTGACGATGACGACCTAAGTAAATTTGTAAAAAAAAAATTCCGGCACAACACACTTTCCACCGCGGTATGGGCAGCTGACATTTTTTTTCCTTCAAGGTATTGACTTTACTGTATTTTAGCCAAGGCTGCCGGGAGGAAATGACACGGATTTTTTACGACTTTAGGTCACTAGCTGCAAAATTTTCCACCACGGTATGGGGCAGCTGACAATTTTTTTCCTTCAGGACATTGGCTTAACTACAATTTTCAGCCAGGAGGAAATGACTGAATTTCTTTACATGTTTGAGCGGTCACCGCTGCTTAACCCACAAAGTCGCAGCTGACAAACTCGAAAATTCATAATTCAACTTCCTTAACCATTGTACAAAGTATCATCTGGTAGGCGATTGGTCATGCGAGCCTGTCGCTGGCTTGCCGAACATGTGGTCGTGATGTGACATATGGTATTAGATAATGATCATCTGTCGAAATTGAAACTATGTACAATTAATTGATCGGTAGATAATCTAGTCATTTTAGTGTTATTCCACAAAATAAATATATAATACTGACTGACCACTCATCGTTCGTACCGAATCGTCTGAACTACACGTTGTGTTGTATGCACACACCGTGACGCGGCTCCAAATTCGTTGCATTGTATCTATTTCTTCTCTTTGCTATAATTAAAAGCAAAAAATCTATTTAAAAACTAGAATAACAAGGTTACATTGAATCAATTAAATCTAATATTATGCAGATTTATGCTTTTGTATTAAAAGACAAAAGAGACGTTTTAGTTACTTGTAATTAAATTAATTTATTATGATCTTAACGAGTGCTTATATTACTCACGGAAAGCAATAATGCCATAGTACTGTATTTAATGAATAATTCAGCAAGCATAATGATATAATCTACCCTTACCTTACTTTGAGGCATCTGTACGTTTGTACCGCGTTCCTTTATAATCCTTATTTTTCTTTTCATTTTAGTGTCTATCGTAATCTGTTCATCATTTAAATATTTATTTTTTAATATATTCCAATATTGCTTTTTTATATCGTCTTCCTCAGCAGCAATGCGCACCTGAAAATTTGTATGATTTTTCACTGTTTAAACAATGTGCAAGAAAACGTGACTTAGTAGTGGTTGCTTATAAAACTCCTCCATTAAGATTACAGAATTTACAGTTCATGAGTTTGTTTCTCGTTCTTACCATTTTGTTCTTTTTAGAATCGTTGTTTATATCTGTAACATACGACCACAGTGCTTCTTGCGATGTTTTACAGACGTCTAAACTTAATTTATCCATTTCTTCCATAAATAACTCTAAAGTTGTGTTAACTTTATCCAGTTCTTCTAATTGAACCTTGAAAGTCTCAACTACATCATTAGTCTTAATTATTTGTGTACTAGGATCTAGAACAGTCCGCATGGCGTCATCTAAGAATTTCTTTTCTGACTCTGACTCTGACTTTCTGACATCATCAATGTCTGTTTCTACTTCATGACCGCTTTCATCTGAGAGGTCACCAGTCTTGTTTAACTTTAGACTTTTTTCATCTCCTGACATATCTGACGTTGGATTTGTTTGGAATTGGACCGCTTCTGACATTGAAGTTATTATTAGAACACATGTTAAGCGCTGTAACAATTAAGATATGGTTGTTATAAGTCTTGCATGCGATGCATTGTTTGGCTTGGGAAGACCGTCTGTGTTTACGATAAAGTTTCTACAAAGATATAGTGTATCACAAAGGTATACAAAACAATTAAATAATAGCAGTAAGGTCAATGTCGCTGATAACATCATATCAAGAATCTTGTGAGAATAATTATACAATACATCAATTGCAATAATGGCACTTCTAGCTGAATAACGAGTATATCCTCTGTTTGAGATTGCCCATCGACTGACTTGGATTAGATCATAATTCATAACAATTAACTCTACTGAATATTTTTTTATTGATGAATATTTTTTGTAAGTGCTTCTTTTATTAAGATGAGTCGTGTGGATACATAAATTAGATGATGTCAACTTTTGATCTTGACAGTGCTGGTGAGATCATATTAGTCATGCTCTATTACTTGAGTTTTACAACCCAATAACATAAGGGTATTAATTTTAATTCATTTTGTATAATTAGCCTCATTATTCATGGCAGTGAGCAACCTTCAAATAAATTTATATGTTCGCAGAGTGCAAAATTTTCCTCTTAACTCTACTTCTTGCTCTCTTCTTTGCTAAGTAATGTTGATTATTTCGGATCCCTTACAAATGATAGTAGGTACTCATCATCATCATCATCTTCATCATCCTTGCGTTAGTTCCGGTCGAATCAGAGGCCACCTCGGAGTCCGCTTCTCCAGTCTAACTGCGACCTAGCTAAACTTCGATATATTTGCCGTGAACCCTTGGTGATATCGAAGTTCTGTAGCTAGACTAGTGCTTGGACTTATTAGGGCTCTATTCACTCGTAACGACTGCCATAAGTATTCGTATGGCACCCAGAACCGGCAGCTTCGTACTCATCCACGGAGGGGTGTCAATGTTTTAAGAATTTGCCAATGCTACACCAAGTCGGTCCACTACCACCAACGGTCGTACCACTAGCCAAGTCGGTTTTAGGATGGGTGACCTTTATCACCCATCCTAAAACCGACTTGGCTAATGGTGCTTAGTCTTGCAATATGCTAACCTACACGGTTGTTAACTACTTAGCCCCTCACAAATGGTAGTAGGTCAATACTAAATGTACTAATACAAATTAAAGGAGGAAATAGTTCAAAGTAATTCATGGCGAATCCGTCATTCATATTTTAGGAACGTACTAACTCATCATAATAGGTATAAGTAAATAAAATAATAATTAGAAATAAACATGACGAAAGTTCGTCATGTTTTGTTATGTTCGGAAGTCCGAACGACAGCTCCAAATTAGTTTTTTTTTACATTTACTTTATGTTCGTTATTGTTAAGAAAATGTGTTGCATGAAAGAAAATTTTTGGAAAGTTCACGGGTAAGAGCGGGGAAGCCGTGCCCCGTAGTGAGTAAGTTGGGAATAGTTTTTTTTATACCACTTAGGTGGCAGACAAGCACACGGCTCACCTCATGGAAAGTGGTTACCGTGGCCTATGGACGTATGCAACACCAGGGGCGTCACACTCGTGCTGCCGACCCTGAAGAAACCTTCTAATTCCCTTCTTGAAGAACCCCATATTGTAGTCGCTTGGGAAAACCATCGCGGGGAGTTCATTCCACAGCTTGAGTGTGCGCGGGATGAAGTTGTGAAGAGATGAGTGACGAAGTAGATGAGTTGCGGTCGACATTTTAGTCTTACCACGAAGCCTACGGCTACATCTTACTACGGCTGCCTTCTGACCTGGCATGAAGGGATCTCAATGTGTTTAGAATACACACCGATTCTAAAACTGTTACTTCACGGCATATTTCGAAGTTCAGCCGCTTCGCATTTAGAATGGAAAAGCGGACCCCGTGCTCGGATGCGACCGGCAGGCTTATTAGCTAACTTTTCGCGACCAGCGAGCGAGCGATGAGCAGTAAGAACGAGATCACTGCGCGATGGATCGCGATACGTCAAAAAAATTGGTCAGATCGCCTTAACAATTATATGCTGCGGAACTGAAAAATAGCGATAGTTTTGTTTCTAAGACTAATTTATATGTGTTTCTTGATTTACCACTGGTTTTTTAGAATGAAAATTTCTGTATTTATTATTTTCACAATGGCGGCCATTAAAAAAGAACCTTTTGAGTGATCGCGATGACATTTCTTATCGCGCCTTTTTCGCTGATCGCTTTCTGTCAAATGTGATACGTAATACCAATTTGTCGTTTTTGTGCGATTACCGCGCAAATTTTGCTACCGCTTTGCTATCGCGAGTTAGGTAATAAGCCTGCGGGTCTAACGCTAGGAGGATACATAAAGTACTTATTGCATTTTTTTTATTATTAAGTAGCTGTTGCCTATGTGTTATTCTGATGTAGGTATAAGCTATATTATTGTAAAATTTCATGAAAATCCATTCAGCAGTTTTTACGTGAAAGAGTAACAAACATCCTGACATACATCTTCACCTACAAACTTTCTTGTTTATAATAATAGTAGGATAATAAAAAAGTCTTCAAAATATTAAAAAACTGCTCCACCAGTATCAAGTACCAGAGAGCTGCCAGTGGTTATTAATGCCCAATATTCAATGTTTTGTTGATGTGATACAGTCTTGTAAAGTTTTTTAATATAGATGAGTAGGACCTAGAAAACTGTAGATTCTAGATAGCAAGCAAAGTGATACACTAAACAGAGACCAAACCATCCATATCAGAGGCGAGGGGTCCAAAACCGATTCCTGCTGCCTTGCTTTGCTAAGGGAAGCCATTTGAAGACGTTTCAATAAACTGAATGTTTAAAAAATTATGTTTCTGAATTTTAGTTACAGAATTCAGTACCTACCCATATAAGATTCATTATCTGAAATCAGAACGCCCAAGCTAAGGTTTTAGTCTTAGGTACTCCGCTTTTCACCGGTTTCCTCTATGACCGGCTTCCTCTTTGAAAATTAACATCCTTCACCCCTGATACATATCTATACCTTCTGCACATCACGCACAATGCCCCAAAAAAGAGGCTAAGTGCGGGTAAAGGAGTACTCACCCCAAAAAACCCCAACCTCGGAGAAGTCTTTTGCTCATATTATTGAAAACAATTAAATAGTAGCAAACAAAATACTTAAATTAGTTATTATTATGAAGCAACATTATCACACAGAGATGTGTTGATGTTGTTGAACTGTATTCACATTGAAAATACGAGTGAAAGGTTAACCGTCGCGTCGTCGTGCAAGTGTTTTTAAAATTATTAATAAATATCTTGATTTGATATAACAAAATGCTATTAGGCGGTTATTAGAAACATTCTATTAGGTATTAGAAAATTGTTACTGGATTGTAATAAATCATCACAATCAACATCAATCATCTCTGTAATATTTAATCATTATTATCTAAATAAATATTAGAAGTAATTTAATATATTATATAAATTCAAATACTTCTGTATAGAGCTATTTATTTAAATTAAGTTACTCGTAAATTATTGTAAGTTGTTTCAGATAATTTAACTTACCTGTATTTTATAATATTTTAAATAAGATAAATTAAAAATATTTAGACTGAACTAATCTAAATTTATTATAAAAAGTTACCTAACCCTGTCAATGGATATTGATTGTTTATATTTTATTTCACTTCACTCAATTTTAAAACAGCAACAAACTTTATTACAGTAGGAAGTAATAACAACAACCATCTACCTACATTCACACCTTATCAGAATTCGTAAAGCACTAAGTCAAAAATAAAAGAAAAAAACAAACTTCGATGTTAGTTTTCGATTAGTATAAGCTAACGATATAATAAATAATACCCACTATGAATATCATCGTGTTAATAGAACAATCCACAGCTGTGTCAACTAGTGCAACACATATCAACCGCACCACTGCATCCACCACATTTTTCAGTTAAAAACAATGTTGTAAAACACGGTGTTTCGCGAACCAACGCTAGTAAGCGACAACGCTCACCCACACTCCGATTCACTAGTAACTGCTTGTTTGTGAATACTGCTATGTGTTTGATCGTTTTGTGGTGGATTTTTCAAATTGGAACAATCGAACGCCTGTTTTGTTTTGAAAACGTAGAACGGTAGGAGCGCAGCGCTCGACCCGCTTGTCAGCGCTGGCGCATTGTTATGGCACATAGAAATGCCTACCTCAATTCAATGGCTTGACGGTACGTTCTCGTGCGACCGGACGTGGTCCACGATCGCTAACACCTTATTATTAGTCCTTTGTTATCGTACCGTTAACGTATTAATTTGATATTCCTACACATTGGGTACTCCATAGTAGGGAATACAATACTTTCCTACTTTTGAAAAATAGACTCAAACATTTCCAATGCGGTATCGGTCTGTGTGACCTACTTCCTGATTATTAACCAATTGTTGCTCGACTGCTGCTTAGTATGTTTCTATTTTTATACGGAGGGGGGAAGGTAAACTCCATAACTAGGCCAATGGGTGCACAAACTGGTAGCTTAGTTGTTAAGGAATCACCTTTAAGGAGTCTTGGGTTCGAATCCCGGCCATTACACTATTGACGCTAACATAAGCAATTTAGCTAAGCTGGAGGGGTAAACGGTAATATGTACTAGTGATTGTAGTAACCTACTAATACTCTTTATTTTGCAAAACAAAATGTTTTATTGGTAATACTAATGTATCCAGTAACCCCAAATTCAAGTCGAACATCGACAGGTCAACGATGCTACCTATATTTGGGCTGGATATTACCCAAACCTGCTAGGCCAAGCCAAGATTTGTCAGATGTTTGTACAATCTGTCCTCAGATAAATTGCGGTTCAGAATTGAGCCTTGTTCTGGAATATGAGCCTTAGAGTAGGTATTAGATACTTGCATCATTTTCCTATTGCGTTTATTCTAGATCCATTCCTTCCAAAAGTTGTAGCTCTTCTACTCCTCCTGATTAGTGCCTCTTTGGTTTACAGAAGAAGCCCGTAGGCTGATACGGGAAGAGACTTTGGCGTAGTCTCGTCAGTCCAGCAGTAGGTGTAATGAATTACAGATAAGGTTTTTTCTTATGTAAGACACGTCAATTTGACTTCAACTCGCCTGATAGTAAGCTGAAGGTAAAGTTTCGGGAAAAAGGGTCACCATTACAGCCATATGCCATATGTTACTCGCTTAAAGGATCCGTGACTATAGAAAGAAGGTAACACGTGAGCTGGTAAGGAATGCCAGGTCTTTATAGTGCTTTTGCTTGAACCGTGAAGATCTTGGCCCATACAGATTTGCAGGTGAAGCTAGGATATCCATACCAACAAAATAATTATAACTATATCATTGAAACAGTACTTATATGTAACTTTATTTAACAATCAACACATATATTTGCCATACATTTCAACTTGTCTGGCCTTCAAACTAATTTAACAATTTACAATTAATTTTTCTTCAAATAGGAGGCTAGCATCTGTGCGCCTTTCAAGTCTATTTCATTGTAGCCGTAAGGTTCCAACGCCTTCCTGGTCCTTTCGAACCATTTTGATACGTTTTCATGTTGGCTGAAGTCGAAGCCAAAAGCCTGTAAAAATTAATGCATATTTTATAAGAGGCTGGAAAGCATCGTCATCTTAGTAGTTAAGGTACGATCTAGAGGTCCTAGGTTCGAATCCTGCCCAATTGAGTGCACTTAATCTAAGTATGAAACTTTGGAAAAGACCGTCCCGTAGTAAATGTATGGGAGAAGTCTTTTCAATGAGAAGTCTTTTCAATGATTCTCGAACAAAAGCTAAGCGTATAGACATTATTATAACCTATTTTATCTACCACTTAGGTGGCAGACAAGCACACGGCCCACCTGATGGGAAGTGGTCGTGGCCTATGGACGTATGCAACACCGGGGGCAGGCAGTGTGACACTCGCGCTGCCGACCCTGAAGAAACCTTCTAATGCCCTTCTTGAAGAACCCTATATTGTAGTCGCTTAGGAAAACCACCGCAGGGAATTCATTCCACAGCTTGATTGTGCGTGGGATGAAGGACATCATTCACGCTTCATACATTTTTGGTTCAATCATCCTGCTCAATCAACCAGAAGTAAGCAATTTTGCGTATTTTTTCTACACAGACCAATCAAGTTCGCGTATATGCTTGACACAGCAATGCGCGCCGCTGCCACGGCCTGTTTCTGCTAGGATGACAGGCAGTTCTGGGCATTAGGCGATACATAGCCACGTGAACCCTCACGTAGCTATGTATCGCCTAATGCCATCTGTGCATACTATGAATACTTACTTCAAGACTAGTGATAGTAGGGATGATAGAGATATCGGCGATCGTCAGATTGTCCCCAGCCACGAAGGCGCGCCCCTCCAGGAAAATGTTGAGCATCCCTAGAGCCTCGTTCACTTTCTCTGCATTTTCTTCGCTGTACTCCTCTCCACGAAACAGTATTGGTATCTGAAATGATAGAAGTGTTAAGTTAATTAGAATAATTTAGTATTTAATTAATAATTAAATAATTAAATTAATAATTAATTAATAATAATTATTATAATTTAATCAATTAAATAAATAAATTAATTTATAATTTATGTTGTTAAATATTTTTTATTACTAGTAGAGCAATAATAATTCAATAATCATGCAATGGTACGACGAGGAATGACAATTCCTTATCGTGCCACTGGTGGAACAAGTTGGTGGCACGGCGAGGATAAAGGGTTATTTAATGGTATGTAGGTTTAACTATAATTATTAATCACAAAGGACTGCCTAGCAATATTTTGAAAATTCTAAACGACTTCTCGTATGCGTGACATGAACCTACTGCTAAAACAAGTAGTTTAACTTAGCTGGAGGGGTTAACAGAAATACGTTACTACGAGTAATATCCTACACCTACTTATATATTTTATTTTATTGATATAACCAGTAACTCGCTCCAATTCAATCCAGCAGTCTCAGTAAAAATTTTATAATTCTGTTCTGGAATAAATAAGCACAAAACAAACTATCAAGTACTCACATATAATCCGGCGTATCTTGCAAACAGTGTACCAATATCAAAGTTCAACCGCTGGTCGACTAAGGCCCGTAGACGGGGATTCTTCGGGTATAGAGAGTCATCGCGGCCGTAAGCATTCGCGAGGTAACCCAATATGGCTCGACTGAAAATTAACAAATTTATTTTATTATTATGATTTCCAATTTTTTTAGATCTTCGGAATCCAAAAAGTCCTAATAGTTCCTTCAAAGGAACTGCCAAAGGAACTAAAGGAACTTTGTAGTCCCAGTAGTTCCTTTAGTTCCTTTGAAGGGACTAAATGGACAAAAAAGTCCCAGTAGTTCCTTCAAAGTAACTGCCAAAGGAACTGAAGGAACTTTGTAGTCTCAGTGGTTCCTTTAGTTCCTTTGAAGGAACTATCGGGACAAAAAAGTCCCTAAAAAGTACTATAGATTAATTATATTCTTTATGAATGAATGTTACAATTTATTCGACACTAGCTGTTCCGGCGAACTTCGCACCGCCATATTTTTCCCGTTCCCGCTGCACCTATTCTCTCACCGTTTAAACCTTCCCTAGGCATCCACGAAAATTTCAAGACCAAGATAAGATCTCGTTCTCGAGTTTTAGCGAGACTAACGAACAGCAATTGATTTTCATTTAAATAGATTGGCAAAATTAGAAGAAGAGGAAGATAAAATAGCTTACCTCTCCGATAAATAGAAACCGTTGTCGTCCATAGTTGGTATGGTGTGTTGAGGATTCATCTAAAAAAAAATATATCAATATGTACTCTAGTTTGTTGAATACCACTAGGTACTGTGCATGAGGTCTCGGGTTCAATTTCTGGTTTTAGCAAAATTTTGTTGCTGGGTTTATTTCTTTGGATATTTTCAGTGTCATCATTTTTCGGTTAAAGGTCGAAAAATGAGCCTGGTTGATAGCATTAGGCGTGCATCGTAAAAAATAAAAGATCTACCACTTGTTACCCCTTGGGGAATATGAGTTTGTAAATGTATATTGGTTTGACTTATACGGCATTTATTGGAGCGGCTACCATCTGCCCTGCCTACTCAGAGAGGAATTAATAGGTTTACCGGCTTGTAGCTGAGGTTGGCTTGACTTCGAAATTCTTGGTGGTGAAAACTCCCATCTACCTACATTACTTGTATAAATGTAATATAATAAATAAACAAATAAAAATTGTAGGACATTCTACACATTGATATCTAGCTAGACCCAAAGTAACCATAGCTTAACTAGCTTGTGTTATGGGCTCTAGAACGCGGATAAACATATATTAGATATATGTGTTTTTGTAAATACATACATATTATAAGAACTGCCCTAGCTATCCTATTTTTTATATTTGTAGCATTGTTATGTAGGAATGTTTCCATACCTTCCTCTATATTTAGAAATTTCTACACCAGAACGATATATTTCAGCAAACTATACAAATGTGTCCTACGCACGCAACCATTTGTCATAGGTAAGTATTTTTACTGGGTGCCCCTTGTTTCGCAGACAGAAATTTCATAGAATTTCGTTTCACAGAAAATGTTTCACATAATATTTGGTATTTATATTTTTATTTCGAATATTATTGTTTCAAAGACAATTTACCAGAATGAAACATATTTCACAGAAAAACAATTTAATGAATTTTTATTTACATTTTTTTGTTTAATAAACTTATCAAACAGTATTATTTTTTAAGGAATATTAAACCACCACCATAATCGAAAATAATTTGGTCTAACGTTTACCAAATTAGAACACGTCATTATAGTTTACACCCCGACTCAGAGTACCCCGACTTGGGTAGGTTAGGTTAGAAGGCTAAGGCGGGAGCGAAGCGGAGCGGAGCTCCCGCCTTAGGCCTTCGTGGTTATTTTTTTTAAAACCACCCAGAAATAGGAGCCCCGCGGAGCGGGGCTCCGTCGAATTATCTTAGCGCAAATAAGTTTTATATCTTTTGAGTGAGTGATAATAAAGAATATTTGATTTGTTATTCTATGATATGATTATTCTAACATTAAACTTTATGTGAAACAAAAATCAATGATTTAAAAATCTACAAAGTAAGTATTCTGTGTATTGATTATTCTATGAAACAAAAATATGAGAAAAATTTTATGTGAAACAAAATTCTATAAAACAATTAGCTATAAAACAACGCACACCCATTTTTACTACCTACATCAATCTGACATGAGCAGTGTCTACAATTATTTGCCGTCATCATCCTTGCTTTAGTCAGGGTCGCATTCGAGCAGGCGTGGTCCGGGGGGGAGGGGGCTTCTGAAAAGGTATTTTTGAAGGAATTCCCACACGTGAACCGCCCCAAACTTTCAGGCTGCAGCCGCACATGCATTCGAGGCCTTCACCTTGGAGTACGGGGTCCACTTTTTATATAAGACACGTCAACTTGACCTCACCTCGCGTGATAACAAGATGAAAGCAGTCAGGAAAGAGGATCATCATTCAGAGACCTACGATGCTTGACGGCCTCATCAGATGCTTTTTCACATCCCGTTTAAAGGACCGCGGACTGTAGGAAGAAGGAAACTAACACCCGTATTCACAAACAATACTTCGCTATGCGTACTACCAAAACTGTGCAAAGAACGACAAATTCTCAGTGCGTTCGTTTTGGCAAGCCTTTTTATTCATTGATAACACTTAAGTAATACTTCTTTGAGGGAACGCACCGCGTAAGATACTGCTCCGTGATGTTTGCGAATTAATTTTACCAGCCCTATGCGCTCGAGCACACTATGAGACCTCACAGTATTGTTTGTGAATACGGGTGTAACTGTGACGTGGCTGAACTTGGATATTTTCCGACTGCCACCTGACCTCCACAATCCATTGACGATATCGTATTTTTCTAGTTAGATCAGTTGTCGAACTACTTAGGGCTCCAACTACTCGTAAAGATTGCCATAGATGTTCGTATGGCAACCGGTACCTACTGATGACTTAACGTGCTCCTCTGAGGTACGGAGAGGTCTCAATGCCTTGCTACCAGTTGAGTCCCATACGGCTTTTATAGAATTGGGAGGTATTTCACCAATGTGTTTAGGTCCCACGTAATAGGGGGTGAACCTATAATCGTATTCCGGGCACTCTTGTTGACTCGAGCCATGTATGGGAGGCTGTACGGGCTGTATATTATCTTTCCATTGTTAAACAGCCCTACCTATATAAATTACTGTTTAGAATTAGATCGTTTGGTCAGAAACATCCCAAATAATTATATCGATGGATTGCATTGAAACATGTATGTATGACGAAGCTTGAGACCATCCACAGATATTCTTAAGAATTACAGAACAATACCTGTTTGTTGTATAAACAGCGATGCCATTGTCTCTATTATTAGGTTTATTATAAAGCCGTGAACATTGCTTTATTTGGTTATTATCGCATATTACGCCAAATTACTACATCGGTTACGATTTATCTTATTGAGTTCAATATTTTTACATAAGATTCATAGCGCACACATTGAGAATGTGAGTTATCTGTTGCACTTTAGTATTATGTTGCCTGTGCTATTGCCAAAATAATAGGATTTGTCAACAAAATAGTAGTAAATAGTAGGTCTGGCGCCCTGTCTCTGCGAGACCTACGTCAATCTCTTCTAAACTATATCACTTGTCATTTTCTGCGGAGAATAGTCAATTAATAGATTATTAAAAGAATACGTGGTAGCAATAAATTATTTTGACTAACATAATTATATTTTGATGACAAAAGCCGTAAAAGTAAACGTGCAGGCAGCCCAATCCGTCTGGCCACGCAGTCGCAAGTGCCTTGTGGGTCTACCAGACACTTACCTTAAGATATTCCGGTGTCATATGTGCTCCTTCCATAATGTTGGTGATTATGAGGTCCAGATCCAAGCCTAGCACCTTCGCTGCCATCATGACTGCACGACAAGGTGGCGAGGCCGGCAGGTAATACATCTTGATTGGTTGAGTCGGCATCTTGCTGCTCTTAGAGCGGGCAGCGGCGTTGCTGTTTTGAGAAACTCATGTCAGTATTTAGAACTAGCTGTTGTCCGCGGCTCCACCCGCGTGGATGTAGGTTATCACGATCAAACTTAGGCTATGTCCTTTCACAAGATCTAATCTATCTCTGTACTAAATTTCATCAAAATCGGTGTAGGCGCGATACCGTAATAGACAGACAGAGTTACTTTCGTTTATAATATTAAAGGTATGATTCCGTAGCCGACCGGATACGACAACTGCCGACGCATGTCTGTCTGTCACGCTTTCACGCCTAAACCACTGAACGGATTTTGAAGAAATTTGGTACAGAGATAGATTAGACTTTGAGGCTATGTTTGGTCGCGATAACCGACATCCACGCGGGCGGAGCCGCGGGCAAAAGCTAGTCACTTATCAACTACTTTTTGCCGCATTTTACTACTATCTCACGTGCTCTATATTTTTATACAGTCTACCTAAAAACATTTTCATTATTATCTCGAGCTATAAGTCATTATTTACTCATTTTGGATTCACATAAAACTGTGTACCTAATAGAAGAACAAATCAATAAAATTCTAGCATGTTCTAGTTCGAGATAATTATGTTCATTTACCAGTTGATAGTTCCCATGCTGTGAGTCAAAGCATGGGAACTCGCAACTGGCGAGGCGATTGAAGTTAGTAGGCTCGCTGGGCCTTGGGCGTTTTTCTAATAATCATGGTTTGTAATTAGATGCGTCTTTTATATAAAAGTTTTATGTTTTTACGACAAAAATAAAAAAATGTATGACTTAACCGTCGATACTATAAGCTCTTGAGTAAAGGTTAAGTAGCAGTTTTTGTGTAAAGCTAATCAGTACAAATTTTATCATAACGTTAAGTAATAGTAGTAGATAACATAAGTATTAATACGTGTGAGGCTGTTTATATACCTATAGGGTACAAGGTGTCTAAATAGGTACACTATGTTAAATATATACCTACCATACCTATACCTTATTGTGTTATTTTCGACATCAGCTAAAAGTAAGTAGGTACTCATGCCTACAAAAAATCATCACTTTTACTAACAGTGTAAACTATACTAACTTTTAAACTCTCGCGTTCCATGATATACAATAATGTTAACGGGAATTAACGCGATCATGGTATAGGTACATACATGAGCCAGTCAGCCTGTGACCACGGCCGGTGTAACCTGGTCGAAACGTCAGGCAAATCAAAGGTATGTATGTACCTATACCATGATCGCGTTAATTCCCGTTAACATTAGTGTAAACTATATTTGTTCATTTGAGAATTATACATGAGAAATTGAACGGTCATAATTAAGTTCAAGGCAAAAAAATGCTCTACAAAAAGTTCTGATTTGGGCAATAAGATGACAAAAAAAGTATGGCTGATAAATATCCCTTCGTGCCTGAAGTACATAAAGCTAACTTAATCCCTTGATACGAATATTGTTTTTATGATTAAACTGATAAAATATAATCTGCCTAACTGCAACCGCGTCGATTGTTGTAGTATCACGGTCGCCTAAACTTCTATTAACGAATTTACAGCTTACTGATTTGGTGTAGGTACACGAGGCAGAGATATTCCTTAGTACAGAAAAGTTAGCGCATAGATTGCAACGATTTTATATTATGCTCAAAAACATTAAAGTTACAATGAAGTAAAATCTTGGACATCATCACTTCATTGAAAATTATTGACCACTTATATAATAATCTATAACCATAGGTATAACTGATTATGTCACATAATTTTAACAATATTTATAAGTCTAACAAACTACGATAACATTTAATTTAATACCGCAAAGCGTGCTTCTGGTACTATGCATTAAAAGTCAACGTTATCAATGAAATTATTTAAAAAAACTATAGTGTGAATGTGCAATATGAAATGAAATTTGCAATATCGTGCAAAAACGAGCTAGTATATTGAATACTATTATAAATAAAAACAACAATGAATCTTCATAGCTTCGGTATCTTAATCACCTAGTCACCTAATAGATAATATCAAGAAAAGAATACACATTGTTAAAATGAATTGTCACCTAGTTATAGTACCTATAAATTTTAATAAAAGATCAGTCGCAATTTTACATACAGACCCAATACGTAAAATAAGTTATGTAAAAATACCACAAAAATACTGTCTAGATTAGTAAGTAAAATCACAAACTATTAGTAGGAACCTTTATCAATCAAGTGCAAAATTCTTCCTGTTTGAGTGCAACAAACGCTTTAATCAAACATCCGAAACCGCAAATATGTCACACTGAACTTAATTGGCCATGTTTCAGACCAAACTTACCCAACGATATTTACTACGAGGCATATAACTACTACACTTGTTATTGCTATACTCCTCATTGTTACTGATTTTCAAATTAAAGGCCTGGAAATTCTGCAAGACATTAATAATAATATAAATGTCGTAAATAACGAACTAAACCTAACTTTCTTAAATATTCACACTGGTTGCCTACTATTAAGGATTCTCAAAACTAAAGTAAAATCATAAGCACAACAACTGAAAAAAGGAAGTGTCTGTAGAGCCTTCAAGGAAACCGGTTACGAAACTTTGGTTTCCTTGACGGCCGAATCGGACTAACTAAGCTAGAGCTTAAACAATATAGGCAGCCAATTTTAATAAAGATAAAATAAAATTTCAAAACTTCTATTTTGGTATTATTCCATGCATAAAATTCTGATTTTGCCTAACTCACTCTGCTACGGTTTGAATTTTCGCGATGACGGTTTTGTCCATACATTGGCCCAGTTTGAATTATTTACTTAATACACTTTCACAATAAACTTATTTTAGATTTATTAAAAATACACTGAATGCAAACAATAAAATATGTTCTATTCTTTAAAAATACCTTTTAAAACGTAAAGTAACTTCTGACTCCGGGTTCGTATTAACCAAATCTTTCGACAGACCGAAGTCGACAGATCAGTTTACGATGAAATACTGATTTTATAACATGTCTGTTATGATTGTGAATAAAACCTGTTATGGATATGGATACCATAGCAACGTTGGGCGGTACCACCACAGGTACCACCATTATGTCGAGTCACTGTGACCATCAAAACGTACAATAAGTGACTGACGTAAGCAAGCTAAGGGTTACTTATGACAATATTTTTTTAAGTACTTAAAATGTTTCGTAACTTCTGTCATTAGTAATTAAGGATGTTACGATGATGATTGTTCTTCAACTGAAAATTTTCATCTATAATGAACATGTATTTGTAAACGATTTGGATTAATTTTCAAAAATGAAATCCCAAAAAATCCCTTATTAAAATCTCCCTGTACCTATTAAAACTACATATTTACTACGAATGCATTGACAAAGAATTACTATTAAAATTGCTATCGTATAATGATCCTTGCGTTCTATCTGAAGTTTTACTAAAACACTTAACTGACTGTATACTACGAAATACCGTAACATCACTAGTTTCGAGTAAACAACGCATAATTAAGCCCTGGATTACTCCAGGTATACTACGGTGTATCAGAAACAGGAACCATATGCAAATGAAGGTGCGTACTGATCCTCAAAATGTAATATTAAAAATCACATACAGAAGATACCGAAATCATTGTAATAACTTAATTAAAAACCTAAAACGTAAATATGACAGCGAACAATTAAACAACACATATAAAAACCCTAAGAAACTATGGCGCACGATAAATAGCTTAACACATAAAAACACTAATAAAATCCAAAATACGGAACTACTAAACATAGAAAATTCTCCTGAAAAGTCCATTAATTCCGTTAATCAATACTTTGCTAACGTTGGCAAAACTCTAGCCGAAGAAATTATCTTAAATACTAATACACAACAAACTATTGCAAATGAAAAAAGTCAATTGTCTTCTTTTGCGCTTCTTGATGCAGATAATGATGAAGTGTTCTCCATATTAACTCAGCTTAAAACAGATAGTGCACCTGGCTGGGATCATATCCCCACAAAGTTTCTAAAATACGCTAGTGGAATAATTGTGCCAGTAATAACGCACTTGGCTAACTTGTGTTTTAAAAAGGGTAAGTTCCCTATACCTTTTAAGCAAGCTGTCGTCACACCTGTTTACAAGGGTGGTGATAGAGACAATCCCTGTAATTATAGGCCTATATCTGTTTTACCAGCAATATCTAAGGTTCTAGAAAAATTAATAAATAATCGTCTACTGAAATATCTTGATAACTTTGGTATACTCTCAAATTCACAGTTCGGCTTTAGACGCAAAATTTCAACTGAAGACGCGGTAATAGCACTCACCTCTCAAATTATCAAACAAGTTGATGCCAACAAAAAATGTCTGGCAGTGTTTTTAGACATAAAAAAGGCTTTCGATACTGTTTCTACCACCATCCTTGTGAAACGACTTACGGACGTCGGTGTAAGAGGTTTACCCCTAGAATTGCTCACAGACTACCTTAAGGATCGTAAGCAGTGCGTAAAAATTGGCAAATATACAAGTGAGGAGGTCTCTGTCACCTATGGCGTGCCGCAGGGCAGTGTTCTTGGTCCTACTCTGTTCTTAATATATATCAACAGTCTCTGCGATAGAAAGGACATTGGAGGACAATTTTTTTCTTACGCTGACGACACAGCAATAGTTTTCACTGGTGATACCTGGGCTGCTGTGAAGCAAACTACCGAAAAAGGACTTTCCCAAATTGCTGACTGGTTGAATGCTAATCTTCTCACCTTAAATATCGCAAAAACAAATTACATAACATTCACTAAATACAACTCAACTCAACCTAAAAACGACCTGGTATTAAAAATACACACGTGTAAGGATAGTGGTAATTGTCTATGCAACGCAATTAATAAAGTTATTCAAACCAAATACTTAGGCGTCATGGTGGATCAGCGTTTAACCTGGCATAGTCACATGGAAATGATGATGTCCAGAACCAGAAAACTAGTATGGACCTTTAAGAACTTGAGACACGTCGCCTCAAACAACCTCTTAAATAAAATCTACATCTCACTAGCGCAATCCGTATTAACCTATTGTATAGCCATATGGGGTGGGGCTACCAAAATTAAAACCTTAGAACTGGAACGAACACAAAGATTGTTATTAAAAGTTATGTACCGTAAGCCATATAGATTCCCTACAAGTGAACTTTATGCAATTAGTAATCTCCTTTCTATTAGAAAACTATATATCCTACACGCTGTCCTAAAATTACATAATTCATTAAGTTATAATCGTGACATTGTGAATAGAAGGCGCAAATACTCTGCTGCTCCTGTTGTCACGGTAAAAAGTAGTTATGCTAGGAGACAATTTGCTAGACAATCGGCACACTTATACAACACAATAAATAAACATCTTGATATATATCATATGAATTACCACAAATGCAAAAAGACGCTACTGGTATGGTTACAAAATAAAAGCTATTATGAAACGGAGGTCCTTATGAACACTATTTTATAATCCTATTTACACAAGCATATGATGTAGTTTTATATATACACCTACATATACATGTTTTGTTAGTCTTATTATATAGCCTGGTATAGTAAGGTATTATGTATAAGTTTATATAACAACTGTTATGGAAGAGGGGGGTATCCTAACACAAGTATAGTGTATACTTAAAAGGATACTCTCGTCATGGATATGTTTAAAATTGTACAAGTTAAAGAAATGAAGATTTTTAATTTAATTTTTTTAATATTTTGGTATACAGTCTGATTTATTTAGCAGTAGTGTAGTATCTAGTAAGATGATTTTATTTGGTTACACGATTATATACAGTTAACAGTTACAGCTTCTAATTGAAGTGTTATTCATTCCTAAATCATGTTCATGTTGCAAAGGCCTTGAATGCGACTAGAACTAACGCAAGGATCATGAAGAGTGGAATAATCGAGAAATACAGGCTTCAGTGGAAATTCAAGGGGCTTTTCTTAGAAGACCAATTTAGACATTGAAGATAAAATCAATCAAGTTCTTTGATATTAATTATTGCGTAGAATCTTAATAAACAATGACAATTAAAGAAAATTCAGTAGTTGATTATATTTCTACTGTTTTATTGTACCACCGACCCAATACGTTAACAATACGTTTCTTTTTTTTTTCAAGTTAGATTAACTGAGACATTTGGCACCCCGGCCGACCCAGGGCCATGGCTGTCGTATCCTCTATTGTACCTGCGAATATTTTTCAGTTTACTCATAGCATTATATGTCTTATCATGATGACGATAACGATCGTAATGCTGACTAATAGTTAGGCCTACTGGAAGCTCATAGGCTATACGAATACCGATTCTCCTGGAAATATATTCGATGTCGGTGAAACATCAAGTACACAATTCTTGTACCCGGAAGCTGGAAGCATCCGGATATTGAAAAACTGAGTGGTCATGATATTAAATAATCATCTCTGTGGGTGTAGATGATAAAAACTCTGTATTTTTTTCTTATTACATGGAGCATGAAAATTGTGTCATCTCACGGTTGACATACTCGTATTTGCTCGTATTTATCAATTTTTAATCGACCTATCGTTAATGTACAATTAATATTATAAATGTGAAAGATTGTGATACTGAAATGTTTGGACGTATGTTCTCAATCACGCTCAACCCCCTGGATTTCGTTCAGCTTTTAGGTATGTATAGGTTAGGTTAATAGGATGCACTATTTTTGCACAAAATTCTGGGAATCTACTTGAATAACAAGCAGTCTATGTGTTATCCCCTATCCCTGTACCGAATTTTGGCGAAATCCGTTCCACCACACCATTTGAGCGTGATTAAGATGAGTAAGTAGGTAACAACATCTTCACAAACTTTTAGTTTTATAATATTAGATGGATAAATATTTCTGCGGGCAAATAATAAAAATATGTTTTGTCAACTTTAATCTTAAGTACCTATATGGAGGAATCGAGTTTAATATTCCTCTACACCGAAAGATTCTGTCAAAGTGCGAGGTGAGTGCAGTTATCGAAATCACAATTTTAACCAGTGAAACTACCTATTCATTCAACGTTACCTCAATGAAGTATAATTGAATATTTACCAAATGAATGCAACAGGAACTCTGTCTGCCTGTCATCCCTAAATAACTGAACTAATTTGGATAAAATTACAGAAATAGGCTAGCTACTACTTGGGAAAAGATATAGTCTAGGTATGTTTGTTTATGATAGGCAGATTTGTGGCGGACTAGGGTCCGCCGGTATGCTATAGGGATTCACCCAAACTTGAACTAAAATCATGGTTTACAGTAGCTGGTACTGCGTAGTCTTTGATGCTATAGGTACGTCCCCAGAATATTCCATTTCATAATGAACGGTCACAATTACAATGGCATATCATTTGTACACAATACGTTATTATAACGATATGTTCGTGGACATGCTATTTTCAAGGTTATAAAGACATTTAGCTGTAATGAAATTAGACATATTGTTTGTTATTACAACGTAGGACGTAACAATTACTCAGCTTATTGTGGAAAATAATTGCAAACCAAATTGTAGTATACCTATGAGTATTAATGTTAATTTCAGAAATCATTCAATGACCAGTAGGGCTAACATGAACTCTTAAAACAGGTCAATAATAATTCTATTATTGACCTGTTTTAAGAGTTCACAAGTAGTATGACAGTAATTCTACTATCATATATGTAACTGCAAATATAACTTTGTAATCTTATTAATTTATTTATATACATGAGTGTATTATAGTCAGTCAATCAACCAATTAACCTATCGCAGTCCATAAATCAAAATAGTACCTATTTTAAAACAAATAGATTATAACATTGACCCCAATTCTGACGTTACCATCTCTAAACTTAAATTTCTCTAAAATTTCTCTAATTTTAGTTGTGTCAAGCTAATTTTAAGTTAGTTGTGTGTTCTCAGAATACGAAATTACATTTTGACAGGACTAAACTGACATTTAGAGATTTTTAGCTTATTTTAGTTAGCTTGTGACAAGACAGAATTGGGGTCATTATCAATCAAATCAATTAGCCTAACGTAATCCACTGCTGGACACTGCCTCTCCCAATGTTGGGAGGTTTTGGCCTACCTACTGTGTCCGTCGCTGGCCAGATGGGTTGGTCCATCTCCAGCAATGGACTGCATTAATTAATAGAAATTAAATTGACACTATAGCAATAAACGATTTCTCTGATTTCATCATAGCTAACTGTATTTAAATTAAAGTGTCTGTATTTTAATTACTTTGAGTAATGCATTGGATGTGCATTTGTTTATGCATGCATTTCGCACATGTAACAAACGCGTATAAAAAAACAACGAACTAATTAGCGATTAATATTATTGTAGAATTACAGAAGTCAATGCTCTCGTGATCTGCCTTGTACTTCAGACGTCTTTGGCAGCAATACACTTTTATAATATCGGTATGACAAACAAAATATCAAAATATTGTGGGACATTCTACACAACACTATCTAGACCTAAAGTAAGCATAAATAGCTTGTGTTATGGGTTCTAGATTGCGGATAAACATACTTAGATAAATTTTTTTTGTAAACACATACATAATTATACGTAAAATGTCTTCAAAACAACTTTCTTGCGTTGTCAAGTTGTTCAATGTTGTCTTTTTACCCGACTGCCGAAAGAAGGGTTATATTTTTCGCGTATGTTATGTGTGTGTGTAATATTCTTTATTGTGGCATATATTATCTTCTGAACCACTGTACGGATTTCTATTATTAGTGTGTTCTAGGGCACAAACAATTTGAAAAAAAGCTATGTGGCGGATTTTTGACGCCAAAATAAATGTTGTCAAAAATATTTTCACTGTAGGGTATCAAAATGAAGGAGACCGCCAGCTAACAAACTTGTTTCGATCTTTTCAGCATCATTCATATTTTTTTAGCGAAAGAGTTTTTTTTACTTTTTGGACATAATCATACAAGAGGGCTCTTATAATTATGTCTTGAAAAAAGTACAATACGCTTAAATAGCAAGTATATAATTACCCCTATAAATATTATACATTTTGTTCTGTTTCCATTTGAACCAAACTCTTATTACAATAGAATTTATCTTTCGTAAAGTCCCTATCACACATGCTCCTTTTATCTCTACGAATTAGTAGCTTTTCGTCAGCCCACGACAAAAGCCAGTTGCTACCGATTGATCATTTTTTACTCGTTAATGCCAGTAGCGGAGCATGTCCTTTCCTCGCCTGCAATGCTATCATTCACCATTGGACGTAAGATTTTCAGTTTTACTTGTACACCTACGCTTGGTCTGGAAATACAAAAAATAAATCGACCAATGCACATAGATATCTACTTAGACTTTACAAACTATATAGACACAGTAAGTAACACTACTCTTTTTCTTCTTAGCGTTAATTCCCAGTCGCATCCGAAGCTTTCAGCTCGGAGTCTGAGGTCCGCTTTACCAGTCCTAACTACGGATTTGGCTAGACCTCGATATTTTCCGAGAAGCGATTGTCATCTGACCTCCACAACCCAATGTTAACATTAGGCGATATCGAAGCTTTGCAGTTAGACCGTTGTTTTTGGATTTTTTAGGGCTCCAACTACCCGTAACGACTGCCATAGATGTTCTTATGGCAACCGGGACCGACGGCTTAACGTGCTCTCCGAGGCACGACCAGACCAATGCAAATACTCATAAATTTCATTCACACAAATATTTGCACTGAGCGGGGATGAACCCGCGCCTCCTGCGTAGCGGCCGCGTTCACTACCGCTACGCCACGGAGGCTGTGAGTAGCACTACACCGCAGCGTAAAAATATCTACTAAATACTTTCATACAAGTTGACATATATTCGTACATACATCCGATAATTGACAGTTTAAAGAACAAAATTGACATTAGCTTACTCACTTATCATAACGTCTTTTTAACAAAAGCATACTGTTAGGTACTGTATACTGTACTATTGTTAGAAATGTTCTGTCCATAGATATTTCAAATCTTTACATTTAGGTATAAATTAAGCGGTGTCTTGTTGACATGTGTAGCTGGACATGAAGCTACACATGCAATATTATGTTCAACATGTAATGGAAAAGCTGTGTTTAGTGATTGTAATAAACCTGCGATGACAGGCAGATAAACGTGAATCACAAACACTTTCCTATCTCTCTAATAAAATAATATTTCCGTATAAAATGAAACGCCGTTCGCTGATGCTAAAAGTAGCTCATGTGCCTGGGCCGTTAAACTTCTAGGTCATTGCAAGGGGACGTACACAAGGTTGTCGCCTGTCTCAACTGCTCCAAACAAACGTGAATCATAATGACAAACTTACTCATCACTCTTTAGTAGTTCATTGTTATATTTTTGCCTCTAAATATTTCTTTGCCAACAATATTTGTACATTCACGTTACCTTATCAGTTTTATACGTTTATCACACCAACGCGAACGGTATATTGACTTTAATAAAGCTGGATGTTTGTAGCTCAAATATATTGGATTTCGAGCGATAGGACAGGACTTGATACTCTTTCACGACTGTGAATATACAGAAGGGTAGGCAGAGGTGTTTAAACACCAACTGCCTGTTATTAAGTGGACACACTTAACAGCAGGTGAAACTGTTGCCGTCAATAAGACTATTGAGAAATTCCTAATAAAAAATCTAAAGGATACTTTCACTATGACCTGGGATTCCAAGTTAAAACCCCATGTAGGTATAGTAGATATTTATATTCACAAAGCCTGTGTATAACTAATGTTTACTGATTATCACATTTTGATAGGTGAAATTATTTTTAGACACAAACACACTTTCTGTACGCCGCCGATATGTAACATTACTATATATATCTACATAGATTAAAAAACGAAAACAAACTAAACACAAAATAATATTTTATTTCTGGCACATAAGGTTGAACAATAACTTAATATTACATTACATGACTGGACAATGAATAACACTAGAGAGGGAACATCACTATTAATCACTTGTCATCGAGCACTTCCACTGTTGACGCACTGCTTGCATTATCACGGTCCTTGTTCTCTTGATGTTCATATTCTACATTTTTAACTATTGATTCAGAATCAGGTAAATCAGCTTTCAACGTTCCAATCCTTTCCTGATTTTCTTCATTATTTCTCTGAACATTCTGCGGTTGCTCATTACTAATTTTCAATTTCTTACTTTTAGAGTTCCCCATTTTGTGTCTGAGATGCACCGATACAGAAACGCGAGTGACAATAGCGGTATAGCCACACTTTTGTAAAGATAAAACCGCTGCTGATAACAGAATCTGTATAATTAATACTGACGCCGGCACGGATATGTCTGTTCCCAAATAAAGTGCAAATGACACTGCAGTTGGTAAGATAGGACTTCTGCAGACAAAACATAAGTACTGATATATAAATACAAGATAAGACGACAATGACACATCGTCTGCATTAATGTTTCATTGACCGAATGCTTCTGTCTCATTTACAAATATAATAAACGGGATCTTCATGACAAAAGAACGCTTTTGTTCCTTTGTGTGCCGTTTAAGGATGTATTAAACCGTCGAAAAACGTCTAGATAAAGAAAGAAGTTGGGTAAAAATACTACACTATTGATATAACATCCAGTTGGTTTAGCTAGTAATGACAGTAGTTCAGTATTTAGTTGAAGTACTGTAATTATAAGCAAAAGATTGTGAGTACGAATCCCACGAAGCGTCAAGTTTTATATGGTATCAATCAATCATGTCCACTGCTGGACATAGGCCTATCCCAATGTGCGCTATTGCTAGCGATCCTCCACCTTCCCACATACTGAAACTACCTTATGGACTCGAGTACTAGCTTACAGATCACTACTCAGCCTTACTAAACAGAGGTGTACACCCAAGTAGACAAAGAAAACCGTTGAAAACCGTACAGGTAGACAGTTGCCAAGTCGTAAAAAATTAACGTATAAGAACCTACATTCATAAAGAAAGTTTGTAGGTATAGATAGATGGATATTTGATTGATTGAATAATTACAGATTATCAGACAAATCAGTAAATTCGCAGGAAGATATCACTGGCGGTATAATTTTTATTTCTGTATTGGTATCATAACAGTTTTAAATCACAGCTACAATAAAATGTGTAATATTCATACAATTACTATGTTTATGAAGATGGTATAAGTATATGATTCATGTATTGATAATGAAGTCTTAGGTTCAAGTATGTTTGTCATGTGTATAGGTATGCATTTGGATTTATAAGTAGGTATACCACCGAGTTAGACTAAGGTTCATATACTTAGCACGTAACAGAAGGCAAACCTAATATGCTGTTATCAGGAAAAATCAAAAGCATTTTGTCTGACTAGGGAATCACCTACTAGCTGTTTGGCCGCGTAGTTCCCAGAAGAATAGAATTTGGGCCACCCCATCTCCTCCCATGCGGTGTTGTACAAGGCGACTAAGGGATAGGGCTATGTAACATCAGGCAGAAATATACAGCCCAGACTCAGTCTCAGATGCATGGCTCGAGTCAACAATAGTGCCCGGAATACGGCAATAGACCGAATACAATGATTGGTGAAATGTGGGTGTTAATTCACCTCTGCCTAACCCTCCGGGGATAAAGGCGTGATGTTATGTATGTATGTACGTATACTAGCTACGCAACTCCACGTTCGTAAGAGAACTTCCCTATATACTCAATCTGAAGAAGAGCATAGGATTCGTACCTACTTTTTATTTAAAGAAGCGTTATACCGCTACAAAGGGGTTCCATGCAGGTGGAACCGCAGGCTGGGGCTAGTATATAAATAAACCGCGTATATGACTCGACGAACTGTTATTAAAAACAATGAATGTTGTAAGTCAACAAGATAAAGCGGCTCTTTGTAATCCATATCTTGCTTAATTTCAACACCCAATGACGTGGCAGGTGCGAGTGATTTCATGAAACAAACAGTGAATGATGCTCGGAAACCATGGGATATTCGAAAACAAAATATTTTTCAATAAAATATTATGTTTTTCTTCAATCGCATCTGAAGCTTTCACCGCAGAGTCTGAGATCCGTTTTTTTCCAGTCTAACTGCGAGTTAAGCATTTAGGATGATCTTCGATAAATTCCGTGAAGTGACTGACATTTTTTTTCATACTCCTTAGGTGGCCGACAAGCACACGGCTACCTGATGGAAAGCGGTTACCGTGGCCTATGGACGTATTCAACAACAGGGGCGCTACACTCGCAATGCCGGCCTCTATCCGACCTCCACAATACATTGGCGATTGGCGACATCGAAGTATTGCAGTTAGAACAGTGGTTGGACTTTTTAGGGCTCCAACTAACTACCCGTAATGACTGACCGTAAGACGACCGGGACCGATGTAACATTTATGAAATGTTAAAAACTTTGCAATAGACACTATTCATTTTCACTTGTCCTAAAACGAGCAATCAATCAATTTCACCCCTAGGGGCAAAAATCAGGGATGACTGATTGTAAACTTTGTATTCAAATGAGAAAATTTCTTATTTTAAAAAAAGCTAGTTAAAAAAATGCTTCGTGATTCCTTCCGCAGAGCGTAGTAGTACCTAGTGTTGTAACGGTGTCCACGTCGTTTGAGTTTCACATTCCCTTCACATCGATTTAGTGACTTATTTTTTACAATGAAACTAATAAAAAACAGGTAATCAACATTTTATTATTAGAACCATGTAAAACAAATTATCAACGTGCACATTAGGCGCAATATGTTGTTGTACTTAAGGGACAATAAAGTGTAGTCCTCAGGTGGTAATGTCTTCTATTGTACTCACTGAGTCACCTTCTACATTTCATTCTTCAATATCTTCGTCACACATCATATGGGTAGAAACCATAACGCAAAAAAGAACTGAAAGAATTGCATCATGACTGCTCTAATACCATCAGATAGCAAGTTCGTTAGAAAATTTTTGACCCTGGTTGCAACCTGAAATATGAAATATTAATGAAAATATGATACATATTCATTAAGTTACACAAAATTTAATAAAAGGAATAGGTATAGCAGAATATACTACGAAGGAAATAATATTTCAGAGGCGAACTAAATGAAACCACATTTTGACTTCGAAATAGATAAAACCAAGAGCTTAAAAAATATGATATATGGTTCAAAACGTAACATTTTCTGGTTATTAAAATTAAATGTATGAATAACACTTACAGGTGAACTATCATATAAAGCTAAATCACTTGTCGATTCAATAGATGGATCAGCTATGGCTTCAATAATTGGATTCAATACTAGCTTCACGGTTTTTTCAGGAACTACAGTATCATCGACGTTTACATATGACTTCTGAAAGCAAAAGAAATGTTGATTATCATTATACAGACAGAGTGATTAAATAAAGCAACCTATACAATACCAGCCATTTTAATATTGACTGATTAACATTTGACTGCCTCTGTGGCGTAGCGGTAGTGAACGCGGCTGCTACGCAGGAGGCGCGGGTTCGATCCCCGCTCAGTGCCAATATTTGTATGAATGAATATAAATATTTGCATTGGTCTGGGTGTTTCTATGTATTATAATATGTATGTATTTACAAAAAAAAAAAGTATCTAAGTATGTATATCCGCATTCTAGATTCCATAACACAAGCTAATTAAGCTTACCATGGGTCTAGAAAGCGTTGTGTAGAATGTTGTGGAATATTTATTTTATTATATTATTTATTAATAAGCTACACAGTTATCTGATGAATATTATTATCTTTCGTATGAAAAAACCCATGGCTAGCGGAGGTGGTTCTGTCGGACTTGGACCGACTGAAACCGCACGCCGTCACGGGTCTGATATGCCAGAATATAAAGTGGCCCAATAAGCCATTTCCCTCACACCCCGGTACGATAAATTGTACCTAATTGTTTTTTATTAGGAAATTCAACAATGAGAATATGACTCAAACTCTGTGTCAATTTCAATACTGATTTAAAGTAAAAAAGGCATTGCCTTCTGACGTTTTTGTGACGTTTACTATTTACTGCCACCTGGACAAGTGGCAATTTTTGACAGGCGCGCGGCGTAATTGTAGAAAAGAACGACGAATGTATGGGATTTGACGTTTATGATATTGCCGACTGCCATATACGTCAAATCCCAAATATTCGTCATCTTGAATCGACAACACCCTACTTCTATAATGTTGGTTTACAAACTAAAGCAATAGGAGTTCGTAGACCATTTCGTAAGAAGACAACTGCTGCAAGATTTTGTAGTCCGCAAATAAATATTTATATATTATGTATCCAATATATCTGCAGGTGCCTTAAGACTTTAACATTGCTTTAGAACTTAGAACTCCCATAGAAGTTAGCCTATCTGCCCCTCTAGACAAGTGGCAATTCATTGCTCGGCGTATGATGGAATAGAATGCCAAATGTATGGGATTTGACATATATGACAGGCGTCAACGAATGTCAAAAACGTCAAATCCTATACATTTGTCATTCTATTCCATGATACGCCGTGCAACGAATTGCCACTTGTCTAGGGGTACTGGTAGGAAATCTATCCATATCACTTACAAAAGTAAAACACTCACCTGAGGTGAAACTACTTCTAGTTCCTTACGATTGTCATTCTCCAATCTTCTTAATCCTATGTCGTTATTCGCAATAGTGCCATTAGATTTGTTTACTAACAAATATATCAACGAAGAAATTAAAACCCACGAATTCAACATCTGAAAAATAAATTCTAATAAGTTAAACAATATTTTAATGTTCGTGAAAAAAGACACAAGTACTGTTTATATTAAATGTTTAAAAAGAAAGGAGACATAGTCAAAACAATTTGAAAAATACGTAAAGAAAGTTCTTACCTTGACTAAATATTAACTACACTAAACTAACTTCAAAAAAGTGAATGAATTTTATAGATATTGAAAGGTTCGTTAGGTAATTATAGGTACATTAGCATACATTAAACTAACTACCTACATAATATAACGATAACTATGATTCATGTCATAAGAATTAATACGTGATTACAATTAGGTAATATAAACTAAAAAATTGCAAAGACATCAGGCATCAAATTGTATGTGTCGTGGCCATATCGTAAAAATGATCATTGCAAAAAGCCAAGTCAGCAAAGGAGATGGATACTCTTCCATACATTCGTGGGCCTGATTGACAGAAAATGGAGCTGTCAGCTGTCACAGCTTAAAAATTCAGTTGATAAACACAAGAAATAATTAATCGATTAACGGAAATCGATTGAGAATTTATTTTTATTACACTATTATTTGGTATTTTAAATGGTTATTATTATTATTATGATTAAGTTTTGTTCACTCTGATTGATTTAATATCAAATTGTGATGCAAGTGTTATAATACGCAATATTGTTTAAATAATTTTTAGTAATCGATATTTTATTTTGCTAGTGAAATAAATTTAGTTTTAAGATTTCTCGTCTTCAAGATTTTCAATTAAGCTGGTTTTTTAATATTTCGAAATAGAAAAAAATACCGCTTTTTTTAAGTCATATCTCAACTCATTACAATTTTGGCCCAGAAGTCCCCGTCTCCTTTAGAATGATGTATTCATTCTAAAATTGCTGAAAAGTTCTTGAAATGATTCTTCTCCACTCCAATTTGATTTGCACAATGCACTACTATGCATGTGCACATGCACATTGTGGTACTATATACTCTCTAAAGTATGGAGACCTCTTCGAAATTAAGCAGCATTACGCATAATGTTTGGAAACGAGTTCTATTCCCAGTCCTAACGTGATTTAGGTAATGTACTGTTATAGAAGACAGAAATGGTATAGAACTGTCGGCCAATATGAAATTTCATTGATTCATACGGCAGAAATTCGCACGTCGGTCGCGTCGTATTTCTAACTCACATAATGATCCCGTAATTGCTTTCTATTAGGACGACGCCTATTAATGTATTAAAAATTATTGAGCCCACAACTCGCATGGCATGCAGCATGTCATGAACATCCTGTGTTTATGAATTAGTACTTATTACTTAACGCTTAAGTATACGTAAAATAGATTAGTATTTCATACATTTTCTTTTCTATAAAAAGCGACTTTCCAAATATCTACATTGTTACAATATTGTTATTTAATTTTTACGTTGGCCTTTTTCACAACGAGTCTACTACGCTGACTCAGACTGCTCCTTTCTGCATTTTAATAACATTTGACACACAATGGGAACTATCTGGATGAAAATGGTGATCTGACGATGTATGCTTTTAGTCACATGGATTTAGCCAATTTGTATATCTATGTTTTTTATACCACTTAGGTGGCAGATAAGCACACCTGATGGAAAGTGGTTCATCAGGTGTGCCACCATTAACGGTAACCAGTGATGCCGTGGTCTATGGACATATGCAACACCACTGGCCAGGGATTCTAATTCTACGTAACAATAACAAAAAATCAAACTGTCATGGTAATAATTTATACAAAAGAAACCAACCTCAATTAATCTAAAAAATGATTTTGGTGCTTAGGTAATAAAGAAATTCCTACCCATAATAGTCATTTAAGAGATTAATGTATTTTCCTAATTCTGATCATATAATTTACCATATTTGCCAATTCTTCTACATATTTCTTCTATAATAATCTATATACACATAGTTTAACTACAGAACTCCGATATCGCCAATTGGTTGTGTAGGTCAGATGGCAGTCACTTCACGGAAAATTTCGAAGTTCAACCGAATCACAATTACGCTGAAAAGTCAATCACAACTGAGTTGATGATATCTATGCCGATTCCACTTTGGTTTAAAATGGATTCCGACAAACAAATCAATCTCTCCTCCTTCGGTTAGAAAGGATTTCACTATTTTTTTTTTTCATTGACCTTCTGAGGTTGGTACACATTTATATTCTATCTAATCCCTACTTCCCTACTAATATTATAAATGCGAAAGTAACTCTGTCTGTCTGTCTGTCTGTCTGTCTCACTTTTACGACTAAACCGCTGAACCGATTTTGATGAAATTTGGTATAGAGGTAGGTTAGACCTTGAGAAAGGACATAGGCTATGTTTGGTCGCGATAACCGACATCCACGCGGGCGGAGCCGCGGGTAAAAGCTAGTAAGAAATAATTGAAAACATTGCAGTATTGCAGCAATAAAAATTGTTGTTGATTCGTATCTCCTTAATGTCGCCTAAGGCATTATAGTTAACTGACATGCGATAAAATCGATACACATCAGACTGTTGTTAACAGTTCGCTTAATAAAATAAATATCCATTAGTTAACGTTTTGTAGGGAAACTGAAATTCGATGAATTTGTTACTTTTTGTAAGCTTATACTTTGTTGGGTTTTATTGTTTATACTTAGTATATTATTTTCTATTTTAGTACCACTTTTTAACTTACTTAAGTAGGCACTGACTGTTATTTCTACAAAAATGTAAGAAAAGCATGTTTAGTAGTCAGCCGAATAAATCGTGAGTTTTTGTTTGACTGGCATCACTGAAGATCTTTTTTTTGTCGCTTATAAATTTTGGCACAAGAGATAGATTATAAGATAGATTGAGTACATGAAAGAAAGATAGTTTATTATAAAGAGAGTAACTTGAAAAATAATAAACATGGACTACTTTTCATCTCTAGAATAGGTTCCTGCTTGACGTCGTGGAGGGTGACATCATGACATGCGTGCCAATAATGGTCTCACTACCGTGGACGCCCAAGATCTTGCGAAATGGAGAAGAAAGAGCCGGAAGGCGGACCCTGAGCTCCGAGTTCACCTTGACTTCGAATGCAATCAGGAAAACACGTCTCTATGAGGATGATGATGAACAGGTTCCTATGTGTCGCGGGAACGGGATCAGCATTTCAGGCAGATGTTGCCGCGGTCAATATTTAGTTCTGCATAAATGCAAATATTGTGTTACGCACTAAAATGAAATGTAATGATTCGAATGAAATAAAACGAAGTAACTAGTTAATTACTATTTATTACAATCAAATATCGTAGATATTTTTATGCAGTATGATATATTTGGTAGTCTATAAGCCGATATCCTCTGGCATACCATTACGGTATAGGCAGAGGCGCTCAAGGAATCACTTGATTTAGGTACACCTCATACAAATAATAGTGCAATGAGAAGTTTAAAGATTCGCCATGCGGCTATTCGAACACCGTAAAATATTAAATTTGTTAGCAAACTTCTTCTTATAGGCGCAATCTGAAAAAAAAATCAAAATCTTTTATTTGTAGAATTGTAGTCATACATGAAGTTACATAAAATAAATAGTTGAGGAACTATGAGGAACAAATGAAAATACATAAATTTATACGTTTCCTCTTAAAATTGTACCCCTCCTTTGGCTTTGCCGAAGTCGGATAAAAATTATTACATTTCAGCATATCTACCACTAAAAGTTCAGCCCTGAATGAGGTAGTATTATATTATCCTATCCTACTTATATTATGAACGGGAAAAATTGTTGATGTTTGATCGTTTGTAACTCGAACACGCAAACGGCTGAATATTTCTGCCGTTAGCTTTTTAGTTAGTTATCTGCCTGCCTACTCTGTCCCAATGATACATGCACTCAGATATTGTTCTGTACTGTAGGTATACAGGGCAAGGACAATAAAAACGGTGAAATAAGTGAGAAAAGACAAGAGAGAGGAGAGAGAGTAGAGATTCTCTTATATCCTACTAATATTATAAATGTGAAAGTTTGTGAGAATGGATGTGTGGATGTGTGGATGTTTGTTACTCTTTCACGCATAAACGGCTGGACCGATTTGGTTGAAATTTGGTATGTATATAGGTTATACCCTGGATTAACATATAGGCTATATATCAGCGATGAACGGGATCAGAATTCCACGCGGGCGGAGCCGCGGGCAACAGCTAGTATTTTAATAATCTGAATTGCACTTACATAAATATCATGAGGTGGTAATGGAATTGCAGATACCTCGACGTCTTTGTCAACAATTGGGTCAATCACTACCTTTACCCCCTTTTTAGGACGAATATCTCGGAGGTTTGCATATGAATCCTGAAAGTAAGAGAGTAAACTTAAACGTTAAACTTGACTTGATTTAAATAATACGCACAAGACCGTTTTTTTTACAGAAAACCAGCCATAATTTTAGTAATAATTAACCGTAATTAATCATTGCATACATAACTAGTAGACTGACGCAGACAGAGGCCTCGGCTTCGCCTGTAGTATATTTTGAAAGCCCATAATTTTTTAGTCTTCAAATTATGTATGGAAATCTGGCGGATTTTTTTACATTTATGATCTCTTGAATGGTAGCGTGATAATATTATAGCCTTTGTCGATAAACGGACTATTCATCATAAAAAGCTATCCAGCCTAATAACATTGGTATAGATAAATAATATAGGAAAGCACTTACTTGTATTGAAGCTAATCGAAATTCTTTTGGCACATCCTCCTCCAAGCTTCTTAATCGTACATCGCTGTTCAGGATATGACCATTGGAATAATTTATCAACAAATTAATTGTCACTGGCCAAATTAAAATCCACGAAGTTAACATTTCCTATTTATTTTTTATTTCTTTAAATGAATTTTCTAAAGTCAATTTGCAGAAACGCCTAACCTTGAAGGAATATTGATAATATGAAGCGTCACAAGTTAACTTAATATCTAGGTAGTTGAAGTAAATGCATTGTACAAATTGTTCAATTCATTAAGTAATTATAAATTAATATACCTACATTAACCAACCACAATCCAGTTCATAACTATGTATCTAGTTACAAAAGATCAAAAAGATAAAATCGATTCTTTTCAATATTATGTAATAACTCTAGTACATTGTCTTAAATTAAAAATACGTAAAACCATACTTAGCTTTACTGTTGTTAGAGCTATCGGGATCGATAATGTGTTGTGTGGAGGAAACTTTAAACAATACATAGTAATAAATATCCCGATTGCTCAAATAGTAATGTAAGTGAACATGATAGTTTAAATACCTACATATATAATTTGTTTTTATTAAAATTAGTAAAAGAATGGTGTATAAATCCCGCTAACAGTGGACCTGATGAATTGAAAATCATGGACCGATAATTCTTTCACAATTTAAAAATATTTGATACTACTTTCGGTAATAACAATAATAATCAATGGTATATGGAGTCCCATCAAGGTCTTCGGGACCCAAGTCTACTACTTCTAATAGCTAGTAGACCTGCTGATTAAAGGAAGAGGCTCTGGCAGGTCAGAAGCACTTGAAATCGACAGGCATGCATGAGAGATTTAACGACAGCAGAAAAAGTTAGGGAAAGAAGGATAAGGATAGAAGTAGATGGCGGGCTGCTATCTCTGTCTACCCTAGAGGGAAATAGGTGTGAATATACGTATATATGTGTCTTAGTTCCTTTTGCTGTCAGCCTTCATAAAATATTATAGGATAATAAATAAGGTATATTCCACAATGCCTATTATCCCAAAGAAAAGGTTATAATGACGAAAGATAAACTCCGAAATGTCAGTAATAAATAATCATTTTATTCAATTTCATCTAAGCAATACATACAAAATTTATTAAACTAACAAATGTAATTCGGAGTCAAGGGTTAGGAAGGTTGACTTTTTTGATTTCAGTTTATGAGAAAAGTAAACATATTTCACAATTTGCTACTTTAATTTCATTACATACATTACTATGCTTGTTAATATTTTTTTCAATAACAAACACTATTTGCTAGATAATACTAATATGCAAAACCGTAGTAAGATAAGTAATAGTATCAAATAGTAGAAAAAGTTAACCTTTATTATTTAAATTTTTATTATACTTAACACGTATAAACATTAATATAATTATTGGTTCAAGAAGAGCCGCCTTCACTGGTGCGGCCACGTCTTGCGGTAACCGCCAGGCTACATGGGCAGCAAATGCCTGGAAATGGCGCCCCCGCCGGGTCCAGGTAGTTGGGAAGCCCAAGAATCCTGGCTTGACTTCGTGGAGGATGGCATTTGTACAAATGGTCTCACTACCATGGACGCCAAAGATCGTGCGAAGTGGAGGAGGAAGAGGTGCAAGGCGGACCCTGAGCTCTGAGGTCGCCTTGCCCTCGGATGCAATCAGGAAAATACGTCTCCATGAAGATGGTGATGATAATAATTATTGGTTAAAATCAAACTAAATATGCAATAAATATGCACATAATTGTCACTGAAATCATCAGTGGAATCATCGAAAATAAATCAATCACAATGAACGTTTTTGCGCATTATGATAAAGTTCTATAATGTCATCCACAAAACTAAGTCCTCTGGCGATATCTTCTGGTGTACTTGATGAATCGCCTTCTGGTTCATCACTCAATATGTTCATGACGCCACACGCCATAGGAACAGAAACCATGTCACAAACAATAAATTTAAGGAAATACCACATTACTTCTCTAACACCGTGAGACATTAGTAAGTTCGTAACATAATTTCGTAGTCTGATCGCAGCCTGAAATAGGAAACAGGTAACAATTAATTAATTATTTCAATAAAATCGTCAAAACTAGTTACACACTGACTGATTCAAAACATTAAGGTACTACTTTTTTTACATAAAATTTAACTATGCAACCAGTGATCTGCAGTGAGCCTACCATGACAAACATAAGCGGTTCAGTTGTCTAAATTCGTTTTGAGCAGCATTTTAGCGTGTATAGCTATCCCTCTCTCTCGCCTCTCTATGGAATTTGACGTTTATGACATGACGTAGGTACGAGTATATTCGTCAAATTCCACACATTCTTCATTCTATTCCACAATACGCCGGCCAACGAATTACTACTTGTCTAAGGGGCTGAACCCTTAGAGTATCATAAAGTACTTACTTGATTTCGAGCAAAATCAACTTCTGCAGGATCGTCATTCAACGAATCTCTTAATAATACTTTATCCTTCAGGATAAAGCTATTGGCACTGCTAACTAACAAATACAGCACCGCAGAAACTAATAAGCAGGAACTCGACATCTGAAAGATAACGTTTGTTTAGTTAAATTATTTCTTTTTCAGCCGTGTTGGTTCCCGGTGGAGTAGAATAGGGCCACCCCATCTTTTCCTGTGGGTGACGTACAAGGCAACTAAGGGATAGGGCTGTTCTCTATCCGACTGTAAACATAATATAACAGCCCATGAGTAAATTTACGTGGGACCGAAAATCATATTTGGCGAATTGTGGGTGTAAATACACCTCTGCCTACCCCTTCAAGGATTTACAGGCGTGAGTATATGTATGTATATATTACTTTTTTAATTAAATTGATCATCATCTTGCTTTGCTGCCGGTTGCATCCGTTCACCTCGTAGCCCGGGATCCGCGTGGTTTATCTCCTCCTTTCGATTTGGGTTACATAGATTCTATCGATACGACTGCCGTTTGGTCTCCTAAACCCAAAAGGAAATCCTATATCAGACCCTGTTCCTTAAATCAACTGGTGCGCCCGGCTTGCAGCAGTGGTTGTCTTGGCCCTGAATATCCTGATGGGGGTCTTAGTTTGAAACAAGTAAAATATATAAAAATAAAACTTACCTTGTTTGAATTTTAGAGATGTTGAAAGTACAGAAGTTAACTCTTGAATAAAACCTTTTAGCTTGGTGAATTGCAGTTGAATGCAATTTATAAGTTGTGATGTTCATCAAGTAATTACTCATTAGTATACATTAAACAAAAATTTAAGTTACATCATAGCTATGTCATTGCATATAGACCTATTAATAAATTTAAAAAAAGTCATTACCTATTTAATGTCATCATCGGTCAGTAACACTATTTTTCAAATTGATTAGTGTATGTTCTACGAGGTTTATTGAAAAAATGACAGGTCAGAAGCACTCGAAACCCACTGACTTGCATTAAGGTTTAATATTAGTGAAGGTAGCTTGTGGAGTGCGTAATAACAGCAGCAGATGGCGGTAACGGTGGATTAAGTTCTGCTACACCTACTTTCGTATGGTTTATTTTAACTTTTACAGGCGCTTCGCATTATCTGGAAATTAGCATGCATTTATTACTGGTTAACTGTATAATAACGTCATCAGTTGGAGCACGGGACCTTGCAAGTCCCCATGCTTCACTCAGGTGGAGTACCCAGGTGAAGCACGGGTCCGGACTCCGGACCCATCCTCCCTTAAGACATCAAACTAACACTTCTTTGAACTCCTCTCCTGACTTGTACTATGTTGAATCATTTAAGTGTCATTTAACTAACATTCGAGATCATAAATACATGCGAAATGTGGGTGTTAATAGACCTCTGCCTATTTACACGCGTGAGTGCCTATAATATGTGTATGTAACATTTGAGATCAATACTTTTAAATATATATCGTCAGAACATATCTCAGTCAAGGCGTTCAAATGGTACACGATTGATGACACTGTACTTCGAATGTTTCAACGTGATATAAATTATACGGCTGATTTAAGTAAGTATAACCCTTGTTTACACCAGGGTCTAAAACATGTATTTGACAAGTGTTAAGAGATGTCTTCGTTCTGACAGACATGCTTAAAACATGTTGAAAATTTGTCATACAACTTACAAGATATGTAGTCTTGTGTGATAAGTTGTAAACAAATCTAGAAAGACATATTGTTCTGTCTTACTTGTCAAATACATGTTTTAGACCCTTGAAAGAAAAAGAAAAACATGTCTTTCTTTATCTTGTCTTTAGAAAGACATCGATATTTTTGTATCTCTCCCAGCATTATCTAGGATCCTGAATTATTCTCCAGCTTTAATATGATTATCATCCTCATAATGATTTCTCAATAGGGTTCAAAGTATACCTGTAACCGAAAAATGGACCACGGACGGTAAGTTTTTTGTTATTGATTGGTACCTATATCGGCTTTTCTGGGAGTGACTGTCGTCTGACCTCCCAACCCCGAGGGGAAAGCCTGCGCCAGAGCCTGTTTAGCAGGTGCACCGACTTGCAGATGAGGTTAGCTTGAGCCTTAAATTATATTGGTTGAGCCCCGTACACTCCTACTCGTACGTACAGGACATCCTGTACTTAAACTCGTAATACTTTTTGCTATCCCCATTTCCCGATTTGTCAACAAGTTACAATTAGTAATAAGATACCAAGTTCAAAAAACTATAAGAGTAAGTGCGCCTAATTGTAGTAGTTTAATGTATTAATTTAGAGATAGGGATAGGATAAGAAAAGGTTTTATTAAATTAAAATATTGTCAAAACCATCAAATCCAAATTAAATTAGATATTATCGCTGAGAACCACTCTAATAAAAATTTTAATAAATTCTGGAAAAATACAAATAAACTGAATCCGAAGCCGAGTCTTTCTGCGAGCGTAGCTGGTTTGCATGAACCAGCTGATATAGCGAATGCCTTCCAGCAACATTTCCAGGTGGATCCCCCCCCGCTTCGGGAGTCACGGGTGTTCGATACTGGGTGTCGTACCGAAAACTTATCTGTCAGGTTTTCTGCGCGGGAAGTCGCCGCTACAATCAAAGGAATGGTTAGGGGGAAATCTCCCGGTCACGATGGTCTCAGCGTCGAGCACCTGAGGTATGCGGGGGTGCACCTGCCACGCGTTCTGTCTATGTTGTTCGATCTTTGTATAAGTCACTGTTACTTGCCGGATGATTTGATTTAGTCAAATGTGGCAATTCTCAGTCAAATGTGTATGGGTTGCGATGCGGGGTGAGACAGGGGGGGTTGAGTTCACCCAAGCTTTTTAATTTGTATGTTGATGGTCTGATCGAGGAGCTCAGTAGCACCGGTACTGGCTGCCATGTAGGTGGCGTTTGTATTAACAATATTAGCTATGCCGATGATATGGTGCTGCTGAGCCCATCGATTGGAGCATTACGGAGACTACTTCATGTCTGCGAGGAGTATGCGGGGGCTCACGGGCTCAGATACAACTCTCTTAAAAGTGAGCTCATGGTGTTCCAAACAGGAGCGCTGGGGTGTCAACGGAGCGTACCTTCTGTTACTCTCGGAGGCACCACATTAAAGAAAGTTGACCAAATAAAGTATCTGGGTCACTGGGTCACTAGCAACTTGTCGGACTCTGTGGACATGGAGAGGGAGCGTAGGGCATTGTGTGTTCGCTGTAACATGTTGGCTCGCAGATTTGCACGGTGTAGTAAACAAGTTAAGTTGACACTCTTTAAAGCTTACTGTCAGTCGTTCTACACGTGCAGTCTGTGGGTGGACTTTACGCGGCGTGCATATGATGCTCTGCGCATACAATATAATAACGCGTTCAGGCTGATGTTCGGTTTGCCGCGCCATTGTAGCGCTTCATCCATGTTCGCTGAGGCGCGTACGGACTGTTTTTATACCATCATCAGAAAGCGCTGCGCCTCACTATGGGCCCGCGTGCGCGGCAGTCCTAACGTCATCCTGAGCACTCTGGCTGATCGGTGGGACTCCCCACTACTGAGCCGTTGGCTTCAGCTACATGCCCCTGTATATCGCCATCTGTACCTCTAGCAAAGGGAGCAGCACCGAAAGCCGTAATTTAAACATTATTACATAGATACTAACACTAGCTTAAGATCATAATTGTACTACTAACACTTTATATGGATTCTGAATCTGAAATAAATATATTCTATTCTATTCTATTAATTTTACTTAATACTAGCTTTTGCTCGTGGATGTCGGTTACCGCGACTAATCACAGCTACGATAAAATAACAATTCATTAATTTGTATTATTAATTTATTTTATTCACTCATAATTTACAATTAACATATAATATAATATATCATATAGGTATATTACCTACGTCTAAACTAATTAAAAATACTTATTTTTTAGAATAAAATTCGGACAGACGATTTCATTTAAAAATATTAATACTTGAAAATAGCACGACCGACGTCTTCTCACGTTAGGTAATTCTTCTGTGACTTTTTGGATCGTCTAATATTTTGTCGATAGCAGTCTTCATAAAGTCAGCAGCATTGCTTATCTTTTCAAGTCTTTCTGGGCTTATAAGCGTACTTCGAAAAAATAACGATCCATTCATTTATTATTGATGAGATGATGAAAATGAGAAAATTGAAATTTCATTCAAATAAATTATCATTTTTTTTAGTCGGTCATAATTTACAATTCACATATAATATAATGTATCATGTAGGTTTATTACGTTTACACCAAATAAAGATACTTATTTATTATTTTATTAATAAAATTCTGACATACTATTTAATATAAAAATTAATACTTGAAAATAGCACGACGTCTTCTCACGTTAGGTAATTCTTCTGTAACTTTTTGGATTTTCTGATATTTGTCGATAGCAGTCTTCACAAAATCAGCAGCATTGCTGATCTTTTCAAGTCTTTCTGGGCTTATAAGCGCCCTCATTTCTTCATGGATAGGTCCAACACCGTGGAAAGCGATAGTGCAGAGGTTGGTATAAGAGCAGGCAGCGACAGTAAGAGCTGAACCAATAAAGAGAACGAATATGCTGTTGAAGATCCAGGCGATTGTGCGGCCAACGTAACTGACTAGTGTCTGAAAGAATAAAAATAAGATTAGCACATGGAAACTGTGTGGAAGTTACTCATTGTGGAAGCTTTTGGAGGTTGTAAAGTCCTATGAACATTTATTTTTATAAAAACTAAACAATAATAGGACCCCTTATGGTATTTGAATACGGTGGTTACTGGTTTACGTACGCTTGAAACAGTTGACATGCCATTTACACCCTACAAATGGGAAATGAGAGTGAAAGAAGGGAACTGGCAATAGAAAAAATAGTGGAGTGAAGACTTAAAATAAGGGAAGAAATTTCCTTGGCTACCTCAGTGACCATACTCCATGTAGTAACAGTATTAGTATGAAAAGGTGGTGATACTTACTCTACCATAGGGAACTTGGCTCCACAGCAAACTGAAAATGGATGTATCTGGGTCCATTAAATCCGTGTTAGATCCATACATGTCGTAACTGTAACAAACAATGATAGGTATAGGTTATCAAAGTATTCATTATGATCGCAATCACTGGTGACTCTAGTGTGCCAATTAGATTCACAGCACTTGCTCTAAATGTCGAATACTTTGAAGAACAATATAAACTTGCTAAGCAAGACCTCAGCAAATAAACAGAAATGATAACTTTGAATTATTTAGCCTATCCCAACTCGGTGTCGATGAAACGTGAATGAATATTTATATTTTGCGTGAAGCGACTGTCATTTTATCTCCACAACCCACACGTGAAATCGAAGTTTTGTAGTCAGGGCGGACGCTGAGGTTTCAATTATCCGTAAAAGCTATCTTAACTTACAATACTGTATAAAAATTAGCATTAAAAATACTTTACAAGTACTTACATATTTGGTGAAGAGTATCCAGTATCATAAAGATAGCCCGGAGCATAAGGGATATCAGGGTATGCGACCTCTGCTGTGTTTGGAAAATATCCATTTCCAAGGATTCCCATATCGTCCTATAATCAAAAAAAGATTTTCTTTATTACCAAAGTTTACTGCCTATTGCCAAGGAAAGAGTTGTTATTTTTTTATTTTTTTTTGTAAATGGACAGAGCTGTATAAAATTGTGTCAGCAGCCTTAACATGGCGGCGTAGATATATATCTCTTCAATTAAGTTGATGCGATAATAATGTATTAGTCGAAGAGATAAAGTAGACATTTTTTTAAGAATTGTAATAAATATGTTTTTTCACTCGAAAGTAACCCGGACAATATTCCAAAAAGACTGCATGATTGCATCAGAGTAACAAAATATTCCTGGAATTATTTTCTTTACTGACCATTTCATTGTGGAATTAAGTTACCTAATTATTTGATTAAGAATTGTTTACACTTACAACTCTATTAACTTCGGTGGGAACTGCTGGTTGGTCTGCGAGCATAGCGTCATTCTTGATAACCGGACCTAAGGGTCTGACTGGTTCAATCCGTGCCCTACCCTGTACCTTCGGTGCTTCGGGCTTATATACAGGATGAGTCACATCAGTTTTAACCGATGCGTAGGTTTCGATAGGTTCAGTCTTTATATCTGGTGTGAACGCTGCATTTTTTTCTAATAACGAATAGGATGACGATATTTCGGCTGCGTAAGCATTTGTGGCTATAGCCAAAATCACGAGTATAATTTTGGACATCTGAAAAATAATAATATACATTATACATATATCTTACAATATTAAAAGTGTAAAAATTAACAGTGGACTTGGGATGCTGAAGACCGTGTGAAATAAGGAAATAAAAGTCGGAAAGCGGACCTCAGACTCTGAGGTGAAGACCTCAATCGCTCGACCCTGATGATGTGACCAGGACTAATACAAATATGATGATGATGATCATAGTTAGCAGTGGAATTTCGAATAGTGAAATTTATCAAGTTGAAACTTACCTTTTTAGGTTTATAGGCACAAGTCCTGGTCTTGTATGATCCTTCTCGAATGATGTCCTCGAAGATACTGTTGACTTGTGTACAGTTGCCTCTATTTAAAGGACTTTTTTCTATTGCAACTCATCCCTTACAGTTACGGTTATCTCCCTTTATTGTTTCGCAATAATGGACTAGTTGCACCCAAAGATAAAGATTTGTCAAACTTTTGGAATGTTTGTAAGAACTTATTACCATGCGTCATACAGTTTTTTTTTTTAATTCTTTGCAAATTTTGTTCTCAAATGTACTTCTATCTATATTACTATTATATAATTGTAAGTACATTGGAAATGTTTGTTCGAGATGGACGCAAAAACTATTTAACGGATTTTCGTGCGATTTTTTTTTTGTTAGACAGTCTTGGTCAGACTTAAAATCTTACGTTTATTTGATTGCAATCGGTTGAGTAGAACCGGAGATAAGAGATCCACGCGGAAGGCGGAAGAACAGGCGTAAGGCTAATATAAATAGGTACAATGACGAAGGAGTTTTGGTTGCACCTTTACACACAACTTTATGTGAAGAAAATGTATAGGTACTTATTAAGCTCATATAAAGTGTACATAAAGTTTTATATAAAGGCAAAACCAGATACAAGATTTTATACAAAGTTGTTGAATCGCAGAAAAGTTTTCAGCTTTAGTTGCCCTCAAAGCTTGCTGAACACTGAAAAAATTACGAACGATTTTCACGCGAACATATTATTTTTAGTACACATTAAATTCAGTACACAAAGAAAATACGTTTAATTTCTTCTTATGTAGCTATAATTTGTAAGACTGTGGTTTACTTACGGATTAGAACTGTAGGTACCTACGTTAAAACAATCAATAACTGAAATAGTAGTGGTTGCCACCTAGACCTTCGAGCCCTTACATTCAAGCGTTGCAGGCTTAGGCGTAGATTTTCATCTCGAGGTTGGGGGATCAGATAGCAGTTGCTTCCGTTAAAGTAAATCAATCAGCAGGAGTATGAGAGCGGACCTCGGAAAAGTGCAAGTTTTTTTATACCATTTAGGTGCCAGACAAGCACAGCGCCCACCTGATGTAAAGTGGTTACCATGGCCTATGGACGTGTGCAATATAAGGGGCGTCACACTCAAGAACCTTCTAATGCCCTTCTTGAAGAACCCCATATTGTAGTCGCTTGAAAAAACACGGTAGGGAGTTCATTCCACTGTTTAAGCGCGCGGAGAAATTAGGTTACAAATTCTATTTCGCGTCATAACACGTCATGATCTTGTATATTATCTGCATCCATACATACCTATATCATACATAAATTCATCTACAATTTGCCCCAATTGCGTCAATCGATGGACGGAAACGACAACTGTCCGCGGCCGAGTCCATGAATAAGTAATAAAAACAATTCTTTCATTTGACTTACTTTATACCAATTGACGTCGTTAGTGACCCAGTTCTATGTCCTATCGATGTTATAGGTAACTTTATACTCGTATAATAGAAATTGTTAGACAACGTTATCTAATAAACGTGTACCTATGTATTATACATCTAGCAAACCCTCGGCAATATAATCTGAAAGTTTGTGAAGATGTTTGTTACTCAATTAATCAATCAATCAATTAGCCTATTGCAGTCCACTACAGAACATATGCCTCTCCCAATCCTTTGCCTTCTGTTTGTTACTCAATCACGCACAAATGGCACAAGGGATACTGTCTGAAGTTTACGCGAATATCATCCGTCATTCTTTTAATTAAACCTAGAAAACTGAAAAATACAGCAAGACTTAACGACACAGTAAGCTCATTCTTCGTAAATTGATACCAACAATTCATCATGATACTTTATGATACCTTGCACTTCAAACTATGTGACAATTGCCATATTTTAGTCACTGCTGAAAAGTAGCCGAAACATTCTGCTAAAATGGTCTTATCTCAATCAAGGGGCTTGGATGATTCCTAGATTTGATACAGGGGTAGGGTACTTACAGTCTGAAACAACACTTCAACCTTTTTATACCTGGAATAGGTTCCAATGGGTTGTACATGATCAGAATTTCACGCGGGTGGAGTCACGGCTAGTTATTCATATTATTCATAATTTTTTACTTTTGACTCGACTGAACCAAACTGGGTCGGTTTTTACTGTCTAATCACACCCTAGGATTCGAGAAGCGTAAACATATCATATCATACTAGTGATTAATTTATTCTTATGTACCCAATATTTTGCTACGAGAATATTCTTTAGCGGAAAGACGTGGAGTAGATGAGGGAGGCAGGACCCCATTGATCCGTTCCGTTCCGCTACTGGCGGACGCGTAAGCATAGGTAATCTGTGGCTATCTTTAGCCTGGAATAGCTCCGAATGTGATAATTGTGTTTCCTAAGTATATTTTTCTTTTTTCTTTTAGCCTAAAAAAAGTTTGACAATGATTTACAAAAAAGATACACATATTTTTAAAAACTAAGCACTTGAAAAATGATTGGGTAGGCAGGTACTGTAAAAGAATATTATTACAGAAGTATGTAACTATTTTACCATCTAAATAAATACTATTTTACAGTGGTGAATGGTTAACAGCGCTCTTGTCTATCAGCCACTCACCATTATGTCTTGATTCAGACCATGATGAATTCTTTATGAAGGTGTGGAATCACTAAATTAAATGCTCATCTCTCTGAATTAGTTTAGTCATTCAGTCTTAGTAAACTTTGACGAAACTATTTCCTATCTTTATTTTTTTAACCAGATAATTTTGTTACGCATCCTTTTATGGGCTGTGTCACTCGACAATTTCACATTGTTTCCCATGGCACAATATTGTTAAAGATAAGTTTATAATGGTTCTAAGAAAAGTAAATTGCTTACAAGAAGCGGTTCTGTGTTTATCTACAAAATAATATTATATGTTTTGAAAGGCAAATATTAAAAATAAGAGCCTTTGTTAGTCTGAAGTTCAAGTTGGTATCGTACATTGGTGCTTGTTAGACAAGTGATAAGACCATGATAATTATGATCCAATGCAGTGCGTGCTCTTGCAGTACCCTTATAAAAAAATAAAGAGACTACTAGTTTGTCTATGGTCAATAACAACAAATGATTGAAAAGAGGTTGCATACACTCACCGTTTGACGTATTCCCAAAATAATAATATCTCCTTTTCCACAAACTCACTCATAATAATTCTTGAACTTAGATAACTATCAAACAAACATTGTGACGTATGTAATTTAGATTTTTATCTAAGTAATTTCATGATAAAACAGTTTTAATGACTAATAGGCACTTAGGAAACACAGTATTATATTTAGTGCACCAGAACAAAAAGATGATAAGGCAATCACTTTAGAACTGAAGCACGATAGTTCCGCTATTTACCTGTCTAATGAATTTTATTTATTTACCTATAAAAACCATTCTATACGGTCAATCATGTGAGGGCCTGTAAACGACTACTCGCTATTCAACACTTCAAGCCTTATCGATGCTACCTGTATTTGGATCAGAGTTCAGGGTTAAATACAAATCGATTCCTGTTCATTAAATCGAAAAATTTACTATCATAAATACAGACCATTGAATGTCACCTAGTTTTTAATCTACTTGCATGTAGCATAGATACATATTCATACAATACAACATGCATACTTACTTCTTTCGGACTGGGGTAGGCAGAGACAATTTCATTCTTGCTATACAATTCTCGCTTCTTCTTGTATCTATCATAATAGGGGAGATTCGGGTAGCCCCGGCCGGCGGGTAGCCCCGGCCACTCTCGGTTCTAGGCATTCACGCACACATAGATGAATAGTGCACACCTTAAAACATTCCCAGCGCCACGTATTTGAACATTCGCTGCAGCAGTGACGCAATCATCGAGTGAACGACACGTGACAGCTGATTGTTTTCTTTAACAATTTTTTTTCGTGCGCCGGTTACTTTTCAAACATAGTTTATGGACATTAAATGTAAGTATTTTATTATCATTAATTAATAATTCTGAGCAGTTATTAATGTAGTTAAAAGGATAGAATATTTGAAGCCAAAAAGATAGTTGGATTTTTTAAAATTTAAATCGAACTTTTGGTCGTGACGGTCGAGTACGACCGGACACAGTTTTGTCGGGTACCATCGGACACTTTTCGAGTGGAGAGAAAATCTTTATTATAATCATTCTATTGCGTTATTTTATTATATAAGGTTCTTTATGCTAAGAAAAATAATAAAGTATATTCATTTCTTTGCAGATCATCTGTTAAATGCCAAAATTTAAGGAAAGAGTGACTCAAAGAGGGAATTGGAACGGAGATAGAATGAAAATGACTATACAGTGTGTTAAAGAAAAGAAGTTATCGCTTAGAGAAGCAGCTGACAGATATGAGGTGCCTAGAAGTACTCTTCAAGATCGGATACAGGCTCTTAATAGTGGACAAGAGGTTAAGTTGGTACCAAAACTAAAACTAAACAAAAATGTTTTGGTGGAGAAAAACGCGATTACAATAATTAACAAAGCTAAATCAATAGAGAATGAAAAGAAAAGTACAACAGCTACAAAGAAAAAAATGAGAACAAAACAAAACATTCAACATTTGTCAAGAATTTCGCCGCAAATGATGCATTTTGCTCCCTGATGAACAGTATGCATCATTTGCGGCGAAACTTTCGAAGAAGACTGGATTCAATGTCATAAGTGTAAAGACTGGGCATATGAAGCATGCGTAGACATTTTCCTTCACAGCCTTACTATTATTGTGACGTCTGCAAAGCTAAAGAACGACTTGGCTATCGCTAATATGTATGTCCGGAGCTACCCGCCAAAAAAAATTATGCCAAAAATGAAAGGCTGTCTTCTAAAGTTAAGTACAAGCAAGATAAAGAATTTATGAGATTGTTATTTATCCTAAATTGCTCTATATATGTTTTATTTAATGTTTATCGAAGAAATAAACATCTTGCGTTGTCCATTTTTTTTAATATTTGAGTTTTGTTTATGTGTCCGTGGCTGCCCGACTCTCCCCTAATTGTTTTCCTATATGCACGTTGGTTAATCTGATACGTAAAAAAATCCATATTATCATGGGTCAAGAATTGCTTGAAAAATTCTACAGTTCTGGCTTATACAGGGTGGAAGATTTTAACCTTACCTGGAGGGAAACTATTTTAAATACTGGAGATAGCGAATTTCACTCAAAGGAAACATTCCTTTATTTTTAAAATGAAACTATAGTTTACAGATTTGATCCTCATGATTGACACTATCGATTGATGCTATGAAAATACAGGATGTTATTTTTTCGGATTTTAGTCGGTTCGATTACCGGGCATAACAAGCAAATTTTCAAAAATCTATGAATGCAGTTTTGATTCTTTTTAAAAATAAAGGATGTTTCCTTTGGGGGAAATTGGCTATCTCCAGTATTTAAAGTACTTTCCCTCCAGGTAAGGTTAAAATCTTCCACCCTGTATAGATCAGGGTTTCTTAAACTTTTGGCTCCACGAACCCCTGTTAAAGTTTGAAGATGACCGTGTATCCTTTAACGAATTAACATCAAGTTCGGTATCAAGTCGATTTCTCTATTTCGTTTTTATCATAATCAGGTGTGAAAACAGAAAATTTACCACTTTGCGTGAGAGTTGGAGCTTCTTGTTTAACTGTCTAAAAATGTCTACCAACCATCAAGCCACCATTACGTGAATCTTGTCGCGAACCTCCTACCGTCAAAGGACGAACCCCTGGATGTTTGCGTAACCCACTTTGAGAAACCTTGATACATGATGAAGTACATCTGGATACTTACAGGCAGAAGAGCAAGATGCGGAGGAATTATATGACATATCTATGTAAATATTTATCTATCTGTTATCAGTTTATATATTTTAATTAGTAAGTACCTAAGTAATAAATTATAAATTAAATTAATAAATGTAGGTATTCCTAGTTTACGATAACTGTACAACACAATTTAAAAAGTATACATTGGAAAAACTTGAACTTTTTCAAAACCTACTTCAAAAAGTTTTCATGCATAATTTTTTTTTCACAACACTCTATAATCACTATTCTTCTGAATTTGAATCATTTATTAATTATATATGTATAAAATGTATTGTTTTTATTTCGAACCAATTAAATATCAAAATATAAGATATCAATTGTTACTTGAATAAAAATGTAAGAAAAAATGTCTCTTAAAGCTTTGCCGCCCGATGTTCGTGCGTTATTATGCGCATCAGCTCAAATCAACAATTATAAAAGAGCTATAGATGAATTAGTAAGTACAGATTTTTAGTATTGCGTAATGCGTATGGAAAGAAATAATTTAGTTAATCGTTTGTATCAAAACTAATATCTTAGATTTTTGTTAATTCACAAAACTTACTTAACATCATTTTTTGATCCTGAATAAAGAATTTTATATTTGTCTAACTAAAACCACAGTATTACTGACAAATAATAAGACTACTAGCAATGATATATTATAAACTATAGATATGTTGGCCACACTAAAATGGCGACAAAAAAATGATGACTTTTGGTCATCATTTTATGCACCAATCAGAATCGCGACAGTGCACCTCCCAAAAAAAAACGTTTTTAATAATAAATACGTAATAATAAAATATTTATAAAATAAATAAGTAATAATATAATTCATATAAATTAATAACATTGACCTATTTTTAAAAGTAGCTAATATGTTGTTTTTGCGCCATTTTTGAAAGCCGTCATCTTCGTGTATGACGTATCTATAAAAATAATACATCATTGACTACTAGTGCTAAAACTACACACTCATTAGGTACCTACTGCACGTTGTACCTACGCGTCTTAGTTTTTGACAGCAGCTGCGAATGATTTAACAATGCATAGAGATGAAGCATTTTTCTGTATCGAACTATTATTAAGTAATTAATGTTATTATTGATTCTATAAAAATACTCATTGAAAAAAAATAGCCTGCCTAGTATGTTCTAAACGCGCGTAACATAGGTATGTCCGGGCGTATTTAGAAAATTCTCACTTTGAAACTTGTTGTTTTTGATTGATTTGTCGGTTTTTTCCGGAAACTACTGCCGCCGTGTTCCTCTCTGTATCACGCTATGGACCCGGCGACCGCACGGTGAATCCATGGAGTCCTGAGAATCGGATCTCACTCTGAGAAGAGATTCTGCGTCGCTCTCATTCGTTGTTTTTTTATATCAGCTGGCAGACAAGCCATGGCCCACCTGATCGTAAGTGGTTACCGTAACCTGGACATGTGCAATACCAGGGAAGTCACACTCGTGCTGCCGACCCTGTAAGAACAGAGAGTTTCTATGCCGTCAATGCAGAAGACAAAGCAGGAAAAGCCTTTGATCTTCCCATTGACTCTCCAGTGAGCTCTGGTTACCCTAGTCACCGCCGAGAACACAACACGAGGTTATTATCTTATTTAGCGGGTGCAATAGATACTTTTTAACCTAGTAGACCCCTGTACCACATATTATTAGGTACTTAATAGTTGGAATATTACCTAATAGATACTTGTCTGTACATTAGGTATACTATTATGTAATCCTGCCTAATTCCCATTAGGGTAAGCAAAGAAAACATTTTCACTCCTTCTACTTCCATAATTGTTTCCAAGCACGGCAATTTCAGATACCCTTGACCTGGCCTTCCCTTAAAACATTCTCAGTCTCATTGTAAAGGTAAAAACGAAATTACAGGTGTACAACTCCCTAGATGCAGAATCTACATCAATCGCAATAAGAGTGCATATCCAAGAGAACCGAATACATGTTATTGACAACGGATGTGGCATAATGAAAAATGATTTTGACGCTCTTGGTGTTCGGTATATGACCAGTAAGCTCACAGATATTGCGATTTTGAAATCTATTCCCAAGTGTTATGGCTATAGGGGTGAATTTCTAGCAAACATCATAAAAATATCGCAATGTGTGAAGATAACATCAAGACATAAAGATGTGGAGGAAACATGGTCCCAAACGTTTTATCAAGGCAAAAAAAGATCGTTGGTAAAAATGCCCACACGGCCGTCTAAGGGCACGACAGTGAGTATACCCCGGGACACGTATCTTGGACCTAAATCGTGAGACAAATAAGACCAAAACAATCCGTTTTATTAAAACCTATAGGTACTTGTTTTTGAGCTCGTCCACCGCAGTAGCACACTAAGCACCCCGTGCTTTCCTCAAGACACCCAAGAAACGTGTACTGGCATTTTGAGCACATTTTAGGTCCAAGATATACCTATGTCCCGAGCAATTATATACCTATTCTAACTTATGAGTGAAATCTATGCTATTATTATAAAGAGGTAAAGTTTGCGACGTTTTCGGGGGTAGGTAACCTCGGGATCTGTACCGACTTTGAAAATTCTTTTTCCAATAGTAAGCCACATTATTTGTAAGCATTTGTGAGTCATGGGCTCGCTATTATGGAGGGTCTATAGCGGTAACGGGATCAGACGCGGGCGGAGCTGCAGGCAACAGCTAGTCTTGCGACTAACGAATCATACACTACATTTCACTATACAGGGCGTCCCACGGCGATGCCACATGGAGGGCAAGTACCTTAAATCCTTAAGTTGGCGCATTTTACTTAAAGGAGACATCATTTTATTTTTAAAAAGAAACAAAACTGCATTCAAAGATTTTTAAAAATTTGCTTGCCACACCCGGTAATCGAAATCGAACCGACTAAAATCCGAAAAAGTAACATTCTGTATTTTTATGGCATCAATCGATAGTGTCAATCAGAAGGATCAAATCTCTCTAAGAAACATGGTAAATTAAATGAAAGGAAGTCCTTGAAACCTAAACTTATAAATTCAATTTGGCAAAATAAAACACTTTAACTCAAAGTTCATCCATCCATCCATCTGATACCATATTAAATGAAATTCCATATTTAAATCACTTTTCTTTTTTTTCGTGTGGAGACCGCTGCTGGTGCAGTAGTATTTAGGTATGCCGAACTCAAACCGACTAAAACCGCACGCCGCGCCGTCTCAATTGACAGGTTATAAGTTGATCCAATAGGGCAATTCACTCGCCATCTTCGTTGCCCAGGGTGCACTGCGTGCAGGTTTCTAATCAAGCACTTAAAAATTACTACCTACCCTACCTACATAACCTCATGCAGAATAAAGTTACATTCTAAACAGGTAACAAAGTTCATTCATTCAGTATGTACTTATTTTACTAAATAAATTTCATCAAAGATATCTCTAGTGTTGACCTTACAAGATACCTTATCTGATGGTTCCTGAAGTAAAAGTGCTGTGTCTGTTTGCATTGAATTTATAAGTTAAGATTTTGTGAACTTCCTTTCATTTAATTTACCATGTTTTTTAGAGAGATTTGATCCTTTTGATTGACACTATCGATTGATGCAGCGGTCTTCACACGATAAAAAAAGAAAAGTGATTTAAATATGGAATTTCATTGTTAATATGGTATCAGATGGATGGATGAACTTTGAGTTAAAGTATTTTATTTTGCCAAATTGAATTTATAAGTTTAGGTTTCAAGGACTTCCTTTCATTTAATTTACCATGTTTCTTAGAGAGATTTGATTCTTTTGATTGACACTATCGATTGATGCCATAAAAATACAGGATGTTACTTTTTCGGATTTTAGTCAGTTCGATTACTGGGTGTGGCAAGCGATTTTTTAAAAATCTATGAATGCAGTTTTGTTCCTTTTTAAAAATAAAATGATGTCTCCTTTAAGTAAAATGAGCCAACTTAAGGATTTAAGGTACTTGCCCTCCATGTGGCATCGCCGTGGGACGCCCTGTATATGGATAACTTTCCTGTTTGCGGTAAAAAGTTTTAACTTATTAACTATTATATTTACCTATGTAAACTTTAATCATAATTATCGTTTATCATCCAAGCGGTATGCTAAACATGTAAACAAACTACCTCTGTTATGATCACTTATACTTGTTAGCATTTTAGACATACCACCTACTTCAATTTTAAAGAAGACAAGATTGAGACGAACCTAACTTTACTATATTTAATAAAATTTGTCAACTCTGTAAGCATCCCTACTATTTTTATCTACTGAATATAATATAAATTAAGATGGTTTATTTCAGATAGAAATTAAAGGATTCCTTTACAATTTAAATATTCAGAAGCAAGCAATAGACGCGGTCAATGATATGCAAAATATTAAGGCATTCTTGGAGCAGCTTTCTATTGTACATATTGATATATCATTAAGCCTAAGAGATGACTCTAGAAATGAAATCATTTTCAAAATGCATAAAAAAAGAAATATGTATCAAACCTTATTAACCTTATTTGATATTAACGAAGGTGATGTCCAAGAACTGCAGATAGTAAAGAGTCAATATAAAGCAATAGCGTTTTTTGGGAAAAGGGAATCAACTAATGGAAGACATTGGGTGTATGTTAACGGAAAATTCATTGAAAATAGCAGTAAATTGCATAAAATTATTAATGGATATTTAAAAAAATATTTACTTCTCACAGATAGAAATGAGTTGAAGTCTAGAGTATGTTAATTTTGAATTCAAGGTTTTATTGAATCACTCCATCAGTTCTTTTTTTAATTTAGAATTTACTGTCAACAGAATCACCACAAGGAGGAGCATTTATTTAAATCGGGTTTACCATTTTATTTTATACTTATTACTTGCCCTTATATAGATTATGATATTAGTTTTGCATCATGCCAGTCAGTCATTGAATTTAAAAGCTGGGAACAAATACAATTAATGTTAGAAAAACTAATTAAATTTTACGTCGGTGACGTTAATTTAAAACATAGTAAAAGAACCAAAGAAAATGTACGTCAAACAACTAGCATAGTAAAAAGAAATGATGATACGAGTGGTAAAATTAAGAGAATTATCAATAAAATATTAGGAACCAACTCCAAAAAATTAAAGATCTCGCAGTTACAACACGGCATAAAAGGCTAGTAATACATAATAAGTTGTTAAAAATTAACTATATGTATACATCCCATTTTCTTTATTAACGTTGTGTTTTTATTTTAGGCAAATTAACAAAAAGGAAGAGGAAACAAAAAAGTAAAGATGTAAGTAGTGGCAACGCATTTTTGAAATTTAATGAAGTAAGTGAGGTTAACAGTATTATTATACCTGAGAACAACATGAACTTGAAGAGTAAACACGAAGAAAATGCCGTAATAAAAATAGATGAAATAAAAAATGTTAAAAATAGTAAAACTATACCTAAGAATAAACGCATTTCAGAAAAAGTAATGGACAAACGAAACAAGAAGAAAAGGGACGTCATGAAAAATAATGGTATTAAAACCTCTAAGATTAAAAAGAATAAGAAAAAGAACAGAAATAAGGTTAAGAATATGTCACTTGCAAAGACAGTTCATACACCGATGATAAACAATAATCCTAATGAAATGAAACCAAGTGAAATAAGTAAGTCTAAAGGTAACAATCGAGAGTTGCAATATTTAGAAGAGTCAAATGCCGTTGCCATTAAAAGTAGAAATGTTAACCAAAAACTTAAACATCAGTCCAAATGTTATACTAACAGACCAAACCATATTAATGAAGAATCAAGCAGAAATAAACTTTGTGGTGCGAAATTTCAGGTCCCTTTGCCACCTAAAATGAATAAGAAAACCATTGGTAACGTAAAGCATAAAATGAAAGTGAATCCTTTCAAAACTACATATGATCTTGTACAAACAGTTTTGGAGAGTGAACAAGAAAGGAGATACTGCCAAGACGATAATAATTTGAAAATCGGTGTTGAAGTTAATCCAGTCAGTAACCATAGACAAATATCAGTTAGGTTACCCATGAACAGATTAACATTAAACGACAAGTTATCTAATTACATAGACACTCATTGCAGAAAAGATGAAAGATCAATATTTAAAAATAATATTCCCTGGTATGATACTCGTATAAATAACATTATGCCTGGGAACTTTGTGTCCTATAATTTGACATGTGAGAAAACGTATAGTACTAACATAACTAGCAGTGATGCTAAAAGACAGTGCGAAAGTAAAGATATATATAACTTCTATAGCGCAACGAATGAATCAGTACAATATAGTTTAAGATGTGCAGATCTTTTTAAAGAAAAGTCTTCTGAATTTTGTACTCAAAATAATCCATCAAGCTTCTTGTCAAATACGCAAGCACTATCAAAGTTAACATATGAAAGTCATAATTATAACGATTTTTATCAACAAATATGCAATGAAAGACACCAAAACGAAGCTCAGAATGTAAGATTTATTACAAAGCAATCTAAGGATAATTTTATATCTAGTAACAGTAAATATTTACAGAGAAAATGCATTAAAAATAAAATTAAGAAGTCACTTGCTAGGCGTACTCAATACTACAGTGAACATGTTAAACAGACGTTAGATGAATCTTATAAAATCGAATTTACAACAAGTAATGAAACGAAATGTGCCAGAAAACAGGAGGAAATAACATTATGGGATCAATCTAGTGTTTCAACGTATAATGTTGTAGATAATAATAATTCTCAGCATAACTCTTATTCACCGATTCATGAACCTACCATTAATTTTGGTAATACATATACTATACCCGCTTATAGTATATCGTCTTATTGTAGCTCACATGCTGTATATCACAACAATGCTCATCAGCATGCCCATAAAGCATGTGAACAATGTCCAAGTAGGAAAAGTAATGATACTGTAGTAACTGAGAAGGAAAAAGCTGAAGAAAAAGAAAGCCATGACATTTTTACGGCTTCAAAGTTAGGATGTTTTGATTATGAACTAAGTATGGACGAAGACGTACAGTCAACATCTGAGTTAGAATGTATTGATAATGAAGTAAATATGGACCATGATGTACAGGCGACGTCAAAGTTAGAATTTTATAATAATGAATTAAATATAGATGATGATATACAGCCAATAAATTATTGTGAAACTGTATTTCATGAAAATGCAAGTATCGAAAAAGAATTTGCTTTTAGCTTTAATATAAATAATAAACTGAATGATTCGTTATACAATAATATTCATGAGAATGATGAAAATAATCAAAAGAACCCTACGCAAACTATAGAGAATCAGAATATTCATGAAAATGTTTCACATCATTTTAGTAACGTGTTCCTTACAAATCATTCAAATGCATTGGACGATTTTAATAATCTTTCATCACTGCCCAGAGAAATAAATAATATAGATAAATCAAACAATACAATTGTAAATAATTCACCAATTTTACAATTATGTAACACAACCTATAAAAAAAATATTGACCACGCGTTAGTTAAAATTAGCGAAGACAACTTTAATTTCAAAGACAGGCTTCGGTTTTTACCTAAAGGTATTTAACATGTTAATTACGTACCTGTTATTATTTTCTCACATTGTGTTACACGTTTTTATGAAACACTATTTATATCTCACAGGTATGTCTCAAATTTTCGAGAAAAGTGGACCAAAAGTAACAATGTGTGACTATAATCTAGACAAAGATTACTATGAAGATGTAAGAATAAAGAGATTAAAAACAATGCAAATTCCTTTTTTTGGCAAACATAATTAATTGTCATTTAACTTTTTAGATAATTTACAATGACTTCGCTGATGATATAGAGATGCAAGCTGAAATATACGAACCAGCAGTTCAAAACCTGGAAAATTTTAATACTAGAGACATCCAGAAATTTAAAAATAAGGTTCAAAAAGATAATACATCTTTAATTTTTGATGAAAAATCGTTAAAAGAAGTTCAGGTAAGTAGTCTACCCGTGTAAAGTTAAAATTATGAATAATATAGATAAAAATCTACATTATTTATTTGTCATTGGTTTGGGAAATTCTTACCATACCTATCGTTTATTACAGATACTGAATCAAGTAGACAATAAATTTATAGCAACAATCATGAATGGAAGACATCGCGGTTTAGAGATTGTCTTAAAGTATTTAGTATTATTTGACCAGCACGCTGTTCATGAGAGAATAAGGTTGGAGAGAAATTTAGCGAGTACGTATCTTCATTTCTACTTGATTCTTACCTTTGAAAAGTAAATGCAAAGTCACCCGAATAAATTGTCTTAGATATTCGACAAATCTGAAGTAACACCTGTAGCTTGAGCGTATTTGATATTTCTATGTAGTATGTTAATGTTTCCCCAATGACTGATGGTTTTTGAAGTCAAATCAGTAATTAATTAATCTTTAAGAGACACGAGAAATAATGTAAGTTATTTGCATTTAGAAATTAGACTTGAACGACTAAAGCAATAGATTGAAAAAGTATTAAATCAAATAAATTAATTATTGAATAAATTTCAAAGCATTTAGTATGCTAACTATACAAATTGAATAAGATAGGAAAAGCAAAATCAAGGTCAGGTGGGACTCGAACCCGCGATCTTTCCCTTACAGGGGGAATGCTCAAATCAAGGTCAGGCGGGATTCGAACCCGCGATCTTTCCCTTACAAGGGGAATGCTCTGACCACGAGCCACCGAGGTTGATCCAAATTTTCATCGTCTTGGGGTGTCGGTATAGGAAAATTTGGTCGCCTCAAGACGGATGTATAGGAAAATTCACGGGTTGGAGACCCGCCTGAGCTTGATTTCGTTTTTGCCTATCTTAATCAATAAATTAATTATTTTTAGGCTACTTTATAGAAGATAAATGGAACAGTGTCCCTCTCAATAATGTTACGTTAAAAATCTCTAAAGATGAGATCCTTTACTTGCACAACTACAAGAATAAATTCAATCAACTTGGGCTACAATGGACAGTACTAGATACAAATAATGTATCAGTAAGCTCTATACCTGAGGCTATTCTCGGTAAAAACTCTAGAGAGGTAATCCGAACATTACTATTTTAATGGATATATTTTAACTGCAATACAGTAACCTCTTTATTTTCTATTTAATTGATACAACTTGCGATCTAAATATACCTGCACCTAAATACAAGAGTGTAAAAACAGCATTTCCCTGGAGTGTACTTATTCAAATTCCAACAAATCACTGTCACCATGTTCCACCTCACTTCATTCTCTTATTTAATTCGAGGGTCAGCAACACGAATGTGACTCCCCTGGTGTTGTACACGTCCATGGGCCACGGTAACCACTTTCCATCAGGTGGGTCGTGTACTTATCTACCACCGAAGTGGTATAATAAATATGAAAAAGAAAGTACATTATTTGCAGTTCAAGGGAAGTAAGGTGGTCTTGTAGTAATTCCTGGGACCAAGATGGTCACTTTGCTTATCACTGCCTCCTAAAGCTCTAGAAAAAAGTCATAATTACTTCACTACAAGGACTCCGACTTTCTAATGCCAACATGTATTATGAGTTGTTTCTTTAGGTTGAAAAAGTTATGAAGGCTGTGAAGAATTTGATTACAGAAGAAATTAATGTAATAAAATTGCAAAAGGGATGTATATCTTTGCATCCAAAATCAATCATGGATTTAATTTTTAGTGAGGTAAGTGTTAATACCTGAAACATTTATAAGATAGAATAGATTATAATAGATTCATAAGATAAGTTATTTGTAGTATTGCCTTTAAGATTGCACTAGGACACGACGATATATCCATCCCAATTGAGCAGTCCGACTGGGAAAGTACCTCCGCTCTATAGAATACCGCGGCTATAATAACCTCGTCTTGTGTTTCCAGCGGTGAGTAGAGTAACCAGAGTTCACTGGACAGGTTTTGTGCTGTCAGTAGGTAGACCAAAGGGTTGTCTTACTTGTCTTCTGCGCTGACGGCATAGAATCTCTATATTCTTACAGGGTCGACAGCACAAGTGTTACTCCCCTGGTGTTGCACACGTCCATAGGTCACTTTTCATCAAATCTGCCGTTCGCGTGTCTGCCATCGAAGTGGTATACAAAGCACAATTTCTTCTTTGTCTGATCCTTGATGATAGGGACATCAACACCCGCTCGCAGATCTCAATATTGAAATATTTACTTTCAGGCTTGCAGATACGCAATAAAATTCGGGGATAAACTATCAAAGAGTGATTGTGTAGATCTAATTAACGATCTATCAAACTGCAAGACCCCTTTCCAGTGTGCTCACGGGAGACCAGTGATAGCTGTTCTACTTGATATTAAAAATGACAATCGTGATTACAAGGTATGTGTAAATCAATCAATTTATGAGCCGATACAATTTCTTGAGATAGTTTTAGCTGACTAACTATACTGGTGTTCTCCCATTACCATTATGATGATACCATTAATAATTGCAGAACTTGCATAGTGAATATAATTTGCCGATCCCATAATCATAATCTTGATTAGTTTAATTTATATTGTGTTGTTCCCACTTACAGGTTAACATGACGAGTTTAATAGAATTTAAGCTGAAAAGGAAAAAGTGAAAAGCGATATTTTGTTGTACTTCTATTTAATTTGTATTGCTTTGTGTATTTACTAAATAAGCTTTGAGGAAAAGCGTGATGTGTTACATTACAATAAATTGAATGCAACGTATAAAATAATATCTACTACTTAATTATTAATGAAAAAGCCGCAAGTACACGGACATAACAAAAATAATTGTAAAAGATTAATAACTTATATCAGGAATATTATCTTACTTCATGATCCTCATAATATGCATTATGTCATACATCCAAGAATACTCGTATAGGCAGGTACCATAGAAATAACTGTGTGGTATATTGAACTTAATTACTAATTAAAATAATGATTTTAAAATTAAAATGACTCTTATGTTTCCATCTCTATAGTTTTTATGAGCTCCAAGGGTACATCTACCAAATATTGTGCCAAATATCGTAAATTTTCGAAAATGGTAAGTGGTTTTCTATATGGCTCGCAATATATTCTTCGGATATGCTCCTGAATCCATCCAACGTAAGGGCTTATTCTGGTGTGTACGTCGGGGAAACCGACGGCACAAGGAATGCCCCACGATACCAGACCAACGAGCTCGGTGTCTTTTAACAATGGACTTCCAGAATCACCCTGTAGATAGACATGCCGTTTTAATAACACACAAGATACCCTCAAAGAGAGGATAAGTATTGACAATATGTATGGTAATTTAAAAACGTATCTACCTATTGTTAGGTCAACCTAACTTTGGATTGACTTCAGCAGTTTCTTCGAGAATACTTATAGTGACGGCAACCGACCTGTATTCTACGGACTGAAATCTAGCTGCAGCATAGAGAAACAGGGAGAAACCAGTAGTAGGTATCAAGGGTATAAAACTTGCTTTAATACTTACATGACAAGTTCCTTCACCGATTCTTGAAAATGTACAAAACATAGATTCAGTTACAGGTCTCGAATATCTCATTGCATATTCACATACTTCCTGATTGAAGACTGTTATATTAAGGGCTTGCATATGGCTGTTTGATTCACCGTTTGGCTGAAAATGATTTAATTTATGTAATTGCTTACGATACAGACCTAAATAACCTAAACCCACGTGGTTTTTGCAAGCGACTACAGTATGGGGTTCTAGAAGGGCATTAGAAGGTTCGGGTCGGCAGCGCGAGTGTGACGCCCCTGGTGTTGCATACGTCCATTACATAGGAGACGGTAACCACTTTCCATCAGGTGGGCCTAGGGCGTCTACCACCTAGGTTGTAATAAAAAGAAATACAATTTTCTAGTAATTCCAGTATCTTTTTATCTTCAATTGTAGAAGGTATATTCCTGCATGGTTCCCTATTATGCACGTGATTAACTCAATATTATTAATAATATCAGTATCATAGTATCTAAATATTGACTGTAGATTAAGTACAGCTGATAAACTATGCCTAGGCCTGGTCGGCTACCCTTTTACTTATAATGAGTTTTAACTACCGATTTAAAATCTTTAGCCTTTTTGTACTTGCCGGTTTGAGCCTTTGTTTGTTATCTGATGCTGATAATCAAAAAACAGAGTTGTTGTGAATACGATTAGATAAGTAATTCGGATTCCTACTTACCTCTTGAGCGCCGAATCCTGTTAATACAACCTGGTCTCCTTCAAGTAATTCCTGTTTTCTTAGTCCTAAGATTGTCGTATATTGTAAATTAAAAGGTGTCTTAGTTCTTAATAAAGCTATGTCGTTTTCTCGAGTGTTTGCATCGAAGTTATAATGAACAATAATCTCTTCGACATCATGCTGTTGTCCGCCAACTTTTAAGTCATTAGTGCCTGATATGACTTTCATATAATCAGGATTGACTCTGGAAATAATATTCTTGCTTATTTTACTACTTAAGAAAGTCTTTTTAATGTAGCTACGTAGGTATGCCAGAAAGGATGAACGGTAGTGGACGATGACGATATTAATATGGCACGGAGTAAATGCTACTTTTTATTCTGGAAATAATTATGATCCCGTAGGTTGTTCGCACGAGTGAAGCCTTGAAGTAGTTACAATGTTTCTATACATACATACACACGCTCACGCGTATTTGCCTCCGGGGTAGGCAGAGAAAACAGCCCGCCATTTGACTCTATCCTTACGTACTTCACGGGCTTCCTTTACTGTCTTAATCTTTTCATGCAAGCCTACCGGCTTCGAGTACCTACTTCTGACCTACCCTATTCAAAATTTTATTAATTTGGCTGCCCATTCACCTGTGCCTTACATACCTGGTGTATCATTCGCTCAGTACTCATTCGCTCCACGTGCCCAAACCACCTTAGCATACCCTTTTCTATCCTCGTTACAACATTCTCTTGCAGGGCTTCCCAAATCTCAGTCTTTCTCCCTCTGTCTATCGACCAGCCTTACTCTACATTATACTGCGAAGCGACCGCATCTCGACAGCATTCACTCTACTTTCATGCTTCTTTTCCCATACGCAATGTTCACTCCCATATATGTTTCTATACATTTACAAAATTAAAAGTTTTATGTCGATTTTTGAGATATATAAATCTTTTTGCCACTACTGTATTTTAATGGTTTGAAGGTGCCTACCACATTCAAATTCAAATTGCCATCCCATCACCTGTGTTCTATTGTACTCCGTAACTGTTTCTATATATTCGCTATCTTAGGATTAGGAACTATCAAACTTAGGTAGGCAATGTGGTAGGGCCCCGTCCAAATGCATATTAATTCTATGTCTATTAATGAATGTCTCACTTACCCATTTACACAATGTGCGGCAGTAACAATAAGCCACTTAGAAACCACACTACCTCCACAGACATGGTGACCAGTTAAGTTTTGTATGGAAGCGTGAAACTGCCCGTATTCGATTGGTGCTAAACAACCTCCAACTATTCTGGACTGTTGACCTGAAACTTTCACACACATAGGATATCATGGAGGTAGTCCATGTAATCACAAAAATGCACTTTTTCGACACTAACCTTCTACAGACACTAAAGTTAAGATTGCAGCTAAAATGTGATATTTTAAAATATTATTCATTTTATTTTAGACATGCTGCAATAAAATTTTAAAAACAAATGAATGAAAATAACTTCGCTACCTTTGTTAGCATGATGTGAATTCGATAACGCTATCAATTAATGTACATCAATACTAATAAGTGATTTTAATCAGACTATTAGGTATTATCTCTTTCAATATCCAATCAAAATAATGATAAGAGCTGATCAATAGCTATTGGTAGCTTCTTATCTTGATCATTTTTGCCACTACTATGTAGGAAGGAAGTAGGAAGGAACCATTGCTGATTGTTACTTTTTGGTCATCATCACAGCCTTCTATAGGTACATATATTATTATCTCTACTTGCATGCTCTTTAGCTTGACTAAATTGGTTTACCTACCTACTTAGGAGCGATTGCTGTCTGACCTCCCAAACCCGAGAGGCAAATCTGAGTCAATGTCTGGTCCGTCAATTCAGTAGAGCATCAAGACGATGCTCGAGGAGGCGTTAGATGAGATTTGGCCAAGCCAATTATCTTGGCAGGGTCCATACTTCCATCCAGGCTGGGGATTCTACCAACCATATTATTACTACTACAATTATTATACCTTCTACAATGTATGGTATTTTATTTATCAAGATTGTAGGTAGGTAGATACCATACTACCAACATGAGTGAGCACCTACTACATAGGTAGGTACCTACCTACCTACCTAAACAGTAGAGTTGCCTTGGTACCAAGACCAAGCGCCACGTGAACAATTTGTGAGAATAATGAATCAATCCACATAAGTTATATCCGTAAAGTAGGTAGGTACGTAATAGATAAATTAAAATTAATCTGAAAAGGATTGATTGAGTCATCGCTGATCACCCACTTCCAGCTCCACTGTTCAAGAGTTTTTTGTTGTAGGTACCCTTTGATTATTTTAGGTAGGTACCTATTAAAACGGCGTCGCGTCACATCAACTAAATCAATATGACTTCACCTCGCCTGATGATACCTAAGTATGAGGTGTAAATAGGTAAGGAATGAGAAAAGAAAATCACCATTTGAAATTCGTAATGCTGCCTGACGTAAAGAACACGGTATTTCAAAAAGGCAACACGTGTGTTGCTAAAGAATTTCAAGTGTTCATGATGTGACAAAAAAAGGAATGAATCGGTTGGTCCTGGATCGAATTGTTTGTAGATACCGTATGAGGATGACACCTTAGCCTTACGCATGTTGTTATGTACAGGGATGGAGAGGGAATGTGGGCATGTGAGGAGGACAGGAAGGAATAAAATTGTTGTTTGTGAAAAGCTCATGGTAATACTTCTAAAACTTTTACATTTATTTATAATGTTAGTAGGAATAGGAACCTCCTAACTATTATATTACCATACTCTTTAGTAGGAACTAAGACTAGCCGTGCCATACGGTATCACCCACAATTTGCACCTGCCCACGCTTTCTGAAATCTAAGGGTCATAGTGTAACGATGTAGTATCGCCAATAACCTTCCCCAAACACTGGACTTTTGCCAAACCTGTATTCTTTATAATTCGTATATGTTGTTATAGAAATTAGCCGGTTCAAACAAACTAACAGTAACACTTGTTTGGCTTCGTTATTGGTATAATTATTTAGGCCAAATTTACCCGTGTACATACCAAACACATTTTCTACCAAAGACAATTTGGCTATAACAAGAAAAAACTAGTGTCATCCATTACTGTCATCTGTCACTTGTCACTAATAAGTGACAGTTGACACTTGACAATAATGACACTGTTGTCACAGCACATTCACATCCACATATTTTGATAAAAATAGAATAGCTTGTTTTGTTATGGTTCAGGTCAAACTGAAACGAACCCATAATTTTAATAACTTTGCTACGACTAAAACTATTCAGAAGTCTTAATTTGATTAGTTGAGGCTAAATACAGTCCAACAAGCACTCTTCAATATGGATATCTTAAAAGCAGAAATTGCAAGGAAACGTAAGCTTCTTGAAGAAAAGAATATTATTGTAAGTGAACTACTTTCTTACAAAGCCTTTAGTTGTCATCATCCTTGCGCTAGTCCCAGTGGTAATGGAAGCCCTCACCTCGGAACTTGGGGTCTACTTTTCCCCATCTAACAGCAACTTCGATATTATCCGTGCAGCGACTGCCATATGACCCACAACTTCATTGCAAATACTCTAGCAATACTCAGTATTCAGAATTGAAGAGCATCTAACTGATCAATTATGTTCCAGGATCCAACAAAGAACAAAAAATATTTTAAAAGAGGAGAACTTATGGCTAAAGAACAAGAGGAGTATTTTAAGAAGTATGGTCCCCAAAAGCAAGAATTAGAAGAACAGATACAAGAGGAAAAGCATAAGAAAGGTTAGTTCCTAAGTTTTATATCATCTGGTCAAAATTTTAGGTACTGGAAAGTACCTTGATGAAAAAATTGCAAATAATAATATTATGATATCTCAAAGTAGATGCCTACTCAGTTGCAGTAAAAATGTTTACTTTAGATTATGTTGGCTTTAATTATGATGACTTTAATGACCTCAGTAGCTCTTCATAATAACTAAATTTGAATTTTTGATAATTTTAAATTCTCATAAGGTCTGGATAGTCAAATAAGTCCTTTCACATTTAATACAGAATACAGAAAACAATGTCATATAATCAACTAGCTTTTGCCCGCGGCTCCGCCCTGTACATTAGGGTGGAGTGAAAAAAATAAAATTTGAACTATGTTACTCCTGTATCACCAATGGGTGATCGACATTCTTAGAGACATAAAAATAAAATTTCAAGTACCTACGTTTACATCTTAAGGTGTCGCATCAAATTTAAAAGTTAAAGAAAATAACAAAATTTGTTTTTCATGAAGTTTTTATTTGAGACAGACTATTTATCAAAATGAAAATATTAAAGCCTGAAATTGATATCAAGTATAAGTGAGTACTTATAAATATACAAAATATATTAAATAAAAACATTTTAACATTCAGAAGCTGAAGCTATAGACTCTTCTTTTTTCTTAAAAATTGGGATTTTGTGTCAAATACTGGTATATCTTGCCTTGCCTTTATCCTCATGCGAATGAGTCCATCTCTTGTCTCTGGCCCACAAACAGATGAAGAAGCCTCAGTAACGAGCTTGACACACCGTTCTACTGCCTAAAAATGCAAAACGAATGGTTGACCCTAGGTGAATTTTGTATTCCCATAGCCTTAAATAAAATGGCGTACCTTAATTTACAACTGGTCACCGGCCTTACCTAAATTTTATCTAAATGCATTCCAGTTGACCCTCCCCGACCAAAGCAATCTTGTCAGATGAGGAAAAGCCACAGATAAAACATGCAACTCATGTGGTGAAGCAACTGGTACGGCTAGGCACCTGCTAGTGGGTTGTAGGACGCTATTAGACCGGGGACATTACTCGCGGCGACATGATAAGGTGGCTGTTCCAGTTTGGCGGTAGCTAGAGCTAAAAAGGGACTAACCACAAACCAAAGAAATGACATTGTGTTTGTAAAGGAAGGCTGCTCAAATAAATCACCTCAAAAGCCGTATTCAATTTTGATAGCTGCCGTTGACTGGACAATACTCGTAGACACGTATGAGAAGCACTATAAAATACCGGAGGATATCTGTGCCTCATCAACCAGACCCGACATATTCCTTTTTTCACGATCGCATAGGCGTGCAGTGCTTGTAGAACTCATAGTACCGTGGGAAACTAATATACCTAAAGACCACGCTATAAAGACAAACAAATACTTTGACTTGACTAACGAGTTAACCAAAAACGGCTACGTGGTTAAACTCTACGCCGTAGAAGTAGGAGCAAGGGGATTTCCAGCTAAATCCCTGTACAACTTACTTAAAGACCTTGGATTGCCAAAAGCTTCAGTAAGCTCTTTGCTAAATCGAATATCCAAAGCGGCATTGATAGGATCTTACCAAATTTGGATAGGTAAGGGGGGGGGGACACTACTGACGGTGGAGGTGAGCGCTGATGCATCACAAGGTGGCCACCCTAAACCTACATTTGGGTCGCAAGCCCCAGTCGTCGTCACGATGTTCCTCTCTGTATCACGCTAGGGACCCGGTGACCGCACGGTGAATCCATGGAGTGCTGAGAATCGGATCTCCAGTGAGTCATCTCTTCTCTTCAATATCACAATAAGTTGGTAACACATTATCACTTAGTTTTATTGATTCGCCAAACAAGGGGCATCGCAAGTCTTTTTGAGTTTTTGCCATGTTATTGACGAATAATCAGACATTTATTACACTTGTCGTTACCACTTAAATGAGAAAGTTTATGAAAATTATGCAAAGACGAACAAGTTAACCCTTTAAAGTAATGTGAAATATAAGTTTTATCACATATAGGTAGATACACAATAATGCTACGTTTACATACTCGCGGCAGAGCGAGGGAAGTGGCGAGAGAAGTGGGCAGAGACGTGGTGTGAATGGTATATTCGTCATGCCACGAGTACTGCCGCGTATGTTGCTCAAATACTAGCGCGATGAACTATACGAGACCGCTAGATGGCGCTAAGCTAAATAAAACACGACTTTCGTTATTGCTCCTCGAATATTTACTTTTAAAAATATTTATATCGATCTACGGAAAGTGTATAGTAGTTGAAAGTGATAGTTTTTATTAATAATCTATTTAATTAATTCGCTATGCTGTAAAAGCTTATTGCGTACACTGCTACAGCGTTGTCCTCCATACGTTTACGTCCGTCTCCGTTGCAGGGCGAATACTGTAATGCGGACCAACGCGATGATGGGAGTGTGTGAATGCTAGGGCATTAATCGCGTGAATATTTCTGGCAACACGATGAGCAATGCGAGCGGCAGTATGTAAACGCGGGGTTACATTGACGTGCAGTTACACGATAGACGTAAAAATTGATTATTTTTTCAAATTAATTTCATAGCGCGCCACCTCAAAATAAAGTCGTAGGGTGTTGATTTTTAGCATGAATAAAGCTTTTATGTACGGTCATCGGTTAATGACACAGGAAAAGTGAAATTCCAAAAAAAAAAAAAAAATCCCAAATTCACTCCACCCTACTGTACATTTCTTAGCAAACATCAGAAATATTTGGACAAATTAATTACAGGTGATAAACAGGAAATCAATGAAGCAGAACAAACTGAAACAGTACTATTGCCTAGAACAGAAGTCATAAAAAGATTGAGGGAGAGAGGACATCCCATCTGGCTATATGGTGAAAGTGAAGCTCAATCTTTCAAGAGATTAAGGAGGATTGAAATTCAAGAACCGGAAGCTAATAGAGTTAGTACAAACTTGTATATAATATATCAACTAATACCTTGCCTTTATACATCATAGATAAGCTCTGTGGTGTGGCTGTAGTAGTGTAACAGATTGCTCTGGCAGGGGGTTCATACTTCATCCCCATTCTGTGCAAATACTTATATACATGAATAAAGTACATCCAGAATGGGAACTTACATAAATGTTTGTCTTATGAAAGCTAAACAAAAATTAATTGCACCTGCAAGTACACCTACTGATAGGTTTGTCTACCTAACTCGTTATGTTTACGCTAAGTTTGTTTACTTGACTCTAGCTTTGCTCTTGGGGTAGTGAGGTCATAAGGGTTATACACACACACATATTAGCTAAATAAGTGAAACCCAGAAAGGATAATAATGTTAAGCCTTGGAAGCAACTAATAACAACTCTTTAGAAGATTACAATGAAATATTCTAATCAATATACCTGTGTATGTGCAAATAGTAGCCAAATTGTGATAATTCATAGATTTTTACTAAAATATGTTAATCTTTTCAGGGTTTAAGAAATGATTTCCAAGAAGCTATGGAGAAGGTGGATGAAGCATACTTAAATGAAATATTAGCATTAGGGACACAGGTGAGCATCATATATTGTGTTAGTAAAAAGTACTTTTAAAAAAATACTTTTAAATGTAAAAAGATACTATCCAAAATAACCTGTCTAAATCTTAAGAAAGATGTCTAAACATCTTTTAACCCACAATTTCGTCTGCATAGACTATATCTGTATTAAATTATAACATCATTGCCTTTCCCAAGTGAGAACAGTGCCCTAAGCATGAAAAATATTAGTAATGATAACATAAATGTATTGAGAGACTGGGGCATTGCAATTGGCAGGCTTCCCACACACCCATAGGTTCACAAAAAGCAGCCAGCCAATTGCAATGCTCCATTCTCTCAATGCGTTTATGTTACGAATATTTTTCGTGTTCGGGGCACTGAGCAACCAAAAGCATGCTGAATTTTTCAAATCATCCTGTTAGTCTGCAGAGCTGAGCATGTTCAATAAACAAACTCTCTATATAATACTATAACTATCATAATGTATAATTTCAGAGTGATAATGAAAAACAACTCAAAGAAGATGCGTTAGATGACTCAGTAACATATGATGCAATATTAGAGATGGCTAAAACTTTAGGACAAGGAAACAAGAATCATGATATGAATGTCATTTTGACGTTATTACAAGTAAGTATCTTAGGTACTATATGTGTTAGCATAGCCTTGCTATTTCTGAAGTGAATAAGCAAGCTTCTTTCAGAATACTTGTACTTGTAATAACAGAATATTTGTCCATCTATTTGTACCGGGTAGTCTCTGATGTGACTGTGCCGATTTTAACGGATTTTTACTGCAGATAACTGATGTAACTGCCTAGGTTATAGTTTTCAAAAAAGGATTGGCGTCTAAGAAAAAAAGATGTATGCCAAGCTGACAAAAGTCGCAGGCATGTCTTGAAAATTTGTGTAGTTTATGGGCTATGGCACCCAAGTGATAGCTGTAGGTCATTATCTTAATTTTATATTCTGCAGAAGCTGCATACAAAAAATTATTTTCATATTTAAAGTAAAGTAATCTGAATAAAGTAGTCTGAATTTCTTATTTAGAGTAGTCTGAATAAATATAATTGAAATTTTCAGTTCCTTCTAAAACTATGGGGTCAGCAACTGAACTCAGCAACGGGAGCAGAAAAGACAGCCGTCCGCCATAAAATGGCCAGAGCCACGTTTACACAAACAGGAGTCTATCTAAAACCGCTGGTCCGCAAACTGAAGAAGAAGAACCTTCCAGATGATATCTGTGAAAGTCTATGTGAAATAACGAAACATTTGCTAGACAGGAATTATATAATGGTTAGTATCTCTTATTTTATCCTCCTCATCCTCATACTAGCGTTAATTCCCAGTTTACGCTTTACCAGTCTTAACTGCGGATTTGGCTGAACCTCGATATTTTCCGTGAAGCGACTGCCATCTGACCTCCACAACCCAATGGTGACATTAGGCGATATCGAAGCTTTGCAGCCTGTAACGACAGCCATAGATGTTCGCATGGCAACCGGGACCGACGGCTTAACGTGCTCTCCAAGGCACGACCAGACCGATGCAAATTCCCATATTCATGCATGCAAATATTTGCACTGAGCGGGGATCGAACCCGCGCCTCCTGTGTAGCGGCCCCGTTCACTACCGCTACGCCACGGAGGCTGTCATCTCTTATTTTACTTTTCAGTCTAACTGCGATGCGGCTGAACTTCAATATTTTCTGTAAAGTAACTGCAATCTGATTGGCGATATGGGAAGTTCTGTAGTTAACTAGTTAGACTTTTAGCGCTCCAATCCAATCCAATAGTAATTAATAAGTTATAGGTATTATACTATGTCCAGCAGTGGACTGCAGTAGGCTAATTGATGGATTGATTGATTGGAATTTAATTAATATCATTTATATTTTCAGGCCAGTGATGCATACTTACAAATGGCTATAGGTAACGCCCCATGGCCCATTGGTGTCACCATGGTGGGCATTCACGCTCGAACGGGTAGAGAGAAGATTTTCTCGAAAAACGTGGCTCATGTCATGAACGACGAAACTCAAAGAAAATACATACAGGCACTGAAAAGGCTGATGACCAAATGTCAAGAATATTTTCCGACTGACCCTTCGAGATGCGTGGAGTATACCACAACTATCATGTAATTATAAAAATATACTTAAGTTCCTATACTTTTAAGTCGCTTTTATTTCGACAGCGAGCGTCACATACCTTTATTTCATACTAGCTTTAGCCCGCCCGCGTGGATGTTGGTTATCGCGACCAAACATAGCCTATGTCCTTTCTCAAGGTCTAATCTACCCCTATACCAAATTTCATCAAAATCGGTTTAGTGGTTTAGGCGTGAAAGCGTAACAGACAGACAGACAGAGTTACTTTCGCATTTATAATATTAGTATGGATTGTTTAACATACTATTTATCTAATTCAGGCCGGCTTGTGCCTTTTTTCCTACAGATGGTAGAACTGGTCGATGGTACTGGTGGATGGTAGAAATCGACACTACTGCACTGAAGTGTAGCTTGCTGGACGCTATGATGGCAAATTAGTACAAAAAGAGACCAAAAAAAGGTGCCACAAAAGGCAATATTTAATCAGATTCGTCTTTACCGCTATCATTACCTACATTAATTATTTAAACTTCATGAGTGGACTGCAATAGTAGTCCAGTCATTTGGTATTTTTACCTGGAAAGTTTTCCGGGAGTTTTGAAAATTGGCAATTTTATAGATTTTGATATGCTCTTTACAAATTTGAACTTTGCCACCTCGTATGTTTGCCGCTCGCGCCGCCATTTTGAAAAAATGGCGCCCAAAAGCAGTTTTTTGATAATTACTCCTTTCCGACGTATTTTACAGTAAAAACATATTTAACAAAATAAAAGTAGAGGAAATTTCCTACAATTTGTGATAATTTTTTTTTCCCTAAAATTAATAGTTTCGGTGTAGGAGCGCCGTAAAGTGTAATTCAGTACACGTTTCGGCAGAAATACTCATTTCCACACCACCATGAGGTAGAGAAATCGGCGCGTTTTTTTATCGTGGTATCCCTTCTATCTACTTCATTAGAAGCCATGGCTCTGTAAATGCAAACGACACTGTGAAATGATAAACGTATACTGATGACTCAGACTAAATATTTCTGTTGAGCTCAGCCGGGGCTAGATGTTTCTTAGAAGGGAAAGAAGGGGCCTGACACAGAAGGGGTGCATTTCTTTATACCTGCGGAGACATGACAGACTATAGTTACCTATAATTACTATAGATAGCCTTCGTATAATTTTTATAATTTACAAATCACAGTATGAGCAGTTTAAAGTAAATATTACACGTTGGTGTGGATGTATAATGGTTTACGGCGCTCGTACGCCGAAACTATTGATTTTAGGAAAGAAAAGGTTTGACATAAATTGTAGGAAATTTTCTCTACTTTTATTTTGTGTAATATATTTTTCCTGTAAAATGCGCCGGAAAGCAGTTATTATCTAAAAACTGCTTTTGGGCGCCATTTTTTCAAAATGGCGGCGCAAGCGGCAAACATACGAGGTGGCAAAGTTCAAATTTGGAAAGAGCATATCAAAATCTATAAAATTGCCAATTTTCAAAACTCCCGGAAAACTTTCCAGGTAATGTTCTAGGTTTTCGCCCAAATGACTGGACTATAGGCTAATTGATTGATTGAGAGACATATAGACATTGCACTATACAGTGGGTCGCACATAGCTAGCTGATTTTTTTTTTCATATCCTTATGTGTTACTGATTGCTGTTTGCCTGTCTGCAGTTACGAGCAACTATTGTTTCATACTTGGTTCTGATCGTTGCAGCTTTTAAGTGCATTTAAAAACGCAAGTAAAAAGTACAGTCAATATCAAAATTTATTTAAGAATTTAACACGTAGGTACAAAATAAATACCAATCTTTTAATTATTTTTAATTGAAGCATCAATTGCGAAAATAAATTGATCCACAATTAGATTTAGAATCCGCAGAAGAGAAAGTTATGTAATTATTTTATGAAAGGTTTAAAATCTAAGCACTAATATTAATCAAAATCGTTGGCTGTAAGTATTAGTCTATTATTTTTACTGTGCTGAATACTTATTGGCCCAACAATTCTGCCTAATCGCTCTTTATAATATTAGTATTATAGTATAAATTATAATTAGGCGCCATCTAGCTAACACGAACCGAACTACTTCAAACCTACCGATCCTACGTCGCACTATCAAGAGTTGAACCGCTGTTACTATTGCTACCTGTGTATTACCACAACAACCAAAGTGTTTGAATAGCAAACAATATTCAAACACCTTTCTTTTGTTCAGTGAAATACCAACCTCTATTAAACGATAAAGAACGTCAATCCTTCAAACATCAATCCGTAAGGGGTCCATTACACGCTTATGCAAGCGTAAGCGTCATGCATCATGCCGTCAATCATGAATGTTATTGGTCAATCGGTTATTAGACGTTATGTTATTGGTCAATCACGGCGTGATTGATGGTTAAACTGACGGCAAAACCTACCGTGTAATGGACCCCTAAGATTAGCGAAAACGCCGGTAGTTCTTACTCTATTTCTTTCTTTCTTTCTACTAAAACATTACAAAATTACGACCTAAAAGTAATTTTGCATCGTAATGTAAGATGCAAATTATATTAATAAAATATAAATAAATCCTACCTAGCCAATAACTTTATTGGCCCGACAATTCTGCTTAATCCCATTATAGATAAGTATCTTAATAATATCAATTAAGATTCTTTTCGATTACCTGATTTAACATCGGTAAGTAATTACAGTTATGTCACATCACTCACATCTATTGTTCCGTGGTGTCGACTGCTTAACGTATAAACAATATCAGGAAAAAAAAATGAAAGTGTTAATTCTGTTAAGTTGGGTGACTGTTGCATATGGGAATATCCTGCCTAGTGCCTATAGCAATTACTATGCGCCTGTCACGGCTGATGGTGCCTCGTTTAGTATCATTGAGGACTACTTGATTCCATTGGGTGAGAAAATCCGCAAAGCTGAGGAACGTATGCAAAAACAGCGAATTGTTGGAGGCACGCCATCGACTCTTGGGCAATTCCCTTACCAGGTACAATTTTTTATTTTATTTGTATTGTACGTTAAGTATCTAATATCTATCTGAACAGGCGTGGCGTGGTAGTAGTGTATTCAAGTGCTACGTAAGTGGCGCGGGTTCTATGCCCGCTCAGTGTTTATATTTGTATGCATGAATATCTCTGTTAGCATGGTCTCGGTCTTATTATGCCTGGGAGAGCAAGTTAAGCCATAGGACCCGGTTTTCATACGAACTATACATGCGTGCAATGGCCCACACAATGATTGCTCATTCGTCCGGTCCATGGTGTAAGTATAAGTATTTATCCGAATTAAGACACTAACTAAATTTTATTAGTCCTATCTATCTGAAAATGGTCATCTTTTGTGAACATAAAGGTGCGTACAGATCATGTAACATGTTGTATAACTTGTTTTATATAACACGTCCACATTATCTAACATTGTTTTATAATTTTGCAACATTGTACTAACTTCAGTGTCTACATTACTGAAACATGTTATATAACATGTTATGCTATATAATTTGTACGCACCTTTATATTATTTTACCCCTAGCAAGAAAAATATTCGTAACGTAAACGTATCGAGAGAACGGAGTATTGCGATTGGCTGTCTACATACTTTGAACCTGTGTGTGTGCCAATCGCAGAGCTGCGTTCTCTCCATACGTTAACGTTACGATTACGATAGTTTTTCGTGCTGGGGTACAGTTCTTTTTTCTCGGTTTTAGGTGGGTTGCGTAGTTCACGTCAATGCCACTCGTTTTGGTGTCTGCGGCGGATCTCTGGTCAGCGCAAACAGAGTAATATCTGCTGCTCACTGTTACTGGGATGGGCGCCATCAAGCATTGAAATTCACTGTAGTAGCTGGCTCCAACACTATCTTCTCTGGAGGCATTAGGATTGAAACCAGAGTTGTGGTTATGCACCCACAGTGGACACCCCGCGTTATGCGCAATGACGTATCAGTGCTTTATTTGGGAACCCCGATTACCTTCTCAGGTTAAGTTACTTAACTAACTTTGTGATTACCATTAGGCACCTTTTTATTACCTAGTTATTTTTGCTTTGTATGATTTGAGATTGACATGGTAACATTAACATTAATAGTGTAACATTCCCAGGAATATTTATCCTGGAAGTGTTACACTATTCCATGTTACACAATTCCCTTTTCTTTTGGATTTTTTGATATCGCATATAATATTTAGGTAAATAGCAAACCAAACCCAACAAAGTATCTTGGGATATCTTAGAAAGTGCTGACAAATGTATTTTACAGCAATTATTTCTCCTATCGCCTTACCATCTGGGAATGAACTCAGCCGAAATTATACTGGATGGAACGCTGTCGCATCAGGCTTTGGACAGAACATAGCCGGTAAATATTTCATATTATACCTTTTACTCTATACCTATTACTAAGTTATCATTACACGTACATTTTTCTTCAGTTATATTTTCTTGTCACATAATAACAGTCAGTGTTTAAAATAGATGATCATTTTTGGATTTTAAAAATTAATCACGGAACAAAATAATTGATTTACTTAATATTATCATAAAATACTCTTCAACTAACTAGGTACTCATTCGACTTTGTAACAATAATATAAAATTTTCATGCATCATCTAGGTTTTGACTTTTGACGCTGACTGTATCTGGAAACTAGCGTGCTTATACCGTTCAAGTGTTACCTTAATAAATATTGGACTATAAAATATGTAGGTACTTTTTTGTTGAACGATGACGTATTATTATAGTTTAATGCAATACTAATAATATATGTCATTGTACTCGTACTTATATTACTTATTTTTTATCGAATATTTCAGGTGTACCCGTCTCACATGATCAGTTCCTTAGCCACGTGGCTGTGGATATAATCAGCAACCCTGTATGCCGTGCCAGCGCCCCTAATCTCGAGATCTTAGTGCAGAATACAAACATATGTACCAGCGGCTTCGGTGGTAAAGGTGTATGCTTTGGTGACTCTGGGGGACCACTCGTTGTTATTTCCAATAATAGGCCTATTCTTGTGAGTTGTAATCAAATACGTACCTACTTATAACTTTTTTTTCATGTGACTACTTACCTCCAGCCTCCAGCCATCACTTCGTGACGCGCAGAATATATGATGGTGAATGGAGCGCTAACGTTGGCGTCGAACCGACAAACCACACTGCGTCTCCGACATTCAATCAATGGCATGCACTTTTCTCTATGGTACCGTGGCGGTAGTAGCCTGCCAGTCAAACTACCAGCTACACTAGCAACCACACTACCAGTCCCACAAAGCATGCCTTATTACTTGCTTCGTTTTAAAGTATAGCAAATGTTCACGTTCTGTTACACATTGTAAATATCCTGTTAAAAAGAGCAGCTATTTTGTTCAGACTTTAAATAAGTTTTTCTAAACATTAATTCGTAATCCGCTCTCCTAATCCTGGCTGTACTGGAAGCGCATTCAGATTGACTAAATTCTCGTTCGTCAATCAGTAGACGTATCGACATGCTTGGTCTCCCGTCTCCGAAGATCTTGGTTGCACTTTTCGCCATTTTGTGATACCTAGATACATACATACTTAAATCGACCATTTTAAGTATTGTGTTATTTTTAAAAAGGTTTCACAAAATTACTTTTTATTCGCAGCTTGGTATAACGTCTTTTGGTTCTGGCCTGGGTTGCTCAAGTGGTTTTCCTGCCGCCTACGCTCGAGTCACATCGTTCATGAATTTCTTCAATCAGCATCTATGATAAGTAGTTATTATTAAATAAATGCTTGTTCTTATTTATTTGTTTTAACGTTTTCCCATTCCTCTCTGCAGTCCTTAATTTTCAAAGCGTTGAGTACCTAGGTATATATATTTTTTTTTAATTAGAATATAATTCTTATGTTTGCCTTTCCGGTTGTGGAATGTGAATGCAGAGATGTGTTCAAAATGTGATGGTTGCAGAATGTTCGACTTTCATGTGGTAGATTTGGCTCGCGAGCCAGTAGGTACGTAGACGTAGATATGAATGTAGTAGAGCGAGCGTGATCAACACAGTCAATTTCAAGAATTGTTCCTGAAGTTACAATGCATTTTGAGATTCCCTAAAAGATTGGGTGAAGGTGAGTATCTAAATGAAATATCTAGTCTAGTTGTTTATAGTTAAAATACAGTTTTTATTATTATTTAGGGGAAACAATCGTCGATAGGAGATGACGTTGCTTCAAGCTTAACAATCAGAGTAGTATCTGAAAGCTGAGAAGACGGAGATGGAGGTTGAGGCGACGGTGTTGAGCTGCAGTGGGACTGTGCATAATTTTGGGTGGTACATTCATAGCTCGAATATTTTCCTAAGTCAGCTTCAAATATCACATTGTTAATCGCTTGCTTGACGTAAGCTAAAGTTCGTGAATCATATTTACGGAGTTCATTAGCAATGTGCTGGCCGAAAGACAAATATGGATCGGTTGATGATGCAGATGATGCAGTAGAATCAGTTAGAACATGAAATGCTTTTTTCAGCATAGGGGAACCTTCTTCAGTATTCACTTTTTTCTTTTTCTTTACTCGCAGTTTATCCGGCGCTTTAATAATGTGACTTCTTGGTGGTTGTATTTCCTGTTCCGTAGCTGAAGGTGTTATTGGTTCTGTATCATTGTTTTCTATTGTTGTCATAGCTTGTGATGTTGGCGACTGTAAAAAAATGAGTTTTTTAAATTAAAAACATTACATACTTAATGTTTAATTAATTGTAGCAGGTCGGTAGGTACCGTACCTGTAGTAACGTAAAATAGTCATCGGGCTATGAAACCATTTCCAGAAGGCCTGGAAAGGGGTTCTTAGAAAAGAATCTTTTAAATTAGGTACAGGTTATCTCAACCACGTATAAGTGTGGCAAATACATTGGAGATTTCGAGCTCAGTTTTTTGAGTTTTACATAAACCTATGTTGCTTTAAGCAGAAATTGCTACTTAAATTGCAACAAAGAGAAAAAGAACTCCGATAAGACCTCCGATATGATCTTGTCCGAATTATTTTTCTCAAATAATGAAAATACACGTCGTCGCCAGGATTTTTAGATAGTGACGGAATATTTTAAGTTATATGAGGAAGAAATGAAACTGCCTCTACAACTTCGACCAAACACTACAACACTAGGTACCTACTGCCTCATAACAGTATCCCAAGAAGGGCGGAATCCGTTCAACACCTAGCGGACCTAGCCTATCAATTTGTCACCGTTTATAGTTTATACAGGTTTATACATACGCTCACATCTTTGGGGTAGGCAGAGACAACAGCCTGCCATTTGATTCTATCCTTTTTTATACTACCTACTTAGGTTGCAGCAGGTAAGCCTGACACGGCCCATTTGATGGTAAGTGGTTACTGCGGCCTATGGGCGAGTAGTTCACGAGCTTCCTCTACTGTCATTAGAGTAGGTACATACTTACTTCTAACCTTCCCTATTCTTAAAATTTTACCAATGGTGGCAGTAGGTACCTTGGCAAAATAGATATTGAAACTTGTATACTCACATTTTCAGACATCGTGTCCATCGTTTCATGGGGCACGGCTCTACCCCTCATGAAATTGAAGTCTTCGAAAGCGAACCATTTGGACACGTAAACTTTTTTTTTCACTGTAAATAGTAAATATTAAAATTTTAATTTTTGTTGTAAGTTCTAAATGCAGTCCAGCCAGTGGCGTGGCGGTAGATACTGAACGCGAGTGCTACGCAGAAGACGCGGGTTCGATTCCCGCTCAGTGCAAATATGCATGAATACTTGCATTAAGTATTTCTGTGCCTCGTATAGAGCACATTAAGCGATCGGTTTCGGTTGTCATACCTCTATGGCAGTCGTTACGGGTACTTGGATTGGAACCCAATAAAGTTTAACAACTGGTCTAACTGCAATAATAGGTATTGTATCGTCAATCGGTTGTGGAGGTCAGATAGAAGTCGCTTTGCGGAAAACATCGTAGTTCAGCCGCGTTGCGGTGGGTCTGGAAGAGGCGGACGCAAGGATGATGATGACTTACCAGAAGCAGTGCGATAGCTTTTAGCTATTCTGGACTTTTCGCGTCTGTATGACGCCAGAAGTACTGTCATTTTCTTTTTCAGCTCCGGCATAGGGATATTCATTCTTTTACTGATTTGTACCCAGGTATCGTGCCTTAAGGATTTATTATGGTAATCAGCGGATTTACTGTTCCACAATACGACATTAGCACCATACAATTGAATCAGACGACGGCACTGTTCGTTGTCCATTTTTAGATAAGTTAGGTACGTAGTTATGTGCCGCGCGAGCCAATTCACTGAAATAACAAACCAACCGTCACAACTGCGCGCCAGTCAGCGAATGACTGACTGAAGTGCCGCGCGAGCCAATTCACCGAATTAACAAACAAACCGTCACAACTGTGCGCCAGTCAGCGAATGACTGACTGAAGTTCCTTCGTTAAATGCGGTCTCACTCAAAGTACAATTGAATCAGTAGACGGCATTTTCGTTGTTCATTTTTAGGTACGTAGGTATATGCCGCGCGAGCCAGTTCACCGAATTAACAAGAACCGTCACACATGCGCGCGAGCCAGCAAATGAATGACTGAAGTTCCTTTGTTAGATGCGGTCTCACTGAAAAACCCACACGCGGTTTGTCACTTTTGACGTTCGAGCGCGGCCGCCGCGCGAGCCAACTGATCAACTGCGCATAGACTGGCATAGAGTAGCCACAGACGCCACTCACACGACCGAAACCGCGCATAGAGTGACCATAGATTATTATAGACTGACTGAAATTCCTTTTTAAGAACTGGTATCAAAAACCCACAGCGAACGACTCATCGCGCAAGACCAAACTACTGCAAGACATTCGAGCGCGGGCGTCGCACGACCCAACCCCGCATAGTTTGGTCTATAAAAAGTACTCTGTGGAGTAGCTACAGATGCCTTAAGATCCCTCGCCGCATTGCTGGAAATAATCGCGTTGCCCTAGTAGCCAAGTAAGTACTGCCATCCTTGCGATGTTCATCACCTTGTCTTGTTCCGCATTCCAGCATTCCACTGTCCTAAGTACCAATGAAAAGAATGAAATGAATTCGGGGGAGTTTTGGCGCCAATATGAAGGAAGGCGTATCGCGGTTTAATATTTTATTTTCCTTATTTTTTTTTTAATAAGAACATTCAATCATACCGTCGCTTGGTGTGAATTCGAGTTTACTAAGGCAGCGATCATCATTGATCGTCATCATCATCATCAGCATCAACATAATCAACATCATCATTACCTCTTATAAACTCTTTTGATCATCATCATCAACCAACAATCATTCATTCGAACTAAAATAAGAATACAAATACTCCTTTTTTGAAGTCGGTTAAAAATAAGACGTGGCTTAAAGGTCTTGTAAACATGCTAAAAATTATAAAATAGTAAAATGCATTGTCTTGTCAAGTGTCTGTCACTGTCAGTCTCAGTTGTCAGTTGTCAGTGTCAGTCATTCGCAGTCATTCGCATAGAGTAAAATCAACATTCATGCTGCTGTCAGTGCAGAAGGAGTAAAATACTCTAAGGAGTAAAGTAATACATCGGAAATAGAGGGCCCTCTCGTGAGTTTTTTATGTCACCCACCCAACTTCTATCAGAATCTACCGCCATCTATTAATCATATTCCGACAACTGCTGTTATTATACCATACATACCTATATTGTGCATACCTACATACATACTACATGCATTGGATATATGGATATATAACCCAAAACCGTTAGGCCTGTTCCTTTACGTTGAATTCATTAAAATTCAACGTAAAGGCCGCGCCGGTTTTAAGTTATGAATTATGACATACTAACTGACATTTTGTGTAAATGACAGCCTAGGATCAAGTATACTCTGGATTCGTCAAGCGCGTACACCCGAAAGGGACGACAACATAGTACTTATGATACCAGTGTTGTTAGTCCCTACCAAATTTTACCCCGCGACTTTTTAAATCCGTTAGGTGGTATATGAATTTAATGTTTTCTGGCATTAGTGGCATTACATCCTTTAAAAAACACAAATACAAAACAATTTAGGCATCTGGATCTGGATTTGGAAATCTGAAACAACGTTTTCATTAATGTGAAGTTTTAAGAATAAATAAGAAATACCCCACATTATGGGTAATTTACCAGTACCTCAACTGGTATCCCTAATAATTCTATAACCCGGACAAATCATAAAGTAGATAAAAATGGCGGACAAGTCTGGCTTTTGTTTCGAGTTCGATAATTTTAACTCACCACTTTATTTGGTTGGTTAATACACGTATTATGGTGATAATAAATCAATATTTTGAGCCATTATTTCTACTTTAAAGAACTTGTTAATATGCTACGGCTCTTAAATCTATTAATATCTTTACAAAAAAAGGGATATTTTGTCTATAAATCGTACTTACGTATGATAGGTTATGTCTTGTGATTTCCGCTCACTACGGCTTTTGCAGCCTAATATATAACATATCACCATGTTGAATACAATGAGTTTTAAGCAACAAACTTATGCCACTTAGTTTCACCACTTAAATTACTGTCTATTATGAAGAATTCTCAGAACAATTTCAACAATTCACGATCACAAAAGATTTGTTGGTCACAACTTTCCACTTGTGACCAACAAAAAAAAAGAAACTCTGACAAAGACAGAGCATATAGTTTTTGTCCTATTCATTCCTTACAGTTTTTGTATGTTGTGTCTCGTTCATACGCGGTATTATTATTTGCGTAGCATATCCAGAGTATACTTGATCCTAGATGACAGCAGGTCTGTTTTACCGACTCAACATGCGGCGCCATCTATCGATCTTTGGAACCAGAGCCACAATTTATAATGACAGCTGGTCTGTTTTATCCGTTTAGTATAGGAAGAAATTCTGTAGATGTCCCTTTTAAACTACTACATACCACAGATAACATAATACTAAAGTACTATGTGTGAAGTTTCCGAGGGCTGGTCATTCGGCGCCCGGCGAATTTGGAAAACGAGAAATGCAAATCGCTTTATTTATTTCTATGTATACTTACATAATTTAATCATGATATTAGACTATTTAATCAAATTTCATCTACAAGCGTGTATTAATATTTTATCAGAAACTGATAACTTGGGCTACTACAGTGTAAAAATTGAGTAATTATCATTTTCATTACATTGTAAACTAGTTTATTTTGGAAGTTGCGTACTTATTTCCGTAGTATAATATATTTTCAGCTTTTTAAAACTATTCGAGTCATATCCTGATGTTGGAGATAAGGTGTTATGTGATCCTGTTGAGAGCCTGCCTGCTTGTGACAAGGATTTGATAAAAGTTCAACAACAAATACTAGAAAGTGATAAATACAAAGTGGACTTGTCGAAGTTGAATTATTGTTTTCTTAAGCGCAATGTTCACGCAAGGTTTTTTGGTTTACCAGTTTGCCCAGAATTACATCGTACTATTTTGCCCAAGAATGTTGACTTGGGATGTTTTTTAAAAGTAACAGGTCAGTAAATATAAGTCTGAGGTTATTGTCAAAGTATCATATTATAACTAATAGACAAATATTTTTATTTTTCTATAGGAACGGTAGTCCGAGCTACTCAATCAAAAATGCTGGAATATCAGAGAAACTATGTGTGTATGAAATGTAATTATGAAAACTGCAAAAAGGCAGAATTTGAAGATAGATATATTTTAAAACCTCCATCAAAATGTGGTAACGACAGCAAAGCTTGCAGGAGCACCACATTTTCTCAAGTTCAGCTGGTTTCTAGAGAACATTGTAAAGATTATCAAGAAATTAAAATACAGGTTATATTTAATTTACTAATAATAACAGTTAACCTTCTAATAAGTTAATAACTAGTCTTTCAAAAGTATGAGAATCTTCAAAAAGGGCTTCAGATGGTTTCTACAGGGTTGTCAACATATAGCATAGAAAAAAGTTACACTTTTTGTTCAGTGAAAATGAAGCTACTTATAAAGTATTTGAATTTAAATAGTATGTTGGTATGAATATTCACACACCATAAAATTATGATGTTTCAGGAACAGGTGAATAAGTTGAGTATAGGAACAATTCCTGGCTCAATGTGGGTTGTATTAGAAGATGATTTAGTTGATTGTTGCAAACCTGGGGATGATGTTGTAATTTGGTAAGATGATACAATTTTATTATTTTACAAGTTGCCTGCAGTTTCATCTGCATGATTTACTGAAATAGTGTTGTTTTTTGTTTTTGTGATTTACCATACCTCAGAGAGTACAACCAGACCAGAGTACCCTCTGCAGTTTGCATGAATATGAGTATTTGCCCATATTCATACATAGAATTATATGCACTGAGTGAGGGTCGGACTCCCACCTCCTGCGTAGCGGTTGTAGTCACTACCATCATGCCACAGAGGCTGTCATGAGATGACGGACAAGAGAACCATTTTCCCATAATGTTAATTGTAACTCTTTAAATATTACAGTGCAACAGTCCGTCGTCGCTGGAGACCTATCAGTCAGAATAAGAAATCGGAAGTAGAACTAGTTTTGCAAGCTAATTTTATAGAGGTTTGCAACGCTCAGCGGTCTGAAGTAATAGCTACAGCTCCTGATATTAAAGATTGTTTTGATGAATTTTGGACTAAGTATGAAGCTTGTCCTTTGAAAGGCAGGGACAGAATTTTAGCAGCTGTGGCACCTCAGGTAATCTTTGCAAAATTTAAATTATAGTTAATGTATCTATTAACGGTTATTCTTAATGAAATTTTGAAACTATTGGTATGCTAACTCCTATAATTACAATTGCAATGAGTCAATGGGATCAAACAGAGATTGAGCCAGCAACTTGTAGTAGAAATATTCTGACCAACTGAGGTACCTGGAACCACTTCTCGGATATTCAAAATTCTCCTATACCTAGGCCTTGATGCACCACTGATGGCATTTACTGAAATCCTATTCAAACTTTGTGAAAATGTGTAATGAAAACCAATATTCTTTCTGCAGGTTTATGGACTTCATTTAGTAAAGTTGGCCGTACTGTTAACAGTGATCACAGGGTCAAACCATATTGTAGAGAATGACATGAACAAGAAAACTGTACAAGATGAGAAACATTCAACTCGGGTGCGCGGACAGTGTCACCTTCTTTTAGTAGGAGATCCAGGTAAGTTTTTAATTTTCATTTTGTTTATTTTTTTCAAAAAATATGCAAAATGGCTTGATCAACAAGCTACTTCATTTTGCATAATTTTTCATCTCTGCTGGTGGCCACGTATTATGGCAATTGCAAGGCTAGGTGGGAAACAAGTCATGCTGTCATCGCCAGGCCCGGGTAGGAAGGATAGAATCTTCTATCCTTCCTACCTAATCATCTGATTATGCATTCTAATACTGTTTTCAACTTTCAAAATGGTTTTACCTTCAAAATGGTTAACTACTAGAGTCCTCAATCTGATCAGCATACTAAAATAACTAAACAGTATGTAATTAATCTTATGGATCAGTTCTTTTAGTATAAATACTTATTTCAATTATTATTATTATTTTAATTTATTATCTTATTTCTTCTATTTTAATTTCGTATTCTTATTGTAATATTTTTCAGGTACGGGTAAGTCGCAACTTCTTCGCGCCGGGTCAGAACTGACAGCACGATCTGTGTTCACGTCGGGAGCCGGTAGTACTAGGGCTGGCCTGACCTGTGCAGCTCTCCGAGTAAGCGGTTTTGTCTTATAAATCCTATTCACAACCACTATTGAACCTCATAAGCTGCATCTAAGCTAGATAAGCCGAGCAGGGGCAGAACACAAGCCGAAAACGAATTCAAAGAAAATGGGCCTTCAAGCCTAAAATGATCATGCCCCGAAACGCCAAACACTATGCTCGACTGTTATTTGCCGATTTCCGGTTTTTTTCTTTTACAAAAAAGCACATTGCGGAAAACTACATTCCAAGACAGTGATTGTTGTAGTTTCTTTGAACGTCCACACTTGGCAGAACAGAACAGTCCTGTTCGAGCTCAGCTCCTCTAGCGTAGACGCAATTTTTACACTGTTAAAAGAGATTTTGCCGAAAATGTTCTGCTGGTTATATAACAGCTTGTATTCTGAATTATTTGCCACCATCCACGAAAGAAATTGTACAATGACCTAAAATCGTGCAAATGTACAACAGTGTAGCTCCCCTAGCAATTGTGAAGGCTCTTTCTTCTCAATCTTTGACACAAACATTGTTAAATTTTCTAGGAAGAAGGAGAATGGCACCTAGAAGCAGGTGCACTTGTATTATCCGATGGTGGAGTGTGTTGTATTGACGAAATCTCACAACTCCGCGTCCACGACCGTACGGCTATACACGAGGCTATGGAGCAGCAAACTATATCTGTTGCCAAGGTAAGTCCTCTTGGCATTCTCAGTTGCATCCGAGGAGTACGTTGGTCCGGGTCAGCTCATTTCTTTGCCTTTAACTTTGGCTTATACAGCCTTTATGGATAGAGCTTGCGCTAGAGCCTCATCCGATTTTCTGGTGAGGTTGGCTAATAGAATATTAGTAGACTATAAATGACGCAAAATATATTCAATTGGCACGTTTTGGCGGTAAGACCGATTTCAAAAAGTGGGAAGTTCACTTTTATATTACTAAAAAAGCATATCTAAACTATTATTATAAATGCAAAAGTAACTCCGTCTGTCTGCCTATCGGTCTGCTTACACGCCTAAAACACTGAATCGATTTTGATAGAATTTTGTACAGAGATAGATTAAACTTCGGGGAAGGATCTCGAGGACCGACGTCCACGAGGGCGGAGCCGCGGGCAACAGATAGTAACTAATATAATAAATTAGTAAAGGTTTACCATTTGATTACAGGCTGGAATCGTATGTAAATTAAACACTCGCTGCGCGATTATAGCCGCTTGTAACCCGAAAGGACACTACGATACTGATCAACCATTGAGCGTCAACGTGTCACTAGGGACTCCACTGCTAAGTAGGTAATACTCATACATTTTACTCCAGTTGTATAGTTTTGCTTGATTCTACAGTCCGATCTGTACAATCCTAACTACGGACCTATGACTACTGAGCATCAGACAATAGTATTTTGCTGTTGTGAAAAGCTTATAGAGGAGCAGGCGAAAAATTTCATTCTCTCGCAACTAGCTAGACACACACCTGCGTGCTTACCACACACAAAACTAGATTATTTTCATCTAAATTTCGATACCAATTTTTCCTATACGACAGCAACGACAGGACACGGATTTCGGTAAATGGCTGCAGCGTCGCTCTAAAGAGAATGCGTCCTGCATAGGAGAATTTCGACTCTCAAGAGCGTGTCCAGGAAGCTCGGAGTATTCCAAAGTAGATTTAAACTCGTAGGAACATAGCAATTTATCGTCAATATGGCGATAAAAATTACCTATGTAAATGATGTTACGTAACATTACTGAAGTGGCGTAACACTAACATACTATACATACATAATCACAAGTAAGGTTGGTGTCTAACACAATGACATATTTTCAGATTCGATTTAATATTTATATTATTGGATTCTAAAAATAAGACGTGGGACAAACTTGTTTCGTCTTATATTCTGTTTGGAGATTCAAATCCAACTGATGCGAAGAAAAAATGGGATCTGGAAAAGTTACAGGTATGTTTTGTTACTCTACAAACTGTTACAATAATAGATTATTACTGCAAACCTTTAACTCTCTTTTCATTTGAAGGAGTGACTGCCGTCTAATTCCCCAGCCCTGAAGAGCCAATTTTTCTAATTTTTTATCTAGAAAACTAAAAGAAAGAAATTTACTGCTTGGGCGCGTATCTTCCAGGAACTATACTGCATGGCACAGATGCGATTTTTCTTTAAATAGCAATCACAACAGTCAATTCTGACGTGAATTCGCATAATTAATCGAGTTAGTTATCTACTCGACAGTTTGGTGAATTAGTCATTTTCACCAACTGGTCAGTTTCTGCAATTGGTCAATTTCATTAAAATCCTTAATTCGTTACTATCCCTAATTCGTCAGTTGGGTTATCAGGTCAATGTAAAAATCTCGTCAGTTTATGCATTTTGACTAGATTTACAGTCGTTTATATCGGGATATCGGATTTCTATATTATAAACTTAAAAAAATGGGAAATTAATCTTGGATTTTGTAATTTATTGATAAAAATGTAAATTGATTAGTTAACACGTTTATTGTTTCTTATAGTATTAATAAGATCTAATTTTATCAAGCAATCCCAAACTTCTTTCCTTCCTTCTTCAAATAGATCTTCTATCATGCAAGTAGAAACTATATTTGTGACGCGTTTATCCAATGCAATCCACCGCCGTTTTCTATTTTTGGCTGGTATATTTATGCCTGTTTGCCTTGCTACACATTAATCTGGATACGGCATTAATCTAACCTACCCCAAATAAATAGACCGGTAGGTACAGTCCAAAAAAATACCGACCGTTTTAAATTATCCATTAGTATGGTGATTGTACTACTGACCAAATACAGAAATCAATTGAAATTGATAAACTGACGAGATTCATACACTGACCAGATAAGCCAACTGACGAATTAAGGAAAGTGACGAATTAAGGACATTAATGAAATTGACTAATTTCAAAAGTGACCGGTTGGCGAAAGTGGCTAATTAACGAAACTGTCTAGTAGATATGTAACTCAATTAATCAAATAGGTTAAAATTGACAAATCACTCACTCACACATCAATTTAGTTCTAAGACTGCAACATAATCTCAACACTGTAATTTTTCAGATGTATATTAGTTTAGTCGGGCCGCGATATACGGAGATGACTAAATCGGCCAACATGATACTGCAATCCTACTATATGCTCCAAAGGAGGTCTGATCACAGAGACCCATCGAGAACCACTGTTAGGATGTTAGACAGCTTAGTAAGGTCAGTAAGATAATCTTTTTTATTTTTTATACCACTTAGATAGCAGACGAGCACACGGCCCACCTGATGAAAAATAGATACCGTGGCCTATATGGACGAGTGTAACACCAGGGCAGACACACAAGTGCTGCCGACCCTGTAGGAACTGAGAGATTCTGTGCCGTCAGCGCAGAAAACAAGCATTACAAGCCTTTGGTCCTATCACTGACAGCACAAAGCCTCTCCAGTGAACTCTGGCTACCCTACTCACCGCCGGGAACACAACACGAGGTTATTATAGCCGCGGTATTTTGTAGGGCAGAGGTAGTTCCCCAGTAGGACTCCTCGATTGGACGGAATTATCGTCATGTCTGTTCGTACTGTCTTAACGTTTTATAAGGACTACCTGTTCCTTTTATCCTTTCTATTCCTTTTGATTACAATCCTTCTTTAAACTATGTTTTGTATCATTACAGGTTATCTCAAGCACACTGCCGTCTTATGTATCGTACAACTATATTACCCATGGATGCCATTATCGCAGTCTCATTGGTCGACCTGTCGATGCAAGATTGCACTCTCGAGGACACGACAGATGCCTTACACTCAACAATACCTAAATACTCTGACTATGATTACTTATGTACTGCTAAGAAACTACTAGCACATCTAAGATTACCAGATATATGGAAAAACGAGTTGTTGTATTATGCTAAATTATTACAAGTGGACCACAAAACTCTAGAAAATGATATAGAAGAAGGGAATTGTAAAGCATTCGCAAAACATGATGATGTCACTGATGACAATATTCATCTTTCCGCATCCTTGATAACAAGTTCTTATTTCAATAATAAAAAATCTAAGCAAGATACAGCAGTCGATGTAGAGATAGTAGCAAGAAAAGATAAAGTCTTGAAAGATGGAATAAATGAAAAGTTTGCAGCAACATTGAAGAAACATGCTACATTAAATAAAGCAGAGAGAGAACCACCAATCGAAAAAAAGAAGGGTACTAAAAGAAAAAGAAAAGAAGTTACTATAGATACTAGTGTTGTTAAAAGTAAATTACCTAAAAAAGGTAAAAGTGTAAAAAAATCTAAAGGTAAAACCGAAGTTGATGATGATGATTGTCTTGATAATAGCGATGAAGAGTTTGAGGAAACCATAAATGCGTTGAACGCAATACCTAGCGTAAATGATGCGTTAGCTGATTTGGGAATTGACTTTAGGTTTGAAAGTGATACTAATGAAAATATTGAAAACAAATCAGACACTGAAGAGATACATAATGTACTGGAAGATAAAGATGCTAATCGTAATATAAATGATGAACCTGTGGTTGTCAAAAGTGTTACAGAATCGAATAACACTAATGTTAAACAAAACACAGTTAACAAATTGAAACAGTTTCAGTTTGTTAGCAATCATGATTTCGATAAGTATGATGAAATGTGTAGTAAAACATCAACTACTTCATTAAAGACACCTGCTTCAGGTGATCTAGAAGTTGTAAGAGATAGTTCAATATCTGAACTATCGAAAACTAAATCAAGACAGCCAATATCAATATTTGAAACTTCAGAAGCAGCTAATTTAATTGACACTGATTTTAATGATGTTACAGCTATTAATAAAACCACTTCAAAGGAAAATCGATCTAAAGGGACCAATAATAAAGCTTCAAATTCAAGTTCACAAATATCAATATTTGAAAGCTCAGATTGTGATATAGATTTAGATATTTAATCATGTTATAGAGTAATTAAGATCAATAAAATACAGTATGTTTTAAAATGGTTTTTATTTCAATATCTTAAATTATTGCTTCATCAAGACAAGTCCACTTGTCTGCATTCATCTAGTAAAATAAATTCATGTTAACAGTGACATTCTATTTACAAGTTAGCTTCTTAAATCTCAGTCAAGAGGAAGAAACCTTATTCTTCTGCACCAGATTTGTGTGGATCATCTTCATAATTCTCTATCAGAAAGTTTTTGAAACGCCTTGCAGTTATACTAATGGATTCTTCTTTAGGTATAACATTCAATATTTCTACTCTTGCTACATACAAATGACCTGGATTATTTGGGCTGACCATTTTTATCACATCAAGTTCATCACCTATTCTTACCTGCAATACAAAACATGATGTAATCAGGGACACTGTTAATAATATAACTCGGTAGGAAGTAATCAATGGGAACATTTTTGGTCTATTTTTAACATAAAAAGATACTTACCGATGTACTCTTCTTCAGGATTTTCTTTCCATTTACTCTAATTTTACTCTCATAAAACAATTGCTCCACTTTGCTGAAAACAAAATATAAGTAAAATAAAGATGCAAAATTTTAGTGAATAATTTTACATGTTAATTTTTCTGCATATTTATTTAGGGTCAATGCTACATGTGCACGTTTTCTGTAGTTGCAGTCATCTCAAGATTCACTGCCTAGCCATATCATCTTTCACACAGTCCATCAAACTCCTCTTATATCTCTCCTTGTAACCATCCACTTCCATTGATGCCATCTTTACCTCATTACTAGCAACTGCCCTCGAATACAAAAAAGCTGTTCTTTCAATCTAGGGAGTTCGCAAAGGCTAATAATTATAAATATTGCTGGATTTCCAACGGGAACATTTTTCTCCGGCAATCAGAAGGAGATAAACAGATACTTGTGTCCTCCGATAGAAGTCTGCAAGACCTTCTGAAGGGCTACAAATGACTAGACGTCCTCAACAGCTCTATAGACTCATCTTGCTTAGTCGGCCCTCTGTTGTATGGTTATTTTAGATATCCCTATGTTTTGTTTTTTGTTTTCACTGTGTTTACATTTAGGTACTCCTATGCATTATATCAGAGATCAGTTTATATACTTGATTATTACATACATACATACATATGTTCACGCCTGTCTCCCTATGGGTTGGGTAGACACAGGGGCCTGCCATTTGTGCGGGACCTGTCCTTACATGGAACTCGTACTGCCTCTACTGTCACGCCTCTCACACCCACTGGTGTATTGTTTTATTATTATTTTTCTTTAAATGGCTAATATAATAGAATTAACCGAAGAACTTGACTCAATCCTAGGGCCAGACCCAATACTTTGTACACCGGAAGACTGTAGCAAATATTTAGGCAATAAAAACAGTAACAATATAAATATCTTACATTTGAATATAAGAAGTCTGAATAGGCATTTCAATGACTTGGTAGTACTATTGGCGTCAATGAAAGTAAACTGTGAAGTAATAGTATTAACGGAATGTTGGTTGAGTAAAGTGGACTCAGTACCTGTCTTAGAAGGCTTCAACTCATATCAAAATCAATATATTTCCAATCAAAACGATGGTATTGTAATTTACAGTGACAAAAATCTAAATTGTAAGATAGTTGAGCCCGAATTTTTAGGTGGTACTTGCCTACTCTATTGTATAGAACAAAGGTTGGCGTTGGTTAGTGTATATCGCTCACCATCCTACAATACAGCTGAGGATTTTGATCATTTCAGAAACAGCTTAAACAAGGTCTATGAAGGGTTGTCAGAGTATTCCACTATTGTTTTCATAGGTGACATTAATATTGATATTAAACCGGATAATACAGATGACCAGAGTAATGAATACCTTATGCTTAATGCAAAACACGGACTTATACCAACTCATTTAGTACCGACTAGACTAAAAAAGAAATGTCTAGACCATATATTGCTAAAATCAAAATTGCAAGCCACTACCCTAGTATTAGATACGCCTATCACAGATCACTTACCTATTTTCCTATCCTTAGAGTATGTTAATAACCACCAACAAATAAACAATGTGCTAACACGTATAGATCAAGAAGCAGTAAAGATAGAATTAGATAACATGGATTTTCACGAAATATTACAACTACAAAATGCAAATGAAGCCACAAACAAATTGATATCATTGGTGCAGTTAGTGATAGATAAGCACACCCATACAACTAAGGTCTCTAGAAGAAAAAGAAGTATAAAACCGTGGATAACCCCAGGACTTTTACGATGTATTGCCAATCGAAACAGAATGCACATTAAATCTACCAATTCGCCAGATAACCTAATCCTCAACTTTACGTATAATCGCTACAGGAATTTCTGCAATTCTCTTCTTCGTAAACTGAAAAGGGTATACGAGGAAAAAGAAATTGAAAAAGCCGGCAACAATAGGAAAGCCCTATGGAAGGTAGTAAAGAACATTATAGGTACTAAAAAGAATGTTGTACAACCTACTGAACTACTGACTATTTCCAACGACCCTAACCAGGCTGTGAACCATGTTTGCTCATTCTTCACCGATATTGGTAAAAACTTGACACAAACCATAACACCTGTGGATAGTAATGCACCAAAGATAACATCCATAAGTAGATTTAATCCCCCAGTTAACTCTCTGGTCTTGTTAAACACTGATGACGCTGAGGTGGAATCAATAATAACACAGATGCGCACTGAATGTGCCACAGGGTGGGATAAAATATCTACTAGCATGTTAAAACGATGCCGAAATGTCTTGATCCCGTCAATTACACACATATTATGTAACTTATCAATTCAGGCAGGAGTGTTCCCTCAGGCGTTTAAAAAAGCCATAATCCATCCGATCCACAAGCAAGGAGACAGAGACTGTGTTAACAACTACAGGCCTATTTCAGTGTTACCAGCTCTATCGAAAATTTTAGAAAAAATCATTAACTCTAGGCTCAGCAACTTCTTAGACAAAAACAACTTACTTGCCAGCAACCAGTATGGATTTCGAAGCAAAGTATCTACGGAGGATGCAGTATTAGACCTAACACAGTTCGTTGCTAAACAGCTGGACACAGGAAAAAAGTGTCTTGGTATATTCCTGGATTTGGCCAAGGCATTTGACACAGTCTCTGTTTCCAAACTACTAACTAAATTAGAAGGCATGGGCGTCAGAGGTACACCCCTGCTTATGTTCAAGGACTATCTGAGCAACAGAACTCAACGGGTGAAAATTGGTTCATACCTCAGCGATGAAAAACTGATTACTTGCGGTGTTCCCCAGGGTAGTGTTTTGGGTCCAACCTTATTCAGTATATACATAAATGATTTATGTAGACTGACCATGCCTAACGCAAAAATCTATACATATGCTGATGATACGGCTATCGTTATACATGGTCCTAGTTTTTATGTTTCGGGACTTATCGCGATTAATTATTATTTGGAACTTACTTGTGCCGACGTTTCGGGTGCGTTGCAGCACCCGTGGTCACGACTTGACTGGTCTGCGAGCGTCGAGAGGTGCGCGGGATTAATTTGTGTGCCTACCCTCCACTACTTATTTGTGAATGGTAAGGCTGGCGACACACAACACTCACTACGTCAGTTTTTAATGGCACTGTGTTTTTGGGTTTGAGTAATTTAATCACTGGATTCCACGTCCCAGACAGCCTGAATCCATCTTCCCTATTGAAATTTTTATATTTTTTGATTTCAATAGCTTCACGCACAATCCGTGGATAATAGTGGCGATCAGTGGAGAGGACTCTAGGCTGATGAAACTCAATCCATTTTGTCAAAAGAGTAGCTGAACACTGCCTTGGAGATGTGTACTTACTCTTAACTTAGACAAGACAAACTATGTCACATTTGTGATCAGAGACATAACTAAACCGCCAAGTCACTTTAACTTAATTGCACATACATGTTTGGACAGTACACAAAGCTGCAATTGCAAAACCTTAACCCCAATCACTACTGTCAGGTACCTCGGAGTCTTAATTGACGATAAATTACAGTGGGACATGCAACTTAGCAAAGTAGCCGCAAGGTTAAGAGGAATGATCCATATGTTCAGAGCCCTCAGGGAAGCTGCACCACTTAAGCTACTAATTAAGATCTACATAGCATTATGTCAATCAGTGACTAAGTACTGCATCACAGTTTGGGGTGGAACAGGCAAAACAATCTTTCTTGATTTAGAACGCGCACAGAGGGCTGTTCTTAAAGTAATCACGAGAAAACCTTTCAGATACCCAACAGCCCAGCTGTATTCCGACTGTCAAGTGCTTAGCATCCGCAGAACCTACATAATTGAATCTGTTCTGAGGAAACATCGTTCCATGCCGCGCCCTCGTGCTGACAGGCGAAAGCATAAGCTGGCGTGCCATTACACCACGCATAGGACAAATTTTGCTGCACAACAATATTATGTTCTAAGTAATAGGCTATACAATAAAGTGAACAAACAGTTACATATAATGCACCTAAACCAACATGAAGCTAAAAGTATATTGAAAACATGGTTACTACAATTAGATTACGATGAAACGGAAATGCTATTGAAATCACTCAGTGAAACTAGAATAATTAATAAATAAACTTAATAAGTAAACTATAAGGAAAAAAAAAAAAGAAAAAAAAAAGAAAAAAAAAAAACATTGAAGCAACAAACAAACAAAAAAAGGGGAATATACATCATTGACAAACCGTCATAAGTCGTAAGCACACAAAACACACACACACACACACACACACACACACGTACACACACACACACACACACACACACACACACACACACACACACACATTCGCACACACTCACTCGCTCTTTCACGATTATATCTAAAGTCGCATCCTTTCTTTCACACCTATATTACAGAGTACAGAGGCAGTTACGCACCATATCGTTCTTATTGAAATGTGTAAAAATGTCCTACTGCAAGTGCACTATCTCCTGAGATACAGGCTTATGCCTAGTTCAGGAGGTAGGGTATATTATAATCGTATTACATTATAGACCACCACTGTTTGTCACAATGATATACTTAGAATACCTTTGTACCTAGCTATAAGTTACAATTTGTACCTATACAGTTATTGTAAATGGTGAGAAATAAAAAAGTATTATTATTAAAGTATTACTTTTAAAATTTCCTCATGGTTTTTCTGGCAGTACCTACTTTCAAAAGTAGATGTAGGTTTAAAATAGTGTAATTAATTAATAATAATAATTCCTAATTCTTTGTTTTCCATGTGGTGATCACTGTGGAGAAACTACTATTTATTTTGCAAGTAACATAATTATATAATGTACTAAATTTATAATATCTGAATGTGTTTATGTTGATAAGTAGAGAATGCCTGTGGCATTTAAGTCTGCCTATGTACTTGTGCATGAAGTTTAATAATTAACAAAATAAATAGGTAGGTTAACTTACTTCCTAGAAACACTGAGTGCAGATTTTATTATTACATCTGCTCTCATTGAAGTTGTGGAGAATTTTACCACTTTAGAATCCTTGGATAGTGAGGAATCATCCTCAAAAATTTCATTTTCATCGTCAGAGTCATATTGCTGAAAAGTAAAAGATTATGTATTGATAATTATTTCAATAAGAGAAACAGTAATTATAATGGCTTTAATTCTATATACGTAAATTATTCCACATACCTTTTTAGACTTACACCTAACAATATTATAAGTTACATTTGGATATATTCTTAAAGCTGTTGAGGTTATGTTTACATTTTTGTGAACAAAATTATGTAATTGTTTAGGGGCTAGTCCCTGTCTAAAGATGTTTCGAACAGCACCAAAGGGAAGTAATCTTCGCCATACGCTCATTTTTCCGAAGACGAAATATTATTATTTCGTAAACAACAGCTGATTTTGATTATACAAGAAAGCTGTTTTCTCCATTCCATTACACGTTCTAAGCTGTCAAATCTGAAATCATTTTAATATTTTTTTGTTTCCTATAAATTCTTATGTAAAAATAAAAATGGTGTTCAACTATAATATTATGTTATACATATGTATTCCAATTGAACATATTTATTTTGTTAAACGGCGTTTGTTCTTATTATAATTGTTTGGATACTCTCCCCTAGAGGTCACTAGTGGTATGTAAATTTATGAAATAAAATAATGTCCTCAGCAGAACGATAAAATAAAGTTAAGGTAGAGTTTTATTTATATTTGTTTTCCATTGTCTGTCCGTTAGATCGTTGCCCATCTTCGAAAATCTTATCAGAAAAAATCGCGGGTTCCAGTAGCTCAGGTCGTGGTCAAAGCATTTCCCCTAGAAGGGACTGGTCGCGGGTATAGGTACCTACCTACAGTATAGACGTACGGAGTTTATAACTGATGATGCTTAGGTAAAACCAAGCACTGCAGGCACATGCTGTAAGAGCGTTTCAAACGATCGAATGGACTCGACGAGCCACTCGACAACTCGACAGCTGAATCCGCAGTGAGATTTCAATTCCCCATGCTGTAAAGGTAACGTCATGCTCGTCAACGTGACGTCACCAACAGCATGCGAATAACTCACCGCGGATTCAGCTGCCGAGTTCGTTCGATCGTCCATAATGTTCTTACTACAGCATGTGCCTGCAGGTCAGAAGCATTCACGTTCGGAGGTCTAAATGAAAACCCGACAGTTATGTTGTATAAAGACAAAATAAATGGATGGTTGTTGTCTCTATCTATATCTCTATCTATATCTCTATCTATATCACTATCTATATCTCCATCTATATCTCTATCTAAATCTCTATCTATGTCTCTATCTCTATCTATATCTCTACCTATATCTCTATCTATATAATTACTAAATTATTGTGGTAGTTGTGCTACCACACAATAGGTACTACTATCTACCTACTACTTTGATCCCAAAGACAAACAAACTTCTCACCCTTGAACATCGTTTGTAAGTCTCAGGCTTAAATAATAAATTTTGTGGTGTTCTACGTTGACGGTGGTTCGAATATCATAAATTCATAATCATAACCGTTTACAGATTAACCGCCATAGACGTGAGAGCAAACACCCCACTACTGTTTGTTTATAACATTTGGTTAACATCAAACTGAATTTGTAGTTTACATGAAACGTTTGGGATCATGATCATGTAATATCTGCCTACCTCGTCTGCCCTTTTATCATTGAAGCAAGAATTTCACCGTGGCTTGCGTGGATAAAATTGATGCAATGCCTTTTTTAGTTTCTTTGGATTGTTTAATTTGTTTTAGTATAGGAATGATAACTTAGTAAAGTAGGGGCTATGGATTAATAGTAGGTATCAGGATTATTATAGGCGTTTATAAGTAGGTAGCAATGGCGCCCCCGCCGGGTCCAGGTTAAAGGGGTAGACCAAAGAAGTCCTGGCAACGTTCAACGTTGGCAGTTTGGAGCCCGGTGTTCACTCTTCTTAACCTTTTTGATTTAGGTATCTTGGTTTAATATACAATACGCGGACCCTGGACTCCAAGGACCATAGACCAAAGGCTCCAAAGAAAGACCAACAGGACGCTAAAGACAATCCTGTTATAAGCTGGTCAAGAACTAAGGCTGGCGCTAGTTTACGTAGAGACGATATTATACAATATTATGTTTATCGATAGGTAGAAAGCCCTATGATTTACTCTTATGGCCAACGAACACACTTAGAGCCCCCGCAAGCTGCAGACTTTTTGATCTGCCCATAGTTTGGTCGAGTTGGGCTGAGTATGCGCTCTCGCCCAACTAAACTGTCGGGTTGATTGTGTTTATTCGCCGATAGTTGAATTTGAAGGCAGTTGGGACGCCCATCCAATTTATTTGTCGGTCAATATCAATCGGTGTAGTGTGCGCACTTTCATAGGTACATCCCGATTAGACTGCAGAAATCGAAAGAAAGTTTGCAATTCGCGGGGGCTCTTATAATAAGTGCCCCGCGAACTGATAGATTAGGTTATGCATATAAGAAGAGAATGATAATTTTGATACATACATTAATTGACCGTGACGTTAGACGTAATAATAATTTCAGTTATGTTTATCGAAATTCCAAATGTCGTGTCGGTGTTTTTACATAAATGGCGTGTATTTCGTCATGGGTAAAGCGACTTCAATGAGAAAAACAGACTGTGACCAAACAATACCATCCCGCGCAGTTTCAGCACCCGAATTAAAAATAAAAACCGAACTATTTCTTGTAACGGAATCACTAAAGCGTTCGTTCGTCATATGAACGGGATCCAGCCAGTTTATCATTATTATACACGGTTTGTCCCTTACAAACATGTGGACACATGTCTTGAATTTAGAACGTTCCTTTATTTTGGTATGACACTACAAACTTAAGTAGCCCGGTGGTGGTGTCACTAGTGTCGCTACTATCGCACTTACTATTTGTGCTTATGGCATTCATCTTCTTCTGTGAGTTATTAGTTCAAATTTTCACCACCGATTCAGATAAGTTCGTCGTACCTACTACTTACAATTAAGTTTACGGCGCCTTCAAAGAGATTTTTTTTAATTTGACACAGTTTATTGCTCTGTCCTGCGTTTTGACGGCCGCGGATGGAAAAGCTGTGTTGCGTTTCAAGTGGACTATTAATTATTTGTAAAGACAAAACAGCGTTATCGCATAAATAAAATTGTGATGGGATTGTAGACGGCAACGTTGAGTCATAAACATAAATCTTGGCGCACTATAGCACTATAGCTTGCATTGGGAGCGTTTGTATCATTTTTATGCTTAAAAATAAATGTTTAGTGTGCTGGCATTTCTTGTTATGTTACCTATGTTATGTCCTGAATAATTTAAAATATTTAGGTACTTGGCGTTTAAATAGTTGATGTCTACACACATTTATCTAATAGGTAACCTAGTTTTAAATAAGTATCTAGTTAAACATGATGAATGTGCTGATGCTGATTATTGTGGAGTACCTAATTTGGTTGTTGAAATCCAACTTAAACGGTAAAAACCTCAATACGTTATATCTCACACACGATTTGCTTATATTTTCTTTTTTCTCAAAAGGCTTACAACTTCTGCTACAAGGGTAATCAGAGAAAAGTACGATAGCTTAGTAAGGTTTTGAATGAACTCCGGTAAAACAAAAATTATGACTAAAAAAAGTTTTGGAGAATTATAGAGTTGGTACAATTGGTAGAATATGACTTTGCAAGAGTTAGGGCAACAATGGATCCAGGATAGGGAAAGACAGGGAGAGGTAGAAATGTAATGTTTAGAGGAAGCCTTGTTCGAAGACAAGCTGTTTATTGATTATCACACTGATCTTCAATTAAAAAAAATTTACCATAGTAAAATATTTGATGCTGACTAATCTCAATAGTTTCAAAGCAGCCGACAGTTCTTGGTTGACAGAACTTTATCGACTCTTGAAAATATTTCTTTTTACTTAATGCCACAAAATAAATATACCTAAGTACAACAAGCATACATACTAGTAGGTAAGTAGCTACCTATACTAAAATGGTAAGTTGGATTGTAAGAAAGCTGGTATTTTCTATCCCGTCTCCTCGAGCGCCACTGCACATTTAATTTATGTGATGAAATACTTTGTTTTGGTTAAAGTGCTCTTCTGATTAATCGTATCTACCTACATACCCTCTATTTTACGACGGGTAAAGAGTTTCTCTTTGAATAATAAACTAGAACTTTTCTCTTCTATTTTTAAAAGCTTCTCAATCTGTAGCTGATTTCCAACTATTTTTTGTAAAGTTGGGTCCACATTTGTATCATTTGCCCGATCCGATCACCGTATCCGTATCGGCGACGAGCTGAGCATTATCTGAAGTAACTTCATCAACTCTTAATTTTAATTAATAATATTCGTAAGCGATATAACAATGCAATACATCTTAATAAACCCTACGAAGTTCTATCCTTATATGTCAGCGTTAACAGTCTTTAATTAACGCAGTAAAATTTTCATTACGATCACTATAAGGGGATCTTCACGTACAAAGCTGTAGCAAATGGCAAGGAGCAGGAGTGTCGACTGCGACCCCTGCCGAGCTGAATGAATAACCGTGAAATTACTCGTAAAACCTGCATTAGTGCGTCAGTTTATAAACTCGATGAACCATGTGGTCCACTCATAAACCCACACAAAAACTATTAAGACACCCATGTTCGTCTCCACAGTTGTAAAAATCTAAATTGAGATTATTAATAGCCCTGTTACTTTAATAATGTCATTAATTTTTATGAAGTTATCTTTCCGTTCATTGGTGTTCTGTCAATTGTGTAATGTTGGATTAATTTTATTGTAAGTTTTGTTAATTAATTTGTAAACAGGAATAAACATAGCCATTTTGAATAGCGTGTCATAATAATAATCCTTATTGAGTGTTCAAACATTTCAAATATTCTGTGTGGACATAAAATTTCAAATGCCTCAACATTAGTTAAATGTTGAGGCATATCTATTGACGAGGTAGCATAAAAAGTAGATGAATTAGATGATGATTACACTCAGTATTCAAAATATATTTTTTTAATGATAATAGTTTTAATTTATAAAATGTTATATCAACTCTTACAAATTTATATCAATCAATCAATCAATTAGCCTACTGCAGTCCACTGCTGGACATAGGCCTCTCCCAATTTGCACCACGTTTGCCGATCCTCCGCCTTCCGCATCCAGTCCGTCCCAGCCACCTTTCGCAGGTCGTCCGTCCACCTGGCTAGGGGATGTCCCACCTTCCGTTTTCCTACGCGCGGTCTCCACTCTAGGACTCGTTTGCTCCAACGGCCATCGGTCCTTCGGTAGATGTGGCCAGCCCACTGCCACTTCAGCTTACTTATTCTGCGAGCTTATAATAATTTATAATAGCTCTATTGAAAGTGATGTCTATGCACTTAGTTGGCTCTGACTAAGTGGATGAACAGCTCTTTCATTAAGATGATCTGATCATCCGTTTTTGGCACTGACTACTAAGTAGGTATGTGCCTGCTATTGGTTTAAATTCATTTTTCTGCGGTAATGTAGTACTTAAAAAGTTTTCTTCTATTCTGTCAGTCTTCAGTTTCTCATAAAAGCTACTTTTCAAGGATCAAAATCGCATAAAAGCAAAATAATGTAGAAGTGAAAGTCATTAAAATTCTATAAAAATATTTATGGGTAAATATGCCTAACTAACTCCTCTCACGGCTTCTCGTGCGGTTTACCTACATAAAAACATTGTCCATAAAAAGACACTTAGATGTGCCTGCTTTCAAACTCGGTCAGAAGATGTTGGAGTTTATCAATAAAACATAGATAAGTATGTTTATATCAAAGCTACATACCTATATTAATTTTATTTTTCATATAACTAGATCCTTACTTTGGGTCTAGATGACGTTGTGTAGAATGTCCTACAATATTTATTTATTACCCTATTGTAGATTTACATACCAAAAGCGTTACGCCGCGAAATATAATTACGGGTTCAAATATAATTATGTATCTATAGGTAAAAAACCTCTCTCTCTCTCTCTGTCATAGGTTTCTTTCTCATTTCTAGCTTTCTCATTTCTTGTCTCTAATACCTGAGAAATTATCTTACAAGTGCCAACTAGTTCTCGTAAGTGCCAACAGTGTATGTCCTTATACGTCATACTCATGCCGTTCCATTTCTCGAGCGAATTAGAGATGACATGTCTCATGTCTGCTCAGGTGAGGTTTATTGGATTCGAAGAGAAATTGCTTTAGGATAACCGATAATATGTGACGAAGTTGATACGTTCCAATGTTTGGGAACATGTACCTATAATATTATAATACTATGAAAATAAATTTTGAACTCGTGAGGACAGGGTACTACAGAATGTCTGTCTACATACTCAATGTAAATTATTATATACCTATGTACTTCAGAACAATGTAAATTATAATACATGTACTTCAGAATGGCCAAAAAATCAAAACAAAAGTTGGTAAAGAATATAATAGGTATCTCCCCATGTTAGATACCAACCTTTTTTCTTTCAGGGCTAAAAACAGTCGCAATTTAGTTGCTTCATTTGTTACGAAACCTTTAGCACTTGCTGCAATAGATATCAGATTAATAAAGAATGATCTGATATTCATACAATCAAAGGATTCCATTAACAGCCAACCTAATGAATTCTACAGCTTTGAACTATTCTAATTGCAAGGCATGAGAAACAATTATCCTGTCTTCGCCTTCGAGATTTAATTCTTGACTATGTAGTAGTAGCCCTGCTACGCCACAAACCATTCGCACAAGTTTTTAGAGAGAGAAAGAGAAAAAACATACTGCTTTCTCTCTCTTCCCCCGCCATCGCCAATCGTTTGACCAAGGCGGTAATTGTCATTCTTGTCCGTGCGCGCGCGGCGTTCGCACAGGTTCAGTAAAGGATTACCTATTTAAGTTTTATAGCAGTCGTCATGTCTAAACGGACACATGATGAATCTAGTAAAAGTGAATCTCGCGAAGAAAGGTGGCGAAGGAAGATCGAAATGTATGAGAAAAAATTATCAAAAAGACAAAGGACTGTCGATCGACAATATGCGGTGGCGCTACCCTCACAGGAAAATGATGTACAAAATCCAGGTGAGTTTCTTTTCGTTGGTTTCAAGTACTTCTGATAAAATTCTTCAGAAATGTTATTTTATTTTATGCTAATCCGTTGTATTCTTCGGATACTAATTTGGAAAATATTTGAGACCCCTTCACATTTATCGGGCGAGATTTCATAGTGAAACATTTATTTTTTCAATCCGTTGTATTCTTCGGATTGTAATTTGCTGAATATTTTGAACGCTCCTTGCATTCATCGGGCGATACAATTACACCAATTAGATTGTTTTATCTAATCCGTTGTATTCTTCGGATACATAACTTTGCCAACTATTTAGGCGGCCCTTGCATTCATCGGCGAAATTAATTATTTTCGACAGTAAACTCATCAAAAACAATGAATTACCAACGAAGACTAGGCAAATTATCCATTTAATGCAATTGCAATTTGTATTATTTGCCATTGAATTGCTAATTTTTAAAATCCAACTACCCCCCAAAAAAAAAAAAAAATGTTCAAGGTACATATAGATATTATTCTAATTCCAGAACATCTCGAATATGATGAGAATGTACCAGTTAGCCCAGAGCCGCCTATGGCCAGCGAGATATATGTCGATACCGACAACATGATGATGGATAACACTTTTGAAGATTACAGTGTAATGACTGTTACTACAGCGGGCGCAAGTCCCTGCTCCAGTACGGGAGTCGATGTTATGGACAGCACCGCTGCCCTAGTAGAAGATTTCGACCCCAACCTTTTACGGGAATTAGGGGATGTAGACCAAGATCCCGTTGAATTTGGCGACAATTTGCAAACAGATGTCGCGGCAAGGTTCCAAAAAATACTGTTAGAGGGTCTGAAGAAAGAAACCAAAGAAGAACTAATTAAAAAGTATCCGTTTCCAAAAAATGTCCCCTTGGCAAAGAGTCCAGCTCTTAACCCAGAAATCGCGACTATGTTAGTCGATATCTGCAGGCAGAGGGATAAAAGATTGCTCGCCAAGCAAGACCAGCTCGGCAAGGTCATTTCAGCGCTGGGAAAAGCACTGACAGGCCTCTTAAAAAAAACACCAGATATACCGGATATAATACGAACTTTGAAAGACGCAGGTATGCTGTTATCCGATTCACATTATGCCGAGACTGACACTCGCCGCTCTGTGATAATGCCTTTAATAGACAAGTCTTTGATAGATTCTTTCAAAAGTAGGAAAAGAGACACTTTTTTATTCGGAGAAAAATTAGGAGATCTGGTGAAAGACTCACGAGGCCTGAAGAAGGCCGGACAGTTGATGCAGCCTTCGGCTTCCACTAGTTCTAATTTAAACGGAAAAGGCCCATCGTCCCGGGGACCCCGGCAGCAACGGGGCGGTCAGACGTATCGGTATTACCGAGCCGGTGGGCCGAGGTCAGCAATGACGACTCAGCCATACTCGAATCAGTATTCGAACCGCTGGCGAGCGCCTACAGCGCCGGCGCCACCTGCTCGCCGCCGGACCGCGGCGCCGCCGTATCAGCCAGCGCCAGCGCGGCGCCCGCCGCCTCCGGCGCAGAACTTCAACTCCGCAACCAGTCGCCAGACGTAGCGACGCAGACCCAGGTACATTCCGGCCGTTTAAAGTTTTTTCTTAAACAATGGCGCTTAATAACGGAGGACGAATTTATCTTAAATACGGTGTCGGGATATCAAATACCATTTGTTACAGAACCTAATCAGAGCCTCGTGGACTATCCCCGACGCTTTTTTAGTGCTAGTGAATTAATAGAAATAAAAAATGAAATAAATAATTTATTGGAAATAAAAGCTATCAGGCTTTGTACACCGGTGGAAGGGCAATTTATATCTGATATTTTCTTGGTACCAAAGAATGATGGTAGTAAACGTTTCATTTTGAACTTAAAGAAACTAAATAAATTTATTTATACGGAACATTTCAAAATGGAGGACGTCCGAACAGCCATTAAACTTATGTCTAGAGGCTGCCATATGATCAATCTAGACCTTAAGGATGCATATTTTTTGCTACCTATACATAAAACACACAGGAAGTTTTTACGTTTTTATGTGGAAAATAACTTATACGAATTTGTTGCCCTCCCACAAGGTTTGTGTTCGGCACCGTGTATATTTACAAAAATTTTACAGCCAGTTGCTGCTTATTTGCGATCGCAGGGTCTAGTCTCAGATATTTAGACGATATACTGTGCTTGGGAAACTCGGCTGAAGATTGTCTAGAAAATGCTAAAACTACTATTGAGTGTTTGACAAAATTAGGCTTCGTTATTAATTATGATAAAAGTAATTTGGTGCCCCAAACTACTTGTAAATTTCTAGGATTCATATTAAATTCTGATTTGATGACACTCTAGTTACCAGACACTAAAAAGCAAAGGATTTTGCAACAAACATTGCCACTAATAAATACAACTAGACTTAAAATTCGAGAGTTTGCGCGTTTTCTAGGCTCTCTTACTGCGGCGTGCCCAGCAGTTACTTATGGATGGCTTCATACAAAATCCCTAGAAAGAGCAAAGTATTTAGCTTTACTGAAAAGCAACGATAATTATGAAGCTTTTATGACTGTGCCAAATAATTTATATGAAGATCTTATTTGGTGGAAAACCAATATTTTGACTGCCGTGAGTCCCATTAGGAATCAAAATTATACAATGACAATTTATACAGATGCTTCAACTACAGGTTGGGGCGCAGCGTGTGAGAATGAGAAAACAGGTGGTTTCTGGTCATCTTCTGAAAGAATCAATCATATAAATTATTTGGAGCTTCTGGCAGTTTATCTAGGACTTAAGTCTTTTGCTGATAAGAAAAGAGGTTGTGATATTCTTTTACGTGTAGATAACACAACCGCTATTTCTTACGTTAATAGGATGGGGGGAGTGCAATATCCTCACTTAAATCAGGTTACCAAAATGATTTGGAACTGGTGTGAAAGTAGAAATATATTTGTGTTTGCTTCATATATTCGTTCCGCCTTAAATGTCGAGGCCGATAGCGAATCAAGGAAAGTAAATGTCGACACAGAATGGGAGTTGCGTTCACAGGAGTTTCAAAAAATTTGTGATGAATTTGGGATACCAGATATTGATTTGTTCGCTTCACGAATTAATACAAAGTGTCGTTTATATATGTCATGGAAGAGAGATCCTGATGCCTATGACATAGACGCTTTTACAATAAATTGGTCCCAATTTTATTTTTATGCATTCCCACCATTTGCTTTGATTTTAAAGGTATTAAATAAAATTGTATCAGATAAAGCAACCGGAATTGTAGTTGTCCCAAACTGGGTATCACAGCCGTGGTATCCCCTTTTTATGTCGTTATGTGTTAAGGAAATTTCGATATTTCCACCAAGTGAATATCTTCTATCCTCTCCTTTCAGATCAACACACCCGCTGCGTCGCCATCTTTCCCTGGCAGCGTGTGTGTTATCAGGGAGGGATTTCGTAGGAAAGGTGTGCCCGAACCAGCCTTAGAGGTTATGCTTTCTTCCATATCCGTAAATACGAGGTCTCAGTATTCGTCTAGTATTAGATTATGGTGGGAATTCTGTAATTCAAGAAAAATCGATTGTTATCACTTTAATACATCATATTTATTAGAAATTCTTACGGATTGCTTCAAGAAAGGCGCTTCATATGGTACCTTGAATAATCACCGTTCTGCAATATCCTTAATATCGGTTGAGAACCAGTGCCGGATTAAGTCAGCGCGGGGCCTGTAGCAAATTCGGCCAAGGGGCCCTTGGTATGCTTCAGGTTTTTTATATATATAGGACACGTCAATTTGACTTCGCCTCGTCTGATGGTAAGCTGAAGGCAAAGTCTCAGAAAAGAGGGTCACCATTATAGACACGTACGCATACCATGTTACAATGGTGGCACTCAGCTTGACGGCCTCATTAGATACATTTTCACGACCCGCTTAAAGGACGCGGGACTGTTGGAAGAGGGAAACACGTAAACTGGTAAGGAATTCCAGGTCTTAATGGTGCGGTAGAAGAAGGAGTTGCCGAACCGCTTGGTTATTGATGGAATATTCGGCACTGTATGCGGGTGGCATCTAAGTCCTGCATGTGTTGTCCTATATAGGAAAGGAGAGGGTGGGAATAATTGGAAGAGCTCATCAGAACATTCACCATAGTAGAGACGGTAAAATACCGCCAAGGATTCTATATCTCTACGCATCTGCAAAGGCTCGAGGGTGTTGGTGACCTCAGGATTGCCAATAATGCAGTCCACGTCGCTGCAACCTGTCGAGAGCATTTAGTTAGTACTTAGCGGAACCATCCTAGAGATGCGAGCAGTATTCTTATATATTATATTGTGTCTTATAAAGAAGGCACCGCTGACATGAAAAAACGTCTCACTTTGTTCAGGACTCCGAGTTTGCACGAGACTGTTTTGATGATACAATGTAGGTTTTGTTGTTCAGTTTGCAGCGAACATCCATACAGAGGATATTGAGATTATCCTGTAGTGGCAGTGGCGTGCTCTGAAGAGTTGGAAGGGAAAGGACAGAAGATGCCTTCGCTGTAAACGCATATACCTGCGTCTTCTTGTCATTGATCTCGATCAGTATTTCAGAGCCCCATTGAGAAATGTGGTTCGGATCCGGTCAAGTCAAGTTCACTCACGAGAAGCTGCCTTTTTCCGCGATATCAGACTGCTTGACCGCAGTATGTCCGAGATAACTCCTGTGTAAGTTGCTATCGTCTGCATAGCAATGAACGCTGCCAGTGGACAGCATGTCGTTGATATGCAGAAGAAAGAGAGTGGGTGGTAAGACGGACCCCTGCGGCACGCCAGCATTTACCTGCAGGAACTCCGAAGTTCAACCATCACAAAGGACGCGAATACGGCGGTCCTTGCAGGAAGATAGCCACCCAGTTGCACAGTCTAGGAGGCAGACCAAAGGCTGGTAACTTGGAAAGAAGGGACTTATGCCAGACTCTATCGGAAGCTTTGGTAATGTCAAGACTAATTTGCCAGTGACTCGCCATGCTTGTCCATAGCCGCTCAAAGATCGGTATTATTAGGGCTTTTTTTCCTTGTAGTTTACGCACCGGTCCGAAAGGGATAAGAGTAGTTTTGTGTAATAGTTTATGTCACTAGGTAAGATTCTATTGTTTGTGGCCGAGGGACGGGTCCATTGTATTAACAGATGTGGTCGACGCCAGCGCACCGTAATTAAGTAAGGGGCCCGCGCGCGGTGCGACGGGGGTTGTGCTGGTGTTGACCTGCGACCCGCTCCTCGGCAGTCTTGTAAAAAGTCTCAAAGTTACAATATCTAATTACGACGAGGCAGGCCTCGGTGCGCGGGGCCCCCCAATACGCGGGGCCCTAAGCATTTGCTACTCTTGCTACGTGGCTAATCCGGCACTGTTGAGAACATAAGTGATGATTTAAGTTTAAAGCGTTATTTTAAGGGTATTTTCCGATTAAAGCCGGTATTTCCGCGTTATGATTTTACATGGTACCCCAATATTGTTTTAGATTACTTAGAAACAATGCAAAATGATACAATTAATTTAGAAATGCTATCAAAAAAATTGGTCATGTTATTAGCTCTAAGTACGGGACATAGGACACAAACTTTGTCTCTTATAAAATTTTCAAATATGAAAATCTTTGATGATTACGTAATTAAAAAATTACGATTACGTTGAAATCTTAGGGTAGGGTGGGATCTTAAATCTCTCCGGCGAAGACAGGATAATTAAGATCGAACTTCACTTCAGGTAAGTTCGTTTGATCATTGAATTATATTCGAGTCATTCGACTGGTGTGTGTCGCGCGTTTTACACTCCAATCGATCTACAAAGGGAGCTTGGACACCGTGACATGATGAAGTGTCATTTCTACATGACAAACGATCCTTCTATACCTCGGGCATCAAATGAGAAATTCAATTTCTCGCTCCCGTTACTCCAGTTAGCTGCCGGCTTCATATTTATATCTATCAGAAAGCTATAGTTATTTTATTAAAGTTGTTTTGTAATGTGAAAGGCGTGAATAAAGGGCTTAAAGGCTTGGAAAGTGATGGTTTTATAATAGGCGGTGTCTTTGTTGAATTTACTTCAGATGTGGGGAGTAATCTTCCGGTTGTTATTGATTGATCAGACTAAATATGTTAGGTATACCGTATCGAAGTTGTTATTTGATCTAATCTTTTATTGTAGACATGAGATGGCTTTTGCTTTAGTTAATTAGTTTTATATTCGATCTAGGTTAATTAGTAATAAATCCTTAATTAAATACGTAATGTAACAAGCTCTAAACGGCAGCTTAAGACACGTTTGAAACAGGTTGTACTAAATGTAAACAATATAGTGATGCCCGATGATCACCACACCACACACATGATGTTAAAGGCAACCGGGATTAACGTTGAAATAAATATGAAGACAATATTGGTTTGCCTATTCTTTGTAATAATAAATTTGGTCAGTTTCTAAATCTCCTTATAAAGCACGATATTAACCTACATTAGATACCTACTTTTAATTAAAGCGTGCTGGAATGATACCACAATGTGTCACGGTCATTAAAATTAAATTGACAATTGAGAGTAAAAATGCGAAGATCATCGCATCACTAACACGTAGGACATGATACTCAAGTGGCTATTATTTCAACGGTCCCCAACTCCATCCACGTGGAGTACTTACCGCAAAAGATTTTCGTTCCTTGTTAAGATTTTTGAGATATTTCAATTACTTACCTTAATTTTTATTTTCCTACCACTACCTTTGACTGGCTATGGATTGACTTTTTGCTAGATGATGCAAATAGTTCAGAGATAAATGACAACCTACTTTTCCTTTCAAAGTACGCCCGCTCTGCTATACTCACTCACTCCAAGGGTCATGAGACCTATCATAATTATCATTGCACCCGAGGACCTCACCTCAGAGTGTGGGGTCCGCTTTCCGGCTTTTACTACTTCACTTCGCTCGGTCTTGGGTATCCATGGTAATGATACCACATACTCTGTCTGGAATGTATATGGTAATGATACCATATACATTCCACCACATATTCTGTCTGGAATGTATATGGTAATGATACATTCCAGACTTATGACTTATGAGACCATTGGCACGCATTTAACCTTATAGGTACATCTACTCTACACTGTCTCTAAGTAGGTAATATTTCAAATACCTATTTTATTTCTTGAATTGTTCTTTTAGTCTCTAAAAATAATTAATTATCATAAATCTATGTTAAAAGTATTTGAGAATTTCTTTGATATTTTGACATCGACAGGGGTTTTCCAATAGTAAAATCGCCACTCTAAGCAAACGAAATTCTTTAACTAATACGTAAGTAAAATATAACTATTTCAATATTTACTCGTGTATTAATGGCTACGCTAGCATGTGTGTTATGTACACGGGTGTCGCCATTATAACCTCATTTTGTAAGCTAACAGGTTGATGCGAGTTTAATTAAAATTCAGCACCATCCATCACTGCCATATTGATTTTGTGTCACTTGCATTTGCTGCGTTCGTCCGGTATCAATTAGCTGTGCTCGTATGCTTTTAAGGACATCAGCTTAGAGACGGTGATATTATAAAAAAAGTATTATAAATCAGATGGGTATTTCACATTACTATTAGAACTATCGGGATATTTACCATGTATTGTTTTGAGTATCCGATTTAGAGGTATTTCACACACAATTTTGGACAAAAGTTTTAAAAAGGTTTCTCGTACGTATGTCAAATGCACCTTGCATTTGACAACAGATCACACACATCAGATGTCTTCAACCAATGAGAATAGTAGGTATTTAGTGAGATTTTGACAAACACGGGGGTGAATAATATTCTGCGAGTATTCAAACAATTAAGTATTCTTAGTTGTCCAAGTCTTTCTAGTCCTGGTAAAGGTAAATATAGGTTCATATGAACGAAACAAAGAACAAGATATTTGGGAAAATCACTGTTTTGAAAGTGTTTCTAATGTCGTTTTAGACCTTTGAAAAGTAATGTCGCTTAAGACGTCTATTAACTGTCGATATATAAATTTACGCAAACATCCTGGGCAATTATTGTATTGTACTAAAAACAGTTAACTTCAGAGTCCCACAGGGAAATTTACTCGGCCATACGGATTTTATTATGTTAATATAAGTCATGGTTTTACGTGCCTGCCTTACGCTAAAACACTTATGTATGACACTAGTTTTCTTTGAAAATACTTGAGTAGGAAAAAATAAAATTGTTGATAACACTAGTTTCCTTTAAAAATACAAGGAGTTGACGCATAAATGAATGAAAATATTATGTAGATCCGGTGTATCAAAAACACTAAATATTTACTCTTAAGAACTTTGAACATGGTTAGTGAAACTCTAGCTAGAACTATAAACTAGACTTGTACTATTCGACAAAGCTTAGCTTTTTCCGTACTCACCAGACCCAGCCCCTACGGATTTTGGATAATAGCTATCCTACAAGGAAAAATTGTTCAAAAGTAAGATCTTATTTTCAAAACATCGACATTGTTTTCAAACGTTATTTGGTGTTTAAAATAAAAACAAGCATTATTCTTTAATAAATTGATCAGCTTAGACACCCTACCGAATTTGAGATACTTTAACTGGGTTGCCTTAATACAATAAACGGTGTAAGTCTAATAAAACTAAACAAGTTAAACGATTCAGGCCAATAAACCTCCCGCCCCAGAAGAAGCAATAATAATAATCATAAAACAAGTGACTTACCTACGCTTGACTCACTGTCATAGAGCTGTCATTCGATGAGTAATGTGCAAGATGTATCAAGTAATTGACAAAAATACAGTGGTCAAAAAACTACTATAATTCTATTCCAAATTATAGGCGTTCATAGATCCAATTTTATGTATTTACTTACTTATGTTAGTTTAGCCATTTACGAGCTCCCGGTAAAGTGGCAATTGAGGTCTATGGACTTTGTCTTTAAATTATCCTAACACAAAATGTCTTTAAGTGAAGAAAGATTTAAGAAATAAGATGAATGGATTTGATAGAATGGAAAGATGACATGGCAGAATGGAAGTGAGATGACAACATGACGATCTTCTAAATGAAAAATAAATTTATGATGTACCTGCCTATAATATAAGTAGGTAGGTACTTGGAATAAAGATAGAAAGATGATCAAATCAAGCACAAGTATTTGCTTAATGCAGACACATTCAGTCCTCCCAGACAAGTGAGAATTCGTTGGCTGGCCGTATTGTAGAATAGAAGAGGTAATGAATGTTTGGGATTTGACGTTAATGTCAAACGGTTACGACTGTCATATACGTCAAATCCCATTTATTTGTCATTCTAAACTATTCTAGCCATTCTATTCTAGCCATAAACCAAGAACTGAACTATTCTACAATACGCCGGTCAACGAATTGCCACTTGTCTAGGGGGGCTGGGTAATAAAAATACAATTCATTGTAAAAGCAATGATAAGCATATTTTGTACCAACCATTACATGTTGGTGAGGTAAGTTAACTGGACAGGAATGACATCCAATTTTTTACATCACCAATACAGAAACGCTTTTTAAGATGTTACTACAATATAATATTCCACACAATCTGAAAACTGGATACTGGCCAGCATTTTAACCGCTGCGTTGCGGGCCACTATAATAAAAACTTTTTTATTGACAACGTCTCCGAGATCTATTTGCGTATAAAACGACTTTGTGTCATACGTTAATGCGAATGTGGACACAAGTGAAATATATGACTGGGACTGTGTCATTAAATACATCGTTATTTACTTTCCTGCATTTGAAATCGCATCAACATTCTTTATTCTTTCGGTAAAATTGGTATTAAATTATCGGGTAACAATAAAATGTCCTCGGGATTATGCGTCTGGGATATTCTTTATATGAGGGCAGAGGTCAGTGGGAATATCATGGGTGTTACATCGCGTGGGCGGGTTTTTACTGCACATTTTAGTGGGAACAGTAACATAAACTTGGTCCGAATGTCCTGGGACGGCCGCCGTCATTGTTGCGCTCCTCCGGCCCATCGACTTCTTTATGGGCTCTACGACTAAACTGTTCAACGTTTAAATTTTATTAAGTGACTCTTGTAGAAGAGAATCGTTGTTTTCTAGAATGGCCAGAATAATTTTTCACGTTATATTCTCTATTGGAAAATACTGTATTTTTTTTTTTGCATCAAATATGTAATGTTTGCAGGATCGCAATTTGCATGCTGTTTTTAAATGTGTACAGAATAAGAAAATTATTTCAATCAATTTGCCTATTGCAGTCCACTGTTGGAAATAGGCCTCTCTCAATGTGTGCCACGTCTGCCGATCCTCCGCCTTCCTCATCCAGTCTGTCCCAGCCACTTTTATCAGAAAATTATTTTAATAATGCAATATAATTGGTTTTAGAAGATACTACAGTATCCATACAGAAATAAACAATGTAAAATTGCCTTTTACCATAAAACAACGTTATTGTGGTATTTTTTATAATGCATTGTTTTTTTTTCGTTGCAAGAAACAAGAGACATTCAATTTGTCACATTCATTTCGGGTGACAATCTGCGGGTCGAGCCGTGCGGGAACCAAAGATGCTTATCACAAAATATAATTTATACCGTTGGGATTTCTATTATTTGGCAACTTGTTATTATTATTTTTAATAAGCAAGATGATTATTTATTTGGTTAAGATCTCGATTTATTATAATTAGCATGGTTTGTCAATTCTGCATTAGTGTTTACATAACATAACATAAACTCACGCCTTTACTCTTGTTTTTTATCAGTAAGAATATTTCTTACTGTTTTACAGGCTGTTTCACTACTATACGGGGATCCATTCTGTTTGAGAAGGGTGGGGCCATAATTCACTTTGCTGGGATCTGATAAGATTTTGGTAGATTTACAAACTTTCAAGAACAATACGTAAAAGTTTAAAATTGAAGGTAAGGTAATTCAAAATAAGAGAATGCTGTGGGTAAAAGTCTGTACTAGTATTGAAAGTCATATCTCATAGGAGAGTGAGCAGTCTGGGGAATTGAGTCGACGTTGTGATGTAAAATTCTATATTTTGTATTTGTTAAGAGAGAAAGAAGTAAAAGTTTGTGGTGTTTTGCCGGTAAGTTTATTTTCTTTATAGCATTCAATTATTTAAGTCACAATTAACTGTGCAGTTTGTTTTATTTACCACCCATACGGGCTTAGTAATAGTCACTTTACTATAAACCTGAACTCGTTTACTAGTCTACTAATCATTCAGCAGAATTTGCTATTAGCAATTTATGATAGGTATTTAAACATCTTAAGTAAAGAAAGTCTATTCATTTTGCCCGATTGAACCTACTTGATACTTTCCTTCAATGTTGTGCAAGTGATCATTAATTTCTAATACGCAAATGAACTTCGAAGAATCGAGGGTGCGTGACTGTGGATCGAATTCGAACCGCCTGTTTGCAACGCATAGCTCCTTTTATTCCACGTGGGAACGTTATGGTATCACCCTGCCGAGGGCATGACGAAGTGGTTTTATGAAAGTCGAACAGACTAAAATAATGTTATTTTATTCGGAAACAGATTTATTCCTGGGAGAGATGATTTCTTGGAGTCAATCTGGAGGTCCTGTGTACCAGAGGGGGTTAATTCCTGACCAGGTTCACCCTCCGCATCATTAGTAAGAACTAGGTTCACTTTTAACTTCACTTATTTATCTATTTGCAAAAAAAGCATCCATGTATGTAGAGTACTATCGAGTCAAGGTCTGACTCAAGAAAATGGACTAGCTAATGTAATGTACAGACTTATCTAACGATTACGTTAATTGACCTTTTTATTTTAATATTGTATGCACAAGTGTTGTATGTACCTATTTATAATTTTCTCTTATTCAGTGAGTCAGCTATATTTTGCCTCCGATAACTTAATTAAAATGGGCTTTCAAGCATCGATTAGTTTCACCATATTATGAAGCATTACTTAAATATACCAAATACCAATAGAGTAACTGTAGAGGGCGTACGATAATCGCGTTAATTATAATTATTATCGCGCCCCTTGCCCGCATTTGGGATAACGTACTACATTGAAATTAAAGGATGTCATTCTCGCGTTTTGTGTTAATTTTTATATTCTGTGGTTAATTTATAATGTGGGTGCCATTTCATGGCTTGTAAACCAAACTGTTTAATTTTCGAATCTAATTTGTTTCTATTTTGTTCGATAATTATCTTATTTATTACCGTGTCCATGAATCGTTATAATAATAGCTTTTATTATAGCTAAGTAGGTACTTCTTCGAATGAATGGAAATTTATTTTTAAAATCTAAAATAGTGATGAAAATACACATCTTGGACCTAAATCACGAGACAAATGGGGCCCTGGTCCTTGCAGATTGTTTTGTAATAAAATAATGTATGCTTGGTGATTTTCAGCTCATCAACCGCAGTAGCGCCCCGTGCTAACCTCGAAAGAGATCCAAGAAACGTGTACTGCGCGTATAGACATACATTTTGAGCACATAAAAATTACCCCGCGTTTACATACTGCCGCTCGCATTGCTCATCGTGTTGCCAGAAATATTCGCGCGATTAATGCCCTAGCATTCACACACTCCCATCATCGCGTTGGTCCGCATTACAGTAGGTATTCGCCCTGCAACGGAGACGGACGTAAACGTATGAAGGACAACGCTGTAGCAGTGTACGCAATAAGCTTTTACAGCATAGCGAATTAATTAAATAGATTATTAATAAAAACTATCACTTTCAACTACTATACAATTTCCGTAGATTCGAGGAGCAATAACGAAAGTCGTGTTTTATTTAGCTTAGCGCCATCTAGCGGTCTCGTATAGTTCATCGCGCTAGTATTTGCGCAACATACGCGGCAGTACTCGCGGTATGACGAATATACCATTCACACCACGTCTCTGCCCACTTCTCTCGCCACTTCCCTCGCTTTGCCGCGAGTATGTAAACGTAGCATTTAGGTTCAAGAAATATCCCGAGCAATAACTACTGTATGTGAATAGTTTTAATCTTAGAAGAGGGTACAAATACAAAAAGACAAGCTTCTTTACTCCACTTTCTACACAGAAATAATCTTAAACAATTATTTATCCACTTACCACAAAAACACCCCAATATTTTTTTGACAAACAGTCAATACAATTTGTATTACGGACTTTTGTGCTAAGATTTTTTTACTTGATAAGAAATCTAATCTTTCAGTCCCCTCGTTTCTAGTTTTGTGAAGTCCATTAAAATGTTCCCCTGGTTTTAGCTAAATAATACACAGTGGGCTGTTAGTGGGGCGAAAACAAAAGACACCGCAAGTACCGGAACTAAACCGCGCTAGTGTTCTTTGGGGAATAGGTATGGTGGTATCATTGTAAGATACTGGCACCTGGAAATAAATTAATAAAAATAATGATTTTATTGATCGTTTATTATAAATACCGGTTATGTAACCTATTTTACCAGTGGTGAAGGGTGATTCTCAAAAAGGAAACCGGTGAAAACAAATCTTACCTCATAGAACGACCGTAGCAATTCTATAGGGAACTAGCTCTTGCCCGTGGCTCTGCCCGCGTGGATATCGGTTATCATGACTGAACATAGCCTATGTCTCGTCCCTGGGTCTAATCTATCTCTGTACTATATTTCATTAAAATCAATTCAGAGGTGAAAGCGTGACACTATTTTCATCGGTTTCTTTGTCTCAAGTTTCGAATGGGATTCTAGAGATCGTTCTACAAGCACCGGTCCTTCTATTTCATTACTATTTCTTACAATAAAAATATTGTATATATGTGTATTACTTATTATAGTTGTATCGTTATAATGTATGAAAATAGAAAGTTCACAGGTTCCTGCTTTTAGCTAGTAACTTACCATGTGGCCGACAGTACGGGTAGTACAGCAGATGTGAGCCGCCCCAGGGTGACTCACGACGACTCAATTACACATTCGATAGTTTTTGTGCTCTATGCCGATACCAGTCTACTTTATGGGGACATTCAACTATACCCCGTATGTTGATTTAAAACACACATGTATTTCGCGACTTAAAAGATTTACATTACTCACAACTTTTTGTCTCTTTTACATTCTTTTTACCTGTAGTATTTTTTTGCACCACTTAGGTCCCAGACAGGGACACGGCATACCTGTTGGCAAATAGTTACCGGGGGCTATGGGCGAGTGCAACACCAGGGGAGTCACACTTGTGCTGCCGACCCTATAAGAACAGAGAGATTCTGTGCCGTCAGAGCAGTAGAGCAAGACAAGCCTTTGGTCTTCCCACTGACAGCACAAAATCTGAACTAAGTGAGCTCGTGCAGACTCTGGCTACACACACACGAGGTTATTAAAGTCGCGCTTTTGAAAGCTATTGATAATAACCATATATTCAGAATGAGTTTGAATTGTTGCTCGTAGTTTTTGATTGTACAGCTATTCGTTTATAAAATACTTGCACTATAAAACACCTTTATAGAACTGACGTTAAACATGCTGTTTTACAAGTAACTCAAGTTTTACAAGCACAAGTCCGACACATTGACTTAAATTTATAGTTAAACTTTACAACTTTCATACATTTTGCTTTAAATTTAAAGAATATTCTCGTAAGGGATATATATATATTCTAATTTAATACATCCTGTTTCGTCGTAACTAACCGGCTCTCCCGACTTTCCGTTTAGATTTAGAGTTATTACCGTAATGTAGCATGGCTTGTCTTGTCAAACGTACAATGCTTATCTAAAAGTTCCTTATTTTGTTTCCTCGGCGTCGCTAAAAGGAAATACTTGTATAAATAAATAAACACGGCCCTTAAACGCTTGTCATTGTCAATCCGTTGATCCGATATTCTTTTTATAGTGCGATGTATGCGCTGCAAGGCGTGTTCTTGAAACTGACCCTTATCTCGAGTAATTTTTTTTTGTCACATATGTTTCGTATTAGCACTTCACGGAACGTTGTTTCGATTTGTCGTACACATTCACATTAAAATAAGCTTTTCATAATATTTTAGGCGTAGCGTCTAAGACAATAAGGAGAATAGTTGCTTGAACTTTTTTAATTTTGTTAGTAACGTATTCGACCGTGTTCGACCTACCGCAGCACTATAACTTTGTGTTTAATCCTATGTTATTCATGAAGGTTTTTACGAGTTGCACATGATCCATAGACTGGATTTGGATTTAAAAATGTTCTTAAGCTTATAGCCTCCATTATTTGAAGTGTTGAAAATCGTCTAAGAACTATTATTTGAATATATTGATCGCTCTTCGTTCTATATTCGTTGACTGGATTAAAATAACCATTTTTTTCTCTCGTAGATCTAAATAATTTAGATCTACGTTAATAATCCTACTAATATTATAAATGTGAAAGTTTGTGAGAATGGATGTGTGGGCTTAGGCCTCGCTCGCCCCGTGAATCTTGCCCCCGACTGCTTTAATGTTGCAACTCGCCCCCTTGAACATTAGATACCCCAAATCGCCCCCGATTGTTAGTAAGTTAAAAGTACTGTCAGCAATAAAGAGTTTTACAACACACCACTGCTCATAACATTGCTATTATTTCACCGCAATTAGGTATGTAATGACAGCTATTATCAAACTGTGACTTTTTCATTGCTATTATTCACAAGTGAGTTATATATTATTTTTTAAATTTTATAGGTTAAGTTTTTTTTTTTTTTTTTTTTCACATAAAATTCTTACATTTGTTTATTTGTCTCTGATTTCCGTGCTAGGTATAAATACCTGTGTTACAGAAATCAAGTTTCTATGTTCTATGTTCATAAAAAAGTAGGTTAATATATAAAATGTATAAAATTCTAATTTAAATTCGGTATGTGAGTTACCTAAATAAAACAAAACTGTTTGTTTACCTAAATAAAATAAAACAAAACTGACGCGTTCGGTTTTAGTTTTTAATTTGTACTATAGGTAGATAGATAGATAGAGTTCAATTAAATTACTAGTTTATAGAATTTGATAAAAAATAAAAATCGTGACGTACTTAAATAACAATAATGCAAACAAAACTTAAATAGGTATATTGTCATTGAAACAAAATGGCGTCCATTTTGCGTCACTTGGGTTGTCATTGTAAAAATCTAACTTAAGGCTTCATAAGTTTCATTTAATCGATCTGCAGAGACTATCGATAAAGATGACGCTATACTAGTCTTAGAATCTGAAAATTGTAGGTATGTAAGTTACGGTATTTTAAAATTTTTGGTACTCTAATTTAAATTTAAAATCAAAATAAAAACAAAAATTCGACTGATAGTTTCAATAATTTATTTTATTTAAAACTTTTTAGTTATATATTTTTGTAATCGTCTTTCAATTTTCTTCCATACAGTCATGCGAAGTTTTCGTCTTTTCATCGTAAATTTCTACTGTCTAAATTAATATGTTAGAATAGTTGTAGCGCAACTTTAAATCGATATAGATCCTAAACGGTAAGTCAAATAGAAAAATGGTGAGAAAAAACTGAAATGATTTTTAAATACCTATTCAACGATACCCCACTTGACATGGTTTGTTGACTTTAATTTTTTTGATTTTCACAATAAGGCGTCCAGTCACAGAATAAGTAATAGTACTACGTACAGAAGTTGCACTCCTTTATTACTGACGAAAGCCGCCGTTTTAAAAACCTACGATATTTTCTTGGAATCGCCCATTGTTCCGAATATCCAACGCCACCAACTTGAGTGTTAGGGTGGTTCACCACTTTGTCAGAAAATAAAATAAAGCAATCCAATAAAATGTTTACAACCACTATTCATTTGTAACCCCTGACGCAAAAATGGTTGGGTGTTATAATAATAATAATTAATTGTTCGCGTCAAAATGCAGCGATGAGTGTGGGCGACTGAGGTACGAGTACAGCCGAACCTAGTCGAACACAGCCGAACACACGTTCGCTGTGCCTTGACCATGGTTAAAACGAAACTTTAAATGAAACGATGAAATAACTACATTTTATGCAAGTAAATAGCTTTTTGCAATAGTATCATGTTCAGTAAATTTTCTACGGCGTTCACCGATATTTGTAATCTTACGTGTACTTGTGTTCTTTTGTAAATTTCGACATCCGTCCACACAACAGTTATTTGTAGGTATTGCGATTCCAATATGATGCGATCACAATACGCAAATTACGTCACGCGTGTGCTCGCCGTCGGGTGCCGGCCCCCACTGCTATAGCAACTCAGGGGTTTGGCGCGTCGTAGGTGCTTATCGCCGCAGCTATGGGCGAATGACGGAGGCCTGGTCCAGTATAGTCGCCATATTGAATTTTCACTAACGTCATGTCTTTAGTAACACTCACCGGACTAAGAGGAATCGATTGACGTGTAAATCATAAAAATCGGGCCAGGCGTTTGGTAATGTATAGAGCTTAATAAAGGAACATACAAATAAACACATTACTATTCCTTTGCGTCGCGCAGTCGGATAAAAAACTTATAAACATTTTATATTTGACTTTTCTCTTAAAATACGTTATAGCCAAACCACCTGTATCCAGGCAGTAAACATTGTCGATAGTTTCGACTTTCGAGTACACCACTAAATACAAAGCTGGTATCATTATTTCACTATTTGACATTTGCGCTTGTTAATTTAGTATCTGAGATAAAACAGACAGACTATAAACCACTACGCAAATATCGCAAAACACATCTCTTCCACATTATAATACGAACTTAGAAAGAGAAAGCATTATATATACGACTCTCTCCGACCTATTTTAACAAAGCTTTTTTTTTTTTTTTTGTTTATTGGACCCTTGAAAACGTTCCTTTTGTTATACCTAATAGGTAAGCTAGGTAGCAAAAACTTAGTGTACGTAGTTGGTGATATTACAGACATCAATCATGGTAATTTTCATTTAAGTGCACATTTTTCTGTCTGACTGTACCATTTCACGGCTTATTTCAAAAGAAATACCTCAAGGGGCGATTCACACCACCAGAATAATTATTTAAATGTCAATTTTTAACTCGCCCCGTGGCAAGGGGCGAGTCACTACACCAAAATAATAAAAAAAGGGGCGAGTGAAGCATTTTAATCGCAAGGGTCGAGATTCAGGGGGCGAGCCAGGCCTAAGCCGATGTGTGGATGTGTGGATGTTTGTTACTCTTTCACGCATAAACGGCTGGACCGATTTGGTTGAAATTTGGTATGTATATAGGTTATACCCTGGATTAACATATAGGCTATATATCAGCGATGAACGGGATCAAAATTCCACGCGGGCGGAGCCGCGGGCAACAGCTAGTGTTCTATAAGGGAATATCCATAGATTATGATTCGTAAGTCATCGAATACAGTTGAGTGCTGTAGATTCATCTAATAAATTAAGCTTGTGACGCTTTCCGCTATTATAATGTACATTCACCAGGTTTACAAGCTATAATGTTACCTAATAAAATAAATTAATGTAGTACACTTTAATGAACAGTTTCAGAGCAAATAGTGCCAATTCTGTTGCGGTAGTAGGTTGTTAGTAAGTTGTTATAATAAGTACCTAACTGAATTTTAGGGAACTAAGATGCACATCTATATCTCAAATAGTGAACTCAAAACAAAGATTAATTTTAGTTCTATCAAGTTTTTATAACAACAAAATTAGCACCAATAGGTACTGCTTCTTAGAATTTACAAAACTCGACAAGTTAAGTTACTGCAAGGACTGTGAAAGATCGTGCAAAATTTTATTGAAACATTCATACAAGTAATGCATTATTCAAATGCAGAATGTCGAATTTAATATTGTAGGTACTCAAAGGATACATAGTACTCACCACTGTGCAGTATTGCAGTAACATCACACTTCACACATCGTACACTCTTTAACAAGGTGTGTCCACGTCCGTTTTACGGACCATTGTTGATTGTCACCTGTTGGGATCGTAAACATTGTCTCCAGACATTCCTACAAGCAATTTAAGCAAACAAGTAATGGGTACATGCTGAAGTACAAGCCATCTTCGAACGTACAAAGTTTCGGATTTCGTATTGTGAGTTGTTGCTTGTCCCATTACATTAAAGTGTTGTGAAGACCGTTTGCATCGTTTTTTTGTGCTAATTTGTTACCCGCTTTGCAAGTAATATCTGAAATGAGGTGGAATGATCTTTAAACTTTAATATTACATTACATTCTTTCATGTTAGAAATAATGTGTCCAAATTTATTTATGCTTGTGACCTGTGATCCGTTAGTTGTACTTAGAAAACTGAAATTTCTTTTCTCCTAACGAAGCTTTAAAATGGATACACAAATACCTATAATAGAAACATTGGTCGTATATTTTTCAATGTCATCATTGATTATGATGACACTGGAAATTTTCTAACATGAAAAAGGACCTGAAATCCATTCCCTAATTTCAAATTGGTAAATAAACGTTGGATAGAGGTAGTGCAACGAATATACAACCATGGTTGTATAGTCGCTTAGGTTGTGCAAAGGGATATGGACGTAGTAGGTATAAAATGTGCATATAAACCTGCCTATTATAAGTAAAGATAAAATGTTTCAACTAATTCTTGAATCTTATTTAATCTGAACTTTTATAGGTTAACTAACATGGTCATTCACATTACTATTAGACCTATAGGGAATACAAACAATACATGGGAAAATATTAGTTCTGAAAGGTAATTTTATAACCTCTGTTAAGAACTAAGTTTCTAATATCAGAATACTATGTGATGTTGTCATTCCAAGTTGTACCAACAGTGTTGATGTGTACCATTGACAAACAGTACACACCGTGGCTTGCCATATTCCCCGTGACATTGTCGTAACATGCTCGTCATTTCCTAATGTCTGTCATTTGTTTTATCTACATTTACATTACTTTTTTATCTGTGCACTCTTGACATTTAAACAGTTATAAGTAGATTTTATGTTCATGTTCTTTAAAAGTAATTTAATGGAAAGCATTATCATGATTAGGTACTTTGTGCATACTTTTTCTGAGAGTAAGGACAATTAACTCCGGTAGAGTTTTACTTAGTTCAGAATTGTAGGTCCTTGTTCTTCAAAGTTTTTTGTCAGTTTAATAGTTATATCGAGAAACAGGCCTAAGTATTGGATACTATCTTGTATACTGGTACAGGATTGGAGGATTCTGTGAATTCATTTGAATTCGATGGGGGCAGTGGTAGAGAGTGTCCTTCGTACGAGGTTTCTGGTTCGATTCCCAGTTCAGACGTGAGTACGAGTAGGTATACATAGAGCTACATTTATCACTTTTTCCCACGCAAAATAGATATACAAATTCAAATCACAACTGTTCAAGAAATGTATTTTTAATTTAACAAACCGCTTATAAAAATGTTTGGACAAGAGAACCGTGTAAACAGCCAATATTATTTTTCGATCGGTCGGTGCAGTCATATTTTAGTACATTTGTTTGCAGAGCGTTCGTATATTTTCTTGTGTGGTTCTGATGGGGTGCAGCCGGCCGCAACAGCTGCTCAATGCTCGACGCTCGATGTGAAGACCACTTGAGCGCTGAGCGTCGAGTGTTTGAACGTGAAGTCTTGCCTCTCGCGAACCTCAAGATCCCGATTAACAGTTTTGTTGCGATGTTTTTGTTTTCATTCGTGATGTTAAGTGACGTCAGCATTTTTATTTATTTAAGGATATTTTACTGGAATAAATATTGATCAGAGAAAATATGACTGAAATTACTAAAAAAATGGGTGACAACATTGTGGTCAACCAAGGGTGTGAAAGGATTAAATTGGTTAGTTATACTTTTATGAATATTGCGGGTGGTGTGAATAAAGATAAACAAAAAAAAACTACTACTACCTATATGGTTTTATACTACAGTAAGTTGGTCTATCGAGATTTATTCACCCTTATTTGTAACTAGCTGTTGCCCGCGACTCCACCCGCGTGGAATTCTGATCCCGTTCATCGCTGATATATAGCCTATATGTTAATCCAGGGTATAACCTATATACATACTAAATTTCAACCAAATCGGTCCAGCCGTTTATGCGTGAAAGAGTAACAAACATCCACACATCCACACATCCATTCTCACAAACTTTCACATTTATAATATTAGTAGGAAGTAGGAAATTGTAGGAATAGGAAGGATATAGTATTCACATTCTTATTTTGTAATGTAGTATGTCTTACATACTAATTAACAGTGTTTATAGTAGTATTTGCGGAGTGGGAGCGGTGTTTGTTGTCATTGTCACGTCCTATGTTCTTGCTGACTTGCACTATTCTTATTATGGCAGAGGACGTGATTTCTTATAACATTAGATAATATTTATGCATTATAATTTCCTTATAGAAATAGTTGCAGCCTATCATAATGAATTTGTATAATCTATTATATAAGATTCTATTTATTTTTAAATTTGCTTTGATTAAAAATATCCTACTAATATTATAAATGTGAAAGTTTGTGAGAATGGATGTGTGGATGTGTGGATGTGTGGATGTTTGTTACTCTTTCACGCATAAACGGCTGGACCGATTTGGTTGAAATTTGGTATGTATATAGGTTATACCCTGGATTAACATATAGGCTATATATCAGCGATGAACGGGATCAGAATTCCACGCGGGCGGAGCCGCGGGCAACAGCTAGTAATTTATAATTATAATCCTACTAATATTATAAATGTGAAAGTTTGTGAGAATGGATGTGTGGATGTGTGGATGTTTGTTACCCTTTCACGCATAAACGGCTGGACCGATTTGGTTGAAATTTGGTATGTATATAGGTTATACCCCGGATTAACATATAGGCTATATATTAGCGTCGAATGGGATCAGAATTCCACGCGGGCGGAGCCGCGGGCAACAGCTAGTTCATAATAAATCAAGAAAAAACACATAGGTACTTATTCAACGTTAGATAATTTCGCAGTTGGATATTAGGGACAGTCAAGTAAGGGAAAAATGGCTGTATGATGAACTTATAATAAATATTCAGTCAATCATTTAGTCGGTAGGTACTGATTGCACGGAAAGTCAGCGTTCAGCGTCTATTAGCCGAACCTCAGTTTAAAACCAAGGTTTTTTATTCTCTACTGAATATAGAATTCACTTCCGTTTCGGATGAAGGCCGTACATTGATCTGAAAAATTAAATAAACCTTGGCCATGTCAGATATACTTACATGTTGCCATTGGGCGTATGTCCAATATTTATATAAATACGAGCAAAGGCCAAACGTGCATCTTTGTTTTTACTTTGCGAGCTACACACGTCATTAATAGATCCTAAAACAATTTTATAGTTACAAAAAAATCTATTTCTATTTACGTTATCCGCATTTAAGAACCCATAACACAAGCTAGGCAAAATAAACGTTGTATAGAATCATCATCATCATCATCATAGGAGAGCCGTAGCCAGGGCCAAACGAGACCACTTGCAACCTCTATACATATACCAAGTTGGAATCGTCTGAGGGGCAAAAGCTCATATATAAGTTGGCGCGTTCCAGGGCCAAAGCGGCGCTGGGTCTATCCAAGTGCCGCTGCATTAAAGACCCTGGGGGCAATTTGTTGTACGAGAAAGTCGCGGTGAAGGAGAGATGGCGCTCATACTTCCACGAGCTGCTGAATAAGCAGCATAAAGAGGTGCAGCCACCAGACCTCCCTCCGAATCAAGGACTAGTGCCACCGGAACCGGAAAGCTGTCGGACCCGACGAGATCCCCATCGAGGCTTGGAAGGCAATGGGCGCCCGTGGTGTGGGCATTCTAGCAAATCTTTATAACCGCGTACTCCTCACCGGTGAGATCCCGAGCCAGTGGAGGCTGAGCATCATCACGCCAGTCTTCAAAGGCAAGGGATCGGTGCAGGAGTGTGGTAGTTACCGCGGTATAAAGATAATGTCCCACACCATGAAGCTCTATGAGCGGATAATCGACTCTCGGATCCGACAGGAAAGTACACTCTCGGAGTGCCAGTACGGGTTCCGTCCCGGGCACGGGACCATGGACCCAGTGTTCGCCCTAAGGGTTGTGGCGGGGAAATACAGGGCGAAGAACACGCCCCTGCACTGCCTATTCTTAGACATGCAGAAGGCCTTCGACTGTGTTCCTCGCGCGGTGATCTGGTGGGCACTGCGGGCCAAGGGTGTTCCAGAGACTTACATTGACACCATCCGAGACATGTACTACGATTCCGGGTCCGTGGTTCGGACTGCTGTTGGCGACTCGAAAGCCTTCCCCATCACCGTCGGGGTATACCAAGGATCCGTCCTTAGTCCTTACCTGTTCAGCGTGGTATTAGATGTTTTGTCGGACAGCATTAGAAACTCACATGAGCAGTCTCCGTGGTTGCTCATGTATGCTGATGATATTGCGCTGATGGACGCGGACAGGAGCAGATTGGTGCGACGCGTGAAAGGATGGAAAGAAGCGCTTGAGAATGGTGGTCTGAAGCTAAATGTAGCGAAGACAGAATACTTAGCTCTAAACTCCACAGATCCCACACCCGTCCGCATAGGCGATGATTTGGTCGAGCGCACGGACCAGGTTAAGTACCTGGGATCTGTACTTCATGTGACCGGTGAGATCGACCACGACGTCAAGGCACGCATTGCTGCCGCGTGGGCCAAGTGGCGAGAAATGACTGGCGTCACCTGTGATCCTAAAATGCCAGTCAGGTTGAAGGGGCAGGTCTATAAGACGATCATTAGGCCTGTTCTCTTGTATGGTTGTGAGGCGTGGCCGCTGCTCGAGCGACACAAGCAAGAGCTGCGTGTCACGGAGATGAAAATGTTGCGGTGGATGTGCGGCGTTACGCGTAAAGATCGCGTACGGAACTCTCGCATCCGCGGCAGCCTCCATGTCCGTGACATCGCGGATAAAATGCAAGAGAGCCGCCTTCGCTGGTGCGGCCACGTCTTGCGGCAACCGCCAGGCTACGTGGGGAACAAATGCCTGGCAATGGTACCCCCGCCGGGTCCAGGTAAAAGGGGTAGGCCAAAGAAGTCCTGGCTTGACGTCGTGGAGGGTGATATGCGTGCTAATGGTCTCACTACCATGGATGCCCAAGATCGTGCGAAGTGGAGAAGGAAGAGCCGGAAGGCGGACCCTGAGCTTCGAGGTCATCTTGGCCACGGATGCAATCAGGAGAATACGTCTATATGCAGATGATGTTGTATAGAATATCCTACAATATTTATACTCGTATAATATATTAAAAAATATCTTCATTTACATACTTTAACTTGGTGATATTTTTTGTGTCATATAACTAAAATCCACGTTCCATAAAATCCTCTAACTAATTTAAAATAAAACGAGAATTGCCGCCAAAAGTACACAAAAAAAGAAAACAAGATATTATTTAGCTTAAAATTTTGAAAACAGAACATCATTTCTCAGTGTCCATAAAATAAATGGCCAACCAGCCAGCAAAATAGCTCTGTAATTTTAATTTTAACAATCACTACGATTAGACTTTTTTTATGTAGAAGTAACTAATCATGAGTCTTTTCTAGCTAAATTATCTACTTAATTGAAAGAAAAACAAAGAAAAAGCACCCCTTTTTGTTCATAATATTCCATTTTCTTCTGTTCCATAAAGTTAGGTGGGTACCTACCTACTTATTTTTATTTCTGTATGTATTTGTATGTTTCATAATCATTACATTTATTAGGTATATTCTTTTGAATCTGTAGTCGACCACGACTGCATAATTCAATTTTTGATGATTTATTGATGTTCTATAATATTGTTATATTATAATACATTAATATTATTAAATTAATAGTATCCAATAGTCAAATATAATTAATATAACAATATAATAAATTTTAACATGTTTTAAACCCAATAACAAAACCATTAGCCGGCTAGTTGGTAATCGGATTGACAGCAATCTCGGCACCGCGAAGCTGAAGCTGCCTCATGAAGTTTAACGACCCTTCGTTGCTTCAGTAGTGAGCACTGTGGTGTCGATTGACTGCACATCTCGTCCTAGCCACCACTTTACGAGTGCACTATACATCACAAATGTTTATAATAAGAACGTCAAATTCGATACAAATATTAGGCCGCTATTCTAATTTTAACCCCAAGAGTTGACTAAAGGGGCAAGAGTTAACTGCTCTTCCTGATCACGATCAGTCAAATTTTAATAAAATAAAATTTAATAAAGTGAAAGTTAGTGAAAATGAAAACTGAAAAATGACAACAAATCACGAGATCTCATTTTTTCAGTTCAATATCTCAAGGAAGATCAACGGCAGCAGAAAAAATCGTATGATCTTCATTGTAGAGTTCAAAAATAAAAAAAGTACATGAGCACAAATTTTGTATACCTCAGGATACATCTTGGACCTATGTCGCGAGACAAACGAGGTCCTGCCGCGCGCAGATTGTTTTGTAATAATCTATGTTTGGTGAATTTGAGCTCGTCCAGCGCCGTAGCACCCCTATCTCTCTCTCAAAAGTAGCAAGAAACGCGTACTGCGCGTATCTATAGAGCACATTTTACTCCTGTAAAATATCCAAAAATAAGCTTTATAGGACTGAACTAGTTGCCAAACGTAGAATATAATAGTAGGTACCTAATATTATTTTGTATTAAATATAAACATGCCTTGTTATCATAATCTAAATGTTCTGTTTATGATTCTAGTAAAAAAAGATAAATTTCCGATATTTTTAAATCGTACTTTTTTTTTTAGATCAATATTGTACTCCTTTGAGCCAAAAGCCCGTGTTTACATAAATACTCAAGTGTATGATGTAGCTGCACTGTCCACCCAATGTTATGATAGGACGGGTGTGGTAATCAGCTTATTGATTGATTGCCAACGTTTGTTTACATGTTGGGCGATGAGTGTTTGGATCCGTCCACGTATTTGTTATTGCATGATCAAAGGATGCATTTTGAAAACTGCTTGTAATAATCTGACAGTTTTGAGAATATGACGTGTCGGTGGGTTTGAACTCTAGATAATATTATGGATGTGAACCCATATCTAATACAAGTAATTTAGCTTAGCTGGAAGGATTAGAGGGAATATTAGTAATTTCGGTTTCTATACATTCGAACAAGTTTTTTATGAATCATACCTGCCCCCCTAGACAAGTGGCAATTCGTTGCTTAGCGTATGATGGAATAGAATGACAAACGTATAGGATTTGACGTTTTTGACATTCGTTGACGCCAGTCACATACGTCAAATCTCATACATTTGGCATTCTATTCCATCATACGCCGAGTAACGAATTGCCACTTGTCTAGAGGGGCTGTAGCTAAAATGCTATTTTAAGAGAACCTAAAAACCTAGGAAGGTAGGGACTTCGTTAGAAATACGTTTGCTAGAATTTAAGCCAGAATATACTTTAGATAGAGAGAACAACTCTTTTTTGCTAGGAAGATCAATAATTAAAAAAAACAACTGCAGAAACAACAGTAACTGTAATTCGATTTTTTCTTCGATTGGCCTATCTTGTCCACCAATCTAAGACAAATGAGATGACAGTTTAGACCACAATAATATAGACGGTTATAATTAACCCTGCAACAAACGTACAAGTTCTGCAAAATTGAATGTAACCGCAAGAAGTTCTATCTTTACTATTTCACCACGGCGCGTTGTCGTGCTGGCATGCACAGCCGCAGGTTGTCTGCTACCTACTCTAATTACGTTTGTAACGCGTATACAACGTAAAGCACTCCGTTCATCGATACGAATGTGAATCAAATAAATGGCAAGTAATTTTTCGATCACAGACGGTCGTTTCCAAATTTTATAATTTCTGCTACGTTCATGGGAGTTTCCACACGTAAAAAGCAAATAAAAGAAAGGCCCCTGACAATACATATCGATAGAACACTGTAAGGATTTATTATATTTGACAACATAGACACTCGGCACGCTTCTAGGACTTACGAGATATCTAAAACTAGGTTAAATAATATTATCCATATCTAAACATGAAATAACTTAAGTCAAAAGGTATTACATTAAAAGAAATGCGTGTAAGACTTTTGGTGTACACTTTATTGCAGGAACTTTCCATTTAGATAGTGTTAATTTATGAGGTAGATAATCTTAAAAATTAAATACTATGCCTATCAGGGCAGTAAAAAATAAAAGGCTTTAATAAACAGTTTAGTTATTACATTACTGTCTAAATCTTATCACAACTTGTACCCTAAAGCTATAATTAAATCGTTCTTGGCTTAAGCAGTTATAGTTAATCGAGTGTCAGTCAGCATGCGAATGTTTAGTGCTTGGATTTCACGCCACGTCGGTAATTTACGGCCAACTTGACGGGTAGCGCTACTTACAAGCTCCTGAGATATTACATAGAATTTATTAATAACTTCATCACAGCTAAATTTGATAATAATATAGTAGAGTTATGGAAGTAGTAATTGCTACTTCTCTTTCATTGCAGACGTGTTCGGCAATTCTCATTAGTGCGCGCAGTTTTGTGAGTTGTAATTGCATCTTGTTTGAAACTGTTATGTCAGGAAATAAAATTTGATTTTAGATTTTTTGTATACGTATTAGGTACATGATAGAATCTTCTAGCAATACTAGCTTGTAAATCAAAAAGAGAAACATGGTGCAAGTCAATCTTTCGTGCTAGCCGGGTCACCCGCGAATAAATAGAGGAGGTGCGCAGATTTTCCTCTTGGGGCAAAGTCTTGGGGTTAGGTGGGTGGTCGGTGGTCACTCTTGTAAAAGCCAAGATGATTCAACCAAGATTAGGACTAGGCGAGCGGATCTCGGCCTCCAAAGTGAAATTGATGCAACCGGTACCAACGCTGCGATATTATGATGACTGAAAAGAAAAACACACCATTTGATTTATATCGCCAATTTGACATTTTATTGAAAGTATTCAGTTTCAAATCACAAATCAATGCATGACTACCTTGTGAAACTTTCACCAAAGACTCTTCCGAAACACAACAAACATTGAAAATTCCTTTGATATTTTCATACATATTTTCTTCTATAAAATCAATGTACAGAAAACATTTCGAAAACGAAGTTCATTCTCTACAATCTCTACAAATACAGGAGGCAAGGAAGGAAGTGTACAATGTGAAATCGATTGTTAAAATATTCATTTGTAGTTTGCTCATAACAAACTCACAGGTGTGTTGTCGGTTGCAGCTTTCAGCTTCAGCGTTTGGCTACAGAACTTTGGTAAGGGTAATACACAGTAACACGCTTAAAAGTAAAGTTAGTTTTAACTAAACTGATATGTTTTATGCCGTGTTCCCAGTGGAGTAGAGTAAAGCCACGTAAACATCTCTTCCTGTGGGTGCAGTAGAACATGACTAAAAGATAGGGCTGCTTGACGGCAATAGGCTCGTATTAGGTGGGACTGAAACTCGTAGTTGAGGAAATGTAGGTGTTGTCTACCTACATTTCCTCAACTACGAGTTGAGGAAAGTAGTTGAGCAACAACGTAGTTGAGGAAATGTAGGAAATGTGTTGTCACCGTCGGATATTCATAGACGGAAATTTATTTTTTCATGCCACTGAGGTGGTCTACAATCACACGGCCTGCCTGATGTAAAGTGGTTTCTGTGACCTATGGATGTGCACAACACAGGCGTCACACTCGCGCTGCCGACCCTAAATGTGTGCATGTATGTATGTATTTTATTAATACACACACAGTTACACACAACATCCGGTTTAAAGAAAGTTACGTAGAAGTATTTTACAGAGAAAAGTACGCAGATACACAATAATCAGACATGACATGACAGACATAGACACTTGTATTAGTAGGTATTGGCTGGCGTCCTCCCCAACTCACATATCTACTTCAACTACTAGTTATAAATCGTAAGCACGTTTAAATCTATAATGATACTAGCTGCAGCACGCGACTTAACTCTCGTGAAATAATAAATCACGTTTTCGCGACGGGGCGAACGCTATCGGAAGTTGACGCGAGTATTACACTTTGACATAAAAACATTTTGTTGTTATTACTTAATATTATGTATTTACATTGAGCCCAACGTTCGATTGCTTTTCAGCAGCCATGACACGAGGAGAATCGTTTCAAAAATGATCTTCTCAGCGAAAAGGTTATTCCACAGTCGTACTTCTTATAAGGGTCACCGCCAGAAGATGCATCGGGAGTAGCACTTGACGCATAAATACATGAACAGTTAAGTGTGTAACGTTGAATGTTTCATTATGTCCTCGTCCGTTCTGGCGTTACGCGACGTGCAGCACACTATGACGGCCCTACGTCACTGGAGTACTTACTAGTTTAATTTATGGACGCTGAAGATGTTTTCGTCCATAAATCCAGCTATTTTACTGTAGAAGCTATACAAAAGTATACTTGCTTAAACTGATAATATAATGTTAGATACTTCACAGACACTGTCCAGAGGTCTGGGTATATTCTAAGTTTACAGAAATCGTCATAGTGTGGCCTTCTTGTTCACAGGGGTATGTAGCTTTTCACCACTATGACTGTGTTGTGTATTGGGCTCCTAAATTGGGAAAATATGTAAGTGACTAATATTTTTCCAGTTCTCTCACCTAGAGCGCGTGGTTCCTGGCAGAGTAGAATTTGGGCGATCCCATCTCTTCCCAAGCGTGTTGTACAAGGCGGCTAAGGGATAGGGCTGTTTAACATCAGACAGATATATACAGAGTCAGCAATAGTACCCGGAATATGGCAATAGGTAAGAACCTTATAAATATAGAGCGCGCCTATCACTCAGGTCTTTGGCGCCGAATGTTAGCAGATACTTTGCGATGGTATAGCGCACCTATAGTGACGTTTCATGCATTACCCAAAATATCAATAGATGCACTTATTAATGTAGTTTGTTGTTATGAAGTTTTTTGTTCGATTTGATATGCATGGATAAAATTAAAGCCAAAATACAAAAAAATGGCGTCATTTTGCGGTATTTTTGCATCATTATTACTACAAATATACGATGTTGTATAAAATTTTGATATAATAATATATCGAATTAAATATTATTTGCGAAGTCATTTTGACGGGTATTGTTTTGCTACTGATTGAGGTTAAGCCAGGTGCCTCGGTAGGTACTGTACATACCCGTGATAGCAGTTCATATTTGTAAGACGCGCTTTACCTATAGCAATGTATACTCTAAGGTAAGACCTAATATAATGTTGAAATGTGGGTGTGAACTGTGAAGTCACCTCTGCCTAACCCTCCGGGGATAAAGACCAGATCATATCTATGTTATATGTGTGTATCTCTCAGATAATAGAGCCTTGTTGGTAGATCATCCAGACAATGAAGTCTCTTTGTCGTTTGGGTTTATCTTTAGCCTTGCCTATAATTTTGATACTTAGTACTAATTTATGCTGCAACAGAATTTGCGTTACCATGAATACACACGTCAATAACAATTAATTTGAACCGTCTCTATTAGCGCGCGGTATTTCGGAGCGCGATCTCGTCTCGAACCATGGAGTTTAATGGTCTATTATGGAACTGTACTATGGCATTAGCGTTCACATAGCTCTGTACTACAAATTGTTAGTATACCGTGAGTTTTAAACGGAATTACGTTACGCCCGGAAGCAGTCACGGTTGTGCCAGTCTGAATTATTTTACAAACAGACAATTTATCAGAAAACTATATTTAATTCTTGCTATTTTGCGTTCCGCTGTGACAAATTTTATTGACTACAGTGTATGATATATGCTTGGACACTGTACCGTTTGTAAAAATAGCCGACCAATAAAATCTGCTTTTGATTTTCATGCCAGAATGTATTGCGAATATTTTAACAATTTAATATGCCAGTTTACAGACAGGCAAGGCCTTCGGTTGTTTTATTATTTTAATACGGATTAAACAACGAGTTCAGGAAAATTTTCAAAACAGTGGCGAATGGTCGACGTGGGTAGCAGAGGGGGTTGCCATGGCAACCGGCGAGTTTTGACGGCAAGGTGGATACGCAAATTGTGGTGCCACTCTGTGCTATACACACAGGGTTGCCCTGCTGCGCAATTTCCACAATATTGCGTAATTTTGTTGATGACAATATTAAAATTTAAGGCTTCTTATCTTAGTAAAAATTGACTTCTGGTCCGAGAGTGCAGTTAATATAAAGCTAGGGTTTTATGGTAGGTACCTACGTAATTTTTTGTAACATTAAACGCTAAAAAATAAAAAATAATGTTTTTATCTATTTCGTATTAAGCTGAACTAAATAACTTGTGTTAGTAACTGGCTTATGTCCATTGGTACTCTTCAATCCATCACGGGCGGAAGACTACTAGGTGAAAGAAGACTACGTATTGCCTGTGCCACATGAATGGAATCAGTATTTCACGTGGGTAGAGCGACGGCCAAAAACTAATATCCAATAACTTCGTATTCGAATAACTGTGGCAGTCCATATTTTACACAAAACAAAGGGAGATTATAATATTCTAAAAGGGTCACATTGCTTTACTGATTTCATACAAACACTTTATAACTCCTACTTGTGTTATGTAGGTACTGAACCGTACCCGGGCGGGGTCCGAAAGGGTTAGCATTATGAGTCTTTGTTTTGAATTTTATTTTAACCCTTAAAACGTATGAAGGCTCGTGTCGTTTGAATTAATTTATAAAATGCACAGAACAAATTATACCCACCCATCTTTTTGTTTTGGCTAAGTGAAAAGCATTACGGTTATGTTTGTAGGCAGATACTGACAACTCGGTTTCAACAGTTTAAGTGGATGTTAAACAAATAATTTGTAGGTATTGCGGTGCGGTTAGCAATCATTGGCAATAATATACTTCATAACTGGTAGGTGTTTATCATAATTAGCGACCAGATGCATATGCATATTTCCATTTTCAGCGGTTGGTAATTGCACATTTTATCTAAGATTTAGTATGATGCATATTTTAACTATACTAAGTAGATAATAGGTACCTACCTAGAGCATTTTTCAGTAGGGAAGTCTAGGGTGCTTACAGAAATATTTAACTTTGACAAGAAATGAAAAAAGGTTAACCTTGAACTCTGAAAATTACAAAAATATGTATATTAACGTCATATAGGTACTTTATAAAGGTAGCGTTTATCAATTTTTGTAGTCGATTGCACTTCAATCAACTATATGCAGTCATGAATTATGAATTAAGTACATACATACATAATACTCTCGCCTGTAAATCCCCGAAGGGGTAGGCAGAAGCATAATAACACCCACATTTCGCCAACTATGATTTTCGGTTCACGTAATAGGGGGTGAGCCTATTACCGTCTAGCAGGCAGGTATTTTTACTATCGGAGGAACGGATCGGAGGTAAGTACTGAAAAAAAAAAACGTCGTTAACACCCTAACGTTAAATAATTTTAAGGGTTGCTATAGCTATACTATAAGAGTAATTCATCGCAATCCCACACTAATAAAATTCCATACCAGCTCTACTCAAAACATATGACAGTTATTAGTTTGTTCCTCAATCTCACACTCGCATCCAACATTAAAAGCACATGTCTCTAAAGTGATTCTAAGAACTTCAACTTCAAAATACAAAAATATTAACGGTGTATTCGCAAGAGCACTTCAACTCTCGTCTACGTAGTGTTAGTACGAATCTCGAAGATTAATTCGAGAGCGCTTGAAGAAAGAGCAATTGAAATGTCTCGCCTCCATTGTACAGGTTATAAGCACGGTTAAATAGACAACTATTTACGTTGATTTGATTGTAAGTGTTGACTTAGTTTAGGAGGTGTACACTGTGTACAGTTGTCATTTCAATAGTACCTACCAGATGTGCTATTAGTCAGAATTTAAGTACAGCGATTTAGGTCTTCTGTGAAAGTCTTTTTTTTATACTACTTAGGTCGCGGACAAGCACACCTGATGGAAAGTAGTTACCGTGGCCTATAGACGAGTGCAAGACCAGGGGAGTCACGCACATGCTGCCGACCCTGTAAGAACAGAGAGACAGAAGAGAGAAAGAGAGAGTGTGTAATAGTTTATTCAATATTTAATTCTTTTTGCCCCTTATTATTTTAAGATTTCCATAAAACCTGACTTTATATCAGTGGTCCCAATCAAAATGAACTTAACTTAGCTATTATGTGCCTTGCAAACTTGTGCTTTTGCAGATCTTTACAAGTCAGCGGGAACCCCCTTTCAGTGGGTATGGGTATAGCATCTAAATTATTTAAATTCGTACCCCACTATTAACGTATTTCCTATAGGTACCTAGAGTAGGAATAAATAAAAGAACTTTAGTATTTAGAGTAGGTACTATGGTTGTACCTATTTCAATGTTTTTATTTCTTCTTTAATGAAAGGACTACCACTTACATAATATTTAAACACAACAACGTTTAGTTTTGAACATTAACGTGAAAAGATAACAGTCCCGGTACAGCCCGCGGTTGGCGTCCTAAAATAAAACGGAAAAGTTTAAATAGGAAAAAGTGAGTGGAGGGTAAGATAGTGAAAAAAGAAGAGGGCAATTTAAACTTTCACAAGGCCGAGGGGAGTCCACATTTTATAAGTTGGCCGAAGGAAAATTGCATGATACGGAGTTCTCAAACTAAGAAATTTAATTTTAGGTAAGTATAAATATATACCTAATATTGATTTTTAAGTTCTATTTTATTAGATACATGACTATCCTTTGGTTCAGAACTGGACACGGGAGATGAAACTACCATCTTCACAAGTGGGGACTTAAGAAGCGCCGGACTGTGATTGTGAAGCTCCGAAGCACACAACGATGCATATAGCATAGAAGTGTCCACTCCGTCGTTTCTCTGGAGGAATGCGTGAGCTACATGACCTCACATCGGCAGCAATAGACTGGCTTCGCCAACTGGACGTCGACTTAAGAGGACTCGAGCAAAAGCCATACGACATGATGATTGACTATCCTTGACAGACCGCTTTTGCCATCAATCTATAATATTACTAGCTGCCCCGGCGAACTTCGTACCGCCATATTTTCGGTCCGCGTGGTATTCAAATCCCGTTCCCGCTGCACCCTTATCACTTAGGGGGATGAAAAATAGATGTTGGCCGATTCTCATAGATACCGGATAAGCACAAAAAATTTCATCAAAATCGGTCGAGCCGTTTCGGAGGAGTTCGATTACGCACCCCGTGACAGAAGAATTTTATATATTAGAGAAAATAAAACTTTTTAATTACCAAATAAAAAATAAGGGTTGATCGTAGAGGGGTGAAAATTTAGGGTTGCATGTATTTTTGTATGATGTATCATAAAAAAATAAAAACAAAAAATTTTGTCTGAAAAATAAAAAAAAAATTAAGGGGTGGACCACCCTTAACATTTAGGGGGATGAAAAATAGATGTTGACCTATTCTCATAGATACCGGATAAGCACAAAAAATTTCATCAAAATCGGTCAAGCCCTTTCGGAGGAGTTCGATTACGCACATTTTTGTGACACGAGAATTTTATATATTATAGATTAAAGTTTATTTTTCACAAAAAAAAATAAGGGTTGATCGTAGAGGGGTGAAAATTTAGGGTTGCATGTATTTTTGTATGATGTATCATAAAAAAATAAAAACAAAAAATATTGTCTGAAAAATTAAAAAAAAAAAAATTCAGGGGTGGACCACCCTTAATATTTAGGGGGATGAAAAATAGATGTTGGCCGATTCTCATAGATACCGGATAAGCACAAAAAATTTCATCAAAATCGGTCAAGCCGTTTCGGAGGAGTTCGATTACGCACATTTGTGACACGAGAATTTTATATATTAGAAGATTAGCATGCTTGCAGTTTATATTCAAGCATGAACGGCATGACGCATTTTGTGAGTTTTTAGGATTCATGCATAAACAAAAAATATTCCTTGCTCGTAAACGTATTGAGTATAACGACATACTCAAGATTTATATTTTAAAGTTCTCGATGGTTTATGAAGTTTTTGACCCGCACATGAGACGTCTATAACCTTCTTATAGAGAGTCAGAGAATAGATTTATGCCTTGTGAACGAATTTGCAAAATAGAATAATTACTTATACTCTGTACTAACGCCTATGCATTCTCCCAGGAGTAGGCATATAGAGAGGCATGAGTATGTTTTCCGGTCTCAACTAATAGGGGTCGTGTTAATTGCCCTCAACCGGGCATTCTTTCACGGTTTCTGTCTTCATAGTCGGATATTGAATAGCTCTCTCTAGTCCTTAATGGCCTTGTACGATATTCCCGAGATAAAATGGCTATTGTATTCTACATTGAGAGAACTATAGAACAGGCTATGCATTTAACTGTGTTATAACAACAAAACAAACAAACAAACCAACCAACAGATCTAATAATAGATAACATCTCAACTAATCGAATATGAAGAGCTTACCGTACATAATATACATATCAATACATACACCACAATTGACTAAAACAAAACACCGATAGATGGCGTGCGAGCTCAGACAATGCTGCATTTTAATTTTGTACATGCTTCCTCAACAATGGATCGTAATAGGGCCGTAGATGAGACGGCTACAAACCTTTGTTCTGTGGGCAACACTAAACAATACCTGTGCCACGATGAACTTGCATTATCACACACCTAATGGGTTTTGTCTGTTCGTGTAGGGTTCCAAAATGAAAAGTTGTGTAAGTAACATTGTGTATTTGCCGTGACAAATGCGTGCTTTTTCCCACGATGGACAAGGGTGTTTACAGTAATCTTTCATTGTAATGATTATGCTCGTTTGGGAGGCGATATTTTTGTCTGTTGCTACGACTAAAATTGAAAAGTCCTGTTAACAAAGCTACTAGAAAGTACCGTTTTGCTGTGCTTTTTTTAATAGCTGAAGATTAGATTTTCGGCAATATTAGTAGAGATATAGAGACTATAGATATAGTTAATTAGGTAAAAGCGGACCTAAAAACTACGAATCTAAAAGTAACAAGTTTTGCAGTTACCACTATAATTTTGTAGTCACGCAGGCGTAATGTTATATCATTTGTAGTTGAAACATTGATCAAAGATGTGTTGAACGAAATACCACCCAGATAGGCATTCAATTGACAGTCTGGTCCTTACATTCGAACTCAAACAGCAATAAAACTAGTTTTAAATAAACATGAGCTTCTTGACTACTCTTTTACGACTGTCAAAATATTAAAACCAAATTAGTTAACGACGAAAAAATAAATAGAGGAGATATTAAAAAGATTGTTTAATCTCTAACTGACGAAGAATTTATTATGTGATGGTGTTTCGAACTCAAATAACCCAGTGAAATCATCAAGTACTTAAAATGCTTTATCTAGTTTTAAAATGTTCTCACTATTTATCACCGGTCCTTTTAAGTGAAGTAATGTTGGGTTATCGCTATCAGTACCTATACAGATTTGGACTTTCACACGTTGACTGTTACGCAAACGGGCGTTTTCTGTTTTGTCGTTGTTTGGAGAAACACTTAGGGTATCAGGCGGGGCTTGTACAGCACGCCCACGGACCTAGCGGCGGCGGCTTTCTTCAATGCAACGATTGTACTGCACTTAGTACTACAGTTATGATATTATGGAAGGAGTATTCAGAGTCTCTTACTAACAGATGTGTGTCTTATGCAGGCAATATGTTTCTATTTTCTAGACTATTAAATATGCACTGAAGTTTCTTCTTCAAAACGAGTACCTAGTACTTACATATGCGTAAATTATGTTACCAAATGTATTTTCTTTTGGGTCTTGGCTTTAAGTTCTGCAATGTTGCATTGCCAATACAAATGACTAAAAAATGAAGAAATCAATTTCAGGGTCCAATCTGAATCACTATACAAAATTTCAGCCAGATTCGTTGTGATTTCGTTTGAGCGTGATTGAATAACCAACATGGATATCTTCACAGAGCTTCATATCTATACTAATTAATTACATTATAAACGGGGAAGATTTTTTTGTATGTAACGAATAAACTAATTACAAAAATTCTTTCGCCATTAAAAAGCTACATTATCAGCTTATGAAAGCTATTTATCATCACGCTACTATCAGCGATGAACAGGATGAGAATTTCACGCGGCCGGAACAGCTTGTTCAAATATTAGTTGTAAGAAGGATAGAATTTATTTCCCAAAGGGTTCTGCTATTGGTAAATCGTATCGATTTTGAATATAGTTGATGTGTGGGTAACCTTAGCTCTCAGTGCGACAGACGGCCTAATGACGCCATGTGTTCGTTCAGAACCTCCGCTTGTCAGAATGCATCTATTTTCGAAACCACTCCACATTTACATACCTGTTAGGGACTGGTTTGCAAATTGACGTTACTTGCACAACTTTAATAACGAATGGGCTCGAATCACCATGCGATGAAAGGTAATTCGAAGATTTAAATCTCTGTTAAAATTGTTAAAGTGTTGAAATTACTCCATAAACTGAAATCTGATTTGCTTTAATAGACTGATGAAGAAATTGGTTCAATTTCTGTTATAGGTATTTGTAAATCTTTCGCCTTCATGATAGATTGTAGGTAAAACATTTTTTTACGAAATTTTGTAGTAATAAATATCATTTCCTATAGATTTTATCTTGATTTGTTTACGCTTGTGCGTGACCACCCTGGACAGGAGGATCAGCACTAGATTCCTCTTTGGTTAATAAATATGTCATCGTCATAGGTAACCTTGCCGTAACCAATGTAATGGTTACTGTGATACTAATAGTTTTATATAATTCATCCTTTTCTGATCTATTATATTTGAATAGTGCCCACGGATCTGTGATAGTGCCTAATATGAAATAGAGTTTTTCAACACTATCTAAATAAAAAGGTGTTGTACTTTTTTCTTATAATTTATTTCATCAAGAAACTTCTGTGGTCAATATATACCAACGAAGACGAACAACTTAAATTGCATCAGTTAGTCTTTGGTCGAAGCGCCAGTCCACAAGAATCGCCTTTTTTCCGTCATTTGTTTCAAGTATCGTCCCCAAATTCTCTCGTGTCCATAAAGCTGTCTGTGCGTCATCGGAGGCGTGCTCGCACAAGTTTTATGGGCACAGTGACGTCCCAGCCGGTCCCCTGCAATACTTGTGCATTTTAATTACCACTGTTATTTGACACAGTGCGGCGGCGAGGACGAAGTGTGCATTTCATTCCGTATCTCACTCTTATTGATTTGTTTTAGTCTTTTTTTACAAATGAACTGAATTACTTATGATAGTTACCTATCTAATTTTTGTAATGAGATAGACCCTGGCTTTTTGGAATAAAGGGAAGCCTTAAGTAAATTCAGTCGACTTGGGTAAGTACCTAATGACTGTCTCATTACTGCTGTCGACTGCCTCTGTGGCGTAGCGGTAGTGAACGCGGCTGCTACGCAGGAGGCGCGGGTTCGATCCCCGCTCAGTGCCAATATTTATATGCATGAATATAAATATTTGCATTGGTCTGGGTGTTTCTATGTATAATAAGTATGTATTTACAAAAAAAAAAAGTATCTAAGTATGTATATCCGCATTCTAGATTCCATACCACAAGCTAATTAAGCTTACCATGGGTCTAGAAAGCGTTGTGTAGAATGTTGTGGAATATTTATTGTGGAATATTTATTTATTTATTTATTTATTTATTTATTTATTTATTTATTTATTTATTTATTTATTTATTTATTTATTTATTTATTTATTTATTTATTTATTTATTTATTTTTAATGTCCTTGGGGTCGAGAGGGGGGCGATGGAATCAAGACACACTTATTTCATTTCATGCGTTTATTCGTATCTACGGTCGTACAGAGAGTGGCTTACATTTCCCGACACTATACTTATATCTAACATAAGTATCTAACGTTCGTCACAGCATACATGTAGCTGCTTATCGCCGCTACAATATTCCCCCCTTTTTAAAATATATATGTATATAAAAAAAATATATCAATCATTTACAAAAATTACACAATTACTTAAAACGGGCCTGAGGCCATGATACCTTGTTTACAATCATAAAGTGCACTGGAAGCGCAGCGGTATCAGGTTACTAGCAGCTGCGGCTTCACTTAGATACAAAACAACCTTAAGTGTTACGTAATATCATAACACATTGATAACTCACAAAATAACATGATGCAGATACATTACACAGTTACATAGAACAATATAAAATACACAGAAACATAAAAAAAATAAGTACGTGCCCTTGCAAGTTTAAACGCACGAGTTTAGTAACACTTATACCTATGTACGCATTTGGGCTCGCCCTATTACGCACTAGGATTTGAGGAAACTCCGATTCTATCCATTTGTATCGTTGACACGGAGGCCTCCAACTCTTTCCTGGTCCACTTCTTAACGGCTTTTTTACAATTTTTAAACAATAGACACAACCCGATGAGTATCACCATTGTTAAAACGATGCTTATGACCCAGCTATAGGTTTCTACTTTGCTTTGGAATTCACTGTGGGTGGCGCTGTTTGCCCCGTTTTGAGCAATCACCACTTCCTCGTTTTTACTATACGTTTTTTCCATCCTTATAATCAATTGAAACCGCACTAATGTTTGTCACGTATACGTAGGTGTTTTTGGAATGTAATAATATTAACACAACAACAAGTTTTATAGTTACGGAATTGCTGATGAGCTAACTTCCTTAGCTTATAACTTAAGTAGTGCTATAGTGTCTGCGATGCTATACTATACTGTAGCCTCTCGAACTAACTAATGAACATTAATGTAATTTACTATTGGCATATCTTGTACTACTGCATGAACCTAACGGGCGGTTTTATAAGACGACCGTGGCGCGAGACACGACTGCTATGCACGGGTGGCGGTTCGATCGCCGCTTGATGCTCGGTTGGATTTTCTCCGCTAACTACGTACGCCGGTTTCAATCGGTCCACGGATATTGACGCTTTCCTGTTGGGCAACTGAATGACGTAGACTTTGGGCCCCTTTTTTAGCACGCGGTATGGACCGTCGTAAGGTGCTTTTAAAGGTCTTCGTACCGTATCGTCACGAACAAACACGTATTCTACTTTCGCGAGATCCGGATGTACAAAAATTGTGCGCGCGTCCCTATGTGTAGTCGGTTTCGGCTTTAAATTTCTGATAAAGTCACGTAACCTATCTACATACTGACTATGATCTAACATCTTATGACTAGACTCGGTATAAAAATCGCCGGGCAGTCGTAAAGTCGTCCCGTACGTCATCTGTGCCGCGCTTACACCTGTATCGCTTCGCGTGGCTGTACGTAGGCCCAACAAAACTATGGGTAACTCTTCGACCCAAGTAGAAGAGTCTAATCGTGCCATAAGGGCGACTTTCAACTGGCGGTGCATTCTCTCGACCATTCCGTTAGATGACGGGTGAAACGGGGTTGTGCGAATTTTAAATATACCTAATAGCTTCATTAACTCTGTGAATAATGCGCTTTCAAATTGTCTGCCCTGGTCGCTGGTTAGCTTAGCAGGGCAGCCAAAACGAGATATCCATCCTTCTACCACGACTTTAGCTACTGTCTCCGCGGTTATGTCCTTAACTGGGTACGCCTCCGGCCAGCCAGTTTGCCGATCTATAATTGTAACTAGGTACCTATAGTCGTTAACTGAGATGCCTAATGGCCCTACTATGTCTACATGTATGTGAGAGAAACGTTCAACTGATGGGAAAACTCCTAACTCCGACCTATTATGCCTAAACACTTTCGTACGCTGACAGTTCACACATTCTTTCGCCCACTTACCTACATCGCTGTTTATATCGCCCCAGAAAAATCTTTCCTTCATCAGCCTCCGCGATGTACGAATGCCTGGGTGGCTTAAACTATGCACAGAATCGAACGCTTGTCGTCTGAATTGTTGCGGTAAATAAGGCCTAACTTTGTTAGTCGAGGTTTCGCATACTACTGGTAATTCGCTTCCCGGTAAATCTATCTCTTTAAGATTTATTTTGTTATTATGTGTGCGGTTACGCATCTCTGCCAGCTCCTTGTCGACCTTTTGCGCTCGCGCAATTGCTGCGTAATCTAACGCCGAGGGACATGATACCGTAGCCACGTGCACGCGGGATAAGGCGTCGGCTACTACGTTGGCGGCCCCATCAATATGACGTATGTCGGTAGAGAATTCGCTAATATAAAGTAACTGCCTAACGCGCCGTGGTAGTTCGCTATCGCTACCTATTTTCTTAAACGCGTATGTCAAAGGCTTATGGTCCGTGAAAATAATAATATGCCGTCCTTCTATCATATTCCTAAAATACCTAACGGCTAAATATATACCTAACAATTCCTTATCGTAAGTACTGTACTTAGTCTGGGTGGGTGACATTTTCTTAGAAAAATAAGCTAACGGTATCCATCTGTTGTTTACATACTGCTGCAAAACCGCTCCCACGCAGGTGTCCGAAGCATCAGTCATGAGCGCGAACGAAGTATCGGGTTTCGGGTATGATAAAGTCGCCGCGTTTTGCAAGTTAGCTTTACATCGTGAGAATGCAATAGTGGCTTTTTCCGTCCATTCTATTTTTGTCTTGTCTCGTTTCTTTGAATTATGTAAATATTCGTTTAACAATGCCTGATCTTCTACAGCATGAGGTAAATGCAAACGGTAAAAATTTACCATCCCCAAGAAACGTCTGAGCTGTTCTACGGTCTCTGGTTTGGGAAAATCGTTTATCGCGTCAATTTTTTCTTGCAGTGGCCGAATACCTTCTGTGGAAACTTCAAACCCCAAAAAATCTATCTTCGACTTGCCAAAAATGCATTTTTCTAAATTTATAGTCAAACCATATTTGTTTAAACGACTGAATACCTCCCGTAAATGCTGTTCATGTTCCTTTCCCTTACTAAAAATTAAAATATCGTCTATGTAACAATACACATAATCTAACCCGGTCAAAACTGTGTGATTCATGAACCTTTGAAACGATTGCCCCCCCCCGGTTAATCCGAAGGTCATCCGAGGAAATTCGTATAAACCCATTGGCGTGATGATGGCGGTTTTCTCTACATCGTCCGGGTTCACTGGAATAGCGTGATAAGCTCTACATAAATCTAATCGTGAAAAAATGGTTTTACCTGTGAGCAAATAGGTGAAATCATGCAATCTAGGAATTGGGTAGCGATCTGCTTTAGTAACGGCGTTAAGCGCTCTATAGTCGCCACAAAGTCGCATTTGTCCATTCTTTTTCATCACGACATGTAGAGGGCTTGCCCACGCACTTTTAGATGGTCTACAAATCCCCATTTCTAACATAGTTTTAATTTCCTCTTTTACCTTAGCGTAGCGATGAGGAGGGAGTGGTCTGGCCCGGGCATGCACTGGCGGGCCGCTGGTCTCTATGTGATGGCACACATCGTGTTTCGGTAGCTCCTTAAATGTGACAGGTTTGGTGATGTCCGGAAACTGTGATAAGAGGCTATAATATGGACAGTTAATATCGACTGTTTTTATGGACAAATCGTTGACACTTGCAAGGGACGCAGGTACCTTTAGCTTTGTTATCTCGTCAATTAACCTGTGAGCACTTACATCTACAAGAAGCTTAAAGTTCGCTAAAAAGTCTGCACCTAAAATAGGTTGACGCACATCCGCTATAACGAAATTCCAACGTAACTCGCGACGTAGCCCTAGATCTAGCACTAAACTTTTAGTTCCGTATGTTTTTATTTTGGTCCCGTTTGCCGCGTATAGCGAATAGTCGTGGCACTCCGCGTTCCAATATCTTTTTAACACTTTATTCGCCGGCAGCACTGAGATATTGGCACCCGTGTCTACTAGAAAACATAATCTACTGTTGCGGTCTGTAACGCGTAGGCGATGACACGGCTTGATGTTCTGCGGAATAGCGCATATGTCGGGCTCCGTCGTACTCGCTCGTCATGCGTCTTCATGGAGCGACTTCGCCTTCCACGAGCATGGCTGTGTACAGTTCCTTGCCTTGGCCCCAAAACGGTAATGGAAAAAACATAACCAATCCGGGCTGTCGGGAGTCCTCCTAGCTATCGATGTATTCCGGCTTCGATTCCGAGATTCCGAGCGAGTGCGGTTGTCACGCTTCCATCCCCTCACAGGTGAACGCGACGTGGCCCTGCTCCTCTCTAGGTCCTGTATCCTTGTGCTCAACTTGGCTATTTCGGCTATGATCAAGTCCGTGCCCTTGGATGTACCGGCATGGTGACCTACCTCGCTAATCTGCGCCGAACCGGTGGTCTCCAAAACCTTATCTGCCATAGCTGCGAGGTTGTCTAGCTCCTTGCTGTCTGATACGGCTAGCACTGCACGCACCGATGGAGGTAGGTGACCTTGCCACAGAAGTCTCAGCGTATCGTCGGGTATTTTACCTTTGGCCAACTCTCTCATGCGGCGCAGGAGCTGGGAAGGCTTTTGATCCCCCAAATCCATTTCGCTGATCAGTTTCTGTAATTGTCGATTTTCGGATTCCTCGTAAATTGCTAGTAGGCGCTGTTTTAAAACTTTAAATTTATTTTCCTCTGGGGGGTCCATCAAAAGGTCGGTCACCTGCTGAATCGCCTCTTTGGACAGCTTGGAGACCACGATGTCAAATCTAGCGACGTCCGAAAGCTTCTGCGGGGCTAGCATGGCCTCGATACGTATGAACCAAACACGCGGTGAATCAATCCAGAATTCTGGAATTTTAGAAGTTAATGTGATGGCTGCTAAATCTACAGCCGGACCCGTCATGGTCTCCGCCAGTCCGGACTCCTGCTTACTGGGCGCTGTATCCTTGGCGGCCATGGCTATCTCTTACCGTAGCACTAAATCACGGTCACTATAGCTTCACCCCCGAATTTGTCGTTGTACTCGATATATGCGTACTGAAAATCGCGTTACTCCCGAAAAAAATATTATTCACATCGCCCCCGAAAAAAGATCACGTCGGGGTCACCACTTTAATGTCCTTGGGGTCGAGAGGGGGGCGATGGAATCAAGACACACTTATTTCATTTCATGCGTTTATTCGTATCTACGGTCGTACAGAGAGTGGCTTACATTTCCCGACACTATACTTATATCTAACGGGAGCCCCTTGTTTCGCAGACAGAAATTTCATAGAATTTCGTTTCACAGAAAATGTTTCACATAATATTTGGTACTTATATTTTTATTTCGAATATTATTGTTTCAAAGACAATTTACGAGAATGAAACATATTTCACAGAAAAACAATTTAATGAATTTTTATTTACATTTTTTTGTTTAATAAAGTTATCAAACAGTAGAATTATTTTTTAAGGAATATTAAACCACCACCATAATCGAAAATAATTTGGTCTAACGTTTAATAAATTAGAACACGTCATTATAGTTTACACCCCGACTCAGAGTACCCCGACTTGGATAGGTTAGGTTAGAAGGCTAAGGCGGGAGCGAAGCGGAGCGGAGCTCCCGCCTTAGGCCTTCGTGGTTATTTTTTTTAAAACCACCCAGAAATAGGAGCCCCGCGGAGCGGGGCTCCGTCGAATTATCTTAGCGCAATTAAGTTTTATATCTTTTGAGTGGTACGTCAAACGATTTTATATTTAATGTATGTTATGATAATAAAGAATATTTAATTTGTTATTCTATGATATGATTATTCTAACATTAAACTTTATGTGAAACAAAAATCAATGATTTAAAAATCTTCAAAGTAAGTATTCTGTGTATTGATTATTCTATGAAACGAAAATATGAGAAAAATTTTATGTGAAACGAAATTCTATAAAACAATTAGCTATAAAACAACGCACACCCATATCTAACATAAGTATCTAACGTTCGTCACAGCATACATGTAGCTGCTTATCGCCGCTACATATTTATTTATGTATTTATTTATTTATTTATTTATTTATTTATTTATTTATTTATTTATTTATTTATTTATTTATTTATTTATTTATTTATTTATTTATTTATTTATTTATTTATTTATTTATTTATTTATTTATTTATTTATTTATTTATTTATTTATTTATTTATTTATTTATTTATTTATTTATTTATTTATTTATTTATTTATTTATTTATTTATTTATTTATTTATTTATTTATTTATTTATTTATTTATTTATTTATTTATTTATTTATTTATTTATTTATTTATTTATTTATTTATTTATTTATTTATTTATTTATTTATTTATTTATTTATTTATTTATTTATTTATTTATTTATTTATTTATTTATTTATTTATTTATTTATTTATTTATTTATTTATTTATTTATTTATTTATTTATTTATTTATTTATTTATTTATTTATTTATTTATTTATTTATTTATTTATTTATTTATTTATTTATTTATTTATTTATTTATTTATTTATTTATTTATTTATTTATTTATTTATTTATTTATTTATTTATTTATTTATTTATTTATTTATTTATTTATTTATTTATTTATTTATTTATTTATTTATTTATTTATTTATTTATTTATTTATTTATTTATTTATTTATTTATTTATTTATTTATTTATTTATTTATTTATTTATTTATTTATTTATTTATTTATTTATTTATTTATTTATTTATTTATTTATTTATTTATTTATTTATTTATTTATTTATTTATTTATTTATTTATTTATTTATTTATTTATTTATTTATTTATTTATTTATTTATTTATTTATTTATTTATTTATTTATTTATTTATTTATTTATTTATTTATTTATTTATTTATTTATTTATTTATTTATTTATTTATTTATTTATTTATTTATTTATTTATTTATTTATTTATTTATTTATTTATTTATTTATTTATTTATTTATTTATTTATTTATTTATTTATTTATTTATTTATTTATTTATTTATTTATTTATTTATTTATTTATTTATTTATTTATTTATTTATTTATTTATTTATTTATTTATTTATTTATTTATTTATTTATTTATTTATTTATTTATTTATTTATTTATTTATTTATTTATTTATTTATTTATTTATTTATTTATTTATTTATTTATTTATTTATTTATTTATTTATTTATTTATTTATTTATTTATTTATTTATTTATTTATTTATTTATTTATTTATTTATTTATTTATTTATTTATTTATTTATTTATTTATTTATTTATTTATTTATTTATTTATTTATTTATTTATTTATTTATTTATTTATTTATTTATTTATTTATTTATTTATTTATTTATTTATTTATTTATTTATTTATTTATTTATTTATTTATTTATTTATTTATTTATTTATTTATTTATTTATTTATTTATTTATTTATTTATTTATTTATTTATTTATTTATTTATTTATTTATTTATTTATTTATTTATTTATTTATTTATTTATTTATTTATTTATTTATTTATTTATTTATTTATTTATTTATTTATTTATTTATTTATTTATTTATTTATTTATTTATTTATTTATTTATTTATTTATTTATTTATTTATTTATTTATTTATTTATTTATTTATTTATTTATTTATTTATTTATTTATTTATTTATTTATTTATTTATTTATTTATTTATTTATTTATTTATTTATTTATTTATTTATTTATTTATTTATTTATTTATTTATTTATTTATTTATTTATTTATTTATTTATTTATTTATTTATTTATTTATTTATTTATTTATTTATTTATTTATTTATTTATTTATTTATTTATTTATTTATTTATTTATTTATTTATTTATTTATTTATTTATTTATTTATTTATTTATTTATTTATTTATTTATTTATTTATTTATTTATTTATTTATTTATTTATTTATTTATTTATTTATTTATTTATTTATTTATTTATTTATTTATTTATTTATTTATTTATTTATTTATTTATTTATTTATTTATTTATTTATTTATTTATTTATTTATTTATTTATTTATTTATTTATTTATTTATTTATTTATTTATTTATTTATTTATTTATTTATTTATTTATTTATTTATTTATTTATTTATTTATTTATTTATTTATTTATTTATTTATTTATTTATTTATTTATTTATTTATTTATTTATTTATTTATTTATTTATTTATTTATTTATTTATTTATTTATTTATTTATTTATTTATTTATTACAGACATTCCTTCATTGAAAGTGAAATTTCCTGCAAATATTTAGATAATTCTCATTCTCCTATAAATATGATAAAATATAAATTCATAAGAATAGTATTATCAGAATACAATTTGACGAAAGAATAGCGTAGGTACTTTGTAAATTGTAATTTTTATATATTTTATTAATGCAATATTTTAATCAAGAAAACATTTTACAAACTTAAGAGCGACGTTGTCGGACACCACACTTGCAATCGAGTGTCCTTGTATCGCTATTGAACCGAGAAGGATGAATACAACGTCATATTTTTTGTGCCTCTCAACACTTAACACGAGAAAATTGCAATGTGAGCGTGTCTTTATGATTCATGACTTTGTTATACAGATTTACTTGTATTTTAAGCGCAGCTGTGAATACATTAAATATATTATGCAGTTTAAGTTGCCCAATTTGGTTACGATTACCATTACCCCTCTTTTTGCCCAAGAAGTTTAGCACGTCTGCACATCCGCTCAAAGTGACTCATGAATCTCACTACTCTGGAATATTATTTCTACTTGTGTGGCTTGAGTATTTTTAGCTCAGAGATAAAATGAACGATACAAAGACATTATCACCAGACAATAAAGTTAAACAACAATTCATAGTAATATTTTAAAGCTTTCATTGGTTTATTTGTTCGGAACACATAAAGCTTTATCTTATTGATGTAAAACCCTTAGCGGTCAAAGGTACCATTCTCAAAGAAATCCGAATCGGAAATGAAGTAGACGTATATTTGTATGTTTTCTAATTTACTTATTTTTTTATCGCCCATGTCTAATAAACAGTGGTTTATTGAAAAATATTAAGTGGCCTGTACAATAAATCACGTAGTGCTTCCCCTATTACTTTCCTTATCGAGGCTAAAAAAACAAAGGCCAACGCACACGATAATATTAAATCATGCGGCGACTATTTTTTATAGGATTCCATTAAAATAAGATAGTACATAATGAATTAGTGACAGTTATGTTGCAGCGTTGACATCTCGAATAACAAACTCATTGATATTAGAATATCTGTTGTGTATATATGTATGTTATCAATTAAAATGTATTGATGGAGATTTACTGTTTGAATTTTATTGTAGATAAGATAGACTTAAGTCATCTTTATCTGGAAGTCAGTGTACCTGCGACTGATGGATGATTCTGTGGATCAGACCTTCGTTTCAGAGTTGGGGGTTAGAGGGCAATCGTCGATTCCGTCGATTAGAGCAAGTACCTTTTTTTACATTGGGTCTGCTAATGGACTGCGCCAAGCTAGATGTTAAAAAGCTGAGGGGCAGTCCAGAAGACACGGACCACTATTTCTGATGCTATTGACCTTAAAATGGTGGTTCCTAACTTGACAGCCTTGACAGATGCTTTTTCACCTTTTGGATTGTAGGAGGACCTTATATAATTAATTGTACGTAACTTAAAGTATATCTACATAAAAAATAAACTAGGGCGTTACGGGTTTTTCCATTAGAATTTGGAGTCACCCGACTGGAGTAGCACTTTCACCCTACTGACGATCATGAATAAATAATGCCACTTTTGGGGTTATAGTTGTAGTTAGTAGGTTCATTAGTTACACGAGGAGTTGGGTAGGATAGGGTGAGTTACAGTTCATGTAAATGCATTTGTAGTCATCAGTAACTAAGTACTTACACAAATATTTTGAACAATTGAGTGAGAGTGCAATGAATTCATTCATTTCCTACTAGATAGTTTGTTTTGTAAATATCCTGTTAATAGCTATTCTAAATGTGAAAGTTTGCGAAGGTGAATATACGAATGGATGTATTTATAACTCTGCCACACTAATTCTGGTAATCAAATCTGAACAAAATTTTGCACAGATATCCCTACTAATATTATAAATGTGAAAGTAACTCTGTCTGTCTGTCTGTCTGTCTGTCTGTCTGTCTCGCTTTCACGCCCAAACCACTGAACCGATTTTGATGAAATTTGGTATAGGGGTAGATTAGACCTCGAGAAAGGACATAGGCTATGTTTGGTCGCGATAACCGACATCCAAGCGGGCGGAGCCGCGGGCAAAAGCTAGTAGGTTATACTTTAGAATAGTACCTATACGATCTATTAGGGTAAAGTCGGGATAGATGCCCCACTTTTTGAAAAAGGCTCGTAATTCTAAAACTATTAATTGTATATGACTAATTTCTATGAATTTTACTAGTTCCATCATTCCTCTTGAATTATTAATTGTTTTCTTTTACCTATCAATTACAGATTTTGAAAAATTTAGCTTTTTGTAAACCCTTAATTTTTAGGATAGATGCCTCACTGTATGGATAGTTGCCCCACCGTGGAAATACTAAGAAGGATAGATGCCCTTTACATTGCTTAAACGAAAAATAACACCAAATTTTAGTACCATTTCATATTTTACCTATAAAGAGTTCTGTAAAAAGGGAATAAATAACGAGAATACTGTTATTAAGAAGTAATCAACTAAAATATTAATTTATTGTTTACTTTTAAATCATAAAAAATAAACATATAAAAATGAAGGCCTCCAAACTGTAAGTTACCCATTGATAAAGTATTTTCTCCATTATGTACTATGAATGCAAGTGTTAAATTATTTTTAATCTTTTGTCCAACTTATGCGGCGGGATAGTTGGCCTTTCCCATAGAGCGCACTAAGGGCAACTATCCGCAAAAGTAATTGGGGCAACTATCCTTTTTGATACGGATAGTTGCCTTTTTTAATTTCTAAATAAATAAAAACTATTCGAGAACAAAACGTATTAAATAGTGTAATATAAACTCTAATGCATGCAAAGAAACAAAAATTTTTCTGATTCCTCAATCAGTTATAAAAATATTCAATAGAAAAGACTTAGCAATATAAATGTTTCGACCATCGAGGTATGGCCGCGGGACATTTTCGCTCACACAGAAAAAACGTATACATCTGCACTGATAATTTTTATGACACTACAGTCTACATGAGGTGCTCTTACATTTATAGTAAAGTATTAACGTCACTAACGACCCTAACATATAGAATTTAAAACTGGGGCAACTATCCAACTGGGGCATCTATCCCGACTTTACCCTACCCGTAGTACGGTTGAGTTGTCCGGTTAACCGGACTATACATAGAGTTTTTTTTTTGCTTGGGACTAAGTCCCAATCCCGAGGCTATAAGAACAAGATCAGTAGATATTTTCTCGACGACGGAGTAGCATGACAACAGCTAGTAAACCTATATACTAAACTCGTAAAACCTTCTGAATCGATCTAAACAATCACAATTAATGTGCACAAACGAGTCTACCACGTAATTTGGTCGTACCGTAATTAAGTGTCGGTTATATAGAATTTACGTTCAACAAAATCTTGTTTTAACCGCTTTGCGTATAATTGTAAACTCGTTACAGTCAAAGTGAATGTTACTCGTAGTTAGAATTCTGATATTGTTATTCTAAAATATGAATCTTTATTTACATTTATAGACCTAAAAGTTTCAATATCTATCTTAGAATCGCTGGTGTAGTAATATGGTCTGTCTGTCTTTCATCATCATTTTCATGTAGACGCATTTTCCTGATTGCATCCGTGGCCAAGATGACCTCAGGAGGTCAGGCTCCGCCTTCCGGCTCTTCCTCCTGCACTTCGCACGATCTTGAGCGCCCATGATACTGAGACCATTTGCACGCATGTCACCCTCCACGACGACGTCAAGCCGGGACAGGTTAATTACATAAATTATAGTCAGAAATAACACTTAGGCTACTTTAAATCCCTGTAATAGGTTTCCACAGGTTGCGGGAAGAAAATCCGCATCACACATAGGTAGAGCCACGGGTAACAGCTAGTTAGGTACCTATAAAAATATTTTAATCTATTTCTTAAGAGGTTTACCAATTACGGGAGACTTAACAGCATGTTACACAGGTATATCTTTGAGTAGCTTTTATGATCCTGTTCTTTTAATGAGGTAGCAGTGCATAATAATCGTAGTTAATTTTTATGTGGGACAGTAAAATTAAGTTCACGCCGCGCGCCGTTTCGAATTACACACCTAGACTACTGGCCCGTGTAGAAAAATGATGGGTCATCTGAACCACCAGGTGACCTTTATAGAACGATATAAGAGCATAAAATAATAAGATTCAGCACTATGCCGTCACTTGTAAGCTGTCCAACTGAGTGCAGGTGAAGAAGAGGGGGTTGTAACCCACGATTACTTCACCATGTCGCATGATTTTTGTACGGCGTTGCGGAATAATGGATTAGAAGCAGTATTGAAATATTATGAAACTGATGCCGTACAAAATCAAATGACCAAATTTACCCTGGTAATGTCGGAAAATAAAATAAAAATTCCGACTTTGTGGCTCACCATTTTTTGTACAGCACTACGCGTTTGCTTGTTATTTTTCATGGATCTATCGATGGTAAGAATGCCGTACAAAAATATATGACCAAAATGTACTCACTCTACCTGTACTTTGTACCTGTACTCACCTGCACTCAGTTGGACAGCTTACAAGTGACGGCATAGTGCTGAATCTTATTATTTTATGTTCTTATATCGTTCTATATTAGGTCACCTGGTGGTTCAAATGACCCATCATTTTTGTACACGGGCCAGTAGTCTAACCACTTAGCCTAACTCTGCACCATTGTGCCTAAGAAAGGAGATAAGACAGACTCGTCCAATTATAGGTCAAGCGCTATCCCTCCCTCCCTCTACACAGCTCCTGGGATACCTTGAAGGTAACGATCTCTTACGGCTTCCGCTACCGTCACTCAACCGGTGACCTTCTTGTGTATCTCACACACTCGTGAGCGCAAGCCATCGAGAGTCGAGGCGAGCTACCATTTTATGGACTCCCCAAGGGACTGTGCGATTGGTTTGTCAGCTTTTTGTCCAACAGAAGTATTCAAGCCGTCGTTGACGGCAGCTGCTCGGACCGCATGGACATAAACGCTGGTGTCCCACAAGGTTCCGTGTTGTCTCCAACCCAGTTTCTGCTGCATATCAATGAAATGCTGTCGGATGACTCCATTCATTGCTCAAAGAGAGAGAGAGAGAGAGAGAGAGAGAGAGAGAGAGAGAGATGAAGATACATTTTTTGCACGTAGCAGGATGCGAAAATCGAATCGAATACTATGCCACAAAGGTTGTACTCGTATAGCCTATCGCGGGCTATGACTCTGCCTACTGCGTGTGGAAACGGTATGGGTATTTATTTTATAGGTACAGTAAGTTAATTTCTTATTATATGTTTAGTATTGATATAAATCTCATTACTTCACTAATAAAAATCCGAACGAAATAATAGACTACCTACAACTCACAACGAAGTATAATTTGGATTTATAATTTACTTTTCAAGTATTACACGAAACTTCTGGATTATTTTCGTATTAATAGAAGCGATCGAAATCTTCTTTCAAAAAAGGAAATCCTTTCCATGCAAGACTCACTTTGTCATTGTTATCGTTACGTTGCTTTGGATAGAAACCTTTGCTACAACTTTTTCATTCTGAGTTGTGTGTAGATCGATATGAGCTAGTAAATCTGTGGGTAAAACACACGCACGTGATTCCTTCGCGTAAGCTTCAACACGGGGTGGATGTAATTCGATTTAGATTGGATCAAATTAGATTTTTTCATCGTGGCATTTGTTTCCATGGAAAATTACTTTTTGATAGCCCACATCAAAATCGAATTTCGTTGAAAACTCTCTCAGCTTGTTTTCAGGAACGTAAAAGTAAAAATAAACGGGGAAAACAAGACAAGAAAACTTTACTTTTAGGGCAATTTGAACACGCTTAAATTAAAAGTTTGTTAGTATTATTGTTTTGGAGCTGGGAATATTTAACGTGTTTAGAATTGTGACAAAATACCGACGAGGGCCCACCGCAGCCATACATTAACCCCTTTAACTGTTAATGTTCATAATTATTTACGATTATTAAATTCAACTTGGTTGGAGCGTTTTGTTTTAAAATTAAATTATGATATTTTCATGAACAATGCTTCTAAACACTCTGAAAACGCGTAGAATTTCCTAGGAGTAACAAATATATTCGTATTGTTTAATATTTACTTAATAGGTGTTTTGCAGAATGGCGGTATATTTTGTTGTTTTATGACCAATGTAGTAAGTATTTATCGCCTGTAATGCTGTTCTAGTGCATAAACATGCTGTTGGTAATTGGATCTAGATTTATGTTGGTCATGGCGCTAAATAAATACAAAGTACATAACTGCCATAAGGAAGTAAAACACTAGTAATACTTACCATAAATATTGAATTTGTGACGAACCAAGTCGTGCACATTCATAAATCATTATTTTGCTGAAAACATTGTACAACTATGTAGCTACGCAGGAGGCGCGGGTTCGATCCCCGCTCAGTGCAAATATTTGTATGCATGAATATAAATATTTGCATTGGTCTGGGTGTTTCTATGTATAATATGTATGTATTTACAAAAAAAAAAAAAATATCTAAGTATGTATATCCGCATTCTAGATTCCATAACACAAGCTAATTAAGCTTACCATGGGTCTATATAGCGTTGTGTAGAATGTTGTAGAATATTTATTTATTTATTATTATTATTATTATTAATTATGTAAACATATTTCAAGTATTTAAGTATGTCTTATAAAAGGTAGATAGATAGATAGATATTTAGATTAGATAATACTTTATTGTACCTACACCATGGAAAACGTTACTTTTCATTTCATTTCAAAATTACAGCATTGGATGGCAATTGCGTCACGAGTTTTGGCATCGTCGTCGTTTAAACAATGTAGAATAGGTAAATATTAATTATTATAAGATGAATATGAAATCATTTAGGTAATTTTATAAATTTTAATATACTAAACCACTTTTAATTTTTACTTTTAAGTTTATTTGAAAAATTAATTTCCTCACATTTAAAGTAGCTATAACACACGCAATTCTCTAATTCTCATTCTTGCTTTCTTTCCATCTTATGATATAGGTTACAATCGTACACGACTTATGAAAACCAGTCTACTGTTAAAATAAAAGATTAAATGCAGATTTGAAGTAGTAAAATAGTCAGATTTTAATTTACAAATGTACTGCATTTTATATTGACACTAAACAGTACCTATTAAATTCGCCTGCGCACTAAAATATCAATAGGTATGAAATAATTTTACGACTTCCACTATAAGTATTTTATATTACCGAATATTGTAGTAATATTGTGGATAAGCGGTAAAACCCGGGAAGCAGCGGTGCGGGTGCATTACCGTTGTCCATGTTTTATTTATACCGGGGAGTTTACGCGAAAGTGGCTGGCTACATTACTGTCAAATTTTCATCTCTCGCTTGGAAACCATCGTAGGGTAAAATGGGGAAAATGGCTTATTTTAAAACCGATTTTCTTTCTGAAATATTGCTGTGGACCGGTAACTTTTTCCTTAGATGTGCTTTATTTTTCGAGGTTTTTTTTAATACCGTTCGTAAAAATCCCGTGCTTTTCTGCCTTCTTCTTTTTGAAAAGTGAACTGTTACCACTTTGATCTTTTACCTTTGTCATGACTTCCTGATACAACTACCACGTCCTCTATTTTTCTATTTTTTACGAATATCAGTACCCATGTTTATTACTATTCCCCCTTGGTATGGCTAGGATTCGAACCCGTTATCTCTCAATCGTGGTCCTCAACCCCTAAACTACCGCCATCGCTTCTACACTGAGGCTACGAAATGTCTATTTCTATTAAGTACCTTCTTTTCTTGGTCTTGTAGAATTAATCATGCCCTATCTTGATCAATCAACTTTGATTGCTTGTTTTATATTGTTTTTAAGAAATTGATTGCCAACAATAACAATTTATCTCAAAACCTATTAAATTTATACTAGATGCCTATCTTAAGTATCATGTTACCCATCTTCTTAATGGCTCATGGTAAACGCGATAGCAATCTCGATATTTAAATGAATGCTAATTAAAATGAATATATTATTCGATAAAGAAATCAATACATTCGCAAGCTAATCAATTATTATGACTATTTATTTATTTGGTAGAAGATTGTGACCGATTTCTATACTAATATTATAAAGCTGAAGAGTAGGTATGTTTGGTGGAACTCGCAACAGGAACTACTGGTTCAAATTGTAAAGTTATTTTTGTTTTGAACAGCCCGTTTATCGACGTAGCTATATATCATCACGCGCAACAAATCCGGCATTCCCATACATTATTTGAAAATTAATAAATTGCAGGCATACCTACATGGTTTAAAGGGGTTATACGGTGTTTTGAAATATGCTACGGGGGAAACCGGGGAGGGCTGGCTAGTTATAGTATAAGTTCGAAACTTTTCTGTTCTTACAGTTGTGGAATATCTTCAGCAATCTATTAAAAATGTTTGTCATTCGTCGTTGTTGGTGCGGTCCACTGTATTTATTTATTGTAACACTTTATTATACCTCAACAACACATCAGTCTTCATTAATATTTAAAAGAACATAAGACACCTTCTTCTTCATTTGTCGATCCTGGTTGCATCTAAAGCCGACGACGTCTTTAGGCAGGATATTTTACTTATTATTTATACACTCATACTTGTTTAGGTATGCTTGAGGTCAGGTAGGTTCGTATCAACATCCATATTACCCTATTATAGCTTGTATATCGCCGCCATATTTGGTCCCACTTTTATAGAGGGTGAACCTATTGCCATTAACCGGGAATTTTTCATGATCTGTATGTTTATTGTCGGATATAAACAACCATATCCCTTAGTCGCCTTGTACGACACCCGTGGCAAGAGATAGGTCCTTGTTTAGTTAACCCATCTTAAATTCACCGAGCTAATTATAAACGACCTATTTCTAATTTTCTTTTACAGTAATACTGGTTACCAAATTACTTGTTTCTAGATAATATTACCAGTACATCACATTAAGAATGTAATGGTTGGGGCTCGAACACGTGACTTGTCAAATCAAGACAAGTAGCAATTCGTTGGCCAATATTATAGAACACATACATACATACAATCAGGCCTTTATCCCCGGAGGGTTAGGCAGAGGTGAATTAACACCCAAATTTCACCAATCATTGTATTAGGTCCCACGTAATAGGGCCGTTTTCCGGGCACTATTGTTGACTCGAGCCATGTATAGGCTAAGTCTGGGCTGTATACACTTGTAGGTATCTGTCTGATGTTAAACAGCCCTATCCCTTAGTCGCCTTGTACGACACCGCATGGGAGGAGATGGGGTGGCCCAAATTCTATTCTGCCGGGAACCACGCGGCGTTATAGAATAGAATAGAATGATGATTGTATGGAATATGACGTACATGACACGTATTTGACGTTTATGACATACGTTGACGACTGTCATAAACGTTAAATCCCATACATTCATCATTCTATTCTACAAAACGCCGGTCAACGACCGTCAAATGCTTAACCAATAGGGTATCGCGTTTCACTTTATTTCTATTAGTAATTATGAGAGTCCTAAAACTTCCTTTGTGAATAATTTGAAACAAATCTTTGTACTTTATCGTAATATTAAGTACTAGCCTTCCGCCCGCGGCTCCGCCCGCGTGCATCTCGGGTAACCTCGGGACCTTTGCTCATATCTTCGGTTCTACTCAACCGATTGCGATCAAACAAACGTAAGATTTTAAGTCTGATCAAGCCCTTTCTAACAAAAAAAACTGCATTAAAATCCGTCCAGTAGTTTTTGCGTCCATCGCGAACAAACAAACAAACAGACAGGAAATTCAAAAAATATATTTTCGTGTTAAGTATCGTTAACATAACATAACCCAAGTATTTTTTTTTAAATATCTCCAATGTACAGACACGACCACTTTACAATTATATAATAGTAAAGAAGAAAACATATTATTTTTTGTTCGTTAGCAGTCTCTCGACAAATACTAGCCTTTATAACCCTTAACCATTTACTTTTTATAATTCAATTAGCGTTTCATTTGAAAATGGGCAATCAGGGCCCAGTCCGTTATCAGCGGAGTACTTAATCCATTTAATTTATTTGAACCGATAGTACAATGCGGTCGTGAATTAATTAACCGGGTAATGAACACATCGCCTATATAACACATAATTGAATTAGTATGTTATAAAGTAATGTGATGAGCTACTCTGTGCGCTGGTTTTTGATCCCTAGATAAAAAAAAGGATATTAACTCCCTGCCTGCCGGACAGTGTGCAGATATAAAGAGTCTAGAAGCGGCAAGTTCTATAATTGCTCCTTTCTTTCACGAGTAGTGACGAGTACTTAGAAGAAAATACATAGTTGGGGAATTTTATTATAATTATTTACTAACTTACTAATTATATTAACTTCAGAAACCTAAACCCAAAATTAGGAAAATGACCTGTGAATTTCACAATTAAAAAAGGGTAGGCCTGTTGAGGAGAACCAAGAAAAACTATACGTGCGTAAAACACCCTCCTGAAGATGATTGCTGACAGGGTAGATTGCATGTGCATGAACCATTGCTGCAATCTACACCTTCCACTGGTTACTAAAATAAGGAAATATGTATATGTAATTATATTGATGTGTTTACTAATGATATAATATGAGTTTTGCTTGAAATAAATGATAAATAAAAATTAAGCTCGCTGGCACAGTCGTGTAATAATCCTCTCAACGGAAGCTACGACATTCAATGTATGGGCAGACGTCAAAGCACCTCTCAGAAAATGTGCAATACGTGAAGTCAAAATGTTTGAAATCTTTATTATGATGCGATGTGGAACTTCATCGCCTCAAATTATTAAAAACTGCCTATTCTGAAGAAGTTCTTACTGAACGTAGCAACGCTTCCTTGCAACTATGAGATGTAGGTAAAAAACCTTGGTAGTCATTCTCTCACAGTCATTCAGTCAGTCTACACAGTCAGTTCCTGTAACATTTTTATATCCAGGCGTACATCTCTAGGGCACCGGCCACAGGCTTAAACTAATTAGGCCCCCTGGTCTGTGTCAATGTTGTCGGAGCATGCGGCTCGGTTTAATGCGTGTGTCTCCATTAGCCCACCCTTAGTTTAAACACCCTGTGTGCACTGACAATTCGCTAAAATTGATTTGTGTGCGAGGGGAAAGTTTCCCGTGGCGAGGATGTTGTTTCTTGTAACTTTTGATTAACATGTGGGTTCAGAACTTCGGTTATATTGGGTTTCTTTTTTTTTTATATGTGATTTAGTTTCTTCACAATCACAGTAGGATATGTGCTGGTAACGTGCTGATAACATTTTGATAAAATCTACTACCAGGCATGCAAGATGCCTATGTAGGTGCTCACAACTTGTAAATCCCTCGCAGGTGTAAATATCAATATCGTGATATCGGTGTCTAGGTTGAGATAACGATTTACTGTCTTTAACACCAATGTTAAAGTTGGTAATTTTTTCTATAAGAAGTAGTGAAGGTAAGTTTTTTTTTTTTTTTTTTTTTTTTCTTTTCGTCATTTTTGATATCAAGAAATACATAATGAAGGCAAGTAAGTACCTAATCCCACTTGATATTGGTGCGATGGATGCCTATGTGGCATGGCGTTAGTAAACGTGACTTCTACACAAGGAGCAAGTGCAAATATTTGCGTGCATGAATAGGTTCTATTTGCATTAGTCTGTGTGCCTCGGAGAGCACGTTAAGTTGTCGGTCTCGGTTGCCATACGCACATTTATGGTAGTCGTTAGTTGGAGCCCTCAAAAGTACTAGTCTAATTACAGAACTTCAATATCGACAATTGGTAGTGGAGGTCATTACAGTTAGGCTGGAAAGCTGACCCCAACTGAATTGGAAAAATCTCAGAAAATGATGATGTCGGTCTACTAGGTGGAGCTGACCTATAAATGTAAATAAATAATAATGTAGAAGATAATTGCTACATTCCGAACACAGAAACATATGTAGAAAATTAATGAAACAAAATAACATTTCTATTCACATTCCGTGACCATAGTGGGCGGTCATTTGTTAGCTTCCACATTCTTGTGATTAATATATATGCAACCGAATAGTTATCTATAATGTGTATTCTGCCGTTCTCATCGTTTTAACTGGAAATAACCTCAATATTATGTTGTTTGCTATTATTATTATTGTTCTAACATCTATTAAGTATATATCTAATATTGATTTGCATATCCCATGAATATTGTTAGGCGCTGATATAGGTACGGTCAGCAAAATTAAATGAAGTTACTGTAGACGTAGTATCGACAGTTTTGACATTAAGTGTGCCAACGTATGTGGTAGACTAGACCTATTTATAGCCTTTTTAAAGATCATCAAACTGACTCCTTATTATCCAATCAATTATTCCCTATGGGTGTCTGTTTCCGTTAAGCCGATTTCTTGCGAAGAATATACAGCGAATATTTTTCACAAAAATCGTGTAAATGCAAACAATTCCAGCCATCTGCATGACATAGGGCTTGTATGCGTGCACACACACGAGGCAGCGGACGGCCTAAACCAAGTTGATGGAAATTGGAATGCTCCCATTATGTGGGCCAAAAATATGAATAGTGAAATGTGGGTGTATATTACGCAACTGCCGACCCATTCGGGGTTATACGTATGCAAATGCGCTCACCTATAATCTCCAAATGATCCTACAAATATTCAAGCTTACGTTGGATGACGCCCAGCAATTTCAGGGCAATAACAAAAATCATCAATGTCGATGGGTTTTTATTTTAAGATTACAGTTATTGTTCGACGTCCAACGTTTGGCAATTAATGATCCACATCTTTACGTAGATATCTGTTTAAAAAAACAAGAGTAATTGCTGTACCGAACATATTTCATTTGTAATATTGATATTTTTGGTTAGAATACTAGACAGTATAATAAATATCTGCGATAAATACTGTCTAATATTTGTCAGAGTCATGTCAATTTCTGTTTAGAAATAGTGCAGTATGTAGCTAATATTTGAAAAAATACGATACGACCGTTACAACCATAACACAACAATAGTCCTAGAGCCCGCAACAGATTTGCATGACCAATTTCCTCTCTGATGATAACTCGTAAACTGTTTCAAAGAGTTGCTTATAAAGTTGGTTAAGCAGTGGTAACATCGATTAAGAATGGAAAAACTGAATCGCCCAGGCGGGATTCGAATCTGAAATGACCACAGTGACCACTGAGCTCCCGGGGCCCGCCTGAAGCGTTCCAAATTCTCCTATATAATCGATTTGACTAGATAACTTACTAATCGCTTTAAAATTTCATTCAGTGGTAAAAAAAACATTTCATCCCCGTTGAAAATTCGTCAAATTACGTCTAGCTCTATTCACTATTATATACTGGATAACAAGTCGGCTATTTATCCAACAAGATCATCGTTAGCTAACTTTTTTCCTTCAAGATGTTGGGTACTACTCGTACTTTCTCGAGGTTAGGTTATTAAAAACAGAAATGTAAGACCTAATATTTTAGTCAAACTTGTACGTTAGGTTCAGTATGCAAGTAAACATAATTTAATTATCATGAATTACATTTATTATTGTAATTGAATTAAGTTTACATGCATAAATATATTTATTATGTAATTTGAATTTAACACTGGTACTTTATTTTACACACATATTTACGAGCAGCCATTCACCGACTCACGCACACGCACACACGTAGATGCACACGCTATTTTATTCGAGTTTTATTTTTTTGGGCCTATCGTTAAAATAAGTATAATACAGTTTTAATTCACTCAGAAGTCAGAGAATGTTCAAAAATGTACAGTTACTATTATATTATATGTGTTGTGTTATAGTACCTGTACCTACTTACTATTCAAAATAAAAAAGTTTAGTAACTCGTCATCTTCTTAGGTTAGTTTCCGTTTACATCCGACTTGTAACCTCGAAGTCATAGTAGCAAATGAAGTCTACTCCGTCAGTCTCGTAGTAGAAAAGATTTATACTATGTCAGAGTCCAGGATATGTTCACACGTAAAGGAGAAGATCCTTTAAATTTGACTTATGTGGCTACTGGCTAAAGCTACTGGCACCTGACCTACCAGCCTCGAGAGGAAAGTCTACGCCAAAGCCTCATCCGTCAATCAGTAAGTGTATCAGCTTACGAGGTTTGATGACGTTGGCTTGGACCCGACAGTCATGGTGAGGCTCCCTACTTGGTGTTAAAGATAAAACTACTGACAAAAATACCGACTTACTAAAAAATGTTTACTATCAAAAATTATAATTAATTTCTCGACTATTACTAAATATCAGTATGAGATAATTGAGCTCCTCCCCCCTCCCACTTAGAAAGTGAAGTGTCACGTTGGACGCTCCTATTCCACCTTCAGTGATAGTTACTTCCGTATTGGTCCGTGATAGGTCCCGAGCGATGATGCCCTGTGAACAATACAAAGCAAAACTTTAACTGGGTGTTCGGTGTGTCGGAAAGTTAGTCAACTTAGGACCTTAGTGGTTGTCTGAAACTCTCCCGTGGGGCTTAGAGGCGGAAATGCGCGGCGAAGTTTATCGGCAGACGACACAATATCGAGTCTATCGCGGTCGTCAGCCTCTGGCCGAAGAGTTCCGCGGGTGGTAAGATACCGCCCACCAAACCACAATGTTGTAGTGTGCCACTTGTGGATGGGATGGAGTTTGCACTCCATCCGCATCCGTGAAGGGGTGATGACATCGCCCAACAAGAAGACAGGTCTGCATTACACCTAGCGGGCCAACGCTTGGGTGAGCTGAAGTTGATTAGCGTAGCATTTCCAACGGTTCACTCTTTAAGTTGCGGGCACACGGCATGTTGTTTTAGTGCAGTGAGAGCCCTACATAACAGGGCGGCTTCTACGTGCCGCACGGTTTGTGGAAAAGATAATTTTGATTGTATAGGAGGAGATCCTTCTTCTCCGTTAGCTTATGAGGACTTTATGGGAGCGGCCATAAAGTCTAGCCTAGCCAAACCCGAAAAGAAAGCTTACCATAACGTAATTTTAGCGCTAAACAACGGTTAATTATGTGTAATACAAGAACCCGACAACTGCATTTCTTTTCATAATTTGTAGGTAACATTCTTAATAAAAGCATTTAGGTCAAAAAAGCTAGTATAATAATATGTAACAAGGGGTCCTGAACTTTGAATTGAGGATATACGTAGGTGGCTTTAAATTGAACGCGGTACAATGATGTAATATGCTCCGGCGGACATAACTGCTCATATTAATGAAATAATGTCGTAGTGTTGTCGTACTATCCTTTTATGATACCGACACTGTATTATGCGTAAACACTGTGACATATCAGCTAAAGCTAAAGTAACGGTGAAACTGTGCGTATAAAAGACTTTATAAACCAAAACTTAAGGACACCCTGAATAGATTAAGAAGCAACAAAACCATATCGTATTTCCATAGTACTATTGGTTTTGTTATTGGTACGACTTTATGAATTGAAGTAAAATTCACATAATATAGTCGGTTAAACCTGCATTACCTGTTAAACCTGCCTTTGGACAAAACGGAAACCCTTTGCGTATGTCGCTTCAATCATACAATCAATGTTAACCCACATTATGCGTCTTGTAACACCAACAAAAGAGTGAAAAGATTCATCCAAATATATAATGCAAAGTTTGTAAATGTATTCAATTTTCATGCCTCTTTTTCCAAATCATTGGCGTTCGTTTTCAGTCGAACTATAAATCGGACGAAGATCAATATTTTCTGTGAAGCGACTGGCATTGACCGCCAAAACTCACAGGCGATATCAAAGTTCTGTAATTAGACAAAGTTGTTGCACTTTTTATAGCTCAAACTACCCGTACCCGCCATCGAAGGCTTATCAGCCGTCGATCCTGCTTGCTATACGAACATGAGACCCTTTGGGCCATGGAGAGTACTTATGTTCATTAGTAGGTACTCTTCGAGTTCCGGAGGGGTTTCACTATGTTAAATATGGTCATCAATACTAAAACAGATTTTACTAGTGCTGTTTAACTTACAATGGGCTAACCCACTTGGTTACTAGTTCAACACGAGCCCTTTTCCCTCTTTGCTCCTTACAAGAGTATTACATTTAATATTAAGAACTGGAACCTGCTTACAGTATTAGTATAAAATGAGACTATTTTATTATCTGTAGTAGTCGGTACTCTGTCGCCTTTTCCAGCTATATTTACGAGAAGTACCAAGCCTTGTAGTACTTGTACCTAGACCGGTTGTCATTTCCTATAATAATAAATTTGCAGTACTTAATTTATATTGTCTAACGTATCGTGAAGTAAATATGATCGTTTACTATTTCGCCCACGGCACCGTCATTATTTACTCTTATTATAGCAGCAAGAGAATGTATGCAGCTGACGCTATACTTTCCTCTCTCTCAAATCGAGATTAGCATACAGTCGCAACACGTACAGACATACATTATTTCGTGGTGGTATTCAATATTCACACGCAACATCGTTTCCGAAGCAATTTGCGACACGCCATACGTTTTGTAGGTTTAGTATGTTCATCAAAGTTTCATCAAAGCTAAGTGAACGGAAACTGGTTTTCTCAAAAAAAAATCTCTTTTTAGAGGCCGCTTTAATAAACGTTGGCATGTTATTTTTGAATTGTTGTTAACGTGCTCATGGGCAGTGTCACGGACAGCGGTTTATTTATTTTCGGTGTGTGTAATAAAATTCAAATATTACCTACCATTGTAGCTTAGGTTTCGTGTTACAAAGTAGCTATAAATATACTCATAACAACTGATACAAGTTTTTGTTGAATACAAACAGTGAGTTGATTTATAATAAGTCAAGTCCTAAGAGGTATTTTGTAAAGAATAGACATTGTGTACAAAATAAAATTGACATTACATTGCGTTTATTTATTCCTAACGGTAACAATAATAGTTAAATTCCAATTCAAATAATTTATTTTGGATATCAAGATCCATATCTGAGTTAGTAACAATATAACTTAAAACTAGTGTTAGTATGCAATAAACAAAATTTGGTCAGGCTCATATTAAAATTACAATAAAAATAAATATTTACATTACGTTACAATGTATAAAAATATTGCAAATAATTATTTAAAATATGTAACGTGTCATGTTTTATCATGTCAACGACCTCTAAAACTCCTAATGAAGTAATCTAAAATACTTAATCTCTACAGTTTCTTACCTTGATAATTCTTTCCTTAGGATCCTTATAAGAATACTCCTTGTCTCTTTTAATAAGCGGCAAGTTCCTGTATTTAACTTTCTCAGTAGATATTAATAAATTATTCGCTCTTGTACCGAATGTGAAGTCCTTCCCTTCATTTAGATTCACGCACACCAGAATAACACACACGAGAACTAATCCGTACTTCATTTTAATAGTTTCTTAGCATTTTTAAGTTATGTGTGCACTCGCAAGAACTGCGCATAGGACTGTCTCGTTTGTGAGGAAAATATTATATCGATGTTCACGTCACCTGACCTTGTCTCGGTCTCGATAACTAAATCTGTATATGACTTAATAACACGTGCGTCTCTCCAGTATACAGTACCTACAATAACAGAAGTCGATTGAGGTTATAGGTGGGTGTGAAAATATGAGGCCTAATTTCAACAACTAAATAAAACGAAATACTGACGTCTTTATACTCAATGGGAGAGATTTGTTATCTAGAAATATATATTTGTTTGACGTCATCGTCAACTTAGCGTTGTTTTCAACCGGAAACAACGCTGATCTCCAAACTGCACAGATGCAACCGCATTACCGCATCCGAGGCCCTCAACTGGGGTCCTCTTTCCTGGCTTTTCCTTCACAATCTTGGGCATCTATTGTAGTGAGACTGTTATTACGAGCCACATGTCATCCTTTATGACGTCAAACCAGTACTTCTGGGGGCTCCCTCTTCTATCGTATCGTAGCCCAGAAGCGACGTATTTATATTCTACTAGCTGTTGCCACGGTTCTGCGCGCGTGGATGTCCGCTATCGGGACCAAAATTAGCCTATATCCTTTTCTAAGGTTTATTCTATATCTGTAAAAAATTTCATCAAAATCGCTTCAGTCGTTTAGGCGTGAAAGCGTAACAGACAGACATAGTTACTTTTGCATTTGTAACATTAGTATAGATATAGATTCACTAAAAAATGAAATTTTAGGGGCGGTACCCGACTCCTGTGTCACGGTCGCCATGTAAGGCAGGGTGTTGGGAGACGAAAAGAAACGTGTGAGGTCCGATTGTATACTGTTTATATTTGGGATAAATCATAGAATATACACTAGGTTACAAGTATGTAGGATAACTACATCACATAAGTCCAAGTGTTTTTTGTCTCCAACCCTCCTATTTCATTGTAGGTATATTACCAACCAGTACAATTACATCATCGCCACGGCGCTAACGGTAGATTAACTACCCACCCGTTGACTTCTGAGTTTTGCATTTAAAATAATTACTGGTTGTACACCTACAAGACGACCGGGCATAGAGTTAGACCTCTGCTCATTAATAAAGTACTGCCGCAAGCGACAGAGGGCCGACTACTGAACGCTACCGTACTAAGATAAATATCGTAACTGCTTTATGAGTATTTATGACGAACTGTTCTCTAGAGGTAAGATTTATTAAAACTAGAGGCAGACTAATATATTTAGTAATAGGTATTTACAGTAGTACCTATAGCTTTGCTTGTATTGGACGATGAGGACTTTTGGGAATAGTTATATCGCGACTGTACTCATCCAAACTAATATTATCCAAACTTCCAAACTAATATTATAAATGCGAAAGTAACTCTGTCTGTCTGTCTTTCTGTCTGTCTGTCTGTCTGTCTTTGCTTCACGCCTAAACTACTGAACCGATTTGTGTGAAATTTGGTACAGACATAGTTTGGAACTTGAGAAAGGACATAGGATAGTTTTTATTACAAAAAATAAAATAAAAAATAAAATTTATTTCGGACATACAGCGCCATCTATTGGTCAAGAGTCGGCATCAATTCAGTACTGAGTATAAGGGTAGATTGAACCTCGAGAAAGGACATAGGCTATGTTTGGTCGCGATAACCGACATCCACGCGGGCGGAGCCGCGGGCAACAGCTAGTAATAATTATAATTATCATCATATCATATCATATTCGAAATCGTTGTACAGTATTTTACAAGGGTTCTTAATCTATCGTGCGTTGTTACATTGTGCATGAGTAGTTATCTTAATTATGTAAATATATTTGTGCAGTTAAGTACCTATCTTAAATAAGTTTTTACTTAGGGATATTATCTACGTTGTGCCTGAACTAGGTAATCCTGTATTTCAGGCGTCAAGTGCAGATTATTCATAAGTACTTATAACCTATTATTACAGATACAACTATTTACTAAGAATAATACAATGCTAGAGTGACTCACTATTGTTATAATTGTTGTTTTTGTTATGCAATCGTATAACCCTTGTATTTTTATGTATTGCATTCTTTACATTTTCGACAAACTATTTCATACAAAATTGCGAATCATCAGAACAGTGAATTTGGTTAGGTACATAATTAAAAGCAGTCTTGTCTTTTTACTATGTTTTATTTAAAAACTCAGTTTATAAATGCACATTTTTCTGTTTAGGAACTTATTTCGAGGAATAAAACCCGAAATAGAAGCACTAGTTAGTCAGTTAGTTAGTCGCTACAAGACTGGTTACCTTAAGTTAAGTACCTAACTGATTTTAGACTGAATTTATAAAAGAAAATGAACTGAGAAGTACAAATTTAATATACTTTTTTTTATCGTGCTAAAAATCCCCACGGATACCTCCCCCACCGGGGCCGGAGGAGGAGGTTATGTTTGACTCGAACCGACTAAAACGCACGCCGTCTGTGGGCCGTCAGTTGCCGGAGGTGAGATTGTCATAGCCATATCCCTCGCACCCCGGCCGACCCAGGGCCATATCTCTCGATCTGGCCCTCTTCCGGTGTGGAGACCACGGAGTCCCCAACTCGCCCCCGGGTAAATTTAATATACTAGATGCACCTCATACTTTATATTTATTATGTGTTGAAATCGAGAAACCGAGTTAAGTTTGTGTCTAGTACTAATAAAAGGTGTAATATCGTCCTCGTCCTACAGGTGTTAAATCATAAATTTTATGAGACGATAGTCTGTTCAACCATACAAACCCCAAGTTATAGGAGACATTGAATGAATTCTCCTATTTACCTATACAGAAGATGAAGATGAAGAGAAGAAGGCCCAGAAACAAAGCAATATCTAGATAGATAGTTAGATAGGATAGTTAATGCATTGACTCCATAGATGCGGAGTCATGACAATAACGGGGATGAGCCTATTGCCGTCAAGCGGGCACTTTGTCATGGGCACTTAGTATGTTTACTGTCGGATGGAGAACCTTAGTCGCCTTCTACGACACCCACAGCATGAGATGGAGTGGCTCTATTCTACTCCACCGGGACCAACACAACATCCAGAGTGCGGAAAACGCATCTTGAGTTTATTAAATATCATTGACTTTAGTTTTGACTCTAGTTTAAATTACGTCTTGTTATTCTATTATATTAATATATTTTTAAATATAAAGACGGCATCTAAAGAATCAACCACGAGAGGCACCTAAAGAACAAATCTGTGGCTTAAATTCAAGCTGTTTGTAAATTCAACGTGTTGCCAAAGCTAACTAAATAAATTGAGCGAGATTGGTTGTACAGAAAATTGGAACCGTAATTAAACGGAACATTGATTGACGCGTTTAATTGTACGATGGATGTATTTGAATTTAAATAAAGAACACAGTACTTGATATCTAACGGTTGACGAAGGAATGCGAAATGACTCGACACTTTTGTGGCACGCACAACTGTTAAAGGGTGATCCACTTGTGGGAATGGTTTTTTTCGCTCAGTTATAAGTTCAGCAAGTTCAGCACAGTTTTCAGTTAGGAATTATCAAAATAAAATAATTATTACGTGGCTATCGTTTCAAACAGTGGCCAAACAAATTGTAACACTTTTTATAAGGCTAATAAATGATCGCTTCTCTTTAAACTTGAAACTTTAGTAGGTATGATTAAATTTGGTTTCATTCCGATTCGAGCTGAGCTCAACAGTGACAGTCTTTTTTAGCAGGTTATTTCCAATCTCGATTTGATTTACAATTAAAAAATAAACCCAACTTAGGTATTACGATTATATTCATTCCACATAAAGTCTTGACGTAGAACAGAAGTATACTACTCCTGTCCTCCTCCTGCCGTCTATCCTGTCTGACTCCGCCCAACAGCTTTGCAAAATACTACTTGTTTGTGTCATGAAGAGCAGTTTTTTGCAAAGCTGTGAGGTGGTAGTGAGTTTCAACAAAAACTGAAATTAGGTGTAATGCTTTGTTTTAGGTATTAAGTGTTCGATAAGATAACTCATTTATGTAGTTGTAGACGTATCTATGACAATAAAATAGACATAAACTCATATTAACATTACCTTGTTACTCGGCACTAGATCACCCCTTTTTCACGCTAATGTCTCTACAATCCACATTTACGTTAACAATACGCCAGCCGTTATTCACGCGTCTGAAATATGAAAGCTTCGCACGTATGTATGTGTAAAACTACTCGAAAGTAATTTTCATTATGGAACGTGGTACAACGATTGTTCTGTTTATCATTTTGTTGGCTACTGTTTTTATATAATAAACATAAATTTATTGTTTTCGCATGCCATGTTTGTTTGTGTCAGTGTGAGATGTTAACATTTTTTTCGTGATTAGTAAAAAGGGAAAACAATTTCGGAATTTTGTAGGCATACACGTTGATTTTTATAAAATACTAGCTGTTGCTCGCGGCTCTATATCGGTTATATAGCCTATGTTGGTACCTGAAAATGTAGCTTTCGAATGGCGAAAGAATTATTGAAAGTTTTTTAGCTTATTCGTTACATACAAATATTTCCTCTATAATATTAGTATTGAAGTATAGATGTTGAATTTATACGTATTTTATGTAAAAATATCTGTTTTAGGCCTTCGCGTGTTGTCGTGTTTGAGCCTTTATTAAATGGTAATCACTGAACGACAACTTGACGGGTGAAGGTCATTTTCACAAAAATAAGTTATTATGCAAACTCGATTGTTCATAGCTATGGCTTCTGGGGACGTATGTGAACTTGGCATCTCAAGTGCCAGCATCTCATAAAAAATCGACAGTTCCAGTGGCATCCCACATAGTTCTACAGTTCTCAATAAGTTTTAGCAATAGTTCCATCGATTTTAGTACCAAAATCGCATTTAAAAAAATGAGATGCTAACTTCACAAAAAATTCCCAGCATCTCATCCAAAAACGTCACATATAGTGGCATCCCACATAGTTACACAGTTCTCGATAAGTTTTAACAATAGTTCCATCGATTTTAGTACCGAAATCGCATTTTATAAAAATTGAAATGCTAACTTCACAAACATATTCCAGCATCTCATCGATTTTCGCTAAATTGAGTTCTATTGCAGTTCTGTTGCCCATGAAGCTTCTAAATAATAGGTAGAGACCTGCTGCACGTATAACGAGACAGTTCCGGACATATAGAGCTCCACAAGGATGAGATGCTAAGGTCTGAATGATTGTTTCATGCAAAGAAAGGATTTTTTAAGAATGGTCTTGAACAAGTGTGAGATGCTGATTGATTGCGAGGAGTTCTGTGTACCTTGTAGCTTCTAAATGATAGGTAGAGACCTGCTGCACGTGAAACGAGACAGTCCCCGATATATAGAGCTCAAAAGGGATGAGATGCTAAGGTCTGAAGGAAAATTCTACGCAATTCTAGAAATTTTTAGCTATGGTCTTGAACAAGTGTGAGATGCTGATAGTTTGCGAGGAATTCTGTGTACCGTGAAGCTTCTAAATGATAGGTAGAGACCTGCTGCACGTGAAACGAGACAGTTCCGGACATATAGAGCTCAAAAGGAATGAGATGCTAAGGTCTGAAGGAAAATTCTACGCAATACTAGGAATTTTTAGCTATGGTCTTGAACAAGTTTGAGATGCTGATCGATAACGAGGAGTTCTGTGTACCATGAAGCTTCTAAATGATAGGTAGAGAACTGTTGCAAGTGAAACGAGACAGTTCCGGACATATAGAGCTCCACAAGGATGAGATGCTAAGGTCTGAATGATTGTTTAGTGCAAAGAAAGGATTTTTTAACAATGGTGTTAAACAGGTGTGAGATGCTGATTGATTGCGAGGAGTTCTGTTGCCCATAAAGCTTTCAAATGATAGGTAGAGACGTGTTGCACGTGAAACGAGACAGTTCCGGACATATAGAGCTCAAAAGGGATGAGATGCTAAGGTCTGAATGATTGTTTAGTGCAAAGAAAGGATTTTTTAACAATGGTGTTAAACAGGTGTGAGATGCTGATTGATTGCGAGGAGTTCTGTGTACCATGAAGCTTCTAAATGATAGGTAGAGACCTGCTGCACGTGAAACGAGACAGTTCCCGATATATAGAGCTCAAAAGGGATGAGATGCTAAGGTCTGAAGGAAAATTCTACGCAATACTAGGAATTTTTAGCTATGGTCTTGAACAAGTGTGAGATGCTGATAGTTTGCGAGGAGTTCTGTGTACCGTGAAGCTTCTAAATGATAGGCAAAGACCTGCTGCACGTGAAACAAGACAGTTCCGGACATATAGAGCTCCACAAGGATGAGATGCTGAGGTCTGAATGATTGTTTAGTGCAAAGAAAGGATTTTTTAACAATGGTGTTAAACAGGTGTGAGATGCTGATTGATTGCGAGGAGTTCTGTGTACCATGAAGCTTCTAAATGATAGGTAGAGACCTGCTGCACGTGAAACGAGACAGTTCCCGATATATAGAGCTCAAAAGGGATGAGATGCTAAGGTCTGAAGGAAAATTCTACGCAATACTAGGAATTTTTAGCTATGGTCTTGAACAAGTGTGAGATGCTGATAGTTTGCGAGGAGTTCTGTGTACCGTGAAGCTTCTAAATGATAGGCAAAGACCTGCTGCACGTGAAACAAGACAGTTCCGGACATATAGAGCTCCACAAGGATGAGATGCTGAGGTCTGAATGATTGTTTAGTGCAAAGAAAGGATTTTTTAACAATGGTGTTAAACAGGTGTGAGATGCTGATTGATTGCGAGGAGTTCTGTGTACCATGAAGCTTCTAAATGATAGGTAGAGACCTGTTGCACGTGAAACGGGACAGTTCCCGATATATAGAGCTCAAAAGGGATGAGATGCTAAGGTCTGAAGGAAAATTCTACGCAATACTAGGAATTTTTAGCTATGGTCTTGAACAAGTGTGAGATGCTGATAGTTTGCGAGGAGTTCTGTGTACCGTGAAGCTTCTAAATGATAGGTAGAGACCTGTTGCACGTGAAACGAGACAGTTCCCGATATATAGAGCTCAAAAGGGATGAGATGCTAAGGTCTGAAGGAAAATTCTACGCAATACTAGGAATTTTTAGCTATGGTCTTGAACAAGTGTGAGATGCTGATAGTTTGCGAGGAGTTCTGTGTACCGTGAAGCTTCAAAATGATAGGTAGAGACCTGTTGCACGTGAAACGAGACAGTTCCGGACATATAGAGCTCAAAAGGAATGAGATGCTAAGGTCTGAAGGAAAATTCTACGCAATACTAGGAATTTTCAGCTATGGTCTTGAACAAGTGTGAGATTCTGATAGATAGCGAAGAGTTCTGTGTACCATGAAGCTTTTAAATGATAGGTAGAGACCTGCTGCACGTGAAACGAGACAGTTCCCGATACATAGAGCTCAAAAGGGATGAGATGCTAAGGTCTGAAGGAAAATTCTACGCAATACTAGGAATTTTTAGCTATGGTCTTGAACAAGTGTGAGATGCTGATAGTTTGCGAGGAGTTCTGTGTACCGTGAAGCTTCTAAATGATAGGTAGAGACCTGCTGCACGTGAAACGAGACAGTTCTCGATATATAGAGCTCCACAAGGATGAGATGCTGAGGTCTGAATGATTGTTTAGTGCAAAGAAAGGATTTTTTAACAATGGTGTTAAACAGGTGTGAGATGCTGATTGATTGCGAGGAGTTCTGTGTACCATGAAGCTTCTAAATGATAGGTAGAGACCTGCTGCACGTGAAACGAGACAGTTCCGGACATATAGAGCTCAAAAGGGATGAGATGCTAAGATCTGAAGGAAAATTCTACGCAATACTAGGAATTTTTAGCTATGGTCTTGAACAAGTGTGAGATGCTGATAGTTAGCGAGGAGTTCTGTGTACCATGAAGCTTCTTAATGATAGGTAGAGACCTGTTGCACGTGAAACGCGACAGTTCCGGACATATAGAGCTCCACAAGGATGAGATGCTAAGGTCTGAATGATTGTTTAGTGCAAAGAAAGGATTTTTTAACAATGGTGTTAAACAGGTGTGAGATGCTGATTGATTAAGAGGAGTTCTGTTGCCCGTAAAGCTTTCAAATGATAGGTAGAGACCTGCTGCACGTGAAACGAGACAGTTCCCGATATATAGAGCTCAAAAGGGATGAGATGCTAAGGTCTGAAGGAAAATTCTACGCAATACTAGGAATTTTTAGCTATGGTCTTGAACAAGTGTGAGATGCTGATAGTTTGCGAGGAGTTCTGTGTACCGTGAAGCTTCTAAATGATAGGTAGAGACCTGCTGCACGTGAAACGAGACAGTTCCCGATATATAGAGCTCAAAAGGGATGAGATGCTAAGGTCTGAAGGAAAATTCTACGCAATACTAGGAATTTTTAGCTATGGTCTTGAACAAGTGTGAGATGCTGATAGTTTGCGAGGAGTTCTGTGTACCGTGAAGCTTCAAAATGATAGGTAGAGACCTGTTGCACGTGAAACGAGACAGTTCCGGACATATAGAGCTCAAAAGGAATGAGATGCTAAGGTCTGAAGGAAAATTCTACGCAATACTAGGAATTTTTAGCTATGGTCTTGAACAAGTGTGAGATGCTGATAGTTTGCGAGGAGTTCTGTGTACCGTGAAGCTTCTAAATGATAGATAGAAACCTGCTGCACGTGAAACGAGACAGTTCCGGACATATAGAGCTCAAAAGGAATGAGATGCTAAGGTCTGAAGGAAAATTCTACGCAATACTAGGAATTTTTAGCTATGGTCGTGAACAAGTTTGAGATGCTGATCGATAGCGAGGAGTTCTGTGTACCGTGAAGCTTCTAAATGATAGGTAGAGACGTGCTGCACGTGAAACGCGACAGTTTCGGACATATAGAGCTCCACAAGGATGAGATGCTGAGGTCTGAATGATTGTTTAGTGCAAAGAAAGGATTTTTTAACAATGGTGTTAAACAGGTGTGAGATGCTGATTGATTACGAGGAGTTCTGTGTACCATGAAGCTTCTAAATGATAGGTAGAGACCTGTTGCACGTGAAACGAGACAGTTCCCGATATATAGAGCTCAAAAGGGATGAGATGCTAAGGTCTGAAGGAAAATTCTACGCAATTCTAGAAATTTTTAGCTATGGTCTTGAACAAGTGTGAGATGCTGATAGTTTGCGAGGAGTTCTGTGTAGCGTGAAGCTTCTAAATGATAGGTAGAGACCTACTGCACGTGAAACGAGACAGTTCCGGACATATAGAGCTCAAAAGGGATGAGATGCTAAGGTCTGAAGGAAAATTCTACGCAATACTAGGAATTTTTAGCTATGGTCTTGAACAAGTGTGAGATGCTGATAGATAGCGAGGAGTCCTGTGTACCAGGAAGCTTCTAAATGATAGGTAGAGACCTGCTGCACGTGAAACGAGACAGTTCTGGACATATAGAGCTCCACAAGGATGAGATGCCAACGTTTAAATGTAAATTCTACGCAATACTAGGAAGTTTCAGCTATGGTCTTGAACAAGTGTGAGATGCTGATAGATAGCGAAGAGTTCTGTGTACCATGAAGCTTCTAAATGATAGGTAAAGACCTGCTGCACGTGAAACGAGACAGTTCCCGATATATAGAGCTTAAAAGGGATGATATTTGATAAGTAGGTAGGAATTGATTTGATAGAATTGACATCAAAGGTTAGTTAAGAAGTTGATTAGGAATTGTGAGCTTCACTTATAAAATTATGTGTGGGATAAGAGCATGGTAAGAGTAGGTATAGTCTGAGAGTAGGAACAGTTGAGTTGATAGTTAGGTAGGAGTAGATTAAGGGGAAGTGGGTAGTAAATAGTAAGGTAAGAAAAGGTTAGGAGTTAAAGTGGGGTAAAGTAGTAGTAATAGAAGGGGGGTTCAGGTTTAGTAGGGAGGGGTGGTACAGCATCTCACACTTGTTCAAGACCATAGCTAAAAATTCCTAGTATTGCGTAGAATTTTCCTTCAGACCTTAGCATCTCATCCCTTTTGAGCTCTATATATCGGGAACTGTCTCGTTTCACGTGCAGCAGGTCTCTACCTATCATTTAGAAGCTTCACGGTACACAGAACTCCTCGCAATCAATCAGCATCTCACACCTGTTTAACACCATTGTTAAAAAATCCTTTCTTTGCACTAAACAATCATTCAGACCTCAGCATCTCATCCTTGTGGAGCTCTATATATCGGGAACTGTCTCGTTTCACGTGCAGCAGGTCTCTACCTATCATTTAGAAGCTTCACGGTACACAGAACTCCTCGCAAACTATCAGCATCTCACACTTGTTCAAGACCATAGCTAAAAATTCCTAGTATTGCGTAGAATTTTCTTTCAGACCTTAGCATCTCATCCCTTTTGAGCTCTATATATCGGGAACTGTCTCGTTTCACGTGCAGCAGGTCTCTACCTATCATTTAAAAGCTTCATGGTATACAGAACTCTTCGCTATCTATCAGAATCTCACACTTGTTCAAGACCATAGCTGAAACTTCCTAGTATTGCGTAGAATTTACATTTAAACGTTGGCATCTCATCCTTGTGGAGCTCTATATGTCCAGAACTGTCTCGTTTCACGTGCAGCAGGTCTCTACCTATCATTTGAAAGCTTTACGGGCAACAGAACTCCTCTTAATCAATCAGCATCTCACACCTGTTTAACACCATTGTTAAAAAATCCTTTCTTTGCACTAAACAATCATTCAGACCTTAGCATCTCATCCTTGTGGAGCTCTATATGTCCGGAACTGTCGCGTTTCACGTGCAGCAGGTCTCTACCTATCATTTAGAAGCTTCATGGTACACAGAACTCCTCGCTATCTATCAGCATCTCACACTTGTTCAAGACCATAGCTAAAAATTCCTACTATTGCGTAGAATTTTCCTTCAGACCTTAGCATCTCATCCCTTTTGAGCTCTATATGTCCGGAACTGTCTCGTTTCACGTGCAACAGGTCTCTACCTATCATTTGAAAGCTTTACGGGCAACAGAACTCCTCTTAATCAATCAGCATCTCACACCTGTTTAACACCATTGTTAAAAAATCCTTTCTTTGCACTAAACAATCATTCAGACCTTAGCATCTCATCCTTGTGGAGCTCTATATGTCCGGAACTGTCGCGTTTCACGTGCAGCAGGTCTTTACCTATCATTTAGAAGCTTCATGGTACACAGAACTCCTCGCTATCTATCAGCATCTCACACTTGTTCAAGACCATAGCTAAAAATTCCTAGTATTGCGTAGAATTTTCCTTTATATCTTAGCAACTCATCCCTTTTGAGCTCTATATGTCCGGAACTGTCTCGTTTCACGTGCAGCAGGTCTCTACCTATCATTTAGAAGCTTCATGGTACACAGAACTCCTCGCAATCAATCAGCATCTCACACCTGTTTAACACCATTGTTAAAAAATCCTTTCTTTGCACTAAACAATCATTCAGACCTCAGCATCTCATCCTTGTGGAGCTCTATATGTCCGGAACTGTCGCGTTTCACGTGCAACAGGTCTCTACCTATCATTTAGAAGCTTCACGGTACACAGAACTCCTCGCTATCTATCAGCATCTCACACTTGTTCAAGACCATAGTTAAAAATTCCTAGTATTGCGTAGAATTTTCCTTCAGACCTTAGCATCTCATCCCTTTTGTGCTCTATATGTCCGGAACTGTCTCGTTTCACGTGCAGCAGGTCTCTACCTATCATTTAGAAGCTTCACGGTACACAGAACTCCTCGGAAACTATCAGCATCTCACACTTGTTCAAGACCATAGCTAAAAATTCCTAGTATTGCGTAGAATTTTCCTTCAGACCTTAGCATCCCATCCCTTTTGAGCTCTATATATCGGGAACTGTCTCGTTTCACGTGCAGCAGGTCTTTACCTATCATTTAGAAGCTTCATGGTACACAGAACTCCTCGCAAACTATCAGCATCTCACACTTGTTCAAGACCATAGCTGAAACTTCCTAGTATTGCGTAGAATTTACATTTAAACGTTGGCATCTCATCCTTGTGGAGCTCTATATGTCCAGAACTGTTTCGTTTCACATGCAGCAGGTCTCTACCTATCATTTAGAAGCTGCATGGTACACAGAACTTCTCGCTATCTATCAGCATCTCACACTTGTTCAAGACCATAGCTAAAAATTCCTAGTATTGCGTAGAATTTTCCTTCAGACCTCAGCATCTCATCCTTGTGGAGCTCTATATGTCCGGAACTGTCGCGTTTCACGTGCAGCAGGTCTCTACCTATCATTTAGAAGCTTCACGGTACACAGAACTCCTCGCTATCTATCAGCATCTCACACTTGTTCAAGACCATAGCTAAAAATTCCTAGTATTGCGTAGAATTTTCCTTCAGATCTTAGCATCTCATCCCTTTTGAGCTCTATATGTCCGGAACTGTCTCGTTTCACGTGCAACAGGTCTCTACCTATCATTTGAAAGCTTTACGGGCAACAGAACTCCTCTTAATCAATCAGCATCTCACACCTGTTTAACACCATTGTTAAAAAATCCTTTCTTTGCACTAAACAATCATTCAGACCTTAGCATCTCATCCTTGTGGAGCTCTATATGTCCGGAACTGTCTCGTTTCACGTGCAGCAGGTCTCTACCTATTAGTTAGAAGCTTCACGGTACACAGAACTCCTCGGAAACTATCAGCATCTCACACTTGTTCAAGACCATAGCTAAAAATATCTAGAATTGCGTAGAATTTTCCTTCAGACCTCAGCATCTCATCCCTTTTGAGCTCTATATATCGGGAACTGTCTCGTTTCACGTGCAGCAGGTCTCTACCTATCATTTAAAAGCTTCATGGTATACAGAACTCTTCGCTATCTATCAGCATCTCACACTTGTTCAAGACCATAGCTGAAACTTCCTAGTATTGCGTAGTATTTACATTTAAACGTTGGCATCTCATCCTTGTGGAGCTCTATATGTCCGGAACTGTCTCGTTTCACGTGCAGCAGGTCTCTACCTATCATTTAGAAGCTTCATGGTACACAGAACTCCTCTTAATCAATCAGCATCTCACACCTGTTTAACACCATTGTTAAAAAATCCTTTCTTTGCACTAAACAATCATTCAGACCTCAGCATCTCATCCTTGTGGAGCTCTATATGTCCGGAACTGTCGCGTTTCACGTGCAGCAGGTCTCTACCTATCATTTAGAAGCTTCATGGTACACAGAACTCCTCGCAATCAATCAGCATCTCACACCTGTTTAACACCATTGTTAAAAAATCCTTTCTTTGCACTAAACAATCATTCAGACCTCAGCATCTCATCCTTGTGGAGCTCTATATATCGGGAACTGTCTCGTTTCACGTGCAGCAGGTCTCTACCTATCAGTTAGAAGCTTCACGGTACACAGAACTCCTCGCTATCTATCAGCATCTCACACTTGTTCAAGACCATAGCTAAAAATATCTAGAATTGCGTAGAATTTTCCTTCAGACCTCAGCATCTCATCCCTTTTGAGCTCTATATATCGGGAACTGTCTCGTTTCACGTGCAGCAGGTCTCTACCTATCATTTAAAAGCTTCATGGTACACAGAACTCTTCGCTATCTATCAGCATCTCACACTTGTTCAAGACCATAGCTGAAACTTCCTAGTATTGCGTAGTATTTACATTTAAACGTTGGCATCTCATCCTTGTGGAGCTCTATATGTCCGGAACTGTCTCGTTTCACGTGCAGCAGGTCTCTACCTATCATTTAGAAGCTTCATGGTACACAGAACTCCTCTTAATCAATCAGCATCTCACACCTGTTTAACACCATTGTTAAAAAATCCTTTCTTTGCACTAAACAATCATTCAGACCTCAGCATCTCATCCTTGTGGAGCTCTATATGTCCGGAACTGTCGCGTTTTACGTGCAGCAGGTCTCTACCTATCATTTAGAAGCTTCATGGTACACAGAACTCCTCGCAATCAATCAGCATCTCACACCTGTTTAACACCATTGTTAAAAAATCCTTTCTTTGCACTAAACAATCATTCAGACCTCAGCATCTCATCCTTGTGGAGCTCTTTATATCGGGAACTGTCTCGTTTCACGTGCAGCAGGTCTCTACCTATCATTTAGAAGCTTCACGGTACACAGAACTCCTCGCAAACTATCAGCATCTCACACTTGTTCAAGACCATAGCTAAAAATATCTAGAATTGCGTAGAATTTTCCTTCAGACCTCAGCATCTCATCCCTTTTAAGCTCTATATATCGGGAACTGTCTCGTTTCACGTGCAGCAGGTCTTTACCTATCATTTAGAAGCTTCATGGTATACAGAACTCTTCGCTATCTATCAGCATCTCACACTTAATCAAGACCATAGCTGAAACTTCCTAGTATTGCGTAGTATTTACATTTAAACGTTGGCATCTCATCCTTGTGGAGCTCTATATGTCCGGAACTGTCTCGTTTCACGTGCAGCAGGTCTCTACCTATCATTTAGAAGCTTCATGGTACACAGAACTCCTCGCAATCAATCAGCATCTCACACCTGTTTAACACCATTGTTAAAAAATCCTTTCTTTGCACTAAACAATCATTCAGACCTCAGCATCTCATCCTTGTGGAGCTCTATATATCGGGAACTGTCTCGTTTCACGTGCAGCAGGTCTCTACCTATCATTTAGAAGCTTCACGGTACACAGAACTCCTCGCAAACTATCAGCATCTCACACTTGTTCAAGACCATAGCTAAAAATTCCTAGTATTGCGTAGAATTTTCTTTCAGACCTTAGCATCTCATCCCTTTTGAGCTCTATATATCGGGAACTGTCTCGTTTCACGTGCAGCAGGTCTCTACCTATCATTTAAAAGCTTCATGGTATACAGAACTCTTCGCTATCTATCAGAATCTCACACTTGTTCAAGACCATAGCTGAAACTTCCTAGTATTGCGTAGAATTTACATTTAAACGTTGGCATCTCATCCTTGTGGAGCTCTATATGTCCAGAACTGTCTCGTTTCACGTGCAGCAGGTCTCTACCTATCATTTGAAAGCTTTACGGGCAACAGAACTCCTCTTAATCAATCAGCATCTCACACCTGTTTAACACCATTGTTAAAAAATCCTTTCTTTGCACTAAACAATCATTCAGACCTTAGCATCTCATCCTTGTGGAGCTCTATATGTCCGCAACTGTCGCGTTTCACGTGCAGCAGGTCTCTACCTATCATTTAGAAGCTTCATGGTACACAGAACTCCTCGCTATCTATCAGCATCTCACACTTGTTCAAGACCATAGCTAAAAATTCCTACTATTGCGTAGAATTTTCCTTCAGACCTTAGCATCTCATCCCTTTTGAGCTCTATATGTCCGGAACTGTCTCGTTTCACGTGCAACAGGTCTCTACCTATCATTTGAAAGCTTTACGGGCAACAGAACTCCTCTTAATCAATCAGCATCTCACACCTGTTTAACACCATTGTTAAAAAATCCTTTCTTTGCACTAAACAATCATTCAGACCTTAGCATCTCATCCTTGTGGAGCTCTATATGTCCGGAACTGTCGCGTTTCACGTGCAGCAGGTCTTTACCTATCATTTAGAAGCTTCATGGTACACAGAACTCCTCGCTATCTATCAGCATCTCACACTTGTTCAAGACCATAGCTAAAAATTCCTAGTATTGCGTAGAATTTTCCTTTATATCTTAGCAACTCATCCCTTTTGAGCTCTATATGTCCGGAACTGTCTCGTTTCACGTGCAGCAGGTCTCTACCTATCATTTAGAAGCTTCATGGTACACAGAACTCCTCGCAATCAATCAGCATCTCACACCTGTTTAACACCATTGTTAAAAAATCCTTTCTTTGCACTAAACAATCATTCAGACCTCAGCATCTCATCCTTGTGGAGCTCTATATGTCCGGAACTGTCGCGTTTCACGTGCAACAGGTCTCTACCTATCATTTAGAAGCTTCACGGTACACAGAACTCCTCGCTATCTATCAGCATCTCACACTTGTTCAAGACCATAGTTAAAAATTCCTAGTATTGCGTAGAATTTTCCTTCAGACCTTAGCATCTCATCCCTTTTGTGCTCTATATGTCCGGAACTGTCTCGTTTCACGTGCAGCAGGTCTCTACCTATCATTTAGAAGCTTCATGGTATACAGAACTCTTCGCTATCTATCAGCATCTCACACTTGTTCAAGACCATAGCTGAAACTTCCTAGTATTGCGTAGTATTTACATTTAAACGTTGGCATCTCATCCTTGTGGAGCTCTATATGTCCGGAACTGTCTCGTTTCACGTGCAACAGGTCTCTACCTATCATTTAGAAGCTTCATGGTACACAGAACTCCTCGCTATCTATCAGCATCTCACACTTGTTCAAGACCATAGCTAAAAATTCCTAGTATTGCGTAGAATTTTCCTTCAGACCTTAGCATCTCATCCCTTTTGAGCTCTATATATCGGGAACTGTCTCGTTTCACGTGCAACAGGTCTCTACCTATCATTTAAAAGCTTCATGGTACACAGAACTCTTCGCTATCTATCAGAATCTCACACTTGTTCAAGACCATAGCTGAAACTTCCTAGTATTGCGTAGAATTTACATTTAAACGTTGGCATCTCATCCTTGTGGAGCTCTATATGTCCAGAACTGTCTCGTTTCACGTGCAGCAGGTCTCTACCTATCATTTAGAAGCTTCATGGTACACAGAACTTCTCGCTATCTATCAGCATCTCACACTTGTTCAAGACCATAGCTAAAAATTCCTACTATTGCGTAGAATTTTCCTTCAGACCTTAGCATCTCATCCCTTTTGAGCTCTATATGTCCGGAACTGTCTCGTTTCACGTGCAGTAGGTCTCTACCTATCATTTGAAAGCTTTACGGGCAACAGAACTCCTCTTAATCAATCAGCATCTCACACCTGTTTAACACCATTTTTAAAAAATCCTTTCTTTGCACTAAACAATCATTCAGACCTTAGCATCTCATCCTTGTGGAGCTCTATATGTCCGGAACTGTCGCGTTTCACGTGCAGCAGGTCTCTACCTATCATTTAGAAGCTTCATGGTACACAGAACTCCTCGCTATCTATCAGCATCTCACACTTGTTCAAGACCATAGCTAAAAATTTCTATAATTGCGTAGAATTTTCTTTCAGACCTTAGCATCTCATCCCTTTTGAGCTCTATATATCGGGAACTGTCTCGTTTCACGTGCAGCAGGTCTCTACCTATCATTTAGAAGCTTCACGGTACACAGAACTCCTCGCAAACTATCAGCATCTCACACTTGTTCAAGACCATAGCTAAAAATTTCTAGAATTGCGTAGAATTTTCCTTCAGACCTTAGCATCTCATCCCTTTTGAGCTCTATATATCGGGAACTGTCTCGTTTCACGTGCAGCAGGTCTTTACCTATCATTTAAAAGCTTCATGGTACACAGAACTCTTCGCTATCTATCAGCATCTCACACTTGTTCAAGACCATAGCTGAAACTTCCTAGTATTGCGTAGTATTTACATTTAAACGTTGGCATCTCATCCTTGTGGAGCTCTATATGTCCGGAACTGTCTCGTTTCACGTGCAGCAGGTCTCTACCTATCATTTGAAAGCTTTACGGGCAACAGAACTCCTCTTAATCAATCAGCATCTCACACCTGTTTAACACCATTGTTAAAAAATCCTTTCTTTGCACTAAACAATCATTCAGACCTTAGCATCTCATCCTTGTGGAGCTCTATATGTCCGGAACTGTCACGTTTCACGTGCAGCAGGTCTCTACCTATCATTTAGAAGCTTCATGGTACACAGAACTCCTCGCTATCTATCAGCATCTCACACTTGTTCAAGACCATAGCTAAAAATTCCTACTATTGCGTAGAATTTTCCTTCAGACCTTAGCATCTCATCCCTTTTGAGCTCTATATGTCCGGAACTATCTCGTTTCACGTGCAACAGGTCTCTACCTATCATTTGAAAGCTTTACGGGCAACAGAACTCCTCTTAATCAATCAGCATCTCACACCTGTTTAACACCATTGTTAAAAAATCCTTTCTTTGCACTAAACAATCATTCAGACCTTAGCATCTCATCCTTGTGGAGCTCTATATGTCCGGAACTGTCGCGTTTCACGTGCAGCAGGTCTTTACCTATCATTTAGAAGCTTCATGGTACACAGAACTCCTCGCTATCTATCAGCATCTCACACTTGTTCAAGACCATAGCTAAAAATTCCTAGTATTGCGTAGAATTTTCCTTCAGATCTTAGCATCTCATCCCTTTTGAGCTCTATATGTCCGGAACTGTCTCGTTTCACGTGCAGCAGGTCTCTACCTATCATTTAAAAGCTTCATGGTACACAGAACTCTTCGCTATCTATCAGAATCTCACACTTGTTCAAGACCATAGCTGAAACTTCCTAGTATTGCGTAGAATTTACATTTAAACGTAGGCATCTCATCCTTGTGGAGCTCTATATGTCCAGAACTGTCTCGTTTCACGTGCAGCAGGTCTCTACCTATCATTTAGAAGCTTCATGGTACACAGAACTCCTCGCTATCCATCAGCATCTCACACTTGTTCAAGACCATAGCTAAAAATTCCTAGTATTGCGTAGTATTTACATTTAAACGTTGGCATCTCATCCTTGTGGAGCTCTATATGTCCGGAACTGTCGCGTTTCACGTGCAGCAGGTCTTTACCTATCATTTAGAAGCTTCATGGTACACAGAACTCCTCGCTATCTATCAGCATCTCACACTTGTTCAAGACCATAGCTAAAAATTCCTACTATTGCGTAGAATTTTCCTTCAGACCTTAGCATCTCATCCCTTTTGATTTCTATATGTCCGGAACTGTCTCGTTTCACGTGCAGCAGGTCTCTACCTATCATTTGAAAGCTTTACGGGCAACAGAACTCCTCTTAATCAATCAGCATCTCACACCTGTTTAACACCATTGTTAAAAAATCCTTTCTTTGCACTAAACAATCATTCAGACCTCAGCATCTCATCCTTGTGGAGCTCTATATGTCCGGAACTGTCGCGTTTCACGTGCAACAGGTCTCTACCTATCATTTAGAAGCTTCACGGTACACAGAACTCCTCGCTATCTATCAGCATCTCACACTTGTTCAAGACCATAGTTAAAAATTCCTAGTATTGCGTAGAATTTTCCTTCAGACCTTAGCATCTCATCCCTTTTGTGCTCTATATGTCCGGAACTGTCTCGTTTCACGTGCAGCAGGTCTCTACCTATCATTTAGAAGCTTCATGGTATACAGAACTCTTCGCTATCTATCAGCATCTCACACTTGTTCAAGACCATAGCTGAAACTTCCTAGTATTGCGTAGTATTTACATTTAAACGTTGGCATCTCATCCTTGTGGAGCTCTATATGTCCGGAACTGTCTCGTTTCACGTGCAACAGGTCTCTACCTATCATTTATAAGCTTCATGGTACACAGAACTCCTCGCTATCTATCAGCATCTCACACTTGTTCAAGACCATAGCTAAAAATTCCTAGTATTGCGTAGAATTTTCCTTCAGACCTTAGCATCTCATCCCTTTTGAGCTCTATATATCGGGAACTGTCTCGTTTCACGTGCAGCAGGTCTCTACCTATCATTTAAAAGCTTCATGGTACACAGAACTCTTCGCTATCTATCAGAATCTCACACTTGTTCAAGACCATAGCTGAAACTTCCTAGTATTGCGTAGAATTTACATTTAAACGTTGGCATCTCATCCTTGTGAAGCTCTATATGTCCAGAACTGTCTCGTTTCACGTGCAGCAGGTCTCTACCTATCATTTAGAAGCTTCATGGTACACAGAACTCCTCGCTATCTATCAGCATCTCACACTTGTTCAAGACCATAGCTAAAAATTTCTAGAATTGCGTAGAATTTTCCTTCAGACCTTAGCATCTCATCCCTTTTGAGCTCTATATATCGGGAACTGTCTCGTTTCACGTGCAACAGGTCTCTACCTATCATTTAGAAGCTTCACGGTACACAGAACTCCTCGCAAACTATCAGCATCTCACACTTGTTCAAGACCATAGCTAAAAATTTCTAGAATTGCGTAGAATTTTCCTTCAGACCTTAGCATCTCATCCCTTTTGAGCTCTATATATCGGGAACTGTCTCGTTTCACGTGCAACAGGTCTCTACCTATCATTTAGAAGCTTCATGGTACACAGAACTCCTCGTAATCAATCAGCATCTCACACCTGTTTAACACCATTGTTAAAAAATCCTTTCTTTGCACTAAACAATCATTCAGACCTCAGCATCTCATCCTTGTGGAGCTCTATATGTCCGGAACTGTCGCGTTTCACGTGCAGCAGGTCTCTACCTATCATTTAGAAGCTTTACGGTACACAGAACTCCTCGCTATCTATCAGCATCTCACACTTGTTCAAGACCATAGCTAAAAATTCCTAGTATTGCGTAGAATTTTCCTTCAGACCTTAGCATCTCATCCCTTTTGTGCTCTATATGTCCGGAACTGTCTCGTTTCACGTGCAGCAGGTCTCTACCTATCATTTAGAAGCTTCACGGTACACAGAATTCCTCGCAAACTATCAGCATCTCACACTTGTTCAAGACCATAGCTAAAAATTTCTAGAATTGCGTAGAATTTTCCTTCAGACCTTAGCATCTCATCCCTTTTGAGCTCTATATATCGGGAACTGTCTCGTTTCACGTGCAGCAGGTCTCTACTTATCATTTAGAAGCTACAAGGTACACAGAACTCCTCGCAATCTATCAGCATCTCACACTTGTTCAAGACCATTCTTAAAAAATCCTTTCTTTGCATGAAACAATCATTCAGACCTTAGCATCTCATCCTTGTGGAGCTCTATATGTCCGGAACTGTCTCGTTATACGTGCAGCAGGTCTCTACTTATTATTTAGAAGCTTCATGGGCAACAGAACTGCAATAGAACTCAATTTAGCGAAAATCGATGAGATGCTGGAATATGTTTGTGAAGTTAGCATCTCAATTTTTATAAAATGCGATTTTGGTACTAAAATCGATGGAACTATTGTTAAAACTTATCGAGAACTGTGTAACTATGTGGGATGCCACTATATGTGACGTTTTTGGATGAGATGCTGGGAATTTTTTGTGAAGTTAGCATCTCATTTTTTTAAATGCGATTTTGGTACTAAAATCGATGGAACTATTGCTAAAACTTATTGAGAACTGTAGAACTATGTGGGATGCCACTGGAACTGTCGATTTTTTATGAGATGCTGGCACTTGAGATGCCAAGTTCACATACGTCTTCTGGGGCCCCACTCAGACTTTCAAGGCCAAGCCGACCTCACCTGTGAACTGGTCCACACCTGCAGATTGAGCGGAAGAAAAAAGGTAGAAAATCTTACAGAAACGCTGCTGAAACCATAGCTAATTATTAGTACAAACTGCCGTTATTATAATGACAAACTGAAACCTGAAGGATAGTTTAAATCTTTCTTAAACTACTCACCAAGATGACAGCCATTCCATAATATGGATATTCCTGAAGAAACGGTTCTTTCGGTGTATTAAAAAAAGGTTTTCCTTTGGTGCTCTGGTGGACTACTCTGGAGCACTTCCTTTTGTGTTAGTCATAAAGTAGTCAAAAAGTGAGTCTAATATACAAATCACAGGCAAATAAAATACAGCGCCTGGCTCCCTTTTAATTACCAGTCTGAAGATGTCTATCTACGATGCCAGAGCCAGACAGCTACCAGGGATTGCATAGCGTAAATCTCACAATTGAAGTACGGGATTTGCCTGTGCTCGCCGTCGACAAGTGCATGTGCATGGATGTTATTTCAGCTTGCCACGTCATCGCTTTGATCTCCGTCGACTTTTTGCCGAACACACGTTTAATGTGACGACAAATAACTCAAACAGGAACGCGGTACTCTTTTTGATTTTATCAAAAGTGTACACAAGATGTTCTCAAGTTTTAAATGCGAACACTTCATTAGTGAGATCACCCGCGCTCTCGGTTTGTTTGCAAAAGATCTCCGTGATTTGCATTTCAATGTTTGCTTTTTAGCTGAGGGTATATTTTAAAGTTATAAGTTACTGATATTTGAAATCTGTATACGTAGAAATATATATTCAGTTTTAAATGTGGTATATCGGATTACTGACCGACAGTTAGGTACTTAAATGCTTATTTTTATATGTTAGATTGAGATGTTGATTGAAATTTGTGTTCAATATCAACAGCTTTATAACAATTTATCGTATGATTAAATTCAATAACGTTTAAGAAGATTATATCGTCTAATATTAATGTTAAAATTCCAATGAATTCATATATCGGCTTAGACTAAATAAGTGACTATTATAGCTGAATCTATCTACTAAAAATATTATCCATATAACGGTAAAAAATTATATGAAAATGTAGTTTTATATGCAAATGGATATACACCTACGTTGTTTTGTTATTGAGGTTGATAAAATCGACACGTCATTAAATAACTGTAAAATTGGTACAATATTGTGGTTCCAGTACATGAACTCACTTGTTACGTTGTTTAATAGCCATTAGGTCATTACTGTTTAAAATAAATCGATTGTGAACTCGATTCAACCGCTCTCATGCTCACATGTCATTCATGCATGAAACTATCTATCACCAAAAATTCAAATTCACAGAATTATAAAGTAGGTACACGACACGGAACAGCCATTACGAACTGACGTTATTTCCGATAGCCGTATCTCAATCGAAACGGCACTGGAATGTAAAATCGAGTAAAATGCATACGTCGGGGCTGCAATTTGGCATGATTGAGCCAGGAACACAATAGAGCGGTGCCCGTCACAACGAGACGGGTGATTCTCGATAAATTGGCGGATACACTTTCGATCCGAGAATAAATGAGCTACCCTAAAGCGATGGCTTCGTGTTTTTGCTGTCAATATGTAAAAGGGAGCAAAAACTGACAGCGATTCAAGTTTTATCTTTTGGATTGCATAATGAATCGTAAACTTCAAGCTTCTTTCAACTTTCTTATTACGTTGGCGTAGAGATATAAAGAATAAATTGGCGTGTCTCAGCTGTTTAGTGAATATCAGACTCTGTAATGAAAAATGTTTTGACAGTTAACTTTGTTGAAATGTTGCTAAGCGGAAATAATTGAAAAAGTGGGATATTATCAGTGGTCCATCTGTAATGTTTCTCTGGCGTACAATTTTTTTTTCAGTTTTTCAATGAGCCAACTGTAGGTACACGCCTGCGTCTATGAGCTTTGCGACCTTGTATGGAATATAGGCCCTATTCCCATTATCTACAGGAACCTAGGATAAAAATGACTCAAGTGATATTCTAGTGATAACTACATTGTGAATTCATCCAGGCCTATTCAGTCATTTTTACGTGATAAAGTAACAAAAAAATTTATCTTCACAAACTTTCGTATTAATTTAACTGGACCTACTTATCGAGTATAAGCTTTAAAATTATACAATAGATATTTTATAGCTACAAAATATTCTAAAATGAATATCTATGCATTAAAAATATTGTATAATTCCGCGCGGGAATCAAATTCGTAAAAGCAGTGAATACATTTATAACATTAACGCTTGAATAACGCAAGTACCTATGGAGGTAATTGAAATTTGTTTTACAAAAGAGTTCATGCATAAAAATACAGTAACACACCCTTTTAAAAATATCACTCTTGATATAATATGGGCATAATTGAGTGAACTGTCCGTTTAAACTAAACGCATCGACCCCTCTCTAAGCGAATTGATATTTCCTCTTTCCAACGAATACATAGTTAATTGCGCTTCCGGACATCACTCATTGTTTGAGGGGCAATCGGTGAATAGTTATTGACAGTAGGTACCTACTAAATTTAAAGAGCTATGATAGTATGATCGATCATTTATGTAGACTTTTGAATATGAAGTTGGACATACGATAAATTGGATACGAGAGAAGTGGCGTTTACGTATTATATTGTGATGTTTTTTGTTTATTCGGAAAATAAGGAGCGGTATAACATCATAGCTATTTAGTTCAAGGGTAACTAATGAAGTTATTGTAATCTATACATTGCGTTGTACAATTCGATTTTTTTTCTATGATTTTAAGGTAATTGGTAACATCTTAAGAGTTTATCAATCACAGTTTTTGTGAGACAATGTGCACTGTGCAGTCGCTGTAGCTGTAAGTCGATAAAATCGTGCCACCAAGAATTCATTTTCCCATATAAACCAGGATCATAATTTATTCTTGTAACAGGCGCAAGACAGAGAAGTCTAATTTACAATGTACTTAATTTTTATGCAAGAATGATAATGACGGTGCAACTCTACGCACGCGATTACTCTTGGGTTGATTTATTTTGGGCTATAAGTGCGGTTAGTTTGAAAAGCTATAAACACATTAATATGCCTTACAAATTAAAATACAGCCGTTTTATGGAAATAATCAGAACTTAAGTGATTTTCATAAAATGTACACTATAAAATGTTAGAGCATAAAGAGTGTTCAATGATGTAGTTTCTAAAAAAAAAGTTCTTGATAAATACTTCTTTCAATCTGTGTTCTTATTTATTTTTACGATTCCTAATGGTTCAAATCGATTAAGAAAGGGAAAAAGAATCGACCTCGGACGGGACTCGAACCCGCGATCTTTCCCTTACAGGGGGAACGCTCTGACCACTAAGCTACCGAGACACGTACGAAATCAATCCAAATTCCCATTTGAACAGTTAGCATAGTAAATGCTTCAAAATTTCATTCAGTCCTAATGGTTCTATGGATATTAAGTCTTGAGAACTGCAATGAGAAAAACTGTTTTATGTTTATCAATCAAAGAAATGTCGGGTCTATATTATTTATATTATACCTACCTACTATAATTACTTGCGCATTGTCATTGAATGTTAATCGGCTGTCATTGCCATTCCATATGCTGTGAAAACATTGACAGATAATAATTTAAGGTGAACGGGACGCCGTCAGTCAATCTTGACAGGTGTAAATTAACATTCGATTTACGAGGAAAATAAATTGTTATGTAGGATTTGAGCAGCCGTAGGTATTGTAATTATTAAAGTTTATATGAACGAATTTTTCTTGTAGCCAAATATAAAAATAGCGCTAAGTAGGAGTTAGAAAAAGTTATCGTATAAGTTGAATAAAATCTAATATAAATAATTCTGTGGTACTGCTCGGGACATATATCTTGGACCTAACGGTGCGTACAAATCATATAGCATAACATGTTATAATATAACAAAGTTATAAAACAATGTTAAATAATGTGGACGTGTTATATAACACAAGTTATACAACATGTTACATGATCTGTACGCACCTTTAAATGTGCTCTACACGCGTAGTACACGTTTCTTGGGTGTCTTTTGCGGATAAATTCACCAAGCATAGATTATTACAAAACAATCCGCACGCGCCAGAGCCTTGCTTGTCTCACGATTTAGGTCCAAGATACGCAAGACACGTGTCCCGACGTATAAGTATCATATTATATAGGTATATAAATAAATAAAAATATGAATAGGTCATTATGAATTGTTTTTTTTTTGCATTATACTAATGTATACTATTATTATCTTGTACTTATAATACACCACATAACTTTGAATTATCAATATATTCGTATATCTACTTACATATTTTCAAGAATTATTATCCTATTTACAGCTTAATAATTAGCTTATAACAATAATGGTGGCAATAACAATTTATATTTACGACGTTGCGTGATGGGCATTAAGTTAAAAAATAATTATTTCATTTTTGTAAAGCAGCATGTTCGCGATACGAGCAGCATAGTAAATTATACGTTAATTATACTGCGACACTATTATTTTACCTCATTGTAAGAATTAGGCTGATAAAGAAAATCGATGGCTTTTTGGTTGACGAAGAATAATAGTGCGTTGAGTTTTAGTTTAGATTAATTAACTACGTTCACTGTGATTACAACTAAACTGTTATACTTTCAACCTTACCTTTGCCTCTTTAGCTATTGATAATAAATCAATTAGCCTATTGCAGTTGCGGTTTTCCGGCCTGTGCATCCAGTCTATTCCAACTTCCAGCGTTTGTGGCGTAGCGGTAGAACGTTCGACTGCTACGCAGGGGGCGCAGGTTCGATTCCCGCTCTGTGCAAATTTTTGTATGCAGGAAAATATTTGCAGTGGTTTAGGTGTTTACCTTCTTAGGTGTTTATTTCGAAAAATCGCTTGCCACACCCTGTAATCGAACTGAATAAAATTCGAAAAAATAACACCCTGTATTTTTATTGCATCAATCGATAGGGTCGATCATAAGGATCAAATCTCTCTAACAAACTTGGCAAATTAATAAAAGGATATCCATGAAATAGAAGGTTTAGGAAGATTTTAGCCGGTTCGACTACCGGGTGTGGCATTTTCAGAAAACTTTGAATGCAGTTTTGTTCCTTTTTAAAAATAAGGGAAGGTTTCCTTTGAGTGGAATTCGCTATCTTCAATATTCAGAGTACTATCCATCTAAGTAGGTATGATCGAAAAATTCCACCCTGTATTGCTATATACCTACGTCCCGATATAGTTTAGAGAAGTTTGTCCATAGTAACTTTTGATCACTTTATACTGTACTTTCATATTATACCAATTTCATTGATGGCCGCTCAATTCCAACACGACGCCAACATTACCCAACCCTCTTTAGTAGGTACCTATGCGAAATTCAGTATTGGAAATCAGAACGCCCAGAAGTCCATTCAAAATTGCCATATTCGTTCTACAAGAGGTACTTAAGATTTTTTTCCACTGGCAAAAATGAATCTTTTTGAAAATTTTCACCCTTCGCCACTAATACTGAATAATTCAAAAGTTTCCAGTCTAAGTAGTAAGTAATGACTAATGAGACATCCATTAGGTATTATATTTTTTATCAACTTATAGACTTCATTCTCGCTAGCAGCGACGCGTTGGCGCGTGGCGGCGCTGCTTGACAGCGACATGACGTGCCGAAGTTCATATAAAATGCAAGAGAATTCCAATAAACCACCGCGCGTTCGCATTCGCTCCACCGCGGTAAATGAGTACACGGCATTTTACGTTACATGCTTTTAGCATATTAATACCTATTAATATTGTCCTTTAGGATCTCCTTTCCTTATTACCCGACTACGGCAAAGCCAAAGGAGGGTTATGATTTTGACAGGCTATGTATGTATGTATGTATGTATGTATGTATGTATGTATGTTCGTTTGTTCCCTCATTGCTCTTCAACCACTTATTAGAACTGGACAAATGAGGTATCGATAGAAGCGTCTTGATCGTCCGCTGGTTATAGTGGTGTAGCTGGTGACGTGTCACTGAATCCAATGTGGCGCGCTCTAGCGGTCATAAAGTACTGCGTTAAAAAATAAACTTGAGGTAAATATACCGTGTTTGGTAACAAATTCAAGGACTCAATTAGTTCATTTCAAATATGTATAAATTTTGGGTATTGGTTGCCCCAAAATAGTATAAATAAAAAAATAAGTTTAAAACTAAAATCCGACTACTGCAAAAGCACGCTCCAAAAAGTATTAAACAAGAAAATATCTAGAATAGCCGTGGTCGTATGCCACTTACTCTAACAAAACAATATATTCTAGGGAAAAGTGGCATACGATAAGATAAGATAAGATAAATACTCTTTATTGCACACTCGTTTAATACTTTTTGGAGCGTGCTTTTGCAGTAGTCGGGTTTTAGTTTTAAACTTATTTTTTTATTTTCATTTCAATTTTCCTTATAATTTGACAAGGAGCACACAGCATAATAGAGCTATCTAGGGTAGATTTTTTGTTTCCAAAGATTTTTGGCAATTACGGAAGCGGGTGCTGTCTGACCCCCTAAGCCCGAAAGGAGCGCCGTTTTTCGGCGGGTACACTGGATGGCATATGAGGTTACCCCTAAGATCTTGGTAGGGCTCCTTAAACCTTCAGAGGAGCACTCTTCCCAAATGGACGATTTGAGCTGGTGTGATATTTGGGTACTTCCAGTAGTATTTAAATGTGTTAAGCCATAACATAACTGACCATAAACTTTTCAACACAAACTTTACGGATGACTGTTATTGTATTTTTACTAGTAACTGGGGTAATAAACAAAAATTACTTTTCGTTTTACGCTTTTATCAACGCAATCTTTGGTATTTTCAAAACGGTACTCAGAATAAATTTACGAGGGAGTTAGTATCCGCAAGTAACATTCAAATCATTCAAAATATTTGTAAACCTAATCTAAAACTAATAACAACTGGATCACAAATGGAACAAATACCAGACAAGTGGATTGCGGTATCAAAGTCCGTAATCCTAAATCGTTCCAGTTTATGTTTGAAAGGTGCCTATTGTGTGAGCATTACTGGCGGCTTTGTTAAAATCATATTATAATAGAGGAACACGCAAAGTATTGGTATAATGCTTCAAACGCGACATAAAGCTTCGCGTTGTTGTCGACCGGCGCGGCACGCGATCTAGGAAAATAAAGACTCAAAAACATATTTATGATACGCGACAATTTTTGTTAGTCAGCCTTAATTTTTCGTGCGGAAACCCTTTCGGGCTTCACGTGAGCTAGGTAAAGACCGAAAGGGTTTCTGTCTCGGGAGCTAACGATGAGGTGGATACCTACCGTATGTTGGATTTGAACTTAATAAAGTCGGCCGGTGTGACGGAGGAATCCAGGAAAACATATCCGTGAAATTTTGATCGGTCATGGTCACCAACGTTGTGAATTCCAAAGTGTGTTAACAAGTGGATTAGCAACACTAATTAAAATATTACCTTGCCTGTACAGGAGAGTGCCTGCCTATAGAGGTTCGCAGACCTTGGGCTTGCTTCTGATAGCTAGGACAATACCTAGCCTCTACCGTCATTCCAGGCATGAGTTCATGGCAGACGAGGATTCAGACGTTGCTGGCTATCCAGTTCACCGCCCATACTGGGATTCCATAGGTGGAAATGTAAGCACGTAAAACCAATAGCCCCTTCTTTCCCTCAAATAAAATAATTGGAGTATTGTACTCGTATGAATAAGTATATGAAGTCAAACATTTAATTTTGGAACTATTTTCAATTCAACTGTTTCAACTGGAACTTTTGTTAGTCCTGCCTTCATTTTGTAGGTATGTCGTAAGAACGTAAGGTAAGTATGTGAAGTTGTTAATTTTAGTTGCCTATGCTGAAAGTATGCTGTGGCACTAAACTATTAATAACCACGAACATGATGTTCCTGTTTTATTTCATAATTTCGTTACATTTGAATAAAAATCTCATAAAAGTTTTCAATTACCGCCATGCACGTCAGTGTTTTACTGCGTATTATTTGAAGGCAAAACACGAAAAATAGTATGTTTATTTAATTTTTTTACAATCATTTTAATGACTAGCAGTGCCAATGGCCTATAAGTCAAGTGACATTGTAATGTTATCTAAAGAACCAATTAAATTAGTGCATTTAAAATAAGTGCATTTAAATATCGGAAAACTTTAATGGTAGTGAAATAGTACAACAACATGGCGGCATGTTTGTATATTTAATTAAGAAATAATTTACCTATAGATTTCTTATCTGCCTGCTTCGGTTTTATAGAGCGTCCTCTCTATTTCTATAAAAATATACTGAACCTTCTCTTACCTCATTACAGTCACTTTAAAAAAAAAATAAATCGATTACAATCCCGAACTGCCAATTAATAGCTATCTAAAGATCAATACAAACTATTCGTTATTCAAATATATGTAGGTCGAACCACACAAACTCACTTTATTCAGGTGCTTCATCATATATTACGGAGAAACGTCATTTCCCTCCAATATTGCTTTCATTAAGGTTGGATACAACCGCACCTCGACGTGACCTCACTAAGGGCGCGTCTGCGAATTAGCGAGTCATTGTTTTGTTTACATTTACACGTCAGCAGTTTGATGAGGAACCGGTTACACAGATTCATAATGAGGTTTAGCAAAGGAGTTTTGCAAAGCCGATTGTTGCTTATTTCACCTTAAATGCTTTAATGGCAATTTTGTTTTCAAGTTATTGTGTAGGAGGATTTATAAAGAGTTTTCATTGTAACAAAGGTAAAGGAAAACTTTTATAATGGGCTTTTAGGGTGACGAAAATGAAACTATATCACATCACTAGCTGGTGCCCACGGCTTCTTTCGCGCGGAATTCTCATTCTATATGATTACCATAGGATCCTATTTCTGACAAGAAAGAAGGCTACGTGTTACTTTAGAACTCTAGATAATCTGTCCCTGTACCTAATTTCAGTCTAATTTATTCAACCAAACCATTCCTACGTGATTCAAACATTTTCCTAAACTTTTACATTTATAACATTAGTAGGATAACTACATAAATTCACACAAACCGTTGAATATTTAAGAACGTACTTTTGATGCTGACTAATAGATCTTGAGCACCCCCATATCATATATACTTTCTGAAGAGGGGGCTGATTCCGTTATCCTTTAAGGAGTACGAAATATTATTAAATCCTCTGTCGAAAGTGCCAATATGATATAGTGAGACCCTTTTATCGGCGCTTCTGGGTTGGTGTCGTTCTGATCGCAACGAGGGTAGATAAGAGCCTGCTCTTGTATTATTATTGCAAGGGTGCGTGAAATTTTACAGATACCCGCCCGTACGGCTCAGGGATCATCGGATAATAAGGTCCATTGTTGACTCCGCGGATTCCGGCGGTTTTGTAGAGTACAGAGCTTTTTTAATATTCAGATATCTCTGAATATGAGGTTTGATATCGTATGTATATATGTATATTATGTGGTAGGGAACAATTCGTACCTACATGTTGAAATGTTGAGTGCAGGAAGCTTGAATGAGTTGATGGGCTCTTTGCATATGAAAATTTTTATACAGTATTTGGATTTAGTGGGTTATATTATTATCCTAATACTGAAACCAGCAACGAGCTTTTTTTAGAGAATACTTATTAGTAGGTAACTAAAATTAGTAGGTATTCTTCTTGTCCCACATGTGGGTTATCGTCCACCAGGATTGGAACCTGCCTCCTCTCGATCGTAAATCCGACACCTTAAAAATCAAGCTTACATGTTTATTTCTTACTCATCATGAAAAAACGACTTGACGTATTTGAATGTCAATTCCGTTTCAGCCCCCCTAGACAAGCAACATTCGTTGACGCCTGTCATATACGTCAAATCCCATACATTTGGCATTCTATTCCATCATACGCCGAGCAACGAATTGTCACTTGTCTAGAGGGGCAGTTACGATCGGGCAATGGGCATAGGACAGGCTATCTTTCTATCTCGAGAATAGGTTGATATTGTAGGAACAAGATAGCTGGCAATAGCTAGCTAGAATACACCTGCCGTAGATTTATCTCCCAACATTTTCCAGGTGCCGAATGAAAATAGCCATAGAAGTACATACTGTCGGATATTGCAATACTGTAATTTGTAATGGTTATGAGCTGCCAAACATATTATACGTTACCTTTGCCAAATAAAATATCAAACATAGATTCTATAAATTATATTCATGGATAGAATAGAAAAGTGAAAGTTATAGGTGTTTGCTAAACGATTCTAAAATTAGCACAGGGAAATGTCGGTATTTATAATCTGATACCTACTTCTGATAGGTGTTTTTTAGGGTTCCGTACCTCAAGACGGCACCCTTAAAGGATCACTTTCTTGTTCGTCTCTCTGTGTGTCTGTCAAGACTTTTTTCTCAGGAATGCGTGGAGGTATGAGATTCATACTATATAGTCAGGTCTGCAACGTCTTGAAACTGTGAAAAAAAACAAACTTTTACGCCAATGTAGCAAAACGTAGCTAACAAACGTAACAAAAGTTTATGTAGCAAGTACAATTCTATAAAGTGGAATATTTATAAATTTGACGTGACGAAAGACGAATGAAAATGAGTTTAACAGGAGGGTTTTTTCATTAAATAAATAATTAGAAATCCTTCTAAAAACTTGTTCGTTTACATATAAAAACAAACACAATAAATCCAGATTAATTTATCTGACGCATTCATATCCCACAAATAAAGTGACATTGAAAAAGCCGTGTCTGTATTTGATCCTCCCCGGGGACAGTGGGGTTTCGCTTTTATCACCAGAGTGCACCAATTAGTGGTAAAAGTAAAATGTGCAACGGAACCACGCATTACCTAGCCCCATGGGGCCACGGTGTCTCGTAATATGGGGTATAAGTCACTGTTTGTCAACATTTTTGAATCCAGTTCCCGAGAAGGTTAAAATCTTAATACAATAATGTTTGATAACATGGTTTCTTTCAAAAATTGGACCATGATATATTATTTTTTTGGATAAAGGTTTCCTAAATCCTCGCTAAGCATATTAATATATAGATTATAGTATTATGTAGCGATGTACTTAATATAGTAGATACCACAAGTCATTGATCTCAATACTATCTAGTAGTAATAATATCTCAATGCCACAAGTAGGTAGAGGTATGGCCAACATGGAACAAAGTTTCCGTTTGAATATGGAATTGAATATTCTTCAACCGCAACTTCAGTACGTAGTATGGTGTTGTGCTTACGCTAGTGAGTAGGATATTATGTATACTTTTTTGATATTGATATTGGGATATTGGTTGATAATGACGTGCAATTCAACATAGTGCAGATAGGTAATTTGTTAGTGTAGTTGTATGGTAGATACCCATAGTGATAGTATAAAAAATATTCTTTCACCCAATTCGGAATAGATATGTGTTTTTTTTTTCAATGCACAATGCACATAAACTTATTCGCTCCCTCAGTTTGAGAAACAGTTGTTTTAGCTTCCTAGGACAGGTCCCACGTGGCTTTTAATAGCGTTCCTTTGCTCTGAGGGTCGAAAGTTTCTGCTACATATGGACCGCTTGTTAAATCAATAAGTGGTATAAAAAATTGAGTTTGTTTGGCGCAACTTTTATGTTTAGATTTAGTTAGTGAATAATCTTGTCTAAGGGGAGAGTGAATTCGCAAGGTTTGTGAAATGGTTCTATTTATAGATGTAGCTGAGACTGTTTACAGTTTCATGGTGTCATTTGTTATTACCTTGCATCATTATGTAGGTATATGGTATATAATATACCCATACTTAAAAAAAAAAAATTCTTGCAACACATGTTTAGTAGGTACAATCGTAGAAACCTCATTTCTGTAAATTTTGTTAACAAAAAAAAATGTGCGTTGTTCACAGATAAATTCTTTTATATTTAATTACTACTATCCTAAGTTATTTAATTACATATTGATTACTTACTTATAAAAAACTATTGAGCACAAGATTTAGTAGTACATACCTTTTTAACTACCACCATTTTCATCTATCTACTAGAAATTCCAAGACATTTATTAACATTACAAATATGAACATGTTAATAACCTTTTTAAACAGAGCTCTTCTTGGCCGAAGTTTGCATTCATATTTCCATACCAAAGTGCTTTTATTTAAAAAATCGAATCCAACAGTCCAATCACATTTTTCACGACTTGTGAAAAGTGTGAAAAGACTTGTGTATTGTATTTTTCTTTCAGAAAATTCTCACACAGAGTCTGAAAACATGCTCGATGGGTGGCAATAGTCTCGCCCACTTCGAGGGACCAAAACAAAGCACCTGGCGTAATGTGGATGTAGACGCTTGATTGCATTAAAAATGCTTGAAGTTGGTTGTGTCACGAACAGAAACAATGTCAAAATAAAATAGTACGGACAAAAGAATTCTCGAATAACCGCAGCTACATTTTTAAAATATGGCTGTTGAGACTACTCAAAATCGTGTCTAGTCTCAGTGCATTGTTTGCTTTTTGGACTTCACCTGAGCTTACTATCAGGCAGAGTGCAGCAAATTGGCAGATAAAAAATACATATTAAGAAGGTTGCTTTTTATATAGATTCTAGATGTAGAGCCAGAAGAATTATTTTGGTACTACAATATCTTTAGCTATACTATTGCCTAATCTTTTAATGTGATCTAGTTCAAATGAATATTGCTACCACGGATCCTAGTAGGTAGTAGAGGGAGATAAGAGGGACATTTAGGCCATCAGAATCGAGTACTATTCTAAAATACGGGCCTTTATCTTAATACAAGCCACTTTATAGTCAAGTTGCATTATGACAGGTTCAGAGATCGATTCACAATAGCATTCAACATATTAGCATGATTGACTTTTGTGACGTGGGTGGTATAGCTGATTAAATAAAAAAGTTTTATTCAATTACCTATCTAATACGGATATAATTATATTAAAACAACAAATTATCTCTCGCACATTAATTAATCTATGACTGTGACAGAGATACCTGTAAGTGCTAGTGGCGTCAGCTAATGAAGCTTAATAATAGTACCTCCTAATTACTGCTATAAAAAAACAGATAAAAATACTAGTGTGATACGGAGTCTTGATATCCAAAAAAAAATGTAAGTAATAAAAAATAAATTAGGCACTGTTGACACAGATGAGATATTTAAAGCAGGTCTGTTAATTTCTCGGTATATATATTCAAGTAATCTGTCATGTTGACACCAGTGATACCATTAACTTTTTCTTGTTAAATTATAACGTGTTTTGTAGATTAATAGACGTTACGACATATTACGTTACACGGCTAATGTACTTAAGTAAATAAATTTTGTATCTAACATCAATCTCATGGATTTATAGGCTGGTAGTTGGTTGAGAATTACTAGAGGAGTGTGCGAGGGTGGTTGACATATTTATTACTTTGAGAGATATAAAAACGAATTTATTCCTAGATACTTTTTACGTGTTTTGAAAGTTTAATAAAAATCATTGGCTTCCTTTTTAGTGGTGTTTCCGTGAAATGTATAATTTTTTTGAACATTTTGGTAAATTTTTTTCAAACATTATAACGGACGATACATAGACCGGTAATAGTCACTCTCAGCAATTACTGAACACTAACAAACTTACAGACGTATATTTTTTATTTTTTCTTCCTCAGAGGACTCACATCATTTTTAAAAATTTTGTTTTGTATTTTATGCAAAGCTTTAGAGCTAATATATGCTTGATAACATGAAAAGTATCAAACTACGAGTAATATCAATGGTGATTGCACAGCGACTACGACTGACGGCGACAGGTAACAAAAAGCGTTCGTTCTATTAGCACTAAAGTTTTATGAGATTCGAGTTTTCATCTTCAGTTTAATTAAGATCCAGCAGCTCGAGCGGATTGCTATCATTTGCGTTTCTTATTAGTCATTTTCTTTCGCTGCCGATGAGAGGGCCGGGAAAACTTTGTACTCTACTGAACAAGAAAAGGGGAGCGATCTGCCATAAAGTAAAAAAGATTCCGCCCAAGTAATGAGAATATTTCGGAATGAGACCATTTCCGTGAGCATCCCTTTACATAAGGGAAAAACCGGAGCGAATAATCCTGATATCGGCATTAGTACTGGCACTGTTGCTTCAGTCCGGTCCCTTCGCATAAAAAACAAAAGTTACTCGAGCGTCGGATTTGTAGATATTTGACGTGAACCATCTAGATATCAACTTTGAACCGAACTGCCAATGTAGTGTCTGACAGAGAGGGTTTTAGTGCACTCGAGGGAAATTCCCCGATTCCCGCAATAAACCCATGTTCACTACGAAAACAAAACATGAAACAACAATTTGCTGAGTCGTTCTGCAAGCTGCTGCACTCCGTAGCCATCTGGACCAGCATTGATGTTCGAACTTATAGCTTATCTACAGTCTCATCTTGAACTGGACTAGCGGCTTTCAATATCGTAAAAGCACTTTATGTACACTGCGTTCTCGTATGGAACACTGACACCTCGATTCTGGTTGTTATATTTATTGTTCAAGTTTTATAGTCCCAAGTCTCAAGACTACAGAGATAGAAGATTTACATTTTAATTCTACATGATCATCGTGCATCTAACGAGTGGGCCGATACCGGTCTTAGATACTCAGGAGATGATTATCGCAATGTAGGTTTCGCTAGATCCTAATCGTTACTTAATCGTGGATCGATTATGTAGATGTGCACTTGCACGAATAGTAATCTTGTATTATCGACTATCGATTACCAGTCTAAGGAAATTTAGATATTATTCCCTGGAAGTTAATTGTATATTTGGACTGCCGATGAATAGTAAGTGGTACTATTAGCTAATAAGTTTCATGTTTCACTAGATTCTACTTTTCGATAATGTCTGTGTAATTTGTTTTCATTTTATGTGATACATTCTATCGGTAAGTTTAGAAACGCTTTCGATATTAAATGCATAGAATGCTTTGGAATCGAAATGATAATATTGAACGGAAACTGCTTATACAATATGGGAAAGTAATCTATGTGAGTTCTTTTTCAATTTCGTGTGTTCACTGTCAAATATTTTTTTGAACTGTATAAATTCTATAGCCCTGCGGGAGTTTACACGCACATTGTATTCGTTTCCTGATCCCAATTCAACCCGGTATGCCCTGGGCACCGCATGTGGTTCATTGGTTAAGTGAATTATACGTGCGCCGATGAGATCGGACGGCCGCGACGTTCAATGTCCGTTCAAATTCCCCTATTTATGTTATTGTTCATGCTCGTATTAAAAAGTTACAAAATTTATGGAAAAAGCTACAACTTTTGTTCGCGCCAGAGTTATGAGCTGAATGCAAGATTGTGGAATTAATGTTCATTTTCTAGTTTGTTCAATTTAATACTAAAGTTTTCGAAGTGGAATTGGTATTAAAAGTTGGTCAATTGGAAGTAGTAACTTTACTTTCCTATAGTCACATCTATAGTAGGTGTATAGGCAGCTCATTAAACACTGCCAATGATAGTAAATTATTTAACGATTAGAAGATGTAAATTTATTTCATCATAAAAAAGTGCCTACTGTGAATTAGGTACTGGATAGGCGCCGATGCTTTAATCATTCAGACCATTAGTACAATAAAACGTAACTTTATTTGTACATGGATAAAGTAAAACGTTTGTTAATTATAATTACTTAATTAATTAAAAATGGTGAATATGGTGGCTGCGGGGTGCCCTGCGCCGTGTTTGCTGCCGGGGGCGAGGTGGCACCCTGCCGAGATACTTGAACTCCTACCTTTGTGACGTCATCACGTGGTGGTAGTTAATTAAAAATGCTAATTCTGTAGGCTTGTATTGATTTATAATTGTTATGAGTGACTGACAATAACTCTAAATGTAATTTTTAAGTATTTTTTAAGTAGGGGTCTACTTTTTACACAAATCAGAGCCTATCGACTGCCTCTGTGGCGTAGCGGTAGTGAACGCGGCTGCTACGCAGGAGGCGCGGGTTTGATCCCCGCTCAGTGCAAATATTTGTATGCATGAATATGAATATTTGCATTGGTCTGGGTGGACAACAATACGGCCTTACCCCTCTACTTGTCCTTGTTTTTTGATGTTTGAAGTTAAGTCGAAAAATGATTTTTTTCTGGGTTCATTCGAGGTTGATACTCGTATGTCATATTCGCCGCAAGTATCAGCTCATGAATTTTACTATTGCTCATTATTACAATAGGCTATATTAATTAAAGTCATTATTACCAGCACGATAACACCATTTATTTCCGTTCTGCAAGCAATGATAACAGAAAGCAGAAGATTAAGTAGGTATTTGTTATTGACTGGGTGTTAGAAAGAGTTTTTAGTGAATATGTACTAGTCGCATTAAAAAGTATGTGCGGTAGCTCTCAGATAGCTTGGTTCAGGTCCAGTGCATCTCGTTAGTTATAAAGTACGATGCCGAAATGTGGGCTAGTTCACAAATCAAATGTCACGCTATAGGCTATGGAGCGACCTGTATTTGGCGTTTCTTTGTAAGATAAGATTCGCAATATCATACGACGAAGAACTGAAGTAACCGATGTACACACATCTCACACCGGTGCCACATCTTTCAGGATGTTCAAACCGTACAAGTAAAAATACTTTCTTTAACGATGGCCTAGTGGCTAAAGTATCAGCCTAACGATTGAGAGGTCGCAGTTTCGAATGCCGGTTACATCTCTACCGATACGAACTTACACTTAATATATTCACCTTTGTTTCACTGAAAGAGTTCACGAAAATAAATGCTAGTAATGTTATTGAAATCCTTTATAAAGTACACGCAAAGAATTTTTTTAAGTATCATAATCAAAGTGCTTATGGACCGTATTCTTTTTAAGTTATTGCATAGCTTCTATCGCGGGCCTTGAGCGTGGAGACCGAATCCAGAAATTCCGTAACGAAAAAAACCTAACACCCCGAAGCTCGCACGAATCGAGCCGAGCTGCTCCGAAGTAGCTCCGCTTAACGTAAGTAATTATAATTGCATAAGTTGATAAAAAACGCTATGCAATAGCTTTACCGCGGCAGTCCCCGAGTGCCACACGTCTTTTTATTTTCTTTTTCACTTCTTTTCAAGTCTAATCTGTAGGTGAATCTACTTCGTTTATCGTAAACTATTTCATTCCTAGCTCTGTTGGTTCATTGGATAAAGTTACCTCTTATCACGCGGATATAATTCTTGTACATCTACCAGATTAGTCCAAAAACTGAAATTCTAAAATTCAATTTCATAACCATCACTTTTTTTGTATACTATTTTCTGTAGGTTGCTGAACACGACACACAATGGACTGAAAAGTTTGAGAAAGTCGCGCGAAGCTTTTAATACTACGGTTTCATTCCCGGGAACGAGCTAGTGCCTTTATTCCGCTCCGTTGGTCCACGCTACACTAAAATTTTCCAGGAAACTGCAATGTTATTAGGGTAGGTGCCCCAGTTCCCGTTTGCGTCGAGATGAATTCAACAAGGAAGGTAATTCCCACTTTATGACGTGCTATGGAAAACATACAGTACCCACGTTTGGGATTTACTTTATTACAGGTTGTTAAAGATTCTGAATTGTTAAAGATAATTGAAGTTGGTTTATTTCTTGGGGGGTATGGGCGAAGCCAACCTCACCTGCAAGCCGTTATAGTATTGATTGACGGTCGTGGCTCTGGTGTAGACTTTGCTCTCAGGGTTGAGATTGGACGCCCCATTCTTATAAAATAAAAGGTGCAAGGAGCTTCAGCACTTACGCTTTCAATCGCTAAATTCATAATATTGTATCATTGCACTCACTATTTCGCTAGTCCATGTTTAATCTAAAAACATGTAACAAGAATAAATTGGGCTTGTGTAATAGACGTACCTATTTAATGTAATCATTCATTGTCATCATAATGGAACAGCTATGCTATTATGGTAGTACGCTGTAGCTGTAGTCACCATAAGTCCCTTTTACTAAAGGTATACGTGGGTACTAGAGTAAACATTCAAGTGATGCAGGACCGTAATTTTCATACATATTCACGATCTACTGGTATACCTAATCCATAGTGTCTACCTTCCTTATTTTCACTTCTGCAAACGATATAATACATCAACCGTACTTAGGACGTCTCTTATCATTTCCCTCAAGTTGGTGTCTGTTTAGCTTAAGGTAGGGTAGTAAATATAAAGAAATTCATAAAGCCCCGAGCACGTGCCGTGACAAACATAACATTTAGTTTATTCGTTCCTGTTTTAATATTTAGCAGGTGTCGTTTCGCCTTTATTGCAAGACTTGTAATAATCCTTGCGAATATCTTGTCTTTAAGAAAGTTGGGTTCATAATGCGTTATACAAACACGGCTTTTGTGTTTATGATTTTATGACCCACGCTTAAGTAAACGCATGGAGCCCCTGAATGTTATTAGAGTAATATCTCCCGTTTACCTGTGTTTGCATAGTAATAATGAAGTCGTAAATTTTGGTGTTTTAAGCTCGTGTATTAGTTATTTAGGAAGTAAGCGAAGGAGATTATGATGATACCGCGAATACATTTAATTTTAACTCCACGTTCACTTTACATTACGGATTCAAAAAAATCTCAAACAAACGTATGAGTTAATGCTACATTACTCAATCCTACTCTAACAAAAAGTTAACGATACTGAACATAAAAAATATTTTTTGGAATTCTTGTCTCTCTGTTTAACCGCGATCGATGTTAAAACTAGATATTGAGCAGATTTTGATGCGGTTTTTTCTTACAACGAATCTTACGTTTGCTTGAGTGCGATTAGGTGAGTAGAACCGAAGATAGGACCAAAAATCTAGGAAACCTACATTCGCACGGGCGGAGTCACAGGACTCAGCTAGTATAAAATATGTTAAGAATCATATTCATATGCAAAACATTTTTGGTAACGAGGCCTTTGCTTTGCAAAACTACGATAACAAATAAGGAAAAAAGTAACTTATTTAAAACAACACATAAGTTTCACCTGAATCTTTTCCCAATAGAAATAACCAATGACCCAAATCCTTTGCAAAGAAAAAGGGACCCAGCCACTTTCTCTTTGTCAGCGGAAACTTGGAAACATTTACCATAAATGAGGCCTTTTCCCATCGGTATAATGGTACCAAAGTCTAGTACCACTTTGCTTGAGAAATGGTAAAGATACATTTTCATTACGCTCGTGTGTAAATTACCTGAGAGCAATAGTCTTTATGTGTTCTCTGTGATAAACTATGTTAGGCTCTTTTTTCTTAGTCGATTGTAAAGTGTAAGAATGGCCAAACCTACAGGCTACCTACCGGTTTGTCTGACCGTAGCCTTAAAATGCCTTTAACTGCAAGGTTTACAGACAAAGTGATATTCTATTAGCGGAATCGTTTCGAAACAAATCTGATTCTCACGTGACCAATAATAAAATATAGTCAAAGATTTATTTCGAGTTACAAAGATTTCATCAATTTTATTTAGTCACATTGCGCGCAACCGACCGAAAAATTCTTGAAAACAAAATTGAATGTTACGTTACATAGCGGAAATTCATTAGGAGGAAAGTAACCAAATACCTACTTTTCTTTTCAGTATTACTTTATTTTGCAATGCTTAGAGGGTTTACCTTGTCCGTTACCATTATGGGGATTAACAAAATTAGGGTAGGTGATGTATTGCCGTCCATTATTTTAATACTAATGCTGAAGTATACGGAAGTGCGTGTTTTATTAATGTACACGAAAAATTTAGATACATATACTTGATAAGATGATATTATGTAAGTTTTCTATGGAGCTTGAAAATATTAAGGCATATAGATTTATAAAAAGAAAAATTCAAGATATAATTTTCACAGTTTAAACAGTTTTCCCATGGCAATGATGACAACTTTATTATTTACTTTTTTTTTCTTTCAAGATAAACTTTGACACCATACTAAAATCAAAAAATATCACTACGTTGTTTTCGCTCCGCCACCGCTTAAGTCGACACCACGAGCTAATACCGCCTGGATACCGCCATTAAGAGAAAGCCCTAAAATAAAACTGACATTAAATACATTCGAGTGTACGTAAAACTAAATATTGCTTTTAATAAAACGTCCACGCCTTATGTCCAATAACGTCCATAACCGATGTGACGGATAGATGATGGAACTTTTATTTTGTGTTGAATTGCAGGTGAATAGGTACAGTCCGCAAGAGACTGAAAACGAAATACAAGACAAGTAAAATAAAGTGACGGCACGAATCAATTGTGTTGGAGATTTTTGTGACAATAATGATATCATATATCATAGTTTAGACCGAAAGCCGATCATAACTGAGTTAGGAAAATGCTTCGAGTTACATTATGAAAATTACTATAAAGCGAATCTAATATAAATTGTGCCATCGTCCGTGATTCTTATTAAGTGCTATTGGTACTCATTAAATTTAAGATAAAGTTTTAAGACTTTTTTTTTTGCGTTTAACACATTCGTTTAAAGCATACCTACCTTTTATTACCCGAGGACTTTACCGTAGAATGTTTTGTTTTGTTAGAGTACCTAAGTGGCATAAATGACCACGGCTATCCTTGATATTTTCTTGTTTAATACTTTTTAGAGCAAAAACTTTACTTTTTAGTCGGGTTTTAGTTTTTTTAAACTTAATTTTTAACGAAATAGACGCTCACAATACAACTTTTCCGCCACTGTTGAAAACGTGTTTAGCTGTTTTGTTTGCTAACCATAGAAAGGGTCCAAGGAAAATAGAAGGTGAAAGCTTTGTTTTGCAAATGACTAGGGTAAAGTGCGGATGTTTGTGAAGACATGACTGTTATCTCGGCTACATTAAGCTTTATGGATATTGGTTGTTAAAATTGGAGGAAACGGATAGACTTTGCCTTAGCGATGGTAAATCTGTGTGAAAGGAGGAATTAAACAGATTATGATTAGCGTAATAAAATATAAAGTTTGGCAGTTTGGATTAATGTTAGTATCTATGTAAATACGGAAGGCAGAGGATCGATAGACGTGGCGGAAATTGGGAGAGGCCTATGCCCAGTGGTGGATGTGGACTGCAATAGGCTAATTGATTGATTGATTGATTGTAAATAGAAGGAATATAAAAGAATTACAGATTTGTGATTTAAACGTTAAAATTTTGTTTTAGTTCAAAGACGGGAATACAAAAAAATCTCGTTATTTTTTTTATAGAGCTACCGAGAAATAGGGCTCTTCATCAGTAGTTTATTGACTCTTCTAGATAAGCGAAATAGTTTATTTTACGAGTGGGTTCACGTCGGTACCTTGTATTTACTGAAAAGGGTTCGATCTAGCAACCTTTCGATTACAAGTCATTACATCACCATACAAACCATTGTTCTTTTTCGTGTTTTCGATATTTTTTAAGCAATACAAGGCTCTCTTCTGACTCGTTTATCGATTGATGGACTGTCTTACCTTTCAGTATCTACTGTTTATTTTTTGTAAAGGTTTCTTCCTCGCAATTGACGCATCCGGAAGATGGTTTATATCAAACTGAATCCACCATATTTAACGACATTGTTGATGATGACCACTCACCTGGTCATCTGAGGGTATTTTTTATAGTGCCAAAGGTAAAAGTCCTCGTCCCAAAGTGTTCCCGAAATAGACTGCCCAATAATTTATCACCACAACCTGTATTACAGTACATAATAAATTCAAACAATAAAGCTTTTTTATGTGGTTATCGCCATAAGCGCCAATGTCCGCAGAAATATTTAGGAACAAAACAATAAAATTTACAGGAACCGCCATACAAATAAAATTAGCAATAAATTGAGACCTCGTGTGGTTGGCCCACCTGCGCTCAGCCGCTGGGGTGACCATCCCATAATTCAACAGAATTGTGCCCGGAGGCCGTCGCGTACGTAAACAATAATAAATACTAACCCTTGTTCGCATCAAATAAAACGTTATGTGCTGCCACAAATTGGTGGTCACCGCATAGAAGCTCTGTCAGCGTTAATTAGTTGGTCATGGTGGACGCAGAGCGTTATCATGATTGTTAATTGTGCGAGTCTTTGAGTACTAGTGGTGATGAAACCTGCATGTACAAGTACGAGTACGTATCTACAGTCACCTTCCCAGTAGGGTAGGCATCTTGCTACTGGGCCATCTCGCAAGCAGAGATGGCCCTGAGTCGGCCGGAATCCGAGAGATAACAACATATTAGGTTTCGGGTTATCACACCTCCGGCAACTGAAGACCAAAGAAAGCGTGCGGTTTTAGTCGGTTCGAGTTCGAAAAACCACCCCTGTCACCTCCTGTGGAGGATCCGTGGGAATTTTCGCATCAATCTTGTTAGTTGCTGCCATCCTGGCATACCTACTTGCACCTTTTACTTCTTCTACTTTATCAAAATGTTAGACTTTTCTATGTAATACCATAATTAATTAGGTACCTATATTAAAGATATCAAGGTTAGGGATGTTTGTGTAGCGTAATATTTTTGGATCTTTACTTAGCTAGACAAGTGCACTTCCCGACAGTCATTGCCGGAAAATTTACGAGGGATTCATCTTCCGGCAGTGACGTACGTAAATCATAAATAGAACTTAGATCTTCAAACAGGTATCTGACATCAAAACATGACGTCACTAAGCATGAGCGTAATAAGCTTCCTATAAATATTCCATTAGCTGCAAATGATAAGTGACAAGCTTCGGGGCGACACTATTTCGCTATTAGCGACGCAAGCCTCTAGAGGCGAGGGAGTGACAATATGTCTCATGTATTCTCGTTCGTATAAGCTGAAACATGGTAGGGTTTATTCATTGTATGCATTATGGCTATGACGTTGTTTCCTAGACTTGTGTTGAGTAGGGAAGCGCTTGAATTTCTAGAAATGATGAATTTATTTGTAGTAGTGCTTACCTATTTTGTCAATGTATTAATCAATGTTAGGCAATGCTCTAGAATTAGTCATAAGTGTTCAGTGGAGAGTGTTTTTTTTAAATTTTAATAATTACACCCTATAAGGTAAATTGGTTACATATCAAAATCCCGAAGATCAGAATCTCGAAGGTTCAAAATAAGATTTTGAAACGTTATTGATAGGCTACCATCCAGACGTTCTGGTATTTCGTACATTCGGGATTTTGAAATTCGGGATTTTTATAGATAGGTACATGACCGGTAAATTCTGCCGTACCCGTAAAGGTTCTCAAAAAGGCAAAAGCAATATATACTTAACATGCTATAGATAAGATTGGTTACATAATAGCAATAAATATTGAAGACATAAAAGTCTATATTATTTCTTCTAATTCTAAGAAGCCAACCATTTCGCCTTCAATATACGATATATTAGCAACAAGATTATACGGGCTAGTTAGCCAAGTAGGTAATACACATGTATCTTATCGTAGAAGGCTTTTACGATGTCCCTTGTGGAGTAACTGAAATCAAGGCGAATACCAAGACAAAGTGGATTGGTTTTAGTGGACAAGTCAATGCTTGTCCCATATATTATTGGAACGTATTGCCTTAGGGGAGACCTTGATCGGCTGAAGTATACATGGAAATATCATGAGGGTACATAATACTACAGTATAGTGATACGACATTTTCGATGGATGAATGATACAGAGGCTGTCCTACTTGATGAAAATCTATAATGGTTATGTCTCATTACGTGTTTAGCAATTAACAGGTTTTAAACTTAACACCTACCGCTCAATTACCAAAATTCTAATTCAAATGTTCAAAAATAATGTAAATTCTGCACTATAAACACCGTAAACATCTGCTACTGTTGCCATTTGTGGCTGCAATGCAATAATCAACTTTCTTTTCTAACTTTTAAACTCTCGCATTCCATGATATACAATAATGTTAACGGGAATTAACGCGACCATGGTATAGGTACATACATACCTTTGATTGCTGATCCAGTCAGCCTGTGACCACGGCCGGTGTAACCTGGTCGAAACGTCAGGCAAATCAAAGGTATGTATGTACCTATACCATGATCGCGTTAATTCCCGTTAACATTATTGTATAACTTTCTTTTCTTTCAAAAATTTTCTTTTTGCACTCTGCTGCGTGCTCTGCCTCTGTGGCGTAGCGGTAGTGAAAAACGGCCGCTACGCAGAAGGCGCGGGTTTGATCCCCGCTCAGTGCAAATGCATGAATATGAAAATTTGCATCGGTTTGGGTGGTTCTATGTATAATATGTATGTATTTACAAAAAAAAAAACTATCTAAGTATGTTTATACACATTCTAGAACCCATAACACAAGCTAGTTGAGCTATGTTTAATTTGGGTCTAGAAAGTGTTGTGCAAAATGTCCTACAATGTTTATATTTATATTATACTCAAATCAAGTAATCAACTTATCAAAGCATGTTCACTTTTTATTTGATTCTTGTTAACCGCATTTTCACTCAAGATTTCATATTCAATTTCTTGCGCTAAGTAATCTAATCTTGGTAATAAAATAGGTTTCTAATGTTCTCGACAGATTTATTCCCATCATTACTTGTGTCGTGCGAAAGATCTATATAAAATAGCAGTGAGTTAATCAACGTAAAGGTAGAGTTGAAAGCCTAACGTGATTCTGGGTAATGAGAATTTAAGTAGGTATTTATAAAAGGAAACTAAAACTGATTTTCACGGTACTAAAATTGAGTTAGGAGCACTTTTCATTTTAACTACTATTAGAAATGTCAAAGTAATGACGTCACTATACGGTTGATAAATTAATACATATCTACTAAATATTTTTTAATTTGTATACTGCCTTAATGAGATCTATAGGGGAAGCCTATGTCCAGCAGTGGACTTCCTATGGCTGAAATGATGATGATGATGATGATACTGCCTTAAACACTAAGTAGTGGAAACTAAGTAGTTTACACACATTTTGTAGTAAACTACTTAACTTACTGTCCACTTTGTCGGTCTTCACTTTTCACTTTTAAATTTATATTTCTTTGTCCTCATAAAAATGATTTATTCTTTTAAATATAATTTCATTTTACCTAATTACTAATTATTCATTAAAAAGGGTGTTTCTTGTTAATACATTTTATGTAAGTCCGTTATAAAATATTTTATGCGACCGAAGGCTTCAGTATTGTCTCTGTTTAGTTAGAGAATCAGGAGTAAATTAATAATTTAGATGGAAAACCGTCTATAAAAAAATAATTAAATTATGCCGGCCACACACGTTCATGTATACTACCCATTTGCCAATCATAAACCGAAAGAAATTTAATGGGTACCGCCTGCTATCAAGCTTGTTTCAATCTTTTAGACAGCAGTCGGGTTTTTTTATTTTTTATTAATTAATTTTATTTTAACCTTTTTAGCTAGGATATGACATCTATATATTTTTGTAATCTCCTTTTAATTCTCTTCATTTTAATACCCTACTCGATAAATTTGAATGAAAAAAAATTTTTGCCAACACATATTTTAACATCAAAAATCTACCGTATAGTTTTTGTTGGAATTTTATGTACCCTATGACACTCAGGAGATGAATACCTTTCATTTGAGACCCTATTCATCAAAATCCGTCCAGGCGTTAGGCCTGTAGAGGGGAACAAAGAAAACTACATACACACATAGACACATACATACATACATACATACATACGCGCGAAACACATTACCCTCGCTGGCGCATTCGGGTAAAAAGTATAAAATAAGACAAATGATTAAAAATAAAAAACCCAACTGCTACTGAAAAGATTGAAATAAGTTTAATAGCAGGCGGTACCCATTAAATTTCTTTCGGTTTATGATTGGTAAATGGGTACCGCCTGCTACTAGACTTATTTCAATCTTTTCAGTAGCAGTCGGGTTTTTTATTTTTTAATAATTTTCTGCATACTTATCGCCAACTTCTGCCAAAGCGTCATCCATCGCAGCACGACATACCTGGAAGCTCGCTTTGACAAAAATGACACTTGCACAAGTATACTTGAGCGTCTGTGGGCACTAGGCACATGGAAAAAACGCGGACTTGTACAAGTCTAGACTTGCGCATGTATACTGCAACGTGTGTGCCCACCATTATGGTACATGCGCACCGTACTTTAATATTGTTCAGTTGTTTAATTCTTTGTTTACCGTTCCGAAAAGGTTCCGAATAAATCGTACCAGTGCACATCAAACCAAATTTGTTTTTGTACACAATACACGCACGATTCAATCCCTGCGGCTTAGTCGTGCGTATCGCGTGCAGAAATTTGTACTGAGCATGTTCGTCTGTCCAATTCAGTACACATTTACCTTAAATACGATTGGCAATAGGAATTTGTAGCTTTGAAACCCTATTTTGGGTTATATTTGGCTTTTCTGTGTTATTTCCTGGCAGGTTTAGGTAGTCAGTCAAAACTAGACAAACCACTAATAGAAAAAGAGGAGATCATTAAAATAGACGCTTAAGGTATGATTCCGACACCTACGACAACATAACTGCCGACGCACGCAGCACATACGCATAATTCATTGCGGCTTCTCAATGGTCCCCTTTATGTGTATCGGAGTTTAACAAGTAATGGGTACGCTGTATCTGCTGCATGCGCCGGCAGTAAGTTGTCGTATGCGGTGGGCTTCGGAATCATAACTTATTGATAATCATCACAATCCTACTAATATTATAAATGTGAAAGTTTGTGAGAATGGATGTGTGGATGTGTGGATGTTTGTTACTCTTTCACGCATAAACGGCTGGACCGATTTGGTTGAAATTTGGTATGTATATAGGTTATACCCTGGATTAACATATAGGCTATATATCAGCGATGAACGGGATCAGAATTCCACGCGGGCGGAGCCGCGGGCAACAGCTAGTACATCATATAATATAGTATTGTCGCCATGTCATGCTTCCCATCCCACAAATACAGCAGTAGTGTCAGTTATCAGTAGGCTCTGAAAGTGCCATGGCGCAAAGATGTCAATCCATGTTCCGGGTTCCGGTTCAAAGAGTTACTCATCCTCAATGGTAGGAACTAAGTACATTCAACTAGTATTGTTTTATTTGTTGCTTTCAGTTTTTCTGAGTAATGTTCATTTCTTGTTAGTTTATGTTTATTCTAGGATATATTTTTTTGTTTATTCACTTTCTCTATTCGTACTGAAGTGTTAGTTAGGTATGTATAATATGATATTTCATCCTTTCAAGAACTTTGAAAACATTGAAGTAGTTATAGATCCCTGAATATATGTTTCCAGCATTATCTTTATGCGTATTACCTTAAATTATTACTCAAAATGTAATAAAAGACCCATTAAACTAGACTCAACACCTCGGGCTACCGGCGACGCGTGATAGTCTATATTTATGACTCGAGATAAAGGACGAAAAGTTGTCCATTGGTTCCCCATTATCCTTAATAAGTATGGATTAGCAGGGGTGGGGAAGTGTGGGTCGCGTCATAAATTTGGTCGAGAAGCTCTTTGTAATAGAAGTTTATCGTTTCACTAAGGTTTTCTGACAGATTTAGTTATGATGTTACTTACACCTTTGTTGTCAGAGCAATTTTGGTCTTTAATTAAGGAGTTAGTTAACTTGTTCTCTTACGTCGGTAATTTAAATATATGTATCATGATATATCGGTATTCTAGGTTAGTAGTCATACAAAGTTTTTTTAAATTAATTTATTTCCGAAGCCAATCGTATGTTCTTTACAGTACTTCTTCATTACCGTTATGTAAAAAATCCGGCGATTTCATTACAACTAGTTATTTATTCTGCAAACACAAGTTCAGTTCTGGCCTGTTGTTCACCAGATTTACAGCTTGGCTGAGCATAGGTCAGTATGAAAGCCTGTCCATCACTGCAAAGGAAAGCAAAAAATCAAAGACGATGAGCTTAGTTAGCTTAGTTAAACCGGGAAACGCAGAACGTGACTAGTGACTACGTCCATCTCAAAGATAATTTTCTGGAAGCAGCAACACTTACCTCAAAGAAATGTTAAGTCAGGCAGCTCCAATTGGCACTCAGAGTGATCTTTTTAACGTTTCGCGCTGGGCAATATTGTCATAAAACTCACTCAGAAACTATTATCCATGAATCACAGAGTGAATTGCGCATGCGTACGGTGATGATGAAATGCAAAGGCGTCAGACTATTACAAAGGTTACCTATTAGAGGGCGTCCACCTACAAGCAGCCTACAGCATATAATACATAATATCAAAATAACGTAACCTATCATTTGACAAACTGTTGAATAAGAATATCGTCAAACACTTATCAATGTAAACAGTCGCCTTATATGTAAATCACTCTAAAGGCTGTATCACTAGAATAGTTTGGATTTTACGCACTGCCGTCCGCTAACAAAAAGGCAGCTAAGTGCAAAAACGTATTTTCGAGAAAACGCAAAAACAAATGGGAATTGATGTCTCTTGAAAAGTGTGCTACCTAGGAACAAGGTTGCAAGTTATAATTGTAGGCATAGTCTTTGTGCACAATATGTGATATATTTTATTAATTCATATTCATTATATTTTATTTAAATTTGTTTTCTAACTTTTAGCTAAGCATTTTTTTTCATTTTTACGTAATATACTGCACTTTAAGGCCGCTAACCATACCTTAACTGCTTTATAGCAAAGCAATTTTTTTGTAGCTGCCACGTTCTGTACTTATAGTAAACGTAAACAAAATATACTTAGTTATAAAGCAGTTAAAGGATTTTAACAGTCTTACAGCCTAGTAGTTAGCACTTGGTGGACTAACTTCCCTTACTTAGAAAGCAGTTATGGGATTTTAAACGCTTTTTAGCTTGGTATTGTAAAACATATTTTTATACTGGTTCTCCTATTGCTTAACTAGAAGGCAGTTAAAGACATCTCGCTCGCAATTAACTGCCTTTTAAGTAAGTACTTCCGGATCAAAAGTTGAGAAGTTAAAAACTATTTTATGAAATCAGAACATTATTCATTAAAAAAGAACAGACAATTAGACCTTACTAAACTTATCAAATAGCTTTATTAATTAAACAATACAAAATAAAAATAAAGACAACTTAATCAAACTTTTACTAATCTTATTCAGTAATATAATCAGTATTCGCGAAACCATAGGACAAAGAATATGAACATTATTTTTTATTTTTTTATTTTTTTATTAAAATGTATATTATTTATTTAATTAATTAAATGCAACAATGTCAAGAAGCCAGCCAAGCCTTTGTCATATAGATAACCCGCCACGGATATTGTCTGGTGCAAAGGAGCCCAGAACGCTGGCAGCATTTCCTCGTTTAATCGCAATGGCTAGCCTTTGCCCCAGGTACGAGCCGGAGCGAAACTCCCCAGTTTTTTTCCCTTAATCGTCGACCTATATCCGCCACCAATTTCTTGGCTTCTGTGCCCCAACTGCCCATGGTCTCGACCGCGACCGGTGCCACGATATATTGTGGCTCGAAGGCTGCATACTTTGCGAGTTTTGTACTGATCGCGTGTTCGATCGCAGCTGCGGGGAAAAGAGTCATGCGGCCTAGGTGACTCGCAGCCACAGTATTGACGCAGGTCGCATCCTACACCGAGCACCTACGCCTCCTCCAAGGCACGAGAGTTAACCCATCTGGTCTTTTGCCATCCGACCTAGATAGGCCCGGCGGCTCAAGCATACAAGGAACCTCTGCCGAAATCGATGTCCGCAACAAGTCATTAATGGCATGATGTCGAGGGAACCTGCCTGCGGCACGACGACAACTCAATGCGTGATGGCCGTCCCCCTCCACCATGGAGGCTGCATTATGGAGGTGCATTTATGGGTTTCACACACCCTGCAGCCCAAGCGAAGAGCCACTGCCACACGCAAAGAGTCATCGTTCAATAATGTACCCATGTGAGGCAAGGGCAGTACCTGCAGCCATGCCCCAGCCTCCGTCTGCAACACAGCGAGCAGTCTCGCCCGATCCGCTCCACTCGCCTCTCCCAAACGCCGCTCGTGTGCTAGCCTGACTACCACCTCGTCCCAAGACTTTTGGATATGAGAAGCGGCCGGAAGCAGCGCACCATTATTGAGCGTCGACTAAATCTTTCACGCCTCGGACGCAAAGGGGTTGCTGGGGCCGACGCAGTCAGAGTGAATTATAAAAGCTACAAGACCCGCAACCCCATGCGTTGACGCAAGGAAAGCCGGAATGCCAACGTCCTGTGCGCGCCGTATCCCAAGGCCCCCGTATCGGATTGGCTGAGATGCCAGATCGCACTGGGACTCAGTGAAAGAAACGTTGAGGACAGACTCCACGAGTGTCTTCAAAGCGTCGTCAAAGGAGGAAATTTCTGCCGCGCACATCCAAGTAGGGGCCGTCCTTAGCAGGTATGTAAGCTTTGGCATAGCGAAGCACATGCGCAGCAAAGTCAAAGCCACATGTGCTGACAATCCCTCGAGACGACCCTGAGCGTTCTGGAGCAGATTTTTACGCTCGTTTATGATCTCGGGGAGAGCATCTGGAAAGATAGGAGACCCAAGAAGGTGAAAATATTGTTTAATTAATAAATAAGAAAGATTTACTAAATCGTAATTGTTCATGTGGGCGTACTTTGATTTTGATTTCTTTTTGGCTAATATTAGACTCTCTGGCTCGTAAATTGTGGCGCCAAAAAGCAAGAGACGCGCCGCACGTCCTTCCGTCCTTGCGCCCGAAGTGAAAAGGAAGGAATTATCGCTTGAGCTGGTCAATCGCAAACTAAAATCACAAGCGTTTAACTGCTATTTAGTCTAGAATTGTCGTTTAGCTGCTCTCTAGCGATTGATATTTAGCTAAATACTAACTCCATACATAACTTAAAGGCCGCTAGTGGCGTATAACTGCTTTCTAGTTTAGTTTAGTTTTAGTTTTTCTTAATAACTGCTTTGTAGGTAAGTAAATTTAGAAAAAATGATACCTGAATTTGCCGTTAAAGTATGATAACGTCTTTCTAGAGAATAATTGTGGCTTAGCCGCTTTTTAATTAAGGAAGTAACGAAATCTACGTGGTTTAACTGCTCAGCAATGTTCTGTATCTCTAAAACTATTAATGATAGAAAAATGAGTCTTAGACCCAAAGATAGAGCGTCGAAAGTTGTGTAAGACTGCATTAAAAAGTGAAAATCGACCAACTGAGGCTTAACGGCTTTTTTGTTAGTGTAGGGCAGCGCAGAATTGTGTACACTCTGATAAATATGGTTTACGGCCCATATATAACGCGGTATTAAAATAGAGGGTGACTATACAAGGATGCGATATCAAGATAAAATAATCTTTCATCTTTCTATTGGTCTTTTAAATGGAGCGCTATGATTATATTATTTACTTTTTAGAATTATAAAAAGAAACACTTGGGACAAAATTCTAAGTAGGAAAATTCGAAATTATAAATTAACAATGTACGTGACAAAATATTTGTTTAGATGACGAAATGCAAATGATCTTCTTATACAATAACCAAGACATGTGGAAAATCTCAGTAAAAACACTTATTAAAATTACTGATTTAAAGTTATTCGACTATATTAGTAGCAGTACTAAAAAGTTACTCAAATTCCACAATCGCTCAAATTACCTATTGAGTTGTATAACAAATCAATATGTGACCAGAATCGACTCCATTATGACATTTTAGATGTATTATTGAATAATGTTCGAAGCCTACTCGGCTGTAATTATCTTCGTAAATTGGATATATTGTAACATTTGCAGGCAAGCGGAAAATACATGAGATTCCTAATTTGATCATCGTGGCAATCCAATTATTTCCGACCTATGTCACACATAACATCCAGAGGGACTCACGGGAATTTCTTTGACAGATTATTACTTTTGCCAAATATGTATTTTTGGGAATCCAGCTATGATTTCGGTACACCCGTGAATTTATGCTTATTGGTTTGTTATTACCAGAAATAGCTTTTAGTAAGAATATTATTGCATAAGGCACGAATTTTCCTTCTTTGAAATTATGCAAACCTACTTTATGTTAATTGGTATCAGTATTCAGTTTAAAGGCATAAATCAAGTTAATTTCGCTGTCAACGGCTGGACCATAATTAAGCTACAAATAGCCGGTCCAGTCGTTCTATTTCAGTCTATTGAGTGAAGTACTAAACCATTTATTATTTGTTTGTCTGTCCGCATATGCCTGAGTGAGAGGATCAGTTCTACTTATAAAGGGAGGTTATCTAATTGACTGATTACAAAAAAAATATTTCGAAACATTTTTTTATACCACTTAGGTAGGTGGCAGACAAGCACGCGGATCACCTGATGGAAACTGGTTACCGTGGCCAATGGACGTGTGCTAAGGGGAGTCATACTCGTGCTGCCGACCCTGTACGAACAGAGAGTTTCTGTGCCATCAGTGCAAAGACAAAGCAGGACAAGTCTTTGGTCTTCCCACTGACACCACAAAAACTCTCCAGTGAGCTCTGGCTACCCTACTCACCACCGGGAACCCAACACAAGGTTATTATGGCTGCCGGTATTCTGTAGGGCCGAGGTACTTCCGCAGTCATACTTTGCCACACATGCAGTAATTGAACTAGTATTCTATGGTATTTATCTGCGATCTAAGTGGTATATAAAAAACATCAATCAATCAATCAATTAGCCTAATGCAGTCCACTACTGGACATACTCCTCTCCCAATATGCACCACGTTTACCGAAGGCGGAGGGCCTTCCGCATCCAGTCTGTCCTAGCCAAATTTTGCAGGTCGTCAGTTCACCTAGCTAGGGGGCGTCCCACCTTCCGTTTTCCTTCTCGCGGTCTCCACTCTAGGACTCGTCTGCTCAAAAAAAAAACATTATAAATCGAAAATTGATTTGAGTGTAATATAATTTTATTCCTCTCATAATTGGAGGCAAGTATCGTTGTACGCCATAACTTATCGAACGGGACCTCCAAAGGGATTCAATGGTCCGATAGCTAAACTTTCATATGAAACCGTAACTGGGAAAGTTTTACCCTTGTAATATTATAATGATTAATTAATTTTGTTTTATATGGCAATAATAAAGATAAATGATTTATAATGTTTTGAATCGAATTGAATCAAACATGCTTAAAGACGATCTATGTGGCGGTTCGATTTCCGTTCACTGTAAATAGTTATTTATTTTATTTATTTATTTATTTACTTTTGAAGAAGGCTTACAGACTAATTATAAATTTTAATAATAACAATGTATATAAATATTGCTAACAACAAGCCTCCATAGCTTAATAACAACATTAGATAGCAGTAAATCGGTAGGTGGTAGTGTGCACTACTTCCAATGTATATACACCATATTATAAGCATGAATGAAAATATAGCTCCGGACACATATATGCAGGGTTAAGATTAAGTCATGTTCACTTTGAATGTAAATAGTGCTGTTCAGAATCTCTTAGAATCCTTTTTCATTTAATTTGCTTAGTTGCTATTTTATTTTGGAAGCTGTATTTTCGCCATGCCGCTTGGCAAAATGTATACAAATCATGAACAAATAAATATTTAAATTATCAAAAGGCATTTGTTTTTGGTTTGAAATCTGAGTTCATTTGTTTTAGAAACCTAGTTTAGAGTCGGTCATCTGGCAGTAGAGCCCCTAAATGACATTTAATTTTACCTCCAGTCTAGCCAAATTGAGGAAATTTTCCGTAAAGTTTTACTTAGAGTTTGGAGTCCTTAAAGTTTAATTGCAAAAGTGGATCGATAGCAGACGTGCTTTGAAGCCATTGTCAGTTCTCATTAAGCGTGTAAAAATAAATGGTGTCCCGGCGCGACGGCCCCACGAAGGGGAAGGGAGGCATTTTTGCTTCACTCATTTTGGTAATTGGCTTATTAATGATAATGACACTTGGTATTGACTAATAATATATATCTGTTTCTGGATTTGGTGCACTTTGTGTATTTTTTCTAGTTACACAATAATAAGACTGGTATCACGATAAGATAAAATACTAATTAAGCTATAAAATACTAATATTAAAATTAATAATTTAAAATACTAAATATAAAATACTAATTTTGGAGCATTTATATTGCCTATTTGTTCTATAAGATTATCACTGTATCTACATGTACTTACAAACCAGACTCTAAAATAACCACGTATAAGGTTCATTTGTCTACAGCTCAATTATAGGCTCACCCAAAGACTTTCACTATCAAGAACACCCAAGTTACATTTATTGATTCTATGGATGTCTTTCAAACTTGTTCTATTGTCCAAAAGGTCCTAACAAATACGCTTGCCTCACAGTATTTGTAGTCCAAAATATCCGACCTTTTACAGTAATGCGTATAATTTATGATACCCTTATATGTACAAAACCCGCTATCAAAGCAATATGTCAAACGCATCCGCGACGGAAACCGCGAGCGCGTCACCTGCAGATATTTGTCAAAACTCGTACTAAACAACACTAGTTTAATCGGTTCACGATACTCTTGTTATTGGAAATTGAATCTTAAATCTAGAGGCATAGAAGTTGTAGGTTTTAGTAATGCTGTTTGAACCAAAAAGTGTTTGAGAGTTTGGACCAATACTGTATCAATATGTATTAGGCTGTCAGATGCGGTGGCAGGCGGACGTTGGAGCTGTCGGATTTATTGTCTAACTTTGGGCGTTATCCCACTTCCGCACATTGTTTCTAAAAATTATATCTAAAATTTATGTTCTTTATTACTCTAGTAAAACCCAGAGTAAAGATAACTTTTCTATTTAAGTATTGGGTATATTTAAAGTGAGCTTAGTGATTAAGGATCGGCCTTACGATCGAGAGGTCTAGGGTTTGAATCCTGGCCATTACTCTACCGACGTGAACACACTCCTAACACAAGCAATTTAGCTTAGCTGAAGAGATTAACAGGAATATTAGTAATTTCGGCAACTAGAATTTCTCTTTATAAACAGATTCTTAGCTTAAAGTTTAATTAAATAAACCTTCCCCAATTTGTATATGAAATTCATATCTTGAAATACTATGCGAGACTCTCAGACCAATAAAAAGTACTTTTTTACAAATAAAAAAAAATAAAAGTCTAATAAAATTTACCAAAAAGTCAACTATACTGAATTAATTCTACTTCAAGACATTTCATTATTGCTACCAAATTTTACAGTTCTGGCTTTTTGACGAGTCTTCACGTAAAGGACCCATCAAATGCTTGAAAACTAATATTGCGTGACTAGTAAAAACATACATAAATCGAATGCACCTTAAATCGCAATTGGATCACGTAGTCACTTCATTTCCCGGAACCTTCTTGGCGTTTCGAAGGATTCTACTCGGGAGGCTCCTACCTGCACCCACGAGGGTGTCGGGGTAATTTATGACCCGAGATAACGAGGGCTCACAGTGGTCTTATCGACTTCCCTAGTTCTTTTTTATTTTATTCTCTAGTGCCTTTTTTCAGCAGCAAATCGTCTATTACAATCCGATATCGATCGCAGGAGTCCATATGGGCGCCAAGAGTGCAAACACGGTTTTTTGCGTCTAGACGTTTTATAGGAATATTAGTATTCCGAAAACTGTCGAAAGGACATGTGAACTGCAGCTATAATCAGTTTTTACGATGCACTTGTATGTCGGTCTGTCTATAAAATGGTATTTATGTATATAGTTCTGCTGAGGTTACCGACACAATTATGAATACTAAATTGCTTCGTTATACATGTCAACATTCATATTTTACTGGTTATTTTCAGTAATTTCCTTTGACTGACTCTGACTTGGTTTAGCACAGCTTGTATTTTGGAGCTTGCAGTCCGTTATTTCACTCTTTCTATAAATATGGCTTATCTTTGGTTTTGCGGGACCGACTGCCGTTTGGATCAGACAAACCGAGAGGAAAGTCTACGCCAGAGCCACCACTACTATTGCTTGAATAACGTATCTAATAACGTATATAATTTTCATTTATAATTTTGCCAAATATCACAACATAGATAAACCACAAGATAATGTATGTAATGCTAAAAACCATACGCTAAATTGATGTGTCAACAACTGCCACTATGTCAAGAGTTACTGTTATCCTTATATATGACAATCACTAGTGTTATTTACAGAAGGATTATTGTTCTAAGTCTGGATGTATAGTAGTAGTCGTTAATCCTATGCTTGTAAAGTTCCCGCGACAAACAGATAAAGCTCAAGTACGGAAGCTGACATTTCAAAAACAATAAACTAACGACCCAAACTTTTTAGAGGAGAGTTTATGGTTCAGAATTTTGGAATGAGAATAGATGACCCCATAAAAATTCTCGTATCATTCGACACAACTTGTCAGTAAAACCATCTAAAATCGACTTAGCATTTTGTATTCTTATAATATGACTAGCTGTTGCACGCGACTTCGTCCGCGTTAAGTTCGGAATGTTGTTCATCCCCTATTTTATCCCCTTGGGGGTAGAATTAATCAAAATCTTTTCTTAGCGGATGCCTACGTCATAACATCTACCTGCATGCCAAATTTCAGCCTGTGGTTTGAACTGTGCGTTGATAGATTACTATGTCAGTCAGTCAGTCACCTTTGAGTTATATATATTTAGATTCCCGATCATTGTACGCCATTCCAAGTAGTTTTCTTTCTGAATACAATGTAATAATATTAAACATACATACATAATATAATATATTCACGCTTGTAAATCCCCGAAGGGGTACGCAGAGGTGTTTTAACAACCATATTTCGCCAACTATGATAATAGGATGATCTACGAAATAGGTGGCGAGTAGATATAGTTTCTCATGGTCTGTTAGTGTTAGTCTATCCTATCCCTTAGTTGTCTTCTACGAAACCTAAAGGAACAGATGGGGTTGTCCTATTATACTCCATCAAAACAACACGTGATACTAATTAAGTACGTACTTGAACCTATTAATGGTGGTTAAGGTATGACCACAGGCAAATACACTACCTCTCAATAAAAAAAAAGAAAATAGTATTGTTTCGTATTTCATTTTATATAAATAAATTGAAACTCGAGGCGCCAAACAGTGAGCTATAGCGTCTGAAGAATGGCATTCATTTCCACAAGCGCTTTCTTTCTTCCGGGCAATCATTATCATAACTGGCTGCTATTATTTATTTTTCACAATATAAGGAACACTGTAGTAATGGAGAATTGTGATGTAAAATTCTACTGCTGCTAAATCAAAAACATTTGTGACTGTTACGGGAATTTTCTTTTCAACTTCAGACAAAACTCTTGATTCTTTTGATCATGTAACCATTATTTTAGGTTATAGCAATTTCATATTAACTCTTTACTGATAAAAACATTGTATAAATTTAATTGTAAAAGCTGATTGAAGAAGATTAGATTCCATGAAACAGGGAAAACTAGTGTGCCATTCAGGGAACAATTTGATGGAATTATTTATGACAATAACATACTTGTTTATTTGTTTATAAACGATATGGAACTGTTGAACTCTTTCTAACCGCACATTATAATAAAAAAAATTACGTGAGAAACTGGCCCTATTCACAATGCAAATCAATAATAATTGTAGCGCAAGCAAGGAATAGGAAACTCTAAGAGTTCTATGCAAAATAATCATAATAACAATAGGCTAGGCGGGGTGTTAGTCGTTAAAGTTCGCTAAGTACTTTTAAAGTTCCCAGGAAACCTTCCCTTACAACACACGTCAAATCTACTTCATAGAACCATTTCCGCAGAACTATTAAACATAACCTATTCGTCACTCATAACGTTCAGGTTAGTTCATAATCTCACATTTTTGGGAGTTTGGTCTACTGCACTGTGACTACAAAATATTTTTAATCCAGCCCACGTATTTTTACTTGGAATCGATTTCATAATTTAAAGTTCTGTACTTATCTGTGCAGTATTTTACAATGTAGAAAGGTTCGGTAGACAGACATTATAATTATCTACATATTATTTTTATAAACCCATTAAGTAGATTGTACCTTTATTGAAATTCGAAAAATTGTTCAAAAGATGAGATTTGTGCCCGTAGGATACAATTTAGATGATTTCACGGCAAAACGGCAGCTGGGTAGCGGCAATGCGCCATCATAGGCTGATCTCATGTGATTACTTGGAAGTAGATGTTTGATAAACAGGTCATTTATCAATTTGCCAGCGGCTTGGTGCGTAAGAAATATTAATTTTATTATCAGAACTTAGGGTTGGGATGATCAACAGTTACGTCTAGACACCTTATGTTAGGTGTGAAACTACCTTAATATCTGATTCGAAATTGGAATAATAGTTGGTGTTTTATTTTTCTGGGTGCGGGATATGCTCCAGGCAATCCCAATGGCCAACGGGGTGGTATCCGAGGAGATTCCCGCAAAAAATAAAGCATGGAGTCTTTTATGAGACAGGGCATTGCTTAGCCACGCTAGTTTCTCTCTTTCACCTGAGCATTGATCAGAACATTCGGAACGTGGACAGGTGAAGTAGGTTTGTTTGGGCTCTAAAGATCCTGGTCGCCATCTGAATCTAGGCATAACCCATACATCCAGGCAGTAAGATGTATAAAGTCACATAACATGATACATAATAGCCCATCCGTCTACCAGGACCTTTTCACTACAAAGTGGTACAAAGTAAAATAGAAACGTGCACATAAACCAAACACAAACGCATATCTGTGTACAAAATTATTAAATCATTGTTTATCCACCGCCGTAATTCAAAATCCAATTTGATGTTAGATTCGATTTCAGTCGAAATGAATCGGATATTCCATTTGTTACATTGCGTTGGTACAATTTATGTATGGGGTTTGTATTAAATTGTTTACGATTGCATGTATAATTTTGTTCGCATATATTACAGAAATAATTGTATGTGATTGCAATATGGAAATTGGATTGGCACGTAAATATTTGTTTTCAGGTAATTTATTCTACAAGAGTGATTGGTCTAATTGAATGATATTAGGACAGTCCATAGAGAAAGAAATGATCAGCTGTCTTCCGTGGGACTTCTTAAAATATACGATGGGTTATTTTCCAATATTTTCCATTTTAATTTTATTTATTCCTTACACCAAGTGTGCCAACCTCTCCCAATTTCAAAATTAATCTTTTATGCAGACAAAAGACCTAGACTTGTTGAAATATTACTGAAATCTCTGTCTTCATCTGTGTAATTCAATTATAAGATTTTCTGTTGTAAGTGGTGCTCCGGAATATTTTAACAAAAAAGTAGGTACTAAAGTAAAGGAAAAAACAGTAGGTAATTTAGACAAGAGCTTTTATATTCATTTTTGTAAAGTACTTATCTTGAATTAGGATTTTTATTAAAACTCGACACTTAGGGACATAGTTAATTAGAATAATTTGGAAAAATACTTGGACATTGTTACATTTTACATAAAGCAGACGACTTAATTAATAAAAAGGCGAATTTTACGAAACTTTTCTGAATTAGCCTGGACGGAAGCGGATCTTGGATGGGATGAAGGGTCGGCCATTAATCATTCACGTTTTCCGCGCGAAAACGCCTTTCATAAAAATATATTAAAGTTCCCTCTCGTCATGCTGGCAATCCCACGCCTTGTATGTTAATTTGCTGTCATAAAATATGGATATTCGGCTTTTTATGTACCTTAGCCAATTTGAAATGGCTCCAGAAATTGGCTTTCTAGTGAAATTCGCCGGCGGCGGACTTCAAATGGACTTGATGAATCTTTTACAGAATCGAATTACCGCTTTTCAGATAAAACTAGTAATTGCCCACGACTTCACTCGCACGGGGTTTCGATCCTGTTCCCGCAATTCTGACTCTGTAGCCCATATGCTATCCCAGGATATAATCTATCTTTATACCTAATTTCAGCCAGACCAGATTAATGCCATTTTGGTATGGAAAACCAGCAGAATTTCGAACGATCTAAAATGGTTTACAATCAATTTTAAAAAAGAACCTATAAATTTATAACACGACAACTATTTTCATTAACTACCCACATGAAAATGAAGGCCAAAAGTAATGGTGTATACTGAACCTTTGACACTTAATTTTGAATAATCAGTTTGATTTAGCTTTAAAGACTTACGTATTCCATATTGTCATACCCTACCAACCCTTTCTTGTGATTTATGTCAAATCACACGTAACACAGGTTACGGTATTTGAATTACAATACAAAACTGGAAATTAACATCACTAGGGTACCATAAATATAGTGTGGAGCCCCTGGGATGATCGGGGTTCCGTTCCTTCTGCTGCAAATAAATTGATACCACCCGAGGGTATATTAAACTGACCTATCAATTACATGGAGCAGTATTACTAAGTAGCTCGGATCTCTTACAGAGCCTGGATTATTTTTAGCAATGAATTTACAATGTTTTATTCGTTTATAATTAGTGTATTACTCTTGAAATAAGTAAGGTAATTTGCTTTGGATACTGAAAAATTCAAGTATTGTATGATACTTTTTTTGCACATTTTTGACGCGTCCTTTGTCTTAATACTTTCTTACGTTAATATAACATGTTTAATATACAACTAACTTCTTGTAGCTAGTAAAATTACGTTTGTATTGTAAATGCAGAAGTAATTATAAATAAATATTCTATGACTTTCTGCACGACACTATCTAGACTCAAAGTAAATATCTTGTGTTATAGGATCTAGAATTCTTAGATCTTAGATTTTTTTGTAATATTGTACATACCTACATGTTATCTATTTATCATAATATTGGCACTGCGCGGGAATCGACCCCGCGCACTCGACAGAGCAGTCGAACGCACTACCGCTACGCCACACACACTATGACTATGACACATTGAGTTTATGACTGACTCAGATAAAAACGGCCAAATTAATTTTGCTGAAATTTTTGCACATAGGCAGAGAACGGCCAAGTAAGAAGAGATTAAAACTTAGGCCACTTTTTATCCCGGTAACTGGTTTTTGTGGGGTGCGGGCACGGTTACATAAAAATAAATTATACAGAGGTTATACATTTTAAAATACAACCTTTTATTGCTCATTGGACAGATATTCTTAACAATATGTAGGTACCTACTGTTGTTTTGGCTGATTTTATGATGCTATTTTGCTTCCATTATTTAAGTTAACTAAATGATAATTATAACTCACAGTATATTCCTTGAATTACAAGTCGTAGAGTAGCCTATGAATTAGAAGTAATCTAAAATAATTCATTCACACACTCAATAAAATTCCTAACTAATTTACTTACATAACGTAGATCAGACAATAATGAGATCATTAAGAAGGTCTGTAATAGCCGACACCAAGCCACTAGGGAAAAAGGCTGCGCCAAGACTAATAGCGGATAAAATAACCACTAAAGAGGGACACATATATACTTCGACAAAGGACAAATCGTAGCTATTAATATAACACATCTAACCTATGTCATATATTAATGTATAGCCGGAAAGAAAGCTCTTGGGGAAAATCAACTTGGCTCACATATTTCGACAATTTTTCCACGTCTCATTTGTTATTTGTCCTAACTTTCGTACTACGTGCGAGAAATTCTTATTTTCTTACTTAATAATAAAGCTGGTGGAAACCAGATTTAGTGTGCAGATATGTCTAGCTTTAAGAATTTTCTATTTAACTTAACTACAAGTTGTTTTAGCTACTGAATTGATAATAATCTTATCGTTTTCTACAAGTAATTTACGTTCGTGAAGATTTTACCGCCTGGTATTTTACTTAACTGTAAAACAACTGGAATTATTCACAATAAAGTTTGTGAAACAAAAATAAGTTACTTAAGTTATTTTAATGCTAAAAATCGCGATTGTTTAGCGAATACTGAAAATGACATTTAATTTTCTATGTTTATAAGCAACCGACAATTATAGTAATTATATTAAAGATTCTACTAACGTAACCTATCTCTAAAGAAGTTGGAAGAAGACCGATGGGGATAGGTGACCTAAGCTCTCGGCTATTATAGAGGTAATCTGTGCCCTCGGAGTCAAGCTAACCTTACTTGCTTTACTTGCTAGCCAGCACACCTGCCGATTGACAGACGACGTTTTGATGAAGGTTTTCCTCTGGAGATTGGGGGCCAGACGGTAGTCACTTCCATTAAAGCCACCGTCAAAAGCAGGAGAAGGAAGAAGCAGACTTCGGGTTACTAGATGAAACCAGGAACAACGATAAGGTGATTATGACGATCGCTTTTGCGAAAGAAAGAGGGAGGAATATTTCGAGAACGTTAGGGTTGCACAGTCCACACTCATTACCCTAGATATTGCCAACAATCTATCTCATAAGTGCCAAAAACACAGACGTTATCTGACAAAAAATTACAAGAAATAAAAAACGAGTTTCGCATGACACAAATTTTACCAGCCAAATCGGCAATATATTCTGGCTCGTGCTCAAACTACAGCCCGTAAACCATTACCGTTTCAACAAATGCGAGGACTCATTGTGATCGAGCCTCGTTCAAGTTACGACTTCACTGCTCCCATACCAGTGTCCCATGTGTCCAGGGCTACCAACGAGAAAATGGAGAAATTGAGTAGCGCTCAAAGCCACAACGCTGCAATCGTGCCAAATATTTAGCAACTTACGATCGTATGAAAACATAAGTGTTGAATTATGTCATCGTAGTAGGGGACTAACGGGGTTTAAACTAGAAATAACAGCCAAAACATCTGTCGTTATGAAGTATCCAGCAACGTACGTCTTATATGATGCTACCACTATGTTAGCAATCCGGATTAGGTACAATTTACCGACTGCGGTAAGCGATCAGAAGCTACACCTACAATCTCTGTCCCAAATTCAGGATATTCTTTTTATAACCCATACCTAAAATCAATTAATAAATGTATGGTACGATGGTAAAGTTACCATACGTAAAAAAAAAACAAATTGTTAACCTGAAAACGCTGAAGTTTTTACAAAATACAGGTCACGAATTATGTAAAAATATTCCAAAGGCACGTTATCGATAGCGGTATACCCATATCAAAAGAATCGTATCAAAAAGGATTGTATCTTTTTGTACAAAAGAAAATAGACGCGATGCTACGATAAATAAAAACACAAATGTAACGAAAGTTGGTCAACACGCACGATATCAAATGGTCGTAAAATGACCATCTGACACGAGTTAATATAATGTCCCTCTAGGGTTACTCGATCGACTTTTAATCAATGAAAATATATTTAATGTTGATTAGAAACGGGAAATAAATAAGGCTATACACTATTTAAGAATCACAGACTAATATTAATTCTTTAAGAATTTCGGTAATAACTGTAAATTATGGCCTCATAATTTTTCAGTTATCTGGTCATATTTTTTTTGATTTTTAAAGTAGGTTTAAATGAAGGTGTTATTAATTTCCGCTTTCTCGAAATACATTTGGAGAAAACGGCAAATAATATTTAAAGGCTTAAGTCAAGTTGTTCCTTTCCAAGAATGTTTGGACTCTATCCAAGGAAAAGCGATGAGTGGCATCCTTACTTCTTGAAAACCGTCTCTGATATTGCCATCGCAGTTATGTGATAATTCTCGAATCAAATAAAATACGAATCAATTCTGTCGAAATAACAAAAGCTATTGAATGCGTCTTTGTAGGAAATAAATTGGTTCTGTAATGAAAAAGGAATGCTATGTGAGGGTTTTTTCGAATACGAGCAGAGATATGAATTCGAATATTTTTTCACGAAACTCTGTATTGTGTCGCCGAACAATGAATGTTCAATTTATGTTCGTACTACACAATTTTTGTATTGTGGAACGTTGATGTAGACAATTACGTCTCCTTATCTGAATGTATTGTGCATACGAAAAATGATTTGAATTCGTTGGTAGAAAAAGTATTATTAACGATAGTACGCTAAGCGTTTTCATGGTATGAATACGATAAGATTTCCTATTCCACAAAGGTAGTTAAGTAATACATCTAGATAGTTACCGTAGCATAAAATTCTTTAACATAGGTTCTATTTAAAGTGTGAGAGAAGAGAGGCGACAGTCTCTGAGATATTTTTTCTTAGGCACACCAGCAGGTCTAAAATAGCCGCTTTGGATGTTTCATTAAATGATCATCTTAATTGTCAGATTTCACTAATCGTAAAATGGTTACTTTTGACGAATCATATAATGAAGCTCATAATGTTCATCATCTTATTTGACAGTTTTGTATGAAGATGCGTAAAATGGTCTAAATATATGAGTCATTCATAATGTCAAATTCGGTGAAATTCGTGACGTATTGAATGTTAACACGGATTTACTTTTTAGCAGATTTTAGCCTTCATATTGATGTTTTCATAGTTATTGTTGTAATATTAAACCTCACTAAGATGTTTAGGGCACAATTTAACTCCACTCTGTTTGTCCACACAACTATTTATTGACGGCCGAGGCTTTGGCGTAGACTTTTATTTCAGGTTATAAGGTCTGAGTTGCTCCTATAAAAGTCAAGCTTTGGCGACGGGGTCGTGTTGTCCCCCCTTCATTTATTTAATAATAATTGATTATTGCTTGCTACGCGTGATTTGATCTTGTCAAAACTTTGCAATTCAACCGGACCTTGCGCTGTGATGATGAACTTCCAAATTACATGAATTAGAATAAATATCCAGTCTCGTCCACTTAGCCAGTCCAGACTCAGCCTATACATGGCTCAAGTCAACAATAGTGCCCGGAAAACGGCAATAGGCTACGTGGGACCCAATACAAAGATTGGTGAAATGTGGATGTAAAGTCACCTCTGCCTAACCCTCCGGGGATAAAGGCGTGATTGTATGTATGTATACTATGTATGTAGAATAAATATTCAAGTTATGCTAGAGTTTTTCCATACAGGGAACGGCCCACCAGTGTAAAGGGCCCAGTCAACAGGCAAGGCGCTGAAGCCTTATTTATATATATATATATAATTATATTATTATATAAATGACCAAGACAGTCTAATGTCACAGCTAATGTTGCCTAATGCAAGCCTAATGGTGGTCCACATGTTCTGGATTGCACCTCAAGTTTTTACCATCTAGCGGGGTGCAGTAAATTGACAGACAGTAGGTATATAAAAAAATGTGAAAGGCCTTAGATTCAACCTCGATAACTTTGACTAATATACCTACCTACTTAAGCATAATAAACACTATAATGATCATGGAGGTAGAGGTATATAGAAATATAAATATTCTCATTCGCATATTTATTTAAAAATAAAACTTTTTATTTATTTATTCATTGCATTTTATGAAAACTTACAGCTAATAAATTAACATTAGGTACAATACAATTATTGTTGTTATCATCAGAGACTTCGTCCTGCTCCACCAGTGGGATTATTCAGAACCCCGTGTCATCCCTTTAAATTAATTTATTGATTTCCAAATATCTTATGGGTATTTGCAGGATTTGTTCATATTTATAATTACTGCTCCACTCCTCTAAGTAGTAGCATGATATATATAGAAGAGTACTCTGTGTGCCTTCTAGGCTTTTACACTGTTGTGTTTATATCCAGCCATCGCTCTGCCATCCCGTTGCCCGTCTACCGTTTTGCCATCATTAGTTTCGTGCCTGCACCTTGTGTAAAGATGCCTTTGCATCTAACCACAGAAACACAAACACATTCAATGTTTTTTGTAGAAGTAACTTGATAAGTTCAATTCAATTCATAATGAATGGCTCTGTGCTTTTAACATCAATTCTGTCAATGTCCCGTAGTAGAGCTATTAACGCAGGATATAGAGTGGCCTCGATTTTGACTGGCTGACTCGAGTTTGTTAGTTACTTCCCACAGGATCCAAACAAAAGGACAGTATTTTGCTTTTGTTTATACGCCACCGTCGTTCCCCCATTACGTTGCCCGTCTATTCTAACATCATTAGTTTCGTGTCTGCACCTTCACAGAAACACAAACACATTCAATGTTTTTTGTCGAAGTAACTTGATAAGAATAAGAAACATAAATAAACATTGAAACCTTAGAGTATATAGTATACAGAGACGAAACTACTACGATTTCATTCATAAAATCGACTGAAGTTTGACGCCAAATCGCCATCTTTTGTTCCAAGCAACAAGTACATAGTTACGTCATTCGAGGCTTGTTTACCATTGTTTACTACGATTATCTAGCAAATAAACGTGTAATCCAGTGATTTTGGTGTGTTAATCGTGTTAAGTGTGAAAAAATACGTGTGACAAAGATGCCTACCTGCTCAATTGTTGGATGTGGATCATATTATGCAAGAAATAAGCCAGAAATAACATTACATAAGTACGTATTCTTCTCATCGAGATATCATTGTTATTTGTTGACCTACGACATCAATAGTTCGTTTTGTCTGTCTGTAAAGCAAACAAGCTTGTAAAACTCACAATTTAAATCAATAATTACGTCGTATTTTTCTAAAATTCAATAAAACATCTTTGTATGGAAAACGCTAGTGTTGCGGTGATACGATTTTGATTATCGATATTTTTTTTGTAATTTATATATTCATAAATTAATATCCACTCCGTATTGTTATTCGACTGGCCCACGAGGCAAATTTTCTACACACGTATATATATGTATGTACTTTTTTTTGTATGTATTAATTTATTTATTAATAGATACATAATATTCACAAAATTTTCTTCACCAAACTGCTACAGCAGTTTGTAGGCATTCGCTCATACAGTTATTATAGTTATATCTACACTAAATCTACCCATCTTTCCAGCAGCAGTCGGTTATTTTATTTTATTACCTGTATAACTCGGTGGTACAAAATGTATTAATATTTTTAGATTGCCGGTGGCTGTGAAAATAAGAAATGCTTGGTTAGAAAGTATAGGGGTGGAAAATTTAAAGTCACACAAAACTATCTATGTTTGTTCTCTGCATTTTGAAGATTCGTGTTTCAATCGCACTTTGAATTATGTGAAGCTGCATGATAATGTTCTACCTTCACGACGATTAACCGTAAGTCATATAATAGTACATTATGGTATAGGGGAGTAAAGTTGGTCTCACGCGTGGCATACGACGTTTTACAACACACTTGCGAATAAAATAATACTACACATACTAAATAAACAATACATTAATTAGTTTTCCTATGCGCGCGCATCTAACAATGGCGATCGGTCATATTTAAAAGAGTGAGGTTTGAATTCAACTTTTTTTACTGTTTTTTTTTCTGTACTTAGAGACAAAAAAAGTTGAATTTGAGTGAAAATTTTGTTTATTATACAAGTCTTATTTATTTAAATACGAAAATGCATCAAATGACCATACAATAGGCATATTAATTTATTCGTACTATTAAACACGTTCTTTTTTGTATCGAAACTTTTTGAAGAACATAGAAACTTAACCCATAAAATTTAAAAAAGAATCTGTAACTCACTTGCGAATAATAGCAATGAAAAAGTCACAGTTTGATAATAGGTGTCATTACGTGCCTAATTGCGGTGAAATAATATCAATTTTATGAGCAGGTGTGTTGTAAAAGTATATTATACAATTACAAAGATGTTGTCGTTTACATAGGACAAGCAATATTATTGTAATCTGATACAATTAACAATGTATCAACGTGATGCATATGTTATATGATAAATATCAAGATAGATAACTCTTTATTGTACTCAAATATCATGTTAGTGTATAAGAAAGTAACATCCATCGATCACAATACTTTAAGTCACATGTACAATGTTCTTTTTTGCAGAGATGTGCCGGTATTATAAATACCCAAAAAGTACTAAGTGAGAGAAATGCAGGTCCTTGTATGGCACTGTCTCAAGCTGATGCTCATAGTATGGTAAATATCAGTAGTCAATAATTCTATTAGTATTATAAAACGGTTCCTCCCCGTTTCACAGAATTTTTTATGTCATAATTTTGTTTCGCATAACAACGCATGGCATAAACTTCATTTTGCAGAAAAAGGTTCGGCATACAGTCATTCGTCATACTTTCATAACGCATAATTTTGTAAGTCAGAATCATCTTTTGGCATAACTTTTAAATCATAATAATCAAAAAGTAGAACCGTCATGTCGCAGAAAATTTACACGCAGAATCGTCACTTGGCATACATTTCATATGCATAATCTTCAAACATATTGGCATACAAATCCTATATAAAAAAGCTAACATAATCCATGCATGCAAACAAGTAAGCATAAACCCTGCATGTAGTAGGCATGCAGCAAGCATCAGGCATGCAGCAAGCATCAGGCATTTAGCATGCATCAGGTATAACTGAAGACATATGTCTTGGACCCTGCGCAGTAGACGATTTTTAGGTCCCCTTTGAGGAAAGCACGGGGGTGCGACGACGGAGGAAATACGACGCATCCACCAATCATAGAGCTGCGTGCCAACGTTTTGAACCAATCAGCGGGCGCTAAACTCCCGCGTCCTTCTCCGTACACTTGCGTGCAAAAATAAATTTGAATTTATCACCACAATAATTATTTCTAATTAGTATGTACCTATATATATTTATAAGATAAGATATCATATAAGTTATTATATAATTATTTTGCGATTTATATGTTGATCTTGATTTATACGGTTTTTGTTTACCCTAGGAAACCTACTAGCTTTTTTAACGCGAGCGTAGGCACATACTCTTTGTGATTATTAAACTATTTTTATCATCGGGAGCTTAGTGGTTAAGGAGTCGGCCTTACGTGCGAGAGGTCCCGTGTTCGAATCAAACTCGGGACGGGTTCAAATCCTACGGGACTGCTGACGTGAACTCCTAACACACGCAATTTGGCTTAGCTGGAGGGGTGAGGGTTTATGAGAATATTAATTTTGGTTACCTACTATTTTTTTATACTACTTAGGTCGCAGACAAGCACACGGCCCTCCTGGTGGTAAGTGGTTACCGTGGCCTATAGGCGAGTGCAACACCAGGGGAGCCACACTCGTGCTGCCGACCCTGTAAGAACAGAGAGATTGTGTGCCATTAACCGAAAAGATAGTAGGACAAAGCCTTTGGTTTTCCCACTGACAGCACAAAACCTCTCCTGTGAGCTCTGGCTACCCTACTCACTGTCGGAAACATTAACATGAGGTTATTAATTCTGTAGGTTAGTACCTATCTATTGGTATAGTTAATAAATAAATAAATTGACAGAATAAGATACATTTTTTATACTGTTGACAATTAAATATATTCTAATTTCTAACCATTAAATTATAGCGTTTCATGATATAATACGCCTACAGTCATGTTGACGGGGATTAACTCGATTAACTGTTAAATATTATTACGTAACAATTTCTACATAATACCTTAATAATTTAAATAGGTAATTTAAAATGAAAATTTTTAATAGTTCGGGTGATAAATGTCAGAAACGCTAAAACACAAAATAGAGTAGCCATTTTTTTGTCCGGTAGTGCACCATGCGCGAACTTGCCGATTTAGGTCCATCACTCGTGTCCACAGCTGTATGCAGCATGCAGCAAGCATCAGGCATTTATCATGCAGCAAGCATCAGGCATGCAGCATGCAGCAAGCATCAACAAGCACCCTAATGAAATTAACAATCTATCTACCTCAGTGCTGTGCAAGGTATTCAAGCACATAATCGTTAACACATAGCTCATGCGTCACCTAGAGTACTACTCTTTAATTAACGACCTGCAATATGGTTTCAGGCCGAAACAGTCAACTGGTGATCTTCTGGCGTACGTTACCCATCTTTAGGGTGAGGCTATGGACAAGTAAGGCGAGTTACTGGCAATTAGTCTTGACATTGCCAAAGGTTTCGATAGAGTCTGGCACATCGCTCCTTTATATAATTTGACGCGAGACAAATGTACATACGTTCATATTTAGTCTTAAGAAACCACATTTTGTAAACTGACGTCTTAAAAATGCCGCAGTGGAGTTTGTTGCACCATTTCTTCTCCACTAGCGCCTAGGAAGCGGTGGTAAACTTAGTTTTAAGCAGAATTTGACGTCAAAAAGCTGTAACAGTGTTGCACTATTTTGAAAAATAAAGAATTTGAATTTAAAAAATACCTACAACGTATGTGATGGAATTATGTGTTCTAAAATATAATGCATGTGCTAAGTATCATGGATTCTATTTCGTGATGGTGTCGGCGACTTGAATATTGAAACGTTATCAAAGTTTTTTATAGGTTCCTCGATTATGATACGCATATCATACCATAATGTACTATTTTTAAATTTATTTTGATACTCTGTGCATAAAGATCATAATTATCCTTCATTAAAGTTTAATTTTTAATTTTTTATTGTATACATTTCAGTATGATATTAAATGATGAAGCTACATTATGAGTGTGTTAAAAATTTGTTGTAAAAATAAGCTTTACATTTGCCATTTAATATATTACTGAATGTTACATTTATTATTTGACTGCGTCTGTGGCGTAGCGGTAGTGAACGCGGCCGCTACGCAGGTGGCGCGGGTTCGATCCCCACTCAGTGCAAATATTTGTGTGCATGAAATATGAATATTTGCATTGGTCTGAGTGTTTCCATGTATAATATGTATGTATTTACAAAAAAAAATGTATCTAAGTATGTTTATCCGCATTCTAAAACCCATAACACAAGCTAGTTAAGCTATGCTTACTTTGGGTCTAGATAGCGTTGTGTAGAATGTCCTACAATATTTATTTATTATTATAACAGTAATAATTATTTTTAGACAGTATTAATAACCATGCACTGAAAAATATGTATTTAAACATACAATAATTATCATTTTAACGAAATAATAAAATTGTGATTTAAGTAAAAAGTTTTACAATATTATGTAACGAACTGCCCGTTCTTCTTTGTAATATAAAGGACATATTGAATTAAAGCACTTGTACTCTTCCACAATTATTTAATTTTTTGTTGCCTAACCGGTTTCGCCTTACGGCATTCTCATAGGTTTACAATGGTTCAAACTATTATATTTAGCAAATATATGCTAAATACTAGCCTTTCGCCCGCGTGGATCTCTTATCTTCGGTTCTACTCAACCGATTGCAGTAAAACAGACGTAAGATTTTAAATCCAAACAAGACCTTTCTAACAAAAAAAACTGCATCAAAATCCATTTTAGTAGTTTTTACGTCCATAGATAGATAATAGTTTAAACCCTTGCTTACATTTTTTTAGTCTGTGCTTCTTTTATATCGATAAGTAGTTATCGACAGTTTACTGGGCTTCTCTATTATAGACGCCATTTAATGTTCTTATCCAAGTTTAGGTATACAGTTTTTTTTCGTAGGTATGCCACCTCTTATATACTCTAAGATTGAAACCAAGTTTTGACAACAGACCACAGACAGTTTTGAAATGTCACGTCAGGCAAAAATTACCACACCAAAAATAAAAATAAAAATTGGAAACAAATTGTAGTTTTAGCGTTATTTTTCTTTCAATTCATTTTTATTAGATGGAAATCATGAACTATTGATATATAGAACATAATAACTACCATTTTACGCTGTATTAATGACAAAATCATAATGTAGTAAATACCGTAAAAGCACGATTCGGCGAGTCCTTATATTTTTTTCGTCATAGCAACACCAATAACAAATATGAAACATATTGCAGATGAAATATGAATGACATATTAAAAAATGTGGTCATTTTACAATCTATAAAATATGTCACCAACTAATCTGCAAATGAATGTCATTTTTAGATGAAACATCCAAAACGGCCATTTTAGACCTGCAGATTCCCCGGCCACACAGACCGTGGTTATAAAACGCCGCGTCGTGATGTAGTAGTCGGCTTGAGCACAGATTACTAAATAGTTACTACGTAGTCCGACATATCCACCTCATAGTTAACTTCTTCTTCATCCTAGCGTTAATCCCAGTCGCATTCGGTGCTTTCACATCGGAGTCTGGGGTTCACTTTTTGCGGTTTACGGTTTGGCTGAACTTCGATATTTTCAGTGAAGTGACTGTCATCTGACCTCCCATTGGCGACATCGAAGCATTGCAGTTGGACCAGTTGTTGGAAATTTCAGGGCTCCAACTACCTGTAACGACTGCCATAAACCGAGACAACCGAGACCGACGGCTTAACGTGCTCTCCGCGGCATATTCATGCATACAAATATTTGCACTGAGTGGGAACGATCCCGCATATCCTGTGTAGCGGTCGCGTTCTCTACCGTCACGCCACAACCTCATAGTTAACTCTGTGGAAGCAAACGTTAATGGTAGATATGATTTGTATATTGTAGATACTTACTAGCAAACATATGGCAATAAAAAACCACCTACAAAAAAAGGTTCTACATAATATAGTAGGTACTTAGTCACATGTGTTAAGGTCGTGCAAGGGTTAATACGCTATGATTAATCGCACATAGCCTCAGGCTTTAACCCTCTTCATTTGAAACATTTGAATATTTTCAAAGAAAAACCCGCAAAAGCCTGCCAGACATGTGTCAGAAGGGACTTGTGAAAGGTGTCGCCCAAGACTGATGAAAGAAAAAAAGCATCTTCCTTTGTCTTACAGAAACTATGACCGTACCGTTTGTCTTATGTTAGTATATTTTGGTATTTAAATACGAAGGCATAGAGGAAAGTTTTCTAAAGTTCTGTTTTTGAAGCGACTCCTTGCAGATACTGGCCACAGAAGTTTCAGTGATAGCAGATAAAATCTTGTAATAGTGTGAGAAAAGATATACCTAATAACCGAAATTACAAATTATTTTTTCATTGCATCATATCATTTCTAAGTAATTGCAATTGCACACACATTTTATGTTTTCGAAAAGGTAGATCACATTAAGTATGTACCTATCTGATCTGACAAAATGTGATCCATCTTTACAAAACCTCTATTTACAAAAACAATATAGAACTCTTCTCACCTCAACGTTTAATCTTTGCTCAAACTCCGGTTCTTAAAGTAAAATATGTTATCCAAAATTAATCCCAGTAGCTGCCTGCTTCCAGCTAAGTCACGTATCACTTCAATTAACTTACATTTTAAAATCTCTCCAGTGTCCATAAAAGTGTTTTAATTAAAAAGAAAAGTATGAGGAAGCGGGAGTCAGTAGCAAATCCGGCTTAGCTGGGATATTGCGGACGGGGAAACTTTCCCTTGCAAAAACCGTTTTTCATGTTACTACTGGGGCTGCAGTCTTACTATTAGTAGACTAGACTGGCTGCAGAATATTCAAACTGCTCTATAAGTACAGTCCACGTACAAACATAACAAGTTCCGAGTCTGTTTCTAAAGCCTGTTCTTTTTTGTTGCCAGGATAAGATTCCGAAGAGGTTTTTTTGGTTCCAGTAGTAACTGTGAGTTAAATCCTTTGCGGAATCTTATCTAAGCATAAAGGCACGTCATTTGTTTGAATGAATAGAATTTGTGTGATTAGTTTTTCGAAATTAACTTTAAAGTTACAAGTGATCACAATAGTTATGGATTGACATGATGTGGTCAATCCTATTTTAAAATTGTGTGTTGTGATGTGATTTATTTATTATCATTAATTTTAATTTTATCCCAATATAATGGGGTTTCACCAAAACTTACGAGGCCAACCTCACCTGCAATGGTCCATCTGCTGATTGACGGACGAGTCTGTGGCGCTAGTTTCCCTTCCTACCTTAACTTCTTACCTTCCTTCCTTCCCTTGGGATTGGGAGGTCAGACGGAAGTCACTCCTATAAAAGTTGTATAAGTCAAATGGAAGAAGGAGTAATCGGACCTCGGGTTCCGAGTCTCAGATATAACGAGGTACAACACTAAGATGATGATGATTATGATGATGTAGGTATGACCCAAATATTATGAATACGAAATGTTTATAACATTATGTAGGTACATGAATTTGTAAAGGTTTTGGTATGAAAAATGTTTATCTTTTTACTCGAATGCCCCAGAAGTAGCGAAATATTTTTCGAATATGTTGTATGTAAGTGCCTTCATGTAGTTAGATCTATTAGTATGTCTCTTTATGAATCTGTATGATCTCTGATTTAATGATTTGATGATTATAACATACGATGTTCTGTTAGATTCATCTTGATCCGATGACATAATATCTAAGTAGGGTTCCTGCGATCTAAAAAATATTATGATATTAAAGATGTTATTGTGTAAACGGAGGTATAAAGTATCTACTAGGACATGGGTATTGCCAAATATAAATTTATTAGATTGCCAAACAAAATTGTAATTGTTTTGTTAATATTTGTATGAAACTTGCAAACCTAAACTAGCGTTTGCTCGTGGTTGGTTTATGCTTAATCTATAATTAACAAATTCATGACGAAAGCAAATATTGTGAACTTTAGCTACCAAGGATTATTACAGAACCGACGACGGGTTCGAACGTAAAAAAACTGAAACTTTAAAATACTTAATAGAAAAAGATTCAAGGAACTTTTTCCATTTCAAAATGCAAATCTCGTTACCAAAGAAGTTTTTTTAAAACGTATTTAAATCAACGACCAGTTGCAGCTTTTACAGCATCTCTTTGTAACTGCAATAAAATTTTACTCTACGAAGCTCAGCATTACTTCCTACATAGTAAAACCATGATATACAATTTTCTTGAATTATTGCTATAGTTTAGTGTAACGTTTTGTGCCACAATTCCTAGCATGAGGCGCCCGCGTTTCGCATACAAGTCCATATTCAGGGGTAATAAATAGTTCCTTACTCTTTCCGTCTCGTGTGGAACTCCATTGTTTCCTAACTACGGAGTACAATGGGTGACATGTGTATAGATAAGTATTTAGGTACCTGGTGCAACGGTGACAAAAGGAGGAATATAGTCACACATCGTTAGTATTAGAGTTACGGCGCATAAATACTAGGATAGAATGTAATGTACGAAGATGTTTAATTATTATGTGGGTATCGTAATCGGATTTGTTAAGAGTTTATTTTCGTCCTTACAGCGTAGGCTAGTTAGGCATTATTTGTGTTATCACGTTTGGATCCCTATTGCATCCAAAGGTTGAGCCAACAGATGGAGCCCCTTTAAACCTGGATCCTATGGTAAGTAAGCGATCAAAAGAATTATAATATATATAGGCAAGGCATAGTATCTTAGTTGAGAAAAAGAAAATGAGAAAAAAGTGAAATATAGAAAACAAAGATCAGCTAAGTTGCACTAAGCTAATCTTCTTTTTCTCTATATTTATATTTGATAGGGCTTAGTTTAGTGATATACTTTAAATAAGTACTTCTTATTTGCAGCAAATTGAATATTAAAAGAACATCGTGTTGAATAAATAGATAGCACCTACAGGTTTATAGTCAATTTGGGAATACGTAAGCCTCCAGTAATGAAGTTGTAAAATTTAAATGAAGCAAAATCTTTTTTTATTATGGCTCACAAAAGTAATCCTTATTCATCACTGCAAGATAAGTACACTCGTAAAATAAGACATCTAATTTAACGTCAACGTACGTCAGTGACAATAAAAAGAGGTGAATTTTTGACAACGTTGCTTCATTGAAAGAAGTTACTGTTACTGAAAGTTGTTGAAAGAAGTTGAAACAGGTTACTGGTATCAGCTTCCTAACGGGACAAGTTTACATAGCAAAAAAATAATGATAGTTCGTCGTTTACATTCCAACACCAGACATGGTAAAAAAACAAATATCGTAGAGTATTCATTTGAACCACTAGCTTCTAATTCTCGATTTTTACGCCTAATTTACTACGCACTACGACTTCTCTATACTATGACTTCTCCCTATAATGACGTTTATTTCCGCCCAACACACGGAGTGGTTCAATCTACATAATTAAACAAATAAAACAATTATATTACCGTAATGTCTATATATCCAGAACTGTAGTTATGTGATCCTGCGATAAGGGATATAATTATATGTCGTGCGGTGTGCACAGTCATATTTTTTTCGCTTATCGCTGAATGATAAATACTCGTACTATACCTAGACGGCTTGCTATGCAAATACAAACGTGTAAACTGCATATTTTTCTTTTAAAAGAAAAACCATACTAATTGACAAAAGCTCAACCCACAGAATGGTAATAATAAGCTGGTGTAATTAATAGTTTTCACGATATTTAACAATGTTTGAATTATTGGAGACACCTTTGGTATCTTTTTTTAGAGGTAAATTGCTCTGTAACTCTATAGTGTTCAAATTTTCACTTAGTTTACTTCGATTTTGTAAAGCATTCAGTTTATCGTATATCGGACTGAAAATCTAGAATCTTTATAGAGTAGTTAAAACTGTGTGTGTCTTCAAAATGTTAAAAATATAACTTCGGTTTTAACTACTCTAGATGTCTAGAAGATATGAAGCTCTATAGATAAAACGATAGAGAGAAAACTTCACAAAACTGAACTTATTCTCGACGTACCAATTTAAAAGTAAGGTACCGTACCTACGTCATGTATTGTATTCTCATAGTTTTTTAGGTTCCACATCTAGCTTTGCTATGAAGGCTTTTTGAAGTGAAAACTTCTTGAAGCGTGTTGGGCGCGGCATACATTTTATGAGATGGGAAAATAACTCACGACACCACTATCGATACCTCGTGTGGCCGATTGAGATAATTGATCAAAAGCAACAATATATCCTATAGGTATCTACATAGGTAGGTACATTTGCCAAGTTTTCACTTCTATCTGCACTCTCGAAGTGCCACTGTATTCTTCTATTTATTGCATATCAATAGAGTTATTGATACCCAATTGGGATAGGCCTATGTCTAGCACTAGACTGCAATAGGTTAATTGGTTGATTGATTGATTGATAAATGTCCAATAAATATTGAAAAGCGCCTTAAGCTACCTCATTAAAACTCGCCAGTAATATCAATTAATTTCGCGCTGGTGCAACGTCGGTACTTCGTTTTTGTCTTGTGGAAAACTCAGCATGTGCAAGGAAAATTAAAATAAAGCTTTAAACTTGTGAACAAGTTTTAGTACGTCTGCACTTGAGCCTCATAAAAACTACCTCCGACTTGTCGAGTCGACGTATTTTTAGACGTTTTTATCCGCGAGGAAAGTGAAGCGAGGGGCTCGAATAGTCTTTGTTTCTTTTCATTATAGTGTAGGAAGTTGGTCTGTACGAATCTACCGAACAAAGACGGTTGTTTTTATTTGATTTACTTTTGTTTTATTAGTATATATTTCTACCAGCTCTCGCACTCGGATGCTCTTAAAGCGAATGAAGCTTTCAGACAAAATGCATTTCCTAATACTATCCTTATCCGTAACGGGAAGCCATAGGGGTCGTTGCCGACTTGTATTGCACCCGAGGTTTTTACCTCGGAGCCCAAGGTCCACCTAGCTATCTACAGTCAAATTTCCGTCAAAATCGGACCAGCCACTTCAGAAATTACTCGGAAAAAGTAAACAGATTTTTTAAATTTGTAGTTTTGTTATAAGTACCGTAGATACAGTAATATATAAAGTCAAATCGTAACACAAAGGCTTGTCAGCTTTTCATAAAATAGTGAATTTCATCCTCTAACCGTGGGCACTAAAATGCATATCACACACATTATATTAGAGTTTATACACACTATCACGAAGTTTAATGATCAATTACATGGAAAACATGATCCTGGCGCTTAAATAACTAAAATTAAAGTACAATCGTGTTAAGTTACGATGCGAAAGGACGGTATCGGCTTTAGAACAGCCCACGCTGTTTTAGCGTATGGTGTAAGTGTTGAAAGATTAGCGAAGTTCTAAAAATCTTAAACGGTTGTAGCAAAGACTGGTGTTTTTGGTTGATATGCAGGCGATGCACTTTAGTAAACAGTAGTGCAGAGGCGATTGGAGTGATTGGAGCGAGTGCCGTTTGACCTCACAAACTTGAGAGGAGCTTGTCCGTTGTTTATCAGGTTCGCCGACTAGCAGGTGAGGTGAAAGGGCTTCTTCTTGGGTACCAAAGGTGTTGGCAGGGCCCTGTAAATCTCCAGTGTAGAGTATTCATGTAGTGTACTTTTGCAAGAGAATGTATCGATGCTCGTAAATTCGTAAAATGCTTAATTGAGCTTTTTATTCGTACTTTTAATGTTCTTTAATATATAAAGCTTAAACCATTCAAAATCAGCAATTTCTCAGAAAATAACTAAGCATAATAGCATTTTTTTACCATATATTTTAATACTTATTCTCCACCTATTTATCACTACAGTTTGCACCACATGTGATGGAAAAGTAGTTTATAAGTTACGAGAGTGTTTGATTACGTCCAACCCTGTATCGTGTTAATCGAATTCTAGATACGCTGCGAGAGCGGAATATGAGCTCAGTCTGATATTAAAATATGGGTAATTCAACATGGCAGTTTCGTCTAACTATTACTCTTTATTACGGATATTGTAAATATAATAAATAACAAGCTTATTATGTTTTTAAACTATAATATAGAAATAGCTGAGGTCCGCGGCTCCATCCGCGAGAAATTTTAAATAAAAAGTAGCCTTTGTGTTACTTTAAACTATATCCCCGTACCAAAGTTCAGCCGGATCCGTTCAACCGTGATTGATTATTATCAAACATCCAAAAATACAAACATCTTAGTAATAAAGTAGTGCTTATAATAGTATAGTGCAAATATTTGTATGCATGAATATGGGTATTTGCATTGGTCTGGTCGCAACTCGGAGAGCACACCCGATTGCCATACGAACATCCATGGCAGGCGTTACGGGTAGTTGGAGCCACCAAAAAGTCTAACAACTGGTCTAACTGTATTGCTTCGATATCGCCAATGGGTTGTGGAAGTTAGAAGGCAGTCGCTTCACGGAAATATCAAAGTCCAGCCATACTGCCAACCGTAAAGAGTGTACCGCAGACTCCGAAGTGAAAGCTCCGGATGCGCCTGGGATTAGCGCTAGGATGAAGAAGAAAATAGTATGCTTAAGTTTATAACTTGTACGGTTACGCCAGACCGTGCAGTTTCACGATAGCTATTAGCAGGTTGCAAATTATGTTTGAACGGCGTCAGACCGCTCTGCGTAGGCGCAGACGTCGCCGAGCAGCGGGCTACACTTACTGTAATTATCATGAGAAATTGATATCAAACTTAAAATTCGAAAGTTGAAATTTTCTTCAGATACCTACTATTGAATCAGTAAACGAACTCATGAACCGTGCGATATATAGCGGTTATCAGACCTAAGGCTGTGTTACATTTGATCATCCATACAAACTTTCACATTTAAAGTAGTGGCAAGATTTATCTATATTCTAGCAAAGGCTAAGCGGAGGGAAAAAAACTTACTTTGATCTAGTTTGTCACTATCCATTGGGAAATCGGCATGGAAAATGTTATATGAACCCCTCGCCACTGATATTATATGTCCATTGTATCTCTACGTCAGCGTTCGGCAGTTGACTAGAGTTCTCATCATCGTCCTCTTAGCGTTGTGTTCTCATCTGCTATGGTGAGGGTTCGGGGTTCACCTGCCGGCTTTTTCTTCTTCACTTTGTCATGTCTTGGCCATCCTTGGCAGTAAGTTTACTGCGTATAGAATATTATATTTAACTAATAAAAATCCGAAGCCATTGCTAATTAGTAATATTAATCTATATAATAGGCAAACTTAATAGGTCTTGTGTCACTTCCACGATAACATTAAAATTTATAGCAGGAATTTCAGAACATTATTGCTATTTCTCATAGTACGGATGTTCTATGAAACGAATTATCGTAAATCTAATGTGATGTCGTTATAGCTAATTAAAATCTGTCTAATAACTGAGTAAAATGCCAATAAAATGTTAGAGAAATGACGATAATGTAGTAAATTTAGTGTCGTGTATTATGTTTATAAATGTTGTCATAATAATGTAATGTGTTATATAATAAACGTATAATGTTACATTAATTTTCAAGGCCCTAACTATGGGTAACCAGAGGTTGATTTTAAGGGCCGATTGACTGATGTCCGACCTCATAAGTATGGAAGGAAAGGCCTGCGCTAGATTGATGGACCCCAGAAATCTTGCTGAGAACGTAAAAACACTTTATGAACACCGAATTTATTAAAATTACAAAACCCTTCTTTTACCTTAGTATCCTGAAAAAAAAAATACAAAAGAAGGTTTTGAGAAATAAACAATACAAAGCATAATGATACACAAACAGCAAATTAACCTTTAACTTGTCTTGACGTATCCTTAAATAGGTCCCTTTTAGGTGCAGTGCAGTTCAAGTGAAGCGAACATCCAGGCAGCCACCTCGCGTAATAGACAGCGGTGGTCGCCATTAATCAGCGTTTAGACGGGTTAAGCGAAGGAAATACCCGTAAATAGCTGAATGCAAAACACGGCAGTTGTCTGCTCATCAATCAATTGGTGTCGTTCGGGAAAAACTCGCCGATCACACTTTAGCGCTTCGAACGCTGCGTTTCTTGATTTATCGTTCGATGTGACAACTTTCAGGGAGAAACAAGATCTTCCCGGCAAATCAGATCGATTGATTGGATTTTTTACTACTGAAATAAAGTAACGAAGTACTTTACATCTTTTAACAAATATTTACAAGGCAAAGTTTCGTGCAAATATTTCGAAAACTCATTTAAACTTTTGCATTTTTGACAAGTATATGGGGTAAAACTCGTCTAAGGAGTTGCAATAAGGAAGTTAAATAGCGAGACTGCAATCATTTTGGCAGTTGATGATATTGGTTTGGAATCAGGACGTTAGGAGCATAAGGTTCTTTATAGATATTTAAACAATGACATTGATATTATGCTTCACAGGACCCAAATGCTGACCTTTTTTTCTAGGACAATGTGACACACACATGGTATCTCTTTTCACTGCCATACTATGTTGTTATTTTACGATGCGTAGAAATAAAAAGACATGCAATTACATAACACAAAATATCCTTATTATTTTTTCTTCGGCAAATTATTTAGTATGTCACCAAAATCTAATGTTTTTGGAGGTTTCTTGGAAGGAGAGAACAAACAGCGAGAGAAAAAAAGTTCTTTGATCAAGATCTTGCGTTTTAAACACGACACTGTAACCAGACTAAAAGTAAAATGCACCCACTCTTGCCTTATTTGCTCCTAGTAGATGCAGCTATTTATTGTATAAACCATTTATTATCGACATCCACAATTTATGTCTCTTTAACTCTATTTTAATGTTGCAAACAGGATGTTTTATTACCGCAAGTTTCTGAGCTGATGAATTTTTAATTCTGCGAAGGACTTCATTTATCTTTCTCGGGATCATAACATTCATAACTGAGACGTGATGTCAAGTGTTTGTTGAGAACACAGTATTTTAGTGTTAACACTACGGACCACGGTCGATTGAAGTGTGACGTTCAGGCCACCTTTAGACGTTCTTCGAATTCTTGCCAAGAGATAATTTTTAATGTTCCCGTGTACAATGTAATACAAAGACAGCTCTGTGTTGAGACTGCAGTGCAAATAAAGAAGTGCTAGAATAGTGCGGTCTTGACATTTGTTTTATTTTTATGATTTTAAATAAAAGTTGGAACGGATTGGATCTTAAATATATTTTGCTATATAGCATGGAAGATATAACTGGTATAACTAGTGTTGTATTGCATAGTTTTTTGATCACAATATGCCTACAATATCTTGTATATTACCTATATACAGTGCTCGTTCGTATAAGCGTCTTGATATATATTTTTAGAATATATTTCTAAATAAGTAGAATTTATTAAATTACATGTACTTAATTATAAAAAAAAATCCGAACTTACGAAAAGAAAAAACCTTTGATTGCTATCGCAAATAGTAATACACGGTAGACTACATTACTATCGAACCATTCACTTTAGGCTGTACTTACAACAGATACATCATCTGTTCCACGCACGATAATTTATTGACCCCTTGATCGGATATGCATTGTATTTGTCATTTTTTCCATTACAGTACGTACTCAGAGTGAATATATTCACTCTATTTGTTGCCATAAACAATTTACATATATAAAAACTGAATATTCATGTATCAATTTGTATACTGGTATCTGATGAAACAGAATTTAAATTTTATTCCTTTTATTTGCTTTTATAACTGGCTACCGTGTTAAAATATTGACGATAGCAATCAAAGTTTTTGCTTTTCGCAATTTCGGACGATTTCAATAATTCTCGCCCAAGGATACTGAGACTCATATGCATTTATTACTAAACAGAATCAGCTTAATTGATCATGCGAGCAATTATGATTTAGTAATTGAGAGTGAAGTGTCCTCTTAAATAAGAAAAGCAATTTGAGCAATTTATATGCCACCAACAGTGTCAAATCGGACAAGATGAATAACAAAAACTCATTTTTATGACAACATGCCTTATATTTGCTAAGTTGATTCTTTGAACGACTTTGAACTGGCGCACAATAAAAATATTGTCACCAGAATGAAACGATCTCTCTCACCTCTGTTTGTTTGGATTTTTTGTGAAGAATTAGAAGTTTTCTTTTACTTTCCGAGTTCAATATTATATGGACGTTTTGTGTTCATTGTCAATGTATGCACGTAGCAAGTAGGCGACAACCGTACGGCTACCGTTTTTCTTGCTGTTTACGAATGCACTGAATTTATTTCTTGTTTCAATGTTGGAGTAAAAAACGTAGTTTGTATACACTGTCAGTAATATTCCGCCCACTTTAATGGTTGTATTGTATTTTTCTTATAACATGATGTAAATTTTTGAAGTCAGTTAATGCATTCTATTGTTGTCATACAAATGTTGATATTATACCAGTTAAGTAATGTCCGGTGTGGTATGGGACGGAATGTGTTTAGTTTCGCAATATTGGTGCCATTTATGGTGTAATTTATTGTCGTTGGAACCATCTTACTTTCAACTTTAAATTCAAGAAGTCAACTTATATGCGTTTTGGGTTGATCATTATAGTGATCTAACGTATAAACTTAGAGGTTGACTTGAGCCCCCGAAGATTTTGATGGCAACACATACCATATACCCACCCTTTTTATACTACTTTGTTCGTTCGTTCCAATCGTGTGCATTACCATTACTGCTCCCTTCAGCTCCACTGGTGTCAAGTTCTTATTCCGTTCTTGCAAATCTTGGGAACCTATTCCAGGGATAAAAAGTAACGTATGTGTTGTTCTAAACTATAATATTTACCTCGACCAAATTTTCATCTATGATCCGTTCAGTCATTTGAGCAAACATCCAAGCATTTTCACTAACTTTCACATTTATACTATTAATGGGATAGCATCAAGTTATAAATATCCTGAAGAGATTTAAACTAATATATTTGCCTTTCCACACAAAGATTGCATAAGTATGACGTGAAATACTACAGCTCTAGTGACAGTGTCGATATCGTTCAGGGTATCTGGCCCTGGCCAATTAGCAGGCACCCCTTAATTAAAGAGACCGTTAAGTCTGCGCCATTACGCCTGTCATGTCACCATTTATTCTGAATCTCGATACGATATGACGAACTTATCTTTTGATCATTTTGGTTCAGTTAATATGGCAATCGTGTACGATATTGTTAAGTGTTGCAATTTTGTTCACTTTATTTATGTATCGAAGCAAATTTTATATTTTTTCACTTTTTATATTTTTTTTGATAATTTATGACTTGGACCTAATTTTGAATCGATCACTTATCGATATGAGTAGGTTGTTTAAACGGTCATTATTTATAAACCGACCGATTTATATTCTCTTTTTTTTTTCTCTTAATACAGTCTTATTAATTAAATTCTAGACTCTACAGATTGACGATTTCTTAATAGTATCTAAGAACACTTTCCCCAATAACATACATCTAATTATAACTAAGGACCTCAGACACAACGCAATGCACACTCACCATTACTGCAAACTGTGCACCGAAGAGGCACTGATGAAATCAGTGTTCTTATTATATTATCTGCAATTTTATTCTCGGTAGGTACGTCGTCAAATTGGAGGTCAAATCGATCAATATTATGAATCTGCGTAACTTCTGCACAGCTTTATCGATGGAGGACAAATCAATCAATATTATGCAACAAAACGTTAATTTTATGAATGGAAATGTTGGGAGTAGAATCGTTGAAACGACGTTATAAAAAAATAGCTCGAGGTGTTAGACTTATGTTACCATAATTAAAACTTCAAGGTGATAATAGACTGAATACTGAAACAAAATTGGAAGTTTAATTAGAACTTATTTCGAAAAAGTTAATCTATAGAATGTGGAAAAAGGTAATTATTTTATTAGAACGGATTGGAACATTATTGGTATGAATTTGCAACTATAAGTAGATATAAACTGATATAGGGTAATGCAAACCCTAAATATTTATCGCATTCTAACATGATTAATCAGATTTGATTACAGAGTAATAGAACTCGTAATAACGTATTTGATGGTTGGTAACCACAGGGAAGTGTGGGTTGAAAGTTATTATCTCTAATTCACGTCAAAACCTCAGATTTAGTTAAAATAATTAATGATCAGTTTCTGCCGCCACCGCGCCATTCTGTTTAGGAACCTGCAATTAAGACAGTTATTACCGAAACATTGGCTTTATTAACAGCTTGTGTGGGCTTATTTGGTACAAAAGCTATGTTACCTTGGACCGATAGTGTTACTAGGCGTTCTATACTATACGCGCCCTCACAACACAATTTAATTTTAAAAAGTTGAAAAAGGATTCAAGAGCAGCCAGCCTCACCTATTAGCAACTCACCCATGTATGGGTTGTATTGTGCGAACTGTGAATGACCTCTTCAGCATAATAATGGGCGAAGGGATGCGCAGGAGCGCGTGCGGCGGAGGGGCGACCGGTTTGAAATTAGAACGTTTTTTATTCGAACCCAATGGCTTTGTCGGTGCCCGCCCGGTGCGCATGCGCTAACTCGACAAATGCGTCAAATGAAATAAGCCGTATTTTATTTCCTTTCGTTTTTGAATGGGCCTTCAAAGTTTCGATCCTGGGGTTTGTTTGGATAAAAACTTAGTAAAGATTATGGGTTCGCTTTTGTTATGTATGTATAGAAATTTAATATTCAAGGATTTGTGATCGATTAGACACACATTGATTTTCAAAACCTTGTGGTTTTGAAACCCTTAGCTGCTTTGTGATTTGGTATTATTAAATTTTGATGAATACAAGGTACCTACCTTCCTACCTTGTTATTGTAATTGATATCGAGGTTTGTGACTGATTGATTGCTGTGCTTCATATCATATACCTACATGGGCTAGTCTAATTGATAAAAAAGACGTGGACAACTTTTGATGATCCGAATTTACCTATTAAGATCAAGGATAATTTAATATGCAATATTGGCAGTAAAAAATTGCAAAGAGCTAGGGTATTTCCTTGGGTAACGGAAGCGACAACGCCTCTCTTCCTTTCTTTGGAAAGGGCGTGACTACTTCCGGCTAATTCTAGGCGGCAGTGGCCTACATTTTGAGTTACTTGGTTTTATCGTGTGTCTCTATAATTCTCAGGGGGTAAATTAGAGAGACGGTGAAGACGCAGGATCCCATCAATCCGTACTCTGACCGGGTATTCATTTTTTTTTTTCATAATGATGTACTCGTTATTAAACGGTTACTCATACAATTACAACCTTTAGGCTAATAAGTAATTTAAATTTAACTTAATAACCGGGTTTTTTTCTCTACTAACGTCCATATAACAGAGTAAGTTATATGGACGTTAATAGTAATTATCTTTATTATAAATTCATATTCCAAAATGGCTACTTATCAAAAATATTACCATAGTTACGAAGTGTACCTAAGGCCCCGGCTACATCTCTACGGCACGGCACCGTCCGCCGTCGCCGTCGACGGCGACGGCGCCGCGCCGTAGAAATTCACGGCGCCGTGCTACGGCGCCGTGGAAAGTGTGACATAAGGGAGGGCAATTCCCCAATTAGAGTAGTCGACTTCATAGTTCGACGTCAAAAAAACTGTAACCTGAAAACGAAACTTTACGAACCTTTACGAAGCTTTACGAACGTAAAAATTCTGAAGTAAACATTTATATTTTATCCCTTTCACACTAGTCGCGAGCTTGACGGATGACGTCTCGGTTTGATTGAAATGGCGATATTAATTCAGAGAAAAATTCAGTGTGGCGTACCATATGAAAATTTTCCCTAAATAATTATTGTTAAATTACATCTGAAATGTCTTTCACGATTCTATATTCTATATTCTATTCTATTCTATTAATTCTTTTTCGGATAAAATAACGCAAATGTGAGAAGAAAGTGAAGCTATACCAAAAAATAAGGATAAGAATAAAAACTAAATTGCAATTTGAACTTAAATTAAAATAAAAAACGAATTGTAACGGATTCTATTATTGTTTCTATTTTTATGTAAATATTATAACAAGACGTTGACCATGGCTCCGCTTGCATGAAATAAAAGAGATCCTATTTCCGCAATCCCCAAGAATCTAATTTCGGGATACCTAAATTGTATTATTTCAAATTAAGAGGGTGTTACATACCTCCAAAGGCCACGGTAACCACTTCCCATCAGGTGGACCGTGTGCTAGTCTGCCACCTAAATCGTATAGAAAAAAGATCTATTTCCCTGCCTAGCGATTGTCCTTTTTTATGGGTATCTGAGAGGATTTTCGCTCAACAAAAAGGACAGATTTATAGTTTGGATGACAATATAGGCTACATTTTATCCCTGTATAGGTTCCTCTAGATAGTTTTTATAATGACTATCGCATTGAGATTAAAAAACCCGACCGCAAGCTACTTTTGACCTTAATGACATTTCTTAAAAAATATGTTTTTGATATGATATCGAATATGAAAAAAAAAACTGGGTATTAGTTGCCGTCGATAAGGTCGAAAATGGCTTGCGCCTATTTTTTACATTGACTATAACCCAGAGACTCCAAAAATACGTGCAAGCCATTTTCGACCTTATCGACGGCAACTAATACCCAGTTTTTTTTTTTCATATTCGTGATCAACGTCATCTATACATGTCAAAAAACGTATTTTTTAAGAAATGGCACTAAGGTCGAAAGTAGCTTGCAGTCGGGTTTTTTAATCTCAATGCGATAGTCATTATAAAAACTATCTAGAGGAACCCATACAGGGATAAAATGTAGCCTATAATGTCATCCAAACTATAAGTTAGTTATTTCTTTATCGTGTGGGTATCCCTTCGGATGCCCACAAAAAGGACATAACAGTACAGCAGGATGGCTGGTACCTTACATACTCGAAATGCTTAAAAGTGTACGCCAACGCGCATCTTAGATCTTCAGATAGCTACAATATGTAATATGATTTAAATTATACATAATTATTATTACTGTCTAAAGTTCATTTTTGATATTAGCAAAGAAGTTCACCTCATGAATTAAAATCTTCCAAATGCATGGGAAAACTAATTTTTATTTGTATTGACAACCCTAAATTTGACATAGTTTGTAATTTTTATAATACGTTTCGTAATCTTATTTCAAGAAATGTAAATATATAAAAAATAAAATTAAGCGTGAAATGTAGTTCCGTTTGTTCTTTGATATTTGAGGCTGAAAAACGCACTCTTTCATCATATAATTTAATACGTTTGTTGTCTCACTGTCACTTCTTGGTTGACGTATCATTAGTCTTTGAAAGACGCGATTCGAAACATAGGACCGTGATCCTATGTTGTGTTGGGGCGGATTTTCGCGTCAATTGCGTATCTAATTACTAATCAGAATCGCGACAATGCACCACCCTCAAAAAATATGTTTTTAATAATGAATTCGTAATTTTATGAAATATTATTAATATATCACTGAAATATTAAAGTAAAATGTTGTAACATAAATAATAATATAATTCATGTAAATTAATAACATTGACGTATTTTTAGTAAGACACTATATATGTCATTGCGCGATCGCCATCTGAGAAATTTCGATTGAGAATCGCCCCCTGCAACACACCGTCCACTTTTTGTAGCCATTTTGTTGCACGGCGCCGTGAATTTCGACGGCGCGGCGCCGTCGCCGTCGACGGCGACGGCGGACGGCGCCGTGCCGTGGAGTTGTGGCCGGGGCCTAACATTCTTTAACTATTTTAGATACGGTGAACATAAAAACACAAACAGCTCGCTTGTGGAACAACAAGTATGTACACAAGGTTGTTTAGCAGATCATAAAAACTTTTTCAAGTGTTAAGTACTCACGCAACAACGACTAACAGAAAGGAACTTAGATCAAAATATATCGATGTTTGAATAAGTTGTTCGCCACTACGTACGCAGGCAGAGTACGCTTTACATCTGTAACTTCTGTGACACTCAAAACAAGTGATAATAAGTATTTACTCTGTAAGTTACATAAAGTTTCGAACGATTGAGGCGCCAGAATCCCCCCATTTGGGACCGAGTAAATAGAGATGAGGGAGGGAGAAGCGATAGTACGACGCAAGACTCGTAACCGACAGGTCGTGTGATCGTCCGCATCGAGCTTCGAACGCGATGTCGACTTTGTTTGCCGAACTTTTTGAAATTCGAATATGACATTTTGAATGAATGTAGATTACAGCATGCTAGTGGAAAAAATAAACAGTGTATACTCTATAGTGAATTTGTAAACATGTAAATTATCGATGGTGTGAGAATTAAGTATAATTCTGTGGCAGTATGGTGGATGCTGGTGTTAATGAGTGCGATAACACCGTAAATGGAAGGAACCAATTTGTGTTTCTCGTATTTGTGCATTTACTTCTCATTGGACTGAATGGAACTAATGGTAACTATTTTTTATTTGTTTTAATAGTTTTAATATTTGCTTAGAATTAGTATTTTGGATTAATAATTTGCATGAAAAGAAAATATAGTTGTAAATATGATTTTTTTAATAGTTTATTTTTGTTTACTTGGTTATGGATTGTTAGTATAGCGATTTCGTTAGGTACTTTTTGTCGTACACCAGTGGATAGGTTTGTTTTTATTGGTATTGCTGTATTGCTTGTGCAAAAATAGTCACGTAAATATATTTTTGAAGTCTTAGTCCAAGTAGTATGGAAGTAGATATAGGTATGGTAGGAGAATGTTATTATAGGTACCTAAGTAGTTTCATGTAGAATTTGCTTACAACATTTTCTGAGAGGAAGCATAAATTCCTTTGCCCCGATAAACAGGATTGATATGGATCTCGATAAAGTAATAAGCCCGTGATGCACTTAAAATACCCAACATTTTATTGGCCCTAAGTGTTCTATCGTAACCTTTTTTTCAATTAAACAACGGGAGCCATACATTCTTATCTGATCGGTATACCATGCTGTAATTAAAGTACCTACCGAGTCCAATTAATAAAATGTGGTTCTGTTGTACGGTAGCCGATACAGAACAATGTACGAACTTTTTATTTTTTAAGGCCGCCTTAATTAACGTTTACGGCCAGTTAAGAGAGTAACGAAACAGTTCACCACAGTTTTGACCTCACAGCTTTACTAGTGGGAAACTTTTTGGACAGCTTACAATAAAAATTAATGGCGATGGAATACTAAATAGTTTGTAATTAGTTTAATTATATTTGAGTTACTCGTTTAATTATATGACTTTAATATTCATGAAGTGAATATAAATATATTTTTGAATCTGTAAAAGGAAGTTTAACTTAATGACATTCAATTTGAACATCATTTAATGAGTATTTCAATGTGATTAAAATTGATCGAAATTAATACATCTTAGTTTGAATCTGTACTGGCATTACATTTTGAATATAAAGTTAACTTTCTTCTTTCTTTTAACGTTCCAATTTTAAATTATACTTTACATAAACCATAGAATGATATTCTATATTATGAAAAGATCTTATTGAAAATTTAATTCTTCCGAGTATAAAATAGAACTTTGGCTTGGTTTTAATTCTAGGGTATATTTACTGTGTCTAAGCGGTCTTGTTTACGGGGCGCGGTCTACAGCCATTTTGGTGGCTTGGTTCCTTTGTCTTCCATTCCTGCTGTACCTTATAAAATGTAGGATATGAATATCAAATTATTTTATGGTATATTTACATACTTATATTTATTTTGAGTGTTATTTTTTTTAATGTAATTTTGTCATAGAAATTTGAATTTATTGTTAATTTCGGATGAATGAACGCTGATTTGCGCATGCTCCAAATGCAGCAACCAATACCTAGGTAGTACTCAATAGCTAAAGTGGCGGACTTGAGCTCGTGCGGTTCCAGGTTTGAAACACTACCTGAATACACTTTTAAGATTAATTATTATAATATGTTTTAAAGAATGATTCACTGTTAATTCACTGATATTGGTGCATTTCGTTAGTAGGACCTAAGGAACGATTAGGCGAATGCATCTCATCTTAGGAATCAAATTTGGTAAAGTTGAATTCCTAATTACGGATTTTTTTGTGGTTGTTATTAGGATGTCCTAATAATAAACCAAAATTATCTAATCTATACTAATTTATCTTTATCTCACTAATTTATAAATACGGAAATTTCAATATGCCTATAGATTTAAGGAAGGAGGATGTTAGTTACTCCATCAAGCTAGAACGGCTGAAGGGATCTAGATGAAATTTTGCACAGAGATGCAAATTGCGGTCTGTAATAGCATTAAAGCTACATTTTACTTCTAGGAGTTAGATCCTCTGGGTGGGCTCGGCCATAGTTTGTGATTCGGGTGAACCCACGGGTAATGGCTAGTTCATCGTAAAAGCATTATGGCTAACAAGATATATTTGTACTCATATACGTAGTAAATGATACAAGTTTATAGCTTAGAAGGGTTAACGAGAATCCAAGTAATGTGTGAACCATGGTTATTAGAAAGCTTTAAATTATAGGTACCAACTATATTTTAAAGCCTTTAATATGTACAAAATGTGAATAGTATCTGCAGTGTAATCACTGTATTTATTAGGTATAGCTCGTGACATATACCTTGAACCAAAAATGTGCTCAAAATGTACTCTACATGCGCAGTACACGTTTCTTAGGTGTCTTTAGACAATCGTACGGGGTGCTACTGCGGTGGATGAGTTCAAATTCACTTATTCACCAAGCATAGATTATTACAAAACGATCGGCGCGCGTTAGGGCCTCATTTGTCTCGCGATTCAAGTCCAAGATACGTGACCCGAGGTATAGGTAGGTATTACTTACTATAAGACATCGAGATATTTACCAGGTCCTGTTTCGAGTTCTCGATATTTCGACACTGTTCCAAGCGCCATGATCATGAAGGAACACAGAGGAATGAGTGACTGTGGTATTTTAAATACTTACCTACGCTATATTTCGTATTCCGTTCGGTTGACTGATTTTTTTCACCCCTAAAATTATTTTGTTCCCCTTGTTTTGACAACCACGTACTTATTGATTGAGCAAGAATGTTACACACAATTAGCTGTTGTTACACCCGTTCCCGTTCCGTCACCCACAGGACCTTATTTCTGGGAGTTCAGATTGTAATCTATCTCGGTACCAAATGTTATCTAGATTCTTTCAGCAATTTTTGCGCAGAAGACTAACAAAGATCCATCTATACTCACAGAATTTTTAAATTTACAATATTAATCGAATTAATGATAGGTGTGGCAGTTTGCCCTTAAAAAGTAACTAGTGACCCGCCTTTACTTTGCTTTGTGAACATTCTTGTGGAAATTGATGTCAAAATGAATATCAATCAATTAGCCTACTGCAGTCCACTGCTGGACATAGGCCTCCCCCAATGTGCGCCACGTTTGCCGATCCTCCGCCTTCCGCATCCAGTCCGTCTCAGCCACCTTTCGCAGGTCGTCGGTCCATCTGGCTAGGGGATGTCCTACCCTCCGTTTTCCTACGCGCGGTCTCCACTCTAGGACTCGTTTGCTCCAACGGCCATCAGTCAAAATGAAAAATGAATATAGAACATATTTATTTTGACATCAATGTCCACTCGGAATAGTGTACCTTTCGAATGGTTAAAGAATCGATTAAAATATAAAAATGATAATCGTTTTGAATAATTATTAGCATACTAAATGCTTTGAAATTTCATTCAATGGTTAAAGAATTTTATTAACAGGTGTCTTGGTTCCGGAGATTGGTTTCCGCATAATTGTACAAACGCACATAATTTGAAATTATTTATAATATCGGTAAAGACTACATATATATGATCACTCAGTCAAATTAACCTGGACGTAACATCAAGTTGTGCAATGACAGTACATAATTATTGTCATCATAATCTCTGCAACGTTTCCGGTTCCATCAGAGGCTTCCACCTTGGAGCCTGAGGTCCGTTTGCTCCTTCTCCTTAATTTGATTTGAAGTATACGGCTTTTATGGGAGCGCCATGCCATGTCCCAAGAAGAAAGCCTGCACCAGATCCTAATCCGTCAATAAGGAGAATATGTACCGGCTGGCAGATGAGGTTAACTCTCCAGTCCGGTTTTCGTCCTGGTCACAGTACTACTTTGGTTCACATTACGGAAGATATCAGATCAGGTATGGAAAGCGGTGAGCTGACGGTATTAACTCTGTTAGACTTCAGTAACGCATTTAATACCGTAGATTTTGACGTGTTACTTGGCATATTGAGCACTCTTAACATATCTCCAACGGTGATTGACTGGTTTCGTAGTTACCTGTTTGGTCGCCGGCAGCGTGTTTGTGTCAAAGAGTCTATCTCCTCTTGGTGTACAACAACTGCTGGTGTCCCACAGGGCGGCGTTTTATCTCCCCTACTCTTAGCAGTTTTTATAAACTCAATCACCAACGAACTATCTTCTTCCTACCACCTGTATGCGGATGATCTGCAAATATATTCTCGGGCTCCGCTGGATAAACTAGCCGAAGTGATCAACACTGTAAATACTGACTTAATATCGATATGCAGCTGGAGTGCCTCGTACGGTCTTGAAGTAAATCCAAGCAAGACACAAGTCATTATTGTCGGCAGCTCCAGGTTGATTGATAAAATAGATTGGTCAACCCTACCCCAAGTGACCTGCAACGGAACAACAGTCCCTTACAGTGACAAAGTAAAAAATCTAGGCATTGTTATTGATAGTCGCTTATCCTGGGGGCCACAACTCCTAGAACTAAGGCGTAAATTTTTTGCTGCGGCGGGGTCCCTGCGTAGGCTCCAAAATTTCCTACCTACTGCCACTAAGATTGCGCTTGCACAATCTCTTATTTTTCCCATTCTTGACTATGCTGACGCCAGCTATCTAGATCTCACCGAAACCCAACTTGACAAGCTTGAGAGACTCCAAAATGTATGTATACGATTCGTATTTGGATTACGTAAATACGATCATGTTTCAGAATTTCGAAGAAATCTCAAGTGGTTACCTGTACGCCTTCGCCGGAATGCTCATATTCTCTCCCTATTGTATAATATCTTGTTTAACCCATTAACTCCTTCTTACCTGAAACAGCGATTTGAATTCTTGCACAACACTCACTCGAAGGTTTTGAGATCATCAGAGAATCTGAGACTGAAAATACTGAGCCATTCCACTAACTTTGCCGATAAATCTTTTCGGTTCAAGCAGCTCGGTTGTGGAATGCTCTTCCAGTGACTGTCAGGCTTGCTCAGTCCTTGGCTGTGTTCAAAAGACTAGTCAAGGACCACTACCTGTCTCTCTGACAATGTTGGAACAACTGATTAATAGTGTGATTCTGTGTAATTTATGTGTGTGTATTATTATATTATTGTTTCTTCTGGGATATTTATGTATAATGTATGTACCTATGTATGTTTATATATAATATTTGCCTATACTTAGGTAGCTATTATGTTTGTGTTTCCTTTTTTTCTCTCAATAGTATTATTTACTTTTCTTCAATATCCAATGTACGCCAAACTGCCCTAAAATTTTCTTCTCCTATTTTCTCTCTCCATCCCATGGTTGCCCGTAAGAGATTACCGCAGAGTGATAAGGCCGCCATTTGTATGTGCCACATGTATTATATTTCTGACTATGTATTGTATTATCTTTGGTGTACAATAAAGACGTTTATTATTATTATTATTAACTTCGGAACCAAATGTCATGACTCCATAAATAGTATGATAGCACATCATGATCTCGTTTATGTTTGAACTTATGCGAAACTTTAACAGTTACTAGATCTATGTTGTCATAAATCACTGTTAAGAAATTAAATAAAAGTAACCCCCGTCGTTAGCACCCAGTAAGTACCCCGGGAGGAACATTCATGTAGGAAAACGAGCATAGTTTAACAACTAAGTTTATATGTATTGTCCTTCAGTGACTTTCACGTACATCAGAAGATGATTAGAATATTATACTTTGGTATAATGTCTCACGGAATATGAATCACGTAATCGTTCGGAATCATAATTGTATCGTTATCGTGTCAACACTAGACTGTATTGAACAAGAATTATTATGTGAAAGTCTATAAAATTTTATCTCCCGTAATTCACAATCCAAACAGAAGCAGATAAGTACTTGAAATTAAGTCGTTCGCAGTAATCTCATTAGTTCTTATATCTGCTTGAGTAGTTGATAAAAATGTATAAATATAGTAATCGAATTATTCCTGTCGTGCACCCACATGAGCCACAAAAAGACAAACATGTCTGATAGTTATATTATGGTGCGTTATCAATGACAGTGACAAGTATTAATAAAGGACAACTACCGATGTTGCGCCTGCGGCTGGCAGGGCGTAGGGCTGCACGGACTCTGTGACCACGAGGCAGTTTACAAAAATAGTCTTATTCCTAAAAGATCTGCCTTCGCATTTATTAGACTTTCGCACTACTACGTGCATCGCGCTGGAATACATTTGACAATGTGTGAATCGATATGGAATACTTTCGCACTACCATGCTTCGCGGTGGAAAAAAATTCGAAATTATGGGTATCGATATGGAGCACTTTCGCACTAGCGTGAGTCGCGTTTCGGTACTTTAGGGCTACAGTTCATCGCTATTTTGAACTTCGAAATTCAGTATGACACACGACGTTTTCAAGTCTGCATGCTCTGAATCCAATTTTAGTTATTGGTCACAAATTTTGAATTGACGGTTTCTCAGACATAATCAGTTTAGACTAGTTACAAGGTATTTACAATTACATGGTCACATATGGGTATGAATTTATATAATGTACAAGGCACTAAGGCATGGTGCTGTTTAACATTTGACAGATATATACAGCCCAGACTCAGCGTCAGATGGTTGGAGTCAACAATAATAGTGCCCGGAATACGGCAATAGGCTCACGCACTCTTACGTGGGACCTAATTAACCTTCCGGGTATAAATTTATTATGATGTATTTGTGTATACAAGAGTCCGAAAAGATTTATTCATACCTATATAGTTTCCTTCACACATTTACATAATGAGACGATGGATATTGCGACATCTAAAACTCGTTCTTTTGTAAGCACAGGCAGCCCTATCATTAAAGGGACAAAAGTAAAAAAATAAATCACAATTATTACAATACCTCGACTGTCGTATTATCTGTATGTCTATCTAAATGCATTGGAACGAACAAACGGAGACGGTTATTGAGAGATCCATATGTTACTTTTTATAAAGAAGCGGCATGTCCACGAATAAAAGAATATTTCCAATAGAAGCGTCAATCGTTCGGCTTATCAGCTGGCAACGAAATGTTAGGCCATGATATTAGAACAAGTTAACTTTTTTACTGGTGAATGGGAGTAATGAACGCTTTGATTTGTGAACTTCGAAGAAAAAATGTGATTGTGAGATATTTTATGCTCTCTCGGTTTAGACAACTACACGGTAAGTGTGTAGTATTTTTTTATACATCTTGTATACAAAGTGGGCGTATTGTGGGTGGTTACGGTACAGACATTTTAACGCAAAAGTTAATTAGAAGTAGGTAAGTATTTAGTGTTAACCGTACATGAACGTATGTATTTATTTCTTGCTCTCAAAAAATGTTATTCTCATTAAAATTTTGCTACATGTCTAAATGGCCATGTATGATACGCTTTAACAATTACAAACACAATAAGAAAACATTATAATATTATCATGTATGAGAATGTTGAACATTTTCACAGAATTATATTTCTTAGCATTTTGCGGTAATGAGAGAAAGTAGAATATTTAACAGATGCTGACGTACACTAGCATAAAGTTACTAATTCAATAGGCATTTAACCTTATGGGGAATAGTTAGCTGAATTACTAGAAAGTATCTATCCCATTGGCAATCAAAAAGACATATAAAAGTACATATTTGTAGGTACAGGAGTGAAAGCACCAGAGATTTCCCACGTTGAAGAGATTGTATGTCCTTATAGGACTCAAGAAATAACATGGAACATAAAACAAGGGTATGTTCGATACGATCTTCTAAAAGAATGGAGCTTCAGTTAGATATGTCTTCTCTAGATTTGTTTGTGTTTGTGACTGCGAAAATGCCAGTGGAATTGTTTAGTAAAGTATGGGTTTGCAATAAATATAATTACTAGTTATATGGTATATGGTATATGACCATATTTTTATGAAATTTATTTGTAACTTGAAATCTTCTTCCTCTTAGCGTTAATTCCCAGTCGCATCCGAAGCTTTTTCAGCTTGGAGTCTGGGGTCCGCTTTATCAGTCTTAACTACGATTTTGACTAGATCTCGATATTTTCCGTGAAGCGATTGTCATCTGACCTCCACAACCCAATGTTAACATTAGGCGATATCGAAGCTTTGCAGTTAGACCGTTTTTTTTTTGGGATTTTAAAGGGCTCCAACTACCCGTAACGACTGCCATAGATGTTCTTATGGCAACCGGGACCGACGGCTTAACGTGCTCTCCGAGGCACGACCAGACCAATGCAAATACCCATATTTCATGAACACAAATATTTGCACTGAGCGGGGATCGAACCCGCGCCTCCTGCGTAGCGGCCGCGTTCACTACCGCTACGCCACGGAGGCTGTCTTTGTAACTTGAAATATATTATTATTATTCTACATAAATATTTATTCAATTAGCCCATCACAGCCCATTGCTGGACATAGGCCTCTCCCAATGTTTGGAGACTCTGACCTACTGTTTCCACGCTGGCCAGTCGGGTTGGTACAGGGTTTTATTTCGAGTTTTCCTTCTCTCGCAGTGATATTGTCTGCGTATTTTTATGTTAGTCGCCTCTTACGGCACCCTTCGGATGAGATGGGGTGGTAATACTTGTATTCTCCGTCACCATACGGATTTCATATACGAGTATTATCATTATTATAGTTATCGCAGTATCACGTAATCCACTGGAAACAAATTGAAAACGGTTCGGTCCGACGCGATTCCATCAATAGAATGTCACTTTGTCTAAAGGCCCTGAACAAAAGTCGTTCTCTTGAAAGTATTAAGCTCATACTGTCTGGTTTATCTATATTTATATGTACCCGTAAAATTCGAGAGTCGGTAAAATATTATTATCATCACAGTGCTCTGTTCTCGAAGTTATAGGTTAATTTTAATAACCGTAAAGTGATCAATGTAATATTATACGTATGGTGTATATTCTGACTGCTTCAGTGGTGCAACAACAGCTATGCGTAAGATCTCGAGTTCAACTGCTGGATAGGAGGAACAAAGTGTTATATATAATATACTAGCTAACCCGGCGAACTTCCTACCGCCATATCTTGTGATACCGTTCCGGCTGCATATCTTGAAATTTATCAGTGTTTCTCTACAATATATTTTTTATTATTTATTATTTATTTATTTTTTATATTTCTCTTATCTTATCTTATCATATAAACCTTCGTCTTGAATCACTCTATGTATTAAAAAAACCACTTCAAAATCCGTTGCGTAGTTTTGAAGATTTAAGCATACATAGGGACGGACAGACAGCGACAGCGACTTTGTTTTATAATATGTAGTGATGAAGTGATAGTGATGATGTAGTATAGTAGGTATGTAGTGATTAAAAAATAATGGCGTGAGCTGCTGCGAACTACATCATCGCATAAGAAAGACGAGTTGTTGCGTTGTGAACATAAAATTATTTCTTCTCAATTGATCTCGCGAATGATTGATAAATTGGTTTGTTTGGAATAAAGTGACACTTCGAGTTCAATTCGGTACAATTGATTTGGTATGGTAGATCGCATTGAAATCCAGTTTTTTTTAAATATTGATCTTGATCTTTGCCAGTTGTGTTTGTTTAAGAGTAATCTTCATTAACAGTATTTAGTACTTATAGCTACCGCAGTAAATAATCTTCGTTATCTTTACGACTAGGTTTAGGTAATATATAGGTCTCTTCCTCTGTTTTATCTTTGTGTAGTTGTGTGGATATGTACAACAAAAATCCTTGTAGTTTTATAATTTCAGTGTAATGCAAATCATATTAGATTATGCTGTCGTATTATGCGAACTTTTTGTATTGTGAATGATAGCGTCATTACTCGTAGAACTTCCTATTACATTAATCGTTAACAATTTTTACAACACACCTGCTCATAAAAGTGCTATTATTTTACCGCAAATAGGCACGGAATGACACCTATTATCAAACTGTGGCTTCTTCATTGCTATAATTCACAAGTGAGTTATAGATTATTTTTTAAATTTTATAGGTTAAGTTTCTATGTTCTTAAAAAAGTATCGATACAAAAAAGAACGTGTTTAATAGTACGAATAAATTAATATGCCTATTGGATGTTCATTTGATGCATTTTCGTATTTAAATAAACAATTTCAACTTGTAATACTTAACTTACTAATAAACAAAATTTTCACTAAAATTTAACTTTTTTTTTCTCTAAGTACAGGAAAAAAAAAACAGTAAAAAAAGTTAAATTCAAACCTTTTTTTTTTTTAATATGGCCAACCGCCATTATTAGACGCGCGCACATAGGAAAACGAATTAATTTGTAGTATTGTTTATTTAGTATTTGTAGTATTATTTTATTCGCAAGTGTGTTGTAAAACGACGTATTGCACGCGTGAGTATGTTGATTACCGTCCTCGGCGCTCTTAAGACCCTCGCCTGGCGGCTCGGGTCTCAATGGCGCCCCGGCGGTAATCACCAACTTTGCTCACTTGTACCATAATGTACTATTATACCTACTTAGAGCGTTTAAATACAATCATTATTAGTACATTATGGTACAAGCGTGTAAGGTTGGTGATTACTGCTGAGGCGACATTGAGACCCGAGCCGAGGACGGTAATAACCATACACGCGAGTGGCATACGACTATTTTCAACACACAATAGTAAACAGATCATTCGGTACATCATTCACTTCCAATGGCTTTTATAACACTTGATAAACTATTTTAAACAAAAATTGTGTCCCGTTTCCCTGGGAGAGGCAGGAATGGATTTTGAATTTGTCAATCTCAATGAATTTTAATATCTCAATTGTATGACAGCTACTTAAACTTGTGCGTGATTTGTGGTTTTCTTCCGTACAGCCAGTCTAACAGTACCTATAGATAAACATAATCGTTCATGACATATAAATTGCACCAACAATAATGTTGTACGTATGAGCAGGTAATTAAAAAATAATAATATAAGAATGACAAAAGAAAATCAAAAATAATAATTTTCCAATGCATCTTGTTCGAATTTCAAAATATTTTCGACCAAACGTGGTTCAACGTTCTCGCCATGTGCATGTTGTTCAAAATTATAGGTATTGTAAGGGGCTGTAACTTTGACCTTAACTGAAGTAAACTGATGGGAGCAAGCTACAAAAAATTCATAGGTTAAATAAAAGATCACTTGTCAAAATTTTTTTGGCTCCTGACTATATTAAATGATGATCATAGTACAGACAACCGGAACCGACAGCTTAACACGTTCTCGGAGGATGAAGGAGTTTTGATATTTGAAGCGGTCAGTCACCTAAAGCTGATGGTGGCATTCCTGTTATGAGTGGGATATTATGTAGAAGAGAGAAATGGCTGAAATATAGGTTTTTTTTTTAAATTTTGAAATTTCAGTGGCAGGATTCAATCTATATGTAATTGATCAATATTTTATAAAGTATAAAAATTAAAACGACAAATTAACCGGCTATGTCATATTATAAAATAGTATAGTGATAACGATAGAATATTATGAATTATGTTCCTTGAAGTAATCTATATTATTAAAAATGAAGGTTCCTAAGCTCCTCTATAATTGAACACTTGTCTTTTACCCTTTTGTCGCGCTTTTTCCTCTATCCCCCAAAGGTTTGCTGGGAGAAAACTCAATACTGAGTTAAGCTCGCCTTTGTACATCAAAATGTATTTGCTTTGACTCTGTGTATAATTTTTAGTGTGCAATAAAGAATTAAATAAAAATAAAAAAAGGACTCGAGAGCAGCTCGATCAATTCAATCCTTATGTTCCAAGGATAGTTAAAAAGAAGTTCCCATGGGTCACGGGATTGGGAACAGAATTCCACGCGGATGAACTGAAACAGAATTCCACATGGACGAAGTCGCGGAATATCAGCTAGTTTTTAATAAAAGCCATTTTCAGTACCTTGCCATTCTTAAGACACGTACTAATATTAAAAGTCATATATCTAAAACATTTTTTGGAGCACTGAGTGTTTCGAGAAATAAAAAGGGAAGAAAGGGTATTCTAAATTTGAATGCTTATACTGTAAGGCATGTAAGCTGCTACCAATCCTCTTGATATAATCTCGTAATCTGACGATACCCGTGGGAACTAATGGGATGTATACCATCGCGTCCTTGAGATTATATGACTTCACCATATTATAAGGTATTATATATTGTAAATGGTGAATGTACATACAGAATTTTGGAGTTTTAGGACTATATTTCCTCGAAGGATTGGCTGATAATATCATCATTATCAATAGAAAATTCAGTTATTCATTGAATATAGGTTTAGACTAATGAAAGACTGTCTATAAATTGCATATTGTCCGAAATTTAAAGCTTAGGATCCATCATATCCTCCTCCTAATAAAAGTTCACCTTAGAAATAGATTAGGTATATTTTAAACTAACCCGCGTGGCTCCGCCTGCATGGATGTCGGTTATCGTGATCAAACATAGCCTATGTGCTTTCTCAAGGTCTAATCTATCTCTGTACCAAATTCCATTAAAAACCTTTCCGTAGTTTTTAAGAGAAAGAGTAACAAACATCCATCCATGCTTATAAATTTTAAAATTAGTATGATTGCTGAACGGATTTGGCTGAAATATGGTACAGGGATAGATTTATAGCATAGAATAACACATAGACTCGGAAATAGGTACAAAAGGGTAGCGGGAATGTTGGGATCAATGTTTCAAATACGGATGGAGTCGCGGGCCTCAGCTAGTTTAACATAAATTAGATAAATAAATTACATAATATTATATTCGTCACCGTGTCGGGTTCGTCCATTTTCGTAACTGTCATTTTCATAACCAGCTACGAATGTGGAATTTTTTTCTTGCTTTCATAACCAGTTACATTCGTCCATTTTTGTAATTGTCGTTTTCATAACCAACTGTCATAACCAGTTACGAAAGAAGATTTTTTTTCTATTTCGTGCCAATCCCGATTGCATCTGAAGCTTGCACTTTAAAACTGGGGTTCCACTCTCCTACTCCTCATTACTCCATAGGCCTTCTACTTTTGAATTGCAGTTTATATGGCAGTAATACCAGTTGTTGAACTTTTTAAGACCAATACATCCATCCATACTAATATTATAAATGCGATAGTAACTCTGTCTGTCTGTTACGCTTTCACACCTAAACCACTGAACCGATTTTGATGAAAATTGGTATAGGGGTAGATAAGACCTTGAGAAAGGACATAGGCTATGTTTGGTCGCGATAACCGACATCCACGCGGGCGGAGCCGCGGGCAAAAGCTAGTAGGTTATATTTATTACAAATATACTGTATATCTGTGTCCGTTCGTTCAACCGTTCTTGATTTGAATTCAAAACTCTGTTGTCTAGTCACGAACATCAAAATAATTTACGTTGGGACGCGTATGTACCCAGCTGGTTTAATTCCAATATGTCTTAGTTTGAAACTTTGAATAACCAAGGACACGAGGCGAGGACGGATGCTTTGATAGATTACACGCTAGTATCGTTGACCCCGGGTAACATTTGTTGAAACTTTATTAGGTATTTTGTATTTTTTTTTACAACGCTATCTAAACCCATGGTAAGCTTAATTAGCTTGTGTTATGGAATCTACAATGCGGATATACATACTTAGTTACTTTTTTTTTTGTAAATACATACATATTATACATAGAAACACCCAGACCAATGCAAATATTTATATTCATGCATACAAATATTGGCACTGAGCGGGGATCGAACTCGCGCCTAAAAAGGTACGGCTCTAATCTCCATAGAAATTAATTTTAAAATAATTTGTCTCAAAATATTACAATGAATATCTAAATTCGTTCACATCGTGTAGGTAAAGTTAGCTATTTATATAAATGAATACGTCGTTAGGTACCACGCCGCGCTGAGACCTAAGACAGGTACCTACTATTTAAAGAGTTCTCAATAGTAACTTGTGTTCGTGAAGTCATTGTTACATACATATACACTAGCATACTTCTGAATTAGTATGCGGAATGATAAGTTAATAATATCTCTCTGTACGTTTTTCATATACAGAGCTTAAAACTAGAATTCTCATGTATTCTGTAGCGCGCTAAAGACATTGAGCACAAAGACAATAGAATACCAAATACATTAATTTTCATGTGTAATATAAACAGTACCACTTTTTAATCTAGACACTAGACAAACTAGACTAGATACGGCGCGTGAAAAAGAATGAGACCGTCAAGCTGAGTGCCACCGTTGTAACATGTTATGTGTGGTGACCCTCTTTTCCGAGAGCAGCTTACCATCAGCTGCTCATCAAATTGACGTTTCCTATATTAAATACCTACATACATACATACATACATACAATCACGCCTTTATCCCTGGAGGGTTAGGCGAGGTGAATTAACACCCACATTTCACCAGTCATTGTGTTAGGTCCCACGTAATAGGTGGTGAGTCTATTACCGTATTCCGGGCACTATTGTTGACTCGAGCCATGCATCAGAGGCTGAGTCTGGGCTGTATATGTATATCTGTCTGATGTTAAACAGATATTAAAAAAAACCTATTAGAGACTAACACTAGTATGACATTTGACATTTTTTTTTATATAGGACACGTCAATTTGACTTCACCTCGCCTGGTAAGCTGAAGGCAAAGTCTCTGAAAAGAGGGTCACCATAACAGACACGTATCATGTTAAATTAGTTACATTAGCGGTGAATGTAAGCTAAAGTTGTATTTTTTTTGTATTCTTAGCGCAGAGCAGAGCACCGCGCATCAAGGAGCACCCATCGAACACAGTGTCGGGCCGCAGTGAGCCCGCCACCCTCAGATGTGTCGTGGAAGGCCGGCCCAAGCCATTTGTGCAGTGGTATAAAGATGGATCTCTGTTGCCACCCGCTGAAGACGGTCACAGAGTATTGTTGGAAGATGGGCTCTTGTTCTTAAGGTATGTGAATAATTCTTAAAAATATTAAAATTGAATGAAATTTTTAAGCATTTATTATGTTAAATGTATAAATCGATTAAGAAAGAGAAAAGAGAATCGACCTCGGACGGGACTCGAACCCGCGATCTCTTTCTTAATCGAATATTCAAATTGTTATGCACAAACACGCAGTAGTAAGTGCATACAATTTGATTTACCGTTTTAAAGCAAGACCAAGTGTTATTTGTGTAAACTAACATGCTTTTGTCGTGACAAAGTGCATGTTTTACACGCTTCTATCTCTCATCAGATTGACTATTCACTTCGTCTAATAATCTGTTTCATCAATCTTCTTTCGTCCATCGCTTTCTGTACGAGTATAAATGATTTAAAATCGCTCAGTCTCACTTACTACATCTTTACACAATTTCTTTCACTTGTGTCACTCTTACTACGTTAATCAGAAAAATACAATTTATCATATTTTTTTTCTATTTTAAAACCGTAGCTTTAGTTTCACTTTAATTTACTTTCACTATTTTACTGCACCAAACACTGCGTAATTTTAATCAACTCCTCCAATAATGTCATTGTGTGAAATGTAAATGACATTTCACAAATTGCAAATAATCGTAACAATCCTCACAAATGGTTACAAAAACACTATCCCTTTGCTGACTATATTGTTTCTTCTATTGTGTAGCATTTAGGTCAGGAAACTCCCTAGACGGTAGAAACACGCGAAGCAACACATAAAATACTAAGACAACTGCCCAAGTGACACAAGATTTGCGTCCTTGGAGTAAACCGTAGTAAAAATAAAAACGACATAAAGTACGCCAGTCTACTTGATCTTTCCTTATCAGAGTTATTTTTCGTTGAGTGTTCTATATCAAGATGTTGCCCCTAAATAAAAAACGAAAACATTTGAAGAATCATTGTGATTTTCTCTTATAACGGTTGAAGTTAATATTGAAACCTTTCTTATGAACTTACTTGACGCATAATCCAACTTGGACTATTATGAAGGATGTTCATTGTCCGAACCTAATATGATAATGTTATCCTCAGGCTTTATTAGTCCTTTTTTGCTTCATAATCTTCTTGACATACCATTGGCATAGCATCTCACTGTCCATGACAAATACATGCTTGCTTGACGGCAATTAGCTCGCCCGAATGTGAGTGTTAATACATTTTTGCCTACAGCTTCGAGAATTTACGTACGTAAATAGTGTATCAAAGATACCTTCTTTAAATATTAAGATAAGTAAGATATCTAGCAAAATGACATCTCATGACTGGTTTTATTAGAACCAAAGTGACAGGAAACTGCCAAGACTATTCACTCTATAAATTTCAATGTGAGTTGACACAAGGTTCCCATCTGCAGGGTAAATCGTGGTAAAAAGGAGAGCGATGAAGGCGTATACTGGTGCGTGGCACGCAACATCGCCGGCGAGGCCGTCAGTCACAACGCTTCGTTGAATGTAGCCGGTGAGTTGAAGATTACTGTCGACGAACATCATTTGCATACAAACGTTGTTGTAGTATACTGTGACCTTTATCACTGAAGATTTATTGGGTGTGCTATTGTGCTGTTCAAAATTTAAATTAGGAATCTAACATTTGAGTAATTTGTTCTATTAGTAGATATGAAAGGTAGTATTGAGAGAAGTACTTTTGTCATACATTTTTGTAATAAATGCGTATTTTTGTAACATTTTCATTGAACTCACTGTTACTCTTTTTTCAATAGTTAGTTAACATTTAAAAGCAGTACGATTACAAACTCTCATTACTGAAAAAGAAATTACGGTTCACATTTTATTTTGCTACATTCATATCAATTCGTCGTACTATCAATAGTTTTACTTTACAGTACTTCGTGATGAGTTCAGAGTTGAACCTCGAGATGTTCACGTAGCAGCTGGAGAACCAGCTTTGTTAGAATGTGCACCTCCTCGGGGTGTCCCTGAACCTTCCGTCCATTGGCTCAAAGATGGGCATACGTATGACGTCGAAGTCAATGGCAGGTGAGAAAACACCAAAACAATTGTAAAATTGTATAACAGTATTAGAAGAAAATAATGGTGCTACAGAGTTTGATAACGAACCTATTATAATAAATTGGAAAAAGCGAAATCAATTCTCGGGCGGGACTCGAACCCGCGATCTTTCCCTTACAGGGGGAACGCTCTGACCACTGAGCCACCGAGCTTCGCCCGAGAGTGACCCAATTTTTCCAATACATCCATCTTACGGCGATGGTAGGAGTAATCTACCGATATTCGTACGAACTATCGGAATCAATGAATGATGTTGCAATCATTTTTAAACATTGATTTTTGATAACTCCGCACAATCAATTAATTATTCGCTTTTTCCAATTTATTATAATTTGTTTAGTCTAGCAAACTAATTGCTTTAAAATTATCTTAAACGAACCTATTATCAATAAGATACGAGAACCTATTATCAAAATTTAAGCCAAAGAAATCATCAATAAATGTCATTAGGAGTTCTTTATTTTGTATATCTTGAGATTTTTATTAAAGAGAAAATACATTACAGGGTAACAGTAACGGATACAGGAAACTTAAAGATCTTGGAGACATTACCAACAGATAGCGGTCTGTTTAGATGTGTGGCGTCGAACATTGCCGGGGAGAGGCAGTCCCGAGCCGCCGCACTTATCGTATTGAGGCGCCCGCACTTTGTTGTAAAGCCCAGTAACATAACCGCACTCGTTGGACAAACTGTTGAATTTAACTGCCAGGTAATAACTTTAAGCTTAGTGGTGGCACTTCACATGGCTATTTTGTATTTGCTTTTCTGACATCTTTGGTAAATAATTACCACAGGTAGACAGTATATTTGACAAAGTATAGGCTTTGTTGGCTATTTGACAAATGTGGCTAATAAATATTATATAAGCTTACCTTGCACTTGTTAGTTTGTTATTCTATCTGTATCGTTTTCTGTATTTGCATGTTTGTACGTCAAATACTTTGTCAAATATAACAAACGCCCAATAGCATACACAATAGCCATGTCAAGTGCTACCATAAACTAACATGTTGGATGTCCTAATCATTTAAGAACTGTGATGATAAATGCTTGTGTCGCCTTTTAGAGTTATGATGCAAATGTAAAAATAACATGGGTCAAAGAAGACGGTACTTTGCCAACACATGCCACTATAATCCGAGGGCTATTAAGGTTGGAACATGTGTCTGCCACCGATGCCGGCGTCTATTCCTGCCGGGCGGACAGCCACGCGGGCACCAGTATCACAAGCGCTACGCTCACAGTTTACTGTAAGACAGTCTCTATTTAAATCGATTTTATTGCATCAATAATCCTAACAAATGTCTGTTCTATTTTAATATGGCCATCTGTTTCAGCCTTACCACACTTCACGCAGATACCATCGAATCTAACCGCATGGGAGGGCGATGTGGTTTCCATTCCTTGTGAAGCTAAAGGGTTACCTACTCCAACAACATTTTGGATTATTGAAGGAATCCGAGATTCTTTGCTTTTCCCGGAATGCACAAAAAGTAATTCTAGCTTATTGTATTTGGACGGGGCTCGGGCGGATCACAGCGGGAGAGTGATTTGCACAGCCGTCAACGCAGCTGGCAGCGTTATGCAAGAGGCTTATCTTAAAGTGCTAAAGAAAGGAAACAATGAACTTAAAGAACCTTCTTTAGATCGTGATTATAATGTAGAGTACGAGCGAGAGACACACATGACACAGTACGAGCTAGTTCAAGCGAGAAAATATTTGCAACAAAATGTACTAGTATTGAGAAGGGTGGAAGCATTGTCACCGGTATCTTTAAAAGTTGTTTGGGATGTAAGTATTATAATTTTAACTTAAACTTAAACTTTAACTTTTAATTTACAAAGCTCTTTCCAAAAATTTTAACTTTGATTTCTTTCCAGGTTCTAACTGACTATAATGAATACTTAGAAGGTGTTAAAATTTGGTATAATGCAACTACGATCAATTGGCGTAATGCAACTGAAGAGGATATTACGATTCAAAATAAACATTCCGAAACCATTCTCTGCTCCAACGGCTCTCTGTTGAACGTAGATAATAGTGGATCATCAAGCTATGTTCTGAATGGTTTAATGGCTTACACACAATATGACATATTTTTGATGCCGTTTTACAAGATATTACTTGGGAAACCTTCTAATATGATGACAGGATATACTGATGAAGACGGTAAGAAATTTTATGGGCTCATAAATGTATATCAGATCTAGAATTCGGAGCATTTTATTGCTGTTGTTATACATGTTTTGGTTACATGCTGAACGGCATATATTTTATTTTCTCACCTGTATGCGCTGTATAGAATACCAATCTTGTTTGTTTGTTTATAATATGGTTTACACGTACTTTATGGTGTGGTAATATTTTAGTACCTTCCGCACCGCCCCAGAGCGTGACGACGGTTGTTTTAAATGCAACGTCGGCATGGATACAATGGAAACCACCACCTGTGAGCACGTGGAACGCAGAACTTACTGGGTATTTGGTAAGTTTTGTTTTACAAATACTGGTGGCGAGACTAAATGATTTTTTTATTGAACTTTATGTATACATGTACATAGGCTGACTTAATGCCGTAGGGATTCTCTATCAGTCAACCAAAGTTGGTGCAGAGATAAATTAATGGATGTATTATTAATAGTGACATTTAGTAGATGAACACTATAATTATATAACTAGGTCCAGTACCATGAAGTAGTAATATACTATTATACCATACCATATACCTATATATAAGACAGCCTCCGTGGCGTAGCGGTAGTGAACGCGGCCGCTACGCAGGAGGCGTGGGTTCGATCCCCGCTCAGTGCAAATATTTGTGTTCATGAAATATGGGTATTTGCATTGGTCTGGTCGTGCGTCGGAGAGCACGTTAAGCCGTCGGTCCCGGTTGCCATAAGAACATCTATGGCAGTCGTTACGGGTAGTTGGAGCCCTCAAAAATCCAAAAACCAACAGTCTAGCTGCAAGGCTTCGATATCGCCTAATGTTACCATTGGGATGTGGAGGTCAGATGGCAATCGCTTCACAGAAAGTATCGAGGTCTAGCCAAATCCGTAGTTAAGACTGGCAAAAGCGGACCCCAGACTCCGAGCTGAAAGCTTCGGATGCGACTGGGAATTAACGCTAAGAGGAAGAAGATACCTATATATAATATAGTAGAAATGATTAAGTTTTAAATTTTATTAGCCTTTTGGTCGTAGTTTTTGATAAAGCCAGGATTAACTAGAATCTATAAACAAACTAATTTGTGGGAATTAATATTATTATTTTAAAGATTTTAAAGATTTATTTCAAAAATTATAATATTATCTTCAAGTTTAAGATAGTACTAAGAAATTAGAGTATGCATTTTCAATATTAGTTACATTTTATGCAACAATGCATCAAAAATATGTCATGGTGATCTTACATGAAAAAGCACTTGTGTGTATTATGGTACGGATAAGACTCTTGAAGATGTTCGCAGCAAGTGCAATTTTACTAAGAACCTCTCGTAAATGCAGATTGTAATACGTGTGGCTGGAAGTACTGGAGGACGAGTGGTGGGTCAGATGTCTGTGGGCGCGCGCACGCGAGCGGTGACAGCAAGCTCGCTGCGCGCGGGCGAAAGGTACAGCGCTCGGGCTGCGGCCGTCTCGCGCCGTGGTCACGGACCCTTCAGTGCGCCCGCGCATATACACATGCTACCTACGCACTCTCAGAGACACTATGTACAGTAAGTATCTAGTCATCTGTATAGTTGATTTTTTTATACTGCTTAGGTCGCAGACAAGCACACGGCCCACCTTATGGAATGTGGTTACCGTGGCCTTTGGACCCGCGATCTTTCCCTTACAGGGGGAATGCTCTGACGGAATTGTATTTACAGCTTTACACAGCCCCAATATCCCAATCTGATACTAAAACCAAATAATGTATTTTACACTTTTATAATAGACGCCATTTGTTACTCAGGACTGAACCGCCAAAAGACACGAACATACCGCACATATTTCAAGAAACTTGGCTGCTAGCTCTTGGAATAACTCTATTCTCAGTGATCGCTATTGGTGTATTCAGCATTTACTACATTAAGCGACGGAACAACATCCAGAGAAAGAAATCCAATGGTAAGTCCAAACATTCTTGTGCAGTGTGCTTGTGTAGTTGTCATACATCTTAGGCACATAATTGAAATATTGGTCTCAATTGTAGGTCAAGCAATTGTCACAGCTCAACAGTGTCTATTGAATAAAGACACTATTTGGTTAAGGGACCGGCCAGTGTTCGCCGCTCCAAATGATCCCACTCTAGACGTGAGCAGCTGTCACCAAAGTCTTCTACATGGTTAGTATCAAAGCTTATCTGTTCTGATAATCGAGTGTTTACTTATTGAGATTCACTGACATATTTCTCACGGTATAAATTCAATTGTAATAATAGCGGAATTTACGTATAGAATAATATGTTTACAGGCGACATTTATGTTCGTAAATCTCTCATCTACATCCTACATTGAATTAATATTTAAGTGGGAGGTTGTCGAGATATATTATGTCCATTGAAACGTTAAACAAAATTAAACGCTTATTTAAAATTGATATTGTAAATGGTACAATTGATATAAATCTACTGTATCGTTAGGTGGGCAATCAACGAGCATTCTAAGTGTCGAGCCAGAATACAGTCTACCCCAGAACTCTATTCAAGGATTAGATGCGTCGAGCGTCGACAGAATGCGACGCATACCACCGGAACCTTACGCCTCTAGCGCCATTTACACAGAACTCAATTTCAAGGTACGTGTGTCTTGATAAGCTTTTCGAGAATTACATTGTTGACTCTAGATTACCACGAATTCGCATAAGTCTTATCATATGTCAAATACCTATAAACATTTCCGTTACTGTAACAATAAATATCAATTTCCTAACAGGACAATAATGAAATGGGAGACCCGAGGAACTGCGCGGAAAGACGATCTCATAACAACAGTATTGTTAGATCATGTAATGGAAGTATTCAGTACTCGAATGGGGAATGTTCGACGTGTTGTCACAGTACGTCTAGTAGATCAACGAAAGACTACAGAGAGCCGAGACACGAGAACGCACATAATGAGATTAATGTTTTGGAGGACGACTGTGCCTCTTGTCATACAAATAGGTCCGGATCAAGAAGTAGACAGGACAAAAGCAAAGTGTGTCCTGCGACTGATTTAGAGTATGACTATCCACAGTGGCACTGGCTCGGGAGGGAGAACAGTTTTAAAATTCCCATTCAGACGAGCAGACATTCGAATGTAGCGAGGTCGGAACAGGGCTGTCAAATAAATCTGTGTGATATATTACCACCACCGCCGTATGAGGTAAATTGAACTGGTTTACAATTTTTGCTTTCGAACTCCATCAGTTTTTGTAATGGACAATGCGGATATTTAGATTTAATGTATTTTTTCAGAGCCCAGAAAACAAGAACGTGTATGGAACTCCAAATAATTAAGAAACCGAAAAGAGGAAGTGCGAAATCAAAAGCAATAATCAACATTATCTTTTCAAATTTTATGAATAGTTTACAAAATTTTAGGGATGTTGAAATTGGAACCGAATCGATGGTATTAGTTTTAGGTAGATAATGTTTAATTAATCGTCAGGCAAAAATCATAACCATTGTAGATTGTCATAGTAGTGCTTGTATATGTAGATATCGTACTTTTGATATTTGTATCTCGTAATTTATTCCTAATCTAATTCTAGTCACAGTAAATAGGACTAGTAAACATACATTGGTAATTACTCAGTAAGGCTTGAAAAATACGTGTTCAATCAAACTTCCATGAAATATTTAAATAGATGTCAAGCCATCTAGTCACTCGTAGAAACATTTCTCAGAAGCCTGGTAAATATGAGTATGAGTAATGTACTTATCTAGCGACAAGCTCTAGGGATGTTTTAGTGTTTATAGGAGTGGTAGAAATATATAATATATAAATACTTGTAGTGTAACTATTCGTATACACCCAGCTTTTTATTAGTTCTTACTTAGTTGTAAGGACATAATATAAGGCGCTATAATATATGTTTTATTCAAAATTATAAAAGATTTATTGTAACTTAGTGTTCTCGTTAATTCGGTTAGCTTAAAAGTAAACATTATTTGTGTTAAGAGTGGGTTGACTAAAATAGTGATTACAAGAAATTTTATTTACAACAATAAAATTAAAATTGTTTCTTATTTATTTATTTGCACCATAGCAAATCTTGGTAATTTATGTACTTTTGAGAAAACTGTAGAAAATGGTAGAGGCTCTCATAATCTGATTTTTAAGACGAGAAATGTATTCTGTTCACGTATATTTCAAGCCTAATTTCTTTTACGCTACATTGTTGTACCACAACATGAGGCTGTTTATACTTGACTGTAAACGTAGAAATATATTTGAAGCCCTGCATTTGACTGCCATATTATACCTTTAGGAATTTTCAGAATGTTAGTTGTATAATCTTTGACTGTGATATTTATATTAAATTTGTGTATTAGAAGTAAATGTAACCCTAGTGTAGTTATCTAATTTTCTCCCGAATTTTTAAATTTTTAATCCCTCACGTGTAGGTAAGATACAAGACATTTTGATCTTTATCAAGAATATTTTCAGACCCAGTCGTGATATACCGATATAAAAATCTGAAATATAGCAAGTTTATACGAGAACTAGTATTTTATTTCTAACCTTTTTTTTATCATTTTCACAATTTACCTATCGCAAGAGTTGAGCGAGGCGCTTCATTTTGTGGCAGCACCATTGCCAATAATGACCCTTTCTTTATCCTACCATAGATTTTACCTAGTTTTGACATTTGCGGTAGCAACTGTCATCTGACCTCCTAACCAAACTCAACTAAGCTTAAACTTCTTTATTAATTAACAACAGTTAGAAGAAACAAAAAGATACAAGTTTCTTGGAACGGCACTGTATGATACTTGAAGTACTGTTAGATGTCTCTTACAACGTTATGAAGTATCTACGTGGTTCTACAAACATCCGTTAGCTATAGTAACCATTTCCTATAGCTAGTATTGAAAATTTCCTGTTCCTTAGCGTCTAGCAATAACACTGTTGTAGATTCTAATACAAAGGGGTTAAAAGGTGATATAAATAATGCACGTTAATGAAAAACGAAGGCTTTTGAGCATCTCACAAGTCTTCCTCGAGTCGTAAAGCATCTTAATGTAAAGGTTGTTGTAAGGCAACTTGCTGCATTAAAGTTTGTTTTATGTGCAATCTCTAGTTATAATTTTATGATGTTTATTCTGTGAGTGTAAATTGTTTGTAAGAGTAAACTAATTGTTAAGACATGGAGTGTCTTGTCGATAGTACGAGTGAGATGTAAGTGAAATAGATTATTGTGAGGATAGATAGATAATTCTTTATTGTACATGTACACAAATAAAGTACAGTACATTTATGGACAGCAAATGACATTTATGTACAAACAGCGGCGTTATCGCAGCAAGCGATCTCTTACAGGCAACCTTTGGATAATAACTTGTGGGTAGTTATTGTTTTTTAGTAGCAGTAGTACTTAGTAGAGGTTTCAAGTACTTACTTCATTAAATTTCAAGTTTTATTTTACTAAACGCGTAGTTCCTTATCATGACGATTAGAGATTTCACAAACAGATATATTTCACATCGTTTACTTCACCTATATCACATCGCTGTATTAATCAGTTTTAAATTATATTTTTAAAAAGTGCAATCGAACTTCACATTTTATGGTAAAGTTCAATTGCAACTTTACGATAAAGATCTAATTTAAAGTTCCTACAACTAGCTCAATCACAACAGTTTCTTAGTTCTAGTTGGTCCTTATTTTCAGATTATACGTAGGTCCTTATTTTCAACTAGGTAGTTGAAAATGAAATTATCTTAACAATAATAACATGTAGGTAGTTATTATTTTTAGTACTTTTAGTAGCAGTAGTAGAGGTTTCAAGTACTTCATTAAATTTCAAGTTTTATTTTACTAAACGCGTAGTTCCTTATCATGACGATTAGAGATTTTGCAAGCAGATATTATGTTTCACATCGCTTGCTTTACGTATATCACATCGCTGTATTAATCAACTTTAAATTATATTTTTAAAAAGTGCAATTGAACTTTACATTTTTTGGTAAAGTTCAATTGCAACTTTACAATAAAGATATTATTTAAAGTTCCTAAAACTAGCCCAATCACAACAGTTGTTCAGTTCAGTTCTAGTTGGTCCCTATTTTCTGATTATACGTAAGTACCTAGTTGAAAATTCAAAATCAGTGATGTTTACGACTGTGCATAGCCCAACAGTAATTTTTCAAAATGAACGATCTTCACGGGCTCTAATTTTGATAAATGTGATTAGTTCTATACTGCTCCACATTAACTCCGATTGCGAAAAAGCGCAGATTCATTCAAAAGGCAAAAGGTTTCGGGTTAAGAGCATTTGGCAATAAATCTTTGAGACCAATTTATTCCTGTCCTGCTTACGTATCGGCTACGTTTATAGCTACCTTTTTGGTGCCGAAAGAGCTTTTCCTTTATCAGCGGGTTTTGGAAAAAGGACAAAGGATACGATTGCAATTATTTGTACTTTATTCTTGCAAGGTTTGGTCATAATTGTAACTTTTAATGGTTGCGTGGATTTTCGTTTGTTTGGAAAGTTATCAGGCATAAAATATTGGGATAAATTATATCTCTGCCATGAATGCCGTATTGGTTTGATTTGGTGGAACTTGATTAAATTTGTTCAACTTTATACAAAGTTGGACAGGGTCGTAAAAATTCACGGATTGTTAAAATTTGTATTTTGTGTTACTGCTCATGTGCATGTATGTTCGCACTTTGGGGAATGTTGTCTACCGAAATTGCCTTTTTAGAAGAATACAACTATTAGTAAATCACGTACAAAATCCATTATTGTAAATATTATGGAGTCGATATAACTGAATTTTTTAAATATATATTCCGATAAACTAGCATTTTCTCATCTGATAAATATTTTCTAAGTTCATTTAACAATATGTTATTATCCACCACAAATAAATACGTAAAATTAATGGTGAAAGTGCCAATAGATGGGTTTAGATATTTTAAAAATATCTACCTATCTACTGTCTGGAGTTTGGAGGTAGGCAAGGTGTCATGAAACCCTTAGATAGGTTAAAATACCGCAGCTATTATTTTATACTTGCTATTAACGTCAGGATTAGCTCTATTCTCAGAGGAAAGACTATAAACCTGTAATGTTATATTTATCATTTCCTGAATGTTTAAGTTGATTAGGTCCTTTGTTTCCACTTTATAGGTTTTCAGAAAGCTAAAAAGCGTTAGATAGAAAATGTTTTGTATTACAATCAAAGATTTTTAATAGGTACTAGGAAAGGTTTTAAACAAAATTAGCTGCTGCTTGCGGCTCCACCCACATGGCTCTAAACCCATGATTTTTTTTAAAATTTTCTTTCGAACAAACCTGCTGATGATAACGTACATACTAAAAAAATCAATCTGGTGCAATCGTTTGGAATATAACTCGTATATTTAATACATGTCGTTGATTCATTTTTAAAAGTATTTTAGAGGGGATAAAAGATACCTAGATACAAAAATATGATTAATTGTAATATAAATTGCAAGTCAGTCATCAGTCATAATATGATCATATCCGTCTTCTTGAAATACAACTGATGATAACTTTATATTAACTTACAAAAATAGTTATAACTTTATACTCCGTTAAGTTGAAGGAAAGAGAAATCTGTGCTACTAGCATTTATATTATGACTTGTGAATTGAATATATCTGAAGGGTCCTATTGAGAAGAGCACTTAAATGATTCGCACGCGTACTTTACTTGCTGAAAGCGTTCACTTATCAGAACTTATCCTCAGATTGGAACATATTTTTTATTTCATTGTACATTGGTCACACTGTTTCAAATGGCAGTTTCCTATATCCGATGGTTCATAGGTACAATTTGATGTTCCTTAAAAAAAAAGAGATAAAATTATACTGGTTGATGTGTGTAAATAAGGCTATTCAAGAAATTGAGATTAGTGTCATAGGCGATGTTCAATAGACAAAAGCATTGTCCACTGAGTATCCATCAATAGCGTGTAGTGCTACTCGTACTAGTAGGTACTTAAGTACTTCGTCTTTTATCTTCATTACGCTTCCCAAGTCCAAGACAAGCATTTAAAAGTGTGGCTTTTGGTCAACATTTTCTATTGAAGCCTTGGTCACTTTAGTGGTTAAGGAGTCGGCCGATTGAGTAATCCCAGGTTCGAAATCCGAATCCTGGCCATCACTCTACCGACATGAACCAACTTCTAACACAAGAAATTTAGCTTAGCTAGAGGGGTGTTGGGCATGGGTGGCAATTTTGACTACAAATATTTGGTTGTACCTACTCACGTGAGAATTGAATGCAAACCTGACTAGGTCGACGCGACCGTCACAAGGAGTAAGATATCCTAAGGACCCTTGAAGAGCTTCAGTTTTTATAGTTTTCAGTATTGTGTAGGATCTTCAGAGCCTGCTTAACTAACTAACTTAGTAACTATATTCAGAAAAGGTAAGAATCATAAAATGGATACTCCAAAAGCTGTAAGAATAAATAAAATAGAAGAAGCAAGAGCTACGAATGTACATAAAATGCAACGCAGACGCACTTAAAGTTAGCATGTTACACTTCCTCGAACAACCCACTCTCATAAATGTCACTGTACTCGCTTGCAATAAATCTGATAAACGCAAAGTAAATAATGTTTCGGAAATATAGGTTAGTCTGGTCGTTCACTTGCGCGATAACATATCTTTTATTGATTAAATGTCGATCCATTTGATGGCATCCAATATGCTGTTATTAATATTATAATAAAATATTGATATCTGTGCGTTTGTGTTGCGTAATGTGCGCGAAGAAAAGGTTTTTCTCTGTCGGTTGAGGGATCAGATGGCAGTCCTTCTTTAAAAGCGAAAAAAAAATAAACAAATTACGAAAAGCAGAAGCAACTGTGATTGGCGGATGAAGATGAAGATTATAACACTAATGTCGTTTTATACATCGTAAACACTAAGCATCTTTTAGTTAGGTAAGTAATAAAAGTATCAGCCCACCTCCTCATCTGCTGCCGATCTGTAGCAATGACTGACCAATAGGTATGCTAGTTAGCATAGCAATAAAGCATTTACATAATATGTTAACTTTCGTAATCAAACTCTAAAGATTACTACGATGCTGTATGAAGTGCACATGAAGTGCACATGAAGTGCATGTGCTTTGATCTTACTTTAATGACAATCGAAGTGCATAAAAATCTTAAGATATTGAAAATTAGATAATTACCTACTAACTTAGGCTATCTTACTAAAGTACTGTCCGTGCAGTGTCAATCATACAACATGCTAAACAAACTACATGGTGATAATAATAAATAGCGTCTGATATTTCTGTTGGTTTATGATCTGCGCGTCCGTCACACACAATAAAATTGTCGTAATTTTTATGTTTCATAGAAACGCGTGCAGGAGAATAAAAATGTCACATGAATAATAAAAATTGTATAAGTATAGAGTAAAATATTAGCACTTATAAAGACATTTGAGATATTTAAATGCGACAGTATTTTATATCCTGGTCGGGTTTTAAATATAGATTAGTCGTCTACCTTTGTAGCCCAGTGGTAGCGAGTACGACACTAATCCTTACCCAGAAATCGAACCCGTGGGGTTCGATTTCTGGGCAAGGATTAGTGTTATTGAGTTTTTTGTTAAGAAATTTTTAGTAAGTATATCTCTTGACCCGGAAACAACGGTCAACATGATTGCATACAAAAATTGCAACTTAGAACTCCAGGGTCTGCTCATCTACTTATACATTCCAAAACTTTGTTTCATTTCGACTATTACGGTAGCGACTGCCATGTGGCCGCCAATCCCGAGTGACAGGCCTGCAACAGAACCTCGTCTGTCAAAAAAAAATTGCAAGTGTGGCTGTCGAGTTCCCGTAACGTGGAGTTAAAAATATAGCTGGTGGAATAAATAAATAATAATAAATAAATATTCCACAACATTCTACACAATGCTTTCTAGACCCATGGTAAGCTTAATTAGCTTGTGTTATGGAATCTAGAATGCGGATATACATACTTAGATACTTTTTTTTTTTGTAAATACATACATATTATACATAGAAACACCCAGACCAATGCAAATATTTATATTCATGCATACAAATATTGTGTTAATGTGGGTGTTAATTCATCTCAGCTTATCCCTTTGAGAATATTCAGATATATGTTTATAAAGTATTATGAAAACTACTAGAAAGATCGATCGATCGATTATAAATTATATTTCAGTAAAGGTAGGATGTGTCTTGACTCCCCAAACCAGGTTTATATTGAAAACACTTTCTCATAAATATAATAGGTACTTCAGCTCAGTTTTATCTCCCAAGCAGATACACAGGAAACCATAAGTACCATGGATTTATGTCTGCTTTGTTAATTCGATCACCCATTGTTGAAGCTTCGTAAAAACAATATGACATTCTTCTTAGAAAAGTGTCCGTTATACATGCAAGTGTAAAGCTACCATATCAATGTATATAGGACAATGCAAAACAACTAACAAGAAATTTCCATTGTCTTGTGACAGGAATTCGCATAAGTCGACTTAAGTGTCGAATATTGTAAGGTAAAAGAAAATTTCTGCAGTTTTTGAAAGATAAAAACAAAACCTTATTTATATGCATATTTCAGTATTTGTAAACAAAATATTCATTTTGCTTGTCATCATCACTGCCACGCACCTGGATCCTGGATTTATAGTTCATACCTTAACTTATAGTTCATTTAGGATTGGGCCTCTTCGGACGTACTTCGTGGGACGTCTTAAAGTTGGTGTCTGATCTCCTTGAAGTGAAAACTTTTTATGGGTTATAGGCTCGCGTTTGACCATTATCTCACCTGTTGGTAAGTGACGATGTGGTCGACAGTGGAGCACGCCTGCTTAGAAGTAACCTATTCACTCTAGTCTTGGAGATATCCAGTGGTAGCTATTCGGAAACACGGAAATTCGGGCAAAACGTTCCACTCCTTAGTAGTACGCGTGATGAACGGATCTATGGCTGAATCGTTTATTGCGTATAAGTGGAATGTCCACAGCGTACAGGTGGCACTGCACGCATATTTAAGTTATAGGTGGATGGATAGAATAGTAACGGTAAAAAAGTGAACTCAGGATTTCGAAGTCACAGAGTCCCGGATGCATCCGAGACTAACGCGAAGATGATGATGATGAGATAGATTAGTAATGCTGATGCAAATTCTTACTTTTTGACACACAATGTAACAGTAGATAGATAGATAGATAGATAATTCTTTATAGTACACCAATAGATTTACAGTATGTCAAGTAGGTAGCAAGTTATATAGTTTAATGTACAATGGGCGGCCTTATTGCTAAAAGCTACTTCTTCCAGGCAACCTTGCCTGAAACACCACTCAGTACCTACCACTACGACCTTTGGTTACACAAATGTATATTTTTATTTTTATTCTGAAAGTTGATTTAAAATATTCTGTAGCTACTTTGACATACTCCTACCCTGTTATTTGCGCCACTTCCGAATACGGAGTTTCCATTACTTTAATCACTACCTGCCATCTGACACTGACTGACCCTCTTACACTAAAATATACGTAGGTATTTACTAAAACAGTACTGTTTCTGTTTTCAACAAACTCATTGCTTATTAATATATCATGGATGCAAATATCCCAAGGAAGTTAAGAGCTGAAATTAATCTGGAAGTATAATTTATGGTAATACACATTGGTTTCTGGTACATTTCTATGGGGGAGACATTTATCATTAGATGTTGATCGAATATAAGCTTGGTTAGCAAAATGCTTAGCGTCCGGCCTCTGGTTACCTAAATCTGATTAAGTACAATAATATTATACTATTTTGATTTTGATATAGCATGCTAAACATTGTAAGTATAAACGGAATTTTGAACTTTCGGTCAAATGAATATTCCGGATTTTGAAGTTCGGTCTTTTGTCCATCGGTCTTGTGAACATCGGTATTATGATCTTCAAGATTTTAATATACGTATAATCATCTGAAATCCAATTCGTGCATTTTGCTATCGAAAATTACAGAATAAACATGATAGTTTGTAATAGGTAATTTTGTCCTTAGACTGATTAGGCATTATGCCATAAGAAAGCTGCGAATCGAATGTTGAACACAGAATAACTTCCGATAATTATACAAAATTATATTTTGATATTTTATTTATTTTCTAGGTGGGAAATTGGTGCTTGGCTGTGAAAAGTGTTCTGCCTTGTTTTAATTTGCCAATATTTCGGCATAACAATTACTCGTAAACATGAAGTTGGTAACCGTAAAATATTCTCAGATATATTTAAATAACTTAAGAGAAGACAGGCACACGTTAGTATTTTAACATATATTAATGTAGGTGTCTTCTCCCAATCTGTTTATCTGTACTATCTCAATAAATTCGAATGTATATTGTCAGTATAACCATCACCGAGAAGATTTCGATAAGGTTCTATAAGTTACTAGCTGTTGCCCGCGGCTCCGCCCGCGTGGATGTTGGTTATCGTTATCAAACATAGCCATGTCTTTTCCCAAAGTCTAATCTATCTTTGTACCAAATTTCATCAAAATCGATTCAGTGGTTTAAGCGTAAAAGATAGACAGACAGGAAGACAGACAGAATGAATTACTTTCGCATTTATACTATTAAGTATGGTTTCGTTTTGGATAGGGTTGTATGAGTTTCCAAGTTATTTAGTAGGTATGGTAATAACAGGATCTACGTAAAATAACTGTGTCTTACAAATCTTTCTGTTCTTACATGGTCAGCAGCACGAGTGTGACGTTGCACTCGCCCATAGGCCACAGTAACCACTCACATCAGGTGGGCCGAGTGCTTGTCTGCGACCTAAGTAGTATAAAAATAATAATAATTAAATCACTTCCATCAGCTGCAGATTTCTTTTAAGTAGGTATATTGCACCCTTGCCATTGCACCAATCCATTAGCCTTACATGAAAACTTAATTCTTGAAACCAATAAAAGCAGTCGGACAGGTATTAAAGCACTCTGCTTGCCCTGGGGTGCAACTCACCTTCCCTGCTTACTACTGAATTTTGCAGTGATCTGTGGAAATGCACACCGTTATTTATTTTATTGACAGTAAAGGGGGAATTTACCGAAGGGTTTTTTTTCTGATACAGACATATGAATTGAATTGAAGGTACAGTCGTCGAAAAAACCACTTACTGAAAAAACATTGCTACTGCAATGAATGTTAGATGACAAAACTTGATATTTATATAGTCGTTCCAACAAATGTGTAAACTAAAGGATGGCGCCACCGTCTCTTTAATGTTGTTAAATCATGCTAAATTTCACTTTGATGTGCAATAGCATGCATTTGACAGTGTCAACCTTAGTTCCGATTTTAGCCATCTCACGGATTCGTTGGCACATCATCTTCATAATCAATAATTGAAACAAAAAGTCCATCGAGGAACAGTCCACCATCGTACCGCGTCATGTGGAATAATGTCTACTACTTTTTTTTAAACATCACTTTATCAGGCTTCATTATGAGAAACCGTCCAACGGTTAAATCGTCGACAAAGTAATGTTTTCATTCATTCGAAGTTACTTGATCGAACTAATAAAGAATACAAAGAATCAAAGTTACTCCAAACGGATTCCTGATTGGGTTACGCCTTCTTAGAACTAGAACGGTTGCGCTCTCGTGACTGAAACAAGTTAATTTATACAGAAGCGCGAATTGTGGTCTAAATTTAATTGTACTTGACGGTACATAAATCTTAGTGAAATCCTGGCGGAAGCAATTTGCATAAACGCCGTCATTCCAGCTTATACCATCCTTAATCGTGCCCAGTTGTATGGTAATATGGTGTGGTGGGTCGGCATCTCATTATTACTGTAGTCGATTTCGAAATAACTTTGTATAACATTCCGATTTCACATTACAGTTTCTACGATATACTACGGATGCCTCAAGTTTCAAATTGACAATATAGTTGCTGAGACCAATTTTGTACTTTTGTGCTGCATTGGTCAATAATAGGACAGTAGTTTAATGCAAAATATTAAGCGTAAGGTATAATGTAAGGAAAGGCGTACGTATCGACGTGATTTTGCTCTGTGATCTTGTCGATACGTATGATTTTGCTTTGATTATGCCTTACACCTTACACTTTATGTCTCTCCTATATAATTCACGTCTTAGAGGTTACTATGCGAATTTTATGCATAGCAATAGTGCTATGCATACCCAAATGTGTCATAAAAAGCATAGGCTTTTTATGACACATTTGGGTAGAACAGTTTTTTTCTCATTACCAGCGATATACATATAGGGTGGGTACTAGGCACATGGGGTTTTAAAAGGATCTTTGGGGCCTAAGGACTAAGAACCTCACCTGCGCGTCCTCACGCTTGCTGATTGACGGACGAGGCCCTGCCTCAGACTTTACTTTCGGGGCTAGTCACGCGGCATCCGCTATCATAAAAGTCTATTAACGCAATTTTTGGAAGAAATAAGAGACTATACTTTAAAACTTAAGCTCATACAATATTCTAAAACTACCAACAGTATATTTATTAATTAAAACCCCAGTTACAACGACGACCGATGTTATTCAGTAAAAGCTACCTGACGTCATGTTACCAAATAAAACAAAGCAAATAACACAGTTAGTAACATTTCCTAGCAAATATTTTCGTTTGAGCATTCCATTCCTACGGTAAATTGGTTCTAGACATACTCGAAGCGTCCTCTACCATTACAAAGCAACAAGCTTAATCCTGAAAGTGTAGCGGAGCGTGAAGCGTCGGTCGAAGGTCACAATGAGACGAGGCGTTTAATTACAAAATTCACGGTAACAACCTGGCTTCACCTCCCCTTGTCTTTCACGGGATTCCTCAACAAAGGCTACGACATGTTAATGGTAGAGTAGCGGATTACTGAAGCAAAAGGTAAGAGACTAAAAATGTTTTACCACTATAAATATAGCCATTAGGATGTGACTTGGTTTTGAAGATTTTGTTTTTGTGGTATTATTATAAAAGGCAATAACTATATGTTATATACTTAAATAAGTAAAATCAATTTAAAATACCATCTGTGGCCATGAAGTAACCGAAATATTGTACTATTATTTATTTAAAGTTACTTTTTATTCTACTGTTAGTTGGTTACAAGCGATTTGCCCAGAGCTTTTAGATTCAGATTTTACTAACACCGCACCCGCTCATTCTTAGTTTATAGAGAACTAGCTATGGAATAGATTCGCCATTTCTTTGTTAATGTGTCTTGAGTTTAATTGAAACTAGGGTTGTCCGTAATTCGATCGTGGTATTATCATCAAACTAAATTGTTACGTTGCGAGCTCTAGTGTAGAGGTTAAGCACTATCAGGTGTAAGGGGTGAGCGAATACCTCAGCTTGACAATGTAAAAGGTTCATACATTATATAGTGTACCTATATACCTATTGTGTTCATTAGAATTGTTTTATCATAGGATGGCATATCAGAGAACGGTCTGAGTTATTAGATTTAGTATAGAAATGCAGATTTGCCAACTGTAGGCACGCGATAGGTACGTGTTGCGAACTTGCGAAATGCAGGTGAGAATCGCAACAGTTAGAAGGTGAAAAAGTAAAATTACCTATTGATGTATAGATGTTATGAATGTAAATGTCTACTCGTATAATTAATATTAAAAATTTTCACCGAACACAAGCCATTACAAGTTTTAAATAAAAATTACTCATACACTTTGTGAACGGAAATGTTTTAGTTATTACGAATTTCAGCAAATGAATTTATTTTTCTAGAAATAACTATGTTGCTCAGTCTTGTGGAGTTTCTAAATTGGTTCGCTTCGATTGTGTAAAATAGAATCAATAAACAAAGTATATAGACATAAAGAATTATTTGTATCTATCATTCTATCATTAGTTTTAAAAATCTAAAGGATTTTCAATTTTGGACCAAAAATTTGGTTCATCCATTTCAAACATACATTTTTAATATTCCCAAGATAAAATCGAGCCTAAATAAAATCGAGCGCAGTGGTCCCTCAGCTTTGACGCTGTCATAAAAATAGTGCGAACCAGTGAAAACAAGCTCTAACGAAATATCGTATTTTCTTTTTGGCACCTTAAATTTTAGACCTAAATAAAAGATGTCCTTTGTTTTGTTAATTTTCATTCCTTGCAATTCCTTTTCCTTATCGTGTGTGACTCTTTGTAAATAAGTAGAGGAACAACGCATTTGCGGTACGGCTGCCGCATGCGCTTCGTTTTCATATATAAGAAAGTAGACATGTGGATACTCACCATCTGATTTTTTTTTTCTAAACTTGTTTGATTGTTACTTTTACTCGTATTCCAAAATTTAGGACTAAACAATATTGCATTAAACGGTTCCTAAGTCTTTCTATAGTGTAGTAGCAGAAAATGTCATAGGCAAGCAATTGTATCAATTGTGAAAACCTCTACGATTGTAAACATTTAGGTTGCTAAAAATATACCATGCACCGGAACTTTTGAAAGAAATAAGCCGTCTTTTTCACGGTAACTTCACTGCAGCAATAATATTCTTACAATGAAGATAGCTCGCACAAAAATGAACAAAATTACTCATTAAACAAAGCGTGCGTTTATTTTTATAGAGTAATTTCCCTAAGGCCCGCTCATAAATGAAAGAGCGGCAATTTAACTAAATTAATGACAGATTAAGGTCTGAAGTGCTTTTAACATACCCATAGTAACTGCGTATAAGCTATTATTAGGTGAATTATCTGACGCTCAATACCTTATATTAAAAACTTTATAGTTGCGGTGGTTGTTGCACTTTAATCTCATCTCATGTGGAAAAAAGTAAGCACAATGTCGAAGTTAATAAAGATTTTTTAAATGTATAATAGTATCCAAATTCACTACTAGTCCTCCTAGTCCTTCCAGCTAAGCTAAATTACTTTTATGTTATGTGTGGATTTACGCCGGTAGTGTCTTGGCCGGGATTCGAACCCGGGATCTCTGCATCGTAAGGCTAACCCCTTAAACCACTAAGCAACCGAAAAATAACGTAACGCAATAACGCAGGTAAACATACAGCCCATGACTATGTGCCCGCTTGACGGCAATAGGCTCGGCCTCTATTACGTCGGAACGAAAATCACAGTTGGCAAAATCTGGGTGTTATTACACCTCTGCCTACTCCTTCGGGGACTTACAGGCGTGAGTATGTAGGTATGTATTAAAAATGTTAACTTCTGTCAAGTTAGATTATTTTTACCATAAAAGGTACAATATGGAGAATAGTATGAAACCAGTAAATAGTTGGCAAAATTTGGGTGTTAATACAACTCTACCTATTCCTTCCGGGACTTACAGGCGTGAGTATGTAGGTATGTATTAAAAATGTAAACTTCTGTCAAGTTAGATTATTTTTACCATAAAAGGTATAATATGGAGAATAGTATGAAACCAGTAAATTGTTAGTGGCACCTGGCTCCTGTAACCCTAATATACTCGCCGATCCCTTTATTAAACTGAATAATTATACAAATTTCACGACAGTTTCTATACAAATTAGTACTTAACTGCCATATCCCTTTTCTAATGATTTCTCTTATACAAGTGACGGCAAGCAGTGTTGCCACTTGCAGATTAAACTCTACAATTAAGGAGTTTAGATTAAATAATGACACAAAATTAAGGAAAATATAGCCCTAACGTGACATTTGACAAAGTTATAAAGCAATACACACCCTATCAACACTTTTAGGGCCGAAGTCAACCACACCTCCTGTTAGTCAGTGCACCTGTTAAAAAACATCCGAGGCTCTGGCGCAGGCGAGGCTCTTTCTTCTCTAGAATGGGAAATCAGATGGCAGTCACTCTCGGAATAGTTAATACACCAATCTAAAACATTAAGTAGACTTCAGGTTCCAAAGCATTAACACCATTAAGACCAGCTTTAACCAGCTCACATATTTCATTCTTCCTACAGTCCCGGGTCTCTTAAGCGGTGCGTGAAAAAGTATCTGAACAGGCCGTCAAGATGAGTGTCACCATTGTAACATGGTACGTGTCTGTAATGGTGACCCTCTTTCCAGAAAGTTTGCGTTCAGCTTTCTATCTGGCCAGGTGAAGTCAAATTGACGAGTCCTATATATGTAATTGAATTAATCCTATATTATAAAAAAACACTGGAAAATCGCTGTGAGGTAGATAAATAATAGTAACACTTATTATTTTGAAATTCGAATGAGACTAGACTGTATTCTAATATCTTACTCGAACACAAAAAATACATTGATGAAAATTTTAACTGTTGTTTGACACAAGCATTTGTGTATTTTGGGTTAGAATACATTTTAACGGACCGGAGTGGAGCGTGTAAAATGCTACTGTCGCAATAAAAAGCCCACCGCAATAAATCACAACGTTTTTAATTTGTCTAAAGACATTCATAGCCTACGTTTAATGCTTCCAAAGTATTTTTCCCCTTTTATTTCGTTTATACCCTTCCGAAGTAATAAAACATAGGTTGATGTTCACATAGCTGTCACTGACGATCTCGTAGCGTGTGGATGTGGATCTTTATAGTAAAAGGAACCTTGCTTTATTATGCACTATTATCAACTTCTCTCTGATTTTCTTTTGTATTCAAGTTTTGTTTTTATGAGAGGCCCTTGATTCGAGTTTATGGCGATGAAAATACGCTAGCGTCCACTTTAAGCAACGAAATTAAATAATAACAAAGAAATACGAAATAAATTTTATGTTGTATTTGAACTAAGAAATATTAAAATTTTAACATGCTACATTTACGAATGAATGCTTTATCGCATTTCCGATTTTTGTATATTTAAAAATAGTTGACAATTGTACCTATATCATTACAAATGAAGTAAAAGTAAACTTACTAAGTAGGTAGTGGAGTTGGCTATCATAAAATACTATAAGTACTAGATAATAAGTAATCAGAATAACCGACAGATATATAAATTGAGCGTGTCAATAAAAGCACAAAATAAGATATTTTTATTCTCACAAAAGATAATAGAGAAATATGTCTGCTACGTTCAACTGATTCACACACTTGAACTTCAAAGAACCGATAGCTTTTTATTTCCTTATCAAATGTGAGTCGTAGTAAGAGCTCTAACAAATTACCGCTTACAGAGATACGAGAAACCGACTGTTATCTACGACGCCCACACAGGACCGAGTTTTACGGCATTCTATTATCAGTTGCCACATTGGCAAGGCTGAAAATAAACTGCATCTACCCCCTCACTGCTTATCGGTTTTGAACTCGCAAATGAACAGCCCACTTAAGTTGTTATAAAGTAGCTAGTTTGGACCTCAACATTTTTCAAAATGTAATAAAATATGAATGACTGTTGTTGGGTTTCTTTTAGGACAATAAAATTACAAACACCGAATGCATTACATGAGTGGACTAGTTTCAAATGGTAATCTGCACTTTTTGTGAAAGAACGAGTTATTGATATGGGTACCCAGATTCATCTGAATAAAAACATTTGCCTTCACGTATAAAATTCTAAAGTAGCATTTTACTACAGAAAATTCAAATCGAAATCTAACGTAAACTTCAAATCTCCTAATAGGTATATTATATGTTAATTATAATATTTTTTTTAGCAGAAGAAAGAATATTCTGATTGCACTGCAATACTTATCGGTTCTGTCACAAAAGACAGCCGTGCTCGCGGCTGATAAAGATTTCAACATCGGCAATGAATCAAATATTTTAATAGAATTACCTACAAACCATTTACTTACATGAATTATTATGTATATTTTATGTAAATTACGTAATGAATGGCTCAGTCAGTGTAGAAAAGCTTTATCATATTCAAAATAAATTAGTCTGGTGAGTCACAAAAGACTAATAACTATTACTTTTATATTTATGATCGTAAATAACGCTACGTTTACAAAGCAATAGGTCTAAGTAACATGCAAAAAATTAATGGATTTTCTTTTCCAATTCCCAAATTACTACCTATGTTTGTAATAAAGTGAAATAAAGATAAAATGAAGTTAAAAGAGCTGGTTATTAAAATAATCCAAATCTCAATTTAAAAAGGAGTAATAAAATGCTTTGGATTTTTTTTACTATCGGGAATCTGGATGCTATCTGGATCTATGCCAGGCAGACGGCATAAAACCGGCATTATCCAGAAATGGTTTGTAAGTGAAGGCATCAACTTCGTAAAAGATAGGTACATGGGGCATGCTGACTACGTCAAATATACCAGCTTTTATCAAAAGCATTTAGCTTATTGGATGACTTATCCAGAGATGTATATTTTGTACATTACATTTTTTGAAGTAATTCCTTCATAAATAATTAAGTGAGAAGCATTAATTATTGCCTTAAAGAGATTATGTTTTTATTATGCTACCATAAAAAAATAAAATGTCTTTGTGACAGTAGAAATATAGAGAGATTTAGGACTTGCACCTACGTTCAAGTTACTTATAACTCAATTGGATATATTGTAATAAAAAACAAGTATCAATGTCACTAAACACTAGCTAGAGGTGTATAGACACAGTTTTACGAGAGAAATAGTTTTGCTTGATTGTGTACTCGTTCCTGACGTTTTTTCATTAAATATTGTTATTATTTATTGTCTAACCAAAAAACTTCAAAAACATTTTTTTTAGAATTGAGATCCGAATTCTCTTCGTGCAAGCAGTTGTATTTCCCACAACTGCTCACTGAAGCAAACCGATCATTATACTTAACAGATAGTAAAAACGTATATTTACATGGCAATAACCATTTACCGATCTTGGCATGGTATCAAGACGCATCGTATTATTTGAAAACAAAATATGGCAACAAAGAATTCGGCGATCGAAATGTTAGTCGTTAGACATCTTTCCCGAAAGCATTCAGTAGTCACTGAAATGTGGTTTGCAAAAAGAGAATGCGACATCAAAGTGTTGGCCGTTGAGGCGATCCGGTCGACGGGCGAGACGTGATACGGTTTAGAAATAACCACAGTAGCCGCAACAAGAACTGTCGACGTCTCAGGACAAGCTTACATTCGCCCACGGCGATGCATCTGAGAATGTCCGTATCGAATCCACAGTGAATTATTTCAGCGGACTGTTACGTTCCATTTCAGTGAGCATTCTGCACTGTCTTCGCTTTTGCGTCGATAATAACTCACGGCACGGCCAGTTGTCTCCATAAATTGGCTCATTAGCTACCATTGTTATTCAAAACGACACCATATACAACCGTATTTTATTTAACTGAGGTAAAAAACTGTTTTGATATTCAGTATTACCCGTCGAGGAAACTGATATATATTATTTTATGCAAATATTAAAATTTTACGTGTTACCAGGTTCACCAAAATTATTCAGCGGGACGTTCATACATAAATATGAAGTGCTCTACTTTAATACGCATCGAAATTTCAAGTCTGGACGCATATAAATGTGTTGTGGTTACGTTATTGACGCCCCCTCCTGAAATAATTACACGTTATGCGAGTTCCGAAAATTACACGAATCCCCCTCTAGCGCTGAGCCGCTGAACGTGGCGGCTCGGCGGTAATGGCTCGTTAAAGTTGATGAGAGCTCGCGCCCTCGTGCCGCCTCGCTGCCTCGCCTCGGCGTCGCACCGCCATGCACTGCTTCGTGAGGCGCCTGCCGACAGCTTGCCTTCCTTCCTCGCCATAACAAGTTTGGTGGTTCCACTACACGCTTTCTGTACTCGCCAATTAAAGCTAAAAAAATATCGATTATACTCGTTCTACTAAAGCGATATTAAATAATTATTATTTTACTAGATTTCAATATTCATATCTCATCGTTGACATAGAAGGTTAAGCGCATTCATCACGCCAAGAGACTTAGCGTTAACACGTTCGTTAAAGTTCAAAATACATCGTTACATATTCATTGAAATAGGTGTGCGTTTGTAGTGCCGATGTCGGTGATATAATAAATGTCAACGAGATCAAAATACTACCGGCCGGGCGGCAGCGAGCAATGCACAGCGAGGCTTTACCGATGCCTCTAATTATATCCAACGGGCCTCAGTGCCCGTTTACACCGAGACATTAAAATTAACTACCGAGAGCGTTTGATCTTTCCATTAGAGCATCAGAAGCATCACTATAAATAAAGTTCTAATAAAAAGACTACAAAGTAATGAGTCAATCCTATGTTCTAAATAGCGTGATATTTGAAACAGTGTATGTTATTTCTTATTTATTGTTCAAATTGACAGCTCGAAGAAAAGCTACACTGTCAAAACTCAATAAGACGTCTCACAACCTTTACTCTGCTGACTTTGTTACTTTGGCATTTTACGGTACGATCGAAATATTCTGCTTGGCGAAATTCGTTTAACTCCAGTACCATTTCGGTACGGGCTTAATAAAGTTTCGTAGTGGAACGGAGCACAAGGCGAGCCACGAATGAGACCGGCAAAAAGTCGATGTGAGTTTTTGTTTATTTGTTGCGAGACTTGCGAGATAAGAGAGTAAAAGTCGCTCGCGTTGCATTGTTTAACAAATGCTGTGCAAAAACAAAAGACGAGGACGCGCGTCGGACGCCCTCGGACGACCATCATCGGTCATAATTAATTGCAGTCATTCGCAGAAATCTGTCGACAAACAAACACACCGGCCGGTGAAATGTCGTTTTATCACTTGCCGACGTATTCATAAATAAATTTTAATATCAATATAGTAATTCATGTCAGTTCAATTAAGTTGACGGAAATAACTTGTGCTCTGATTGTTAACTTGGTTGGCAAAACAAGTTGGAATTTCTGTTAGATATCTTAATCTGTAATGTAGGTAACTTAAAATGTATGTTAATGTTGTAACAAGGACATGTATTCTGGGTTATTTTAGTGATAACAATGAGTAGTATATACCTAATTGCATTTCTCATGTGAATAAGAGAACAAAGATATTGTGTAAAAAATAAAAATCTAAGTCAAAATGTGAGTAAAAAAAAAGAACACGATTTCAATCTAAAGATCGGATATCATGTAGATTTTAGACTTGTGTTAATTTAATGTTTTAAAGTTAACTTATAGCTTAATTTTTACATACAAAATTTGTAATTACAAGGTATTAAAGACTAGCGCCGTCAAAATTGGCACGCCATTTTTATTCATCACTATTGTACCCAAAATCGAAAAGAATTCGCGATTTCTTCCAACTATCACAAAGGTGTTTTTTATTAAAAATCTTTGTTGTAATTTCAATATCATAAAATCTAAAGGGTAGTAGTGTGACCGCTACGTTTCTTGCTATGACGAGGGTCAGCGTGTACAGCCTCGCCGACATCCATGTCAAATAGAGCCTTAATTGTTATAAAACATAAGGAAAAAAATATAAATGAGAATTCTCAACGATAAAATGTTTACCACAATATTCTTATGACAAAAGGGGTAAATGCGGCACTGGTGCTTCGAAACGTCATCATGGCCTGTCATGACATAGCATGCCTGTCCTCGTGGCAGTTATTTAGAGTCAGCGCAATATGTCACTCATATTCACTCCTTTTGATTTTTTTGTAGTTTTTTATACATCCTCATACTTTGTTTCGAAGGTAATCTTTTTCTTTTATAACATCCTTAACTATGTTTATAACATATATAACAGCAGACAGTTAATTTTTTATCAGGTATGGCCGAATTAATACCGTACGATATTTTTTATACGAAGGAAACCTGACTGAAATATCGACCTCATATATACATGTGACACGCTCTAGTTACTACGAGGAAAAAATATATGAACGTATACGTAACCGTATCTTACCACTTTCCCCATGGGCCCTCCGCGGCGTAGCCTCATAGTATCACCATGATTGAGTCAATAAAATACCGCGGCACCAAAGAGCTTCGCCATCTCATGAGCTAAACGCAACTATATATTCTATACCACACTATCTCTTGCTCGGAACTTATATCTTGGACCTAAAATGTGCACAAAATGTGTTTCTTGAGTGTCTTTTGAGGATAACACGGGCTGCTACTGCGGTGGACGAATTCAAATTCACTTTGCATAGATTATTCTTCTTCTTCCTCCTAGCGTTAATTCCTAGTCGCATCCGAAGCTTTCAGCTCGGAGTCTGGGGTCCGCTTAACCAGTCTTAACTACAGATTTGACTAGACCTCGATATTTTCCGTGAAGCGATTGTCATCTGACCTCCACAACCCAATGTTAACATTAGGCGATATCGAAGCTTTGCAGCTAGACCGTTGATTTTGAACTTTTTAGGGCACCAACTACCCGTAACGACTGCCTTAGTTGTTTTATGGCAACCGGGACCGACGGCTTAACGTGCTCTCCGAGGCATGACCAGACCAATGCAAATATCCATATTTTATGCACACAAATATTTTCACTGAGCGGGGATCGAACCCGCACCACCTCCTGCGTAGCGGCCGCGTTCACTACCGCTACGCCACGGAGGCTGTCTGTGTGTATTATTAGTATTATTACAAAACAATCCGCGCACGCTAGAGCCTCGTTTGTGTCGCGAGCTAGGTCCAAGATACGTGTCCCGAGGTATAGTAACACTATCTATTCTTTTCTAGGTTAAGTTTAGAAAAAGAGACAGCACTAAAACTATTGAAAGAATTGTATTAGTCGAGAGCATAGTCACTTCGGGGCAAAGTGGCAATGAAAATCGAACGAGCTCCTTAACAGCGTAGTTTGTTCTATCCGTAAAAGCTTAGCACTTGCCTTTTACGTAATAAACATTAAATTTTGCTGTACCAGCAGATGGAAATGTTGTTTAGTATTATTAACAATAACTCGTAAAGTGCTCTAGTTGAATAGGCAAGTTTATTGCAACCAGCACTAGGATGATACTATAATTTCTGCAGTCTTGTGGGATGTTTACTTATCGTAAGCGTTATATGGTAGAGTAAAGTTATTTCATGGTTTTGTGTTGAAGTAATGAGTCATCATCACCATCTTGTAGTTGTTCCTGGTTACATCCCAGGCTTTTTGTAGATTCGATTTTCGCTCAGTGCAAATATTTGTATGTATGAATATTATGTATATTTGCATTGGTCTGGGTTTTTCTATGTATGTAAAAAAAGTATTTAAGTATGCTTATCAGCATTCTAGATGTCAAAACACAAGCTAGTTAAGTTATGCTTATTTTGGGTCTAGATAGCGCTGTGTAGAATGTCGTGGAATATTTATTATTATTATTTTCATATTTTATCTCGGAACCCGGCAGAACTCAGGGTCATACTTTAAAGAGAATCTCTCTCAGTACAATAAAAATAAAGAATAAGTGGATCCTGACCGACGGCGACGCCAGGATCCACTTATTCTTCATTTTTATTGTCCTTAACTGACCCCTTACTCTCCTTAGTGATATACCATAATAACCACAAGGTTACTCGACATCTATGCCTACCTCCAATGACTTCTAAACAATGAACCGAAAGGAAATAAACTAGTGAACAGTGATTGTATACCTAAAAATTTACAGGAAATAAAAATCAAGTCGTTTGTATTCAATGTCGGATGCGTGCGGCACGTGTGTGAGAGAGTGTTAAAGATATTTCACACCAGTTAGCTTTGTTGAGGCCGACACCGTACCCGACCACGGTTTGAAGAGTAGTATAGTTTAGAATGTGGCCTCATTCCGCTGTTGGCTATCAACAATACTAAGCTTAGCATTAGGCTGGTTTTCAGCAGTGAAAATGATCACTGAGTTTTCACGTTTACTCAATTAAATTCAATCAGTGCAACATGAATATTCAATTAAGATTGAATGATGTAAACCTTACATTGTGAAATCCTGTATTAATGTAGCTCCCTAATGACCGTCCTCTTACTCTTTTAAGTTTCATTACTAACCTGTGCCTAGAAATACTAAAATATCTGTTCACTCAATAGCTCAACCTGAAGCTTAATGTTATATAGCCTAGGGGTCAGGTCGTCAGTCCACCTGGACTGACGACCTGCGAAAGGTGGCTGGGACGGACTGGATGCGGAAGGCGGAGGATCGGCAAACGTGGCGCATATTGGAAGAGGCCTATGTCCAGCAGTGGACTGCAGTAGGCTAATTGATTGATATAGTCTATAATCTTCCTAAATAGATGCGCAATCTAACACCAAAAGAATGATTCAATTTAGATATTCGTGAAATTGAACCATTAACCGCATAATATGTCCAATCTCAAAAGCTTAGTCACTATTCTCAAAATATATCTTTACTCTCCATTCTCTTATCATCATTATCATCATCTAACTGGTGATCCTATAGGCATTTGAACATCTTAACTTATCGCGACTAAATTTTTTAGAACTCTTATATTTTCTCTGATATTTATAGTTTTGTTATTGTAACAGTTCGAGAAAGCTATTAATTATTAGCATACTGTATTATCGAATGGGTACTACATATTACTTGTTATGTAGTAGCACTTAGAGGAGAGTGCCGTCACTGTATAAATCAAACATCCCGTGTGTCATCACTCAGTAAAAGCACGTATATTTACAAAGACTGTCAGCAGAACTAATCTATCAAAACAAGCTGTGTACTGATCGTGGGAATGTATTATGGAAATAACATTTAGTACGAGAAAACAAAAATATCTGAACTCCAAAATTGCGCAAATCCTGGATAAATCGGTTTATTTTAAGAAAGAAATAAAGCAAACATTTCTTGATTCATGTAATTGGTTCTGGTTCTTTCTAGTGCCCTGGTGGCCCCTTCGTTGTTATTAGGCCTGCGTTCAAAGTTGCTGCAAATCTTTTACTTGCACTGGTCAGATTGAGACAACATCAAATATTTGGGTGTATTCCTATCTACTAACACCCAAACGAGTAACACTATTTACTGGTTGGGAAAAAAATCCCCAACGTGTCCCAGGTGTTACTTACAATGTACGAAAATATATACATACTATCATACATTTATTACAAGCTTAAATAGCAACGCAATAATAGGAACTCAATTTTTTTTCACCATGAATATATATTTTAAATAGCCTGCACGGTTCATTGTGCCTGTCACTATGTTGAGTGGCGTGGGCTCTATCCCCAATGGGATTATTTTGTCGTGTTTGGACTTGCAGGATTTTCGAAACAATTCCAACAGAACCAAACACAACAGGGTGGTATATGGTGTAATAAAATTGAAGTCTTCCTTTGACTATTTTCCGGCTTATGCCCTAGACCTCCTTCATATTATATTGTTAGTTACCAGTTCCAATATAAGAGAAACGTTCAGGGGCCCGATTCACTAACGCCACGTTTCGTATACGCGTGACTTCCATTTCGATAACGTATAACGTGGTATTCAGTAAAATCTGTCAAAGTAAAACTTGGCAGAACAATGAATAATTCTATTTATTTTTTTCGTTTGGCATGCTTGTCATATATATGTCATATAATATACTTACGTTTCCTTCCGTTTACCGAAAACCCACAAAGGAAACTATAGTTTTACTCATCGAACGTTACGTTTTAGAAGTCACAATACCACAAAAACTTAAACGTAAAGTTAGTGAATCGGGCTCCAGGTCTGACAATCAGATTGTACTAACTATAAATTCAATTCTAAGATTTAATTAGTGATGAGTTGAATAATAGTTTCCAGGAATAATACCAGTAAGGAAGTCATTGTCACATCAGATCTGATGATGATGATGATGTTACATCTCTCGAAGTAAACTAGCAACAGAATAGCTTCATGTCATACCAATATACGACTTTACACAATAGCAAGGAAACATGAAATGGGAAAGCGTGAAAATAAACAATGACTATCGCAATATCCTATTCGACCTACATCATATCAAAAGAATGTCACAGGACAAATCGTCACACGCTACAAAAAAGCCTCGTATCATTATGACGTGTTATTAATCATTTCGTACAATACACGTCAGTTTCGTTTAGGGGAGAAAATAAAGGAAGGCTTGAGGCATTATACCCGCAAAATGTTTGGTTTTATGGCGCTGGCGGGACGAACATATGCCAGCGCGAAGGATAAGATAGATAGAAGAATGTTTGTTGAACTTAACTATGAAGAATTTCCACGAATAAAGTTTGTTGGAATTTTATTGACCTAGGCTATCTATCTCGGAGATTGTCTATTTTAGAAGGTATTCGTGTGCATAGTTTGTGAGAAATTCTTAATAGAACAACTTAACAACACTTTTGTCCAACCCAGAAATCGAACCTGTAAGTTCTTACACAGTATAACACTCACTCTCGGTGCATCACCGATTGTGTGCACGGTTCAGAAATTCTTCGCATGCCTAATAAAATACAGTTGTCGTAGGTGTAGAATGTCCCGGATCATAACTGACTGCCCACCAACAAGAGTCTCTATGGCGTAGTCTTTATAGCGATTTCAAGAGCGACTGCCGTTTGACATCTCAACCCCGAAAGAGAAAGTCAGTGCCAGAGCCTCGTTCATTATTTGGCAGGTGCACCGAGTAGCAAGTGAGGTTAACTTGGACACCAAAAGTGTTGGTAGGGCCCTGTTCACCCCAATTTATCTATCTATTTTTATCCCCGCAATTTCCCGTAAATTTTCAGTGTCACCGCTAATGGTAACCATCTGATTCATGTAAAACATTGCATTACGCGTGTCGCTAGGGTCGTCGTTCGCCACGCTTGCAACAACTCAATCATGTTCGAACCTAAAATAACAGTCCACAGATTGTGGGTGGTCCCGTACCCGGAATAGACAGATCTAAAACTGTAGGTAATAAGCGGATCTCCGTTTATATTTGATACCAGATTGGGACGATTGTTTAATGTTATTTGAGGTATTGACCCATTTTTAATGATTGATTGAAACGGCTGTATTTTAAATGTTGGGCTGTAACAATGATTGATGGTAGGCTACTTACTTTTAATCATTCAAACTTTATTACTACGGCATTGCTGTACTTCCGTCAGTGCAGTGGCATATGCGTGCACATTTATAACAAGTCTTTAGGATACTTTGTTACTTTTCTAACTTCTGGTTGAACGAAATGCTTGGCATTTGATGAGTTGGGTGATATTTACGAAATATTATATCGACCAGTGTGGCGTAGCAGTAGAGCATCTTGATAAAGATAAATAAGAACTCTGTTTGATATTCAATCATCATTGTATTCATACTTAGCCTAATTAACCACCAGTAGGATAATAAAATTGCTAGTATTATGTAATATTAATGGTTAAACTGACTTGTTTCAAAAATAATCTTCCAAAATGGTTATTGACAGTTGGGTGAGTTTAGGCAACCCGAGGTAGGGTATGAAAATGTCGGTCGGCCGTCGGATCCTGGCATAAACATTAATTCATATTAAATTTGGCAACACAACAATGGACAGACCGGACGTCAGGAATATTTCACATATATTCTGATATTGTCGGAAGTTTACGCGAATTTTACACATTGAATAAACCTATGTTTGATAGATTTTATCGCGATTTATTTATCCCTCAGTTATCATGGCTGCTGAAAAACATGAACAAAGGGTCGTGATCAATGTACCTAAATGATCAAATAAATCACGATAAAATCCGGTAAAAATAGTTTCTAATTCAATAGTTCACTTAAAGACAAACATTAATATTATTGGAATCACTTAAATAAATAAATAAATATTGTAGGACATTCTACACAACGCTATCTAGACCCAAAGTAAGCATAGCTTAACTTAATTTGTTGATAAATTATATCGTATACCTGGTACTTAAAAAAAAAGAATTTATGAATGAAAGTTTTAATAGATCCCGTTTACCTAATAGATACCTACGTAGATTGATAGACAAAAACAATTTGACTACATCTAATCCTAACCTAGCACAACAATTTATCTTTGTTTGCACAGCCGCTATTAGAAAGTGTGCTCCTGTCAAGCTAATCTTCGGACGCCATTTTAGATCCATCATTTCGTCTGCGTGAGCGCAATGACAGCGTCAGCCTTGTTTGAGATCCGCTTCCTGTCTTGTCAATGTTTGTATAATTTCCAAACTGCGTGTTCACATAAAAAGTTTTTGAAGACGCGCAAATTGATGCTAGTCATGCATGTCAACTGGTTTTTATGACAACATTATTACTGTAGTAATGTAAAAGTAAGGAACTTTTTTTTATACAATTTAGGTGGCAAACAAGCACGTGGCCCATGGAAAGTGATTACCGTAGCCTATGAACGTATGCAACACCAAGGGCGTCACACTCGCGCTGCCGACCCCGTAAGAACCTTCTAATGCCCTTCTTGAAGAAACCCATACAATAGTCGCTTTTCATTCGATTTCAATTCGATTATAACTGGATAGTTTCTAAGCAATTTTACTCAAGTATACCTACAGTATTTTACAAACACACAAAGAAAGAATCTACTGTAATAATATCGTAACTCTAGGTATAAAAAAATATTAAACAGCAAATCGCTTAAATTAACGTAATTCCAATTTTAATGAGGAATTGGATTCAAGCTTATAAATTGATCAGTTAGTACTGAAATCTACTTTTATTTTAAAACAACTTTATGAATGAACTTTATGAAAATACTTGAACAGTTCAACATCAGCATGACTCTAGTAAACCTGCATCTAAATTGAATTCAACCAATAAAAGTTGACAGGTAATAGTTTCATGAAATAATTTAAGTAAACAAATCGATATTTTCCATTTCTCCCACAATGATAATAATAAAATGAAATCGGGCCACGATTGCACGGTGTTGGAGCACGATGCCGTCCAACCTACGATTTATGTTCTAGTGATTCATTCCACTGTTGACAGTTATAGCCACACTCGGATATTGCACTTTTGCACCGTACTTCTGCTCCTGAATTATAGTTTATAATAACTGAAGACAGCATCCACATTGCAATCATTTATATCGCTGTTCACAATAAATTTATTATTTTAGTGCCCGATTTCTTGCCATTATTAGCAATTTCTTTTATTAGCATTAGATATATTATATTAGCATTAGACCCAGGGCCATCTCTTTCAAACTGGCCCTCTTTGGGTGTAGCGAACACGGAGTCCTCATACCTAATGCTACCAGCAACTGGCAACTTTTGGTCTAATAAGCTTCTACTAATGACTTCTGCTTTTTCAAAGTTGATATTCACGTAATTCATTACCACCAAACGATCTTTATATTGGTGTTTCATAATTGGCTAACACACCGACAGTCCGCTTCAAATTATAACCCTTACCATATTTAAAACATATTTAGATCTGATGAACACTACTTACTTACTTTCTTGTTCACCAAAAGGTCCGGCGGTTGTTCAGTCTAAACATTACAAGTCAATATATTTTGCCAATTCATTGATAAGCTTTCTATTGCTTAGATATTCATAGCAGAAATACAATTTCATTTCGTTTCACTCAAATTGACCTTTAAATTGAATTGAATTTAATATAATAGGGCTCGTTATGAGCAGTTGTCATGCCTCTCGAGGCTTTAACCGGTTTCCATAAAACAATAAACAAAATTTACAACTGAAGCTTGTTTTTATGTTTATTTATACCACGTTTAGTTCAAGCAAGTTCCATAAAAGTTCCGTAAATTTCTATCGAATTGGACAGTTCTGGGTCTGATCGTTCATCCCGCCCATATTTATAGCAGTTTGATTTATTTTGTTATCTCTTTATTGCCCGTCTAACGACAAGCATTCTACTCCGAAGATTAATCACTTGCGTCAACGTGATTTAGCAGAGCAACCGATATTTAATGTGCGCTATTTAGATAGAATACGATGCCTGTTTATATTTAGACGATCCACTAAGCGGTTAAATGTCCAATCGTCAAGGTAATAATTCATTATACGGTCGCTATAAAATAGCCCTTGTGGGAATAATTAGCTATTCTATTGTTAAAGGAATGCTGTTATTGGTTACGATGCCAACGTGTTTACAACAAAATTTATTGTCACCTTGTATACACAATGAGGTAATTTAAATTAGTAAAAGCTCCTGGACAATACTGGATCAAGATGCTGTCCACTCAAGTTTTAGTAGCCCTAACTGAAAGACTAAACTAGCTTAATGTTATGGCATTTCAAAGGCGGATAAACATAGTTAGATATTTTTTTGTACCTACATCCCTACTAATATTATAAATGCGAAAGTAACTCTGTCTGTCTGTCTGTCTGCCTGTCTGTCTGTCTGTCTGTCTCGCTTTTACGACTAAACCGCTGAACCGATTTTGATGAAATTTGGTATAGGGGTAGATTAGACCTTGAGAAAGGACATAGGCTATGTTTGGTCGCGATAACCGACGTCCACGCGGGCGGAGCCGCGGGCAAAAGCTAGTATTATATAAATACAAACACCCAGACCCATGCAAATATTATTCATGCATACAAATATTGGCTCTGAGCAGGAATCGAATCCGCGTCCTTGCAGTTGAAAACTAGGCTGGTTAGAAAATGTTTTTTGTCTATATTCCATTGCCTGAACCATAACGATCGTATGAAATCTAATGGTGGAACTTCACATGGCTATTTATTTGCGCATTTGACATATTTGACACAATTACCATGTGTGGACGGTGCATTTGATAAAGCATTGGCCTTATTGCCTATTTGACAAAATATGGCCAATACCAAATACGTAGGTAGGTAGTTTTTTAAATTCAGTACTTAATACCTTTTCACAGAAGACAAAATGTGACTATTCACATTGTGACACCTCTTTGAAGTATGTAAATACTTTTTGTGAAGTAAAATTGTATTTGTCTGTATTTGCATGCACGTCAAATATTTTACCAAATACAACAAACGTCCAAAAGCAAACACAAATAGCCATGTGAAGTGCTACCATAGGTTAAGTGCACTATCTTCGCTCGCAGTCATTTGTTTAAACACCCTGTAACAAACAAAAATAATCGATACAACGATCGACGCATAAGCAAGTATAGTATTATGGACTATTACTATCTATCGTGTTGATGGGCGCGTGTTGAAAATTAAAAGGCTATTAAGTGTCGTCCCACGCACAGCAGGTTGCAGTCTGTTCCCAGGCGTTGTAGGTAGTATCTATGTACAAGTATGTAAGGTAAAAAGGCCTGCAATTGCGCGCTCGCCGAGTCTCTGTCGTGGGCGGCGGCGCCACGACTGACTTTGATATCCCAGACTTGGCATTAGTGTTGTACTAGATATCAGTTCAAACAGTGATTAGCACAGCCGATGTTGTAAATTTTAATAATTATTTTGTCGACCAATGGTCACTAGGAACTACTTTTAGTTTCAAATAGAACCAGCCTATATTTTATTGAGAATATTAAGTAAGTACTATAATTTTGTTAAAAGCATTTGACAAACATTATTATAACGTTATGGTTTGAAGTTTTAATGGTAAATCGACAGCTTGACATTTATATTAACTATTTCAATTATTCAATCACGATTTATCACATTCTTGTATTTGACTTCGATTTAATGCGATTTAGTTAAAATAAGAGGTTTATTAGCCTACTGATATCGAAGTTTAGTTGTGATATCAAACCAAACATCTTGGTGAAGAATGTTTTGATAGCACGTAGCACCAGTTTTTCTACACTTCTCATTTAAGCAATGGGGGAGTATGCTTCTAAACTTGTCATTTTTTTTCAAAACCTTTTAAGTACTTTATATCAACTTTATTTTTACGAAGTACTAGATTATATTTCAAGCTTATTCATTCTTTTCAGCTCATTATTCAAATCTTATATTGTGCGCAAAAGCAGCCGACCTATTTTCATTTCCCATTTTGCACTTAAAGTATACGTAAAACACACTTTTGGACACAGGTAAATTCATAAAATATGTTTCAAATAATAAATGTCATATTTATTCATTATGTACTTTTAGCGTCCACGCGAGTTCTCCGTACGTAATGTATGATTCACGAGAAGCAGAAACATTGGCTAAGTAATACCAGTATTTCATTAACTAAAAAAAAGACTTGTAAAAGTTACAAACAAGCATTACAAATAATTGAAACGTCGACAGGCTGCTCCACTTATGCATTTTGTACCGTTGTTTATTAAAATGAATATTTTAAAGGTACCCAGGCAATGATGACGTATGTTTGCGTTAATGCGGAAAGGATTTCGTATTGGCTTGATAAATACGGATGAAATATGGTTTACAGGAATCAGTTCTGTTTCTTTTGAAGTAATAATTTATGCTTTGACTGTGAATGCGGTAGTGCTATAAAATGGTTCGGAAAATTAGCGATGAATGCGATGACACATTTAGACGTCACTTAGTGTCTGATTTCTTGTCGTCGTAATTTATAATGTATCATATTATTTATTGTTGTTGTTAACATTATAATTGGTATGTCATCCCGTTTTTGCACATTACAGTTAGAGTCGTCCATTAATTCATGAGACGTTTAAGGGGGAAGGCGTAGTCTCAACAAATTCTCCGCAAGAACCTTTTTCCGCAAAAAATGTGTGAAACGTCAAACATAGTGGATTTAATTTTCAATATTAAGTTGAATCACAGTAGTGAAAGTTCATTGTTTGTTAAATAAATGTAGAAACAAAAGAAGAATGATGGCGCGATGATGTTATATATCCGGAGGAACAGAATTAAAGTGAATATATTGTATGTATTAAAGACTTTGTCTCATTGGCTTCATGACATAACCTATATCTGCGTTATAAGATTCTTTCGTTTAGAATGTTGTATGGATTCGAGGTTTATTGCAAATGCCAAATTAAAGGTCATTTATAAGAGTGTTTCCGTTCCTAACCCACGAAACTACCCACGAGTTAAAAGAATAATAATTGTTCCATATTCTACCACCTGTAAAAGTTCTACCCTGACGTATTGTAGCTACGCATTTGTGCACAAACTTAAAACTCTACTACTCCTGACTTTGAAAGCTCAAAATTCGACCTATTCTAGCTCTACTTAGTTAACATCGTCCAATAAATCGATATAGGGTACCGTTATAATAATGGATTAGTCAAAGCTACTAATGTACTCCATTAGTACATGTAAACTATCTTAATCACTTAATCGTAAACGTGATACAAAGCCGTGTCTAGCATCACCGCAATATATTAGACTTGGTCCAGCAATTAAGGCACAGGCTGACTGCGCTGAATGTACCCCGCCCTCTTGCCACTATTAGCATAATAATTTTCACTTATGAATAGATATTAAGGCGTTATTGCACTTATAAATATTTACCGGTGATCTTAGCTAGCTTGTGGGAGTGGCAGAATGTCTTTAAAGACGATTTTCTTGTCACGGTGTTGACAGCCGGAATGCATTCACTCAAGGAAGCTGAATGATGAATGGTTGTTATATTTTCTGCTTTAATGAGCATTTGTTATGTATAAATGTTTCTCTCTAAATGTCAGATGTTAGCGGTTGGTAATTAGAGATTTATTGTGTGAATACTAAATGGAAAATGTTATTACCGCTGCATGCTACTGCAAGATAATTATAGGAAAACATGACTTAGCTCATACATACTTATGCTTATCGATTTGTTTACTTAATTTAATATAAGATACCATAAAATTACTTTAATACAAATCAATACATTCCTTATTTAAGATTCTGATGACGTTCAATAAAAGCCTTCATAAAAAATACACAGAAAGATCAAAAGGAACCGCTGACATTGATAGCCCGTAATGAAGCAATTCCAATGTAAAAATCTTCGAAGCTCGCTCCTCAACTCAACAGCACCAGGTATTGGTGCATAACTGTGATAAAGTTATAAAATCGCTTGGTGCGGTGCGTGACCACACTTCCAAACGTTCCTATCTCTTGGGGTGTTTTATTGAAAAAGTTCAAGTCGTGACATGACTGCGTAAAGACACGGAACTCAGTGAAATATGAATAATAATTGATGTCGGTGCCGTACGGAATCCGGTGGCAGTAAAAACGAAATATTCGGTAAGGTATACTTTATGCGTAACTTTAGTCAAAGTGCTTTCTTATATAAAAGTCGAAGAAGGTACAGACTTATTTATCTTGAGAATAAGGGTTTACTTACACGTTTGATGCGCTGCCTACTTTGAATATCAGCTTTTAGTTTATCGTTTTTATGGTTGGATGAAGGCGGCACAAGAAATAAAAAGAAATTGAAGCGATAAAGAATGGCAAGTTATTTTAGACAAGTGCTAATATTTGGGTGAAATATAGCGTCATAACCGTTACTCAAACAAAATCTTCAAGGACATTGCTATGATTAAAAACCATTTTTTTTTAGTTACTACGGAATAGCATACCTACCCTGTGATCGAAAGGTCTTTTTCTTGAATTACCTATTTAATTTATCATCATTCTCCATGCAGTTATTGTGGTTGCAAACGCTTAGGGCCTGGTTCAGACCAGGCCCTAAGCGTTTGCAAGGCTCCAAGGCTTTTTCCTCTTGATACCTTATTTCGGCTTTTATGCGAGCTATTGACCCCAACCCTCGAGATGAAATAGTAATTAGTAGTAGTAGTAACAAAAATCTTTATTTGTTAGAACATTGTGATAAGGATGTTACAAAATATGTGTTATAACTAGGTGCATCTTGTTCTGCTTAGTTCATTTAACCATTACGCATCTATCTGTACTGTTTACACACTGCTAGATCCTCGTCTGTTTATCAATAGAAATATCTACGCTCTGGTGAAGGTAACTTGGACATTGAAGATGCAGATGGGATTCAATACAATAATTTTGATATCTCAGTATTTAAGTGAGATATAAAAATTGCTAATGCGACCATTTTCCCCTCTACTTGAATCGCAAATACGATCAGACTGGAACAGCTGGCAATAAACGACACACGTTTGTACCAAGTGAGAGTTTCATACTTCGTACTAAGGGCCATTAATCACAACATGTTCGAACCACCGTCAATCAATGTGACATCCGCACACTAAGTTATTTGCTAAAATTTTCGTTTACATTATGTATTAACTGTTCAGAGTATCGAAATACATAACTTCATAGTCATCATCATCTAGATTAACAGGTTGAATCTGAGGCATTCACCTCGGAGTCCGGGGTTCGCTTTTCGTAGTAATAACATTTTATTACTATGAAAATCGAACCCTGGACTTCGAGACGCACCCATTCGACGGGCAATGGACAATGTTGCAGTTGTGGCCAAATATTGGGCCGACAAAACTGTATAAATTTTAAGAGCCATTGACATAATATCGAAGAAGAAGACAAAATTCGACATCCTTTCGGACGTACCTACCTATTTGTCATGCTGCATGTTTATTGCTGATTGTTTCTAGCAACGGTTAATTGAATTGAAATGCCAATTTCCTTCAGGATAGTATTACCGCAGCGCATTTATTTAATACATTGTTAGACAAAATGACTTCCTCCATTCGACAGCTATAAATTTCAACGGGACATTCCACTATGTTTTTCCCTTAGAGTATACGTTGCTGTAGAGCGCGCCTTACAAGTATGAACTGCTATCACGGGTATGAACAGTACCGAGGCTCCTGGCTCAACCTCAATCAGTAGCAAAACAATACCCATCAAAATGACTTCGCAAATAATATTTAATTCGATATGTTAAATCAAAATTTTATACAACATCGTATATTTGTAGTGATAATGACGCAAAAATACCGCAAAATGACGCCATTTTTGGGTATTTTGGCTTTAATTTTATCCATGCATATCAAATCGAACAAAAAAATTCACAACAACAAACTACGTTAATAGGTGCATCTATTGATATTTTCGGTAATGCATGAAACGTCACTATAGGTGCGCTATACCATCGCAAAGTATCTGCTAACACTCGGCGCCAAAGACCTGAGTGATAGGCGCGCTCTATATTTATAATGTATACTCTAAGGTTTTACCTCTCTAGTATCAAGACAGAAACTAAAATTCATCACATACATAGTACAGACACACGAAGATTAGACATTGCTTGAACTACGAGCAGATGGAATGTCACACGTCTTGTTTGTTGTACCTAATGGTTAATAGAAAAAGCGATAATGCATTGTTTTAAAACAAGATAATAAATGGCGTGTTATATTTCCTAATAGATTATTTCTGAAAGGAATGAAAATATAAACCTTAACGAAATACATACACACACTCTAGCCTTAACGAAACATTGAACCATATTTCAGGCTAATAAGTTTGCATGGAAACTGCTAATAAAAATATCTTAATTGGAATGGATGGCGTGTTTTGTGATACAACAATAATAAATTACATCGTAATTATATCGCTCAGGCCGTGTTTACCATAATGAGGGAGATAAAGTGGGACGGAGTAATTTCTCCAGTATTTACTAAACAAATGGTATAGAACAACGATACTTAAACTTTCAGAGCCACGGTGCACTCAAGAAAATCTCTGCTATTTTATAGAGGGTTCTGTTCTAAATAAACATATCTCAATAGATACGACTAATGTTATAAATACGATAGGTTATTGTGCGACTTTTTCTTACTTCTTTAGGTTGTCTGAACCAGTAAGTTAAGGGATTTGATAGTTTGGAACAAACATAGTTTGCAGCAATTTTATTTGAATTATAGATAAGGTCTTATTAACATATTAGGGCCCAAGCGCTAAGTGCTGATCAACAGACGAAGCTCCGGTATCGGCTTTTCTTTCGTGGTAGACGTCAGTCGGTAGTCTCATACTCTCATAAAGGCTGTATAAGCTAAATTGAAAAGTGGAAAGGTGAAGTAGAAGTGAAAGCCTCGGATACATCCGGCTACAAAGATGATGATGATAATGAAATTCTTACAACTATTTTCAATGACGAATTGTTGCAGAAAACAGTTTAACGTTTGATCTATTCCTAAAGCGAATTCTGTGAAACTCTTAGTTTTCTAACATGCTAAACGTCTATTGTAGTGTTTAGTAATTTGTATGGCTTGTTAACAATGTGTTGCTCACGAATTTAACTCTTCAGTGAGAAGTAGCTAATAATAAACTAGTTGACACTTGGACGTGAGGAACCGTTAGTTTGCTATTAAGCACACTTAGTGCTAAAAGCCTTTGGTAAATAGGAGATGGCACCTCGTAATATTTAATGATACCTTTTTGTTTGTACGCCCCTAATTTGCTGCTGATTCTACTACCTACCGGTTAAGTGACGACGACGCGCCTACCACATAAATGGCTTGCAAACGTTGCTAATCAGAAGAATACTATAAAATCACTATAAAAATATTGCTTTATATATATATATATATAGATAGTAGTTAGTCACAGATTTTCCTTTCCACAGAGAAGAAGATTGTGAAGAACCTTTCATAAAGTAAAATATGGCAAGTTATTTTTTAAAAATTAAGTTACAACTATAATAAATTATCAATAATATTCAACTCAAAACTTATAAAACATGTGATATAATATTGTTCTATTTTCACCAGTTAATTTAAACAAGAGATAAATAAAAAGGCTCACAATAAAATTCAACTATTTTTAATTTCTAACTCACGTTTCTAGAGCCCTACTACTAAGGAGAATTACCAAACAGCAAACCCAATAACATATTGCCTAACCCGATAGTCGTACCAAGAGCCTTTAGATCGCATGCAAACTTTAGCGCAAACTTATACCAGGGGACCACAAACGAGGCACGCGTTAAATACTTTATCTTCCTTTATTGGTATCGTTGCTACTAGTTTGCTCAAAAGTTCTGTAGTTTCTATTATAGACTCCGAACGAATTCAGTTGCGAGCTTTCCTATTGTTTTAAACTCTCTTTGTCTTCTACAAGTATATTTTCCACTTTTATTGCTCACAATACATAAATAAAATCATAATGATGCAATATCTGGCATGATATCAATTTATGCCGGTTCGTAAAGGTAACTTTTCAAAATCGTTGGGGCCTCCTGAGGGAGGCCTGTTCAGAGGTGAGCCGGCTGACTGATGAACGAGACGCTGACACAGGTACCCAGTCTGCTGCTCCGGACAAGTGGCATAATCTTTAGAATATAATAAACAATGTTGAAAAATTGATAGGTACCTACGTATTTTGACGTAGGTGTATATGACGTGTATGACAGTTGTAAACAAATGTCAATCCCTACTTTGATCATTATATTCAATTCCATTTGTCAGTTAGTTTCCACTTGTAAGTTATGCCACTTGTCTACCTTCGCTAGTCTTACTAGCTAGGCCTGCAATCTATACCCTCTGAAGTTGTAAGCGGTGGGTCATGCCATGCTAGATTATAAACATCTCTTGTATTATTATTTCAGCATATTATGCATTTTAGAAGTAGGACCCTTTCAATGGTAACTCAAAAAAATGCAAACACTTCGTAGATTGTACAACAGTTTTAGATTATAAATGATACACCAAATCATACTTTTTATTTTACTTTGGTTGGTGTACAATGAAGTGCTCATCTATCTATCTAAATCATTATACGATATTTTAATGAACTCCATTAACATGATGTATCTTCGGTTTAGAAGAATCAATTTTGTTTCACAGTGTACCCAGTTCGGAAGTCGAGCAACTATCGGAAGTGCTTCCCGTCTTAGTTTTTAATCCATTATTGACAGCTCATCTTCATCGGTAAAACAATATCCGAAAGATAATATCTATTTCCTAGTGTCTAATATACTTATACACATTTAGACCGAACTTAATGAGCATACAAATAATAATTATGACATGACTCAAATACAAAAACACTATTAAAACATAAATTTAACAGTGCCCCGTACACGAAAAATATTCAAATTCGTAACGTAAAGGTATCCAGAGAATGAAGCATTGCGATTGGTCGCTTGCCTGTAAACCTGTGTGAAGTCGGCCAATCGCAATGCTCCGTTCCCTCGATACATTAACGTTGCGAATTCAAATATTTTTCGTGCTCGGGGTAGTGTAACTGATAAAGTTTATCTTAAACGGATTTTTGTTACCTTTCAAGGTGCATTTATACCCACAATCAGTATTATCTGAGTGCCAATCTCGGTGGGATCCAAAGCTTGCACTCTGGAGCCCGAGACCAGTTCTTATAGTCCTCCTATTTGGTTTATCATGACATTTATAGAAGTCAATGCCGTGTGACATCTCAACCCCAAGAGGAAAGCTAGCTAATCTATACTTCTATAGCTATCTATATTTAATATCATAAATCCGAAAATAACTCTGTCTGTCTGTTACGCTTTCACGCATAAACCACTGAACCGATTTTGATGAAATTTGGTACAGAGGTACATTAGGCCTTGGGCAAGGATATAGGCTATGTTTGGTTGCGATAACAGAAATCCACGCAGGTGGAGTTGCGGGCAACAGCTCGTTTATATTCATAAACATAAACTGTTCCATCTTGAAATTCCACCTTATCTTGTCTTATTTAGAGAAAAATTCACAAAATAGGACAAACACATTCCAATTTCGAATATTCAGTAAAAAAATATTAAAAACACAAACCTTAATATGTAATATCCGTGATCCTGTGAAATGAGATCGTTACCGGTTTCTTTTAAAATAATTTGGACCTGTGCCAACAACCGTGTGCTTGCAACTGGTGGCGGATTTAACCCTTAATGCTCACAGAATTAAAAGCTCCCAATTCCATTTACCTTTTGCTGGTTTGCATGTTAACAAAGAACATATTAAAATATCCTGGTATTTCGACGGTAGTCGACTTGCTTGGAAATGCATGGGACTTTTGATATTTTTTAATAAGTAGTACTGTTTACAGTCTGTTTTTAATTAACTAGATGGGGACTTGTTTCAGTTAGTATTATAATAACCTTATGAGTTTTATTTTTATTGCGATATTGTTTCACAGTCAATTTGACATTACGCTTAATTTCATTTGTCTTTCTTCGTTTTGATAGTAAAACAACTGCGTCACCTTTTGACTAACGAAAGTTTTTCCAAACGTTATACTCTTTACAATTCATTGTCAATAGTTTTAGCAGAATATTGTTTTTCGTCTTCGTTCCGTTATGATTATATTACTGTAAATTGGCCGGTGTTAACAGTCAGTTATCCTTTGAATAAACAAGTTTTTTTTTTAATTTACCCATGCACTTCAATTTTGACAATTAATTTAGATGTATAACACAATACCTACACATTGTAGAAAAAAATAATTGGGCTAGGTAGTGTTTTTTTGGGATTTGACGTCATAGCCGATTCACTGTTTAGGTACGGATAAAGATGAAGATGTATCCTTAACTGTGGGAGAAGCCTTCCACTCTAGTTAGGTGGTTTTTCTGAAGGTTTTCTTCCTAGTAGCCGGGTTAGCCACCCTCGCTATTCTTTGTACCTAAACAAAAACCCACATGTTATCCCACTTCACAATTTTTTGCTTCTTCACAATCTTGCTACGCCGCTACGGCAAACATCAGCAGTCAGCAGGAACTCTTCGCAAATAATAATTAAGGAAGCAGTCCCTTTTTCATTGAGCGGGATTGTAGTGGGTTGCCATGCGCTTTCCTAAGTCTGGATTTTACTTAGACTTTGAATAAGCATGCATTTTATACGATATAAACTGCGTCAGTACATTTCACCTAATACTAATTGATTAAAACGTGAAAACTTTTAGTTAACTGAGCCTAATTCAGTACCTAATCCCAAAATTATGTAACAACTTAATAAAAAACATAAACAAATTACAATACGCATACAAACATAAACGTCGGTCGACGATGTTTTCATCAAAACTTTGGTTTTCTTCAAGTTTGTTTTGTTATCTAACTTAATATTTTGGAATGTTCGTGTCAAATTTTCGCAATCTTCCATTTAACATAAGTAGGTATATGATGGAATGTTATATAATAATAAAAAAAGTTTATATAGGGGAAAATAAAACTATTATATCGTGGCCCTGGTCTTGTGAGCTAGTTAAGTCCATAAAGTTGCCGTGGGCTCATTCTTTGAGCATCTTTTATGGCTCCGTGGTTCGAACGTCACTCTTTATAGTCAATAAATTTTGCACGAAAAAGGCAAACTTTTTCGGCAACACGGAAACTTTGCATTATTTCGCTAACTCGCGTAAAGGGGGAAAAAGGTGATTGCTACTTTGTATGGAAAGTATTGTATGCCTTCCGGAGTGTCACGAAGTATGGCGGTAGTTAAGATAAGGTCTATTTGTATATTTGTGCGTTTTTGTGATAACTAGTATGTTATTTGTTTATGGAACTTGAAATCTTGGACAGCAAATAGGTTAAGGGTCTGCGCTGCTTCGTGTATTTGCACGAAAATGTGTTGTTGTGCAAATAATACTGAGCTAATTGCATGCAGTCAGTTGCAAAAAATCGTGCCAGAACTTCAACAGGATTTGCAAGAAATGCGTGACATACCTACATGAGGCAGCGAAGACGGTAAGGACGAATCAGAAAATTTTATTTTAGAAACAATACAGATAAAATCTGAAACCAATCAAATATCGGAATATTCGATACTAGATCTCGATATCCAATCGGTTGGGTGGCGGTCGCTTCATCGTACAGAAATATTGCATGCAATAAAATATCGATACAGGAAATAGGGAAGCTATCGGTGCCATCACAAATCCCGGACGACCGTTGGAAAAACCCATATGAATTCGGAAAGCAGATCCAATTGCCTTTCATATTCAATACCATTATGATAATGTTGAAATACCCACATAAATCTTTTCTGGTAAACATGATAAAGTTAATGCATACGTAATAAAGCATTGCAGTTATGTGTTACCACTTAAATTATTGTATTGTTGATATCATATAATATATGTAATGAAACTATATGATTTCAATATATTTTTACGCATATTGTGACGTACGAAAATGTAATATGTTATTCTACTTTCATTTGTACAGATTGACGATTAAATTAGCGAGTAATGATAACCATTGTTTTGTAATACATAACAATAAAACAAATATTGTAGGACATTCCACACAGCGCTATCTAGAGCCAAAGTAAGTGCATAATGCGGATAAATAGTTACTTACATACATTTACATACGCGCGTAAAGCATTACCCTCGCTGGCACAGGCGGGTAAAAAACATTTCTTGCCCTATTCCATTTATTTCACAACAGTACCCATAAAACAACGTTATCTATATAACAATCATATGCAATTAATACACGAACTCTACCGTATATAATTCTAAAGCGATTTGCAGGAGACGCAACGAACCTACCTACTGTAAGGGAGGTGGATAAACATAGCCTCGTCCATAGATTCTATTGATTATAGGATTTGTGTAGATAGGTACTGAAGGTACGGGTGGATGAATGAGTTCGATTTCATCGCGAGGGGCTGCGTATTGCCGTCTGTGTTCATTGGATGTGCTCAGTCAATGTATTTCTTTTTATGATCAGTTGCTTTCATTTCTGTTGGTTTTTTATTTTGGTTTGTATTGCTGGTTGGGTTGTTTACTTCATTGTAAAATATTCTAGAAAGCATTTTGCTCTATGTTGCAGCTTGCAGCACTTGTGAGTGCAAGCACTGTGTATGCGGTCACGGTTTTCCAGGTCTCGAAATAGCTTTAAAGGGATTGTCTGTTAGAAAATTCAGGGTAGTAAATGGTGATCCACACTTTTATGTGAATGTAATCAGCAGGCCTGTGGTATTCTAAAATGTGTGTTTTCAATTTTTTTTTAGAACATTATTATTAGATATCGACTTGACCTACTACGAGTATCTATAATTACAGCGTAATATTAATGTTTATTACGGGATGTTTCTTTTATAAACTTTTTTTATTTGTTTCTGTAGTATTTTCGTAAGAAACTGAAAAAGTTCCTCACACAAATTCCGAAATAACGAGAAAAGTTAATATCAAAATTATATTACAATTCTCTAAAACTATCATGAAACTCGAAATTTAAAACAGTGATCGATCAAACTTCCGTACAATAATATTTTACATTGCCAGCCTAGAACTTCACAGTATCAATTGAGTCCATAACTAACAATAGTACGAGAGCCCACGACCAAAACCATGTCTCATAGCAATACGGCAAAAACCCTATAAAATCGTTAGATTGTATGATTCTGAACCCGACTAGGTGTGTAGTAACGGTCGAAAGTGTAGCAACTGCGTGGGAGGCCATTTCTGCTGTGTCAAAAAAAAAGGCAGTCGGTATTATAGCAATACGTCTGACAGTGAAAATATACATAGATTTTATAATTGTATTACGAAAAAGTTTGTTTTCAGACATTTTGTGCGTAGCACATAGCCTGAGTGCATTTTTGAAAATGTCAACAAATTTAGCCGACCTGTATCATAGCAACACGGATAAAAAAAATTTTTAACTTTTCGTATTGCTGCCATGATTACCAAAAACCTGTTTTCAGACACTTTAAGTGTAGCATATACTCCCAAAAACGAAAATAAGTACGAAAATGTTTTTTTTAAATTTACAACCTTCATAGATATTCAAGAATCTCCCTTGTCTATTATAAATGTACTTTGACAGATGACAGATGTCATTACTTATTTCTTTTGTAAAAGTTACTCAAGTGTGCTTTAAATAAAACCAAAACTATCAAATCAATCAGTATTTAATTTCAACAGCCTCAGCGCTTCTTACGCTCCTGCCCCTTTCTTATACTATTACTATTATACAGCTCACTCGGCAGCTGCTCCAAACGTTTCCTTTTGTGCGATTTATTTCAGTCCTTCAACTTCAATGTTACGGTTTCGGGTAAATTCTTTGTTAATTATCATGTAATGAATTCAGGGTCGCAACGTATTCATTGGTTTGTAACAAAGAATTCAAGATGCCTCAATACGATTTTTAAATGATATCTGAGTATCGAAAAGTTGTCTGATAGAGAAGATGCTACACTTAATTTGTCTGATATAAATTTTTTGCACATGTGGACAACTTATTTTATCATGTTTAACAATTTTCAGACATATTGCTATGATACCGATCGGTAAAATTTGTTAACATTTTCAAAACGGTCTCAAAATTTAATGCGTTCACATTTCCGTCTGAAAATTGTTTTGTTCGCATCAAATAACCAAAATTTACTAATAAAAAAGATTTTCAGACGTATTGCTATGAGACATTTTTTTTGTCTCATTTTTAATTTTTTTAAGTGATTTTACGGGTTTGCGCTACACCACTAACGTCTGAAAAATATGTTTCCGGTATCTCAGAACTATCATTCAACTACAGTCTGCAAATCAGACATATTGCTATGATGCAGTTCGGTAAAATTCTTTGACAATTTTGAAAATTCGGTTAGATCAAACGCTACGCGGAAAATGTCTGATATTGGTTTTTCCGAGTTCAGGATAATCGTATCTATCGATTTGATGCGGTTTTGGCTGTATTGCTATGAGACAAAAATTTTGGTCGTGGGCTCTCGTACTACAAGTATATAAACCTAGTAGACGCACAGTCGAAGGGAGGCTGAGTGAAATTGACAGATTTATTTGCGTTCGGATAAACCAGGATTGCGACTGGCTGCATTTTTTACATTCGTCCTCCGTACACGCGAGCGGCTGGATCGCTGGAATAAATTCATTCGATCCTGAAAATTAGCTGCACTTTTGTTTGGTGAATTTTCACTCGAAGTTGGAATTATTTATCACTTTAGTGCAGATTGTAATAGCTGCTGTGTTACTATTAGTATTGCGAATTTGTTTGCGTTCGATGTTGTTAACTTTTATGACGCTATTCCAGTGAATTTATGCTGATATAAAATGATGTAATTGTTTATTTTATTTTTATACTCATAGAAAATTTTATTGGTTGGTCCTGATGCAAAATTAATTCAAACTTGTCATTTGTCATTTTATTTTATAATACTGATTTAATTTCAATTTTCATTTGTTCTGTATTAGAAAGCCAATTAAAATAATATTAACTTGACGTAAATAGTTAAAAATTGAATTAAAGTATCCTATACAGGGCGTCCCACGGCGATGCCACATGGAGGGAAAGTACCTTAAATCCTTAAGTTAGCTCATTTTACTTAAAGGAAACATCATTTTATTTTTAAAAAGAAACAAAACTTTTAAAAAATAAAATGATGTTTCCTTTAAGTAAAATGAGCTAACTAAAGGATTTAAGGTACTTTCCCTCCATGTGGCATCGCCGTGGGACGCCCTGTATACCCAAACTTCCCTACTTTATTATCAGGTTCTAAATTAAAAGTAAAGTTAAATCTAATTTGCTCAAAGACAATACTTAGGTACTAGTTCTATGGTTATTATATTGTGGATAGATATTATTATTGTTATGACTAGAACCAACAATCACAATCCAGTTATTTTTAACTAGGTATCTATATTTTTGGGTATGGAAGTAGGGTGACCTAAGCTTCAGTCCTTATAACTCTGTCCTAATCTTGGTCACATTAAAATAATTCTTCATAGATATAAAATGGATATGAATGCGATGTAAAACCCAGCACATGAACACAATCGTACATTTGAAGGCTCGTAAAACTCGTCCCACCACAATTTGGTTTTAACAGCGTGTGTACATGCAAACGGTTTCCAACTACGTTACGACAAGGCACAATGCGGGAAGGAAGTGGTAATTTCCCCGGAGATGCAGCGTATCGACGGACCGCCTCAATTGTTGTCACAGCCGTAAGGACACAGCCCCGCCGGTTGATGAACTTGCTAAATAAAAAATACTAGAAAGCAACTTTATTCATACTTGTTAACATTTTTTTTCAATATAAACTGCGTCTTCTAAAATTTATAATGTCTTTTAGTTCATATCATACATTGTTTTTACAGATTGTAATCAAGACAACAATGTAATGCATTATATACATTCTAGCTTTTGCCCACGGCTCCGCCCGCGTGGATGTCGGTTATCGCGACCAAACATAGCTTATATTCTTTCCCATCGTCTAATCTATCTCTGTACCAAATTTCATCAATATCGGTTGAATGTTTCAGGCGTGAAAGCGTAACAGACAGACAGACAGACATTACATACCTATTTCGGAATACTTTAGACATCAGATAAATAATCACAAAACAAGTAACAATGAGTACCTATAAGTTTTTGTCCCGTGATTATTCCGACGTTTATAATCGCGGACAAGTTTTGTTATCAATATAGAAGTATTATACGTCGGAGTGGAGCGCCAGCGTGGGCGTGCGGCTACCGCACTGTGATAAAGGCAGTAGCTTATTCGTGTTCTCCTTGTTTTCAACAATCTGTGTTATCTGTTGATAGCTTGTTTTTTTGTTTGTGTTCGACTTGATAGGTACAGGCAGTGTCAAGAGTTACTCAACATTAACAAATTACATACGATCTTCTAATAGAAATAAATTGATGTTTAAATATTTTTATAGTCCTAGCTATAAATAAACCAACAGAGAAGTTGATAATGTTTCTAGATAAGATAAGATAAGATAAGATAAGATAAGATAAGTTTTGTTTATAATTTCGTAGAATGTACCTACATAATATTTTTGAAAAGGACTAAATAAAAATTAACCATGTTCATCAGGTGTTAGCGGCTTTCGAGTTATAAGCCGTTTTCTTTTGCAAAGAGGAAATACAGTGAACTCTTTTTTCCGAAAGTTGAAAAAAAAAACACCAAAATATTGACATACCTACTAGCATAGCTTTGGCATCTGAACAGAGACCGATATATATTAATATCGGAATTGTGAATGAACTAATCCCAATATAGAATTTACGCACGTAAAAAAACAAAACGACAGGTGTGTACGTACATATTCACACACGATTTTATTTTGTAATAGGCGGCGCGGCGCCGAGCTGAGTACAATTTCATTACGTAGATTGCTGACGTTCACAAATGTCATACAAATTGAATACGAAAAACTTTCTCGACGAGTGTATGCTAAGCCCCCGTTTCGGTAATTTCGTTTCATGTACCGTTGTATGAGCGCTTTGTGATTTAAAGTAGATTAAACGTGTTCTGGAGCTTAGGAGTTTGTGAGTGTATTGTATTAAGGGTTGGTTATACGTGGAATTGTTTGCATAATACAGGTGTAACAAAAAAAACTTCCATTATTAAAAGTGGCTGTTATGGAATGTTGATGTGTTTTTTGAAGGAAGAACTTTGCGAATGTTCCTAGAGTTCATGGCTCTGAATACAGTAGTATCTAGTAACATCCTTTTTGAAGTAAATTTATATTAGTCCAATTATCTATTCTGTGTTTAATTATGATAGATAATCATAACAGTAATATCTAAGTTCATTTCAGTAATATCTAAGGTCTCATTGAATAGCCAATGAAATGAAATTTCATAAATGATATTACCACAATAAAATGGAAACCCACATAAATTTAATTTTATAATACCTAAATTGACGATCCTAAAGCATATTAGTTTCATCGCATTACATTACACCCGATATGAGTAGGTACCTACGCTGATTTAGCATTTACCAAAAGTAAATTCTAACAAAATGGCACCATATGTATTGAATGAGTAGAAGCCTTCTGAATACGAGTTGATCAAGTTTTCCATACCCACGTGTGTTAACTCCCCATATTAATACATTCTGGCAGAAACGTATAAAAGTTTTGCCCTTTCTTTTCTTTCTCTAATAACTTACTGAAGTCGTTGATACAAACAATAGTCATTGAGCAAATCCGTAGGCTGGAGCCGAATTAATGAGGTGCAGCGAGCACCATCGTTACTCACACAGGATTATACCACAGTCTGGTGTAAACTTACTTTATTAGGCGGCTTCTTAGCAATGTTCTCGTTAGGGTTGCAGCAAATACAGTTATATAACTTTGTTAAACCATAAATGTGGTAAATAAACATAAGACATAGGAGATTACTTCATCGTATGGAAGCTTGCAATATAATGATTCCAGGTTGTTGGTATGTTTTAATGTGTTATTTTAATTGTTATTTTCTGTCTTTTATAATATTACTACTTCTCTGCACGGTTCAAATGGTTCTATTTTGCATTTAGTTGTGACCTAGGTACTTGTTGACATTATTATGGATGTACCTATGGATTAAGGGGAAACACTGATAATACGCATTTTTCAACACACTTGCTTATAAATACGATTTTATTTCACCGCAATTAAGCACGTAATGACACCTATTATGAAACTGTGACTTTTTCATTGCTATTATTCACAAAAGTGAGTTATAGATTTTTTTTTTTAAATTTCATTGATTAGTTGTCTTTGTTCTTAAAAAAGGTTCGATACAAAAAAGATCATGTTCAATATTACAAACGAGTTAATATACCTATTGCTTGCTCATTTCATGCAACTTTGTATTTTAAAAGATAATTTCAACGTGTAGTACGTGTTTAATAAACAAAACTTTCACTAAATTGTTTTTTTTTTTAATAAAAATCATCATTTAAATAAGTATATAATTATAACCAATGACAAGGCAGCATGGTGATAGCACCTTAGCCTGTTCCGAAAGGAACAAAATAAAAAAAAATGTTAGATGCGCGCGCATCACTGAACTCTATTATTTATTATCTATACCAAGATATCTATGGCGCGTATAGCAAAACGAATTATTTTTTACTACTGTGTTAGTATTTTTAGTATTATTATATTCGCAAGTGTGTTGAAAATAGTTGTATGTCACTCGTGTGCCACTCCTCGGCCTCTTAAGACCCTCGCCTGGCGGCTCGGGTCTCAATGTCGCCTCGGCGGTAATCACCAACTTTACACACTTGTACCATAATCTACTATTTTACAAAACTAGCTCAAGAAGCAGGTATGTTTCAAACATGAAAATGTATTTCTATTTGTCAATAAAGATTCAAAGATTTAAATGAATCAATCAATCAATCAATTAGCCTATTGCAGTCCACTGCTGGACATAGGCCTCTCCTAATATGCGCCACGTTAAATGAATATGTGCTATTAATGCTGAAAAAATGTACTGGTACAAAATGAAATTGCATTGATACCCCAGGAAATTAAAATGGTTCCACTAGTAGGTAGTTGAACTGGATATCTTTTCTGGAGTATATGGATAGATTTTCAGTGAATAGATTCTAAACTTGACGGATTTACAACTAGACAGTTTAGTGACTGGAGAAAGTATCTATAGTAAGAAAGTGATATATTATGACCAATCATTTTATGGAGCTCTATAGTGCGAACGTGAAAACAACTATGAATCACATTATTAATGTACACAAGACTTTGCCTGTCATTGGATTGCAACTCCTCTGTGCACTCCCGGGTTTGCTGGAAGAAAACTCATCTCATTCACTCTCAACTCATTGAGTTAAGCTCGCCTTTGTACATAAAATCTCACTAATTTGTATAAATGCCATGTAGGTGTACAATAAGAATAAATAAGAAAATTATATTGTAATCTTTATAAATAAGACTGATCTATATTTTTTCTTTAGTTAAAATAGTTATAAATACATACCTACAAACTAAGAGAAAAAAACAATTTTTAATATTTCTATAAAGCATCTTGGGACAGCCCTGTCCAAAGCAGTGTTATAAAACTTTCGTGTTCCTTTGAGGTGTTTTGGGATCAAAGTTTTGCTTTGATTTCTGGATACAAATAGTAAAAGTACGTATTGGATGGAGGTCCTGGCGTAAATAATATGAGATTTGCTCACATCTTCGTTGGTTCCATTAGCACAAAACGTATAATAAGATTATGACGTGGCGTGGGTGTTACAATGCTTACTTACTTAAACAATATCTTAGAACAGAAATCAATCATGATGTATTTGTATCTGATACGTTTAATAATGTTTTATTTTCAATATTAAATTCATTCATTCGTTCAAAAATCTATATCGTCAGGTTTTTAATGCATTGCTTGCATTGCTTACACGTCCTATAAGAAGATGGCACACGTAATTGAGAGGCAAGCCCATAAACTCGGAGAATGGTCTGTTCTGATTGTATACATATAAAAGTATTTGGGTGATTGATTACTGATATTTTTTCCCTGACACCCTCAAGTACTCCGGTATAGTTCAAAGCAGGCAAGGTAGAGACACCGCTTTCCAAACACCCTCAGAAATATCAAATCGTACCCCAGCTGGAGTACCCACTCTTAAAGTTATGTTGATATATAATTTTCAACGTGGAATTGAATTAAGGTTCGAACATGTCGACGCTGCTTTATTTACCATAGTAAGAGCGTTTTCACATAATTCGATCCGATATCGGTGTCGGACGCTAATATCGGAGAAAGTAAATCTTTCTTTCACATTGTCCGGTCCGATATTGGGTATCGGAACCGACACCGCTGTGTTGTCATCTATCGGCAGTCGGCTATCGTCGTCCGACACCGATATCGGATCGGATAATGTGAAAACGCCTTAACATGCACAACACTCGGTTGCTATAGCTATAACAACTGTAATAACTTCACTGCTACCTTTAGTTTCTTCTGCAACACAAATGCATAGCTGCTGTGACTCCAAATTAATTGATAAATACCCAACGAATGTGAATCCTATGCTCAACAGAATAGAGTTTATTCTTGATTGTTATTCATTAAAATTCCTAATCCTGTCTCCTTATCGCAGGTGGCAATATAAGCAGTGAAGCACTGTGAAATTCCTTACTATGAGTCTCGTGCAAGATATAAACGCGCTTATTATACAGACAAGAACTTGTGAATTTCTAAGTAAAAGCGAAATATGAATATCAAGTACGAAATAAGAAGACCCTAAACCAGTATTCCATTTACTTTCATAGCGGAAAAATGTTTACAAACGAAATGCAGCGGGAATTGTCCTATTTCTGTTATTTTTAGCTCTGCCGCGTCAAGAATTTATAGTTCTACCGTCGCGCGTCGTACATATCGCGGGTATAAATTCTTTTATATATATTTTGGAAATAAATATAACGATAACATCTTAAAGTTATTTATCACTGAAGCCATTAAAGTTATGGTGATATTCAGCGGAATTTAGAAATACTAGTGATTAAGCTGTCAAAAGACATCCTGTTAATATTATAGATGTGAAAATTGGTGTTTATGGCTAATTATGAATTTGGACCCATTTAATTAATTCGACTCGAATAAATTGGCATATACTATATGCTAATTAATAATGCTGATTAATTTTGGATTTAAAACTTTAATTTCGCCATAAATTACCTACACTAATTTGTTTAGTAGTAAGTAAAGGTAAAGTTAGGCTTTATGAGTTTCAGAGGTATATATTATAATATTTGATTTGTGATACTAAAGCAGTCGGGTAAATGTTACGACTACATAATACTATTTTATTTTATAAGTACTCAGTATCCATAATATTTAATATTAGATTAGAATGCAAATGTATCTCTGTCTGACAGTTACGCGTCCACGCCTAAACTATTGAATCAATTCGATAAAATTTGGTTCATAGATGTGCTAAAGCTTAGGAAAGGATTTTCTAATCGTGAATATACCGTTCCTGAAAAGGTTTATTTAGGGATCAATTTTACATACATATAAACAGGTTTTTCTACAAAAAATGTATACTTATCATGCAACCCATATTTAAACAATTGCATTCAACAATAATAAATTAGTCACAATTGTTCCTTATTTAGACGTGAATAAGCCTCACTATTCTAAATTTTCAGATGTTTTCTTGTTAAGGTTTTGGTATTTGACTCGAATTGACTGATTAGACACAGAATTAATTCTGTTGTTTATTCGGTATTTAAATTAAATTGTTGAATTGTAAGCTATCATAGTGTGCCTAAATATTGCCATATATATTAGTAACTGGTATTTCATAACTATCTTACAACAACATATTTGATATTGCGTACCAACATACCTATAAGAGGATGATATAATTTGATGAAGCTCAGTATCGACACCTATCGATCATCTACCGTGTTATTTCACCGCTCTTTCACCCATGTTACTGTCATTCCACGAAATCGAATTCCAGAATGTTTGCTGCACTTCAACATGTCTATGAAGCTGTTAACTTCAGTTTTCCACTTTAAACTGAAAAATTGAAACTATCGACGTGACTTCCAGGTGCAGTAGAATATCGTCTAATTTAATAAAATGTGAGGAAATACAATTTTATAAAGTGACGTCTCTGGTGTTGCCTACATCCATAGGCCGCGGTAACCACTTTCCATCAGATGGGCCGGTGTGCTTGTCTGCTGCCTAAGCGGTATAAAAAAGTGACATAATTCAGAAACCAAACGAAATATACTAACAGCTCATAATTACATTTATGAGAATGTTAATTTCTAAACCAAATGTCAAAAACTGAACGTAATTCGGTAAAGGAGAGTGTAGAATACGATGACATCAATGAAACTACGAGGCACTACTGTTGACTGTCGCAGAGGGTCCCTTGTTTGTTTAGGTAACTAACTTTGGCGGGGACCCCGGTTCATTGACCAACTATTTGACTTTACAATATTGTCTAGAACGACACATGTCTAACGAACTGCCATGTTAAATGAACTGAGCGGGATAAGGGTTGACTAGTATCACTCTTCATCTCTATGGACGGTTTATTACTAATTGGCTTCAAAACTAATCCTTGTGAGACTGATAAATAGTACTACTAGGATATCAGGGTATTAAAAAAAAATTAATAATATTCAAACAAGATCAAATTTCTAGCTACTCACAGGGCAACAAAAAATATTACAACCGTTACCATATATACTTCAATCACAAAAATATAACAACAAACAATATCATTATTCATCTACAATGAGTTTAAGCTTTAAGCAGTTCTTAAACCTGAATTATGTTTTATTAGCAATATTTCTTTCATAATTTTTTAATCTGCTGCGATGTTATCTGGATACTTTGCTATATGCATGCTTGCCTATTGCAAATAGTATCATTATTCAGTACAAAAGCTTATAGCAGTCAGTATTCATTGATCTACATAAAATAATGAACACCGTACATGTCAGCCTGCCAAGTTAAATGAACTCCTAGTTTATTATTATCAGTACTGAATTGTGCTAGACTCGATGTCTAAATAAAACACAACTTGCTTTTGACCATCCGTGATTGTTGATTGTGATTTATGACGTTAGAATAGCTCTATAATCTTGTCAACTGGTTATAATAATTGTAAATCATGCCTCACTCACTGGATCGAATACTTGTAGACTCGTTCAGTAGGCACTTATGGAAAATATTTATTGTACTAGAAACAAAAAAGGCATATTTTAGTTTGATTCGGAGTATGGGTGTTTAGAATTCGGTGTCGTCATTCACAGTCGATTTTCGGCATTCAAATAACACTATCTTAATATTAATAAAGTAGGTAAGCAAAAATGTACCTACCGAGTATTTTTGTGATTATAATCTTCTCCTTCTTCCTAGCGCCAATCCCTGTCGTATCTCAAGCTTTCACCTCGGAGTCTGTAGTCCGCTTTACCAGCCTAATTGCGGTTTTGGCTGAACTTCAATATTTTTTTGATATAAGAAATGAATTAAAATGATATATTAACTTGAACTTATTCAGAACTTTTGTAGTCGACAATCTGAGGTAACGTGTGTAATCTAAGTATATGATATTAATAATTAAAATATTTTGACTATCATACGTTCGAAGTAATTTGTCAAATCCAGCTAACACCACAATATATTTTGCAATTCGTCGATACAATACTCAACAAGTATCTGAGTCAGGAGTCGAACCCACGCACCTGATTTGCAACGTCCCAGAGGAGGTAGGTGGAGCAGCTCAATCAAGTTAAACCCACAGATTATTCTGTTACATTTACATTTATTTATTATGAACATTCACTGGATCTCTAAACCTTACGCGCCAACACACCATACCTCTTTGATGTGTACAAAATTACTTGGAATCCCTACTAATATTATAAATGTGAAAGTAACTCTGTCTGTCTGTCTGTCTGTCTGTCTCGCTTTCACACCCAAACCACTGAACCGATTTTGATGAAATTTGGTATCGGGGTAGATTAGACCTTGAGAAAGGACATAGGCTATGTTTGGTCGCGATAACCGACATCCACGCGGGCGAAGCCGCGGGCAAAAGCTAGTTAGTTATATAACGAAAAAAATTACAAAGCTGCTGATGGCTGTATTCAAATCTTTAAATTGTCGGTTCGAATCCTTGTCATGAATATGTCAAGCTTCACTCCCATGTTATACCTACTGATCCCGTTCCCGAATGTGTGCACTCGGCCGAGTGCACTGTCTTGCCACGCAACTCGATGCATGTGATCAAGGCATCCTTGTCATAACCGTCTACCGACTTGGACCTACTCCTAATACAAGCAATTAGCTTAGCCAAAGGGGTTCACGAGAATACTAGTAATTTCTATTACTAGTACTCTTTTTAAATAAGAATCCACTAGAAACATGAAAAATTAATTTTATAAATTTATTCACATTTTCCGCACGATGAAAGGTACAACATACTCGTAGAAACTCTTACAACTATAATAGATCAATGTTAAAATTAAAAACATTTAAGATAATTAACAAATGTGGTTCAAAATGCGAGTTGCCTACTGTTTGCCGATGACTTGAAACTATTTTATGAGATCAAGGATGAAAAGGATTGCACACTTCTTCAGGAGGATATAGACCGTGTAGTTAGATGGAGTCTTGAGAATGGTTTGCAGTTCAATGTGTCAAAGTGTAGCATCGTATCCTTCACGCGGGCGGTGGTGCCACTTCATCATAGCTACCTCATGGAAGGGGAGACCATTCCCCGTGCTTTCTCGGTGCGCGACCTTGGAGTTTTGTTCTCGCCAGACCTTACATTTCGGAATCACATCACCAATATCTGTGCCAAGGCCTATAAAAATCTAGGTTTTGTGCTGAGAGAGACCAGAGACTTCAAGGACACCGCGGCCGTGAGGTCGTTGTATAACGCCCTGGTAAGGAGCAGGCTCGAAACAAGCGCGATCATCTGGAATCCCCATGAAGCTAAATATAGTTCCATGGTGGAGAAACTCCAAAATAAATTTACCCGGTACCTTTATTTCAAACAATACGGGGTGTATCCATTTTACCCACTTATGTATCCAACCCTCTTTGTCATAGGGATGGTTGGATACTATAAGCTCGAAGTGAGGCGTAATTTGGCACTGGCTAAATACGTTTTTTTGGTATTCCGCGGAAAATTGAATAACCCGCAAATTTTGGAATCGTTGAGATTGCTTGTTCCCAATATGAGGCTACGACAGTTACCGAGGGGTAGAACCTTTGATGTGCCAGTACCGCGGACAAACTTGCTGCAATTTGCTCCTCTCGTACGAGCGCTAAATACTTTGAACACGGTCTCGCGTGTTATTGATATTTTTTTGTGTACATTAGCCGAGTTCGAAAGAGTGACGCTACAGTGTTTGTCATAACTGACATAAATTAGTTTAATAGGTATTATTATATTATGTATAATAGTTATAAGAGCATTGTCGCATTAGTTGTATTACTGTAAAGGCAATGTATCTGAGTATATAAATAAATAAATAAATAAATAAAAAATAAATGTGATACACGCAGAAGATATCCTTCAAAGTTTTGAGGTTGATAACTCCGGTACCTGTTCATGCCATTGTTGAAAAGTAAATAAAATGAAAACCATTCAGTTATTTACAGAATACACCTCTGGATTAGCGTGGGCCTACGTCAGCAAGATCAGGAGGTTTCTGCATTTCTTACTGCATATCAAATCGGAGATATGAATAAATTCATCACGATATCAACGCGATGTTTATTGCGATACTATGGCGATTATTGCGACACTCTATCGATGTTTTGTCAAGCCGGATTGATCGAAACCACAGTTATATAACCTTTATAGTAATGATCTGGTATTCGATTCTGAATTCATGATTTAGTAAGGCTTTGGTATTTCATATTAAACTTTCTTCTTTCCAGGTGCTGCTTTCCCTATATTGCTCTATTTATATACGTGAAAATCAATCAAATATACCTTAGATAGAAGCTGATTTATGGTTTCTTTAAACTTTACTACCAATTTTAATTACGAAACACTAATAAAATATCAAACAATGCGGGGTAGCAATCGAAAAATTGAAGCTGTGATGTGGTTATAGGGATAAGATATATTGAAAACTTTTCACAAAGAAATAAGTCACCAAGCAAAATGTAGATTTAGAACTTTTACCAAATTTTCTCACAAGAGACGAAGAGATTCAAACAAACATATAACCCAAAAACTTAAATAGAAAAGTTTTGATTGTTTGTTCTCGTAAGTCCGTTCGCAGCTTACTTGGAATAAATAAAACTTTTTGATAGAAGGATTTTAATAAAATATAGTGAACTTTTCATAATGAAATGAGTTTCTGAGAAAGTCAATTTCTGAAAAAGATAATATTTTTTTGGATTTAATTGGCGACCAAAACTTTATGACTTTCTTTGCATGTCCCAGAGTGTAAAAGTCTTTTAAATGTTTTTTGAATAGAATGATTTATATTTGTTTAAAACATGTGTAAGAGCATACAAGAACATGCAATAAGTAAGTGAGTACGTATAGTCCAATTATGTTTTGCCTCCTACAGCGGCGTACAAATATATGCGTTGCGATAAGACTGTTCTCCAGTTGATAGGGGTAGCCTCAAGTTCTCTTGGGTGTAACACTTTTTCATCTGGTATGAAAAAGTTCATGGCTGATGGTAGCTGATGAGATTTATCTAATGCATGAGACCAAAAAACATAGTTGCCAAAATGAGGGCGTTATACGTCTGTCATGTTTGCCGACCCTTCTGTGATAGGTATATAGACGAATGGTTAGTTTGACCAGAATATCTTTCACATTAGTTTAATCAACTCTATGCACAATTAAATCAGCTACGTACTCGTTTTACAACGCCATATTGTAACCGCTTATGGGTACAACGAGGTACTTTACGAGAGCTTTAATATCCGAGTTGGTTTTCGGTGGCAAACTCACATAGGAACCATTTACCTGCACATAATATAATAATAATGCCTCACCTAACGATAATTGTACAAAACTGCTATTTTCTTTATAAAGCATCAAACACAGACTTAGCTAAGCTAATACTATATTAATAAAAAAGTGGACTGTCATACATTTTTGTTAAACGAAAGTAAAAAAAAGTAAGATTCAAGTGTGCTTTTTTTTCAAATAGTTTTTTTAATATTATTATAAAAAATGCTAGTTTTTTATATTATCTATCAATATAGTAGTACGTAAAGTAAGTAGTATAAGCAGCAGGAATAGCGCAAGCAGAGGAAAATTACATACAATGGGAAGGTAGGAAAGACAAAGGTAAATAAAGAAGGGAAAAGGTCTCCAGTTATATCTTTGACTATAAGCCTACAGTATTTTGATAGTTAAAATTGATATTTATTGATTAGATGATTCCGAATAAGGAGAATCAGCCTATTCGTGTTACCACTTAGTATATCGATGGCTCCTACGTAAATGGTCGTATGTCTGTAATGTAAACTTTTCAGTAAACAGCTACAAATAGCTTTTTTACACAAATAATAGTTGTAGTCATCGAGATTAGTAAGAAAACACAAAAAAGTAAAGATACGAATTGTATATAATTGTAGGATACGTCAATTTACGTAGGAGCCATCGATATGTTAGATTTACCTAATAGTTAGAAAACCTTAGTTATAGCAACCAGTGTACTGTACAACTACCACAATTCGCCAGGAGTAGGTAATTTCCTTACTGCGTGTAATTAAAACTAAGCGTCTTTTATGTTTCACTGTACCCGGGAATGAGATAGACAAAGACAGAGTTTGAGAGAAAGAGAAGTGTTCTAACTAGGGTTAAATTAAATTTACCCCGTGCTGAATACATGTGACGTTGCAAGTTGAGCACGTAACTTTTGCACCATGTTCGTATCCACGAGACGAGTATTTGAGTTTTACAAAACTTCTGCTAACTGGTTGTGGGTGGAGATAGCGAAGTTCCTGTGTTTAGAATGATTGTTCGTGTTTCCTTAGATAACATTCCTGTATTTGTAACAAGTTTGTCGCAAACTCGTTACACTGTACAAGTGCTGCTAACAGGGCGATTAGCGTACACTAGTGAACTGTCTACTGTATTTTATAATACATGCCTATGTATTATAAACTCATATACTTACGCATCACGCCTGTAAATCCCCGAAGGGGTAGGCAGAGGTGTATTAACCCACATTTCGCCAACTATGATTTTTGGTCCCGTAATAGGGGGTGACCCTGTCGCTGTCAAGCGGGCACTTAGCATGGGCTATATGTTTACTGTCGGATGGATAGAGATTCTAAACTATACAAATATGTAATGAACTTATCGGAAATGATTTCCTAATTCTACTTATTAGGTACATCACTCTTGTTTCGTTATTGAGTTTTAAACTCATACCTAATTATTATTCTATCTCGTAAAGGCACACACATACACCCGTATTCACAAACGATACTGTGAGGTCTCATAGTGTGCTCGAGCGCATAGGGCTGGTAAAATTAATTCACAAACATCACGAAACAGTATCTAACGCAGTGCGTTCCCTCAACGAAATATTACTTAAGTGTTATCAATGAATAAAAATGCTTGCCAAAACTAACGCACTGATAATAATTTGTCGTTCTTTGCACAGTTTTGGTGGTACGCATAGCGAAGTATTGTTTGTGAATACGGGTGATAATATCCTACTAATATTATAAATGTGAAAGTTTGTGAGAATGGATATGTGGATGTGTGGATGTTTGTTACTCTTTCACGCATAAACGGCTGGACCGATTTGGTTGAAATTTGGTATGTATATAGGTTATACCCTGGATTAACATATAGGCTATATATCAGCGATAAACGGGATCAGAATTACACGCGGGCGGAGCCGCGGGCAACAGCTAGTATTATATATTTTTTAGTCTTGGCCAAATCGATGAGAAGTGCAAGACATGTTGGCCAAATTGTCCCTAGTCAACAGTTGCCGAAGAAGAACATTTCTTCTCATCTTCTGTTTTCTTCATTTCACCTCTATTTTCCATTGTTTGGATATGTATCGGATTTGTCAAAATTCATTATCTTAGGTTCGAAAATATCACAATTAATTACTTCTGTTTCAAAACATGATTGACTCAATCCTTTCACATAAATTAAAGAAACGGACCGGGTCGTTCTGATCAGAGACCATTAATATTTCAGGATCAATAAATCGAGAATTTTAATAAGTTTAACAACCGCGACCCTTTCTTTAGTGCTTTTAAATTAATGAAAGATGATTCGATCGATGAAATGCTTTAATGGACTATCAATACGCATTATGTCTACGTGTACAGTGTCCATGGCCATTAGTACGGGATTACACCTGTGTGAGCTTGTGGACATTAGTTCCGAATCACATTTACAGCATTAGGTATCGAGTAGCTGATATATGGCCATAATCTGTTTGTGTGTGCCAGGATTTATATGGACAGAATTACATTTTGTGTGGCAATAAAGGCTTTTCTGCTATTATTTCTGAGATTATTATGATTCATGTTATTGTTATTAGTTATTTTAAAATGATAATTTGAAATGTGATATTTAGTATTGCCACATTATAAGTTTAATATAAAATCACTTCGAAATGTAACATAATCTGACCATGAATATTGTTTTATGGATGTGAATTGATTTAATTTATTTCATTTAGATTTGTAAATTTTATTTTTATAACCATCTTGACATAAATGTTATGATCTATTTATGAATGTTAATTCAGAGTGTTTAAAGAGTTCACTATTAGTGATTTGCTTAGTTTACGTATACATAACTAGCTGTCCCAGCGAACTTCGTACCGCCATATTTTTTCCGCTCTTGCTGCACCTATTTTCTCTTTCTTTAAACCTTCCCTGGATACCCACGAATATTTCAAGACTAAAATTAGCCAAATCGGTTCAGCCGTTCTTGAGTTATAAACTAAAAACGATAAGTGGCATTGATTTTTATATATTAGAAAGATGTAGATACTAAAATTTAATTTCAAGTCTTCACTCGACTACATTAAAAAGTTTACTCGCTTTAAGCTTACTTGCTCCTCTGTAGGTATAAAACGATTACCAATTCGCAATGAACATCAGGCATCTAAGCACCTAAAACAAAGCAAACAACCCAGATATTAAATAGCTATCTATACATTACACGTACAAAAATAATGCCTGAACCATGGATTAACTCCTAAGACAAAGTTCCATATCCGCAAAGCGTTGAGTTGGGAGTTCGGCTGACTTAGCACCCGATACTGAGCTAACTTACTTAGGTGAGCTTCGCTAACTTGTGGCTTGGATCCAATGTTATATTATTATGTTGACGCTGACGTTAGCTGATAGAGAAGTTCGTGAATTTAGCCTCCATTTTGTTAAACTCAAGTTTATAGGTATTGTCTAGTTTGTTGTTTACTGGTTATAAACATAAATATATCAAGGAATGTTAATACTGGGTACTCGAAATCGACAGGCTTGCATGAATGACAGTAGAATATGCTTGTAAAATGTTTAAGAATAGCAAATGGCCGATTTACTCTAAATTATTGGCAGGTGGAACCTACTTTTAAATTACCGATAAAATTTATTTCCAATGCTAATCACTGAGAAGCTATGTGAATATTAAATAGAAAACTTCAAATTTTGAAATAGCTTGCGAAATACAGTTCAAACATCGTCGCTGTGTGGCCCAAACATTTTTAGAGAAAACACACACCTAACATCAATGAAATTTTACAAGTCTTTATTTCAATCATGGCTGAACCACATGACTCAAGAGTAAGCAATAAAACATAATATTTTATTCAAAGGTATATTTAAATGAGAAGGAGCAAATTGCTGAAAGTCATAAAAGTTGTCCCGAAGACAGAAAAGGCGCCGCTTTGTTCGGCATCCTCAAAGTGTCGCTACACCTATTAAAAAGTTTAGGGGGTCTATTTTTGGTTCTGTCGCCGTGGTACTTCAGAGACGTATGTGACAACTTGTGGAAATGAGTTATACGGTAAGTTGGCGTGAAAAAAATGCGAGTTATAACCTCGTAGTAGCGTCTTGGGATTATAATGGCTGAAGCTACCATGTACTCGCTGGACTAACATAGTTAATGTCCAAGTTATGAAGAGTATAAAGATACATTTTTATCCTGCTGGATATTGTTATTTTAATTACAATATTAAAACTATTAATTTTAGAGGGAGTGTAAATTTTTTTTATATTTCTCTTGCGTGGTAGATTAGCAGGTAGATTTATATCCCACATAGTGACAATTCGGTTACAAGTAAGAACGTTTTTAGGATTACAATTAAAAAAATACAAAAAAAAACCTAAGTGGTATAAAAAAAAAATGTAATTCAAATTAAAAAAATTAAAAAAGTCATATTAGAATAATCTAATATTACTTTTTAATTTTTTTAATTTGTTGTCATTTGAGAGGTTTATACCTCTGAACAGTCGACTGTTTCATCAGGGGATAGCCTAGGTTCCTCAATTACTATTGAAAATTTAGTATACTGACTGCAAATTATAGGTACTATTACATGTCCACTAGAACTTGATAAACCATCCCATAAACATAACTCTTTTGTTTATACATCAAGAAGGAAACAGACAACCTTCCTTTTTGAAGTCGAAAGTTAAAAATATACCCAATATTGACTCATCACTAGTATAGAGTCATTTTAAAAGCTTCGGAAATAGGGCAATAAAAACAATGTAACAAACATGTAAGCAATCAAAAACAATCAATGGCATAGGGGGAGGCTCGCGTTAATGGAGATGTCCGCGATATAAGTAGTTTTTAATATTTTTGGGATGTATAGCACAAAAATAGACTGAATATTACTGAGGGTAGATTTTTTCTTAACTCCCTCCTGTTATTTAATGCATTACCTATTTTTGGCAAGGACATTTTTCGAATCTATTTTTACGTTGTAAGTGTAACATGATGATGAGTATCTATCGCCTGAAGTCTCATGAATTTCACAGAATTCCTTTGAAACTCACGATTCAGTTCATAAGAATTACTTAGGACAAAGTAATTAGGTGATATGGATTATATGCCGGAGTGCGGGCTCCTCTCCGCCATATTGTGGAGACGTATAACACATACCTCACCGACATAGATATCTTTGCGCACGCTCATCTTAAATTTAAAACTAAAGCAACGCTTAAATTAAAATCTTGTTGCTAGTTTTGTTGCTTTTTTTTTATTTTACATTTAAAATATATTGTAAAATATCGCACGATTCATACGGATTTTATAATCATAATTTAATATTATTCCGCGGACATCGGTGTGGGTTACACGTTCACTCAATAGTTTTATTGTATTTTTTCTTTAACAAAGTACTAACGTGTAACTGTTTCATGTCCCAATAAATAAATAAATAAATAAATAAATAAATATATTCTATCTGCTTCCTGGCACCTAGAACCCATCATTAGGTTAAGCAATTTTCAACCAGCCACAGACAGTCAACAACGGCCCAACAGTTAATTAATATACTCATTGTCTTTCCAATTTCTTCTTTACATAAAATATTGAACATCACACTCTAGATAATCATAGAAGTAACTAGAACTCTCGAAATGTAGATAAACTATTCTTGTCTCATACACAAATCGTAATTCACAATTCTTTTCAAAAAATATTCATACCTTATAAAATATTTCAACACTTAGGGTTAAAGTTATTTCCCCATTCTAAATTCTGGAACACGTTCATAAAACTAACTAGGCACGCAGACAACGGCGGGGAAGTTGAGCTGTAAATTTCAATAGCATACAAAAGCTACAAATTTAGCTCTAACCAGTTTAAACTGGTTAAAGTTAGCTAAATTGTTACCCTGTTATAGCCACAATAGGCTGACATGTTCGCTACCTATTAGCATATTGATTTTGCACGTGAAATATGGGACAGAGGTGAATGCATTTCCTTCTAGTGTGGTGAAAGGTTGGTACTAGATAGTTGTCTCAGGCAATTATCGTGCAATTGGCGGTGCGGTGGTACAATCGTTTAAAGAAACTAAGTATTGTGACATATTATGTGATTGTGACTTGTGACAACTCTGAAACTCCCAATTAATATCACCTATTGTTAATTGTTCTATGTCAGGATCGTAGCAAGTGAAAACATGTAGTATCTGCCTACCCCACCAGGAAACAGGTGTGAAGGCATGTAGGTATGTATATTTAATATACCTATGTTTAATCACTATCCTAGCTACCAACTCAGTGATTATGAGGTCACCAATAACATTTATACTTAGAAGCAACTATTCACTTGCAACTTGGAGAGTCTCAGTTCTCCGGAAACACCAACACAGGCAAGTAATTCCTCTTCTTAGGAGTACGCACAATAACCGTATATTATCAAAACGTTTCATACAGAATACCCACCGTGTAAGGTGGAGTTGCCGTACGTCCAGTCATTAGATGTTGCAGTTAGATGTACCGGAACTTTCTCACTGACAATAAATTCGATATGTTTAGCAGCATCATAAACATGACATAGGCCCAGTGTGCACTCGCGTTTACAAGAAATTCAAAGCAGTCGTTTGCTAAATTGGTGTACAGAATATGCATAAATATTACTTACTCCTGTAATTTCCAGCGTGGCTTATGAATAAGAGTATTGTACGAGAATGAAATAGGGCTTGGCCTTTTCTTGAATAGTTTGTCAAAATTATTGCTTAATTCATAGTTTCTCTTGTGCAAGTAAGTAATGCGGTCCAATATATCTACAATGATTTATATACCGTATTAACAATGATAATGCAAAGGTAATTTATCACTGTGTATAACGTAGTAGGACGTATGGTCTAACTAGATCCAATTTAGAGCTAACCGAGAAAGTCTAGAAACTATTGGCTAAAGTATTAAGTACTTTTAGAAAATGAATTAGGTACGGTTAAATAGCTCTTACACATTTATCATTATTCAAAGCACTTTGCATATCGCAGTTGTTGTCGGTCTGAGGAGCGGTCTCAATGTGTTAATATTTATGACCCATCCTAAGACCGACCCGGCTAGTAATGCTTAACTTTGCAATGCTTTGTTTAACCTGCTCGTATTTCTATAGAATCATAAGGTCACCAGGACTCTAGCATTTTCAGCATTCCCAATGCTGAAAGGTCGACAGCGTCCGAATGACACCTCTGGTATTGCAAGTATCTTTGTTGCAACCATTAACCTCTTGATTGCACACCTGATAGTGGCCTTTCTAATATGCTATTTGTAATTTATCAGTAACTATAACTAGCTCATACGCTGCTGTCGTTTATCGCGACCTAACATATTCTAAGTCCTTTCCTGAAGTTTCATTTATCTCTGTACCAAATTTCGTCAAAATCAGTTCACTGGTTTAAGCGTGAAAGCTTAACAGACATACAGACAGGGTTTATGAGCTATTACTTAAGAGAGTTGAAGACAACTCATTTAAAACAATGAAATGCAAACTATTTTTTTTTTCATTGTTGAAGTGGCAGATAGATACACTGGCTGAAGGCAAGATGTTATCGGTACCTATAAAACGCGATACCCTAGGCACGAAGGGGCTGTGTACTGTGTAATAAAAGCCTCTAAATAAATAAGAACAAAACAAGGTGACACCCGCGTACTTTTATTCCTACCCTCTTCAACAAAGAATTATGCAAATAGTGTCTTCTCGACTACAATATCTTTAGTACCGGTGTAATATCGTACGACAAATTCTCGTTCTAGCACAACTTCTCTAAAATGTAAATTAGTTCAGTAACGTGGGTGAGACTTATCATAGTCTCATCAGCTACGCTTATCTATTTTTTTATATTGTCCCATAGGAGTTACTATGGTTCGATAATATAGAATTCGTAATTACTTAACCCGATTTACTACTGATTAAGTTTACTAAGTGTTCTGAGACAATTTAACCTTTCTGGAACTCGCTGAGTGGCTTACGCAAACGTCCATAGAATAAGCAATGTGTAGTAGTGTTAAATGTTTCTTTGTTCCGTGAGAATGTCCGGCATAATATTCGGCTGGTTTCAGGCAATATCTTGAATTTATGAAGAATTTAATAAAAAGTAGATTAGAAGACAGAAAGCATCCTACACTTACTTATTGCTTGAAAACGACTGGCTCAACTAAAATCAATCCAAACCATTATCAGAAATCTAAATCTGTATAACCTTTTTAGAAGCAACCTGTATATATGAAACACTTAATCAAACCTAATATTCTGAAAAAAATAGAAGTGTAGGTATAAGGCCGTGCTTTAAAAAAAGCATACTAAATTTTCTTACAGTCTTTTGTTTCGTCAACGAATACAAAGTCGCGGGGTCACGATAATACAATTACGTTTTAATTTATATACAGGGTGCTGTTATCACGCGATGGTTGGTCGCTCGTTTACACGCACCTTTATCAAATGAACCGCGGCTTACTCGGGTTATACTAATTATTAAGATAAATATTGTTTTAACTACACCTTGTTTCGGTAAATTTACATGGCTATGAATAATATTTTAGGTGCGTCACATTAACTACCGGTTAACACATTACTATTGCGATTTATGGCGTATGGCAATATTTTCTACAATTGTTTTTGCCAGCTTCATGAGTTAGTGTTGTGTACCATGCAATTTTATTGATGACGCTGAAATTATACTTGACTTATAGTATTCATTTTATAGCAATTTTCAAATGGTTTCAAAAAAGAGTAAATTGAATGATATCTGGATTAACATAAACCATTACGAGTAATATGCAATAATATTGATAGCGTGTTTAGGAGGTCGATCTGGCGAAAGCAAACCGCTACAGTTTCACATTATCCGATCCAATATCGGTGTGGAACGCTGATCCGATATCGGAGGAAGTAAAATGTATGAAATATGTATCTGACTATCTCATTTTCCGGTTTGATACCGGATATCGGAGCCGACTCCGTTGTGTTGTGAGCTATCATTCTGTCGGCTATCGTCGTTCGAAATTGATATCGGATCGGATAATGTGAAAACGCTCTAAAGGCGACCGGGCACTGAACTATGGAGAGGCTTGGTCTGAACACAGACATCATAGTAGAGTATAAAACTAATGCTGCATATAAAAATAATTAATAAAAATGATAAATCACATCTTAGGATCTAGAACGCTGGCATCGCTATATAGAGGCTCAAATCATCCCATACTTTAATCCAATTCAATTAGGGCCATCAAAAGGGCAAACATTGATACTGTGACATTGAAATAAACGAAATTTATTACGTATCAAATTGTCTGGGGCAGACAACGTTTACGCAACAACAGGACACTAAACATCCCTCGACCCATCGACCCCAGAATCGAATGCATGAGGGGAATAAAATTATCTGTACCTTGCCATAAACGCAGCTTTGTGAAATGCAAGTCTGTTTGGGTGGTGGTGTAAGTTAAAAGATTTTGACCTACTGTTATACTGGCGCCTGGTGCCCGATTTTTATTGTTTGTATTTTTATAGTTACGAAATTTATGAGTCACTTCACTATGAGTGATTCTGAAGGTTTAATAACCTCATAAAAATTTAGGCAGGTTTTCTTTTGACAGATAGTAATATGGAATTCGGGTTTTACACGTTTCTTCCTAATCGATTGAAACACGGGTTTTGAAAACAAGGCGTTATAAATCGGGCCACTGCTAAAACGGATGTAGTGTATAAGTATTTTAGTTTTTACATCATATCTGAAAAGGACTCGGTACATAACACTTCTAGAAATTATTTCTCATACCCACATCTGTACAGCTTTTTAACTTAATGTTTTTTACCTTTGACCAGCTGAAAGATAAATATGTTTTTCATCAGTATTTGAATCACACTCTAACTATCCACCTGCGAATTAACAGATTTTGTTAAGTTTTTTCAAGCAATAACTTACCAATTGCGAATTAGCAGGCTGTGTTAACTTTTTCAAGCTTCAACTTACGACTTGGACCACACAAACTTTCCGAGCGGTTAATGTTTTCTAAGCAATTAGTGCGCCATCCTTGATTTAAGGTTATGGTCTGGGAGCACGCGTGCTCTGGTCACGTGGCATCTATCTCTTTATTTACTTCGACGTGCAATAACATACGTACCAAATTAGCACCTACGATTTATCCCACGGTTCAAGAAACAGACGCATTTCTGATCTTGATTGTTCATAATATGTTGAGTGGTTGTTGATTCTTTGTTATTCTCGTGTATTACCTATATTATAAAATGTATTGTAGTCAATCGCTATTGTCATGTTAATAAAGTAACATCTGATCATCTGATCATCAGTGAATCTACTAATTTGATACTATCAAATTAGTAGATTCACTTCTTAGAACTGCGGGTCTAAAAGGCCTTATTGAGCGATTCCGCTAAAAACGAGTAACTTTGTAAATTCCCAGTTAGATCTCAGTAGATCCCCGTACAATTCGTATAATGGTCAATCTAATGAGCGGAATCACAATAATTAATTTAGTAACTTCTTACTAAGCAGATTCCAATTTCCTGTAAATATTGCCACATGACAAAATATTATTCTAACACGATTCGAATAAAGTGGCCTTTTTAGACCTGCTGTTTTATAAAACTAAAAAATATTTAAAAAAATAAATACAAATTATTATCATCATTTTATTTTTACTCTTACGGTAAAAAACACCCCTATTTAATGGTGGTTCAAGAACGCTGTATTTATAATAATATATTATTATTCATATAGGTATTAATAATAATTTCTGCAAGTTACCACCTCTTTTTATCAGTTCACTATCATTAGGCGTTTCGTGTCGATATACAACAGCTGACAACATCCATTCAAAATAATCACTGTACCAGCGCCTCGCATCCCTTCCTTTGCATAGCGAACGAACTATTAACTAATGGCGAGAATATTACTGTTAACCCTAAAATGCAACCGCGCAGATTCATTACAGTGCGTAACTAACGCAGCGTGCACGCGCCGCTGTTTATCGCGTGGGTCGATTAGACCCGCTCCACCCTACACGACGACACCCTACATGGCATACTACAATTCCCATTATTGTTCTATGCGAGACAGAGATGTTGCTATGTATTATTTATAATTTTCTCTCTTTCGCCGTATGTAGGTTCCTTCGTGTTAGATAACAAAATCTTGTGAGTGCTTGGCGTATGTTTGTCTTGTATCAGTTTACGGTACATTAAGTGCGGTTGTGGAATTAAAGCTGCTAAATTGTCAAGAAGGGTGCTTCGGGGTAAAGTGATATGTCCAAATACAAGGATATTTAACAATTTGTTTCAGAATTTTGAAAAAGGAACTGAATTATTTGAAAAAGGCTCTTACTATCGTCAATTGTTTAATTAGGTATGAATGTCTAATATAATTTTATTAATTAATCCCACCCCCTATCGAGCCCTTATCGAATACGCATAGCATTTTTCCTAGTTAATCGAAATTTTATACTTTGGAGACCGGGGTTCGCTTTTATGTTTAGATTAGACCAGCTATAAATCGTTCTACTTAAAAATTTACAATAGAGACTAATACAGTTTTACAATAGTTTTCCTATTGCAATAAATCATCATTTGATGACTTTATTACATCTCAATCTTTGCATAGCAGGTAGATATTTATCATACTTAATTCTAATTAATCAGAAATGTTTTGTCATATTTCGCTGTGCATGCGATATACCTATTAATCATTGAAATCTATCGCGGATAAATCTGTGGAGGGTGCCTAATTGTATAAAGCCAGTAGAGCTTTTATGATTCAATTATGGGATTATGTGAAATATGAAGGGAGATCATAGTAACCGATCCAAAAGGGAGGGAGAATCGAGATGAAATTTTAATACGTCATGTTCTTCTTTTATTATCCTGAGTCGGTCCTGACCAATGAATATGTCAATCATAAAAATATCTGAATATGAAAGTGGTGGCGATAAAACGTAATAGGTACTTATTACATAAATATCTTCTAATACTAGCTGCCCCGGCGAACTTCGTACCGCCATATTTTCGGCCCGCGTGGTATTCAAATCCCGTTCCCGCTGCACCCTTATCACTTAGGGGGATGAAAAATAGATGTTGGCCGATTCTCATAGATACCGGATAAGCACAAAAAATTTCATCAAAATCGGTCGAGCCGTTTCGGAGGAGTTCGATTACGCACCCCGTGACAGAAGAATTTTATATATTAGATAAAACTTTTTAATTACCAAATAAAAAATAAGGGTTGATCGTAGAGGGGTGAAAATTTAGGGTTGCATGTATTTTTGTATGATGTATCATAAAAAAATAAAAACAAAAAATTTTGTCTGAAAAATAAAAAAATTTAAGGGGTGGACCACCCTTAACATTTAGGGGGATGAAAAATAGATGTTGGCCGATTCTCATAGATACCGGATAAGCACAAAAAATTTCATCAAAATCGGTCGAGCCGTTTCGGAGGAGTTCGATTACGCACATTTGTGACACGAGAATTTTATATATTAGATATAAAATTCTTCTGTCACGGGGTGCGTAATCGAACTCCTCCGAAACGGCTCGACCGATTTTGATGAAATTTTTTGTGCTTATCCGGTATCTATGAGAATCGGCCAACATCTATTTTTCATTCCCCTAAGTGATAAGGGTGCAGCGGGAACGGGATTTGAATACCACGCGGGCCGAAAATATGGCGGTGCGAAGTTCGCCGGGGCAGCTAGTAAATAAATAAAATTCAAATGTTTGTTTGTTATAATTAAATAATTTTATTTTTAATAAAAGTTGAACGATAGTAATATATTCGTACATACGATACTTCTAACAATAATTATAAATTTTGGAAAATGGATATCAGTCTGTTGGCTTCTTTTTTCAGAGGCTGTTGGATTCTTATCTCCAAGGAGGGTATACTGTAGATAGCTGATGTTATAAAGCGTAACTTATGCTACTTTTATTTTAGGAAAAGTATTAGGGTACCGCGCCAAAGAAATTGAAACCCAGATCTTTGACCACTCAGATGAAATCGCTGGCATAGCTAGTTTTAGTACCTACATATGGTGACAGCGTAAGATAATATAGACGTGGAGCAAACAAACTAGTCCCAGACGTGGCAAGAATGGAAAATAAAGTTCAGAGTGACCTATAATAATGTCAAGCACAGTGGAGCAACGTCTGCCAATATCAATACGCCACTGGCAAGTCAAGCTATATCCTAAGATTCAATAAAAAACTATTACTACAGAACACTTGTACCTAACTGGAGTATATTAAATCGGACCACTTGGGTTATGTAATCTTATAACTAAGTTTAAGCGTATTACACGCGTATTCACAAACAATACTTCGCTATGCGTACCACCAAAACTGTGCAAAGAACGACAAATTCTCAGTGCGTTCGCTTTGGCAAGCCTTTTTATTCATAGAAAACACTTAAGTGATACTTCGTTGAGGGAACGCACTGCGTTAGATACTGCTCCGTGATGTTTGTGAATTAATTTTACCAGCCCTATGCGCTCGAGCACACTATGAGACCTCACAGTATCGTTTGTGAATACGGGTGTTAGTCTCCAGTGGTACATTCCTAGTGAGAAGTGAAACCAAATATTTTCGTTTAGTTTATTTTAATTTGAATATATTCCTTATTTAATTTTTCAATTATTGTTAAAGCGAGTAATTAACCCTATTCTGCCTTTCGCACATTATTAATTCCATTCACATAAAGGATTTTACAGGCACTCATATCGCATTGATGAATACATCAATATTTAACTGTGACTGAATTGAAAATATTCCTGTAGGAACACGTCCGGCTAATTAATAAATTTATGAGTAGATTGTATTCCCAGTTTCCCAATGCAATTTGTTAGACTAAATTTCAGCATTAAGCGAACATTTGCAACAGTCGTTGACAGTGCCTATGCTATTATTATGTATTATGATATTCAGCACGATTATTATATTGATTTTATTTTTTTACTTTTAATTTACACGGGTTGATAAATACTATAGAAGAGCTAAAGAGAAGTTCAAATTAAATTACGTCATTCTTTTTATTAGGTTGGTATGTTATTAATAAATCAATGTGATATTATTTCACGCAAGAGAAGAGCGGTATTAGGTGGCCGAAGGTGCTAGTGTGTCTCCCGGATTACTTGAATTTATAATTTTTTATAAAGTTATTTATTTGAATATACCTATAAAATGATTGTCTAAAAGTAACAAGATTCCAAGAATCTTCAAATCTTCCAACCAATGTGAGATAAAGTTGTTGACAAAACAGAATTGCCCAAATATGGCATAAAGAGGTAAATTTTAATCCTAAACTCTCATAAAAACTTTGAATTTATAATATTATCTTGGTTTTAGTAGATAAAAAAGTTTTAATCAAAAATCTTGCGGGACTATACTGAAACGGCAGCTACATACTGAACCCTTATATTATAACAAAGCCCATTTTCCTCCAAACCTCGATCGCTGTAGGCTAAGTACAAAGTACAGTCACGTTAAGTTTGCAAACTTTGTGGTACAGGACATATGCCTGTCTTGAGACGCAAACCGCAATAGATAAATGACTTCAAAGTTTCCACGTCGTACGAGTTTGGTTACAATTCATAACTTCAAAACAGTTATAGAAGAAAATATAACTAATATGAAGGAAAGTCATTACCATCTGAAGCAGCTACTACTACACAGAGTATCTCTACGCAGCTACACACCGTCAGTATGTAGGTAGACGCAAGTGAAAACGAGGAAATGAAATAATAACAGTTCTTTATAATTTGAAATTACGACTTAATAATGACTAAATTACAACAAATTTATGATTTAAAGTTATCGTCGATTAAGATAGGGAAAAAGAATCGACCTCGGACGGGACTCGAACCCGCGATCTTTCCCTTACAGGGGGAACGCTCTGACCACTGAGCCACCGAGACACGTACGAAATCGATCCAAATTCCCTTATACAACCGTCTTAAGGGCGACCCTATCTTAATCGATTTGAACAGTTAGCATAGTAAATGCTTCAAAATTTCATAAAGTTATCGTGTTATAAACTTAACTTGCTGTGTTGGTTACCGGTGGAGCAGAATAGGGCCACCCTCTTTGTGCGGCTAAGGGATAGGACTGTTCTCCATCCAATAGTAAACATACAGCCCAGAACAAAGTGCCCGCTAGACAGCAGGCTCGCCTCCTATTACGTGGGACCGTAAATCATAGTTGGCGAAATGTGGGTGTTTGTTAATACACCTCTGCCTACCCCTTCGGTGATTTACAGGCGTGAGTATTATTATGTATTATGTAGTTATTAATATGACATTCTACCAAAACATATGAGGCGCCAGCGCACCAAGCTATGCAAAATGCAACTAGGCTAGCTAAGATGTATAGTCATGGCCATCATCCTAGCCTTAGGTGTTACGTTAATCACAACCATCGCTCAGAAATTACAAATTGGCGCCAAATAAATCGATGCACTGTCAAATATATTAGAATTTTGTTACGACACCAGTTATGCTAAATTTATTTTCTTCTGCTAATGATCGTCACATGATAAATTAAAAAAAATAATGTTGTTATTAAAAAAAGTCGAGATCGTAGACCCAAGTTTAACAACTTTTTAAAATTTATCGACTCCGTTTTGATGGCAACGAATGCCACAATTTTTACGTTCTATGCAATTATGGTGGTGATTTTTTAATTATACATATAATATACATCATCACGTAGGCTCATATTAATTTCCGGCTATTATATAACCCTGCGCACGGCGGTAATCGCTGTATAATGTTGATTGATAGCTCCAAAGCATATTTTTACCGATTTTTCATGCAACAAAATTCTCGTACCTATATGGCGAACGGCTATGGTGGCAATATAACGAAAAAACGAACACTCTCGAAGAATTATAGCTCACTAACTGCTTCCGATAAAATACATTTTTACCTAATTTGCTTATAAATATTCAAAGAATGTAATAAAACCACTTAGAGTGGCTTGACATACCTATTAAACTAATTATAATAAAAAATGTTAAATATGAGATCACTGGTTTTATAGATGAAGTTTACAGCCATAAATTAAAATTTGTTTCTTGGAAGCTTAAAAGTATCCAATACTAAAGTAACATCTGACCATCTTTCACATTTTAATCTTCTTTACGAATCATTCATCACAATAAAATTTGAAAATAAAATATTACATGATTTAATGATTATGTTACACTCAAAAAACAAAAGCGCTCATTGAGCAAAAAAAACGGCTGACAACGCGTTCTGGTTATCGCAAAAAATGCGATATTTTTGTTGTGATTCTTATGAAAAACTTGCAACGCAGTGTAGCAATCACCAAAAAACAATGTAATCGGCATTTTTGTCGTGGCTGTCATGTCACACAAGGACAACGCATTGTGGCAACGGAGAAAATCCATAATGCATTCTTCAGCATTATTTAGTGTGACCATATCACGATGGCTTTCATTTGCTCCTGGAAAAGATGCTGTATTAGGTGGAATATAAGTACTAATTAAAACCCCCTTCAATTACTATTCCAATGTTAAAGAGTTACTTTCACGTGGTAATTTTATTCTGCTAGTTAAGAAAAATCGCTGAGTTTAAGAGAATTTTATGAAAGTTAAACGAGCCGTGAAGTCATTGCATTAAGCGGAGAGGGCTTCACCAACACTTAATTAAGAATTCACCCCCCACCCCCGCCCTCAGCAGTCACAACAAAAGATTCCATTGCTCGACAACGCAAGCAAGAGCGCCGTCGCCTCCTGTCCTTCATTCATTATCTCCTTCGAAAATCCCACTGTCTGTCGAGTTTTTTAGTCGTGCAAGAGGCGAAAGACAACGTCCCTGTTCGGTATTACGTGAGCCTTTGAGTCTCTAATGCCAGCAATCTTCATTAAAATTAATTCACTTTTTAATAATATCTGAAGACAGCGTCTCGTAAACGTGACACGACCGTTTCATTTGCCACTGCATAAAATTTATCGTTCAGAAATTTAAAGTAGATTATGTATATAAAGTTAAATTCCTCATTGAAGTTATATTTTAGGTAAGGTATTATTTGACATTGAAAGAAATGCATTTGACTTTGAATCGTGCTTTTATAAATTAGTTATTAGATTTTTTTTTTAAATACGGTAACTATAAGTGTATCGTGAATGTTAAGTCGTACCTTTTACGGAATAATCATGTTTAGTAATTTGACACGACTAACCAATACGACAAAAAAATAATCGGCGCGAAATGTTTTGGTTTCATTCGATTTGATATTCAATATTGTTTTGAAACTTCCCTTTGTGTGCATGGAAAAAATATTAACACTAAAATGTCTGGCGTAATTCAAACAGAAATTGATTTACGCTCAAAATTCATACTGCACTCGACATAGACATTAACAAAAATGGAACAAATGGGGTGAATTCAGATTGTTCCGTCGTGCTCTCATAACAATACATGTCGAATGGAGCACAGCAATTCTATCGGAAAATCCATTCTGCTTCACTCATCTGCAAAAAGTATGACATCAAGCCAAATTATTATCGAGGGGCCCGAATTTCTGCAGAATAGGTACTAGTAATGATTCGTTTAGGGAAATTCTTATTACTTACATAGAATATCTTTGTACATCAAAGAGAAATTTTACGTGGCATAAAATATATAGGAGGAATGCAAGCGCTGTTAACTTTGCCTAAAATATTAATAATGTTAGAGACAAAGCTTGCGCTTATAAATTGTTATTTATGCAAATTTTGTTACATATTTAAAAATTCAGTTCAAAAAGCTTAGGTAAGTCTACGAAATTATGTACAATATTATTCAAAATGGACTGTAACCCACATTACACTTTCACCTGCAGGGGGAAAGTGGTAGAAGGAAAATAAGTTTAGGAAAAGAGAAAGATAAACCCTCCAGTATTCTCATATACGTACAAAATTCAGGATGCTATTAATTAATATCGATATTATGTGAGAATGCTTCTATAGTAGATTCGGTCGACTCTACCGTCTAGAGCCTGCAGAATTAAGGGTCATTTATGCCTTTTTATTATTATTATGTTATAGATATGTATGTAATGTATAGAATTTCATCTGATAATTTGTTATGTTGCTGTATTTATTTCATCTCTAACTAAATACATTTTCTACAATGTTTCTACGGTAAGGCTGGTAAAAAAATAGTTGAAATCTTAATTAAAGATGGACTATTTCGCATCAAATTAGCATAATAAATGCTTATAAAATTCAATCAAGATTACAGAGCTTTTAGATACGTATAAAATGTCAAGTATCACAATTTCGATAACAAGGTTTAATATTCATGTAAGCTGACCAATAATATAGATAGGACTTGATTATCTTATCCCCATTTATTAAATCCACTTTTAGCTCAGGTCTTTATTATTATTGCTTTATGCAATGGAAATTATATTGTTGAATAATTAGTTTAATCGTCGAACGTTCGTTGTTTTCTTCAAGTTTAAAGTTTTGCAGTGTTAACCGGTTCCATCCGGACCAAGTTATAATTACTCCGACTAAAGTTTTCCATTTAAAAACTCGACAATCGCAGACAATTAAAAATAACACAATGAATTAAAAGTTGAAATGACTGCTTGCTTTCACCAATGCACACTACGTTCTGCAACCTGCATGGAATTTATTTGGCATCGCTGGGCATAAAACATCTGATTTATGCAACTTCGAGCTTATTATGAGCATGAACGCTGTCGGTGTCAACTCAATAAAATATTAAAACGACATTAATACACGCACACATTTTTATTTTCATCAGAATATTAAGTGCTCGTAATTTTAAAACAAAGTAGTAGCAATAAATACCCATTTGAATATTATTAAAGGTTTCACTTCAATTAGTGTAGCTTATGGTTATTATCATGTCAAGTTATAGATACTGTTCCATTTAAATATTTAATCAGAATTTCGGTCGTAAATGTTCAGCTCTTTTAATTGAGAATGCAAAATGAGTAACTGGGCTTACGGTACTTTTCTGCTGTATCTTGGTCTTTGGTCAATACTTCACCTGTTCTTAAATAGATCTCTGATACGAATAACTTCTAAATGAAAACAATACCAGTGGTCTCATTGGTTAAAGCTAATAAATAAGTTAATAAATTCTATTTCATTCTATAAAATTATTATTATATTATTATATTATTCTGTAAATTATATTTACCAAAATCCAGGAAAAAATGGTGAACTGACCGTGAAACATTAACAGAACATTGCAATGCTACTTCTTAAATATAAAAAATATAAATTAAATAGGTATGCAAAACTGGTTACGACCACAGCATCGCTTGCCACTTGCGGTCATTATCGCTAGCGATGTATCATCGTCCTCGCCTTTTGCTGTTTTAGTAGAGGACATGACCTGGTTAATAGTTATAAATATTTTTTTACGAAGAACATAAAAATATAAATAGCAATAATATGTTTTATTGACGGACAGTATAAGTAATATAACTATATATTATGAACTAGCTTTTGCCCGCGGCTCCGCCCGCGTGGATGTCGGTTATCGCGACCAAACATAGCCTATGTCCTTTCTCAAGGTCTAATCTACCCCTATACCAAATTTCATCAAAATCGGTTCAGCGGTTTAGTCGTAAAAGCGAGACAGACAGACAGACAGACAGACAGACAGGCAGACAGACAGACAGAGTTACTTTCGCATTTATAATATTAGTAGGGATAATGCAGTCTTTCATAAATCTGCTATTAGGCATGTTAAACCAATGTTAAACGAATAGTTTTGCATGCGCGTTCATAGCTTGATAATTAACGTCAAAGATGTGTCTAAGAGTTATTAGCTAGAAAGCAGGTAAATTGTAAACTTCGTGTGGATGCATAGTTTATACCTAATAGACACTCATTTTATATGATACAAGCTTTTACTATCGGCCTTACCCATATTTTCCTATATAGTTCTTATATAGGTATATATGGGTAAGGTTGCTTAGTTAGTTAGAAATAAAGCATCCCAGAAATGTGAAGATTCATGCTATTATAAATTGTTGTTATCGGTATGTTTTCAAGCACTATAAACTAAAAACACTTAAATCTTACTTCACAAATAATGGTTGTTTGTTAAGTATAAAGCAAATTATAATTAGCAAACGATTTGTCGACTGAATTCAAAATCTCAAACGACATAAATACTGCACCAAATTGCACAAAGTCATGCAGCCCTTCTACAGCTGTTCTGATAACTGTAGAGGTAAACTGTAATAGTTAAACTCGTTGTTGGTGAAAGTTATTATTGAATAGAGGAAAATTCAGTAAGTCTAATTGTAAATAACAATAAGAAGGAAGAAATGATTTGACACATATATAGAGATAATTTATAACGATAATGAGACACACTATATAAAAACTAAAAACTCGTGCGCGAAGTTTTATTGAGTAAAAACCGCAGTGAGGTTAAATCGCAGCATTCATCTTTAGAAGAGTTACGAATGGTCGTAGATGTCAGAAATCAATATACCCTTATTCGAAAGAATATGTATGTAGATAATTTTCATCAACCGTCACTTAAGTTTAGGTAGTCTGTTTTTTTATTTTTTTATTAGACATACAGCCCATTCTGTAAGCAATTGTTAATTAATTAAATATAGATATATAAATTAAAAAACAGGTGGAACAGAGAGTGCCCAACTATAACAATTATTTTTATTTTACAGCTGAAATCGTAGAACAGAAACACAAACAGAAAATCATGCATTTTTAAAGTGTGCAGGATATTTTTTTTTTTCTATTACGATATAAACTCACAGCAACATTACAAGCAAACATGAATTAAAAAAAGTGAAGAGTGATAACGCAAGAGGGCACATAAAACGTACACTTTTCTTTTCGAACCGATGTTTGTGTGAAACTGAAAACAAAATAAAAACATCTTCCAGACAGTTTTCTTTTTAGTTTTTCTGCGTTGGCAGGAAGCTGATGTGAACTTTTTCAGTAAATTTATTCATTCTTCAGACGGTTGATGTTTATGGGGTAGCAACTAGTAAACTATGCTTTTCTCACAATTATTTTTGTCCCATGGCCACGGGACAAAAAATAAAAAGTAACTTCCTATGCATTTAATCAATTGTTAAGTTAGGGAATGGAGACCATATAATTCGTTTTTAGTTACAATTCAATATCGATATTAACAATAGAAGTCACTGTAGAAACTTCGCGCCTTTATTGAACTCACATCTGTGCCTTTAGACTCATTGACTCCTTAGTCAAGAAGAATCTGTGTATTTAGTCTCCTTGACTAAGAAGTCAATGAAAGGCACAGATAAAGATAAAATATGCTTACTTAGAAAGTAAAAATATTAGTTCGAATTTAAACTGTTTGTAAGGGCAAACAAAAATAGGTAGATGGTACTTTTATAATTTTAATTTCATAATCTACCTTGCCATCTCTAAGTGAAATTAGGAAAGGTTAAGGATTTCTTTCACCACATTTTTAAGTTAAGAGATTATAGTCGCTTTTGATAACAAATAATTATAACATAACTACATAGTAACAGTTACGCAAAGTAGCTCCAACGGAGGTAATATAATGTCCAAAACTCGTCCAATAAATTAAAGCAACACAGATATTAAACGCTGTAGGCATGTAACCTTTTGCAGAGAATGGCGAACTGCACGTAAATTCCACTGAAGGAATTCATAAGGTGGCTCTTTCTTTGAAATACCTTTTCGGGGGTGCATCCATAAATCAGCATAACGAGGTAGTCTTCCGCAAGGTGCCCCCTACTAGCATTAAGCTTCTGTAATATTTTCTCACTTACGACAAAATTTTCTGTCTCCTTATTTATGTTCAGCTAAGTTTTGAGACCGTGCTGTCGTCTCAAGCTGCAAGGCAAGTAATACTCTAGCGGCATTGAAGTACACGTATATTTTCAAGTATTAAAATGTCTGGGCATTAGACACGGTGAAATTTATAATGCTGTTATGCTTAACCTGTTAGCAGATAAAGTATTTTCATGACGATGTACTTTATGCCAAAGTAATTCCATATGTATTTATGTGGACAGGTGTAACGTAAATAAGTTAGTGTCAGAAATGTTATAATACTTCGAATTATAGATACACAGGGAAAAATGATATTGTAATTATATCGTACCCTTTTAAAAGTAGGCAGCAACCCCAATAAGATAGTTACTGCACTAACATCGTAGAGACACAATATTGCAAATGAGGGAGAGTTTAATAAGTTTGAGTTACAAAGGAGACGATTTTTTATGTTAGAGCTTTCGGCCACCTACAAATTTTGGAGAACAATAATGAAACGAGTATTGATTTATTTGTAATGTTATCGGGATTACAATGGTACATTGCTTCTTAGCTAGTCTAACCGGAACATTGATATAAACCAAATCAAAACTGATACTAAAATCAATGTGAAACTAGGTGAAACTGTCATGGCGCCAATCTCAGAAAATTATAATTTTATTGATTATTTAGTATGACATAATAGACGTCATTAAAATCATGTCCTATGCAATGTATTGAATAAATAGAAGATGGATAGGGCAATAACCCATAACAAGTGGAAATCCACTCAAATCCGCCGGAGCCAGTGAAGGTGGTTATGTCGGACTCGAACCGACAAAACCCGCATGAGCCGTTTTTCACAGTCTATATGTCTTTCGGATGTAGAAAAGCAGGATTATCCTTACTAGTTGGGCGGTCAGACGGCAGCCGCTGCCATAAAAGGCATAGGTATTTCCAAACCGAATAAAAGAGAAGGAGCAAGCGGCCGGTAAAAGCCTCGGTTACAACTACAATTCCTAAGATGATGATTCATACTTACACCATGAAATGAAAGTAGGTATCCAATGAAATAAAAACAAACAAAACCATATTATATTAATATTTATTTATTACATAGGTATAGGTTATAAAACGTTTCTTGGAAATTGTTGGTAGGTATGTCGTCCAAAAAGCATACAAATCATAGTGATTATAGTAAATGAGCAGAAAGAAAACTCAATTAATGGAAATAACATACATTCTCCTAATACCTTGGTTTATGTTAGTAATTGTTTGTTTAGATACTGATTTGCAGTAATGCATCTGAAATAAGATGATTGGCGGCACGGCTGGTATATTTATTAGAATTGTTTGACTACATCACTTATAGACACTGTAATACTCCACTCGTCCATATTATTCAATACTAGCCATTGATTTATATAGCAGCTGCCTGTGTAACATCTGTATTATATAATACTATTTTTTTACAATGAGCATTGAACAACAAGAAAATTCACTAATCAATCACTCAAAATAATCACAAAATAACTGTCAAACAATTTTTGGCACTTTTGGGATTGTATTGCCATTCGAAATAATGAAATCGTAATCGCTAACAATTTTTACCACATGGAATCGATTCCTCGATTGATACTATAAAATAAAAATAAAACATCAGTTTTAAATTAAAATAATCTCCATTAGCGGGTTGTGGAGGTCAGATGACTGGAAGAGGTGCACCCGGGACTCCAAGGTAAGGCCAAGATAATGATGACGACAACCAAGTAGGTAAAGAGTGCAATGCCCAACCTAACGTTGTATTTTTGTATTCGTAAAGCTATAGCCCTCTCAATGGACTGTTGTATTATAACATCAATGAAATAAAAATATTTAAACGGATTCTATTACAGCCTATTAAGTGGGACCTAATACAATGATTGGTAAAATGTGGGTGTTAATTCACTCTGCCTAATCCTCCGGGGATAAATGAGTATAATATGATGATGACAGTAGGTATATAATGAAGCAACTGAAAAAGAATCTTCATAGAATGCGTTGTAGATAGTTTTATTTCAATTACACATTGAAATAAAACTATCTACAACGCATTCTATGAAGATTCGTTTATAGCAAAATACTTTTGTTAGCAAAAACTTTCGATAATGTCATATGGAATGAGAATTGTAAGATTGAAGATTTGAAGAGAAAACCTATACCTATGTGCCTGAAGTTTTATCGAATACAATCGTATTCTTAATCGATTTGAGTCTATGGTAATGGTAAAGAAGATGTCTGGCAACATTCTAACATGTTGTCATGTGAAATATTAAGAATTTTCACAAATACAATAAATAAAAAAAACACTCTTTAATAAGTTATCGTGAATCGGTTAGAATTTGGAACATTCTTCGTCCAATTATCATAATAAATGGATTCGAATTTTTTGCATATTGTACAATGACTGTTCATGCCCTATTCTCTGTTGTCTCTCTCTTCTCTCACTCTCTCTTTGATGTTTTACATAAGAAACAAAAATTTAAAAGTCGTTGTATTGATGGGCCGAAAAGAAATCATCTTCTTTGAAGTTACTATACCACAGAACAAATAGACTATACTATAATGATGTCCCTCTTTTCCGAAACTTTGCTTTCGGTCCTATCTGTCTTGTATAAAAAAAACTAACTCAGTGCAAAAGATTTTAACCAGTGAAGGTAAATTTTTGTTATTATTTTATTTACGTGGTTACCCCGCCTGGCATACTTAATAACCCGTCTGGCCAGTGTAGAAACATTAAGCCATCCCAACATTGTCCAGCAGTGGACTGACAGCAGTCTACTGCTGGACATAGGCCTCTTTCAATGTTGGGATTGGCTAATTGGAATGGGCTAATTGATTGATTGCTACCAGCTCGTTTCAAAAAAATGAGACCCAAGAATGTAAAATTAATAGTCAGTAAAACAGTGAAGCTAGACTATAAAATAACCATTTGTAAGCAATTTGTGGTCATTCAATGTTGTCTAGTTTTCAATATAAATTAAAATTTAGAGCTAATAAAATCTCTACTCAGCAATGTTCGCACAAGCAGTTACTAGCAAAACAAATAATCACTTCATTATACTTTGTACAACTACGGTTGCTACAAATAGAATTTAAATTCCGATCAGAGAGCCATGTTTAGTGCCGGCGGTCGTAAAAGTGACTATAGGTCCTTGGCGTTTCAACCAGGAATCATAAAAACAAGATAAATTTATCTCTGATGAACATCTCGAGGCCAAGCTTATCTTGAATTCTAAAATAGTATGTATTGAACTAGTAGGTATATTAATTGTGGGAAAAGTGCAAAATTATAGTTAGTTCTAACGAGTTTCATTTTTAAGATCAGTGCCTCGAGCACGAAAAATATTCAAATTCTTAGCCAATTTATCGCAATACTCCGTTCTCTCGATTTGTTTACGTCACGATTACGACAGTTTTTCGTGCTAGAGGTACTGGACTCACACTCTACGTCGCTCAAAGTAGTCACAGAGCACCCCTTTGTGTCTAAATTACTGAGTCAATCAATCAATCAATCAATTAGCCTACTGCAGTTCACTGCTGGACATAGGCCTCTCCATTGGGAGAGGCACATTGGTGCGCCACGTTTGCCGATCCGCCGCCTTCCGCATCCAGTCCGTCCCAGCCACCTTTCGCAGGTCGTCGGTCCATCTGGCTAGGGGATGTCCCACCCTCCGTTTTCCTACGCGCGGTCTCCACTCTAGGACTCGTTTGCTCCCATGGCCATCAGTCCTTAGGCAGATGTGGCCAGCCAGATACTGAGTATCAAACTATAATTATTTTATATCACTAAACAGTGTAGGTACGTTCATTACAAAGTCCAGTCATGATCCGCGCTTACAATAGTAGCAAATCTTCAAAAACTCGACCCACCTGCCTCAGGGAGTAGGCAGCTTGACAAATTGTTAGACATAAGTGCTAAATAGGTATCTACGTTCTTTACTTAGTCGTTTTGTTACTACCTCCAACTCTAGGCAGAAAATTAACCGTCAAATGAATAGTCAATAATTTAATTTTGGACGATGAAATACAATAACTTTTTGATCAATCAAGGGAACCAAATCACCTCTGAATCAAAAAACAATCAAAACCAGCATCATTCAATAACCCGATTTTAATCTAATCTACATACATAAATTACTATATTAATACAAATTAACTGAAATAATTTCATTCAAACTCCCTCATAAGTATGTAAATTCGAGCGAAAATTCCCAGTGTAAGCCACATCAACGTTGATGAGTTTGCAAATTAAAAAGTTACCATCTCATATTTATTATTGCGGGGCTCTGTATGGCTGTAATTAAATTCTCATATCCCTTCGGTTTGTTTGGGGCAGTTATCGCTAAACTTTATTCCCTCTAGTTGCACACTTTTTCCACCACAAAGTTTTTTTAGGTGAGTTCAAAGCTGTACCCACTTCAGCGAGTCTTTGTTGGGTCCTCATTTAAAATCAATCGCTGCCATTCCGTCCGAGGGTGGCACACTGAGACGAGATTTCGGAGGGAATTCTTAATTAAGCTGCCCGGAGATCCTCTTTAGTTAATGGAGGCCCATCCGAAATCCTTAGATGCGCGGTAAATGAGAAGCGGCGTTGTTGCGACGTCAGAAAGAGCAAGATAAGATTATCAGTTGTGATAACTTTTTTTTAATTTGCAACGTCCGTAAAAGCATTTTAATTCTGTAACCCAACAATGAGGCGCAGACCTTTTTAAACATTGGGAAAATAAGGCAACTCAAAATAAGAGCCTAATACAACATGTGCAGTTACTTTGCATATGTTAAGTTACAAATGATGAGCTGAAATGTTAATTTAAAGACAAATCTGTTCCCTTATTCTGAGTGACAAACCGTTTCGTAACTATACGCGTTCGTAGAAGCCGACACATTACCTAAGTTGGTCTAGTTTTACGCCATTTTTAACCGACTTCAAAAAAGGAGGTTCTCAATTCGTACCCTATTTTTTTTTTTATTTTTTTTTTTATTTTTTTGTATGTTTGTTACGCGATTGTGAAGCCAATTCTAGACGGATTTTGAAAATTCTTCTTGTGTTCGTAAGTAGATTATTCCGAAGTGGTCCCATTTTAATTTCGTAAAGATCTGATGATGGGTTTCTGAGATTAGACCAAGGAACTCTTCAAAAAGTACCAGGAAATCAGCCGCGATTGCTGCAATGGCATATTATTGCAATGTTTCTGCCATTACACATCATAACATCACGCCTGAGTCCTTTGAAGGGGTACGCAGAAGTGTTTAGAATATTCAGCTATATTTCCGGTGTATATGCATTGATTTTAAAAATTCTTTTTGAATAATGATTTCATTTTTTTTTTGTGGCGTGGCCGGTTCGATCTGTATTGCAGCGTCAGCAGCGCATGTACAGTCAGGTCACTATACATGCGATGTACAGTCGTGAGACTGTACAAACTCACTAAAAAGAGAAAAATAAATTCATTTTTAACAAAAAAGTTTAACCGACTTCAAGAAACGAAAAAGAGGCACTGAAAAGCGAAAAATAACTTAATTTACAGACTTACTGATTTATTAGAAGTCGGTGACAGCCAACTTTGTTTGTTGTGTCTGAACTACTATGATGCAATCAATTGAAATATGGCCTCTCTTGGGCTAGGTACCGACTTCTAATAAATCAGTAAGTCTGTAAATTAAGTTATTTTTCGCTTTTCAGTGCCTCTTTTTCGTTTCTTGAAGTCGGTTAAACTTTTTTGTTAAAAATGAATTTATTCTCTTCTATGTTAACCAATTGTAATCCACCGACTTTTCACGTTACGACTGCGTTTCAAACTCGATGTTACTCAGAATAATGGCCCTTATCATTAAAATGATTATAACATAATCAATACAATTTTTGTACAAAAGTGTTCTACTATTACAAAGATCTTTTGTTAGAAAATCAGGATGGGTACTGAGACGGTTTACAAACGGATTGAGATCGTTAAAATTTATCAGTCTTTACGGACAAGGGAAAATACTTTCGAGAAAATGAAAAGCATTTTAACATTTTATCACCTTAATGATAGGTCTTCCTAAGTCCTAATACTCATATTTAACTTCAATCTTAGCATAACAATGTAGGTATTACACTTGTAATTTTAGATGGGGTTACTTTCTTTTTCTTATACGCAAAATCCCCACAGTAACCCCAATCCCCCCCCCCCCCCCTGCCGGAGCCAGCAGAGACTTGTACCGACTAAAACGCACGCGTAGGTTACCGGAGGTGTTATTGTTTGAGACATATCTCTTGCACCCGACCGACACAGGGCCATCTCTCTCGAGCCGGCCCTTTTTGGGTGTGGAGACCACGGACTACCCATCTAGCTCCTCGTATATGGGAAGTGACAGGGTGCTAGATGGGGTTACTGGTATTATAGACGTTAAAGCTATGAAAATAAATTATGATTTTATTTAGTTGCCATCAATGCATTAAAATAAAAATAATACTACAAATGCATAATAAGTCTTCAATAACCACTACATTTAGAGTTTGATGATAATATCAATACAAATTGACGTCTATTCTAATGTGTCAAGCTCATTATTCAATTCACAGGTTTAGATTAGATAGTCTCAGGAGACAGTTTGGTACAATTCAACAGTAGACTGCCACATTGTACCATTGAAACAGAAACGAAATAATTAAACAGGATCTAATTAAGCTTTGTTTCGTACGCTGACAGAAGGATGAGCCGTCTTATTAAGAATCCGCAAAGTAAATTAATTCGTACATTGTCTTGGTATTTATGTCAGCCCGTACGTCTTCCTGATAAATGGCTGGCACGAATGATTTGGGTAATAAAACTAGACCGGGAGATTATTTTATTGATGTCATTCGTGGTTACCATAGTAATTTAGGCTATTTAATTAATATTACGTTTGCAAAGCAAGTAGATTTTAATTGAAATGTATCAACTATTAGATAATCTGTGACTGGGCTATGCTTAGACTAATGGTATCAAATAATAACACTTCCATTTTCGTTAGAAATTTCTGTAAGTTAATTTTCTGTATTTATATTGTAACTAGCTGTTGCCCGTGACTCCACGTGGATGTTGGTTATCGCGATCAAAAATAGCTTATGACCTTTCTTAAGGTCTGATCTACCCCTGTACCAAATTTCATCAAAATCGGTTCAGGTGTTTAGGCGTGAAAGCGTAACAGACAGACAGATAGACAGACTTACTTTCGCATTTATAATATTAGCATACTGAAATACCTAAAAATGTAGATAATTTTTGATAACAACAAAAATGATGCATCTTAGGTTCAAACAGTAACAGTAACAGTAAAATAAATAGTGCCTTCAATTTGAAAATTTCCCTAAGTTAGAACTAAGGTGCTCAAAAGGCAGTCAAGATTCAAACTTTTACTGTGAGGTGCAGTAAAAGTTTCACAGAATATGAAAAACGTGGCTTACTTCCATTTCAATTCCTTTAGTACCTACATCACAATTCAAACAGGAGCATATAAATGGATGGCAACATAATCTAGGCTTTGTTTTTGTCCGTCCATTTAGGTAGATTATCATAAAAAAGAACAAGCTGACCAAGCCTGTATAAGTCCTCCGTATGGGTTCATTAATGATAATGGATACCAGTAATTACTCTTTGTTCTAATAATTTTAGGCTTTTATACCTCTCCCACCTTAATGTATTGTCTACATTAGTTTAATATGATGCTGAAGATAATATAAATAGGTATTATGTCGGCTTATCATAATAACTTAATTTTAGTTCGGGGTTTGAGTTGATTAATAGCTTTTGTTCCTATTAACTGTTGAAAAAGCTCGTTCAGTAACGGTAAGTGTATAAGTTTTGATATTTATTACGTATATTAACAGACCGTGAACTAGTGATAACGCATTATTGATTGTCATACTGAATTTTGAAGTACGAAGTATGAACTAAAGCCCTAAAGTACGGAAACGTAACTCACGGTAGTGCAAAGAGTACATTTGGATACACTCTGTCTAGGAATTGGTTCTGAATGAAGTACCTATTACATATATACTTTTAATATTCAATTCATGTCATGTTGGCCAAAAATCATGAGTTATGAGTTATGAGTCATATATAATCACTGCTGTAATTAACAAAAAAAGCAATAAAATTGCGAGTCGACTAAATTCCCAAATCAATAGAAAATGTAGAACGTTAACAGTGCATGGTTTTAAGTATTAGTTAAACGAAAAGTATCTAATAGGTTAGTGTAAACGCCGTCATTAATGTTTTAATACCACACGCACGACGCTTTTATTTTATTTTTTATTCTTTTTATACCTAAGTGTCTATTAGTCAGAATGATCATTAACATTTCAATCATAGGCGTGGCTAAAGATTTGAAACCCTATAATAAAGGTGTTTTTAAAGGTCATTTAGTTAAACGTATCCTGATGGTTTATACGGCAGATGAAGTCAGTTCTGAGCTATTAAAAATAAGACCTCACTTTTTTACATTTTAAAATGCTTCAACAACTTACCTACGGTTATTAAATATGGTTCATAAGTATAACATGGTTATTTTCACCGCTATCTTCTGTTATGCTGTAGCAGACAAAACGCTCAGGAAAAATTACTTTAGGTTTCGGAGAACCCAATATCTCTGCCTTTGCATCATCAATCATCGAACCTTCACCAGAAAAATAAATTAGAGTACCTATTTCAATTACCCACTGTTGAACAAACGCAAGAGATATCTACTCATCTACTCATTCATTCATCACAAATAAATGATTACAACTCAAAATCATTTTGTGTTACAATAAACCGCTCGACTATTCATAATCGAATGAAGCAGGGTAGAGGTACCGATTATCGTCCATTTGTCACGGAACTACAAGCAGGTGTGCCGGATGGTCGAAAGCACGTGTCAGTCGGACAATACATGTTCCTTCCGCCTTGAACTTTAAGGTTCCGCATGGAAATTGAATACGTTATATAGTAGGTTTGGTTTTAGACTTTAGTATAAAGTATTTTTTTTAATTCTGTCTCTTTGCGTTCATTAGGTCTGTAACTCAGACTAACACGTCTTGATCATTTCGTTTCTAGAAGGCATTGTAGAACCTTCAGGCCCAAGTGTGACGATGGAGTAGTTTGCCTTTAACTTTATTATGGTTAAACAATATATTAGCAAGTATGAATCTTTAAAGAGCAATTGGGTAAGATGTAACCCGCTAAGTAGAAAAACTGAAATTCAGGCGTATATAAATGAATTCGATGATTTTTCAAATTTTGGTGAAATTTATTATTTTCAATACTTTTATTTTATTTACATTTTAATTGCAAACACCAGCATACAATATTTGTAATACAATATGTTTCGGAGCAAAAGATTTTGGGCACAGTTTCGTTAGCAAAATCGTCTGGAAGTATTATTTTGGCGAAAAAAACTTCTTTTTTTTTACAACCCCCATACAGTATGCCTTTCACTTGTACATTATTCTCATACATTATAAAAATAAAGTTTGATTTTTTCGCCAAATTAATACTTCCAGACGCTTTCGCTCCGAAACGACTACAAAATCACCTTGTAGATATATTCCCTTATTAAGCTCATAGGATTATACCGGCATAATCTCATTACTTATGTTAAAATAGAACTACAGTTGTTGTTAACGACCAAATAGTTTTCAGATTAATTTCACATCAACGGAACACCTCTCAACAGATTAAGTTCGAACTTGATCACTATGTATTTAAATACATTTCTTAACGTTCGAAGTTCTATTATAGCGTTGATTGATCATCGACTATTAGCATCGAGACCGAATGAAATAGAATCGAATATTCTACACAATCATTAATCTTTCCTAAACATTGTTTAATTTATTATTGCTGCAAAGAAAGTGTTCCCACAGTGACAAAGTTGAATGAACTCTGTACTACGCTTTGAGAATTATAATTAGTCATTTGATATTATGTAATTATTGTAACTCGAGTACTGTAAGTTTACTAGCTCAGCCCTAGCTTACTTAGTAATGTGAAACTTGAACCTGTACGTCCTATTGCTATTATACTAGAAGCTAATAATAAAGTAATAGGACGTTTCAATCAAGAATTGCAAGAAAATAAAATTAAAAAGTTAAACTTCTTATTAGACAATACCTAAACAGAAAAGATGTTGAGTTAAACATACATAGAGAGCAAGAAGTTGCATTTTTGTACATATCACACTGACACGGGTAGGGAGTCAGCGGGAGAGTCAGAGGTACAGCGGGAACGGGTCTGAATCTAGAAAAGCCATATTTTTCCCATGGTCAATTATATGTGGCATGTTCTGTTCATAACACGGGTCGGGAATGGTGCAGCGGGAACGGGATTAGAATCTAACATGGGAATAGAAGGTACAGCGGGATCGGAATACCACGCGGGCGGCAAATATGGCGGCACGAAGTTCGCCGGGTCAGCTAGTGTCATATAAATATATAGGATTACAAAGTGACATTTGCAGTTGGTGAAATGACGGCAGTTCAATATTGACCTGTTTTAAGAGTTTATGGTAAAACCGTAGATCTTTCTTGACTAACAAAGTACTCAAAGTGATTTTAATACTTACGATAACTAAATCAATAAAACTGCTGTGTATCAATATCATTAGATTGTAATACCAAACGAAAAATCCGAACTAAAGGTGTACCAAATATCAGAACAATCAGTCAGCAAGTAGGGGGGAAAACCAAGGTATAAGATCAATTTAAGTACTTTACTAGTCTAGATCGACCTGATGGTTGATGGTGATGATGGTCTGATGCTGACTGTACTACTACTCGTACTTACTAGGTAGGTTTTACAATTGAATTTTCTTTTACAATCTTAGCATAATAAGAATCAGGCATCTCAAGCTCCCGAATGTCTAAAACAGTGTTCTCTATACGCAATTTTCAAGATAGAACTTTGACATCGTGATCATTTTAACAATTACAAGAATTAACCCTCTTATTTCATTAATTAGCCTACTTCTACTCGAAGGCTCACTAATTAAAACTCTCTGTTTTGTTTAATTTCCCACTTTCCACCGATAGGTACAAATGTGCGGCTGACACTGTTAAATGACGCCAGTATCGTTGAATAATGCCTGCAGTTGCCTAACTTGTCTTAAACTATCGCAAACAAAATGGTCGGCCGACCACAGATTTGTTAGTGGTCGCTGTGGTCGGCGGGCCTGAGATAGTTACTGTCTAACAAATGAGGATCGACAACTATTCGCGTATTGCAAAGTGTTTTCCGCTATTGTTGTTGCCTTTTGTCCATTGTGTTTTAACAGCGCATTGTTTAAACGTTGTTTGAAGCTAAAATTTATTTAGGTATTCTAAAATATATTTATTGTTCTTATTGATCGTTAAGAATATTGTCAAATTTATTAGTCCATTGACGAAGGGGAAGATGATTTTCATTTGCTGATAAACTCGATGCATAAGAGACTTAATAACTAATACTCGTATTATAAATGCGAAAGTAACTCTGTCTCTCTGTCTGTCGTTTTCACGTTTTTTACTAATGAACCGATTTTGATGAAATATGATAGGTACAGGGTAGGTAGGTATCCTTGAGAAAGGATATAGGCTATATTTCGTTACGATAGCCGATATCCACCTGGGTGGAGCCGTGGCAATAGCTTCGACTAAAAATGGCCCAAGTGTTTTCAGGCCCCACCAACTCCCCCCATTCTTTGGGACCTTAGTCAATCTCACCTGCAAGCCGGTACACACCTGCTGAGTGCTGATCGGCAGACAAGACACAGGCATTTCTCTCGGGGGAATCGGTCCTCCTGTAAAAGTCTTATATACCTACCAAACCAAAAGGAATTAATTATACACCCTAGTTGCTGGTGTTTTCTCTGTAAACACGTTATAAAGAGGACTATCCTACCCTTACACCCATATATTAGCTAATCCTAGATAGATTAGAAATAATCCCCGACCGTCTAGACTGTACGGAACATCTTTTATCTGGGATTACTTCTTGATATAGAAGTAACTTACTTTGATCGGACACTGTTGTTGTACAAAGGTTTTAAACGAAAATATGAAGCTATTCATTACCTTCTTGCCCTTTTTGTTTGAACATTATAATTAAAACTGGTACTGGGTTGACTTACATGAAATTTTGTGTTTCAAATACAGTGTAGTTTAATATTAGTATTTACATATTTATTTATATTATTTATTTCAAATAATGAATTATCAAATTAGTTTAACGCCGTAAATATGAATCGGTATTAACTTTTTATTTATATCCAGTATTGTGACATAAGGACCCAACATAAAACCATTTTATCACTATAAGAGTGGCTTGGCTTCATTCTAAGAAACAGTAGCGTTTAATAGTTATAAAAAAAAACTAGAATCGGATATCTCTTAGCATTTATAGTTAAGAGCTGAGCATTCTCTACCTACATTTGCATATCGACACCTCTGGGTTCAATTGGCGTATAAACCAAAACACGACTTTTCAGGAGAGCAAAAAAACGATTTAATTTTTAGAAAAAAAATCATAACTTTTTTATTTTAGAAGCTACATAAAAAATTCCAAGGAGAAAGATTCTTAGAATTTAGGGATGAAGAAGGCTAAATCATTCAATCATATCTATCTTCTTTGGTTTGGAAGTTAGCATGGATATACGTCTTAGAAAATACCAATTTATGGTGTATACACCCCATGAAAATTGGATGAAAAACCAAATATGGATATAAGCTGTACTTATATCCATATTTGGTAAAATTAAGTTCACATTTACTGATGTTAAAGCACGTAACTGTAGATTTTTTTGCTGTAATAACTATTTACTTTGCACATCAATAGAATTATAATTAATAAAAACAATCTCGATACTGTTAGAATGTGGCAGAATTACATTAATATTAGTCTTACTACAGAATTGTGGTCGATATATACGAAATTAAACTACGAGAAACGAAATTAACTTAGTTTTATTAAATAAAACAGATAATTATGGCACACATTATCAGTCATGATCAGATTACCAAACTAATAAAGGCAATTATTTAAATCTGTAGCTCTTCCACAGCCATCTCTCCTACACCGCGACTTCCTCGTACAACAGATTGTCCTCAGGGTCTTTGTCTTTAATTCAGCGGCACTTGAACAGAGCCTGCGCCATTTTGGCCGTGGAACGCGCCAACTTATAGATAACCTTTTGCCCCTCAGACGATTCCAACTTGTTATATAGCGGTTGCAAGTGGTCTCGTTTGGCCCTGGCTACCGCTCTCCTGGTGGCGCGTTTTGCATCTTTGTACGCGTCGCGGTCATCGAAAGATTTGGACGCTTGCCACTTTTTTAAGGAGGGCTTTCTTCACCCTGATCTCTCTCTGCACTGTGTCGTTCCACCACCAAGTGTCCCTGTCATAGATGCGTCCACCCTTAGACGTACCGAGCACCGCCCTCCCCGCCTCAAGGATAGCTGCCTGAATCCTGTCCCAGCAAACCTGTACTGGTTCGTCTACAGCATCAGCGCACTTGTCACCGATAGCTGATACGAGACTTTGGGACTTGGCTTCACCACCACCTGATTCTGCGTTGGCCACGCTCGGCACGTTTGTCTTTGAGTTTCACGCGGAGGTCCATGACAAGGAGACGGTGTTGGCTAGTGAGACTCTCCGGGTATTACCTTGCAGTTGGCCACCCTGCTGATGCTATGCCTCTTAGTGAGTAGGAAATCGATCTGGGTAACCGTGCTCTCCGCTCTTGCAGGTGACAAGAAGTTCGGCTTTCTTTTTGAAGAACCTGTTAACGACGGCAGTTCGGTGGCCGTACACGTTTTGAGGATGTGCTCACCCTCTGCGTTACGGCTACCGTGTCCAAAACCGCCGTGGGCACGTCCAAACGCCTCACACTTGTCACCTACATGACTGTTCGTGCAGTGGTTTTACTTTAGCAGAATCGAGGGCCAGGGCCTCGATTCTGCTAAAGCAAAACCACCGTCATAACACGGACACTAATAATTTTTTGAATTTTTACCATTTAATTTGAGACTTTAAAGCAATGTATGTAAAATCTTAAATTAAATGGCCTATTGTAGAGTGAACGAAAGCGTGTAGTAAAAATATTGTCATTTAATTTTGGACTTTAATTCTACAACAATAAAGTCTAAAATTGAATACCATTTTTTGCAATGTAAGGAAGGGCGGGGCTATTCCATCACAAAAATGAAAGTCAAAATTTCACACGTCTGTAATTTTGTGTAGAATTAAGCTACAGTAAATTTAAGAAAGCTATCTAATGAAATAATTATCTGATATTCTATCTGTAATATCTGTATAGCAGAAAACGCGTGTCATAATTGAAAAAATAACTAACATGTTGAGAAAACTGAATACTGATGTAATAACCCCGCGGCGGGTTATTACGTCAAAGTATAATAAAAACGCCATCTATGTATAATTTGTGATAAGACTTAGAGCTAGACACTACTGACGACTGAGAGCATTAGAATCTGCACTTTATACTGCAGTAATAAGGTCCAGTTCCGAGAAAATATAGTTTTAAATTTTCGTGGGGTTATTCCGTCAAGTTTCTATCATTTTAGGGATGTGCTGATAATTATCGATATGGGCTGATCGATCACGTCACTCCTACTGAGATAAATAAGATCAAAGAAGTACCTACATAAAGGGTATAATTAATTATTGATTTATGAAATAAAAAATCTATTTTCGTACGTAAACAAGTTTATTAAAAAATCAAAAAATCAAAAAGTAGTAAGTAGTTAAACTAAAAAAATATTATTGCAAATCGCTGGGCCAGTTGGCGCATTACAATTCTAATATCTCAATTTTGCATGGAAATATATAATCTTTGCCCCTAATTTGAGGATGTGGAAGAAATTCAACAATATCGGTATCGGTTCAGTGGTTTAGGCGTGAAAGCGTAACAGACAGACAGACAGTCAGACGGACAGACAGAGTTACTTTCGCATTTATAATATTAGTATGGATATGGATGTAGTAATCATAACCCTCCTTTGGCGTCGCCGTAGTCGGGTAAAAAGTAAGAGACGATAATTATATCGTCATCTGTATATCGACACTATGGACATCACTACTGTTTTGCAACTTCATACAAAAACGACGGGGTTATTACGTCTTTCAATCTGACTGAATTTCCCCGCCATTTCAAATTCAAGGGGCTATTACGTTAGAGTTAATAGCACAGTGAAATCAAAGCGTACAATAAAAGTAATTGTTTATAAATACTCTATAATATGTAGCAAACGTTCTTACCTTGCTCAAACTTCGCTAAATTCACAAACACTACTTTAGACAAAAAAAAACTTGCGGAGCGTCTACCCACTTGTATGCAGCCAAAATGGCGTCTATGCAATTATGCATGTCGATCGACCAGCATACACGTTAACAACACCATCTAGTTATTAAATTAAACATCTCTTTTTTTCCTACGAGTACATAGCTGTCACTTTTGAGTAAGAGTTAAATTGCAGGCTAAAAACCATTTTGACGTAATATCCCCGTGATGTAATTGCCCCGCTCTTCCTTATATGGTTTATACGTCCATGTTATTTAAATGTTTGGATTTACGACCTCAATTTTAAATTACGTTTAATAAATATATTCATTCGTAGCGGCGTAAAAACCATTTACAATCAAGGCAGATCTTACGCCCCGGGTTGGTAAAAATCTTGGTCATAACGTCTTACTAAAAATTTAAAAAAGAAAAATTTGGCTGTTACATTAACATTTTATCTTTTTTGTGGTAGGATGATCTAAATTTTTTGGGTCGTAAAAGCATTTTTTTTGCGAATTTGAACATTTTAAATATACAGATCGATAGAGAAAAAAAATCTGAACAAAACGGTGTATATAACTCATTTTGGCCAAAATGGTTTATACGCCAATTGAACCCAGAGGTGTCGATATACATTATACAATTGCGTCTTCGTATCTGACGACTGTACTTAATCGATTAAGAAATATTAAGACTTTATACGAGTCAGGATTATTATCCAGATCCCTGAGAAAGACAGAAAATCATGTAAATAAGCCAGTGTTATTCGATTATAAAAATTATGATAATTTTATAACTAGTAGTTCTGCGAATATTAGGTATCTAGGCAGTCCCAGCTCGTTAGTGGGCAGTGACTTATTCCGCATCATCCTGTTTAGATATAATGTACAGTCAACAAAAAAGGCAGTCAAACGAATCGAAATTTAATAATCAGCTTAAATTAAGTTAAATCTTTAAATTGAATTTTATATTAATTTATTGTTCAGATAATTAAAATCCATAAGTTAAGTCTTAGTAGTCTTTAAGTCTTAAAGCTTTCATAAAACAAAAAACGCAACACGAAATTTATTCATTTCGTCCTCTGTGGATTTCTAAATTATTATAATGAATACCTACACTTATTACAAACTTATTATCTTGATATACCTATAAATTCAAATGTAAAATAATGGTTTGCAGTCATTTTAATGCAAAGCAACATTTGTACTTGACTCTACATTATATATTTACAGTACATACGTAATCTAATTCAAAATCTCCGACGTTAACACAAAATTTTGCTTTTAATTGAGTCTCGAATTTTCCTACCAGTTAAAACTCGTATCAAAATCAATAGCAAACTTTCCTTTTATACCACCTTTGGCACAATCTGGGACTTGATTTCACAACATTTTGATTCAAATTAATTACCACATTCCTGCCATACGTTTAAATCAGTCAATAGCGTTAAAATGTTAGTTTAAATACTGATATTATACCTACAAACTATAGATGCGTTGTTAATAATAATATTATTGCTATAAATAATAATACAATTAATAATTCATTTAAATAAAGAAATGAAGACGTGTTATTTTTTACTGTATTTAGTGTTTGCGTCATTTTTGAAAACCGCCATGTTCCTGCATGACGTATCTATAATCTATACAATACATCATTGAGTTTCAAAAAGCATCATAGATTTTGTTAAAAGTCTTGAATATAACTAGGCCAAAGAAGTCCTGGCTTGACGTCGTGGAGGGTGATATGCGTGCAAATGGTCTCACTACCATAGACGCCCAAGATCGTGCGAAGTGGAGAAGGAGGAGCCGGAAGGCGGACCCTGAGCTCCGGGGTCATCTTGGCCACGGATGCAATCGGGAGAATACGTCTATATGCAGATGATGATGATAACTAGGAATAGCGTCCAGATATTTAATTAATTTGTATCTGTGAATAGCACCTGCCAAAATTTTTGAAAGGTAGCCTTCGTGGACTAGGCTCGGTGCTCTAACTGGACTACACCGGTAATATTGAACACCGCCATACTAGGTAGGTAGGTATCATTATTTTATCATTGTACCTCTCTTGGGAATACATTTTTATTTTTGAATTGTTCAACATTCAAGTACATTGAGGTGAACGACTTGTCCTATCTGCGTATCTATATGAGGTTTTTAATTACTACACCACAATTATTTCGCATATAATGATGGCTGAATGGATGAGAGAATTAAATTAATTCTCGTATTTTACACACATTAATGTTGATGATAATTGAGTTTCAATAAATAATGCTCTATTCGGATATACATAGTACTCATTGATAATATGTTAATTCGTTTGTTGTTCAACAACAAACGAATGAAGTTTACACATTATTGGATGTTTACGAACGTTCCCGAATTTGCTTTTTCGATGACATAATACGATTATGAGCTTGTTTCTTACTACTCAAATCAAAGTCATTATAGTATAAATAGTACCTACCTATTATTATGCTCTCTCTATAAATAATAATCTATTATCAACTTATTTTTTCAATTTATTATCTGTCTGTTATATAAATCTGCTCACGGCACCAATAAGTGAGTTAAGTGTAGCGTAAATATCAATTACCCAGCTATAGTTATCGGGAAATACGGAAAATATTCCAGTAATTGTCCTACCATGTCCAGACCAGTGCCCCTGCTATGTTGCATTTTCGCGAATATTACTAATTTATTTTTATTATAACATTATATCGAGCGGAAATGTTTCCCAGAATGGTCATTGTGAATGTGAGCACATAAAATTTTGTTAGTTAATTATCTCCGTAATGATATAGATAGACAATGTTGTGGTGTATGGACTGCAGTTTGCATAGTCGTAAAGTTAGCGAGTAGTTGTATTTTCTCAGGCAATAGTAACTATTATCTTTTGCCCGCGGTTTCGTGCGCATTTGATATGAAAATTATTATTATTAGCGTTTTTTATTATACTCGAATGATCAAGAAATGAAAGAACTTAGAGATATATTTTGTTAAGGAACTAGCTCATTGCCGTCAACCGGGTTTATACTTTGGAAAAGTTAGAATTAGAGAAACTTAAATAGAATACTGCTTTTATGGAAAATTAAGGTACAAAGTTATTCAGCCCCCTAGACAAGTGGATTTGACGTATATGACACGTATTTTGACATACGTCAACGACTGTCATATACGTCAAATGCCAAACATTCATCATTCTATTCTATAATACGCTGGCCAATGAATTGCCACTTGCCTCGGGCGGCAGGTATAAGATTGACATGGTCATTAACATGACTATTTTAACAAGCAACGCGATATATATGTTTATTTGTTCTGTTGAGTAGGTATCAACAAAACTATTAAATATTTTCCTACGCATCGAGTACAATAGTCCCATATCTTATAAAAATTTGTAGTACAGTAACAATAAATTCAAATATGAGCAATTTTTGGCACATAACATTGTTACAGATGGAATCTAAAATTCTATGTTATTTATGTATGATCACTTTGTACCGTTTTTTTCTGTGTGTGAAATAATGAAACAAAACAGTGCCATTAAAATTTACCACGGGAGGTCACAGGTCATGTGAATAAACGATTTTATCTATGCACGAAATAATGCAACATTTATGTATAGTATGGATGACTTGACAGGGAAGTACTAAATAATTTGCTAAACTACACGTTATAACTGAACTATTTTTGCGAGTCTATGCGAACAAATCCATAGATACTAACTAATATTTAAAAAAATACGAAAGTAACTCTGTCTATTTATCCGTCTACCACGCTTTCACACCTAAACCTCTGAACCGATTTTGATGAAATTTGGTGGTGGTTTGGTGGCGATAACCATCATCCTCGCGAGCGGAGCCGCGGGCAACAGCTAGTTTTAAATAAAATCTTGTGGTTACATTTGTAACACCTAAATTGTAAAGCAAAAGATAAAAGATATTCCGCCTCTAGCAAACCACCAAGGGCAATAAAATTTATCGCTTTATCTCCATAAAACAGCATTCGACATTCAAATTTCTACCAAAAAGTTTACCAAAGCCGCACTGAGCGACAGTTCGGAAACTTTGCGGCTCCAAAACGTTTTTCGTTCATTTCCCTATATTACAGGAAATTTGGACGACGCCCCCTTATGCCCCTTAAGCCATGCGTCGGTACCATGACACGCATTGTGTCCATGATTAATGATTTACTGCGCAATTTTTTTCTACGTAAAACGTCTCGAGACTTTTTTAATATCTGATATGCACTCATAAAACGTACGTGTCACGCTGTAATAGCTTTTTTAATAGTTTTTCTTTGGAGCCATAAAGTTTTTAATTGTATCTTGGGGTGTTTTTTAATTAAGATTATTGTTTTATATTTTTATTTCATGTGTTACTTAGTCATTAAAATATTTAAGTAAGTTGTAACTTATAATAATTTGAATGTTAAGATTAAGTTTAAGTTGTATTCAACATGCAGTGTTTCATATTTCCGCGTTTAAAATTTTATTTCCATCCATTAATTTATATAGACTGAATCGATTGCTGCAGTGCAGAGGACATTAAAAATGCCATACTTAGCAGTGAACTTTAATAGGTTAATTGATTGATTGAATCAAATACTTTTAATGTCTCGTAATCGTCGTCTCGTAGTAGTCGTAATCGACTGCCTCTGTGGCGTAGCGGTAGTGAACACGGCCGCTACGCAGGAGGCGCGGGTTCGATCCCCGCTCAGTGCAAATATCTGTATGCATGAATATGGTTATTTGCATTGGTCTGGGTGTTTCTATGTATAATATGTATGTATTTACAAAAAAAAAAATATTTATATAAGTATGTTTATCCGCATTCTAGAACCCACAACACAAGCTAGTTAAGCTATGCTTACTTTGGGTCTAGATAGCGTTGTGTAGAATGTCCTACAATATTTATTTATTATTATTATTTAATGTTATTTCATTTCATTAATAAAATATTATTATTTAATTATTATAACATTGAACTACATTAACATTATATTAAAAAAAAGATGACGTAAACACCTGACTGATTATAACGAATCAACGTAGATATGGGAACTGACTACACACTTGCAATCCGGACACTACAATATTACTAAAACTCATCACAGTCCATAAATAACAACACTATACTCATACATTAAATGTCCCACTTTTAATCTCCACATGTGGCTAGTTGGCAGCATCAAAGCTGAGATAATGGAGACAAAACAAGCCAGTTTAATGTGCCGTATTGGGTTCCAGTACAAACAGTGAAGCAGACTAGAGACTACACCGCCCTCTAGTGTCGGATTTCTGAACACATGCTGCCAAAAGGTCATGAATAGATACCCGTGTTTGTACAGACGACGACGGTGATAGGAAAACATTCGTAATTCTTTCTTGTGACAAGACTAGGTAGTTGTTTTGGTACACTGTGTGTTTCTTTAAACTGTAGTGTGCATGTGGTAAGCTGCAGGACTTTTTGTTTTGAGTAGGTACCTATTTACTACTCATAGCTTTTGACAATGAAAATTATTATATACCTAATGGCTCCTAATCTTCTAGTAGGTCAAGTAGTAGTCGTTTACCAAATTGTCGACTCCTTAAAGAACCCACGTTGACAAGTCATAAACTTTTTTGCCTGAATATGTGGATAAAAATAACGTACCTACGTCTTTTTGGGTTAACTAATTCACCTGTTTTTCATACATCGCCAGTGTTAGCCGGAACTCAGTGACCGGAAACGTCGTTGTTATTCCCAACAGTCGTGTATGATATTCGGTTTGATATCACGAACCTACTTGCTACTGCTGGAAATAATTTAGATAAGTACCCGGAAAGGACAGGAGTCAGTTTTAAAGATAGGTCTGAACATTAAACCCTTTTTGCTTGTATCGTGAATGTTTCTTCCGGTGTTTTGTTTTGCTACACCAGACCTATAAACTGAAATACATTATATTATTATATCAGTGGTATAAACTGAAAAATATTTAGTATTTTAACATATTATGTAGGTTGTGAAAGTTTATTTTGGCGTCCGTCATGAGGAGGGTTGCCTACTGTTGCGACGCGGAAGGCGGAGGATCGGCAGACGTGGCGCAAACTGGGAGAGACTGCCTATGTCATGCAGTGGACTAAAATTAAATAGGCTTATTGATTTATTGTAAAGGTTTATGCTAACGTTTTTCTTTCTTATGTCTAGATTAAAATAAGTACTCTATTTTCCTAACTTTAAATTACTAAATTACGTCGAAATTGGTTCAGTGGTATAAGCGTGAAAGTATAACAGACAGACAGACAGACAGACAGATAAATAGAAAGACAGACAGACATACAGATTTACTTAGGCATTTATAATATTAGTAGAGATATGGATTAAATAAATATTATAAATCAAATTGCATCGCTATCCCAATCTCCAAAATCCAAAAATATAAATATTATTTTAATTTTATTTTAGTAGAGAGAAGTCGAATATTTTCTATACGTTTGTTTTCAGTAAGTATAGAAAATAAAATATTTTGCAAGATTCCATATTACCTTTACGTATTACATTCATCCATCTTCATCAATCTAAGGCTGGGACCTTCTGATACTGTCTGTTACTTTATTCCCGAGTCAGCTTCGATATTAACCTAAATACACGAACGCAATATTTTGTTTATATATATTTTCTTCAGCAGGAAGAAACATGGTGGTCTCTGACTGTTCTGCCTCCCTAGACAAGTGGCAATTCATTCGCCGGTGTATTTTACAATAGAAAGGTGAGTGTATGGGATTTGACGCATATGATACGTATTTTTACGTTCATGACATATGTTTACGACTATTATAAACGTCAAATCTTATACATTCATCATTCATCATCATTCCTATACATTCTACAATACACTTGTACACATTGTACAAATTCTAAAATACAATTGTGTAGAGGGGCTGTTGAGAAAAAGCCGTGTAGGATATTTTTTGTTTGATTCGAAGTCCTACACAAATAAAACTGTGATATACCCCTGATATCATATTTGCAGGGACAGGTAGTACTCGTATAACTAAAGAGATAAAGGTGCGTACAGATTATGTAACATGTTGTATAACTTGTATTTTATAACACGTCCACATTATCTTACATTGTTTTATAACTTTGCAACATTTAACAATACTGTACACATTAGATTTAACAATGTCATAAAACAATGTTGTATAACAATTTCGTTGGACGTTGCAGTGCTTTTATAATAAAAATAACGTGTTATATAACTCACTAACATGTTTTATAACTTCAGTGTCTACATTACTGAAACATGTTATATAACATTGTTTTATAACATGTTATGCTATATAATTTGTACGCACCTTAATATTCTACCAGTTTAGGAACTATTAATAGTATATAATGAGAAAATGAAATCATGCCTTAGAATTAAGTTTATCTCGATGGGTTGTATTTTGGGACAATAAACCATTATTTACTCAAACAATTATTTTAATTATTGGTGGTTACCAAGTACCTCGAAACGCCTGATTCATTCATGCGATGTTAAATTTTATTAAAAGTGTTTGTATGAACGAGTACCTATTGTATTATTATCTGAATAAACCATATAAGAGTGTGCTGAAATATGTCGATACCACCAAGCAACATTGAAACAAAATTTAAAATAAATTCAACACTGAAACAGCACAACATACTGTACGTGAGTTGATTTCCTCTATAATCAAGAACACAATTTATGTGTTCTATTCAAAGAATGCGTTGGCACAATAATTTCTCGTTGTCAATAAATTTTTTAACATTTCTTGGATTATTGCCGGTGGAAAGTTCTAAACAAGGAAATTCTTTGCTAGTCCTTAACAAAATTAACATACATAGATAAATAGCTTAGAGTATTTATTGTGCACTAAGAACATAAATGCATAGATATTTTTATATATGAAATTTACTATGGGCGGTTCTATCGGAAACGGGAATCTCTTTTTAGGAACCTTTGGACGGATAAGAATGTATATAATAATGTAAATAGGTAAAGTATACTGCCCGACACGTTGAGCGTAACATGAGATTTTAAACAAGTAAAAATGCAGTCATTGCTGCATTGTTAAATTAAAAGCGTATGTGTAGGTTAGATTGTATTTCTTTCAACTTTGCGGGGATTAGCTGAAAAGTATTTTGAATTATCACCAATTATTATATGAATACCAACGACTAGACATTGATTTTCAATAAAGAAAATTTTAGATATCCATTTTTGAGCACAAAATGGATAGCAAACGCTGATTTATTTATCATTCAGCTCAATAACTTTGAAGGTATATTAATCTATAAGCTAAGCATCTAAACAGCGCATTGGAGCCAGGCATATTACATTCTATAGACGCCGTAATAGTATCTAACTCTAACTAATCCACAAATTTTATAGATACGTAAAATACATTGTGGAGGAAAAATTCTTTTGAAAATAGCCTGACAAATCGTTTTAAAACGGCATACTGAATGCAATGATAACTGTGCAACTCTGCACAAAAGCCTTGCATCTACATAATCGATGGCTTATTGGCATTCCCCCTTTTACTTCTAAATTGCAAATTTTCCGCACGATTTCGCTTCACAGAATAAATTTTCAGCCGCAAATCGAAATGCAACCGTTCTGTATTTCTTATTCATTTTCCCTTGCGTGGTTCATTGTTGTTTGCTTGTAATTTTATGGCGAGGACATTGTGTCAAAGTAAATGGCAATTTGTTAGGTATGCAATAGGAGTTTCGTTTTCTTTTTTCAGTTAATCTATACTAACGTCTAGTTTGTTGGGCACATGATATTACCACATATGAGTAGTTAGTAGCTAAGGTAGGCAATAGCTGCTATTTAAGAAATCCGAAGTCAACACAAAAAGTGTCCTAAGAAAGAGATAATTAAATTAATTAATTAAATAAACAGTTTAACTTAAACTAAAGCAGTATAAATTAACACTGTACTACAACGAACGATAAATTTCCCCGAAGCTTTGCAAAGCGACCTTATATTAACGGAGTTGGACCCAACCTTAAATAATTAAGCAATTAATTAAGTTTATTGTATGAGAGCGTATTACAAGTAATGGTTACGGAACACGTATTATGTTGATAACACTATTGAAATATTATTATGGTTGCCGTGATGTATGTGTTGCTAGTTAATTGTTTGCTGTAAGTAGGAGCTTGTTTGAACAATAATTAAAAAATACCATTTTTGTGGTATGGAATTTTATTATAATAACGCGGAATGGAAGCTAAACGTCGCTTCACTGACTGGTAGAGTACCCAGCGTGGATGAAGCAATACCGAGTCCTTGTAATAGCCATCTTGGTCACCAACCCTGGCCATGGTTGGTGACAAATGCTGGTCGGACTCTCGAGAATATATTTCCGACTCCCTGGCTACACAGGTCGTTGCATGTGACGAAATACTTGCATATATGCCTTTTTACTGATAATATTGTTTCTAAACATTTTGAATGTAATTTTAGATATTAAACGATGAATTTTTCATAAATCAGTTTAGTCTAACAGTAGTTCTTTATCTTGGAAATTGACGAAATAATCATCTGGGTGCTCTTAACTTTTCCACACTGTATATTTTAGTTTTTTTTTTTATATAGGACACGTCAATTTGAATTCGTAAACAAAGTTCACTTGTACTGGCATAAAGACAAATACGTTGCGCTATAGTATCTAAACCAGCTCACCGTTTTCCTATCTTTTATTTGCAATACTCGGAAGCGATTCGAAAACGACATGTAAATGTACGTGACTGCATAACATTTGGTATCACTTTCAAATATTTTCCTTTGGCAGTAACTACTAACTTCTGTAATGTACGCTGCAGTATGAGTGCAGTCTAGACGTCGTATCTTTTACAGCCGATAGTGAACTGGGGATTAATAATATAAAATTGCAAATATTGAGTGTGATATAAACTGGATAAGAAACTAATTATAGGTTTATTATTAATTATTTGATGACTGCCTCTGTGGGGTAGCGGTACTGAACGCGGGTTCGATCCTCGCTCAGTGCAAATATTTGTATGCATGAATATGAATATTTGTATTGGTCTGCGTCCTTTCTATGTATAATATGTATATATTTACGAAAAAAAATGTATCCAAGTATGTTCATCGGCATTCTAGAACCCATAACACAAGCTAATTAAGTTATGCTTACTTTGGGTCTAGATAGCGATGTGTAGAATGTCCTACAATGTTTATTTATTTATTTGAATTTATTCCATTACATTCTTAATTATTGAAATGAATTCAGAATGTACGTTCTTGCAACTTATCGAGAGTATTCTACAGTGCCATCCCATAGATGGAAACAGTTTTCCATGCAAGTACGTATCTGTCAGCATTGTGTTCTATACATAACACCACTCTGTCCTATTATTCATTCACAGTACCATAACTCGTGAAAGTGTATACCACAAGGAGATTGTTTCGAAGGACAGCCCCTCTAGACAAGTGGCAATTCGTTGCTCGGCGTATGATGGAATAGAATGTCAAGTGTATGGGATTTGACGTATATGACAGGCGTCAACGAATGTCAAAAACGTCAAATCCTATACATTTGTCATTCTATTCCATCATACGCCAGCAACGAATTGCCACTTGTCTAGTGGGGCAGTTCACTTTACGACTGCTAAAATATACGTGTATAATTTTAATGATCATTCATAATTATTATTGTTGTTGTCAATATTCATATGGTGTTATTTATGACTATTATCAAGTTGCTAGAACACTATAACTATTGAAAGTAGTGACAATAAACCTGGTCGCAGGTCCATTATAATAGTTTGAATGATTGAAATGGAGCACGTAGAACGTTTGGAATGAACCACTGGCGATAGTGGTGGCCTTGGGCAATATTTTGATTGAGTACTAATAGTTATTTGCAAATGGCGTGACTGATACCCGCGGCTCCACCCGCGTGAAATTTTACATCCCGTTCCCGCTACATATGGAAAGCTATTCCCATTAGCCTATACCTATGTTATTCTAGACTAGAATCTGTCGCTATACAAAATTTAAATCAGAGCCGTTAGAGCATGATTGAATAAGAAACATCGAAACATACAAACATCCAAATATTTTCACAAACTTTACTTTTATAAACTTGATTAATTTTATAATATAGGACCTGGATACTCGTAGTATGTATTATATGTATACATTATGATGAGTATAGTAGGAGTACGATTCAGTCGCACCCAGAACATTTTTGCGTCAACAACATAGCAATCTTTACAAAGGTATGTAGTTAAGGCAATAGCATAGAATTCCAACATATTCCCTGTTTTCTCGTGGACCCATGTCTGGCGCCTGCCGGGTTTTGTAATTTCCCCATTGAAATTTCACGGAAATCGTTCCAGTAGGACGTTTGTGACGAATATTGGGCAAAAAAGGCGTAAGTATGGTGCCAACCTAAAAATACAAAACCTTTCCAAATATTTCCATTAGACACTTGGCTAAAACACAAACGTAGATTTATATTCTAGCTAAAACTGGGTATAACAGTAAATATTTACATCTCAGGAGGTTCTAGAGTCACGTGCCACTTTGTATGTGTATTTTATTGCAAGCGATTTATGAGTATGCACTTTAAGTACCGCACGTATTCCTTTATCTGCGGATGAATCGTTGAGCATTAAAGCTAAATGCTCTTCAGTGTATTGATGTGGCTTTTCATAGTTTTATTAACTAGTCATTTACCTAGTATCTAGACAGTGGGAAAACCAAAGCCTTTGTCCTACTTATCTTTTGCACTGACAGCACAGATTCTCGTTGTTCTTACTCCCCTGTGTGACTCCCCTGGTGTTGCACTCGCCCATAGGCCACGGTAACCATTTACCATCAGAAGGTTTTATCTCCGGATCGTGTTAAAAAAAGTTTTTTTTAAATTGACATAGTAATAACATCTCTAGGAAAAAAAAATGAAATTTCTAATCGGTTTTGTATCATATCATACAGTGATAAGTGAGTATTATAAAGTGGTTACATCGGACCCAAACAAACTTGCATCTCTTTCTGCAGGTTACTGTGCACACAGCCTTTCCTCAAAACTTTTAATAGGCTTTAGACTCACTGCTGATAAATGCTGAACAAGGTATATTTTACCAAATACGTCCCAATCGTCGCAACTCATTCCATAAATGTAAACAAGCCAGGGCCGCACTCAACAGTGGCCATTGTCCCAGGGCTGAATTCCACCGAATGGGAATGGGACTCGTATCGAGCCCTCTTGGACTATTGACGCCTGTGCACGCTATATATGCAAATTGAATGACCTCCAATTTGGTGGAATGGGTTAAATGACATCTTCATATCGGACGTTAAACCAGTAATTGCGGCCCTCCGGCGCTTTATTGACATATTTTGCATTTCGACTTCTGGTGTCGGTTTAGATAATGTTAAGGACATTATGAATTATGGGCAATATTAAATCCTTAAATGGTTCTGTTTATTAACACGTTTTTATTAATTAGGTATGTAGGTAACTGAATATTTGAACCTACTCTTGGAGCACCAGGGGCGTATTTAAAGATTTGGCGCCCCGGGCCACTTAGGTTTGCCGCCCCCTATGCAGGCGCGGTCCGAGGGGGGGAGGGTCACAGGGGACATGACCCCCCCCCCCTCAAACCATGCACGTCATATTGAAAAGTTCCAGTACGAGGAGAGGGGGGGGGGGGATTAAATTTCTTAAGGAATTTCCGAAGTGACCCCCCCCCCAAACTTCAAGCTGCGACCGCGCCTGCCCCTATGTGACGTTCGCGTTCACCGTTAGCCTGCGCCCAAGGGGCTGACACAAAATAGGGATCCGTCAGATATTGCTGGAGATTTTCAAGCCTGATTCGTGAGATCTCTATCTTATGGTGCGACGAAAGTGACTTCCATCGATCTCTCCACTAACCCAGGCTCCCAACCAGAATCCCTTCAATGGGGAAATATTTGCATTCCATTCCATTAAAGCGCCCTACGTAGAAGATGATATCGCAACCAAAAATCACTTGAGTACAGCAATAGCTTGTGAAGAATGATGTTTTATGGCTCAAAGGCAACAGCAAAAGCACCGCTTGGGGACCTGGTGGCACTCTAGGCTCTAAAGGCACTCGGATCCCGTTTTGAAGGGCTCTATAACATATGCTTCAAGTAGAGACGGATTCCGAAAATTTGAAAGACAGGAAAACTGGTCCTCTTCTGCAAAGTTACCGTCCGCCTATCGGCTCATTGTATTGATGGACAAGGTGTGCAGTCATGCAGGTGTTTTAAACGAATTATTCCTCGTGAAGTGCCACATCGAGCGTCTTACAGGAGTGAGGCCGAATTTGGTAGACAATAAATTTGGTTATAGTCGGGAGCACCGAGGATGCCAACACGCGCTTGAGGGCCCTGGTGGACGAAGCAGTGGCACGGCGAGTTGATGCTGGCAGTGTCTATTATTACCTACGTCTTTAACACCTTGCCATGGAGCTGCATCAGAGCTGCACTCTTTCAGCACGGGGTGCCTCTCTATCCTCGCGTCATTGTCGGGGCTTACTTACATGTAGGACAGGGCTTGGTAAGTGAGATATGTGGCGGGGTGTTCCGGCTGGCGCGGATCTGAGGCCACTGCTGTGGAACATCGGCTAGGACTGGATGGTGACGGCACGAAATCAGAAGAACGCCATCAGGGTGGTTGCACACTGGCCAAACAAAATATGACATATGTCGTCGACTCGACAAAAGGAGAAGATTAGCTCGGATGAGGTGATGCTCGAAGGGGGTTCTCACACGTCTTCGCTGCCGATAACGCAATAGAGGTATCACGGTAGCTTCTCCTACCAGCTGATGCAATGCGCCCAGCTATGGCTACTTCGGTGAGTTCCTGAGACATACAGATCAGGAGCCGACCCCTGCAATGCCACCTCTGCCTGGGCTCCTCCGTGTATATGCCACTTCACGCGTTGTATTTTTTAAGCAACCGTCAGAGCGGGAAACCTCTCGCCGCAGGTCCTGGTGCTAGTTATGGCCGTCTGCGAGGGGTGATTATTCCTCGTGAAGTGCCACATGCGGTATCGGCTTAAAACCGCACACCGTCTCTGTCGGGTCTCAATTATCGGGTGTAAAGTTACCCAATTAGATATTTCCCTCACAACCCGGCTGACCTTTTAAGATAGCTCCTTCGGGTGTGGGTAGTCGGTGTCCCCATTGAACCCCGGAAAGGTACGGGTTTCACCGCCGCGTTACCGGTCTGAATATATTGGAGTAACAGGCGACCGCACCTGTCGCCCCTAGGTCTCGGGGAACCAGCCGCCCCTTAGCTGCTCTTATCTGTGCTCTCCGCAAGTCATAAGGATACGTGGAAACCCTATGATTTCCACGTATCCGATATTTACAGTGCCACTACCACCTCGGCCGGAATTAACCGTAGGCGGTAGCGTCTCCCTGCGAGAGAAAGGCGCTGCCGTCTTCGGCGCCCAAGCTGCTTGGCCCCAGTTACACCGTACTTGAACGCAAATGTTATTTAGGGTTTTCTAATTTGAATGCAATTAAAATAATGAGTGACATAGTCATATTGTAACTAAGTAAGCTCCGAAAAATAAAAAAATAAAAAAATATACGTAATATTTACTCTAATAGGCGCCTTTTAGAGTCAAGATTAAGGCGCCCAGAGATATAGACATTCGGGGTGGCAGGTTGCAAGGGGCGGCGGAACCGCCCCGAGCGTCTATCTCTGGGCGCCTTTTAGAGCAAGATTAAGGCGCCCAGAGATAGACGTTCGGGGCGGCAGTTTGCGAGGAGCGGGAACCGCCCCGAGCGTCTATCTCTGGGTGCCTTTTAGAGTCAAGATTAAGGCGCCCAGAGATAGACGTTCGGGGCGGCACGTTGCGAGGGGCGGCAGAGCCGCCCCGAGCGTCTATCTCCGGGCGCCTTTTAGAACAAGATTAAGGCGCCCAGAGATAGACGTCCGGGGCGGCAGGTTGCGAGGGGCGGCGGAACCGTCCCGAGCGTCTATCTCCGGGCGCCTTTTAGAGCAAGATTAAGGCGCCCAGAGATAGACGTTCGGGGCGGCAGGTTGCGAGGGGCGGCGGAACCGCCCCGAGCGTCTATCTCCGGGCGCCTTTTAGAGCAAGATTAAGGCGCCCAGAGATAGACGTTCGGGGCGGCACATTGCGAGGGAGCCGCTCCGAGCGTCATCTCCGGGCGCCTTTTAGAGCAAGATTAAGGCGCCCAGAGATAGACGTTCGGGGCGGCAGGTTGCGAGGGGCGGCGAAACCGCCTTGAGCGTCTATCTCTGGGCGCCTTTTAGGGTCAAGATTAAAGCGCCCAGATCAGATCTTCAGGGTCGGCAGCACGAGTGTGACGCCCCTGGTGTTGCATACGTCCACAGGCCACGGTAACCACTTTCCATCAGGTGGGCCGCACCGTGTGCTTGTCTGCAACCTAAGTGGTATAAAAAAAAAATTAGACGCTCGGGGCGGCTCCGCCGCCCCGAGCAACCTGCCGCCCCGGGCCATGGCCCCCTTGGCCCTAGGGTAAATACGCCCCTGTGGAGCACTTTTGAACGTTGGATTGATTTTAATTTTTGCACACCTTATCCAATGACACTGATCAAAAGTTTAAGTTTTTTGCTTACTTTTTTTTTTGCTTATTTACTTATTAACTTCACTATGCTTTGACCTACCCAAAGCTGTTCGACGTAGGCGTTTAATAAAACTATTTATCTAAATTATGCCACCTTTAGTATGATTTACTTGAAAAATATTTTCCTAGTATAAAATTATAATGCCTGCTGCTGATACCTCTAGAGCTAGACTATAAAAATATACCTACTATTTCACTTTTTCTGTTTTGTTAGTTTTTAGTAGGTATATTTTATTATGTCGTATGATTTATATGCAATTGTGGCTACGTGGTCGTATTTAACATAATTGTTATAACTAAGATCTTCTGTATCAAGTTTACGTTTGTTCAAATAACTTAGCTCCCGTATAAATCTACACCATTTACGACTTTTCCTGATAACGATGTAGAAGGTGAATGAGGTTTCGCAGTATTAAATTAAAGTAAGTGCTATTTGTGCTACCAGATTATAAACTGCTACTATTACTTAGGAATAAGTCACATTAAGAGCTCGTTCACACGAAGACGAATCGTGTTTTTTCACGAGTCGTTTTTTTTTCACGATTCGTTATTTTTTTTTGACGGGAGCAATGCTTTTTAAATTCCCATGTTCACACGCTTCACGAATCGTGAAAAACGACGGATATGAATACGTCTTTTAAAAATCATGATTCGTTAAAAATCACGTATCGGCTTTTGAAAATCTCGAATCGTGAATGCTTTATGGTGGATCCGCTGTTGCGCTGAACTCTGAACTGAACTCAATCACGAAACAAATGTGAACATCATTTCGGATATTTTGACGAATCGTGAAAAATCACGATTCCGTATTCAATGTGAACATCTATCCGTCAAGGCGTATCGTGTTTTATAACGAATCGTCAAAGACGTATCCCGTGTGAATGCGCCCTAACAACTTGTTTTATGAGTGGAAAAAATAACATTTTAATATTACATCCATACTAATATTATACCTATTATCAATGCGAAATGTTATAATTCTGTCTGTCTGTTACGCTTTCACACCTAAACCACTGAACCGATTTCAATGAAATTTGGTACAGAGATAGATTACACCTTGGGAAAGGAGCGGGTGGAGCCGCGGGTAACAGCTAGTTGGTTATAAATGCTTAGCATTGATACGGTGTTGACGGCATCAGTTTCACCCCCCTCTTACATAGGACGGAAAATCTAGTTCGTGAAATAAAGTTGTTGATACACCTCTGTCAACCTCTTCGGGGATTCACAGGCGTGAATATATGTAGGTAAAGCCCGACCAGTAAAATAAAATACCTCGCCATATTGCGGTAAACTATTGGAACTAATTTCTTCATATGGTAACAATCTATACGATGTCATTATGGTCATCTGTCAGTGTGGTGTCAAAAATTGCGTGTTGTTGAATTTGAGTGCGCTACAAAACTACAAAACTATAGTAATATGCCGGAAACTATTAAAAGCCAGTTAAGAAAAGTAATTTATAATATAACAAAGTATTTGTCGGATAAAAAGTCGGAAGGATTGGACTCTGTTCCTCTAAATAACATCACGGACCTTGTTGTCAACATGACGGGTAGATACATCATAGAGTACGTGCAATTGAAATTGGCCTAATCTACTGATTTTACTGTGACTAATTATTATTCACATTTTTAGGTATATCCCGATCTTCTGTAATAAAAATACGAAGAGAAGGTCAAACGTCAAATGTATTTTCTACGCCTAAGAAAAATAAGCCTAACGCAAAAAAGAAAATCATGCTCAATTATGTTGATCTCTGTGCTGTTAGGCATAAAATACAAGAATTTTATGCAGTCCGAAAAACAATGTCGCGTGGTCCCTGTTCTATACATAGTGTAATGTAACTGTATGTCTAACTTGTATTTTACCATTCCAAGCAGTAAACTATTATACGGATACTACTGTGTTGTGATTTGTGCCCAGTCCTTGTAACCAGTATAACACGCCGCGTCTATTTTTCTATTTTAACCAGAAAACTTTAAAACATAATAACCATACTAATATTATAAACTAGCCTTCCGCCCGTGTGCATCTCGGTTAACGCGACCTTTGCTCATATCTTCGGTTCTACTCAACCGATTGCGATCAAACAAACGTAAGATTTTAAGTCTGAGTAAGCCCTTTCTAACAAAAAAAACCGCATCAAAATCCGTCCAGTAGTTTTTGCGTCCATCGCGGACAAACAGACAAACAGGAAATTCAAAAAAAATATTTTTGTGTTCAGTATCGTTAACATAACATAACCCAAGTTTTTTTTTTTAAATATCTCCAATGTACAGACACGACCACTTTACAATTATATAATAGGTAGTATAGATGCGAATGTGACTCTCGTCTGTCTGGCTGTCTGTATGTCTGTATTTTACGCTTTCACGCCTAAACCACTGAACCGATCTTGATGAAATTTGATATAGAATCGCGAAGAAGGGGGTTAAGGGATGGAAAATGAGGATGACAGTTTGTATGAAATTTCGTCATTTTTATCTATAACCGACATCCACGCGGGTGGAGCCGCGGGCACCAGCTAGTATTATATAAATGCCATGCTCTTGTGAATGACACTTTATTTCTGCAACAGTTTCCAATTAAACTATAGTACATTATGGTACAAGCCTGTACACCATACACGCGAGTGGCATACGATTATTTTCAACACACTTGCGAATAAAATAATACTAAAAATACTACATAACACAATCAAAACACAATTGTAAAAATCTATTTGTTGTCATACTTGTCATAAATATGCGCGCGCATCTAACATTTTTTTTATTTGTTCCTTTCGGAACAGGCTAAGGTGCTATCACCATGCTGCCTTGTCATCTACTTACTTATTTGAATTATGATTTTTTTTTCTCTGTAAATACTCACAGAGAAAAAGAAATACATTTTAGTGAAAGTTTTGTATAATAAACACGTACTACAAGTTGAAATTATCTTTTAAAATACGAAGTTGCATGAAATGAGCAAGCAATAGGCATATTAATTCGTTTGTAATATTGGACACGATCTTTTTTGTATCAAAATTTTTTTAAGAACAAAGCAACTTAATCAATGAAATTTAAAAAAAGAAGTCTATAACTCACTTTTGTGAATAATAGCGATGAAAAAGTCACAGTTTTATAATAGGTGTCATTCCGTGCTTAATTGCGGGGAAATAAAAGCCTGTTCATAAGCAAGTGTGTTGAAAAAATATTTGTACACTTGGCATTTTACATTGTGTATCACTATACTTGGTGTTGTCATAATCATAGATGTTTGTGGCGCCCCCAGTACGGGTTTTTTATTTTATTGGTCGGACTTTATGTATATCATGAAAATATTCAGTAATATCTATACTATTATATAATTGTAAAGTGGTCGTGTCTGTACATTGGAGATATTTAAAAAAAAATACTTGGGTTATGTTATGTTAACGATACTGAACACGAAAATATTTTATAATAATTGCCTGTCTGTTTGTCTGTTTGTTCGCGATGGACGCGAAAACTACTGGACGGATTTCGATGCGGTTTTTTTTTGTTAGATAGGGCTTGATCAGACTTAAAATCTTACGTTTGTTTGATCGCAATCGGTTTAGTAGAACCGAACATATGAGCAAAGGTCGCGTTATCCGAGATGCACACGGGCGGAGCCGCGGGCGGAAGGCTAGTATTATATAAAATACATAAAATTTTTTAATGTTTATGCTATATCACTATCGATGGCATTTGAGTTAATAATCTGAATAAAAAATTTACATAGGTACAGTATTTTTACGTTAAGCAACAAAATTCCAAGGGAATCGAAATGCAATAAAAAAGTGAGGTAACATATTATTATATAGATAAATGTGGTCACGTACTAAACTAGGAAGCTGAAGCATTTTACAGCAACATTCATCTGGCATCCAGGGGCAGAATAAGTAATGCCTGACACGAACAACCTGTGAGATGAAATATAAAAATTGCATGCCCTTGTTAACTAGGTTGCCTGCATTCTAGTCTGTTGTTTAGGAAGTAGAATTTCATGTTTTTTTTTTACTTCGCCTCGCCTGATGGTAAGCTGAAGGCAAAGTCACTGAAAAGGTCACCATTACAGACACGTAGCATGTTACAATGGTGGCACTCAGCTTGACGGCCTCATCAGATGCTTTTTCACGCCCCGCTTAAAGGACCAGGGACTGTAGGAGGGGGGAAACACGTGAACTGGTAAGGAATTCCAAGACTTAATGGTGCGGCAGAAGGAGGAGTCGCCGAACCGCTTGGTACTTGATGGAAGAAGGGTGTTGATGACCTCTGAATTCCCAATAATGCGGACCACACGTCGCTGCAACCTGTCGAGAGCATCTAGTAAGTACTTTTTACTTTTTGTTACTTACATATACATAATTAGGTACATTGTTGTATTACCTTTCAGTACATGTCATGCCTTTGATTAACTACTCCAATAATGAATGCAGACCTTTTCTCTGTACTAAAGGGATCATAATACACGCCAATTTAGTGGCGGATTGTCACAAACTTTTCCTACACGTTTCTTAAAGCAACTAAACAATAATTACCAAATTTATAACTTAAAATATCACTCTCACGTCGCATAAGAGTATCGAATTAGTACCAATCTGCTGAGTACCTACTAATAACTGTTCGTCCATTTTTGCTACTGCTTTTTCATAACCAGCTATGAAATTATGGGTGGCAATTAGATAAACTAAATTTAATGCTAAGTCTAATAGTTTTTGTCATCACAACGTATGGCATATATAAACAAAATACTCACAGTAGTATTTCCTTGAAATATCTTTGTAAGAGACGGTAAGGAAAATATAAATTTTCTATGAGTTTTTACATTTGCAGCAGTCATATATTATGGAAGCCCGTCGTTGCATACAAGAATAGTCAGGAAGCGGCAAGTTGTCTGCCTTCACTCACAAGAGGTGTAAATTCAAAACATCGTAAAATATGAAAAATATCATACAAATGTACACACGGATGCAGCAATAAACTTTCAGCGCCAGAGACAATTTGAGGGAAAGTTCCAAAGTGTTTTATGCGTGTGTATGAAACAACCTGTACTTATAGGAGAAGTGATAATCGACCGATTACAATTTTATATTATGGCAACTCATTATTTTTTTTGATTCCTCTGTACCTCACTCAGGTATACAAAAGAGTAATTTTCGATTATATTTTTTTCTACTCTTAGGCTGGGCGTACGAAATCCGCGACCTGCGATCTGCGACCTGCGACGTGCGACGAGCGACTGAAACAAGTGATGGGCGGAACGAGGGGTCATAGAGTAATATGAGCATAGAGACATCGGCTAATTTAGTATCTACTATAGCCTTGTTTTTATTTTGAGTTTTCTCTCTCAAGAGAAGATTGAGAATTTTATTTAATAGCTACACCAGTATAAAATACCCAAGTTTCTTTTTCAATTCTCATAATTAAGAATTTAATAGAGGCCTCGAGGGTGTAATATGACTGCATTATATAGTTTTAAATTAAATAATGGTACAATGTACTGTAGTTTGTTTGTGTACAATAAAGTATTATCTTATCTTATCTTACAAAATTCTTAATCTTCTCTTGAGAGAGAAAACTCTTACTCTATGACCCGTCGCTCCGCCCGTTACTTGTTTCATACGCGGTCGCAGGTCGCAGGTCGCGGATTTTGTACGCGCAGCCTTAGAGCGTATTCACACTATCCGATCCGATACCGGTGTCGGATACAGGTATCTGAACATGTTATCCGTGGTGTCGGCTCCGATATTCGACATCGGGCCGGACAATGTATTGTGAAAGACAGATACATTTTTCATACATTTTACTTCGTCCGATATCGGATCGGCATCCCTTTTTTGTGTAATATTTCAATCTCTTTGATATCATAAATACATTTAAACTGTTAAATAAAAACTCTCTACTACATATAAATCAAACTAAATACAAATGAGTTTAACAAGTCAAATCCCCTTGGTGGGTTACCCAGTATGCAATTGACAATTGACAAATAATTTACCTACATAATAATTCAACTGCACTAAATAAATGTATGTCTGACTTTTCGTGTAAAAGAGGTCAACTATAAAACGTATTCGAATGCTTATTTACCTTACATTCTTAATTATAGAAGTTTGTCTTCGCAGTATCGTAGAACGGCAGTTAGTCTTGACTGATGGAGTGCATTAAAATAAACATCAGTCCATTTTTCAACCGACTCTGATAGCCAATTATACCGCTGCGCTACAAATAACCACACTTTTACGAATCATTACTTTTATGTTGAACAGTTAAAAAAAGAACGAAAAGTGAAGTTAAGAACTAATAAGTTTAACGAGGAACATAAAGAATATTTCCTTCGTTTTACAAAGGTTAGATATTTTAAAACTGTAATTAAATAAATAAACGATGTCAATATTCAGACAAAAGGTAATTAAAATATGGGAAACATTTCTGAGCGTATTTGTTTCACTTGATTGTTCTTAAATAGGTATTAAACCCAAAAATGGTGACCCATCTATAACTCATCTGCTGTAAAACGGCCGACGCTCTGACGCTGTATGTTGGACGATCAGATTGCAGCCGGTCCTTTGAATGCCTAGGAGGAGAATGCATAGGACAGCAGACTCCGGGTTCTTAAGTGCAAGTTTTGTTTGCAACCAGGATTAACGCTGGGATGATATCTAATGATTAAAGGTAATAACCTAAGCGTCAAGGAACACATAGGTATTAATATTGATATCCATTCCACATTTTGGATAAAATAAAATTTGAACCATTTATAATATTGAATATGAATGTTAGATATCAGATTTCTAGATAGATATTACATAGGTATTTAATTGCAATAAATACTAAGTAATTGAATACGAGCATAGCGCATTACTCCTAAAACTAGATAAACATTAGCTTCGCAGTTCTTGCAAGTTAAGAGTCAGGTAAATAAATAAGGGTAAGTACTTAGCCGACGACAAGCATAAAATTTAGCTTCATACCCGGGTAACTTATTCTTAGTTCATTCTGTGCAATTTCCTATGCAAATTTAATTGTACCCCGGGTCCACGTAAATCTCTGTTCTCTCTGGCTGCAAAGTTAATTACAAGCGCGGACTACTCTATGCGATTAACGAGCCGGCTTGCTCTTATTGTGTCTACATCGACAAAGGAAAGGAAAACGTGGAAAATGATATTGCTAGGGGCGGAAAGTAACAGGGCAGTCATAACACGGATTTCATGATGAAAAAGACGCGTGCTCTAAGGCACACTAAACAGAGATTGTGTTTGTGCAACGTATGGCTATGGTAGTAAGGTGATATCTAATAGTATATACTTTCTATCGAGCGGAACTAGACTGCTAATCTACATTTAACTCAGTGCTAATCTACGTATTGTAAGAAGAAATTGGTATACCTATCTAATGTTTTAATGAAGACATTAAGTTAGATTAAAATTGTAATTGGAGTTGTCCAGATCAAGTTAACGATTTTCATTAAGATTTTGTGAATCAGAACTAGAATAGCTTCCAATGAACATTCTATTGATGTTAATTATTTTAAAATTTGAAAGTAATATCCACTTATTGACTCAAAGAATTGACTAGATTTCGCGTTTAGTTACCAAAATAAATACCCATTAAAACTATACTCATCAAAACTAATACAACACAGGTAGCTACGCAAGAAACACAAATAAGGAACAAGCAAACGTATACCCACAAAACAAAGAACAGCAAGATACTCGTATCATAATAAACTCGCGTGTCAGCCATGATGAAATAGACTCGGACATGATAAGATTTAATGACGTGCTACGCAAACACTATTGCAACTTTAGTTGAACGACTCACACCGATCTATTACGGCAGATAAGTGAAATGTTATGTAGCTATAACGAATAAAGTATGTAGAACCGTAGTATGCAAATCACGGCAGATCTTAAGTGTGTTTAGACACGTTTCTGTCGGCTAAAACTTTTTGTACTTTTTTTTTGATACCACAAAGTATACCTAAAGATAAAGTTGGCCGTCACTTTTAAAATGCATAAAATAGTATCTGTTAAAAAAATTAATGCCAAGCCAGAAAAAATGTTAGCTACAAAAATATTTTTACTGGTTCAACCTCGCAACTTTACTCGTGTTATGTTTACTGCTCCATATCTATCCGTCGTGGGTTGGCTTGGTTCAGCCTCCACAAAACAAATACACTGTGTAAATATGCCCTCAATTACTTATGTCGTTATGTAGTTTTATCAACCAGCAAGAGAAATTAAGTCAAACTAATTCCCAACTTTTTGTAAGTTTGTGTCACGAGTAGTAGGTAGACCTTTACTTAAGATGATTTAAACAGCATCCGTTTATCTGACTTTTGTATGACTATACAGTCCAATACGGGAGCAATATACAACGGTCATTTGATATCCAGATGATGTAGTCTAAGATGTTTCCTCAACCTTTGCGACTCGACTAGAGTATAAAATATTCGAGAAAACCTGCGTATGCATAATATTAAGTACTGAAAGTAATAATATTTCCTGCTTATCTCAACACTTAGATATCTAATATTATAATTATTATGTTAAATAAGATGTTCAATAAATGCTAACTAACTAATTGCTTCGTAATTGTGTTGTTGACTAGCTAACCACGTAATACCTACCTACGAGATGTATAAAAATAGTTACACGGCCAAGAAAATATCCTTTGAGGAAATAAAAAAAAGAGTAATATTACTCTGCAATGCGTCTTTGTACTTTGGCATAAATCCAAGTTCACCAATGACAGCATCAAGTTGTGAGCTTTCCAAACTTACCCCATAACAGACATTCAGTGGTTACAGCCGAACGTAGTGTTGACCACAAATGTGGGTAGTTCGCCAAATACGAAGACTGATATTTACAAAGATTTATACGAAGGATATTGGCTGTAAATCATTCTGTTTACTCGCTAAGCTAATCCAATGAAACCATTTTACGTACTCGTACATATACCTGAAAAAAATAGCTTGACGTTATTAGGATAGGAATCGGGTATATTAAAAAAAAACAATATAACGAAATACCTAGTGCAGGTTAAGTACTATATACCCGAATATATAATTTAAACCCATGCTTGTGATTATATAACCCCTAATTATTACTACCATACATGACAAAGTAGATTTGGAACTCGGGTATAAACAAAATGTGCACTGAATTCTCCTCACTGAGGTGCTTCTGACAGCGTTCGATAACACCGCGTATTTTCAAGATGCAATGCAATGAATTTCTAAATCTAATTCTAGCTGAATACTGGCTTCTCTCAAAATAAATATAATTCTGTCCATTTTTACCCTGGAACTGAAGTAGCAAGAGCCTTTTACCCTGGAACTAAAGAAGCAAGAGTCACACCTGGTGGTAAATGATTACTGAAGTCTAAAACAATACAGCCCCTCTAGACAAGTGGCAATTCGTTGCTCAGCGTATGATGGAATAGAATGCCTAAATGTATGGGATTTGACGTATATGACAGGCGTCAACGAATGTCAAAAACGTCAAATCCTATACATTTGTCATTCTATTCCATCATACGCCGAGCAATGAATTGCCACTTGTCTAGGGGGGCAGAAGGTACATTGCCGATTATATCCCTCCTCCACAAGGAGCCTTGGCACTATACGTGCAATTTTATTCAGTTGCTTCTGTTGATTGGAGCTATTTCTCTATACAATCGACCTTAATCATCAAACGTTCACATTATGCTCGAGCCCCTCTAATCATTACTGAAAGTATATTATACCTTCGAAATCCGAAGGACCAAAACTACTGAGGGTAAGAGAATTATTACGGTACAGAAGCCATAAGGTAAGCCTTATGCTTGCTAATCACGACCGTAAAGGTTATACTACTAAATTGGTGACAACACTAATTTATCGAGCATCGTACCAGTTTAGTGTTAAGAAAAGATTGCGGATATAGAATAAATATGCGAACAGACTAATTAAAATGTATAGCATACTTTGATCTGGAATCTCAGTAAAAATTTTGTCACTCTTGTCTCTTGTCCTCTTCTTAACTTGTCTAGAATTTTAACAATTTAAAATGTTTAATTTTTAAGTTTTGTTTTTAATTACTGGATAATTGATAAATTTTACGTTACTCACGTGCATAATGACGCAAGTTACTCCTGGAACGATCGTTCGCACTAAATATATCATAAAAATTCATTCATTTGTTACTTTTATAATCAAATGAGATGATTATAAATCTTGTTATTTTGTGTTGGCTATAATTCTACAAATATAACACACACATCGATAATTTGTATACCTACCTACGCAAATACATAGTAGTTATGGCATAAGTTATAGTCCGTCGAAGCATCTGCCTGAGTTATGGATTATTGATATCGATTATGCAATACCATTTTATAGTTTATCTATTTATTGATGGAAGTAATAAATTTGAAGACGTTTAGAAAATATTTGTTTTTTATGCTAATAGCTGCTTAATTACGAGCCTAAAGGAAGTAGTGGGTAGACTTATATGATTATTTAATATAACAAAAAATAATGTTACAATTAAATAATCGAACGATTACGAAACAATTTCAACAATTAATAAACAAATTAGCCTATTGCGGTCCACTGCTGGACTTGTTCTTATTTGGCGCCATAGCGAACATTGAAGGAAGGAAATAGACACTGCACTCTAAAAAGGAACTCACATCTATGCAAATAATGAATCATGACGCAGCAACACTCAAGCTCCGTTAGAGGTTACAACCTCAAAGTGCTAACGAAGCTAACCAGCAATAAAAACTTCGTTTGTCCTTTAATTATCAACTAGCAGAGGTAAAGACCTATCTATATTCAAGAAAGCAACCGCCGTCCGCCTGTACGTCGCCATCGCTATCCCGAAACCTTGTAATCACAGAAACAAGTTTATTCTATTATCCAGATTGTTCTCGCCTTACGATGCCAAAATGTGCTATACTCGTACATCGTGGATGCCAGGATGTTTTGCGCGCCAACTAACTTTATGAGATATGTGTTTTGGTCCAATCCTTTCATACAACGGTATCTGTTATTTTGAAATATTGTTTATTCTTCTTTGGCATGTCGCTTTTGGTACGTTTGTAGTGTATTGTGTGTTGGTTATGGCGGCAAATTTGTTGTGATAACAAAATAAAATTTGAATAATGTTTGCTGTTGTGAATAACAAGTATGGAAATATAAATATGTCGTCCTAAGACGAATGTAGATTTTAGCTGTAGTGGAAATGTAGACAGGTTTAGGTAACTACCTAATTCTAATTTTAGAGTCTAAAACTAGTTTCAGAGATTCAGCGAGTGAACTATACTCAGTTCACTCGCTAAATCTCTGAAAATATAACACCTAAAAACTTGATATTGGGCAAGTATATTTCCTATAGGGTGTAGACATCCCCTAAGAACGAAACTCCACTTATGGGGGTAAGACGAACTCCACGCGTTCGAAGTCGCGGGCGGCCGCTAGTTCCATTTAAGTCTGTTTTACTGTCGCGGGTTCAAATCCCGTTTTTATGTTCAAGGCACTGTGAGCAACTATTGTGAATAATATTCTCAAGCTTAACTCTCCGGTCGGTTAAAATGTCTTGATATTTTTCTGTTAGAGAATTCTTTAGACCCAGGATAACTCGCCCTACGTAAAACTTAAGACAGCTTGTGAATATTACCACAGATGTTACTACTACTCACGAGGACAATAAAAATACACCCATTCCTTTGACCTGAGTTGAAACTTAGTTTAAAAAATAAAATTGTTGGTATAAAAAATATGAGAGATAAACGAATTTGTTAATAATATTCATTGCAGTAAGGATGAATCACAGTCGGTTTGATTTTAACTATCACATCGTAACTTACTGATTGAATGTAACATTTATATTCACTTGTGAAATCTTTCAAACTTACTCTTCGTCCTAACACAAAAGATGTTTAAAAAAAGAATAGAGAATTAAAAAGCATGATAGTCATCAGAAGGCTTTTAGTTAAGTCTTATTGGATGATGAAATTTCAAGATAATAACAGATTAACGAGCCCGCATTTTTGCTCCACCATTGTGCCCAATACAAGGTATGTAGACGTGATACTAGGGACTTTTAAACTTCTTAATGGAATCATTTGTAGCTATTCTCTTAGTTATTCGAATCGTTCGGCTGGCGCTGTAAATTTTAATTATAGAACTCTTAATAAGGGAAGCTACTCACGACACGGTATGGTTTCATCACTGCTGTGATGATGGCGAGTCTAATTGGTGCAGTAAATTTAAATAACACTGACACTTTACTGTCGGTGCTCCTCCTAATTGAGAGAGAGGATCGTAAAAATAATTTTACCCGCCTCATTTGTAGCCGGCTTTACTTTTTATTTTATTTTTCTTAAGTGCCAGTAGGCTGATTGAACTGCCCACGTATGCATAGAATTTAATTTATGTTCGAAATTATTTTGATTCTTTGGCAGGAATGAGATTAAACCTCTTTTTATGACTGTTTTGGCACGTTATTGGATTGAGTCGGTTTTAGTGTTACTCTTCTGATTTTTTAGTGTTACTTTATCTACGAATGTTGTTGTGTAGACCAACAGGCGTAATAAACTTCAGTTTTGATTTACTGACATTGGGTTTAAAGTTGAATGATGTGATTCACTTGTGATATCTCTATGTAGCGTCTTAAAACGATTTAATTGCACTAGTTATTTATGAGAGTAGCTGTTTATATGAGTTATGGGTTTCAATTAGGTAGTTGGGATTCCACGTATCGTCAAATGTCAAATCCTTGTTGCCAGTTAATTAATATTAATTATTGAACTAACTAACATTATGCACATCGTCAGTTAGGAATATAATTGCTGGTCGAGTTGACTGATAAATGTTAAATCTTTAATTAGCACATGAATATTTTGTTGTAGTCAAATATTTTCCTAATAAATTTTATATTATATTATATTATAAATTAATGTTCTATAATATAATATTACCAGCAATAACCACATAGCCGAATTTAAAAGAGTTTCATTAAAGTTTAACTTTACGTACTAAATTAAGCAAAAAAATATGCCAGAGCTGATTAGCAATAAAGCAATAAAATAATAAAACAGTAATAACACATAAAATATTTTAACCACAACAATTTTCTCTTCGTACCGTTCGTGCAATCTCCGTAGCAATTAATAAAATATCATTCTAATTGAGTATTAACAGGTACAGGTACAGCCTTATCGTGAAACCTGAGTGACTTAACAAGCGGATTTAATTGGTGCAATTACCATGCTCGGAGTACGTCACTATCCTATTGCGGTATTTCAAAATCTAAACACGAAAACTGACCATCCGTGGTCATTATTTGAACGTAGAACGCATCACAACAAAGTACAAAAACGAATTATTTTCTTAATGGCCGGGTATTTTAATCCAAATGGGTTATAAGTATGTAGATATAAGCCATTTATGTGCTGATACAGGTTCTATTGACACCATGGTACAGAATGTAACTGAATATTAATTAGTATTATTAGTTACAGGTTATAAATATTAATGGATAATCTGCTGAAGTTTGGGTTCGTGGCTTAGGCCAACTATTAGGTAATCTGTGGCTTAGGCCCGTACGACGACGGCGACGCCTCCGTATCGACGCCCACGAATAATAATTTATATCAGCTTTTTTGCTAACTGTATTTCAACTTGGTTTTTCTCGTGATCCTATAATACTCTATTAATAATTATTGTATTTATAGGGGGATTCTGGAATCGCGGTCCCGGTCCCGAAAGACACCTCATAGTCCTCACTCATAAATACTAACAAATGTATTAGTTTTAAAAAATAATTTTGTGCTTGTTAAAAACAGTTGCTCTCATCAAACGCCTCACGATTCATCTCTATATATAAAAAAATGAATCCCTATTTCCCTTGGTCACGCCATCACGCGTGAACGGTTGGACCAATTTCGCTAATTCAGTTTTTAAAACATTCCTTAAAGAACGGGGATGGTTCTTACGGAGAGAAAAATTGAAAAAAAAGAAGAATTGACTGTTAGGCGGTACGAAGTTCGCGGGGTCAGCTAGTTAGATAATATAATTTACGGGGTTCGCCTGAATGACTGCAGCCATTCAAGAAGAGTCCAGTTATTTTTGTATCAATCAATAACTACAGCTTTTATTTGTTTTGGATAATTCATAGCGTTGTAAAATTCATCAATCTTTTGAGGTTAGAAACTCTAGGCTCTTTCAACTAATAGAGTCACATTGTGTAGCAATCGGCAATGGTATCCCACAGAAAATACGGGAACAAGAGAATGGTAAATACAAAAAGAGCAATCAATAAGTCACTACATAATCCAATGAATGTGATTTCATTGCAATGTGAAATATTCTGCTGAACTTCCGCAAGTACCTTTTAGTGTTGGCAGGTTCAATTCGCAAAGGATCGTTTTGCACAATAGCCACTCACTAAGCCAACTTCCAAGTATTTATAAGTAGAAAATCTTTAGTAATTTACTGGAACCATTGTACTTAACTGGCGTGTGAATTATTACGATCCGCCTAGACCAATTAATTTAGCACTGGACTTAATGCCATTGTCGTGTTCACATTATTGATTTTAAGCACGGCTGGTGGAGATAGCGTATAATATCAAAAAAGGAAAACTTAAAAGCAATTTACCACTAAATTTATAACGGGCTTAGCCGCGAAACAAAAGGAGAATGAACCAATAATGTGTTGTTTTGAAATACGAGCGTTGGGTTGGGATCCGCTTCCTACAGTAATGGTCCGATTTTTCACTAGAAGGAAGACTCGGTGAAGCGCATCAGATTTTTTTTCTATAATACATTATCAGAAACGGATTGGAATGTTCTATCTTTCAGGTTTGGATTTATGTGGTGTGCAATAAAAACAATGAGATCCGCCTGCGTCGTGATATAGTGACTAGTTTTTCGTACGACAATTGTTTGTTTTTCTTTTCTCGTTTTGTTTTATTGTTATGCTTCTGTTTTATATTTATAACACTCGTTATATTGGATAGCCATGATATATAATAATATGACAATAATTTCCGATTAAGAACCTTCTTACTTTATACTTCCTTTTCTAATTTTTAAGACTGAAGCGTTTGGCTGTGAGGAGTTCTTTTTTTTTAAAGCAATTAAATCGCAGACAAGCACAAGGATTACCTGATGGAAAGTAGTTACCGTTGCCCTTGGACGAGTGCAAAACCAGGGGAGTCACACTCGTGCTGCTGACCCTACAAGAACAGATAGTTTTTATGCCGTCAGCAAAGTAGAAACGCAGGATAAGCCTTTGGTCTTCCCATTGACAGCACAAAACCTCTCCAGTAAGCTCTGGCTCACTGCGGTGAGTAAGGTAGCTACTCACCGCTGTGAACACAACATGAGGTTATTATAGCCGCGGTATTCTGTAAGGCGGACGTACCTACTTCCCCAGTCGGTCTGCTCGATTGGGATGGAAATACCGTCGTGTCCTCCTAAAAGTTCATCTCCTTTTTGTGTTCATTCTGGTTATAGGTATCAAAATTAAAGAAATTAGTTTATTGCAACTGTATATCTTACTAGCTTCCGCCCGCGGCTTTGCCCGCGTGGTGTGTTGATAAAAAGTAGCCTATATGTTAATCCAGGGTATAACCTATATATGTACATACCAAATTTCAACCAAATCGGTCCAGCCGTTTATGCGTGAAAGAGTAACAAACATCCACACATCCATTCTCACCAACTTTCACATTTATAATATTAGTAGGATTATCTTATCTTACTGTGTTTACCTGTCACCCTGCCAGGCCTGCCACCTATCAATATCATGTCCTGGGAAAAGGGTATACTGGAATCAGCAGCTGAAGCAACTCTACTCAATAGAAAAACTGAGCTTAGCTTACAATGATGTTTTATTCATCCAACAAAATATATAAAAACTTTATACAGCTTTTGCTGTTGCCACCAAAATTGTGTGTTTATTCTTTTTCCGGGATATTATTTTGTTATGACGTAACAAAATATCGTAATGAAAAGAAAATTTGAATTTTATTTTCTTTTTAGTGTTGTTTACTTATTTGTCGTCAAGATGAAAAAAATACTGTAGCTAATAATAACATTATTACATACAACATAAATTATATCATAAATACTCGTTCCCATAAAAACAATAGCATTAAAATATAATTCATTATTAAACAGTAAAAACAAATTAATACTTTATTGATATTGGTAATTCAACTTATATAATTGATAGTGGTACTCCAGTGTCAACTGTCATAATAAGAACCCGATAACCTTTGAGTTAATATTGAATTTATTGCTAATTTATTTGATATCAACCACAGTATCAGTTTTAGAAATAACAATAGGTTAACGCCCCTGCCACCTGTACAGACTGATTGATTAATAATTATATATTGTATATTATTATATATTATATAATTATATATTATTATATATAATTATATATAGGTATACATATATTGTTTTTATACTAGTAATTAATTTATGTAAATAATTGTACTTAATTGTAATTTCTTAATATACCATTTTTATATTTTACAAACCAAAAACAATGTGATAGATAAGCACTTGAGAATGATTAATTATATATTTATGTAATATTAGTTAACAGAAGTTAGATATATTTGCTTACTGTTTTAATAATATACCTATAACACAACAATACAATTATATATTATACTAGCTGACCCGGCGAACTTCGTACCGCCATATTTTTCCGCCCGCGTGGTATTCTGATCCCGATTTATCAGTATTTCTCTGCAACATTATGCATGTATCATACATATAAACCTTCCTCTTGAATCAGTTTATCTATTAAAAAAATCGCTTCAAAATCCGTTTCGTAGTTTTGAAGATTTAAGCATACATAGGGACGGACAGACAGCGACAGCGGCTTTGTTTTATAATATGTAGTGATGATGATGATGATGATAATACACAAAAATTACACCAATAATGAATGTAGTGCTTTTGCTTTTATATCGACTTCACTCCTTACAAATCATAGCATGTTATTTTTTTGAAAACTATAATAAAATCTAATTGTTGTTAATATTTCTAATATTGATTTATTGAATTTAAAACGACATTTATATTAGAATATAATAAATAAAATATTGCTATTTTATGACTTGACTATAATTCTCGCATGTTCGATCCAATTGTTAAAAAGATTGAATGATCGAGAAATTGTTGATTGTACTAACATTGGTGAATGAATAGGTTGGCAAAAACCTAATTTGTTGAAGTTATGTACAAGTCATCCAGTAAACCTGTCACTGATGATATTTCTTTTATAGTAGGTAATTTTTGGTATGTTATACTTAAGTTGAATTAATATTTTCACCTATATTCAAGAAATGAAATTGCCTCTGAAATTACGAAAGACAAATGGCTATCCACTTGTACCAATTATTTTCTGTCTGTAGTACTTATGTAAATGTAAATTTTTTTGTACATAAAGCTTCGTTAATATTTATAATAATACTCACAACACAAGTTAGTAAAATAATTAAGAGGTACTACGCCTACAGTGTAACGAGGCGTCTACGAATAACCGTTTTTCCCTCTAAACCTATTTCACGATAAACATAAACTTGTATTTAGGGTCCGTGCAAAAAGCCTACACAAATATCCATTTCCAATATCCGTTAGTGAGGTGCAAAGGCAGGTGTACACGTAACTATCGAAAAGATTTAGTTATTTTTGTAACCTTTTATGGGTGTACATTGTGTACAGGGTCCTACCAATATCTTTGAGGCTAAAACCTACCTCACCTGCCAGTCACTGCTGCTAAACAAGGGAAGAGGCTCTGCGTAGCTTTAATCTCAGGGTTTAGAGATCAGTTGGCAGTCGCTCTCGAAAAAGTCGACATACCAATATTAAGAACGACAAACGGATTTCAGACTCCAAAGTGCCTACTTTGGGGGAAATCCTAGTTGGGTCTGCAAATTCTCGTCCAGTTTTATGCTCCAATATTAATTATGTTATATGTTCTATTACTATTCTATAACATTAATTAAATACAGGTTGAAGATTAAAGAGAATATAAATATTGTTTAGATACGAAGATCGTGAAAAGTTAGAGTTCAACTCATTCAAAATAATATTTAGATAAAAGTTTTATGGGGCTGGCCCGATACGAACCGCGTTTAGTCATGTTCAACGATCTCATGGTGGAGCTGCTTGCGGCATCCTACTGGTCAAGTAGTACCTGATGATCTCAATTTATTTTTATCCTACTATCGGCTTATGAACCTTTTTGGGGGAAGGTGTTTTAGGTATTCAAAATTAAACCCGGTCGCCTTAAGTATATGTACGTTTGTGTGCACCAGCCTTAGATTATGGTAGAACGGTAGCTATAGTGACGTTAATCTGGCCATCTACTAACTGACTACAAGTCCCATTAGTAAAGGACGTATTCGGGTCTTATTGGCAACCCTCGGATCGGGCCCGATCCGCTCGTTATTTTGCATTAATGCCTTAAAGTTTCGCTGTTAATACCACTTTGATGAAGGAAATTTCGTTATAGGCGTTAATTAAGAAAAAGGTAAAATCTTTTTTCCAATTTTGTTTTAAATTTAAACATATTGTATCTATTATATCGAGATAAATCTGTAGTGAATCTTGAATTAGGACTTAATAAATTCAGTGTTCCTGAGGAAAAGTGTATACTAGATACAAATTGAGGAAAACGTAATATATGAATGAGAACATGTCTGTCATAAACTTTCACGCGAAAAAGCTACGTACATAACACGTGTACACTCTAAAAGATACATCTTTTTTGTGTACACAATAGCAATACTCGTTTTTATACCTTGATATAGCTGCTTATAGGTACCTACTCCTCAGAATAAAACATACCTGATATATATCCTTTATCTGCTTCTTTTTACTACCAAGGTGGCAAGGGAACAGAAAACAAATCTAGCTGTGAAATAAATTTTTTAGGATGTTTTATAGGTACATCATAGTACCTACACAGTAATCATAGCTTAACTAGCTTGTATAATATACTCGTATATATGTCTTAGAATATAGATAAACACATTTTCCCTCCGTAGAACTGTTTCGACAACTTACTTTATCTACTGACCAACAGAAATCAACAATGCTGCTTTATTTCCCGGAAATCTCGCAGTAACTCTTCTTTGTAATGCAAAGGAGGTAAGGTACAAGCTTCGGGAAAAATTGGTTCCTTCTTTTATTCAAAAGTATCAGCGTGACCTCTGATTTCTGAATTATAAGTAGGATTATTCTTTTGTTGGAAGGTTCTGGATAATATTCCAGAGCTAGCAATTGAAATAGGTATAACTGAGTTGATCTGAATACACACACACCCAAGTGATATGAATATGTGTTAACTGGTAGAATTAATAATTACACTTGGCGCTGGCTTCGCCTCGGTACCTTACATTCGACGTCTCATTTTCTTTTTCAGAAAAGCCTTGTCCTGACAATACTCAACAAAAAAAAAGATTCAAATAGGCGCAGTTCTTTCGAAGTAATGCGTCTATATTTCGTTGATTTATTTTTATTTATATAGATTCGTAATAGTCTTAATAAAAGAAGGTAAGAGGAAAAAGTAAAGTTGTTATATACTTAAGTTAAACGCTATGACCGTAGATAATATTTTATTATGACTGTTTATACTCGTACTACGATGTAACCTTTACAATTTCTCCAAAACTGAACTACCATGAAACTACAGACTGTAAAAAATTTCAGCCACGTCTTTAGCAAAGGATTCAAAGTTTTCCTAACAATGGAAACAAAGACATTGTCAGACGGGGCACGTCAATAAAATCTTTTGAAGCATTTCTCAAAGAGAAACCTTTCTAAAGTCTATAAGCTACTGTCGAAGCACCCTCTTATTCACTAAAATGGACTTGAGGCCTTTTCGATTCCTTTAAAACTCAATGCTGGGGAAATCGCTTTTTCATTCCCGGTAATGACTCGGCCTGGGACGTTTTAATTAACTATGACTTGGAGCACTTTTTGAATTCAGTGATGAATTATGGATATGCAAGTTTCTATTATTTCGTAAGAATAACTTTGGGATCTACTATTTTTTATCTATGTTAAGGTCTTATCTAATTAATATATTAATGTCAGTGAATAATGGTTATTAAAAGTTAAAGTTCGCTGTTGTGACTAATGTCACCTGGTAATTTCAAGTAGTAATGTTTCTTAATATTGATATTTTCTCTTTACTACTAATAGAACTACGCGTCCTTTCTTTGACACATTTATAACTTCGTGGAAATTGGTGAGGGTTGTGCGTTCTTATTTTGTATACCTAGTTTTTAAGAATTTTCTGTAACGCATAACTGTTTTTTTGTCCCTAATAAATAAAAATAAAAAAATAAAAATATCAACAACTAAGGACTTAGAAGATAATAATATTTGCTTATAATTTTACACGTCCTCACGTTTCGTTTTCCATATGATTTTCATCTCACGGTGGTCTCCCATTATTTTACTATGCTATTTTATAGCGGTTGTAAGATAACGCTTACTATTTTCTTAAGTGCTAATTAATTCCGCGAAAAATGGTTGTGACATCTGGACAGACAGACTAACGGTGCAAAATTGCAAGGATTCCGCACGGGATTTAGAAGTTTACGAACCACATATTTTCATTACGCGATCTAAAGTCGCATAATATGTACCAATGTTGGTTGTGAGCGAAGAAAAATAAAAGCAAATACGCGAGTGTTGGTTTCTAACAAGGCTGGAATTGTACGTGATATCGGTAATAAAGTCACCATATGAAATAATAAAGACTTGAGGCAAATAAATACAATACTTTATGGGCGTCGTGTCGTAAACCGTGGAGCACAACGATTCAATTTTTATCACAATAGTGTAAAGGTGGTTTATGCATTCCTATGTTTTAACTCTGCGTTTATAAAGCCAATGCCATGCTATAGGTAATGGTTGAAAAACGTATGGTATGCTGCTCGTCCATAATCCAAATAATAATAATAATAATAATTGCCTATGTTGTTATCAATTTGTGGACAGGTGGTCACTGTTTTATTCGTATTCGGGAAGGTCACAAAAATAAGATAGGTAGTATAGAAAATTAGTATAGTTTAATTCAAATTAATACAAATTAAATTTGTTGGCCAAGTTAATTTTTTTAATTTTTTTTTTTAGTCCAAGGGTAATGTAAGTTAAGGAACGTGGACCCAATTATTTAAGATTACAATTAAAGAAAAAACAGAATTCAAATAAAATAGTTTGGTTAATTTTACATGGCTAGCATTTTGTGGAGACTTACTAATTTTTTTGACTTCTGCGACTACTTCTAACAACTCTAGCAAATGCACATAAGCTGTATTTTATAAAAGACTGTCTAAGCTATATTTAGCAGAGATAAACATAGTACAATGAACGATAGCCAAACCAAACATCATAACACGATCCACAATTGAAAATATAATACTTTATGATTTTTATGAATGATCCATGAACACTCTTTTATGACATGCGATTTTACTGGTCTCTGTCAACCTCAGTCGAATATCGTGCACTGTATTAAACGCTCCTCTAGACAAAGAATGCCAAATTTATGGGATTTGACGTATATGACAGGCGTCAACGAATGTCAAACACGTCAAATCCTACATTCGACATTCTATTCCATGATACGCTGAGCAACGAATTGCCACTTATCTAGAGGGGCAGAAGCTCTCATAAAGACTACTTAACGCCACAGGCGACGTACTTAAGACCCCAACAGTCTTGTTTGTGACACTATTTTGCTAAAGAACGATGATAAGTACTACTTGTTTTTATGCCGAGAAAAAATACAAAGTATAAGCAGATATAGAATTTTAGTGCGGTTTTATTAACAAACAAAGTAATAAGATACCACGCTGTTGGTAAGATTTATTTCTTAGTCTTAAGGCTCTATAATAAAATGACGATAAAGGCGGTATCTTTACACGGTCAATATTTAAGAGTCCTTTGATGTTTGTTCATTTTCTTTGTAATAGTCATTTCGATCGACAATCTGGTGTTGATAGAAAACTAGCCTTCATAGGTATAGATTATAGCCTGGCATAACATGTAGGTACGTTACTTTGAGCCGAGAGAGCTGAAAATGTTAAGACGAGCGTCTTCCGATATTTTACCTTCCTCGTCAATTTAAAGCCACATTTGTGTGATTTGACACATCCAGGTGGGCATTTTGTTCTATTATAAAATCAAATTATTCAAGCGTCAAAGTGAAGAAATGAATGTATTTACTAAAACAGTATACGATTCTATTCTTAATGCGCAAAAAGTTATACCTATTACTAGCTTTGATAACCATCAAACTAACAGTATTAGCTACCAGATTATCTTATATACATGTTCCAGCTATACTGCTTTAAACGCTTAGATTAGACTGAACACAGAAGCCAGCTTAGCTGGTCGAATTAACTATTTCTAAGATAACCATGAGACTAGATACGATCTTATTAGCCAAGCTTGCTTCCAGGAACTTTTAGATATAATCACTGTGTCCGTCGTCTGTGCACAAAACAAACTCCAAATCCTCGCACAATAGTCAGCCTAAAGCTTTTGTTATAACGTGTTCACACTTCATTTGAATTCTTTGACGCAGCGGGGAACGAAAGTAAGTACGCTTTTTATGAAGTCTTTAACCTTTAACTTCAAAACTGGCTTGAATTTTAATGAGTTAATACATCAATACATCATCGAGTAATAGCGACGGTTAATACCGACTCGCAGGTTTTCGCTTCTCATCGCCACAGGGGGCCGTCTCAGAGGATCCGACAGACCCCTGGTGGAAATAACCTGCCCCCTTCATTGTGCCTGACACGAAACACAGTCGTAATCGCGCCGCAGCAGAGACATGAGCTTTTGTAACTATGCTTCTCTGTAATAACATATCTACGATTCATCGAACACTATTCAAAGCCAAGGCAATTCATTTTGCATGTCATCGTTCAATAAAATAATGTAAAGAAAGTAAGAAACAGCTATACATATTATACTGTACTGTAGACTGCAACTTTTAGAGACTAAAATATTTATATACATATTTTAGATGTCTATTACCATATTGTCACGGCATAGCAAGTGTACCGCTACACAAATACTTGTGCAGTTGCCCAACAATCGACTATCTATTCTGACGTACCGTAGAACAGTAAACAGAACTCCCATGGACCATTACACGCAGAGTATTTGTAAAATAATCAAAATGTTGGTTCCGTTCACAAATGTTTGCTAGAAGCTCGTTAAGTTTGTGATTTATTTGATGTGATGTGTGCGCAATCGTTTGATAGCACAGCTTTGTATACCACTTCAAAGTCATGATTTACACACGCTGAAGTACGCAACTGCCAATAGGAACAAGCACTTATCGATAGAAAAAACATTGAGCAAAAATATATTTGTTTATGCAAACCGATTATCAAAATAAAATATTCGAAAGTTGCTCAAGAGGTTGTTTTAGCACTCGCCTTTTCTAGACATTACAATAGAAAAATATTTTCTCATCTAAAAACTGCACCCAACGAATTAACTGTTAAGTGGTAAAAGAAATGTTCCTTCAAGATTGAGGAGCCGTTGTTGATTTTAAATTTAGATAATATTATATAGTGTTTGAACGAAATGTTTACGTTGAAAATGATAAAGACCACCCGGCATTGTATGAAGGCATACATTCGGTGGATTCGTTTTGTGCCAACAGCAGTTGGTTTGCCTCAGAACAAACAGAACAAGGCAAACAAACACTCGATCGCGGGGAAAGCGGTGGCATTTGATTTTTATTTCTTTTACTCTCAATAGCAAAAAGCAGTTAACGATTTAACACAAAGAGCGTACCGAAGCCTTTTTATTCTGCACCTTTTATGTCGTGAGTGCTTCACATTATCATCTCTGAAATGGTCTATTCTCTTTCTGTTTGCGGAAAAAAATGAAAATTGTTTTGTACAATTACCATAACACTTAAATTTGTAGATTGTTTGGAATTTGCGCGTGCTTTTCTGTCTATGTTAGTCTGTTTATTTTCGTAAAATATCATAATACTACAAATATTTTGTTCATAACTTTGTAACAGAATTTATAGTATGTATTATAAGATTATTTTCAGAATGTCAGTCTACGACATTAAATTTTTTTAGAGCAGGTTTGGACTCTTATGTCTAAACATTTGACTAATAATAGTTGTAGTAGGTGTACTTCTAATATCATAAATACTTTAAATAAATCTTTCCAGTTATCAACATATACTTTCAGTCATAAATAAATAATAACACTTCAAAAAGACTCATTATTGTCCATAAACACTACGAGTAAAGGAAAACGAAGTTATCCCTTCAAAACAGGTATATAAATAAAAAGCTAAGTTTGAGGCCATCAACAAACTATCACGTCTTTAGGCGTTTCAAGGCCCTCGCTAACGACGTTATCATTGTCGGAAAGGAAAGCCATCAGTTTGGAAAGCCTGAAAATGGAGCGGGGAGACTAGACGAAAAAATTCGTTTCCGACTGTTACTCGTACACAATACGACTACTTCACCGCGAGTTAAATGCTGGCACAGAGTGAAAAGTACAGTAGACAAAAAAAGTAAAAAAATCGGCACGTTTATCCATAAAGGTTGATTTAGACCAAACGAAAATAGAGCTAGAGCTAGAACAATAGCATTCTAAAAGCATTAAGTATTTCTTAATACTTTAGTGTAAATGAAACCTTATTTTCAGCGTTTACATAAGAAAGAACAACGAAGGAATATTCTGTCACTGTTGGGACCACAGGATAGAATAAGAATTCACTCGTTTGGTGTAAATCAACCTTAACAGTGATTCGTTTGTTTTTGTCAGAAACTTCTATGCATTGAACCTTGACTTTTAATAGCGCGAACCGCTAAAACAAGTTTACGTTTTTTTGCCATAATTATGCCAATTAACCACCGTACAATAACGAATCGATAATTCTAAGGACTGTGTCTGATAGGAGTATTAGGATATTTTTGTTATTTAACTAACAATTATAGTGTTTGAATATCGGAAATATTGTTTGATTTCTTTTTTTAACAACACATTATTTTATTCATAAAAGAAATATCTTTAGCAATTTTGAAGATCATAATAATTACTATAACGTTTAGTGGAGAATGTTGAAGTAACAGTTCTTTCGAAATGAATTTACCTACTTGAAATGCAAATAACAAAAGAAAATACATAACATGTAATGCTACAAAACCTACAGAGCAAATTACTAGTCAGTGCGAGTCTAGTGGCACATTTTAAGACCACTTTTTCGATATACAGATACCTACGCATTACTCAATTCCTGTTTATACATGACCTATGGTGATATTATTATCTACTGGATTACCATGACACTAAACCCACAGTGGTCCGAAAATCGGATCAAGAATAAAGTTTTTTGGAACCCAAACCCACCTCGCTCATTAACTGGTACACTTGTGATTGATGGGAGAAGTTCTCGCGCTGGCCTTCCTCTCAGGGTTTGTCTGCTAAACGGTAAATAGACGGTCTCTTCCTTAAAAGCCAAGATAACCAGCGTCAGGCACCAATCTGGCATAAGCTTAACCAGGCCCTATTCAATATGCCTACGAGATACATAGGTATCTCGTAGGCATACTGAATAGGGCATATAGATGCCTGTTCATGATTGCTTATGATTCGGGTTAGCAATTAAGTTTATATACTGTTATTGTTTTTTTTCTTATTTTTTTTTCGTAGTTTTATGTGTGAATAAATAATTTTTCTTTCTTTCAAAATCAAGACAAAGAGTATGAGAGCGGATACCGGACTGCAAGGCAAACTTTGGATGCAACCGGAAAATTTGTATTTTCTAACTGCTAGTAGAAGTCATTTTGTTACTCTGTGGTCCCTTTCAATAGCGTATATCTGTAAGGTGCCCGGCTTGCGATCCCCCGCCGCGATACCACGCACGGCACAACTGATGGCACGGTGCGCCGCCCTATACCTATTTGTAATTTACTTAAAAATATGGCCGTAGATAAAGTCAGGGGGTTCTTGCCGGCTAATTCTGCTGTTTTGTAACGTGTCTGTATAAAGCGTTCAGAATTTGTTACATGAGGTTATATTCACCTATTTTGTACTGATCATATCTTGAAGTAGTGCTTACTATCAAAAACGCTTACAGTATGTGTTTAAAAAAAATTGAGCATCTTTAGAACTTTGCTATATTTCTATAGTTTTTGCTCAAAAGTAATATTAAAGCTAGAAAAATATATAATAATACAAGTAATAATAAAATAATACAATTATTTATAATTCGTAGGTAGGTACCCAAATTAGCTGTAGTAAAAGAATTAGAATTCTACTTAAATAATGTAACTACGTATCTATTTTGATTCTCCTCCTCCTTCGTTTTCAAGTTGGTTAATTTTTAGGTTGTTTTTTATGTATTCAAATATACCTATATTTTATTAGAAATCTCGTTTTTCGAACGCCCTTTGTTCATTTCAAAAGACTAAATGAATACATCAATAATAATAATCAGATGTCCTTCACAGCTCCCGAGGGTTAGAAAACGGGTTCAACTTAAATTAGTTGTGGAAATACCTAAAACTTTTGGGTTGGACCCTTATTGTATCCGGGATTAATTTTAATGGGTATATTACTTTAGAGAGCATATTTCACTATGTAATAATAAAGGCAACTGAATAACTTCCAAATATATTCGAAAAGGGTGATAACACCTACTGATGCAGTATATAAAATTATCGTATTCTGCAAAATTCTATTTATTCGCACACTTAATTCTCTTTTGTTTATAAGTAGTTTGCCTAAGCAAAGCCAAAAAATATATATAAAAAATATATAAAAGTGCCAAAGGACGCATTCTTAAACTGGTAAGTGTTAGCAAATTAAGTTAAATTTAAATTACTTATTAGCCTCAAGGTCTACAAGGTAATTGCATGAGTAACCGTTTAATAACTAGTAGGTACAACATAATGGAAAAAAAAAATCCGAGCACTTATTTAATGCACGTGTTTATCACGTCGCGTTATCTTAATAACCACAGCAGATACATAAGATTTTCACCGCCATTACTTTCTCAGAAACCATCCCTTATTTTCGTAATAAACAGGCAAGTCATTCATTATCTCGTTACAATTTCCTGGACTAATCCCTAAATAAATATAAACAATTGTACGGACGTAGACAAAGCGGCTATTAAGCATAGTATTAGTCATGGTTCTCATTGTGCTATAAATCACCGAAAAACAGGCACCTCGGGTTGTGCGTGACGACACGAATCCACGATAGGTAAGTCTATACAGTCGATGTCATAATTTTCTATTCATTGCTGTATATACGTGACTAACGCTAGGACAATATTAATTGCCTCGAAATTCAATTAAAAATACATGATGTGTGAAGGTATTTGCCCTCATAATATTGTTTTCAGAAACACACAATTTTTTGTAGGGGGTAATCGTATGGGTTCACGGCACTGACATGTTAATTACTAAAGTTTCAGTTTACCTATAGCTATGAGTATGGCGTGTTGCGTTAGGTAAACCTACCACCAACAAACAGTGAAAACATACCATATGCGCAAATTAAATAAGGTTAAGTAGAAAATATGAGCAATAAACGCAAACACATTTAAATGCAGTTTCTGAAACATTTCAAATTCTATTTAACACTAAAATATTCTATTTGTGTTTTGTGTGTACTGAATATTGATATGATTCGCTGTCACACGAATCGGTAAGTCCAATAACATAGAGGTTTTCACTCTTTACGTAACAATTTAATGACGAATCAATAAGCAATTTCTCTCTCTCGTATTTTAGTATTAGATAAGGCTTTTGTGACAAGGATTTTCAATGATGGTACGAATTAAAGCCATAATTTTATACGATATCGACGAGATAAACGGCGTTTCGCGAAGGGGCTTACACCTGGAGTGTAGCACTGGAAATTGGGAACTGTAACTCAACAAGTATTAGGGGGAAGAAAACTCCATAGACCGCCATCTGTACGCCTTATCTACCCCCATAAATATCGCTGGGCACCGTACGAACGACTACAAGTTATGGTTCCAGGGGCACTTTCAGTCCTCGCGCAATAATGGATAATTCATGCACCCTTGTTGAAAAATTTCTGGAAAATTATGATTTTTCTAGACATTTTTTGTAATTATGCAATGTTCGTGACTTTAGATATGCCGGAGCTAGGAGTAATAAAACTTTTTAAGTTTCAATTGATTCTTGTGCTTAGAATATCTTACAACTTTTAATTAATCGCATATAGTGTTCACGTCAAGAAAGACTTTATTTCACTTTTTGACTGTTTGTTTATGTAATAAATATGCCATAATGTAATGCCCAGTTTCGTGAACCACTAAAAATCAAGTGAAGATAGCTTAAGCTACTCTAATTACGTAAGATTATATCTGTTGTCATAATCATAAGTAGACTTTCATAGGTTCTGATCTGTATCTGTGATTGTTACTGCTATGAAAGCTTACCCTGACTGGCAGTAAACTTTAATGTGTTTGAACTATGATGATCTAAATTCAATTCTAAATACGCTCTTGCTTTTTCAGAGTAACTATTAATGTATTTTGAAATGGTGAAATTGGGTTAAACAAACTGTTTATACTTACAAGTGCGTACCGTAAAAACTGAATCATCGTAATACATCAAGTATTTTTAAATCCACTTAACTACTATGCTTTCTCATTGACACCGATAAACTAGTCTAGGTAATCTACAAAAGCACTGACAATATGACAATGAGAACGTTTACGGTGAGTAAGCCACTGATTGCTTGGTTTCTAGATACATAAACGGCCTGCCCCAAACTGTGCGAAATGTAGTGACGCCAACCAATATCAAACATAAGTTAAAGTTATTCCACCTAAGTAACTAAATTATGTCGATTGGTAGTCAGACCATTCCCCCTGTAAGGGAAAGATGGCGGGTTCCAGTCCTGCCCGAGGTCTATTCTCTGTTTTCTAAATCTTAATCGATTTAAATTATGTCGATCTAAATTTAAGAACTAACCTGCGGCATCCACTACCAACCTTTGTGGTTTTAAGGAATATTGTGATACCATGTGTTTATGTAATCTTTAAATGTAAAATAAATAAAATAATTTTTATTAAATTTTTATTTTTCTGATAAACAAAAGGTTTCTATTAAACAGTAATAAAACAAAATCAAATTGCATTGAAACATCTACGCCAATACGCATTTGCCTAATGGATTCGCAGCGTAATTTGTATCCAGTAACCAGAGGGTCATTAAGGATTTCACACAAGAAAGCCATGGGAGTTAATTCGAACACAAGATATCGCGGTGTTTTACAAATGGCTGTGTAGCAAACCTGTTTAATTTTATCTGTGAACAAGAAGGAAAGCATCTTGAGGAAACCCACGCGTAATTGTAATGTTCTGAGATCAGAAACTTTGTGCTAAGTGGTGGTCGAGAATAGAACTTTACTATCTCTTACAGTGGGCGACTTAGTAATTATTTATTGATGTGCTCTAGTACTTTTTATAAAACGGTTTTACAGTGAAAACAATGAGATAAAATTCAAAAACATAAATATTAAAAACAATCTTATGGATGCGCAATATCAAACTACACCTCTTTACGAGTATTAACATTCTCGTTATCACTGTATACAGATGTCGCTTTTATTTGAAGCTATTCCTATTTAATACAGCAGGTATAGGTAGGCAGTGGTAGCAGTATACTGTTGACGCAATTTTCGACGAGAAATTAACTATCACAAACATAGAGGGATATTTTTTCTTTTTCATTTAAAGTGACATACAACAAACTCATTTATTATAAAACAGCATAATCGACTATAAATCACGAAAATGAGTTTTTAATAAAAGCGATTCATTTATTAACAATACCTAAAAAACTCGTCCTTTGATACCTATCATGGTTTTTACATCGTAAATCATAAAGGTTGTCCTCCCTAGCGTGTGTAAAAAGGGAGTACTATAAGTAAGTGACAACCTCACCGGAACGAATGGTGAAGTGGTTCTGTCGGAATTAAGTCAACTAAAAGTACCTATATCCTATAACGTGACAGGATCCTTATGTCCTTGACTTAAGAATGTTGACATGGTTTAGTTAGGATATTGTTTAAGTTTAGGTTAAGATACTTCAGGAAAAGTAAAAAAAAATCTAAAGTTTTTCGGTAAGGTAAGGTACCCTAATTCGCACATCTTCATACAGAGGAATGATTATAAATAGTGCTCAAGCTATTTGAATATAATAAATAATAATACAATGACAACTATTTTGCTTGTGACTGCGACCAGTTTTCATTTTGGAACATTATTAAGTACTTAGAACATTATCATAGCGGTACACATAAAAGACTATTTAGCAATGTTTTTATTATATTTAGCTCATCAAAATTACTACACCCCGCCTGATGAAAGTTGAGATTCAAAGAATCATAGCGACCATTTCAGATACTGCCCGTAGTCATGAGTGCCTATTGTTGTGATCAGATTCATTTAAATCGATGGAATTGTATCTAATGTTTAAATGATGCTCAAACATACAAACAAATATACATTTAATGCTTTCTAGTAGCAAAAATAAATAAAATTACATTATTTTACATAATATAAGTTTTACCAAGTTGGTAACATTTACTTAAACTTTCTTTTCAAATAGCAAAAGAAACTTTAAGCAAATAAGCAATTGAATATTACTTATTTATGTGAAATTTTTACTCAAATGTTTGCCAGTCCAAACATAGTAGTTGATTTACTCCGTTTTGGTTATGCCAAAAGCTTTTAGACGTAGCCTAAATCCATCAGTATCGACAGTAAGATGGATGTTGACATAAGACAAAACAAATTTTACGTGGGTAGACTTACTTAAAATGCAATATATTAAGTAACTAGCTGACCCCGCGAACTTCGTACCGCCTAGTAGTAGATTCTTTACTTTTTTTTAAAAACTCCTCATAAACTAAAAAACTAAAAAAAAAACATCCTCGTACTTTAAGGAATATTCAAAAAAAAAAAATTAGCAAAATCGGTTCAGCTGTTCTCGAGATTTGTGTTAGCAACACATTCAGCGATTCATTTTTATATTATAGAGATGAAAGTATCTGCTCAAAGAAGTCTAAGACCAGTATTCCAGAACGATATTCAGACCTTAATTTCGATCTATACCTAGATTTGAGGATAGATTGTATTCTAGATGTCAATTTTAATATCATTGTGAGACTTGATTCACAACTGAATACGGGCCTATAAGAAGAGAATCCAAATTTTAAATGTGTTATCCCCTTTTAACATTGGTAAAGTTTATGTTATTTAAATAAATTTGTTTATAAACATTGAAATATAGTGAAATATCTACCCCAATTACTCAATGTTATAGTAACATCGCTCAAAAAATCAAACTCACAGTAATAATTTTCATTACTCTCAATAAGTCAGCCCACATCTAAGAAATCAATTAAAAAATTAATGTTTTTGTAGATTGTTACTCTTTCATCTTTGGTAAAAGCAGTTTTAAACGTTGGAACTCATTGCGATATTCAAGTTCCACCAAGCGCCATCGATCAACATACAGTATAAATAGTAAATTTTACTTTGTTAATTTCTCTGCCTTCCATCATCATCCTCACGTAGACGCATTATCCTGATTGCATCCGTGGCCAAGATGACGTCGGAGCTCAGGGTCCGTCTTCCGGCTCTTCCTCCTCAACTTCGCACGATCTTGGGCATCCATAGTAGTGAGACCATTTGCACGCATGTCACGCTCCACGACGTCAAGCCAGGACTTCTTGGGCCTACCCCTTTTACCTGGACCCGGCGGGTGTGCAATTTCTCTGCCTTATTGAATCAAAATTCTAATGACATCTAAAATCTCTTATAGAATTCGTTAACTACATAATACTAGACAGCTTTGTCATAAATTATAACATCCTTAGGTAAAATATTTAACGATGTCAGACAACCTTTTATCGTAGCAAATTAATTTAGGCGATATTATTATCTGCTATAGAGGTAGCGTATTCTTCTGACATTTAGAGTAGGGTTGGTGTGTAGATGCCAAATATTAAATTTTGAATATTTTTAAAGAAAAAGCATCATGAATATTTGAAAATTATACTGTGTATTATTCATGAAGTTTGGGTGTTAATTCACCTCTACCTTACCTTTCGGGGATAAAGGCGTGATGGTCTGTATGTATGTATTATTCATTGTCCTGGAATTTTCAAGAAGATAGGTAGATACCCTACCATGTCATTTGTGATGTAGGTACCTATAAAGATGAGACTTTCTAAAATCAAGTTAATTCAGATGGAAGAGTGAATCTAGAGAGAGAGAGTAATTCACTCTATAATAAAGAATTTATGAAGAGACAAGAACTGCTATGGTTCCAAATTCTTTACCGGATTTTGACTTTTTCCAAATTAAAAGAATACAAAGAAAAGGTCAGCATAATAAAATTGATACTTCAAATTGGAAAAGACTTCAGGTAATATATTAGCATTCTTCGTATAATTCAAGGAATTAAAAAGGAACATAAGGTGCTGCAGTATTTTAAGTAGTAACAAATATTTAAACACCGCACCGCGCGGTGCGTTTACGAAGTTCCTTAAGTTATTCTTGAAAACGTTCATAAATCCGAAGCGCTTTTGGTCCATCGCAAGTATTTCAAAATTGGCAAGCCGTAATAGTACATTATGGTACAAGTGAGTAAAGTTGGTGATTACCGCCGAGGCGCCATTGAGACCCGAGCCGGCAGGCGAGGGTCTTAAGAGAGCCGAGGACGGTAATCATCATACTCACGCGTGGCATACGACGTTTTTCAATACACTTGTGAGGAAAATAATACTAAAAAGTCATTTTATATAGTAGAAAAAAAGTTTATTTACAACGCAAGCTTTCATACTTCTTCACTATTTCGTAGAATGGACCGTGTATGGTGAATTACCTCGGTATTTTATTTTTCGTCATAGGTATCTTCACTTAAAGCATCTGCCCATGGTTCTCTATGTCTTTCAGTTATATTTGTTAATTCTTGTATCCTACATGCACCAGTTACACCAAATATTAAAGCGACCTGAAAAAGATGAACAATAATTTAAGTTCAACACACAACTCGGCAGAAGTCGCGTAGTTAAAATAAACCAAAAAAGTGAATAGTACATTAATTTAACTAACCTTAATAGCCAGATAATGGTTATCTGGAGCATCTTTTTTGAATTTTTCAATATCGTTAGATGATAAAACCTTTGATTTTTTGCTTCTAAATCCATCGGATAGTCTCTTTAGATAAGCTTTCAAATTAGAGTACGTTTTTAAGTCCACTCCATTCTTTGTTCGGACGGTGTTTATACTTAGAAGATAATTCTTTAAAGTATGCCATGAACACATTTTCTGAAAAAGACTACGTATTCTTGTTGTTTTGCCATTGTATAAAATTTTTGTACGATAATAGATATTTTTCCTTGGAGTTTTCAGGTAGTAAACTTTCCATAACGTTAAGGGCTTCACATTTTATATTGGTACAAAATAAATCATTTTCTTCACAACTAGTACATACTTGTAGACATTTTATAATAAATAACTATAATTTCGACACTTAAAATGAGTTGTGTAGGTAATTTTTTTCCTATCGGCGGGAAATATTAATAAGTTTTCGAATGCGCGCGCATCTAACCACAGATTAATCTAACAATGTATGGGCCATAGACTAAAAGAATGAAGTTTCTTTTTTTTGATAGCGTTTTGGACTCAACATGGGGAATTTAAAGTTTTTTGTAGACAAAATAAAATAAAAAAGTGAAAGTTTTATTTAATAAACATGTATAAGTTGAAATTATCTATTTAAATATGAAGTTGCATGATGGATATCAATTTATTTGTAGGTTACTATTGAACACGATCTTTTTGGTTACCCAACTTTTTTTAAGAAACTCAACCAATAAAAAAAAAAAGAATCTATAACTCACTTTTGTGAATAATAGTAATGAAAAATTCACAGTTTCGTTATAGGTGTAGTTACGTGCTTAATTGCGGTGAAGTAAAACGCCAGTTACGAGCAAGTGTATTGAAAAATATTTTAAAGTTGCAATTCTTAAAGTTTTTATATCCTTCGTATCTTTTAATTAGCTAGTTAACCCAAAACGATCCACCGTCCTTTCAGGAATATGATATAGAAGAAGGAAACCCGTAATTTATATGTCCAAAGTTTCCATGAACGCGGTTAACGTTTGTGCATAAGTAATGATACTAATCATGGCAGGCGTTCTTCAATTTCATTTATGTACAACAGCCGACATCCATTTATTTCATCCTTGTCACTCCAGAGCCGCCCGTAGCCTATCCCACTCAATTTTTCTCTGTCACCCTGACTCTTGACTTCGGGACACGACAGAGGGCTCTTTACTCTCGAAATTGCTCCGTAGGGGAGTGCTGATTAATAAAGAAAATAAAATCCTGAAGACGCGAGTTCCAGATATGATTTAGAGGAGGCACGTTCGCGTTTGTGTATGGCAAGAATTCTGATTTTTATTCAAAGTGAATATAAAATTTTATAGAAAATTATATTGATGGCGTGCCTCTCGAGTGAAACTCTCGGGAGCTGATTGAATATCGCACCATAATGAACACGTATATTCAATTCGATTTCACTTAGAGTATCCAGTCTGTGATTAGATTATAATGGTGTTGCTAAAAGCAAAATCATTATAATTGACTCGTTTTTAGGGTTGCAAGTTGTATGCAATAGCAATGATGGTGAAATCTAGTCGGAATATTCTATTATTTACATTACTTTACATTACATTTCTTACATAAATACATAAATTCACTGAATTCTGCGTATTTCACTTATGGTTTGTTTTAGTTCACCAAATAAATTTCTAGAATATTCTACACAGCTCTACACGCTATCCAGACTCAAAGCAAGCTCGTCTTAACTAGCTTGTGTTATGGGCTCCAGATTGTCAATATTTTTTTTTGTAACTACATATTAGGTCACCATGTAAACACCCAGACTAATACAAATATACGTACAAATATTTGCACTGAGGAGGAATCGAACCCGCAACCTTTGACGAAACAACGTCTGCTTTTTACTTTTAATTATAAGAATAAAATTAATTCATTCTGTTAAAAAAGATTACTGTTTTTATGTGAACATTGTGAATGTCAAACATATTTTATTTTAATTTACAGTTACATCATCAAAGTGACGAATAATGGATCACCTATTATTATAAAATTCAATCTATTATGTTATTATTTATACCTCATCACTTTCCAAAATTAATTTCATTGTTGTACTCAAAATGTCTTAATCTTTTAACGAAATTATCCTATAGTTCCATTCAAACAGTTATTAGTTTGAGTCGAGTCATCCAACACCTGGTGTGAAATGCAATCAAGTTTAATTATTACGGGTATTAATAACAAGGGTGCACTCTAGGGTGAGGTGAAGCCTGTTGTCATGGCAACGCCCTCCGTTTGGACACAGCCTGCGAGTGCTGCTCGCACAAATACATGTTTACTTATTTACGAGTAAAGCTGATTACTCGTGTTATTGTACCACTTTTCATACTACGGTAATGATATCTAAAGGCTGGTGGTGACGTCAAGGGAATGGTTTTTGCAATAAGGTTTGCAGTTTGTGGCCTCTTATATCGTACAATTTTATATCCGTGTACGTTGGTATGGTTAGCCGTTTACTGTACAAAGAAATGAGATATTTTTAATTTAGATGTTAACTGTACCATTGCGTTCCTTGTTTTAAATGGTAAATTACTAATTGACCGTCTGATACCTACACCTTGCAAATATTTTAATCATCATTTCAGTTATCAATCTTACATTTTCTTCTTCCAACCAAAGTCGTTTGTTTAATATTTAAACAAACAGATGACTCTACACACTTTAAGGGACACAAAACTGAATAATTAATATTTTCTGTGAAATAAAAGTAAATACTTAAAGTAGGTACGCGACTTAGGTAACTAGGAAAATTAATCACAAGACCCTCTCGACAACCTACGAGTACAATCATATTAGACCATCTAAAATAGGTTCTCTATTATTATTCCTAAAATTTTATGTCATAATTTAACATTGCATAATGTTACTTGTCCTAACATTATTTACGCATAATACTCATTTGCCATAACTTTTTAATCATAATTTTTTTAATCCTATTTACTATAAGCATAATATTTTATAAGCATACTGTCCCAAAGCATAAGTTTACTTAAGCATAACGACGCGTAACCATAACTATTTTAAGCATACAAATAGAATTATATTTATTTTTTAGTTTCCTGATCGGTTTGAAATTATAATTTTTAGTTTGAAATTATAATTTTTAGTTTGAAATTATAAGTTTTTAATTCAGAATGTTCATTTGACTAAATAAAATTCTACATGGTTTTAAAAAAAAATAACCACGAAGGCCTAATGCGGGAGCTTCGCTCCGCTCCGCTCCCGCATTAGCCTTCTAACCTAATCTGTCCAAGTCGGAATCAGGGGCTTTCTCAATAAGTCTGTTAAGAAATTATTATTTATTGGAATTATTATGAGTTTCGACCATTAATATCAATCAATCCTATCATTAACAATAGACCTAACCTAAATAAAAATTTTTGATCATTATGCCAAATAACTATTAGACAAATAAATGCTTTACAACTTTATGCATATCAAAGTTATGAATAAAAACATTATGATATACAATATTTATGCTTAATAACATAGTATGCTAAGAACCAATTATGGCACACTACTATTATGACAAAGAAAATTATGCCTAACTTGTTTTGACAATTTAAATTAGGACAAAAACCATTATGAGAAAAAATGGGATCCCTCTAAAATATTCTTACTAGCACTTTTAAGTAACGAAAGTAATAAATAAAATGATTCTGTTGAAAAAATAACTATCAGATTAATTAGTCCTTAAAACCTATAAAATTTTCACTTTTAATTTCGTGAAAAGTTTCCTAATTAGGCTCACACTCTACAAAGAGAGTTTAATGTTTAATTAAATAGGCAAAGGCCGCGGCTAATATCAGAGTTAAAACTTGCATACTCATAACTGCAATCTCGACCCTTATCGAATTAAATGGGGTTATAACTATGTCCCCGGGCTTAATTAGGGCGGGAGGGTATCAGTATATTACAGTAACACGTTTAAAAAATTATTTGGAACATATGCTGGCGATAAATAATTATAAATTGGATCGTATTAATAATCGTGTTTTGACTATTAGAATAAAAAAAAACTGTACAGGGTTTAAGTAGGTATTTTAATTTTTTAGCGTGGCGTTAGAGCTTAAAAATATATCTCGTAGTGTTCCCTGTTATCTTTGCAGATATAGGTTTAGCTCGACAACGCAACGTATTCTAAAAACAGCTCCCTTAACAGAGGGTGACCAAAGTCTTTCGTACTTTACCGCGAGATCATCTGATAAAGGATAAGCGAGTTCCATCCCTACCGTACCTGGTCATTTGTAGTTACTTACAGCAGAAGAAAGAAAGGACTGAGATAAAGGGTATCTTAGTACTCAACGTCAAATAAAATACTAGCACCTAGTTGCTCGCATCGACAGGAACAAAGAATCCACGAACTGACTTCGAGCTACATACCAACCAATAAAAAAGACTAATATGTATTTCTAGAAGGTAACACTATGGTTTTTAAGTTACGTGAACACGTCTTTCCAATAAGTGTGTCCGTCTTCTACCTCGGACTCCGAGATGTAGTCTTCGAATGTGAACGGGATTAACAACTTGGTTGATGGTGATGAAGATGATGATGACATCTTTGCATTAGATTAAAAGATGCCACTATATTACATATATTAATGGAACTCTCTTGATAGACAGAGGAGAGATATCTAAATCCTCATTAAATCAAATGAACTCTTAACAAAACTCTTGAAAGAAATTTCTCATATTCTGTGTGTTTAGAAGGCTGCAGTGACAAGAGAAATTACGTGTTTCGTAATGTATAATTAAAACGTTTAAAGGTGTTTTAAAACGTTCTACCGGTTGAAGTGTTAACTTTACAATTCATTTCAGAATGTTTTACAAGCAATTCGTGAGTTTACTGCACACTAAAGTATTTTTAATTGTGCTTCTTCAACCTTGTGAACGGCAATCAAAGTCGCACAGCTGTTATTGCTCAATGAAAACATCATAAAATAAGGTGAAATGTTCTTATTTAGATTATTTTGCTACTTAGGATGCGAACAAGTCGATTACGGTATAGTAAGCGACTTAAACAACCATCAATGTCACTATCGCTATAGTACCTGTGTCATCAGTAGAAATAACCCAAAAGTAAGCATGGATACTAGAACGCGGATGAAAATACACAGATTATTTTTGCAAAATACTTTAATTTGCTGTTAAGGCATTTTCACTGAATTTTTACTGGAAATCAAGTGAAATGGGACACAAGTATTCAATGTTCATAGGAACTAAAGCGATCGATGGAGTACCTAACTCTGTTCATTCGAGTGATGCAAAAGTGCGCTAAGATCATTTGATCAAATATAAAGGCTTTAGGTTCAGAACCTATCATGACGGCAGTTAACTTAAATTGCTATGACGGTACTGTACCGTGTGACGAGTTGTTAAGATAATTGGAATGTAAGCGTAGATATGGATACATTATGTATATGCATACGTATACCTATAGGTATGCATCTACATATTAAAGACTGTTTAGTGCCATCGCAAGTAACGATGTTACCACCACTTACCACTTACCGTGAGTGGATGAAGGGACCATCTGACAATCTGAAAATATTGAGATAGTGAACTTTGAAGACTTATTACTTCATTTACAGATAAAAATCGCGTTTTCTGACTTAATTTATACAATTATATTATAGTATCAAATTATTATATTAACTGTCAGAAAACATCAGCTATCTGCAAATGAAGTATTAAAGCTTTGAAGTTCTTTATCTCAATATTTTGAAATTGTCAGATAGCCCCTTCATCCACTCACGTCTTGCATTAATTTTGCCTTCATAATTGAAAAAAAAATTAGAATCAAAATGTGAACTCCGCGGCATAATAAAACGACACAAAAGTAATTCAGCTCCATTCAAGCACCACACTCCGAGGACCATTGCATAAGTGAATAATAATCCTGGTACTGAGACGAAAATGTAGTAAACGTTCCGTAATAAAGTCTGTCATAAAAGAAAGTTATACTGAACATAATCGCGCCATTTATGAGCGCGATGCTCACCCACCCAGCGTTGATCAATATAAGTGAAATGTGCGAAGCCGATTACAAATTGGTCAGCTTTACGACGGTCTTTTAACGAGGTTGTTTCAAATGATTTAGAGTGATACACTTAGTATGAGGAGTCTGAAAAATACATTCAGTCACGTCTCTTTTTCATGCATAATTATATTTGATGAACAGCTTGGACCCAGCGTTACCATATTGGATACACTGGATGCAGAAAGTGGAGGATCGGGTGCTATGGCCCACAGTGGGAGATACCTTTGTGCCAATGCATTTAGTTCAGATAAATTTTATTTTTGAATTAATTACTCTATTGATGAAATACCTATTACAGATACCAATCAAATTGCTTTTAAATTCAAATTTTTATCACAATATTAACCAAATAAATAGAACAGACAATTCAGATCAGAATATTCGATAAATAAATGCTCATTATGAGAAGCTGTAATCTGATGTTTGGTGCTGCAAGAGATGAAACTGAAATTATATTATTTTAATTTCCATCTAAAATTGAAATGAAAATAAGAGTTCTTTTTTTTTTTCAGGTTGCAGACAAGCACATGGCAACCTGATGGAAAATGGTTACTGTGACAATTATCGAAAACACTTTCATTTATATGTGAAAATTACAAAAATAAGACAATTAAAACAAACTTTTAGAAAGGTCATCCAGTTTAATGAAGCTGGTTTCACAAAGTACAAATTATTTTTCATTATAGTGTAGGAATTCGGTTTCAGTATAAAATGATTTACAACTGTGATTTTTTTAAATATACTCGTAGTTTTTAATTTTAGTTTTCTGCCGAATCATTAATTCACTACACACAATAAATACATCAATGATAAAATTGTATAAGGATATCAAACATTTCAAAATATTTACATAAAACGTAAACTTGAATACGAAATTATACTATATCACAGTCACTAGAGAAAGATGAAAACCTAATACCTACGTTACGTTAAATAGCAGTCTATTTGTAAACACGTTCACAAGACCTACAATCTTCAAAATTTATCTGTTACACCGACGTGTAATAATGACAGTACAAGAAAAAGATATCTGCTCAATATCATCCTGAATATTTATGTGAAAGCTTATAATTGGCCGTTATATGTATAAACCCGTTGTCTGTACTATTGTTCTGCTAGCTGTAAGCTCTCTTAACAAAACTGTAAAATAAAGTAAATGTCTGGCGATCAGAATATATTATGTAACAGCTAGTATAAAATACAGTAGCTACTCATATCAGCATCGTTAATTTCTGTGCCTTATTACATGACGGTGTTACAGATATCCATTTTACTATATTGTTCCAAATATGCAAAAACTTTTATACATTTGTACAATTCACTATAAAGTAGTATTGCTTGTATTACATACTAGTGATATCAATTTATAAATTAATTAACTTCGATACGTATGTCCTGAACAACCTGAAGTCCCTGAGTGATTAGTAAATGCATGCATTTCGCGATATGGTGATTCCCTGCGGACAATTACGACACCGTTAAAAACTATAAGAAAGATTAGGTAACAAAGTTTTACACTAGAATCAAATGATAAGGTGGATAAGATTATTGTGTGATGTCTTTACTTTAAAGGAGGTAACAATTACGACACTGTTACTATAAGAAAGATTAGGTAACAAAGTTCTACACTAGAATCAAATGACCAAGTGGATAAGATTATTGTGTGATGTCTTTACCTTTCATATGGAGGTGGAGGTAAAATATCACATAGGTTCATTCTACAATCCTGATCACTTCTTCCTTCACTTGAATATCTAATATCTTGATTATTTTGTCGGAAAGTATTTTCTCGTCCCAACCAATGCCATTGAGGATAATCGTATTCTACTTCAGCCATAGCCCATTCTTTATTTGCATCATGATGGCTCGATGATCTCGAATGATTTGTTTTACAAGATGGACACTCCTCTATTGACATTTCTTGCATTTCGTCATCGTTACCACATTTAGTCATTTCACTGTAGTCTTTAGTTAACGTGGAGCTACTGCTCCGACAGCATGTTGAACATTCTTCATTAGAATACTGATTACTTTCTGCGAACGACCTAACCATACTGTTGTCATAAGAACCGGGACTAATGGCACATTTCATACATGAGTCTTCTGCATCTGTATGGGTCTAAAACAAGACATCATCAATCAATATTTGAATTAATTAATAAAAAAGATCGAGATTTAGACCGATACCAACCTGATAATTCAATTCCGTATAAATAGCGCTAGATGCATATGGTTCTGGTTGGATTCTTCTTTGAACCTCTTCCTGAATCGGATTCATAACATTTGTATGTTGCGGCAAACTATACTCTGCCTCCATAGCCATAGTTCCTATGGAATGACCACCTAAGAAATAATGGCACGTATTAGGATATTATATTTTAAGAAAATGTCATTAAACTGATTAAAAATATTTCTTACCATGCAAAAGACTTTGGTGGCAATTCAAAATTTCTATTCTAGGTTCATTAGAACCTTCAAACATGGGTCTTTCTCTTAGCCAAACCGCCTCTTTTCCTAATAGACATTGCTGTGCATTGACAATTGCGGTCCCTGTAAAAATATTTCTATTACTATTTTAACTCTTTTTTATAAAAAAATTGAGAACATCGAGTATATTACCAGTTGAATTCTGATTTTTCCTATGCTTTATTTGTCGTCGTCTAATATAAACAACGATGCCAGTGCCAACTATTACTAATACTAGCAGGATAAGACACAAAACTAGAAGCCAAGTTCCTTGGAACATTGACATTATTGCTTTGTCAGTCGCCGGTTCCGTCCTGCGAACAAAATAAAGCTTTAGACTATGTTGCATTTATAATCTTCTTGAAAGTTTAAAACTGAGACTTACTGCACGTAGTGACGTTGAGACAATGTTGGTAGCATGTGAATATGTGCAGGAGCGCTGAACGGTCCATGACCACGACGTGTGACTGCAGCTGCCCGAGCACTGTACCGTCCACCTGCACGTAGTGAACTTGCTGCTGCCGCTCGTGTCCGTGCACCTAAAGACATTTGACCCACTACTCGACCTCCGGTACTACCACCTACGCGAACCTCAATCTATAACAAAATTAAATAGGTAATAAATAAACTATACATAACATGTAAACCTTTGTTATTTTATGTATAAAATTGTATCTACCGACCAAATAGCCAGAAAGTTCGCCGTTCCATGTATGCGGAGGCGGAGGATCCCACCGAATCCACGCTGACGTCGCATTTATCACTCCCGCTGTGACGCTTTGTGGTGGCTCTGACGGTGCTGGAATACATACCGTTGTTTATTCTATATGTCAGATTAATTATTACGTATTACTTAATAAAACAATAAAATACATACTGTCTTCATCAGTTATACCGCTCCTCATATTAGAAGGTTTACCTAATAATAACTTATAAAATGGCATTAGGAACACATTATATTGAGCATACGGTAATAAACCGGTTAAAATATGACTAGACGATCCACTGTTGTGAACTGTAGTCATTGAAAAGTTTTCATATTTCCTAAATTCGTCTAAACTTTCTTTATAAGATACATTAAAATGATCGTAATCTTCTGCTAAGACGTATTGTCTGTTAATAGAAGTCCCATTAAACCATATCTTTACACCCTCTAAATATTCATTGTAGTCTGTCAAAACCTGAAAGCAAATAATTTATTCGATCATCACGGGAAAAAGGTTATTGCGTCGTTATTTAAATAAATCCCTTTACTTAGAGATACGTACATCCCAGACAATTTTCAGTGTTGTCGCAGATATTCCTTCAACTCTTCTCAAAGCTAGAACATCTTGTTGTAAATATTTCCGAGCTTGCACTAGTTCGTACTGAGTCATTGGGGGATGATTCTGAGATTTGGTCAACTCTGGATAGGAAGATGATGATTCTAAATCTGAGTTAAAAGAGTTCGCTTCTCTCCTTAGCACCTGAAAAATAAGTTGGTAAATTAATCAAATCTTTGTACAAAAATATAAGTTTGTGCGAAATATGTATAAAAGATGAAATTCGGACCAACCTGTAAAGTCGCTGTATGTAGTGCACTCCCCGCTGCGCTTACTGCTACACAGGTCAGTCGACCAGCATGTTGTGTTAAAACTCTATCCAAGTATAGAGAACCAGTACCGTGAGTTGATTTTGGAAATACTAACTCCTGAAAAATGATTTTCATTGTACCAAACAGTGTAATTACTGAATTAAGCAATAGGTAACTTTATGATGATGCTATGGTTCTTACCTGAGATCCTTCCATAGTCCAAAAAACTATAGGTTGTGGCGTACCTTCTGCTTCACATGGGAAAGATACTGCTTCGCCCTCCCATGCTGTTTGATCTGAAGGTACTCGCGTGAAATGAGGTAAAGCTAAAAGTAGATAACGCATTTCAGATTTGACTCTTAAAATTAAATTTTACCATCAATTCTGGTAAAGATTAAAACTTACAGTGTAAAGTAAGCGTAGCACTAACTGCACTGGATCCAGCTTGACTTTCTGCTCGACAAGTGTATATACCGGCGTCAGTAGCTACAACGCGGTCTATTCTTAGTGAACCTCGACGAATTATTGCATAGGGAGATAGTACACCGCTGTCACGGGACCAAGTTACCGAAACATCGGATTCGGGCGATGCCTGAAATGATTACATGTTTATAGTTCCTGATAAGCTCGATATTTTAAACAATGTCTATAGAATTGATGTAAATTACGAGCAATACTATTAAAGACAACGTGAAAGGATTTCAAGAATTATTTTAACCCCTTGGTTAAAATTATCTTCTAAATTTAAAGCACTTTAAAATTAAGATTGATTATCAAGTTGAATGAGTAAGCGGATTAATTTTCCACATTGTTACCTGACAGTGAAATTCGACGTTCTGGCCTATTAATGCCGTTATATTATTAGGTTTCACTAGAAAATGTGGTCGGCGTAACACGAGTAACGTTGCAGGACGTGACTGTCGTTCACCAGCTACATTTGAAGCTATACATCTATACACACCACTATCAGATGGAAGACTTTCCAGTATTTTTAGATCACCACTATTTCCTATCATAATCCTGTAAGAAAATTCATATTTTGACGTTATAATATATCAACTATTGATGACTAACGCTATAAATTTTGTGTAAAACTGCCTGGTTATCGTCTGAGTCGTAACTTATTCTTATAATTGAGCATATGGCGCCAGGCCTTAGGCAGATCGTTAACTTGATATATATGGGCAATGGGCATGCAGAACCTATTTGATTATTTTCTTAATCTCACCATAAGGAGAGAAGTTGAACAGAACTTATTTACAGAGAAATAAATTGCGAACCAAAATGGTCTGTGTTATATCCTGTTATAATTACCTTCCATTAACCTCTACGTCTAAAGTTTGGCCGTCTTTAGTCCAGTGTACGCCTGGATCAGGGACACCTTTAGGAGAGGAACATTCAAGCGTGGCGGGTTCACCACCAGCTACTTTCACATCTCGTGGCTCTGTTCTAAAGTCGTCTCGGAGAACTAAAAGTAAAGTGTAATATTTATTTTTTTATGAAATAAACAGATCTTTATTGACGTAAACTAATTTATTTACCATTATCTACTTAAACTTACTATGGATAACTAGATCAGAACTAGACCAGACCAGATGATAGATTAATCAATTTATGAGTGAAATTTATGAGTAAACTATAATATGAACTAAACAAAATGATGTGTAGAAAACTATCAAAAAACGAAGTCTACAATTTGAGTTAACTTTTTATAAACTTTCCACGACATACTCGTCCATAATAAATACAATTTTCCCAGTAAACCGACTACACACGTTTGTACTCTACACCTAAGTGATTGAACACGACCTTACGAACTTAACTCGACTTTAGAACACTTACGTGTACTTGTAAAGGTTTCACAGGCAATCTTAGTGTACTTACACGCAATTTTAGAATACTTACCAGCAATAGTAAGCGTGGCGTTCTTACTGACCGCCTCGCCGACAGAGTTGCGTGCGACGCACCAGTACACACCCTCGTCATTTTCCTTCTTGCCTCGCATAACCCTACAATTTAACGATCAAATGAATATTGGTCATAGTGTACAAGTACCTGAAGTTATATAAATTATATACCTATTGGGTAACGTAATCCACGAGTTTGATTTTCGTAATGAGTCATGTTGATTTCTAGATCAGAGGTCGTTCTTTGTATCATCATAGAATTATTGAACAGTCGTGTTGTAACTTAGTGCCAGTTTTTATTTCCCAATTACTATTTGTAATTTGTATCGATTTGGATTGGAAAAAGTGAATGCCCAAGCCGGGACATCAATCCGCGACCAGTCCTGTACAGGGAGAATGCACTATCTAACTAAGCTACTAAGACCACGTTTTGGACACTCGAAATTCTTCTGTGCAATCGTCTTTGGGGTGACAGTGGAGCCATCTACCGATAGTCTTTCAAACTATCGGAAACAATGAACGATGCAATGTTAAAATCATTTTTAAAAATTGTTTTTTGATTAATACCTAATCAATTTAATACTCGTACCTAATTCGCATAATACATAATTGTTTTAAACTTTCATTGAATTTGTGATTTGTGTCTGAAGTTTTGTTTATAATAGGTACTGAATACAGGTAAGCAGTGAAGTAGATATTTTCATTAGAGTCTCACAACCAAGTAGGTAAAAGTTTTATTTTTACAAAAATCTTTGCAAATTATATTATTTAAGTTTTGATATTAAAAGTAGGTACAGTTTACCCTTTTTTTTTTTTTTTTTTTTTTTTTTTTTTTTTATCGTGCGCAAAATCCCCACGGATACCTCCCCCACCGTAGCCGGAGGAGGAGGTTATGTCGGACTCGAACCGACTAAAACGCACGCCGTCTGTGGGCCGTCAGTTGCCGGAGGTGAGATTGTCGTAGCCATATCCCTCGCACCCCGGCCGACCCAGGACCATATCTCTCGATCTGGCCCTCTTCCGGTGAGGGGACCACAGAGTCCCCAACCCGCCCCCGGGTATGGGGAGGCACGCAATGCGTGCCGCCGCCGCGGCCTGCTTCTGCTAGGGTGACAGGCGGCTCTACCCGTCACCCCCAGGCCCGCGCTCATGGGGGACGGAGGTCATTCTGCGACCTCCGACGCCCGAGTTGCCGCTGCTCGTTGCGGGCCGCGCGGTTTGCGATTCTCCTTCGCTCCTCGCGCTCCCGCTCCGCCGCCTCCTTCACGAGCATTACTTGCTCGCAGAAGGAGTCGCCGGCGGCCCACGAATCTGCGCAGCGAACCATCGCTGCGAGCAAAGTGGCGAGCGTGAGAACTCTCACTCCTAGGGTCGCCACCAGCTCCCGTCTCGGCGTCTCTCGGTGAGCGTGTGCAGCGCCGAGTCCTCGCTCGCGTCGCAGTGATGGCACTCGGACGTTGGCTCTTTCTTCGCGGTCCGATGCAGATACCGCCCAAAACACCCATGATTGGTGATGATCTGGGTACAGTTTACCCTTTGTCTTGCTTATCATGGTTTAAGGAATTGTACACAAGCAGTTAAGTAGATATTATTATTAGAGCCTCAAAACTACCTACGTAAAATATTATCGCTTTAAAAAAGCTTTTCAAAACATCTAAGTTTTAATATCAATCAACATTTGATCGACGTTTTCATAATACAATTTCAATTAATAAACAGTTTGGCATTAACAATCATCATTATTAGGCATTAAGACAGTCCTGATGCTGACTGTATCTAGGTACAGTTACTCTTTCTCTTGCGCAGAGGGAAAAGCCTGCGTCAGAACCTTATCCGTAAGTGAGGTTGGTTTAAGCACCGAGGGTCTTGGTGGAGTCTCAAAAACATGCAAAAATTACTTTAATGTCTCAACACAAAATAAGATAAAAAATAGGTCAAGGATGAGATATGAAATCCTTTTATCGCATCTTAACCACACCCTTTAACAATAATAGGGTGTACTATTTTTAGTCGAGACGACGCGGAACAATATCAAAAAATATTTATTTACGTTAAGCACATACAATTTTTCCGTCGGCTACTTGCTTATGTGCAAATAGCAAACTGACAGGCCCGGATAACTTTTCTATTTGACGGGTTTTCACCTGAGTGTGTCTGATGATACCTTTATGTTATGTTTCGCAATACTTTTATAAAGTCTTTATTAATCTATTATCTCGTCACCAGATGGCGCTGCAATCGGATTATAAGATCTTTATGAATGTATTCCCGGGTGAAGCTGGAACCCGGGTCACCAGATTATCTTGATACTTACCTAAGAAGGCCTTGGATGCAACAGGGATTAACGCAAGACCAATGATGACTTACCTAAGAAACAGTAATCCATCCTCAAGTAGAACCCTGTGGGGATGGTCAGTTGGTGCCACAGGAGCCCCATCTTTGTACCACTGGATCGTCGGCTTCGGTTTGCCTTCGGACACACACCGTAGAGTAGCAGGTTCACTCCTGCCAACTATTGTGTCCGCCGGGTGCTCTTTAATACGCGGGGCACGACTTTGAGCTTGACAAAAAAAGGAGCTGTATGATAAACCTATTCCATACAAATATGAAGTTAAACTCATTGTTTATTGATATTTTTATGCCTTAATACTATACACACAAAATTTTCAGTACATTATTTTTTTTCTATTAAAAAGTGGGGCATAATAGGCAAATTCATATCTGTATTCGATTATTTATTATGTTTTACCCGACTGCTAAGAAGGGTTATTTATTAAATATAATCAATATTTATTTAATACACTGTATTCTCATTACAAAGGGTAAAAGCAAGTTAAGGCCGAATGTAAAAAAAACATGTTTATGTAATAAAAAATAATTGTTATGAGTACAAACTTTGTATTCAAAAAGAAATTTGAAATTTTCATTTCATTTTTAAATTTCAACATGATTCAAAATCCTTGACTGACTTTCTGGACTCAATAACTAAAAAAACAACATGCCGCAAAAATCGTATAAATTATCATAAAAAAATGTAACTCACCTTTTGTGATACACGGAAAACTAAACAAAAGATGTAATAACACTATGCACTTGAACTGGTTCCTTCCGAGATTATCCCTTTTAATTGGGCCCGCGATCATACTTGACACTACTGATTAACGTCACTTCACACTCAACTCATAGTTTATAATCTCACGTGAAAAAACACATTCATTATAACTCATAATAGACGCTGGACTATATTTTACTTTGAGTTTAATTCATAACATCATCGATGTAAACATTTACTGTTTGCGGAGATCGCGACGTGTTTACCGCGGTGAGCGACACAACCTCCCCGTGCCGTGGGCTAAGGGTTACTGCCCCCCACTCTAGTGTCATTTCGCGCCGACTCAGTTGGTATCAGCTTTTGCATAGTCGAAACTAGTCGAAAGCACAAGCAAAGCTTGATGATAATGATTTTCGTGGAGTGCAGCTTGCATTAAATCATTTTATCAAAAGAGCTTTCTTTAACGAAACGGATATCTTTTTAAAATGCTCCCTATTTTTCTTGGTGTAAGTATTTAGGTTTATAATGTTAGATATTTTTTTACATTATTAATTTATTGTGTAGGTTTATCACAATTACTGAAAGTATATTTAAAGTATATTTTATTTTACTTTGTATAAAAAATACCTAAACAGTTAGTACTATTTATCTATTCTGTGACAGTTCAGTAGTTACCATTCTTAAAGTTTGAAATATTATAAAGAGAATAGAAAGACTAAAAAAGGTAAACTCATAATAGAATTACGAGTTCACGAGTATCACAGATATAACTTAAAATAATAATAATAGGTATAACATATAGCAGTTAAGTATAGCTTGTACAGTGAAGTCTGCTACCTTGGGTTGATTAAGTTTTGAATTAAACTTATAAAAATAAATAAACGATTTGAATAGAATTAATACCACTAATTTTGAATGCTTATACATTTATTACCGGAAGTCCTTATACAATCGGTTTTATGCTACATGCTACTACCATTGCCTTACCTACATACAACCTTATGCCATATAAATGAGTCCCAAATCAAATGAAATATTAGCAATACAAGTGAAATCCCAGGATTAGATCCCGTCGTCAATTCCGTGCACGTGTGTGGATGTGCCAATTGGGAAACTAGCAAATGCCAGTCACGTATTAGTTACCTAACTGTTTTGCGGTGACGACACGGAATACAAAGATGAAATACTAGATATGAATTGAATTTTGAAATGAATTTATTATTTTAGATGATAACTGACATTTTGAAGACATGATGAGAAACGTGTGTTGATTGGTGACACAACGATCAATTTAAAAGGTAAAAAATTTGATAGTGACTTTACTGAATTGTAAATTTCACATGTTAGAATTGAATTTTCTTTTGAATTTCTTCGAACAAATTTAAATCTAAACTAAAGTGACTTAAATAAAGCTAAAATATAAGCGATATTACAAATGTCAATTCTACTAATATAATTAATGTAAATGTTTGTGAAGATGTTTGAATGTTTGTTACTCAATCACACTAACAACTCGTACAGAAATAAATTATAGTCTGGAATAAGACATAGGCTACTTTTTATTCCGGGAACAATTTCCATAAGTTCGAACGGGAACAAGAATCGGGATCGCGAGTGAAACCGCGGGCAACTGTTAGTTGTAAATATTTTTTTGCGTAATAAAATAAGTCATTATTTAGACTATAATTTACCGAGCTATTAAGAACGGACAATATTTTAACCAGTTTATCCATCGTGGATGATAGAATTCGCATCACTAAATTCCATGAACACAATCTGATATCTACGATCACTTTACCATTCCATTGCATTTTATATCCGGGTGCTCCTCTCTGTCTGAATGTTTATCTCAGAACAAAGGAAGCTTCCTTCATTAACTCACTCCTACTAAAATATTCATTAACCGTATTTGATAAGCACAGGATTAGACTGGGTATTGTAGTGTTAAATGATATTATTTGATATAAAGTCACTAAAAAGTCAATAAAAATAATTAAGGTGGTTAAGCTAGAACTATTCATACTGTTACCATACCATACCATACATACAATATGTGTTAAGCTAGAACTTCTAATATTTTCTACCTACTTCATTTCGTGAAATACTGTCGTCGCACAATAAGATAGATGCTTTAAAATAAATACATCTAATAGTAAAAACGACGATAACTCAAAAACAAGAAAAAAACTGTACGGCTCATAACTGTATAGGTTCTGTAGGCAACATTACTATTCTAAATACCAGTTTACTTATTATGCAAACCGAAAACATTAAGAGTGATACTATCTTTCTACAATAATATATAATAGTTTACTAATTTAAAAAAAAATTGTTCGACTTCGATCATTAATACGAGCTTTCAAACATATTTATATAAATAGTATGATAAACGAGCAAACAATTTATAATGTCTCTGAAACAGTTAAAAAATCCTTATGCAAATAACATGTAAAGTTTTCAAAATAAAGGAGTCGTGTTAAAGATATAAATTATGCTTTGAATGAAACAGGTCAGTATCGGGCAAGCGCCTCAGGGGCCACTAATTCAATCAATTGGCCTACCATAAATAAAATGGCCGACAGTTCGCGATACGAGACACAGGTCTACACGTAATTGAGAAGTAAGAATATAGACGGCTACAAGCGACAAATCAATTAAGCCTGAAGCAGATAAAGAGGATGCATCAATAATTTACTTCGAAATAAATGATACCCTTTCCGATACGTCTGCAGGATACGCTAATGTAAAGATAAGATTAAATCATGGCAAACTGCAGACATTAATGCTGCTGGTTACGAAATTATTGATTCTAAATTAGCACTTTTAATTAATGACAAAGGTAAAACTATCACTGGTACTTCTGTGAAATGCCACCGTCTATTAATTGCTTCACCAATGAAAAGCTAGGCACTTAATGAAGATTATCTACTGTAAATAAACAAAATAAATCTAATAAGATATTAGAAAGCAAAGCCTGGAGGGGCTTATGGAATAATCCGTGTTTTTGTTAAGGGGTCCTGCCAACAAATGGGAGTGACAGTGTCTACACTAGAAAATTAATCGTGAAAAATCTCTTGCTGCGAGAGGACGCCGGGGATAAAAGGAGCAGCCGCTAAATCGCGCCACGTGCGCTGTCTATTAACAGTTGACACTATTGGGCTAAAGCCAAAGGGAGATTAGTAAATACACTATAAACTTTCGGTATAATTCATTACGAAGTGTTCCAAAGATAGAACACGCACAGTTAAAGTAAACTAGTTCCTCAATCTAAAATAGAAACAATGTTATTGTTTTAGTAAAATTAATTAAACAATACAGACTTAATAAAATGTATTTCATATAAATGTTCAAAATAACAGACGCAATTAATTATTACTAATACCTACCTATACCTATCAAAATAAATATAATCATGTCTATTTTGGATATCTATATTAATCTTCTAAAATATCTTTATTAACACTTTAGGTATAACATGTTGTTCTTAGAATAAAGAAAAAACTCTTACCTCTTGGCTAAAAGCTTAAAATTATTAACATAAGCAAAGCATGCCTATGGTATCTATATCATTAATATCGTAAAATATACATAACATCGCTTTATGTTATACCCTAAATAAAAGTAAAAAAAATCTGTAGGTACTCTCAGATTTCTCGAAATTAAGGTACGAAAAATAAAAATATCTTGAAAGGTATCGATTGGTGTCATTATCTACAATGGAGTTAATTTACCGTAAAATTATGCCTTCATATATCAAATGTACTAATATATGAGCGTTTTGTTATCAATACTCGGTACGTTACGAGTTATCTGACTTTCAATGAGTAACAAATTAGATGAGGTCTACCGCAGGGCGTTATCTTGGCCCCTCTCGCGCGTTGCTCCCGTCGCCCCATCGCTATAGGCTTTGCTTATCGTGGTTTCATTTGGGAATTTTCGATATAAGACGTGCGCTTAATTCACGGCGTTCCGATAAAGTATTGAAGGTCTAATCTGTATTACCAGGATTAGAATACGGAATAGGAGTCGGGAACTACGGGATAAACTAAGTTTAAGTTCAAATGACAGTGCATCTACAGAATGCTTACCGCAGGAAAGTGAGTTTTAATCGTTATAAATAGATTTGGATCATTAATAGACCATGTTTTTACAATCGTTCAATAATACGGCTAGTATAGAGCCAAAATTGTGCAATTGCCAATATTGTGCAATTATTGATGCACATTTTTTATGTAGTTGTAGCACTCCAGTATATCAATAAAATTATACTATGCCAAATTAGGTCACGTCTCTAAAAGTATAATATGGTTTTATATTCGAACAGTGCAGGAAAGGCAGGTGCAAATAGGTCACTTCCTTCATAAAATTATACAGTCTATATTTTTTACCACCCTCAACCCAAAATTGGGTGTTTGCACTCATCAAAATAAACAACTTTTGTTCTATGAGTTGCCGAAATTTATGCATGTTTTGCAATCTTCCTTCTCTCACTTTTATATTAAACTGTGCAAAACTTTGCTCCTTTCGTGATGAGATTTACTAAAATTGACTGGTCTATTGTACAAAAATTTGGTAAAGTAAATTGACAAAAATAACATTAAAAAGTTAGTACATTCACAAGAATGAAGTAATATTTTTATCTATATAGTAAATGGCTGCAATTTATCACAATTTTATTTTGCCATTGTTTCGATGACTTCCCTCCATAAATTATATTAAAATAAAACAACTTTTTTAAAGATAAATCCTAAGATTTGTTGCCAAGCGCTAAGCACACAATGAGTAACAAATTGCTCCACAGATATACCACGGGAGCGTTTATCATGTAGTAGCGCCGTTCGTGACGCTCTCATGTTACAAGAGTATTTCTACAACGGATACTGAATTTAAAACCAGTAACTAGTGTAATAGATTTTACATCTCAAGTATCCGCGAATCATTTGACATATAAATGCATTTCTAATGTCGCACTACTAATCTTGATACGTCAAATAATATGTTTCTCATTTCATTTATTATTTTATGGTAGGTATTCAATTAGTGTTCGTGTAATCGCTAGACAACAAATTACCATTAAGAACTCACAGATAAATTAATTTCTTAAATTATATTTTAAATATAAACTTATGTTTTACAAAATTTTAACAAGAGGGTAAGAAAATAACCTCTTGGTTTCCCTGATGGTGAGTAGCTGTCGCTGTCTTTAAACTCCAGTTACATATAGACACAAACAAATGCACTTCAATTCAACCACAGAATATCTATTAGTGGGGTAACCACCCTATCATTAGCAGCCGTCCATTTGTTGCTACATTTAAGTTAAATAAATAATTTCGTTATGTACTTTTGTTATCATTGTTACAAATTATATTTTTAATTATAACAATCTCACATCTACAGATTCCTTACTTTTTACTTCAAATACGAAAGTGACAAATGGATTAGTTGTGAAAATCCATTAGACTAGTTTGAGTCATTTCCTACATCATCAGACAGATGTCGGACTTCCCTCTACGATCCTTTATTTTTCATTTTATGCTTGTATCTTTTCTTACATAGTCTTCTTGACTGTTTTATTCGGCCTGTGTATTTCAAAAGGATTCACAAGTACAAATCGCAACACTTTGTTGTCTATAAAAAACACCATAAAATGGAACAACCAGAGGCAATGCCCGTCGATTCCCCATGCGATAAAGGACTCCCCTAAACACATACTCCTGGCACATTTGTCCTGCCTTATCTGCAACCAACAGTTAAAAAGAAAACGAGGTGCAATTTCATATAAGTTTGTCAACCGAAAAATTCTAGGCAATTGCGCAAAGATTAACTTTTTAAGATTGTCAAAATTTACTCTTTCGAAAACAATGATTACGACTTTTATTACCTTTTGCATTTACTGTCGTAAATGGAACAAATAATGGATAAAATAATCATTCATAATAGGATGTAATCATAATCAACGTAAGAGAAGGATATCATAAAATTATTGATCCGCTAAGTACCTATCTTCGACATCTTTAAATATTATCGTTCAATATAATTTACTCCATGCAACTGGTAAGAATAAGAGTTGAAATTTTGACCACGTTTCTATCATTTCAAATGTAGTGTCATACAAACATGTCACAAAAATTTATAGGATTACTTTAGATAGATGAGGGCATTAGAGAGTGTTGTCACCAAATGTATCCCACCCTTTTACCCCTAGTCGTTATGGGAATGACAGTATTTTATCAAACGGTACAGTGACGATACTTTTGAAACTTTTGCATTTCCTCTGAATAATATGTATGTGGGAACACGTACGGTAGTTCGACTCTTTGTTTGGATGACGTACAGAAAAATAAAGTTAGAATTGGGGAATACAACGTTTTGTTTGTTTGACATGGTACTATTTTTTATACGGAGTAAAGTAACTCGCCGTAAAATGTCGGTAAACAAGCACAAGGCCGATTTGATGTTAAGCCGTTACAGATTACTATGTAAAACCTTACAACAGTGAACAAACCGGGATGTCACACACGAGTTACCGACCCTACTCACTCGCAGAAAGAAAAAACTAATAAACAAGTACGAGTTTCCATCTTTTTACCATCCCGAATCCACGACAAGCTGGAGACCAATATTTTAGCATTCGTTATTTATTGTTCACTGCTAGCTTACCATGACACAGGGTGAAATCATATTGACGTACTTCACGTGAGTAAAACCGATTCTTAATAGCGATTTTCTGCAGGGTGAGTGACCATATTTCTATTTGGGCTGCTAGAATAGGAAATTCAGTTTTCCCGTACCTAAAAAATCTTTCGGCATTCACACTTTTTCAGCTAACGATGTTGTTAGTCTCTTCGAAAAGGAGCACGATAAGTGCATAGTACAAGTACAATTTCGAGATATCGTGTATTTGTGAATTAAATAGCATTTTTCATCTTAGTGTGGATTACGACTTAGGTTCGAGTTATCGAGATTCCGCTGTAGTTTCGTATTCTAAATTTTTTTAAGCAAGATTCCATAATACATGACCGTGAGTGTGATGAAGAAAAGTTACACTGCATTATTACAGTGAGATATCCTATTAATAAGTCAACAAATATCGATAATAATATGAGATAAGCCAAGAGACTGGCGTCAAATCGATATGTCAGATTCGGGCGTTGTTAACTATATATGTAGATTGAGAACCTCTATCATTGTTTTTCGAGTTAATTAAATCGTTAAAAACCAAATTATTATAAACCCTTAAGAATATTGCTTGTTAATATGAGCTTGTTGATCCTCATATTTATAGCATTACATTTGCTTTGTTCTTTACAAAGCGAATTATTTACAAGCATTGTCATTTTACTGGACCAAGTATCGATATAACTTGAGAATAAAACATAATATGTATTATGTTAGAGTGATACACTCATTTTGTACCTATGTCTATTTCGCTCTGTATTTCCCACCTTTGGTTTACGATTAAAGAATAGTTATATTGTGTGAGTTTTAAAAACTCAAGTAATAGTGATTACTACGTACGACTACTTAAGATTTCAACATTTTCAGGTCCTCAATTAATATGCTGGTACTTCTCCGGTTTAGCCAACCCATTACAGCAGGAAATACTATCTACTTATATCTGCTACCTACCAAAACCAAAACAAATTAAGAACACTACAAGCAAAAACGATCGAAACCATCATTCCCAATTCATTCTTATGCAAGACAATTTAAACGCAACGTAACATGCCGCAAAAAACAATAATAAAAATAAAAGAAAGTTTCATATTGTGAACTGACCCGTAATAACAGGATATAAAATAAAACAAAACAGTATAAGTCGAATGACGGAGCATGATACCGTCATTAGTTACAATCAAAGATTTATCTTATGATTTGAATTAAGTTGTTACAATTGAGTACATTGAAAGAAATGGATACATTTATTAGCAATGAACATCTTTTCTTTGGATACCATATAATTTGAAGACAATTGTTGAAGTTCCTGTAAAAAAAGTAGCAGTGTTATTCCAAACTATAATTTATGTTCAATCTGAGCCAATTAGCTGGAATTGAGTAACAAATATCCACGTTTCCATACAAACTTTCGCATTTATAATAATAGTTGGAAAATATTTATCGCAGGTTTATAAGTGCCCGGTTAATGGCAATAGGATCGCCACCTATTACATTGGGACCTAAACATAAACGGCGAAATGTGGGTGCTAGCACCTCTGCCTACCCCTTCGGGAATATAGGCGTGAGTTTATGTATGTTATGTATGTTGGAAAAGATAAACATAATGAAACAAACGTGAAGGCATTTTTTATGTATGCTGGCAAAAATGTTAACTTACAGGAACATGTTGAATTCAAATTAGATAGGCCGGCATAAATACCTATACAACAAGAATCATTCGTTCGTAAAACCATTGTTAAAAAATATCGATTTATTCGTAGTAGCCCCCAGACAACAGTTTTCATAAAACAGGAGGTAGATTGTTTCCAACGTATTGCCGGAAGACTGGGAATGGATTCAGTCTAATACGTACCCTTCCACGAACCCTCGCATAAAATAGAAAATGCTTTCGGCCCACGATTTCCGTTTGACTCCTATTGTCTGCCTCGGTGCGTGCAACCCTTCCTTATTAAACAGACGAAAGTTTTATTCCGTAGGTGTGGATTTATTTGATTAAATTTTGTTGGCAAAACAATATTCTAACACTGAACCCTTACGTTTACAGTCATTAATGTATTTACACTGCTTGTATTTTATGTTGCTTTTATAGGAGTAGTCTTCATAACGTTTCAAATAAAATAATAATGTGTGTACATAAATCTTTTAGTAAGCCTGCATTTTAATCAATTCTATCCATGAACATCTACAGTTTGGCGGAGTAAAAAATAAGGAAGGCGCCACTGTGCTGTTCATAATTATGTCAACCCGTTGAAAAGAACCCTATTTATTTTACGTTAAAATATATTGTACAAAATTATAGTACTTCATTTATTAACTGACATTGTGTGATGTTCTTGTGAGCATTTTGACAATGCAAAATATTTGTTCAGTGTTACGAGCATAGATTAATATATATATATATATACTAGAGTTTCTTGTACTACTATAATTCGCAATCCTCCTATAGATATGTAGGAAGATGCTAATTAAGTAAGTTTTGATATCATTTTAAACAGTAAATTGAAAAGACCGTACACAACCCTGAAATGTTCACGTAGTACCTCCAAGTACTTATACGACAAAAAACATAATAAAGAAATATTAAATTATATTAAAATATATGACAGTTCTTCATCTTAGCATTAATCCCAGCCACATCCGAGACTGTCACCTCGGAGTCTGGGGTCCGCTTTACTAGTCTAGCTGCGGATTTGGCTGAACTTCGATATTTACCGTGAATCGACTGCTATCTAACCCCCACAAACCAATACCGATATTGGTCGAAACATTCCAGCTAGATCAGTTGTTGGACTTTTTAGAGCTCCAACTACCCGTACCGACTGCCATATGATAGTTGTTTCGTATGGCTATCAGTTCCGACGGCTTAACGTGCTCTCCGACGCAGGATCAAACCAATGCAAATACCCATATTCAAGCATATAAATATTTGCACTGAGCGAGGATCGAACCCGCATCTACTATCCGAAGTTCAACCCCAAGAGACAAGAACCTCGTCCGCCAAGATTTGCAGGTGACTTGTGCCTCAAGATCTTGGCCCCATGCATGCAAAGTCAAGTACTCTGCAATACATAGTGTACATAATTAATATTTCTAACCACTATTTAAAATCGCTTTTTTATATTATTAAGACATTGACTCACTAACAGTTCATATAATAGAAATATGTAATGTATCTATCATAAAGTATTCGATTTAACAACTTCATTGGTTCAATAGTCATTCTCCTGTTCGATTGTGGGAATATTTACATACTTGATATCACTTTCCAATAACACATTCGTCATCAACATCTGAGATCGATCTGAAGATATAAAGAGATACCACCCGTAACATTGTTATTGACCTTTTGACTTCTGCGCCTTATTCAAGTGCCTTTTCTTTAATTGATTCATCACCTTCATTCTTACTTGTGTCATTATAGTGTACCCTCGTGTTTTTCCAACGATAAAAATCATATATATTTTTTTAAATATTTTAAATTTTTTATAGAAATAATAACATGAAAAATTTACTAGTTCTGGTGATTTTCTTATGTTTGGTAGTGATGGTGTCGTGTGGTAATCTCATTATGGGAAATGTTAACACCAACACTCATATGATACATTACACCAAAGTCAAATATGGAGCAATACCACTTGTCAGAAGAGTTAAAAATGTTTATTATAATGGATATGATTTAATAAACGTAAGTAATCGTTAAATTTATTTAATCTTATCTTAAGAATCTCAATCCCTAAGACCTTAACATTGGCAAGGAGTATTAAAAATATTTATTTAATATTGTTACTTATCTAGTTATTGTAGTGGACATGATTACAAAAATGTTACTAATCGTTAAATTTATTAAATTTTAGTCTTAATCTACATTCTTAAGAATTATTAAAGTATATTGTTTTAATATTTTTTTTATAGTATTTCTTCACATTTTTGTTGTTAAGTACTTATTTTAGTTAGTTATTGAATTTTAGTCTTAACCTACATTCTCAAAAACTATTTACAATATTATTTAATACTTATTTTTAACACTATTTTTTCATATTTCTTATACTTATAGTTACTTATTTAGTTTTAATCTACATTCTTAAGAGTTAACAAAAAAAAAAATGTTTTTAATAATACTTTTTCATAATATTTATATTATTGCTTAGGTATTTAGTTTTTATAGTGGACAAATTGGTTAAATTTTAGTCTTACTCTACATTCTCAAGACATATTACAAATAGGTTTTTTTATTGTTATTAACCTGTCACTACATCTTCATAATATTCGTTATAATAACAAAGCTCAGATAAGATTTATACAAGTCTTAAGACTTCATAAATATCTTTGGCGACGGTCAATTTTCACGATATTTTTCAAAATGATGACCCAGTTTTTGTAGAAGAAAACTGGGGGGCAAGGAAGTGTTAAGAATTACCTATCTTTTCTTCTGGCTGAAGTGGTTGAAGGTAAAAAAATATTTATTATTATTATAACAATAATAAGAATCATTTCCTTGAAATAAAACTACTTTTTAACGGATTCGGATATTTATCATTATTTACTTTAACCCGACATTGTTTGAGTTTCCTCGCTAGCTTTTCTTCGTTTTATAAATAATATTATTAAATACACATGTCATACACACAAATATCACACATATATTTATTTTTGATCATGTTCAAGTTTGTTCGGAGTAGAAAAACATAGCCGGTTGATATACTCAGTAGGTAAATCTGTATTATGGGAACAAAAAGTAAGGATAGACTACAATAGATCATTTTTATGAGGGTATAACAAAGAAATCAAAAGCATTATTGAAGTGCTTGGGAAGCCACAGTCACTGTTTTGCTGTTTTGAAAGAGATATCGTGAATACTGACAACTAAAGGGATGAGCAATCGTTCAAAAATTATAAGCTGTTTACCAAAAAATACTCAAGTACTGCTGGAAATTTACACCTACCTATTTCTAATTAATTAATAAAGATTTCCTGTTTGAAACCTGACGTGATGAAGCCAATGTAGTAATTAACCCCAATTGACTTTACAGAGAGGAATCATAATTACAAAACCCAGGAAATATACTAATTAATTTATTGTACTATGTTGTTTACGTGGTATGGCGCGAAGTGGGTGGTAAGACGAGACACACAGAGAGTATACGCATTATGTATAGCATTATTTGTGCGATTTGTTTTTCATCGACGACATAATTATCTACAACTATTTCAATATTTATTACCATTTTGTCTGGATTTCTCTCTGGAAATTATTTGCATTTCTTGCGACATTCAATTTGTTTTTCATTGATTCTCGATATGATACCATCTTTGTGTCTACACTCTTTTCTCTACATACTCGTAACATTCAACACACAAATACATATATTATACACATGTAACATTATTATTGACGAAAAAGAAGTTATTGAAATATTTCAGTTAAGTTTATTGGTTCGCTTTAAGATCATCATTATTTATTAAAGCATCACAAAACGAAGTGACTGTATATAATGATCATTGACTTTACTAGCGAAGTTACATGCAAAACACTGAAGATAATATTTCATGCAGTAGTCTAATGTAATTCATTCCTTCAGGAAGTTGCAAGTTAAAACATCTCTCATTTGTAATATCTACCCACTCTTAATACAGACAATTTAGTGTACTTATAGGGGTTAACGAGAATATTAACAATGTATGATCTAAGCTACTTTAAAATAGCATTTTTTAAATTGTGCAATATGTGGAACTCCGATTTCGCAGCCTCGATTTCTCAGGGCTCGGGTTCATGCATCTACCCGCTCCCATGCCATCTTTCATACTGATATAGTACCGAAAGGGCTCTCGCCTCTAGGTTCCACGGTGGGGCACCGGCAAGGAGACTCGCCACCTCGAAGGAGATCGTGCGGAACTCCCTGATGACCCTTGCGGCCATCGTCTGCTGCAGTTGTCGCAGCGGTCGCCCGTCACTGGCCTTCAGGGTCTCTTTAACAATTTTTTTGCTGATAACTTGAGCCGATTTTGCTCTCGTTGCGTTGGATTCAATACATCTCTAAGACTATCTCGTTTTCTTTTATTTCGTATTGAACTTTGGCTTTCGAAGGAATTTAATAATATCAAAAAAAAAAATTAGTCATTGAGGTATTATTACCATAAACTATGATCAAAGTGCGTAAGGTTAGACTTGATATGAACTGTACAATACTACTAGACAAACAATATAAATAGAACTGAGCATCAAAACTGAGGTTGTTTAGTTGTTTCTGTACCTACTCGTCTGACTAACTAAAAATAAAAAATAAAAGGCTTTTGTTAAATTAAAATGAATTAAGTTAATAATTAATTATTCGTTAAATCAATTCAATATTAAGTATGATTAATTGTTTCACAAAATTAGCAAGATAGTGCCGATACTGCAGAAATTATGGAAACTATAGAATAATAGATATAATACAATCATTTAGTCTCAACTTTTTCTAAAAAGTGTTTTTTTTTACAGAGCGTTATGGCATATGACAACGATCACACTAAAGCAACTGCTACAATCACCTCTGGAGGCTTCGGGTACCCGTATATTAATATTAAGTTTGAAAGTGAACGGGGTAAACGACTAAATTTCGATGTAACAATATATGGATAAAATTAAAATATTAGGTTACCATCTATATAATAAATACAATTATTGTCAATCTGTCAATCGAATTCTGAAGTAATCTGAACTTGTGGACCATGTCTTCAGGGTAATATGAAGTCACCGATCGGCCAAGAGTTTAGTGATTTTGTCCGAGGTTCCACAAACTTTTAAAATCAATGATACGATCCAACCCAAAAAGGAAATACATTCAAAACCTTCTGTATTATATCCTGTTTTTGTCAGTATTGTCCTGTTGTGAACATTGTATTCAGCAGGATACAATGTTCACAATCTGACAAAACATTGTATTAATGACGATGGAACAGTGAATATACAATATAGGTATATACATAAAATATTTACTTTCACGGCGATGACAAGATCTCTACACAACTCTTTACTGTCTATGTAGAGTCAGTCACTCTTCTATCAAAACAGATATTTCAGAGTTCGATGATTCGATCATTATCAATGTACTGTGATAGCGGAGTGCGATTTATCACTCCGCCTAGAATACGAAATAAATTTATTAATGATGCCCAGCGTACTGTATTAAAATACCTATCAGTGGCGAGGGGTTGCTATAACCCGATTCCTGCTGGGTTACTCTGCAAAGGGAAACCATGGCAGAGATGTTTATGATTACATTTTATACTCGAGTTTTCCACCGGTTTCCGTTTCAAAATTTTTACCCTTCGCCGCTGATACCTATTGACTTTGAAATTATTCATATTGGCTAGTAAATTCTACTGATGCATTGCATTAGCAAAGTTATGTAAAAAGGCTTGTGATAAACACGCAAAAATATTAATTGAAAAGTAATATAAAATTGGTGACTGCCTCGTGTATACCCAATAATACCTACTACTGGTAGTGTCAAGGGTAATATTCTTTCCCCATTGCCCTACCGGTATAAAATTTAGGTCATAATAAAGATTAAGTAATAAATTAATATACGATATAGGTACTTTTGTTGAAATATAATACATATTATATTGTCATCATATTATATGGCGTGATTTCAAAAGATATTGATAATAATGCGAGTGAATGGAATATGGTTGGTGAATTATTTATTTTAGGTATAAAACTTATTTTTATGCAATATTTAGGCTTATCTTTGATATAATGCATTCGCAATTCACACTTCCTTCAGCTCTAGATTTTAGCCAGGCTTTCATCAATCGACCGATAATGTTATTATTTTAGCTTCAGTAGGTACCCTAATAGTGCTTCCCAAAACAAAACATGCTTATATTTTAATTAAGAACTTTATAGCAAATATTAAGTTGGCTATCGAAATAAAATATTTGACCAGATGATAACATTGCAATTATCTTCAATTTTAACAATCAACAATAAACATTTTATAGTAAACTACTGTATTCATTGTATACTAACTAATACTACTAATTTACTATTAATAATTTATACTAACTTCTAAACACTCTACTAAATGTCAAGAGTATCCAAATATAATTCTTATTATGAAGTCTGCTGTTACGTTGATTTTCAGTGAAATCTAGTTCACTGGCATCAGCATAATAATATTCGGCCCCATGGTAACATAAGTAATTGTACTTTTTTTTTTTTTTTTTTTTTTTATCCTGCGAAAAATCCCCGCGGATACCTCCCCCGCCGGAGCCGGAGGAGGAGGTTATGTCGGACTCGAACCGACTAAAACGCACGCCGACTGTGGGCCGTCAGTTGCCGGAGGTGAGATTGTTGTAGCCATATCCCTCGCACCCCGGCCGGCATAAGTAATTGTACTAGCGTAATCTTGATGACAATACGTAGTCAATTTCGTAATCTGTACAAAGTGTACACATCCTTGTCCTGGCGGCAATTATTGTGCGATTCAGGTTTTACAGTTGACAACACTGTCTTATATCTATTTATCAGTACTTTTAATAGCATAAAGGGACATACATCTAACACTTCGAAAAATGACTCCTACATTTATTTTAATAGCAGTAGCAGGGTCCCCTGATTTGACCTCGCTCATCCATCATTCTGTACTAATAACCTCGTAGCTACGAGTAGCTAGTTCATTATACTTTAAGTCAATATCTTATACTACCGCTGGCTACCTTTATTAGTAATCTGTTATTATATTTTGATTTAAAGCTACTATGAAAGATGCTATTAGTTCTTCTTTGGTAATTAATCACAAGTAACAAGTATCTGTAGACTAAAGTACTTAACAATTTAATTTGTTTCCCGATAAGAACGCATTTAAAAAACAAAACTATTGAAATAACACAAGTATTTTCTTCAAATGAAGGCTATCAATACTGTACTTTTTATATAAAATTAGTAAAGCGATGTTTGAGGAATGAAAAATTATAGTAACAACATAAATATTCTTTGATCTAAGAAAAATCTTTTAATTGTTAAGACAATAACTAAAATGATCATCTAGAACCTATTTAGGTAGTGTTAATGTATTGCCTAGTACGATTCAATAGCAATTAAAAGTATATATTAAGTATAACAAAAAGCAATGACATGGATGCAACAATACGAAATTATTCTGCATGTGATTTATGAGATCATAAATTGCGAAATCAAGACTTCACGATAGACCACCGTCCAATATCCTGTAGGTGTCAGAAGAAATATTAAAAGTTAGATGACAAGTTTATAACTAGCAGTTTCACTGGTCGTTATACTTTGAAAGCTAAATGATGAATTCATGAACATGAAGGGATTGTATACACTTAACTTTCTTTAATACGTCCTAGATTGCATTGATGTATCTTATTCACTTTCGTTTCATTTCCAAACTATGTCTTTCTCTATTTTAGTCATTACATCATCTATTACCCCCTATTACGTGGGACCAAATATAATGATTGGTGAAATGTGGGAGTTAATTCACCTCTGTCTAACCCTTCGGGGATAAAGGCGTGATTTTATGTATGTATATATGTATGTATCATCTAGCGTCCCCTATTCACGCTGTTCTTGAATTGGTTCTTCAGCATCACTACTATTGATGATTTCATAATTTAGATTACGGAAAGGGTAATTAAAGATAACTACATAATTCAATCAGATGCTTAAAGTTTGGAAATAAATTCATGTGAACAAGATCCTTCTTATAATTTATTATGAGATGGTATTGTCGTATGGTACAAGTCTTATATTGAATCAAGAAAAATAATATGGTTATTACAAAAATGTGTATGTTTACCAAATTATTTAATGACTCATAACACATTGTCTCATAGGTTTATGATTAGAGCTTATGTGGTAAGATCTAGAATATTTTCTCTTATACAACATCTATGAAAAAATTGTTAAGTATTCTCTAGTTTTGATGAATACACAGGATAATAAAGCTAATAAGTTACTAATAGGGTCAATGTTTTAATGGAAAAGCAGTGGATTTATTAGTTTATTTTATTTCACAGCGAAAGGAGAGAGAGACAAAGGTGAGAGAAATTTCATATTTGTTTATACAATGACATTCATTTGAATCATAAATATTTTTATTAACTACTCGTGTTTCCATTGAATGATGTTTCCATTGGTAACGGTTTACAAAAATGTAATCTTATATATAAAACTCTTAGTCCTGACTGACTGATTGACTTAGAGACAACGCACAGCCTAAACCGCTGGTCCTAGAGACTTGAAATTTATAGAGAGTGTATGTTTTGATGCGTGGAGGTGTACTAAGAAACGATTCTTCAAAATTCAGACCCTAAGTGCCTAAAAAGTGCCAAAAACGTACTTTCTTATAACTCAAGAATGGCTGAACAGATTTTCATGATCTTTGGTTTATTGAATTTGGCTTTGTCGCCGAATAGCATTTATCACAATTAAAATGTGGCAAATTCACGAAATAATGTAATATTAAAGAAAATACGAAATATTATGGCGCTAATATCGCTAGCAAAATTGTTACCATGACAACGGAACTAAAGTGATGGTGTCAACGCTAAGTCACATTTTGATCTGTCAAATGATAATGTTTATAAAAATGTCACTCTCTATTGTGTAAGAGTTATGTACTGCAGTTTCTTTATTTAATTGATTGGAAATAGAAAAAAAAACATATGATAGCAGCGATGATAACTATCTAGAGCTGTATAAAATAATATACCTGTATATAAAAGAAAGCCTAAAAGTAATACAGCACATTATCATCCAGATCAATCCTCATTTACAAGCTCTCAAACAGTAAGGTATGTGAATTTAAATCTATTGACGCCGCCGATATAACACAAGGGGCGGCTTCATAGCTAGAAACAAAATAACAATTTATATCAATGGCTAAGGGCTAGAAACGTTTCACCAAATACACGAACGCCTGGCTTCTAGAAAACTTCACTTTCTTTCTTGATGAGAAGTATACTAAGGCAACAATAATAGAGATGGCAGAACACAATTCAATAACTTCCACTTATCAGCTGTGGGCTCAATTACTCAAGCACAGAGCACTTCTGATTAAGATGACAAAGAATATAATACAAAATGTTTATTTTCTTAATATTATTTTTAGATAATTATAAAAAAATTAAACCACCACAAATTTCAAGTATGTTGTTTTATTTGTATTCATTTTTGACGTATCACATAGTAATTTATGTATCCTCAGCATTTACCAACGCATTGGAGGACGTCTTCAAGACGCTGGAGTAGTTACATCTCGCACCTTCGGTTCGCCGATGACATCATCATAGTTGCGTAGTCGCTAGAACAACGGGGCGAAATGCTGCACAGCCTGAATGGAGCTTCTCGACAAGTCAGCCTCGGTGTAAACTTGGATAAAACCAAGATTATGTTCAACGAACATGTTGTACTGAGACCGATTGCCATCGAAGGAGCGACACTCGAAGTTGTTCAAAAATATTATCTACCTGGGGCAGGTTATCCAGCTCGGTAAAACCAACTTCGAGAAAGAAATAGCCAGAAGAATTCAACTGGGGTGGGCAGCATTTGGCAAACTACGTCGGGTCTTCTCCTCCCCCCTGCCACAATGCCTCAAAACAAAGGTTTTCGACCAGTGCGTCCTGCCTGTTATGTTACCTATGACCTACGGTGACGAAACGTGGCCACTGAAGGTGGGGTAGTCCGTGACCTAAAAGTCGTGCAGCGGGCTATGTAGCGAGCTATGCTTGGAGTTTCTTTGAAGGATAGAATTCGAAACGAGGTCATCCGACATAGAACCAAAGTTCCCGACATAGCTAACGAAGATCCAACTTTCTGTTTTGGAAATTAGTTTCGAAAACAGAATTATTATTCTTTCTTGGAAACCAGGTTCGTTAAAAGAAAAATAATTCTGCTATGAAAACCGGTTTCCAAACCTTCGTTTCCAATCTGGCCGTAGGGTTGCAGAATAAGCAAGCTAAAGTGCCAGTGGGCTGGCCACATCTGCCGAAGGACTGATGGCCGTTAGAGCAGACGAGTCCTAGAGTGGATACCGTGAGAAGGAATACAGAAGGTGGGACACCTCCTAGCCAGCTGGACCGACGATCTGCGAAAGGTGGCTGGGACGTACTGGATGCGGAAGGCGGAGGATCGGCAAACGTGGCGCATATTAGGAGAGGCCTATGTCCAGCAGTTGACTGCAATAGGCCAATTGATGATTTTTTGTATCCTTAGCATACAACAGCAACCTTCATAGTTATGGTATACTGATGATATCGCACTGGTTGACAGGGCTCTTAAAAGCAGGTGGAATCTCAGTTCTAAAAGAGCTTACGAACCTCTTTGATTCCGTCATCCAGCAGAACTTAACATGGAACTGTAGTGCGGTGGTACTGTTCTCCAAAAAAGGCTATAAGGTCTTGCTGAAGAATTATAAGACGCCTGAGTCATATCTCTATAGAAGTTTTGTTCTTGAGAATCGTCTTGAATAGTTGTGAATTCCAGCCACTGGAGCAAGTCGGGTTTTAAAAGGGTTATAGTGTTGCAGCCAATACTGTTGAGCAGATTATACAAAAGACCTGAGAGTATAATCAGCCGCTATGTATGGCATTTGTAGATTACGAGAAGCCTTCTGACATCATCTAGACCTGGGCATTTCTGGATTGTCTACGACAGTGTCGTGCTGATACGATATTTTCATTGCTGAGATGGTAATTTTAGATTAGAAGACGAAACCCAGAAAGAGATATAGGTACGTCGAAGGGTCGACAAGGGTTGGGCAACATTGGGAAAATTCGTCGAGGTTTCTACTCCCCTGTTATGACTCATGGGGCCCAAATGTGCAAACTGACAGCATATGTCCCCAACATACGGTGGAGGATCGAGTGCTATGGCATACTTTGGGTGAGGCCTAAGTCCAACAGTGGAATGAAATAGGCTATTGATTGATTGATTGATAAGAACGAAATGTTAGGCAATAGTAATTTTTTCTTACCAGTCTTTTTCTAGCCATTTACTAGCTATTGGTATAAAGATACTAATAGTATTTTTATTTTGTTGTAATATTCTAAAAATCTACCACTTTTTTGTAAGACAATGCCGATATTTCTTACAGTTTTCATTTAATATTTTGAAAAAAACACTACTGAGAGAGCGAAATAAGGTGTCGAAAGTTTATACAACAATTACTATTAGAACTATCGGGATACTTATATTTATACAACAAGTCCGTCAGTTTAGAAAAAAATACTATTGGTAGTCGACATCCACGCAGGCGGAGCTGCGGGCGAAAAGCTAGTGGTATATAATTAACTAGCTGTTGCCCGCGTTGATGTCGGTTATCGCGACCATACAAACATGTCGGTTATGTACCAAATTTCATCAAGATTTGTTCAGTTGGTTCAGTGGTTTGGGCGTGAAAGCGTAACAGACAGACAAACAGAATTACTTTCGCATTTATAATATTATTATTTCAACTAACTCCAATCTCTTCTAACTCAAACCAAACTATGACCATGATCCTATTGTACCACTATCCACCGAGGTCTGACGCTGAGACGAGCCACACTAAAAGCATGTTGTCACGTCCAATTTAGCTACGCTGTCACATTCAACTTCAGACGCCTCACTGATACAATTCGCCTTTTTGCTATCCTATGAAATATTAGAAAGGTGCGGGTGATGTGATAGGGGAAAATGTATTTGGATAATACTCGAAATAATATTATTTCGACCATATTTCTTGCTGGAGAATTGCTGAAGAAGATAAAACTGTGAGGAAGATCGTAGATGTTTTAAGTAAGAGTAAGAATTCTTTCCTGAAATTGATCTTAATGAAAATATTAGCTTAAAATTTTTCTTTATCATTGATCTGAGTTTAATACTTTACTTCGTAATAGACATTTACTTACGAAATAAGTCTGCAAGTAGAAATATGAAGATAATTTTGAAACGATGTACAAAATATCTCTACACAAGTGAAGAAATCTATGTTACAGGGAGTTTACAAACACACAATAAACCGACTCGAAAGTGTAACGAGACTTGGTACAAGTCTCTAAATCGTAGTTGGCAAGAAGTTAGGTATTGAACAAAATGTATCACTGGGAATTTATCAAGGATATTGAATAAATGTGTTCCCTATTTTCTTTATGTTAATATACCAGTAAATACTAGTTATATATCCCTACTAATATTATAAATGCGAAAGTAACTCTGTCTGCCTGTCTGTTACGCTTTCACGCCTAAACCACAAAACTGATTTTGATCAAATTTGGTATAGGGGCAGATTAGACCTTGAGAAAGAACATAGGCTATGTTTGGTCGCGATAACCGACATCTACGTGGGCGGAGCCGTGGCCAACAGCTACTATTTAATGATAAGAATAAATAAACGAAGTAATCTGAGACTATATGTTCAGAAAATTTCTCAAGTCATAGAGGATATTTTTTACTACCATTACAGATCACGTATCGTATAAAAATTCAAATATAGACAAAGGGAAACGTTGGATGCCAAACAAACGATAAAATAGAGTATCCCTATTCTGATATTCCTTGCAAGCAAGAAATATAAAGATTTATGGGTTTCACGAATGAAATTCAAATAACCAGTTATATAAGCCCAGTAGTAAATTCATGCATATAATATGGTAGGTAGGTCAATCAAATACAACAAAAATAATTCGTTGGTACGCAAAAACTACAAAGTAAAACCTTTGAATATTACAGTGGAATCTTTGGTCCCTTATAGATCAGATTTTTAAACTTAGATAACAAAACATAAACGTTTCAAATATTTACTTAATAGTAACAAAAACTTCTGTAAAATACTATAGAAACCTGCAAAATGGGGTCACAATTCCATTAGTCTTATAAACAGTTTGAACTCGCAAACATAGATTCGAAATATAGTTCAACTGTTCAACTCCATTTCAAATACAAACTGTTCAAGTACCAAAATAGATGTAACAACATTCTATCAACAAACTTAAGGCCTTAGATCTATGTTACTAGCACTATTAAGCACAGATAAACTAGGTAGATCTATATGCTAATAGGGTTTAGTTCGTATCAGTAAGTTTGTTTACAAGCTCTATATAAGGTCTGTCTATTAAGTACGATTGACTTGTAAAATTGACTGCTATTACTTCGATCAATTGACTTGATAATATTGCTACTTAATATTTGTAAGTGCGGATCGATATCAGAACGGTGATTAAGGGTTAACTAATATCAGGCGCTTACTCAAGAGAAATGTAATCTACGAGTATCAATTTAAATCCTATTTATAAATTTCTTGATAAAATATAGAAGTTGGTGGTATTAATGATATATAATTACTCGTGGGTTTCATTATTAACTTTATATTTCTACAAAAATAACAGTAACAGGTTGAAGTTATCAGCAGCAGATATTTTTTTATGTGTAACTCTTACTTCAAACTCGGTATGGGAACCAATTTATAATATTGACTTTACCAAAACAATTTCTCCTTTGCTACTTGTGTTTTAAATAATTAAGTTCATTTATTTAATCATTCATAAATTTTTTGAGGTTCCTTCTGTTTACTCTGCATTTTTTATTATAACCATGAATTTCAATAACAGTCTTGTTATTTTTAACACAAGTTTCGACGTGGAAGTAATGCGTCTCAAACGGCACGCCACAAATGTAACAAGAACGAAGTGTGCAAGTAATTCAGTCACTTTCGTTACGAAGTACTATTATTTATTCTGTGCTTTCGTACGGAAATTTTTGACCTAACAAATAAACTTTGTGGTCTTAGAAAAGGTTGATAATGAGGAGTTGAAAGAAGAAGAAGTGCAAAGGTGTCATACTAAATTGAATACTCAACTTAATTAATCTCAAACTACGGCTGATATTATCCTAATCTTAAATAGTTTAGATAGAAGTTACTGCCAAAACAAGAAATTCAAAGAAAAGGAGATGATTTATTTTCGGCCCATCAATACAACGACTTTTAAGTTTTTGTTTCTTATGTAAAACATCAAAGCGAGAGTGAGAGAAGAGAGAGACAACAGAGAATAGGGCATGAACAGTCATTGTACAATATGCACAAAATACGAATCCATTTATTATCATAATTGGACGAAGAATGTTCCAAACTCTAACCGATTCACGATAACTTATTAAAGAGTGTTTTTATCATTTATTGTATTTGTGAAAATTCTTAATATTTCACAAACATGACAAGATGTTAAAATGTTGCCAGACATCTTCTTTACCATAGACTCAAATCGATTAAGAATGCGATTGTATTCGATGAAACTTCAGGCACGTACGTATAGGTTTTTTCTTCAAATCTTCAATCTTACAATTCTCATTCCATATGACATTATCGAAAGTTTTTGCTAATAAAAGTATTTTGCTATAAACGAATCTTCATAGAATGCGTTGTAGATAGTTTTATTTCAATGTGTAATTGAAACAAAACTATCTACAACGCATTCTATGAAGATTCGTTTTCAGTTATTTCATTACATACTGTCATCATCAATATACTGATTTATCTCCGGAGAATTAGGCAGAGTGAATTAACACCCACATTTCACCAGTCCCACGTAATAGAATCCGTTTAAATATTTTTATTTCAATGATGTTATAACACAACAGTCCATATTATTTACACTATGCCTGTCTAGAAGTAAACACTAAACTACAATACTCTCAGGTTATAGCTTTACGAATACAAAAATACAACGTTAGGTTGGGCATTGCACTCTTTACCTACTTGGTTGTCGTCATCATTATCGTGGCCTAACCTTCGAGTCCGGGGTGCACCTCTTCCAGTCATCTGACCTCCACAGCCCGATAATGAAGATTATTTTAATTTAAAACTGATGTTTTAGTTTTATTTTAAAGTATCAATTGAGGAATCGATTCCATGTGGTAAAAATTGTTAGCGATTACGATTTCATTATTTCGAATGGCAATACAATCCCAAAAGTGCCAAAAATTGTTTGACAGTTATTTTGTGATTATTTTGAGTGATTGATTAGTGAATTTTCTTGTTGTTCAATGATCATTGTAAAAATAATAATATTATATAGTACAGACGTTACACAGGCAGCTGCTATGTAAAGCAATGGCTAGTATTGAATAATATGGACGAGTGGAGTATTACAGTGTCTATAAGTGATGTAGTCAAACAATTCTAATAAATAGGTACACCAGTCGTACCGCCAACCATCTTTTTCAGATGAATTACTGCAAATCAGTAAACAACCAAGGCACTAGGAGAATGAATGTTATTTACATTAATTGAGTTTTCTTTTTGCTCATTTACTATAATTACTATGATTTGTATGCTTTTTGGACGACATACCTACCAGCAATAAAAAACGTTTTATATAGGTACCTATGTAATAAATAAATATTATTATAATATGGTTTTGTTTGTTTTTATTTCATTGGATACCTACTTTCATTTCATGGTGTAAGTATGAATCATCATCTTAGGAATTTTGCCTAGTTGTAACCGAGGCTTTTACCGGCCGCTTGCTCCTTCTCTTTTATTCGGTTTGGAAATATGCCTTTTATGGCAGCGGCTGCCGTCTGACCGCCCAACTAGTAAAAATAATCCTGCTTTTCTACATCCGAAAAACATATAGACTGTGAAAAACGGCACATGCCCGTACTTTGAAATCACATATTGATGTATTCACGGCCATGCGGGTTTTGTCGGTTCGAGTCCGACATAACCACCCTCACTGGCTCCGGCGGATTTGAGTGGATTTCCACTTGTTAAAAAGAAGGTTATTGCCCTATCCATCTTCTATTTATTCAATACATTGCATAAGACATGATTTTAATGACGTCTATTATTATGTCATACTACCTAAATAATAAAATTATAATTTTCTGAGATTGGCGCCATGACAGTTTCACATTGATTTTAGTATCAGTTTTGATTTGGTTTATATCAATGCTCCGGTTAGACTAGCTAAGAAGCAATGTACCATTGTAATCCCGATAAAATTACAAATAAATCAATACTCGTTTCATTATTGTTCTCCAAAATTTGTAGGTGGCCGAAAGCTCAAACATAAAAAATCGTCTCCTTTCAGTCATTCCAAACAAGTGACTGTAGATGGTTTTACTAAAGGGTTGTTTCTTTTTTAAAAATGAACAAACAACATCTTTCGGATGAGATGACACTCCAATTACTCCATAGGCTGGCCAGGTTTTGAGGATAACATTAATACTTAGTTCATGACAGAAAAAATAGACTACCTCAGTGGAATAGAAGTAAAAAGCTTGACTACTACATACGAGGTCTTGGGTTTAATCCCTAGATAAATAAATCCAGGGATTGTAATTAACTTTCCAGCATAGTCTTAAGCAGGAAAACCAAAGTTATCGAAATGGGATGTACTCTTTTTATATCGCAAGTCACTCTATTCTATTCTATTCTAACAGGAACAGTAATAGGAAGCTTTTAAATACAAAAAAGTTTATGAAAGTCCGTATTAATGGTCTATGTCTTGCTAGTCCCTATATTCTTGCTGGAAATATTAAGATACTATCCTCGTACCTAAAATATCTTGGAGCCTCTACTCATCACGGCAAACACAACACTATACAAGTCGTGCTATTTTGCTAACTTACTCGCCAGTCTCGCAGCTCGAAATTACTCCAGCTTGCACATCTAAGGAAAAAAAGATCACAAGCTTTCAACTGTCTTCTTCACAGAGTATTCTTAGAATTTCGTCTTACAAAAATGTCTTTTCGCCTCGGAGTACACAAAGGGGTGTATTTGTCTAGAGACATGAAATATTCATATTTCAATAATGCTGCCTACGACTCACCTTGTGCTTCATAGTATAAGTTTATAACGGACTGCTTGTGAGTTCAAGCTAATAAATTATCTTAGAAAACTTGTCGTCCTTAGTGCATTTTATGTATGTACATAAATAGGAAATTGTGTTATAACAGCATCATAAATCTGGGGTACCTATTTATTTTCGATGAGATTTGCAGCACCAGTATTAACTATAGTAGGTATTTTGTTCTAATTAAAATATTATTTTATAAATGTTTACTGTGTTTAAATCACAAAACGCAATATAATTTTAAAAATTCATTTCATTCGCTAAATAATACTTCACTTTACTTGAAAAATAAGTTTACTTATGAAAAAACTGACTTATTAAAACGACCAGGCTATTAGCCTTATTATTAAAAAATATTATAATTTTTCAAACTCATTGTTTATTGTAATTTTATTGTAACATAAATACTCGTAGTTAAATTGACCAATCAAGAAGAAAATTAAGAATATATTATTTCATGATTGATCTGAATAATTAGTTATATTATAACGATTGGCATTTAAATGTTTGTTCATTTGGTTAAAACTTCCAACGTGTACGAGTTCAAATATTGAATAAAGGAAATAGTAGTAACAAACAACGTATTATTTGTCGTCGTTATATTGACACTGGATAGCAATTAACAGAGTTACCTGGCCAGGTTGGTGTCCGTTGGCCAATCCATTACAAACCCTTCCTGACTGTGTTCGTGCTACTTTTACAAAACTTTTTTGCAGCGTTTTCCAACGGTTTCAGATTATCGAAATATTGGAGATAATGTTCTAACAGCAGTTTCTGGTATTATTTTAAAGTAGTTCAGTAATTTTTGCCATCGCGACAGTGAAGTATAAAAAAAGTATTCAGTTTTTTTTTAGTAGGTATCTACAATTTGACACAACTATGTAATTTATATTCCTATATTAGCAGTTATAGTAGTAGTATAATGTTTATATAAACTAAGTTTTGTTTTCCATTGTAGGTAGGTACCATAGGATTATACATATTATAAAAATGATCGAGTCTTTGTTACTTAAAATAAATTAATGAATTTTGATTTAATTTGATATTTCACCATACTTACTTTTTTGAAACCTTACCTGATGGGAGGTGGGTACCAGTGGCGGATCCAGGGGGGGGGTCGTGGGGGTCATGACCCCCCCCTGGGCGGGTCACCTACTAAAAAATATCCCAATGTCACTGATAAATTTTAAAAAATACCACGCATAAGAAGACTGTCTCTTTGTACCTAATAGTATTATAATTTTATGAGGCACCAAACATCAGTATGAATATTATTCGCACGATTGAAAATTTCAATTTATCGTGCAGCGCAGCCGATCAACCGATGGACTCGAATAGTTTTCAGACCTGACACCCTGTCCGCTATGTTAAAGAAATAAGCGCGAATGACTAACCAGGCCGGCAGTCGAAGGTCTGGAGCTGACAGCCATGAGGTCCTTTTTCGATTCGGGCAACAATTTGACTTGTGCTCAGCTGTGCAATTCACTAAGCAAGCACAACGATGCGACAACGATGCGAGGCGCAACGTAGATTGTCATTGGTCAGATTGTATCACGTCATTGGAAATCGACCAATGACAGTGTTTATCGCGCACATCGTTGCGACTCGCATCGTTGTTGCATCGTTGTGCTTGTTAGTGAATTGCACAGCAGCTTCAAAGGCCCCGTATTTATGTTACTGTTTGCTTACAAAAACTTTTTGTGAACTTGGAAGAAGCCTTCCTTTCTGGATCCGACGTAGGTAGTCACCAAAGCACCCGTGCCCGGTAATAACCTGCGTCAGCAAGTACGAGAGGCAGCCATGTGGCCTCTCTAGCCACTCCCCCATAGGATGGGATGGGCCTTACTACCGCTATTACCGCGGGCCCAGCGGTTGTGGCCAGTGGCCATCTTCTGCTGCGGATGACGCGGCTGGCTCATATGCCTGGTCCTTTTTTTTTTATCGTGCGAAAAATCCCCGCGGATACCTCCACCGCCGGAGCCGGAGGAGGAGGTTATATCGGACTCGAACCGACTAAAACGTACGCCGTCTGTGGGCCGTCAGTTGCCGGAGGTGAAATTGTCGTAGCCATATCCCTCGCACCCCGGCCGACCCAGGGCCATATCTCTCGATCTGATCCTCTTCCGATGTAGGGACCATAGAGTCCCCAGCTCGCTCCCAGGTACGGGGAGGCACGCAATGCGCGCCGCCGCGGCCTGCTACTGCTAGGGTGACAGGCGGCTCCACCCGTCTCCCCCAGGCCCGCGCTCATGGGGGACGGAGGTCATTCTGCAACCTCCGACGCCCGAGTTGCCGCCGCTCGTCGCGGGCCGCGCGGTTTGCGATTCTCCTTCGCTCCCGCTCCGCCGCCTACTTTACGAGCATTATTTGCTCGCAGAAGGAGGCGCCGGTAAAAAATAAAGTACCTGGGATCTGTACTTCACGTAACCGGTCATATCAACCGCGACGTCAAGGCACGAATTGCCGCCATGTGGGCCTAGGGGCGGGAAATGATTGGCGTCACATTTGAACCTAAAATGCCAGTCTGGTTGACGGGGTAGGTCTATAAAACGATCATTAGGCCTGTCTTTTTACACGGCTGTAAGGCGTGGCCGCTGCTGGAGCGACATAAGCAGGAGCTACGTGTCACGGAGATGACATGTAGTGTACCATAATGCTGCGGTGGATGTGCGGCGTCACACGTAAAGATCGCATGAGGAACTCTCAGATCCGCGGCAGCCTTCATGTCCGCGACATCACACATAAAATACAAGAGAGCCGCCTTCGCTGGTGTGGCCACGTCTTGCAGCAACTGCCAGGCTACGTGGGTAGCAAATGGCTGGCAGTAGCATAGCCACCGGGACCAGGTGGAAAGGATAGGCCCAAGAAGTCTTGGCTTTAAGTCGTGAAGGGTGACATGCGTGCAAATGGTCTCATCTCACCACCATGGACGCCCAACGTCGTGCGAAGTGGAGGAGGAAGTGACGGAAGGCGGCCCCTGAGCTCCGAGGTCGCCTCGGATTCGGAAGCAATCAGGAAAATATGTACGATAATCATGAAAGGGGGAGGCGCGCATCGCGCCGCCAACGCGGCCTGCTTTTTCTAGAGTGTCAGGCGGTTCCCCCTGTCATTTCCAGGCCCGTGCTAATGGGGACCGATATGGAGATATTGATACGATAATGGAGATGTTGAGTGACCTACGTCGCCCGAGTCCTTCGCGCATTGTGTATTATGCGGAATAGGAAACAACTAAATCTTCTCCAGACCCGTTCCCCCGCCTTCTTCTCGAGCATTACTTGCTCTCAGATGGAGGCGGTGGCAGCCGCGAGCTTACGGTTTTACGCCATCACTGTAAGCAACTTCAACTCCACCATGTCCCGATAAAGCTGGGACTTCGTAGCCTCTATTTCTCGCCTTTTGATACGGATTTAGTACCGAAGGTGCTCTGACATCTTTTTTCGCCATAGAGTCTCCTGCAGGAGTCCTCCAACCCCCTCAAGCCAGAGTGCCAGCTGCGTCCTTCAACTTGGGGGCCAGCAGCTTAACCGGGTTCTGGATCGTATTTAACAACAGTCGTTCAAGGTATCTTACTTTTCTCCTCTCACCTCATTCCTCCTCCATTATTTCGTCATGAATTTCATACACATTTATTTTCATTGTATTGTTCAATGACATTTTATTGGGAGACTAGACAAAACCCCGAAACCCCCCCCCCCCCCGAAACTATGTCACGGCTACACCATGACCCCCCCCTGAATCGAAAGCTGGATCCGCCCCTGGTGGGTACCGTGGCCTATGGACGAGTGCAACACCACCAGAACAGAAAGATTCTGTGCCGTCAGTACTTACTTACAATAAAATAAAATAAAACTCCTATTTTATTTATTGATTTCAGACGTAAATCAAATTGCCGTTCCAATTTCTCGACTTCTGTGAAAAGTAAGAAAATGACATCACAAATGCACACAGCGTGCTCAAAGTTAATGGCAATAGCCGACAACGGTAATTGTTCCTTGCCGTACGAAACGAAGCCGGATATAATCGGACATGTCCGGATGTAGCTGGGCATAACGCAAGGATAATTGCCGCGTGTAGATCGATAGACGGATATCCATGCGGATGGCGTGCTGCTCTAATTGCCAGGCCGGGGTAAGGGTATTAGTTCCGAATATTGATTCGGTGAAGTATATACGAGTAGGAGATATAGTGCACAATTTAGATATAGGTTGGTAACTCGTATTATGGGTTATGAGCATCCGAAACCTTTTATGAGAATTAAATGTCAATATTCTGGTCGATAACATAATTAGAGACAGATATATACCCAATTAAAGTGTAAGTGTAAATCCATCTTTTTTTAAATTAGGTCATATTCCAATTAGTTACGATGGTTAGACTGAACTGGGCGAAGCCGCAGGCAACAGCTACTGGAGCAGGAACTGACTTCTATAAATTTTCTTAATGTAGGTAGTCCCACTGTTTATTCATGAAAATTACTCATTAGCATAATAGATACTTACCAACTCTGGAAAGGTGTTTACTTAAATATGGCTGGACACTAAACAAACAAAAACTACGCATTTGTGGTTTACATTTGCTTAGCTTTCCAACCATATCGTACTGCCATAGACATTAAAGCTGCGTTTCCACCAGAAATGTGCAAAAATGTATAAGTAATGAGGGAATAGAACCAATAGACCCCTCGCTCAGCGCAGCTCTAGTGGAAACGGTTCAGTGAGGTCTTTATACATGCAAAATAAGAGAAGAATATGTGCTACGAATGTGATGCGATGAATGTATGATAGAGACAGACGCAAGCAAAAAAATTGTACCTACACCTCACCCCACTCGCATTAGGAACGAGCCTGCTTCACATCTTGGCATCGCTCATCTTCGCACCGTGTCACAGCATCGCTGTCGTCATCACTAGGAATCTTCACACAACTTAGCAGCCTAGCACATTTCCAGTGGAAGCTCTCACACCATTTCATAACCTTGCTGCCTTCTTTACACCGCTCCGCCACATCGTTCATCTCTGGTGGATACGCAGCCTAAAAGAGAGGTTCTTTTTTAATGTCTTTGCGTACCGCATTTAGCTAGTTGCATTGTTGTCCATTATTATCTTGTTGGTCTTATGAGAACATTAGAGATTCGGTGAATAACATATAAATGGAGTATAACAACATTTGTATGCAAATTTTGACTGATAAAACTTAAGAATCAAAATATATTTACTATATTTCATTTTTATTTGGCTAACGTCATCATCAACATCTGAATGCCAATATAGGTTAATCCAAGGTACATAATATTTATTTAATCTAAACTGCAATGTTACATACATACATATGAAATTCATAAATGTGTAGGTACTCAGCTTTTCATCTATCTAAACAACACACGCACGGTGTGTGACCGTACAATCATAATCTGAAGGTCTGTAAGGTGGGTGAGGGTGACCGTACGAAAGGGTTACAATTAAATGGAACGCGCCTGATAAAAGTAGAGAGCAACGACGTGCACAATAATTACAAGTAGAGCTTTATATTTGTATTCTCAGCTCTAAACATTTGAATAGGTACTACACACCTACCCATTTGCGTATTTGAGAGCCTCATATTCCCTTACGTCCCGCTCAAATCCTTGGATTGTTTGAAGTATTACAGCTACTCATAAGAGCTCTCTTGCTCATTCTCTTATTTTGGCTGTTAAGTATAGGAGCGACTGCCGTCTGACCTCCTGACCCCGAGAGGAACTCCTGCACGTAAGTCCACAGGTGTCCACAGGCCTCTTTCAGAGGAAGATTAGATTGATTGACTTACTAATTTTACTGGATCTTCCTTTTGATCAATAGAAATACTAAAGTTTACCGCAGTACCTAGGTACCTACATATCTAAATGAGATAATAGAGACATTTTAATTTATGCAGAAGAATTTACTACGGCAAAATAATATCTATAATCATAAAGTATATAATGTGTTGAATTCGTTCCAACACATTTATTCGAACGGAGTCTGTCCAAAGCAGCGAAATAAGAAAGAGAACGGTATTTTTTCTTTATAGTCAGCATATTTGTCCATTTATTTAACGAAGAGCGCGCCATAAAGAACATTAACACAATCTATGAGCTGTAGTTCATATAATAATGGGCTTGTTTATGTGGACTACGAGGCCTTCTAGTCAAGAATTCCTTTCGAAGCAAAATATTCTTTGTATATTTTTTTGAATATTCAGGCCACCAATTTACTACGTCCAAGTAGTAAAGACAGTAAGAACCTAGGGTGAAATCCAAATGATGTGGATGACCATCCCAGATACTGACAATCCCAAAATGGTGGTCCCTACCTTGACGACTCTGGCAGATGTTTTTTCACAGTCCACTTGAAGAGCCCGGGATTGTGAGAAAAACACGTGTGAAGAACATAATAATATCACTCTTTGCCACGTGACAAAGTCCCAGCAAGCCAAATATCTATAAGATACAACTAAAGTACTACAATATGAAGTGTAATGATCAAAGATATTAAAACGCTTTACAGTGCTGGTTTTTGTGTTCATGTTGAAATAACATGGTAGTGTGAAAACGCATTGGAACGTAAAATGTAGCTTAAATTTTCTCGTTTCGTATTTCGGTGGATAATTCCAGTTTGCATTGGATTTTCCTCTCGAAGTCAATTCCCCCGTAATTCCATTTCGTCGAGATTAAAAAGGGTCTTGTTGCATAAATTGATCGAATTATTGTAATTTTTTGACGATGAAAGCTTCAAAGTTATTTATGTATTAAAAATTGGATCGAATAATTCAGTTACGTGGGGATTCGACACAAAAATTTGACATTATTTTTTACGTAGCCTTTATTTTGATAAGTATTTACATAATCGTCTGCATAGAATATTGAAACGCATTAGAGACAACAAAAAAAAATGTTGATGGTTCTTGTTGAAACACTATAATATAGCTACAGAAAAAAAAAATCAATTTTCACATATTTACCTACCTACCTTCTGTTACCGTAGCCTGTTATATTTCTTATATCTTTTATCCAACCAATGTTAGCCTGGAATAGATTTTAACCCCACCAATTGCATATCAACTTTAGATTTTAAGTTACTTACAAAATTGTAATTCATTCTATTTCGGTTGCTATCCAGGATATTTATCTATCTAAATTGCATCTATACCACAGCGGAAGATTAATGCAAGGCCACACATGCCTTAAATTTCCGCCGAATATATTGTGTTCGGCGCTTGGTAATACAATTTAAAGTTTTGGAGCCCACATGAGCCTTCGTCTGGTTACCATAGCAACGCCCTCTCTACGGATTGCTCGCCTAAATTCTCAGTAAACGCACGACGTGTGTGGATAAAGGAAGCAATTTTCCGAGAGGTGAATATCATTAGCTGATCTGATCGCGTTCAAAGCTTGCAGATTCCATTAGCTATACAAACCTTTGGAATCGAATACCTTATCATAATTCCGCCTTCAGCGACAATATTCAAATCGCTCAATGCGTTCAAATGCCTGGCGAAAAAATGAGGCCAGCGGAGTAGAATTGACATGCTTGTTGTCTTAAAACGCTGTGGAGATAAAAATTCTCTCAGAGTTTATTAATAGTAGATAGATAGGTTTATGGTTAATCTTCTGGATAAATATCAGGATATTACGAAATAAGGAAAATATATTTATGTTTACAGTAATTCTGCATCGTAGTTATGGACAAAAAGTAGCTGAAAATTGGATTCCTATTTATCCTATTTACAGAACTGGTGCGCATTTTATTTTGTATACAAATATATGCTGTACACAAATGCAATAACAAAGGGACACTTCATTCTCACCTGGGTAAATACCTCTACTAAAGTAGCAGTGTCAAAATTTTCTGGTGGCAAGGCAAGGTAAAAAAAGTTGGCAAGCAAAGTTGGCTGGCAAAAGGAAATAATATGTATTGTATTCTCTGCCGACCTCATTGGGAAAGAGGCTTGTCAGTATGAATGTATGTATAGAATGTATGTATTTCTGTCGCATAATATTAAGTATAACAATGCTACTCTCCATGCAACATATTTATTAGTACTTAATCAGTTCAAAGTTTGTGTCTAATATGTATAAATAAATAATAAAAAAAATGTTTATTTACCCAACAACTACAGACGCAAGGTAGGTAAGACAGGTATAGCTGCAAGAATCCGTACAATAACCGTAATTTTGTCATCGGATCGTTGATACATGATTTGATGAAAAACCAAACAAAGTGGATCTAGAAAAGAAAATCAAATCTTTCAGATTGCCGGAAAAAAAATTGTCAGAGCAACAATCGCCTATACGTTTGTTCACCCCGTTTATGCAACACATTTGTTAGTACTTGTTTAACTCAAAGTTTGTGACTAATATGAGAATAATAAAAATGGACATCGATCAAGTCAATCTAAGTTTCTCAATGAATAATAATTTCGTCATCGGGTCGTTGATACATGATTTGATCAAGAACCAAAGTGAATCTAAAAAACAAAATCAAATCTTTCCCATTGCAGGAATTTATCACATCGCAATGAAAAAAGAATTGTTAGAGCAACAATCGCCTCGACTACGTTTATTCACCCCTATATTTACAGTCGGGATTTTCTGATTGTAGACGGGATTTCCCCGCAATACTCGTGTCGTATGTTAGTTGTTTTTCAATGAACCGCTGTGTTTTTCACTATATGCAAAAGTTATTTGATCTTCTAAATATTACGTTTCTTTTTATGGAATGTTTTGATCCTTTAACCTTGATTGTGTTTCTTTGGTGTGACAAAAGTATAGAAGTGTGTGGACATTAACAATCTTTAGCTATTATAAATCTCCTTGCTACAATACACATAATATTAAAATAAAATACATATTTATCTATTTCTTTTGCATAACGAGTAAGACACAAATAAATTCATTATTATCTAGCATTTTTAGCTCGCAGAATAAGCAATCAGAAGTGGCAGTGGTCTAGCCACTTTTATGGAACCACCGACGGCCGCTGGAGCAAACGAGTCCTAGAGTGGAGACAGATGACAAACGAAAGGTAGGACGCTCCCTAACCAGATGGTAGTCAGGACTGACGACCTGAAAAAGGTGGCTGGAATGGACTGAATGCAGAAGGCGGAAGATCGAAAGAAATGGCGTACCTACTTTGGGAAATGAATATGTCCAGCAGTGGACTGCTAATTGGCTAATTGATTTATCAGTAGATCGTTCAACAGGCCATGTACTCTGCCTGGCCTACCTAATAAGATCTACGGTGCCCGAACCAACCCTGCCTGCAAGCCGATAGGACATGGACAAGACGAGGTTTTAACTTTTTAAGTTAGAAGGTTTTATTACATTAGGTTATACTTGGCTTCAATCTGCTTATTCGCTAATTGCTAGTATATAAAGCTGTTAAATCATAATAGCCCTTACTAAGATCATCGCAATCACCTCTAATCGTACATTAGGGAGCAAGGGTATCCCTTGTAAACCGCAATGAACAGCCCAACTAATTATGCCATTACCCATACTGTAATTACCACATTTGGCGAGCGTATTAATGTTAGTAATAAAATTTAATTAGCGCCAAAATGATCAGTGATAAGTAATCACATTCAGACTTATGTAACGCTGTTATCTAATAGTCATTAGATAATTAACGCCAATAAATATGGAAGAGGTAAGCAGAGGAACAGGGATCAAGCAGATAGTGACAAGATGTACTCATCATCATCACCTTTACGTAATCCCGGTCGCATCCGAAGCTTTCACCTCGGAGTCCGGGGTCCGCATTTTTCAGTATAATTGCGTGTTTGGTTGAACTTCAATATTTTTCGTGAAGCGACCTCCACGATCTAAAGGTGAGTATTATAAATCATATAAATTTTGCAGTAAGATCAGTTGTTGAACTTTTATAAGGCTCCACTCCAACTACCCGTAATTATTGTCATAGATGTTCATATGACAACCGGCCCTCAACCGGGACCGACGACGTGCTCCCCGAGACACGACAAGATGTACTTTTTACAATAACACCGACGATGTCTCAGCTGTCCCGTTCATAAACACCGTGTAAGCCAAACCAAAGGCTAGGATGTGATTGCATCCAAGCCTTTGGTTTTGTTTTGAAGAACGCTAAAATCATGATAAAAGAAGCGCCTCTATGCTATTTTTAACTATAATTTAACTCAATGCCAACTTTTGTCTAGATTCATTCAGTAGTTCGGGTATGATTGAGTAACAAACATAATAAGTCCATCAAAATTTTCGCATTATAAATAGTAAGATTGGCAAGAATGGCAGGCTAAGTATTGTACTTTTTTATCAACTTTTCTTTACAACACATACGACATAGCTTAGCTTATAAGTACTTCTTCTTCTTCTATCGTGGCGAAGGCGTCTCGTCTCTCAAATTGTATTCTCCCAATATGCTGCGATCTAGATGGTGTTCTCGGAAACCCACATCCTCTTGTGTGTATGAATGTGGAGTTACACCACACGTGTGGAGTAACTCCACATTCATACCTATACTAAAAATATATTTTAAGTACCTACACCAAGTCGAGTAGCATAATAATTTTGGTTAGAACCCGTACCATAATATCCTAGACACACTAGACGCTACGTGCTAACGCAAACGTAGTCGAAACTATAACAGTATTCATAAATACCAAGGTAATACCACAGGCTATTCTCAGAAGCTATCAATAGAATCAGTTATGAGGCCAGGAATCCCCGGTAAATCCCCTTAAACGAAATAGCGAGTCCCGTTCTAGACTACAGATAATAGTTTCTACTGGAATATGTAAAAAACAAGGGTAGAATTGTTTTCCTTTGTGGAAAGTTATTTTCAGGTAACAGAAATATGTAGTTCGGACAATTTATTTAAAATAATTTAGTGTGAAGAATATGTACTTACTTATAAAATAAAATAAATTATGGAATTTAAAGGTATTTAAACTTTCATGGTCGTTCACCGCCAGTAATACAGTTCCTCCGTGATCATGGTGCTTGCAACAACGCCGAAATATCGGAAACTCCAAATAATACTTGGTAAATATCCCGAAAGTTCGAATAGTAAATTATTGAATATTATGTTTCTACATACATAGGTACATACTAGATTCGGCAGAGGTGAACTAATATCAACATTTCACCAATCATTGCATTAGATTCCATGTAATATTCACAGCAATAAGTGAACCCATTACCGAATGCCGGGCACTATTAATTGTAGACCCAAGCCACGCATCTGCGGCTGAGTCTGGGCTGTAAGTATATACCTATCTGTCTGATGTGATTTCTGTATGCAATAATTAATACAGATTTATAGGTGAAATAATCTTCCAGTCTCACGTTATACTGAACTACAATGATGGATGTGAAAAAATATACACACATTAACAGATTATAAAATTTATTTTACATAAGTTGTCACGGTATAACCCGTGCATGACATTTATAACCACAGTTTTCATCAACTTGGCTACATAAAATATATAGCAGATTTTAAGTCAAATCGTAAACTTTGATTCTTAATCGATTTGAACAGTTAGCATAATAAATGCTTCAAAATTTCATTCAAATCGTAAACTTGAAGAATAAAACGTTCATTTTTACAGTATTACTAGCTGATGCGCGCGGCTTCGAGCGCATGGAATTTTGTTCTCCTTCCCGTTCGCCCGCGTGGAATTCTGTTCTCGTTCCTGTGGACTTCTTTTTTACATAAAACGTTCCATAGAACTTAAGGAACATTACGAGAAAAACAATTTGCCGAATCGATCAAGCCGTTTTGTAGATTTGCGCTTAAACATCCATATGTAGTTAATTATAACAGAGTGCATGAAGACCCTCTAAAGTCTAAGAGGGCAAGTTAACCTCGCCTGATAACCGGCTTATCAGCGGCACATAATCAGAACCAAAGGAGTAAAAGGATCCCACGCTTTAAGACATGTTTAATTTGGTTTATACGGATTTTATGCGAGAGACTGCCGTCTGATATCCCAAACCCAAGAGAAAAGCCTGCCCCAGAGCCTCGTTCGTCAACTTCAGAACTAATAATATACATGCATAGACGAATATACTTCGAGCAGGTATACACAATGAAAACCCCATAAAATGATAGGTACCTACGTTAATTTGATTTATGAAAACAACCAACTAACTTTACCTTTACTCAAATTACACGTGCAAGGGCGGACAGACGAGCAATTAATCTAAATTAGAGCGATTATTTAACCCTTACCGGTTATTATTCAACATGGCCCGTGCATCAATTCTACACCGTTGCCTTTTACTTGAAACGGGAAACTGTACGTATATTATTATTATTGTTCACGTTTGTTTACATTTCGGTGGGAACCAATTTGAACTAGTCTTGTGTCAGTTCTTATTTTTAAATCATTCATTTACACTTAAATTCAGTAATCTGTTGTTTTTATTTGTGAACTATAATTTTATTGATGAATCATAAATCCATTAGTAGTTAGTACCTAGTCTAAATAAAAAGATAAACTCATTTGTATAGAAGCTGAGTTTTATATTAGAGTGAACAATCGCAAGTTCAAGTTGTTTATATTTTTCTATCTTAATAGATTTGAATAGTTAGCATTTCATTAAATAATAACGATAAATAAATTTTGTAGTAGTAGTTAAGATACATATTTATTTTAAAACAAATTAACAAATTTAGATAGAACTTTGTCCTGTTTACTAAATAATGTAAATTAGAATTAAGTACTTAATTATTGTTTCAGAATTATTTAAATTGTCATTTGGTCTAACATAACTGAACGTATTTTTGTAATTAACTTGCGAGTTATTAAATTATTATTGCATAGAAAAAAACGTCGTGTTTCACACGGGCGTCGCAATATGTATACCTAAGTTGTCTGCAAAAAAGACTTGTAGGAAATGTAGTAAAAATTACGCGAATCACGCAAAAAATTACGCTCGTTTGAAGAACTACCACTAAGAAAACAAAAAAAAACACGTACCGAACGAAACATCAATAGAAGTAAACAAATAGGTGGTAGGCACTTGCTTCGAGATTCAGTCAATCTCAAAATGTTTTTACACATTATTGTGATAAAACTTATTAAACAAAATATTATTTGTTATTGATTTTTATAAAAATACCTGTTCGGCGGCATCAAAATGGTGGGGCTGAACAAAGTAATTGACGCTGTAAGGGCAATACAAACAGAGTTGGCGGACTTAAAATCTATGAGAGATGAGTTCTCTGAAGTGAAAGCGTCAGTTGAATTTGTTCATGATGCGGTTGAGGCCTTGACAATGAGGGTATCAATTCTGGAACAAGATATTGAAAGTATTAAGAAGACAAGGGAAGATGTTTTGAGCCTTCAGGACCGTATTAACAGGATCGAAGAGGTGCAGCACGACAGTGAACAGAAATCGCGCATGAACAATATTGAAATCGAAGGCGTGCCTATGTCTAGCTCTGAAAATTTGTTCAATATACTGAATAAGATAGGGGACAGCATCAACTGTAAAATCCAAAGAGAACAGATCAACTACATAGCCAGAGTACCGATGCGCAATGACAAGCAAAAGAACATAATATGCTCTGTCCATAGTAGTTATTTAAAGAATGATTTTATAGCGGCAGCAAAGAATCACAAGTCTCTTAAAGCAACGGATCTGGGACTGCTTGGTGATAACAGGATCTACGTGAATGATCACTTGACTGTTCAGAACAAGATCTTATTAAACAAAACCAAAGCCCGAGCAAGAGAACGAGGTTTTGAATATGTTTGGGTTAAAGGGTGCAAAATTTTTATCCGCAAAAACAATTCTTCCCCGAAGCATCATATAAATACAGAACGTGATTTAAAAAAGTTTTTTTCCTAGATTTACCGATTCAGCATTCCGACGTGTCGCATTGTTGCATCCGCTCGATAAGTTTGAGAACCACAGGTACATCCATTTGCTACTCACTCCGATGCTACCAACCTTTTGTTCGCTTATCTCTCGGCGCTAATGACCCTGCATTATCTTGCTATTATTATATTAGACAATATTTATATAACAATAGGTTCGCTTTTTGTTCAATCAGGCTTGCATACTTATTTTATTCTTACAACCATATGTTTTATTTTACGCAATATTTTTACCCACCTCGCTCAGAATGTACCTTACATACTCGTTATTGTTCTGCTAATTTCTTCTATAACACTCGTGATGGCGCCTCTTAGCATTTTTTATCAGAATGTTCGGGGTCTACGGACGAAAACCAGTGTTTTCTACAGAAATGTGTGCATTAGTGGCTATGATATTATTTGCATCGCGGAAACGTGGCTGCTTGAAGGAATATCCGATTCCGAACTTTTTGACGATCGATACCTAGTGTGGAGACGCGATCGTAACTATGATGTGACTAATCAGGAACTGGGGGGAGGTGTTTTAATAGCTGTTAAAAGGGAACTGGTGGCTAATGTTCGTAGTGAATGGTGTTCATCGGCGGAGGACCTGTGGATTACCCTTACCGTAAGTAACAAGAAGCCGAAAGTTTCTTACAAAATACACATTTGTGTTGTATATATATGTAATGAGAACTTGGGGAATTCACTAGCGACTCAGTTAACAAATTTCACTAATAACCTAGTTGATATTGTCCTTAACCAACCAGCCGACACATTTTTAATATTGGGTGACTTTAACCAGCCGAATATTAAGTGGTTGCCATCGGGTGATTCCGCTTCCCAAGATCCGAGTGACTTGCAGGGTGATATTCAATTTAATTTTATCGACAACTTGAATGTTTGCAACTTATCGCAATATAATAGCTACCATAATGATAACAACAGGTTGCTGGATCTTGTTTTATCTAATAGGGATGTTTCCGTTACTCATTCTGATCATCCCCTTGTAGGTGAAGATTCTCATCACAGGGCACTCTGCATTTCAGTTGATTTTGTACAGCTGCATAGCCTACCAGTTCGTCCTTATGTACAGTATCTATATAATGAGGGGAATTATGATGCCATTAAACACGAACTAAACTCCAAGAACTGGGAATATGAGTTAAACAGTAGGCCCCTCGAGGATGCAGTGGCGTATTTTTATAGTGTTATCGATGACTTACGTAACACTTACATACCATCAAAAACGGTAACCGTAAATACGAAATATCCTATCTGGTATAATTCCTCGTTAATTAAGATGATAAGGGAAAAGGGGAAATATCATTCAAAGTTCAAAAAGTATGGGAATCTTTCGGATCACAACTCATTTGTTATCCTTAGACAACGAGTAAAGGATTTAGAAAAGGAGTTATTCGAAACTTACATCTCTAGGATAGAATCCAACATCAATCGTAATCCTCGTGCTTTTTGGGCTTATGTAAAGTCTAAAAAGCACTCTAATTGCTATCCCTCTGTTCTGCGGTACGGACAGCGTTCGTCTGGCGACGGCGATGTGATATGTAACATGTTTAGTGACTATTTCTACTCAAATTTTTTAGAGCCAGGCACTGGCAGCTCACCGCTTTCCAATTGCGAGGATTCTGGTTGTGTGAGCTCGGATATTAGGTCCATTGAGGTGGATAGGGAGGAGGTCGGTAGATTGCTGAAGCAGGTTGACCTGAACAAGTCTTCAGGGCCAGACAACATACCTCCTGCTTTCATTGTTAACTGCGCAGTAAGTCTCACTGTACCACTCTCAATTCTATTTCAATGCTCTCTCACTACTGGAGTAGTACCTACTATCTGGAAGTCCGCGTATATAACACCCATTATAAAAAAAGGATCAAGAGCTGAGGTGGAAAGTTACAGACCAATTTCTAAGCTGTGTGTGTTCGCTAAAATTTTGGAAAAAATTGTTTATAAACAGGTTTACTCGGCTCTAAAACTCAACTTCAGCGAACACCAGCACGGTTTTTTAAAGGGTCGATCGACTACATCAAACCTTATCATATGTAGCGATTTTCTATCAGATTCCATGTCACGGAGATCCCAAGTGGATGTTATATACACGGACTACTGCAAATGTTTTGATAAAATAGATCACAGCATACTTATGGACAAAGTGTTGTCTATGGGTATTCGGGGCAATCTCTTCAGATGGTTTACGTCGTACGTAGAGAATAGGTGCCAGACTGTAGTGCTGAATGGATACTCATCGAGAGCAATGCACATTCCTTCGGGCGTGCCCCAGGGATCGATTCTAGGACCACTCTTATTTAACATCTTTATTAATGACGTAGAGTATTGTTTTCGATGGTCCAAAATATTACTATACGCCGATGACATGAAAATCATGAAGCAGATAAACACTCTCGCAGATGCTCTTGCACTGCAGGAGGATTTGGACCGGTTTCAAAATTATTGCGCAGTGAACAAGCTTGACTTGAATGTGTCCAAGTGCTACACTTGCACTTTTACGCGTAAACCACAGCCTATAGAATACACCTACACACTTCAAGACACTCCTTTAGCCAGGGTTAATTCTGTCAGAGATTTAGGAGTTACTTTTGACTGCAAACTTCTCTTTGACTTGCACATTAACAACACTATCAGCAAAGCCACGAAAGCACTGGGTTTTATTCTAAGAATCTCAGCCGATTTTAATAGTATTAAAACTATTAAAATTTTGTATTGCTCTTTCGTTCGTAGTATCCTTGAATATGCCTCACAAGTGTGGAACCCGACTTACAACACCTATAATGACCGTATTGAAGGAATACAACGGAAATTCTTAAGGTACATTCAATTCCGATCAAAATGTTATCTGCCTGATTATCATACTCGCTGTAAAAAATTTCACATATTACCTCTAATAGAACGTCGGAGAATAGCGGATTTAACATTCCTAATGTCGATCCTTAGGGGATCACTGGATTTACCGGAGCTGGTAAACAAAGTGGGCTTTTACACGCCGCCATTGTTTTTACGTAGGCCAAACTTGCTGCACGTTCCTATAGCAAGAACTACCTATAGACAAAATTCTTTTCTACTGCGAGCCTGTCGTACGTACAATGTGACATGTCGGGATGTTGATATAGACTTATTCTTCACTAATATCTCTAAGGTAAGGAAAGCACTATGTGATCACTACTTTGAGGATTAGTAATTTTCCTTTGGTGTAAGGTACATAGGTACTCTCTGTAACTGTTTTACTTAATTGTTGTAATATGTAAAATTTGCCGTAAAAATGTGTGTGTTGCCATAAATGAAATTCTTGAAATACTTGTTATTGGCGAAAACTTGTAAGTGGCCTTCATTATGTTATATAATTTTACTTAATGCCATTTAGTAGCTGTAAGTTTTCCGAAATTGAAAAATAAAAATAAAATAATAAATAAATAAAATAAATAAAATGCACCGTGCTATAAAAAAGCTAACTTTCAAAAAGCTATTTTAACTTTATCGTGAGTGGGTTATAAATATTCGTTCATCAATTTCTTTAAGAAATTGGACGAAATTTTTCGGAAAGCTAATCTAATTTTCTTGTCAAAGTTTTTAAGCGTTGACATGATTAATAGTTCCAGTTAGTTAGTTAGTTATTGAAGAAAATAGACATCAAAGCACCACGGAGAAATAAGAATAGTGAAAATAGTAAAGTAATATGAAAATAGTGACTAGTAAAAATACATGAGCTTCAGATAAAGCAGAGGCTAAATTCGATTTTTTGGCAGGGTTTGGCAGTGACTCGCTAACCACCCTTTTCGAAGTCGTGTGTCTTATGGGGTTAGACAAGGCTGCTGAGCTACATTTTTATCAGTCATGCCTTGGAAAAAAAATTCGACCGTACTTTAATCATTGCGGGAAGGGTAACAGTACGTGAAATGGGGTTTCTCGCGGGAACAACAAGTAATTCAATGATAGTTATATAATAGGTTTGTAAAGTCTCCCTTTAATCAATGCAAAGTACCTACACCCAAGCTACCTATAACAACATTAATTTATTTACTCATAATGGAAATCAAACTCACAACTAACAAGGCAGTTACAGTTGGTGAGGAGCCACTTCGACCATACATCATCAGTGCAGTCGATCATCATCATCATTATCAGTTTGTTTTCTACTATAATAAAATATATCCTCGAAAATAGAACCGCTTATTACAATACAAATAGTAGTGATAGTAAAGATTGACATACCGAACAGCGAAAACAATACTAATCATCCATTGTTCCTGCTTCTAAACAGATATATGAGCAAGCTAAACTAAATGACCTAGCGCCGGGTATCATAATATTTCGTTAGTCCAACATCATTTGGTAACGAGTAAACTCATTAAGTTTCAATCGCCGGCTCATTTTAGCAAATGTTTGAGACTAAAAGCGGACTGAAGTTAGTATTATGTCGTGTAGACAGCTCCTCATTATCGTCACGAGGTTATCGTTCATTCAACGGCCATCGTTCATACACTATACAACTATTTGTGCAACTATGTGAAATAAAATCGTCATGCGTTTGGTATTTCTGTTATTTGGACTTTCGTGTTTGTTCTGTGTGTGTGTGTGCGTCGATATGATCGTGGGTGATACTGTTCATAGGAAGATGGTGTTCCACCAAAGGGTCAAGGATTTCGCGATACCCTTCAGGAAGAGAATAAAAAGTTTGTCTTATACAGATACGGATAAAAGACAAATAAAAGTGAGTAGCATCTATGGAAAAAAGGAGTTATAATTTTAAAAAAATGCATCTTTTATATTATTTGGGTTATACTTAGGTACTTTGTAAACAAAAAAAAAAATAAAACACGAACAATGAAATCATAAATCAAATTCTAGATATTACGCATTCTCGAACGTGTTCAGAGTAAAAATATTTTTATACTTATTGTACTTTGACCTGTTAACGTCACTACGGTTTACTTTACAAGTGATTTACTTATTCTAAAACAATGTTTGTTTATGAATCAACATCTATAATATAAAAATGAATCGTTATTATGTGTTGCTAAGTTTTACATAAAATCTTTGTTTCTTATATCTTCTTACTTATCTATATTAACTTAGTACATAATTATTATTATGCCGGGTTCAAGCATGCATAGTTTTTTTTTTGGTAATTTAAATGTCCGCAGCAATCTAACATCACGCTATAAGTATTCTATATTAATATGTAAATACGAACTGTTTTGCATAAAATTTCTTAACACACAAGATTGTGCCGGAATTTCGTTGCATAATAAATTTATTAAATACAGTGGCAAATCTTAATTTTTCTTCAAATATCAAGGATGGATGTGTAATCAAAACTTGTTAACATAACAATGCCCTATAATCATCATTCTGTGAGCCTTTTCCTAACTTAGATGGGGTCGGCTTTTCAGTTTAACCTGTGATGCGGCAGGACTTCAATCTTTTCCATGAAGTGACCGCTATATGACGTCGTGTGTATGTCAAAGTTTTGTAGTTAGTTTTAACCTGAGGGTTCCAACTACTCCTAACCCTATCGGTTTTAATTTATTTCAAAATACTAAGATAGGTTAATCTAGGATAGGTACTAGACCTATCCTGTTACTGTGTTTAATTCGGTTAGTATTAGTACAGTTGCTATTGATATTCTAATAGATAATAGTTACCGGAAAATTTTATTAACAAATATTAAAATAGTTCGCGCATGTGCACTAACTGAAACAAATAAAAGGCTCGATACAGTATAAACAACAAACGTGAGCTCTTTAGAGCGAGCCAGACTCAACCTCAGAGGCATGGCATGGCTCTAATCAACAATAGTGCCCGGAATACGGCAATAGGCTCATCCCCTATTACGTGATTTGTGAAATGTGGGTTCACCTCTGCCTAAGCCTCCGGGGATAAAGGCATGATTATAATATGTATGTATGTATATGTTATAGGCAATGTGTAAAATGCAGGCGTTCTATACAATACCTAGGAAATGTATAGACTGCCGGGGTCGTTCAGGCAATGTATGAAATGATATTCAATGTTTAAACTATTTTACACTTTGCCTAGGAAATATATAGAATAGGTACCTAGGCATCGTATAGAATGCCGGTCGAAACATAGGTAATGTATGTAATCATTGTAATCTATTTTTCTTCTCTATGATTTAGCTAGATAGATACTAATCTTTTGAGAGTTAATCCTAATTTCAACTTCCACCAGCAGACAGTGCTGATAAGACATATGTGTTCTATTGGTAGGTATGCCTAAGTACCTACGTGTTTTTTGCGTAAAATGTTTCTCACATAGCAGTGAAAGAAAAGCTGCACATTCCGACTTGGATAGATTAGGTTAGAAGGCTAATGCGGCTACTGTATAGAATGCCTAGGCATTCTATACAATGCCGAATTATACACATTGCCTATAACATATACAATATGTAATGCATGTTAAATTTATGATTACAACCTATCATATACCGAAATAACCATTACTTAGATACCTAACAAATAAATTGTAGAATGAGTAATATTCAAACCTAATGTAATGTGGGTGCACGACACATTCTTTAATTTAGACACGGACTAAATACCTACTTATAATTCCATTGTTTAAATTATAAAAACTTCTAATATGTCATTAATATAGTACATGCTTGTTTAGCTGTTCTACGTTTTTATGAAGAAAGCCTACATTTACTCGTATAAACGCCGTGATTTTATTTATAACCGTTTTTGAGCCGAATATTTTAAACTTTTTAATGATTTCTCAGTTACTGTTCTTCTTACTGATACCTTAAGTAAAATATTATTTGAATTCTTTTGTGAACAAGTACAATGGTTTAATTATTTTGCGTGGCACCATTATTATTTTAAGTTACCTTATTTCAGCTCCAGAACAAGTATAAAATCATTTTGTATTTTATTTTAGTGAAAATAGTATGTAAAGTACCTTGTTAAAATGAAAAAGATTGTTGGAAATCTCATTAATGAAAATGGTCAATTATAAAGGGTTTAATCAATTCATTGTGTTAAGTTACACAATGAAAAAGTAAGTTCCTTGTCAATTTTTTTACTCACAAATGACGTTGTTCTGCCTTTAATGTTATTTTTTTACATTCCAAACACTTTTGATCCCATATAAGCGATAACTCTTTTTACGATGTTTATTAGGAACCAATGTAACGACCTTATGGAGAAATACTTATTAACATGCTAAGTTACAAATATAGAGATGCTATTTTTATACTGAATATAATTATGCTTAAGTTCCAGTGAGTGGCATTTATGCGATTTAATTTATGTTCGGTCAGGTTACCATAAATAAGCTTATCATTGATATAAACATGCTGCTGAATGGTAAAAATTACTTATTTATTTCTTGAAATATTTAATCACTTACGCAGGGAATGAATCATAATCCGTGATGCCTGCATTGACACCAGATGACAAACATTATTTGCGATATTTTTTGACTGTCTATCGCACCCATATAAATACAATATAATATGTTATTACTGAAAATCTATTTAAATGTTTTATTATAATGTATACTGAGGTAATCCTAAAAGACCCAATTTGCATTTCATATCCTGGCCTATTCTCAAATCACAAGAAGCATTTTGGCTGCCTTACAAAATACCTACTTATAAAAGACATCCAAGTTGCCGAACTTATTTTTACACCCCTTAGCAGACAAGATCACGGTACCTAAAGTATTACCGTGGCCAATGGACGTGTGCAACACTAGAACTCTTTAAGAACCTTCCATAATCAACTTAAAATACGTTATCATATTAAAACCTAATTTCTTTTATTTTTCAGGGAATAGCAGTTATAGACAACGACTTTTCCCACGCGAGCGCAAACATCACAGATGGCGGTGTGGGATACTCTTATGTTACGGTGAGAATGAAGAGTCAAAGGCACCATCCTTTAAATTTTGAAGTGGAAATCTACGTTTGAGTGAAAAACTTATTTACCTTTAGTGGGTGATGGACAGTATAAGTTGAATCCTCTATCAGACTGACGATAGTATGAAAGAAATCAGTGTGACAACGGACTCAAGTAGATAGTGTGTGTTAGTGAATGGACTTAACAATGATCTTACATTAAAAAGGGTCACTAAAGCCTGCCTCAACGAACGCACGAGAGTAACACGACATACGTTAATCAGCGAGTGTGAGAAAAAGAAGAATTGAGAGAGACTGACTTCTGTCAGACAATGCAGTACCGCCATAGTATTGAGATAATAACATAGCTGATCACCATCCTAATGGGTTATCCGGTTGCATCTGATGCCTTCACTTTGGAGTCTACAGTCCGCTTTCTGGTTTTTATTTCTCCACTTGGGTATCGGGTATCACGATCTTGAGCATCTACCGTAGTGAGAAATTTGCACGCATGACATCTTTTACGACGCCAATCCAGCATTTTTGGGACTTCTTACCGGGGTCCGAGGTTATTTTGAAACATTTGTTATCCACATAGTCTGGCGGTCACCGCAGAACGTCGCCATGCCAGTGAAGGCGATAATAAGTTATCTATCTTATTTTAATGTAAGATCATTGGGGTCTTAAACATTTTTTAACAGTAGAACAAACGCCGTTTCTTCTGATTTTTCAAAGAACATTTATGTAACTTTTAAATATAATTGTTGTTCCGTAAAGTGAATAATTTTATGGTAAAATAATATTATACTTTATAAATATCGCTCTAAAGCTGCTTTTATAGTTTGGTTTATAAATTATGTAGGTATAATTTGTTTACTCCTCTGTTATCACTATTTGCTATATTTAGATGGCAATGTCATTTATAATAATTATATTATTATTCCGCATGCATATTATTTAGATTGTGGTTTATCTGTGCTGCATGTTATAAAAATATAGTTAGTAGCATATTATTTGTATTTGAGTCAACTAGTCTTATGATTTTGGTTATAGATATTTAATCAAATTATAAATATAAATAAATAAATAAATATTGTAGGACATTCTACACAACGCTATCTAGACCCAAAGTAAGCATAGCTTAACTAGCTTGTGTTATGGGTTCTAGAATGCGGATAAACATACTTAGATACATTTTTTTTTTGTAAATACATACATTTATACATGGAAACACCCAGACCAATGCAAATATTCATATTTCATGCACACAAATATTTGCACTGAGCGGGGATCGAACCCGCGCCTCCTGCGTAGCGGCCGCGTTCACTACCGCTACGCCACAGAGGCAGTCAAAAGGCTTTACTAGATGTAAATACAGGCACTATAGAGAATGAGCAAATTAAATGATAATAAATAATGTTTTATTGAAAAAGTATAGATCTGATGAAATATTTTTATTGTTATTACGACACATCGTATCAAAGAAAGGTTGTATTGTGAAATTATTATAAGAAAAGAACAATATGAATTAATATAATTGGTCCATATGAAACATTTCTTTTGTATTATTTTTTCTTATTTATATATGTGTCCATTTTTATAGACCACAGTAACCACTTACCATCAGGTGAGTCGTGTGCTTGACTACCTAGGTGGTATAAAAAATGGAGCAAAAGGAACTGAAGACCGAAAGCAGGACAAAATACACAATATGGGTATTTTCAGTTAGAAATTTTGTGATTAACCAGTCCGTTTCTTGCTTAGGCCGTCAAAGGACAGGACAAGGGATCCCCCTTTGTGCATGACTAAGCGTCTAGCTGGCTCCACTAATGACATTATTATAGCCGACAGTAACGTCATTCTAATGTTTGTAGGTTACTCCCATTAGGACTATATTATGGTGTAATAGATGACTAATATATTGTTTCCACTTCTGTTGTATTTTAACCTCAACAATATACAGGTCGATTGAGGGCTAAGTTCGAGTTCGTTGGCGGAATTGGCGAGCGGCTTGCGCGGTATCCGTCAGGAAGTCGTGCTTTTTGGTCGCTCGCCAAAGCTGCCGAGGGAAACTTCTGCCAGTCCTGCCTTCCGCCGCTGCAAAAAGCTGACGGTAGTCTGGCCCATGGCGCTAAGGAGAAAGCCGATCTCTTGGGTCGTCTCTTTGCGTCAAACTCGACTATGAACGACGGGAACGCCGAGCCACCTATTATTCCCAGCTGTGGTGCTTCCATGCCTGAAGTGAAAATCACGCAACGGCTGGTCCGGCGTGAACTTAAATCCCTAGATGTTCGAAAGTCGAGTGGGCCGGATGGTATACCGGCGATGGTGCTCAAGCACTGTGCTCCCGAGTTGTGCCCAGTGCTTACACGCCTTTTCGCGCTCTCCTACTCCACAAGACAGGTCCCGGCTTCGTGGAAGACTGCATTCGTGCATCCTGTGCCTAAGAAAGGCGACAGGACAGATCCGTCCAACTATAGGCCTATCGCTATCACCTCGCTGCTCTCGAAGGTGATGGAGCGTGTGATTAACACACAGCTCCTGAGATACCTTGAGGGAAACGATCTACTGAGCGACCGACAGTACGGTTTTCGCCACCGTCGCTCTACCGGTGACCTCCTAGTGTATCTCACTAACCGATGGGCGCAAGCCATCGAGAGTCGGGGTGAGGCTTTAGCGGTCAGCCTAGATATAGCGAAGGCCTTCGATCGGGTCTGGCACAGAGGTCTTCTTGCGAAGTTGCCACGTTATGGACTCCCCGTGGGATTGTGCGCATGGATTGCCAGCTTTTTGTCCAACAGAAGTATTCAAGCCGTCGTCGATGGCAGCTGCTCGGACCGCATGGACATAAACGCTGGTGTTCCGCAAGGCTCCGTGTTGTCCCCGACCTTGTTTCTGCTGCATATCAATGACATGCTGTCTGATGGCTCCATTCATTGCTATGCAGATGACAGCACCGGTGACACGTATTACACGGGCCGTGCAAATATCCCTAGGTCGGAAGTGGAGGAGAGTCGCGAACAACTTGTGTCCGAAATTGAGACTACTCTGTCTGGAGTATCCGATTGGGGACGACTAAATTTAGTCCAATTCAACCCTACCAAGACACAAGTATGTGTATTCACCGCTAAGAAGGCTCCATTTGTTGTAGCGCCGCAATTCTTGGGCACACCGCTCACCATCTCCACAAGTATCGGGATTCTTGGTGTCGATATCTCCAGCGACGTCCAATACCGAAGTCATCTGGAAGACAAGGTCAAGTTGGCATCAAAGAAATTTGGGGTGCTCAACAGGGCGAAGCAGTACTTCACTGCGGGGCAACGACTCCTCCTTTATAAGGCACAGGTTCGGCCTCACATGGAGTACTGCTGTCACCTTTTTGCCGGAGCGCCTGCGTGCCAGCTTGACCCTTTCGACTCGGTACAAAGACGGGCGTTGAGGCTCGTCGGCAATCCCATACTAACAGGCGATGTGGAACCACTCAGTCTCAGGAGAGACTTTGCTTCACTGTGTGTGTTTTACCGCCTATACAATGGTTTGTGCTCGGATGAATTGTTTGACATGATGCCCACAGCTACATTCTATCATCGCACTTCTCGTCATAGGCGGGGAGTTCATCCTCACACATTGCGACCGGAAACGGTGCGCACTGTGCGGTATGAAAGGAACTTCATCCCTCGCACACTCAAGCTGTGGAATGAACTCCCCGCGATGGTTTTCCCAAGCGACTACAATATGGGGTTCTTCAAGAAGGGCATTAGAAGGTTTCTTCAGGGTCGGCAGCACGAGTGTGACGCCCCTGGTGTTGCATACGTCCATAGGCCACGGTAACCACTTTCCATCAGGTGGGCCGTGTGCTTGTCTGCCACCTAAGTGGTATAAAAAAAAAAAAAAAATTATTGAAAGAATCCGACGACGTTAAAATTTAAACCCCTAAATTTTTTTGAGGTTCCCACCTTTTTTTGATGGTGTATTGGTGTCAGGGGAACTAGGTTTAATGGGATTGGAAACATTCCAGAAAAATAATGGACGATGTTTTCTTTCATAGATTTTTTAGATTTTCCGAGGCAGGTAAAAAACGAACATAACATCAAATTAGAAGGAACTTTTGTTTTGCAGCACATCATTCAAAGATTTTTGTTATTTAAAATTATATATACTCGATTATAATGACTTTAAAGTAACGCTTCCAAGGTATTTTGTCATTACGATGTATCTATTTATGTGAAACAAATGACAGTATATTAAAATAGTTTAGAGTTACTTCTACTTCTACTTAATTATTTTACTGTTATAATACAAGATGAATGATTAAAATGCTTGCTCGCATAACTAGAAAGTAATTGTAAATACGAGTACCTACATAGGAACACAGACTAGTTCATTGTTTGTGGTAATGTGAAAAACAAAAGAAAATTTCGCGGAGGTATTATTAAAATATCATACCTACTATGTAATATGTATAGGTATGATGAATCATCATCAACTTCTTAGCAGTGGGTTCCGATTAGAGCTACTGCTTTTATGGAAAAAAGTGTCGTCTGACCTCCCAACCCCGGGTTTATTGTCCATTCTCTCTTCTGCCTGCGCCAGAACTCATTCAACAATTAGCATCAATGTTATTTATGTAACCTTCAACAAGGTAGTACCATATAAATACTATTATTAATAAATACTATTTCTGTGATGATGGAGAAAGAATCGCCACCCCATCTCATCCGAAGGGTGTCGTAAGAGGCGATATCACTGTGGGAGAAGGAAAACTCGAAATTAAACCCAGTATCAACCCGTCTGGCCAGCGTGGAAACAGTAGGCCAGAGCTCAACATTGGGAGAGGCCTATGTCCAGCAGTGGACTGCGATATGCTAATTGATTGATTAATAAATACTACGTATTACACATGCCTATGGTAGTACTTATTACGCAGTATAAATTTTCACTTCGCAATTCATAGCTCATTCGTCCACAGCACTTAATTCGATTACCCTCATCAACCAACCGGCCGGCTACCAACACATACATATATACGACCACGTACACACTCCATACATAACCCAACCCATACAGTATTTCCATCACGCACTTTCCGCTCAGATTTTCGTTCATGTTAATTTTACGCCTGTCAATCAGATGAAAGTAGCAATTTGGTTTATCATGTATGGATTATCATAATACAGTCGCCCGCTTTTGTTGAAAATTTAATTTTAACCTTTTTCCCTATATTGTTATGGTTTTGTTGTCGGTAATAAATTTATTGAGTATCACGGCTCCAAGAGTAGGTATAATAGCCGATCTTTTTTCGCTTTTATGATTCGTTGAAGGATTGCTATATACATATTTCTACATACTTGCTGGCGAAATAATAAGAATTGTATAATGTATTGTAATGTATGTAATGTACGTATGTCATTTACCTACATAATTCGACTCCGTATACATCACTTCATATTATAAAACAAAGTCGCTGTCGCTGTCTATCCGTCCCTATGTATGCTTAAATCTTCAAAACTACGCAATGGATTTTGAAGCGGTTTTTAATAGATAGATTAATTCAAGAGAAAGGTTTATATGTATGATACAAGCATAATATTGTAGAGAAATACTGATAAATTTAGAAATATGCAGCGGGAACGGGATCAGAAAATAATTATGGTGGTACGAAGTTCGCCGGGTCAGCTAGTTATATTATAATTATATGTTTTAATGATGAAAATCATAACTTTCTTCTTCTAAAGAATACTAAATCATAGACGAAATCCAATAAACTTAGGAATATGCCCATGTGAATGATAATAAGATATAATAAACTAACCCTGAAATAGAACACCAATACTCCTAACAGTAGGTACTTTCTTCTGTACCGTAGCTACTAGCTACGGTACAGAAGAAAGTCAAATGGCAAACCTTTTTAATTTTATACCATATCTAAAGTTTACAGCATTATCTATCTCTGCGCAGTAAAATAAACAAAGATAGGTTAACAAGAAACAATATTTTATAACAAGGCAAAAACGAGAAACGTAAACTATTTTCTTGCAAAAGTTTAACACAAACTGTAACTCGAACGTAGTAATAAAAACGTTAGATATCACGTTGTGGAAGGCCTTATGAAAGGGAAACGGCTTACGATGGACGCCTCGCTTTTTGTGGAGAGACGGCTTGACTAATAAATCAGGAGAACCACAATGAATGGTTAGTGTGGTGGATGTACGAAGTTTTATGGAGGTGGATGTTCCTCGTAAAGTTTTCCCTGTATCTACTAAATTTTTGACCATGGTTAAGTAAGGAATAAAGTCACGAAGTGGTAATAAAGAATTGGTTTTTAAATTGAAAGACGGAACCAAAATGAGCTTGCTGGTTCGTATGAACTAAACTGGTTATTTGTTAATATTTCAGAAAAAGTTTAAAACTTGGGTAATGGTATGGACATAATTATTAGAAAAGAAGACACGGTAATGTACTTTAAAAGGTTTTCACAGGCTTTAGGAGCAGAACTAGGTCAAAGTTGCATGATAAAAAAACATGGTAAGAAAGGAGCATCTGAGGAGACGTCATCGGTTAGGGCTATATGGAAAAGAATAACACGATACGCTGACTTCAAATAACTAAAACAAGTTGTAGATGAAGATTTTGAAGGATATAATATTAAACTCTAAAATAACTAAGTGATACATGTTCATATTCCGTGAAGCGCTGAAACTGAAATAGTGTATTTAGCCACTTTAACTTATTATCATTAAAGTGACTGGATATTGCTTTGGTTCGTATTATGAAGCTAAGATATTGTGGTTAACGTACCAGAACCAATTAGTGTTAGAGATCCTAGAATTGGGCACAAGTATGAGCACAATAACTATATTGTTTCATTATTGTATCGTAACCAGGTTCCAAAAGCGTATTTAGTATTCAGAATTGGAGTTTGCAACAATCCAAATATTCTAGTGCGTCAGTTGCCGTTGACCAAACTATATTCTCTATATTAACAAATGTTTTAATTTCGACACCCTTCTGCAGTAATATTTCACAGTATACTACTTAATAGTTTAAATGTTTTACTCATAAATTATAAGCCCAGTTGTGTTTGTCAGCTACCCTAATAAAGTTGTAGAGAAAACAAATTTCACAACTTGAGTTCTTTAGTACCTACCTAAATAAGCAAAAACAGTAACAAAATCGTTTAAGAATACCAAAAATAAAATACAAAAGATCTATTTTGTGATTCTAAGTGGAGACTAGGCTTTTAGGCAAAGTAGGCTCTTAGCGAAAATTACATTCAGTATAAATACAACAAACAAGAATTCCATCGCAACATTGCCACTGAAAAAAGAATCAACATTCCACATTCATACATTGGTAAATAGGCATTATGACAAGAATGGCGCGAAATAAAAAGAGTAGACAACGCCCGTAATATTTACGTTATATGTTTCATCAAAGAGACAAAGCGGATGTGCCGCGCAGAGGATAAACAAAAAGGGGTTGTGGGTTTTTGTTGCCCTCCGTTATTAATGTAATAACTGACACTTTGTTTTATGCGAGTTGCTACTTAGCTATAGTTCGTTTGTGGATCGCGATTACGAAGATGGCTGCCGGGTTATGAATTTTAAATTACTTATTTGGCAAATTGCTAAGCTGTGGTAAATTTGTTTTGGTATGGCTAGTGATTAAATTGCTCTGGATTTTAAAAGTTTAAAATGTTTCTCAGAACTGTAGAGGTAATTTATTATGTTGGTGTTAATTTAGTGTTGACGTGTTGATAAATAGTGTATTGGTATAATAAATTAGGACTTGTATTAATATATTATTTTTACGATCTTGAATAACCTGAGGCCACTTTAAACAATGTGTATTTTAAATTAGCAAGAAATTAAGATGTTCGTGTTCCAAAATTATTATAAACTCAAAGGTTTGTTAATATGCGTTATAACTTTATAAGTAACACAAAGCATGTCTGAAATTCCAAGTAAATTAAACTGAGAATTTCCGGGACCTCCATGCCGGTACACCTACTATGTAATTGGCGAACCAAGCAAGCTTCCTTTCGAGGTTGGGGTATCAGACGGCAGTCGATCCTTTAAAATATAAGTGAAGATAAACTAAATTAGCTGATCCCAAACTCCTGAAAAATGAACTCCAGCTACAACTTGGATGTGCGCTCGAATGATGATAATGATGATATTTACTACAAAAACATAATTTTACTTGAGATAATTTTAATGCATTTACTTATGCACACTACTTTTTTTATATCCCCCCGCAGGAGCCGGTGGAGGAGCTTATGTCCGACTTGAATCGACTAAAACGCATGCCGTCTGTGGGCCGTCGTTTGCCGGAGGTGAGGTAATCGTAAACATATCCCTCGCCAACTTATGCACACTACCTACTTGTATAAGCACACTGGTCCGTGTTATAGAACGACACTCAGTCCGGAATCTCGATTTATCTGAGGACAGCATTTGGATCTAAAATGTGCTCCGGATGTGCTCTTTCACGTTTCTTGGCTGTCTTTTGGGGATAGCACGGGGTGCTACTGCGATAGAAGAGAATTCACCAATCATAGATTTATTGCAAAAAATCCGAGCGCACTAGGGCTTCGTTTGTTTTGCGATTAGGTCCAAGATACGTGTCCCGAGGTATGTACCTAATAACAAATGAATTCTTTGTTATTATATGTATACCTCGGAAACGCGCTAGACGCGAGCTGCTTCCAACCAGTCTTATTGGACATCTATAGGGGAGGCCTAGGTCCAGCAGTGGACTTTATATGGCTGAAATGATGATGATGACGATGATGATATGCCTCGGGAAACTGCATTGTATCACGGACCATTGCATCTATTACTCGTTCAAAACAAACACAATTGCTTTCCTACTGTCATTTCGATGTAATAAAACAAACGTCAATGTCACGGAGAGCCTGCACGTCCGATACAAGACGTTCCTCCAATCGCAGTTCAACTATTGTCTACGTTCCATATCTGCCGAACGTTCCAAACGTTCAGGAATTTCCAATAATACCTTTCTGCTCGTAATACTGCAGCTACAAAAACTAAACAACCAAAATGTGTAAACGCTAACTTAAAGTACTAAAGTTCAAATTCGTTTGTGCTTGCTCAAAGAATACGCAACCAATACCTTGCGAAAAGACTTCGCGATACTAAAGGTAAATTCGAAAGAGTTTTCAGCTCTCGAAGCTATGTTGTTAGCATTAGGTACTTCGCGACGGTGAAGCTAAATCGTTGGCAGTAAAAGGAAATTGCTTCAGTAATGGAATTATTTTTCTTAGCACGCTCTGTAAAAAAAAATATTGAGTTATAAGAAATGTGAGTAATTTTCTTTCCTTTTTCCTTCAGCAATTCTTAGTTAACGAGTTCCTGAAAAACAATTATATCGATCCCTCTAATGGAAAACCAGACGTCGTAACAATTGCTTTTTCCACTTGATTTCTTCGATTTTTATATTAACTTAAAGAGGTTTTATAAATAGCATAGTTGATTGTTCGTTTATCTATTTGCTGTTATACAATAGCGTATATACAAACACTTTGGCATTTACTCGAAGTTAGACTCATAAACGTAACCATAGAACATAATAGTACTACGTAACTCAAGTACATAATATTTGGCGATATAGAAAACAGGATACAAACCAACAATGACGAAGAGAGAGATCTACTGAAGAGTAACGAAGTTGACATCGGAAGATACAATACTATCCGGGTAAGTCTCCGTCAGATACAGTTCCAGACATCTATTCATTAATATAGTGCATATCTGGGATCTGTATAGTATATAAAATGTCTATAATGGAGTATATTTTAAAAGTCTTCTTCTTCGAGTCAATGGCTGGATCTGCAGGCACATGCTGTAACAAACATCTCGAATGATCGAAGTGAGCTCGATAGCTGAATCCGCGGTGATTGGTCAATTTCGCGAAATTGACCAATCACCGCGGATTCAGCTATCGAGCTCACTTCGATCATTCGAGATGCAAGTTACAGCATGTGCCTACTGGTATCTAATAACTGATTTTTTCAAATTTTGTTGGCCCATAAATCGGCCACAGCAACAGCACCCTCCGTTGCTCTACAAAGGTCGTCGGTAGTGTATATACAAGTGAAGAGGCACAGCGAGCAGGAGCAGAAAGTGAGAAAGAGAATCAAAACATTAGAACTAATACATGCACCCGGTCAAAGTGTAGACACTTATTATTAAAACATGAGTCCGTTCGGTAGCCGTCGCTGTTATAAAAAATGTTTACGCCTCCATGTTGTATGACGTCGTGGAGCTTACAAGTTTTATAAAGACGTTTAAACGAACCCCGATTGTATTGAAAAGGAGTCATTAACCTATTTCTTTGTGTTATTTTTAGCCCATTCACTTTGTTATTGAACTGTACTATCAGTCCATTGAACTTCCTGTGTAAAGTTAGTAATAGCGTAATAGATGGCTTGTTGGAGCTTTTTATTGTGAAATTGATTATTTCGTAGAACAGCGATTCCTGAATGGAGTTCCGCGGCAGTTACCTAAGGGTCTGAGAAAAGTGAAGGGTATGAAAATGGATGTGCCGTGATAAGTAAAAAGTTGAATTAATTCGACTGTTAAACTTTGATAAAATTTCGTGTGTTTGGACAGTTCAATCGGATGGCACTGGAATTGGATTAAATCAAACAAAAATGTAACGTTCGTACCGGACGTCTGTCAGCTCTGGTAATCGAATATACACACATACATGTACCTACTGACAAAAGTATATGACTACATAAGTACATTCAGGCTGCAATAATTATATACACCCATCTTTGTTTCCTGACGTGTCGCTGGCTTAGTGGTTAAGCAGTTGGTCTTATGATTAAGAGGTCTCGGGTTCGAATTCAGGCCTCCCCTAACATAAGCAATTTTGCTTATATATCTGAAGGGTTTAACGAGAATGCTGAAAAAGATCAGTACCTAATTTAGGCCACTAGTAAGTACCTACTCTTTTTAAAAAATAATAAAATAAATTGTTTTCGCCATAATATCCTACTAATATCATAAACGCGAAAGTTTGTAAGTATGGATAGATGGATGTTTGTTACTCTTTCACGTAAAAACTACTGAATGGATTTTAATGAAACTTTACAATAATATAGCTACGTTTGTTCGCGATATGCGACATCCACTCAGGTGGAGCCGCGGGTAACATCTAGTATTCACATAAAAATAAAAAGGACTTTGTACGTGTTCCGTAGCTTTCAAAGTTTAGAAACCACAGTTGTAGATAATGGATTATAGCACAGACAATTAAAATGTTGATTAAAGTCGTAAAAAGAAATGATTACCGTTACTTATTACAACACCTCCAGGGACCAGTACACCAGTACAGGGAATGTTTGGACTTATCCTGAGCACAATTTGGTCGTCAGGATCTTCATAAATTGATTACAAAAGAATTGATTACAGCCTACTGTATCTTTAACTGTATTTTAGAAAGATACTGAATAGTAACTGAATATTAAAATATTTATATAATGATATTGTTTATTTGTTTGGGTGAATTGTAGCGTTTGGTTATTTAGAAGACTTTCCATTTTATATAAGTAAGTCAAATAAGAGTATTATACTAAGATCCTATAACCTAATTGCAGCGTCAACTGCCTATGCAAAAAATACATTAAGTTTATGAATTGTACATATTAATAAACTATGAACCACCGTTTTTGCGACGATATACTAAATAGCAATCACCTTCCAATATTCTAAGGCCCTAATTTCGAATATAACATTGAACACTTATTGGCGATATAGGGTTGCATAGCGGTATCTCCAACAAAAAAGGAGGTATGTTTTATTGGAGTTATCGCTATGCAAGTAGGTTGATATACCTTTCACCCTTCCTTATCATTTAGTTTAGAGAAACATATTCCATCATGTCCTATTAAAGTCTCATCGTCCCAGCTTATTCTAATCTTCCCATAAAACGTCGACAGACGCTCGGTGTATTTGAGAAGCTAATTGTATACGAGTTGGTGCGGGTCATCAATCAATCAGGATCTGTCAGATACCGGGTAGGGACTAATTTGCTCATTTGTTTCGCAGTAAGCTCGGGTTTGCTCACTGATAGATGTTTGATTGGACCTTCGGATGGTTGTCGTTAAATAGTTTTGTAATGGTATGTGTAATTGTGTAACGTAGGTAATCTTGTTATGATGACTCATACTTCGCTGGATTTAAGGGTACAGTACGACTTCCTACGTTCGATCGATGCGCCAAACGCGATTTCGGGACAGCGTAGATACTATACGTCCATATATGATGATAAGGTGTGTTTTATACTTCATCTGCTGGCGTAGGAGTGAGGTGAGTAACTTGTATCGCGTCACTCGTAGTAATTTATTTGTTTACTTGAACATAAACTATTTCTTATTAATGAAGCGTGTCCTCTGTTATCACCGTGATTTGTGATATGAAGCCTTATTTAAGCGAGAGTTATTCAGCTTTATCACAGTCCATAATAGGGTACAGTGTCTTAGATAAGACACTATTCCAAGTGTAGCTATGTAGTCTATATACTCGTAGTAAGCGATGCTAATATATCGGAATGACTTCCGTATAAGTACGGTGCTTAGCTTTTAAGCCTCATTTAGATGAGGAGAGTTACTTGCGCGCAAGATACGATTATCGAAAGGACAGAAAAAAAGTTGCTTCATCTAAACATTCGCAGAAACAATTACCGTCACTCGCCTGGCAAGAATTGTCTCGAAATTGAATATTGTTAGTGTCCGTTTAAACAGAATTTTCAAGCAATGATCATATTTTGACATTGGTAATATTATGTCACTTGCGAATCTCGTATGATATTGTCGTAGCCGAGAATCTATTGTTTGCCTGTGTGTAAACACTTTGATGCGATAATAGTATTGCGATTATTGCTAGTGATATTCGCGTACAATTTTTTAAACTGAAACGTGCGAGAAACTGTCTCCGTCTAAATGACGCCTTGGTCATTGCAACAAATTTCCCTAAAAGAAATCACCAACGTCATTGGAAACTACGTACGGGACCCACCGGTCACTGATCTTAAATTTGTAGTGTGTGTAGGAGTCCTTAGCATGGGTATAACACGCGGAGCTCGTTCGTTATAGCATGGAACGAATAATAAATGACGTGCAAGCCCACAGACGGTTCCTAGACATACATTTGAAGTTGATCTGGTAATATAATTAACTCGGCCCAGCACGGCGTGGCGTGGCGTTAACTTTTATCTTCCTGTTTATACTCGTGTGTTGATAGGCAAGTTTATAAAATAAAACTTGTATTGACGCACTAGCTTAGTACTTAGTAGATAAGAAGTTGACCTTACGATCGAGAGGTCTCGAGTTGGTATCCTCGCCATTTCATTACTCACAAAAGTTACCATCTCTGCTCCTGACACAAGCACTTTAGTTTAACTGGAAGGGTTTTAGAGGATTACAAGTGAAGGAAGTAAGTTTTTGTAACAAATTTTCTTTAAAAAATATACAAAATTAGGTCTATCTGTTTGCTTGTTTGATACGGCTTGAAGACTAGACACAATTTAGATTCTCAATGAGCACACTTCATCAAATAATGACAGCCATTGGTGTTCGTGACAGCTGAAATGAATGACCTCACTTGAAGCCTAGATTTGCAGGCCGTCTCGACTCTAAAGTAATTTATGGACTAGCCTGTAGCTACAGCACTTATGAACAAATAGTAGATATTATGTATCATTCAGTACAGTAACGGTTATTTTTATCAATTCACTAATAAATGTATTTTCAATGATCTAATCTATAATATTTAGTTCCTATAATAATAGATCTGTTAGTTAAATGGAATCACCAAATACCCAATATCAAAATAGTGCCTACCTAAGCTAAATTTTAATTTAAATTTCTTGGAAATAATATCAATCATCAAATTGTATAGGGTTTCGAAATAATAGAAATGCCACCAAAAAATGTAAAGACACACTTCACAAATCTTGCCCTAGGTTTTAACTTAGGTATTTCTAGATTGCCTTGCAAATCTTTCTGTAGATAAATGCAGAAACGTTTCCCTTGGCGTTCGCAAATGTTAGAACTTGTAAAGATATCTGAATTTGAATTAAAATATTATCTTAAACCTTACCCACCGCCATAAACCTCGACATTCGAACAAAGATACGTGTTACCTCTTATCATAAACCCGTTGTTAGCGGTATCAATGTACCTATCCCATCACGTACTAAAACACAATGAAACAAAGACCAACTTTATAACAGCAGGGACCCCTGGGGCAGGCAGGCATCAGCCTCCGGGATGGCAGTCGTAAAATAGTTACAGTCGAATAGGGACTTTAGGGAGACTGCGATGTTTTCGACGAGATAGGAGCACAACGGATCGAACTACCGATATTTTAATAACAGGTTGTAAAACGAATTAAGGAAGAGGCCAAGTTACGTGTAAATATTTAATAGACATTTTAAATGGATGTCCATTTGTATCCTATCTGTTTCTTGCCAGTTCTGAGAGGGATTTTTTAAGTTAATTGGATGATTACCTGATCATCTGTTGTGTAAAAAACTCATATAAATATTGTGTTTTTCCATAACAGACTGATCGATCGTAGGAAGCTTTCCTGCTATCCTCATGAAATTCATGAAGCTCGGTTATATTCTGTGTAAGTAGGTAATTCACAAAAAAAATATAAAATATACTTATTTATAATGTGATATCTTTGCTATATGAAGCATTTACCTACTAATATATATATCCTCCTAGCGTTAATTCCCAGTCGCATCCGAAGCTTTCAGCTCGGAGTCTGGGGTCCGCTTTTACCAGTCATAGCTACAGATTTGGCTAGATCTCGGTATTTTCCGTGAAGCGATTGATCTGACCACCACGACCCAATGTTAACATTAGGCGATGTCGAATCTTTGCAGCTAGACCGTTGTTTTTGGACTTTTTAGGGCACCAACTACCCGTAACGACTGCCATAGATGTTCTTATAGCAACCGGGACCGACGGCTTAACGTGCTCTCCGAGGCACGACCAGACCAATGCAAATACCCATATTTAATGCACACAAATATTTGCACTGAGCGGGGATCGAACCCGCGCCTCCTGCGTAGCGGCCGCGTTCACTACCGCTACGCCACGGAGGCTGTCGTGTTTCGAACTTGATGTATTGCTAAATAATTATTCATCATGGAGTACGAAAAAAACACACAACATATAGATAAATATGTTGTGTGTTATCAGGCGAGGCGAAGTCAAATGGACGTGTCCTATATAAAATAAAAAAAAAATCTTCTTTAGGAAGCATCCTAAGAATCCTTCATGCTTACCTACATTACAAGTAGGAAGCATGTATACTGTATAGTATACAGTTTAATGTACAGTGGGCGGCCTTATCGCTGAAAGCAATTTCTCCCAGCCAACCTTAACTTAAACTTAACCCATAGATAGTAATAGCAGAAGAAAAGAATAAAAATAAAATGTAATTACAGCAGTGACTAGGACCTTAGCAGGTGGGCAAATTGCTTGGATTTTGGCGATTTCCTCGATCGTTAATAGCGTCGTTTATCGGAAAGGATTACATTACTAAGGCAACCGGTAACTACGGATTATTCGTACGAAAAGGCTATTTAATCCAGTAATAAAGTAAAAGCATTAGTGTAAACCGCGGTATACGTACTAGAATGAAGCTAAAATACTTACATGGATTTTTTTTCACAAAATGTTACCTTCTAATGCTTTCAGATTCTCGGAGAAATCAAAGAAGTACTCGTGGCCAGATGCATTCACAGTACGGTAAACGATCAGTAGGTTAAGCTACCTAGGTGCGGTTGCTATTTCGATGGGTGACTGATTAGTGACATTTCATCTTTTTTTTTTTATACCACTTAGTTGGCAGACAAGCACACGGCCCACCTGAAAATCTCTGAGCGCTTCCGCGCTTTGGAGGGCACGTTAAAATTGATCCCGACTATCAATAGTCGTTAGGTCCAGACGGAGGTCTATTTAAGCATCTTGAACAACTCTGTCAGAGGTTGATCACTAACCAGAACTCAGGCTGGGAGGTTCAACGTCAATCATCCATAATATTACCGAAAAAACTAAATCATAACAAGCGGAATCCAGACTCCAAGGTGAAAGTCTAGGATGCGACCGGGATGAGCCAGTGGAAAGAAGTTGTCTCTACCTACTTCAATAAAAAAGAGTTATGGCTATGTAAGTATACCTCAGGACACATATCTTGGTCCTAAATCGCGAGATAAACGAGGTCCTGGCGCGCGCGGATTGTTTTGTAATAATCTATGTTTGGTCTCACTACTATGGATGCCCAAGATCGTGCGAAGTGGAGGAGGAAGAGCCGGAAGGCGGACCCTGAGCTCCGAGGTCATCTTGGCCACGGATGCAATCAGGATAATGCGTCTACATGAGGATGATGAATCTATGTTTGGTGAATTTGAGCACGTTCACCGCCGTAACACCCAATAGGTACTATCCTCAAAAGACACCCAAGAAACGTATACTGCGCGTATAGAGCACATTTTAAGCACATTTTAGGTCCTAGATATAATTATATCCCGAGCAAAATATTCTACTTGTTTTCCATGAAATAAAAGATAAGAATATTACTCAAACCCCCTACCTATCGTTTTTCAGTTTCCATAAAGAGATATAATATTCTGTTTGAGAGATTTCCTTTGTCTTTGAAGGCCTGTGTATCTAGTTTACCACTGGCAAAGTTTTGTCTGTGAGTAATATAATGAAACTTTGGTTATATTAGAGGCTGCGTTCGCATCAGTAACACAATCACGAACCACTTTGAGAAACTTGACGAAGGCTTTTTGGTAAGGGAAAGTTTCTTAGAGATGGTGTGTTTCGCCCATACAAATGACTACAAATGGAGTGGCAAATGTAAGGGAGTATTATAACCTAACGGCGCCGCGGAAAGAATTATAGTCGCCTTTGTGAAGGTTCACTTGGCTTGCAATTTTGAATTGGGAATTCTTTTACGTCTTTGAATTTGTAGACGTCTGTAATTTTGTTTCATTCGTGCAAAAGTAATTCTTATATAGCAAATCTGTAAGTAAAATAAGTCTTATTTGGCTAGAATCCAAATTGAGTATAAATTGTGGATGCAGCTGGGGACTAACATTGTGATTATGATAAAGAGCGGTTATAATTTCAATAGGTACTATTGATGCTGGAAGAGTGCATATTGATCGCTTATAGAATACAATCTTTTATGGAATATTTTTGTAGTTCTGCCAGTGTGTGAACCACAATTTTAGTGTAGATTAGATACAGCGTGTGCTTTAAATAGGATGACAACTAAAAGTTTTTCTCTACAGCCGATGACGTCACGACTAGCCATTTAAGCGTTGGTCTCAGTGTAAACAACATCATTTTTATCACAATTTTTATTGTATTTTTCCTCAGTTGACTATCCATCGGCGAAGAACGTAAACTAAATTAGAAAAACACTCTAAACCCATAACGTAAAACTACTTTAATATAATAATAGGTACAAATAGTTCAACCTAGTGAGAGAATTTAACATAAACAATAATAGTGAAGTAAAAATTCATGTTACTGGTAATGCTCCTGAAAATCCTGTTCGCAATTAACAAACAGAGTTTTCCTTCACAACTGAAAACACATACACATATTATTTTTATTAGTATATGTTTAACGAGCACGGACACAATAAACTATACGTGTGGTTTCAACACTACAACATGTGAGGTAGTAAAAAATGTGGTATGTATATATTGCTAGCCATGAAAAAAGAGTAGGTTTTCTTCAGCAACTATAGTTCAGGGTATTTAATACTGGTAGCATCTTTCAGTTGGAGATCATAAATCATTGTAACGAGGGGTTTTTCCTTCAACATTTTCACACATTTTCCTTGTACAGGCTATTCTTGATAATAAACTGCTTATGTTCGTTTGAAAAAGTTTATGTATGTGTCGAAGTTGTGAGTTCTTTCTTTAAGTGGTGTTTAGTTGTGTTTAGTTGTGTTCATTTGTTTTTATTGCTATTGTAAATAATGTAAAAGTTCCCGGGTAAGGGTTTATCCTTATCCGGAAACTTTTTCACTAGTTTGACCTGCGAAGGATGGAATAATGACTTGAGGAACTGTACTATGTTAAATGAATGGTAGACTAAGACAGAGAGTTCATCAGTAAATATCCGTTCAACTGAACTGGGTTCTCACGATTTACTAAAAGAAATTCGTTAAGTAGAATGTATTCCATCTATTTACTTTTAATTAATCGCAGTTTCTACCACTATCAGTGAATAAGAATACACTCTTAGAAAATGTTAATCTATTCTACGTAATTAGGATCATATAAAGACGTAACAATTAAGGAATGATTATATTTATATTTTCTTGAAATAATTTTAAAGCATTTAGTATGCTAAACTAAACAAATTGTTTTTTAAATTGGAAAAAGCGAAATCAATGCAAAGAAAAATCGAGTCCTGCCTGAGCATTGATTTCGCTTTTTCCATTTTAAAAAACAATTTATATTTTCTTCTACGTTTCTTTCTTTGTCACCTTTCTATCTAGGAATATTATGTACCTACATACCTAGGTAGGTGATACGTACAGAATATTCTTAGATAGGTTTTTTAAGATGCAACATGGAAACACGTTCTAAACATACACACATTGTCACAGTTTATCACGATATTGCTGTGTATGCTGGGACTTTACAAAACCTTAACCCAATATGACCTCCTACATTTAATCCTATATCAGATAAAATTTATTCCTGCGTCTCCACATCTACATCCAACGAGAAGACACAACGATACTTATTCAAAACAATAGAGAAACCGATAACAACAATGCATCACCCAGTTAAAAATAAAATATCTACACCTCTGAAATCTTTGTATAAAAAATATAAAAATAGAATACCACAACTAACTATTTTGTTCACGATTCAGAGGTTATGGAAATTAACACCCAAAATAAGCAACAAAACATAGTTTTTTAAATCAAAACACTCGCTCCAAAACCATGACAGACAGACCGACAAAAGCATCCATAATTAAAAATGACACTTTTATAATTATTTGAATGTGAATAGAGAAGTATGGACCGTGGAGGTGGCTGCGTGTCTATTAAACACTTTAATGTCTCCTGCCGACGAACTCGAGAAAAAAAAGTAGTAAAAAATGTAACACGGGCGTGAAAGAAGGCCACAAATGTCAGAGTGGCTTTAATTTATGCAGTCAATTATTTAGAATACGGAAATCTCGACGATTTTCATTCTACATTGGCACTATTAATATCGCCCACAAACTTGCGACAGAATTGTGTTCTTGTGAAACTATGCCGTTACGATTTCTTTGGATATTGATCGCCGTGATTTATTTTAAGACAATACCTGACTAGTAACGAGAAAACATTTGTTAAATTGCTTATATTGTCAAGAAGTACCGGTTTGTTTGCATTTTTATGCAAGTTCTTATTTTCCAAATCATTTGCGACAGTGGAAAACCTAAAGACGTAATTGTATTAATGTGTCGATACCTTCAGTGAAAGTTGTTATCAATAGACATATTCCAGACACGATAAGTGGAAATCCAGCGACAAATAGACGCTTGGTGATGTTCAGTCTCGAGGCTAGTTAAGCGAACGATTTATTTTAAATACAACCACAAGAAAATAAAGAACATTCTTATTGTGGTATATAATAAAAACTTTACTTCGTATTTTATTATTGTTTCGAACATTCATACCTACTCAAATGATGTCTTAATGACCACAGCAACAAACACATTTGATTCAGTAAACAAAGCATTACCAAAACATTTACACGAAAGTAAATGATATTGTCGTATTGGTTCCCGGTGGAGTAGAATAGGTTCACTCCATCTCTTCCTTTGGGTGTCACCGGAAAAGGCGACTAAGGGACAGGGTTTTTCTCCATCCGACAGTAAACCCATGGTTGAGTGTCCGCTTGACGGTAATGGGCTCGCCCCCTGTTACGTGGGACCGGAAAGCGTAGTTGCTGAAATGTGGGTGATCTGATAATACCCCGCTGCCTACGCCTTTGGGAATTTACAGGTATGAGTATTTCTGCGAGCAAGTAATGCTCGTGAAGGAGGCAGCGGCGGAGCGGGAGCGAAGGAGAATCGCAGACCTTGCGGCCTGGGACGAGCGGAGGAGAATTGCTAACCGCGCGGTCCGCGGCGAGCGGCGGCAACTCGGGTGTCGGAGGTCGCAGAATGACCTCCGTCCCCCATGAGCGCGGGCCTGGGGGTGACGGGTGGAGCCGCTTGTCACCCTAGCAGAAGCAGGCCGCGGCGGCGACGCGCATTGCGTGCCTCCCCATACCCGGGGGCGAGTTGGGGACTCTTCGGTCCCCACACCGGAAGAGGGCCAGATCGAGAGATATGGCCCTGGGTCGGCCGGGGTATGACTATGACAATCGCACCTCCGGCATCCGACGGCCCACAGACGGCGTGCGTTTTAGTTGGTTCGAGTTCGACATAACCTCCTCCACCGGCTCCGGCGGCGGGGTATCCGTGGGGATTTTTCGCATGATAAAAAAGGTACCTATGAGCATTTGTATGTATGTATGTAAATAATATTCAATTGAACTCAGTATAGGGATTGCTTAACTGCTTGGCATAAGTTGAGTGGATTCCGTGGATTATTGTAAAATTATGAGTAAAAAATTATAGGATTAATGAATAGAATTTAATTTATGATTAATGTACGTTGATTATCTTTAATGATGATTTTAACATCGAATGACTAACAAACTTTTATGTTGATGGTGTAAACGCAAGGGATACTAGACACGTACACGTCCCAAGATTCCCTTTATTAAAAGAATGTAAAACTAATTTATCGTCATCATAAAACTTATCTTATCTAGTCACCAATTAAACACATATTAACTTTTTTTAAAGTACCTAATGCGATGTAATTAAATAGAAATCTTCGCTAATTACAACGCATCTGTAATTTAAGTACACCGTCCTGTAGGTACTTGCTTCTACAACAAGTTTCAACCAAAGATCGGAGTACGTAAGCCGACCATTCACTTCATTAGTAGCCGATAATATAAAATTCTATATCTCAAGCTATATAATTACTTTTCATATGAAGTATATGATTAAACTTCTCATAATAATTGGGTATCCGATACCTAGTTATAACACTTGATTAACGTACCTACTTATATTATTTTTCTGTGAATGTTGATCGTTTTTCTTAAGTGTTTACCGTAAAATGTAATTCTAGTTATATTGAAAGGAGACGGGGACTTCTGGGCCAAAATTGTAATGAGTTGAGATATGACTTAAAAAAAGCGGTATTTTTTTCTATTTCAAAATATTAAAAAACCAGCTCAATTGAAAGTCTGGAAGACGAGTAATCTTTAAACTAAGTTTATTCCACTAGCAAAATAAAATATCGATTACTAAAAAATATTTAAACAATATTGCGTATTAAAACACTTGCATCACAATTTGATATTAAATCAATCAGAGTGAACAAAACTTAATCATTATAATAATAATAACCATTTAAAATACCAAATAATAGTGTAATAAAAATAAATTCTGAATCGATTTCCGTTAATCGATTAATTATTTCTTGTGTTTATCAACTGTATTTTTAAGCTGTGACAGCTGACAGCTCCATTTTCAGTCAATCAGTTTATTTATTCAATCTTCAAAATTAATTATTATTATATATCAGTATGCTGTATCAGTTTATTGGTTTAAATCCAATGATCAATTGACTTCTGCGTTTTGAGTATTTCCAGTTGATTTCTTGATTATATTCCCTTAACAGTGATTTCTCTTTACGGACTTCTCAGCTTGCTCCTGGTTACCTTATAGTACAATGATAAACTTGTTTGAGTTTTGCTCGGTATTTTGGATTTTGACATGGATCTCTGTGTGAATTGTGGCATAGAAAATAAAGTAAATAAGGTAATATATTTCCACCTGCGCACTTCTTAGACAATGCTTTAATTATTATTGAAGAAGAATAAAAGATAATTATTATTTAAAGTGTTTTTTTTTAACATAACATCCTTGTACTCCATATCTTTAAAATCTCTTTGTAAGTTTTCGTACATTATCCCTGAGTGAAATATAATACAGTACAATTTAAAAGTATTTTAAGATAAAAAAAATGACCACTTTCTATTAAAACACCACAGAAATCACAGTTCTAAAATGTCAATTTCTTGCATAACCTCACTTTTATTAAATCTCTTATAACTCTGCTCTCAGATATCCAAAATCTGCAGAATTTTCAGGGATGGTTTAATAATTTATATGCTCTTAATTGATACCACCCTCATCTTATTACATTTTTGGCCCAAGAATGTATGAAAGCCTCCCCATCTCCTTTGTTGCCCTATGCGTTTTACACCGTTTAATTAGAATAGCAATTTCAGTAATGGTCGTGGGTCGACAACAGTGTATATTAAAATGGTTAAGAGTTCTCACATCGTATTTTATAGGCATAATGGTAGACATGATTACTTTACCTGTAAATTCTTTTTTTATATGATATCTTATTAATATCGTGAAGCTCATTGCTATTAATATACAGTGAAATAGGCAGCAGAATCGGATATTAAGAAAAAGTACAGTATCTGCAATATCATATCGACATGATGCACAACATTTTTTGTACCAAAAGCTATTAGCAAAATGGCGGATTATACAAACGTATAAAAACAACGAATCCTATTGTAACATAAGTTCAATATGCTGTTTGTCTATAAACATTGGCCAATTAGCTGTAATTTCAGTTCGCTGTAAACGACGAGGATAGTCTCGAGGGAAATTTTTCATTGAAATAGAACCGGGCAAAAAGTAGGAACGACATTAATCAAGGAAAGGAAAAATGAATCGCACCTACATACAGTTATAATGTAGTTAGTTATACCGAAGTTGGACTCCCTTTTTATATTAAAGGAAGGCAAATGGCGTACACGAGAAATGAAACCGCCGTTGAATAATTTTCATATCCGTGTTCTCACATACCCTAAATTATGTCAAGGCTCCCAATACTTAAATAAAATTACTTTGTACTTATGATTCGCATAGACTCTTATGATTAGGTACCTATAGACTGCCTACCGTCCTAGACAAGTTTAGTGGCAATTCGTTCATCGGCGTACTGTAAAATAGAATGAAGAATATATGGAATTTGACGCAGGTACAGTTGTCAACATATCTCATAAACGAATTATAATATTCCCATACATTCATTGTTCTATTCTGCAATACAGCGTATTGCCATTTGTAGTAGTAGTCACCTAATTGATTGCAATTACAATCAACAATTATTGATTTTTGTTGCTATCATAACTGCAGATGATACTACAAAAAGTATTGCTATACCGATACAAACAGTCAAATAAATTTGAAAATGCGTTTATCTGTTCCTCAATCATGAAACAACGGTGGATTGGATTTGGTTCTAACTCCGCACGTAGGTAGAGAACGTCCGGGAAGAGGACAAAGGTTATTTTCATACCGGAAATAGGCTCCTGTGGATCACGGGATCGTGATCAGTATTCCACGCGGACACTATAAATTCATCTTGGTGCCAAATTTCACCCAGACCGGAACATAAGAACGACTGAACGGATTCAAATGACTGAATCCGTTTGATTTTTGTTAATAAATTGCACCAGATCATTCTGGTTTTCTGCAATTATGTAATAAAAATCTATCCGTTCATCCAAACTTTCTCATTCTGTGCAGTTATAATACAAATTATAGCTTCTCATTATTTGAACAAGAAATTATGTAAGTAGCTGAATAATGTCATTATAAACATATTCCAAAACTACCTACTAATTGAAAAGTTTCGTAAGTTGCTATTCCTAACAATTGCAGATATAATAACAAAATAACTCCTAATGGAAACATACTTTATGAATTTCTACAGTATTGAAGTATGTGTGTGCAGAAAGTGAATGGTGTCGCACCATACAACCTCACAGTGTTGGGGGAAGTAGTTTTATGACCCTGGCACCCCAGCGCGCTGTAAGCCCGGCTGATTCCTTGATCACACAGTATATGTTAACTTTACAGAACTATTTGTAGGTCTATTTGGCAATGAAATTGATGCTTATTTTCTATGAAATTCTCTTATCTGAAAAATCGAGACGGATTGCGGTTCTAGTCGGTTCGGACGTTTAGGTGCGCACTGTGCGGTATGAAAGGAACTTTATCCCTCGCACACTCAAGCTGTGGAATGAACGTGTGTTCTTCAAGAAGGGCATTAGAAGGTTTCTTTAGGGTCGGCAGCACGAGTGTGACGCCCCTGGTGATGCATACGTCCATATAGGCCACGGTAACCACTTTCCATCAGGTGGGCCGTGTGCTTGTCTGCCACCTAAGTGGTATAAAAAAAAGAGGACATTACCGCCCTCGCCGGGAGGTGGAGGGTATCCGAGCGAATTTCCGCACGAAAAAAGGTACTTCCGTCGTAATATTTAAACAACTGCCTTGCTTGTTACCGTTATTCAGTAGACTCTTAAAGTTATCGAACCTCGATTTGTCATGGACTTTATATTTACTGTCGGATGGAGAACACCCCTATGTCTTAGTTGTCTCTTACGACACCCCAAGGAAGAGATGAGTTGGCCCTATTCTACTCCAGCGGGAACACGGCAAATTTAATGAAAATAATTACTGTTAATATATGATAATAGCTATAGGTAGATACCCATGATTTGTCTGATGAAACAAATTTTTATTTTTGTATAGCTAACAGTCCAAAATAATTCTAGTTATAAATATTTTGAGCTTCTTTCAATATAACATTTACTACACGGCTAAGAATGCATGAGCGTCTTGAGACGTCTCCCCCAAGTCAGTTGCAATTTTACGAGCGGCCGCCCCAAGTCTTGCGAAGCCCTACGCGTTGCACGCAGACTTCGATTGAAACAAGCAAAAATGTTTAGTCCAGCTCGAATTGTTGTTGGGTCAATATTTCAGCAAAGGGACGGAATGTTGATTAAGTCTTGGACTTCGTGGCGTTTGAAAGGGTGTTTGTTTAGCTTATATCTCTCTTACTGTACCCTACCTATTGTTTTTAATAAAATGTTGTGTAAAACTTGATAGACTCTGTGGCGTAGCCGTAGAATGTTTGCTGCTACGCAGGGGGCGCGGGTTCGATTTCCGCTCAGTGTAAATATTTGTATGCATGATATGGATGTTTGTATCTATTGGTCTGGGTTTTTCTGTGTATAATATTCATGTTTATACAAGAAAATGTATCTAAGTACTTATGTTTATCTGTATTCTAGAACCCATAACATAAGCTAGTTAAGCTATGCTTACTTTTATGCTTACGTTTTGTATAATGTCCTACAATATATAGGTATCCTACATAATTTATCAAATAATTCATACAAACCAATGACTGAACATTCCAATAAATATTTGCATTCGCCACCATTAATTTTTGAAAGATTTATCTAATTCACGGGAGGTATTCAAGGATCATTAATGCAATAGCATCCACGCACGCGATTCACAATTTATCGATGTGTAAGATCGAGTTTATCGCCTCCACATCTTGACGATGATTTATTACGGGCAACTTATAACTATAAAAATGAAACTATAGACCCAATTATGCGTCATTTATAAGAACTCATGCATATAAATCAATGTAATCACAGCGTGCAGAGTTAATAACAGGCCGGTACCCTTCTCTGAAGACTGGATCCTAGACTTGTCACTCGTGTCGTATCCCTTGGAGTAATAGCTTGGTGGATATTGAAAACTGCATTTTCATTTCTTTAGAATCGTACCTATATAGGTACAGGAAATTACTTGTACGTAACTTAGAAGTTGGTTGGCACTTGACATGTAGGTAATGAATTGCTTCAGGCTAGAAAACCTCGTGATGCATCGTGGACCGAGAAATCCATACTCATATTATAAATGCGAAAGTAATTCTGTCTGTTACGCTTTCACGCCTAAAACACAGAACCGATGTTGATGAAATTTGGTACAGAGGTAGATTAGACGTTGGGAAAGGACATTGGCTATTCTTGGTTCCGATAATCAACATCCACGCGGGCGAAGCCGCGGCGAACAGCTAGTTTGGAATATTTTTTTCCAACATTGATTGCGACTAATTTCCTGCTTGAGATGGGAGTGACCACCCTTCATGATTACTGGATTTCTTCACGTTTTTTCCTGTTTATCAGGAATCGAATGTCAAATAATCGAACATCAATTGATCGATCGAGGGCACAGTGGAGAAACAATGAGGGCATTTTCCAGTCGAAAAGCTCCTTATTTTATTAGGAATTTGATTGTAAGTTACTTTTATAATCATACCTACATCACATCCTTTATAGCCTAGACGGCAAATCAAAATTGCCACAGTACCATCAATGGTACTGTTTAATGGTACCACGGTAAACAAACGAATAAAACAAAGAAACGACTTAATACTACGTACTTATACCACAGATAACATAATACTAACTTATACTTACTTTTTTATGGTTGATAGGCTCGCGTTTGACCACTATCTCACCTGCTGGTAAGTGATAATGTGATCGACGGTGGAGTAAGACACCCAAGTTGTAGAAAATACAGATTCGGGTGAGGTATTCCACTCCTTGCTAGTACGCATATAAGTAGGAAGGTAGTATTATGCACTAAAATTACCTAATAGCCTGGCAATTATAGTAAAATAAAACCGGCAGTTTACTTCTCAACTAAAATGCATCAGCAAAATAGTTAGACCTCGAACTAATTCGGCCTTTCTTCTTCATCCTAGCGTTAATTCCCAGTCGCATCCGAAGCTTTCAGCTCGGAGTCTGGGATCCGCTTTACCAGTCTTAACTACGGATTTGGCAAGACCTCGATATTTTCCATGAAGCGATTGTCATCTGACCTCCACAACCCAATGGTAACATTAGGCTATATCGAAGCTTTGCTAATTCGGCCCATTTACAACATTTATGAATGCCAAATATCTAGATTCAAAAGCCTAGTGGACATGCTTCAACATTATTTGTACTATTTGTAGCGAAGTAAGGGCATGAAAGCGACAGACAAACTGCCAGCCGTTTATTCTCGAGCACCATGGGAACGGACAGCACTGCGAATTTAAAATTCCATTTCCAGGCACTACGAAAAGTTCAAATGGCTCACACTTAAATTTTTACTACCGGTGTACCTAACCATTCAAATATACGGCAAGCTAATAAACAACTGGTTAGTACTTACAAGGTACTTACTGTTTGTAGCTCTCTGCTTTGTACGGTAGACAAATGAAACTAACTGCTTGTGTGTGATATAATTGAGAATTTGCATTTAATCAAATTATTTGGCAGTTATAGTTGCAAAAAGTATTTTCAATTTTAGGTAGGTACCTTTTTTTTATCGTGCGAAAAATCCCCACGGACACCTCCCCCGCCGGAACCGGAGGAGGAGGCCATGTCGGACTCGAACCGACCAAAACGCACGCCGATTGTGGGCCGCCGGTTGCCGGAGGTGAGATTGTCGTAGCCATATCCCTCGCACCCCGGCCGACCCAGGGCCATATCTCTTGAACTGGCCCTCATCCGGTGTGGGGACCACGGAGTCCCCAACTCGCCTCATTTAGGTAGGTACCTATACCTACATCAGCTGTTTCATTATCTATTACCTTGCCTTATTTTCATCGTAGGTATTATCATACCATTATAGACAGATACCATTAGATAGACAGATGCTTTCAAGGTTCAAGTTCATGATCAGCTTAGCTCTAGACCTGACGATTGAACAAACAGTAGTAAGTAGGTATCCCCTTGACATAATACTAATAAATACCGTTTCTTTTTTTTTTTTCAATATGCAAGAGGAAGCTTGTGAAGTGTGTTAGACAACTGGTGTAGGTACTGTACAGTACAGTTGGTACAGTACCTACTTGGAAGTGATCATCTTCCCCATAAATTATGAAGAAATTAAGTACAGCACCATCTACAATCTGTTTCTTGAAGTTTTAGAGGACGTAGTCCAAAGTTCTGTTGCCACTTTGAATTTTGTGAGCAGTGCGACGTGCGTAGCTAGCGACACGGTCTAATGTTACATTATGAAAACGGTAGGTGGCGCTGACTGAATATTTTTACATTAAGTGGACGTCCTTATGCAAAACGGAACCAATCTCAATAGGCCATTATTGTAATTATTAGAATCTATAATGGTGTTACTGAGACTTCTCCTTTAGTTCAACATCACAGGTGAGGAGAAGTCAAGAAAATAAGTGAAAATATCAGAATCGTGCTTGGGTCCAACCTTTTTTTAATATTCCAGCTAAGGGTCGAGTTATTTTGGAAAAATATTCCACAAGATTTTGAGTCACGGCATAACCTTATAAGGCATATTTTATTCAAATAACAGTTGTAACAACAAAAATATTCTGATAATCTTCAATACCTTATGCGTTTATGACATTAAGCTTTAGCATAATATGATATACCAGCTGTTGACCGCGGCTCCACCCGCGTGAATGTTGTTTATCGCAGATTTTATGCGATCAAATAGGGAATTATAGGTTACGTTCACCCATTACGACAGTATTAACATATTTATATGTATGTCCTTATAGACGTCCTTACTCATGCTGTTATGCTATTGTTAGATGGCAGTAGGTAATTTGTAAGCACAGTGGCCAAGCTATGCAAGTAACTTTTCAACATTCCTATAACATGGCGATAATAATGGCAAGAAAAAAAAACAGAAACACGTTTTTTAAATATTTACTAATACCAAATCAATCTTAAACACACATCAAAACATACATAATATGCACAATCTCACTTAACTAGATTATTTATCTCTATATATATTGTTTTTGGAAAACAATTTTAGAATTTGTTATTCTCTGTTATATTAATACTTTAATGAAAGATATAATAAATATGTACAAGTTGGTTTAAGGCACTTGATTAACATATTGCCCTAATAATAAGTACAAATTAATATTTTAAAAAACAATGACATGTAATAAGCCCGTCTGCTGATGGCACTAAGCATGTTTCAAGAAACAAAATTACATACAGGTAAGTTATTGCTTATGAAACACATTTATTACTAGTTATTTGCAGACAATAAAATTATTTGTACGTTAAACACATCTATTTCATCACATATTTTTCACTTTTCATGTGAAACGGATCCCTTTTCTATTATGGCATTTGCATTTTATGATTATTACCTTTAAATGCTTTTTTGTATTAGTTTGTACGATTTTCAACGTACATAAACAAAAGTAACGTTATTGCAGTTGAGATTTGGAAGAACATTACATTTCAGAAAATTCCATGTTTTCCTACAAGAGAATTCTTTTACAGGGCTTTTATTGTATACTTCATGGGCAGAATAAGAGTGACAATAAGTATAACTATGGTTACGAGATGATGAACATGAAACGTAGCCATGCAATAAAAGGAGGACATGGTCAATGGTCATGAGATAATTTTCAATGCCCTGTATTTTACATATTCATGGATACGGTTATTGCCAAGTGTTAACACAGGTTATGAATGAATGAGTAAACATCTCAAATTATTCATACTTAACTATGTATGAGTGGGAGACCAACAAAATTAAGTACTTATTTTATGAAGTAATCATGGACGGAGTGTTAACAACTTCGATGATCGATTTTCTGATACTTTTCGAGATATCTACTTAGCTGAAGTATTTTAAATAAATTTACTTATTAAGAAAAATAATAGATATTTTTGCATATACTTTTACTAAAGAATATTTTGATTTCTGTGATTTCCAAAAAGAAATTAAAGCACCTAATTAATGCAAAACAATAAAAAAAATAACCTACTAATTAGATTTTTATCCTAGCTTCTTATAAACAACGTAATTTTAAAGAAAATATTTATCTTTACAGATATCGATCGTGATAATATAATTTTCACCTACCGCATTAATCTCAATATCAGATCTCTATAAAATCTTGTAAAAATATTATCTCAACACTATTACAGTCGAGATTTTTATAATAAAATATTATATAGAATTATAACATTTCTCTATTGCACTAAACGTGATTTGTTATTGTTATAATATTGCTTTTAATTACATTATGTAAGATTCATACATAACAATTTATAAATGTTATGAAAAACAATTGCCCATGTTACGTAATATAAACAATCATTGTTTTGTAATCTTTGAGATTATTTCCGCGTGAATACATTTAATAAAACTAATATTTCCAGATCTGTGATATTACTGATATTTTACGAAATGAGATGAAATCAAGAGATTCCCGAAGAGATTGTAACGAAGGCACTTAATATTGTCAAAACTAACGTACAGCTACTAGTACTACAGATTTGGATATTAATATTAATATTCTTTCTTATACAAATAATATTTGAAAACTGAGGATGATAAATGTATAAAAATTAACATTTAGAAAAGTTAACAATAATTTAATCTCTTCTAACTTAGCTATTAATTAGCATTATAACAATTTCTATAGAACCAAAAAGGTAAGAACATTGTACATTTAATTAAGGCACATGGGATGTACACATATCCAAAGTTATCTATAAATATTAAGCACTAAATGTAAAATACAATGCTATAAATATTATTCATTTAAAATGAGAGTCCATACACTCATCGAACAATGCTAATGATTTGAAAAGGAAGACAAGTATGATTTATGATTTCATCTGTGAAGTGTCAAAAAAAGTATAAAATATTTAGTCTTTGGTTTTCAAGTCACAAAAGACTATTGCCGAAAGTGTGACAGATCGATGAGTATATGAAAAGACAACCTAAATATATTAGACTAATTTATTTCAATGTCAGTCCAATGTATTAATGAAAAGCAAATTTATATAATTTTTAGCATCGTAGGTACTTACTTTGACCTCTTGCATGACGCCATCCTGTTCCCTGAGCGCCACAGACATCCATGTAGTGCCGCGAACAATCAGTTTACGTAAAAAAAGTCCTTATACTTCATGTAGTAGATTCATAAAATATATCTCTAAGAATTTTATCTGATAATACGTGAGATAAAAATTCATAAAGAAAAAGGTGACTTCACATCTTAATTCATACAACAGTAAGCAGAAGAATGTATTTGGCCTATGATGTTAGAGAAAATCCATTATCACAACATTAGATATCATGATTCAACTACTGCTGCACGAATTAAGCTCTAAGTAAGTTAAAAGTCAACTCAAAAACTCTTGGAAAAATAACGGCGCTAAAAGTGCTGCTCTGTAAAAATATACTTACTACCTATCTAAAAATATAACGTTAAAGAATAATAAATATCTACGATTTATAAAGATGTGTACACATTTAACGCCGTGAATATGTCGGGGTAGCCTAACAACACTCGTGCTTCAACAACAACACGATCAAGCGACAACAGAAGTACAATAAGATACAATATAGTAAATATAGTCGATGGCGTGTGCCATTTCATTAAAAAAATTATATAAAAATGTTAATAAAGTTCATCATGTTATAAACATAACAGGCATATAAATGTTAATAGTTAGACTATTATAATACATAGTATAATGTTAAACGTGAAAGGCCCAACAGCTATAGCTACATGGTGGTCGATGTTCCGATGAGTATGTTACGCGGCGACATAGGGGGGCCGTCGTGGGCGGCCGGCCGCGACTCCTGTTAGTTCCTCGGCGCCGTTAGCACTCACCTAGCCGGGTTAACGAGAAGAGAGAAAAACAGAATGTTAGTATCGATCAAAATGTCATGGTCCGACTACACGAGTACCCTCAATCGCGAGTTCGCACGCTTAAAACTCAAGCGCGCGCTAGCACTTTTATCATCAGTTGAAGCGATTCAGATAACGATTATAACTGAAATGATTGGGAAGTGAAAATAGATTAATTTTGTTCTGGAAAGTGCGATCAGAAAGCTGGGGAGAAGCGAAACTTTGGAGATTTTTAAGACTCTATCGCTAAATCGCTCGATTTGGTAATAAAAGAAGCTAGTGCGCTTGGTTGAGCCGTAACGCTTGCGTTGCACTGCGGCCGCTGCCGGGGCCGGTCATGACTTCGCGGTGTGGGGATATCCGTAAGTACAGAATGTCGGTACAACGTATGAAATGAAGTTTCGATGTACGAGAGACAAGACATTAGAGACATTCGGGTTCCGGCAACATGCAGCGAGCCAACTGAAGCGATAAACGGTGATCTCGGATTGATATAACTAGTGTACGGAATTTCTCATAAAGTAGAAATTTAAAAAATGTACTATGGGGAGGCTATCAGGCATTCGCGCCGCGACATTGTGTTCTGTTTTTGGCCCAGTTAATAAACTATACGGGTACTTCATTAGTTTACGCAGTTAATGGTTGAAAAATGTTAAGTCAATTTAGTATGTAAATGATAAATCTACAAATATAGGATTAAATGCCCAATAGTTCCCAACGAGCAATGCTTGAAACATACAGGGGTGAACACCGCGTTGCAGTAACGAACATTGCTCAAACAAACAAGCATAATAAATTTTATCACTTATTTATAACCATAGCACCCAGATGCAAGTATGTAAGTTATTTAACACATCGCTGCATTTCGATAATAAACTGTAGGTATATTGCGGCATTCTCATAAAAAAAGTTGTTAATTAGTTTGTGATAACATAACAATGTCATTACATATTTGCATGTTAGTGACTCATATAATATAAATACATAGTTACAGATAATCTGCAAGTTGTGACAATAGCAGTTATGATAGTGCACTTAATAATTATTATTATGTAAACAAACGGGAACTTGGCCTTGTGGAGTTGCATGTTAGTTGTGTGAGGCTACAATTGACCAAATGACTGCACGTCATCAACTTTATTGACATATAAATACTTTGTAACATGAAACTTCGTTGTAACTCTACTGCGCTCCTAGTGACGACTAATGAAAGAAAACGCTTAATTTAAATTTCAGACAATTTATTGTGTGTATATTTTCAGAAAATGCTTTTATTTACAATCAACAACGGAAACAATACTTTACAAAACATATCGTTTATTATCATTCATTTTATAAAATTACGAATAGTACTTCGACTTAAAAATCATTTCATATAAAGAAGCGTGAAATTACGTAGGTAGCCGACATTCAGATGTCGACATCTTAAATCCACAAGGACACAAGTGCAAATTATCTTAATAATAAACCACTTTCAAATAAGAAAGTAAATATAATAATACCTAAGGCAAAAATAAAAACAACTAGCTTAAAAATTTCATATAAAAATCTTATATTGACTAAAAGAAAGTTGTGATGATTATGAAAAAAAAAATAGCAAGTCAAAGGAGGGGCATCATGTTTAATACTGGATTGATGGCACAAATTCTGAGAATGCTCGTTCCTTTGACTAATACTGGGCGAGACTTAGGAAAGAAGGACCTCACAACCGGATTGTAGCACCTATTGGATTCTTTTTGGTAATATTAAATACTATGATCTAAGCGAACAGTATTATTACTTAAGTCAAGCTTTGCAATATTAAGTCGATGGAATAACAATCCTTCTTTCCTCAAATATATAATTTATTCCTGAAAACATTACGACTGTCCGAAGACATGTTGTGACTTCAATAGTTGCAATAATATCATTGAAAACAGCAACAGAATAAATTGATCACGTTAATTTCTAACGTCCAATAAAGATAGTCTCTAATAATGCCTCACATCACAACATGTAACAGATCTAAATATCTATAAAAAAAAGAAATATAAAAATCACAGTTTTCAAATTATGCAGTGTCACATCAGATCCGGTATGAAGAGTGATATAACATCTTATCCTCATACAAACTATTCGAGAACATAACTAATAAGTACACGACATAATAAATAAAATATAGTGACACAGAGAGACAGTAAAGCAAAGGCACCCACGCAAACGCAAGACGAATAAGATTGCTCAGACACTTATAATACTAAACAATAAGGAAATAATGAAAATACATTGCGTACTACTGAGATTCAGTATAAAAATGCAGCTCCGAGAGAATTGAATGATGCAACATCGAATAAAAATAAGACAAAAGCAAACGTATTCATCTAGCATAATGCGCGCGCACGCGCTTCTCACCTTGTGAACAAAATGGCGGCGTGAGAGCGTTTTGGCGGGAATTAAGGCGTCGGTAAGGCAGTGCGCTGGTAAGGATGCTCCCTGACCTGCGTGAGCCGTCCCGCCCTCCTCACCACACCTAGCGGCATATACACATTTAACATCTGTGTCTTAGCTAGAAATCAAAAGCTTCTGTCACCGGTCAGGTGCAGCCAGGCCTTTAATTATATAATTATGGAAAATTGAATTTGGAATACAAATAGATTTAAAGCTGATAAACTATATAACTCTGGGCAAATACGCTTTATATCTAAATGCTGTAAAGAAATTCAATCACATTTATAAATAAAATAGAAATATATTCGTTCTCTTAAATAAACGATCGCGAATACCTAGATATCACTGCCAAATACCTACTCGTCATTGTCGTAGCGATAATACTAAGATACATTTTAATTATGTATTAAATCTTCATTTGGCAGTAACACTAACTCCTACTATTATGCTTAGTCCTATAGAATACTCTTTAAACTATTATATTGCTTTGGGAAATATAACAAAATAAAACATTTAAACGAACGGGTACTCCTTAGCCCGGTCAAGGTACAGGTAATGGCTGGCTTCGATAATTTCATGGTTATTTTAATTGACTACAAAGCTAACTGCGATATAATAAACCTAAACAATAAAATACGGGTGTATAATATTTTCATAAAGCTCACTCTTTTCTAAACTAACTAGAAATCTTTTAAAGATATAATAATACTTAGCCTATGGTATGTTTATAAATATAATAATATGGCTAATAAATTAATAAGTTACGATATCAAAATTATAGCAATAACATTAGCGCGGAAGGAGCTAATGTTATTGTTATAGAACGTATATAAACATTTTAAAACCGCCTAGAATGTTCCATATTTGTTCGTTATGTAAGTGTATATCGCGTTATTAATTTTGTCAGTTTTGTTAAAAATAGTTAAAATGTAAATGTTTTTCGTAAATCAATCGGTATTTGGTCCCTTTCGCTTGTAATTGTTGAATTATTCATTTAATTAATTACGTCATTCAGATATACTATAGTTAATACGAAAATTTCATGGTTATTCACAAAAAAATCAACTGGAAAACATAGAAAATGATTAAAAGAAAACCACATGCAAAGTGGAATTTTACGATTTAATATGACATTTTGAATTAATATAGGTCGGTGCCTAGCTAATTCCAAAAAATATTGAAAGTTTCAATCTACATTTACAAAATGTTAATATCAAGTATATTAGTTGTGTTACAAGCAAGGGTTATCACAAGAATGATGATGGTTTCTATTTATTCTATCTCATCATTGGAGTGAAAGATTTCAGGTATATAAATATACTTATAAAATTGTAAGTATATAAAACTCTGTCTTTGTATAGGTACTAAACATCGGTAACTTATATAGAGTTCTACTGGCAGTTTTGATTCAACTATAATAATATCTAATTAAAAACAATTATTCAACTGCCATCAACCCTACCACGAGATATAAACGTTATAAAAGAAAACATATTTTGCAATAAATATCTCGATAATTATATTAATTTGAATTAATATTAAAATTATTCTGTATTATAAAATTATAATAAATAATATCTTTGACTGTGATCTCAAACAATATTTATAAATTTGTGGTAAACTGTACAAAACAGCCGCAGAAAAAAAAAACAATGTTCGTAAATATTAAAGAGGATAACATCGTAGGTACAAAAATGAGTCATAAGCTAAAAGTACTTAAAACAATAAAATCTTAGTCTAAGAATTGATCATGGCGTATTATTATGACTGTAAGTTCGTCCTGTGCGGGAGGCGTGTTTAGAAGAAAGATTATAATATCAAGGACGGCAATAATGATGCGGAGTGCGATACGGTGCGTGGACTCTCCCGTATCTTACTGTGGGCTGATGCGATTGCGGCCAATGTCAAAAGCCAGCTAGCAGATATCTCGACGCTGCAAACCCCATTAAAACATATCACTGACACAATTCAACATAAGCTCGACACCATTATTAGAATAGTGTACGTTAGTTGGTTAGTGACTGTTTGTTCTTTCATTATCTTAAATAGCTGACGGCCAGGTATTGCTTTTCAAAACTAATTTTTGGACAGTTATTGACTTGACACAGTCGACTGACATGCGTCAAATTAATGGTTATCAACAAGAGGGACCAGATTGGTCAAATTAAAAATAAAATGTATGATAAGAATGAGATATCTAATTTGACTACCTATCGAAAGTAAACGTAACCACAAGTACAAGTACTATAAACAGTGGCTGAAATCATTTCATTTAGCTAATATTTGGTTTAATTGGATACCTAATTCTAGTTCAATGACAAAAAGGTAACAATCCTACAGACACGGTCTGAGTCGATATTATTTTTCTCTAAATAATTGAACCTATCGTATTTCTAAAATCTTACAACATACCTGATAAGTATATTTAATAAATTAGATTTAAATATTCATTTAGCAGTCGCTAATTCTGTTATTCGACTGAAAAAAAGCATGCCACAAACAGACTAATATAGGACGGGATAATTAACCCTAAAGATGCATACGTCATAATATATTTATATAGTATTAACGTCATTATAAGATTGTGAGCTAACTTATTAGCTCATTATGTTTACACGAAAAAAAACTAGCTTTTTTGATACTGTCGTATTGGAAGTTCTGCCATTATAAAAGCTTTGGCCTGAATGAGTTCTTAGGTCAGTTACATGCGGTTAAGTCGTTGTTTCAGATATAGCCTCAAATGTTTATTACGATTTGATCTACGATTTATATCAACTTGGGAACATTCAATCTGTAAAACAAAAACCCTTTACCATGGTGTGTGACGTTAGTGGTAACGATGCTTGATAACTTTATAAATTTCGTTTAGTTCGTTTTATGGGTACGATATAGTTCGATACCATGGATTAATATTTTACCTACTTAGGTACCTACTGGTTAAACTTGACTATAATCATTTACTAATTGTATTCGTATAGCCTCTAGTGGCGGATTTATTAGCAAGATTTATGTGAACGCTGGAATCTACGATGGTGGATTTTAAGAGACGCAAAATTTAAACTCAACAATCTTTAAAGAAATTATATAAATACTATGTTTATATATACATTTCTAAATATTATCACCCATACAAACAATTTAACATAATATACCAAATATGTTTCACCACTTCGATTTTCCTAAAATTTGTTCGTCACAAAGGCGTAGCAGGAAAAGTACCCTTTTTTGGAAAATATTTGCGAAATTAATTAAAGATTTACCTATAGAAATAAATCTAGGAACTATCATTACACCAAACGTCGATAGAGACAGCAAATTTAAATAGTCAAATAGCGATAAAATGCGTACATAAATCCGCCACTGACAATCTCCCAACACCAAAAGCAAACAAAAAAAAAACAATCCAGTTATCAAACATCGTTATGAAAAATCAACGGGAGAACAACCCACCCGTATGGTCGGCGGCCGCGTACTCCGTGGTGAGCAGAGGGTTGGCGGCCGCGGTGAGCGCGGCGTAGTTGGCGTAGTCGTATGGCGACGCGTAGATCAGCTGGTGTTGGGGCTCTCCAGGGGACAACAGGCCAGCTGCGGCCTGCGCGCCAGACCCGTTGAGTAGACCACCACCGGCCCCGGGAGCGGCCGACATGCGCGGTGACAGGATCAATGGTGCCCCCAAGGGCGCTTGAGTGCGTAATGCTACGCCACCCGCCGGCGCCAGTAGACGCTGTGTCTCTGCCGCTGCGGCCGCCACTCGCCGCCACTCCTCGTCAGCTAAGAATTCGTCTTCATCGTATCAATGCTGAGTTATGTCACTTTCGGGTAGGATAGACGCTACACGACGCCTACTATGAACTCTTAAAACAGCCCCCCTAGACAATTGGCAATTGGTTGACCGGCTTATTGTAAAATATAATGAGGAATGTATGGGATTTGACGTTTATGACATACGTTGACGACTGTCATATACATCAAATCCCATACATTCGTCATTTTATTCTACAATACGCCGGTCAACGAATAGCCAATTGTCTAGGGCGGGAATGTTAATAATTGAACTGCTGTCGTAACACCAACTGCAAATGTAACTTTGTAATCTCTTATTGTTATATATTGAATTACAAAGTTCTTTTTGCGGCTGGTAGTATGACAGCCGTTCAATTGATTGACCGTTTTAAGAACTCATGGTAGGTCTAACTAGGTCGTCTGCTGGGGTGGGCGGGCATCCGGCGCGGATAGTACATCAGGTAAGTCACGGATAATCGGTTGCCAGCGCCGTGTGTCCGCTCAATACAGCCTTAGGATCTATGAGGAGATTAAGATCTTCAAAGCCCAAGCCAATCTCACCTGCAAGGCATAACGACTTGCGGGTATGGTACGTACCAACTTGCACCTTGCACCTACTGATTGAAAGACGAGGTTTTGGTACAGGTTATCCACACACGGTTAGGGGGCCAGACGGCATTGCAATTTGAACCTTGGGCTCCAAAGTACAAGATTTGTATGCAGCTGGGATTGGCACTTGGATCATATGGGGAACTTTCGTTTGTAAATTTTTTGAAAGATGGTATAGAGTAAGAAATCTGAAAAATATAACAGTGCAATTTCCCAACCATAAGGTATTCCAATGGTGATATTATTGTTCCCATTTAAAACACAAAGTGATAAAAAACTCAGAATAAAATGTTAGTGACATTTCTCAAAGGAGCGAAATGAGTGTTTAAACAAAACGATAGAATTTTTGGCGTCGATACGAATGAAACAAATGTATTGGTAAATCTTCAACGATTCATTTCATCGACTGTAGTAAATTCTTTAAGGCTGGAGCAATTTCCAATAGCCCTTAACGATAAGAGATCTTGGCGCGGTGAAATCACCCATGTTAATAGTTAACAACCGTTACATGCCACAAATCAATTAAGTTAGTCATCTTAGCAGTCGCCTCGATGACTCATTTCCGCAAACAAAAGACACAAGTTTATGCTCACTTCAACAATGGCAAATGTAATTAAAACAGAACGGAATATGTACAATCGACAGAAAACAATCCCAATGTAAATTATCCCACGGTTGTTATGTAATTTTTCATGCAAAATGTGACCCGCAATATTCTTTTCCAACCATAAAACAATCACAACTCGTTGTTTAATTGATATTGTGAATTGATACTTTTAATGAAACTCACGCAAGAAACCTTAAAGCCAATATGATGTTGTAGTTACATTAGTTAGTACAACTTTTCGGAAACATCTGTGCACGTATTAAACTCAACAATGCGACGTCTACCAGTAAAACCAAACAATCCATCAAAGATATTTCCGAAAGGTTGTCTTAGTATATAGTATTAGTTACAAAACATGAATGCGTCCATACTTATGAGGCACTGACCGTTGACGGGCACAACCGCCTTCGCACTAGAGTCGCGATATGTGCCGTTTATGATCGCTAACTCCATGAGCTGGCGCTTCTTTAGTTCATCTTCACCATCGGCTTGCTGTAGAAAGAAAATTGCTAGATGAACACCATAAAATGGAAATATAAAGAATCATTTACAAAAAATATGACGACAGTAGATGAAAATGGTAGTGCTAGATACATTTCTGAAAGAAACTTCTTTAGTTCAATTGAAATTCCCTTAGAAGTTCATCGAACGTCCAGTTTCTTGTTTCAGCTGTTACTAATAATTCTGTTGATAGCAATCACTGGATCTTGTGTAGGTACTATCTGTATAATCTCATTGATGACGTATTGAAATTACTTTAGCTGTTTTCACAGAGTCATAAATAAATATAATGCATCGTAGAAAAATCATTAATCATTTACACTGAGCCCGATTTTTCAGTTGCTTTTAAGCAGTTTTACCCACGGGCAATTTTATTATGACCATGGCTGCTGCTATAATACCAAATAAATCGTGATAGAACCCATTCAAAATAGTTTTGTTTCAATGTGTGATACCTAAATTTTCGCATTGAACACAGGCTTCTAACCAGCAGTAGACTATAGACTGTAGATTAACTAATTATTATTAATTAACATTTTCAAAAAATTCTAATCTCGAACTTCATGTTAACCTTGCTCTGAAAATTTATCAATAAATGCACGAAGCGTATCAAGTTACGTAGCTTACTAAACTAAGTGAGCGTCTATCTAGGTTATTCGTTATTAATTCAGGTTACAGAGGAGTTCTTAAATTATTATTGACTGTAATAGCTGCCAAATTGTAGTCAATTTTGAGACACGATCCCGTTGAATGAAACTTTATAGGTTCAACAACGGGTAAATTAATTGCTGAGGAACATGATTCAATGAATGAAATACTTGATTATGATTTCAGGCATAGCCATGTTATGAGTAAACAGAAAGGAGGGCCTCTAATCTGATTTCTTTGGAAGAAAAATGACAAATATGTATCATATTTTATATATTCCTATTGTCTTAGCTGTCTGAACAACTCTTTTTTCAAACAAATGCCAGAGCTATGATCTTATGCATCGATAGCGAATTGATAATTCAGTAAAAGTAGGACAATACTATCAAAGCAACTATTAGGTATCGAGGTGGAAGGTAACTAGTATTCGTTAATTAATAATAATGAAGGCGAGCCTTGCAATGATTCAACATACCTAATGTGACGTCACTGTACAGTAATTAACGGCAATCAACGTAGCACTGAAAGACACCTACCGAATTATACATAGTTTGACTTTCATTCAACTAAAATATGTGAACTACTTAAATCAGCTGATTCAAAGGAAGTCTTCAAGAGATTTATATCCGTAGAAGATAATAAGTTCATATTAACAGCTTGAACGAAAGCTACACGAATATATATTATAAAAACATTAACCTATACTACGTATGAATTAAATCAATGTTCCTAATCAATCAATCAATTAGCCTATCCACTGCTGGACATAGGCCTCTCCCAATGTGCGACATTGCTCCCGATACTCCACCATTCACATCCTAATAAATGTTAATAATTCCAAGTCATCTGAAAATCTGGATGTCCAATTGGTGTCGATCCTTTTGTTCATTCACTAAACTATCTTTAATTTTCATATTACAGTTAATTCAGTTCTAGTTTTGTTTCCAAAATGGATAAAAACCAGGTAAGGTAAGTTCTGAAAGAAGCAAAACGAGATAAAATCAAAATTTACATAGACTGATATTCAGTTTAGTGATAATTTACAACATAATTCACACCATTGTAAGGCATTAGTTAGTAAAAGATAAAATGAAATATTGAATACGACAAAAGACAGCTATTAAATTTCATTTAAAACATTGCTCTGGAGACTGTTGGCAACATTTATATTTGGCATTCCAGTCTGACAGTATACTAGACAGTTTATCTTGAACAGATAACATTCACTGTAACCAGAACAATTTTAACAAAGATTTGTATGCCAAGTAACCATCAAGTTAGTCATAGTTCACTGTAATGGAACTAATAATGTAAAGTGTTTTATTAAAATGTTTAGGCAATTAGTTGGACAGATTTGTTAGTTTCTTTACTAAGCAGTATTTTATTATTACATGTGTTGTATAATCAAATGGAATCATCGTTACTTTAGGATTTGTCTTGTTCAAATTTAAAATAATTTACATACAGCCTATAATAATACAATAATCTTCAACAATAAGATACCTAATATTTATATAATCACATTTATTACGGTTCAGATAAGCTTACAAGTCATTAAGAAACAAAATAGATGGACGACTACGAACGACCTACTATGAAAGATATGCGCAACTGGTTGCAACTTTGTAAGCGTTCTTATTTGCTCTCATCCATATGTAACCGTCATTAGAGCTTTTAGAAAATGTAAACAGTTTCTAAATAAATATCAAGATGTTTTTAGATGTAGACGGAAAGTTTTGGTAAGGTTTTAATGGAACCGTATATTGGTTTTACTGAGTATGTACAAAATGGATGGATGAAAATAGGTCAGGTTCTTTTGCGCACATTAGAAGAGAGTTATATCCAGCAGTGGACTGCAATAAGGTAATTGATGATTTATTGATGATACAGATGCTGACGCATTTATGAAACACGAAATAAAACTACAGCTATGATAATGTTTACCTTCAACATTCTATGCAAAAGAATCGATAAGATGACGATGTCAATGTTGAGGTTAATGATTTGTACGAACTTACTCGTTAAAGACTTATAGCATTTGCTTACAAAGTTAAAGAAATACAGATGAAACTTACAGGAATAAGCAGGCGTTTAACTTCATCGACGGCTCTGGCCAACTTGATCTTAGCCCTGTTTTCAGTATCTTCGACGGTCAATAAGACGTGTAGATCATCAGCCAAGTGTTCCCAGTTTGGCTTTCCTCGGTTTGCGTCTTCCTGAAATTCAACGTAAACATCAAATGTTTTAGTAACCTTCTATTGAAGCTTTGAACGTTTATGATTCTCTCAGTTTAGCACAGTAATTAAACCATGTTGTGTGAAATCAAAAACAGTGATAAAATGGAACATTGTACATTTTGTTTGAAGAGATTTCGTGTTGTTTTCTGTACCGAGAATTATTATTCAATGTTCATTTTTACTTGGAAATGATTAGAATTCCATACGCAAGTATTTTTTCGGTAAACAGAAAACAAAGCTTAACAATAATACAGAATTACATTTTCCAATTACTATGGAAATCTGAAGTGTGGTTTTGAATATAAATAGAAACGTATTCTCAAGGACGCAACTGAACATTATTGGCTTGAGCACTTCAAATAAGTCCATACAAATTTAAACGGAAGATCCATATAGGTACGCTTGCTGTTGTTTAAGTGTTACTATTCATAGCAGTAAAATGGACGTTGGTTTGATAATTAAAACACCACACATACACATGTATCAAACTGTAGTTGCTAAGAATAGAAGATTCTGTTCCAACTGAAGCAAATGAAAAATAAGTATATAATGACATAGAGACTTATTGAATAGTTTAATTCGCTTGGAGGACAGAAATGACGGAAACATGTAATTAAAATTGATATACGTATTCAAAAATTCAGTGAGTTGATCAAAAACAGCAATTATTAAAAATTAAACAGAACCTGATTAAATATCCAATTGCAAGCTACGAAGGAAATAATAATATTAGTAACAGATGTTGTTATACGACATGAAAAAAATGTGTGTGATTGAAAAGTCTATAATTTAAAAACTTTCTTAACACTAAGGTTAGTAAGAAGAAAAATTAAAAGCATAAAATATTTACATACATTATAATTTACCTTTTTCTTATCCCTCATTGACCCTTTTCCTCTGACCATGATTTTGCAGCCTGTTTCTTGCTCTAGCTGTTTGGCTGTCATACCTCTTGGCCCCAGAATTCTTCCAACAAAGTTGAACTGTAAATAAAAAAAAAAAATGTAAGAACTACGTTTTATTACATTGAGAAAAAGATAGTAGGTATTACCGCAAGTTTGAGAACAAATACAAGTTTTATGAAAATCCCGACTAATATTATAAATGCGAAAGTAACTCTGTCTGTCTGTCTGTCTGTCTGTCCACTTTTACGACTAAACCGCCGAACCGATTTTGATGAAATTTGGTATAGAGGTAGGTTAGACCTTGAGAAAGGACATAGGCTATGTTTGGTCGCGATAACCGACATCCACGCGGGCGGAGCCGCGGGCAAAAGCTAGTACCTACATAAGTTTTTGAAAATTATTTAGTCAAGAACAAAAGATCTTATAAAATGAAAACATGGAAAGTCGACAAATATTAACCTCGAAGCGAAGAGTCCTGACCCTCTAGACAAGTGGCAATTCGTCGGCCAGCGTTTGGTAGAATAGAATGCCAAATGTATGGGATTTGACGTAGGTATATGACAGGCGTCAACGAATGTCAAAAACGTCAAATCCTATACATTCGTCTTCTATTCCATGATACACCGAGCAACAAATTGCCTCTTGTCTAGGGAGGCTGAATAACACTTGATATGTACAGTCAGCATCAAATTGATCTTGACTGGTAGGGTGTTCAAGAAGATCTTGATACCATGTCATTAAGATATTTTTCAGCACTCTGCCAGTCAAGATCAATTTGACGCTGACTGTACCTATAATTAATGATAAATAGTCAGTAAAACATATATAACCTGATGACTAAACGACGAATTATAATATAATAATGTGCCATTTCCGATAGTGGAGTCAGTTGGTAGTCACTACGATGCAAAACTAACATTCTTACGAAACTAATTAGATCAAATGCCAATCTCAATATACTTATAACTGTAATAGACAAATGTATGTAAATAGTTTCCGAAATAGAATTGGCGACAAAAACAAGAATCGAAGTAAAAAATAATATGAATAAAAGTTGTAAGAGAAAGAAACGGTAGCAACAGAATGCTAGTAGAATATGAAAACTATAGTTCAAAGAATGTTCACTTTACTCAATACTACTGATATCGCAGCATATAATAAGAAACCGTTTTAAATAAATTTACATTTTGTTAAATAATTCTTTAAAATATATTTAAGATTAGGAAACTAAACCTCGTGATGAACGCTAAATACAAATGTATAACTACACCTCGTACCATTAGCTGTTGGATTAATTACTCGCTTCGTTACACATAAACTATATTTGCCGCGTATATGTACCTATAATAAATGCACGTAGCACATACGTTCAACCTCAATACGTAAGCATCAAAGCATCGGTCAGCTCAATGTATATGAACTGTGAACTAGTATCATTCTACCGCCACGAGCAAAGCTGAGAAATGGACCAGTTGGCAAGGTGCCAAACACAGAGGCTCACACTAGCGCTTTTTCTTTTTCTAAAGGGATATTTCAAGCACTTGAACGTTAGTTTAAAATACATAATAAATTAAACGTAGTAAATAAAAATTGAGGTTAGAAATTCGTCACATGTCTCACGTGAAATTGTTTAGCATGACAGTATGCAAATTGCTCGAAGATGTTATGAGCTGCCACTGAAAACTTAAATGATGACTGCAAACTAAAATTCGTTTTACTAAGATGGTCGGCCACGCCGAGTGGATTACTTCCAAAGTCATAAATCTGAAGAGACACGGTTAAGTAATTTTATTATGACAATAGATTCATTACAATGACATATTACGATGTATTTCAATGAGAAATATGAGACGCGGAAATAGGCACTTCGAACGAGCTAGGACAGCATTCGTTACTCGTCGCGGTCCAGCGACTGCGACGGCGACATACGACAAATTGTAAATCACTCATGGTAAATGAACAGAAGTTTTGCAGGCCAATACATTGTCTTCATCGTACACATTACGTAATGGACCCATATTGTATAAATTAGTTGAACCTTTCATAAGACAGTGGTTTCTTAGGACAATAAAGTTCTTGCTATAATAATATTTGTATTTGTAGTGATCATACTGAAGAAGAGGCTTGTCCTGGTGCTATTTAGTGGTTGACCACAAACGACTTGCTCAAGAGCACTTCCTTTACATGTCAAGCATTATGTTGTTACGTTTCCCCGGTATTCCGAATAGTAAAGACCTCATAAAATATGTTTATAGGCGGTGGGCTATGCGATCCTTGTGATGTGGGTTAACCATAAACTTTAATTAGCTTGTCTATAACATTTTTAGAAATGATGGAAGTTGGTATTGGTTAAGTCTTCGCTGTAGCATTTAGTTATTTCAATATTCTTGCATGTATTTTACTTAGTTTTCAACATTGCCTCACCAAGTACCTACCACTACATCCGAGACTCGTGGGTTCGAGCATTAAATGAGTAAAATCTATTTGCGTGATTTATAGAGAATTGTTCTGAGTCTGGGAGTACCTTGTATATTATTTGTGTGAATTTCCCGCAGCAAGAGGACAATAATTATAAGTATTTATCAATTACCTAGTATGAGAGTTGTTTTCTCAAGGAATAAAAACTATTTTATTAGTCACGGAATGGATCGCAATTGTATCTTACAAAGTCAGTTTCAAGTATATGGCATAATATACTTAGTATCTAGGTATAACAATTATGGCAAAACACTAAAATGTCTATAAAAAGTTCCATATCTAGAACATGACAATTTCAGCCATGTGACGGAAACAACTTTGTATAGGACGTGGCTGGTCACCGGACGTCTCGTCGGGTCACATAGAAATATCGTCACATCACGTATAGTTGGCGACGCGCCCATGTTTACTTTATTGCATTTTTTCACTGTTAGTAATATCTTTTACGAGGAAAGTAATTATTTTGTTTTCCAAGTAACAGAAATACTTGCACGTGCCTAGATACACCGTCTATTATTTTCACATTATTTTATCTTGCAGTCTTGTGCGATATAATAAACGTTGCATTTAGGATTTTAATGTACTGGCAATCTTGTCTGTACTAACCGTTCAGATAATAGAAGGAAATGGCTAGTACAACAGTAAACAACTGTATGGGAAACGTACGCGACGGCTCGACGCCGCGGGCGCATCTAATCGATAAACATTAACCAATTGCATTCTTGCCGTGGCGCATGCGCAGCGCTCTTTGCCTACACCTACATTTATACTCGTACCTGCCTATACAGAAGTAGATAAATATTATATCTGTTTAAATATCGACTGATATCGCAGTAAATGCAAATAGAGGTATTTGTTTGTGTAACAATAAATCAGTAAATTCTTGCTATTTGTATAACTTAAACAATTATTGGATTTGTAAATGTAAATACGCGTTACTTACAAACAAATTGGTGTTGTAACTAATATTTGTGCAATGCGTTTATACTTATCTGTTCCACTATTAAGATAACGTCAAGTTGAGTTTTTATAATAAGGTTTAGGTTACGACTTTTAAAAACTAAGCGAAAGTGAAATGCTAAGACGGGACTTGAACCCGCTACAAGTCCCTTACAGGTTATACAAGGTACAAGAAAGTTGTGCCTATGGGCGAATTTGGAATGCTCAAGACGTAGTATAGTAGCTCGTGGTTAGAGCATTCCCCTGTAAGGAACTGGTCGCAGATTCAGGTCCCGTCTGAGCATTTCACTTTTTTCAATCTAAATCGATTTGAATAGTTAGCATACTGATTGCTTTAAAATTAACTAGGTTTGTAGCAGTGTTTCCACTTTTAGGGATTTCGCCCTTTTTTAGGGTAGAATCACCAATTTTATGTATGGCTTAGGGCGTTTTTATTTCAGTAGGGATTTAGGGAAATTTGGGGTAAAATTGAACTTGAGATGGTAACCCTGTATATTCTATGATTTTACTAATTTATGAAAGGGAATTACCCGATATCGTATAGAGTACAGTGTTTCCACTTTTAGGGATTTCGCCCTTTTTTAGGGTAGAATCACCAATTTTATGTATGGCTTAGGGCGTTTTTATTTCAGTAGGGATTTAGGGAAATTTGGGGTAAAATTGAACTTGAGATGGTAACCCTGTATATTCTATGATTTTACTAATTTATGAAAGAGAATTCCCCGATATCGTATAGAGTATAATCGAATATAATCCGACAAATTTCAGTCTACATATATTATGTTTTGTGTTATAATCGTGTTTATTTATGACATTGGAAGTTAGTGGTTTATTACAAAGAATATTTTGTTTTTATTGTGTGCACTTGTGCAGCAGTGATCACGATATTTCAATCTTAAGCTCTCATTGTTTATTATTAGTGTTGAAACTTAAAAATGGATGACCTTCTTCATCTCAAGATATAAGAGTCACAGCAATACGCAAAGAAAAAAGCTTCGGCAAGTGAATGATTTGGATTAAGATTAAAATGTGAGTGTATATTGAGATTTGTCCCTATTTTAATTAATAAATGCGAAGGTATAAATATTACGACGAATTGATATTTTATTATTATGTTACGCCCTAATTTAAGGATTCTTTAAAAAACATTAGGGTATTTTAGGGCGAACTTCTGAAAAATCTGGGGTAAAACAAAAATCTTAAGTGGAAACACTGGTTTGTAGAAAAACATATGTTTGACTTTATAGAAAGTGGTTCATCGCCACCATCTTAGCGTTGTTCTTGTTTGCCTTCAAGGCTTTCACTTTTAAGGTTCCAGGTTCTGCTTCCTCCTTCTTTACCTCTGGTTTGGCTTATACAGACTTAATTCCCAAAAGCTGTGGTAGTCAAATATCAGGGCCAATATAAGGCGAAGCTACATCCCAACCCTGAGAGGAAAGTCTGCGCCATAACCTTGTCCGTGTACCGGCTTGCAGTTAACGTTGGTTGACTCGACCCCAAAGGTCTTGGTGGAGTCACATGGTTACTTTATCTTATAAATTCTGGCACCCTGTGGTGCCGATGTGCACATCTGTATGTGTCACACTAATAGCAAGCAAATTAGCAAAGATACGGTTACGTACGACCTCAAAGTTTGGACAAAAAAAATAATGAATAAACATTGATTTTAACATAATGTTAGATTAAAAAGAGAGAAATCGAATTAATGATAATGTGTAGGGGCCGAGAAGGAAAACGGAAGCTGGGGTGTCCCCTAGCCAGATGGACTGACGACCTGAAAAAGGTGACTGGGACAGACTGGATATTGGGAGAGGCCTATGTCCCGCAGTGGACTGCAATATGCTAATTGATTGATTGTATTGGTACCTATATGATTGAATATTGTTTGTTTGTCCCTCATAAGATTGCAATGAGATTTTGGTCATTTGTGCACATGTCCGTGAAACTTCTACAGTAAAAAAAGTAAAAAAAAAAGAAGGCTTTGCAACGGATGCCGGACATTAGGTAATTTGATAAAAATATATTACAATAAATTATCTCATTATATTTTTTTATGATCAAGAAAAAACTACAGTATCTTTTATGTGTTTTCTTTTTAAAAACACTGCCTAATTCATAAAATTACAAAATACTTAAATAGTAGATATGGTTGTACCAACAATTTATTTCGGTGATTTTATAATGTCTTGTATTTCATTAAATAAACTGTTAAATTATAAGCAATTTGCCTGTGATTTATTTCTAGTAACTAGGTTACTATGTAGAATATACCTATAGATATTTTGTTTTGCTGACTGATTGCGTATGTGATCGATTTTGTTCGCTATTTGACCGATCTCTAGAAATCATTTATTGAAATATCTAATATATAAAATTCTCGTGTCACAGTTTTCGTTGCCATACTCCTCCGAAACGGCTTGACCGATTTTGATGAAATTTTTTGTGCTTATCCGGTAGAATCGGCCAACATTTATTTTTCATCCCCCTAAGTGATAAGGGTGCAGCGGGAACGGGATTTGAATACCACGCGGGCCGAAAATATGGCGGTACGAAGTTCGCCGGGGCAGCTAGTTGTTTTTATAAAAAAAAACCTGTGCTCGCCAGATGCAACTGTCGAGTATCAACAAAACCAAAAAAAAAGTAGGAAATGCGAAAGTCGTAAGTGTACAAGTTTAAAAAGATGTTGTCTCTGCTTACCTCAATGGGAAAGAGGCGTAATGGAAGTATGTATTTTATAACTACTAATTCATCATAATAGCTGTTTTATTTAGTTAATTATAGGTTAAATACATGATATACATATTTATTTAACATCACTTACCGTAATTCTGATTTTGTTTATGTTAAGTAACGTTGTACCGGTAAAATAGCGTTTATATTGAGTAGAAATGTGCAAGATTTCCGTCCGTAATTGGCGGTGGCTTTGTGGCCTAATGATAGCGTTTCGATAGTACCGCAAACCACGTGTACTAGGAACCACAGACGAGGTAAAGGTTGGGTTACTTTGAGAGCGAATTCAAGTGGGAGCAACTCGAGGAAATATGATATTTTTGTATGAATTTTTGTGCATTGAGTTTAGTATCCTCACGATTTCTAAGATGTGATTGGATCCTAGTTGATGTTAGTTTGTACCATAAATAGCTAACCACCACTGGGAAAACAAAGATAGAATATATAAAAGCTATAAAGTAAACGTATTGTCTCCTATAGCATATATTTTTTATATTTGTAAATAAATCTACATACTATCTATTTTTTGATAATTATTTAAAAATGTATGTAAACTCTTAATATGATAGGTATGTTGACAATTCTTCATTGTAATGTCTCTTTGTTAATATAAACAATAAAGTATAGGTATGCCATTATAATAGGTGTTTTACTATGCAAGTATGTTAAGTTTTGGTTCATTCATAAACATATCTTTTAATGTGCAATTTAGTTATGAATAATACATTTAATATGCACAACATAATAAACCTAATCGGTATTACCATAACATATATAGTCATGCTTTATACATACATAAATAATTATATTCGTTAACACCTGGGTCCATAATTATGTGCTAATACCAATCAAGATTACTTAATAGTTGGCTAATACAGGGTACAACCAACACTTGTGGTCAACCTGACCTGCTAGCCAGTGCACCTACCTACTAAACAACGGATGAGGATCTGGCGCTAGTTTTCCTCTCGGGGTTGGAAAGTCAGTCGACAGTCTCTCCCGGAATAGTCGGCAGGTATTTCAACAAAAAGCAATGACCCTGGTGCATACCTATTTTAGACGCAACTGGGAATACGCTACGAGGATGATAGGTAATTAAATAATTGGCTAGTTTTAGAACACATCTATTAATAAAGAATAGATGCAATAAAATACTTTCCATTTTCTATGAAACAATAAGAAATCAACATTCTTTAAAATATTATAGCAGATCTTAGACTTGCTAAATAGGTACTTCTACGGCAGATTCCAAATTTCTTAATTCAATTTCGCGTTGGCACACAAATCTCTTCCGTTCACGCTTACAAACTGACCGCGGCTCGACGATAACAAGCGAATGCATTTCATCGTTTTAAAATATTTATTATTATCATTACAACTTTACGTGGTTCACTGTTTCATGCCATTGTTTACAGTTACCGTTATAAGTGCTACTGCTTCGCTTACGGCATATCATTAGTAGGTACATCAAATGTTTTCTCAATCATGGTGCGTATCATTTCGGTATTTCGGAAAAAGTAAATTCAGGTTATCTATACCTACATCTTAACATGATTCAAAGATGACACGACACGATTAATGTCTAGAAGTCTTCAGTGTTGATTTAATGACAAAAATGTGGTACAGAAAATGTTATTAATTTAAAAAATGATGTACCTATGTAGGGAATGTGATTAATGATTATATTATTTCACATACAATAATAAAATGTTTTTACCATTAATTTCAATTATTATGCCATTCATTTTATTCCTACACAAGTCAACTTAGTGCATGCATTTGTGCAACGGTCATCGGCATAGTAGCTACAATTCTTATTGAACTCGGTAAATAGCGTTGTCATCGGTTTAGGCAATAAGAATTTTCTTAATGATTTTTTCTCGTGTGAAGCTGGGTCGGGATGGGTCAGCTAGTTCATATTTGAATATTAAGAACTAATTTTATAGGTATATCTCTTCTGTGGTTACAAATTTCAATTAGATACACATGTTAGATAATAACAGTGAATGCAGATTATATAAAACGAGTTAAGAATATTAAGAAGGAGCACGATTGACATACCTATGCATAGATATGATAATACCTTGTTATTCTCCAATACCTTTAGAGAATAACAAGATAAATGCAATATTGTAATGGTAAAGTGTCTCTTTTCATTATGGCTTGTTCTATGATTATATACATGAGAATACCTTATTTGCATTATCTTATAACATAATACCTACATAAACAACATTTTGACTAATGAGTAAAATTTAACGGCACATTCATTGTTACCTATGTTTGAGTCATTATTGTACCTAATACAATGCAACAATAGCTTCTATCTGTAATATATTTATACTATTAGATTTAGACAGGCGGATTAGATATCCAATAGTGTTGACTTTGGGTGATGCAAAAATAAGTGAAGGTCCCCAAAGGATATTGACAAGAGTTTCATCTAGGATATTACAAATAATATTGACGGTTGAAAAGCAAAAGGGTACATGCGGCATCTAAATTTTCACAGGGAAATGATACCAAACGACTTTACTGAAAAGTGATTTTCTTGTGAACTGTCACTGTTGTTTACACCCTCTAAGCATTTGACCATCAACATAAAAGTTGAATATAAAAATTAAATTATCTATTAGTTAAACTACGGATAGGTAGAGGTTAATAAATACAGCCCAGCATTTGCTTCTATCCTCAAATACCTGACGAGTTCACCTTGTTGGCTATCGCGGTATTTACAAAACGACAAAAAAAAAAACAATAAATTTCTTTTTTGAGTCCGTAACGAAATACGTTGCACAAAAACCTGTTGTGACTAAGAAATGCTGAAATAATTGAGTACCTCATTAATTGAAGCGGAAAAGTTTTAGATTCTGAAAAATGTCATAATGGCGGCTACTAATTTTGCACATTAATGTAGAAGAAGACAAAACGTTGCATAATACGCTGTTATAAAACCGGACGTAATTAGCACAATGCGAAAAAAGGTGCGTAAACAATGAAAAGTTAATTCAAGAGTTATCTAAATATATATTATAGCAATCAATTGTGTAACACTGAAAAGTGGTAGAAATGCTGAATAATGTATGTATATTGCGAAAAAATACAAACAAAAAGACGGTATAGTGCAACATAACAGCATTTACTCACACCGAAGCGAATAAGTAGGTGTTTTAAAGTTCACATTTCGCCTGGTAGGTATGTTTTGAAGACGAACCTTTAGTTCATCCAAAAATCAGGCACTTTACCAAAGACCGTGCTATTAAATTATCCTAAATATTTAAATGTATGGGATTTGACGTACGAGTACATGATAATCGTCAACACATGTCACAAGCGTCAAATTCCATAAATTCGTCATTCTATTCTGCCGAAGACATGCCATTTGTCAAGGGGGAATAGTCTCCTACGAGCGGCCTTTTCATACAACTTAGCAAAACCTCCTTACTCATAAAGATTTAATATATCATGTAGCGTTATTGTCCATTATGTTATGTTATTACTATGCATGGTTAAAGCGATAACAATACATTACTTTTTGCTACTGAGTCTAGCTTATCGCCAAGAGAAAAGTGGGGCAAAAAATCTATATTGATCTATGAGTACAATGACTTCTCACCTTAGAAAGGCGTGTATACCGTTGTTTTAGAATTTAGACTAACCTATAACTGGAAAATATGAAATGCGGGTTTATCACCACTATATTATAACAAATACTGGGTTGTTGGTGTTTAATTTGTTCATGTTAGTATTGTGTATTTGTTATCAAAAATACCGTTAGGATATCGATCGTTTCGTCGTATCATTAGTAACAATATTTTATTATTTTAATTGTAAATTGTATATCCAACGGTCACCGACAACATCGAGTCGTTGACCACTACATAACAAGATTTCTGACTCCTGTAATGTCCTTTAATTTTTGGGTATTTGAAATTAAGCACAATTTGAATCTGACTAAATAACTGCCTAGCATAATTACATATCCGATTAGACTTATGGGTCATCTATTACAATGTCAATTAAGAACGGTGCGTCATACATGTTAAGAAAGTCGTGCTTACAGTCAGCAAGAAAAGTATTAAAGCATATTAATTTTGAACGGAAAAGTCAACAAGAAATCAATTGGAAAAATTTGTATATAACTAATTGCTTCAAAATTTAGTTTATATAACAGCATAGTCTGCAGAGTTAACCTTATAAATGATCAAACGATTTGACATTGTTTGAACAATTTAATTTGCATAGAAGATAAAAAAAATTTACAATAAAAAGTAAAACCCTACGTAGACAAACTATGACTTCGATGTCTGACGATTTGTAAAAAAAAAACAAACACTGGTCTGGTCCTCTTTGTCATGTGCTTTTTTAATATTTATACAATAATTTGAAAACCTTGGAAACGAGTTTGAATTTACCCATATAATAATATATATCACACAACATTTTAAGTACAATATTGTGTATATGAATATTCTTGTTTATGTAACAATATGCCTCATCAAAACATGTTTTGCTGAGCTCTTTAAAAATGGCTCATGAATTTAACATTTCAAATATTATTGTAACCTTGTTCCATCTTCACTATATTTACAAGGAAATAAAAGCTTGAGTATGTGTTTAGTCGGGTGTTCCGAGGTTCCTCCAGCTCTTCAAGACTAAAGCTAACCTCATATGCAAGCCGGTACATTTGCTAATTAACGAACGATGCAGATTATTTCCTCTTGGGAATGTGAGCAGAGCCGGAAATGTTACTACAAAAGCCAACTCAAGCGAAAGATCTAGTGAGCAGACTCTAGTGTCTGGACGAGCTTTCAAACTTTGGAAGTAACCGGAACTAATCCGTGACAATCATGAAAAGCTCGAGCCTAAAAAATGTATGGTATGTGTATGCACTTTAGTTCCGTTCCATTTAAGTTGCTCTCTCAAGTCGGCTATGCTTCGCATTCAATATTCCAGTCATAGTTCCCACCGACCATTAACTGTTACACGTTCCGCACTTGTCACAGTTACAGTCAGCTACTGTACATTTCATACAAATGCGAGTCACGATAATAAGTAGGTAGCGATAAATGTAATAAAAATATTAGGTACCGGTAATGCAACAAAGAAGAATATAACAAAACACTGAATTATTAAAATCAGTGATTGTCCGTCATTAGTGATGTCAGATGAGTGCAGGTGGGTGTGTACAGGTACCATACTGCAATTGATTGATGGTATAATTCTAACATAATTGTCGTACAACGATTGGTCACGATCGGCTGTACTTGGGGCCGGAGCCGCCTCAGGGTGTGACTGCTGTTGCGTCGATAGATTTCCAATAAAGCTTAGAACATATTATTACCGTGAAGTTGTATTTTTAAATATTTATCTACTTACGACTTAAGGGGTAAGTTTTCCACCTCTCTATTATAATTTGCTACTACGTAGAGTTTATCATTAAAGTTAAGGGGTCTCTGAATTAGTATTTTTGGTTCATCAACTCTAATGTATAAAATGCGGGGGCGGTGAAAACAAAATGCGGCAATGATATCGTTTTTTCGTCGAGGATGTGCATTGTATACAAAAGTACCAAAAAAATAACACAATTTTTATGCAGGTGTAATGACATTAGAACAAAATGAAACCACATAATATGAGAATCCCACATAAACTCTTTAAATGACACTAAACAATCCTTTTTTCGCTGAAATTTTATTGCTCAGTTCATGAAAACTTTACTTTCACTGCCATTATGCTTTTGACAGGTACATAACCTTTATGGCTCTGCTACGCGTTTCGAGTTAATAACCCGGTATCGCGTAGGTATTGCCTTTTAAGATAGGGCTCTAGAATCTAGTATAGGTTTAATGACTCATTATACCGATACTAGATGACCGCTATCTATACTAGCGACCCAAGCAGGAACTGCGTATTACGGTAATGAATAGGATGCGGTAGATGTGCGGAGTCAGGCAGTGAGGACCTCCCTTCGTGTTCATGACATTGCAAATAAGCTGCAGGAGATAATAATCTACGTCGGTTGGTGTGGCCACATTTTGCCGCAGCCGACAGACGTTGATACGTATCAATAGTCACACTGCCAAAAAAGACCGTGTGAACTAAAGGAAATCCAGCCGGAAAACGGACCGTGGGTCTCGGTAAAAGCCTCCAATGTAACCGGGGTTCAACGGTATAAGACATCTATACTAATATTACAATACTGAAGAGTTTGTTTGTTTGATTGAAGGCGCTAATCTCAGGAACTACTGGTTTGAATTGAAAAAATATTTTTGTGTTGAATAGTCCGTTTGTCGACGAAGGTTACAGGCTAAATATCATCACGCTACTACTAAATGGAACGGAGCATAAATGTCAACAAATCTGGCAGATTTCCACACATTACATATTAGAAGACTAAAAAATTATGAGGGCGGGTTGGTTAGTAAAATATATACGACTACATCGAAGTTTTAATGCAGAATATTTTAATAGCCAATCAGAAGTATTGTTTATACTTATGATTGGCTATTAAAATATTTCTAATGCTAATAAAATAACTTATTTACATTAAGGGGAATCTTTTACCTACAATATCTCGGCTTATTGCCAGGTCAGGCTAGACACGTATTTTCACAGTATTAATATTAATAAAATTTCTATTTATATGTACCTATTAGTGTACGAAGAATCAGAGGCAACCGCAGAAAGTATGAGATGTTTAGCGGCCCACGCACGTAATAAATGTTATCTAAAAAGTTTCGGGTCACCGTGGAGTAAGCCACAGATGAGCAATTTTACTACACAGGTTTATCACAGTGTGATAAGATTAAGAATTATAGTAAGATATTGTTTACTAGGGCGTGATGCAAGTTCCAGAAAAAAAACAAGTTAATAACCAAGATGATGTAAAGAGCACCATCTTAAATTGTATTTTAAACAGCATAATAATTATACAATACTTATTCCATTTGTAGTTTAAGAAGTCACTTATTATAATTCTGATAATAAAAAAAGTTCTTAATCTGGCGTGTTCTCAAGAATACAAATAAAAAAAGTTCTACATAATGATAAGATTAGGTAAGAATACCAAATGAATGAATAAATGAATCAGAGCGTTTTTGTGCCAAAATAAAATGAACAGTAAAATGATATCCTTATCTGTGTGATGTTAAAAATAAACACAAATATTGACTCGCTGCTTTTCAATGCTGCAATCATTATGATAAGATCTATGAAATTCAATTAATTGTCTACTAAATACATAGTATAATTGCAATAAGTTATGGTTGCTGTGTACTCGCCTTTAACCATAATTGTAGAGAGATAAATTGATTATTCTATAAGAACAGTAAATTTACAGGTCAGACAATGAGTTATTTAACTACAACGATTAAGAAATATTGATTTAGGAATAGATCATTTGCGCATACTATCTAAATACATATGAACTTTATACAAAATGTATTTATTGTTTGGAATTTCTGCATAAATCTGACGGTGACGTACCAGGTAAATTTAATGATAACGGCGTTTCTAGGAATCCAGATGGTAATATTTATTTTTAGTACGACCATAAACCTAGTTGTGTATTATAATAAGGAACACTAACTATCGTTCAAGAAGAATCGAATACGACAGGAATACGAAACGAAAGTTAACTACAAGACATGATGGAAATATAATTATTTAGTTAAAGTTTAGGTATATTATTCAAACTGTGAATAAGGAAATAGTTAACACTTGTTAGATAGACCCAACATTGTTTTAGAATTATGGGAATAAGGCTCGGTTGTACTAACAAACAACGTAGAAGACAATGTACCTATTAATGATACTGACGTTAGACAAAGTCTAGAGCGGGCCACGACCCGTGACGTGACCCTTGGGCACCGGAGCGAGACCAATCCGATCAACCTCATTACGGGTACAAATGCACTGTTCTGAATGCAACTCACATGTGAGACTCTAAGAAAATTTAACCTGATATAGTAACACAAAGCTATCTATTATTTAGTTACGGTACAATGAAATATTACGATCGAGTCTTTGAAGCTAAAAAAAAATTAGGTGTCGATAAATTTCAAATTATTTATTAAACCAATTGAGTAACTCAGTTGCAAAAGAAGGATTTTTGAAAAACTCTTTATTTAAATAACATTTAATATGTAGGATTTGTCGAACATGTTTAAAATAGCTGTTATCATGCACTTTTTTATGATACTGATATAAATATACTGTTATGAAAGAGCTATTACTAATAATTAGGTAGGTAGGTTTTGTAATTAAATACGATAGTTAAGCTTGATACTTAATGCATTGTAATATTTTTTTCTCTTGATTGCAGCAACTGTTTTTATTATAGCATACCTATAGCACTGCATTTTAAAACAGTTCCATTCACAATGGAAAACACTCATTCATTAAACATGTCCAGGTATTTTGTAACGTTTAACATGAATTTTCTCTGGCACCTCACGGAGAACTGTCCGAAGAAATTTGTCTCTGTCATACAATTTGCATGTGAATTTGTTTACGCCGGAAAAATATTGTGGGAGACCGCGGTTGTGAGAGGAATGTCGGATTGCAATTTAGAATATCTGAAACTTACGTAGATTTGACGTAGTATCATGTTGGCAATCCATCATTCTGAAGATTTATTTTAACTGTGGACTTGACTTTAGTTTTGTTTTCTCATTGAAGTGCACAAAGTTTTACAGCGAATGTGTGACTTAGCATAAACAAAAGCCTGGCTTTTGCTATGACGTAAACTTATTTGGAATATATTCATGATCAGCTATTGTTCCGTCAAAATGTGATTGAGTAACCAAACATTAGGAAGTGGTAGCGTTAGTCATAATAACTGTGTCAGTTAATATACAACTGTTATAATACACAACATATTTGATGATAAACAAAACTCCTGTACGCATGCCATTCTAATAATGTCACTACCTTGTTGGTTGTCTATACGTGTTCTAAAGATAAAAGATAATAATCTATTCATATACCTATATAGACAAAGCCGTCCTTTATGATTTGATGTCAAAGGCGACTGAACCGTGATCCTTGCGTGAAGCACCCAAGAGTAAGCCCAATAAACGAGGTCATCACTTCTAATGACAAAATATGCAACACAGATACCACAAACGTTTTTAATTACAAATCTTAGATATTGAGTCAGTGAGAATATAAGAATACCGCCATCGAAATAGAATATGTATATAAAAGTACAATGTGTTAATTTATGTCAGATTATACAGTGTAAAGGTAAACCCTTCAAGTTTTCTCCAGTCGCATCGGATGAGATCAGAAAAATTATCCTATCCATCAAATCTAGGGCAATTGGCTGCGATAATATAAGTCGGCCAATGATTACTTCTATCCTGGACCATCTCCTTCCGGCTATCTCACATATCATCAACTTTTCCCTAGATTCTGGTCAATTCCCTACATTGTGGCGTAAAGCCTTTGTCCGTCCCCTTCCCAAAATTTCTAATCCCTCGCTTCCTAGTCACTTTCGTCCGATCTCGATCCTTCCTTTTCTATCCAAAGTGCTGGAGGCATGTGTTCATAGACAGTTGTCTAATTTCATTTATCGCAACGACATTTTAAGTCCTTTACAATCAGGATTTAGGCCGGGACACAGCACTACCTCTGCACTCCTAAAAGTAACGGGTGACATCACGGATGGCATGGAAAAGACTAAGGCTACTGTGATGGTCCTAGTAGACTTTTCCAACGCATTCAATTGTGTGAACCATGACATCCTTTTGTCCATCCTTGCTCATATTAATATCTCATCTGATGACCTGGATTGGTTCGCTTCATATCTTCAGGGGCGCCAGCAGTCAGTTTGTGCCGACGAGAAATCCTCGAGTTGGTGTGATCTTGTCTCTGGGGTCCCTCAAGGCGGTATACTTTCTCCTCTTCTTTTCTCTATATTTATTAACTTCATAACCTCCGATCTTCAATGTACGTATCACCTGTATGCCGATGACCTACAGTTATACAGCCAAGCCCCTGCGGATGAAATCTCAGAGGCTATTGATAAACTGAACGTAGATTTAGGCGTTATAAGTAGCTGGTGTGACAGGTTTGGACTGGCAGTCAACCCTGATAAATGCCAGAGTATTATTATAGGCAGTAACCATATGATGAGAAAGATAAAGGACGCGACAATGCCAGCAATTATTTTTGATGGTAAAATCATACCTGTCACACAAAGTGTTAAGAACTTGGGTTTACACCTAGACTCAACCCTGAGTTGGCGGGTTCAAGTCACTAACGTCTGCCAGAGGGTGACTGGGACATTAAGGGCTCTTTACCGCTTAAAAAACCTTCTTCCACCTAAGACCAAGACAATGCTTATGCAGACTTTAATCTTTCCTATCGTCGACTATGGTGATGTGTGCTATTTCGACCTGAATGCCGATCTGCTCAATAAAATGGACCGACTTCTCAACAATTGCATTCGATTCGTCTACAATCTTAGGAAGTACGACCACGTTTCGGCTGCTCGTGCGGAGCTGGGTTGGTTGCCCATACGACGGCGACGCAGTCTAAGAGCTGTTACTTTGATATATACCATATTAAATTCTCCCAACGCCCCAGCTTATTTAAAGTCTCAGCTCAACTTACTCGGCTCTAACCATAACAAAAACTTACGGTCTTCTAATAACCTTCTCCTACACTGTCCTACTCACACGTCAAGCCTTGTTCACTCTTCTTTCTTAGTACAGTCTATTCTTCTATGGAATGCGCTTCCTCTGGAAGTCAGGATGTCCACAAACCGCTATTTATTTAAAACCAGGGTGTACCAGCTATACAGCAACCCATAGCTGTTTATGGGGGGCTGTTGAGTTGGCAATCAAATCAGACTGTATCCGTAAATTCGTAATTTTTTTTTTTTTGCTTGTATTGGATATTATGTATGTAAGATGTTTGCTCCTTTATATGTATATATTTTTATGTATGTGTTTATATTTTTATTTATATGTATATATTTGTATATTTATTTATGTATGGTCTGTGGTTATATGTATATGTGTATGTTGTTTGTCTTCAATCAAAGTATGTATTATTATTTTCATCATACAATTTATTATTTGTACCAATAAATAGTCCAAACACTCTTAACATTATTTCGTGCACCTACCTTGGATAATGAATATCTCTGCATCACCCTAAGGTTGACTGGCAGAAAATGCCTTTGGCATTAAGTCCGCCTTTGTACAATGATTTTGTATTTGTGCAAAAAGCTTAAATAAATAAATAAATAAATAAACGGAACGGACATTAGTGGCCCACCCACACATACATAGCAACATGAAATGCAAGAGGGACGAGTCATTAGAAAACTACAACAAATATATAAAATACTTAACAATGTTACATAAAACGCCCACAATGTAGAAAACAATAATGCCTTTAAATCGATAAGTTTTTATGATAGGATTTATGGAACGATAAATTAAGAGATTAAGTCATATTTTGTTATCTCGAAGGTTCCTTTCAAAGCCTGGGCAGCCAAAAGTGCAGTGACGGTACAATAGTAATGAATACAGATTGTTGTTACATCAAATGATATTCAGACAAATCTGCTATTTTGTGCTACATTAGGTATTTAATTGAGACAAGATGCTATAACACTTGAATTTGAATATTGATGGATAGATAGAAATATCGTTAATCTACTACTCACGGCTACTGGTCGTAACCTAAACATTTTTTTTTCGAAGGAGCAGTAGCGTAAATTGATTAATTTTTTTAAACACATATCTCGATTTTTTACTGATATGTTTGCACTCGCGAATAATAAAGTACACACTGCTTCTGTCGGACACGTGTTCACTAAAATATAGACAAATATACCTAATTCTTCTTTACATTTTTTCCTACTATAACCATAATTATTATAGCTGTTATGTAAGTATTCAGTAATACCTAAATGTTATTAAATGCACAATAAATTAATAATTAAACTCTGGTAAAGACTGTAGGTTAATAAGATGCACAGGATGCACGTAATTAAATATTCGCATAAATTATCTGGTCCGATTGGTAGGAAAATCTTAGTTTTATCGAGCTGGTGGATATAAATTGGAATTGCAAATTGCAAAAACTCGTCCTAAGAGTCTCCTTTCAGGGGAAATATTGACAACCAAGCTACCTGGGCTCGTTCTGGACGGCTGAAATACTTCCGTTATAGGAAAAGTTAGCATTTAATAGCTACAAAACTTCATTTACCCTGTGGATCGAGTATCCCGGTTTGCCTAGATCAGAAAATTCCTTGTGTTCGCGTATATTAATGTCATCTATCCACCGGTAGTATGACAGTCAATTGTTTCACTTTTAGCATCCCAGTGCGTTTAGTATAAATAAGTAAGCATTTCAGAATCTTAATGAACTGCAAGTGACTGCTTCTTTCTTTGAAGACGTGTAAGGTATCAAAGCATCACTGACAAACGCATGACGAATAAATCTCGTTAAAAATAAAATAATAATACAAAGTACAATATAACGGGGATAAATAATTTCAACTCATGATTGCGGACAAACAAATACCAAAGGTACTTGCATCTAAGACGGTCTAATAAATCATGTATCAAATAGGTACAGTTGCGGAGCAAAAAGCTAAAATAACGGACCCTACCGATAAGGCAGGATTTAATAACAACCAAGTCCCTAAATGGAGAACATAGATTCTGGATCTGCGCTGTACCGATATCGATTTTCTATCTTAGCGTGATTATCTCCATAATAATCGTGGTGGGAATCAAGAATCAATGGTTTGAGAAATTTAATTTACCAATATAGGTACAAAAACGAATTCTGCAAACAATAAAATAGATGACTTAGCATCACCTGTAGAAATACAAAACATATCCAAACATTTTCTTTGCTACAAAATTATTTTATTAGGAACAGGATTTGAAAAAAAAAAAAAAGATTAAGAAGAAAGAAAATATATTATAAGAAAGATTGAGATGTAAATGTCAGTATAAAAAAAAATTAGATAAATAAGAAACAAAAATTACGAGAAACATACGTCGTTGGCATAAGATATTTCAAAATATGTATTATGATTATTTTAATGTTATGTTAACATTGGTTAAGAAAACATCGATACTATAGAAGTTCAATATCGCTAACATCCCTACGAGAACCTGTGGAACAGGATGAAGTTTGAATTCTCTATGTAATGAGTAGCCTAGGATGGAACACCCTTATGTAATCTGTATGTGCTCAGCATTTCAAATGAGCAACATCGACAATGCGGAATAGACCATATTTGGATTTGAAATAAGTACCTACCTTTTCCATAAAAGATCAAGAAATAATTAATTAGGTTTAAATTTGTTAATTTAGAAGAAATTATAATTAATAATATATCAACCACAGGTACATAATAATTGTTACATACTATATCACTATTTATTTCGCTATTTAGACCAGAATCAGGTAGTTGGAATCAATAAGTGTTACAATTAGAACCTACTAGACTGAACATCATGATCTACGTATTATCTACGTATCGTAGGTAATAATAATTGGTACATAATATCGTATCGTCGTAAAACAAAATAGGAAGAGGAAAGTAAACGTTATGTTAAAATACGCTATAAAAATGCCCGTAAATTTAAAAACCAACATTAGGTAATCAAAGAATAAGGATTCACAATTTGTTTGAGCTATAAAGACGGACGTTACAGTTGCAAAAGTAAAACATGTTGAGATATTAGTCACACCGGCGAACCTTCTAAAACCATTGTTTCAACAATGTGTTTGACGTACGTTTCACATACTGCTCACTCTATTTCTGGAATAGTTAACGTTTACTATACGGTTTTTGCAAGCGAATAAAACATTGATGGTATAAATGAAGATTTTCATTTGTGAGAATTAGCAAAATAAATGCCGATTCTTTGAAGCAATAAAATCATTCCCCATGCATCTGAATAGGTTTATTTCTATGAATTCAATCATGTGACATTTAAGTGCATCGTTAGAGGCTTTCGTCATTATTCTGTATACGTGACCGATGTCTCGGAACGGTTCTTTTGATCGACAATCAGTATCTTTTACTGTTCAATTTATCCTAAGATTTACGTTCACATTGTTAAATTCTGCACAGTTATTCCTTGCGCAAAGGACTGGTATTGCTATTCAACGTGGCAATGCCGCCAGCCTTCTGGCCACCCTTCCGGTTTACATCGATAGGGAGGAATTCTTTGACGCCTGAACCTGCAGGATTGCATTATTGTATTGTTTTTGTTTTAAATCTTATGAACATTGTCTAAATTTTTTCTTTGTTCATTCACGAATATAATCCGTACTAATATTATAAATACGAAAGTAACTCTGTCTGTCTGTCTATTATGCTTTCTCGCTCAAACAACAGAACCGATTTTGATGAAAATTAGTACAGGGGTAGAGTAGACCTTGGGAAAGGTAATAGACTATGTTTGGTTGCGATAACGGACATCCACCCGAGCGAAGCTGCGGGCAAGACCTAGTTAGGTATTCATAATGTTCAAACAGCAGGTTGATATCTCAAGAAAATACTCGTACGTGAGCTACAGTTAGCAAGCAAGCTACAATATACGCATTTTATTATTTCGTAGCGATCATAAAGAAAATATTAGAAGATCTAGGTATGGCCATCTAAAAATATGTATCGACGATTTTTTATATTGAAATTTGTTGAATTTGTTTTAATAGCAAAACATTTGCGGATGGCTACACTACACCATCCTACAAATTATTATTGTTAAATGTTGGTTAGACCGTAGTTGTGGTCGCGGCCAGAATTGTTATTTGTATATTTAAAATAATGATAATATTCTGATTTAAATCAGTGGCGGAGGTTCGTTAGATGATGCCATATAAGGTAAGTCAGACGAGTAGTTGGCGCCAACAATATATTACTATGAGTCAAGAACAAAACACATCTAACATTTGAAGGGGTGAACTGAGAAATAAGCTGGCATGTGATATTTACAGTGTTAACAATTTCACCTTAGACAAAAGTCAAGTTAACGCAGTTAAATAAAACATGCAACACAATAAGTAGTTCAAACTAATTAAGTAAATTCTTCATTTAATTACAAACTATATTTGCAGAATATACCTGCTTGTTATATAAATAAACAGATGGGAATTCAAAATATTACGAACGTGTGCGCATTAAACATATTTTCATAAGGTGCGATCTAACTTGGCACGATACAAAGAACGCTGTTATCCGATTTAGTAGTGAATCATTCAGTTCATTGAACTTGTTGCCAAAAATGGTATTCTATACACGTTCGTTTGCAAATGAGTTTAAATCTCTTTTCTAAGAATGAATGGACGAATTCGTCGAGGGTCACGCTGTCATGTACCAGTACGCATCAACTACAATCATTCCAAAGACGAGATAGCCCTGACATATGTCACCAAATGTAGAAGGCTGCTAACCTTGCGTTTCTATTTGTATGACTAGCGCAGTGCACTACACTATTGCATTACAAAACTTGTTACTTGTAAAGTGACCACTTAGCATTGTAGCATTGGAGAAATGCTCATATGCTACAAGATAAATATCTACATAAATGTTATTATTACGACAGTTAAAGGTTGCATCTAAAACCATATTCTTTATTCGCTATTAAATACTATTACCAAGTAAAGTATTATTATAAATTAAGCGTACCACAAATGATTTAAAATGTATAAATTAATTGACTGATATGAATAACACGAATACTGTAAGTATTCGTGTTATTCATATTCATTACAGTTATAATTGCTTTAGTACATCTCACAAATAATGCATACAAGACTCGCGAGTGTCCATACAGAAGTGTTTATACTTAATCATTATAAACACGGACTCAAAACACTGTTTAACTCATGCCAGTCGAATAATAAATTAATGAGTGAACAATTATTTTACTGTTTACTTACAGAAAGTTCCCATTCGTTCATATTTTGTTAAATGACTGAATGAAGCATCAAATAATTGGTTTTGTACGTTGGAAAAAAATTTCAAGAAAATCATCATCTTTTACAGTTCAAGAACGTGTCAAGTGTCAAGTACCCATCAGCGTGCAAGTAAACATACATCAGGAACCTAAACGAATCTAGGGAATACACTAAAATTGTGTTGAATTCTGCCACACTATTCTATTGAATAGTATGGCAGAATTCAAACTATATTTAGACTGTTTATACTGTTTCTATATATCTTTGGTTTATACACCAGTATCATTGAAGTCGAATATGTGTATATAGTTGTAGTACAATCATGTTTGAAAATTGGTTGTATTATTGATTTGTAATTAGGCCGCCCTCTAAGTTAAAATAAACGATATTAAAATAAATGTCATCTATGCTCTTGACTCGACTCCATCGTGCAAATGTTATTTAATAGATAATTTCTGATTTCCAATATCAGAGGAGAGTACGATCCAGATAATAGTGTTATTTTAATTCCCTTGACCTTCATTGACTGGCTTTGAGATAATCACAGATTCAGATTCTATAATAAGACTAATTGCATCATTACTTACATCTGGATGTTCTTTTACTGGCACGTAAACTTTTTCTGTTAATGTGGTGACCATGCCTTCTGGTTCTGGTAGTACAAGTGGCTCTTTCTTAACTCCATTTATTTGGAATAAACTTGCTCGTACTTTTGCTATTTCTGGAAAGAAAAGAAATTATATTAATTAGTATACATTTAGCAGCTATAATAATATTTTAGCATGAAACATACTGATTGTAACTACTATAATCTATGCGAGATCCAAACTTCATCCTGATCCTGATTTAGTAGTAGGTACGTGATTGAGTATAGAACATCCATCCTTCTAAAATTTTGCATTTTAATAGTAGTAAGATGTATCTTATCAACTCAGTAAGTTTAACGATTCTACCCACACATTTATTAGCAAAGATAAAACTTCACACGAGGAAATATTAGATTTTATAGCACCTATTTTTGTAAAACTAACAAAATACCAGCATTCATTCCCTTTGTATTTGTAAAACAATGTGTTTGAAAGAAAGTCATAAAGCCCTCATCATAAACCTTCGGCAGAGAATTTAACATATTATATCTCGTTATGTAAGTACCTTTTTTTTTTTTTTTTTTTTTTTTCGTGCGCAATATCCCCACGGATACCTCCCCCACCGTAGCCGGAGGAGGAGGTTATGTCGGACTCGAACCGACTAAAACGCACGCCGTCTGTGGGCCGTCAGTTGCCGGAGGTGAGATTGTCGTAGCCATATCCCTCGCACCCCGGCCGACCCAGGACCATATCTCTCGATCTGGCCCTCTTCCGGTGAGGGGACCACAGAGTCCCCAACCCGCCCCCGGGTATGGGGAGGCACGCAATGCGTGCCGCCGCCGCGGCCTGCTTCTGCTAGGGTGACAGGCGGCTCTACCCGTCACCCCCAGGCCCGCGCTCATGGGGGACGGAGGTCATTCTGCGACCTCCGACGCCCGAGTTGCCGCTGCTCGTTGCGGGCCGCGCGGTTTGCGATTCTCCTTCGCTCCTCGCGCTCCCGCTCCGCCGCCTCCTTCACGAGCATCGTTATGTAAGTACCTATATTAAGAATTTTAATTAGGCAATATCAGTTACATACTATGGATAAGTTTGAAGACTGACAATAGGTACTCAATGTCGGTAATGACATCATTCATCAGATATACTGATAGATATCTCATATTGCAGCAAAGCATGACCTAGATGACATACATAAGCAAACTCAATAATAAATATAATCAAGTCCTCATTCGTGAACTATTACATGGAAGATATAATTATTCAGTACCTACGTCACGTAGCGTAAATAAAATTATTTAATACTTTGGCAATTAGCATCTCTAAGAAAAAGGTTCAAAGACCATATGGCTCGTTCGTGCAAAAATTTCATAGAGCGACTTGCGCTGTCGACACCGTATGTTAAGAATCATTGTGCAAACACCGGGTCTCGTTTTATCTTCCTTATCCAGATAAAGAACTGATGAGTCATTGTTAATTTCCGGACACACTGCTAGCAGTGCACCATCTGTTTTGTTATACAGATTAAAATGTGCTAAGTTTTATTACATTTCAATGTTTGGTGAATTGAGTATTTTCTCCTTGCTTGTACATCCTCCTACATCTTATTTTACCTTAACATCCAGTTAAAAAAGTAGGGCCCGAAACTTTCGCGTACGAGTACCTTACGCTAAAAATACAAATTTCTTCGATAAGTTAAAAATGCCTCTTTTTGTATTTTTATCTGCAGATGTAAATACATTGATTATGTGAGGATTTCTTCAATTTTGTAATCTCTCACGCTATCAAATGTCTCATATGCTGCGACGCACGTATCCGGCTGACCATACTGAGCCGCTGTGGGGCTGGCGACAATGCGGAGGAGCTTTCACACCATATATGGTAAGCAGAGTGAGTAAACAAGCTATTAACCCACCACGGGACTCGTGTGACAGTCGATGGATTATATATTTTAATTGCCACATTTTCTTCATATCGATTATGGTTGTACTGGGAGTAATATGTTATTGCTTCATATTCCCTGTATTTCTATACTAGGTTTTTAAGCAAGCGAACGACACACTGCAACAGTTTTTAGGGTTCCTACCCAAAGGGTACAACCGTTACAAGGAAAGAACCTTAAGACTCCGCTGTTTGTCTGCCTGTCTGTCACAAGGCCGTACCACATGAACCGTGATAGCTAGATAGTTGAAAATTTTACAGATGATGAATTTATGTTACTATTACAACAAGGTTTTGACCATCTCACTCGCCAGTGGCTACTTCAGTATTTAGTATTGGTTTTTGCAGTATGTTTTTGAACATCTTCGGTGAAGATGGCCTGTTTGTCTTGCCATTTCAGCCACACATCACGTTTTGGAAGATATATACAATCAAGTCAGCCATATCAGTGTTTGACAAGATGAAACATCTAATGGTCAATACAATACAAGGTTACATGAAGAGCAGATCGTTTAAAAATCTTTTTGTTGCCTGTCACAACGGACGTTGACGGGTGTCGAAACACTTGTTAATAGAGGTAGGACAATACAGCAGTCTTAGGATCTTTGTACTTATAAATGAGAGGTTTGAACAGAAACAAAGGCGGTATAATAGAGGCCGTTTTGTCGCAGGTGGTTTTGGGGGCTGTCCATCCATCACTCTATGTCTATGCGCTTGATTTTGATTAATGTACTTGGATGCGACGTGAACAAGTTTTGAATTATGTCGTTTGTAGGTGGTTTCTTGCGTAAGTATTTGTGTACCATATATGTGTGTGCTTTTTTCATTTGGGTATGACAGTATTGAACTCTATAACCTTTTGCCTTATTACATACAAGTTCGATTCAAATTCCTGGATTAAGCTTAAATGTATTTCGTAAAAGTAAATCAAAATAAAATCTGAACCACGGTAAAAACCTGAAACGGTGCAAAACATACCGTCGATTACTAGCTAGCTATGAATGATGAATAATCAACTTTTCATATAATACAATAAGAAAGGCTTTATTAGTACTGAAGAAACACTCAAAGCTTGTTAGTAGCGATCTAGTTTCAAAATCATTATAAGTTTCGCCATGAAATGTTTTACAAGATTTGTTTCGTCAGTCGTCGTCTACCAATTCTAAACAAACGAACTCTAAAGTAATGTAAGTATTTTATAGTATTCCCAGATGTAACAGAATACGTTTAATGACAGCTTACATGTTTATCGCCCGGCAACAACACGTTAACCTATATATCTTATAAATAGTTCTGTTAATTTTTTGTGAAACCATAATATAAAAAATGTTTGTTTTCATCATTCATTCATCACCACTCATTAGACATTAATATTCAGTTATACAAATTAGCCAATAAATTATACTATGCTTTCTATTTAAATATAGCATGTAAAATTTTAAATGGTTTACTAGATCTGTCAACAACCAGGTTACAAAACCACATGATATATTTATACTTGTTAACAAGGTTTAATTTTACTATTTACTCGGATTACCTCAACCGCAGTCGCGATCCTTCTATGTGCGTAATTCTAGCTTTGAAACCGTTTCTTGGTTTAATAAACGACAACTTATTTTATTTCTATCCACTTAGGTTTGAAAATGCGGTGTTTGCAATTATGTTTAAACAGTTGTGTAGGAAGAGTTTAATAGCTGTTGTGAGTTACAAAAGCTGGTGCCGAGATTTGCTCTTTATGAACGAAGACTGGTATCATCATGATACCAAACGGTCTTGTACTGTGATATCACACTTTACTATGGCAACTGTGCCGGGAATGCAGTTAAACTGACATTTCAAACTTGTGAAGTAATATCTCCCTTAATAAAATTTGTAGTGCATTACGCAATAGTGGTATATAGGTATGCCTCAGGCACGTACACACAGGTTCAAATAATGCAATGCATCTCTTTCGCATTGTCCCGGTCCACAATGGCAGCTGGCGGTGCATTCACTCTGTAATCCCTGTACCTCATTCTATTCTAGTACGCATTTAATAAACTGTACCATCAAGCGCAACAGCGATATTATCACACGCCTTCGTACGTGATTAGACTCTTGTCACCAAGACTTGCCGCCTACAGGTTATAACAGTTTCTTGTAAAATCTTTTTAACTCATGCTTATAGATTACTGGCTTATGCCCGCGGCTCCACCCGCGTGGATGTCGGTTATCGCGATTAAACATAGCCTATGCCCTTAAACTACCCCTATACCAAATTTCATCAAAATCGGTTCAGCGGTTTAGACGTGAAAGCGTAACAGACAGACAGACAGAGTTACTTTCGCATTTATAATATTAGTATGGATGGATATGGATTGCTTACACTGCGACACTTTATATGAAATGTAGAGTCTGCAGATAAACTTGGTGTGGTGGGCAAGTCTTGGACAACCAACAATTATGTCTTAACAGCTCTAATGTGATTTTCGAGATACATATTTCAAGATAAAATTTATGTTAAAAACTATTGAGAAAGAACACTAAAAGGCTATTAATTTGTGTTTTAGCATATTAATCGACAAAAACGAGAGTTAGTAGGGCAATTTGATATTTGTGTAACAAGTTTTGTTGAATGAATTATTTACAACGGTGATTCATTTATAATTAATTAGCAATGCTAACTATAGCTAATTTCCAAATGTAGCGCTAAAATGGCACATTTAGAAATGATAAACTCATTGTATCAGAAATACGTATTCATTTTACGACTGGCTTCATTTTCTAATCAAAATAAATGCAACAATGTAATATACCCTTTCTTATCCCTACTAATATTATAAATGCGAAAGTAACTCTGTCTGTCTGTCTGTCTGTCTCACTTTTACGACTAAACCGCTGAACCGATTTTGATGAAATTTGGTATAGAGGTAGGTTAGACCTTGAGAAAGGACATAGGCTATGTTTGGTCGCGATAACCGACATCCACGCGGGCGGAGTTGCGGGCAAAAGCTAGTCAAGTATAATAGAAAATGCAAGAAGAAGCGTACTACCTACTCATATTTCGTCAATATTTTTCTATAAATAAAGTGCAATAAGTGGGCAGATGCGCAATTTCACTCCCTTGTGCATTCATTTATAACATTCTGTAACACAAAACAGTTTCAGCACACAACAATCACTGATTTTAATCACAGACTCAGTCACAGAATCACTTTCGTTGGTAACATCCGACGGCGGAAATAATTAATTTCTTTCATAACAGTCTACGATGGTATTTTGCAATTTAACGGCGACGTCAATGCAACGGCCGTCATAATAACAAACTTAGTAAACGCACACGCGATCTAGACAGTGAAACTACAAGGCAGTGCATTAATTAAACTTGACTGTCACAATTAGAGCATAAACGAACAAAATAAATTAGATTCGGTGAAGGATGAACGTCTAGATATTCGTTTATCTTTACATTCTCACAACTCTTCAACTTGTAAACGATTGAGAAATTGAAATTTGGTAACTCAAATAGAAGTAGTAGGTTAAACTAAGTCAAGTAATCAAGACTACGGCACAGAAGTGAAGTAAAGTTTGGTTTTCTGGTTATAACTATTGAGATTAATGTTCCCTGAAAGTATAGGAAGGTCTTAAAAACTCAAGAACAATGTAGACACAACGGGAATTTTCTCACGTAGAGCGACGATGCGTAAAAGCAACACCACGGTTAGTTGCGACGACTCCACTTGCGTCGACGAACCACGAAGGCTTTGATCACGCAAATAATTATGTTCATGTACCTATTAAAACATGTAATTACCCATTACATAAATTTTGTTATGATAATCTGGGGACACAAAATTTTTAATGAATTATTATCTAGTATCTTTATTATCTCTCTTCGAACGGCAGGTATACATAAAAGACTATAACGGTGATGAAAATAATAGTCAAGGAGACGTCGCGAAGAAATAGGACCATTTTGATCCATTGCCGATGGTTGATCTTAGTGGTATCTATAACTGGTGCACTTTAATGACTATTAGCGCCACTGTAGAACTAAACTAAATAATCACTTGACTGAGTCCTGCGGGTTTAAAAAGGTCACATTAAGCGATTCCGCTAAAAACGAGTAATTTCATGAATGCCCAGTAAATCAGTCAATTCCTATAAAATTCGTATAATAGTCACTCATATAAGCAGATTAAATTCATTTACCAATTTCGTGTAAATATCGCCATATGACAAAATTCAATAAGTGACCTTTTTAGATCTGCTGGTCAGCCATCTTCAATTTCTTAAACATTGAGTGATTCTAGTTCAATTAACTATCGGTCAAGACATTATTGATTGGATGCCGGCGTTTAATGGACAGCTTTGGTGTCCAATTAGCTGACTAATTTAACCAGATGACTGTGACGACATCCTTATATAAGTATTAAAACCATTTGCTCGTTTGAAATCTTGAGCTGACGGAAATCGTGCGTGTAAGTTGTCACTTCATAGAATATGGGTATAGGACGGTTTTACGCAATACGAATTGCAACAAATAAAGGTGTTATTTCCAATGTAAGAGCAATAAAATCCATTGACATTGAGAAATGAAAACTGTGGTTGCTTCGTATTGTAAGTAGAAAACTATAATGAATTTATTACCTTAAACCAGAATATGAAACTAAATAGCTAACTAAATAACTAAGTAGCTTCTCCAGAAACTACTCCTAGAAGTAGCTTCTCCAGAACAGAACAAAAAACTTTAATTTCTTATGATGTTTTAGGGAATTGAATCAAGTTTGATAAATGTTACCTGCGTACTGCTGGTCAAAATTTAAAATACCTACATAATTAAGTTTGATATCAAAGTGCCTTAAAATTATTAAATAACTTAGTTCATTCGGTTCATCTCGAATGGGTAATAAGAATAGCGTGTACCCGTGTAACCCGTATATTAATAGAAAGCATTGCACTTCAAATTGATGAATGGGATGAGGATATTTAAAAGGCAGTAGTGAGATAAGTAGCCGGCTTATTCAATAACATATGTGGCGTTCGACATCAAGAAGTCAACATCCGACATAAAGTAAAGGTTGTTGGAGCATTGTATGACTGAAATGGAGCAAATTAAACATACTTTGGTGCTAGTGAAACTCAAGAAAAATACAATGACAAGATACTGCCGGAAGTTTATGTGACTTTCACTCATTTAAATAAATATATCTTTACTACTACACGATATTTAGTATTATTTTATTATTTACACTAAGCCCGAAGTTTCGGTTGTATTTCGGCAACCTTGGCAACCGGGAGTCTACCCGCGATCTGTCAAAAATACATTTATTTCAACAATGACAAGATTTAACTAAGAGATCGATTGGAAACATCATGAATAAATTTGCATAACATATTACTCAACTTTAATTTGAGCTACACATAAATATCTGATAAAATTTACACAACATCCACAGCAATCTAAATTTTGACGTTAATTAACCTAAACTAGTTAAAAATTATGGACACAGTATAATAAGTAAGCAGTATTTTGTCTCAGTAGCGTCCTTGAAATAAATAGGTACCTACGGTCATCCGCTTAGAACTTGGTACATAAGTAGGTAACACGTACACGCAGGGCTGTTGTTATCTGAGGGCCTGTTTTTCTCTGGTAGGTACCCATGGTGTTACCTAATTCATAATGCTTTATTAATTGTATTAATATGTTTCAAGTTTGTATGGAGGCTAAGTAACTTGATATTGATAATAATAATAAAAAGTTAATAACTTCGTGCTATTGTTGATGTAGCAGGGACGTGCGCAAGAAGCGAATCAAGAAAAGGGTAGACTGACACGGTCTGCCTACCGACAACTAGATATCTTCTTTGCTTATGGCCCTTACAATACATAAAGTTAAAATATTGGAAACTCGATAGTAAAAAAAAATTGTTTCACTTTAGTTAAGCTAGCTTTCTCGTGTTAGGCGGTGAAATTCGCGTAGGTAACATATGGGTGGAGTTCGAACTGGCAATCTCTTTGGCCATTACGCCACTACCGCTTATGTTCGTTTCTCGGAAGTAGCTCAAAAGTTGTGTAGTTATTTGTTAAGTTCCATAATAATGGACTGCTTTTCATGTCAAGTACCGTAGGCTAATGTCTAGTCATGCGCATGCATTATGCAAATACAGATTAAATAAAACGGCACAGCAGCTGTCGACACAAAGAAAGTCCATGCGTAATGATAGATGTACCTCTTTTGAGTAGTTTCGTCAGCTACCTACACCTTTGATTCTATGAATGGGTACCTCTAATTTAAGGCAAAGAAAAATCTATATTTCTTAGTCGCAAAACTTCAGAAAATACTTTAGTTGCCAACTCAGAATACAGAAATGTAGTGTTACGTGTTCTGAGGTTGTACAATGTTTAACTAGGTAAACATTTTTCTTTTTTTTCTGTCTTTTGTGTTGGATGGCATATTGTGGACAGTAATTAAAATCTCCTATCCACAAAGAACGATCTTGTTTTCCTCAAATATTTAAACAGATAAATTAAATAATGTCAAGCAAAATTTGTTGAGCACATAACTTACTGCTTTCTATTTATATTGAATACAAATTAAGTTGTGTTAAAACAAGAGTTGTTTGTACGTCAACGCAACTTAATGATATAATATACTAGTAACGAAATTTATAGTTCCTTCAAGATCATCATTAGTCATTCTCGTAATGCGTGGGCAGATGACAATAATTAATACTTAGAAAAGTGACGAAATGAGATTGACGATGATTCACATGTGAATGAAAACAACGATGCACAAAATATAGGACCATTCAGAAAGATATAATGTCCATTTCGAGTAAAAAAAGGTACGGTTTGCTTAATAATAAGTGTTTCGCAACAAGGATGGATCTGACATAGAATATTTCTAAATTTTCTCAAAAAACATTTTACTTACTGCGATGATTTCGTATCGTTTATCTTATTCTATGCACAGCAAGAAGATTTGCAGTAGTGCGTTTTTGTGTGTCAAAGTTCACGTAAGTGCGTTATCAAAATTCATATAATCAGGTTGAAGAGAATATTTAACATATTAGGTAGGTATGTGCATATACCATAGGCCTGACTAGTTTTAATTGTGTACGGTATAACTAAGAAATATGAATGTCGCTAGCGAAACATGTTATGATAATTTAGAGAACGTATACATAAACAGGTGGTCAAGCCTGAATGTTCTAAAAAATCCATTTATTTATGAATGTTTGTTTACCGATATCTTGCGTGAATAGCAAAATAAAATGATTTGGTACTTCGGCACAAGCAGGTAATAAATTGTTTAAGTACACAGTTTGCAGATCGAACTCCCATCCTACCCTGAACGCTATACTTACAACAACTTCAGTGAGTACCTAGATATGAGTACCTACTTATATTCTGTACCGATACAGTTATATTCTACATAAAAGTGAAACCAAAAAAGCTTTCATTGTTTATAACTAAATATGATATATTTTTATTCTACATTTATTTATTCCATTGAGTAACTCAATATGTGTACAACTGATTATAAATTATAATTATAAACAGAAATTTATAAGAAAAAATAAAATCAAAAAGAGAGTCATAACTATATTTAGAGGTTAATACATCATTTTGTTTAAAGTTATCGTTAATTGACCAACAAGTTAACGCTTGACGAGGCGATGCGTTATCTTTTTTTATTTTAAATATATAATGTCGTAAGTGGATAGGTACTTTTACCTAGTATATTAAAGCAATCCTTTAAAATAATAGAATGCGATCGTATTTCACTACTTAGAAATTTCCTTCATAAATAGTCTAACGACGCGGCTCGCGGCACGCGTGTTTTCATACAAAACCGCCATAGATTTACGATCCCATTTTCTGAATTTACGCTGGTCCGACACATGTAAATAAGCTCACTAGTAAAGATCGCCTAAATGTGTCAAACCTGAACCAATGTGTGCTATTACGCGTTCGAGTTGCCAGAATACTGACCGCGATCTATACTATTATTTATTCTCCGAACACTATCCACAGTTGACGGTCTTTTATTATAGCTATAAAAGTATTGGAGTAAACCGGACATTTTCACAGATTTATCACCTAATATTTATTTTTCACGGTAAACTAGCGTGGCAGCCTGGTAAATTTAGAATGAGTTTACTGTAGGGAAACTGGGGTTGTCTTTTAATGCGTTATGCGATGCCAAAGAACGCGACTTGATGCAATGTGGATATTAATATTATATGGAACAACCGTAAAACAACAGGTTATGGATGCTCCTATGTGTCGTGTCCGATTGCGACTTTAATGCACGATTATATACGTTCAATAGAAAGTTTACAACCTCCGGTGTAGCCGTTTTGGAGGCGCTCACACAAAAATTAGTGTCAAGAGGAAGCCATTAACCTTTTCGGTACAACAGATGAGCAGAATATATCGTACCAAATAATAATATGTAACATAAATCAGAGCAGTCTTCTTATTATGTTGAGTGATATATTATGACATGTTGATATCCAACATTGACATTTGACAGGTCTTTTTTCTGCAACAATAAAATCAAGCGCGTCACATGTCGACGTTAACCACTCTGGAACGGGCATCACATTCAATGGATGCCAGTGGGTGTAGCTTATAAACATTCAACGACAAAATTATATCAATGACAAACTATTGAATAAACACTTCAACAACAATTTTATACATATTTAATGCTGTCAGTGAATGACACATTGTATATTTCTTTCCGAACGCTTAAATCTTATTTACATAAGAAACCGTTCGGCAATATGCAAAGTTGCGCTTAAAAGAACAGGCACGTGTAATGTAGCGGTTCTCGGTTGCAAGCATGACGGACACTGTTTGAGTCAAATATTTAACAATAGCTAGTTTGAGTCGGGAGCCGACGTAGTTGTTGATTGCGAGTCAACTTTAGCATTCATAACTATTTCTCAAAGAGAATAGTAGCAGCCTGTCGTCAAACATGTCAAATTCATTTTAAAATGGCTATTGTAATAAGCAGTCCCACTCAATCATAAATTTAAACCTTAAAACCAACCAACAAGTCATTAATTGCAACAAGACATGCATGTCAACATTTCATGGGCGACAAAACATGATGACTATTGCAAGCTTTATAGATTGTCAAGAATGGTGTAGGTATTCATTTTTCAAGGATTTATCAATAATAAACACATATGTAATGATTGAATTGAATCCAATTGTAAGTCTTGTAATAATCGTAGGTGTAATGTAATCGTACTTAAGGTCAACCCGTGTTGGCACAACGCAGCTAATTTTGCTAATGAGGTAATCCTGTGTCCCTAACCTAATATAATATAGCATAAAGTCATAACCTTCTTAGCTGTATTAAAAATAACACTAAGAAAATTAACATAAATGTAGAAACACTTATAAATCTTCTGTGGACAAATGATAATTATGTATCTAATTTTATATGTCCCGTTTGACGAGTACTTAATGCCAACTGTAGTAGTTGAAGTTGAAGGTACAACTAAAATATTCAATTCTTGAAAATAACATTCCGATTATGTGACAAATATATTTTGTCACATAATCGGAATGTTATTTTGGGAATTAAAGAATTTTAGCACTGACAACCAATGGCAAGTTACATTACGTGTCGTTTATGTGTACTACTTCTAGTAATTGATAAGTACTCTGTAGATAGATATTTAATGCAAAATTATATTTGAACTAAATTGAAACTGTAAGCGTGATAGCTCAACGTGAAATTGGCATCTAGGTAGTTGGAAACAAAACAATTATTTAGAATTAAGTTGTAATTCACGAAACTATTGTTGACATGTTTAAATTTATATGTCTTAACAAGTGTGGAATTATCTGACTAATTTGAAAACTCGAGCCAAACAATAAATAGTAATAAATGTGCACTTAACTTCACACTAATACTATTTCTTTAACAGAATGTTAGATTCATCTAAACAATAATTGTGAAAATAAGAAATAAGAAGAAAAAATTAAAGAACAGTCACAAAAATATATTACAAAAGACTTTCGATCGTCATCTTGAGAAATGTATAATGAGGAGTTGCCTCACTTTGGCCGGAACCAGAACCATATTTCTTATAATTGCCATTGTTTGTAGAATTGAAACTTGTGAGAAATATATACTAGCGCAACAACCAGTGCACTGGTGCGCTAGGTTATTTTAAAAGTAAAATATGTTCTCAGTTGAAAAGGGATTGAAGAAATAGTAGACTTGAAGTTGGATTTCAAAGTAGCTAAAGATGTTGTAGATGCTTTAGAAAAAGATTCTGTAAGGGTCTCTAGGTCCTCAGCTTGTTCCAGATGTAAAGCTAATATGACGTCAGATGGATATAGTGGAGCCAGCTTAGCAATCTGCTTTCTGAGCTCAGCAATGGACTCCGAGTCAGATCCACCGCTAACTTCAAGCCTTATTAGAGTTATTAAGATATTACTCCGAAAAATTCTTTTGATAGATCGACCTAAATAACAAACATATACAGACATAACAACAAAATAATTACCTTCAACACTTCAACAATAAATTATAGGTACGAGGGGTAAAGAAAGTTTCGTTTCTCTATAAAGAGGTAATAAAAAACTCGTTGAAAATCTTTATGACTTACGAATCGCACCGTTCTATTGAATTTCTCACGTTTAACACTAACGAAGCTTACCTGAAAGAAAAATACAAAATACTTTAATATTAACATCATAATTAACTAACGTCGACAGGTATGGTAGATTAAGCACTGTGTTTCTGTGTTGGTCCTAAATGGTAAGCTGAGTTACATCGGTGAAATAAAGCGGCCTTAATTCAATTGCTGATTTCTATTTTACTGTTTGACTAACACAGATGCGTGAAAACTTGGTTTAGTTACACAGATTTTTGCTAATGAAATCCAGCCTTAAACATTTTAGCTTAGGTTTTGAGATGAATACAAAAATTTCTACTAAAATGTCCTGTAGGTAATCACATTTCCTGTAGGTAAGTATTACTTAGTAAGTGATGAATGATCACCAAATAAGTGATCATAAATGTGAGTTTCTACCATAAACGAAATATTAATATATTAATTGGGAAATTAGAATAACAAACTTGTTTAAAAGTCCAAAGTACTGGTTATATTCTAAGAAGCGTTTAGGTTGTGCAACGAGAAGTTATTGGTTTAAGAATCAGTGACGCAAGTGCTGCACATCCAGCTTTAAAAATCATTTAGTGTTTGTTCGACATTATTTACTATTTTATAGGTGCGGCCGATTTCGATGCAACCGTTAAACGATTTTGTAAACAGCAAATTTATGAAACGGGGACATCTAACTTGTATACAGTTTGTTATTACTGTCTATTCTATACATACATTAATTCAATTACTATGGGAACACTTCTTTTTTAAACGTTGATGTTCAATATTTCCGAATAGAAGTTAAAATATGCATATAAATATAATAAGTCCCACATAACTTGGGAACTCGCGTTACTAAACTCATGATTAAAATTGTAGAAGACTGACAGTTTTACAGAAGTATATTTTTATGAGTAAATGCAAAAATCTATAACCTCTATTGGTGTCACTTCGATGAAGACATCAGGTAAGTAGATATTGAACGATTAAAATCTACCATAATGGTGATTGGTGCTGCCTTAGCTAGTAAATTTAAATAAGTTATAGCAAAGCAACGACAAGGTACCGGTCTGATGACAAACAATATTATTACCATAGCTTTTGAGCACAATTATGTAAGTAGGTAATTATCTATGGTTTAAAATGTATTATGTAAGCAGCATATTATCTCTGCAGAAATAGTTCATGTCGTAAAAGAGTAACATAGAGTACTAAACTTACTACAATAAAATATTATACATGTATATGTATATTCATGAACACAAGTCTGAATACCAATAGACAGCGAAACAACGGCTTTAAGCTTCAGTGTATTTCAGTGGAGCAAAGGTACTTAGTTTTCGAAACTACATACGGTTATTTTATTTGGCACAATAAAATTAAATGTGTCATCCTATTTATACCTATATTAATTCGTATATCCAATCGCATTCATAATACAGTTGAGGATTCATTCATCGCTGCAATTCTCTTCAACACACGAACTAGAGGTGACAATCAAAAATAACCTTCTATTTTCTTTGCAGATGTTAACACGCTTGACTCTTGGCACAAAATGCTAGTATATTTAAACGTTAAATGAAAACAGTGCAATAAAAAACTAAAGATGAGAATACAAATACTCGCTTAATCACTTTGTTTACGTAAATTTCCCGGCGTCAATGACGGACGCTGAGGCAGACGGTACCTAGTGACGATGCGACATAATATTTTTGACACCTTTCTTCAGTTCGTTCTGTAAAATTAAATTTCACAATTTTTGTTTTGCCGATTCTTCTACACTTCCACAACATCACGTAGTACTTAGAAGTTGGCACACATCGTTTTTCATATAGGTCATACTCATAAGGCCACTTTTATTGTTTGTAAGAAAGGTATCTAATATTTATACCTAAGTACCAAAGATAATCTATATAGGTATATATAAAAGAATGTCGTGTTAGTTACACTATTTATAAGTCAAGAACGGCTGAACTGATTTGGCTGAAAATTGGTGGGAAGCTAGCTTAGAACCGGGAGAAGGACATAGGATACTTTTCACGTTCCCGTGGGACGTGATATAAATCCCAGATGTAAGTACCTATAACCTTCCAATGACTGCACCAAATTGGATAATTCTTTTTGTTTTGTGTTCGTTATTGTGTGGATATACCTAATGTGGTAATAAGAAAATTAAATGGAAGGTACAGCGGGAACGGGATCAGAGCGGGAACAGGATCTGAATACCATGTGGGCAGAAAATATGGCGGTACGAAGTTCGCCGGGTCAGCTAGTTGATAATATAATAAATTAAGAAGGTACCTGATTAAATTAAAGAAAGGAACTATTTGAAACATTTCTTAATTTTAAGGTCTAATGCGGTCTACGAGAAAAATACCTACCTACGATACGGTGATAAATAGTTTTTTTTTTTAATTTATATGTATTATGTACGTATTATTCTTAATATTTGGTAAATGTCATAACATTATTTAATCGTGATGGTACGATTACGTCGCATCAAATAACCCGCCCCGTATCGTTTCCGGCGCAAAGGCACCCATGATGCTAGCCGCGTTGCCTCGCTGAATCGCAATGGCAATCCTTTGCGCGAGAAATGAGCCGGAGCGGGAGTCACTGCCTTGTTCGTGAATACGGCGGCCAATTTCTGCGACGGCAGCCAATTTCTGTTTGAATTTGATTGTATGAATTTTTTTATGATATTTGTATAAAAAAAGAATCGTCTAAATCTGTTGGCTGGTTTCTGAACTAAGAAATTAAAGGTGAGTTTCGTCAACACTAACTTACGCACAGTGTGTAGTGTGTACTATGCGTGAGTAGGTGTTGACGAGATTCAACTCGTACTATATCGTTGAACTACATAAGTTGTAATAAGTCAAATGTGACAGTTAGAATATAAAACTTTATTTATTTTGGCTGTTAACACAGTTACAAGCTCGTCAATTGAAATTGGCCCACATCCCAATTATCATTGCACCGAAGTGTTCTATACTACCAAATATTTTATTTTGAATTTTATCGAACGCTTATTGTTATTCGTTAAGTAATTAATGTTACTGTTCAATTTTGCACATGTCTTATCATTAATTACCAGGTGTTTGATTTAAGTTCATTTAAATTTAAATTTGCATTTTGATTAATTCAATGACACACATCGGTTTCATTCCAATCAAGTTTTACTCAGGCATTAGATAAATCAATTACTTCTATTACAATGTAATTAGCACAAGAAAACTATGAAGGAGTAAAAACGGAAAGTTAGAAAGTGCAAAAGTATACCTACACAGCTAAAAGCCTGACTTCTGGTCACAAGCTGTTTAATTCAGAATGATTTACGGGAAATCAGGAATAGCATATCCCCATTACAAAATAAAAGGTAGGTTGTAAGGTTGTTAAAATCTTTGAATCCACTTATGATTTTTTGGGAATTTTGCCCTAACCTAACAGATATTAATAACGATGTATTGCAATGTACCTAAAGATCGTTTATAATTTTTTTATGTGTTCAACAACTTGTGAGAGCTTCTGTACTTAAGTCAATATAATGGCAACAATAGTCGATAAGGTATCGTTAATCTTTTGTCCTTATATATTCAAGCAAGACAATGCTTACATCATTCAACATTAAAGTTACAAGGAAAATCAATGTTCACGCTTCTTGAAGTTAATGTTACATCGTCAATAATTCGTCATATCTAGCAGTTAATTCATCATTTGACTAACTTCTTAAAACAAATGTTGAAATGTACAATTATATGCTTTTATGTGAAATTTTATTGAATTACAATTTGTACAAATTGCAGCTGTTACCTACATTATATTTGATATTCGTAGCTATAATAGCTACGACTACGAATCCCAAATACTTATTTTCTACAGTTTTACGTTTACCTGTGACTTGAATTCGTATATATTTGTACCTACGATCCTCGTAGCGCATTTTCCTATTAAGTAGTAGGTACCTAAGTCTATGATCACTTTTGAAATAAGTTAATACATGTACTTACGCTAGTTCCAACTCATACTCCTCTACAATTACTTGTAGAGGAGTATGAGTTGGAAATAACTTATTATACCTATTAATAAGCCTATCAAAGTAGAAAAGGCCATGTACTTACATATTTGACTAATTATATACGAGTACCTCACTGATCTTTAGAAATAAAATAGTAAACATTTATTATACGAACTAATAACAAACGTAAACACGGAAAATACTGAAATAAGTATTTTGAGAACTAGGTTGTGAGATTGTTGAAAATGTAGGTATCTAGTGAAAGACGTATTGGAAGTAAATAGTTCACAAGAAATATACACCATTTAAATTTACCGGTAAAAGAAAATACTGAAATGTGTAATGCTGATAAAAATAGTTTGAGCTTGGGAGTAAAGAAAAGAAAAACGTGGATACAGCAACAATTTCTATGTACTGAAGTAGGAGAGTATCACAAAATTATGCAAAATATAATAATGAGGTTGAGAGCGCAATCGCAGAGAACGGCGTAACCAACATCAAAAATTAGCTGCGGGCACTGACTGGCAGTGCTGGCAGTGCCCCGTAGACTGTTAATTCATACAAATTTTGTTATGACAGTAACGTAGCTAGACACGAAAGCTATGAATAGCCGAAACGTATGTAGGTATGTAAGATTCCGGTGATTCATTTTTATTTATATTAAGATTAGTTAGATAGCCAGAAAACACCATCTGAAAACCTTACGTAGATTTTTTTACTGCAATCTCTTGACGCTAAACAAATCGATATTAGGCCAAATTTCCTTCTTCAGCAAACTATTTCCGAATTCTACCTACCTATAGGCCAACTAACAATATTCCAATAAAATGTTGGTTAGGCTGACCTTGCTGAGCGTAAGAAGTAAGAGTGTAATGTATAAATAACAATTTAAGAAATACTTAATACAAGTAATAGGAGCAAAATTATCTACGAGTAATAGTTAATTGACCTTTGTAGTTGCAATTATTCTTTTTTTACCGGAAAGCGTGAGGATGTAATGTTTGTTGTGTTCAAACGTAAGAGATAACCGATGGGTTATTAGGAACACGCTGTCTTCTTTATGTATGAGAATATATTGATTCGAACCCGCGATCTTTCCCTTACAGGGGGAATGCTCTGACCACTGAGCCACTGAGCTTCGCCCGAGATTGATCCAAATTTTCCAATACATCCATCTTAGGGCGATGGTGGGATACTAAATGCTTTAAAATTATCTCAATATTTATCTTACATGGTTTTTACAGATCGGGTTAAGTAAATTTATAAAATATGAAACGTCGGTGTTGTGTTGTCTTATGACAAATTAGTCACGATTGTCACGAATGAATGGACGAAAATTAAAACGTCTGTTACGTATTACAGACTGACATTGAGGAGGCAATATATGCCTACTTTAGTTACTTTACAACATTCGACGTAAAGAATGCATTTTAAGCCTTGAATAAAATAACTTGGAAACCAAGATTTTGCTTATTATATCCAAACATCATCAACAAATTTGTAAATGCTCAATAAAGAGTTTATAATTTCAAGCAAAAATTTCTGACCAATGTAGTTGAATCACATATTAGTCGGTACAAATTATTATAGATTGTGACTCTCTATAGGTACTCAGTTATAGCCTTAGGAAAACATTCCAATAAATAACAACCTTTCTGATAAATGTGATCATTACTTAACAACCGTGAAGAACAAAGTTTGGCGCCAAAAGATATCCATTACAAAACCAGCACCATAACAGCAACTCCGTCAAAACGTCACTTCAACTGACATGAATTCTAAAGGCGCTTTTTTATTGATTTATAGGGCTCCGTAACATATCGGGCCACCCACGGAGCCCTGCCCTCTAATTGAATATACTCTTCATTGTCCAGTAGACAACTAGTTCAAAGTTGATGAAATAGTAATCCATGGACTTAGAAAAATATTTCAAAAATAATAATTTTTGAAAGGGTCAAGTAACTGTATCACGGTTAATAGAAAAATTAGAAAACAAAGCCCAGTCCGGTTAACTGTACGACTGTTAATTTTGTTTAACCGTGGTCCGGTCAACTGTACTACCCAACTGCACCAAGGAAAAACAATGCTGCCAAATTACAGTCAATAACATCGTTTAACAAGTTCATAGCTTAACGCTGAGTTCCATTCGCATCCGAGGCTTTCAGTAGTGGTGTACTGTACAGGAGTTAAGGTAATAGGAACGTGGGTAGGGTTAGTCTTGTTAAAAAAATTTATATCACACATTGCAACTCACGTAGGTATAATTTATTAAAATTAATTTAAATAGATCAATAACCAAAACAAAATAAACTGCTACAAGTACGTCTACAAAAACATTGATTAGCTGTTAATATTGAGCTATCAGATAAATAAAACGAATACAAAATATAAATTAGATCTCTTCAGTTTAACTACAGGTATCAGTTTAACTACAGGTATCAAGCTATCAATCATATACCTACATTATTTTGCCTCAAAAATAATTACGAACGCTGAAGACGCGGTCCTTTTAAGTAGACATACTCGTAGCACTTGAATAAGTAGCTACTTTACATCTAAACGAATAATTGGTAGTCAAACTAGCTTGCTTATCTATATTATGTAAGTAAACTCTGAAAATAGCGCTCGGTTTATGAATGGATGTTAAATATTTCAGTGGTTCCATTGAAATATTATTGATAGTAACGTTATTAAGCCTAGTAATATTGTATTTAATAAGTATCTATGTAAACAAATACGTAATACATAATAGTTTGAATATTACCAGAGATAAAATGTAGTACGTACCTATATTATCTTTTTCATTTAGCATAATGAAGATGAACGCATGCGATAAGAAAAAGGACATGATGAACATTTATGTAATCGTCTTGCGAAAAAAATTTTACAACTTGCTTTAGCAATACCTACCTAATCATTATAATCATAGAGTATATTTTAAATTCACCTAATTTGTGAGAAATAACAAGAACTAATTACACAAGATCATTGTTTGGTAGCCCTAGATTTTTAAGCCATCATCTACCAAAGCTTATCTTCCCTCGGTAGCTGAGAGGAAACAATCTTATGTTCTTATCTTTAGCCGGCGTCGAACAAAATGATAGGCTATAAAGAGAACTTCATTCTGTACATTTACGACTCCTATTAGTACTATCCAGCAATTTCGTTATGATGAACATTAGGTTAACGGTTTAAGTAGATTCTTTTATGAAGAATTAACAAAAATATGAGATCAAGCAGTGTATCACGATGTGACAGGAATGTGTGAATATGGTTAAAAGATCAAGGAACTAACTGTAATAATATCCTCTGAACTACTTAATTTTAAAGATATTTAACTGCACAGCATAAAAAGGCTTACTATTGATCATGTTATTACGGAATTTAAGACACGAATTTTGACACCTGCTCCAATTTATTTCCAGCATTTGTTTAACTAAATTTTAAATGAAAGTTTTCGTTTACCGTCAAAAGTAAGGTCACATAAATGTCGCAAATGTTTTTTGTAAGTTATGCAATATTAACCTTATTAAATATTTAATTTGTATATTAGGTTACGCGCCGTCATTAACTGCCCACGCTGTATCCGAAGTATTATTACAAAACGTATACTTCCTAAGTACGTCTAAGAATATATCGTGGGTACTCACCACCTACATGGAATAAGATAATCTTTATATCGAAGGTGAATCGGCCGCCTACGTCAGCGACAAAAACTACAGTCATCAGCTTACATCTAACAAAGGTAGCCGATTCGCTGGTCGTCTTAGTCAGAACGCCCATAATGACGAATATGGACATTTGTACAGCTCAGTGTAGGTGGCACTTAGAACATGGTCTCTGCCCTTTTAAGGTCCTACGAAAAGTTCTATCGTTGTATATAAGAGTCTGTATAGGAAATTAATTTGCCTCTGAGTGGTAAGGCAAGATTATTATTTAAAAGTAATTGTGTTAGACAGCATTATAAATGTCAGCTTTTATCTTCTATATCTACATTATACCTACATTATTACAGATTTTGTATTTATTGTTACGTGCTAAGAAATGTCTTTGATCAATACAAAGCCAATGGTTTGCATGATAGATTTACGATTATTGTTTTCAATTTTCCTTGAGTAAAAAAAACTCAACGAATATAATAAAATAAATAAACTTTATGTACGAGAAAACATATTTTTTTCATGAATTGTCTCAGGATGATTGCAGTGTATTATTTTACACCCACCTTGTTGCATTGAATGTATTGATAGACTCTGAGAATTATATTTTATTAGGTAGCATCAGGTCAAGAGGTATGAACTGAAAGAAGCAATCCGGATTTGTTTAATATATCCGAAATAGAAACTCGAGCAATTTTAGAAACTCGAACAACGTAGTATTGTATATAAGTAAATATTTTAAATTCATTAATGAAGTGGAACTCCATAGAAGCCACAGTGGATTAAATTAAACATGATTGAATAACCAATATTAAAGCATAGTACCGAGCCAGTTAGCAAATCGGTTTTAAAGTCATGCTGATAAGCTTTACTATGATTATAATTTTGCGTAAGTAGAAGAAGATTAATTTAAAAGATACAGTACCTAATAATATTCTTCAGTTCTAATATAGAACGCAAACAACAATAATACAGTTGGACGAAGAAAAAACTATTTAGACGTAAAACCTGAGGGGCAGTAGACTTGTAAGTAATATTAAAAACTGTATGCTAATACTAAAAGTAGACCTAGAATTTCTTGTTAGACATTCCATTAGAATTGCTAATCTAATACGATTATGGACGTTGAAATATTAGATTGGATTTCATGAAATATCAATAGTCAACTACCAGAGTTGATGGATGTTGCCACAAGTCCATATTTCATGCAATGTATGGCCTATTGTATCTATCCCTGTGACAAATTACAGCGGCTAGGCACACAAGCTTCGATGACAATAATATTGTAGTTTGCAATGAAATTAGAATTTATATTATACTTGGTATATTTTACATTATTGAGGTCACAGAAAACAACGGAATATTCATCAATACATTATGGCAGATAGTGTGGTAAATTCATAAGTGATATCTAGATTTTTCGAATGTTAAGAACTATTTGTAGCAGAAATCGATGTTTATTTGATCGCGGTAACATAAAATAAATATGTTAGAAGGAATTTATGTCTAATTTCATAGTTCTGAAACGATCGGGCAAATGAAAATGACAATAAATTCCTGATAACTGTCAATAGCACAGGTATAAACCTTAGTACATAGTTTATTGTGCTATTAGGTACTATTGTTCATGTATTGTCGTGTTTTAATAGTAATAAATACCTAATAGTAATAATAAAAAATACTGCTTTTAAGTCACATTATTCTTGTTTACTTATAAAATAATCACAGGTCTTATCTTGATGTTTGTCTTAGCGGTCCAGTTTACCTTAGACCCACCTTTAAAATAGGCTTGCATTAAATGAAATATTTCATGAATGGCGTCACAGCTGTGTATTATAATGAAGATAAAAGGATCAGTAGCTGCGATACAAGGTCGCATATTGTCAACGTTACGCACAGCGTTAGCCACGAAACGGTATAGCACATGGCGGTTTTCAATTTAATAGATATTTAGGTACCTTTCTTGTAAGCACTTGTGTTTAAACCCTACACAAGGGCAGTTTTGAAAGTAATCGCAACCTTAACTCGTTCACAACGTGTCCCGATAAGACAATACATGTTGATTTTATTCTAATACATAGTTAAATATTTATACAATTTCATATATTATATATGACCATTTAAAAAAATATTTTAGTAACTGTATCTCTTACTATAAGGACACTTAACAAATTAATTATACATCCTGCGTAGACTAAACTACTTCTTGGTTAGGTACGTGTACATAAAAAGTAATAACGATAAATTGAATAGTGATATTTAAATTTTTATATGAAGCTTAGTAGATAATTATTACAAATTTAGTAATTATAAAAAACTAAATAATTTTATGTATAATCAGAATGACAATGACGCGTATACAATAATTGATGTTGCTGGCGAATTACAGCTGTTTAGCACAAAGAGATGGATCACTGACGTTAATACCAACCACGCTTCTGAAATACGAGATGTCTGCAACCATTCTGAGCTGCCGGCACACTTGGCATAGTCATAAACAATCAAATACCAAAAATAAGTTTTATTACCGTAGCAATTGGGTTCAATGTCGGTGCAAGTGCTATCACACTGTTCATTGTGGCTGCTTTAATTTCATTCAAGTTTCTAAATACAGTACGCTTGGTCTTATTTTTGATTGACAGCGTTATGAAAATGAAGGGTTTGTATTCTACGCAGGACTTGCGGTTACCTAAATCTTCTGAATACAGTGATTTTATTGTTACTGAATTTGTTACTTTAGGTCACATATCATGTAGGTGTGGGTAGTAACATCGAATATTTTCTCTACTAAGCATAATCTTTGATTAAGATTGATAAAATGTTAAACAAGTCAGAATTGAAATGGCATAATTTAACCTCTAATGAACATCGAATGTGTCAAAGACATGCATATTTAAAATAGCAGAACCTCCATTTTGTCAGTTTACAAATAAATGAACGAAGGTATGTTGCTTTCGAAGTATGTTTTAGTATGTTTCTTAGTTCCTATTGTGATTAAAATTTTTTGGTATTAGACAATAGGCCATTGGTACCTAGCTAGCAAATGTGGAACAACGACAGGAAACAAGAGAAACGTTTGTTAAGACCACGCATCGCGTGGGACAGACAGACAAAAAAGGGGAAAAATAGTAACTAACGGTCTTCACTTTGTCTCGGGTAGAAGAAATTGTTATGCAACGTGACAATTGTTTTGCAAGACGTAAGTAAAAAAATATACACGTGAGACATTATCGAGCACAATAATTAATAATGTATGGTAGAATAGGAATTATAAAGCATGAGTTCCATAATGTGGTGAACCGTGACGCTTTGACTGCGGAGCGCAATCAACATAAAATATTGTATGTTATTTGGGGAAAGCCCATACTGGTTGATATTTTATTTTTAAATCACTATTTATGTTAACAGTAAAAAAGGATTATGTACAAAAAGTTAATGCGCATGAGGTCACTACTATATTTACTACTATTTTTATAATAAGTATAAATGACATTCAAAATATAGGTAGGTATCTTTATACATTTTTGTTGTAGTTGCAGTTGAAGAAGTTTATAAAAAGAAACAAATATTAATATAATAATAAATTGACGAGGTTAATAAAATACCACACTTATCGTCGTCATCTTCCTGTACCTGTATCAATAATGGAGAAATATCGTATGGAGTAACAGACTTAACATGAAAATACTCTTAAAAGTCAATAGTCAGCACAAAATATAGCGGAGAACGTGGATATCATAATAAAAATTTAAATAAAAGAGTTAAAAACAGACATTGTTGTTTCTCGTTTTACGGTAACTGGTCAACGTTAACCTATTTAAAACGAGTTCTTGCGATCAGCTGTTTGTAGGTTAGGTACGTACCGTTAAACAGTTTCCTGGATTCACGATTATAGAGTAATTGTTTTTATAATTAACAATTTACGTTTACCGATCGTTTCTCGAAATGTTAACAAACTATTCATCACTTCAACTGTGACATACCTTCGATTTGAGGAATTTATTAGTCAATACTAAACAACATGCTCGTCATGGAATTAGTCATAATAGCCAGGATAAAATTATTATTTTAGTAGAACAGAATTAATAAATCGATTCACTATTTCAGATAATAATGCAAGAATAATGTAACATCATTCGGTTGCGTGCACTTTGCTTTGAGTGGTTATGCAGTATCTACTATCTGTTCTGTGGCAGTATGTAAGTAGGTACAGTCAGCGTCAAATTGATCTTGACTGGCAGGGTGCTCAAAAAGATCTTAATACCATGTCATTAAGATCTTTTTGAGCACTCTGCCAGTCAATATCAATTTGACGCTGACTGTACTAGAAACAATAAGAAACCTAGGGCAATGCCTATGTATGATAAAAATATAGCCTAGTAAATGGATGCATTCCTCGAAGAGCAATGATTCGAATAGCAATGATTCGAAGAGCAATGTACCTACCGAAACATCGTAAAGTGTCGGCTACAATACTAATAATACGCGACAATATCGAGCAACGAAATACAAATTAACGATCTTACTGAGTATAACATTACTACTCCTTAACTGTTACGTCATTATACCTATATTATTTTGGAAGCAGCTTCATAATTTACTTCAATTATTGCATTTATTTAATACCAATATAAATATATTGCTAAAATAAGAGGTGATGTACGTCTTAAGTCTTGTCTTAAAGCCAGCAATTGTGGATGTCAGCGAGAGGCCTCTGTTATTTTTATAAATTATTATTTTAATTTTTTTTTCTTGACACGTCTGAACTTTCGTGACATCATGTATGGCCTGTTTGTATCTTTTAGATCGTCCGGTAGATATATTTCATATATTAATAACGTAGTAAACAAGCACTTAGCCCACCTATTAGTAAATGGTTACTATTGTCGATGAACACATAACTCCCAAGGACGTCACACGCGCATTGTTATCCGTAAAATGGAAGCGAAAAGAAGAAAAAAGAAAGGCAGCGCCTTTTAACCAAGTTGTAAGGAGTCAAACAACCGTAGCACAGCCTAATAATCGAGATGTAATGAGTAATTGCAGTATTGATATACTTAGGTATGTACTTTATGATTGATATAATATATGTTGGCACATAAATTAATTATTCTGTGGACACCTCAATAATGATGATGGCCAGCATCACCGTTAACCAGAATGTCAATTAATCAAATTATGGTCCGGGTTCAGATAATCGTAAAACAATCGTGACATCAGTACTATACTATAAAATAAACGTTAAATGACAACTTGACGACCGATGAGTAATGAGATTCCGTAATCTTACATCTAACAAGAAAAAAAAACGAAACAAAACTAACACTTTTTGTAAGGTCGTCCCGAGATTACCTCATATATGCTAAGCTCCTCGTATGCGATGACGTCATCAACAAAGAACCAGTGATCGAATAATAGGGGACCCCTTGGAAAAAAATACAAAAGGGAACCTGTAACTCTGTAAGCAGATACGGTGTTATGCGGACAGGTGCAACTTGTTATTGTATATTATTAGAGAACTGTATAATTTATTTATTTTATTTGTACAAAGTGTGAAGCTTCGCACGTGTCCTTCTCGTTCGTTCGTATTTATATTTCAATAGTAGGTATTCCAATATTCAAAGCTATTTAGAACTACAAAACACTGGTTGAAGTATCAATATCTGCGTTTTCTCTGCATTGCTAAGTTTATTCATACGATCGGCGCATTGGTTTCCGGCCATTGATTATTTTTAATTTATTGTCCATTAGATATTTTTAGTAGCCCCTTCCGTTAGCGTAAAACAAACCGGTTTTGATGGTGATTATAAAATGTCAGGCAAAATGTTTGTTTACATTATTGTTAATCTTTTTAGCACCCGACAAGTGATGTCATGTTTTGAATCGCATAAGCTCCTATTCAAAGATCATGACGCAGGAATAGGAAAAAAAAGTAATGAACCATTGAGTACTTAACACACTTCTAAATAATTTACTTGGATTTCTCAAAATAACTTCTCGGGTTACATGGACACTGCAGTCAACCCTTTGCCCTTTGTGATGTGCCCTTTGACACATCTTGCAATATATTATGCAAATAGCTTATAAAAACCCGTAGACCTGCGAGTCTGATAGTGAAAAGGTCATACTTATTAGCATAACGCAGAAACCTTCAATGCGTTCCTCACGTTTAGAAAATGTAGCAAAATGTGACAACTATCCATCTGTCGTGGTAGCACGATGCCAAATTGAACGCTTCCAATTTATGTTTATTAATTGGAAATATATTTTGGGTAATAGTCCGAGGTTCAGCGACATGATACATAACATCTTTATGTTGATTAAAATGCGATTCTGTAGAAAGTTATTAATAAAAGCACCTACTATGGCCGCTAGCGGTTTTTTATACAACAGTTTACGGTTATCGCAAGCAAAATAGTTTTCTTTGAATGTCATGTTGTGGTATGTTAAAGATATAACAGGGAGTAGGTTAACAGATTCAAGTATCGCGAGGTTGTAAAGATAGTCTTTTGGACTGTTGAGGCTAGCATCGATGGATGGTTGAATACATACCTAAATATTAAGTATGCAACTGCCAAATATTAACTGCTGGGTTACGCCTCACCAGGCCCTCGATTCCGCTAAAACAAAACCACTGTCATACCAGTCACTCAAAAATTGCCACAAAATTTTAGACTTTATTGCTATAGGCTTAAAATCGAAAAGAGTTTCATTACACTATTTCATTCACTCTACAAAAAAATGCAGTGACTGTGGTACGATAGTGGATTTACTTTAGCAGAATCGAGGGCCAGGCGTATGGTTCACATAACACACTAAGCTGATAACAGAATAATGAACGTCACACCCAGCATCTCCACAATACTAAGCTAAAAAGAGCATATTTTCAATTGTAGGAATTGTAACTACTTAATCATCTTAAAAGCATGGAGGAAACTAAATAAAGATAATAAGACGTACTTGAGGATGATAGAGATAAACGTAGAAATACTATTGGGAAAGTCAAATACGTACCTACACAAGAGTATGTCCTACATTACAATTAGCCAGAATTTTTGGCAATACATAATTATTATACAAAAGAACTGCATGTAATCGTTAAGTTTAAGGCTTTTGTAAACGGATAACACGACAATAAACAGCGATCTTATATGATAGCGTAGGGCTTACATCGAATCACAAATTGTTCTGAACATTTTACGAAGAACGTTACAAAAATTGCAATCACATTGTTACGTGTCGACGGACGGCAACAACCTGATTGTACCGTTAAGCGAGCCGCGCAAAACTGACCTAGTGCCGGGAAAGTTATCAGGGACGACCGTGTTCCGTTTCACGACCCGAGTCGAGCCCAACATCAAGATCAATCATGAATTTTAATCTTAACAGTTTAATGAATTCTCAGAAAAAAAATCTTTAACATCTTTAGAAATCAAACAGCTGATGTCACTAGGTCCCAAAGTAGACGATTCATACGATGTTGGTTTCATTTATCATTATTGGTGATAAAACGACCAATCGTATCATACCATTCCCTGTTAATGAACATTAATTTGCTGCAAGTGGAACTGATTCAATTGCTATCACCCATGTAGAGGCGGCATTGAACTTTGTCGAAACAATTTTGAGCAGCCCACTTACATGGCGTGTACAGACGGTGAGTTCAGAAAGTACACAACAGATTTAAGTATATCAAGGAATATTTAAACCACATGGCTGACATCTCTAAGAAATAGTAGGAAGGTATAGGCACATCTCAATATAAATTGTCATTGTCACCTACTTAATTGAAGAAACAGAGAGATCGCAGTATAAAAATGGACTAGCAGATACGCGTTCACATCACTGTTTTCAAAGAGGTGTATCAAGGATGTTTAGATGCATGGATAAGGAGTGTGTTGTATATTTATAGTTGCACGCGGGGTCGACGTTCCTCACGTCTCCCACGCCGCGCTTACTGCGCCGCCCCGGTACGATGGAATCTACAAATCAGTTATACGATGGAACACTATTCGCATGGTAAATAAAAATGATGCAAGTACCTACGTTATCTTTAAACTAGATAAATGTATTTATTAGAGTTGACAAATCAGGAGATAATTAATATAATAACGTAACATTTATATTATACATAATTATATTCGCTTTCGTATATCCTCGGAGTGGTCAACAGAGATGTATGAACATTCAAATGTCACTGACTAGGATTTTCGGGCACAAAATATATAAGAGGTCGTGTAACTGAAGTTATATTTACTACCGGTTGGAGAATAGCCCTATTTCTTGGTTGCTTTCAAAGATAAGTAAGTACAGGAGTAATATATTCATATATACTTTCATACATTCAGTATTCTCCTTCTCTAGGCACCAAGAAAACTTTCAAAGAATGAACGAAATCTGTAGATGGCACACAAAAACCGTTTAAGATAAGTGAAGTACGTAATAGGCCTCGAGTAGGCGCATGTAATTGACGATGGACTTCCATTTGAGATTTAAATATGGTTCAGAATTAGTTCAAATAAATTCAAACCGTAGCTAAAAACAGCCATCTTACAAAACAGGTCAATTTGGTAGATGAATATTTATTCGGTGTAGCTGTTAACAATGATGTAGGTACCATAATAGACCACTTTGATGAAACTATTTCAACAGTGAAGTTTAAGATACCATTTAAACGGTTGGTTTAGAGCTTAAAAGCATTTTGGAATATAAGGAAATGAAAGAGAAAATAATAATTTACGTAATAACAAATTTTATGATAGAGCAAAGATGGAGGATCTTAAAAAGACAAGTATATTCGTTATTGTTACGATAATTCGTGCTTCGCTTATTACGAATCAAGGCGCACTGTATGACCCGTCATGTACAATACTTCAAAATGTAGATTACATCATTTGTACACTCGACGTGGACATCTGAAATCACTGTGAGTCATGTGACAAAAAATGAATATGGAAATGATGTATCGAAATCTATGAATAAGGACTACACTAAGGCAGCAAGTAATGTAAAAATTACAATATTGCAAGAAGATAACAGATGGTCGACCAATTTTAATATGACGATCATTAAATGTAACTTTACCTGCTAATTAATCAAACGGTGTATTGGAATAAAAGTATCTCCCGCATGTTTGTAAAATGTTGCACTGAATTAAATTTGAAAGAATGTATACAGTCTTGCCAGAAATTTAAACATTTCTTTTAAATATTTGAAGCAACGAACGCGGATCCTGTGTCATTTGTAGTGCTACTCATTCATAATTTTAGAGTATGGGATTTAAATAGAGATGGCTACGTCTACGACGATAGTGAAAAATGAAACAGGTGATGCGAGGAGCAAAGAGTTGTGATGTGGGATGACAAATAAACTTCGGTCATTCAACTCAACAAATGTTTTCTGGCGGCTGGAACACATAACATAAATGTTTATGTTCCCGTCCAAATTCTCGAAATTGGATGGTTGGAATTGAAAATTGGATCGAATGAAAATTATTTTGTTATTATCATATACGCGCCTGACGTTTCAAGTAGAACTGTAATGACATCTGCACTTCATGACGGTTTATACACTTTATACTAACGATTTCTCGAAGAAAATCTTCATTGACAGTAAAAATAAAGTCACACTGACTAATTACTACTTGGCCAGAATCCCAACCAGATAAACACCTAAACCTCAGCCAAAAATACACAAGATGGCGTCGACTTCATAATAAAACAATTTAATGGGCCAGCGCGCTTTCCGCGGTGACGAAATCTGCGCCGACGCATTCTCGTTGCGTAACTTGAAATGCGATCTGTGCAGGGGTAAACTTTAAGGTCAAATTAATTACAATTCATACGCAGAATGCATCAGTATCGCTACAATAGAACTAAAAAATGCATTTAGATTATGATCTTTAATCATAGAAGTTAAACATGACTAAAAAAATTAAATACGAATTTCCTGCCTCCTTAAAAACATAAATGAAAATATTGTTTAGATAACGACTCATGACGGTAATATATATTTTGGTACTTAGCAAACAAATTGAAATGAGAGGGGCGATGTACAATAAACGAATCTGACGATTGTTTACGCGCGAATGCGACGGTACAGGCGCGGCGCAGCGGAAGCTTGGCGGAACCTCGCGTCATTGGTTCGCATCGGCCGGTCCAAAAATTGGCCACCAGCACCATAATAATACTTCATTCATGTCACACATGATCCGCTACTCATACGTCACATCCAAGATAACAATCATAAAATTAATAATATAAACACCGAATGTTCCAAATATTTGTGACACAATAGAGTAGAAAATAATATTGAAGTAATCTCTTCAATGTTATTTTCCTTTGTTAGGTGGGTACCTACTTTAAATTTAATGAGTCAGCTAGATTTATCGTGACCGGAGACAAGTAAGGAACCATTTAGGCACTCCCATCCTGAACGTCTTGTAATTTTTATTACGCAGGCAACCCCGCCCTTCATTGTCATGGGGTTTAATGAGTATACGCTCGTGCCGCCTGAGTTCGTATTGCGTATATCCAAGAATAAAAATATATTTGATATGGCAAACAGTATTTCGTTAGACAAGATAACAATCTGGAAATTAAAGACATTCCAACTCTTAAAAGCTCGAACTGCTAGTAAAAATAAATTTAATCTACATTTTAGAACGTTTAATGTGTTTCTCTGAAGATTAACACGTGCTACTATTAGAATTGTATAAAAATTAAAATCTCGAAATAATTTGAAGTCAAAACTTGTTTTCATTATTTTGACTCACGTAGTGTTGTTTGATGATCTCCGCACTTTTAAATAAGTACATCAACGTACCTGCAACAAAATAACAAAAATATAAATAAGTAGTTATAAAATCCAAGGGAATCAGTACAATTTTCCAAATATCCACGAATTTGGTTCGTGATCCGCCTCCAGATGGTTTATAAATACACAACGCCACGACATAAAAAATATCCAATTAAGTCGTATTAAGTCCTATTTGATGAACATTTCTGAAGCAAATTCAGTCTTATTTGTGTGACGCTAAGGTTCAGACGCCTCGTATATGTTAATGTTTCTTCCAGAGATATCAAGAAGACGGCTGTGTAAGTCGTTATATGGTTCCGGCTAGCGTTTGATATTTTTGCTCTATGAATATTTGGAACTATGTAGTTTATGATCAAAATGTACTGTACAACTTCTGAAGCTGCTCAGAAGCTAAGTAGTTCAGAGTTATATTAGCTATCATTTCAAATATGAAACTGTAACGAAAACATTAAAACATAAATGCACACTATGTAGCAGCATCAATAAAAAAAGTTTTAAAGATTCAAGGGGAATTATAAAAGTTAGTGAATATATATTTAATTGCAATGCCAGAGATGCAGGACAGATCGATGCACCCGCATGCGGGCCCGCAAGCAAAAATTAATAGCGGACGGAATACTTAACAATTTTAATACTCAACAAGGAAAAGTTTTAAGAATGAATTGTACCTAATAGTGATAGAAATTTTATACGGTTTAATAATTAAGAACTAAAATGTACTACCTATAGTAGTCCCTAGTAGTACTATAGGTAGTTCATGTAATAGTGAGATTGAGTGTGTGACGCGAGATTATGGTTGTGGATAGATAGGAAGAGGATGAACAATGATGAAACAAAAGATCTATGTGAAACATAATATGAAGAAAAAAGGAGTGGATTGCCTGATGACGTTAGAGCGGAATGAATGAAAGAGAATAACACATCGGTGACCTCAGTTGAACTGGGAATAGGGCCAGCCAATGTTAAACGATGACTACTAGTCTATTCGTCAATTATTTATTTGTGATATTAATGAAGATTTATCAGTTTTCAACATTTTTTAATTATTGCGTGCTGTACCAATTTAGCACTCTTTTTTAAATACGTTCAGTGTAGATCAAGAATTTTTAGTAGATAGGAACCTATAGCTGACACAGACACCATAAGGAAGAACCCAGTTATTTTTATTTCAATTTATCGACCTGAAAATATTAACTAGGTAAACATTTTCTTCAGTGATAGAGCTACATAGTGTGTCGTAATTTATATTGGAATCTTAGGAATGTATTTGAGTAATTTTCTAATGCATTATATAAATGACCCAATTAGATGAAGTTGGCTGGGATCCAAATAACAAACCTGAATGCAGTTTTCTCTATTTAAAATACAAGCTTAGTTAAATGTTTCTATTTCTCTGTTTTCTAGACCTCTGACTCACAGCCACATACCTACCTACCAATTACTTATTTTACCAACCTATAAAGATGTCAAGTAGTGTCCAACCCGTTGTTCTGAACCTGGATCAACGTCGTTCTCGTAATAGGCACGGCTATTATCATTAGTAGTGCAGAATTACGTAAATTACGTATATTAGAGTTGACATTAAACATATTTTAACTCTAGCGACTGACCTTAGATTCCTATCACAAACACAATCTACGCGCATTCATTAATAAGAATAATAAGATAAACATTGACTATAGCATAGCATATTCATAATACAAGGGCTTTACAATCATTCCAACCTACATCAAACGTCGCTCAAGGAATTAATAAATATAAAAGCAAATAATATTGGAGCTATTCAATATAAACATACTGTTATTGGAGTTATTTAATTGAGATAGCATTTAGTAGAGCACCAGTAACCTTTATAAATAGGTGGTAGGTAAACGGCGCTTTACCACTGCGGGGGTCTAACCTTCTGACGATTTCTAAGCGACGACGTTAAAAATCAGGAACATTTATAAACGGCGTAAAGTCGGTGTAATTAAATTAACAGATGACGTTGCGTAGGCGAGCCAGCAAACACGTGAAGTGTTAGTTGAGATAGAGAGTGACGGATATATCTTTGATAGACAAGTACGAGTGAGCACATTATTATACTACCAGCATCTGAAAGTAAAGAGTAAGGCACGAGCAGACGACTTCTAGCCGCTTAGTCATAGTATCACAGTTTATTCTGTGATATCACGACCTATTTGTAAGTACATAAGTACTAAGATACCTATAGATCATTTAGAACAGGACATTATATTAGTTTTGTTTGTCAGAATATTTAAATATATTTCCTGTGTTGCTTACATAAGTTTTTATGCTCACCTAAATACCCACCGACTTACTTAGATGACCACGTACTATAATTATTTATTCTGTGACATGGGTTAGACTTGCGTATTTTAATAATTCAATTTGAATTTCCTTGTTGTGTCAATGTCAGCCGGCTTAGTAGATACATCAGAGGATTTTAAAATTCATGTTCATATTTAAATTAAGTTAACCATAAATAATGATTGCACAAGCCATGAATGAACCGTTAAATGCGGTGCGTTTACCAAATTGCTTAATGCGAAATGAATGGGACCCTCAAGCAGTCTACGTTAGAACTGACGACGCAGCGGCGCCGGCGCATCCCACACATATGGCGCAACGGAGGCAGTTTCGACATGTTTGTTTAGATTGTTAGTAACGCCTTGCCAATCGCTTAGGCAGGTACTCCTGTAGAAAGCGAATTTTATGTTCATGAGAAAAAATATCTACCTACATGACCATCACTCACCAGTGAAAATTCGTGCATCGAAACTATTCTCACGTTTCACGTTTTACTCTCTCTAATTGATCTCACTTCCTCTCATTTGTAATATCTCCTGCTGTGGGGGTAATAAGCTATCTTTTTACAATTTTTACTTCATAGGTAGATTTCAGATGCTATGAACTTACTTTCACGTGATGAATCCATTTCACGTTCAGTATTTTTGGCCCTTACATAAATAAACTTAGGGTACTTAAATAAATAGCTACTTTTTCAAGTAGGTACAATTATTTGTTTTTGAATAAACAAATCTCGGGTAAGTATATCGCTGACAAGACTAATTCAAAAGCACGTCACCCGTGTCTACTATATCAAACTGCAGTCGTTGGACAAGTCTTTAAATGACGACAGTCGGGCGCCACCTACGTGCCTCTGTAGAAAGTTGAAGAACTAGACCGGCCCAGTTTGGATAAATTACCTGCAAGTATATCAGAATTGCGTAGCCATCTATTAAGGATTAACTTTTGAGGTACTCTCTAACTGTCCGTTTAGCCATTGGATATCCACTGTTACTTTGAGAATCCATTACTCCATGAACAAAGGTAATGATAAAAAATATTTAGGTAAATCGGGTTAAATTATGAGGTAACCTTGGGAATAATGTAAGCTCAGATAACTATTTTGCGATAACGTGCTCATTTCGGAACCTGAATGAAACCGACTATTAACACTTAAAAGTTTGAATGGGTACTTAACCGACTTTTCCCTTGTCCAACTTATGCATAGGTATAGTAATATCAGTAGGTACTGATATTACTATACTAGTAGGTACTAGTACCAACTATTAGGTAATCTGAGATATCATATCGAGACCTTTAACACATTGAACGTTATTCACTTCTGCAACAGTAGCATTGCAGAAGGAAACACGTATGTGGGTGGGTATTTCAGATCTTGATCGTGGGACAAAGAAAGGAATTACCGAATAAATTAGTTCATGATGGTTTGTGGCATCGTATGAGAGTGACACATTAGTCCTACAAGTGATGTTCTCGATAGGACGGGAGAAGTTGGAATCATTGGAAGATCTTATCAGAACACTCGTGACATTGGGACCAGGTATCAATATATAGACAGCAACGCCCAGTTATAATATTTTGCGATAATTTAGTAAGTACTAAGCAATCTCAGAGTTAAGAGCAGTACTTAAATGAGATAATAATGTAAACTTTCCATTAAATAATCGTGCAAAATTGTGCAAAATTTACAAATATAATTAACTATTAAACAGAGGAGACATTAAAAATAACAGGTCAGAACTCAGACAGCGCACGCACATGCAATGAACGGAGTGGATCGCGATTAGTTTGAAGCGTGAAGGCCGGGCAAACGTTATCGTATCGCATAATAGGGTAAATAATGGATTTTAAAGTTTGTGAAATATAAAACAGCGGTCAAACTAAACTTTTCTTCTGTTCCAAGCGTACCCACATTTACTGACGAAGACAAGATAAAACACATGCTCTCTTTATGTGAACAACTTTACAGCATAGTACCCAAAAACTGCAAGGCACATCTTCTAAATTCTACAGTGGATATACCTACCTTCAAAATTGAAGGTGCGTCGTATACCTACTCAGGGTGGCATGCTGTGTGACAGCTGTTTTCTTTTAGCACAATTCTAATTGGTAGATTTTTAATTTTCAAGCAGACTATTCGGACACTGTACAGTTCAAATATTTTCTTAAGTGAACTTGAAATTGTGAAATGACTTGCATATCTTGATAACCACTATAAATTTCTTAAATGATGACATGTCATGCTAGTTGATACGGGTGCGGTGGCTCAAATAGCGGTATCGTTTCGGGACTCGTGTTTCAGCTGGTTCCGATCTTCTATGTTTCACATTTATCCATAGGCACTGTCCATCATCCTCATTCGAGCGCCAATCTCGGTTGAATTCACAGCTTGAACTTTGGAGTCAGGGGTTTATTTTGGCTTTTGAAGATTAATTTATTTCTTGGTATCTCTCAAGATTAATTACTCAGCATCTGCACTGAACCACTTAATATTTTTATTAAAAATATAAACTAAAACGACTGGAAAACCCATTAAAATTGTTTACTTTTTTATTAAATTTATTTGCCAGTAAATATGGATTTTCCACTTTCATGTAGCAATATTTCGTTTCTATCATCCAAGACGGAAACAAATTATATAAGTGTACAGATAGTGCTACAGCGAAGTGAACACCTGGGACTGCATGGAGTCTTATAGGCTTTGTGAGCTTTCCTGAAAACAATAGTCGAATACCATACACTATTATTTTCAGGCAAATTCACTGGTTTCGGGTGCCAACCTGCTTTTTTTTTAAACGTCAGCAATTTTGAATCAAATTCATTGCTTACCTACTTATTTTTATGTATAGAATTGGATCATCAGTTGAATCTTCCTACTATATGAATTAAAAAGTGTGAAGTGTGAACTACATAGGAACCTATATAATGATCTTTCTGTACCTAGGTATCACAGAAAGATCATTAGCCGAATATAAAAGGTAAGACAAGAGTTGTATCCGGTGACCACATTATTTTGTCAAGTTTGTATAATAACTATGTAGTACTTAGTAAAAACCCTTGCGCCATTCTATTGCAATTACACCGTGCGGTATTCTTTACCACATTCTGTTAAAATTATCTTAAATAACCTAGCATTGTAACCTAACAACAATGTTTCATAAAATAAGCTGAATTGAAAACCTGCACTGAAGTAAAATATTCAATAGTTGAATATGTATCTCCTATTCAACAGTAATCGAATCGTATTTGGACCACGTGAGCACTTACAACGAGAATCAATAGTCATCGTCTCACCTCCTACAACAAAAGCCTTTTTTGTCAAAACAAGGCGATTTATTGCCCTATTGTCCTATGTAGGTCAACAGTTTTACATCTGTACACCGTATTTACGTTTCCTGTTAACAAAGTAAGTACAATGTGAATGGCTAATGCATCATTGGAACTTCTATGTCTAATCAAATAAGGGGTCGTTGCGTGTATGTAGATATATTTCAATTTCCCACATGAGAAAACTTTAAATCTCTTCCTTGCTCTCTGCTATCTGCTACTATCTTTGACTTCATCCTAATCAACATCAGACCAAATTCATTCCGATGATATTCTTCAACTATTGGCTTTTTACCCGAAGTTCTTACAATACATTTTCTTTGTTATACACCCACCATGCTTAAGTACACGCAATGTTTGTTAAGACAAGATATAAAATGGACCGTAGGTACCGTATTTTTATCTACAATATCTTCCCAGTTGCAACCTCCTTAGAACTTAAGCCTTGTCGGTTGTGTCCAGTTCACACAACACACCCAGATTTTGTGTTTGAAAGAGATAAAAAGACATCCGCCGGATTGTGTGAAGGTCCGACAGAGGGAAGTTCTTTGCTTATTTTTATCAATTACTTATTTAACTAATGACTTTTTGGCCGTAGAACTTGTCCTCAATATTGTACAATTACTCAAAATTTATAAAATTCAAGGAGTTTGTGTAATTGTTCAAGTTTTTAGCAATACCGTAGGCGTCAACAATCACAATCAAATGGAACAGGTTCACCCAAGTTAGGTAGGTACCTTTGTTCGTGGGTTGACAGCTCCCACGCTTTGACTCCGACCTTTTTGTTTAGGTACCAGGTATTCGTCTTATTTCTACATAGAAACTTACTGAATATTCACATATGCTAAGCAGTGTTTTAAACAGATGAAGCTTAAGTAGATAGGTACTTCAATTGTGGTAAGATAGGTAGTAGGTACGGCAGTGTTACTTACAAGGTTAGTTAAAACTTTCTTATGTAGATAGAAATAACTAGCTATATCAACTTAAATGAGATATTTTGATTAATAGTTTTACAGAACTTTTGTATCTATATTTTTATTTTTTCGTTGCATGTGACCATTATATTCTCTCATATGGGAAAACATTAAACGAAATATAGATATTAAAATACGTTATAAACCATGCATAAAGCACTATCCTAAAATCTTACGGTGGATATTATGACACCAAAATGTAAAATTGATATTAAAAGGATTGTTCGGTACTACGCGTAGGTTTCATACCGCCCACGGAACTGGTTTCCTCGTCATTCTGAACAGATCGATTTTCATTTCAAATTACAGTACTCCCGCGCAGCCCACACATTCTTTACAACGCATTCTTTTGTGCGTTCAAATACACTGTGACAGTCATCCAGTTTTCATTAACATTCTAAGTGACCGCCCCAATTGATTACAAGTTGCGTTTATACTGTAATATGGTATTTTAAAACATTCCTGTGTTATTGCAATTCAAGTAGGTAGGTACGTATGTGATGTTAACGAATGACACACTTGTGGAACATAAATGTTATAAAATTTTAAAAGAGCGTAGATTTTCACGGCCTTAGAAAAACTTTTTCTTATTAGCAAAGATAAAACGTAGCGGCGGTGTCGTGGGAACAAAATGAAGAATAGGCACCTCTTGTGATCCAGTTTCTACATAAATGCAAGTGTAGCCTTATCGAGGTTGTCGCGACAATGACTCGTGTATCAATATTTTACTTAAGAAACATTTTCTTAGTCTTCTGATGTCGGTCGGAATTTGATCAGATCAGAATATGAACTTGGAATTTTAATATTAAACAGGATGGAAAATGATTAAGTGTGTTGACACACACTGATTGAATCAAAGTGTCCTAAACTTCTGAATGATATTTGAATTAAATCAAATATTAAAATGTAACAGTAGGCAGGCCAACACCCTAAATGGAGGAGATTCGGGTAAGATTGGTTGACATTTTAAATTGATTAGGTATAATATAGTATTGACGACTGTTTTCAATCTCAACAACTAAGCAACCCACAGCAAGTTACAACGTGACGGTAAGCGACTGGAACAACCTTGGCTTCTACACCTCCACGCTGCCCACGGCTACCCTCATTTGGTCATCGACGTAGGTGCACCCACCTAATCACGTACTAAACAACCTTATAATGGCTCAACTAAGGCTCACTTTTGCTACAGGGTTGCGGAACTGACGGCATCAAAGGTAGAAGACACCTACGCACAAAATGCAATACTTTCATTATTGTCGACTTGTAGGTAATACTTGATAAATAGGTGAGGTAATATGATTCCATTTGAACAGGGTCACTAGAACTTATATTGAATAATTTTGCGTAACCAACAACTTTAGATAAGTAGCAAGGAGCGAAGATAAACGAATAAGTATTTCTATCGAAGTATGTACCTAATCAATATTTTCATAGCACTCTTCTCCAATATTGCCGATAAGAACAATTCTTAAAGGCTATTAAACTCACCTTTTTATCTTTTATCGTAGTATAATCCGCAAATCAAGTATGTTCAGCACAATACTTATCTATGAATCTAGTTTTTCTTTAAATATCCACTTTTATGTACATTTTCATATCAGACACATGATAACATTTCTACGCGATAGTTCATTGATGTTTCTTTATCTTGTAATACATATCCAATATGTATTATCTTTATCTGTATTGAATGTTTTGATTGACGAATTTGTATGTTTACTTTTGTTGAAGCATTGTTATTTAGTTGATGCTCACTGTTCTCTTCATGGAATGCAAACAACCAAATAGTTAATTCAATATGTAAATATTGATCTGTCGACATTGTTTGAAAGTCAAATATTATAGTTATTTATAAAATTTCGGTTGTTATAGACATTTGGCGAACTGTGTAGGTATACTTTGCAGTCTACGGAGTTACTTTTTTAACTTCAAGCCAAAACACAGTACCTCCGTGTACATTGTACAGTTCTTAGTTGGTACAATTCTTTGTATCGGTCTACAAACCGTGTTCAAACTTGTGAGACGAAATCTTCGGCTTGTTAAGAATAATATTTTTCTCATAATGCTTGATAGGTATTCCAGCGTCCAACCAAAATAGACTCCGTAATTTCTTAGTTCGGCGTAACGCGATACGCCACGCTTGTCGGCTGTCAGCTTGCCGTCGATATTTTCGTCAAGTCGTCAGTGAATACGGTGGACCGGCGCGACATGTCAAATAAACCATAAAACTTCAACAGCATCGTGGTAGTTCACTACAGATTCGTAACAATTTTTGGTCACATACATAAAATGGCTCGGCTAACATCAACGAACAAACTGGATGTTTCCCAATCTGGTGACCGGTGACTCAAACCTTACCAATCTTATCAAAACCAAATTAAAGACTCAGCCCTCGAGTCGAGAGGTTTTGCTCTTTATGGCAAATGTTAAATCAACAAGTTTTCGAGAATTATGCAAGAAGAAACCGAGGCGCGTCTTTTAAAATTTACGTTCACGCAATATCATCTACTACAATACTGCTATTGCTATTTGTAATAGAATATACGAGATGGTAGATATACAACATGGATCATTTCAATTCACTTGGTCCATACAGATTCGAAACTTATTAGATTCATGCAATATTGACATTATTTCTCAAGTGGAGTAAATATTGGACAACAAGGAACCAACTAGAATATGCGAACGTCTACAGACGTTCTAATATGAAAATTATTAGAACTGCCTCTGCATTTAGAATATACCTAATTCTTTTTGATCTCTCTCAAATATCTTAAAGTTTAAACGTAGTGGGCAATGTTCGATAAAATACATAATATTATTATAGCTAATTGAGTAGCAAATGCTGATTTTAGGAAAAAAAATCTGAGGAATATGGAAAACAAAATGTTAGTCGAGTATGATGCCTATACGTAGGTACATGTAACTTATCAGAATATACGAGTATATTAAGAAAGATATAATTTTTGATCTGTCCCATAGACATTCTAAACCTGTAATCCCAGAGCGCAACTCTTAAGGTGGCTTTTGACTATGGGATGTAATGTAATATATATTACATCTCGGCATATCGCTCGTCATACATTTTGTACGAGACCGTTTACACTACGCTATAATATATATTACATCCCAAACTATAAATATTTTTTCGAGCGATATTGGGATGTATATTTTACCTCACGTCCCCGGACACCACGCCTCCCCCTGTCTCGCCCGTTTGAATGGCGACGTTTGATCGCGCATGCGAAATCACGTTGTCATTTTAAACTGAGCAATCAGAAGTCAGGGAATTCGTTCTACACAGACCAATCAGATTCGCGTACGCAATTCGATAGGGTAACGAAGTTGTCAAATTTTGGTGTCAACTCATGGTAAAGCTACTGAACTATCCCAAATATATATCTTACAGTGAAAACAGCAATCGCGGGATGTAATATATATCTCAAGATGTAATATATATTACATCCCATAGTGAAAAGGCGGCCTTAACTGTAAATCGTTATAGCTGCGACATTATGACAAGTAGAAGTATCGGTAGAATAGACCTTGCTTTGCAACTAGACGTGACTTGGATTATTAATGCGTTCTAAAGTAACACACCGTCTTTTCAATAAGTTTTTCTTTCGGTTTGTTACTTATGAGATTACATCTATGGGTATCTAGTTTTATGTACTCAAGTAGGTTTTGTTTTAAATATAATGTTATCTAAGATATAGAATTGACATTATTTTATTATTGTGTCTAGTGTGTCTTATGACAACGGGACAATGAAACACTTCATGGAGGACACTTGATGGTATGTACTGTTGATATGATCATACGTTTATTGTATATTTTCTGTCACAGGTAATTTATAGATACTTATATACACAGGTAATCACTTTTACCTTTTTCTAGAAGTAGGTATGTAGGGATCTGATCTCAAGATCTGTATGTATAGGACCCTATCAAATGCAAATCCCTACCAAAAAGAAAATCAGTAATATATACTATGTACCTACCTACTTATTACTATACTGAGATAAAATATCAATTAGGTCTAGGTAGCTGGCGTTCTTCACTATCTGGTGGTACCAAACTAGTTTGACAATTAACCACGGTTTCACCATTGCTTGACGTACTTAAGTATAACTTATTAGGAATTAGGTTTAAAAATTAATTTGCGTTTAAATATCAATATCTAAGTACCTACCTACTAGATTCCAATGAAGATTGAGGATCAATTATATTAGACGGTGGTACCTACTCAGTTTAACTTAGTTAATTTTGTACTATTCTCGTTAATATAGTTCACTAAAAAACAAAATTTCATATTAATATATATGAACCAATGAATATCTAATGCCTATTACAATTAATTATATATTCCAATTATGTCGATAATAATTTTGCAAACATAAAACAAATTTAGTCGGTAGGCGCTCTCAAACTAAGTAATACTGAGATAAGGGCTACAAAGTATACGAGGACAAGTAACGAGCAGTATAAAACGAGGCTAGATGTCGCGTAAGGAGTGGTTTGGCTGGACCGCGCTCAGTACAAATCTCGTATGACTGAGAATGGTTGTCGTACGGTACCTGTAAAGTGGCGACATTCCACCTTCTCGCATGGAATGTTATGCCTGCAAGCAGGATGCTGCCATGGCTCATGAATCTTCATCTCACACGCCCGTTTCAATTATAACCTCAAAACTATAACTCGACTCATACGCGATTTATTTACAACAGCTGCGTGGACAGCAAAATAAGACACATACCTAAATGTAGACACCAAACTCGTTTACTACTTACATTTCACCGATCTCTCGTTGGCGACAATCTAACGACCGCTGACCGCAAATCGACGCAGAGACGTTCTGCTTTACTTCGCTTTTCGAAATGAAGGATCGCATTACAAACATCACTGGACCATAACTCGGCGGGGCGAAGACAAAAATAAACTTAATATCGTTTGCGTTGTAGCATTTGTCGACGCATCCGATTTATGATCGCTTCGGTGACAAGCATCGACAATAGGAACTAGTACATTTGGTAGGTGATGAATTATAAATAGTTCAATACGATTTTGACCTACCTTCATCCAGAAGTCGCTCCATGTGCATGAAAACATTCGGGAACGCAGCCAGTTGCTTCCTGTCTTTGAGCAACTGAGCTAAGTAGTCCGCTATACTTTGCGTCGAAGGACTGTTACCATCACACATTTTGAATAATATTTAAAACAACTAACGACACGTTAAATGTTTAGTTCAACACGATCCAATCAGATATTGTACTTTAGTTACAAATTATTGTTATTTTTGTGAGATTATGTTAGAAAAGTTAAATTCACTTCCACACACATCGGAGTTGCGATCACCACTAAATGACGAAGTTGACCGAAGTGAAGTTGTGGGCGAATATAGCGCTGCGCCTGCGCTCTTGTTGAATAGATTTTTTGTAAGCGCGTGCGACTCAGTCCACAGAGTAGACGTAATAATAACACACGCTGCTCTCGCTCACACTACAGCGTTCTCCCCGATTGTCTCGCTCTCACACGACAGACAAATAATGCGACAGAGTCGCCATCTAGTCAACCTAATTGTAACCATAATAATACAAACTGACATGAATGTAAATAGTTACACTATGTTCTATCAATACATACTTATGACAAAGCAAATATACTTATAGGAATATAATACCTGCAAATTATGGCTAATTGCTATTGTAATTAAATGAACAACCTAATATGTAGATACCTACGAGTAGGTACTTACCTTAATCTATATACTTATTGCTAATTATCCAGTGTCAGGCAACTACCAAACGGCTGGACCGATTTGGACGACCTTCTGAGTTTATATTCTAATGGGTTCTTGAATGATTTCTAAATAAAATTGGAAACGGTAGGTACCACTGCTGTTGATATACCACCAAATGCTTTTCCACTAATCTACCAAAAAATCTTTTCAGTATCTTAAATTAAGTAGCAGTGTTATGTCTGCAAACGTATTTAAGTATTGACATATTATTTTTATGTGTTACTAGCTGGCCCTGCGAATTTCGTACCACCTGACAGTGGATTCTTGATTTTTTTTAGACTTTTTCAAGCAATATTTTAAATTTTTCTCTGCGTAAAAAGCATCCTCGTACTTCAAGGAATATTCAAAAAGAATTAGCGAAATCAGTTCAGTTGTTCTCGAGATTTGCGCTTAGCAACACAAAGCGATTCAATTTTATATTAAAGAAAGACGATATAATCATGTCACGTAGCTGAGGAACACCTATGTACCTATAATATTATCAATACGTATACTTAATATTACCTACTAATGAATTTTGGTATGTAACCAACAATAATTTTTCGCTATCTAACGCAGAGCAACTTCGTCCTCAGTTCGATATAAGGATCCATCTCTGCCAATTCGTTGGCCGACGTATTGTAGAAAAGAATGATGAATGTATGGGTGACTCGACGTTTACAGCATACGTTGAGACTGTCATATGCGTCAAATCCCATACATTCATCATTCTATTCTACCATACGCTGACCAACTAATTGCCACAGGGGGTTGATGCCAATACTGACAGAAAAATTTGTTAACCCATCGCATTTTACCATCTCCTCATCACCCGAGCGGCAATTCCAGTTGCAACCAAAGATTCCAACTTGAAATCCGGGCTCTCCTGTCCTACTACTTCTTTCCATGATTCGGTTTTTTTGGCTTGTATGGATGAGTTCCATTTCATCCCTCAACCTCGAGAAGAAAGTCTGCGACACAGCTTTGTTCGTCAATCAGCAAGTGTACCGGTTTGCACTTGAGGTGGGCTTAGCACCCGAAGAGCTTAGTGGAGCCCCTTTGACACCTATTGCATTTGGTCTCGTGTAAGAACTTTTAAATTTCCAAACTCACAAGAGATCTATACCGTACCGCCCCCCCCCTCCCCTCTCCTCCCCTCCCCTCCCCTCTAGATAAGTGGCAATTCGTTGGCCGGCGTATTGTAGAATAGAATGACGAATGTATGAGATCTGACATTTATGATATGCGTTGACGACTGTCATATACGTCAAATCCCATACATGCATGCCGCCAACGAATTACCGCTTGTCCAGGGCGGCAGAACATTATTAGGTAAATTATTACTATTAGGTACATATTGTGTACTGAACGTTATGACTGTCGATCAATTAAACCTAAGGACATATGAATAAAATACACCTAACATGACAATAGTTCAAGTTCTTAGCACATCGGCTTGGAGCGTGCTGTAGAACAATAAACATAAAATACAGATACCTATTAGGTATTGTTTGTATTACTCAGCATTGGCTTCGACATAGCATTTAATGCTCCTATCTCTTGTATACTCCTAACTTTAGTCTCAAAAGCTACAGCATAACTTATTCTGCGCAAATAACTTTAAAATAACTACCTCAATCAGGATACACGATAGGTAGGATAGCACCTACGCAAAGTATTTGGTCAAGTTTAGAGAGTGATATTTTTTCTCCCTTTACTTAAAAGGATTCAGTGGACTGTGGGCGAGAATGTTTTTCATATTCTTTTAGACGCAACGCAGTTACGCAATATGCCAAGAACATAAATAATCTGATTGCTAAACAGACAACTAAGTATAAATATATAGATACTTTTAGCTTTGGGTAATTAATATCAGTTATATCATCCTGTGTAGCAGAACAAATGGCAGTGAAGTTCCATAGCAGACCGGATGAAGTGTAGGAGAAAAAGTCGATAAACTGACCCCGGGTTTCGATGTGAAAGCCGCTAATGTAACCGGGATAAATGCTAAGAGTAATGATGATGAAAGTCCATAACAACTTTATAAGGAAAACACAACTTAAGTGAAATGATAAGTTAAAATAAAGAAAATACAAATCCAGATTGAGGGATGCATGGTAGAAGAATCCTGTCTGGAAATCAAGGAATTAAAGAGTTGTTACATGGAAATGTCCTGTGTACTAACCCCATAAACGTTATTTAATAATCAAAAATGTGAAGGTCTAAAAATAAATCATTAAGCAGTAAAACTGCAATATACCAGGCCCTCGATTCTGCTAAAGCACAACCACTGTCACACCACAAAGACTGCAAAAAATGGCATTAAATTTTAGACCTTATTTCTATACATTTACAGTCACAAATTTAAATGAAAAAAGTTTCATTACACTATTTCATTCACTCTACAAAAAGCCATTTAATTTTAAACTTTAGTAGCATTACTTTAAAAGGTAATTATCAAATGAAATTTTCTCGTAGCCTCTGTGGTGCGACAGTGGTTGTGCTTTAGCAGAATCGAGGCCCAGTTCACTGTCCTAAAAAAGATAATCTTACTGAACTAAATGGGCTAATATCGCTCAAAATGTATTAAAGTATGTAGGTACGTTACTCCATTGTAGATTTGGACGATTTAGTCATACATATTTTTTAACTACTTATATTGTGCGCTCTTTGTTACTAATGGCGGTTTGTAAGAATAAAAAAAAACAACACACTTTTTTACTCATCTAGGTAAAAACATACATTTAGATATAAGTAAGAGTGTTTACATTCTACGAATTTCACTAAATCATAAGAAGTGTCCAAACAGAATGAAATCGTTGTTTCACTATGCAGCGAGAGTCGTACGTAATATTGAGCTGTGCAAAAGCGGATAATAGAACCTTGGTGGGCCTCCCACCAGATTAAGGCATTGACAACCTGAAGATTGTCAACGGAAGTCGTGGGCAGTAAGTTACTCATTTTGGAAAAGTGTGCATGAATTATATGATAACAAATATCTTTAGATGTAGGAAAATTGTAGGTAAAGTAGGTGAAGAACACGTCGGTATTGCATTTTGATAATAACGAATACCTACGTAGCGTATGAAGATGCATACTTACAAATAGATAACTTTTAGTTATCGTTCTGAAATAAACATTGTGAAGAAAACGGACTAACATTTGTTTTTAACAAAGCCAGCACATTCAATCAATTAAAATTACCCAAGTTAGTTACGTTTTATCAATTCCGTTAAAAGGATAAATGGATAATTGACCCCTATCCGATGCTCTTGTGGATCTATCGAATTAAACAGATTAAGCACACAAGTTCCACGCTCTATATTCCGCTAGTATTTTTAAATTGAAATCTTTATTACATACCTACCTACACTTATTGAGGCAAGGAACTCAATAAATACACACACGGTAGGTAAGTATTTTTGAAACGCTCTTATGATTGTGACTTCCAATTAGAAGTACATATAAAGAATGTTTTGTTCTTAATATGATAATTATGTACCCTTCTAAATCTTTAAGGTAGTACTTATACCTATCTCATTGAAGCAAAGACCCCTTTTGTATGTGTTATTTCATTATTATGCCCTAACAGCTAATTCAGATGTTTTTTTAATACCTAATACCTACTACAAAGTAAACGAATAAGGAGGCTATTAAATGTTCTATGAAATGTTGAAAGTATTTAAAATCGTTTGATGACAACATTTTTCACCGATACACGGGCTTGACTACCATAAATGCATCTTGATTATGCGGCCGATCCGCCTATGGCAGCTCGCTCGGTCTCCAATTATCTAGGCGCTATAGAACTTGGATATACGAAGGCATAAAAACTAATGGCTTCTACTCTTTCTCAATAATGAAAACATTAAATTGCACAAATAGTTTTCACAATACCAGGATTTAACTGCTAGTAATACTATTAATGGCATACGCCAATCATAACCTCTACATTCATTGTTATAGAAAACAGTGGTTGATAGATTTACGTTATAGCTCATGTCTACTAGCGGTGAAAATGGAAGTACTCGTAAGTAAACAATTATTATAATCATATTCTGGACCATAGCATACAGTGTTACGTATCCTTTTCCACGTACTGTAGGTACCTTTTTAAGTTTTATACTCGACATTTGTCGAGTATAAAACTTAAAAAGGTGTTCCATCATAAAAAAGGGCAGGGAGGAACAGGAGAATAAAAAATACTTTACGACCTATTCATACATCGTAGCGTGGGATTATTACATAATAAAAAACACTAATAAATACATACAAAAACACATTCATTGGCTCCAAACTACTGGTAGCCATGGCTCCAGAGAGAGGAACCTCCGCAATATACGTGTCGTGTCGACGTGTTCACCTTCTGCATCAAGTTTATAATCCAATTGCCTAACGTGGACCTCTGTAGGTGTTGAAGCTCTGACGACTACCTATCGGAAAAAGGTTGCTGAATCCGCTTCCCACATGTCGACAGTCTTGCGAGCTCTCTTAACTTTCACGAGATTCTCGTCATGAGAAGTTGTGACATCGATAATGTAATCATTGCGTGTGGCTTAGTTCAATCTATCACCAGAATGTCATGTTTATCGAGTTTAGTAGGTAATTAAGTTCCTCATGATATTGTCGGAAGTAAGCAAATATTACACATTGTAATAAAACCATGGTCACAGAATAATTCTGGCTACTATAACCGAATAGTATTACCTACCCTACACTAGCCTATTAACTTACTTCTAAAATCAGTCATAATGCTCATAATGCATGAAGGTACAGTGTATTGTCGATTATGTTTCATGACTTGTAAGTCATGCATGAAACTTAATCTACAACTACAAATGTTTATTAATCGTAATTAATAAACATTTCTTAGAAGATAAGAGAAGAGGGCTCTTTTGTTGTGACACCCAGTTTTAAACACAAATGCTACCATTGAGAACGGGGCATTGACTGATACATATATTTCCTTGCTTAATTTGGTTGAAGCTAACATCAATTTTAATCGTAATTTCCCCAGGCTACTAAACTAATGTTGTCAGATAATGCTTTATTGCGTTAATTATCGATAGACAACAGGTCGTTAAAAACCGGTATTGTGGTAATTTACCTACATTATGATTTCCATGTTTCTCTCATAAAAAATATGTGCACAATATAAAATTAATATAACGTCAAATCCGCAGCAATTTTTATGTTCATGTATGTAGGTTGGAGTGCCGTGTGCACAACTTTGCGTCTTGGATATCTGCATGTCCGGCTTTCAGCCTACGGTTTATGTAGCGAGGAAAACATTGCGTCACCTCCCCGATGTGTGACCGTTTTGTTCTAAACTTTGTCTAAACTTTGAGTAGATCTTATGGAAAAGTTAACAGTGATTTGTTTGCTTCGATTGCATTAATTTCCATGATAGTCTATATTTCTAGATAATAAATATGAGCGGTAGGGGAGATCCTTGTACCTTGGGACGCTTTGTAGCTCGGAACAAGCTCATTGTGTCAGAAATTTTGCATTAAGAAGTATTAAGTAGCGATATTGTGGTAAGTTTTATGCTACTTATCAGAAATTTCAATATTCAAGGGCATAAGATCAATTTGTAGATACTTAAGTTTTACGAAAAGTATCCCGAGGTACAAGGATCTCCCCAACCTTACGAATATGGCTTTCAACGTATGAGAGGTCGTCTAAGCATAAACGAGAGCATTAACGAGAAAAGATTGCATGCCACTCTAAACATTATTATAGTGGGTATACCGCCGTTTGCCCGAATTTTATTTACCCTAATATCATTTGCCATAATAGTCGCCAGCCATAATATTATATGACGTAATATTAATTTGACTATACTCTTATTTGCTATATTAGTCACGTGCTAGAAGCTTTGTTTCCCATAAAGTCACTTACCATAACATCATTTGTCATAATTATTGTAAGCCCTAATTATCCCATGCCCTAATTATCACATGCCAGAATTATCACATGCGATAACATCATCTGCCATCGACATTGGGTGTGTAACGGTTGTTATATCAGGAGAAACTGGATACAATCGGGACTTTAGGGTACCCCGACTCGGATTTTTATAAACCACCCAGAAGTAAATATTATGTCTAATAATCATTATGGCGTTTAAATATTATGTCTAATAATTATAATATTACCTATGGCAATTAAAAATATGAAAAACAATACGTATGGCACTCGTATCTTATGGTATCTAAGTTTCGGGCAAATCAATCATTCGGGCCATTGAAATTCGGGAATTATGATGATTAAGGCATATAATTTTTGGGTAAACAATAGACAACCATTATGGTGACCATAAAGATTTGTGTTAATTGTTAGTGATAGATTTCGTTCCTTTTCTTTATTGTTTACGAGGAAGTCTCATAAATGAATGTAAAAATATGTTTATAAATTTAGCCTACTAGTTTATGTTTTGCTTCAAAAACCGACTAGTTCCCTGAATTTGTATTCTGACACATAATGAGTAAATTAGTGATCTTAAGTAATCTAAGGTGTCTATATTCATTACTAGCGGTACCAATAATTTGCTTAACATGAGTAAGCGTTTTATATTGCCAATGTAATTGTGAATGTTTTATATAACCAAAAGTAATTACTTGAAAATATATTTTAATACATTTTCTTTCTGTCAGCGCAAGATGAAGAAGATCAGAGTCTGGACGTCTACAAGTATACACGTAGAAAAGCTAGGTACAATCAGTTCTTAGGTTCTACATATTCCTTCACAACTGAAGATAAACTTTCAAGTTCCAGTAGTAGGAATGGTGACGAAGAGAAACGTGCAAAAACGTACGCTATATTACAAGAGGCCCGGACCGAGTTCAATAACAGCAAATTAAAAGCACTTCTACTAATATATTCTAACTCGGCTTGGAGAATATTCATACTAGCAACGCTCATTATTGCTTATACATTAGATACTACCATTTATGCATTTTGTAAACCCTGCGAGAGGCCTTTCTGTGTTATTATGGTTTTAATATGCTTCAACTTCATTTTTATTTTTGACGTTTTAATAATTGTTGGTTTGAAATTCTTCAAGAAATGGAGGAAAACCCTGAATCTGATGGAACCCAATACTTTTTTGGTGATTCTAGATGTTACATTAGCATTTCCATACTCCTTCCTATATTTACTTAACGACAACGAGGCAGCATTCAACTTTCATTCGATAGCGCCATTAATGGCTACAATCCGAATTTATAAAATTCTGACATATTTCTATAACAAATCATCTCAGGCTGGAAGCAACCAATGGACTACCTTTTTGTTCCAGTATCTCATTCTCTTTTTACTCTCTGTTCATACTTGGACATGTGTGTGGTATCTGTTCGCCAATAAAAGTTTTGATGTTTACAAAATTCAATCATCTTGGTCATTATCAGCTATATACTTACCGACAGAAATTACTGTTGATTGGTATTTAGTTTGTTCATACTGGTCGGTCATGTATTTGACTACAAATGCCTTAGGAGACTTATATCCGGTGACTACTGTCGAGAGACTGACAGCCATATTGGCTATATTAGTTGGTTTCTTGCTAACAACTGTGGTATTCGTGGGATCTCTGACTTCACAGTTTATCACAATAACAACAAGACGTTCTAAATATGTTAGGCAACTCACAAAAATAAAGAACCATTTGAGACTGATCAACATGGATTTGGATACTACAAGCAGAATCATCAGGTAAGGCATTAATCAGAAAATTATGTAATTTTTATTACCTCTGTGGGTAATTTCTGTTCACACAGTTCGTCTATTACGCTTAAACACACTTTTGCCCGTGATTCCACCCGCGGGGAATAATGATCCCGTTCTGCCAACCATGAAAATCTTCCAAGGATAAAAAATAGCATATTATGTGGTTCACAACTAAAGTAAAAATCTTCACGAGCTGTCACATGCTATCTTGCTAATACCTATTATAAATGTGAAAATTTACAAAGAGGTTTAGATGTTTATTACTCAATCGCGCTCAAACGGTTAGTAAGCTAAGTACTTTATCGCTAGTCGTAAGATCCCATGAGTTGCGGGAACGGGAACAGAATTCCACACGAGTGAATTCGCGGGCAACAGCTACGCTACGAGTAGTTCATACTTAATGTTCATAGAATTTCTAATTATTTCTTAGCTAACATTCTTTTCTGTCAAAGGTATTACGAAGACCTATGGTATCAAAAATCAGGTGTATTTAAACCTAAGTTACTAGCATTGCTACCATATCCTCTACAAATGGAAATTTGTTACGATTTGAACGCTGTTCCTCTCTATAGCTCCTTAGTATTTAGGAAGCTACCAGAAGCTTTTCTCAGAAGACTATCACTAAATATGTCTCACCAGTTTTACTTACCAGGAGACGTTGTTTATAATCATAATCAGAACAAGACTATTATGGTAAATATAAGAAAAAATACAGATTTGTTAACTAGTATGTGCTACGTGTCTATGTCATTTGAAACATTGCGTTCTTTATAGGTATGTGTCACCAACGGTGTACTAGAGTTACTTTCAGATGAAGATGACGACAGTCCAATGATTTCTTTCGCGAAGGGAACCTGTTTTGGCGAGATTTCTCTGGTCTACAATGTACCAGGTTCATATATCAATAGTTATACACGTATTTTATCAAAATAAATTATTTCCAGATCTTTTTCACGTGAACTTAAGTTCCCTGGGCTCAATAAAATGACAGTCTCATTCAGAATAAGTCGATTTAAATGTACCGATAGTCACATCTTCAACTTTTTTTTTATATAGGTACGTCAACTTGACTTCACCTCGTCATCATAGTTAACAATATTTTTTTTTTACAGTAAAGCCAGAATATAGTGTTAACTGAAGTTAGTATAAAACAATTATGATGTTTATTACAGCGCGGTGTACTGTAAAGGCAGCAACGTACGTGGAATGTCAAGTTTTAGAAAAAACTAATTTCATAAAATTAATGATCACTTATCCAGACCTCGTTGAGCATATTACAAAAGAAATGAAAGACAGAGTATCTAGAGCTAAGCGTAGGAAAATAATACAAGCAGAACAAACGGAATTTTCACTAAATATCTACGCTTCAAAAGATCGCAAGAAGAGCAGTATTAAATGCTTGAAAGATAAATTAAGATATCTTCAAGGTAATTTTTAATCAAAAATATCAATTTAAATTCTATTATAAATATGACCTGTCATTATAAACTTCTATGCTATTTTCTGTTACTTTAGGCAAAACGGATATAGACACATTAACCAGAGACGATCATCTTGATGAGCACTGTTTAGATTTGTATATTCTATCGGAACACGTTAAAAAGAAAACAGCAATATTTACTTGTTTAAACTCTGGCTTTCCTTGGATACTTGAAGCAGACTGTCTTCTAGTCAAATACTGGGAACTGTTCATGTTGACTATAGTTTCATATATTTGCATCGTCTATCCTTACTACATAGGATTTGTAAGATACTTTCCAGATGGTTTATCTTTGTACATCCAGATTATGATAACGATCGCACTTATATTCAATATTTTTATGACATCAATAACCGCAGTGAAAACCAAAAAGAAGTATATAACGGGGTTTAAAAGTATTTTAAGTTATAGAATGAATACTCTTGGCTTTTACCTCGATTTATTGGCCATTATACCATTTGAATACATCGTTACGATACATACGTCTGTGAGTTATCATGATAATTACAGAGATCATCTATTTTATTTATGTAAAGGCGTCAAACTATGTTTGATATGGAGGGTATCGAACTTCTTCGAGAACTTAGAGAGAAAATTGATGTTGAATTCGATAATCATTAAGGTAAACTATGACTTCTAGTTTCTGGTTTTTATTTTCGATCATTGAGGTAAATCACGTATTTATAAAATTCCAGGTAGTCAAGTATTGCGTCTACATATGTCTGCTATGCTATTGGTGCGGTGTCATTCTGTACATGGAGTCTTGTTTTGTCAATAGATGTTCAGAAAATTCATGGTTCAGTAAAGCGTTGACTTGGGATAATCAAAATATAGGATTTAAATCTTCTAGGTAAGAAATTAATAGATAATTATTTTACTTCATAGAAATTGTATACCTAATCGCATCGGTGCATACGATTTTTCTCATCTTACAAATGTGGATAATATCCCTAAGGCCCGAGGTGACTAAAATGACATTAAGTACCTACTTCGACAGACAATAGTCACTACTTAAGTTATTATAGAATTACTAATGATCCATACACCGTTGCGGCGTGGTGCGTAAAGTATCACTACGTAGTACGTAACATGTAATTTTGGATCACGTTATGATTCATCTAGTATTTATACTGTATTCAAGTTTTCCACTGAATGATTTATTTTTATTATGAGTCATTTTAAAGACAGCAGTCATTATAAATTCAGATGGCCTTCGTTTCTGTAAGTGTGCTGTTTCAGAGCAGGTATGCCTTATGTAGGCACTCGTGTTTCCAAATTTACCGCGACGATTTCTTTTTCTTACAACAAATATTGTGCAAAGAAAACAGTGAAGACAGCTGACGACTAAACTAGTCAGACAGTCTTGAAATACACTTTAGATAAAAGATAATTATTGGAATGTAAGCGCCCCACGTTCTTTAAAACAGTGAAATCAATGTTTTTTTATTCACTTATTTTCTAATAATTAGAACTTATTATTCAAATTCATTAGATAAAAAAATATTATTTTACTTTTTAGTTTGATTTTAATTAATTATTGTATTGTCATCGCAAACGTACGCATGAGCTTACGTGTTTCGTCAGACGTAACTACGGCGGCGTAGCGAACTAATGCTTGTTTTGTTACCTAATTTCTTTAATGGGTAAAGAAAAATTCGATGCATCGCATTTTATTAAACTTCTCCATCTTAAATTTTAATGCATTATGCTTAAAAAAGTTTCAGAACTGAATATCCAATGGTCACCTCTGTATACTTTGCTACAACAATTCTACTCTCCGTTGGATATGGTGACTTCACGCCAGGCGACTTCTATGACATGGGATTTATAGCCTTTCTTAGTTTGTACGGTGTTTTATTATCCGGTTACTGTGTATCTGAGTTCTCCGCTGTTGTCACTCATTGGTCAAGGTAACTGCCCACATGTTGTTGTAACACTAGCAAAACATATAGGTGCAAAAAATCTTTTCAACTCATATAACTACCTACTCGTGTAATTCAACCTTGATCTATTTTACCCTGGTAGATTTACATCAGAACATGTTCATGCATAAAGATTCCTTACCTTACCTTGTCCATATTCATAATTAACACTTGTGTTAACTTATATTTCTAGATAACACTGTGGTTGGAATAAATATCTTAAATTGCAACGTGTTTAGGGTTCCGTACAAAAGACAAAAAGGAACTATTGTCAGTCTGTCTGTCCAGACTCAATTCTTAGATATGCGGGGAAGTATCCAATAGAAATTAATATCAAACGAGCTGATGCTTCGCAACATCGTATCATACTAATTAATATTCTACGACACAGCGCTATCTACACTCAAAATTTTAATATTTATTAAGCTTAGCTTAGGTAATATTAGCTTAATTAATTTGCAACATGGATGACCTTACTTACATAAACTACATTTGTAAACCTCCATTTTCTACACAAATACACCCAGACCAATACAATACAATGAATAAAAAGCTGAATAAGCTCATTCAGCGAATGTTCATTTAGGTAGGTACTTCATAATTTTAAGAGCGTACCTAATTTTTACAGTAGTTTTCACTAGTAGACATTAATAAGGAACTGCCTTCATATAGATGGCAAGCATCAAAATAATAATTTTTGTTTGTAGGACCAAAACCGCCTTTCTTGAAGTTATAATGACGATAGACAAGTTTATGAAAGAAAATAATATGCATCCAGCTATCAAGTCTAGAATAATGGCTTTCTACGAATTACAATGGCAGTATAATTCGGTAAAGTATTACGTATCTTTATTGGCATTTCTGTAGTTAGATCTCCTGTGAATCAGGAAATTTTAAAGTCTGCATACGTGATTATGTACTCGCAAATTGAAAATGTCACTTTATGATAGGTGCCTACTGAGATAGCAGCACATCACTCGATAGCAGACAATTACTTTGAATTTAAGAGTCCAATTCAAAAATAATTTATTCTGTAGGTATAAATCATAGAAACCGTACGGTTACAAAACGCCAAAATTTAAAATATTAAAGATTAGGTAGTTTAACAAATGCACCACCGGGTTCGAAATGCGGTTCCGGCCTGAGAATACTCCGACAAGGAACTCAGTGGGCATCTTTACTCTATTTACAAACATTTACTCAAATGATTTCCCGAAGAGTCTAACAGAACAGTTGAGCAAAGAAAGATTGAAGAAAGAAAGAAAGAAAGAATCGATTAGATGATCACTTCAACAATTTCCCCATCGCAGTTTCGACACTGCAGCATCTACTGCCTAGATGCGCACAAAAATAGAGACTCAAGACATTATAAAAAATCTGTACTGTAATGTTTCAAGTATCCTTGAAAATAATAAAGAGTAGGAGTGTATCTATAAAGATATCATTAAATGTACTTCTTGAATTTTCAGGGTGTAGAATTGACAGATGACAATTGGTTAGAAAAAACAGTTGTACCGTCAGAACTCCGAAAAAAAGTATTACATCAAGCTAGATTCAAGGCTCTCACATCAATTAAATTCTTTCAGGTTAAAAACAAAGCATATATTCAAACGCTAACTGAAAGTAAGCACTTAAGCACTAAAGTATTATCTTTAGTAGATATAGCAAAACTCACACTCTCACAATTCTTTCATACGAGGAAGGAGATAGCTACTGGCTGCATAGGGGATAGCTACTAGCTGCATAGGGGATAGCTACTAGCTATCTCCTACTGTTATGTGATAGGTAATGCGGTCTACACACCAAACCCGCCGGCCCGCCGGCATTGCCCGCGGGTTGGTTTTTGCGGTATGATTATCGCAAAAAAAGGCCGGCGGCCTGACCCGCCGGGTTTGGTGTGTAGAGGCCTTAATGCTATTGCGATCAAGTTTCTTTAAAATGGGTAATGGTTCCTAAATGCCTTCAATAACATCATAATTACGGAATAGGGAAATATCTGGAAAATTATACACAGTACACATTGTAATCCCTTTATATCGGTGGAGGTCAGAAAATCTACATAGCATAAACTGGTATCGCTCCTCTAGTTGTTTAACCTGTTCCCAGTGCAGCAGCCGATCTTAATGTACCTACCATTTGAATAATGAATCATCTTTAAGGTTTAGAATCTAGATTTTTGAAACCATTACAGCAGCCACAGACATTATATTACCACCTGGTGAGATAGTTTTCTACGGAGGTACAGTGACCAGAGAGCTTTATATAATTGAAAGCGGCTATTGCCTGGTGACGTCTAAGGAGATGAGAGAGACAAAAAGTGAACGCGTTATAGGTCCAGGCAACCATTTGGGATTACTAGTACTTCTGTATGGAGTGCCTTCTGTTAGCACTGTTGTTACACTAACCCATTGTAAAGTAAGTTTTCAATCATTCTATCGATGTTTATTAAATATGTTGGAAACATTTGTGAATAATATGTGAGAGCCTATTAGTAGGTATAGCGGTTTTAAAATAAAATAGGGTTCTGTAGAGAGAGAGAGAGAGTGTGAGAGGGAGTGTAAGAAAGATGATTTGTGATCCGCTTTAAAAAAAAGGTTATCAAGTATGTAATTAGATTTCTTTTCGCTTTTATGACTAAGTATGTTAATTTTTTTTCTACTTTAGTTAGGAAGGGGGTGGCGAATACCTACGGCAGTATGAATTTGGTCAATCAATTAAAATCTATGAGAAAATTATCAAATTATACAAAATAATAAATTTAATACCATCTTTCCATATTGAGAATAGAACTAAAAAATATCGTTGATAAATAACTAATAAAAAGCTAGGTAATTACATTAAGAGCAGATATAAATGTCTGCCTACACAATGTTGGCAGTAAATTTTATTTTATTGATATGAAAAACTTGATAGATGTAGAATTTCAACATGTAGGTACCTACTGAAACCATGCTGAAACCATACTAAGTAGGTAACCTACAGGATAAACTTGAATATAATATACGGGATCTTCTACTGATATGAATGAGTCCTGGCTCTGATCTTTAGGAAATTCATAAACCTGGAAATGAATAGATACCTATATTGGTACTTAGGATAGTAATTAACATTATACAGCATTGTATATCCACCGGATCCCAGTAGGGTGGGTGACATGCGTGCCATGGCTGGATGTCCAAGACCGTGCGAAGTGAGGAGCAAAAAGCGGAAGGCGGATCCTAAACTTCGAGGAGAAAACCTAGGATGTAATCGGGACACAACGTTATGATGATCGCAGAGTATTATATCCCATCAAAAACAATACTTGTAAAAAAATGCCAAGCTTCGCCGCCCTCGGTTCTTCTACCGCAAAAAGTTGTGAGATCCATGTAATACCAAGTCGGTTAATTTATTCAGTCCCTACTTCAGATACCTTCTGTCCTAAGTTATTACGTAATAAGCTTTTATGTTTTAAATGTAATAAATTGACTTGGCAATCGCACTAAACAATCTTATTTAATGTAATTATTGTGATGTGCAATACATTGTGTTTTCATGCGATGGCCAAGTGAATTTATTATATTCAAAACATAAAAACTTATTACGTAATAACTTAGGACAGAAGGTATCTGAAGTAGGGACTGAATAAATTAACCGACTTGGTATTACATGGATCTCACAACTTTTTGCGGTAGAAGAACCGAGGGCGGCGAGGCTTGGCATTTTTTTACAAGTATTGTTTTTGATGGGATTTCAGTTCTTTTTGTAGATTACCTTTCCGGTTTCTCTCACTTCCACTCCCACTCCCACTCCCACTCCCACTCCCACTCCAACTCCCACTTCTTCACTTTTCGTCATCATCAAGTTTATTCAGTCACTAATTTAAGGTCTCTGCATACGTAACGGGTTTTTTCACGAACGGGACGGGACGTGAAGTTTTGACAATATCGTTTCATACAAAATGTATGCGGCAATGCATATGTCACGGGGCCACGGACGGGACGGGATGGGACGGGCCGGGCCGCATACATTTTGCTTCACGTCCCGTCCCGTCCGTGAAAAAACTCGTTACGTATGCAGAGACCTTTAGACGTGAAAGCGTAATACTAACAAATAACAGACGCTCAGATAGTTACTTTCGCATTTATTATAATACTTCGTTACTGATATTAGTATGAATGGATTCATGTACACTGAAACGTTCACTGCAAATGTAACTTTGTAATCCCATATATTTATATGAGATTACAAAGTTATTTATGCAGTTGGTGAAATTGCTGAAATTGAAGAATATTTTAATTTTCCCTTGAGTTGTACACTAAACACTACTTATCTTCTAAATTTGAGGCTTCTACGTCTGCTAGAAGTGCCTTAGACTTTTGATGATCGGTCAGTCAGTGAGTGACAAAATTTGCAAAATTTGCAAACTTTGACTAGTTATAATTCTTAAACTACTGGTTCAAATTGAATGAAATTTGAAATATAAAGTGTTTTTACAGTGCCTACTTGGTAACCGAAGATTCAGGCTTCTAGGTTTATCCACAACGAAGTTCTAAGGGGTCGAAAATGGCCTGAAGTGCTTCGAGAAAATAGTGTTACGGCCGTGCCGCTCTTTTTTGCTCGACTTGGCGGGGGCGCTGCCGTGCCCCCAGATATTGTAACAAATGCGCTAAGTACTACTAAGTAACTAACATAGTAAGGGTCGCGTAATGGCAAGTTGCAATTGCTGCTATTTTTATGATAGCGTAATGTTGGCGCCGAACCGTAATGTCAAGAGAGTTACAACATCTATTGGTTAAATTCTCATATTTCATTTCTAGCTAATAAGTGTAAGCCACTACGCCTATACATCAGCTTTGAGTCTTTTCCCCGATATGAAAGAGCACGAAGGTCTTATGACACCAGAAGAACTGAAGGTAATTGAAATGAAAGCCAAATCACAGTGTACTGACTCTTACTTACAACACTACAACCGACTCCAAGAGAATAAAACGAAGACAAAGATAACTAATATATTACAAGACTTCATCAATAGTGAGTAAATACCTCTTATGATAAAATAGTACATTATGGTACAAGTGAGCAACGTTGGTGATTACCGCCGAGGCGCCATTGAGACCCGAGCCGCCAGGCGAGGGTCTTAAGACAGCCGAGGACGGTAATCATCATGCTCACACGTGCCATACGACGTTTTACAACACACTTGCGAATAAAATAATACTACAAATACTAAATAAACAATACTAGGTACAAATTAATTCGTTTTCCTATGCGCGCGCATTTAACAATGGCGGTCGACCATATTTAAAAAAAAATGAGGTTTGAACTTAACTTTTTTTTAATCTGTTTTTTTTCTGTACTTAGAGAAAAAAAAAGTTAAATTTGAGCGCAAATTTTGTTTATTACACAAGTATTACAAGTTGAAATTATTTATTTAAATACGAAAATGCATCAAATGACCATACAATAGGCGTATTAATTTATTCGTACTATTAAACACGTTATTTTTTGTATCAAAACTTTTTTAAGAACATAGACAATTATAGACACTTCCTATAAAATTTAAAAAAGAATCTATAACTCACTTTTGTGAATAATAGCAATGAAAAAGTCACAGTTTTATAATAGGTGTCATTCCGTGCTTAATTGCGGTAAAATAATATCACTGTTATGAGCAGGTGTGTTGTAAAAATATTTTTTCATAGTGCGGAAATCTTTTTTTTTTTCTGTTATGATGATACAGTAGGTAGTGTTTGCCACTTTGCCGTGTTGGTTCCTGGTGGAATAGAATAGGCCCACCTCATCTCCTCCCGTATCGTAGAAGGCGCCTAAGCGATAAGGCTGTTCTACATTCGACAATAAAGACAGAGCCCATGATAAAGTGCCTGTTTGACGGCAATAGGCTCGGACAGAAAATAGTTATCGAAATATGGTTGTTAATAACCTCTGCCTACCCATTCAGGGATTTTGTATTGTATGTATGTATGTATGTAGTCTGGGTGTTTCTATGTAAAATTATGTAGGTATGTATTTACGAAAAAAATTGCATATAAGTATGTTCATCCGTATTCTAGAACCCATAACACAAGCTAGTTAAGGTATGCTTACTTTGGCTCTAGATAGCGTTGTGTAGAATGTCCTACAAAAGAACTGATTATTGCTGATCTTTTTACAGATTCCTTCATAGACCTTTTGGCGGAGTACAAACAAAATAAAGAAAGCTATTGGAAATCATACAAGGAGTTCAAAATGCTCAATAACATAGCACCATATATATTAATGCCGATCATCATTAAGCCCGATGGAATATTCTTGAAAGCGTGGGCATCGATGCGCATTGGCGTAGCGTTTTTATTATGTCTCATGATACCTGTAAGTTTGTGTTTAGCCTCAGTAATATCCAAATTAGGAGCGTCTCGACGAATATCTAATCTGTGGACGTTTTAATTTACTTAATGATGACTAACTAATGCTCGGATACATTGCAAAGTCTTTTAATAAATTATTTGTGCTCAGAAGCTGTTGGCTTATACACCATGGTACTTAACATGTCATGCTTATGAGGGCAAATAAAGAAACAGCGATTTCTATTTGTTATTAAGTCGTTCAAGAATTATCAGAGCCGCGGGCAAAAGCTGGTTGCTTTTGCCCGCGGCTCCGCCCACGTGGATGTCGGTTATCGCGACCGAACATAGTCTATGTCCTTTCTCAAGGCCTAAATTACCCCTATACCAAATTTCATCAAAATCGGTTCAGTGGTTTAGGCGTTACAGACAGACAGACAGTTACTTTCGTATTTATAATATTAGTATGGATAGTATGGTTTTAAAAAAATAATAGCACTTGGGGTGTGCCGACAAAAGTTGAAACTTGAAAAACGGGGTCTTAACGTGGCACTATACTTTGAAGTATAGTTTAGCGCCACCTAGTAAAGGGTCTGAGAACTACAGAGGTATCAGTAACGGTAACAGTGTTGCGAGTTCAATGGTTTTCTCTCATCCCAAAACGTGTTCAATGCACCTAAAGAAGATTTGACTGCACAACTCGATTAAAGAAGTTTTCACATCAAAAACAATGTGCAGATGCGACTACTTTGCAATTTGTTAAAAGTATAGATGAAAACCCACAGCACTTTCTATTAATCAAGTGGCCATTTATAAGACTGCTCATGTAGAATGTATATGTATATGTGGGCGTTTATAGCGTCATTATGCTATGTAGAAGTTAGCCTACACATTAACACTCGTACCTATTTACTTTTTGATTTCAAGGTGATTGTATCTTTGGCGCCATTGTTCACATCCTTCAACATACCACTAATATTTCTGGAGACTATATGCTATATTGATATGTACTTGATGCTTCATGTTGCGTACTATGGTCCTAAAAATCAGCTTATATATCATCCTTACTTGACAGCCAAGCACTATTTACAGGTCAGTATTTTCTCTCAATACAATGTATCACCTTTCACAATCTATGTCTACTTACTACCGAGCTTCAACGGCCTATTGCACACCTTGGTTCAAAAGTTTTGACAGTTATTTAGCATGTGCACCAACTAAAAAGACCACCCATAGTAGTCCATCCGTGGTATGTAGGTACCACGGTAATCTAATTTTGAGAATGGAAAAATTGACATCTACACAATGTGTTGGTGGTCTCTAATATTATCGTGTTGTGTAAATAGGAATATTTTGTTTGCTACTGAATGTTAGGCAATTAGCAAACAACGCTCAGTTTTAATTTAACTACCCTTCTGTAAGGAAGGATGTATCAATAAGGTAATTTTTATCATCTAACTAACTCATTTTTAGGGCTCTTAAACATAAGCACTGTTTAGCCGCGGTGTTGCGCTCGTTGATATTTGTTATTACTATTAACATTTCAGGGTCAGTTCGTTGTAGATATCTTGACATGTTTCCCTTGGTATGCACTATGGATGCTTTTTGTGCCCAAGCATGACGAAGACCATCGGCCAGAAGACCACCTAATCAATAGCCACTTTCTGCACTGTGCAATTAGACTGGTTAATGTGTTGCAAATCATTAAACTTTACGCTGCATCTTGGGCCGATTCTATTGGAGCTCTAAAGCGGGTATGTATATGTTTTGGAATATTTTTATATATTGATCAAATTATTGTATACTTTATAATCACAATATGGCTGCATCCTTCATATCGTATTAATAAAACCTAGGGGAAATGGAAAACTAAAAGCAAAGAAGGTAAGGCCTCCGGCAGAGAACTACAGGTCGGTTCCTTATAGCGCGTAGACATCCGCTAAAAACGGATTTTACGAAACTCCACCCCTAAGGGGCTAAAACGAACACCACGCGTACGAAGTCGCGGGCGGCCGCTAGTATTCTGATACATCTTTCTATTTACAGGCATACATGATGAGCGTCGTTCATTTCCTTCTTCTCACACTATTTTTCTTTAATTTATACGCATCCGTATTGATTACCCTATCATGCACATATGTGAAGTCGAGTGATCCTGAAGACTTCGCACACACAATTGAAAGATTATCGCAAAAGCGATCATACATAAAGGCTGTGTTTCATCCGAATGGCAATATGGTTTGTCTTGAAGGTGATTATTTATAGCATAATACTTTTCTCTGTTGGAGTTTTATGGCATCTCGATAAGACAAACAATATACAAACACTTCCAGGTTCTTGGCTAGATGGCAACGAAATATTAAAAACTCAAGCAATAACACCAACTAAGGTATATTTGTTAGCGTACTACTGGGCAGCAACTAGCTTCGGTGGCGCAGGATTTGGTGATATTGTACCACAAAATATAGTCCAAATGATTTTATGTAACTGTGTTAATATACACGGCGTCTTGTTCTTTGGGTAAGTGTTCTAATTTTTTTTTTAAACTAACTGATATACCCGCCTGCGTGGGCGACCAATAGTAGTCTACGACCTATTCCTATTCGAATCAGAAAAGGCTGTCAACGTCAAAGCCTTGTCCATCGGTCAGCAGGTGCACCAGTTAGCAGGTGAGGTTAGCTTTCTTCATAAAGATCTTGATGGAGCCACTTTAACGTCCGACTGCACTAACATTTTTTTCAAGGGGCCATAATTTGTGCCAGAGGTAGGTTTAGAGTTTTAGACCCATTCGTTACAATAATGTATAGACATTATTGTAACGAATGGGTCTAAAACTCATGCCTACCACTTCAGGGACGTTAAGGTAAACCTTATAATCCACGTGAAAGCATTACAATGTTTTGAAACAGATACGTATACGCAAGAATAGCATCTCTTAAAGCAATGGCTGATCAAGTAGTTACGAAATTCCAAGAGAACCTCAAACATCTAGAAATGTTTTTGGATAGAGAAAAAATTCCGCTTTCGCTCAAAAGAACTATCCTGGAATATTGGAAATATCAGTGGAAAAGAACAGGTGGATGGTCGGTGAGATATTTTATCAATTGTAATAGAAATTAAATCATTTTAGGAAAGTGTGAAACTTTTTTATCATCATCGTCTGCCTACGCGAGTTCCAATTTCGCGAGTTCCAAGTCAGCGTAACAGCTGACTCCAGGAAATTGGAACTCGCGTATGTCATTCGCTTCCATATATTTCTGCACAGAAGTTACTTCCTCAGTCCCACCTTTCCTTGCCATGTCTTCTATCATGCAGTTCAACAATGTTTTCTTAGGCGAACAATGTTTTCTAAATCTCTCGATATTTCCTACTTGAACTTCTAACAAATATTATTTCCATCTCACTTCTCAACTTGTCTTTCACTAAAAAAAACTTAATCTAATGTGTTCATGTCTTCTTCTGTCTATTCTTGTAACATAACACATCCACCTTATCATTCGCATCTAAACTAAAGTCTACCTTCATCCGCTCCGCATCCGCATGCAACCACCAAGGCAAACTTTCTCTTTGACTTAATTCTAACGTATTTGTAGCACCAATCAATTTTGGGTAAATTGCATGCAAATTTAAATGAAGACGCAGTTTTGCATATGTATGAGAAGACATTAAGAGAAATACCTTTATTCGAAGACGTGGAGTATTCTTTCTTTAGAGCATTTGCAAAGAAACTCAGAGAACGATACTATCAGAAAGGGTACATGGTTATGAGATCAAATGAGGTTATAGGCTCCATGTATATTATTTATCGAGGAAAAGTAAGTAAAGACTAAAATCCACCGATTGTGATTCAATAATTATTTAAGTTTGAACATTGTAGAGGTTAATCGCAAAAACTACTGAACAGATTTTGATACGGTTTTTTTTTATTGAAAAGTTCTTGATCAGACTTCAAATCTGCCATATGTTTCACTGGAATTAGTTGAGTAGAACCAATATCAACACGAATAAATAAATAAATAAAATAAATAGTTATTTTGAACAGTTTAGGTGTTTTACTACACGTATTCAATATTTTCAGTCCGCAAGGTTTGTATCTGATGTGCATGCGTTACATCGAAGCGTAGCTTTACATACTTGTTTTAGCCTTGTGCCATTCCGTCGCGCGCCTCATTAGCGCGACTTAGTTGCTTTAAGCACTGCCTTCGTAAACAACACGTGAATAAAACATTGTATTATTATTTATTACTATCTAACACCAACCGATTTTTGCAAAAAAGAAAGTTTTCTGAATTTTTATGAAAATAGGTGGATATAATTTCGAATATCAACGAAGTGGAAGCATGTATGGGCCCTGGTGGAATATTCGGAAATATAAAAGGAGCCAACAGATATCTGACTATGTCAAATGTAGTTGCTTCTAGAAATATTGATGTGCTATGTATGCAAGGACGTGATTTCTATACACTTTTAAAGGTGATTAATTCAAATTTTGTAAAGAAGTTGGTAATTTACTATGTTAGGTACCTAATGGGTATGCAGACGCAGAAGTGTAGATATAAATACTCCGAATGCTTCTCAGTTTATAAATAATTGAAGCTAAGCAATACAATAAATAAAATCAAAATCATGTTTCAGAGTTATCCATTGGTTTTAAGGAAAGTGAAAGAATCAGTTGGAGCTGCCCCCAAAGACTACGTTCTACCAACCATTTGCATGTCTACGAGGGCCAGCGCAGAATTATCCGTATTAATAAATTATAACTTAAACATTGCCATTCATCTTCATCATCTTAGTATTATTCCCGGAGGTTTGCTTACTCCATTTCCTTCATTTGGTTTGTCTTATTGGTTTTTATGATAGTGTCTGACCTTCCAGCTCCGAGAGAAAAACCTGCGTCAGACCGCCGTGCGTAAATCAGTTGATATACTGGTCTGCATGATTCATAAATATTCCATAATTTTTTATCCTAGAAAGATTAATCTCGTTCGTTATAAATGTATTGAATATTGTAACTCATTTCAGCCAATGACTCACTCTTTCCCTGCATCATATGAAACGGGTGATGAAGACGATGAAGTAGCATATATTATGAATAAGGCTTCAGAAGTAAATATTAAATCCATATGAGTTTTTGAATCGTTGGTATTTTAGGAAAGATCTGAATATCATGTATTTTTCAGAGCCCACAGAAAAGTATCGCAGAATCACACGGTTCCAGATCTTTAATTTCCGCCACATGTGCAGATTATACTCAGGCGCCGTTCCTTATTTTCAAACCCCACAAGTAAAGTTTGCATTTATACTCCATGTTTTGCTCTTTAGATATTTCCGGATCACGCCTAGCTTATTAAATTGAGATCTTAATGGTGAAGTATTTTCTTAAGGTCTATAAGGTCTAGGTCTATAAGTCCTTTCCATAACATCTCATATCTCTATGTGTAATCAAGGAATTTACAGGTGACGCTAGCTTAGGCCTCGAAGATAATGGTGAGGCCCATGCATCGATTACCCACCTCTTTATCTTTATCACTTTAACTCTAACGAATTTGTGCCACTGTGCTGCTATTAACTGATTTTAGAGAAGTATTTCTAATATTTCAGATGGTTCCGAAGCAGTATAGTACCTGATTGTGGACTAGTCACGTTTATGGGTAACCCTCATAATTTTCAAACTGTATTCTCTTTTTTATCGTTAATTAACTCCTTATCATCATCATCCTCCTGCCCTTATCCCAAGTTTATTTGGGGTCGGCGCAACATGTGTGTTTTTTCCATTTATCTCTATTTGCAGTCATATTAGCATTCACTCCTTTCTTAACCATATCATCATTCACACAATCCATCCACCTCCTTTTAGGTCTTCCTCTCCCCTTGTAGCCATCCACTTCCATAGTTAATGCCTTCCTTACGACATTACTTTCATCCCTACGCATTACATGTCCGAACCAGGACAATCGATTTCCTCTTAGCTTCTCCGTGATTGGTGCTGAACCGATTTGGCTAATTTTAGTCTTGAGATATTCGTGGGTGTCCAGGGAAGGTTTAAAGGATAAGAAAATAGGTGCAGCGGGAACGGGAAAAATATGGCGGTACGAAGTTCGCCGGGACAACTAGTATACGATATGTATAAACTTGTTTTTGTTTTGCAGAATATCTCATTCTCTTCCTTGCGTACGTGGATTTCATACTATTGATGTATCAAATGACTTTCCTGTCAGTGCCTCACTTCTTTTACATATGTGTTTTATTTGACTTAATATTTCTTTACAAAGTGTTCTTGGACATTCATAGCGGATATATGAACAGATATGGCGACTATATACTGGATCCACAGAAAGTGAGGAAGATGTTAGTGCCTAACTTTTTAATCATATAAATCAAAATGTTTTCATTCGATATGTGTATCGAATGATATGGAAAGATACTTTTTTGTTGGTTTTGATGCTAGCGCCTCACAACTCACAAATGAAAATGTGAAAGATTTTTTTTGGTTTGTTGTAAATTATTTGTAACTTTTAGCTGTAAGCGAGAAAAAAATATCAATATGATTATTGCAGGTATTTCTCAAAAGTATATCTTCGAAGAAGAGATTTCCTATCAATATTTCCAATATGCTACTTCGTATTCGCGCTATCTTTGAATCCAGAAATGCAGATGTTTTTATTTTGCTACGCAAGAGGCCCTCAGTTGGCAAGAATCTCATATTTGTTTACGTATAGAACACATAAAAAAACAAATATTGGTTCTGCGAACTTATTATTTAAGCTGACGTAAGTGTATATTAAGAATTATTTTCTAGAGGAGAAAATCATTTTTTCAATCGTGTAGATTTAGTGTTTTTGTTAATCCTTATTTTATTTAGGAGCTTCAAGTTTGTTTGTACATTGATTGCTCGCCCTTGTCCATATTTTTTAAGTTTGGCAATACATGACTATATCTGAAAGGGCATAAATAGCCAATACGATTAAGCGACTTGAATGTTTGTTTGCTACTTGGTAATATTAAACCAAGTAGCAGATTGATTGTACAACTTGTAAAGTTTCTTAACGATAGATAGGTACCAGTAGGACTTTTCTATGCCTAACAGTGATATTCTTCTTTGTTACACGAATGTCAGAAAATAAGAAAAGTTTTATAACTTTCTCATGAATTCGTAGAACTCGGTGGAACAATAATGGTCCTACAAATAGATCTCTCCACAAACAACCGTAGGCTCATTATCCACGCTAACATGTAAAACGCGAAAGTAACTTTGTCCCAACAGTCACTTCAATACCTTTTTACGACTCAACTTGAGAACCGATTCTAATGAAACTTGACAACGAGGTAGTTTGGAACAACGTGTACGCGATAATTGACATCTAAGAGGACACAATTGCAACACACAGGGCTCCGCTTCAGTAACAGTTTCGAAATGCATGATTTCATTGCTTAGTAATGATAGGTATTTCAAAACAAAACCTACACACCTACTTTATCATGAGGCTCTTAAAACTTCAGAATCACACATACTTTTATTTATTTTCAGTTAGATTTTATAATTTTCATTTGGTAAGTTTTGATATCTTTACTGAATCAGATCCCGGAATAAGTAGAGGTATTATGAATGTTCATAACTTGAAAAATAAACTATTTTTATAATTTTATACCCACAAGAGTAATTTGTGGATTATATTTCTTTGATTGTCATTTTATTTACAGAACGATTGCGATCTGGGCATCTATTCTAGCTCACGTGAACGCTTGCCTATTTTTTAAACTCTCATGCCTGACACCGGTACACTGCACTTCAGCTAACTGGATGTCAAAGCCGGAGCTTAATTTACGGGCGAAATATTCCGAGGTATGTAAAATCTCAATGGAATTGAAAACGCAAACTTACCTACTTCATGCACTTACGATCTATGAACTTACGATCTATGAATTTTGATACTATGCAATTACTTATTCATTAACACATAGTTAGGTATCAAAGTCTCGGAGAGCACGCTAAGCCGTCGGTCCCGGTTGCCATAAGAACATCTATGGCAGTCGTTACGGGTAGTTGGAGCCCTAAAAAGTTCAAAAACAACGGTCTAGCTGCAAAGCTTCGATATCACGGACCCCAGACTACGAGCTGAAAATCTTCGGATGCGACTGGGAATTAACGCTAGGATGAAGAAGTTGGGTATCAAAGTAGGTAGATTTACAGAAAAAAAAATACGCAGAACTTTTATCTGGAACTTTTATATGGACGACAGTTAACAAATGGTTACGATTCTAAGGTCTAACTGGGTATGTATTTAGAATTTTTAATATTTCTAAAGTTTAAAGCATCCTAATGTTCGGATCGAATTTATGAACTGAGACGAGAATAAAACTATTGTTAAAGTTGTGCATTTGGGTGGGTGTTACGGTACAGTGACCCGAGGTCGTGATGGGGTTTGGAGGTACGTCCGTTATGGTAATTGTTTCTGTCTATGGCCTTGTAAGCAAGGACCTAAAAGGGGGCCCTCACTGTACCTACGCATATCTATACAGGATTTACACCGATGACACGGTGTCTTGGAATGGACATTGTAAGCACTTGCAACCTGCAGTCAAGAACACTTAACAGTGCTACTGATTCTAGAAAACTTTGTTGCATCGGTTTTTCAATTAATTAAAATGGCTTTACGGGGAGGGCTATTACTAAAGGAGACGGATACTCTTCCATACATTCGTGGGCCTGATTGACAGAAAATGGAGCTGTCAGCTGTCACAGCTTAAAAATACAGTTGATAAACACAAGAAATAATTAATCGATTAACGGAAATCGATTCAGAATTTATTTTTATTACACTATTATTTGGTATTTTAAATGGTTATTATTATTATTATGATTAAGTTTTGTTCACTCTGATTGATTTAATATCAAATTGTGATGCAAGTTTTAATACGCAATATTGTTTAAATAATTTTTAGTAATCGATATTTTATTTTGCTAGTGAAATAAATTTAGTTTTAAGATTTCTCGTCTTCAAGATTTTCAATTGAGCTGGTTTTTTAATATTTTGAAATAGAAAAAAATACCGCTTTTTTTAAGTCATATCTCAACTCATTACAATTTTGGCCCAGAAGTCCCCGTCTCCTTTATCATTTCCTACGGGTTCTCTTCTCTCCAGTCTAGAAGATAGATATAGATACTAAATTGAAATAAAAAAACTTAAAGATTTCAAAAATGATTTTTTCCCAAGAATTATTTTAATTATCCCAAAACAATAATCATGTTTAGAACATTTGTCTTCCTAATTCATAAACCCATTTCCCATACCACATCTTAAACTTTTATTCCACTAATGTAAAAGTATTTGAGCTGCTACTCTCCTTATATCTTGTGTTCTTTGGTATTACCAGACAACGAGGCGCATGAAAGCTCATTGTTTGACGTTTTCTATTTTATTACGCCTACCATTCATATATCTGCTTCTCGAATAAAAAATACATAATACATCTGTTTTGCTAGTAGCATAAGTCATAAAAGAGACTTTATAGTGATAATAAAAAAAGCTATAAGAGAAAAACAACAGCGAATTAAAAATACAAATGAGTAAATTACTAAATTCGCTTAATAATTTTAGTATGTACTTTTCAGGGAAATTATTTCGCGTTATATGTGGCTGCACTGTGGTATATGATAAATTTGCTGACAATAACGGGCACCGGAGATGTATCAGCGCAAAATAGTTTCGAAGTAATTGAAACTATTATCGTTATGGTCATCATCAAGTTTTGTACAGGTATGCCAAAATAATACTAGGAGATACTGTATAAGGCGACTTGAACTTGCTGCGCAATGATGTGTGCTCCCACTCCCAAGTTAGGTATCAAATCATAGCACTGTCCAGATATAGATTGAACTAAGAGAAAATACTCAGCAGTTCTTCAAGAAGACTATAGTCACGGAATCTGTACCTACCAGCATAATCCTACGATGATCGCATACAATAAGGAAAGTTATTCTTGTGGGAGCCAAAAAAATAACTAAAATAACTTGTACAGACTTCGTTGTAGTTTTATTATTAGAATAGTGGAATTCCCACGAAGTGCTCAAATGGAAACATTTTAGTGTTATGGCCAATCCCTCGATAAGTATTTGTTTTACAGGGCTCTTGATATCAGAAATGTCAGCAATGATAACAGCGCATTCATCATCGCGTATTGCATACGACTACGATATCAACGAATTGCGAGACGGCCTCAAAGATATGGATTTGAGTTTACATCAAATGAACAAAATGTGGGACTATGTTCGTGAACTATGGAATAGACAGCAAGGCAAACAGGTAAATAAGCTTTCTAGTCTTCATGTCTAGCTCATTTCATTTAGGCTGGATTACATCGATCAATTTAAACTTGAATCTAGTTTTAACTTTAACAACATGAACGGATGTTCAATAGTGAGATTCAGCCTTACAACCGGCTATAGACGTATGTTCAACCTACAGAAAATTATGGGTACTTAGGTAAGCACTAATTGCATGAGCAATGAGTAGGTTCCAGGGACAAGATCGGTACTTGATGTCCTCTGGTAACGTGCCGATTTGAAAGCATAAAAATGCATACAAAATAGATGTATCTATTTGTACTAAGTATTAAAATAACAGACTGGTAAAGCGGACCCCAGACCCCGAGGTGAAAGCTTCGGATGCGACTGGGATTAACGCTAGGATGAAGAAGAAGAATTAAAAGAATTATAATAAATAAATAAATAAAATAGCAGACTTTCCTCTCGGGATTGGCAGATTAAAATGCAGTTGCTCTTGTACACGTAAAAACAAACCAGTTCATAAGAAAAGGAGGAGTGAGGACACTGGACTTCAAAGCGCAATCATTCGATGCAATCGGTATTAGCGCTCTTATGATGATGAATATTTTGACTAATTTTCCAAATAAGGCCTCTTCGATATGAAAACGTTAGGTAGATTTTTGCTTAGCAGTGGGAGTAAACAAATTAATCATAATAAAAACCTATTAAGCAGTATATTTCTCAAGTTCTAAGACCAAAAACGTTTATAGCACTGTAGGCGTACGCCATAATAGTTAATCGGTAGGAGTGTACAAACGTAGCTATAACAACTTTTTACATTAATGAATCGTATTTTGGCAAGGACCACATGGCCCCGCCTTAACCACGCCTCATAAGATCCTATTGCCAATCTTTGTGTTAAATTTGGCTCCGTCAAGAACTACAATTGAAAACTAATTTTATTGCGTCGTTAACAAGACTCAACTGACAACCTCTGTGGCGTGGCGGGTGTGAACACGGCCGCCTGCACAGAAGGCCGGTTCGATCCCGATTCAATGCAAATATTTGATTGCATGAATATGGGTATTCGCATTGGTCTGGTCGTGCCTCAGACGTGCCTCAGTCAGATGGCAGTCGTTTCACGTAAAATATCGAAGTCCAGCCAAATCCGCAGTTGGACTGGTAAAGCGGATCCCAAACTCTTAAGTGAAAGCTTCAGATGCGACTGGGATTAATGCTAGGATGAAGAAGTTAACAAGAATCAACTAAACAAGTCATATTTAAAGGTAATCGCGTCACTCACACATTATCGGGATATTATCTCAAATAATACTGCATCGTTTCGAACACTACAATTTGTTTTTTCCGCGCCTGATAGTAATCTTTTTTTATATAGGACACGTCAATTTGACTTCGCCTCGCCTGATGGTAAGCTGAAGGTAAAGTCTTGGAAAAAGAGGGTCACCATTATAGACACGTAGGTACTGTATTACAATGCAGGGCCTCACCTTGACGGCCTCATCAGATGCTTTTTCACACCCCGCTTAAAGGACTCGGGACTGTGGGAGGAGATAAACACTTGAACTGGTAAGGAATTCCAGGTCTTTATGGTGCGGCAGAAGAAAGAGTCGCCGAACCATTTGATTCTTGTTGCAATATTCTGAGAGGGTGGGAGAAGTGAAAACCGGATAATGTATAGACATACTTAAGCCATGACAAATGTGGAATCTATTAAATCACCATCATTCTTCACCGCTACGCATTTACAAACATTTCAAAAATGCATCTATCGGCCCTGGGTTGAGCAACTTACTTTTTAGTTTTCCCGGTTGCATCCCAGACTTGTAACCTCTGAACCAGGGGTCCACTTCTTCTATTACCTTTTGATTAGGCTTCAGGTTTATATAGCTTTTACGCGGTTGACCATCCTACCTCCAAAACCTAAGGAGGAAACCCTGCGCCAGAACCTCGTCCGTTGATCAGCATCTATACTGGCTCTTTTGAGTTTTCATTCCAATAGCAATATTTTAAACGTGACTATGGATACAAGATTATCCATGCATCTACACTTCAAGGTCATCAACATCCTAGCATTAATCCCAGATGCTCTTAAAATAGCTGTCTCTTTAAAACCCGGGGCCCGCTGTGCGACTTTTTCTTCGCATGATATTCGATATCCCTGGTAGTGATACTATTGGCAGGACTAGAGTCATGCTAATTGCAGTAATATTACTGTTATTATATTGCAAATCTTTTGTCGGCACACTTACGAATTCCGTAAATTATAAACGTTACCACTTTACATCTGCGACATAACGAATTGTGTCATCTGCTCAATAATATTTTATGTGATTCCTATGAAATCCAGATGCCTGCACTCATATACAATTTACCATTCCGCCTTCGATGCCAAGTGATGGAAGCAGTTTACGGCTCGCATATAAGGGAATCCGTTATATTCGCGAAGACCGATGACGACTTTAGAAGAATGCTGACCATGTGGATGAGGCACTGCGTATTCTTTCCAGGCAATTACATAGTACAATGCGGTGACTCAGACCAATGCATATATTTCATACATAGAGGACAAGTACGTATGACATAATCTTCATAGTCTTGTGACGTCATTCATCTTGTAATTTGTGTTAATGGCACTATTAATACGATCATATTTCTAAATGCAATTACTAGCAAATTGGCATTCTAGATTGATATTCTATTTAACATCTTATTTATAAATCATCAGTTGTACCGACATTTAATTGTATATTGCTGTTTTATGATATTGGATTTTATGATAATGATATTGGATATTCATATTTTAAAGGTTGAAGTTCTAACCGTACATCCGAACTTAACGGAATCGATATACGACGTTTTAGAACCGGAGGATAGCTTTGGCATAGCTCAGGTAATAAATAATATGTACTTACTAACCTTCAAAGTTCAAACGCATACATACAAACGTCCTGAAAAAAATTCGAGGGGAATTTGTATGGGAAAATTCGCGCATTCACATAGATCAATCAAAAGACCAATTGAAAGAACTGATTAACCAATGACGCGACCACTTTAGAATATGCGACTAGTATAATAATATTTGAATGTACCTAATTTTGAAGCAATTACATAGTATGCTAACTATTCAAATCGATTAAGATAGAATAAAATCGGCCAAGTGCGAGTCGGATTCGCCCATGAAGGGTTCCGTAGTAGCAAAGGCGAAAATTGCGGTTTATGAAGTATTAAAAAAAACTACTGAGTGGATCTCGTTCGAATCAATTTTTAGTGGAAGTTTGCATGACAATTTACATCATATATTTTTTTTTAATTTATCATTCTCTTATTTTAGAAGTTAGAGGAGGGGGGCACACTTTTTTCCACTTTGGAAGTCTCTCGCGCAAACTATTCAGTTTAGAAAAAAAATATTTTAGAAACAGCATTTTTAAATATCTATCTATAGATACCCCACAAGTATGGGATTGATGTAAAAAAAAAATTTGAGTTTCAGTTCTAAGTATGGGGACCCCCAAAATTTAATGCTTTTTTTATTTTTTGTGTGAAATTCTTAATGCGGTTCACAGAATACATCTTCTTACCAAGTTTCAACAGCATAGGCCTTATAGTTTCGGAGAAAAGTGGCTGTGACATACGGACGGACAGACAGACGGACGGACGGACAGACAGACGGACGGACAGACATGACGAATCTATAAGGATTCCGTTTTTTGCCATTTGGCTACGGAACCCTAAAAAAGCAAATCCCCCTCAGGCGGGACTCTAACCCGCGATATTTCCCTTACAGAGGGAATGCTCTGACCACTTTGCCACCGAAGATCACCCGAAGCTGATCCAATTTGTTTAGGGCGACGGTTTGAAGGAAAGATCGCGGGTTTGAGTCCCGCCTGAGGTGGATTCGCTTTTTTCAACCTTAATCGATTTAAATGGTACAATATGACCTATGCTTAGTTAAATGGCACGCCTTGTTACCCGCACAGACACCAAAGAGGCCTGAAAAACGCTTTCTGCTCAGCTAGAAATTTTTTTCAAGATGTTGGCCGGTTAATGTATCATTTGGTTGTTGGATGGATTTAAAAATTTACAAGTTATACAGGGCGTCCCACGGCGATGCCACATGGAGGGAAAGTACCTTAAATCCTTAAGTTAGCTCATTTTACTTAAAGGAGACATCATTTTATTTTTAAAAAGAAACAGAACTGCATTCAAAGATTTTTGATTGAATTTATAATTTTAAGTTTCAAGGACTTCCTTTCGTTTAATTTACCATGTTCCTTAGAGAGATTTGATCCTTATGATTGACACTATCGATTGATGCCATAAAAATACAGGATGTTACTTTTTCGGATTTTAGTCGGTTCGATAACCGGGTGTGGCAAGCGAATTTTTTAAAATCTTTGAATGCAGTTCTGTTTCTTTTTAAAAATAAAATGATGTCTCCTTTAAACAAAATGAGCTAACTTAAGGATTTAAGGTACTTTCCCTCCATGTGGCATCGCTGTGGGACGCCCTGTATATTATCTACTAGCGTCAACACTATTTTCGTGTTATTTAGAAACAAGAACGCCTCTTAGCACCCACACACGCACCTTAAAGTTCTGTGACCAAATTTGAATACCACATCAAATCTCTACAAACATGAATAGGTAGGTATGATGAAAATGTTTTTTTTTTTTTTGTATATTTGGAAATACAAGTTATGTTCTCCTCACCTGATAATATAAATAAATAAAGCATAGCTTAACTAGCTTGTGTTATGGGTTCTAGAATGCGGATAAACATACTTAGTTTTTTTTTTTGTAAATACATACATAGAAAACACCCAGACCAATGCAAATATTTACATTCATGCATACAAATATTTGCATTGAGCGGGGATCGAACCCGCGCCTCCTGCGTAGCAGCCGCGTTCACTACCGCTACGCCACAGAGGCAGTCAATACACACACATATACTCACGGCTGTACATCCCTGAAGAGGTAGGCAGAGGTATATTTACACCCACTTTTCGCCAACTAATATACGGTTCCACGTAATAGAAGGGGAGCCTATTGCCGATAAGCGGGCACTCATGGGCTGTATGTTTATTGTCGGATGGAAAACAGCTCTATCCGTTAGTCGCCTTTTACGACACCCATAGGAAGAGATGGGGTGGCACTATTCTACTCCACCGGAAACCAACACGCAGCGACAAATTATTCTGATTTTGGGATAAAAAGAATAGTTTTATAGCCTGTAAAAAGTATCACACGAGTCACAGGACTGTCTTTTCGCAAACTATGTTGTACCAGAGATTATTAGCATCTGCATAAATGGTACAACACCTATAATATCCCGGTAACAATTTAGATATTGCCTACAAATTATCAGATTTTAAAAGTCACCTACCAAGAAAAATTGCTTGAACTAAGTACAGTCACCATCGTCGCTAATTCTTAACATATCCACCCTGGCTCTAAATGGCTAATTTTTTAATAATGGCTCTTTCATAAAATAATAAAAACAAATTAAATAAATGTTATTAGCGACTCGTAGTTGTATTCCAGATTGCAGACCTTGGACAACTCATTTGGGTAACTAAACTCGGTAAAAAGGCACAAACTGATAAAGGAATTGTTCTAGAATGATGTTATCTTTTCTAGGGGCTGTTTGTGGGCGTGGCTCATCATTTTTCATTCCGTGCACGGACTGTTGTCGATATTGTATATTTGAAGCTGGACCAGTGGAAATATTTGTTGGATTACTATCCAAAGTCTGCAAAACTCGTTCGAAGGAAAGTCGAAAACGTATATTTAGCTATATAGTTATTAACATACTGCTAAGATAGCAAAAACGCATATAGCCTCAGGGGTATTACTTGGGCTTTACCGGCTTAGAAACCTTTTGCCCTGTTAGAAAACGACATACCTACTAGGTAACACCGACATGTACGAATGATCACGCCACAGTTCGACAGAAGTGCGTAGTATGTCATAGTTTTGGTTCTAGCACTTTGAAACCGAACTTGTTTTTTTAAAGAATATTACATAACATAACATAACATAAACTCACGCCTATATCCCCGAAGGGATAGGCAGAGGTGCTAGCACCCACATTTCGCCGTTTATGTTTAGGTCCCAATGTAATAGGTGACGAGCCTATTGCCATTAACCGGGCACTTAGAAACCTGTGATAAATACACACATAACTTCAGAAAGCATCGAAGAGTCATTGGTGTGTGCCATGGTAAAACCTGGGATCGAACCCGAGACCTCGTCTCAGCAGTCCATTACCCATACCACTAGGCTACCGCGGTCTTTTCAAAGAATATTAGCAACCTTTATTACTAATATTCCCTCTAACCCCTCCAACTAAGCTAATTCGCTTGTGCCAAGAGTGGGTTCATGTAGTACAGTCTGTAGTGTACTTTTTGACTCAGTAGATAGACGGGCCCTCTGGCCCTCAAGTTAACCCTCTTCGACTGTCGCTATTTAGTTTTAATAATAGTTTATTATTTAGGATAGACGATTAAATTAGTTATTAGTAAACTAATATAATGTTAATTAATAAAATATTAAAGTTAATTATGTAGAAATCTTCGTTTTATTTGGCATCAGTATTTAACAAAAAATAGTATAAACTTAATAACACATACGTACCTATCATACATTATTATCACTATAATTATCACGTTAAGTAAATTTTAGCGTAGGTACAATGCATAAAATATTGGAAAATGCAAGCTGTCTGTATTAAATACGAGAAATTAACAATGGCGCAACATAATGAAAATTATTCAGATTACTACAAACAGAACTAAAGAAAAAGTACAATACAAGTACCTACTAAGCTCTGAAATATTTCAAATAAAATCAAATTCTACTAAAATCAGAATAGGTATCTTACCTAGCAACGTAATCTAGTTATGTAAATCTAGTCATAATGTCGCTTTCTCTTCTTACTGACTAGCTGAGACTGTTGCGAGTGATCAGACATGGAGGCTTGACTCACATCTATATCTTCAGTTGACTCCTGATTCAGATTTGGTTCGGCTATTGTGTTGTATGCCACAGACTGTTGAGTCATTTGCAGTTGAGTTTGCGACAATCTGGAACTAATGAGATAAGATTTGAGGATTAGTCATTAATTGAATCGCAATGAAAGAAAGAAAAGAAAGAAAGAAAGAAATGACGTTTATTAAACACACACATAAAAAAAATAAAAATAGAAAAAAATACAAAATAACACCCACTAAAATAAAAACACAGAAACATAGTTACATAACAATACTATATGGTACTTGGGTGTTCATAATGTATGACTGAAAAGAAAATTTTTGATGTCTGTCCTTAGTCTATGTACTGGTGATATGTCTCGAGAAGCTATCATAATAATGTTTTTGAATGAAATTTTGACATGCCGGCTACTACAGCATACGGTAGGTATCTCAAAAGCGTTAGTAGGACACAGAAACTAACCCCGGAACAAGTAGTCCAGACCGAACTATAATTAAAATCTATCCCTGTACCAATTTTCATCCAGATCCATTTTGTCATATAAAGAGTATCAAAACAATTACATTACAAACATATCCATCCATCGTCACAAACTTTGATAATTATTTATTTTATAATATTAAGTAGTAGAATTTTCATTGGAATCTTTAAATCAACTGCCTTAGACACTATATTTTGAGCTTTTGGAAGTTTACTCATATAAGCTACTAGCTGTTGCCCGCGGCTCCGCCCGCGTGGAATTCGGATTCCGGTCCAACTTTAATGTATGGAAATCTGCCCGATTTATTGACATTTATGCTCACTGCTCCGCTCCCTTTAGTAGTAGCGTGATGTTATATAGCCTATGTTACTCCCAGATAGTGTAGCTTTCTATAGGTGAAAGAATTATTGAAATCGGTACAGTAGTTCCGGAGCCTATTCATTACAAACATACAAACATACAAAAATAGGTACAAATCTTTCCTCTTTATAATATTTTTATAAGCTACTAGCTGCCCCGGCGAACTTCGTACCGCCATATTTTCGGCCCGCGTGGTATTTTAATCCCGTTCCCGCTGCACCCTTATCACTTAGGGGGATGAAAAATAGATGTTGGCCGATTCTCATAGATACCGGATAAGCACAAAAAATTTCATCAAAATCGGTCAAGCCGTTTCGGAGGAGTTCGAGTACGCATCCCGTGACAGAAGAATTTTATATATTAGAAGATGAGTAAACTTCCAAAAGCATTAGAGTTAAAATACAAAAAGGGCTAACCTGTCATTATTCAACCGCTCCAATTGTTCAGCACTGAAATCAATTTTACAGCAAGGCCACTTCTCCACTTTCTCTAAGTACCTCTTCAGACATCTTGTATGAACTGCTACACCGCAACCTGGACAATTGTAACCCTGAAATAGATTACCACAAAACATACTTGAGTGTTTGTATGACTTGGTGTTGCTACAGCTCTATCTGGTGATGAACCTGTGGTGATACTACAAGTATTCAGCGCCATCTAGCGGCAGCAATCTGAGCTGCTTCGAACTTCTTCCAATCCTGGATCGCAAAAGTGAAATTCACGGCTTTGCTTAATATACAACATTCCAACATTAACAATACTTGCCTTCTTGCCTCCTCCCTTTGTGTCAGAGGAAAATTTATTAATAACTATAGTTAAGAACATCATATTAGTTATTCTGACTAGACCAACTCTTTTTGATACCAAGATATCATGATATATTTAGATATATTTTTTTTAAGCAGTAGTACCACTCACTTATTAGTTGTAGCTTCTAAACTACTTGTACAACAGTATTTTGAACATCTTATATTATTTATTATACTGAATAACAGTACCTAAATTGGTATTCCTGAAGCATTTGAGCAGCCTTTACACCAACATGGCATGAGGGCTGTTTGTTTTTCTACTCTATGCAAATAGGTTATTCAAAAATGGTACATCCATACTAATATTATAAATGCGAAAGTAACTGTCTGTCTGTCTGTCTGTCTGTTACGCTTTCACGCCTAAACCACTGAACCGCTTTTGATGAAATTTGGTATAGGGGTAGATTAGACCTTGGAAAAGGACATAGGCTATGTTTGGTCGCGATAACCGACATCCACGCGGGCGGAGCCGCGGGCAAAAGCTAGTGGGTTATAAATACTAACAAAAATTTGTGTTAAACCTACTCTATAAACAATTTGCTTGCAGAGACAGCATTCGGCAATGGTATCTGGCATGTTCTGACGAAGGTAGACTTCAAACTCATGGATAGCTCTGACACCGAGTGCATAGTTATTCTCTTCCTTGTCTAAATAGCGCATCTTACACCACAGATTGAGCAGCTTCTGTAACATCACAAAATTATTCTTAGTAATGATTTAACATAAAGATTGATGGATGCTCCACAATGTATAATTTGGAAGCTACTAATTACATTTTGTTTAAAATAGTATGTTGTTAATCTCTGAATTTGAAAATTCCAAATAAAGTTCCTATTTTTTTTCAGGTCAACTTACTGTACTGTACCTATACAAAATACTTAAAAGATACATACATAAAATCACGCATTTATCCCTGGCGGGTTAGGCAGAGGTGAATTAACACCCACATTTCACAAATCAATGTATTAGGTCCCACGTAATAGGGAATGAGCCTATTGCACTATTGTTGTCTCGAGCCACGTATCTTAGGCTGAGTCTGGGCTGTATCTCTCTGTATGATGTTTAACAGGCCTATCCCTTAGTCGTCTTGTACAACACCACATGGGAGGAGATGGGGTGGCCCAAAATCTACTCTGCCGGGAACCATGCAGCCTAAAGGATATACTTTCGGTACTTGTAAACATATCTCTGAGTAAGTAATGAACTACCAGTACCACACCACTTAGCATCTCCAACATCATTCATAAAGCAGGCTAGTTGTCAACCAGTCTTGAGCAGATATTGGCCACAATTTCAGGCATTCTTAGAGGTGGGCCCACCCTATCCCTCTCCCTTACACTTGAGTTAACCTTCTTGGAGAATATGTGTCACACAAATACACCACTTCTTCTGATTTCTAGAAGCCTATAGAACTTATATACTATTAGATACTTTTTATACAACACTTTTAAAAATATGTAATACTATTTTGGCAAAAACTATTAATTTTATCTCCAGCAGTAATGCCATCGACCAGGCTGACAATCCACTGCCACATTCCGGGTCCCTTTGTCCAAAACTACTGGGGCAACCTAGGTACACTGTTATCTAGACCCAAATTAAGCTTGCCTTATAATAAGAGTTCTAGGATAGAAATCAACTTAGATAGGTACTTAATTTCTTTTTTGTACATACACATTACATGTACTTAGAAAGACCCAGTAATTAATATAAATATATTCACACAAATATGTGCACTGAGCAGGATTAAAATCTATGACTGCTATCATGTTACACCACAGAGGTCATTGTGATATTAATATAACAATTCTATGAAAACATAATTTACATGAGCTCTTTGGGGTGTATAGGCAGTCATAATCTATGCTTGGTAAATTTGAGCTCATACACTATACAAGTTGCACCCCATGCTATGCCCTGTGCTATGCTGTGCGTAAAGAGCACATTTTATGTCCAAGGTATATGTCCCAAGAAATATTACTGATTGTCTATCTAAACTCTCTATAAAAAAATAGTACCATACTTCTGAGTTAGTTTACTTACTTGCGCATCAATCTTGGTAAATGAGGATTTCATAGTACTGACTAAATTTAAAGCATTTATTCCTGTGACTTGTCTAGATTCAGTGGTCATGATTTGCTCAATAAGTGTTCTAAAGAACTCCAATTCCGTGGGGGTAAAAACACTGTGTGCTTTGGTGGCATCATCGTAACCTAAAGACATGAAGACAACTACCTCTTCTTCAGTCACTTCATCGTTTGTAATTTTAATGGATTGTTGTAACTGACGTATGTTGTCATTGATTCCTTTTATCATATCCTGAATATTTAGTTCTGCATTACCTGAAATGTGTAGAATCAAATTGTCAATAAAAAGGTCGAATGCGGATTTGTAAAACGGCGGCTTATTCCTACAGAAATGTTTAAGACGATGTATTAATTCACAGCATTAGTCGCATGCAAGCATAAGCAGTATGAAGATCAAATTGTATTTCAGTACTAAGTAAGTTACAATGAGTATACGTACCAGAGTACTTTTCCATTATTTTTGTAATTTCTTGCATTGGTAGGACTCCTTGGCTAGCTATAGTCCTAAGGAGATATCGGTGGTCATTTCCGTAAGTCATTTTTGATACTTTAAACTCTTTTATTGTTCTCAAGTATTTGTGTTATACTTTAACAACAATAAGTAATACGGTACGGTACACGGTTAACTTAAGTTATTACAAAACTGACAAAACAAAACAAACCGCGAAAAAACAATAGCGATCCGCGATTGACAAAACATAGGGATGTTCCATTCGATTCGAAATTTATTATTAACTATTATGTTATTCGATGCAATAGAATCAGATTTATTCGATTTTTCAATAAATACAATGGCTTTCAATCCGTTGGTATACAAAGTATGTATAGGGGGATAATGGTACGAAAAATATTAATTTTCAGTTTGTATAAAATTCAGAAGTAGTTATGTAAACATTAACCCTACTATCCACCGAATAAAAACACTTTTGTAAAATTGAAGTGCGTGTCACACAAAACCTGCTGCGACATTTTTCTTTATAAATTTTAGAGAAATGGTACTTTTACAATTTAAAAGTAATTTAAAAATATTAAAAAAAAGTAATTTTATTTCATAATCTTATTAACTTAGTGATAAGAAACCTAACCATAATTCCAAAATTTATTCTTAAAGCTAATACTGCGTTTCGAGATAAAGATAATATTCTAGACTTACTACGATGAACAGACTTCTTTATATCATTATCATAATTATATTATATACTACTTTGCCAGTCTTTGTGGCGTGCCGTTAGTGACTGCTATCGCTACGCAGGAGGCTCGGCTTCTCAGCTTAGTGCAAATATTTGTGTGCATGAATAAGAGTATTTCCATTGGTCTGATGGTGCCTCGGAAAGCACGTTAAGCTGTCGGTCCCAGTTGCCACATGAATACTTAGTACACTAGACTAGCAGTCGTCACGGGTAGTTGGAGACCTAAAAAGTCCAACAACAATGCTTTGATATCGCCAATGGGTTGTGAAGGCAGTCGATTCACGGAAAATATCAAAGTTCAGCCAAACCCAGAGTTAGACTGGAAAAAGTGGATCCCCGACCCCGAGGTGAAAACTTCGGAAGCGATTGGGATTAACGCTAGGATGAAGAAGAAGATCATAAATTACTACTATGGCATGGTTGTTTTTGCAAGATCACAGGTTTATCGTTGTATTTTAAATTTCAGCAGTTTTGGCCCGCGGTTTCACCCGCGTGGATGTCGGTTATCGCGACCAAACATAGCCTATGTCCTTTCCCAAGGTCTAATCTATCTCTGTACAAAATTTCATGAAAATCGATTCAGTAGTTTTAGTTTCACATCGGACTCGCCTTCTGGCACTGTATTTAGGAGAAAATTGGACTCTTAACAAAAAAAAAATAAGTAAAGCCCGACCAGTAAAATAAAATACCTCGCCATATTGCGGTAAACTATTGGAACTAATTTCTTCATATGGTAACAATCTGTACAATGTCATGTCATGTCTGTCAGTGTGGTATCAATTGTGCGTGTTGTTGAGTTTGAGAGCGCTACAAAACTACAAAACTATAGTAATATGCCGAAAAATATTAAAAGCCAGTTAAGAAAAGTAATTTATAATATAACAAAGTATTTGTCGGATAAAAAGTAGGAAGGATTGGACTCTGTTCCTCTAAATAACATCACGGACCTTGTTGTCAACATGACGGGTAGGTACATCATAGAGTACGTGCTATTGAAATTGGCCTAATCTACTGATTTTACTGTGACTATTCACATTTTTAGGTATATCCCGATCTTCTGTAATAAAAATACGAAGAGAAGGTCAAACGTCAAATGTATTTTCTACGCCTAAGAAAAATAAGCCTAACGCAAAAAAGAATGCTCGACTATTTTGATCTCTGTGCTGTTAGGCATAAAATACAAGAATTTTATGCAGTCCGAAAAACAATATCGCGTGGTCCCTGTTCTATACCTAATGTAATGTAACTGTATGTCTAACTTGTATTTACCATTCCAAGCAGTAAACTATTATACGGATACTACTGTGTTGTGATTTGTGCCCAGTCCTTGTAACCAGTATAACACGCCGCGTCTATTTTTCTATTTTAACCAGAAAACTTAACAGAGAAAAACTTAACTTTTTAACAGAGAAAAAAAAATACATTTTAGTGAAAGTTTTGTATATTAAACACGTACTACAAGTTGAAATTATCTTTTAAAATACGAAGCTGCATGAAATGAGCAAGCAATAGGTATATTAATTCGTTTGTAATATCGGACACGATCTTTTTTGTATCGAAACTTTTTTAAGAACAAAGCAACTTAATCAATGAAATTAAAAAAAAAGAAGTCTATAACTCACTTTTGTGAATAATAGCAATGAAAAACATGACAGCCTCCGTGGCGTAGCGGTAGTGAACGTGGCCGCTACGCAGGAGGCGCGGGTTCGATCCCCACTCAGTGCAAATATTTGTGTGCATTAAATATGGGTATTTGCATTGGTCTGGTCGTGCCTCGGAGAGCACGTTACGCCGTCGGTCCCGGTTGCCATAAGAACATCTATGGCAGTCTTTACGGGTAGTTGGTGCCCTAAAAAGTCCAAAAACAACGGTCTAGCTGCAAAGCTTCTATATCACTTAATGTTAACATTGGGTCGTGGAGGTCAGGTGGCAATCGCTTCACGGAAAATATCGAGGTCTAGCCAAATCTGTAGCTATGACTGGTAAAAGCGGACCCCAGACTCCAAGCTGAAAGCTTCGGATGCGACTGGGAATAACGCTAGGAGGAAGAAGAAGCAATGAAAAAGTCAGTTTTATATTAGGTGTCATTCCGTGCTTAATTGCGGGAAAATAAAAGCCTGTTCATAAGCAAGTGTGTTGAAAACTTGTCATTTTACATGTGTATCACTATACTTGGTGTTGTCATAACCATAGATGTTTTTGGCGCCCCCAGTACGGGTTTTTTATTTTATTGGTCGGACTTTACTTTGGTATGCCGTCATCGGTTGCGCCTTGGATGCTTTGATGGCGTGAAAGCGGAACGCGGCGTGAAGGCGTGAAAGCGGAACAGACAGACAAACAGTGTCTGTCTGTCTGTCCGTGACAGACAGAGAGTTTCTTTCTCATTTATAATATTAGTATGGATATGGATTATCCCGTCAATTTCGTCATAAAGCCTGACATGATGATAAATCATTAATAGTGTAATATAATAATAAAAATTTCTTAAAGCAATATTGGCTCATCGGGTTAGTAACAATTTCTTATTTGGCTATGTTAGTGACAATTAATTAAACAATGACAAATTAAAACAGGATTAAACGAAAATCTTGTGTATACCTTTTACGCTCCTAAACCTAAACCGCCAATACTTAGCTTGTATAAAATTGAGACTTTATTACTTCTAGTGAAAAAATTAAAATTGTGGTAGCCTATAATTTCTTATAAAATGAACTAATAAAGGCTAACAATCTTACTAAATAAATTTAAACGGAAGGAAATACTACAAAGTTATCAAACTCATCGCATTAATTAGGAAATATATGACATCAATCTCGCATTTTTAATACTTCATAATATACGATTCGAATCTATAAAATCGATTTCAAACAACAGGATTGAATATTATTTGGATTGATACGGTATATCGATTCAATTGAATGGAGTGGACATCCCTAAGTAATGTTTAGATTTTGACTTTTGTTTTGGCATTTGGCATTGACATTTTGACAGAACACTTTATTGCCACAGATACCCAAATACAAGGTATGTTCGAGAAGCTAGCTTGTTAACTTTTATTTTGGTTTGTATGAAAAATAAAATACTGATATTGTGTTATTTTGTAAACAATAATATACATACACATTTTAATTAAATTATAAATAGATCCGTATTTTGAAAGTTGCTCTATAATTTTTTTAAGAGTGCGGTCATAGTAATAATAATAAGCAAGCAAGCGAGCTCTCTCTGCAACCGACACCTATAAATACCTGGGTATGTCGCAGGCGTTGGCATTTCCGAGGCTGGTATGAAACAATCATTGCAGGAGCGTTTCTTTGGCCGTCTGAGAAAAGGTTTTTTTTTTTTTTTTTTTTAGTTCTGAAAACTCTTTTATCAGGGCGGTAATAAGGTTCGCGCTTGTAATGGTTGGGTCATGCCAGTTTTAATGTACTCCTTCGGCATACTCAGGTGGACTCAGACAGAACTTGATGCCCTGGAAAGGAAGGTCCGTTCGCATCTGCTCACTGCATACCGAATGCATCATCCGCGTTCATCTGTGATGAGGTTGTACATACCGCGGAAATGCGGGGGTCGTGGTTTTTTAAATGCTCTTGGCATAACCGTGAGGTGTGCAACCTCGGGGAATATTTCCTGCACAATGACGCGGGTATGCATCGTGATGTAGTGATGGTAGATAAAAAGACTTACCCCGCTCGGTCTGGCTAAAGAGAACTGGCGCAAACCTGCAGTGTTAAGTATTAATGACCGCAGGGATGTATGGAAGAGCAAGGAGTTGCATGGTCGTTTTTATCGGGCTCTACATGGGCCTGATATAGATATACCAGCCTCTCTATGTTGGCTACGCTTCGGTGACCTGTTTGGGGAAACCGAATGGTTTGTTTTTGCAATTATGGACGAAGTTGTTATGACGAATAACTATCGGAGGTATATCATAGGGATGGTACCTACGGTTGACATTTGTCGGGCGTGTCACCGTCCCGGGGAATCCCTTAGACATATAATCTCTGGTTGTTCTCGTCTTGCCAACGGCGAGTATTTGCACAGACATAACCAAGTAGCCAGGATAATCCATCAGCAACTTGCCCTGAAGTATAACCTTGTGGAACCAGAGGTACCATACTACAGGTATGTGCCCGACCCAGTTCTCGAAAATGGGCATATCACGTTGTACAGGGATCGATCTATTATCACTGACAGGAATATTGTTGCCAATAAGCCTGATATAGTGATAATAGATCGATTATAGCGCCGTGCAGTAATAGTTGATATCACTATCCCTCATGACGAGAATCTCGTGAAGGCAGAAAAAGAAAAACAAATTAAGTATTTGGACTTGGCCCATGAGATTGTCGACATGTGGGATGTGGACTCGGCTATTATTGTACCGATAGTCGTTTCAGTTCACGGACTTATCGCCAAGAGCCTCGATCAACATCTTAAGAGGCTCTCGTTAGACGGTTGGCTCAAGGGCTTGATGCAGAAGGAGGTTTTGCTAGGCACGGCACGTATAGTGAGGAAGTTCCTCTCCCTGGAGCCCTAACCACCGGCAGCTTGGTCCCTGTACCTAATGCCGGTGGGACACTATTTTTAATATTTTTAAATGTATTTTTTTTTAAGTAGGTATACATATTTAGAAATATAATTTATATGTATAAATTTACATTGAATAAAGAGGAATAATAATAATAATAATATATCTCTTTATTGTATGTACACAAATACAGAGGAATACAGGAAAAGAAAAAAGAAAAATACAGTAAATACAATTGGCGGCCTTATCGCACAAGGCAATCTCTACCAGGCAACCATGGGATGGAGTGAGTTAGATAATAAATTGGTAGTTTCCGGTGTACCTACAATTATATTATTTACATTATTATTTATGCTCTGATATATTAGTCATAGATACAATACATACTATATAATACATACATATATATTTATATCTATATTTACATACTTACTGCATAATTATATAATTTATAATGAAACGGTACCTACCATTAGGTACCTAATATTTATACTTATACATAATATACTATTATAAAATACACATTATAGGAAAACAGCGTGGGCATGAATAAAGGAGATAATAGAAAGAGAAGGAGAAGGATAGTGGTCATGGTTCCTGCAAGTAGTAAGCTGTAACCAGTTTTTTGAAGACGGGCAGAGATTGTGCACGTCTTACCTATAGAGTAGGTACTTACCTATAGGCAAAACAGTAATAGGTACACCTTTGATTCAACGTTAACATTATGTAAATCATGAACCGCGAAAGTTTAAAAGTTAGTAAATTATAGATAGTGGTTTAAAATCACGAACGACCTTAGCACTACTATGAGATTCATCAACGTAGAGGCTTTGATTATTTAATAATCAAAGCGCAGAGCCTGTACCTACTGCTGAGTTATTCCGGTTGGATCCCCAAATATGATCCACTGCCGATTTTTATTCATCATAGGCATAACCCTAGCACATTCTTACGAGTTGTGGGTCAATGGCTGGGTCAGGTTTTGGATGGGTGACCGTTGTTTACATTACGAGGTTAAGCTTAATTGAGTGGGTCGGGTTTTGGATGGGTGACCGTTGTTTACATTACGAGGTTAAGCTTAATTGAGTGGGTCGGGTTTTGGATGGGTGACCGTTGTTTACATTACGAGGTTAAGCTTAATTGAGTGGGTCGGGTTTTGGATGGGTGACCGTTGTTTACATTACGGGGTTAAGCTTAATTGAGTGGGTCGGGTTTTGGATAGGTGATGTATTGTACATATTTGAAAAATAAACAATCTTAAATGAATAAATTAAAAAAAAAAACTAAAGTAAATATTTAAAAAATGTAATCTTGACAAGTTTACAGGCTGTAATATGAAAAACAAAATTGTTGCAATAATTATTTTTTGTCAATCGACAGGTGATTGAAAAATTAACTGATTGACTCCCTACACTGAATGGAACCATCGTGTTTCTAAGTGCCAAGTCTATACTATATTATTCTTTGTAAAAGTGCAGAAGAAATCCGCCTTTATAAGGACTCAAAGATCCATATATCTAGACCCAAAGTAACCACACCAACTAGCTTGGGTCATGGATTCTGATATACGAATATACATACTTAGTTAAGTTTCCTTTTGTAAATACATACATAAAAACACCCAGGCCAATGCAAATAGATACATTCATGCATACAAATATTTGCAATGAGCGGGAATCGAACCCGCGACGTCGAACGCTCTTACGCTACGCCACGATCATCGCCGTATAATCGTAAATGTTCAGAGCCTCTTTTCTACTATTTCCTCCTTTTTATTAGGGTTCCGTAGCCAAATGGCAAAAAACGGAACCTTTATAGATTCGTCATGTCTGTCCGTCCGTCCGTCTGTCTGTCTGTCTGTCCGTCCGTATGTCACAGCCACTTTTCTCCGAAACTATAAGGCCTATGCTGTTGAAACTTGGTAAGAAGATGTATTCTGTGAACCGCATTAAGAATTTCACACAAAAATAAATAAAAAGCATTAAATTTTGGGGGTCCCCATACTTAGAACTGAAACACAAATTTTTTTTTTTCATCAAACCCATACGTGTGGTGTATCTATAGATAGGTCTAAAAATGCTATTGAGGTTTCTAACATAATTTTTTTCTATACTGAATAGTTTGCGCGAGAGACACTTCCAAAATGGGAAAATGTGTGGTCCCCTCCCCCCCTATAACTTCTAAAATAAGAGAATGATAATTCTAAAAAAAATATATGATATAAATTGCCATGCAAACTACCACTAAAAATGGGTTCGAATGAGATCCAGTCAGTAGTTTTTTTTTAATACGTCATAAACAGCAATTTTCGCCTTTGCTACTACGGAACCCTTCATGGGCGAGTCCGACTCGCACTTGGCCGATTTTATTTAATTAATGAAAAGGTGAAGTTCTTCCATATATCCTGTAGAACGCAGGCGTATAAATTCCAGATCTGTAATTCTTAACATTAATAAGAAAAACGGTTTCGAAATTACCGATTTTTCGACGTTGACCTGATTAGGGGCCTTAATTGGGACAAGTTTCTTACAGCCTCAACTTTTCCAGACAGTGACCGACTGAAATTTTCCCAGTTAGAAGTTGATCAGTAACATGTTGGTACCACTTATCGGTTGCAATTTCTTTTGTTAGCCGTCGTTTTGGGTTTGGCAATTCCACACTATTAATTTTTATAATATTTACAATTTGCAAATTTGCGTCGTCTTTCAAAGCTTTCAGAAGCTGATACAAGTTTGGGTTTTTCGGTAGACTGCTATTGAGCTTTTTATGCCAGGATTCCACAGCATTGGTCGTGCGATGGCGTTGATTGTAGACACACCAAGTATTAATGAAACTTTCATCTTCTAGCCATTGTGTTACCATGTAATCATTGAATGTTTGTATTTCTTCAGATTGCGGGCTATCTTCCATTACGTAGCACCAGCCATCTGAGATATATTCTCTCGGTAGCAGTGGTAATAAGCCTGATAGTGCTACATGTTTACGAGATCGTTTGTCTTTTGTCAAATTCAATGCTTTGGCTTTCTTCCATATGTTATGCGTGAAATGAAAGTAACATCCTTTTATTTCAACTGAGGGAAAAATAGATGATATTGCATTCATTGCACCTTGTTCGAAGTCTGTCATATATTTAAGTGGCTTCCATTCTGGTATATATTCCTTTATTAACTGAAAAAGTTTCATATAGATTTCTTCAGTTTTTCTGTTAAGTAAAGCATAATAAAGGTACTATTCGTGTGTGCTCTTCATCACTTTCAAGGTCGCCATGGATAGTGTAAAGTTGAACGAATGGTGATGGGCAACAATCAAAAGTTCCATCACTTAGATAACATTTAATGTGTTGAATATTTTTAAGAACCCTTTTATCTGCAAAAATTATTATACGAATATCGGAGGTCTCCTCATAATGATTGACCAACACAAAATTTTCAAATTGAGAAGGGATTTCTACTTCTTGAACATTTTTACACTGTATCTTTGATATACCAGCTTGTTTATTTCTAGCATCATACAAAGCAGTTTTTATTTTTGTAAACGTCGGAAGCTTCTTTACTAGGTCTAAGCCGGCGTCGTTGAACTCCGCCTTGAAACTGTTGTAATTCCTATTCATATTCATGCATACAAATATTTGCACTATAACTCGTTCGCTAATATGTCAAATCGCACCAAATTATCTTTGACTTGCAATAAAACATAACTCACTTGACAGTGAAACCGTAGTTCTTATTTTCGCGATTTCACGGAATCGTTGGTTTTACTATAACTCGCTCACGACTCTCCTGATCATGTGACCTAAAATCAAATTAACTACGAAGCACAATAACTCCATATGCAATTTAAGCATTTTGCTTTATAGACAAAAGACGAAATGTAAAGAATCAACGGTCACCCATCCAAAACATGGCCCAGTCAATTAAGCTTAGCCTCGTAATGTAAGAACGGCCACCCATCCAAATCCTGACCCAGCCAATTAAGCTTGACCTTGCAATGTAAAGAACGGCCACCCATCCAAAACCCGACCTAGCCAATTTTGCTTAACCTCGTAATGTAAACAACGGCCACCCATCTAAATCCTGACCCAGCCAATTTTGCTTAACCTCGTAATGTAAACAACGGCCACCCATCTAAATCCTGACCCAGTCAATTTTGCTTAACTTCGTAATGTAAACAACGGTCACCCATCCAAAACCCGACCCAGCCAATTTTGCTTAACTTCGTAATGTAAACAACGGTCACCCATCTAAATCCTGACCCAGCCAATTTTGCTTAACCTCGTAATGTAAACAACGGCCACCCATCTAAATCCTGACCCAGCCAATTTTGCTTAACTTCGTAATGTAAACAACGGTCACCCATCCAAAACCCGACCCAGCCAATTTTGCTTAACTTCGTAATGTAAACAACGGTCACCCATCTAAATCCTGACCCAGCCAATTTTGCTTAACCTCGTAATGTAAACAACGGCCACCCATCTAAATCCTGACCCAGCCAATTTTGCTTAACTTCGTAATGTAAACAACGGTCACCTATCCAAAACCCGACCCACTCAATTAAGCTTAACCTCGTAATGTAAACAACGGTCACCCATCCAGAACCCGACCCACTCAATTAAGCTTAACCTCGTAATGTAAACAACGGTCACCCATCCAAAACCTGACCCAGCCATTGACCCACAACTCGTAAGAATGTGCTAGGGTTATGCCTATGATGAATAAAAATCGGCAGTGGATCATATTTGGGGATCCAACCGGAATAACTCCTACTGCTGGAGCTATAAACTTAAAATCGGTGAAATTTTGGCAAGTGATGTCTTATACGGCATCTGATTAAGCATTCATTAAGAAATATTTTGTGGAAATTTCATTGTTATGTGTGTGTGGTTTGTGTTTTGTGGGGGTAAAATAGGGAATGAAAGTTTTTATGAAAATCCTTCATTTGTGAAGTACCTAGGTACTTACTTGCGTCTGGGCAGAAATAAATGAACAAGTGTATCAGTGTATCTTAAGATTTCACTACAAAGGGGCTAAAACAAGCGATGAACGGTAATATGGAAGGAGTCTGTGCCTATACTGCCGTTCTTACGAAAAGTGCAATAACTCGTGTTATGGCGTGAAATGAGTTATGTACATATTCGGAATTAGCACAACAAGATCTATATATTCGCTTTAGACAGTTTTAACGTATCTATGACGGAGCCTGTTTTAATACTAAACATTACCGCAATATCTATATCTCAGCTCTATGGTTTACTTAGTAAGATCGACCTAACTATAGATAAGAATAAATTTCTTACGATATTAAAGTAGTTTACTATCAATGAGCGCAATTAGTGTAGTTATTGCATTTATAATTTGTATATTTAGTTATTTGTATCTTCATTCACTAGTTATTAGCGCAACAAGCGTTGATTTATTGCTGTTATCATAAGGAATCTTATTCCTGATTATTAGAATATTACTAAAATTTATGTAACAAACTAACAGATTAGGGTGTCCCAAAAAAATCAAAGTCGTTTTTTTTTAACGCATACCCTCTTATTTTTTTCCTTTTGGGTCAAAACAATTATTGATAAAATTTTAAGAAGCTAGGACCACGGTAACCCGTGCCGACTTGCATCAATAGATGCCAGTACTTTGCTCTCAGATTGCCGCGACCTAATGTGTCGATGTGCTTGTGATTACTCGTTATTTAGTTATAGAAATTGCATTTTTTGCAATCAGTCAACATGTCAGTGTAATTACGCAGCTATAGAAGGGATATATTTTTAATAGGTGAAGTAAAACATTAAATAGCAGGTTCAAAACTTCCGCCTAATGATGGACAAGTTCTAGCAGTTTTATTTTACAAAGACCGTGAAGTGGCTTTAACTGTCAATGAAAGCGCGAATCTCACTATTAGCGAGTGTACGAAGGTGGTCCGATAAGTATGTACACTATGTAGTTGGTCTAAAAAAGAAAAATGAAAATTTTGGAAAACTTTAGGCTACATAATAATTATTTCTCAACGTAGTTTTAGTTCGATGTACTTGACCCAGCGATGCTCCAACTTGTTTAATCCGTCTGATGCATACGTTTTCTCAAGATCTACAAAATAGGCCTCCGTGACGGTGATGATCTCCTCATTCGACTCATATTTCTGCCCAGTGAGTGATATTTTCAAGTTCGGAAACAAATAGAAGTCATAGAGAGAGCGGAGGTATGATGAGCCGGTGCCTTACCGTGACGGAGGAGTATTTTTTCTCCCTTAAATGGGGTATTTTTCTGTAATTCAGTATAGTTCAGCCCTGTGACCGTTTCGTCCCTCTCCAGGTAGTTGACGTAGAGGTGAATCCCAGAAAACAGGGGCTATCACCTTTCCAACCGATAGAACAGTCTTTGCCTTCTTTGGAGCACTTTTGCCGGGTTAAGAGTGAACTTCGTTTCAACTATTCCTTGTCTTTAGTGAATACCAATGGATCCATGGTTCATCGAAAGTTAGGAAATGATACAGAACCTCCCTTGGTTTGCGCTTAGACTGTGGCAAACACTGCTCTGAAGTGATCTCACGGTTGCCCTTTTTTCCGAAGTGAGCAATCGCGGCAGCCATTGCGCTGATACCTTTCTCATGCTCAAAATTTCATCACCATGTGGTCTTTAGAGATGTCTACTATCTCAGTTATATTGTACACCTTCAATCAGCGGCATGCCAATACGATATCGTAGAGTTTTGTAACGTTATCCTCCGTGGTATCAGTTTTTGGGGTACCTGGACGTGGCTTGTCAAAAACTGATGTGTGACCATGGTGAAACTTGATATACCAACTTTTGGTGGTCACCGTCGAAGGCGTAGAGTCACTGTACATAGCATCCAAGTTTTCCTTTTAACGTTGAGCGATTTCACTCCCAAAAATAAGAATCAAATTGCAGACAGATATTGCTTTCTTTCAATTTTTCAAAAATTCACGGATACATCCACTTCTATACGCGGTCAAAACAAAACTACGAGTCCGATTCTTTTTTATTGATTAATATTGATTTTTTAAATAATGTTTAAATTAATGGGTAAGATACGCGAAGAAATTTCATTTATATTTGTGATTTTTTTACTTTTGAAATAAATAAAATTTTAAATAATATTGAATTGTTTTCATTATCATAACCTAACATGATAACTGAAATTGATCTTGTCTATAAGGTATATTATTTTTATATTCATAGTTCCTCTATGAGTACAAAGAAACAATTTGTACTTGGGTACAAATTGTTTTTTTGTACTTTCAAACTTGCTTCTTACTAATGAAAACAGCAATAAATAAGTCACTTATTGCACTTCTGGTTAGGACACAGTTCATAAATAATTATTATTTGTTTATCAACAATGCATTATGTAAGTTTCCTAATTATTAGTGCAACAAGTACCTTAGTTATTACGGTTATAACTAGTAAACTTTCTTTCTACATACTAATAATACTAATCATAAGTAGTTTTATTGTTTTTTTATATCGAAAATAAATATATTTACAAATATTAAGTACTACATAATATTATTTACATTATTATCTAACAGTGGTAAAAGTTTCAAGTCAATACTAGGTATAGTGATGGAGATACAAACAAATCAAAAAATAAATCTTTAACCGCGTTTTTCTCGAAACCAACTTTTTCCTAGTTATTGCACTTTACGTAAGGACGGCAGTATAGATGCCATTAAATTTCGTTTGATTTATGTTTTGTGTGCAATAGATCGTTTATCGCACCGCGCCCAACAAACAAAGCAACAATATAGCATTAGATAACAAATACATAGACCGTTCTCCTATGAAACTTGTAATTGCTTCCCCGTTTCCTAATTACTACGTCCTGTGTCCCAGTTCTCTTATCAATTATGTCCCATATAAGATCACTATTATTATATTTATTATTTCATATAGATATCTATACTGTCTATGGAATCGACATTAGGTACATTTTAGATACTATCCACTCATTTTTCCATTATGTTATCAAGCTATGTTTTTGTAGGTAGGTACTTCGGTATACTAAAAAAAAGGGTTATTTCCAGTTGCCACCACTGTCGACGCCACCACTGGTACACTCTCATCCTAGCCTTAATTCCCAGTCGCATCCGAAGCTTTTTCAGCTCGGAGTCTGAGGTCCGCTTTATCAGTCTTAACTACAGATTTGGCTAGACCTCGATATTTTTTCGTGAAGCGATTGCCATCTGACCTCCACAGCCCAATGATAACATTAGGCGATATCGAAGCTTTGCAGCTAGACCGTTGTTTTTGGATTTTTTTAGGGCTCCAACTACCCGTAATGACTGCCATAGATGTTCTTATGGCAACCGGGACCGACGGCTTAACGTGCTCTCCGAGGCACGACCAGACCAATGCAAATACCCATATTTCACGAACACAAATATTTGCACTGAGCGGGGATCGAACCCGCGCCTCCTGCGTAGCGGCCGCGTTCACTACCGCTACGCCACGGAGGCTGGCTGTCGGCCTGACGCCATCACTGGTGACAAATGAAATATAATAGGTTTAGGGAATTAGGATGATAAGCATCTTTGAATAGGAATCTAATAAAGTATAAGTTTAGGTCATTCAAATTCTTTGTTTATTTTAAAGGTGTCAATCAAACAATTAACCTATTGTAGTCTATTGCTGGACATAGGGCTCTCCGCTCTCCCAATGTGCACCACGTCTGCCAATCCGCTTTACCTATGCTTCCGATCTTTAAATGTTATATTCCTGAAGATCAGGCAGAGATTGTACAGTAGCTAGCTACCTATTAGGTATATTACCATAAAATTCCCAGAAATATCTATCTGCCTATGTGGACGGTCTTTGTAACATAGACCCTAAAAATTTAATAATATTATAATCATACATTACTCTTCACATTTTTGGTTCCACACCACAGCAGCGCATTTTTAAATTTAATAATTATTTAACTTTATGCTCCAATAGCTTTATTTTTTATAGTCTATGTAAGGTACCTATACCTACCTATAATACTTAAAATATTGGCATTGAGTGCCAATATAGCCACCGCTTTAGTCGATTGGATATAAACTTTGAGTATCCATTAACAAATTGTCTCAATGACAATCGTTTGGTTAGCTAGACCTACCAGAGAGTACATAATTGTATGTAAATATTGAGTAGGTAAGTAGGTAGGTATACTACCCAATGTGTGTAGGGGCCCCACCAACATCTTCGGGGCTCCTGCCAATCTCACCAGCCGGGGGCGGCCTAACAACAGACTAGGGTCTGGATTCTCTTTTCGGAGTTAGATGTAGGTACAGACGGCAGTCGCTCATAGAACGTTCAACACGCCAAAGAACAATTTTTAGAAGAAGGAAAGTTCCCCAAAAATAAAGGTTTGGAGGTAATCCGGACTAACGTGTACCACGTGTACGCACACGCTAGTCTGAAGAACGAAGAATAAAAGTTCTACACTATACGTTCCAAGTCATACACAATACTACATAGCTGTTTTCAATATTTATTATAATATTAGGTAAGTGTAGTAGGTACGTATGGATCAACCACCCAAACATTAAGCTCCCACTTAACAAAGTTAAGTACGAAAATATAAACACAACATAAATTCATTAGTTTTCAGTACCCACGTATGCTTTTATAGATGGCATAACTCTCTCAGTAAATTATCTAAGCTACGAGCGCTTTCAAAACTTTTAATGGAGTCAATTTGGCTGCGCATTCAAAACACCTAACGTTCTGGATGCCGGGGCAGGCCAGGTAATGTACGATTTATATAAACATTAGTGCCGTGCCTTTCATACGAAAGCCAACTTTACAATATGTAATACATTTTGAATACTCATAAGGCACAGTCAAAGAACTTCATTTCTGAAGAGCAGTAACTATTGCACGTGCAACAAATTTCAGTTTGCTCTTTTATTATTCCCGTATAAAGCCTTGCTGTAGGTAGTTTCTTTTTGTTTTATGGCCACGGATGCAATCAGGAAAATGCGTCTACATGAGGCTGATGATTTGTTTTGTACTTTGGCGATATTTACGATAATTTAGCTTTTAGCTTTAGCTATTTTAAGTATGGTGACGTTCGTTATTGCCTAATATTTGCTTATTCAGTCAAGTCATTCGTTACATTCATAAGCTGAAAATTACTGGTAAAACAATAAAATTAATAAGCAACTTCTTGGTAGGTACCTAGGTACTTACCATTGTGATGACTTATTAAGTTAACTTTTTTTTGTTTTGGTGCATCTCCAGCTATCACTCCTGAATTTATAGGAAGTTATTATAACTAGCTTCCTTAATATTGTAGGGTAATGAGTGAAGTTCTTTTTTATCCTATACCTACTGCGGCACAATTTATCGCTCTGCAAATTGGTAAATGTAATTCCTGCTTTATTACCTATGTTTGGGACACAGTGCGCCATTTTCCTCATCTCTTGACCTCCAGTAGGGAGCGAGTCTATTATTGCCGTCTATTGGGAACGTTTCCAGACTTTCAGACAAAGAATTACCTAATTGAATTTAAACGTTTATGGTCGTTTACGATTACGTTACTATCAGAGCAAACAATATAAAATGGTAGGTAAATAGATATCTATAATAGTAATACCTAATATAAATTAATTTAAATTTCATTAATATCGTCATCACCAAACTTGATCGAACCAATGATCGAACACAATAGATACGCGCTGAAATTTCAGTCATATTTATCTGTTTAATCTTTCTGTGACATTGTTCTAAAATGAGGCATTTATAAGATTGACAAAGAAAGAACAAAACTATGTGACCACTGGCATCTATAATTTACCTATAGTCACCGCGCGCGCGACTATGTCTGCTGAAAAGTACCTAGCCGGAACGTCGGACTAGGTAAATGTAAATAATATCTACTAAATCAATAGAGTCCGTTGAAAAGCGATTACTTATATTTAAAAGAAAGAGATATATTTATTTCTAAGCCTTTAGTAAGAGTTTACTATGAAATTATATTCTTTAGTTCATCCGTAACTAAAGCATTTTCTTCGTTAAATGAATATTTTTTGAAGAGTTCCACAAATTGATTAGGCATTTAGAACACTTATTATGGCGAAACTGTTACGAGTTCTCTTTAGTAAGTTGACGCTCTCCATACATCATAATACCTAATTACAAGCTTTGATACCTGAAACCTCTGTTTGGATACGCGGTTTATTGGTACTAGGATTTTATTTTTATTTCGTTTATAAAAGAAAATTAACTAATGAAAATTGGCGATTGGAAAAGAGTGGTCGTAAAGTTTTATTGCCAGATTCTTTTTTCATTCGGAATTGAAGTTGTGTGATTTCCATTAGATACCACATAAGTTTAGTGTTATAAATTTATAATTTAATTTCAATTAAATGCCTTCATATTTCAATGGATATAAAATGAGTTATAGTAATAAAAGACAGTACTTTAGCTATGACTCTTAGTGTACCTATAATTTTTAGCGTGCAATAAAGAATTAAATAAATAAAATAAAATAAATACTTTTATTAATTCATTTTGTTCATTAAACTTATAGTCCAGTCATTTGGGCGAAAACCTAGAACATTATCTGGAAAGTTTTCCGGGAGTTTTGAAAATTGGCAATTTTATAGATTTTGATATGCTCTTTCCAAATTTGAACTTTGCCACCTCGTATGTTTGCCGCTCGCGCCGCCATTTTGAAAAAATGGCGCCCTAAAGCAGTTTTTTGATAATTACTCCTTTCCGACGCATTTTACAGGAAATACATATTATACAAAATAAAAGTATGGGAAATTTCCTACAATTTGTCATAATTTTATTTTCCCTAAAATTTATAGTTTCGGTTTAGGAGCGCCGTAAAGTGCAATTCAATACACGTTTCGGCAGAAATACTCATTTCTACACCACCATGAGGTAGAGAAATCGGCGCGCATTTTTTATCGTGGTATCCCTTCTTATCTACTTCATTAGAAGCCATGGCTCTGTAAATGCAAACGAAACTGTGAAATGATAAACGTATACTGATGACTCAGACTAAATATTTCTATTGAGCTCAGCTGGGGCCAGATGTTTCTTAGAAGGGAAAGAAGGGGCCTGACCATGAAGGGACGCATTTTTTTATACCTGCGGAGACATGACAGACTATAGTTAGCTAGGTTTTCCTACTATGGAACAATATTTAACCTTCGTATAATTTTTACAATTTACAAATCACAGTATGAGCAGTTTAAAGTAAATATTACACGTTGGTGTGGATGTATAATGGTTTACGGCGCTCGTACGCCGAAACTATTGATTTTAGGAAAGAAAAGGTTGTGACATAAATTGTAGGAAATTTTCTCTACTTTTATTTTGTGTAATATGTTTTTCCTGTAAAATGCACCGGAAAGGAGTTATTATCTAAAAACTGCTTTTGGGCGCCATTTTTTCAATATGGCGGCGCGAGCGGCAAACATACGAGGTGGCAAAGTTGAAATTTGGAAAGAGCATATCAAAATCTATAAAATTGCCAATTTTCAAAACTCCCGGAAAACTTTCCAGGTAAAAATACCAAATGAATGAACTATTAGCAGCTACGAAGAAATGAAATATAAAACAGTAAGATATTTTTTCCTTGTCAGTTCGATGTTCAATAAGTATTCTCGTCATTGTTCAACGTTCAACAGTACGTGAAACGTTAACAATCCGGTTTGAAGGCAGTTAGGGAAGTTTTAATGGAGCAATTTAAAGGTGTATTGAAAACAGCCCGCTCTGAGAAGCGACAGACAGAATTGAACCAGGTTGCGAGGCTCCACCTCAGCCGATTAATAAAACCAACTGTAATTTCACGGTATCTTACCTAATTTTAGCATTTTACTGTACATAACACTCTTGTTTGACTTTGGAGGACTTTTGGAAATGTGTTGTTTGTTTGTTGAAATAGAATAATAATAATCATAACTATTTTTAATTCTATTTGTATTCTTCAATTAGAATATTTTTTACGTTATTTAATTTAATTTTTAATTTATATTATCTGATTTCATTTTAAGTGTACATACCTATTTATTATGAATATTATGATCTAAAATGGATTGAAATAAATGATTTGAATTGAATTTGAATTTGATTAACTAGCATCAACATCATTATCTGCGTCTAATACCTACCTACATCTACCGGACAGACAAACTAAGTTCTGAAATTATGATAATTTCAATTTCAAACTCAAAATACACTTCCACTGAATAAACGCAATACAAGCAAAGATTTAATATTGTATTTCTGCATGAAATATCTAGTTTTGCGTAGAACCAACTGAATGCACTCCATTAAAAGTTCTTGCGACGTTCATAACTCAGTTCTCGAAATTTGGTCTTAGCTAACGGTTCACCTTTAGTTATTTGAAATATAACAGTGTTGCTGCAACAGAATTTATGATTTGGTTATTTTTAGAAATTTCTCAGTTGCTTTTCGTCGTCAGAGAAAAATACCTTGTTCGTGATGGTAGGTAAACATAAATTCGCCCTCCGTTATATGGGACCTAGAAGAGTAACAGAAATGTGGTTGTCTGTCTATCTTTTTTTATGTAGGACACGTCAAACTGGTTTTACCTCGCCAGAAGGTAAGCTGAATGCAAAGTCTCACGAAAGAGGATCACCATTACAGACAGACAAGTACCTACCATGTTACAATGGTGGCACTCAGCTTGACGGCCTCACCAGATGCTTTTTCACGCCCCGCTCAAAGGACCCGGGATTGTAGGAAGAAGGAAACACGTGAGCTGGTAAGGAAGTCACCGAACCGCTTGGTTCTTGATGGAATATTTATACGTATTTAGAGAGATGTAAGCATAAAAATATAGGTATTTTTTTTAATTATAGTACTTTACGGAATTCAGTTAGAATACTCTGGGGAAATTACGACAAAATCTTGTATTCTCTGGATAAAAACGCATAACCTGGAAACTTGTTTAAGAGTTAATGTACACTTCTAAGACAATGGCTTTTGGTTTTAAAAGTGAATTTGCTAATGAATAAACCTATTGACATGAAATATTTTCCTATTCAGAAAGTTTAAAATTGTTAGGTACTTGGTAGGAATAACCTACCTAATAATATACCTATTTCTGAAAATAAGTGACGGATTTATCAATATAATCGTAGTTCACTCCATGAAAACAATATTTTTTTCAATGTTGCTTTTTACCGATAAAAGTCCGCACGAAATCCATCCAAATTCGTCATCCAGAAGAATTTGGATAGATTGAGCCTCGGTGGCTTAGTGGTCAGAGCATTCCCCCTGTAAGGGGAAGATCACAGGTTCGAGTCCCGCTTCCCGAGGTCGATTCTCTTTTCTATATCTTAATCGATTTGAATAGTTAGCATAATAAATGCTTCACCATTTCATTAAATTATTTGGTCGGAGACATCAAAAATCAATGTTTAAAAATGATTGTAAATTCATTCATTGGTACCGATAGTTCGTACGAGTATCGGTAGATGGCTCCCACCGTCGGATCCCTGGGCTGGCCTAGGTCTGATGGATATTTTTAAGACAACCTCACCTCGGCAACCGAGACGGCGCACATACAGGTATTTGCTCGATCTACGCGGCCAAAAGTCCCATTATCAAAAATTCAATAACATTCATAAAAACTAGTTCCACGATCAGAATATGAACCCTGGCACAATACCCATGCTTTATCTACCTGTTACCTTACACCCCGCCTCTGTGGCATCAGTCGCAATTTGACCGTTTCACTTAGTGTGCGTATTTCATGTTGGTGCTTTTCTAAACATCAAACTTTCGAAGTGTGTTTCTAAATTCTCAAGTTCTTCCTACGAATTGAAAGTGATGGATTCTGATGGACAAGGTAAAAGACTTATAAAATGCATAAATAAAATTATGATCAATTAACAAGCTATATTTTTTTTGTAGTGATAAAAAAACCCATTTTCACACCATAACTTATTTCAAAAAAAAATCTTTGCTAGTGTTTTTGTTTATGTATCGGGTTAGATCCGGCTATAATTTTTATTGTAGGTTATTCTCTGATCCTTTACTTTGTAAATACAGTGAAAATCATCTCCGGATACGTCCGGATAAATACAGTTTAGAGGTATTGAAGAGATTCAGCTAAATATCGTTTAAAATAGGAAATATCTTTTAGTGACTTTCTACATTGTATTTGTTTGTTTTAAGTTCAGAAGATGCATCAGGAGTAAGAGTTGTAACACGCCAACACTTATTTGATCTAATAAAGAAAGAAAATTTCCTTACTTTAGATGCCAAATTAAACTATTTAAAAGATAAACTTTTGTCATGTGAAGGTTACAATAACGACCAAATTCATGATTTGCAATCTGAAATAAAACAAAGGTGAACCAAAGCTCAAGATAAATTTATAAAATACAACCGGTCTTGGCTGGAAGGCACTTTTGGAATACCTGTTGATAAAACTTCTCAAAAAGAGCCAGAGCAAAAGGCAAAAGACTGAAGAACTGGGTTCTAACTTTGAAAAGCAGACTTTTATACATGCTGCGAAAGTGGAACTGGGTAGATCTGGTAACAAAGATGCATCAAATGTCCGAAAAGATAAAGGCATTTTTGCTTACGCGACCCAGTAAAGAGGAGTCCTCCTTGACACCAATGCAGGCTTTGCAAATGTTTATAGAAGCCGATTTGACACAAGGACAGTACGAGATTATGAGAAAGACCAATAAGGCTTTTTTTCCGTGTTATAGTGCATTACAAAAAGCCAAGAAGAATCGTGTACGATAACGATTATGGCGCAGTCATAATTGAAAAGGCATTATTAGTAGGAGAGCTTTCCGAGATGCAGCTGTGGCTAGAAATAAACACTTCAGCTGTTACCATCAAGATTTAGCAAGAAAATGTTCGAGGACAAATTGCAATCAAGATATAATTAACCGATTCTGCTCAGTTCAGATCCTCTGCTAAGTATATACATTACACATGTATGTACTTAGCAGAGGATCTGAACTAAGCAGAACTCTGCTAAGTAGCATGCGAAATATAAAAAAAAGGAAAGCGAAAACATTTTTGCCTGAAACTTTGGCTGTTTGTGTCTGCAGAATACAATCCAATAATAGAAAATTCATCAGAAAGCGATGAATTAACTTATAAAAAGCTATATTACTATACTAGGTACTCCACTAAGGCGTTTTTTGTAAAATATAGTATTATTTAAAAAAAATAAGTATTTTTATTGTTTATTTATCTTGTTTAGATACCATTTATGCATTAAAATAATTTTGGCCGCGTAGATCGAGCAAATACCTGTATGTGCGGCGTGCGTTTTAGTCGGTTTGAGTCCGATATAACCTCCCCCACCGGCTCCGGCCGGGAGTTATATCCCTGGGTTAAAGGTACCCATCGCCACTGCTGTAGTGTATGACACCATCCTGATACCACACTCACAAGTCATTTTTCTAGCTCAACTAGGGACGAATAAGTCGAAAAATACCCATCGTGTGGGGTAAAATCCCCAGAGTTGGCGACATTATGTTGTACAGTTCCAGTTTTATATTACTGTTACTATGCACGTTGGGGGCTAGTTTAATCATCCACGTTTGGAATGTAAATATTTTGAACTACATACTAACTTCAAATGAACTCTGTTTTGTGCTAAAAGGAATAGTTGATTTTACATCATTAACATCTGCTACGAATATAGCAGCTTTGTTTCTCTATATTATTATAAGAATCTAAAAGCTGGTCCGCAAATTCAGTATGGATTTGGCTTCGATTTTTTTTTTTGATGGCATGCCTACTATGAATATTATAGGTAGGCATTAGGCATAATACATTCAGACTTTAAGCTCAATAGACTAGTACAGCATTATTTTAAATTGGAAAAAGCGAAATCAATACTCGGACAGGACTCGAACCCGCGATCTTTCCCTTACAGGGGGAATGCTCTGACCACTGAGCCACCGAGATTCGCCCGAGATTGATCCAAATTTTCCAATACATCCATCTTAGGGCGATGGTGGGAGCAATCTACCGATATTCATACGAACTATCGGAATCAATGAATGATGTTGCAATCATTTATAAACATTGATTTTTGATAACTCCGCCCAACCAATTCAGATAATTTTAAAGCATTTAGTATTCTATTCTGTTTAGTATTCTATTCTTAAAGGGTCGGCAGCACGAGTGTAACTCCCTTGGTGTTGCACTCGTCCATAGAACACGGTAACCACTTTGAATCAGGTGGGCCGTGTGCTTGTTTGCGACTTACCGCTCACGCAATCGCCCCAAGGTAGAGGTATAAGAAAATGAACCCACAATTTTTATTTATGTTGTCTTGAGAACATGGGTTTTATGGGTGTTACTATGTTTTAGATCATGTTGTTTTCTTATTAAAATAAAAAAAACATATAAATAATGTTATTTTCCTGTGGGGCTATGCTTGGAGTTTCTTTGAAGGATAGAATTCGCAACGAGGTTATCCGACATAGAACCAAAGTTACCGACATAGCTCGCAGGATAAGTAAGCTGAAGTGGCAATGGGCTGGCCACATCTGCCGAAGGACCGATGGTCGTTGGAGCAAACGACTCCTAGAGTGGAGACCGCGCGTAGGAACACGGAAGGTGGGACATCCCCTAGCCAGGTGGACCGACGACCTGCGAAAGGTGGCTGGGACGGACTGGATGCGGAAGGCGGAGGATCGGCAAACGTGGCGCACATTGGGAGAGGCCTATGTCCAGCAGTGGACTGCAGTAGGCTAATTGATTGATTGATTGATTGATGATCTTGTGGGGACTGGATACAAACGTACCCACACGTTATTATAATAATGACCATTTGGACTACTTACTACTTAGATACTCGCACTTTTTTGTTACAACATTTAAGAAGGTAACTTTACTATTCCAACAATACAAACTATTCCATATAAATCATTGAACTTTAATTGAATATTGTGTTAAACTGTTTATCAATCATTGGGTCATTTACATTTAACCATTCCCTAATCTTCTTAATTAGATATTTGGGTACCAATTAACTACTTTGTGGTCGATTAGTGGTCATATCTTTAATGACAATTGTGATGATCCTATTTGCATAGCCACATCGTTTCGACAATCGATATACGAGCATTAGAGGTTACAGGACTAAATAGGGTAACGGTTGTAATGGAACGAAACATTACATTACAATTACATCATTCATGTATTTATTTTATAAAAAAAAAACAAATTCATCTATTCCTTGCAAATATGGGTAACATAAAGTGTTATATACAGTAGGTAGATAGTTTCACCATATTCCATAATTCATTTGTTTATTTACTTTCATTTCGTTCGTAACTGAACTTTCGTAATCAGCTACGAACAGGGTATTTTTGTACCGTTTGATAACTAACTACGAAAACATTCTTATTTTACGCGCTGCCCTAACCACATCGTTCATCCGATTACGATAAAACCCTCTCAGTATTTTGTTTGCAGTTCAATTAAATTATTGAACCCGGTAAGCAGCGCTGCAGGGGGTTATAGGATTTTCTCGGCATTTAAATTTCATGAGTACTGTCTGACCTTCCAACCCCGGACCTGCACTGGAGAATTGTCCGTTAATTAGCAAGAAGGTGTATAATAAAGTTTATAGGTGAAGCTGGCTTATCGTAAGAGACTTGGTAGGACAAGACAGAGTTCAGATTTAACACTCTTTGTGTTTATCTTCGGCTATCTAATAAAGGTGAGCTGGCTGATGGGCAGCACTTGTGATATTTATAGTTAACACAATTTATTATGACTTCAAGATATAACAACTGAATCCGTATGAGTACTCGGAGTTTGCTGTTCGTACGACTTACATGAGAACTGTAAACATTATAAATTGAAAGTTACGAAAATGTGTAAGCAAAATGTCTCATGCTGAAATTTATTATGTAATTTCTAATTTCACAAGATAAATATGGGATAATATTATCTAATTTAATGCAAAAACAACCGTATATTTTTGCACATCTCTATTCCACCAAAAAACGTTACCCTAAAAATAAACTTCAAAGAATGAACAATGTAAAATCAAATCAATTTGGTCCGAAGTGATTCCTTTGTTTACTTACAAGTAGGTGTACAAACGATTTGGTAATTTCATGGTTTCGGACAGAAATGGTTTGTGTTGGTCGCCTTGTACTTTTTTCCAAGAGTATCGAGTGACATACCTAGTTACGACACTACCTTTTTGGAGGGCCACAGTGTGTATACGGATCCAATTTACTCATATTTGATCTACATTGAGTAGTCACGAATTTGCCGATCGAATACATTACCGATTCTGTTTCTGATTCCGCACGCAGCGGTGTTTTAAAGGGAAATGGCCCTGTTTATTTTGCTGACTATACACAATAAACATTGCTGTCAGTAAATGGATTTCGTTATGGTTTTTTCATTTTAATTCTCATGTAGGTATAAATTGAGTCGCCATACATTTTTACGCATTAATTTAGTTTCAAAATATATTATTTTCAAACAATGGCTTTGTTACAACAGAAGTGTTATAACTTAGTATAAAAATGTTTGAAAATTTTTCCCGCGAACTGTTCGGCCGAAAGTAATTCAAACAAAGTAGATAAAAGTTGCCGCGCTAAAGAAGCGATTAAAAGAGAAATTAGCATTCTTTCAAATTAATTACTTCCATAATAAAAGTTTTTTTATGTGAAAGTATAATCTCCAATATTTTTGCCCGCTTAGATTATTATCACCTTGAACTCTGTTAATTGTATGCAAGTAATTGCAATTAATTACAAAAAAATCTTATAGAAAAATTCTCTGTGAAGATACTTAATACGAGTATTTGTAAGTAGGTACCTGTATGTATATAAAGATGCCTTACATCCTTAAGAGTAATAGATAAGTAACATCCTTCTTAATGAACTTCTACAATTAATAATATTTCATCGTGGTAAGCGTATTATGACGAGAAGAAATAAACAAGAGGATGTCCATCCTGTACAATACAGGCTATACATGTTCAAGCAAATTTAAATACAATTTTATAGGCACAAGTGTCGTTCGGATCCCTAACTATGCTATTAAATAGCAGTTAGTTTCTTTCAGGCTGGGTTTTGTGCTTCCCATCGGTTACGCGTTACGCCGGGCTTCACTGCTTTTTTGTCATCTTCGGTTCCACTCTGTCACCTCGTGCACTGAACCTTTTCCACAGTTTTTGTCAACTTTTATCACCATATGCGAAACTTAGGTTATTTAGTTAGGTTTTAAAGTGTTATTAATTATATTATTAAAAATTAAAAAAACCCCCGACCCAAAAAGAACCTATAAAAAGTAAAATAATAAACATTATGACCTACCCTAAGTTTGACCCTTTTATCATTTGTCTCGTCGGGGGACCGCTAAGTACATACCTTGGTATGCTCTATACCCCCCTGACGGTCAAACGGCGGTCCCCCGACGAGACAAATGACAAAAGGGTCAATACTTAGGGTAGGTCATAATCCCTGACAAAAAAGAGGGGTGTTCCCTCTTTTTTGTCGGGGGTTAACATTACATTAAAAACGGACACATTCACACATTGAAGAAGTTACCACAAGAGGTCTGCTGGCATTATGATCGTCATACAAGTGTTCATTTCCATCCAAAGTAGGTACTTTGCACTTTAATCATTTTTATCTTCACAGAATCAAAGACTAAAAATAAAATAGATGATAAGACTATTTAAACTATCATGGTCATTCACATTACCATTAGAACTAATGGGATATTTTCCATGTATTGCATTCTCTGGAGTTTCTGATATATGTCGGCGCTGTTGCAAGAACCATAATCACGGAGGTTCGGCGAAATATCGGAAAATCCAAAGAATACATTCCGATACCGCTAATGGTAATTAGATGATAAGAGATTAAAAATATTTGCACGCGGAATGTGACGGCGCCAGAGTCGTATTTCTATTCTTTATTATAGTCTTATGTACTTTTCACAGAACCGTAGGTAACTTTCAGCGATAAAAATATCCTTATTACCGCACACCCACAAGTTATTCGATGCGATGCTTCTAAAACATCGCACTCCTTTTATAAATTCGCAGAAGTTGACTTCATATTAATAAGTCTAGCTACAATCAAGATCTGAGGGGATAAGAGAGAAAACTCACTACAAACTGTATTTTGTGAACCTGCCATAGATTATCCGGTGGTACCCATCTTTCTAGTGGTTGTACGGGCCACCGTCTCCACTAGTATCAGTTATACTACTTCTTCTGGGACCACCCAGAAGAAGTAGTATAACTGATACTATTATTGTAAATCGTACTGCTGAGTGATGAGACGATAATTTTTTCAATATTTTTGAAACTGTTACCCGTAACCGTGAAAGTTAACATTTGATGAGCTAAACATAACCCTTTTTATTAGGACTGTCGATTCTATTAATTTTCAAGGCAAATGTTTCGTATTAACGTATCAGCAACTGACTGCGTTTCATCATCGGAATGAAAACTTACCTATTTCCATTCGAGTAAAGAAATAAAGAAAACAAAATTTAGAATAACAGTTTTAAAGTTCAAATACGCTTTGAATTTGAACAGTAGGTAGATAGATATAGTATTGGTAATAGTAGAACCCCCAATCTGTTAACTTTACTCAGTAAGCAATAGCTTTCGTAACCAAAGCCGGACATGCACTACGGATGTTTGCTTCCTGTTTAGTTTTTCTTTAATTTTGTTTGAGTTCTTCACATCCCCGTTCAGTTTTGTGGTTTCCACTGTTTTTATTTATTTTCTCGAAGCTTCGGGAAAATCCATTTGTGTAGGTCTTAACTGTTTTGGCGTTGAAAAAGATTTTGGTTTCTGTTAAATATTTTATTACTTCAACAGAATTAAATTGGATTAGATAATCTATTTAAACCATTGTTTCGTTCACATTATTATTAGAGGTATCGGGATATTTACCATGTGTTCTTTTGAGTTTCTAAGAATATCGGTGGATGGATCCAAGATCGCCTGGCTTTTAATTTTTTCCGACCTAAATCTATAGTAAAATTAACATATTAATTTATTCAAATATCAATAACAAGTGTTGCGGGTCTAATGTGAGTAAATTACAATGGATCTGATTTCTTTGGTGTATTATAAGAAATGCCTGTTTTACATACTTTTAATACCAACAATCTTATTGTACAATATGTAATATAATGTGTAAGACCAGAAACAGATGGTATCTCTGTTTACCCTGACTACCGAGATAGGAAGGCATAAGTATATTTTTGGATTTACGCCTATTTTATGGCTTAACCTAAGACTGTTAAATAAATTTTCTGATTCCTGAATTGAAGAAACGTTACCATCAATCGTCGTCGGTGCCGAGACTTATGCAAAAGTGTGACAGCTAGTTTAACCTGTGTTGACATCCAGTACCCTCACCGCTTTAGTATTCATTTTATTAACTTAGTCATACGAAGCGCTTTAACGCCACGTAGCGTCTTAGAAAACGGTAAATATTTTATTGTCTCTCACGAATACTCACGATACAACGTGAATACGGCCAAGAAAATAAGTATCTCTACATAAATCTCATGTAAATGTGTATATTTTTTTCTTAACTGTTTCGTACATACATGCAACAAATTTTTACATTATACAAAATATGTTTCTTTAATTATTTATATTAAAGGTCAAACATATACATTTATGATAAGTAAGACGATTGGTTGAACCAGTTTATTTAACTTTACCCCTCCGGACCATCTGACTACCAGGAACTTGCCACCGGTTGTCAATTGAGACGGAAACCACCCCATTTCACCACTGGTGGTGAACTGGGAAAAACTTATTCCCAATTCACCACTAGTGATAAAATGGGACGAATTTAGTTCTAATTGACCACCGGTGTTGAGATGACTTTATTTAAAAATGTACTCTGTTTTAAGTGTTAATGAGTACGGGGTAACTCTCTGTCGAAGGAGTGGTGACATAGGTATGTCGTTGTCAGAATTGAAACGATTAAAATACACAGTTTTCCATTAAGGTGTTTTCTGACCGAGGCAGGGCAGGGATGATCTTTGTGGAATAACTCCCCCGTTCATGACCGTTTTATATTTTGAACGAATGGTTACACTATTGTATGTTGTGTTATTTAAGTAGGTGCCTACAGTAAGCAATTAAACTGACTGAATAAAATATTATCAATATTGAGGTATTAAATCACTTGTAGTGGTCCACATATTCATTTATTACACTGATTATGACTCGTGGCATTTTCAAAGTTTTCTCTGACAACGCCACCTAAAAATTAAAAAAAATGTAATATCGTATTTATATATTATATAAAATTTATTTTGGGGTAAAAACATTGACTCGTGTGTTCTGCCTCATCTTTTTACTCTCCGTTTATATGTTAAATACTAGGTGGGTAAGTATAGAGCGTTATGAATAAGACCATTAGTCAATCAACGACGTCAGTATCGTAGTGACAGCTTATGTCACTAACCCATCGAGGCGTGAGCGCCAATATGTTATGCACTGTACAGTGTACACTGTACATATTGGTGATTCAATCTTTAATCAAAATAAGTATAAAGACATGCGCATTACTTCCTTTTGAATTGTGCTTGTTACCAGCTGAAATAGTATACAGAACGATGAAGAAAAGAGGGGGTATGAGGCAGCCTGGGGTGACAGGTGAGGCCGCTTGTCATCCTAGCAGATGCAGCTTGGGGCAGCGATGCAATACGCGCCCTTTTTTCCGGGGTGAGATGGCATTTCAAAGCCGTATATAGCTCAGGGTCAGCTGGAGTGCAGACGACAGTCATTCCTCTTATTATCAAGATAAAACATATTTTAGGAGTGTGGACTCCGGGCAATTGCGTGAATAAGTATAGAATAACTACTATAATTAATTTATACTAGTAATTAATTTCCCTCAATCGATGTAAATAATTGTACTTACTTAATTGTAATTTCTTAAGAATAATTATTAATTATAACTACTTATTAAACTTGTTTGAATATCAAATAATGTAAGTTTTCTTTTCAGTGAGTGACCCTCTTTTCAGAGACTTTGCCTTTAGCTTACCATCAGGCGAGGCAAAGTCAAATTGACGTGTCCTATATAAAAAAAAAAAAAAAAAAGTAGGTGTAGATTATGTCACGAGTATTTTAATACCTTGAAAAGTAGCCGAAACATCGGGCAATTGTGTTGATACAGAAATGAACCCAGTTAATGGACAATTATATCACAAACCAAATGGTTTCACTATTCTCTTCTGGAGGTTTATAGTGTGTCATGAAACCGTAGTAAGCAACAATAGCTCAATCAATCAATCAATTAGCCTATCGCAGTCCACTGCTGCCCCCCTAGACAAGTGGCAATTCGTTGCTCGGCGTATCATGGAATAGACTGCCAAATGTATGGGATTTGACGTATATGACAGGCGTCAACGAATGTCAAAAATGTCAAATCCTATACATTCGTCATTATATTCCATGATACGCCGAGCAACGAATTGCCACTTGTCTAAAGGGGCTGGACATAGACCTCTTCCAATGTTGGGGACTTTGGCCTACTGTTTCCACGCTGGCTAGGCGGGTTGGTACAGGGTTTTATATCGAGTTTACTTTCTCTCGCAGTAATACCTATCGTCTGCGTATTTTTCCGTTAGTCGCCTCTTACGACACTCTTCGAATGAGATGGGGTGGTGATACCTACTTGAATTCTTACTCCGTCGCCACACGGATTAAACAATAGCTACTAAAGCTAATATCACTAAACTCAATAATTTGTAACGTTAATTGAAACCGAGTATACCCGCGGAAGCGATTTATGACGTCTAATAAATAGTGCAGGGTACTGTGTTGTGTACAGTTGCCAAGCTGTTTGTTTGGCTTTAATGGGTAGAAGTATTATGCATTTAGAATAAAATTTGATCTATACTTTGAAGGATTTTTTAGATAACATAGTGTTTCACTAATTTATAGGTAGCTTTTTGTGTAAACTTAAGTATGTACAATGTTGCATCTTTGGTCCCATAATCAGACTTAGGGCATTCCACTGTACCAATTCATGGTCTTCACTCGTTTTGCGACCATCAGTCCTAAGGCAGATGTAGTTAGCCTCTAGTAGTTTCAGTTTACTTATTTGGCGAGCTAAATTGGGCAGCTTTATATGGCCCGGTTATTTTGTTTCATATAAAATGTTATGAACTGTGCTATTTGTAAGCAAAGTAATAGATGCTTTCGTTTGATAACACTGTTACTGCGAATGTAGTTTCTAGTACAAATAGCACGTATCCACACTCATAACTTCAAAAAATCCTAATTGGCTTGATTCCAACAACAGCATACATACATAAACTCACGCCTTTATCCCCGAAGGGGTAGGCAGAGGTGCTAACACCCACATTTCGCCGTTTATGTTTAAGTCCCAATGTAATAGTGGCACTTATAAACCTGCGATAAATACACACATAACTTCGAAAAGCATCGAAAAGTCATTGGTGTGTGCCATGGTTAACCTGGGATCGAACCCGAGACCTCGTCTCAGCAGTCCATTACCCATACCACTAGGCTACCGCTACATCCAACAACAGCTACACACATTTTTTAAACAATAGGTAAAACATTACAGGAAAATATAAAATTAAAACCTAGACGTGAGATTTACAAACGAGTGTCTGTAGGATCGAACCCCACCCAATATAATACCGAAGTGAACCCATTCCTAATACGAGCATTTATCTTGGTTGGCGGGTTTAACAAGAATATTAGTAACGTAAGGCCGACGCTAACTTTATTCATGTCGGATTCTACTGATACGGAGGGACGTAGAATTTTAGAGTGGGATTTTTTCAACATGGCTCATATAAATGGTACCTACTGTCACGATACGTAACCCAGGTAGTGCAAATATAAAGTCTCATTCAAGTTTATCAAGCTGCCCATCTACAGAATACTTACATAGCGTTGACTTTTGTAATTTTGGTGTCATGAGACACCAAAATTGCAAAAGTGTGTGTGTTCTAAGGACTGGTAAGCCTGGTATTTGTTCGCCTTTACATGAATCGGTATATAAAAGTATGAATAGTTAGTATACGGAAATATCTGGTAAGGTGTGGTGAGGACTTAAATATTTTGTTTGTTCATAGGAGAAAGACTTGAGACACATTCGATACTAACATACCTTACCGTTAGCCCCCGTGCTGAGGTGAGACCTGAGACTATTGTTGCATGTAAAAAAGGTGGGTTCTATGTGAGATATACGTACAGGGGATGTGTTTTCATCTACATTGATGGAACTGCACTGTAAAAAATATTGGAAACCCACTAAATAATTATAATAACGATTGGAAACTCAATTAATATCTGCCATTTGACACTATTTCTGTTAGGTGTAGATGTGTAGAGAGGTGAAACACAATCGTTGGCTCTTTGCCATTCACCCGTTTAAAACCTGTGGGAAACTGCCATTTCATTATTTAATTCAACAACCATCGTATTCGCGCCAATGCCAAAATATATGGAGCGAATTCAATAAAAGTTTGTATAGGTGCTATTAAAGGCCGTAAGTGACGATATTTATGACACTGCATAAACGCGATACACTTAATACAATGGCGTTTCATTGAAAATTAACGTTTTGCTGCCACTGATTACAATGGTAGCATTAAAAAACGAGTATTTTGTTCTATAATTGCGTAAAACACCAAAGAGATTTAAAGATTAATTTCGTAAAGTCATTGTCCTTTACGTATGATATTATTGTGTGAATAAGAGGAGCAACATAAAAATTTAGTAAAGACGGTTACAAAAATGTAATAGGTTTGGTTGTATTATTAAGAATATGCAAAATAAATGGTATTAAAAACATAAACCATGAGAAAACACTGAAAGTGTTCACTTTCACTGTCAACTTTCAAGACGATAAGTCAATATTGCGACGTATCAGAAAATTTAAACATTAATTTTGGTTAAATAATCGATTTATTTTTTTATTTCCAGCTGTACATAATTTTATTATACCTACCTATTTAAGTACAAAATTTCATTTCAATAGGTTGGATAGTTACAGAGATCAGATAAGCATATAGTTACAAAAAAAATTCAAGCATTTTTTGTACAATAAGATAAAAAACGAAAAGACAAATCCTAAACAAACCATGCACATTAAGCCAAATTTGTAACAAGGCATAAAAAGACAAAATATTTCACATTTATAATAGTGAAAAATTCTTTCGTCTCCATCGTACCATTAGACATCTTATTAGCCCCTTGCTTTTTACAGCTTGAGCGTCTTAAGTGCTCGTCTGCTTAAGCCCGGTGATGTTATAAAGGCCGGAACAGGCCAACAGCATCTGTACATTCGAGAAAAGGAAGACAATAGACGGAATACTAATGTACCTTGTACAGTGCATTAACCGTGAGCTACGCCTTTATCGCTAAGTGGTCAGGGTTTTTTGGTAAAATTTGATGTTAAATTTGCCCGAGGCCGAACCCTTCTCTCTTTAAAAAACCGTTTTGAACTCGAAAGCTTTGTTTCTAATAAGGATTTGTTTGGCACTTTGCTTTTCTTTTACGCCACTTAATCACAGTTTAGATGACTTTTTACTTGGTTGATTGTTTTTCCATTAAACCTTTTGGTGATTTGTGTTTTCCTTCTTGGACAAAATATATCCAGTCCGTATAGAAATACTTTTGAACGGATATACAACGCCACATCATATCCAATACATAAAGTTAATATTGAGAATAGTTTCGCTGGTCTTCAGCACATTCCATCGAATTCCTGCCATAGAGGCGGTGTCAATAAATTTATGCTTCATAGTAGTGGTTAAGGATAATTCACATAGTCTGAATGTCGGCGTAAGACTAACATTGTCAACTAGAAGGTTGCGGTTGGATGTAGGGATGATGGGGTACGTAGGCTCTGCAACTATTCGAGAAGCCGACGGTCTCGGGGCTTGGCATTTACCGACACCTCACGGCGAGCGTTTGAGGTGGTAAGTGGCTACGCACGTTGCAGGTACTGCGTATTTATCGCAAAATTGTATTTATTCAATTTTGTGCTAGAGAAAAATAAAATATGCTATAACAGAAATGTAAATTTGTTTACTGATGTACCTGACGTTCATTTGATCATAGAACATAAACATATTTAATCATTAATTTTATAAGAATTCCAGAAATAACAACATTTACCATCAAGTACCTATTTATTGTTTCATTCAGTTGCTTGTTAACTAACAAACTCACTAAGAATTCATACATCTGTTACATATTACGTAAGAAGGTGGTACGAAGCTTTTCTTCATTATTAAGAAAAACTTATCAATGAATAACGATATATATGAAAAAAAAAACCAGATTCTTTTGCAATTGTAACTCTCAGATAGCATGGATCCCCAAACTCTTATATTAGGTATATACCAACCTACATACCTACCTACATACGCATACTACATGTTTGATAGAAAACAAACTCTTGTTGTTTCAGTCACTTATAGTTTACGTGAAAATGAAGCGGAATCCATCAAGGGTGAAAGATTACGGGTCAAATCTAAACAGACAGAGTTGACTTCTGACAAACTATTCGTGTTAGCAACTCATTGTTTCTAAAAGAATAAATATTGTTCAGGAAATCATTAATGACTGGTGATGGAAATTTCACACTAAGTATTTGTGTTGAAATCCCCTCAGAGCTCAACGGATCATTGAACATGATTTGATTAACGATATAGCAAAAGCTCCAGCTAGGTGCACGCGGATAAAGTTGTTCGTAATGCTTCCATTCGATTTTATTATTCTCATTCAATCAAAACTCAACACGTAGTTGAAGCATCAACTTCGTAATAGGATAAATTGGGCGTATAATACCAGAACTCTCTTGTAATTTTTCAATTTCATTAGACAGTTGCAAACAGCTGTATAAATTTTAGGTAGCTGTACAATCTGATTTTTAATGTTAAATACTTAATGTGGAGTAAGAAGAAATAAGCAATTTAGGAGGGGTTATTACGAATATTAGTAACTTCATTAGTAACAATTAATGTTTAATAAACATATCTACCTATATTGTTTTATATAACAATCATTTTAATATGCACTGATTGATGGACTATCTATACCACTTTATTATTAAACTGTAGGACTTTTTTCTTTAAATCTTTATTTATTTTGGGGGTTTGATCCAGTAGGGATAAGTCAACCCCATCGTACCTTAATTCATAGTGGACACAGTCTTTCAATAATTGCTACAGTCTGAAACTGTAGGTACATTTCTCTGTTTTTGTGCATCGCATAAAATATACTGAGAAGCAGACACCGGTTATTGATAGGGTTCCTGAAACTGCCTGAGACTTAATCGTTTGTTTTCTTTTTTTGCTACTTTTGTCTTTCTCTCTTTTCTCTCCGCTTTTCAGTTCGTTAGCTTTCTATATTAAGCTTCCACTTAAAAGATTACCAATTTTACGTGTTCCATAGTAATTATTATGTCTTAGTCGCTCTAAGTATTCAAAGGTACTCAACACAATAGTATGAACATCTACAACTTTCGTGAATATTCCTTAGTAGTGTAAGTTCTTGTACAACGGAATGCAATTTGTACGAGACGCGTACACCAAAACAGTGACTCTTATTTAAATTCTGCCTCTCTCCAACACAAGTAACCTACATCTACCTATGTAGTTACGTATAGGACATACGTAGGTGAGTACAATAGCAGCTCCAGACTTAGGTATGTCTCGTTATTTCATCTTCTATTTAATTTCAAGTTTTGGTTCTATAGTAATGGAACGAGCACTGGAAGGAATCTCGTCTTCTTATCTATTAGACTACTGGCTAAGTTTTACAGAATGAATCGCCTAGAAAAACTTGCTTCTACTTTACCACATCAAAGATCTTGGCATAACCTAAGATTATTTTATTGAAAGAAACCGGGTTCTTTACATTTCAGATTTCTTTAGATATTTTAACGAAGGTAAAGGCTTGGAAGAATATTTAATGAGAGCTTAAAGCTTAATGAAGCATCTAGAGTATTATCTAAAAGCTAGGATACGTAATTTGGCAAGTAGGTATATTAAAAATATAGAAAATTCTCGTATTCTTTCGTTTTTTAATTAGAAATTAAGATAAGAGCTATTCGTTATGCGTAGAATCTGCGTTAAAGAAGTTTTTCATTTCTGTGACTTGAATATGGAAGGGGATACTACCGGACTGATCTCGCAAAAATATCCTGTAACCCGATTGCAGCGCCATCTACCAACGTAAAAATACCTATAAGAAAAAGAAGCAGGTTGTATACATATCCTGAGCTCATACAGAACTTTTTAAGTTTTAGAAGCATGAATTATGCCAATAATAGTTCATCCAAATGATTCACATGCGCATAAAGAGCACTGAAATCATGTTATAACTGAAACTGGCCTTATAAGCGCTTAAATTGGCGATCAGCCATCGTGCGGTTCAAAAACGGCCGTGTAATTGGCGCTACCATAATTTAATTCTGCTAACGTAGTGTTTGAGCTCATGCCAGCAAGCTCAAATTCAATAAAAATTCAAGCCAGCTACCGACCGAATCATGGCCATCAATTTTGCTTCGATCTGTGCTTGTACCTACGCCTGTGTTGATAACTAGGTAGCGAGGAAACAAGAACGCTACGTGATGTACCTACAGCGTGTTGTAATTACATTTTACTAGGTAGGTACTACATAATATTATGTTACGAGTAGGTACTTTTAACGATCTATCGGAAAGTTGCAGGATACTATTCTCTCGTTAGAGAAGTAATAAATATAGCTAACGCAAATAAGGTACCTACTTACTTTAATATGAAGTAAGGGACTTGCGTTGTATGCTCTGATTCTTTCTCTAAGCCTTTTGCTTTTAAATTACCAATCATATTTTCTAGGAATACCTATTATATTTTCTTTCTTTCATAGATATTGTATATTTATTATTAACGGAATTTTAGAAAAACACAACTCCTGAGGTATATCTAATAGTAGGTATACATAGCGCTTAATCTATTTTGGTAGTTAAAGCCTTAGTGGCAGGTTAGCTAACTAACTAATTAAAGGGTCTGTATTGCAGATTACAAGAGATAGATCTAGTAGATATTATCAGGTAGGTCCAGAATCACAGCATAACAATCTGAAATGATTATGCTCATGTAATAGCCAAATCCCTCAACATTCAGTGAGAGCTGCCTAGACTACTTGCGCCATACCGCAAGTATGACACGTGCATGCCATTAAAAAGTTAAACTCTAACTTGTTGATAGTAGGTACACCTTAATTACAGCATGTTTACAAATTGCCTTACTAACTCGCTGGACGGACTCGCCAGTTGTTAGTCTACGAAGCCAGGTTAAGTACAGTCATTTGTTGCGGATAAGCTGAACCATTTTTTGCCTAAATGAGTTTTGGTAGGCACTACATACATAATATGCTAACGCCTATTTTCCTCTGGGGTAGGTAATTTATTGTAAATATTCTTTTCATAAGCAAACCTAAGTTTTCATCACTTAATAAGTTCTCATACATACTAGAATCTGAGATAAGTATTGTGATATAAAAATAGAGATATTCAAATAAAGCACCCTTTATTTGTAAAATAATAACAATAATTCTGTTAGATAATTTCCAGAATTCACCTTTCAAGTGATAGGTACCTAAATTAAACTTGATTTCAATAAATGGATTTTATTTTTAGTGATTCGTGGAGTGATACTTCTAGTAGTCATTTATGTGTCTTTAGTCAATTGTGACCCCTTGCCAGCAACCGTGGTTATCAACACTCTGGACTTAATACTTAGCTTTGATTATATAAACAAATACGTTGGTCGCAAACATTGCTGAACTCCTAAGAAATTAAGTTAAATAGTCACGAAGAAGTTGTGTCTGAAATCGAAACTTCTCCTACAAGAGTGTCTGATTGGAGAAGACTGAACTTAGTCCAATTTAACTCCATTAAGACATGAATGCGCGTTTACTGCTAAGAAACGCCATTTTGTAGTTCCATGATTTTAGGATAAATGCCCTTTGGCATCTCCAATAGTATTGGAATTTTTGGTGAGTTTTCTAGTGAGGCGATGTGCGTTGGCGCAGCCACTTAGAAAATACGTTAGGGTAGCTATCAAAAATCCGGCTAACTCAACAGCGTAGTCTGACTAAAAGTTTCATAAAAACCGTCGGTTTTTTTATACCATTTCGGTGCCAGACAAGCACATGGTTCACCGTTCACGTGGAAACGTTTACCACGGTTTATGGAGGTATGCAACGCCAGGCATCACACTCGCGCTTTCGTTCCTTTAAAATTTAAGAAACAGCTGGTTTGTTTTCTATAAGTATCTCTTCAGTTTCATTGAGACTAACCAAACTTAACTCAAACTTCAACACGATATTCCCACATCAAACAAAGACCAACTTTGTTAAGTTTTTACACCACTTATCTTGACTTTAGGGTATTTCTCAGCTTGATATTTTAGTGACTGAATTCCAAAGTATTTTCTTTTCATAATATTGTTGTTTTAAGAGTAACATGGGGAACAGACATCTTGTTTATGTGACGTTTTCGGCATTTTTGACATTGTCAATGACATTTTCATATTGAGATGGAAAAAATCGTTTAACTTGCTAACACTGTTACCATTACCAACACCTCCGCATACACATAGATATCGATGTTAAAATATACTAAATACAAAAACATCATATCGGTCATTCTCACGAAATGGTGTTCTTCGTATAATTTCCGTCACGATTTTTAATTTTGATTAAATTCTATAAATTAGTTATTTAATTGAAAGAACACGTCATTCTTTACGAATTGGTATATTTGGCACTGCATTTAAACACTTAGTTTTTTATTTATGGAGTGATATATTTGAGGGTGACGGAAATTAGGTTTGCGGTGATAAAAATGAGTAAATCCTTTCTCTTGTAATATCTTAGACGATCTTTTTCTTTGCATGCCGCGTATAAAGCAGGATCATTCCTGACCTTTGTCTTCCCCGTTGCTGTCTAAGTTTTAGTTGCTCCAAAATATCCTCTCGGCTCTTCTTCGGTTTACCCATAATATCTGAAAATAATCGAGTTAATTGTTCAAAAACATACATTCAGAATTATAACTTTATTCGGTGGGTAGAAACAACAATTACAGGGAGTTTTATGATTTCGGTCACTTTTAGCGTGACGGAAATGTGTGACTGAAATTAGGGAAAATGGGATTTTTTTTAATTTACAGAATAATTAGAACATAATTTTAACAACTAATTCTTTTAATACATAAAAAATATATAATTACGTAAGAATTGTTTGATTGATAGTTATTTCGAGCAAGAAGTAATTAATTAAATGAGCGAACAGAAATTAGAAGACTTGTAAACCATGCGAACGGAAATTAGGTACTTACCTCACTGGGACGCCCGGAGAACATGTAGTACGCGTGCAGTTCGCTGGATGTCTGTGGCACTACTAACGCTTGCCATACATGCGATAGGGATAGGTACAATTTACATATCTAGGGTTGTTTTCACGAATTTGTAGTGGGTGACAGAAATTAGGTATAATGAAAGGACAAACATATTTTACGTTGTAACTAAATAAGTAGCCATGTTAACGTTATTATATTTTTAGTATAGCTCAATTAATCTATCTAATTTATAAATAAAGGGCAATAAATGTATAAATCAAAGCTTGTCTTGCACTTTTTAGGCTCAGAAAGTATTATTCTGGGTTCTGGACAGTGAACGGAAATTAGGAGAATGGATCAAAAACAATTATTCTGAGGTATTTTTGTACCAAAGCAGATGTATATAATATCATTCCTTATTAGATAATTGCCAAAACTAGCCCCCAGAAAAAGAATTAATCCAAAAATTTTAAAAATGATGCAGATAATTGAATGGACGTTCGAAAATCTCACTCCCTGAGAATGACCGATATCCATTATAAACTCTTTTTATAAAGTTCTGAGCTCCAGCTCGTAAAACCTGAATTAATTGAAACCAGAGTAATTGCCTAATCTGTAATTAGTACGGGGTCAATATATCGACGAGCTAGACTCGTCGATATATTGACCCCGTTTTTCCAAAGCGCCACTTACGGTGTACTTATGTATGCCCAAAACCCTTAATATTGTTTAAATTTGTTAAATTGTGCATCGCAATCATTAAAGATAAATAATGTCTGTAGGCTCAAAAGACACAATTTAGTTCATGTATAGTCTGTCAGAATAATCGAATGTTTACTTCACAAAAATGAATTGACAAGTTTGATTATTGGAACCAAAGACATTTCATAACCTAGACATGTCATATGCTTACAAATCAACGTAGAAAAATGTGCCGAACTCACACACACACATTTTTAATTCATCTACACTTCCCTACATAACCAATGGATTGAAAAGAGAGGACATGAAAAATACAATATAAAAGAAGAAGACAGCTATTGTTTGTCACTTGGACTTTAATGATAACAATGTACCAATCACAGTGCGGTTGCTAGTCGGTGACAGAGGCTAACAAAATTATTGAAAAAGAAGGTACAGAGCTCTCTGAATTGAGGTTATTGCCTAATTTTGTTTAGACAAAGATGTTTGTTTAACTTTGTTAATGTATTATGAAAAAGCTAGGTATAATTTTTATATTTCATTATTTTGTTGCTGTCAGTAGTACAATTTTAACAAGTACCTAAGTAGGTACTTGCCAGTAAAGTGAAGTTTGAGATAATTGCGTAATTTTTTTTAGACAAAGATGTTTGTTTGTCATTGTTATTGTATCTTCTAATATATAAAATTCTTCTGTCACGGGGTGCGTAATCGAACTCCTCCGAAACGGCTCGACCGATTTTGATGAAATTTTTTGTGCTTATCCGGTATCTATGAGAATCGGCCAACATCTATTTTTCATCCCCCTAAGTGATAAGGGTGCAGCGGGAACGGGATTTGATACCACGCGGGCCGAAAATATGGCGGTACGAAGTTCGCCGGGGCAGCTAGTTAAGTATAAAAAAGCTAGGTATGTTTATTCTATTTCATTATTTTGTTGCTGCCAATAGTACCTACAAATTTTAACAAGTAGGTACTTACCTAAGTAGATACTTGCCAGTGAAGTGAAGTTCGCACTTATTAACTTACTTGAACCACATAGTATTAGTAGGCAATTATAAAAAACAACAAATTAAAATTGGGAGGTAGTATGTAGTGAGTTTAATGCCTACGATATTCTCATCTGTACTTTAATCTATGTTCGGATCACACACGTCCTTGTCGCGCACGCACCAAATTATATCATACTGTCTCTTTTTAACAATTTTAACTTGAATATTATGAAAGTCAGAAATTTGGTCTTTATCAGTCGAAATATGTATTATTTCCATGTGATATGAAATCCCTTTTGATGTATTAACTTTAGAGTAATAGTTCGTGCAGTGTCTATAAACATACGATGCCATTTTCGTTATTTTTATAAGTCACTGATGCTTCCGCTCAACGTCTGGCCGGCGCCGCTCGGCACGCGGTACTAGAGGCAAACGTTCCAATTGACTCGTTTTCGAATCTTCACGATTTTCGCGCAATAACGAATCTACTTCTTTTTATATATAATATCTTTGATTGGAACAAAAGATACAGTAAAGTTAAAGTTAAAATTAATAAACTCGATTCATAAACGACGGATTCCTCCGTTTTGAAATCGGTAAAAAATAAAACACATACATTTGTCATTCAAATACACACAACGTGGAGTGGCTACATACTGCAAGTTCAGTTTAACCCTCTACAGAGATCGATAAGCGTCAAGCAATTACTAATTAGGTACCTAATAGTAGATTTAGGGCCGGCGCTCACTGTCGGCATGGCACGGCATGGCATGGAAAATTTTATTATTAATCAAGTTTATTTATTTATTTATTTTTTTTATTTATTTATTTATCCAAACTTACATCTATCGTTACAGGCATACACCCAATGCAATAGTGTAGGAATTTAAAACACAAAAATAAATCTTCTATAAGTAGTAAAATTTAGCACACAAAAAGAAAAAAGAAAACGTTAAAATAAACCATTTAGGTTCCATAACTAATGTGGAATAGCGCCACCCTTGTGAATTCACTCAGTGTACATGAAAATATGTCCACGTCCACGGCCACCAGGTTTAAAGTGCGAATCGCTCGCGACAGAGGCGCCTTGCTAAGCAGGTTGGTGCGCGCGCTCGGCACTGCGAGCAGGGGCGGTCGGCGCCGCCGCCACACGAATCTATCTGGTACACATAATCCTACCAGTCCTAATATATGTACATTATTTATTTTACCCCTAATAATTTTAAATATGTAAGATACCAGTGAGAAATCTCTGCGAACTGCCAACCTATTATATCCAACCATGCCCAAAACAAACAGAGTTGGATACATGAGTGGGTAAAAGGGGTACACTCCATACAAGCGTAGGTATAAAAATCTTACAAATTTATTTTGTACCTTCTCCAACATGAGAATATATTTATCTTCATGTGGGGCCCAGATGACTGCATTACATTCTAGCTGGCTCCTCACTAGAGCGTTATATAACGCGATTATCGCTTTAATGTTAGTAAAGTTGCGAGCAGTACGTAACATAAAACCTAAATTCCCAAATGCTTTTTTACAGCATTTTACTATGTGACTACTAAACGTTAGCTCCGTGTTGAAATGAACCCCCAAGTCTCGGACTTCTGTGACCCTGGCCATGCTCGTACCATCCACGTTGTAATTGTTTACAATTGGACGATGTGCGCGTGAAAAAGTGATAGTAATACATTTTTTAGCATTAAATTGTAAACAATTCTCATAACTCCATGCAACCACGCTGTCGATGTCCCTCTGCAGACGGTCACAATCATTCCCGTCCTTTACGACTAGTGACAACTTAAGATCGTCCGCAAATAGCAAGCAATTTGCGTATTTGACCGCTTCCGGGAGATCGTTTATCATGAGTATAAACTGAAGAGGTCCAAGATTACTGCCCTGGCTCACACCAGACCAGGTAAAATATGGCGCCGATACGTGTCCCGCGTATTCGACATACTGCTGCCTATCCCTCATATAACTGGCAAAGAATCGGAGTAAGTGTGGGGTGAAGCCGACCCCCGCCAACTTCCTGAGCAACCTGTCATTATCGACTAGATCAAAAGCTTTTTTGAAGTCGAAGTAAGCAGCATCAACCTGCCCCCCACCATCCACCGCCGGCACTACGTGGGCCACGTAGCTGAGGAGATTACTGGTGGTGCTCCTCATTGGTCTAAACCCATGCTGAGCCTCAGAGAGCTGCGCTTGTACCTGTGCAAATAGGCTCTTGTGACTTTAGAATTCATTTTACTTTATTTCGTCAAACGATGCCGCGGCAGACCGTGGATGGCGCGGCATGCCACGACGTGCCAGGGCATCCCGCGGCATGCCGCGACGTGCCACGGCATTCCGCGGCGTGCCGCGACGTGCCACATTCCGTTTGACTGCCTCTTTGTCGATAGTGAAGGCGGCCGCTACGCAGCGCAGGAGGCGCGGTTTCGATTCCTGCTCAGTGCAAATATTTCGTACAATATTTATTTATTATTTTATTATTATTATTAATACTAAATCCCAGTCAACCATAACGATACAATCACACAACCAACTTCAAATCCACGAAGAGCAAAAATGTTGCTAGAGTGGCTGGGCTTTTAGCAGGTGGCCACGGCATGCCGCGGTCTGCCGTGGGCGCCGACCCCTTACGGGTTTAGGGTAGTTTCGATAATACAACATTTCTTAAGATATAATTATATAATCAATATAATAGTACTATTAGTGACAGTTATTACATGACACACATAAACAAATATTACAAGTTGGATAGCAAAACGGTTGTAGTTGTAAAATATGAAATATTACTCACACGAAAGTAAATTGCATGCTCATGCAATGCCCGGGTAAGGCCACTTACTTGTGTGATGGGACGGTTCACGTCGATAATATTTCGGCCAGGATTTGAATCTGGGACATGTCGATCGTAACGCGAAATAATTATGAAGCTGTGCATGGCTTCATAGCACTTTTCAGTCATTAAGTTGAGTAAACGGCTATAAACGATTTAAAAGAAATTTCAGATAAGTATTATGACACTTTAAAAAAAATGCGCCGGGTATTTCAAATAATGTTCATACTTTAGTAAAACACGATAGTTTTGTCGACATCAGGCGGTAAGGCGAGGGACACACGGCCCGATCTCGCCACAATTCATTTCTCATTTCCGTAACGTTCGCCCGCGCTGATCCCCGCTCGGTCACAAACTCTCATCTCGTAACAGGTAATTTATTTTACTTAAAACACCTTCCATTCCAACAAATAACACTTTAGAGAATGGAATGAGCTGGATAGTTGCAGTTTTAACTAAGGTTTTGTAAAATATTACTCGATTAGACTTTTCGTTTGCACGGCTCCGTGCTCCTAAGTCCTAATTCTAAGCGGGTCTGGACTTAGTTTTATCTTAACGTTTTCGAAAGCTGGAAAAATAAACTTGGTGGATGGAAAAATTCGACAACGTTATTTGACTATCTTAGTAGCTTTATTACTCGGTATTCACCATCTTTGTTCCGATAATTAATATCTTCTCGCAATTAATCAAATGAAGGTAATGAGCGAAACAATACAGGGGAAGTTAATTTTAGAAAATTTCCAGTAGCAGCTCCGATTTTCTAGTTATCAGCGATGGTGTGTAAACGCCGTGTGAATAATTAAAATATAAAAATATTTATAATTTATTGACGGCTACATTAGTCCACGACAATAGGAGGACTCATCAAATCTTAGGAGCCCAAACTGACTATGTAGGTAAACGTGGATTTGCGGGAGTCTGATCAGTCACTACAATAGTGACTGGAAACCAATGGTATGGTATGATAAACCAATAATGGAGTAGCGGACTCTGAGCTCTAGTGCTCCAGTACACTCTTTGAATGCGATCGAGATTAGATGGCGCTCGGGTGAAGAGGATATTTATATTAATAAAAACGCATCTGAAGCAGATCCGGCTTCAATATTTTATAATACCAATACCAGTGTATAAAATACCGATTACGATTTCCGAGTCGTATCATGTTATTGAGTTTTTGTTATTAATTCTCATTGCACACAAATTCAGAAAAAACTCCCCGATTAGCGGCAATGGGATTTTCTGCCATCCCTTTACCTAATTCGTGCTTTTCAATGATTTATCCAGTAGCCCAGTATTAAGTAATCAATATGACGTCAATGTATGTGCTCCTATTTCGAGGCAATCCTGCCCACGTACTAGTTTTGCCACAGTTTATTTTGTTCGAATTTGGAGCGAATGTGGCGAGACTAATTTCACGCCGACTTTGAAAGAGAGCCAGCGAAAATCAAAGCTCGGTTTACTGCTAAAACATAAAGCTCTAGTCTATATTTTGGTTCAGTAGTTAAAGGTTATTTCAGTTAACAGGAAATATGGTGGTATTTGATACAAAAAAAAATATTTTATCAACTTGATATCACGGCGGCCGGTAAAAAATAAATATGTACGAAATGTAGTTGGCCTGCTAGGAAAAATCAGGATTACGGTTGGAAAGAAATGCCTGTATTTCAATGTTATTGTTTTTGTGTTTTATCGTCATAATAATTCTTTTCCTATAAAGCACGTAAAACAAGAAGGAGTCGTATATCAGTTGTTTTATTTATCGGAAAATGTTCAAAACATATTTTTGTAATAAAAATAATCTTCTTTCGTTTAATATTTGGTGACTAGTTATGGGACCTAAGCTAAGACTTTGTTTGTTTTAATGTCTTTTAGAATTAACAAAATATTTTTGCTTTGATTGCCCATTTATTTATGAAATTAAAAGAGGTAGGCACCGTTTAATTGGGCACAGCACTAGCTGTAAGTTATAATCATTTAACTGTTATTACTAACTGTTACTTCATTACATATCTAAACAAAATAATATAAAAATAAAACCATTCTACAAATAAAAAAACAATCATTACGACAGTCGTAAACATAAAGGTTTTAAAGTTGACCAAAATTGTCATCTACTTAATGGAACTCACTTTATTGGCTCCTATTATTGTCAATTAAAGGGAATAATTTTTAATTGAAGTCGGTATCTTGTTCCAAGGTAAATCAATTAGTGCACAGGGTGTAGGCGGTCGGCAAATTGATTCAGTTTGCTCAACCTCTATGCCTGTGTCACAGTCATTTAAGCGCTGGGTAGCTAAACATTTTTTTCAATTAAGGTGTGAAAATTTAAACCCTGTCCTTTCGACCCCACGCTAGGGTATGTAAGGCTTTTAAACGAAACGCTAATGGCAGGTATAAATAGGTAACAGTTATTCGGTTGATTTTGTTTACGAATTTTGGGTCCATACGCGTAGGTAGGTATATTCAATTTAAATTGAATGAAATACCTAGAAAACAAAGGTTATTGGCATTCCAATAACCTTTGTTTTCTAGGTATTTCATTCAATTGGGACTATAAGGACTATAAGAGCGTCTAGTATCATTATACTAGACGCTCTTATAGTCCTTACATAATGGAAATATTATTAAAGTTTATATAAATAGGTACCTAATATTGGTAAATCGACTGTAGTATTCTCAAAAATAGTTAAGATATCGTACGTATGTACGATATCTTAACGCAATGTAACTATTTTTGAGAATACTACTATTTTTTTTTTTATTAAATATTTTTTATTTTATTTATTTTTTATTAAATACTATTTTTGAGAATACTACAGACGTACGTACGATATCAAAACGTAATGTAACTGTGCATACGACGAAGTATACCTACTTAGTTCGTCGTATTCAGCCGAATAAGGTGTAGGTATAACAAATAAAAGACCGAAAGTATTTCTACTATAGTAAACCATTTTCCAACTATTTAGGCAATCTGTGACTATCACTCCCATGATTGTATATAAAAATTAAATGATTGATTGACAGATATCGTTTATTCGATCGTTCGAAATTAAAACAAAATGAAACAATTTGCTTACTACAATTCGACCATATTATTCCAACCGAGAGGTGTGACTGTTGTCGCGGTCATCAGTTATGTGAAACTGTGGTCTTTTAATAAATTGATCGACCGTTGCATTTATGGGCAAGCTGGACAAATTGCTCAGTAATGATTCCGTAGCGCAGCTTGTATAAATTTATAATTTCCTCGCATACAATATATTAACCTCATTATGAACAAATGCTGACTGAAAATGATTGCTCTGCGATAGGTTCATTCGCGGATCACGCAATCGGTATTTAGACATTATGTAATATATTTTAATTTTTTTTTTTCGGTATAAATAATATTATTGCATTTTTTATCTAAATTATTGTAAGTAGATGTGATAGAATAGAAATAAACTCGTGTGATACTATAAAAACTCGCCTGCGGCTCTTTTTAGGGTTCCGTAGCCAAATGGCAAAAAACGGAACCCTTATAGATTCGTCATGTCTGTCCGTCCGTCCGTATGTCACAGCCACTTTTCTCCGAAACTATAAGGCCTATGCTGTTGAAACTTGGTAAGAAGATGTATTCGGTGAACCGCATTAAGAATTTCACACAAAAATAAAAAAAAGCATTAAATTTTGGGGGTCCCCATACTTAGAACTGAAACTCAATTTTTTTTTCATCAAACCCATACGTGTGGGGTATCTATAGATAGGTTTGAGGTTTCTAACATAATTTTTTTCTAAACTGAATAGCTAGCGCGAGAGACACTTCCAAAGTGAAGAATGTGTCCCCCCCCCCCCCCTAACTTCTAAACTAAGAGAATGATAAATCTAAAAAAAATATATGATGTAAATTGCCATGAAAACTACCACTAAAAATTGGTTCGAACGAGATCTAGTCAGTAGTTTTTTTTTAATACGTCATAAACCGCAATTTTCGCCTTTGCTACTACGGAACCCTTCATGGGCGAGTCCGACTCGCACTTGGCCGATTTTATTTCATTCTCACTAGTTTTTTAAGAACTCGTTTCATATTAATAGTTTACGAAACTGTAGCACTGGTACCTACAAAATTGTAATGCAAATATATACCTTATATGTAAACAAAGAAAACAAATTAGTTCGAATGTATACGTGTTGATTGGTCACACAACTTTACGCAGTAGAATCTTCTAGAAAACCTAAAGAAAGAAAAGTCCACTGAAAGTACATATAGATAACAGTATACAGGAAATCAAAAGGTGCCGATATCTCAACCACACACTTTAAGAGTTCAATGACGAAGGTAGGCCAAACAGACACTAAGTATTCGAACTTGGTATATTGCTGTCATTGTTTTGCGGTCAGGGGGCGCCATACCCTTGTAACGCGAAACACGTATTTGTGGTTATCAAAATGTTCGGGGTCGCTTCGTCTTCAAAGTGCTTTGGATGTGACAGTACAATTGCTTTTATAAAATAAACTGGCCCTGTCCGCAGCTTTGTCCGCATTGACCGGAATCAAGACGGTTTGGAAAATGAAGCTGTGGAATCAACTCGTAGGTGGTTCTGTTGTTATGATGTCGTTTATTTGTATGAAAATGCTTTGTTGTACGATGAACGGTTCTTTTATAAAGGGGTGGTAGCTTTTACAATAAATACTATGCGAGTAGTATTGGAAGTTATAAATTTAATATCAACAAGTATTTATTAACGCATTATTTCAGTATCGAATAGTTAAGATAAAAATGTAGACTCAGATTGCCAAGATTTCTTTCATTTGCCTGAATAATAAAAAAATATACGAATAATTGTGATAGCCAACATTTACGTTAACGCAGTCCTGGGATAAAGCCAGTAATATTTGTTTGGTAATGCCGTTTTTTCTTTATTCATTGACGCCATGGGTGACCATTAATGTAGTACCATTAGTGTAGGCTTCTGTAGAAATTTTCTCTAAGCCTGTAATATCCGAAGTTGCAATAGTGCTGTCAATATGTCGTGCTATGGAATAAAATGTTACTAGTTTTCTTATAGGTAGCCAAGTATTGCTCAACGCTCATGTTTCACTCGTCTTCACTCATTCCCTCATTCTTTATCATTATCTCTGAATTGAATGTACTGCTCTAAAGCATTTACTTTTATTTATATTTTTCATTATCTCTGAAATTCAGCGCCTGTCAAACGTTAAGTAGGTAAGTTAAGCATTCCAGAGTTATACTCGTACATGTGTGTTTTTATACGTATGGTTCTTATACAATTTATACATAATATATGGTTATATTCATTTGTTATTGAAACGTTTATTACGTTGGTACCTTTATTCGCACTTATATTATGGAATGTTTGTCTTTGAATTTAGCCTACATACATTCAGATTTACGATGGATTTACGTGACCAATGATTAGTCATACTTTATTTTATTATACTACTAGCTGACCCGGCGCACTTCGTACCGCCATATTTTCCGCCCGCGTGGCATTATCTCTAAATTTATCGGTGTTTCTCTACAATATTATGTGTGTTATACATATAAACATTCCTCTTGAATCACTCTATCTATTAAAAAAAAACCGCTTCAAAATCCGTTGCGTAGTTTTGAAGATAGGGACGGACAGACAGCGAAAGCGACTTTGTTTTATAATATATGTACCTAGTGATGAAGTGATAGTGATTATTGTAACTAGGCTTGCCTATTCCAGAGGTACATAACATGCTAGAGATAAAACATATTATTGTAAATATTCCTCTTAATTTTTGTACTTTTATTGTATTTCCTTTTGTTGTACTTTTATTTGTAGTTCCCCGTGTGGAGGATATGGGATGTCCGGCAATCACGGCGTTTCGTAGACCAACCGAAAATGGAAGCAAGGAAACACTTGCTTGCATCTTCGGTTGGTCTCTGCCACAATACTTCGGCTGATGTCTCCCTTGGTGATTATGTGAGCGCTTGGCAGCCTAGGTTCAGGGCCCATCTGGTTTTCATTAGCTCCTTTCGTGGCTCAGTTCATCTCACCACCTCGTTGCCCGTATAGCCCTCGTGGCCAGGTACCACATAACTTAAAAATAATCTCATATATAAAACTCTTAGTCCTGACTGACTGACTCACTTAGAGACAACGCACAGCCTAAACCGCTGGTGCTAGAGACTTGAAATTTATAGAGAGTGTATGTTTTGATGCGTGGAGGTGTACTAAGAAACGATTTTTCGAAATTCAGACCCTAAGTGCCAAAAACGTACTTTCTTATAACTCAAGAACGGCTGAAAAGATTTTTATGATGTTTGGTTTATTGAATTTGGCTTTGTCGCCGAATAGCAATTATCACAATTAAAATGTGGCAAATTCACGAAATAATGTACCTAATATTAACGAAAATACGAAATATTATGGCGCTAATATCGCTAGCAAAATTGTTACCATGACAACGGAACTAAAGTGATGGTGACAACGTTAAGTCACATTTTGATCTGTCAAATGATAATATTATAAAAATTCAATTATTTTCCTGTCTTCGGTCCACAGTACGGAAGAATTAACTAGGAAAATTCTTGAACCTACACTAGTTAATTCTGAAGTATTGTGTAAGACTGACGCAGTGAACGCTTGGAAAATTGCATGTCCAAACACCGATCTCCCAAAGAACCTTTTCTCACAGCGTCGGTGGGACGGGCCGCTCTGCAGCTTAGTAAGACAAAATTTACTCAATACATGCTCTAATGCTGCTGAGCGTGCCCGTTTATTGGCGGTTGGTGAGTGGGAATCGGGTCTTTGGCTACAAGCTCTTCCGTCATCTAACGTAGGGACTATGTTAGATGACACTACCTTCCGCATCGCAACGTGCCTCCGATTAGGCGCGCCGTGTGTTTCTCCGCATCGATGCCGTTGTGGAGAAGCAGTTGACCGACTCGGACACCATGGCCTGTCGTGCTGCAGGAGCGCTGGGCGAATTCCACGACACGCCAGCCTAAACGACATTATCCGCCGTGCTCTTGTCACCGCCGGTGTGCCAGCCGTGCTTGAACCAAACGGTTTAGCGCGCGACGATGGCAAGAGACCGGATGGTATGTCGTTAATGCCATGGAAAATGGGTAGGACTCTGGTGTGGGACGCAACATGCGTCGACACCATTGCCCCTACCCATATTCCTGGCACGGCTGGCTGTGCCGGTGCTGCTGCTGCTTCTGCAGAGGCTCTCAAGCGGCGCAAATACTCCAATCTCATTGGAGATTATGAATTTGTGCCGTTTGGAGTCGAAACGTTGGGACCATGGGGTCCGAGCGCGCGCAATCTCTTCAGGGAGATTGCGAAGCGTATGGTCGACGCTTCTCGTGACCAGAAGGCTGGCCTCTTTTTAGGTCAGAGAATAAGCATTGCCATACAACGTGGCAATGCTGCCAGTCTTCTGGGAACGTTACCACAAGAGGCATGCGATGCGGAGGAATTCCACGACGCGTTCGGTTTTAGTTTTTAATTTGTCCTTTTATGTATATATTTTTAGTTTCATTGTTAATATTGTAAATATTTAAATTGTGTTATAAAATAATGAATAAAACCTTTTCCAGTAAAAAAAAAAAAAATTATAAAAATGTCACTCTGTCACGTATAATATGCAAGAATGTGAAAAATATTATTTAAGAGCTTTGTTTAAGAGTTATGTACTGCAGTTTCTTTATTTAATTGATTGGAAATAGAAAAAATACATATGATAGCAGCGATGATAGCTATCTAGAGCTATATAAAAGAAAAGTAATACAGCACATTATCATCCAGATTAATCCTCATTTACAAGCCCCCAAACAGTAAGGTATGTGAATTTAAATCTATTGACGCCGCCGATATAACACAAGGGGCAGCTTCATAGCTAGAAACAAAATAACAATTTATATCAATGGCTAGAAACGTTTCACCAAATAGACGAACGCCTGGCTTCTAGAAAACTTCACTTTCTTTCTTGACGAGAAGTATAGGTACTAAGGCAACAATGATTAGCGATGGCAGAACACAATTCAATAACTTCCACTTATCAGCTGTGGGCTCAATTACTCAAGCACAGAGCACTTCTGATTAAGATGACAAAATGTTTATTTTCTTAATATTATTTTTAGATAATTATAAAACATTAAACCTCCACTTTTAAGTATGTTGTTTTATTTATATTCATTTTTGATGTATCACATCTTATTGGCCGGGGGCTGCCCAGCTGAGGCAGGCGGTAACTGGTCAGTTAGCCGCGATGGACTATCCTACCGTCGGGAGTCACCCCTGGCGCCCGCGCAGACGCCTATTAGCGCAAGGCTTATAACCGGTAACTGCGACTCCCCGTGTTCTTATCCGCACCCTCTCAGGTGCAGGCGAAGTGACCTCTCCGCAGGCGTTGCATGCCTGGGACATAATGTATGTATGTATCACATAGTAATTTATGTATCCTCAGCATTTACCAACGCATTGGAGGACGTCTTCAAGACGCTGGAGTAGGTACATCTCGCACTTTCGGTTCGCCGACGACAACTGGGCGAAATGCTGCACAGCCTGAATGGAGCTTCTCGACAAGTCAGCCTCGGTGTAAACTTGGATAAAACCAAGATTATGTTCAACGAACATGTTGTACTAAGACCGATTGCCATCGAAGGAGCGACACTCGAAGTTCAAAAATATTATCTACGTGGGGCAGGTTATCCAGCTTGGTAAAACCAATTTCGAGAAAGAAATAGCCAGAAGAATTCAACTGGCGTGGGCAGCATTTGGCAAACTACGTCGGGTCTTCTCCTCCCCCCTGCCGCAATGCCTCAAAACAAAGGTTTTCGAACAGTGCGTCCTGCCTGTTATGTTTACCTATGACCTACGGTGACGAAACGTGGCCACTGAAGGTAGGGTAGTCCGTGACCTAAAAGTCGCGCAGCGGGCTATGTAGCGAGCTATGCTTGGAGTTTCTTTGAAGGATAGAATTCGAAACGAGGTCATCCGACATAGAACCAAAGTTCCAACTTTCTGTTTTTCAAATCAGTTTCGAAAACAGAATTATTATTCTTTCTTGGAAACCAGGTGCGCTTAAAGAAAAATAATTCTGCTATGGAAACCGGTTTCCAAACCTTGGTTTCCAATCTGGCCGTAGGGTCGCAGAATAAGCAAGCTAATGTGGCAGTGGGCTGGCCACATCTGCCGAAGGACTGACGTTGGAGCAGACGAGTCCTAGAGTGGATACCGCGATAAGGAATACGGAAGGTGGGACATCTCCTAGCCAGCTGAACCGACGATCTGCGTAAGGTGGCTGGGACGTACTGGATGCGGAAGGCGATGGATCGGCAAACATGGCGCATATTAGGAGAGGCCTATGTCCAGCAGTAGACTGTAATAGGCCAATTGATGATTTATTGTATCCATAGCATACAACAGCAACCTTCATAGTTATGGTATACTGATGATATCGCACTGGTAGACAGGTCTCTTAAAAGCAGGTGGAATCCCAGTCTAACAGAGCTTGCGAACCTCTTTGATTCCGTTATCCAGCAGAACTTAACATTTAGGATATGGAACTGTAGTGCGGTGGTACTGTTCTCCAAAAAAGGCTAAAAGGTCTTGCTGAAGAATTATAAGACTCCTGAGTCATATCTCGATAGAAGTTGTTCTTGAGAATCGTCTTGAATAGCTGTGAGTTCCAGCCACCGGAGCAAGCCGAGTTTTAAAAGGGTTATAGTATTGCAGCCAATACCGTTCAGCACATTATACAAAAGACCTGAGAGTATATCAGCCGCTATGTATGGCATTTGTATATTACGAGAAGCCTTCTGACATCATCTAGACCTGGGCATTTTTGGATTGTCTACGACGGTGTCGTGCTGATACGATATTTTCATTGCTGCTAAATTTAGATTAGAAAACAAAACCTAGAAGGAGATATACGTCGAAGGGTCGACAAGGGTTGGGCAACATTGGGAAAATTCGTCGAGGTTTCTACTCCCCTGTTATGACTCATGGGGCCGAAATGCGCAAACTGACTGTGGAGACATACGGTGGAGGATCGAGTGCTACGGCATACATTGGGTGAGGCCTAAGTCCAACAGTGGACTGAAATAGGCTAATTGATTGATTGATAAGAATGAAATGTTAGGTAATAGTATTTTTTTCTTACCAGTCTTTTTCTAGCCATTTACTAGCTATTGATATAAAGATATTAATATTATTTTTGTTTTGATGTAGGTAATATTCTAAAAATCTACCACTTTTTTGTAAGACAAGGCCGATGTTTCTTACAGTTTTCATTTAATATTTTGAAAAACACACTACTGAGGTTTATACAACAATTACTATTAGAACTATCGGGATACCTATATTTGTACAACAAGTCCGTCAGTTTAGAAATAATACTATTGGTGGTGGTAGTCGACATCCACGCAGGCGGAGCTGCGGGCGAAAAGCTAGTGTGAAATAAAGTTAAAAGAAAGGCACTAAACATACCTGTAAAGAGAATCACAACATTGTATTTCTATAGGTATTAGAATTAAAGAGATTTTTTGTACAGAATGAAACTGCAGTTGCAATTCCATCTGCTTTTATACTATAATTCATACAAACACATTTCTGAAGTGCAATTAGCCGCTTTGAATAGTAACTGGACAATTAAAATTACTCTCGGGCATGTAGTATTAGATAGAATCACAACACTGTATTTCTATAGATATTAGAACTAAAGAGTTTTTTTTGTATAGAATGAAACTGCAGTTGCAATTTCATCTGCTTTTATACTATAATTCATACAAACACATGTCTGAAGTGCAATTAGCCGCTTTGAATAGTAACAGGGACAGTTAAAATTACTCTCGAGCATGTGGTATTCGTTTGCACTAGCTTCTCTATCCTCTGCTCTATCGTCCATTCCATTTATACAGGATTATTATCTACTTATTTTTAGTTTCTGTAGTAAGGCCGAATATGTTCTTTATTTTGTTTACTTAAAAAGTGTTACACAGAGCGCTTCTTATTTAGTAGTTAAGGATCCCTGAGACGTTTGCCTACCCACCAGATCTCCCGAGTTATAATTGTCAGGTACACAATGTCAGAAAAATTGTCAGAATACTATTAATCGGCTAACCACACTAAAAAAAGGTGACCATTTTGTGTTAGAGAACTAAGTAGAAATTGACACCTCTTTAGATAGAGTTAGTTCTAATGATGTACCTATCTATTATACTTTTATACTAAAAATGTTCTGTTTGTCTGTCACGCTTTCAGGCCTAAACCACTGAACCGATTTTGACATGGACTAGGTATGTTTGATCACGATTACCGATATCCACGCGCATGTAGCCACGGGCAACGTCTAGTAGGTTGAACGATGAAGGCTTTTTATATATTTCTTCCCCATACATAGTAGTAAGCGTGGAGTGGAAATTGAAACGAATGTTATTTTGTCCAAAACTCGTAGAAGCTCTTGCCATAAAGACTTTTAAGTGTTTAGAAAGTAAAATGCTGTATTAAAAGTTTAGTCATAAAATTTTGTTGTAGCGTATCGCTTTTATAAGTAGGGTTCTCTGTAGGCCACTGGACTGTTGTGTACTGGGCTGTGTATCCCAGTAGTGTACCTAAACTTTCGTACTTATCTCGAATATAAAATAAATGTTTTATGAAATGTGATTTATTTTCACACCTGTCTATGTTATCTACATACTTACACCTAAAGTAGGTAGTCAATGTGTAAGTCATTGGTTTTATCTCAGTACCTAATATTTCATTCGTAGTAGACAAAACTAATATTTAAACGGAACTTGTTAAATTATATGATTCCCTCAATGTGTTTAGGATATGAATGCAAACATGTAATTTACGTACCCGTATATTACGGCTAAAAATAACTTCAGTGGTATTCGTAGTCAGTTATTTTATCTTATAGTAGTAATACTATGTTATTAATCCAATGTGTTTAGAACATAGAGAACCAGCCAATTCACACATTTATCTATTTAGGATCAAATGTCCTTTATTAGAAGTGGATTATAGTGATTCGCAACGGGTAGCATAAGCTGATCATTAGCTGCGAGTAAGAAAACCTGTGTAAAAATTACCCTGGTGGGCAAATAGTGGTGGGGTGGGCAGTTCCTCACTTTACAAAGTAGGCTAGAGGTCACCGTGCTATTCTCCAAAACGGCCCGGTCGCCAGCAATGTTCCCAGTACAAATTGAATGTGCCGGCACCGAGTCTGCCGGAGACACCATATAGTTTTAGTCGGTTCGACTCTAACGTCACCCGCTCTGGCACTTGATTATTTTTTTTCATGTAACAAAAAATCGGTCTTGACAGATAGACAGATGTGTTTTCATTTTGAGGACCGGACGGACGGCCGGACTCTTAAAAAATAAGATATTCAGCAAAAAAAACTTGGCAAAATTTTATCTTGCAAACTATTTCAGTACCTATAAGGTATTAAAACTCAATTCACCTATTCCTATTCACAATACAGTACTATCAGTGCTACCTATCTTTTGTCAACGGTCATTTTCCGTCGAGTAAACTACAAAAGAGACCGAATACAATGTTACGAAAAGAATTACTGTTCATCAAGCATTATTATGGGTACGATAATAGTTCCATAAATCTACGCGTTAATGCACACTACAATTGATTAATGTCCTTTTCACAAATGCGGATTAGGACTGAAGAAGTGTTATACAGCTGTAGGTAGGCTGTAGATCCCTACTAATATTATAAATGCGAAAGTAACTCTGTCTGTCTGTCTGTCGGTCTGTCTGTCTGTCTCACTTTTACGACTAAACCGCTGAACCGATTTTGATGAAATTTGGTATAGAGGTAGATTAGACCTTGGGAAAGGACATAGGCTATGTTTGGTCGCGATAACCGACATCCACACGGGCGGAGCCGCGGGCAAAAGCTAGTAGCCTATAAAATAAGAAATGGGTTCTAGACCCATATTTTCTCAGGCGGGGGACCTGAAATGTGAATGTGAAATTACTCCACAGGCAATCCCACCTACTGACGTGTGTAACATGCCTAAACACAATTGTACACTGGATGATTTCATGTGCGCCTCCGAAAGCGCCATCCAGTTAGCAACACACTGGGAGAATATTATTTGAGAGCCGGGGCGCCATCGTCACGATAGAAGAAGAAGTAACCTATATTATATTTTTATTTAGAAAATCTAGTCAAATTGGAGTGTATGCCTCATCAAAATTTCCCGAGCCCAAGGCCTCCAAACCTCACTTGCAAACCTACAACTGCTACTTGACGGAACAAGTTCCGGTGAAGATTTTTTCTTGAGATTGAAGATCCCAAATCCGTAAAAAATTAAGTAGAGGTGTATTGACTCGTACGTTTCACCAATTCTTGTAATTCTTGTAATATTTAAATTCTCGTAATATGATAATTTCTATGAGAGCTACCTCTCCAAAGTAAGTAGATTTCACTCAATTAGCCTCTTAATGAGAAAAAAATGTACGTCTTTCTTTTTTTCTTAAAAGAGTACAAGGCAGAAAAGCATAGGTACTGACCTCCTGCTCTCCCGATGGAATGCAGTTACCGCAGTCCGTGTACATATATGTACTATCAGTACCTATTACAAAATGATTAGTATTCTCATTAACCAAATTGCTTGCGTTAAGAGTGGGTTCACTTCCATAGATTTATATTAACCAGGATTCGATCTTGAGGTCTCTCGATCACCACCCCACCCCCCTTATCCGATGCTTACACCTTAACATACCCGCACACAAATATAATTAGGACCACCGTTTGTTCTTGTCATGCTGTAAACAACAGATCTCTCAAGTTTCAAAAGAAAATATTTTACTATTAGCGAGACAACCGTATTTTATTTCGAGCTTTGAAATTGCAGCTGCGGTTTCTATATATTTTCAGGTTTTCAGACAAAAGGCGTGTAAAACACATGGTGCACACGCGTTCATAACCAGAATATTCTAGGTTTGGAAACCTTGTTGTAGTGCAATGGATTATTTTATAATTAAAAATTACGAATAGCCGCCAAAAATAGTTTATTGTTTCGTTTTCAAAACTCTGGCGCAGTTCTTCATTTCCACCTATAACTACCGTCTGACCCCGCAGACGGTAGATACCTATAGGTGGAAATGAAGGACTCCGAGCTTCAAAGTTTAAGTTTTGATTGTAACCGGGATTGACACTCGGATGAAAAAGAAGATTGACCATTGATGTTAAATCTAAAAGGAAGAAAATAATGTTTTATACAGGGTTTTATATTGTTACTTAGTTGGCAGATAAGCACACGGTCCACTTCTCTCATCATTATTGCGATGTCAAATATGTTTCGCGTCGAATGAAAGAATTCTTTATTCTTATTCAATCTCACTGATACTGATTAGTGCATGTCCTAATGCACTCGTAGCTACTTTTGCTGAAGTGAGGTACCTAACTATCCTACTTTTACTATTTCTATTCATCAATGTCGCGATAGATTGGCCCATTAAACAATTATGACACAAACACAATTATCTTTTGAGCTATTATTCTCTTGATACGGACTTTAGGATAAAACTGTGTACCAATAATCTATATATTCTTTCTTTGTCTTCCCTCAGATTGAGTACCCCTCTACTATCTAACAAATAAAGCCAAAATAATCTCAAACATTTATGGGGCTTCACAATAATAAGCGCGTAGAGTAAATACGCGGGTGCGAATGGCCGATAACGATAGCTTGTCCAAACGAAATCCGCGTCGTATTGCTCTTGGATAATCCTTGGGAGCTGTCCGATGACGCGTACAGGCGTACTATGGTGACTGCCATCCTCATTATGCTACAGCCGATGAGATTCAACGTAGGATTATTTGAAGAACGATTGTATCGTTAGATATTATAATTAATTAATTAATTAAGATATTATTGTTCAAATTAATAGAATGGGTAAGGTACAATACTTCACTCTTACGGCCGTTCCCTATAACGTATCTACTGCCAGTTTATAAAATTCTAGGGTTATTTCGTTAGGAAATTCTCGGAAGCTACACGAAGTCTGAAAACGTGACCAGTAGTCATCAATAGGGTTACCTGCTCTAACCAATCAATCGGCACAGGGTAGTAAAGTTTCTCAAGAAAATTTTGATTCTTGAACTTTGACCTTTTGAACAATAATATCTAAACTATAAACAAACATGCTTTGTGTTTATTTAATAGAATGTATCAACAGATTATTTAAATATTCATCATCATCATCATCATCATTTCAGCCATAGGAAGTCCACTGCTGGACATAGGCCTCCCCTATAGATCTCCAATAGGACCGGTTGGAAGCGTCTCGCATCCAGCGCGTTCCCGCGGCCTTTATGAGGTCGTCTGTCCACCTTGTGGGTGGATGTCCTACGCTGCGCTTGCCGATACGTGGCCTCCACTCGAGGACTTTTCGACCCCATCGGTCATCAGTCCTCCGTGCTATGTGCCCTGCCCACTGCCATTTCAACTTGCTAATCCGCTGGGCTATGTCGGTAACCTTGGTTCTTCTACGGATCTCCTCATTTCTGATTCGATCTCGCAGAGAGACTCCGAGCATAGCCCTCTCCATAGCTCGTTGGGCTACTTTGAGCTTACTCATAAGGCCCATAGTGAGGGACCACGTTTCAGTGCCATAAGTCATCACTGGTAGGTTAAATATTAGGTTGAATAAATTGGAACTTTTAAATATTAAAATCTGACTGAATGAGAATCGTTTTCTCATTCAGCCAGATTTTATTTAATACAATACAATACAATATTCTTTATTGTATACCATATGAAAATACAAAAGAAAAACAACAAAATTGTAGTGGCAGTACAAACGGCGGCGGTCTTATCGCTAAGCGTGATTTCTTCCAGACAACCTCAATGGAAATGTGCGCAATGGATTAGTGTTTGGGCAGTTAAGGGGTATTAAGATTGAATTGTAGTGAAATATAAATACACACATAAATAAAAATAAAATAGAAAAATAAATTAAAATAAATATTACATAATAAATATAAATAAGTGGAATAAAAAATCAGTAACAACATTTTAAATGGCGTTGAATGCTATTTAAATCATAAAGTCTATTATGTAGTACTGTAAGAAATACACAGAGCTTATAATAATACCTACAATAAGAAATCCTGAAGTCATGTAGCTAAATCAAACCCAACTACGATAGATTGAAATGTTCCACTGTTCGAATTTATTTCATACGGTCAAACCAAGGGCAAGTTTGTCAAGAGTCGGAGTTAACCTTATTTAGAAGTAGCTCACAACTTATCCCCGTCCACCTTTATTGTATTAACACTTCTTTCGGAGTTTGTTACCGAAACATCAACTGAATTATACATACTGTTGCTACATTTGCTTAAATAATGTTGTAACTAATGCTAATTGTTAGATATTTCTTGGGCGAAAAGTTTATTTCTTAGTAAATTTGTTATTCATTGAAAAGCGAAACTTTAAAAGTTAATTTGGTTGTTTTAAAACATCTGTCTTTATTGTATAGTGAAAATTTGTTATAAGAATAGAAATTAAAATAATAAATACGAAGTTACCTACTCACTTACATACCTAAACATAGGTATAAGGAACATTCACTTTGAATTCTACAATAAGTAAGGCTGTAACTGACATACTGGATTAGTGTGGAACTGAAAGTGTATGTAGCTAGTATGTAAGAGTGAATATTGGGTCAACTTGCCTTGTCATTTATTTTATTATTGTGTACAATTAGTACCTATTACAAAAAAAATGTATTTAAGTATGATATCAAACTTCTGGACCCGATAAAATTCTATGCTTAGTTTGGGTTTTTTGTCTCAGAATATATTATAATTATTTCCTTGTCATTAAGTCAACTGAAATAAACATAAACTTTGATAAAACATATTTCAAATCTTCATTTCATTTATGAATAACTAGCTGACCCTGCGAACTTCATACCGCCTAACAGTCGATTCTTTATTTTTTTTTTACTTTTCTCTCCGTAAGAACCATCCTTGTACTTCAAGGAATATTGTAAAAAAAGATTTAGCGAAATCGGTTCAGCCGTTCTCGAGACTTGCGCTTAGCAACACATTTAGGGATTCATTTTATATTATAGATACAAGTTAAATATGTATTAACAAAATCTGACTTCAAAAAATTTCAAATCTGACTCACTCGATATACTCACTCGGCTACACAAAAAAAAGGTTATTAGTGAGTGAGGTTATCAGTTCGGCTACATACTTTCCCATCTCATTCATTCGAGTTACATACACCGATTTGCGTGTCTTTCAATATTTTGTAGTCACATAGAAAAACGATCGCTCTTTCATCCCGCACGCCCAAGAATCGGCGTGATCTATTTGTTGGGGCCCAAAACCCAGGCACTCGGAAAATGGTATGTAGTCACGACACATCTTGACGTTTGACTGATGGTGACTCGACTCGGTTCTTTTCACGCTTCGATTGTACGGAAACTCGTATACGATTGTAGCTATTTATTGCGCAAAATGGTGAATGATTTGTGAGAAACCGTGGTTGGATTATTGAGTAACTTTGTGGAGCGTTAGGAAAGTAGAATCGAATTCGTAAGCATTTGGTAGATCCAACTCATTATTTTCGAAATAAATTTATAAACGTAATTTAGTAAGAGTTCTTTGAGATTTTTTATGAAAAATATATAATATATTAGATCTGCATTAGTCAAAAGAAAATAAACTACATATGGTTTTTATATACAATATTCTTCTGACAATCGTTTTTTTATTCATAAATTTCGGTTCTTCCTCTTTTACTATTTATAAGTCTTAGATACCGATAAATAAAACTAAATTCCGAAAGTCCCCTTCGGGGATTTACAGTTGTAAATATATGTATATGCACCCTCAATTTTCAATACAATCAATTACTATTAGAGCTATCGGGATATTTATCGGGATAATTCCTCCGTGATCATAGTGTTTGCAAAAGCGCCGAAATATCGGAAACTCCAAACAATACATGATAAATATCTCGATAGCTCTTAATAGTAATGTGAACGACCATGACAGTTTAAATACCAATAAAATCAATATCTTCCACACTTTATTACAATTATCGTTAATAGTGTAACACTCACCGGGATATTTACCATGTTCATTATTTGTTTTTTGTAACCGATAGTTCGGCAAAAATATGTATTTTACTCACAGATTATGTGTGCCCACTAATGTGGCACCAGTCGAGTTTAGAGCTATTTAAATATTAATTAACTAAATATACAAATAATTGGTGATTTACACCACTAATAATCGAAATGTAATTGAATATCATAACCTAAATGGAATCCATTTAACCATAATTTGTATAGATACATCTTAATTAAAATAGGGACTCGCGCTGAGTTCCGATGATATTTGAATGAGTTTTGCGGTTTGTCCCTATTAATATACACAACTGTGGCCCGCCCTGACGTGCTTTTAGGGCGTCATTCAGATGGGGAGAGTAACTCGCCTGCAAACGATTATGGAAAGTACTGAAAAAAGTTACTTCGTCTAAACATTCGCAAAAACAATTGCCGCTCGCTCGGCCACACCTGGCGAGAATCGCCTCGCAATTGAATATTGATAGTGTCCGTCTAAACAGAATTTCCAAGCAATAATCGTACTTTGCCATAGGCGATATATCACTTGCGAATCTCGTATGATATAAACGTAGGTGAGAATTTAGCGTTTGCCTGTGTATTAACAATTTGATACGATAATGGTATGGTGATTCTTGCTAGTGATAGTCGCGTACGATTTTTTGAACCGTTCACTGAAGAACTTTTTGTGCTGTCAGCGGGAAGACCAAAGCCTTGTCCTGCTTTGTCTTTTACGCTGACGACACATAAACTCTCTGTTCTTACAGGGTTGGCAGCACGAGTGTCTCTCCCCTGGTGTTGCACACGTCCATAAGCTACGGTAATCACTTTCTGTGGCAAAAAAAAATAACTCTCTGCAAACTATCACTAAATTTTTACGGTTCCAACAATTTTTGTAGGAAGAATAATAAGTGACAGAATAAAATTATGCTCTCACTTCACTCCTGTATAAAAGTAACAGTATTTTTCTTGTATAACTAACTCAACAGGTTACAATCAATTTCTGACGTTCCAACAAGCGGATCATTTTCTGCTCCATCATTCTGGAGCATCAAAAGAGCTCTTAATTTAAAACTCGCCGATAATATAAGTGCCTGCTTCTAGTGTCACATAGGTAGGTACTTTTGCAACGATTAAAGAATCGGGAAACGATGAGAATTTGATAAACTTAACAATACTATTTAAAAAAAACGGAATTTATTTAGGCATATTCAGACCCAGATTTGATTTCCAAGTCATGAAAAAGTAGTGAAAGTGACCAGTGGACGTCAGTCGTGTTACTAGGATACTAAACAGCTGGCAAAATGTTACTATAACACATCTCTGCTATTCCATTAGGATTGTCAGGCGGTAGTAAATAGTTGTTATAATTGTTCATTTACTATGTTTCAGTCTATAAAATGCCTAAATAACCATTTTGTCCTTTAGAAAACAGCATCTGGCGAACAATATATATTCTTCCAATACATCCATCTTACGGCGATGGTGGTAGTAATCTACCGATATTCGTACGAACTATCGGAATCAATGAATGATGTTGCAATCATTTTTAAACATTGATTTTTGATAACTCCGCCCAATCAATTGAGATAATTTTGAAGCAATTAGTTTGCTAAACTAAACAAATTATAATAAATTGGTTCGGTACCGATATTCGTACGATAGTTCGTACGAATATCGGTAGATTACTCCCACCATCGCCGTAAGATGGATGTATTGGAAAAATTGGATCACTCTCGGGCGAAGCTCGGTGGCTCAGTGGTCAGAGCGTTCCCCCTGTAACGAAAAGATCGCGGGTTTGAGTCCCGCCCGAGAATTGATTTCACTTTTTCCAATTTATTATAATTTGTTTAGTTTAGCAAACTAATTGCTTCAAAATTATCTCAATTGATTGGGCGGAGTTATCAAAAATCAATGTTTAAAAATGATTGCAACATCATTCATTGATTCCGATAGTTCGTACGAATATCGGTAGATTACTCCCACCATCGCCGTAAGATGGATGTATTGGAAAAATTGGATCACTCTCGGGCGAAGCTCGGTGGCTCAGTGGTCAGAGCGTTCCCCCTGTAAGGGAAAGATCGCGGGTTCGAGTCCCGCCCGAGAATTGATTTCGCTTTTTCCAATTTATTATAATTTGTTTAGTTTAGCAAACTAATTGCTTCAAAATTATCTCAATTGATTGGGCGGAGTTATCAAAAATCAATGTTTAAAAATGATTGCAACATCATTCATTGATTCCGATAGTTCGTACGAATATCGGTAGATTACTCCCACCATCGCCGTAAGATGGATGTATTGGAAAAATTGGATCACTCTCGGGCGAAGCTCGGTGGCTCAGTGGTCAGAGCGTTCCCCCTGTAAGGGAAAGATCGCGGGTTCGAGTCCCGCCCGAGAATTGATTTCGCTTTTTCCAATTTATTATAATTTGTTTAGTTTAGCAAACTAATTGCTTCAAATTATCTCAATATATATTCTATACTCTGTGCGTTTATAAGTATACATATATATAACTACTTTTGGTTTCAGTTGGATGTTATTCCAGATAGGCCATATATTTTTAACTAAATATTACACAGTACCGTCAATTTATCGAACTGAAAGCTCTGCCCGAATAAACAAAAAATACATAATTATCAAAAATATTTCAAAATTTTAATATTATAAAAGCTACTGTCTTATAAACGGTTTCTTGAAACAATTTATTTGGCATTGCTGATAAATAGCATCGAATATTTTGTATTAAGTTACGCAATAGAAGCTAGCAAAACAGAAAATAAAAAAACAAATTTGGTTCAACCCAAGACTGATGAACAAATTTCCTGGTAAACGGCTTCTTCCGCGCCGGGACTATTTGTCTGAATTTGAATCGCATTTGTTTCCAGGGAAATTTGTCTCCTAAGCCTCAGGAGTATATCCTGGCTACGTTTGCGGTACTTCGTCTCTCTTAATTGAATAAAGACCTTTTCATTCGTTTCTTATTACATAATTATCTAAACACATCCTGCGAGTACTCGATAATACTCGAGCGCTCGTGTTTTATTTTTAACCGACTTCAAAAAAGGAGGTTCTCAATTCGTACGCAATTTTTTTTTTTTTTTTTTTTTTTTTGTATGTTTGTTACGCGATTGTGAAGCCAATCCTGGACGGATTTAGAAAATTCTTTTTTTGTTTGATAGAGGATACTTTCAGAGTGGTCCCATATCCAAGATGTCCGGATCTAATGCTATGATCCTGGAGAAATCAAGGGAAATCCTCCGAAACCAGACTGATGCGCCTTCAAGCGCCTACTCTTTTATTTTAGCAATCAGATGAATGTTGTTTTATTTTCAAAGAACATGCAGGCGTTGCTCTTAAAATTACAGTATAGCGAAAATAATGTAAAAAATACAACTTTAATAATGATACTTTACAGTACGTTCGTAATAATCAATATTTATGAAATACAGTGACTTAATAGTCATAAGTACGCGTTCTACATGGCTATGCTAGGGAGTATCTATAATATAATATATTATAGTAGTACGAGTAATAGTAGAGTCATAGATGAATACCTATATGTACCAGCATTTTCCAAAATTTTGATACTATGGGGGTAAAATAGGTGACGAACCGTTGTATGTAAAATCCGTATTTTGTGAAACGGATTTTATGATCTTTGTTTTGTTGGAGAGAGAAAGGTGGTTCAGGGAGCCAGAATCGTATGACAGGATTCAGGAAGTCAGGATTGGATTATGGGATCTAGGGAAATCCTCAAAATGATGGCAAAATACTGTTTCTGCTGCTTTAACATATTTAATTTCAATAATTGCCTTTTAAAATTATCTTCACGTGATTTTTAAGCTGCTGATGATAGGAACCTAAGCAGAGGGTGGGATTATAACTCACTAAAAAGAGGAAAATAAATTCATTTTAACAAAAAAGTTTAACCGACTTCAAGAAACGGCAAAGAGGCACTGAAAAGTGAAAAATAACGTAATTTACAGACTTACTGATTTATTAGAAGTCGGTGCCAGCCAACTTTGTTTGTTGTGTCTAAACTACTCGTACTATGATGCAATCAATTGAAATATTGCCTCTCGGGCTTGGCACCGACTTCTAATAAATCAGTAAGTCTGTAAATTACGTTATTTTTCACTTTTCAGTGCCTCTTTGCCGTTTCTTGAAGTCGGTTAAACTTTTTTGTTAAAATGAATTTTTTCTAAAAAGCTACTCTATAGAACCACGGTGTAGGATAGGAAGTCAGTGTTTATTTTCTAATTTTCCGGTTGTCTTCACGAGGTCTAAAGGCAGACAGGCGATGCTTGGTATGTTATGTGTGACAGGAGAATTACAAAACCATGCTGATAAATGATACTTTTCTACATACAGAAAATAAATGCAGATTGGAGCATTTGGTGTCGGTTCTTGTTATATTCTTATTAGTCGAACAGCTACTTAAATTAGAGCGGGAAAATCCTTAAGTTTATCTTAACGACTAGCTGATCCTGTAATGGGTCATATAAATTGCTTATTATCGGTAAGAGTGGTCATTAAGAGGAGACATGAAATCGTAGGCCTTAATGCTGGAATATTCGATATTATACTTCTTAGCGTCGGGTTTTTGTCTCATATGTGCGCTATGCAAAAATATTTAAAAGCAGCAGTAGCTTAGTGGTTAAGTCGACGAATCCAGGCCATCATACCGATATAAACCCACTCCTTACACAAGCCATTATTAAGTTCAGCAGGAGGGGTGAGAGAGAATATTAGTAATTTCAGTCATTGGTAGTCTTAAAAAATACTTTCAAAAGAAATTCGGAACATAATGCTTAATACTAAAACACGGTTTCCTATATCACACAATGTGACAATGAAATCAATATTTTGATTCCAATAAATGATTCAAATAGATATCGATGATTTAACAGTTAATTAAACGTCACGAGAGAGTCTGAAGCCACGAACTTGTCTTCAATTAAAATCAAGGATGGGATTAAAAAAACTTGAACGGTCCAATGAGAAATAAATTAATGCAAAGAAAGGGATTAGGTACTTACCAATTTTCGATGTCTTTCAAAAATCTCGAATAGCGCGTCGCGATGATTACACTCCAAAAGTTTCTAATGTCTTGAATTTATTATGATTTTATTCTTTAATGGATATTTTGGTGTGTTAAATGAGTATGAAAATGGTCAATACCAATCATAACTTTACTAAATAAAACATTTCTAGGGATTGTTTGATGGTAGCGATGTTGATAATTGTTGGACATAACGATTATAGTGATTTATAGTAGGTTTAGTAATGAGATCTATAATTTATAATTAAAAAGCGGCTATTACTATTAATAAAAATAAGCTCTTAGTAGATTATTGATTTTAGTTTGGTGTATGATTAGTGCATCAGAGTATCTAAACAGTTAATCTTTAAGATTAATACGTACTTTATGAAATGTTATTGATTTATTATAATAATAATTGCTTGTTGGGCAAACAAATCTCAGTTTATGATAAAAATCAACATTTTCCACCATGGAAAGTTGACTATTGAACATACGCTTCTTCTCCAAGCATTTCATTAATAAGCGGTCCTCTGCCAAGAAATAAAAGCAATTATTTTTAGTCTGCTCAGAAAAATACGGAAATAGAATGAAGATATGAGATTCGTATGTACACCGAAATTCAATTTTGTCAGTCCATCCTTTGTATATCTTCGTTCATTTTATATTTAATAGAAGCTTGTAAAAAGTCGACGTAGACGAAAATTACTCGTATGAACTGCGTTATTTTTGTGAATAAAGGTACTTATTTTATATCCGTAACCTTTCAACGAATGGGCGAGAAAATCTCTGTACCGTTTCAGTCTTGAAAAGTATCAAATACTTGTAAGATATCCCAAGTATTAAGTATTAAAGAGATAGTCCTTAGTAAAATAGTAACACTCTTCTAAATAAGGAAGTGATTTCAAGAATTATTATTCTCATTCCGCAATAGAGAACTTTTAACAAGAAAACTTTTCAATGTTCTTCGGCAACAATGTTCGAGGGAAATTACTGTCGGTAGCAGAGAATAAATTTTGATCACTCTATTAAATCGATCAGAGGACATTACTTAAACAGCTATTTTACCTGTTATCAAGTTACTTTTTAAAGATATAAATTGGGGTTGTCAAATACTATGAAGATAGACATCTTTTATTATTTTTGAACTTATTTTTTAACATGTACTACGGTTTACTGTGCTACAGTGCAAGTATAATTTTTAAGTAACAATGTAGGTACTAGATTAATTTTGACCAAGGTTTTGAGACGTTTTTTTTTACGTTGACATTACATTTCTATAGTTAGCTATAGAAAGCCAGGGCGCCAAAACTTACACCTGTATCTATTCACAAACAATACTTCGCTATGCGTACTACCAAAACTGTGCAAAGAACGACAAATTCTCAGTGCGTTCGTTTTGGCAAGCCTTTTTATTCATTGATAACACTTAAGTAATACTTCGTTGAGGGAATGGACTGCGTTAGATACTGCTCCGTGATGTTTGTGAATTAATTTTACCAGCCCTATGCGCTCGAGCACACTATGATGAGACTTCACAGTATCGTTTGTGAATACGGGTGTTATTCTTCACGCGTTAGTCTATATCGTGAAAACTATATGCATTACCCGTGACCAGAAGGCTGGTTTATTCCTTGCAGAAAGGATTGGTATTGCCATTCAACGTAGCAATGCCACCAGCTTTCTGGCCACGTTGGTTGACGTCGATGAAGAGGAATTCTTTGACGCCTGAATCTGCAGGTTTGTACCTAAGTATATGTATATTATGTACTAGCTGTTGCCCGCGACTTCGTTCGCGTTGAGTTCGGAATGGCTCGAACAAATGTATTAAGTTAATTCATCGTTATATTCTTAATTATTTATTATGAAAAAAATCTTTTTCGAGTAACTGACTAATACATACTGGGCTAAACTCATAGTTTTTATGTTTCGGGACTTATCGCGATTAATTATTATTTGGAACTTACTTGTGCCGACTGTTAGGGCTAAACTACCGAAAACTACGAAATTTGACAGACTTCTTCTATGGGCTAGGCAAACGCTGCGAAAGGGTTTTGAAAACTTCAACTTTTTGTTGACCAAACCTTTTGTATCCACATTTAGCAATGTTCATTAATTATAATTGTTTAAACATCCTTCCTTCCTCCCAACTCCTCAGAACACACTACTACCACTTACAAATTGAACAGATAAAACTACATTGAGAGCATCACGAAAAAACTTCATGAAAACTCAGAGCCCTGCATAAAGGTGTCTTTTCACATCGTAACAGTGGTTCTCTTTTTAACCGAGTCAATGGCTGATTATTTTGGTTTTATGTAAAATTTTACCGACCACAGCCACATCGTTGTTCGTTGCCTTTACACACAGGTGAATGGGCAGTTCGTTACCTTACACGCAGGCTAATTGCTACTGGTCAATATGGCCTCATTTCGCCATATTTCCCTTGCAGCGGCCAACTTGTGTCAGCAGGTAATTTAGATACTTCTATGTTGGTAACTGGAGTTAAGACTGGTGATGAGACTTCTTTTGATCTTATGAAATCAGCTGGAACTCGATGTTTCTCTGTCCACATCTGCTCTCTTTCCTTGAATAGGAACAGCGCTATCTTTTTATTGTACACAGGTTGGCTCCTTGTGACACACTGTTCTCATCTCTGGGATGGCTTTACGCGGTACTTCTATGAAGCAATCGATAAGATTGTAGAGACATGCATTGGTAGTCTTCAGGTACTAATATTTTAGAATCTCTGCAGTTGCGTAGAGACGTTGCCTCTCTGGCTGTATTTTACCAATTCCACCGTACTACGGTGAGTGTCCTAATGAGCTCTTTCTAATCCCCTCTTCTTTATTCATATCCAAAATGACACATGCTGAGCTGCGGTGTCACTCACATACGGGAGAAGTAATACCGCCTCGAATCAAGTGTTTCGGATCTTTATTTCTTTATTACACGGTAAAAACCGTATTGCTCTACCTACATCCACGTTTTCTTCTTATGATCTCGGATTCTTTCACACCTGGCTTGGGTATGAATATGCAAGGCCGTCAAAGTTGGAACTGCTATTTCGGTATCACCAGCCTCTTGAGTGTGGTGGCCTTATGGTTTGGTGCATAGTGCGCCGCTTCATATTGTGAGATGATAATGAAGGCAAAACATGCGACGCAAAGGGTACGGGAGAGGGTCACTATTCGGGCATTCCCCAGAATTACGCAACGGGCATTAAAGAACATGCAACGATCTCCGTGCTTCATGAACGCGGATTTGATGGCGATTAGGATCGATTTTGCTGTACTACTCTTGTCACACAGCCTATTTTTATTATGATTTTACTGGATGTATCTTCCTATAGATAATGTTTTTTTTATATATGACACGTCAATTCGACTTCACCTCGCCTGATGATAAGCTAAAAGCAAAGTCTCGAAAAAGAGAGTCACCATTATAGACACGTACCATGTTACAATGGTGGCACTCAGCTTGACGGTCTCATCAAATGCTTTTTCACGCCTCGCTTAAAGGACCCGGAACTGTAGGAAGAGGGAAACACGTGAACTGGTAAGGAATTTCAGGTCTTAATGGTGTGTCAGAAGAAGGAGTCGCTAAACCGCTTGGTTCTTAATAAAATATTCTGCACGTTATGCGGGTGGCATCTTAGTCCTGCACGTGTTGTCCTATATATGAAAGGAAAGGGTGGGTTAATTGGAAGAGCTCATCAAAACATTCACCATAGTAGAGACGGTAAAATACCGCCAAGGACGCTACATCTCTACGCATCTGCAAAGGCTCGAGGGCTCGAGGGAGGCTCGAAAACAAAACTAACACATAAAATAAAATAATATAAATAAATCAAACAAAAAAAATTGAAAGGCTATACAAAAACAAATTGCGTTTTAGTAGGGTTCGAACCTGGATCAGCGAGATTGGACGTCCAGCACAAACCCACTAAGCTACAAACACCATGGCATTAGTTTGCGAAATAGACGTTTATAGTATATTTTATTACATTATAGTTTAAAATACATTCTGCCTCGTTCCTTATTAAAATAGCGTGGTGATATTAATTATGAAGCAAAAATATTACCAAACCGGCTACTCACTATTGTGTCGGATTCGAGAGATCATCGTATAAGAACAATGTGAACTCTGTCGAGACTCTTGCTGTGCCGAAGATTCCGCAGTTACTTTTTTTTTACTCTTGCCTCTCGAAGTTCTTCAGACTTTTATGATCGAAAAATTAACTAATATCTTCTTTTCAGTATTTTGCTACTTCTATTGTTTCGATATATTCACACAATTCACAATTTTTACGTGCGATTTACTATTATTGACATAACTTTTTTATTTATGAACCGATTTCAATAAAAAATACTCTAAATTTTAAGTGAAGCCTACCACGATCAATTAGTGAAAACCGCAACCAAATCAGTTCAGCCGATTCTGAGATTAGCGTGCACAAACGCACAGACAAACAGATAAACAGACAAACAGACAAACAGATAAACAGACAAAAATTCTAACAAACGTTGTTTTGGCTTCCATTACGTTAATAAAGTCCCCCTATAATGGTTTTTCTCATTTCCATGCCATGTACAGACACCGATCGGTTACAGTTTTATTATATGTATAGATTGTTTTAATATTGAGTGAATTGTTTTTGTAAACTAACTTATTGTTCCATTGAACTGTATAATAACTTTTTTTTTGTGCGACATCAGTCACTGATGCATTCCTCGAAGAGCAATGATTCGAATAGCAATGATTCGAAGAGCAACGATACTATTCCTCGAAGAGCAATGATTCGTATTTTAGATCATTGCTCTTCGCGGAATAAAAAACAAAATCAATTTTGTTCCTCGAAGAGCAGGTTTTTCTAAGTAGCTTGACTATTTATCTTATCTAATATCTTGTACACATTTTGCTAAGGCGGCTGGGACATACAGGATTGCGGAAGGCGGAGGATCGGCAGACGTGGCATACATTGGGAGAGGCCTATGTCCAGCAGTGAACTGCAATAGTTAGTTGAAGTCCAGATGGTACACATCATCAATTTAGATGCTGGATGGTACACGCCATCAATTTAGATGGACTATGACAACAGATAAAAAATCTAGCAACTTTTTTTACAATATGTCCCAATGTACTGGACATGGTCATACGGCCTTTGAGACAGTCGAGTCTCCCGTATGCAATTTAAATAGTAAAAATAAGATATTAAACCTGGTGCACCAGAATGTTGAGGGCTTGATAAAGGGCAAAGAATTGGAATTGGAGTTGCACATGACCCTTAAAAATATCGATATTTTTTGTGTAACTGAGCATTGGTTGAAAGACCATGAGATCATGTTCAACTTCAAAAAGCACCAGGTCGCAAGCTCGTTCAGTAGAAGAAATTTCAAACGTGGAGGCAGCCTAATAATTATTAATAAGAATATAAAATTTAAAGAACGTAAAGACTTAGTAAGCCTCTCTATTGAGCGAGTTATTGAGATAGCGAGTATTGAGTTTGAGCAGTTCATTGTATTAAGCGTATACAGCCCCCCGGACGCGCCCTATGCAAGATTTGAAGAAAGGATGGAAGAAGCGCTTTTTAAATGCCGTTACTCCAAAAAGGCAATAATAGTTTGTGGAGACTTCAATGTAAATATTTTAGAAAACACCCTAGTGCCAGTAGAGAGAAACAAAATGTTAAATCTGTTCAAGTCCTTTAATCTTATTAATATGTTCTTGGAACCTACCAGAATAACTGCAACTAGTGCCACATGTATTGATAATATTTTCACAGATATTAAACCAATTAATAAATGTATTGTGGATGCGGTAGGCTCGGACCACCGTGGTCAATTAATATCCTGTGAGAGAAATAATTGTAAAGTTAGTAAAAAGGAAATTAAATTTGTGCCGATTAACCAGCATCGTTTAGACTCTTTTAAAGAAAGTATAGTGAATAAACTACCCGACTTGCCCTCGTATACTAGTGTAGAAGAGTCTTATGTGGATCTAATTAACCTAATCAATACTGAGTTTGGGAGAATTTTTACCTCAAAAACAATATCGATTGGCGAGCGTCCTATTTTCAGTGACTGGGCAACGACGGGAATCTATAGAAGTAGGAGGAGATTGTTTGATCTGTATTCTGAAAAATCATACAATTTCAACCCTGCTTTTCAGAATTATGTTAAAAATTACTCCAAAATATTCAAGCGAGCCTGTTCCTTTGCGAAGTCAAACTTCATTAAAAAGAAAATAGCGAATTCTGTTAATAAAATTAAGACTACTTGGAACATAATAAATTCTGAATGTGGGAAATCTTCATCAGTTGCAAGAGATTTCCATTTAAAAATAGAAGATCGCCATGTCACGGAGGACATGGAAGTTGCGACAGAGTTTGAAAATTTTTTTACAAACATTCCCTTATTGACAACCAAAACTCTCCAGTCGTCTTCCACCTCCGCCGAGTCATTGCTTATGGAATCAGTAAAAAAATGTGAGGACACTTTCGTATTCTCAGTTGTTAATAGCAAGGATATCACCAAAGCGTTTAAATCTATTGATATTAAAAAGACCGCGGATCTATGGGGATTATCAGTCAAAACTGTATCAAGTATTATTGATGTCATTGCTCCCCACCTAGCAACTGTGTTTAATGACTGTGTCAGCAACGGTATATTTCCTGATTTAATGAAACATAGCAAAGTCATACCTTTGTTCAAGGCTGGCAGCACCACAGATCCTTCTAATTTCCGACCCGTTTCTGTGTTGCCGACCTTGAGTAAGGTATTTGAGAAACTAATTCTAGGACAGATGCTAACCCATTTTGGTGAAAACAAACTGTTTCATGATAAACAGTTTGGGTTTACTAAAGGACGTTCGACCACCGATGCTGGTGTAGAATTATTAAATTGTATTCACAAAGCCTGGGAAGAGTCACAGAAGACACCCAATGCATCATGCGATGCATTGGGTGTCTTCTGTGATCTATCCAAGGCTTTCGATTGCGTCCACCATGACACATTAATCAGGAAATTAGAACATTACGGAATAAGGAACAAGGCTCTCGATCTTCTGACTTCATATTTGAACAATAGAATTCAGAGGGTCGATGTTAACGGTACACGCTCAGTAGGATCTGTGGTTTCGATGGGCGTTCCACAGGGTTCGATACTAGGACCATTTTTATTCTTAATTTATATAAACGACCTCCCTTACTACGTAAGAGACAAAAATAGTATTATTTTATTTGCTGACGATACTTCGTTAATATTTAAAATTAGGAGGCAACTAAACAATTATGACGAAGTGAATAGTGCACTAACAAGAGTGGTCCATTGGTTTAGTACAAATAATCTTTGCCTTAATGGGAATAAAACTAAATGTATTAAATTTACCCTACCTAATGTTGAACAGGTGGAAACCAATGTACAACTCAATGGTCAGGTGTTGAACCTTGTGGAATCAACAGTGTTCTTAGGTTTAAGTATTGATGCCAAACTGCAGTGGGGATCACATATTGATAAAATAGCCAGTAGATTAAGTTCAACTTCCTACGCTGTAAAAAAGATTGGACTCTGACAGATGTGGATACGGCTAGAATAGTTTATTTCAGTTATTTTCATAGTATTTTGAGCTACGGAATTCTCCTTTGGGGTAATTCCGCGGATTTGAATACAATATTAATATTACAAAAGCGGGCTGTGCGAGCTATTTATAATTTGGGCCCAAGAGTCTCCCTCAGAGAAAAGTTTAAAGAAATAGACATTCTGACCGTAGTGTCACAATACATTTTCGAGAACCTAATGTATGTAAGGAAAAATATTTCCAAATTTCCAAAAATTTGTGACAGGCATAACGTAAATACGAGACATAAAAACAATCTTGTAGTCTGTGATAGCAGACTCCAAAAAATTAGTAATTCTTTCCAGGGTAACTGTATACGCTTTTTTAACAAGCTCCCTAATGAAATTAGGGATTTACCTATAAATAAATTTAAAAATGAAGTTAAGAGGAAATTGTGCCAAAAAGGCTATTATAAAATACAAGAATATTTAGATGATAAACTTGCTTGGAATTGAGCTGTTCACTCATGCATGCTTCTCAAACAAATGATTGTATTTAGACTAAGTAGACTAAGCATTTTTTGTAAATAGACCAAAAAAAAAAAAAAGCCCGCTGAGTTTCTTGCCGGAGTCTTCTCAGGCCGGGGCCGCGTTTCGAACCGGTGGTCCATTTGCTAAGCTAGTCTTTAGTACATATATGTATATTATTGACGTTTTGTAAGTGCCGTTTTGATGGTCTATACAGAATAATTAATGATTTTTGACTTTTGACTTTTGACTTATGAAACTTCCTACAAATATTCAAAATTTAAATCTATTCTCCATCCACAGCTCACATCCATAGCATGCATCATTCTATATAAAAAAAAACCTTTTGGCCAGTGCTATGCTATATGGACCAATGAATATGATTGGTGGATATTAAACGCTTCCATAGCAACGTAACATAGCACATCTCCGCTGGAAAGGCAGTCAGGACCCGGTACTTCAGCAAGAAGGAAACATGTGTGCTGGTAAAGAGCTCCGGGACTTTACAGGGTGGCAAAGAAATTTTTGGAGGTCAGATGACAATCCCTTCACGGAAAATATCGAGGTCTAGCCAAATCCGTGGTTAAGACTGTATGCACACATACTTGCATAACGTAATTAGGTATATATTTTAACTAGCGGTCCCGCTCCGGTTTCGCCCGAGTCATACTTCATCGTATCACTCCTTTTAATTTGTTTACATTTATGGTAACCGCTCTGCTCCTTTGAGTAGTAGCGTGTTGATATTTAGGCATAACCTTCCTCGATAAACGGGCTAATTAATACAGGAAGAAAATGCTCTTGACAGGTTGCAGCGACGTGCGATACGCATTATTGGGAATCCTGAAGTCACCAACACCCTCGAGCCTCTGCAGATATGCGTAGAGATGTGGCGTCCTTGGCAGTATTTTACCGTCTCTACTATGGTGAATGTTCTGAGGAGCTCTTCCAATTAATCCCACACTCCCCTTTCCTATACAGGACAACACGTGCAGGACTTAGATGCCACCCGCATACGGTGCAGAATATTCCATCAAGAACCAAGCGGTTCGGTGACTCCTTCTTGTGTCGCACCATTAAGACCTGGAATTCTTTACCAGCTCACGTGTTTCCCTCCTCCTACAGTCCCGGGTCCTTTAAGCGGGACGTGAAAGAGCATCTAATGAGGCCGTCAAGCTGAGTGCCACCATTGTAGCATGGTACGTGTCTATAATGGTGACCCTCTTACCAAGACTTTGCCCTCAGCTTACCATCAGGCAATGCGAAGGCAAGTTGACCTGTCCTATATAAAAAAAACACATTTCGAACAAATAGGTCCTGAGGTAAGCGCGTTCAACCAAGTAAACTCTTCAGCTTTATAATATTATAATAGAAGATATTAGATAGATCATGCCGTATCGTGAGGATAGAAGTAGATAGAGAATAATACAAATTTCTTTCTTCTTCTTCTTCTTCTTAGCGTTAATTCCCAGTCGCATCCGAAGCTTTCAGCTCGGAGTCTGGGGTCCGCTTTTACCAGTCTTAACCACGGATTTGGCTAGACCTCGATATTTTCCGTGAAGGGATTGTCATCTGACCTCCAAAAATTTCTTTGCCACCCTGTAAAGTCCTGGAGCTCTTTACCAGCACACATGTTTCCTTCTTGCTGAAGTACCGGGTCCTGACTGCCTTTCCAGCGGAGATGTGCTATGTTACGTTGCTATGGAAGCGTTTAATATCCACCAATCATATTCATTGGTCCATATAGCATAGCACTGGCCAAAAGGTTTTTTTTTATATAGAATGATGCATGCTATGGATGTGAGCTGTGGATGGAGAATAGATTTAAATTTTGAATATTTGTAGGAAGTTTCATAGTCCATCTAAATTGATGGCGTGTACCATCCAGCATCTAAATTGATGATGTGTACCATCTGGACTTCAACTAACTATTGCAGTTCACTGCTGGACATAGGCCTCTCCCAATGTATGCCACGTCTGCCGATCCTCCGCCTTCCGCAATCCTGTATGTCCCAGCCGCCTTAGCAAAATGTGTACAAGATATTAGATAAGATAAATAGTCAAGCTACTTAGAAAAACCTGCTCTTCGAGGAACAAAATTGATTTTGTTTTTTATTCCGCGAAGAGCAATGATCTAAAATACGAATCATTGCTCTTCGAGGAATGGTATCGTTGCTCTTCGAATCATTGCTATTCGAATCATTGCTCTTCGAGGAATGCATCGAGTCACGAGTCACGATGTTTAAATGATGTAGTGTAATGATAGCTTACTGTAATTATAGATTTTATAATATTATACATGCGGTGTTTACCTTTAATTAATTGTAACATTTTTATTTGTATTTTGGAATGTAAGATGTAAGTTTTTATGTTAACAATTTTTGGTAGACCTAAATAAATAAATAAATATTTTTATTTATATAATTCTTATGTACATTTTGTAAACAATTGTGTTTCAATAAGGATATACAGGCAATGCCTTTCTCACATCATCCGTCGATTTTGGCAGGGGGGGGGGGGGGGGGGGCCTCACCTACAACTACCTACACCAACTACACGTAACCTAAAATTGTACAAAATTAGATATTCGAAATTCACTGCAGCAACCAGTGCAGAACATCGTAAGGAGCAAAGTTGTTCAATATAACTTAGTTTCGGCTTCCTTTGTTTATATCGTTTGATATGTTTTACGAATGAGAATTTCCCAATGTATGTGAATAGCAAAGTTTTGAAAATGGCGTGAAACAAATGTTTCTGTGTAGAGAATATGAGCTACCAAAGCTGGTCTCCGACAATGCTCTGTGTGTTAAATTTTTGATGCGTGCTGCAATCAAATATTTATATTATACACTGAAATATGCGTTATAATAATCTGAATTGGGTTTGATCGTTCTTAAGAAACAAGGAATCCAGGAGTTTTCGGGTTACATTAATACCTGACTTATAACCACTGAGTAATACCTACCCAACATAATATAATTTAACTGATTCCTGTGTTGCCTTGTTACTTACTGGTGGAGCAGAATAGGGCCACCCCATCACTTCCTGTAGGCGTCGTCGAAGGTGACTAAGGGATAGGGCTATTCTCCGTCCTACAGTAAACATACAGCCCATGACTAAGTGCCTGTTTGACGGCAATGGGCTCGCCCCTTATTACGTGGGGCCGAAAATAACTCTGGCGAAATGTGGGTATCAATACACCTCTGCCTACCCCTTCGAGAATTTACAGGCGTGAGTATATGTATATATGAAAAATGGTAAAAAGAGGTACCTACTACATGTCCCATTTTTTCTAAATAATCACTTGTCTTATACTCACATCAATCATCCTTATCAGATATCTTACTTTATGTAGACTTAATAAATAAACAGGACACTTTTTCTGATATTATTATCTTGAGATAGTGTATATATTTTTTCCCATCACGTTGCATGAACAAAAATGTTGGATTTTCTTTTCTGAAATGAGTTCTGTGATGAATAGTAGGTACATGCTTTTACTTCTCTTCATCAACACCATAAACAACTTATTACATTTTTATAGTGTTAGTACGGGTAAAGCAAGTATATATCCGAAACCAAGACCCGTAGTAGGTACTCATCTTCATTTGATCATTCAAAGTTGGGCGATCTTATTTTATGAAGAATATATGTTTGTGGTTTTACTATACGTAAAATTTTAATAATGTTACATACAACAAAAGCACTGGTAATAAAACTTGATCTTTTATTCGTGTGTTATATATAAGTCGGCTGGACATTGACGAAATAGAAAATCTAAAGTATCAAAAACCGGTACTGCGTCGCCACAAGACGCTGGATTGCTTGCAACCAACGGGAAATGACTAGGAAATTGCCCCATTATGCTTGCAAATCGTGAGCTGCATTCGAATTACTTCTTCGCTTGTAATTTTGCATAGTATGAGGAGTGAGTGGCGGCGCTTAAAAGCATCCACGAAAGATGATGAGACTCGGTAGACATAATGGTCTGCAATTGTGCAATAATGCCAGATATTTTTGTTGGATAGTACAGCTGGTAATATGAGTGTGATTTATCATGTTTAGGGTATTTCATTATTAGATTTTTTTATTTCATGGAAAAAGAAGACTGTAGAGTGCATATAAAACTTAGTTGTTTTTTATGAAGTTAATATTTATTGTATAAATTTGCCATTAAAGAATTTAATGCTTTTTGAACTGAACAATAGTTGTATGCATTAAAAAAATAACGAAAGATGTATTGAAAGTGGAATGAATGTATGCGATATCATGTAAAAGGCGCGCTATATTTTTATGTGCGGTCGGACGTTGTCGATATCGTATAGATTCATTAATTTTGAAGAATTTCTTGAAATCATCATCAAATCCCAAAAGTCTAATGCTAATGAAGTTACAATGGGGCTCAACTTGAACCTACGACTATATGGAACGCAAAGCAAAAATAAACTCTATACCTAATATTAGGAACATTACTATAAAAGCTGAATCTACGGTAGTTATATATGCAGTTTATAAGTTATATTATAAAAAAATAAATCACATTAAAAAAATACAACTCCACTCCACTGAATTCAAAGAAAACGAATAGAAAACAATATAATGTATTTGAGTTGTTTATTAGAAATAAATGCCACAAAAACAAAACCTTCAATTTTATACAGCGAGACGCAGCTGTCTTCTTCGATCTATAATTCATAATCTTGATCTAAAAGCAAATGTAATAACTCATTCGTACCAGCCAATAATACAGTGTAACGGAGGGGTACGCACGAACAAAGAGCGGGACTAACCCGCCTGAGCCCACACTAGGGGTTAAGTGTACTCCAACACTAATCGCCTACAAGTGGCTCTTTAGAAGATTCCAAGGGTTCTTTCGATGGATCACTATAGCCCGAGAAACACGTCCCGATGCTAGATAATGAATTTCCTCTAATTGGTTTAGCGTATTGAGTTCAAGTGGCGGTATAGCAAATGTTTATCCAGGATATTATTTTGGGTATAATTTTGGTGTTATAATAAGTAGGAATTATTTGATTGTAGATTATAATGCACACAAAATTGTATTAGGTTACTTAAACCTTCAATTATGGTCGACTCTGAATTTAAATCAAATATTGCCTTATTATTTGAATGGTAGGTATACTAGACATGAACAACAATATTATAATCCAGTCATTCTATAACTTCGGGCGTATTCCCCTAGCTCGAGTGTACGTTCGTAAGTATATGTACGTCAAAGATATATTCCTATACAAATGTCGGCTTTCGGAGTTGCCAATATAATAAGAAACGATAATGATCGTATCAGTAAAATAACACGTAGTTTAATTACATACTATAGTCCGTTGTTTCAAAACTTGTAAGACTTGCTAAGTGTACTAAAGCTAAGTATACTAAATAGTAACTTATACATACCAAAACTTGTACCTACTTCGTTCATTTATGATTATATTCACACACCGCGATACCGCAAAACATTTTTACTAAAATATACATGAATATTCAAAACGTCCAACCAACCACCGCCCTCTAGCCTTTTTGAAAGAAAAAAGGTCAGTCTTTTCATTCGTAGATAAAAATAAGATTAAACAAGTATTTTATTCAAGCCACATGCCATGGCAATATATGACCTATGTGCTCAGGCAAACGAGTGCTTGTTCGTTCAATTGAGAATCTATGTCGTTTCCTTTGATCTTTGAATAATAACAAGCAAAAATTCATACGTTTGAAGTGTTTCTTTTGCACGCATGGCTTGAAATAAACGAAGCAATTAAGTGAAATTTTAAAATCATATTTCGTTATAATGTCTACTTTATTATGTTTTGCTTTTCAATAACGTTTTTTCAACTAAAAAGTAAAAGCTTTTTATACAGTAATAGCCGTCAAAGAGACGATTTTCAATGCGGTCTTATTCTATAGAAATGTGCCGAATACATTTTTTGTTCGTTTAAAAGTTCAATGATAATTACGTGACAAGAATATATTTAGTGTCCCCTTTTTATTTAATTGGGTGTATGCAAAGTGAGTCAGAATCATATCGTAAATACAAAGTTTATCTTTGAATGAATAATCTTGCACATTTGGTGATTACGCTTTGCATTTTGTTCCAACAAAATCTTTATTGATTTTATATTAATGATGTTTTACTACTCTGTGTTTAGTGCATAGTTCGACGTTACAATGATTGTTAACGTCTCTCTGTACTTTTTATGGAATACCTTGACGCTCAGTATAAATTGTTCCTTTTGGAAACACCTAAATTTGTCACTTACAGCTATTTACAAAGGCCAATTACAATTTGTAGAATACACTTTTAATATTTATAAAGAGAGGGGATCGTAAAATTCGTTGGGGGTAATTTTCACCCAGCATGAAGCTTTTATTTTATAATAATGCATAATTATAATTTTGGCATCAATCTAATACTCCTGTATTTATCATAACTTTTTAATTACGGTCGAGTCATCTTTAATACATTTTTAAAATGGTGGTTAAACGGTTCTATAACAATTCGAAAAAGTTAAAACTTATTTATGTCCATTTAAGTTTAAGTATACAGTGTTATATCAAGTGGTGTTTAATGCAGTCGACTACACGCTAATATAACATGAATAACATGAAAAAGGAAAACAATACATACTAATTCATACTAGAATATAAAACGGACCCAAAAACTTTTCCCTATGTTTAGTTTCAATTACCGGACAGCAAAACAATATTAAATGTTAATATCTTGCACCCCATAATGGTGTCCTTACACCACTAATGACACCTTTGTATGGCACACCGGTAGCGTACAAAATTCTACAGTCGCTGTGAATATGACTACAGTTGGGCACATCCGGAGTTGACTCATACTTTCTGGATATTGCTATTGTTACATTTAAAGCATATAACTAGTATAGGTACATATTTTGTTTCTCTTCATGTAAATATTTTAAAAATTCTAGATAAGTAAATGATGATCCTATCTACTTAAAACATACCTATAACAAAAACTATTGGCTCTTATGCGGTCACCAAATTTGATGTAACCGTTTCAGAGTAGTCCAATAACATATCTATGGAAAGTTTTTCACCAATTAATACTACCTACTTGCTTCGTTACTTTTATTATAAGAACTTGCTCAGTAAAATAGCTTTATGAATAAAAAAAAGCTATAAAGTGAGGGCCTGCGCGTTTGCTATTTAAGTAAAGAAATTCTAGAGACTAGCTTTCCGCCGCTGATAAAATTCACAATATGCAGTAAGTGTTGTAAATGAAAATATAAAAAGCCACACAGGCAAGGCTACCATTTTATTTTGCTTTCAGTATCTTATATTTACAATACAGTTTCTTTGTAGAAGATCAATTTTTGTGGCAATGGTCATAATATCGTGGATGCCCAAGACCGTTCGATGTGGATAAGCCGCTGTGCTCTAAGGTGAAACCCTCGGTTGTAACCGAGATTAACACTAAGATGCTGTTGATGATGATGATGTTAGTTTTGTTCGTGTTTGTGGTGATGACTGTAAGTTCACCACCAAACTTTAGCTAATGACATGAGTTGCATGAAAATAAACTTTCGAGTTCACCAGATTTGATTAGAACTACACGGTAAGCACGTAACTGTTATGTTCATTTGATTAAATGAATGCTTGATTCGAAATAATTTGCTTCCAAAGCGACTGACGTCACCAAGACAATAGATGCGATGAGAATGTTAATACTCTGATTTTATGTGCGAGGATTACACTATATTAAGATTTTCTTGCAATTACCTCTGACTTTTTTGTATCCACAAATTGCAAACGTATTGCATACGAAATACTGAATGGATTTAGATTGGAAAAAGTGCATGCTCAAGATGGGACCCGCGCCAGTCGCTTACTGGGGGAATGATCTAAGCATATAAATAGTTGAACTTTCTGAGTTCAATAAATAGAAACAAAGACATAGACTCACTTCTTAAAATATGATGAAGTTGAAAGAGACAAGCGAAAGTCTTTCATTATTCCTTGTTATAAAAAAGTTTAGAAAAGAAGACACTTCCATCATTTCTTAGAGATTACGGGTGACGAAGCGTGGCACGCTATAGTTGCATCACAAGAACAATCACACAACTTGAAATACCTACCCACTGCCCCAGTCAGATGGCTCAAGATTCAAGAGAACAATTTCATTATTTATTTATACAAACACCCAAACGTATCTCTTAATTTCTGCCCACTACTAAAATCTCTTCTCTTCATCCGAGCGTCAACGCCGGTTGCATTGTTTCATAGCTTGCACATTGAAGTCAGGGTAAACTCTCTAACTCCTCTTTTCACATATTTGGTTAATTTTGGCTTTTACGGGAAAATTTGGTAAGTTTTGGTGGGGAGTGATGACGGGTTTTTATTGATTTAATAGTTAATTTTTAGTAAACCTCGTTTTTATCACACATAATAATGTACAGATATACGATGCGTGAGGGAGATGATGTCGTATGGTATGGTACTACCAGGAATGCTTTCTTGAAATTCAAATTAAACGACATATTTCAAGGTTTTCTCGTATCGTCCGGACAGGAAGAATTCCATTTGCATCTTTGAGTATTTCGAATGGCTAGACAGACTTTTGTAAATCGTATGCATACATTTAATATTTTATACATTTTATTTTAAAAATTGGTACCTATATTAATGCGTATTTATAGGTAAATGTGATAAGCCTTTTTTTCTCAATTGTAATTGATATTTTCATGAACTATAATAACAAGTATCTATGTTATTATTGAAAGACCAATAGTTCTGCAACAATTATAATTGTGAAATGTATCCCATAGTATTTCGTTTCTACTATAGATAAATAATATATTTATGTAGAATGCAAGACGCACCTCTTCCTCTCATTATTTCGGCTAAAAGTAATAGTCACAAGTAGGATAGGGCAGGTAGTTATTTATGAGTACTTCAATATTCACATGGGACACATAGTAATCAAATATAAATTATAAAAAGCAGGATGAATACGGAACAGTCCAAAAAAAACTCTCAGTCAACCCAAAAATCTGTCGATTATTTCGCTCATGTTCCCTGACAAAAATTTTATTACTCATTCGTAAAAGCTATGAAATGAGAGTGTTGCGAAAATTTAAAAATAGGTACAACTTAAAAAAAAAAGCATTAATATTAATATTTATGGGAGTTTATTCTAAAATTTCAATTTAATGCAATATTAGACGATAACAATAAATAATTTATTACAGAACGGTAATCAAAAATAACTAAATCAAATTAGAAACTTCATAAAACTTTCTAAAGATATAAGCCAAGAGTTTTTAAATTATTATCATCTTCTATTTAAGTTCTACTTGCAAGTTGAATACTATGCTACTGCGGTTCAATACTTAGATATGCTTTGCGTAAGTTTACACTCAAACTTCTTAACTAGCATACTTTAAGCTGTGTCGTTCTCGTACAATACGTGACCGGCCCCTTTGGACTTCTGTCCAACTTTATAACAACTACTTGCTTACTGGTATTACATTACATAAACGCGTGGCCCAAAATTTCAACAAATAGAGGGTTTCACGTACTGCCATCTATAATTATTATTAGTCGATCTACACGTAATATAATTTACTATCTGGTACCCGTGGCTCCACCCGCGTTACATTTTGATTCCGTTCAGCCCAGAATAGCTTGTGTTATTCTAGGTTATAAATCTATCCCTATACCAAATTTCAGCCAGATCCGTGCAGCTATTAGAGCGTGATTGATTAACAAAATCATCCAAACATACAAAAATATAAAGATCTTCACAAACTTTCATATTTATAATATTAGTAGGATTGCCAGTAGTACTGACTGATTCCGTAACGTAGTACAAAAAGATGTTTCATAAAATAAACAATTACAAGGCAATGTATGCATGCTCACATGTATTATTTAAAGCTGTAAGTTTTGAATAAATCATGAGTTTCGTAAATGCATTAATGGGGCATTATGACGTCAATAAAATATGACAAGAGTGATAGCTGATTCACTCTGGCCGCTTGCAACTGCTGCTGTTCCTACTTTAGTTGCATTATTTTATTCTATTGATATGGTTGTATTGGTTGTTGTAACTGAAATATGTTATATTGTTGTAACTGAAATATGTTGTATTATTGTAAATGTTGTATTTTACATGAAGCTTTGATCCATGATATCTTTTTTCTTTTTATTTAGGATAGAGATCTTAAAATTATATGTTTAGTATAAAATTCTTATTCTTTTTTATATAATGTCTATCTGTCTAGCTAGACTGGCAGAAGCGAAATTATTAGGTACAATAACAGAGAATGGAACATAATTAACTTAGTCTAAACAATTTTATTTTAAGTCTGCAGGAGTCAACGGACTATTGACTTGCCCGAACGGGACTTGAACTCGCGATCTCTCGCGTTGGCCGGCGTATTGTAGAATAGAATGATGAATGTATGGGATTTGACGTATATGACAGTCGTCAACGTATGTCTTAAACGTCAAAATACGTGTCATATACGTCAAATGCCATACACTCATCTTTAGATATTGGTAATTCTGCTACCGTTAGCATACTAATTGCTTCAAAATATCAATTTGTGCATATTGTCCTCCTCTATTCGTTATTAATATAATAGAATGAACATATTACATAATAGTCGAATTTATTTTCCATTGAAGCATATTGTGGCCATAATTCATGCAGTCGGGTTCGTTGCATTTTTGATGATGGCGTGGTTGGTAGGTAGTACTGACAGATCGAGGCTCGGGGCATTGTGGATAACGCTGCGCTTGTTTATGGCACCGACACTTCGCTACATTCACTACTTCTATTATATTTATAACATAATGTGTATACATATTTAACCACAGCAGATACTTTTATTCTGCTCTCTGCGAATAAATTTTAAAAAATTACATCATGTGCATGGCATGTGTTGTGTATACGAGTCTTTTTTTATACCACTTAGGCATACGGCCGAACTTATAGGTACCACTTGGTAGACAAGCACAAGGCACGGCCTACCTGATGGAAAATGGTTACCGTGGCCTATGAACGGTTCAGGTTCAGAATGTCCAATTCTCAAAATGTCAAGCGGTTTCAAAATGTCCTATTCCCCTATTGTCCAATCCCAAAATGTCCAAAACTCATAATGTCCAAATCCCAAATTGTCCAATTCCCAAAATGTCCAATATTTTTTAAATTCAACAAAGTTAAAACAACAAAGTTTGATAGGTTCAGGTTCAGAATGTCCAATTCTCAAAATGTCAAGCGGTTTCAAAATGTCCTATTCCCCTATTGTCCAATCCCAAAATGTCCAAAACTCATAATGTCCAAATCCCAAATTGTCCAATTCCCAAAATGTCCAATATTTTTTAAATTCAACAAAGTTAAAACAACAAAGTTTGATATACCAAAATTTAATATACCAAATGGTCAAAATACCTAAAAATAATGCACCACACACCACACACAACAATATGTGGGTAGATCAGTAAAACAACACCAGGGCCAGGGGAGTCACACTCGTGCTGCCGACTCTGTAAGAATAGAGAGATTCTGTGCCGTTAATGCTGAAGGTAAACAAGACAAGCCTTTAATCTTCTCACTGACAATGACAGCATGATATCTCTCTAGTGAGCTCTGGCTACTATACTTACCGCCGGGAACTTCCCCAGTTGGACTACACAATTGAGATGGAAATATCGTCGTGTCCGTGTCGAGTCTGCTTTAGTATGGTGTTAGTAGTTACGCTCGCTATGATAACTTTTGATTAATCTATATAACTGAATCAAGGTATAATTAGCTGCCTTAACTCAAAGGATTAAGGTAATATTGTCTTACTAGAGCCCTTGAAACATACCCGGTTCACATAATTTAGTCTACCCTGTTTTTAGCCACGCATATAAAACCTTACGAGCTACAGATTTGTAAAACTTCACTACTACCTTTGTACGAGTACTTTGATAAATCGCGGTTCTATCTTCATTCTGTAAAAGTATTCATTGTAATGTTTCGTGAATTAAAAATTTGCTGGTTTGGGTCTATTATTGAAGTCAATGTACATGTGGAGACCTGCTCCGTTTATTTATATAGTTTAGACCTTTTGTTCAACTAATAACTATGTATACTATGTTATAGATAGAATGTATACAATGACTTTGAATCTATTCCATAACACAAGCTAATTAAGCTTACCATGGGTCTAGATAGCGTTGTGTAGAATGTTGTAGAATATTTTTTTTTATTTTATTGTAATGGCATTATGTGAATCTTATTCACCACAAAACTGACTCTGCGCAACAAATAGCGTCAATCAATCAATCAATCGGCCCATCGCAGTCCACTGCTGGACCTAGGTTAGGCCTCTTCCTATGAAACGTAACCCCGCGTTTACATACTGCCGCTCGCATTGCTCATCGTGTTGCCAGAAATATTCGCGCGATTAATGCACTAGTGTTCACACACTCCCATCATCGCGTTGGTCCGCATTACAGTATTCGCCCTGCAACGGAGACGGACGTAAACGTATGGAGGACAACGCTGTAGCAGTGTACGCATTATGCTTTTACAGCATAGCGAATTAATTAAATAGATTATTAATAAAAACTATCACTTTCAACTACTATATGTATAACTTTCCGTAAATCGATATAAATATTTTTAAAAGTAAATATTCGAGGAGCAATAACAAAAGCCGTGTTTACTGATTAGCGGCATCTAGCGGTCTCGTATAAGTCATCGCGCTAGTATTGCCGCTCCTTTGACTCGCGCCGCCAAGCCGACATTCGCAGCAACATACGCGGCAGTACTCGCGGCATGACGAATATACCATTCACACCACGTCTCTGCCCACTTCTCTCGCCACTTCCCTCGCTCTGCCGCGAGTATGTAAACGTAGCATAACAGCTTCTCTAACGTACCCTTTCATCGAGTTATTAAACAATTAAAACAATAGTATATATCGACACCTCTGGGTTCAATTGGCGTATAAACCAAAACACGACTTTTCAGGAGAGCAAAAAAACGATTTTATTTTTAGAAAAAAAATCATAACTTTTTTATTTTAGAAGCTACATAAAAAGTTCCAAGGGGAAAGATTCTTAGAATTTGGGGATGAAAAAGGCTAAATCATTCAATCATATCTATCCCCTTTGGTTTGGAAGTTAGCATGGATATACGTCTTAGAAAATATCAATTTATGGTTTATACACCCCATCAAAATTGGATAACAATTGACAGCTTACAGCTTATATCCATATTTGGTAAAATTATGTTCAAATTTACTGATGTAAAAGCATGTAGCTGTAGATTTTTTGGCTGTTAAAACTATTAATTTGCACATCAATAGAATTATAATTAAAAAAAACAATCTCGATACTGTTAGAATTTGTCAGAATTACATTAGTATTACTCTTACTACAGAATTATGGTCGATATACACGAAATTAAACTACCAGAAACAAAATTAACTTAGTTTTATTAAATAAAACAGATAATTATGTCTATTATAATTATGACATAACATTATCAGTCATGATAATGTTTTGTCATAGTCGTGCGAAGTGGAGAAGGAAGAGCCGGAAGGCGGACCCTGAGCTTCGAGGTCATCTTGGCCACGGATGCAATCAGGAGAATACGTCTATATGCAGATGATGATGATGTTTATCAGTCATGATCAGATTATCAAACTTAAAAAGGCAATTATTTAAATCTTTAGTAACTCAACAAACAGTCATCTCTCCTTCACCGCGACTTCCTCGTACAACAGATTGTCCTCAGGGTCTTTGCCTTTAATTCAGCGGCACTTGGACAGAGCCTTCGCCGTTTTGGCCCTGGAACGCGCCCAGTTATAGATAAGCTTTTGCCCCTCAGACGATTCCAAGTTGTTATATAGCGGTTGCAAGTTGTCTCGATGGCTAAAAACCATCCCACCACTCTGTTAGTCCACACTCAAAGTCAGCGCTCTGCGCTCTGCGCATCATCTCCATTAACAGTCTCTCTCGGGACAAGGCAGATACGTTCTAGTCCCTGCCAGAACACCCGCTGTGATATCCTGTGTGTGCAGGAAACTCACAGGGATGCTTGCCAGAGTAGACCATACATCTCTGGACTATCCTTATCGCCGTCGACACGATAGAAGAAGAAGAAGTGGTCTTGTTTGGCCCTGGCTACTACTCACCTGGTGGCGCGTTTTGCATCTTTGTACGCGTCGCAGTCTTCGGCAGATTTGGACGCTTGCCACTTTTTAAGGAGGGTTTTCTTCGCCCTGATCTCTCTCTGGACTGTGTCGTTCCACCACCAAGTGTCCCTGTCATACTTGCATCCACCCTTAGATGTACCGAGAATTGCCCTCCCCGCCTCAAGGATAGCTGCCTGAATCCTGTCCCAGCAAACCTGTACTGCTTCGTCTATAACATCAGCACTCTTGTCACCGATGACTTTGAATGACCACCTGATTCTGCGTTGGCCACGCTTGGCGCGTTTGTCTTTGGGTATCACGCGAAGGTCCATGACAAGGAGACGGTGTTGGCTAGTGCGACTCTCTCCGGGTATAACCTTGCAGTTGGCCACCCTGCTGATGCTGTGCCTCCTAGTGAGTAGGAAATCGAACTTTCTTCTTGAAGAATCTGTTCACGACGGAAAGTTCGGTGACCGTACACTTTCTAAGGATGTGCTCATCCTCTGGGTTACGGCTACCGTATCCAAAACCGCCGTGCACATGTCCAAACTCCTCACACCTGTCACCCACATGACCGTTCGTGCAGTGGTTTTAGCTAAAGCAAAACCACCGTCATAACACGGACACTAATTGGTTTTTGAATTTTTAACATTTAATTTTAGACTTTAAAGCAATGTCTGTAAAATTTAAAATTAAATGGCTTTTTGTAGAGTGAACGCAAGCGTGTAGTAAAAATATTACCTATCATTTAATTTTGGACTTTAATTGTATAGCAGTAAAGTCTAAAATTGAATACCATTTTTTGCAATGGATATGGTTTATACGTCCATGTTATTTAAATGTTTGGATTTACGACGTCAATTTTAAATTACGTTTAAGAAATATATTTACTCGTCATGGCGTAAAATCCATTTACAATCAACGCAGACCTTACGCCCCGGGTTGGTAAAAATCTTGGTCATAACGTCTTACTAAAAATTGAAAAAAGAAAAATTTGGCTGTTACATTAATATTTTATCTTTTTTGTGGTAGGATGATCTAAATTTTTTGGGTCGTAAAAGCATTTTTTTTGCGAATTTGAACATTTTAAATATACAGATTGATAGAGAAAAAAAATCTGAATTAAACGGTGTATATAACTCATTTTGGCCAAAATGGTTTATACGCCAATTGAACCCAGAGGTGTCGATATGTAATTTAAATTCGTTTAAAAAAATCGAAAAGGAGAGAAAAATTATATAATATACAGTTCAGAACTTCTTGTACTATTCTTGTACCTTCTAATAAATATTGTACCTTTATATTTTTGATACGGTTCTTATCCTATTTTCATAGAAGGTTATTTATAACAGCCTCAATCCCGCTAAACCATAAGCCTGATAGGGTACATAAATCTCTGTATAGTTTGGTAACAAATAAAAATAAATAATATTTTCAATGATGAAAATTTAGGGAGTATGATTAAATTACTTATAATAACGTCACATAAATTTAATAAAACGTTGTTTACATAAATGTGGCGTCGGGTAGGGGTAAAATTAATTAAATGTGTCTTGAGCAGACATTTGCGTGTCGTGGAACGTGTCTCTTGAAGGACTGTCACACTTAATCTCCATACAACAGATACTTACTCGTCTTTGTGTGCTAAAGCCCCGGGTTCTACCACCTATTTACATTTTTGGAACACAATCTGTGTTTTGCTTTTGAATAAAATAAAATGTACATTAATTTAAGAAAAGTTGTTTTAGCGAGCAATCTGCTTCAGGCTATTAAGTTCTGGAAGTTCATGTTTCTTAAGAGTTGTTTGACACAGAGAAACTAAAATATGAATGTAAGAATAACTGGAGTATTTACTTCAGTTATTCCTACATTCATATTTTGATTTCCTACTGATGAAGCAGTACATTAGTTCTGCTTAGAAGGTGTTTGGATAGCGCTATGTGTTGGAACTTGGGCTAATATATAGAAGTCAATTAATTATGACCTCACTGAATTACGTTGAGCTAATCCTGAATGTGAGATTCTTATAAAATAACATGTAGTCCTACTTTTGCTACAAGTCCTGTTTAATGACGTCTCTATTACATGTAAACGTAAAGTATTAAGTTATACTATGGTTCACGTTGTCGGATAAAGAAACTCGTTTAATATGTTAGCTGCGAACTTAAACTTTGCAGTTCTTGGAGCATGAGTAGCGTCGACGTACAAAAACGGATTGTAAGATAAACTGGAGACCAAAGTTAGTACAAGTTGACACAGAGCACCATATAACTATCACTTGTAATATCGACTTTCTAACAACGTAGTAGTAATTACATAGGCGGCATATGGAGGGTATGATTAACTGTCATGCTCCAATACTAATTTGAAATTACTTTCAGCCAGCCTTAAGTCGGAATACGTAATGAATACGGTTCCTGCTCCTTCTGATTTTGGTGTTATTGTAATACGAATGTTTTCATCATACAAGTGCCAATCCTGGAGGCATTCGAAACTAGCACTTTGGACCACGGGCCCTGGTCTCCTACACCGTCTTTCCTTATGACTATGGCCCACCTGCTATCGTGTACTGCATGTTTATACATATGCATATTATACACCCGAGGTCTATGAACAATTATGAGGACAATAACAGGTCACTGTCCACTAAACAAGCACCTTTACACCATCGGGATCACGGATAGCCCCCTATGTAGGGGGTGCTTCGTCGCCGAAGAAACGGTTGCCCACGTAATACTGGAATGACTCCAACGTTCCCAAATCCTCGGCACAGTGAGGTCGCTCCGCGAAGCCTATGAAGCCCCCAGTAAGCTTCTGCGCTTCTGGGCGGAGCTAGACTGGCTGCTATAGCCAGCACTCTCCACGCACAATGGCCCAAGAAAGAGTCCCCTTTCCATTCCATATACACCCGAGGAACAGGCCCCTTAAACAAGAGGCAATTCGTTGTAGAATGACAAATGTATGGAATTTGACTTTTATGGCATACGTTGACAACTGTCATATATCTGGGTACGTCAAATCCCATACATTCGATACAACTGAAGAAAAAGCGTTCATAAGTCACAATAATCGCTCGTGATCAAGTGAGCTGAATGCTTGTTTGCTGCAGTCTTACCAAAGTTGGCAATGAGGTCGATATTTTACCCAAGGCGTTACAACACGTTTCTAAAGAAAAAAGTTCTGCTTAGCGAACTTTGTGTTTCCCACATTTATAGCCAGAAAAATACCAAACTTTGGTAGAGTCAGTAAAGCGAGACTAATGCTGGCCGAAAAATGGTTTTGAAGAGTTGTACAGCTTGGTCACTGAATAAGAAGCATGAAGGTAATCCTATAGAAAACGATAGCTAGGTCTGACACTACTTTCATAGGATTAAAAAAAAAATATAGGTATTACTTTGGTGGAGAGAGCGGTAAAGATCATTCGCACGCATGTCACCCTCCCATTTGCTACCTACGTAGCCTGGCGGTTGCCGCAAGACGGTTCTCTTGCATTCTATCTGCAATGTCAAGGACATCAAGGCTGCCGCGAATGCGAGAGTTTCTCACGCGATCTTTACGCGTATTATTATTATCATTTTTAATAAGGACACTCTTCTAGAAGACTAGAAATGTGCATCAGAAAACATAAGGTTTTGTCGTACAGAAAGTACCTACAAAGTTTTTTGCTTATCCAACTTTTATCCCTCACAGTATCTCTTCAAACGCAGACCATTTATGAATCGTTTCCAATGAACGGTTTTTTTGTTTTAAAACAAATTGTTGGTTATGATATTGCCGGAAGTTAACACAAATGTTACACATTACAATAAAACAATAATGAAGGATCCTCTCACTGAAAAGCAACTGAATCGTCGCAATCAAAATAACACAAAATAAATCGTGATAGAATTCTTAGATCATAATTTTATTTGAATTGTTGATATAACGGGTGGCGCAAAAGTAAAGACCCTATATTTTCTTTGGTGCCACTACTTTTGCGCCACCCGTTATAAACACAGTTTTAGTCACAGCCAACTAGCTTAATCAGCCGTTCAATTAACTGCCTAGGCTGTTAACTAAACGGCGCCGTTCAATTAACGGCCTGAATGACATTCCGCCATTTAATTAAACGGCTAGGCAAATGGCTTGGATCGGTGATGTTTAATTACTTACCTAGCCATTTAATGAAACAGCTAGGGAAATGACTTGTTTCTGCGTGGCTATAAAAAAAGACCCACGACCTTCTAACCTAATCTATCCAAGTCGGATTGCGCAATAAAGCTACTATTATTATTTTACTAAATATTGTAAAAATGTTGAAACAAAAAAAAAATTACTGAAAACAACCTATCACTAACTTTGTGTCTTATTTCGGGGTGGTGCCCTATCGTGCGAATGGCCTAAGCAGTTGCTTAGGCCAAGTGACTATTGTCAGCCAGTTTGTTAAATGTTGTAATAAACGTTACGGCTGAATATCATTCAGACCGTTTATTGAACGGCGCCGTTTAGTTAACAGCCTAGGCAGTTAATTGAACGACTGATTAAGCTAGTTGGCGGCGACATATATATATAGTACCCTCAGGATTCAGTTTATAATGTGTAAAATATAGTCATGTACTAATAATACAGCTTAAATTACAGTTTTAAAAGATTGACACCCAGAAAATCTAAATCTTTAATAGTGTTGAAACTTTCTCCCGAAAAAATCTGCAGGTCTGAATAGACACTTCTATGGTATTTGCTCTAGAACATTTTTGTTCACCACACTGTAAAGATGTGAAATATTTTAAGTTTAACCCTTTTTCAAGTCTCTAAAACGTTCTGTCAAATGAGTCAGATTTGAACTTCCAAGTATCTGATCTCATCAGAAATTAAGTCTTGATGTTCTGATAAAATTAATGAACATTAACAAGGAAATAAGCCTATTACAGTATCTACAAAGCATCATATAAGCTACATTGCCTAGTAGTTCAGTAATGCGGACAAGTTAGCGGTTAGAGAACATGTGACGTACCGTCCATTAACGAGTCTCGAGCCTCCTGTACGCTCGCTTGTCACATGTGGGCAAATGGAACACTTCCCATTGTTAGTTATGTTCGTTAATGCACAACAAGAAATGCATTAGCACAACGAACTAATGCATTTTCATCATCATTTTGTTGCATTAAATTTTATAATTTCCTCATTTTAGAAATCCGTAAACATGAAAGAAATTAAAGAAAAGCATTAGGTAAGTTGGCTTTTGTTTATACGAAACACTTCGCAGAAAATTACGTCATTACATCTGTTGTATTTTCTAAAGAATTGTCAGCACACAAATCTCGTGTAACAGTGGATACGAGAAAGCAATTGTCGTACCGTACAGAGAGCCATCTAGCGGCACCTGAGTCGAAGCCATTAATCCGTGGCCCATCGCAACTGGATCCTTTCAAACTTTATTCATTGTTTCCAGTTTCCCTGCACTAAAGCTTGTCTCGCGCCGGCTCGCCTCTGTTTACGTAGATTGGATTTGTCTTTCGTGCAGCTTCTAATTCTCTGATTCCTCTTTCTCAAATTGAATAATTTCTATAGTCAAGACTCATTGAGACACGAATGTGATTGAGGTCCAATCTAGTGAGCAAGGTATTTTATAATAGAAAGGTTTTTATAATAAAGCATTAACATTATGAAGTAAAATGTTCGATAATCCTGTAAGGTTACTCAGCATAAAGTTTTCGTTGTGGTTTTACGGTGTTTTTGCTATATTACTACAGTACAGTGCAAATAGCGTAAAATGGATATCGCAGGCTTGGTAATTCGTGCAAACCACTATTTAATTTTGTGTTAGTAGCGTTCAGAAGCTACAATATTCACTTAAAACAGAAAGGTCTATCTATCAAAAGGGTATCTTGTAATAAAGTAAGTAGTACCTATAAATATGAGGAGTAACGTAATGATAAAATCTATCACATAGCCAATCGTAGATTTATGAACTCTAGACTAAATGTGCCAATATAGGAAAGTACTACATTTTATTATTCAATATCAATATAAGTAGTAGTGCCATTTTAATTCATGAGGAAATCCCCACAGATACCCTAATCCGGTTATGTTAGACTAGAACTGACTAAAACCACACGCCGTCTCGGGTATTCAGATATCGGAGTGTAAGGTGGCCCATTAACTAACAGTAGGTGCCTCTATTGCATTACGTTCTGGATTATATAAGTGCTGAAGGCCTTATCTCCCTTCCAATTTGAATCTCTTCCACGCCATTGGAGGGATACTAAAATAAAATAAAAATATTATAAAACAGCCAAGGTGTCTGTGTGGAAAAACTGATGAATGCATATTGCCTGGCTGCCTTTGCTAGTAAAGTTAAAACCATTAGATTTAGAGCGTTCATTTAAAGATTTGTTCGATGGTTGAAATTCTTATATTTTCACAGACTCGGGTGTTGATATATTTGTTAGATAGCAGAATTTATTGTTATATTTTAAAGTCAATGACTTCCGAGAGTTCCTTTAAAGTTCAAAGAATTTGTGGACTTCGAAATTTGAACGATTTTAAACACATTAGTACCTACCTAATATCAATTTACATAAACGAAAATCACCACAGTCCGAATATCCACGACCTTACTTCTTTTTCTTTTTAGAACTGCTATTTTCATATTTTTATTAAAGTAATAGAAATGCGGGAAATTATATTATATTTCGAATTATTGCAATCTGCTTTCTGCTGTTCTGGTTTTTTCAAGATAAGAAATTATTTAGGCAACACATATTTGAATATATAAAGCAACTTTAACAAAGTTAAAAGTAATGCGAATTTTACGATGATGTGCACATTTTTCAGGATTACGATTTTTATTCAAAAACTCATCATATTCTTTATCGATAACGATTCAATCTGTATATCAGTATAAAAATTTGTATTGGAAAACAATTAATTTGTGAATTGGCTTATCCACGGCTGTGGTGCGAGCGACGCGCGGTGGCGTGAAACCCCGACAAATGGCGCACGTCATTTTATTTCGCTGATCTCATGTTTGTGCTCCTCGCCATCATATTTAAATTGAATTTTGGAATACGTAGGAATGCAAACAAAAACCAGATTACTACGGCGCCCACAGTTCGACTGCGCAAGTTTAATGTTCTATTTTAAAATGAAATCTGAATGTTGACGTTCGTTTTAATAACTTTGTGTCAAGTATGTTTTGTTTAACACTGTTTTATTCTGTCAGTATAAACAGATAAATATAACAGGAAAGTCTAAACTTGTCCCTTGTTGCATACATTTGCGTGCGACCATGTAGTTCTATACTAAATTCATTGCTCAAGTAAAGTGTTACTACATTTTATTAGTAACAGCTCAAATTCTGAAAACATGCCAGTTAAACGGTAGTAATATAGTTAAAGCTCTAGGTATAAAGGACCAAAAATATCCGAAAGTTTAATTAATAAGTTACGGTGTCCTATCATTTGAAAAAAAAAACAAATGACAAATTTTCATTTGACAAACAACGTTTGATAAAATTATACTTGATAAATGTATCATTTGACAAACTATTGTTTAATAAACTACTCGTTAGACAAAATATTAATTTGGAAAAAAAAATCATTTTAAAAAACATAATTTCACAAATTGATTATTTTAAAAACATGTTAGTTGACAAACAGATAGTACAGTTAGTGATAGATTATTGAGAAAGCTGCTCATTCCGACTTGGATAGATTAGGTTAGAAGGCTAGCTAGGCTAGCTTCGCTCCGCTCCGCTCCCGCATTAGCCTTCGTGGTTATTTTTTTTTATAACCATGCAGAACTTTATTTAGTCAAATGAACATTTTTAAAATAAAAGTTTAGCAATCGAAATGTTTTCTAAGTAATACATTTGCGAAACGTGTATTATGTCAAAGGATTATTTTTATTCAAGTAATATGTTTGCGAAATGAAAGTTTGTCAAATGGTTAGTTTTTCAAACGTTGTTTGTCAAATGATGTCTTGTCATACGTTTTTTGGTCAAACAAGGATGAACTGAAAAATATACCTAACTGGCTAATGTGTGGCATTTCTAATGACTATTCTTTATCCGGCATGGACCAGCAAGAACCGTTTACAGGCTACCATAATCACACGTCAACGTTACAGGAATGAGGCACTAATAATAACATAAAATTTACAATCATAACACTGATTTGCATATAACAATAACAAAACCTTTAAAATTTTATACATGCTATGAAATATAAATTTTTGTATAATTTTTATAGCAATCGATCACGCTAGATAAAGCTTCACATTTAAAATAACTGTAAGTATTAAATGAAACGGGTTCAGTACAGTAAAGTTTTATGTTAAGTAATAGTCATTTATTTATACTAACGTTCTGACGCTAATACGAAGTAGATTTTAAAACTGGAATAAATAATTATGAGCTACTAGCTGTCCCGGCGAACTTCGTACCGCCAATTTTTTTTTAGCCTGCGTGAATTTTTGATCCCGTTCCGCTGCACCTATTTTCTCAGTCTTTGAACCTTCCCTGGGCATCCACGAATATTTCAAGACTAAAATTAGCCAAATCGGTTCAGCCGTTCTTGAGTTATAAACTAACAACAAAAAGTGGCATTGATTTTTATATATATAGATTAAAGGACTGTCTAACATCAGACAGATATAGACAATTATACAGCCCAGATTCAGCCTCAGAGGCATGGCTCGAGTTAACAATAGTGCCCCGAGTACGGCAATAGGCTCATCCCCCACATAACACGTGGGACTGAATACAATAATTGGTAAAATGTGGGTGTTAATTCACCTCTGCCTAACCTTCCAAGGATAAAGGCGTGATTGTATATGTATGTACCTATAGGTATATGTTTTAAGGAAAGAGTACCAACGAGATGATATAAATTGTTTATACAATCAAATAGATTTACAAATTGTAATAATAGGATTTGATCATCGTCAACATCTTAACCCGGAGCCTCGAAACTTGGGGTCCACTTACTCTTTCTCCCCCTTTTATTTGGCTTTTACGGCTTTTATAGAAGCGACTGCCTTCTGAGTTCCAACCCCGAGAGGATAGCCTGCAGGACCACATCCATCAATCAGCGGTTTACCATCTTGTAGGTGTTTCCCGATCCTTTGGACAAACTTTACTATTAAGACTTGGAATTCCTTACCAGCTCACGTGTTTCCCTCCTCCTATAGTCCCGGGTCCTTTAAGCGGGGCGTGAAAAAGCATCTGATGAGGCCGTCAAGCTGAGTGCCACCATTGTAACATGGTACATGTCTGTAATGGTGACCCTCTTTTCAGAGACTTTGCCTTCAGCTTACCATCAGGCGAGGCAAAGTCAACTTGACGTGTCCTATATAAAAAAAAAAAAAACAAAAGACCAGTCTCCGTCTACACGGAGTAGTGTAGGAGTTTAATGCCCCTTAGTTGGAGAATAGCCTAGAGCCTAGATGCATGCGAATACAAGATGCACAAGATATATGATACGAAATATTTGCATGAAAATTTATTTTAAGAAGGTAACAATATAGGTATTCTAACAAATATGCATTCTTTGGAAGGATTTCTTACAAAAATGTTGCAAAATGTTTTAACGTAATAATCTGGCGAGATTCATGGGTAGCCGGCATGTCATTACATGCAGGATGTCGTCAGACTAACGAGCTGCAAACAAATAACTCCTCATAATACAGCCGAGGCACACTGGAGGTACACCGTAACAGGATCATTCAGAATGATATAGTGCTGGAGCGAGTTCTATGCATTGTGATTGGCTATATTTATACTATTTTTTAATGTTAACTCTCAGATTAATAACTGTACTCGTTCTTGAGTACAAGCTGCTACAAGAGCTACAATGAAAGTTCTTGGACAATTTTTGAAGCTGTTAATATTTTGATATTCCACTATTTTTGTTAGTTTTCATTTTTCATATTATCTATTTTATTCACAAGTAGCGGTAGGTACCTATTGAAGTGGAAAGTGTCTATAAATATGCATAAGCATTCAATTGTGACCTAAGTGAATAAAAATATTTAATTTGATTTCTAGATGCCATTGTTCAATGAAAATAGTAAGTACGTGCCATTTCCATAGGTCATCGTCATCATCATCATTATCGTCATCTTCATTAAGGCGTATTCTCCTGATTATATCCGAGGTTAAGGTGAACTCGGAGTTCAAGGTCCGCCTTCCGGCTTTTCATCCTCCTCTTCGCACCATCTTGAGCATCCACGGTAGTGAGATCATTTGCACGCATGTCACCCTCTACGATGTCAAGCCAGGACTTCTTAGGCCGATCTGGACCCGGGCGGAGGCACCATTGCCAGGCATTTGCTACCCACGTAGCTTATTTCCATAGATATTAGTTAAAAGATGATACACAATATCAAAGCACTAAGTACCAAATAGATATTTGTAATATATATTCAACAAGCAATTACAAGGCAGTAACTGCACTGGTATCATCTAAACGGGAGTAAACGAGCTCGCAATGTCACGGTATGTGATATGCACACTCACCGGTAACATACTCACTGTTATTAATATGAAGCTCTTGGATTTAAATTACCGTGTTGCAGATTAACTGAGCGTATTTCAAGTATTGTCCTTGGAACGTGTAGGTGGTATGTGATGTTTAAAGTAGAAGTAAATTATTCATAACTCGTGACAAAATAAAATTACTTTTAACGGATTCTGTCGCGATATTCTTCTACATTCTTATGTCAATCCCAGTCGTATATGAAACTTTCACATCGGACTCTGGGATCTCCTTTACCAGTCATCGCGATAAATTTGGTATTATTTACATTTAGTCCGACGTTCGACGCTGTCGCCGATAACGTCATCGACAGTATCATGATGAATCAACGCGTTCGCCCCAGTTGCATCCGAGGCTTGCACCTCGGAGTCCAGTGTCTGCTGTTCGGCTTTTACTTCTCCATTCAGTACAGTCTTGGACCAGGACCAACACGCATGTCACCTTCTACAACACCAAGCTATTACTTCTTGGGTCTAGCCCTCCTAATGGAGCTCCACAGAAGTGGCTAGGCCAGATATTGTAAGTCACGTAGCCTGGCGGTCACCGCAGAACATGGATACACTAGGGAAGGCTTACAAATCGGATTCAGTTTTTTATGGTTGATAGGCTCTCGTTTGACCATTATCTCACCTGTTGGTAAGAGACGATATGGTCGACAGTGGAACACGCTTGCCTAGAAGTAACCTATTCCCTCTAGTCTTGAAGACATCCAAGTTATAGCTATCCAGAAACACAGATTCGGGCAAGGCATTCCACTCCTTAGCAGTACGCATGATGAACGTATCGCCGAATCGTTTTGTACACATGAGTGGAATGTCCACTTTTAAAACCAAGCGTTTGTTTACGGAGTTATGGTTTCACTCTTTGTTTAGCTGACGTTAACATCTTTAAACACTTATAAGTTATAAAGGACATAGAACTAGTATTCGTATTATGTCTGAAAATAGGTAGGCGTATTCTTTCCTTTGAAAGCAATTTAAAACACTTGCTAAGTTTTCCGTTCTCTCCAATAATTTTTAGGGTGGTAATGTTTAAGATTTAGTTAATACAATTCTATCTTAAATTCTTCAATAGGTACATTTTTTGGTCTTGGGAAATTTAAGTAACAGAGGTATAGTATTTTTTATTATACCTACATTTGCAATTCTTTAGTTTACTTAGTTAATTTAGTAGTTTTGTTTTTTTTTTATCATGCGAAATATCCCCACGGATATCTCCCCCGCCGGAGCCTGTGGAGGAGGTTATGTCGAACTCGAACCGACTAAAACGCACGCCGACTATGAGCTTAAAAAAATCAGTCATCATCATTGCGTTCTAAAATTAGGTCCAATATACTCATCTCATTGAATTCTTGATAAATGACTCTGTGAAGTTTACTAGTTGTAAATACTTAAATTGACAATATATTAGATACTTAGCATCTCAAAGACCGTAGTTGTTTTTATTCAAATTGTTGGCGCAATGAACTCGCCTTAAATTATAAGAAAGATTAACGTGTCTAGACAAAGTTTATTACAATAAATTGTTAGTATAAATGAAATTTCATGAATTCGTAACTTCTTATTATCAAAATCATTATTATTACTGTTTGTTTGCGATATCGTCAAAGTTAATTTAGGTATATTCGAATAAAATATTTTTCCGTCCCGTTTGTAGAATCCATTCTTTAAGCGGGACACGAAAAGGCTTCTTTCGATCCTATCAAACTAAATATCATCACTTTGACATTTTCTACTTGGAGAATGGCGACTTTTATTCTTTCAACTCCACTTTCAGCTTTCTAGTCGTGAATAAATTTAAAAATCTAGTTTATTTATTTATTAATTTTATGGGATACTTTATAGGATGGTTTACATACCTAAATTATATTATTTCTTAATGTATAGCCCACAACATTGTCCACGTGCTACTAGAAATATGATTCAACTTATTTATTTATTTTATTCACTTATATTATGTACATACTAGCTATTGCCCGATAATTCTGATCCCGTTCATCGCTGATATATAGCCTATATGTTAATCCAGGGTATAACCTATATACATACCAAATTTCAACCAAATCGGTCCAGCCGTTTATGCGTGAAAGAGTAACAAACATTCACACATTCACACATCCACACATCCACACATCCATTCTCACAAACTTTCACATTTATAATATTAGTAGGATAGGATAGGAAGTAGGATATTACATAGATGTTTATTATTATATATACATATCATTACAATTATATCACAGATACAACACAAGATTGAAAAGACACAACTGAATCGAAAATACTATCCGTCGACTAAATGTAGATATACTTAGCAATATAAGTAACTAGCTGTTGCCCGCGGCTCCGCCCGCGTGGAATTCTGATCCCGTTCATCGCTGATATATAGCCTATATGTTAATCCAGGGTATAACCTATATACATACCAAATTTCAACCAAATCGGTCCAGCCGTTTATGCGTGAAAGAGTAACAAACATCCACACATCCACACATCCATTCTCACAAACTTTCACATCTATACTATTATATAATTGTAAAGTGGTCGTGTCTGTACATTGGAGATATTTAAAAAAAAATACTTGGGTTATGTTATGTTAACGATACTGAACACGAAAATATTTTTTTTGAATTTCCTGTCTGTTTGTCTGTTTGTCTGTTTGTCTGTTTGTCCGCGATGGACGCAAAAACTACTGGACGGATTTTGATGCGGTTTTTTTTGTTAGAAAGGGCTTGCTCAGACTTAAAATCTTACGTTTGTTTGATCGGAATCGGTTGAGTAGAACCGAAGTTGTGAACACTTATGATAATAAACGGAAAATGGCCCGATAGACAGATGGCGCTTTTTATTATTATCGGTCAATTTTTATAGCTTATTACATCCGAGCAAGAATGTCAATTTATAGACTTTATTTTTACATACACAATTGTGTAAACTAATACGTTTTTAATCATGAAATTAAAATTTTAATTTTTATGATTTAGTTACAGAATCACAACTAGATGGCGTTCTCGCGTTTAAATTCAAGCTATCGTTTGGTTTCAAACTACCGATACACCCGAACCGGTATAAATTTAGTATTACTTTTTTAAATTTCTAATTTGTCAATTTGTTTTTGTGATATAGATTTTGGTACAGTCTTAAGATCCGTTACTAAATCGTTTTTCACGCAAAGACAGATTAGAGCTTGGCGAAAGCGAAGTACCTATTATAGTTGAGTAGACAGGGTAGGTACAGGTAGTGCGAGAAGGGCAAAGGAATGGGGACTACAATAGAGAGTCGAGTAGATATCCAGGTAGGAAGATTCTTATATACCACTTAAGTGGCAAACAAGCGCCCGGCCCACCTGATGGAAAGTGGTTACTGTGGCCTATGGACGTATGCAACTCCAGAGGCGTCACACTCGCCCTTCTTGAAGTATTTATTGGGATGGGCCCAATACCTACTATTGTCGTGAGTCGTACTGTAATAGTGAAGTCGAGTATAGTGGCATCGAGTAGAGACGCGAATACAGAGTGGAGTACTCGTACCTACTACGTGGAGTACAGAGTCAAGTAGGAGAGAGGCGAGTACAGTGTCTAATCTTTTTTTTATATATACTACATACTTAGGTGATAGGTCGCAGACAAACACACGGCCCTCCTGATGTTAAGAGGTTACCGTGGCCTATGGGCGAATGCAACACCAGGGGCGTCACACCCGTGCTATGCTGTAAGAACAGAGGGATTCTGTGCCGTCAGCGCAAAAGATAAGTAGGGCAAAGCCTTTGGTTTTCCCACTGACAGCACAAAATCTCTGGCTACCCTACTTACCGTCAGAAACACTACACGAGGTTATTAGGTAAGTCGCGATCTTCTGTAGGGCCAGTCGGACTGCTCGATTGGGACGGATATACCGTCGTTTCCTACCTCCTCTAAAAAATAAAGCTCCTCTAATCAGCGTTCAACGCGCAACTCTGCACTAAAAATTTACAACACCACGCGATAAACGACATCCACGCGGGCGGAGCCGCGGGCAACAGCTAGTTTATAATATTAGTAGGATAGGATTAATTTTAGTCTCAGTGTTGATATTACATTAGTTTATGAAAGTCTCCAAAATCTTAAATTTACTAACCTTTCACCCACTCAGGGTGAACTTAAACGCCAAATTCTGCAGTCACTAACGAAATCGTTTTGAACGCCATGGTTCAGTAGAGGCTAGAAGTTGGTCGCTGACTACAAATTGAGACTTAACCACAAGGACTTTGTCATTATTGAAGTGCCTTTAATTGGAATTGAAGAGCAAGCAATTATTATGCATAACTTTACAAGAGCCATCCTCTCCCTTTCCGAATGAATGGAGGTTGTATTAATAGACAAGAAATTGATTTTCCATTGAAAATTATTATGCTTATATATTTCTACGTCTTCTTTCAATTAATTATTATTCCAGGTACATCTTTTCATACTAATTTTACGATATTAACTGTACATATTGTACGCGTAAAAGTAGTGAAAAGTTTATTTGGTAGGTATAAAAGTGGCCAGTCTTAATTAAATTTCGAGAAATCCATCAATGAGAGAGTGCCAAGTTATCTTTGAGGTAGGCACAAGCTATTTATTCAAGAGTGTTTCTATAAAATATTATGAAAGACAAGAAAGTCACTTTTCATGAAGCTATGAATACCTCGTGAAGAAGAAAAAAATTAGTTTCCGCTTTCAAAGTGCGTCCCTTAGATTTTAATATTTATAAAATCCTGTTGAGGACCGAAGTTGAGCAAACTGTCTACGCTTTTTTTTGCGAAGACCCCAAAGTTGGCGTTTTCATAACTCTTTCTTTGCTGGCAGGACTTTAACAAGTTTTTCGCTGATACAACATCCCTCTAGCCAGTTTTGCGAAGATAAATAGAATGTAAATGGCTTGTAAACCTTATATTTAAGAAATATGTGCAGTATATACCGATTTAAGATGTTCCAGCTTACGAAGTATTGTTTGATTTACGGGCTCTGCTGAGTGTAAAAAACATAGTAATAGCCGAAAATAAAGTTGGGGTGGCAATGTGTAGGATAATTGCCCCCCTTTTCGCGGCATGCAGAACAATTACGAAGAATACGTGGAGTGCGTATCAATCCAACTCGTCTATCCGAAGCAATCCCTAAGGAACAATATGGGCACACTACAACACTTAGGTACACGGGTAAAGAGAAGTCACTTACCGCGCGCTGCTCCTCTGGTGATTTGTTGGTGGCCACCAACTGGTCCAGGTGTCGGGATGCTTGTAGCACTTGCACTATAGTATGCTCGTGATGCGGTGAGCTGCTCAGACCTCCAATCAATACGAATGTCGAAGCGAGACTGGTGCGGTCGAGAGGTGGCGCGCGCGGCACTGCCAATCTCTCTTTCTCGAAATACCCGCATACCATGTCGTCGCAAGTACCCTCATATTCCATAAGTTTCGCTCGGACAAACTATCGGATCGATAAGCACCCGCCACAACACGCTCCCCGCCTTGACAAGGTCCATAGCTAAATAGGGGGAGCTAGGTAATGAGGTAATTCCGATCTAAGCGGTTAAGTTTCATAAATGTAAGGCACTCTGATAATATTAATGAACCGTTACAGCAGATGAAACAGTAAATAGCGTAAAATGTATATTATTATTATAACCCAAGCAGATACCCATAGGGAGACCGATTGAGGCTTAATCACGAAATTATTTAAATAAATATTAAATTAAAATGCGGTTTAAAAATAAGTATTAAGGAAATTTAAATAAATTTTATTGGGTTGGCAACGGATACAGCTTAGTTACAGGACGTTTATAAATTCCGGACGCGGTTTTGACAGACGCGACTCGAACTATGCCATCTGTACCCGGGAAAACTTCGGTTATAATGCCGAGTGGCCACGATAAAGGTGGTACGTTATCTTGACCCAAGAGGACAATAATGCCGATCCCTATCGGACGATCAGGCGTACACCACTTCTGTCGAGTTTGTAACGTATTTAAGTATTCCACGCGCCATTTTTTCCAATAACCCAATACTAACTGATCCAGAAGCCTCTTGCGGTTTTTTAAATTAATACCTTCCTCTGTCAGTTCAGAAGAAGGCAAGTATGTAAGCGGACTGGACATTAAAAAATGTGCCGGTGTGAGCACCTCGGGGTGTGGGTCCGATGACAAAACACTAAGCGGTCGCGAATTTAAAAGGCATTCTATCTGCACCAATACGGTCAAAAGTTCCTCATACGTGAGAAGCTGCTTACCAATGACTCGGAACAAATGAGTCTTAACGCTTTTAATATTGGACTCCCACAGACCTCCGAAGTGCGGAGCTCGCGGTGGGATCATAGTCCACTTAATTTGAGTTTTGAGTAGTTCCCGCTTAATGTCCGACTGAACAGCTGAATTTAATAAAAATGAGTATATTTCATTTAGCTGTGCTTTCGCACCTATAAAATTTGTACCATTGTCCGAGTACATAACGGACACTGGACCCCGGCGCGCAATAAATCTTTTGAAAGCGGAAAGAAAAGCTTCTGAGGTGAGATCCGAAACGAGTTCTATATGTATGGCCTTAGTGACCAAGCATATAAATAAACATATATAGACCTTCTGCGAGCGTTGTCCTCTGCGGCGAGTAGGTACATACGCAATAGGACCAGCTAAATCCACCCCAGTATGCACAAAGGCCTTGGCATCGCGGACCCGGTATCCAGGCAGATCAGCCATTTTGGGCGTCGGGTGCACAGGATTTAAATGAAAGCAAGTGTTGCATTTGCGGCAGCGCGAACGAATAACGGTCCTACCATCCAATATCCAAAACCGTTGCCTAATAATGGACATCAATAGTCCAGGGCCCGTATGACAGTACGTATTATGGTAGTGATCAATTATTAAATCAACTACACGGTCATGTTTAGGTAGTAGTGCGGGATGTTTAGCTTCGTAGGGTAGGTCTGACTTTGAAAGTCTACCCCCGATTCGTAGGATTCCGTAATCGTCCAGAAAAACAGACAGACTGCGTAATTTTTTAGAGGGGAGTTCGCCGGCCTTAATCAGGTTCACCTCATTAGAGAAATGGATATTTTGAACAATTCGAATAACAAATTTTTCAGCGGTTTGAATATTTTGAATAGAGTCCTGACTACCTAATCTATTCGTAAATTTAAGAATACAAATGAATGTGCGCAATAGCTTATTCCATGAGCTGATGCGATCAGCTATGGCAGCTAGAGCATGTGGTTCAGTCTTTGAAGTTTCGGCCACAAATGCCTTGGATTTCAACTCTGGTAATGTATCCCACTCAGTTGGGATGAATTTTAAGGGCCATTCATTTATCGGCTGATGAAGCCAAGTAGGGCCGTCCCACCAGAGCGAATGTGCAATCAAATCTGATGGCAGCATTCCGCGTGAAAGACAATCGCTAGGGTTCGTTTTCCCCGATACGTGGGTAAAACAAGCCGCAGGTAAATTTTCCTGAATTCTAGCGATACGGTTGCTTACGAAAACAGACCATCTATGGGGAGATGAGTGAATCCACGAGAGAGCTATGGTGGAATCCGAAAAAGCGTAAACACCCTGAATAGGTACGCGAACGGAAAGCTTCTCTTTAACCACGCGAACAAGCTTGGATAGAAGCAAAGCTGCGACAAGTTCCAATCGCGCCAGCGTCGTAATCTTGGCGGGGGAAACTTTAGACTTAGCACATAGGAGTCGGACAGTGATATTACCATCAGGGTCAGTTATGTGTAGATAGATACAACAACCATAACCACTGAAGCTGGCGTCGCAAAAGGCTACAATATTTACCACAGAGTCCTTAAAAACTCCAATATGTCGCGGTATTTTTAAAGAAGAGAGTGCCGTAAAATCCCGGGTAAATGCGGTGAAGCGACTGACGATATGTGCCGGAGGTTCCTCATCCCAATCTATTTTAGCCAACCAAAGTTCCTTGATGAGGATTTTAGCGTACAAAACGACCGGAGCCACAAGACCCAGCACGTCAAACAAGCGGGCTACCAGCGATAAAATGGTACGTTTCGTACATTTATTTTCCATTATGACGGTAGTCAGAAAAAACTGATCGTCAGCGGGTTCCCAGGATAAGCCAAGGATCTTGAAATTATTCGAATTGTTGTCTACCGGCGAGAAACATACCGGCGAGCGATGAGATTCAGGCAACGTCTCTAATACAGCGGGCTTATTACTTGCCCATTTGATCAGATCAAATGAACCTATTTTAAGTAAGTCAATTAGTTCGCGAGATAATTCCTTTGCCAAAGGTATATCGGGAACTGAATAAACATAATCATCCATGTAAAACTGAGTTTCTATTAATTTAGAAGCCTCAGGGAAGCGGTCACTATGCTCACCCGCTAAATGACGTAAAGTGCGCATAGCTAAATAAGGACTAGGCTTTAATCCGAAAGGTAAATGCTTGAAACTAAAGGTGCGTACCTGTTCGGTTTTATTGAAACGAAATAAAATTCGTAAGTATTTCCTATGGTGCTCATTTACACCTACCCTCAAAAACATCTGTTTAATGTCTGCGGTCATAGCTACCGGGAACGTGCGAAAATCAAGTAATAATAAAAATAAATCGGCCTGTAAATTAGGTCCGACATGCAAAATATCATTGAGTGACAACCCTGAGTGAGTTTTCGCACTAGCGTCTAAGACCACCCGAATGGTGTCCTTATCCGGCCTAATAACGGCGTGATGCGGCATGTAGTAGCCTTCCTCAGTTAATTCATTATCAGGTACCTCAGCCAAGTAACCCTGAGCTATATAATCGGCGATGGTCTTATTATAATTTTCGCGTAGGGTAGGTACTTGAACAAATTTTCGCTCGAGCGCAAGCAGACGGCGATGAGCCACTCCGCGAGAATTGCCTAGCTCAGAAGGGTCTCGTGAGAAAGGTAAATCGATAAAATATCTACCGTCCCTAAATAAAACTGAAGAATTAAAACTATTTTCGCATTCCAAGTCTTCTGGACTGATGATTCGTTGTGTTGGGATTTCCTCTAATTCGAAAAATCTTTGCAAACTCGAATCAATATCAGTAAGCGAGGTAAATGAAGAAGAGGTAGGTTTCGTATCATTTAGACATGGAATGTCCCCCATGAGTACGTAACCGAAACTAGTCAATATGGCGGGCGGTGCGCGATTACCCGAATCGACCCTATCTCCCAAGTAAATATACGGAAATAGTTGAACACCAAGAACTAAATCAATTTCTCCCGGTAAATTCCAGGTTAAATCGGCAAGCGGTAAATTATCCAAGTAGGACAAATCATCATTTATTTTAATGTAATTAGAGGGTAGTTTGTCCGTAATGCAGTCAACTACCAGCGCATGAATATAATATCTATTGTTAGGATTAATTCGAGACTCAATTGTAAAATGAATAAATCCATGTACGGGTCGCGTGGTCATACCAACACCTTGCAACGACGAATTACACAACTTAATAACCGGAATGTTCAAACGCTTACAACAATCCATGGTAATCAAATTATTTTGAGATCCGTTATCAATCAAACATCTAAGCGTCATTCGATTTTTATCTCGATTATTACAATGCGCGTATACTTGAGCGGTAGCTAGCAGTATAGTGTAATTATGTGGATGGCTACCGGACGTCAAGGCAATCGATTGCGTCTTGGCTAGTGTGTCATCTTTTTCAGCGGCCGGGATTCGAACCGGCTGCGCCGCGGGCGCGGACCGCTTCTTGCTCGAGGAATCCGTATTATTATCATTTGAAAAATGCAATAACGAATGATGTTGCTTTTTACAATACTTGCAAACATTACGCGATTTACATTTGGTTATGGAATGAGATAGGCTCAGACAGTTCACACAACCACGTTTCGATTTAATAAAGTCAAACCGGGCTTGCGGTGATTATAAGTTTTTAAAATGTAAACAATTAAACAGCGGATGCCTATCTTCATTGCACAAAGGACACATTGAAGCTGTCTCGGAAACCGGTTCGTTACTCGCGATGAAAGCTTTAGAATTACTAACACTAGCTCTTGCGCGCGGCTCGACTTGTGAATTATTTTTATTCGACCTTTCAAGTACTTTGACATAATCCTGCATAAATGAGATTAATTCTAGGTAGGAAGGGAATTCCTTCTTGCTTACGCTATTTTCAAATTGCTGTATTGTTTGCGAATCAAGCTTTCGCAACCCACAATATAATAGAATAAAATCTAATAAGTCAGGTATGTTTAATTGTTTCAATGCCGCGACAGACGCCGAATATTTTTCTATATAGTTATTCAAACTGATAGCATTACCGGTGCAACCTTTAATATTAAAAATGTTATTAAGGTAATGCTCACCTAAACTGCGATTGTCCTGATACTTTTTTACAAGACTATCCCAAAGTATCCTATAGGTATCCCCCGATGGAACAATACCTGCCGTTATTTTTAACGCATCGTGCGTTAAATTGCTTATTAGGTATTGTACGCGCTGTGCATCCGTGAGATCGGCATTAAGGTGCACATTACTACGAAATATCTCAAAAAATATTGGCCAGTTCTCTGTCTTTCCGTCAAAGGTACGTATGGGAATTGGCGGCAAGTGTATCTTAGATTTTTTCTTATCGGCTGTAGATGCCGTTGTATTATTTGACCTAATGAGATTCCGCTTATATTTGATCGTGGAATATAAGTCCTCAATAGAGCTCAAGCTGGAATAGTCTGGCGGGGTACCATCAATTGTAAATTTTACCTCATTAATTTCATCAACTATTTCTTCAAATCTGCTGTATTGCTCAGTAACGGATTCAGATTGCGAAAGGAATAGTTCATTAGAACGGGAATCATAATTGGAAATATTTTTGCATAATATATATATCCGATTAATTCGTTCGAAAATCGCTTCTTTTTTAGCCGTTAGCTGTAATAGCTTGCTTTGAAGTTTAGCAGTAGGCATTTTAAAATTAGAATTGGATTAGGTACTAAATAATTTAATTTGATATTAAATAAAATAATATGAAATTTTTGCTTAAATGCGAAATTTATAATGCGGGTAGAAAATTTCTATATTAATCAATATGAAAATTTTTATTAAATGCGGAATTTAATAAACGCGGTTGGGAAATTTTATGCACTAAGTAGGTATGTAGCTGATAACCTATCCTAGGTTCGAAGGGACCATTAAATGGGGTGGCAATGTGTAGGATAATTGCCCCCCTTTTCGCGGCATGCAGAACAATTACGAAGAATACGTGGAGTGCGTATCAATCCAACTCGTCTATCCGAAGCAATCCCTAAGGAACAATATGGGCACACTACAACACTTAGGTACACGGGTAAAGAGAAGTCACTTACCGCGCGCTGCTCCTCTGGTGATTTGTTGGTGGCCACCAACTGGTCCAGGTGTCGGGATGCTTGTAGCACTTGCACTATAGTATGCTCGTGATGCGGTGAGCTGCTCAGACCTCCAATCAATACGAATGTCGAAGCGAGACTGGTGCGGTCGAGAGGTGGCGCGCGCGGCACTGCCAATCTCTCTTTCTCGAAATACCCGCATACCATGTCGTCGCAAGTACCCTCATATTCCATAAGTTTCGCTCGGACAAACTATCGGATCGATAAGCACCCGCCACAACAAAAGTTCTTACAGTTTTATTATTGTCTGCAGAAACATCGCTGTCTCTGACACTTTTATCTTGATATTTGTTCTTTTGATATATTATTGAACAGAGAACGTGGATAAATTCGAAAAAAATGTAGTAATTTTTGATGCAAACGTCGTTTTGTTTCGTCATTCTTTATAACATAAACATTTGTTTAAACATGGCTGGAACTTTATAGACTTATTGACTAACTCAAACCTATACCGTACAATCTAAGTTTCGTAGCGAGTTTCGACTTTATCTGGCGTACCTACAGTTATGACTTACTTTCTTCACTCTGTGCGGTATTGGGAATATGAAACCTGGGTCTAAAAATAAGATATCAATTTGGGAGTGCATTTTTATATAATGTATCGTACTCGTATTTTATTATACACATCGAAGTATTTTCTTACTGTGTCTTTGTATTTGAAAAATTTATGAAATTGTTTAGGTACTTAATTTTTTTTTTAATTTTGTCATTTGTCAAATCGATAACAACTTTCACAATATTCTATGAGGTTTAACGTTTGTATCTTCATAAAACACATGTTAGAGCTTTTCTTGGCGACAGTCGGTAAACAAAATAATATTTAGATATGAAGCCGTTATCTGGCTTGAACTCGCGAGTGTGACAAAGTGACATCTATAAAGGCGGTTGAAGCGGCAAAACACTTCAATGTCGACGACATTGAGCAACGAAATGAGTAAATTGAATTAGGCTGAGATGCGGTATTGTGGCTTAGTCAATAACCAAAACGATTGTGCTGTGTGTGTGTGTTTGTATGGTTAGTTAAAGATAGAAGACATCGCTTTTCTAATATTTTATATGAATAATTTTTGTTGTCCTATCCTACTAATATCATGAATGTGAAAGTTTGTTGTTTGAATGTTTATTACTTAATCACGCTCAAATGCCTGAACGGCTCTGGCTAAAACTTGATACGGGGATAGATTATAGTTTAGAATAACATATACCTTATTTATACCTAGAATAGTTGCAGGAAACATACCTACATTATATATATATTGCTAATCTCCTTTAGCACGTTGCGGAATAATCCTGTATTGAGTTGGAACCATTAATTGTGGCTTACATTTACTACCATAAAGCGACTAGTATTTTGCATCAACATCTTAAGAGTTTATTATGATATAAGTTAAGGAGCATTTAGTATGTGATTATCTTAATGTTGCTGTCTTTCAGCAGTTACTAAATAACAGCTTTTTTACCATTGTGGACAGAAGCCATATTTTCTGTCAATGTTTGTTATGAAATAAATGAATTGAATTGAATAGAATAAAAATTTACTTGTTATTTCTTTTTTTTTTTTGTATAGGACAAGTCAATTTGACTTCGCCTCGCCTGATGGTAAGCTGAAGGCAAAGTCTCTGAAAAGAGGGTCACTATTACAGACATGTACCATGTTACAATGGTGGCACTCAGCTTGACGGCCTCATCAGATGCTTTTTCACGCCCCGCTTAAAGGATCCGGGACTGTAGGAGGAGGGAAACACGTGAACTGGTAAGGAATTCCAAGTTATGTAGGTAAATGAACATTATTTATCTTGTAGATGTTGATTACCACGACTTTAGGTCATATCTCCGGTTCTTCTCAGCCAATTCCGGTGGGCAATTGAGCCAGTAATAGCATATTGTAATGACCATTTCACTTACGAATAATAATAATAGGTAACAGAATTACCTATTATTATTATTCGTAAGTGAAATGGTAGGCATAACAAATGTTAGACTAAGCTTTACTGGAATAATCTCGAGAAGGAACTTAATTGGCGGTCAAAATACCGAGTTATCTGGTCGGTCAGGTTGCAATCCGTTTCAAGTTATCGCCGCCATTGATTAAATACATTCAGGGAGAATAACCATAAACATTATCTATCTATATTGTATGTAGCAGACTTATATATAATACTAAAGCAATACCAATTATTGTAAAAATATGTAAATATTGTAGCGAATCCATGCCTAAAATATATCATTCAAACTTTGAGAAGTCGATTCTGTATGTAGGTATACAGATAAAGTAACATTGGAAGTAAAATAAAAAAAAAGAAAGTACAATAAAAATCTACGATCAATTTTCCGAGTGGCGGTGTTTTATTACATTTGGGTTTAATTCATCATTCGTAGCTCATCGTGTCGGTATTGTTCGTGAGTTTGGGCACTTCGAAACAAACTTCCATGCTCAAGTGTTTGCGCTCCTGGCTCTTTACTAAATTGTTATTCATAGCTTTGTATAAACTCCGCCCGCTCGGAAAGAGTACTTCACCCATACTCTTATGCTCTTATCTCACAGTTAATATCATCGCCCGTTGTACTGAAATAATTTTTCCCATTGTTTCGTTTGTGACTAGTTGGCTGAAGTTTAGGCGTAAGGGGCCCTTGTTTCAACTACCTATCATTTGTTCTTAAGCAATATTGTCATAACATCATTTTCATTATGATTATAGATATTGCTATATTAATATACTTATTCTAAACAAATTATAATAAATTGGAAAAAGCGAAATCAATTCTCGGGCGGGACTCGAACCCGCGATCTTCCCTTAAGGGAACCCAAACTAATTGCTTTAAAATTATCTCAATTAATATATTCTAGTCAAATGTCTATTCAAAAAGTTATAATGACACGGTCGTAATTTAATACACTTTTCACAAAATAAACACACCTGTTCTTAGAATTTAATTCATATTTTATTTATAAACTGCTCTTCTCTTATTAAGGCGCCCAACTTTATTACTCATAAAATATCCCGGTACACAGTCAAACGAAAAAATAAAGGACGAGGAATACAAGTCACGGTTAAAATACAAATACTTTTTGAAATAATTTTATGAATTAAAACAATGTTCGCAAATACTACTCTTACATGATCTTACAAATAAACTGAAAGTTAAAGAAAAATAAGGATAGCAATAGTTTTCGTAGTTTCACGATCAGAAGATTGATAACGGACATGCGCAATTCTGCTTTAGTGCTGTCTCTGAATGAGCATTACTGTGTTAAAACGGACGAAATGCAACCTTAACTCATTCGATTATGTTACATATTCCGTCTATTCACCTGTAATTGTGTGCATCAACGCATTGGCACGTTACCATGAAGATGCGTCTCGAACGAGCCACCAGTACATATTCACCGCGGTTGCACACATCCATTCACTGTATGCGGAATCTCGACGACTCGAACTAAGTTGTCGTCCATGTGTGTACGTACATTTCTGTGTGTATATAAATTTTCGTTAAAGCAAGATAGGGCAAAAGAGGAAAAGCGCCCGTAGTAAAAGCGAGCAAAACGGCTGCGGGTGCCCGGCGACAGTTGTCAGTATGTTGTAGAGCACGGTAAGGGATGGTAGTCTCGAGGGAGATCGATTTTGGCGCTAAATATTCCGATTTCCCGCGCTCTCGTCGACCACGTGGACTAACTAATAAGTAACTTTATTATGAGACGTTGCTGTAAAGTACTTTATGAAGTTACCGGATTGGTGTGTCAGAAAAATGTTTTCGTTTAGTTTTATGAACAATTTAACTTTAAACTCATGATTGTGTCGTGTCAATTTGGTCATTATCGTCTTCGGTCGTATGGAAAAGTAAGTATTATGCTAATAGTTCTTATTTAATATCATTAATTTTAATATTATACACACGAAGTTAAACTTTTTACGGTTTCATTCATAGGTTTTCGAGGTTGTTATCAATAAAAGCACAATAATTAATAAGCGATGAAAATTTAAGCATACGGACCGATTTTATTATTCAATCGTATAGTAGTTTTAAACTTCTATGGTATGGTTATTGTTCCAGTGGCGAAGTCATTATAATATGTATATGAATATTAAATTTAAAAAATATTACAACCTATTTTATGGTTTAAATTAAAATCGGCAACCATGAAATATTGCGTAATGACAGTAGAAAGGTTTCTAATGAAGCCTAATTACCAAACACATTATAAACTCCAATTTTGATGAAAAGAAATCATTGATAAACAAAATACTGCAATTTATTTCACGATGCCAACAAAGTTTTAAACAAACAATAATGACTTAAGAATCACGAATTGATTAAAAGTATCACGCACAATGAGGTACTAATATCGTGTTCACAAGTTTTACATAATTATATTTATTTATTTTTTGTTTAGCATCAGACAGATAATATATACAGCCCAGACTCAGCCTATACATAGCTTGAGCCGACAATAGTGCCCGGAAAACGGCAATAGGCTCACCCCCTATTACGTGGGACCTAATACAATGATTGGTGAAATGTGGGTGTTATTTCACCTCTGCCTAGTCCTCCGGGGATAAGGACGTGATTGTATGTATGTATGTATATTTATTTATTGGTACATTTTCAGAGCTACCAAATAACTTTTATGTTTTTCATTACAAAAAAATCAATATAAAAGAGAAGAGACTGCTTCTTCCCTTTTTTATTGAATTTCTTGTTGTTATTATAATTTTGTAATTAGTTGTATACATTTCATATTTACTTATATATTTATAATTAGTATATACTTATGATATTTTTATAAATTGTATTCTACTATAATTTCTTTTAGGAGTTGAAGAATGGTTTTATTTGAGTAATAATATAACAAACGTTCAAAATAATACTAAATTAAATTAAGAATTTTTAGTATATTATATATTCAACTCATTTTCAATATTGAATATTGAATATTGTACATATTTAAATTGTATTATAGTAGGATTAACCAGAATAAATATTATAAAATTTGATTAAGTATATAAGATGATTTAGATTAAAAGTTATGTAATTTTGTAATTTCATTGAAATATTGTTTCCAATTAAATTGCTAAATTATGCATTTATATGCCTGACTATTTGATTTAGGCTGCTACTGTTAGTTTCTGTTTGTTTATGTTGAAACCAGATTAGGGATAAATGAATATATATAATATACTTCAAACACGTTTGATATTTGTATTTCTATATCAAATATTGAATAGTGCTGTAGGTACATACCGTATTACACATACGGTATATACAGCACTATTCAATTAATACCTCCGGATGTAAATAAATACAGAGATACATTATTTAGAGAGCAGCAGCTGCGAGTCATTAATTGTCCAAATATTAATAGTTGTTGCATTAATTAGTTCAATGAAATTATATCGCTGCTAGTAATATTTTTTACATAAATGACAAGTGACAAGACTCAGAAGTGTCCGTTAAGTGTCTACACACTTAACAGGAAGTAATGAATTATTTTTATTTTGGTTCGTTGGTTTGTCATTATAAATTTAATATAATAACATTTCATATAATGACTATAGGATCTTTTTCGAGACAAAATCTATGCAGGTGGGGAATGCGAGACCCTATCGCATGTGACTGCGGAGCCCGTGCAGTCCATGGCGCACTTGATTTCATGTTCCTTGTGTCCTACCTCCTGCACTAAAGACTTTAAAAACAAAGCCACTGACAGCGCGGTCGAGATGGCAGAATTTTATTCTTGAATAATTTAAAGCAGTGAAAAAGAAGATCATCACGAAAGAAGAAGAAATATCTTTTTAATGACACATGGTAGGCTAAGTACAGGTACAGGTAGTTTTATTTTTAATACAACTTGTATCTAGTTTATTTACTAACTACACCATACCTTAGCATCGAATCCGGATCACTTATAGATAGATAGATAGATAGATAATTCTTTATTGTACACCAATAGATTTACAGTATAGGTACCATGTTACAGTTCAATGTACAATGGGCGGGCAAAAAAAAACAAAATTTGTTTTTATCACACTACTGTCCATCCCAAGGTTGCCTGGAAGTAATCGCTTCTAGCGATAAGGCCGCCTATTGTACATTGAACTGTAACATGGTACCTATACTGTAAATCTATTGGTGTACAATAAAGAATTATCTATCTATCTATCTATCTATCTATAAGTGATCCGGATTCGTTGCTCTTGAGTGTATGAAACAATTGAATTTTTATTATTAGAGCTATATTAGAGTATAGATTATATTTGAGTTATATATTTACCATGTATTTTTGTAGTTTCAGATATTCTGAATTTCATTTTTACATACGTGTCTTAAAATACCGGATTATTTAATGGCATAATGATCATTTGTTATAATTATATGATAATAACTTAATAAACATACGATGAGTGTGACAGCCTCCGTGGCGTAGCGGTAGTGAACGCGGCCGCTACGCAGGAGGCGCGGGTTCGATCCCCGCTCAGTGCAAATATTTGTGTGCATGAAATATGAGTATTTGCATTGGTCTGGTCGTGCCTCGGAGAGCACGTTAAGCTGTCGGTCCCGGTTGCCATAAGAACATCTATGGCAGTCGTTACGGGTAGTTGGAGCCCTAAAAAAAACAACAGTCTAGCTGCAAAGCTTCGATATCGCCTAATGTGAACATTGGGTTGTGGAGGTCAGATGGCAATCGCTTCACGGATAATATCGAGGGCTAGCCAAATCCGTAGTTAAGACTGGTAAAGCGGATCCCAGACTCCGAGCTGAAAAAGCTTCGGATGCGACTGGGAATTAACGCTAGGAGGATGAAGAAGAAACATACGATGAGTGTGATTGTTTATCAAAGCAGTATTTTGGTTGCTATATGTTCTCGGTTCCTATAATCATGAGGTGTCAGGTCTATGGTATCGTAATAGATAAGACGATGGATTAGTGATCTTGAAGGTACAGATTAGTACGTCACTATAATATTTCCTTAACCCACTTTAGTTTAGATGAAGGGTTAACGACTACGATAGAATATCAGTTATGTGTAATCGAATTTTCTAGTAGTTATAAAACATATTACTTTATCGAATATCCATTTTGCTTGTAATATAACAGTATGCTATTTCATATGCCATATTACAAGCAAAAAAAGCCAGTTAAATGCAAGTCGCACTTGTGCACCGAGGGTTCCGTACGAAATTAGATTAAGAGACGAATTTATGCTACATAAACTGTAATACATTTTAATTGCGTTAAATTAAAACTTTGGTTGAATGAAATTTTAAGCATTTTAGTATGGACACTATTCAAATTGTGGGTTGTAGGTAGGTAGGTAGGCTGTAAAGGAAAAATCGCGGGTTCGAGTCCCGCCTAAGCTGTATTCGCTTTTTCTATCTTAAAACAATTTAGAAGTTTGGTTTTTCACAGTATCAAGACGTTATAGAGCTATGTGGTACGAATTTCAATTTGATACCACTACGCATTCCTGAAAAAGGTTTTGATAGACAGACGGATAACGAAGTGGTTTAGTTTATTCCTTTTGAAGTACGAAACCCTAAAACAAATCCAACGTGACCCCGGTGCCAATAAATACTGTGAAACATTTTACAAGCTACCCCTTGATTGGCTAGTTGTTCATCAATTAATCTATATAGGTACGTAGTCGGAGCAAATGAGCTTCTGTTCTCTACGAGCCAACGTCACACATATAAACTGGGTTTAAACTGTTTAGACGTGTTCGTCGTGGGTAGATCAACTCAAGTTTATTGCCAGTATTAAGGTATTATGGAATGTGATTAATTCGCGGAGTAGCTGATTTCAGTTGGATATGTTTTACGGAAAATCTTTGGTTTCGTATTAAAATAGTAGTTTTCAAAATACGCGTGTATATTGTTTCTATTGAATAGTTTTAGATTTTTAAACTTACCCTGATTTATATATCAATCAATTAGCCTATTGCAGTCCACTGCTTGACTTAGGCTCAGGCCTCTCCCAATATGCGCCATTTCTGCCGATCCTCCGGCTTCCGCATCCAGTCCTGTCAACTTTTTCAGATTCGTACCTTCCTATATGGACAAATTTATACAGTTATCGTTTGTCTTTATTATTTAAAAAGGCGGTATTGTATACAAAGATATATATTATTGCTACCGAGTCCACCAGTGCTCAACAGCCAGCAGTCCTAGCGATCATTTATAGATAAATAAAATAACTGCTTAGGTGTGTCCATCATGTCATTCAAGTACTACTTTTCTCACAATACAGAGGGACAGAGGGAATAGACTTTGGCCACGCTAATTCTATGAAATACTCTGATCTTATTCAAAGAATGTAGTATCACTATTTACATATCAGTACTTGCGGAGGAGTAATTACGAACAGTCGTAATTAGAAACTTGTTGCCTGGAATTGAACTCCGTTATGTATTTTGAGATTTCATAGCCATCAACTTATATTTCCAAAGATTAGTTAGTAGTAAGCTATAGGCAAGCGCATTCTATTTGGAAGCAAAGAGAGTACAATAGATATAAGCCTCAGATACTTCTTTAACACAAAAGTATATGCTATCGTGTGGGCTTAGAAGCCTTTTTAAGATTCCGTTGCAAGCGAGTTTGCTGGATACTATTCACATTCGTATCAAACAAGTTTTACTCAGGTTTGTTGTGGAGGTTATTTCCTAGAAACTGGATTTATATATTATTCGCCCTACAGTCCGATTTGTTTACGGATACCAACTCTTTAATTCCCGCGATCCATGATATACCGATTGAAACGTCATGCAATTTAAAGGTATGCATTTACTTATACCATGATCGTTTTATTTCCCGCTGAAATTATTGTTTATGAATGTTTGAGAGTAAAGTGTACGTCTGAAATCTAAGTACGTGAAAGATGAATGAAATAAACAAAAATATTTACTGCTTCACACACATACTTAATGTGTGTTATGTTAAAATTTAAACTGTTTTGATCAATGATAAAAATAAATATATTCTATCGCTAGACAATTTTTGCTATCGTTTTCGGCGTCGGTGATAGATACTATCTCTTCTGCTTAACTTTCCGGTTTAAAATAAACTTAAGGCTTACTTCTTAATAGAAACAGTTTTAGGTTACTGTTCAAACTGAAGTTGCCTGTCTTGAACTTACTCGTTTCTAGGTAAAAAAAATAAGCAACGACAAAACTACTTGCTAAGTTTCGATAAGAGAAAAGGATACAATTTATAAAATCGTTTTACTTATTCTGTATTTTTAGTTTTCAGAAAATAATAAGTGAATTCGATAAAAAAATTGATATGTTTTTTTGCCTCTTTAGTTTAACTTGTTTATCTAGTTTAATTACCTACTTATCGTTAATCGTATAATATTATCCCTTTACCAATTATTATGACATAAAAAAATTGTATTTTATTACTGCTCTCCGAAGTAATTAACTACATTATGTAGGCATAATGTAGAAGGCAGAAGTTCTAAACAATTTTCCAACCACAGAAAGATGCATTAATATAATACATTATACCTACCTACTCGACGATTGATTTGGTGATTTCGTTTGTAACCATAATGGTGTAAAAAGAATACAAGTTTTTTTTTTATAACGAACGTCAATAAGAAATTGACGAATGGAAATCAAATTTCAAATCAAAGACTCAATAGCTAATATTATTGAAAAATATTATATAGGTCCTAATAGCGTCGCTGATTGCTGTCAAAAATCAAATTGAATTTCTTTGTACCATCAACAAAACATACCTATAAGTATACACATTTTCATATAAAGATGTATGAAAAGGTGTATAAATATATATTTTGTCGACAGTATGTACTTATTACTAGGAAATATTTCTGAACGTCAAAATTCAATGGTTCTGCAATTGTAAATAAAAAAATCTTTTATTAAGAAATTACAATTAAGTACAATTATTTACATAAATTAATTACTAGTATAAAAACAATATCTGTATACCTATATACAAAGCTGCAGGTTTAGGCGTCAATTAAAAAAATAATTAAAGCTGTAAAATAAATAGTTGAAAGCCATTTTTTTGCAAATCCCCCCACAGATACTCCAACATCCCCCTTCCCCCGCCGGCGGAGGTAGTTGAATCTGACTCGAACCGACTAAAACGCATACCACCTGTGAGCCGGTGCCTATGAGCGGTTGCCGGAGGTGAGATAAGCAGAGATATCTCTCTCGCACACCGGCCGACCTAGGACCATCTCTTTCGAGGTGGTCTTCTTCGGGTGCGGAAACCACGTGTCCCCACCTAGAATCTGTATATGAGGAGGCGCATATTGCGTTGCCACTTCGGCCTGCTTCTGTTAGGGTGACAGGCATCGCCACCCGTCATCCCCAGGCTGATGGAGGTCGCTCTGCGAGTCGTGGGCTGTGCGGTTCGCAAGTCTCCTCTGAATAAGTTTGATAAAGAGAAGTAAAATAAGTTTGTTTAATAGAAGTAAAATGCCAAGATGTCAAGCTCACTTGTATAAATTCTCTAAGTTTAATACTTTGACTTTGTCACTGCGTATATTAAACATATGTATGTGAAGGGATTTCAATATCAATTTACCACCCCTTCACCACAACAGTCGGATATGCTGGAAGTTTAGCGCCATCGTTTTGGATTATTAATTTGAAATTGTTTTGTAACTATGTGACTTTCGAGGTAATTAATAACAACAGTAAAACCATGAAAACATTTTGTTATTACAATATGGTAGAACTCGAAATAAAACCCTGTACCAACCCGTTTGGCCAACGTAGAAACAGTAGGCCAAAGCCTTCAAACTTTGGGAGAGGCCTATGTCCAGCAGTGGACTGCGATTGGATAATTGATTGATTGATGCGAATCTGTCAATATTTTTAGGTAGCATTAAAAAGAAAGATAGATGACTCTTTATTATATTCTACTTAATACATATTATAAATGTGAAAAGAACTACTCATGCACGTCATGAGTCTACAATTATTTGAACGCAATGAGTCACAGTGTTGTAATTTCCACATAACTGATAACGTTCATAACTGTTATCAATAACAGACTGTTATCGTTACGTAGGCACTCAGTTTGTCTCGGGCGTCGGAGGTCGCAGAATGACCTCCGTCCCCCATGAGCGCGGGCCTGGGGGTGACGGGTGGAGCCGCCTGTCACCCTAGCAGAAGCAGGCCGCGGCGGCGGCGCACATTGCGTGCCTCCCCATACCCGGGGGCGAGATCATCGGATGAGGGCCGTATCGAGAGATGTGGCCCTGGGTCGACCGGGGCGCGAGGGATATGGCTACGACAACCTCACCTCCAGCAACCGACGGCCCACAGACGGCGTGCGTTTTAGTCGGTTCGAGTCCGACATAACCTCCTTCTCCGGCTTCGGCGGGGGAGGTATCCGTGGGGATTTTTTCGCACGATATAAAAAAAGGCACTCAGCTTGTGATTATTATAATGTAGTAACTAATAGAACGTGTTAAAATGTATAATTTTCCTATACACTTGTCTTGGGGTAACGACGGAGCCATCTACCGATATTCTCCCGTCTTTGCAGTTCACTTTTTCTGATCTAAATCATGGTCAAAGATAATCCTCAAAGAAAGGGATGATAAACCTACGTACATACTCGTTCCTTTTGCCCCGAGGCTGTGTACTGAGGTGAAATACATTTTCAAGATTCAGTAGTTACCAACGTTAAATTTTGCATCTTCCCATAAAACTTTAGTGAAGGTTACATAAACGTTATAGATAAAAATACGCACATTATATTCACGTATCTAAATTCCCAAATGAGTAAACCGAAGTGTATTAAAACCTACATTTATCCAATTATGATTTTCGATCCCACGTAATAGGGACAATTCTATTGCCGTCAAACGGGCACTTTTTATGGGCTTTATGTTTACTGTCGGATGAAGAACAACCCCCCTAGACAAGTGATAATTCGTTGGCAGGTGTATTGTAGAAAAGAATATAATGGGATACTAGCTGACCCGGCGAACTTCGTACCGCCATATTTTCCGCCCGCGTGGTATTCTGATCCCGATTTATCAGTGTTTCTCTACAATATTATGCATGTATTATACATTATAAACCATCCTCTTGAATTACTCTATCTATTTAAAAAAAACCGCTTCAAAATCCGTTGCGTAGTTTTGAAGATTTAAGCATACATAGGGACGGACAGACAGCGACAGCGACTTTGTTTTATAATATGTAGTAGTGATAGTGATGATGACGTATATGACACGTATTTTGATGATTATGACATACGTTGATGACTGCCGTCAAATCTCATACATTCATCATTCTTTTCTTATAATACGTCAGCCAATTGGAGAGCTGCTCTATTCTTAGTCGCCTTCTTTAAGACCTTAAATCCATACTAGTATTATAAATGCGAAAGTAACTCTGTTTGTCTGTCTGTTACGCTTTCATGCCTAAACCACTGAACCGATTTTGATGAAATTTGGTACAGGGGTAGTTTAGACCTTAAGAAAGGACATAGGCTATGTTTGGTCGCGATAACCGACATCCACGCTTGCGGAGCCGCGGGCAAAAGCCAGTAATGTATAAATATAAATAAATAAGTATAAAAATAGTACCTTAAATAAAAAAGCGCAGCTCATGCTCGCGTACAATTTCACAAATGTAACCATTACAAAGCCGACTTATTATGATAAATCTTTTATTTTCAGAACAAAACTGTCACAGATAAGCCACAGAGTTATTACCAGAGATATAATCAGTTCTGTAAAATGCCAACATTAGCATAGCAATGACTTAAAGCCGACACCATTTTGTCTTTACTACCTCTGATAAAAAAGCCCCCTTAGAATCGCTCGGTTGCTTGATACCGTACATTAAAACGATATAGTGATATAACTTATTAAGTATTAAGTATAACCGATGCCCGCGGCTCCGTTCAGTAGTTTTGCATCCGTCATGGACAAACCATATACTTTTTTTTTTCATACCACTTAGGTGGCAGACAAGCACACGGCCCACCTGATGGAAAGTGGTTACCGTGGCCTATGGACGTATGCAACGCCAGGGGCGTCACATACTTCATATATATTTCGATTTGTCGTGCGCAAAATCACCACGGAGGTATCGTTGAAGGTGACTAAGGGATAGGGCTACTTTCCATACGACGCTAAACATACAAAGTGCCCACTTGGCGGCAATAGGATTGCCCCTTATTACGTAGAACCGATTACCATAAAAATTTAAACTTTTTAAATGCTTAGGACTCATCCTTTTAAGAGTACCTACAACTACATGTCATGTGTTATAAGGAATTCTTGTAACAATTAATTTACTCCGCAAATGTTGTATGTGAAATAAAAGGCTACGACGTCTACAACGTGTCACGTAGCGACCGCTACGGCGTAGCACGTAGCGTGACTGTGTACAGATTACAGACTCAATTCATTACAAAAGCTGTAGTAATTCTGTGATAATTTTGCAGTGCCGTTACGGTCAGTGTAATAAATCCGGTTTGTATTAATAATTACCGGTGGTTATTAATAATCACCCCATCAAATGGTTAATGTAATTAATATTGAGGATAAAACTTCTTGATGGTTATAAATAAAATAGTCCTCCACATCCATTCACATAAGTAAGTGCGGCGTCCAGTATCCACTCCGCCCAAACAGACTTGGATAGATTAGGTTAGAAGAAGAAGAAGAAGAAGGTAGGTTATTTTTTTTTTATAACCATCAAGAAATTTTATCCTCAAAGGAATCATTGATACAAACCGGTCAATGTGATTAATTTATCACTTTAACCGAATTTGTAGGTTGGTATTAATAGTAACCGATAATAAATATTAATAATTACCAATTCATTACACTGACCGTAACAAGTGCAATACTAAATAAGATATTTAAGGAGGGATGAGTAAACCCGGGTTCTGAACTGAAATTCTCAGCAATAACACCCTGGTGAATGATCGATTTATTTTCTTTATTTTATTTCAAACTAGAAAATTGTCTAAATATTAAATACCTACCTTATTTAATATTCAGGCAATATTCTAGTTAGAAGCCCTAAAAGGATACGTTATGGACTAATGGGTCCCTCAATTAGCCTGGTTGGGAACCAATTAATAATAATATGTACTTAGGTTTCCAACTAGCAAGTTTAATTTTTCTATTTATCTTAGTACTTAGTGTTCCTCTAATTATCAGTTTTAAGCCCAAACTTCGCCTATAACGCTTAATATAATATTGTTATTCTAACAGAGATTACCTCGCTCAAACAATATTAAATTAACTTTTAAACTTTCATGTTTCATAATATAGAATTCTACGTACGGGAATTACCATGATAATGATGTTGGTTCACGGTTCGCGATTAAAAGCTTTTTTTTTTCTTTATTATATAAAACATACAATAGACATTTCTCATTAATTTATATCATAATATCTAAAAACCGTTTATTAGTTTTCACATTTTATAACTGAAGTAACAAGCTATATCCATCTTGCTCGCTCAAATAATTTTATATGGAATGCGAATTTTCAAAGTTAGTAAACCTACTGTCTATTATAAATACAGTTTATTATAAGTAACGGCATTTAATACGTTTCTTAGTACCGGAGGTCTTAACTCTCAACTATACCGTTTTCCCTCTTTACTTATGGCAATGTATTAGTTAGTTAGACCTCGAATGTCAATATTAATAAACGTCAATGTCAAATGTCAATTAACGGGAATATTAGTAATTTCGGTTGCTAATATTCTTTAAAAAAAAAAAAAAAAGGACGGGTTGAGTAAGTTCTTGTTAGTATTCATGTTTTACATTTTAGCTAAAACAGGTCTTGAATGTCGTATAGAATTGTACTAGAGCCTTTACGTGCAGACCCATTTCTTCTTGTAAACCTTTAAAACGATCGGCAATCTTATTTACCTAGTGGAACAACTTCTACAATAGAAATAGGGCAACACCAAGATGAAAAGTATAGAAATTTTTACTGTTAGGTGGTGGACGGTATATATCTTCACTCTTCAGTTCTTGTATCTCTCTCTGTTCTTACAGAGTCGGCAGCAGAGTGTGACTCCCCTGGTATTGCACTCGTCCATAGGCCACGATAACTACTGTCCATAGTGTCCATCAGGTGGGCCGTGTGCTTATCTGCAACTTAAGTGGAATAAAAAATAGCATAGTATAATGGAGTGTTTACCCGTGGTCCCAGTGGGTCGACCCATTACCAGGTCCATGGGTAATTTGAATTACCCGTAGTTCCAGTGGGTCTACCCATTAACGGGTCCATGGGTAATTTGAATTACCCGTGGTTCCATGGCATTAGGGATTGGTCCCGGAATTCTGACTATATCGATAGAATATACAAATCCGTAATGATGTAATTCATATAGCTTTGATATTCTGAGGACGTTTCTAAGTGCATGACAGATACCCCTTGCGAATATCCCCACGAATACCCTCTTTGCCCAGCGGAGACATAAAACATACCTACCTGAAAATAAATGCATTTAATAAAACCACACGAAATAAAAATTGCAATAACTTTTAGAAGGTATATATTAGATAGTAGTCCACGTTAGACATTTCAAAAATTCCTTGGGAGCGTCGTCAAACTGCCTTGCTTACGAATTTATAAGAGTTTTTGTACATTAGAAATGTAATGCTATAAAGTTTTCAAGTGAAGTGTAATAAATGTTGTAATGTCAGATTATGCAAATAGTGAAAATTTATAATACTCGTATATTACTTACCTGTCACAAAATAAAACTATCTAACATATGATTTGAACCACGATTTGGTCCGTTAAGGACGTTAAAATTAAAGACTTTTTATTTAACTTCTTATCGTCAATCAAGATAACATAAAAAACTTGAAATTTACATTATCATTTGACTTTATAATGTAGAAAACAGTTTTTCATTTCCTTTTACATCGGATTTTCAAGCTTTATTTATATACTTAAAATAAATACCTCACTATATTTTATGTACTTAACTGTTTTAACGTGGCTCATTATTAAGAGAGGCCTAAGTCCAGCAGTGGACTGCAATTGGCTAATTGATTGATTGATAGTTGGAAGAAATTCCACTATGCTGTCCATTTCCTTTTTAACACTAAACCACTAGTGTTTATACCCATCTAATTCTTATGTGCCAATAGAGACAAACAGTCTACAGAAACGTCACGTGAGCATACATACACAGGTGTAGTAGCCCACAATACAAACATGACTAACGCCGGTAGCAATATTTTGACTGTGACATATCTTTACGACGTTATATCTTATACAATATACGTATACACCGGCGGCAATAATGTCATTCCACACATTTCAGGTAATAATATACACCGCAGAATCTCATATTTCGTAGTTCACATTCTACCACACGTTGTGGCAAATGTCAAATAAATATTGTAAAATCTTGGTACAACTCTCAGCTGGATAATCTTAATATATGTCGTACTTTACATACGGCTTTTAAGTGTTAGGTTATCTATCGTCCTTGGCTCTGAAGCAATGACTGTAAGTTTATTTTCCTAGGCTTATTTACGTTGAGTATGTAATGAATATGTAAGTATTAAAGTGGTTTCGGTAACAGAATAGATGAAAGAAAATCGTTTTTCTTGGATTACGTTTATGTTATGAAATGGCAGTCGTATGAATGTTAATCGAAGGAAAAGAAGAAGACGGTTAAAAAACATAGGTGGCTGTGAGAAAATAATGAAACTTAAAGGCGTGAAATACTTGAATGAGAGAAAAACTTGACAAGACAGAGCCTCGTTAATCTTCGTGGGGTTGACTTATGCCCCAAATCTAGTTTTTCTCTTAAAATGCAACTTCTGAAATTTTCACTATTAAATTACCTTTTTGTAATTTTTACTTTCTTTCGATACTTTACCCTTACTAAGCTTCAATAGATTCACTACAATGTAAGCTTGTTCAATCCCTACTAATATTATAAATGTGAAAGTAACTCTGTCTGTCTGTCTGTCTCGCTTTCACGCCCAAACCACTGAACCGATTTTGATGAAATTTGGTATAGGGGTAGATTAGACCTTGAGAAAGGACATAGGCTATATTTGGTCGCGATAACCGACATCCATGTCAAAAGCTAGTATGTAAATAAATATACAGCCCCTTTTTTGTACTACAGTCTTAACGAATGAAATGCAGATCACAAAGTACTTAAAGTTAAAAATAAACTAAATAAAACATAATACCACACAATAGGTTTCAGGCACGACTGGAATCATTACTAGAGCCGTCGTTTCGTAAATACAATGTTACTATCTGTTCCGTGTTTTTGAAACTTCAGCTGCATTTGGACATGAAACGTTCGTGTATAAATGCAGCTAGCAGCTGGATGAGAAGATTGAATAAAAGAAGTTGTATTTATTTTAGTAGGCAGAAGCTTGTATAATTTAATAGGTACAATTGAATCTCTCGATGCGTCGGTGTTAGTGTACGCTTGGACAAAACCGTATTATCAACCAAATATTTTGAGTTGCAAGTATAATAGCGGTTAGGGCTAAATGCCTTAAAGTAAGAATAAATTTAAGCTTAATCTCTTTTAATTATCTTTTTTTAACACGAAGCATGTGCCACCTAAATCCATAACCCAACGAGATTACGATATTTCATAGTTAAACGCGATATACAGTGTCATTGGTCGTCGTGATATCGGGACTGACCGCTTATGTTCGTCAAGATCGATCTGATGCTGACTGTACCTACTTGGTATTTAATTGCTTTTTAAGAGCATTGTGGTCGTTTCTTGGGATACTTGAAACTAAAAATAACTTGTGTTAGTGTCATTATAATACATATTGTATTTCCTGCTAGTGATTTTTACGTAAAATATATACTGATTTTTTTAAATAAAAAAATGAAATAAAAAATATTAGTTTTTTGGCAATAAATAACGTACATTTTAAGTAATTTATAGGTATAAATTACTTAAAATGTACATAGAAACACGTAGTAACACCTAGATCAATGCGAATAGACAAATTCATACATGCAATTAATTATTATAGCAGTAATCGAACCCCCGACCTCTAAATTTGCCGTCAAAAACTTTACCACTACATCACGAAGGTTGTCAAATCATTTTTACAGTTATTAAGAAATGGGAAGAGTCAAAGGTATTTATCTCTTTGAATAATATTATGTTAAATTCAGTCGCAATAAAAATAAAGGAAAAGTACGGGGAAAAATTCTAACGATACTCTTCTCAAGAAAAGCATCGCAATCAGCTGTTAGATAAACTTGGAGTTGGCGGAGCGCGCAATTTAGAATTGGCGAACACTTTTAAAACTATATCCACGTGTTTTAGTTGCCATGGAAGAACATTCTGAAAATATTCAAGTAGTATTTATTAAGCAAATAAGTGTCATAAACTTGGAGATTTTAGTTTCAGTTTTGTAAAGTTCTATTTAAGACTTGCTGGCAACTCTCAAAATATCCTGTGCGCACTAAACTTGCTTATAACTATAGGTGCCAACTATAATGTTTGTATTAATAAAACAAAATAATTTGCACAAGTTTATTTTTACATGTGTTTTATGAAACAAAATGAAACTACCATATTTTTGTGACTAACACGATGTTTAACACTATGACTTCTTTGCATCGCCCTTTTTGGAAGAAATACAAATTGGTAGGTAATACTTTAAAAAAATTAAAATGAAGCTTATCTTTAAATCTACACTATAAAAATGTAAAATATATAGTCACATAAACTGTCGAAAAAATCATATAGAGCAATGTTTTAAATTAGAACACTACTACTCATACTAGCACACATAGATATACGGTTCGGTTTCTCGCCAAGTGCACAAGTGACAGAATTTTATTCTCTATTACGATTTATTACGATTTGGTCACCCTGACACACTGTCTAATAATTGGTTCTCCCTTGTTTGGTATAACAACGTTTGGTCGAATGTTACTAATTCGAACAACGTTTGAGAAAATAATTGCTTTGCATAATATCGATTGACATAATTTTCATTTCATCGAATATTTATTTGCGATAACAACCTTTGCGCTATTGATCAAAAAGTATAATGCTCATTTCATGTAATGTTCAGTTGATATTATTATGTATTTCATCGAATATGCAATGCAGTTAATGTAGTGTAGAAATTTATTTATCTGGCCCTCGGCGGCCGCTGCCGCGGAGGGCCAGATATAACCTAACCCTGCCGATTTCCGTGATGTAAGAAAACCACTAAGAGTATGTTTCATGAAAAACAATACAAGTCAAATTGAAAAACTGTCAGTGCAATCGGCAGGGTTAGGTTAGGTTAGAACTGTGACCACAACAAGCACGAGGCGAGCGAGCGAAGCGAGCGTGCCGCGGCAGCGGCCGCCGAGTGATTCGGTATGATCTCTCGACTAAATCATTATTAGTCTAATGAAGCATTAGTTTAAATAAAATTAGAGCAAATGAAAATTCGGTGAAATGATATTATTCCAACTAAATAATTATGCTAAATAAAATTGTACCAATTAAATATTCGGTCAAATGAATAATTATGTGAAATGACTTTATTGTAACTGAAATTAGTTCAAGTGATATTCGACCAAACGTTGTTATACCAAACAAGGGAGAACCCTAATAATTATTTGGTTCATATGTTGCAGACTAAAAACCCTACAAATAATCTTTCTTTATGCCAAAATGCCGCATCCAGCTTGAGTAATAGACGACCTAAATTTAATTCTAGTGTAGACGACAAAATGTCGAACTTAATCCCAATGTGAATTTGGTTTGAGTCATAGTGGTCGAGACAGACAGTGCTTACTCCGAAGTTTGTAACTTTGTCCTCAATATGTCCCGTTTTGTCCCTCTCTACCCTTCTCAATGCCCTAAGGACACGATGTCCTGTAGTGTGTGGTTGAATCTCGTAGAATACCAATTTAGTCTTATTTATGCAATACCTTGACTCCTTAATGCAGATCAGGAGTTTGTATAAATTATCCATTTTGTTTATACTGGAGATTGATGGCACTTGGTGGAACTTGCTACACATATTGAATAAATCACTTGTACTTTTCCACAAGGCGTAAGGTTCAAATAAATAATTGTGGAAAAGTACAAGTGATCTATTCAATAATTATCCATTTTATTAATTTGTATCGGATTTAACTCGATGTTTAGGTTACTTTTGAGCAGCCATAGTCACGGGGTCACAAAAAAATCCGAATAAATCGCTATAGAAATCAAATTATTTATCCGTTGACTACATTTTGTTGAAATTAACCTACCCTTCATTTAAACGAACAAATAAAATAATTCTTCTTTATTTTATAAGCCTAGTACATCGAAATAGCAAATTAAATCCAAATAAATGGCGATAGAGATCAAATTATTTGTCCCTTGATTACATTTTGTTTAAATTAACCTACCCTTCATCTACGACTACCATCAACGTTGTGAATAATGTACGTGAAAACTAGCCCCACCGTCATTTCGTACTTGCCTAACTTTTTATATTACGGACATTTAACTTTTACAGTTTCAAAAACTGTATAGTTAAAGTTATGGTAACGAGGATTTTGAATTCAATAAGCTTTACGCTTTCAACGTACAAAATTTTTTAAACTCAACATTCACATCCACTAGCGAGTAATCTTTCGCTTTAAATACCTCAAACATGCTATTTACAATTTTCTGCAACTGCTCCGTCAACGATTTAAGTATAACTTCATCATCTATACATTAGACACTAACATGCAACTCACATAACTTAATTCCATATTCACTAGGTACCTTTGATACATATTCTTACATTTCATTTCAATTACATTTTAATGTGGTCCGAATTTGGTTATATATGAGAATTTGGAGTCAAAGAAGAAGAATCAAATAATCAATTTCATTTATTCAATTTAGGCACATAAAGAGCACATATGAACGTCAAAATATTACAATATCATGTCAAGTTAAAAAAAATAAGATAATTATATTATTAAATAAAGTAAATTAATAAATCATTTGAAAATGATTCTTTCGCTGGTTCGGTAGTTGGTTCTACTAAGAAGATACCAGCAAGAAACTCAGAGAACTCAATTATCCTTTTTATTTTATTTTTTAAATATAGTTTTTATACAATTTATAATGTGCGAGCAATCAGTGATTAGGATGACCATGCATTTTTATCATTAAGATATTCATCTACTTTATAGTATCCTTTTTCCACTGAACAATTTTTTATTTTAATTTTAAACTTATTAAGAGGCATGTCAACCAAATCCTGAGGAATTTTATTAAATATTTTTATACAATTGCCTACAAACGAATTACCAACCTTATGAAGCCTGAGTAGCCTGAGTAGAGTGGTCAAGGCGTGGCTCGATAGCTCATTAGTCAAAGCATTTCCGCAGTAAGGGACTGGTCATGAATACGTCCCGTCTGCATTTCACTTTTTTCAATCTTAGACAACTTATATTTTATAGCTATCAATTATGTGTTTGAACAGTTAAAACGAAACTACACATTCCTGACACCTTTTGAAATGTATAAAAATAAATATTCATAATAATTCATATGACCATGTAATACTTAGGTTCTTTACGAGAATTATCACATACCTACTAGTATATATCAAGGCCCATATTATTTTCAATTCAACTTATTTGTTAAAGACATAACAATCATAAACGGTGTCTAATTTCATGTTTCTAACAATTTAATTTTTTTTAATGACATTAATTACACTAGGAATAAGCGTTTTAAAATATTGAAATGAAAACTGAATGAAAGATAATTTCCGACATGTTTTATTAGGCTAATTAATCAGGAAGGAAGCAGGTAATCTAATGTAAACATCCTGTACCTTATAATATCCAATAGTAAATAAGTATTATTATCGAACAACTATTGTGCACTTCCCTATTTAAAAAATATATAAGCACATTCTGTGTATTAAGATTAAAAATAGTACAGACTTCGATGTTAAATACTATGAGAGGGAGAGAGAGAGAGGTAGAGAGAGAGAGGGAGAGAGAGACTGTGGTTAATAGAAAACAACAATAAATAGCGGTTTCAAGTCCCTTCTGAGCATTCACTTTTTCCGATCTAAATCCACAATGTAATAAAATATGCAGATACGCGTGTCATAGTCCCATTCTCGACGTCACCTCGGAGCCCCTCTGAGACTGAATTTATTCCATATCTTTTTGATTTGGTTCATTCGACTTCTAGGGAAGCGACTGTTGTCTGATTTACCAAGCCATAGAGGTATTGCTCGGGACATAGGTACCTATATCTTGGACCTAAACATGTGCGAGTCCTTCGGCTTTTCACACCACAACGGATTCACACCGCGGTGCGAAACGCCCCAGAGCTCTTTTTGAAGGTGGCATTTCACACCGCGGTGGTTGGAGTGGTGCGAAAAGCCGAAGTATTTTTTAGAAGGTGGTGATTCGCACCGCTCATGAAGGTACTACATTTCTATAAACAACTTGACATTATTTACTCGTACAGACGATTCGCTCGACGATTGCTCTATACGCGCAGTACAACTTTTTTTTGGTGTCTTTTGAGGATAGCACGGGTTGCTACCAAGGTGGACGAGTTCAAATTCACCAAGCGTTAAAAAAATGTCAACAAGATAAAGAAATTATTTATGTCACTCTATTTCGAGTCGAATAAAAAATATTGAAACATTAAAAGTTCATCGCTTCATGTAGGATTTGCGCTGACAAGTCATTCCTCCTGAATAATGCATTTATCTACACTCTGCACACGCTTATTCACATGCCAATTCTTAGTTGAAATTATGTGTGAACAATAATAATGAATATATATTGTACCTACTGGTAGGTGTGTGTGTATTTTGTATAAACAGAGTGTGACAAATAAATCGTCAATTCATTGCTTTTTGAAACTATTACTAGACTTATAAATGCCAATCAACCTACAAGCTTACATTAATTGTAGCACAAACAATAATATAACCCAACATGTCCTTTAGTTTATTTTTTTTTCAATGTTGTTTTTTTATGCCCGGAAAACGGCAATAGGCTCCTCCCTATTACGTGGGACCTAATACAATGATTGGTGAAATGTGGGTGTTATTTCACCTCTGCCTAACCCTCCGGGGATAAAGACGTGATTGTATGTATGTATGTGATTTTTGTTCAATAAGTAATATTTTCGTAAAATTCAGACATTATCATTGTTTTTATTAAAGTCGGTTGAAAATGATAATAAAATAAAAGAAATTTCAGTACGAGTATATTCATTGTGCTATATACGGAAATTTCAAATACACACATAGAATGCACGTGCCTAAACAACTGTCAGTCAAGTGGTAAAGTGCAATCGCGCGCATCCAGCAATCACTGCAATGCATTGTTGCCATTCCGTGCATCGTGCATTGTGCCCTGCACCTGCGAACCACCGTGCCTCTTGTTTGGAACTAGAACACACAGGCCCGAGCGTCTTTTCACTGCAATTGTATTACAAGCCATTGTCTCGTTTCATTTATTCATAGCCAGCATTCAGTCACGACAGTTTTCGCTTTCTAGATTACGGCCAAATGTGTTGTGCTTTAGGGTTGGTTGAAGTAAATGTACCTATATAATAGGTAGACAAAAAGATTATTATGTTTGATGGAGCATAACGGGACCTCATTCAATGAAATCTTACCAGTTTGGTCTATATCATATGCCTTAAATTAATATTTTTCCTAAATAAATAATAAAGGCAAAGGTCGTTAATTGAATTTTTTTTATTGTCACGACACGTAAAAAACAATAGAACATGAAAATATAGAAGAAAAGTATTTAAAAAGAAAACCTGAAAATTTTTGAAATTATTAAAAAAAAGTAGGTATATAAACAAAAAAGTTTGTTGGGAACATCAACATATAAAGGGAAACAAAGAAAACCATAAACATACATACACACATACATACATACATACGTACATACATACATACATACATACATACATACATACATACATACATACATACATACATACATACATACATATATACATTACATACATACATACACAAAACATAAGCCTAGCTAGCAGTTGGATAAAAAAAGGCATACTACCTACACTAGTGTCCTGCAAATACTTGTCAGTTACATACCAGGATGAAAATAGAGTTCCTCATTCTAACAATTCAGTTGTGAATCAAAACAATACTATATTTAATATTGGTGAACCCAAACATCCACAAACAGTTTAAATATAGGTCTTCCCAAACTATAAATTGTCAAAATAACAAATGAAAGCAAGTTCCGCCATTTTTAAAATTTTGACATTACGTTCACTTCACTCGCACGATTCATTAATTTATTGTTTTGAATTGTTTATAAGAGGTACTTTAAAGACAGAATTTAACTGACCTGTAAGAAGTTAATAATAATACAACGATGTGTATACTATTACATAATTATTGTAATGGCTCAAATTATAACAACGATAGGGCTTATGGAATATTAAATGACATAATGTGTCGTTTAAGTAATAAAACCAGTTCCTAACGCCAATATTTTGTATCCGTAGCGTATAGCGCGTACTACGTACTACGTACTAAGCTTTTCATAACATGCTTTTAATTTAAACTACTAGCTCCTCACACGTTGAATTTTTACCCCGATTTCACAACCCAAGGACCTATAAAAAGTAGCTTATGTATTATTCCACACTAAATAATCTATCCCTGTACCAAATTTCAGCTAGGTTTCAGCCGTTAAAAAGTGTCTGAATAACAAACATCCATATCCATACTAATATTATAAATGCGAAAGTAACTCTGTCTGTCCGTCTGTCTGTCTGTCTGTTATGCTTTCACGCCTAAACCACTAAACCGATTTTGATGAAATTTGGTATAGGGGTAGATTAGACCTTGAGAAAGGACATAGGCTATGTTTGGTCCCGATAACCGACATCCACGCGGGCGGAGCCCCGGGCAAAAGCTAGTTCAAACATATTCACAAACGTTTAGTTAGAAGTAGGATAGGATTTAAAATATTGAAAAGTCGTTCTATCTTCTATCTAAACGACAGAAAATCATAAGCCAAAAACTTTTTTAGGGAGACTATACAAGATACATGTATAAATGTAAGTGTCCTAGTTCGGACATGTGGCGGAGGCATCTGCCCATCTATCACTCCGATATTGCGTATGTCTGACAGATCAGACGCACCGTTCCGCTTTTTACGATCCCGTCAAAACTGAAATCCTGTTAACGAAGCTTTTTATCGCCATTTTGGATTTATAAAACTTACTATTATGAAAGAGAGGAAGAATATTCGTTTATTAAACACACAGCGCGCTCAAAAATTATTGTTAATTACTTATAAAGAAAAAGTTACAAAAAAATAAGATAATTAAAATAGGACCATCCAAAAGTTGCCTGTAAGAGATCGCTTGTAGCGATAAGGCCGCTATTTTTACACAATTTCATATGTTTTCCGTACACGTACTGTTATTTCTTGTACAATAAAGATATATTTAATCATAACTAATCTTAATAATAAAAAATGTACGTAAATGTTTAAATCTAGTTAGTATCTATAAGGAAAACTTCATCTATTATAGTTTCAGGTAGGCTAGGTTCACGAGGGTTCTCTAAAACTTTCAGAGCTATGTCAAACTCACCCGCAAGCCGTTTCACCTACTGATTGTGGGAAAAGACACTAGTGCAGGTATTTCTCTAAGGGTTAGACGGCATTAGCTCCCATAAGAGCCGAATAAGTCAAATTGAAAGCCAAAGAAAGAGTGTGCGGACCCTTCACTGGCCGGTGTTATAATTCGATAATTTAATTAGTACTATTAATGAAAATATCGATAGTTTAGTAGTCGATAATTTAGTAGAGATATAATACAAGAAATTACATTATACACCGACGATTTTATGTATTGTGATCTACCATGAAATTGTATTTGTATTGTTTAGCGACTACATATTGGCGACAAATCTACTATTTTGCGGATACACCCAATAGGAAATTCAAAACCAATTTAATTAGCGATAGTTTAATTCATACCCACATAGAATTCCGGTACATTATTCCGATTAATCATGGTTATGCAGGCAAATCTAATTTATAGGAACGTTATACGGACATATTCTGTATAATACACAACATAATACGTCCACGTTGATTACTCGCGATGTCCGACTGCACGGTCATTCACCACAAAGTATCAATAGGATTTAATATTAAGGTTTCGGCAGCAATATTCACCACAGTGTTCCTCTTTTACAGAGATTTCGTTTTCATTAACTTTTAATGAACTTAGCTCATTGCGGTTATACCGTTTTAAACAAAGTTTAGTTGAGGTTCAAAATACTGAAGCAAAGTAACGACTTAAAGTAACACCGAAATCTTAAAGTTAGTTTGTACCTTCTTAAAATTTGTAGGGAGGCGATACTAAAATTATGTCTCTTAGATATTTTTATTAGATTTTTTAAGTCTTGACAGGTGACAGCAAAACTAATCAATCAAATGTAAGTGACCATGCATAAAACATATTATATTGTACAACACGAAAAATTAGTTAGTAAACGCTAATATTTTTATTCATTTTGTTCAATCAATCAAACCAAGCCTAAGCTACGTAATTGCTACTTTATATTCAAATTTGATTGTCATATCGCAAAAAAACATATTATAAAAATCAAATTTTACGCAAAGGCCCCATACAATTTTTTAATTAAAAGTATACACGTGTGAACTTAAATGATATTTAGACCCTAATGTATAATCAGAGTCATAATTTAACTTCCATTTTTGCCGGGCGACTGGACACTCAAACTAATTCGGGCCGTAAACAGCGTATATCACATGAGCACAAAGCTGTGGTCATCTGGGAGTCGTGAACGGCGACTACTCATCAATCATTCTGATATTGCGTGACGCATCAACTTGCTACGGACGGATGGGCGACGATATTTCTATTTACATGTTTATCATGAGATTTAGTCAACTTTGTACAGTTCGGTGGATGTGTTTTCATCGTAGTTTTTTGTAAATCTATTTGGACGTAGAATGATGTTTAGGTCAATTCTCATTCGTATTGTTTATAGTTTTTTATTAAATATTATGCTCATAGAATTGTATTGATTAAATAAATGACTCGTTCGATAATATTTTTTTAAACCGTGGATAGATGTTTATTTGAAATATGCAACAAGTCATTATAAAACAGTGTTTAAAGATGCTACTCCGTGAATATACTGCGTCTCATCTCATTTTAATTAAGCAAAACGATGAGTTTTGAACATTTAGTTATCTTTATACAAGCTGTATCAAGTCATTCCTCTTCACAGAAGTCGGTACAGAGAATGTAAACACAAATTCACATTCCGTGTATCACTGTGCAACGCTCGTATCGAGTTCCAAATAATAAATATTTGCTCAATACAGCTACAGACCTACAGCTGCGATTTTGAGCGTAGTATTCAGGACTTGAAATATTGGGAAACTTGAAATGCATAAAGATATAGCTACCAGTACATTGTATGTAACCTCAAATATCATAAAAGGTTCCGAAGAGTATTTTAATTTATAAATATAATTATAATATAATCATCTAGTAGTTCTTTATATAAACATCGATGTCATTTAGTGCAATAATACTCAATGGATTCACCTAAATTATCGTTAGAATCTTTGTGACATAAGGAAAATAGACAATTTCATTTACAGAAAGCTCAAATAAGGCCAACATAAAAGGTTGGGAAGTGAACAGGGATAGTCAATATTTGCTTCTCGTCAGGCAAAATTGTGGGTGAAGGCACTTGATGCCGGACTAGTGAAATTCAAATATATATTTAACAAGAAGTCTCTTATTTACTTTTTGTGGCGATTTTTCGGTTAAGTGTCAGGCCCTTGTAACTTTGGATTTGTTAGATACCTAGTAGAATTTACTGCTATCGGGTACCTACCTAATATACCTAATGTAAAATTTTGCAATTGCATGTGTGCAGAGCCCTATCAATACCTTTGAGGTTTCTTTTTGTTTGGGTAGGAAAAAATGTACCTTCGGTATTCCTGGGGTAATGAGAAGTCACGCGGGTATGTAGGGCTCTCACCACACTAAGACACGCAGTGACTTGTGAGTGAACCGTCGGAAAAACTACGCTCTCGTCAACGGATCACCCAAGCGCTGGCCCGCAAAGGTGCGTTGCGGGCTCGTCTTCTGATTGGACGATGTCCAGACACACCATACCATCGCGCTAGGCGATCGACCCTTTACGCGAGGCCCTACTGCAGGTGGACGACTAACCCCCACCCGTGGCTACATTCGGGCGACATGAGGCCCAAGATTGCGTGTGCACGCCGCCTGGTTTGCTGGCGTTGAATCGGGTCAGGCAAGCTCTCTCTTACCTATTCCTCACCTCACCTGCTAGACGGTACACCAACTAATCAATAGACGAGGGTCGGGCGCAGGCTTTCCTCTCAGAATAGAGGTTAACCAAATCACAAGCAATAAGCGGCTCCAAAGTGCAAGGACTCAACTGGGAAATCGTTATAAAGGTATGATTCCGAAGCTGACCGCATACGACAACTGCCGTCACCTACAGCGTACCCATTACTTGTTAAACTCCGATACGGATATAGAGAACCATTGAAAAGCCGCAATGAATTACGCGTGTCTGCTGCGAGCGTCGGCAGTTGTCGTATGCAGTCGGCTACAGAATCATACCTTTACGATGATGATGATGTAAAAGCCGTGTTCGTTCCCGGTGAAGTAGAATAGGGCCACCCCATCTCTTCCTGTGGGTGTCACAGAAGTGAGTATATATACCTATGTATGTATGATGTAAAAGTTTGTAATTGAACATATTTTTGTAGCGGAAAATTTTATTTGTAACGACTCAATGGAATTAAGTAAAGTATAAAATGGAGTTACCATTTTTAAATCTCGATAAAAACATGTAGGTTGTATGCCTACTTTATATTCCGAAAATAAATTGATGAACAGGGAATTACTTTTTCATTTGTAAACGTACCTTCTTCTATAGAGATAAAAGCCCACACTTCGCTTCTGTCCAACATCACAAACCTAGCGTAGGTTTGCGACTTTCATTACCTGCTCTCTTTCAAGACTCATGGCTGTGTAAGTCCTAAAAAGTCAACAGCGACTAGCAACCCACATACATTTGATTTATATTAATTTTTCATCCGCTTATTACTTATTCATTTTACATGCCCAAACCGATAATTCTTACGCCTACATCTTATTTCACATCACACTGCTTTTTAACTTAATCATACTCCACATAATATTGTGCAATGTGCTTATTTTAACTGTGTTGACTATTTTCTAAAAAGGTATTACAATTACACTATATTTATGGAAAACCAATGAATAAGTAGATAGGTGAGGAATGAGCTGTAGAACAGTATACCTTCTGTGGTTTTTCCAAGTGACTACAATATGAGGTTAGGTATTAAATAGATGGAACTAAAAATATTTAGGGTTTTCCAACCACATTAACCAAAATAGCTTGGCTAAATAACCTCGTGTTGTGTTCTCGGCAATGAGTAGGGTAGGCAAAGCTCACTGGAGAGATTTTATGCTGTCAGTGGGAAGACCAAACTCTTGTCCTACTTCTCTTTTGCGCTGACAGCACAGAATTTCTCTGTTGTTACAGGTTCGGCAGCACGAGTGTGACTCCCCTGGTGTTGCACTTGCCCATAGGATACGGTAACCACTTTCCATCAGGTGGGCCGTGTGCTTCTTTGCAACCTAAGTAGTATAAAAAAAAACATTATGTAGGGAATATTTTGATATAACTATTTTTATTCGACTTCAAGGCAGCCAGAGCTAGCTGAAGAGATTTTGTGCTGTCAGTGGGAAGACCAAAAGGCTTGTCCTGCTTGTCTTCTGCGCTGACAGCACAGAATTTCTCTGTTATTACAGGTTCGGCAGCACAAGTGTGACTCTCCTGGTGTTGCACTCGCCCATAGACCACGATAACTGCTTTCCATTAGGTGGGCCGTGTGCTTCTTTGCGACCTAAGTAGTATATAAAAACATTATGTAGGGAATATTTTGATATAACAATTTTTATTCAACTTCAAGGTCTCCAAGTTCACCTATACTAACAAACGTATCGTTGAGTGACATGTTTGTATTATTTAGTTATTTCCTTAACATCTATCATTACAGGTCAAAACCAAATGCGATAGGTAGCTACAACTATAATTTAATATATTATGTATTAACTAAACAATAACATAAACTTAACAATAATACGAGTACGATATAATAAAAGTGATGGAACTCATACATTACTAGCTGACCCGGCAGGCAAACGTTCTTCGACCATATAAACAACTAAACGTAAAGGCTCATTTAGACGAGTAGAGTTCTCGCCATGTAATCAATATCAAAAGGACAGAAAAAAGTTGCTTCGTCTAAACATTTGCAAAAACACCGCTCGCTCGTCCACGCTGGCGAGAATTGCCTCGCAAGTGTCCGTCCAAACAGAATTTTAAAGTTATAATCGTATTTTGTTATTATTCTATAAGGAGCCTTTAGTATAGTAAAAAATAGAATTAACCCAGCTACAGAAAAGGTTAAAAACAAGTTAGGTTCTACCTGCTGTCTTCATTTCATTGAGTAGACCAGTCTTCTGATGTATTAGATTTGTTCAGTTCTGTTCTATTGAAGTCTTCTAGAAGTTTGTTTAATATTAATAACCTCGACTATAGTTTTCATTTGGAAGACAGTAGATCTTGGATAAAACTAGCGGGCATATTTTATGGTAAAGGCGAAAACGGCAGCTAAGCGTATCTAATAATCTTCATTGTCCTACCTATTTTACTATTAAAGCTATCGGAATATTTACCATGTATTGTTTGGAGTTTCCGATATTTCGGCACTGTTGCAAGCACCCGATCCCAATAGCTCTAATAGTAATGTAAACGACCATGATAGTTTAAATAGGTACCTATTTATTCATTGTCCTACACAATTCTCAAACCAATTTCGTTATTAATAATATAATTAATTAGTAATATGGCATAATAGCGGTAGTGAACGCGGCCGCTACGCAGGAGGCGCGGGTTCGATCCCCGCTCAGTGCAAATATTTGTGTGCATTAAATATGGGTATTTGCATTGGTCTGGTCGTGCCTCGGAGAGCACGTTAAGCCGTCGGTCACGGTTGCCATAAGAACATCTATGGCAGTCGTTACGGGTAGTTGGTGCCCTAAAAAGTCCAAAAACAACGGTCTAGCTGCAAAGTTTCGATATCGCCTAAGTTAACGTTGGGTCGTGGAGGTCAGATGGCAATCGCTTCACGGCAAATATCGAGGTCTAGCCAAATCTGTAGCTATGACTGGTAAAAGCGGACCCCAGACTCCGAGCTGAAAGCTTCGGATGCGACTGGGAATTAACGCTAGGAGGAAGAAGTAATATGGCATAATAAAATGATTAAAAGTAATATTTTGGAGATTATTCTCAGTTTATTTATACAAGGTGAATTTTTAATCGTGACCAGAAGTGATCTGTGATACCAGAAATACCTTTTTCTTACTAACTTTATAGCCCTCTTGAGAAGCTTTCTTTGAGCATCTCGAAAGTTGACTATTGAATTGGCCTCTTATCTAATTTATCGCTTCGTCTTGACACCTTTTATGGGTTGACTTGTGAGAAACCTTTCTTGGCAATAACCAATTTTCAGTTATAGGAGACAAAAACTTGTGTAAGTAACTTTGTAAATTTTATAATTCTAGCGATGTCAGGCTACAAGTAAATTTTTTTTTGTAACGTAATGTCAAAAAGTAAAAAAACGTAATGTGCTTTCAAATTTTTATCGTCCCTTAGGAATATTTTTTTTATTTAAGTGTGAGTGTGACAAAAAATCGTAAAATATGAGACCCAGTGGTTATTATTATTGGAAAATATAGTGAAAGACATTTGACACACTGGCTGTTGGTCTTTTCATTCTAATATGAACATCATTTGCATAAGTTTCATACTACATCAATGCATAGTATACACACACACTTTAACGAGACTGATTTGCAATTTACCTAATTACAAACCCGCTGTACGACTCAGTCCAACTCACAATTATTTTTGTTACTTACAAATTAATCCAGAACTAAAATATTTGGCATGGCTTCATACAAAATAAATATACATTACACAGTACTACTAAGCGGAACTGACTATTAGAGAGGATGAAACTCAGAGCAGCTATCTTAGCTGGAAACGTTACCACTGCAAATTGTAATTAGAGATTTCAATTTTCCACAAAGCTTTCAAATGCTTAGATTCGGTTCAAATACCTTTATGGTGACATAAGACGATTATGTGCCGTCATTACCTCGATTAGATATTACGGCTTTAAGTAAAATGATAAGCCTGAGGTGATGTTGCGAGCTCTGATACAAGCTAAAGTAAATTTTCAAAGGAAAATTTAAATAAGCATACGCGTTCAGGAAAACGAATTCAGATTTGTTTAACGAATGTAAACGAAACTTGTTATACAGAGTATGAGTTGAGCGGAGGAAATATTGGAACAATGATGGAAATATGTGGATTTATTTGAAATATTATTTTACTACCAGATTTTATTAAATATAAGCACAGGATTAGTTGGTTGGTGGTAAGTGGTCGCCTGAATACGTTACTAGAAAATTAATCCTACTAATATTAGAAATGTGAAAGTTTGTGAAGTTTAGATGTTTGTTATTCAATCGAATTTGGCTGAAATTCAATGCAGAGATTGATGATAATCACATTGGCTACCTTTTAATACTATTCACGCGGATGGAGCCACGGGCAACTGCTAGTACCTACTCGTAGTAGCTAGTAATATTTGGCTGATTTTTCATGGTGTGATGGATGTGTGTACCTTCACTTTTGCTTTTGACCTGTAGACTTACATATAAGAACCTAAACCCTATTTAAGTTTTCACCCAAAAACGGAAAAAGAGTAATTTTACCTACATCCCTAAGTCATAGTTTTTATGATTTCGGGACTTTTCGCGATTAATTATTATGGAATTTCTGACGTTCCGGATGCGTTGCAGCACCCGTGATCACGATTTGACTGGTCTGGGAGCAGGGAGCATCGAGAGGTGTACGGGAAACATTTTGTGTGCCTACCCTACTCCAATACTTATTTATTAATGGTAAGGCTGGCGACTGACACCACACTCGACATACCAGTTTTTAACGGCACTGTGTTTTTGGGTTTGAGTAAAATTAAATACATCCCAAAATGCCGCACCTAAAAAGTCGATTAGCGTTTGATGACAAATGTATACATGCAAACAGGTGAGTACTTGCTGAATTTAATTGGTTCTGATCTTGTTTTATTTAGGCACTCGCAGTAAGCGAACATACCGAACTAATTACACTTTCCAAAAATACTTAGTAAGTATCAATGTAATTAAAGCAATTGAATATTTCGGTTCAGCCATTCAGAATTGTTTAGTTTCAAGGTTGTTTGAATGGGTAGATTAATTAATTCGGTCCTTAATGAAGATACAGGTACATTTCATTCCTCGCAAATGTTTCAGGACTAACTGTTGAAATTATTTTCTTAGTTCACTGTACTCATTAAAGTAGGTATACATTTTCTCGATGCGTCGTTTTCGCTATTGAAAAATACCGTACGTGTAGCCCTCAGCCCTCATACGTGAGTGACTCTGTAGAAACATATATTTTCATGTGGAATCCTTTGGGTACCACCACACCGGGTCCAATCAAGAGGGAATACTCTGGAGGTTACGTTCTAGTTAGCCGTCATTGTTTCGGCTATTCAAGACTATGATATTGTGCGTGTATTCTGGGTAATGGAGATGGACGTGAGTGGTATTCTGACCGCCTGAACTCAGTCGGTGAGAATATTCCTTCAGAAATTCAGGGTTCAATTTATAAGCTATTTTTCTAATAACACCTTGAATAATAACGTGTTTATTTATTATGACGCTGTTACCTATACATCAACTATATTAATTAGCGTTACAGAAAACCTACTCCACTTTAGTAAAAATTAAACAATATTATCATCATCATGTTGTGTAAACTTGTATAGAAGATTTTGCTATACTACGTAAATCCTATAACTATTACGAGCCCTCAGAGATAGTTAAATGACGGTGTATACTATTCTCAAAAACATTTCATATCACCTATCTCAACTTCAAACTAAGTATTAAAACTCATTAAAATACCCATTCGACAAAGAAATGGCCGGTTTGCGGCCGTACCTGAACAAAAAGAATGTGTGAATGTGACAGTAAGCGTCGATCCTGAAACGGAACGACACCCCATTCTCGTCACCTGTCGCCCCGCGTGAATTGCTACGTTTTCACAAAGTTTTTTATGCGAATGGACTGGAGTTGTCTATTACAAATATTAAAGAGATCCTATCTGCTTTTCTGTTGTTTTATTTGGTTACTAGCTGTTTCTCGCGTGGAATTCTGATCTCGTTAATCGCTAATAGTAGCCTGATGATATATATGTATAGCATATGTTAGTACCTGATAATATAGCTTTCTATTGGCAAAAGAATTTTTGAATTCGGTCCAGTAATTTCATGAATTTATTTGTTATATAAAAAATACAAAGCTTTTATAATATTAGTTTAGATGAAATGCAGATAGCCTGTTGCGTCACAAGAGTAAATAATTTTTCTTAAATGCTCGAATGTAAAATACCTATTATATTCGAGCATTTTTTTCTAATAATTGAAGTAAATTTTATGCTTATTCGAATTGCTTTACCTACACTTTTTGGCTTGTTCCCAGACCTCCAAAATTTTATTACCACCACCTCCATGACTTTTATTTGTGTACAAATATAATTCTCAGGACATCCAAGAAATAAATAGTACCGTCAACATGTACAAGGTTTTATGATTTAGATTAGATGAGCCGCGAAGATAATTTTGAATAGATCTCGATTTAGGTACCTACTAAGAATCATCTTCCATTTATTTTGACTTTCTTTTTTGTTTTAAAAGCTCTTGTTTAATGAATATAATGAATGAATAACTTTCTTTATTTGTTTAATTCATACGACAACAAGCACAATTCGTTACAATCTATAGTTAACCCTAGAACCGTACCCTGGGGTACAATCAAAAAAAACTTTCGAAAATAGTTTAAAGGGGGTTGGGTAATGTTGGCGTCGTGTCGGAATTAAGCGGCCATCAATGAAATTGGTATAATATGAAAGTACAGTATAAAGTGATCAAAAGTTACTACGGACAAACTTCTCTAAACTATATCGGGACTTAGCTATACAGGGTGGTATTTTTCAACTTTACTTAGATGGAAGTACTCTAAATACTGAAGATAGCGAATTCCACTGAAAAGAAACATTCCCTTATTTTTAAAAAGAATCAAAACTGCATTCATAGTTTTCTGAAAATGCCACACCCGGTAGTCGAACCGACTAAAATCTTCCTATAACCTTCCATTTCATAGATTTCCTTTTACTTAATTTACCAAGTTTGTTAGAGAGATTTGAACCTTATGATCGACCCTATAGATTGATGTAATAAAAATACAGGGTGTTATTTTTTCGAATTGTAGTCGGTTCGATTATAAGGCGTGGTAAACGAGTTTTCAGCATTCCTTAAATGCAGTTCTGTTTCTTTTTTAAAAACATACTAAACTGTATGCAAAGTTTTCTGAAAATGCCACACCCGGTAGTCGAACCGACTAAAATCTTCCTAAATCTTCTATTTCATGGATTTCCTTTTATTTAATTTACCAAGTTTGTTAGAGAGATTTGATCCTTATGATCGACCCTATCGATTGATGCAATTAAAATATAGGGTGTTATTTTTTCGAATTGTTCGATTATAGGGCGGGGCAAACGATTTTTCAGCATTCCTTAAATGCAGTTCTATTTCTTTTTTAAAAACATACTAAACTGTATTCAAAGTTTTCCGAAAATGCCACACCCGTTTGTCGAACCGACTAAAATCTTTATAAATCTTCTATTTCATGGATTTCCTTTTATTTAATTTACCAAGTTTGTTAGAGAGATTAGATCCTTATGATCAACCCTATCGATTGATGCAATAAAAATATAGGGTGTTATTTTTTAGAATTTTAGTCGGTTCGATTACAGAGCGTGGCAAGCGATCTTTCGAAATTCCTTAAATGCAGCTTTGTATTCTTTTTTAAATAAGAGAGTGTTTCCTTTGAATGAAATTAACTATCTCCGGTAGTAAGAGTAGGTACTCGTACCCGGTTCGACTACCATGTGGCATTTTCAGAAAACTTTGAATACAGTTTAGTGTGTTTTTAAAAAAGAAACAGCACTGCATTTAAGGAGTGCTGAAAAATCGTTTGCCACGCCTTATAATCGAACCGACTACAATTCGAAAAAATAACACCCTGTATTTTTATTACATCAATCGATAGGGTCGATCATAGGGATCAAATTTCTCTAACAAACTTGGTAAATTAAATAAAAGGAAGTCCATGAAATAGAAGATTTAGGAAGATTTTAGTCGGTTCGACTACCGGGTGTCGCATTTTCAGAAAACTTTGCATACAGTTTAGTATGTTTTTAAAAAAGAAACAGCACTGCATTTAAGGAATGCTGAAAAATCGTTTGCCACGCCTTATAATCGAACCGACTACAATTCGAAAAAATAACACCCTGTATTTTTATTACATCAATCGATAGGGTCGATCATAGGGATCAAATCTCTCTAACAAACTTGGTAAATTAAATAAAAGGAAGTCCATGAAAAAGAAGGTTTTGTAAAATATTAGTCGGTTCGACTACCGGGTGTGGCATTTTCAAAAGTCTTTGAATGCAGTTTTGTTTCTTTTAAAAAATAAGGTAAAGTTTCCTTTAAGTAAAATTCGCTATCTTTAGTATGAGGGTACTTTCCTTCAAGGTAAAGTCGAAATGCTCCACCCTGTATATCGCAGCTCCGATATTACTTACAATGAAAATAATGACATTTGTACGTGTGTTTAACACAGTACAATGAAGTGGTATCAAAATTAATTATGGCCGCTGAAAAAATTAAGAACGCCACTGTCCATACTAGATTACCCAATCCCCTTTTTTTTATTATTATACGGTTTGTTTTGTGCGTCCTTGTATTTACGTGAGGTGGAGGGATGCACCGATTCCTTAGTCAGCCGGCAGTCTTGCTGGTGAGTGGACATGACAGGCTGCTTGTGGGGTACACCAGTACCCCACAAGCAGCGTGCTTACCAACCCCTCTCCAAATAAGTATTGGGGATATATTGAAAAAAAAGGGAGGTACCAGCGGTAAACCCTTTTAGTTTAAATACTGGTAGGTGCTTTTTCTGTCCGAGGTCCAAAGACCGCAAATCACGCACACAATGTGTGAAATGCAAAACATATAATGTGTATTGAACATTAAAACAAAATATGCCATAATTATTTGTAGTTCCTTATTATTGTGATATGATTATGAATAATAAGTCTGATATTATTGTGTTAACCCTTATGTAAGTTGATTTTATAATAAAAGTTTATTAATCTTCCAAAAAATTGTTATTATTATTGGGGTTACCCAGTACCCCATGGTACCGTTAGTGTAAGTCCAAGATGGGTACGGTTCTAGGGTTAATACAATATTTCATTTGCGGTATTCATGATTTGCCATTGAGAGGAAAAGAAAAAGATGAAGGCGTTTTTCAGAATTTGCTGAAATTAAAAATTGATGAAATCTTCCGAAAAAAAAACACTTGGAAAAAAAATTCTTATGTATCCACAAATACAAAATGAGATTTTAAATATATGCGGAGTTCTAATTACAGAAAAACTGGTCGCAGATGTCAAAGCATTTTTATAGGTTTTCTCCAGTTGCAAAAAATGGATGCTCAATGATTGATGTTAACAAATGCGTGGGATAAGGCTAAGACGGGTGTGCTACGATGGCGGGAAAAGATGGCGGTGTCCAAAAAATATTGAGAGAAACGTATAAAAAAAATTACATTTTCGCTATGCCTGCCACAAGTTAAACTTATTAGTATAAACGACTTGAATCATGTTCCAGAAATCCGAAACTGCATCGGAACGGTAAAAGACACCGTTAATTTTTTTAGGGGATCGGTTTTACGCCAACAATATGTCCCTGAAGTATCACGATTATGTGAAACAAGATGGTCACATAAATATAAGAGCATGTCTATGTTTAAAAATCATTTTATACAAATAGTCGAGGGTTGGAAAAGCTTTGTAAAGAAGGGAATTCTGGAACGAGAAAGATTGCTTTCCAATTATTACCAGCAGGCTGTAGGACAAACGTAATTCATATTAGCGTTATGTGTCATTGATAAATATAATGCACTGCTGCAACACTTAGCAAATACTTTACAATCCAAAAGTTTATACATAATTAAGTGTGCAGAGCACATTCAAATTATTGAAGCAACCATTACGGAACACAGAGTGTCAGCTGAAGAAGGCGCTGAAGATTTATTAAAAGCAGGCAATGAAATTGCAGAAACTTTGAAACTTGAACTGCGGCTTCCAAGGACAGTAAGTCGCCAACAATATAGGGCAAAAAATCCAGCTGGTACGCTATCTGGATTCGTTATACAGTAACGATCACTCACCAGCGTTTACTCTATTCTTATTACACCCTGCTCAAATGACAAAAACGACAGCTTCAAAACTACGTGAATATATGGACGAAGTATCCAAATTTTATGAGTTAGAAGGGATAAACAAGCAGGGCACTTTTTGGATAAACAAGCAGGAGGACCTCGAAAATTCGGAAGTAGAATAACAAGAATCTTTTTATCCGAAAGTGAAAACAGCCCTTGAACTTCAATCAATCAATTAGCCTATTGCAGTCCACTGCTGGACATAGGCCTCTCCCAATATGCGCCACGTTTGCCGATCCTCCGCCTTCCGCATCCAGTCCGTCCCAGTCACCCTTCGTAGGTCGTCAGTCCACCTGGCTTGGGGGTGTCCCACCTTTCGTTTTCTTTCTCGCGGTCTCCACTCTAGGACCCATCTGCTCCAACGGCCATCAGTCTTTCGACAGATGTGGCCAGCCCACTGCCATTTCAGCCTGCTTATTCTTCGAGCTATGTCGGTAACTTTAGTTCTATGTTGAATGATCTCGTTGTGAATTTTATCCTTCAAAGAAACTCCAAGCATAGCACGCTCCATAGCCCGCTGCGCAACTTTCAGGTCGTGGATTAACCCCACCTTCAGTGTCCACGTTTCGGCACCGTAAATCATAACAGGTAGGATGCACTGGTCGAAAACCTTTGTTTTGAGGCATTGCGGTAGGGGCGAGGAGAAACCCGACGTAATTTGGCAAATGCTGCCCAACCCAGTTGGATCCTTCTGGCCATTTCTTTTTCGAAGTTGTTTTTACTAAGCTGGATGACCTGCCCCAGGTAGAAATATTTTTGAACAACTTCGAGTGTCGCCCCTTCGATGGAAATCGGTCTCGGTGCAACATGTTCGTTGAACATAGTCTTGGTTTTTTTCGAGGCCGACTCGTCGAGAAGCTCCATTCAGGCTGTGCAGCATTTCGCCCAATTGTTCCAGCGATTCCGCAAATATTACAATGTCGTCGGCAAACCGGAGGTGCGAGATGTACTCACCGTGGATGTTGATGCCTCGCCGAGTCCAATCCAGAGTCTTGAAGACGTCCTCTAATGCGTTGGTAAATAGTTTGGGAGATAAAACATCTCCCTGTCTCACTCCACGCTGGAGGCTAATGGGTTCGAGTCGAAGGCTTTTTCGTAGTCCACAAATGCCATACACAGCGGCTGATTGAATTCTTGCGTCTTGAACTTACTTAATGGCAATACCTTATTCTACGGCCACTATAGAAAGATCCTCCAGTACACTCAGACGCGTTAAAACGTGGCTTAGATCAACAATGATCAAAGGCAGATTAAACTGTCTTTGTATGCTCTGTGTGCATAAAACTTGTAACCAGTATGGGCGATGCTTTCACGGAAGACGTTATAAACCGTTTTGAGGAAGATCCTCGAGAGTTACTTATAAAGTAATAGTTCTACTCGTGAAAGATCTGCCATACTATTAATTGTACCTTAATAACCTTTACCTAAACCTAAATGTACCTTAATAAAAAATTCTAAGTCAAATTTATTTTTATTTAACTACCCCCACCGCCCCACCCCACTAGATCCGGCGGAAAAAATCTGACTTGCCCCCCTCTAGGAGAGAAGCTGTCTACGCCCTGCATAATATTTTTCTCCCCGATTTTCTTCCTGACCATACTTGAAAACTTGTGTATGGATGTCGTGGGAAAGAAAATAATATTTCATATTTTAAATTTAATTGTCGTGGAAGTAGAGGGAACTAATATAATTTATTTTTCGAGAACAATGGGTTGTGGATGTCTGGGAATAAGCCCACTTTTTTATATATTAATTCATTATTATAATTCCGTCCTATTTAACTGTACTATTGCGTTTAACCGTACTATTTTATTGAAAGGGAATAGTAAAGTAAGTTAAACAGTTTTTTTAAACGTAGGTACCTAATAGCTATAAAAATAAACGCCAAGTTTGCCTGATATTCGTTATATGTATATTTCTTCCACAAAATAAGTTGACGAATACACGATGAAAATTGTCCTCGTAATTATTTTCCAACTTGTCCCTGTACTTCAAAATAATATTAATAACATGGAGGTTTATTAAGGCGTTCCTCATCTTACGACTTAATTAAAAATATAAGCAGTATATTAATGTTTCTAAAGGCAGAAGGGGCGTATCATATTACTCGTAACTGCAAAATATTTCTAACGTTGGTTATGCAAACACGCTTTTTATACCGCGTACACGCTTGATGCGAAATTATTAAAAAATAATAGTAGAAAAATAAATAAATGACAGCTTAGTCTAAAGGCTTGTTTAGACGAGGAGAGTTTCTCGCACGTTTCGGTCTGAAAAAATCGCACGCAACTATCGCTAGCAATAATCGCCATACCATTATTGTATACACACAGACAAACACTACATTCTCGCCTACGATTATATCATACGAGATTCGCAAGTGACATATCGGCTATGTTTGACATACGATTATTGCATGAAGCGTCGTTTACACAAGGAGAGTTTCTCGCCCGCAAGTTTTTTTCTGTTCTTTCGATAATCGTATAATGCAGGCTAGAAACTCTCCTCGTGTAAACGAAGCATTATTGAATTGGGTATTTTCCTCTAGTTATAATAAATTATTCAATTGAGCTTAAAAGTTACTGAGTTTAGCTTTTATTGTTGTAATAGAATTAATTTGCTATTATTTACTATTTAATTTTAATTAACAATTTAACGATTATTCTTTACATTGTAGATAATAATTGTTATTAAATTAAGAATTGGTAAAGAACAGTGAAGGGTATTTTATAGTTTTTATTTACCATCATTATCCAGATAACCTATTACAATAAATTATTTAACCATTACAATTTACGACGTCACAACTGTTTAATTCATACAAGTTGCCTTTTATGTACTTATAACTTACTATACTGTTTTGACATTTAATAAATGGCAACAATAATTAATATAGTAACTGACTAGTCAATCAAATATTCAATTAGAAACTCTAACGATTATATAGACCGATTTCATATCTATGAAATAATTCGCAGGTTTCTTTCAATATGAACTACGATATAACAGTATATTTCGATACCTCCCACGTAAGTTGTTGTAACCCACAAAATTGCCATTTTGTGTTTTTCACGTAAAAGTGTCTAATTTTATGTATAGTATCCTGTAACAATTAGATCAAATCCAAAAATCTATTAATTTCGGTAGTTTTCAGAAGTATAACATCGTAAGTTCCGAAGTATCCCGGCGTATATTGTGGTATTTATTACTTGCAATAGTTTACGGCGGGCGGTGTGAGTCTGACGAGCGCGCTCATCCCGCGTATGTGTGACATAAAACAGACTACGTTGGAACTCGCTGTAGGTTGCATGTCATGCGCGTATTTTATGTGTTGATTTGATATTTATTACGTAATAGTACTAGCACATATTTTCTGTATTTAAAATATTGGTTATTTAAAATGTGGTATTGATTACATACAACAATATACGTTCCTGAATTTACAAGTATTTTGTGTTAAGTAATACATACAACATTTTACTTCGGAATTAGTTATACTAAAGTACATGGCAAGATGACTTACAATGATTTACGTGGTCAAATTAACTATTTTATGGTTACTAAGTAACACATACAACAATCTACTTCGCTTATCACTGACATTGTGTAAGTTGTAAGTAACATTTGCGGTTTATAGATGTGATCAAAAATCTATAGAAACAAATAAAATTGAAGTGTCTGTTTGTAATGTCAAAATAACAAGTGAATAAACATTTGAACCTAAAAAAAATAAAAAAAATAAGAAGTTGAATGAAATTTTGAAGCATTTATTATGCTAACTTAATCATCTTATCATCTTATCTTCTTCATCTTTTTCATCAAATCTTCTTCTTCGATCATCAATCATCATCATCATATTCAAAATAACAAATTTTTACTAAATGGGTGTGAATGTATATCAGGTACCATTAACAAGAACATAATTTAAATGTCTTTGGTCGGTCTGTCTGTCTGTTCCGCTAATCTCCTCCCTCCTCTCGAAGGTGACGGAGCGTATCATTAATACATAGCTTCTGGGGTACTTTGAACTGTATGATCTACTGAGCAACCGACAGTACGGCTTCCGCCACTGTAGCTTAACCGGTGTATCTTATCTTAACCTTCTTTTGTATCTCACAAACCGTTGCGCGCAAGCCATCGAGACTCGAGGTGAGGCACTGGCGGTTAGTCTCGATATCGGAAAGGCCTTTGATCGGGTCTGGCAGACGTCTTCTTGCAAAGCTCTTATGGACTCCCCAAGGAATTATGCGAATGGATTGCCAGCTTTTTGTCCAACAGAAGTATCCAAGCCGTCGTTGATGGCAGTTGCTCGGACCGCATGGACATAAAACGCTGGTGTCCCACAAAGTTCCGTGTTGTCTCGACCTTGTTACTGCTGCATAACAATAACATGCTGTCGGATGACTCCATTCATCGCTATGCGGACGACAGTACCGGAGACGCTTGTTATACGGACCGTGCAAATATCCCTCAGTCCGAGATGGAGGAAAGCCGCGAACAACTTGTGTCTGAAATCGAGACTACGTTATCTAGAGTACCCGATTGGGGCAGACTGAATTTAGTACAATTCAACCCCTCTAAGACACAAGTATGTGTATTCACCGTTAAGAAAATCCTATTTATTGTAGCATCGCAATTCCTGGGCACACTGTTTACCATTTCCTTGAGTATTGGGATCCTTGATATCGATATCTCCAGCGACGTCCAATACCGTAGTCAATTGGAAGACAAGGTGAAGCTAGCATCAAAGAAGCTTGGAGTGATCAACAGGGTGAATACTTAACTGTCGGGCAACGACTCCGCCTACATAAGGCACAGGTTCGGCCCCACTTGGAGTACTGCAATCACCGTTTTGTCGAAGCGCCTACGTGCCAGCTTGAAACTTGAAGTGGTCAACCCCTTCGACTCGGTATAAAGACGACTATTAAGGCTCGTTGACCATCCCATACTCGCAGGTCATGTGGAACGTCTCAGTCTTTGCCTCACTGTGTGTGTTCTACCGAATATGCAATGGTTTGTGCTCAGATGAACTATTTGACATGATACCCACAGCTACATTCTATCATCGCATCTCGCCACAGGCAGGGAAATCATCGTCACACACAACGTCCGGAAACAGTACGCACTGTGCGGTATGAAAGGAACTACATCCCTCGCACACTCAACCTGTGGAATGAATTCCCTGCGGTGGTTTTCCCAAGCGACTACAATTGATTGATAAATTGATAGCTGCCGTTGACTGGACAATACTTGTAGACTACACTTATGAGAAGCACTATAAAAGGAGGATGTCTGTACCTCGTCATCCAAACCCGATATATTCCTTTTTTCACGATCGCATAGGCGAGCAGTGCTTGTAGAACGCACAGTACCGTGGAAAACTAACATAACCTAACCTAAAGACCACGCTATAAAGACGAACAAATACTTTGACCTGACTTACGAGTTAACCAAAAATGGCTACGTGATTAAACTCTACGCCGTAGAAGTAGGACCAAGACGATTTCAAGCTAAATCCCTGTACAACTTAAAGACCTCAGATTGCCAAGAGCTTCAGTAAGCTCTTTACTAAATCGAATGTCCAAAGTGGCATTGATAAGATCTTACCAAATTTGGATAGGTAGGGGGGTACACTACTGACGGTGGAGGTGAGCGCTGATGCATCACAAAATGGCCACCTTTAACCTACATCTGGGTCGCAAGTCCCAGTCGCCGTCACGGTGTGCTCTGTATCACGGGTCCATAAGGACCCGGCGACCGCACGGTGAATCCATGGAGTGCTGAGAATCGGATCTCTGGGGCTCTTCAAGAATGGGCATTAGAAGGTTTTTTCAGGGTCGGCAGCGCGAATGTGACGCCTCTGGTGTTGTATACGTCCATAGGCCCCGGTAACCACTTCCCATCAGGTGGGCCGTGTACTTGTCCGCCACCTAAGTGGTAAAAATAAAACATACCATACCTTTTTTCTCTCTTGCTTTTCGGCGTAAATTGTTGTATCTGGTACATACGACTAAATGCGACTCATGTGTTCCGGTGTACATAATTGTAAGTGACTGATACAACAATTTGTAAAGGTCATATACCGCGGTAAAGTGTTGTAACAGCAAAATCTCTAAAACCTTTGGTATTTTTGAATAATACCATGAGGTAAACGCTAAAGTATTATTAACTGAAGTCACATATTGAATTTTATAAAGATTAGTTGAAAACCGCGGTTTTTATTGCCAATAGTACCTTTGAAACGCTCTCCTGTAAAATCACAGTTTAGAAGTTACAACAGTTTACGTAGGAGGTATCGATTTACAAGATGTAAGAAGTAGGTATGACCGAGATAATAAAAAGTCAAAAAAAGTATATTGCGTATACAATAATTCAGAGGTACTGTAGGTATTCTTCTGTATATGCATGTAACATTCCTTAGGGCAAAGGGCTAATAGGAAAAGTGGCATGTAGCGAAAAGAATAAAAGGCAACGTATTGATGGATATAAGGAAGGCAAGGGCGGTATAATATATAATATATTCGTAGAAAGTGGCGCTCTATTGTCACTGTTTACCCCTGTGGGAATGAGGCGTGAGGTAGAAGAAGGGTTTGTATGTATGTAATAAATATATCACGTTATATTCGAAATAGTTCAAGGTATTATTTCTTTTAGAGGTACGACCCCAAATCGTATTACGTAATTTTAATCTATATAAATATATTAGCTAACCCGGCGAACTTCGTACCGCCATATTTTCTGATCCCGTTCCCGCTGTATATCTCTGAATTTATCAGTGTATCTTTACAAAATTATGCATTTATTATACATATAAATTTTCCTCTTGAATCACTCTATGTATTTAAAAAACCGCTTCGAAATCCGTTGCGTAGTTTTGAAGATTTAAGCATACATAGGGACGGACAGACAGCGACAGCAACTTTGTTTTATAATATGATGAAAGTGATAGTGATACTTCTAAACTAGCATTAAAAAGACAAGACCCTTTCCGCATGATTAGTTTAAGTACTAAGCTGTTATCCTCACATCGATCTTGACGAACCAACAGATCAAAATTCTAAAAAAAAAAACACATTTTCAGCATCGGTATTGGTTCTATAGCAATTTTTTTTGTTGAATATTCAATGTACCTACAGCGTTTTCTTCCCTACAATTTTCTTATTATGTACTTACAACTTTGTGGTTTTAAGGAATTGTGTATTCTTCACACATTGTATCTTATAATATTTATAACGAAATCGGTAGCCCAATTTATTTACATTAAACCATTTTAATGACAGTTTTTGTAGGAACAATAATAACGGCTTTTAAAGTTAATAATACGGTTATAATGTTATGTTATTTAAACGTTTCTATTTTTAGCTCTTAATCAACAATATTTCCTACCTTTGTTTCCGACATGAAAAATGGATAATGTTGAAAGTCAGTAGAACATGCTGTAACGAGTCAATCAGATAGCTTAGCATTCGTCATCATCAGAGGAGGTGACCCCATTCATGTAACTACATACATTCATTTAGAACTGCACACGTCGTCGTTAAAAAACAATACAATCAATCATTTGATAAACGAACTGTAATGTAGCTCGCCTCGAGACCGCATTAACTATTTCGTAGACTTTCTTTATTTATGTAGGTATATTATGAAGTTTTTCTAACTATGCCCAAATGTTGAATAAGAATTCGCACATAGAGATACATAATAGAGAAACCATGACCCTTACAGATTACAGATATACTGCCAAGTCGAACAAAATAAGAGATGCTAGATTCTAGTCCGTTCTTATAACTAAATGCTTTCCCATTACATAATAAATATACCTAAAATTATAATATATTAGTTCTCTTATTAGTATTTGGATGTTCGGCGTTACCCGGTTGAACTATTTATAGGTAGGTATCTTTTTTTTTTTATCGTGCGAAAGATCCCCACGGATACCTCCCGCCGGAGCCGGAGGAGGAGGTTATGTCGAACTCGAACCGACTAAAACGCACGCCGTCTGTGGGCCGACAGTTGCCGGAGGTGAGATTGTCGTAGCCATATCCCTCGCACCCCGGCCGACCCAGGGCCATATCTCTAGATCTGGCCCTCTTCCGGTGTGGCCGCCCCCGCCGCGGCCTGCTTCTGCTAGGGTGACAGGCGGCTCCACCCGTCACCCCCAAGTAGGTATGTAATCAGTCCTTTACTTTTATGTGATTTGTAAAATTATTATTATTTTGGGTATTGGATAAATTTCAGAACCCTATCTTAAAAGATGTAAAAAAAAAAATTTTGTGCCTGTTAAAATGTTGTCCAAACTAAGATAGTCCCAAATAGTCAATCATCGTTCATTGTTGGCTCTTTAAACTTCTTATCCAATCGAATTACCTTATCAGTTTTATGCTTCGCTGCACTTTAGAAATTACTATTAAATCAATCTTGTCGACAGCTGTTCCAAAATTAGAGGAGAATAGTCTTTATAAGTAATTTTAACACTATTCACTGCCTACTACTAACTAAACATAATTTTTATAAATAATATTCTATCCTCACAGAATACTGTAATTTTAACATAACTTAACATTGAATGAAATTTTTAAGAATTTAGCATGCTAACTATTAAAATCGATTAAGATAAAAAAAAAAACAAATACGGAATATGAACGCCTTTTTCTATCTTAATCGATAATCTTTAATAATTTTCAATTAATATGCTACCAGTATGCTAATTATTATTTGAAGAATTCACCATGATATTATATTTTTAACATATTCCATACATGTTTCGGAAAATGAAAGCCGAATAAATATTTCAACAGTTATTAATTTGATATAAACAGCAGCGTTGCCATTGAGTTGAAAACATGATACTCGTAATGCGCTAGTTATTTGTATAACTGGAATGTTGAATATTATAACACGCCAGTTATTTCTATAACGGAATGTTGAATACTTTCCTAGGTACACACAAAGCCTGAACGACTAAATAGCGCATCAATGGCATGTTATTTAGTGATGTACTCGTACCTACCTACATAAAAAAGTTCAGACATCGAAAGATTAATCAACTAACATCTTTTTAATTCTTGTAAATATTTTAGTTTATTACTTTAGTTTAGTTTATCTCTAATTAATTTATTAGATAGCCTAGAATTTTACTTTATTAAACTGAGTTTTGAAATGAAATAAACTTTTTTTTATACCACTTAGGTGGCAGACAAGCACACGGCCTACTCGATGGCATATAAACTGAATCTTTAAAAAGAAAATATTGTGAAAAAAGATAAAATAATCTTTAACAGTTATAGTACTTGGTCAACATTTTATTCAAGTATAAATTAGAAATTGATTGAATTGGTATTATGGTGATTTTATAATTCGATATGAAGCTTTGGTAGTTTTATAATTAGATTTGAATGCTATGACTAGATATTTCAACCTATCATATATAAATATATAAGGATTCTATACTCTCACTCCTGAACAGTTAGAACAGGATATGATAATTCTTGAAGATGTTCTTATCATGCTCCCCATGACACTATGAAGGATTCCTCAGTGTGAGCTAGAATAACATAGTATGAAATAATAGTTTCATGTTAGCTAGATAGCGCTGAATATATTTGCCGTGTTATCTCACTTAGTTTACTGAAATATAATGACTTACCTACATGTAACTTGCTTTTGACTTGCGTTGAACGAAATGGATGTAATTTTTACACCATATTTATGTGAGTATTTATATAGGTACGTGCGTGTTATCCATCGCGGCCGTATGTCCGCCATCCAGTGAGCGCATTAGCAACTCTGACAGTTCATTTATCTTATTTGCTGCTCGGTTAATTAAGTCCTCCCCACAGACGTGCTGTAATTTCACTGTTGATTTGTTAATTTTCTAAATATGCTAAGAAATAGTTAGGTACTTGTCCATTGTAGCTCTTATAAAATTCTGAAACGAAGTTCAGTAAACATTGCGCTTACATTAAGAAGACGAATGCCAATTGAATATTATCAAGAGTAACGATGAACGCGACCCAGTCAAATGAGTAAAGGTGGTTGAGTTCTCCTTAATGAATTAACATACATAATATTATTTTGGCTACCTGTTGATAAATTAATCTTAAACTTGGCTAAGAACAATTGATGAGCAACATCATGATGAAAACTTTCTATTTTTATTATGGCAGATATCATGTAGGTACATATTCGTCATAAAGTGGCAACTATGAGAAATTACACTACACAACCGTGTTGTACTCACAAGTAAACTAATGATTCAATTTTCAATTCAATTCTTTAAAGCTGAATAAGTATGCATGGACGTTGACCTGATAAACAGAGTTCTGTGCCAAATATACCGAATCCAAAGACCTTCCTGCACACCCACAGTTTCACCATCACCTCCTCTGCTATTGAAAAGGTATACCTTTTTCGCTATGTAAGGCACAGATATGTAAAGCGCAGGTAAATGGGCAGACCAGCCAGGGTTCACCTCGCAGTACAGACATTGGCCAAATTAATAAAAAAAAATGAAAAAAGGGCAGGCATTAAGGGTTTCAGAAGTACTCGTAACCGGCGGGCTTGCATTAAGGGTTAATGACAGAAGAGGGAGCTCGTGAAGTATGTAAGGATAGAGTCAAATGGCAGGCTGCTGTCTCTGTCTACTCTACCGTATGCCATTTTTGCTGAAGCAGCAAAACAGGCAGGCATTGCCACCGTACCAACATCTACTACAAGGAGGTTTATAAGCAGCCTGCCTTATATATAAAACGATCATTATTTAACGTTTAGTAACTCTATTTTACCTCTCTCCAGATACGTGTACAATAAATATGTACAGTAAAATGTACTAACTCTTTATCATCCCGTAAAAGTATGTTGACATGGATACAGAGGAGTTATTGTTGCTCACGCAAGCGAGAAGTTGTAAAATACAGTTAGAGAAAAAATGGGACCGCACAAAATGCTAACAGCCAACAGTTCGTATGAAGTGTATAATTTATAGTCTGTTTGTATATTGAAATTTGAATACTTAAGTAACTAATCTGAATATGTAAATAGTAAAAAGCAACTTAACCAGGTAAAACTGTAAAGGAGACTTTTTAGGTTCATTTTGTAGGTACTTTTAATAAGAGTTCCACGTTCGTTTCAGTTATCAGAGCCTTCGGTATAACTACATAAATTAAAAATAAATAAACTTTGCTTATTCGTTGGATGCGGAAGACGGAAGATCGGCAAACGTGGCGCATATTTGGAGAGGCCTATGTCCAGCAGTGGACTGCAATAGGCTAAATGATTGATCGTTTCGTTGGAAATAAATGAAGTACATATACATAACAAATATTATTTACATAACTATACATAATTATTTTTACGTCAAATGTAAGTAGGCACCCAGCCGGCCTTTTCTGTGGATTTTTTTAAAATTTTCCAGAACACAATTTGTAGATATTTGTTCCTATGACTTTTGTTCCAATAAAAATGTTACTAGCAAGTCTTTATAAGCTCACATTTAACCATTCTAACAATAATTTATTCTACACACGTGATAGGTAGAAAATGTCTATCAACTCTTTGTACCGATAACATACTCGTAAGCCTCAGAATAAATGCTAATTACGCTCTGTAATTTTATAGGCATTGATTAATTAATGTAGGTACTATGAACCGTGATTTTATCATCAGTGATCAGCTGGAATGATTATATCAATCTATCAATTAGCCTATTGCAGTCCACTGCTGGACATAGGCCTCTCCCAATGTGCGCCCACGTTTGCCGATCCTCCGCCGTTGATTATATGCATGTATTTTAGTCCAAACTATAGAACAAAACGATTCGTACATCGAACTTTATTTAAGTTCTTTCAGTTTACACACGCCTAAACTTCTTAAAAATACTTCCAATAATGTCTTTGCTTCAACGTAATAAACATAATATTCACTCTAGTAAATCTTTAATAAACGGATAGGCAGAGGTATAGATTTTACCATATATATGATTTTTGGTGTCACGTTCCTAACAGGGCACACATGGACACAATACAGCCCGTATGTATCTACTACATACGTACGTAATTAAATAAATCCATTGGGAAAATTATATTTAATTGAAATAGGTACGCTGGAAGGAGTGCCTATTTCAATGAAACATAATTTTCAAACAAAAATATACAGATTGTGGTCCCAAAAAATATTTACTCTTTCAGAGTAAAAAATAAATCAGACATAATAAAAAATACAAACATGTAAAAATATACATTATTTTGATAACTATAATACCTAACCTTCTTTCCTTTTTTGCGTGAATATTTACGCGCCCTATCTCGCCGAGGCCGAGGGTACGACAAAGTTTTAATGTCGAAACCTATCCGATTAATACTGAAAGTCCTGCTTTTGCCACCATTACTGGCGGTTTTACTTCGACTCTATCATTTTTGAAGAGTAAAAGAATTTATTATTTTTATTATTTAGTTTTTTCTCTGGCTGTATATTTGCATCACGTAAATGCAGTTTGAATGTGCTAATTATTCTATGCAGACCGTTTGACTCCGAAATATATTCATCTGATAGATAAACGAATTTCGGAGCTTTATTTAAAGCGTAATAAGTTAAAGCATACCTAATACAGAACTGGCAAACATAAAATATCGTCACTCTCTGTTCTTACAGGGTCATCAGCACGAGTGTGACCTCTGGTGTTGCACATGTTTATAGTCCACCATAACCACTTTTGTCAGGTGCGCCGTGTGCTTATCTGCAACCTATATGGTATAACACAAAAAAATTCACAGCGTCCGGTGTGAGATTTTTTTTTTCTTATTTGAAATACTAATCAAATTGAGAAATAAATAGTAAACGGTCATCATGCAGGGCCATTTCATTTCGATAATCAACTTCTAGCAAATTATTATTTTCTACTGACTGGAACTACAAAATTAATTATTAATTTGATTGATGAGTCAATTTACTAGAAAATACACTTCTTCGTAATGATCATTCATTCATGTATGAAGTGTTATCTAACTTGTACCTATCTAAATCATGTGAGAAAACGATTTTCGAGCACATAAATTTATAGATACCTTAAATGCAAGTTTCTACAGTAACGAAAGGAAGGGAAAATAAAACGGCAATCAAATTCCTTCCGAATAATTGATCCCACGTAAAACCGAAAAATTATTGGGTATTAAAAATAAACTTTGAAATTTATTCCAGATCTTGGAGAAGCATCTCAAGTTTTTAAGTAATCTCAATCCACGTCGAAACTTTGTAATAAAGTAACAACACTTAGGGAAGAATTTTTGTTCATAATACGATACAGTTTTAATTGTAGCTACTCGTTGAATATTGAAGTTCATATACATTACGCTTATTTCATCTTTATAGGGGATTTCGGAAAAAATGTTTCAACTCATTGAATTCGTGGTTGGACGCATATTAATTTGATAAAAACTTTAGAATTACTATTTTATTTCCCTTTTTTACCCTCATACCAAAATTTTAAATATAAGAATATCTATTAAATAAATAAAATAAAATAATTCTTTTTTTTTTGTTCACCCTGAGATCCCAGCTAAACATTTCTGAAAGAAAGTCGGCAAAATTATGTATGAACCAAAATAAATAAAGTAAAATAAAGGTGTAAGGCTTATACAAGCATTGCAAAGGTACACAAAGATAAAAATATCATTTTTTCTAAATGTCTTATGTTCGGTAGGTTCGCAACCTCTAATCAGATGTCGTTGATCGTAATCTTTACAACAAACAAACAAATTGCCACCGCCGGATTTTCGTTATTTTACTCGAGATACTCTGAACTTTCCATTTCTTCTTAGCCAGTATCAAAATTAGTTCAGTTACCTATAGCTTTATTTGTCTCTCATAACACTTTATTCGTCTGTTTGTGCATCAATCAATTAGCCTATTGTAGTCACTGCTGGTACACTGCTGGACATACGCCTGCCATATGCGCCGTTGCTCCCCATTGTACATAATCACAACAAAACTGATGCATGAGTGAAATCAAAACAATATAAATCAATGAGTGAATAGTTCCCTAGAATTAGATTGACATTCACATTAATAATATGTCATTTTATTTGAATAAGTACGTCTTTGAACAATATGTACATTTACTAATGTAAGTAGAAAATTGTCGCATGGTTTCCGGCAGAGTAGAATGTGGGCCACCCCATCTCCTCTCTCGCAGTGTCGCACAAGGCGACTAAGGGATACAGCTGTTTATCATCAGACAGATATATAATATGTATAATGCCCAGACTCAGCCTCAGATACATGGTTCGAGTCAATAATAGTGCCCGGAATACGGCAAATAGGCTCACTCCCTATTAAGTAGGACCGAATACGATGATTAGTGAAATGTATGTTAATTCACCTCTGCCTAACCCTCCGGGGATAAAGGCGTGATTCTATGTATGTAAGTAGAAAATGCTTCACAATTTCTCTTACTTTTATACTATTTTGTCTAACCTTAAATATAAAATAATTCAAATGTCTGTAAGTGGTTGACAGTTGAATAAAACACAGATTTTACTGCATTCATACTTACAAACAGACCAACACAATAAAAGCGTGATAAACCTTCGGACAATATTGACGATATAATAAAATACTTTCTTTTCTGCCGAACCGATTCTGTTTCTGACTTGTATAATGGCTGAAGCCGAACGCACTGTGTAATAATGGGGTGTGCCGGGTAGAAGCGAGGTGGACGCGAGGCCTATTCAATAGACGGAGGTCAGTCAGATTTATGTTTCGTTACATCAACCGATATAATGTACCGCACTTTATTCGTTTGTCAATATTTTTGACATGGCGGGTCGAGTCAATAGTGGTGATGTCAACCTTTGATCACAGTGTATATGTTATAGTCAATCCCCGAAGCTCCGGCCATCCTAGAGTTGACTAATCAAACCTCAGATCTGACTGGAGGTCTTAGTCAAAGCCCAAACAATCGGCCTCTGACTAAAGAATTTTGACCAAACCTAGGATTGACTAATTTGGTCAGGCAAACCTCAAAACTCAATTTAATGAAATCGAGGTTTGATCAGTCAAAGTTCAATTAGGTATTAGAAAGTCTTACGTATCATAAATAAATAAATGTACTATTTTATATAATGTTAATTTTGAATTAAAATTTTTGGGTGGTTATAAAAATATATCTAAATAAAAAGGTTGCCCCTTATATATAGCAATTACCCTGTTAATAAGTTTGCTAGATACGTTATATACATATTGTACACAAAGTATTATCTATCTAATATATTATATCGTATTCTTGCTATAAACTATTTCGCTTAAACAAGCTTAATAGCTTGTGCATGAATAAACACTCTACTGTAACGAAGTGGATTTGTTAGATCAGCTCAGCTTCGTATTCAAACATTTACAAATGTGCTCCGAGATAAACCTTTACTAACACCAGATACTATATTAAGTTATTTTATAATCTTACTCATAAGGTTTAAAATATATATTCATACATAATATGTTTTGGTAACATTTTGATATATAAAAATGTAAATTGGAATGGGTAATGTTGATATTGTAAACACAAAAATTGTACAAAATTTTCTACAATTTACATACAGATAAAAAGACTTTGATGAAATATATGCTGGGTTTCTGTTTTATTATAGTTACTTAGGTGGCTGACCAGCACACGACCCACCTGATGGAAAGTGTAACCATATGACCGTGTGCAACACCAGGGACGTCACACTCGCGCTGCCCATCCTGTAGAAACTTAATGCCCTTTTTGAAGAACGCCATATTATAGTCGCTTGGGAAAAACACAGCAGTACTTTACATTCGTATGAATTAGTATAGTACTGTAGTAATCATTATGGTGTTTTAGGGCACCACCACCATCTCACACAGTAGTCGCTTCCATAAAAGTCAAACATTCCCCCACAATGAGCAGTTTTCCAGTAGGTATATTAAACAGTTGGTTTTTACATCATCAGGAGATGGCGCTAGCATAGCTTTTGGTAATTTTAATGTACTCTGTGGTTTGTTTGTAGTATTTTTTCATGACATTTGCGATGTTGCCAAAGTTTAATTTCATTTACCCATATTATAATAGATAAAATATAATAAAACGCTTAATTCTTTTCGCCTCACTATCTGTAATTTAAAATAATAATATTATATTTAAAATAATTGTATCAGAAAAAATTACAAATTATTTATGTAAAGTAAATCATTACAAAACCGAAGAACATTTTTTTCCATAAATTAGGGAACACTAGATGTGACACCACACTCTTCTTACCAAAATTGCCGGCTGCGCCATCTAGCGCGTCTTTAGGAACCCTAAAAATACCTACTAGAAAACTGCTCATTCAATGTTTCCTAAAGCAGCAGACCTTGGGCTCTCATGTGAAAGCCTTGGATGCAAACAGGAACTTTAATGATTAATAGATAGAGACGATCATTATATTATGTATACTTACTGGATTTTCTAAAATACGAAATACTTATTTTTTTGTAAATAACGCGTACTTATACAAATAATGCAGTAAGAAATATTAATAGGATAGGTGCATTGAATTTCAGTGGATACTCTTTACGTCAACATTCAACGAATCAGGCAGGTACGCAGGCGGCTTAATTGGACAGAATAATCCAATGGAATGGGACCATCCCGGTCTGAATGTTAAAGCGTAGTGAATCTTCAAAAATGTATTCGTATAATTTGATGCAAGTAAGTTAAAACAGTGATAAAAATATTCCCTATATTATATTCCATTAATCCATAATTCTTAGCAATTGCGTACATGAAAATTTCATTGAATTAGGGCAGTGACGGTATTCACACTGAATTTACTTACACTGCTAACGTTAATTGTAAGGAATAAATATATGCTATTCACCAAGATATATAAATAATATTATTATGATGTATTATAGATACACAATTAATAATACGTCATTAGATGCAGGTAACTATAGTATGAATTAAGATATACATTTACTCACGTCTGTAAATCCCCGAAGGGGTAGGCAGAGGTGATTTAACACCCACATTTTGCCTACTATGATTTTTTGTCCCACGTAATAGGGGGCGAGCCTATTGCCGTCTAGCGGGCACTTTGTCATGGGCTGTATGTTTACAGTCGGTTGGAGAACAGGCCTATAACTTAGTCACCTTTTAGGACACCACAGGAAGAGATGGGGTAGCCCATTTTTACTCCACCGGGAACCAACACGGCGAACGATGAATTAAATTGTACTTAACTATCGATCGTGCAGTAAACAAACTGTAGAATACTTACAAGTTAAATACTAGCATACTCGTAGTAGGTACAGTCGACAAAGAAGATACGGTTGCACCTTTTCATATAAAGCTGTATGTAAATGTGCAACCGTTCTTTTGTCGACTGTACCTATATCAAAAATGGAATACTAAAAAAAAATAGTGTGGTGCTCTCATGTCACTTACAAACAAAAAAGTATTTATCATTTATGTTAGGCTGCTGTTGACACGTGGAAAATTGTCGCTATGAATAATGGTTAGGTGACAAGTTGTCAGCGGACTGTCGGGATAAACTCTGCATAGCATTGCTGACCCGGGGTTGGGCCAAATATTCTGTATATTATACAGACAGAAACCCTCTACTTATTAAAGAACAGCGGCCTTACCATAAACCTTAAAACAGGTCAATAATTGAACTGCTGTCATTTTACCAACTGCAAATGTCACTTTGTACTGTCATATAATTATATAGGATTACAAAGGGATTCCAAAGTGACATTTGCAGTTGATAGAATGACAGCAGTTCAATTATTGACCTGTTTTAAGAGTTCATGGTATGGGCCCAGTACGCGTCCTAGCGCGGATTGCATAAGTTCTTGTTACCTCCTGCATTCTACTGCATACATACCCACGCCTGTAAATCCTCGAAGGGGTAGGCAGAGGTGTATTGTCACCCACATTTAGTCAACTATTATTTTCGGTCCGACGCAATGGGCCCTCCATGGCATGAGCCTATTGGCGTCAAGTGGGAACTTATTCATGGGCTGTATGTTAACAGTCGAATGGAGAACAGCCCTATCCCCTAGTCACCTTCTACGATACCCACAGGAAGAGATCGGGAGGATATCCGTTCGACGTATCGGCGTATCCGTGGGGGGGCAAATCCGTTCTTATTATTAAATACGACGTCAAAATAATTAATGTACCATCACATCACCATTGCTTTCAAATAATCAGTTATACTTTATCTAGAAATGCGAATATAAAACAGTTAGATGTTTTGACTAAAATTGTACACATAACTGGAAAATCCCAAAGAACTCAGTTCGTGAAAATGTAGAAGATTTCAAGTCCTTAGTAAACAGCATTCGCAGATTATGAAAATTTAATAGATTACGAAACATCTGTAGTTACTTACAGTTTCTTATATAATAAACACATCATTATTATAAAGACACTGTACCCCTATAGTATTGTTGTCAATAAGATTAGACACTTAGAATTATTATAATACATTCAAATAAAATGACAATCTTTTACTCAATTACGCGTTTGAAAACGATAACCTATTTCGCGAGGCCCCAAGGGACATATAGCATTCATGCGTTGTTATTATTAATTCTTTCGATTTACGCAGAAGGTTTGAACAAGAAATACGATCGTCCAAGAGGTTTATATGAGAAAATGAAGAATAATTTGATGAAATGCAAAGAAAGAACGAAATCATAAGATTCGAAACTGGATTCGTGTATAATGAAAAGATTACGCAGACAATAAAAGGATTACTACTGATTGGTAGAACAAACGAAGTCTATACATTTTTAGATTTACAAATTTATGAATTTAGATTGATAGATAATTGTATACTAATAGATTTACAATAGGAAAATTAGGTAGCATGTTATATAGTATAATATACAAAATGGGTGCCACGATTTCTTCCAAGCAACCTTAGGATGTGACAAAACAAAAGATATGGTGTAGTTAGCAAACAAACTAGATATATTCTAGGTGTATTAAAAACAAAAATAAAGATACAGATACAACCAAAGCAAAACAAAATAAATATACGGTTTTACGTAAAGTATTATAAACATATACGACTATAACGATATACCTCACAGTAACATAAAGAACTATAACACATTATAGAATGTGGAATATAGGTGAAAGAGCTATACTATGGTGCATAATGGGCGAAGCCTATTATATTGTCCAGCCACCTTACAGTAGGCTGATTATGTGCCTAATTGAAATGAAGAAATCCTTATGTTCTCTATACTGTTTTCATTCGCTTTATATATTTTTTAAATATAGGTACATACCTTATGTAATTTGATAAATAATACAACCTCGATTGAGCAAAATGTGGACATACAAAATAAATTGTGCATTATTTGAAAAATAACCGTTTACTATGAATCTAATCCAGAATATTTATATGATACTTTCTCTAAAGCCCGCCATAATCCTTATTTAAAAAGTACCTTATCGTTAAAATTGGTCCCAAAATTACAACTTGATATCGTCCACAGCAGATACGTTCCGTGTTGTTCGAACGATTTATTTAACAATTTATGGCGGCCAGAGAATCTGAGTCGAACTGGATTTATTAAGGTAAGCCCTGCAAGAATTTATTACGCCGTTATGCTACTAAACATCGAATTAAAGAAACCGTGTTTGAACAACAAATTTAATAGACTCGTTAAAACGATTCGTCGCCTTAAGCAAAATGTTTCATAATATAAAATATAAATCTTTTATAGTTAACTTTGTCAAGTTTTACGATGAAAGATATAGAGATAGTGCGTAATTAGGGTGATATTGCAGATAAAAATGAACTTAATTCGGAAAATAATTACCGAAAACTAGCGATGAATTAGATGTTTATAATTTTTTATGTTGTCTGTGAGATGCTTAATTAAGTTTTATTTCAGGGCCAAGCTCCTTCGTTGTTAAATCACATTATTATTGGTTCAGAAGTATAATCGTAAAAAGTTAAAAAGAAGATATTCGTGCAGTATACTTAGATTAGACCAAACTGTACCTAATATCTAATAATGTAGGACTGAGTATGAGCACAGATTAATAAATAGTTACTACGTAGTATGAGTTAGAGTAAAAAGAAATAACTAAACTACTAGATGCACCTTTTATTCCAAATAATCATGTGCTTTAGATATTTACTTTTCATATCTTTATGTGATGTTATTCTGTAATAGATTCTCTATATTAACTACTTATTTCAAATTCATAAACATGTTTCAACTCAGATAAGTAGGTAACTCACTGAAGGATTGCTGTATAATAAATTTAATAAAACATAATATGCTAATGATTACAATGATTAAAACGTGGTTTTCGATCAGAAATTAAATACATCAATGTTCGTCAAGTCATAAGTTTGAAACAAAAAAGTATCTGGCTCTTACACGAACCTTGGAGTTTTTAATCATAGTTTATGGAACAAAGTTTTAATTACAGTTCTGTTCCCGCGTGGCGATCGTTTCTAAGGTTTAAGTCCTTTAATTGGAGACCTTCGTTAGCCATAATAATTCTCTTCAGTTTTTTCCTCACAATTATTGTTGGCGAAGATCCCTCTTCCATTCTGTTTTGTAATCCTTTGTAAGATTTTCATCTCTAACAATTTGGCAATGCTTAAATGGGTATTTATTTTTTATTCATGATTTAGCTATTCATTGATACTGTTTTTCGTTTACTATTTTTAATGATCGCTTATACTAAGAACGTACGAGCACACTCGTCCTTTACCGTCTACCAATTTAATAGTTAATTAAGTCTTTATTCAGTCGTTGAAGGCTGTATCACGACCTTTAAGACGCTGGCAGCCAATTAGATGTCCTAATAAAATCGGTCCACTAGTTTTAAGTGGGGTGTTATTTCAGGTAGAAGATGAATAAAAATGTACATTGTAACTAATTGTAACTAAAACATAAACAGTTAACATTTTATGAACATGCTCATAAAAATGTCTAAGGGGCCATGGTTTAACCATCGATCACGCCGTGATTGACCAATAACATAACGTCTAATAACCGTTAATATTCATGATTGACGGCATGATGCATGACGCTTGCACAAGCGTGTAATGGACCCCTTCACTAAAATAATACCGATTCACTAAAATAAAATAAAAATGTATCTTCAATAGCTAGAATTTGATTTAATACCTAAATGTATTTTTGGCGATTTAAATAAACGATGGTTAACTTCAGTGAGTATTTCACCAATATTTACTAATGGAGCTATCGGAAGGAAAAAAATATAATACTCTTCGCTGAAACTTCTTTTTAATCTGAAAATTAAAGAAAATGTATTAAAGTAAATTTATATTAGAATACAAAAATAAATCAAAGGTGTTTGATATATTACAATCGCTTTTTGTGGATTTAGAAGAGGTAATTTACATTGATGCTTGGTTAGGTAGTGTGCCATCAATACAGCTAGGGCTGTAATTAGTTTCCCGGAGATACCCCCTCACAGGATATTTATTTCTTGACCCATGTTTACTGATCACTTGTGATGTATTGTTGTGTTCAAATACAACTCCTTTTGCACCCATTTGTGGTGAAGCAATTAATTGTTTAAGTTTACATAGGTATAGGTAATGAACTTCATAGAGATGTTTGCGTCAAATCTTTTTCTTATTCCCAAGTTACGTTTCTAATACGAGTATCAGCAGTGTCTATTTATGTATTTCGTGTTAAGTGTGTCGATCTTATTTCTTTGTACTATGCTATGTCAAATTAAAGACTTTAGTAGGTATGTTATGTAAAGATTAAAATTCGTATTTATTTCAAGTTTTTAAACAAATTATCCGTGACTCGCGGTTCCGCCCGCAACCCATAGGAATCTATAACAAAAATAAAAGCCTTTATTTTATACCAATCTTTCCCTTTTGCAAATTTCAACCGGATCTGTTTAATTTCTGTATTACCTAGTTCGGGTTGACTTCATTAGATGGCGCTGAATAAGTTAAAATTACACCTTATAACTTAGAATCGAAATGTAGGCATATGGTACATTTTTATGTATGAAGTGTTAATGTTTTTATAAAATTCATATGATTTACTAATTACCCAAATGATATCCCAAATGGTTCAATAGAAAGAATTTAAAAACGTGATCTTCTTCATCCTAGCGTTAATTCCCAGTTGCATCCAAAGCTTTCACCTCAGAGTCTGGGGTCCACTTTACCAGTCTTAACTGCGGATTTGGCTGGACCTCGATATTTTCCGTGAAGCGACTGCCATCTGACCTCCACAACCCAATGGTGACATTAGGCGATATCGAAGCATTGCAGCTAGACCATTGTTGTTGGACTTTTTAGGGCTCCAACTATCCCAAACGACTGCCATTGATGTTCGTATGGCAACCGGGACCGACGACACCGAAACACGACCAGACCAATGCAAATACCCATATTCATGCCTACAAATATTTGCACTGAGCAGGAATCGAACCCGCGCCTCCTGCGTAGCGGCCGCGTTCACTTCCACTACGCCACAGAGGCTGTCTACAACATAATAACGTGAGAACCCCCACTAAATGAATATAAAAATAACACATAGTAAGTATGTCCTTCCAGATTGCTAGCAGTTCCGTTTAAACTTGTGACGCCATGTCAGCCGGCGCGTAATTGAATCTTGTGGGTCTGACGCGCTCTGACCGCGCACGCAAACGTTTATGAAACTGCTTGCCCTTTTTATTTTGAACAAAGGATTTTTCTGATGTTTAGGTAAGGTTTCATTATAACTAAATAAAGAAACGAATTTAAAGTCTACTACAGATTTACATCTACTACAGAATTATATATCTACGACAGAATTATATCTTCTACAGAATTACATCTACTGCAGAATAACATCTACTACAGAATTGCATCTTCTACAGAATTACATCTACTACAGAATTACATCTACTACAGAATCTACATCTACTACAGAATCAGGCTACAGTACGAGGCTCTGGCTCAGGCTTTCTTCACGGGATTTGGAGACCTCTGACCAGATGGCAGCCACTTCCACAAAAGCTGTTTAAGTCAAAGAAAGGGTGAACTGGCTCTCGGTTTTGACGTGAAAGCCTCAGATGCAAAATGGGAACAACGCTATGGTCTGCGGATATGAACAATATAAAAGAACCGGCTAAGATTGGTCGCGAAAAAAAATTATATTTCAAAGCGTATAGTTAATGTTAGTCTTCTATTTCCTTAGATTTAGCTAGATGTATCTTTACTTCAATTAAGATATCATTACTAAACTAAGTATCTACAAAACTATACCTCAACAATAAGTGTCTACAATATTCATTAAATCCATATCCATTTTATATGAACTCACCTAATCTGTGTATGTTAATGTATACATTAGTTATATGCCAATCAAAGTCTGCTCCATGATAGCTTCATTTCCTTCGTAGCCAATTTTGAGCAGCCAAATGAAAGAGTTTTTTTGGATTGATTTGATTGGATTTGATTTGGATATACCTTTCGAAGTTATATAAAAATATCTATTTGATTTCTAAGAATAATTTTTAGATTTTACTTTAGTTTAATAATACAACGACAAATTGTCTCGAAGAAATATTTTAATGGCAGACAAAAACACAGTCCTCTTAGTAGGAAGCGAGCAGAGTGATCATCATCATCTGCCTACCTTTGAAATGGTGCAACTTGTCACTCCCTGAAACTTTCCGTCCGTCCGAAGTTTATGCGATTCTCGGTCTCACTCATTGAAAAAGAAATTCTTTTTAACGGATTCTATCGCGATATATTTGTTGTTATTTACTTTTAGCCCGACTTTCGTCACTTCCTTCCCATACTGCAGTCCGCTGCCATCGACGTTAATAATGAAATATGAGAAAATATAGGTAAATAAAAACCGGAACGACCAAATGGACTACGTGTTATTCTGTTTAAGAGTAGTATGATTTTTTAAACCCATCCGTTTCAATAAAACTCAAATTATAAGAGTCGGAATGAACGCTCATTTCCTTTCAGGGACCCTCTTTGTTGATCCCTTTCCTGTTATTTTGTGAAGATAATGTTTTGTGAGTGATGGTTAGATTTACTCGGGTGTTATAACGATGTCATAAAATTTTGGGTGTTAAATATTATTGTGGTAATTTTGCCGTGACATTCGAGGTTTCCCATTTTATAATATCGCTGTACCATCTCCTTCTCCAAAAGAGATAAGGTTACCACATTTAACATGAAGAATGCAATACTGAACAAGTAGTGGTATTTGACTGTGGTTTTCTGTATAGGAGGCTTAAAGATGTACCGCCATTCCCCATTTTTAACCGACTTCAAAAAGCCAATTTTGTTTGTTGTGTGTGAACTACTATGATGCAATCAATGGAAATATGGCCTCTCGGGCTAGGCACCGACTTCTACTAAATCATTAAGTCTGTATATTACGTTAGTTTTCGCTTTTCAGTGCCTCTTTTTCGTTTCTTGAAGTCGGTTAAACTGTTTTGTTACAACTAATTTTTTTTCTCTAACAATTCTGATTACTGCAGACGCTACCAGGAATGCAATTCTAAGCAAGTAATGTTATTTGACTATAGTTTTCTGTAGACGTGATTTTATCCAGTCAAGCGCGCTAAAATCGAATGTATTTTACCCTAACTCGGTTCATTATGCGGTGTTCGTTCGTTTGGTTTGTCCTGAGTTGGGTCAAAGCGTGAACGCCCGTCACATTCTTAATTACGTTCAGCGAATAACCGAATATTGACTGGTGATTTGCGCGGCTACCTGGTCTTAATATGCTAATGGCTTGAGGCTGTTATATTACTCATATTATTCATAGTATATTCAAAGCATAACAAATAGCAATTAGTAACTACGAAATAAAATGAAATACCAATAATTTAGAAACTAAAATTAACGAGGAAATGAATAGAAATCGTGAACAATGAAAATAAAGCTTAGTTGAAGGGCGTCACAGAAAACCTATATCGGCTCAACTGGCTTCTTACCCCCACACTACTAAGATCACAACTGAAATCACACTTTTATCGTATTCTTTGTACTGAGTACAGCACTCCAAGGTTTCTTATACCAAGTGCTGTTGAACTATAAGGTGAATACTGATTTCTGTCCTTTGTACTGAAAACTAAACCCTCTACCTTTTCTTATATTGTTACAAAATACACGACCCGTTTTCATAATATGTATGTAACAATATGTTTGCCAAGTTTTGCTTGTTATACTGTGAGTATTTTTGCACGCTCCAACTACATAAAAAGAATTGGAAGGAAAAAGGTATTGAGACTTTTGGTTCAATAAGTATATATATAATAAGTAGTGTTATTTAGTAGGTTTTCTGTAGAGTAGATGAGGTATTTCTTCACTCACGAGCTCAGTGGGGTGAGCACGAACAACTATCGTAATCGTATCGTGAACGTAACGAGAGCATTGCGATTGGCCGCCTGCCTGAAGCCTGCCAATCGCAATGATCAGTGGGGTGAGCACGAACTACTATCGTAATCGTATCGTGAACGTAACGATAGCACGGAGCATTGCGATTGGCAGGCTTCAGGCAGGCGACCAATCGCAATGCTCCGTGCTCTCGTTACGTTCACGATACGATTACGATAGTTGTTCGTGCTCACCCCACCGTGCTATCGTTACGTTCACGATACGATTACGATAGTTGTTCGTGCTCACCCCACTGATAGCATATCCAATTTATCCCCTATTCGGTATGATTCAAGTGTCTAACTTTGACCCATGATTAGCCATGAATGGGCTCAACATGAAAATATGAAAAACCTCAAGAATAATTATAAATTGATAGATAGTTGGGGCAATCAGCTTTTTGTTGCTAAGGATATGAGCCATTCTTGAGGATTGTGGTATTTGCGATTATGAGAAGGGCCTTTCGGTTCTTTCACTTTCATGACGGTTGGTCTTTACCGGACAGTTCATTCACCTCGTCTCAAAAATCTTTCTTTTCTTTTACGTTTCTATTATTTAATGATATATATTGTTTGTTACAGACTGATGACCAACATACACATGTTTTCGTCGACGTCGACGAAAGCGGCCTGGTGGCTTGCAACTTTTTTTAGTGTATTTGTTACAGGTGAGTGGATTAATTAATTTATTAACACTAGAGTACGTTCGGTTATGACTTAAATACTGTAATAATTGCTTAATCAGCATAATAGCGACAAAGAAATCGGATAAATTATTCTAATTTGCCACCAACTGTAACTTACTGTTTCTAATACATAAAAATCATTCTCATAAAACTTTGTCAACTGACAAGATAAAAAACTTTGTAATGGTAAGAACGGTTAAGGCATAGTTTGGACCTGATAGGTTAATATTGAAGTTAGGTAGGGTTAAAATACATCATACAATGAAAAGAACCTAAAATCTACTAACATTTAACTACTCATACCTAAGTACAACATTGAACTATCTACCGAGGATCACTCACCACTTGAATACTGCGAATATGTTAATTCCAAGTTTCGTAAGAAGGCCCAACCCACACCTGTTTCGCACAACACTTAGGTATTAACCCCTATTAGTCTAGTTTACTTGTTACCAGCTAAATCCGACCGTACCACATAGTGTTTTACACCCGGTGAAACGACACCGATCCGATTATTTGGAATCCAATCTAATCTTTTGGTCATAAAGTCAAAATTAACGTAAACGTCAAAATTAACTGCCTAAATCAATAGCTAAGGCTTATCTTACATTATTTTTATATTGGTCACGAATCACGATATTTCAGTTGCTTTGTAACAGCAACGACCACCAAAAGTAACCAGGAAGTATTGAAATTTTGGCATCAGGGTAAACAATGATATAACAAATAATAACATTGTGATAAGATTCCTCGTCAAAATAACACTAAATAAATCACGATAAAATCCGTTCAAATACTCATAATTTAACAATAAAATATAAACAAAATAGAAAGAGAAAACAACATTAAAAACGAAAAACAGTTTTATTTTAATTCGTGTTCTATTCGTGTACGCGAAGACAATTCTATGTTGTTTAAAATAACTTTGGCATGTTTGGTCATGTCGTTTAGTGTAAAAGGTCCTTAGATTTTATCCACCACTGTGCCCAAAGCTGCAAAAGCTACCCTTACTTAGAGTATGTTGTTTACGATTAATCTACTACAATAAATGCCGTATGTTTAAAGGTTTTAACATTCATACATACATACTCTACTCTACTATCATACCTACCCAAGCCTTTCTCACTCCGGGGTACGCAGAGACAATAATCCGTCATCTGCTTCTGTCTTCATATTCTTCAAAATTTTATATTCCTAAACACGGCAAAATTCACAGGAGATAATTATTCATGTTGCAAATTAAATGTAGTTTTTTTAAGTAAGAGTAAGTTTTGCAGTACCTTGTACACTTTAATTAACAACTTGTGAACAACTCCGGCAAAATAAACCAGAGGAAAATGTCGTTTTTTATTTTATTTATTTTTTCAGCTCTATTTTATTGTTGCCACAGATATAGTTTTACAGTTTTGTCTTAGTACTCGTTTAAATTAAAATTATAGGTATATTTATATACATGCTTAGAACACTTTAGATTGAATTTTACTCATTGAAATAAAACTACTTTTTAACGTAGGTTATCTATCGAGATATTTTTGTCACTATTTACTTCAGACAGTATATTGAATTTTACGTTTACCAACACTGCTACGCTACTTTTGGTTTAAGTAAGAATTTCTATAATATTTCCTTCTTAAATCTCTTCTGATTCTGATTCTGATTCCGAAAATTCTGTCATCATGATAAATAGAACGAAAGAGAATTTCAATTAAACGTTTATAGTTTTTAAAATATAAATAACGAGTAGGTATAGCTTTAAACACAGCTTTTATGTGATTGGGTATTCAGTTTAGGTAGGTACTATGATCTAAAGTCATCTTTTCTGTTGTAATTTGTACAGTCAGCAGTAATAATATCTTGGTATTAAGATCATTTTCAGTACTATGCTAATCTAGATCGACCTGATACTGACTATTATACCAGTCTAAATAAGTTCATTTACAGTTTCACCAGTTCCAAACCTATCTCGGATGCATTATGTATGTAAACATAAAGTGGAAGCATTCTACAAAGCTAGGTGAAACACAATGACATGTCATAAAGTAGCACAAAGCTCGATTGCAGCATACGGTAAATATCACAGCGCGTTCGGGTATTAACACCCCAAAACTTTGCCCATCTATGTCTCTACCCGGATTTCAGGTTACTTGTATGTATATTTCTCTGGAGTTGTATAATAATAACCAGATTTTTGGCATAGAGCGGTAGGTAGAGTTTTTGACTGCTGTCAAACAGAGATTGTTAGTTCAATGCCTGCTCTGTGTAAATTCCTAGGTCTAAAAAAATGTATTTAAGTATGTTTATTCGTTATAAATTACTATTTATTCCATGCTTACCTTATCGCACGAATGGTCTAAGCATTAGCCGGCTAGTTTATTAAATGTTGTAATAGACGCTACGGCTGAATATCATTATATATATGAATATGACAGGCGTCAACGAATGTCAAAAACGTCAAATCCTATACATTTGTCATTCTATTCCATCATACGCCGAGCAACGAATTGCCTCTTGTCTAGGGGGGCAGGTTGTAAATTGAACGGCTGTTTAAGCTAGTTAGCTGCAATACATATAAAAAACTAGATATTTCTATGTTGTTCTGTTTTTAATTGAAGTAAAGAGAAAATTAGAACAGTAAATGAATGGGTAGGTACATAACAATACAAAATATGTGATTGGAAATATGTTTCAATTAATCAATTAGACTATTACAATGCGCCACTGAACAAAGGTCTTCACTAATGTGCAGTGTGCACCATAGCACTCGCTGCTTTTATCGTCCAATGTAGCCCAGCTACAATTTTAAAGGTTATTAACCTATCTGGCTGGAGGACATCCCACTTACCGTCATTCACTTATTTTCAGTACTTCAATGTATTAAAAATAAAATCAATTTTTGGTGACATTATCAAGCAGCAAATACATTGAATATCTATTACAGAGTACCTAGAGAGCAATTAATTGAAATAAAGTGGGCACTATAAGTTAATCAAAAATAATTAGTCTACAGTTTTGGTAACTGAAGAAAGAACCTTTGCAATCAAATGCTTCTTTAAATAAAAAATGAATGGAAATAATTTTTGACAAAAAAAACGTACCTACCTACGTTTACATTTCCCAGTTCATAGCTATTAGTAGGTAAATTCATTTCAATTTTTCTTACGATTGACTCGAGAAGTTGGATTCACCTCGCCAGATAGAAAACTTGGGAAGAGTCCAAAAGTAAAGACTACGTTTCCATATGCTAGCAATTCTAAAATCATGGTGAAATAGCTACTCAAAGTTAATCAAACATTGCGGTAAAATTATAATATACGCGATTGTTCCCTCTGTTAACGCTAGCAAAATAAACATCGTGCAAAATGTAAAAAAAAAAATATGTAGGAATTTATTTGTTCATCGCTGAAGGGTTCACGCTTGCCTAGTACCCATACGAGCGAGAAGCACCTATTACTACTATGTTGGTATATGTATTATCTCGGCTGTGGGTCAGCCCTGTGACAATAATAACGTGTACGGAGAATAGATAATTAAAAGAGTTCATTTATATGGAATGTTACGGATGTGCCTCACCCATGCATGTGTTGCTCGGGAAAGGAAGGAATGGGATGGGAGATAATTGAAAGAACTCATCTGAACACTCGCCATGATAATGGCGGTAGAATATTACCAATGAGGCAATGTTTTTACATAGCTCCGAAGGTTGTGAGTGTTTGGGCATTGAGGAGAGTCCCAAGACACAAGAAGTAAAAAATATTTAGTATGATCTGGTATTATAAGAATTTATTTTACTAATGTTATTGCATGTTAATATTAATATGTATTCTGTTATTATGATTGTGACTTCGTTTTTTATTAAATATTTAATGCCTTATTATATTCAGAATCTTCACAATCATATTAGTACAGACTGTTGTACCCCTACAATCGATAAATCGTTGTATTTTCTTTATTTATTTCTAATTAACCTACTGATAATTAAATGTAAATGAAGAATGTTCTGTATACTTATTCATCGACAGCATTCGATATGCCGTTTCAATTAAGTACTATGTTATGTTTTCCTTCTACTGTTTTTCCAAAGTGAACCATGGCACCCTCATAAGGTCTATTCTTTAATAAACCTTACAATCTTAATGCCTAAGTTACGTAGTCTATATTTCTCACTGCTCGTCTTACCGGGCAAGCACGAATCTTCTGTAAATAACAAACACGTTTTCAGAATAATATTATTCACATGACTTTATGAAGTCTACGTGACATTTCATACTGCATACCGAGAAAACACATACACGAAGCTGCAACTGCAAGGCAACGTATTTATATCTATGCTGAAATAATTCGTGGAGAACAAATCAACCGCGTGAAACACAGATGGTCTGTGAGTTGAAGCGACCATACTTAACTAAATGAATGAGTCACTCTTAGATAGTTAATATAATAATCTTAGAATCGGTTGTGCTAGCGTTCTGGGTGTGAAAAGGTAACCACACGTAAAAGGCAGAGTTACTATCGCAATTATAACATTAATATGAATCATTAAATTATGAAACCAATGCAAAAACCATAACGTGGAGTTGCGGATACCCGCCCGTGATACCATACATAAAGAAAATCAAGGGAGCCCCTTGTTTCGCAGACAGAAATTTCATAGAATTTCGTTTCACAGAAAATGTTTATTTCGAAATAAAAATATAAGTACCAAATATTATGTATATTTGGTACTTATATTTTTATTTCGAATATTATTGTTTCAACAACAATTTACAAGAATGAAACATATTTCACAGAAAAACAATTTAATGAATTTTTATTTACATTTTTTTGTTTAATAAACTTATCAAACAGTAGAATTATTTCTTAAGGAATATTAAACCACCACCATAATCGAAAATAATTTGGTCTAATGTTTAATATATTAGAACACGTCATTATAGTTTACACCCCGACTTAGAGTACCCCGACTTGGATAGGTTAGGTTAGAAGGTTAAGGCGGGAGCGAAGCGGAGCGGAGCTCCCGCCTTAGGCCTTCGTGGTTATTTTTTTTAAAACCACCCAGAAATAGAAGCCCCGCGGAGCGGGGCTCCGTCGAATTATCTTAGCGCAAATAAGTTTTGTATCTTTTGAGTGGTATATGATAATAAAGAATATTTGATTTGTTATTCTATGATATGATTATTCTAACATTAAACTTTATGTGAAACAAAAATCAATGATTTAAAAATCTTCAAAGTAAGTATTCTGTGTATTGATTATTCTATGAAACGAAAATATGAGAAAAAATTTATGTAAAACGAAATTCTATAAAACAATTAGCTATAAAACAACGCACACCCGAAAATCAAACATGATTGTGTCATGAAAATCACAAAATTACATTGACTAATTCATTGTAACAGCAAACTTAAGTCTGACTTATTTATTTATTTATTTATAAGTATTTAAATGTTTAGCAACGGAACGTACCCATGCCTACGTGACGTGATGATTCTTATTTGTATTTTATTCATATAATGTTCACATTAATTTAATGTCCTTTGCAGGTGAAATGCCGATGCAGGTGGAACAGGAACCAGAGTTTCTCCAAGCTCTGGAAAACCACACAGTGACACAGGGAAGAGACGTACATTTTACGTGCGTCGTCAACCATCTTTCTAATTATAGGGTAAGTTGAGTACACTTCTTTATAAACCTTAAAAACTCAAGCGTTGATACGCTATTTTTTCTACGTTTAATATTCCACAATTTTAGACATCTAAGAAATAATTACATTAGGGCGTATAGGTCACATTTCTCATCCTAGTAAGTGTACTTAAAATTAAAAGGTCCTGGACTCAATTTTCGGTCTGATAAAAGTTGTCTTCGGTTTTCCTGTTAAGAAATTCTCAGTAGCTTTACATTATGAATGTAATGAAGCTTGTCTTCGATATGTTATTTAAGTCTTCATTTGAAAAAAAATCCCACAATATATTTTCATCAATAGAAAGAGGAGGGAGAAGGAAGAAAAAAGTAATTTGAGTTGCGTAGGATTGTAGTCAGAGGTAATGGTCACATCATAATTTTATAACATCAAAATGTACGCTATAAAACATTTTTAACATTCGTTTATTGCTTATGTTATGACTGCTTCAAATAGAAAATTTAATATATATGGCGCATGACAAAGACCGAAGAGCAGGTGCGCTCTTGTCTTCAAATATTTGACTTGAGTAATATAAGAAATACACACGTACCAAGTGAAAACGTCGAGAAAGACAATCTCTTACATAGATTTGAGAGCAATTACCGAGGATTCAATCAAACAATTATTCTAATAATTCAGTTCGTTTTAATAAACGAGTACGTTTTACTGAAGCCTTTAAAGTGATTTGAATGATTAGTTAGGTATAATTATACGTTATAAATATATGTATTCTTACAGCATGTTTGTTCAAATTTTTTGTTAAAAATAATATTTTGTTCTAGTTACAGTCTTTTTTTTTGAGATGTAGACTTAAATCCATTCTATTGGTCCATGACAATATATTATAACATTGTAGTAATCTCGTAATTCCTATTGTTTTTATATGCGACTTTGCGTTAAATTGCTCCACCAGCCAAAATGGATTTTGTAGAGGCATATTAGAGACAAGGAAAATAATACGCACACATTCACCCAAATAGCAAGCATATGTACACCCGTGTGTCAGTTGAAAAAAAAAAGACTAAACCCCTCCATCACTCATCATAAACATGCTTGTCCTCGTGACAAATATACATTAAGATAGAAGACGAACTACTTGGGAAAAAATATTTTCTTTTGCATTTCCGAATAGGAAAGTGCGTGGTATGGCGAAAGAGCGTTCGTTTGTTGCGTCAATAAGAGTCGTGGGTTAAATTCCTGTTAGTGCAAATATTTGTTTACATAAACATATATCTTTACATGTCTATGAAAACCTATTTACGTTGGGATTTGGCAACACTAAATTGAAAGGATCAGTTCACTGAATTGTTGGTTTGACTTTACTTAGTTCGCAACGTTCTTAGTTCGTCACCATTATCATTTATGCGGATTTGATTATATATTACAGAATAAAGAAGGTACCTATCTGATTTCATTTTATGCGGATAAACATAGTTAGAAACTTTTTATGCAATTCAAAGTCAAAGTCAAAGTAGGTACTTATAAGTGTCATAAGTTTATAAAGATGTTGGGGTTTTTGTAAGTCAATCAAGCTCTAACGACTCAACGGATCTGGTCAAAATTTGGTACAGGGATAGACTGAAATCTGGAATAACACATTATTATACATTTTTATCCCGTGAATAAGTTTCCATGGGTAGCGGGAACAGGATCAAAAGTCCACACTGGTGGAGTCGCGGATTATTAGTATTACATACACACAACTATCAATGTACCTAAACCTTTAAGAATGCTGTAAGGCGATACCGGTTAGGTTCAATAATAAATATAGTGGAAAAGTACAAGTGTGTTATCTATGAGTGTAACAACATGTTCCACCAAGTACCATCAACCAACAGTATACCATAGTCTAGTATTACATTTATTTAGAAATCGGATACAAATGCAAATAAACCCATTCATGCTTAAAAATATTTTTTGCACCAACCGAGCATCAAACCCGCTTCGCCAAAGTCGTAGCCAAATACTCTACTCTACAGCTGTTATCAAAAGTTAAGGAATAGAGAGAAATAAGCTTACAAAATAAAACGTCACAAAATTCATTACAGTTCTAAACAGGAAACAATAAAGGTCGTGATTTATTCGTCAGGGAAACATAACATAATCGCTCCTTCGTATTTCCTTGGTAGCATTTCCATTATTGTCGATGGGCTGTTTCGTGAATTTCCTTTCTTAGCTGTCATAAGTGGTGCAACAGATGTCGAACCGAACTCAAAATGAGTGGAGCTTGACTGCATGCGAGGAAGAGAAGTGGAAGTTTATTTAACAAACATTTTGTGATGGGATTGCTAGTGGGGGTAGTCGCCAATGGTTAATCACTCTAAATGGAGAAGGAATTCTACGAAAATGTCTAGACATACATTAACTGACCTGGCAAAAAGTGTTTTAAGTAGGAGAAAAGTCTTCCACTCAGACTGTCTACGTATTGACTATTTGGTAAAAGTCCGGATTAATAAATGAAAGAAAAATCACAATCTATTGAAAATATAAATAACACTTATGTCATTGACTGTAGCACCATGATAAAATGCTTTTATAAACTTGCGGGGGTAATCGGAAATCGGGAATAAGTCGGGGAAGGGGGAAAGGGGAAAGGGAAATAAATCGGGAAAAGCCGGTTTGGACATTCGGAATGAAGTTCAAGGGAACAGCAAGGCACCTACAGTGAGGCTACTCTAATAATACTAGGTACTGTACTTTTTCGTATAAAATATATTATCCAGGTATCTGAATAGGTTTAGGTCTGTATCACAGTCTGTACACAGTACATAAAAGTGTGTATTTTATCACAATTGCATTGAGTGTCTTATCCGATCCAATTATCATAATATTGGACATTACGATTATTGCAGTCTACTCGATGATTTATAATTGTATCGTCTTGTGAAACCAGTATATTAAACTAGCTAGTTAATACGCATTAATGTATAAATACATTACCACTCCTTTGCGTCGCGCAGTCGGGTAAAAATTAACTTTTCAGCTTAAAAATATTAAAATATGTAGCTTTGTTTCTGCAATATAGTACGTCTATTTCTCCTTTTTGGACTCCAAATAATATTTTGTATTATATTAAAGCTCTTAGTTTTAACTATATTCCCAAAGTCTCTTTGTTAATCAACCTAAACTTAGTGTAGCCACAGATGGAGCTCACGGGTTCACTATCTGCGAATTAATTCAACTTCTAAATTATTTAAACATAGCAATCGAAACCTGATTCATACATTCATCTTTATTAGGAAGTTACAAAACTATATACCCACCTTCTTGCATAGAGGCAGGTATAGTCAACCATCCATCAGCAAAAACACTTAATAAAGTTATTACCTATTCATTCATGATCCGCTACAGTCTTCTTTTGTTCCTCTGAACGATTAACCTTTATCCAAATACCTTATAATCTCCCTATAAGAAAACAGTTTTGACCTAACAATACATGACATCACCTTTTCCTAGTATTTCTATACAGGTACCTAGACTGAAATAATAATCCTCGCGTACAGTAAAGCAATGAATATGAGAACAAGGTAGGTTTTAAATTGTTTAAAATTATGAATGTGCTAAATTAGCATGGCTCATTTCATGAATAAATTATACCTATCTAAGCACATTGTATTACTATTTATGTTTTGCTAGCTATTACCTGCGGCACCGCACGCGTGGATGTCGGTTATCGTAACCAAATAAAGCCTATGTCCTTACTTAAGGTCTAATCTATACCTGTAAATTTCATCAAAATCGGTTTAGTGGTTTAGGCGTGAAAGCATGACAGATAGACAGAGTTAGACAGAGTTACTTTCTTGTTTATAATATTAGTATGTTTTATAATATTGAGTAGTTGTTGTGTTCATTTTCATATTACATACATAATTATTATATTCTAGGAGAGAGAAAAATATTAGTCACAATAAAGTAAATTCTTCTTTTCCATGTGTAAGTGCAAAATAATAAAACATGTGAAAGCTAAATGCCACTATAAATCGTATATGCAACTAGCGTTCACTATCTTTTCTAAAAGCATAAGAGCCACATCATTCTTTGCTGAACGTTATTAACAAGAAAAATGAAATGAAATGAAATGAAATGAATGAAATGAAATGAAATGAAATGAAATGAAATGAAATGAAATGAAATGAAATGAAATGAAATGAAATTGTTTAATCACATTTAAAAATTACAGCTTGTTAATCTTAACCTCTGCCAAACTGCACAGCAGTTTGTTGGCAGCTGCATCCCCCGTTGTTTCAACAATTAGCTATAAGTACATTATAAAATAATAACCTCCATACATACAATCTTAATACATAATCTAACTTATTGTATCCTTGGCACCTACCCACCTTGTCAATAATGTGTAAGTATTGAATTAGTTATGCGTGTGTATGCGTAAAGGACATGCACACGCATAACCACTCAAGACTAAAATGAACCCACGCACCTATCACACACTTTCCACCTAAAATACAGTGATAATTATTAAATGCATTCTTTAATTTATATTTAATAGATAAGGCACCCAATACCTATAGGTACCCTATCCATTAAATATTTAAACAATCCAAGAGAAACTGTTTTGTTTTATTTTTAAACAATCTTTTTGTGACATTGCTAGTTAGCAGAGTTGATGGTAAACTATTTAATATATGCGGAACCAAGTAGTTTCTATTCCTTTCCCCAAAGTAGTTCTGACAACTAGGTTTTTCAAACATGTTAGTATTTGTTCTCCCCGGGCGTGTCTTACATATCTTAAACTCGTCACTACAATAATGCTCCGTTGCTAAAAGAAGCTTTATGTACTCATGAACTGGGAGCATTTTACATTCAACAAACAACTGTTCATAATCAGTATTCTTACAGTGACGTTTAGTGTTTTCATCTACCAATAGTTTCATAAACCTGATTTGTAGTGATTTAATTTTATCCAAATGTGATTTAAAAGTACGCCCATAGACAGGCAGCCCATAGGAAAGCATCGAGTCGACCAGCGCATAATAGACGACATACAGGGTCCCCCTATCTAACACTAACTTAAGATGATGAAATTTCACAAGCACTGCCCTTAGTTTATCACTTAGTATGGCGATATGTGTCCTCCACGAGAAGGCGGAGTCGACAGTGAGCCCTAAATACCTATACTCTTTGACTACCTCGATACCTGCGCACGCGCATGACGCGTGCGAGTTATGTAAACAATCATAACTATGCCCGACTATATGGGGGGACCTCTTACGCCGCTATTAAAATGTGCCTATTTTTCTATTTTGTCATGCCTGCATTGCCATTTTATCGTAAATCATTGACTTGACATCACTGTCTCACGCTTAAATATGACCTGATAATCATCAAGATTAACATTATAAATGTGAAAGTGACTATCTGCGTCTTTGTCCAATATTCAAATCTGCACTGATAATTATAAATCTTGAGAACGATGTATTCTGATGTTAGCTGTGAAAACTGACATTAAAAACAAAGTTATAAGAAAATACTAGAGATGGATTCCTCTAAATTTCTGTAAAATATTTTAAAAAAGTACCGAAATCAAGGTCAAAATAACATTAATTTCATATTTACTACTTCATTACCTATAACATTAAGAAAACTATTATCCACTTATCCTAAATTCTCTTGTGAATAACTAAACGCCTCGTTAGTAACCTCTGATGCACTCGTTATAAAGTTTACTATAAAGCGGTACATGATATCTTCTAACATTAGCATAGAAGTCATAGTTTCGGTGAAAGTGCACTTGAAAATGAACATAATATATCATTATTTATATAAAGTGCCGTAGTAGAACGTATATCAAAGTGAGTATAATTCATATTCATACTAATATTATAAATGCGAAAGTAACTCTGTCTGTCTGTTACGCTTTCACGCTTAAACCATTGACCCGTTTTTGATGAAATTCGGTACAAAGATAGATTAGACCTTAGGAAAGGACATAGGCTATGTTTGGATACGATAACCGACATCCACACCGGTGGAGCCGCAGGCAACAACTAGTCAAATATAAAGAAGATAGAAAAGGGTAAGAGAAAGAGATCTTTTTGGTGTATACTCGTACCTACGTATGCTGTAAGTAATGAGGATCTAATTCTAATAGTTGTAAAATTATTGCAAGTAATGTGTAGACTGACTAACCGTAACCAGACCAGGGTTAAGGCCCCGAATCAGATCAGCATCGACAAATTGGTATTTTCAAAACCGTTTTTCTTTTTAACTATAAAATCTACAAATCTGGAATTTACATGCCTGCATACTACAAGATATACAGGGTAACTTCTCCTTTTCATAAATTGAATAAAAAAGGAGGAAATAGTTGAAAAGAGGCTCTGAACATCACTCTACTCTTTCTTATGAAACCAAATATTTTCTACAATATGTATCCAAATAATCTAAAATTTCACATGTATGTTAAATAAGTGTATTAGCATGACGTGACCTTCTTAGTTACTAATCGTCGCCTATGAAGTTATCTATTAAAATTGGTTTTACTGATTTTTACGGTTCAAATATGAGCGAATGACTTTGAGCATTTGTATGGTCAAAGTCATTCCCGTATGTAATCACCTTAATAGAGACCAACGTTTATAAAGTACCACCTGGCTGCAGTGAGGAACGAGAGAGCTTATCTGGATCCCGTTTACTACATAGCCACCGTCGCTTAAGCGTACCTGGCAAAAAGGCAGTAACCCTAGGAAAATTTACGATTTGGATTTTATACCAGTTACCTTTAAAATACTACTTCTAAAGATTAAAATCTAAAAGATTAAAATAGTGATAGTGTAAATGGTAAATATACTAAAATATCACGTTTATTTAGTTTAGTTCACTGCTTCCTCCTAGCGTTAATTCCCAGTCGCATCCGAAGCTTATAGAAGTCATAGCTACATATTTGGCTAGACCTCGATATTTTCCGTGAAGCGATTGCCATCTGACCTCCACGACCCAATGTTAACATTAGGCGATATCGAAGCTTTGCAGCTAGACTGTTGTTTTTTTTTTTTTTGTTTTTGGACTTTTTAGGCACCAACCACCAACTACCCGTAACGACTGCCATAGATGTTCTTATGGCAATCGGGACCGACGGCTTAACGTGCTCTCCGAGGCACGACCAGACCAATGCAAATACCCATATTTAATGCACACAAATATTTGCACTGAGCGGAGATCGAACCCGCGCCTCCTGCGTAGCGGCCGCGTTCACTACCGCTACGCCACGGAGGCTGTCTAGTTTAGTTCACCTGTTTATCAAATACTTAATAAGTCCTCAGCTGGTGTCAGATATAGGCACGTGCACTAAGTGCGGTGCAATCAACCCATTTCGGCAGTGAAATATTGAACTTCTCCAAAACACAACCGAAGTTTTATAATAATCACAATTATTCTTGTTGCTAATAAGAGAGAAATTGAAATAAAAACTGTAAACTGTGAAATAGCTAAAACCATGAAATTGTGTAGATTAAACGAATTTCAATATAACTTTGGAGTCTCTAGAACAACTTTGGAGTCTATTACTATCCGTAGTTACCACCTTCCTCTGGAGATGTGTATACGGGAAACTTTCAAAAACTTTCAAACTCGTAAAAGGTACGTTATATTGAGAATTTTCACAGAAATTGGCACATTTTTGATAACAGTAATAATATGGCCATCTCTTCAAATATCTTATAAACCAATTTATTAATCTTTCAAGTAATCTACAATCAGAATGAAAAGAAAGATACGTAATAAAAGCCGCACTTCGCGTTATTCATCTTCTTCAGACATAAAATAGCTATAGCCTTTAAACAATCTCTCATTAAATTGCGTCTATTTAAACATCTGTAATGTAAATATATTAATGGCTCAACGTTTTAGAACATTTATTCATGAACTGAGTCTAATCTATTACCAACCTCGAACTAAGAGCTAATATTAAAAGCTCATTGTATTATTTTATTGCAAATACATTTTATAACTACTGTTTAACTTAGGAACAAAATTACAGTAGTTCCTCGTCAACGACGTACGGTTCTCAAACACGCAGATTGATTCCTTATACAATAATTTCTATTTCCTTATCAATAACATGAAAATGTGAATATACCAGTAGCCATACTCACTAGATAAACTATACGTAGTGTCAAGTACAACACAGAAAATTTGAAAATAGGTAGGACACTCATTTACGAACATAATGATCGCAAATTTCAACCAGATAGCATGTAAACATTTAACCAACGACATGTACAACAAAAAGGTTGCAAATAATAGTGATAGTTGCGACAAGTGTGCGCATTCACCCGGCGAGCACTAGCGACGCTTACGTTGAAACTCGCCGAGAATAATTCCCGCAAACAATGAAATTGTTACTAATTTATTTTCCAACCGCAACAAAGCGAGATGTCACATGAAAAATGCTCGGAAGCGGCGCGGATGAGACACCCTGCATTCCTCGGGTGAAACTCTCTACAATTTCACGTGTCGTTCTCTCAGTTTTACATTTGCTACAGCGTTTAAGTCACATTAAGTTTCGTCTCCAGTGTGAACAATATAAACGATTTAAAACTCCAAGGACTCCGGGGAAATACGAACGATTTATGACATTAATCCATGATATAAATCCTCGTGTGCAACGGGGAAGAGTACTTTGTTTCCGAGACACCACTCTAATTGCAGTGGTAATTTTATAACCTCTTGGCGCTTGATATTAGTTTAGTCAGAATAATATTATGTCAAACTGTATATTTTCTACAAAAGCAATTAGTCTTGGTATTGTCATTGTTAGTATAACAATATAGACTAATAAGCAGATCCAATAAGGCTGAGAAATAATCATAATATTGTTTTAGGTGGCGTGGATTAAGTCAGATTCGAAAGCGATCTTGGCTATACACACGAATATGGTGGCACTAAATCCTCGGCTCAGTGTCACGTACAATAACCACAATACGTGGAAACTGCATGTAAGCAACGTCCAAGCAAATGACTCCGGCACGTACATGTGTCAAGTTAACACAGATCCTATGAAAAGTCAGGTAAGTAACTTTGTTAAGCATACTAGCATAAAATAGGAAATCGTTTTCGAAATGGCACATAAATGATCCGTTTGTCTGTGGAATAATACCTAATAGGTATTGGTATTTAAACTATCATTGTCGTTCACATTACTATTAAAGCTATAGGGATATTTACCATGTCGGATAATAAAGATAATATCGGAAACTCAAAACAATACATGGTAAATATCCCGATAGCTCTAATAGGAATATTATATTATTTTAAGGAAAACAGGTAAACTCGGCAGTTAATTCCTTATACGAACCTGTACCTATGTTCTGAGAAACTTTCTGATGCTAATTATTTATTGAAAATATTGTGAGAGAGCGAGACGAATGATTTAATATGAATAGATAAGCCTCCGAGACAGTTCTTCACGCAGTCATAAAGCTTAAATTCATCTAAATTACTAATTTACGAACGAGTAGCTTCCCAAGCTACATTCGCTATGTTTTACTTATCTTTATTACGTGCATAATTAATTCAACGGTACTAAATGTAATTACGTTATAAGAGCTTATGTTCTTACGTTTAGAATTGAAATTACTCTAGGGGGTTAAGCATATTAACCAACCTCGCCTTTGCCTAGTTGTTTTCGATCCCCATGCAACAAAGGTTATCCAAACAGTATTGGGGGTAACGCCGGAGGAGCAAGTGCGGGTTAGATTCCCGAATTGGACAAAAATGTTATAGAACTTTTCTGCTAAGAATTTCTCAGTAACAAAAATTGAATGAATATCATCATTCAATTTTTGTTTTGTTTCACATTGGTGAACTTGTTATGAATGTTGGCAGTCTCAGTATTTTTGTTCGACTTTTGAACTCTTTATCGAAGTTGGCACATGAAAGTGTTTCGTCAAGGAGACAGTTTTTATACCAACCTTGTTATTCTACCTCGTTTATAACTGGGTACCCGCTGTAGTGCATCGACTTGTGTACACTGTCATGAAAAAAAAAAATCAAAAAATACTGGACATCATACCAGGTGCAGATATGGCGTATACGTACATATACTTCGAACAATAATAATTGCAATATTGGGGTCATTGACTTAATAAAGAAAAGTAAAATAGTTAAAAATAGCTATAATCTATTAAAGCTCGTATTCTAGAACGACACTCAGTTCTGAATCTTGATTTATCTGAGGACAGATTGTATAGACAAACTGACAATTTGTCTTCAGAACTTAGTAGGTACCATTCTAGAATGCACGCCTAAAAATCATACATACAGTCGAAGGCTTTGTAACATAAAAAATGGCATCAGAATGATTTCAGCACTCAATAAACTATTTCTACAAGTACGTATAATTCACCTTGAATAAAAAGGCCTCTACGACAAGATTACTCAACCCTTTCTTATATGTTTTCCCGCCGGATAACGGTGTAATTATTTTTCCCAGATGGGTCATCTGTCGGTGGTAATTCCGCCGGACATAGTGGACTCGGTCACGGAGGGCAGCTCGGCGCAAGAGGGTGGCAGTATAAGATTAACGTGTACTGCCACCGGGGTTCCCCCGCCTTCGGTTATGTGGCGTCGAGAACAGAACCGACCTATAGTGTTTAGGCACGAGGGCGGCAGGGAAAGGAAAGGTTAGTTAATGAATCTTATTATTCTAACGTCTTACGTGTTTTGTTGTTTACTAATATTGTATACATTATATTGAATTAGTTACATCTAACTTCTTTCTTGCAGTAATAAAAAAACTGGATATAATGTAATTTATATAATTATATTTGTTGTTGAAAGTTAAAAGTTACTTTATAAATTCCTATAAATGAATGTCAATGTAGGTAAATACACAACGACAAAACATGAAAAAACATAAATCAAAAACATAAATATTATATGCTTCTAACATCAAGATCTAAAGCCTAATTAAAATTTTGACTAATCGTAGACATTCACACACAATATTATGTCAAATAACGAATTTGAAAGTTTTAAGATAATATTCTGGCACTAAATACCATGAAAAAAAAACTATTAATATTTATTAATTTTCTAGCAAATATTAACTATTTCAATATTAAATAGTTTCAAAATTATTTTATTCCATAACGTTATAGGAAATCTTGAAGGGAACATTATTATGTTCCCTTCAAGATTTCCTGTTATAACAAAAGATATAAACCTTCATGCTATATATTAAAAGCTACTCACAAATCAAATATACCCCTCGATAAGAGGCCATACAATATCCGGCGGTGTTAATCTAAAGGCCTGCATTGTTCATCATATCATATTTGGGTATTAATCAGACTACACTATTGTGATTGTATTGTATTGTATTAGATAATCGTATGATTATAAGTGCTACTATCAGATTGATACAAGTGTTTCACTGTATTATTTAGCTTTGTATTTTGTGATCGACAATACTACTATGCAAGTAATAACTTGCAACTTGCAACAGTTATAATTTATTATAACAAATATAACAATGGTGTCAACTATGATGTTTATGAATATTTATGTTTAGTATCCGCTCCAGCAGTATCCGTTTAGTATCCGCTCTAGCAGTATCCGTTTAGTATCCGCACTAGTTCAATAAAATTAGAACCATAAACGTGATGATAAATATTAGCATAGACCGATTGTCAATACTATACCTACTACCTAATAAATAAAACTGTAGAATTTGTTTATTCACACATAATCGCATGGCATGGTACATTTTATCACAAATTATAGCGTGATTACGGGTAACAACCATTTATTTATAAACATACATATACAGGGCGTCCCACGGCAATGCCAAATGGAGGGAAAGTACCTTAAATCCTTAAGTTGGCTCATTTTACTTAAAGGAGACATCATTTTATTTTTATAAAGAAACAAAACTGCATTTAAAGATTTTTTTTAATTCGCTTGCCACACCCGGTAATCGAACCGACTAAAATCCGAAAAAGTAACAATATTATGTATTTTTATGGCATCAATCGATAGTGTCAATCATAAGAATCAAATCTCCCTAAGAAACATGGTAAATTAAATGAAAGGAAGTCCACAAAATCTTAACTTATTACACCAATATCCGTCCGCGGTAGGCACAGACACCAGCCCGCCATTTGACTCTATCCTTACATACTTCACGAGCTTCCTCTACTGTCATTAATCCTTTCATGCAAGCCGGCGGTTTCGAGTACTTCGGACCTGCCGTTTTTTCAAAATTATATTAATTTGGCCAATGTGTGTACTGCGAGATCAATCCCGGCTGGTCTGCCCAATCACCTGTGCCATTCATAATATAAATAGATTACACCCAACTTATACGTGTACGTACGACCATAGAACACTTAGTTCGTCTTATTAATTAATGCCGCGATGGTACATCATACGCTACAGTGACTTGCGGTTTAAAGTAATCAACAGACTGTATTGTGGTGCATAATGAACTGCGACTGCGGAACTGAATACAGTATCTACATTAATTGTTCGTGTTTAAGTAACTACCATCTCGAAGGTGTATCTATAACGTATAGATGGATGTTCGCTTGTTTATTAGAAAGGTTTTGTGGGCCACGATAAAAAAAATATAAATTTTTATGCTATTTTTTACATTCCACAAGATTATTATATTTTAATTATCTTGAATGTATGTATGTTATTATATGAAAGGTAAAAACTTTATGTAAATTTGTGTAAAAAAGAGGAATGTAAAAAAAGAAAAAAAATTACATATTTTTACTGCTGCTGTAAACGCATTTCATAAAAAAATATAATTAAAAAATATTTGCACTATAACACTTATTTACAGTTTATTTTAAATGTATATTTTGTAAGAAACTGTAGTCAAATTCGAAGAGAAACAATTACTGTAGGTACTTAGGTACTTTTGTTGTACTCCAAGCCGATGAAAGTAGCAACTTTTTTGTAGTAGAGGTTAGAGGTACTACAATTTTCAGCTAATATTTCATCGAGGCTAGAGTGACTCACGTTTTGGGGATGCGGCCCACTAATTAGCAAAGAATATAGAACTACTTTGTCATGAACTTTATTTTTTTACTAGACATTTCTGGGAACATTTCCAGCTGATTTACTAATATTACCTACTTGGAGGCTTTTAGTCGAAAATAAGACTATCATTGTGATGTTAATTAGATGTTGTATGCACGTTTCTGTGGTAGCCAACTAATTATGATGTCCGTTTTGTTGCAATAATTAAAATTGTGCCTGTAAATATGCAGTTAAAATTCCAAGAAAACAATAATATTTTTTCCTAAGGAAGTTAAATATTTTTGTATACACAACAGTCAAAAGGAATTAGTGTCATGCTACTTATTTCTAGTATAACGCGACTATATTTTTAATATTAGCAGTAAAATAGATTCTTAGTTGTATCTTTCTCTATAATTACAAGCTGAGAATGGCTTTTGAAACTAATCTACGCTTAATATGACCCACCATTCAAAGGAAGCTGCATTGATAATGTAACATGAATAGACATTAATCAAGTAAATTCTAAGCAAAACTCGGCTCAAAGCCCGTAATTGGCAACTAAGCCTCTCATTGAGTGCTAATAAAACATTAAAAGAATTTCATTCTACTCAAACAATTTCCTAAATAGTTTTAAAGTGTGGTGCACAACGAGAATTAAAAACGAGAAAAGAAAAATTGCAATGAGAAAGTTGAAATGCAGGTATTCACTTTTAATTGAAATACTCAGTCCCGCGTAACTGAACAGGCATGTTTTCTATCTAGATTTCAAGCATACCTTTATCTACATTAAGTTCTTCTCTAACTTAGCATTCTTGAAACAGTGTAAGCAGTTTGTTTTATAAATAAATCTTAAAATCAATGAGCTGGTAGCATATCAGCATACTTCTGTGTACCTACTGAAATTATTTTTAACCCCCGACAAAAAAGAGGGTTGTTATAAGTTTGACGTGTGTATGGGTGTGTGTGTGTGTGCGTGTGTGTGTGTGTGTGTGTATGTGTGTGTGTGTGTGTGTGTGTGTGTGTGTGTGTGTGTGCGTGCGTGTGTGCGTGTGTGTGTGTGTGTGTGTGTGTGTGCGCGCATGCGTGTGTGTGTGTGTGTGTGTGTGTGTGTGTGTGTGTATGTGTGTGTGTGTGTCAGACTGTCTGTGGCATCGTAACTCCGTAGTAGACTAAACCGATTTTGATTCTGTTTCTTTTGTTTGAAAGATGGTTTAGTCGAGTGTTCTTAACTATGTTTCATAAAAATCGGTTCAGCCATTTGAAATATATTATGAGGAGTGAAAGTGGCAATGCAAAATCTAATATTTTCAAATATACCCGTGTTGGGTATCAAATGAAAGGTCATAATTTATACATTACGATACAGCAAGTTTTATGGAAATCGGTTAAGCGGTTACCCTAAGTATTGACCCTTTTGTTATTTATCCCCGACGGTCAGGCGGCGGTCCCCCGACGAGATAAATGACAAAAGGGTCAATACTTAGGGTAGGTCATAAGGTAATAGTTATTATTTTACTTTTTATAGGATCTTTTTGGGTCGGGGGTTATTTAAATTTTAATTTTTTTTTTATTCGACTAAACTGTTGGTTAAATTGATTAGGACATATTTTGTCCGATAAATAATTAGTCCTATAGAACTCACAAAAAAATCGTTAGCAGAGTAACTTTTCTACGAAATTTTCTACGAAATAAAATATTTTTTACGCATGCGTAACAAAATATTTAATTTCAACAATAGTTTGAGATGACTCACATTTCGGACTATATGACAACTATCATCTTCAGTCACTCCGCGGCGATGGCTGCTGAAAAATATCTAAATTATCGAGCTAAATATAAATAATACCAAATAAATAGCGATAGAATCCGTAAAAAAGTGGTTTTATTTCCATCATTGAAATAAATAAATCAATAAAAATTTACGGTTCTACAATTATTGCAGTACCTATAAGGTCCAATCTATTTATTTTACGCAGAAAATTTTTAAAGAAAATTTTCCCCAACGTAATACGAAAATGAATCTACATAAACCCGTAAGCTGAACTTCACAACGCTACAAAGCGACAACGTCTATGGACACTCATTGTTAACCCTTCAGAGGGAGTTTTTCCTTTTCCCCGGTGTGCCGAAAGCCGCCATTCTGTTTAAGTCTTTTTTCCAATTCAATCTACTTTGCATTGTCCCCGACACTCGCATGAGGCATTACACCTAGACGCCCCCTACCCTTGCACTTGCTTCCAAGCACTTCTCTTTCCAATGGATTTTATTTACGCAAGAGAAAGCAAGCTTTAATACATATACCGCCGAAGACAATAAGGCGCCTCGAAACGAGATATAAAAGCTTTGAGTTAGTCTCGCGTTCCTTTTAGTAGGATTCCTTTGAAATGAATCGAATAATTCGTGGAGTTTATGCTTATGGACGCCTTTTTATGTGAGGAGTACTTTGTTAAGTGTGAAAATAATGATTGTCGCTTGCGGACTGAGATCGTTGTTATGACAATAATAGGGTCTCACATTTCAATGGAATGGATTTATTTACCCGAGCACACACACGTATAAAGCCTTTATTTATTAATCAATGAAGCGAACATTGATAAGGTCTGTGAAGTTTTGTTTGTCTTGGAACCCTTAAAGTTTGGTGAAGGTATTTTGTGGCGAGTGCCTGAGCATACAAGGCGACTTTGCTTATTTATTTTCTAAATGCTGGTAACATTGTTAACTTTAATTCGCTTTATAAAAAAAACAACCATCCCAAACAATTTTAGGTAAGTCAGGATAATCGTCCCAAGCGTAAATAATAATGTAAGGCACACACATTTTATTGTTTTATAGAAATGCCGATGAAAATGTAATTTAGGTCCTTTCCCTGCGTAACTTAAATCGACTTCTTCAAACAAGTTTCTGTCGGACTCTTTTACATTGGCCCGTTGGTGAAGCAGCGGCCAAAAAGGATAACCGCTAGCGACTGAATTTTTATGAACTTTTTTGTTTGCCTTTTTATAAAATGAAATGTAAAGTTACAGCAACGCGGGCACCGGTTTCTGAAAGGGCATTGCATCTTAAAGGAAACTGTAAATTAAGTTTCTTTTTGAGTCTCCGCTTTCAGCATTTCAATTACGATATAATTTTATATTAATAAAATAATTCGTTCATTTTGAACTAATTGTAAGAATACGAGAAAACCAGTGAAGCTGTAAGTACGAGTATATTAGATACAAATAAGAGTGTTGAGCAATATGTAATCTAACTACTAACTACGATTACATACAATAGTTAGTAATCATAACTACAAACTTCTCTAAGTAATCGTCAAAAGTAGTTAAAAATTTTGATTACTAACTACAAATTGTAGTTACAATCACGATTACGAGATTACTTTTTATAACTACTCGCGTGAGTCGTTCATGTACTGACTTCTCTCTCTCTCTCTGTCGCGTTCTGCATGTCGCTTCGAGTTGTTTTTAGTGCAATGGCAGTGTAAATAGAGTTGCCATATGCGTGGGGACACAGACCGGGACATTTGAAGAAAAATTAGTAAAGGTAGAAAAATCTGAACTTTTATTACGACAGTGTAAAAAATTTAAAACAACTTTTAACACTGCCATTAAATACCAGCGGGCAGTGATCTGCCACTCGGGCTTTCTGTTTTTACTGAAAGGCGAATTTTACTGAAATATTTTGATGAAATCAACAAACTTAAACGTCATCTTCATGTAGACGCTTTCTCCCGATTGCATCCGTGGCCAAGATGACCTCGGAGCTCAGGGCCCGCCTTCCGGCTTTTCCTCCTCCACTTCGCACGATCTTGGGCGTCCCATAGTAGTGAGACCATTTGCACGCATGTCACTCTCCACGAACGAAAGCCATGACTTCTTGGGCCTGACCCTTCTACCTGGACCCGGCGGGGGAGCCATTGCCAGGCATTTGCTACCCACGTAGCCTGGCGGTTACCGCAAGACGTCGCCGCACCAGCGAAGGCGGTTCTCTTGCATTTTATCTGCGATGTCACTAACATGAAGGGTGCCGCAGATGCGAGAGATCCTCACGCGATCTTTATGCGTGACGCCGTACATCCACCGCAGCAGTTTCATCTCCGTGACACGCAGCTCTTGCTTGCGTCGCTCCAGCAGCGACCACGCCTCAAAACCATGTAGGAGGACAGGCCTAATGATCGTCTTATAGAACTGTCCTTTCAACCTGACTGGCATTTTGGGATCACACGTGGCGCCAGTCATTTCTCGCCACCTGGCCCACGCGGCAGCAATGCGTGCCCTGACGTCGCGTCGTACCCTCCGGTTCATAAAGTACAAATACCAAAACACCCGAATCTCCGATTGGTCTTTTTTTCAGAATGACTAATTCTCAAAATGACTGAATTATTTTATTTAATTGCAAAAAATTTGCTCTTAGTACTAAAATATAATCAGTAGTTATAACTACTAGATTGCAGCAATCAGATTAACAACTACTTTATGTAGTTAGATTGATGTAGTTAAGTTACATGTAATCATAACTACATGTAGTTAACTACTTTTATTGGTGGTTAGTAATCAGATTACACAATTGTAGTTAACTACGCCCAACACTCAGAATACATGTCGTTGTTTTTGTTATTTAATTTTATTGTCAACCTTTAAAATAGAAGAAGTATTTTAATAATAGAAACTTAAACTCTTCAGCTATAACCTGTATTTACTTACTGAAATCATCGATCGGCTAGTTCCCAGCCAGAAAATTTCAATACAACTTGGATAGCTTAGTATACCCAAATAGTAGTTTATCTCGAACTACTTCATTATTAGTTCTGGCGCAATCGCGTTTTAAGTAAATCAATATTCAGTTTACTGACAAGCCTAGCAGCACAGGCTATGGGATGGGTATCAGATTTTATTTGGCTACAAATTATATTCAAGGGGTCATTGATGAATGTTCGTCTAGTCAATTGGCAATTAACGCCACAGTCCCTCTGGGATCGGTATTGATTGTAATGCTCTTTTATTTTGTATATTGAAGATCCGCTGAGAACTAACTTTGTTATGCAGATGATGTTTTATAAATACTGTTGTTTTTTTATACAACTCAGGTGGCAGACAAGCACACGATATAGAATAAGCGAGCTTTGGCTTTTCTTTGATAGTGCTCTTGTTGCAAATTATATTTTTTTTGTTACGTGTAAATATGGTCATCGTGTAACAATTTAAATCAATGTGGTGATCACTCAAACTTTGAAAGTAGGAATACAAAAATAATCACTTGTATTGTACATATCTCTAGAGAGCCAAAATTGATACAGTACAGTTATTTAATGTATTTTTTTATTTTCAAATTATTCTATTTTCTTGTTTTACTTCTGAAATTAGGGCAAGTTCCTCTCCTTTATCTAAGTATGCAGAGCAGGAAACTGCATATGATTAGTCCCAAATCTAAAATCAAATCGAAGTCAAAAGCCCAATATCCTTTTCACGTTTGTTCAAAGTCATTTTAACCTGATAGCAAACACTCTAATCATGTCTGTACAATGATTGCATGTAAATACAAGCGACAAAAATCGTTATACAATGAATGCAAATGTTATGTCGAAACAATGGTTGGGTGTCCAAACTATTCGACTAATAATTTCATTGGGCGAACAGCTACATTCCAAATGAAAATTTCATGTAACGTTCGATACAGAGCTATTGACTTCCGATCTATACAAGTAAAGGTATCGATTTATTTATGTTATTATGATGAATATTGCATTTCTTTTTTTTTTCTTTTTTTTCATTCATGTAATTCATGCACATGAATTGATTTCTTTTGTACTACATAGTACTACTATTGTATCTACTGTATTGTCGTCTGTACTGTAATATATTATGTACAAATTCAGCTATAACATTTGGACCATTAATTTATAACAAATAAAAACTTTATAACATAAATTAAATCCTTTTTACGTTTACATATTAAACCTTAAAGTTTTAGGTTTCTTTCCAACTCAATTTTCCTAGAATTGGTACTTAGAATCGCAATATCGATATCTCTTTTAAGCCCTTACATATTGTAGGTTATGAGTTAACGAGTAAACTTCATTATAAAGTTTTCACTTTGTTCTAAATATATTACTTATACTTTAACTATTACTGGCCGATAATCCTTAAAGCATTGTACAATCAACATCAAAACGGAAATCAGCATTTTTAGATTAAAAAAATAGTTTTTAATCAAAGTAATGTATATTATTACCTAACGGTAATGCTGTTTACCTACTCGTCATTCATTTAGCTAGTCTATCTATTCTTACTCCCTTTTTAGAAACGATCACAGTAAACATCCAAAAATCTTCACCACACTAATTTACATAGAACATTATAAGATAGGATAGTCTCTGAAAGCCTCTGTGACGCGATGGTAGTGAACGCGACGACTGCTTCACAGGGGGCGCGGGTTCGATTCCCACTCAGTGCAATTATATTTTGTATACATGAATATGTCTATTTGCATTTGTGTTAAGCCGTCGGTGCCAGTTACCCTAAGAACATCTATAGTAGTCGTTACCGGTGGTTGGCGCCCTCAAAAGTCCGACTAGTCTAACTACAACAGCTAATATCGAAGTTTGCCGCATCATAGTTAGACTGGGAAGCCGACCCCAACTGAATTGGGAAAAAGTCTCAGATAATGATGATTAGTAGAATAGAATAGTAAAAATTATGATAGGGCCCCGCTTTTATATCCTCTTATTATAAGTTTGGTGAGTACACTCGTTGGGATTTCAACAGGCAAAAATGTAAAAAATACCTAACTTCACTTTTTTACTAAAGTGTAAATGCCTACAATTACCAAAAACAATGCGTACTAAAAGCAAAAAAACGAGTGGCAATGATGTTAAATAATATCGAGGTAGAATGAAATAATCCTTAATACGTTGTAGGTAATACTTTATCGGGTACCCAAGAAGGGTGGCTATTGCGTAGGGGATTACCAATTTTATAAGTTAGGTATTCGTGCGAATGTCACCGCAGTAACCATAACGTTTTAGTGGCAGTTTGCCCCTCGTTGAAACACTTCGTATTTTTAATATAAAAAAGCAATATAGTTCTTCACTAGCCGAGCAAGGAGTGGCTTGGAATTTTCAATTTTAAAAATTAAATCGCTTTAAAGTATTGCTCTGTTGTTGATGGTTTCTTTATGAGTTATTATATCATGACCCTGTTATTAAATTGTATTAAGTCTTTATACAACTAATTATTAACCAACTTCAAAACCAAAAAGTATTATACCAAATAATGAAAAATAACTCATTTACGGATTAAATTTAAAAAATTACGAGTAAGGCTTTTCCGTTCAATTAAATAACTCGGAAGTACGCTTTACGCTTTCGCTTTTAAAAACATGTTTTTTTTTATCTCACGGATTGAAGGAGAAATAGAGTATAGTTGCCTTGAATCCTCGCGTTACGTCGAGCATATAACCTCCTCCTTTTTTGAAGTCGGTTAAAAATGAAATGTGAACGACTTATTTCAAAAACGAAATTTGGAATTATGTTTGATATTTCTTAAATTTTCAATTTCTGTATTCAAACTAAATTCCTTTCTTATTTTGTTATCGGTTTCTCTATGAATAAATTTATGAAAAGATGCCTGGTGAAGTGAGACAGTCATTCTTTAGAAACTCACAGCTTTTTTAAAGCAATCAAGCAACGTAATCAAATCATGATTCACTCATGTATAAAATAAATAAATTCAGTAATAAAATAGGTTGGAAACAAATTATCTCTGTTTGTAAGGTGATCTAAAACAAAATGGTTGCGGAGGTGATGTGGGCACCTACCCATTATGGTGTATGGAGTGAATGACAAACGAAGTAGAAATAGAAAGATTTTTTGAAAGGATATTAGTAACCGAAATTACTAATAAAATTCCTTTTAACCCCTTCAGCTAGGCTAAATTGCTTGTGTTTGGACTGGGTTCACGTCGGTAGTGTATCGACCAAGATTCGAACCCAGGACTCGAACTCGCTAAAACACGAACAGACCAACAAACATTGATTTTTTATATTAGATAACTTATATTTTCTTTAAGCATTCAAAGAAGAATCACACTCGAAATTCACTGATGTGGAATACGTAGATATTGTTATGTAATAAACATGCTTATTGGAAAAACTGGTTACAGAAAAATACGCTTATTTATTACCAGTTGTTTACGTGGAATTCTGATCCTGTTCATCGCTGACAGTAGCGCGATGATATTGTGTTGGTATATGATAGTGTAGCATTCTAATGGCAAAATAATTTATGAAATCGGTCCAGTAGTTTTTTAATTTATTCGTTACATACAAAAATAGTTTTTTTTTTTATTATAGTATTAGTATAGATTAGAGATGTGCCGACTAGTCGCCGACTAGTCGGTGAAGCCGACTATCCGGCCACTTTTGTAGTCGCCGATTAGTCGGCGACTAGTCGGCAAAAAGCGCCGACTATCCGGCTTCATACCGGTTTACTGGTTTGTGTACCCATTTATATATTTGCAACATTTTATATATTTAAAACAATAATGCATTTTAGTAGTATCCAATTTCTAGCAGTCAGTAGCTATCCAACTTTAAGCGGCTGATGTTCTAAAACTATGAATAGGATTCTGCAACTTATTTTTATCCATAACAGTAAAATTTAGCACTCCAATGGCCTATAATACAATGCCAGATAGCATAATTATTTTGCTTAGTTATAGGTTTGATTGGAGGATGATACTTAAGCAGATTGAACAAAGTCTCGATAGTTTTTACCTAAAAAATCAGCATTGTTATTTAAAAAATCATAAACTTTGTTCAAGAAGGGCAAAAATGGGCAAGAAAACCCATTAATTATACCTAATAGCTGAGGGTTGGCTGGTCCTAAAAAACCCAAAGTTTCTATGTTCCTATATGTTTTTGTAAATATAATGGTCTGAGAAACAAAAAATAGCGTAAAAATTTGTATACGTACTAATTATTTTTTATTTGATAAATTTTATGCACCTTTTTTATTGAATCTCTCAGTAAACAACTTACACTACGAGAGACAATCAACTGCACTAGATACATTTCGTAAACAGAAATTTTATCTACACAATCTACACCTTTGAGCTTTAATATCTGATGAAACAAATAATTTATTGAAATAACAAATTGTAGCATAACGTGTACAGAATAATCCTAAGCACGTATCGATAGCTTTTTCTAACTATTTTCATTTTGAGAAAATTGAATTTCGTCCACCTAAAACTTGAAAATTGATCAGCGTGCGGCTGTGCGGCTCGCGCGAACGACTATACTATGTATATCTATGTAAACGAAACGTTCCGGAAATACGCGTAACCATGATCGGCTTGGCCGACTAGTCGGCCGATTAGTCGGCTGTTTAGAAACCGAATAGTCGGCTAGTCGGCTAGTCGGCCAAAGTTATGATCGGCACATCACTAGTATAGATACTACACTTAACAAGATACGAAAATACGAAATCATTTTATAATTATATTTAGATACTATCGTTAGGTACTATGACCTAGAGAGGTCGCTAAAGATCGCTACAGTGAATCTACTCCCAATATTCTTGATCATTCGCGATTCCCTCCTTTCCCGATTTCCATCGATTTTTTTATTTTATTATTTATTAAAATGGCCTTTTATCACCTTATTATCAGACAAACATTTAACAGCTTCTGTGGAGTGGCGGAGTGAACGCGACCGCCCGCCACGCAGGAGGCGCGGTGTCGATCTCCGCTCAGTGCAAGTATTTGTATGAATGAATATGGGTAATTGCAATGGTCTAGTCGTGCCTCGGAGAGCACTTTATGCCGTCGGTCCCGGTTGCCACACCAACGTCAAAAGCAGTGGTTAACAGTGGTAACGGGTAGGTGAAGCAATAAAAATTCCAAAAAAGCTCATCTAACTGCAATGCTTCGATATAGCCGATGCGTTATGGAGATGAGATGGCAGTCGTTTCACGGAGTATATTGCAATTCAGTCAAATCCACAATTAGAATGGCAAAAGCGGACCCCAGACTCTAAGGTGAAAGCTTTGGATACGACTGGCATTGACGCTCTACTGGAAGATTTTTAGAGGGAATCGGGAACGGGAAGAATCGCGACTAACTCTATTATATTCATGTCATCCTGAAGACAAAGAGAATCATGAATTAATCGTAAAAAGTAAGTGAGTAACACCACATCAAAGAGTCATTCCGTCTGGTTTAAAGAGTGTAATAATGCTCAATAGTAATGAATCACTATTGAGTTCGTCGTTAATTCACCGATTCCCTCGATAGCGTGACAAAGTGTGCACAAAATAGCGAACGAGAATCGCAATAAAACAAACCGTTCAATGTAACCGAGTTATACAGTAATGAACAATGAAAAGTTACTCGTATTCTTCAGCTTAACGTAATCAGGCATTGAGTTTCTAATCGACATTAAATGTACAAGAAACTTTGTAATATTTAAGTAAGAATAAAAAGAATTAACGGCGGTCTTGTATAAAAGCAATGATAGTAGAGGTAGCTCGTGAAGTATGTAAGTATAGAGTCAAATGGCGGGCTGTTATCTCTGCCTACCCCGAAGAGAAATAGGCGTGAGCGTATGTATGAATGTGAAAAAAATATTTTTACAACACACCGGCTTATAAAATTATTTGATGCATTTTCGTATTTAAATAAATAATTTCAACTTGTAAAACTTGTATAATAAACAAAACTTCCACTCAATTTTTTTTTCTCCAAGTACTTACAGACAAAAAAACAGAGTAAAAAAAGTTAAATTGAAACCTCATTCTTTTAAATATGGCCGTTCGTTGTTAGATGCGCGCGCATAGGAAAATGAATTAATTTTTAGTGTTGTTTATTTAGTATTTGTAGTTTTATTTTATTCGCAAGTGTGTTGTATAACGTCGTATGTCACGCGTGAGTATGATGATTACCGTTCTCGGCTCTCTTAAGACCTCAATGGTGCCTCAATGGTGCCTCGGTGGTAATCACCAACTTTACTCACTTGTACCATAATGTACTACCTATTATGTATATACAATTACGCGTTTCTTACCTGCCCCTCTAGAAAAGTGGTAATTCGTAGGTCGGTGTATTGTAGAATTGAATGATGAATGTATGAGATCTGACGTACCTATTATGATACATATTTTTACGTTTATGATATACGTTGAGGACTGTCGTTACGGCCATCATTGATATTTTCTTGTTAAGTACTTTTTTGAACGTGATTTAGTAGTCGGGTTTTAGTATTTTAACTTATTTTTTAATAAAATTCGATGTAGGTTAAAATCTGCAGGTTCGATGCAGGATCCCGTAAAATTCGATTTAGGTTCTAAGACAGCTTAAGTTTAATCGTGGATCGTGGATGATATTATAAGGCTCCTTCGACAGTATAGAGAAATAGTTGTAAGTACAATTTTGTAAAGTATTGTAATCATATGATAAATATTTCAACCACATTATAAGTGTACGCTGTATATCACAACACGTTGTCTAAAAGAGGTCCCGCTATAAATAACAAGCTGGTTATAAATCTGTAAACGTCACATATATTACTGAACACGGCTACACTACAATTCTGAGAGCTAGCCAGCTTACCCTAGGTCCATAAAATTCAATAGCATCAACTATCTAAGGCCATCACATGTTTTATTGTCACGAGCAATTCAGCTTCTGGGTCCCGTTTTAGTGTGATCCACTTTTGTTTTCCCAAATACTAACTTCCAGGATTTAAATCCTTTTCCTTTCCATTTTCAAATCCTTCCCACTCCGGTAGACATTAACCAGTAGTTTTAATCCTTCACTCATAGATTAAAAGGACGTAAATCTAATATTCCTTTATATTATAACATCTTTTATATACTATTTTATTTTTCATCAAATGTCGTTTTCTGACTGATGATTTTTAAGAGAGTCATATAATTATCTGCATTTCGTGTGATAGCAACACACTTGATTGATAGCACGGGCTTAGTGTAGAGGAGTAGGAGATATAAACCCAAACGTAAATTACATCTAAAATTTTTCATTCAATTTGATGAATATATACAAAATATTACACTTTTGTTCCATTTTATGTAATTTTGCATTAGATTTATTTTTATAAAATAAAACCTCATACACAATTACATAGGTGGACTTAATGCCACAGACATACTCTCTCTCTGCAAAGGAGAACACAGTTGGTGTACACTACTTAATGAGTATCATTATAGACAGAATATCCATATTATCTAACACAAAGACATGCCTAATTTACAAAGAAAATGCACCGGATACCTACATCAAAAAAGTTATACAATTATTTCGATCCATTATATTTCATTAGCTACGATCTAAAGAATAACCTAAATAATGAAGAGGATATTTCAACTCACATAGACAGACATTAAGTACCAACTTATTTAAATAAGCTTAACTTAGTACTTTTAAATACTGAGTTAAACTTAATTTTGCAATATAATAAGTATAAAATCCTCAAACTGTTATCCACAATAAGCGATGTATTAAGAAAACATATCACGCTCAGTGTTCTTGATTGTAACTACTGGATATAAAATGGGGCATAAACTGGCTCATACAACAATAAAAATAAATTAGATAAAAGCTCGCAATGAAACTTTACCCATTACCCGACTCGCGTAAAACACACAATTTCATGGTATTGTAAGATTTAATTATTACAAAATACTTCCAGAGGCAGTGTAATGTGATACCTTCGAATATACAAGTGATGAACGTACGACCTCTTCGTCTTATTTCCTCTTAGAAATTTCACCCAAGATTTTTTTATTGATCCATATATCAATTTTATATTACGACGATGGTGTAATGAATGAATAAGGGGTTGCAAATTCGAACCTCACTCTCACTGCCTGTAATAATACTTGTAAATTTCGATAGATAAATGTATAAAAGTGAAAAGCACAAGCAATTTATGTTAGCAGGAGAGTGGACAAGGTGTACTAGCATTATTGCGTCATAAGGTACCTACTTTTATTTTTTTAAATAACACTATCATTCAAGCCCGTGATTGATCTATGATTGGTTTATTGGCGCACTTGCAACATTGCGCTCAACACTTTCTGCGCAGCTAGAGTATGAAATGAGATATATCCTGCGCAATACACCACTAGGATGTCTTTTTTATACCAGGTGCAGCATACGGCCCACCCAATGGAGAGTGGTTACGGTGGTCTATAGACGAGAGTAACACCACGGGAGTCACATCACACTCGTGCTGCCAACCCCATGAGAACAGAGAGCTTTTTTTTCTGTCAGCGCATAAGATAAGTAAGACAAGTCTTTGGTCTTCCCATTGACAACACAAAACCTCTCCAATGAGGTCTGGCTACCCTACTCACCGCCGGGAACACAACACAAGGTTATTATAGCAGCGATATTCTGTAGGGCGGTGGTACTCCTTAAGTCGGACTGCTCAATTGGGACAAACATACCGTCGTGTCCTACCTCTTTGATACCTACGCAAGTAATTCTTAATTAAACTTCTAATTTTAAAATGTAATTAGTTTCTCTATGTACAAAATTTTATTCAGTATTACGAGTATACATTATATAATATACCCGTGCATTAAAATGAATAGCGATGCTCTATAAATTGCAGTGCTAGCCGTTTCAAGATGTTAGTTGCTCGGCGAGCGGTCGGCCAACGGTCTCGGGGCCTCCAAATTACCGCAATAACGGTAATTGCAATTTGCTACTGTAACTACCGACTGTCTTCATTTTCTTCCATTCTAATGTTGATATAGTAGCAATTCATGTTCAGGCCAATTCTTTGTACTCGAACTGTGTGCTCGTAAGTTACAATTATGAAATAGAGGCTGTATGATGGCTAAAGCACGCAATTGTAAGGTTTGTTTGATCTGCAGACTGTCAGAGACGGGATCTCCTTCTATTGATGGATGAGCCATCTCTCTAAATGTTTATGTAAAAGAATCTATAGTCTAGAAGGTAAATAAAAGTTACAGTAACTTTTGTGTTAGACAAACTTCAATTTAGAGTAGAAATTTTGCTCTAGTATCTTTATTCGACGGAAAGGTCAACATTCCCACGCAAAAATCTTATACTATATATATATGTTACTCTTCTCTGGCCGTTAAATTTGAGTTTATTTTCTTCATTATTCAAATTCATCGATAGAACAACTTTTCAAAGTCTCAGTTTCAGAGATAACAAGCACCAAGTCTGTCTGCAAGTTATATTCATGGATGTTATAGCATATGGGTAACTTTATACAAAGAGATCGATTGTATCGTAACAATCTCGTGTTTCTATTTAAGTAGATCCTTTGTTCTCTGTTTGATTGGCAGGGAGACGAGTAATGGTTGCGTCGATCTAGCAATTGTTTTTCTTTCAAAAATGGTACTGTGTTGGAGGGAAAGGATTGTGGTCGGATAGATGTTGTGATTTCAATGTGCATTTAGGGGTTAACTGTGACCTACGCTTAACACTATAGCGGTCCTCTATGATTTTGAAAATTAACCATGTAAGTTAAAACATGATTTTTAAGTTAGACATCCACAACACCACATCAACAGTGATTAGTCTACTAATTATTATAAAGGCTACAAGTAAACGAATGTACGGAAAAGAAATACCTATACGGTCGGCATTATATTGCACAAACATACTAGATTGTTGAGTTTCATTTATATTGTAAGGAGTCCTCCTACGTTACTTGTATTCTTGCTTTTCGATATGAAATCAGTTTTCTCCAGAGTTTTCTAGATCCATTGTGGCGCTCTCAAGTGCACCTACGAAAGACATGGTGTTGATATAAGTACAGATTCGAGTATCCGATTTAATATATAAAGTTATTGTGAGATTATATTTAGGGTTTTCTGACTAAATGGTAATCAAATAGATTGGCACATTGCAAGTTTAAGCAATACTAGCCAGGATGATTGACCATTCTTAACGAATAGCTACCAGGCCGTCAATCCTGCCCCCCTAGACAAGTGGCAATTCGTTGACTCACGCATTATAGAGTAAAATGATAAATGTACGGGATTGACACGTAATTGGATTTGGGTTGAAGCTGCTTTTTGACTCTGCTTCTTTGTTTCTGGTAATTATTAGAAAAAATAACATAATTTTATTTACATTTTTTAAGTGAAAAGTGTATTAGCAGTACATTCACTTGCCAAGAGTATTTTGGCTAATGGCGCCTGGGCTAATTTTGTATGTTATGTGGTTGTCACGTAAATTACAGGTTTATTATTTTTTCATTAATTTAAAGTTGACTTAAAAAACTGGTCATTAGGTATCGTCAAAATAAATTAATCACATTGTTTTTTTTTTCTTTTTTAAAATAATATTAGCAACCGAAATTAATAATATTCCCGTTAACCCCTCCAGCTAAGCTAAATTGCTTGTGTTAGAATTGTTATACACGTATAACTCCTTACTACGCTTATACTGCAAGAGTCAAGTGCTGGATAACATAAAATTCTTTTTACTTAATTATATTTTATTAGATTTTATGTTAACCCCAATAACGTCGTTTCCGATGACGAAAATATATCTACACTATGTCACAAAATAACTGATATTCAATAACAGGTTACAACTAAGTAAAATCCATTATTTTTTCTAGTAAAGTTTTTCCTTGCCATAACAAATACCAAGAACTCCTTCCTACTCATTCGAAGACAATTGAAAGAAAACATGTATCATAACATTGAATGGTTTTCGCTTGTTCCAATATTGAGAGGCAATAAACGAAAAAAAAACTAATAATGGCAGCCTCTCATCACGCTTACAGACGTTACGAGAGCCACTTGTTTGTCTTCAAAGCAAATAATAAAAACGGTAGCTTTATCTACCATGGCAATTATTGCGAGAATAATGTGCAAGTTAAGTGATACAGCTTTCTATTACCTACTAATGAGAGAAAAATATCTCTATTAATAAAGACAACTGAAGCGTATAACCTGAAAAATTTAATGCCAATTTTCTTATTGTTCTTTCTCTTGATGTCAGCGGCTGAGCAATATATGAGAACGAACGTCTTTACTTTTAGATTTTATATTGTCTTTTTTTTTCACTTTGAATTTTTATGAGCTAAGTAAGGTATTTGTTACTGAAGGGCGAAGGGCAGTCATCTGTGATCGTTTTACTCCAGGCAAGAAGTTCAAAAGAAGAAACGCTTGCAATATCGTTTGGCACATCGCTTAAGGCAATTCACAGTCAATATTGATATATTTGCACTGAATCTGTATGATATCAATCACAGTTAAGGTGATTACATACGCGAATGACTTTGACCATACAAATGCTCAAGGTCATTCGCTCGTTTTTCAGCCGTAAAAATCAGTAAAACTAATTTTAATAGATAATTTCATAGGGGACGATTACAAACTAAGAAGGTCACGTCATGCTAATACACTCATTTAACATATATCTGAAATTTTAGATTATTTGGATACATATTGTAGAAAATATTTGGTTTCATAAGAAAGAGTAGAGTGATGTTCAGAGCCTCTTTTCAACTATTTCCTCCTTTTTTATTGAATTTATGAAAAGGTGAAGTTACTCTGTATATCCTGTAGTATGCAGGGATGTAAATTCCAGATCTTTAGGTTTTATAGTTAAAAAGAAAAACGGTTTCGAAAATACCAATTTTTCGATGCTAATCTGATTCGGGGCCTTAAGGCTTGAATCAATCTTTATCCCTCCTTACCATCCTTGAAATGTTTATTTATATTAATTTTCAATACCAAGAGAAATCTGTCGTATCGTAACTAAATACGTGTTGTACCTATAATTTATTGATATCCAAAAATATCTTTATTGATATCCAAAAATATCCTTTATGTTTTCAGTTACCTTTGATCACATTAAATATTCAAAACCATTAAAATGATTCAAGCCGTACAACCCTCAACCTTAAATAACCTTTTAGAACTAGAAATGAAATGAATAAAAGCCGCTTATCAATCACTTTGTAGTTAAAAAAAAATATTTTCATTCTCAAAATCTTTACCAAATTTCAGGCAGATCCATTCTACCGATTTAACTGAGTAACAAATACAAACATCTTCACAAACGTTCACATTTTATAATATTGGTACGATTACCCGAATACTCAATGTTCTATTAGATTAAATAAATTATACTTTGAAATTATAAACACAGAAAAAGGTTTAACCTTAATCGCAATTTCTATTCGGTCTTAGTTCTATCTAATTTGCTGTTTTATTTAAAAACCGCTGATCAGGACTTCCGAGACCATGGGCGGCGGATAATCCTCAGTAAGGCCACTTAAGAATTTAACCCTTGTGAGTATTGGGTAACGGAATATGCTTTTCAAAAGGCTATAGAATATTAGACCCTTTAACCGTAAGACACCTGAACCTAAACAAGCAACCTTTTCTTGAAGAATATTACGTTTCAATATAAATAAAGATGACATCTGCATATATAATTTTTCTCATAATATGAGTTTAAATAACCACAGGGTAAGTAGTGCCTTTGAGACACATCAATGACTTTTCCGGTTAATTAGGTTTTAGAATACCCATCGGAGTAGGTTCAATAAATTAATTTTGCCTCTTTGATCAGCTTTCTAAATGAATTTTGTACGTGATTATTACTTTTTACATACCACCTTTACTTTTGGTTTTGCTTAAAATACTGGACGATCAATTGGTACCTAGGTGGTGCTAAGCTAAGTTGCTTGTGTAACAAGCGGGTTCACGTCGGTAGTGTAATGGCCAGGATTCGAACCCGGGACCTCTTAATCGTAAGGCCGACTCTTTAACCACTAAGCTACCGACACTTAAATGCTTTCTTTTTCGAAATCTCAAGGAAGTAACCAGATTGGATGACCCTGCTCATATTAACCTTGAATTAGATCATAATAGTTTTAGTTAAAGAAAATAACTGCAAAAGTTATAGACCATTTTCTTTTTATGTAGGTATCCCTTGATCTATTCACCCCTTATGATCTATCTGTGGTGTAGCTTCATATTATTTTACCAAAACCGCTCTTGTTTCTTGTACATACATTTTACGCCAAAAGTACTTTGTCTGATCTTTTAAGCCAGCTAGTGGGGACAGGGGCAGTTAAAACTAAATCTTTTACTTACTCTTAAGGCGGTCGTAGATATTCTCGTAGCAAACGTAATAGTAGTCTGTAGTATAACTTTTTGAAGCTATAAAAAAAAAAATACAAATATTCTTACCTCCATCTAAAATTACTGTTAGGTAAAACTATTAGGTACATTTTTTGTAAACGTCATGCTGATAAAAATACTTAGGCTATTTCAATCTATAAACTTTTCATTATAAATTAACCGTTTCACGTAATGTATCACTAATCATCACTTGAATCTATTGCCATATTTCCTACAATTCAGTTAAAACAAAATTTTTGTAACACTTACCTAAAGCGGATAAAAGCACAAAATTGCGTGGTAACAAAACTAAGCTACATAAAATAATTTTCAAACCGCAGACTAAAAGCTGGATTACTACTAATTGAAATAAGATTAGCATTCCACGCTCATCACAGTTTAAAATATTAATGCAATGCCTATAAATCGAACGAAATTGCAAACTAAAATTAAATGCAAACATCGATATGACAGCGTGTCGCATCCCGTGACGTCACCGGCGGCGCTATAAGCTTCACCGAGTACAAATAGAAAATAGTGGTTGTAGTAATAATGGGTTGGCGTATAACTAGTGCTGGCGTTAAATTTATATTAAAAACCAGCCATGACGGCGTACACAACACGTGCGCTTTGTAACTTGCGTTATTAACTCATAGTGAATCATTGTTTATGGCCTCAACGTATGAAACTATGCTCGTGTTCTGCTTTCAGTCACTGATAATTATGCTCTTTCATAATGTGCAGCACTTTTTTTCATTTGCCTTTCTAAATTTGAAATACCAACACTGGCAGAAATCCTATCTAAGTTCGAACAACCAAGAATGACATTAATAATAATGAATAATGGCTAACAGTGTCGCTAGAAGAATAGTTCGATATTTAACGAATAGTTTGGCTACAGATTAAAACTTAAACGAAATTAGTATCCACTAATAAATTGGTTAGAATCGATCAGACAAGGAAAAAATGTCTGTCTTTCGTTTAATTCGTGTACATAGTGTTTATGTTAAAAATCTAACAACTGGTCTAGCTGCAATGCTTTGATATCCGCAAATATCATTATTGGGTTATGGAGGTCAGATGGCAGTCGTTTCACGAAAAAATTGAAGTCCAACGAAATCCGCAGTTAGACTGGTAAAGTGGACCCAGACTCCAAAATGAAAGCTTCGGATGCGACTGGGATTAACACTAGGATGAAGAAGATAGTGTTTATGACAAAATGTCATTAACCCGCGCCACGTATCTTGGACCTAAATCGTAAGACATACGAGGCTCTGGCGCCCGCGGATTGCTTTGAAATAGTCTATGCTTTGTGAATTTGAGTTCGTCCACCGCAGTAGCATCCCGTGCTATCCTTATAAGACACCCAAGAAATGTGTACTGCGCGTATAGGGCACATTTTGAACACATTTTAGGTCCAAGATACGTGGCGCGGGTTATACCATGCGTTAACCAATCAACTCGATTTCTCCTCTTGCATACGTTTTTCCGCCTTACGGTCTAACTAACCGAGATAAACAAGCACATAGAAAAAAAAACAAGATTAATTATATTAATTAGACGGCCTCGTTTTGTCTTTATATTCACCGCTTAGCGCGACCCTGAGTAAACATCCGACTTGTTGGTTTATTCTCTGAATCAAGTGTCATTGACCGATGATATCGTATGTTTTCTTTACAAATAAGCTAATAAGAGCTAATTTAGGTTCAAGTCATAATCATTCTTGTAGCGGGAAATCGCTTGAATTGCAGAAAGTTGCGGCTAAAGTTTACACTTTAACCTGAGGCTCACGTGTTTTGATCGGTAACTTGATTATTCCGTCAGTGACTGGCGTTTGACCTTCCAACTCAACCCTCTCGGAGCTCTCACCTGCGCCAGAGCATCATCAGCTGTTGTTGAGCAGATGCACCGACTATCAGGTGAGGTCAGCTTTGGCCTCACGGATGTGTGTAGGATCCTGTACTCACCCTTGTACCCCCATTCATCATGAAAAAACCACCTTTTTTATTTTTTTATCGTGCGAAAAATTCCAACGGATACTCCTCCACCGGAGCCGGTGGAGGAGTAGTAGGTTATGTCGGACTTGAACCGACTAAAACGCACACCATCAGTGGACCATCGTCGGTTGCCGGAGGTGAGATTGACGTAGACATATCCCTCGCAACCCGGTCGACCCAGGGCCATATCTTTCGATCTGGCCCTCTTCCGGTGTGGGGACTACAGAGCAGAGTCCCCAACTCGCAATCGCAACAATGATAAACAAAGGGAAAAAACCACCTTATACTTACGTATAAAATATTGAACAAAAAGACAGAGACAACAACTAACATGTATTGTATGATGAGTATAAATTAGTGAAGCTACATATACTCCTACTTACATGTTTAGTGCAGTTCATACTTAGGTAATAAAAGTTAAGTAAACATAAAACTTTAAAATGTTAAACAAAAGGGTTTTATTTCGAGTGTATTAACATCTTTCGCCTTAAGCTTTTCAGAAAATTTGACTTTTATTAGAAGTTTTATACTGACGTAAATTTTATTATATTTACCCTCAATGGCAACCTTTCTGTTTCATGGTCATACCTTTGAATTTGTGAAGGTAGACCTTCCGATTGGCCCGGTACACCTGCTGAATAAGTGGCGAGCGTTTGAGGCACACATTCTCGTAAACTCCCAATATACATATAACAATAACGGTGCACCTAACATTCACAATAATATCTTTCCAGTGAGACAAACGATGCTTTAATTAAATAGGATACGGACTGAAAAAACAGGGTGACCCCGAGGTGAAAGCTACGGAAGGAACGGATAAATTAAACTATTTAACCATGTTTCTAGCAACACAATTGCTACTTGACAAGAAATTTAACAGCCAATTAGTTAATTTGACGTTGATTAGCCTTTTGGAAACTGGGCGTTAGTTTAGTCTAATGATGTAGGTAGGTACTATTGTATCAAAGTTATATGCCGTTAAAAGAATTGAAAACCCATAAAATCAAAAAGTCAGGCGAAAATATAATTGAAAAAACAACACAGACGCAATCCATAGCATCTGGCATGAACAAATGGACTAAATTATATATTTATTGTGATAGGGTTGTTTTGATCTTTGATTGAGCCATTAAGTTGATTGCTGTACTTTAGAAATTCAGTACTAAAAGTTGTGCAAAGTGTTTTAATTAACGTCTTAACTCGGTGCCAGCGAGCTCAGTCCTATGAAGTTTACGAATTAACTGAAATATCCGCTTTAGACCCTACACTGTTTACTTTTAAAATATTTTATACGTTTTTTAATTTCGCATTATTATTTTTGCAATCCAGTTTGAAACTATTAACTGCTGCTTGGGACTGCGGCACCTGACTAGGTACCTATACTGGTTCAAGTGTTGTTACGTGTGTTAGTACGCTTTCACGCCTAAACTACAGAACTGATTTTGATGAAATTTGGTACAGATATAGATTAGACGATGGGAAAGGACATAGGCTATGTTTTGTCGCGATAACCAACAACCCTGCAGGCGGAGCCGCGGGTAAAAGCTAGTATTCTATAAGAGACACAAATTATTATCCTGTGCCATCGCCCATTAATAGAAAGAGGGCATTGACTTGAATAATGTAGCCTAATGTCTTGATTGCTACCCAAGCGGCTTTCACCGCAATGCAATCCGCTACGTAATCCTCCAATACATAGCTGTAGCCTAATGCACTTGCGGTAATGGTAGCATTCAGGTGTTAGTTCTACGTGAGGTACGTTCAACGATAAATATATTTAGGATAGTAATAAATAATTTGTTTAGGAATATTCTACGAGTATAACCTGAGTGGTACAGCGGTCTACTGTTAAGTTAGAGTTCACGGGTTCGATTCCTGCTCAGTGCAAAGATTTGTATACATGAATATTTGAATTGGTTGAGATGTTTCACTGTTTCATTTTCGTTTTTAATCCATATTCTAGAATCTATATCTACAAGTTATGCTTAATTTAAGTGGTATTGTGTATCTAGTATTGTGCCCTAAAATATTTATTAGTATTGTTTATTTCTTGATTTTTGAATTATAGACGCCAATTAACTTTGAATATATTATATAGAAATGAAATACCATATTTGTATCTATTACATTAAAATATTTTGCATCACCTCTGAACTTAAATATAATTTTTGTAACCTTACCGAAACATCACAATACATTAATATAAATCCCATACAATTCATGCCTACATAAATAAGACGGGAAGGGTTGAAAGACTCGCTCTGATTTTGCGACTAAAATAGCTGACTCAAGCCAAAACCCTGTCAAGTCCAAATTGGATGAATCACGTGACATTAGGAATGTATCGTATACATTTATTTGATAAAAGCGTACGTTGAACGTGACGGGAATGTAATAATGTGGGTATAATGTAACTCCGCCAATCATGGTCATATGTTTAATATGGGAGTTAGTGGGGTGTCTGTCACCCGGGAACTTATTAACATGCTGTTACACCGTTTAATCATCTCGGCTTAGGACTCCCCAAATTAGTTCCTTATGCCGCATCAGATTCTGAATAAGATTAAGTGAATGTCTCGTTACTCTAGTGTGGCGTTTATGAATTGAAATATCAGGGTTGATTCTATAAAATGTGTTTAGGAATATAAACTTAAACAAAGTATTTTATAATATATTTGTACTGTACTGCAGTGGTGATGGGTCCCTATAACCCGTTTCCTGACGACTTGCTGTGTAACAGGAGGCTGTGGTAGAAATGTTTGCATTTATATTTCAACTTATCAACCGGCTTCTCTTATGAAATTTTTCACCCTTCGCCATTGCTGTACTATATACCTACATGATATACCTACATGAAACTTTGAATATTAAAAAAATTTAAAAAAAAAAGAAGTATACATTTTTAAGTTTCTTTGAAAATGACCAACTTCCGTACAACCGTTTATTCCTTATTTTACTACCTTAGGACTTTTTTACAGAAGATCTTTTTTCTAGTATCCACTAAGAAAGCCTCCACATAACATACAAAAGTGTTATTGAAGTTTGTAGCTCCACCGGTTTAGGCTCTGAGATGATAAGTTAGTTAGCCAGTCGATCAGAATAAATAATTATGTACATTAATAATGTATAGGAAAATGACTTTTAGGGAGAGGAAAGCTCCCTCTTCAGGTAAGGTCATGTAGAAATTTTTAAACGCCTTATCTCCTCCATCTTGGGACCTATACTGAATTACTCCTGACTAGTACGGAATTTGAATCCTAAGTTAGAAACTACATAAGAATACTTTTCATTTTTACAACTTTACATAGAAACAATATGTAAATAAAGTGAAAATACTTATCAACTTATAAGGAACCGCAAGAGTTTTATATGCTGGAACACAGGAAATAAAGTGTTATTTTTGCCGGCTTGCACGCTCCGAGCAGAATGAGAACGTAAGCCTAATGGACTTAGCATGTAAGTTGCATTTAGGGATCTTAGTTCATGCAAAATAATCGCAGTAGCCCCGTAACACCATATTGTCGGCTTAAACAAAGTAAATAGACTCTTTTATTTTTCTTTCTTTATGAAAGTAAATGAACCGTTGAAAATCTTAATTAAGTTTGCGGTGTACACGAAACTCGCCTTAACTTGTGCAACAAGTAGCGTTGATACATTCGTGTACCTTAAAGCTATACCTACAATATTGTATTATTATTCGTATAACAAATTAATAAATTAAATTAATAATTAATTTTGGAAATAATATTCCAGAATAATCCGCTTCAGAATTTTATCAATCACGAAATTTAGATTTGAGTAATAATTGTGAAAGTAGAGCATGAAATTTATAAAAAAAAATCTGAGCTTATGGTTTATCATAAAATTATAGTTATATTATAAAAGTAACTATATTATGAAAGTAATGACTTTTCCATCAAAAGTGAGTTCAAATAATAACTAGTTCTTACTACAATTAAGTGACTGCTAAATACTTAAATGAGTTCCTTTTACCTCCTTAAGGGGTTGCGTAAAATCCGTTCTTAGCGGATGTCTACACCCTATAAGGAACTTGCCAAATTTCAAGTTTGTAGGTCTTATAGTTTCTGAGATTTCGTAAATAATCATTTACTGGTATTTTGCTTTTATGTAGGTATATAGATCATAGTTTATAAATCAATACTAATGTGTCCATTTATTAGTAGATAGATTGGTTACCTCTTGCGATATAATTTTATAATATTCATTGACGGTTGAAATACAAAATTCAGTAGATAGGTACATATTTGAATAAGATTTATTATGGTACATATAGTTATGTAGTTCGATATTGCAAGAAAATATCAGTTACAGTAGCATGCCGCCGCAGCACTATCGCACCCGGTTATTATGTAAATGAAAGAAAAAGCTCGCCGGCCCAATCGGTGAATCAACGAATGCGCTTCCAAAGTGTTCATTAACATAATTTATTCGCGCCTGTCAGTACCGGCCTTAAATTTGTGGAAGGCTATTTTTCAACGTGGAAAAATTCTGTAAAGCGGTCACGTATTTTTTAGCGTCAGAGGATCCGTACGGTGTAGTTTAATAATGTCATAACCAGGGCTGAGTGAGAGCCGAGCGATAACATCGCAGATACATCGCGACCCCAGCTCGGATTTCTAACAATAATTTATTTTATGCGTAAGGTCTCGGTTACGGGGATGGATGTTTTATGCACAAACGATGAATGAATACTAAAATTCTATTAACATATTTATTAAAATCTTAAATATTTATATCACCACTTTCGTATACAAGGGATCGGTTCTCTAGGTCGATGTGGGTCGCAGTATAATAAGGATTACAGTGGATCCATTGCGATAATAATTCATTGGATAACGAGACTACTTATATTAATATTTGAGCTTTTCATCCAATACAATCCCAGCACTTTCTTGGAAATTGTAGAACAAGGTGGAAGCTTAATCTCTTAGTTTCAGGCACATACTTAAATGGAATGAATTTAACTTTCAAATGTTTCAAATGACTAACATAATTTTTTGTGTTTTTTAGTTCACATATTCAATTTTGATTTTTATCATACATTTTTGCAAATATTTATTTGTTGAATTTAATAATTACTCTTTTAATATACATACAGATGCGTTACTACTACTCATGTTATAGGATATTACTCATAACGAGGTGATATTAAAAATTATATGGAAATTTTTGGAAAGTAAACAAAGCACAAACAGAAATGCAGGATGAGTAACATGGTGTAAGATTAATCTTTATATTTTAACGTATCATGCGGTACTCAAGAGAGCCACAACCGATAGCATATTCGTGTTCGTCAGGCATTTCTATTTTAATATGCATTGCATTATATTGAGGAAACCACGAGTAATACCGGGATTCTTGCATGAACTCAGATATTAAACGATCCTAAAATGTGCTCAGAAACTATTAAAATTTGTATTCAGCTCAAAATTCTTTTCAACAAACATCAGTAGCTATTAGGAAGTGTGAATCGCACTTTGGACAATCGAACGGCAATTTTATTCTCAGTACAGTGGCTGAAGTAAAGTAGAACCAAGCTGCACATACCACTACCCACTCGCAAAACAAGACTTGTTTTCCAGAAATATATTTGTGTAAACGGTTGGTATTAATATTAAATGGGCATCGCAATATCTATCTAATTTTTATTTATTTATATTTAACTTTTAATGATTATTCCAAATATTTGATTTTCTCACCTTTATTTGTGTTATTTCACTCTGAATTCTGGCATTTTTTTTACTCAGCATATTTTTTCTTTCAGCGTAGAGGATTTCCTCTTGTCTTACTCTAACATAAACCGTTTCCTAGATGATCGCGCGTGCCCGTTGTCGTTAACTTGTTACTTATTATTGCACGTCCAAATATTTTAGCCCAAAACCTTCATTAATGTGTCACTGCCAGTTTAAAAAAAATACAATTATTATAATAAAGTCCTCTTTTTACGTTTTAACTTCTAATATATTTTAAGCTTTTTATTATGTATTCGGTACATACGTACCAGCTTTCGGCATAAAGTCAAGTGACATGAAAGTTTGGATAAATGGGCAAGAATGAGTCTCCTGGAAACGAGTAATGTTTAAATTTTGCATATTATAATCAATTTTTTAAAATATTGTGAAGATAACCTACGCATAATTTTATTATTTGCTATCATCATCTTATCATGGCTCTGGTTGCTACCAAGCCTTTAACCTCGGAGCCCGGGATTCGCATATTCTTTCCCCTTCTTTTGATTTTTTACTTGTACGGGAGTGACTGCCGCTTAACGCTCAAACCCTAAGAGGAATGCCTCTGCCAAAGCCTCTTCCCTCAATCAGCAGGTGTAACAGCTTGCAGGTGAGGTTGATTTGGGCCGCAATGATCTTCGTGGGGCGAGATACGAGCTTACTTTAGTTCACTAGGCACTATTCATGAACTGTACCTACCTAAGTTTACTATGGCAAGAAGAAGAATCATAACACTTAGTTGTTCCTCACTATAGGAGATAGGCTAGCCCTTGTTGTTACCAAACAGCAGCCGGCTATCTCAATATTTGCAAACGATTATATAAATTTATACGATAAACGAGAAAATTTTCAATTTTCATTGTTGGTCAAAAGGAAAATGTTCATAGAAATTTCATGCTAATATCATCGCTGGGCAAGTGATCGGATATCGACGGTCATAATACTTAAGTGCCTTTATGATAGCTGACGATATTTGATATGGGATGGAAAATAAAAATTAGTAATAAAACGAGACTGGAATAAAAATTGTTCACTTACACTTTTAGGGGCCTATATCCTTTCATAGCTGTAAGGGTTTTGTTAAAAGCTTCTGACACATGACATGCGCAGTCCCACAGTTCGGTATTTGATTGTAGCACAATACTATGAATGCCTGACCTCTCACCTTGAACTGATGATCGATCGATTAATAGAATGTAGGTACACCTATGACCTATGGAAATACGGCTACTAGGTAAGGTACGTAATATTATTTAAACTGCGTGGCTGGTATATTTATACAGTGGAAGATTAAATTGTATGAATGAGATCACGTCAAATCATATAATCATATCAGTTACTTTGCCCAACGACCACTTTTTACTTGGTCAAAGACATTGCCTATAAAAAAAATGATGCAATTTGCATATAAAGATAGTCATAAGATGAGACCGTATGTCTCATCTTATGCCTATATTTACCACTTTAAAAATACTTTTAATCTGTTCTGTCACTCAAATCCACCTGAGATCTATCAGAAAGGTAGCAGCCATACACCTAAAAGTTTGACACGTCAGTAATACCAAGATTTTGAGGAGTTACTCGTTGGGACAAAAATCGTTGCATCCAGTAACACATGTGACGCGTTGCGATTTTTTTCCCCAATCGGTAACAGTGTTACTCGTTTGGGTTTTACTGGATACGGTATATGCCCATACCGTAAAAAGAGCGTTTCATACTAGTATGTTCCTATTCAAATTCAAATTTGAAATTTGAATTTGATTTTTGAATTTTAAGACTTCACAACTATCTTTGTCCCTTTCGATTCCGTGTCACAAGCATTCATATACAATAGGAATTATTTATTATTGGTATGAACTCTAACAGCATACTATAGACATAAGGGTCAAGGCCGTCATACTTTAGACCATCATTTTTTTAATTGCTGGCATCTGAAATGGCGAACCCGTGAATTTCACTCGAATTTATCCAACAAAAAAGAATAACGTATTGTTTTCAATGGTCATCATATTCTTGAGTAATGGTCCCATAGTGTAATAACTATGGAACCATTACTCGCAATTACGTAAATAGTTTTATCCCAGAAAAACTCTTGTAGTTTGTCTTAAAAAATGTCAGAGACACGTCGACACGAATGATAGCGACGTCGTCGTGTAAAATAGTTCTTATTAGGAACCGCTGCCGGAATTAAATCCAATAATGAGACCGTTAGATCTTATCTTATTATTTGGTACACCTCACTAATAATATCTCAATGATAATAGCTCAATATCATTAACACTAATCCCTCTAATACTAATGGTACATTGGTTGTAGCTATTATGGTGTGTGACAAAGTAGGGTTACCAGATAACCTTCATGGTGTAAATATAGTTGATACAAATTAAGGAGGCTATTAATGTGGTACGTGCCTTCGTTTGTTTTTCCTTCATAATGTTTAGTAAATGGTCTTAACTAGCTAACTGTAAGACGTGAGCGCCCTAAACCTACAAATATGGATGTAAAAGTTTTCAAGATTGCAACACGACTGGATGGACTTGACTATTAACCTATTAACAACTTCAGGGCCCAAGACATCATCACTTGCCAGCTCTTACCTTTTTGATCACCTGGTGAGGACCCTCTGAGTTCGAAGGTCAGGCTATAGTGGGAGGTACAGTTGCCTTCCCGTTATAGACAAAATAAGCCCAATAAAAAAATGTAGGAAAGATACCGGGATATACCGGGAGGACAGCCTCGGTTGCAACCGGAATTTCAAGTGCATTCTAACAATTATGTAACCGTTTACTAAAACATCGGTAATATCATTTTGTTTGTTACCGTATAATGCAAAGAATTACAGTCTTCCCCCTTTAATGCCAAGATTCTTAACCTCGACTAAGGTGGGGCAAGAGGGAGGAGAAAATTATGTAATAAGCTATCGCCCCGCTGTCGCCGAATGAGAATCAAAATTTACTTTATTAAAATACAAAGTTTAAAAGTAGACTTAAAATATATTAGAATTTGGTTAAGTATATTATGTTGTTGAATCATTTTATATTTGAATTTCAGTTTGATTAGCAATTAGAGTAATGTTATAAAAACTGACAGATTACATTCAGATTTACCACCACAGGAAGTTACAATAATGTTAGCAGATGTATGCCATGCCGTGCATAGATGCACATAACGATTCCGTGTTCACCACGGTACCATAAAAATGACAGTAACAAAAAATCACTGATGATACGACTAATACGTCTAGCTTGAGGGCGACCTCGTCGTTGCCCTAGGCTAATCTCAACTATTATGAACTATATGTCGGTTCGGTATGTTATACAAAATTCTACAACATTCTACACAATTCAAGTATGGCGTTATTTTATTCTCATGCGGTGATTTACTTTATTTTACACGCAACCTTTATACTTACCGCTCATTGAACGCTCTGATAGAAAACCATCTAAGCTGATATATTTGCTAAATCTTTCAGAAACGACTTTTACGCAAATCCAGATTGAATCAGAAAATTGAAAGTATTCCGTTTGTCAAATGAGCACAGTTTCATAAGAACTAGTTTAAATATCGTTTCACAAAAGCTAGTTTAAATATCGTTTGACAGGAACTAGTTTGGATATCATTTCTATACGTGGTAAGTACCTATATTAAAGTCATAACAGGAAAAAATCAAACGTTGAAGATTTATAAAATAAATGATTATGTATTCTCAAAGTGAAACTAGTGCCAAAAACGTATTTATTTAGAATTTTTGTCTTTTTAAGTTTCTCTGCAGCTAGTTATCGGGGTCAGAGCACCACGTGAAAACGATGGGACAGATTGAACTGAAATTTTACCTGAACATTTTCTACAGAACAAAAGTCTACAGACTTATAACTTGTATAAACACTTAATTATAAATGGGGTGCCGGCATTAGAATTCATTTTTATACCACTTATGGAATGGAAATGGATGGAAAGTGGTAATCGTGGTATAAGGACGAATATAGAATAATTTAAACTTTTATGAGTATAACTAAAATGTCACTAACGTTGTGTAGAATGTCCTACAATATTTATTCATTTATAACTACATTATTATGGGAGCGATCATCACGAAATTTTGTAGCTCATTTAATCATTAGAATTTTGTGTAATCAAAATGAATCGCGCATGAAATACCTTTCCTCTTAATACGTGGTATTAGTATAGAAGTACAGATAGGTAATCAAAGAAATCATGATAAAAACACTTAACACGAGTAAGGCTCGAGACTGCAGCGAGAAAAATACCTTCACATATTCTGAACCTAACATAGACTTAGTCGAAGGCAATAGCCGATTAAGATTCAACTTCAAGCTATTATATCTGGCACAGCACCACTTTCTAAGTTATCTTCTCAAATAATTAAGTAATCAAATGGTCAATAAGTTGAAAATGATTCTATTTTAGGCACTCATCATTGTATCTTCATTTTCTTAATTTATAAAAATCAAGTGAGTTATAATATCTGGCAGTCTGATTTAACAAAATACTGGATTGAGTTAAGAACATTTTTATTTTGAACACGTACGAAATTTTATAGTCAGGAGGAGCGGCCTCTTTTTTAGATTAAAATGTCACTAACAGATGAATTTCATCAAGACGGGCGTAATTACATAAAGTAAGCGTATGCATACAAATACCGAACCTAATATTTATTAAAGATATTTTATCAAATTCCATTTAGCAGGCCATAACCATGGTATACCGCCGTTTGGCCGAATTATATTTACCCTAATATTATTTGCCTTAATATTATATGACGTAATATTCATTTGATACGTATGGCACTCGTATCTTATGGTATCTAAGTTTCGGGCAATTAAAAGTATGTCATACCAATGTCTTTTAGGGCAAACAAAACATTCGGGTAAGTGAAATTCGGGAATATAATGATTATGGCATATTAATCTTCGGGTAAACAATAGATAACCCATAAGTCCCATAACCATACCTCACTGGTGACTATATTTTTTAGATTCATTCCCAATTAATGTACCTACCATGATTTGGTTATGGTTGTGGTTTGGTTTTGGTTATAGTGGTTCAGTCCCCCTAGACATGTGGCAATTCGTTGCTCGGCGTATGATGGACTAGAATGACAAATGTATAGGATTTGACGTTTTTGACATTCGTTGACGCCTGTCATATATGTCAAATCCCATACATTTGGCATTCTATTCCATCATACGCCGAGCAACGAATTGCCACTTGTCTAGAGGGGCAGGTAATTGCAAAAAAAACTGTAGGAGATTGCTTTGCTTTTCAGTACAATTAACTGTAAGAAGGTAGCAGGTAGATAGGAGTATGATTTAATGCAAGCTCCCTAAATCTGAAAGAGCAAAATAACTTGTTATTTCTCGTAACAACACAGACCAAGACAAAACGGTAATGACGTGTAGATATTATTATGAAGCTTGTTTTAAATTAATACAACTTCCGCTTTAGCCAGGAAAATATTTCTATGTTGAGCGCAATATGAATGTGTGTTTATGTTTTCCCATTAAATTTATTATATGAATCATCCTCCGTCTTGTGGAAATAAAACGTCGAGATATTCTTTTAAAGATTTTTATGATGATACGAGCAAGCATAACAGGTGTGTGGATAGTAGGTATAGGTAAAACATCATAATATTTTTCTGTTATTAAACATTTTTGTATCAATTAAAGTCTTATAAGTATCAAGAATCTATCGAAGAAAATCACGTTACGTATGCAAACATGAATAAATACATAATGGTTGCCGTACTGAACAAAAAAATTATAAATTATTAGTAGACTATTCTGAAGAGAACTAGCACAATACGGCTGCAGCAATTCGTAATTTCCCCCCTCCTTCGCACCGTTCATATTTTACAGCTCTTTTACCCGTTCATTTTTAAAATACGATGTTCGACAAATTCACTTAATGCCGCGTTAAATGAACCGTGTTCGCATAATAAAAGATTTTATACTCAAAAACGATTTGAGAATGGACGATATTTCCGTGGAACGAGAGAGAGTGCCGCTCCCCGTCGACGACGCTTCGTCTCGTCTCTAGCAACATTGGAATATTTTTTGCGCTCGAACGACTCCAGATTCCGAGAGAATAAAGTTAAGAAAACACCACATACAAATAACTCTCAGATTACTTTAAATACTCTCGTAAAACGAGCGCTCGCCTCTTTCCAGATAATTTATTCGTTTATAAAAGTTTATAAGTCCCGCGAAAATTCATATTGCTATAGCAATATTCTGTTTGCTTAAGTCACTATATAGCGTTTCATGATCCTTGGTATCTGTACGAAGTTAATAAAGAAAACACGAAACAGCCATTCCGCTTTCAACAGGCGAGCTAGCTAAAAGTGTCTAATTACTGCCCAAAAGCAATGCCGAAAAAACTGCAACATTTTTTATGAGCATGTCAGGGTACGGATAGTCAGGGTTTACACAGTTCAGCTTTCATCAAAACTCCGTTTACTAACAGAATTTTGTTTGATATAAAAATTGTTTTACCTGTCGCTCGTTTTGAAACGTAGACAGGCTCTTGTATTTATTCATACCTGACGTTTCTAAAGCCTAGTTTGCTGTGAAGCACGACAGTGATAGACATATCAGTTTGATTATTTTAGTGTTATAATGTTAATATTAACTGAAATGTACTATGTAGTAAATATGTTACCGTACAGTATAATATACAGGATGTAAAGGTTGAATGTGTTCGGTTGTGTGTGAGACGAGAATTCGTAATTGAAAGAATTTTGTAATAATTTAAACTGATATTAAATCTGAATTTAGAAAATGACATAATAAATATGAAAAAATTTTGTTCACAATTTGTACTTTTGCGATTCTAATTTGATTAGGAGAATCGAGAGAAAAGAAAATAATAAACCTAATAACTGAAAAAAAGCATTAATGTGTTTACAATCACGGGACCTATTCCCAGAGGATCAAGGTATAATTTAATCTAGGAAGGAAGTCCCTCGAAACCCCATTGCATTGGTCTACAAACCCCACCCCCCTCTGTTTGAGGACTACAGGCTCGGTCCAACTTCTGCTACCATATCAAGCAATTTTTTTAACGCTTTAAGCCCCACATACGATTTATTCTCGCACGTATAGACATATCCCGATAGCCAAACCACTTAAAATGATGATGTTATTTTATTTATTTCCTGCTCATTTATAAACAATGGTTAAGTCCCTTTTTCTATTTGCTTGAAATAAATTTGTGTAAGTGAATTCCTCTGTACATCCCTTTCAACAACCCCGAAAGCCTTTTAACGCATAAAATATTCCCACGTGTGGTTTATTTTTGTAGGTCTGTTTAACCTTTTGCATTGATTGTGTAGTTTATTATTCAATACAAGAATCCTGAGTGTGTACCTTGTATCCTTGAAGGAATATATTTTACTAGCTGTTGCCTGTAGGAATGTGATTTACCTTCGTTTGCATGGACTTTGGACAAAGTGTTAATGGAGTTTTCTGTTAAATCATTCCCACTAGTTAGAGGAATTAGGAAAAAGATACAGTTGATAATTATAGACACGCTTCGTGAGACGTGGGACCAAAGTCGGATCTGTCTGGGACCAAAATTATTCTGAGGCTTATACACATTGATTTATATTGTTACTAACCTATACATCTATGCTCCATTTCTCTCTTTCAGTACCCTTACAATTTAGGTGTCAAATTGATGAGCACGTATAAATATTTTTGTGAAGTTTACTGATGTTGTGTTCCTTTAGGCGACTTAAGTCTATCAGGAAAAATTACTAGGTATAAAAATGACTAGAAAGTGATATTGTTGAATGTAAATGTTGCGAGTATGGACGGCTATGGTACTATATGAAACTGTCTTCTATGTCATATCTCTCATCCTTTTTTTATCGTGCGAAAAATCCCCACGGATACCTCCCCCGCTGGAGCCGGAGGAGGAGGTTATGTCGGACTCGAACCGACTAAAACGCACGCCGTCTGTGGGCCGTCGGTTGCCGGAGGTGAGATTGTCGTAGCCATATCCCTCGCACCCCGGCTGACCCAGGGGCTATATCTCTCGATCTGGCCCTCTTCCGGTGTGGGGACCAAAGAGTCCCCAACTCGCCCCCGGGTATGGGGAGGCACGCAATGCGCGCCGTGTACTTGTGTACTGTCATGTCGTAATTTTTCAAATTAATTATGTCCAATAAATACCTTTAGTTTAAGGTAAATGATTTTAAAATCCTATATTTAATTATTTTTTTTGTGAATGATTTAGAATCTATATAACTAATAAACATTAAACATACTAATGTTTAATGTTTGTGGAAAAGAAGTATGTAGCCGTTACGTTAAACTCTTTTTTCTTTTCCACCACAAATATATACTTATACAACGGATTTTACAGAAGTGGGAACTCTAGTAGACGGAAATTGAATCTATCGCATTAAATCTCAGGCCAAGCACCTAAAGCTATTAGATTGCCCGAAGCTATTCTAGATTTTTCTATGAGAAAAACTATTAGGTACTAGAGTTTTCACAGCTTGGGTTTAAATTACTAAAATGATTGCGTTAAAAGGGTACAATTAATTTTGTTATTACTTACCATATTATTCTACTTCCTATTCAATCTTACTTTCTACTAATTTACTAATATTATATATGTGAAATTTTGTGAAGATATTCAGATGTTTGTAACTACATCACGCTCTAACGGTTGAACGAATCTGGCTTAAATTTGGTACAGGAATAGATTATACTCTAGAATTATACCTACATAGGCACAATTCTTAGAATAGGTTCTCACGGATTGCGGGAACAAGATCTAATTTTCACGTGGATGGAGTTGTGGGCAACAACAAGTTTTGAATAGTAATATTAAGGATGAAAAATTAAGAGAATGTAGGTTTAAAGTTAAAGGCACTCCTGATATTTATATACTTGTACGTTTATCGATTTTTGTGAGAGGTTATCGAGAAAATAATAGAAGTGTTGTAATGTACCTAGTTTACACTACACTAATTATACACAGATCTATAAAAAGGTATATTCTAAACAAATAAAAAAATATATAAGGTAAGCCTGGGAATGTTAAGCGGTTACCAAGGCCAGCACCTGCACCTCTAAGGTATCACTCGTATATTACTCACCCTAACCCTTCCGCTAATACCTTTAAAAGCTGTAAATAAATAACGTTATTTAACCGTAGTAATTGTATAATGGCGGTCCCCAAGTGGTAGACTCAACATTTGTACGATTTATTTTATTGTATAACTATAATACCTGCCGGCATTCCTGAAAATAAAACATTACATAAGGGTAATTGTTTCAACTAGAAAGAAAAGAAAAACAAATAGAAAGTTTCTTGAAAGATTAACAAATTTTTTACTTCATAAATCTTTACAAGCTAAATAGCCCCAAGTCACTTTCTATAATGAACAGACATGTTTTCCTCCATTTTAAAAAAAATACTCTAAATTATGTACAACATTATGATTTACTTAACATTTTTTGCAGTGGTTGAGACGTTCAGAAACGGGATCCTGGAGCTAGTGCATGTCCAGCGAAACGACATGGGTGCTTACTACTGCATCGCCAGCAACGGCATCCGGCCGACGGTCAGCCGGCGATATCACGTTGAAGTGCACTGTATGTACCTAATCTATATGACAGTCTGCAGAATGCAAGCTTTTCAAATAATATGTTAAGATAAGTTTATTAGGTGTAATGAAGTTACTTAAGAACATTATAGAGGTTATGGTTCCATAACTGGTAGTTTGGCAGTACCTAAATTCAAATTTTCTGTGCAGTTCCACTCCAAAAATGTGTTGTTGTCTATACAATTTCAAATCATTATAACACTATTATTATGCACCGTCATGTTTTTATATACATTTAATATGAAAATAAGAGTAAAGAAAACACCTAATAAAGATGTAGGTATGTCGGAGTGTAATGATCTCACTGCCAACATGAAACATGAAACATGAAGACCTGGCGAAAAAATGCCAGAGAACGGACCCCGGGCTCAGAGATGAACTTCGTTAGAAAAAAACACAGATGAGAAAAAAGGGGAAATTTGCTGTAGTATTTATTTAAGAACGAATTGTCATTATTTTTCGGAAACATCCAGGCTGTTCAAAATAAGACGATATGTATGTATGTATATGTATATGTAATAAAAATGATGTGAAATAATAGGCACAAAACGAAATTGGATTAATGGTATAAGAAAGATGTGACACAGGGTGCTCGCAAGGTCTAGTGAGGTCTAGTGTTCCCAGAACTACTAGTAGAAATATAGGTGGGATTAGTTTCGTAGAAAAATTGATCGCGATGTATTCTGCTCACATTTCCCCAGTTCTATTTAAGGTTCAACGTAATAGACAACGACGTTTCTAGACTTCCTTTCCTTCAGCTACTGAGAATTTTCTAACGTAAAATTCTAATAAAACTACTCACTATTAAATTCAAAGCGTCGAAATGGAACATGAATATCTTTAGTTACGGTTTCCATAACCACATATTCTTTCTGCTCTTGTATAAGAGACGCAGTAATTAGAATGTGAATATCATAAGTGTGTTAAGTTTAGTGCTATGCTTTATAAAACTTCCAGGAAGCTCAGTTGAATATTGCACCTAGAATGGGCCTGCCTGCTAGATGTTGACTTATTTCAATTTTTTAAAGGAACAGATTGTTCACTAATTTTATTGCTTCAAAATGTGTTGTTCTGTCTGTAAAAAAACACATAGATGATATAAATTAAAGGTAGAAATTTTGTTTTTCAACAGTTATACCCCAAGTGAAAGTGACTAATCAGTTGGTGGGTGCCCCCCTCGGCAGTAACGTCGAGCTCCAGTGCTACATCGAAGCCTCGCCTAAAGCTATGAATTCTTGGTACAGGGAAGACGGTAACTGTAATTATACCAATTTTCATAAATCCTTAAAACCTTGCCGAATGAAATTTGTAATCCGTGTCTTTCAGCTTATTCGTTTGTCATTTTATTACTTTCTCAGATATTTAGTGAAGCACTTCTCTTTATAAAACATCTAAAATATTAAGCACCTAATTTCCTTCAAGAACCTATTAAGTATTTGGAGGATTGTAAAAGTTTTATTATAGCTAAAACATAGTTATCGCCTGTGTACAATTTTCAGATGTGAATAAACAATTTCTCACTAATTTAGAGGAAAATTTTAGGATTAATTTACACTTTAAATAAATATAAAAAATATTTTCCTAGATTTATTTAAGCAAGATTGTACTTATAGTGACATCTAAAACAAACATTGAAGCTCTAGTCTCAAATCTGACGTAAATAATAAACAAAAATTTGTAATCCTCTAAGGATTACGAACATATCTAATCAGTATAATAATCATTTGCAGCTACAATTTAATGTAAAAATTTATGCTGCATTTTTTTCACTCACTTTTAACAATGTTAATATTTCAAGAAAATTTTTAGACATAAATCACATAAAATCAGCATCCTGTAGTCCTAACATTTCACAGGCATTACTAAATTTTCAGTGGACCTCTTACCGACCATGATTATTTATTTATAAACATGCCTCATTGGTTTTACTTAAGTTCGGACAGTGTGCGACCAGGCTTAGCTGAAAACGTGCTCAGCACGTATAACATACACTGATGTGGGTTGACAGATTTAAACTCATTTTGCAACAAAATTGTTACGCTATTAACAAATTATTACATTTAAAAGGGTGCCAAAAGCCGAATGTATATTTGATTTTACCTACCTGATAGTACAGTCGGCAAAAGATATGTATACACCTTTTCAAACATACCTATCTCTTTTGTCGACTGTACCATTCCGGGGCAAAAACTGTTTTAACACCAAATCCTGCACTGTTAAGAGAATAAGAGTAGTTTTTAATTGCAATCCTTGGCATGTTTTCTTTCAAGATTCAACATTCAACATTCTAGATGAATGAATGAACATTTTGCTGAAGAAAAACAATAGAATTACGAATATATATATTTATTATACACTATTCCATCACTATTACACATTATACAGAACTATGATACAACCCTTAAGGTACCATCCATCCACCATAAATATAATAACTTCGTATAAATAGATTAAGTTTACAGACCAGCATTTTGTTTCTTCCTACAGCACTATTAAGCGACAAATTATCAGAGGATCCGAAGCTACGTGTATCGGAAACTATATTGAACGAGTATTCGCTGTGGATAAACTTGACGATAAAGTCGCTCGCGCCTGGAGACTACGGAACTTATGTTTGTGCCTCCGTCAATGCCCTCGGCAAGATGGAGAGCACAGTCAGCTTGCATAGTAAGTGGCCGATTTCATTAGCTCTTTTGCAGATTATGTGTAAACTTTCCGGTTTACATATTGATCCGTATCAGTATTGCGTGGGTACGAAATAACTAGTGCTATAGCTTTTAAATAAATAAGTATTAATCTGGTGTATATGTATCATAGGTATAGTGAGATAATTTTAATGCATTTAGTATGCTAAACTAAACGAATATCGGTAGATGGCTCCCACCAACGCCCTAAGATGGATGTATTGGAAAATTTGGATCAATCTCGGGCGAAGCTTGGTGGCTCAGTGGTAAGAGCATTCCCCCTGAAAGGGAAAGATCGCGGGTTCGAGTCCTGCCCGAGTATTGATTTCGCTTTTTCCAATTTAAAATAATAGGTATAGTGATACAATAATGTATCATTCGTACTACCAGTTGTACTAATCAGTAGTACTACTGATCCACAGCGGATTTTTTAACGCCACTCTCACTGTGATGCGGCCAAACTTCGATATTTCCCGGGAAGCGACTGCGAGCCAACATCTACAACTCATTGGCGATATCGAAGTTCTGTAGTTAGACTATTCGGACTTTTTAGAGCTCCAACTACCCGTTACGACTGCCATAGATTATTTTATAACAACTGGGGCCGACGGCAAGTGGTCATAATATGGTTATCTTAAACTAATTATTTATTAATACGTGCAGTAAATAAAAATATTTTTATTTTTTAGAAACAATCGTTTCAACTTTGATCACAAAAAAATGTTATAAGGTATCCTATACACTTAGCAAAACCAGAAAGCATTCTTCATCTGCAACCTATCGCATACGTTACGAAAATTTGAATTCGCTCACTATTGGTTATTCTAAAAATCTATCTTTACTGTGTGCAGGACTAGAACTAAGCATGAACGGGTTCGGAGCCGAAGAACCGATGGTGTCAGGCGCGGCGTGGCAGCGAGCGCGCAACTTGCCTGCGCGTGCGCGCCCCGCCGCCTCACACGCGCAGTACTGCCTCACGCAGCACTTGCCTCCGCAGCTCTACGCATTACTTCTCACTGTCATACGATACATACATACCTTCTAAATATATATACCTAATATCTATATATAAATATTCCAAATATACAACAAAGTATCCTATGCCACTACAAAAGATTTAGAGATTTTGTTTTCATTTGGGTCCTAATACGGATAAATTTATTGTACAAATATTAAATAAACAAGTTAACTATTATGATCATTCATATACTTTCAGTATGATTTTCAATTCGATTATTTTTTTTTTTTTGTCGCTTCAATCTATCCGAAAATATTTGAATAATCATTTTGGATTATTTACATACACATAGAATTACCTTTTCTCGATTACATTATATTACCATTTTGAACTGTTCAAAAGATTTGTATGATCATGGACGATTCTTAAACTCACAGATTTATTGCCGTACTTTAGTGCAGGGGCAATAAATTTATGAATTTATGAGCCTAACCATTTATGCATACCTTATTTAATTTTATCAGAAATATCCTGAAAATATAATAGTGCTCAATAAAAATTTATGAACAAAAATATAATGTGGGAAATGGTTTAAAATGTATTCATGAACCATATAGCCTCAGTTTCCTGGAATTTGACGATTATTTCTTGATAAAAATGTATTTATTTGTGGATACAATCAACTATCAGTTTTTCATTAATACTGTTATCCGAAATCGTTACCTAAGTAGTTAAAATTCGTTGTTTTAAATTGTGTATAAATAAAGTATTCGTAGCAATACGAGCTGCTTAGTGTCGTTACCAAAAGCAATTATTTTAATGTGTTCTCGTAAGTTGAAATGATTTATCATACAAATATTGACCTAATAACTAAATAAGAGGTGTTATTCTGAAGGTATATTTCTGAATTCAATAGTATCTATAGTATTGACTGTAATATCCCGAATTTAAGTGCATAGTCTGTTGGAGATGCAAGAAGACAAACTAATTATCCCTCTGCTAAAAAAATCCTTTTTTAACAGTTGGATAATTAATTTGTGCTTAATTTGGCGATAAAAAACAGCAGCGTTTGCACTTAAAAAATGTAATGTAATATTCTAATAATATATTTATTATCTGACTAGTATAAGTTTACTATATAAAACTAGATAATATTGTTAAGATATTTCAAGTTATTGATCGATATTCATTATTATTTTAAACTTATCTGAAAGTCCTATGCTAATGTTACGTTGACTTTGACAATAAATGTGTAATTTATGAAATATAATATTGAAATAAATGTCCTAAAGAATTTCTAGTTTTTAAATTACTATATAGTTGGTGAAATGTGGGTATTGTGTTAATACACCTCTGCTTACCTCATCGGGGAATTACAGGCGTGAGCATATGTATGTATGTATGTATGTAAATTACGACATATTTTCCTCTAATAATTCAAAAAAGTCATCCACCGTGTACAATAACAGAATTTTAGAAAAAAACATAAAATACTCTCAAATGTTTTTTTTGCTAATGAATAATACGCAATTATTTGAACTTTCACAAGGAAAACTATTTAACTGGATCCATCGCGGTGTATTTGGTGCTATAGGTGTATTATTATAACATTGAGATCGGTGCTAATAATAAAATAATCACTACATAATATAAAACAAAGTCGCTGTCGCTGTCTGTCCGTCCCTATGTATGCTTAAATCTTCAAAACTACGCAACGGATTTTAAAGCTGTTTTTTAATAGATAGAGTGATTCAAGAGGAAGGTTTATATGTATAATACATGCATAATATTGTAGAGAAACACTGATAAATCGGGATCAGAATACCACGCGGGCGGAAAATATGGCGGTACGAAGTTCGCCGTGTCAGCTAGTACCAAATAAACGATAGAATCCGATAAAAATGGTTTTACTACTGAAACTCAAAATAACGGCGTATCATTCATCAGATAATAATTCATTTAACCTATTCTCAGCTTACCTAGTACCTAGTGTTTATTTTGTTGGTGTAATAATAATATGAGTCCCCTCCCATTCTTTTAATATTCCGCAATCACTTAATCCATCCATCTTACCTTCACTACCTTCCTTCTTCCTATATATCTCTCTGTAATGACTGCCTTGATGATGTAGTCGTTACAAGAGTAACATTATTTGAGCATAACGTCCGGTGTCCGATTCCCGGCTCATAGCTTATCACGCGGGAGCAAAAACAATTGACAAACAATTTGCAATGTTAATACACGCCTACAATATACAAGCATAAGTTATGTACCCAATATTATAAATTTTCAAGTTTGTAAGGGTGCACGCAAAAACGATTATAGATTATGTTTTTTATCACTGGAACGGATTTAGTATTCCACGCGAGTGGAGTAAAGCACTGTAACTGTCATCTCTTCTATATTAGAGACAGTAGTGGCGTAATAGCTGAAGCACTGTATTTTTATCCAACTGCCGAAGGAAGGAAGGTAATGTTTTTTGCGGCTTGAGAACAGTTCCAGCCTATAGATAGGGTCTATAGTAGGCCTAACGAATCGTGCGAGACACTGGAGGTAAGGAGTGACGTTCATATAGGTATGTCTGAATCAGTCATTATATCACTACAGATTACTTCATTTGGTGACATTGCCATATCGCCGTGTACCTATAGCAATGTCTTTGTGCCAAATAAAAAGATAAAACTTCTACATAATGTCTCAATTTTCGAATGATACCCTGTATAATTTGAGATAAAACTTCTAAAACTTTGGCTGATAAAGAACAAAGTTAGTTGTAATACAACAGTCTTTGAAAACATTGCTCATTATATATTTTAACCACGTTCGTCTCAAATGGCTGCTCCCTCAAGCTTAACCGAATTCGAGGTAATCTTCAACTGCACTTCACCTACTAGGGGAATGGGTAAGAATATAATTCTACTACTCTAAAACAGATGGAAAATTACTGGCGATGAGTGTTCAATCTAACTACGAGTAGTTTAAGAAGTTATCTTGATAGTTTTGACACCGCTAAAGCCTGAAGTTGTAAGGAATTAACACGTTGCATCCTTCAGCAGCACTAATACTGTTAACCTATAATAAGGCTATCTTAGCCAAGTTTTACTTTTTAGATTTAGTACCTTATATAAGCAGCTATGCTATTATACAGTAGCCTTGGTTACTAGACGAGTCAAGTTTCAAACGGCAATCATATTTATGGGTATATAAGCTCAATGATTAATTGTATATCCCGCTAGAATAGCTATATTCGCAATATTTAGCTAAATCCGTTTATTCTTCCGTTTATTTTTAATTCTATTTACATTTTGTCTTCAACTCTCGTATATTCAGAAATGACCATTTGATGAGCATTAACGCCCTCAAAGGTATAAGCATCCTGACCAACCTCTTCTGGTACATACAAATTTGAGTATAAATAACAAATTTAAGATAACTACTAATTATTATCATACAGTTCAGACTCAACCATGAGATATTGATGTAAGAGATTAGTAGGTAACATAAATTGTGATCGCAAGATAAATCTTGAATGATAGTACAATGGCCAGATTGCAATTTGCAGTTTGTAGATAAGTCACTGTCACTATTAGGTCAGTCAATTAGCCTATCGTAGTCCATTGCCAGACATAGGCCTCTTCTAATATTCAGAAGCTTTGGCCTACCGTTTTCATGCTGGCCAGACGGGTTGGTACAGGGTTTTATTTCAAATTTTCCTTCTGTTGCAGTGATATCGTCTGTGTATTTTTCCGTTAGTCGCCTCTAATGACACCCTTAGGATGAGATGGGGTGGTGAAACTTGTATTCTTTCTCCGTCAACATACGGATTTACCACATTTACACTAGGTACTGTTAGGTATTACTAGATAAATATGTATTATGGATCTGGTAAAAAGTATTATTGAGTTAATCTATTAGGCATATTTGCAATAGCAGCCCAGGTTCGGTCAAAACCCCCACTTGATTCTCACTTTGCGTTGAGTTGAGGTTCATCTTATTACGTAACATCGAAAACTGCCGTAAACGAATGCCAACGCACTATTTAGGCACCTTTTTGGAGCTAATACTAGTGTGAGTACATATTGCAAATATATTCAATCAAATAAGTATCAATTGTAGCAGTCTACTGTTGGGCATAAGTAGCAATGCGCGCTGTAGCTCCTCCGCATTACAGAGTACCTACATATGTGGAAATAGAATCTATGTACTGTTAAAGTCAATTTCCGAGAATTCATATAGCTATCTCAAATGAGATATTGCAGGACAATGACGAATGGTCTACCCGGGCCGCTAATGCATTTTTCGTGTTGCACTTGAATTAATGCGTCTCCAGTTTCATTCCATGGGGAGTGGCAGCGATGGGCGGGTTTAATAACCGTGAAACGGTCGTATAAAGTTAATCATTTTATTTGACGTTCACTTTACTGGCCATTCGTTTATCTCACGATACGTTGATACAAGCTGCCACTACTATACAGTATATGTGAATTTTAAGATGCAATACTGTGGTTATACTGTATCTTTAAATCACTTTTCATATTCAATAAACAGCGTTATCCCTTTTCAGAACGACTGCTTATATGCGGGGAAACCTAAGATTCACAACTTTCAATAGTATCTTATATACACTGAGGAAAGTAATCGTTCAATAACAACTTTTATGATTCTCAAGAAGAAATATTCCAGGAAATACACTTTGATCTTATCTATGAATTCTATACCCACTTATTTAAGAAAAATACGCTAACTAGTCTAAATGTATATTTTAATTGTTAACTTAACCCTCAACGGAAGCTGTTTTAATACAGCTAACGAAGAAACTTTGAAATTCATATCAAATGACTATTAAAACGATCGCCAGGACTAGTGTATAACACTCAAACTAAAAGTTCTATCAACATAATTTATTCGAGACGCTCCGAGGAATGGTCCACAGACTCCGTTGCTATTTTTTTCTTTATTCGTACAGGATACGCTCAGAATTTTGGGGCCGGCGATTTTTCACAGGAAACTTCAATTGTGCAACACGGTCACGTAGTTTTTTAGCGTCACTCGAGCAGACATGCGCCTGAGTTTAATAATGCCATATAGGCTGCCCACCGGCATGCTTATTGCGCCTCAATGCTGATAGCCACCAACAACGTGACTTAATATACAGAACTGTGTCAATGAGGTCAGAAAATGTTCTGAATTTTAGCAATCATTGTATTCGGTCTCACGTAATAGGAGGTGTGCCTATTACCGTATTCCGGACTCTATTGTTGACTCGAGTCATGCACCCGAGGCTGAGTCTGGACTGTATATACCTGTCTGACGTTAAACAGCCCTATCCCTTAGTCACCTTATACGAAACCGCATGGGAAGAGATGGGGTGGCCCAAATTCTACTCTACCAGGAATTATATAGGTGCGTACGGATTGCGCGTTCCTGTGTTACGCGTAGTTGGGAAACACTGTCCACGCGTACATTGGATACGTGTACAGCTCCTGTACGGACCGCCGCGAACCTGTACGCGAAGTCAATCAATCCAGAGCGCTCCGCGAGCCCCAGACATTAAAATTTTCAGTTCCACCTATTGAAATTTTCAGTTCATTTGAAATTGCCTTCCATGCATCTTGGCATAAATAGTTATTTCGATAATCAGTTAGTGTTCTATCCCACAAGACCCGGTGGATTTCATAAAATTGAATCAATCTGATAATATTTTCATTATTGAAACTCGAAGAACACGCGTGTTTATTCATTTTGCCGTCCAAATATAGCGTAGCCGGCCGCGTGCGTCCACTTTGACGCGCGACCAAAAACCGACTGACGGTGGCTCAAAGTCAAAGTCAAAGTCTTTATTTCTCAAATAGTGCAACATTGTTACAGCTTTTTGACGTCAAAAACTCCTTAAAACTAAGTTTACCACCGCTTCCTAAGCGCTAATGGAGAAGAAACGGCGCAACAAACTCCACTGCGGCATTTTAAGGACGTCAGTTTACAAAAAAAAAAAAAAAGGGTTTCTTAAGACTAAATATGAACGTATGTACATTTGTCTCGCGTCAAGTAGGTATATAAAAAATAAAAATAAAACCTTATATAAAATAAAAATAAGACAACTTCAAGAGGGGCCTGCACCATGCCCAAGCCATACATTTTTGTCTTTAATATAATCGTCTGTCCTATAGTATGCTTTTTTGCATAGGGTGGTCTTTACATGATTTTTAAATTGGTTTTCAGGCATACCAAGGACCGATTCAGGCAACTTATTATAAAATCGTATACCTTCCCCTTTAAAAGAATCACTAACTTTGCTAAGCCGATAGCATGGAAGGAGCAGTTTATTTTTATTGCGCAGATTTCTGTCTTAATGTCACTTACTTTTGTAAGCTCGCGCTGCGAGTTGGCTCGTGCGGTACGCGTACCCAAGAGTGAACGCGTAGCTGCAGGTATGGACTAGGCGTTCCGGATACGCGTAAACTGAGTACGCGTACCAGGGTACGCGCAATCCGTACGCACCTTAAGACTTTTATCATATATGGACAATCAATAGAATCTACCCATTTCTAATCAACTGACAGCTTTACAATTTTTAGCATTAAATCATTAAATATTTTCAAAACTACTCACAATGGTTTGTAATAAATCTCATGCATTGCTGAAAAACAAATGCCGTTATTGCAATTTACGGAATTGTTACATTCGTCTGACCGGTCAGTTCTGTCATGTGACAATCATACTTTAAAAACGCTCCTGACAGTTTTGCCGCAGGTGACGCCGCTGCACCAAGGGATTTATCACGTCACATGAAACGTTAGTGGCCGACGACACATTTTTAACCAAAATCATCCTAATAGCTTTGTAGCACGTTTTCATCGCTATGCATCATTTTTTTAAGTAGGGCATTAGAAGGTTCCTACAAAATCTGCAGCGGCTGTGTGACGCTCCTGGTATTGCTCATGTCCATAGGTAATCACTTTCCATTAAGTGGGCCGTGTGTTTGTTTGCCAACTATGTGGTATAAACAAAAGCAAGTTTTTATCGCATAATATACGTTACCATTAATCTTTTTTGTTTATAGGCAAACGAGATCGAGGCTTTTTGTCACTGGCAATTTACAAACAAGACCATCAACATCAAAAATAATCTTAAAATCCAGATGAATAGCGAGGGCTGGCGTCACGACGGAATAAAAACCAAAAACAAACCGAAGGTAATTCCTCGTGTTATCTTGATCTTAAATAAAACTGATTTTGTTTGTTTAAGAAATACATTTGAAAACCATTGTTTAAAGTTGGATTAAGTACGAAAATTTAACTAGATTGTCTACATAAAGTTGAGCTTAAGTGTTTACTTTTGAATATTAAGAGATCACATTATTTTCTATCGTTGAACTTCTTTTGTAATAAATATTATATTTTCTAATATTTCTAATACATATTATACAACTCTATCTAGGTCGAAAGTAAACATACCTAGCTTATTACCTAGCTTTTTATGTTCTTAGTAGTAATAATCATATATAAATATGTAATATATTATTTATAATTACCTACACAAAGATTTTACAAAATAAATCAACCCAAAGCTACAGTTTAAGGTTAAACATAGATGTTCCAATGAAAAACTATTTTGTATTCATATGGCACCGAGAAATCTAATTCACTAACGCGACAGAAATCGTTTGGAACAATTGGAACCGCTTTTATTGGAGTGATTTGTAGCGTATCCTTAACTTTTCTTGGAGTCAATGAATATTTCTGCTCTATTGTCTTTCTACTTCTATGAAAGTAATCAACTATTAAGAAAAAATACAACAGGAAGGGTTCTAATATTCACAATTGTATGTTTGTAATAAAATATAGCCGGACCCTGCGTACAGTGAGCCGAAATGAGAACGTCATTCAACGCGGTGATCAATCTATCGGTAACGCCGAAGTGACGCATCGACGGACAGCGAAATATATCGATACCGACCTCCCACGCGACCCTGCGCAAAAACACCTAAGTATAAATAGATGTGTACATATTTTAGTACCGCTCAATTACTTAGATTGGAACAGTCGAGGATGGAGATCCTTTTTACATACTTCAGTCGCGTCATACATATTGTACGAATTTTCGATGCGCTTGGAGTGTTTGTTTATCCAACGTTATTGAGAGTAACTTTGACTAAAAGAAGTTTTACTGATCTAGGTCTTCAGATCTGATTATTTGAGGTCTCAGACGGTTTTTTTTTTCGTACAGAGAATAGAATTAGTACTCGTATATATATTTTAAATGAAGATTCAATCAGTATGGTAATAAGTATATGATTATTTTATTTCTCATCGTTGCCATCACAACGTGTTATAGTTCTAGTTGCATTCAAAGCTTGTACCGGGAGGGCGAGGTTCGATGCTCAGGCTGGACGCCAAAGAACTTAGTCGGTAACATTCGTGTTGTATTGACGACTTGAGTCTCTAGAGGACATTGTTTGGTCAATTAATAAATCTTGTAATTTCAATATTCGCTGAAGTTGTATACATTTTCTAATGTTATAAATGTGTAAGTATGTGTGTTAGTTTATTAATTTTCCTTCTTTTAAATCACAAAAAAAACTAAATACGCAATGAAACAATTAACGAGGATTTTAAAATAAAAGAATGCCGAAACCTCAAACATTATTTAGATTTAAAAAGTATAAAGCCAGTCACCAATTGTTTGGGGGCTAAACGCAAACGGCTCAATAAAAGCCGGCATGTCCCGTTGGTAAAGAAAAGTGCCAGTCATTAGGGCGAACGGACGAAAACATTCGGTCCAATTATCCAGGCCAAGCGATGGGCAGAAAAAACGCCGGCTCAAGCCGAGACCTAATGATGACGTCAAACGGTCTCATCAATCTATTTCGGAGACCTGAAGACCTAATGAAAACTAAAGCATTACATATACAGTGAAACTTGGATAAGTGGGACCTGGATAAGTGAGAAACCTCTATAACTGGAACTCATGCTGAGGTCCCTACACCTTGGCACTGAATTACCTCTATTAGTGGGACGAAGCAAACCTCTATATCTGGGATTCGTTCTTTCGATTTTATCGTCGAAGTTACCTCTATAACTGAGACAGCGAGTGAATTTCACATGCATTAACCTCTATAACTGAGATAACACCTTTTTTTTTGTTTACTTATTCTTATTCAACCCGCAAATCCCGTGCGTAACTAATTTTGAGTCTTAATGACCTTAATATACATAATATAATACAGATGTTTATTTAAAAAATGCCGAAACTAAAGCTATTAGTATGTTTAAAGTTAATATCCTTTTATGAAATTGGGAAGACACGCGATGAAATCTGTGTCAAATTCAATATGCCATAGCTACTCTTTGTAGAATAATTCAGAACAAAGATATTTATAATCAAATGCACCTTTGGTAAGGAGATGGATACTCTTCCATACATTCGTGGGCCTGATTGACAGAAAAAGGAGCTGTCAGCTGTCACAGCTTAAAAATACAGTTGATAAACACAAGAAATAATTAATCGATTAACGTAAATCGATTCAGAATTTATTTTTATTACACTATTAATTGGTATTTTAAATGGTTATTATTATTATTATGATTAAGTTTTGTTCACTCTGATTGATTTAATATCAAATTGTGATGCAAGTGTTATAATACGCAATATTGTTTAAATAATTTTTAGTAATCGATAATTTATTTTGCTAGTGAAATAAATTTAGTTTTAAGATTTCTCGTCTTCAAGATTTTCAATTGAGCTGGTTTTTTAATATTTTGAAATAGAAAAAAATACCGCTTTTTTTAAGTCATATCTCAACTCATTACAATTTTGGCCCAGAAGTCCCCGTCTCCTTTATTACCTTTTATAATTCCCAATGAAGATTTATACTCAGACATACGTATAATGTTCACATCTTACGTTATTTTAAATAATCGCACCTCTATAACTGAAAATAACCTGTATTCTGACCTCTATTAATGGAACCCTCTGTAAATGAGACAGACATTTTTTTATACCTGGGTATCTGAGACACTGGGTAAGTGGAATACCTCTATAAGTGAGACAAATTTGCAGGTCCCTTGAGGTCTCACTTAACCAGGTTTCACTGTATTACATTTGAAGGTAATATATAATAATAGTTCAAAGTTATAAGCCAGCAAATATTTGGTATGAATATAATATTATTACCGCTCAACGAACATGAGGAACTTCGAGCGGATTTCATCAATGAATATAAACGCATTTAAATTTGTTCTTAACTGAATTATCAGGGTTTAACTTTAGGACAACTTTTTGAAAACCTATTCTCAGTGTAGAGCAAGGAATGTGTATTGTATGGCAATAAGAATTTATAACAAACTGCCACGTGAAGTCAGAGCTTTAACTTTTACAAAATTTAAAATACAGTTATTCGAACTATTACTAGAACAATGTTTTTATTCAGTCAATGAGTTTCTTGACTTTAAGTTTTAGGACGTAAGTAAATACAGAATTGTTGACAAATTGAAGTAAAAAAAAAAAAAAAAATTGTAACCTTATAATGTGACATCAGAATAGCTATTAGATGACTTACTGTGACAACTTATTGTATTTTTTAATTATTTTTGTATTTAAGATCTGACATATTATTATTATTATTAGTTTTCATTCATGTTATTTAATATTTCTACACCGAATTACGGTAGAATATGTGAGACTGATAGCTTTAAAAACACCTGTATGTACCATATTCTAAGAAATAAATGATTATTATTATTATTATTATTATTATTATAAAAGCGGAAGAATGTATTCCAGAAATGGCACAATGCCAGGATCAAAATGCATTTTAATAATAAACTGATGTCATCGTACCATTATTGATATGACGTCCGCGAGAGCTTTATGCACATTTTTACTCATCGAGAAGTGGTGTGGCCGGACAAAAATAGGATCCTTATTTTTAACTAATATCAAAAAAGGATAACATTCTTAGTTCGTATTTTATTTAAAGTCCGACCAATAAAATAAAAAACCCGTACTGGGGGCGCCAAAAACATCTATGATTATGACAACACCAAGTATAGTGATACACATGTAAAATGCCAATATTTTTCAACACACTTGCTTATGAACAGGCTTTTATTTCCCCGCAATTAAGCACGGAATGACACCTAATATAAAACTGTGACTTTTTCATTGCTTCTTCTTCCTCCTAGCGTTATTCCCAGTCGCATCCGAAGCTTTCAGCTTGGAGTCTGGGGTCCGCTTTTACCAGTCATAGCTACAGATTTGGCTAGACCTCGATATTTTCCGTGAAGCGATTGCCACCTGACCTCCACGACCCAATGTTAACATTAGGCGATATCGAAGCTTTGCAGCTAGACCGTTGTTTTTGGACTTTTTAGGGCACCAACTACCCGTAACGACTGCCATAGATGTCCTTATGGCAACCGGGACCGACGGCTTAACGTGCTCTCCGAGGCACGACCAGACCAATGCAAATACCCATATTTAATGCACACAAATATTTGCACTGAGCGGGGATCGAACCCGCGCCTCCTGCGTAGTGGCCGCGTTCACTACCGCTACGCCACGGAGGCTGTCATGTTTTTCATTGCTATTATTCACAAAAGTGAGTTATAGACTTCTTTTTTTTAATTTCATTAAGTTGCTTTGTTCTTAAGTTTCGATACAAAAAAGATCGTGTCCAATATTACAAACGAATTAATATAGAAAGAAAAGAAAAAGAAAGAACTTGTAGTACGTGTTTAATATACAAAACTTTCACTAAAATGTATTTTTTTTTTTCTCTGTTAAAAAGTTAAGTTTTTCTCTGTTAAGTTTTCTGGTTAAAGTAGAAAAATAGACGCGGCCTGTTATACTGGTTACAAGGACTGGGCACAAATCACAACACAGTAGTATCCGTATAATAGTTTACTGCTTGGAATGGTAAATACAAGTTAGACATACAGTTACACCATGTATAGAACAGGGACCACGCGATATTGTTTTTCGGACTGCATAAAATTCTTGTATTTTATGCCTAACAGCACAGAGATCAAAATAATCGAGCATGATTTTCATTTTTGCGTTAGGCTTATTTTTCTTAGGCGTAGAAAATACATTTGACGTTTGACCTTCTCTTCGTATTTTTATTACAGAAGATCGGGATATACCTAAAAATGTGAATAATAATTAGTCACAGTAAAATCAGTAGATTAGGCCAATTTCAGTTGCACGTACTCTATGATGTCCTACCCGTCATGTTGACAACAAGGTCCGTGATGTTATTTAGAGGAACAGAGTCCAATCCTTCCTACTTTTTATCCGACAAATACTTTGTTATATTATAAATTACTTTTCTTAACTGGCTTTTAATAGTTTTCGGCATATTACTATAGTTTTGTAGTTTTGTAGCGCTCTCAAACTCAACAACACGCACAATTGACACCACACTGACAGATGACCATAATGACATTGTATAGATTGTTACCATATGAAGAAATTAGTTCCAATAGTTTACCGCAATATGGCGAGGTTTTTTATTTTACTGGTCGGGCTTTACACATACATTACATAATATTATACTTTTTCCGTATGTTTCTCATAACTATTTTTTTTATATTGTATGACATTCTACAAAACGCCATCTAGACCCAAAGTAAGCAAAGTTTAACTAGCTTGTGTTATGGGTTCTAGAATGTGGATAAACACACTTAGATACATTTTTTTTTAGTAAATACTTACATATTATACATAGAAAACACCCAGAACAATGCAAATATTCATATTCATGCACACAAATATTTGCACTGAGCGGGGATCGAACCCGCGCCTCCTGCGTAGCAGCCGCGTTCACTACCGCTACGCACAGGCAGAGGATTTTCCCGAACCGAACTGGAAAATTCTTTTTTAGTTTGGGTTTGGTATCAATTTGCATTGGCAACGTTTTTGGGCTTGGAAATTACATTGAAGATATTTATGCAATCAAATAGAAAATGAATACTGACTGAAGTGTTTTTAGATTTACGACTATGGTTCAATACTACTGGACTAAACCTGAGTACGACGCCACCCAACGAAAAAACATTAACGTCAAATAACACGAATGTAGAGATTGAATTATCCAGATCAAAATCTTTGGTAATCCAGCCAACCTCATCTGCACGCTACTCTTACTGATTGGTAGACAAAACCTTTCATAAAGTCATTCAAACCAAATCATTAAGAGAATGAGAGATAACCTTGAACTATAAAGTACAAACATTTGATGTAATCGGATGTAGAAAACATCAATTTTATAGATACCTTACTCATTTTTGATTAAACAAATTAGATCTCTTTAGCGATAACAATACCTATACGAGTACGTACGGTAAGAGATAAATAAAATATGATTACAATTAAATAATTATAATCTTGATGATAAAAAGGGCGTTACATGAATTTGTATGAAGGTAATTAAGAAGGGAACCTCAGGGGTAGGTTCGGTATAAAAATATTCTGCCGTGGCGTTGCTTGATCCGTTGTGCAAGATGGTAGTAGCACTTAGCTGGTGACACCGGAGCTGGTGTTGTTGACGGCGTGCCAGGGTCCTCGCTGGTGTGCCTCACGACCGAATGATGGCGTGAAGCCCGGTGCGAAGACCCTGGAAAACGAATAAAGTGCGGGTCAGTTTGTCACTAGGTAAATTCGTCCAAGTGACCCGCTAAAATAAAGCAGGTGAAGAGATTCTCCTCAGCGGCAAGACAGCAGTAGCTAAAGCTATAATGAAAGAAAAATAATGCAGCAGAGTGCAAGCAGGCGACGCGACCTCTGACCGTAGAGGTCATCGGCTCGTGGCGCTAAGTAGGGTAGGCTGTAAAAGCACATACAAAAAATATTAAATTAAAATAATAAGGCCATGCATTTTAGCAGGCAATAAGCTGGACCGCTGAGAAGGCTTCACCTGTAGGAAGAAGTTGGAAATGTTGATCTCAAGGACTTACCCGTAGCCGCCAGCAGTAGGCCCGGGGTCAAATGCGACCTGCCTTGGTGGAGTTCGCCAAAAGAAAGGGACGATCAAGTGCCATAGTTTTGACACTTGAGGTAGTGTACTAGTGATGTCCAGTCTCGCTCGCGCTACCATAGACAATTAGTTGATTTAGTATCGAAATACTAGAATTAATTGAGTAAGTTGTGGAACTAATTAAATAAAATTTTGAATAATATCCACAACGTTACAAACATAACATAAACTCACGCCTTTATCCGCTTTTTTTTTCGTGTGTTTTATTTGTAACAAATAAAACACACGAAAACACTAATTCTGAAAACATATGTAGCACATATTATAGGTATTTAAACAGTCATGTTCACAGTCTCAACAGGACACTTGTAACAACACATCGTGAATATCCCGTTGACTCAAATACTGTCGAAAAGACACAATTTATTTATATTCTCTTATAAAAAGGTGTAAGTAAAATCACATCAAAGTTCAATTTAATTGTCCATATCCTTATTGGAATACAAATGACGGCACTTCTTACCTCTGCTATAAAAACAGTCAAAACGATATTGTAAATACAAGAACGTTGGAGTCAAGGTGAAAAATAGCTGAGAAAATGAACTTGCATGTTTTAATAACAGTAGAGGAAACTCAAATTGTTAACTCTACGTACCCCGAAGATAGAAAAGTGCAAGTATGATAACTTTGGAAAATAAAATAATGGACGATAATTCTATAAGCTACAACACTGACCAGCAAGTAATAAAGTTCGCTTAATTCTTTAACTTACAACTTCAGATGGAAAATATATTTTTCGTTAACGCTCGGCTGCGCTTCAACATACCGCCACGCCAGTGGAATTAAAATCAATTACTTCCTTTACAACAAAACAAACTTCTAGAAAATTCTCCTCATCGCTCCAGTTTGTAGCTATTTCAACAAAATTCGTTTAACGACTCCAGTGGTTTAACTGTTCGGTCTACATTAATTTGATTTGTCCAAGCGGATGATGTATTCGTGGAACATGGGGAATATAATTTTCGTTTTTTGGAAGTAGTACCACGTAAAATTGTAATACTCTTCTCTTTTTCTTGATGCATTTAAAATATTCCAACGAGTCGTATATTCTGGTCACATCGTGACACAAGTTTTAATAAAAATATTTGTATATAATATGTACGTAAGAAAATCTTTACGAAACGAGTCTTTTGTAATAAGAAAACATATATAAAGTGGTAACATATACGGACTTGAAAGCCAAGAAAGCAATTTTCATGTAAATTTTGTCTTTGGAGAGGATGCTAAAAAAGTCGATTACGAGGAAAGTCGCAAAGAAACTAAGAATTTACAGTCACTGAACCCTTTTCACTGAGAAATTCAATAAGCCAATGTACAGAGGCCCTCTCACGATGTTCTTCAGCCTGGTTATGATATTGTTAAGAATCAAGTCCTACCGAAGCCACTGACACTAAAAAAGACGTGACTGTTTTATACGATCCTATCCCACGTTCGTGAAAAATCGGCGTACTTCGAAAGTCTCCGATATAAAGAGATTCGAATAGGCATTCATCGGATCACGCCACTTACAGGATAATGCAAGTCTTTTGTCTGTGTCGTTCAATCAGTGCTATACTTTCATTCATTCCGGAGTGAATGAATCTAAAGAACAAGAGAATCGATGGAAGCAAATCTAGCTTCAATTGTAGCCGAATACTTCTTTTATTTTAAGGATTAGGTAGGAGGGCAAAAGCTTAAGAGTTTTGATGAGGATTCGTTAATATTGTTGTCGTGAAAAAGGACATCTGTTATTTCACCAAAGTACTTTTGTGTTATTGATTGTGCACTTTATGGAGCCGTAGTTAAGCAACACTACATAATACTGAATATTGTGTTTCTGTCAGTAAGAAAGATTGCCGAACTTCTTTCGGTTTGGAAAATAAGTCGGGAAGTCGTCAAACTTTCGGTGTTCCAAATGTTGTAAGTACAGGTTTGAGGTTATGGTTTTCCACCTAACAAGGTATATGCAGAACTATTTTATATTTTATTTTATTTTATTTGGGGAGCTTACAGCTACATTCACATATACACAACATTTAGGTTAGTACACGCCAATTACAAGCTTCCACAATTATATCAACCAGTTATATAAAACAAAATGGTTAACAGCTGAGAGCAAGAATACAGGAATAAGATTGAGCAAATAGAAATATCAACATCTATACACTTTCAACAAAACACTTCGTTAGACAAGATCTGGCAGAATGCTTACTGGTATTAAAGAATAATCGACGCAATAATCGACGTGAATGGTTTCAATCTGTATTAAGGTGCTGATAGATTTGAGCATTCACTTGTAACAGAACATCGATCATTCGCCGTTTTTTAATTTGTCTAACTGAACAACGTACTGAGCCAAGCATAGAGCCAAACATTGCTACGAACATTTTCATGATCTTTCTAGCGAACACTCTAGCCAATACCTACAAATTACTGTCCTTTCGCCAGCATTCTCGCTCAAGTTTATAAGCATCTTTAGGAAAATTGTTTGTATTTTATTTATATTACGTATATTTTTTGCATAAATTTTACGTCAACCTCGAAGTTCCTATCAAATACCTACTACCGAATACGAATAATTCACATGCACCTTTAAAGAATCCTTTTAATTTGAATTTGGAGTGAATAAATTGCAAATCCAAATGGACCTGTAACCTATTCTATAAAAGAGACTAAATTTGAATATCGTTCACTAACTGAATCTCAGTGAATATTCGGAACGATTGGAATGGGTATCGCTAGACACATTTTTGCGGTTTCAACGGCAGGTGTCGAGCCATTATCAAACACACACACCAGCGATCGCGTGTTATCGCTCCTATACTGTCATTTTAACAGATTTATTGCCCGTTCCATTTGACCCCACACACTCTCGTCCTATATAAAACGTTTACAGAAAATCTGTTTTATCCTAACTACCTACTTATTTCGAAAAGAATTATGATGTAATGTGTATTACTTCAACCCTATATTAAACCTGTTTTATTTTAACGTTCTACAGGAAGAAGAATAGTTTACCGTTGTAGAATAGCAACTTAAATAATTAATTTTATAACGCATGTGACTAAAGTTAGCGTAGAGAACCCAACGTAAAATGTTAACTCATAATACTTGACCGATCCTTTTCAAGTTCTTCCTACGCAGCTTTTCACTTTGTTTATTTACCCCTTTCATTACATTGTTTTGTTTGGTTGCTGTTTATTAATTTCCTTTAAAGGCCACAACCTGAAGCAAAACACTTATTCACATACAATTAACAACACACGTACAGTCAGCGTGAAAAGTAAATGTTCATTTTCAGAATTTTTAAGTAAAATCTATATTTACGAGTATAAAAGCTAATGTTACAGTTTCTGAAATTTCGTGATTAAGTGAGTGGTATTTACCCACTGATTAATCACGAAATCTCAGAAACTATAACACCCCCAAACTTGACATTTGGCAGATAAATTCCTTGTAGAGTGTTGGCATCCGCTAAGAACACATTTTACGAAACTCCACCACTAAGGGGGTAAAACGAACTCCACGTGTACGAAGTCGCGAGTGGCCACTAGTATATTATATTTCTAATGGCATGCCCATTAGAAACATAACTATTTAGAGGCTCTACTATTTTTTTAAATATAATTCATAAATTTTATTCTCATTTTCTCGTCGAAATCTGTACGATCATTATCAGCAACAACATACCATAAGGGGAATTTCAGGCACATCTGAACAAGTGACAGTTAAGTGTAATATTAGACGATTTATGGGGCGTTAAAGGCGTTGAAAACCATTAGTCGCCGTATGAAGGCGCTCCCCAAATAGTATTCTGACTCGAAATATTCAACAAAAAACCCAATATATAGGACGTAGAATTCTACTTTTCTCAATGATAAATAGGATCATTGAAGAAAGTAATAATGTAATCATTACATAGTTATATTATTTCTTTTACTGATTTCAAAATAAATCGGCTGAATAAGCTTTTATTTTTAGGATTGTTTCGCGCCGGTCACGCATATCTACTGTATTCACCATTCACACAATGAATTCGCACACTGTGGGCGCACTGAACGGTAAGCGTTAAAATTATTGGAATTTTATTTAAATAAAAAACTATCAATGTGCCGGGAAATACGATGTTCGGAAAGCGAGGCGTTGCGTCGCGAAGATGTGTCGTTTAAATAGCTGAGCGCGATGTATTCGGAGGCACGTTTATATCGTATGTTATTAAATTCTTTTCCTTGAGACTGGTGATAGCAATCGTCTTATTCAATTACACGCCAAACAAGGCATGAGAATAGCTGACAATGGCTGTTGGGAGAAGGAAATGTCGCTATTGAAAATACGAAGCTTCTTTCATTTAATTTTGTCTTGATGTGACAACTCTGACAGGCAGTCGTAGTGTTTTTATATAATAAAAGCTTGAAAGAAATCACTCGTTTACATTAAAAGATAAAATGTTTTAATGTTAAATGGAGTGGTATAAAACCTAAATCTTGGAGTATTTTTTATCAAAACTGTTAAATAAATGATTCGTAAAATAGAAGCCTGACTCATATTAAATCAAAATGGTTTAATATAAGCTTTTATTTTATGTTGGGATGGAAGTTACTATTTTTTTTCTGTCGAGTCGACGACGTTGGATTGCCATCGTGGTGTAGTAATTGATTTCACGGCGGTGCCGCTACTCACGGAGAGGGCCCGCGCATTGGTATTGGTATCTCTTCGGGAAGGAAGTTATTAATGTATTAATTATAGGTATATACACAACTCTTCTTCTCAAGAGTAAAACATAGTCTAGCTTTTCTTTAAAAGAAAATTAAAAATGGGACCTCGTCAATATTTCTGAGGTATTTTTAACTGTTAGGTGTTTAAAACCGCTAAAATTATTTTATAAATAATATACCTTTCATATAAGATTACAAAGTGTATGTAATAATGATACATACGCATGAATTTAGTGAAATATACGCTAAAGGACCAACGGCTTACCTACTTTGGGCTGTCTAACGATTTAGTTAAAATTTAAAAACCTCACAAATTTAGTGGCCAAAGGGAAAATCCAATTTGCACGACTTGACCGTCTATCTCTGTTGGGATTAGAGCCATGGCAGTAGACGTTTATTTCAAAGGAGGTTCATTTAAATATAATAATGTATCGTAGATATTTTAAAAGTATATCTCCTCGCTCGCTCGCGTCAACAATAGTGCCCAGAATACGGCAATAGGCTCACCCCTATTACGTGGAACCTGATACAATGATTAGTGAAATGTGGGTGTTAATTCACCTCTGCCTAACCCTCCAGGGATAAAGGTGTGATAGTATGTATGTGTGTATGTATGAATATCTCCTTACAAATCACATGTAGGAATCAAAAAAAAAAAAATAGGTAGGATTGCTTTGTAATAATCTATGCTTGGTGAATTTGAGTTCGTCCACCGTAGTAGCACCTCGTGCATACCTCAAAAGACACCCAAGAAATGTGTACTGCGCGTATGGGGCACATTCTGAGCACATTTTAGGTCCAAGATACGTGTCCGGAGTTATATCTGTGAGTTTCTGCAACCTTATCTTTATAGGTATCTATACTCGACTACGTCCCAGGAAGGGTTTGATATAACGTTTCATATTTCGAGTTGGCTTTGTCGAGGGCACTCACTTGTTCACGTATTATGGTAACGGATATTGCTCGCCTGTCCAACTCCTTTCCAAAGCAATCTGTGTTTGACAGATTTCGCAGTTTTGATCACTCGAGCGAACCTATACCCTAGCCTTTCAGAAACCACCGCTCCATTTTATTTATATTTTCTTTGCACAGCAATATAGAGACTTTCAACAAATAAACTGTAAGCCAATATATAAAAATTGAAGCATAATAATATTATAACCTACGAGTACCTATTATATTGAGCTAATATTTTAGAGTATGTTTATAAAGTACTGTAAATAAGTTACAACATTTATAGTAAGTTTTTCAACGGGTATTAAGCACGATACATTAAAAGGTAACCTTAATTGGTATTAACACACTTCTACGCATAACAGCTCTATTGGATAGACACCCACATAGTTGCGGTCAATATAAATTTATAATCTAATAGCTGGTTTACCTGAGATAAAAAGTGAAAATTGTCGGCACACATTACTTTCACACTAGGGTTAGAAAATCCGCTTGGGTCATACAGAGGTGCTTTTAATGTCACCTACAATGTTATCTGCACAAATTTATAATATCGCCCGTCACACTGCTTTATACTTATACCTATTTATTTAGGGTTTTATAACTTTTCGTATTTTACTGTGACTTCTAAAGTTGTTTGTTTTTTTATTCCACTTTGGACGCAGACAAGCATACGGCCCTTCTGAATAAATGTGGTTACGGTGATCTATGGACGAGTGCAACACCGGTGGAGTCATACTCGTTCTGCCGACCCTTCGAGAACAGAAAAATTCTGTGCCGTCAGCGAAGAAGACAACCAGAGCAAGCAACGCTGTAAAGTATCTAGTAACGAAGACGTAGTTCAATTATATCAAATATTCCTAAAGATAACAAGCACTTCATACAATTCCACTCCACAATACATTTCATAAAGACACGCAACAAATTGAAATTTTGTACGAAATTTTCTTATTTATATAAGTCGTCTTATGATTTATTTCTTTGAAATGAAGATAAATTGAATCGTTATAATAAATGAAATCTTCATTACTCATTGTCACTGTACTGACTCATTGAGTTACATAGTGGTTCAACATTGTTACCTTGTCTGTACAATACTGATGTAGAAAAAATGGTAGTGATGTTTACAGATTTTAGCTATTTTAGTAACTAGAGAGTGTCATAAACTACATAACCAGAAATCATTTAACACAAAACTTTTACATAGAGCATGGCAATGCGATTTCTCCCCGTTATATGGTAAAAAGATGTAAGTAAAAGGGAAGGTCATCATTTTAGATGCCATTAATAACAAAATGGTGTACCATTTTTGTGTTATCTCAAATCTCAAAATTGAATGCGTAGTGCATTGTAATGAGCTAATGATATCATACTAATGTTGTAAACGCGAATGTTTGTAAGTATGGATGGATGTTTATTACCCTTTCACGTAAAAACTACTGAATGGATTTTAATGAAACTTTACAATAATATAGCTTATACATCAGAATAACACATAGGGTATGTTTGGTGGCGATAACCGACATCCACGCGGGCGGAGCCGCGAGTAACAGCTAGTAACTACTATAAATAGAGAAACTCATAAAACTGGCATAGTCACCCAGTTTAAGAAAGTAGTCGAGTAGAGATTTTTATGTACATGGAATAAAATGGACATAATTTCGTATCACTACCTACATATTATAAAACAAAGTCGCTGTCGCTGTCTGTCCGTCCCTATGTATGCTTAAATCTTCAAAACTACCGAACGGATTTCAAAGCGGTTTTTTTTAATAGATAGAGTGATTCAAGAGGAAGGTTTATATGTATAATACAACACTGAGATATGCAGTGGGAACGTGATCAGAAAATATGGCGGTACGAAGTTCGCCGGGTCAGCTAGTTACTAATATTTCGCACAAGTGGTTCACATGAATAAAACCAATTTCACATATTTGGTTACGTCTAAGATAAAGCTAATGGAGTGGACCTCATAAATATAGTTGATTAACCATAACATAATATAAAAAATATTAGCTTATCTAATAATCTCATGGCCTGAATTGCGCTAGAATATTTCATTTACATATATTTTATGTGGAGGTTACTTTATCGCGCAGTGCCGTCATAGGCTAGACGTGTTAGGCAAATTTAATTTTAAGATCAGTAAATTAATTACGCAGTAACTTTAAAAGCTGTCTGATAAAATTATTTGTAAAGACGTAATATAAATTAGAAGATAAATATACAATGGCCTATCTGATACTACGGCAGTATAATATATGCTACTTAACGTCTTCTGATCGAAATAGATAAACCATCATAATCATCATCATAGCATAGTTCCCTTTCTCATCGACGCTTACTCCTCACCCTTTCAGTTTGGCTTATACAGTTTTTGTAGGATGCCGTATCACTGAGGTAGCCCTCTAGGGCATCCATTCGAATGAGACCATCGCGAATGGCACCTAACCTAGTCCTCAAATCAAGAATGGCAACTATCATACTCCCCAACCGTGAGAGGAAATCCTGCACCAAAGTATCGTTTGTCAATCAGCAGGTGTACTAACTTGCAGGAGTTGCAGGTGAGGTGGACTTGGTTCTAAAGATCTTGGCGCAGTCCCCCATTGAAGATATAGGTATCACCTACCTGCCCTTAAACCAATTTAAGTCTGCTTAGGTATATACTTACTATCCATACCTACCAGACATAAAGAATAATGACAGAATTTCAGTCCATTCTAGAAAAGATGGTAGCTCTTAATTATGTCAGTAACTAAGCGTATAGGACATATTGAAAAATAATTAAATGTATTTTCATGTAAAAAGTTCAACATTTTATCAGAAACTTTAATAAAATTGTCCATCAGTATGTAAATACATAGTACACAAAAGTATTTTTCCTAAAAAAATACACCATACCCCACCGACCGTATGGCGCAGGTGAGACAAAAATGCCAAGTATTAGGTATTTTCGTTGCCATGTAATGATATGATAATTCGATTGCCCATTGTGTATTATTGCGGTCGGTCGCGGTCTTGAACCCAATGGGAATATAAATTTTCAAAGGTAAATACGAAAAAGGCAGTGCCGTGAATCTTTTTACGACGCTATTGTATGGAAAAATGATATGCTCTCGTTATTGAAGAGAATCGTAAGCGTAAATTTTCACCTGTGCTATTGTAATATATCCGCAAAGCCATTATGATTTCGATTTTGTCATAAAATTTGGTTACGTGCACTTAATTTGAAACAAAGGGATTCTGTCCTTTGTTATGAAACTTTGTATGTTGCTGTTTATTTCACTGTTTATACTACAACTTCATTCAGCTATTCACAGGATCCCCAAAGCATGTTCCATTCCACCACTACCCGCTACAGGTAGATAGGTATTTCAGTTCTGCAACGAAATTCAGTACACAAACATTTTCTGGCAATTAAATCTGAAATCTCATGTTCAGGTTTCTTCGAATAACATTGAGTTTTTCTGTTTAGAAAAGTACTCAATTGAAATACCAGTTTACAAGGCTCGTTTTATAACTGGTTATATTAAAAATATCGTGGGATGTAGCGAGCTGAAAATATTTAATACATTAATTGAAGAAATTAGATTCGGTAAGGTTGTGCCAACTCCATCGCTCCTTGATTTAATCAATAATTAATATCATTTTATGCACATGTTTGTTGTTTTGTCCCCATCCGCCTAACCAAAACCAAAGCTTGATTTGGCTACAGATATAGATCCGTAAAAATATAGTTGACAATATACATTATAACGTGGCTCGTATTGGGAGAGGCCTATGTCCAGCAGTGGACTGCAATAGGATAATTGATTGATTTATTGATACATTATAGTACCTTTCAGATATATTCAAACATGAGCACATTATAAATACCTTAACTTATAAATACCCACTGCAAGCGTAGTCAAAAGGATTCCTAATGAGGCTACTGTATTTAATCGTACCAATAAAACATTTAATTAAAACAGAATGTGAAATTCCAGCTCCGTAACAAAAATTACAACAGCAGTTCGAACAACGAGATAAAAACTTAGTAACCTGTTTCTCTTATCTCACACTTTATTACTGAATGCACCAGCTACGAGGTACTTTTAAAAGTTTGACGTAATTACCCGGCCATTAGTTAGTTCAGCTGAATCGGGAATATCAATAATTTCGGTCACTAATATTCTTTAAAAAAAATGTGATATCGAAGTAGATCTTAATGTGGAGCTGGCACATAAAGATCTATTTCAATATCACATTTTTTTTTAAAGAATATTAGTGACCAAAATTACTAGTATTCCCAATTCAGCTAAACTAACTAATGGCCGGAATAACCCCCTCACTAACAATTTTGTTTTTCCTCTACGCTTTTGTTGTTTCTTTTTTTGGCATATCTTGCTCTAACATATTCTATAATGACACAAACGGGATTATTTGTCCTAAAGCCCTTCCTTTGTAGAAACTAAAGGCTATACTTATATAAAAAATATTAATAGATAATCACATGCTACTGTCGGTTGGATCCAAAGTTTGAACTTTGAGGCCAGGGGACCGCTCTTCTACTCTTTCTCCATAATTTCACTTATTTCGGTCTTTACAACAATAACTACCACCTGACCCTCCAACCCCAACAGCAAAACAGTAGTAGGTACTAGTATTCAGACTTTTAATGGTTCTAATAACTTGATCTTGAACAGAAAAAAAGGTATTTTCAAGGAGATTAAGTCATTAAAGCATGATTTACGGAGGCATAAAAAATTCTTTAGTAACTTAGTGGTTAGTCATCGTGACTTTATTCGGTGAGGTATTTTTCCACGACACTGAGCACCGGCGTAACGGTGACATAGTTGATTCTAGCGTCACGATGGGCCGAAGCAAAATAATTTAGTAATTGAATAACCCAACATTTTTGCGCTCAAATGCCTGCGTTGATTTAAGAATATGGCTAGCAAGTACTTGTGAACATAAACATTTAACCAAGCAAATAAGTAACACACTTAGAAGGTTCTTTAAAGTAAATGAAAATTGTAACAAATTGTAAGTAAAACCCAACACCACATATTAAGCTGTAACGTCCTCATTTTTTAAAGTTTTATTAAGTAGTATGTAATCCTGAGACCCTTTGGCTTAACTGACAACACGGTTGGGTAATGAAGATCCATCCCTCGTGAGCCGCCCATCACTTTTTGGAACGAAGCGTTTTTGCTAAAGAGGGATTAGTGTACCCTCCTCGGGCTCGATTTTCCTGAGATGCTTTATCATTGGGGTTTCCGACTAACATGAGGTTAACTTGTAATCTTAGCTTTATTTGGTCGTTGTAGAGACTTAATACCTTCAAGCTTGGTAATGAAGCGGTTTTTATGAAGCCCTTCCTTATTTGATTTTCTTCATATACTCGTAACGTCCCTTCAATGCTCGCTTTGTTACTCCTTTATTTCAATTGTTTAAGGATTAGTCAAGCCAGGCTTTCAATGTGAGTAATTCCACTACCCTTGTCATCATGTACAGGCTGTTACGTAAAGCTAGTAAAATTGAAAACGGTTTACTTAAGTATAAAACGTATTACGTAATGAAAAAAAACGTATCAAAAGACGCTTTTTATTATATTGAAACAGATTTTTCATAATGAAATTTAATTAACATTGGCAAACATTGCATGTTTTTAATTATCTTCAGAGCTTCGTTCCGACGTTTCAGCAACTATATAGATGCTCTCCTTGCGTAAAAAATATGGAATACAGTGAAAAACGTCGAGTCAATTTGCGAGCATTTGTCTGGTCGCCTTTATTTGCCGGTCGAGCGGACACAAGAGGCCCTGGCCAGCCACGGTAAATCAGCTTACATTTTTTCAAAGGTTTTCTGTGTTTGGCGGTCCTCGCATCACTGGCGTAAAAACCTTTTCATTTGTAGTCGAACATGTTCGCTAATTCCGTGTAAGTAGACGAGTGAGTCTGGCCATATATCTTCTCAGTTCAATAAATGTAAACAGTTTGTTTCATATCTACAACCAACAAGCTGCGTTTGTTTATTTGAATTTGTAATGTATGTCTGTATGTATGTGATGTATGTATGAATGTATATATAAAATCGACCCCAACTGAGTTAGGATTTTCTTTTATACAGGACGCATCAATTTGACTTCACCTCGCCTGATGATAAGCTGAAGGCAAAGTCTCGTAAAAGAGGGTCACCATTATAGTCACGTGACCGATGGGGTTGAAAAGTCCTCGAGTGGAGGCCAGGTATCGGCAAGCGCAGCGTAGGACATCCACCCACAAGGTGGACAGACGACCTCATTAAGGCCACGGGAACGCGCTGGATGCGAGCCGCTTCCAACCGGTCTTGTTGGAGATCTATAGGGGAGGCCTATGTCCAGCAGTGGACTTCCTATGGCTGAAATGATGATGATAATGATGATGAATGATGTATGCATTGATTTAAATGTTACTTTATGTACGAGTTTGTATATATAGTTTGAGTCATTCATCATTATATGGCGTGGTGGTAGCGTACGCCTCTGTAGCGTGGCGGCAGTGAACACGACTTCTACGCAGGGGGCACAACTTTGATTCCCGCTTCCGTGCCGATCCCGGTTGTCACTATGGCAGTCGTTACGGATAGTTGGAGCTCTTGAAAATAGAACTAGTTTAAAAAGAGGACTTCGATATCACCAATTGGTTCAGCCGCATCACAGTTAGACTGGAAAATCGACCCCAACTGAGTTCGGATTTTCTTTTATATAGGACGCATCAATTTGACTTCACCTCGCCTGATGATAAGCTGAAGGCAAAGTCTTGTAAAAGAGGGTCACCATTATAGACACGTACCATGTGACATGACGATGTATGGTATTTTTGAACGTGAATAACTTGACTTGAATATTTTTATTTGAACTTGGGATAAGGATTCAAATTAAGCGTCAAAATTGAAAAGAAAAATGCGTTATTGCGGTTTTTTATTTGAATTGTGAAATTTTTGCGATGAGATCGTGTAACAGTCAGTAAAATTAATCGGGGGTATCTGTCTCAGCTAGATGCTCTTCTAAGAGGACAAACCTTATCCTCTGTACGAATACACACGAGAATACCTATGCATTAAGTCCGCCTGCATACACGTGTGGTATGAAGCTTAAATACGAGTAAATATATTATATTGACGCGTGATGCTTTTTGAAATAAAACTATTTTTAACGGGTTGTATCGCGGTATATCTGTTATTATTTACTTTCAGTCCGACTGCTAAAAAGTTTTCGAAACATCGGTGTAAAGAAAAAGAAAAACAAATATATCGCGATAGAATCTGTTAAAAAGTATCGATTTAGAAAGAATAAACTTAAACTTCAGACAATATCACGTGATATTATTCTATTTAGAATCGTTATTATTTAGCGCACCAGGCTTTTATTTACTCGATTTAGGGCTAATAGTAATTAAGTTTAAATGCTTAATTAAACTACAGCAGCATTGAAATGACACATTCATTAGATAAGAAGTGACACGCGACGTAAAATAGTTAATCTTGAGGTTGAAAGTTATTATTGAGCTGTCCATCAAGAAAAATGTAAATAGGTACATCGAGTTATTCAAAATAAGATTGAATTTATGAAGTCAAATATCGTTATTTTTTTTTTCATATTTCGTACGTAAAATGACTGCACCCCGCTAGATGGTATGGATATGAATATATACCTATAATGTAAAAGATTTTAAGAAAACTTATCATCATCATCCTTAACTCATGTTAATTTGGGGTCGATGCAACAACATGTGTGTTTGTTCCATTCTTCTTTACTTGCAGTCATCTCAACATTCACTCACTTCATTCCCAGTCATATAAATTTTTACACAGCCTAGATAGGTCTTTCTCTATCCTTGCCATCCACTTCCATAGGCACTAAATGCCCTTCTTATGACATTCATCTCCAACGCATAACGTAGGCACATGTATTTCTATTTTTAGCCAGCGTAGTGCAATCAAATCAGTACATCTTGTCCAAATTTACTTTGATTTGGAATATGTTCATTTAAATTACTTTCATTTAAGTTATTTCTCAGCTGACTGCCTATTTTAATAGTGTTCATTCAAATAATAAATAAATAAATAAATATTCCACAACATTCTACACAACGCTATCTAGACCCATGGTAAGCTTAATTAGCTTGTGTAATGGAATCTAGAATGCGGATATACATACTTAGATACTTTTTTTTTTGTAAATACATACATATTATACATATAAACACCCAGACCAATGCAAATATTTATATTCATGCATACAAATATTGGCACTGAAATAAGTACTTAGTGCTGTAATTGTATTACAACGATACACACGACGAAGTGTACGAATCGTGACTACAATGTAATCAAGTCACATTGGTTCACCAACATTTCTAATAAGATATAATAGGTATAAAGTCTGTGCACCTACTTCTAAATGGGTGGCTAATAGCAGATTCGAGGCACGTCGGGGCCGACTCTATCGCAGTTTTCAATCTGAAGTCGAAACTAGAAGATTTGTCACGTACATTGCAACTTTTACAAAGAAACCTTATCATTTCCGCACCTTTTGTTAAAACTTTATTTACAATTACGAATAAAATCGACAAAATAAAAATATTTTTAAGCTTAACCAAAGTATTTGTCGAATTTGCGACATGCTTTAAATTTCACATTTTGATAGATGTTCTCATATCTGTAGCAGTGTCATACATGTCGTAGCGCAAATAATAAAATAAAAGCATTTTTCAATCTCTTGACCACCGTTATATCGCGACGTTAAGTGACCAAGAACGTGTAATATGATCAACGAGGTCTTCGATCACAATCCATCAAAACGAATAGCTGAATGAAGCACAGCAATAGTCTAGGTTCACTTCAATCCGACGAAAAGCTCGCCTTTTAAGTAGCTGGATTTTACATTACCCCGTGACAATGGAGGAAAACCTGACGGAAAAAATAAGAAGGTCAGAGTACCCTACTCCCAGACAAAGGTTCTTTCTCTGTAAGCCACTCAAGGTGACACTTTACCCGGATTAAAGTTATTGTAGTCTGCCAAACTGAATACAAATGCTGCGGCGACCGGCTTGTGTTGTTTGCTCCTATGTACCTTGTTAAGATGATTAGCTGCTGCTAAAAATGAGATTATAAGTATTAATTTATGAGACAAGCTTTGTGACGAAATTTTTGTCAAATGCTCTGAGCTTATATACACGTTATTCTTTTACTTTAGAAGCATATACCTAAATGTTAACAGCTTATAGAAATCCTTAGTGAAAAATAATACTAAGAGTAATAAGAAGTGACATAACTTAAAGTGTCAGAAAAGCCCGTTTCTCATTTAAATAAACCAAGTTAAGAGTTAATTGTTAAAAGAGGAAGTCGTAAAGTTCGTTCTTGTAAGAACGAATACGGATACTTCTCGCTGAGAGCGTTCCCTCGGGAAAACTCGGCTATCTTCAGATATTTTACAAATTCGCTAGGGCTTTAAAGTGACCGAATCATTTTCTTATCCTTTGCACTCTAAAGAAAAGCCCTTCGTGCCCTAAATGTCATCGCTTTCTTCAGTACAGTGATCGTTAAACAACTGCGGAAGATGCCCGCCGGCCAAATATAACAAACTCACTCATTCGATATTTCTTCATCGTCTGTCAAATAAACGAGCACAATAAATGTTTATTGTCCTCGAATTACTCAAGTGAGAAACGGCATAAAGAGAAAAGAATGGGGCGCGCGGAAGGGACCACGACAAAAGCGATCCTTCTTCGGACCACCAGCCGTGACGGCGCTTACATTAAGGTTATCGTCATCCGCCAAACTGAATACAAAGACTCGGCTGCGAAGAGCCCTGTGATTCATGTGACCGACTCGCAGTATTATCATACCATAATACTATATTGAGGAAATGTGACATGGACGCTCCTGAGTTTACGAGTTGTTCTTATGGAATTGAAAGGCTTTGACATAAGCACTTCAACGAAATATATGAAGTTCTAACCTCATGTTATTGATTCATTTCGATATATAATTTCGAATATACCTATTTCTTTGGTATAGTAACGCATATTAAGTATTAAACATTAAATTATTTTCATATAGAAAGAATAAATCGTTGATAGAACTGCTTCACTTAGCTTTCGGGCCTATTTTTCAAATACGTCAGCTGTTAAATGCTGGCATGTCAATTAACTCACATAAGCATCAAAAAGCGTCATCGGTAGCTTAGTGGTTAAGGAGTTGGGCTCACGATTGAGAGGTCCTGGATATTACCCTACTGACGTAAACCAACTCCTATCACAAGCAGCGCAGCAGAAGGGGTAAGAGGGAATATTAGTCATTTCAGTTGCTAATATTTTTTATAAAAAAGAAGCTCTCTTAGTTTTTCTTTAAATTTAGGTCCAATCATTTAGTACCAACAGCATCATTTCTTCATTTAAAAGAACAGCCTCATACGCAACCAATAAAACATCCAAATCGCCAATGCTACGGTACAAACATAAATCGCAATCATGCCCTGTTACTCGTAAACTTGTAGCGTTTCACGTGACGTCCAATGAACGGCGGACAAAGGTCTAAATAACCGCTCGTAATATTATTACGGAGCGTAACATTGCAGAGACAAATCCGAGGTCGTGGCGTTATCTGTCGACCGTCGGATTCCTCCCGGGAGGAAACATTATCTAACGCCCTGTATTACTGCCACCCGATCTGATTTTCTTTAACGTACTACGACTGTATTCGAAACACAATAACATTTTAGTTTCATTTTGGCAACGCCTGGATTGCTGTGAGATTTACACTTCTGTATGTGAACTTTATTCTTTGTAACTTTTATAATACGCAAACATATTGACTGCGCGGATTGCGTAGCCATAAGAAAAAAAAGGCTACAAATTTTACTAAAAGTAAAAAGTAAAAGTAAAGTATATCTTTATTGTGCACACCAAGGAGAAAACATGTGTCATTAGGTGGTACATTTGGGTATAAACAATAGGCGGCCTTATCACCTAGTGGCAATCTCTTACAGGCAACCATTGGATGGAGAAGAGAGTTTGAGTTCTAATTTTGGGTAGTATGGTGTACAAAGTCAGTTTTTTTGGTACCTTATCTTTCAGAATCCTATGTGAAGTGCACCTACACTTCACATAGGATTCCGAAAGAGCATAATTAATATATGAGTACTTACAATATACACACACCTAAATATATACTATACATACGCTTTACAAAATATACCTATACATATACAATACACATACATACACAATACAATATGATACATACACATATACTTACCATATATAACTCATCTTGTCGTAGGAGGGTCCAATAGGTCTAGATGTAACCGATGTCCCGCAGGTAGTGATCATACACGGATTTTTTGAAAGCTGTTAGGGATTGTGCGCGTCTAATACTTACCGGTAAAGCATTCCACAGACGAACAGCTTGGACTGAGAAGGATTTATCTGCAAATTTTGTGGAATGCCCCGGCATTTTTAATCTCAAGTTCACTGCCGATCTCAGAGACCTGGAATGTGTGGCGTCCAAAAGCTCAAAACGTTTTTTAAGGTAAAAGGGAGTAGCAGGATTATAGAGTATGCTATACAGTAATGAGAGTATATGAGTGTTCCGGCGAAGACGGATAGGTAACCACTTGAGCTTTCTTCGGTAATCAGAAACGTGGTCATATTTGCGTAGACCAAATATGAATCTTATGCAGAAGTTTTGGAGTCTCTCAAGCTTATTCAATTGGTCTTCAGTGAGATCTAGATAGCTGGCATCTGCATAATCAAGGATGGGGAAAAGAAGTGACTGTACAAGTGCAATCTTGGTGGCAATAGGCAGAAAATTACGCAGCCTCCTCATGGACCCTGCGGCCGCAAACATTTTGCGACTTAGTTCTTGTAATTGAGGGCCCCAGGTCAAGCAACTATCAATATATATCCCTAGGTTCTTGACTTTGTCGCTGTACGTGATACTTGTACCGTCGCACGTAACCTGTGGGAGCGTTGACCACTCTATTCTTGCGACCATCCAAGGACTGCCAACAATGATGACCTGAGTCTTGTTCGGGTTCACCATTAAACCGTACGATTTGCTCCAGTTGCAGATTGAGTTCAGGTCACCATTGACAGTGTCGACCGCCTTGTTAAGATCGTGCAGTGGAGCTTGCGAGTAAATTTGGAGATCATCTGCGTACAGGTGGTAGGAAGAAGTTAAATTATTTGTGATGGTGTTTATGAAAACTGCGAAGAGTAGGGGAGATAAAACGCCACCCTGTGGCACACCAGCAGATGTAGCACACCAAGAGGAATGAGTATCTTCGATGTTAATACGCTGCCGGCGACCAAACAGGTAACTATGAAACCAGTCAATCGCTGTTGGAGATATGTTAAGAGAGCGCAGTATGCCGAGTAGGATGTCGAAGTCGACAGTATTAAATGCATTGCTGAAGTCCAACAGAGTAAGAACAGTCAGCTCACCGTTCTCCATACCGGCTCTGATGTCTTCTGCGACATGAACTAGAGTGGTGGTAGTACTGTGCCCGGCACGAAACCCAGACTGGAAGGAATTTAAAAGTGAGTTTTTAGAAAGAAAATTAGTGAGTTGAGTGTGAACTAGTCGCTCGAGAACTTTGGAGAGAAATGGTAAGATAGAGATCGGGCGATAGTCAGAGAAAGAGGATGGGTTATTCTTTTTGGCAATAGGAGTGATCTGGGCTTCTTTCCAGGCTTCCGGAAACACACCGCAGGTTATTGAGTAATTTAGAATATGACAGATGATGGGAAGAATTTCATCAATAATGGGTAGGATCATGTTGCGACTTATACAGTCGGTGCCTACCGCATTTGAACTGATTGACATTATGCTCTTCTTAACATCACAAGCAGAAAATTGACTAAAAAAGAATGGAGAACAGTCGGGAGTAGGAATAGTTGAAAGATGTTTGAGCGTGGTACATTTTGTCATTCTATCAATATTTGACGAAGCAGAGAAAAAAGTGTTTAGAGAATTTAGATTTAAGTTTGCAGGAATAGATTTTTGACGAGATTTACCTACTCCCAGTGACCTGAGAAATTTCCAGACTTTAGCTGGATCTCCGTTTTGAACAGAGCTATGGATGTGTTGGCGTTGTGCGTTCCTACACACCCTACTGCAGTGATTCCTGATAAGAACGTACTTTTCCCAATTCGCGGCTGTAGGACAGTATTTATGCTTCGTCTTGGCTCTGGCTTTTTTGGTTATAAGCGCTTTGATGTCTGCAGTTAGCCAAGGTGCAGGGAAGTGTTTCACTTTAATCTTGCGGATAGGAGCGTGAACATCATAAAGTGAGATTAAATTTGATGTAAGCAGTTTAACCTTCTCATCAATGCAGTTTGAATGAAAAAGTGAACGCCAGTCGATACCATCTGCATCTTTGCGCAAATTATCCAGATTAATGCCACCAAAACTGCGCCGTAGCAGGATTTTGGGTTTGATTTTAGGTAGACGAAGACGATAGGATAGGAAAAGGATATCGTGGTAGGAGAACTCATCTGCAGTGTGTTGACCGTGCTTTGCTACACAATCAAGAGAGGACACAATTGTAAGGTCAAGCAGAGAAGGGACACAGTCCGGTTTGTGATGAGTTGCCTTAGTTGGGAGTATGGAAAGATTGTTGGATTGGATAATAGACTGGAAGATAGAGGAACGGGAGTCATGTTTAAGGAGACAAGTATTGAAATCACCCATGATTATTGTGTGACTGTAGGTAGAAACGAAATTATCTAAAAGAAGTTCGAAGGAAGAGAAATAGTTTATGCCAGCAGAAGGAGAGTAATAGACACCTAGAAGAATTTTAGTGTGGGAAAGTTCCACTTCCAAAAAGAGATGCTCACCGGCATGCAGTGGAGGGGGCTGTGGTGACAGACTAATAACAGAATAGGAAAGGTGAGAACGTAAGTAAATGGCCACACCGCCCCCAGTGACAGGCGTGCGGTCATTCCTAATTAGGTTGAATCCAGGCAAAGTATATGCGGTAGAGGGTAAGCATGGTTTCAACCACGATTCTGACATAAGTACAGCATGTATGTCTTTACAGTCACAAGATGCCAGCATTTCAGGGAAATGAGCCGGAAGACTCTGGGTGTTTATGTGGACGACATTAAAATTCTCAGGGACGGCCGAGAACTGAGTTGAGAGAAAATCGCCAAGTGAAGCGCCTTGAACGTCGGCATTACTGCCTAAGGATGAATAATCATCACTACTACAGTCTAAAGAAGACATGAAGTACTTAATAAATATGATAACTATACTAATTTAACTTTTGGTTAGATAAATAACAATTGTCAAAATAGTAATGTAATATATACTATATATATACTATACTTATATATACACACACATATATAGAATATTAGGTTCAAAAAAAGACAAAACAAATATAGAAACAATAATAGCTTCTAAACTCCGTCTGCCGGCTGCGAGTTAAAAAAACGTAGATTAACAAAATATATAAACATCATGTACTTTATAAACAAATTAAAAATATCATTGCACAGTCCAAGTTCGGAAATTGTGTACAAGTCATCAACAAGGCAATACTTAGACAGATAAGATTTATTTTGGAGCTATGTAAGAAGTATCTATGGTTGAAGTTTAATGTTAAAGATCTATCGGTATAAGTCTATGGTACAGAAATAATGTTGATTTGACAGCTTTGGTTGACATAAGTTGACACTGTTGACAGCTTGAGTGACAGATGTGACTTGTGATGTTTGTTTGCAATTTGTCAAACAGCAAACTCTCAATGATAATAAAAGTTGAAAGAAATGAGTAAAATGAAGGTATTTAGGAAGAAAAGTAATAAATAAAGTGTTCTACCTGGAGTGTGCAGTGATTGGAAAAGAAGAAATTTCACTTTTTGGCGGTAGTTGTGCGTTTGGGCCTTGCGCTGGTCATCCCCGAAGTATGGGCCGTAGATTTGGATGTAGCTGGAATGTTGACAATCTTATGGAGGTCCGCAAGAGTTACCACCCGATGCCGCGAGTTATCAGTGCTCAAGATGTAAATACTGCCGTCTTTGGTCCAGGTTTTTGTGACACCAAACTTCTCACGGGCTGCCATGAACACATCATGCCTGGGCTTGGTTAGGAACTCTGACATAGTGACCCCGGTGCCCTTCAGTTTGGTTTTCGCAAACCACAGTTTGTCCCGAGTAGCTGTATCTTGAAGCTTGAACAGTAGCGGCCGAGGTTTTTTTGTGGATGTTGCCTGCCCCATCCTTTGGCAACGCTTTATATGGCTTGAGCAGAAATCCGGAATGTTGAGCTTCTGTTTTACCAGTCCGACCACAGTATCCACTGGGCTCTCCTCCTCTGCCTCGTCCACACCATGCAGCAGCAAAATCTTCCTGCGCCTCTGTGTCTCCGCTCCATCCACGGTTTGTGAGAGCACCTCCACCTGCTGCTGCAGCATTTTAAGAGCTTGCGTGACAAATGCTCTGAAGGCAGTGAACTCTGCAGCCAATGTGGACACACTCACTGCGACAGGTGATTTCTGTAGCTGAGCTTCAAACGCCTCCATTCTTTTATTAATTGAATCACTCATCTGGTTCAGAGTGCTTTGCATCTTCTCCATGGCGAAAGTGAAAGTAGTAAAAAGTGAAGTAGTAAATGAGAGAGAGTGTTATGGATTGGAGATTATTTTATCCGGCAGATAGGATGTTTAGAAGTACTTTTGTGTCATGTAAGTATTTAAATAAATTGTTTAACTAATTTTAAATAATTATTTTTCTGGGACGAAAATCTTTTGACTTGTTCTACAACTACCCGAAAGTGCCAACCCTAAGTTAAAAACTAAGTAGAGCAATGTAGACACATTGCTTTACTTAGTCAAATTTGTAGCCTGTAAAAGGGTATAAATGTAAAAAAATCAGTGATATGCAGACGCATATCACTGTTTTTTTTATATTTAGACCCTGAAGAATGGTAAGAAGCTAGAATAAAACTGAGAAGATGGGCCACCATGATTTAGAAATTCACCCTACAGCAGTGAACGCAGGGCTAACGTAATTTGATCTCAAACTTTTGCCTCGCTTGTACCATTGTATCGCTTGCACCATGTTCTGAGTTTTATGTGATTAAAGTAATACTTCACATTTTAGTTTCGATCAAAATTTGATCATAGTAATATAATGGACTACACTATGATTGTTTATAGTTCTGTTATTTTTGTTTGCATAGCGCAAACAAAAATAACAGAACCAAAGTAAGCGAAAATAACTATGATGCACAGGGGAAAATGCAGAAAAGCGTTAAACGACTTCTGACTGACAGCCCGACTAAATGGATGGTGAACTAATAGCCACCGAAAATAGATTAATTAAATAAGCCAACAATCCTAATGATATCACGGTAGAGTTTTCCACTGTTTTCTGACTGACAATAAATGAACCAAATCTCACGAACGATCTTTGGAGGACAATCATTCAAACACATTTTAATGTAAACGCAAAACAAAACATACAAGTAAATAGCAAACTCGATTTACATAAGATGCCCAGATAGTGTATGAGTAATCACATCGATCACTTGCCATCTGATGAATTGGCTAATCGTGCGAATCTAATATTTGCAATATTCATGATAGAACAAAAAGATACTGTGAACATTACTGTGTTTAATGTGGGTACACTACATAAATACGAAAAGCCTTATTCCGAAAGTTACAATCACGAATTTCAAAATTCCGAATTTCATAATTCCGAATCATTCAAAATTCCGAAAGTCAGATATCCGATGTATCATAAATCCTATTTATTGAAAACCCGAATTTCAAAATTCCTAACGGTTATAACTGCGAATATTAAAATTCCGAATTTGAAGATACCGAACCATTACAATTCCGAATTATTAATAATCCGAAATATCATAAATACGAATTCCGATTATCAAAACTCCGAAACAATACAAACCCGACAATCAAGCGCCTTGTAAACCTGCATGAGGTAAGTAGGATAGTTGCTATTTTCGAGGTACACGAGATAAACAGGAAATAGAATTATTGAACTATTATTTTAATTTACTTATGCTAATGATTACAAAATACACGTTGCCATACAACTTTCAGTAACAAGCATGCATGCAGGCAAGCATGCATGCAGGCAAGCATGCATGCAGGCAAGCATGCATGCAAGCATGCATGCAGGCAAGCATGCAGGCAAGAATGCAGGCAAGCATGCATGCAGCTGCATTCAGGCAAGCATGCATTCAGGCAAGCATGCATTCAGGCAAGCATGCAGGCATGCATTAGTTTCGCTCTTCTCCGGCGCTACGGGATGTGCAGTCCTTCCGCCCTTGCGTAACAAAGTTCGGGCACCCATGCTCGCTTCCGCAGCTTCGGCTTGCTGGTCGCCTCCGGCGACCAGCCTCAGCCGCTCCAGCTCACCCGGGCGCCTGAGCTTCGTTACTGCGGGCGAGGACTGCACTCCCTCCGCGCCTCCGGTTTTTAAATAACACTCTAGTGTAGGGCAAACAAGTACCACGGCAGTAGGACCACGGCAAGTCGGGTTTGGCTTAATTTTTATACGTAATAATTGGCGAGAAAATAAATTTATTATTATAAAAAATTAACTCTAAATGCGCAACATGTCAAATCAATTTTAACTTTTACCTATTTTTGATACAAATTTTCAATTTGAGCAATGAATTTTCGGAAATTTGAAATTCGGAATAACGTTTTTCGGGCCAATAATACTACGGATTTTTAATTATTCGTAATAATGAAATTCGGAAGAATGAACATTCGTATTTATAACTTTCGGATAAATAACTATCGTGTTTTTGAATACTCGGAGTTTTGTTTCTTAGGAATTATAATATTCGGAATTTTGAAAATCGGAATATTGAAATTCGGAATTAAATATTTCGGAATTGTTGGGTGTTCCCGTTTAATGTGTTCTATGATATAAATATAATCTACAAATTTATCTTACACAATTCATGAAAATAATATCCACATAATATTTAAAATTCACAATAGTGAGCTTAAAACCAAATGCATTTTCATTATCTCAGCGATCTTTTAATGATACGCCGTATCTTTCACACTTGTCATAATGACGAGCAGTTTTGTGGAATATGCATTCATTATTTTCGAATGTGGTTCTATTTTAAATAGCATTTTATTTGATTAAGCAGTGATCTGTGTGATTGTTAAATGCACACCATTTAAGTATTTTAAGCCAGCACTTTCCCTATTCTCTTGCTGTTGGATTACCCCGCTTATTATATTTTATTTGTAATAAGTCTTTAAATGTAATACTTTTTTGAATAAATTTTATCTTATCTTATTTATATATACTTCTCTTCATTGTGGCCTAGTAACCGAATAAGTCATCAATAAATTCAAAATGCAGTTAGGTACCCACTTAGACTGTTCTGATTGGCCGATATATGTTCCAGGTGTTCGAATGTAATCATTGCTTTACCAACACCTTTTGGTTCAAAGAAAATCTCATCTGCTACTCGATGTAACTGCAAAACAACGAATGAGGTTCTTATGCAGACTTTCCTCTTAGAGTTGGACGGCCGACGGTTGTAGTCCCTAGGAAAGCCGGCATACCAATCAATAATAATAAGCGAACCCAGGGCTCTAATTTGCAAACATTAGACGCAAATAAGAAATTGCTAAGAACATGACGATGAAACTGCTACACAAATAAATAAATTTAGCGCGCATAAACGTATTACTAGAACTATATTAAAATACGCATAAATACCATCAAGTAAGCTCGCTGGATAACCCTACGCGCATAAACGTAAACAAAGGCTCAGAAGTCATAAAATAAACATCGCACTAATTGAAGCTTATTATACGACACTTAATTAGGTTCATAAAGTACGACTTTTGCCCTCTGGAGTCCCAAAAGTGAATTACTTTGAGGAGTAACTTTCTGAAGAGATGAGTTTGTTTTGAACACTCTCGCATAAGTACATTAATATAACCGCGTATTGTACTAGTACATGTCGAGATATGACTATGCTTGTTTATCGATAAATATAATATGGTATAGAATACAATTCTATCCATAATCCTAATTGTTGAGATGTAATATTTTTAAATAAAGGGTGTATGGGACTCAACGAGCCAGGCCAACCTGATCAGCAAACCATTAGACACCTTCTGATGGACGGTTGAAGTTTTAGTACTGGATTTTCTCTCAAGGTTGCGCGGTCAGACGGTGGTCATTCTCATACAAACCGTATAAGTCAAACCAAAAGCAAAGCCTCGGCTGCAACTTGCACCAAAGTTTCTATGATGATGAAATAAATTACAATCCAATTACAATCAAGTGGATCCTGGACTCCAAAGTACAAAAAGACCAATCACTCCAATCAATCAATCAATGATCTGATCTCATCTCATCTTATCTCTATTCATAACATACTAGACAACCTTTGTGGTGTAACGGTAGAGCGCTCGCCTGCTACGCTGGAATTCGCACCAAATACCAATTTTTTTATACCACTTAGTCAGCAGACAAGCACACGGCCCACCTGCATTTACTCTATTTGCATAGTATATATTCAAAAAAAGAGTAACTAAGTATGATGGTACACAGTCTAGGAAGCATTATTATAAACCATGCTTAGTTTTGAGTTTAAACAGCGCTTTGCATTTTGTCCCGGAATATTTATTTATTTGTTATGTACTTGCCATGACAGCCGCTCACACCAGCACTCTGTGAGAACCGAAACTAACAGGTCCCAGTATATTCTGAACTATTGTAAATTATGCAAATAGGAGCTCGACTATGTTGGGGGCCAAATTGACTGGATTAATTAGTAGCTATTGGGACAAACGGCGTCAGCCTTCAACGCCTTGAAAATTATTATTATTACTATGAATTAATTCATTTATTGTAGGTTCATTCGGTAAGCGATAACCTCTCAAAGTAAATGCTGTTGCATACTGACGGTTTTGAAGAATTAATATCAGTTTATCTATTTAAACCAGGATCTTAGCAAGTCGAAAGATGTTATGGCCACTTACGCCAATGTCCAAAAGATGATGATTGTACGCATAGTTGATTACAATCTGGGTGATAATATTTTTGGTTCTATTTCAATTAAGTTCTGTAATATTGTTTTGAACGTTAAAAAATATAGTACGGCCAGCAATAATTTAACTATTGCCTGTCTTTGAGATGCAGTAATTTTTAATCTTTACTACTTAACTAACAATACGTGAATGTATTACCTAATTGAATGCTTAATGTGATATATGAAACTAAACTTTCAACTAGCGTACTGTTATATGCGGTATAATATGTTAGATTAATGATAAAACTATATCTATTTTCAAAAATCAAGCATATTTATTACGAGCACAAGAAAATACTTTGAAGTTAAATACGCTGTGAGTCCGTTATGATGCAAAAAGTGAAATTTTAGTTAAAAAAAGCACTGATAATAACCCTCTTTAACGAGGTTCATTATCATGGGATCTTTATTATTTTATAATTGATTCGCTAACAAATTTTAAAAAAATGTTTATAAGTTCTTAAAAAGCGCTAAGTGAAAGTGATTTTCCGTGTGGAAATTGCCACGGACCCCCGCTAGTCGGCGGGGTCTTTTTTATAGTGTAGAAATCGAGGGGAAATCTGGCTTTGAGCAGCTGAGCGACTTACCTTGCAGGTGAAGTTAGCTTGACTCCGAGTCTTGATGGGGCTTCATATGCGTTTGTATTATATTATTCCACCTTAAGTAACCAATTTAAAAACTGACACACATGGATTATTATTAAACCCTAACTTTCTACTGCGACTAGACGAACAATTTGAAAATAGTTCTGATATTTAGTCATAAACATTCACGAGATGATAATAATTAGGTAGGTATTTATGTTATAAATACGCTCTCGTAAATTAATTCCATAGCGTAAGTTAAATAACTTATTACACAAGCTCTCTAAAGAGGAATGTGTCGTACCTTCACGTCAAATATTACAGCGTACAAACTTTAACGTACCTACCTACAAGCAAATATTCGAAATATGCGCACCGAATCGAAACCGCGATAATTATAAAGGAGCTGAGAGTTCCCCAGACTAGGTATTTACCTAACCCTTATTATAAGGTTTTACTCATAGTAGTCGTAGTAATGTGACCCGACCTAAATGTTAATTTAGAGTATTCTGATTAACTGAAAAACAGAGAAATGAAAAAATACTGAGATTATTTCTGTATATTTTGACTGATATTATGAGGTACTGAAAAAGGGCTGGGGCCTAATTCAGAAATGACACGTTTCTTGAACGCGTGATTTCCATGTCGATAACGTAACGATCAGTCAAACAGAGCTTAAGTTTTTGTGATTTTTAAAACTTACGTCAGCGTCACAAATGGCTGTTAGAAGCACTCGCAACCAGCGTGCTTGCATGAAAGCACGTGAAGTGCGTAAGGATAGAACAGATGGTGTGCTTTTGACTCTGTCTACCCCGGGTTCGTCCATTTTCGTAACTGTCATTTTCATAACCAGCTACGAACGTGGATTTTTTTTCTTGCTGTCATAACCAGTTACGAAAATAGAATTAAATTGTAGTTTTCCTAACCAACTGTTATAGTCGCTAGTAGGAAATATGCGTAAGCTTATGTATTTTGTAAAACTTCAGAGATATTGTACCTTTGGAAAGGTTGCCTGGTAGAAATAGCTTATAGCGATAAGGCCGCTCATTGTACCTACTGTTTCTGTGATTTATAGATTTTTTAAATGTATTTCTTATTATTTGGTCCACAATAAAGTGTATAATAAATAAATATATATGATTTAATTATTTTATTTGATGACTAATAGCACACAGATCGACTCATTTCCGAATTTCCTAACAACATTTCCTAACATAGTTAATGGTGCCAACTGGTCTCTGATAGCATCTGCGGGTGGAGTGGTCTTTGAGAGAAACAGATCTCATCAAAATAGTAGCCACGATGACATCGCTTAACATCATGAATTTATCCCATATCAGTTTAATACGAGCTCCGAGAGTAACCAAGTACATAAGTTATTAGAACGGTTCTCATTTTTCTTAGTTAACCATCTATTTCTCTACTAACACATACGTTGTAATAAATTTTCATATTGCAAGTGAACGCAATATTACGAGGTACGGTAAGTGCGTTATATTTCATGTCTGCGACCGCACCCACCCACCTACTTGATAATACAGTTATTCCACGTACCTACTCATTGAGATATTATCTTATATGGAAACTTGATTATTCTTTAACATCACTATCACTTACATATTATAAAACAAAGTCGCTGTCGCTGTCTGTCCGTCCCTATGTATACAAAACTACGCAACGGATTTTGAACCAATTTTTTTAATAGATAAAATGATTAAAGAGGAATGGATATATGTATAAATATATGCATAATATTGTAGAGAAACACTGATAAATTTAGAGATAATACCACGCGGGCGGAATATATGGCGGTACGAAGTTCGCCGGGTCAGCTAGTATCTTTATAATAACTAATAAGGTCTTACATAAGAAAATATAAACATTAAACTTTGTAATTTAAATTATTGTACAAGAAAGTTTAATAATTTGTTCAGTAAAATTCTCTCTTAAGTCTTTTTTTTATTTTTAGATTTTGGCGTTCGTGCCAATAAGCAATCATAATAAAATTAGTAAGCAAACATATGATATTTTTTTTATACTAATCAGGTCGTATACAAGCACACGGCCCTCCTGATGGTAAGTGGTTACCGTGGCCTATGGACGAGAACAACACTAGGGGAGGCACACGCGTGCTGCCGAAGATCGCTTTCTCGCTACATCTGTCTTTTATAACTTTTCTTATGTGCTATACATGCAAAACAAAGTTACGAAAAGATTAGAATAACATTAAAATATACCCTAGTAAGCTATTGGTTCGGTGTATTTCAACGAAACCATACACAAACTTACAGACAATGAACGTGAACGACGTCCCTCGATGGTTTTACGGAGAAAAACATAAACGCTATGCGCCCCATGATTGAAACAGAAAAGAACAACATATCAGCCGATACTGGCATTCTTAGCATGAGGAAAGGTTGAATAAATTTGCACGTGAGGATTATCCGCGCGTGAGGAATTTCTCACAATTTGAACAAAGAACCATGTTATGTTTTTGATAAACTGAAGGTTCATCAAATTCAGTTTTTGATCTAATATAAGCGACGCAAAGATTTTACAGTTTTAACCTTCACCATGATTTGTGTATATAGCCTCTTCAAAACATAGTACAATCCACATCAGATTTATTTACCTTTGCATTAAGCATCATTAACCTTTTACCTTATTTAATTCGCAAAAGCCCCTTTTATTCTCGAAACTTTCTGGTTCCGATCATAGATAAAATAAATACCATTAGCACCATTAGCGTAATATTTGAAAAATAAACAACCAAGAAGATAAACCGTGTCACTTTGTCAATAGAGGCTGTTGTACTGAAACTTTAACGTCCCATATGGCTGGAAATTAATGATTCGGAGCCAGAACTTTATAGCCAAGTAATTAAGGACTGCAACAATGTGCGATTAGGGGCAACGGGCTCATCCCTTGTAAACAGACATCACTGTCACTCGTTTCCTTAAGTAGATGTCTCTTATTAGCCTTTATTAACAAGGTAATTGAGTGGAAGATCCAATATACTCATAGTACGGCTTAAGGAGTTCTTTAGGACATACAGTGGGGTGAGCACGAACAACTATCGTAATCGTATCGTGAACGTAACGATAGCACGGAGCATTGCGATTGGCAGGCTTCAGGCAGGCGGCCAATCGCAATGCTCCGTGCTCTCGTTACGTTCACGATACGAATGCGATGGTTGTTCGTGCTCACCCCACAGTACTGTACGTATTATAGTATACCATTATCCATATTAGTATTATGAATGTAAAAGTAACTCTGTATGTCTTTCTATCTGTCTATCTATCTGTCTGTAACACATTATACTTAAACCACTGAACCGCTGTTGATAAAATTTGGTAAAGAGATAAAAAAAGGCTATGTTTGCTAGGAAAAGACAGGCTATGTTTGGTTACAATGACCGAAATCCAGGCAAGCAGAGTCGCGTGCAACTACGAGTATTATACAACTTTCATTATTTAGTAAAAGGCAAGTATAAAGTCCACGGCTCCCATGCTCCTGATAAATGCTATACGTTTTAATAATGCCCCAATGATCAAAGGACTTGGGTACTGTTGCATTCGATAATAGGGTAATATAATTATGAGTATGGAGGGACCCAACGCATGTAAACTATTTCACAATGAAATATATTCGTCGGAAGCGCCGAACTGGTATTTAATGGTTTGTGGGTCTAAACCACAACCTCATAACTGAGTAGCCTAGTAATTAAAGTAATAACTTTATTAAAATGCTAACTAACAATATCAATATTGTTGTATCCTTTAACGGCATTTTTTAACATTTTAAAAATTGGAACAGAACGGAAGAAAGAAACTATGTTGGTAAAGAATTTCTTTAGGTATATTCTGGTAAAGAAAAGAGGTACCGAGCCGAGCCGTTCTGGAATCGGCCCAAATTGGCCCGGAAATTAGACTTAACGAGACTCTTGATAACATAGGAACGATTACATACGAATGATATTAGAAACGGAACTTTAATACCATACATTGTATATAAACACCACTTCTAGTAGTAATAATATCTAGTACCCGCTAACTAAAATAGTGGTACTATCTATGGTAATTGTACTAATTAATGTAACAAATGTCCACATATTATCGAAGCTAACATAGTTGCATATTAGTACCAAACCGTTATTTGAAACGCCGATTTGGCTTCAATTACAAAGTTATAACAAGTTATTGTGTATAATGAATAACTACATGGACAGTTAAGTCCTTTTTTCAACACAAGCGCACGGCCCAGGCCCTCCTGATGGAATTTGGTTACCGTAGCCTATGGACTAGTGCAACACCAGGGGAGTTACACTCGTGCTGCTATCCCTGTATGAATAGAGATGTTCTGTACCGTCAGCACAGAAGACAAGCAGGTCAAGCCTTTGGTCTTCCCACTTACAGCACAAAACCTCTCCAGTGAGCTCTGGCTACCCTACTCACCGCCTGGAACTCAAAACGAGGTTATTATAGGCGCGGTATTCTGTAGCGCGGTGGTACTACCCTAGTCGGACTGCTGGTCGATTGGGGTTGGAAATACTGTCGTGTCGTGTCAATGAATTTTCTATGTACGGTAGTTTTATGACTTAAGTTACAATTAAGACAGCTTGAACCCAAGTCAGAAAATCGCTAGCGGGAACCGATTACTATCACAGGTGACTTAGATTGGGAAGGTTGTCAAGAATACTAGTAATTTGAAGGCACATTACTAGGAGTCTATAAGGAATATTTCAATAAGTAGAAAGTTTAATAAAAGACGCAGGCTAAGCGAATTGTCACACGTTTTATCAACTATTTTTTTGGTTTCAAATCAAAATAAACCGCAGAATCATACATAACTATTGCTATTAACAAGTAACTTTTTCTAACTTCTTCCTCTTGAAAATTTCCTAATAGAAAATTCAAGAACACCCTGAAACTGACAAGAAACCCTAAAAGTGTATTCATGAATTACACAAGTCTTGTTTATTATATTGTGCAACACGACGCACTTCAAATGTTTCCTAGTAGATAAGACTTCATAGTTACATTGTATTCTTTTCCAATAAACAACTAAGTGAACGACTCACTTTTTTCAAGTAAAACATACTGGATAGTGTTTACCTGAAAAAAGTGGGATTTGAAAGATTTTTACATCGAAGTCGAGTCGACTAAAATCACGTGGTACCTCCGTCATCAGACAGAGTCGGTATGCCGATGATTCGAAGTACCAACTAGCTCCTGGTAAGACTTGGCGACCTTTCGTCACGAAATCCGCTTATGGAATAGAGCAAGCCTCTTCTTAATAAGAGCTTTTGTCCTTTCAATAGAGCTGCTCTATTAACAAGTCAAAGGAGGATTCTCCAAATCTCTACATGGATTTAGTAAGAGTTTTCTTGATTTCGATATTATGCCACAATAGTTATTTCCAACATCTATTAGACCGCTAACGTCGGTATCGACCGGTTGTTATTTATTATTCCCCTCTTATTTACTTCAAAGCTAATAAAACAAACCACAAGTAAACAACGTTGGATAGGAACTAAAACTAACAAACGATATTTGTAGAGGGACACTTAATTGTTTAAGAAACTTTGACTTCCAGTAACGACGTTTAATTGATAGAGACAGCTATAAATTTTCATGTCATATATGTGTTTAGAGCGATACATCTTTAACGTTATTAATAGTGTATATTTTAGGCCTGAGGATGGAAGGCATCTGCAGGATAATTTAATAAAAGCCTCCTAGACGGACTAATATTGTTAGTCACTCAGGCAAGCGCGTACATGCTGCTACTATAAATATGGTTAGTTATTTAATAACATTAAGGTTCATTTTCTATTGAGAATCTAATTTTCCTTACGAACGAACGAAAAAAGAATAAAAGTAGGCATACAGGAACTGTCAAAAACAAAAGTAGCTTATGGATTGTATTAGTTAGCTCTTACAGCTTTCATAAAATAATAAACAAATTTAATAAACCAATATCGCAATCGGTTATTATCGCAATCGTATATCGTATCAAAATTAGACCTCAATCGAAGCTCAACTTATTGAATTTTTGGAGTGTTCACAAACAATTGATTTTGATCGACATAATTATATAGTAACCATATTATGTTGATACCTTCTACGCATAAAGTCGGAAAGCTTTTTTCATGTAGATACTGTTAATCTATATGAATGAGATTCCAACACAGATTCTGGAAACACATTTTGGCTCGCATTCCTGCACTGCCACAACCAACTCATATATTTTTGTTTTAAATTAAGAAAATACAGAAACAAATTGTGTCATTCCCATTCCACGCGAGTCAACTGAGGCAAATAAATTAGTGTAGTTCTCATGAGCTATGTGTTTAATTATCTGCTCGTTTACTTGTTCCTTGTTTTATTTACATTTTTAAACGAATACGACTGGGATCCCCACGGAGCTCAAGTTACTGAGACCGTCATTCGAGTACTCAGACAGCATCAAATCAATCTTGACTAAGTACTCAAAATGATCTTAATACCTTGGTTTCCCCCCTTCCTGTTGACTGATTGTTCTGATATTTGGTACACAACTTTAGTTAGGATAATTTGCTCTTCATACCTTGGTATTAGGATCATATTGAGCCTTTGCAGTCTCAATTGTTCTGACGTTGACTGTACCTACAGATTGAATAAAGGAATGGACAGTGGACAGGTGTGCAAGGTACAAACTCCTTTGGAGCCCATGCCAACCTCACCTGCTCGTCTGGGCTATGGTGTAGGCTTTCCTCTCACGGCTGGGAGGTCATACAACAGACGCTCGCGAAAAAGTCCACATAGGTACCTACTATCAAAAACTACAAGCGGATCCCAAGCGCCCAAGTGTAAACGCTACTGTCGTCATAAGGATAATGATTGAATATAAGAATGCACGTATATTTAAGAGACGAATCGATTTCAACGATGTAAATACTGTTTGTTATTTATAACTATTGTTGAAGATAAACCCTATAAAATTATAAGTTCATTTAAACCCAATTTGAAATATTCTGTACGCATATCGATTTCAAATTTATCATCCGAGGGTTACCATAAAGTGTGTTCAATAATACAGTCCGCTTCCAAATAACTTGCACGCGGATTGAGTGAGAGACTGACATATTTCTCAGTTCTTCGTGGAGACTTCCAGAATATTGATCAGCTGAATCTCTCACACCGCACGCCAGATGCTCACTGAAAATTACTTTGAAATAAATCTGGTGAACTTAGAAACGTGGCGTAGTGACGCAGTCGGTACGTCCTATTGCCACCGCGATAACGTGTTGAATCACAATGAAAATTATAATTAAGTTATAAGTTCCGACGTCTGTGGCCCTTGTTTATGGCGATAACGATGAGACAAGTATTCTAATTTACTGTCGCCACTGCTTTGTAGCCATGTTTTAATTGGATATATTGAGAGCAGTAAGTTGTCGATTGATTTTGTATAGAAAATGGGAAATACCAAAATGTTTACTGTGGCATAGCGATATAGGGATCGACTGCTATGACGATGGTTACGGGTTTATTTACTATTCAGTGCAAATATTTGTTTAAATATATTTTTTATTATTTTAATATCTGTTTATTCAGTCACGTCTATACCTATATACCGATTTATATACGACAAATTTATTTGGTTCTACGCTATAACTAAATTAAAAAATTCAGTGAGCTATTAAGGGGGAATATATTGCAATCTATCGGGTACTTTTTCTAGAGTTCAAATGTCTAACAATCAGTGACCTAGTAGGGTATTGAACCCGGAACTCGAACATAGTAATTGTCCTCACCACTGCAGTACAATCAAGACCTTATTATATCTTTCCTACCTTTTATAAGCTAGTTAATGTTCGGAGAAATCCTACTTCTTACTAATATTAGTAGTAATATCACTAATATTAAATATATGAAAGTTTGTGAAGATATTTGGAGGTTTGTTATTCAGTCACGCTCTAACAGCTGAGTGGATCTGGCTGAAATTTGGTACAGTGATGGACTTATTCATAGTCTAGTCTACTTTAATCGCTTCGAATAGATTCCCATGGGTAGCGGGAACAACCTACATTTAAAGTATTGTTAAATAATTATAGTAGTATTTAGAAATAATAATTTTACAACCGACAATGTAAACCTTTGAGAATTCCGTGAGGAGAAACCGGTCACGTTGATAAATAAAATAAAATGGAAAAGTACAAGTGTGTGTGTAGCAAGTTTCTCTAAGTGCTATGGATCAACAGTATAAACACGATAAACAAAGCTCCACAAAGCATTATATAACAAACTGGTTCGTTAGCAAATTTTTAATATAAAGTAGACTTCAATACAATACCTACTTTATAAGGTTTCGGTGTTCTACTTCAGAAAATGTAGCTTGTTAGCTCATGTAACAGAAAACTTATTTTTTTAATGTGTAAAGCATTAAGGTCGGTTTCATCATAAAATGTTTTGTTGACTTACTTTTTTTATACAGGGCACCTCAAAGGTACAAGGTAGGTACTATAGCCTAGTACCTGCGTAGGTATTATGCTCTAACTAACGGGTATATAGGGCCCGTAGACCATTTGCCAAGATCCTCGGGCCAAGGTAACCTCACCTGCTAGCCAATGTACTTACTGATTAGCGAACAAGAAATTTCTCTCAGGGTTGAGGATTCTGGTGGCAGTTGCTCCTGCAAAGCCAGGATAAGCCAAATAGGCCTCCTTACTCTGCCACACGATAAAGTGCTGGAATGTTCTGCCCCCGCGTATGTATTCCTTTTCTTACAGGCCCGGGTTCTTCAAGCGAGGCGTGAAAAAGCATCTATCAAGGCCCTCAAGTTAGGATCACAATTTGAAGGTCAATAGAATCTGAAATGGTGGTCCGTATCTTCTGGACTGCACCTCAGCCTCATCTCGCGGGGTGCAATCAATTGAAATATAAAAAAATCAAGAAAAAGAGTAGGAGAGCGGACCACGGGCATCAAAGTGTGCAAGGCAAGATTATAATGCATTTTCTGTACCTATAACAAAATATCTTATTCTCAAAACGAAGCTTCTATTTAATTCAGTATTCTAGAATCAATTCCGTCTTGTTTATCTCATATATTTCTCCATCGATCCGACAGAAATCATACAGCCCATGACAAACTGCATGCTTGACGGCAAAGGACACTATTACGTGGGACCGATGATCATAGATGACGAAATAGGGTTTGCCCCTCTGGTTAGCCTTCTGGGATTTATAGGCGTAAATAAATGTATGTATGTTATATACTTCTTATCTGCTCCCTCTCGCACACTAGCTGGTACAGGAAGGAATTTCCTAAGGAAAGAAAAAGCACCGTTTCACGATTATTTCTTTATCATCACTATTTTCCTAGCGTTGTTCCCGGTTGCCTTCAAGGCTTTCATTTCAGAGCTTACTTTTTCTCTACATATTGATTTAGCTCATTTCGCTTTTACGGGAGTGGTTACCGTCTGCCCTTCCGTCTCTGGGAGAAAAAATTGCTTCAGAGTCTCAGTCATAAATCGGTAACTTTACTGGTACGCAGGTGAGGTTGACTATAGTTCAGAAATCTTGGTAGGTATATTATAAAATTATGCGTATACGTTCTTTTTGTGGGTGCTAATATTTTATAAACTTTATAAAAGAAATGAAAATTATCACAATCCGGAACGGGACTTGAAAAATTCCCACGGATACCTCCCCCGCCGAAGCCGATGGAGAAGGTTCGGACTCGAACCGACTAAAACGCACGCCGTCTCTGGGCCTTCGATTGCCAAGGTGAGATTATCGTGGACATATCCCTCGCACGCCGGCTGGCCCAGGGCCTTATCTCTCGATCTGGCCCTCTTCCGGTATGGTCACCAGGGAGTCCCCAAGTCGTCCCCGTGTATGCTACATGAATCTGGAAAGTTATAAGTTTCGTCTATGTACGCCTTATGGCAGCCTGAGAGCCATCTACCGACGAACTTACGGACTATCATTTTTGAACATTTAGAGGGTATCCCCTTTCAATTAATGTTTATCTGGGTGGGGCTGAAATAAATAACAGCAATAAATTTTATTACTTTGATTACATTTTTTTATTTTAAAATGTCATAAAATGATATCAACATCTTAAGGTTAACATTGATAAATAGTTGCACCACTAATAAATTGGTATAACATTGAATTCAGTTATTTACAATGATTGTCATAATTATTATTGTCATTAATTTTATTATTATTCATAAAATAAGTTTATAGTATGATATTCATTTCAAAATTCAGTAATATTACCAAAAAATAACAAAATATTTACAGTAATGGAATAAAAGAACCAATGAATTGATTCATTTCATAAAACCTTAAACTTATTTATATTATTTATTGTCAATCTCTACTGAGAAACATGCATACCTAACAAAATATTGTTTTAAAATAATCATATTTTTTACATTAGAAATTCTATTAAATTAATTTTCAATTCTTATAATCATATAATAATATCATGCAGTATTTATTCATGTAAATGCTGTATAACATATTGAACATATTACTGTAAGCTAATATCAGTTATATTCCATTCTATATTACTAAATAATAATTATTTTTTCACAATAGTATCAATTCTTATCAAAATTCATTTTATATGCATCGTAACACTATCCTACAATAAATTCTTTCTCGTCACTTACCTACGTACATACTACTACATTATTTTAAAGTCCAAAAGGAACTTCGCTTACTAAAATTTCACATTAACTCATAAACACGAATGAGCCGAATATATTATTTTATATACTATCCGGAAGACATAAATTTATTATTACGAATATTAATCTTTATATACTAACGTTTATGTTTATAAAAGTTTATTTAAACATACCGTCCAATATTTAATGCATTTATTATTGTCAATTAGAAAGTTAAAATACATAAAAGTAATTTTAATATGATTTTGTTTGATCAATTTCATCAATGATTTTCAATTTCATTCAGATTCAGATCAATGAAGATCAATGTGTGGTCAAAATCATGTTACATACTGTTAATTTCATGGATCTTTTTTACTGGTTTGCAGATGAGAATGACTTGGAGCCTGAAGATCATTGGTAGCCCCAAAACTACCCCTTCTACCTTAATGATTTAGTTTATTATTTCATGAAAACCAATAAAAGAAAAGAGAGGAGGAGAAAGAGGTTCTGTACCATTCTGTTTTTAGCAAGTATTTGTTATTATAGCGACAACAGAAATACATCATCTGTAAAAATTTCAACTGTTATTATGTATAGAACCTGAACAATGTGCCATACCATATACAATCAATATAATATTATTTACTGTAGATTTATACATATTTGTTTATGGATTTATTTTTATGTTTGTAAATGTGGTCATTATCTTTCGTTGTCTTTGATATCCGTGAAGGTATCATTAAAATGAAAATAAGTCATCAAAGGTAATGGTTGTAAAACTACGTCTAAATAACGCACTTACATACTTAAATGTCACTAACATTAATAACACTACAGCTATTGTCTTTACAATCGTATTGTCACATAAAAACTTCATATGAACTAGGTTTATTATTATCATATATTTTTTTATTAAATACACTTACACTTTCATTCTTAACTATATCATAATTACTGTATAATAAGAACTGTATTGAATAATAATATAATAAGATAATAAAAAATGTTAGCTAAACGGCGTTTCCAAAACCTCATAATTCATGTTTAAACTGTTACAAGTCTATATTTTTTATATAAATATAATATATACGTTGGTTGATATGACAGTAATGATATTTTCATATTTTTATTACTTAATTCATTTTATTTGAATACCAATTCCATTAATCAAGCAAATATCAATATCATAATCAAAATTAATTTTTACATTAGGGTTGGTATTTTATTGTCACCATTTACATTTCAAGGCTGAAACTCGTTATTTTTATTCAACAACTGCGACCGATAATGTTTTTACATAACAATATTAACATCAAGATTCACTAAAATGTTTACAACAACCTCAAAATACGTACCTTATACATATAAAATTCAACAGCCATGTTTTTATCACTACATGTTAACGCTTTTAAAAAAACAATACAGAAATTTTATTTCTTTCTATACAATGATTTTTATTACCATTACAATAATGGGCAGAAATGCGTAAAGTTTATTTGCGTTACTATAAACAACGTAGTGTCGAGTTAATCCCTGAGTGGGTCGTACTTTTTGTTTTTCAGTTCTCTGTGAATATTCGTTATGATGTTGTTGGGTGTTGTTGAGTGGGTTGAAGGCATTGCTGTAGAAGCTGAAGGCGTTGTTGAGCTCGGCTTGTCGCATGTCAGAATCGAGTGCGTTCTGACTGGTGCGGTCTGGCTGTTTCTTATTGGGATAACGTTTAGGAAGTCGCGTAGTCGCAACCGTTGTTGTTGTTGGTCGGGGAGTTGTTGTTGTGGTGGTCGTGGTGGTGGTTGTTGTCGTTGTGGTCCGCTGCGGGGTCTCTGTTGAAGGTGAGAAGACATAATATTAACTTTAAATATTCAGCTTTGATACGTCAAGTCTTTGAGAAATTAATATATCACTTAAAAAGGATTACTTTTGTTTATTGAGATTTTAATCTTTTCTTTTTATTGTATTATTTACCTTTTAAAGTAATGACGCCTTCAGCTCGTCCGTATCCATTGGCCGCTCCGCACGTGTATTCGCCAAAATCACCCTTCTTCAGACGATTGATGGTGAGGTTCATCCGTAATGCGTACTCATTTAAATTCTCTTCCGATATTACGTACTTTGAACTGTTCAGGAGCTTGCCACCTATAGAAGAAAAGTACGGTCTTGAAACATTGATTTTTTATTTATGTTGATTTAAGAGCTCTTTTTTTCATAATAATAGTAAACAAGTCCTAAACGGTTAAAGGAAACTTTATGACAACCTAATTTTATCTTCCATTACATAAAATTACTTATTTAAAATTAAAGTGTTATATAAATGTATATAATTAATTACAATAATTAATTATGTAAATATTCTTTTTAGTTTATTTAATTTTACTTATTATACTAAATATAATATTAATAATAACAAAACTGACAGTATAATTACGTAAAACGTAATCTTATTTTTGAGCTCAATTGGTAGTTGGAAATCTACTACTTTAATTTTTTTGCCAAAATAATAAACTTGCGAAACCTTCTTTTTCTCTAATTCCTTCACAAGTTTCATCAAATGATTTGCCACGTGTAAAGTACTCACCAATCTGTGATTTTCCCCTCTGCCAAGTAATGAGTGACTTCGGTGAAGCCTCCACATAACACTGCAGAGTGACTCTCATATCCACCGCTCGTAGTACGACTGGACTGTCCACTCGCACAATCGGCGCGACTGTACAAAATAAATAATAAATAAATAAATATTGTAGGACATTCTACACAACGCTATCTACACCCAAAGTAAGCACAGCTTAACTAGCTCGTGTTATGGGTTCTAGAATGCGGATAAACATACTTAGATACATTTTTTTTTTGTAAATACATACATATTATACATAGAAACACCCAGACCAATGCAAATATTCATATTTCATGCACACAAATATTTGCATTGAGCGGGGATCGAACCCGCGCCTCCTGCGTAGCGGCCGCGTTCACTACCGCTACGCCACAGAGGCAATAAAGAAGTTATTATTCATAATATTAAATTAAATATACCTCGGGACGCGTATTTTCGACCTAAATCGTGAGACAAACGAGGCCCTGCCGCGCGTGGATTTTTTTGTAATAACCTATGCTTGTAATTGGCTCACCGTGCTATGCTCAAAAGACACCCAAGAAACGTGTACTGAGTATTTAGAGCACATTTTAGGTCCAAGATATATGTTCCGAGCGATATCTTTATTCATAGAGATCACAGTAGTAATAGTAGTGAACGTAAACGGAGTAAGTGAAAACGTGAGGTCTCTGCCTATCCAAATAGAAAAGAGATGGCTGCATTCATGTAGGTATATGTACAAAGTTACATTAATAAACTTCAATACTATTGCTATTGTCAAATGGCGGAACAGTCTGGTTTTAATTATTCGATTACAACACAACCACTTCGATGCTAGCCCCGATGACGAGGTTATAATATCTAGTAGGGAGATTTGATACAGAAACGAAAAATATGAAATATTACATCATTTCAATTATTTTACATAACAAATATTGAGTAACCATGTTGTATTTTTTCACACGATTAACAATAACTACTCTGGCTGACCCCTCCTAACCTAATCTGAAAAGTTTGGAATGTGTTCAAACCCTTAATAACCCTTTGATTGCATACCCGATACTTTAATAATTTCGCCACTGCCGATATATTCTCTAAGCATTTCTTTTATATATTACCTAGATATTATTCTTTTTACTTCCGGGGTAGTTAGAGACAACAGCCTTACATAACACAACACATTATACGATAGAAAGTGTAAGGTTGAAAATAAAAACACTCGTAAAAATGACAGCACTCCTGTCATTTTTAATATTCAGCCTAAACACATATTTATGAAAATAGTAATCGCATAACATTGGCGCAGCGATAGCATGCGACAGCTGTGCTCAAAATCAGTCATTAGCGTTGCTCATATCACGCTACCGTACATAAGTTGATTTTCAATAGTTGGTTAAGTAAAAAACAGAGGATAATATTTTGTGTTATAAAGTTTAAACTTTTAAGATTATTCAAGTTTTATAAACGGTAGTCTTAACATATCAAATCTTGGAACCTGCCTGATCTTACTTCCATCTAACGCCTAGACAAGTGGCAATGTCATAGGATTTGACGTATATGACGGTCATCAACGTAAATGTCATAACATAAACGTCAAATCGTATAAATTCGTCATTCTATTTTAAAATACGCCAGCTAATGAATTGCCACTTGTTTAAGGGGAAGTACTTAACCGAAAACAAATAAAAACATTGTAAAAATGCTATTAGAAACCACCACCTTTGCCAATGACGTATTGGCAGGTAATTGGCAAGTAATATAGCATGGAAGGAGACATGACCACAAGGCTTCGATAGTGTACCCATTTACGATTAGATTACGTAAGAAAACTGAAAAATTCTGTATCAATTAATGAAGATTCGATTTATCACCGGTATACCTACAGTATATTGAAATACAGTTTAAAGTAACACCCTTAGAAATGGGATAGTTCACGAAAGCCTAACTCTTCTATGCCTTTTTATGCACTTCAATTAATCCCTATAAAATTGTTTCATTCCCGATTTATATTTAACAGAATTTTTAATTACGGACGTCGAATTCTTTATCCGCTTCTATCCCAAACTTCTTATATAAAATAACAGTTATATAATAACTAAAATTAATATTATTCAATATAATTCAGGACTTAATCGAGGTACAAATCAAAAGGGATTTGAGGTCGGTGCAATTATAGCTAATATCTCGATTAGTCTCGATTTATATACCTATATAAGGTATAAGTCATGAGTGATTATTTATAATTACTAGCCTTCCGCCCGCGGCTCCGCCCGCGTGCATCTCGGGTAACGCGACCTTTGCTCATATCTTCGGTTCTACTCAACCGATTGCGATCAAACAAACGTAAGATTTTAAGTCTGATCAAGCCCTTTCTAATAAAAAAAACCGCATCAAAATCCGTCCAGTAGTTTTTGCGTCCATCGCGAACAAACAGACAAACAGACAAACAGACAGAAAATTCAAAAAAAATTGATTTGATTGATTTGAACCCAAGTATTTTTTTAAATATCTCCAATGTACAGACACGACCACTTTTTACAATTATATAAGATAGTATAGATATATGCATGAACTGTATTAAAGTTATACAGTTCATACATATATTTAGATTGCTTGTTATATACCAGTAGTAAGTGCGACTGCTGTACAAGCACGTGCGCGAATTCCCAAGATTCCCACGTAAAAGATCAGCATGTGTGCCGGTTAGCAGGTGCTTAGACCGCGAAGATTTTGGAGGGACCCACATAAACTTATTTTGTATATAAAATATGACAATTTATTTAACTATACTTACAAAAAACAGCGACGTCATAGCGACGACTTTGAGTGGGTGGGATGCCGTTTGCAGCGATGCACAAATAGGTCCCCATGTCAGATCTCTGTAGTCCCTTTAACGCCAATGTCGAACCTGCCAAGCTCTCCGCCACTGTACAAAAAAATAATATTAATATTAATGTACATAGGCAAAAATAATTTTAAAAATAATCGTGTTTACTTTTATTACAATATAAAGGTACATATATAAATACATAATAATAAATTGACACCTCATTTCACCAGTCATTGTATTCAGCCCTACGTAATAGGGGTGAGCCTAAATTATACATTTTACAATATTCCTTTTTAAGTTTTCATAATACACTTCATTGTGGTATTGGGTTTCCTTAATGCACTTTACGATCCCTGACTTTACTTATGCATCAATTGTTATTATATACAATAAACGACAACGACAGTTGATAAGAATATCACAGGTGCTTATAATGTTTATGATGTTATTTGGGGCCATTTTTCTTTGAAATCTTGATGTCACTTATGCTTTTTAATGTAGATCTTTGACCACAGTGCCATACCTACATAAAGTCAAGTTGGTTATCCTTTTATTCTTAGATTCACCAATAATATAAAGTAGATCAGATTGGGAAGGGTACGTCTCATAACAATGTTGGATATAATTTCGTTTCAATAACGTGCACAAGATGTAATAAACGTCAGGAATACACAACAGTTAATGTAATTTGTTACATAAACGTTCTTAAACTCGATACCCATTTCATCTAAAATTATTGGAGATGACGTTAACATTTTTTGATACATTTATATAATTATAGAATAAAATAAAATATTCTCGAAAATTCTAAAAACGCGATCTAGATTCAAAATAAGAATAATTATTTTTTGTATTCATGAAAATCGAAATTAGAAAATCTTCCCGAAATTGACATTGAATTTGACAAAAATATTTTAAAAATGGGTATATTTTGGAGAGAAAATCATTAACGCAATCATCAATAACTCTTTCAACTTGGTCAATAGGCATTATTGACAGTACAATCAACTGCCACAATGAATATACTCGTATATCATCAATCACAACTCAATATGTTTGCTGTCTGAAGTACTGAAGACCTCTTGTTTTTAGGGTTCCGTATTAAAAGTAACTAACGGAATCCTAATATGAAATTCCGCCGTATATCCGTCTATCAGCGGCTTGTTTATCATAAACCTCAAGAATTAGCTAAAATATTAATACAGTACTTGTACGTATTTCTAATTGTCGCTTCTTCTTCCTCTTAGCGTTAATTCCCAGTCGCATCCGAAGCTTTCAGCTCGGAGTCTGGGGTCCGCTTTTACCAGTCTTAACCATGAATTTGACTAGACCTCGATATTTTCCGTGAAGCGATTGTCATCTGACCTCCACAACCCAATGTTAACATTAGGCGATATCGAAGTTTTGCAGTTAGACCGTTGTTTTTGGATTTTTGAGGGCTCCAACTACCCGTAACGACTGCCATAGATGTTCTCATGGCAACCGGGACCGACGGCTTAACGTGCTCTCCGAGGCACGACCAGACCAATGCAAATACTCATATTTCATTCACACAAATATTTGCACTGAGCGGGGATCGAACCCGCGCCTCCTGCGTAGCGGCCGCGTTCACTACCGCTACGCCACGGAGGCTGTATTTCTAATTGTCGCTATAACAACAAAATATTGTTAAAACTCTTGAAGCGCTCTGTCTTGTTTCTTTTACAAAAGTATTCAAAAAGTACATCATATTATTTTTTGTACTAACGACTGGAATAAAACACGCGTACAATGTTCTAAAAAGTATTTGCAATAACAATTTTAGACAATGTAAGGTCGTCGACATAAATATTGCAATGTGAACTTTACGCTTCACGCAAGAAGTTTACATAAGCAACGAAATCTTTATTCATATTATTTTTAAAACAAAATCAATACTAATAAATTATACGAGTACTATGATTTATCCTTAAAATTTCTCTTAAAATTATACACAGATTGTACTTCTATGTATAGAAAAAATATGAGAAAAAAAGTTATATGAAATATTTCATTTCCTTCTTATTGAGCTCAAATAAGGGTTTCTAGCTGACTTGTGCTCTAAAAATGTCAATGTTGCAATGTTATTACGGCCTTTATTAGTTGGTATCACAGATGGTAAGTTTATGAGGTGCGAACGGAGCTCCTGTTATTGGAACATCCTAAAGTCTCGTAAAAGCAGAAGATATTACTTTTTGTATAAAATATAAGACAGGTCAATAACTTTTGCATAGGGTCAGGTCCGTGTGCTTTACATGGATCATGGATCAACAGTATTTACATACTAAGAGATGTTTTCTCTTTGAGGACGGTGGAAGTATGGGCAGCAAATTGTCTGCACTGACTTTCATAAATAATCATAGAATAACCAAATGTTCAGTTCGCCTCGATATCATATAAACCTATTAAAAGATAGGGTTTATTCTCCATCCGATAGTTAATATATATAGTCCGTGAAAATGATCTGGCAAAATATTTGGCAATATGTAGGTATTCAAATCTGACTATACGCTATACAAACGTGAAAAATATTGTCTAGCTTAGAATAGAGTTCTATTTTTTAAATGTTTCCTCAGGTCAACAAGACGAAGTTTTACCTAAATGAAATGGTTTTTTAAACCTTAAACTGTTAATAGTACAAACTAGCATTCTTAGATATGAAGAGGTGATATAATGATTTGATAGATTTCTTAAAGAGACCTCCACACTAGGGAATTATCCTTGTATGATCGAGATTCATTTACAGAATTGACAATTAAATAGAAAGTACCTACACCTAAACTCAAAGCATTCAAGAACAAAACAACTATGATAAAGCTACCTTTATCAACGTAAATCGTTGCATATAATATAATGCCTCAGTAGGTACGTAGGTACTCATATTCGTATGCAATGTGATCTTTCCACTTCAATAATCACAGCAGACCACTTTAATCAAAACATTACTACGTAAACAATTGCCTATTTCATGATGGCTGTCAAATTAAATTAGAATGGAAATAATTTATTGCTTTATTATGGCACAAGACCTCCCGCTAAATCTAAGGCGAAGACATAAAATATTGTTAGTACGTAACGCGAACAATATCAAAAGCGGGAGCTTGTATGAAATTGTGTTTTATTAAGGGGTTATAAAGTTCGGTTGCGACATGTCGTTGGCAACTTGTTACTCCAGACGTCGGTCCTGATTCAGCTATTTCAACGTTATTATTGCTCCGAGACTAATTGTTTTCCGATTTCATTCTGGCTGAACAATTTTCTGCAACTAAATGTATTTTAATTAACGAGTGTTTTGTCCAGGAATGTGTGCCTACCTACCTGTACGTGTAGTTTCAATCCCAACCAATTGATTTCGTATACTCTCATTCATTCGAATTTAGAAATTAAAGGTAATTAAAATTCTGTAGTTAGTAGGTTTCTTATTTAGTCTGTTGCCCTTCTAAAGGGCTAACCTTTGTGCAAGTCCTAATGAAACGCGACCAGAAGGAGAAGGATTCAGAACCTGGAAAAGGTTCTAATAGGTGCTAAAGGATTCAAATTGCCTTAAGTTGTTTTACTAGTATCAAGTTTAGTATAATTGCCAGTGATCTTGGGTAGTATAGTACAGACTTACATAACAAAGGTTTCAAGGCACCTGTAACCACCAGCCATTAGTGGGACCTAATACATATTACCTGACTGAATGGTATAAGCTACAAAATATATAAATCATCGTATCAATATCGTATATAGAGGAGACTCTCAATTCATCAGAAAGATTAAATATTTTGTGTATAGATACTAGAAAAGAGATAGATATTAGAGTATACATAAGCTAAGCATATAATGTATACTCTAAGGGATAGATGTCTATATATATTGCTATTATAGATAGGTATACATTTTATCAATATCATTCTGATAGTAGATTACGATTCTTGCAAAATATTTAATTGTGTACTTATGATGACATCTATTTTCTCTTTTGTATAAAATATCATTAAACCTCCACGAGTCGAGTTTCCGGAATATATAAATTGTGTTAGAAATGATCGCGAAGCCTCTTAGATTTCATTATTATTGTATTTTTCCTCAAACATGTTAACAAATTGAACAAATAAATGAATATTTTTCTTATGGTTACCGTAGATACTTATATTTTGTTTTCTTTTAAGACAGTAATTCAAGTTGTACATTTATTACATTTGTCCTTCAATGCCACAACCCTCCACCTCTTGATCTTAGTCCAATTCAATCCTGCACCTCGATTCTGCTCAAGCAAAACCACTGTCATACCACGGACACAAAAATATTCTATTTAATTTTAGAATTTAAAGTAATGGCGTTAAAATCTAAAATTAAGTGTCTTTTTGTAGAATGAATGGAAAAGTGTAACTCTTTTCATTTAAGTTTGGACCTCAATTCTTCAGCAATAAAGTCTAAATTTTAATGACATGTTTTTTCTTTTTTTTTTTTATTAGGTTCACTAAACTGGACACACACCACATAATACCAAATTTAACATGCCAATTTTTGGCAATGTCTGTGGTACTTTAATAGAATCAAGGGCCTGGTTGCGTCCAAAGCTGACCTTTCGAGCCCGCAACCTTCTACTTCTCTTATTTGGTTTATTTTGACTATCACGGAAGCAACTGCTGTCGGACCCTAAAACCCGAAAGAAAAGTCAGCGCCAGAAGTGAGGTTAGCTCGGGCCCCAGAAATCATCTCCGTATACCCACTTCAATGTAAGAAAGAAATTACTAAAAGAGCTATCGGGATATTTACCATATTTGCAACAGCGCCGAAATATTGGCAAGTCCATACAATACATGGTAAATATCCCGAATGACCTTGATAGTAAAAATAATTGTATTTTTTTAAGAAATACAATTATTATGCCTACATTATACAGGGCGTCCCACGGCGATGCCACATGGAGGGAAAGTACCTTAAATCCTTAAGTTAGCTCATTTTGTTTAAAGGAGACATCATTTTATTTTTAAAAAGAAACAAAACTGCATTCAAAGATTTTTAAAAATTCGCTTGCCACACCCGGTAATCGAACCGACTAAGTACTTTCCCTCCATGTGGCATCGCCGTGGGACGCCCTGTATAGTACGGTGGGTGGGATTTGTACCCATTATCTCTCGTTCCCAAGTGCAATGTCTCAACCATTACACCACCACCAATTCACCGTTTACGTAACAATTACTTTTTTTTTTCGTGAACCGAGCATGATTAATGAGATGCTAATGGGCTGCCGTCCATAAATAAATTTGAATGTCTAAATAATATATATTTTCTTACAAATAAAGCCACCAAACACTCCGGTCTATTTGAAAATGATTACTTTTTATAGCGCTTCTTTACACCAATATTTATTCAATTATACAATACATATAAATCATGTTTAATGTTATATTCTACATACTCACATTATCACACGAACCGATAAAAACCAAGGTAAGCCTATCCTTTTCCGCCATTTTACATTACACGTATATCTACTATTCCCGAAGCACAATTCCTGGATAACAAATCTCACAGCTATAGGGCCTGATCCTAATATCGCTTTAAGGCCGCCCATTGTACATTAAACTATAATACATGCTACCTACTTGTCATCTCTGTAAATCTATTGGTGTACAATAAAGAATTATCTATCTATCTATCCTGATCCACCATTGATAGATATTTGTAATACAGAGTAAATAACTAAATTTACATTTTTACAAAATATTTACGAGGAAAGCTGAACAACACGTCCAACGCCATCTAGCGATATCAAGCTGAACTTCTTCGGAACTAGCTATCCTGTATCGCGCAATGAAAGTTCTCACGCCAGCTAAACAAATATCTTTGAAGACTGAATCTCAGTTGATAAAATTATTATCCGTTGAACAGATTCAAATACGTATTAATAGCGTTTCATTCCAAGTGGTACTAGTTAGCAGCAATGTATAGCGAGAAGATAAGCTATCATATTACGGTATATCCGCGTGCCTTATACTGCTATTATTGTCTCACATCCGGATATAGAGAACAATAGTATTCATTTGTGGTTATATCTAAGCTATTGTTTCTTAATTCAATTCACTATCAATTATCTGAGCCATGTTAACTGGTTATATGGACACTATTCATTTGTAGTGATATTTATATTCTTAAATACGTGCGTGCGGTTTCAGTCACTGGATATCCTAGGAGACTTCTGCACTTTAAAAAAAGACTAAAAGTAGCCTTACTAATATCTCCTGCTAGCCTGTACACCTGCTGATTAAGGAACAAAGCTCTGGCACTAGGCTTTCCTCTCTAGGTTGGAAGTCAGATGACAGTCGCTCACGTTTATTCCTAGATAATATACAATTAATGGAGACGAGGAGTAGGAGTGGATCCCCTTTAAAGTGCAAGCTTTGGATACAACCGGGACCAGCGCTGTGACGATCATGGCGTACAGTATTATTTCACGTCAGTAGTGTAACCCTGGGCACACTACTAACATGAACCCACTACTAATGTGAACCCATTACTAACGTGAACCCACTACTAACGTGAACCCACTACTTACGTGAACCCACTCCTAACATAAGCTTTTTAGCTAAGCTGGAAGGGTGAACAGGAATATTAGTATTTTCGTTTACTAATATTCTTTTTTTAAAGAGGTGGGTAATTTTAACGCCCTAAAGTTAGACAATGCATAGAAGTCTATTTCTAACATAACCTATTTAATACTTGTTTCTATTTGTAAAGAAGTGTACACGAACTTTTTATAGAAAAGAGCTGGTTGGCAACCCCTTAGTCACTACTGTGTTGTTAGCATTCACAAAAACATAAATATCTGTCTAATTGAATGAATATTTGAACTCGAGCGAAACTCAATACGGAAATCTTTAACACGGGAGGCGCCTCCGTTTACAATTTACGTAGTCAATTTCATTGAAACGTGTCGAAAACTCCCCATAGCACCGTTTTATCCGATACCGATGGTTAATAAAGATAAATAACCGTTACGTATGTAATCTACCAAAGAGGATCCGCCAATAGGTACGGGTTGTATTATCGTAACATATTCGGTGAGGTATGTTGAGAAAGGCAAAATACAAAACTTAGAGATTATATTATCGGTGTACGGTTTCTAGTGTCCGTACGATCGAGTACGGTCTAGGTAGTGATTCAAATCCTACCTAGTACTCCCTCTAGCCAGCTTATCCCTTAAGAGTCAGGCAGTGGTCTATTTTCCTAACTATATACATAACAGCGGCGGTTTATTAGACTATAAGCCAATGACGCTTCCTTTTCCTTTCTTTAGAATTAAATTTAAGACCAACACTAAATGATGTTTAACATTGATTAAAAAGTCCAATCACTTTTATAAATAGAGACACGAACTAACGGTTAATTAACAACCATTATTCATTCGCCACAGTCGTCATTTATTTAGCATTATTAATGTTCAAAGAAACAAATTTCAATAGTACCATTCAGAGTCGTAGCACCCACAAAAGAGGAAAACGAGAAAAGTAGAAAAAGAAAATTCGAATAGCCAGTGCGAAGGCAATTCTTACATATTTAGTGAAGCGTGTTTAACATGTCCAATTAATACAAAGGCAGAGCCGGCTCCACCACTCTGTTAACTATTACAACCACCCTCCGTTTACAGAGGGCCGCCAGTCTTTTGTTTACGCTTAATGGCTTAAATAAAACGGGTCAAATTCGTGAAACACCACAACGAAAAGGTTTTAAATAGGCCAGCCGGGACTGGCAATTTTGTGTCTAATACATTTTATACTAAGGTATAAATTAGAACAAGACTGCTCGCCATTAGAAATACAACAGTGTGGGTACGTGTTAAAATGACTAGCCTTATAATTGCTCTAAACTCTACGTCTTTTCACCTAGTGTGCCGGTTATGCAGTAAAAGGTATGTCATTATAACTATAAAAGATAACAAACCTTCTGTCAGGGCAGTTTTCACTAAGCCGTTCATTTAATTTCCTGACCTAAACCCAGATTGCTGTAATATTTTGTTTAAGTAGTAATTGAGTTCTTTGATCACGTTTTTTCTGCGGAAATGAATTTCTACAAAAAGCATCATGTCGCTGTTGTTTTGTTTCTTGTTGACACCCTCAAGTATTACCATGAACAAAAGTTCTCATTGAATTAAAATATTAAGCGAATTTTTTACAAAATGATTCATTACACAGAATCATACGTTCAATGAAACAAACGAACGAAGAATATTTGGGAATAAAATAAATCAGTTTCACAGATGATTTTAAGAGGCGTTTTATATTTAACGACTTTATTCCGCCCTTTACAAATAATTTGCTTATTTAGCGATTAAATACAATACAATTAAAACAGATATACAATCTTTCCATCCCATTTTTATTAACATAACGTGACGTAGATTATATTTGTATAGACTGGTATTTTCTTTCCAATATCTTAGCGTAATATCTTAATAAATCCCATAAAACTTCAATGTTTTAACCGCCCTGGCACCTGTGCCCGCTCCGCGCGGGCTTTGAATGCAAAATTAGTCTTGTTTCTTTTTTACCACTTAGGCGGATCTCACTGATGCGAATAAAATTCAATGGAAAATTGACGTTTTGTTTTTTATGTTTTGAACTATCTTGACCGTTATCTATTAGGGCTCATTATTTCTTCTTCATCATCTTCTCTTCTTCATCCTAGCGTTAATCCCAGTCGCATCCGAAGCTTTCAGTCGCTTTAGTTTACCATTACTTAATAAATAAATATTCTGCAATCTGCAATAAACTGCCTCTGTGGCGTAGCGGTAGTGAACGCGGCTACTATGCAGGAGGCGCGGGTTGGATCGCCGCTCAGTGTCAATATTTGTATGCATGAATATAAATTTTTGCATTGGTCTGGATGTTTCTATGTATAATATGTATGTATTTACAAAAAAAAAAGTATCTAAGTATGTATATCCGCATTCTAGATTCCATAACACAAGCTAATTAAGCTTACCATGGGTCTAGATAGCGTTGTATAGAATGTTGTAGAATATTTATTATTATTATTATTATTCTACACAATGCTATCTAGATCCATAGTAATCATAGCTTAACTAGCTTGTGTTAGGGAATCTAGAATGCGGATAATACTTAGATACTTTTTTTTTTGTAAATACATACATATTATACATAATCATATAGATCAATACAAATATACATACTCATGCATACAAATATTTGCACTAAGCAGAACTTGAACCCGCACCCCCTGCTTAGCAGTCAAACGTTCTACTGCTACACCACAGAGGCCGTCGATTCGATTCGTGACGTATTGTAACGCTCACAGGTTTTTACCTACCTATTTAAAGTTAAAATCTCAAAAACACATTACTTTTATTTCAGTGTCTGTATGAATTTTTTCAACATCGGACTGTACCCCGCTGGATGGTAACATGAAAAAATCCTGGTCTAATTTCAGCTTAAAAAGGTGAGTTATTTCTTCAATCAATCACTGTCGTATGTAAACCTATCAAGGAATTAAAATGCTCTCAATCGGAAGAATTAAGATAAAAGATCACTCGCACATTTTTCAGTCTAAATCATTGGAGTAAATGTACTTAAATTTTATACTAGATTTTGCCCGCGGCTCCGCCCACTTGGATGTCGGTTATCGCGACCAAACATACCTTTCTCAAGGTCTAAATTACCCCTATACAGAATTTCATCAAAATCGGTTCAGTGGTTTAGACGTGAAAGCGTAACAGACAGATAGACAGACAGACAGACAGACAGACAGAGTTACTTTCGCATTTATAATATTAGTGTGGATAGAGATATGGATTACTCGCATAATATTCGAGTTGAATAAGGAAGTCTAGACTCTTAAGTATAACCTAAAATAAATTTTCATAATTGGCTTATCTCTTCTCTTCTTATTCCTCTTTCTGCATGTACGAGTAGTAACCCTGTCAGGTAGTTTTGATCCACTACATGAACCGTGTATACTTTCCTCTACAATAATACTTCAGTAGCGAATATAATAATATATATCTGTAGAATTGTACGTGAGAATGCTATTATTACTTTACGATAGTTTTACGATCAGTAGGTACAATTGCTTGATGCAATTTTAGAAATGTGATACTTGTTCATATCACTCATAATTCTTTTTTACATCAAACAAGAGTTATTTTATTTAATACGTATTATTGTTCGGTATTAATCACAATAGTGCAAAGAAAAGTGAGGGCAGATTTATCCTCTTTCCAAAAGCGGTATTTCCGCAGCGATTTTATTTTTGAAGTTTTGTTAAATTCAACAGCTTTGTCTTTGACTCTGCACGCTGTGCTCACTTTCGCTATGCTAGTGAATAGTTCACAAAGCTCTGGTGCTGAAATTCTGCCACTAGTCACTATATTTTTGGGCCCATCTAAAAGGGTACCCGATCGTTTATTGTGACTACGTACGGTAATTAACTGTTTGTGTTAAAAAAAAAACACTATCCTTGCAATATATTCTCGCTGAAGAGGAAAATTATGAGTAAAAGAAAGGTAAGGGAAGCCTCAATGGCTTACGGTATTCCCATACGCAGTATAAAGTGCAGCATACTGTTAAGGCCTCTACACACCAAACCCGCCGGCACGCCGGCATTGCCTGGCGGGGCATGCCGGCACTTCATGTTTGCTCGCTCAGTTGGCACGATTATCGCAAAACAAGGCCGGCGGCCTGACCCGCCGGGCAATGCCGGCGGGCCGGCGGGCCTTGGTGTGTAGAGGTCTTTACTGAAAACCGATATCAAATGGGCCAATTTATGCCTTAACTTCATAGCTTCCAAACAATTTACTGTTGACTCAACTCACTCCTTCAAGTCACCACTTTTATGATTACTTGTAAGGTAATTATATCCTGAATTTATCAATTAGGGTAATGTTTCACGCACGTATGTATGTAGTTTGATATACTTTACTCACCTTTTATCTCCTTCCCATCATCGTCGCGGATGACAATATTCCGTCCCCCTGTCCGCTTCCAGAATATATTTGGAGGCGGTACACCGGTAGCAGTACAGCGCAACTCCACTGCTCCTCCTTCCCGCGCGTTGGCTTCTGATCCGTCGTCATCGGCGATATCCGGAGGTATCACCACTGATAGATGGCCCATCTGATTAAAAAGAACATCTTATAACATGAATTTTTCTACACTTTTTAAGTATTTCTGTTAATCCCTCCTAACTAAACTTGCTTGTGTTAGGAGGGGCTTCATGTTGGTAGTGTAATAACCAGGATGCCATCCCAAACCCACTCAATTAAGGCCGTTGATTCCTTAGCCGTCAAGTAACCGACGCATTATTAAATTTTTTTGGTCATATTTAAATTTTTTTGGTCATATTTAAATTTTTTTGGTGTTTTATTTCCAAAATACAAAATACCTAAATGTTATAAATTGAGACGTCATATAATTGAAAGTTTGGAAAGCGTGCCTACGGGACTCTGCCGGTACTCACTGGGGGGTCGAGCGATGAAATAATAAAATACTTCCCAACCCCCTACAGCGCACAGACTTAAGTAGGTACACAGCAGGACATTTCCCGCGAGTTACCGAACAGGTATAATTCCCACGGCTGAACAAAAAAGGTGTTTGCAAACTAACGAGCAGACTTATAACTCGTGTATTTAGTGGTAATAAATCACTTGTGCGCAGTAACTGAAGTGTGTGGGCTGCCGGGAGACAATTGAAACACGTTAATGCGCCACGAGTGATTTATTGCAACTACTTTAAACTACTTACATATGCACTAGCACGTTACTATGTATAAAATTCTAAAACAGTGTCGGGGAGTAGCCTCACTGGGTACTGGGGTGGCTAAAAATAGTCCACTTACTAGTAGAACATATCTTTATAGAGCACTTCTTAGATGATGTATGCTACTTGCGTAGCAAGTGGGAAGATTTATTTCGGTGTATCCCATTGGGAAGAGGTATGACCTTGGTATGACTGTATGTATGTTATACGATAAAAAAATATCTATAGTGATTGCCATAATAAGTTCTTATGAAATTTAAAAAGGTTTGTTCCCTTTAGATACACTTTCCTTTTTGATAAACTTTTTGGAAATCTTTTGTTCCCTTTAGATACACTATCGTCTAGTCTAGTACATGCAAATACAGTTCCATTTACACATTTAAAAATTAAACAATATAAAATTATGTACATATTCTCTTTATGATGGTACTATAGGTATGTAAAATATAAAAAAAAGATTAAAGTAAAACCAAAAGAACTATAATGAAATCACTTCAAGATTTACTTCCCGGACAGCACGTAAAATGACTGATATTCTTTGTTTAAAACGACAGATGTTAGTCAAATTTCCTAGTACACTCACAGCCACCATGTTTTCCTTTCCACAAAGTGTTTTAATAACTGGCAGTATTATCCAGATTTTATTTTATTATCTATGCGTCGCGTAGCTCTATGTATTCCCGTTTTTATAACATCGTAGCCGGTTTAATTGACTTCAACAATAAACACCGCCCGTGTACCAATTTGTAGCAGTGCTACGTGTTCGTAGCACCGTAGCAGGGTGCATGCCGTCATACTACGCTGCATTAAATTACTTTAACGAGTTTAACTTTATACTATAACGTTACTTTGAAAGGTTACAGGAGGTTGAATCTATTTATTTAAAAAGCTTTCATCACTTATTTTTAAAAATGCTTTTTAAGCTACTAGCGTCATGCTTTTCGTAGCACTAACACTATTACTCGCTTAATACAGTAAGTAGAGCTACATACCTGAATACTGCATTAGAAAGGTAATAGTATTGTTTAACTGTGGTCTATTGTACGATTCAAATACTTTCCCAGGTTGGATGGCTCCAGATTTCAACGAGATGTCCTATTATGGCTTACTAGTACTGAAATACTAAGGCTATTCTCACTACCCACAGAAACCGGAATAAAAAGAAACCGAAGTGCTTTTCTAGACTAGAACCCACCTTAACACGAATAGTTAATTATATAATAATTGAATATAGATAATGAGGAACTTGCGGGCAATTAGCGATTACTTCGGAGGAGCTCGCTAAGTCCGATTGCCGTACGAACATTATTATATGACAGTTGTTACGAGTGTGACTACAAACCTACAACTGGTGTAACTACAAGCCTTCGATATCGGCAATGGATTGTGGAGGTCAGTGCCTCGAGTACGAAAAACATTCGAATTCGTAACGTAAACGCATCGAGAGAACATAGCATTTCGATTGGTAGGCCTCACACACACACACACAGGTTTACAGTAAGCAGGTGCCCAATCGCAATGCACCGTTCACTCGATACGTTTACATTACGAATTCTAATGTTTTTCGTGCTCGGGGTACAGATGGCAGTCACTTCTCGGAAGAAATTGGAGCTCAGCCGCGTCGCAGTTAAGGCTCGGTGAAACCAACGCGATCAGCTTGCGTCCGCAGTGGCGTGTGCGGTGACGATCAGTTGCTGGCCAATCGGAGGCCACCGCCGCGAGCTGAACGCGTTGGTTTGACCGACCCTTTAGACTACTCCAGTTTTGGACCCTAGCCTTTGAGGTGAAAGCCTCGTATGCGACCCGGAACTAACGTAAGAATGATGGTGATAACAATATTTCAGACTAGAATCCACCTTAAAACAAATGAATTGAATATATCGATTAACGATGAAAAAAGTGAATCGCCTTGTAAGGGAACGGTCGCGGGTTAGAAGTCCCGCTTGGACGATTCAGTTTTCTTAATCGATTTGAATAATCAAACATACTCATTGCTTTAAAAAAAATAATTGAACTGAACATATATGTACTGTACACATACTTTAATTGAATAGAGAAATTAAGGAACCTGAAGACGATTAGGACGTTTCAAAGGGCGATTGGAATCTCGTAGTTTATACAGCTTGACTGTCCCTCATTCTAATAATGTAAGGGCAAGGATCCGTGAATGTTGCATGGAGACGTATCGTCCTCATTCCACTTTGCGTTGTGGAGTGACTTTGACGAAATTCTCGGGACGTGAGGAGCGGCGACCGTAACTGGTATTTGCAGGGTCAGGTAAGTACCAACTAAATCACTATTTAGATGTTCTTCTTATTGAAACTAGCCTTTGATGATATAATTAAGTTTGTGCATGGTAACAATGATGTTATTAAAATGTAATGAAGTTTCTCTAGACAGCCTCCGTGGCGTAGTGGTAGTGAACGCAGCCGCTACGCAGGAGGCGCGGTTTCGATCCCGGCTCAGTGCAAATATTTGTGTGCATGAAATATGGGTATTTGCATTGGTCTAGTCGTGCCTCGGAGAGCAGTCCTAAAAATTCCAAAAAAACAACGGTCTAGCTGCAAAGCTTCGATATCGCCTAATGTTAACATTGGGTTGTGGAGGTCAGATGGCAATCGCTTCACGGAAAATATTGAGGGCTAGCCAAATCCGTAGTTAAGACTGGTAAAGCGGACACCAGACTCCGAGGGGAAAGCTTCGGATGCGACTGGGAATTAACGCTACGAGGAGGAAGAAGAAATTTCTCAAAAGAACCCTCTCAGCGTTGAGAGGTCAGACTCAGTCGCACCCGTAAAAGCTAAGATAAACTGTCGCGATTTTTTTTTATATAGGACATGTTAATTTGACTTCATCTCGCCTGATGGTAAGCTAAAGGCAAAGTCTTGGAAGAGAGGGTCATCATTATAAACACGTACAATGGTGGCGAGTGCCACCATTGTAACATGGTATAAACTGAGTAGTTTGACGGCCTCATCAGATGCTTTTTCACACCCCGCTTAAAGGACCCGGGACTGTAGGAGGAGGGAAACACGTGAACTGTTAAGGAATTCCAGGTCTGAAGAAGGAGTCGCCGAACCACTTGGTTCTAGCAGATTCTTGAGGACAAAGAAATAAAGTAAGCGTAGACTAATTTGACTGACTATTTTAGGTATATTTATGAATAAAATAATACATGGATTTGCGCAGCAGCCCGTATATTTTTTTTTTCAGATGAAGTGTCTAGAAAAAAGTTCTACTGTGCAGATCCCTCCTCCGCGCACTTTCGCATTCGATTGGTGCAATATCACGTCATGTCGTCATAACCAATAACAGCGTGTGAGTTCTTGTGGCGTGATATGAGTGCACATGCATCTGGTGCCTGAATATAAATTAATAACGGTGAAGTAGAAAAATAGAGCCTGCGCTCTATAGTATAAGCTTTGAAAGAAATCGCGATTGACTCCCATATGGTAAGATATTATAGCTTAAAGACGGTCGACCGTCAACCCATAACCTCATAATTTTCAGTAGTTCCAGAGACCAGCTCTTTTAAACAAACAAACTCCTCAGCTTTATTATAAGTATACATATAGAACAACGTTCTTCCAACACGAACAGCTGGCTCAACCGGATAAGTATTACTCTCACTTAATATAGACGGTAAATCCCAGTATATTATGTACACTGCATTTCGTACGATTTGTTCGAATGCTGGCGGTCTTATCCTCCTTTCTGTCGTTCTACCATTCTTTACTTCATTATCATCTGAATATATATAACTCAAAGGTGACTGACTGACTGACTGACTGACTGACTGACATAGTGATCTATCAACGCACAGCCCAAACCACTGGACGGATCGGGCTGAAATTTCCCATGCAGGTAGATGTTATGACGTAGGCATCCGCTAAGAAAGGATTTTGATTAATTCTACCCCCAAGGGGATAAAATAGGGGATGAAAGTTTGTATGAAACTTTGTCAATTTTAAACCGATCGGGCTGAGACTTTGCATGCATAAAGCTACTATGACGTAGGCATCCCCTAAGAAAGGATTTTGAGATGCAGGCTATATAAACACTAAGCGATAACCGACATCCAAGCGGGCGAAGCCGCGGGCAATAGCTAGTTACATATAAAGTAGCATAATCTTATACAGTATACATGTGAATGTCATTCAGGCCGTTAATTAAACGGTGTCATTTAGTTAACTAGTTGGCTGCGAAATACATACACAATGTCGTGTTGATTCCCGGTAAAGTAGAATAGGGTTACCCCATCTCTTCTCGTAGGTGTCGTAGAAGGCGACTAAGGGATAAAGGATAAGGACAATAAAGGTATGATTCCGAAGCCGACCGCATACGACAACTGCCGACGCATGCAGCAGATACAGCGTACCCATTACTTGTTAAACTGCGATACGAATAAAGGGGACCATTGAGAATCCGCAATGAACTGCGTGCGTCGGCTGTTGACGAAATGTGAGTGTTAATTCACCTCTGCCTACCCTTTCAGGAATTTACAAGCGCGAATATATATGTATATAAGTTCACAGTTTAAGGCTTTTGATTTAGCATGTCGGAAAAGAGAGTGAAAGTCCGACAAGGATTGGCTTGCTCCGATTTTGTGGAACGTTCTCTCTATTGAGGTCAGTGTGTTCATCAGCGTCGAAGTGAAGACCGACATCTTTAATTCTGTTACCTCACAGGGATTAGCACTTATAGCATGAAACGTTTAGTAGTATATGAACATACATACATATACTTCCTCTTAGCGTTAATTCCCAGTCGCATCCGAAGCTTTCAGCTCGGAGTCTGGGGTCCGCTTTTACCAGTCTTAACCACGGATTTGACTAGACCTCGATATTTTCCGTGAAGCGATTGTCATCTGACCTCCACAACCCAATGTTAACATTAGGCGATATCGAAGTTTAGCAGTTAGACCGTTGTTTTTGGATTTTTGAGGGCTCCAACTACCCGTAACGACTGCCATAGATGTTCTCATGGCAACCGGGACCGACGGCTTAACGTGCTCTCCGAGGCACGACCAGACCAATGCAAATACTCATATTTCATTCACACAAATATTTGCACTGAGCGGGGATCGAACCCGCGCCTCCTGCGTAGCGGCCGCGTTCACTACCGCTACGCCACAGAGGCAGGTGAATGAATATTTTATCAATCATTGTATTAGGTCCCACGCAATAAAGGGTGAGCGTATTGCCATATTCCAGGCACTATTCTTGACTCGAGCCATGATTCTGAGGCTGAGCTTGAGCTGATATCTGTTTCATCAGACAGATATCAGCAAGGCGACTAAGGGATAGGACTGTTTAACATCTTAAACCGCCCTTGTCGCCATGTACGACATCGCATGGGAGGATATATATAGGGTGCCCAAATTCTACTGTACCGGGAACCACGCAGCAAACCACTAAGTAGTATAATTATTTGACAAAAGCGCTACGGTTTGTACCCCTGGGTCATATCCATATCTACAAGTTATTCTCGAGAGCAGTAACAAAGCATTCTGCGAAACGTCGACGAGTTCCAGCAACTGTTTTAAATTCAGCACGTTGGTCATTACGTATCCCATGATAACCGTCTAGATGAAAGTGCATATTTCTATGTTTATTACATCGTTCAGTATAATTTTGTAACACTTCTATACCGCTTTAGTAGTGTGCTATCTTAACGTAATCTACCAACCGCATCAATAATATATTTTACAACACACCTGCTCATAACAGTGATATTATTTTACCGCAATTAAGCACGGAATGACACCTATTATAAAACTGTGACTTTTTCATTACTATTATTCACAAAAGTGAGTTATAGATTCTTTTTTAAATTTTATAGGAAGTGTCTATAATTGTCTATGTTCTTAAAAAAGTTTTGATACAAAAAATAACGTGTTTAATAGTACGAATAAATTAATACGCCTATTGTATGGTCATTTGATGCATTTTCGTATTTAAATAAATAATTTCAACTTGTAATACTTGTGTAATAAACAAAATTTTTGCTCAAATTTAACTTTTTTTTTTTCTCTAAGTACAGAAAAAAAAACAGAGTAAAAAAAAGTTAAGTTCAAACCTCATTTTTTTTTAAATATGGTCGACCGCCATTGTTAAATGCGCGCGCATAGGAAAAGGAATTAATTTGTAGTATTGTTTATTTAGTATTTGTAGTATTATTTTATTCGCAAGTGTGTTGTAAAACGTCGTATGGCACGTGTGAGCATGATGATTACCGTCCTCGGCTGTCTTAAGACCCTCGCCTGGCGGCTCGGGTCTCAATGGCGCCTCGGCGGTAATCACCAACGTTGCTCACTTGTACCATAATGTACTATTATACTATAGAAAATCTAGAAACTATATCACTGCGTGGAAATGAATGAATGTTAATGAATGATTGAATGAATGTTAATTTGAATGAATGAATGTTAATTTATTCGCACGAAATACGGTACATTATAGTTACAATGGTATTCTGTATTACAGTAGGTAGCTTAACGTATTTCACCAAAATTGGCATGCAAAAATTTTAAGTGGTTCCTGGTAAAGTAGAATTTGGGCGACCCCATCTCTTCCCGTGCGGTGTCGTACAAAGCGACTAAGGGATAAGGCTGTGTAACATCGAAGCCCAAATCTGGTTCAAATTTTTTCTCTCTCTCTGTCTCTCCGGCTCCGACTCTCACGGTCGTCGACGTTTTTTGCTTTGGGCGAGGCTTGGTGGCTCAGTGATCAGACCATTCCCCACTGTACAGGAAAGATCGCAGGTTCGAGCCCCGCGCAAGGGGCTGTCCATTAATCATGTGAGGCTCAACAGGGGGGGGGGGGGGGGAGGTTCGGAAAACATCACGAAATATCACCAGGGGGGAAGGAGGGGTATATTGGGATATCACGTGTATTTATTTTTTCTTATAACTGATGATTTTAGTCACGATTTTTAGTTTTCTAGCATTAAATAATAATAATAAAAAATACACGTGATTTTGGCAAGGGGGGGTAGTCTAAAACCTCACAACGTATCACCATGGGGGAGGGGGGGTTAGAAAATTGCTAAAAAAAACATCACGTGATTAATGAACAGCCCCTAAGCTGTATTCGCTTTTTCTATCTAAAAACGAATCATTTTTGTATTTGCCTTTTTGAAAACATGTTTGATCTACCTGTTCACGAACTCATGAATCAGAACTTATATCCACGCGGTATACGCATTCCTTTCATTTCGCTACATTATGGCACTTGACTGCTAAAAGGTTGCCGACCGCTGGTTTCAAGTAATTACACGATTTGAAACTCGGCCATTATCGTATATTCCTACAGTAAATAATTAGAGTTGTGTATATCCGTAATAAATCCTAACCGGTAGTTTGTTTTAACATTACGGCATATAATGGAACGTTAAGTACGCAATAATAGGTTAAAACAAATTTAAACAGCCGAAGCATTTGTATAGTTCAATTGTTTATTCACGTGTGTTACGTATTCTGTTTATACAAAGATAATTGTGTTAATATCACAGTTAATGATTATATTGTTATAACGTTACTATAGTCTTTGCATCGATTCAATAATTAGTTATAAAAAAGTGAGTATGCGCGGGATGCATAAAAGTAGTCAAGGCAAGCCCTATGGCATATACAGCACACTACAAACGTGGACACAACTTGCATAGAAATATTTAACGACCATTTAATAGATAAAAAGCGGGAGTGCATCGTGAAGGCAACACAAGGTAAAAAAAAGACTGACAAAAGTAAGTAATGCAAGAGATGTGTATAAAAATAGTATGTTCTATCGGATCTAGCACTGTGGGACTACCGCGTTAGAATATGAAGGTAGACCATCGTCATCAGTAAAATAACACTGACAAAACTTGTAGTAGACAAAATACATTAGCAGTATTTAGTAACATCTTCTATAATACCTATTTATTACTATTTTATTAATTTAAAAATAAAAAAGCAATATGCCACCAGCACTGGATACAGATATTCAAGCTACTAGGGTTTAGGCCTCCATAGAAAGGAAAATTCTCCCAATATGCACCGTACCGAGTAATATTGCTCTCTGCATCAAGCTTTTGACCCAGCTGCCTAACGCAAGCATCTTGATTTATTGGGCGAGGCTCTTGGCCATTAGTCCGCGAGCCGACACGAATACGCTCTTCACATATATCGATATTGAGCTTGGGCGAAAATTTTTATTTGTTTTTCTTTTTTCAGGTTTTACGAAATTCACTTTTTCGTACATCTCTGTCATGGTGCACCATAACGTGATAAGATACTCATTAACAACGATGAACTTATTTAAGAACATTTACAAATCTTTGAACATCGACGCAGATTTGCAAGCAAATCTTGGTGTTTCAGAGGATGAATTTCACTGAGTATAGACTTACTCGAAATTTCTTCTTCGAAGATAATAAGTCAACGATTCATCGTGAATACTTCGCTCACACGCTGATATTTTTCTACATATCAGCTACATGTTCATTTACGGAAAACTACAAGTTGGAAAATGAAAGAGTGAAATCGGATGCCAAGAGCATAGCAAGTGGAAAAATGTCTGATCTATACAGTAAGAAACGTGGAAATGTTCAAGTCTTGGTAGAGAATGAGTGTCATCAACTCGATTATCAGTAGGTGAGATAGTGGCCATACGTGGGGCTTTCTACTAAAAGTCCATGCATAAGAATATATGAATATGACACAATATAAAATTTAGCATGTTCTATCTTCGCTTTTCTCCACAGTGTAAATTCTTAGAGACAGTTTCATGTCATATGAATTATGCAAATTCGTAGTGCAACCCAAGCCGAGATTTACGTCTAGAAAGTGTGCGCTCTCACATTATAAATAATGTAACTGTATATAACCCTACTTCCGACAGATATAAAAAGCATCTTAATGTAACTTTTGTCTCTGCGGGTACACGCTGAACTTCATAGTATAATATTATGAATTTATGAATAGCTTTTCAAGGTGGTAATACTACAGAGGGCAAAGGAGTTAAGTATTCACCCTTACATAAACTTTATATGCAATAGTGTATACTTATTTTCTTTGACATATTATGTACTTATACGTATATATGAAGTCATGCTTCTTTCCCTCTAGGACAGGCAAAGACAACAGCCTATTCTTATACAACAGCCTAACTTTTCATACAAGCTTGCCTGTTTCGGGTGATTCTGTCCTGCAAGTTCTTCGAATCGATACCTGCACCCAGGATTGCATTAAGTCATGACCGTATCCATTCCAGTAGGTATTAATATGAAATTCTTATAACATTCACATACGTTAGCCACAGCCATGTAGATCTGAATGGTAAGCGTGTCCTATTGTTATAGCAGGTAAGAGGAAATTTATCGGTGTTTTAAGTGAATGTGAAAATTCGGAAACATTTAAAGCAATTCGAATGCCGTCGTAGAGTTCTATTCCCATCACGACGTGAAGGCAGACTTACAATAAAAATACATTGTCACGAATTGACGCAAGTCACGTACAGCCTCGTTCCATGTTATAGATTCAAAGCTTCGTTCCGCTCTGTAGCTTTGGCATCAACAGGTAAGTGAGCCATTTGTTTTCAAGGTGAAACATCTCCGATGAATAAGGTCTTGACATATACCACGAGTATGCGATCAGGAAGACAGACAAGGATTGTAAACCTTTTTGCCAGAGTACGTCACATAACCGAAAAGGTTATGCACCTACGTAACATGGAACCATTTTTATATTTATGTTTTCTCATAGTATTATTCCAAGTTTATTTGGGGTCGGCGCATAGTTTTATCATAGTAGTATACAGAACAGTATATTTAAATGCGAAACTAATAATTGATATTCTAACTTTAAGCGGCACAATCGAAAATCGAAAACCGTTCCCGCTAACAGATGCTGTGATGGATTACCCCGTCACTTTATTGCCTGTTTTTTTACTCCCTTGACCTAAACCGGTGGCTTTTTGTAGGAGTGTATCTACGATTCATAAATCTTCATATAGATATACGAAAATGGTGTGACCTGAAAGAATTGAAGTTCAGGTCACAAGCACTCGAAACAGTAGAAAGATATCATCTGGACTTCACATCCAACAGATGAATAATAAAAAAAAATAAGTGGCTTGTGTGAATTACTTAATTACCATAGAGGAATATTGGCGTGTGTAAGGACTAAAGTAGACCGCGGGCTATTGCCTCTGCCTACCCCGAAGAGAAAAGGGCATGGATATGTATCCATGTAAATATTTCTATGCTACAATACCTAAATAATTTTCTGGTAAAAGAAAAACAAAAATTGTATTAATAAATCTACAATGTTAGAATAAACGTGGAGGAATGTCGTATTACAAGAGGAAAATCTTCAAGATACTATAAATATTGATGTATTCTTGAGATGGCTTTTACCATATTCAGACGTGGAGTGGCAAACCCTTATGAAAAAGCAAATACTTTGGCTGAGCTCGCACCTGTAGCCCGACACTACAAAAGAATGCTGAGTAACGCCTGCCGATTTTTCGGCTAAGAAATAATTCACTTGTTGATTCTACTCTCTAGCCTACATTTCTTTTATGTATTATTTATTTTACCTCCAACAAGTTTTGGCACGTTATCCGGTTAGCGTAAGTAGCAACACAACGCTAACGCTACACATTAATAACGGACGACACAGAATATCGGATGTGTTACGTGGAAATATTTCAACTAAGTACTACAACAACGTTAGACGACGATAGTAAACTGTTAGTTTGTAGTAAACTAAGTACGTATTTATAAAACGGTGCGGTTAAGAGATTTTTACTTGGAGTACCTTCCTGAATAGACAAGACATTCATACAGAATGCTGGTAATTATATATTATTATTATGATTATCATAAATGAAAAGAGGATAACATGTACAAACATAAATAGATTCTTAAAAACTAAAGAAACAAAAAGCAATGAAAGGAGGCGAAACGAGACGATAAAACGTAATGAGCTGAAGCGAAACAAGGCGCAACGGACTACAGTAAAATAAAATTTATATTGCCGTAGCTTATTCTCAATATCGTTAAAGTTTAATTTTAATCTCCCAAATACCAAAATCAACAAATATAAACAAGATTTCAATTCACTCGTACTTCAGCAAATAACATAATATATATAGGTATTTGTCTAGCAGAATATAGGATACAAATGATCAGAATGAAAGTGATCAAAACTTCTATGACGTTGAGATTTCAATTTCACGCTAGCACTACTGGCCATAAAAAGAAAATCTGGGTGTGCACAATCTCTGAAACTTAATACCCGTCGCGTCGTGAAAGCACCGGCTATCAGCAGACAGAATACCACGTGAGCAGGTGACTATCTAAATATTCTCATAGTAAATATACTTGACGTAATAATGTATTTCTATGTGCTAAGCTGTAAGCTGTAATCCGGTGAGTAGGTATCGTAAATTCCGATAGGAAGCTAAGCTTGCCACATTATTTAGAACAGCCTGGATTTCAGGCGGTCGCTTTAAAGCTCCGGCTTTATATTCAAGGTGAAATAATTATATAACATGCACAATAGATTCACATTTTACAAGGAAGAATTCCTTAGAGCAGTCTCAAATTCCTTCGTCGGCGAATAACTAAATGTTTGTTACGGCGGGCCTTAGTTGCGACATCACGAGGCAACTATGTGTCGAAGAATGTGTTTATGGTGCCAAGAATGAAGCTCCTTAGCAGCGGCGGGCTTCTGTGCTGTAGTTCGGAATATCTACTACCTACACTTGTAACAACTTCATTTTGTGTTTGAACATCCTTTTTATATTATAACCCCTAGAGCAATTCGTTAGCCCTATGCTAACGAATATTGTGACGTGTCATATACGTTATGTGAGTTGTTACCAAAAGCGATATATTAAGGGATGAAAATACTATAAATAAGGGATGAAAATAAATTCAATGAGCTAAAGTTAGAATAGTTTTTATGCATATAGGTAATGGGGGCTGATAAGACGTATGGTACTATATCTTTATTGCCTGATTTACCCTTTAAATTCATCGTAATTCCAATTAAACTTCTCAAATGCCAGAAATCCTTTTGGCTAAATGTTAAATTTCAAAGCTTTCGTTATGAAAATTCCTTGAATATTATGAGGTGATGGATTATTTATTTAATTTTAAAATGGTTAGCATTGTTGTATTATACACAAATAAGCTTTTACTATCTAAAATCTGTAGTTAAAAATATTTCAGATACTTAATAATTCGTGGTCTATATAATGTGTTGAATGTAAAGTGACCTAGAATAGTGATAATTATGATATTATGTAATTTATACCTTTATAAGTATTTATCATTGTATCCTACGTGATTAAATAAATTTAAGTGCTTGCTTTTGCGTGAAACGAATGGATATCGAACATATGATGTAAGACAAATTAAGTGAACGAATCAACTGAAGTCAACCTCGAAAAATATACGCAGACCAAAAGGACACGAGACCAGTGTGCCCGTGTAGAAAATATAACGACGACAAAGGAAGGTCGTGAGTTATATAAAGATAAAAGTAAATCGATTGCTGGCCTCCCTGCCTATCCCAGAGGGAAAACAAAGTATATTTTATGTTACAAGCATTTAAAAATGGGAGCCTATAGTAAGGATTGAAACAACTACCGTCCAACAGGCAGCGAGTTCACGCTGTAAACATTTCGCAAACGGGGCTTTAATCCCGGTCATAAAAGTAATCCGCTCATAAAGTTACGCGACGATGGACAACATAAGGGTAGGGATTTACTCTCACAAAGATTTCTAAGTAATTAAGATAAAATACCACGAGTTTTTGTATGTAACTGGAAGCCAGTAGCTCTCGTTTTTCAACGCTCATATACCGAATTAATCCTGGAGTATGCAATAAAGCTGCTAAAGTATTTGTGTTCCAGACGAAATTACCCATATTGAAAATACCCTTCGACGCTAACAGCCAGCTGAAGGCTTATTTATACGCTCGTGTATAGACTTCCCGTCTGCGAAGGCGAGTAAAAACCTAGCTACCTACATTAAATTTAAGGCCGTTGTGAATCGTTAAATTCTTAAACTTAATACAGACCGACAGCCTTACAAACTGGCGGCGTATTGATTTGTAATTACAAAATTGCTTTTGTTTAAGTTATGCAAAGTATTTGCTATTAAAACGGATTTAAATTGCGAATGAGTTTTATTTGAACAGGCAAGTTTGAAAGTTGGAAAATTTGGTTGATTGATATAAAAATTAATGGTTATTTGTTTATGAAGGGCACTTGAGCGTGTTTATCATGATCTTAGTGGTGGGAGATAAAGGGGTTGGATTACAAAAACGGTCGTCCATCACAGTCTCTGTCAACAGGGCTCCCCATCAATGCCGCAAAAACAATTAGTAGGTCAATATTTATTTAATTGCCACCGCTCGTGAATGATAACCGGTAACAGTCATTGCGTGCTTTTGTGTGATGAGAGAAATATTATACTGACAAGCTTGATCTATGATTTTGTTTGTTTACTCTTTCTTTTATATGATAATGGAGGTCAACACTGTGTAATGTTTTATATTATGGGTCTTGTCTATTGTAGTGAAATACCACATTTTACGGGATATGGGGTCGCATATTATAGTTATACCTCTGGTGTTACAGGTCTTGAATAGGCATCGGTAACCACTTATCATCAGGCTTTACCTTTAGACTTTTCATGGCAATGTTAGTTAACGCTTATAATTAAAATAAACATCATCATCATCATCCTCATCTTTGCGTTAATCCCGGTCGCATCCGAGGCCCTCACCTCGGAGTCCGGAGTCCGCATTCCGGCTTTTACTTCGCCAATTGATACAGTCTTGGGCATTCCTGGTTGTGAGACCATTTGCACGCATGGCATCCTCCACGACGCCAAGCTAGCACATTATAATTAAAATAAATGTGTTTACATAATTAACTTAACAACTGTCTTCATAAATATATTTATTCATTAATCATATTTAAATCCAATAAAAATGCAAATTAACAAATGAATATTTGATTTCAAGAGACGATAAAATTAACTGTGATTCATTATAATATACTAGCTTTTGCCCGCGGCTCCGCCCGCGTGGATGTCGGTTATCGCGACCAAACATAGCCTATGTCTTTTCTCAAGGTCTAATCTACCCCTATACCAAATTTCATCAAAATCGGTTCAGCGGCAGCAGTCGTAAAAGTGAGACAGACAGACTGACAGACAGACAGACAGACAGGCAAACAGACAGACAGACAGAGTTACTTTCGCATTTATAATTTATAATATTATATAATATATAATATAATAATATAATATTATATTAGTAGGGATTAAGTTCATATCATTCCAATAAACCTACTGAAAAAAAAATAAACTTGATGCCAATAAAGCCTACGTATAATTACTTAATTTTCATAGCACCTCTAGACGTGAATAATTAATACCTACTAGTGTGCATTTATAATTTACCTATTCACTTAAGCACTTAAGCGGTGTGTTGGTCCCAACTAAACCAAATAGGAGAGGGCCTTTTAACAGGGCGCGTAATAGCCAACCTAAGCTCACACGAGGATTGTATAATATTGAATGGTCTCTTTTGTTCACCGGTATAAAGCATACTCATTCAATGTCAAATTGTTGCTCACGTAAGTTTCTGACTCAAAAGGACAACCTTTAAAGAAAATAATTTTCCTTCTTTTCCTTTTGGTATGCAAAATGAATGCTTTGTGTAATTTGTTCACAAGATATTTTGAGGAAGTAAGTAATCTGATAAGGATACACAATGAGCATGGTGAATAGATCTCACAGAATTAAGTGAAATCTATTCACGAAAATAAATAAAGTAGGGAAAATGGGAACATCTGAGGCTAATGACTCTTGTGTTCCGATGGAAACAAATGACACGGAACAAATATTCGTTGATATAAGACTTCAAAGAGCCCTCTCTAATTTTATGAAAAATATTGCTCTATGAAATTGTGAATGATACAGATTGAGAAATATTTCTTCTTCGGTATTAATAGCTTGCAATTTTTGTAACTATTTATAGTTACATTATCTATCTATATAAAAGAAAGTTAAAGTTACACAATTTATAACTCAAGAACGGCTGAACTGATTTGACTGAAAATTGGTGAGGAGGTAGCTTAGAACCAGGAGAAGGACATAGGATACTTTTTATCACGTTCCCGTGGGACATGGCATAAACTCTAAATGTATGTACGCGCATTACCTCCCAATGACTGCACCAAATTGGATAATTCTTTTTGTTTTGTGTTCGTTATTGTGTGGATAAGAAATTCGATATGTTCACGTTACGATTACGATAGTTTTTCATGCTAGGGGCTCTGAACGAAGATTAATACACCAATGTTTATGGTATATATATTATATATATCAGCAATATGGCATCCTTTATAGTAAGACCTAGGATCACAGCTTGTGATTGTGAAAGCTTACTCACATTCATCCCTGAACATGCAGGTTTAAAATTAAACATAACGTTTTGACATTCCACAGCAACTATCACACGAAAATGTCTGCAGCAAAAGGCTTGTTGTAGCGCTTTGCGACATAAACACTGTGCTACATTTGGAAAGTTGTCTGTCGCATGAAGATGTCGCGGTTACATTCCACCGGCTCCCTTTGGCAAGCACGTGCATTCCGCGCACGACTTAACAAAATTCCACGGGCGTCCCAGGGGTGATGTTGTGTCTACTACACGCCGCAAAAGGTAAATAACTTAATAAGTGTCAAAGCGTGTTTGTGTAGAGTATACCCATCTGGTTGGTTTACTTGTCTGCCATACTTAATCGTATCGTAGATCCAAATTCCAGACCGCCTTAAATTGACCTAAATTTTAGTTTGCTAATATTTTTTGTTGTGCCTAATTTTTATAAAGCCAAAATAGCGATAAATTTGGAGTTTTATGTGTCGTTTTAAAATCAATAATAAATTAAGTTAGTGCTTTAAAAAAATGCGAGATGTTTGAATTGAATCGGTTACTAATTTCTTGTTTTTTGTAATAGTTAGTTATTATTAACTTGATGAGTAGTCTGGTACCCAAATAATAAGATACATGAAGTGATATATAAATATGATTCGGATGAAAGAGTCCATTGACAGATCTACTAGGCTTTATGTCACTTTTGTGACTAGGGGCAGGTTTTGGAGGGAAGACGAATAATAAATATTTTCTTTACTTCATTTCACTGAGAGAGTCTCAAAGGATAAAAGTGTCTCTTCAGTATATCTTCTCATTCAAATTGCCACTCAATATGAAACCTGCTTTATATTCATCATTCTGAACGTGAACATTGTGTGTAGGTTCTCAAAATAGGTCTGTTAGATTTCAATTCAAGTGATTTGAGAAGATAAGGTTTGGCTAAGGTCAATCAGGTTTCTTCTCTATAAAAAATTGAATAACGGTAGGTACACCTGCTGTCTCTGCTGATTTAGGGACGAGGATCTGTCTAAAACTGTTTGCTTAAAGTTTGGAGATTAGACACCAGACGTTCCCGTAAATGCTAAATTAATGGAATTATTGAAAGGAGTAGAAAAGTAATGCCCGGTCTCCAAATTGCAAGCTCGGATCGGCTGCAATCGCTCAGATGGCGAAGAAGTAATCAATTAACATATATACATATAGGTACTCACATCACCCAAAGGGGTAGGCAGAAATGTATTAGTACCCACATTTAACCAACTATGATTTTCGGTCCCACGAAAAGGGGGTGAGCCTATTGCCGTCAAACGGGCACTTAGTCATGGAATACAGTCGGATACATTTACTGTCGGACGGAAAACAGCCCTATCCCTTAATCGCCTTCTACGACACTCACAGAAAGGGTCTGAAACATAATAACACAACAACAACATAACATAACAACATTATAACATAATAGGTGGGGTGGCGCTGGTCTACTCCACTTAAATTAATCCGTAAACAAGTTATAATACCTAATCACAGTATACACTACATATCTACTCGAAAATTAGTTGTAAGATGTAGATTGTTTCACATCCAGATTTTTTAACAAATCATTTACTACGAGTAATATCCCATCTCGAAGAAAGTAAGGACAACATAACAAAACTACGGCAAAGATTCCCCCTCGCATTCAACAAAAGTTGTTGCCTAAAAGTTAGAAACGCAATAAATATATAGTATCTACGTATCAGTGAAATCGAAATGTTGGCGTTCAGTAACACCCGCATAAGTATGAACAGATTACACGTACTGTGAATAATGCACAGAACCCAAAGAAAGACGGCGGGCAGGTAAGCTTCTGCAGGCTTCTGCAATAATAATATTGTATTAAAGTTACATCGTCAGCGACTGACTCGTTAGATATAGGAATAACCAGGAATAAAGTTTTAACAACTAGGGTACAGTACTCAGTTTTTAATTTTGCACTCATTGTATATCGCCTAATGTTACCGTTGGGTTGTAGAGGTCAGATGGCAATCGCTTCACGGAAAATATCGTGGTCTAACCAAATCCGTAGTTAAGACTGGTAAAGCGGACCCCAGACTCCGAGCTAAAAAGCTTCGGATGCGACTGGGAATTAACGCTAGGATGAAGAAGACTCATTGGAGAGAAGAATAAAAGTTCGGTTAATATCGGCTTGCTTTAGTGTTTTCTCTATAACTTACAACGCATGTATACTGCTTAAATTCTTGATAAAATAGTTAGAACCAAAGTTATTGTTATACCTAGTTTAATTTATGTCTGGACTATAAATATCTATACAATATATGTACTATAAAATAAAATAAAAATATAAAGATTAGATTGTTTGTTTGTTTGTATTGAATAGAATCCGTAACTTCTGGACACCCGAAAAATTATTATACCAATAGAAAGCCACGTTATTTGTGAGTGACATCCATACTAATATTATAAATGCGAAAGTAACTCTGTCTGTCTGTCTGTCTGTCTGTTACACTTTCACGCCTAAATTTTGATGAAATCTGGTATAGGGGTAGATTAGACCTTGAGAAAGGACATAGGCTATGTTTGGGCGCGATAACCAACATCCACGCGGGCGAAGCCGCGGGCAAAAGCTAGTAGGCTATATATCATCACGCTACTGTTCAAGTGAGTGGAGCAGTAATTTGATAAACATAAACGATTTTAACTACTCTATAAAGGTAAGACTTGCCTTACAACAATTTCCTTTGATATTGATATGTAGTAATATAATCATAAGATTTCTCGCTTGTATCGGTAGGTAGGTATGTTTTTTAAAAGTATAGTGATTGAAAATTCATAGTAATGTTCTCACAAGTACTGTAATTGTCATTCCAGAAGATTTGTTCACCCTAATGATATAATGAGGAAAGTTTATGTTTGTTCTCTGAGGTTCTCACAAAACCTCCCCACAAGTAGAAGTTACATGTGATATAGAAAGTTTACTATCCGACTCCTTGTATTGTATGTTGGCTGCGCAAACGAGGACGTCTCGGGAATCACTGTAGGTACTTGTATAACTTATCTTCTTTATTTGAGTTAGGAAGTAACATGAATAGATTCGCTTTCATGAAGTCATTGGATCGTAAATTTGTCAAGGTGTTAAATCCGTATAGGTATTATAGTCAATATAGAAAGTTAGTATTCTCAAGTATCTTGATCAGTAAAGTTAATGAAGGTAGATACCGAAGAATTAAAAGCGTTCGCCATGCATTTATTTCAACTTCGTGTGAGATTGCTCAGTGTGCTCACCTCAAAACTGATACAGACTCTGGGTCTGATTCCACTAGAAAAATGTTAAAATAATTACATTCAAATTCAAGTATACCACAGATTAATAAATAGTTACTACGTAACTATACTGAGTCATACCACAGATTAATAAATAGTTACTACGTCATAGGTCATACTTTATCATTAATTGAAATCTGCAGTGCACTTACAATTTTTCATTCAGTGGACGGTAGGTTCGTTTTTAGGGTTTTATTCTTATGTTTGCTTACTACCAAAGACCTCAACATAAATTTTGTATCAATATTAAACAATAAAACAGCCCACAATATTGTTTAACGAACATACAGACTCATTTCTTGATAGTAATACACTTACTTTCAAATTGCAAAACTTTGTCCAACTACATTTTACATCCACATAGATCACATAACAAAACAATAAGTAGGGGTCCTAAAGTAGGACCCCTACTTATTGTTTTGTTATGTGATCTATGTGGATGTCATCATCTACGGCAACCAAGGATATCTCACCACTAGCATTCTAGCAGCACAGTAGCATTCTGTTAGTATGGCAGACGCTCAAATGATAGGCAAAATATTGATAGTCAAACATGAAAACTAAAAGCAAACCCTGCGCTCGTATTTAACCAGGATCATTCCTGAGATGACGAAGATGAAATTTCATATGGTAACAGATTCAGTAACAGACAAATGTTGTTTATTTCGTTGAATACCTATTCAAAATTTTCAACACTCATTACTCCAATATCAAAGAAAGAAAAGTAATACTAATTTGCAAGCCTTTACTCTTTAAAAAGAATCCAAGTTCTTCAGAAGTTTTATAACATTTTATACTCTGTACAAGGTAAGATGTTATTGTTCTAAGAGAAATGAATTCTAAAACTTCAAGATCTTTTGTAAGTGGTTACAATTCTGACTTGAAAAAGGCTCTAACGGTCGCTATGAATCTTTGAATCTTTCTTAAGTCTGACAAGTACTGCTTGTAACCACTTATTTAGGAGCACTAGTTATTTATAAAACACTAGCTTCCGCCCGCGGCTTCGCCCGCGTGGTGTGTTGATAAAAAGCAGCCTATATGTTAATCCAGGGTATAACCTATATACATACCAAATTTCAACCAAATCGGTCCAGCCGTTTATGCCTGAAAGAGTAACAAACATCCACACATCCACACATCCATTCTCACAAACTTTAACATTTATAATATTAGTAGGATTGGAAATTATTTCTGAGAAAACGGGTAAACGAGAAAATAGTATATAATCAAAAATTAAACTCAAATATTTTATATATCTTTCTATATTGGACTAATCTGTCAGCAGTTATTGTATGATTATGATTAGTGTTTCATACGCCTGAAATATCGATCGTGTTCACGCAACTCACAGGAACCTAGTCTCAGGTTAAAAGTAACCAAATTTCATCCAGATTCATTAATCCTTTTAGGGATGATTAAATCAGCATATTTATATCTATCCAAGCTGATCTGCCATTAGCTGAATTAATAATACATATTTGGAACTAACTGCTAACTAACAATTGATAATACATATTTGGAATAAAAATAGTTATTTGCTAACCATTTTATTGCATTTCATAGAATAAGCGACGAATCATGAAAAAATAAAATACTTGTAACTGCCATGATTATTGATTAATTCCTGCAGCATACGCAAGCAGTATGTGCGACAGGCATTTGAATAGTTCTCGTATGTGAAAAATCGAAAACCGAAACAAAGAATACGGATATAATTTATCTGACGGAACATTCAGCACGTGACACCGTAGACTCGATGCAAGCTGGCGATTCGAATCGATTGAATAAATTTTAATATTATCAAAGGAGCCTGCAGCCATCGCTGCCCAACTGGAAATCGAATGTAATTACTGTATATATGATTGATATTGATAAACAATTTATACGCTATTAAACAATGTTAATATGTTTCCGAGAATTTATTTACGATGCTGTTTAATTAAATCTACTGCCTGCCTGTATGAAAATTCTTGCGCATTATTTTGTTATCATAAAATATGAAACAGTAAAATATAATCAACATGTTTGTAACTTTAGTAATAATTTGGTATTATCGGTTCATTAAGTTTATAAACACTGTTTTTTTAAACAGTAAATAGAATATATATTTAAAATTTTACCTTATATCGCTGATTCTATAATAATATAAAAGGGCCACATATCGGAAATATCTTTTTACAGAAGAGCAAATTAAAAAACATATAAATTAGCTACCAATTTTTTTTTCTTGTATTTATACGTCAAACACTGTCAATATATCTTATTATACATATACAACATATACTCAGCTTCCCTTGTAAATCGCTAGAAATTGGTAAATTAGAAAATCAATTAAAACTAAACCTACCTGACTCTTCATAGGATCGGTGTTCAACTGGCACATATAAGTTCCCGAGTCTTTAGGCTCAACGCTGTTGATGTACAGCTTCCAGGTGTTGTGCCCGTTGTGTGTGACCGCCAGCCGAGGGTTGAGAGTCACCATGTGTGTATGTATTGCTATGATTGTCTTCGTGTCCGATTTTATCCATGCCACCTGCAATTTCGAAAGCTTTGAGGTCGAAATATCTCCACATATCATATCGAAACTTAGTTTTAATTATTTTATTTAAGATATTCTGCACATATCCATTCAATAATTTAAGTATCTTCAGTATCTGTTCTCCATCCGACAGTAAACATACAGCCCATGAATAAGTGCCCGCTTGACGGCAATAGGCCCGCTCCCTATTACATGGGACCGAAAATCGTATTTGGCGAAATGTGGGTTGCCTGGTAGAAATCGCTTAAAGCGATAAGGCCGCCCATTGTACCATTTCTCTAGTTTTAGTTAAATAATAATGTATCTCTTTAATTTGGTGTACAATAAAGTGTATAATAAATAAATAAATAAATATTATTTGCACACTTTGCAATATCATTTACACACCTTACTCTATGTAACTTTAGGCAATCATGTCACTTTTAGAAGAAGCTTAACACATTCCAAATTTATCGATAGCCTTAGGTCGTACTTTTTTCTTTTGATTCATTGAATTCAGTTCGCAATAAGCTACGCGCATTGGAACATACGCGTAGCTTATTGCCTTTTCGGGTGTAGATACTTAAATATATATAAAAAAAAATGACTAGTTAAAACTGAAGTAGTTTTATTTTAGCTTTATAACAGTGACTTTCAGTATTGAAGTCCCAATTGCTTTTAAGATGTCAGTTGTGAGTGTTTCCATCATTGCCAGAAAACTTTTACTCCTTGAGAACCGCCTCTATCTCGCTCAAATTAATATCGGGTAAACGGAGGAAACCTGTGTCTGCAGCTTCAATTCTGAATTACTTTATTATTCTTTGTATTTGTAATGTAATCTAAATGTTAGTAACCAAAATATAATTAGTTTTCACTTTTACGATAATAGTTATTAAACTTTCTATCCGGTTAAACAGTAATAATTCGTCATGTTCCTAAACAAACATAAAGTATTATTAATCTATCAAACATACGACGTTACAATTGTGGAATAATTAATTAAATTTAGTGAATTTTTTTACCTTGTAATCACCAAGATGATGGACTGTACATGTGAACTGCACATCTCTGCCTTGGGCTACCGTTAGATTCTCAAGTGGTGATAAAAACTCTGGCTCTTGTTCACTGTACCCCGATCCTTGTAACTGACCTGTCACGGAGAAAAAAATCTCATAAGCCTTCACTAAATATGTATATAAAAGCTGACTGATTAGACTATGCTTACTAAGAATCCAGAGGAACAGATAATATATAATGATGTATGTCCTATCACGGAGAAAATAAAACAATCTGATGTACCTTAGAGTATCTATCCAGGTAAGATAAATACTCTAAGTGATGTACCTACTAAGTCTTAAATAAATATATACCTACTGCGGGCTAAAGATTAATTAGCCAGCCCCAAAGTCAGCACGCTATGTTTACTAAGAATCTAAAGGAACAGGGCATTATTAATTATGATACCTACTTTAGTAATTCAGGGTGCCTATTAAACAAAATATTTACTTGCGAAATAATAACTAAATCTACAGAGCATACAATTCCAAGAATTAATTAACTGACAGTTTACAGGGGCTCTTGATAAACAATACAGCGAACAGTTGGATCAGCTTTATATTCAACGATGGCCAAATACAATCAGAAGAAATACAGGTCGAATTGGCCTTTCAAATTGGTTTAAATTGGGTCAGGCTTGCACAAACAAAAGTGGGGAAATTGCTGATACTACCGAATCCTATAGCAATTGATCTACTTTCATTAAATATATTTCTGCATCCGTAACCAAAAATTGCGGCTGACTACTGATTTCGCTTGCCCATGCATTTTTGTTTAAATTTTATAAAACTGTTAATATATTCTTAAGATGTTCTCGCTCCTCGTATTTAATTTGATACATATATAATTGTTTAAACATAAAGAACGAACTTTATAAATAATAGGAACCAAGATAATGAAAATTGAACTGCGTTATATTGTTAGGAAAAAAACTAATTTACTTAAATTGTGACAATGTGAAATCAAGCCTACGATGACGAACAAAACTCAAATGAGTAACTGTGAAGTAACTCGTGAAAATGTCCAAGTGTTGATTTACAAAACGTTCAGTGACTTATATTCTAAAACGTAATTAATTTGTGGAATGCCCGCAATAAACCACTAGCATTTAGTAACAGAATAATTCAACATGGTGTACCATATGAACGCGCGAGTTTCAGTTTTCGGCGTTCGGTATTCGGCGATTAGAGGCGTAAATCGGGAAAGGTTGTCGCATAAAAAGGGTCACACTAAATGTCCCATACTGTGACATCAAAACGATTAATGGCTTCGTGCGGGATTTCGGAACGCCGAATATTTTCGTTCAATTCGGCTAATGCGTAGCTGAGATTAAATACATTTTTCTCTTTTTAGCCCGCACCACAAAATGAATCAATTAGAAAAATGGTTGGCGCCTCCATTATTTTTTCCCATTCATTATTTGTAATCACAGATATCTTCGAAAATTGTAATCAAGTGACTTTATGCAGTAAGTAGTATAGTATAAAAGAGAGTATAGAATTTTTGAGTACATTATCATTAAATAAATACAATAATTATCATTATCCAATATTTATTACAAAAGTTATAAATTTTTATTATCTATGAGTTTAATAGGCAGATGCTTGTAAATTTATTAAACAAGTTTTTCATCAGTTCATTGGTTTTAATGAATAAGGGATACTCGCCCGCTTATTAAACCTATCAAGTGTGTAATAATAACATTTTATTAATTTTCTAGAGCAAACTGAAGTACATAATATTGAAATGTGAAATCTGAGAACTCAAGGTTCATCGATCTCAAATCTGAATTATTTTTCGGATGGTAACATTCTTCCGACCTTTGACTGCTAAAAAGCAGCTGAAACGGCGAGTTAGTTTTACACTAATGAATGACACATCTTCTCTTCGTGAGTGATAATCATGACATATATTGGCATGAATGTATTTGTATGTATGCGTTTCCAATTACAATAAGACTTTGGCTTGTAGTCCTGATTCCTTAAGTTAGCTAGGTTATTATATTTATCACGCTAAAAAAATTAGTAGCACGAAAAAAATCTGCTGAAAAATCACTGAAAAAAGCGCGAACAATGCAGCACCATCATTATCTTAATGTTATATCCAGTTTAATCTTAGCTACTCATCATGTTGCTCGGGGACTGCTTACTACTTCTGTTATCATGGGAACGATTGCGCCTGTCCCACCTTCCCGAGAGAAAGTCTGCGACAAAGACTCGCTATCAATTGACAGGTCTATCGACTTTTATATGAGGTTGGGTTAACTCTAAAGGTCATGGTGGGTTCATACACCTGGAGTATACATAGTACAATACGCGACATATTGTTGATGCAAGAGTGAACCAGTACCTAGTTATAAAATATGAGTATTAGGTATATGTGATTCATTTTATGATACAATTTTAATATAGTTGAAATGTGTTAGTGTGGTTAGGATATACAAGTATTATGTGGTTTTATGGTTTACTCTACTAGGCTACTGATACAAAATAATGTAGGTAGGTGCCTACCTAATTAGATTAACTTACATGTTTTTAAATGCCCACTAAAAATGTCCACTGAGTTTCTACTCGGAGTTTTATTAGCTCAGGGCTGCGTTTTGAGTTAGTATAGTATGTAACTGGTAGTCTAAATCTTACCATTATACAATATTTGACTTGTGTATGTGATTACGAAAATAAATAAAATTTAGACAGATCCATCCAAGTTCTAAAACCTATAAAATAAGTTATGATTAGTTTATATCTAAATAGCACATTGAGTGTTCAAGAATAAACCACACAACAAAAATATAAAATAATAAACTTTTTACATATTTAGTTATTATATAGTTCCAAGTAGGTATACATAAAATCTCTGTGGGTACATTTGAATTTTAAAGTAAAAGTATACCGGTTTTCCTGGATGCAAAACTTTAACAGTTTAAATAAGGTGGTACGGTAATCGCTAAGATATCGGACTTGCAGTAAAGTTGTACCGGAGTTTCACCTGCCACCTCCCAATGTAAACCTTTTCTTCATACCTGCAGGTAATGTCTTTCCTTTGTTATACCTACTTACCGTTCATCTATATCTATCTTCTATCTTCTATATTATACTATTATGTATATAATTGTAAATTTAATTTATTTATTTATTCAGACAATTTTAGTCCACATACAATAATATAATAGTAATAGTAAAAGGAAATAACAATGAGAATTAATAATAATAAAAACATACACATTTTTACACATTTAACTCACATTCTGTAGATAGGTTCATCAAGTCCCACGTTCAACATGTAACTTGGTGAACCTACCCAACACAGCACCTTCCATCCTGCCTGCGAACACCCTCAACATGCTGCTAGGGCTCGCCCAAAGTCTGTGCACCAGCGAGGCCACTCTTTTGCGCATGAGCGCAAAGAAGTCATCCGTGCTTCTCGTTGCAAACATTTCAGATGCACTGCAGTAGCGGGGGAGCCCCAGCAGCATCCTAAAGGCGTTGTTATATTGCACACGCAGGGTGCCGTACGATTTCTGGGTATATGTGGTCCACAGGCTACTTGTGTAAAATGTTTGGCAATAAGACTTGAATAACATTATCTTAGCTTGTATAGAGCATCTAGTAAACCTGCGAGCCAACATATTCCCCCTCACACATATCGCCCTACGCTCCCTCTCAATATCACAATCGTCTTTTAAGTCCTCTGTAACAATATGTCCTAAGTATTTAAATTTACTCACCCGTACCAATGGCGAACCACTGAGTGTAACCGGTGGTACATACAGTGGACCTTTGTTTATTCCTCGGAACACTAGCAATTCGCTCTTAGTGGAATTATATCGCAACCCGTGTTCAGTGGCATATTTTTCACATATGGCTACTAACTTTCGGATGCCACTGATTGATGGGCTCAGCAACACCATGTCGTCCGCATAACTAATATTATTGAGACTTACGTCATCAATTCGACATCCTACATAGGTGTTGCTGAGCTCCTCAATCAGCCCATTCACATATGCATTAAAAAGTCTAGGGGAGGTAAGGCCCCCCTGCCTGACTCCACACTCCAGCCCATACGGCTCAGAAAGCGCATCTTGCCATTTGACTTGATTGGACTGATTACCGTACCAGTATGCTAGTATTTCAATTAAGTCGGCAGGGACACCCTGCTCCCCAAGCTTTTCCCACAGTTTATCATAAACCACTGAATCGAATGCCCTGGACAGGTCCAGGAAACACGCGTAGACCGGGGTTTTTCTATTTGTATAATACTGGACAGTGTGCTTCAATGTAAATATGGCTGCTTCAGTAGACAACCCTTGCCGAAACCCAAATTGGGCATCATGCAGACTAAGATGTCTAGCGAGATATGAGTCGAGCACACTGTCCAATATCTTAGCAATAATAGTAGCCAACGATATTGGTCTATAATTACCCTTATCCGCGATGTCTCCTGTCCTATTCTTAACAATAGGCACGACTATGGTTCTCATTAAATCTTTTGGCAAATATCGATGACTCAAACAAAGATTGTATAACAAAGTTAGCACTCTGGGCAGATGTACACCGCCATATTGCAGGTGTTCGATGCTGAGCCCATCATGCCCTGGTGACTTGCCCCTTTTCATACTTTTAATTGCAGTTTTAATTTGTTTACATGTTAATACTATGCATGGATTTGAACCTGTTACCACAGCATCGTCCACCTGCAATACGCGCGCCTTCGGTGAAACACTCTTAAATTCATCCATGAATAGGTTTGCGATTTCATTATGGTTTTTTATACAATTAATACTTTCCGAGTGGCTAGGCCCATTGTTTATTTTTTTTGTATATTTCCAAAAGTTTTTAATAAAGTTTTTTAAGTAAAGTGGTCATAAAGTTTTTTAAGTAAGTAAAGTGGTGTGATTTGAATATCGCAAAGAGATATTCAAATCACAGCTCCCGCTACCTATCAAGAAAGTAGTTATGGATTCTGAAATTCTACCTTGCCTCACCTATGGTAGCCAAACCTGGACATTTGATTTAAAAACCAGAAACAGAATTCAGACTACTCAAAGAAGAATGGAACGAAGTTACCTAGGTTTGAAATTAAGGGACAAAGTAAGAAACGCAGATATCCGCATGAAAACCAAAGTCACGGATGCACTTACTTTCTCCCTCCAAAGGAAGTGGAAATGGGCAGGACACGTGGCTAGGTACACTGACAACAGATGGACAAAAGAAGTTGTAAATTGGCCCGGACCGCAAGGCACTAGAGCGAGAGGCCGGCCTTATGCCAGATGGGCAGACGAAATAGTGACGTTGGCGGGTCAGGAATGGTTAGAAACTGCACAGGACAGGAAAGAATGGAGTACCTTGGAGGAGGCTTTTACCCGAAAGGGGTCCATGCATACAAAATAGATAGCAATACTGTTCTAATATTATTTGATTATTTTTCATCATTATTGATTAGTTTTTATCACTTATTTTTTTTCAATTATTATTTACATTAATATAATGTTTTGTTCTTTTTCAATATTGCTAATTTACTGCATGAATTATAAATTTTATTGTAATTGGTTTGCATGGAATTAAATAAAGCTATATTATTATTATTATTTTTTTGTTTTTTGTTTTTATAGAACATCTCCCTTTTGGTCAATAGGGGTACAGCAACAGACACACGGGTCTTAACCAAGTGTGTCAATTGTTAACTTGAAGTAGGTGAAGCAAGAAATTTGCGAGTCAGACGGCATGTGTTGAGTAGAGCGGCTTTCTGTATAAGAGTAAGGGTGGATTTAGGCATTTGTAGAGTGTTGAGATTGGTTTGGAGGGTCTTAGGGACTACCCCAGTGGTAGATATGATGATGGGTACAATTTTGACTATGTCTACCTGCCATTGTCTTCTGATCTCGGTGGCTAAATCTATGTATTTAGCCATTTTTTCTGAGTGTGTAGTGTTAAGGTTGTGTGTGTTACAAACTGCTATGTCTATGATGAAAACGGATTTATTATTTTTATCTAGAACTGTTATGTCGGGTCTATTGTAATGTATAGTCTTGTCTGTAATAATAGTGCGATCCCAGTAAATTTTATGCGATGCGTTCTCTAAAACTGTGCTGGGTTTGTATTTATAATACGCAATTTTTTGTGGAATGAATGAATGTTTGTGTGCTATGTTTTGGTGGATTATTGCAGCAATTTGATCATGTCTGTGTTTGTAATCTGTCTGGACTATAGATTTACATGCACCAGTAATGTGTTGAATCGTTTCTGAACTACTGTGACATCTTCTACATAGGTCAGTGGGTAAGTTAGGAATCCGAATGATGTGTTTTTGGTAGTTACGAGTATCTATAACTTGATCTTGAATAGCAATCACAAAAGCCTCTGTTTCAGGAAACAGCTCACCTCGCCGCAGCCACTCGTTCGATGCTACCTTGTCGACGTGTGATTGACTGAGGTCGGCGAGGTGCCTCCCATGCAGAGACTTTTGTGCCCATGCATCTATTTTGTGTTGTTTGCTTAGTATTTTTGGTTCACTATTTTTATTATCTAGGTTAAGGGGGGTTAGTTTTTTATCAATATCTGTAACATATTTGTGGAGTTGTGATTGTTCGGCTTTAGTATAGAAATATTTACGTAACTTGTCTACGAGACTATTGTGTAGATTTTGTATATCAATAAGTCCTCTCCCTCCATCTTGGCGTGATAGTGTGAGGCGTTGTGTGCATGATCTAGGGTGGTGTTTTCTGTTGGCTGTCATATGTGTGTTAATCGTGCGTTGTAGTCGGATTAAATCAGTTTGGGACCAGTTTATGATCCCAAAGGAATATGTAAGAACGGGTATTGCAAACGTGTTAATGGCTTTAATACAGTTGCGTGCATTTAATTGACTTCTTAGAATTTGGTTTATTCTAGCTTTGAATTTTTTGGTTAATTCTAATTTTGCTTGCTTTTGATGAATCTGTTTGGACTGATGAAAACCTAGGTATTTGTATGTGCTATATTCATCCATCGGCTCTATGTGTTCGCCTGTGTCAAGAGTATACGTGTTATTTTGTGTCTTACCGCGGATTATTATTATAAGTAAAGTGGTCGTGTCTGTACATTGGAGATATTTAAAAAAAAATACTTGGGTTATGTTATGTTAACGATACTGAACACGAAAATATTTTTTTTGAATTTCCTGTCTGTTTGTCTGTTTGTCCGCGATGGACGCAAAAACTACTGGACGGATTTGATGCGGTTTTTTTTTGTTAGAAAGGGCTTACTCAGACTTAAATTCTTACGTTTGTTTGATTGCAATCGGTTGAGTAGAACCGAAGATATGAGCAAAAGTCGCGTTAACCGAGATGCACACGGGCGGAGCCGCGGGCGGAAGGCTAGTTAATTATAGTTTTATTATTACTACTACTTATCTACTTACGGCCGGGTGTGTTTTTGTGTGTCTTTCGTTTTTTGTGTTTCTTTTGGGGATAGCAAAGGGTGCTACGGTGGTGGAGAAGCTCAAATCCAACAATTATAGATTATATAAAAGAAATACACAGGTACAAATACGGATATGGGAAAATTTTCGTATAGTGCTAAGTTTCAATTTCACTTTTTGCAGAAAATCTATTTTTACTGCAAAAAGTCTAGGTTCTTGAACAACATAGATTTACCTACAAAATGTACTAGAAACAAGAAACTTTCTGTGTTTATCTTTGTTTAGTCACTTTTTGATTTATTAATAGTATTGGTATTTTACTTTGAGCGTGCACAAGTCAAGCTAATTTAATGTCACTCATATCACTTGTATTTTATCCAACGCCATCTAGTACAGTTAAGCTGAACTTCTATGAAACTCGATCCTACATCGCGCAATGAAAGCTCTCGTGTTGGGTATCGTACTCTGTAAATAATATAGATATCTACAATTATAAGGCCCGCCAGGTGTGATCACCTTACCTGGCCGCAAGATCGTCCTTTTAATGTCCTAGGAATATCATAACCCACACTGTAGAAGCACCCCTTTGCTATAAAAAGAGAGCACGTAACTGAAATAGGGATATTATCTACACGCGTATCATTCAATAACCGTTTTTCAAATAAATCGCTTATGTATGCAATTTACGATAGAGATATTTACGTAAGCTTCTTCCGCAAGAGAAAACAACATATCACTGTCACATCAATATTATTTTCATGCAAGTGAAACTTTAATACGAATAAAATAACCTGCGAATTGGGTACAAAATTTACCCCAGTATTAAAAAGTATCACAAACTTTTGTCCAAAATGCAATGTAAGACAGAACGAAGAGAAAATTAAAATTATTTTGTCGTACCGCCGGGTAATGGATTCCCGGATCGATGGTGATAATACAACCCTTGTATCTTAAATGGGAATTGTTCTTATTCAATAGGAGCCCTCCTTAGTACTCCTATTTTATGCTCCTTATAATAATGCTCTTTCAAGTTGGTGTTTACGTTCTCCATTGCTCCCAGCACTACGTCACTTAAGATTTTCTATCTCGCCGCTTTCAAAACTCTTCACTGTTGTGAATTCTAGTGTAAAACTTTATGTAATGCTGTTAAATATATGAGTGGTATTAAAATGTTTATTTAAAGTAAACAAACTCATAAAAGTGTATCGCTGAAGAGAACTCTTATTGTAATGTTTAGTACTTACAATTTTTACAAGGATAAGCACAAGTCGTTGATATGTATTATTCTGGATGAAGACTTCTGATACGCCATTGTATTTATATATACGTGATAAATAATTCAAATAAATAAATATTCTTGATTCTTGTAAAGTTACAGCGCTATCTAGCTTCTAACTAAGAATAGTTTGTAATATGAGTTTTAGTGGATAAATATACTTGGAAACTTTTTGAAATAAAGCCATTTTTGAACAGTTTCTATCGCTGTATTCTATCTAAATGTAAGTATATATATATTATCAAATAAATCGCGATAGAATCCGTTACAAAGTGGTTTTATTTCGCTGAGTGATATCCGCACAAACTTCCGACAGTAGGTATTCATGCATACAAATATTTGCATGGAGCGCCAATTGAATCAGTGCAGTGTACACCGGGAGATACAGGTTCGGATCGGTCGACTGCTCAACCGCCACACCACAGACATTTTAGTTGCCTCGTGATACTTGAATGCCCCGCGCTTAAACTGCAAGCTTCAAATACCATCGGGATGGACGCTGTGATAATGATAATGACATTGCGCAATCATGAAGCAAATCATCAGGAAGTAAATTATAAATTAAATTGTATCTTTTATTTAGGTACACCTAATAACTGCTCGGAGTCTTTCTGCGAGATCGAATCAGAAACGAGGAGATCTGTAGAAGAACCAAGGTTACCGACATAGCCCAGCGGATTAGCAAGTTGAAATGGCAGTGGGCAGGGCACATAGCACGGAGGACCGATGACCGATGGGGTCGAAAAGTTCTCGAGTGGAGGCCACGTATCGGCAAGCGCAGCGTAGGACGACCACCCACAAGGTGGACAGACGACCTTATTAAGGCCGCGGGAACGCGCTGGATGCGAGCCGCTTCCAACCGGTCTTATTGGAGATCTATAGGGAAGGCCTATGTCCAGCAGTGGACTTCCTATGGCTGAAATGATGATGATGATGATGAATAAGTATACAGCTAGGTACAGCTTATCTAAGCCCAAACGACGCGCTCCACCACCTCTATGTGCATGCAAGTAAATAATATTAACGATCAAGTTCATGATATAATTAACGTTTTTACACGTAATTATGTGAATGTGTGTTGGGTGTCATTTCAGTTTCGAGAAAGTATATTTTGGAGGTGCTGTTTTCAATGTTATTACGAATTTTTTCTCATACTCAAATAAGTACATCAGACTATTAGTAAAAGCTGCAAATAAGTTAGCTGAATCCGTTTAAAAGTGTAATGAAGACCACATATTAATCTAACGAACTTCTTAACTAACAAACTTTAGTCGAACGTAACGTTTGACAAAGAAGCTGCAATATCTTATTTCTCATAAAGTAATATGTGTAAACATAGTAGCATACCACGATATTAATACTAAATTGAGCCATCTAAACTATTCTGTTTATTAACATCACTTCCATCAAGCGTAAAGTTATGTAGGAGAACCTACCACGAATCGCGTATAAAGTTTAATCATTAAGTAACTCATTTTCCTGCTAGGATAATAACAACTTGCATCTAAGTATGGGAAACTAATTAAAACATATTACGCGTAGTCAGGCAACAAAAGAACACACCGTAACAATAGTTTACCGGGAAATATGTATTCAAAATAAACGATTTCGAGGCTACTGAACTGACTAACCCAGGGTTTCTCAAAGTGGGGTACGCGAACCCCATTCGCCATTTGACGGCAGTGAGGTTTGCGACAAGACTCACGTAATGGTGACTCGTTGGTAGGTAGACACGTGCGGCACACGTGGTGGCGCATCGTGGTGCGCGCGTGATTGTATCTATTCGTAGCCCGCTCTCACGGGCTCTTCAATGAAACTGTTCAAGCCGATTTAAAAAGGATGTCTTGGAAGATTTTTGGATAGTTAGACAGGAAGCTAAAACTCTCATGCAAAGGCTTGAATTTCCTTTTACGAGAGTCTTTACCAGAGAGTACCTGCCTCACAAAAAAGAATGTGTTGCATTAGGTAATCAAATAGTTGGTGGACGAGACCTTTGATACAGTGGAAGACTTTTAAAGAAATAGAAAGTCTCACAAATCTAACGAAATGCAGCATTTGCAACTTACCATAAATTTTAACCAAAATCTACAGTCTTTGCGAGTCCGCGCAGCAAACAACTAACGAAACAAAACTTCTACATTAATAACAATAATTACATATTTAAAATTATTCACAGAACTAATGGCCAGTACTTAACCGAGCTTCTACGTTCGACCTTTCATTATAGAGCTAGTCGTAAAATTTACTACGTCTTTTCTTTTCGTTCTATAGCTAGAAATTCAAGTTTAAAATTGTAATTTTAATAATCCAGCTGCCTGGAAGCGGTAAATATAATAATACTATAATTAATAGTAAGTCCCCTGTTACGCACATGGTGCCATGCCATTCCTGTTAAAAGTATCATCTGTTAAAGATAAGTCGTCTAGATCAGTGTATATACTCTTTGCATTGGTCTATTATTATTATTATTATGGAGTCGGCCTTAAAATCGAAAGATTCCGGATTGAAGACACTACCGACGTAAACTCATTCCAGAGGCTAGATAGTTAACTTAGCCGGAGTGTTTAGGGAGGAATAACAAAATGGTTACTCACAGTACTATTAGAACTATCAAGATATTTGCAAAAACAACCGTGAACTAGCCAAAACAAAATGGCTAGTGGATACAGTAAGCATAGTGTGTAGTGAACGTGATCGAGTTCGACTTCGAGTTTGTAGTGAGAGTGAAATCAGTGGTAGTACCGATACACGTAGCAAGAGAACTCGATCGATATATTTACTCCTAAAAACTTTATCACCGTTTACTGCCAATACTTCAGTTCCTTCGTGATCATGGTGCTTGCAACAGCGCCGAACAAAGCCCATTCTTATTTTTTCAAAGATATACGAGTAATAATTCCCTCTAACAATAAGACGTAAATCTATTTATTAACATAATGATATTAAGTGATAATGCACCATTACACAACAAGTGCTACACTATTTTCTAAATCATCATCAACAAAGAGGAGCGTAAATGGAACAAAACATCGATGTTTATACTGGATGCGAGGCTTTTGTCACGACGCGACGCGCCGAGCCACGCCAGAGTGCGGCTTGACTGTGTCAAATGAAAATTAATAACGCCCCGATATTGAAACAATCGTTACTATGCTTTCAAACCACACACCATTTTTTATCCACTAGAATTTTGCCCTTTTGAGCGAATTGTAGTTTATCTAAAAACAATTTTCAGAGAAAGAAATAAAATGAACGGTCTAACTGCAACGCTTCGATATCGCCTAATTTTGCCATTGGGTTGTGGAGGTTAGATGGTAGTCGCTTCACGGAAAATATCGAGTTCCAGCCAAATCCGCAGTTAAGACTGGTAAAGTGGACCCCAGACTACGAGGAGAAAGCGTCGGATGCGACTGGGAATTAACGCTTGGATGAAAAAGAAGAAGAAAGAAATAAAATGCAATTTCTATTCTGTTATAGAGTGCATTACTTTTTTCACTCTATATAAAAACGTAGCATAACAGTAATGATGTTCTTGTTGAGGAGTTGCGTCACCAGATCTACTCGGAATCGGAAGCTCTAAAGCCTTAGGAATCACAGAAAAAACATTGTGCCACCAGTATTTGGTATAGGAACTAAGGTACCAGATACCAGCGAGAGACGATTATATGCATGCCGTATCGAGGAATATTTTTGCCTTCTGCATCCAGTCCTTGACCCAATCGTCTAACGAGAGCCTCTTTAGGATTGGCTGAGGTTCTTGGTAATTAATCCATTGACCGATACGGCTATCGGCCAATTATTAGTGAAGCAACATTCCACATGTTGACGTGTTATTGAAAAGTCGTGAACGTGTTAGTCGAAAGGGTTATTGAGTTTCTCTGCGAGATCTGATCAAAGTCAGCTAAATGTGCCATCTGTTTGAAATGTGCCTACTCCTTCACAGATAAATATTGTTGGTGTGCAATAAAATCATATAAATGATAGGTGGAAAAAGAAGAGAGAGAAGATAAAGAATACAAGTATACCTATTTCATCTCAAGGGTGTTGTAAAAGGAGACAAATGAAAAAATACGCAGACGATAACACTGTGAGAGAAGGCAAACTTGAAATAAAACCCTGTACCAACCCGTCTGGACAACGTGGAAATAGTAGACTAAAGTTTCCCATCATTGGGAGAGGCCTATACCGAGCAGGACTTCGATAGGCTAATAAATTGAATAGAAAAGTGATTTGAATTCTATATTAAAATATTAATTAAAAATAAATTTGAAGGCGAACTTAAGGAAATCTTTATCTGCATCAAATGAATCACTGGCGGCAAGTTATCGCTCAAAACGTGATTCGACAAACTTTGCCGAGCGACGGCAACGACTTCTTCATCTCGATAGCTACAACTCAATAGACGGTTAAAATCAGACGGATCTCTGTCAATAAATCCCATATTATATAATTGTTATTAACTGAAGTGCCGTTTGATTTTAAATAAAATAATGAGATCAGTGGCTCCCAATACCAATTTACTTAATAAGCTGCCTGTCAATATGAATGAATTTAATAATTGTATCAATTGTAACATTCATCGGTCGAGCCCTCCATATTCGATTACGTGTTCCAATTATTCTGTATTTCACGCTCATCGACGTCTATAATTACATTCTGATAGAATTACGTTAAATTCACCGCGCGTACGAATGCTAATTTCCATATAATTAATCCAATGATTAGCAGGAATTCCATCTGGGTTTTATGCACCTAGTTCGCGTTGCACCTCAATAAAAATCATTGTTACACAAATAACGATTGTGTGAATTAAACTGTATTTGAACCGTTGTGGCTTTTATAATTAAACATTTCAGGGAACACTGAGCAAGGATGAAGTGAAAACGTTAAACAATTAAAAGAAAAGGTTATATAAAGCATTTTCAATTAAACTTGGAATCCGGTAGGGTAGATCCGAGTGCGGGTTCCTTACGTCTGGAGCGGCACGTGAGGGAATCTGGGGCGGTATTGCTTCTAAAGTGCAGGCCGCCGCCACTGTAGACACTCGTTAAAGTGCAACAATTTGCTACATCACGTCTAGTGCGGTCTAGTTTTAACTCACGTTTCCAACAGACAAGCACAGAAAGAAACAAAAGCTACACGTAACTGTGCTCAATATTATCGTTGTAACTATTTCTCTGAAGACAAACACTCGGGCTTGTAAATAATTTTCGAGTGGATAAGGTACAAATGAGTAACTTTGTTTACGTCTGTGTTTGCCTAATCACTACCTGCGATGGATATTAGCAACTAAATGAACATTTGATATTATTGTGATGTTTGTTATCAGACATTAAACTAGGTCTCATGTTTTAAGTGTTTGTTTATTATAATTTCACTTTTAGTAGTACTAGGGATACAATAATATATCATTTGTACTACTGGTTGTTCTAATCAGTAGTACTACTGATCCACAGCGGAATAATTTACATTCGGAGGAACATTTACTTAGAGACAAAAGTATTCCTAAAGTGATATTTGCTTGAAGATGTAAGACAGTAAGAGTAATGACAAAAAGTGTTCGAATCTTAGGATAATATAACATGACATATTCAGCTCTGCAGGAATCCCTTTGATCAAATCGAATTAACTCAATTTAATGTGACTGGGTTATGTAGATAGAAGAACAATTTACAACTTTTTGCCGATTTCATTATTTCATTACACATTGAATTAACATGTGATGTAGGTAGTATACCTACTAATACTATTAGACACATCATTACTGATATCCCGAATCGACAAAATGGTCAATATGCTCGGCTAACTTCATACAGACTATTATTATACTTGTGACTTATCTCGTCTTGAGTTTTTGGTCGGTTTTCCTTACTATCATAGCTATTAATAAATATTCTAGGAGACCCAGTCAAAAGCAAAATAAATGAAATACCAACATCGTCCACCATGGGATATAATAACGTCCTTTGAAACAAAATAATTTCAGTGATAAATATATATGTAGATACAAGTATTACTATCTACGTCACATTTTCAGCAAATGAATGAATATTTAGACTAGAGCTTTCCGGAAAACATTTGAGTAAATTCTCGTTAGTTTATAGCAACATAACATGAAAAGGAAATTCATGTTTTCAAAGTGATGCTGGTCAGGATATTAAGCTTTTCATTAATGGTTTGTTCGGTTCTTCTTAATGTCCAAAAGTTTGCAATAAATTTACTTTGACTAATTTACCAACTGTATGCAAAAAACCTCGTCGTAATTATAACTACTGAGAGGAATATATTCCGCCCAACAAAGTTGGCCTGTAAACTGCTACAATAATATTGGGCATAATGGTACACGATTCTGAGGGTATATTAAGGTAATTTTATTCAAAATGGGTGTTAACTCTAGGCCCCGAAATTTAGCTGATATTTATTGCTCATTAAAGTCATAGTAACTTGTACCGTACTGTAATGTATTTTAAATTGGGAGCTTACCTGCAACTATAGTAAGAAGAGCAAACGTCGACACTAATGGTAGACCGCCGGTTTCCATGGAAACTGTTTTTGAGCGACGCGATGATTCCACCGTCATGATGTCAAAGGACATTTGATGACAATAAGCTCTTTAGTCGTGCTTCACATCGCGAAATTGTCATAACAGTCCTCCTTTCGTGGTTTATATTGTCTTAACATTTACTTGCGAAATGTATGTTTTCATTTATTGTCTCGTAAAATTTATAATGCCATCCTGTTTGTTTCTGCACCGCTCGAAACTGCTGGAACAAAAATAAAAAATGTAATAACTATTTTTAGTACCTACCTATATTTTTCTTTTGAAGTAAAACTAGACTTTAAAAGTATGTCAGCACGAGGTTAGATGGTGTCAATAAGTTCCTACTGTATATATAAATATAGTCATCACCATCATCATCATCATCCTCATGGCGATTTCTGAGTTACGTCTAAAGTTTGCACTTCAGAACCTGAGGTATATTGTTTTAATTAGTATATCTATTTTTCCGGCAGTGACTACCGTCTGTTCTCACAACCTTATGAGGGAAGCCTGTACGAGAGCCTCCTGGGTAGTGTACGATAGGATCCTGTACACCTAATATGGTAAAATCAAGTATGTATGTTTAATATAACGGTTTTTAAGACAAGTGGCAATTGACACGAATTCTGACGTTTATTATTTCATGACATTTCTAATCATAGGCAGATATTTACATAAATGTCATGTGAAAAATTGGAAGGAAATAAATATATAGTCACAATTTCTTAATGCCAACAATCTCGCTAACAGTCAGGCCGCGACTTTACGGTCAAAATAAACGTAGGTATTAAATAAAGCCTGATTTATTTTTTCATACTGACATACCTAGATATTTTTATACAATATTATTTTTGTAGGTCGTGAGACAAACATAGTCTGCATAAATATTAGTTGTTTATGTAACATTAGACTTTGGCAAAGCTGTAAAATTTGGTGTAAAATGAATATTGTTGTATTTTAGTTGTACTTCTTCATCCTAGCGTTAATTTCCAGTCGCATCCGAAGCTTTCACATCGGAGTCTGGGGTCCGCTTTACCAGTCTTAACCGCAGATTTAGCTGGACCTCGAGATTTTCCGTGAATCGACTGCCATCTGACCTCCACAACCCAATGGTGACATTAGGCGATATCGAGGCATTGCAGCTAGACTGTTGTTGTTGGACTTTTTAGGGCTCCAACTACCCGTTACGACTGCCAATAGATGTTCGTATGGCAACCGGGACCGACAGTTTAACGTGCTCTCCGAGGCACGATCAGACCAATGCTAATACCCATATTATTTTTTATACTGTTGATTGATGGCACTTGGTGGAAGTTATTATTATACATTATAGATAACACACTTGTACTTTTCCACAATATTTATTGTTCTCCTAACCGGTTTCACCTCACGGCATTCTCAAAGGATTACATTGATGGTTATGAACATTTGGCTAGTTAAAGATTACGATATACTAATATTTCATATGTAGGTAGTTTTTAAAATGATGTATACCAGTAACAACCTTTTTCCCAAAATTTGGGGAAATTACAAAAATAATATAAGGCTGAACTAAAAATTATTTCCCCAAATTTTGGGAAAAAAGTTGTTACTGGTATACATCATTTTAAAAACTACCTACATATGAAATATTAGTATATCGTAATCTTTAACTAGCCAAATGTTCATAACCATCAATGTAATCCTTTGAGAATGCCGTGAGGTGAAACCGGTTAGGAGAACAATAAATATTGTGGAAAAGTACAAGTGTGTTATCTATAATGTATAATACCCATATTAATGCATACAAATATTTGCACTGAGCAGGGATCGAACCCGCGCCTCCTGCGTAGCAGCCGCGTTCACTACCGCTACGCTACAGAGGCTGTCATATCATATTCAGTTAGTTATACTATAAGCTTAAGAAGCATTAACTTCATACTTAAATCTTTATCTGGTATGTCACACATCCTAACAATGCCATGTTAGCTTATAATTACGTATGAAAGTATAGCTCATAATGCACCTGATAATCTAACAGAATAAAACAGTCTATCTGGCTATGTCCTACTTAGCTTTTGCGCTGACGGCACAGAATCTCTCTGTTCTTACAGGGTCGGCAGCACGAGTGTGACTCCCCTGGAGTTGCACTCGCCCATAGGCCACGGTAACCTCTTACCATCAGAAGAGCCGTGTGCTTGTATTTTTTCAATTTTTTGAAAAAAAAAAAACGTCCTTCACACCTTCAAAAAAGTATATTTTCAGGCAAGCTTACGTCTTAGCAACTGACTTGATTGATTAATTTAAAAAAATGGAAAACTTGATTGAAAATTGAATTGATTAATGATTTTAAGTGCAAAGGTTTCAGTATAAAAGTGCTATGGTTGGTACATTGGGCACATACGAATAATCTGGATCTAAAGCCTATTCATATTTAATTATTTTAACGATTAGCGAGCTTAAAGAGCGTTCAACTGCTACGAGATCATGAGCTCAATTACCACTCAGTACTCATACAAATACTCATGTCTTTCTTTTTTTATAGGTACCACCTAGGTGGCAGACAAGCACACGGCCCACCTGTTGGGATATGTTTACCGCGGCCTATTGACGTGTGCAATCACTAGGTGCGTCACTTGGGATTACTCGCTTGGGACTCAGTCGCTTGGGAAACCACGGCAGAGAGGTTGGTCCACAGCTTATGTTCGTGAATGTATATATTTACAGTGGTCTATATGTGTAACTATACCAACTTAGTTATATTTATTTATTACTTCCATGTACACCAGATCTTGCTTGTAAAATTCTGTTATTCCTGTTGTGTGCAAGTATAAAATTTCCCTTCATTATAATTCATGTTGTTGTAACAAAGTACCAAGTAACAAAAAATTAATAAACTCTGTATCCCTTAGGTACTGAACAAGCTCCGTGATATTGTTACAAATTGATTTTATATTCTTTTATTCAATTCTATTATAAAACAAACCAACTACATGCAAACCAATATTAAAGTAACAATGCGACTGAAAATAAACACAAAATATTGCATCCATGTCGGTGAAGCTTAGAATGAAATAAAATACGAAACGGTCGTAAATATCATCCAGTTTTCTATTCACTTGAGTTTTTACTGAATAATACCAGCAACGAGTTAAATATATAGTATGTATTTGTTGAAATACGTGCACGCAATAAAGCAAGCAAAAATATTGAAAATATACCCGCAGAGCCAATTGTTTTAACAAATTAGATTGTGGCTTCTTTTACGCCTACGAAGGATTTTACTGCAAAATGGAAATGTACTACACTGAAATCCTTTTAGCTAAGGAAACGAGAGCATAATATTTTAGTTCCATATCCGTAAGGAACACCAACGCAGGTGCAGCATTGCAGTAACCCTTTCGTGTGTACTGTGTACAATACACACATGTACGCAGAACACATGGTAGTTTTTTATTAGAGCAGTTTCCGCGGCGCAACGTGCGCAAACTGAGATAAAACAGGAATGATTGCCGCTCTGTTGTGATATTGTTTCAAGTGTTTTGTTCCATTCTGCTGGCTCTTCGGTGCTTTTTATTTATCTACACCCGAACGCCGAACTGTCACATAAAAATAATCCAACTGAAGAAGCTATTCTGCCTGATGTAAGTCTCACATTCGCCGAAGCTCATTATTGAAAAAAAAAAATTTCCTTTTTTAACTTAAATACCTACCACGTCGTTTCAGAATGCCACAACTAGGTATGCTTCAACTTTGTAATCGACATGTCGTTCTGCTCATTGTACGTCGTTTAACTTGTACACTATCAGTTGTCGATATATACTATTGGGTTCAACTTGCTGTTGGTATGTGGATTATGTATTAGTCCAGTTGTTATTCAAATCTCAAGTAGGTACTAAGTATGGTTGGTGGTGATTTAAATGTGATATTGGAGTTTAGTACCTGAGAGTGATAACTGTTTACATGTAACAAAATATTTTAAACAAGTTGAGTTACCTATCAACTTGTCGAATTGAAATCGAAATCCATACACCGGTATTTTTTGTAGAACAGGCCTTTAAATGGATGAATTTATATTTTTGCATGTATATAAAAGAAAATTTTAAAAGTAACTGTAAAAGTATTTACATATTACAAAGGCATCGTAAAATATACAATTCAATGATAAAGGCACATACATGATTTAAATTTTCCAAGCAATTACAACTCAACGTCGTGTTTGAAATACTAAAGCTTTTTGAGATTTCAAAGTAAGGTAAAGTAGACATTAAGTAAGGATAAGTATCGTTCATGGGCAGGGATATAATAGTTCACTCCGGGGACTGTTCAGCTCCATCAATTGAAACATGCTCTCCCGTGCCGCCGACGGCGACGACGTCTTTGCCGTACGAACTACGAACGAGCGTCGCGACAATAAACAATACAAACAACCCTGGCCTGCGTTTGACACCAGCCCGTTCGGAGTGGATTAGAGCACTCTACAGGGAGTTCGGCAGCATTTAGGGAACGTAATAGCCTTCCGCCGTGACCTGTTTTAGTTGCGACAAATAGAGATTTACGGGATTGCCACCGAGGGATTTCAAAGGGGACTGTTCTCTGTAATAAAATTGAATGGTGTTTACTTTGCGGTTGCTTTATTCTCATTCGAAATTCAACTTTGATCGGCACAGCGACGATCGACATTCAATATCGGTGAGGTTTCATAACGTCAAAATTGTCCGACTGTCAATCTATTTCAGCCCTCTAGCATTCGAAAATAGTCCGACAAAGTTTCAAACAATTTAATCCCGCTTGAAATATGCACGAAAAATTTATCTGAACACAAAGTGGGCAAGGGAAAAGCATCCAACAGTCGCTCCTAAAATACATTATAATTTTTGGTGGATAAGGAAAAATCATAATATTGTGTCCCAAAAATCATAATACATATAAGCTGACCAGCGATATCATGAAACATAATTAGGTACCTAAACCCGGAATTCGATAAACTTAATCGTATCAAACCTCGTATAGGAGCGAGTCGCCTCTAACCCTTGATATTACAGAGGCAAACCCCATTTACAGCATTCCGTTGCTTAATAATTTTACATCCGTCCACAAAGACGCCGCGTTGTGTTATCTCACGAGTGGCACGCCACCGATACGAGTTCCAACCAGCCCCTTACTCCTACTTCTATTGTCATGTTTACATTGTCTATGCTCATTCTCGAATTCCGATTAACGCAAAGCTAAAATCGCTTGCACATTAATACATTATGTAGGTAGGTCTGCTAGGTACTGTTTCCCTTTCTGGCACAAGTATATAAATACCAGATTCAATTTGGGAATGCTGTTACTTTGACAATAAAATTAACTATGTAAGTATTATATTTTTGTATTTAATTAAGTTCGCTGAAACTTTAAAATTCCTTTATGAAAAGAAGTTTCGGAAAGTTTTCCTCCGCTTGCAATCTAAGAAAAACTGGGATTATGAGTGAAAACACAGAACGCGATAAAACTACTTTATGTAAGTTTTTTACCAGTGTTCTTGGACAAAATGGATAATCTTGGAATGTTATTATTTTGTTCATAATATTTATTTTGTAGCTGTCTATCTACGTCTGTGTGAATATGTACGATTAGTACCCTACTACATTGTAAATCCCAAATGTACAGAAACCAGCGTATTTAAGTTTACAATTTAAGTAATGGATCATTCAGTACCTACATGAAGATTTAAAATACGCCCTGTATAAAGTTTGTTTCATTAATCTGTTTAAGGTCCAATTTACTTAACTGGCAGAAGTCTAGAGGAATGCTCATTGCTCAGTGTTGGTAGAACCGAATTAAAAAAGTTTTTCGTTATATTGGAAATTCATGGATAAACTCTACGTATTCATAACTGGCAAAGTAAATAATCCACTAAAACTGAATATTTCATATAGGCGTTGTAGGAATTCAACCACAAGTTCCCAAATTTAATCTTTTTGATGGGACCATTCGATATGTAGATTAACTATATCTACCTATCAGCTTGTGTAACGAGTATGTTCACACTGAAATATTCCAAATCGTATCATATGGAAGGCATTTCTGATATGTTTCAGTATTTCTCACCAATCGTTCCCTGTGAATATTATCTAAGTAGAAATTTGTCGAATACCTTTCGAAAGAAAGAAAGACGTATCTTTTGTCATTCTATATACACTACAAATAGATAATAATATAAAAAATAGTCACATAATACCCTCGGAGATTGCCACACAGTCCTCTGCTAGACAGAGGTTTCTTCCAATATGCGCTACAAGCCCCAGCCCACCGCCTTCCAAATCTATCGCAACTACCATTTTATGTTGCCATTACATCGTGGTACTTTGTAGGTACAAGTACTAAATGAAATGAAAATGAGATGAAAAAGAATGCACGTAGTGGTGCTGTAAAACAATTTTAAAGTTATCGTCCATTGTGAAACAGAAAATTCATTTAAATGGATACGTTCTCGACCTCTTTACGCGGCCACATTCCTAACAAAATGCGTTATACTAAAAATACTCTAAACAGATTTATTGTTACGTCATTAGTTATAGCCTATGTCTGTGACTCCACCCAAGTTGTTGCCAGTTTTTAAGTCTGACCAAGACCTTTCTAACAAAAAAACAGCATCAAAATCTGTTAATAGTTTTTGCGTCCATCGCGAACAATCAACAAATGGCAACTTATAGAAATGGCACGTTACTTTTTCGCAAGTCATAAAAACCACATGAACTTTAACGTAAAGTTAGTGAATCGCGCTCCAGACAAGAATTCCGAAAAAAATGTAACAGTACAGACTAGCAACTGTGGTTTGATTTGGTGAAGTCATTCTTTTCTGTTGTTCTGTATGGATGTGTGTGAAACCTTGTACCTTTAACAGGATTTTTGTACAGAATGAAAAAACTTTTCTTTCTTTCTTTTTCTAGCAAGGAAGGGCTGGTCGAACCGAGGAAACATCATTTTTATATACTATGTACTTTACTGCTCTATCTACGTTAGAAGGCAGTATGCTGCATTATGTTCTATTTATGAGAGTATTAGAGGCATTTTCTCCTTTCTTGCGTCCCATTATACTCTGTACGAAGCAACGTATGTGAGAGTTACATTTTCGAGTATTCAACAGGAAATAGAATACTTGAACCGCTCACTATAACTCGTTTGCTTGTTTGCCCACGTAGTAATATAAAAATGATGTTATGTAGGTTTTTTTTCTTAATTTTAATGAACTGAAAAATTTCTAAACACAGTGTAACACTATGGTTTTTTTGGTATTCTAACTACAAAAATAAAGTAAAGCTAAACAATATACAAAGAAGACAACAGCTGTAACTTCTTGGAAATAAAGATTATGAATTTTATTATCATGGAGCTATATCATGCGTCCTCCATAGTATGGGAGAGGTGAAAAGATGGCCCTGGCGAGATGGGCAGTGAGCAGTCTAGTTGGCCGGAGCGGACAATAACGAGCAAGACCAATCTCTGTTTCTGGCCTTCCTCGATATCCCACATGAACAGCTTGCAAGTGAGGTTGGTTTAGTCCAAAAGTCATGAGGAGGTCCCATAATACCCACGTGATTACTATTGATCATCGAAATACTATATTCTGTAAGGCCGAATAAAGAAGCCCTTAAAGTTTCGGTACAATAGTTATTGACAAATAACTTGTACCGAAATTTTATGAGTAAAACCTTTCACATTTCAGCTTTATATCATAGTATTAAATCTATCTATTAGAAATACATATTAAGGTTAATGAAACATGAACGGAGTTTTTGGCAAATACACTAATGGCTTTTATGTCGGCTATCGATTTATCTATGCTTGACGAGTTTAAAACATTTCAAACAACCCGAACTAAATTTCTGTGCAGTTCCCTGTTTCATAGTAAAGTTTGACCTATTTCAGACACTTATAGTTGGACATATAACATAGTAGTACGACCGCCGCAAAAACCTTTCTTGACAATTAATTTCACTGGCCGTGTTCAACCTTTGTACTCCCCAGTTTCTTAATTCGCAATTAAAAAGTTAAATTGTCCGGTTAATTGCTGCCATTGTGGTGGACGACGTCTACTTATTATTCAGAATTGCTCTCTGAAAATTTGATGAAAAATTTGCCGAGAACCGGTTGCTAAATCACAATAAGTAATTAGCTTATCTGTCGGCGTCACGCGCGGGCACCCGGTCTCGCGGGCAATGGGGGCTGGAAGAGGGCGCGGGGTGGCGAGTTCACGTCTTACGTTAAGCTCTCAGTATTAATCTCGACTCTGCTTAATAAACGAAGTGAATAACTTGGATTATATGAATCAAAGTATCCGAATTCTTGGTTGACTTTGAAACCGATGTTTGAATTGAGCGTCTTCTGCTCTGCCCCCTTAGACAAGTGGCAATCCTTTGCCTGGCGTATTGTAGAATAGAATGACGAATGTATGGGATTTGACGTATATGACACGTATTTTGACATTTATGACATACGTTGACGACTGTCATATACGTCAAATCTCATACATTCATCATTCTATTCTATAATACGCCGCAGCCGGTCAACAAATTGCAACTTGTCTTGTGGGGCTGGTTTGTGAGTTTATCAACAGCACTATAACGCTAAGTAAGTAATTACAACCATCTTGGGGCGACGGTGGGAGCCATATACCATTTCATTAATTGATTGCTGTGATATTACAAATGACTGGATTCTTAAGGGAAGTTTACTTGTCCAGTCCTTTATCAGTCACTAAGTATAAGTATAATGCAATATAAAATTTAGGATTTCAAATTCGAACGCAACAACAAAGTTTAAAAAATAATTCACGATTAATTAAATTCATTGTGGTCAAAAAGTTCGCTCGTTACCGGCGATTCTCTTAAGTTCTGGTCTAACTCAGTACTAAATCCCTTTTGGAAGTTTTCTAAAGAAGTATTGATCTGTCAGTGACACGCTGAAAAGACGCCCATTTACTTACCTTCGAGTCAATTCGAAGTTTTTATCATTAACTCGAATAAAACTAAATACTTAATACCTACTTCAACTTTTAGTAAAGTGCTTTAGTAACTAATTTTCAAGAATATTTAAAGTAGTGAATAAATTTAATCTCTTAAGCAATAGTATTTCTACAATTCCTCTCAGTTTTTGTATAAATTTAAATTATTGTAATGATAATAACTTTACACTTGAAACTATTAATTCTAGTTTAGTGAACCTATTCAAAACATTGGCTCTTGACATTATGCTAATAGGCTAATTGATTGATTGGTTAAATTATGGTTTTTTTGCCAGATGATAAAGTTATTTTATTAAAAAACAGAAATCACACATGAAGGGCTTGTCACGAACTGCCTAGTCTTAATTATTTTGTAACCTTCATAATTGGACATGGACATATATGTTCTGTTTCTTTTAATGAGACATCAAAGGGGAAACTTGTATGAAATAGGCAGTTATGATATCAATGGATGATCAAAACTACATAGAAGAACGGACGTATTTTTTGCTGCTCTTCTGCCATAATTATATATTATAGCACCAGCATAATATGCCACTTCAAGTTTGATAAGTAATTTTCGTTTATAATTTTAATTTACAATGCAAAAGGTAGTCATGAAAAGATACATTTTAACCTGTATTAACATAAATTAAGATCTTTCTCAGGAAGAGCTTTCTCCGGCATTTAATTTTCTTCATCTTTTAAGTTGTATAAATTGCATAATTTTCTTTTGCATAAAATACTATTATTTTAGCTGGATCTGCATTGACAATGAAATGTCGAGATGGGAGGCAAAGTGAATAAATAGGTAGCTATTAAAACGTCTAGTCAATGAGCATGAGATATCTGCTGCTGATATAAACTTCTGCAAAACACTGCAACGACCACTTCAAACTTAAGGTATGATTCCATAGCCGACCGTATACAACTGCCAACGCACGCAGCAGATAGGTACACGTTCATTGCGGCTTTTCAATGGTCCCCTTTATCCGTATCGGAGTTTAACAATTAATGGGTACGCTGTATGTGCTGCATACATCGGCACCGACTTCTAATAAATCAGTAAATCTGTAAATTAAGATATATTTCGCTTTTCAGTGCCTCTTTTTCGTTTCTTGAAGTTGGTTAAACTTTTTTGTTAAAATGAATTTATTAATTTTATTTTTAATTTTATGTACATTTTGTAAATAATCTTAAAATAAATAAAGGAATAACTTGCAATATAAAAAGGTATCTAAATTCCATTTATTGAAATGTTTGGCTCGTCACCGGATCAAGTTATCCCAAATATTGGACCGCCACTTGACTCGGGGCATGTGATCTGATATCGAGGTATAATTGTTACTAACTGCACAACAATCCGACATCTGAATTCGACAAAGTCCACAAATAACTATTGGGTCTTCAAGCTCCAAGACAAAAATCAACGTCACTGATATTGAAATGAATATTGAAAGGGATTTTCTTCAAGATGATAAATCAAAAGATGTTAACTTTTCGTTAACTTATTGGAAAAAACCAATCAACCAATGTTAGCACGACAATTAATAAAATCTTACGAAAGTAATAAAAGTATTGTTCAATTATTCTATATAGTCCTTCTTCGCAGTTTTCTTTTTGCTTTGCTTAATAACCTACGATGTATTTAGGTGTTATCTAGATTATATGTATCAATTCAAAACCAGTTTCATTAGATACATACATACATATAATCACTCCTTTATCCCTGAAGAGTTAGGCAGAGGTGAATCCACATTTCACCAATCATTGTATTAGGTGTCATGTACCTAATAGGGGGGTGAGCCTATTGCCGTATACCGGACACTATTGTTAACGAGAGTCATGTATCTGAAGCTGAGTCTGGGCTGTTTAAATATCGGATAATGCTATTAAATACATGTATATATATGTGTATTATTATTATAGAGATACTAACCTTTTCCGTTAACAACCTTCTACAAAGCCAATGCCTTATTGGACTAAAGAGTTGAGTATTCCTATCAATTACGAATCGAACCCGTTGTCTTTAAGGGTCTGGCCTCATTCCATTTATCTGTCAGTTCAATATTACGATTAAACTTGATTAAGGCATCATTGAATATTTAGGTATAGCTCACATTCAAAACAGTAGTGACCTTTTTGATGAAACATATTTTATTGAGTATTTTTTTAAAAGATAAAGGAATTTTAAATGTATGTACATTATTGTCATGATATTTTAGTTGAATTGAGAAGTAGAATAAAAGTGTTACAAATGTTGCAATTGTAGCAAAACAAACATTTTATATATTTTTAAACTAGAGAATTACCTTTTTATAAAAACACATATGAAACTAATAAACTAGGCTAGCTGATAACTTAATTACAAATAAACTAAGTTGAATTGTATTGATGAAGGAATAGTAGTAAATAGAAGATTTATATTTAGGAATTCTTCAAAAATAAATAGATGGTACAGAATAAAGCAAAAGAAAGTCAATATGTTGTTGTGCCTTTTTATAAATATAATATGTATTTATAGAGATTCTATATGAAAGGACTCTGACCTTTATATAGGTATATATTCATAATATAACAGTAAGGATAAAATGTTCTTTTCACTAATAGGGGCAAGACGCTAATACTAAAGTAATCTCTGACTACATCCAATTAAGATTCTTAACTTAGAAAGCTCTTCCTTATCTCTAATGGCATTACATTTTTGTAAATGTCTTTTACCTTAAAACACTAATTCCTACTTAAAACGTCTATTACACTAAATCAAGTTGTGTTTTTACATTACTTTGTATTTCGATTGAATCTTTTGTTTCTCGCAAAACTTCACGAATGCTTAAGAATTCCACTATATTGTTTGTTTATGCCTGACGGCAAGGCGGGTCGTGTCAGGGCGAGTGCTAGTGATTTCCTTGGAGACAACGTCAATGAGATTTACCAAATTTCCCTCTCAAGTTATTTTTATTCACTGTGTGGATTCGAAGTTATTCCGTTTTCGATTATGGTTATTTGACAAATAGGGTCTCCAAAAAGTAAAACATTAAAGCGCGTAATCCAAACTCAATATTATAAAATACAAAAGTAACTCTGTCTGTATATCTGTCTGTTACGCTTTCACGCCTAAACCATTGAACCGATTTTGATGAAATTTGGTATAAGGGTAGATTAGACCTTGAGAAGGGATATAAGTAAATGTTTGGTAGCGATAACCGACATCCACGCGGGCGGAGCCGACGTTAACATCTAGTCTTCTACAATATAACATTAATTTAAACACTTCCAAGTGAAACAAGATTATGTGGTTAACAAATCCCTAAAATAAACAAACTTTTCTAAGATACCAGGAAGATTTAACAAAACTATGTTGGGAATAATGAGTTAATTTTAGGAGATACTGGGAAACTCGTAGAATGTCGGCAAGGGATTCAAATATGTGCCAAACTGAAAGGTAATCTGCAACTTAGACTAACTTTGGAGCTTGGATACAGTTGTTAGGACAATAGATGTTCACGAATCATATAACGATTTTATTTCATGTTTGAAACATATGTGCTTGTTTGGCCTTATTTTCGCGGTTGACATTTCATTTAAACAGTTCAAATATGTTGGTCTTAAGTTCTTTTAATAATAGCTATGGTACCGAAATTCCTTCCTTGTACAGATTCATAATATATAAGTTTTATACGTGCAGAGCTCCGTTCGTACGAGAGAGTTCTCCATGTTATTGGGTTAGCGGCAAGTATCGGCTAGCTATGCTTTTATTATCTTTTGACATTGTATTTGTTCCCAGATACGACCAACTAAATTATTGTCCTCTCGTTTATCGAGTACCTATTCATTTTAATATTTTCATCCTTTCATAATTTCCGTATAGCCAAATTTATTTCGAACAACTTCGCTTTTCACTGATCATAATACAAATTTTCCACTTGTTGTTACGCTTCCCTTTGAAAAGGAAATTCTTTGTATTTATTATAGCTTATAAAAAGTAAATCTGCGCCTGATATTTATTATTAAAGTTCGACATTCCTTTACTTCTTGCTAAAGAAAGAATGTTTTAAATGTTTAGAATATTAGCCCCGGCTGGTGTTTAAATTCTGAAGTTCAAATCATGTTTCAAGTTTCTTCTCAACGTAAAGATTTCAGCTTATTATAATTATGTTTGAAGGCAGCCTTGTTAAGAAACATAGAGTATATTTTGCAACGGTTATGTACTTCGCGTCGAGGGGTGGGTCCTATACGCCGCCGCCAGCGACGGGGGTCTTATTGGGACATGTATTGGAAAATCTTTATGTTATTATTTACGCGGCAAGGAATTTCGCGGCGCTAATACCCGTCGCGTTGTACATGTTATTGAAGTTTATATTAGAAAATACCATTCATACTTGATGTCGTTCGGGATGGAATTTGACTTATTAGTATGCCCTTGAGATAGCAGGTAGTTTTATATCTTACAATAAATTAAGAATGTGGCAATTTCAATAAAAAATAATCTTTTCATCCCACCATCTCGGAAAGAGTATTTTTTCTCTTCGATATCTGAGCGCAAAGTAAATTTGAATTTAGAACATCGTGTGTACTAGGTTTGTGAACTCAAAACATCATTAAACCTATTTACTTCTACCTCTATGATGATGAATTTATCATACAACTTTTTTTAATTTATGAAAAACTCAGACTCATACACAGACAGATAGGCTTCAGACTGTTGATGTGAATAACGTAAAGTCAAACGGATCAAACGTCAAAATAGGCGTACCCCAAGGATCAATCCTGGGACCTTTTCTTTTTTTGGTTTACGTTAATGACCTGCCATATATGATCGAGACACAAGCGGGCATAGTATTGTTTGCAGATGATACATCGCTAATATTCAAAGTGGATCGGCGTAATACAGATGTGACTATTGTTAATAATATTTTAAACTCTATTTCAAATTGGTTTTCTGTAAACAATCTACTGTTGAATGCAGAAAAGACCAAATGCATTAGGTTCACACTGCCTAATGTAAGGCAAGCTCACGTTGATGTCGTGCTGGAGGGACAAAGATTGGAATTTGTAAGAAGCACTACCTTCCTAGGAATTACCATAGATTCGAAGTTACAATGGGGTGACCATATCACTATTTTGGCCAATAAACTCAGCTCTGCTGCTTATGCTGTCAGACGGATAAGGCAGTTGACAGACGTAGCTACCGCTAGGCTGGTGTACTTTAGTTATTTTCATAGCTTGATGTCCTATGGAATACTACTTTGGGGGAATGCGGCAGATTTAGAGACTATCTTTATATTACAAAAAAGGGCAGTACGAGCCATTTATTGTTTAGGCAAGAGAGATTCTCTTAGGGAACGATTCAAGGACATTAATATTTTAACTGTAGCTTCCCAATATATATTTGAAAACATACTATATCTCAGGAAAAACATTACTAAATTTACAAAAGTAAGTGACATTACAGACAGAAATCTGCGCAATAAAAATAAACTGCTCCTTCCATGCTATCGGCTTAGCAAAGTTAGTGATTCTTTTAAAGGGGAAGGTATACGATTTTATAATAAGTTGCCTGAATCGGTCCTTGGTATGCCTGAAAACCAATTTAAAAATCATGTAAAGACCACCCTATGCAAAAAAGCATACTATAGGACAGACGATTATATTAAAGACAAAAATGTATGGCTTGAGCATGGTGCAGGCCCCTCTTGAAGTTGTCTTATTTTTATTTTATATAAGGTTTTATTTTTATTTTTTATATACCTACTAGACGCGAGACAAATGTACATACGTTCATATTTAGTCTTAAGAAACCCTTTTATTTTTTGTAAACTGACGTCCTTAAAATGCCGCAGTGGAGTTTGTTGCGCCGTTTCTTCTCCATTAGCGCTTAGGAAGCGGTGGTAAACTTAGTTTTAAGGAGTTTTTGACGTCAAAAAGCTGTAACAATGTTGCACTATTTTGAGAAATAAAGACTTTGACTTTGACTTTGACCTCGCTGAGGTGGGATGAAAAGTTACGTGTTGCACTCGAGTGCAAAGATTTTTCACCTTGTGCTCTTTTGATTCCCTCGCTAACGCTCAAGATTCTAATTTGTGAATCACTCGCTATGCTCGTGATTCAAATTTAGAATTTTTCGCTTGCTCGGTCATCAAAACTGAGCACGCGGTTAAAAAGCAACTTTGCACTCTTGTATAACAAATAACTATTTAACATATACCTACAGAGTTGACAATTTTAACATTACGATGCTTCAGAAAAAGGGATGGACTAAAATTTGTGTTTTAATAAACTTATTTATATCACCTTATTTATAGTAGGTACTGACTGAATAATACAAAAGAAAAGGAAGTGGTTCCGTATGAAATATAATAGAAAGGCAAATAAAATACAATGCTGTAAACAATAACACAAAAACTTGATTGACAACAATGGCTCACCTCTTATTACGTGGGACCAAAAACATAGCGATATTCTACTAATTAGGACTATACAACCGTCAGTATGTTTTACAATAATAATAATAAAATCATAGGGAAGTTTACTTTATGAAACGCCGTCAGTTATGTAATCAACGATTGTAGAATGGTACCGCAGCAGACACAAATTATGCATCGTTTTATCAATTTGCTTCCGAAGCTCGACCGCGCTGGCAATACAATACAAATGTTTGCATCTGTGCACTTTGCCGCAACCACTTAATGTTATAGCTAAGCTCCGTTAACTCCTGACCTGGCTGCATGAGCCGAAAGAAAAGGCATATTGGACCTACCTCAGGCTCGCCACTCTTGCCAATACTGAACCGCTAAATGTGCTGCGAAAGTGCAAAACCGATAATAGTCAGCAAAAGATAGCCGAAGTAAGATAACTCTGTTTCAATAAATTGTGTAATAAATACCTCGGAACACGTTTCTTGGCCATAAATCGCGAGACAAACGAGGCCCTGGCGCGTGTGGATTTTTCTGTAATAATCTACGAGTATACTTGGTGAATTTGAGCTCATCCACTGCAGTAACACCCCGTGCTATCCTTAAAAGACTCTCAAGAACGCACAATGGCCCAAAAAGGAGGCTAGGTGTGGACAAAAGAGTGCCCCTATCCATTCCATTGAATGACACCTAAGAAACGTGTACTTGCGCATAAGTATAGAGCACATTTTAGGTCCAAGATTTATGTCCCGAGTTATAACATCCGAAATTCATCACCGAATGAATTATTTTAAAACCATAACTGACCATATCGCAAACGTAGCGTATCAAGTTATTTCTGTAGTGCAATTTCCAATTACTGCACATGCATAAATTTTATTTGTATCGTGGTAACAGCCTCCACGTAGTTATCCGTCTACATAGAACTGTAACTCCGTGTGCCCGGGAAATAATTAAAACGAGTTTTCATTCTCGTATTACGTGCATTGATGTATCTCAATAATTCTACGAGTCATGGATATGGATAATGTATTAATATTTTGCTAAAGCGAACATAACTGGATTTAAGGATAACGCACATAAAAAGCACTTGCAGTATGTTGCATTATATTTCTGCTGACGAGTAGTGTCTGCAAAGCTGTTTTACGAAGGAGTGACACCCTTGGTATTTTAATTGCCTAATGACACGAGCTACGACTTACTGCCGAGGTAACCCTGTTAAATAATACATACAATGTATCTGTCATCTTCGTCCAGAAATATACTTGCTTAGGATGCAGCAGTTTTGATGATGAGTAGGTTACGAGAACTCTTGGATTGAGAATAAGGGTCGATAACACACGAGCAATAACTGTAGTTAAGGAGTATGAGGCTCTCAACTCTCAACTTAGAGGTTTCTGGCGAAATTGGAAACACGGGCAATCTGATCCCTTTCCTTGGTTAAAAGGCAATTAAAGGGGTATAGCTGTTCTTCAACCGACTGTAAACATGTAACCCATGAGAAAGTGCTTGATTAATGACAATATGGACATATAACATAGTATGTGAAATGAGTGTTACAATTTACCTCTTCAGAGTAATACAAGCGTACGTTTGTAAATGTATTTGGCCTGACAAAAACTACTTCTGCAACTGACATCACTGGCATAGATTTAGCAAACAGAAAGAACACTCAGAAACGAAACAATAACTGGTAAATTACCCAAATTATTACCGAACCCACGCAATCCAGACAGCGGTAATAGGATCACTTTAATCTATGCTAACACCGTGCGCGCAGTAGGCGGGCGGTTAACAGTGTTCGCATACGTTGAATCTAATATATAAAAATCAAGGCCACTTTTCGTTGTTATTTTATAAGTATAACTCAAGAACGGCTGAACCGATTTGGCTAATTTTAGTCTTGAAATATTTGTGGGTGTCCAGGGAAGGTTTAAAGGATGAGAAAATAGGTGCAGCGGGAACGGGAAAAATATGGCGGTATGAAGTTCGCCGGGACAGCTAGTTCTTTATATAAATTGGATACAAAGGTCTAATATAATAGAAGGAAGCTAATATTAAAAAACCTTAAGTATTTTTTATACCACTTAGGTGGCAGACTATCCGTGTGGTAACGGAGAAAGAATACAAGTATCACCATCCATCTTATCCGAAGGGTGTTGTAAGAGATGACTAGCGGAAAAATACGCAGATGATATCACTGCGAGAGAAGGAAAACGCAAAATAATACCCTGTACCAACCCGTCAGGCCATCGTGGAATAGTAGGCCAAAGCCTCCCAATATTGAGAGAGGCCATTGAGAGAGGTGGCAGACTAGCATCCAGCCCAACTGATGGAAATTAGCTACTGTGGCCTATGGACTTGTGCAACACAATGGGAATAGCACACGCACTGCCGTGAAGTATGGAAGAGAACGGCTGCAAGGGGAGAAGAAATCCTAAAGAAGATGGATGAATCCTAAAAAAAATGACTTCAAGGAGATATCCATACTAATATTATAAATGCGAAAGTAACTCTGTCTGTCTGTCTGTCTGTCTGTCTGTCTCGCTTTCACGCCTAAACCACAGAACCGATTTTGATGAAATTTGGTATAGGGGTAGATTAGACCTTGAGAAAGGACATAGGCTATGTTTGGTCGCGATAACCTACATCCACGCGGGCGGAGCCGCGGGCAAAAGCTAGTAGTCAATAAAAATTGGGTAAGAACAGGAAGTTGAAATGATTATTTGAATTCAAATGCGATAAAATTATTTACAGAGTGCGTAATATTTCTTATAAGCTCACCAATCCGGCAGGGCTTATTTTTATTTGCGATAAATTACAATTTGTTTCGGAATACTTTATCAACATAAATTGGAGGAAAAAGATTCGGTCGATATATCGGACACTCAAAATAACACATGGTATATCCCTTGACTCTCGTGTATCCCTTGACTCTAATACTAAAAGTGTTGATACATTCATATGCGCAAATAAATGTACGTAAGTATAACGTATTTTTATTCCGGACTACCTTCATTCCTCCACACATGCTCCCCATGAAAGAGATGAGAACATTTTTTTTCACGCACCCCATCGAGTGGGGTTTCATTGAATAAGCCTTTTTAAATCATGTCGCAGTTCCCTTCCTGACTTTTCATTCCAAAGCGCTTTTAATGAAATATTAAGCCAGAATATTTTTATGCCTGCTTCGCTTTATAACGTTTTTCAAAGAATATGGCCGTACCATAATATGATATTATGCTCTAAAGGTCGAAATAGCGCATTTGTTTTTCGAAAAGAGATGTTATATTTAACAGCTAAAACTGCTGTTATTAAATGTTATGTTATGTATGAATTATGTCTAAAGAGTACCTATATTTTTCTGCCACAAAAAAATACAAAGTAATTTGAAATCATACTCATACTAGCGGACGCTTGGGATTTCGTACGCGTGGAGTATCGTTTTACCCCCTTAGGGGTGGAGTTTCGTATAATCCGTTCTAGATCCGTCCGTAGACATTAGCTATGTCTACACTGCATAAGGTCTAGTTCGTAGGTTTTATAGTTTTAGATTAGATTTAGATTTCGTAATTAATCAGTGTGTGGTATTTTGCTTTTATGCATTTTTATTTTTATTCCACATCGTTACTGGTTTCTTATAAAACTGATCGCGAACTTGAGGATTAGACTAAATTAATCGTCGTGATAATTCCAAAATAACTTTCTTTGTTGATTGAATAAATTAAGATTTTTTTTAATTCAAACTTCTTGCACAAATATAAACTTGTTGTACAAAGGCGGACAAAAAATTTCTTATATGGCTTAATTAAGGTGGAGTAAAGTGATAAAAAATTTTGAACTTATATATCAGCGAGGAGCCGGAGAGTAAGTAACGGTAACTATATTTGAGCGCAGAAATGTTCAGCCACTTATATTTAGGACATGACGACAAACAAACAATTACAAAGCTGCAATGAGAACCTATCAAGCATTCCAAATAGTACCAAAGCGCCTTCGCAAAAACTGTACTTAAAGATAATAATCGATTGGGCGTTTTAGAAGGATGGACGTTACAATAACATAACATTTTATTGGTGCTTAGGTAAGTTTTTACGAGACAATTTCAATCCTCCTATATACTTCTGGCCCTACATCTACCGTTGCGTATTTTAATACATTTCCTGATATTTTTTCTGTAGGCTCACTAAAATGCATTACATTTTTATGCAAATTGTTCGCGATCCTCTCTAGGAATAAATCATTACAATACATACACAATTGATTGTACTAGTTCTGCTACGTTCTAGACTTGCCCGAAGAATTTAATTTTCAATAGAACTCTATAAACGTCACTGACCTGTTATATTAGTCAATTTATCAGAACCTCCTTGAAAGTCCTTTAAACAAGCCAAAAGGCAATTACACTAACTGATAGCACACTACTTAAGCGTGATTTATATTTTATAACAATAATTTATCATAAACCCTGTTGACATAGTCTGTTATCGTACAGATATTTTTTTATATTTTGAACGAATACTTTCATAGGAATTGATATATTTATTCGTGCCTTATGAAGCATGCGTGCGTGTATTATGAAGCGAGCCATACTTGCTGCCAAAGTGCGTAGCAGATGAAGATAATACTGAAAGGTCTAGAGTATAATAAAAATAGGTCATAAAAGGTCATAAAATATATACTAAAGATATGAAATATTCATTTTGATATTGCAAACATCTTTTCAGTTTCTTGTATTTTTACCTACAACACAAGATAAAATAGTAATTGTAGTATATGATGACAAGACAAGAAAAAGTTTTACTTTGAACATGTTCGTAGTAAGATTGCAAAATTGTCATCATATTCACAATATTACTGGTTTCATGCTATGATCGATTGCTTTCACCGTACCGTCCATGTCATTCCGGGGCAGTTTGAAGCGGCTACGATGATATTGTATCTATGTCGCCGCCAAGTAGTTTAATCAGCCGTTCAATTAACCGCCTAGGTAGGCTGTTAACTAAACGTACAACATTTAACAAACTGGCTGACTATTGCTTAGGCCCTTAGGCCATTCGCACGTCAGGGCACCACTCCGAAATAAGACACAAAGTTAGTGATAGGTTTTTTCAGTATTTTCAGTATATTTCATTCATGAACAATTTTTACATTGTGTACAATATACAAATTTAAATAATAATAGTAGCTTTATTGAGAAAGCTGCGCAATCCGACTTGGATAGATTAGCTAATGCGGGAGCGAAACAGCTCCCGCTTTAGCCTTTGTGGTTAATTTTGTTTTATAGCCATGCAGAAACAAGTCATTTGCCTAGTCAGTTTGTTAAATGTTGTACGTTTAGTTAACAGCCTAGGCAGTTAATTGAACGGCTGATTAAGCTATTTGGCTGCGACATGTATATCATGTTAGCCATCATAGGGCAATTAAGTATACTGGTATAAGTACCCGAGTACTTTTATCGACTACAGTACTGTCAGTACTATTTAATATAGTACCACTTCGTCAAGTCGATAAAAGTACTAAAGTTAACTTGGTTAGTTAATTTCCTTAAATATTTAATTAGGTTAGAATTAATATTTCCTCTTGATCAGTCGCTGATCCTCCTCCTCTAACTCTATTACTGCTAAATATCCAAAAACTTAGGCAGCTCGTCAGCTTAAAATTTTGGTAAAAACTTTCAGCTTTCTTTTCAGCAGAATATCACTTTATAATGAAGACAACTATCAGTTTGTAAAATATTTTTAACTAAAAAACTTCAATGTGTTTTCGCTATCACCGGCTTACACCGGTACTTATCTATTGCACTCAATGTAAACTACTTCCTTGAAGAGTAACTAAATAAGCTCTACTCACATTTAACTGAATAGGTACTGAATACGTTTGAATGAAATTAAAAGGTAAGTAGGCCTATCATGAATGGTACCTACATCCGAATTTACGGATCGAAGTTCCGGACAATTGGTACAATGAAGCGCGTTTACCCTACAATCGGCCTAAACCCTATCGAAAGAAATCATGAAAGACATCATGGTATTTAAATGCGACTTCTTTTGTTCATGTTTTGCACGAGTTCGAAGTGTCGGATATTCGACTGTTATGGTGGTCTAAATAGCCAGAATTGAAAATTGTTATTCTCCCCAATTCACTCGAGGGCGTGACATTTTACCATCGGTCATTCATCCATGTACCCGCTTATGTTACGCGTGGTCGAGTCTGCGCTACGGAACCCTCATATTTTTCCCCTGCCCCCTTGCAGGCAACAAGCGAGTAATACTTCTAGCTCTGCAAGCGTATAATTAACCTCAGTAACTACTTAACATCAAGTGGTCGTACTTGTTTACTACTAGAGACTGAGTTTCACCAATGAAAATCCGATCTATTTGATCGGATTTTCTGACTGTTGGTGTTTTACTTAATGAATTGCAATAACTAAAATGTACTGACGCAGTTTAGTACCCATTGATCGCTGTTACTACAATTGGTGAAGTGCAGCCATACATATGAAAGCCTTTAAACGCCAGCCAGGTAGTAAATCTTAAGTGTTGTTGACAATTTTTAAATCTTAAAATTGTGATTGGTGTACTTGTATTCTAATTTATTCTTTTGTCAATATTAAATTTCTCGATTTTTGATGGTTAACCAAAAACTACTTTGTAAATACAAATTGTAGAATGAGTTTGAAAGTATTTTATGCCGCCCTTACTCACCAACCTCGCCACCCGCCTGCATGCGCATCTATCTCAGCTACCCCAAATACCCAATTCGCTCAAAGTTCAAAGAATTCAAAAATAACCAATTTCATAAAATGATGAACATATGAATACGTCTGTGACATATAAAATTCCCCATTCCAAGAAATTCCAGCTATACGAAGTAAAGCGACGAAAGCTGAATGCTCACCAGCCTTCTTGTTAAAAGTTTCCTCGTAAAATTGAACTGGGCGATTTATGTATATGTATTTATTTAGTAATTTGTTAATATTATTAAAAAAATACAAAATTGTGTACATAAGCTAAATTATTATTATTTCTCTAAAGGTTGATTTAACAATGACTCCTGTGTGATTTGGGTGTGTGTCTGGTGTGGATCTAGAATTATTCGTGTAGTGACGGAGAAAGAGTATAACTATCAATATCGCATCTCTTCCGAAGGGTATCGTAAGAAACGACTAACGGAAGAATACGCAGACGATATCACTGCGAGTGAAGGCAAACTCGAAATAAAACCCTGTCTGTACCAACCCGACTGGCCAGCGCGCAGCGTGAAAACAGTAGGCCAAAGCCCAGCCAACATTGGGAGAGGCTTATGTCCAGCAGTGAACTGCCATAGGCTAATTGATTAATGGTGTGTGAGTACCTATATGTTTGTGTGGCGGTGTGTATGTATGTGGGTGGGTGTGTGTGTTTATGTTTCAATATATGTACAGTGTACAGCTCTGTGCTTTAAATTATATTATATAGATGCACTGACTTGCAGATGAGTCTTTTGGGTCTCAAGGATATATCGTAGATCCTTGTATTATTTCAATTACTGTGGCATTTATCAAAGAATCAGTGACATTTCAGCCTACACTACATACCTACTTCCTCTACTATCATACTTAGAGCACTTAATGACGTCATTTCTATAAAGGTAGATATAAATAGCTAGATATAAATAAACATAGATAATTCTGCGTCTTCATTACTTACAAAAACACATAACGTGAGCCAGCGAGGAAAGGAATCGCAATAAAAATCGTAATGATACCGCAATAACGAACTCAAGATAACTGCCGAAAGGAATTGATAAGGAAAATATAGGGAGCGCTACGTATGGATGCGTATGGGTACCACATGCTACGAGGACTCCTTATTGAATGGTACGTGTTGCCTTAAAAGATTCATGTACCTATAGACAGAGAGACAGATAGAAATGTTTCTATACGAATATGTCTGTTATTTAAATATTCTGGTGGGTTTCCAATGTGAAACTCGTTAAGCGTATGCATATTAGATGTGATTTCAATACCAGTGGCGAAGGGTCTCTATAACCCGATTCTTACCGGCTTGCTCTGCAAAGGTAACTATAATAAATAATACCTTTTCCACCGGCCACCCTTTTGAAACTTTTCATCCACCGCCGCTGTTGAGTACACATGGGTTGTACGGAACCCTACTAAAAGCTAGTCGTTTAATGGTTAGAAGGTCAGACGGCAGTCGCTCCCGGAAAAGCTGACATACTAATCAGAAATAATAACCGAATTCCGGGTTTCAATGTCAAAACATTAGATACAACTGTGAAAATGGTCATAATGATGATATTCGATTTGATTTTATACTCGTAAGCAGTTGATTCTTCTATTGCTTGGGTAACGCTATAATATAAGAACGAATTATTAAAAATATATGCCAGAGTTTTCATGAACAATGTTCACAAAGATTTCTGTCTTCTCTTCTTCATTGCTCCAATCCGGTTGCATCCACACGTGCAGTGCAGGCTGGCTATACCATTCGCCCTTTCATAATATGGTTATTATTGGATTTTATATGTATAATATGTATAGGTGTGACCCGTGTGATTGCCGTCTGATCCCCCTCCCCTCTCCCCCCCCCCCCCCCCCCCAAACCCGAGAGGCCTGTGCCGGAGCCTAGTTCGCTAATAAACAAGGTTTGCAGACCAGGCTAAGAATTCCCAACAACTAACTGACTCATTAAAAATTCTCAAAAACCAATTTAAAAATGACAGCGCCACCTGCCGGGTCCAATAGTCCAATTGTAAATCTTACTACCTAAACAAACAAATATACCAACTCGAAATTTCATCATAATTGGTTCAGCCATCTAGGAGATGCTCAGGTTATACCACGTACAGCAGGTTTATATATTATATAGGTCACCTAAAATATAATAATATACCAAAAAATGAGGAACAAAAATGTACAATAAATTAACTTTTTCCACCGAATCATTGAAAACACTAAAACGGCGTTTTTGTTATTCATCTATAGTTCATTCATCTTGACTGAAACATTGACAGACCCATTATAGCAACGAACAATAGCTACGGCACCATACAAATTTGCAAGGGTCGTTTTTCATAATACCCGGCTAAGTGGCGAAAGGGAGTTATTCGCCACTTTACAGGCTATTTTATTGGCCTGAATTATATTCAATATTCGATAGTTATTTTAATACAAAAGTCTAATAAATAGCGCGTAGTTTTCTCGAATATTTACGAGGTACAGCAATATTTTATCCTACTTTTTCAAAGTATGTATGCATACACTTTGGTATGATAGTTTGGTACCCCTATAAACACTGTTAAAGTTATAAACATGTCACTGATATGGAAACTAAATAATCAACAGCAGGGTCTAGTATCGTCACGAGACCGACCTCTTTCTATTCAACCCTTCCATTATTTACATTCGCGATAATAATCATAGGTAATGTGCTGCTTTACATATTCTCTCACTTCTAAAAAACAATAAACAACCAAAAATACTACCATATTTTTTGCTACAATATTGTTGTTAGAATAAAAGTTGTATAGAATAAAATATAATAACAACACGAAAATAAACTCACATAAAAACATTTGAAAATAGAACTAAACTACTAATTATTGTTTGACGGTTAAAAGTTATTATTCTATTTACTAAAAGTAATAAAACTATTTTGAAATAAAAGTAAATTAAATCACGGCTGCATGCATTTACCTCGTGCCTGAGCTGCAGCGCCAGAGGCCACCACCCGCTGATATTATTTTGTTGCAACGCGAGAGGGCGCGAGGGAGACGGCGAGAAAAGCTCCTAACAACTTTTTAAAGGGAGCACTCGGATGGAGTGAGCGCAGCACGAGCCGCGGGTACCGGCGATTCATTAAGAACGAGCGTGGAGGCTGCGATGGGCTGCCGCCCCGCGCGCCTCACGCCGCACAGTGCCATCTACGCGCATGTGCCCGCCCGCCCTCCAATCGCGGCCCTGTTGCTTCTGACGGCCGCGCAACGTCAAAACGTAAACGCTATGAATACGTTTAATCGTCGGTGAATCTTCCGACAATCGCGATCATCTACATTTAGATTAGGACAACTTAAGCGGAACGCGACGGATGTATTGTGTTCACGCAGAGATGCTACGCTGCTCAACTGTCTAAGATGTTCACCTCACAATTTCCGATTATACTACAAAACAAAATCAACGTTTTAGGAATACTTACGTTATTTTTATGCATTCATTTTAAAACAAACATAAAATTGCTCTATATATTTAAATTTAAATCACGTAGACACCGATTTAAATCTCTAGGCTTAGCTCCGGTTTACTTTTAAAACATAAAACCCGCTCGGTGCCTGACTGTAACCCGCTGAACCTCCGTCAGAGGCGAACAAGCTAAATCTAAATCCCTTAAATACGTTGCCCAGATATTTACGGCAGGGCTAATAGCATCTGTTAAACCGGAGGCGAACTAGGCGATCTTTTTGGAGATAAATACAAAACTGGGTCCTGTTTCTTCAAAAGTATCTAATCCCTAAAATAAAGTGAATAAGTAATTGAATAATAACACAACAATTTAATTCTACAAACTTTTCTTGTACACATTGAAATTTAAAAATAACTTATTTTTTTTTTTAGAATACGAGTACACACCACAAGTACATAAAGAGCTCTTCTAATTTGTCTTAATTATAAGCTCTTTCACGTCGAGAAACATAATCAGATGAATGAATACTGTAGAGCACACCAGCTATGTCCTTTGAGAATAAAGAAAAATATTCTGAGATAAAGAGGACGCGTACACAAAAAAATCCAAAAAATTATAACAAGGTAACACCTGTTATAAAATTAAGTCATATTTTCTTTGTATAGTAAGCACTACACAAAGCAAAATGGTTAGAATAAGAATAAGAACTTTTATTTCTGAGAATATGGTAGGTTACAGGTGTTGGGGTGATTAGGAGTATACAGCATATTCTACCATTTGTGGCAAATATTAAATGTCTATTACTAGGTAGTTGTACAGTATTTTCCCACATACAATACCTCCACACATTATAAAATTGTATCCATAGTTGTATCATAGGCTAAATTCTGATTCGTCAATTTAAAAATTCTATCAATATTGTGGGATCGAGTACTTATCATAATAATTTACTGCAATGTCAGTAGTTTCCATGAATTATATAACATATTGGATTACATTACATTAATGTATCCCGCAGATAGTATCCCAATGTCCAGCTCATTACTGTTGGATTGAACACACCTTGCCATTTGGATTTGTCACAAATGCTAGTTCAGCAATTTCCATTGTGTCGTGTTAGGTTAGATTTAAGTATTTCATACTCTACAAATGTTATCCAATAAACTATAAGACTCAAATTGCAAAAACGCAAAAGTACGTGAATACTTAAGAATTCGATTAAGATGGAAAAAAGGCGAATCCACCTCAGGCGGGACTCGAACCTGAGATTTTTCCCTTACAGGGGGAATACCCTGACCACTGAGCCACCGAGGCCCCCCAAACCTAATTCAATAGGTATATAATGACAATAGTCTCCACCCACTTTATGACATCTACGTACGTTCCAAGTATCATAGTACTACATCAGTGACCATTGTTTAGAACTAGACACTCGGGTGTAGCCAACCCTGTCTGCATCCCCAAGGAGCTTCGCGCAGTCTTCTGATCTCCAAGCCTCAGTGCTATAGCTTTTTAATTGTAATGACCTCATAATACTTGGATAAGTAAGCGGTAAATGTTTTTCCTTTGTTACAAGCTTGAGAATAAGATTTTTCGTACACATTGTTACGTATCCAATCAAATAATTTCTAGCACAGGCTAATCGTCAATCAAAATTCTATTTTACAAGTCTATTTCTGCTACAAGGCACGAATTGGAATTACAATACTAAAAAAAATTATTTGTTAGTTATGTTACTTGTCATTGGAAAATATCGAATTTCAGCCAAATCCGCAGTTATAGTTCATCCGCTTTACTAGAAGCAGACCCCAGACTCTAAGGTGAAAGCTTTGGATGAAACTGGGATTAACGCTGAAATGAAGAAGATGATTTTACTAGTCAGACAATCTAAAAAAACTATACCAACTTCCTCCAAAAAAATCGTATGAACCTAATTTGACTACTTAGAAAATGATTTACGACCCGAAACCTTCAGGCCTTCTAAGAAATTCAGTAACCTCTCATTTTCAATATATGATATTCGCACATTCGTATCTTGATTTTCTTGTAAAGCAATTTTCGTGTTCTATACAATATTTGCCAAACTTTATACCAATATCGTATCGATGTGTTTAACCGCTTACAGTTAAATTGAATCGTGTAATATATTTGCAGTATTATATGAACATGTACGACAAAACAAATAAATTCTACCCATACTTAATTGGCATCAAATTATTTGCTTACATAAATATCTGTTTACTACTTACGCTCTTACACTGAATGAACCGAACTAAAGACATTAAAAGGGTCGGCCGTACGCACAGGTGTGTAAAATCAAATGTGGAGATGTCTACAAATATCTATTGGGCCGAAACACATTTACTTAATCCCCCTCTACGGGTCTACTATGAGTATATCACATATTTTACCTAATTTAACTAGTTGTTTAATCTCAAAGACAAAGGCGTGACGTATTTTTTTAACAAAGACATTTTCCAAATCTCCTCTCTTAAGGAAATATAGGGCGGGAACTCGTTGTTGTTAAAGGTGGTAAACGGTTTTTGATAAATAAGCCGCTGGATGTTTGAAATGTGGGATCATTTTCTTACATTTCATATATTCACGTAATGAAATTTATATTATAAAGTCTCACCAAAACATTACGTTCAATTATTGTACTGTGGCCAGCTTAATTTTGGCAATTAAATGTTTCTACAAATAATATAAACCCGCTAAGCAATTATATTACCTCATCCGATTGTCAGACAAACAATTCAGTGATGTACCAATAAACCAGACATTTATAAGGACACCAGATTGCAAATACAAACAAAAGCGATTAAGAAACGATCAACGTGTTGAAAGTCGTTACGGTGAGATAGCAGGGTGACGTCGAAATATAATTTTTTACTGGAATGTGAGCGGACATTGGAAAGGGACCAATAAAATATGCAGATTTGACTGCGGCCGTATTTTTCTCAGTGTAATCTGCATTATTCAGGCTTTGTCACGAACTTCGACAGTTTAACAGCGTTTATCTCTCGCCTTGCAAATTGAGCTACGACTTTAAGACAAACGGGAGTCACTTTCATTATCATAATGGACCTCGGCCGATTCTTTGTTGGTGAGCCGAGGCGGGATTCTAGTTGACATTTTTCCAGAGGTAGATTTTGCTTTTACCGGGTTCTGTTTAATGTGTTCGGGTCGACTGTTTACCGATGTAGTTAGCTTGTTACACGAATACGTGTTTGTTGCTTGCCAATTACAATCAGACTACAGATATCACTTGCGTAATGTGTGTCCAATTGATACTGTTAGTACTCTAGAATGTGTTGTGGATAGTAATACGTTGTCAAGATGTGATATTACAACTGTTTACAAGATAAAATGAGATGTGTACTGGTTTGTCTTCTGGATTTCACCAATGTATAACGCGTTTAATTCAAATTGTTCTAATGTAATCTAGTCCATTTCTAGTCTATGAATTCCATGTAATAAAATGATAAAATCCAGCTTAGTTAAACGGATTTTCAGCCAACACATGTATTCTGAAAGCTAAACGCTACAGAAGCAACTAAAGGCTATAGCTTCATAAATGACGCCGTACACGTTTCATCGATAAAGCTACAACATGGTAGAAGTAAGTAGTAATTTACCCATGGCCAAGCTTCCTGTTCTAACGGCAAGGAACGAGCGCGTGTCCACTAGACCAAAACTAATCGCTGATAGAGTGGTATGCGCTTGCCAACGATTGGACTATTGATTCGCTACCAGGCCAACATATAAACATACGTGTGTAATATCGGAGTGGGCTACAATATGATTACTTCATGTATTGTTGTGTAATCAAATTGTGTTGTGTACATTTTGACGGCCTCTGTGGCGTAGCAGTAAAGCGTTCAACTGCTACGAGGGGGCGCGGTTTCGATTCCTGCTCAATGCAAAAAATTGTATGCATGAATATATTTATTTGCATTAATCTAAGTGTTTATATGTAGGTATGTATTTATCCACATTTCAGATCCCATAACACAAGCAAGTTAAGTTATGCTTACTTTGAGTCTAGAATTCTAAGACAGCGCTATGTAGAATATTTATTTCTCTTCATTTAGATTGTATATAATTAATTGATATTCATTCCTTTCCACGTGATTTACTGATTTACAAGGGACCTAGATGGTGTTTGGTCAGATTTATTTTTCTTGGAGTCATTGTTAACATTTAACGACTCGTGACTGGCTTGCGCCTGATAATTTTGCAATCCTTTTTTATAACAACAAACTGTTGTTTTACATTTGTTTTTGTAGTAAACGTGTAACTAAACAACATTAAAAACGTTTATAAATATTAAATTCAACACAAAACCTTCTTTTGTGGAACAAAAAATTTGTACGCATGAAGAATGTATCTACATTTACTATGATTTGGGCGATTCTATGTGTATGCAAATTAAAAGAACTTATACATTTATTTGCATTCTAGAACGCATATGACAAGCTATGTTTAGTTTAGTATCCTATACTAAGCATAGCCTGTCATATGCAGTTTTATATCTTTTTAATAATAAAGGAATTCAGTGAAATTCGCTATTTCCAGTATTTAGAGTACTTTCCCTCCAGGTAAGGTTAAAATCTCCCACCCTGTATACCTAGTTACCTACTCCCGATATCCACTTTCGTAGATATAACCTCACGATTTCATAATTACTCTGTAAAGACCAGACTCAAAGTCATATTAGTAGGTCCAATGGGGCGGGCTAATCGGCAATGGCTCATGACGATGCACGGCATGGCCTCTAAACGATTTATGACGACTGCGGCCGCCCTTCGCATGCACGCTAAACCGATACGTCCACACTACCCTCTTGGATTTGAATATTGCGAAATGTATTTGATATGCGGTAAGTACTATCAAAGCTATTGTTCACGGTATTTTCATATGTTAATTTGAATAATGGGTCACTCACATATTACAAATCTTTCTTACTGTATCTCTATTCTCTCAAGACTGAAAGATTCTCATAACTTTCCAGAAACACAGATTCAAGCAAGATTTGCGTGTTAAATTTTGGGTATATTAATAGGTAAATATATGCGGAAGAAGCGGACTCCGGACTCCGAGGGGAAGCTTCGGATGCGACCGGGATTAACGCTAGGAAGAAAAAGAAGAATATATATATATAATGGGTTCTTCAAGGAGGGTATAGTAGGTTCCTACAGGGTCAGCAGTACGAGGAGGACCTTGGTATTGCACACGTCCACAGGCCACGGTAACCACTTCTTATGAGCCACTTAAGTAGTATAAAAAATATTTTTGGGTAGGGTATCCTATCCACTCAAGAATATAAATAAAATATAACATAAATAATATACAAATATTATGTGTTTACGAAGTACAAAGAGAGTTTACTGTATAATTTTTATTTCTCTCCCTATTCTTGTATCACGAATTTCTAAAAACTTGGTACTATATTGATGACACTTGGACGAATATTTATAAAACCTAATAAAATGAGTCTTTTATACTGCCCCGTAAAAGACATAAATTCGTTCAACATACTTATCTACTATATTGTTGATATACTAAATGAGGGCATTGGGGATAGACTCCGTCTAGTCTAGACATTAACTAATCATGAGTGCACTAATCTGCCCTTAATACGGGTCTAAAGGTTGTATTCAGATACTAATGTTCTATACGTGCTGAGGAGTACTCCCTCACGAAGACAAGAGGAATACAAGTGCCTTAGTGAAAAAACAAGTAAAAAGAAAGAATCTACATAGTTACACGAATAGTAAAATATTTGCATATATCATCTGAATCTTATCTTATATGACAGCCTCCGTGGCGTAGCGGTAGTGAACGCGGCCGCTACGCAGGAGGCGCGGGTTCGATCCCCGTTCAGTGCAAATATTTGTGTGCATAAAATATGGATATTTGCATTGGTCTGGTCGTGCCTCGGAGAGCACGTTAAGCCGTTGGTCCCGGTTGCCATAAAAACAACTATGGCAGTCGTTACGGGTAGTTGGTGCCCTAAAAAGTCCAAAAAACAACGGTCTAGCTGAAAAGCTTCGATATCGCCTAATGTTAACATTGGGTTTTGGAGATCAGATGACAATCGCTTCACGGAAAATATCGAGGTCTAGTCAAATCTGTAGTTAAGACTGGTTAAGCGGACCCCAGACTCTGAGCTGAAAGCTTCGGATGCGACTGGGAATTAACGCTAGGAGGAAGAAGATCATCTGAATCTTATCATTTATTACCATGCAAGCGATAGGGGATGTGGAGTGCATGCCTTCAGGTGAATCACTGTCACTCAATTTCTTAGGGGTATCCATATCCCCTGGAAATGTCTTCAGCACTATGCTAAGTTTATAGGTCATCTGGGGTAATATGTGAATCTTGTGCTACCTAGGGTGAATTTTCAGTCATAGCTGAGTTATCTTCTGATTTATGACGTGACAGATTAACTTTATCTATCGGTAACTCCTTATGTGATGTGTGTGTATGTATTGATTCTCCCATAGTTACAGGAAAAATGATAACAATATTGCCCATTAATAGAAGGTGCAGCCGCTTTTCCTTCTAGATATTATTAAATTAAAATCAGAGATTCAAATAAACGAATCAGTTATTCTTTCTCAAGTCAATTATAATAAAAAGGAGTCGCTACCAGTTCATTGCCACATTCAAAAGATTTAAGTACACCAATTCCACATTATTAAAGTCTTAATGAAAAGAACCGAAGAGCCTGGTAAAGTGACTAAAAAACTTTGAATCTCAGATTTGTAACAAAAAATGTGACAAGTCATCAAATCTACATATTTTATTAGACTCTCCCTCGCCAGCTCCGACCCTCTGTCGGTCGGCAACGTTCTGTTCTAGTGATGCATTTACGTCCTTGGTAAGACATATCGATAGTTTAGCCATATTTGGTTAAAGATTACAAGATTCTTTACTTTGCCTGGACAGCACACGACGTCAAAAATGTTGTATGGAATTGCATTAATGATTTGCATGTGACTAGAGCAAAAAAAATCGATTTCAGTGCCAAAAGTTAGTCCTACTTAAAACCATTTTAGCAGTCAAAACCAATTGTATACATGTACTGTACTAACCATATTCATATATTAGTGTAATGTGTAGTTTTTGTAGAATATTTACAAATATTTTATTAAGTAAACTTTACTTAATCGAATTACAATATTTTTTTTGTGAAGCCTAATAGAGCAAGCATTTCATTTTCAACATTGTTTACCATTGAAATATTCTTAATTTAATATATCTAATATATAAAATTCTCGTGTCACAGTTTTCGTTGCCATACTCCTCCGAAACGGCTTGACCGATTTTGATGAAATTTTTTGTGCTTATCCGGTATCTATGAGAATCGGCCAACATCTATTTTTCATCGCCCTAAGTGATAAGGGTGCAGCGGGAACGGGATTTAAATAACACGCGGGCCGAAAATATGGCGGTACGTAGTTCGCCGGGTCAGCTAGTAAACTTATATATGTTAAAGCCTTATAAAGTATGACTTGAATTAAACCTTTGTTTCTAGATTATTTTTTATTTTTATTAGGTGGCTTGTTGTAGAAACGTATAGATATCTTGGATTCCAGTCTAAATGGTATATTGTAGGAAATGCAAGTAGGTATATACACAGAATTTAAAAACTCTAAATATTTATATCTCATAATTCTTAATTCAATATTGAGACTTGACACCAGATTTAAAAATAAATATTTGTAATACCACCACCGTTAAAAATAAAGGTAAGTACTTCGTGTATAAATCCAAAGTAAAATATTTATATCCCTGCCCTCATGGTACGTCATAAGGGACGGCAAATGTTAACACAAATACCTTCACAAAATACCAACATTTCACAGGTCCTTTTGTGGGATTAAGATGTTAGTGTATATAAATAATGTATACAAAAAAATATTTACGACATTCAAGCTCTTTATTTATACTAAGACGAGAATAACCAATGAAATATTTATATCCAACATTCTTTATTGTGTTTTCATGCTGAAGAATCACATTACGTCACGTTCTAATACTCTTATATGTTGTAAGAATTACCACATACTTACCTTAAAAGTATTTTTAGTACTTATCATCCCACGTTAACATAAATACTTCATTTATTATGTAGTTGTGTACATATTTCTTAAGAACGGTTGAGCCATGTACCTTTGCTAGTATTACTATTTGGCGATCCTCTTCATACTCTTTACAAGTACGTAATATTGTATATTGGTCAAAATATCGATAATCGTAATATATATAAGAGAGGGACGGCCGGATTCAATATTACAGGACTTTCAAATAGGTATCAACGACAGCCGGCCGGGTGGCGGCGCGGTGCGGCCTCAACTCCACTGTGGCGACACTTCATAAAGAACACTTTTATACTCAAGCCTTTTATTTATGATGCCCTTTCACATCTTTGGTCGTTTTATTGTCTGATGTAGGAGATGTATTATTGAATTTCCAATTCAATCATCTGATTGTATTTTGAGCCTCAACGTCAAGTACACGATTTGTTATAAACCGCACTGCATTGTGATGGTTGATTAAGAAATTATCTAACTGTATCATTTTGAATTTATACGACTTCACCTGATAAAAGTTTTCTTATTTATTTTTTGTTTTTTTAATATTAGGCATTTGGTGGATTAACTCAATGAGGTGGGATGAGACCAAACTCTTTGGGCCCAAGCCGCATCTGCAAGCCTGTAACGCCTGCTGAAGGATGGACGGCTTTCAAAGCACTTTCACTCATACTTGTGTGCTTTGTGCCCTCTTGCTAACAATATACCTACGAATATAATATACGAATTTAAAAACAACTTCAAAACCTTTGGTTAAAGAATTTTCAATCTTTACCGAGCAGGACAACTTTGTTTATGTTACACAAAATATTACATCGCATAGAATCTAAAACGAATTTCAAAAAGCAAAGTCCATTTTTCTAACTAGTTCCTGTAAACTTCACATCTGGTACACACATATAACCGAACCTATAACAACATGCCATTTCATGGCAAATCAAAGAGTTGCTATATATTATTAAAATGGTGAAAGGCGCGGGTCTTTTTACTGTAGAGTGGCGGTCGCGCGGTACAGCGCTCCGCACTTCAGGACGTGACCGAGCGACGCTGGCCAGAATCACATTGACCTCGCTTTTGTAACTGGATGTGACTGAATTTTATTTCAGTGGAACATAAATCAAAAATTGATTGGAAGAATAAGTAATAGCTGTAGCCCGGGGCTCCGTCTTCATTTTATTAAGCATGGATTGAAATAAGCCTGTGATTCAGCACATTATAGATCACCCAAATGGTTGGTGAGGGTTATGGGAAGGAGATGAGAAAATAGGTGTAATTTTCGGGCGTTATTGAGTAATTAATGTCCAAAAAATTTCACTAAGTTTCATATTTATACATACCTAGATGTACCTATACTCATTACTAAAGTTTAAGAGAAATATAATCTACTGACTATTAAGTTAATGTTTGGTAACCATAATTCTGAAGTTATAAAGAACCTAACATTTTAAAATCAAAATATACGATGAATCAAGCTACTTCCACTCACTTTAAATCTGATTCGAAATGTTTTATTCTGGCTAGCGAGAACGCCACCAACGGCTCGGGGCCGCATTACTTGTTCCCAGAAATTTCGCCTGACTCGATGGATAATGGTCATCAAATACATTAACTGGAAGACATAATGGAAAAGTTATCATACAAATGTTTCACATATAAATTTATTATTCACGCTTAAATAAAATTTCAATTAATCCACAGTCAATACTTTCTCAAAGCATTCCGACTCACTGAAAGTTTCATTTTAATGTAATAAAGTGTCGATTGGGCATAACTTTAGTAAAATATTGTTGAATTATTAAGTTTCGAGTTATTTTATGAGTAATGAATACTAAAGTTTCAATTCACAAATTAGCTAATTCAGTTATTAATAATTTAAGTATATTCTCAACTATATCAATATAAATAGAAATTATCCTAGTTTCCCATTGGTCCTAGGAGTTAGTCCCATTAATGGGACCATGAAGTACCTAGAACTGATTCTCATGTAACTCTTGATATACCTATGTGGTTAATGAAAAAATATTTTTTATAAATATAAATAATATAACATCTTTGATTGTTGCAGTTTTGGAAACCATTTCCTAAAAGTGCAACCCTATATTATACAGGTTTACGAGCGTTATCGCAATAACAAGAAAAGTTACCATATGAATATCAATAAATTATTTGCCAATACACATATTTCTGGCATAAGAAAAGGCATCAATTTCAAATATAATGCCGAGCGTACAATATCTGCAGTGAAAAGGGCCAACACACACAATATGAAAGGTGTTAGGAGACATTAAAAGAGCAGAAATGTTCTATAAATGACACCTGCGGTCTCATAAAAAACTTCAGATGTTGCACGAAGTTGTGTTTAATATTTTTTACAGATATAGACTCGAAAGTATTATTTGATATTCAATTATGTGATTATTGTTTCTGTAACTCACGATTTCCTTCTTCATAATATATTTTTCATATCCAGTGTGTCATATAATATAGATGTACCTATACCTATCACTAATATAGAACTACGAGTATTAGTAAGAAATAATAAATAGGTTTATTATTAACACTGCTATTAATATCTCAGACCTAAATTGAAACTTTAATTTCGAATATTAACTACATACCTACAACACAATTTTTTTTCTTTTTTTTAACACAATATTTTATGACATTTCTCTTGAACTTAATCTCCATGTAATTGAAGAGATTGTGACTATCTCATTTGTGTACTGATAATCAGCACCAAGGGGATGATGTCGGCTGAACTTGTTATTTCTACATCCTATTAACGTAATCTAGAAGATCTGGTGCACCTACCCTTATAAGAATTAACCATCGGCCCACAACAACTCAGACAATTTTTTAAACTTAATTCACTGGTGACTAAAATATATTCCTGTTCTTTGAATTACCAAAACTACTAAAGCACAATTAAAAAAGGTTTTGCTGCAACTCTTAGGTATATCATTGTACAAAAAAGTAATAAGATGAGGCTTTAAAATAATAAGACGCAACTTTACGAATTATCTTTCAAATTATATACCTTAGTTATATAATTCCATTATCTGTAGGTACAATTACGTTAGTAAAATTCAATTCGACCTTGTATAGAACTGTAAACAAGCGATCTGTAAGTTCGCCAACATGAGTTCACAAGTTCCCATTGCGGGAACTAAGATGAACCCCAGGGCGATACCAAGTTGCGGCACGTATATTGAGACTAGAATGGATGTTTGATGAATACAAAATGCGATCTCAGTAACATGTCGAAAACTTGCTACACGACTCGTGGACGGGACAGTTTAGCCAAGTTTTGTGAAATAAGCATCCATTTTCTAGCAACACAACCCAATTTCGATTGACGTTAAATTATCAACTTATGCCAAAAAGCAGTATGGTCACACTGAACTTCCATTATGCGAATTCATTAACACTGGATCGGAATAGAATAGAATTCTGAATTCCATTGAACTTTGGACGAGCGCGCTTCCGTCGAAATCTAGCTGAAAAGTTGGATCGAAATAGTTTTTTATTTGCTGGACCAGAATTACTCCGTTCCACATAGGTTTCCGACTGTTTTATTTTAAATTTTATTTCAGCCAAGTTGTGGAAAAGTTGATTGAAAGGATAAAATAATTTCCTGAATAACTATATAATATACTAGCTTTTGCCCGCGGCTCCGCCCGCGTGGATTTCGGTTATCGCGACCAAACATAGCCTATGTCCTTTCTCATCCATTGACTCCATCTATAACTTGCAGCTCAGAATATTAAAATTAATTGTGCCACCCAAGCTTAGAAACCAATGCACTGAGGAGTCCAAACTCTTTAAACTTTGCAAAACCCTTCCGATACACGAAAAAGTAAACTTTAATATCCTTAAAGAACAATACTTTAATAAAAATATACAATACAAAATAGAGCATTCTGTATATACACGACGAGTGGCACAAAAAAAACTTGCTACTGTGAGGGCAAGGAATTGCTACGGCGAGCGGACAAGTACATTTCTTGTACCGCGCCTTATCAGTTCTTTGCCTACCTCCATGCGAGAGAAAATTAATGCGAGGAATGTTAAATATAAACTCAAATCCTATTTTTTAGCAGAATTGTAGGTAAGAATGCCTGCAGTTCTGTTGGAGGGTACGCGTACGACTTTTGCTTACTTGATTGTATGTACTGTGTGGGTATTTTGTTTACACTGATTGTATATTTAATTCATCCTTCTATCTATGTATTTTATAAAATTGTAATGTCTGTGTACTGAAGTGGGAATCACGTGTATCGCGCACAGGCTCCGGTAGCCTTAGCGATACTTTAAGCTAAGCTTTAATTTTATTGTAACTATGTATTCTGGTAAAATAAATAAAAATAAAAAAAAAAAAAAAAAACCTACCTCTATACCAAATTTCATCAAAATCGGTTCAGCGGTTTAGTCGTAAAAGTGAGACAGACAGACAGACAGAGTTACTTTCGCATTTATAATATTCGTAGGGAATAGTAGGGATGACTGTACAGCTTTAGTGTAGTCAACAGTATTGAAGGTTTAATTCACTAAACAAAACTGCGGGTCTAAAAGGTCATATTGAGCGATTCCGCTGAAAACGGGTAACTTTATTAATTCCCAATTCCCAGTAGATTTCAATTGATTCCTATAAAATTCGTATAGGTACCTAATGGTCACTCATATGAACAGAATCGCAATAATTCATTTACTAAGCAGATTCCAATTTCGTGTAAATATCACCGCATGACAAAATATTATCCTAATACAATTTCAAAAAAGACCTTTTAAGACCTCCGGGTTTTACAATATCGGGTATACGGGTACCTAAATATCGAACAAGTACAAACAATCATGAATTTTTAGAATTACACTACATAATTACTATAATTTTTTTGCCAAGTGACTTTCGGCGAGACTCAACCGATGTATGCACTTTAACAAGGCAAGAGGGCATGGCAAGCAAGCAAGGCTAAAAATATGGTAGAATTATGATGATAAATATATAATCATGGTTACCAATGATCACACAATAGTTGACAATGTGATTGACAACCAAACAATGAGCTCATCATTCACGCTGGGGCGCGCTGTAATCACAAACATTAGGTACGTAAATACATGCCTACACCTCCTACCAATGAGGTCACAGTCTCTATAATGGTAAAGAGCGTGACTTCTCGCAGCTATGTTATGTCCGCAAATTCCACAAGAGGCGCATGTTGGCGACAGTCATCTGACAGGTATCGGCCTAAAGATCCATTAACGTGCCTTCCGCGCCGACTGCGTTACGCGCCTCGACGTGTCTGCCTCTCCTCCCCGACAAATGGACAGCTCAATGAAACACTTTCATTGTCAACCGATGAACACTCCAACCCGTTAACGCCTGATTGTCGGGCGAAATTCACTGTTAAACCTTTCATTAGAAATTTGACTGAGAATGTTTTGATTAACTTAGAGAATATTGTCAGAATACGACGTATAAATGTCTGTAGTCGTCTTTTGTAATTCTGTTTGAGTTTTATATTAAATTTAATTGTAAATTTATGATTATAATAAGGAAACACAAATATATTATTTGAGATTTAAACGAGAGATTCCTTATTTAATCAAGATGAATAAATAACGGACACACAAAATTGGACTACAAATACACAATAACTGTCAAACTGTCTGATGCGACTTTTTGTGTTGAACAAGATCAACACAAAAAGTCGCATCACAAACCGATATTATTGATTTCCCTTATTCACCTCAGCAGCCTGTTGAATAACTTTTGGCATTTTAAATTATTTCTTACGAAAAAAAAATAACCGTCTTTCAAATGGCTGAAACTGGGTATACAACAGAATATCTTCGGCACGTTTCTTAAATTGCTCAGTATATAATAATTAAATAAAGAAGTAGTTGGGATAATAATGAATAAATGATTTCTATGAACCTCAAAAACATTAATTGAATAACATTATTAATTTGTATTATCTTTTTTACTGAAAATCGTTGGCGCCATTCGTTTACGGCTGCTATTGTGGTATGCTTTCGCAGCATTTCCTCTTACAGTAATTCTCCGTTGCAATTAAAATACAACAAAATATTAAATATAATGCGAAACAATCTGCTGTAACACAAACAGAAATGAGACGCTGAAACAATTACGATTCTTGTTTTAATTAAAAGGTGGTGTTGGTGATTTTGACAGTTCCTGTTCAGACTATATGTATAGTCGCTCATAGCTATACTATGAGTATACTCGTAGTCACTTACATTGTATTATAATAACGAGTATTTTGGATTTTAATTATTAGCTACTCGTTTATGTACTATCCCATTGTAATAAAATCAATAGCTTTGAAAGATTTAACGTATACTGTTGTAATCATAAAAATGTTTAGTCTCAAGATTAAAGGCATTAACCGGATATTTAAAAAAATCGGGTTATGTCACATTAACTTAACTGACATCTGCAATAAATTATTTTAATTAGAAATAACGATTCTGAACACACAAAAAAATTCTTATCGCGATCAAAAACTACTGAACGAATTTTGATGCGGGTTCTCATAAGAAAAATCTTGTTCATATGTAACTAGTTGTATGGTATTTATCGCATTGTTAAGCAGAACCGGAAATTTGGCCAAAAGTCACAATAACCGACATCCGTGTAAGCAGAGCCGCAAGCATCGGTTAGTTTCTATAATATAAACGTATTTAAATATTAACTGTAGGTCAATTGTGATAGTATTAACAGAATTATTACTTACCTAAATCTCCCATCTTCGGTGTTGAAGTTCGTGAAATAGCTAACTTAGATATTTCAATGCAAAGTTGGCAGCATGCATTCACGAATGAACATTTCAGCGTACCTATGTAGAATCTATGAAATAGAAGGCGCGGCTGTTCTCACAGCTCAGGATATTGAAACAAACATTGCAATCTGTTCTTTTGAACACCTCACACATACCTGTACAAGAAAAGCATTTCAGCATTTTCTAAATACGATGCATTCATTTATGTACATCTCGATCTAAAATTGGAACTGGTTTTAATACAATTATGTGACATCATACGAATTCAGAATTGTCAAGCATACTATATTAGGGATTTCGATATCTGGGTTTATTGGACATTGATTAGCTTAATTTCTTAGGTTTACTTTATTGATTATCTCATTCTTCTTCATTAAGAATTTCCTTTGACTTTTGACTTCTCAAATTAGTTTAAAAATACCAGTTTCAAGAGCATCCAGCAGAAAATTTGTACAATGTAATCTCATACACAAATTTAATTTCATTGTAAATTGGACATTGATGCCTCGTAACTTATAATATAAACTTATACTTCACTTGACTTCGACATAATTCGTGTGTTAATCCAAAGTCCAATGTTCAAAACTAAGAATTTAGCATGCAGCTAAAATACAAAATGTATTCAAAACCTTATGATCAACATCAACTCCTCATTTAGAAGTGAATGCACGTAGCCGCACGAACTTTATCTCGGTGTACCTACCCTTATAAATTTGTAGTCCGCCAGGGTAAGACTGCTTGTTAATTAAATCTACTTGACAACGACTTTGACGTTTGACAGATTTTAACTTTTTTGGCAGGCTTCTCATTGTTGTTGTCATTTTATAATTTCCTTAAGATGAGTTTAAAATAAACACTATGCAGCCTAATAATTTGCTTTCTGCTGTGGTTTTTACTGGGGTTTTTCAAGAAGGAAATTAGAAAGTTCTTACAGGTAGGTAGCACTAATATGACGCGCGTGATGTTGCACAGGTCCATAGGTGACTCGTTGGCTTGCCTGTTACTTAAGTGACGGCCATCGCTGGCCCCGAGTCCGAAGGATAACCTGCGCGAGAGCCTCGTCCATCAATCAGCAGCAGTACCGGCTTGCAGGTCAACTTAAACCCCGCTTAAAGGGAGCCCATGTCAACCACATGGGCTCCCTTTAAGCGGGGTTTAAGTGTAGCGGGGTCCCTTTAACCTGATTCCTGCCCGCTTCCCGGCATTGGTCATATCTATCAGATTTTTTCCACTGACTTCACTTATGAAAATTTTCAGCCTTCGCCACTGCCAGAAGATCTTAGTGGGCTGACAGTTCTCTATAGGTATTTCTACTGTTGAGTAATGGTACTTGATGGAGCTTATTGTTATACATATTGATAATACACTAATGTACTTTTCCACGATATTTATTATTGAACCTAACCAGTTTCTCTTTACGTTAAGATTCAATATGTGCTCTATAGGTATATTTCAAAGAGAGTGTATATACAGTATTCATACACAAACCTACCTAATACTTATAGTCGTCCGCGATACGAGTTCATGTAACTAGGCATGTACAGATGCGTTGCTGCACTGCAAAACTTTCGAGATATATCGGCGACACTCGCAAACAAAGCGACGCTGCCACAATAGGTACCACTTGTACAACATCAGCCACTTTAAACATGCAAGCAGACTGATAGAAACGTAGCATTTTATTCCTTATGCAATGGTAATACTGTATAAGGAAACAATGTATGAAAGTTTTGACTGGTAAAGTTGTCATGGTTGGTCCACACTCGCGCCACACGCGCCGCACCCAGAGATAAGAACACGTCATAAAAGAGGAACCCGCCGAAACTTTGCCTTAATTTCTGTATTTTCCATTTTGTAATCACCACAAGAGGGCTAAACTTAATGTGGTTAAGATAAAATGAAAGACAGAAGTTAGCTTTATGAAACACTACCCCTGTTAGAGCCTTGGGGCAAATTTCGTTATTTTGTATAAGAAATGAAAGCCTTTCAGGGTCAAAAGTAGTCGAAAAAGCTGCGAATAACTACCCTTTACTCCGTTTTTATAGTGAACAAAATATACACAACTACACCTCCTTTCATTAGAAGTACTAAGGTAGAGGCTATTCGTATATGTCCTCATCTGTCTAATTGCGATAGCAAATGATCTCATCACTCTAATTTAGTTTCATAAAATCACCAAGAATGTCCACAATATATTAAGATTCAATTAAAGTTACAATAAAGTCACGTAGGATGAGACCAGTTAACCTCAATAAAAATCTCACTGAGGTTAGCTATGCCGCAATTGTGCAGCCGTTTCGCTGTCCATTTTATTAATGCCCCTTTCGGCACTGATTTCATTTGTCATCTGACATTGCCTCACAACTTAACACACTCAAGAAATATTTAAAGTTTCTTTATACAGAATAAACTAAAAAATGATTGTCTTTTTTTTAGTTTCACATACTTTCCGATATAAACTTGAATTGACAGCATTTCGTTTTCATTGTCTACTTTTCTTACATACCTTTAACAAGAATCACCATTCACTGAGCCTTCACCCAACTCTGTTGGGGTCATCTTTCTAGTCTAACTATGAAGCCTTCAACAAGAATGAATCATACATTGAAACAACATTAAGTAATCAAAGCTTCCATCGCACAATACGTACATACAAAACAAGACGATTTAACCGCCGGTGGTTAAATACGAAAGAGCATATTGCTGTAGGTACGTGGGAAAGTTTAACCACGGGCGCTCGACGCGAATAAGTATTGCTTCCTAACGCACATACTGAGTGTTTGCCAACGGAGATTGCAATATTATGTACCAATCTCCAGCCTTTTCCGACTGGCACACCGCAGCGCCGTGATGCACTTCTTAGCATTGGAAATATTACCCTATTGAAGTCTTATCGTCCATATTCACGCGAAAATTGTTTACTCGCAGCTTTCTGTATTTCAATTGAATTGAAGGTGAAGGACGATGTATATTATTCGGTTCTACATTATTATTATGTGTATTTAAATCATAGCGATGTTTTGAATTATGATGAAATCGTGCTCATTTAGATCGTGCTATCCCTTGCATTACTATATGGTAGTGAGAGTTGCATATAACAGAAAAACCATGAAAATAAAGCAAAATAATATGCATTAATACGAATTAGTGCAGTGTCTATGTTCGTGCAGAAATCCCCACGGATCTATGTATGATAAGGTATATAAGAACCGAAATATTATCTAAAGTAGAGTCTAATATATAGGTGCGGATCTAATCTGAAACATAGCTAGTGAAGCGCATCGTAGTCTTAAACTAAAAGCTGCTTATTCATCGGGTATGATGTATCTTATGGCCCTCTTGGGGCTGAACGTTGTAGTACAACGGCATAATCTATAGATAATTTGTATAAACAATTTACAATTTCGAGCACGGCTAGTGTTCTCTGGGGAGTATTTCCAATAAGAGTGTATAATAATCGTGTGTATTACGACGTTCTTCTGCCGCCAGAAGTTCCAAATTTGTTTTTTCCCCTCACATTTGAGACGATATTTTACGTAGTAATACCATTAGAAGGTTGTCAATCGATTCCTCCCAAATGCCAGTTGTGAAATGTAAATATTCACGCAGCTCCAGTTCAAGCCTTGCAAAAAGCAATAAAACCAGTAAACTAAAAACAGTTTTTAGGTTCAAATTGGAAAACTCATTAAGCGAAATAATAAAAGTGAAATGTTGTTGAGTGTATGTTTTCGTTTTTTAAATATACAAACAGCTTCAAACGTTATTTGGAACTGTTTTTGGAAACGAAAGTGTTGCGGCAGTTTTTGCTCATAATTAATATAACATTACAAAGTCACATCGTGATTTGCGATGAATTTCGAGTGACAATTGAATCCTAGTTTTAACTTCACGTAGGAATATGATAGTTAGACTGTAAGCAATATGATAGTATTTTTCATTCCCAGATTCTATTTAAACCTCTCTCCCTATCTTAAATCTTTTCTGCTTAAAATAGGATGTATACCTAACCTAGTAACATGGTAATATATTACTAGAATTTTCTTTAACCCGTCATACTATACTAAATCGCTATTGTGACTGGCTTCACGTCAGTTTCATACTTATTGGTTTTCGAACTCTAGTTCGACGTATTAGGCACTGTGTTAATGAGGCTTATGTAAATTCTGAGTATCATCGATGGTAATAAGCTCTTGTATGTGAAGCAGTAGTATGAGGTGAAGTTATTGTAGCAATACAAACGGAAGTAAGATTTACAGTGATAACTAGGTATGTACCTACCGACCCAAAAATGAATTGTTCTAAACTTTGAGAAATAAACTATTTTTTACTTTACTATTTAAATTGACCCTGATGCTTCGGGTGTTTTTCAACAACCATTATCTTGAGAACTTTTTTATTTCAAAGCGTAACATTCTTCCGACAATATCTTAATCCAAAAACAATAAAATAAAAACCAATGAAACATTGCTGGCTTCACTTACAAATTGATAAATCGTCATCCTAATCACACACGACATACACAGTATAGAGGGCATGAGCGACGGTAGGTGACATGACAAACGGTCGCGGGCGTACCCGACGGTAGTGGAAGATTTAGTACCGCGTTGTGTAGCGATAACTACCTCTGTTTACACTACATTAAACTTGTGCCAAGTGCCGCTACTGCGAGCTGGAGTCGATCGCCACCGTCGAGCTCTTGTTCGAAATGTGGATAAATATTAATAATGGTCCACTAGTCCACTTTTCTAGTGATACCTGAAACAAACATCTCTTGAGCTGCAGCATATTTTTGGTGCTCAAACTGCTGATATTGAAATTCTTTCAATACAGCGAAATCCGGTTCGAATTGGAGTCATCTAACTGGAAAAGTAACTGAAAACGTACAGTAGACAAAGGAGTTACGGTTGCACCATTACATACAACTTTATATGAAAAAGTGCAACCTATCTTTTGTCGACTGTACTAGTATAACCGGGCAAGAGATGAAGATTATAATAATATGGCACATACTTTCTATCGGCTGACTGTTATATCTTTACTTGTACCTATATACGGTTTCGTGCTTCAAAATATAAATACAGAATCATTTATACAGACAGATCACAGAAGCTAGTAGTTGTATATCCGACTGTCTATTTATTATTAATTTTCTTCTCAGGAATGGGTGAAAATTTAAAATTTATCAAACACTAAGGTAATTAAAGAAGTAAAAAATCCTTTATATATTTATCATTATTATCATTTCATAATTTTCTGAGGTGAGGAACATAGAACCTCTTTTTTGAACTCGGTTAAACGTAAAAAATAATCGATAAATATGCCACAATAACATTTACCTATATTTTACGACTCGGAAAATGTACCCGAAAATAAAACTAGCTCGAACCATTATTCTTTTTGATTTATTGAATGTTGTACCTACTAGTTCGAATACAGTTACCTATACCTACGCATTTTGGTAAAAAAAAACATTGTGGTTTAAACACTGTAGGTATACTTACCTATAGGTGTCAAAAGGTTCTTGCAATCCTTGCTAGAAAATTAAAATATTTAATTGGCAAATAAAATTTAGTTGTCTGGGTAATAGTAAAATATTATTCAACATCATCCATAAAGCGATTTCTCAGTTTCACCCAAAGTTTGCACTTTGAAGCTTGAAGTCTGCTCATTGTTTTAATTGTTAAGTTGTTCTTTCTGGGAGCAACTGCCGTCTGACCCCCAACCCCGAAAGGAAATCCTGCACCAGAGCCTCACTTGTTGTGTGAAGTTAGGTTGGCTTGACCCCAAAAATGGACCCAGTGCAGCATAACGTCAAATATCATCAGGAAAGGTTCCTGAGTTCATTCCATATTAAATATTAGAGAGTGTATGAAATGGACCCAGAATATGTATTCATTATCCGACAAAACTGTATCTGTTGCAGCAACAACCGCACAAAGCGGCAGTGAAACGTCATTATTTCGCGACATTTATTTGATTGTGGGCACACCTTGTAGCTTACAAAGCTTTGACCGTCCGAACAAACAAACCGTGGACGCAATAAGCTCGCAATTTCGGACGGACGCTCGACAAATTTACCAACTGAAATGAAGTCTCAACTATAGTGCATTGTACTGTTGTCAACAGGGCACGTTTTATTACTGACGCGCGGTGTTGAATTTCACTGGACTACTTCCGTGTGAAACACTGTGCTCGCTACACAACATGCGGCGTATTTTTTAAACCTAGCTACTTGATTTATAACGTTTATTGGACCCCTCCAAGATCTCCAAGGCTCAAGCAAGCCGTTATACCTAGGTCTCGATTCTGCTAAAGCAAATCCACGGACATTGCAAAAAAAAAATAGGTGAACCCAGAAGTAGGTAAACCCCGGGTTCTAAGTTAAAATCCTTGGATTCACTAAGCGAGTACCGTGTTGGAACCTGAACTATAATTTCATACAATGAATGTAATTACATTCAAAACAGCTCACATGTGCAATCCACATGTGTCCCTTTGAAAAATATACATCGATGGTACAATTGGTGATGTCCTGTAGAAATATAATATCATAAGCACCCAAAACCGACGCAGCGACCCTGCATGAAGGTTTAATCACGGTACAGGATACTCGTTAAGTGTCTGTCCTTACAGTTGCAAATAGAGGTTCTGCCTACCCCGGAAGGAGAAATATGTAGGTAGGTATATATATACGTGTAAATCCATTCTAATATTATCAATGTGGAAGTTACTCTGTCTGTCTTTCTGTCTGTCTGCCTGCCTGTCTGTCTATCTGTTACGCTTTCATGCCTAAACCACTGAACCTGACTAAACTGATTTTGATGAAATTTGGTACAGAGATAGATTAGACTTTGAGGAAGGACATAGGCTATGGTAGATTAGCGATAAGTAACAGCTAATATTTTATAACTTCAAAACAATAACAGCCTAGACGCCAATTAAATGGAAGCTTACTTCTGCTCTGAATACCAACGCCCGTTCGTTGTTATCGCAATAGTATGATAGTCGGGAATTTTACCATAAAGCCGATGCAACCGGCAATTCCGGGAGCAGTCATTTGGCGGAACATTAATTACCCGGCCACTTAAACCGGATGGTGCCATGCGGCCTCAACTGCTTTATGGAGAGTAGATATAACAGGCATTGCCCGATATATGAGATCCATTTATATATTGAATTTCGAATGCACCGTTTTTTTTTATCGAAAGTCTACGTACAAGTAATTCTTAACATTTTTTGAATACTTTCGACTACGTTGTACAGTAGTTATACATACGAATAGTATACCTATAAATATATGTATATCTACTCTTGCCATTATTTGAAGTATTTTTACAGAAGATACAAAAATAAAAAGTAATCCCTACTAATATTATAAATGCGAAAGTAACTCTGTCTGTCTGTCTGTCTGTCTGTCTCACTTTTACGACTAAACCGCTGAACCGATTTTGATGAAATTTGGTATAGAGGTAGGTTAGACCTTGAGAAAGGACATAGGCTATGTTTGGTCGCGATAACCGATATCCACGCGGGCGGAGCCGCGGGCAAAAGCTAGTAGTCTATAAGTGAAAGCCTGAAGTAGGTACCTAATATAGTCCTTAAGAATGGAAAAAGTGAATCGGGCAGGCGGGAAAATTTCATTCAATTATCACAGGTTTTCCAACTGCAGAGTGCACTTATACTAGCTTTAGGATGTATGGGATCTCATTAACATCTTCGATGGTATTTTCCAATCCCAAATATGTGAATCTAGGACTTATTTCCACTTAACAACTTTTAATGTTCAAGCACCTGAAATTAATATTCCAAATTATCATCCAGGTATCACACCACTTCATCAAAAATATATACTGCTCTACCTATCAATTTTAAATAACGAGTAAACTTTAAACCCATTACAGCTCGCCTCTTTTCTGAACATTCATTTTCTCCACCCTTTCATATCTCGCTCAAACATAAGGCACACACCTCGAGTTTTATTAACTAACCTCATTACGCGCACACTTGACACTGTATTGCTAGCATCATTTGTAAAATAAATCGTTTATAATCAAGTGTCATGACGTCATCAACAACTGTCTGCGGCCCGACATGTAATTTCCCGGGCGTCAATTATCAAGAGACGCCGCGCGGTCGAGGGCCTACTGTCAAGACACTTGATAACACCTTATTATAAGGGAGCTTATGATATTGAAGTCCGCATTTTGGAACGTATCTGGAACAATAAGGAATTTAAGGTTGCCCTATTAAATGTAGTACTTACCTGGTAATATGTTGGGTAGCGTATTTTTTCTTTAATTTATCGTTGATAATGGAAGATATATAAATACATCTTCGGAGATGTTTCTAAGCAAAGTTGGGGTCTGTTTACGAAAAGGTCGAACTTCGATATTTTTCGTGAAGCTACTGTCATCTGACTTTCACAACGCACTTGCATAGTAGTAGACTAGATTATCGGGTTTTTAGAGTTCTTAATTCCGGGTGGAAAAATACAGATATTCGTATCGCAACCGAAGCTGAAGCTGCCGTCTTCTCCGAGGCATGGAGGAAGATCTATAAAATTAACATTTACTGTCAATTTGAATTTGAATTAGTCTTGCTAATTGGTCAGACACACATATACATGAAATTTCATCAAAATTGGTTTAATCGTTATAAGAAGAGTTAAGTGACATGCCTACATACGTACAGGGGCCTAAAGTATTTCAATAGTGCATCGAGGCTGTTTCGTCGAAATGGTTTTGTACTTTTCGTAGAATTTTTCATTTTTATATTGAGACCAATGGCCTCCTAATGGTTTGACAGTGCCCTGCCACTGAAATATCATTGATACAACTTAGCTTTATAAATTAACTAGCTAAACCTAAGTATGTAATGTAAGTGCTTAATATACTAAATTAAGCTCATTACATACTTAGGTTCAGCTCGGTATACCACTAATCAAACGTAACGTTCTCAATGTAGCCATTCAATTTAAACAGAGAACGTCATGTTTATTCGCGCGAACGATCCTCCGCCTTATTACCTCGAATTGACTTAGTTAAGTAAACGTTCAAACGCTACATCTGGCAAAGTACACGTACGAGTACATACGTACTAATATAACACTGTATGTTCCTAAGACTATTATGAAAACTATTACAGATTATACTAAGCTGCTACTGCTAACTTCGTTCACGTGGAATTTAACAATAAACTTATTTTATGATCTACTAATATTTCCATTAATATACTCCTTTTTATAATATATATGGCTTTTATTTTTATCTAAGCTTTTATAGAAGTGACTGCTGTCTGGCCTCGCCAAATACAAATTCTTTATTTCTCAAAATTATGTAACGTAATTACATGTTTTTGTCGTCAAATCCTGCTTAAAACTAAGTTTTCCACCGCTTTCTAGGCGCTAGCGTAAAAGAACCGGCGCACAGTGGATCGTTTCATACAAGCTAGACGTCGGAAATTCATTACTTAATTAAGCTTTTTCTTATAGTCTTATTGATTTACAGATAATCAGGGACCTCAAAAACAATATTACTAATGATCTACCCTCACGCCGTTATTAAGCATGACGGTAGAAAAATTTTTAAAGTAAGTTACTTGGAAAAATAATTATTTTGCATTTTTGTGTCTCTTTGTTGTGACTGATTTTTATAAGTTGTGAGTAAGTGAACGTGAAACAAAAAATTGAGGATATTAATGAAGGTATTTACTTTCTATTTATGGATTTTTACATTATTCATTCACTTAGTTCTCGTAGAAAAAAATATTGAATTGAACCTATTTTATACCTTAAAAAAATCCCAATTCTTAACTTTAACAGAGAATCTAAATATGAGTATACCTTGGTGTCCCTACAGTACCTAGCTTATTTTAAAGCTCCAACCCTCTAAATTAAAAATCAGTCATTGTTTGACTTCGCACGAGTTTGCATCATATTGTTTTATCACGAATATGGAAGTTGATGGGATCTCGCAGGATCTCGCAAAGAAAGGTGACTAACCATTATTTGACTACTTGAAATTCTCATCATTCATCATCATTCTCATGATTGTCCAATGATAAGTTAATAGGTAAGTCCAATGGACTAAATAACTACCCGTTCGCGCTAAGTTTGTCCCGTCCTCCTTCTCTACGGTAGCGGCAAAATTAGTGCGAACGAGTATATTATCAATACGTATTGAAGATCACTTTTATTGTTATATTTTACGTAAATACGTAGGAAATAAATAAATAAAAATACTTAAAATATAATTAGAATTTCCGACGTCTAGCTTGTATGAAACGATCCACTGTGCGGCGGCGCAACAAACTCAACTGCGGCATTCTCAAGACGTTTAAAGAAAATGTTGTCTTAAGACTAAAATAAATATGGACATGTATGTACATTTGTCTCGTATCAAAATAAAAAGAAACCTCATGTAAAAAAAACTTATAATAAAATAATTACCCTAAGTTAAAGTATGGTAAAATAATTTTAGGAGAGGCCTGCACCATGCTCATGCTAGACATTTTTGTCTTTAAGGTAATCAGCTGTAAATTAGTACAGATTATGATTACTACAGATGAGCCAAAACTGTCTATCGTTTAATAAAGTCAGCATTGAAAGTTACGGTCACGCAACGTGAATCGTGTATTCCAACTACAAAATATTCACGAGTAATGTGTACATGAGCAAACTTTTCGCGAATTTTGCGAACTGGACAAACATTTGTTCTACATGATATTGTCGGAAGTTTTCGCGAATATTACACATTGAAACACAACGATTTATTTAATACTATTTAAGGCCTTTTTATAAGGAATATTAGCAACCGTAATTGCTAATATTTCCCCTTACCCCTCCAGCTAAATTGCTTACGTTGGGAGTGGGTTCACGTTGGTAGTGTAATGGCCAGGATTCGACCACCTCCTTAACCACCACTCTGTTAGCGACGCTTCATATTAGTTTTATTAGCATATTAATTACGCAATTTTAATCAATTAGCTATAATCAGATCACTACTCTATATGTCTCTCTTAATTTGCGTCATAGGATCCGATACGCAATTTACTAACATTAATAATAGATAAACTTCGTCAATATCGAAGTAGACTAGAGTCGATAATTTTTGAAACAAAAACAAATAATAGTAGGATGAAACCCGTTATAAAAAGAAGAGAATATAACAAAAATAAAAGAAAAAGGATTTACGGACGATCTGAGGTCGGGAAGTGGAAGGGGTTGAGTTTTTAAGGGTAAAAACGGTTTATCTCGATTTCCGGCAAAACTACAAGTCCTATAGAAAAAAATTAAATGACAAAGTTGTAGGTAATAAAAACAACTTTTGTAACTACACTTTTTTCACATAACCTCCTAATTTATGTGATAAATTGAAATAATCAAGTTTTTGGTTTTTTATTTTTATTTTATACAAAATCAATTATTTTCTCACGACTTTTGGTGAAAACTTACCTTTTTATGTCCTAAAGACACTGTAATTTTTTTGATTTGAAATATTTATTTTTTCACCTTATTTTGACTTAATATCGAAAAACCACCCTAATTTTCAATCGAAAATTCTCGCGTCAAAATATCAGCTTTTTAAAAAAAAGTTAGAGAGATTTTGGTTCGTTGAAATCTCTTCTTTCTGATAGTGTTGTTATAACTTGGTCATTAAATTTTTTTTTCCATAGGACTTGTAGTTTTACCGGAAATCGAGATAAACCGTTTTTACCCTTAAAAACCCACCCCTTTCCACTTCCCGACCTCAGATCGCCCGTAAATTATTTTTCCTTTCATTTTTGTTATGTTCTCGTCCTTTTATAACGGGTTTCATCCTACTATTATTATTTTTTTCACTTTTTACCATTTTCAAAGGTATCAGCCCCGGTCTAAAGGTCGTCAAATATGTATTAACAAAACATTCCAAAAGCTAACATAAATCAGGTTAAATAATTTGCATTAAAGTTCTTAATCAATACAACCGTGTTTCGTATAACAAACATGTCACAAGAACGTTGGCTTTACCCGGTTAACTACCGGATAATCAATTAACCGTTGACCGCCTGCATCCGGCTGCAGCGGAACTATGATGAGACGCCAGATAAATGAACCGGAAGTCTGGGCTCTCTTAGTTACATAATGTTCTGTGTACTGTTATGTGTTAAGATATATCTGCTTTCTTGAGATTATATTGTTTAAATGAATTACATTTCTCTGATATTATTAGCGGCTTGTAACGTTCTACTTGCCCAGGGTGACCCAGATTGCGAGAGAAATACGTTATGGGCCATCATAGATACAGACGGAGGGCGCTATTTGTCGGTTCAAGTCTTCCGAAGAGTTGGGACTTCCACACCAAAAAGGGCGCGCTCTTCCACTTCTCCATTGCTAATTTATCTGGACTTTTACTGAAGCTACTACTATCTGACCCTCTCACATCTCGTGCTTCAATCAGCAGGTGGTATAGTTGCATAAACCCTGACATTATGAGAGACTGACGAGACCAAACACGATGTTTCAGTCGCCAGCAGACAGTAGACTAAAAAGTGCAGTCGAACTTCATTCTGAATCATTGACTCACGACACGACCGAGTTAATCTCATTGCGGCTAATTTCAGAATCGATGACTGTAGTTTGCAGTCACCAATAATTGCCAGGCTTGTGGGTAGTTAGCGCCTACTAGCTGTGATACACTGCCATAGTCGAACAGCATGTGGCCATGATGGTATTTGGGTGATGGTTCTGTATAATGCATGATGCGGGATACAGTCCATACAGCATGTCTTACGCCTCAGATTCAGTAGCCATGACGCATGCCTTTATCACTTTGGCCTTTTTGTGGATTATTGTTGACATACCTCAGGAGTTGACAATTTAATGATAACACATTTTATTTAAATCTCGATGATTTTGAATGCACAGGGGCTCATGGCTAAGTAGTGACTGATTTGAGCACATTGCAAGGCTAAGTAATTCTAGCCAGGCCAGTATTCAGAATGATAACCATTCTTAGCAGAGAGAGACCACTCTATGTCTCGGAGGATAAGTTTTCGTCGTTAGCTAATGGTCGCTAAATAGTCTACTTAGTTATGTTTATCGTACATACATACATACATACATACATACATACAATCACGCCTTTATCCCCGGAGGGTTAGGCAGAAGTGAATTAACACCCACATTTCACCAATCATTGTATTAGATCCCACGTAATAGGGGGTGAGCCTATTGCCGTTTTCCGGGCACTATTGTTGGCTCGAGCTATGTATAGGCCGAGCCTGGGCTGTATATATCTGTCTGATGTTAAACAGCCCTATCCCTTAGTCACCTTGTACGACACCGCATGGGAGGAGATGGGGTGGCCCAAATTCTACTCTGCCGGCAACCATTTTATTTTTTTTATCCTCTCTTATATTAGAATATTATTAGAATCTCTTACATGAGAGAATATATTAGAGCTATTTAATCAACAAGTAACATAATCAAAATAGTGTTTCAAACTTCTACCTCTAATACCTCTTCAGTTTACTTTTATTAGTTTTGAAAGTTAGCAAAGATAAATGAACACACTTCAAATGACAGTCAAATCCATCCAATTGTCTTGTATTAGTCTCAATTGTCTCAAATTTCGATAAAGGCGCTCCACCAACAAATCTGTTAGCCCTTATCTTTCAATCCGTACCCAAAGGAACTTAACCCGAATGATTTCCGAGTCATTAAGCGACTCCCACCCGTCCTAAGCAAGATAGACAACATCAGACTTAGATGTGTATCGTGTGAACCCAGCGGCTTACTCATTAACTGCCTCTGATCCCACTGCTACACAGAATTGAAGTTATCAACCACGGACGCGAAGAAATCGTGCTATCTCTAAGTAAAGCAGGCTTAGTAAGCTCCAATCAAACTAAACAAACAGCAGTGATCGTATTTCTATTCTGTGTCTAGCTCTGTGGAGTTTCATGAGCTTCGGGATTATACCGTATCCAGACAAGACGGAGTTATGGTCTCGTTACCTCAAATGAGTCTCAGTAAAGTGGCATTTTAAGATTACGGAGTCTCAACTAGTGTGCGGTGTATATTGAACGCTCGTTACAATGTCCTGATAATGATAAAGGTCGTATTTAGTTCTGTTAAGTAAAACAAACGACATACTCACAAAGTCGTGTGTTCAAAGCATGTTTGTATTAAAACTGTGCCCGCGATTTGGTTCTCGTAGAATTAGATTCTATATTTTTTGCACTGGACCTTTCACTGAATTTGCTTACCCTTTTGTTGAATACCGAAGTCGACCTGAAAGCCTAAGTTACGCCTTATAACATCAGTTATGTGCCCAAATCAAACAGACACAAAGATAGCCAGACATACATATCAAATATATAGACACATACTAAGACTAAGATATTTTTTATTTTCATTTCACTTCAGATACATTTACTAAAATCCTGTTATTTTAAAATTGCACACAAACACTTCAATTTTATTGATTAATATGCGTAAGCTTACGCGTATTAATCTTCACATTCTTCACTTTGTGTTTATAACTCGTGCTGGTTTAAATATTTCTTATAGAAACGTAAACGAAAATAATCGCAAAATAAGTCATGAAAATAGAACCTAAAAAGCCGGTAGTGAAAGTAAAGTAGTTAAGTAATTTATCTTAAGCGTATGTTATCACTGTACCGCTGCAGCTGAGCGCATTCCATAGAAGCAATTAATTGTGCTGCCGACCTCCATTTATTATGTCATCTTGATAGCATAAGCAAGTTTAGTAGGTGTATTAGTATTAAACTTTTAAGGTGACCTTGTTTTATACCTACTACATAGGTCTAATGTCTGAAGAAAAAGTTTAATGAAACTCAGTAGTACCTAATTATTAGGTACCTATCTACGCTAACTTTTCCTATACATTTAAATCTGAAAATATCAACATTCAGAACGATACTTGAACTTTTTTTATAATGGATACATTAGTTTGACTTCATCTCGCCTGATGGTAAGCTGAAGGCTAAATCTCAGGAAAGAGGGTCACCATTACAAACACGTACCAATTTACAATGGTGACACTCAGCTTGACGGCCTCATCAGAATATTTTTCACACTTCGTTTAAATACTAAATAAAAATAAATAAATATTGTAGGACATTCTACACAACGCTAGACCCAAAGTAAGCATAGCTTAACTAGCTTGTGTTATGGGTTCTAGAATACGGATAAACATACTAAGATACATTTTTTTTTGTAAATACATACATATTATACATAGAAAACACCCAGACCAATGCAAATATACATATTCATACATACAAATATTTGCACTGAGTGGGGATCGAACCCGCGCCTCCTGCGTAGCAGCCGCGTTCACTACCGCTACGCTACAGAGGCAGTCGAAAGTTAAAGGAGTTATAGGACCCAGGGCTGTAGGAAGCATCTACCGAAATTTTTAATATAGGTATCATCCCAGAAATATGTATAGGCTAATTTCGAATGTCAAAGACGTACTTACCTATTCAGGTACTTCAGTTGATCAGAGTAGGTACTCCTAATAGAAAAAGCTGTTGCTTACTTCTGAACCGTTTTTATTTCAAGGAGTAGCTAATGTGCGGACATTTTATACCGCAGCTATTCCTCTGGCCTCGTATTTACTCCTCAAGCAAGTGCCATTATAGTTAGCTGTTTGTGTGTAACAAAAGGATACTAAGTTTTATTCAATTAGAAGTTGTTAAATTACTAAGAAGGGTTTTAGGACGCTACACATTAATTATCTCAAGCTGGCATCTTGTAAAACCGACACGGGCTTAACAAATATCGGAAGCGGCCGAACAAGGCTTCGTAACTTTGAAAATGCTCAGTCACTCTCGAGTTTGTGCAAAAGAGATTGTTTCTCAAAACAACAGCACACTTCAAGATTACATAGACAATTTTTATAAAAGAGATTCCTCAAATAAATAAAAAAATCTCTTAAATTATAATACCTTATTGGTCTATTCAAATAAACCAGTAAGTTATATTTATGTGAATGATTTTACAGAGAGTACGCTTGATAAAATAATTGATGCTTTATAAAGCGCATTGAAATTGTAGAGTCTCGCAGCTACATTTGTGAGCTCAGCGTTTGTCAAGAAAGTTGAACCGCGGCCATGGATCAAACTTTCCTCGCGAGACATGAAACTTGACTTGAATGATAAGATTAAAATATTACATCGGCTTGGCAAACTCATTCAAACATTACTCCAGAGTTGAAGTACGGTAGTCGTTATAATTATTATGTTAACACCGCACTCAACTTTGGCTATTACATTAAGAGGTTAAAGTCTATTAGATCTGCAAGTCGTATATCCTAATAGGCACCACCTAAAAGTTTATCGCGGGACATAACTTCAGAATGGAACACTTTCCATTTCAGTTGCTCGTTTCAGTCTTATCAGTGCGTCGTGTCATTCGAAAGGATCCTTTTTATATTATTAGTATGCAGTGGACGAAAAAATTGGGTCACTGAGGCTTTCTGTACGCAGTTAAATGACCCAAGGAAACATAATAAAACTAATTAGATTGTGAAGTGTAGTAGTTAGTAGTAGGCAGAGCAGAGTAGTGTAGTGTAGCAGAAGGTAGGCACTAAGCGGGGCGAGTGCGGTGCGGGCGGCGGCCCGGGGCGTTCATCTAATGAGCATCCTGCCTCTCACAATGTACCGAGATGATATTCCGCGGTGGCCCGACGACTATTATTATATTCCGCCAAGCGAACCGCCGCGGGCGCGGCGTGCAAGCCTTTTCAAAATAACTATGTTGCGCTATATTTACGACGACTTAAAGTGAACCTCTAATCCTAAATGTGAAATTATTCGCTTCAAACAGTACGCCGCTAAATATTACACCGAAAATAATTTTATTTGCGCAAATATTCGTTACAAGCAGTATGAGTGTATTATTTTTGGAAAGTATATTTTCTATATGGAATTATCCTATGAACTTTTTGGCAGGATTTCGCAGCTGGAAAAGGGAAAAATCGAACCCTTCTTTTTGTCAAGAACTTTTTCTCAGGAACGGCCTCCAAACTTTATAATTATAATAAAATTAAGATAAAGGGTTTTTTTTATATTAGCTCATAAATAAATACCTACGAATCAAGCTAATAAAGCATTTAAAAAAGAAACAAATTTTGCGTGCATTTTCTGTTTAAGAATAGCTACTCTCTTTGAGTTACTACCTACACTTTTTTGAAGAGCTTTATCGTTGCGCATCATCTGAATAAACCAGACAAGCTAATGGGAACTAAGAAAGTACTCAGATATACCACATACATCTTCAATATACCCAGTTCGGTAGCACGGTTCGGCTCAATCCGACCTAATCTGGGCTTACGTGAGATCACAGAAACCGTTACAGCTGCCGTGATAACGTTTTCTATTTGCTACAACACAAACTTTATATTATCCTAAGCTACGTATGCAAAGAGATACTGTCATTACTTAGTAGAACGTAGAAGCCGACTATAGTGAAAATTCAATGACAGAATAAAAAAAATTGGTATCGTGAAAGAAAAACTTAGTTAGTCAATAAGTCTGGACTAAGTTTTTGTGCCTATCAGTTACGTAGACGTATTAAAAAAGCCTTCAAGGAAGCCGGTTATGAAACTCCGGTTTCCTAGACGGCCGAAGCGAATAATGTTATTATGTATGACATTACAAAAAGGCGCAGTGTCAAAATTAATTTGTCTAGTTCTGTTACCCGTTCCAAATTCAAAATTTGAATTTTAAATTTGAAGTTTATTTCCACCTCACCCGGATACCGTGACACTTTTTTATAGCTTGAAACAGCTTGTCCAGTAGCACATAAAAGTCAACAACATCCAGACACTTGAACTATGACGTACCTTCTTCTTCTGTCAAAAGTGACCAGCAATGCAATATTCTGTAAGCGCACAAGACGAGCACAACGTTGCGACGTTGGTGACGTCACTGGAGATCGACTAATGACAGTAATGACAATCCATGTCAAGACTGTCGCAACGTTGTGCTCGTCTTGTGCGCTTACAGAATTGCATTGCTGAAACCATTAATTTTTATTACACTGGCCCTGTTTGGAACAACGCAACGGTCACTTATGAATCGACACTCACACTGACACTTATGTCATTCAGTTCTAAAATTGTCATCTAGAATGCAAACAGTCCTCAGATTTCATTATAAATCGATCAGATTCAGGACTTAGTACCGTTCTGGAATTCGAGCCTAAAAGTTATTTAAGTTCTTTGTAGGTAGGTAGGACTATGATAAAACTGTAGGTAAGTCTTGAGCAACAAAAATATTCTAGGTATCCTAATGTATTCTAGGATCCAATGCGATTGTTGATTGTGGTTCTTAGGAAAAAAAAATGTGTGAAATCTTCATGAAGAAAGTCACGAAAGCACTAACTATTGTTCCCGACTTTGCTTACTACTAGGTATAAGTTTACCGAAAACGGAATCAAACACATAAATAAAGTTAATTAAATATTAAGATCAGCTGTTAGAAGGCTATTATTTATTTCATACCAGTCTTATGTATAAATAAAAATGGTGGAGTTTTCCATTTAGTCGACGCCCGTGAACAAACTAAACGGAAACAACTTTTCAACTCGATAGCTTCTGCGAGAGCGGGATGCTTTGTGAGTTTTATATGAATAATAAACATCGTTTAAATTGGATATTAATATAAGTTTAGTTATATGCTTAACTTTTGTAACTAAAATAATGGCTTGTTCCCGATTCCCCCTTTTACCAATTCCCCCCGAAAATTTATCCGCTATAATAACGTTTTATCAAGGTGGTACAGTCAATGAGAAAAGTGTTACTTATATTTTCATCAAGTGATCTATAAATCGTGAAAGGCTTTTCACTTATTAACCCCTTAAATTAATCTGATATTTTCTGTTAGGAGTGCCTCGCATCGATAGTGTAGGCTTTTTACTCATATCACTTATTAACCCCTTAAATTAATCTAATATTTTCTGTTAGGAGTGCCTCGCATCGATAGTGTAGGCTTTTTACTCATATCACTTATTAACCCCTTAAATTAATCTGATATTTTCTGTTAGGAGTGCCTCGCATCGATAGTGTAGGCTTTTTACTCATATCACTTATTAACCCCTTAAATTAATCTGATATTTTCTGTTAGGAGTGCCTCGCATCGATAGTGTAGGCTTTTTACTCATATCACTTAGTAACCCCTTAAATTAATCTGATATTTTCTGTTAGGAGTGCCTCGCATCGATAGTGTAGGCTTTTTACTCATATCACTTATTAACCCCTTAAATTAATCTGATATTTTCTGTTAGGAGTGCCTCGCATCGATAGTGTAGGCTTTTTACTCATATCACTTATTAACCCCTTAAATTAATCTGATATTTTCTGTTAGGAGTGCCTCGCATCGATAGTGTAGGCTTTTTACTCATATCACTTATTAACCCCTTGCACTACTCTGATATTTTCTGTTAGGAGTGTCTTCGCATCGATAATGCACTGGGTAGAGCTGAAACTCGAAATTCTGGATTACAAGTATTATGTCTTAGCGTTATGTAGCGCCCTATATTGTGGTTATTACGCTATTTTAATATTAATTTCTAGATTTTATTATATATAGTCACGCCTGTAAATCCTTGATGTGATAGGCAGAGATTAACATCCACATTTCGCCCCACGCAAATAATAGGGTCGAGTCTATTGCCGTCGAGCGGACATTTCAGGTGTACAGTTCTGTTGTATGTTTGCTGTGAGATGAAGAACAGCCCTACCCCTTAATCGCCTTCTACGACACCCGCGGGGATAAGAAGAGACGGGGTCACGGGGTGGCCCTATTCTACTACACTGGGAAGTGGGAACTACGGCCAAAGATTTTAAAATGCAGATACAATTTTCCATTGAGTTCTAAATATTTCACGTAGTAATATTTTTAATTATAAACAATAATAAAATTATCAGCCCCTCTAGACAAGTGGCAATTCGTTTCTCGGCGTATGATGGATTAGAATGCCAAATGTATGGGATTTGACGTATATGACAGGCGTCAACGAATGTCAAAAACGTCAAATCCTATACATTTGTCATTCTAATCCATCATACGCCGAGCAACGAATTGCCACTTGTCTAGGAGGGCTGTACTGTGTTATTTTCGTCTATAGGGATGATATTCTTATGACTCCCATAACACCTACCATTCCTCACTCGCGCATATTAAAATGAAAGTAAAGCATAACTTGTAACATAAGTTCTAGTACCTACATAGATAAGCATTCATTTATTTAATTGTCAGATTCTTTTCTCACTGGCTTTACTTATTGCCCAGTGAACCTGACTGTAAATGTACTTAAATATAGAAGCAATAATCTAGACGTTCATAAAATAAATAGATATGTATACATAAATAGAAGCGCGTGTGAGCGGTTGAGTATTCCACTGGGAATGTTCAACCGAAACTATATTTAGCCTGAATTTACCTTAATTTAATAAAATATTCGCCTCCTCCTACAGTCCGGGTCCTTTAAGCGGGGCGTGAAAAAGCATCTGATGAGGGCGTCAAGTTGAGTGACACCATTGTAACATGGTACGTGTCTGTAATGGTGGCCCTCTTATCAGACACTTTGCCTTCAGCTTACCATCAGGCGAGGCGAAGTCAAATTGACGTGTCTTATATAAAAAAAACTACCTACACCACAAAACTTAAAAATTACTAAATTAAACCTAGCTATTTAAATTAATATTACCGTCTCTCTTTACCTAATAACGTAACTTAAAAATCAATATAAAGTTAACTAATACTAACGCAACAACTTGGAACAAAATATGAACTTATATTTTAAAATTTCCTTCAGAAATTGTAGAGAAAGGCAACAGAAACAAAAGGTAATTGCAGCAGCGGAAAACAAATCCAGGCTTTGCAGTCACCCCGCCTGAATCTAACGACTAGATGAAGAAATAAGCTTTCCATAAGCAAAACTACATTTCCTATAAGACGGAAGGCAAACAACTTTGGCAGGGTAACGGGTATGGAAATGGCGACTGTTTTTATCCAATAAAGTAAATATAAACAACACTGGGTGCAATATAGGTAAAATAGGGTTTCCCGCTGAGCCATAACGCACATTGTTATGTTTGGATTTATTTATTGTTTATTCTATTAAGAAGGCCTCAATATTAACTTATAATATAGGAGCTGACTGCTGAAGGAAGTGAAAAACTAAACACTTGTTCAAAGTTCCACGCGGGCGGAGCAGCAAGCAGGGTTCTTACATGGTCGGCAGCACGAGTGACTTCTCTGGTGTTGCACTTGTTCATAGGCCACAGTAACCATTTTACATCAAGTGGGCCGTGTGCTTGTCTGCGACCTAAGTGGTATAAAAAACTAGAAGTAGCAGTAGCTAGTAATTTATAAAACTTCTTTGCAATAATGGATTGTTTTGTAATAATATTATGGTTGGTGACTTTGAGCTCGTCCACCGCAGTAGCACCTCAAAATACACCTAAGAAATGTGTAGGTACTATGCACCTTTTGAGCACATATACAGGGCGATGATTGTTTTATTGCATATTTTTAGGGTTCTCCCTTGTTTGGTATAACAACGTTTGGTCGAAAATCACTTCGAATAATTTCAGTTACAATAAAGTCATTTCACATAATTATTCATTTAGAAATTGTAAAGGAAATTGTAAAGTTTAAAATTGTAAAGGTAAGAAGAACCTGCTCGCCTGCACCACTTCCCGACAAAATTCCACTTCCGTGAATTTAAACGTCGTACTCAGTGCGCTAAAAATAGGTTCTCCTTTGTTTGGTGGAATGTTACTGATTCGAACAACCTTTGAGAAAATAATTGCTTTGCATAATATCGATTGACATAATTTTCATTTCATCGAATATTTATTTGCGATAACAACATTTGCGCTGCATGCTCATTTCATGTAATGTTCAGTTGGTATAATATGTATTTCATCGGATATTCAATTGGTATAATGTAATGTAGTGTAGAAAAGGCTTGATCTACTCATAGTTCTAACCTAACCCTGCCGATTTCAGTGATGTAAGAAAACCACTAAGAGTATATTCATGAAAAACAATACAAGTTAAATTGAAAAACTCTCAGTGCAATCGGCAGGGTTAGGTTAGGTTAGAACTGTGACCACAACAAGTTGCCAGAAAAAACAAAATATGAATAAAACAATGAAACCACCGTCAGTTTATTGACAATGAAAGCAAACTAATTATTACTAAACCGAATATTCGATATGATCTCTCGACTAAATCATTATTAGACTAATGAAGTATTAGTTTAAATAAAATTAGTGCAAATGAAAATTCGGTGAAATGACATTATTCCAAATAAATAATTATGCTAAATAAAATTCTACCAATTAAATATTCGGTCAAATGAATAATTATGTAAAATGACTTTATTGTAACTGAAATTATTCGAAGTGATTTTCGACCAAACGTTGTTATACCAAACAAGGGAGAACCCTAAAAATATGCAATAAAACAATCATGACACTGTTTTTCAAATTATTTTTAATGATAATTAAAATAATTTGTCTAGGTGACTTCCGAAATGTACCTAGGGGTTCTCCCTTGTTTGGTATAACAACGTTTGGTCGAATATCACTTGAACTAATTTCAGTTACAATAAAGTCATTTCACATAATTATTCATTTGACCGAATATTTAATTGGTAGAATTTTATTTAGCATAATTATTTAGTTGGAATAATATCATTTCACCGAAATTTCATTTGCACTAATTTTATTTAAACTAATGCTTCATTAGACTAATAATGATTTAGACGAGAGATCATACCGAATATTCGGTTTAGTAATAATTAGTTTCCTTTCATTGTCAATAAACTGACGGTGGTTTCATTGTTTTTTCATATTTTGTTTTTTATCTGGCACTCGGCGGCCGCTGCCGCGGCACGCTCGCTTCGCTCGCTCGCCTCGTGCTTGTTGTGGTCACAGTTCTAACCTAACCTAACCCTGCCGATTGCACTGAGAGTTTTTAAATTTTACTTGTATTGTTTTTCATGAAACATACTCTTAGTGGTTTTCTTACATCACGGAAATCGGCAGGGTTATGTTAGGTTAGAACTGTGACCACAAAAAGCACGAGGCGAGCGAGCGAAACGAGCGTGCCGCGGCAGCGGCCACCGAGGGCCAGAGAAATAAATTTCTACACTACATTAACATTATACCAATTGAATATTCGATGAAATACATATATACCAACTGAACATTACATGAAATGAGCATTATACTTTTTGATCAATAGCGCAAACGTTATTATCGCAAATAAATATTCGATGAAATGAAAATTATGTCAATCGATATTATGCAAAGCAATTATTTTCTCAAACGTTGTTCGAATTAGTAACATTCGACCAAACGTTGTTATACCAAACAAGGGAGAACCGTACCTAGGTACCTACCCTTATTATTTTAATTCCCCTTCAACAAAAGCTGAAATGTGACAGCAAACTGGTTCGTTTCGGGTTGTCTTACCCACCTTTTAAAAATTCAATCTTCCTCCTAGCGTTAATTCCCAATCGCATCCGAAGCTTTCAGCTCAGAGTCTGGGGTCCGCTTAACCAGTCTTAACTACAGATTGACTAGACCTCGATATTTTCTTTGAAGCGATTGTCATGTCAAAAATTCAATATTGAAATGTAATCCCTACATCTATTTTTTTACAAACTTCTACTGTCTACTAATCCGAACGGTTACATAAATCTTTAAATTAGGAAATTCTCATACGACATAAGGTGGATTTAGACCAAACGAATAGGTATAGAACTAGAGCTAGAAAAAGAGTATTCTTAATATTTTAGTGTAAAAGAAACCTTGTTTTCAGCGTTTACATATGGAAGAACAACAACGTAGAATGGATAAGCATTCGCTCGGCTAATGTAAATCCACATTAAGATACAAAATTACTTATATGTTGCCTCAAGCTACGCTCAAGTTGCCTATGAAACCACAATGAAAATTCTTGTTATTTAAAAAACAAAGTCCTTAAAATACATACAGTACCTAGATGTTAAATAGCATTTAATAAAGTATGGGTTTATTCTTTGTACTATACTATAAAGCTTTCTTCATCCGAGCACAAACTCCAATTACCTCCCAAGCCTGCACTTCGGAGCTTGTGGTCAGCTTCCCTTTCTATGTTTTGATTAATTTAACAGATTAACTTCTGTATACATACATACTCACAAAATTCACACTCTCCGTTTATAATAACAGTATAAATTAGCAATAACAAGTTAGTATAATTTTCCAAATAGAGATAAAAGTCGAAAGACAACAATACAGAACACACAACTTCCACCTGTTTTGAGTCAATGTTGGTTCGAATTGCCACTAGAAAAAGTTTCAGTGAAGAAAACCAATAGAGTAGAGGAAAATAAAAAGTTGCCTTCCAACTTGGTCGGTAGTGTCAAACGAAGTTCAAGAAGCGACGAGGAAAAGATATCCTTCTTTTTAATATTGTTATCAATATCTATATGTTTTGTAATGATCTCATCTCATCCGAAGGGTGTCCTACTCCTACCCGTCTGGCCAGCATGGAAACAGTAGGCTAAAGCCTCCCAACATTTGTTAGACGCCTATGTCTAGTAGTGAACTAATTATTGATTGATTGATTGATTGAAATAGTAGTGACTCCCATTAAGACCAGCCAAAATAAGGCGAATAAAGTATGATAGAGAAGGAGAAGGAAAGTGGTAAGACTAACACTATGGAGTCCAGGGTCCGCTTCTTATTTAGGATTCATTTGTTGTATTTTATGAAAGCGACTGATGTCTGATCTCCTAACAGTCCTAACCCTCAGATGAAAGCGTACGCCAGAGAGTATTAAGTAACTGCACTGAGTAACGGGTGAGGCCGTACTGATCCCGAAGGTAGTAGGGTCCTGTACGAGTACACCGTGGTGATGTACTGGAAATCAGAAGGGCGCCCAACCCCACTATTCGATAAGCTGGCAGAATCATCGGGATAATACCAAATTAGTGTCGTATAATATATGTAGGTACACATATAAGTATGTTTATGGTATTTATGATATGTATATTGTAAGGTTATATATACCTATTTATTAGTTGCGTTTATCCCTATCCCTACTTCCCTTCCCTACTAATATTATAAATGCGAAAGTAACTCTGTCTGTCTGTCTGTCTGTCTGTCTGTCTGTCTGTCTGTCTGTCTGTCTCACTTTTACGACTAAACCGCTGAACCGATTTTGATGAAATTTGGTATAGAGGTAGGTTAGACCTTGAGAAAGGACATAGGCTATGTTTGGTCGCGATAACCGACATCCACGCGGGCGGAGCCGCGGGCAAAAGCTAGTTATGTATAATTACTTGTGCATGAATTTTTATAAATAAAAATAATTATGTACTGTAGGTACAATAGGCAAATGCATATGATTATTAAGAGTTGCGGGTGTATTGCAAGCTCCTCTTTTTTTCAAATGCATAACAGTAAATATAAGGTCTTTGAGGTAGTTACCCAGTATCCACTACAATTTACATAAAAGGTTGTATCCGAAATCCCACGGGAACTTTTGGATTTACCCTAGTTTGTACATATCAGTTGTCGTCAATAAAAGTAACTATCCCGTAAAAACCAACCCTTCTTAAATTACATACAAAGTTGAGCTTGTACGACTTTGCATGAATTTTATTTTTATGTTTGATCGTATATACGTACTATGCGATATAATCCCAGAAAGATGTCTTTTGACACTTGGTTGTATTGTGGAGTGGCTGGCGCAAACAGATCGCCAGGCAGCTTTCACGCTGGAGTGGCGCTAAGCGCGACCATTTCATGAAGTAATCCGCACTCCGAGAGGCATTAGCGACTCTTCCCGCGTACTGCGCCATCGCCGCTGTTACTCCTCAAATACTGTAACAGTGCCGTTATGACTTTTTTTATTCATATTTAGGCTTTAAATTATTTTTCTAAATCGTACAAGGATTTTCTATTTTATTTTTTTCTGTTCTGTTAGCGAAGAAGGAGAAAAGCAAAGATTTTGTGTTAACTCTGTTTTAACTGCATTGTCACGTGTATCTGTAGAGATCTTTTTAAATAAATAACTAAAAACGTTAGAAAGAGGGCCCATCAAAAATATATATTTTATGAACTCAACTAAACTGTCAAGATCAAGATTCCGACGAAACGTTTAAATAGTAAATGCATTTTGTTGGTTCCCCCCCGTTTCACCGAAATTTTTATGTCATAATTTTGTTTCGCATAACAACGCATAGCATAAACTTCACATTTCGCAGAAAAAGGTTTGGCATACACTCATTCGTCATACTTTCATAACGCATAATTTTGTAAGTCAGAATCATCTTTTGGCATAACTTTTAAAGCATAATAATCAAAAAGTAGAACCGTGCATGCAGCAAGCATCAGGCATGTAGCATGCAGCAAGTATCAGGCATGCAGCATGCAGCAAGCATCAGGCATTTAGCATGCAGCAAGCATCAGGCATTTATCATGCAGCAAGCATCAGGCAGTAAACATGCAGCAAGCATCGTTTCTGTCACAGCTCCGGCGCTGCGGGGCTCCGGCGGCCCCACACGAGCTTATCGTCGCAGATGGTTGTAACTCCTACCACCACAGCTTCGGCTTGCTGGCCGGCTGTGCCGGCCAGCCTCAGCCGCGGCGGCGGCCATTAAAACCACCTGCTCCTCAGCTCGTGGGCCGCCTCGCCCCTCCGCGCCTACGCGGGCTTAAATAACACCCTAGGGGTAGGGCAAACAAGACTACGTGAAGTCGGATTTGCAGCAATTCATTTCTGTCACTAACTTTTTTGTAACAACTTTTCTGCCAACTGAAGAGTATGTCATTGCTAATTCGGATATGACCATTCTGCCAAAATACGATTCTATTAAATAAATCGTTATGCCTTGAAAATGTTCGATTAAATAAAATTGTGCCAAATGAGTTATGCCAAATGAATTTCGGAGTATTAAGTTTCTGCCAGATGGAGGGAACCCCATTTTGTTACTCATTGTACCTACTTACTAACCAGTTTTTTTTTGTTTTTTTACTATTGTTGAGTGAAAATTATAAAATAATTTTACATTGCATAAGCCCTCAGCAAACTATCTCGAGGCAGTTGTTTACTTGGCAGTACAGCTACCGTGACGGCAGGCGACGATAAGTAGAATCGTTTCACAGCATAATCCTCTCACTGAAGAGGTATTATGCTATGGCGTAGTCCACCCGCCTGACTACGGATAAACACTTGCATTGTGTCGAAGTGTCGTTATTTTGACGTACGCAACTTAGTGCTGGAGATAACGGAACATGCTTTATAGGAAAGGTACAACAAATGTCATAAATATGCTTTACAACACACCTGCTCATAAAAGTGCTATTATTTCACCGCAAATAGGCACTTAATGACACCTATTATTAAACTGTGACTTTTTCATTGCTATTATTCACAAGTGAGTTATAGGTTCTTTTTTAAATTTTAGTTTCTATGTTCTTAAAAAAGTTTCGATACCAAAAAGAACGTGTTTAATAGTACGAATAAATTAATATGCCTATTGTATGTTCATTTGATGCATTTTCGTATTTAATATAAATAATTTCAACTTGTACTTAATACTTGTTCAATAAACAAATTTTTCACTCAAATTTAATTTTTTTAGGGTTCCGTAGTTTTTCTCTAAGTACAGAAAAAAAAACAGTAAAAAAAAAAAGGTAAATTCAAACCTCATTTTTTTTTAAATATGGCCGACCGCCATTGTTAGATGCGCGCACATAGGAAAACGAAATAATTTGTAGTATTGTTTATTTAGTATTTGTAGTATTATTTTATCCGCAAGTGTGTTGTAAAACGTCGTATGGCACGCATGAGTATGATGATTACCAACTTTGCTAACTTGTACCATAATGTACTATTATTTATAGTGGTGTAGTTAATACATAGGTATTATATGGCCGTGTTTGGAGTTAGAATAGGGCCAGCATTTCTTTTCCTGTAGGTGTCGTAGAAGGCGCATAAGGAATAGGGCTGTTCTCCATATCAGACAGTAAACATACAGCCCACTTGACGGCAATAGGCTCGCACCCTATTACGTGGGACCGAAAATCATAGATGGCGAAATGTGTGTTAATATAATACACCTCTGCCTACTCCTTCGGGGATATCCAGGCGTGAGTTTGTAACACACTTTTGGACTACACAAAATACACGTTTTCGTCGTTTGCTAAAACTGTTTATCGAGAAGCACCGGCAGGGTTATTAGCTAACTCGCGATAGCAAAACGATAGCAAAATTGGTATTACGTAACTCAAAGCCCAAACGAAAGCAAAACAATCGACCGTGCTGCCTCTACCTTACAATAGCAGAACTAAAAAGTGTATTTTATCGCAAAGTTATCGCGAAATTTCCTTGGTGAGTTACAAATTTGGTATTAGGTACGTATCACATTTGATAGCAAGCGATCAGTGAAAGAGGCGCGATAAGCAGTGTTGCCCCTTTAGCGACTTTTTCCCTAGATTTCTTGTATTATAAGCTGAAATTAGAAAGAAAATTAACATTTTTTTCACTATTGAACTTGGTTTGACTACAACTTTCACACAGATACTAAAACAGCGACTGCAAGCGATTTTCGACCTTAATGACATTTTCATAATTACGTGTCTTTTTGCGCTTATAGATGACACTGATTACGAATATAAGAAAAAAAACTCGATTCTATGTCATGTCATTAAGGTCGAAAATTGCTTGCACTACGTTTTTTAAGGTTTTTTATCCCTAGCATCCTTAACTAGTCTGTCGGTCGGTCCCGACCACCCGACCGTGTAGAACCCCCTTTATGTTAAGTTATTGGTCAATCACGGCGTGATTGATGGTTAAACTGACAGTAAAACCTACCGTGTAATGGACCCCTTAGGAACATTGTTTTCGATTGAGGCAACATAGTTCCTCTTATCGCTACCTTTTCGCGTTTGGCGCTAGTATCGTAGCAAAAAGTACATTCTTGGCGATCTGATCGCAAAGCCTTACGTAATACCAATTTTTTTGATGTATCACGATCCATCGCGCAGTAATCTCGTTCTTACTGCTCATCGCTCGCTGGTCGCGAAAAGTTAGCTAATAAGCCCGCGGGTTTGAATCCTGGCCATCGCCGTTTTTTATTCATCATTACCGACGAATCAAAATTAAATCTCTATTCTCTGCCTGCCCGTGTCCCTATTACTTAAGGTCAATACAAAATGTCCATCTCTATCCATCTCTACATTCCTTCTAGATGTCATCTTATCACTCATTCCCTTACGCACAATGGCCCAAAAAGGAGGCTAAGTGCGGAAAAAAGAGTCCCCTTTCCACTCATTCCCTTTCTTGTCATATCCTCTGTCACGTATTCCAGTAATCTTTTGAAAATTAAATCGCCGCATGTACAGAAACAGAACTACCAAGATAGGTAGGTACCTAGATATATAAAAAAATTATCGTCGATATGAAAATAATGCAAGAGTAAATACAGATCTGCTATGTTGGCTACGGGGCTTCCTCAGTAATTTATGTAAAAGCTGGTCATTGCTGGTCACTGCTCTTTGGATCTTTCCCAAACATCGCTCGAAATGTTCAATATGCAGACAAAAGACTACTTAGGTACACAACGAGGACAGTCATATTGGGAATAAACGCCAACATAAAGTAGAACCTTTCATATTCTAAAGCAGCAACAAATACTTGGAAATATTTTGAACAAAAGGCCTTAACCATGCACGTTGCAATATCGATGAGTAGCTGGGCGGTTCATGTCTGATGAGAGAGGCGCACGCAGGAAGCTTTTCAAACACAAACGTGACTTGAAAATGAAAAGAAAAATATATTTCATAAAATTTCGCATCGAGATAGGATATTAATCTGCGTTACGATTGTCATCTACGTTACTCAGGATTGAATTTTAAAGGTTGAGATTTATTCTAGGTTAACCAGTGAGCCTTAATTGAGGCCCATTCAACTGAGATATTGGTAAACGGTCAGCCGCCGCCGGCGAACGCCTAATTGAACTCTCTTTCTTGTGTTATTGTGAATAAACTTGTGGAATTCTGTCTGTCTGAATTCTGAAGCTAAATGTAGCGAAGACAGAATACTTAGCGTTAAACTCCACAGATCCCACACCCGTCCGCATAGGCGATGATTTGGTCGAGCGCACGGACCAGGTTAAGTACCTAGGATCTGTACTTCATGTGACCGGTGAGATCGACCACGACGTCAAGGCACGCATTGCTGCCGCGTGGGCCAAGTGGCGAGAAATGACTGGCGTGACCTGTGATCCTAAAATGCCAGTCAGGTTGAAGGGGCAGGTCTATAAGACGATCATTAGGCCTGTTCTCTTGTATGGTTGTGAGGCGTGGCCGCTGCTCGAGCGACACAAGCAAGAGCTGCGTGTCACGGAGATGAAAATGTTGCGGTGGATGTGCGGCGTTACGCGTAAAGATCGCGTACGGAACTCTCGCATCCGCGGCAGCCTCCATGTCCGTGACATCGCGGATAAAATGCAAGAGAGCCGCCTTCGCTGGTGCGGCCACGTCTTGCGGCAACCGCCAGGCTACGTGGGGAACAAATGCCTGGCAATGGTACCCCCGCCGGGTCCAGGTAAAAGGGGTAGGCCAAAGAAGTCCTGGCTTGACGTCGTGGAGGGTGATATGCGTGCAAATGGTCTCACTACCATGGACGCCCAAGATCGTGCGAAGTGGAGAAGGAGGAGCCGGAAGGCGGACCCTGAGCTCCGGGGTCATCTTGGCCACGGATGCAATCGGGAGAATACGTCTATATGCAGATGATGATGATGATGATGTGAATAAACTTGTGGGTTTTGACGGATTAAGTACCTTTTTATGTTTAATATGAATCCTTAGTAAACATACCAACTATATTAAATGACTATGATGTTTTTTTTATAGACTTTATTAGACCTCAGTCAAAGAATCTATTTCTAGAAAATAGTTCAAGTGTATTAGGTAAGCCAAGCACATCTCCAAGCTAGTAAACATGCTGATTAAAGGACGAGACTCGGGCACGGGCTTTCCATACGGGGCTGAAAGGTCAGACGGCAGTCGGTCCCATATAAGCCATATTAGCCAAATCTAAAGGAGAAGGAATAAGCGGATCCCGGTCTCCGGGGTAATAGGCAAGATTGTAGTGATGCTGATCTTAAGCTGCGTTTACATACTCGCGGCAGAGCGAGGGAAGGTGCGAGAGAAGTGGGCAGAGACGTAGTGTGAATGATATATTCGTCATGCCGCGAGTACTGCCGCGTAAGTTGCTACGAATGTCGGCTTGGCGGCGCGAGTCAAAGGAGCGGCAATACTAGCGCGATGAACTATACGAGACCGCTAGATGGCGCTAATCAGTAAACACGGTTTTCGTTATTGCTCCTCGAATATTTACTTTTAAAAATATTTATATCGATCTACGGAAAGTGTATAGTAGTTGAAAGTGACAGTTTTTATTAATAATCTATTTAATTAATTTGCTATGCTGTAAAAGCATAATGCGTACACTGCTACAGCGTTGTCCTCCATACGTTTACGTCCGTCTCCGATGCAGGGCGAATACTGTAATGCGGACCAACATGATAATGCGCGTGTGTGAACGCTGGGGCATTAATCGCGCGAATATTTCCGGCAACACGATGAGCAATGCGAGCGGCAGTATGTAAACGCGGGGTTAGAGTTAACATCATCTGTATGCCAAGTAAATTGCGTCAATATTTTCAATAGTAGAAGAAAGAAAGAAAGAAAGAAAGAAAGAAATATATTTTATTTAAATCCTCACAATGTGTAGGTTGTAGGTATGCTATAAACAATTTGTGACAGTAGGTTAGGTACAAATTTAACACTGTGCGAACCCAAATAGGGCCCCATCTCAGCATTGAATGCTACACACACTAGGTATCCGCAGTATGTGCAGCGCTGGTTTTCAGCTGGGGCCACAATAGCTTGATAATAATCTCTGGAAGCCTGTCAGTCTCGCAGTCTACCTAATTGAAAGAATGATAAAAGTACGGTGGCCGCGTGGTTCCCGGCAGAGTAGCATTTGGCCCACCCCTGCCCCTCTAGACAAGTGGCAATTCGTTGCTCGGCGTATGATGGAATAGAATGACAAATGTATGGGATTTGACGTATATTATGACAGGCGTCAACGAATGTCAAAAATATCAAATCCTATACATTTGTCATTCTATTCCATCATACGCCGAGCAACGAAATGCCACTTGTCTAGGGGGGCTGTTCTTCTTCCTATGCGGTGTCGTACAAGGCAACTAAAGGAAAGGAAAGGCCTGTTAAACACGGTCTGATGTTTATACAGCCCAGACTCGGCCTCAGATCGGTTTGAGTCAACAATAGTGCCCGGAATATGGAAATAGGATCACCTCCTATTACGTGGGACCCCATGATTGGTGAAATGTGGGTGTTAATTCACGTCTGCCTAACCCTCCGGGAATAAAGACGTGATTAGATTATATGTATGTATATTGTATATAGTATAGGTAATACATAGTAAACAAAAAAAGTATATAAACTTTTCATGTAGATACATCTGAACTTAGTATGCGTGATAGAAAAAACAAATAAAATCAAAATTATCGCAACGGATGGAGCATGAAACGGTTCAGTTAGCGGTCTCACGACTGACTATTGAGGTTTAACAATGGGGCCAATCACGCGCCGCGAACTTCCAAGACCTCTAGAGAGGCACGTTCGCACACTTCCGAGTTGTGCGGATACTTCTCCAAGTAACATAGGACCAGAAAAATCCTCAATCAATCGACCAAATTATGGTAAACTTAATGATATCTGTCATCGTTTATTCCGAGCGCGTAGGCGTAATATTTTCACTAATTCTATTTACCGAGTTTTAGTGAATTTAATGATAGGAAACTCTGATTGCATATTACTTTTTGGATACATTTTAAGCTGAATAAACAAGTCATATCGAAGAATTGATCGTTACTATATTTTACCGTACCTAACTACTAAGTAGTATTTTTAGTCTTCACTGTTACACTGTCGTACAAGTCTTAGAGGCTCCCTTTTTCTGCCGATAGCTTATAATTTATTAACGTTAAGACACAGATCCTCTCACCATATCATTAAGTAGAGGGATCGACCCAGCCCAGCAAATGTGGTCCCTAACCCAGATGAACAAGATGCCATAAACATTATCTAGCTGAGCTGCCTGTACTTATCGGTTAGAATCTATCACATAGAAAGCGCTACGAAGTTACACACAGGTAACACCACGGTACACGGCACCATTCCCGGTTCGTCAGTAAATAGGTCGGATAGAACTTGTCCCATCTCTAGCGCTTCCCGAATAGAACTTACAAACGTCTAGCACAGCTGCCGTCTCGATGCTTCTCACTAGATATCTACAAAACTAGAAACAATTTTAACTTGGCTTTTACACAATTTATATTGATCTGACTTATTTATTTTTTATTTTATTTTTTATACCACTTAGGTGGCAGACAAGCACACGGTCCACCTCATGGGAAGTGGTTACCGTGGCCTATACGTATACCGTGACGTATGTAAAACCAGGGGCGTCACACTCGTGCTGCCGACCCTGAAGAAACCTTCTAATGCCCTTCTCGAAGTATTTTAGTCGCTTGGGAAAACCACCGCGGGGAGTTAATTCCACAGCTTGAGTGTGCGAGGGATGAAGTTGCTTTCATACCGCACAGTGCGCATCGTTTCCGGTCGCAAAGTGTGAGGATGAATTCCCTGCCTGTGGCGAGAGGTGCGATGACAGAATGTAGCTGTGGGCATCATGTCCATACCTATATCGAAAACTAGTAGGTAATTCTTGTACCTACTACCTACGTACGAATTACTAACTTCTAGACTGGATACGAATAATTTGGAAATTTGCACACATGTCGAAAGTTTACACAAACACTACAACGAAAGACATAAAGCAAGAATAATAAGATTACTTATAGACAAGTAATTTACGTTATGGTTTCACTACCTGTGGGCTACCTTTAGTATTTACTTATACACAATATTATTCATACTTTCATACATTTCATACTTTCTGTCCTCACACCTATCTAAGTGTTGCGTATTAATTCTTCTGTGCTGTGCTGAATAAACTTTCTCGTTCTGAACTAAATCTTCTGTTCTGTGTATGTACCTACTGTGTTGTGTGTGTGACCAAAATACATGGACCCTAATTACTAACCGTGAGTAGACTTTTTGTTTGGTCACACGAATACCTGCTATGTAATGTACAGAACAATACTACACTGCTATGGACGCCCAAGATCGTGCGAAGTGAAGGAGCAAGAGCCGGAATGCAATCAGGAAAATGCGTCTCCATGAAGATGATTAAGTAATTTAGGTTATTAAGAGCAATAGGGATGGTCAGAGCGTTTCTCTACTCTTCTCTTCCTCCTAGCGTTATTCCCAGTCGCATCCGAAGCTTTCAGTCTCGGGTCCGCTTTACCAGTCTTAACTACGGATTTGGCTAGACCTCGATATTCTCCGTGAAGCGATTGCCATCTGACCTCCACAACCCAATGTTAACATTAGGCGATATCGAAGCTTTGCAGCTAGACCGTTGATTATGGACTTATTAGGGCTTCAACTACCCGTGATACTGCCATAGATGTTTTAGGGCAACTGGGACCGACGGCTTAACGTGCTCTCCGAGGCACGACCAGACCAATGCAAATACCCATATTTCATGAACACAAAATATTTGCACTGAGCGGGGATCGAACCCGCGCTTCCTGCGTAGCGGCCGCGTTCACTACCGCTACGCCACGGAGGCTGTCAATGTTTGTTAACTACCATCCCCATTCTTTCTTTTGCCTGTTTGGACCCCACCAAGACCTAGGCTAGACAGACGGGACGCGGACCTTTGTTTTACTGCGTCCTTGCGCGTCGCTTCTACACAAAATGTATCTATCTATAGAAGCGACGCGACACACGTCTTACGTCTCTTCTGTCTGGCCAGCGCCTTATGGTGCCTCTAAAAATGTGAAAGCGAATTACCACTAACCCTAACCTCATTAGAAGAATAGCTACGGACAGTTTCCCTCAAAAGACTTTATTACCTTACAGACGGTAATACCGATCATAACCATTTCCTGAATCATTTAAACCAGGTAGCCAAATTTCCCACACGATATTAAATGCGCAGCCATATCGAAATCGCTTTAATCGAATACGCTCCGATTCATAACCGTATTAAGCCGGGGGTCTGTATCGATTATATCGAGTAGATACACATGCCGGGAGCGGAACCGATAGCCAAATAAACTAGCAAACCGCATCGATTACCTGTCAATGGCAGCCTCCATTGGAGTGACCGCGTCGCCTAGCCCACCCGAGACCGTCCTGATTATATACAACCGCAGATTTAATTAAAGAACATTTCTTATTTCAAACTTGAAATAATTAAAATTTGCTTTTTAGACATGTTTCGTTTAAACGTCTACAATGCGACGAAAATGAATATTAAAGTATTTAGGTATTTGATTCAGATCAGATCTCTCACAACAAAATTGCCTCAGTGCTATATAATTCAAAATTCATATTGCATTCTTATAAGAATCTGCACAGTAATTTCATTATTATGAAGATTATGGTGTTAACAACACAATAGAGAGAACTTTGTGTTAACAAAACTTTTCTCTACTTTTAATAAGAAGGCCATTCATCGCATACTTTTCATTAGTGGGGAAGTGGAGAAGAAAGGGGATGACTTTATCGCTGTAAATCGTGACACCAGAAAATTAAAAGTGCGGAGTCATGGTTGGGCTATCTTAGAAAGTAGGGTGACTGTGCACTTACTGAACTTAATTAATCGACGCTTTAACTGCTCGGTGGACATGTCCTGCAGTCGATATAGATTGTGAACATTACAAAGGTTTGAGGAAATAGAAAGAAAATGTACTGACAATGGGTCAGACATTTACCGAAGGACCAATGCAACCGATGGCATTTAGATATACCTACTTATGACCTGAACAAAGTACTTAGCTGGGCTGGGATATACTGGATATGGAGGGTTAAAGATCGAGTGCTGTGCCCCCATTTACAATAAAAAGTGATAAATACAGCACTGGGATTTAAAATTAGGTAACCTACGTAAAATTAGACGAATACGTCTACGCAAACACGAGTAGGTACCTAACTGTAGAAGTGAACAAGAACAAAGTGTGACTTCTATCAACGGTCACCCATCCAAAACCCGACCCACTCAATTAAGCTTAACCTCGTAATGTAAACAACGGTCACCCATCCAAAACCCGACCCAGCCATTGACCTACAAGGTGGTGCAAAAGTAGAAACAGTACAAATTTGTTTTCGGGGGCCTCGTCCACGGGGGCGTCGATCACTGGGGGCGTAAGCCACGAACCCACAATAATATATACTTTTGAAATTTTGATTGTATTAATTAAGATAACAAATACCGAGTCATTCACCATCTATACCTAACCATTAAGTAACCGGTTCATTTTAATACCTATAAAGATATTTGTGTGACACGCATTGTAAGAGACCATGAATCCTGAGGTCAAAAATCATCATTTAAAAAATAATATTACGAACAAAAAAAAAATTGCCCAGTTTTTTTTAATCGTCTGTATTATCGCCTGTCTTGGTTTTCGGAAGCGTCTCCCTAACACCCAGTAGGTAGATATATTGGTGACTGCTGATCTGATTATAAAGTCAAGAGGACATCTTATGTAGTAGGTATCATTGAGATTCTTTATTAGCAATTTATGTAACAAGCCCCAAGTATAAACTCGGTAGATGTAAGCTAATCCCCCTTTATTGCGGTACATAAATGACGAAATATGGACTTTAATTAACCTAACCCTTCTGGCTAATCCTTTCGAATGACACAGACGTAACGGTATTAAATGGTTGAATAAACATAGTTATGTTTATGGTGGTATAATCTTTTACAAAGCTATGAATTTCTTAAGCTGGGAACACACTAACGGGAAATTTCTGTCTGTCTGTCTGTCTGTTACACTTTCACACCTAAACCACTGAACCGGTTTTGATTAAATTAGGTATAGGGATAGATTAGACCTTGAGAAAGGACATAGGTTATGTTTTTGTTGTATATAGATGTTATAATAAAATCTGTGAATCAATAAAAGTCTATGTCCGGGTTTTACTCTATGAAAACTCTCTCTCTATGGCCGAGCTCCATGATGTAACTACGCCTAAGAAGTGCTCCTGAATAAATACAAGTACTTATAATAAACATTCTTTCATTCCATCAAGTGCAAATCACTCAATTCATAAGAGTTTGGTCGCGATAACCGACATCCACACGGGCGGAGCCGCGGGCAAAAGCTAGTTGATTATAATCATGTGAAATAGCAGGACCTGTAAGATTTTCGACCAGTGCGTCCTGCCTGTTATGACCTACGGTGCCGAAACGTGGCCACTGACGATGATGGTGGGGTTAGTCCGTGACTTAAAAGTCGCGCAGCGGGCTATGGAGCTCTCGCATCCGCGTGTATATAGAGCTATACTTGGAGTCTCTTTGAAGGATAGAATTCGCAACGAGATTATCCGACAAAGAACCAAAGTTGCCGACATAGCTCGCAGAATAAGCAAGCTGAAGTGGCAGTGGGCGGGCCACATCTGCCGAAGGACTGATGGCCGTTGGAGCAAACGAGTCCTAGAGTGGAGACCGCGCGAAGGTAAACGGAAGATGGGACACCCCCTAGCTAGGTGGACTGATGACCTGCGAAAGGTAGTACGGACTGAATGCGGAAGGCGGAGGATCGGCAAACGTGGCGCGTATTGGGAGAGGCCTATGTCCAGCAGTGGACTGCAGTAGGCTAATTGATTGATTGATTGAACCTACTTATTATACGACCTTAAAAAGGTACACCGACACCTTCTCGCTTGAAATAGTATCGAATAGGATATAATATAATGTATTATCACAAAAGGCAATCGCATGCATCCCTAGATAGAAAACAAACAAAACTTGGTCAGTGTAACTAACATCTTCGCCGGGATTCCACAGCGTCGATAAACTCCTAAAAGTTTGGTTTGAAACTTAATTTAGTTTGACTAGTTGTACTCGACCGCTGCTGAAAAGTTTTAGCAGTAGGTACTCTAGTCCTAACAGACACCAAACGAAATAACTGAATGCAGTGGAAGCCATATTAGTTAATGTGATATTTATATAAGTAGTAGTAAATCTCAAGTAAATATACACCTAAATATCTGAATTATGTCGCTCCACCTATCGCTATGTCACTTGGTTAGAGGACGAAAGTAGATGATTACACGAAACCGCTAAATGACCTACCGAAAGTAGGTAGGTATACCTACCTACCTAGCGGGTAATAGATAATTCAAAAGCTCTCTCAAGCCGACTCTCGTGCGGATGCTGTCCACTAGCTACTAACTAAGCTAGAATAAAATTACACATCCCGAGGGATAAGCTGGAATTACACCAATGACCAATGACGCCACGTTCCACAAAATGTAGGTGTGATCAATAATGTGTTCAATAAATAAAAAATAATAAAATAAAAGAAGGTAAAATAAAGGATTTATAAAAGTCTAAAGAAATTGAATAAATGATCAAACGGACAAGGATAGTAGGTAGGTATGTTAGGGTGGGGATCAAATTCCTAACTACTTAACGTACGTTTAAATATTAACTAGCTTTTGCCCGCGGCTCCGCCCGCGTGGATGTCGGTTATCGCGACCAAACATAGCCTTTTTCCGATGAATTTTCAGTACTGAATTGATGCCGACTCTTGACCAATAGATGGTGCTGTGTGTCCGGAATAAATTTTATTTTTTATTTAATTTTTTGTAATAAAAACTATCCTATGTCCTTTCTCAAGTTCCAAACTATGTCTGTACCAAATTTCACACAAATCGGTTCAGTAGTTTAGGCGTGAAGCAAAGACAGACAGACAGACAGACAGAAAGACAGACAGAGTTACTTTCGCATTTATAATATTAGTTTGGATTTGGATTTGGATGGATTATTTATCAAAAGTTATACCTATGTGGTTAAATTAAAAGGATACCTAGTGAGGTCAATTTAATTTATATTGAGAAAATAAAGTTAGTCCAAGTTACTAAAGAGGGGCTACTTATCATTTATCAATTAAGATTGATGATTTATTTATAGAAGCCTTCTCTATGTAAATCATCAATCTTAATTGATAGGATATCGAGTTGTTGACTTGTTGAATGCATAATATGGAATTGATGTGTGAGAAAGAATTTTAACATGGTTGATTCCATCGTAGCGAAATCATCAATTAAAAAGTTTAGAAGAATCGAAAATGATTTATGACGCGAATCTGTTGCCTATTGCTTATTGCAATCATCATCATCCTCATGTAGACGCATTATCCTGATTGCATCCGTGGCCAAGATGACCTCGGAGCCCAGGGTCCGCCTTCCGGCTCTTCCTCCTCCACTTCGCACGATCTTGGACGTCCATAGTAGTGAGATCATTTGCAGGCATGTCACCCTCCACGACGTCAAGCCAGGACTTCTTGGGCCTACCCCTTTTACCTGGACCCGGTGGGCCATTGTTCCTCACGTAGCCTGGCGGTTGTCGCAAGACGTGGCCGCACCAGCGAAGGCGGCTCGCATTTTATCTGCGATGTCACGGACATAAAGGCTGCCGCGGATGCGAGAGTTCCTCAAGCGATCTTTACGTGTGATGCCGCTCACGCGGCGCCGCACATCCAATCTCCGTGACCCGCCGCTCTCGCTTGTGTCGCTCCAGCAGCGGCCACGCCTCACAACCGTGCAAGAGGACAGGCCTGTTGGGTTCGATACCCAATCGTTCTCAAGGTTATGGGTGATCGGCCTTGGCCAGTAAGAACTCCGAATAAAAGTTAAACTGGTTTACTGAACTTGAACTTAGGACTCTAGATACAATGCGTGTCCTGCCTACTGCCCGTATCGTACGCGACTGCCGACACGGCGGGTCGGCGCGACCGGGCACCTACTCAAGTGCTTGTCAGCATTTCTGTGTTCCCACAGGCCTAATGATCGTCTTATAGACCTGCCGCTTCAACCTGACTGGCATCTTGGGATAACACGTGCCGCCAGTCATTTCTCGCCACTTGGCCCACGCGGCAGCAATGCGTGCCTTGACCCCTTGACGACGCGGTCGATCTCACCGGTCACATGAAGCACAGATCCCAGGTACTTAACCTGGTCCGTGCACTCGACCAAATCATCGCCTATGCGGACGGGTGTGGGATCTGTCGATTTTAACGCCAAGAATTATGTCTTCGGTACATTTAGCTTCAGGCCGCCGTTTTCAAGCGCAAGGAGGCGCTTTCACCACACTTTCACGCGTCGCGCCAATCTGCTCCTGTCCGCGTCCTATTGCTTATTGCAATATAGAATAACAATGACTCCATACTCGGTCGTTATGAACCTTGTTTTAAATTCTTTCATGGCTCGTTTTTACCTATCTCAAAATTTTATAAGTGAAAAAGAAAATAATTCATTCATGATAACAATCACTTAAAACCAATTAATAAATATCTATATCTCATCTCATATTTAGATTTAGAGAGAGAATCACATCGCGGAGGCCTGCAAGCTCGCCCCACTCGGCGCGCGATGTAATTTGGATTATTTAGAATAGAATAGAATATTTGGATGTATTCATTTTATTATTTTAGTATAAACTAATGCAGGGGAGGTATGAAAGAAATATATTAATAATATAAAAGAAAAGAATACATTCAGAATCAAAATCTAGCTAGCAACCCTGTTTACATATTGGCAACACTGTGCAACGTCGCGCTGTTGAAGGCTATAAGGACCTGTAACCAGGGCCGATTAAAAAAAAAGAAAATAAGACGCGCTGTGTACAGCTGTCACGCATCTTACACAAAATATTTATCAAATAATTTTCTTATTAGCAAGAAATTACTGTTGGTGTTATTTACCTTTTCAGTATTTTGAAAGGTTAAAACTATAATAACCTTTATTTTAGTTACGTTTTACCTTTTAGATGCAATGAACCGTGGTTAGAAATGGAACAGCAATTTTCATTGTCCTGGAACAATTTTCACGGGAACCTGACCAAAGGATTCGCCGGTTTATTGGGAAATGGCGAGTTTGTTGACGTTACTATCGCTGTCGATGGCCATTTATTACAAGCACATAAAGTAATATTATCAATATGTTCACCTTATTTCAAAAAGATGTTTCAGATGAATCCATGTCAACATCCAATTGGTAATTATTATGAATTATTGTGATATCAGCATAAAGTTTCTTTGTGACGATAATGTTCTCTAAATAGAGTTTTTTTGCAGTTGTGTTAAGAGATGTGACTCACAAAGCAATGAGAGACTTGTTACAATTTATGTACCATGGTGAAGTTAGTGTGAAAAGAGAAGATCTCACTAGTTTTATAAGTACCGCTGAAGTGTTGCAAATCAAAGGATTAACCAATAAAGAGGTCAGTGCACTTATCAAAATACACTTTTTGCAAATAATAATTACATTTTTATTATAATGTTTGCATTGTTATGTGTATTGTGAAACACCAGAATGTTAACATTTGATTTCTGTATATTTCTCAAGGTTTTATATGACTGAACACCTAAGATATGACAGAATATGGCATAAAATAAACTTTGTTGGTTAAATCTATCTTGCTATCATCATAAAATCTGACAAAATATAAATAAATTTTCTTTTGTTTTAAGTGACCTCATTTTTTTCTTTTCAGACTGACGAAGATGACGATAGTGAAAGGGAGCAGGAATTAGCTAAGCTCAGAACAGAGCCTCAAAATCATACACCTGACGTTGAATCCTCAGATATTTATGACACTAATATCAATGATGAGTTAACTCAAAACAATGAATTAGAACTACAAAAACAAAGGCAACTCATTGAAAAACTACAGAGACTCAGCAATCTTAAGAGAAAATCAGAAGAGTTTCTACAGAAAAATTATTTCACAGATATACTTAATCCTGAAAAGAGACCTAAAATAAAAGAGAAAATAACATACAAACAGAATAGTCAGATCTTTCAAACTAACAATTTTGAGAATGTGAAGAATTTATATGATGAAAATCCTGTAGACATTCCTACATCTTTCAACACACATTCTCAGAACAATAATGCTCAAGAATTGAGTGAAAAAAGTAAAGACCAATCTGTATCTGATAATGGAGTAGAACTTAAAACAGAATGTGATGACAGTGACATTATAGTAACAGATCCTGCTGTATGTACACCCCCAAAAAGTTATGATGGGTCAAGAGATGGAAAGAAAGATCTCTCTGTGTCAATGGACTATCCATCTCCACAAGATAGTAAGTATTTCATTTGTTACAAGTTATCTCCAATACATTAATCTTGGATCTATCAAATTATGATTGAATTTTTTGCTTCACCCACTGCTTTCTTTATAAACCCCTGCTTACTAATCCTTTCTCATTATTCATCATTTCACAATTAGAGATTGTGTTGAAAATGCAATCATTTTATTAGTTTTCATTGAAAAATTTTCTGTTTTCTTTTGCATAAAGCTTCATACTTTGAAAACACGATGGCATTTTCAACATTATACAATCTTATGAATATTTGTGACTTTTACAAGCAGTACATTGAAAATGCCCATCGTGATTTCAGATACCAGTTTGAGCTCATTTATGATCGACCTTAAAAACTTAGTGAATGGTAAGGTGACTAACAACATGCTGAGAACTAACACGTGTGAAGAATACTCTAGACCGACTATGGAACATCGCCTTGTAACTATACCGCAAAAAGAAGACGGAAAGAAAAAATACCCTCAACGTTCGTGCCGACTCTGCTGGAAAATAGGGCGACGACGCGACACTAGGTTCATGTGTAGTGCTTGCGAATTGCCGTTCTGCAAATCACCTTGCTTCGGCATACATTTTAATGATATACTAAAAGTATCACAGCTACAAGCAGATTATTATGCTAACTAATATTTATACATATTTTACTCACCTCTAAAGAGGCAATAAATATTGATTTTAAAATCAAAAAAAATTATAACTACTGCTGAATCATAGATTCAAAAGATTTGGGACCAAAATCTATAAACACTGGATGCAAGACAGATGATTGTGACAATTCAAAAACCTTGAAGATTACATAAATATATTATAGTGTAGGTTACGGTTAAGTACCACTTACATTTGGGAGTAATAAAAGTCATAAAGCACAATAATTAATAAAAAAAAAAAAAACTGTGATAATGGGACTATACTCTCATGTGCCAATTATTGTTTAAAAGATAAAATACGTTTATGAATCAAAAAAACTAATTTCATTCTTATTTGATTAGTGCCATTGCGTTACGCCATTAAATTTTATAAAGACTTTATTGCTCATATTCTAGTCTATTTATTGTACTAATTAAGGTATCCATCAATCATTTCTGTCGTAATTAGAATAATGTAAGAAGTAAGAACTAGTATTTGACTAGAATTTTTTTTTTTTCAGCAAAATGATCTCTAAAACGAGTTTTACTTGTACTTGTATTATGAACAAAATTGAGATTACATTCCTTATGTTTTAAATTCGTATAATACTTAAGGCTTTTGCATGATATAATTACTTTTTACAATTTTTTTTTATTTAATTTTGAAGAGCAAGTGCTATTTTAATGTGTGATGTTACTTAAAAGCGTGTTGAATGATTTATTGTAAGCAAATGTATTTTTATATCCATATTTGATTAAACAACATTTATACTGAAGAACTGGAGTTCATTATTTTATAGACAAACATTGACAATAATTTAGCTGTTGTTGAGAATATAAAATTGAAACTCTAACACAAGATTTTTATTACAGGTGCACTTTCTCTAGTTGTGAATGGCTCCTATGAGAATCAGCAGTTACCAGTTCGATACAAATATATTTACAGTAGGAAGGGTCACAAACAACTAGTACACATGAACTTTGTTTATACAAAACATTCAACAACACATGGGAAGACTTCATGGAGATGTGTACAGTATTTTTCACTGAATCGATGTCCAGCTACTGTAGAAACCATAGACTCTATGATTTATGCTATCAATCATCAGCACAACCATGAAGATTGTTATGAGAAGTTATCACGAAATAATATTTATGAAATGAATGTCTCGGCAGACTAGACAAGTGTCTCTTGTACATAGTATTATTAATATAGGTATACCTCAAATATAATTGAATTTTCTAATTCTGCTGCATAGTTATAAATCAATTTACGAATGTAAATAAACTCTGACTATCAAGTAGGTAGCCACGAATAGTAGTGAGAATTATTCCGCAATTCTTATGTTTCTCAATGCAATATTTTAAATTATGGCTAGTGCGAATTCAGATTATCTTAAAAAAGTACAGTCTGTCTGCTACGTAATACTATATTAGTTTAGGTATATTTTAAATCACTAAAAATATATCTAAACATGTATGTAGGTATTGTTTATTAAAAATATTAATTTTATTACCTACTGAAACCAACATCATTTTTATGAACACCAGGTGTTACTTTTCCTTTCAAATATTCTACGAAAAATAAATGAGCGGCTCAGTAGGGTAGGCATACACTTGAGTTTGTTTAAACTTCTTTCCCTAACTGTACTTAAAAAAAACAGAATTTGTACTTACCGTGATTAGGAAAATTAAGAATTGAAACATAAACCGTACTCATAATTTCGTCCTGAAAAATTTATTGGTGGAAAATTAAGAATCAGAACCTGATCGCCATAAAAGACATCTTAAAAGTTTTGATAATGCAGCCGAGTTAGAAATGTTCCTGATTATGTACTTCGATATTAAGGTTTCAAAAGTTCCTACATTTTTATTTAACAATTTATTGGCAAATATATAATATATATATGTATGTATATAAACTCAAAATGGTTTTATACGTAAAGGTTTTTTAGACTCATCTAGTCAAAACATAGATTATTTTATTCATGTAATAAAGAACCATTTCTGCCCTTAGGTAAGGAATAATTAATATAAAACATCTATTTATATAATCCATGTTTTATTTCACTTTACTGACAAATATATAATTATATTATACTTCAGTTATTGTTCAGTGTATGATGTATGGTACACCTCCATTTGTGGGCACAGATACATGTCATTCATATTGTATGTTTGATGCGTTTCTCAGTTGATTTTACCCCAAGTGTAGCTGCCATTCTTTTCCTTGCCCTATGTTTTTTACTAAATCCAATACCTGTGGAAAGAAATATTACATGTATTAATATAACAAATCACACTTCTACAATCATAAATCTGGCTGTGCAATATGTATCCTACTTGCTATTAAGATTATAAAATTATGAAAGTTGGGATGTTTGTATGTTTGTTATTCAATCGCGCTCTACTAGCTGCACAGATCTGGCTGATTTGATACAGGGATAGACTATAGTCGGGAATAACATCTTCATCCTAGCGTTAATTCCCAATCGCATCCGAAGCTTTCACCTCGGAATCTGGGGTCCGCTTTACCAGTCTTAACTGCGGATTTGGCTAGACCCCAATATTTTCCGTGAAGCGACTGCCATCTGACCCACAACCCAATGGTGACATTAGGCGATATGGAAGCATTGCATCTAGACCGTTGTTGTTGGACTTTTTAGGGCTCCAACTACCCGTAACGACTGCCATAGACGTTTGTATGGCAACCGGGACCGACAGCTTAACGTGCTCTCCGGGACACGACCAGACCAGACCAATGCAAATACCCATATTTATGCCTACAAATATTTGCACTGAGCGGGGATCAATCCCGAGCCACCTGCGCAGCGGCCGCATTCACTTCCGCTACGCCACAGAGGCTGTCAAATCGGAAACAACATAGACTAAATCCCTGAAATAGGTTCATGGGGGCGAAGATGCGGGTATCAGCTAGTTTGAAATAACCTACAACCACTTTATCAAAATGGCGAAAAACATCTACAAATACTCTACATCAATTGCCGAAAAAAGGTCTCGTGCGACTAACTTGTCACAGTCTCGGTTACGTGAAACCTGTTTTTTTTTTTATGCAGGACACGTCAATTTGACTTTGCCTTGCCTGATGGTAAGCTGAAGGCAAAGTCTCTGAAAAGGGGGTCACCCTTTCATTTATTTCATTGATCGAAGGGATTACAGCCTATATAATGTCGCCATGCTCATGCTGCAAAAGTGGGGTCTACCAGTTTACAAGAAAAGATCAACTACTATTTCATTATATTATTGAACTAGCCTTCCGCCCGCGTGCATCTCGGTTAACGCCACCTTTGCTCATATCTTCGGTTCTACTCAACCGATTGCGATCAAACAAGCGTAAGATCTGACCAAGCCCTTTCCAACAAAAAAACCGCATCAAAATCCGTCCAGTAGTTTTTGCGTCCATCGCAACAAACACAGGAAATTCAAAAAAAATATTTTCATTTTCAGTATCGTTAACATAACATAACCAATGTATAGACACGACCACTTTACAATTATATACATAACTAGCTTTTGCCCGCGGCTCCGCCCGCGTGGATGTCGGTTATCGCGACCAAACATAGCCTATGTCCTTTCTCGAGGTCTAATCTACCCCTATACCAAATTTCATCAAAATCGGTTCAGTGGTTTGGGCGTGAAAGCGAGACAGACAGACAGACAGAGTTACTTTCGCATTTATAATATTAGTAGGGATAGTATAGAAGGTCAGTCCCCACTGAAAGAGCAGCGGCTTTTTATTACGAAGCATTTTGAATATTATTTCTACCTTGTGTCAGTCATTTGAAGGTAAAGGAGGGGTAGTGCGACGCCGCGAGGCTACGAGAGCATTTTCGCAACCATTTCTAGTAACAAATTCTGGCCGCTGCTCTTTCAGTGGGGATTGACCCTACAGGTAAAGAAACTATACCAAGAAGTCTACTTTTGTTTAGTATGAAATTAATTTCAAAAATACATACGGACGTCCACATCAGGTCTTTCTTTTAAACCAAAAGATCTGGCCACAGCATCTACATCCATTGTAAGCAAATTGAAAATGTGCTTCAATTTCTTCACTTCAAAAGCTCTCATGTAACCTTGAAATGCTTCTATTGCTAGCTGATGAAATTGGGGGTCTGACATGGCAGCATCCAACTGAAAAGAACTTGTGAATTATATTTGGTAAGTCTTGTAAGGGTTAATTAGTACTAACGCAGAATCGAAGCGAATATAAAAATTAAAATAGCACAATTATTCACCTCACCACCTGTCTCAACAATGTAACGCTTATCTCTCAAAATACGCGCTCATCCACGAGTAAGGTGGACGGAACGCTGAGTAGTGGGTTGGCTTTTTATTGTGAAGAAATTCGCTTCGACCCTTATTGACCATAAGTGTAGCTGTACTGCTCGGGACATATATCTTGTATCTAAAATGTGCTCTATACGCGCAATACACGTTGCGGTATGTAGGTAATACGGGTGCTGTAGGCGAGCTCAAATTCACCAAGCAGGTCTCGTTTGTCTCGCGATTTAGGTCGAAGATACGTGTCCTAAGGTATAGAATGCTAAGGACCAATATTAATAATTTTGCGCTACTTTAATACCCGCCAAATGTTGCCGTCTATTAAAACTTACAAGTACAACACACGAAGTGTTGCACGATTTAGGCACTTGTGGGCCAATTCAATCACTTCGTCTTCAAACTGCTTTTATGGTCAAATTGGATCATCCATTATCTGTTTCCGAGTTCACATACATTAGATGTATAACATGTGAATAATAATGTTATAATAATACCTTTGGCTTTAAATTGGCTAATTTATTCCAACATTCGTATTTATCTAAATATATTTTAGATTCCTGCAAATAATCGACAAATTCAATTTCATCAGGCCGCAAGAGTATTACGGCATTGCCTTCCGCGCCCATCCCTCTAGCAGTTCTACCCACTCTATGAATGTATTCCTGAAATGATGAGAGAACATAAACTTTAAAATTTAAGATGCATAAATTACACATAGTGAGAGTGGAAACCTGACAGATGCGGTCGCCTGTCGAAAGTTGGATATCCCCCCCCCCCCCCTCTCCTACCCTACGGGTTCGATGGCTGCAACGTACTTCCCATACTCGAATTATACTAAAACCGTAGATAGCCCAGGGTCAGCCGAAGTGCCAGGAGAATGTCATATCTTATAACCCAATAATTGAGGCCCGGCGTGCGGTTTTAGTGGGTCCGAATTCAACATAACAACCCCCCCATGTCCGACGGAGGTGGTATCCGTGAGGATTTCCGTACGAAAAAGAATGGTATACATGCGCAAATAATTTAGCTAAAACTCACATTAGCATCTGCAGGTGGATCAAATTGTACTATCCAATCAACTGAAGGTATATCCAAACCTCTGGCTGCGAGGTCCGTACAGAACAACGCCACTTTTGTCGCATTATGGAAACTAGATATGACATTAGTTCTATCAGTCTGATTCATCTTACCCTGAAAGTACACAAATATAAATATTATAATTCATCAAAACTAAATTACTAATTAATTTGAACATTTTATTACAATACGCTAAAAATAATCGAAAGACAATTACTTTTCAACCCTTCTATTCGAAAAGTATCACTTTGTTCCTCTAGAAGTGGGAACAAAATAACTCTTTTTGTTCATAACTTTTTAGCAGGTGGAAAAGTGATATGAATTTGGAACATAATATCATTCATAGAAATCGAACAAAATTGTTTGAATTACGGGCTAGAACGTGTTGGCTGCACGGCGGCGGCGGCGGCGCGTATTCCATCCCTGTTCTTGTAATCAGTACCTACATATTTTTCTCATAGAAGGGGGTGAAAAGTAGAGTATATGACTCGAGAGCAAATTATTTTTCCCTCGGGCGATGTATTTTGAACCCCTCGCTGCGCTCAGGATACTACGTTAGAATCCTTCGCTTCGCTTGTCGTTCAAAGTAGCTCCGTCACCTTAAAAATACTATTTTTCTCCCTTGTCATACAATCTACGATTTTCAGAAAGAGACACTCATTACTAGTTAATATTGTAGCTGAGTTGAAAATCATCATAACATAATACATACATACAATCACGCCTTTATCCCCGGAGGGTTAGGCAGAGGTGAACTAACGCCCACATTTCACCAATCAATGTATTAGGTCCCACGTAATAGGGGGTGAGCCTATAATGCCGTTTTCCGGGCACTATTGTTGGCTTAAGCCATGTATAGGCTGAGTCTGGGCTGTATATATTTGTCTGATGTTAAACAGCCCTACCCCTTAGTCGCCTTGTACGACACCGCATAAGAGGTGCTGGGATGGCCCAAATTCTACTCTGCCGCGAACCACGCGGCCATACCATAACATAATTGGGTAGAAGAAATTCATTTATTTGGGTACGAAACATATAATGCTCTAATTTATTTAACTTGAGTAGTACCGGATTACCATACTTACATGAATACATAACACGGACGCATCACAGTACTTGCTAAAGAATTCATGGTGAAATTCAACTGACTTACAACTAGAGAAAAACACCATCACTTTGAAATTCTTCGTTTTTTTAAGCAGTTTATCTAGCCACCATAGTCGGTACTCAGTCTCACATACAGTATACCTGTAACACAGATCAGCAATTTTTTAACATGTAGAAAGAGGTTTACTAATGTTTGGCAAAACAACTTTTCGCAATTTTACAGTTAGCAATACTATTTTTGGCAAATTATTGTTTAACAAATAATTACATGGCAAAGTTTCATTATTTTACCAAGTAGGGTAGTCAAATATGGTTTGGCATAACGATTTACTTAGGAGTCTAAATTGATGTTTTTTTCATCTTGGATAAATAATTTACAGGTAAGAACTTTTAGTTGTGGCTCAAGAACATCTCCTTTTTAAGGGTCTAGATAGCGCTATGCAGAATGTCCTACAGTTCCTAGACTAATTTATTTTATTATTGATCTAGGTACCTACTTATTAAACTCAACATACCCTTGCTTCAAGCCTTCTACTGTGGCCATCAGATTATCTTCATCTGTATTTATATTGTGCACTTTTTCCTTCATGGCCGATTTGACCAGAGCTTCAGTTGTTTCAGATAACGTTGCGCTGAATAACATTGTCTGTCTTTCCTCTTAAAAAAAAACAAGTTGCATTTAAGTAGGTAGTCAATGAAGTTTTCTTTAAAAAAAAACAATTCCTAACAGATTCTATTTCTTTTTGGTATGATAATTAGGGGTGCGCATTTTCTTACATAACTTTTCAACTCCTATCATCGGATGTCCGAAAATATTTCTCATACCATTTAAAGTCATAATGATCATTCTTCACAAAAATTTAAGAAAAAAATATCAAAATATATAAAATATATAAATCATTGAAATTCATAATATCACTTATTACTTATACAGTTGTACATTATACTACTACTACATTGTACATTTTATACTAATGGTTGAAACTGATAATCATTTCATTAAATAATAAATTTCTTAACAGACAGTGATAGATTTATTGAGAAAGCCGCTGATTCTGACTTGGATAGATTAGCCTTCGTGGTTATTTTTTTTTATAACCATGTAGAACTTTATTTAGTCAAATGAACATTCTGAATTAAAAAAATATAATTTCAAACTGTTCTTGGTAGTAACAGTATTAATAAAAAGAATATGAGCACTAACAGTTATGAGCTCCATTGGTAGTAATAAAAATGTATGAAAAAAAAAAAAGTATGAAGAGTGATGATTATGAGTATAAATCAGTAGTAAGACAAAGAATAGGATTTAGAATTTTATGTGAGCCAATATGGACCCGATAATAAGCACTACCTATGTTTCAGTTACATTTCAACAGCCATAGTTGCAGGGAGCCTAAGATGGTGGTTAGATTATAATATACTACATTAAAATAAGTTTCACTAATATGTGCCTGCTTAATACAGGAGAGCTTTCCACAATATTAGGCAGTCAATACACTCAACACCTTGCCACATGCATTCATTACACAGACTTGACACTGCATTGGAGTGGGTTAAGTCAGTATTATAATGACCAGAATTCTGAACCTAAGGCCTCTCAACAGTAAGGTCAACATATTAACCACTAAGCTATTATTTACATGTATGATTAACTAGCTGACCATGCGAACTTCGTACCGCCTAACAGTCGATTCTTTTTTTTTTGTTTTTTGTCTCCGTTAGAACCATCCTCGTACTTCAAGGAATATTCTTAAAAAAGAATTAGCAAAATCAGTTCAGCTGTTCTCGAGATTTGCGCTTAGCAACACATTTAGGGATTCATTTTTATATTATAGATTATATTGAAACATACTTGGCAAGCGGTTAATAATTTGCCTTAAATCTTCTTCAAATCCATATTGGAATATTTTATCAGCTTCATCTAATACCAGACAACAGACGTTTCTATAGTCAAACTCTTTTGTTCTCATGTGGTCAAATAATCTTCCTGGAGTAGCAACAACAATGTGGACTCCTGAAAAATCAAACAATACATTGTCATTACACAGTTACAATATTATTATATATGTAAAGTACAACTGGCAAAGCTACTTTTGCTTATATATTTAGTTCTTTTTCTATTTTGCTTTTATATAACACTGTAATGAATACAGTTCCTTGTAGTGTTATATTATAACATATAAAAACAAAACAATACACCTGTTTTTCAACAGTCTACTGGCAGAACAGCTTTTTTTGTAACATCAATACAGGTCTGGTGAAAATATGCTCCATTAATAAAATTTCAACTTTAGGGTAAATAAGAGGTTTCCATTTAGTTGAGAATGAATATTAAGAATATAATTTGATTCTATTCAGTTGTCAATTGTCTAAGGCTTATGTGAACAGTAAGTGCATGAGTGATACTAGTACTGCTTGCAGAAAATAATTTCTTCTGTAATTTTTTTTAAAGCAAAATTCTTGACGCACCTGTAGCTAATTGAACACTTTGCTTCTTTCTACTTTCTCCTCCAATGATAAGTGCTGATGTGATATCATCATGGTGAGTGATTAATTCTTGGAGCACTGAATATGTTTGTACAGCTAGTTCTCGTGTTGGTGAAATTATTATGCAGAATGTACCTGAATTCATAGAAAGAATACATCTATAATCATATTAAAAAACAATCAAATATTTAAGTTTATTGTAACAAATAAGTAATAGTTCAAACATGTAAGTTGTAAGAAATTTATTTGTTTATATAGTAAGCCCCTGTGGCGACAGGCAGCAATAGATGGGGTGCCCTTCTGTTGCTGCTTAAGCCTTCTTCTGTAACTCCCCAGACTTGCAATTATTAACAAACACACAATTTAGATTGAAAACAAAAAACAAATCAAATCAAATATTCAACTAAACAATACAAAAAATAAAAAAAATAAACAATGTTAAATGTTCCTTTAAATAAATAAACAAAGCACACAAAGCAGTCTTTCACTCTCTTTAACATAAATGGGGGCTTGTCGCAAAATAATGATTGAAAGTATAAAATTAGGCTCTCCAGTTTCACTAATAATTTGTTGAACCAGCCATTTTGCTAGCTTAGTATTCTGTACATAATTATCTCCATTGTCTTTATAGCGATGTCCCAATTGTGGCCAATATAATATGCACTAAAGAGCATTGGGATTACTTACTGGTTATATCAGCTTGTAGAAGCGACTGCCGTACGACTACCCTATTCGTGTAAAGTGGCCACATTGTAATAAACCTGCCGCACATAGTACGCTCATTTTATTCTTCAGATTTACCACTAACTCATTGATTTCATGACTTACCCTTCATTTGTTTCTCCAAACATCGATTAACGACTTCCACAGTCGGTATTAGAAAGGCCAGTGTTTTTCCAGAACCAGTCTTGGCTGTAGCAACTACATCAAATCCATCTAAAGCTTCAGGCAACACTTCTGTCTGAATATCAGTCATTTTACTAAAACCCATCTCTTGAATAGCTTCCAGGGTAACTGAAGAAACTTTTCCTTTTAAACTACTGAACATTCTTCTATCATCCATAATGATTTATATTTTCTTTTTCAATTTATATGAAAAAGCACGTTTGTTATGGGTATATTTATGCTGTGTTTAAGTCCATAGAATAGAAAGTCTAATCTAACATCTAAAGTACTCTTAGAAGTCAAGGCATCTATATATTATAATAATAAATTGTAATAAATATAGAATAAAGCCACTTGAAGCCTGATAGTGTGGGAGTTGCATCTATTAAAATAAAATAATCTGATAATACAAACATACAACACAAGAACACAACATGACAAATGACAACATAAGTAACTTAACCTCTTTTTTATTTTTATTTTTTATTTTTTTTTTGTTCCTTTCGGAACAGGCTAATGTTCTATGACCATGCTGCCTTATCATCAGTTATTTTTATACTTTTTTGGATGAGGATGATGATGACGATGATGATAAATTGCTGCCTCAGTAAAGTGGTGGAAACTTTACTAAAGACTTCTTACGGAGATTTGAAACCAACACGAGAAGTCACAATTCACTGTAATATTTCACTTTCCTACTCTTGTGCGCGTTTTCCAAGACGTTATGTCTAACACCATGATTGTCCGTGATGCTTCTCCAACCTCTAACACTATAACAAAGACTCTATAATTTTAGAAAGCAAAAAACCCTTAGAGAAAAAACCATATTCCACAAAATAAAATAGGTAACCATAGACTTATATTGAAAATAATTGAGTGGAATGATTGAATGAAAAAAGTGTCAAACAAGTGTCAAGAGTCTGTCTAAGGGTGGCCGCACATGTACGGTTTCCGGAGACGGTTTCCGTCCACGGTTTCCTGATTTGGAATTCCGTGTGCCGAGCGCACACGTCCGGTTTTTTGCATTAGGTTTTTTTATTATTACTTCGAAGCGAGCAGTGTTGCCAGTGCCAAATTGTCAAATGTAACACAAGCTGGCTTAAAAGTTGCATTTTCGGGGGAAAAGTTACGTATTCTTGTTTTTTTATATAGTAGAGACAAATCCTCTCGGTTTATCTCGGGTATCCGCCCAATTTAGGAGCCGGCCTTCTGAGATGCTCCTTGAAATCCCACTGGCCATTGAGTACGAGCCCCAGCTATTTCATCTGGGACTTAATGCAGCTGAGAGCGTCTACCACTATGGGGCTGGATCGTAAGAGAGTCAAAAGTTACGCAAAATGTAACAAAAGTTACAATACAATCTGGCAGCCCCGGAAGCGAGACACAATCAGTGTTGCCAATTACTGATGATCTGAATTCCCCACAAACCCAACAGAAAGGCCCCAATATTAGACATTGATAACTACATTACTTCTCTTGAAGTTTCCCGCTATATTCACCACTTGCGATGTTTATTGCGGCTCGTGTACATATATTGTCAATAAAGAGTTAAATAGTACCTTAATGTCAGATATTTTGCTTTAATAATTTATCAATATGTATAATACTTGCCACTTATTACTTCTGAGTTTAGGTCTAGTGTGAATGTCTAAATGCCCCACATAAGCACAATCCCCATAAATTCGCTAATCGGCTTGAAAGTCCCCACTTTCTTGGGAATTGACAACGCTGGACACAATTTAAGCGCGATTCCGGATGGAAATTTCCTGACTTTTACGGCGATTAGTACAAAATGTATGCGAGTGCTGCGTTCGGTATGACGTCATTAGGTTTTTTCCATTCTGAACCGAACGTCAGGTTTTTTCCGTTCTGCAAAAAGTAAGGACGTGTGCGGCTAGTAGAACATTTTGTATGAAAATGGAGCATTCGGTTTTTTGAATCTGACTTTTTGATCAGGAAACCGTGGACGGAAACCGTACGTTTGCGCGGAGCCTAAGTCATAAATTTATAATAGAACAGATGGGTTATACCTACAGAATTAACGTGTATTACCTACGTTCCATTTTTATGAATGAACATTTGCCGACGGTTACTATGCTAGGGATTACCTTCTATTATCGTAACATTTGTCGATATCTTTCTATACTACCTGTTAAAGTGTACTAACCATAACTTTAAAACTAAAACCCGACTACTGCAAAATCACGAATCTCTAGAATGTATTGTTTTAGTAGAGTAAATGGTATACGACCACGGCTATTCTTGATATTTTCTTGCTTAATACTTCTTAGAGCGTGATTTGCAGTAGTCGGATTTTAGTTTGAAACTTGATTTTTATTTGTATTATTTTGGTGCAAGCAACACCTAATAATGTATACATGTTTTTAATGTGCTAATTGAGCCCTTTAATTTCATACCAAACACGTTATATATATCTCAAATTTTTTTTCATTATAGTCAGAGTTTCAGAGAGTCATTCACACGTCATATTGCCTATAACCAGCGGATGATCAAGACGTTTCTAACAAGACCACAATTGCCCAGTTCTAATACGGAAAAACAGAAGACATTACAATTTTGTCAATTCGTATTTCTTCAAAAGAGTACATTTTTGTAAAGAAGAATAGTTTCGTCGTCAAATCTTTTATTGGAGTACATCACTATTATGCTTGTAGTAGTATGTTCTAGAAAAATTCAACAATGGCTGTCGCAAATCATTCATAATGTTGGCGCAAATCATTCATAAATGTTGGCACCGTCGGCACGCTGTCAAATTCTCATACTCATTTTCCCAAGTGAGCAATAACTTAAATTTTTTGTCTCTTTTTAGCAGACACAACTGTATATTGGAAAAAAAGAGACAAAGTAATATAATCAAGGTTCAATTCATGTTTGCCTCATATTTGTATAACTAGAATTTCTATATGTTGAACGGGGCCCCCCTGTGGTCTAAGTCTATGGTCAAGAGTCAGTGTTGAAGTGAAGTTTATATGGTTGGAACAAGAAAATATCGACATTACAATAAAACTAGCCGTCCTCACCCGACTGTACCCGTGGCATACTTCGAAACGCCGCTTAAAACTCAAACTGAGGCTATACTCCATTTTTCAACTAAAGTACTGCGTCATACAAGTTACACGTTGAAAATGAATAAGCGTTCAAATTCCCGGAGGCAGTACATTTATGCCTCCGGGAATTTGAACGCTTATTCATTTTCAACGAGTAACTTGTATGACGCAGTACTTTAGTTAAAAAATGGAGTATAGCTTCTCTAAAAATATAAAATTATTTTTTAAAAAAGCACAGACCACTGCATTTGTCGATATCGATAAATAAAATAATATTAAGTAGCACATCTCTATTTTTCCCTTATGTTGGCAACTCGTGCTCGAACATGTGCGGTCGGCACACGGAATTCCAAATCAGGAAACCGTGTCCGGAAACCGTACTGACCTAAAAAAACCTAACCTAAGGGTGGCCGCACATGTACGGTTTCCGGACACGGTTTCCTGATTTGGAATTCCGTGTGCCGACCGCACACGTTCGGTTTTTTGCATTAGGTTTTTTTATTATTAGTTCGGAGCGAGCAGTGTTGCCAGTGCCAAATTGTCAAATTTAACACAAGCTGGCTTAAAAGTTGCATTTTCGGGGGAAAAGTTACGTATTCTTGTTTTTTTATATAGTAGAGACAAATCCTCTCGGTTTATCTCGGGTATCCGCCCAATTTAGGAGCCGGCCTTCCGAGATGCTCCTTGAAATCCCACCGGCCATTGAGTACGAACCCCAGCTATTTCATCTGGGACTTAATGCAGCTGAGAGCGTCTACCACTATGGGGCTGGGTCGTAAGAGAGTCAAAAGTTACGCAAAATGTAACAAAAGTTACAATACAATCTGGCAACCCCGGAAGCGAGACACAATCAGTGTTGCCAATTACTGATGATCTGAATTCCCCACAAACCCAACAGAATGGCCCCAATATTAGACATTGATAACTATATTACTTCTCTTGAAGTTTCCCGCTATATTCACCACTTGCGATGTTTATTGCGGCTCGTGTACATATATTGCCAATAAAGAGGTAAATAGTACTTTAATATCGGATATTTTGCTTTAATAATTTATCAATATGTATAATATGTTCGAGGTCGGAAGATCGGCAGTGTTCACAAGGTAGTTGCGCACAAAAACAATATCAATTCTATTTAGTGTCTTATATTTTTCATAATATAAAGGAACAACTAAATGTAGTCAGGATTATATTAATAGTTATTATCACAAACAAAAATATACGGGCAGCCATTAAGAAAGTTATTCAGAGAAGGAAGTGAAAGGCATGATGCCAACATTAATAGTTATAGTCATTACAGTGTTGCCATAGTAGGCCATAGTCAAACATAAAAACATTTTAACACTTCCCCTCTAGGGCATACTAGGGAACTAGGATTTACATAGAATACAAAACAAAAATTACTACACAAATGACTCTACGTAAATATACTCCACAAATTATAATACTATAATAAATTCATGGATCTCACAAAAGTAGTATGTTTTATTTTTCCTAAAGGTTTTGTTAGCACATCAGCTATCATTTTATCTGTAGGTAAGTACCTCACATCAATTACATGCTCTGATATTAGATCTTTAACATAATGATATCTTAAATCAATGTGTTTGGTTCTCTTATGACAATATTCTTTTGCTTGTAAAAGTTTTTGAGCACTCTGGTTGTCATTATAAACAATACAATCAATCTGTCTTTGTAAAAGCTCTGACAACAAATTTTTAATAAAAACTACATCCTTACAAACATCACAGATAGAAATATACTCTGCTTCAGTAGAGCTAAAAGATGTACATCTCTGTTTACGACTTTCCCAGTTAACTGTACTATTACCTAGCTTTACAACATAACTAGTATAGGATTTTCTGTCTATTACATTATTGGCCCAGTCTGCGTCAGTATAAGCAAACAAAGACCAATTAACACTTTTATAAAAATATAAACAGTGATTAATTGTACCTGCTAAATAACGCAATATTCGTTTAGCTGCAAGCCAATGAGACCTATCGAAGCTGTTATTAAACTGGCTGAGCTGACTACACGCGTGTGATATATCTGGCCGTGTACAAACAGACAGATACATCAAACAACCTAGTAGTTGTCGATAGTTATAAACTTCATCCTGTAAACAGTCACTATTTTTAGCCTTAACTAATTTACAGTTAACCTCCATGGGTGTGGAAACAGTCTTACAATTTTCCATTCCAAAACGTACAAGCAGTTTTCTTATGTACTCAGATTGATCTAGTTTCAAAATACCTTTTGATCTATCTCTACTAACATTTACACCTAGACAACTCTTTAGAGTACCCAAGTTTTTAACATTAAACTCACTCTCCAAAATCTTTAATAATTTAGATACAAGTGAGCTGTTAGGACTGCAAAACACATACAAATCGTCTACGTATAAAGCCAATATAACTAAGTCATTACCAGTACGCTTAGTGTATACACATGGTTCACATTTAGACTGAACAAAGTCATTTTTACATAATAGACTATGTATTTTACAATTCCACATTCTGCTTGCCTGTTTGAGGCCATATAAGCTTTTCTTTAATAAACAGACCTTATTTTTATCGTCATCCTCATAAAAACCTTTAGGTTTTTCCATGTAAATAGTTTCATTAAGATCTCCATTTAAAAATGCTGTCTCTACATCATAATGATACATAATTATCTAAGTTCAACTCATTTGTAATACAGAATAAAATTCGCATAGTTGAGTGTCGAACAACTGGAGAAAAAGTTTCCTTATAGTCTACACCCTCACGCTGAGTAAAACCTCTGGCAACTAACCTCGCCTTAAAACGATCAAAATGACCAGACGCATCATACTTCAATTTATAAACCCATTTACATTTAATTACCTCTCGATCAATGGGCCTGTCAACTAATTCCCAAACCTTATTATTAACGAGAGAATCGTACTCACTTTTCATAGCCTTTTGCCACTGCTGGCTATGTGAACTATTGATGGCTTCGTCGTAAGTACGTGGTTCGTCCATCGAGGGGGAGTGGCCCTTAGCGAGTAAAGTGATATCATGTGACAAGTCATAATCACAATATCTCGCAGGCGGTACATTACGTGAAGCGCGAATAGGGCGACCAGAAGATGCAGTGGCGGCCACAGGACGAACCTCCACATCTCCACCCAACGCAGACGGCGAGCTCACTGAATCGTCAGTAGAGCTGCAGCTGTCATCACTTCCAGTGCAGTACGTCTGGGACTCTTCACCTGATAAAGACATCGAACCATTTAAAACATTTGTATTCAAATTTGAATTATCATGAGTACTATTCATTTCAATAATATTATTTCGATTATTCAATTCATTATTATCATTATTTAAATTACTCATATCATTATTAAAATTCAAATTATTATCACAGTTTGTTTCCTGATCACAGTGAAAATAATTAAAAACAAAATTGCTCTCTGAACACTCCTCAATAGGCTTGATAGACGGACAATAAAATCTATTTTCAATAAATGCTACATTACGGGATTTAATAACATTAGTGGGATTACAAGGATCAGCCAAACGATATCCTTTAGAATCTTGGCAGTAACCCACAAAAAATATATTCCTTACACTTAGCATCAAGTTTGTCTCGCTTATGAGCAGGTACTAAAGAAAACGCTGAACAGCCAAACACTTTGAGGTGACTAAGGTCAATTTTTGAACCAGTCCAGACCTCTTCAGGTGTAAGCCCTGTTAAAGCAGATGTAGGAGACCTATTTTTTAAATAAATCGCTGTCATAACAGCTTCTCCCCAAAATCGCTTGCAGAGGCCAGAATGCTGCAATATACAACGTACCTTCTCAAATAAAGTTCTATTCAAACGTTCAGCGATACCATTCTGAGCAGGCGAGTAAGGAATTGTAGTTTGATGAACAATGCCCTGACACTTCAAATATTGAGAAAATCTAGAGCTGCAATATTCACCCCCGTTGTCTGAACGTAAGCATTTAATAGGCAAACCAGTTTGTTTTTCAACAATAGCTTTAAACTGAATAAAACAATCCATTACCTGGGATTTATTCTTCATTAGGTATCCAAAGCTCTTCCTGGTAAAATCATCAGTAAATGTGACAAGGTATCTCGCTCCACCAAAGCTTGTTTCCGGCATTGGTCCACACACATCACTGTGTACAAGTTCCAAACGCTGTGTTGTGTGACTGGAGCTTGTCTTAGGAAAAGGCTCGGCCGTAAACTTCCCCTTAAGACAAGCGTCACAGGTCTTCAAATTGTGTTCCTGAAAAACAACACCACATGCATGTTCCCTTATACTAGACATACCTCTTTTATGTAAATGACCCAACCGCTGATGCCATAAATCCACTGACAGCGGGACAGAGACAGCAACTGCAGCACTCGATGACTCTTGCCTATTTTGCAGGAGCAGAGAGTGCATGCTTCTATGCGAGTACCCATCAAGTACACTGACACACCCATCGAGCTTATATATACCATTTATACACTTAGCTATAGCTATATAGTTGCCAGGTATTTTACTCATAGATTCCCTATCAAAAATAAAACAGCCCTCTTTGTTAAAATAAAGTGAATAACCATCCTGACATAGTTTTGAAACAGAAATTAGGTTATTAGATAAATTGGGAACTAACATGACATCTTTAAAGGATTTAACATGTCCATTTACCTTAAGGTTCAACTCCTTAACCTTAGAGCTTGACATCACTTCTTTGTTGGCTACACCTATAGACTGTAAACTGGTACGCTTCACATTTGATAACATTTCTTCATTGTTGACCAAGTGAGATGAAGCACCGCTGTCCACGTAGATGTCCTGCATTCGACGAGATAAGAAAGCAGACACAGCCGGCTCCTTCTCCTTTTTCTTTAATCTCTTGTCCCTTTTCAGTTTAAAACACTTCGGTTTTATATGCCCAATCTTCTGGCAGTAAACATTTCAATGTTGTCCTATGGGTAACAAAAGCTGAACTGGAGCTGCCATTTTCCACTCTCCTCTGTGCTTCTTGTAGAAGACGGGCTCTTACCAGCTCACTGTCCAATTTCTTTGTAGAAATGTAATAAGTTTCCAGGTTTGAAACCAAGGTGTCAAAGTCAGAAGAAAGTCCACTCAAAAGAAGTTCGGCTATTTCTTCATCAGCCACAACTTTGCCTATATCAGCCAGCTGATGTACAAGCGACATAACATGCTCGATGTAAAGAGTCATATCATTAAATTGTGCATATCCACTCTGTGTAGCTGTCTAAGCAAAAGCACTTTTCGATACAGACCTTTGTCTTCGAAGATGTCTGCGAGCTTCTTCCAAGCTTGTTTTGCAGTCGTAGCGTCGCGTACATATTGAAAAAGCGAAGGCTTTAGGCTTAAGCAAACTCGAGCTAAAGCGCGTTGATCACGCGCAGAATCAGCACCGGTCAAGGGAGCGTCGGAATCCCTGTCAATAGTGTCCCATAAATAACCCTTCCGTAATCAAAATCATTTTTAAACAAAACTTCCACGTTATATAGTTGGTTCCATCAAGCTTTTCAATATTGCCGGCGGCTCCCACGACCATAGCCGGGGCCGAACCAAGCACATTGTCATTCGCCATAATATAAGAATTAGAGTTTCGGCGCGTTCCAAAATATTGATTTTTGAATAATGCCAAAGAAAGGTCTTGAATATAGGTCCAATCCACACAGATGAAATCGGATTACCTTTCTTTCCTTGTGTGATCTCGCTGGGCACTATAACCTGTTCGAGGTCGGAAGATCGGCAGTGTTCACAAGGTAGTTGCGCACAAAAACAATATCAATTCTATTTAGTGTCTTATATTTTTCATAATATAAAGGAACAACTAAATGTAGTCAGGATTATATTAATAGTTATTATCACAAACAAAAATATACGGGCAGCCATTAAGAAAGTTATTCAGAGAAGGAAGTGAAAGGCATGTTGCCAACATTAATAGTTATAGTCATTACAGTGTTGCCATAGTAGGCCATAGTCAAACATAAAAACATTTTAACATAATACTTGCCACTTATTACTTCTGAGTTTAGGTCTAGTGTGAATGTCTAAATGCCCCACATAAGCACAATCCCCACAAATTCGCTAATCGGCTTGAAAGTCCCCACTCTCTTGGGAATTGACAACGCTGGACACAATTTAAGCGCGATTCCGGATGGAAATTTCCTGACGTGTGCGGCGATTAGTACAAAATGTATGCGAATGCTGCGTTCGGTATGACGTCATTAGGTTTTTTCCTTTCTGAACCTAACGTCAGGTTTTTTCTGTTCTGCAAAAAGTAAGGACGTGTGCGCCTAGTAGAACATTTTGTAAGTATGAAAATGGAGCATTCGGTTTTTTGAATCTGACTTTTTGATCAGGAAACCGTGGACGGAAACCGTACGTGTGCGTGGAGCCTAAGTCTTGCTTGTCCCTGATGCCCTGATTTGACAATTTTGACATTTCATTGTGCGGGTCCATAAGGGCATAGAGTAAAGTAATACATCGGAAATAGAGGGCCCTCTCGTGAGTTTTTTATGTCACCCACTCAACTTCTATCAGAACAGAATCTACCGCCATCTATTAATCATATTCCGACAACTGCTGTTATTATACCATACATACCTATATTGTGCATACCTACATACATACTACATGCATTGGATATATGGATATATAACCCAAAACCGTTAGGCCTGTTCCTTTACGTTGAATTCATTAAAATTCAACGTAAAGGCCGCGCCGGTTTTAAGTTATGAATTATGACATACTAACTGACATTTTGTGTAAATGACAGCAGGTCTGTTTTACCGACTTAACATGCGGCGCCATCTATCGATCTTTGGAACCAGAGCCACAATTTATAATGACAGCTGGTCTGTTTTATCCGTTTAGTATAGGAAGAAATGGTGTAGATGTCCCTTTTAAACTACTACCATGCTACTACCACAGATAACATAATACTAAAGTACTATGTAGTGAAGTTTCCGAGGGCTGCATAAGGGGTCCATCATAGAGTAAAGTAATACGGGTCCATGTTGTAATGTACTCCATGTGAGCTAAATATAAATATTAGAAGTCATAGTGTTAGAAGTTCTTAGAGAAAAGTGACAATATGCCTACCCCAGAGCAGATCCTTATGCGAAAAATAAAAAAACGAGAGAAAAGGAAACGGGAGTTGATGAATAAAAAAGATGTTTCAAACGAAGAACCAGGTATCATAACCTATAATTTTCGTTATTTTTCATACTAATTGACACGTTATTTTCTAAAAGTGTTGTTTTATGAATATGATATCGTTAATGTCAACCTTTAATGTATTTATTTTCATCTCCAGATACAGTTAACGATGAAGCAAAGAAAAAGACCACATGAACACAGTGGTGTTCATGTGGTCTTTCTTTTTGCTTCATCATATATACCTACTCTTCACCTTGTAACAATTACACCATTGTATTGCATTGACTGCCTCTGTGGCGTAGCGGTAGTGAACGCGGCCGCTACGCAGGAGGCGCGGGTCCGATCCCCGCTCAGTGCAAGTATTTGTGTGCGTAACTATTAATATTTACATTGGTCTGGGTGTTTCTATGTATAATATGTATGTATCTACTAAAAAAATGTATCGAAGTATGTTTATCCGCATTCTAGAACCCATAACACAAGCTAGTTAAGCTATGCTTACTTTGGGTCTAGATAGCGTTGTGTAGAATGTCCTACAATATCTATTTATTTATTCAAGCATGGCTATATAAGATGTTTTTACTAGAAGCTTTCACAGACATTGCAATTATTTTATCACTATTGTAGTTTAAACAAAACTACATCGTGAACGGTTACATATTTATAGTTGCTATTTCATTCAAATTTTATTCTTTTAATAATGAATTAAAATAAGATAATGCAACACTGAGCTAAGTATTTTGACATATGAATAGTTATTGTAGTTGAAAGAAGCCTTGTTATACCTACCTATAAAACATCAATTTTGTTACATACATACAATGATCATATTATTTTTTTAGAGGAAAAAAAGAAATTAAAAAAGGAACCAAAAACAGAACCTGACGCTGAAAGTGTGATTGATGTAGAGGCTAGTAAAGATGAAAGTCAATGTAAGTACCTTACCTAATATTATCAATGTGGAAGTGAATTTACCATCTATGATGCATAGAATTTAAGAAGGATTTGGCTAGAATCTTGCACCCAAGTAGAGACAACCCCACCCGAGGGGATTATCTTGCGATGGCCTCCTCAGTTGGGTGTGAGAAATATGTCAGTAGCAATATTAACCCAAGGTTTAAGACTCAGCTCTAAGGCGCGGGCCACACAGGAGAGACGGAAGACGCGGACGAGACGCGGACATTTGTCTCTATTGTGTCGCTTTCATACAAAATGTATAGAAGCGTCGCGACGCGAAACAGAGAAGGGTGGGGCACAGACGAAACGCTTGTTACGTCTGCGTCTTTTGTTCAAAATACACAGGAGGGACAGGGCGCGTACCCAGTAACATCTAACCCTCTGTATATTAGCGAGATGCACCTAGTGCTAGTGCATCTTTATCTTCAGAAGAAGACATGTCGCGCGTCGTCGTGTCAAAATCAGACGGTTAAATGCCGAAAATAGTCCTGATTTCTTGATGCGCGACTGCGTCACGTCAGCGCTCCGTCTCTTCTGTATAATTCAAAAAGTCGCGTCCGTGTCTCGTTTCCGCCCTGTCCGCGTCTCGTCCGCGTCTTACGTCTCTTCTGTGTGGCTGCCCCTATAATTTACAACACTAAACAATAAGCGACATCCATGCAAAGTTAATTATATTTTGATTGTGCTTTAGTTGAATTCATTCTCTTCATTCCAGTGCCTGGATCCAGTTTATGTATTGGCATTTTATCAGACCAAAATTTTACTGCTTTAGAAGACAAGGTCTGTGAGCAAACTATGAAAGCCATTAAAGAAATGGGCTTCACTCAAATGACAGAAATTCAAGCAAAAGCAATCCCACCACTTCTAGAAGGAAGAAATCTTGTTGGTGCTGCTAGAACAGGGTCTGGCAAAACTTTGGCTTTTCTTATACCGGCTATTGATCTTGTATATAAAGAACAATACAAACCACGCAATGGTAAGTTTTTTTTTATACTAAGGTCACATACAAGCACACGGTAAGTGGTAAGTGGTTACTGTGGCCTATTGGCAGGTGGAACACCAGGGGAGTCACACTCGTGCTGCCAACCCTGTAAATACAGAGATATCTTTTGCTATCAGCGCAAAAGATAAGTAGGACAAGCCTTTGGTTTTCTCACTGACAGCACAGTCACTTTATAGGAACACAAATGAACATAATTATATTTTACAAGCTTGTACCTACTATCTTCTTGAATAGAGTATACTTTTCTCACTTGTGAAGTGAGAAGCAGCTGTAATACATTTAATTTAACCATAATGCAAAGCAGTGGCAGCTTAGTTAACCACTAAGCTGCCAGGAGTTGGCCTTACGATCAAGAGGTTCCGGGTTCGAATCCCACTCCTAACCCAAGCAATTTAGCTTAGCTGTAGGGGTTTAGCAGGAATATTAGTAATTTCGGTTACTTAAACTCTTAAAAAAAAAATAGAAATGTTATTGTAATGATGATAAAAGGCGAATGTGAAAGCACCTGTTTCATATCTCCAAAAATAGCTGATGATTGTGTACCAGCAACAGGTTGAGTCTCCGGTGCGAACTGTTGAGGCACATTTGTTGTTGGCTGCCAATCAAAAGCTATAAGAGAATGAAACAACTGTTTTATGAACACAGAATGGATATCTGAACTTATTCCTTAAACACCCTTTAAAGTATAGCTTATTATGAAATTACTGAGTAACTGATTTTTTTTAAGGTACTGGAGTTATTATTCTGTCGCCTACAAGAGAGTTAGCCATGCAAACGTTTGGAGTGTTGATGGAATTGATGAAATATCATCATCACACATATGGGTTGGTGATGGGTGGTGCCAATAGAAGCACTGAGGCAAACAAACTGTCTAAAGGTGAGCCTTCTCAAGTTAAATATCAAGCCAGCTGACAATGCTTAGTATATTATTAGTCAATGATAGTAAATTATTAGACACTAGTTGTTACCCGCGGCTCCGCCCGCGCTGATGTTGGTTATCGCGACCAAACAGCCTGTATGTATGGATTTTGTTGATGCAGCCTTTTCTATCTATTGACTTTTTTTAGTGAAGTTAGTGTATCAATCAATCAATTAGTCTTTTACAGTCCATTACTGAATACAGGGCTCTCTGTAATCTTAGTCTCCAGTCTATCTCACTTATCCTAACCACTATCAGGTGGTTGGGATAAGTTGGTTTACAAGTAGAATACTTTGATTACTACAGAATATCAGAAATATTTTTCTAATTTCAGAGAGAGCTTTTTGGTTAAGTTACCTCTTCAGTATTTTGTTATCAATCCTAATAACATCACTTTTGTTACAGGCATAAATATTCTTGTAGCAACACCAGGTCGTCTGTTAGACCACCTGCAGAATACCCCAGATTTTCTGTACAAAAATTTGTCATGTCTCATCATTGATGAGGCTGACAGAATTTTAGAAATTGGTTTTGAGGAAGAGGTCAAACAGATCATAAGGTTGTTGCCAAGTAAGTATCAACATACATAATATATGAAAGTTAAAAATAATTTTACTACCAGAAGCTTAGTAGATAAAAGGACTCAGCCTTACAATCGAGCAGTCCCTACATCAAATTCTTGCTCCTACATCCTACACTGCCAATGAGATCCAGTAGGATCACATTGGGAGGAGATCTATGGGAGGGATAGGAGTGCCTAACACAAGCAAATGCAAATTAGTTTAGTTAGAGGGGTTAACGAGAATACAAGTAATTTCGGTTGCTAGTTAAAAAACAACAAATGAAAATTACAATATACATTTTTATTTTAGAATATCGCCAAACAATGCTCTTCAGTGCTACACAGTCAAAGAAAATGGAAGCTCTGACTGCCTTGGCTATAAAGCATGAACCTATCTATGTAGGTGTCGATGACCACAGGGAACAGGCAACTGTAGACTCTCTGGAGCAAGGGTAAGTTTTTTTAATGACATTTCTAGTAAAAATATTCTACCGTAATGACTTAATGAGGGACCAGTAGGGTATTATAGAAAATGGTATCATCATTAATTAATTCTGTAAGCATGTTTGACGGTTATACATTTATTTAACAAATAATTTGGTATTTGTACTCAAAATGTAAGTTCATTTCTTTCTCCTACAGCTACATCGTGTGTCCATCAGAAAAGCGTATGATGGTTCTATTCACTTTTCTGAAGAAGAACAGGAAGAAAAAGGTCATGGTGTTCTTCTCGACATGTATGTCAGTCAAATATCACCATGAACTGTTCAACTACATTGATTTACCGTGTATGTCTATACATGTAAGTGTCATTATTATTATTGTCTGCTTATTAAATATCAACAATTCGATTTCTTTAAGAACCATTATAAGTCTTCTTTATATATTTTTAAAATATTAATCAATTATGTTTTTAAATGCATATTATGTAATATATAAAAATATTGCCCTACCGACATCGGGTACCGGTGGTTAGGGCTCCAGAGAGAGGAACCTGCATCTATCTAACCCTTCATCACCATACTCTTTTCCCTGCTAAGTGTCACGCGTGCGTTCATAGGAAAATCTATTTACATTTGTTTTTCTTACAGGGAAAGCAACAACAAACAAAACGTACAACGACCTTCTTCCAGTTCTGCAACGCTGAGTCTGGTATATTGTTGTGCACAGACGTAGCGGCACGAGGTCTGGACATTCCTGCTGTCGATTGGATCGTGCAGTATGATCCGCCAGATGATCCCAAGGTATGGTTTCCGTCCCATACATATTTATACAGTCTGTGTCTAGTATCTAATTTCGGATTTTTCATGGTAGCCCACCATGAAAAATCCGAAATTTCGAGCCTGCAAGAAACACGAATTAAAGACGTATTCTAGAACGATATTCAGTACCGAATCTCTATTTATCTGAGTCTGACGACAGATTGTATAGTCCTTAAGAGTATACATTATATTATTTTAAAGAGCGCGCATATCACTCAGGTGTTTGGCAATAATAAAGTACAAAGACGGGTTTTGTTTTGCTACTGATTGAGGTTGAGCCAGGATCCTTGCTACTGTTCATACCCGTGCTTATTGTTCATACTTAGTTAGGCGCGCTCTATAGCAATGTATACTCCAAGGTATAGACAGTTAATGTGTGAAACATTTGGTCTATACAATCTGCCCTCAGATAAATCGAGATTCAGAATCTTCGGACACTATGAAACCACGACGACGGTTTTCTTACGATAAAGTATAAGGCGAACCGAAGTGTCATGTACTGTCTTCGGATCCGATCTAAAGTTCCATGGGACCGATTACCCGTAACTTCGGTCTGCAACTGTGATGTTTCATAGTAGACCTGACTGATTGCCAAGTTATTATTCAAAAATGTTTCTATATATATGTAGTTACATTATTTTATTGATGTATAAATGTGGAGTAGAATACCTGTTCTACTCCACATTATACATCAATAACACAGGTCAAAAAATTGAAAAAAAAATTTTTGTGCCGAGGTCTCGTTAGTGGTTTTGTATTAGACATTGGTAATACAAAAAATATTTTTACTGCTTTTTTCGTACGTGTAGTTTTTTGTCTATACTCTGTTTTTTAAATTTGCTATAATCAGTACTTTCGGGAACATGATTTCACGTCTTATTAGTATCTTTCTACAAGTAAATCGATTTTGATATCACGTCTTCATCGCGAAGAAGTTGTATCGATGATGCAAATGTGTTTTGTTACATTTGTGAAGAATAAACAGCCAAAAAGTTCAGGAAATCTAAAACAGATTCTGTAAAAGGTGCTTATTTTTCGTATTTTAAGTCGCAAATTGTACACGAAAACAGCCGGTGGATACCTCAAATTGTTTGCAAAATGTGCTATGAACGCTTGAGACAATGTGTCAATGGTAGAAGAAGCCGTATGGGGTTCGAAGTGTCTATGCGATGGAGAAAACAAAAAAAGCGCTTCGATGACTGTTACTTCTGTTGTGTCGATTTGCGTGGTGTTAATGTTAAAAAAATGATTTATCCAGACACAATTGGCTAGAAAACCTTTACCACATTCAGAGGAAGCACCTGTTCTAAAACTATGTTCTACCCGTGAACCATCATTTGAAAAAATCCATAGTAAAATGTCTACCGATAATGATATCGAAGAAATAGCGTCTGCAGAGCAAAAACCTTTTACCCAAGTAGAATTAAACGATTTAATGAGGGATCTTGAACCACTTAAAGGATCTGCAGAGGTGTTGGCTTCCAGATTAAGAAAATAACTTGTTGGCGACAGGTACCAAAGTGGCTTTCTATCGTACAAGAGAGCAAGACTTGCTAATATTTTTTAATTCGGAAAATGATCTTGTCTTTTGTTCGGATGTGCAAGGCCTTTTCAAAATGGGTCTCTCAGAATACGAACCAAATGAACGGCGTCTCTTTACGGATAGCTCTAAAATAAGCCTTAAGTGTGTTCTTTTGCACAATGGTAACCAATGTGGTTCAGTTTCGCTGCTCATTCAACCAAATTAACGGAAGAATTCTAGCATGGAAAAGATAAAAGCGGGTATTTTTGATGACCTGCAGATGAGAATATCGATAAAAGATACTGATTCCTCAAATTAAATGACCAGTTTGGAACTTCTCCTGTGGAATTCTTTTACAGAAGTTACTAAAAGCTTTCTTGAAAATTACAAGTGAAGTAACTACTCTGTATTTGTTAAAAACATGCTGGAGTATTTCAAAAACTTAGGATGTAACATGTCCATCAAAGTGCATCATCTCTACAGTCACCTGGACTAGTGTCCAGAGAATCGTGATTCCTATAGCGAGGAACAAGGGGAACGGTTTCACCAGGACCTAAAAACTATGGATGAGAGGTACCAAGGCCGATGGAACCAGCATTATGATGACTGACTAGTGCTGGGGAATGCAACGTGATTGTCCTGCTACACCTCATTCAAGAAAATCACGCCACAGAATGTTTTTATGCACAATAAGACTTTAATAAATGTTGTTTTTGGTGGAAATTTGTTTTTTTCTGTTCAATTAAAAATCTGGAAAACCACACGTAGAAAATCAATATTTTTGCTATTGATGTAATTAGTATAAGGTCCTAAATTAAAAAAGTGTTACAGCTTCTTGGCACCAAAACCACTGTTGACCAGTGTAATCTGTACCTACAGAGAACCCTAAATTATGTGTATTATTATTTCAGGAGTACATCCATCGTGTGGGCAGAACTGCAAGAGGTCTTGGTACCAGTGGACATGCGCTGTTATTTATGCGCCCCGAAGAACTTGGTTTTCTTAGATATTTGAAGCAATCAAAAGTAACACTCAATGAGTTTGGATTCTCCTGGAGTAAAGTTGCTGACATACAATTACAGGTTAGTAAAAATATTTATTTTTAAAAGGAGTTCCCTACAAAGGCGGATGAGCAAAAATGTATGGAACTTGGGACCACCGTCCAATAGCAAAAAGATATATGTCGTTGCATAGGTCTTTTCAATTGGAACAATAATCATTATGACAGCTTTGTTGTTACTGCTGTCCGTTTGAAGCTATGAAGCTTTTTCATCATCATCTACATATAGACATATTCTCCTGATTGCATCCGTGGCCAAGATGACCTCGAAGCTCAGGGTTCGCCTTCCGGCTCTTCCTCCTCCACTTCGCACGATCTTGGGCGTCCATGGTAGTGAGACCATTTGCACGCATGTCACCCTCCACGACATCAAGCCAGGACTTCTTTGTCCTACCCCTTAGACCTGGAGCCGGCGGGGGCGCCATTGCCAGGCATTTGTTCCCCACGTAGCCTGGCGGTTACCGCAAGACGTGGCCGCACCAGCGAAGGCGGCTCTCTTGCATTTATCCGCGATGTTACGGACATGGAGGGTGCCGCGGATGCGACAGTTCTTTACGCGATCTTTACGCGTGACGCCGCACATCCACCGCAACATTTTCATCTCCGTGACTCGCAGCTCTTGCTTGTGTCGATGTTTGCGCATTTTGTCTGCGCTACATTTAGCTTCAGACCGCCCGTTCTCAAGCGCTTCTTTCCACCCTTTCACGCGCCGCACCATCTGCTCCTGTCCGCGTCGGGTTACAATCATCTCGTCTTAAACGCAACTGGTAGAAGTAGCCTATGGTCTAAAACGCAGCTGGTCACTGGGTTTAAATCGCACCTTGTCTAAAACGCTTCCGGTCTAAAACGCAGCTGGTCTAAGTATCAATTAGTCTAAAAATACAAGTCGCCTGAAACGCAACTGGTCTAAAACAGAGTTAGTCTAAAATTCACGTAGTCTAAAATGCAACTGGTCTAAAATGCCAAGGGCACAACCAGTTGTGCTAACGTAGTTGTACATGAGGAAAACGGGCTGAATACTATCTCATTGTCGATTATTATAAAAGAAGAGAAATAGCTATTGATAGTTATGTATTTTATTACCTTAAAACATAGGAATAATCTTAAACACTATAGAAAACTATAAAACTAAAAATGCTTGCTTGCTTGTATTTTCGCCTCTCGTAGTAATTTCCCCAAAAATTGAATAAACATGGGCTTTGAGGGCATTCGACTATTTAATCTACGATGCCATGCTTCAACACTATTTTGTCGTGCGGTGCTTTTCGTGAGCAAAGCTAATCATTGGCAAAGACGGTCATTGTCTGTTAACATAATGATGGAATTTTTGCATATCTTCTGTGTCAGATGCACTTTGCAAAATGTTTATCCACGCATCGTATATGTAGGTAGTAGGAAGCAATGGTGAATTTGCAGTCAATCTTACAGTTTGTCTTCCTTCATGTGTATTGGTAACATTAAGATCGTTTCCTTTTTAGGGTTCCGTAGCCAAATGGCAAAAAACGGAACCCTTATAGATTCGTCATGTCTGTCCGTCCGTCTGTCTGTCTGTCTGTCCGTCCGTATGTCACAGCCACTTTCACCGAAACTATAAGGCCGATGCTGTTGAAACTTGGTAAGAGGATGTATTCTGTGAACCGCATTAAGAATTTCACACAAAAATAAAAAAAAGCATTAAATTTTGGGGTCCCCATACTTAGAACTGAAACTCAATTTTTTTTTTTCATCAAATCCATACGTGTGGGGTATCTATAGATAGGTCTTTAAAAATGCTATTGAGGTTTCTAACATTTTTTTTTTCTAAACTGAATAGTTTGTGCGAGAGACACTTCCAAAGTGGAAAAATGTGTCCCCCCCCCCATCTAACTTCTAAAATAAGAGAATGATAAATCTAAAAAAATATATGATGTAAATTGCCATGCAAACTACCACTAAAAATTGGTTCGAACGAGATCCAGGTTAGTAGTTTTTTTTTAATAAACCGCAATTTTCGCCTTTGCTACTACGGAACCCTTCATGGGCGAGTCCGACTCGCACTTGGCCGATTTTATTTCCATATAAGTAGCTTTATTAAAATGAAAGTAGCATCCGGTTAAGATCGCTTCAGGGAATACTGTTTGAACAGCGTTATTCTGGGCTATATTTTCGTAGTCGCATTTATAAAAATCTAGTTTTGTTTTGATAGCCTCGAACAACCGGATGTAAGTATTTTTATTTTTATTAGATAGTAGGGCATAGACCATCGGTGCAATGTGGGTATGGTCTTCATCACTCCCAATATCCAAGTGCAGAGTAAAAAATTGGTAGAAGGGTTTGGGTTCTCTTTTGAACGTAGAGTCTCTTTAGTTTGTTCAAAGTGTTCCGACTTTGTTTGGTACAAAAGACCAATACTTTGTCATTGTTGTCAGACCAGTTTCGTTTTAGACGAAATGATACTTAGACCGGCTGCGTTTTAGACCAGATACTACTTCTACCAGTTGCGTTTAAGACGAGATGATTCTTAGACCGGCTGCGTTTTAGACCAGATTCTACTTCTACCAGTTGCGTTTAAGACGAGATGATACTTAGACCGGCTGCGTTTTAGACCAGATACTACTTCTACCAGTTGCGCTTAAGACGAGATGATTGTAACCCTCCGCGTCCATCAGCGCAATATCTTCAGCATACATGAGCAACCACGGAGGCTGCTCATGTGTATTTCTGATGCTGAATACCTCAGAAGAATAACATTATTTTATTCTTTTAGTCTGATGTTATAATACGTAATAAATGCTGACACGAGACGTCTCGGTCGACAGGCCGCCGGCCGGCGCTGACCGGTATCGTCAAGCACACACACACACACTCTCGGATCGTATTAGCCGTCAGTCCTAAACCGTAAACGAAACTGTGTGTGGACTGTGTGGGCTATTGCGATTAACTGGCAAACTGATAATGATATCATCCTGTTATCGTTCGGTAAACTGTTAGTGTGTTGGGCGCTTTAGAGTTGCCAGCATATTTTTTTATGATGTAGTAGTGGGAATCATAGTTCCCGGCATATATCTTGATACATACATCCCTACTAATATTATAAATGCGAAAGTAACTCTGTCTGTCTCGCTTTTACGACTAAACCGCTGAACCAATTTTGATGAAATTTGGTATAGGGGTAGCTTAGACCTTGAGAAAGGACATAGGCTATGTTTGGTCGCGATAACCGACATCCACGCGGGCGGAGCCGCGGGCAAAAGCTAGTACATAATATAGTTCACAGCATGTACATTGTGTACAAAACAATTATGCAATATGCACCGTACACATTTTTTTTTGTGTGTTTTTGAAGATAGCATGATGTGCTACGGCGACAGAGGAGCTCAAATCTACCAATAATTTTAAAAAGATATTGGTGAGAGATTTCACAACACAATCCAAGAACTTTCTCTAAATACACTTTGGCTAAAGGTTTCACTGTTTTCACAAAAACGTAGCTTTGTGACTGAATGAAGCTTTTTGACTCCTTGACAAAATTAATTGTTGTTTTAAGTAACTCGATTACTGGGCTAACGTTCTAACGTAGGAAACGCGAGAACATAGGTAACTTCTTAAGTTCTGCGGTTCAACTACATTCATATCTGAACAATAAAAGATCTGGCAAAATATAAAAACGAAACTGGCAACATTACATGTTGCGACTGCTATGCCACGTCCAAGGGACTTATTTCTTGGCGCGTACTCTACCGGGATTTTAATCGATTTATAAAATGCACATCGAGCAATAATAAATGCAAAAGGCTATATTTATCTTAAATTACATCATATTTTTGTTACAGCTCGAGAAATTAATATCAAGAAACTATTACCTGAATCAGTCTGCAAAAGAAGCGTTCAAAAGTTATTTGCGCGCTTACGACTCTCACCACCTCAAACATATATTCGACATCGATACTATCAACATGGCAAAAGTATCAAAGTCTTTTGGTTTCACGGTACCACCAGCTATTGAACTTAAGGTGGCGAACAAAGGACCTCCTCAGAAGAGGAAAGGAGGAGGAGGTTATGGATACTACAAGTCATTAAACTCCACAGCAACTTTCAATAAAAAAGCAGAGAAAACAAAAATATACAGACAAAAGGGCAACAATAACAAATCCGTCGGCTAGTTACTATTGAATAAATAATAAATCAGTTTTATTTCATCTATGTTATCGTTTTATTGCACTATATTTCAAAGCGTCATACTCTTAACCTAAGTCAACATGTTGTGGTCAACAATGTTTGTTATCAGACCCATAACTTTCAAATGTACACAATATTACATTAACTTGATAACTTAGAATATAAATATCTTGACACTAGTCCTACACAGTTATATCACATTTTTGATAGCTATCTTCCTTTTCTGGGAGACTCCAATCTCAGTGTACTGCTATGAGGTCGTCGATTTCTTCTTTGGTACTGAATTAATAGTTAAGGAAATATGCTTTAATAGGAAAATGTACGTAGGTATCGCTCCGCCGCGCATACTTGATCCGCGCTGATCGTCCGCGTATGACTGTTTAGTATCGTCCTGACCACCGCGGTGTACATACGCCAATGCATCCAATGTGGCGGGTATTATTAGTTAAAGCCCTATATTACACAAGAAAGCAAAAATTGTTGGAAACATTAAAAATTGTTGAAAGAAAACAAACCCAATTTGTTTTCTTTCGTTTTCAATTTACAAAGAGAAGAGAGAATCGACCTCGGACGGGACTCGAACCCGCGACCTTTCCCTTGCAGGGGGAATGCTCTAACCTCTAAGCCACCGAGACCGTACGAAGCCAACTCAAATTCCTCTTAGCTCAGTCATTTTAGATAAAAATTCCCTAAAACCTAGGACTAATTCCGGCGGAAGGTTTCTTTGTTTTAAAATGTTCGTTGGCCCCCCCTGAACATATCTGGAAAGTTCCCCATAGATCCCGTGTACGCTCCCCCCTCCCCTCAAACATCTCCCAAAATGTAGTTTTTTCCATTTGTCTCAGAAACGGTGAAAGCTACAAGAAAGTGTTCAAGGTACAATATAATTGCTATAAAATTCATTGTTATAGCAGCATTTGTTCTCCAGTTACAGCGAGTAGTGTCAAACACCACAATATAATTTTCTAGTACGAAGAAAGTAGGAACTTTGAAAATGATGATGCCTAAGGTTCAAAATAATAGCAATTAAATTTAAATAAAATGTACCACGGATATACCACCACATTAGGAATCAGGCCATTGAGAGGCACGAACAGGCGCTAGGGGTCTCCCTCAACATCTCACAGACCTTCGGTCTTATTACAAAACACAGACTAAGTCTGGTTTAAACCCGAGTCCAGGCTTAACTTTAGACCATGGTTTAAATTTCTCTTTTTTCGAAAGCTGAATAATCCGTAGACTACTTAGTACCATAATTTGAAGGAAGGAAGGAAGAAAGCAAGGAAGGAAGGAACATAACATCATCATGGCCGTTTTTTGACCCACCTTCGTTATGTAACGAACGGTCACCTATCCAAACCTGACCCAGCAAATATTGGTTAACCTCGTAATGAAAAGAACGGTCACCCATCTAAATCCCGACCCAGCCAATGTTGCAACCCAGAAGTTATGTGATGCTAACCGCCTTACCTCAAAAAAAAGGGCAAGTTTTACATAATACCTATAATTATTAATATTGTGATTTACACTTTAGACCAACGTTAAACTAGGGGTCACGCAGGTTTATCTTTAGACCAGAGATAGTCCTTGGTTCAGTACTAAAATGCTTTTTTAATCCAATTTTCCTTAAACCATGGTCTAAATACGAAGAAGTTAGTAGTACAACCGATTTAGGTCAATAAGGGGCAAACCTAGAAATAATTCCTAGTAGCAATTTTCTTTCTGAATTTGTTGAGGGAGGTCCCTGGTAGTCTAAGTTTCGATTTGCGTGGTATTCGGTTCGTTGCGTTCTCTGTGATCTTGAATTTAAGGATACATTTTTGTTTACTGAATAAATCGTTTAGTTCTAATTTTACCCAAAAAATTGTTACTACAAAGTTGTTTAGAATTAAATTTTCTACAGTCTAACTCTTCTTAATTTTTTCTAGGATCGATATTTTTTTATTTATACCCCAAAAAGTGGTAAATCTTTGTTTGACTTTTTTGACTTATGAAAAATTCCTAGTAGCAATTTTCTTTCGGAAATCATTAAGGAAGGTCCCTAGCAGTCTAAATTTGGTTTTGCGTGGTATTCGGTTTGTTGCGTTATCGGCCATCTTGAATTTAAGGGTAAATTTTTGTTTACCGAATAAGTCGTTTAGTTTTATTTTTACACGAAAAATAGTTACTACAAAGTTGTTAAGAATTAAATTTTCTACCTTTTAGTAGTCATAATTTGCCGCTAGGATCAATATTATTCGATGTACCTATACCCCAATAAGGTGGTGAAATTGTATTCGATTTTTTAACAAAGGAAAAACTGCTAGTAGCAATTTTCTTTGGAAATTAGTTGAAGCAGGTCATTGGCAGTCTAAATTTCGATTTGCGTAGTATTCGGTTCATTGCATTCTTCGCCATTTTGAATTGAAGTGTGAAATTTTAGTTACTGAATAAGTCGTAGCTCCTATTTTTAGTTTTACACGAATAATGGTGATAAAACATTTTTTTTCTTTTTGAAATTTAATTCTAAACAAATCTTAAATTACCATTTTTAGTGTAAAATTAAAAATAGACGACTTATTCAGTAACTGAAATTTCACCCTTAAATTCAAAATGGCGAAGAATGCAATGAACCGAATACCACGCAAATCGAAGTGTAGACTGCCAGTGACCTGCTTTAACGAATTTCCAAAGAAAATAACTACTAGACGTTTTTCCTGTGTCAAAAAATCGAATACAATTTCCCCACCTTATTGGGGTATATATCGAAAAATATTGATCCTAGAAGAAAATTATGAATATTAAACGGTAGTAAATTTAATTCTTAACAACTTTGTAGTAAATATTTTTCGTGTAAAAATAAAACTAAACGACTTATTCGGCAAACAAAAATATACCCTTAAAGTCAAGATGGCCGATAACGCAATAAACCGAATACCACGCAAAACCAAATGTAGACTGCTAGTAACCTCCCTTAATGAATTCCGAAAGAAAATTGCTACTAGGCATTCTTCTTAAGTCAAAAAAAGTCAAACAAAGATTTACCACTTTTTGGGGTATAAATCAAAAAATATCGATCCTAGGAAAAAATTGTGAACAGCAAAATTGTAGAAAATTTAATTCTAAACAACTTTGTAGTAATAATTTTTCCTGTAAAATTAAAAACAAACGACTTATTTAGTAAACAAAAATGTACCCTTAAATTCAAGATGGCGGAGAACGCAACGAACCGAATACCACCTTAATACCACGCAAATCGAAATTTAGACCGCCAGTAACCTCCCTCTATGAATTCCGAAAGAAAATTGCTACTAGGAATTATTCCTGTGTCAAATACTAATTTTCTCGTACTATAGTCCGTGTTTTGTAATAAGACCGCTTGTCTTTCAACTGACTACGGTATTGTACGTCGCTGGAGATATCGACACGACACCAAGGATCGCGGAAATGGTAAGCGGTGTGCCCAGGAGTTGCGGCGCTACAACAAATGGAGTTTTACCTAAGCGGTGAATACACATAGGGTGAAGTCTCCTAGTATCGGCCACGTCCTAATATCGGCCTTTTCGAGAAAATGAAACATAACTTTTAACTTTGAATAAACCGTTTTTTTTTTCAACTTCATCCCAGTTTCTTTTTGTGCGATTTATTTCAGTCCTTCAACTTCAATGTTACGTTTTCGGGTAAATTCTTTGTTAATTATCATGTAATGAATTCAGGGTCGCAACGTATTCATTGGTTTGTAACAGAGAATTCAAATAGGCTATTTGACAACATTAAAAATATACTACAAATTGTGGCCATCCTATTAGAAAATAACGTTAAAAGACCTACGAGACTACAATTTACTCTCAAATATGTGTATTTTATGAGAATTTCAAATATAAAAATGTTATATTTTGTTGATTTATTGTCTATGACAAAAACGCTCGTGATTGGTTAGAGCTCTGGGTGACGTCGTTGCTTCCAAAATATCTCCAGTTGTATGAGCTGTTATTGTTTGTTTCGGTGTTATTATTTGCTTTTTCCTTGATTATCGCGAGTTTTATGGACATATTTTGTGATTAAGTTCGAAATGGATACAAATTTTGTGCGAGTCGATGATAACAGCAACTTACCTACAATAGAGTGACGTCACAAATCACACGCATCGCCATGTTTAAATATCCTAGCGTTTTTCGCGCACTTTTGAAAATTTAAACTTTAGCATTGATTTTTTAACATAATGCATTGTTTTTTTACAGAAATATTAATGTGATATGTTTATACTGTAATAAGCAATCATTTGAAATGGTTTTTGAAAATTAGTCAAATAGCCTATTTCAATTAAATGATATCTGAGTATCGAAAAGTTGTTTGATAGAGAAGATGCTACACTTAATTTGTCTGATATACATTTTTTGCACATGTGGACAACTTATTTTATCATGTCCAACAATTTTCAGACATATTGCTATGATACCGATCGGTAAAATTTGTTAACATTTTCAAAACGGTCTCAATATTTAATGCGTTCACATTTCCGTCTGAAAATTGTTTTGTTCGCATCAAATAACTAAAATTTACTAATAAAAAAGATTTTCAGACGTATTGCTATGAGACATTTTTTTTGTCTCATTTTTAATTTTTTTAAGTGATTTTACGGGTTTGCGCTACACCACTAACGTCTGAAAAATATGTTTCCGGTATCTCAGAACTATCATTCAACTACAGTCTGCAAATCAGACATATTGCTATGATGCAGTTCGGTAAAATTCTTTGACAATTTTGAAAATTCGGTCAGATCAAACGCTACGCGGAAAATGTCTGATATTGGTTTTTTCGAGTTCAGGATAATCGTATCTATCGATTTGATGTGGTTTTGGCTGTATTGCTATGAGACAAAAATTTTGGTCGTGGGCTCTCGTACTATACCGGAGTTTGACAAGTAATGGTAACGGCATGCGTCGGCAGTTGTCGTATGCGGTTGGCTGCGGAATCATACCTTAATATTTCGAAAAAAAAAATTTGGAAAGCTGCAATCCTGAGCCTTCGATCAATTTTTGAAGAAATTTATTTACAAGGACAAGTTGTTATTATTATTTAATTTGTTTTTCACTCGTGCATTGTTGGTCGCAGTTCTAACCTGATATGAGGAGTGAAAGTGGCAATGCAAAATCTAATATTTCCAAATAAACCCGTGTTGGGTATCAAATGAAAGGCCATAATTTATACATTACCATACAGTAGGTTTTATGGAAATCGGGTAAGCGGTTACCTATAAAAAGCATAAAATAAAAAATAAAAAAATTTAAAAAACCCCCAACCCAAAAAGAACCTATAAAATGTAAAATAATAACTATTACATTATGACCTACCCAAGGTATTAACCCTTCTTTAATTTGTCTCGTCGGTGGACCGCCGTCTGACCGTCGCTCGGGGGTAATAGGGCACACCAAGGTACTTAGCGGTCCCCCGATGAGACAAATGACAAAAGGGTTAATACCTTGGGTAGGTTATAATGTAATAGTTATTATTTTACTTTTTATAGGTTTTTTTGGGTCGGGGGTTTTTTAAATTTTAATTTTAATTTTTTTATTTTATTCCTTACAATCTAGTGACATTTTGGTATAGTTTATTTTTCCCGAAACGGCAACACTTGTCGGCTGTCGGATGCGTTGGCCATCCAACCACGTCCGACCGGTATTAATAATAATTATGTTGGGCCAACCGCTCTACACACGTTCCGATTCGGTCGGCTGTCGGATGGTTGGACCCGACCGAATTGGAGCGTCTGGTACGGGCTTTAACTTACGCTTATTGTTATAATAATGAGCAGTTTTCCAGTAGGTATAATAATCAGTTGGTTTTTAAATCATCAAGAGATGGCGCTAGCATAGCTTTTGGTAATTTTAATGTACCTACTCTGTGGTCATTTGTGCGATGTTGCCAAAGTTTAATTTCATTTACCCATATTACAATAGATAAAATATGATAAAACGCTGAATTCTTTTCGCGTCACTGTCTGTAATTTAATAGTACATTATGGTACAAGTGAGCTACGTTGGTGATTACCGCCGAGGCGCCATTGAGTCTTAAGACAGCCGAGGACGGTAATCATCATGCTCACACGTGCCATACGACGTTTTACAACACACTTGCGAATAAAATAATACTACAAATACTAAATAAACAATACTACAAATTAATTCGTTTTCCTATGCGCGCGCATTTAACAATGGCGGTCGACCATATTTAAAAAAAAATGAGGTTTGAACTTAACTTTTTTTTACCCTGTTTTTTTTTTTCTGTACTTAGACATGTCATATGCTTAGGGGTCCATTACACGCTCATGCAAACCATGGTTTTGCCATCAAACACCGCCATGATTGACAACTAACCTATCGTCTAATGCGCTGACCGACGTTTGCATGACGAAATTTGGATATTTTGACCAAAAACCATCAAACATGACTTTTTTTTTTGGAATATTTTTGACTTTGGCTTTTACCCCTTTGAGCTATGTCCATTTGAAAATAACACGAGAAGTCACAATTAACTGTAATATTTCACTTTCATAATCTTGTGCGCCTTTTCTAAGACGTTAAGTCTAAAAATACACCATTTTTACACATAAAAACTCGAGCTCACACTAATTTAGGAAAATAAAATATTCAATTCAATTAAATTTTTTGGTGTGGCAAGAGGATTGACGATTATCCGAAAATTTTGATTTTTTTCCATCAAACATGACTTTTTTTTTTTTTTAAATTTTTGGCTTGGTTACAAAGACCTTTGAGCCATGTCTTCATTTGATATTTTATTATCTTATTTCGGTGTTGGATGACGATAAGGATGAGGATGATGAGTTGATGATGCTGATGATGACGGTGATGATGATTGCTGCCTTAGTAAAGTGGTGGAAACTTTACTAAAGGCTTCTTACGGAGATTTAAAACCAACACGAGAAGTCACAATTCACCTTAATATTTCACTTTCCTACTCTTGTGCGCGTTTCCTAAAGACGTTATGTCTAAAAATCCACCATTTTTACACTTAAACATTGGAACTCACACTAATTTTGGAAAATAAAATAAAACCGCTATGTTTCCTTCAACGTGTTCGCACCAAAACTCACTTTTGAGTGAACATGTAATGCAGTGTTGCCAACATAGTGGATTTTCCACCAAATATGGTGGTTTCTAATCTCGAAATATTGCTTTTAGTGGCTGGTGGATTTATCTAGAGGTTTAGTAAAATTAAATTTCATCTATACTATATATGTATACAGGGCGTCCCACGGCGATGCCACATGGAGGGCAAGTACCTTAAATCCTTAAGTTGGCGCATTTTACTTAAAGGAGACATCATTTTATTTTTAAAAAGAAACTAAACTGCATTCAAAGATTTTTAAAAATTCGCTTGCTACACCCGGTAATCGAACCGACTAAAATCCGAAAAAGTAACATCCTGTATTTTTTGGCATCAATCGATAGTGTCAATCAAAAGGATCAAATCTCTCTAAGAAACATGGTAAATTAAATGAAAGGAAGTCCTTGAAACCTAAACTTATAAATTCAATTTGGCAAAATAAAACACTTTAACTCAAAGTTAATCCATCCATCTGATACCATATTAACAATGAAATTCCATATTTAAATCACTTTTCTTCTTTTATCGTGTGGAGACCGCTGCTGGTCGGCAGTAGTATTTAGGTATGTCGAACTCAAACCGACTAAAACCGCACACCACGCCGTCTCAATTGTCAGGTTATAAGTTGATCCAATAGGGCAATTCACTCGCCATCTTCGTTGCCCAGGGTACACCGCGTGCAGGTTTCTAATCAAGCACCTAAAAATTACTACCTACCCTACCTACATAACCTCATGCAGTTAACATTCTAAACAGGTAACAAAGTTCATTCATTCAGTATGTACTTATTTTACTAAATAAATTTCATCAAAGATATCTCTAGTGTTGACCTTATAAGATACCTTATCTGATGGTTTCTGGAGTAAAAGTGCTGTGTCTGTTTGCATTGATTTATAAGTTAAGATTTTGTGAACTTTGTTTCATTTAATTTACCATGTTTTTTAGAGAGATTGGATCCTTTTGATTGACACTATCGATTGATGCAGCGGTCTCCACACGATAAAAAAAGAAAAGTGATTTAAATATGGAATTTCATTGTTAATATGGTATCAGATGGATGGATGAACTTTGAGTTAGTGTTTTATTTTGCCAAATTGAATTTATAAGTTTAGGTTTCAAGGACTTCCTTTCATTTAATTTACCATGTTTCTTAGAGAGATTTGATCCTTTTGTTTGACACTATCGATTGATGCCATAAAAATACAGGATGTTACTTTTTCGGATTTTAGTCGGTTCGATTACCGGGAGTAGCAAGCGAATTTTAAAAAATCTTTGAATGCAGTTTTTTTTCTTTTTAAAAATAAAATGATGTCTCCTTTAAGTAAAATGCGCCTACCTAAGGATTTAAGGTACTTGCCCTCCATGTGGCATCGCCGTGGGACGCCCTGTATAGTATAGATGAAATGAGATGAGATGAGATCTATTAGTATGTAGTAGTATGAGATGCCGCGGGCAGCAGCCTGTAATGTTACAGGCTGCTGCCCGCGGCTCCGCCCACGTGGATGTCGGTTAACGCGATCAAACACAGGCTATATATTATATCCTTTCCCTTTATCAAAATCGGTTCTGTGGTTTAGGCATGAAAGCGTACCAGATAGACCGACAGACAGACAGAGTTACTTTCGCATTTATAATATTAGTATGGCTATGGATTAATATGGATATTTAAAGAGATAATGTTTGTGAGTTCGTGACATTGTATTAGTTTGAATTATTGATATTTCTGTTAACCCCTCCAGCTAAACTAAATTGCTTGGAGTGGGTTCACGCCGCCGGTCGGTAGTGCAATGGCCAGGATCCGAACCCGGGACCACTCGATCGTAAGGCCGACTCAAAGAGTCATCATCATCTGCATATAGACATATTCTCCTGATTGCATCCGTGGCTAAGATGACCTCGAAGCTGAGGGTCCGCCTTCCGGCTCTTCCTCTTCCACTTCGCACGATCTTGGGCGTCCATGGTAGTGAGTCCATTTGCATGCATGTCACCCTTCATGACGTCAAGCCAGGACTTCTTTGGCCTACCCCTTTTACCTGGGCCCGGCTGGGGCACCATTGCCAAGCATTTGTTCCCCACGTAACCTGGCGGTTGCCGCAAGACGTGGCCACACCAGTGAAGGCGGTTCTCTTGCATTTTATCCGCGATACCACGGACATGGAGGCTGCCGCGGATGCGAGAGTTCCGTACCCAATCTTTACGCGTGACGCCGCACATCCACCGTAACATTTTCATCTCCGTGACACGCAGCTCTTGGGGGATGTCCATTAATCACGTGATGTTTTTTTGTAGCAATTTTCTAACCCTCCTACCCCCATGGTGATACGTGGTGAGGTTTAAGACCTAACCCCTAGCCAAAATCACGTGTTTTTATTATTTAATGCTAGAAAACTAAGAATCGTGACAAAAATCACGAGATAAAAGAAAATATAAATACACGTGATATCTCAATATACCCCTCCCTCCCCCCTGGTGATATTTCGTGATCTTTTTCTAAACCCCCCCCCCCCCTGTTGAACCTCACGTGATTAATGGACAGGCCCTTGCTTGTGTCGCTCGAGCAGCGGCCACGCCTCACAACCGTGCAAGAGGACAGGCCTAATGATCGTCTTATAGACCTGCCCCTTCAACCTGACTGGCATTTTGAGATCACAAGTGACGCCAGTCATTTCTCGCCACTTGGCCCACGCGGCAGCAATGCGTGCCTTGACGTCGTGGTCGATCTCACCGGTCACGTGAAGTACAGATCCCAGGTACTTAACCTGGTCCGTGCGCTCGACCAAATCATCGCCTATGCGGACGGGTGTGGGATCTGTGGAGTTTAACGCTAAGTATTCTGTCTTCGCTACATTTAGCTTCAGACCGCCGTTCTCAAGCGCTTCTTTCCACCCTTTCACGCGTCACAATTATCTGCTCCTATCCGTCTTCATCAGTGCAATATCATCAGCATACATGAGCAACCACGGAGGCTGCTCATGTGAGTTTCTGATGCTGTCCGACAAAACGTCTAATACCACGCTTAACAGGTAAGGACTAAGGACGGATCCTTGGTGTACCCCGACGGTGATGGAGAAGGCTTTTGAGTTACCAACAGCAGTCCGAACCACGGAACCGGAATCGTAGTACATGTCTCGGATGGTGTCTATGTAAGTCTCTGTAACTCCCTTGGCCCGCAGTGCCCACCAAATCACCGCACGAGGAACTCAGTCGAAGGCCTTCTGCATGTCTAAGAACAAGCAGTGCAGGGGCGTGTTCTTCGCCCTGTATTTCCCCGCCACAATCCTTAGGGCGAACACTGGGTCCATGGTCCCGTGCCCGGGACGGAACACGTACTGATACTCCGAGGTTATCAAAACACGCATCTTTCATGCGGAAATAATTTTCATAATCTTTATCCTCCTTCGATTGCCGTATATCAGCCAACAAGTTTAAATGGCTGTACAAATTCCTTTTTAATAGCCAGTCTTTTGCTCAGCACTTTCTTTTTACACGTTTATTACTTAAAATGCCAAACAAAATTCCTATGCACGCTTTTCGCTTATGAATATCCATAATATATTATAGTTAGTTATTTTGTCATGAACAATACTCCCGGTGATGTTTTTGGTGTGATTTTTCGTCTGTGGATTTTTCCGATGTTTTACTTTACTCTATGGTAGGGATGGCGATTAATCGAAAAATCGATTTTTCGAGTCAAAAAAATAGATTTTTTAAATCGATACGTAGTACTGAATCGATTCAGTGGATCGATACATCATCCTTTAAAATAGACATTTGAATTTTTCTGTTTTGGTATTAGTATAAATTAGTTGAAGGTGCTCGCATTCCGAGAGTGCTGCCGGTTAATTACTCAAAAACTCGCGAGATGGCTGTGGGTTTAGTCTACTTCGCGTCACTTCTCTTCAATAAAAAAAAGTTACGTTTATAATCTTTGACTTTTTGTGTGTGTGTTTGGGAATTTCATAAGTTGCTATTAGCAACCGAAATAACTAATATGTATGTATTCCCGTTAACCCCTCCAACTAAGCTAAATTGCTTGTGCTAGGAGTCGGTTCACGTCGGTAGTGTAATGGCCAGGATTCGAGCCCGGGACCTCTCGATCGTAAGGCCGACTCCTTAACCACTAAGTTACCGACTTGCACAGGAAAGTCAAGGCTTAAATGAAGATTCCAAACATTATTTAGCGCAGGTTGTTGTGCACCTAAAGTATGATCCTATACTTTACTGGTAACAACAAAAAAAACTCTATTTATCACCACGTTCACTCAATAGCCATGCGTATCATATAAGTAGCGTGGGATCATCTGCTCCTTGTGAGCGCCTTTTTTCAATTTGTCGAACGCATCGCAAGTGATGAGCGAAACCGCTTGGATCCCAGTAGACTACACAGACTGTTTTTAAAAAGTTTAGATATGCATACAGAACTATAAGCTAAATTAACTATCTATTTGCGATAAATTTTGAAAATAAATGTCTTGTATTCTACCTGATCTGATACTTTGATATATGGTAAACCGGAAATATAGCTGAATATTCTAAAGACTTCTGCGTATCCCTTCAAAGAACTCAGGCGTAATGTTATGATGCGTAATGGCTAATGGCAGAAACATTGCAATAATATGCGAATGCAGCAATCGCGGCTGATTTCCTGGTACTTTTTGAAGAGTTCCTTGGTCTAATCTCGGAAACCCATCATCAGATCTTTACGAAATTTAAATGGGACTATTTCGGAATAATCTACTTACGAACAGAAAAAGAATTTTCAAAATCCGTCTAGAATTGGCTTCACAATCGCGTAACAAACATACAAAAAAAAATAGTGTACGAATTAAGAACCTCCTTTTTTGTAGTCGGTTAAAAAAGATCGATTTTCTGGAAATCGATCTATTAGACCTCGATTTTTTTGTGGATCGATACATCAAGCCACGATTCGAATCGATTTTAAAAATTGATTATTTTCGGCAAGAATCGCCATCCCTCCCTACTCTATGGTGTGTTTGATGGTTTCTGATTGAACGTGTAAGGGGTCCATTACACGCTCATGCAAACGTCATGCAGGAAACCATCAAACAACCAAACATGAATTACGTTTGCATGATGGTTTTATATCGACATTACACGTTCAAACAGAAACCATCAAACACACCATAGAGTAGGGATGGCGATTCTTGCCGAAAAATATCAATTTTTAAAATCGATTCGAATCGTGGCCTGATGAATCGATCCACAAAAAAATCGAGGTCTAAAAGATCGATTTCCAGAAAATCGATCTTTTTTAACCGACTACAAAAAAGGAGGTTCTTAATTCGTACACTATTTTTTTTGTATGTTTGTTACGCGATTGTGAAGTCAATTCTAGACGGATTTTGAAAATTCTTTTTCTGTTCGTAAGTAGATTATTCCGAAATAGTCCCATTTAAATTTCGTAAAGATCTGATTATGGGTTTCCGAGATTAGACCAAGGAACTCTTCAAAAAGTACCAGGAATTCAGCCGCGATTGCTGCATTCGCATATTATTGCAATGTTTCTGCCATTACGCATCATAACATCACGCCTGAGTTCTTTGAAGGGATACGCAGAAGTCTTCAGAATATTCAGCTATATTTCCGGTTTACCATATACCAAAGTATCAGATCAGGTAGAATACAAGACATTTATTTTCAAAATCTATAGCAAACAGATAGTTAATTTAGCTTAAAGTTCTTTATGCATATCTAAACTTTTTGAAAACAGTCTGTGAAGTCTACTGGGATCCAAGCGGGAACCGCTTGGATCCCAGTAGACTTCACAGACTCATGCTCATCACTTGCGATGCGTTCGGCAAATTGAAAAAAGGCGCTCACAAGGAACAGATGATCCTACGCTACTTATATGATACGCATGGCTATTGAGTGAACGTGGTGATAAATGGAGTTTTTTTTGTTGTTACCAGTAAAGTATAGGATCATACTTTAGGTGCACAACGACCTGCGCTAAATAATGTTTGGAATCTTCATTTAAGCCTTGACTTTCCTGTGCAAGTCGGTAGCGTAGTGGTTAAGGAGTCGGCCTTACGATCGAGAGGTCCCGGGTTCGAATCCTGGCCATTACACTACCGACGTGAACCCACTCCTAGCACAAGCAATTTAGCTTAGTTGGAGGGGTTCGGTTGCTAATAGCAACTTATGAAATTCCCAAACAGACACACAAAAAGTCAAAGATTATAAACGTAACTTTTTTTTATTGAAGAGAAGTGACGCGAAGTAGACTAAACTCACAGCCATCTCGCGAGTTTTTGAGTAATTAACCGGCAGCACTCTTGGAATGCGAGCACCTTCAACTAATTTATACTAATACCAAAACAGAAAAAATCAAAATGTCGATTTTAAAGGATGATGTATCGATTCAGTACTACGTCTCGATGTAAAAAATCGATTTTTTTTACTCGAAAAATCGATTTTTCTTTTAATCCATCTCAGATACTCCCTACCATAGAGTAAAGTAATACATCGGAAAAATCCACAGACGAAAAATCACACCAAAAACATCACCGGGAGTACAAAAAAAAAACGTACACGTGTTCATGACAAAATAACTAACTATAATATTATGGATATTCATAAGCGAAAAGCGTGCATAGGAATTTTGTTTGGCATTCTAAGTAATAAACGTGTAAAAGAAAGCGCTAGGCAAAAGACTGGCTATTAAAAAGGAATTTGTACAGCCATTTAAACTTGTTGGCTGATATACGGCAATCGAAGGAGGATAAAGATTATGAAAATTATTTTCACATGAAAGATGCGTGTTTTGATAACCTCGGAGTATCAGTACGTGTTCCGTCCTGGGCACGGGACCATGGACCCAGTGTTCGCCCTAAGGATTGTGGCGGGGAAATGCAGGGCGAAGAACACGCCCCTGCACTGCCTGTTCTTAGACATGCAGAAGGCCTTCGACTGAGTTCCTCGCGCGGTGATTTGGTGGGCACTGCGGGCCAAGGGAGTTCCAGAGACTTACATAGACACCGTCCGAGACATGTACTACGATTCCGGTTCCGTGGTTCGGACTGCTGTTGGTGACTCAAAAGCCTTCCCCATCCCTATCACCGTCGGGGTACACCAAGGATCCGTCCTTAGTCCTTACCTATTAAGCGTGGTATTAGACGTTTTGTCGGACAGCATCAGAAACTCACATGAGCAGCCTCCGTGGTTGCTCACGTATGCTGATGACATTGCGCTGATGGACGCGGACAGGAGCAGATTATTGCGACGCGTGAAAGGGTGGAAAGAAGCGCTTGAGAACGGCGGTCTGAAGCTAAATGTAGCGAAGACAGAATACTTAGCGTTAAACTCCACAGATCCCACACCCGTCCGCATAGGCGATGATTTGGTCGAGCGCACGGACCAGGTTAAGTTCCTGGGATCTGTACTTCATGTGACCGGTGAGATCGACCACGACGTCAAGGCACGCATTGCTGCCGCGTGGGCCAAGTGGCGAGAAATGACTGGCGTCACTTGTGATCTCAAAATGCCAGTCAGGTTGAAGGGGCAGGTCTATAAGACGTTGTGAGGCGTGGCCGCTGCTCGAGCGACACAAGCAAGGGCCTGTCCTTTAATCAGAAGATGAAAAGATCACGAAATATCACCAGGGGGGAGGGAGAGGGAGGGGTATATTGAGATATCACGTGTATTTAATTTTTCTTATAACTCGTGATTTTTGTCACGATTCTTAGTTTTCTAGCATTAAATAATAAAAACACGTGATTTTGGCTAGGGGTTAGGTCTTAAACCTCACCACGTATCACCATGGGGGTAGGGGGGTTAGAAAATTGCTACAAAAAAACATCACGTGATTAATGGACAGCCCCCAAGAGCTGCGTGTCACGGAGATGAAAATGTTGCGGTGGATGTGCGGCGTCACGCGTAAAGATCGGGTACGGAACTCTCGCATCCGCGGCAGCCTCCATGTCCGTGACATCGTGGATAAAATGCAAGTGAACCGCCTTCACTGGTGCGGCCACGTCTTGCGGCAACCACCAGGTTATGTGGGGAACAAATGCTTGGCAATGGTGCCCCCACCGGGCCCAGGTAAAAGGGGTAGGCCAAAGAAGTCCTGGCTTGACGTCGTGAAGGGTGAGCCGGAAGGCGGACCCTGAGCTTCGAGGTCATCTTGGCCACGGATGCAATCAGGAGAATACGTCTATGTGTAGATGATGATGACTCTTTGAGTCGGCCTTACGATCGAGTGGTCCCGGGTTCGGATCCTGGCCATTGCACTACCGACCGGCGCGAGCCCACTCCAAGCAATTTAGTTTAGCTGGAGGGGTTAACAGAAATATTATTAATTAATACAATGTCACAAACTCACAAACATTATCTCTTTAAATATCCATATTAATCCATAGCCATACTAATATTATAAATGCGAAAGTAACTCTGTCTGTCTGTCTATATGGTACGCTTTCATGCCTAAACCACAGAACCGATTTTGATAAAGGGAAAGGATATAATATATAGCCTATGTTTGATCGCGTTAACCGAAATCCACGTGGGCGGAGCCGCGGGCAGCAGCCTGTAATGTATTTAATATAGATGAAATTTAATTTTACTAAACCTCTAGATAAATCCACCAGCCACTAAAAGCAATATTTCGAGATTAGAAACCACCATATTTGGTGGAAAATCCACTATGTTGGCAACACTGCATTACATGTTCACTCAAAAGTGAGTTTTGGTGCGAACACGTTGAAGGAAACATAGCGGTTTTATTTTATTTTCCGAAATTAGTGTGAGTTCCAATTTTTAAGTGTAAAAATGGTGGATTTTTAGACATAACGTCTTTAGGAAACGCGCACAAGAGTAGGAAAGTGAAATATTAAGGTGAATTGTGACTTCTCGTGTTGGTTTTAAATCTCCGTAAGAAGCCTTTAATAAAGTTTCCACCACTTTACTAAGGCAGCAATCATCATCACCGTCATCATCATCATCATCAACTCATCATCCTCATCCTTATCGTCATCCAACACCGAAATAAGATAATAAAATATCAAATGAAGACATGGCTCAAAGGTCTTTGTAACCAAGCCAAAAATTTTCAAAAAAAAAAAGTCATGTTTGATGGAAAAAAATCAAAATTTTCGGATAATCGTCAATCCTCTTGCCACACCAAAAAAATTAATTGAATTGAATATTTTATTTTCCTAAATTAGTGTGAGCTCGAGTTTTTATGTGTAAAAATGGTGTATTTTTAGACTTAACGTCTTAGAAAAGGCGCACAAGATTATGAAAGTGAAATATTACAGTGAATTGTGACTTCTCGTGTTATTTTCAAATGGACATAGCTCAAAGGGGTAAAAGCCAAAGCCAAAAATATTCCAAAAAAAAAAGTCATGTTTGATGGTTTTTGGTCAAAATATCCAAAGTGTGTAACGCTCATACAAACCATGGTTTTGCCATCAAACACCGCCATGATTGACAACTAACCTATCGTCTAATGCGCTGACCGACGTTTGCATGACGAAATTTGGATATTTTGACCAAAAACCATCAAACATGACTTTTTTTTTTGGAATATTTTTGGCTTTGGCTTTTACCCCTTTGAGCTATGTCCATTTGAAAATAACACGAGAAGTCACAATTCACTGTAATATTTCACTTTCATAATCTTGTGCGCCTTTTCTAAGACGTTAAGTCTAAAAATACACCATTTTTACACATAAAAACTCGAGCTCACACTAATTTAGGAAAATAAAATATTCAATTCAATTAAATTTTTTGGTGTGGCAAGAGGATTGACGATTATCCGAAAATTTTGATTTTTTTCCATCAAACATGATTTTTTTTTTTTTTTAAATTTTGGCTTGGTTACAAAGACCTTTGAGCCATGTCTTCATTTGATATTTTATTATCTTATTTCGGTGTTGGATGGCGATAAGGATGAGGATGATGAGTTGATGATGATGATGATGACGGTGATGATGATTGCTGCCTTAGTAAAGTGGTGGAAACTTTACTAAAGGCTTCTTACGGAGATTTAAAACCAACACGAGAAGTTACAATTCACCTTAATATTTCACTTTCCTACTCTTGTGCGCGTTTCCTAAAGACGTTATGTCTAAAAATCCACCATTTTTACACTTAAAAATTGGAACTCACACTAATTTCGGAAAATAAAATAAAACCGCTATGTTTCCTTCAACGTGTTCGCACCAAAACTCACTTTTGAGTGAACAAGTAATGCAGTGTTGCCAACATAGTGGATTTTCCACCAAATATGGTGGTTTCTAATCTCGAAATATTGCTTTTAGTGGCTGGTGGATTTATCTAGAGGTTTAGTAAAATTAAATTTCATCTATATTAAATACATTACAGGCTGCTGCCCGCGGCTCCGCCCACGTGGATTTCGGTTAACGCGATCAAACATAGGCTATATATTATATCCTTTCCCTTTATCAAAATCGGTTCTGTGGTTTAGGCATGAAAGCGTACCATATAGACAGACAGACAGAGTTACTTTCGCATTTATAATATTAGTATGGCTATGGATTAATATGGATATTTAAAGAGATAATGTTTGTGAGTTTGTGACATTGTATTAATTAATAATATTTCTGTTAACCCCTCCAGCTAAACTAAATTGCTTGGAGTGGGCTCGCGCCGGTCGGTAGTGCAATGGCCAGGATCCGAACCCGGGACCACTCGATCGTAAGGCCGACTCAAAGAGTCATCATCATCTACACATAGACGTATTCTCCTGATTGCATCCGTGGCCAAGATGACCTCGAAGCTCAGGGTCCGCCTTCCGGCTCACCCTTCACGACGTCAAGCCAGGACTTCTTTGGCCTACCCCTTTTACCTGGGCCCGGTGGGGGCACCATTGCCAAGCATTTGTTCCCCACATAACCTGGTGGTTGCCGCAAGACGTGGCCGCACCAGTGAAGGCGGTTCACTTGCATTTTATCCACGATGTCACGGACATGGAGGCTGCCGCGGATGCGAGAGTTCCGTACCCGATCTTTACGCGTGACGCCGCACATCCACCGCAACATTTTCATCTCCGTGACACGCAGCTCTTGGGGGCTGTCCATTAATCACGTGATGTTTTTTTGTAGCAATTTTCTAACCCCCCTACCCCCATGGTGATACGTGGTGAGGTTTAAGACCTAACCCCTAGCCAAAATCACGTGTTTTTATTATTTAATGCTAGAAAACTAAGAATCGTGACAAAAATCACGAGTTATAAGAAAAATTAAATACACGTGATATCTCAATATACCCCTCCCTCTCCCTCCCCCCTGGTGATATTTCGTGATCTTTTCATCTTCTGATTAAAGGACAGGCCCTTGCTTGTGTCGCTCGAGCAGCGGCCACGCCTCACAACGTCTTATAGACCTGCCCCTTCAACCTGACTGGCATTTTGAGATCACAAGTGACGCCAGTCATTTCTCGCCACTTGGCCCACGCGGCAGCAATGCGTGCCTTGACGTCGTGGTCGATCTCACCGGTCACATGAAGTACAGATCCCAGGAACTTAACCTGGTCCGTGCGCTCGACCAAATCATCGCCTATGCGGACGGGTGTGGGATCTGTGGAGTTTAACGCTAAGTATTCTGTCTTCGCTACATTTAGCTTCAGACCGCCGTTCTCAAGCGCTTCTTTCCACCCTTTCACGCGTCGCAATAATCTGCTCCTGTCCGCGTCCATCAGCGCAATGTCATCAGCATACGTGAGCAACCACGGAGGCTGCTCATGTGAGTTTCTGATGCTGTCCGACAAAACGTCTAATACCACGCTTAATAGGTAAGGACTAAGGACGGATCCTTGGTGTACCCCGACGGTGATAGGGATGGGGAAGGCTTTTGAGTCACCAACAGCAGTCCGAACCACGGAACCGGAATCGTAGTACATGTCTCGGACGGTGTCTATGTAAGTCTCTGGAACTCCCTTGGCCCGCAGTGCCCACCAAATCACCGCGCGAGGAACTCAGTCGAAGGCCTTCTGCATGTCTAAGAACAGGCAGTGCAGGGGCGTGTTCTTCGCCCTGCATTTCCCCGCCACAATCCTTAGGGCGAACACTGGGTCCATGGTCCCGTGCCCAGGACGGAACACGTACTGATACTCCGAGGTTATCAAAACACGCATCTTTCATGTGAAAATAATTTTCATAATCTTTATCCTCCTTCGATTGCCGTATATCAGCCAACAAGTTTAAATGGCTGTACAAATTCCTTTTTAATAGCCAGTCTTTTGCCTAGCGCTTTCTTTTACACGTTTATTACTTAGAATGCCAAACAAAATTCCTATGCACGCTTTTCGCTTATGAATATCCATAATATTATAGTTAGTTATTTTGTCATGAACACGTGTACGTTTTTTTTTTGTACTCCCGGTGATGTTTTTGGTGTGATTTTTCGTCTGTGGATTTTTCCGATGTATTACTTTACTCTATGGTAGGGAGTATCTGAGATGGATTAAAAGAAAAATCGATTTTTCGAGTAAAAAAAATCGATTTTTTACATCGAGACGTAGTACTGAATCGATACATCATCCTTTAAAATCGACATTTTGATTTTTTCTGTTTTGGTATTAGTATAAATTAGTTGAAGGTGCTCGCATTCCAAGAGTGCTGCCGGTTAATTACTCAAAAACTCGCGAGATGGCTGTGAGTTTAGTCTACTTCGCGTCACTTCTCTTCAATAAAAAAAAGTTACGTTTATAATCTTTGACTTTTTGTGTGTCTGTTTGGGAATTTCATAAGTTGCTATTAGCAACCGAACCCCTCCAACTAAGCTAAATTGCTTGTGCTAGGAGTGGGTTCACGTCGGTAGTGTAATGGCCAGGATTCGAACCCGGGACCTCTCGATCGTAAGGCCGACTCCTTAACCACTACGCTACCGACTTGCACAGGAAAGTCAAGGCTTAAATGAAGATTCCAAACATTATTTAGCGCAGGTCGTTGTGCACCTAAAGTATGATCCTATACTTTACTGGTAACAACAACAAAAAACTCCATTTATCACCACGTTCACTCAATAGCCATGCGTATCATATAAGTAGCGTAGGATCATCTGTTCCTTGTGAGCGCCTTTTTTCAATTTGCCGAACGCATCGCAAGTGATGAGCATGAGTCTGTGAAGTCTACTGGGATCCAAGCGGTTCCCGCTTGGATCCCAGTAGACTTCACAGACTGTTTTCAAAAAGTTTAGATATGCATAAAGAACTTTAAGCTAAATTAACTATCTGTTTGCTATAGATTTTGAAAATAAATGTCTTGTATTCTACCTGATCTGATACTTTGGTATATGGTAAACCGGAAATATAGCTGAATATTCTGAAGACTTCTGCGTATCCCTTCAAAGAACTCAGGCGTGATGTTATGATGCGTAATGGCAGAAACATTGCAATAATATGCGAATGCAGCAATCGCGGCTGAATTCCTGGTACTTTTTGAAGAGTTCCTTGGTCTAATCTCGGAAACCCATAATCAGATCTTTACGAAATTTAAATGGGACTATTTCGGAATAATCTACTTACGAACAGAAAAAGAATTTTCAAAATCCGTCTAGAATTGACTTCACAATCGCGTAACAAACATACAAAAAAAATAGTGTACGAATTAAGAACCTCCTTTTTTGTAGTCGGTTAAAAAAGATCGATTTTCTGGAAATCGATCTTTTAGACCTCGATTTTTTTGTGGATCGATTCATCAGGCCACGATTCGAATCGATTTTAAAAATTGATATTTTTCGGCAAGAATCGCCATCCCTACTCTATGGTGTGTTTGATGGTTTCTGTTTGAACGTGTAATGTCGATATAAAACCATCATGCAAACGTAATTCATGTTTGGTTGTTTGATGGTTTCCTGCATGACGTTTGCATGAGCGTGTAATGGACCCCTAATGTCGATATAAAACCATCATGCAAACGTAATTCATGTTTGGTTGTTTGATGGTTTCCTGCATGACGTTTGCATGAGCGTGTAATGGACCCCTTACAAATCAACGTAGAAAAATGTGCCGAACTCACACACACACATTTTTAATTCATCTACACTTCCCTACATAACCAATGGATTGAAAAGAGAGGACATGAAAAATACAATATAAAAGAAGAAGACAGCTATTGTTTGTCACTTGGACTTTAATGATAACAATGTACCAATCACAGTGCGGTTGCTAGTCGGTGACATAGGCTAGCAAAATTATTGAAAAAGAAGGTACAGAGCTCTCTGAATTGAGGTTATTGCCTAATTTTGTTTAGACAAAGATGTTTGTTTAACTTTGTTAATGTATTATGAAAAAGCTAGGTATAATTTTTAAATTTCATTATTTTGTTGCTGTCAGTAGTACAATTTTAACAAGTACCTAAGTAGGTACTTGCCAGTAAAGTGAAGTTTGAGATAATTGCGTAATTTTGTTTAGACAAAGATGTTTGTTTGTCATTGTTATTGTATCTTCTAATATATCAAATTCTTCTGTCACGGGGTGCGTAATCGAACTCCTCCGAAACGGCTCGACCGATTTTGATGAAATTTTTTGTGCTTATCCGGTATCTATGAGAATTGGCCAACATCTATTTTTCATCCCCCTAAGTGATAAGGGTGCAGCGGGAACGGGATTTGAATACCACGCGGGCCGAAAATATGGCGGTACGAAGTTCGCCGGGGCAGCTAGTTAAGTATAAAAAAGCTAGGTATGTTTATTCTATTTCATTATTTTGTTGCTGCCAATAGTACCTACAAATTTTAACAAGTAGGTACTTACCTAAGTAGATACTTGCCAGTGAAGTGAAGTTCGCACTTATTAACTTACTTGAACCACATAGTATTAGTAGGCAATTATAAAAAACAACAAATTAAAATTGGGAGGTAGTATGTAGTGAGTTTAATGCCTACGATATTCTCATCTGTACTTTAATCTATGTTCGGATCACACACGTCCTTGTCGCTCACGCACCAAATTATATCATACTGTCTCTTTTTAACAATTTTAACTTGAATATTATGAAAGTCAGAAATTTGGTCTTTATCAGTCGAAATATGTATTATTTCCATGTGATATGAACTCCCTTTCGATGTATTAACTTTAGAGTAATAGTTCGTGCAGTGTCTATAAACATACGATGGCATTTTCGTTATTTTTATAAGTTACTGATGCTTCCGCTCAACGTCCGGCCGGCGCCGCTCGGCACGCGGTACTAGAGGCAAACGTTCCAATTGACTCGTTTTCGAATCTTCACGATTTTCGCGCAATAACGAATCTACTTCTTTTTATATATAATATCTTTGACTTAGAGAAAAAAAAAAAGGTAAATTTGAGTAAAAATTTTGTTTATTACACAAGTATTACAAGTTGAAATTATTTATTTAAATACGAAAATGCATCAAATGACCATACAATAGGCGTATTAATTTATTCGTACTATTAAACACGTTATTTTTTGTATCAAAACTTTTTTAAGAACATACAATTATAGACACTTCCTATAAAATTTAAAAAAGAATCTATAACTCACTTTTGTGAATAATAGCAATGAAAAAGTCACAGTTTTATAATAGGTGTCATTCCGTCACTTCTATGAGCATCACTTTTATGAGCAGGTGTGTTGTAAAATAATTTTATCAAAAAAAAAATGTCAAAACATTTATGTAAAGTAAATCATTACAAAACCGAAGAATATTTTTTCCATAAATCAGGGAACACTAGATGTGACACCACACTCTTCTTACCAAAAGTGCCGGCTGCGCCATCTAGCGCGTCTTTAGGAACCCTATAAATACCTACTGGAAAACTGCTCATTATCTAGATACAGTAGATACCTACTTTGGAGTGGCTCCTCTCGCGTACATGTCGGTTCTCGCGACAAAAAATAGCATATATCCTCCAAGATTCCACCTATATCTATAAAGAAATTCATCCTAAATTATCCAGGGGTTTACCCATGAAAGCGTAACCGACATTCGGATTTATTTATCCTATATGATATCCTACCCACCAACCGTATCCCTCGGCCCATCAACTTTAACTCCCTTCTGACAGTTCTGACCTATACTAATTCTCCCCTTATACAGGGTGCTTCAAAAAAATGTATACACACTTTGAACTTCCATAGAAAATTTATTTACCGTTCTACAAAGTTAAATTTCAGGAAAATAGAAAGCTGAAAGTCCAATGTAAATGAAACATAAATAACAAATGTTAATACTGTTCAAATTGGTGACCTGCAGCATCAATACAATTCTGAGTACGAGTCACCACAGATTCTGTACATCGTATCAAAACGTCCAATGAGATTTCTCTACACACTGCTTGAATCTCATTCCAAAGAATGTCTAGGTTACGTGGTTTACGTTTGTACACCTCATCTTTTACTGTGCCCCACAAGAAGAAATCCAGTGGTGTAAGGTCTGGAGAGCGTGCTGGAAACTCGATTGGCCCCCTGCGTCCTATCCACTGGCCCGACAAATTTTGATCCAGGTAAGCTCGTACGTCCCTGTGATAGTGCGGCGGAGCACCATCTTGTTGAAAATAAAAATCATCATTACCGTGTAATGCACGAATGGCAGGAAATATGGAATCAGCAAGCATTGTTAGGTAATTAATACCAGTTACAGTGCCTTCAAATCGAAAAGGTCCAATGAGTCCCCTTGAAGACAAACCGCACCACACATTTACACCAGGCAAATTTACAGCTTTTTCAATTGTAATGTGAGGATTTTCTTCACACCAGTAAACACAATTGTGCCTATTGACAGTTCCATTAAGTTTGAATTGGGCTTCATCCGACCAAATGATGCTACCCATAAATCCCGGTTCACGTATCACCATCTCCTGAATCCATTCACAAAATTGCAACCTTCGATCTGGATCGTCGTCATTTAGCTACTTGCCTCTCTTCAGAATGCGTAGCACGCTGCTAGCACTTACATCACTTTCACGTGCCCCTTGCCTTGAAGATTTGTTAGGAGAGCGTTGAAACAGTTCCAAGACTGCCGTTGATGACTCATCACTTGTAGCTGTTCGAGGCCGACCTGAATGACCTTTATGCACATCACACACTGTTCCATGAACTTCGAATTTGTCTCGTATGCGTGTAATTGTTAATCTTGAAGGTGGTTCTGTATCATACTCCCTTCTCCACTGTCTTTGAACTTCATTTACATTCTCAAACTTCCAGTACCACTTAATAACCTGCTTACGTTCTTCAAAACTCAAACGTACGTCCCCCATGTTGATATTACAAATTCCAACTGATAATATAACATAGAGGGACGATTATGCTTGCACCTGGCGAAGAAATATAACATTAGCCTTGTAGAGCGGGAAAACTACAATAGTTTAAAGTGTGTATACATTTTTTTGAAGCACCCAGTATATTTGATATGTAACTATATTAACTCAAATAATATTAACCTGTAGAATTGTGTCTGTCTGCTATAACCACTAACCTGTGTTTTTTGCTTTCACTCAGGTACTCCAGTGAGCTGCAAGCAACACTTTTGGCCTTTATTGTATTTTTTATACACCTTCTCTTGTACATTCACAAAGTTTTATTCCGCGGGTACATCAATCGCATACTTACCCCCAAGTCGAAACTCGAATTCAAATCCATATGCTAAGCTAAGTCGTTGACGGAAACTGCGTAATCACAGAGTAATCGCCAGAAGAGAGAAAAAAAAAAAAATGGTCAAGAGTCAGTAGTATTGAAGTGAAGTTTATAGGGTTGGAACAAGAAAATATCGACATTACAATAAAACTAGCCGACCTAACCCGACTGTACTGTACTCGTGGCATACTTCGAAACTCCGCTTAAAACTCAAACTTAGGCCATACTCTGTTTTTTTTTAATTAAATGTACTGCCTCCGGGAATTTGAACGCTTATTCAATTTCAACGTGTAACTTGTATGACGCAGTACTTTAGTTGAAAAATGGAGTATAGCTTCTCTAAAAATATAAAATTATTTTTTAAAAAAACACAGACCACTGCATTTGTCGGTATCGATAAGAAATAATATTAAGTAGCACATCTCTATTTTTCCCTTATGTTGGCAATACTGTATGTGTTTGACACGTCCATGGTTTGACAGTTGGTTACAGTTGTTAGGTTGGCTATTTTCAGTTAAGTCCAGTGTAGCCAACCAGCCAACCCTACAGTTTTAACTGTAGATCTACAGGTTTTTGGAAATCCGTAATCCGTAATCGCCAGAAGAGAGAAAAAAAAAAAAATGGTCAAGAGTCAGTAGTATTGAAGTGAAGTTTATAGGGTTGGAACAAGAAAATATCGACATTACAATAAAACTAGCCGACCTAACCCGACTGTACTGTACTCGTGGCATACTTCGAAACTCCGCTTAAAACTCAAACTTAGGCCATACTCTGTTTTTTTTTAATTAAATGTACTGCCTCCGGGAATTTGAACGCTTATTCAATTTCAACGTGTAACTTGTATGACGCAGTACTTTAGTTGAAAAATGGAGTATAGCTTCTCTAAAAATATAAAATTATTTTTTAAAAAAACACAGACCACTGCATTTGTCGGTATCGATAAGAAATAATATTAAGTAGCACATCTCTATTTTTCCCTTATGTTGGCAATACTGTATGTGTTTGACACGTCCATGGTTTGACAGTTGGTTACAGTTGTTAGGTTGGCTATTTTCAGTTAAGTCCAGTGTAGCCAACCAGCCAACCCTACAGTTTTAACTGTAGATCTACAGGTTTTTGGAAATCCTCTCAGTTTTTAGTTTAGGCCTCCAAATCTACAGTTTTTTATTTAAGATGCTACCGAGCTACAAAGTCAGTACCGTACACTGAAACTCGGGTTCAGTAAACCCTATAGGTACTCTTCTTTGGAATTCCTGTGAAATACTGTGGTAATGGTCAACCGATTTAATGAATGGCGTTATTAGGGGTCGATCGTACATTACATATATCTTCGGTGCTCGGGCTATAAGTTTCGGTGGTTAATTATCTGTAAATCAGATATTAAAATGACTATGAAAACGGAAAACTTCTATGTTTGCCGCTGTACTGCTACAGTAGAACACTTGTTTTCGAGCATTCATTTTATGAAAACCAAGCTGAGAAATAAAATTTCCACGACCACAAGGGACCAAGCACACAAAATCTGAAAAAAAAAATTATGAGTTCAATGTCACAAAAATGATCATTACAAAAAAATTGATTAAGATATTAGACGATTTTAGCAATAATAGAGATGAGAATGAAAATCAAGAAGATTTAGAAATAGTAAGCACTAGCTAGTGACACTATCTAAATGTAAGACGTATTCACAGCTATTATATCTTTAGCCAGTTTTATTAGACTAGATTGTCTGACACTTTTTGATATTAAATTTTATTAAACCTTTGATAATTACACGATATTTTCGGTTCTTTTCCACCGTACACCTTCCCAGACCACCTGGGTGTACGTTTTCTGGTTTTTAATTCCATCTTTATCATGTGTATTACATTTAATACAATAAATAGATAAAGATGTAGATTTACAGTTTTTTAATTTGAGATTTACAGGTTTCTACAGTTTTTTTTCAAGTATATCTACAGTTTCGGGCAATGTAGGGGTTGGCAACACTACTTAAGTCTTGCTTGTCCTGATTTGACATTTCGTTGTGCGGGTTCATGTTGTAATGTACTCCATGTGAGCTAAATATAAATATTAGAAGTCATAGTGTTAGAAGTTCTTAGAGAAAAGTGACAATATGCCTACCCCAGAGCAGATCCTTATGCGAAAAATAAAAAAACGAGAGAAAAGGAAACGGGAGTTGATGAATAAAAAAAATGTTTCAAACGAAGAACCAGGTACCTAACATAAACTATAAGTTTCGTTATTTTTCATACTAATTGAGACGTTATTTTCTAAAAGTGTTGTTTTATGAATATGATATCGTTAATGTCAACCTTTAATGTATTTATTTTCATCTCCAGAGGCAGTTAACGATGAAGCAAAAAGAAAGACCACATGAGCACAGTGGTGCTCATGTGGTCTTTTTTTTGCTTCATCGTATATACCTACTCTTCACCTTGTTACAATTACACCATTTTATTGCATTGACTGCTTCTGTGGCGTAGCGGTAGTGAACGCGGCCGCTACGCAGGAGGCGCGGGTTCGATCCCCGCTCAGTGCAAATATTTGTGTGCGTAAATATGAATATTTACATTGGTCTGGGTGTTTCTATGTATAATATGTATGTATCTACTAAAAAAATATATATCGAAGTATGTTTATCCGCATTCTAGAACCCATAACACAAGCTATTAAGCTATGCTTACTTTGGGTCTAGATAGCGTTGTGTAGAATGTCCTACAATATCTATTTATTTATTTAAGCATGGCTATATAAGATGTTTTTACTAGAAGCTTTCATAGACATTGCAATTATTTTATCACTATTGTAGTTTAAACAAAACTACATAGTGAACGGTTACATTTTTTCGTCTACCCACGCTTAAAATGTGCACTTGTGTTCTCTCAGTGAAAATTTAAATTTTTAAGTTTTATTGTTTATTCGAGTTATTTATTGTTGGAAATAGTACTTTTGTGTTGATTACTAACTATAACAGTATATATATATAATTTGTTCAATGAAGTAGTAGAAAATGAGATAATACCTCACCAATGGACAACATCATCCATAGTACTACTACATAAAAAAGGAGATAAGAATAACATTAATAATTATAGGCCCATAAGTTTAATGTCGAACATATACAAAATCTTCGCAAAAGTCATACTCAACAGAATTACTAATACCTTGGACGAAAATCAGCCAAAAGAGCAGGCAGGTTTCAGGAGCGGCTATTCAACTTTAGACCACATTCATGTCATCAAACAGCTATTTGAGAAAGGCAAAGAATACAACATAACCTTCTACTGCTGCTTTGTGGACTACAGCAAAGCATTCGATACAATAGAGCATGAAAAAATCTGGCAGGCACTAAAAAACCAAGGGGTCGAAAATAAATACATCAGAATCCTGAAAAATATTTACGAAAACAGTAAGGCAAAAATAAAACTAGAGAAGGAAGGTGAAGATATTATAATAGAAAGAGGTGTACGTCAGGGAGACCCGCTGTCACCGAAACTGTTCACAGCCGTTCTAGAGGAAATCTTCCGTCAGTTGGATTGGGAGACATGTGGATTGTCCATCAACGGTGAAAACCTGTCTCATCTGAGATTCGCCGATGATTTAATAATCCTCTCGTCGTCAAGTGAAGGACTGCAGGCGATGCTGAGTGACCTCGTCAGAGAGAGTGGCAAGGTGGGATTGGTCATGAACACATCAAAGACCAAGGCTATGACCAACGGCAAAGAAGAACCTATTCTGGTCAATGGTAACCCAATAGCATATGTTCACGAGTACATCTATCTAGGTCAAATAGTCTCGCCTATAGATCAAGACACAAAAGAGATTAACAGACGCGTTGGAAATGCCTGGAAACGGTTTTGGAGCCTTAAGGAAGTGATGAAAAATGGAGATATTAATATAACCATCAAACGGAAGCTCTTCGATACCAGCATACTACCAGTTCTCACTTATGGTTGCCAAACCTGGGCACTCACAAAAGCAAACATGAAAAAATTAGAAACTTGCCAAAATTCCATGGAAAGGAGTATGATGGGGAAAAGGCTATCTGATCGAATAAGAATGGAGACCATAAAGAAACATACAAAAACAAAAGATGTGAAAACAACAATTCAAAAGCTAAAATGGAGATGGTCCGGCCATACAATAAGAGGTAAAGAGAAGTGGTCAAAATCAATAATGAACTGGTTCACCAGTCATAAGAAGAGGAAAAGAGGTAGACCACTCAGAAGATGGGTGGATGACATTAAAGCCATAGCAGGTGGCACGTGGACGAGGACTGCTAGGGACCGAGCGGAGTGGAAAAGGTTGGAGGAGGCCTTTGTCAAGAGACACACGGATAATTAAAAACTGCTAGAAATGTAATTATATTGTAAATGTAATATTGTCCGAAAATAAAGGCTATTATTATTACTAACTATAACAGTAGTGAAAGTGTTATTTCGTAAAACCTCCCGCGAAATACGACGATCTATCAATACTAAAACTGCAGTTCTACAAATCATATAAAAACCATTTCAAAATGCCTGTCTGTCTTAAATGTGATAAAGAAATACCTAAACTCGACGATAATAATCCTAAAATACAGTGCCACGGTTGTAAAAGGCAAATATGCGTGAAATGTAGTGGTTTGCTGGCCACAGAGTTAAGAGTAATTATACTTTAATCTCCTACTTTGAAGTATTTGTGCCCTGAGTGTGAACTAGGAGTGCGCCAGTTACCGGCTTTAAGAAACACAGTGTCTCAATTGAAAAACGAAATTGAAGCCTTGAAAGCCAAACAAAGTCAATCTACATGCATGGAGTCCATTCTGGGGGAACTGGCAGAGAGAAAAAAGCGAAGTACAAATGTCATATTATTTGGGATTGACGAGTGTCAGCTACAAAAAGGTGATGCTATAAGAGACAAAGAGGTATGTATTGAACATGACAAGATGCAGGTTCAACGAGCCATGGCTGCCATTCCGGAAGCAGAGCGTCCGGTTGCTATAATTCGCCTTGGCAAACCCAAACAATCCTCGCCACGCCCAATAAAGGTAATTTTTTCCAATAAAAAGATTGCTGTGGATGTACTGAAAAATAACAAGAAACTACCGTCCAATGTATCAGCCAAAAATGATCTTACACCCTATCAGCGTGAATATCTACAGAAGCTACGGGATGAACTTAAACAAAGGTTAGATAGTGGAGAAACGGACTTAACTATTAAATATATATGTTATAGGCAATGTGTATAATGCAGGCATTCTATACAATACCTAGGCAATGTATAGAATGCCGGGGTCGTTCAGGCAATGTATGAAATGATATTCAATTTTTAAACTATTTTACACTTTGCCTAGGCAATGTATAGAATACCTAGGCATTGTATAGAATGCCGGTCGAAGCATAGGCAATGTATGTAATCTATTTTTCTTCTCTATGATTTAGTTAGATAGATACTAATCTTTTGAGAGCTAATCCTAATTTCAACTTCCACCAGCAGACAGTGCTGATAAGACATGTGTTCTATTGGTAGGTATGCCTAAGTACCTACGTGTTTTTTGCGTAGAATGTTTCTCACATAGTAGTGAAAGAAAAGCTGCACATTCCGACTTGGATAGATTAGGTTAGAAGGCTAATGCGGAAGCGGAGCGAAGCTCCCGCATTAGCCTTCGTGGTTATTTCTTTTTATTACCATACAGAATTTCTATAGGCCACGGCAACTACTCTCTTACCATCATCCCTGTGCTGGTCAGCCACCTAACCTGATGGAAAGAGAGTTCTTACCGTGGCCTATAGTTCTGCATGGTTAAAAAAAAATAACCTAACTAATTACTAATTCTAACCTAATCTATGCAAGTCGGAATGAACAATTTTTCTTTCAGCAGTAATATCCATTTTTCAAATTTTGTTTGCTAACAGTACTTATTTATCAAGGTGAGACGAATTTTCGCACATGAAATATCATTTTGAAGAGACGAATTTACAACAACCCGTCCATTATACACATTGCCTGATGCGCTTCGGGCATTGTATACAATACCTAGGCAATGTATGAAATTAATCGTATTATACACATTGCCTGAACGTTTTAGGCAATGTATAGAATGCCTAGGCATGCCGGATTATACACATTGTCTATAACATATACACAGTACCCCAAAAATAATAAGCGGAAAAAAGCTATAAATGGTGACGTTGGGCTTTTGAAGATGACCTTTTTTTTATACAAACCTGGCTTCGATTATGGCTAAACGAGATTTGCTCATCATGGACATCGATAGGATTAAACCAACTTTCGTCGTAATAACGGAAACACATTTAAAACCTTCTATAAGCAGTAGCTTGGTAGATATCAGAGGTTACACTTTATTCAGACATGATCGGCCTAAAGTAGGGTTGCCATACGTCCCCGTACGCCGGGACATGTCCCCGTTTGAAGCCTAGTGTCCCGGCGTCCCGGCCGATAAGCAAATTGTCCCGGTTTAAAAAATATAGTTTTATATTTGAGGGCTGGACTTGGTAAACAATCAATCATTTAGCCACCGTCGCAGGTCGACAGTCCGCCTGGCTAGGGGGTGTCTCCCTTTCCGTTTTCCTTCTAGCGCTCTCCACTCTAGGAGACGTCTGCTCCAACGGTCATCAGTCCTTTGACAGATGTGGCCAGCTCACTGCTACTTCAGCTTGATTATTTTGCGAGCTATGTCGGTAGCTTTGGTTCTATGTCGGATGACTTCGTTACGAATTCTATCCCTCAAAGAAAGCTCGCTCCATAGCCCGTTGCGCAACTTTTAGGTCGTGGACTAACCCTACCTTCAATGGCCACGTTTCGGCACCGTAAGCCAAAACAGGCAGGACGTACTGGCGAAAAATTTGTTTTGAGGCATTGCGGTAAAGGCAAGAAGAAGACCCGACGTTACACCGAGGCCGACTTGTTGAGAAGCTCCATTCAGGCTGTGCAGCATTTCGCTCATTTGCTCCAGTGACTCCGCAACTATGACAATGTCGTCGGCGAACCGAAGATGCGAGATGTACTCACCATTGATGTTGATAATTCTGGTCTATCCAATCCAGAGTCTTGAAGACGTCCTCCAACGCGTATAGTATGCGCACTCCACGCTGGAGGCTAATGGGTTTCGTTTTCTGGTCTTGGAGCTGGACAGACATTGTGGCAGTGTCATACAAGCATTTCTGCACTTCAATCCAATCGACACGACATCGCTGCAGAGCATCCAACACTGCCCAGGTATCGATAGAGTCGAAGGATTTTTCGTAGTCCACAAATGCCATACACAGCGGCTGCTTGTAATCTGGCGTCTTTTCTACAATCTGCCGAACAGTATGGATGTGGTCCACGGTGCTATAGCCTTTTCGAAATCCGGCTTGCTCAGGTGGCTGAAACTCGTCGAGCTTACCCGCGAGGCGATTTGTGACGACTCTCGAGAATGGCTTGTAGACATGGCTCAGCACTGCAATTCACTAAGCGAGCATAGCGATGCGAGTCGCAACGATGTGCTCGATAGAGATTGTCATTGGTCGGATTAGGTCACTTCACTGGAGATCGGCCAATGACAATCTCTATCGATCACAACGTTGCGACTCGCATCGTTGTACACACGGCGCCAGACCTCGGTTTACAGGCCACACCAACATAAAGGAAGTGTGCGTGACAGCAATACTATTAATACATTGCTTAAAGATGTGTGTCATAACAAGTAAACCAATCAGGGCCTTTGACGCACTCACACAATTGCTATTTTACTTACATAAAATGCACCAAGGTTATAATATCATATTCTAAATTAATTTTATGAAATCTATGCAGCATTTTGTTTCTATAACTAATAGGAGTTATCAAATTTAGTCACTATACTATCTGTTCTCATAGTCGAGATGGATAAGAATGCAAGTAAGTAAGTTTGGACCTCACCGTTGTCGCCGGTCGTTGGTTCGGAACTTAACAACGGAATTCTCTTTTTGTCATTCGTGCATCTTTATGTCAGTCAATTTAATAGACATAACATTTTATTTTATGTTCCAATATCTTTTTAGAAGTTTATAATAATTATACTTATGTGTTTTTTATATTTTTTATTAAAGATCAAATATTTTTATCTGATACTTAATTAATTATTATCTATAAATAATTAATTATACCCATACTTAAGAAAAATATCATGCTTATAATAGTAAATATATTATTGCATTGCAACAATAAGTTAATTATTTTATTTTCCTTTCCTTTTATCCATTAAGAATAAATAGTATCATCAAGGAAATATACAAAAAATATATTAAATTATATTATATATATATGAATTTTATACACTTAGTTTCCTGTAAATAAACTAGACCAATCGGACTTCAATATATTGAGGAACAAAAAGTGCACCTCGCTCGAGGACCGAACCCGGTATTGATTCTATTGGTTCAGCTGCATATTTAAACCATTCAGCTATATCTACTTATTCATTTTTCGCTAAATATGCTATTATAACTTGGTGCAGTGGCTATCATCAATACCTATATTTCATGTAAGTAAAATAGCGAATGTGTGAGTGCGTCAAGGGCCCTGATTGGTTTACTTGTTATGACACACATCTTTAAGCAATGTATTAATAGTATTGCTGTCACGCACACTTCCTTTATGTTGGTGTGGCCTGTAAACCGAGGTCTGGCGCCGTGTGTACTTGCTTAGTGAATTGCACAGCAGGAGTGAGATGGACCTGTAGTTCTTCAGTAAGGTCTTATCACCCTTTTTGAAGAACAGTACCATCGCACTCCCACTCCATGCCCTAAGTGTTGGCCCTTGCTGGATGATGGAATTAAACTCGCTAGATCTTTCAGGATCGGAGCGCCAGATGCTTTCCTGAAAGCAGGTGGCGCTCAGTCGTAATTTCGTCATCACCAGAGCACCTGTTGTTCTTCAGTTGCCTGAGAGCCGCCTCTTCCTCGTACTGTTAGACAGCTGGTATCTTCTCGGTGTAATAGCGCGTGAGTGGGGCTCTGTGGTCTTCATGGCTGTGTCCCGTCGGTTTACTCATCCGTGATGCATACAGCAGCTGTCCATAGAATTTCTCGATCTCTTCGAGTATCTCGTTCTTTGAGCCAATCGTTTTGCCTTCCTCAATTTGAGTTTCGTCAGATGGGGCCTCCCCAACTGCTGAGCGAACACTTTCGACCCCCTATTGCGCTCGATTGCCTCCTGGATGGTGCGGGCGTTGGAGCGTCGGAGGTCGTGTCGTATCGTATCAGGTCGTATTGGTAAACAGTAATATAACTACAATAACCGCGACTAACTAGCAAGGCTATTCATACGTGGATAGAACGGCATTTTTCCGTACAAGTATAAGTTAATGTTGATTTCGTCAAAATATTTTGTAAAATTATCAGAATTAACTTTTCGCCTTCGTAGCGAAAAGCCCCAACGAAAGAAAGCCCGACTGGATGGCGGGTCGCTGCCCGCTGGCATTGAATAGCAGTGTTTAAAGTAGTTTTAAACCTTTAAAGTTACCCACTGTTGTAATAAAAGTGCCTATTTTTCTACCTTCACTAAGTAGTTTTTCTTCAAATGTCCCGGTCTGCGTCCCCACACTTATGGCAACCCTAGCCTAAAGGGACAGGATGGGGGGGCGTGGCTATCTTTGTATTACAGAAACTATATGACATACCCATACAAGTGACCCCACATCCCACCTTTAACATTACACAGGTTGAGGCACTATGGCTGAACATAAAATACGGTAAATTCAAAACGCTTATTGCAGGTGTCTATCGACAAACCCATTATACCTTCGATGAATCAGATAAGCTACTATTTGAAACAATTAAACAGGCTTCGGAAACTAACAACACTTTGCTTATCATGGGAGATTTCAACCTTCCAGACTTGAAATGGCCGCTGTGCAACATTGATATAGACACATACAATTAGCTTCATGGACACTTTGTGGACATGTACATAAATAGTAACTTACACCAACTTGTAACTAAGGTAACCAGAAAGAGAAATGATGAGGAATCACTACTTGATCTAATACTTTGTAATGAAGAAAACTTTTGTACTAAAGTAGAACACCATCCCAATATAGGGAAAAGCGACCATCAGGTCTTAGTAAGCACAGCACAAATCAGTTTGCAATCATCTAGCACAATTGTCACACAACAACCACGTAGGAACTACTTCAAGGCTAATTATGACAATATTACCCAAATTCTAGCCCAACAAAGATTTATAGATACCAATGATACGGATGTTGAAGCTGCTTGGACAAACTTTGCAAAAGTAACACACAATATTATCGAAACTCAAGTACCACTCAAGAGAGAAAGTAAGAATTACAATATTAACAAACCATGGATCAACCGTCATGTATTAAACTTAGCAAAACGTAAAAAACAATTATGGAGGCAGTATATCTTGAGCGGCTCAAACGAGTCATACAGAATATATAGAGAAGCAAACAATCAACTGATAAGCACCGTTAGACATCTACGAATGGAATTTGAAAGAGGAATTATTAAAAGTGGCCCCAAATCATTCTATTCCTACATGCGCCAACAGCTATCCTCAACGGTATCTATACCACCATCATTGAAGGATGAGAGTGGGAGCGTTATAAGTGATCAGAAAAAGATAGCTGATTTGTTTGCCCAGCAATTTAAGAAATCCTTTGTAATGGAACCGGCCACACATATCCCAGAGATACAACTTCCTCGAGTTGGAAATTCTATGCAGTCATTGATATTTACACCTGAGAAAGTAACCAAAGCTTTGAAAACATTCAGCGACTCTACCTCGATGGGACCAGATGCTTTGCCTTCAATATTATTAAAACAATGCAGCAGTGTGCTTGCTCACCAACTTGCAAACATCATGAACCTATCACTAGCAACTGGGAAGCTCCCTCAAGAGTGGAAGGAAGCCTTTGTAACTCCTATATATATAAAAAAGGTGACAAACATCTAGCTGCCAATTATCGACCTATCAGTCTCACAAACATTATCTGTAGAACCATGGAGAAAATCATAGCAAGTGAACTGAGAGCTTTCATCAACGCAGAAAACATTATCATCGATGAACAGCACGGTTTTGTGCCTGGGAGGTCTACAGTCTCGAATCTCCTTGTATGCCTGGACAAATGGACAAGCCACTGGTATAGTCATCAACCCACAGATGTCATTTATTTAGACTACGAAAAAGCATTCAATCGGGTTCCTATTAAACGGCTTATAGCCAAACTGGAACATCTTGGAATACGTGGACAACTTCTTCAATGGATAAATGATTTCTTAACTAACAGAAAATTCAAAGTAAGAGTAGGGGAACACTCTCTGATTCCCATGATGTACACAGTGGTGTGCCTCAAGGCTCAGTGCTGGGACCAATCCTGTTTGTGTTATATATCACGGACCTAAAACTTACCATTCGTTCAAACTTATCAATATTCGCAGATGATACCAAAATTATGGGGAACCCACTAGTCTCACACAATATTATCCAACAAGATCTGAATCGGATAGTGCAGTGGACAAAGGAATGGCTGATTTCACTGAACAAGAGCAAATGTACTGTTTTGCATATAGGTAATAATAATCCTAAACACGAATACACGCTTGAATCTGTGCCACTGCAAGCAGTGAACTCCCAAAAAGACCTTGGAGTCACTATAACTCATAATCTGAAGTGGGATGAGCACATCGCAGGGATAACCAAAAGGGCCAACTCCATGTTATACATGATTCATAAAGCATTTTATGCCATAAACAAAGAATTGTTTCTCACACATTTTTTGTACATGCAAAACATACGACCTTTGCTGGAATATGCCTTCCAAGTTTGGAGCCCATATTTTAAAAAGGACATTCTATTGTTGGAAGGGGTACAAAGGAGGGCAACCAAAATGGTCACTGGCCTGAAAAATATGTCATATGAGGAATAGAATAGAATAGAATAGAACAAAATGCGTAACGGACATTACAATGTGACAAAAATCGAGAGTATGTATACCAGGAACTCAAACAGACACTTAACTTAAGAGGCCACTCGATGAAACTTAGTAAACCTCAGTGTGCCGGCAACCCTAGATATCACTTTCTCCCAAACCGTGTGGTGCGGCCGTGGAACTCACTACCAGAGGCGGTGATAAGTGCTCCTAACGTGAACATATTTAAGAATAGACTGGACAATCATTTGAAACATAAAACACAAGTGCAGTGATGTACACGCATCAGCTCTAAGCTGCTAGTGTATCGAACAATAATAATAATAATATTTATAGTTGTTATTTCATTCAAATTTTATGCTTTTAATAATAAATCAAAATAAGATAATGCAACACCGAGTTAAGTATTTTGACATAGGTATGAATAGTAATTGTAGTTGAAAGAAGCCTTGTTATACGGTTGTCTATTGTTTACCCGAAGATTATATGCCATAATCATCATATTCCCGAATTTCATTTACCCGCATTTCATTTTCCCGAATGTTTTGTTTGACCTAAAAGACATATGACATACTTTTAATTGCCCGAAAGTTAGATACCATAACATACGAGTGCCATACGTATTGTTTTACATATTTTTATTTGCCATAATAATTATTAGACATAATATTTAAACTCCATAATGATTATCAGACATAATATTTATACGCCATAATGATTATTAGACATAATATTTAAACGCCATAATGATTATTAGACATAATATTTTCTTCTTGCTCTTTCTGGCTGTCGATGGGTGTGATGGGTGGATGGGTTAATGGTCACAGTTCTAACCTAACTCAAATGGCACCTAACTAAACTACTTCTGGGTGGTTTATAAAAAAATAACCACGAAGGGGATAGCGGGGTCTATTCGCTCGCTTCGCTCGCTCAAACGACCCCGCCATCCCCTTCTAACCTAACCGAGTCGGGGTGCCCTAAAGTCCCGATTGCATCCAGTTTCACCTGATATAACAACCGTTACACACTGTCACTGTTACACAATGTCGATGGCAGTTGATGTTATGGCATATGATAATTATGGCATGTGATAATTATGGCATGTGATAATTATGGCATGTGATAGTTAGGGCATGTGATAATTATGGCATGTGATAGTTAGGGCATGTGATAATTATGGCATTTGATAATTAGGGCTTACAATGATTCTGACAAATGATGTTATGGTAAGTGACTTTATGGGAAACAAAGATTCTAGCACGTGATTAATATAGCAAATAAGAGTAGGGCAAATGAATATTATGTCTGTTAATATTATGGCTGTTGACTATTATGGCAAATGATATTAGGGTAAATAAAATTCGGGCAAACGGCGGTATACCCTTACCCTTGTTATACCTACCTATAAAATATCAATTTTGTTACATACATACAATGATCATATTATTTTTTTAGAGAAAAAAAAGAAATTAGAAGAGGAACCAAAAACAGAACCTGACGCTGAAAGTGTGATTGATGTAGAGGCTAGTAAAGATGAAAGTCAATGTAAGTACCTTACCTAATATTATCAATGTGGAAGTGAATTTACCATCTATGATGCACAGAATTTAAGAAGGATTTGGCTAGAATCTTGCACCCAAGTAGAGACAACCCCACCCGAGGGGATTATCTTGCGATGGCCTCCTCAGTCGGGTGTGAGAAATATGTCAGTAGCAATATTAACCCAAGGTTCAAGACTCAGCTCTAAGGCGCGGGCCACACAGAAGAGACGTAAGACGCGGACGAGACGCGGACATTTGTCTCTATTGTGTCGCTTTCATACAAAATGTATAGAAGCGTCGCAACGCGAAACAGAGAAGGGTGGGGCACGGACGAAACGCTTGTTACGTCTGCGTCTTTTGTTCAAAACACACAGGAGGGACAGGGCGCGTACCTAGTAACATCTAACCCTCTGTATATTAGCGAGATGCACCTAGTGCTAGTGCATCTTTATCTTCAGAAGAAGACTTGTCGCGCTCGTCGTCGACTCGTCGTGTCAAAATCAGACGGTTAAATGCCGAAAATAGTCCTGATTTCTTGATGCGCGACTGCGTCACGTCCGCGCCCCGTCTCTTCTGTATAATTCAAAAAGTCGCGTCCGTGTCTCGTCTCCGCCCTGTCCGCGTCTCGACCGCGTCTTACGTCTCTTCTGTGTGGCTGCCCCTATAATTTACAACACTAAACAATAAGCGACATCCATGCAAAGTTAATTATATTTTGATTGTGCTTTAGTTGAATTCATTCTCTTCATTCCAGTGCCTGGATCCAGTTTATGTATTGGCATTTTATCAGACCAAAATTTTACTGCTTTAGAAGGCAAGGTCTGTGAGCAAACTATGAAAGCCATTAAAGAAATGGGCTTCACTCAAATGACAGAAATTCAAGCAAAAGCAATCCCACCACTTCTAGAAGGAAAAAATCTTGTTGGTGCTGCTAGAACAGGGTCTGGCAAAACTTTGGCTTTTCTTATACCGGCTATTGATCTTGTATATAAAGTACAATACAAACCACGCAATGGTAAGTTTTTTTTTATACTAAGGTCACAGACAAGCACACGGTAAGTGGTAAGTGGTTACTGTGGCCTATGGGCAAGTGGAACACCAGGGGAGTCACACTCGTGCTGCCAACCCTGTAAATACAGAGATATCTTTTGCTATCAGCGCAAAAGATAAGTAGGACAAGCCTTTGGTTTTCTCACTGACAGCAGTCACATTATAGGAACACAAATGAACATAATTATATTTTACAAGCTTGTACCTACTATCTTCTTGAATAGAGTATACTTTTCTCACTTGTGAAGTGAGAAGCAGCTGTAATACATTTAATTTAACCATAATGCAAAGCAGTGGCAGCTTAGTTAACCACTAAGCTGCCAGGAGTCGGCCTGACGAACGAGAGGTTCCGGGTTCGAATCCCACTCCTAACCCAAGCAATTTAGCTTAACTGTAGGGGTTTAGCAGGAATATTAGTAATTTCGGTTACTTAAACTCTTAAAAAACAAAATAGAAATGTTATTGTAATGATGATAAAAGGCGAATGTGAAAGCACCTGTTTCATATCTCCAAAAATAGCTGATGATTGTGTCCCAGCAACAGGTTGAGTCTCCGGTGCGAACTGTTGAGGCACATTTGTTGTTGGCTGCCAATCAAAAGCTATAAGAGAATGAAACAACTGTTTTATGAACACAGAATGGATATCTGAACTTATTCCTTAAACACCCTTTAAAGTATAGCTTATTATGAAATTACTGAGTAACTGATTTTTTTTTAAGGTACTGGAGTTATTATTCTGTCGCCTACAAGAGAGTTAGCCATGCAAACGTTTGGAGTGTTGATGGAATTGATGAAATATCATCGTCACACATATGGGTTGGTGATGGGTGGTGCCAATAGAAGCATTGAGGCACGCAAACTGTCTAATGGTGAGCCTTCTCAAGTTAAATATCAAGCCAGCTGACAATGCTTAGTATATTATTAGTCAATGATAGTAAATTATTAGACACTAGTTGTTGCCCGCGGCTCCGCCCGCGCTGATGTCGGTTATCGCGACCAAACAGCCTGTATGTATGGATTTTGTTGATGCAGCCTTTTCTATCTATTGACTTTTTTTAGTGAAGTTAGTGTATCAATCAATCAATTAGTCTTTTACAGTCCATTGCTGAATACAGGGCTCTCTGTAATCTTAGTCTCCAGTCTATCTCACTTATCCTAACCACTATCAGGTGGTTGGGATAAGTTGGTGTACAAGTAGAATACTTTGATTACTACAGAATATCAGAAATATTTTTCTAATTTCAGAGAGAGCTTTTTGGTTAAGTTACCTCTTCAGTATTTTGTTATCAATCCTAATAACATCACTTTTGTTACAGGCATAAATATTCTTGTAGCAACACCAGGTCGTCTGTTAGACCACATGCAGAATACCCCAGATTTTCTGTACAAAAGTGTGTCATGTCTCATCATTGATGAGGCTGACAGAATTTTAGAAATTGGTTTTGAGGAAGAGGTCAAACAGATCATAAGGTTGTTGCCAAGTAAGTATCAACATACATAATATATGAAAGTTAAAAATAATTTTACTACCAGAAGCTTAGTAGATAAAAGGACTCAGCCTTACAATCGAGCAGTCCCTACATCAAATTCTTGCTCCTACATCCTACACTGCCAATGAGATCCAGTAGGATCACATTGGGAGGAGATCTATGGGAGGGATAGGAGTACCTAACACAAGCAAATTAGTTCAGATAGAGGGGTTAACGAGAATACAAGTAATTTCGGTTACTAGTTAAAAAACAACAAATTTAATGAAAATTACAATATACATTTCAGTCGCTCGCGCGCGCTCGTTGTGTACGCTTGTGTGCAATACCTTTGCAGTGTTATTACATTACGGAAGTGTTTTGTTGATAGTAGAACTTCGCATTTACATATAACAGTATAATGGAGAGTGGAGAAGGTGACGACGGGAGTCAGGCGCGGTCCGAGGGGGGGGGGGGTCACAGGGGACATGACCCCCCCCCCAAAACCATGCACTTCATATTGAAAAGTCCCAGTACGAGGGGAGGGGGGGTTAAATTTCTTAAGGAATTTCCGAAGTGACCCCCCCCCAAACTTCAAGCTGCGACCGCGCCTGACGGGAGTGATGAGGAGCTATTGCGTAATTGCGAACGTTCGATTGATAACGCGTCAATGTCAAATACATTGCGAGTTGAAACGGCAGATGAGAATATGAGAACGATAGCTGGAAAAAGAAAAGAAAGAGAAGAGGAAATCAATAATGATGATGACTTTATTACTGTGAACAGGAGAGCAAAACGTTTAATTAGAAGTAAATCCATAGAAGTATCAAATGAAATGTGGGTAGATTGGGAAAAAAGTTTTGAGTCTAATTATAAACATGAAGTATGTGTAACTTCTTTAGAAGCTTTGCCGAAACAAATGGCGCTAGCTAGATTACTTAAATCCGAGGATATTAAGAATGTTATCAGAATTAAATATAAAAGTGTCAACAAGGTTCTCATTCAGTTTGAAGAGAAAGAAGATTGTGTCAAGCTTTTGGAGTGTGTAAAATTTAAAGAAATGGGATTTAGATGTCAACCAATAAATGATTTATCAATTGCCTATGGTGTAGTGAAGGGAATTGACTTAGACTTAAAAGAAGAAGAAATTCGGGAGATTTTAATTTCTCATACTGAAATTCTATCTATTAGACGGTTGAAACGTGTCAACTCAGAAGGTAAATGGATCGAAAGTGAATCTGTAAGAATATCATTTAAGAGTAGCAATTTACCACCATATGTATATGCATTTGAGTGCCGCTTGAAAGTCGAACCATATGTATTTCCAGTGAGCCAATGTTCAGGATGCTGGCAATTTAGGCATATAATAAAGTACTACCCTACCAGGAAAAAACTGTGTCCAAAATGTGGTGGCAACCATGAGAATTGTACTACAGATAATTTTATATGCTTAAATTGTAAGGGAAATCACATAGCTATTGATAGAAAATGCCCTACATTTTGGAAAGAAAAAGAAATTAGGAAGATTATGAGCGAGCAACAAGTCACCTACAGAAGAGCTTTACTGATATACACCAAACAGAAACAAAAGGGTTATAACCTCAATCGCTTGCATAATGTTTCTCAAGTTACTCAGAAAAGTGTGGTATTAGAGTCAGAAACCTACAGCAGTATAGCTTCAAAGTCAAGTCAAAAACCAGGTGAGAAGACAGTACAAGAAAAAGAAGCTGAACATATCACAGAGCGAAGACCACAAGCTAATACATATTATGGAAACAAAAAACAGAAAAATAACAAGAAATGCACTAGTGTGGAACCATCACCAATAGAAAAGGAAGTACCGGCTGATCAAAATGAAGTACAAGTTAATAACAGAGATGAACAATTACTGTATAGGTTTGACTTTAAGAAATTTTTACTTAAGATAAATAGATTGTTTATGTCAACAGGAACATGTCAGGATAAAGGCATGCTATTGTTTAAACTTATATATGAGGAAGTTAAGAAAGTATTGCTTGGCTGTCTTTTAAATGGTGGCTTTTTGAAAATATTTTAAACATCTTAAATGGATAATAACACACAAATGAATATAAAAATCAACTTATTGCAATGGAATTCACAAAGTATCCGCCCTAAAATGATTTCCTTTACTGAACTTTTAATTCGAGAACATATAGATATAGCAATTTTAAGTGAAACATGGTTAGATGCTGAGGCTCAGTTAAATATTAGTGGCTATAACATTTATCGATCAGACAGAGATGTGGCTTACCGGGGGAGTTGCAATTCTAGTTCATAAATCTATACAGTCTAATCTGTACTCATTCCAGGTCCCTAACACAGGAATTGAGACAGTTAGCATAAAGCTCTTTAATTGCACTTTCTCTCTTTCTCTCACTCTTTAACATACACAAGCATCAGACTGGGACTATCTTTTTTCTCACTTCTCAAAAAAAGCTCTGATAGCTGGAGATTTCAATGGACACCACACAAATTGGTCAGTAAAAATAAATACAAGGGGTACTCAAATATTAGACTCGTCCCTGGAAAACTCCTTTGTGTCTTTGAATAACGGTGATATTACACGGGTTAAATTAGTTAATGGCGTGTTACAAAAAACATCTCCTGATATTTCGTTCACTTCTGCTGATATTGCTATTAAATTTGACTGGCAAGTTTTCAACGAAAATCTGGGTAGTGATCACCTAATAATTAAAATGCATATAAGACTAGTAGAGTAAGGAATTATAAAAAGGCAAAGTGGACGGAATACAGGAACTCACTACTATGTAATTTTGATCCTCCCATTACTACTGATATTCAACAAAATTATGAATATCTTTTGTCTCAGATTAACAAGGCAGCCGAGGAGCACATACCTTGTATTAAATTCTGTTCAAAACCTACAAGTAATTTTAAGCCTAAAGAGTATTGGAGCCCTGAGTTGTCTCATGTAGTAGCTCAGCGTAGGTTGGCTTTGCGTGACTTCCGACGTAACCCTACTCCAGACAATCTAACAAAAGTAGAAAACAAGACTAAGGAAGCTCAGGAGCAAATACGGAGAGCAAAAGCTAGTAGCTGGCAGAGGTTCTGTGATTCCATTGATCAAGAAGTTTCAGCTTCAGAAATGTGGCGACGCATGCGTTGGGTAAAAGGCTACAGACAGTGTAAAAGCTATCCACCTGTTGAGAGACAAACAGAGCTATTACTCTCGTTGACTCCTTTTTTTTTTTTTTTTTTTATACCACTTAGGTGGCAGACAAGCACACGGCCCACCTGATGGAAAGTGGTTACCGTGGCCTATGGACGTATGCAACACCAGGGGCGTCACACTCGTGCTGCCGACCCTGAAGAAACCTTCTAACGACCTTCTTGAAGAACCCCATATTGTAGTCGCTTGGGAAAACCATCGCGGGGAGTTCATTCCACAGCTTGAGTGTGCGAGCGATGAAGTTCCTTTCATACCGCACAGTGCGCACCGTTTCCGGTCGCAATGTGTGAGGATGAACTCCCCGCCTATGACGAAAAGTGCGATGATAGAATGTAGCTGTGGGCATCATGTCAAACAATTCATCTGAGCACAAACCATTGTATAGGCGGTAAAACACACACAGTGAAGCAAAGTCTCTCCTGAGACTGAGTGGTTCCACATCGCCTGTGAGTATGGGATTGCCGACGAGCCTCAACGCCCGTCTTTTTACCGAGTCGAAAGGGTCAAGCTGGCACGCAGGCGCTCCGGCAAAAAGGTGACAGCAGTACTCCATGTGAGGCCGAACCTGTGCCTTATAAAGGAAGAGTCGTTGCCCCGCAGTGAAGTACTGCTGCGCCCTGTTGAGCACCCCAAGTTTCTTTGATGCCAACTTGACCTTGTCTTCCAATACTACTACTCCTGACTATGTGTCAAGTCCTACACCTTTATTTCTATCACAAAACGAAGGACTGGAGTGTGATTTTACTATGCAGGAACTTGAAAATTGTTTAAAAAAAAGGATTCGGCGCCTGGGGCTGATAGTATATCATACTCTATGGTATTCAATGTACCTGTTATAGTTAAAACTTACTTGCTTAACATTTATAATGATATCGTTAAATCTGGGGTAGTGCCTAACCAGTGGCGCCAAATTCAAATAATACCGATTCCTAAAGCTGGTTCCACTAACGCTGAACTCAAATTGAGACCTATATCCTTAATTTCATGTTTATGTAAAATCTTTCATTCAATGTTAGTAAAACGTATAGAATGGTATATCGAAAAAAATAAAGTACTGTCGCCGAATACAGTTGGGTTTAGAAAGTCTCTCTTGACCCTAGATGCATTGACTCGACTGGTAACTTACACTCAAATTGGGTTTTCTAAAAATGAGCCTACAGTGGCATGTTTCCTAGATATAGAAAATGCCTATAATAACGTGTCAATAGATGTGGCAGTTAATATTTTGGACCAACTCCAAGTTGGATCCAAGTTTTGTACCTACATTTGGAATTTCTTAAGCAGTAGGCATCTACAAATTAAATCTGATAAAAGTGACTCAATAGCAGGTAGGTGGACCAATAGGGGTCTAGCTCAGGGTGATCCCTTGTCGCCACTATTTGTTTAATATTGTATCTTATAAATTGTGTCAACTTACACCGAATGTACTGATATCGCAATATGCAGATGATTTTGTTTTGTTCATCAGAGATAAGAACATTAACACATGTGAATTATATTTACAACAAGCACTGGATGCCATGCTCGGATTATTAGATGAGCTAGGGTTGGGTCTGTCTTCGAATAAGTCTTCATATTGCGTTTTTAGTAGAGGTAGACGTAGATTGTTACCTGTTCTGAAAGTTAAGAATCAATGCTTGAGTAAAACAGACTGTACTAAATACCTGGGTATGTGGTTGGATTCTGGTCTGCGGTTCCGTAGACATATAGATGAAACAGTTAACAAATGCTCCAAATTTTTGAATATATTAAAAGAATTAGCAGGGAGTTCTTGGGGGATACACCCAAAACACCTACGTCGATGATATATTACCTTAATACGAAGTAGAGCGGATTATGGCTGTTTCATCTATGACTGCAGTGCCAAAACACATACCTCAAAATTAGATAAATTACAAAATCAAGCTCTGAGAGTGATTGGTGGATACATCAGAAGCTCTCCGATACATGTGATGGAATCAGATTTAGGTGTTCCTCCTTTACTTATAAGAAGAGAATTTTTAGCCTCCAAATACTGTCTGAAAGTTATGTCATGGACAAATAATGTTACAGTTAATATGATATCTGAATTGAGTACTCTACGTTATAATAGATACTGGGAGAACAAAAAGAAACCTTTGCTAGTGAAAGTTTACAACAGCATGTATAACCTTAACATCAATGCCACAGATATTAACTGTATATACAGTTTGGATGTTTGGACTTCAGCGCTGGAAACCAAAGATATGATAAAGACAGATTTGAAATGTTTAAAAACTGCTAAGGCAAATTACAATAGTAGCGTATTGCGGAATGATGTTCTAACAGAAATAAACACTGTATATTATAGATGGCATAAAATATTCACAGATGGGTCCAAGGGTCCTCATGGTTCTGGTGCAGGATTCTTTGATCTAGGCTTGGGCAGTAAATGTGGCTTCAAGGTTAACTGTGACATATCAATAATGTCGCTGGAACTCATTGCAATTTTGCAAGCAATAAATTACTGCCTTGGTCGGAGTCCAAATAAAATAGTCATCTTTTCAGACAGTAAAAGCGCATTTCAACATATTGCTCAATGCGCCTCTGACCGCAGAGGTGCATCGATAGCATATGATATCTTGACAGCCCTTAGGGTTTTAAAAAATAATCAAATAGAATGTAAGCTGCAATGGGTTCCAGCACATATTGGACTGTATCGGAATGAGGAAGCTGATCGTGTCTGCAAGTTGGCAGCAGTGAGTGGTACGCCAATGGGCTATAATCCTGACTGGTGGGAACTGGTGTCAAAATTCAAAGCTAAAAGCCTTACCAACTGGCATATACTCTTTCTTAAAATAGCTGAAGTAAAGGGTATCTGGTATAGATCCGTACAGGGTGAACCCTCCTACGTCCCGTGGTTTGACAGCTGTAAGTTGGGTAGAAGCACCATCAAAATATTACTGAGGCTTCGTTCTGGGCATTATCCATCAGCGAAGTTTGCCTTCCTAATGAAGAAAGCTGACTCTCCAAATTGCAGGGATTGCGATAAAAATGAAGATGTGCAACATTTGCTTGTGGAATGCGTCCGAAATGGGGCAGAGAGAGAATTACTGATGAGTGACTTGAAGCTCAATGCGCTGGATGTGGGTTGGGTTCAGTCTGTGCTGTCCGAGCCAACCTCAGACAAGGCCAGAAGGCTATGTCTTTTGATCACATCAGCCAATAGTTCCCAACAGTGAGGTAAAGTGTCTTGAAGGTGTCTCGGGCGCAGACTAGGGTTTGAGTTAGGCTCGGACCTTGCTCTGGGCTTGAGACAATTGTTTAGTTACAAATGTAATCCTTACTGTATAGGATACGATGGGGTTGACGTGTCTGCTTAGACAAAAACCCCAAAAAAAAAATCCAGGTTAAAAAAATAAATAAAAATAATATACATTTTTATTTTAGAATATCGCCAAACAATGCTCTTCAGTGCTACACAGTCAAAGAAAATGGAAGCTCTGACTGCCTTGGCTATAAAGCATGAACCTATCTATGTAGGTGTCGATGACCACAGGGAACAGGCAACTTCAGACTCTCTGGAGCAAGGGTAAGTTTTTTTAATGACATTTCTAGTAAAAATATTCTACCGTAATGACTTAATGAGGGACCAGTAGGGTATTATAGAAAATGGTATCATCATTAATTAATTGTGTAAGCATGTTTGACGGTTATACATTTATTTAACAAATAATTTGGTATTTGTACTCAAAATGTAAGTTCATTTCTTTCTCCTACAGCTACATCGTGTGTCCATCAGAAAAGCGTATGTTGGTTCTATTCACTTTTCTGAAGAAAGAAGGAGAAAGAAGGAAGAAAAAGATCATGGTGTTCTTCTCGACATGTATGTCAGTCAAATATCACCATGAACTGTTCAACTACATTGATTTACCGTGTATGTCTATACATGTAAGTGTCATTATTATTATTGTCTGCTTATTAAATATCAACAATTCAATTTCTCATAAAAGAACCATTATAAGATTATACCTCTGTGGCGTAGCGGTAGTGAACGCGGCCGCTACGCAGGAGGCGCGGGTTCGATCCCCGCTCAGTGCAAATATTTGTGTGCGTGAATATGAATATTTGCATTGGTCTGGGTGTTTATATGTATTGTGGGGGTAAGGTGTTCTTGAGAATAAAATATAAATCTTGATTACAAAATGAGTGTATTTTCCGTATAACTACGCTACTTAAGTACTAAAATTATCACTAAGGTTGCGACGCGGCTAAAGGAGCGGTGTGTGTCCTTACCATGTTTTTGCTCTGTATCCGTCACGCGCATGCGCGGTTAGCGCAGCGTCGTCCTTCTCGCACGACTATAAAATGAGCGGGTCGCGCGCGGCCGATTTAGTGTCCGCCGTGCTCCGACGCTGGAATGTTGCTTGTCGGTGTGCCGCTGATACAACACGCATGTGGTACGAGACTCCCACATCACTCCCCCCTAAGCGAAGCGTACCTTGGGACGCACAGTTCGTCCGGATCTTGTGACGTATTTCTGCTGATTAACTGCTTCCTTGGGGGTGGCACGTTTCTCAGAATCTTCTTCCATATCATTATATAGGTACGCCGGTTTCAGTCGGTCGAGTGATATCACCGATGTCCGATTTGGCAGCTTAACCTAGTGAGTGAGTGAGTGGCTACTCGTGCAGCCTAATTCTACAGATACCTTTAAGTAGCCCGCTTCAGTCGAATTGATCTCAAAATTGTGAGCCGGAATCGAGTCATTTATAGTGCATTTTACATAAACCCCATGCTTTTAATGACCAAATATTATCACATTGTAATACTAGTCACATCGACATGTGCCATGTTTGAATTATACAACTTTTTATCGCTAGATTTTCCTATAGTTCAACAGTAAACATTTTTTCAAAGTCAGCAATTTCAAAAATGTGGAAGTATTGGATGGAATGAATGTCATAACCTCTACTCAAATTAATACAGTCATTTACTTATAATAAGATGTCCATTCAATTCAGTGTTGCCACATCTAACTCATGTAATACATAGTTGGTTTTTGAACTTTTGGAAACAGTACTTATTAAACACAAATCGAGTCGAAAGGGTCAAGCTGGCACGCAGGCGCTCCGGCAAAAAGGTGACAGCAGTACTCCATGTGAGGCCGAACCTGTGCCTTATAAAGGAAGAGTCGTTGCCCCGCAGTGAAGTACTGCTGCGCCCTGTTGAGCACCCCAAGTTTCTTTGATGCCAACTTGACCTTGTCTTCCAATACTACTACTCCTGATTATGTGTCAAGTCCTACACCTTTATTTCTATCACAAAACGAAGGACTGGAGTGTGATTTTACTATGCAGGAACTTGAAAATTGTTTAAAAAAAAGGATTCGGCGCCTGGGGCTGATAGTATATCATACTCTATGGTATTCAATGTACCTGTTATAGTTAAAACTTACTTGCTTAACATTTATAATGATATCGTTAAATCTGGGGTAGTGCCTAACCAGTGGCGCCAAATTCAAATAATACCGATTCCTAAAGCTGGTTCCACTAACGCTGAACTCAAATTGAGACCTATATCCTTAATTTCATGTTTATGTAAAATCTTTCATTCAATGTTAGTAAAACGTATAGAATGGTATATCGAAAAAAATAAAGTACTGTCGCCGAATACAGTTGGGTTTAGAAAGTCTCTCTTGACCCTAGATGCATTGACTCGACTGGTAACTTACACTCAAATTGGGTTTTCTAAAAATGAGCCTACAGTGGCATGTTTCCTAGATATAGAAAATGCCTATAATAACGTGTCAATAGATGTGGCAGTTAATATTTTGGACCAACTCCAAGTTGGATCCAAGTTTTGTACCTACATTTGGAATTTCTTAAGCAGTAGGCATCTACAAATTAAATGTATGTTATGTACAAACGTTTTTGCACCACTGTTGTTCGAGCAAGTACTTTCTTGTATTGATGCCATAGTGTCTATGAGGCGGCGTACGTAGTCACTCTCGTCTATACTCGTCGCTGCTGGTGCAATGAAGTCTGATGGCAGACGAAGTGTCGTACCGTAGGTCATCATCGCAGGGCTTAGATTGTTACTACTGCGTAGTGTTGTTCGCAAGCCCAGTAGTACAGTTGGAAGTTCTTCTGTCCACTGCGTAGTAACACAACGGGCCATGAGAGAGGCTTTTATGATTCGATGCATTCTCTCGAGCTGGCCGTTACTTTGAGGATGGAATGCCGTAGTACGAATGCGTGTGATGCCCAATCTCTTCACTAGAATATTGAATAACGCTGATTCGAACTGGCGACCTTGATCCGTAGTTATTCTTAATGGACATCCGAATCTTGCTATCCAGTTGTCATAAAATGCTCGCGCGACGCTCTCTGCTGTGATGTCTATTACTGGAATCGCCTCTATCCACTTTGTACAGCGGTCAATGATGGTCACCAAGTATTTGTAGTCGTTTGATACACGGAGAGGGCCAACGATGTCAATATGTATGTGTTCGAAGCGTTCAGATGATGGGAACTCGCTTAACGGCGTTACAACATGGCGATGAACTTTGGCTCGTTGACAGCCTATGCATGCTCTAGCCCAGGTCCCGACGTCCTTGTTCATGCTAGGCCAGAAAAATTTCGAGTTTACTTGCTTTCGTGTAGTCCTTATGCCAGGATGACTCAAATCATGTTGCGCCTTATATGCCGCAAAACGATAAGAGTGCGGTAGATATGGTCTCGGTGTTTCCGTCGAGTTCTCGCACGTGATTGGTTGATTCATTCCGGGTATGTTGACGTCGACGAACTGTAAGTTTTCTTGCTTACGAAGATCTCGTAATTCTGAGTCGTTTCTCTGATCGCTTGCCAATTTCACATAGTCGATGATAGTAGGACATCGGATATCTTCGATACGTGATAGTGCGTCTGCGACTGGGTTGTCTTCTCCATTCACGTACTTTATAGCTGTGCAGAACTGGCTGACAAAATGTAACTGACGCTCTCGGCGGGGTGTGTCGCTGCTGTTGGCTTTACGTGTTAATGCGTAGATAAGAGGCTTGTGGTCCGTGTATATAGTCACTGTGCAGCCTTCTATAAGTCGCCGGAAATGTTTAACAGCCGTGTAGATCGCTAATAACTCGCGGTCATACACACTGTAGCGCTGCTGCGTATTGCTCATCGCTTTTGAGAAGTAAGCGAGTGGCGTCCACGCGTCATTGTTTCTTTGTTGTAAGACTGCGCCGAGACTGAAGTTTGATGCGTCTGTCATGATGCCAAGTTCACTGCCAGGAATGGGATGTACTAGTTGTGTAGCTTCTAAAATGCTTTTACGGCACTTTTCAAAAGCTAAGTCGGAGTCTGCAGTCCACTCTATAGGCGTCTTGTCGTTTCGCTTTCGGTTGTGAAGGTACTTATTTAATTCCACTTGCATATCAGCTTGCCCAGGTAAACAGCTGCGGTAAAAATTGAGCATGCCAAGGAAACGACGTAGGTCAGCGACTGTCTTCGGTTTTGGGTACTGTGATATAGCTTCAGTTCGTTCTAACGTCGGTTTTATGCCATTTTCAGAGACCTCGTAGCCCAAGAAATTTATCTTCGTCTGGCCGAATTTACATTTTTCAATGTTCAGCATAACACCGTGTTCTTGAAGCCGTTGTAGCACTTTCTGTAGGAGTATTTTGTGGCTATCTTCATTTTCCGATGATAGTAGTATGTCGTCAACGAAACAAAAACAGTTGTCTATGCCTCGCAGCGCTTGATGCATGAATCTTTGAAACGTCTGACTCGAATTTCGTAAACCAAAGGTTAATGACCTCCATTGAAACAGCCCGAATGGTGTGATGATAGCTGTCTTCTCTGCATCTTGTTCGGCTATTGGTATCCAGTAGTAGGCCATCTTCAAATCTAACTTCGAAAAAATCTTCATGTTGTGCAGCTGATACGTGAAGTCTTGAATGCGAGGTATAGGGTAGCGATCAGGTAGTGTAACCGCATTTAATCTGCGGTAATCACCACATATGCGTAGTCCTCCATCCTTCTTCTGAACTACATGGAGTGGGCTTGCCCACGGGCTTTTTGAGGGTTCGCAAATACCCAACTCCATGAGATGCTCGAATTCTGCTTTTGCTGCCTTGTATTTATCCGGCGGTAGAGGGCGCGCGCGTGCAAAAAGAGGTGGACCAGTTGTTTCGATGTGATGCACGACTCCATGCTTTGTTGGCTCCTTAAGGGATACAGGTCGCAGCACGTCCGGATATTGTTTCAGTATATCGTGGTACATTTGATCGGAGCTTATGAGATGTACTGAGTCGTAGCTTGCAGAGACTTTAACTTCAAGTGCGTCGACTGATAGCTCGGTGACGTTGTCAATGAGTTTCTTTTGACTGAGGTCGACCATCAACTTGTAGTGGCGTAAGAAATCTGCTCCCAAAATAGAAGTTTTTACGTCCGCTACGATGAAACGCCAAGTGTAACAGCGTCGAAGACCAAGATTTAGCTTGAGAATCTTTTCACCATACGTATTGATCGGTGTATTATTGGCAGCAAACAATCTATATGGGCTTGTAGTCTTGCTTTTGTCTCGCGCGGCAGCAGCTAACACGGAGATGTCGGCACCCGTATCCACCAAAAATCGTTCCCGCGTATTGCGGTCGAAAACGCACAGGCGGTTTGTTGTTACGGGAACATCGACGTCCGCCACGGTCGATGTTGCAGCTAGTTTAAATATGACGTAGACGTAGAGGGTTGGTTCTTCTTTCTTCGACAGCATGGTGACTCACACCGCCTTGCTTTATCACCGAAACGATAGTGAAATCTGCACTCCCATGTAGGATCGCCGGGCTTTACTGCAGATCTATTATTCTCGCGGGATTGTGAGCGCGAACGATAGGGTTGGCGTCCTCGCTGGTATTGTTGTGTAGGCCGACTGCGCAGCTCCGCTACCTCAAAATTCAATTTTTCAATCTGCTTAGTAAGTACTTCTAATTGCGTAGATAACACGGAGTCTGTTGATACTGCCGCAATGGTAGGGGGCTCCGAGTACTCAACCATCTTGTCGGCCATAGCAGCTAGCGTATCAAGCGATGATTCGGTGTTAACTGAAAGCACGACCCGAATTTGTGTAGGTAAGTGATTCAGCCACTCAATTCGTAGTCCTTCGTCAGTGATCATACCACTGCCTAGTTCTCGCATCTTCCGTAATAGCTGGGAGGGTTTTTGATCGCCCAACTCGAGACCACTGATAAGCTTCTGGAAGTTCTTAACGTCTGACTTGTCGTATACTGTAAGCAGACGTTTCTTTACCGTTTCGTATTTGTTGGAAGCTGGCGGGTTGTATAAAATGTCAGTGATATGTTGCAGATCGACGGCTTGTAATTGTTGTAACACGTAGCGAAATCTCTGGTCGTCTGTAGTCTTTAGAGGGTCTACGACTGCTTCAAATTGAATAAACCAGGCTCGTGGTATTTCACGCCAAAACGGTAACAGTCTTGATTGAATAGACACCGCAGCTAACTCCGGAACGATCTTCAATTCTTGAGAAGTGCTGGTACTTGCGCTCGCCGGTACACTAGGGCCTTCACCTTCTGACATCCTGATTGTTGCTTGATCACGACGGTACAGATACAGGAACAATGATGATGCTTGTATGCAACACGGTCGGGGTCACCAATGTGGGGGTAAGGTGTTCTTGAGAATAAAATATAAATCTTGATTACAAAATGAGTGTATTTTCCGTATAACTACGCTACTTAAGTACTAAAATTATCACTAAGGTTGCGACGCGGCTAAAGGAGCGGTGTGTGTCCTTACCATGTTTTTGCTCTGTATCCGTCACGCGCATGCGCGGTTAGCGCAGCGTCGTCCTTCTCGCACGACTATAAAATGAGCGGGTCGCGCGCGGCCGATTTAGTGTCCGCCGTGCTCCGACGCTGGAATGTTGCTTGTCGGTGTGCCGCTGATACAACACGCATGTGGTACGAGACTCCCACAGTATAATATGTATGTATTTACAAAAAAAAATGTATCTAAGTATGTTTATCCGCATTCTAGAACCCATAACACAAGCTAGTTTAGCTATGCTTACTTTGGGTCTAGATAGCGTTGTGTAGAATGTCCTACAATATTTATTTATTTATTTTTAAAATATTAATTAATTATGTTTTTAAATGCATATTATGTAATATATAAAAATATTGCCCTACCAACATCGGGTACCGGTGGTTAGGGCTCCAGAGAGAGGAACCTGCATCTATCTAACCCTTCATCACCATACTCTTTTCCCTACTAAGTGTCACGCATGCGTTCATAGAAAAATCTATTTACATTTGTTTTTCTTACAGGGAAAGCAACAACAAACAAAACGTACAACGACCTTCTTCCAGTTCTGCAACGCTGAGTCTGGTATATTGTTGTGCACAGACGTAGCGGCACGAGGTCTGGACATTCCTGCTGTCGATTGGATCGTGCAGTATGATCCGCCAGATGATCCCAAGGTATGGTTTCCGTCCCATACATATTTATACAGTCTGTGTCTAGGATCTAATTTCGGATTTTTCATGGTAGCCCACCATGAAAAATCCGAAATTTCGAGCCTGCAAGAAATACGAATTAAAGACGTATTCTAGAACGATATTCAGTACCAAATCTCTATTTATCTGAGTCTGACGACAGATTGTATAGTCCTTAAGAGTATACATTATATTATTTTAAAGAGCGCGCGTATCACTCAGGTGTTTGGCAATAATAAAGTAAGCAGATGCTTTGCGATGGTATAGTACACCTATAGTGAAGTTTCATGCATTACCGAAAATATCAATAGGTGCACTTACCCAATTTTGACATAACATATCGAATTAACTATGTATTAGGTATGTATTTGTGAAGTCACTTTGACGGGTTTTGTTTTGCTACTGATTGAGGTTGAGCCAGGATCCTTGCTACTGTTCATACCCGTGCTTATTGTTCATACTTAGTTAGGCGCGCTCTATAGCAATGTATACTCCAAGGTATAGACATTTAATGTGTGAAACATTTGGTCTATACAATCTGCCCTCAGATAAATCGAGATTCAGAATCTTCGGACACTATGAAACCACGACGACGGTTTTCTTCCGATAAAGTATAAGGCGAACCGAAGTGTCATGTACCGTCTTCGGATCCGATCTAAAGGGGATTGGGTAATCTAGTATGGACAGTGGCGTCCTTAATTTTTTCAGCGGCCATCAATAATTTTGATATCGCTTCATTGTACTGTGTTAAACAAACGTACAAATGTCATTATTTTCATTGTAAGTAATATCGGAGCTGCGATATACAGGGTGCAACATTTCGACTTTACCTTGAAGGAAAGTACCCTCATACTAAAGATAGCGAATTTTACTTAAAGGAAACATTACCTTATTTTTAAAAAGAAACAAAACTGCATTCAAAGACTTTTGAAAATGCCACACCCGGTAGTCGAACCGACTAATATCTTACAAAACCTTCTCTTTCATGGATTTCCTTTTATTTAATTTACCATGTTTTTAGAGAGATTTGATCCTTATGATCGACCCTATCGATTGATGCAATAAAAATACAGGGTGTTATTTTTTCGAATTGTAGTCGGTTCGATTATAAGGCGTGGCAAACGATTTTTCAGCATTCCTTAAATGCAGTGCTGTTTCTTTTTTTAAAACAGACTAAACTGTATTCAAAGTTTTCTGAAAATGCCACACCTGGTAGTCGAACCGACTAAAATCTTTCTAAATCTTCTATTTCATGGATTTCTTTTTATTTCATTTACCAAGTTTGTTAAAGACATTTGATCGTTGTGATCGACTCTATCGATTGATGCAATAAAAATATAGGATGTTATTTTTGCGAATTATTCGATTGTGAGACGTGGCAAACGATTTTTCAGCATTCCTTAAATGCAGTTCTGTTTCTTTTTAAAAAAATACTAAACTGTATTCAAAGTTTTCTGAAAATACCACACTTGTTAGTCGAACAGACTAAAATCTTTCTAAATCTTCTATTTCATGGATTTCCTTTTATTTAATTTACAAAGTTTGTTAGAGAGATTTGTTCCTTATGATCGATCCTATCAATTGATGCAATAAAAATACAGGGTGTTATTTTTTATAATTTTAGTCGGTTCGATTACAGGGCGTGGCAAGCGATTTTTCGAAATTCCTTAAATGCAGCTTTGTATTTTTTTAAATAAGAGAGTGTTTCCCTTGAATGAAATTAGCTATTTCCGGTAGTAAGAGTAGGTCTTTTCCTACATATTGACATCCAAGAAGTAATTGTAATCAATTAGCCTATTGCAGACTACTGCTAGACATAGGCCTCTACTAATGTGCGCCATTTCAGTCCATCTGGCTAGGGGGGGCTACTTTCCGTTTTCCTTCTCGCTAGGAATAGTACTCTAAATACTGGAGATAGCGAATTACATTCAAAGGAAATGTTTTCTTATTTAAAAAAAGAAACAGAACTGCATTTAAGGAATGCCGAAATATCGCTTGCTACACCCTGTAATCGAACCGACTAAAATTCGAAAAAATAACACCCTGTATTTTTATTGCATCAATCGATAGGATCGATCATAAGGATCAAATCTCTCTAACAAACTTGGTAAATTAAATAAAAGGAAATCCATGAAATAGAAGGTTTAGGAAGATTTTAGTCGGTTCGACTACCGGGTGTGGCATTTTCAGAAAACTTTGAATGCAGTTTTGTTTCTTTTAAAAAATAAGGGAATGTTTCCTTTCAGTGGAATTCGCTATCTCCAGTATTTAGAGTACTTCCATCTAAGTAAAGTTGAAAAATATCACCCTGTATAGCTAAGTCCCGATATAGTTTAGAGAAGTTTGTCCATAGTAACTTTTGATCACTTTATACTGTACTTTCATATTATACCAATTTCATTGATGGCCGCTCAATTCCAACACGACGCCAACATTACCCAACCCCCTTTGTTCCATGGGACCGATTACCCGTAACTTCGGTCTGCAACTGTGATGTTTCATAGTAGACCTGACTGATTGCCAAGATATTATTCAAAAATGTTACTATATATGTAGTTACATTATTTTATTGATGTATAAATGTGGAGTAGAATACCTGTTCTACTCCACATTATACATCAATAATCTGTACCTACAGAGAACCCTAAATTATGTGTATTATTATTTCAGGAGTACATCCATCGTGTGGGCAGAACTGCAAGAGGTCTTGGTACCAGTGGACATGCGCTGTTATTTATGCGCCCCGAAGAACTTGGTTTTCTTGGATATTTGAAGCAATCAAAAGTAAAACTCGATTCGTTTGGATTCTCCTGGAGTAAAATTGCTGACATACAATTACAGGTTAGTAAAAATATTTATTTTTAAAAGGAGTTCCCTACAAAGGCGGATGGGCAAAAAGATATAATTATGTCGTTGCATAGGTCTTTTCAATTGGAACAATAATCATTATGACAGCTTTGTTGTTACTGCTGTCCGTTTGAAGCTATGAAGCTTTTTCATCATCATCTACATATAGACGTATTCTCCTGATTGCATCTGTGGCCAAGATGACCTCGAAGCTCAGGGTTCGCCTTCCGGCTCTTCCTCCTCCACTTCGCACGATCTTGGGCGTCCATGGTAGTGAGACCATTTGCACGCATGTCACCCTCCACGACATCAAGCCAGGACTTCTTTGTCCTACCCCTTAGACCTGGAGCCGGCGGGGGCGCCATTGCCAGGCATTTGTTCCCCACGTAGCCTGGCGGTTACCGCAAGACGTGGCCGCACCTTTTTTTTTTTTTTTTTTTATCGTGCGAAAAATCCCCACGGATACCTCCCCCGCCGGAGTCGGAGGAGGAGGTTATGTCGGACTCGAACCGACTAAAACGCACGCCTTCTGTGGGCCGTCAGTTGCCGGAGGTGAGATTGTCATAGCCATATACCTCGCACCCCGGCCGACCCAGGGCCATATCTCTCGATATGGCCCTCTTCCGGTGTGGGGACCACGGAGTCCCCAACTCGCCCCCGGGTATGGGGGGGCACGCAATGCGTGCCACCGCCGTGGCCTGCTTCTGCTAGGGTGACAGGCGACCCCACCCGTCACCCCCAGGCCCGCGCTCATGGGGGGCGGAGGTCATTCTGCGACCTCCGACGCCCGAGTTGCCGCCGCTTGTCGCGGGCCGCGCGGTCTGCGATTCTCCTTCGCTCCTCGCGGGCCGCAAGGGCTGCGATTCTCCTTCGCTCGCACTCCGCCGCCCACTTCACGAGCATCACTTGCTTGCAGAAGGAGGCGCCGGCGGCCCACGCATCCGCGCAGCGAACCATAGCTGCGAGCAAGGTGGCGAGCGTGAGAGCTCTCACTCCCAGGGTCGCCACCAGCTCCCGTCTCGGCGTCTCCCACGCCGGACACTCAGTGAGCGTGTGCAGCGCTGAGTCCTCGCTCGCGTCGCGGTGATGGCACTCGGACGTTGGCTCTTTCTTCGCGGTCCGATGCAGATACCGTCCGAAGGATCCATGATCGGTGATGATCTGCGTCAGCCAGAACGAGAGGCCGCCGTGTGGCCTCTCTAGCCACTCCCCCATTATTGTCTTACCGCCGCTACTACGGCGCGCCCTGCGCGTGGTTGCCCAAGTTGTAGCTCCCACTCCGCCACCATGTTCCTGTGGAGCCGAGATCTCACGGCCCGAATTTCTTCAGGCTCAGGATCGTGTCCCCGCTCCCGCGCCGCCTTTCGGAAGCGGTATAGCGCCGAAAGGGATCTCGCTTCCAGGATCCACGGTAGCGATCCGGCGAGGAGACTCGCTGCTTCAAAGGATATCGTGCGGTACCCCCTGATGGCCCTGATGGCCACAATCCGCTGCGGTCTACGCAGCAGGTCCACGTGCCTGGCTCGCAGGTTGTCTGCCCATACGGGGCTCCCATATAGAGCCATGGACCGCACGACACCCGCGTAGAGTCTCCTGCAGGAGTCCTCCGGGCCCCTCAAATTGGGCAGCAGACGCTTCAGAGCGTTAGCTGTTAGCACCAATTTGGGGACCAGACTTCGGAAATGTTCCCCGAAGTCCCACCGACCGTCGAGTACGAGCCCCAGATATTTCATCTGGGGCTTGATGTCGATGAGAGTGTCTCCCACTGTGATGCTGGATCCCGCTGGTGGTCCGCGCCGAGGTCCATGAAAGAACAAGACGTGGCCGCACCAGCGAAGGCGGCTCTCTTGCATTTATCCGCGATGTTACGGACATGGAGGGTGCCGCGGATGCGACAGTTCTTTACGCGATCTTTACGCGTGACGCCGCACATCCACCGCAACATTTTCATCTCCGTGACTCGCAGCTCTTGCTTGTGTCGCTCCAGCAGCGGCCACGCCTCACAACCGTACAAGAGGACAGGCCTAATGATCGTCTTATAGACCTGCCCCTTCAACCTGACTGGCATTTTGGAATCACAAGTGACGCCAGTCATTTCTCGCCACTTGGCCCACGCGGCAGCAATGCGTGCCTTGACGTCGTGGTCGATCTCATCTCATCGGTCACATGAAGTACAGATTCCAGGTACTTAACCTGGTCCGTGCGCTCGACCAAATCATCGCCTATGCGGACGGGTGTGGGATCTGTGGAGTTTAACGCCAAGTATTCTGTCCTCGCTACATTTAGCTTCAGACCGCCGTTCTCAAGCGCTTCTTTTCACCCTTTCACGCGCCGCACTATCTGCTCCTGTCCGCGTCCATCAGCGCAATATCTTCAGCATACATGAGCAACCACGGAGGCTGCTCATGTGAATTTCTGATGCTGTCCAACAAAACGTCTAATACCACGCTGAACAGGTAAGGACTAAGGACGGATCTTTGGTGTACCCCGACGGTGATGGGGAAGGCTTTCGAGTCACCAACAGCAGCAGTCCGAACCACGGAACCGGAATCGTAGTACATGTTTCGGATGGTGTCAATGTAAGTCTCTGGAACTCCCTTGGTCCGCAGTGCCCAGCAGATCACCGCGCGAGGCCTTCTGCATGTCTATGAATAGGCAGTGCAGAGGCGTGTTCTTCGCCCTGTATTTCCCCGCCACAGCCCTTAGGGCGAACACTGGGTCCATGGTCCCGTGCCCGGGACGGAACCCGTACTGACACTCCGAGAGTGTACTTTCCTGTCGGATCCGGGAGTCGATTATCCGCTCATAGAGCTTTTATTGCTTAAGAAAAATATTAAACAATTATTTATATCCACGTACTTCACAGACTTAAAGGTTTAAAGAAAACATTTTTGAACAGGGAAAATGAGAATTATTTAATTGGTCTCATGGGTGGTCTATAATAACACCGCATAAAAATGTTGCGGGTGCATTAAATCCTGCATGAATTGCATATCCTAAATTCCAGATAATTGATATTATATGTGCACATGTGCCCATCGTTCGTCGTCCTGTTAGGCATGTACAGTCAGCGTCAATAGTAGCTGATCAAAAACTGAGTTCCAAAAGTATTGACTCTATAATTTTTTTTAATAACCTGACTTACTTCTGTTTAATATTAATCACTTGCGTTAAGGTTTCAAAATAATCAAAAATAACGATTTTCAAAATAAGCTGATTCGTTTTTATTTCAATACTCTTAACTATATTGTGTTTTTAAAGTGACTGATATTTAACTGAATCAAAATAGTCAGACAAAAAGAGAAGTGGTATTATTCAATTATTACCAGTGCGTGCAGCAGCAGGATCGGCAGCTCGAGCGAAGGAGAATCGCAGACCTTGCGGTTCGCGAGGAGCAGAGGAGAATCGCGTACCGTGTAGCCCGCGACGAGTGGCGGCAACTTAGGCGTCGGAGGTCGCAGAACGACCTCCGTCCCCGCAGGGCGCGGTCCTGGGGGTACCGGATGGAGCCGCCTGTCACCCTAGCAGAAGCAAGCGGCGCGCATTGTGTGCCTCCCCATACCCGGGGGCGAGTTGGGGACTCCGTGGTCCCCACACCGGAAGAGGGCCAGATCCAGAGATATGGACCTGGGTCGGTTGGGGTGCGAGGTATATGGCTACGACAATCTCACCTCCGGCAACCGATGGCCCACAGACGGCGCGCGTTTTAGTCGGTTCGAGTCCGACATAGCCTCCTCCTCCGGCTCCGGCGGGGGAGGTCTCCGTGGCGATTTTTCGCACGATAAAAAAAAAAGTGTGACGCCCCTGGTGTTGCACATGTCTATAGGCCACGGTAACCACTTCCCATTAGGTGGGCCGTGCGCTTGACTGCCACTTAAGTGGCATAAAAAAAGTACTATTCTCTAACTTTTACTATTCGACGAGCCCGCAGCAATCGATCAATCATATTAAAGAAAAAGGTTGTGCTCGCCGACGATTCTATGACGGGATTGGTCGATGGCTCTACGGGGAGCCAGCAGCGCTGTACTTGTCGACGAGTGAAAGTTAGAGAATAGCACTGATGGTCAAAGTAGTAGGACCACGGGCCCATAATGGATTAATCACATATTTGGGAATTTTAAAAAGCAATTAATTTTAACTACAATAGCAACCGATGCTATATTAAAAAAAAACCATAAGCTAGTTTTGCACCATCAATCCCCACATGTTAAAAAAAAAGAGTATTCAATCATCTCATTTTTAGACTTGGGCATTTTTATTTGAAAATGAGGTCGCTTTTTTGTTTAAGCATCAAAGTATGTAAATATAAATATATTGAATAAAAAGGTATTTGATCGTGTTTGAAACATAAAGAGGTACAATTTCAATAATAGTTATTATGTTTAAAAAAAAGTATTTTTTGTAGCAGATAAGAACAAAAAATCAAAAATATAAGATTTTCCAATTTTTCTCAAAAAACGGTAAGGTAATGTGAAAAACAATTCATTAAAAAGTTGTGGACCTTGTTATCATCTATAACTTTTTTTTTCGATAGGAAATCTAGTAGTTTCGCTGCAAAACGAGGATAATAATTTTTCACGCTTAAAATGCACGCCATTTCACCCCGTAAGTACTTCATAGCGAGTTTAATTTATTTATCTGGGGGCACGGCAGTGCCCCCGCCAAGTCGAGCAAACAGAGCGGCACGGCCGTAACACTATTTTCTCGAAGCAACTCAGGCCATTTTCGACCCCCCAGAACTTCGTTATGGATAAACCTAGAAGCCTGAATCTTCGGTTAACAAGTGGGCTCTGTATTAACACTGTGTATTTCAAATTTCATTCAATTTGAACCAGTAGTTTAAGAATTATAACTAGTCAAAGTTTGCAAATTTTGTCACTCACTGACTGACCGATCATCAAAAGTCTAAGGCACTTCTAGCAGACGTAGAAGCCTCAAATTTAGAACATAAGTAGTGTTTAGTGTACAACCCAAGGGAAAATTAAAACATTCTTCAATTTCAGCAATTTCACCAACTGCATGCATAAATAACTTTGTAATCTCATATAAATATATAGGATTACAAAGTTACATATGCTGTGAATGCTTCAGTGTACGTGAATCCATCCACTATACTAATATCAGTCTGACGAAGTATTATAAAATGCGAAAGTAACTATCTGAGCGTCGGTCAGTTATTAGTGTTATTAGTTATTTTCGCTTTCACGCCTAAACTACTAACTGAATAAACTTGATAACGAAAAGTGAAGAAGTACAACTGGGAGTGTGAGTGGGTGTGGGTGTGGGAGTGGGAGTGGGCGTGGGAGTGGGAGTGGAAATGGGAGTAGGAGTGGGAGTGGGCGTGCTAATCTACAAAAAGAACTGAAATCCCTTCAAAAACAATACTTGTAAAAAGATACCAAGTCTCGCCGCCCTCGCTTCTTCTACCGCAAAAAGTTATGAGATCCATGTAATACCAAGTCGGTTAATTTATTCAGTCCCTACTTCAGGGACCTTCTGTCCTAAGTTATTACGTAATAAGCTTTTAAGTTTTAAATAAAATAAATTGACTTGGCCATCGCATGGAAACACAATCTATCGCACATTAAATAAGATTGTTTAGTGCGATTGCCAAGACAATTTATTATATTTAAAACTAAAAGCTCATTACGTAATAACTTAGGACAGAAGGTCCCTGAAGTAGGGACTGAATAAATTAACCGACTTGGTATTACATGGATCTCATAACTTTTTGCGGTAAAAGAAGCGAGGGCGGCGAGACTTGGTATCTTTTTACAAGTATTGTTTTTGATGGGATCCTATTGTTCTTACCATATTTCTTTTCATTTAGAACCGGTCTCATGCTGTTATCAATTATTTCCCAATTCCCTTATTTTTGACGCTATCTGCACCGGGCTGTATCATCATCACTACATATTATAAAACAAAGTCGCTGTCGCTGTCTGTCCGTCCCTATGTATGCTTAAATCTTTAAAACTACGCAACGGATTTTGAAGCGGTTATTTTTTAGTAGATAGAGTGATTCAAGAGGAAGGTTTATATAATACATGCATAATATTGTAGAGAAACACTGCTAAATTTAGAGGTTTCTAATGTTAATCGGGATTTCTGCTTGAATTTATTTTGCCATGCGTTACTTTCATATTGCGATAGCTCCCAAAGTATTCATTATAATTATATAGTGTGTATGGCAATTTTGATCTACATTAAATGTACAACGTATCTAAAGTATTTAATTGGATGAGGAATAACAATATATAGTCAGTCGAAAAACGCGGAATATGCCCAATCTTACAACTGAAGACCCGCGACGGCAAGCGATTTTAATGGATTCGAGTCCGGCTGATGGATGGGAGTAGTGTCCCAGTGAACTTTATCACGAAAAAAAAGTTGGAACGGAATACGAATTCCACGCGGGCGAAGCCGCGGGCAACAGCTAGTTAGGAATAATCAGTAATAGAAACTATGTAAGTAGCCACTACAAAATTCTCTTGACACATAAAACAAAAGGCAGAACACAATATTTAAATAAAAATAAAAATCAGCATTCTAAAAAGGTTTATGTTCGACGAAAGTTTTATTCTTATTTCAGGTACTTTTGAAACTTTTTATAGAACCATTGTATGTAATACTTTTGAAAATTTCTGATACTGCTTTACTTTTGGTGGATAGTTTTTTTTGCATTATGAAAATATTCATGTACCAAACACTTTTGCGACGCGGTTTTGTCAGACAATTGTGATATATCTTGCAATGCATTTCTTTTGGACAATTCAGATACTACGCTACTATTGATGTTGACTGTACAATAATGTTCTATTATACTATTGCTGTTTACATTTTGGTCGTTGTTTATTAAAATGTAGCAATAGTATATGAAAATGAACTCTAAATGATTACTCACGAGCAATGTAAACAAACGACTGATTACCTTGTGACACGCGCTGCGCCGGCGGCGGCGCCGCGCTTGTTCCTTACAAACTGTTTCTGAGGGTAGGTAGGTTTTAAAAGTAAACCTACCTACCCTCAAAACAGGCAAATGCCTGAACGCGTACGCGCGTTATTACAGTGTCGGGATATGTATAAAAATATTAAACATTAGTATCTGTCTTAATCTTAATAAGATAGAAAATATGAACCAATCATTGTAAATATTGAATAAATTGAAATTTTAATATTTTTCTCAAGTAATTAAAAGCTTCATCACTCCAAACGGACAGCAGTAAAAACAAAGGTGTCATAACAATAGGCTATTTGACAACATTAAAAATATACTACAAATTATGGTCATCCTATTAGAAAATAATGTTAAAAGACCTACGAGACTACAATTTACTCTCAAATATGTGTATTTTATGAGAATTTCAAATATAAAAATGTTATATTTTGTTGATTTATTGTCTACTAGCTTTTGCCCGCGGCTCCGCCCGCGTGGATGTCGGTTATCGCGACCAAACATAGTCTATGTCCTTTCTCAAGGTCTAACCTACCTCTATACCAAATTTCATCAAAATCGGTTCAGCGGTTTAGTCGTAAAAGTGAGACAGACAGACAGACAGAGTTACTTTCGCATTTATAATATTAGTAGGGATGACAAAAACGCTCGTGATTGGTCAGAGCTCTGGGTGACGTCATTTCTACAAAATATCTCCAGTTGTATGATGCTATTATTGTTGTTTCGGTGTTATTATTTGCTTTTTCCTTGATTATCGCGAGTTTTATGGACATATTTTGTGATTAAGTTCGAAATGGATACAAATTTTGTGCGAGCTGATAATAACAGCAATTTACCTACAATAGACAGTTGTAGACGTGACGTCACAACTCACACGCATCGCCATGTTTAAATATACCTTTTTTTCGCGCACATTTGAAAATTTAAACTTTATCATTGATTTTTTAACATAATGCATTGTTTTTTTTTTACAGAAATATTAATGTGATATGTTTATACTGTAATGTGCAATCATTTAAAATGGTTTTTAAAAATTAGTCAAATAGCCTATTGTTGTTCTAATTGAAAAGACCTATCTAACGATATATATCATGTTGCTATTGGAGGGTGGTCCCAATATGCCCATCCTCCTTTTGAAGCAATTATTATGCTATGGCTTTAGAAAAAAAAAAGCTGGAAAGGGAACATCTAGGACAGGACTTGAACTCGCGACCCAGTCTAGAATCCGCACCTGGGCCCATACCATGAACCCTTAAAACAGGTCAATAATTGAACTGCTGTCATTCTACCAACTGCAAATGTCACTTTGTAATGTCATATAAATATATAGGATTACAAAGTGACATTTGCAGTTGGTATAATGACGGCAGTTCAAATATTGTCCTGTTTTAAGAGTTTATGGTAAGGCCGCTGCTATAAAGTCCCGCGACAAAACTCGGAACTGAAAATGACACGGTGGCCATGCTGTGTTCGTTGGGTCAGGCCATGATAGTAAGGTTTAAGGTGCCCACTCATTAACAGTCCGCCTGCAGTTTCTGGTCCTATCGGGCGACCTGCAGTTCTAAGCCAATAGCGCCTACACACTATAGCGATTTTGGCCTGCTGGCAGTGCCTTGCTGCTACTTTTGTGGCTACACACTAGCAGTTGTGAGTCGACAGTTTCCCAACAATCGCCTGTCCACACACTACATTAGTCATCATAATGTTATTACCTCAGAAGAATAACATTATTTTATTCTTTTAGTCTGATGTTATAATACGTAAAAAATGCTGACACGAGACGTCTCGGTCGACAGGCCGCCGGCCGGCGCTGACCGGTATCGTCAAGCACACACACACACACTCTCGGATCGTATTAGCCGTCAGTCCAAAACCGTAAACGAAACTGTGTGGGCTATTGCGATTAACTGGCAAACTGATAATGATATCATCCTGTTATCGTTCGGTAAACTGTTGGGCGCTTTAGAGTTGCCAGCATATTTTTTCATGATGTAGTAGTGGGAATTATAGTTCCCGGCATATATCTTGATACATAATATAGTTCACAGCATGTACATTGTGTACAAAACAATTATGCAATATGCACCGTACACGTTTTTTTTTGTGTTTTTTGAAGATAGCATGATGTGCTACGGCGACAGAGGAGCTCAAATCTACCAATAATTTTAAAAAGTGTATTGGTGAGAGATTTCACAACACAATCCAAGACCTTTCTCTAAATACACTTTGGCTAAAGGTTTCACTGTTTTCACAAAAACGTAGCTTTGTGACTGAATGAAGCTTTTTGACTCCTTGACAAAATTAATTGTTGTTTTAAGTAACTCGATTACTGGGCTAACGTTCTAACGTAGGAAACGCGAGAACATAGGTAACTTCTTAAGTTCTGCGGTTCAACTACATTCATATCTGAACAACAAAAGATCTGGCAAAATATAAAAACGAAACTGGCAACATTACATGTTCCGACTGCTATGCCACGTCCAAGGGACTTATTTCTTGGCGCGTACTCTACCGGGATTTTAATCGATTTATAAAATGCACATGGAGCAATAATAAATGCAAAAGGCTATATTTATCTTAAATTACATCATATTTTTGTTACAGCTCGAGAAATTAATATCAAGAAACAATTACCTGAATCAGTCTGCAAAAGAAGCGTTCAAAAGTTATTTGCGCGCTTACGACTCTCACCACCTCAAACATATATTCGACATCAATACCATCAACATGGCAAAAGTATCAAAGTCTTTTGGTTTCACGGTACCACCAGCTATTGAACTTAAGGTGGCGAACAAAGGACCTCCTCAGAAGAGGAAAGGAGGAGGAGGTTATGGATACTACAAGTCATTAAACTCCACAGCAACTTTCAATAAAAAAGCAGAGAAAACAAAAATATACAGACAAAAGGGCAACAATAACAAATCCGTCGGCTAGTTACTATTGAATAAATAATAAATCAGTTCTATTTCATCTATGTTATCGTTTTATTGCACTATATTTCAAAGAGTCATACTCTTAACCTAAGTCAACATGTTGTGGTCAACAATGTTTGTTATCAGACCCATAACTTTCAAATGTACACAATATTACATTAACTTGATAACTTAGAATATAAATATCTTATGTCCGTATGGATTGAGGAGCCACTTCAGATTTAAAAAGGCAGCTCGCCCCCTTATTTAGTAGGGAAGTAAATAATTTTGTAGGCCAAATTCTGAAATTTGTAGTAAAATATTTCTAAAGTTATATCAACGTGAATGTGGCTCCTCAATCCAAACATCTGAATTGAGGAGCCACCTGAAACTCGGAAAGTATTTCATGTACAGTCGAATTCAAAAGTGCAGTAGCAATCCTACGTAACTATAGCGTCAACATTCTAGCGCTACTTGTGACCTTTTTCTTTTAAGACAATTTACACACACACATAAATTGTTCTTCCGTAGGAATATTATCGATAATTTCGTTGTCACTACGTAAGCAACCCGTGGCCGGGTGGTTAAAGCATGAGGTTTATGGAAATGCAAAGGTTGATGGTTCAAATCCTACGATCTTGCAATAACACTTTTTGTGTTTCATTTATAAATTAATATCATTGTATTATTTGTTAAATTTTAGCAAATATCAACATAAAATGTAAAAAGAATGCAAACTTCATGCAAAATTACTTTTTCAATATTTAAAATTATATTTTTGTCATAAATATAAAAAATCGTTATAAGCTAGAATCGAACCTGGAACCTCTTATCATTGTGCATCTACAGTATCTTGCTTAACCCACTTAGCTATCAGTTAATTTACTAAGTTGGTAAATTACTGTATTAGTATCCAATGACACACACACACATATGTAAACACAAAACCGGGCCGGCGCGCGGCCGCACGCCACGCCATTTTGAGCCTTGTTGGGCTAATGCACTTATGAACTCTGACTGTACATTTTTAAAAATTTTGTATCATTTAGTAGTAATTGTGTATAGTATCTACTAAAAATCTGAGCCCCGTACTGTTTATATTCAAGAATATACAATACTTTTAATATGGCTCCTCAATCTATACCTATGAGCGTGCATTGCCATGAAAGTTATTGGTCAATTTATATTCCACTCTAAAGACATTTAGTAGTAAGTGTGTTCGAATTTGTAGTATATAGACAAAGTAATAGAACTGAGTGAATTTAATAAATAAACGCATTTCATTTGGCTCCTCAATCGTGACGTCTGCATAATAAATAATTGACTGTACCTACGTGAGATCAAAACGGAATAAAATACCAGAGACACTAACATTTAGTATAAATGTCTACTAAATACATATTATGCACAGATCAACATTGTATATCGATGCCTAACAGCCAAAAAGGGATAAGCGACATATTTTGGGATTTTGAGTTATATACATAGTCAGAATCGTATTTTTTTTCTGCGTCGTTTGATCCGGGTTACGTGTTTCTAAGCGAATTTTTATGTCGTTTAAGCAATTGTAAAATTATAGATATGAGACTTTTTTTTTCTATATAAACGACCAAAATTTTGACAAGAGGCTAGCCTAGAACTAAAGTGGTCTATGATACAAAATGAAAATTTTGAGTTATCAAACGAAACGCGATTGAAGTCACTATGTGCTTATGAATGTATGTTATGTTGATGTTAAACATTTATACGGTAGTTAAATACATAACTTAGCTATCCATACGCAATTTTAGCGATAATTAGGATATTACACAACAAATAAATATTAAAAACAAGGAAAAATGTCACTTAGACCACTTTGGAATTATCACAATTTAGAAAACCTCAAAATGCACAAGTGGATTATCACGCGATTGAGGGGAAAAAACTGTTAAAATAAAAAAATATTGGTCATATTAAACATTTTAATCAAAAAAACCTTTGTAAGTAATAATTATCGTTATCATATCCATCCATATCATGGAGAAGGAAATGATAGCGGAGTTGTTGCAAAGGCAATCGAGTCGCGTGCTTCCATACTGTCAAAAGGACTCCTATATGAGCATTTCTCAAAATAATTGCACCATCTAAAGATAATGTCCAAAAATAAAAATGTTAAAATAAAGTTATTCATTTTGTTTTTATTTGTAGATAGGTGTCTAAAGATTTTGAAAATGAGGTTTATTTCGTTGTTTAATTTGTAAATAAGTAGAGAAATGTGTAGAAATATGCCGAAGGGGGAGAAATATTCCTATTTTGTTACCTACTATCAATTACGTTAATTAAAACATCAAATCAATTTAGACAACTTTTAATGATTTAAATAGGGTGTCATAAACATCATTTAACGTTTCTAAAAAAAACTTAACATTTACACAGCAACATGTTACTTAAAAGCTGTAATTATATCCTTTACGTTACTATTTGTCCACAACTCTGTTTTATAATCACATTATAGAAGTTTTGATGTTGTTTTATTATAAAGTACGTTCAGAAATTAAAATAATATTACATTAATTTATACTTTTTTGCATAAAAATGGCAGGTTTAGTTAAATAATAATATATTTTTAAAAGAAATACGTTCGGCTTTTATGGGACAGTAACAAAAATGGAATACTGGTAACGAAATAGGATTTTATAAGGCTAGTGTTCATTGTGATACATTTTTTTTCTTATTTTTTCCAGAGCAGCCATAAGTAGGGCCACCCTCTGTTACCGGCTTATCCTTGAATTTTGGGACACCCTGTATAAATATTTTGCTTTAATCCTTTCTAAGTTTCGTATTCGCTGCTCCTCCATCTTTTCTGGGTTTTGTTTGAGTTTTTCGCGGTACCGCCTCATTTTTTCAGCCGGGGTTAGAGGCATTTTTATTGAGAGCTGTAAAAAAATTAAGCGTAACCATGCTCAAACATTTAACGGTCTTTTTAATCAATCCTAATGGTTACATATCAAAATACCGAAGTTTACATTACCGTATTTCATAATGTAAATTTTAGAGTGTGGTCAACATAATATATCATTATCATCATCATACAATCACGCCTTCATCCCCGGAAGGTTAGGCAGATGTGAATTAACACCCACATTTCACCAATCTTTTTATTAGGTCCCAACTCTCACGTAATAGAGGGTGAGCCTATTGCCGTTTTCCGGGCACTATTGTTGACTCGAGCCATGTATAGACTAAGTTGGACTGTATATATTATAATATAGAGGTCATTCTCATGCTCTTTTAACCTATATTATGTGTCCAAGTCATGGCGCGCAATGTCCACCCCGCACAATTCGACTTGGATAGATTAGGTTAGAAAGCTAAAAAAATAACCACCGAAACATTTGATTTTCGAGATTTGAAACTTCGGGATTTTGTACTTCGTGACTTTGAACTTCGTGATTCGGTATTTTGAACATTCGATCAAACGAACATTCGGGATTTTGATTTTCGGTCGAAACGAAATACCGAAGTACGATATACCAACGTATGAAAGTATTATATCGTACTTCGGTATTTAATACATTCGGGATTTTGATTCTCGGTATTTTAATACGTAACCATCCTAATGACGTTCGCCGGTGAAAGCAAAAAGCAGATGGCGCCAGCATAGCTTGTTCCCAAAACATTGCATTTTTGTATGGATCATATCATAAAACAATTCCAAACAGCTACAATGACGCGCTGTATTGTTTCTAAATGCGCCGAAGTCGGCACGCACCAAATGCCAAAGGATATAAAAATACGAAAGCTTTGATTAAAAACCATCCGTCGCCAATTATTAATTATTACCAAAAGTACGAGGTTATGTGGTTTTAGGTTGCCCAGAACAACAGATAAGTATTTTAAAATTTAGCCCACCATATCAGAAGCTGAATATCATGCATTAGTTCCGTCTTTACTATGACCGCACTTTTAGATTAAAACAAGTAGATATTTAAAAGCTGCATTTGTAAATAAACTAACAAAACCGACTGAAAAATACTGACAACAAGCTCCGAATCTATTTCATACTACTATCACAAATCTGTAATATATAACAATAATACAACTAAAAAAAACAAAGAAATTGACGCCGTCGTCGACTCAGCCTAATGATTTCCTATTTTGTTACTCTCTTTTCCATTTATACGTTACCACACAAAAGTAACAAAAAAAGAAGTAACGAACCGAGTACAACATAATTATTTTATTTGTAAACATATACAACTTAAACGATTACTCTTATTCGATTTAATTTAGGAAATCAAGATTGGGAGCTTTAATAGTAGTCTCAGTGAAATAACAATAAAATCTGCACTTACCTATGTTTTTTGAGTAACAAAGCTGGAATTTTTTTCTGACCGCTAACCTAACTAACGACTTGCACCGTTCACACCGGCACCAGAAAGAACCTATCGAAATTGAAACAAGATGGATACCAAGTTGGCTAGTTTTGCCATTGTTCTAAAATATGTGCATTAATCGATTCTAGTAAAAAAACCCAAAATTATGGTAACAAAACCAGAAATTACAATGTGGAACTTTTTGTGGGACAAGTTAAAATCATTAATTAAAAAATTAATAATGAAGTAATGCTAAAAAGGATGTTTTATGATGAATTATGACTTACAGCTATAAATAAATAATATTTGATACATATGCAATGCCCATGTCCACTCAACTAAAGACCGATGGTTTGGTAAGATATTGAGATTGGGACACTTCATTTTTCATACAACTGCTTGAAGCTGATTTTTGATAATTATTTTTTTTAAAATCTTATGGTATTTATGTCTCTTTTGTTTATTTTTTTTTAATGAGTAGCGTAGTTTTACTACATAAATGAATTTATAAAAAATAGTAAGTGACCATATATGGGCCATAAAAAAATATTGAAAACATGGGACAGAGGCTTATTGTCTAGTGGCAAAAAATTTGAGAAATGCTCATATATAGACGTCAGTTCTGTGACGTCACCACTCAGTTCTAGTGGCACGTCGTTGCGATAGGTTGTCATTTTTGGTTAAAGTTCAAAGATAAAAATAGTTTTGACCCGATTTAAGAATGAAGTGTGCGGTACAAGGGTGTACAAATTGTAGAGATAAGATGTTTAAATATATTGATGATATAACATTTCATCAGTAAGTCCGCTATATTTTTATTTTCATTTTTAGAAAAAAAATGTCTTTATAGAACCATCTAGCGGAGAGAAGAAATAAGTAACCTTGTCTTACTTGTATAATGTTGTAACAACAATTCAATTCATTCTATAAAAAAATCACCACAATAATTTCACCGGACTTCATTAGTAATTCCGCAATTGTTATTTTATTAATTCTTACATTATATTTGGGTGAAATTGAAAATTGAAAATAAAAAAATTAAGCCATCTGTCGGTATCTGCCCAAATCATTTAGGGGGGCTAAATGATTCTGCTATAATTCTACAGATGGCCTTATTTAAAATAAATTGTGTGCATCATAGTAGTGAGACCACTCACTATATTCACATTATTTTTAGGAAGCCAATAAAATTGTCAACATTATATTATATCATTTTAGATTTCCCAGTAACCCAGAAATAAAAAAATGCGTGGATAGGTACGTATTTTAAATAGACCTTCCAGCTGGTAGGTACCCCACAAAATATTCCAGAATCTGTTCGAGGTCCTTCAATGAAGATGACTTCTATAAAACAAAAAAGTGATTTAAAAAATTACAGCCTAAATTTGCTATACCTAATTGTATATACGTATACCAGAAATACATAAGTGAAAATTTTACAATATAATAACATCATTTTTTTATATTTCTACATTATTTTCTTGCTTTATTAATTTCCTTTTTGAAAAAGTTAGGGATCCGTACTTAGCGCCTTCGCTGGCATAGGCGGGTGCGGGTCGCGGACGTCCGCTTCGCGTGCTTGTTTCATGTTATTTCAAGAGCAGCGCTACGTGAGGCGGATACCCGTCACACGTGACGCGGGCGGCGGGGCCCGCCACGCGCCGTGTGTCCGCGCGACGGAGCACGCGAGCGGGTCTGTTTCAACAAAATCATCAAATAAACTTAGAATAACCCTTAGCTGCAAACTGAAAGCTTTTTTACGGCAAATACCTTTGAATTTTTTTGGTAAACGAAACTCAAATAGAATGTTATTTTGAAGGTCAGTCTTATATTATTCATAGAACAACATAATATATCAATATAAAATGCAAAAGCAGGAACCTGCTCCCGGATGCATTGCACCACTTGTACCCCCAAGCGAGTCGCGAGCCAGCCCTGCTAATAGGTATATTGTGTAAAGTAAAACCAAAAATTCCGTGAACCAAAGGAGTTCGCCTCTTTCTCTTCAGTTTTGACAAACCGTGCAAAATTGTCTTTGATTTACAATAAACTAATTATGATAGCTGTACATTCTTATACGAAAACTTGGTTACAAATTCTCCACACAACAATCTAGACGTGACATAATATGGGCTAATTGGCTGACGCCTTTGTTCACGTCGTCGTCTTTTGGCTAAGTAATATATCAATAAATGATCCATAGTTATCGACTGTACACCGACGCTATTGAAATTATACTGGTGACAGATGCCCGTCGCGGACGTCCGCGACGGAGCAGCGGACAGGCGGGCGCCCGGCACGGGCGCCCGCGCCTGACGTCCGCGACCCGCACCCGCCTATGCCAGCGAAGGCGCTAAAACTCCAATAATGCAACCCAATCATTATGTCCTTATATTCCTTATATCAGAATTCCACGCGGACGGAGCCGCGGGCAACAGCTTGTATATATAGTGGTCAATATGTAAGTGGTCCCGCTGTCATTAAACACATAGATTATTCTAGAATTCTGTGCAGTGCTTTGTGGCGAGTGGTAAAACTACAATGGAAATTGCATGCATTATTTCTATTTGGTTTCGCAATGCCACACTAGATGGCATTCTAAAAAGTGGGAGGGGCTTAGACTTAGGAGAAGAGACGCGTGGGGGACGAGGTACGGCGTCATGCCCCCCGCGTCTTCTTCTCACCCGCATTTGGCGACGCGTTTTTATTACTAGAAATTTCACTGGAACATCTCCGTTTACTAATCATATTCTGTCCTCCGTGATCCATATCCATACTTCCATACTAATATTATAAATGTGAAAGTTACTCTGTCTGTCTGTCTGTTACGCTTTCACGCCTATACCACTGAACCGATTTTGATGAAATTTGGTATAGGGGTAGATTAGACCTTGAGAAAGGATATAGGCTATGTTTGGTCGCGATAACCGATATCCATGCGAGCGGAGCCGCGGGCAAAAACTAGTTTATTAATAACTAGCTTTTTTTAAGCTAGTAGGCTCCGCTCGCATGGATATCGGTTATCGCGACCAAACATAGCCTATATCCTTTCTCAAGGTCTAACCTCTATACCAAATTTCATCAAAATCGGTTCAGTGGTTTAGGCGTGAAAGCGTAACAGACAGACAGAGTTACCTTCGCATTTATAATATTAGTATATGAATTTATCTTTATCATCTTTGTTAATAATTATCACTATCATCCTGCTTGTCATCACGAAGCGCTGGCAATTGTACTACCGGTTGTACTAATCAGTAGTAATACTGATCCACAGCGAAAACATCTTGTGATTCATTTTCAGTTACACCTCTGCGATTTTATTTGGGAGATTCAGGTAAAAAGGGTGAAGAACCGGTGGTACATGAGCCCTATCGGTCAGGTCCGGGTCGCAGACACCGACACAACCATTTTTTGCACCCGCCAGACTACGTGGGTGACAAATGTCTAGCAATGGCACCCTCGCTGGGCCCCGGTAGGAGAGGTATTCCCAAAAAGTACCTACTAGGTTGACGTCGTCAAGGTCCAAGTTCACAAACGCATAGCGTTTTTTGAAGGTGGTGTCTTCTGCACTTAATGCTCTGAGTAAAGTTTGAGCTCTTTGAAAATGAAAAAAGACCTCTGCTGTCAGCTCCAGGCCTCCGACTGCCTGCCTGGTTAATCTTCGTGGTTATTTCTTCAAAATAGCGGTCAGTGTGTGGGGTTCGGGACCTAATCAACCCCCATCAATGACTGGACTGTGCGACAAATTGAAAACTTGCAATCGTGCAAAAAATATTCATACTCATGTTTGGTGCCTCATATTGTATAACCCGCGCCACGTATCTTGGACCTAAAATGTGCTCAAAATGTGCCCTATACGCGCAATACACATTTCTTGGGTGTCTTTTGAGGATAGCACGGGATGCTACTGTGGTAGACGAACTCAAATTCACCAAGTATAAACTATTACAAAGCAATCCGCGGGGCGCCAGAGCCTCGTATGTCTTACGATTTAGGTCCAAGAAACGTAGCGCGGGTTATAATACCAGTAGGTACATAGAAATATATCGGTGAGATTAGGAAAATTGGTACTTAGATGACCAGCCCCGGGAGGGGAGGGGGGAGGTCATGGTCATGAAAGTATAGGTCTATGTTACATACTGGTACTTAGACCACTTTAGAATTATTATTTTTTGAAATATTACTAAATTCTAAAGTGGTATTTTAATGATAACTTTACTTTGGTGACGAATAGACACTTAGACCACTTTGGCTGGGGTTAATTAATTTATTTTAAGTTCAAAAATGCTCATAGATGGATTTGGCCAAAAATGTTACATAGACCACTTTAGTTCCAGGCTAGCTACTGATATTTTTTTGGTGGTTGATCTACAAAATATCGGAGAATAACGAACTTATGCTTTTTGGACTTTCTGTAATATTCTAATGATCTACCTTTAACCTATTTCGCCTGGAAATAAAAATTGAGAAATATGGGTTTATGATAATTTGCCTCTACATAATTATTTGTTGACATCCGTTTAATACTTTCTGGCAATTTTTTTAAACATATTATAGTCGTTTATCACATTTGGTCCCTGCAAGTACTTAATAATATTTTGCGGCTTATCCTTTTTAGCCCTCCCGATATTTAAAGAATTTTGGCGTATTGTGTCGTTTAGTCAATCTAAAATAATTGAAATTGGCGGTTGTTGGTATCATTCTCTCGAAACAAATGACCCAAGCCGGGTGACAGCTGGGCAAGCGCCACGTGCGCATGCGGGCCATTTTGGCACGATGTAAAAATGTATAGATAATTCACAATTTCTAGAAAGTAAAACATCTCATATCATTTCGAAAATTCGATTTGATATTAAGGTAACTATTATTATTCGAGTTGTAATAGTTTTGAGTCTATTCGAAATCGAATATGATCTCGGCGAATATATGATATAAGAAATTGTTAATTAGAAAGTGCCATTTTTAGTCAATTATAGACTGAGCTGATTAATAAAATTATATAATAATAATAAATAAATAAATAAATATTCCACAACATTCTACACAACGCTTTCTAGACCCATGGTAAGCTTAATTAGCTTGTGTTATGGAATCTAGAATGCGGATATACAATACTTAGATACTTTTTTTTTTTTTTGTAAATACATACATATTATACATAGAAACACCCAGACCAATGCAAATATCCATATTCATGCATACAAATATTGGCACTGAGCGGGGATCGAACCCGCGCCTCCTGCGTAGCAGCCGCGTTCACTACCGCTACGCCATATAGTTTTATTATTTAAACGTCTCGGGTAAACCTGAAATATATTCTCCTTCAAATATACTTTTAAATAAAAAGTACATAGAAACACATACTTAATAGTCTAATTATCGTAATTTCTTAAAAAAATACTTGATACCTACAATTTTCCATTTAGTGAATTTTCATTCGATAGCTGGTTATACCACATTTCCACAATTTTCTTTCTTAAGAAAATACACTTGCGCTATTTTTCCTCAATTTAAATAAAACATGAGGTGAGGTTACATCATTTTTTGATAGAAGCTAATAATTTTATGTATTACATTTACGACATTTTTGCTGTTTGTAAAATTAAGACCTTTTGGGGTAACCGATAGCAACTACTATTTAAAGCCTGAATTTCATAAAAATAACAACGCTAGTCAATAGATAGTGCGATAAATACTACAAATATAGATTTTCAGCCTTTCGGGACCTATAAATCTTTTCTTATGAATTTTTTTCGTTTATTTTTAACTTTATATCACTCTCTGTGTGCAAAATCAGTCTTTGTACCGAATATAGTCGAAAAATTAAATTTCAAAAATGAACCATCCTAGTTTAATTCATATAACATGGTCACCCATAATAGCGAATTTGTAAGGAATATTCGGAATTAATTTCTTTTTCAGATACCGAACATACACAATGTTGATCTGTGCATATGTATTTAGTAGACATTTATACTAAATGTTAGTGTCTCTGGTATTTTATTCCGTTTTGATCTCAGGTAGGTACAGTCAATTATTTATTATGCAGACGTCACGATTGAGGAGCCAAATGAATAGCGTTTATTTATTAAATTCACTCAGTTCTACTACTTTGTCCATATACTACAAATTCGAACACACTTACTACTAAATGTCTTTAGAGTGGAATATAAATTGACCAATAACTTTCATGGCAATTCACGCTCATAGGGATAGATTGAGGAGCCACATTAAAAGTATTGTATATTCTTGAATATAAACAGTACTGGGCTCAGATTTTTAGTAGACACTATACACAATTACTACTAAATGATACAAAATTTTCAAAAATGTACATGAAATATTTTCCGAGTTTCAGGTGGCTCGTCAATTCAGATGTTTGGATTGAGGAGCCACATTCACATTGATATAACTTTAGAAATATTTTACTACAAATTTCAGAATTCGGCCTACAAAATTATTTATTTCCCTACTAAATAAGGGGGCGAGTTTCCTTTTTAAATCTGAAGTGGCTCCTCAATTCATACGGACATAATATCTTGACACTAGTCCTACACAGTTATATCACATTTTTGATAGCTATCTTCCTTTTCTGGGAGACTCCAATCTCAGTGTACCTACTGCTATGAGGTCGTCGATTTCTTCTTTGGTACTGAATTAATAGTTAAGGAAATATGCTTTAATAGGAAAATGTACGTAGGTATCGCTCCGCCGCGCATACTTGATCCGCGCTGATCGTCCGCGTATGACTGTTTAGTATCGTCCTGACCACCGCGGTGTACATACGCCAATGCATCCAATGTGGCGGGTATTATTAGTTAAAGCCCTATATTACACAAGAAAACAAAAATTGTTGGAAACATTAAAAATTGTTGAAAGAAAACAAACCCAATTTGTTTTCTTTCGTTTTCAATTTACAAAAAGAAGAGAGAATCGACCTCGGACGGGACTCGAACCCGCGACCTTTCCCTTACAGGGGGAATGCTCTAACCTCTAAGCCACCGAGACCGTACGAAGCCAACTCAAATTCCTCTTAGCTCAGTAATTTTAGATAAAAAATCCTTGAAACCTAGGACTAATTCCGGCGGAAGGTTTCTTTGTTTTAAAATGTTCGTTGGGCCCCCCTGAACATATCTGGAAAGTTCCCCATAGATCCCGTGTACGCTCCCCCCTCCCCTCAAACATCTCCCAAAATGTAGTTTTTTCTATTTGTCTCAGAAACGGTGAAAGCTACAAGAAAGTGTTCAAGGTCCAATATAATTGCTATAAAATTAATTGTTATAGCAGCACTAGCTGTTGCCCGCGGCTCCTCCCGCGTGGAATTCTGATCCCGTTCATCGCTGATCATCATTTCAGCCATAGGAAGTCCACTGCTGGACATAGGCCTTCCCTATAGATCTCCAATAGGACCGGTTGGAAGCGGCTCGCATCGCTGATATATAGCCTATATGTTAATCCAGGGTATAACCTATATACATACCAAATTTCAACCAAATCGGTCCAGCCGTTTATGCGTGAAAGAGTAACAAACATCCACACATCCACACATCCATTCTCACAAACTTTCACATTTATAATATATGTAGGATAGTAGGATTTGTTCTCCAGTTACAGCGAGTAGTGTCAAACACCACAATCTGGGGGCACGGCAGTGCCCCCGCCAAGTCGAGCAAAAAAGAGCGGCACGGCCGTAACACTATTTTCTCGAAGCACTTCAGGCCATTTTCGACCCTCTAGAACTTCGTTGTGGATAAACCTAGAAGCCTGAATCTTCGGTTACCAAGTAGGCACTGTAAAAACACTTTATATATCAAATTTCATTCAAGTTGAACCAGTAGTTTAAGAATCATAACTAGTCAAAGTTTGCAAATTTTGCAAATTTTGTCACTCACTGACTGACCGATCATCAAAACTCTAAGGCACTTCTAGCAGACGTAGAAGCCTCAAATTTAGAAGATAAGTAGTGTTTAGTGTACAACTCAAAGGGAAAATTAAAATATTCTTCAATTTCAGCAATTTCACCAAATGCATAAATAACTTTGTAATCTCATATAAATACATGGGATTACAAAGTTACATTTGCAGTGAACGTTTCAGTGTACATGAATCCATCCATACTAATATCAGTCTAACGAAGTATTATAATAAATTTTAAAGTAACTATCTGTGCGTCTGTTATTTGTTAGTATTACGCTTTCACGCCTAAACTAGTAGGTAACTGAATAAACTTGATGATGACGAAAAGTGAAGAAGTGGGAGTGGGAGTGGCATTGGGAGTGGAAGGGGGAGGGGAGTGCGAGTGGGACTGGGATCGGGACTGGGACTGTCCGACACAGAGAAACCGGAAAGGTAATCTACAAAAAGAACTGAAATCCCATCAAAAACAATACTTGTAAAAAAATGCTAAGCCTCGCCGCCCTCGGTTCTTCTACCGCTAAAAAGTTGTGAGATCCATGTAATACCAAGTCGGTTAATTTATTCAGTCCCTACTTCAGATACCTTCTGTCCTAAGTTATTACGTAATAAGTTTTTATGTTTTGAATATAATAAATTGACTTGGCCATCGCTAAAAAACAATGTTTAGCACATCACAATAATTACATTAAATAAGATTGTTTTGTGCGATTGCCAAGTCAATTTATTACATTTAAAACATAAAAGCTTATTACGTAATAACTTAGGACAGAAGGTATCTGAAGTAGGGACTGAATAAATTAACCGACTTGGTATTACATGGATCTCACAACTTTTTAGCGGTAGAAGAGCCGAGGGCGGCGAGGCTTGGCATTTTTTTACAAGTATTGTTTTTGATGGGATATAATTTTCTAGTACGAAGAAAGTAGGAACTTGAGAGAGAAAATGATGATGCCTAAGGTTCAAAATAATAGCAATTAAATTTAAATAAATGTACCACGGATATACCACCACATTAGGAATCAGGCCATTGAGAGGCACGAACAGGCGCTAGGGGTCTCCATCAACATCTCACAGACCTTCGGTCTTATTACAAAACACGGACTAAGTCTGGTTTAAACCCGAGTCCAGGCTTAACTTTAGACCATGGTTTAAATTTCTCTTTACGAAAGCTGAATAATCCGTAGACTACTTAGTACTATAATTTGAAGGAAGGAAGGAAGAAAGCAAGGAAGGAAGAAACATAACATCATCATGGCCGTTTTTTGACCCACCTTCGTTATGTAACGAACGGTTACCCATCCAAACCTGACCCAGCCAATATTGGTTAATCTCGTAATGAAAAGAACGGTCACCCATCCAAAACCCGACCCAGCCAATGTTGCAACCCAGAAGTTATGTGATGCTAACCGGCTTACCTCAAAAAAATGGCAAGTTTGACATAATATAATTATTAATATTGTGATTTACACTTTAGACCAACGTTAAACTAGGGGTCACGCAGGTTTATCTTTAGACCAGAGATAGTCCAGGTTCAATACTAAAATGCTTTTTTAATCCAATTTTCTTTAAACCATGGTCTAAATACGAAGAAGTTAGTCCGTGTTTTGTCATAAGACCGCTTGTCTTTCAACTGACTACGGTATTGTACGTCGCTAGAGATATCGACACGACACCAAGGATCGAGGAAATGGTAAGAGGTGTGCCCAGGAGTTACGGCGCTACAACAAATGGAGTTTTGTAAGCGGTGAATACACATACTTGTGTTGTGTCTAAGTCAATTCAATCCGAATTGTACTAAATTTAGTCGTCCTCAATCGGATAGATACTCCAGAGGGAGTAGTCTCGATTTTGGACACTAGTTGTTCGCGACTCTCCTCCACTTCTGACTGAAGGATATTTGCACGGCCCGTGAAATACGTGTCCCTGTCATCCGTATAGCAATGAATGGAGCCATCAGACAGCATATTATTGATATGCAGCAGAAACAGGGTCGGGGACAACACGGAGCCTTGTGGGACACCAGCGTTTATGTCCATGCGGTCCGAGCAGCTGCCATCGACGGCTTGGATATTTCTGTGGACGAAAAGGTGGCAATCCATTCGCATTGTCCTTCGGATAGCACCAGTGTCGTCTTCATCGTAACGTGACCTTTATGGTAGCGACTGCCGTCTTACCTCCCAATCCTAAGAGGCAAGCTTTTGCCAGAGCTTCGTCATCAGCCGTCAATCAACAGGTTAGGTGACCCCGAAGGCCTCGGTGTGGCCCCCATACATCCAATTAGTAGTAATTAAGCGCCAGTGTAGCACTGGCTAAATTAAAAAGCTCAATTAAAAAGGATACTGAAGCAGACGTCTGGCTGTTCTTGAAATCCGAATGCTTTTGCTGCTAACTTGAGATCCAATGAGTTAATATCAAAGATATTTTTGAGCGGGTGCTTTTGATAACACCGGAGGAATGATAGGTAAGCTTTTCTCGCTAATGTTTTTATCACACCATTATTTGATATTAAATCTTCAAGCTAAAATCAAATCGATAACAAAATTGAAAAAGTAAGCATTAATTAGTACTTAACCTGCGCAGGCCAGACGGAAGAGACGTAAGACGCGTGTCGCGTCACTTCTATACATTTTGTATAGAAGCGACGCAGTAAAACAAAGGTCCGCGTCTTACGTCTCTTCTATCTGGCCCGCGCCTAACAGGGTCACAATTGTCCAATAAAGGAAGTACTAGCTAAGTAGGCCTCCAACCATGAAACCACACTAAATGACGTTCTCTAGATTAGTCAAGATGATCTATATAGATGCTCCATAGGCCGTGCGCAAACAAATTAGTTTATGCTGTTTCGTGCAAACAGTGCATCTGCATCGGGCATCCACACGAGTCAACGGACGGCCTTAGGGAGAAAAGCCCAAGCCGCATTATTTTCACGGAATAATAAAAATAAGAGGAAGTGCCTTTATGCCTTGTTAGTATGTCAAGATGTTGTTTTCCTAGGGTCAATAACACGCGATTGGCACATATATTATGATAATATGAATGAGACGAGAAGATTCGCTTATAATCTAGTTGTGTTATTTTTAACGTTATTAGTAGGTAGATTGATCGTTAATTTGTCTGTAGTAGAACTTACCATTGTTTGTACTGTATCTGGTGGTGTATCAAGTGCATACGTGTCTAGATAGATCTTCTCTGTTCGTAAAACATCTACAAACTTTTCTTCTTCAGGTCTAAGTAGTATCACAGCTTTGCCTGTTTTGCCAACTCCGCGAGCTGTTCTACCAACTCTATGAATGTATTCCTAAAAGATAACTAAATGTAATACTAACGTAACTATGAATGTGAACGTAATTTATACCAAAAAGAGGTGTATGGAAGGCCCCATTAAAAACTTTGGCGTCCAAGCCCAATCAATTTCATCTGCAAGCCGCTACACTTACTGATTAACGGGTTTAGGAAATAAGACGGCCGTCGCTCCCACTAAAGCCAAGAACGTCAAGTTAAGAGAAAGAGCAGGCCCAAACCTCACAAGTTTTGGATGCAACCTATATATACAGAGGCTGTGCTGTAGGATTAGGCTAACAAAATAAATCAAGATTAAAATATTTCAATACCTTTGGGTTAGATGGTGGGTCATATTGTACAATCCAATCAACACTGGGTATATCCAGACCTCGGGCTGCTACATCAGTGCAAAATAATATTCCACTTTTGGCCTCAATGAAATTAATATAAGCCTCTTTTCTTCTACCTTGACTCTGTTTACCCTAAAATTAATAATGAAATGACTTATTTGTTGGGTCTCATGTTGTGATAAAAATAATAAGTAGGTATGCCCCACCTATATTTGAACCCAAAACCGTACCTCCCTGCCTCCCCTCTCCGTTCTTGCTACGCCTACAGTAGAATATTATTCGCGATATATCCAGAACAAATTATAAAGTTCTAGTATACCTAGTCATATTCTAGTTTGAAATTACGATAAATGTTTTATACAGTTGTTCAATTAGAAAATATAGTTGCGGCTATTTGGCAGAACTCATTTGCAAGAAAAAATGGAATAATAACTTCTACGTAGAAGAAAACATAGACTCTGACATACTTAGACGTTTATAGTAACCCAGGTATATAACTCGCGCCACGTATCTTGGACTTAAAATGTGCTCAAAATGTGCCCTATACGCGCCGTACCAACACATTTCTTGGGTGTCTTTTGAGGATAGCACGGGATGCTACTGCGGTAGACGAACTCAAATTCACCAAGCATAGACTATTATAAAGCAATCCGCAGGTGCCAGAGCCTCGTATGTCTTACGATCTAGGTCCAAGATACGTGGCGCGGGTTATACCTCGGGATACACCGTCCAGCACCGCGCCGTAGCACCCCATGCTATCCTTAAAAAGACACTCAAGAAACGCGTACTCGCGCGAGAGAGCATATTTTAGGTCCATGATAGGTATATTATGTCCCGAGGTATAGTGCTTAATAGTTCGGTCGTTCGCACTTCTATCTATTGACGACTGCTTAAATAACATTCTCACACAATACTATATAAAAACAGATAACAGGATGTGGGTTATCCACATTTTGTTGTAGTGTTTTTTGTATATCAAGTAAGTATACTTTTATCTATCAGTGCCACGTTGGTCGGGGGGAGGAGGGAAGTTAGTTTGGATACCTGCTGCTGATATTATTGATAAGGAACAGCCAATAATTTTTTTATGTTAAACAGTCGATAGTGCGACCTATTAGCTAAAACAATCAATAAAATTAACAGTTTGCTTGGTAATTTGCTAGAGGCAGTCATAGTTGCAGCAAAATTAATTTATTTCGTTTATCATTTAATACCTACCGAGTTCATCGTATTCTATCTTTCAAGTTGGAATAAATTGCACAGTGTGCAAAATTTCAATAAAATCGGTTCATTACTTACGAGTTCATCGTGAACAAATTAAAGCGAGACCAAATCTCGTATATACTTTATTTATATAGATTTACACAAGGTCATTTGCACAATATTTCTGAATACTTTGGCAAATAAACTGTTGTGTAGATTAGATAACCATGACTGCAGTGAAATGATTAATCATGGGTAAATAAATTCATATCCATTTATTTTGTGTTTTGGATATTTACCTACTTACCTAACGATTTCTTTAATATACTTAAATTTATAAGGGAATCCGGTAAAAACCAAGATAGCTACATAATTTTGATTTTATAAACTGCGACCCTGGTCATCAACCAAATGAAGTCAACTTTATCTTCTAGCATCCCCATAAAATTTTGGCCCTACTCACATTTATACCAGATCGTCCAGACTCCAGATCTTACAGAACTATAAGCAACAAGTAGGAAGTAATAGTAGGAAAGTAATGGATATAAATGGGGAAAGATATACCTATACTTTACTCCAATTGGTTTGGTACCTAACCAAATGTAATCAATCTTGATGTGTCTATTTAATATATTTTATGTAAAAAGTCAGTTTATAAATATTTTTCTGTTTATAAACTTTTTACAGAATAAAAACCGAAATCGAACCACTAGTTAGTTAGCCTAGCCTATTTTGCATAATATACATATTACCTATGTGTTTTAATAAAAAATCGCAACAAGATTGTTTACCTTCAGATAAGTACCTAACCTGATGGAGTATAGGTACTTACTCAGTTTCAATTTGCATTCCGTTCCGTTACATGTGCTTAGTACCTACTTACAAGTTTATAATGTTACCTTACCTATATACTACTTCTACCTAAGAAAAAAAATATTATACTCACATGAATACTGAAAACAGTTGCTTTGAGAACATTGAAGAACTCATAATGGAAGTCTACAGATTTACAAGATGAGAAGAATACAATTACTTTTAGTTTTCTACTTTTTTTTAGCACCTTGTATAGCCATGGAATTCTTTTCTCTATAGGGCAAATAGAGAATCTGGAAATAAATATAAGTTTTTAATGTACACACAAAGAATATTTAGATTCTGTGCTGCATGACTGGCTACGGAGAGTGTTAAAAGATTTCAAATGCAAAAGTGTGGAATGGTATGATATTATGGGGTACACTACATAAATACGAAAAGCCTTATTCCGAAAGTTACAATCACGAATTTCAAAATTCCGAATTTCATAATTCCGAATCATTCAAAATTCCGAAAGTCAGATATCCGATGTATCATAAATCCTATTTATTGAAAACCCGAATTTCAAAATTCCTAACGATTATAACTGCGAATATTAAAATTCCGAATTTGAAGATACCGAACCATTACAATGCCGAATTATTAATAATCCGAAATATCATAAATACGAATTCCGATTATCAAAACTCCGAAACAACACAAACCCGACAATCAAGCGCCTTGTAAGCCTGCATTAGGTAAGTAGGATAGTTGCTATTTTCGGGGTACACGAGATAAACAGGAAATAGAATTATTGAACTATTATTTTAATTTATTTATGCTAATGATTGCAAAATACACGTTGCCATACAACTTTCAGTAACAAGCATGCATGCAGGCAAGCATGCAGGCAAGCATGCAGGCAAGCATGCAGGCAAGCATGCATGCATGCAGGCAAGCATGCAGGCATGCATTAGTTTCGCTCTTCTCCGGCGCTACGGGATGTGCAGTCCTTCCGCCCTTGCGTAACAAAGTTCGGGCACCCATGCTCGCTTCCGCAGCTTCGGCTTGCTGGTCGCCTCTGGCGACCAGCCTCAGCCGCTCCAGCTCGCCCGGGCGACTGAGCTTCGTTACTGCGGGCGAGGACTACCCGCCCTCCGCGCCTCCGGTTTTTAAATAACACTCTAGTGTAGGGCAAACAAGTACCACGGCAGTAGGACCACGGCAAGTCGGGTTTGGCTTAATTTTTATACGTAATAATTGGCGAGAAAATTAATTTATTATTATAAAAAATCAACTCTAAAATGCGCAACATGTCAAATCAATTTTCATTAATACAAATTTTCAATTTGAGCAATGAATTTTCGGAAATTTGAAATTCGGAATAACGTTTTTCGGGCCAATAATACTACGGATTTTTAATTATTCGTAAAAATGAAATTCGGAAGAATGAACATTCGTATTTATAACTTTCGGATAAATAACTATCGTGTTTTTGAATACTCGGAGTTTTGTTTCTTAGGAATTATAATATTCGGAATTTTGAAAAAATATTGAAATTCGGAATTGAGTATTTCGGAATTGTTGGGTGTTCCCGATATTATGATGGGGGAGAGATGTAGATAGTAGTATCTGCAACTCCGTGAAAATGGGTATTTCACTCAATCCACCCCATCTCATCTACACATTCCAACACATTATTCATGCTGCTGGTGATTACTCAGAATTTACCTGTATTTTTGAAGCAAAAGCATGGGAATGACCCATTATCCAGGTCCAATACGACAATGCAACACATTCCACATGCAACTTTGTCAGCAGAGGGAGACAAGTCTATCTGCACTCCATGATCCCTAATGATATGATGGTCCAATGACGAAACACCATGTTATTTTAGCCAGTTCCATAGATGCTTCACTGCTTCTGATTTTATTGCACAAAGTAGGTTTACTTACCCCTGTTGAAGTCCAGCCACGGTTGATGTTTTCTTATCAGGGGCTGATATTAAAACGGGATCACTTTTCATTGCTAATCTTGCAAGATCCTCTACATTTTCATCTACAGTTGCACTAAATAAAACTGTTTGTCTTTTTGCTAAAACATAGTTTAAGAATAATTTCATTACATTCCATATTCTCACTGACACATCTTGAGAGAGGACTTACCCACGGAGGACAGAATATGATTAGTAAACGGAGATGCCCCAGTGAAATTTCTCGTAATAACAACGCGTCGCCAAATGCGGGTGGGAAGAAGACGCGGGGGGCATGACGCCATACCTCGTCCCCCACGCGTCTCTTCCCCTAAGTCTAAGCCCCTCCCACTTTTTAGAATGCCATCTAGTGTAGCATAGCGAAACCGAATAGAAATAATGCATGCAATTTCCATTGTAGTTTGACCACTCGCCACAAAGCGCTGCACAGAATTCTAGAATAATCTATGTGTTTAATGACAGCGGGACCACTTACATATTGACCACTATATATACAAGCTGTTGCCCGCGGCTCCGTCCGCGTAGAATTCTGATATAAGGAATATAAGGACATAATGATTGGGTTGCATTATTGGAGTTTTAGCGCCTTCGCTGGCGTGCGCCCGCCTGTCCGTCGCGGACGTCCGCGACGGGCGTATACCAGTATAATTTCAATAGCGTCGTTAGTAGTATATTACTTAGCCAAAAGACGACGACGTGAACAAAGGCGTCAGCCAATTAGCCCATATTATGTCACGTCTAGATTATTGTGTGGAGAATTTGTAACCAAGTTTTCGTATAAGAATGTACAGCTATCATAATTAGTTTAATGTAAATCAAAGACAATTTTGCACGGTTTGTCAAAACTGAAGAAAAAGAGGCGAAATTCCTTTAGTTCACGGAATTTTTGGTTTTACTTTACACAATATACCTATTAGCAGGGCTGGCTCGCGGCTCACTTGGGGGTACAAGTGGTGCAATGCATCCGGGAGCAGGTTCCTGCTTTTGCATTTTATATTGATATGTTGTTCTATGAATAATATAAGACTGACCTTCAAAATAACATTCTATTTGAGTTTCGTTAACCAAAAAATTTCAAAGGTATTTGCCTTAAAAAAGCTTTCCGTTTGCAGCTAAGGATTATTCTAAGTTTATTGCAACGACTGTTCAAGCACGGCGCGTGTGACACGGATAACGTAGCGGCGGTCGATGATTTTGTTGAAACAGACCCGCTCGCGTGCTCCGTCGCGCGGACACACGGCGCGTGCCCCGCTGCCCGCGTGGCGGGCCCCGCCACCCGCGTCACGTGTGACGGGTATCCGCCTCACGTAGCGCTGCTCTTGAAATAACATGAAACAAGCACGCGAAGCGGACGTCCGCGACCCGCACCCGCCTATGCCAGCGAAGGCGCTAAGTACGGATCCCTAACTTTTCCAAAAAGGAAATGAATAAAGCAAGAAAATAATGTAGAAATATAAAAAAATAATGCTATTATATTGTAAAATTTTCACTTAAGTATTTCTGGTATACGTATATACAATTAGGTATAGCAAATTTAGGCCGTAATTTTTTAAATCCCTTTTTTGTTTTATAGAAGTCATCTTCATTGAAGGGCCTCGAACAGATTCTGGAATATTTTGTGGGGTACCTACCAGCTGGAAGGTCTATTTAAAATACGTACCTATCCACGTATTTTTTTATTTCTGGGTTACTGGGAAATCTAAAATGATATTATAATATAATGTTGACAATTTTATTGGCTTCCTAAAAATAATGTGAATATAGTGGTCTCACTACTATGATGCACACCATTTATTTTAAATAAGGCCATCTGTAGAATTATAGCAGAATCATTTAGCCCCCCTAAATGATTTTGGCAGATACCGACAGATGGCTTAATTTTTTTATTTTCAATTTTCAATTTCACCCAAATATAACGTAAGAATAAATAAAATAACAATTGCGGAATTACTAAAGAAGTCCGGTGAAATTATTGTGGTGATTTTTTTATACTGGGTGGCGCAAAAGTAAAGACCCTATTTGGTTCGGCTATAACATTTTTTCTAAATTAGAAAACTAGATTTAGGTTTTTTTAAATGTATATTTGTACCATTAAATTTCGTACCATTAGGATTTAAAGATGATGTCTTTTAAATGGTGACCTCCAGAGTTGATACACATTTGAGCCCTATTTATGACATTTTGCATAACTTGCCGTAACACTTCCTGCGATATGTTCGTTATTTCTTGACGAATGTTTTCTTTTAGAGCTGCGAGAGTCTGTGGCTTGTTCACATACACCCGAGATTTCAAAAAACCCCAAAGAAAGAAGTCTGGACTGGTCAGATCGGGTGATCTTGCAGGCCAAGGCAAATCGCCAAAACGAGAGATAACTCGGCCTGGAAAAGCGTCCCTCACTAAGTCCATAGTGTCGCGCGCTGTGTGTGCCGTAGCGCCGTCTTGTTGAAACCAGATGTGCTCCAGCCCCAATTCGTCCAAACTGGGTATCAAAAACTCACGTAACATGGTTCTGTAGCGTTCTCCAGTGACAGTTATCGCATTGCCTCCAGCGTCTTCGAAAAAATAGGGTCCGATCACTCTGTCAACACAGATGCCACACCATACAGTAACTTTTAGTGGGTGTAGAGGTGTTTCTTGAATAATGCGCGGATTATCAGTGCCCCAGAACCGAGTATTCTGCTTATTGACATGCCCTGAGAGATGGAAATGCGCTTCGTCACTCATAACCAATTTTGAAGGAAAATCATCCTCTTCAAGGTTGAGGTTTATGACGCGCTGGCAGTAATCTAGACGAGCTCGGTGGTCAGCAGGCAGCAGCTGATGAGTCATTTGAGTTTTATACGGGAACATCTTTAAGTCTTTCACCAAAATACGCTGCAGGGTCCGTCTGGAAATGCCCAATTGCGTGGCACGTCGCCTCGTTGATGTTTCTGGACACTCTTCCACATCTTCGCGCACAGCATCGATATTTTCAGCTGAACGGCCTGTTCTTGGTCTCCCAGACTTAGGTCTATCCAATGTTGAGCCAGTTGCTTCAAGGCGTGTGGCAAAGCGTCGAATTGTGCGACCAATCGGTGCCGGACGGTGGGGAAATCGTCGACGAAATTCACGTTGTGTTCTTATCACTGATGAATTATTCCGTAAGAACATTGACACAATTATTCCACGTTCTTGGGGAGTAAAATGGTCCATGTTTATTTTCAGTGTATTTTACATTTGTTCACTACACAATTTTCAACAACAGAATGACAGAAAATGTCATATAAAAAAAATAAAGGTATTTTCTTTAGTGCCAGTACTTTTGCGCCACCCATTAGAATGAATTGAATTGTTGTTACAACATTATACAAGTAAGACAAGGTTACTTATTTCTTCTCTCCGCTAGATGGTTCTATAAAGACATTTTTTTTCTAAATATAAAAATAAAAATATAGCGGACTTACTGATGAAACGTTATATCATCAATATATTTAAACATCTTATCTCTACAATTTGTACACCCTTGGACCGCACACTTCATTCTTAAATCGGGTCAAAACTATTTTTATCGTTGAACTTTTAACCAAAAATGACAACCGATCGCAACGACGTGCCACTAGAACTGAGTGGTGACGTCACAGAACTGACGTCTATATATAGGAGTCCTTTTGACAGTATGGAAGCACGCGACTCGATTGCCTTTGCAACAACTCCGCTATCATTTCCTTCTCCATGGGACTTACCACTTTAACCAAGCTAAGACCACTCTCAAGGTATGTTTTAATTTTTTTTTTTTTGTAATGTATACAATATACTCACTAGGCAACAGCTGAATGATACCAGTAATATGATTTTTAAACCCTGCTTCCAAGAGTTTATCAGCTTCATCAAGGACTAAGATTTTTAAGTGATTGCAATTGAAGTTTTCAGTGTTTTTCAGATGATCTAGTAACCGGCCTGGTGTACACACTATTATATTTGCACCTGGAAAATGTTCTAATGTCAGTCTTTTAATGATCTTACAGGTTCCTGTGCAGATTCCCACAGTATAGTCATTGTGCCTCCTAGAAATTGTTCAGTTTCACCTAATATTTGAACTTTGAATTATTATTTGATTGCTATGGTAGCTCTTCTAGGAGATCTGGCATCTGAGCTCCCAGCGCTAAGATGACAGCCTGCACCAGAGTCTTGTATGTTGTGTAGCAGTTGCAGATGAGGTTGGCTTGGGCCTCTAATATTGGTCTAGCCTGGTAATCTACATTTGTAAAATAACATGACTTAATCTCACATCAATCTATAGATGCAATATTAAAAAAATATCTTACCTTTCTTCAACTTCAAGATGTCTTTAACTTTCTTTACTCCTCCAACAATGACACAGGAAGATAAATCAATATGAAGCAACATCTTCTGCAGAACTTCATAAGTTTGTAATGCCAACTCTCTTGTAGGTGACAAAATTATGCAACCTGTGCCTGTTTAAAAATATAAATATTAAATCTATGACCATTTTCGTAATACAAAGCAAAGTTCAAAGTTCTCTTTGGATATGTCAGACAAGCAAATAAATCATACTTCTGTTAGGTACCTTTTTTTCCAGACATCTTCAGCCTGAGGAGATTCTCAATAACTGGTATTAAAAATGCCAAAGTTTTTCCACTACCTGTTTTAGCAGCACCAATGATATCTCGGCCTCGAAGTAAGTGTGGTATAGCCTCAGTTTGAATGCGTGTTGGCTTTTCAAAACCCATCGTTTTCAAAGATTGCAATATTGCACTGTTAATCTTGCCTTCTAACATTGAGTAAGAAGCTTGAGAAACTATCTTTTCTATTTCCATTTCCATTTTTCGAAACATACAAGCTCACTTATTGCATATATTAAATATACCTTATAATAGAGTTCACAATTTTCACTTTCACATAGATAAAGCATGAATTTAACCGTATAAAGAATTATATAAAGATTTACACGTGCATTTGTTTACATTACCATACCACACAAAACCACACAAAACTGACAAAACTCAAAACAAATTGACTTGACAATATTGACATATAATATACTCTTCGACTCTTCCATCATTGATTGCCATAGAGACTAGTGATGCCGATCGATAGTCGACAATCGATTATTAATCGATAGTCTATCGATAGTCAGGCTATCGTGGAACAATCGATAGACCTATCGATTGTATCGATAGCTCAGAATGAGACAATACTATCGAATGAGGGCAATATGTGGCAATACTATCGATACTATCGATAGTATAGTATTGACACTCTTTTCTGAGACTTTGCCTTCAGCTTACCATCAGGCGAGGCGAAGTCAAATTGTAACATGGTACGTGTCTATAATGGTGACCTTCTTTTCTAAGACTTTACCTTCAGCTTACCATCAGGCGAGGTGAAGTTCAATTGTAACGTGGTAAGTGTCTATAATGGTGACCCTTTTTTCCGAGACTTTGTCTTCAGTTTACCATCAGGCGAGGTGAAGTCCAATTATAACATAGTACGTGTCTATAATGATGACAATACTATAAATTATCGATAGTCTAAAACAATCGATAGTATCGATACTATCGATAATTTATTCTTCGTGAGCTGCAATACTATCGATACTATCGATTGTTTATTCTTCGTGAGCTACAAATACAATACTATCGATAGTATTGATAATATTGCCCTCATTCGACAGTATTATCTCATTCTGAGCTATCGAAAGGTCTATCGATATGATTTTTTTTTATACCACTTAGGTGGCAGACAAGCACACGGCCCACCTGATGGAAAGTGGTTACCATGGCCTATGGACGTATGCAACACCAGAGGCATCACACTCGTGCTGCCGACCCTGAAGGAACCTTCTAATGCCCTTCTTGAAGAACCCCATATTGTAGTCGCTTGGGAAAACCATCGCGGGAAGTTCATTCCACAGCTTGAGTGTACGAGGGATGAAGTTCCTTGCATACCGCACAGTGCGCACCATTTCCGGTCGCAATGTGTGAGGATGAATTCCCCGCCTATGATGCCGTTATTCAGATGAAAACAATCGATAGTAAAACAATCGATTTTTCGGCAACACTAATAGAGACTAGAGTAGAGTAGAGGAGCAGAGTAGTAGAGCCAAGTAGAGCATAGATGATAATATATTATATAATACTCTAAGATAATAGGCAAGACGCGCAGAAACAATCAAGACGGACCGTTTATGTGTTTAGGCCGGAATCGAACCAACTAAAGTCGCATGCAGTCTTGGGTGTAAGCTGGACCAATAAGACAATTCCATTGTATTTATTTTTTCATATTATTTAGGTCGCAGACAAGCACACGGCTCTCCTAAGGGGTCCACTGGGATGCGTGGGTTGCTGGCGCCTCCTTTTGCGAGCAAGTAATGCTCGTGAAGGAGGCGGCGGCGGAGCAGGAGCGAAGGAGAATCGCAGACCTTGCGACCCGCGACGAGCGGAGGATAATCGCAAACCGCACGGCCCGCGACGAGCGGCGGCAACTCGGGCGTCGGAGGTCGCAGAGTGACCTCCGTCCCCTATGAGCGCGGGCCTGAGGGTGACGGGTGGAGCCGCCCGTCACCCTAGCAGAAGCAGGCCGCGGCGGCGGCGCACGTTGCGCGCCTCCCCATACCCAGGGCCGAGTTGGGGACTCTGTGATCCCCACACCGGAAGAGGGCCGGATTGAAAGATATGGCCCTGGGTCGGCCGGGTGCGAGGGATATGTCTACGACTACCTTACCTCCGGCAACCGACGGCCCACAGATGGCGTGCGTTTTAGTCGGTTCAAGTCCGACATAACCTCCTCCGCCGTCGACGGCGGAGGAGTACCCGTGGGGACTTTTCGCACGGTAAAAAAAAAAGTGCGGTCACATTTTACGAAAACCGCCAGGCTAAGTGCAATGGCGCCCCCACCGGGTCCAGATAGAAACGGTAGGCCCAAGAAGTCCTAGATTGGCGTCGTGGAGGGTGAAATGCGCGTGCGAATAGTCTCACTACTATCACGCACGCACAAGATCATGCAAAGTGGAGGAGGAAGACATGTACAATCATATGCAATACAATCATATATGTAAACCATTTTTCGGACGCTTCGTTCGTCTACCGGCTCGTAGACGAACGAAGCGTCCGAAAAATGGTTTACTTATTTTGAACAGACAACTTGCCTAAAAATAGGTAGGTACTATGCAACATTTCGTCAGGGGTTTATTCAAAAATCAGCTCAGATGGCTCCGTTTATACTTTAATTATGCAGTTTTATAGTGATTAACGCGAGTCATACATCTTCTGCCACAATTCCAGGGGGGGCGGCTGTCATAGAAAGTGATTTTTTGCAAACTATTTAATTCGAGTGACTCGATTCGAGTCGGTGTTGGTTTTGTGCGCACTTTTTAATATTTCTTAAAATCAGAGACTCTCAAAACTAATCAGTTCATAGCGCATTTAGTTTAAGTCTCTATTTGAAATATGTAGGGCGGATGCAATGGATGTTAGATGAATAGTGCATGCGAAGACACGATTTCAGCGCGAGCGCCCCCGATCCTGCACCCCGCCCCGATTCTCGCGCCCTAGGCTACAGCCTAATTAGCCTGGTTAATCAGGCCCTGGCTGCAGGTACTGGCCCGAGCGCGGATCACGCCTCTCCCTCCGCAGACGGCACCCCAAGTCGGCCACGAACCTCTTGGCCTGGAGGCCCCATGGACCGACCGTCTTCTACAGAACGGGACAAAGTCGTACCCCGCGGCCTCCAGGTCGGCGTATTTGCTGTGTTTCAGCAAAGCCGCCAACTCGGCTCCCGCACCAGCCGCCCTCTGGGTAGCCGTGAGGTGACACGACGCGAAGGTGCAAAGGTGTTGAGATTAAGAAAATTGGTACTTAGATGACCAGCTCAGGGGGGGGGGGGAGAGTAGTACCCCCCCTCCCCCCGGATCTGCCAATGGTTTGGTCGCGTTAGACATACAGGTTAGCCATGCTTTTTAGCTTGCTAATACAGAAAAGAGTTCCAAAATATTTGCAAAATTGTGGGCCTGGTAGTTGAAAATATCATTAGAGGTACCTACCGAATTTTGAAGGATTTAAAAAAAGTTTAAATAATTAAAAAAAAAATAGAGATATATTTTTTTTCTAATTTTTTCCAGAGCAGCCATAAGTAGGGCCACCCTCTGTTGCGAGCTTATCCTTGAATTTTGGGACACCCTGTATATATATAAAGATAAACATATATTTAAGAAATGTTCTAGTAGATCATAGATCATACACATAGCAGGTAATAAAAGATAGCAACAAGTGGGTAATATTAAAACAAAATTTTTATTGATCACTCACAATGTTTTTTGTTCATTTCATTTATTCTCTACTTGAACTAAAACAGCCATGTGGTTGAGGAATGTGAGAAAAATAACACTTTTCTATGATTTCAGTCTTTACCACCAGAAACACTGTTGAATGAACATTGTAACCACCAAAGACATTTTATAATTATATAAACACTTCCACTTAAAACAAAAATAAATTTACTACTTCATTGATATTCTACATACTATATTAAATTGCAGTTGATTGCAGTATGTGAATAATTCACATCTATGTAAACAGTGTAAAGATTTGAGACATCTATAGTGAAATATCGTACTGGACTATGACGATTTGACATGTTGTAACTTATGTGTTAAACACATTACAAAAGTGTTGAAGATAACACTGGAATTATTAAAGTTCATCATGTGATGAGTGTTGGGGGGCATTACTGGCATCATCACATGCAGCTGGTGTTATAAACTCCATCTTATATTCACAGCGATAGGGTTCAGTGACAGATAAGAGTTTGGTTTCCAAACCACAACTGATGGTTACACTGGTTGTTCTACTAGGACCATTCCAGCAAGCAACACCATTTGTATACTTCATAATTGAGTATTTATTATGGTTAGGTCCACCCCATTCTCCCCAATTTCCAAGTCCAATTTCTCCACCACCATTCTTGGATTTCTGAGTGACTTTCTGGAAGAGACACAATTTATAAACATATTCTTTATCTTCATACTCCCAACATTGACCTTCTAAAGTAGCATATTCTTGTTGGAGACCATAATCCTTATCCAGGTTTTCTTTGATTTTTCTTATGTTTGACTCTATTTCTCTAACAGTACGTTCTGCTTCAGTGTGTTCACGTCTTGCTTCAGAAGCTTCATCAACAAGCCTTTGTGTTTCCTCATCATAGACACCTGCTGACTGATCTCCTTGATCAGTTTCTACTTCTTCAATATCTTGATCAGCTGTATCACGATCATCCTCTTCTTGTCCAATCTCCTCATCATCCAGTTCACCCATAGCATCTTCAGCATCACCTTCAACAGCTTGCTCTATATCTTCAGCTTCTGAAGCAGGCTTAAACATACCCTGTTCCATCATTAGCAATGGTTTTACCAGTGACCATGTATTCTCTAGGAAAGTGTCCTTATCTACACTTTCTCTTTCACCAAAGAAGTAAGTTACTTCATCCCCATCAACTTGTCCATCTTTATTTTTATCAAACAGATTTACTATCTTTATTTCATCTACAGTAAGTAATCCATCTTGGTTTGAATCAAATCTATCAAATTGTTCTAGAGCTTCTTTAATAGTATTTTGCTTTTCTTGTTCAGCTTTCTTTTGTCTCTCTAGTTCTTCTGCTTCTCTGTACACCTTGAGAGCATCATTCTCTTTAGATTCTAGGTCATTCTTTAGAATTTCTTTCTCTTCTTTGATCTTCTCAGCTTCTGCCTTGTCTTTTTCAAGCTGTGACAGTTGGTCTGCCATTTCATTTCGTTTCGAATTGCCCTTCTCTATTAATTCTAATCTTAAGTGACTACCTGCTTTGTATAACTCTGTTATTCTTTGAGCTTCAGCCCTAGCCTCTTTGCCAAGTTCCTCGCAAGTGTTGCCGCATGCAGCGGACGATGCGTACTCATCAGTTCCATCGCAACAGTCACATACACCATCGTTGACTCTGGAACTTGGAATATTTTGCGGTCGATGACCGGCGTTTGTACAATGGAAAACTCCATTTAGACAAGCTGAAGTTCCTGGCTCGTCGCTGCCATCAAAGCAATCGCAATAATCGTCATTCACATAGTTGAAAGGTATAGTCATTGTCCCATCAAAGCAGGTGAAATCTTTGGATGGTGAATATAGGGGTGCTTTAGATAAAGAAACCCCGCGAGGTCTTGGTACGTCCGACTGAACATAAGTGATGATAGAACTTACTATTAAAATAACCGTATGACATTGATTGATCCATGTAGAATAGACCATGATTATAATATTAAAACACCAACCCTGTTTTATCTAAACACCGGTCACTTGTTAAATCGCAGTACATAAATAGAGAACGTGTAGAAATGTGACAGCGCTGACGTTACCCAACCAGAGCGAGCTAAATTAAAAAAAAGATTATTATGTAAAGCGGTCTCTTCACCGGCCGACACGAACGCGCGAACGCGCAGTGATTGCAAAATTATTTGAAAGTATTTTATTTATATGGATGTAAATGGTCCCAAAAATCTTCATTAATTTTACTAGTTTACCACAGTACACCTAACTCACTACATGTACAAAAAAAAAGAAAACGTATGTTGTGGTTGGAACTGTTGAAAGAAGTTTAGTAATACTTATACAAGTGCTTTATTCTTTGGTAAAGTCCGACCAATAAAATAAAAAACCCGTACTGGGGGCGCCAAAAACATCTATGATATGACAACACCAAGTATAGTGATACACATGTAAAATGCCAAGTGTACAAATATTTTTTCAACACACTTGCTTATGAACAGGCTTTTATTTCCCCGCAATTAAGCACGGAATGACACCTAATATAAAACTGTGACTTTTTCATTGCTTCTTCTTCCTCCTAGCGTTATTCCCAGTCGCATCCGAAGCTTTCAGCTTGGAGTCTGGGGTCCGCTTTTACCAGTCATAGCTACAGATTTGCAGGGGCGTATTTAAAGATTTGGCGCCCCGGGCCACTTAGGTTTGCCGCCCCCTATGCAGGTGCGGTTCGAAGGGGGGGATCACAGGGTACATGACCCCCCCCCCCCAAACCATACACGTCATATTGAAAAGTCCCAGTACGAGGGGAGGGGGGTGGGTTAAATTTCTTAAGGAATTTCCGAAGTGACCCCCCCCCCCCAAACTGCGACCGCGCCTGCCCCTATGTGACGTTCGCGTTCACCGTTAGCCTGCGCCCAAGGGGCTGACACAAAATAGGGGTCCGTCAGAAATTGCTGGAGATTTTCAAGCCTGATTCGTGAGATCTTTATCTTATGGTGCGAGGGAAGTGACTTCCATCGATCTCTCCACTAACCCAGGCTCCCAACCAGAATCCCTTCAAGGGGAAATATTTGCATTCCATTCCAATAAAGCGCCCTACGTAGAAGATAATATCGCAACCAAAAATCACTTGAGTACAGCAATAGCTTGTGAAGAATGATGTTTTATGGCTCAAAGGCAACAGCAAAACCACCGCTTTGGGACCTGGCAGCACTCTAGGCTCTAAAGGCACTCGGATCCCGTTTTGAAGGGCTCTATAACATATGCCTCAAGTAGAGACGGATTCCGAAAATTTTAAAGACAGGATAACTGGTCCTCTTCTGCAAAGTTACCGTCCGCCATCGGCTCATTGTATTGATGGACAAGGTGTGCAGTCATGCAGGTGTTTTAAACGAATTATTCCTCGTGAAGTGCCACATCGAGCGCCTTACAGGAGTGAGGCCGAATTTGGTAGACAATAAATTTGGTTATAGTCGGGAGCACCATGGATGCCAACACGCGCTTGAGGGCCCTGGTGGAAGAAGCAGTGGCACGGCGAGTTGATGCTGGCAGTGTCTATTGTTGCCATGCAGCTGCACTCTTTCAGCACGGGGTGCCTCTCTATACTCGCGTCATTGTCGGGGCTTACTTATCAGTGAAAGCCAGTATCTACCCATGTAGGACAGGGCTTGGTAAGTGAGATATGTGGCGGGGTGTTCCGGCTGGCGCGGATCTGGGGCCGCTTCTGTGGAACATCGGCTAGGACTGGATGGTGACGGCACGAAATCAGAAGCAACCAAGTAAGCCACAGCTGGAGTTACCCAAGTCCTTGGACGTATTTGGTGACTGGATCTGAAGTGGGCATACCTGGTTCTCTTACTTACGAACCGAATTAGATGGAGTTTCTCAGATAAGGTGGACCCAGGCACCACGGTGTGAATGCGGAACTACAGTGAGGTAGGCGCTAATGTGTGCTGCATGCCTAAGCACGTGTACACTGCAGGAACTCATGGGTGCCTCTGAGAACGCCATCAGGGTGGTTGCACACTGGGCAAACAAAATATGACATATGTCGTCGACTCGACAAAAGGAGAAGATTAGCTCGGATGAGGTGATGCTCGAAGGGGGTTCTCACACGTCTTCGCTGCCGATAACGCGATAGAGGTATCACAGTAGCTTCTCCTACCAGCTGACGCAATGCGCCCAGCTATGGCTGCTTCGGTGAGTTCCTGAGACATACAGATCAGGAGCCGACCCCTGCAATGCCACCTCTGCCTGGGCTCCTCCATGTATATGCCACTTCACGCGTTGTATTCTTTAAGCAACCTTCAGAACGGGAAACCTCTCGCCGCAGGTCCTGGTGCTAGTTATGGCCGTCTGCGAGGGGTGATTATTCCTCGTGAAGTGCCACATGCGGTCTCGGTTTAAAACCGCACACCGTCTCTGTCGGGTCTCAATTATCGGGTGTAAAGTTACCCAATTAGATATTTCCCTCGCAACCCGGCTGACCTTTTAAGATAGCTCCTTCGGGTGTGGGCAGTCGGTGTCCCCATTGAACCCCGGAAAGGTACGGGTTTCACCGCCGCGTTACCGGTCTGAATATATTGGAGTAACAGGCGACCGCACCTGTCGCCCCCAGGTCTCGGGGAACCAGCCGCCCCTTAGCTGCTCTTATCTGTGCTCTCTGCTAGTCATAAGGATACGTGGAGACCCTATGAGTAGCCATTTACAGCGCCGCTACCACCTGGGCCGGAATTAACCGTAGGCGGTAGCGTCTCCCTGCGAGAGAAAGACGCTGCCGTCTTCGGCGCCCAAGCTGCTTAGCCCCAGTTACACCGTACTTGAACGCAAATGTTATTTAGGGTTTTCTAATTTGAATGCAATTAAAATAATGAGTAACATAGTCATATTGTAACTAAGTAAGCTCCGAAAAATTAAAATAAAAAAAATATGCGTAATATTTACTCTAATAGGCGCCTTAGTCTCCCGTAAGCCCGAGTCAAGATTAAGGCGCCCAGAGACATAGACATTCGGGGCGGCAGGTTGCAAGGGGCGGCGGAACCACCCCGAGCGTCTATCTCTGGGCGCCTTTTAGAGCAAGATTAAGGCGCCTAGAGATAGACGTTCGGGCGGCATTTTGCGAGGGGCGGCGGAACCGCCCCGAGCGTCTATCTCTGGGCGCCTTTTAGAGTCAAGATTAAGGCGCCCCGAGATATACGTTCGGGGCGGCAGGTTGCGAGGGGCGGCAAAACCGCCCCGAGCGTCTATCTCTGAGCGCCTTTTAGAGGCAAGATTAAAGCGCCCAGTCAGATCTTCAGGGTCGGCAGCACGAGTGTGACGCCCCTGGTGTTGCATACGTCCATAGGCCACGGTAACCACTTTCCATCAGGTGGGCCGCACCGTGTGCTTGTCTGCAACCTAAGTGGTAGATAGGTAATAGACGTTCAGGGCGGCACGTTGCTCGGGGCGGTAGAGCCGCCCCGAGCGTCTTTCTCCGGGCGCCTTTTAGAGCAAGATTAAGGCGCCCAGAGATAAACGTTCAGGGCGGCACGTTGCGAGGGAGCCGCCCCGAGCGTCTATCTCCGGGCGCCTTTTAGAGCAAGATTAAGGCGTCCCGAGATATACGTTCGGGGCGGCAGGTTGCGAGGGGCGGCGAAAGCGCCCCGAGCGTCTATCTCTGGGCGCCTTTTAGAGCAAGATTAAGGCGCCCCGAGATATACGTTCGGGGCGGCAGGTTGCGAGGGGCGGCAAAACCGCCCCGAGCGTCTATCTCTGAGCGCCTTTTAGAGGCAAGATTAAAGCGCCCAGATCAGATCTTCAGGGTCGGCAGCACGAGTGTGAGTGACGCCCCTGGTGTTGCATACGTCCATAGGCCACGGTAACCACTTTTCATCAGGTGGGCCGCACCGTGTGCTTGTCTGCAACCTAAGTGGTATAAAAAAAAATTAGACGCCCGGGGCGGCTCCGCCGCCCCTCGCAACCTGCCGCCCCGGGCCATGGCCCCCTTGGCCCTAGGGTAAATACGCCCCTGCAGATTTGGCTAGACCTCGATATTTTCCGTGAAGCGATTGCCACCTGACCTCCACGACCCAATGTTAACATTAGGCGATATCGAAGCTTTGCAGCTAGACCGTTGTTTTTGGACTTTTTAGGGCACCAACTACCCGTAACGACTGCCATAGATGTTCTTATGGCAACCGGGACCGACGGCTTAACGTGCTGTCCGAGGCACGACCAGACCAATGCAAATACCCATATCTAATGCACACAAATATTTGCACTGAGCGGGGATCGAACCCGCGCCTCCTGCGTAGCGGCCGCGTTCACTACCGCTACGCCACGGAGGCTGTCATGTTTTTCATTGCTATTATTCACAAAAGTGAGTTATAGACTTCTTTTTTTTAATTTCATTGATTAAGTTGCTTTGTTCTTATATAAGGTTTTATATAAGGTTTTATTTTTATTTTTTATATACCTACTTGACGCGAGACAAATGTACATACGTTCATATTTAGTCTTAAGAAACCCTTTTATTTTTTGTAAACTGACGTCCTTAAAATGCCGCAGTGGAGTTTGTTGCGCCGTTTCTTCTACATTAGCGCTTAGGAAGCGGTGGTAAACTTAGTTTTAAGGAGTTTTTGACGTCAAAAAGCTGTAACAGTGTTGCACTATTTTGAGAAATAAAGACTTTGACTTTGACTTAAAAAAGTTTCGATACAAAAAAGATCGTGTCCAATATTACAAACGAATTAACCTATTGCTTGCTCATTTCATGCAGCTTCGTATTTTAAAAGATAATTTCAACTTGTAGTACGTGTTTAATATACAAAACTTTCACTAAAATGTATTTTTTTTTCTCTGTTAAAAAGTTAAGTTTTTCTCTGTTAAGTTTTCTGGTTAAAATAGAAAAATAGACGCGGCGTGTTATACTGGTTATAAGGACTGGGCACAAATCAAAACACAGTAGTATCCATATAATAGTTTACTGCTTGGAATGGTAAATACAAGTTAGACATACAGTTACATTACACTATGTATAGAACAGGGACCACGCGATATTGGATTTCGGACTGCATAAAATTCTTGTATTTTATGCCTAACAGCACAGAGATCAGCGTAGAAAATACATTTGACGTTTGACCTTCTCTTCGTATTTTTATTACAGAAGATCGGGATATACCTAAAAATGTGAATAATAATTAGTCACAGTAAAATCAGTAGTTTAGGCCAATTTCATTGCACGTACTCTATGATGTACCTACCCGTCATGTTGACAACAAGGTCTGTGATGTTATTTAGAGGAACAGAGTCCAATCCTTCCTACTTTTTATCCGACAAATACTTTGTTATATTATAAATTACTTTTCTTAACTGGCTTTTAATAGTTTTCGGCATATTACTATAGTTTTATAGTTTTGTAGCGCTCTCAAACTCAACAACACGCACAATTGACACCACACTGACAGATGACCATAATGACATTGTATAGATTGTTACCATATGAAGAAATTAGTTCCAATAGTTTACCGCAATATGGCGAGGTATTTTATTTTACTGGTCGGGCTTTACATACAACGCGGCAACGGACAGCCACAGCTGCATATCAAACAATCAAATCATCAACATAAAAAAAACAGGAACTGAAAAAAAAAACGATTTTATCAAATAACAATTAATTCCTTTAATTTAAATTACCATGAAAAATTAGAGATTATGTTTTACTTTTAAGTATGTAAATGATGTGTACAACAGAATCGATTCCATTAAGTATATTTTGTTTAGTATACGTACATACGCTACTCTATTTGCATTAAAAAAAAGTAGCTTCATTTCGTTTCGTTAATGTCAAAAATGAGGTTTTGTTTGGTTACGTAGTATATTACTTACTCTGTGGTTTGGTTAGCTTGGCATTGGCATACATAAGTAAATAATTTATTATTCCGATATTTACAAAGAACTGGATATACTTAGCGTTCGTAAACATATTTATGCTATTGATGAGATCCCAATAGCATAAACAAAAGCTAAAAATGGAAACTATATTAGAACAACAAAGAAGCTATCATGAGGAAAGGGAAAGGACCATGGATGCTATGGTGAAGGAAATTCTTCACAAGAAGTTAGGGGTTAGTGTTTGACAAATAAATCTACTAATATATAGATTTTAAAATCTCCAATAACTGTTTTATATCGTATATTTTTATTTTCAGCATCGGGAGACAATAAATGGTGATCATCGTCTAAAGAACTTACATGATGTAAGTAACTTATTTATTGTTTATTTGATTACCCAAGTTTACTCTGTAATAAGACCATATAAATGGTGCATACAAAACATGTACTAAATAAATAATATAAGAAGAATAATTTAGGCTTTAAACTATATTATATTCTTCAGAAACAAAATGGGTAACGCATTGGGATATAACGATTTGACGAAAAGTTTCACTGTCAATAGTTAAATAGTTGGTCAGAGTATAACATTAAACTGACCACCAGTTTGCAACAAGATCCCGTTTTGAGAATACTCCAGCAAGAAACTCAGTGGGCTTTTTTTGTAATCTTTTATGTTATTTTTTTCAATAGACTGTTTCTTTTTCAATGGACAGGTTATCTAGTATTTGATTATAGCTGTGTATCTTTATCTTTTGTACAACTTCAAATCATCTTGATAATGTGGGTCTTTTGTACAAATCTTTATAATATTGCAATGGTTTAAGTTTAAGTGATCATTAGACTACATTGTTATACTACCTATTATATTTTCAGAGGTATGTGGAGTCTACAATAAGGCTAAAGGAATTGTATGAAGACAAAGATGGACTGAGAAAGGAAGAAATTGCTGCTTTATCTGGGCCTAATGAGTTTCAGGAGTTCTATGCAAGGCTTAAGCAGATCAAGGAATTCCACCGAAAACATCCCAATGAGGTAATGATTGGAATTTAGTAATACAAGGGGATTTACATTAAGTGATGTTCTCCTCTCTTTTTCATCATCATTCTAAAGTTTACACTTTGGAGACCCAGGACTTCTTACTGTTTCTGATTGAGTGGATGAGCTTGGTTTTTCTGGAAGCCACTACAATCTGACCTCATAATCCCAAGAGGAAAGCCTGCACTAAAGTGAGGATGGATGAACCCTCTCTACACACTAAGTTTTCCTGTTTTATAATGATTTAAAAGTGAGTCAGAGTGAGAGTATGATTTATGTAATAGCTAATAATGGTACTGATTCCGTCATGCATAAAGCTAAAGTAAAGGAACTAACTACGAGTCTATTTTAATTTTAAAATTCAATTTATTTGACATTTTACCCCATTCAGTAAGGTACTTAGTAAATAAATGTATACAATTTTGATGTGTCTATTTAATTATGCTTTATTTAAAGACTCAGTTTATGTATATTTTTCTGTTTAGAAACTTATTTTGGAGACTAAAAACCGAAATTGAACCACTAGTTAGTCAGTAAATTAGCCTAGTTCTAGATTGTTTGCCTTCAGTTAAGTACCTAACTGAGTGGAGTATAGATTTTAGTATGCAATGATTTATGGAAAGTAAGTAGTATATCTCATGGCCCTTTTATTAGTATCTGATATGGTGGAGGTAATAATAGTATATTATATATCACAGTATACATGACTGGTTGCAGATATGTGTTCCGATGTCGGTGGAGTTTGAAGAATTAGCAAAATTAAGAGAAAATCCAGCAGAGGATTATACAAGTAAGGAATATTTTTTAAGTTTTAAATTTATAGTTTTATGAGATAAATCATACAATGGAACCATATTGAAATAAAACTATTTTGGATTCTTTTGCAATTTCTTATTCACACTGATGCTATTTCAGTACCTTTTCAGCAGCCATGGTCTTTGCAGACTAAGATGGTGGCTGTATCATATTTTGAAGTATTACTTGCCTCAAAATATCTGAACTATACAATAATTTAATTTCAATGAGTATATATTCACATAAACTTCGGACAATATAACCATATTTTGACTTACAGCACCAGTTGAATTCACTGATGAGGAGGGCTACGGTAAATACTTAGATTTGCATGAGTGCTATGAAAAGTATATAAATCTAAAAGGAATTGAGGTAAGTGAAACAGGTTCACATATATATAGATATAATATAATTTAATCTGAAAGTAATTAGGATTTCCTTACTTAGACAATAATATTTTTGGACATGATACACATTTCTATATTCGGGTTCTAGAATACCTAGCAAATTCTTCGCTTTTATCCATAAATTATTTCAAACTCACTTGTTCCATGATTCTAAAACTTCAAAACTGTGTGGAATCTCAAAAATATTGCTCATGATAAAATATGAATGTGACAATGTTTATACAAAAATGTACTGGAATGAATGCCTCTCTCTCTCTCGACTGCCTCTGTGGCGTAGCGGTAGTGAACGCGGCTGCTACGCAGGAGGCGCAGGTTCGATCCCCGCTCAGTGCCAATATTTGTATGCATGAATATAAATATTTGCATTGGTCTGGGTGTTTCTATTGTATAATATGTATGTATTTACAAAAAAAAAAAGTATCTAAGTATGTATATCCGCATTCTAGATTCCATAACACAAGCTAATTAAGCTTACCATGGGTCTAGATAGCGTGTTGTAGAATATTTATTTGAAAAAAAAAAAAAAAATGCTTTCTAAAGGCTCGGTCAAACCAACGCGATCAGCTTGCGTCCGCGGTGGCGATCAGCTGCTGGCCAATCGCACGCCGCGGCGGCGATGGCCTCCGATTGGCCAGCAACTGATCGCCACCGCGGACGCGAGCTGAACGCGTTGGTTTGACCGAGCCTTAAAGACAAGAAGAAAAATTAAAAAAAAAATACTTTAATTTTTTACTTTTCTTTCTTGTTATTTTTTTTTTTATCTGGATTTTTTTTTGGGGTTATTATCTAAGCCAAGGGTGCCCAACCTTTTTAGCTGTCGGGCCAAACTTACGATTTGGACATTTTTGGCGGGCCAGTACATTTTTTTACTACATCCACAACCCCCCCCAAGGTATCGGAAGATGAAATTGGCTGATCTCTTGCCCATCTCCCTCGAGCCGGCTCTCTTCGGGTATTGGGACCATCGCATCCCCATCTAGCCCCTGGGAATGGGGAGGTGCAGGCGGCTCCACCCGTCACCACCCTCAGGCCCATGCTCATGAGGGACAGAGGCCTGTTCTGCACCTCCGACGCCCGCGTCCCCTACGCTCGTCACGGGCTGTGCGGGCTGCGAATCCCCTCCGTTCCTACCCCGCCGTCTCCTTTTGGCATATTACTTGCTCACAAAAGGAGGGGCGGCAGCCCACGCGCTCGCGCAGCGTACTATTGCCGTGAGCAAGGTGGCAAGCGAGAGAACTCTCACTCCTACGGTGATGGCGTCTCCCGCGTTATAACGATGGCATTCGGTGGTTGGCTCTTACCGGATCCGACGCAGAAAAACCCCGAAGCATCCGTGCCCGGTGATAACCTGCAGGATGGAGGAGTGGCTAGAGAGGCTACATGGCGGCCTCTCTAGCTTTCCCCCGTGATGGGTCTTATCGCCGCTACTACGGTGTGCCCTTCACGGCTCGGGTTCGTGTCCCCGTTCCCGCGCCTTTTTTCGGTAACGATATGGCACCGAAAGAACTTTTTTTATAACGTCAATTGGACTTCACCTCGTCTGCTGGTAAGCTGGATGCAGTCTCGGAAAAGAGGGTCACCATTATAGACACGTAAGTATCGTGTTACAATGGTGGCACCAGTGTCTCCAACTGTCACAATCAAAATTACGGTGTTTCTAACCTGAAAATACGGTAAACTCTAGAAAATTACGGCAGACACTAATTGTTAATTACGGTAAAAATACGGTGGTTTTATTACGACCATTTTTACAAATAAACTCGTAAATAGTTAGATAGTTAGTTAGTTTTGAAAAATTATAGGTACAACAGAAAGTTATTCATCTCCTGAATGTCATAAAAAGTTAAATTTTTGGGGCTTAATATAATGTTGTGAATTTTTTTTTAGTCATTCTTATATGATAAAAGGGGATCAAAATTAGAAGGATAATTACAAAAAAATATTTAAGTGTAACTAAGAGTATAAAATAAAATATAATGATTAAAAATCGAAACACCCGACTGTGGCTGTAAACTGTAAAGACCCAAACAAGCTAGATAGCAGGCGGTATCCATTTGCAAATCTTAAAAAGAATGAAAAATGAAGGCTACCAGCAGTAGTCTATTATTTAGTTTTTAATCATTTGTTTTTAAATTGAAACATTCATTTTTGACTGTCTTTGTCCTTAAACTCCGAATGCAGTAACTTGGCAGTATTAAAACAACATGCAAATAATAACATTATCCGTCATATTTAGTAACTTCGTAATTTGGTAGCATGCATAAATAAACTATCACTAAAATACTATCAGTGACTGTAGTTTTTTGAAATTAATTTAACCGCCACGGGTACTGGTCTTTTAAGCCTAAGCGACAGTGGTGTAAAAGTAAATCTATTTCATGTACAGTACATTTTTTTTTAAAAATGTATTGAAAAATTGGACAGATGAAATTACGGTAGATTTTAGTACCGTAATGACATGTCTACAGTAGGTGACAGAATTGTAAGAAATACGGTAGATCTACCGTAATTACGGTGCAGTTGGAGACACTGGGTGGCACTCAGCTTGTCGGCCTCATTAGATGCTTTTTCGCGCCCCGCTTAAAGGATCCGGGACTTGTAGGAAGAGGGAAACTGGTAAGGAATTCCAGGAGTTAATGGTACGGCAGAGGAAAGAGTCACCGAATATTTTGCACCGTATGCGGGTGACATTTATGTCCTGCACGCGTTGTTCTGTGTAGGAAAGGATAGGGTGAGATTAATTGGAAAAGCTCATTAGAACATTCACCATAGCAGAGACGGTAAAATTAAAATACTGCCAAGTATGCACAACTCTACGCATCTGCATAGGCTCGAGGGTGTTCGTGATCTCAGGATTCCCAATAATGCAGACCGCACGACACTGGAACCTGTCGAGTGTATCAAATAAGTACTTTGCGAAGCCATCCCAGAGATGCGAGCAGTATTCCACGCAGGAGACAGAAGACACCGCTGCTCCGGCGTGTTAAAACATCTCACTTTGTTCAGGACTCCGAGTTTACGCGAGGCTGTTTTGATGATACTCTCAATATAATTTTTGTTGTTCAGTAGGCAGCGAACATCCATACCGAGAATACTGAGATTGTCCCGCAGTGGCAGTGCCCACGCCACAGAGGGAAGGAAAAAAGATACCTTTGCTGTAAATGCACATGCCTGTGTCTTGTTGGCATTGAACTCGACCAGGTTCTCAGAGCCCTATTGGGAAATATGATTAAGGATCCGGTCGAGCTCAGTGACAAGAAGCTGCTTTTTTTCCCGCACTCAGACTCTATATCAGACTGCTCGGCCGCAGTATGCCCATGATAACTCCCGTGTAAGATGCTATCGTCTGCATAGCAATGAATGCTGCCGGGTGGTCAGAATATCGTTGATATGTAGAAGAGAGAAAATGGGTAATAAGACAGACCACTGCGGCACGCCAGCATTTATCTGCAAGAACTACGAAGTTGGCGCTCCTGCAGGAAGCTAACCACCCAGTCGCACTGTCTGAGAGGCAAACCAAAGGCTGGTAGCTTGGAAAGAAGCGATTTGTGACAGACTCTATAAAAGCTTTGGCGATGTCAAGATTAATTGCCGGTGACTCGCCATGTTTGTCCATAGCCTCGCTCTCCGAGATCCGGTAAGAAAACTCGCCGCGTCATAGGATATCGTGCAGTAACCCCTGATGGCCTTGATGGCCATCGTCTCTTGCTGTGCACGCGGTAGGTGCACGTGCCTAGACTTCAGGGCATCCGCTCACACGGGACACCCGTATAGGGCAATGGAACGTACGATTCCCGCAGCATCTGCCCCCTGCTCTGTTCTGGCTCCCTCATGTTGAACAGCAGCCACGCCAGAGCGTTAGCTGTGCATCTTAATTTGGGAGCCAGACTTCGGAGACGCTCCCCGATATCTGGGCCGTCGAACACGAGCCCCAGATATGTCATCTGGGGCCTGATGCCGATGAGAGTGTCTCCCACTGTGAGGTTGAATCCCTCCGGTGGTGCACGCCGAGGCCTATGAGAGAACATGGCCTCAGTTTTGTACAGAGTCACCTCAGACCCAGCCGCCGGATCCGTTCCACGCCAGTGACAGCTCCTATTTTACTACATTTTTACGTGTATAAATTTTAACTCAATAGTATGGAATGTAACTACAAAAATTAGTATAATAACAAAGTGCACTAGTACAATATTAAGTTTATTATAATACCAAACTATCAATACAATCAAAATCATAAAAATAAAATAAAATAAAATTATTTTAAACTTTTTAGTTATGATATGAAGAGATAATATCATTTTGATGAATACTCGATAGATTTGAGTGAAAAGAAAAAATAGCATAGCATTTGCGACTGCGACTAATGCAATTGCTTTTGTACAAGCTTTTTTTTTGCTCCTCTCGCAGTGGCTTGCGCGTGCCACCCGAAATTCGTCCGCGGGCCACTATGTGGCCCGCGTGCCTAGGGTTGGGCACCCTTGATCTAAGCAGACACGTCAACCCCATCGTATCCTACCTATACAGTAAAGATTACATTTATAACTTTTCTTATATATTTTCTTATATTCTTGTTACTTACTTTGCTTACTTTTTTTCCTTCTTCACAACCAAGTTATGAATCTTTCAGAAAGTGGACTACATCACTTACCTAGCTATATTTGACCACCTTTTTGACATTCCTCGTGAGCGCAAGAACAGCGAATACAGAAACTACATCAGAGTTCTTCTAACATACTTGAAGGATTTTGTGTGCCGTGTGAAGCCCCTGTTAGACCAAGCCCAAGAGATGGCCAGTGCTCATCAGGAGTTTGTTAAACAATGGGAAACTGGTACATTCCCTGGATGGCCTGTAAGTACATCTTTTGATAAACTTAAAAGCAGATGCAATTTTAGTTGACCTCATAACAGAGTAGTATTTTACCCAATAAGCAAAGAAAGTAGTAGTTATATTTAGATATTGGGATAAAGTATAATAGTATAGTACACTTAAGTCATGATTATTTATATACTTATGCTAGTATGTCTCCTAGGGTTAAACAGATGTGTATTAAACACCCTCATTTCACCATCCATTTTGTCATCATTTGGACACTTCCTAGTTGTTACTGACTCCTATTAGAAAAACTATGAGCCTGACCCAGGAATCGAACCTATAGAGCCCTTCAATATAAAATAAGAATCCATTAAAAAAAATCCCAATCAGCATAAACTAAAATGTTAATGATAAAATTGTGATTCTTCTTTTTTCAAAATGGTTAACATTGATCTACAAGTTTACTTTTTGCTTTTTAGAAAGAAACTGGTGGTGCCCTAACAAATGTGGGCGCTCATTTGGATTTATCAGCTTTCTCTTCATGGGAGGAACTTGCTTCACTCGGTCTGGATAGATTAAAATCAGCCCTCATGGCTTTGGGCCTCAAGTGTGGTGGTACATTGGAAGAAAGAGCTCAGAGGTACGTAACATTTCGGCAAACAATCAGGTAATATTCATCATGAATTTGTTGATAAGGTTTTTAATGTAATATTTTTTTTTTTTTCAGATTATTTAGCACCAAAGGTCAAACTTCCCTAGACAAATCCTTAGTCGCGAAAAAGGGAGGTAATAAGGCAAAAGCGTCTACACAACAGAGACATAAGGATATTGCTGCCATTGAAGCTCAAGTATATAGGTAACTAGCTTTTGCCCGCGGCTCCTCCCACGTGTATGTCGGTTATCGCGACCAAACATAGCCTATGTCTTTTCCCAAGGTCTGATGTACCCTGTACCAAATTTTCATCAAAATCGGTCCTGTGGTTTAGGCGTAAAAGCATAACAGACAGACAGAGTTACTTTCGCATTTATAATATTAGTATGGAGTATGGATATGGATATGGATTATAATATTAGAAATATCAAAATTTGTGAGGATGGAATCGGCGAAATGTGGGTGCTAGCACCTCTGCCTACCCCTTAGGGGATATAGGCGTGAGTTTATGTTATGTTATGTTATGTGAGGATGGATGGATTGAAATGTTTGTACAATAATGTTAATGGGAATACATACATAGTTTTGATTTTGATTTCTTCATGAAGCAAAGGTTCATCTGAAGGTTCAATGAACAATCATTAACAGTTCCATTGTGTGGTAATATTAAATGTGAGAATTTATGAAAAAATAAGATTAAAAAAGCTATAACCCTGACTACTATAAAATCACTCTCTAAGTAAACAAGAAAATATCAAGGATAGCCGTGGTCTTATGCCACTTTTCCCTAGAATGTATTGTTTTATTAAAGTACCTTGTGGCATACAACCACATTTTTAAACCTAATTTTTTATTTAGGTTTTGCTCCGGGTTTGATCTCTGTGGTTCTCTCTCTAAACTAAAGAGCAGCGCTCTTGTCGGTGGAGTAATCGCCACTCTTCTCTCTCCTCAGCCAATCCCTTGACCTCCTGGTACGACGCAACTTGTATCTTTTCCTTTATTTGTGCCATAAACGTTCCTCTTGGTCTGCCTCTTTTCCTCTTTCCTTCCACCTTCCCTTCCATGATGTTTTTTAAAAATAAGTCGTCTCTTATCAGATGGCCAATCATCTTTCCTCTTCGGTCCTCAATTTATTTCCAATATAGACCTTCTTTTTTGTACCTTGTTTAGTACTCTTTCGTTTGTCATTCTTTCCATCCAGCTTATCCCCTCCATCCTTCTCCAACACCACATTTCGAACGCCTCTATCCTGTCTCCATCCCCCCACCCGCGTCATAATCCACGTCTCACTTTCATAGAGTGCAATGCTCCAAATATAAGTTTTGATAAATCTTTTCCTTATTGCCAGTGATTGAACGCTTGCTTAGCGATTCTGGTCACTATATTCTCTGTGGTTATTCATGAAATTTGAATTTAACAAGTATGTTTCTTGTACTTAGGTTCGCTAACATCGTAGGCAGTACTCGCGGTGCGACTATCGAGAATGTCACCCGCAGAGCTGCCCGCGCGGCCGGTGAACGTCGGGACGACAGTGGCGATGAGAGTGATGCATCAGCCGCGCCTGATATTGATTCCGATGATGATGAAGTACCTTACAATCCTAAGAACTTGCCGCTAGGATGGGATGGGAAGGTAAGTCTTTGGTTTTAATTTAAATTTTCATCATAACTATCTTTCAGATATTCATGATGATAATGGCACGTTATTCTTCTCTCTACATTTATCAGTCTAGCATTTTCCTAAGCAATGATTCTTTAGTTTAGTTGCCAAAAGATTTTGTTTGCTAGTAGTCAAAGTAGAGGGAAAATTTACTACAAATCTACCGTTTCTGGAATTCAACACCCGATTATTGTCATCTGTGACAGTAATTTGAGTTAGTTCTCAATTTCAGAAAAGCTGAAAAAATCACTTTCGCTGTTTATTTGTTCATTATGAATTTAGCATTTAATTATTTTTTTTGTTTGCAGCCAATCCCATACTGGCTTTACAAACTGCATGGTTTGAACATTAGCTACACCTGTGAAATCTGCGGTAACTACACCTACAAAGGACCGAAAGCTTTCCAGCGACATTTCGCTGAATGGCGTCACGCTCACGGCATGAGATGTTTGGGTATACCAAATACAGCTCATTTCGCTAACGTCACCCAAATTGAAGATGCACTTGCATGTAAGTATTAGTAATGAAAGTATTACATGTATAGAAGCACAGATAAGTCAGTGAATCAGTGAATCAGTGGATCAGTGGATATGATCTATATCAAGAGAAGGTTGGAAATATGGAGATTTTCCACTGGGGATGTCAGTTGAATATGTGTAAAATAATGATCAGGTGTTCCAATAATAATTTTACAGTTATTGTCTTTCATTACATATTATCATGATCATCCTTCTGGTGTTGTTCCTGGTAGCATCTTGCTCACTTCTTCTCTTCTTGGTTTTGCTTATATGTACGTGTTTTTAGGAGCGACTGCCGTCTGACCTTCAAACTCGAGAGTAGTTGAACTTTGTTCGTCAACCAGCATGATGGTTAAAGTTAAAGGACGCCCATTCTCGTCCAGCTCATCCGTTAATCTGTTAATCCACTTCCCTAACTGCATCCCATTCGCATTCAAAGCTTTCACCTCGGAGTCCGGATTTAAAAAATAATATATTTATAAATATTTTTCAGTATGGGAGAAAATTAAACATCAAAAAGAGAATGAGAGATTTGTTGCTGAAAATGATGAAGAGTTCGAAGATTCGCAAGGTAACGTCGTCAATCGTAAGACTTACGAAGATTTGAAGCGACAAGGGCTTCTGTAACTATTATTTAATTAAGATTATATCAAAATAAAATTATAGACCAAGTGACGCAAGTTTTATTGATGAAGTACCTCTTAAAACTGATTTTCACCAGAATTGTGCTATGCAGCTAATGCAGCTATGCTACGAGGATGTAAAAGCTTAGCTATGAAACTATGCATATAATATTATGATATGTAGCGAAGCGTGTAAGATGTGATAAGAAGCTTCCTAAAAATATTCAAAATTCGAATTTATTCTCCATCCATAGCACGCATCTTTCAATATAAAAGCAACTTAGCTGAACCTTTTCTCCAGTGCTATACTATGTAGACCAATGAATAGAATATGATTGGTGAATATGCAAAGCACATCTCTGGTAGATAGGCAGCCTAATGGGCCTACCGCACGCACAAGCTTCACCACAGTTATGCCTGTGCAGTGTGCAGGCCGGTTTGTACACGGAACACCGTGTATGTGGTTGGTGAAAATGGTCTTGAAGACCAAGGAAATTTGAGTACTTTTTATTCTAGGAATAGGTTCTCAATGGGATCAAAATTTTACGTGGGCGAAGCTGCGAGCATGAACAAGTGATGAATATAACAAAAACATAAATATTATTAATAAGAAATTGTGTATGACTATTTTAGGGGTTTTGTTTTGACTTTGACTCTATCTTGTGATTGTATAAGTTTGACAATGGCCAGTTTTCCTTAAGGACCAGTGGGACCAGTAGTCCTTAAGGACTTGTATCCGTGGCCGTGTGACGTCAATGACCGTGACGTCAAAGTGACAGCCAGACTCCCTGCTCCTGACAGATGACAGTCGTACAACAACAAATAACATGCGTGTTTGTGTTTAAAGAAATTAACTTTATTGTGAATGGATAAACAAGTTTCCTTCGTCACGTTAATCTAAACTGTGAAGTTATTAGTTATCGTATATTTTGTGACAATGCCGGAGGTTTCCAGCAGTCGGATCTTCACTGGCGCTCGAGTTTTAGGTTATGTCAGCACCCATGTGCCCTTTGTCGCCAGATTTATCAAGAGGAGAGGAGAGACTTTGCTGTGTACAAGTGTAGGCAAATGGTTCCATACCTACGGCTGCGACAAGTTTCGTCTACTAAGCGTAAGTGGCGAACATCCTGGCCCTATCACCTGTATGAGTGGAGATAATTACCACGTCTATACAGCTAGTGAAAACAATATTTACGCATGGAGACGTGGTTGTGAACTCAAACATACCTACAAAGGACACACTGCTCCAATACACTTAATGTTTCCTTTCGGTATTCATCTTATTTCTATTGATGAAGACAATGTACTTAAAATCTTTGACATTAAAGAAGAATCGCAGTTCTTGGAGCTTGGTTTCGATGAAGATAGCTTTAAGATAACAACATTTTGTCACCCGCCAACCTATTTGAACAAGATACTGCTAGGAAGTCAGCAAGGTCAGTTGCAGCTATGGAACGTCAGGACATCAAAGTTGGTCTACACTTTCAAAGGCTGGAATTCTCCTGTAGTTGTAACAGAGCCAGCTCCAGCCATAGATGTAGTTGCTATTGCATTGGGTAATGGAAAAGTGGTTTTGCACAATTTGAAATATGATCAGGTTGTAATGGAGTTCATTCATGATTGGGGAGTAGTGAGTAGCTTATCATTTAGACTTGATGGGGCTCCAGTGATGATAACTGGTAGTTCGGAAGGTCACATAGTGATGTGGGATCTAGAAGAAAGAAGGGTTCTATCACAAGTGCAGTCTGCCCATTATTCTAAGATAACTGGCTTGAAATGTTTGTCCTCGGAACCACTGATGGTTACTAACTCGGAAGATAATTCATTGAAATTGTGGATATTTGATATGCCTGATGGAGGAGCAAGGCTTCTGAGAAAAAGGTAAGTTATTGATAATATGATTTAATTTTTAATACTTTATTGTACACTGAAAATATTACATTAAGAATCATAACTAATTTCATGTAAATTTATTATAGAACTTATTATAGAATTTAGTAATTCTGACCGAAAAAGACATATTCGAATCTAAATTTGAAGGGTCCACTGCAATAATGATGTATGTCCAAAAATATGAAAATTTACGTTAGTGACGTCATTCGGTCACTTGATAGATGCAGTTACTAATCTCATTTACAAACTCGGTATATAATCTTCCAATCCTGAGATAAATATGTTTCTAATATTTGACTACACGTCTAGAACGCTCAATGTCACAAGTATTCATGGCACTACAAACGATGTACCTATATTATAAAAGGCAGCTTACTTACATAATGTTTAATATTCATGTACTTGGTGATTCTTCATCTTATTTTTACGCATACGATGAGAGTATTGGAAAAAAAGGATCAGATGATGTGGCCTCTCATCTCTTCCATTTCATATTTTATGAAATGGACATACAGTGCAAGACTCTTACAATTTTTTGCGACTCATGTTGCGGTCAGAACAAGAACTACACCATTTTTAGAATGTTACATTATATAGTTCACTGTTGCAATCGCTTAGAATCGATCACTGTTATATTCCCGATAAGAGGTCACTCGTACATGGAATGCGACCGAAACATGGCATTCATAAATCAAAAGACTAGGATTGAACTTCCTGAAGAATGGGCAGAACACGTACGTGGAGCTGGACAGAGGCCAGAACCCTTCAATGTCATAGAATGTTCACAAGATTCATTCAAGGGTTGAACTGCATTTCTGAAACCGTTTTACAAAAGGACTTGTCCTTTTCCCACAACTCCCACAAGACCTGTACGTGAATTTAGAGTCCATAAAGAACATCCAAGGCTCATGTTTTACAGAAATTTTAATAATAGCCCATGGGAGTCAAGTGTAGTTAACACACCAGTTACTTTTCGTTTAATGAAGGCAGATATTAATGAAGGAGAATTTAAATTACCTGATTTGGCTTACAAAGACAAACTGCCTATATCAACAGCAAAATATAACGACCTGCAGTACCTTAAAAAGTTCTGTAGGCCTGACACGAGGTGTTATTACGACGAACTTCCTCATGTGTGAAATATTTGATTATTTTTTATTATTTTTATATTGTTTCATCCATGGCTAGCAGTAATAAAAGCTACACGAACATAAATCACGTCATTACTTAAAGGTTAAAGCAATAATTTGGACTACTATCATTATTGACTGTGAACATAGTATGGATATGAATCATTCTAGTTCTGTTATTTGCAGACTTATCTAAGAATATGTAAATTATTAATAGTTTGTAATGCCTAAATAATGATTATTTTCTTAATAAATAATACTATGATATTTGTTATTTAATTTGGATAAGAAATATTTCCCGATATCTTTAAGCCCTTTAGTCCACACCGTTTATAAACTTAAAATCCAATTATCTCAAAATAGAATCCAATGGACATACATCGTTATTGCAGTGGACCCTTCATTTATATTCAAATTTCATTAAAATAATAGAACACACAGTTAACACCATGCAGTTTACATAATATAAACATTTTTTTAGGGAAGGTCACTCTCAGCCGCCTAGTATGGTTGCCCACTGTGAGCCAACTGGACACAACCTCTTAGCTGCTGGCAGTGACAGCAGCCTTCACATAATGAACACCGTGTCTGAAACATTCAACAAGAGCCTTGGGAAAGCCTCCCATAATCGAAAAGCATCAAAAAAGAAGAGTAAGTTGTCATTCCACTATCTTTTTGTCCCCATAGATGAATTTGTTAAGTTGCAATGATAGTTATTGTGCTGCTGAATAATTATGGCTGCAAATCTAGCTTTGTACCTGTATGACCTCAAAGTTCAGACCTCATCTATAAATTTTGGTCTTAATATGGGATTGTATGGGTATTTTTGTGATGACCCTAACACAAAAACACCCATACAATCTCATATTAAGACAATAACTTTAAGGTTGTATGGGTACATAGCTGCTAATCTTGCCTAAATTTAGTCACTATAGATTAACAATGACAAAAAATTCTTTGCTTAAAAAAGTTCTTATACCAACATTTTGTGTAACATAGAACCAGTCAATTGTAATGTTTAACATTTTATTTTCTTTCAGAGAGATTACAAGTGGACAATTTAATATTACCACCAATCACAAAACTCAGTTCCTGTATGCAGAGAGACAAGCAATGGGATAGCATTGCATCACTCCATGAAGGCTTCTTCGTAGCCACTACCTGGTCATACAACAAAATGAGAATGGGGGATCATAAGTTGAAGCCACTAGATACTGATAAAGGGGTTACTGCAAACTGTTTGACTGTAACACATTGTGGCAATTTTGTTGTTATTGGTAAGTGTCTTGGTGGCATTTTGTTGCTTTATTTTTGAATTGAGATAGTTGAACAGAAAGATATTAAAGGAAGTATGAGAACTGCAGCAGTGCAGAAGATGAGAAGCGTTTGGTAGGGACTTGCACTAATCGGTAAGTGCGAATAAGAACAAAGCATGTAGTTTGTAACACAACACGGTATTGATATTGAGATAATGTATCTACCTCATTTTGATGGGGAAGAATTGAAATACACAGTATGCTAGTGCCTACTTCTAGCTCTAATATTGTATTAGTAGATATTGATTTTCTAATATTTTCCAGGGTATAGCAATGGCCAAGTACATAAATTCAACATGCAATCTGGCTTGCACCGTGGGCACTATGGGAAAGAAAACAGATTGGCACACAAAGGTGCGCTCAGAGGGGTCGAAACAGATCTTTGTAATCAAAGGGTAATGACTGTTGGAGCTGATGATAAATTGAAGTTCTGGCATTTTAAAGAAAGTAAGTATTGCTAAGTAACTGTTCCTTGTGTGTGCAACCAGCATAGCGGCAACTAACCATTTACCACGCAAAATCAAATGTAGTCTGCTAGTTATCTCCCCTAACGAATTCCGAGATTGCTACTAGGAATTTTTTCTTTTTCGTGCTAAATTAAAAGTAAAAGTACCTATTATTCAGTAAACAAAAAGCACCCTTAATTCAAGATGGCGGAGAACCAATGACATTTCATAACATAGACATGTCATATGCTTACAAATCAACGTAGAAAAATGTGCCGAACTCACACACACACACATTTTTAATTCATCTACACTTTTGGTGTATTAACTTTAGAGTAATAGTTCGTGCAGTGTCTATAAACATACGATGGCATTTTCGTTATTTTTTTAAGTCACTGATGCTTCCGCTCAACGTCCGACCGGCGCCGCTCGGCACGCGGTACTAGAGGCAAACGTTCCAATTGACTCGTTTTCGGATCTTCACGATTTTCGTGCAATAACATATCTACTTCTTTTTATATAATATCTTTGCGGAGAACGCAACCAACCGAATACCACGCAAAACGAAATTTAGAGTGTCAGAGACCTCCTCCAACGAATTTCGAAAAAAAAAATAGGATTTTTCTTTGTCAAATTTTAATTTGCTGGTGCTAATAACATAACAAGCATTTTTCTTTTAGCTACAACACCATACCACATGATAAGGTTAGAGGAGTCAGTGACGAGTACAAAGTGCCATAGAGACAGTGGTTTATTGGCACTTGCGAATGAAGACTTTTCTATAACACTGGTCGATATCGACACTATGAACATTGTGAGGAAGTTTGATGGACACAACGGGAGGATAACAGACATTGAATTTGATACACAGAGTCGGTAAGTTAACTATTGTTTAGACGATTTTAGATTTTTAATATTTTGTAATATTTAGTTAATATTTTGGAATTGGGGCTTAAAACTGGATCACAAAACACATGTTCTTTCTGCTTTTTTTGAAATGGGTCTGTTGTCAGCTTCACTAAGCTACTGACCACTGTTAAGGAGTCTGTCCTACGATCGAGTACGGAGCGCGGATCGAACCCGCGCCTCCTGCGTAGCGGCCGCGTTCATTACCGCTACGCCACAAGAGGCTGTCGAATTCATTCCTTAAATAAGCAATTTAGCTTCGTTGGAGGGTTTAACAGGAATACTAATACGAAAAATTCTTTAAAAAATATAAGGATGATTATAGGATCATCCTTATATTTTTATTCTTTTTTTTTGGTTTGAAGTTTTTTGCTTTAAATCAGCAATCTACATCATCATAATAAAGACGCTGTGTTCCGATTGCACGTGAGACCTTCACATCGGAGTCGAGGGTCCGCTTGCCGTCTTTTCGTCATCCACAGCCTCCACTTCACATGGTCTTGGGCATCCTGTGCAACATGACCATTGGCACGCTTTCTAAATCTTTCTCGAAATTCTAGCTTGACGGTGTGACACCGTCAAGCTAGAATTTCTTGCCGCCAGCAATTATTAAATTGTTTGCGTAGTTTTGTGATCCATTCTACTACATAATATTATAAACGCGAACCAAGCGATTCGGCGACTCCTTCTTCTGCCGCACTATTAAGACTTGGAATTCCTTACCAGCTCACGTGTTTCCCTCCTCCTATAGTCCCGGGTCCTTTAAGCGGGGCGTGAAAAAGCATCTGATGAGGCCGTCAAGCTGAGTACCATGGTAACATTGTAAAATGGTACACGTCTGTAATGGTGACCCTCTTTTCAGAGACTTTGCCTTCAGCTTACCATCAGGCGAGGCAAAGTCAAATTGACGTGTCCTATATAAAAAAAGAAAAAAGTTTGTAAGTATGGATGGATGGATGTATGTAAGGATGTTTGTTACTCTTTTACATAAAAACCACTGAATGGATTTTAATGAAACTCAACTCACTTCAAATAATATAGCTTATACATCAGAATAACACAGGCTATATAGCCCGCCTGATATAATATCAGCAATGAACGGGATCAGAATGCCAACACAACAGCTAGTTTAAAATAATTCAATTGCCATAAAAATGATAGGTAGACTAATCCGCTATCATGTTACCTTCTCTACTAATTAATGTATGTACGGGTGTGACAACATCCACGCTGCACCCATAGCCGCCAGTAGGGCAGTAAAAGTCTATTTACTTACATCGTTAATGTGAGGACCAATTTTGAAAGTAACGGCAATGCAGCAAAAATGTTGCAGCAATATTTGTCAAGCCATAACCATTTCGTATTCTACATGCTAAAGAATTGCATTGCATAAAGAACTTGTATTATGTTATGTACCTACTTAGTAGGTACGAGTATATACCTATAATAGATATATTATTGTCTGTAGTCTGTCTGTGAGTTCTGGTTGAAACGTTTAAATAACAGCTTTTTAAAGAATACACGTGAATGTCACACACGATATGTAGGTATCTATAACAAAAAAAAGTATTTTGCCTAGGCCGATTTTGACGGGATCGTTACTGTGGGTGGATAGCGTAGATAGGTACCTACTGTAGATATTTATTTACATTAATAGGGTTAGGTACTGATCTAATGCGCAGCTAGTAGCTACAATAATATTACAATCATTCACATTTGTTGATATGACGAACTAAATATTATTATTAGTAACTAGCCAACCCGCCCCGGCTTCACCTGCCGCACATTTCGAAGTCCCGTATCGCCCCTTTCAGTCGTCTATAGGCTCGCAAAGTAGGGAAATATACCGGATTTCTTGACATTCATGATTACTACTCCGCTCCCTTAAGTACGTAGTAGCGTAATTTTTCTCTGCGTAAGAAACATTCTCGTAGGTACTTCAAGAAATATGTATTCTAAAAAAAGAATTAGCGAAATCGGTCCAGCTGTTCTCGAGATTTGCGATTCATTTTAAATACCTTTACTGGATCAAAAGTGTCAAAACCCTTAATGTCAAAATATTGCACAGCCGAATTATGGTCCGCAAGCTTGAGTCGCGCTTCTTAATGTGCGTTTTCGTAAATTAAAAACCCTACTTTGAAATTGTTTAGAAAAATTATCACTTGAATTATTTATTTACACTAACATTTTTTTTTGTAGATGGCTTATTAGTTCGTCAATGGATTGCACCGTATGCACTTGGGACATACCAAGTGCTCAACTCGTGGACATTTTCTCAGTAAGTAGTATGATTCGTTTAATTTCTTGCATTTCAAATGACTTACATTCCCGTTAACGTTAGCGTATATTATACAATAACGTTTATAATACTTGTACCTATACAATAACGTTAATGAGAATTATTGCAATCATGGTATAGGTGGAGATTATTACATAACAATTCGCGGGAGCCAGGTCCTCGTTTGTCTCGAGATTTAGGTTCAAGATACGCGTCCTGTGGTATTATACAAATGGTATAGGTATGTGATGAATTTGAGCTCGTCCACCGTATAACTCCGGACACGTATCTTGGACCTAAATCGCAAGACAAACGAGGCTCTGGCGCCCGCGGATTGCTTTGTAATAATCTATGCATGGTGAATTTGAGCTCGTCCACCGCAGTAGCATCCCGTGCTATCCTCAAAAGACACACAAGAAATGTGTAGGTACTGCGCGTACAGAGCACCTTTTGAGCACATTTTAGGTCCAAGATACGTGTCCGGAGTTATATTAGCACCCCGCACTATCCCTAAAAGTCACCCATGAAACGCATACCGCGTGTATAGTGCACATTTTAATACCTACCTATACCATACCGCGATCGCGATAATTCCCGTTAACATTATTGTATATCATTGAACGTGTAAGTTTAAAGTTAGTACTTGCATAGAATTAAGTGATACGTTTATTCTAGGTTGAGCAGCCCTGCACATCACTCAGTATGTCACCAACGGGTGATTACTTAGCAACAACACATGTCGGAGAACTAGGAGTATTTTTATGGGCCAACAGATTATTGTACGAGAGAATATTCCTTAAACCAATAGATAAAAATGCCATTAGTATACCTAAATTGAGTAAGTGTTTTTTAAGTATATTTATAAAATTATAATCGTCTTCCCGTTAGTCCCGGTACGCATCCGAGACCTTCAACTTGGAGTCGTTATATTACCCGAAATATGTTTGGGTTTAGGTATGAAAATAATTAAATGGAAACAATGGTGGGCTCTGACCTCATTAAGGCCGCGGGAACGGGCTGGATGCGAGCCGCTTCCAACCGGTCCTATTGGAGATCTATAGGGGAGGCCTATGTCCAGCAGTGGACTTCCTATGGCTGAAATGATGATGATGATGATGATGGTGGGCTCTGCCTATCCCATTAGGAGAGAGACGTGACTGTATGTATAGTAGGTTTATTACGAAAATATGTTTTAGGTTACACGTGAAGAAGTTTACGTACACGTGATATAATTTATAATTGTCTATTCTAATGTGAATTTTTGGTTTCACCCCAGCTTTTGTCAACTGGTATGAGGGACCAAAAATGGGTCTACAATATTGAATTCACATGTATCGATAAACGCATAATAACGTTATGAAGACATTCTGGTATCTTTCTCATTTCGATTCTTATATACCACTCAAATAGATCTTTAAATATAACTCCAAAACGCCTTACAGTAAACTTCAACGTGCCGTTTTATTTATAGGATTACCAAGCACAGCTCCAGAGAAACCCGAGATAGAAGACATAGGAATCATAGATTTAGGAGAAGAACCCGAATACATATCACCAATACAAATTAACGAAGAACTCATTACATTATCAGATCAGCCTACATCGCGATGGTTGAATTTACTACATCTAGATGTTGTTAAAAAACGTAATAAACCTAAAACACCGCTCTCTGTGCCAAAATCTGCACCATTCTTTTTGCCGACCATACCTAGTCTCGATTTAGAGTTTGACTTGGAAAAATATAAGGAAGACAGTAGAGAAACGAAACTGTTAATGCCAGATTCCTTATCTACATTGACAGAATTTGGAAAGAAATTAATTGTGTGTCAGACGGAGGAAAATTATGAGAAGTGCATCGAGAAATTGAAGACGTTACCACCCGCGGCGATTGAAACAGAAGTGATAAGTATGGCGCCTGATGCTGGAGGTAATTTGGACGTAATGAAACAATTTCTTCGTATGTTAGACATCATGTTGAAGGGCAACAGAGACTTTGAATTAGCTCAGTCCTACATGAGTTTGTTTTTAAAGATGCATACGAAAATTGTGTCTCAAAGTGAGGATCTTCGGAACTGTTTAGTCCAAGTTGAAGAGACAGTAGGACAAGCGTGGTCTAAGTTACAAAACCAATTATTGTATAATATTTGTATTGTCAAAGCATTAAAAGATATGTAATTACATTTTTGTTTTTGTATTCTTTTTTTAATATTTTATGCGGCGAGTACAATAGACACTTCACTAAAGATATGCGTGCTATGTAGTCCATCGGAATGAAAAATGAGGGTACGCAACTAAATAAAAGAGATATGAAAAAAAAGTCAAGCTAAAGCTGTAGGCACACACACAAATAACAAATCGTAAAGTACTATTGCGCGAACACTCGCAACAATGGAACGTAATAGATGATTCTTTCTTATTGTGAACATTGAAAAAGTAGGTTTTTATGAAAGGCGATGCGAATAATCGTGTTGCTAAACCTACTTATGTTTGCCTTTTATTTCTTTATTAAATCAAATACCTGTCTGGCGTCTATTGCGCAACGTCGAATACGTCAACGGTGAGCACTCAGTGGTGAAAAGATTTGTAAGGATTACTGGTTCTTTGATAAAATATGAATTTTCCCCCGTCTATGCAATTTTTCTCCTCCATTGGATTCCGCCTATTTGCGGATGATCCCACGCGAGGGTCTTTTGCGGCGTTTATTGAATATTTTTCCAAGGGAATTAAATCGCCGGCGATCGGTTCACCGGAGCCGGCGCGGCGTTCATTAATGGCCCGCTTCATTTTCGCAATAAGTATTCATTTATCCGCACCCCCAGCGTAGCGACCTACAAGCGCCGAGAAACTCCAATGAAAATCTGATTGTGCTTCCCTTCTTTTGCATTATGAATATCTATCAAATTCCTTCGCATCTTAGCGATTCCTTTATTGAAACCCAGATCGAGTGTTAAGCAAATAGAGCGAAAGTAAAACCGTTTCATTAATGTGTATATTTTTTTAGTTTGGATTTCGTAGCAAAGGAGAATTCATAAGGAATGTGTGTAGATTTAACAAAGGCTTTGGAAAGTCATTTCGATGTGTATGCGCCTTCATTTGCAAGCGCTTTAGAAAATGTTAATTTCCGGAGGGCGTTCGGAGTGAGTAGCGTCTGTAGGTATGTTTTAATGTACGGTTACAAACCACCTAAGAATCTCATTATTATGGAAATATGAACGTTTTCCGATTGCGAATCGCTCTTCCTAAAATAATACCTACCTATATTATGAAATATTACTCATTAGACAATTTATAATTATGTAAGGGTATGCATTTGGTGTGTTACAAAATCCCACCTTCTGGTACGTTCCTGCAAACATAATTAGGTACGAGAATAGGAGTAAGGGACTTTTTATATTCTTACTGGATTGGTGGACTAGTAGATTAGACTGACCAAGTAAGTAATTATGCATTAACATGACGTTTTCGTCATGAGAACAGACATAGGGAACGGAAGAAAGAACGTATTTTGTATTATAAAAGAGACTGTGAGCCACAGACAAACAAGTCACACGGTTTTGTGGGATATGTTTTTACGAAACTTGTACCATTTAAAAAGAAATAAACGATTTAAAATATGAATATGAAAATATAGGCTATGTTTAGTCGCGATAACCGACATCCACGCGGGTGGAGCCGCGGGCAACAGCTAGTATTTAATAAATCTAGGTTCACTACATAGTAGTGATAACATTAGGTAGGTAACAATGACATTTTATCTTTGGTAGGTAATCATTTATTTGATGCGCAGGTTTGGATAATTTCGATTTTGAAACATGAATTTCCGGAGCCTCGAGCAAAATTTGTTATCGCAAATCGCAATTAACGATTATTAATTTTAATCACTCCAAACTCGCGAATAGTAATTAGTTAATTGTTAAGGTACCTAAGTGATCAGTGTTATCACAAAGTTCACAAATACCTCCTTTGGTTGATGTAGGCAAGAATATGAAAACAAAAATCTTCCGTTATTGTTTTTATTTACTTTAACGGTAAATAAAAGCAAATAACGGAAGTTGAAGTTCATAAAAACTGCAACTGAAAGCAAGGTAGGTATTTCCTACTAACTTATGTTTATATTAGATCATTTGATCATTAACATCCGTGAATTTTCAAAATATTATTTATGGCCAGTAGGCAGACTGAAAGTTTCCTTCGATTTGAATATAGTACCTACAAGGAAATGAGGATTGTCGTCCGTTTTCTATTACCGATGCTTTATTCCACGCCATTTAACTTTTTCAGTGGAAAGTTCTTCATAAATGCGGGGGGAGCGGGCAATGGGGGGACGAGGGGGGGTGGCGGCGCTCGACCACTTGACAGTGTCCGCTGGGCATAAACTCAATATCTAGGAAATTAACTATTGATGCAGATTATAAAACGCACTCGAACTGCTACTGAATATAATATTAAAATGAATTTATGAAAGGAAAGGTTTTTTCAGAAATAGGAAGTTGTAGTTCTGGGAATGGATCTGGGTTTACAGTTAGGGATGTGAGTAGAAGAAGATACGGTTGCACCTTTACACACGTTAGAAGCACAGATACATAATATTAGGGACTTAATATTGATTGAACGTTTTGGAAATAGAGACTGTGATCTACATTAGTGAGAGAAATATGTCGTTATCTTTATTATTCTGTTTGTTGTAGCAGTGAAATTGTCTCTACATGCTGAACCATATGGAGAAATAGCAAGGTTCTTTAGGTCACTAGCCATCACAATATGGTCATATAAAGTCAACACTGGTCCTACATGCATTAGGTACCTACATATATGTAGGTATAGTCGCCAGGTTCGGCGACTTTTACATATTATTTGCATATCTACCTGCCGTACAGCCTTTGTAGCGTGGGGGTGAATGAATCGGCTCACATAGATGGGCTGATCACCCGTCCAGTCAACGGCGCGGCGTCTCCATTGGAAGTAGAATCAGGCGCGGTCGCAGCTTCACATTTTGGGGGGGGTCACATACCTAAATGCGGCAACAACCTCCCCCCCCCCGTACTCGAACTATGTCAGACTCCAATCGACTAAAATTAAGAGTCTCTGTGGCGTAGTGGTAGTGAATTCGACTGCTGTAAGAGGTACGGGTTCGATTCTCGCTTAGTGCAAATATTTGTATACATGGATCTGTCTATTTGCATTTGCCTGTTAACTCGGATGCCAATAGCATTAAGCCCAAGCCGATGGAAGTGGTTATGTCGAGCTCAAACCAACTATAATTGCACACCGCCTTAGGTTGGATCATTATTTTCCGAGGTTGAGATTGCCACTGGCATATCCCTCACACTTCGGTGTCCCCATCTTGTCCCGAGCTCTACCTGTCACCCCTAACTTATGAAAAAGCCTCCGACGTCCGAGTCGCCTTCGCGCATTGCGGACTATGCGGTACGGAAGGGACCTGAGTCTTCTCTGTCCCCGCTCCCCCACCTCTTTCTCGAGCATTACTTGCTTGCAGAAGGAAGCGGCGGCACCTCACACACTCGTACTTCCGCAACATCACTGCCAACCCTAGGGCCGCCACAAAGATCTGCCTCGGTGTATTCCACGCCGTGCATTCAGTCAGTATGGGCAGCCCCGTGTCCTCGCTTGCATCACAGTGATGATACTCAGGCTTTGGCTCCTTCTGGATCCGACGTAGGTGACTCCCAAAACACACGTGTCCGGTGATCATCTGCGTCAGCCGGTACAAGAGGCACCCGTGAGGCCTCTCTAGTCAGTCCTCCATGATGTGCTTTACGACGTGCCTTGTGTATGGTTGCCGAAGTTGTAACTTCCATTCCTCCACCACGTACAGGCGGCGCTGGGACTTCACTGCCTCGATTTCTCGAAGGTTGGGTTCATGTCAGCGGGGACATCTGCGCCGCCCTTCGGTTCCTGTATTGCACCGAAAGGGCTCTCGCCTCCAGGTACCACAGTAGGGTTCCGCCAAGGAGACTCAACACCTTGAAGGAGGTCGTGCGGTACCCTCTGAAGACCTAGTTGGCCATCTTCTTGCCCCCCTCAAGTTGGACAGAAACCCTACCAGAGCGGCAGCTGCGCCTTTCAAAATAGGGGCCAGACTTCGGAAAAGTTTGCCGAAGTATCATCGGCCATCGAGAACGAGCCAAGTATTTCATATGGGGCTTGATGCCGGCGAGAGTGCCTCGCGCTATGAGGTTTGTTCCCTAGGTGGCGCGGGCTGAGGTCCATAAAAGAGCATGGCCTCGGTTTTATGCAGGACCATGGGCTATCGTTATGGGCAACCGCTTCGCGCTGTGTAGCAACGCATGCCATGACTGGCGTGTCATCCGAATAGCACGTGACGGTGACACCGTCCTCGAGCTCACCGCGAACACCCCGACGTATCCGATGGAGCGTATTCCGCACGAGTGGGCGCAGAACCAATCCCTGCGGAAAACAGCACGACATCTCTCGCCAGCCGAGGCCGGACGTGGTTGGGTAGCTGACGGCTCTCTCCATCGATTACGCGGGCTATGCGGCGAGGGTGAAGAGGCACTACATGAATCGTGATACATGAGCGTCTCCTTAATGCAACTCGAGGGCAAAGTGTTGAATGCGTTGGCGATGTCCAAAGAAACCACCAACATCACCTGGCCCACAATTGGGCATTCACAGTCCGCAGTGGAGCGTCTCTGCCGGAATTCATATTGACCCCCCGCCAGGTCGGTCTAAAGAGGTGCTCGACGAGGCGCTTTGCAATAACTCTTTCAAAGAGCTTTCACACCTCGTCAAGCAGCACTATAGGCTGGTAGGCGGACTCGCCGTCCGCCTACCAGCCTATCGAAAGACGGGCATCCACCGGATGCCCGCCTTTCGTATGAGGACCAGTTTCCCCGTCTTTAACAATTTCGGAAACTAGCGCTTGGTCGTCGTCGCCTAAAGCTCGCTCAGCCCGGAGTGCCGCGGTTCGGCCATAAGCTTATGAACCACCAGCTTTAATTCTATCCAACTGACCTGAGACAGGTCGTCCTCATCCACGCTTGGCGCCATAGGTCTTCGATTGTGCCTTGACACGTAAGTTGTAAACAATCCTACAGCATTTTCCCGTTTACGTAGCAAAACGTTCGTATCTATAAGAGTATTAAAAATGCTACATACCTAAATTACAATACTACCAATTGTTTACCTTTAAAAAACGCGACAAGGAATATATAACTGCAATATATAACTTTGCAAATTTTATGAAGACTTTTCAATTTGACGTGCTGGGTTTTGGGGGGGGTCATGTCCCCTGTGACCCCCCCCCTCGGACCGCGCCTGAGTAGAATCAGAAGTAGAAGTAGAAATAGAAGCAGAAGCAGGAGCAGGAGCAGGAGCAGAAGCAGGAGCAGGAGCAGGAGCAGAAGCAGGAGCAAGAGCAGGAGCAGAAGCAGAAGGAGAAGGAGATCTATCTTCTTCCGTAGGTATGTAAAAAACAAATCTTGTGCTTTTTTACTGAATAAAACTTCAAACGGTAAACAACTAGGTAATCCTCACTTAAGAAACTTTGTTTTTAAATTAAGCTCCCTCTTAAAACGATTACGTTAGCGATTGTTGCCTGAATCAGCTATTTAAATAATAAACAGCCACTTTTCACCGCTTCTGTTAAGGACTTGTGTAAACATCATGGACCAATACGTTAGTAGGTAGGGTAGATAGATAACGGAGTATAGCTACATGTTCATTAAACGCATTAATCTTATTATGGTTAATGAGTAAGAACTTGAAGCTGTCCGCTCACGTGTTCACATAATTACATTGAAATGTTTCGAATAGACCTTTTCCCAGTGTAATAAAACTGATTCATCATTCAGTATTCGTGAATCGAATTGATTGAAGACGCAATTATTGATGTCCGTTAAATTCCGCCCCGAAAAATGTTAATATTTTTCGCTAGATATGTACAACTCATTATTACAGGTTGGCTTAAGCTCCGTAGATTTTAGTGAGGCCGATACTCCCACCCAGTGTGTCCAAGGACATGTAACCATATTTTCATTTATACTGAACCAGATTTACATAATATTCACGCCTGTAAATTCCCGAAGGGTGGCAGAGGTGTATTAACAATCATATTTCGTCAACTATGATTTTCGATCCCATGTACCTAATAAGGGGCGTGCCTATTGCTGTCAAGCGGTTTGTCATTGGTTGTAGATTCACTGTAGGATGGAGAACAGAACAGTAGGCACATGCTGTAAGAACATTTCGAACGATTGAACGAACTCGAAAGCTGAATCTGCAGTGATATTTCAATATCGCATGCTGTTTTGGTGATGTCACGTTGTCGAACACGTAAACATACAACATCCTCATGCTCAAGAACGTGACGACACAAAATTTACAGCAAGCAGAATGGAAATATCGCCGCGGATTGAGCGAACTCGAGTTCGTTCGATCGTTCGAAATGTTCTTACAGCATGTGCCTACAGCTCTATCCCTCAGTCGTCTTCTACGACACTCACCGCAAGAGCTGGGAGTGGCCCTATTCTACTCCAACGGTACCTAACCAATTTAATACCCAGAATAATAGAATAATTTAGCTTAGTTGGAGGGGTTAACCCCTCTAACTAAGCTAAATATTAGTAATTTCGGTTGCTAATATACTTTCTACAAAAAAAAATGTAATTTTAGTAACACAGAAACGTAATAGGTACCTACATACATAAATATCTCAACATTTTGAACAAACATCCTTTCCATCAAGAATGTACGTGATTTTACTAACTATAATTTCAGACTCGAAATGGTAGTTACTAATTTACACGCGTTACATTAAGCAAACATTCGTTATAAAGTGCAGCAAAATTGTTTCATGAAAAGTGTATGCGGCAAAGCCGTTTGTTGACGATTGGTTAATTAAAAGCAAACAGAGTCGGAGAGTTTACCTTGTCCACGGTGTACCTCCGATATATCCGTTTTCTGCACACTGGCCTACGAGATATCGCTCTCATAACTTTCATTGTGCGATAACCGAGGTTATGCGGATTCATTCATGTCTTTTAATCGTTTTAGGAGAAAAAAAAAAGTTTAATTCTTGCATCGTTATTAGAATATTAGGTGGATGTGATACCACAGGTGATACTGTCTGAAGTTTATGCGACTATAATTGAATTAAAACAACTTTTAACGGATTCTATCGTGATTATTGCTTATATTATTATTTGCCTGTTTACTATTAACCCGACATTTCGGCTACTTTTCAGTAGCCATGGTTACTACCTAAATCATTATTATGATCAATCGCTCTTATGTTCAATAATTTTTGTGATTTTATTTAATAGATGTAGTTTAAATAGACCCTAACCATAACCACTTCAAGTCCAAATCATCTTCACCTGCAAATCGGTGTGGTGCACCTTCTGACAGATGGACGAGGGTCTGGCGTAGATTTTCTTCTTGGGGTTGGATGTTCAGACGGTAATTATTGCTCCTCGAAAAGTAAAGAGGAACCGACTTCAAACAGCAAGCTTTGAATCCAACCGGATTTGGCGTTCAATGATGACAAAAAAAAAAAAAAAAAATAGAAGAAAACCACAGGCAACAATTTTCATCGCTACGTTTTATTTGTTTGTTTAATAAATTTAGATAATGGCGTCATAAATTTAGATAAGTGTTTAAAGGATTTTTTAAATGTGTATAATTGTGTGTTGACACGGATAAATAATTGTGACTAGACTACGTACCTACCTGCTATTGGCGAGCGACCAGAGTTCTGGCACCTGTCAGGCAATGGATATATAGTTTTCATACAGATATAAAATATCACCCGGTCCAGCTTCGGCATACTTATAGGTACCTACTCACGCTGACATACCTACCTATGCCTATCTGAAGACCAGTAGGTAGGGATGTCATCTATGGAAGACTGAAATAGTATTGATGTACATAATATATTTTTTTCCTAGGTAAAAAAACACATTCATTACACATAATGTGTTAAAAAGTTGTAAAAAGGCCTACTTAAAGGTTCCAATAGGTCCTAGCAGAATACCTGTTCAATTATGGAGACATTCGATCGGGACAGTGACTTCATTGTGAAGAATATTACAATCAAAAAGTCAACAGAATCTCTGTTCGATTTATTAAATCTTAGGAATTAACACTTTTTCTTTGTTTATTTTATGCATATTATATTGTAAAGTAAAGAACCTCGCTTCTGAAAAGTTTTCAGAAAAGTTACAATTCTGTGTGTACTTAATTGTATAGCTACTACAGCTTTTGAAATCCGGTGCAGATTTTCAAAGTAATCTGATTTCTTGCTTCAAGACAAAAGATAACTCAATGACAATGCCCGAAAAACCAATAGTAGAACATAATTAACATAACATAACTTGTTATTAACTACTTGTTAACCTTTGTAGTTTGTACTAACTAGACTTAACCCCACCAATTACAATCTTTTCCACAATTTCGACAAGTTTCTGCAAAAGTTTGCAAGAAGCGATACAAATGCTTATCAAAGTTTTAGAACATAGAAGACTACTTATAGTACATAACAAGTTCTAGGTATTATAAAATGATCTTCTCTCGAGATCAAAGTGAATGGATAACGTGTTTGAATTTTACTATAGAAAAAGGAAGTTTTGTACTTTAAACCCTTAATACTACACAATAACACTTTGGTCCAACCACAGACTCGGGAACAAGGCCACACAATTGTCTGTCGGATAATATACACTGCTGGATCAATGGAAGTTTTATTCAAATTTTAGTAGCTTTACGTATTGTTAGTACTTATTGGAGTGATATAATCGGGTACGAGGAAATGTGCAAATGTAACAGTTGGCTCCGAGAATTGAGGGTATACTCCAATAGTGATTATATGGAAATGCGATCATGCTTGAAAGGCGATTTCACACTTGTCGCTTTTTACTGATCCATTGATGTGCTACTCGTTTTGTGTTCAAATGTGTATAAACTATGTGTTTTATCTTGTCATTGAAATGTTCCGTTATTGAAACGTTTGAAAATAAAAACGGGTTCTTTTGTCGAATTTCACTTTGATCTAAAGTGTTTGTTTGAAATCTGTTATGTACAGAGCCCTTTTATGTATGACCATTATAATATAGTGAGTGGTATTTTTGGAAGAAAGTTATCTACCGTAATATTCACCAGGTTCATTAATTAACGGTATCTACCAATACCAATACGTAGCAAATCTTTTACAAGTAAAGAATACTGATTGGTTTACTAAATACAATTTTGGGCGACCCTGTCGAATTATTATAAAAACCTTTTGAAAGGGTCTATTAAAACATTTCTCTGATTAAGCTCACCCATCTCGTGTAAATCGAAAAGAAGGGTTCGTCAGCGGTGTGTTTAATTACAGTTACCAGAATACAACCCTTTTAACAGCCGTTTGTTTCTGTATCTTCGTTTTATCTACACTTTCAATGTGAAGCTGATTTGTTGAGAGACTTATTTTAATTCGTTGGAGTAATTTATTTAGATAAAATATACACGTATTTGTCAATACGTAAGGGGTTTGTCCTTTCTGTACCTTTCTATGGCATTGAAGCTAGAATTTAAATTAGGTTCATATATTTTATTCTGGTTTTTAAAAGTGCCATCCGGTTGAGACCACAGTTTTGATTCCCCTAACTGCTGTTGGGGATGTTGTTAATTTCTCTGATTCAATCGTTAGCCGCACGGCATCTATATCTATCTATCTATCTATACTATTATATAATTGTAAAGTGGTCGTGTCTGTACATTGAAGATATAAAAAAAAAAAACTTGGGTTATGTTATATTAACGACAAGATGGATGCAAAAACTATTGAACGGATATTGATGCGGTTTATTTTTTGTAAGAAAGGGCTTGGTCAGAATTTATATCTTACGTTTGTTTGATCGCAATCGGTTGTGTAGAACCGGAGATATGAGCAGAGGTCGCGTTAAACAACTAGCATCGCTTCGCGGTTTTTTGTTCAGGAGTGTACAGTTCTAAAAACCTTTAGAACCCTCGTAACATGCTAACTTTCATAAGAGTAGAGTACAATTCTAATTTAATGAGACTGAAATAGTAGTGCACAGCTGTGTGGAACGTCTAAAGACATTTTCAAGCATAACTGTCAGATGTAGAACTACACGTATACATGCGACACTCTCTCGTTTATGCAGAGCGGTGGTGTACTCGGTATATTTGTGTATGTCGCTTAGGACGGATGTGTAATTTGCATGGTAATAAATTATGAAGATGGCCAAACGGTCCGCTGGCCTTCCGCCTGTTTACAAATTAGGTGCAAATCTGACTCCCTCAATGCTCTAGAGTCTAATGGTCCGACTATGGCAGTTAGCTGCTGTTTAGAATGTTCATTATTTGTTAAGGGGGTTTTGTATGTTCTCTGGTGTGAGACTAGTTAAACGGTTTCGTTTAGTTTTAACGGCTTGTTGGTGGGAAAATTTACCCCTCTTCCTGACTGATAGAATGACTGATTGATTGGATATTTGGTACACACCTTTATTAGTTCGGATGATAATAAATTTTCAAAAAATACATCATTTGCAATCCGTTTCATCTAAGTTTTCTTTTTATTACTTGTGTATATTATTTTTCTTTGTTTTGTCAAAGGAGTTAAGACAGCGCTCGTAAGGCACAGGGAATAGGTAAAGTTATGTGTTCAAAGCAGTGATAGCTAAATAGTCTAATAACTATTAAGTCGGCAGTTCAAGTTTGGTATCCGGTCACGCATCACGCTCTGACTTTTTCAAGGTTTATAGGTAGGGATATGAGAACTAACAATGAAAGAAAACGTGGTAAAAAATCTATAGGTATACTTGTGAGTTCTTCGTAATTCTTTAAAAAGTAGGTAGGTATCTATCAAGTATATCAAATAAATAAATCAAGTGGAGGAGGTGGATTATGGCTATCTACGAGTAGTGTGGATAGGTATAGATTCCTATAGAAAACAAATATTAGAGATAGGTACCCACCACGTTGCTATCATTGTCTCAATGTCAAAATGCGGGCCACTAAAAACATCCTTATTATGATTTCTGAAAATTAAATAAGTAATTACACTAAGATTTCGAGATCATGTCTCGAGTCTTGACCCGAAAGCACCAGACCTGAGGCAATTACGTAAGAGAATTCTCGAGACCTTGAGACACGAGACGTCCTGGCATTCAAACCAACCACAATAGAATACAATAGCCACTCAAAGATAGGTACAAAACTCATACGCTCACAATATAGTTTTACTATTCCTTATTTTGTTATTAGATACCTCTCGTAACATCTTTACTTAATAGTAAAGATGTTATGTATTTCAAACTATCTGTGTTGTTTTTTTATACCACTTAGGTCGCAGACAAGCACACGACCCACCTGATAGAAAGTGGTGACTGTGGCCCATGGACGAGTGCAACACAAGCGTAGTAACATTCGTGCTGTCGACCCTGTAAGAAAAAGAGATTCTGTGCCGCCAGCGCAGAGGACAAGCAGGACAAGCCTTTGGTCCTTCCACTAACTCTAACATCAAAAAACCTCTCCAGTGAGCTCTGGCTGTCCTACTCACCGTCGGGAACACAACACGAGGTTATTATGGCCGCGGTATTCTGTAGGGCCGAGGTACTTCCCCAGTCGGACTGCTCGATAGCGACAGCAATACCGTCGTGTCCTACCTCCTTCAAAGTGTTCAACTCAACCACAGATTAACTTAGTTTTAACTTTATTACTGTTACTCTGAATCTTGTAATACCTTCAGTTTTTTAAAGTGCATGTTACAGGATTTACAGGAGACAGCACAACAAGCCAATAAGGTATTTGACTGTATCCTCCATACTTAATATTATAATTACGAAAGTAACTCTGTCTGTACGTCTGTCTGTCTGTCTGTCTGTTACGCTTTCACGCCTAAACCACTAAACCGATTTTGATGAAATTTGGTATAGGGGTAGATTAGACCTTGAGAAAGGACATAGGCTATGTTTGGTCGCGATAACCGACATCCACGCGGGCGGTGCCGCGGGCCAAAGCTAGTTGAAAATATCAAAAGAATGTTCCTGACCTAACAGGGAACATTTAAGTCAATTTATTATTTTGATTTATTATTATTGATGTAGGCACCATTTATAATTCCAATATAATCTATTGACATCTAATCTTAATAACAATGTATCATTTGAAATAGTCTATGTTTGATATACATGTGTGACTATTATAAGTGATAACTAATAAGTAGATCTATAGCTACTGATATAATTTATTTAAAGAGCACAACTTACCGTCTCTAAAGTATTTTCGGCTTCACTTTGACTGATAAAAGTGCCCTCATTCCAGTTATAGCTGCGTGGTAAAAGTGTTCATCGATATCGATTATCATGTTTTGAATATATTGAGGGGAGATAGCAGCAGGAAGCAAACAGATTATATTATTTATTCAGAACAAGAGTTCATTTGATACATTAGTAGGTTTCCAATTAATCTTTCCTATTAAATAGGTAATTAATCCATTTGATCATAGGATTGTTCTGCTTGTCTTCCGCTCTGACGATACATAATCTCTCTGTTCTTAGTGTGCTTACAGGGTCGCCAGCTCAAGTGTGACGCTTAGCGCGGGTACTTATCCATAGGCCACGGTAACCACTTTCCATCAGGTGGGTCGTGTGCTTCTCTGCAACCTAAGTGGTATAAAACAATCTTATTCCGCTACCACTAAAGTTGGACATCCTAGAAAATCATTCGGAATCCTTATAATTTTGGTTGAAATCGCATAAGTTTGAAAAAAAAGAAAATTGTATTTCTCGACATAAAGACATCAAAGTAAGTTTTACATATTTAGAACATAAACCTCTATTTAAACAATGGTTAAGCGCGTGATCCTAAAAATGCAAAGCTTTAACCTCAAAATTGGGTTAAACGTGGATAAAGCAAAGCGCGGTTTTGGCAGTAGTAATGATGGTAACACTGCGAGGCGATTTTTTGATGACCCTTATTTATCTTCAGAGATAACGAGTGCTGAAATTAACATAATAAAGTGATTTAAAATAATTTAGCAAACCTTAAACCAGATCTATGTATTAGGATATTTATTTTGGAAGAATGTATTTCAAAACTACAAAATTCTTCTTCTTGTTTATTTTTTTAGCTTCTTCTAGGATCTTCTTAGTGTGATTCCGGGTTCCATCCGAAGTTTTCACCTCGAAGCCCGGGGTCCGCTTATTTCTTTTCCTCCCTTTTTCTTTCTTTGACTGGGAGCGACTGCCGTCTGTCCGCCCAACCTAGGAAGAAGAGCCTGCGACAGAAGCTTACGTGTACATTAGGAGGTGCATCAGCCAGCAGGTGACGTTGGCTTGGTAAGATCAAAGATCTTAGTGGGACTCCAAGAACATATTATATTAATAACATAATTAATACGAGTGTCATAGTAGGTAACTAATTTAGTTTTGAACAAAATTTACGCGCGTAGACTTGTGTTAATTTAAAGATAATGCCTACGGCAATTCGTCCACATGACCCAATCACTATCCAGTTACATTAGCAGGCAATTAATTTCGCGTAATCAACAAGCTTTATCATTAAAAATCAAAGTAATTTAGCTTTATTTATTTTAACATTTGTTAATTCCATTTAAACCGGATTTCGTCTCCCACTTCATTAAATTACAGGTACCTAATACAATGAAATTCCAAAATATTAAGCTTTGTTAACGTTGTATTATATACCTAGGTATGTAATGTAAAATGTAATTTGTGACGGATCAAATACATATTGCGATTAACTGGAAATTTAATCCCGCTACCGACTTTTATCATTGCGGATTACTGAAATACCTATGATGGACGCTCATATAATGTAAACTCATTACATTTTATGCAAATAATATGTTGTTGTAGTTTTAAGTATTTATATTTTGTGGGTACATATTTGTGGTGGCTTATGGACTCTCCACTTGTGCCTACAGTTCTACTTCTATAAGTCGCGTACAGTCATGTGTTATTGTAGGATTGTAGAAAGTCGTCATAGGGTATTGAATGCTATAGATAAAGATCTGGATCGCAATAACGTATTTCATAATTGAAAATTCATAGACTACGGAGTGGTTCTAAAAATGGGACCCAAGTGGAAAGACCTACCACAAATAGAGGGCTTTGCAATATTTTAAGTTCTTGGGTAAGAGATACACTGTCTATGTAAGTACTTAACGTTTCGCCTTCAGAGGCGCTTTAATAAATAAACTTCGGCAAGCACTGAATTCGGATAAAAAGTCTATAAGTAGTCTATATTTCGAGTCTTGACGTCATTATACATATTAATTGCGTGTATTTATCGTTCGACAACGATCTAGCCAGTCGGTGTACGTCGGAATTAGAATGTAATCGGGTAGCGGGCGCGGTGGAACGGAACAACAAGAATTTACGAGCACCAACGCTTCCGCACCATGCACTCCCAAACACTCAAAAACTTCACCCCTTAGCTTTTGTACGAATATGTTTTTTACATAGAAGTGGAATAAATCGCTGAAGTTCAGCCAATTTGTCCATTTTTGTTAGTTTTACAACCTGGTGTCTAGTTTGTTCTCGTATGCAAATTATAGTAGAGTAGGTAATGTATTCGTGATTGTATTGAGGTTGTATTGGTTGGTTATGCAGTCAGGGGAACCCTTGACTGCGTAGAAAAAATTAAGATATAAGAAGATGATACGTGTCTGTAATGGTGACCCTCTTTTCAGAGACTTTGCCTTCAGCTTACCATCAGGCGAGGCGAAGTCAAATTGACGTGTCCTATATCTCTCATCCTAGCGTTAATTCCCAGTCGCATCCGAAGCTTTTCGGCTCGGAGTCTGGGGTCCGCTTTACCGTCTTAACTACAGATTTGGCTAGACCTCGATATTTTTTCGTGAAGCGATTGCCATCTGACCTCCACAGCCCAATGATAACATTAGGCGATATCGAAGCTTTGCAGCTAGACCGTTGTTTTTGGATTTCTTAGGGCTCCAACTACCCGTAACGACTGCCATAGATGTTCTTATGGCAACCGGGACCGACGGCTTAACGTGCTCTCCGAGGCACGACCAGACCAATGCAAATACCCATATTTCATAAACACAAATATTTGCACTGAGCGGGGATCGAACCCGCGCCTCCTGCGTAGCGGCCGCGTTCAGGCGGAGGCTGTCAGTGTCCTATATATATATATACGTACCTACATATAAAAAAAAAGTAGCTAGCACTGTCTGGAATTATCAATATCAGTATAAGGAATTTAAAGAGAACCTAGCCCCTGAGACAACCCAAAACAGAACGTCTTGGCGCACACGTGCAAGAAGACCCGACCCCAGATAGATGTGACTAAGGGAGGGAAGAAAAACCTGGAATGTTTAGTGTGGCAAGTGAGAGAAAGTCTATTCTATTCTATTAAAGTGGTTAGTTATAGTTGGTCCACGGCTATTTATTGTAGAAAGGGAAGTTAAGCCGTAGCAGCTTTAATAGTGAAAATTAAACTAGATCAAGTATTAATTCCCACAGTAAATAATAAGAGCAAACGGAACTATTGACAAAAATATAATTCGTCAGTTATGTATGAGAGAGATAAAATGTTTTATGACTTCAACAGCTCCGTCATCACACGACGTTGTCGTCCACAAACATACTCGTAAACAAGGCATTATCAGCAAGATAGATAACACCACACACAACCGAGCTTTACTGATAACGAATGCATTGAACAGTAGGCGAAGTTGATAGGTATGTAGACACAGCTTGATTTCTTTATCTTATACCTAAAAATACTTACTAAAGAAACATAATTGATATTTAATGTAATGCGTTGGAATAAATACTAGAGCTTCGTACAGTTTTCGTTTACATTTTGTTGAGATCTATAAGTGATTTTTTAAACTTGTGGGGAGATCGAAAACCATAGCAGATATAAGAAAACTGATTATTCTTTTCTTGGCAGACGTAAAATTCGTGATCAAACGTGATCTCTTCATAAAAAATTATTTTAATTTGATTTAATTTATTTTGACTTAATTTAATGTATAAAAATGTAAAATGCTTAATTTAACTTAATTTAATTTGACTTAATTTATTTTGACTTAATTTAATGTATTAATTTAATTTTTAATGTATAAATGTAAAATGTTTAAGTTTAAGATTAATAATATATAAATGCATGCTTAATTTTAGCTCATAATTTTAATATAATGAATATAATTATTATTATTTAATATTATACAAGTTTGCTGTGCCCTAACAGGGCTTCATGTTGAAACCCAAAATATTGTCAAGATCTGTACTTAACACATGAATGCAATTAAACACTTTGACTTTGACTTTGAAAAAAAAAAAAATTAGTCATGTCCATCATTTTTTTTATCATTGTATCAGTGCTTGACGTGATGAGTTTACAGAGATAACTTAAAAACTATTATGTATTAGCATCGCTATTCCCGTAAAGTCCGTTAACAAAGTTTCCGAGTCCAATTTATACAAACAGCAAAGAGCGAAACAGAAGTCAACAAAAAATTAAGCTCCACAGTGAGCTGAGCCGTAGTCTTTGTTCTTCTAATCCCGACTTTTCTTTCAGATAGCGTTCAGTCAGCTCTTAAATTAAGAATTTATTTCAGAACTTCATACTTTCCCGTTCCCCTTTGTGTTGCATCACAATGGAAATTATTATCAATTGGAAAACTTTCCGTTTCCACAACTTCTATAAAAGCTCACGTTTTATTTTCCACTTTTGGCTTTCTTTTTGTTTTGTAAGGCGATATCACAGCGGGATATTTCACTGTGCCATCTTGATTATCAAACAAATTATAAAGTAAGCTATGCCCTCCTTGTGACCTCGCTGTTTAATATGGCCGACGACGCCGATGCAGAGATCGTAAACTAGCCATTATAAAATACATCACGAGCATTAATTATTTAGAAATATTTTTAAAAGCGGTCCGCAGCATGTTATCTCTTAAAAGGGTTTTCCAATGGAATATTCATGATTACCCTCAGCAGCATTAATGGTTGTTTTGAGTTCCCTCATGTGAAAAGAAACATAGTAACATGGGGTATGTTTTCACGAGTTTATCTTGAAAATTGACTTCGAGCATTGCTTGAAAATTTGAATTTCATACCTTCGTGTGATGAATAATTTATTACGTCCCTCTGAAAATTAAAAAGGATTTAATTAAAAAAGTGCGTATGTCATTTTTATCTCCAATAATTAATAATTAATTTGAAGATTCAAAATAAAGAGCAACTTCAACAAAATAAATTCGAAATTGAACTTTCATACCAATCTGTGGCGCCCTTGTCACATTTAAATATGAAGCGCTTTAGTTCGCATTACTGGTTTAACTATGTATATAATAAACAATTATATTATTTTAAAGAATAATTATCTCATTGTATAATATAAAAAGAAACAAGTATTTGGCTCAACGGGTGGTAAAAAGGAACTATAATAATAATATGTGGGTTTTCTAGTCTCTTCGAAAGACCATTGCAGTGATGATGGTTTCTAATAGCAGAGAACAATAAGGTTATATGTATATAACCCGCGTCACGTATCTTGGTCCTAAAATGTGCTCAAAATGTGCCCTATAGGCGCAGTACACATTTCTTGGGTGTCTTTTGAGGATAGCACGGGATGCTACTGCGGTAGACGAACTCATATTCACCAAGCATAGACTATTAACAAAGCAATCCGCGGGCGCCAGAGCCTCGTATGTCTTACGATTTAGGTCCAAGATACGTGGCGTGCGTTATAGTAGGTACAGGCTGGTATTAGGGCTCCAGCATTTCCAGGTTACAGATGGTGCAAAACGCGTAAGTAGATTGAACACAGTTTTTGAATGAAATCCGTGTGTGATTGGTAGATATCAATATGTGTCATGATCATGGTCTTATTGTTGTTCCCGATTGCATCCAAGGCTTTTACCCTGGAGCACTGGGAAAGAAAAAGGGATGAAGGAATACCTAAGCGACGCTTTCTCCTCTATTAGGTTTAACTTATAAGGCTTTTTGAGCGACTACCGTCGGACCCCCCAAACCCGAGAGGAAAACCAGCGTAAATTCATCAATCGGCAGGTGTTCATATCGACAGGCGCGTTTGGCTTGAGATCTGATGGACTCCAAAAACACCAATTATAATTATGTTACAAGTAGGTACAACCATTAAATATTCCCTGCCTCATATTAAATAACAAAGAAACAGCCACAAGACGCCGACAGCCGACACCCACGCCTGAATTCGTAAGACATAATGATTATGTTAACACAATGTATTTAATGACGTATTTATATAACAAAAGGTTATACCACCAACCACCACAACCTGATGTAACATTTTATTTACGGTTCAAATAAAACATGTAAATTGAAATGGTCTAACAAAAAAATATAGGACACATTGAGATGACATGTTGGCACAGTTTATGACAATGAAAGCCGACGAGCCACTTCGGTTGAATTTAATCCGCCGCGGTTAAAGTTCCCTTCAGAAACAATAACAATTCGTTCAACGATATAATGTGACCGCACAGTTTTCCCCAGGGGAAGTTTTAAGTGCAAAAGGCCTCACAAGTTTATGTGTTGAATGAATCTAGGATCCAGCCGCGTAATGTAAAAGTTGTAATTTGATTTGCAATGGTAACCACTAGCTACCAGCCACCATTGTTTTCATTTACGTAAAGCAAAACGGCTTTATATTTCACGTTTAAACAAGTTACGACTTTGAGAGTTATGAATAAATAAATAGCTTTTCATTATACTCGCTTCTATCTACGGGTAGCCCTATCAACTAAAGATATTTATCAACAAAGGTATTTATTGTGCCGTTGATGGGGTGTTATTGTGGCATTATTTACTTTTCAACGCCTTAAAAATTATTGGACGCATTGTTTTAGGGGAAGGCGTAAGATTTCAGTTTTGAATTTGATAAAAGGTTAGTATTTTAAGTGATCAAACGAACTTCTCAAGTGAAGTTCGATCATTATTATATGAGCCGCTTCATTCGAAGATATAATAATTTACCAGGTAGTCCCCCATATCCGCTAGGCAAGTTCGCACGTTTTTAAGAGATATGACTAAAAATTTACAAGTACCCTCCCTACGGAGCTATGCTCGGTCCGTCACTCGCGACAGTTACTCATTCTTTAGAGAGGTAAGGATTAACGCAAAAACTTTCTTGCTTTCTTGCTTTGGGTATAGTATCAAACGTATTAACAATACCGTTTGTGTACTATGGGTGGGAGGGTGATTATATCTTCGAATGAAGCGGCTCATATAATAATGATCGAACTTCACTTGAGAAGTTCGTTTGATCACTTATTATATTTCGCCGCTTCATTCTCGATATAATAATTTACCAGGTAGATATTCAGAGTTAGCACAGAAAGTTTTTAATTCAATGGAACTCTTAATATGAACATAATGTTTATGTTGAGGGCAAAAACATAGTTACTTATCTATTTATTTAAGTTACTAATATAATAGTTATTTTCAATGACATATTATACCTAATACTAGGTAATGGCATACTAAATTAGCAAAATTTTCGTCACTGATTACCGTTAGGTTAAAGAATTTTGTAAAGGATGTGCTGGTCCAGCCAGCAGTTTTCCGAAAAAGGTCGACTGAAGGACCGCGCGAGTGCGCGGCGGGCGCGTGCTGTGTGCGTTAGAGACGCTCGTGTCGACGCCGCTTTCTGTCGGCACCTGTTTTATCCAGTGACCAGCTGATTGTGTGGTAGCTGGTCTGTGTGGTGCTTTGTATGTTAACAACAATTGACCCGAACTGGGTCCACGTATTTTTCTTTAGTAATTGAAGTAAGATGCCACGACCCAAATATATGTAAGTATTACGTTTTCCGCACCACTGCCTAGATGAGCCGGGTCGTTTAAATGGGAATCGAATTCCGTCCATTCGTTTTTATATAGCTTATGGTTGTCGTATTATCGATGTGAAGTAATACTAGGTACACAGTTGTTTTCTAATCACAAGTTTCGAGAAAGGAGCTCTGCTAAGAACTCTGAACTCTGAACTCTCTTTATGTGTTTTTCGAGTTCAAAAGTTGACCATATTCCGTTAGCTCGACTGTTATTACGTTATTTTTATGACACACTGCACCCCAGTATGTCGGGGGCATCCGTGTAAGTCTCTAATTTAAAGTGAGTGAAGCGCATATATATGATTAAATGTTGAGAATATGTTCTCGCTCCACCAGTCAAGGTCTTTCAATAACTCTGAAGGGAGTCTGATCTTTGTTTCGTAATCTTCGTATTTCGATAACATAGGAAATGTAAATCATTCTAGAATTTTCGAGTATGTCCAACCGTATTTTGCGGCAGGGCACGAAGAAGTTAAAACTCCTATCAGTTGAGCTACGTCACGTAAAGTGCACTGTGGTAAGGAAGAAACCTTTTGAACTAACTGTGCTATTATATTACTTCGCTTTTCAATAGGTAACCTTAACGTCAGGTTTCTTGTATTATATACAAGATATTTACATGATTGTTGTGGGTACAATGAAGTTTTATCGAAATTTATAACGAGGCCTTAACGAAGCATTAGAAAAATGACAATGTTTCATTTATATTCTTAAGATACTCAGATTAGGTCATCTCCTATGCACGATTAGTCGAGCAATTACACCCTGGACCTAAAGTCGCGATTTTTCTGAAGACTCTTGGTGTTACTGATAACAGTGATAACTGATAATCCATATGGTAAAGCTGTGAACTCGGGTGTTTTTTACCCCGGAGACAGATTGGAATTGAAATCTTACAATTTTTGATCTGAGAGATCAATAGTAGCTAAATGGCCGTCTTTGAATATCAGTTTCATAGCTGTAGGTAC